>JACSVZ010000007.1:47670974-52670974 GCA_014706295.1 Lycocorax pyrrhopterus obiensis
GAAGAAGACCTTACTACTTTTTATAGAAAAAAGTGTCAGTCTCCAGTACTTTGAAAATTTGGGGATATTTTTGCAGATTAGATTAGTGTTTAAAGCCACTGAGGTAGGTTATCTACTGGTGATAGCTATATCCTGCTCTAAGATAGTGTATTCGTCCGGTGTATGGATTTACTGAAGTGGCTCAGGGTGAGCTTTAGGTTTGGATATTATAAATGGGGACACTGGCTTAGAAGTGTCAATTTCTCTTCTCTTTTTAATTTTGCCATAAAACTTCTCAAAACTCCTTTTGAGTAAAATTTAAATACTTTCTTTGATTTGTTCTATATCATCTTATCTAAGAAGCCTAACATAGCCAGCTGCAGTCTGGTTATAGAGGTAGTGTTAACACAGAAGAGAAAGTTGACTTCATTCTTGCTGGTGAGGAAATGGGTCTCTTTTTGGTCTTGCTTAGGCAGCAAAGACTAAACAAAAACTTTTTTGGTTTTGTTTCTGTGTTTAGTTTTGAAAGCTCTTTGAAAGCATTAAAAATACCTTATCACAAATACAAGTCAAGCATGCAGTTGTTATTACAGCACAGTAATTGTGTAGAAGGATGTGTTGTCATGCATGCCTCAGAAGGCAGTGGAACTAATACATACTGCAGTATGTACAGTGTGCCAGGTCTGTACATCTGTCCCAAGTGCCATAAGGCTGCTTCAGAAGCAGTGACTGGAAACCTAGGTGTGGGTTCCAGGTTAGTCTGTGTCAGCATTGTTGTTCATGGTCTTGTGCAACTCTTTTCTCCTAGGATGGCAACGGCTATATCAGTGCAGCAGAACTACGCCATGTTATGACAAACTTAGGAGAAAAGCTAACAGATGAAGAAGTAGATGAAATGATCAGAGAAGCAGACATTGATGGGGATGGGCAAGTCAACTATGAAGGTAAAAAGATGCTTGTCTTTACTTAACACCATTATTCAGACTGAGAAAAGCCTGTTGCATAGGACATTAATTTTGAATACTTGAGACACTAGTTTATTTGCTTGTCTACCTCTGTGGACAAAACCTTAGATGCAGTGAAAGGTGCTTTTTTTAATGCTGGCTGTGTTTAAGACATTTTTGACTTGAAGTACTCTGGAGACAGTAAATCACAGTGACTTTTTATCTTTTCAGAATTCGTACAGATGATGACTGCAAAGTGAAGAGACCTCCTTTACACCTTTTTTCCTCTAGAAGAATCAAATTGAATCTTTTACTTACCTCTTGCAAAAAAATGTTCATTTATTCATTCTGTTTCTGTATAGCAAAACTGAATGTCAAATTACCTTCTGTCCACAAACTGCATGTAATGGTTGGTGGTCCTGTCCCCAAAAGATAAAGTTAAACATCAGTTTTACAATATAAATAATTGTACTACCTTGAAAATAAAAAAAAGGAAGCACTTAGTGAACTCAAAAGTTCCATTTGCTAATGACTATTACACTGTTTGGGCTGGCCAGTTTTTCATGCATGCAGCTTGACAATTGAGCACAGTCAGACATGTGTATTAAAAGGAAAAAAAAACCTAAAGGATCCACTCTTTTGTTCAACAGTGGATTCTAGTTCAATTTGTAGTATAAATTGTCATAGCTGGTTTACTTTAAAATTGGTTTGTACCTCAGGATGGTATGCAGCAAAATGGTTGAAGGATGCAAAACTTAAAGAAAATGCCCTAAAGGTTGAGTGGTTCTCCTGTACGTAGCAGTGTGCTCCAAAAATATGATGATCTTAACTATGGATGGCATGTCTGTGTTAAAATACTGGTTTAACATTGTCTGCATTGCACTATAGTGAAACGGGTGTCAGGCTGTTACCGTTCACAAAATTTTTAAAAGAAACCTTCACCAAGGGAGCATCTTTGGACTCTCATATTTTTAAAACCTTCTGTACCATGACTTGGAGCTGGCGGAGTAGCCTGTGGACTTCAGCACAACTATCAACATTGCTGTTCAAGATATTACAATTTATGTCCATTCCAAGTTGTAAATGCTAGTCTTTTTTTTCCAATAAAAGACCATTAACTTAAAGGTGGTGTTAAATGCTTTGTAAAGTTAAAATATATATATATAATTGAGATAATAAACCAAAAAAGCAGTAGGAGGGAAGTGTTTCTATGAATGACTTGCTGCTAAATTATAATGCACATGTATGCAATAAGTTATCCCCTATCTTTTCAAGATGGCAAGAACTGACCTCCTGTAACCCAAGACCTTTGCTATAAATAAATGAACTTGTGCTTGCCTTTCATATTACGACAATGTTAATTTAGTTGGTCTCAAAGTCGTGTAATGCTGACTCGTCAATTATCAGCACAGAAGTAACACCTCATTTCACTACAGTGGAGAGCTCTGAGCATGCATGTCAATACTGGGGAAACATGTATAGGTTGCTTATGTTTTTTTGACAGGTTATAAAAACTAGTTGGAGAATTTAAACAGCATGGACTTCATAGATATCTGTGATTCTCAAACATGCCAAAAATGCATTTATCTACCCACAGAAAGAAAACAAAAGGACATTTTACAATATGTATTAAAAAAAACCAAACTAAGCCTTTTTGGAAACTGGGGCTATTATGTCTTGACTTATCTTCTCAAACACTTGCATGAATTTTGTGGGGTGGAGAAGAGGACTAGGGTTAATTTAAAAACGATCTTGTTACTTCTGCTTTGCATGCACTAGCAGTGCTTAGTCATTCCAGTTCTCTGAATAAGTGTTCTCTGATCCTTCAGCTTCCCCATGAATGAGTGGCAAAGCAGCCATCTGCACTCTTCTTTGTCTGAAAGAAGAATGCTTCTTATCTTTGTTTTTTCTTATTTTTTTGTAAGCAGAGCCTCCATGTGGAAGGCTTTTATGCTTGGGAGGGAGGGACTACAGCATAATTACTGACTGTAAGTTTTTGTTTCCAAATGTAATGGGTTGCAAACCGTAATTGCTTGATTGCATTTGGTTTTGGAGAGTATCGATACTGTCTCTAGGAAGAGATGCAAGTCTCCATTCATCCTGTCTAACTGAGGTGCGTGTGTTAAGAACTTGGTTTGCTCAGTGGGGGGTCAAGAGACACCTCCAGAAGGCAATTGAGACTACCGGCCTTCAGTGATTTTTATTTTTTTTTCCCTGGGGGGGTGGGGGGAGTTCTGGGTGACAAGGGACCCAGACACCTTAACCAAGTGCCTAAAAGTTAGATGGGCTGAATGTAGGCAATTGCTTAGATATCTATTTGTTGCAAAGGCTTATTGCTGTGGCTGTGAATGCTGTCCTAGCAAACTGGCCTCGATGGGAATGTCTGACTACCATTTGAAAGTAGAGTCTTGCATAGCAGCTGCAAACTGCTGCTTTAGTAGTGCTTGAGAATGGCTGCACTGATTCTGTAGACCAGCTTTTAAAGAGAACGTACTCAAGAGACAGGCAAGGTAGGAACAATGGTTGCAGCTCTGAACTAATTACTTCTGCCTGGGTGTGCAGAGATCTTGTCTAGTAGGTAAATGCTTCTTACCATCTGTCATTCACTCATGGTTGGTAGGGTAGTTCACCTAAGAACAGCTGCCTTTAGCTTACTCAGTGTGCTCTGTGCTTGCTAGCAGAGACCTCATCCTGCAAGAGGTTCTTGGCTTGATTAGAAATTGTCTGGCAGTGTGCAGTGTTGGTATGCCCTGTAACTGAATCTGCCTGGAGGTATCTAATTATTAACTGACTTCAGTACCACATCAACCTCGAGTAAATGTATCCTCTGTACAGGACTTAAGCTCTGTTCCCTTCTGCATAGTGAATAACTAGAAAAATGAAATGGTGTCATCAAGGTCTTTTTAAAATTTTTTTTTAATTTTTTTTTTCCTGTGAGTGTGTGTGTGTGGCTTTGGCTTTTTCCAAATGTGAAAGTGTGGGCTGGATACACTTGGTGCATGGCTTAGAAACATGGGACTGGAAAGAACTTCCTGGGTCATCAGATCCAGTCCCCTGCTATTGCAGGCAACCGTGTCATATAATCCTTTTAATAAACTGATCAAGCTTAAACACCTGCTTGTAAGTGGCTTGTTTTCATGGAAGTTCTGTAACTCATGTTGCTCTCAACTGATGCAAATAATATATGAAATATGAAGTTAATCAAAAGGTCCTCCAGCTTAGCTTTAGGTTTATCATTACATTTATTTAACTGACGTTCTTGAACCTGTTATTATTTGCACAACACTCAGGAAAGTGTTGAGTCTTTACCCCCCCTTGCTATGAATAAGAGTTGGTGTGCTTGCTTATTTTTTTTAATGGAAAAGATGGATGTCTGGCTTGTTGAAACCTGTTAGATATGTTAATTGTCAAGGCAAGAAACAATTGAGTTAATTGTATTTGATACATAAATTTAAGGCTAGAGTATACATAACCATTTTTAAAACACATCAACTTGCAGTGTAGTTTTATATTTAATACTGAAATTGTACTGCTAAAGTTTAAACTGCTGTTAATCATATTCCTCTTCTGATCATAATGAAAAAATAAAGGGTAAGAAAATGCTTAACATAGATTATTCATTATCATGCTTATTTTATTAATAATTCAGGCATCAAAACGTCTCCAGGTATGGGGCATTTGTTCTGTTTGCTGGGGTGGGCGGGAGCAAGGGGTGGGGAGGGTTACTGATGCAGAAAATTCTTAACCCCCAACCATTTGTCACATTTGCACAGCTTCAGAAGCACGGACATTATAAAAAGCTGTTCCAGAAAGGGCCCTATACCTTATTGATGCCTTAGATGCACATGTGGGTGCGGGGCTGATCTGTGGGCCGTGGACAGTGCTGTGGCTGCCAGTCCCTGCACCCTGCCCAGGGCAGTGTGGCGCAGGGTGAGGCTGTGTCCTGGTCCCTGGATTGCAGCACGTGTGTGATGTGAATGCAGCTTCTTGTTCCCAGATGACAACATCCTAAACTAAAACCGCAGTCTTGGGGTTTAGAAATACCAGAGTTCATAGAGCTTGGTTTTCCCCTGCCACTAAACTAACTGGAACACTTGTTTTGCTGCAATCTAGTTAGGGTTTGAGTTCTTTTTGTTTCATGGTTTTGTTTTGATTTGGGGTTTTTTTGGTTTGGTTTGTTTGTTTGTTCATGGGGGGGGTTTTGTTTGGTTGGTCTGGGTTATGGTGTTTTATTGGTTTTTTTCAATTTACTAAGTGAAATCTGACATAGGCCTGGTAGAACCACAGCATGTTCTTTTGATATACAGACATACAACTGTCAAGTGAACATAGGCAGTGAAGGCTGATGGTGTGGTTCTCCTGACTGACATTTAGGAAACCAAATAGTATACTTTCAAGTAGGGTGGGTGGATCTTTCAAATCAGCAAGACAAACACATCAAGTTGTGTAGAGATCTTTTCCTAACAGCATTGCAATTCCAAAATATTAATGGTATTGGGTTTTTTTAAAATCCAAATACAAGATTGTGAACTAATGAATTACATGATGAATTGTGTAAAGAACTGGGGTTCCAAAGATTCTTGATGTTGTTTGCTATAGAAACTTTGCATGAAGGCTCAAGTACTTAGCAGATTTTATATTTTCTAAGAGCCCCTATCAGTGAGTGTCCTAGGGAAGCAGTCAGAGGATATTTGAAAGAGTTGGTAATTTCTTTTGTCGTAATAAATTGGGTTTTGAACTGAAGTGAACAAGTATCCCAATAAATGGAAGGTAGACACCAAGAAAACTTCTTGCAGTCTCATAGATGATTAAGCACAGTTGTTACCTAGCAGTAAATGAGCTCTATCCGACTGCTGAATATAACTGGGAGCAGAGCACACTTCAGAGTACAGCACAGCCCTTTTGGCCCTCAAACTATTAAACTCCAGGAGAAAAAAACACAAACATTTAATACAAAAAATAGTGTATTGCAGCAGGGGGTTAAATTTCTCCCACGTCCCTGTGGAGACCAGCACCCTGTAGCAATGCTACAGAAACAAAGTTGAGAAGCAGGTCTGCCAGCATTGCCACCAGTGACCCTCAAAAAGAGGTTGCAAGTTGTCCTTTCCAGCATCCCTCTAGGTGATGGACAAAGCTAGATCTGCCTGGCTGTGGGTACCACTGCCTCATTTGTGGTGTCTCCTTGTTTTGATCTTTCATAGAAGTTTCATTGACTGGGAAATCTTGCACAGATCTCTGAAGAGCTGCTTTCATTTCAGTTGCCTTAGAAGTCAGCATCCACAGAAATACCGAAAGAATTATTCATAGTGCAGGCTTTTCCTGACAAAAACAACTCCTAAAATAGTGGTTGAAGTGCAATATGAGAACTGTTCTAATCATCTAAAAATTAATCAAAATTATTTCTGAATATTTTTTATTTCTAGATCTCGAAATATGATGCATTTGAAAAATAGGTTCCTGAACAAAAGTCATGCTTGCCCTAAAATTTGCAGCATTTAAAACAAACACAGTGTTTGAATAGGAACCAACTGAATCAACTGAGAAATCCATAAGAAAGCATGAAAAAGCATTCCCCATTTTACTAGTTTGCAGTGAGATTGGCAATAATAATGCTGCCAGTGTAGTAAGTGTTCTGAAAAAGGGTAAGGTGAAAGAAATGGATAGAGGGAGAGCAAAAAGAATACCTGTGCATGGGACTGCTTTGTAGTCTTGTCCTGAAGAGTATTTGTAGTCCCTAAGGCTAAATATTTAATTGTGGGCTCCCTGGGCATTAAGTTTTTTTAGAAGTGGTGCTGTTACTTGGTTCGTCTCCTTTCCTGGCCCCCCATAACTCCCCCTGCTCCATGCTAACTTCACATTTACCTGAAAATATGCAACCTGGAAAAGTTGTAAGCCTGCTCTGTTCAGAACTTGCCAAATGTGTTCTGCTTATTCTCCGCTTTCTTAAAAAATATATTAAAAAGAATAATTTCCTCCAGACATTCTGTTAGGAGACAAAATACAACCGTGATTTCAGGAAGGTTTTACTACTGTGAAGTGAAATTTTAGCCCAGAGTATTTAGCCCTCTAGGAATCTCTGTGCAACATCAATTAAAATTAGTTTCTCAAGGGTTTTGACAAGAAATTTGATGGATATTTCCTAATAACTCATTTGTTTATTTAGATATTAATAAATAAAAATTCCTACACAAATATACCAGATGCCCTGACAATCAGTGTGCATGATGCTGTCCACCTTACACAGCTGAATTGAAGACAAGTAGATTCAATCAGTAAAGTCAGTAAAACATATTTTTAGTACTAAAGAAGATATGTTGCTCTATGGTACAGTTACAAAAACATAGCTAAAGTGTGAAAATTTATTTTCTGATTTATTTTCCATCAAATTAATTTATAGAGGAAGGCAATTTCTTAAATAGCTCAGGTTATTATATTCTATATTAAACACTTGCACACATGGAAAATACTATTGCACAAAAATGGTCTTAGGGTTACAAAACTAAGTACTCAAAATTTAAAAAACCCCAAACAATTAAGGTTATCCATGATACTCCAGACTGGCCTATTGCAAATGTGATTGCAAAACATCATGACATTGTCTTGTCTCATTCTATACTGCCCTCAGCATCTTTCCATCAGTGTATTGAATATTTCATTGCAACTTTCCTTTGAATGCACCATTCCATCCATACCCTAGTCACTACCCACTACCCAGCTCTTGTTCCAAAGTCAGAATTACTGTTTTCCTATGGCACTTAGGTATCTGAGTGCTTCACAAATGCTGCTTTCTTTTAAGGACGCACAGTGAATTGAGGACGTGCTTTATCCTCACCAAACAAAGGAGCTGAGGTGCACTGAAGTCCAAAGCAGTATTTCTGAGAGATCAGTCTGACACATTTTCATTTGTCAGAATCATAATCATGCCTTATGTGTGGTACAAAGACACCTTGTCAGTATGAGCATCTTTCAAGTTGGAAAACCAGTCTAAACTTCTGGGTCAGGCCGTTGTTGTCCAGCGTGCCTGGAGGAAGCAACTGCCTGTAGACAGCTGAGTCTGAGCGGTCCATCCCACCCCACACAGGGCTCCATGCAGAGACCACAAGCACTTGTTTTCCAGAGCAGCAGTGGCCTGCATTGCCCAGCAGGTCAGCTTGCTTCTTTCAGCCCCTATATCACTCACTATGCATTGCCTTGTTCATGTAAAAGAAGAAAAGACATCAGCTATGCAACATTTCTTTCATTGCACCACACCGATTCATGTCCTGAGCAGCAGGGAAGAGAACAAACTGAAAAAACCAAGGTGATTTCATGCTAGGGCCACAAAATAGGGTGGTGGTGATGACTTGTGAAAGGAAAGTAGGGGAATAAAAGTGGCAAAACCCCTTGATTTCAGCACTTTGTGCTTTCCAGCATAACTTTGTACTTTCATTGCTGTTTCAATCCTGTAATTTACTACCACAAAAGGGAAAGCAGAACTACACCCCCAGCACAGGAAACTCGGTTGTGTGGCATCATGGTGACACCCCAGTGAGTCATCATCTGAGCTGCTGCCATTGGGTTTGGCACAGATCTCTGTGACCTCTTGAGGTAACAGAGGGACAGCAACCGAAGCTCTTCCGCTTCCTCAGCCAACCAAACATGGGGAGGGAGCGCTTTGCCCACAGGTTTGCAGAGGGAAAGTGGATTCAGGACCACAGGAGCAGCTCAGGGCTCTGCAGTAGGCTGTGCTTTAATGGTCCTAAGCTTTTCCACCCATCCCCTGTAACTATGATCCCATACCTCCTGTCCTCTTCCTGTCCTGCCTGCCCCCTTCCTCTCCATTTTATTCTTTACCCATGTCAGACCCAGCTTGTGCCTCTCAGACTTTACTAGGTTTCCTTGTCCCACAGTCCTTGCTCCTTTTTCATCTCTGCTCTCATGGGCTAACCCCAATTGGGAACTCAGCCCCACCAGCCACTGGCTCGCTCCCCTCCCCAGCAGGATGGGGGAGAGAATCAGAAGAATAAAAGTGAGAAAATTCTTGGGTTGAGATATAGAGAATTGAACATGCACAAATAAAGCAAAACAAAGAATTAATTAATTACTCCCCATGGGCAGGCAGGTGTTCAGCCATCCCTAGGAAAGAAGGGCTCTATCCCACATTGTGATTATTTGAGAAAACAAACACAGTAACTCCAACAACATCCCCCCTTCCTTCTTCCCCCAGATATTGTTGCTGAGCATGATGCTATATGGTATGGGATATCATAGAATGGTTTGAGTTGGAAGAGATATAAAAGATCATCTAGTTCCAACCCCTCTTCCACTAGACCAAGTTGCTCAGTGCCCCATCCAGCCTGGCCTTGAACACTGCCAGGGATGGGGCATCCATGATTTCTCTGGGCAGTTCCCTTTGGACAGTTGAAGTTGGCTCTCCTGGCTGGGCTCCCTCCCAGTCTCTGTGCACCCCTGGCCTGCTCACTGGTGGGGTGGGGTGAGAGGCCGAAAAAGTCTGGATGTTGTGCAAGCACTGCTCAGTGATAGCTAAAGCATCCCTTTGTTATCAACATTTTTTGTGTCTCACAAGTCCAAAACCGAGCACCATACGAGCAACTACGAAGAAAATGAACTCTACCTCAGAATGTACAAACCAGTACATCAGCCCATCTGTTTCTCTCACTAATGAGGGCTGCCAATGACATATCTTCTTCCAGATCTCACAAGCACCAACTTTTTGTCCTAATTAGTTGATTTCTCACCAAGCAACTTTATCCTGTGTGTTGCCTAAGACAGGGCGATCACTCAGGTCAGGGCAAAGAAGATAGTTTTCCTGTGCTCTGCTCAGGCCCCAGGTTGCAGGTGTGGATCTGAGCCTTGCCCAACTTGCCTGACTCACAGCAGCAGAGAGCTGTGGTTGCAGAAGAAAAAGACACAGAGGAAGTTGCCTCAAGCTTCAAGCTGGGGATACTTAGTCCAGGGTTAGGCAGCTGTTGGAAGTCTACCTTGGTCATGAGTGCTGGCTGTGAGGGTCCACTGCTCTACCTCACCACTTTCCTGAAATGCTGCTTTTGTCTCAGAAGAGTTACTGCTTTTGTAAACATGGAGTGCCCCACTCCCATATCTTCTGCACCACTCTCATATCTTCTTGCATTCAAGAAGAGCTTCGCTGTCCACTTCTGAGCAGAATCATACTAGAGGTAAGCTTAAGCACTCACTTCATCCACCACTGATATGCAGCCATCTTGAGCCTAAAATGTGGCAGATTTATAAGAGAGTCTTTGCACATGGGTTGTTCCCAGCAGAGATCAATACACTAAGTTTTGAACTTAAGGCTGTAATGTGGTGCAGAATAAGTCTGAGACAGGAAGGAAAGTGATACCAGGGACCGACACAGAGATCCCTCCCAGCCCTCTTCTCCTACCGACTCTCCTCTCCCTTTGTCTTCCCTTCTTACCTAATCTCCATCTCTTCTTATACATCATGGCACAATTTACCTATTCTACAAAGACCACCTCATTGAACCTAATTCTGTTCATAGGCAGCTTTAGATTAGAACATCAGTTACTATTTGGTAAACTACTGCAGGAGTACCCACACAGAAGAAGTACAAGAAGCTCTCAATTGCAGAAGTATGCCTGCACAAAAAGTCACATAAAGGTTTATTGCACTGATATTAAATTATTGTGGTAGTTTGAAGTTTTATGAAGCAATATTTATAATAATGTCATTTTAGTACTCTGTACTTAAACACATTAGACCTGATTCCATACAACAGGTAGTTGCTATTTGGGGGAAAATAACCTTCCTTCTCTGATGTGGCAAAAAGCTTCTTCAGAGCAAAGCTGTTGCCACTAGTGAGTACGTATAAATGAAAAAGTAATATCTAATAAAATATATATAGCTAGGTACCCTTTTCAGACTTTTGCAGTACATTGCTTACTATGAAATAATGGAACGTAATTTAATGTTTCTCTTTTTAATAGGATAGGGAAGAATTCAGAACCTTATTCACAATTAATGTCCATCACATGCAAGCTACTTCACACTGCCAGTCAAATGATGTTGTTAGTTCAAGGATGATGTATGAAGCTAATCTGTTTGCAGATTGTTAATTACTAGAACAATACTGAATCTCACATGCAGCTTTAGTTCCTAAGATATTACCCAGAAGTCATATAATCTACTTGTATGGCAATGTAGGTCTTTTTCGTGATTTACAACATGCCAGGTATTGTCTTGACCAATTCTAGATTAAATTAATATGAACAGTTAATACAATAACAATTGGAACCAGCATTAGGTCACACAGCTGAATTGGTGAGAAAATGGAACCATTTTTTTAGATCTATTGCTGGCTGCACACTGTTGACTGCTAGTTTGGGAATTTATTTAATGTCTTCAGTTTTACTCTATTAGATTGGCAAAGTCCTCTTACCTGCAGATTTTCTAATGAATTGGGTATACGCCCTGCTGAGTGAATAGGTTGCTGTTAAATATTTCAGTCTGGGATTTGACCCATTTTGCAAATTTATCACCTTCCAGCAAATTTTATCTCAATTTTATGTTTCCAAATAAGAAAACTTCATCACTCTTTTCAGCACAAACCAGTGAAAGCACCACTCTGTGATCATTTTGTTCTGTTCCTGCACTGACAACTCAGTGCCCGTGAACTCTGGCAATTAGGCATGATTAGCTGAACACGGCAGATTCATCATTAGCTCAGAATTTCTTTGATTCTGGCGATCTAGGTCAGACAAGGTTTTGCAAAATGAGGTTTTGTGGTTTAACTTAATTTTTTATTATACCCTCTATAAAAGGAGAAGAAAGGTTTAAAAGGAAAAAGGTGTTACTGATATAAACAAAGGTAGAAAAGCCTGACTGATGGACTTAGGGAGGAATAAAAGATGAGTGTGTTTGGCAAAGCACTCATACAGAAGAGCTCTGCTAAGGATGATGAGAGATTTCTGTAGAGCCAGCTCTGGGAGAATCCCTGCAGAGAACAGAGGCAAGTGGGGGCAGAAGTGTGTGAGGGAAGATCTAAAATAGATTAAAAAAACGTGAAACATGCAAATGGCCTTGGGAATGCAACCTACGACAAACGATAGCAGCCCTGCTGCAGAGGCAAAGCTGCCACAGCCTGCATTAAGCTGAGCAAGGGTTTAGGGAACAGTGACTTGGGAGGAGTGGGATGCAATCCTTTGTGTTTCCAGTTCCAGCCATGACGAGGGATGGCTTGGCTTTCTGCCTAGTCTTCAAAGCTGACTCTGTCTCCTGTGCTGCAATCCATGTTTCCAAGCTGGGTACTATTTTTTAGGGTGCTTTCTCTATATCCAGTTATTGCCCACAAGCAGTTCTCCTCAATTTTTAAAATATTAGCAGACCACAGTTTAGGACTGAAACCTTACAAGTGACTAAGCTTGAATATGAGCTGGTTGACTGAAAACTGTCAGATGAGAGCTTAAAACATAACAGAACAGTTATGAGTGGTTTAAAAGACAAAACTATATTTTCCAGTTCCTTTTTTAACCTCTAGCCCTATTTTTCTATTTCATCCCACCAGTTTTAAAACAGAGTGAAACAGAGACTACAAAGAAGGTATAGCAGGTCCCAAATTAACACTTAGTGGCAAAATCAAATGCAGGCACCTTCCTCATTTTGAATATTTTAGGAAATGGCCTAGAGAAAGGAATATGGTGCAGAAACATCCAGCTCAAGTTCATCAGCTCAGATGTGACTTGCCAGCTGAGTTAGTGCCAGCAAATGTCTGCTCTCAGTCTGCAGAGGAGACATCCTTGAAATGTTGCCTTACCTATGGTTGCCTATTTCCCTTTCACGGGTGTTGTTATGGCAGGGGATCTACTGTCTCCCCGTCTGGTGATACTCCAGCTGCTAAAGAGATGTCCCCGTTTTCAGCAGGCTGAGTTCACAAGCTGTGAAGTTTAAGGACATGGCTCTACAGGCCGCCCTGCAAACAGAGTCCAAGCCTCCACATGTTGCAGTGGTGACCAGGGCCTGCTCGACCGGCAAGGTTTGGCCAAGTGTCCTCATTGTCACCCTTTGTGGAGTGGCAGGGACTCACCGCTGTGGTGACACACATGCTGGCCTGCCGGAGACTTGGGCTCAGGTACCTGATGGGCACCAGTCCCTTTCTGGGCAGGTTTTGCAGCTTGTGCCAAGCACTCTGCAGCTCACATAGCACTGGCAGCTGATGAGCCCAGCCTAAACCAGCCGTGGGAGCCCCACACAATGCTCCGGCTGCTGGGAATTACATCCTTAAAGTCCATTCCGGCTGCTCCACAGGACTGGGCTGAAAACGGGATTTATTGTTATTGTTGATATCAATATTCAAGCAAATAGGCTGGTGTGAGCTCCCCAATCACTGCTTTTATTGTCCTTCACAAGGAAGTCAGCCATGGAGCCGGTTCCTTCCTGCCCAGCCGAAACTTCCCTGTGCCCACAGGAGCAGAGCAGCAACCGGGCCAGATCCTGTGGCCAGCTGATTGCTTCCCCGAACCTGGCACCTGCAGCTCACTGGCCCATAGCACCCAGCTGCCCGGCCCAGGGAAATGTGCAGGACATTTGCATGTCGGCAGGTGGGAAGGACTGGAGGAAACTGGTCTCTGCTCAGCAGCTCCCAGTGCTGCCACCTGGGATATAAACACAGGGAAGGAAACATCTTACGACTGGATGCTGGCTGTATGCAGCTTTGTGAATGAAACACTGGCAGCCGAACCATCAAAAACGATTCGCAAATTCAGATTTAAACTTTATTAGTGGCCTCTCTCTTGTTAATCAAGTGAAACACCCCTATCCCCCTCTGAAACACAGTATGTTTGATATTCATGCGCAAAGAGAAATTTTACACCTTTAAACCTCCCCATCCCCCAGCTGTTTATATTGTGTCAGTCATGTGGTTCCTGTTTTTTTCCTTTCTGGATCAATATGAACATCTTTAATACTTTTATGATTGGTCTCTATAAAAATTAACAGGAAAGCAAATGCCAGAAAAGAAAGGTCATTTAAATCAAGGGATAATTCTAGAAGGACGAATGGGTAGGAGGGTCCCTGGGTAAACCCACCTTGGAAATGAAAGCTTTCCTGGCATCAGAAGAGCACAGCTCTGGAGCCACCACTCTGTGAGTAGCCACAAGAGAAAAAAATGGCTAATTTTTGTTCAAGCCTTATCAAATGGAGTAGATTATGTGGTGACCTGAATCTCCGAACACCAAAGCCAAGCCTCTCTCTCACCTCCATTACGGCACTTCAAGAGAACTTAAGCAGCCAGGACTGTCAATTATAGTGTATTTCAAGAAGAGTTTTATGGCAAAATCATTGTTTTTCCTTTGTCAAACCAGTCTCCCTTTCCTAACTAAAAATTTTTCTCATTTTTTGGCTTTAATTTGGCCTTAGTTTTTAAATACTGTGTAGCAATTACAGATCATGCTCATTATGCCCTCAGCAAACTAAGCAGAAGAGCTTTCAATCAAATCCATCAAATTCTGGCTGGCTCATGGATATCTCCCTTCTTTTATTTTGGGTTTTTTTCCCAGTTTAAAAACCTTGAGTGTTTTGCAGTGATGCTATTGGGGAGCTGCCTGCCTGCATATAAACAGCATTGCCACATTATTTCCATATGTCCGAGTGATTAACTCAGCTTCTGCCTGTCTTCATTTTATCTTTTTTTAGATAACTAACGGAGTTTCTTAAGTGTGTACTCAGGTCAATGAGCTCGACAGCTAATGCTCAAAGAGGAGGACTTACTGGGAAATAAAATGAAGAGCTCAATAAGTATTTATGACCCTCTCTCTGGTGAGGTTGAAGGCTGATCTGAGGCAACAGTGACAGGTATGTTATTATCATATGCCAAATATTTAATTTTTTGCTGGAACAAGTTTGATAGTGACAGTTGACTTCCCTCAGGGCAAGCGGCCTCTTATGAATGTTATCTTCACTGTTAGCCTTGTTGAATGTCTTGAAGGACAAGCTGAGAACTAATTGGGAGCTGGATAGCAAAGGGCTCATCCATAGGGATGAGCCCTGGGCTGTGGGTAGGTGGGATAAGGAAACCTGGCGTTACGACTTCCAAGCTGTATCTGTTATGGGGTAATTAGAAGATTTCAGTCTTCAAGGGTGCACAAACTCTGTTATCCAAACAGTCACTGCCTGAATTATTCACAGCTCATTAAAAAAGATAAGGAAATGAAATACAAGATATATGCACATAAATCATTGTGAGATCTTCCCAGTACCTGCTGTGGTCAAGAATAAAACCCAGCTTCCACTACAATCTCCTTTTGTCACAGCTTCTAACTTAGAAAATAAAATGAAAAGAGAAACATCAATTTTGAAGCAAATACATTTGGGTTGGTCACTCTCCAAGATTAATATTATGGGGGAGTTTAACTATCACCTTTATGCCTTCACCCATAAGTGGTTTTTTTTTCCTTTAAAAAGAAAATTAACAAAGAAATTAAATGCAAAGTGTTCAAGCGGAAAAGTTCCAGGATATCTGAATATATGTGAGGTGTTCTAATCACCTCATTGTGCAACACTAGGGTTAATATAAAGTTATATAAAATGTTTTCTCTAGTTTAACTCATACCTTGTAGACTATCCAGGGACCAGGTTTTCAGTCAGTAATATCTCAGTTGAAAAGATAACAGAAACTGCAAAATGGCAATTATTTTGGAAAAAAATCCAGCCTCTTTCTTAGGTATTCAAGGCTTCCCTTGATGAATAGAAAAGTTATCAGTCTCCCACCAGTTCCCTCTGAATAAAGTTGCTGAGATGGTGTTGGATTTGCAGTTGGAGTTTTAAAAATTTTGTAAAGTGCATAATTTTGAAGTTATGTATGTTTTCTTGATGTGTTTAGGCAATGTAGTGTGCTATGATGAAAAAAGAGAATTTTGCACTCACAAAGAATAAAATTATCCATTAGAACAACAGATGTATTAATACAGAATTTCAATGAGTATTTAAAGAATGTCACTTAAAGTTATAATTGACTTATACATGCAATCCCATTGACTTTAATTGAGGAAAAAATTGGCTATGTCTCTTCTCTTTAACAAATTGTTCATTAAAATGTTGTGAGTTCTCTACTGAACCATGTGGCACTTGAAAAGACCAGTATCTTCATTGCTCATTTATGATTCCTACTGAAAGTCTCCATTAGAGTTGCAATTTTGCCTTACATTAACAAATGTACTAATGGAATTGCCCTTTTTGGGCCACTTTTTACTTTGCAACAACAGTTTCCATGTTTTGTTTTAATTTTATTTCCGCCCCATCAGGCCAGTTTTTAATGAGTGTCTCTGTGTGAGGTGCAAGGGCTTAGGTGTCTGGATGCTGCAGGCAATGCAGTGCTATTCTGTAAATCTAGTGCCTACTTGGATGATGTTAGAGGATGCAAGGTCACAGATCAAATGAATTTTAAAAATTTACTGTGCCATAATCTCCTCACAGTGAAATGCATGTGTGTCTAACAAGTATCTTGTTGCTATTAAGAAATCGGTTAATTAAAATAAGAAAAACAGCTGTAATTGGGTGCTATAAAAGTGGTCCTAGCATCAAAGAAGGCTCAGGATCTGGGGTTTGGTGAGGTCCTGAAGATAGTCCAAAACGCTCTGTGGATGGCTTAGTAAATTCCTAGGCATCAGCAGTATTTGTAAGGAACAAGAACAGTGGATTCAAGGTATGTACGTATTTTATAATATGGAAATACTGCAAAATCTTTTTACATGGCTTGATCCTCATGGCTATGATAGGATACCCTCATGGATGGCTGAGTGGGTGCACCGTTTTTGACCCAGTGAAGGTGTTCACCAGTGTTCGGATTAGCTCTTACAAATACTGCATCCCTTTAACTGTAATTTATGTTAACAGCTGATGTGAACACTGAGTACTTGGAACTGCACTGATGAGGTCGATATAACCAGGTGTTCTGCAACCCTATGAGATACTGAGACATTTCTAGTGAAGTCAGCGAGAGGGAGAGTGTCAGCCTCTGGCTGGCTTGAGGCTCTGCAGAACACAAATTAGGTCCTATCTGCTTCTCTGCACTTTTGCTGGAAATGCTCACTCTTTTGTGCTGGCTAGTTATTGCTCTGCTTTATTACAGCTTATGACAAACTAACAGAGTAATAAGAGTCAGGTTTTTTTATAATCATATTGGAGTAGTGATTTAACAGGACATCATGTTTTTCTGGGGAGATTTTACAAAGCTTGTTTTAGTCATTTGGAATGAAAACACACAAAGCAGTGCAGTCCTATTACCCAGTTAAAGATCATTGGAACAAATACACAACGTCACATATAATAGAGTTGGACGGCTTATTTATTTGGAATAAAATACTGAAGAATTGTTCCAATTAGACTGATGTTTGTCCAGACCATCTTTGTTGGATTTGAAAAGCAATTACTGTACTCTTCTTGCTGTTCTTTTCTGGATTCTTCTTGCTCTCCTCACACTTGCCTAATCTCCTGGTTTGCTTGGTTCATGGCTACTGCAAGCCATGCAATTTAAGAAAACACCTACAAATTGGGTTGTTGTGTTTTTTACTATGCATATGTATTCAAACAAAAAAGAAAAAAAGGCAGTATTTGAAGATGGACAGAGTCTGCTGCTATGACCATAGAGTGCGGGAGAACGGGACTTTTGAACAACGAATTAATATGATTTCGCAAAAGCTTGTTTATTGTTTATATTACACTATTTTTATGCATTTTTGCAGCTGTAGTTTATGAGATTACGCATGACTTGATTGGTTTTTTTATGTTGTCTACGCGCCTTGCATGCACTTTTTAGAAAACTTGATTGGTTTTATTTTAGGATGGTACAGTCTTTTTTTATTTACTTTCTTGCTGGTTTTTTATTTTGTTTTTTAATGTCTTTTTTTTTGATTTAACACGGCTTACATTTTAGTGCCTCTGGTAAGGGTAGCTGAAGATAACTTGGCTGGGGCTTTTTGACAGGATTTGAGTGCTTTACAACAATAGAGGTCTTTCTGAGGACCCGGACACCTGTCTAATGAGTCATGGGAAACAGGAGGACACACATTTTTCCTCCACTCTTTATTCACACAGAAAACATCAAGGATTGAGCTCCGTCTGTGTCTGGCAATCTCCTTCTGGACATGAACACGGTGTGCAAGGCCACACAGGAAAAGATGGCATGCTCTTGAATCTTAAGAAGGTAACAGTCCACGGAGACGCTGTCCTGCTGGGAGCCAGTCTAGTCCTTAGTGTGCAGACCTGGTTCTTGGTGCCTCTCCCACATTCCTGTCTGCAGCACTTGCTTCTGCTGCTGGTTTCCTGGCATGCAGTTGTACTGCAGCTGCAGTGGAGGTCTTTGCTCTGTTTCCCAGTGTGGATTTCAGATTTCAGTCCTGCAGCAAAAGCCATCCCAGGAATTTTCTGGAAGTTGCACAAACTCAGGGACTGGTAGCATTTGGCAGGAGAGGATGTGAGCCTGGAAGGTGCTCCCCAGGTGTTTCATCCCTCAGGATCTGCCCATTCCCATGTAAATCATACCAGGGTTTAGGTTTAATTTTGCTTTCTTCACATAAATTTTACTTAAATTCAAGGCTTACAGCTAAATGCCCCTTTCTGCTTTGCAGCATATGGGATGAACATAACATGTTCTCCAAAACATTGGATGATATTCAGGAGGCCTGCATAGACTCATGACCTGTTCAAATAATAACTGTAAACCTCCTGAGAGTCCTGGTAATATTTTAACCAGTCATCCTTCTTCAGGCTAGTGAAAAACCCTGTATCACCCTATGTCTGCACACGTAGCACTAGAATGATTCATCGCGCTTCCCTTCTTTCTCAGAAGCTCCCTGCACAGCAGTGTGGTCCTCATATGTCCTTCTGCAGAACTGAACTGGGCATGTTTTCAGAATTACAGAGAAAAAGGTTCACGCCATAATCACAAGATAGAAGAAGTTTTGGAGTTTTTTGCAGGCATTTGGACATATGCATTTGTTTGCTACAAGATATTTCCAGCTTCAGTGGTAGATATAGTAGTCACAAAAGGGTTAATAACTTCTCTGCAGTTGCTAGGTAATGCTGTCTTATCGTTGGGACCACTTACTAGTTAGTGACAGCCTTTCTGATGATGTAATGTTTAAATAGTCACTTTGGAGTGCATTAAATTGCGTTTTTATTTTTCTTGTTTCCTTTAGAAAGCTAGGAAATGAAACATAAAATGATATTATGGCTGCATGGATAAATCAACCAAAAGCCAGAAAACACAGGAGCTGAACATTAGTCCAAGGAGACATCTTCAGCTCTGAGAGAGTGAGCTCTTTTTTTAATGTATTGTAGTATAGCTTCTGTTAAAAAGTAGTGTTTCTTCATAGTTCTTGGACCAAAGTGGAAGAAGCGATGAGTCCAAATGATGGGTCACTTCAATACTAAGCATGGAAATATCAAACAGGCCTTATTAGAGTTAAAAAATTATTTGAATGCTTTATCTTTTTTTTTCTTGTTTCTGTTTAATTCAGCAATTGGAGTCACTCTTATAAAACAACAAGCACTGTTGGGATTCAGATTGCTTTTGGACACAGACCAAACTTTTCAAACCCACATGCAGACCAAGGTGCAGCCAGAACTCCTGCAGTCAGGTCAGTTCCAGCGGTGCATTCTTTGGGTATCGGATCTGAAGTAATTGCTAATTTGTTTCTAGGTAACAGGAAAACACATTAAAGTGAATACAACTATTCAATAAACATTTCATTCTCATTTCTATTCATTTCACTCAGCCAAGTGGTCCAACTCCATGTCCCTCCTTTCCTAGTCTGGGAAACACTGGAAGAAGGAGCTGAGTCTCGGTGGGGTTTTACACCCTTAAAATCCTCAGAGCTTGTGAGAGCCCTTGACCCTGGCTGTGGCAGACCCCACCTGTGCTTGCTCTCTCAGCCTCCTGGGACCCCTTCCTCCATTCCCTGCCCATTCCCTGCTTCCTGTGGACCAGGGCTGCTTTGCTGATGTCTTTCATAAGGCTACACAACTCTAACCAAGGCTGCTTTAAAGTGAGCACAGTGCAAGCTCAGCAAGTAGTCCCAGATGAGCATTCCAATTCATCCTCCACATGGCCTTTTCTTTTTCTCCACGAGCGTCTCAGACGTGGAAATAGTGTTGGGAGTCTGGGGACTGGGGGCGATTACAGTGCCTGACTATCTTTTCATGCAAGCAAGGCAAATCCACTTGTGGATGCTATTCTTGAGGCAGGACCTTACCCTAGATTAGACAGCAGTCACATCATGGAGAAGCTGGTATTTACGTAGCTGGCACCAAACAAATGGAGAGAGAAAGGTACAGTTAAACACCAAGTTCTTTTTTTCATCTCTTTGCAGGATCATTTGTGAAGCTTTTGGTGACTAGAATAAACTGCATGCTCACTCAAACCTACATAAATGTGCTGAACTCAGCCTGGATGCTGCTGAGAGGGGCTGTCTTAGCCAGCAACAGTGGCAACCCAGCATCTTTGTATTTCCCATTTGTCAAATTAAAAGGTCCTATTTCAGGCTTTCCCCTATGAATACTCCTACAGTGGACACATGAAAGGAGACCAATTGCTCCCTGACTGAGATATGTGTGGGACTCAGTGTCAGGAGAGAACAAGAAATCTGCAGGCTTCAGCACCCAGCTTTTGTATGCTGCTGACAAAACTAGCAGGAATAAAATATGCATGCTGAAAAGAAAAGGGAAATAATAGTTTCTTTACATGAGCCTTTCTCTGGGTTCTAGGACATGCAGTCATAATAATGGTGGACACTACACAGAAAACAATACACAGGGTGAGATCATTCTTGTAGTCAGGTTCAGTACAGGCATTACTGAACAGAACCACAGAGCACAGAGACTGTTTGCAGGGCAAGTCTCTGCTATGACAGGTCATTCAAATGCTCATGGCAAGCGCAGTTACTGTGGATATGAAAAACTGGTAGCAGGAAAATAACTGACTACAGACTGTGAACCACTTCAGCTAGAAACATTTTATTATACTGAGTTTTAGCCCATATGTAGGTGGCTATACTATAATAAGTAGGATGAAGTATCACCATAGCTGGGAATGGCATTACCAGTCACATTTTATTCCATTTGATTAGATAGGAGATTTCATCCTACTCACTTGTTTGTCTCATCTCAGGAAATATAATCCCCTAATACAAATACCTGATACAAAGCATCATCCCAGCCGAAGGAGCAGAACTGTTTTGAAGTCGTCCTGTTTTGCACTTGTGTTTCTCCCCACACAAAGCAGGTGGTAGGTAGATGCCTGTTGCAGTGCTGAACGTATGCATGGAGGGCTGACAGACGTGTTTGTGAAGTGAAGTCTGGTGTACTGATTTGCTCATTTCTCCATTTCTGAATCCTTCATTAACAGTGGTGCTGTGTCTGATGAATGAGAAGCGTTTGAGAGAGTTACAGAAACATTAAATGCTTTAAGTGAAGAAGGTTTCGCTCCACAAATCAAGACCATCAGAGATAATCCCAGATGATAATTCTCTCACTGTTTCCCACTTAAGTGATAAAATCACAACAGAGAGTGAAACTGGATGGTAAGTGATTGCACTGTATTACTACTGAAACTAAACTATCATATTGGTACTCTTTGCAAATACTTTTCAGTTTAAGGATCAGTGCTCTCTGCAGTCATCAGTTACACCAATGTACACTTATAACCATGCTGGCTGAGCTTCCTGCCTGTGATGGTGGCAATTCATGCTGCCCTGCCTTCCAGCATGCCAGCAGTCCTCCTGTCCTCTTCCAAGTATAAACCGTGGCAAAGTGTGGCCCAGAATTATTCACCTGGTCTGTAATGCATCTAACTGCAGATAACTAGTCACCCGAATCTGTACCTGGGGCAGTCCTGGTAGTGCTGCTCACAGGGAGCAGTGTTTCCTCTTCAGTTTCCTTTGGCTTGGGAGAGGCAGGACATTGTCCTCACTCACTGCCTTTGTTGCAGCAGACTCGGACTTTGCTTTAGCTAACACGAGAAATGCACAGATCAAACCAAAGAGTGGAATAAACATGTATTTCCAGTCTCCACTTTGGTAAATGTATCTGAGCCTAGATCAGTGTCTGCCTAGGATGTTTCCCAACACTTTGTGGCTTCTGCATGGATCCACAAGTCTTCCCCCTTCTCGCAATAATTTCCTTTGCCTATGGCTTATTCTGCAAGTGACAAGATTTTAGCCAATATAAAAGCCTTCTCCGAAGCGTTCTTTTTGTCCCTACTCGCACCTTGCCAGATTAATGAGTTCTAGCAACAACACCTGGCTTCTGTGTTCAGCTACTGCCAATTTCCAGCCTCTGCTGTGACCAAAATATCTGTCCGGTTTTACCTCCCAGGCAGCCCGTGCAGGGTCCCCAGCGCTCCTGTGGGGAATTTGCCCCTACACACACACATGTGAATCAGAGACACCCGCGGTTCTGGGCAGAAAGGGGAAACTGAGGGGCCTGTGGGGAGCTCTGCTCCATCTTCCTTCACCTTGCACTGGCCAGGCCTAACCCTAGGCTAGGAATGTCTGTTTTGTCCTCCACCCAAACCCTCTCACAGTAGCTTTATCTGCAGGATTAGGCTCCTGACAAGTTATTTCCATTCTGTACATATGCTGGGTCATTCTCATCAAATGGCTACAGAGGTTTGTTCATGCCTGTCCCCTCCTCAATAAATCTGTGATTTGGGAAACAAATTTCATTTTGATGATTTTTTCCAACTATTTATTATGCTGGATTTCTAAGGCACTTCCACTAGGCTTGGTGATTCCTCAAAATAGGAATGGTGCCTATTGTAGTTAACCCTGTAAAATGTCTAATGAATAATTAAATAGCATGTTGTCGGTAGTTCAGCTTTTTCAGTTTGGTCAGTCGATTGCTGGTTTGCTGCTTCTATCAAACAAAAACCTTGCTGTGAAGCTTGTTTAAAATTCAGCATTTGCTAATTAGCATTGTTTTGAATGTAATTCTAAGTGCCACTTCTTCAGGCAATTCAAGAGAGCAATGTAGAACTTCAGTGTCTCTATGGAGACCATCTATAATTTCAAAGACAGAAACAACAGTTTAATGCCTTGTAATACTTAAAAAAATCATCAGTAGCTCTTTCCAAAATACTCCCAAAATACCAATAAAGAAAGGATGGGGCCCTGCTAATATACAAAGCCAGTTTGTTGAAGATCACTGAATTGTCATAGAGATGATTCAGTGAAACTAGTTGAGGGCTAAGTTAAAGCACCAGGATTAGTCTCAGGGGTTTAAATTAAATACTGAATAAATATTTAAAATGCAAAAGATCAAATTGTTAGGCACGTGTGCCAGCTGTAGGAAGGTAAAACCATTTTGTTAGATTTATGTACAGAAACATCAAGAAATGAATTCAACAGCCCTGCTAACCATCTGGCTCACAGGACCATAAGCCACGACTGATCTTGATTTCCAAGGCAGAAGTGAAGAGGGTTAGATCACCCACACTGGGCATCTGGCCTCCAGCAACGCCTTATATCCAACACCTCAGAGAAAAACAGCACTGGGATGACACAAAGGCAGCGTCTCCTGTGAGTAACCAGTGACCACACAGGCAAGCTCTGTTGGATGAGCAATGTACAAAGCTGTGCCTCATCCTGTACAGAATATTATGGCTGGTCAAAACCCAGGGCTGAAACTGGTGGTGCTGCAGCCTGCCAGGGAGAGGAGAGCTGGCTGCCTGCAGCAGGGCACCGGGATAAATGCAGCTCCTGAGGCTCCTCAGGCTTGCAGAGTGGTCACTGATTCCTTGGAAACTCTCAAATCATTAACAGAGAACAGTGCTGGGTATGATGTGGGAAAAATATGCAGAGCAAAAGCCATGTTCCCTACAACCAAGGAGCAAAATAAGGGTGAAAGCAGATAGGGCAGGAGAGAAGGTACCAGCAGCTGTGAAAGAGCCCTGTTCCAGTTCAGACCTGTGCTTTTCACTGGGCAGCTTCAGGGAGCTTCCTCATCTGATGGCACATCAGGACAGCAGGAAGGGTGGGATGGGGAAACCAGGAAAGGAGGAAGAGACAGGAGAGAGCCTGGGTGGGGAGCAAAGCCCTTCTCAAATATGGGGTGGAGACACCAGATATGAGGAGGGATAAGCCCTACCCCACAATCGATGGTGAAACACGGCACCTTGAAAGGCCCAGCTCTGTACCAGGCAGACTTTGAGCAAAAATACTTTGTGCCCTGAATTTCACAGGTCAAACAGAACACGATGAGTACAAATCTCACCATGCAACCTGTGCGAACATGTAGGAATAAAGGTATGCTGCTCTGCCTGAAAAGAGCCAGCAGAAGTTAAAGAAAACTTCTAAAATTTAGGTCTTTATTTCTCAAATGTCCATACCTCTTTCAAGTTGCCTTGCAGTTGAGAGCTTCTGCTCTCCTAGTGTGAAATATCCTAAAATAAATAACACTGTCTTCTCCAATGGTGCATTATAATCAGAGTAGGAGTTTTTAAAAAACCAAGCGGAAATGTGTGGTCTAATTTCTCGCTGAGCTGATCAGAGATCAGTTTTCTTACATCCTGAGAGGTATTTTAATATAGTAGGATTTCTTATTGTACCTTGTTAGATCACAGGAAAGATTTACTACTCAAAATTGCAAAGGAATACATTTTACCATAATAATTGTCTTATTTCCTTTGCCCCTTTGGCAATAAAGTTCATTAGTGTCTATAAAAATAGATATTTAATGAGATGTTTACTTCATTTAATTAAAGTCTAATATTTTTTGCCTGGAGTACAGTATCTGCTTAGCCTTGTTTTCTACGTTAGATACACATTAACTACATAACTTGATATTAACAGTGAACAGGGATTTTGTTCTTTAATACAAATAATTATGTTTTTTTCCTTATTATTCACTCACTGTTCCAGCTGATGTCAGTGGAAGGACACATGTAAGAAAAGCATTATCAAACAACTCAACGCACTTCATATTTCCCATGCAGCAGTATTTTTCTTGAAGAAACAAATTCTTTTTGCACACCAGCTTTAGTTTTAGGTAGCTTATGGGATTTCTTGTCTGGCAACATCTTCATTTGGCGCACTAAGGTATATGCGGCCATAGGGTGAAAGGAATGCTTTGGTAAGGGCAGTTTTCACAAGTCCTACTTGGCATATAGAATCACAGAATCATAGAACGGCTTAGGTTTCAAGGGACCTAAAAACCATTTAGATCTCCCTGCTGTGGGCAGGGAGACCTTTCACTAGACCAGGTTGCTCAAGAGCCCCATGCAACCTGCTGGCTCACTCCACTGCGGTCCGTGCCAGCTTGATGCTCAGCTCTCTCATTTTTGTTTCCTCTTTCACCTTTATCTTTTTGCTGTCCCAATACACACTCTTGCTATATGTGACTAGTTATCAGAGTCTTCAGCATTCATGTTGAAATACTTTCCTCATGGAAGCCACTGTTGCACCCTGAGGTCCCGCTCCCTCCAGGTGATAGGAGCTGGTCCAGCCACAGAGCTGTGCATGCTGCAGCTGTCCAGTGTCTGCATGAGCACACAAAGGGTGCAGTTCTGCAATCAAATGTCTGCTCCAGCAAAGGTTAAACCACTGGTCCACGCTGCAAACCCATAGGTTCAAGTCTTGCATCACAACTGTGAGCTCAAAAGACAAAGAGCTGGAAGCCCCAAAGCCACAAAGCGAGCAGTGTGTCAGGGCAGAGCTGGTCACACCAAGACAAACAGTGGGAGAGTTGGATCAAGCCAGCTGCATTTTGCCCAGAGCCTTACCCCCAGATATCATCCTTTTTAATCAGCCAACATTTAGCCTGAACTTATGCCTCATCAACATAGCCATATTTCTGTTGAACTTTTTTCTTTTCTGGTGGATCAGCATTACTTGACTAGGAAAAAAAATATAAAATAAATACCCCATTAAAAACGTTACCTCCTTTCACCCCCAGCTCCAGTGAGAGAGTGTTTCATGGATCCATACAGCTGGAATCAGCTGGAGTTTTTACCACTAAGGCATCCTGCCAGGAGCCAAAGAAGCCCCACCTCTCTAATCAGATGTATATCCATTTTGAAAACAAAAAAATTAGGTTCCCCCTCATTCCACGTTCTTTCTTTCTGTTTGCTGGCATAAATAGATACATGACATCTCAAGAGTCTGCATGATGCCTTCTGACCCACTGGATTGCACTTCAGATGTCTGCTTCAGGCCTCTCTTTCAATATCATGTCTCTTCCACTTCAGACTAGGTCAGCTATTATTTTGTTAAGAATATTAGAAGTGTTTTTAAAACTGTAGTAAATTAAAACATACCATTTCTTATGTGTCTCTTCTTCCTTTCCAATGACATTGTTTGGGCAATATATCATAAAAAATACCTCACTACAGTGATGTATGGCACTAATCATCATGTGAGCACTATCTTTTTGGTGATATATTAGAACAATGCATCATTGAAACATCATTGATGTAGATATACATTACTCAGCTACCGACTGGCTAGCAGCAATGCATATATATGTATGGGAATTAGATGAGTTCAATGTATTAAATAAAAAGTGCATGGATTTGAATCTAAAATAGTAATATCCAAATGCTGTTAAGAATGGTATCAGGTCATATATTAATAGGTGTAATGAGAGATGCCACAAGACATTTCAATTAAAAAAAATAAATGCTGTTTTAATGAAGTGGTGGAAGCTGCCCTTCTGCCACCCACATCGTTTTCCTGTTTCAGAATGGACCAGAAAGGAAAGTGAAAGTCAGAATGAAAAGATATAGGGCAATAGTCCAAAGGCATCACTACCTCCCACAGCTTTGATGGCAAATAGGAAAAACAAGAAAAGCAAATTTAGAAAATTAAATGGAGAAAAGCAGTACAATTCTTTTAGGATTTGCTGACAGCTTTGGGTCTTTCTAATATCCTTGACTTTGAAGGTTAAACAGGGTCTCTGATCTTTAATAAACTGAAGTGAGGTGGATCATAGGTGTGGGCACCAACAAAAAGAATGAAAGGGAAATATGATGTGTATGATTCATTAGTTTCTAGGAAATTATGTTATTTTGTCCTGAAGTATTTGTTAAATTCCCTGTCTTTCGCTAGAATGATTTCCTTTGCCCAAATGAAAATATGGGGTCACATCTGTTGAGGGAAAACTGTACTGACAGAGCTCTTTCCAGACTATTTCCACTTATGCCAGAACATGATGAACCTGCTGTTTCTTGATGTTGTTTGTTCTTCCTGGCCCTTCATCTTTTGGGAGTATTCAGGAAATAGGGGGTTGGGAAAAGGCCATTGCATTATTCTGTAGGAGTCCTTTTCGCCTCCAAGTGCAAGATAAAGCAGAAGCTGTGTTACAAACCTCTGCCCGCTCTGGTTCCATTGGGGGATGGTTTTGGTTTTGTTGGAATTCTCAGTGACCTGAAAGCTAACTTTTTTTCTTTTAATCATCTGCTTTTCATTTTACAGGGCAAGGATATTCTACGTGGTTAGTAATTTCATTTCATAACCCACCTTTGAACCATAGAAAAATTAACTAGTTTTTCAGAAGCTTATTACAGCAAAGCATAACAACTCCTTTATCCAAGCTCAGGGAGCATACAGTTGTCCAAGCTGGAATTGCAGTTAGTAGGCTCCCTCAGAGTTTTCCTAGAATTTAAACCATATTTACCTTCCAGAACTTCCAACAGTCCTTCACATTTGTTAACCATTTTTAGTCAGTCTGACTTCTTGTATTACCACATTACTAGCATAACCAAATTTTCACTGCCCACCGTCATAGCACAATAGATTCATGTCAGTAATATAAAAGACCACAAAGTCATAGAATAATTTGGGTTGGAAAAGACCTCTTAGATTATCAAGTCCAACCATTAACCCAGTTCTGCCAAGTCCACCATTAAACCATGTCTCGAAGTGCCACATCTACATGTCTTTTAAATGCCTCCAGGGATGGTGACTCCATCACTTCTCTGGGCAGCCTGTTCCAATGCTTGATAGCCCTTCTGGTGAGGAAATTATGCGGACAGGGTTTGGAAAGGATAATCCAAACTCCAGGGCAATCTCTAAGGTGCAGATGTACCGTGATACGCAGAATGAGAAAGCGACATACTAATATTAGACTGAAATCTTGATACATTGTGGTTCAGTGGTGAAACTGCAAATTATTCAGCTCAGTTAACAGAAGGAGAGAGACAGAGCAGCGAGGAGCAGCAGGTTCAGCACCACGAGGAAACCACTTGGTAGCATTTTGTAATGGTGGGGGAGGAAGAGAGTGTGTTTCCGATGCCTGAGGAATCATTTTCCACACAAAGACCTTTCCCGGTGTACCGCCCTGAGTACATCCTGCACTCCACCAAGGCATTGCACATTGCCAGGCATTGGGTCATCATATGCCCTATAACTTCCAATAATTAATTTCCCTTTCCATGGGAAGACTATGTTACATCAGTAAATAGCATTGACACAGTGAGGTGGCAGTAAATATCCGGGTTCTGCTGTTAGTAATGCAATAGAGGACCCAGAAAATGAAGTGCCTTGTAGTTTAAAGGTGTGGGAACATGATGTGGATGTAAAAAATCGGTAGTACAAGCTCATTTGTTCTTTTGCAGTTCAGGCTGTATTTTTTCTGTGGCTTTCAGCAAATCCCTCAGGTTTTCTGAGCCCAGTCTGTAAAACCAGCCTTGCAGTCTTTTGTCATGTCCCACATAAGGGACCATTAAAGACTGATTCATTCTTGTTTGAAAATTGCTGTGAAGATGAAAACTGCAGTATAAATTCTGCCTATTGTTCCAGTGGCCTCCTGATTTCAAAGGCTGCCAGGGTTAAAGTGGTAGGAGACTGATTTAAGTGGAAATCAAGACACAGTGCGGCTGATGCAGGAGTCAGACAGAACATGTTCAACCAGCAGCAGCCTGAGAGGGAATGATACAGAGAGATGATACATAAAGCTCTTCAATACCATAAAGTCGCACATAAAATAAATCTCATTACTGCCTTTTGCACTCTGTAGCCACTGTTCCTACAACTCTCTTGGGCTCTGGCAGTAGTGAGAAACATATTAATGAAACAGAACAGTATCTGGGAAGGATATTGTGTCAGGTTGTATGATGAGATACACAGACATCCTTTGGAGTTTACCAAGAGTGAGACAGTAATATGCACCCTCAGAATACAACCTTTGCCTTTGCAAGCAGATAGCAAAACATCAGAGGGGCAAAGAGGTGGGAAGACAAGCTCACACTGTGACACACAGTGGCTCTCTCAGAGTGCATGAAAGGAGCTGGCAAACGCTTCATCACTGCCTTTCATAAAACCTGTCAAGGTAAGAAAAGAGGTGAATATCAAAGCAATGGATACCAGCATGCTTGCATCGATAAGAGCCAGAGCATAAACCCATGACTCTACCCCACAAAGGCACAGCTGCTTGTTTCTGCAGACAGGAAAAAGTCCAGAGTCTTTAATTCAGATTTTCTGTCTAAGAAACGGAACAGCAAAATTAACAGGGTTAATTAATAACCTTAGAAATCCATAATTAATTAAAAACCAGAACTGACTCATTGAAGTCCAAGCATATCGGCACTCACAGTGTGGATGATGATGCTTGAGACAGAGCCCTAATCACCTAATTGAAAGTGCTGTTGATCTGTGCAGCCTCCGTGGCACAGGAATGGGCCCAGGAACAGGAATGGCTCCTGGTGCTGTGTCTGCCCCTGCTGCCTGTAAGAGATCCGAAAGCCATTGAGAAAGCTGGGGCAGCCTGAGAGCAGGAGCTGCACTTGGGAGCTGACCAAAACCCAGTGATACCTGTATCTTTTGTTTTAGGTATGAGCCCCATACGTAAAACAAAAGGTGTTCTAACTTGTGTTGCAGTGTTATTACCATCACTTCTCTCCTTCCTGGCTGTGTCTGTTGAGGTGACCCACAGTGGCAGGACCCATAGTGCCACCCTGGCGATGACAGCCTGGCCCCACAGCTCGGGGCAGGGCTCAGCCCGGTCCAGCAGCCTGGGTCTCTATCAACCCAGAATAAGATGGAAACAACATACAAATGTGGAAAAATGCCATCCAAATGGTGAGAAGCTGCAAATGATTCAGTAGGTTATCTGATTCTGTGGTTTCCTGCTGAGTGCAGGCTGCCATGTGGTGACACAATTTATGGAAACAGCTTTCCCAGCATACAAGGAAAACAAAGGGTTTCTGGTGTACATGGAAGCAAAGCAGCCCAGGACAGTCCTGTAAGCTACCAAGGTGTCACTATGCTCCCTGCAGCAGCCCTTTCCCCCCACACTTTTCAAGGACCAACAATAATTAATTAAAACACTGCCCTTCTACCCCCCTTTCACTCATGGCGTTTTATTAGCTTTGCCAAACAAAGCTTCCCAATCCCTCTGGAAGGTGATTGCTATCCATGTTTTATGGCTGGATAAGCAAAGTCCTGGGGACATGAAAGGCTGATTGCTCCCAGCTTTGTCCAAATGGGCAAGGGAAGAGGCAGGGGCCATAAAACCTCCCCTTTCCTGTTGCATGGCCTTTCCTACCCCAGCTGTCCCACCAGGAAAGAGCCTGGCAGTTCTGGGGTATCTGCCTGTCAGGGGAACTTTCCAGAGGGATGGCACTGTGTGTCTCACCACACCCATGCCAGCAGCAAAGGGACCGCTCACTGAGACAGAGAAAACGGCACATGCCAACTGACAGATAATTTGCTTGGCACCAGCTGGGAATTTCTTGTGGCTGAGAATTTGTACCCAGGACTTTCAGGGCTGACTTCACCCCTGCCAGCAAGACGGCATGACTTGTGGGTGGCTGAAATGAACAGTCTGTAAGTGAGTGGGCCAAGCTTTTCATCATCTAAAAGAGGGAGATGATCAGGGTCAAGACATTGGAGTGACTGCTCAGAACCAAGCTGTCTTATTAGATTGCTAGCTCCAATTTTGGACCCAGATGTTGTAGCATATAAAAACTGACATAAATTTATGATAGAAAAGTTGCCTTTGGGCTCTCTAGTGTCCATCATCAACAGTGCACACAGTCATTTAATGTTTCCTCTGGGCATCCAGCATAAACACTGCTTTTATGTAACATACCTACACACATGCATATACATACAGGAGGATTTGGGAATAGTTTCACTGAATTCTGTGTGGAAAAATTAGTCTACCTGAATGCCATGTTGAATTTCATTGCGCTCATATCACCACACATCTGGCACAGCTGTGGCTCTCTCTGGCAGACCGACAGCCTGTGCCTCCCACAACAGCTACATGGAAAAGACCTTCTGTTTGCAATGCTGCCTTCTGCAGCCCTCTCCTTCCCCTAAGAGTCTTTAGATCATATAATCTATACCACTGTTTCAGTTGCTCCTTTTTCATCCAGCAGATAAATTATTATGAAGACCCACTTTGCCTTCCCCTGACCACAGCCTCCTCCATGTGTAGTGAAGATAAAGATTTAGATAAGCCACTCATCTCAAAAAACATCTAGGAAAGCATCCACACTATTTTAAAAACTCCCTGCCCAACACTGTGGCGGCAATTGCCACAAAAAATCCCAAACTATAAACAAAGTAAACAAATACAATTCTGCTGAGAAACAGAAGAAAGCAATAGTAATGCTTGCTATTCAGCAACCACTTCAAAATTCAAAACAAACCAACTAAAATTGCTTTCCTAATTCTCTTTTTATCCTTTTTCCTAGGCCTTTCCCATAAGGTACCTAGTGGAAATTAAAGCAATAGTTTTATATAGATAAATCCATAGCACTGAAAAGAGTCTGATCTCTTTTCTCTAGATGCTCAAAGACTGCACCAGTCTATATGGTGTTAGAAAACCATGTGGGAAGGAGATCATTCTCTCTTAAATTCAATAGGCTTTTAGAATCACATTTATTCAGTTCTATAGAGTTTTTCCATACGGGATTTCAGAGCCTTTTATACAAGAAGGTGCCCCCTTTTCTCCTCTTCTCTCCTTCCTTTGTGCTTGTTCTTTCATCAGCACAAAGCTGAAGTGAACAATAGTACACACTTGGCTTTACATCCCACAACATCCAGGACTCTGAAGAACAAAGAAACAAATACCCGACCGAGGGACTAAAGATAGCAAATTCAGTGTGATGGGTAACTTTAGCTCCAGTGGAAAGTTCTGGTGCTGGTAGAAGAAGGTTCATTTTAGGAGCCAAAGAAGATGAGTACTGAAAGCTGGTTCTGATGTGTGCTGGCTATAAAATCCCAACTGAGTCACTTTGACTCTCCAAGCTGCATTTTCTACAGCTGCAAAATGGGTTTTTGGCCTAGAAGCCTGGGTAGCGGTTTTATAAGGCATTATAAAGGACTGCAAGGAATATAAACAAATAACTATTTTTTCACGTGGGAGGGCAGGGGCAAAGACAGAAGGCAAAAAAGCAAATACACCGAGTGGGAGTGTGGGGACAGCAGTTGGGACAATTTATTAATTTGGTTTCAATCTCATTCTCAGAAACAACCTACAGCTGCGTGAATCTGCTTGTTGATCACTCACTGCCTGCTGAGTGTTTCCCTGCATTGAGGCCCTGGCCCTGCTCCATACTGGAGGCTGCCCCTTGCTGCCCTGCCTACAACCAGCATCTCCACCCTCTCAGGGCCTGCTCCCACTTCAAGGTGCTGAGCCCAGCCAGCTCCCCTGCTCTGGTCCACGAGGACAGGTGGGGTGACTGTGACTCTGCACCCTTCTGTCGCTGCATCGTCTTCTTTTTCCCTTGGTCTGAAAACTGGGCTGGGGAAACACATCTCCTTCCCCAGCTGGTTTACTACAGGAGGAGAAAGAAAACCATTTTTCTCTCCCTAATTCAGGTGTCCCTCAGAGACATCAGTGTGAGGCAGATGCCACCCGTGGAACCTGGAGAGCAGGGAGGGGGAGTGGGGCAGGTCAAAGGCCCAGGTGATGCTGTGTAGAGAAGACAAGATCTTGCACTTGTCACCTTCTCACTGAATCTCTGAAAAATCATGTCCTTGCCTGCTGCTATAATCACTGATTATGTGCTATTTGCCTGTTGCATTAAAGCTGCTTTCTTAATTAATATCATTTTACAGGGCGGGCTTGGCAGGAAGGAGACAAGCTGTTTTGAACTCCAGTAAACACATTTTGTATGCGATCATCCTAAGCAACTCCGGCAGCCTTTCTATGGTGAGCAGGCAGAAAGCACCACGAGTTAATGAACTGTGTTTTAACCACCTGATGCTGGTCAAAGCTTTGATCTATCAGGTTTAAGGCTGGGTGGAGGAGGGGAGGCAGAGTGTTCTGCCACGCTCCCCAGTATCACTGAAACTGTTAATCAGCCTGCTCTGCAGTCTACTGCGGAGTTTGCTTTATTAAAGCTCCCTGCTGCCTGCACACGTTCACTGGCACAGACATCGAGAGACAAGCAAACACTTACCCAAGTGCAGAGTACTCACTGCTGCATTGCAGAGTTTACTGGCATAAAATGATGGGGGTAGGTAATCGCAGGTGGAGACGGGTCCTCCCTCAGCCTGCCTGCATCTGCAATCTCCTGGATTTCTGTAACAGGGGATACAAGGAGAGCTGGTGGCTAAACACGCTTTTTAGGGCTCTCTTTCCAATTCCTGAATGTCTGGATAGCTGCATTGCTTGTACTAGTCTCAAATGCAGTCTATACTGCTTAATGTGGTTTTTGTTCAGAGTTACTCTAAAAAACTAAAAATTAATTTCCTCTGAGGTACTTGAAGGGGTAAGCATAATTTTATTTATTATTGTTATAAACTAACCTTGCCTCTTCTTAGAGGCCCTCTCTAGGGTTGAGGATGCTGTTGTGCTGTTGAAGTATTCAAATTAAATTCAGCCTCCTTTCAAGGACCTGGCAGCCTGAGTATTAGAGGCTTCCTGGTTTTCCTATAGGTTGTCTCATATAGAAGGCTGAGCAGGATTAAGTCACTTTTGGAGGAAACTGTAGGTGATTAATTCAGTTCATTTCCTTCGCGCACCCCGCCCCCCCCCCCCCGCAGGTTTATGCTTTTTCTTTTTCTTTATTTCTTTTGTGCCAGCACAGAAATATTTGATTATTTCTTGAGGTTTAATACGAAATAGCTGCTCTGTTTTGTAATATCTATAACCACATTGGATTTGTTGTTTTTAACAGACATTTTTTCTGGAAGAAAGCTGGTATTTGCTGAAGAATTGTTAGGTGTTGCATTTCTAATCTGTAAATATGCATGTGGAAATTTAATTATAATAATTTTGTTCTTTGCAAGCAGCTGATTCAGGATTTCTTAATTCCCCTTGTATTTCTCAGGTATGTATCTCAGCTGCTTTTTTTTTTTTTTGTGAAACAAGGATGGCTCAGATTTCTTCTCCTTACATGTTTCCTAGTGATACAGTACTGCAGCCTCTGCCTTACTCAGCTTATGTGTAACTGCAGAGTATTTAGCAAAAGAATGCAAGTGCAGGTTTTAGATTTGGAGTTAACCATCTACTATACTCGGCTTTGTTACCAGATATCATCTGAACAGCAAAGAGAGTCTAATGAGGAGAAATCCATCTTCAGGCCTGTGTGAAGGTGGGCTTGCATCAGTCTGAATCAAGAACTTGTAACTTGGTAGAGTTTAGGGAAAAGGAAATTTTCTTTTCACTGAAAAGCCAGGATATATCTGTGCAAGTGTGACATCTGTTGCAGCACTGCTTACTGACAGTCTTCTGGGACAAGCTGGCCAGAAGGACTGGATATTGTGAGAATTAAAGCTCCGTGTTCGCATGGCAGCTTAACTGCTGAGTGCATACGTTCTGAAGGAAAAACATGATTTACCTAAGAAGAGCTACTGGGGCTGGATTTCTGGAGCTGTCGAAAAAATGTCTTGACTCCCACAGGAACCTGGCTACCAGGTGCTTCCAAAAGCAAAGTCTCATTGTCAAGATGAAGGTTATGACCAAAGAAGCCAGATATGATTTCATTATTATTTTAACTTTCCACATCCCAATTTTCATACCAATAGAACAAGGATGACATTTTACTATCTTTAAGGAATGGTAAGGGTTAACATAATATAATGTTAGTAGTCCTGCAAGGAAGACATTGGTAAGTGACACAGTTGTTATGCTGTTAGTGGCCATTTTTGAGCAATTTTTCCTCATTGTTCAGATCCTACTTTAATTCACTTCTTCCAGCGACCCTTTCAGTGTTAATCCACCACACAGAAGCGTTGCAGTTTTAATTAAAAAGGAAATCTCTATCTCACTAAGCTTAGTCTGCCATCTGATCATGCAGTATGGTTTACAGACAGTATTATCTGTCTAATTTACATCATAAAACCATGACTTAAGCAAGGCAGAACACATGGGCAACCCTCAGCAAATAATGCTGCTCTAACCAAAACCAGCCATGTTTTAAACAAAACTTGACTGTAAGAACGGAGATGTGTCTCACATGGTTCTGCACACAAGGAGGGTCACAGGGACACAGAGAGCTCAGTGGGATACCTCTTTAAAATAATATCTGTAAACTGAGTTTGGAGCAGCTCCTGAAAATATACACTCCATCTTGACCACAAGATAGGAATTTGAAGCAGGATTTACTGGATTACATAATTTGGCTTCTGGTATAATGAAGGCTAGTGGTCCCTACTGACCTTTAAAACCTGTGATCTTAAATACTGGCAGTTGTTATGTCCCCTGTCACTTGGAACTTCATTAATCAAACTGTGTGGAAAGCTGCAAAGCTATGAACTGTCCTGAGGGCCTACACGTGGCAAGTACTCAGACTGGGCTGGGTAATATCCCCAAATCCCATTCCAGCAGGTGATGGGATCAGCAGAACTCCACGACTGGGCAAAAATCTCCTCTTAGTTGTTCTTACACTTAGATCGAGGTAAAGCAGCTGTCCCAGAACAGTACGGGCTTGAAGGAGAGCAGTGCAACGAGCCTCGCTGCTCAGCTCCCAACAGCACGGGCACATCAAGGTAGCAAACACAGTTTGGGAGTCACTGCGTGAAAACAGAGCCATACAACACTGTTTTTCACGTTACTGTCAGATTTTAAAACATTGTGGGTGGAAAGCAGTGGGGGAAGGGAGAGAGAAACCGGATCTTTCTTATTAGCAGAGGAAGGATGGAGGTACAAGATCTGTGTCACACTGTAAGCTCTTAACCTCAGAGGAAGGTGAACCCCACCTGGCAGAAATTAAATGTTAATGTATCAAATTATGTCCAAAAGCACATAAAGCTCAAGGGACAGCTTATGATACCCTTTGAAAACAAGATCTAATTTAATTCATTTGCATGTCCTGATACCCAATACTGCAAATTGGCATTGGTGGGTTAGCGCACTGCTACCATTAGGCTCCCTTGAGCTTGTCGGAAAACCGTATTCAAGAAACTGCAGGCACTGAATTGAAGTGTCTGGTCAGGGAAAACCAGATCAAACTACATCGTCTTAATTGTGACCCATTTTGGGATGTAAAAGGGTGGCAGCAACCCTTGGTGGAAAGAAACAGTTAATTGATTTTGCTGAGAACCTCATCAATCACTGGTCACAGTGACCCATGGATAATTAATCTAATTAAAAACTTCAGCCTCGTGGCAAAAGTAATAGCAGACACACTAAAAGCATGCAAATTAGATATGCTTTCACAAACTTGAATGGGTCTGGCTGGTGTTCCTGAGGAGAACTCCATTTCTAAATTGGGCAAACTTTTCACTGGCTCTAGCTGAACTTCAGCCATTTACTCTGTGTCAGATGCCATCTTTAAGAGCTGTGAAAACTGTACGGAAGGTATGTGGTCTGTTATTGAGTCATGTTTATATACTCAGTTCAGGGAAGGAAGACCTGAACAGTGGGCTTGGGACATCCCCTCTAAATGTTGTGATCTTCTTGACAACTGATCTCTCTGCTGCCTGAGCTCTTTAGGTGAGGTGACTCAAAAAGAGTCTGGGAAACTGTCCTGGTTCTGGCCCAGATCAGCATATGGGTATGGCCAAGGCACTGTGTTGTTTGATACCATCTTATGTCATGAGCTGGGGAAAGGGACACTGAGAAGGGACTTCTGAGAGGAAGGAATGTGGTTTCCAGCTGGAAGCGAGCGTGGTGGATGGAGCAGTTGGGGTGGGGTGCTACTGGCTGTGGTCATGTCAGGTCGGGTTCAGTGAGCATTTTGCATGTAAATCACCCTCTTTTTTTGCACACTTTTGTTATTAATATTGTCACTGTTACTGTTCATTTTCTTATCTCATTGCTGTTTCCAGTAAATTGTTCTTCTTTCAACCCATGATTTTTACATTTTTCACATAATTCTCAACTTCATCCCTGGAGCAGGAAGTGGGAGGGCAAGTGGGGGAGCAAGTGATTGGCATCGTGTTTGGATGAGTCTCGAGAGAGGCTGTGACAGCAACACATCTGGGAGTACACAGGCAACACTGGTTTTCTGTGTGTCTGTGAATCCGAAGAATTTGCATTTTCTCAAGGGATGATATATGCCAAAGAGTACAGTCAGTTGGTGATGTGGGTCAGTTGGTCATGTTGGTCCTTTCAAATACAGCAGAGTCCATTGTATCATCGGGATGCAGGTTTTGCTGTCATCTGTAGAGTTGTAAGAGCATGCAGTTGCCAAAACTGCTAATGTGCACAGTACAGCTGCAAAATTTGTACTTGTTCTTCTCAGACCTTGTGAACCCAATCCATGACTCTGAGCACATCCGTGCAGTCCATCTGTACTCAGATGGTACTTGGCCCTGGTCTCAAAACCTGGGGAATTCTACATCAATCCTCTTATTATTTGACCATTTGGGATTTTTACTGAATAAAAAATCTAAAAGCTTTTTGGGTGCAAGAAGTATTTCAGGACTTCCAGGATCTCCACATACCACAGAACTGAGGCCAGTTCATGCTGTGGGTTTGGCCTGCAGCAGTAAGTACTTTGACCTCAAATTCATCAAAACAAAGGCTCTGCATGTAAAGAGCTGTGATGCCAGCGATCATGCTGGAGCAGCTTGGCATACATGCCTCTATCTATCATGAACTACACCAGCTCAGGACTGATGTGCCATAACAGTAAGCTCCGTGTCGTACAGTCACCTGGGACTTGAGCATCTTGCTGGGTCTGAGATGTCTAAAACCTTAACAAGCCTTGCAACAGATGAGACTCTCTGAGGCCATCCATTCACCCCTTCCATCTTCATTGCCATGCTCAGGACAAGTGGAGGGGCCCCAGGCATGACGCCGTGCTTCTGGCAGTGCCTGTGGCTCTGGTAGGTGTCTTGTCTGAGTTACACTTACTGAAGAGATGAGAGCAATAGGATGTGTTTAGGTACAACTGTGCTTAGGAAAGATATGCTGTGTGATTCAGCCGTTGTCCAGCAGAGGTGGGCAGCTCAGGGGCCAGGACAAGAGACTCACCTCACCCCATACCTTGGGTACTACTAACATGTACACACACACACACAAGCAGCCTTTTCCAACAGCAGCCTCCTGCCCTTGTTTGCCAACAATGACATCCAGGCCCTGCAAACACTTCCATATAACAACTTGCTATGTCACAGCTTGGCTGACAGTTAAGAGACAGGAATATAATTGGGGCAACAAACACCATCTGGCCAAGACTGGCTCTAACAGGCATCTGTGTGTAGCCATCCATAGCCCTAGCCTGAGCTGGCTTTGCCAGCACCCCAATGCATGAGGTTTTCTGTGGTGGGACTGATGTTGTGTACTGAGGAAGCAATGGCAGCAGATGTGGTTAGAGCAGAAGCGAGCACATGTTTTTGCAGCAGCCTCTGCACTCCTTTATTTGGCTTGGTCACTTTACGAGGAGGATGCTGGTGTGGTCACCTGCCATGCCTGGAGCAAGTACATTCTGACATCAGTGTTGGGAGAGCAAGGAGATGCTCACCTCCAGTTGCAGACAGCAGTGGAGGCTGGTAAGATGTCAGGTTTGTTCCCAGAGCACTGTGGTGTGGTCATGGTTTGTGTGTTCCTGAGGGACACAGGCCATGCTGTACAGGCTGCCAGGGAACCAGGGCTTGCTCCAGGTGTGAGCTGCAAAGACAGTGTAAACAGGCTTTTTGGTCTCCTTCACAGCAGGGTCACAGGACGTACTGGTGTGTTTGAACATAGTACACAAACCCAAGACTCAGTCATGAGTGCAGGGGAGCATACCAGATCATTGCTGCTTAGACTGTTGAATTCAATGTGCAATGCCTAATGTTAATATTAACCTATATACTGAATGGTTTGGAAAGTACCTGTTTGTACTGAGCTCTCCCAACTGAAACGCTTCAGCTGCAGAGTTCTCAGTACAGCATTCATTATTCTGAGACTTGCTTTCCCAGTTAGCTGGAAAGAGCTTGATTGTTTTCACCATTTGGATCATATTTTAGCTCCTGTAATAGCTTTACCTGAGATAGATTGATGAGCAGAAATTTCTTTCAAAATGCTATGATTATGGATAGATTGCACATTCTTTGTGAATGAAACTTTTCATGTAATCGGGTGGGAATTGAGGGAGAGCCTTTTTAAACTTCATTAGTAATGCTGCTGGTTGTCTCTCCTGACTGGTACAATGTACGTCTGTCACACAAGAGTGTATCACTGAGCCATGCACTTTATTAAACATGAATATGTAAACATGAACTTAGACCAAACTGAACGTCCTGAGTTCTACTTACACCTCAGCATGAACCCACAGTCTCTGTCATGTAATTTTGACTGTTCCAGATGCCTGTCTCATGCCTTTCTGATTAAAGGGTAGATAATGTGATCCCAAGCTATTGCCAGCAGTCTGGACAGAAACTGCATAGCTCACAGGTGCAGCATGACTGAGCCTGTGGTCAGACTGGTGCTTTCACCTCAATATTGCTGGTTTCATTGATAGATTTGCAGAATATCTGCCCTGCTTTCACAGGTAATATATCATGGAGTTAAAGAGCTTAGGGAAAATACGCTTTGTGAGAAAAGATGGAGAAAGTTTAGGTTGTTTTGTTTAGAGAAAAGTTGACTGAGAAAGAAAGGAGAACTGTTTTCAAATATATAAAAGGTGCTGCTGTGGACAAGACAAGAAGCAAGGTTCTTGCACTGCAGTAAGGTAGAAAAAGGCAAAAACTTCTTATCAGTAAGGAGGTGAAGGGCAGAAGCCACTTACGAGGAGGGCATGAAGCTTCCACCATTTCACCAAATGCCTGTTGGGCTTGTCATTGGCAAGGGAAGGGCATAGACCAGCATAAGCAGGCTGAGACAGGCAGGGTCAGAAAGGGGAAGAGCCTCAGCGCCCCTGAGCAGATCTTGGGCCACCACGAGCAACAGCAGAGGGGCTCACTCCCTCTAGCCCCTCCATTAATGGGGTTGCACAAATATCTGCCACAGGTACAACTTGTTCAAATTTATTTTGAAAGCACAATCATTAAATTGCAGAGCCGAGAGCAGAGGGCAGGTAGTCTAGTCCTTAGTTATCTGTGCTGCCCACCAGACCACAAATACCCCCATTCTCCTGACATGTGAAATTAAGCCAGGCTGAAAACGACTTTTCACCTCAGTATGGTCTAACACAGAGGGGTTAGCAGCAGTACTCCCAAGCCCTAGGGGACCAGAGGAGACCTTAATTAGGAGGTGTGGCTTTTTCTGGAGAAGTGATTTGGCAGGCTAGAAAAGTATTCTAAGTGTCCTCCCATGGATGCCATTGTGAGCAATAAATGATCTTTGTGCCCCGGGTTTGTAAGCAGGTCATATTTTCACGGTGTCAAGCATGCTGCTGTCTTTTCTGCAATAAAGCTCACCTAATCAAAACAAGTCAGAGCTTATCTAAGCCCCTAGCCAGAGATATCTCTGTGGTGGCTACAGAGCCAGGTTTCCTAGCAACCTAAAAGGCATTAGACAGGGCTTTGTCGACATTTATCTGTTACACACAAAACCCCCCGTTTGAATAATGTTATGGGTGTAACATCAACTGACAAAAGCCAGGAAATTCAGAGCTGGGGCTGATTTTCTATCCTTGCCTCTCATCAGGCTGAAAAACAAAAGGCACAGTCATGTGAGCGATGAGCAGAGCAAACCAATCTTTATATTTCCTGGCTTTTCTCCCAAACGAGATGCCATTCAAATGAGGTGCTTGGTATTGATTTCCTCTGTTTAAGACAGGTTTAATGCCCACATTAGGTAGCATGTTGGCAATGCTGTCAGTTTCTCCATGGGCTACCTTTTTTCCTTGGAGGGGCCAGCTGGAGTGAGGAAAGAGATATCCCAGCCCCTCTGCAACCTTTGGTTTCTCCATGGTGAAACCAGTTTTCAGATCTGTGGCTTCACAGGCGGAGGCTGTGAGCCTGCTCCGTGCAGGGCCACCACGGCATCCTCAGGAGATCGCTCTTAGCCCAGGGTGGAGCCAGTGAGGATACACGGGTTAAAACCACTCCATCTTCCTACTACTGCCCAACTCTAAACACATGAAGATGATTTTTATAGGTTTCAAGGGATTCTTGAGATGGATCTTGGAATGGATCTTGTTATTGAGCATTTTGAAAACAAAAAGCCAGGGGGAAAAAAGATTTAATGTAGGTGGGTTTTTTCCCAGACCAAAAATATACTGAGGACTGATGAATGGTCTGAAAAGTGATACTTCAGAAATGTCTTTTATTTCTTCACTTGTAGAAATAGCAGTGTTTAAAATCTTACAACTTAAAATTTGTGGAGGAGACTGATGGAGGGAGGGATGGAAGAACTGCTATTGCTGCAGACTGCCACTTCAAATCCTTGGGGGAAGAGTCTTCTGGAAGTGCATGGGAACTGATCACCTCTCTACAGACTTCTTGAGTCATCTCACAGAATTTAACAGAAAATTATTCTTTTGCTTCAAATTGATATAATGTGGCTTAAAAGTGCTCGGAAAGAAAAGATATGTTCATTTCCACAATCTAAGTTATCAGCTGGGATAAATAAACTCTCCAACTTCTGTTCAATTCTGTATGTGTGCCATCTCTAACTAGGTAGGTTTTCATATGTATATTTGCACTGCTTTAGTAGTTCCATCTCTGGGGCTTTCGCAGATAGATAACAGCCATTTTTACATTTGTTTGAGGCCTGACTGAAGGGTTTATCTCCATGTAAATTTGCCAGCCCAGTTGTGAAACCTCTGAAATAGATGGTAAAGAATGTTCTGAGGAAACTTAGCCATAGTTAGGTACTTCACTGCTGAAAGGGAAAATCCCCCAATCGGTGTCAGTGGGTGAGCAGCCAGGCTTTCATCCCTCCATTCTTCACTGTAATCTTCATTAACATAAGAGCCGGTGTTTTGCTCCCCACACATGGATGCCATAGTGTTTGAACTCCAAGGGGCTGGTGGGGTAAAGGCATGTGTACAGGCTTCTCTGCTGACCACAGCCAGCAGTTCTTCAGCAAGCATAGCATGAATACAAACGTTACATACACCACAATGGAGAGGAATTACTATGCACACTATCACTTTCAAGCCTTTGAAAGAAACAGAAGCAGAAGGAGGTTCTTGCACTTTCTGCCGACATCATCTTTACTGTCCATCCATTTGTTCCCCATTTAGCCTCCCCACTGGCAAAGCCTCTATTGTGTGCTGAAAGAGGAGACAATGGGAGCCCACTACGCCTGGCGAATGCACGCATTGTTCCATGGGCTCCCTATAGAAATCCCTGTGTCGCATGACCGTTTTCCAAAGTTTGGGTTTTTTCTTTTCTGAAGGGGGAGGGTAAGAGGAAAAGGGACAATGTCTCACAGCTCTCTGCAGATTAGTGGTACGTTCATGCCCATACATTGAGATGGATAAAATAGCCATAAATTTTTCCTAAAGTGCTTATTTGTAATGCATGCGTGAACTCACTTAACAAGCTTAAAATATTTAGTGAACGCTGAAATGAATGGAGAGTGTGGGAGGGGGGACAAAACTAGCAGAGATAATTGAATACACTTAGCAGTCATAGCAGCTTTACATAGCTGTATCATATTCTCTATGGATAACACAGCTGGGACAATATGGTTAGAGTTTTAAAATATCTAGGGATTTCTGTCTTAAGATAGTTATCAATAATTGCAAACTTAAACATTAAATATTTTTGGCTTAGTTAAAATATATACCTCTTTTTTCGATGCATGATAAAATATTGTAAAATAGAGAACATTTTCCCTTTGTCATTTTTTGAGGACTCAGGTAAGCAGGAAGGGTCTCTGAGTGGGCCTGACCAGGAACTGAAGTCTGTCTTGCGGAAACCACAGGCTGCCAAAGACAGGTGGATTAAAACACAGAAGTCCCTCAGACTTGACAGTGTTTGAAATGCCAAATGAGATCAAGGAGATAGGTTACTATAACACAGGTTCATATCACCCGTGAAACTGGTAAAGTCCTTCAATGCTGGAGAAAATCTTGCCTGATTAAATCATAAATTTCCAGCTTCATTCCAGCTGAGCCAAAATTTTTACCCTTGCCCTTGTTCTGACTAGGACTAGGACCTCAAACCCACAGAGTGCAGCAACACATCCATCTCAGCTCACACTTAATTAACTGCTTAATTAACTGCTTAGAGCAGCACTGGGGGAACTCTGCTCTTTGTTTTCCCTTTCTCTCTGGTGCCTGATGCCACTTGTAGCAGCACAAAGAGCTTAGAGTGGCTGAGCCTTCCTGGTCACGCACAGCAGGTTGAAGGTGAAGGTCTCTTCTGCTGGGCTTTTCCTCTCTCTTCTGAGATAATTGACCTTGATGTCACCACGAAGCTCCTCCCCAGGTCACACCACTCGCACTGCAGCCAGTACCTTAGCTAGAGCTGGAGACTAATGCAAGGCTGTTTAATTCAGAAGAGCAATATGAAGGTCACTGAGGAAGGTAATGCAGTCCTGTTGATTGAACATGTGGATAAGAGCACCACAAAAACATAATCTACTTTGCTGGGGATGTGATAAACCAGGTTTATGTATGCAGTTGGCAAGCAGTACTTCTGAGTGTTACTCCATCAGATAATCCAGGCAGCAGAGCAATTATATATCCCTCTGGTCCCCTAATATGGCTTGAATCTAAGGATTAGGTAATTTTCATATTTTTGCGGTTTTCTAAAACAGTATTATTTATTTCTTACTTGTTTCCTGTCTTGTATTTATGAAATACTTATTTTTGTAACCAAACAAAGGTAGTCTAAGAGGAAGATTTCTGATGTTCCAAGGGACACACCTTCTTTTTCTATCCAGAGTAAGATGTCCAGAAACCCCAGAAGATTCAATGGGGTTTGCAGACAGACTCAGCAGCTTTTCTGCATATGTACATGTGGCTGGGGTGTCCCTCACATGAGACTCATCACACATATGGAGCCCAGGTGGAGTGTGGCTGGGCAGTAAATTTGCTGTGTATATCTCTCCAACCCAGGTGTCACAGCATATACCAGGGAGTTTGGGTCTTGTAAAACAGTCCTGCACAACATTTGCACACCCTTTTCTGCACCAGGCAGGTTGTGAGTGGGAAGGAAGGAGGTGGTTGTGTTGTTAAGGTATGATGGATGTGATCCAGAGGAAGCTTCTGCAGAGGTCAACCCCATCTTCTAGCTCTAAGGATCAGGGTCCTGAATCAGAGCTGCAAGAGGGTTTGTGTGATTCAGCTGCTAGGCAGAGGGACACCTTTCTGACCAGGGAATGTCCTGTCTGTACATATATTTGTTATCAGGTGTTTGGCAGCAGGTCAGACATAGAGACAGCTTAAGATAAGCATAAAACAAGTATTGTGAGGTTAACATCCAGGGAGAACTACTTAAGCTGTAGTTCAGACTATAGCTTAAAGTTCCACAAGAAGATCTGGACATATATTTATTAATAAAATTAGGCTGGAAATTAAAAGGATTCTAGAAATGAGAGAAGTGAGATTCCAAAATAGCTTTCCAAAGAGAGTGGAAGGGTTCAGAAGAAGTCAAACAAGTCTGAGATCAAGATTCATGTGATACAGTTGCTGAAATAGTGAAGAACGTGGGCCAAAAAGTCAAAAGAGTGTTTCCACTCTATCTTCCCTGCTTGCTTTCATTTTGACCCTCTCTGTTATTCTACTTTCTCCTTCTCTTTTTTCCTGTTCCTTTTCTACTTGGATGACAGGCTGGAAAATCCTCTCTGTGCATTTTTTCTGTTGCTGTTACATCCATTTGGTAGAACAAAGCAAAGGCAAATCCCATTCTGGTACATCTCAGTAGGCTTATTGAAGTCTGCAGGCAGAGCCAGTGTGGGCTGACCCTCGGGGCACAGGAGCAGGGGCTGAAGGGGGCCATGATGCCCTGGTGGCACAGCAGAGTCCTTGCCCTCCTGGTGCATGGCTGGTTCCCCTTGCTCTGTGCCACAGACATGCTCGTGCCTTGGCAGGGCATTCAGTTGCAAAGCACTTGATTTCTGCTTGGGAAACCTGATGACACAGTACCTACCCAAGAAGGCTGTTGAGGAGTTAGATTCATTTAGGGGATGACTGCCATGTTTCTGTGGAGCAGAAAGGTCCAAAACACACGTACAGCTGTAGTGAACATCACTGTAAAGAGAATATTCTGTTTAATTGGAAATGGAGAGCCTGGCCAGGTAGCACTTGTCGGGGGGAAGAAGGAGATGCCCTCAGGACCCAGTGCCAGGAGCTGCAGGGCAGCTGCACCTTGTCCTGCCTTCGGCACTAGCTGTGAGTGCCCACCATTTTTGAAACCCTGTCCTTCCACACTCGGCAGGGCTGGTCTGAGGCAAAACAGCAGTGTCAGGATTCCTCCACCATACCACTGGCACTATCACAGTATGCCAATCAATCCTGCAGCTACCTCTAGGTTCTGAAATGGAGCTTGCAGAGAGCAACTTGTCTTAACACAAAATAAATATGAAGAGGGGCTCTTTGGCAGGGGGTATAATGCTTCCTGGTGCTGGCTGCTTCATCTGCACTTGCGCCCACTTGCAGTGACTATATTTTGCAGCTTGCAAAATAATTGCTTGTCTTTTACTACATGTTTTTTTGTAAAAAGTGAGCATGTCTTGCAAGATGTTTGGCCAGTTAATACAAAATAATTTAGATGCTAGTCAGACCAAGTCACTTTTTTCTTCTATCACACTTTTGCAGCAGATGTTTGGGTCATGGAAAGCCACCTGAGAAGTTTCAACAGGTCTATTAGTTGGCATCAGCACCTTCATTTCACAGAAAGAAAATGGTTGCTTTTCACTGTTCTGGCTGTAATCCGACAAGCACCTCAGCTATATACCAGCTAGTTGCCATGGTCATGTTCTTCCTTACCTCCTGGCCACGGGACCCTGCCTCCATCCTCAAACAGCTCCAACACTAACCACCTCCAGTACCCTGGCATTTCAGCATGCCTAACTGGCAGAAAGATATTCACCTTCAATTTTAGCAGGCCGAAGGGGAATGTCCAAATTCATAGGAGCTGGCCAGAGAACAGCTAAGCCTGAGAATCCTGCAGTTAGATGGGCTCAGGCTGATAAAGAACCAGCATCCATGTGTTGCTCACAGTTTGTGAGGAACAGATTTAAGGCATCCAGTGGCTTAATTCATCTTGCGTATGATCCTGCTGTAGCTTTCCTTAATTGTCACAACAATGAATTTAACTTCTTTCTGTGAAACCTGGTCATTAGAGATGATATGCCACTACATTCATACCCTTCTAAGTACAGTGTTAACAGCTGAGTGAAAGGGACTATTAGAACTACTGCAGTTTTCTTCTCTTGATTGGTGTTCTGTGGGTTTTCCCTTGTTGGAAGAATAAGTTAAAACTAATTAAAATGAAAGCAGAATACAAAGTAGAAACTTCTAAAGTGTCTGTCACTTGCATTTGTGCAAATTAAGACATCTCACATAGAGCAAACCCAGGGCCTTTCTTTTTCTCCTGAAGATTTTTTATTCCAAAATCAGCCTGTGGAACAAGATGTGCACCATCATCCTGCTCACTCCGATACAGCCCAAGCTCCATCAATCCCACAGGACCTAACAACAAGTTGGTATCCTACACTGGCAGCTGTTTCACCATCAGGTGCCAGGGGAAAAAGCTGCCAGCTAGAAGTACCTCTAACAGAGGCAGGAGAATGTGACCAGGTGTTCTTCCGGCACCATCGACCCTCTGAGTGGCTAGTCAATATGCAGAGTCTTTAAATTTTTGGGTTTTTCTTTTCCCTTTGGAAGATTCCAATGAGATTTAATCTTTTAAAAAAGCATTTTATTTACAGCTACTGACCTCAGAATCTTGTTTGTCTAATTTTAATAGAAATAAAAAGCACCCAAGCCATTTTCACAGCCCCAATCTCCCTGTATTCTGAGGCCATAGACCTTCCTGCTGACTCCTTGGGGACGTTCTTGCAACATTTGCCTATTGCTGTTTGAGCAGGTTCTGCTGTTTTTTCCCTCACAGACACATATTGAAGTTGCGCTGGTTTTGACCAAAGAATCCCTCAGCTCAACCCATTGTTGGGCCTAGAGGTTGGCCCATTGCATTGGATGGCTCTTACTTTTACCCATACCACAGAATTATAGAATGGTTTGGGTTGAAAGGGACCTTAAAGGTCATCTAGTTCCAACCCACCTGCCATGGGTACGGACACCTTCCACTAGACCAAGTTGCTCAGAGCCCCATCCAACGTGACCTTGAACACTTCCAGGGATGTGGCTTCCACAGCTTCTCTGGGCAACCTGTTCAAGTGTTTCACCGTAAAGAATTTCCTCCTAACATCTAATCTAAAACTCTCCTTTTTTATTTTAAAACCATTCCCCCTTGTCCTATCATGACATGCATTTGTAAAAAGTCTCTCTCCATCTTTCTTGTAGGTCTCCTTTAGGTACAGTTTATCAGGTGTTTCACTCTACAAAGGATCTTAACTGAGCCTGAAGGAAATTTTCTTAATGCTTTAATCAGAATGATTTTGAGTAAGACAGATTAATGCCTTCCAGTATTATTAGTCCTCTTGCAGCAATGGGTAAAGTATCTGATCTTAGAGAAACACTTATCAGCAGTAATGTACTTCTCATAAAAATCTGAGCCTCTAAATAATGAAGTTCTTCCCTTTCTGGAACATCCTTGATTATCATAAATCCAGAGAGATAGCTACAACCTGCAGAATGTATCCATGCACATAACGAAATTTTGCACGGTGTCAAAATATTCCCTGTAGTTGGGAAGATCATGTAATAAAAAACCAAGAAATTGTCCAGCATGGTGGAAATCATCTACTTAAAATGAACCATGATTGAATGAACTGCGTCAGGAGCAGAAGGAGCTCAAAGAGTCGGCAGAGCCCATGTTCTGGGTGCTAAGTGATACTGCCTACTGATTTGGCAGAAATGCGGGCATTTATATCACTTATATGTGGAAAGGCATGTCAGCTGAAGAGAAAAAACAGCTGGTATTCTATCAGGTTAGACCTGATGAATACCTGCCCAGAAGCTAACCTAATAACTGTGTGCTAGATACCCATATGCGATCCCTTGCCCACAGAACAACCTGTAATATCCTGACTTTTTGGTGAAGGACTTTACTTAGTGAGGCTGCTTAAATAATATGAGACAGAAGAATGTGGGGAAGAATTCAGCAAATGTTTGTGGTAGCTCAGTGAACTACAAATACATTTCTCTGCAGACCTCATTGCTGCTCCATCCTTCCATCACATTCATGGATGCTCTGCCTCCGCAGGCTTCCCCTCACTTTGTTGACCATTGCTCACATGACAACAGTGTGGGGTGCTTTTCCAGTCACCAGCCTCTGGACTTCTTGCACAAGGTTACTGTCTTTGTTTGAATAATGTGAGTTCAGAATGAGCCATGGATCTGTAGATGGTTTCATGTGCTCTCCTGCCTATTCCTTATTGGATTCTAGTTTCACAAGTACAGTTTCATTAGAAAGGCCTGTAGCGGAGATTGCCTTCCCACTCTTTCCTATTTACATGATACTGCTTACGTGCGAAGGGCAGAATAGTCTTTTTCCTCTCTGCATTCCCAGTATAAGACATTCATAAATGCATAGAGGCCACTTTAGTCTGATTTTATAGTGTCTCTGTAGGAGGGAATGTGGAGTTAAAGCAGTCCATTGGGGCCCAAGAACACTGGGATCGATTCCTCACCTAATATACAGACAAATTGGGTAATTTGGTTAATTTCCTTTTTTATCCTAGGTGTCTTTTCAAAGTGAGGATAATGACATTTAGACAGGTAGGATCACAGCATGCCACAGCTTACTACTGCAGCACTGGACATTGCCATCACAGCTTTAAGCTCACTACCATTGTTAGCAAGGCAGGAGATTTCAGCCCAGGCTTTCACACAGGTGCAGTTCGAGATGCCCACAAGGCTGAAGGCTGTGCCTGCTGGCTGTGCCGGCTGCTCCAGGTTGTGTGCAGGTCTGTGCCATGGGCACTGGCGCAGCTGCGGCCACGCTTGCTCATGTACCATGCTTGTTTCTGTGGTGCTGTGGGCAGCCTGCAGAACAGCGTAGCCCAGAGCCTCTCGGTGCTCTTGTAAGAGAAGGAAGAACCACTTGTTAAAGCTTCCTGTGCTGTCTTTTATTCCTTTCTCAAAAGAGACAGTAATGTTTTGAAGAGGTAGAGCTGCTGCAATGACTTTGTGTTGTGACCTAGATAGCCTTGTATTTTTTCTGGCAAGGACACCCACCAGGCATCTAGGAGGACAAAGCAAGAAGAAGCTCAGAAGGGCAACTGTAGTAATCTACCACCAAGAAAATCTCATTCCTAATCCTCCATGGTGAAATATTGCATGGAACACAATTTATATTTGAGTTTGTGCTTATGATGTACTTTTTACCCATTAAAGTGCCTGTTCTTCCCTTGAATCTGCACTTTGATTCCTTTTTCCACACGGATAACATGTCTGTGACAATGAGTTTCCCTGTCTAATTATTCATTGTGGGGAAAAATATTCTTTGAATTACCAAACATTCCATTTAGTGAATATCCTCTGAATCTCCGCTAAGAATATTCTGTCTTTTCTGTATCAGTTCTACAGGACTTCAGAAGGATACCATATGCTATATGAACATTTCACTATTACGTTTTCTTTTGGAGTCCTCCTGTTGAAATTATATACAGTAATTTTTTAATAAAAACAAGTCATATATTTCTATCATGATCATTTCTTGCTCAAACTAGAAGTAAAAAGAAACTTTTTCACTTAAAATCATAGACTCATAGTATTGTTTAAGTCAGGAAATCCTAAGTCATAAACTTTCCTTTTTTTTCCTTGAGTTCCAGTCAATGCTCTCTTGAGCAAGGTCACCAGCTCGTCTTTTGGCACATGTGGACCACATGAAAAATCTAAATTTTTCCTCTGGTGAAGCTGCTTGGCTCCTTTCTCAGCTAACCTATGTCTGCTACAGGCATATACAAATGCATATGAAGAAATCTCTATTCCATCTGATGAGGTTGGTGCCATGTTTTAGCAATTAATTAGCCCTGAAGAATAAAATGATGGAAATAATTAGTTTTGATTGATTCACATAGTTTTGTACTCCTAAATTTTGAAACTTTTCAGACACTGAAGATACAGTTTAATGTACTATTAGATTTTTACCTGTTTGATCTTCTATCTTGCCTTAACTGTTGACTTCTTTGATGTTATATTTGGTCCCTGGTTCAAGCCTACATACTATAGCATTGGATCAGTTCCTTAAGGAGAAGACACATTTCCAGATCTAGAATAAAGTCAGTGTGACTAGAAGTGCTTGAATATATACTGCATTTGGATTTCATCTGGGTTTGCTTCTAACACATATTCCTTTCCCTTACAGGTTTTTAGCCTGTTCACTCACATGGACTGGATGATTTCAGTAGCTGTTTGGAAAACAGGGTGACTTAGATGGGCTGGAGCAGATCTAAGGCTGAGGTGCAAGAACTTTGCAAAGCATTTTGCCCAGTGAAGACAAGGAGCTAAAGAGCAGGGATTAATTTATTCAACAGTGATTATAAAAGCATTTTATTCTCTGCCTGTAGTTACCCAATTCATTCAGAAACCACAGAAGTAGGAATTCCTGATGTGAAAACCGCTGGGTCCCCTAGGTGTCTTACGTGCAAACAGCAGGGCAGAAATGAGGAAAAACGAACACTTGCATGACAGTTTCAGGTACTGACTGCCACATACACTTCAGACTTAAATAACCATATTTTTTCTGCCTCAGAGGCTGACTCTGGATGTCCTTGAAGCCTGGTAATATGCATTCTGGCAGGCAAGTAGAGAAATGAACCAGATGCAGCAATTTAGTCATATAGGGAGGTTTCTAGTAAATTTTGCACAACAGGGTAGTGACAGTGTACTTAGTAAAGCTGCATGCTTTTTTAAAAATAGTGCTATTGATTTTCTTAGTGTGTGTATCAAATGTTAACACGTTCATTAGAGCAGCAGCCTTCCAAGCACTGCTGTAGAACAACCAGCAGGCCTGGAGTCAATATCCATCTGAATACTGGCTTGCTTTCAAAGGGCGACTTAAAATTAGGGCATTGACTTTTCATGTTATAGAGGAAAGATTTTAAAGGGAGCATTTATCAAATAGAATTATAAAGATGTAACAAATACAGCTAGGCTGCAGGTCCTGTTTGAGCAGGCAAAGATGTGTGCATACAAGCATGTACAGCACTAGCAAAACAGCAGAACACATGTTTATACATGTATGTATATATTATCGCTTAGGGTATTGGTCTAGTACAGTTACATGAGGAAAAAAAGAGGAAGATATTTATCTAAGGAAACTTCCAGTTCTAAACTCCTGTGCGAGTATATTGAAATATCACTGAGTGGGAATATAATGTACTACAGCGATTGAATAAATACTGTGTCTGTGTCCTTATAATGTAACTTCTTGTACAGTGCTGGGAACAAAGCAGCACATTAGTACAAATACAACCTTTTCTGGCAGTAGCTTTACAGGAACAAAATACAGTCCACTGTGTCTCTTGAAAAAAAGCTAACATAACATAGTAAAATCAACTTCTTTTTCTTTCTCCTTGTAAGGATGAGAGATGAAGGAAGGTGAGTAAAGTTCATTCCACTTCTCATAAATTTACTATGAATTTGGGATTTAGCTGTTTTTAGTGTTTCCCTTTTGTAACTGTTTATACAATCATTCAAACTTTCATATTCCCTGAGGAAAGGCCCAGTGGAATGTGTTCCGTACCTGTTGTGCCCATCTGTATTCTTAATTTGATTCTGTATTCTTAAACCCATGAGGATGAACATGTCTCTGGAGAACAAATGGTCTCATTATCAGATCACTACTTGTTTCATCCACTAAACTGTAGGCTTGTCTAATTTCTGTGGGGTTTATTTGGTTGGTGTGTTAGTTGGCTGGTTGGGGTTTTTCGAGTTTTCTTTTAACCCAGTTCACAACATTGTTCCACTGTCAACTACCTACCTGTGCTGACATAAGTGGGGAGAAGAGGAGGTGAAGATTACATTGCTTTAGCTACCAGCAAAAACTGCCCTTTGGAAACAAAGCCAAAGCCACCTCCTGAAGTATCCTACTTCTCTTTCTTACTTAGAGAGGGGTACAAGAGCTTCAAAGGCCCTAACTTAAGCACCGTAGTTAGATGGAAGAGAACAGGCACGTACAAATACAGGTAGTTATATACAGATTTTAGCTGTGTTGACTGACCCTTCAGAATGTCCTCTACTGCTGTGACTGCAGAAGGATACTTTGGTGAGGTGCCTGGTGCACTGGTGATACCACAGTGGTGGCTCCCAGCAGTCTCAGGGGCATTGTGTCTGAGCTGGGACTGCTGCTACAGTTACTCAATTCAGTGAAATCTTCACACAATCCCAGGTTGCTCTCTTCCTGCTTCCTAGCCACGCGCGGAAGACATTGAACTGCATGTGCCTTCCATTCTGTATTTTCCTTACTTTCTCTTTTGTAACGCAGAGTGTCAGTCTAAGAGGATGATTTCATTTGTTTTATTGTTTAGAGGTCTTGTTAATTTTTAACCTACTTGCCCCAGTGACTCGTTTTGTGAGGTTTGGCTTTTGCCACTTCTCTTAAGTCTCAGCTGTCACACACTGAAAAGTGCTTTTGTGGTATTATTGTGTGGCAAGCAGTTAGAGTAAACAAACATTTTGGAGATACTCTATGTTTCTAATGGAAACAAAAGGTTTCTGTCTCTGTATTATTTTCTCCATTCAGCTGTCCTTGTAGCTGGTACTGGATGCCTCTTTCCAGTGTGTATCTCATTTTGAACCAGATTCAAGTGTTCTTAAATGATGAGATTTCTCTTGTTTTATTTCTTCCATGTTGAATACATTATTACTGCAAATGAATTTTACTCTTTGCTCAAGATGTATATCCCAAATATTTTTATTTCCTACTCCAGAAAGAAAAGCCATGGCTTTGGGCAGTCAGCCTGTGTAAAGGACAGTTTTAGCAGCCTTATTGTTCCCCACAGAACACGACCTCTCTGAAGTCTCTCTGAATTCCCGAATCTCCTCCTACACTGTTACCAAAATTGTGCTCTAGAGTCTAAGGGGTCACCCAGAAATCCTTATCGTTATGATGTATCGCATTTATCTTGTCTCCTTTGATGAATGCTGAGCAATAACGTTAAACCTTTCTTCCCTTCCCAGAAGGATAGATTTTCATCTGGAGTTCAGTGTCTTCGAAATAAATCTGAGATAAAGTCATCAACAGAATGAGCGAATGGAGCATTGAAGAGTAAATATGGGGGCTCAGTGGGGGTTTGAGTCTTCCTTGTCATTATATCACCAAAAAGAACTATTGTAACCAGTGAAATTAATTCAAGACTTCTTTTCCACCATTTAAACCACCAGTTCAGAGGGTGGTTTTAAATTAATCTTTCAGAGCAGTAGTTCACAGGTGGCAGAAAAGTTGAGTTCTAAAATGGTGAAGTGCCCAAAATATGGACTCCTCTCTCTGCCTAATTTTATTAAATAAGACAGACATTCTTTACCATGTTTTTAAAATACTCTGGATCAAGGCTGGCATGGATGTGCAATATATTAAACTAGACTTATTTAGGTAACCTTTCTCTCCTTAACCTTCTTCTCTTCACGTTAGTTTTGAGCACCTTGTGGCCCAGCTGGGATCTGCCGTGTGGATTGCATGGTGAGCTCGGAGAAACACGGAGTGTAGGCACTGTGTGGAAATTAACCAGATTATCAAGGTCAGATGATTTATAAATGTTAGCTTTTTATGTCCTTTTTGGGAAAAAAACAAACAAACAAAAAACCCCCCAACCCTTTAAAAACAACCAGATCCTTTTGGAGCATGAGAAACAAAAAATGTAGCGCTAGTTAATTCCATGAAAACTTCCCTCTGGAAATGCCTTCCTGCAAGCAAAACACATTCCCCTAGAACTGCGTTCCAGAAGGAAAATGCTCTCAGATGGCCACTGAGACAATATGAGAAAATGCTTTTTGGAAACATTTGCGGCCAAAACCCCTCAGAGGATCTCCTTGCTGCTTTGGTAGCTGGACACTTGCAGTGTGGAAGGAGGGAAAAATCTGGTTTTGCTCATGCCAGCCCCAGCCACCCTGAGCCTACACCCACAGCTAAACCTGGGCCCATTTTTAGGCTGGGTGTAAGATGTTCCTATCTGGCACAGTTCTGCTGAGGGCCACAGTTCACTCTCTACCTTCTGCAGGGACGAACACATCAGGAAGGGTGAAGTGAGCCCCATGCATCCCTCAGGGATGAATGGGACATGGAGCTGAAGTGGAAGGGATGATAGAAAATTGCTCAGAAATCAAGAGAAGTTCTGTATTTTATGAACTTGATTTGTGAAATTACAGCCAGATTTTATTTTTTGTTCAAAAATGGGCTCCCTCCTGACAAGAAAATTATCTATTTGAAGTTTAAATTACTTTGAGATTAAATTAAAAATTAGATTTCTGGATTTTAAAATTTCATTTTAATTAAGTGTTGCAGCCCTTTGGAATTTGAAGAAACTGAAACTCTCTGAAGACAAATGGCAGACACAATATTTGAAATTTGATGATAAATTTGTCCTTAATTTTATCCAATTATATTAAGAGGTCTTTGAGTTACAAAGCATTAAAAAGCACTACTGAGGCCAGAGACATGCTAGTGAAATATTGTTTCTGTCATGTGGAGCTCTGTACAGGATTGTGTGGGCTTAAATAAATGTATCTTGATAGTTTACCTTAAAACTCTCTGTCCTTTTCCTCAGTTCAGCTGAATCCTATGAAATAGATACGCAGCTTGAAGAAGTTCTTCACACCCCCACAAACGCTAAAAATGGCCCTGATACAACATGTATTTATGTAACAAAATCATCTGCATTAATATCTTCCTTTCCTTTCTGCAAGAAGCACAGGAGGGACCCAGGCTGACACATTTTCATGCAGCCCCTTCCAGTCTTCTCCTCGCATTTGGGGCAGCAGGGATGAGCTGTGTTTTCCCTTAAAAAAAAGGCCACAGAATAAACAAGAACATGATGTGGCTATTAATAGGGTCGGCTGCAAACCTGAAGCCCAAGCTTTTGGATTCTCTCCCTTTGAATATTCAGTATCCTGTTACAGATCGAAACTATGTGATAACAAGAGTTCTGGTCACCGTTTTTATCCTGAGCTTTCAAAATAAAGAGGGTATTAAAACCGATATATTTTCTCTACTTTTCTGAAAAGACGAGAGACTGGGTGATGGGATCAAGTGTGATGTATTGAGCTGTTAACCTCTTATTCACATCTGGCAGAATGAAAAGAAAAATGGCCCCACCTGGCAGCTGTTTGCTGTCCCATTTGTCACCATCACGGTCAGGTGGTTGTCTGCTCTCTAGATCACAGCCGAACCCCTGGCATCTGGGCAGGTGTGTAGCTTGAGGAGAGGGCTCAGGTGCTGCAGAAACAAAGTGAGGGGCTTTATGTTGGCCTCCCAGGGCTGGCTTCTGGCCTCGGATGAAGGGAAGGGAGACTGCATTGTACCTACTGCCACTGCCAGTAGGGTCAGAGAAAGTCTTGGTAACCCTGACATGTTTAGCATCACCAAAATACCTGGGAAAATCAACAGCCAACAAGCCCCCTCATTTTTCCTATGGAGACACCTGTGCTGGCTCCGCTGTTCCCCTCTGGATACTGAGAGCTGAAAGTGCCAAAGCCCTTCCTCACGCCACAGCTCACCAGGATGGCTCCCAGCTGCCAGCTGGCTCCTTGGAGGGGAGTGCTACTCCCACAGGGCTGTCCCGAAGAATGACCTCCTAAGTCTGCTAAACCAACACTCAGGGCCCCAACCTGCTGCCTGTTGTGGAAATGAATCCTGACCAGCAGTGAAAATCAAACCAATATTCTCAGCAGCAGCTGTAAACTCGATAAGCTCTCTGTCCTCCTTTCTCTCCCCCCGCCCCGTCCGTCCCTTTGGTGTTAAAATGAAGGCAGAGACATGCTGAGAGAAGCAGTGCAGTGCTCTGTTTGCAGGATAATATGCAGACCACATGTATGTATTAAAGACTGTATGGAGTTATAATTGAGCCAGGAGCATTTAAATGCAAGCCAAGGGGAATTTGCTATTCTGTGTGGGCAGGCTTCAATTGTAAGGTTGGCAGCTCTGGTATCCTGTTCTCTAATGCCATGAGATGAGAAAAAATAGGCTTTTCTTTCAGAGCAGTTGATTATTGAATCCGCACCAGCTGTTCACCCTAATCCAAGCTTTCTGTGCTCGTTCCTTGTAATAGAGGCATCCCTCATCCATCCATCCATCCATCCGTCCATCTCCCCATTCTCATTTTTACGGATCTTTTGTAATCTTTCAGAAAGGTATATCAGCCATCTAAAGTGACAGAAGCATCAGTACAGACAAGGGTCATAACTAATTAAAAAGAGAAGAAAGCCCCCCCTGCTATATCTTCAAACTCAAATTATATTTCACATCCACTGCAAGATGGAAAAAAAGCTATCATGAATCAGAAGGCAGAGAACCATTTTTTAACAGTGACACCTGACTCTGTGCCCAGCAAACCATGTGGGATCAGAGCTGGAGCGAGTCCTGACCGGCGCAGAGCAGCAGCTGTCCCTGCCGCCCCACTGCGAGCCCAGGGACCTGCACCCAGGCATGCAGCAGCAGCAGTAAAGGAAATATAACTATTTTTTTTCTTTTTTCTTTCTTTTTTTTTTTTCTTTTTCATAATAAAGGGGGAGGAAGGGGTGAGATAAGAAGTGAGTTCCTTCTGGGTGCTTCTCAATCAGCCTGCAATGTTATGTAAGGTTGGTACAGCTAATGCCTGCTCTGCTTCACCATCAGCCTGGCTGTTTCATCCCCACTACACAATTATTTCATCAGTCTCTCCTACTAGACATCACAGTGCTATTGTGATTAGTCACATTTATTAGGAGAGCAGCTAAAATAAAATTAGCAAGTGCAGGGGCCCAGTTGCAAAAGGGACTGGGTGAACACAGATCCAAGTAGCACCTGCCCCAGAAATATTCTAATATCCTGAAGGAGGAGGACAAGGGACAAGGGGGTGACACAGAGGACCCAAAAGAGGGATGTGAAAGCAGCAGGAGGAATGCTGTTTCCATGAAGAACTTTGGCAGGGGAGGGTGAGTCTAAGTCAGAATGAGTCAACTGGGAATAAAAGGCAGCAGGAGAAAGGACATTGTAGGGGAAAGCAGGGTAGAGGAAAAGGTAATACAGTAAGTGACAAGCTGAAGAACAGAGGTTGATGGTGGGGAAAAAAGACAACTTTACTCAAAAAGGCAACCAGCACAGCAAATCCTCCCTGTCTGCCTGTCCCCTGCCCATTTTGTCTGCTGCTGCTGCTACGCAGTTTTGCCCTCTGTACAATTCCCTCACAGTGTTTCTCTGTCTGAAGGGTGCCTCCTTCCCTGCTCACCATGTCTTCCTGGGCTCAGAGGATTACCCCACGCTCTGTGTATGGGCAGCCTATAGCATCCTCTCTGGAAATTTTGGCTGAATCACAGAGACTGTGTGTAATGCCAGAACCATGCAAACTGAAAAGCTGCATTAGCACTACAGATTGTATGTACAGATTTGGAAAACAGAGATCCAGAATGTTCTGGGGCATGAATGGTGGGGAAAATGGACTGGATGACCTGAGAGAGGACAGACAGACAGACAGACATGTACAATTGTATTTCTAGATGTTATGGACATATGGATGGAAAAACAAGCCCTTGAACTGACTACTGGACTTTCAGGAGCTGGAGATGCCAAATGGTGTATGTCACTTACCTATCAATTTAAATCAGTATATCTGGACAATTTATACATAAAACTCCATAAACAATCGGCTTGGCAACTCATTAGATAACATATGTTAATATAAAAGGAGGTCTAAATGTGATTCTTGGATGAGTAGAGAGAGGAATAATAAAGTGCAGATTTTTCCTTTGCAAATGCCATTGATGATACTTCAAGTGGGCTGCTGCATAATGGTCGAGCACCCACATTTTCAACAGGATATTGAAAAAATGATGAAGTTGCAGAAAAGAGTTCCAAAAAGATTTTGAGAAAAATAGGATTATAATTTAATACTTTCTATTAAAAAACTTGGAATGCTTAACCTGTTGTGCTTATCAAAAAGAAAATTGAGAAGTGTCCTGATTATGGTGTGAATAGCTTCACAGTGAGAAAATACCAGGTATTAAAGCACTCTTTAATTTAGTGGAGAAGAGCATAGTAAGAAACAATTGTTGTAAGCTGAAGCTGACCAGAAAAATTTAGAAGAGAAACTAAAATTAATTAGCTTTTTAACAGTAGGAATTATTTCTGAATGAAATTTTAATTCACCTCTGTGTTTGTCAGATGACAACTAAACTCCTTTCATAAAACTTCCAGTCAAACACAATTTTTCTGATTCGCTGCAGATGGTATTGGCTGAAAGTTGACGGTTTGTGTTATAATTTGGTGGTGTTTTGTTGCCTAGAATTCCATGAACAGCTTATGTATCCACCAGAGCTAAAAGCTTTATATTCCACCCACTTTATCTGATCACATCCTTTGCTATCACTTCACAGGTAGAAAGCTGATGGATCTATACACATTTGCAGAGCAGTTAGCCCAAATCCTGGAGATCCTCCCATTCATGTGGTGAGTAACTGTAATTAAAATTTAAAATGCTTACAGCCTCAGTTTAAACCAAGACTACTTCCAACAGTATTCTTTTGGGCTGACAACAACAGGAAGGCAGCTTTAAAGGTTATATGAGTTAAGGGAAAATTGGACAGAAGAGAAGTGTTAATTTGTCAAAGTGGAAAGTTCCTTAAATCTGGCACTCAGCAGGTACCCAAAATGGTTAAAATTGACACAAAATTCTTGGCAACTAGTGTCAGAGGGTGGCTGATATAGTGCTGGGAACTGCTTGTTGTAGAGTAGATGCTGTCTGGACCCTTCTGGATTAAACAAGTATTACATGAAGTCTGCAATCATGACTGGATTCAGTAATTCAGTTGCTTCAAGTCATATGGTCCTAAAACATCTGCCGCTGGGCTGTGCTGGTGTGTACCAGCAGGAGCTCTAATCCAAACCCTGCAAACATGTTTGTTTGGCCCAACGTGTCTCCCATTGCTGAGGATGCTCCCTGAATAGTCTAACAAGAGAGCTGGTTGGCATGAACTTCGATGTCAACAACAAATAAGGGCAAATATGTCCCAAATTTAGAGCCAGCAAGTTTAATAGATGCAGTACTTCATAAGACTGCTGAAAACAAACCACAGTTGCCAGGCTGTTTGTCTTACTTCTACCACTCCATGAATCCTGTCAAAAAACAGGGAAAGATCACCCCCGTTAAACAAAAGCCTGGTACAAAGCCTGCCCAAACGTGAATCAACACAGAGCCCGTAAGTCCCCGTGGCCTAGCCCCACTTCTGGCAGATTTACCCCATGATGAATTAGGGCTAAAGTTGTCACATCTCACAAGCCTGTCTTTCTGAGCACAGCCTGCTTGTTCCTTTCTCACGCCTTCAAATGCAGAGCTGGCCCATTTTGTACACAGCTGCCACAGTTTGATTTGCTTTGTGTTTATGCCTTAAGCTTTGCCTCTCTGTTTCCATGTCCACAGCCCCAGTCTATTTTATGTCATCCAATCTGGAATGCCTGGAAGAGAAACATCCCCTTCAGTCACGCGTGAGGGCATCAGGGCTGCAGCGACACAGAAGAATCGCACTTAATTTCTCTGATTGGCTCTGGGTGGTGTTGTGGGGTGATGGGGTGTCCCCATACTTGCCAGTGTGCCTGCTCCCATCCAGCACCCCATCAGGTGCAGCTGGGCCATGGATCCCAGGGTCCCGTTCCCCGGCAGCTCTTGCGCTGCCTCCTGTCCATCACCAGGGAAGGTGCTGATGCAGCACGGCAGAGGACAGACAGCCTGACAGACACAGTGTGGCACCTGGCCTCGGCACCCTGCAGCTCACAGCTCTTTCTACGGGCATCACAGGTTTGGATCCTAGCCCGGAGCTGTGGTGCACACGCTGTGTGGTAGCGTGGGTGTAATTCGGGAGCAGCAGTTTTGAAGTGGGTGATGCAGCACTGGTGTGGAGTGACGGTATGGGGGCTGCGCTTTGGTTCCAGAGAGGGAGGGAGGGGGAGAAAGGGAGGGAGCGCTAAGGTAACCACAGAAACATGGTATCCTTGGATATTAGCAATCCTGACCTACTTCTGGGTATTCACTCACTGTTTTAAAGCTGTTGACAAAGGAGGAGTAAGATGGAGGGCTTAAAGCTCTGACGGAAAAAAAAAAGAGATCTTTCCATCATTTTCTAGGATCAAGACTATTCATGATAATATTCAGCTAATTAAAATCTTTAAGAGTTTTATTCCCTTGCACATTGTACTCTTTTCATTCCTGCTTTATATACTATAGAAAGTATTTTAATAATACATTACTGAACTGTAGTTGACAGAGATGTATTGTTTTGTATAGGGTGTAGTTCTGAGTGACTGACGGGGATGTCATTGTGCATGTATAACCTACTTGTTGTCAGTAGTGTTAATCTGGCTCAGCATTTGATTTAGATCTGTGAGAAACCCTTTTCCACACTTGCAGGGCTACTGGTGATCCAGATGCAGCTCTCCACTTATATCAGTAAAATGACACTGTAGTAGTTGTAGGAAAAAACAGGCCCTGGACTTCAGTGAGATGTGGAGAATTTATACTAGTAGGTAACTGGGAGCAACTGAGTCTGTCTATTTTATACCAGATTAAATATCTATTTCAGACCAAAAAACAAATGACAAGGAAAATGACTGTGGGATTCGCAGTCATTCCTAAACTATCAAGGGGAGGGCCAGTTGGGAAGACAAGAGCGCTGTCTGGTGTTGAGCTGTAAGTGTCCATTGCAAAGTGTGGAAAATACATAGTTTAGGGCTTCAACTGAACCCCATTAAAGCTTTCATTTCAGTGTACTGTGGACCATGGACCATTGTCTTGCAAAAATCTGTACCTGGTGTATTAGTAAAGACAGAAATTGAGGTTTAAAGCCATAACTTTAGCTTCTACTCTTTTTTTTTTATTTTTGACAGTTCTGTGCCAAAAAAAAATTAATAATGAATCAGGGCTTGTCAAGGTGTTTTTAATATTTTTCTCAGCTTCAATTCTTTTTTGCATACACAGTCTCAAACATTTAGACTATGCTGGTAAAATGAACCAAAAAGAGTCTGAAAGTAAATGGTAGCAAAAAGTGGAGCTTTCCAGCATGTCTTTTTATTAACTGCTAAGTGAAAACCAGATTAGGTAATGATGCTAACATAATGGTGCCTGAATTCTATTCCAATATTGGGTGTATACAGAGATGCCTTCTCTAAAAATTGAAATGTACATGTATACATCTTCTGCAGAACTTGCATCTCAACAGCATGGTACTGACTAAAGACACAGCTTGAAGAAATCCCACGCAGCCCTTCACCTACACCAGGCCTGGTTCAAGCTATGTTGTTAGTCCTCAGAGCTGTAAATTATGTTCTCAGATTCTACAATTCCCACTTTATTTGTGGAAAACTTGTATTAGATGGAGGTTAAATAATCTACTGAATGCCACTCAATGATTATTTTTGCAGGACTGAGTGGAAATTCATGAATTCCCAGTCTGCAGAGTGCAAGACCAAACCCTTGCCTTTGTAGGCATTGATACAAATACTTTCACTATTTTGTTCATCTGTCCAAGAAGGATTCATAGCTAGTTTCTGCTGGTAATTCAGGCATTGTCTCATGTAGGACTGCTTTGATCAGACTTAGACTGTCTGCATTGAAATCTTGGCTCCACTGAGGTCAGAAAGAGTCTTACCACTGACACCAATGAGTTATGATGACTGGAACTAAATTTCTGCCAGTTGCTCTGACCAGTAGCCTCGTCCACTCTACACGGTAAAGCCTCACATACACAGCACTACCTGACAGTAAACACTGAGTGAACTTTTGGCGGAAACAATAGCGAATCTGGGGCATGCACTGCACGCTGCCCCTCCCTGCGTCCCCTTATCCTCCACCATCAGCATGGACATCCTGGAGAGGGTGTTCAGCAGGCAGATATGAAGGGGGGAGGAACGTGTCGGTAGGCTGTGGATAATGCTGAGCAAAATGTGCAGTTTTGCAGTGCTGTCTAATGCCTGTGTCCTCAGGGAAGTAGACTTTCTTATTTGAAAAGGGCTTATGCAGCAGGTTCATGAAAGATTTTTCAGAAAAAGCCTGTCTCAACAACCTATTAGTAACACAGCCTTATGAAAGACTCAGAGATATTTCTAAAGCTGTTAGCTTAATTTATTGTGGTTGGACTGTGGGATCTGAGTCTGTATTTTTTGAAAGGAGACTTTTTTTCCTGTAACACTCTGAATTTGATGTTTTTCAATTAAAAATACATGACACAGATTGACTTCTGGTCAGATTTCTAATCAGCCCCTCCACCATACTATATAGTGTCTCTGCTAGTGGGGTCTTATTCAGTGAATAGTATTTCCCACAAGCCTGCAAATTTCCTCCTTCATTTAGATAGTTACTTAGTCTTTCTTTACTCCAAAGTTGAACTTAAATGAAATGTAATTTACATAACAAGTCACTCAGAGCCTATCGTGTGTCAAATGAAAAAATCTGCCGTATTTTATCCTTTCCAGCTGACAAGTAGAGAGAAATATGTTGAAAGGGACATACCCAGTAATTAAGGGAGTCTGACAGTATCTCATTCTTTTATTTTAATTTAGCAAAGTGTCCTCACCACAAACTTGGATTTTTAAACACAAAATATCCTGAAATACTAGACTTTGCTATCTGGACTTTATTCTTAACAACAGGCAGGACCACAAGTAAATGGCTTGTAGGAAGAAGCTCCAAGAAAGAGGCTAATTAGCCTCTAAATAAACCTCTAAATAGCCTCTAAAACTAATAAGAAATCCATGATGGAGTAGAAACCGAGTGAACTGGTTCTTGCATACCATACATGAGCAATTCCATTGACTTTAAGTAAAACATTATAATACTAGATACTCTAATTCTTGCTCATCTTCTTGAAGATGTGTTTTGCTGCACGGGATTCACAGTGAACAGTGGCTTGAAAGACTGAGTTGTAGGTGAAGTCTGAGCTTACAGTTACCTTCAAATACCCGAAGCTGTAAGGAACACTTGGGCAGCAGTAAAGCCTTCTAAGCTATGAAACGCACAGCAGAGGTCATGACCACCCAAGGATATTAAATATCCAATACAGTTTTCTCAGTCTAGAAATTTGGTTTGGTGTACAGGTCACATTTCATAGTGGTAATAATCTACCTATGGCAGTTTTACCCACCTCCACTATTATATTCTGTCCCAACCCACAGCATGACATGCTCATCACTGACAGAAAAAAGCTCCTGCTCTTCAGCATTGAAGTTACAATCTCACAGTGGACAGAGATACCAATGTGCTGCAGACAATGTGACAAGGAAATATTTGTGGTGAACAGAAACACGGAAATACAACCTTTTATTTGAAGAAGGTGTGGTCTTTCGGGGCTTGAGCCCATCCATGAGCCCCCATGGGCTGGAAGTTCTGAGATCCAGCAGCACCAAGGACTGACAAGCTAGTTCATGGCCTGCATTGGCAGTAGCCATTTCTTCCTGGTGTCTCCATGGGAAAGTAAGCCCTATATTTGCAGCTTTTTGCCAATGACAGGATTAGTGAGAACACCGGGTATCCCACTGAGGAAAATCTAAGAATAACATGAATAATGCAATCCTTACGAATTCAAGTGTCGGCCAGCCTTTCAGAAGCAGTGGAAAGGACATGATACATCCTGCAGCTAACACAGCAACTTCAAAGTGCATGGGCAGCGTGCGCGCAGTGCCACTAAGTGATATAAATACTTCTCTTAGCACTCCATGCCAGGCTCCCTGTTGATACAAGCTGTTCATAAGAGATCCAGGCTAAACCTATCCATAGGCAGAAGGAACACTAAAGGTTAAGATGATTTAGATGGAAGGTATATGAGGTTTATAAGCTCCCTGTTACTAATAATCCCACACTTCCTGAAGGTACCATTTTCTTTTGTGAGCCAGTCTCTGTATTTTAACTTACATATTTATTCACTAGGGACAGCTTACTTTGGGAATGATGGGGTTTATCCTCACCAGAATGATGCAAAACTTTGTAGGATCCTTTTGCGCCATATTCCCACCTCCACTGCACGAGGACAGCACACACATTAGCACTGAGCCCAGCACCACATCTCACCACACTGAGAAGTGCACACCATGAAGCGGGAAGAGTATTGTGCCTGCGTAATACCCCTTAGCAGGGATGCCCATCAGTCAAAAGGCCTTAGAACCAAACACAGACCTCAGGCAGGACCTAATACAAAAAAAAAGATATTACAGAAGTGCCTGCAACAGGATCAAAGTCATAGTAGAAATCCTGCAGTCAGAGGATCTGGCTACATATGGCTCCATGCTGGCCTGGGGAGACGACAACTTCCCTCAGCTCAGAGCAGCTCGGCAAAGCAGAGGCTGTTTCTGCCATTTATTACAGTGCTCAATGACAACGCTACAGCAACGCATTATGCAAGCAGGATGAGTAAGAACATGCTGGCAGTGCCAGGCAGCTATAGAGATTTGGAGTGTCCATGATTGCATCCCTGTAGTGGGATTCAGGCTGTGTTGCCTAGAAATGGAAACCACCCCAAAGGCCTGGCTGGGTAGAATGAGCCAGTAAGTGGCCAGTGATCATTGGGTGTTGCCTCCTTTTCCTAAAAATCCCTAGTTTCCAAACACCATGTTTGTGAGGAAAGTAGCTTACCATTTTCTTCAGTATGTCCTCAGTACAATGACAAGTGCAGTACATCTGGCATAGGACTACCCGATTATTTCTAAACTGGAAAGACAAACGCTTAGCATTCAAAAAGACCATTATTGTGCTGTTGACCTCAGCAGAGAGGTGAATTTTGAATGGGAAAGGGACATTACTACAGCAACACATAATGTAAGCATAAAACCATAGCTTCCAGAACTTTCTAGAAGTGGCATAGGGCTCATTTTCCTTTGGACAGCTCTTTATCCTAAAACAGATTTTGTGGAAAGTTAGGTATAGGGAATTTACATCTGCTTTACCTGATTTCATTACTGGTGACAAGAGAACAGCAACTAGAGGCATTTGCAGATTATTACATCTTGAAAATCTGGTTTTGCACAGCTTAGGAGGCTGTATGCTTTTTGCAAAAACTGCTCATTGATTGGAGCACTAATTTGGATGCTCAAAATGCTCCTGGCCAGCTATGAAGCTGGGTGACCTTGGATAGGTTACTTAACCACTATACATTACTAAAGGACATCTTTCCCTTATAAGGTTTTGTTACAATAAGAACATGAAAGATTGTAAACTACTCAATGGGGTACAGTGGACAATATACGTTTCAGACAGATATTTTTGTATTTATAAAGCATGGGTCTTGGGTGACTATTTTTTGCTTAATCATACAAACATGGAAGTAATCAGGGAGCTGATTAACAGTGTTCTGCATAACTTTGTTGAGAATACAGCAAGTTGTCCTAAGTATAGTTGTTTTGGAGCGTATCTTGACAGAAAAGGACCCTGCCGCTCAGAACCAGGCACTTTCTGTATGGCAGCTGGGTCTCCCAGTGTCTATTCCTTTTCTGCTTTTATGTCTTTCTGCATTTCTGGTTCCTTCCCTGCCAGGATTTTAACAAGTGACTATGCAGCTTGGAAGCTTCAACTTCTAGAGAGCTCTGAGGTGTCCCCTCAGTGCCCAGATATTCCTGTCACAGGCTGCAGGTACAGGAGAGCAGGAGATGCAGACCCAGAAACAGGCTCAGAGTTCAGTCTCTTTTCTCCCTAAACCTGCAGATGTGCAAGGCAGGAACTGTGCAAGGCTGCTCCACATTTCTGTGTGTTGCTCCTTGTATGCTTCCATCTGTGAGAAAGCTCTAGTGAGCCTAGGAATACGTATATATATATATCTGGGGTGCTAGAATACATAAAAATATGTGTTCTCCGTTTTTTGCAATCCTGTAACATGTTAGAGACAAACCGACAGCAGTCAGACCAGTTAATCTTGGTAAATGTGTTCAGTTCATCCCTGGCTACTGGAGGTCTTTAAGTAGTGACCAATATGCCCACGTGAACACGTGCCCACCAGCCTGATGAACTGGGTGGTTTGACTTACGAACAGAACAATACAGACAGAAACAGCAGATAAGTAATGAGATCCCCTTTGATTCTGGGAATAAAGATTTTCACTCTCCAGCAGAGCTAGCCAGTACCCTGCTTCTGGGATTTTCCCCATTCAAAGCTCAGTTCCCTCAGGGGAAACCATAGGAATATGTATTGAAAGGCTATGGAAAAATCTGCCAATAGTGGAGGCTTCTTCTATGCTTAACATTAAACCTAGACTAAAAACATGGGACGAAATTGCCCTTTAAAATATTTTTAATCTTGTCTAGTAGAATCATGGATATTTTTGTCATTCATATCAGAATGTAATTCATCTTCTTTGTCCTTTCAGGATGAAAATTCTACTTCTGGAATTATAGTTAATGCCACTGCCTGTTCTTCAGAAAATGTGGGGCACCACACTGTGTTCAACTGCTCATTCTTGCCATGCCGTGTTCTTTTCTTTCCACCCTGAGAAACTAAAGCACAAAGCCTGACTGCATGACTGCTTGCTGCAGGCAAGGACAACTACTCATGGCATGGGAATGGGACCAGTAGTGGCAAAATCTAGAAGGGAATTGAAGCAGTGATAAAGACACAGGCCCAGGCTCCTGGTCCTTTCCCATCCCATGGGTACACCCTGGCACTGAGTTACTAGGGCAGGAGCAGTCTGCAGCATGCCCTGCCCTGCCAGGGCCTCTCTCTCAGATACATGTCAGTCTCTAATGGCTTTGGCCACATCCCCAGTCACTGGGAGAGCAGATGCTACTGTACCTTACATGGTAAAGAAACCAACAGTCAGAGGTCCAATGAGACAGATATTCTCAGATGAAGTCCCCATCCAGTCCTGTATTTTACTGTAGTCTATTAGTTTTGTATTGAATTCTTGTTCTGTAGGAAAAGTCTTTTCTGGAAATGAACTAAATGAACAAAGGCCAAGATGGACTCCCTTTGGCTACTGCTATTGCTAATGCAACATGAGCACTCTCACAGCACTCTCACCTCCTCACAGCAGTACCCCGGGACTATGCTTCATACAAACCCAGGTGTGAGGCTCATATAACCAGGCCTCAATAGTCTTGTCTCGGGATAATGAAACAAGTTAAAAAACAGATAATACGTATAATGACAAATTCAATATAGAAATATAAGATAAAAGCACATACATAAATGTTTCCTCTTTTTATTCTTCCCCCCCCCCCCCCCCCCCGCCCTTTATACCAAGCTGTGTTGAGATTGGTCTTCTTTTAAATATTTTTAGAAATATTGAAATAACTGATGCATTGTAATACCAGTAGGGGCCTCACCATGGTACCCTTAGGCATTGCTCTGCTATTTCAGGCTCTGAAAGAGTGCAGTTTGATAGAGTGAGAAGATCAGAAAGCTTTGTCTTTGTCCTAACTTGATGTCTGAGTCCTCTAGGATCTGCTCAAATGCCCTGGGACTTCTGCTTAGTTCTTTTGAGCATTATTTCAGTGCTATAAGAGAAGACCCTTGAGCTGGGACTATGCTTCATCTCCAGAGGCAAAGAACCTTTAGGGTAATCATTTCATTGCCTAGGGATTTGGGGGAAGTGTAAGGCATCATTGTGCCTTAGGATTTAAAGCTATATCAGGGACCAGAAAAGCTACTGGCATACATCAGAGTAACTTCCACAGCCTAAATCAGCCCACAGCCTCCAGAGCAGCATATGCTACATAATATTTTCTGCTCTTGGCGCTTTTCCTTTCATCCCTGCCATCTTTTCTAGACCTCATAAGGCATCAGGATTGGAGGTACAGCAGGGATTGTTCTTGTCTCTTAGTTACTCAGCTCTGGTCCACATGTGCCTTTAGAAATGTACACCAGAACAAGACCTAGGGCAGAATCTGCCCCTGTTCAGCTGGATTTCCAATTATTTTCAAATCAATGATACAAACTCACTGTAGAAAAAATCTAGAGGAATTTCATATAACATGAATAATTATTTACAGCAATAACTGAACAACTGTTTTGCTGTGCAAGTGGCTGCACATCTGTTTCTGTCTTTAGGTAATCAAACCAACATTAAAATAAAAATATATAACGAATAGGTAATGAATATAATAAAAAATTCTCAAGCATAGTCACTCAGATTTTAAATTAATTCCTATAAATTCTGTTCATTCCCATCATCAATGAATATTCAAGAAAAGGGTTCATGGACAAAAACGTTCACAAAAATAGCTTGCTTTAATTAAGTGATGCAGCATATTCACAGAAGAGAATTTCCTATTCATAACTGTCAAAATTACACTAGAAACCTTTCTTTAATAATTTTGTCTAGTCTAGAAGGATGTAAAGACCTTCCACAGGACCGCTGTATTCCACCAAAGTGCTTGAGATTTCTACATGGAAGAACAAGGCTCCTCTAATCATTTTCTCTTTGAAATTCTGCTTGATGCTGCTGCATATCCACAAGAACCTAAGTATTTTTTGTTATATTGTCCTCTGTCTTCTTGTCTGACATTTGTCATCAAAGCCCCCTTGTTGAGCAAAATGATTTAAGTAGCTGAAGCAATTGCCCAAAGCAGTGGCTAAAGGGAAAACACAACTATTTGATTTCTGTGAGCAAGTGTATCCACTGTACACAGAAAAACTCGAATTAATTGTTACCTATGGCAGAAAACTAGGAGCATGCAGGAGCTTTTTGTGCAAGAAAACGGATTTTTTATTAAAATGTACTGTGATTGTGCATTTTGTGGACATCTTTTGTAACCATACAGGGATCTGTAATACTCATGTTCTATGGACAACATACAACCAAAAGGCATGATCATTCTTGTCAAAAAAACACAGGTAGGTGTTAAAAACCTGATATTTACGAAAAGAAAAGAAAAGAAAAGAAAAGAAAAGAAAAGAAAAGAAAAGAAAAGAAAAGAAAAGAAAAGAAAAGAAAAGAAAAGAAAAGAAAAGAAAAGAAAAGAAAAGAAAAGAAAAGAAAAGAGAAAAGAAGAAACAGGGGAGCTGTGTCAAGACATGCTGGAGTGGGAGGTCAGTGGCCATGGCTATGGAGTCTGTCTGGAGGGGCTGTCTGCCCTGTGAGCTGAGCTACTGCCTGGGCTGAAAAAGCAAATGGAGGGAGGAGAAAAAGCGTTTTCGGGTCTAGCTAAAAAAAAAACGCGGGGAGCGGTGCCATGCTTCTGCCAGCCGTGAAGCACAGCAGAGGCAGCGGGTTCCTGGGGAAACTGCCCTCCGTGGTGGCGTAAGGCAGACGAGTCAACCCTCCCTGAGGGGTTTTGCACACAGGTTTAATTAATTCATTTCATGTCGGTTTCCTGCTAATGTGAGGGGAAAGAGGAGCTGGCCGGGCTGCGTTAGGTGCCTCACGGGTACGGCAGCCATACCCTCCTCGCCGTCTCTTTAAGAGCCGTGTGGGTGCAGGGGCGGGACGCAGCGACTCAGCCGGGCCGGGGCAGGGGCGGTGGAGGGACCCGCCGCGTCCCCCGGCCCCACCACCCTGCCGGGCTCCCGCCTCCCTCTGCCCTCAGAAGCAAAGAGCCGCCTCGGGGAGCCACTGCCGGGTGGCCCCGCATCGCCCTCTGCTCCCGTGGGGGAGCCGGCCACAGGCACACGGTGGCACCCTGGGCAGGGCTGCGAGGACAGCTTCTTTCCTGGAGAAATGCCGATTGCCAGCCGTGACCTGCCGCACGGTTTGCGATGGGGTCACCTCAGCCCAGCTGCCCCCGCCCTGCCCGCACAGGTGCAGGCGGTGGCTCACGCCCAGCCGGAGCGCCGGGGCTGCGGCTGCGTTCCTCCATGGCAGGGCTGCTTCCATGCGGGACCACCGATGGAAACGCCACCGCCGGCTCGCCCGGCTGGGCAGCATCAGGTTTGGGTAGCTTGCCCAGCCTGGACCTGCTCGCAGAATGGTGTGGCACCCTGGCACGGTGCAGGGCACCGGGAGCCACGACAGCCGCTACACAGATGCCCAATACCTGCTTGACGTAAAAAACATTTGATTATTAGTAATAAATTATTCTCTATATAATCACTTATTTCTGGGTCAGTCTTAAGGAAAATGCTACTGAACCTGTGCCAGATCAATGTATAGACACTTACAATTGATTTAAATTGTTAGCTTTTCTTCTTCTCCAAAACCATCTCCCAGAAATCACTTAAAAAGCTGGAGCAGAAGGCAAGAAATGACTGTGTCTGAATGGTTTAGTTATGATAATGGCCTGCTTGAATGGGCTGGAAACAATATAAGGTAAAATGGATTTTAATGTTGGTAATGCATGTGATTTGCTCTACCTCAAAAAACCTCTGAGGTAGGCAAGTTATTCATATCCAGATGCTGAAACATGCCAAGATTAACTCTGTGCCTCATGTATATAAAAAATTACAGATTTGTGGAATGAATGACTTTATTTTTTGGCTGAAGAGAAGTAACATGTGAGCAGGAACAATTTTCAGAAGAAAAGAGTTTGTGTTTTGCAAGGTGTCATGCGAATGTAATCTCAAAAATGGCATTGGGTGTTACAGGCCATCAGTTCAGAGGCATAAAATGACTAAACACAGAAAATGAACTGAAGCAAATTCAAAACCTTTCCTGTCCATCAAAAAAAGGATTTCACCAAAATGAAGGAATTTATATTTGAAAAATTCTTCAAAAAGGCTGCTCAGGACAGAGCCACTCTAGGACTTCTGTCTGTAGGGTAAGTGGAAGAGCCCTCAAGGTTTATCTGCAATAACAGTCTTGGTAGTAACCTGTCATTGATTCCCAAAAGGATAACACTGAATGTAATAATTAACCCGACTATAACCAGCATTTCTCTCGTAATAGACGAAAGGGGTGGAGAACAGCCTGTCAGAGCATTTGCTTTCTTCATTGTTGACAACATACACTTCCAATGGGTGCATCTAGAGAGACACTACAAGATAGCACTAACTGCAGAGCAGTTGGGAGGAGGGAAAAAAAAATCCCTTGATGGAAAGCTGGGAACATTTATAGCCAATTGGTATTTTTGAATGGAGCTAGGAGTACAGTTTTCCTGCCTTTTTGCCTATAAATAAATCACTAGAAATAGATTTAAGTGCTGGTGCAACTGTGCAGTCTATTTTTCTACCTCTCAGCAGGATAACCTGCTGAGGATATAGAGGACTATCACTATCCTGTATTTTGTCTTGAAGCAGAGAGTCTCAATGGGTTGCTCACAAAGCAAGTTTAGACTGAGTAAACGGAAGTGCGTTCATATTTTCTCTCAAAGACCAAATTAAAATATTGAGAATTCAGTTGACAGTATGCAAACTTCCAGACAGAAAAACTCCAAAAGTTGCTGCCATTGATTGTTCCTGCCCAGCATCATTTTTTCCTTTCTTAGGCTTTACTTTCTTAGGATGCTCTCAGGTCTTTCTGAAAATCTGACATTGTTGATATGCTACTTATTCTCTTTGTGCGCCTCCAAACCCTGGCTCAGGTTCTGCCTCCCTGAAGTTCCCCAGCAGCCATTATTTGTTGAGAGTCAGATGAGGATGAAGCCTTGTTTCTTGACTTTGGTACAGTGCTGTAAGGAAGGGCTGACAGTTAAATAAAATTCACTGATTCAGCTTACTGAAGTATCTCTGCAGAGAAGCTGCCACGCTCTTGACAACACATCAGTCTGGTGTTATGCTCCTGAAGGAGCTGAATGCATGCTAGATGAAAAATGCTCTTCATTTTTCTGCTTTAATCTATGCAGCTTTCATGGGGATTTTTCTTAAGCTCGCTGCTGTTCTTGGTCACACTCTGTGTCAGCAAAAGGACACAAGGTTTGTGCTTGTTACTGCTGAATACAGATGTCTTTCCTTTGGCCTTGGTCCTGGTTATCAGGGCTGCAGCAGAGGAGAGGAAGGGGAGTGAAACTACAGTGTTACCAGGTTTGCTTGTTTGTGCCCAGAATGCAGCGAGGACTGAAGCCGTTGCAGCAGGCCACTGTGCCAGTCCAGCTGTCACTAGGGGTTGCCACATGAGCCATGGATGCTGGAATACTGTAATGCCACAGTGATGGCTCTTCTGTCACCAGTGGTTGCTTTAAGTCATCTTCAGTGGAGCCTTACTTGATAGAAAAACAAGTGTGTAGTTTCCCTTGTTGGACCTGCTGGACTGGCCTGCTTGCGCAATCCCCTTTACAGCAAATCCCTTTTACAGCACTTCCCCCCTTTAAACATGGATTCTTTCCACTGTGGCATCTGAAAGGATACAGTTACTTGTAAGTGGGGTGACAGCTTGATGCCTTGCAGTGAAACCTGTTTGAGAGTCTGTGCTCTTGCACTAAACCAACAAAATTAAATAGATTTCTGATACTTTTCATTGATCTGTATTATTCTAACCACTGTTATGTTATCAATGCTTCTCAATATTGCACTGAGCAAGATAAAAAGCCTTGTTATACAGGAAAAGACTTTTAACATGTATAACTGATTATTTTTGTAGCTTAGACAAGTGTGGACTTTTATTGGGGTGCAAAGGGTTACCTTTAATGCCTCAACATCGAAAGGTGTGAGCAGGCAAGTATAATCTGCAACTGCTCTAGTATCTTCTGCCTTGATTAGAAAAAGAAGGATTGAAACCTGATCTCTGGTTATTAAATGGCCTTTGGAAGTCATCATTGATACCCAAATAAATGTGGTTTCCTACAATGAGCATAAGGCAAAAAACCTAACCACAGTACACAGAGAGATCTGGACAGCAAGGCAATTTCTTCTGAGTGTGGCATCAAACAAGAGCCCAGGCTGGAATCTGTGATTTTTGAGAAGAATCAGGAAATAAGTAGACGTGGTAAATGTGCTTGATTAAGAGATTCCCAATGATAACCTGATGTGTTTTTAATACCATGAAGCCATGGGCTACTAATCTGAATGCAACCTGGATGGAATTGCATCATCTGTGCTGGTCAGGAGACAAGTTTAAGTAGCTCTAATAATCTCATTGGCCTTCAGAAATGTTGTGATTCCTTCTAAGTGTGGTTTCTGTGATGAGCCTTGTGTAAGTCATGACAGGCAAATGAGTGCCTAACTGCATGCCAGAGTTGTTCTTCCGTCTGAGAAGCAGCCAGCAGCTATTACCAGACAGTACCCTGCCTTAAAATATTTTATTTTGGCTTTTTTTTTTCCCTCTCATGAAAATAATTGAAATACGATGGACTGGGGTAGAAATCAGGAAATAGGCTCTATTCACTGAAGAAGTTGTGTTTTGGCTGCTGTTAAAATATGATAAACAGTTAACTGTATTGAACATTTTTCTAGTGCCAAGAATTGGGTTCTATCATTTTGAAGTTTCATTTTTAAAAAAAAAAAAAAGATGCAAGCAATCCTCTGGTTAAGGAAAAAATCTCTGTGTATAGATTTGGTATTTACAGGACAGATACCTTGGTGAACTATGGTTGTCAGTGGTCCTTGTTTAGGTTTCATTGTCTTTTGCATCCAAAACAAAAGGCGCAAAAACCTCTTGCAATGAAAGAATTACTCAGACTCTGTGCATCCTGACCTTCTCTATTTGGGAAAGACATGAAATGAACTTAAATACATGATGGAAAAGAGTACTCCCAAGCAAAAAGATGGAAATACATCTGTAAAGTGGCAGTGGCAGGGGATGATTAGGACTCACTGAAGCCAAAATCTGATTTGTGAGACTAAATCTTGTCTGATAGCAAGACAAAGATGAAATATTCAAAACTTAGGTTTCTTAAAATGACTAAAAAGTCAGTTCTTAGCTTTCTGCCCAGCTTGAGAAAGAAGTTGAAAGTTAATTTGGTTGCCACAGGATAGTTTATAACACATCTGTTTTCAGAAATGGCTGAAGTATCTTTGATCAGCAAATCACTTTCTGATTCTTGAGCTTTCTGCTATATTTAGACATCTAAGAGGATGACCTTTTCAAATATAATGGCAAAACCACCCATGAAGTTCTTGGGAATTAAATGTTGGTGAATTTTTCTTTTTAAAGAAAGATTTAGCTTTCATAATTGTAGGGGGGGAAATGAGGAAAAAAAGGCTAAAAGCTGAAGTCTCAGAACCCAGGAAATAACATAAAAGTATTAGTATTATTTGTTGAATTTCATGATTTTAAAGCGAATTATGAGCCCAATTCTAGAGGAATTATGATTAATTCCTCTTTCCCCCTTTGAAGTTAACTTTTTTTTCCTTCCTAAATATGTTATCACAGTGGTGTTACCACCATTTGGATTGGCCCAGAAGCCTTGGCTGGTGGTGGGTCCATCCTGGAGGCATTGGCTGGCATTGGCTCTGTCGGATGGGGGGCAGCTGCAGCACCTTCTCACAGAAGCCACCCCTCTAGCCCTGCCTGCTACCCAAGCCTGGCCATGCAAACCCAATAAAAATATAGCATGAGGAATTGAATGTTGATCATTTTGACCAGAAAATGTTTGTGAGGATTTTGGTGCCCTTCGTGCTGTTGCAAACCACACTTTTATATCTTTTTCTAAAGAATATCCATAATAGTTGGGAACAATATGGCTTAAGTTTTGGTGGGTGGTTAACAATTCTGGCATCAGTGAAATTTAATACAAGAATGCCATTACTCCAACCCCTTCATCAAACTCCAGTAAGTTTTGATTTTGCTATTATAGGACACATTAGGCAAGCTGACAAACTTAGATATCAGTTGGATTTCCTAACTAAAAGAAGGTTGAGACAGGTAGGTGTCTGTCTTTTATTCACCTTGTCTAGCTTTTTAATCCACATCCAACTGCAGTCAGTGTGACATGGTTGACATTGAATTTAAATATCATGAATTCTTTATGTGGTTTGTCACACAAGTAGGGGGGAGAGGTACTGGTAATGTCTCCACTCAGAAGGAATGCCTTGTGAAACCCCCAATTTTATACACCAGAGAATTCACACAGGAAAAAGCAACCGTGAATTTCCTGCAACTGGAGCCAGAATTTGTACCTATTAGGCAGGACTTATATAAGCTGTAAGGCACAAATTCCTAGGAAATTTTGTTTCCTTATTTTTTATGTTCTAGAATTCCTCTTAGTTTTGAGTAGTAAAGCAAAGATCACAGTAGTGTTCTCCTCTAACTCAAGAGTTGTTCCAGATAATGTTTGCAAAGTTGTGTTTGAGGAGAGGGTAATTGCTGGTGTAAATAGAGCATGATGTTCCACTGACAAGAACCCTGGGGGAGATGAGAAGCTGGTCTCCAGGGGTGTCAGGACCATGCTGAAGGACCTTGCCAGAAAGAGATAGGAGAGTATGGAGAAGGAGAGGCAAGAAATTGAGGTAGTCACTTTAATGAAATAAGGAATAAATATAGAGGCCTGAGGAAAGAAACAAAATACTCTGCCCAGTGACAGAGTTAATGAAATCCTTTCAATCTGTGTTCTGCAGTGGAATTCCCTGGTACCAAATTTTCCAGTACAACCTCATAACCAACATTTTTTCCAGCAGCTGGGAATTCACAGCATCTCTTTCCTGGGTGGATTCACTGTGTCTGAGTAAGGGCTGAGTTTCCAGTTTCAGCACTCCTCTGTGGAAAAACAAGATCAAGGTTTAGGTTCAGAAGGGGATTGATAGGAACAGGTAGTGCACTGGTGGTGGTTTTCTTTGAGCAGGTAATTTGTATTTAGTCACTGGATGGCTTGGACATTTTTCTGCAGACCACAATTTACGTTATGCAGGCTTTCTCTACAATGGTGCCTAAGGTAGCTGTGAGAATGCATTTTCTCACTTCACCACTCATTTTGCCCACTAATACCAGATCATACACAGAGACATATTCACACAAGAAAGAAATATCTGAATTTTTAAAAATGTATTTATACCTAGTCTCACTGAATTTCAAACTTATGCAGTTACAGTAATCATCAGACTCTCAAAGCTGCAGATGTGGGTTGGTATAATAGAGAGTGGACGAGCTTTTATTAATTGTTTACCCAGGTTTTAGACTTGTGTATGTGCTTCAAAGCAAATATAAGGTTTTAAAATTTCCATTACTGTGGTTAGATGTTAATCAGAAGTAAGAGGAGGAAGTAAAAAATAACTTCAGTGAACCTACATACTGTTTAAAATGCATTATCATAGCATCATACAATCCTAGAATGATTTGGGTTGGAAGGGACCTTAAAGATCATCTAGTTCCAATTCCCCTGCCATGGGCAAGAATACTTTCCGCTAGACCAGGTTGTCCGGGGCCCCATCCAAACTGGCCTTGAACACTTCAAGGATGGAGCATCCACAACTTCTCCAGGCAACCTGTGCCAGTTCCCCACCACCCTTACAGAGTAAAGAATTTCCTCCTAACATCTAATATAAATTCCCTCTCCTTAGTTTAAAACCATTCCCCCTCGTCCTATCACTATCTGCCTGTGTAAAAAGTCCCTCTCCAGCTTTCTTCTAGATCCGCTTTAGGTGCTGGAAGGTGCTCTGAGGTCTCCCCGGAGCCTTCTCTTCTGCAGGCTGAGCGCCCTCTGATCATCTTTGTGGCCCTCCTCTGGGCTCCCTTCAACAAGTCCACACCCTTCTTATGTTGGGGACCTGGGGCTGGATGCAGCACTCCAGGTGGGTTCTCACAAAAGCAGAGTAGAGGAGCAGAATCACCTCCCTTGACCTGCTGGTCTGGCTGCTTTTGATGCAGTCCAGGTTGTGTTTGACTTTCTCAACTGCAAATGGACATTGCCGGGTTGTGTCTGGCTTTTCATCCCCCAGGACTGCTCTCAGTGAGTTCATCTCTCAGTCTGGGCTCATGTCTGGGATTGCCCTGACCGGGTGCATCTTGCGCTTAGACTTATTGAACCTCCTGAGGTTCCTGTGGGCCCAGGGTTATCTGAGGATTATCCAGGTCCTCATGGATGGCATCCCATTCTCCTGTTGTGTCATCCACACTGCTCAGCTTCATATCGGCTGCAGACTTGTTAAAGGTGTGCTCAATCTCATTGTCTATGATACTGATAAAGATATTAAGAGCACCAGTCCCAAGACAGAGCCCTGAGAGACACCACTCATCATCAGCCTCCACTTGGACGTAGAGCCATTGACCATAACTCTGTCTGCATCCATCCCGCCAATTCCTTATCCACTGAATACTCCAGCCATCAAATCCATATCTCTCCAATTAGGATATAAGGATGTCATGTGGGACCGTGTCAAAGACCTTACAGAAGTCTGGGTTGATGACATGGGTCAGTATTCCCTTATTGCCTGTTGAAGTCACTCCATCATAGAAGGCCACCAGATTGGTCAGGTATGGCTTACCCTTACATTAGCTAGTCTTACCTGCCAGAGTTGCAGCAAGGAAACCAATTATTTCAGAGAAAGTGGGGTCAAAAGCTTGGCATAGTTTGAGTTTTTATATTCACTTGAAGTTTTTTCAGGTAAACTGCTCCCCATATCATAAAGCCCCTTGAGGTGGGTCAGGGTGAGGGCAGTGCAGGTAGGAGGCAGCAGGACAGCTGCTTGGGGTCCCTCCCTCCAGCCCCTCCATGCCCAGCAGCCGTCACAGGCAGCTGCCACGCTTTCCACCAGCCCCACGCTGGGGCAGGCCTGGGGCATCTGCAAGTGCTGGAGCCCACAAGCCTCCAGGAGACGTCATGGCAGTGGCTGGCAAGCAGGACAGCTGTGGGAGGCTGAGGGGTACTGCTAGCACATGGCAGGCACTGCTCCTGGTCCCGGGTCACCTCCAGCCTGGCAGCATCTCACAGAGGTTCAGTGCAATGCCTTGTAGGAAATGCTGCTTCCCACTCAAGGTTACCATGGTGATGGGGAAACAGGCACCGTTTCAGGCTCTTGGCAGCAGTGTCTGAAGGGAGCGGCCAATGCGTGGGTGAATGTCAGCCCTGCTCCACACACTCTCACTATAATCATGTATATGTATATATATATATGTGTATATATAAATACATATATACACGCTTTTTTTTTGCTAGAAAGCCCTTACAGAACCTGTTTGAGGAAGTAAGTTAATGATTGATATGAACCAGAAAATCAAGAAGGCAGCTTATGTCGGGGAAATCCTAATTTTGGAAAAAAACACCCACTCCAACATTCACCACTCAATACAAGGCAGCATTAGTTCTTTCTGCTGCTGCCAGCTGTGCAACAAGCATGGAAGAATCCCGATGCCCAGCACCGCAGTGGCAGTGGGAAGGCAGCTCCAGGCTGAAAGAGTCCCCATGCAGCTGCCAGCAGCTCCTTAGCCATGTGCAGGAAAGGACCTTCTGCAAACAAGAGGGGCTCTTTAGGTGGAATGCTTGACATCTTTACAGTGATCCCACAGCCCTTGTGCTCAGCCTTGGAATGCTCATAGGACCAGGGAGCTTTCAGCTCTCAAAGGGAGACACATCTCACCAGAGTAAGGTTGAAGTACTAACAGTGACTTGCTCCAACACATTGGCTACAGGCAACTGCATATAAACTATTCATGTTTGTGACATATGCCTCCCTTTAACTTGCTTTTGAAGAATTAGTATAGTGAGATCTTGTAGTTTTTCTTGTTAATTCTTTTCCTGAAAGATGTCTGTGTATCAGCAGTCACATATACAAGTGACCCTACAATAACAAAGCAAGTTGTACTTCAGCAGGAATAAGACCCTGGAGTAATATCTGGTCTGCAGTGTAGGGATATTTTCCCTTTTGTAATGCTGTGCTGTTCAGCTTTGCTATAGACTGGATTACTCCAAGGATTTCTCTGATCCAGAATACAGTGAATTGTGAATTCTAAGATGGTTTATTTTGCCTTTGTTCAGGTGAAAAATTGGAGATGTGATTAATTTTGCACTTATTCCAGCATAAATCAAGAACATCCTGTTGAACCTGCCAGAGTTTTACTGATATTAAGCTCTCCAGACTTTCTGGCCCCAAAATCAATATGAACCCTTGCAATTTCTATTTGATAACATTCACCTTTGATGTAGGTAATAATTTTTTGTCATTTAGTATGTCTCAGTAGACCAGTTCCAAGTAAACTAACACAGGATTATGGACTACTTGTAGGTTTGAAAGCCGCTAAAATCACACCATAAAATAGGAAAGAAAGTAATTGGTCTTATGACAACAGTAATCAAGACCACAAAAGCTAGATACATTTAAGCTTAATAAAAAAGAAATAGTATGCACTGTGATTTTTTTTCCCTGATGTTCGTCTTCTTTACAAATGTAATTTTCTTACCGCACACCTTTGAGCTACATTCTCAGTACTGTAGGTTTCTACCTAGTAGAAATCTGCAGCTGTTTCAGTTTCTAGAAGAAGAAATCAGAAACACAAAAGAGAATTCCTCAACTGGAATTTAGCCAAAATTTAGTAAAGTCAGGTGGCAAAATACGTGAAGAATTTAGCAAATTAAGACAAAAAAGAAAATTAAAGAAAAAAGAAATTACTTTGGCCTAACTCACTGCATTATGCTTCTCAGATATTGCTGATGTCTCTGAACAGTAAGAGATTGTTTGTGGAATCCCCTTTAGAGCAAATTGAATTTGGGGCACTCAGACCCTACTGGTTTGGCCTTATATTTGAACATCCTTGGTTTCACTCTATCATGGATGTTTTCTTAGCGTTACAATTGTCAGAGTCACTTCTGTGGGATTGTCTGAAATATCATGCAAATATGTCAGTTCATATTTAAATTGCTACTAAAATTCATTTTGCATGCCCTTGTGATCATTTGCAGTAGTCATCAGTTATTTTTTCCAGCTATCTGAGGAGTATTTGTCACTCCACTCTCTGACCTGTTTCCTATGTAGGATCAGGTGAGGGTTTGGCTTCCATAGAAGAATTGCCAAGAAATAGGACAATGTGTGTCCTCTTTCATCCTCTGCCCCCTTTTCCCAAGGGGGCTTAGTGCTCTAACCTCTGCCTCTGCCTCTGAAGTGATGTTTGTCTGATAAGCTTGAGCAGTGAACCTCAGCGTACATAGCACTGCCTTTTTAGCAGTGCATCACCCCAAATGCTTGAATTGTTTGACAGGTATTTCTGTGATTCTGGGTTCCCTGTGCCACATATCCCCCTTGCTAGGGAAGGATGCCATGGATGTGTGAGCAGAGTGAGTCCTTACTTGCTTGGACAACACAGTGAAAAAACCCTCAGGGCTTCTTGCTGGAGAGGCAGAGAGGGGAACAAACAGAGTGAGAGCTGAGGTCTGGGCAGGGATGACTGGGCATCTGAGGGATTTGCAGTGCTAGAAGTTGATACCTGCTAAATTACTTGACTGACAGATAGTCAAGGGCATGAGGGGTCTAGGCAAAGCACTCAGAAGACAAATCCTGTCCAAAATACAGTCACATAGAACTGGCATAACTCCAGTGATTTTGGAGGCAGTCATTACTTGGGTCTGAATCATGACTTTTAAATTTTTTAACCACTGACTGTTATTTACCTGGGGCAAAATGGGATTCTCTATCATTGTGCTGAGTTCCCATTGCAGAGCTTGGCCAAATTTAACATTATACTTTGCTCCTTTTTTCTTAGAGTTTGCTCCCACCTTATGTACAGAAAGATCTAAATTTACTAGAGCTTTATCACCTGCTTCAGAAAGAAACACCTCCTTTTTCTCACTGAATCTGCAAGTTAGGTAGCAGTGAACTCCAAACAGCCTGGACAAGCTGAGTACACTTGAGACTCATGAAGTCATTATGTCAGTACATCTAATAATTAAAAAATATAGTTCTGTTAGTTACTGTTCCCTGCAGAGTTTTAACTTTAGTTGAATGCTGTGGAGCACATAAACTAAACTCCTCCATAGATTCACTTTGCCTCTTTCTTTTCTAGGTTTCCAATTTTGCTTTAATACAGTTTTTTTATTGTAAATTATGTACCATAGGGAGGGTGGGAATGTTTTAATCATTCAGATTTTATTAAGAATCTTTAATTCGCAAGCCAAATGAACATTTCCTTGCTTGAAGACTTGTTCATTGCCGCTCAGACTGCTTGTAGCACTAAGAGGGCAGCTCACTGTGTCCCAGAGCCTTCTTGTCTCAGAAAACTGTCCTGGACCTGCAAAGGTAATACAAGGCATACAAGGTGAGAGGGGCCTGGGTGGAATCAAATGCTCCAGGCTGTCCCCAGTTTCCATCTAGATGGACAACTATAAAATCTGGTTTTGTGGCTTTTTAATGTCTTCAGTATTGTCAGTTTGAACAATGACTGCGTGGTAACAAATGAGCACAAAGAAGAGGAAGTGAGCAGGCTAGTTTTGTGGTTTAGGCATAACAAAAACAGATTAAAGCAAGCAGGCAAGTGATATATATAGCTAATTTTGTTAAGGTAACTATAAAACACATGCAAACCTGTGTCCTGTGGAATTTATGATCTAAAAGCATTCAAAGTAAAATGGATGTTAAAATCTAGTGATTGTGGTCTGGGGTATTTAAAGGACAATAACTTATATGACACCTCTCTGTGAAGAAATATGTATATTCCATTTTAGTAGTCTGATATCTTGTGGTGTGACAGGCAAAAATATTTTGGTAATTTTACATTCATGATATCCCATTAAATTAATAGGTGACTTCATTCACTGTTTTTCTTGTTGCTATTCAAACTGGTTTATGTTCTTGCTGCAACTGGAAAGCTTCCCTCCCACAAGGACATACCTCAGTCACTCACCTAACTCAGTATCCAAGCAGTCTAGTTTGTCAGGGTGAGCCAGCTCTGGCACATTCATGACCATTTATCCACTATTGAACTGTCACACTGAAAGTTTACTAATATTTTGTGCTTCACTGCTGTTTTCAATAGCTGTAAAGAGATTCCCATGACAGGCTGTCATTTCTGTCTTCTCACATGTAATTAGTTTCCCATGCCATTAAACACAAACGAAAAATGTTTTCTTTTTAGAAATATTAAAGTTGGTGTTCTGTTTGAGCCACAAGTGGAAGCAAAACCACTGGATATCTTAAAAGCATTTATTTCAAATCAGTGAACTGTTCCAAAAGGACTATCACATTGCTGTGTGTTGTACAGCATATCAGAAAGGCAATGCCTTGAACAAGACACAGATATCAATTAAAAGCTGCTTCATTACAGGATAAGACCCTGGTGAGGCATCCCTCAGAAGACAGCATGACAGTCTCCTTCGATCACACATTGGCTCCCGACAAATGCACTCTCCAGTCCTATGAAAAGTGAGTCAATAACTTTTACTCTTCTGCTGGAGTTTTTACCATGTTTTCAGTGTGTGTTTAACTTTGCAGAGCAACAGGAAGCTTTAGACATTACTTCCTAACCTGAAGAATAGAAGTCAATAGTGTAAAAGAGAGGGGCTAATTAAAAAAGATTCCTCATTGAAGGAAGGGTTCCCTACTCAGCTTCAGAAGACAAAGCTCGTCTGAACTGGCACTATTATGGCTTGCCTCTGCTCACAGTCATGCAGTTTAGCTCTCCTCTCACTCGCACAGTATCTCTAGGACAGAGAAAGCTGATATGGGTAAAAACAGTTTTAAATGCAAAGTATTTACTGGAGATTTGGCTTGAATTTAATGTATTGTCCTGTCTCTCTCAAGTGTTGCTATTCTTTGCCTTTCTCATTTCCCATGCCTCTCTCTGAAGAACTGTCCCAGATAAAAATTCCCTCTTGGCATCTGTATTCTGTGGGGCAGTGTAGGATCTTGTCACCTCTTTTCTGTCTCCCCCTTCCACTCTGACAGCAGCAGCCTCGGTAGAGAAAGATATGGTGTCTGCAACTTCCATTGTTAGTAGGATTATTAAATATAAACTCTTTTCCACAGTAAGGATACCACAGGAAGGAAAGAGGGAATGTGGATTCCGCTGTTGCAGGTGTAGGAAATGCTGCTGCAACTGGAGATTATTCATATTTGAGCAGCATCTTCAAATCCAGTAGGCTTCTGACAGCCTCCCTGTAGAAAGAAATGCTGAACCTTTTCTGGGTATTAATTATTCACCACTGCAGAATGATTTAAAACACATGTGAATTCTCTTAGCAAGGAATCCCTAGTAAATATATATGCTGTGAAATCCTGAGTTGGTTGTGTTGATGGCAGTATCTGTAGAGATTTCAAGGGGTTAGAATCTAACCTGGACTACTCAGTTTAGTCAAGATAACTTGGGCATCAGCATCTCCAATAAATTAATTATCATATTTGTATAGGACTTTTCATGTGTTTTAACTCCTCTAAGTACTCTTAAAGCTCCTATCACTACTGCATGCAAATGTGATGTAGATCTTATATAAAATCAACTTAGTGAAGCTATTCTTGATTTGCAATGGCATCAGTTAGAACTGAATCTTTCAAATATGTCTCTGCAGAGTGCTTTAAGCATGATTCAGAGTGTTGTAAAAGAGCCACAAACAAAGGTGTTTCTTACTGGAAGTTGAACAGATTTACTGAACTGTGCAATGTGAACACAAACACCTTACAACTGGGGCATGTTCCCTCAGACTCACTTCAGTCCTGGGTACAGAACAAGGTGAGATAAGTAACATGAATGGAATGTCTTATTTATTCTTCTGACTTGTTGCAACAGAGAGAATTACTAGAGAGTGTGTTGAGTGACAGTTCTCTTAAAAGGATTGTCATGAGAATGTTTTAACACTGATAAACTGGTGGCTAACATTTCTGAGCTGTAACAACACTGCAGGAAGGCCGCTCCTTGGGAATCAGTTCAACAGAGTGAGAATAAGCTGCAGAACACAGAAGGAAAAAGACCTGCAGAATGAAGGGATGAGAACTAGCGAGAAATACTAACTCTTAATACATGAGGAGTACTCCCCTCTCCCTCATGTCAAAACCCATGCTTCCTCCACAGGCCAGTCAGGATGTGCAAGGGCTGCGTGTCCCTCTTTGTCCTTTACATTACTCTATGGCTGCTCTGGCATTCCGTGCAAGACCAAAGGTGAATTGATCTTTGCAAGAAGAAATTAAATAGGTGGGGGCTGCACAAAATGAGTCCAGATCTCCTTCTACTGAAGCAAGCCTCTCCGTCCCAAAGCCCTCAGTGAGGCAGCATGCTTCTAATTCACCAGCTGACCTGTTCATGGCCACCTGAGCTGCCAGTTCCTTTGCTTAGCACCCCTGCTGCCACTTACGCTGTGAAGGAATATAAATCTCTCCTGCAGTGCGTGAGAGCTTTTAACCTCCAGTTTGCACAATTACAAATGAAGATCCAAGGGGAAAGGCAGAGGGGGATGTGAGAACAGTGCTGGAAGAAAGAAGGACAGTGTTTAAATCCTTAGGAGCCATGCTTTGAGCTTGCCCTACATGACTGTAGTGTACAGAGTTTGTAGGGCCTTGTACTGTAGGAGTCTGCTGTCTTTGGGATGTGATACTTAATATGGTGAGTACACACACACACACACACACACACATTCACAGAGGGCTGACTGCTTGTACCTGCTAAGGTTCTGACTTCACATGTTCACAGCTACAAAATCAATAGGCCTTGTGTCCCAGACAATTTGAGAGCAGTTTTATTTTGTTTCCTGACTACCCTCCTTACCATTTTAATTGGAAGAAAGCTTTTTTCTTTATTTTAATTGTCTACCCTAAACTGTAACAGTAATTTTCTGTGTGTTTCGCTGTCCACAGAGATCTTCCAGAACAAATGGTCTCCAAACCTTAAATACATCTATTACTGTGTAATTCACCTACCATTTTTCTCTGGGTAGGGAGGTTACCTTCAACCTGCTTTGGACTTTTAGGAGGGAAGTGGAAATTAAAAGTCTGTCCAACAGTCTGGTTCTCAAGGGGTTTTAAATTCTTTTTTCTTTAATGATGTTTTCTTACTTCATGCATTGACATTATTTATAAGAATGACAAGAAAATTTCCAAGCCATTGAATTTTGAACTATTGATTTAAAAAATCCCAAACATCCCTGAATATAGTATAACAGTAGCCTAACACCTGCTAGCTAAATGCATATTGGTGTGTCCTTCAATGAAACAGAGAGAGGGATTTTAACAGCCTAGTTAAGCTATTGGAACAGATGCTGCAGTTGTGAGGCCTGAAGCTGTGGACAAGCTCTGCCAGTCATTTCTGCCATGAAAACATCAGTCAGTCCACAAGTACAGACACATTAGCATGCTTCAGGTGACAAGCTCTCAGTGCACTACTTTCAGATAATGCCCTCACTTTTTGCTTTTTGAGCTTCCAGTTGGCCTTGACTGCACTGTTATGTATAAAAGTTATATGTATATATTAGTACTTACATGTTTCTCAAAAAATCCCTGGAAATGGACTGCCCCTATTCTGCATCATTTGCTCTGGGGGTTCCTGGTGCATAGAAGTTTGTCTTTCTCCAGTAAGCTGAAATGAGTTCTTTTATCCTAAAATATCTGCTGATGTGGCTAATGGCTAGGAAACAAGAGCAGGCAACTCTTCTGAAAGGTAGCAAATGACAGAAAGGGGCTGTGTACCAGCAGTACAGGGCAGAAGGACACCTGTGAGTTTCCCTGTTCATCTCTGGGGCATGTGTCAGCTCTGCCCTGCAGCGAACAATCTCTAGTCTTGAGCAGTAACCAGAACATTAGAGCACAGTCAGACCTTGACACTGTTAGCAAACCTGCCTTGTGGTACTTCCAGGTTACCACATCAGTGGGTGTTGCACAGCCTGTTGTGTCACTTCATGGGGTTGCTTCTGCTGCGTGAGAGAGCTGGTTTCCCCTTGTTAAGTTTCTGCAGCTACCACGTACCAATGGATCTGCCTCTTGGCTGCTGTTGTGTCTTTTGGGGGCTTTGCAAAATGGATTATCAAAAATACATTCCTGGCCATGTTTCAAACAACAAACAACTCTCTTTATAACAGTAGTGATGGGTGATTCTTAGCAAATAAGTATTTGGCAAGATTACAATATAATTTGACGAGTTACTGCATGTGGATAAATGCAGTACATGCTATCCTTACCTGTGACCAAAGTATGAGGCCAAAAGGAAGAATTTAGAAAATATGTGATAGCAAACAGGATGGACTAAGGCGGACTACCAGAAAAAAAACCCTAGAGGATGTAGAAAAGGAACTGCTCAAAAAGTTTTAGGAGCTTCTTATTTCCACAAGTTGAGCAGAAAAATTGATGTAGGCAGCAGCAAGCGGAAAAAATACAGGTTTGAGGGAATTTTTCCAAGTCATAATATTCTACTAACCTGGAAGTGCAAATTATAAATCCTTGAGAACAAGCCCTGTATAAAGCTGTTCCAGGTGACTGTTAGCAGAATAGTTACCCAGGACTCCAGTCTGGAAGAAGTTATGCAATACAGCACATTGGAGTAATCTGATTATAACCACATAGATTGATGAGGCCATGAAGGATGAACCTATTCATGTTCACATCAGGGTACTGTAGCAATACAGTGTTGAGAGACATGGCAACTCTGACCCATCCTTCATAAAAAGTCGTTGATAATAGCACTGGACTAGATGAAACCAATTACTCAAGTAATGAGTCAGGTGGAGTTTAGAGGAGTAATGACTGGGTCATAAAATGATGATGATACTGAAATATCAGGTGTGTTTTCAGTAGCATCTTTCATTACAAGAATAACATCTCTTTAAATGTATTACTCTGAATAGGAAATTACAGTGGCTGTCTCTGGAAGGACAAGTGGTTTGGTGTGCCAAATTCAGAGCACTGAGGCACTACCCACAAGCTGAAAAACTGTGTGCAGGTACCTAAGAAGTAATGTGCACTGCCTTGCAATATACCTGGGAAGTGTGCTCTTGGTTTGAGCTGCTATTTACAAGTCTGATTCTCTTGCCTTTGCTCTTAAAAGGGCAAAATACCTTTTTGCCGTAGGAATGTATTTTTTAACATCTAGCAACTGGGATTGAGTGAGGATGATGAAATATACAGCTAAAATAAATAATTGAGACAGACTAATAAATAGTAGATAGTAAAACTTCCGTGCTAGGAACAGTATCACCAACCTGGCGATTTCAAAATCCCAAAGGAGCCATAACAGGGTATCCCATTTTTGATTCTCAAAAAAACCCCAGCTGATACACAAAATAGACCTGCCATGTATGGTATATATTATTTCCAAGTATACCACTCAGTCTGCCTAGATTTTTATCTAGTTGATTCTTTCTGCAAAATCTTTCCTAAGAAATGTCATCTGATGAGTTTAGGTCCCCTCTTTGTTATCATGTGCTGAGTCTGTTTCTCCAGGTTATATTCTTTGTCAACTTTGTCTGGATAGCTGAAGTTGAAAGTGTTTGTTAATAGTGGTCAATCAAACAATAGCAATTCTGTGCCTGCACAGAATGAATATATAAGAACTACCATTTCAGTTTATGTGTTTGGGTGTGTGAAATAACAAATACTTATTCTATTCTCTGGAATTTCACAACTCCCTGAAATAAATCTGCCAGTAAACTATGCTTTGTGTTAGTAACAGTCATTCAGTGGAATGGAAATGTAAAGTGCTTTGTGTGTGTCCGGCAAGCCCATGTTGGAAGTTGCACAGAAGTGATGATCAGTGATGATTAGAACTTCCTCCTTGATTTTTCACAAGTGTGACTTGTCATCTCTTCTGTGAATGAGGTATGGAATGAGAGAACGTTGTTGACATGTTTTGAAGGAACAGAGGAACTTGAAAATTACCAAAACAGATTATATTTTCAGTCCTTCTAAGCTACCATCCTATTTTTAACAAACACATGTATCTGGCATTTTGTATAGAAGTGAAGCAGGCAGAAAGGCAGTGTAAGAAAATGGGAGCTTAATTATAATCTGTATTTGCAGTAGTAAGTTATTGGCATCAAAATTAAAGTATGAATTGAATTTAAAAATCCACAATGGTCCTAGCTTTACATTTTGGACACAATTTAGTATTTTGTTTGTACTTAGTACCAAATATTAATAAATACTTTAAAATGTATATGTGTGTGTGTGTGTGTATAATATTAACTTTCATATGGATTTTACATTTCAAATTCTGAGGGATGTCTCCAGGATGCTTGTGGGATGCTGCACCTTGGACTTTGTTGGCAGGAGGAGGCCTCGGAAGGTAGAGGGACAAAAGACTGGCAGCCAGTGGGAACAGTTTTATCCATTCCTGTCTAAGCTAAACAGGGGAGACCTTCACTGAGCAGTGGGCTTTAAAAAGCTAATCAAAAAGTCCTTCCAATTGCAAATCACAAATGAAAATTGACACTAATGCTGCATATTCAGAAAGCTGGCATTTGTGAAAGACTTCTGTTGCTGTTTTCAAATGAAAGAGGTCACTCCTTTACTCATTTGTTTGGTGTTTGTCATAATAACTGTAATTATGAGGCACTACTGTGATAATTTAATGTAATTTAGCACATAATTAGTGAACAAAAATACTGCACAGTAATTCTTCCATGGAGCCATGCTGCTAATAAATAGTGGCATTCAGTGACATCTTTCCTGTCATTTTTCCTCATCAGGCTTATGTAGCCTATAGTATTTTCACTTGTCTTGCTTTTTTTTTTTTTTTGCCTTTTTTTTTTAAAGAGTACAAGTATCATAGCAGAGTTACTGAAATGAGATCTGCAAAAATTGCTCTGCCCTTTGGCAAAGAACACTAACTTATTCATTATCCAGTGAGTACAGCTTTAAAAAGAGTGTCCTCTGAAAGCTTCATTGTTCTTTCCACGCTCCGATGATGCTCAATAATGTCATCACTGCTGATTCCAGGGAAAAATACTTCTATCAGTGGGAGGGGGAACAGTAATTTCAATGGGCTTTTCTGGTGCAAACTCCTTTCAGATGATCTCTAATACAGGAGACAATCTCTGATGTTTTCTCTTCATGTAGAAGAGGAAAGGCTTGAACTGTGGTGTATTGGGACCACTCTGCACGCACACCGGAGAAAACTCAGACGATGCAGTTGACACATGTCACAATCACAAAGCTGAAGTAAAAGAACTAAAAAGGCTCCTTTTCGAAACCCTCCTAAATATTAATGTGGCTATGAAAGCACTATTTCATATACCTCTCAGATCCACTATCTGAAGCAACGAGTTTTCCAGTCCAATAGCTTATCTTAAATCTGATTTTAAAATATAAGGACTTCCTTAAACTCATGTTTAGCCTTAAAGAAGGTTTATGGGAATTTTAGCAACATGCATAGGTAGATACCTGATGCAAGGGAATGAAGACAAGGGAGCAAGACTCTTCTCAGTATTGCCCACTGACAGTTCAAGAGGCAATGGGCACAAATGGAAATGCAGAAGACGTTCAAAACACAAGAAAACAGTTTTGTTACTGTGAGGGTGGCCAAGCATTGGCACAGGTTGCTCAGAGAGGTTGTGGGTCATTCATCTGTGGAGATACTCAAAACTCAAATGGATGTGTTTCTGAACAATCTACAATAGCTGACCCATCTTGAGCAGAGTGGTTGGGCTGATGGGCACCTGCAGCTAAAGAAAATGTAAGGAGAAAGGAAAAAGGTATCTCAGGACTAGGGTGCCCATAGCCAGATGTTGACTGCATTAATAAAGGATGGGGACAGCACCATATTTGCCTCTGCACTGTGATCTTATTAGCATGCCTGAGTGTGAGTAGTCCCCTCTTTCCACAAATCTTTTTTCATCAGCTGTATTCAAAACCTTTCATTCTAAATCTGAACCCTTATGGTCCTGCCCTTTCTATATCAGCCTATTATATGGGGATGTGGTTAATCCCCAAGCCCTTGACCTTTAGTGATTTGTACTGCTGTCAAGACACATTATACAGCTTTCCAAACTGCTCTGCACTACAGAAGAAAATGTCCACAGTAGGGTTCTTTTGTTTAAACCACCAGGCAACAGGCATCAGTTTTATCATGCAAACATTTTCTTATTTTCTTCAAGGGAAGCAAGCCCCCCCCGCCATCCCTTCCCCAGAAGAGTTTCAGTATGAAAAACAGAGCTGAGAAGCTCGAGTAGGTGCAGGAGAGCTGTTTGCCATTTGGAAACCAATGAAGATTATGTTATTCCTGCTGGGACAGAAGCTGAGAGGAAAATGTGAGCTTAGTATTAATACATAGAAAGATGATGGCTTGCTTTTTCAAAGAAAAAACATAATTTTTGAAGCGGCCTATGGCTTTGTTAAAAAAAAAAAGAGTTGCTGGGGTTTAGGAGCAACTGTACTGTACTCAGGGACCTCAACTCTGCTCTTCACGGGTTTTGATGGATAAGTCACCTATGAAAAGGTATATGTAGGAATTAGAGGGTGTTCTCCCATTAGCCACAAAGAGAGCAAATGCAGCATGCATGCGGTCTCCCATCCTCAAGGTTCCTTTATTCAGAGATTTAACCTTAGCATAGCAGGGACAATTTCTTCTCTCTGCCAGTTCAGTTCTTGTCTTTTTGAGGACTTTGGCATGTGTCTTAGCTAGACTAATGGGAGTTTTGAAGCGGACTGAAAATAGCAACTAATTTCACAACCAACAGTGATGACTTTCAGCCATCAGCCTGAGCTATATTTTGATATGGAGTTAGGACATGGACGTATTAGAAATTCCCGTAAAAGAAAAGATTTAGAAAGTGTTTTCTTCCAAGATTTACCATGTTCTACTTAAGAATGCCATATTTATGCCAAAGAGAGATTTCATACCAAATTTTCTAGCTATTACCTGTAAGAATCAATTTCTTACATCAGCTTGCCAATAGGAATAGTTACTTTTCATGCTAAAGGAGATTAACATCAGATAGCTTAAAAGGACTGTATCTGTAAAAATAATCTTAGCCTGCATGCACAGTGATATCCTTTAAATTAACAAGTGCAATTCAGGAAAGAGATCTTTGGGTCACACTTGTTATTTCTCTTAAAACTGCATCTCAGTAGCCTTTGTATGAATTCATAGGTGCTGATGTATGGAGTAGCATCTGCTTGCAGCTGCAGTCCTTCAGCCTGGCAAGGGAAATGATGGGATCCAGAAGCACACTAAGGGTAACTGGTGTGATGATACAAGAGGAACAGCTCTTTGCATGGGGAATCAAACAGCCTCTGGTTCACTGCTTTAAAACAGAGATGACTGGGGTAGAGTTGACAGATTTAATATTGTCACAGGTGTTTTGGAGAAAGTGAGTGGGAAATTATTGTTCACTAGTCCTTGCAATACAGGTTAGCTAATGATGTTACCTATTGGCAGATATAAAACAAACAACATGAAGTCTGTTTCCCCCACACAAGAGTTCCAATATTAAAACAATGAAACTCATTGCTATGAACAGTTGTGGAGGGCAAAAGTTCAGAAAGTGATAAGACAACTTCAGGAAGGGTAGGTCTGTCACGGCCTATCAGATATCAAACCCTGGCAGCAGCCTGAAGCTCAAAAAGTTCCCAACCTGCTCCCCACTGAAGACTGGAGGATGCTGCTGCAAAGGGATCATTCTGTCCACACCTTGCTTTGCTCTTTCCTGAGCATCCTCTCCTGACAGCTGCTGGAGCCTGTAAGGGATAGATTGTAGATAGACCTATAGTCAGACCCTATCTATAGTTATCTGTTGGGTTTGCCACCCACAATGTCAAGCATGTCTATAGATGTTACAGTCCTGATAGCCTGGACAGAAATTCACAGCAACAACAGCATGAAGTCTGAAGCCAAATATGCATGTGATTCTTATTTTGCCACTGTAACAAAGGTCGTGCTGTGTTTTCTGCACAGTGTCACAGCTGAACCATGTGGGTCACATTTCACAGGGATTTCTCTCTACACTGTTGTGTTTTGTAACAATATTGCAAGGATTTCCAACCAGTGAAAAGATAGTTTTCTTGCATTCCCTTTTGCTGCTGGCCTGTCCCCCTACACTTCCCTTAACTGGTTTTTTAACAGTTGGGACCTCTCCTTCAGCACTTCTCTCAGTCCCTGGCTTCCCCAGCTCCTTTCATGCCAAGTAAATACGGTTTTCAGAAAGGAGAGATCTGCTTGGCAAGCGGAAAGGTAGGGCAAAGGGGCAGAGGCAGCTGGGAAACTCGTCAGGGTAATCACCCACCCAGCTCCAGCCGCATTCCCTTCTCGTGCCTCATGCCTGTGTTTCCAAGCTCATTTGTAATACACTGCTACAGCTCTCAGTCTTTCCTGTGCTTCGAATTTGCAAATCAGTCTGCCTGTCTAGAGCCATATCAAATGTTTTCAACCAGCTCCTCTCTTTCACCCCTGTCAGCCGTGCTGACTAGATGAGTAGACTCAGGAGTCAGGCAGGACAAGCCGAGGTGACCTGCTGTGAATCAGCTGCAGATGGGCTCCATCTGAGGGGACTAGATACACTCTCCAGCAAAGCTTGCCATGACAATTTAAGACTTTACCATCTGCAGCTCTCTCTTTTTTAAGACTTGCTATTTCATTGTGGAAGAGAAGTGCTTGCTCCCACCTTAACTGACTTGCTCCTCACTCCCCTCATCAGCTTAAGCCAGCACTGAAAGTTGAGGCAGTGGTCACACTGACACGGGGCCACTCCTTCTGTCCCTGACACAGAACAAGTGCTTAGTCTGCCACGAGATCTCCCTTCCGTTTTCTGTGTTCATCAGGAAACTATCACATATGCAGATGTGGTCTTTGCTGAGAAATAAGTGACTTTTTTGGTTTTGTTTTTCACTATAATTAACTCAACAGAGACAAGATATGTTTGTTTTGCTTTGGGAGCTACAATGGGCAATGTCAACTCTAGAAACAGCTGCTGGCTGCAGCTGAATTAATTTTTTTTCATTCCCCTCTCCTCTGGAATATGTAGAGTAAGGTAAAGCAGCACATTTTGTAACTAAATCTCAATTTTACTAAATTTCTTCTGTGAGCAGAAATCCTGAAAAAGCCCTTTAAATCATAAAAGTATTTTGTTGAGATGCTTTCAAATATTCTTTTAATTAGCATCAATATTTTATTTAGAAATTTTCCTTGCTGTTTTGCAGTCTCAAACAAAACATTCTGGGTAATTTTTCTGCTTCTTTGAATTGATAAAAAAAAATCCCACCACATTTTGGGTTGCACAAAATGTCTGTGTTATTTGATTGTGGTTGACCTGAATTCCCAACATAGATTCAATTTTATTTTTTTTTTTACATGAAAGAATCAAAACATCAGTTATTAGCACATCTCACATTGCATCTTGCCTGTTTATTTCACAGTAGAGAAGATACTTTCCTTTGCTTCATTACATCCTATTTTGTACAGTCTTCCTGTGTTGCCCTGACAATTCCTCTGCCTCCTCCTGGCTGTCCTCACTTCTCCAGGCCTTTCTGTTGTATCCTTCTGCTGTATGTAGGTCACTACTGCACTTCCCTGAAGTCTCCCCTTGTCGTTTCTGAAATGAGATGCTTCATTAGCCACTCTCCAGTCTTCTGGCATTACTGACTTCTGCAGTCAGCTTGCAGACACCTCTGCTAGTGGCTGTCTTCCTCCTCTTGCTACTTGCCCTACAGAAATAGTGCCAAACACATTCATAAGTCAGAAACTCTGGGGAATGCCCATTAGTGTGCGATGGGTTTCTCTTGGGTGTGCTTCATACTCTGAATCCTATGGAACCTCATTTTGTTTCTTTTCTATTTAGATACTCGACATAACTAATATTTGAGGAGGACAGATGCAAGGCTTTAACATTTTTTTAAAATTCCTTACATTGCTGTATTTTGGGGTAGAGGGAGGAGATTTGCAAATGAGAAGCAGCTCTATGCTTCCAGCTCAAATGGCTCTTATTTTGCCCTAAGAAAAAGAAAACTAAATGAAGAGGAAGAGAATTATGTACATGCGTCTGCGCAGCTCCCTGCCCCCTCCAACAGGAGCACTGAAAACAAACAAGGCAGAACATTTGTCTTCTGCGTGGAAGAGGCATTGCAAAGGTAGGAAAGAGGGAGAACAAAGAGTGCATGTTCCAGAGTTCTGCACACAATCACCAACAAATAAGCCTGGCAGCATCTTCATTGTCTGTAGGAGTGTGCTCCATACAGCTAATCCCCGCGTCCTGAGTTGCCATCTGGAGTATTCCACAAGCAGGTCTGTGTAGCAGAGGTGTTGCAAGCCTGCGACAAGCCAGGCAGTGCACCCAGGGCCTGCCAGCAGCCACGGGCTGTTCTTGCTCAATCACACTTGTAGCCTAACACACAAAATGTACCCAGTGAAGGGCAACTGCCCCTCAGGAGAGGCCTCCTGGCAATAAAAGCCTGAGTGCTATCAGCAGTATTTCCCTCACAGAGTTTGGGAGCAGGATGGTCCTCAGCACACTGCTTGGAGCACCACCAACACCCAATACCTTGTAAGAAATATCTACAGGAAGCAAAAAATGCTGAAATCAGTGAGAGGATGCTTGCCTGGCCTTCATTCCTAGCACGGTGGGGACCAAAGGCCCCCACAAAGGCCAAGTGGCAGCCAGGGGCTGGCAATTGCCCTGTTACCCATCCCCCAGTGCACATTGCTCTCCATCACACACAGTCTCTGCCAACTGCTCATTTCAGACAGCAGCATCCTGGCATCCCCTGTCACCGTGTGTGCTGGCCCAGGGCCTCTGACAGAGCCCCAGCAGCTCATCTGGAGGGCCCCATGGCATTCCCCCACCTCTGCTGAACCCGGGGGCCGGGCGTCCAAGCACCAGGAGGCCCACATTGCCCCCCTGACTCTTTAGCAGCCACAAGGCTTTTGGTGAGGGGTAGGGGTCATATGTGGGCTTTTACAGCTATTGCTGTTTCTGCTTCTGCTGGATGATACGAGTTTTGTCTCTCCTGTCCTTTCCTAGCTTCATCAGCATCCTAATTGTGCTCAGCTCTCTTTTGTGGCAGGCACGTGTAGGCATGTGCAAATTTCCTGACTCCTGGAAAAGCTCTGTATTAGAAAAGGGGAAAAATGGCTCAAAAAGTGCAGCCAAGCCCTGAAGGCTGTAACCATGCAGGACTCCTTGTCTCCCATTTTTAGGCTCTTTACAGGGCTGTCAGAGCAGCAACAGCTCCTGGCATTGGGGGTGCTTTCCACCCAGTGATCTCAAAGTTGTCTGCTGAGAGTCACAGACTCACTAATCGCACTCCAGGGACACGGGGAAGGAAGAACAGAGACGTGACATGGTCTCCTGCCTGCCCTGCCTTGCTCCTGTCTCTCCCAACAGCTGCAATTTCTCACCACCTTGAAACTAGAGCCCTTGTGTCACACAAGAAGTAGAAATTCATCCATTAATCTTCCTTCTGTTTTTCCCTCAGGAGCTGCTGTGTTTGCTCAGGCAGGGATGCATTTGCTTAGAAAGGCAAGTGCTGCCTATTGGCAGTGAACACCCTCTCTCTGCCCCTCTCTGGAGGGCTCTCCCCATGGGGATGCAGCAACAGCCTCGTGCTTGCTGTCCATCAGTGGTAAACCGGCAGATGGGTCACCCGCTACTCCAGAACCAAAGCACCAACCCCCTTTGTGGACATTAACCTCAACAGTGAAAGGTGTAACTACTGTTTGTAAAGAAAAAGAGAGAAAAAGGCAAAGGTTTGGGTCATGTGCTTCCCCGCCTCTCCCTCCAATGGCTTTGATCCATTTTGGGCTTTGGTCCAAAAGCTCATTAAAAGGAAAGTACAGCCAAGAATTACTCCGAAAGAGAAGGAAAAATGGCTCATCCATCAGGCGGAAGACAAACAGTGTCAGATACATGTTGCTAATTTGCTCTCCCTAGGGAGATCTGCTTCTTTTTAACCAGAAAAGTGTTTTTCAACAGAGGGATGCTGACTCAGCCTGACTCTTTCTTACCCTGGGCATCTCCCTTTCCTGGCAAGATCCCAGTACAGACATCTCCCTTGCCTGTTGATCTCTGAAGTGCTGGATGGGCACTGCTTGGGAAAGAGACCAATGCATGGATGGCACCTAGGAGTCTCTTGAAACACCTGAAGTGTGACAAATAGATGCATCCTGTAACAGCAGTGTGTGGCAAACAAGGAAACTCAAAAGACAGAAACCAGTCTGAACCATAGTTCTGTTAGTCTGGAGAAAAGGATGCTGAGGGGAGGCCTTATTGCTCCCTGCAACTACCTGAAGGGAGGTTGTGGTGAGGTGGGGGTCAGTCTCTTATCCCAAGTAACAAGCGATAGGACAAGAGGAAATGGCCTCAAGTTGTGCCAGGGGAAGTTTACATTGCATATTAGGAAAAATTTCCTCATAGAAAGGGTTGTCAAGCACTGGAACAGGCTGCCCAGGAAAGTGGTAGACTTGCCATCCCTGAAGGTATTTAAAAGAGGTGTAGGTGTGGCACTTAGGGACATGATTTATTAGTGTACTTAGTAGTGTTAGGTTAACTGTTGGACTTAATGACCTTAAGGATCTTTTCCAACTGAAATGATTCTGTGATTCTGTAAGACCCAAGTACAAAAAAATAAGGCATGTTTTTTTAAAAAACATTATTCAAGACAAAACTAGTTACATCATTGGTACTACCCCAATATTCAGGGCAAGGACTGTAGAGAAAGCTAGATGAAGATGCAAATGTTGCATGACAACAACAAAATGGGGTTTTTTTTTGTGTAAAAGTCACTCAAAAGCCTTTTGATCAGAGATTATTGAAGATGTTGATTTGCAGTGTTGCTAGGAGCACTAGGGATATGACAGAAAAGTGGAGGAAAGGTGATGTACTAATATTTAAAATACATAAATGAGATGTCCTTTCATGACCTTTGAGTCCAGGCAAAGTACTGGAACAGCTGAATGGAATTATCTATTAAAAATGAAGGAAGAGGGGCTTAATAAATGCCAAACGTTGTCAAACTAACTGGAGTCCCTTTCTTTGCTGAGATAATGTTTGGTGGTTAAAAGTAAAAATACTTGCGTGTTTAAATTTAGTTTTGAGCCAGGCATTTTCTTCGAGAAAACACAATGTTTTGATTAAAAAACCCAAAATGATACATAATTCAAAGTGGAGTATGTTCAGTGGGTTGGAAAGTGACTCACAGATCTCCTGTGTAATTGTAACTAGGGAATTGTTGTTTGGCAGGCCTGTTTGCAGTTGGGTCATCAGCAGGAGGAGGAATCTTGCCTCATCTCCTGCATTAACTGTGGCATGTGCTCTGCATGTGTGTGTGTGTGTCTGTGTCTGTGTGTATGTATGTCTTTTTCTGGTGGGTTTGCATCTGTCTACAGGGGCTGTTCCTTGATCCCACATCTTTAATGGCTTTATCGATAGTCTGAAGGGCATCAACATGACCCCTGTGCTGATCACATTTGCAGGCAATATAAAAGTTGGAGCCTGGTGAAGAAGGAGGATATTTCTTTACTGATACAGTGCATCTAAGACTGCTTGGTAGGATGGGCACAACAGGAAATGTCTGCTTGGCAAATGCCCTGGAAGCCCTGGCTCACTGTGGGCGCTGTTGGGAGCTTTGCCTCTGGTTGAATGAAGCTTTCTCTCGCAGGTGCTTCCCGTCTGCGAGGAACGCGCCATTGTAGGGCTCCTCAGTGTGGCAGGCGAGAGCACAGGAACAGCAAAAGCGGGGAAGGTCCATCTCAACAAATTCAGCCTGGAAATAAAGTCCAGGTTTTTCACAGTCAGGGGAACCTCTCCTTGCCATGACTTGCCAAAGGTTGTGGTCACTGGGCACACAACATCAGGATAGGGCATTTTTTCCAAATGCTGTGCTCATGTTCAATTGGATTTGATTCGAGGAAGGCCTCTGGTCTCTAGTGGTAGTTTTCATGTCCTTGTCATCTGAGAACTCCATGAATTTTTGCCACTGAAAATGTAGATCCCTTAGGAATGTCATTTATGTAGATTGTAATACAGTTGTTACTGAAGTTGCTTTGTTGAAGTTGACCTGTTTAGTCATCTTTTCTATACTTTAGAAGATAGTCTGCATGGGAACTGTAGGTCAGCTGTCACAGGGTAACCCTGGCAGTCCTGCCTAGCTCATCCAAAAACTGGTACTTGTACCAAGGTACTCTCCAGAGAAAGATATATCCTCTAGTACAGCATTAGTCAGCAGTCTCCTCTGCTTCAGCAGTTGCTATTTTTAAGTCATTGGAAGGAGGGCTGGTTTAAGAAATACCATTTGAGTCATAGGAAAATTGAGCAGGAGTCAAGTCTCACTGTCCTGAGTAGGAAGTTGCACTCCCACTTCCTTCCTGCCTCTTTCCAGAAGAGCTTGGTAATCCTCTCCTCCAGTCTTTCTGTCACTGAGCTGCCTGGGGACTGAAACCTGCCCCAGCTCCTTCGGGAACTTGTGAAATACTCCCCAAAATGACCTCTCCCAAACCCCACTAGCTGCATCTTTTGGTGTAGCTACAGGATGCCACTAAGATTTTTTGTGAAATCTTGGATACTTAGCCTCATCCCGTCCCTTACTCTGTGTGTCATGGCTCCTGGAGAGGTGAGAAGTAAAGTGCCCCCAGCTGTGGAGGGCTGGGCTGAGGGCCCAGAGGGTGGTCTGGAGCTGTTCACAGCTCTGCACTGCCATTAGCACTTCTTCCTACTGGGCCACCATGCCTGAGCAGTGGCTACTTGACCACCTTTAATTATTATTGGGTTTGCTGCAAGTTGAGTGTTTACTGCTTAATAAACTGATGCATAACACAGAGAACTATGATTTAATTCCATTTCGCAAATGGGGAAAGTTTAGGCCTGTTCCTGTAAGTGACACCACTGAGGCTTGTGGCAAAGAAATGGGCTAATTCTAGGTTACCAAGGAGGAAAATGCTGAGGACACATTCATCCTAGCACGGCTGGATGCATGCATGCTTCATAAACAGGGCTGGAGGCAGCTCTTCCTCTCTTCAGCACATGGAGGAAGGAAACTCCGTGGTGTTAACGCAGGGTGGAAGGTAGTGCTGGCTCACGAGCCGCAGGGAGGATGTGACTCCACATGTCACCAGAGTGAGGCCAGGAGCTGTGCCAAGGGAGTTTCCAGTGGTGATTGCCACTGAGCCAGCAGAGAGAGGGCCTTAAAGCTTGGATGTTGTGTCTGGCTAAGGAGACACCCTGAACGAGGAGAATGGGCTTAGCTGCCATGGTAACAACAAAGCCATTGCTGGACCTGCACTGCCCAGTCAAGGTGGGGTGGAAAGATAGGAGCTGGAGCTTTCTGGTTGATTTAGAGGAGACCTGCACACCCCACTTTGTAAACATGTGTCTTCATTGCCTTGAATGTGGCAGGGCTCCTGACTGAGTTTTTTGGTTGTCAGACTCAATTCCTTGTATGTTTCCCTTCATACAAGGTTCCCAAAGCTGTCTGAAGTCCTTGACTAAACTGATGCCTTCCAGAAGTATGTAGAGAATAATAAGGAATGAGTTTCATATGATTCTATTTTTATATATATATATAAAATTAATTTAAAGCATGTTAATTTTTTACATGGTAAAACACCACTGGTTCTCTAAACTGATGTGGGAAGGGAACAGAACTGGATTTTGCTTCTTGTGCTTGCAGGACACGTTTACCCAAGGCTAGCAGGGAGCTTTGATAACACTAGCTGCAGATCTTCATTCTTACTTTGTTATAGGTCGCCTTGTGCCTCCTGTCCTGCTGAGCCCCACATGTGGTGAGCTGACAGCACCAGTGCTCCAGCCTCTCAGGCACAGCATGGGCAACAGCCAGCGGTGGAAAATGGGGTGGTTTTGGCAAATGCTGGCAGCTCCTTGCTGTGCACATGGCGGTGGTGCATCCTCTGGGCTCATTGTGGCTGCTCCCAATGCTTTACCTGCACAGAGGCTCTGGTGCCCATCACAGTGAAGCAATTCAACCCACTGCAACGGAGGCAGTGTGGGTTTGTTTAGTTGTGCTGTTTGCTGGATTCATTTTTATTTTCACTGTGACAGCTTTTACATGGAGAAGTCAACTCTCCTCCTAGCTAAACCTTTGTATTACTCTATTGCATTGCAAAAGAAAAGTAGAAACACTATTATTGTCTGCAAATGTCTATATCTGTGGTTAATGTACTATTAGGAGAGAAGGCTCCAAATTCTTATTTTGAAGGAAAATTAAAATTATTATCAACTATATATCTTCTGCATTCTGAAGGATTGGGTGTAACCCAGGTTTTGGGCAAAAAATCCAGGGGACACTTGTAGTCCTTCTTCTGACACCTCATTTTTTTTTCATTTATATGTGGTCTGATCTACCAAGTGGGACACAGTGTCTCAGAGCAATGGGCACAGAGAGCTGCCACTGAGCATCACTGAGTGGGGGCAATGGCTACTCTGCCTCTTGCTGAATGTCTTTGCAATGGGATTACAAAAAGTTTGTCGTTCTCTTGTCTACATGTGATAGGGTCTTCTATAATCAGTAAGCAATTAGCAGCTAGTATCTAGAAAAGGTGGAAAAGACAGAATTTTCAGACCAGGTTTTACTATAGTTTTAATCAGAAATATGCTTTCTCGCTGCTGTTGTGCCCAATTTCCTCTAAGCAGGATTAGTTTGTGACCAGAGGGCAGCTCATCTGTGAGCCCAGGCAATCTTTTGAAATGCATTTCTGAGGGGACCTCATTATGTTGCCAAATGTCACTGAACTGGCCTAACACACCAGTCTTTCAGGGCAGCCTTGGGCAGCCAGGCAGTGCTGTCAGACAGCAAATGATTTTCCTAACAGCATCTTAAGAGGCATAAGCTCAGGATCTAGGGACCCTTGAACAGGGCACCGAGGGCAGCGGGGAGGAAGGAGAAGGACTGAATTTGTGGATGCAGGTGGAAATGGGGCAGGATCCGTGCCAGGATATGTTGTTGCATTGCTGTAAATTCCTGGCCACCAGGGTGTCCTGGGTTTGAAGACTTTATTAGGATGATGTGACATGACCCAGAAGACTTCACACAGAAAACTTTGAAGTGTTTCTGGTTTCCTCTTACTGTTTCTCCAAGCCATTCATTGTTTTCACCACTGTGGAGAAGTTAATCAGAAGCATGCAGCAGAAATGACTGCAGTGTGTAATGGGTGGTGGGGCCTTATTGCAAAACTGCTCACCATAATGAGCAGGAGGTGTTTCTGCAGAGAAGCCTGGAGCCAATGGTCCAGGCTGGGCATCTGGACCATGACAGCAAAGGGCAAGGCACACTGCTTGTTGCTGCCTCCCCTTGACCCAAAGTCCTGGTGGCACAGAAAAGACCTCCTGCAGAAGCCAGGCTTGGGGAAGGAATGCTGTGGAGTGAGCCCTCTGACAGGACATTGATGTTTCTGTACCCTGGAGTGGCTTGGACACCATCAAGTCGATGAAAGGCACCATGACTGTACTCCAGCATGAAGGAGAATCAGTGGTGGGGTTGCTCATACTGCTCATATGTCTCAAAGCACTGTATTTGTGGGTGCCTGAACATAGATTGTATGGTGTTTTTCTCCTTGTAAAGAAGGACACAATGTTTGTCTAAAAATAATGTCCAAATTCAGCCCAGAGTGGATTCCTCCAGAATATTGCTTTTGGCCAGACTACTCTGAATTGGACAACAGTGTCTGGAAAAGCTTCTGTGTCCCTTGACTGGCTAGAGAAAAAACTATGCTTGATCTTGGCAAATATCCCAGCTCTCTTCAAGGCACAGAATGCTTCTCTCCTTTTTGACCTCGTTGCTGTTGGACTTTACTCCAGCCAGAGTTTAGAAGCTCTCGGTTTATTGCAACAAACTGAAAGTGGCTGGCAGCTGAGTTCAATACATGCAGGAATAAGGTGGCTGATTCCTTTTCCAGAAAGGCACAGAAGTGAGGCTTTGTCCAGGCAAGCACAGCCCACAAAAGGTATGAAGCAGAGCAGATTTCATCAGCTCCAGCTCACAGAACTGCCTTTCCTAGGAGGAAAAACATCATTCCGCACCACGTAAACCTGCATTTTCTCTGTAGGCCAGGAGACCTGTCTGCCATGGACCCAAGTGTGCTGATGTAGAAACTTTCAATAGCAACAGGCCACCTAATCACCTTACTCTTTCAGGGAACTTGGTTCCCCCAGTCTGAAGCACTGGAGTTAGTCATCATTACCTTATTAGCCCACTCTTCCATGACGTAGTATGCGAGTACATTTTTAACTACCATTGTAGTGCCTCATGGTATTCATTCCATTGAAAGGCAAAGGAGCAACATCGGTTTCGAAGGGAAGTGCAACTGTGGGTAGAAAATGCCTCCTCTGTCCATGTGTGGTGAAGTGCTGTGCTGTGCTCTGAAGCTGGCCCTTGGCTTGGGCAGAGGGAGGTGAATCCTCCAGTTCATTTGTGGGGCACAGGAGGGGCAGACCCAGCCCGTTTGCAAACAGACACGAGCAGGGTGCCCGTTTTCCAGCATGGCTCTGCCGGTGCTGGAGACAGATGGGTCGAGAGACTCTGCAGTTGACTCTGTACTGCTGAGATTTGCTCGGTTTCTCACCCACCTCCTGCCTGTGTCCTGAGAAGTGTGAAAATCTGATTTCCTGACTGTTTCCTAGCTGGCTCCCAGCCCTAGGGGGTGAATCACAGTACCACTGTCCTGCAGCCAGCCTTGCCCTCAGGTGATCACTCATTGCCAACATAAAGTCCATGAAGCGGGATGGCTCCTTCACTCTGCCTCCTAACATCCTTCAGACTCTGGGCTGGTGTAGTCCCTGCCCTGTTGCTGACCTGGTCAGGAAACCTGCAGAGGACAATCCAAAGCTCCTGAGTGCTCCAAATTAGGCAAGCTTTTCACTGCATGCTAGGGAGTGTTGACTCACACAAGTTGCATACCTACACCTAAGTAAAGTGAAGAACCTTCTTCACATCAAAAAGGCCACCCATTTTATCTGACATGGCCTCCCCTTCATCACCCCCAACCACTACTTGCTCTTAGATCTGTGTATCCACTTAGATGCACAGGCTTTCAATTGTGTGGGGCTTTTTAATTTTAAGTTAAATTTGAATTTGAGAAGGAATGAAATGAGCTCCAAGTACCAGAATGTGATAGCTCTGGAATATTATGCAGCATTAATCTCAGCAGTGAGTGGGAGCAAGACACTGAGGGATGCGCAGCCTGAGAAAACCGGGGAGGCTCGGTAAGTAGCAGGAGCAGATAAAAGCAGACAGCTTGGAAGATTTTTTTGGGAGAGAAATATCAGTGTAAAGAAAGCAGACAGGAGAGAGACAACCCAGACCACTTCCAGGGCAGACCTTTCAGTGAGTGCCAGCAGTTCTGTGCTGCTGGATGTGGAATTGTTTTATGGGTTTCTCTAATCTCCAGGCTCTTGGAAAACTATTGTCTAGTGCCTGACCTAACGGGAAGTACAACTGCTCAAAACAGGGAGCACATCCAAGAAGGAAAATGAAAAGCAAAAAATTAAATTCAGAGGTTAGCTTTTCCTATTTTTAGCTTTTCTGCAAGTTATCTGGAATGCATGCAACTTATTTTGGAAGATTTAGGAAGCAGAGGGTGTTGCCAGTTCTTGCAGTAGAAACACCCAAATGTACTGCATTTCTTGTGACAGATGATGAGCTGCAAAAGATACTTAAATAGGCAGGGTCGTTAAGGGAGGCTGGTTTTAGATGGCTGCATTAAAGATTTTTGAAGTAAAAGCTCCCTAATGTTAAAGAGAGACACAGAGAGCAGGGCAGAGATCTAGCATGTGTGGTTCTGCAGATGGGGTCACAGGTTGTGTAGCTGCTCAGAAATTATTGAATTGGGCCACAGCTGTATATGTGTTTTGCGTTTCCAAACTCTCCCATAAGAGGGAGGTTGCACTCTATCCTTTGCAAAGATCCCCACAGATCTGGTGGGGATTTGGTAGCAGGAATCTGGCCACTGAGGGTTTGCCCGTGTTACAGGCAGCCAGGTAAAACATTGCCCAGGACCAGCTCCTTTCCTGACCCCATTAAGCACCACTCTGTTCTCTGGCCTCACCCATCAAAGAGCTGCAGTCTGAGCTCCTCAGAGCTTTCACTGAGCTACCACCTTCATTTGAGGTCTGGCACCCTTGAAGGGAACAGTGATTTAACCCCAGCTTGTGGCTGTCTTGAGTCTCTTTTCTCTGACTTATTGCACAGACAGAAAGAAGTCACTTTTGCTTCCCTGTGAACTACTGTGGCTCACTGACTCCCACTGAGTTGTTCCCGATGAAGACACAAAACTCTCCCTCACCAAACACAGCTATTCCTGGTGCACACAGGCTCCCTCTTCCTGGCAGCTGCATTTACTGCTAAGGGCCTGTAAGCTCCCCAGTACATCAGGAACCTGGCTGAGGTGCCATTCTCTCCCGCAAGCTTTGGAAACATCAGGATCCTCGAGATAAAGGCTCTCCAGGAGATCATAACAAAGAGATTTGTGTTGTGTTCAGCCAGGAAGTTATTGTCTGCAATACCCAGGTACTAATCGCTGATGACACCATATATATGTAACACATCTTGTTTCTAATCACGTAAACAAGTATTTTCCTGGCCATGGCACTGGCAGCCAAAATGTGATTAAAATTCAGCGAGTTCCCTTCTCCCCCTGGTAGTGAGCATTCCCACCGAGCCAGTGGAGGCAGCCACCAGCCACAGCCATGATCTGAACCGTAGCCTGAGCAATGAATTCTGCAAAGGAGGATGCAAATCTGTGGGGAGGACTGTTTTCCTTGAAAGGTCTGCAGAGCCTGTTGCTCAGAGGACCCGCTGCATTACTTCAGCAAGGAAAAGGCGGTGCTGCCCCACAATGGACAAAAGGGTTGCAGTACCCCGAGATCTCTTCAGCAGCAGACTCCCAACTTCAGGAGAGGACAGGCTGAAAAAGAGGCAGCGATGTCTCTGCTGATCCTGCCTGCACCCTCCTGAAATGGCTTCCTTGTTTGCATAACGGCTACTGCTGATTATCTGTGGGGCCAGAAGGAGTTGCTCAGCTCTTCACATTTCTCTGTTTCTCTGTTATTCCCATCTTCCAGTGATACAGAAGAGTGTGGCATCCACTTGTGAGGGCATGCAGAGTGGGCAGCATGCCCACTAGTACCTGTGGGCTTTCCATGATGCGCAGGAGGAATTGTTTTCCAGTCTAGGGTGATAGAAACCGCTACACAGTTTCCTTCCTTCCTTCCTTCCTTCCTTCCTTCCTTCCTTCCTTCCTTCCTTCCTTCCTTCCTTCATTTCCTGCATGCAGCAGTGTTTTGAGTTTCACCAGCCTCCTGTAGACTTGTGAAGTGAGGTGTGGATGCTCCTGTGTACTCTTGCTGGTCCCTTAGCTGATCTCAGCCAGTCGAGGTGTCCGAGCTCGTATCCCAGGTGGCTGCTAATTTATTCAGGAGGGCTTGCTCCTTTGACAGATGTTCTGCATTTCACTACTTTGGATACTCAGCTGTCAGCAGAGAGGGCAACGTGCTGTTGAGGGCCTCCTGTTACTACAGCCATTGCAGAAATAGCTGTTTGAAAAGCTCAGCAGGGATGGTAAAGCACCTCTGCACATGCTGCGTCAGTGGGAAGCTCCCTTGCAGGCCTATGGAATCTCACTCCATTTATTAGGCGGGCTGATTGCTCTGATCTCCACTCAGAGACACTTTTCACTACCAAGATAGATGGAGAGTTTATAATGCACCAGGTGTGGCATACTTGCACCCTACAGGGCTAATGAAATTTAAGCTTTTTTGTCTAGAAGGTAGCTTAATGTACTTCTTGCATGTTCCTTGTTCAGATTCCAGGTAATCGTCTATCCAGCATACTGCAGGGAGCACATGGGGATATTAGCCTGGATACTGTGCATTACCCTCAGGTAGTTGTCCATGGCTATACAAATGTGGTCAAAGGTGATCAAAGGTGTTTGTCAGTGTCTTCTGTCTTATCCTATAAAGCTTCTAGTTAGAGCCATGAAAACTGTAAATACCAAGCATATAAAGGCCTGCGTGCTCTGCTAATAGCAGTGAAACGGGAATTTGTGTCTGTACAAGGAATAGTTGATGTAGTTGAAGTACTATATTTGTAATTTAAAAATTTTTCTCAGGCTTCCTGGCTTGTATTTCACCATGTGGTGGAGGCCTGTGATGTTGGAGTAAATGGTGCTAAGCAACCATTTTGTTGTCAGTATATAAATCTAGATGCTGTGGCATCTCGTGGGTGAAGACTTTCTCAGTCCTGCTCCTCTCAGGAGCTCTGGCCATAGTGCCATACTATGTAATAACCGGAATCATTGTGATGGTATTCTTTCAGGCTGCTCCAGACTTGGGCACATCTGAAACTATCAGAAGACAGTTACTGGAACCATCATAACATGGCCTTCACACAGTTTGCCAGTGTTGTTGGGGCTTTCAGCTGAGACCTGGGCAATGCTGAGTTGTTTATTCCTGCCTGAGTTTATATTCATTCACGGGTATTTAATTCCTCAGGTCTAGCTGGTGGATGGGCTTTGCTGTGTCACCCTGGTTTCTGCAGGATGCTGACTATTTTTTGTGCTTCTTAAGATTACCAAGCTTGTATTTCCAAGGCAGGGGTCAGCCAGCAGCCAAGCCGTGCCAACCAAGGACAGAGATGTGTCTTGTAGAACATTATTCAAGGATAAGTGTATGTACAGAGTGACACCCAGAAAAGTCTTTCACAACAGCAGGGTCAGCTCACATTAAGCAGTGTTCCTGGTGCAGTGCCTTGCTGCAGGTAGCCTCTGTGGGACAGCTTTGCTATGCACCACTTTGCAGCTCTGGTGGTAGAGAAGGTGCGCAATCTTCAGCCATTGCAGCAGTAAAAGCACTGTAAGAGCTTTGTTGCTAAGGGATGGCCTCAGCATGAGTTTTGGCTGTGAAAGCTGCATGTCTGACACAGTGATCTGTGCAGAGCAGTGACAGACACGAGTCGTCACCAGCTGTGGCTACCGGTGGGTTGCAACCCTACAGCAGCTTGTCTGCCTCTGGCTCTGGAGCAGTGAGCTGGTTGTGGCAAGTGAGGTGGCTCAGCTTGGCAGGTACCTCCCTCGGGGGGCACAAGGGTGGCCTCAGCCAAGCATTTGCTGCCATTTCCACACTGGGGTCATGGGTGAGGGTTACTATTGTCCACATCTGAACATCAGCTTATGAAACCTCTCAAGTCTGTCAGCCTGTGGATTTGTTTCATGCAAATTGTGAACTTCAGTGCCACTTCCACTCCCCGCCCAAGGTTTAGGGTTTAGTTAACAAATCTTCATCTCTCCTGGATGGTAATCTGCAGGCATCAGTGGTGCCACCCAGCTGAATCCACCAAGAAAACCCAGCAAATGTAGGTGACTGTTCATGAGTGCACTTCCAGGGGCTTTTCAGGCTTGAAGCACTAAAACTCACTGAGCATCTCCTGGTCAGTAGGGAAGTTTGTGTGTCCTATAATCCAAGCACCACATACAGCTGGAGAGGCTCAGGTTGGGTCCGTTAGACACCCGATTCCTGCCCTGGAAGCTTCAGCACTATTTTGCTGCAGTCCCCTCAGGCTTGGTGTGCAAATGTGCCCACATCATGCCAGCTAAGCTACAACAGCCCAGAAATTACAGCTTCCATCCAGTCGGTAAGATAGTTCAGGTCTTGTCTTGTCTCATCTGGGCTGGGAGTGTTTGGACTTACAGCTCCCTCAGCACAAAGAGAGGCACTCAGTCAGCAGGGAAAGGAGGGGAGTTGGGGAGAAAATGTCCCCCTGTTGAAGCTGTCCTGCAAAGAGGAAGACAGGGTTCCAAAAGCTGCATGGCATGTGGAGTAAGGCCCTTGCCAGAACCCAATGAGTGAAGCTGGGCAAGCCCAGGGTTCCTGACTTGCAGAATACATAGGCTTTTTTCTTTTTTGTAAGTCAGTGACTAAGATAAAGCTCAAACAGTCACAGCCACTGATACCACAGTAAAATTTCTGCAAACTACTTAGAAACATGAATTTTACCAAATGAGGAAAACTGGAAATTTTAGGTCCCCCCCAGTATAACTCTGACACTAGCTCAAGAAAAGCTTATTGCAGAACCAGGCTGAACCTGAATACTGCAGCTCTGGCCATAGTGCCATACCGTGTAATTTTTCCTGCCTCTCTTCTTGCAAGCTATTTATACCACCCCTGCTTCATGTAGGCTGCAGCTGTCGCTGTGCCTGAGCGTCTCAGGCCGGGTGAACTGCTCTCAGGAGGATGCTTTCTTCTAGGAATCAGGACACAAAAGCCGTTGGAGCGTATTGTTCAGCATGTCCCAGTGAAATGGGAAATCGAGGACAGAGAGCAGGATGGAGGCAGCTCTTGCCACTGATCCACCGTGGGCTTTGCACAGAAAGGAGGCTGAAGCATCAGAATATGAGAAAAGCATCAGTATCAGCATACTGGGAAGTAAAATGTAGCTAAGGCTGTAGCTAAGGCTGAATCCCCGATATCACAGTGTATCGCTCCCAGTGAAAATCCTGTTTAGCACTGTCTGTGAAGGCTGGATGCTGACAGAGCTGTCTCACAAGCACAGCCAGACTGATGGGACAGTCCCTCCATCATGTGCCAGAGACCTGTGTTAACATTGGCCTACTCTGGGCTATGGCAAGAGAATGACTCAAAAACTGCGACCCACTGTACGCAGCACTGGATGTTTGGTGGTGAAAATGGCCAAGAATTACAACTTAAGTCCATTTTAGGGCCAGGAAAGGAAATAGTTGTGCAATAGCATCACTTCCCATTCAAATCCTCTACAGAGAGGGAATCAAGGTCTGATAAGAATCCTAGATAAGAAACACAGGGTGAGGCTGATACGCTCTGAGGTATGTTGGCCATGAGAGTTGTTTTGAGTCTTCTAAGTTGTGACCTATATGATCTATGCCTCTTTTCCTCTGGCCCTTTTGGCAAGGCTGGGAGCTATGAGTCTAGGCTACTGTTAGACACCAATTTACAAATTCTCAGTGCATTTGTAAGCTACAGTGAGCAAAGTCCACATTATTTCTGAACAAGAAACATCCACATAAGCATGTAATACATTTTTATCTTACAGATTATTAGCATCACAGTTGAAATGAATGCATTTCAACTTTCCTGAGCATCTCTAATATCACCTAGTCTCTATTTTTCAAACCGTAATGTAACAAGAGACATTATTAGCATAATACCTCAGGCTACTACTCACAGCAAAGGCATCTCTGCTGGGAACAGAAACCTCCCATGCTCTTTCCTATTGTGTTTCTTAGGCCAAGTGTGGTGCTCTGTGGCCAGGATGGGAAAACTACTTTACATGTGCCTGAGACCCAGCTGGGAACTGCCACCCTACCTCAGCCTTTGTTTTGATGAAAACAGTGAGGGAAACAAAAATGCAGGTTCTCAATAGGCATAATCCAACCTACCTAACTGCTATCTATTTCTGGAATGGGCTCACATCGCCTCCCCACTTCCACTGCCTCCTCTGCAGTAAAAAAAACAACTCCAAAAGTAAAGGCCATGAGCACGGTGGGCTGGTCTGGCTCGCCCTGTAGCCTCACACTAACCAGACATAACAGGAGCAAAGCAAACACAGGGACCAGGTCTCCTGTTCAACAGCAGCTGCCACTGGTTTGGGTCAGGCATGAGATGAAGTCTCACCATAACCTGGCATCTAAAACATGCTTTGATTAACTCTTGCTGTTGCTGAAGCTCAGCCTTGCAGCATGTGGTCCTTCAGATGAAGCCTCTAACCCAAAACAATGAAGAACATGCCAGAGTTCTCTGACGAGCACAAGATTGAAACTGTACAAAGGTTTGTTTGCATCTGCTGGTGGGCCCTCTTGGGGGCTTTTCATAAGCCAGAGGAGCTTGTGCCTACTCCTTCTATTTTTTATTTTTAATGTCTCAGATGGCAATGCGGCTGACTCAGCACACACCATGAAACAATTGCTCCCAAACCAGTGTGTTGTGATTTTCTGCTCCATGTGGCGCTGCCAGCCCATGCACCCCTGTGCAGCGAGGCAGGGTGGTGGCCAGGAGCACCTGCCCTAGAAATGGGGCTTCCTGCAGGCTGGCCACCAGTGTGGGCAACCACTGCAGAAGCAGGGCAAAGGAATCATCAAACAAGCGGGATGTTCCTGAAGGGCACGTCTGGGAAGAAGTGATTTTAGCCTAAGAGCATGTAGGTCTTGTGTCAGTGAGGCCACTTGCTGGGCCCTTTGGCCTCAGGACCTGCCCTGAAGGTTGCAGGGCTCTCATTCCAGCTCATAGGAGTTAGTTATGCTAAAAGCTTGCAATATTAAAAAGAAGAAAGACAAAAACCTTTCTTGAAGAGACCCTTACAAAAAACAATTTTTCAATCGGAAGATTGCTGTTTTACTTCCAATAAAGAGCTATTTTTGCAAGACAGTCAAAAAGAAAGCAACTTGGCATGTTTTATGGCCTCTGTTGCCCCCTCCAGTCCTACATTAGTAGTTGGTGCTGTTTGGAAAACAACAATCTTAGGAAAGCCTGCACTAATAATAACAATGTCTCAGGCTCATCATTTTATATACATCTGACATGCACTGGAAGTGAAAATTTGGGCCAGAATTTCCTTTTCTGGCACAACCAACTATCTGTCAAAAAAATCAAAGCCTCTTTATAGAGGAGACAGCTTTACAGGAGCTAAAGTGAACTTGCACAGGAACTTCCTCTCAAAACTCTGCCACAGGGGTAAGATGCACCTGTGACATGGCTCTCTGTAACTGTGAGCATGTGCATGCACGTGTGTAGAAAAAGCACCCACTTAAAAATTGGTAAGCAGGGCCAGTTTTCTCTTTGGGAGCCAGCCCAGGGCCCACGTGCTGATCAGATGTTTGTTCCTCAGCTGTACCCACCAGAGGGACTCTCAGCTTTACCGTCCTTACAGAGGAGGGGGCTCAGCTATAGAAACAAACAGAAAATCACCAACCCTGCATGCTTTTAAAGCCATGTCACTGTGGTAATAACAAAGAAATACTATCATTACCTTATTTAATTGTCCACCAATTAATTTTTTCAAGCCAGATAGACAGGGCGCCTTCAGTAATTTCATATTGAACAGTGTCACATCCTTGGGGAGGCAACTCTAGAGGCAGAGAGAGAGCCAAGAGCCAGTCATGCTGCTCCCAGTGAGGATAGGGGGAGCAGGCTGTAGAGATTTATACCTGGATGAAGCAGACATAAATATACCTGGAAGAAGGGTCATCTCTCCTACAGAGATCCCTGCCTCATGTAAGGACACAAAGGAAAATAATTGAGCACAGCAATGACACATTTCATTGACCCCTTAATGTCTAAAATAGGTTTTTACACTCAGTCCCGCCAAGGAAGTTTTCTAAGTGAAGGCATATTTAGAAAGGCCAAAGCCCTCTCCCTGCAGCCCTCGGGAGCTTTGCTGTGTGCTCCTGCCATGCTTTAGGGCCACATCCAAAAGAGCACACCTGGCAGCTGCTGCACTCTGCAAATGTCCGAAGCGGTGCCAGGACAGTGGCACCTGGTGCTTGTCTGTCCCATGACTGGGCATGGAACAGGAGCCAGACGGAAGCAGTTACATCTTTTCAAAGGACTGAGAAATTAATAGGTACAGTTTTCTCTCTTTGAAATAGTAACTGGGGAGACTACACACCTGGGCTACAAAGGTGCTTTAAACTGAGAACCGGAAAGGCCAGGTGACCAAGGTGGGGACAAACCAGCATATCAGTATCGTGTGTCCCTGCAACGGGGAAAAGCAAAGTCTGACCAACACCCACCCTCCACACATTCCCCTTTCCAAAAAAGCTTTCTGATTTTCCTCAGGTTTAACTTCACTGTCCCATTTCTTTGAGTCCACCTGCTGGCTTTGCAAGTCTGAGAGACTCCCAGCAAATTTCACACAATCAGCAATGACAGCCACACAGGACAAAAGCTGAATATTCTCTGTCTTTCCTGTTGTCCATGAGTAGAATCCTTACCAGCTAGTCTTTGTGATAATGTGGATGCATGCGGAACTGTAACACAGTCCAGCATAGCCCATCAGTGAGATCAGAAAAAGTAGTTTGGAAGTGATGAGGTTAAATAGATTAAATGTTGGAGAAGTGTACTTGCTGAAAGCATATTTTAGCACATAAGCTTTTTAACTTGATGGTAGAGAAGAGAAAGGACAATTATGAGAAAAATACCATTATAACTGACAACTGAACAAACAAAGAATTAGCAAGGTAAATCTGGAACTCCAGTATATCCAAGCTTCTGCTATCATTCCAGAGTAGAACAGTCTACTCAGGAAAAAACAGATTTTCAAGGAAAATTAAAGCAATTTTAAAAATAGCTTTGATGTTTAAAATGCATATAATTAATGACAAAAGTTTTCAAAGATACAGTTGGATTAGTTCTGCTTGGATTGGTTCTCTTGTTCCTGTGATTCTCTATCAATCATGAAAGCAAAAGTAGAAATGAAATAAATTGTGGAGTAGAAATGGTCATCTGCACCAAAATTAGAGATGAACTTTTACCACTTACTTGAATGCTAAGTTTTCTTATTGCAGGCATGGCAGAGTCCAACCTTTTATCAAGTGCAACAGAGATTGCTGCTACACTTCAGCATATGCTTAGTAAACCAAATGCTAATCATTTTGAGTAGCACAAGCACATTGCAGAATAAGGAGAGTCTCCTCTGAAACCCACTATTCCAGTCTGATGGATTTAAGAGAAGAGTATGTAATCCCCATTGAAAGGCTGGAGATCTTGGGCTTGTGCAACTCGTCCCTATATTGGTATGAGTGCTCGACAATGCACTTTAATAACTGTTTTAAACTGGTCCAAGCAGGGGCTGCCCTGCCTTTCTCCTCTGCAGGTTTATGTTACTACTGGTGCAGTAAATCAGATGAAGAACTACCTGAAGCCTTTACTTGGTCCCTCCCAAAGGTTAGTAAAACCTTGAGACAAGGGAGCAAGGGGGTTGGCGTGGTTTTCAGCCCCTGACTTACCTCACCGATCATTTGAACAGCTCTGATTCCTGACACAGGCTGGGGGAGCAAGAGCACACACAGATTGTGTGTCCACATGGAGATTTTGCCAGGCACAAAATCCAGGAGCAGCCCTCACGAGTATGGGCATTGTTTCCTTCACTAGTGACTGAAAAGCTATGGTGGTCTGAGAGCAGACTGCAAAATGCAGATCTCTCTCTGTATAGCAACTAAAACAGATATTTTTATATCTTGGCCTTCTTACTCGATTTAAAAAAAAAAAGAAAAAATGCAGCTGTAAAACCTAGAAACTTGTTGTTTTAACTCAAAAACTATGTTTAAACAAGCATTGCTGTTTAATTCATATGCTGCAAGGATTTCCACTTCTGCCTGAAAATTCCTAAATGTACAGCCTTACAGACATAATCCGTTTTTAAAAATAGGTAGCTGAGGCTATTCCCAAGAGGTAGAAGCTTGTGGATTTACAGTGAAACTGATTCCAGTGCAAGAAAAAGAAAACAGATATTCAGGTTCACCTGATATGCACAACACCAGTGACAACTTCTCCACTAATAAAAGACATGACACAATTAGATTGTTAACCTTTCCACACTGGGAGTTTATCAAAAGAGCCCAGGACTTGAAATGGAATGAGAAGAATCAGAACTGCATTCTGTTGCAGAATTCTCCTATTCTCTACTTTTGTCCGAACCTCTCTTGAGAAAGACCACCTGTCTCAGATCTAGGTGCAAATTGCCTTGTTAGAAAAGCTTTGATATTACAGTAAAAGGTGAGTCAATACTGTGAAGGAGCACACCTGTGAAAGGTATCACAAATTTAACTAATGGAACTGGGATAGGAGAAGTGCTCAGGAAGAACTGAATTAAACAAATAAAGGTTTTGCGCTATTTTTTGGTATCATGTAATGGATGCCAAAAGACAGCAGAGCCAGAACACAAATTATGAACTGGGACTAGAAAAGAGAACAGTTGGCAAATAGAAAAGAGAAAAAGAAAGCCAAGGACAGTAGGAAGAAAACATGCCAAACAGGGACTTTAAATGGGGAAACAAAACTGATGTTTTTCGCAGTGAGCAAGATGACACAATTTCTACTGCCTTTAAAATAGATTTGAAAACACTACCTATTACAGGGTTTTGGTCCATTTTACAGAGAACATATGGTCCAAATGCCAAGCAGATACAATTTCAAAGTAGCCTCAGCCTAACAGGCACATGAAATGCCAGGGGGAAAACTGAAGAGTTCCCCAGGTTTAAGTCTTCTGCCATTTGAAGATGCTCACTGGAGCCCCACGCTGCCACAGTGAGGATCCTCCATGCGTTTGAGGCGCATAAGCTCTGGTGAGCAACAAAGAACAATGTTTGCTGTTATTTTCCTGAATCATCTGCTATCCTGTGCTAAGCACTATAAAACCACTTCTTGTGACGAATCAGCCAAGTATCAAGGAGCACCCAGTCTAATGGGGAAGCTGGAACTCTTCCCAGGCTCCAAATGTGCCCAATGCTGTAAATGAGCGGACACTACTACCCCAGCTCACGCACCCTGAATAGTCATTGCAACAAATGACTCTTCTCTACACATCCCAGAGAATCTCTGGCAAGTATTTGTCTACTAAACCAGCCAACTTTTCTTTCAAGGGACACAAAGTGCAGGAGATGTTGAGAAAGAACTATGAAGACAGTAAAAAAACCCAAAGAATATTGTTTAAATATTTAACGTGCTTTTCCCAAGCACTACCAAGGTATATGTAAATGTCCATATATTATGTAGAAGCAGTGTAATCTGGCTTCATCAAGAGCTGGAGTGGAAGGAAGAAAAAAGGAGTAGTGAAGATTTAAGGAAACCTGAAATCTAAGATAACAGTACCATTGGCAAAGAGTATAGCAGCTTCTTTTCTCTAGACTGGCCTCAGAACACTTACTTTTGATGTTGTTCATCTTCAAGGCCAGCCAGCCAGCTCATAAAAATGTGTCCACAAACCATCTGTTTCCCCCAGATTCTTAGCCAGGAGAGGACACAGGAAAGGTTCCATTTAAAAATCATTTTATTATTAACATAATCATCCCATTTAGCCAAGTGTGGGTTCATGTATAAGGAATGTCGGTAAATATTCCATTTGAGGCTTCTTTTTACATATTTCCATTGATAAATAAACTCTGAATTCACATAAAAAAGTTAAACTTAAATAACTAATATATTTTTTGTAACAGGCATACATTGGTAAAATATAAATATTCTTGTACTCAGCCTTTGCTCTAGATAACAGTTAGCCACACATCACAGTTATTAACAACTAAAAACAAGAACTTAACTGATTTTCTGGCCTGGGCTAAAATAGAGATGGAAACAGAAAATTCACATTTTGACTTTGGGCCAAAAGAGGTTGAGATGCAGGAAGAGAACAGTTTTATTAACAGCCTTGTTAAAAATAGCCTGTTCTGCCACTGAATCTTAACTTATTCTACAATTGGTAGTTGATTCCATTATAATTTTATGTAACACTCAAGTATCACTAACAAAATATGGCACATCATCCATGAACAATATAACAATGTTTTAAAACTACCAGGGCAAAACTGCAGGCGATATGAGTGATTTGGCTCTGGCTCACCACTCCCTCCTCTCAGTCTGACATTAACATATGGTGGCACCTCCCTGCTTTGGCCACTTTCCCGCAAAAGAGTGGAGTTTGTTACCTGTAGCTCTAAAGTTTCTCGAACTGACCAGTTACCAGGCAGTCTCATACACTGGGCTTGCTCACCCAGAAGTCAGACCAAAAATCGGTTGATCGAGGTGCCCTCTCAAAGGACTCTGGGGATGATGGTAAAAGGGACCACGGGACTGCTGGCTTCAAGCTCCAGTGCCGTCAGGAAGCATTCGGTCGCGGCATCATCATTGCCTTGAGCCTGCAGCACCTCTCCCAGGCTGTTCCAGACCTCGTGGGCTGTGGAGTTCACTTGGACAGCATCTCTGAGAATCTTCTCTGCCAAGCTATAGCGCCCAAGCTGGTGAAGTATCAGAGCCTGCAAGAAAACAAAGGGAAAATGCCTGAGATTGGCCAGTAGGGCTTTCCTGTAGCTCAAACAAGGTCACTGCAGTGAAATAAGGGTAGACAGCTCTTGGACTCAAAGTGTTAGACTATGTAATTTTTTTTTAATTTAAGAAAAGAAATGACCTGATGCTGGACTGGAGCAAGCTACTCCACACCAACAAAGTCAAGGGGCTTTGTACAGGAAACAAAGACTAAGCAACAAAAACTCTCCCCATTTGCCAACAAGCAGGCAGTACCTGGGCTTTTGCACAAGCTCCTGTTATCTGAAGCCCTAAGGTGCATGCCCTGAAGATTTCATATCCTCCCTGTGCATCTCAGCACCCAGCTCATGCCCTATAACACCTGAGACGATACAAGGCACCAGCGGCTCGGGGATGGCTGTAACAAGACTGAGTTCAGCTCTATGGGCAACAACCACAGTGCTTGATTTAATCTGTGGAACAGGAACAGGGACTGATATTGCCCCAGTAGTGCACAAAGGACCAGCAGGCACAGAACTTCCTCATAAGCTTCCTTGTTACAGATTCTCCATTTTCCTCTGCAAGATGGGATCCAATTCAACACCACACAATCCAGAGCACATCCAAACCCACTAGGATATGGGCTGAATGAGGCCATGGAAATCTCCATCCATCACATTCCGCTATGTTACTGTGCCAGAAAAGTCATGGAATGACCTAGTAAGAGAGCTTTATTCTGGGATTATAATAATCCTAACAATATTATGTGTTTTTACATTGTGATTCTGTATTGCAAAACACATATGGATCACAAATCTTTGTTTTGCAGAGAGGCGTCCCTTACTGCTTACAGAGGCCTTGTGACTTCTCCCCTCCCAGCCCCCACTCCTTGGACCACAATTCCTTTTATCTCTCTGTACATCTGTCCCTAAAATCCTTATTAACCTAAGCACCGATGATTAGAAAGTACTGACATTCTATGCAGCCTCTGAATTACCCACCACACATTTCTGGAATTGTGCCCACCAGGCTGGCTTTCAGCTTGGGAAGACTGCTAACTCCATCCTACAGAACAACTGAGCACACCCTGCTCTGTAGAACAATATAAAGAGTGCTGTACAGTACTGGCAAGTGAATAAATAAATGCAATGCAGGCTAATTTGTATCAGCCTGGCAGATGTTCTCACGTAGAGGTGCTAGAGGGCTTTTCTGTTGGACTTTTTTTGAGCTGTCAATTGAGTCAGCATTTTCAGAGCAAGTGAACAGTACTTCCAATACAAAAACTGGATAACTCTCAGCGTCAGTGCTTTTTTTCCCTGCAGTAAAGTGATTGTCAGTGACTGCTAGGTATCAGATGAGAAACTACAAAAAATGAAGCAAGGAGCTGGAATACACAAAAGCTGGTGTCACTGCAATGCACCTAACCCTAATAAAATGTAAATGTTCTTCTTTTTCAAGACAAGATTGTCTATTTTCAAAAGCCTTGCTTTTTTGGGGTGCAGATATGTACATTTTATACTAATTAAACATGTGAATTATCTGAATATTGGTAATATTTTTTTTCTTAAATATGCCAGACTATTTTCCCTGCTTGCTAAGGATACAAGCTGTTATTTTCAAGACCGAAGAAAAACCCAGTTTTGCAGATATAAGCCTGTTCATAGGAAGAGACACATATTACGTCACATCTGCCCTATTCTGTATGGCAAAAAGGCTGAGATTTTCCAGGTGACAGAACTAGAGTAAATATTAGCAGTTTGCCTGCTGTTATACCTTCCTAAGAATACAAGCATCAGTCTTGAAATCAGCATTTAGCAGTAGTGAAGGAACCACTCTTGTGTGGGCAATGGGGTCACATCCTGTACCCTCATGTTTTGGGGACACAGCTTTCTTGAGGGAGTGTCTCCTGAAAGTCAAGTCTTTCACTGGTGTCTCAGCCTGGGATGGTATGAAGACTCCTGCCTTGGGTGGTAGCCCTGGGACAAGAAGCTTTGCTTCCAAAGAACCAATAGAAAATTAGACTTGTTTCAAGCAGAGCATTAAAAGGACAGTGACATTAGATAACTGTAGTTGTGGGCTGAACTCAACTGATCTAGAGAAAGAATGCAAAATACCCTCTGATTCATTAACTCTCTGAGAATGATGGTCAGATGTCATCCATTGTAAGTGTCCATTTTGTAAATCCCCTTCCTGGATGACTTCATTAAAATTCTGAGGCACAGAACATTTCAAATTGTTTGCAGTCCTTGCCTGACTTTGCTCTATTAAGCATTACACACCACAGGCAGAAGGAGCAGGCATGTCTATCACGCAGCAATATCCTTTGGTGACCTTGCACCAACACTCATCCAAGAAAACTAACTTCAGTTTACCAGCTATCAGCATATGCTTGCTTTCTGTATTAACTCTTCAGGAAAAAAACCTAAACCACTAAAACCAACAACGACAACAAAACCCACCCAACTAACCCCCTTCCCAAACCAAAACTCCTCTAAGACTTCCCAGAAATCTGTACAAATTATCCCAGTCCTTCACTGCTTATTTTCCTCTGCTTTCTAGCTGGAAACAAAATCTCGAAGCTACCAGTTATGGCCTTCACCTATTTAGCAGCAGATGTACGGACAACATTTATCTGCAGAATAATGTTAAGTCTCTTGCTTTATGGCTGGAGATGGGCCTGAACAACACATCAGCTCTGCAGAAACACAGAGGGATCACTAAGTGACATATGGTTCAAACCTTCAGACTTGGCATGTTAGTTTAAAACCTAAGCAGAATGCCTTTTCTGTATATCCTCTCTATAAATAGAGATATAATCTTTAAAAAGATAAAATATTAGAGGGATTTTGGAACCTGAATCAATTAGAAAAAGTGCTGTATAATAATTTGTGTAAATAATAAGAACTGTCAGTAGGAAAACATCCATTTGACAAAAGAAAATAAAACCAGTAAGTTCTGAAGGAATTACAGAAATCTAAGGCAACCTATTCATTCTTCATTCATTTTAGAATGCTTCAGTACTTGACAGAGGTGTTTAAGACAACTGTTGGCATCTGCAGGAGAAAGCAGGATCTTTCCTGCCACTGCATCTCTTTCACATGGAAGAACAATAAATTTATGACATTTGCTCCTAACACAGTTATAAAAGCCTCTAATGTGTGCAGACCTCCTCATTTTGCAGCTCGTTACAAATGTTGCTTATTACTTTACTCCATGTTTGGTTTGTTGAGAATTTTGGGGCTCTTTTAAAGTTGATTTTTTTTTCCTGTCAAATCACTGATCTCCCCTAAGTGTGTTGAGGCTTTCACTTTCTCTCTGGTTAGGATGTCTGTATGTTGTAGACTCGCTAAGCAAACCTTATTTTTCTTTTAGCCAGTTCTACATTGTAGGGGTTGATTTTGTAACTCAAAAAACTCAAAGAGAGAACTCTAATGAGAAATGGCACAGGCAGAAAGTGAAGGGAATCTCTGAAGAAACAATGAGACTTTTTTGTGCCATCATCACAGTAAACAAAACCAGTGCTTCATGTCTCCAATCCACTGATATTCATACCAGTCACTTTGAATAATCAACAGTACTCAAAGATCTGTGGAGTTCAGATGCTCTCTGCTGAAGGAAAGGTCAACAGCCCTTTAGAGTGCCCAGCCAGAGCTGGGAGTAAAAGGGACTTTGCAATTCCAAGAGCCTCCAGGGGCTCTCCAAAGGGGCTTTCTAAAAGAGTAACACTGTGTAACACTGTGTGCTGCCTTCGACAGGGAGGTACTGTTGTCACTACAAACAAGGCTCTATCCGAACTTCACATCCAACAAAAAAAAACCCTCTAGGAATTAATCAAAATGGGGGGGAAAGTGCTTCCAACTTCTGCCACAGGTTATTTTCAAGATCTTGCCATTTCTTTCCTCACCCAGTCTGGAGTCACAAAGTCTCCCTCTTGTTGGTCAATGATTTCACATGTGTTTCCTCCCTCAATCATTCCCTTTACACTTTATTTTACATTGCCCCACATACAAAACTGCTAGTTTTTGCTTATTTCGCCCAAACATCTCTCCAAGGACTGTTTTTTACAATGCTCACTCAAACAGGGCCCATTTATTCATTAGACAAATGTAAGCATTTTTTAAAAGGAAAACATTCAAATTAATTGGGATTTCCAAATGGAGCATTACAGTCTTCAAATAAAATTTCCAGTTAGAAAACGCACTATTATTTATTAATAAAATATCATCACTCAGAACCTGAACAACATGATATAATAAGCAATTGTATAAAGCCGTAATTGCTTAAATAAGCATGTAGTGTAGTCTTCACTGCAAAGGTATCTTTCTTCTGCAGACAAGCTTTCTCTCTTTGCAAATTAACCTGTCATAGTGATTACCAAACAGTCAATGGAAAAGACATATCTAGACAAATGAACGTAGGACTAAAACTCTGTAAATAACTGATTTTTGATTTTGAAAAACAGCTATTTAAAAAATTATTAAAACCAGCCATTTAGAGCAGTCCAGTAAGGTCACTTTTTTATTTGCTTCTAGGCAAATAAGAAGCTAACATTCAATTTTTTTCCATGGAACTAACTTTGAAAAAATTACAGTCATAATTATTACCCATCATATGTCTCATCAAACCAGAGCTTTATTGTAAAGTGCTAAACTATATTTGCATTAACTGGAAAGGAAAAAAAAAAGGTAAAAAGGTAACACTACAAAGATCACTGTGGTTTCTTCAGTGTTACTAAAAATTTTGTCTGAAGAGAGCTGGAGGTTTTCTTAAGGTTTACCTGTCTGACTACTTGTCCACTGTGCCTGAAAATAAACAGTTCTCAGTCTCAACAGAAGCACCACTTGAGATTTTTACCTTTATTCCCTTGATATCAAGAGGAACATTTTCATTTTCTCTGAGAAAAATGTAGACTAGAGGTGGGAGATGTTCTCAAAAGCAATGAAATTTTTTTAAAAGTGAAAAAAAAAGGGGAACTGTGACCATGAGTCCATTTGCACTCTTGCCTTTTTCAGGGAGGGTGCTGAACTCTCTCTGCAGAGAAGGAAACTGGGAACTGGGAGAAATGGACAGAACAAGAACAAGAAATGTGGCTGACTTAACATGCAAAGAAGTGCCAGAGATTCTCACCATATTTAAGAAATGCAGCCTGTTGACCTACAGAAGCCTCAACTGTGGAGATTTGAGTAGTACCAGATAAGATATTCATATTAATTTATTCCTGGCAGGTCTGTTACATGACTTGATTGCTAAAAAGCTTCTAGATTTGTATGACATAGACCTTATTTAGCTAAAAAATAGCCCTCAGAGCTAAAAGTTTGCCTTGCAAAAACAATAGCTATAAGAAAACATTATAAGCATATGAAAATAAAAACCGGACTGATTTTGCCTTTAATGATAAGAGCAGGGAGACAGAAGAACAGTGGCCGGTTTTGCTGATGACCTGCTGAAGCCCAGTAAGCTAACAGCTGATTATGTATAAGCAGACACAAAGTTATTCAGATGTGGAAAAAAATTATTTTTAAAAGCTACAAAAGATTTCAAGAACTCACTACATCAAACTTCGCAATAATTTTCCCAGTTCACAATCTCACTGTTTTTAAGCAGGTCCCAGCCTAAGAGATAATCAGCTTTAATCTGTGATATCAGAAGGAAATGCTAGAAACATCCCCATCCTATCTAAAAACTTAAAAATCAGGGATTATGACCATAAATAGTTACAAAACTCAGTGTGCAATGTATGCATTGCAAATCCATATGCAGTGTAATTTTAGCATCACAAAACTGCCCCTTGTTACATGCTGCTTTTTCAGCCTATTTTGCAAGTGTTAAGGTGGCTGCTATTTTTAAATAAATCTATCAAACCTGAAGGTTTACCAGAGACTTGACAGTGTTATGCTATAATAATGAAACACAAGTGTTAGTGAGGCAAAATGAGAATTTGTCATGATACATGGAAAAATAAGTAAAATTCTACAGCTGATACTTTCCAACCTCTGTGATTAAAATACACATTTTAAATGTAGTCTATAATCAATATTTTACACTTACATAGAGTGAAATAGAACATTATTTATATACTATGCTCTCCTATTTTCATTGTAGCTGATGACTTTGTGCTGAAACATGTCCATCTAGTCAAAGTATGACTTTGCATAAGAAATCATTTATAAACTCCTTTCAAAGGCACATGCACATTGAGTCATTGTACATAACTATTTTTTGCAAGTACGAAAAAATTGTGACATAGTGCAGCAGTTAGAAATAAGCCATTCCATCAGAAAAATGATGAATAAACATAGTTCTGTATCTGCAGACACAGGTTGCATTTTAATGCAGGGATTTTGAAGGGTGGCCACATTTTAAGATTTAAAACCAACTGGATTAACCACACTACACTTACTTTACAAGTAAAGGTGATAATAAATACTTTTTAATTTTTTTTTTCTTTTGGAAAAGAAACTGCAACATGTATAGAATTTGTTTTCCAAAATGCAGAATAAAAAACAACTTATCTTATTTTCTCTAAAAGGACAATTCTTTTGAAAAATAAAAAGCATTTCTTCAAATGTGGTCTAAATAAGACTTCCTAGCAGCTCAGTATGGATTTTCTTTTTTAAATGAGAACAACCAGCTAATAATACAACAGTTGATCACTCACTAAACCAAACAAAGCAGCTGATGAACAAATCTGAACCTGTGCCTGGAGCCAACACTTTTGTTCAGAGCCTATCCCAGAACATCGCCTGTGCCACATGTCCCTCTCTGCCTGGCCCCCTCCCTCGCCTTCCTCTGTGCCCAGCACACCCTCTGTGTGCTCTGTGGCCCCGCTGGAGCCCCAGTTTGTTCTTTCTCTGCCCTTCCCCCAGTGCTAACATACCCCCTAAGGTATCCAATTGCTTCCCCTGCTGCAAAACACTTGTTGCTAGGAGAAAACCTACTGCTTGGCAACAGATTTTTAAAACAACAACTTTGGCTTTGTTACTCACTGAACTTCACATCACCAGCATGAAATAACGAACCCGTGTGGTCGGGAGTGCATCTCTGTACTTCTGACTCCCTTGGAAATGACCGACCCCTTCCCACAAGATGTGCTTGCCTTTTAGTTCCTTACAGCTCACAGCCCAGAATGCAGACAGGTTCAAAATCGAAGGGTTTTTTTAAAAACTGCTGATCATAGCCTTCCACTGAGATGGAAGCTCTTGGGGGGTGTTTCCTGTTAAGACAACATGTTGTTGCAATAATCTGCTGTAATTTTGGTTTATACCTTATGTGAACATCCTATCAGCTTTTAAAAAAATAGCATGACTACCAGGCTATATTGCAAGAACTAATTTGACTATAGCACGTACACTGGAAACAAATAAAACAGCTTATGATAAAGTGAAGCAGCCAGTGACTCCAGATCTTATTTAACTTTTTATCTCCATCTGAAAATTATATTGAGGGTCTTATTTTATACGCTGTGGCTACCAACACAGTAAACCCACAATGGTTCTCCCTTCAGAAGGCAGATGGCTACAGCTCTGGCAAGTACTGCATCACCACTGGCATCAGGGAATAATTACGTATGGCCTTAGTCCTCAGATTATGGCCAGTCCTAAACTCGGAGTATTTGTCATCTGGTGCAAACATTTTACATTTCGTCCCAGGTGTGACACCATGAGGTGATGCTGAACTGTATGTAGGTCTCTTGATCACCTCCCTCCATCTGGAAGCTTGGCAGAACTGCATCTTCCCTCCCTGCCCTCCCAGCACTGAAGCCACATCATTGTCTTCTCACCTTTCCCCCAAACCAGAAATGAGGATTTCTCAGATCTATAAAATACATACACCTGTGATGAAAACTTGTGCAGGAGATCACAGCTTCACACAGTGCTGTTTATGAAATAGGCCCATAGTAATTTCTGTTATTTGGTACGTTCTTGTCTTTTGTGATTCATACCCTCACCCTTTCCCCTATGTAGACAGTTTATAGATATAAACACATCACAATGCGTTCCCTACAGAAATCCTTCCACTTTATCAGTCTAATCTGTAGCTGTATTTCAACACTGCCTGGGTTCAAAGCAAGGCCAAGTTTACCACTGGATCATTGTGCTCCATACAGAGACTCCTAAGAACTGTTTGTTATTGATGCCATTATTTTCCCAGTATAGAGTCAAAGGGTCAGAAGTATAGAAAATGGTATTTCTGTTATTCAAAACCTAGGAGTAATATAAAGGTTTCAAGATCCAAAAGAAGGAAAAAAACCCAAATCCTGCAAAAATGATACAAGTGCCAAACAGGATAAACAGAAAACCTCAGACCAAGGTTTTTGAAATGAGGAGCCTCAAAGACAGCTCACTGAGTCAATATTCAATTATTTGAGCAAAAGGTGGATTTTTCACAAGAACTGAGGATACCAGGAATTCAGGGTCCTTTCTCCACTGCCTAAGAGTAGGTTCCAGTTTAGAACACCTGAGTGTTCCTGGTTTTGAAAGCTTGTGCTCCATGCAAAACTATTATATGTCAAGATATTAATGTTTTTCTGTCCATCAGCCAATTATGGATAGAATTAAAAAATAAATAATTAGAAATAGCAAGCAGTGACTTTTTAAGAAGCTGTTTTTCATTAATGACAGTTCTTCTATACAACCACATTGAACATAGTAGTTGCATGTGGCTTCTGGAAATAGTAATTAGAAAAATTGATCAAATGTTTTAATGAAGAAATCAATCTGAAGTCAGGGGAACAGTTTGTGCATCAAAGGAAAACCAGAGTTGCAGATGCAGTGCTAGGCTTTGTGAATAAAATTTATAATTAATAGAACTGTCAGAGTTCAATTCAAGCACTGTGGAGATCTTTAGGTAGATTGCCACTGTATTGAAAGCCAGCACTTGTAGTCCATGCTTGTACACACTCAGTACTACAGAAACTAGCACTTACTTGTCTGAACTTTTGAGACTATGGAAAAGGAATCAGAAGTGAATGATATTCTTCTGAAGTACCTTTGTGCATTTATGCATGTGCATTTCTCTCAAATATTCTGAAAAATGCTGTATTAAATATTCAAAGTCAGAACTGCGGTATTAGATAAAAGATGACCAATCTTTTCATTACTAAAAAAACCCAGAAATTCATAGATTAAAGCACATTATTCACATTTCTACTCCTTTTGCCCTTAGCCAAAGAGACTTCTGCATATAAAAATATGTACATAGATATGTTATAACTATGACTAATGTCACTGTTTCAAAAGTGTTATGACACCACAGCAGCACTTGCTACACTGGCACTGCAGTAACCTCTAAGAAAAAGAGGTTATTTTTAATACAACATTAATAAATATTTTTTTTATAGCATCCCCAGGAAACAGACCGCTTCCTCCCCCGCAAAGCAGATGTGAACTGCCATCTGCTGCTCGGGCTCGGCACACTGCACTGGAAGGGCCATCCTCACGGCAGTGTGCAAAAACCTCCCAGCAGGAGAGGGAATGCATCCCCCCCATCTCTCCCCGGATTCTGAAAGGCGAGGCAGAAGCTGTAGGTAGCTGCTAACCTGCCAGTCTGCCAGGACAGCTGCCAGCAGATTCTTCTTTAAGGGACAGCTATTTTCAGTGTGAAGGGAGGGCCCACACCCTCCCATCTGTGCACCATCAGGCACAGGTCAGAAGAGCCAGAGCCTAACCATTGGCTAAGAAAGGGCTTTAGCACTTTCAGAAAAATAAAACAAACACTTCCCTCTTATTCAGAATTACCTTGCACAAAATTGGAAGAAGTTGAACATACTGAAAACTACAGAAAAAAGCTTCTGACAACTAAAGAGAGAAACCCAAACAGCAGTATTTTTGGGAAAAAAATTATTAAAGATCTAAGAATAACGTCAATGTACCTCAACAAATCAGCTTTGTTAGTACTGATCTGGAAGCAAACAGATTAATATAACTGAAGCATCACCTAAGTTTTATAATTAAATTCCATATAAGCCTATCACATTTTCTCTCAACTGTTTTTTTTTTGGGGATCATTGTCAATTTTTTACCTAAAACTTGCAAAAGTAAGGTATTTTCTATTTAACCAACATCAGATCAGAAGAGTCCTCTTAGGTCACTAATTTCTATCCCCTGTTGTTACAGACAACCTTACAACAAGATTTCTTGTTCCACAGTTTAGCCTGTAAGTGCTAGGAATCCTCTTCACATCATCTTCCCAAATTTTTCCCTAGCTAGTTTGTTTTCATTTGCTGCAGTGCCAATGCCACTTAGCCTTATTTGGATTATGCATATTCCTCTCATGTTTACAAGGATCCTATATTAGTATTAAAGTTTCCTACTCCCCCCAGGAAACTCTGCAGAGATTTCCAGTGCCACACTGCAGTCACCGCGACACTCACCGGGTGCAAAGGCAACAGTGACGGAAAGCCACAGGCCGGGTTTGCCTTCCAGCCACGTTACTTGGGATTACAAGAGAATCACAGCCCCAGCCTGTGAGGAACCCCAAGTGAAACCTCTGCCTAGTGCATACTGAGGGTTCACCTGCCCTGTTGGCCAGCCTCAGCTGGTTTCACTGGGCATGGCAGTCTCTGTTTTGGGGACATAAAGCAACCAGTGGAGCACAAACACCACCATTCCACAAGGGAAGGAGAATCTGTAGGCTTACAAAATTAAAGGTGAGACTACACTGTTGACAAGATGATGACGCTGATAACTGGGACAAGATGATGTCTCATGTTGTGCCTGGCCAACTCATGCACAATGGAGATGCAGCTCTGATCAAGTACTACTCCAGCTCTTTCTCCTCCCCAGTCACTTCCATACTCAGTCTTGCTCTTGCATTTTGTATTTCTGAAAGTTGTTTTATTTCTTTCACTGAAAGGTCTCCAAGTCTCACTTTTGCCTTTGTCCTGCAACTCTTCTCACTGAGTAGAGGTACTGCATGAACTATTCTAAAATTTTCTGTTAACTAATTCAGTAATATTTAGTGAAGCCTCAGTTATTTCATCAACTAGTTCTTCCAGAATTCTAGTCAACTCCTCCATACTCTTCCACCAGCAAGTACTTACCATCATTTCTATACTTTCATTTCCACTACTAATTTTACCTTTGCCATCCATGATGAATATCACATTCCTGTTGAAGATTGAGGCAAAATATGACTTGCAGTTATGGACTTTTTGTAAGTGGATATCCATCACTGCACTGATTGACACTGCATGTTAAATCATATTCTGTAGTTGGTTTATGGCTCTTGAAATACATTTTCCAAGCTGTATAATAAATTAGTGCACAAGGTTGGACTCTGCAGAGAAAGTGTAATTCCAAATGCTGTTTCTCCCTCAGTGCTCTCCTTTTTTTACTATTGTCAGCTGACAGGCAGCTGGAATAAATTTGAGCCCTGCTTCCCAGAGTATAAGAGCCTTGTCCATTTGAGTCACTTTTCTAGTTCACTGGAGCACAGTTGTCAGGAAGAACAAGAATGACAGAAAAGGCACTCCCCCACAAAGCTAGGATTTGATCAGACTAAGCAAACTGGGAAGTTAATGCTCTCTGAGTAAAGAGCTGAAATGCAGAGTGGCAGCTTCCACTTTTCAAGGAAGGGATTTTCAAGGAGTAAGAATTACAGCAACAGGATGGGTTTGGTGGGGAAGGTGGGAATTCCGGAACCTAAGTGAGCTGCTGGGTCTGAGGTGAGATACAAACATTTCCTACCAGCTATTGTGTTAAAACATCCATTGATTTATCTTCACAAAAATATTCAGATATAAATGTTACATTAAATTGGATGTAATCCACATGGCAGAAAGGCCACACCTACTCATAACAGGGTTTGATTCTGCAGCAAATGAGGTGAGTTTGGATGGCCAAGCTAAAGCTACCTCATTTATTTTCCAGTGATCACCAGCTGCTCGTACTATCATATCACAATTTTAAAGGAAATTAGGTTTGACATGTCAATTACTTTAATAGATCTGACAGCATTTCATACAGTTTTATACTTTATATCAAAACCAGTTATTTCTGGCAACTGTAACCGACCAACTTGTGGCTAGGCATGCAATTAATATGACAAAGTATCATCACAGACTGCATTTGTGTCATAGCATTTCATAGCCCTCTGGTAAATCTTTGGGTCCGTGACCCTCACAATACCATCTGTTCCAATGCTGTTGTGGCTATCACTTTTTCAAATGGTCATAAATTAAAAACCAGACAGAATCCCAAAGAAGATATTGTCACCTGTCAGGACAAACTGTAACAAGGACCATGGAAAAATGGAAATTGAAATGGCTGTGCAGCTGATAGAAGTTCACTTGCTCATCTTTTGAACATTTGTCATTTGTAAACACATGACAATATCTGCCTTAATTTATTACTTTCACCCATTTTGAAAATAAGGGTGGTTGGCTTTAAATGAGAGAATGTACTTTTGAAACCATGTCTTTATTTTAAAATATTTATTTTAAGGTAGCAAAACCCACTTACCATCAGGGACATTTTAATTGAGAAGCCAAGGCAAAATCCTTTCATTTAGTAGGTCAGATCACTTCTGATAGATGGCAGGTATTCTTACAAAGTGCTACCTAACACGATCTTTGTCCATGTAGATTTAGAGATCTGAAACCATTTTCACACTGTATATTGTACAGAAGAAATGTTGAATCCACATGACTTTTTCGTTATATCTATAGCCATTTGTGGATAAGGTCTCCATATCACTCACAATTCACTATTTTGCCTAAACATATTATGCTATCCAGTAAAACAGCTAACTAAGCTAATGTAGCACAATACATTATGTTATGTTCTGGAATAATTTTAAAAAGTCAACTTTTAACAGCACTGACTGCAGTGAAGCCTGGTTTGGTTTTCTAATGACTGTGTCTTACATCGCTGCAGCAGAGAATTTACAAACACTCACTCTTGTGCATTTGCTGATACCTAATAAAAACTGAAATAATGAAAAAGCCTTGGTAGTCTTTCCTCCTGCCTCTATTTTTGTAATATTCGCACAAGCCTCTTTTTTTTTTTTCATCATTCCCTCTTCTGACCAAGTGAAACAAAGGTATTAAATAATGATTTCATATGCCTGATTTCCTAAGGATATTGGTCTTAAATAGTAAGTTCAATGTGTAAGATATAACCAGAGTATTAGTAGTGGCTGAGAAAGATTGAACACACTGAGTTGCAACGAATCATTTCACCAGCATCACTGATTAAAGACTAACTAATTAGAACCCAGAAAAAAAAATGGGGTTAACTTCATGTTAATTTCAGATACATCCATAAAAGAAGCATTTGTAAATTCACTTACAGTGTTTAGTTCCTGGAATAACAGGAAAGCATTTAAAAACTTTGGGATTTTTCATCAAAGTATTTAGAAAGAAAAATTGAAAGAATCAAATGTCTGCATCCTAACGGGCCTCCTAAATCACGCTGCTCAAGTGAGTTTGGGTAATGTCTTTCCTTGCAGGGCTTAGCTTTTAACAGTGTGAACAATGTTCATGGTTTCATATTTCTGCCAAGTAAGTGCTTTGCTAATGAATTGCTTTGCTTTGTTCATCTGAGCAGTACTAAAAGACTGAAGATTTCTTCCAGGTCAAATGCTTTCTGTAAGATACGTGGCTCTTGAACATGAGCACTCCATTTTAACTCAGTGTTTTGCTAATATTTCTTTTTCCTTCAGTTCTATACCAGCTCTTAAGAAAGAAAAGCTGTTCCTAAAATCAACTTCAAATCTAATTAAGGGCTATTTCTTGAAAGCCAGCTTCCTTGGAGCATCACACCTGCATCTACCACAACACAGGATTTCTCAGATTAGTGTGCAAAAGCCATACATGTATAAACTACACATCAGAGATTAGCAGAAAGAAGCTGTAATGCAGTGTGATGCAGAAAGTTTTCTCAATTTCCCAAGACTCTGATAAGTGCATCTTAGCACAAAACTGCATTCAGCCTCAACATCTGAATACTAATATATACTTACAACCATTGTGACACACTTCAAGGTATTAAACAGCCCTCTTTTGCTTACCTCCCACTAATCACAGAACAGGAGCACAAAGTTGTGGTTTGCCATTTCTTACCAAACTGATCTTCCCCAGAGGGTATTATCCCTCTTCAGGGAAAAGCTGGCCTGAGAAGTCTTACTGAAAACGGTATTTATTGCATATAATGGTAATTACATAAGCACACAAACAACATAACAACTAAAGATTTATGACATTAGTTCTCCAAACCTGACTCTGGTTACACACAAATAAACATTCCAGAGTTACATTTGTGCTCACCAATTCAAGTTAGGGACTATAATAGTCTTCAATTTCCCCAAGGACATAAAACAAGACTTAATACTTTTTTGTTCAAACCCAGGTAGGATTCTCATTTGTAGGAAGATGCACCAAAGCATAGGCCTGAACAGAACATCTAAGAAAAACTAACCTCTCATTGTATAATAAAAGCAGCAATCCCTTCTCCTTCAGATTTCTATACCCACATACTTCTTATTTAGTTCTGGTTCGAAGTTAACTTCCGTTGAATTTTATCTTACTACCAAATAAAAATGTAAGATAAGAAACAAAGATTTATGGAAGTAATTTACCTTTATCACCTATAAAAGTATGTTACTATAAAACAGTGCAATGTTTCACTGAGCTCTCAAAACCAGATCAAAAAGTAATCACAGAAACAATGCACTGATGCCTCAGGTACTTCTGAACCAGTCTGCTGTCCAAAGAGGCATCTCCTTCACAAGCATCTCAGCTGCAGTGACTTGGGAAATAATATATTCATTGAGCAAATCCAAGGCAACATTGACAAATCTTCCATAAAGGAGGGGAACTGGGAGAAAGAGAGATGTAGGTAAGTGAAGTGATATATTATTTAAGAGTATTGAAAGTGAGTGATACAAGGACCTCATTTTACATGGCTGAGCTTAATGGCTATTAAGGAGCTGCCACAGATCCCTTCACTTAAACTGCATGCAAAGGCAATAACTATCCAAGACATAATTTTCACTGATAAATGATAGAACTGATTTAATAATCTACATTTTAATAGGAGGTCCATCAGTGACAGTACTAAATTTAAATATCGTAAGGGAAAGTCCTCCTAAAGTCTGCCAATAATTTGCAAGTCAAAACCCACAAAAGACGCTCCACAGGCTCCTTTCAGCAGGCAGTGGGAATACTGATACTGCTGCCCTAACGAGGTTGACATTGGAGATGCCTATGGGGAAAATTATTTTCTTCACAGTGCAGAGGCACTGGAAAGAATAATCACAGGAATTAAATGTGAGTCCCATGAATGTGATGCTCAGAATGAGAAATCAGGAGGCTCGTACTGTATTTAAAGCTAGGTATGTCACAGCACCTATGCTTCAGTTTCCCCATTTCTTAACTGGGGAACATGCTTCAGGGCCAAACATACTTGAAACTTAACATGTTCAGCACTCAAAATTATTATGAAAAAAATACTGTAACCTTTTTAAAACATCCAAATTTTTGATTCAGAGAAAGAGTAAAAGGTATTTAAGTTATTGTCTTACTCTTTGATGTACCAGCTCTTAGTTGCCATAACACTTGCAGATGCTCAACTTAGCCAGTTACTTTTTATTCTTCCAATGCTTAAATATTCATGCCTAAAAATATAGTAACTATAACTAATGGTATTTTTTTTCAAATGCCAAGAGTTGTTTGCAAAGCTAGTGTTTTAACAAAACATACAGACTAAAGGAATGATTAACTGTTGAAACTAGAAAGCTCTTACCTCTCGGCTCTCTATAAAGTCCACACATATTAGTATCAAATTTTAAAAGGTGCATATCAACACTGTACTGCTGACTGAAAAAGTCAGCCCAAAACAGCTTTCTGTTTTCAAGTTTATCATTGCTTAGTCTCATTGATGATGAATTTTTCCACCCATATCAGCTTAACCAGGTTGTTTACCACTACAGAAGTAGCATTAAAAGCATTAACAACTCTAAGTCTGCAGTCAGTTTTATTCAGAGAAAACACTGGCCTTTTCCAGTGAGATGAAGCACACAAAGTGGTCAGATAGCATGTCTCCTCTCCCTTACTGAAAAATCAAGAGATGGCAGCTTTCTGAGTAGTATCACCGCATAATTTTCTTCATGCCATTTGTTGCTACTTGTTGAAAAGAATATACTCTAATAGGAATAATTATGGAATAATAATCATCACACCTTCAAAATGAACACAGTTTTCAGAGATGTACAAAACACACTTCAGATTCCCCCACAAATTAAAGCTCACTGAAATAATTGCTTTCTCTTAATTTGTTCATCTAGATAAAAAAAAAACCAAACTTGACATAAAAAAATAGCCCATCACTACCCTTAAAAGCCAATTCTCTAACTCCATCTAACACAAGTTTGCTACCAGAAAACACACTCTATGTTTAAAGAAATCTAATCTTGGAGAAAATATATTATGCTATTCACACATAGTAAGTTGGCTGAATTCTTCCAAAGTGCAAGGTGCAACTCATCTTTAAACTGTAGACTCATGAGCAGGGGAATTACTGCTCAGTATAAAACCGGCTAGCAGAGAAGCTAAGCTTCAGCAAAGGAAAAGAGGTCTTCAAATAAAATTTAAATGAGATGAGCTGAAGAGGGAGAGAGAGACATAAAAAGACTGCTCCAGACTGGGGATTTGCAGAAAAACTTGGAACCAGAGTAGACAACTTATCTGGGGAATACAGCTGCTTGACATAACCCTGCAAAAGTGAGCATGAAAATTATTTCCTGGGGGACAGTTGCTTCCAGATCTCTAGTTTTGCATTAAGGTAGGCTACTTTCTGCTTGATAAGGATAAGATAAAGCACAATTTTCAAGAACAAGTTGTTTATAGATCCTAGTCAGAAAAAAAAATAATTATAATTGAGTAGGTAACTTCTGGTCCTCTCAAGAGCAGTCTGTTTTTTCAGGAAATAGCTTCTGCCAAAGCAAGTAAAGCTCCCCTGTGACAAATATAAAGCAAAAAGCAAAAGATGATTTCACCAGTGCATTAGAAATGCACCTGAAAACTGCATAAGATTTATAGCAAAATACATGCACTGATAACTCATGCACCGTTTTATAATAATACGTTATTCTAACACAGACTGAGAAAGAGCCAGGGCTCAGACACCTGCTGATGGTGCTGCAAGTTTCTCACACACATTTACTCACCACCTCAACTAAGCCACATGGAATGGTTTATCTCATTCAGATTGCTGTTGATGGTAGCACTTAGTTATATTTCACCAGTTTGCAAAGTTATGCAGCACAAAAAAAGAAAAGAAAAACAAAGAGACAACATGTTCAGATGACTGCAGGCTTCAAATGTCCTGTAGTTAAAGAGTTCTCACCTACAGAATCCTACAACAGAACCCGTCACAGGAGAAGGAAAATAAAATCTCTTCTGTTCATTTAAAGTTGAGGATGGCTGCTCTCTCAAAGCCTTTTTCAGATTCTTTATATATACCCCCCCAATCCTTAAAAATATTTTTTTACTAATTATATGAAATTCAATTATAAGTGATTAGATGCCAGATGTTACCTACAAGCAAAAGCATACCAGGTGCTACACAGATTTTACTGCTGTGTAAGTTCTCAGCTCCAGCTATAAAAAAATACTTTAATAAATTCAATGAGCACAAAAATGCCCAGAGAAGCAAAATAATCATAATTAGCTCAGTGCATACTTCAGCAGAATGACCTAATTTAAAAAGTGTTTTGCAAAGCAATTCTCATATTGAAAGGCAATTACATAGAGCAAAATAAAAATAGAACTTTTGAGATCCCTGCAAAAAAGCACCAGCAAGTATCCATGAAAAGGGATGTAAGAGACTACAGAAGATAGCAGGGAAGAGCACACATTTTGTCCATGCCTTCTCTCTTTTCCTTTTTGTTCTTTTTTTTTGAAAATAAGGAGAACTTAAATATCAAGAACTACTATTAGCACTTTACTGACACAAGGCCTCCTGGCCATTTCCTGAATTACTAAGACTGCAAAGACTACTGACATTTTCCTTTGTTAAATTAGTCATCCTTGTTAATATTTTTTTGATTAGTATAAATCTGTATGTTTTTTCCTCTACATCCTATTTTAGGTGGCCAGTTACCCAGAAAAAGGCACAGAGGAGAAGGGATGTCAAAAAACAAAATCCATCTGTCAATGACTTTAATGTAGTCGGCCCTTTAGAGGGTAAAAGGCATAAGAAGACGGAAAGACTCTGGAAAGACTTTTAATAGGAATTACCCTTTCTAAAACCTACAAAAAAAAAATTCTAAAAAAGGAAATTTTTCATTATGCTGTGATCAGATGCTTTTACAATCTTGCTGGCTGCTCATCATCTCTACTTAGTACTATGAAAGAGATATTTCCATGTAAACAACAGTAAAGAGTCATAAATATTTTATATTCTTTAAATAATATTAGACACATCTCTGTCCATAGAAGCCTCAGTGTAGATCATTAAGGTATACTTGAACCTTCAAGAAAATCATCAAGAGAGACAGAAGCCCAAAAACTTAATTTCTGGAGATCTCAGCTGAGGCTTTCCAGTTGCACTGTTTTGCTACTGACACTTCTATATGCAAAGACAGTAAGATGTATCCAAAATATTAAGGCAGATTTGTAGAAGAGAATATATGTATACATACATATATGTGTATATTTTATATGCACATAATTTAGATGAGTGACTACTGTTGAGAAAGGTATTAATCTCCTGCACCTTCCTTCCATGATTGTTACAGGTAATGTACCATGGAAACAAGAGAAGAAAGAACAAAATCCGTGCTTTATAGATTTTTATCACTGGTAAAAATAAAGTAAGTCTTGCATAACAGGAAAATGTAACAAGACTTTGTTCACAGACAAGTGTTCCCATCATGTTTTCTAACACAAATCATTAGCTCTATCTACAAAGCTTGTCTTGCTTGCCTTCCTAGAATCACAGCATGACAGAAGTAGGAAGGGAGCTTGAGATTCTCTACAGCCAACCTTGAAGTAGAGTTACCTACAGTGGGTTGTCAAGGGCTGTCAGATTTTGAGTATCTCCAAGGATGCGAGACCCCCACAAACTCTTTGGCAAGCAGATGTATCTTACATGTGCATCTGAAATACTGTTACCATTATGCGAATGCTATCTCATCATGCTCCTGTTCCTGTCAATTACTTGAAACAGTGTAGGGCAGGGAATCCCTCCTCAGATGCTTTGTTACGATGTCTAGAAAACCAAAGCCTTGTTCCAGACCGGACCATTGGGATCCTTGGATTTTTTCCCTTGAAATTGAAACTATATTTGGTTGCTACTTTCCAAATGATAATATTTGATCCATAGTTGCTGTATATGAAGTGAATTAGTAATAGCTCAGTTTTGATAACAGAACCTAATTCGAAGACTTTATCCTATAAAATGTAAATCAAAGCTTGAGATGAACACTACTTGTATTTCAAAAGCTGAAAACAAAGATTCTTAAAGACTTCCAAACAAAGAGAAGGAACTTTGGAGTACTACTGCACGTTGCAGACTGACTTGCTTCAACAGCAAATTGTCATGAATTATCTGATGGGTGGAATTTTATCAGTTCCACACAATACAATAAAAACAGTGGAATGATTCGTGACCTGCCAAATAAAGAGCAGTAACTCTAGCCAAAGCGTCCCTTCCTTCTGCCAGCATCTGCCACTAATTAATTTTCCATTTTTTAAAATGGGAACAAATTGAAGTGATAAAATGGTTTCTGGCAAGCTGTGCCTGAATACATAAACTGTGGAAAAATCTATCACACAGATAACATGAAAACAGAAATTTAAAGCTGAGATTACAGGCAAAAATCCTTATGTTAAAAAGCTCCAACAATCAAACAAAACAAAAAACCCCAAACAAACACCCCCCAAAGTTTAAAAAAAAAACACTCCAGCTTTCTGAGCCTTTAAGTGTTTGTTTTGGGGGTTTTTTTGTCTACTTTTAAATTAACTTTCCTAGGATTTCTATTTGAAACAGTTTCTCTCTGTATTCAGAAAGCTGCCTTAACCATTGCTACTAGATTCTCAGTACATAGTACACCTCAACAGCTTAGTTTCTCCATATAAGCCCAGTTCCATTCAATGCAGCCACTGTGCATGCTGCACAAAATCAGATTACCTTTTCATCTTCAGGTACTCAGATTGTCTAAACCAAACAACCATTAAAGCAAGCTGCAGAATTCCTTTTGTACTGGCTGACAGCTGAGGACAGCACCAACGAGTTGAAGAGACCTTAGAGAGCTCGCTCTTACAGGGTGAAAAGCATCCAAGAATGAAGGTATTTTCTTGTTGAAAGATCTGCTCCTGTCACAGCTGCTTTAAGCCATTTGGAGTAAATACAGAGTAATGTGAAAAGAAAGTCTGTTATGAAGCAGTATTGTACCATCAGCCCCATCATTCCACTTACAGATCAACAGTTCTCAGGGAATCAACACAGTCTTGCCTGAGTAAATGGGAGCTCACTGCTTCAAGCTACAAACAAAATTAGTGCTGCAAATTCCTACAGTCGCTTTCTGTTTCCAAAAGAGCAACTAGGTCCTAGTTTAAACTCAAATTTGTAGCCGTTATTGTTGTCAAATACTGAACAAATATAGATCTGCTTTAAAAGAGTACTGTAAAATTCAGGTAAAGCATTTAGGAAATAAGAAATTCTACTAATCTTTCTCCAAGTCAGTATGAAGTGGTTAACTGCTGTACTTGATCTCAACAACATTAAAAATAAAAGAAGGTAACTTTGAAACAAACAGGGAAAAAAACTTCCCTATTTTTTCACCTAGATTTCCACTTTATTATATTTCAAAAGCTAATGACCATGCAAGTTGATTTTATGCACTTTTTTACTGCACCAAGCACTGATGGTTTTCTCTTGTAAGGCTAAAAGGGGAAATAATATTTTCATGACAGAAAAGAATATAGCCTGGGAGTGCCTCATGGCAGACGAAGCATTTAAAATGTATTGAAATGGTCCTTGAGTCACTTGAACTCAATGGTTTCCAGGTTAAAATGCAAGCAGAATTGTTTTTTCACAGTACAGACTGCAATCACTTGAAACATTTAGATGTTTAGATGTGGTCAAATCACAGTGAAATGCCTCTGTAAGGAGCAGTGAGGTTTTGGCCAAACATACATTTTGCTTTCTCTGTTTTTTGTGAAATGATCTTGAAGTTTCTGAAGGGCAAACCCACAACATTTTACTAACAGATCAAACAAAACCAATGACCTTTATTTCTCCATTCTTCTTCAACCGCCATGTGCGTAAGGATGCACTTAGAGTGAGTCAAATGAGCACGGAGATTTGGCATAAGCATTTAGCTCTGTGGTAATCAGTTACAACCCAAACCACCCATAAGAACCAGCATAATGTGCTTAGGACAAACCTATGTGGCCTAAACTAACAATTTTACTGTGCAGGGCCCTGAGGATGAAAATCAAATGAGTTACTCAGTGTTCTCTAGATGAGAACACTGACTCATGGAAAGAAAAAAGTTAGTTGGGTGACTGTGTTTAGACTTTCTCTTCCTTAACTCCCATGATCCCTTCAAACAGGGTCTGAATTCATGTTTCTAAAGTCTTCTCTGTTTTTCCTTTCTTACAGTCAACTCAACATCCGTGACAGGCTCATAAGCACACACTACCCATACATACTGCCAGACTTCTTTCTGGCAGTGTCTTTGGGCTGAAAAAAAAATAAGAGTCAGTATAGTAAGAAATAAATCACAGTATATTTATAACTGAGAGATAAAGCACACAAAGTTAATCTAAGCCTTAGGAGATCTGGTTTAGCTATGCATAATTATAGGAAACTAACAGGTATCTAACAGTGTGAAGTAGGGAATGTAACTCTCTAAGATATTGCTTTTTGAAAATGAATTTCTACATGAGTAAATTGTTTAAGTAATTTCTCCCTTTCTGTTTTAGTTTTCTGCTCTTAGAACCTAAGCTACTAATAGCATTAACTGGCAAGCGCTACGATGAATTACTTAATATTCAGAAAATACTACAGTCTTCTGGGATTATACCAACATACGAATGCTGGATACCTATTTCATTTCAAAGCTACATTTACGTAGGAAATTTTCAGCCTGAGAGAGAATACACAGATTTTTTTCCTGGACAATAGATTGAAATATTCATTGCCATTTCAGGCATTACTGAATGATGGCCTGTTTCAGGACTTTTCAGACGTCAGCAGTAAGGGCTACTTTCCACAACAGCACTCTGACTGCAGGAGATAAAAGAATGTTTATTCTTTTTTTCACAGGGGAGGAAAACAGTGACAAAAGCAGGAAGGCAGCAATAATGCAGAAATCTGGAGGTGGTGATAAAGGGTAGGGAGAATGGAGAAAGTTGTTCAAATAAATCCATCCTGGCCAAAATCAGGCAGGTGATAACCATAGGTATATGACATTGAAGTGTGATTCATCATTTTAAAATTAAGTAATTAAAAAAAAATTAAATTTCATTAGGTGTGAGAAAAAATTCTTTGAAATTCAGAAAAAAACCAAAGCATTTGAAACCTTTAGAACACAAGTTCACATTGTTTTTTCTGAGTGCACTATACAAACCTTAAAAAGAAGAAAGGACACTGCATTTGTTCAGAAGCATTGCTGCTGCATTCTGTAAAGTACACCTAATTAATACTGACATGTTATTGCTTCCCTCTTGACATCTTGTGAACACTCAGAGTTAGCCAAATAGCAAGCTGGTATAACCTCTGGCTTGGAAAAAATTTCAGTTAGTGACAAACAGTAAAAAACAGCACCTGAGAACAAGGCAGAGCTTAAAATGAGCATTGCTCAACAAAATAAAGTGAATGAATGGATGGATGGATTAAAACATTAACTGTATGGGGAATCATTTAGTTCCACAAGGAGCTGCAGAGAATTTTAACAGCATTTATCTTTGAAAAAAACTAGTTTTGTTGCTTGGCTGATTTAATTAATAAGCCTCCCAACATCTTAGAAGGGGCAGAAATAGCAGTGAGCACGAACATGAACACGCTGCCCCTGCAGCCAGCTCTCTGTTGAAATAGCTCCCATCTTAGGTAATGTAACAGTACGACCCAAGCAGTTCCATTTCCCAAGTTTAGTTAAGCAGAATACAGCTAAACCATTTGTCATTTACTCATGGATGAAGTCCCCAGCATTTGCTGTTATGTTGTCTTAGGCATTTCATTAGTAAGGTAAAAATCTTCCCCCTCCAACCTTCCCATTTATGATTATCATTTTGTTGGCAAACAGATCTCTTTCATCACTCTTAGATGCTCCAATTTTCACACCATCATCAAGACCTCCCCTTTTTCGTTTTAGTAAATCTCTTGGAAAAGGAGTATCTCAGTGAAGACCTTCAAGACAGAAGCAAAATGAATAAGAAATTGTTTCTCTAAAAAAATTGTAATTTTGCAAAAATGATGATGCCAGCCAATAAAAAGTAACTTCATTCAGATAATACATTAGACTCCTGCAGAGTCTTCATGGTCACACTAACAGAATGTGGAGTCTGCACAAGAGACAAATGCAAGAGTCTTTTTGCAGAAACTCCAAAGCGCAGCACATCCTGTAACTCACAGGAAGAAGTACAACACTTCTGAAGCCACAAAACTAACCTTTCTGGTCTTTATTCACACATTTCTTCAGTAATTTAAATTAACAAGGTTGTTTCTGTGTAGAAACAGGAGATCATATTCAGGAATAGGTACTTAGAGAGACTTATGGCCAAAATATTGTATGAAATGTAATATGAAAATAGTAAATTTTTCAAAGTTTAGCTTTTCATCCTCCTTACCAGCGTGATGTAACATCATTAAAAGGATAGATTATAAAAGGAGAAAACTCCTATGCCCAATATGCTATTGTTGTTCATACAAATTGAAACAAACATATTATTTAGCTTTTTTTTTCCCCTCTGGACAACTACAAAGACTCTCTCCAAGACTCAGATTTCCAAACCATTAGGATCAAGAAATTTTACTGAGTGTCAGATGTCACTCATTCTAAAATTTCAATAAAAACAAAGAAAAGTCCTTCCAAACTGATTTCAGGTTCAACTATTTCAAGTAATTTCACTTGAAGAAGCAGGCCTGGATACATATGCTACATGATAGAACTCATGCCATCCTTAAATCTTACTTGCTTTTTGTTTCATTTTATACATAAAGTAATTATGATCTATACTCAGTATTTGCCCCTCAAAAAAAATTCACCAAAACTTATTAAATAAATATAAGCTCTAAGGTAACTTTTATGTGAAAATAGTTACATTTTATAATACTTTCTAAGCATTACTAGAAAGCCATATCAAATAATTTTAAAATATCAAATTAATCACAGAAAATAAGGGGTTTTTACACAGAACTTTCATTCATAAAACAATTGTCAGCTTAGAATTGTGAATACAAATATTAGAAGTTACTGTTTGAGCTGTTGTCATAGAGGCTGATACCTCCACATTGCTGTTGCTATAGCTCCCCTGCCACTGAGATCATATTTCTTTATAATAACTAGGTAAATATACACAAACAAAGTGTTGGGACGTACAGATATTCATCTATACACACGGGCAAGAGTAAACACTGCAAGCTTCCTCATTAAAATACTTTTTGCAATCGTCAAAAGGTCAAGAAGTATATAGAATCTTGTACTTTCTCCTACATGAAATTACATAGACAAGTATTTTTATAGTATACGTCTTGAATATTTCTATTTAAGCAGCATAAATCTCTCAGAATCTACTCAAAACAACATCCTAGTGCAGAAAAGTCTAGAACAGTAGAAAAAGCTCTTATAAAAAAAAATTTAAATTATAAAAATCCTTAAAAAGGACTGTCCAATCCAATGAAATGAACAGTTACCTTCAAGCTAGGACTCAAACAGAAAATCTCATAAAAAGGAAACCTGGATTGGAAGCCCAGTAATTTTCATCTCACATGCCTCTTAGACAACTAATTTCTCAGTCATTCTGAAGAGTACTGTGTGTTTACAGACTATTTATTCTAAGGTGCATTCAGAGGAGGAGCAAAAAGATGCCCAGCAAAACACGAGCTTTCATTTTCACTGAGTTGCACTGCTTTAGATTGACTGCCTGCTTCTCCAGAAAAAGGAACCTTTTGGCATTTGTCAGCAGGCTCAAATATCCTGAAATGCTGAAAAGGTGAAACAAAAAAATTTCCCTGTGCTGCCTTCCTACTGATCTTTTGTCTCACATGTTTCCCTCAGGGATGCACAAGAAATTTCTCTGAATAATTCATAAGTACCTAGGCAGAAACCAGCTTCTACTTCTGAATAAAAAGATTGGGTAAGAAGCTGATTTTAGCTGTTCTATTCTGCTCTATCTGGAAAAAAATTGGATTAAAAGAAAGTAATTGTCCTAACATAGTAAGCACACAATATATACATGTATGTATCTATGAAGTATATAAATAAGCATACATTTATACTGGGGAAGGTACCTTTGTACTTAAAGCTACACATTCATTTGAGGGCAAGACTGATTCTTTTAAAAATCCAAGAAATCACATAGCACAAAGGTAATAAATAAACATGCAGAATGAAGAAAACACCTCTACTCTGCACTGATGTGGCCTCGAGTCCTGTGTGCAGTTTTGGGCACCACAAAGTAAGAAAGATATAAAGGTATTGGAAGGCATCCAAAGGAGGGCCATGAGGATGGTGAAAGGCTTTGAGGGGAAGCCGTACGAGGAGCAGCTGAGGTCACTTGGTCTGTTCAGCCTGGAGAAGAGGAGACTGAGGGGAGACCTCATTGCAGTTACAACTTCTTGTGAGGGGAAAAGGAGGGGCAGACACTGATCTCTTCTCTCTGGTGACCAGTGACAGGACTGAGGAATGGCCTGAAATTGTGTCAGGGGAGGTTTAAGTTGGATATTAGGAAAACCCAGAGGAGAGTTGGGCACTGGAACAGGCTGCCCAGGGAAGTGGTCACAGCAGCAGCCTAACAGAGTTCAAGAAGTGTTTGGACAATGGTCTCAGGCACATGGTGTGACTCTTGGGGTGTCCTGTGCAGGGCCAGGAGTTGAACTTGATGATCCTTGTAGGTCCCTTACAACTTAGAATATTCTGTGATTTTACGAATTCAGCTTTTGCTTTGGAACACCAAAGTGACTGGTCTTTCCTGTACTGTATCCAACTACAGTATCCAACTCTTCTCTTACCATAAGCCTCCATTTCCCAATGGCACTGAATATTAGGCAGATGCAAATTACTTCTTCTATAGTCTCTATTAGGATTGAAATAGTCTTATGACCTGCAAATCCTTTTTATGTCCCAACACACAGAAGACAGAATAAATGCCAGGAAAGACTGTTTCCAAAGCATTTTGTAATAAGAATGTCAATCCCAAACTCACAAGCTATGGGTTACCTACACCAAGTCAAGACTTCACAATGCAGTGTCACCAGCTGAGATGACGCTGCTTATGAACATGGGCTCAAGACTTACCAGCCTCTGCATGCTTTTCACATGGGTAGGACTAATAGATAAGGCCTCTTCATACCAGCGTTTGGCTTCATCAATATTTCCACGAAGTTCAGCCACCTGACCTCTCATGTAGAGAACATAATGTGACATCGGAAAGAGATTAGCTGCTTCCTGGGTACACGCTGTGGCCTCAGCAGGCTTCCCAATTCCTATGTAGACTTCAGCTGTGGAAGGAATGTCAGGACCAATTAATGATTCTTGTTTCATCATACCATGACTAGATGTTGTCACATGTGCTGTATTTGCAAATAGTTTCACTTTAAATAAAGTGAAAATAGTAAAGCTATTTTCCTAAAAAAATTTTGCATCCTAAAAGGGAAATTATTACCTAAATTATTTTAAATTAATTATTCTTTCAGGAAAGTTGGTTTTCTAAGTGTATGAGGAGTTACAACTTCTAAATGTCTGTTTTAAACCCCAGAATACTCTTTACAGTTTGCTATTTTTATCCTAAGTCTTGAATTTTTTTATTTTAGCTTTATTTTTAAGATGCGAGCATGTGAGTATTCCAGTACTCTTTAAATCAGTCGAGTAGCCTGACACACACTTATGTAAATCAGATTGACTATAGGGGGAAAAAAGTTTCATTCAGTGAGTAATTAACAACTAACAATAGAAGTATTTGCCTTCAGTAGCTCTTATGACACTCTAACACTCTTCAACATTGCTATTTCACTACCTTGCTTGTTCATCCTAATCTTTTGCTGAAAGAGTGGGAGAAGAGAGGAATAAAGAGATACTAAATGCAAGGAAAAGCTATTAAAATTCTGGGTTGGGTAATCTTTTCCTTTACGTTGGTACAGACCAAATAAAAATAGAGCCTCAAAGTAGTTGTATGACTGCGTTCTCTTGTGTCACACTGTACAATAGTTTTGTAGATTAAGGTTTAAATCAAGCTGCTGCATCAAAACAGCAAAGTGCTCTGTCACTGCTCAAGACATGCTTCTCACTGTACCATACAGGCCACCCATCTTGGTTTAAAGGCTCTCAGATCAGGAACTCACACTACAGCAGTGGATTTCGGATTATGCCTAAAACTCTGAATCAGACTGATATTTGAGTGCCTTTAAAGGAGCTTGCTTATGAAAAAATTGCATCCAACAGCTTTAACAGTATCTCTAACTAGTCAAATTCAGTATAGTAGAGTGTATACATTATGACTTACAGATGATAGCTGCTATGAATATTCATAATTATTTTCATAAACATCAATTTATAACAATGACTAAAAAAACATGGATTTTCAGTTTAAAGGCTTAGTAGTTCAAAGGTCCTTCTCCATTTTTATTTTTTAAGCTATTTTTATATGGTAGCAGGAATAAATTCTTTTCTTCCTGTAAGACCTGATCATATTGATGAGAGAACAACCTTTTTCTACCTGAGGGGCATTATTTTGCTCCTCAGTTGCCTGGGTGATTTCACAGAACACATTCTACCAAACATAAATAATATGTCTATGTAGATGTATTGATCAATGCAGTATATTTTTAGAAAATACTGAAAAGTTATTTGATGGAAAAAGTCTCATCCATGTGAAGAACTAACATGGAATTGTAGATCCAGTCACACTTTTTACCCCTCTTCCCCTCAGAGCAAGTTGTAGACTACAATGGGGTCTCCCCTCAGTCTTCTCCTCTCCAGGCTGAACTGACCAAATGACCTCAGCTGCTCCTCATACAGCTTCCCCTCAAAGCCCTTCACCATCTTCATTGCCCGCCTCTACATGTTATCTAATAGCTTAATATTTTTTTTTATATTGTGGCACCCAAAACTGCACACATTATTCAAGGTGAGGTCGCCCCAGTGCGGAGCAGAGCGGGACAATCCCCTCCCCTGCCCGGCTGGTGATGCTGTGCCTGATGTCTCCAGGACACATTTGGCCCTCCTAGCTGCCAAGGCACTGATGATTCACATTCAGCTTGAGAGGACCCCCAGGTTCCTTTCCACAGCACTGCTTTCCAGCCTCTCATTCCTCAGTCTGTCCATACATCCAAGGTTGCCTCATCCCAGGTGCAGAATCCAGCACTTTTTCCCTGTTTCCCCTGTTATGGTTGGTGATTGCCCAGTCCTCTAATTTGTCAAGGTCTCTCTGCAGGGCCTCCCTGCCTTCGAGGGAGTCAACAGCTCCTCCCAGTTTTGTATCATCTGCAAACTTGCTCAGTATCCCTTCCAGACCTGTGTCCAAGTCATTTATGAAGACGCTGAAGAGCACAGGGCCAAGCACGGAGCCCTGTGGAACCCCACTAGTGACAGGTCCCCAGTCTGATGTCACCCCATTCACTGTAACCCTTTGTGCCTGACCCGTGAGCCAGTTGCTCACCCATCCCATGATGTGTTTACCCAGGTGGGGGCTGCACGTTTTGTCCAGGAGGATACTGTGAGAGACAGTACTGAAAGATTTATGAAATCCAAACCAATTATATCTACTGGTTTCCCTTGATCAACTGGGTGGGTTACCTTGTTGTAAAAGGAAATCAGGTTCGATAAACAGAATTTTCCCTTCATGGAGCCATGCTGGCTGTGACCACGACTGCATTGTCTTTCAGGTGTTTTTCAATACCTCCCTGAGTAATCTTCTCCATAACTTTACCAGGCACTGAAGTGAGACTGACAGGCCTGTAGTTTTCAGGGTCCTCCTTCTTGCCCTTCTTGAAAATCAGGACAACATTCACCAGCTTCCAGTCAGGTGGGACCACTCTAGATTCCCAAGACCACTCAAAAATCATCAAAAGAGGTGTTGTGATGACATCAGCCAGCTCTTTGAGGATTCTTGGGTGAATCCCATCAGGCCCCATAGATTCGTAGGGATCCAGCTGGAGCAGTAGATCCTGCACAATTTCAGGGTCGACTGGGAGTTGATAATTCTCTCAGTCGTGGTCCTCCAGCTCAGGGCCCTGAGACCCCCTTGGTCCATCATCCGTGTTGAAGACAGAGGCAAAGAATGTGTTCAACACTTCTGCCTTGTCCATGTCCCTGTTTGTGAGGTGAGCATCCTCATCCTGTAATGGGTTGATGTTATTTTTATACCACTTACTGCCATTAATACATGAAAAAGCTCTTTTTATTGGCCCCCATATTTCTGGCAGCTTCAACTCCAGCTGAGCTTTGGCTGCATGAATTTTCTCCCTACAGTGGCAAGCCCCTGAGTTCTGCCCATGTCAGAACGTTTTAAAGATATTTTTAAGAGTGGAAAGTGGCCTGTGTAGCAGATTGTAGCAGCAGACCACCAATGTCCATGCAAATCTAAGTTGTGAACCAAAAACGAATCAGCAAAGAGTGTCCAGACTCCTCCTTTGTGGCAAAACAGTAGCAGTCACTTGCATGAATTGAATAATCAGCAACAGCACATGACCCACAAAAATTTTTTTAAAAACCCCCACCAAACTGCAAATAAGTAGTGGAACAAACTGCCACAGAAGGCTGAGAAATTATCAGCATTATAGATGCTAAGAGTTACTGCAGATGGTCATCTGTGACAGTTTATAAGTATTTAAAATCAATGATGCCACAATGCAGAGCAGGTGACTACATTACACCCTGTTGGACCTTGCCCTGTTCTAATCCATGTTGCTTTTGAGTAGCCCAAATGAGATCACTATTATTAATCACTCTAATTGCTCTTTCTTTCCAATCTTCTGGGCTTTTCCTCTAAACCATTAATAACTGGGAGCCATTGCCCTGCAATGACTTTCACACCATAAAACTGTAAATGTAAATAGGTAAATTAAAATGCTATGAAATAAAGCACTGTTTCGTTGAATATAAACACGAAAGAAAAATAAAATTATGTCACTGAAAAACGCTCTGAAAGCAGAACAAAACGATTGCTGGCTGATTTCTGAATGACATCTTTCTGATCCAGCTACGAATAAAAACAATTGCATGTTATGCATTTTTAACTGTATAAAAATACACTGGGTCACCGTTTTCTGGTTAAAATTTTATGTAACAGCCGCTTGTGATATTGCATTTAGCTTGAGGCTTGAAGCATCATAACAACACTGAATCCACTCAAGATGACTCCACATTCAGACAAACAATCCTGAGTCTTTTACATTTAATGAAACCAGAAGGAAAAGAACTGAATTCAAGCTCATTATCATAGCTGCAAGGGACAGGTTGCTCAATAGTACTACTACGGTTTCTTTCCCTGCATATGCAGAGTTATTTATTTTGTATTATAAACTTTTGTAGTTACAGGAACTCTATTCAAGAATCTTACAAACATCTTTTTCCATTCAATGGAATCAGTGACCTCGGATTAGCTCACTTGGTTGGAGAATGGTGCTAGTAATGCCAAGGTCCCAGGTTCCATCCCCTTACGGATCATTCACTTAAGAGTTGGACTTGATGATCCTTGTGGGTGCCTTCCAAATCAGAATATTCTGTGATTCTGCAAGGACACCTAGATTTCCAAGTACTAAGGTGCTCTAGGTACTTCAGAAACTAAATTCTTCAGGGATCAGGGAGAGAGTGCTGCATTTCTTCTACAGAAGAGGTGACTCCACTGGTAACAGCTACATTCTAAAACTACTGCCTTATCTTTCATAAACGATCTTACACAGAGAGCAACTCTAGTGTGCTTTTTATCTCTTGGCTTGTTTCAGTGCCACACACATGGAAAAATTTGATCTGATAAGCGGTAACAGATTCTGAATGAAACAAACAGATTTTGGCAAGTCCTTAGGCTAGCAAGAAAGGAGAGGGTATAGAAAAATAAATTTTACTATCACAATACCTGCATGAAGCCATATTTGAGCCAGAGTCATCCAAGGATGCAAGGGACCTTGTTTAGGGGCACTGCTTTGCAGAGAAGAAGCAACCTCGGACAATGCTTGCTCCACTCTGGAAGCTGCTATTGATGTAGCATGGACTGAACCTGTAGAAGTAATAAAAAGAATTTACCACTACAGAAAGAATGAAGGCTATATACATTGCATAAAACATTTAATCACAACCCTTTTCATAAGAGGCTTTACCCCAAACTCAAGATTTAATTTACATTTACAATTTTGGAGATTTTTTAAAAATGCCAGATTAATTTTCTTATGAAAGCTTTCATACCGGTCAGAAAGTCTATATAAAAAACACACTAAACTTTGGTAACTGTACCTGACACCTTTTTGGGTTGCTACTATGAATACTCTCTATTAAACTTGACACCTCTTTTCTGGCAATGTACAACCCACAAAAGGTTTGTGATGGTATCATACACTGTAGTCTTCAGGTTGCTGCATTTGCTTCAGTGTTAGTATTAGCCATGTCTTTCCACAGAGTGCAATTAGAGGATTATTTTACAGCTAATAACAGAACAAAAAAAAGAGAACTAAAATACACACAGCGATCATGACGTATGCTATCACAAATACACCGTTAAACTGCACTGGATGTAAAACGTGCCTAATCAAGAAGGCTGAGTTAAAGTGCCTTGTGGCAAAAAAATCCCTTGCATAAAAAACATTCCCAGAGCATACTAAGGATAATTCTCATAAAATGGATAATTTCCAAGTCAGATTAGAATCTCATTGGCAAATAATACCCTTTTCAAAGTACTGGAATTAAAAAAGCTTCTATGACTAGAGAATATCTAATGGCAAATGTACTTTGGATAGTCAATTACTGCCAGCATATTTAGTCATGACTTTTTTTTTCAAATCAAGACCATGAATATTTTAATCTACACTCCTTCTTGTCATCCAAGCCTCGGCATATATCTAGTTGTTTTATAATTACAAATTACAAAATCTCAGACTGATTAGGCCTGATTAAAAAATAAAGGCAGTAAAATATTCCATACTGGATCAAATGAGAAATTGTCTAATTCCCTCACCATATCCATAATGATCAACAATGGCAGATACTCCAAAAGAAAGTATTGAATCCTGTACAAGCTGAACTGCACCACAAAAGCTTGTCCTCATCATTACAAGTTAAGAAATAGACAAAACCTTCACTCTCAATATAGCAGGTTTTCTAAGTTTTAATGAGAAGAGATCCCTCACATAAAATACACATTTTTAAGTGTGACAAGATAAATCAGCAAACCAGAAAGCACTGGAAATTCCTAGCACACAGATCAGTAGGAAGAGGAAGTTTGTCTGAAAGTGTACATCATAGTTCCCTTAATTGACAGAAACAAAGGAAAAACAGCACAGGATATAATTAGCAATTCATGTCATTATGAACAAGGAATTGCCCTGAAGATCTGAAAGAGTGTCTGGCAGTAGAGTTTGCTTTCCTTTCTACTGCCTGATGAAACAACTCAAAGTCCAGCCCGCACAGCTGAACATTCACTAAAGTTTTTGTGTATCTTATTTTAAAGCTTAAATTCTGAGGAAATTTAAAAGGGAAGTCTAAGCAAGAAGCACATGGAGTGTATTATAAGAAAAATACTAGCAAGGGTACCAAAAATGAGCAATAGTTACGAGTAATCCTTTTATTGTCTGATAGCCATTTCTGTAAATGCACATCACTGCAGCCTGGCACTTGTTAGCCTTCCAGGGACTAATAGTGAAACTGCATTCTTGTCTCTCCAGAACAGTTTGTAAAGAAAAGGTGCAATTCGCTGCCATAAAGGAGATCACCTAATCCCTTCCTTTGGCAAAGCAAGTATGCAATTTAGTATTAAAAAGGGCCTGTATTTTCTATTATTTAAAGCAAGGAGTCTGGCTGCTAGCCAGGCCATAAGTAATTTCATATAGAAAGCATGCTGTTAGACTTTAAGCCTCCAGTACTAAACAATAAAGCACATATGAAAATATATTATTAAAACTTTTTTTACATCGATTTATTTATAAGAAAGAACTATACTGTGGTAAGATTCTTATGAGTTTCTGTGCCATCTATATTAAAATTAAACAGAGTGACTACTGAGTGCTTCCTACCCTGGACTTTATACAAAGTGGCAAAAAAAGAAGAAAAAAAAAATTTAAAGTATTTCTAAAATTTTTCTTTGAAGTGCTATTATTCAAGTTGTTTATATTTCCTTTTAGGAAAAGGTATCCCTTAACATATTGCAGCAATTAGTTCTCTGAAGAAAACACACACATATACAAAGCAATGGCCAATCAGGCATCTTTCAGGGACATTGCACTCATGCTAATACTCTAACCCATGAACTCCTAAATACTTCTTTAGTATTGTCACAATTAGCTGTCATCTGACTCATTTCTGGCTCCTTCTGTTAAAACACATTTTGTAAACTTTCATTTTGCAGACAACTAAAAATCATTTAAAGATTGTGTGTACTAAAAAGTTTTTTCCTACTTTCCTTCAAATTTTACTCAAGCATTTTCATATTAGAACTAACTTATCTGAACCTTGTCCTAACCCAGGATGTCCTAACAGGTTCAGATCTCTATATTCACATGACAATTCTAAAACATACAGTAATTTCAACTACAGATGGTAAAGATACAAAGTGGCTTGTGAGACACTGAGGGTAATGAGTAGATCTTAAGAGTCTGCTCGAGGCTTTACAGATCCTATATAGCCAGTTTATTTGGAGATTCCCTGTTGGTTTTGTCACCAGCTCTTCTCTCTCATCTCGGTCTTACCTGCACTTTGCCTTCTTTGGTCTGAGGTCAGTACCCACAGCCAAACACAAGCATATCTTCACTTTCAGTATTACAATTCACTCTGTTGTAGCTTCCTTCAAACGCTCAGACAGAGCTGCAGCAATTTTTCATTTAAAATTTTAGCGTATCTTTCATGTACAAAAATATCCTTGCTCTTCCCAGACAACTTTTATACCTGCTGTTATAGCATGGCACTTAAGAATCAAGAAAAAAATCCATCCAAATACCACAAGCAGCAAAGAGTATTTATTTTGAAATAGAAATCATGAAGCCTAGAAAATTAATATATCACCAAAATAGATCCTGGCTACTCACTTTCATTTGTTTAGCTTTGTTCTGAAGCTTGTTTATACTAAAAAGGCCAAGTGTGAAACAGGGACTATCTTTGCAAGACTAAGAATTCATTACTTAAATTGATTAACATCTGGGATCACAATCACATTGCACATTGCAAAGTGCAACAGAAGGTCTTAACCATGACAAAATGTTCCTAAGCCAAAAGGGTATAACCTCCCACTCAAGTTTCCTATAATGGTACTTGCCCAGAATCTAGTTTCTACTCATCATACTAACATCCTATGTTACAGATTCAATGTTTCAATTCAATCTCAAATACAAAACCTACCAAGAGCCTTGAACAAAGAAAATTTAACCAAGAAGTCATCTCACAGAAACCTTTCTTTTCCAAGTCACACCTACAGTTAAACTTTTGTGGTTAAAGTATTCAGTTCATTCTCTTCAGGATTTTCTTAAATGTTACAGGAGAGGCCACATGAACTCATCCATTAAATACCATTTATAATACCACACACCCTATGTAAATGAGTGTGTTACGACTTCTTCAGTTCTTTCCTTTGTCATTTCCACATAAATTCTTCACAATGCAGTGTAATAGACATGAACTAATACATGGACTCTATCAGGACCTAGATGGCATGAAGGCTTGGAGAAAAACAAAATCACTTTGCTATGTACATCAAATTTTCCTTCTGAAAATGAGTAATAGAATGGATGCTCAACCTTCATGGAACATGTTCATATCAACTCACAAAAACACTATAGCAGGATTTCTTTTTATACCATAAAAGAGAATATTACTCAACAGTTTTACATTCATCCCATTTTAAACATTTCAACATTTACATAAAGAAAAAAATGCTTTAACTGCAATGCTCATGCAGGAGAAAACAGGAAAACCCCCATGACTCAACTTCACATGCACACAAAGAGCTGGAAGTAAGAGTATTAGTGGTGTGACACACAGAGAACTCTAAGAAAAGTGATTACGTAATACAAAGAGGCAGCACCTTCTGCAGGACTAATACATCCCTGAAGTGATGCATTTGATAAGACAGATAGGCAGATTTAGCCAAAATTCTCAATTTTTTCCTTTGAAATTCATTAAGAGTCTGAGACACCTTTCACAATCACAAATTACAAAGCTTTCTTATCTTTTACTGCAAAGTTATGCATGGAGATGATAGCAGTCAGGTATGGACAGCATCATTCACAAAGCATCTTCTCAGCTCTTTGAAAAAGATTTTCTGTGCTTAGTCACTGTCAAACGTTGGTTTATGTATCTTTTTACTTTTCTCTCCTTCACCAAATTGATGTCTTGTACTACCCCATAAAAATCTATTGAAAGGTAAAGTAAACAATGAAAAAAAATACAATTTAATATTGAATGCTATGAACACAGCTTTATAAGGTAACTGGTTAGAGAAAAAGAATCTTATTTCATGTCCTGGTTAAAATAGCAATTATTTTATTGACCTATATTCTTCATTCTTTCTCATTTAGCTTGCTTTCATAATTTCATTATTTCAAAGTGTATTCTTCATTTATTTTACAAGCAAAACTTGTACCACAAAAGAAAATAATAGTTTATTATGAGTCACAACAGTAGTTGCAATATTGTATTCTGGATCAATGTACTTCTTTAGGAATAGCAGTGGCATAATATCTTCTCTAATACAATGTACTGGCCGTTGGCCATTATGTTACACAAGACCTGCCTAATATATCTTTATTTGCAGTCCTCTAGAAATGAATACTGCCTCTTTAATTATTAAATGCAAGTGTTAGTTGAGTGCATTCAGGTCTCGTAAGATTACAGCCCTTAGGGTGACTGAATGGGCAAAGAGCATGAGCCTTGCTTTACACACTATCAAGCTTCAACTACTGATGGACAAAACATGTACGTTTTGTGGCAGAGGAAAAGGTGATTTTAGTCCTTGAGAAATTAATAGAGCTGCACAGTGAATACTACTTACAAACTGAAAAAAGGGAGTAAACCCCATGAAAGTAAGCATCTGATGGATTGCCTTTGGATAGATCAAACCACAAATTAAAATCCAAAGTAAGAAGAAAAAAAAGTTATATAGATATATATAAGCCAAAAATTCTAAGAAAGCCAAAGGATTTCTGATAATCTTCAAACTGTAAATCAGGTTTTCTAAAGATAAAAAAATTAAATCAGATGCTACACGTCTAAAATCATGTTCCTGTTCAACAGAAATTGGAAGTCAAGTCAATAATAAAAAATGCCCTTGGCTTCTTTCACTAGAAAAAAAAAATTGAATTGAACAAGATATAGAACATGAGATTTTCAGCCCCTGAAAATATACTAACATACCATAGGCATCTAGGGAAATGGCTCCTTACTCAGACAGCTTTAACTTTCATTAATTATTGACACTATACAAAGGACTCCAGTATCTTTTATTTTCCTTTTTCATGGTTCTGCTACTTCTCATGCATATGGTAGAAGCTCCTTTCACTGAGGACACAGTAGCTTGGAAATGGAAAACTTGGGCTTCACGTAATGGAATCTGTGCTTTGGCTTCATCATTCTTTCAGTTCGCCTTCATTCTTGAGTAGGTTCTTACTAACTTACAGCTTTGCAAAGTACAAGTAATTTAAAGTTAACTGGAATGTACTGTTTGTAGTATAGGTCTGAGCAAGTTCAACTCAACGACACCCAAACCTGTAATAGCAGCCAATCAGAAAGTTAGACTTCAACTTCTGTAGGACATGATTTCCTGGCATCTGAATGCAGAACTTTCCTTAATTTCCAGTTACAGGCTTACATATGAGCTAGTGTTTTCAAGACTCTGGTCTTATGTCAGCTATTTTAACAAGTGAAATTTTGCTAATACGCAAAGATTTATTTGCTACATTTTGGTTGGAATTAATATCTTTGACATGAAATCAGTCTAAAGACTAGGTATCAAAATTAATTTCTTAAGATCAGATTATAGTAAATTCAGTGACAAAAACAGTGCTATGTATGAGTGAAGGGCAATTTAACAGAAATTAAAAGGAGTTAAAAAGAAATGGCTAAAAAACTATGTTGATTTTACCCTGTCACCTGAACTGTTTGCTGTACAGTTCGTATTCAAACAGCACGGGGATTGATCTTACAGCTGGTTTAAATTGGCATCATTTCAGTTAACAACAGAATGGCTTTTGACTTGAAACAGCAGAATGCTGATTTTCACTGCTCTAATGCCTCCAAATCATACCTGTATGCCCTACCTGCATTATGATACACACTGATATTTAGGCAATGGTTTCCTTCATGTGAATTTTCAGGGAATGTTTTGGATGCAATTAGTTAAAGGCTTTCTGAAATTAAGTTAACAAAAACTGTCCAGATAAGAGGAGATTCTGTGGCAGGGATAGTCTTGTTAGGCAAAAGATGCCAGCATTGGAAATAATTTACATCAGTAAATGCTACAATGCAGCCTTGACCAATAATCTCTTTTACTGAACACCTATAATTTTCTGTAACACTCATGAGAACAGAGTATTAAATGTGTCTGTAACTCTACATCTTTTAGGATCAATAAAACAGTCTTCTCTGATGAAACTCTTAAAACCCATGCAGTATTTAATGAAAAGCAGCTGAAAGGCCAGATTTCACTAACACTGTTGAAACATAATCTATTTAAACATGGTTTATCAGCTATGAAGATTATCAGAAAAACACAGCACAAACACGCTCATCAGGAATAGAAAGCCAATTTACAGCGAGTAGGTGAACAGGGCTCAGGAACTTGGTCACAGTATGGAGAGGCTGCATGGGGCCAGACAAAGATATCTGGTTTAGGATGAGGATGAGGAAGATGAGAAGATACAAACAGTTGGAGAGGAGACTCTGTTCTTGAGAGAGAAGATGAGGAAGTATCAGAGGCTAAAAAGCGAAACAAAGAGAATGATAAGGGAGTGTGGCGGTGGGGGACAGGAAAGAAAAAAGATCCAACAGGGTTAACGGATGCATGGATGCCAAAAACGCAAAGCATTTGTTTCACTGTTCAGTAAGATCAAAATGGCTCCTACATAAAATAAATGTCACTTCTGAAAGCAACAACAACAAAAAAATACCCCTTTATTTATATGTGCTCTCCTTTCATACTAAATTTGATTTAAAAAGCAAATTAAAGATTTTTTCCCCTATGTTCCAATGCATAAATTAAAAAAATATATTTAAGAGGAAATAAAGGCCAAAATCTAAACCTCAGGTTATATTGTTTCTTCCTATGATAAAGTCAGTGGACTGCAACTAAACTGAACAGAAAGTTTTTAAAAAGATTGATCACAATTTATTTTAACCAAATAGCCAATGAGTCTGTAGAGACTTGCATATTTTTATCTGTCATTGGATATGAAATGTGTCTGTCTCCCTGTGAGATTGATTGATTCACCAAAGGCCTTTTTTTTCCCCTCTACATTTATTTCCTTCATCGATACATACAAATATGAGTGCACGCCACTCATGGCAAGCCAACCGAAACGGAGACAAACTTAAAGTAAATTTGACATAGTTATTGGTCAGGACATTAGAATCAACAGTCTAGCCTTGTAAGAAATCCACAATACACTCTTGATACTTCAAAGGCTACACAAATTTAAACTTGAATCACTTAATCATTATAGGATTGGTAAGAACTCCATATAAAGCAGGTTTCTAATACTTTTTTTTTAAGGTCAACTTCTGCTTAATTGATACTTCTAAGAACAAGAAGAATTTACACCCATTGCAGCTAGATTTTTTGGGAAAGATTTTACATAAACTTCAAATTTGAATATTAGCTCTCATTTCTTGGTACTTAGATGACTGAACTCAGACTAGACAGGCAAAGGGGATCATCATCATCATCATCATCATCATCATCATCACCATAGATGGCAAGCAAAGCTATGAAGGGCAAAATTTCCAAATGTTCACATGTATCCACACATATAAATTTATTCACAATGTAGCACTACACAAGGCAGTTTAATGAGGAGGGGAGCGATCATTTCCATCCTAAGATTTTCGGCCAGAACTTTCTTGCGCTTTAACATTTGTTTAATTATTTGCCAAATTCCTTCTGCATTTCTAAACTCTGTGGATCCACAGATTTTGCAGGTGAGCTCTTTCAGCCCCATAAAGGTCTAAAATCTTGACCATCTATAGTTTCTATCATCTACCTATTGTGAATAATATTTTATTGACAGCCTGCCTAAGCTTTCTCAAACATTATGACAAGCTTGACTGCTTTCATTCTTATAGTACCATAATCTTTTAATTCCTGCTTTATAATTATATAAAGAATGTTTATATAATATTCTGATGAAGAATTCCGGACAAATACTGGATGTGGAGATTTTTTTGTATCTATAATTACATAGAAACAGTAGATAACAAAGCTCTAGTCCTTGCCAGAAATTGAGTACTGGTATTGCAACAAGGTTTCTTCTGCTAAAATTAACAATGAGCAAAACCCCACCAACAAACAAAATCAACTCCAACTCCCAATTAAAAAAAGAAAACATAAGGGACATCCACCCACTGATCCTCCACAATTACCTTTTATAAGATAAATAATCACAAAGGGATCTCATATTTTTAATTTTCCATCTTGTTCTCCTTGACAATAGAGTTAAGTTCTAAAAACACAGCTGAGATTCAGAAAAAAATACAATTTGGACCTGCTAGAAAAATCAGAATGTATGCAGAGATCCTATTTTGATCAAGATATTGACTGCAGGATTTGAATCTGGGGCAAGCTTCTTGAAAAGCTCACTGTTTTGAATGAGAGTTCATCTTTATTTAAAAGCATTGAGGAATATGCAGCCTTAAAAGTGCACCAATTCACTGTGCTCTCAATGTGGCAGATATAAAACAGGACACCCTGAAGGTATAAATCAAGGTATGTCCCCGCTGGAAAAGAAACAAACAAAAAACCACCACTAATCACAAAAAAACCTTTCACAACAAGCACTTTTTGAAGGCATAAAATTTTATCTATAGCTATGCCTATCTATATGTGTATATGAAATCTATAAAATCTAATTATGTTCTTAAAAATGAAACAATTAGCTAGACTAGAATATAGAATGATCACCATAGAATGATACAATGTTATCTTATCCATTTTAATTATACAAATACAAGAAGACAGAAGATTCCACGTTAATCATGTCATATCATAATGCTATGCTCTGAAATCAAGTGACCTGATCTTTACAATCAAAACTGCTTGCACTATAGCAAGCACAGAACACTACTTTAAATTCAAAATTGAGTGAACATTCAATCCAATTTTAACTTTCAGAAGTTAAATAGCTAAATTGGATTTTTCTCTACTGCACTATTCTGATATTAAGCAAAGACATACATTACACATTTCAATGTGTCTTAATTTATGGGTCAAGTGTACTCAAATTCATAGACTGGCAAATTTTCCCATAAGCTGTTTGTGTCAAAGAGTGATTGAGCAGAAATTAACCCCTGAAAGGTGTCACGAAAAGCATTCTATGGTTTTAAAACCCAGAAAAAAGAAAACTCTCAATATTTAGAACACAAGTAAGATATGGAAAAGTTTTTGGAATTAGCAGCATCATGATAATTCCTTCTGCAATCTTTGCAGAATGCATGGCTCACTTGCTTTTTGATTGCATAACTTTTAAAGTATATTAGTTTGCATTGTGATAACTGAATATACTAACACAGGCAAATTATATATTGTCAGTATTTACTCACATGTAACAATTTTAGCTTTTATGTAGCACACCTGTGCACCACAATTTTTATATGTATATAAAAATATCACAGTATGTATAATTTACAATAAATAAATTTTGCTTATAATGCCAAAGTATGTCCACAGTAAGCCTACCCACGCATGTAATTATATTTTAACATATAATTGAGATTTTAATTAATTAATGTCTTGCATTTTTTTGAGATTAAAAGTTCTCTGAAGTTTTTTTAATTTACCTTTTAAACAAAAAGGTGCAAATACAGAATGGATCAAAAAGCACAGGACTTTGGCCAGTAGGCTAGTTCAGCATACTAATTTTTAGCCGTTGCATAAGGAAATGCTACTAAGCTCAGCAAGATCCATACCATAGATACTTTAATTTACAGAGAACATGGTCAGCAAGTACTTCATAAATAAAAAAGAAAAAAAATTATATCACACAGTGTCTATTTCCACTTATATGACAATAATGAAAATATAACTTCATTTTGCAAAATCAGAAAAAAAACCGAACGCAAAATCTAGCTATGGCCAGATCATTGAAGCTATTTTATTGTTCATATGCAGTTCTTACCTGTTTCAGGATCACTGAAATCTGGTAGTGTAATTGTATTAAGCTGTCGTCTATCGGCAATAGCTCTGTCTAACAAGCTGCTCCCACGTCCAGAATCACTGTAATGAAGTACAGAAATTGTAAGCTATTAAAATAAAAAATTATATACTGATATACAAGTTACATGCTGCCCTACTCCCACAAAGGTTCTTGCTATAAAAGTTGCTGCTATGACCAAATTTAGTACCAAGCACCACTAACCACTCACAGTGCATTAAGCCAGTTGCATTAATACAGAATTAAGCTGAGCAAAATTAAATCCTTATTTACTTCAGCAATTCTGTTTTCATAATTAATACAACCACAAATGGAATACTGGCTTTTAATTTGATTCATAACTAACACCTCTACAGAAATGATATGGGTACATCTATCACAGAAAGCTGAGAAGGCAGGTGTAAGTTTGAAAATCCACACTTTCCCCAGACTGAATAGAAATACTAAAGCCATGACATCTAATACATCTAATTTTAGGTAAAGATGTTATAAAGGGTTGTTTTGGTTTTGTGTTTTGTGTTTGTTTTTTTTTATATATGCACATATGCATATTAACTGCCTAACATTGAACTTGATTCTAACGGCATAGCAGAAACATTTTGAACACTTCTAACATCTCAGGAGCCTAAGCAGCAGCAGTGATTTTTACTGATTGCACCTGTGGACAAATGCATTTAACTTCTCCTTTACCTGTAACTCAGTATCTGCCCCTCAGGCTTCTTGTTGATATGCTTGCTGGAAAACTAATTGCTCCTAGAACTACTATTAAAGATTCAGCAGAAGAACAGGGACTGAAGAACTAAGTGCTTTTTCTCCTTAAGATGAGGTTTCAATTGAGACACATTGCCAGCAAAGTATAAGGAAGCACATACGGGCATTCCTTCCTTAACATTCTATAGTTAATACAGTAATTTCATTTTTAGGATTGTTAAGTCTGGTACAATTCATTATCAATAAATATTTTCTTTAAAGCCTCATTAAAAAACCAAACCATCCCACAAACTTAAAAGTAATTAAGTTTTAAAGTAGTTGAACTGCTAGCCCAACTTAGCAGAGTGCAAATTTGTGTCTGATTCTCCCTGAAGAGAAAAAACTGTACAAAACTCCTAGTTTAAAGTGAAACCTGAGAAACTTTAATCTAAACTGCAAGACTGGAATTCAGCACATCTCTCCATTTGCCTTAATTTAACAACTGCTTCCTTCTGAATTTGAATTGAGAGAAGGGCAAGAATTCTCCCAACAGTTCTTAATAGTTGCAAAAGTCAGTGAAACAACATTCCCTATTTGTAGAGCTGTTACTAAAATGGTAGAATTAAAATTTTGCAGTACCCTAACATTATTGCATTATTTCCTTACAAAATGACATCATTATAGAAATCCACAGGAAACATAAGGGAACTTTCTGGGACATGCACTATCAGCTATAGCTGTTACATCACTTGGTGTGAATTTTCTGTGGTAATTACTTCCTCAATCCACATGCAACCAACATGCCAAATGTTGCTGACGAGTAGAGCCAGACCTACCGTCAATATCTTCTAAGCACAGCACTGGCACTGTGGTTTGTTCCTTTTTCAAATGCAAACCATGAAGTGGGAAAGAATTCAACTATTTTCTAGTGCATTTTAAGCAGTAGGCTAAAGGCAAACATTTTAATCTTCCAAGCCTTGCACCACAAAATAATTTTAAAATTCGTATTAACCATCTCATGAGAAAAAGCTTTGTATGTCAATTAAAGACAAAAGTTCTATCTCGACTGAACAAAGGTAATGCACAGTATTGCATTTGGCCCTTTTTAAGGTATATCTAGGTATTTGTGATTTATTTTTATTATTAAAAGATTATTGAGGACACTGAACCCAAGTTCCCACAAAATTGGATTAATTGCAGAAGAAATATTTAATATAAACCACAGCTTATCAAAAAAGTAAATTCTTTTCTCATTGGGAAAATGATACACTAAATTAGTTTTCAGTCTAAATCAGAATAGAAAAAGATATTTCAGATAAGCATAAAAGACATTTAAATCTTGAAAAACAAAACTATAAATAGGTTTAAAATTATTAAAAGACCTTTTATTACTGGCTTAAAGAACTTTTTTTAAAAAGGCTTCAATTATTTCCAGTGGGAGACATAATTTTCAAATGGTGCTTTGCAACAAAATGAAGTGTGTGTTAAAACTACAAAAGTTGGAAAATTAAAGTTTTCACAACAATCCTGCATCATCATTCCTCAGTACATGAGGAGTGCAGCTGGGTGAACAGAACTTCCCAGTCACATTTCAGGTCTCAGTGGTAACTGTTATCCCTGGATAACAGTTGGATGGATCCACATTACTGTGATGCAATATGTAGGTACTCAGTCCTTACATTTCACACACGCCAGCCAAAGAAAGACTACAACTTGGTATCCTTATTCACAGTTTGATGTAACTCTGAATGTGTGATTTGGGAAACCTGTCTCCTTCCATCTTGACACTTATCCACAGGTCCTGTTCATTCCATTCTGAATTTGATCTTAATGCACTGCCATAACTTCAAGAAAAGACTTAGATGTCAAGATAAAAAAAATCAGTATAAAAAAAAATCAGATGCAAAGTAGTCCTCACTCATTTTTCCACATAGATGTTCTTGAAGGAGAATGGTGCCAAGGAGAGTTATCAACCACTGCTGTTTGAAGCTGACACAGCCAAGAGTAAGTTTTCACAGTCACTGCTGATGTCTGAAGGAGGCATTACTTAATGTGTGTTTAACATGGCACAGTAGCTCTTAGCACAAGAGCAAGAACAACAACGCAGTAATGGCAAGCTATGATTAGAGCCCTGATCTGTGTAAAGGATATAACAGCAGAGATGGAAGGTGAAAAGTTGTGTTGGAGTACATGCAAAGCCAGTCTGAAATTAGGCTTGCACAGAAACTGTAGCTATTCTGCAAAGTACAGCATTCTGATACTAAACTCTTAACCCTGCCTGCCCCCACACACAACCAGCTAACTAAAATAAAGCACTACCCACTAAGTTAGAAGAGAAATTTTCTCCCTGGCCCCTACTCCTCATTCAGTGACTTTGAATTGAAAAGATCCAGCTCAAACCTTTCTGGCTGCTGACATACTGGCTTTCTGTAACCTGAGTGATGCTCCCTGCTCCACAACGCAGTGTCAGGGTCTCTCAATATGCTGTGACTGACTCAGATGCCTTCCCAGCCTTCTCCTGCCACACCCTCCAAACTTTGCTGCTCTGAATGCTCACTAGCACCCTAAGGAGAGAAGCAGTTTTCCCTCTTCTGCCATTAGGTCAACTCTCTCAATCTTCTTAAAGAGATGCAGGTGTTTACATGACTGGAATCAAAGTACAGCAAAAACCGCATGTCCACCATACTGCTACACAGGTATCTGATGTCACCTGGTACAAAGCCTTTCTGCTGCAGCATCTCTTCTCCAGAAGCTGCCAACCCTTCAAACAACCAGACAGCAGGAAATTCTGCTTATCTCCTTCTCCAGGTATTTGATAAACATGTTGAATAGTACCAGCATGGATTCCTGCTAAATAGCCTTTCCCATTTGTTATCTAAATATATATGGCAAAGGACCTTCACAAAAGCATTTTGGAAACCCAAACAGGACTATAAGACCTCATCTATGTACTTGTTAATGCTCTTGAAGAACCTAAATAGGTTCATAAACAAGACCTCCCTTTAAAAAAACAGCCATGCTGACTGTGCAAGCACATCATATCTATACATGTGATCCCTGATGCTTCTATGGTTTTAATTAATGTCTTGTCCTCTTTCATATTATTCAGTGAAAGTCCTTGAACTAAATGCCTACTACAGCAATCTCTCTACTAGACAATACAAAAGACTAAAACCCTGATCAGGAAACAAAACAAGACCATAGCAGTACATTGAGAATGGATGGGTTACCCAATCAGTGTAACCCGTCTTTATCACTGCACAATTTAGTAGCTTTGGCATACCTTACTTGGCATACCTTACTTCATGGAACCCTGGGTAGTTCCACATGACCATCAACTGGTGTCTTTGCACATCAGTCTCCAGATTCCCTGGGAATTAGTTTGTTCATGTGAAATACCAAAACAGGTAAATGCAGGACTGCTGACCTAATATTGCCCTGAAAAGCTACTTAGCAAGGTAGTGAGCAGCACAGCACTCTACAGCATCTTACCTTGGGTTAGTTAGATTGTAGCAGGATTTCCAAATCTGGAGCATGTGTTTACAGGTAAGGAGTGCTTCATCTGGGCCTCTGCACAGGGACTCCAATTTGACTTTTGTAAACAGTAATCTAGTGAAAAGGAAAGGGAAATTAAAAGAGATTACAATTGAAGAAAAACATTTTTAAAGACAGTCAGCAGCACACCAAACTGGAGAAAACATAACTACAAATACAGTAATAATTTAAGTAATAGTTTAATGAAGTAATTACAATAAATATCTAATGCCATCAGAGTAACAGTGCTTTTTACAAGATGCCTTTTCAACTGGACAGAAACAATAGTTGACAGGATTTTTTTCATTTAAAAAAAAGTTACAAGACAATGTAGCTTATTGAAATTAGCAGTACCCCAGGATTCCACAGGGTGGATCAAGCTGTAGGTTTTCCACGAAGATTAACCTAGATGCCTTCCGAGTTACTTAAAGAATATAAATACAATGTGACAATAAAGGAGCTAGTCCATTGGTAGGCACATTTATAGGAGTCACAGCACCTAGGAACAAATAATACACTAGAAAAATACTAATTTAAAAGCAATTTTTAGTAAAAGCCCAGATTAAAGAACACAAAGCAAGGGTAGAGCATGCATATAAAACTGTTAGCCTACTTTCTGTTTTAAAACCCAGGTGTACTTTGGCGTTTTATTCCACTGCAACCTTAATCATACTAAGTGAAAAATTTATATGATTGCTCATATGGTTTGCGTGGGAAGACTGAGAAGGGTGTAGCAGGTGGGTATGTGTGAAAGCTCAGAAGCTTCTTATCCCAAATACAAACTTGGAGGCTGCTAATAGTAACTGGAAAGTGCAGAGAGTTTTCTCAAGAATAAGAAATTACATCGAGTTACAGTAGTTAAATCTTCAGCATTGCACTGAACATCCTTGGCAGAAACTACCCAGCATGGAAATCTAAAACTGAATCACACAACCTTAAGTGTGCAACGTGTGTGTTGTGGGACCGAGGAAGAAACAAAAGGCAGGTCACTGCATTAGTTTAAAAAAATGAGCACCTGCCAGGTACATAAGGTCATATGGAGTCTCACTAGATATCTTGTAAGAATGAAGAGTTCAGCTACACTAGTTTAGCTTTCTTCCTATCAGTACATTGGATTTGAGTATACAGGGAACAATATGGATAATTTAAAGTTGTATTTCATTTGGCAGAGATGTCCTCCCTAGATATTCATTTAACAGTGACTATATCACTGAAAGAAAAACATGTCCAGATCTGTCCATCGTTTTACTGAAGAGAGAAGGAAAAATGACAAATAACATCCTCCTTCCTTCACACTTTCCTCATCTATTCTACCCTTAACACATGCGCACACACACCTCACCCAAAGAGCAAGACCTAGGCATCAAAACCTGAAACCAAACCACAGGAATCTATCTCACACAAACCCTTTCCTCCTTCTCTGTATGTAAGATAGTACATCTGACAGTTTGAAGAACTTATAGAAGTTCAATTTCTTAAAATTTGTGATCATAAAGCGTTTTACAAAAGTTATGGAACATAATCAATTCAGAAGCACTGAATTTGCAAGTCATTCTAGAGTCAATAATCATAATATATACCTTATTATGTACATTTTACAGATAGACTGAATTTCCATTAACAGTATTCAAGCATTTAAGAGTTTCAGGAATTTTGTAGCAGAGGGAAGGCGCAGGGTCAGTAAAATGCTAAGATTCAGCAAGCAAGATTTGAAAGGAAAAATGGAGCAGAGAATAGAAAGGGAGAGGATTTGGTTATTAAGAAATTACTTAAAAATACATGTACAAAATAACAGGAGTCTGTGTAACAAAAATGTTGGAACCTGGGCTACTACTGTAGGATTCAATGTCAAGACAGCAGAAGACAAATATCTGTGTAAGAATGAAAGCAACACATCAGTTTGTTGCTTTTGGATGTACTTAGTACATGTTGCAACATCATTCCTGTTTCTTGCGCATTGTGGCAGTCTGGACTGGGTGTTTGCACATTTTCCAAAATACAAACAACAAACAAAGTATGGTGGAAAAATATTCACAATTCTAATAAAGAAAGGCTAGAAAATTGCATCTAATAAATAAAGTACACTGGTGTGGGATTATCCACACTAAAGCAAAAATAATCTTTTGAGTAGAAAAGGTTGCATTTATAAAGCCACATAAGAAACTTCCCTGGATCCAAGAAATATTTGGACTATAAATCTTAAAAGAACAAAGACACCTCAGAAAACTGAAATGGGAGGTTAATAAAATGAAAACCTGCCAACTACTCATACTTGACAAATGGGGGAAGGAATGGAAGAAGGAGGCAACAGAAAGGAGGAACACTATGTGACAAACAGGTCTCTCAAATTAACTTAATTTTTTCAAGTTCCCTTGAAACATGGCTGGAGGTATGAGCAGCTCAGGGACAAGTATTACCAGGAAGGTTTTAGAAACCAAGAGGTAGGTTATCTGAAAAAAGATTTTCTGAAAGGTCAGCTTCAAGCATCTGTGAAAACAGCCCTTCTGGAATACAGTCTGCATTACAGACACAGAGAATTTTAAACCTTAGAAGAAGTTTTGATACACTACTAAAATGATGAAGAATAGATAAAAACTACCAAGTGATAGGATGATGAAAATTAAGCTGTACATTTTATGAGCATCACTAATTATCTGTTTGAGAGTCAAAAGTTTAAATTACTGGCACATGGTGCCAGAGTAACCTTGACATGGTGGAACAGCATTCTACTAAGAATACAAGTATGAGGAAAAGACAACATTCAAAAAAGAAATGAAGAACAGGACAATGTGTGTCAGAGATGTGGAATAAATGTAACTGGCAAGAACAGAAATCTGTTTGGGTCAAATCCTTTGGGGAAGGGAAGTAGGTAAAACAGGTTCTTTCAAAGACAGACTAATAGGGCATTTGTTCCAGCATCAGTGTTTTCTATGGATGCAGATCTTTAACATTGCTAAAAATAAAATGAATTGTATCATTTTAGGAGACTAATTACCCAGACACAAAATGGAGAACAAATCAAACTCTTAGGTGGAAAGACTTAGTTATTCTTGGAGCTAATAGCTGATAAATTTATGAAATAGCTACTGAAGCAGCAAATGACTCCATTACTTGAAGACTGTTCTCACTAACTAATGAGGACATTATAAAACAGCTGCTCATAACCTAATCCATATATTAATAGATTTTTTTTTAAATAAAGAATAAAATAAAAAATAGGTTTATAACTAGGTCTGTGAATTTCAGCGGCAAGTAATATGATAGCGAAGGTTAGCAAAGACATCCAAGATGCAGCTGAAGCCCAGTGTTTAACAGAAAGATGCGCAAACATTTAAGGATCTGCATCTCAAGTTGAATGGGTAAAACTCCATGTGTGACAAGCCAATCATTGATAAGACTGTGCAAGTAAGACATCAGAAATGTGCAGAGATCCTATCAAGAACAACAGGGGACAGACAGGGGACAAAAGAGCAACACAAAAAGCTGCATCTTACGCACATTAGTAAAAAGCAAAGCTAAACTACACCTGAACAGATTATTCTACACTAAAATTACAGGTTTTTAAAGGCTTTTTCGTATCAAAGTAGAAAAAAAAGAAAATGTGTTTACTAAACAGGGATGAAAATTAAGAATATTCAGGAATGAGCCCCCAGCCTTTACCATAATCTTTACCTGTGTTGTCTGAGATATGAAAGCTATGGCAAATGGAGAATAAGAACACTTTAAGAATGACTAAATTTAAGGTAGTCAAAAATAATCAATTTCTCAGAATTATGAAAACAGTGACACAAAGGATTGTCCTTTCTAAAGTAAAAACTTTAAAGAAAATATCACTTCTAGAATGACTGGGGAACAGCATCTATAGTGCCAATGTTTTTGTCAGGACGGTAGGAACATTAGATAACACCATTAATGAATAAAAGTGTTATTGTTCAAGTTTAATAAAGAGATTGTACCAAACAACCTGTGTAACCATTATTCCAAACCAGAGCTGCCTAATAGCTGGGCTCATCAACATAAGACAGCTGTGAAGAGGCCAGATGCAATTCAGGGACTACTCATTGGAAAAGGAGGAGAAAGACACAGTGCCATTGTACAATATCCCAGTGAGACCACACCTGGAATGTTATATATAAGTCTCATTGTAACCGCTAAAAAACACACTTGAGGAATTTCAAATTGGAGCAGCTGCAGAGAAAGGCTGTGAGGGTGATCCATCGACTGGAAACTACAGAGTATAAAAAATACTTCACTTAGTCAGTCTAGCATAAAAAAAAAACCAAGAAGAGGTACAAATTCTATCTATAAATACAGATGAGACAAGCAGCAGGAAGGGAAAAGAACAATTTATCTAGAGGAAATAGTATTCACAAAAACAAGTATATCTAAAGGAAATTCAGAATATTAGAACACTAAGGGTGGGAATTAGGTCTTTTAATTTATAATTAAGTTGTAGAAAAGACTGCTTCCTCACAGTTTGTTTTGGATAGACCACAGAAGAGGTGGTGCAAATAACCTAACTTCTTAAAATACAACTGATAAGTTCATGAAAAGTATTACAGACAGAACAACTATAACAATGGGGCCTTGTGCCGTCCAAGGTTCTTGCTACTGCTTTATTTCCTAATCGATGCAAACTAATCTATTAATCCATGATCTGAAGCTTCCTCTACCAGCCAACCAGTGTAATTTGTAGCAAAGAACTTATGAATCTCCAAAATACAATTGTTGTCCTAATTCTCAGCCAGCCCGTTTCACTTTTCGAAGATGCTACAACCACCAATTTCCTTCCATAGCAACTCTCTTATGTCAGGAGATCAAGAGGAGTTAATTTGTCCAATACCAGCTTAAGCTTTTGAAGGTATTTCTAACCTGTTGAATGAAACAAAAATTTGAAGTATGGAAGACTGAGCTCTGCTATGTGACAAGTAACACTGTTAATATTGAGAACTCTTAGTTCTTTCAGTGAACAGGTATTGCTCACCTCAAGCATCATTCTAAAACCAGCTGTTTTTCTTTTGGGATTTGTGGAATTTCCACAAGTTGCTGTGCACCATAAGAGCACAATGGCTTAGATCAGCCATAGTTGGACATCTGTATTTCATACACTACTGCATGGATGAGACCTGCCTTACATTCTGTGATCCTTTCTTCAAATCTAGCAACATGACACACTATCTATAATTCTTCTCCGAGACCTGCCTGCTATAGCACCGTCACTCAATGCAGTAGTAACCAGGAATCTCCCTAACGTCTCTCAGACTAAGCAACATCCTACAGGAAACTTATAGTTCCACTAGACTTCTTCTGAAGAGTGCATATCCCCATATCCTGATCAAAACTCATCAGACTGCTCTATTTTCAGTCAGTGTTGGAAGCAAGCTTCATTATTATTCTCTTATTATATGAATTATTTACATTGTTCAGGACTTGAAGAACATAAGGAAGAACTGTACATAACACTTAAAAGTATATGCATTGAAAATTATAGTGTAAAGTACCAAAAGCCTTGCTGAGAAACCTAAGAACCACCCTAGGAAAATAAAATTTAAAAGGATGTATCAAATCTGCTTGCTTGGAATGCAGGATTAAAAATGCAACTACTTTGGTTTATGTTTAACCTACTTGGAGTAAACTTACTAAGTTTTAAGAGAACCTTTTTGAATAATTAAAGAGTTTGCTAAGAGTAACTTCAGCTAACAGTATTTTTTACATGACAATCAATTATTAAAAATGTTAGGAAATAATTAATATACTGAGAGTCCCATAAATACGGGTACAACCAACAAAAAAGCCACACAAAGTATCAAACAAACAGCTTGATCTCCCAGAAAACCACATCAATTTCTACAATAGCTTAACTAGAATAATAAACTTTATATATAATCAATTCTGATATATAGCCTGTTACTTATGAGACCATAAAAGAAAGGTGAAAAATACCAATTCTGTGTGGAGTTATATAATATTTCACTTTTCACATTTAAGTGCTTATTAAATATATCTCATAACTTTAAATCCCAGAATGCTAGAAGAATTCAAAAGAAGTTGTTCTGGTTAAAACCAAGCACTATATTAAAAAAGCAAACAAAACCTCAAACAAAACCAACCCCCACAAAAACTATCAAACAACCCCCCCCAAAATACCTCACCAAGTCTAATCACATGACTTGTAAAATCTTAGACTAAATAGTTTGACAATAATTCTGCACTAAAAAAAATCACAAAAAGGATGATGCAGAATGTAATGCTAAAGATACTGAACTCTGAAAATAAACTCTTTTTTAACAATGTAGACTTCTTTTGATATGATCTGAATTTAAAGGAAAAAATACATATGGTGATGTAGAACTTACATTCACATGCATACTTCATACTGTTTGATCTCATTTCTGTAACAAACTGTCATAGTGTCAACTGCTTGTGCAAATTAAATCAGGTTAACTATGAGACCCCACAGAATAATTGAAGTGGGAAAGCTGCACACAGAATGCACAAAATTAAGGTGGAACAATTATTATTCAAAATTGATTATTTGCAAGAATCTAAATCTATTGACCTTTCCTAGATAAAGCATTAGCAAGTCACTCCTTGCACTCAACAATTACATATAGGGAAAATTCCTGATGACTGACAGGAAACATAAGAAATGAGGAAGTAGGAGGGAAGCCAAACCTTGGCACCGCTGGTTTTCTCTGTGTCAGTATATGCTGTGAGCAAGTGCCCTTCTAAAAATCTTGTAATGACTCATAAATAAATGGTTTAGAAGAAAAAGGTTAAAATTAGAAGAAAATCCTGATGTTCCCAGCGTTTATCTCATTCACAATCCAGATTTCGACAATAGTTTACTGTCTGCAAGTTGGTGGCTTCTTTTAGAAGGAAAAGGTAGGGCTGACTGCCTTAAAATCCCTCACTTGAGAATTTCAATTTAATCCAACAGGACTCTAATTTACATATAATATACCCTCCTAATGAAAAGATCCTTATAAAACACAGTAGGAAACTTCCTCAAGAAACTGTTCAGCAGCTTAATAGCTGTGAGGCCAAATATCTTTTTAAAGATGAAATATATAGCTATTGGAACAAATATGGCCTTTGCAATCTATATGTTGAAACACATCATAAAAATAACTAACCAAGAAGCAAATAAGAATGCCAGCAAACAGGAAGTTGAATAAAAGTCCCCAGTGAAGCAATTATGCTCAAAATAATTAACACAGCCCTTTCGAAGAGACATGATGCATGTGCTTCTTGTATAATGAAGTAATAAATGATATTGAAATATTTTGTGCAGCTCTCGTTCACATGTGATAAAACTGGCTACAGTGCAAGGAATAACTGAAAGGGTGGAGAACATGCCCTTAATTCCAGCAAGTAGGGTGACATTCTTATCAGAAAGGATGTTGGGAGGTGGTCTCATTACAGAAACTACCATCAAGAGAATGAAGTCACCAGGATTGCAGAGGGCTTAGCAAATTAAGATATAAAAAACAGTGGCTGGAAAGGAACCAATAAGGGATCAATTCAAATTAAAACCAAAAATGCAGTCCTAATGAAGAGTGCAACTCCAACACTGAAACAAGCTACCACAATGCTGCAATGGTTTCTCCAGGTTTAGATAAGAGAGGAAGTCCTCTGGAAGGTATGTTTTAGCTAAACCTATATTAATATAAAAAGTAAAGTAAATTTAGGAACTTCTAATATATAGACAGTCAGGGGGGTTAAGAATTGATCCTCCTGGCTGCAAACTATAAATTCAAGCATCCAGTTTTGACAGCTGTCCCTTTAACACATGCTGTAGAAAGCGTACAGCTTCACATTATTCAGCTCCCAAATAGCTGCCTCATTGCCAAAACACAAAATGACACAATTGAAAAATTTAACCTACAGGGGGAATGACGACATGAAACTAGACAGACTATGAAAGACATATAGTTTTGTAAAGGATGTATTTACACATTCAGTGATCTTAGATGCAACTATGATAATCAAAGTACAGAAAGAAGCTTATAGAGGTGTCTGCTGCAATTGCAAAGTGAACCACTGCACAGTCAGTCTACTCCATTTTCAGTATTCAAGGAGAGTTCTATTATCAGGAGAGACATAAATATAAAGAGTTAATTATAAAACATGAAAAATCATCATTTGTAAGTACCTTGAAATCACTCAATGTCCAACACTGGCAACAGGAGGTCAAACAAACAAATCTAGTTTTTGTAAAAACTCCAGGAAAGCATTTAACTTAATAAAAAAAAAGTGTCCTAAACTGTTTCTCAGTCAATCACCAAACTTTCTCCAACTCCAGCCATACAGATCCCAAGTACTGGGAAGCCCATACACAGAAACATGGATGAAGTAAAAATAGGCTGTTCGGATTGCTATTTGAAGCATGACTCTCAAAAAAGCAAAAGAAGCAACAAAATCAGCCCTCAAGCTCCAAAATAACACAATTTTGTGAAAATCATGAATAGGTATATTTGGTGTCTATTAGACAGACTTCCTTGCACCCTATTGTTCCCCATATACTTGTTCCCAAAGCAGTCAGACCTGTGATTCTTGGTGCAGTACATGTATACTGTATTCCATACTATGAACTCGATGTCCTTAAGAAAATGTAAATCTCTAAACTATAATGAAGATAGTTTCTGACTAAAGCCAGAACAAATTAGTTATACTTGAAAACTTTTTGTTTGCCTGCCTTGAATTCCCTGCAGCAGCCAGCTCATGACCCAAACTGGGACTCTTTCAATCAAGTTTCAAAGAATCTACAGCCTAGCAAACATAATTCAGGGATAAGACCCTGAGGCCAATGACCAATTTGTTACATAAAGTAATATCTACCTATCAACAGTGTCTTTTTTAATGGACCATTCAGTAAAAGCATGTAACAACAACCAAAGGGGAAGGGGGATGGGGGAGTGAGGTAGAAGAGCACAGAATAAAAAACAAAAACCACAAGCAAACTATACTGTCTTTCATGACTTACAGAAAAATAATTCCTGAGAACTAATTCATTTAACTCCCAATATAAACAGGATCAAAATGGAATGGATTTGAAAATGCATGTTGTAAAATGTTGACAAGAATGCACAGACAAACCTGAAAGACATGATTTTGGCAAGCATAGCACATTACTACTTCTTGTCCAATCTTATATTACCATCCTTTCCTCAAATAATTTCCAGTGCTCTATTTATCAAGGAAAAAACCCCACAAAAGCTCAAGTTTTACCAGCACGACATACTGCAGTGCAACTACAACTGACATTGGAAAAGCAGAATAGGGTAGTCTGTTTCCTTTAGTTGATAAATATCTTCCTGTCCCACAAAACACCATTGTATATGTATCATCCCACACTGCCTGTACCAACCAGTTCTTTTTTATGCCCACCTGGACATCTCCAAGAAGGAAACAAGTTTGTTACACACTGAACTGAGAGGAATGTTAAAAGGCCCTGTGATTCTGGGAAATCTAACATAGCTCAAAAGAGCCCTTGAGGGTCAGGAAGGAAAAGATTTAATAGCTTTCAGAGGAATGACATATTGGCCTGATGCTTCTGTGAAATATTCTTGGAAGAAAAAAAAAATTTCCATCACACTTCAAGAAATGTAAATGTTTAAACTGTGAACTAAGTCTTCAGTTGTCTTCAAACCTGTTACCATATGTCTTTCCTTTTTGAGTGTACTTAACATTAAAATAACATGCTTGCACTCCTCAAATAACCCATCTGCTGTTCCCTACTTCTGCTACTTTAAAAGCTTGTCAGCTGCTATCCATTGCAGATCCAATTTTCAGCATAAAATTAGCAATTTACTATTTATTTTGCCTAATTACACTAATTGTAGGCATTATATTAGTCTTTAAGTGCCCCAGCATTTGAAATAACAAGGGAACCCCAAACAGTAAGATTAAGAAAACAATATCCCAAGTACTTCACTAAGAAACCTGACTCTGTCTCCCTTGACTGAGAATCTACTTTTGACTAATCATGAATTAAAAACAGACAGAACTGTTGTTTCAAGATTTCACATCATTCGAAACACCACTAAGACATAAATTCCTTGTAACAAGCAGATAAAAATCAGGGTATATTGTAAGTAAGGCTCCTCAGGTACTTGCACACGTATTATATATATTGTACAAGATGTACAAGCCCAATATGAACCAATGCAACACAACCACCGTTATCTTGCATCACCTTGAACACACCCCCAGACTGAAATGCACACCTCTGGGACTGCTTACACATTCAGAGAGAGAAATCATTGGATTAATAAAAATAAATCTCAAGGAAAACCCAAGCAAATGAGACCTGAAGCCCCCCTCACAGCTAAGTACTTCAGCAATTTAGGATACATCATGGCTCCTTCCTGCCTAGTGTCTTTGCATTCAGGGCAGCACATCCCTGCTTCTGTTTCAGGAGGAGAAAGGGATCATCTCACTCAGTTGCCCTCATAGTCTGATGGTTACGACACTGAGCTGCATCATTTGTGGGTTCAAATCCTGTTAAGCTGGAGAAGAACTGAACTTCACATTTCTACAACTAGGACAAGCTGTCTAATGAAAGGAGAAAAACCTTAACTTTAAATTAATCAGAACACAGTAGCACCTGATTGAGATTAACTATTCAGGTTTTTTGGTGCTGGCATCTTATTCCCACCCATCTCAGCATTCATACTGAGTACAGTATTCATAATCTTTTCAGTATCTTAATCTGTTCAGTAATCTTTTGTCTAGAGATCTTTTTGTCCCTGGATTACAGCATGCTCAGACTGCAGGAGGCTTCAAAGATTAGCTAGCATTTACAAGGAGATTGATTGTATTCACACAGATGATTTCTTTATAAGTAGAGTGGCTACAATCTAGCAATTTAAGCTTACAAAAAGTTTGAAACAATAGTGTTATAAATATTCAGTAAACAACTTCCTTTTTTATTATTTCTAAAAAACCATTACTACATATCTATTTCAATTTTAGAGGTTTCTTTGACTTTTGCCAATAGTTTTCCCAATACCTATTCAGATCTCAGAGCAAACTGCACCTTTATGCTGCCAATATAATGAATACAGGAGGAACAATCAACTCTCTATTCAAAGAAAAAGCTATACCTTGCTGCTAACAGCCCAATGTATTTGCTCCTTCCTTCCACTCCTTTAGACAATGATGGGACAGAATTCTTTGCCTCTGAGGAATTTCTTTCTGCTTATTGACCTATGATGCCCAGGGCAAAATCATGATCTGATTGGCCAAATCTCTAGCTTTATAGTGCAGGAAGGTTAATATTAATTGCAGATCCAAAGGTATGCTTGCTGTACGCTTCAAATATTGAACATGAACTCTGGTAACACACCAGGTTTCCAAATATCAAAAACTGACAGACAACATGCTTACTAATTGATTACAACAGAAGAGTGCTGCAAAGTAGCCACTTTTCTGCATGATTCGTGGTGTATCCTATGAGTTCCTTGCAACCTCTGGCATTTCACAAAGATGCAGCATTAAACTTGTGAAAACATAGGATCTTTTTAAAGAAATGCGTAACAAAAAGAACGTACATCTGTGAATAGAGCAAGAACAGCACTCAGTGCAGCAATGCAATTGCAGCATATAGAGGTATGCAGATAGGAAGAATGCACAAGAAAGGCAAGAAATGAGGAATAATATAAAAAAGCACTATGCTTTAATATTTCCAAGTATAGAGATTTATTATGCTGCAAAGCCATCAAAGTATCAATTTGCATAAAGCTGGGGTAATGGATCCTGGCAGAAATACAGAGAATACCAAGAGAACTCTTGTAGTATTTCATTTACTGGATCACAGACATAACTGAAAGATAAAGCATAAAGATATCTGAAGTGTTTACAAAACCCACTAAAGCACCACAGGCGAATAATCATATGTTTCAGTGTATCTAAAAATGAGCAAGCTGTAGAGGAACACAAGAGGATCTCTTTCCAGTCTACTAGGAAATACCATGAGATTATATTGTTTACAGAAGTTGCAAAATAAGAAAACAGACTCAGCAATACACTAAGCAGTTGTGTTTTGGATTTTATATATACGCACGTACACATTGTCAACCATTTCAAGACCACCACATATAGTTTTCAAAAGCCGATAAATCCTTGCAAAAATAACCCAGTTACATGATGGAATCAATCCAAATTTATATTATTGACCAGATGTGCCTGTCTGGCTGTCAGTATCAATTGCAGAGAGCAGACAAGAAATCTCAACCATATTTTCGACTTCTCTGGGAACTTGACAGCACTAAAAATGAGACTCTGAAAGACTTTCTAGAGATACATGTAACTATTTCACCTTGGATTCTTCAGCATTTGTTGCCACATCTGATGGCGATTCCTACTGCCAATATATTCCTCTCAAATTCCCTGACCTGTACCAGTACATTGTAATGCAGTACACTGTATTACCACAGAGTCTGCGTTATACGACAGGACCAACAATTTAGAATTATGACCCATATGATGAATATATCTACATACATTAATACAAAGATCAGTACTGTAATGAACAACTTGGACAACATGTTTAACCAGAGCTGCAGTATAAACTACTCTGGAAAAGCCATGAACCACATTTGAAAAACCCATAAATACCTTTTGAATGCTCACAAGAGTAATTTTAAACATTTTACTGAATGAACCTTTGTTCTCTCATTACAACAGAGATGACTATAATAGGGAGTTCTCTTATAACAATAGGGAGTTCTGAAATTACAGTTTCAGAAATACTTCTGGACTATTACCACTCTGAGATACATAGCAGTTGCAGATACATTATTTACATTGCCAATAAGTGGCAGAAGATGAAACGAGAACAGACAGAAGATGACAGTCATACTGCTTTGAATATATTTGTCTTTAACAATAATAGGGTATAAAATTAGGAAGGTAATACTTCAATTGCCTCTCAAACCTTGACTTACTGACAAGTTCCTCGGTCCTAAGGAAAGCATGAACAGATTTGAAAGAGAAACTGCTACATAGTTCTGAAATTGTGAAACATGGATATAAGGCCCTGATAAGAACCAAGACAAGTCAGGTGTGTAGATAAACTAGGAAGTGAGATACAGCAAAAAGCAACAAAAGCTGCTGCACAGAACTGACTGCAAGCCACGAAAGTTCTGACAAGAGGTGATATCAACAGAGGTCCTGCCCAGATTTATGAGGAAAAAGGCAACAGTACCTTAAAGAGACAGTCAAAAGGAGACATGAAATGTCAAGGAACAGGAAGGAATACCACTATAGTTTCTATTTCCAAACTAATAATACTTAAAGAAATAATATTTTTCTGGTAGGCTGATATAACAAATTAGGATATAGGCCAGTCATTTAGAAGTTAAGAATGAGATACTTCAAAAAATCGTCCAAATAAGCATGTAGGACACGTGTAATATTATGGATTACAACCTTAGTGACAGCTGGTAAATCAACAAAGTGGAAGACTGGAAGTTAATGGAAGCTGTCCCTGAGATATTTTCCTATAAAGAATTTTATTAGATTTTCATAAGAAAATAAATTTTAAAACAAACAAACAAACAAAAAACAAAAATCCCTAACAAACAAAAAAACCAAAACAAACCAAAACAAACCCCAACCTTACAAAAGTACAAAACCCAAATGTATGTTAAGATGTACTTAACATGAAAAATAAACAGAAAGAATGATTTCTTTCTTAAGCAAGAGAACATTCAACAAACATGCTTCTTCCCTGTTCACTTATTTAGTTGTCCATCAGCCAACTTCAGATGACTGGCTATTATCTAAGCAAATGAGGAGATTCTCTGTTTATAATGTATTTTACAAAATAGGTTATATATCCATAGAGTTGTCTGTAGGATGGGATAAATCTATCCTAGCTAATAATAAAGTCCTGTTTATCTTTCTTGGAATATTGCATAAAAATATACGACACAAACATACTATAAAGCATGCAACAGGGAGAAATTATCTACACAGAGGGTGTAGAAAAAAACAAAGATCACCTATCCAGCTCTAACCTCCCTTCCAAACCAAATCCTTTATCCCTGTTTAACAAGTGTCTTGGAGTGACTCTATCATGTGTATTCCCTATCATGCTCTATGCCCAAAAAGTAATTTTGTGCCTTTTCTGTGCCTTTAAACTGAGCTGAAGAAAAGAAAAACCAAACGAACTTTTCAAAACAGTTTCTCAAGGACACAGAGATTACACTCCTCTGCGTTCTCTGGCTGCAGGAACACAGAGGGAGCACCCTGCTTGCTTTCCTTCAGCCAGCTGGTTTTTTTTTTTTCCTTTTCCTTTTCTCCTCTCAGCGTGAGACAGAGAGTTGAACTTTTGTTTCCTGGGACTTTGGTTTTTCCCTTCTTCTCTTCTGGACTGTTCAACAACATCAGAACACATTCAGGAGAATTTCCTCCCCGAGGCCCAGGGGGTGGGCCCACGTCCTCACCAACCAGCTCCGAGGAGGAGAGAGACACACCTACAGAAGGACTCTGAAATCTTCCCAGGTTTCTCTCTATAGCGAGAGATTTCATTCCATTATTTAGCATCATTATCCTTTTCCTGCATGTTTGTTAAAATAAATAGTTTTTATTTCTTTCACTTTCCTTCGAGGAAAAAATTTCCTTTTTTTCTCAAACCTGGTGGGGGGAAGGGTGGTTGTAACCTGGTTTTCTCTCAGGGGATATATTACTAGATTTTGGCCAAACCGGCAAAACAAGCCTTTAATAAGCAGACTTGTGTTAAACGGCCAGGAAGGAAGACTGCTGGAAAAAGAAAATAGACCAATCTTCAAATCCATCCCCTCTTGAAATGAATGAGATGAGAATCCAGGAAAAATAAATACAAGAGAAAGTGTAGAAAGGAAACATGACATTCACTCACATAAAATTTTCTGGATATTCACTCAAGGCCATATCAATGATATTCAAAGCATCATGATAGTGTTTCTGGGCTGATAGCAAGAGTGCAAGGAGATGAAGAGAGTTGGCATCATCTCCTTGTAGTTGCAGAGCCTGACGAACATAACCCAAAGCTTCTGGTATCTGATTTAAAAAAAAAAAAAAAAAGGCAGAAAAATAAAGCACCACTATTAGAACTATTGCCTTTTACTTGATTGACATCCATGAAATTTTCAAAATGTTCACCCAGATAACATGTAGCATTCTATACACTCCTGTAGGACACTGCTCAGAAGTTTAAAATGGACCTGATGCTCTGCAGTGAACACTGAAAATTAAATAATATATTAACCCTGGAAAGTAAGATACATGTTTTTATAAAACACTCCCTTCAGCCCCTTAAAATATTCTCTTTTAAGTCCTGGCTGTATTTCTATTTGACTTTGAAAATATTTTAATTGCAATGCTTAACTGAAATGTACAGTTAGACGGTAACAGTAACTTTCTTTATGTAGAATTTCATTATCTCCTCAGCTGCCTGTGTTTTTGTTCAAAGCAAGTACAGTAAGTGTTAAAACCAGGAAATTTAATTAAGCAACACAAGAATTTTGGAATTCAGAAGTACAGAGTCATAGCCTGCTACTCAAAAATCTTTTGTGCTAGTAAAGTGACAATCCATTCCACTCTAAAGTGACATAGTCCAAGGTCTGTGCTACTCATTAGCGATGAAAAGTAGTCACCTAGAGAATGTAAACAACTGTGCTCAGGGCTACTTTGTGAAATAAACATGACATAGGAAGAGGCTTACCATGATATACAGAAAGCAGTTCCACATTATCCAAATTCATGTGAGGTATGGTAGAATGCCTTAAACATACCAGCTGTACAAGCTGGACTAAGCTCTGATCTCTTTTATAGCATCAAAATATTTTCCAGTTTTCTTAAACACTTTTTTGCAATTTTGTTCACAATAACGAAGCCTCATACAGGTATTCAGGAAGGGCACGGGTATTACCCAGTACTCAAGATTTAAGCACTGTCAAGACGATTCAAGACTAGATTCAAGAGCTCCACTCCCCAGGATCTGAGCAGAGATTACACATAGTAGGTAAAAACACTGCAAAAACTGACTTTTTTCTCTCTACCTAGCAACATAAACGCTGAAGTAAGTGGAATTACTTCTGTCTTTTTTCTGATCATAGAGCTGGAAATATTGGCAGAACTCTGGAGAACTACATAAGACCGAAGGTGTTAGGAGAGAGTATTTCAGTATTTTTTTTCAGTATTTCAGTATTTTTCCCTATATATGAATATGTGCACAAGGAAAACCAGGTTTTTATTGAAGAAATATTCATCTGTATTCATCAACAGATACAAATTCTAATCTTCACATGACAGCATGATGCTAGACTTTTAAACTAACCTGTCTGGATATGGCAAGCTGCAGTGCCAAGTAAAATGCTGCCAAATGATCCATTGGAGACAAACTGTGAGCCCTTAAAAACAAAGAAACAAAACAAAAAGTGAATTTTCCTCTTGTTCAGACAGGTTAGACGTACCCATAAACACATATATATTCATTTATTCATATTCAGATCTCTTCACTACATGTATACTCATATTTTGGTTTAAGTGGTGTTCATTTCAGCAACTTTTCTTATACTTCTTAATCATCCTTGATTTAAAGGAAGCACCTTGGGACATGAGAAATCATTTTTAATAGAAAATAATTATGTCATTTCAGCTTAAATCTTAAAAATAAATCTTTAATATAAAATTATTCTTCAAATAAATTATACTCCTAAACAAACACTAGATGTCATTACTTAGAATATTTATAATAAAAATTCCTTAAATGAAGTTTTCTAACAGAAAAAAAGGGAAAAAAATCCAATCACAAATTCCCCAGAACACCATGCCTTTAAAAAGATGAATTCTAACAACTTTTTTCCACCTTTAAAAAGAAATTATGATTGTTCTCTTCTTTTTACAGTTTCGGTCAAATGCACACTCTGAGTCTGAGTCATTTTACTATCCCATGGAAATTTTTCTTGTAATACACTCTACTGTTTCCTCTTGTAATACAATCTTTCTGCTTCAAGATAAGAGCTTTTCAGCAGGGGTATGCTTCAGCATAAAGACACAAAAAAAAATTATGGCTGTACCCCAAATTGATGTGTAGCAAGTACTGGGCAGGAAGCCTGGAACTATTTTTTTATTTACATTTGTTGCATTCTTTTAATGGAGGCTCATTTAGAACTACGATGTGCAATAATCATCTTTGGAACATGCAGTGAGTCGCTTCCGTTGGGAGGAAGGATCAAAATTGACCTTTAAACCACTACAACCACAGAGAACCTTCTGCTTCTGACCTGTCCATTTCCATCTTCTCAAGTCCAAAGAGCTGTACAGGTCCCTTAGTTTAGCAACTACACCCAGCATGCTTCAAAGCAGTTTTAAGTTATTAAGGGACAGTTCCATATTTTGTTAACTTCACCTGTAAATTGGAGACCAGATGCACAGGTAAAGCCTAACAGCGTCCAGGACCAGACCTTTTTTAAATTTAAATTCTCAAATTAAGCAATACTAAACAAGAACAAGAGATTTTAACTTAGAGAGTTCTTCTTCAGTCATCCAAGTTTCAGATAGTGAAAGAATAAAGCTGTTACTATCTATCTACCATTTGGTGAGGTCTGTGAAACTTCAGTTCACACCAACCACAGGAAAAGCGCTGAAAGTCTTCCAAAATTAAAAAAAAAAAAAAAATTAGTGAAATGAACACCGCCTCAGTACTGTGTGAAGAGAGCAACAAGCACCTTCTTGAATGGCCACCATCACAAATTGGTAAGCCTTGAAATCTGGCTCAGGCAATGGTCCAAACAGTAAAAACAGGACCTCTATTTCTTCAGGAACTGACCCTCTAGGTAGGTGATTTTAAAAATCCAGAAAAAAAATATTTTAAAAAAAGGCACATCAAAATACACAGCCCAGTATAGGATGCTTGCTTTATAAACGGGTAGGAGATGGAGAATTCAACTTTCTTCTCCCGGAAAACATTTATTTTTTTAGACGTGGTAAGAGAAAGTGAGCATGACTGGTATGCTGGGTGAAAGGCAACATAACACACAATCAAGCAACAATATTTGAACAGAGATTGAGAAAGAGTAATTTCACAGTGATAAGAAGCTGAATATTGAAATGACCTGGCAATGTGCTTTTACAGGCCAGAAAGCCAACCATGTGCTAGGCTGCATCAAAAGAAGTGTGATCACAGGGCAAGAGAGGTGATTCTCCCTTTCTATTCCACCCTCATGACACCCCACCTGGAGTTCTGTGTCCAGGTCTGGGGTCTCCAACATAGGGAGGATATGGACCTGTTGGAGTAAGTCCAGGGGAGGGCCACAAAAATGACCAGAGGGCTGAAGCACCTCTCCTTTAAAGACAAGCTGAGAGAGTTGGGATTGTTTAGCCGGGAGAACAGAAGGCTCAGAAAGATGTTACAGCACCTTCCAGTACCTAAAGGGGTCCTACAGGAGAGCTGGAGAGGAGATTTCTACAAGGGCATGTATGGATAGAAAAAGCGGTAGTGTCTTTAAACTGAAAGAGAGTAGGTTTAGATTAGATACTAGGAAGAAATTCTTCACTATGAGGGTGGTGAGGCACTGGAACATGTCCAGAGAAGTTGTGGATGCCCCATGCCTGGCAGTGTTCAAGGCCAGGCTGGATGGCACTTTGAGCCATCCAAGAAGTTGACTCTCAGAATTTTGGGAATCACTATACTGAGCTGGAGAACAGGGTCAACAGATGCTGAACTGGAATGGGTTAGCTTCAGACTATGGTCCATTTCATCCCTTGCTGTTTCAAGAACCCCTCAGAAGGAAGCAATTCACTATCAGGGTCTCAAAAGTAGTGAATGAGCAGAATCAGTGAAAAACAGTTAGTACAGTATTTTTGAAACAGTGATGATTAAGTCAGTAGTGGTAAGAGGGATGGGTGAGGAACTGAGTTATAAACCAGGAGGCAGAAAGTTCAGTTTCAACATGGAGAAAATGCCGAAGTAGTAAAAAACTAATTAAAACCACTAAGCAACAGGAAGAGCAATGTTAAAAATATATTTACATACAGAGGAATTGCTAAGACAACACAGAACAAAGAAGGACCAGTACATACCAGCCTCACTCTAAAGTTACCTGCAAAACACTTTTTCAATCCTATCTCCTCAGATACAAAATCACCACCAAAAAGGACTTCGTTTTCACATTAATGCACAAACCTGTTTCCCCACATTTAGGCTTATCTCACCAAAGAAGGGTTTTCAAGGGTATATAAACATTAAAGTCATATTTAGATGCTGCAGCCCTTTTGCCAGCTTTGTCATCAAGAATTGTTTCTTCTATAATTAGTGTAGAAATGTTCTCATTCACATGTTCATTGTCATTTCATTTGCAGAGTCCACGAGAACGAACTACTGTCATCCCCAATGGCATTGCTTCCAGGTAATGCACTTGGAAGATGGCATTTGCATTGTCATTGCCTACACTGTTACATCTCCAGATAGAATTTTCATTTTCCCCTAGCTTACTACCTTACCACCTGCACTTCACCCCTCAGCCCCAGCAGCAGGGCCTCAATTATTGCTCTGCTTCTACAGAGATAATTGCAAAAGCCTTCTATACAATCTGATCAGTGGACAGCTCTTAGAAACACTACCTCATTGAATCATGACTTGAAACCTTACATCGTGTGTTTTTTCCTTCTAGATCAGAATATTTGAACAAATATTTTATGCTAGAGAGCAACACAAATGTCTTAAAAAAGGGAAATCCCTAGAAATCAATTTAGGTAATGCTGGCAGAAAATGATGGAAATAAATGCTAAAGAAATACATTCTGTTCTCATGACAGGAGACACCCAGAGGTGAAGCTGTCATTACAAAATCTTTTACAAGTCTCTGTTTCTAGCACATAATAAAAGCTTTGCACTACATATAGCAGAACGAAATGGAAAGATCAACACCCACTCACCTCTGAAATGCAAGAAGAGCCTTTCTCTGCAAGACCTCTTGCATCCCTCGCAAAGATGCTAAAAAGGATATATTTAATCAGTGATATGAACGATGATGAGATTTCATTCCACACACTAATTGAAGAAGCTTTAATACTTTGACTGAAAAAATGGTTGCACACAGAACCTTTAATTAGATGTCTACCATTCTGCCAGGTATCCTTTTTTAGGCAGCATGGGAATTTCCAAATGTGAATGTTTATTCCTATCTTACCATCAGTAGCCTGCAGACTGTAAGTCAATCCCAGTGCCAAGTAGCCTTTTGCTTTGAACTCTGATGTTTTGTCCCCGAGATCAACAACTGCTTTGGCAAATCTTTCAGCTTCTTCCAACTGAAAATATAAACATCCACGTAAGTCTAAAACTCGCTAAATCTTATATTATAATGATAAGAATGCTCAGAATGCTCACAATGTGTATTACGCACACTGAACCTGTTAAAATCTCAGCCATGATTGCTTTGAAGGACTATTTCATTTTTCATTAGACTGAGTTGTCTTGCTAAATACTGAGTAAAAAACACAGATTTTAAGCTGAAACACCTATTCCTATGGTTGAGAGAAATCTGGCACAAAACACACTTACTGTGCTTTTGCCATCTACCATTTTTGCACTTTATAAATAGAGTTCTTGACCCATTAACCATTTATTTAGGAAAATCAATCACAAGAACTATGGCTCCAACCCTGTATAAAAACAGTATATCCATGCAGAACTGCTTCAAATACCGCATTCCTGAATGGATGCAAACTCACAAACAGAGAAGCATGTAAAAAATCGAGGTTTAACTGCACACCCATGTTAGCACACTATTTCATAATATAGACAGAAAAAAAAAAGCCCATTTTAATCCATTCCAGTAACTGTAAATGCTAAGTACAGTAAGCTACTCCATAGGGACTCAATCTATAGGGAACAATTTACAGAACTAGGATATACCTTAATTAAGGCTATATTTTTGTCAGCCTCAACAAGCTATGTTTGTGCTACTACAGCACTTTCTCAATTTCTGTATGTGACCTTTCCCTTCTCTTTTCCTTCTTTTTAAAATATACTCATCCTTCTAAAAATTACACAAGTATCTTGAAAACAACATGATGATCTTTGATCACGTTAATGTTTTTTGTACAGATACACTGATTTCAAGTTTATCTAAAATACAACTCAACTGTCCCTACTACGAATTCATAAACCACAGCTACCTGCAAACATGGCGTCACCAGAAGAGTCTCTTGATCATAAAAGATTTGTCTCATTATCTTCCCAAAAGTTAGTTTCCTCTTGCAGAAAATAACAGAAGTCTAAGTTGCATTTATAATCTGTCTTCCAACAATGTTTCAATTTCCATACATTTTAAGCTATGTCTTAAACCAGTATCAAAATATGCTACCTTGACAAACATAACCACTGTCAAGTATTTCAAATTAGCCATTCAAACAGGGATGTACATGTGCATATTCGTATCTGTGCTGCGTGTTTTAGATATGCCCAAGTGCATGCAGTCACTGTGCAAAAGTATTTGCTAAATCAAGATTTTAGTACAGCTCTTGCTGAGAAGACAGAGGGCAAAGCTTACCCAGTGCAGAGATCCCATACAGAGCTTTGCAGCAAGGAGTGGAATAGTTGCATCATCTGGTTTCAAACGTATACATTCCTTCAAGACTTTAACAGCTCGAGCAGACTGTTTAAAACATTTTCCATTGAAATTACTAAAAGCATAAATGTTTCACGGATAGAAGATTCCTATTTCCACCATTTACTTTATTTTTCCTTTGTGAAGGAGACATTACTACACATTTTGGTGACAATTTGTCACAACTCCTCAAGCCAGTAAAAGACAAGAGTTTAGGCACTGCTGTTTTTATTTAACTCCTATGAACTATCATTAAGCATCCCCCAAGAAACACTTGCTAAGAATGTAATTCCAATGGTACACAATTCAGAAAAGTTCTGAGATGCATTTAAAACTTTGCTAGGTCTGTAAACTCACAGCATTTGAGCCAGGCAAACCAAAGAGAAGGAATGGGACAGAGTTTTCTAAACAAGCAGTGTTTTGGTGTTCTTTGGGAGTTAAAACAGCACACAGGAATAGGTCTGATATAAGACAGAATGACACTGCTCCTCTTTTTTTAAACTTATTTGCCTCCATCCGATCACAGTTTGGAAGATAACTCAAAGTAAATAGAGTTGGAAGAAGAACCAAGTCTCCTCAGAACCAATGTGCTGCTAAAATATTTACTAAGAAAAATACATTCCTTTCCCCCATATTGAAAATAAGCAAAATATCCCCATTGAGAATGATATTTTAGAAAACTAGTTGTTTACATTACATAATCAATGTCATTTATTTTCTGTAACATGACAGGGAAAGGCAAAAAGAACTGAAAACAGAGAATTGTATCTAAAAACTTAAGTTCTTGGTTTATATAAAATTTTTTAAAAATCCATTAGTTGCACAGAATACACAGTCTCAAAGGCAGCAATATTAAAGAAGATAAAGTCAGAAATTTCCAAAGGAAAAAAAAAGCAAGAGCATCACGAATCAGCATTAATTTGTACCTAAGTATAAAATAAATTAAGTCATCAAAAGCACACTTAAACAAGTTTTACAGGATAATAGGATCTGGTATAACCCACTAGTTGTATTCAATCAGCTTATTTTAAGATTATTGGCAAGATAGTTCTTATCATCACCCAAGTTAGAAACTGCTCAAATAACAACATTCTTTGTACAGCACTGGGAATAAATTCAGGAGTACAGCATACTTAGTTGATTTAAGGATTAGAATTATGTTCAAAAACACAACAGATGAAAGATATGGAAGTGCTAAACATTGTTATCAAATGCCATCAAGACAAGAATCAGAAAAAATTTAGACTTACTTTTCCTGCTGCCATCAAGGACAATGCAAACTGATACCAGAGATGGAACTCTTCAAACGCAAACTTCATGGCTCTTTCTAAACACTAAATATAGGGGGGAAATTGTTATTTAAGGTCATGTTCTTCAATTATTGAGAAAATATTTTATGTTTCTAATATCTAGAAGTATTATCTAGTAGTATTAAGATTTTCTTATAGACTCTTATCTAACATACATGTAATAAAATATTTAAATTATTCAAATACATGAAAACAGTTGTTAGATTCTATATGGAAAAGAATTTAACAGAAAACTGATTTCCCGTTTACTACGTTTGTTTAAATACTCCTGCTGGTACTGTATTACGAAGTCTGAAAGAAGGAATGATGAATGTCAGCTTACTGAAGACACCATCTGTAAAAAGTAGGAGGTAAGTCTTAAGTGAAAAGGAAAATTGTGCACACTCTCTTCCTAAGTAATGAATACTTAATAAGCAACGGTACCACAAGCACTTATCATTTAAAAGGAGAGGTGGTATATAAAGATTCACCTTGAAGTATTATTTCTATTTGTGAAAATTTTAACTTCACACTCCATATTCCGCTGAGATTTTAAACAAACTAACTGAATGCCAAAATGAAAATCATTATTAATACACTGAAATTAAATATATGAAATTAGCATTATACACTAATTTTGTATGTTTTTAATATCTGTTGTTGTCAGTAAGAATTATTTCATTTTGCTATGTTAATTTTAACTAATCAGGCCCGTTCTAAATAGTAGAAAGGTGAAACACTTTTCTGCAATAAACTGATTTAGGAATTAATTTTCTAGTCTGCAGCGTCCAATTACACGAAGCAGCTTTTCTGCTCTGACAGCTACAGTGCGTATTTTATAACATAAAAACACGAATTATTTTTCCCATACAAACTCAGCGTTAGCATTACAGAAAGCATAACGAGGTGTGCAGTGTGTTCCCACACTACACCAGAATCTGAAGCAAAGAATGGCACTGAAAATGAAACAAAACACAAGTGCATTATTTGCTACATGTAACTAATGCATGCTAGAATTTATCCTACTACAAAATGTCCAGTACCAAGACTATTACTTATTAGAATTTTTATTGTATTATTGTAAAGAAATGAAGTGTCTAAAACCAAATACTTTCTAATATTGCTGTTAAAGGTTCATTAGATTGCATGTGTAGTAAGTTAATTAAATGTCTATTACAAAAAACAAGACAGGATTTATTTTCCCACTGAACTTTTTATAAGTGGAAACAAAAAGAGCATAGAAAGAAACAAGCAAGTTATGTGTGATTTCTTCTATTATTTTAGATAGTTCGCAGAGATGCATACGTAAGGTTCACTGTACTGTAAAAAATGTAAAATTTCTTTTCTAGGCCTTGCTCAATTAAAAATTAATTACCAATTCTAACTGCAGAAAATGAGGATTAAGTAATTGATACTTTAGGGTTTTATAATTTTGCAACTATAAGGGCACAGGACATAACTGTAGGTTATCCTAAAAGGCTTGAGTTTCAACATACTAATAATATATCTACCATTCTTTTTGCTTGACTTCAAGTTCTATTTACTTGGCCCTGCTCAGTAAGAAAAGTGACAAGTTACATGATTTTTCTTTTCTTTGTAAGATGACAAAACTGGCCGTTAGCATATGTGGGGGTAAGGGATGAATGGATGGATGTGTTTGTCTACACAACAACACGAAAACCTCTTAAACTGGGTTCTTCTGAACAAAGTAACAACAAGGAATTTCAGAGACCTACAGGCTTTAACAAGAAATACGTAACAAGCAATAGTCACCAGGCAGACTGCAAGTTAAGATAATGTTCAGGATAATGGCAATTGACTTAATTACTTGAAAACACATTCTGCACAATCCCTCTCCTACGGAAAATGCAACTGTTGATATTGCCTTGTAAATAATCACAAATCGCTATATGAACAGGCTATATTGAACACACTACTGAATTTGGTTGTTTAGCACCATGGTGTCCTGAAAAGTATATGCTTGAAGTTAGAGAGCTGAAAGATGAAATTATGAAAATGTAGGAAAAGGTCTGGACTGAAAAATATCTCTTCTAGTAGGACACTTATAAGCTCAACACCTTGCATCCCACAAAGCTTAAAAACGAACTTGATTACAAGCAGAGTACTTTTGTTTAGGAAAGAATTGACAGTATAAAGTTCCTTCATCTATTTGAAGCCACCCTAAGAAATTGAAAGCCCATTATACACAAACTGGATAAAAACATGAGCCCTTTTCAGTTAAGAACGTGACTTGGCATTAGAGCAGTTTAACGTGGATGAGACAGATTTTTGATCACTTAATGTTCTTATATAACAACCAACTACTACTGTATGTAATCAGCTATAGCTAAACCAGAAGGAGCAATAAGATATTGAAACTGGTGGGTGCATACCATTTCCACAGTTAGAATAATTTCCCAATTTCTGATTTAATCTACAACAGCTCCACTACAGCAATCAAAATCAGCTCAAAGAGATGAAGCCCTAAAAAATTAAATGCCTATTATATAACTGAACAGAACGTTTTAACATTTCTGAATTTGTGTTCACTGCAATACTTCAAATTATAAAAGTTACAGACTATGGGCAGCAGGATTTGAGGGCAAATATCTTCTACTCACTACACTGTAAGAGCTTCTTAAAGTCTGTGTTTTCCACTGTGCTTTGAATGATAGGAGGAAATGAGATGTTCTAAACATTTCCTGATAAGATCCTCCTGCAGCTGTACATCTAAAATATCCCTATGCTAAAATAAGTATTGCTTATTATACCAGGTCTTCATAAGATCATTTTTTTTCATATTCAGGAAAGATAGTTCATGTACATATAACAAATACATTTTAATTATTCTGTACTCAAAGTATTTTTCAAATATAGTGGAATTATTTTCTTATTTTCAAAAAGAACATTTCAAAAGAATATACATACAATTTTGTTGGAATATTACTACAAAGATGCCAGACTAAAAGATGCTAGGTTAAAAAAACCAAACCAAAACAAAACAAAACAAGAAGAAAAGACCTTAAAAGAAGCCTTAGGTAGGCTTCAGCTTTCAAAGCCTAAGGCCATGACTAAAAACCCCCAACCAAGTAGCTCGCCCAACATGAAGTCTCTCCTGCTTTCCAGGATATTTATGGCCCTGCTTTTGTCTGTAATCAAGATCACCACCAAGATCACCACCAGTACAAGAAGCTCCAAAAAGGCACTGAAATCAGAGATCTAAGTCAAGTTAAAACATCTTCCACTATTTCCAACATTCAATTGTGCCCAAAGCACAGAAGGAACAAGCAGTACCATCTGTCAGCTACAGGAGCAATCACACAAGCAGTGAAGGAAACAAGTGCTATGCTTTCCTCTATGTGAGGGGACTGTAAGTCTTTCTTTCTACTCTTCAGGGTAATGTCCTACACCTCAAGACACTTGGCTAAGTACATGGCTAAGAGATACCTCCAGCTTTCCTGATGAAGCCAAAACCCTTCCCTGTTAAGAAATGTAAGAAGAACTGGAAGCAAGAAGTTGTATCTACTGTGACATAAATGCTACCCAAAGTGTCCCAAAGGAGACAGTAGAGAATCCCAGGAACCTGTTATGTTCCTATAAATATAATGGTTGTTTAACATTCTAAAAAAGACAAAAAATCCACAACAAAAAAAACCACAACAAAAGCATCATGACACCAGACAAAACATAAGAATCAGATTTGGAACCCAGGGCTGCTCTACCCTTGCCCAGTTGCTAGGGTACTATATAAAATGGAAAGGTTGCCAGTCACTTAAAGAAAAAAAGAAATCAAAGTTTTCAAGGTTTTTTTGGTCTCTTGGGTTTTTTTATAATACTTGTTGATGTCTCTTGTTTCAGAAGTTCTAGACTGAAATACATGGATGGGCCACCTCTTGCACCTTTGGTGCACCCGCCTAAAACCATAAAAAGGTGATAGTGTCTGTGGTGGCAAGTAAATGGAAATATTCCTGATTAGATTATATTGTAGGGCTGGTCTTGTGTGAGCTTCGTACTCCTTTGTTCTGTGAAACACCTTCCATTGTACTGATTTAAACTGACTTGTATCCCAACTGGCAGCTATGTAATACTTTCAAGAAAAAGAATACCCAAACTGAGGGTTTAACATCACGTGAGATGCAGATTAATGGGTGGCTATCAACATATACCAGAGAAGAACTAGAGCGCTTTTTTTCATCTTTTTCTTAATAGAAGTCCTCTACTACAGTAGAGAGAAACCATTTATCAACAAATCAGTTCCTGGGTATGCCTTCCTATGCTGAAGTACTCTTCCTGGATACCAATAATTAATTGTGGTCAGCAACAGCACCCTGCTGCTGGATGAGCACTGTTTGAGCAGCAGAAAGATCTGCTCTGCCCAAAGAGCTGCAGCCCTTTCTCAGGTATAAAACTGCTAACAAACTTTGCAGTTTCTTGAAGCAGTTGCCACAATCTAACAAAACACAAGCATGCTACATAATGAAACATAAGACACTGAGGTAAGTAACACATTTCCCAAAGACCTGAAAAATTTTTTATTAACTTCATTTCCTTTTTATTAACTTCAAAACAATTACAAACTGTAAGGACTATGGATCACCTCAAATATTAAGAAGTGTAAAAGAAAGTTTTCTTCCGAAATCCTTTTTCATTCATTACAAATATTTTTCCTAGGAAATTATATCTATCATTTTTATATCCAGAACGACTTATATTTTTTGCCATTCCTTCTTGCTCTGTCCATTTTATGTGTACCCTTTTAAGCAGATCCATGCATCCCCACCTAAAAATCATGTGAATTTCTGTGGCATTAAACATTTACCACACCTTCCACACAACTTCTCTGTTTGGCCACCTCAAGTCACTTATATAAGTTTAGACAGTAAACATTTCGGGGTAGAAACCACCTCCTGTATTTATAAAGGAGTCAGAATAACAGTGTCCTGTATTAGTTTTAGCCCTTTAGTCCTACCACAATTAACATGGTTAACAGAAAACAGCAACGATGACACAGAGGAATATTCACTACTCTCAACAAACCTCTGAAAGCATTTCATATTGGCCTCTTCTTCCCAAGGCTATCGTAAGTAAATCGTAGACTACAGATGCACTTTGCAAACTGATGATACGATCATTCTTGTGTTCTGGTATTCTGCTCAGCACAGCATCACGGTTAGCCTGAAACACACCACAAAGAAAGAAACCAAGTCAGCCATTGTAATTCAAGCTGTTTTTTCACTCAAGTAAGTACCGTTCTGCTCAACCTCGCAGACAGCAGTTGCTATAAGGGATACAGAGAGATAGTATCTGACACTAATTTACAAATAGAAAGAATCACCAATTTTACATATTAGTGGCAAGACTGATGTTTCCACACGGACCTATTTTTAATTACTTCATTCTAATTCCATAAACTAAGTTATGTATTTAAAATTATTGAAGAGTTCTCAGAAACAAAAGAAGGTATATTTTCAATATAATGGATATTCGTCTTCTAAAATTTCTTTTTACTTTTTGAGTGCTAATAAAACACATTAAAAGGATCTTCAAATCCTTTATTTCAGCTTTCGTAAAATAAGGCTATCAACTTCTTTTCTCTTCACAACATTATGACACTATCATCTAACTTGTGAATGGTAACATGCCCAGGATAACCCACAGTCACCTTCAGGAAGTTACTACTGAGAAGTGAGAACTGATCCTGGTTCTGGGCACAGCTTTGGAACTAGGCCATGTTTGCAGTAAAGGTTTATACTTTCAAACCTGTTTTGTGAAAGGCACATTGCAAACCTAATTCCTTAAGTAAAGTGGTCCTTTTGGAAAGGAAGAAAGCTGAGCTAGAAATTGTTTAAATTAATTGACCATGTTCACAGAGAAATCATGTTCAAGAGTAAAGAACAAAATTTGGGTCTCAGAGTAGCTAGTACCTCACTGAATGACCCACTGCTTCTCCCACTTTACCACGAAGCCTCCGAAAACACATTACCTTGCTATCCTATCTATTTCTAGTTTTCTTGGTGCTTAATATTCCCATTGGTACAAATGCTAGTATATCTGGAAGTCTGAAATCAGAAGTCAAAGATACTTCTCTCTCCTCTTCCCCCTCTTTATTTTGAATTTCACAGGGCATGGCCCCCTTAGTACATTTACTCAAATATGCTAAATTTTAATAGGCGGCTTATTTCCCTCTCTTCCAGATGCAAAAAATGACACACAATAAGGGATAATAAATTTTTTCTCCACTTTAACAGGGTAACATTTTAAGCTGTCAACATACTCGAGACAACTTTAAAATCAGAATCATTAAATAATGAAAATTTTCAAAGAGATACGTGGAGTGTAAAATGCACAGACATCTCAAGAATTATCAACTGAATAATCCACACCTTGGTTTGAAACAACCCCCCCCACACCCACACCCCCCCCACACACCCACCCCCAAACAGACATTTTGCTTTCTTTTGATCAAGAAGTCTTTGGCTTTTCCTTTTTACACTGCATAAATATTTAGTCGGCTTCAAGAACTTCTTTTTAATTCCACCTCTAATCACTATTTGACTCAGCCCCTTGCAAGTTTTGAACAAGCTGTTAACTAGCACTTCTTGTGAAACAATGGTTGACAAAGCCAAAGCACGAAGATGTCTCATAATTATTACAGATATCTTGCATATTTGAACAATCATTTTCTGGATAATTATAAAACAGAATGTACATAGGAACTTACATGATCAGTATTTCAGAACTGCCATGGTCTCAGACACTCTAAGGTGACAGTTAAACTGCAATGTGTCATCTGGCCACACTTACACACTTTAAGTCTGTAACACACTTGAGCAGTACAACTCAGCACAGCCTCAGTGGAAGGAAGGATATGCTCAGCCATTTTTCCACACCTAAAGCTGAGCCCAGGAGGCGGTGATCAGTGACACAAAGTCCAGCTGGAGGCCAGTAACCAGTGGTGCATCCAAGAGACTGATACTGGGCCTGATCCTGTTCACGACCCCAAGCATGTTTGCTGAACTGATATGTCAAAGGGCTGTGCTGTCATCCAGAGGGACCTCAAAAGGCTGGAGGAATGAGCTGACAGGAACGTCATCAAAGCCTTCAGAAAAGACTTGGAAGTGCAAAGACCTGCACCTGGGAGGGAACAAACCCAGGCACCATACATGCTGGGGGCCCCCCAGCTCAAAGGCAGCTTGACAGGAATGAACCTGGGGGTCCTGGTGGACACCCAAGGTGAGCAGGACCCAGCAAGGTGCCCCAGCTGGAAAAAAGGCTATTGATAGCCCAGGCTGCATTAGCATCAGTGTTGCCAGCAGGTGGAGGGCAGTGATCCTTCCCCTCTGTTCAGCACTGGTGAGGCCACACCTGCAGTACTGGGTCCAGTTCTGGACTCCCCACTACAAGAGACATGGAGCTACTGGAGAGAGTCCAACAAATGCCCACTAGAATGTATTAGACACGAGTATCTATTCTAGGAGCAAAGGCTGAGAGAGCTGTGACTCTTCAGCCTGGAAAAGACAATGCTCAGGAGGGGAGCCTTATCAATGTTAGAAATATCTGAAGGGACGATACAAGGAAGAGGGAGCCAGGCTCTTTCCAGTGGTGTACAGTGACAGGACTAGAGGCAACGGGCACAAACTGAAACACTGAAGGTTCCCTCTGAAGATCAGAAAACATTCTTTTTTTTTTGCTGTGAGGGTCAATGAGCACTGGCACAGGCTGTCCAGGGAGGCTGTGGAGTCTCTCTCCTTGGAGACACTCAAAAGATGTCTGGACAGAGATGCAACTTGCTCCAGATGGCCCTGCGTGAGCAAAACAAAAGGACCTCCAGAAGTCCCTTCCAACCACATTCATTCTGTGGTTCTGTTATCACAACTCAGTTGACATGCAGCAACACATACAGGCACTGTAACCTGAGGATGTCAGATCATAGAACCACAGGATGGTTTGGGTTGGAAGGGACCTTTTAAAGATCATCCTTCCATGGGCTAGAAGACTTTCCACCAGACCAGATTGCTCAGAGCCCTGTCCAGCCTGGCCTTGAATGGAGCTTTTGCTTACTAATTGACAATGAAAGTAAGGGATCATACTACTTTAATAACACAATAGCATATCAAAACATCAACGATTACTCAGTCTTCTCTAAGAGTTATTTCTTTCCCAAATATTGGTTTCAGAATCACAAATCACATACTACTTCACAACTACTACAGCTAGAAAGTTAGCATGCACTGAAGCTGGAATAACAGATCTCAACTCTCAGAAAGGTAAGTTCGCAATGATGAATATTTTTATGCTCAATCTTCCCCTTTCCCCCCTCCAAGACTAATTTGAACAAATGACTTAGCCAAAGTAAGTCAATCATGTCAAAGATTTTATACTCCTCCAAAACAAACTCTTTTGCCTGAAATAACCTGCAATAATTACTGTAAAAAAAAAAAAGCTTGCTAAAGGTATATGCTCTACAGTGACAGCATTTGATATAATTAGGCAGATCTAATTCACAAAGGAAAAGTTGTAAGTAACCTGAAATGACACTTAACAAGGCAGTACTTTTAATTTGTTTTTTGGCTTCTTAATGATGATATGTAAGGAACTACACATGCAAGCACAGCAATCAGTAGTCAGATCTTGCAGAACTGGGACTGCTTTCACTTCACACCAAGACCACAGTGCACATCAGAATTCTGTACATCTTCACTGCTGCTCAGGCACATTACAGAGGCATAGGTAGCACCTCTCAGTGGTAAGTATATACTGCAGCAAAACCAACATATGATATGTGAAAATGTTTGCTCAGTTGATTTTTCTGTATTCTGAGAATCAGAATCTAGACAGACTTTCTAGATTCTGTCATGAATATTGCAAGGCAGATACTAGGAATGAGGAAAGTAGTTAACACTACAATGTAAATATCTGCCACTTTAAAACAGTTAAACTAGGACAATGTTCATTAAAATGTTCCGATCCTATTTAACTGTAGCAAAACAGAAATTATGCCAAAACATGTAAGCATTTGAACCACCTATAGAAGTTAAAAGACTGCATCTCATTGATGTGCAGTGAGACAGACTGCATGATGCCTGAGACTGTAGAAGTTTCACCCTTCCAGTTAACAAAAACAGTAAGAGCTCCAGTATTTCATTTTACGTGAGAACATAAAACTGACATGGTATGAGAATGTCAGTATGTGGCAGTTGATTGATGGCTAGCAGAAAATATAGCAGGCTGATAAAGGGCACAAGTAGACCATTGAAAGGAATCATTTACTGAGGAAATGGGACATTTAAAAAAAATAATCCAGTAGCAAAGATGGAATGTCAGTATCATCAAAAATAATTTACAAATTTGAGTGACTGAAGTTTAACTCACAATGGAAGGTACTTTTTGGCGATGTTTATTATGCTCTTCTAGTAGTTTTTGATTTGCTTTTTACAACAAAAATAACTTAGATTTTTTGTCTGTCTGAATAGCAACCAGCTGGTGTAACAGTGGTTCATACTGGTAAGTGACGCCAAATGAAAGACCTGGCTTGTTCACCTGCCTATGGCTGGAAGGAGGCAAGGTACAGCCAGTCCAAAGGAGAAAAACGCCATAACACTTGCAGACCTCATCTTGCTGGCTCAGAGGAACAAAAACTTGAGTTTCAGCAATAACTGCCTGCTTTCCTAACACAAAATGAAAGACAAGGCAAAGTAAGGCATGGGAAAAAAAAAAAGTCCTATTTTAATTAAAAAAAAAAACAAAAACAAAACAAGGAAAACACACACAGCACATGCACATTCACTCTATTTTACCTACCATAGATTCACTAATAAGCAGCAACAGCAAGGCTTCTTCTGTATTTTCTTGAGGACAGAAGATGCTGTTCAAAATGAGAATTTAATTATTTAAGCAGAACACATTACTTTTATGAGTAGTTCACACATATATATTAAAAGTACTGTAAAAACTGGAAAATGTCCAAAAAAGAAAACAGAAAGTAACTTGCATAGAAAATTCAATTGGTTAAAATGCATTCCTTTGCAATGCTCTTTATTTTCATTTCAGAAAAGTTGGCTGAACACAATAAACGAACCAAACTACCACAGCTGTCAGAGTTGAACTCATTCAACGATCCCAAAATTGGACATTATTTGACATCTGTAAACACTAAACCCATAGTTTAACTAGCCTCTTACACCTAATCTGTCTGAGCTGAATCTACATCACTGATTCAAATGCTGGCAAAAGGAAATTCTCACATAAGAACAGGAGAACTTTTGTATTTTAGTCAATATGTGGAGAAATACTTCTATCAGTCTTTCATGAGATATGCTTGAGAATTTTTTCCTGATGCATTCAATAGCTATGAATATTTTTAAATAGAGCCATGACAATCTCCACCTGCTTGCCATAACCACTCTTACTTCCAAGTAATAGAATTGTTTGTTTGTAATGAAGCACACTTCCTTCGAACTTAATGCTGAAGGTCTACATAGGACTAGTTCCCAGACTTTACTGCTTTCTCTGAATACTGGATGCTTTCTGAACACTCTTCTATGCTGGTGAACACACAACAGTAATCTGCACTGGGTACATGACTGGCAGGAATTCGTTCATCCATTCTCATACACACAAAAAAATCCCCCAAATCAGTGACTACATTTTATCTCTTCAGATTTCTTCCTCTAAACAATTTCTGAATTAGCACAAGTACTATTTCCTGTTAATTCAGACCATTGTTCCACAATTAACTATTTAAATGTAGAAAATAATTCGTTGTTGTTAATAATCAATTCCTATGGTCCTAAGGGTGTTTAAACTACAATACATTAAAGACAGGAAATAAAACTTGTCTGACATTAAAACATCTTTTGGGATTTTTTTAAAGCACTAGAAATATAAACAGTAATTAAATGCCTGAAAGAAAATGGAAACTAAAAGACATATGAACTCCAGGCAGTTTGAAAGCAACATTGTAAATGCATTGTGGTAATATACAACAGCTAAAACCCCAGGGCAGCTGCTCTGTTGTTGTGTTTTTATTTTTAAATCAATGCAACTGCTCACCAGATTTTTAAGAGTATTCTAAATCTTAGAATACATTTTTTTTATTATTACATAACAAAGAAATTTCAAAACACAGTTAATCGTGAATAGGAACCACCCACAATAAGGAATGAGGAGTGATGAGGAAGCATCAGAGTGCTCCTTATTTAACAATCCACTCTTCTATGCAGAATTTAACAACTTGGAAGAAGATTTAACCTGACCGACTGACAATGGCACTAAGAAAGCAGAATAATGATTGGAAAGAGCTGCTGGAGAAATTACTTTCTCAGAGAAAGAAGGCATGTTGCCCCAAAGAGAACTACTAAAAAGTCACTTTTCAAAACAAAAGCAAACATTATTTTCTCTTGCAATTTCAAACATATTTTCATAGATATGTTGATGTTTGTCTCAAACAGTGAGGATTCTCTCTGGGCAGAAATTAGTGAGAAACTTCTTTGACCCGTCTAAGCAAAAAGCTCAGCTCAGTTAAGTTGGTTGAACTCAGACATTTTCTGCGTCTCCTGATAGATGCAGGCACGTGAGTAAAGTAATTTCAATGTAACAGGGCAGAGCAAAAGAGGCAACTGAAAGCATGAAATGGCTATCAACCAAAGGCAAACCATGAAAGTTATGCTCAGTTGAAGAACTGGTTAAAGAAAACTGAAGAGGCAATTACACAGAGATCTACAAAATCATAAATGCTATTAGCCAAATCACACCTATAATCCTCAAAAGAACACAATACAGTTATCTAATGTCAGGCAACACGGAAAAAAAACACTGCATTGTAGAGTCAGAGTTGGTGGTCAGAACAATACCTAGGAAGAAATTTCCTACGTATCTGTCTTGCTATTCATTGTCTTTGACACTTGCTTTCAATCACTACTGGAGATGAGATACTTGGCTGGACATACTTTATGTGGCATGGGATTAATCAGTCTGACGTGACGAAAGGACTTAATTACATGATCTGTTGAAATTGTGAAACTCCTCACCTGCGCATCCCAAGAATGAGAGAACTAAACTGAACAAAGCCCCACTTTTGCAGGAAGCGTGTTGCTATGAAGGATAAGTTGAGAATGGAGAACGTAAGTTTGAAAGACTGAGCCCGAGAAACCTTCTGTAACTATTCTGAATCCAGGAAGGAGAATTGCTAGAAATCTTTGAAGAGAAAGGCCATTCTACTTAATAATGGTAAAGGCACCATAATTATGTGGGCTTGCTGCCATGTAAAATATTCCTTAATGGAAATCTGCAATAAATACAGCTAAACAACTCAAAATGGTGTCATATCGCAGGCATTTATGTTACAATATAAAGATACTGTGAACACTAAAACAAAACATCCCTCCATTATGTAAGCAGGGCTACTTCTATAATCAATCTGCCACAGAAGCAGACTCTTTGGCACATAACAAGGTCACTTTATGGAAAAAAGCTTTCATGTTAACTAATAAGGCATATATACTGTAAGAGAGGAACACACTGTTCTTTAGGATTTGCTGTGCAATACCAAGTAGCTTGAGTAAGAAAATAATTAAGGCTGCATAAAAGAGATTTCCTCATGTCTGGGCAACAAATGTACTTCTAAGAACAGTGATCAAGGTGTATTCACAAAAAAAGGTATTTCCTTTATACAAAAAGAGGCTGCCTGCATGTACAGTTTACTAATTATGTACTTGCAGGGAAACACAGTAGTTGTTCCGGCAAATTGATTGTTCAACTCCATGCCTGCATCTTTTCTTAAAGCTGAATAGAGTGCTTTTAATGACTTCGCATCCCAGAGGTAGTCAGACAAGATTGAAATTACAATCCCACAATGCCTGAATTTTAATCCAGCTGGACAACAATTCAAACAAAAAACAATAATAATTTTTTTGAAGAAAGAGGGTCAAAAATTTCCTATGGCACAGACAATGCATCTTCATAAGATATTCCCAGATCATACTGATTTCACAAAATCACAGAAAAGTTGAGGTTGGAAGGGGTGTCTGGGGATCAGAGCTATTAACTTTTAAGAAAAATTTCAAATGCGAAGGAATAGCTACCTATATCTAATACTAACCCTAATGGTGATTGGTTTGGAGAAAAAAGTTACATTTTCAAGAAGGAAGAAACACACCATAGCTTCTCCAGAATTTACTATGAGATATACCACACAAAAATGATCTAAAAAGTATCACTTATCTGATTCAATGGAAGATTAAAACTGAACAAAAAGGTGGCATCACAAAGAAGTGCCAAAACTAATCTAAGGTTATAAGCTATAAGGTAGCTGCCTTGGGAAATAAACTACCTTTGACACTGCTAGATAAATTTCTAGATATGTTTTGTTTTTTCATAATGCTTCCTGAACCAACTTGACCATATTGTTGAATCTTTCTATGATAAAGCAGGATAGATGCCTAGAAGCAGCACGCAACTTTTAAATGTGCAATATCGGATTTGCCACCCAGTTCACATTTTCTTTTGTACTCCATGCATAATAAGAGATACTGAGTATATCATATACACCAGAACAGGAAAAAAAGAAAAAATTTCTACAATTTCTACAAAATTTTCTACAATTGAGAACAAAAGGTCTCATGTATGCAGTGCAAACCTCCACTTGGAGAAGCATGTTTCTTCCCTAGGTCTCTTCAGGGCATCTATCTATCTATCTACACAGCATGGGAAACATTCTCATTCACACTGTCAAATTCCTTCTACATTTTCAAAAATATAAACTAAATTACCCAGTGCACTGGGTAACAACTGCAGTTACAGAAACAAAAGAGGTATAAACTCAGCCATACTTTTCTCCAGTGTATACCCGTGGTCTTCTACTGAGCGCATAATTCTTAGTATTTGAACCTTTTCGAAGTGGATCATCGAGGGGTGATTGGTGAGGAGGATCTTCCAGTGGATTCCAGTAACTCTGTTCACACATACCTCGTAACAAAATTTCTGCAAGTTGTCTTGCTATTGTCTGTAAAAGCAAAAGATAAATATTTTCCCTAGAAATGCTGAATACAAACTCTTAAAAAATGCTCAGATTTTTTTCTAATGAAGACTACTTATATAGAACATATTTTTTTATCCTACAACATCCAAAAAACCAGGCATGATGCTGTTTAACAGGTAAAAGTACCCAGTTCAATTCTCTAAACACAAAGAAAAATAATGGCACTAACAAACAATTTTTCAATTTTATTACTTAAATTCAGATACTTCTGAAGTATAAACAACCCAACTGCTGCTCCTAAGATAATCAATAACCTAAGATGCTTAATAAACTCTACTGCCTGTCCAGACCTGGAGCAGTTGTTTGCATGACAGAGACCACAGTGGAGCAGTTGTCCACACTGCAGCCTGCTAAGAGAACCATGGTGAAACAATGATACTCCCTGAAGGAACTGCAGCCCAAAGGAGGGACCCCATGCTGGAGCAGGGGAAAAGTGTGAGGAGTAAGGAGCAGCAGAGAGGAACTCACCACAACCCTCCACCCCTCATGCACCACTCAGGGAATGGGAGGGTAGGGAGAGGAGGTAGAAGAGTCAGAAGACTGAAGTTGAACCTGATAAAATGGGGGCGAGGGGGGGAAGGGTGTTTCAGTTTTTGTCTTTGTTTCTCATGATCCCACTCTCTTTTAATTGACAATAAATTAAGTTAATTTCCTCCAAGAAGAGCCTGTTTTGCCTGTGACAGTAACTGGTAAGCAAACTCCCTGCCTTTATCTCAGACCTCAGACCTTTTCTAGCTTATTTTCTCCCCATGTGTTAAGGAAGAGGAGCTTGAGGGCAGCTGGGTGGGCATCTGGCAGCCAGACAAGGTGAACCCACCACAGACAGTTATGGTCTGTGGGCTGAATGGGGCTTCTGACAACTTGTACTTGAAGGTGACGGTGTTAGCTACTGTTAAAGCTCAGCAAGAGTGAAACAAGGTTGAAAATCAGCATGAAAAGGTTTATTTTGACTAACTATTATTGTCACCATATATTTAACTGTAGAAATACATACATATTTTTAATTAAATAATGCTAATTTAAAGCTTTTAAGTCATCCTATAATCCATAACCATCAGGTTAATCTCCTCTTTAATGTTTCATACACATGCAATAGAACCTGCACAACTACATATCACAATGATGAAAAATCAAAGATTTTCTACCAGGGCAGTAGAAAGAAGGCAAGATCTAGATTTGCATCAGAATTGGCATAGTTTCCCAGTCACATTTCCCAAAAATAGATGTGTAATGTTTAAGTCACAGACAGCACCATATGATCTGCATCTTCTGCCTTAACTCCTATACCATAAGAAGCCCTTCATCTTTTTATGAAAATTTGCAATATTACCCCTGTCCATTGAAAGTATATTTTTAAATAATTTAAATATATTTACTAGGAATCAGTTATTGAATGAGTTAAGAAATCACTTACCTTCCTTACTACCAGTTTGGAAGTTTTAAAGGCCCAGTACTTTTTATTATATAAAAGATTCAAGCTTCTGACAATATAAGTAATAAATCTTCATGATTTTGCTTTTATGGTTTTCCTTTAACAGGCTTTATAAATTGATAGCCTTCAACTTAATATAAACCACACAAAAATTATGCACTCTCTTCTCACCCCCACTACCTTATGAAAACATGAAAGTACATTGACTCATAAATACGGCACTTATAATCAAGGTTGAAAACATGGTCAGTCAGACCAGTCAGGTTCTAATTATAACCACATATAGGAAAAAGAAATAGGAGAGAGACTGGGTACCAAACATTCCTTACTTTAATCATTCACTTAAGCCAGGAAATGTAACCTTATACAGTGTTGGATACCAGGTTCTTAACAATATGCTACGTATCTATTTGTCTTTAACTCATCCACTATTTTTATGCTTTCCCTGCCTACTGAAATTCAGATGCTACAATAGGAAAGTGGTTTAATATAACTTACCATTCGCAGGTTTTGTGTAGTTCTTGTTTCGACAGCTCTTAGTAACTCTCTAAATCTACCAACTCCTCTTGTCAAGTTCCTGTATATAAACAGAATTTGACACTATTCCAACTTGGATGAAGTAATACCTTAAAATATTTCTCAATAAAGTTGTTAAAATCCATGCTACTTTCTTTTTTTCCCTTCATAGCCTCATTGCCTTTCTGTGAGATAGATATATAGAGATATAGATAGATATACATAGATATAGATGGATAGATATATATATATTCATCTGGGAACCTCACCACTGATTACTGTAACAACATTCCCTGACAGTTTATAGAAAACAGGAACATTTTCATGATCAGTAGATAGTTCAAGGGAAGGCAAGAAAAAAAGTAAGAAGCAACCACCTCAAAAAGAAAAAACTAAGTTGCTCTCTTTGCTACAATAGTTTTAGTTGTCAATTACATTAGGCTTCTATATATATATATATATATATATAAACTTTGAAAAAAAAAAATCCATTTTAGCTGCCTCTTGACATCTTAAAATAGGGAGACTAAAAATGAGTAAATCTTGTAACCCTGAAAGCAATATAAAACATAAAATTTTGAACTCCTTTTCAGAAGGGAAAGAGCACAAACACATTAAGGCCCACTGTGTGGCCAGAAGAGGACTGGGGGATCAGTGTTCTGTTCTTGACTCTGACTGGCTTTTCATGTGACTTCTGCAACGCAAGTTTCTCCATCTACACTTCTTCCACATGTGCTGCCTAAACAGCTTTTGCAGAGATTGAAGATCCTCAGAGGCATCATTGATACTAACAATTTTAACAGATCTGAACTTTTTTCTCAAACAATAGATTATATTGAATGGTCTTACAGCTTTACCTTTTTCTCATCTCTTTATCAGTTGTTTGGAGGTTTTATTGCACATAAAAGCAGTCAAGAGTATTTTATTTTATGCTAATATAATTTGTCTTTGAACTGGTGAAGGACTGGGTTAGCTTTTTGCTGATCTGAACAATTCAATTCTGCAACCTGAACACAACAACAGGACAACCATTTCACTATTTGAAGTTTAGTCATGAAACAAAATTATTTGAACAAAAGTGTAACTTGTCTCAAATCATTGCTGTTACATCATATATTGTCTTAAGGTGTGATGCTATGTGCAAGCTGCGTAGCATTTACCTAAGACAGAGCCCAAAGAGACAAAAAAAATTACATATTGTGTAAGCTTTCTGTAAGTAAAAGCACTATTGCACTGCACTATAAATAAGATGTTAGAAACTGCCTTCCTTAGTCTGCTGTCTTTCTTTAAAAATATATTTAAAATACTGATCTTTTGAACTGCAACTCCGTACAAATTCAAAAAAAAGCCAGCATTTTTATACAAATATTTCTTTCAATTCAGTTGCAGAATACCTGAAACTAGTGTTTGAAGAAAGAGATCTTGCTATAGGACTGTAGTACTCCTATCACTTTACCTAGAGACCTACTCATTTATTTTACTCTTCAGATTACATGACAGCACTCATCTCTGTTCTGTTTTACATAATAAAGGATTATCAGGATACTTCAGAAACTTTAGTTTCCACACATCTTTCACTAGCATGACATCATCTTTCAGTGGCACAAGTTCACCTTCTAAAACACTTTTATATAAAAGCTCATTTTAAAAGACGTAGCATTTCCAAGTAACAAAACCTGTATGAACAGGTTGAAAGTTGTGCCAAAGTATGCCACCAGTTGGCTAAAAAGAAATCCTCACCAATCACACAAGAAATAAAAATTGTTTGTAAAAAGCCCACATGCTACAGCAGAGCTTGACCATAGAGTGACCAGCTAGTACATAGTAAAGAAAACTCATCTTGTGTAAACATCTGCATGAAAATGATTGTGTGAAAGACTCTATTGATTTATACATTTCACACAGGCAGGCCTCAATAGCTGATGACTATTACACCAACTTCATACACTAATGAAGGACAGATAGTCATTAGGCTAAATTTCAAGAAAACCTCCAAACTCATTGGAAGGTGGACACATTCAGCACCTTTGAAAAGCCAAAATACATATCATTCAGTAATACTACATTCCAAATATTTTTGAGAGCCAAAACCAGTCCGCTGGAATCCCAGCTTTAAGTCGTCTGGTCTAAGTGTGTATTTCCCATGAACGGAGTTCTTTCTCAAAGACTGCAGTGCAAAGTCTCAAACATATCCTTGTAACAAGATTTTTAAAAAAGAAAAAAAAAAAACCCAAAAAAACCCCAAACCAACAAACGATGAAAAAAACCCCCAACCAAACAAAGCAGACTAGCCAAAAAGCTGAAATGCTCCCCGCAAAATTATCAAAAAAGAGTTATGAGCAAGAACTTGTCAGCTTGAACTTCTATTTTCCCAGTGCAGATGAAACATATACTATGTAGTAGAACTTCAAATCACAATTAACTTCATGAAATTTTAGGAATTGGCAATTTTCCATATGAAGTTTATGTCTTTCAATGTGTTACAAGAACAAAAACAAAACACTTTATGCTTATGAAAAAGCATGCAACTTTCACAAGCCCTTAAACACTTCATGACAGATTGCTATTAGTTACCTATTACACTTTTTTAAGCATCTGCAAGGAACTGAAACTTGTGACTGAAGTTCTACTGTATCATGGAAAAAGCAGTAAGATTGTACAAGGAAAAAAGCAATTAAAATACAGAATTAGCTTTTGCTTCATAAAGCATTTAACAGTTATCCACTGCACAAGTCAACATAAACACAAAACAGATTTGTCAAGCATCTACATGAAATTTACTAAAAAACAGACTTCAAGAAAAACTACAATCTAAATCACCCTAAAATCGAGTTAAATGCTTTGAGAGACAAGAAATGAAGCAAAATATACCATGAATAATATGGTAGATCTCCACACCGCACTGCTTTTAGCAAAGTACATTTCCTGTATTTGTTAACAGTTTTTAACATTGAGGAGAAGAATGGTGGCTATCTGGCACATGGTTTTCCTTCCTAGCCCAGGACACACACAGCTTTTACCTGCTTTTCAATACGATGTGCCTTCATGTCAGCAGTTCTCGCTGTGCTGATTGAATGCCAGAGCAAAAGGGCACATTAACTTAGACAGCAACGTCCCACAGTGTCTGTAAATGACTTTGAGATCCCTTTCATCCATGGGACAAGGAATTTTAAGGTATATTAACATTCACTTGGAACTGACACGTTTTCAGTGATTTCAGACAAGACAAAGACAGCCCACAGATGGACACTGATAGTTACATACATGTGTGTTTATATGACTGCCTCCTGTCAGAACATGCTCAAACCAACTCCTTTGAATTGCATTTTCCTCATTTTTAAAGATAATTAGAATGTTTGCTGCTTTAAATCTTCAAGGAAAAAAACCCCCTTACTTTGACTCTTTAAGTAGCACTCTGCCAGTTAGGCAGAGAACCAACATCTACTGAAAGTCCATACAGACACGCCCTTAAGGCCTGTTTGCACCCTTGTGTCTACATATTTGCACCCTAAGCCACAAAAATTCATGTTAGAACCTAATTAATTATTCTGATACAAGATTGAGCTCACTTTCCCCACCTTCTCTTGTGTTTTCTCTCTCTTTCTGTCTATACTTATAAACAGAAAAAAAAATGCAATGTTTGTAAACTCATAGGTACACTGTAAGTTTTAAAGTTTGGTTTTTTCTCACAAAAAATCAAATACAAAAGTAAAGAAAGGAATTTTTTTAAAGGTAAGGAGTAAGCGCAGCCAAAACTCTTAATACGCATGCCAATCAGAACAGTGACATCTCAGTAACTTCAGTATAACTGACATGTTTACAAAAAAACATAAGGATTAAAATCCATACACTCTAACTAATTACTTTTAGCCAATTAAGAGTCATTTACACAGTATTAAGGCCAGAAACAATTTCACATTAAAAGAAGTTACTACATAAGCAAAAAGCAAGAAATGTGACAAATCAAGAGATTAACTCTTAAGCAGTAACAGAACATCCTAATACCAAGGTATGCTGTTTACCATACTGCTTTGTATAGCCCTACGAGATGAACTAAAAAGAAAATTTAAAAGGACTGCAATTCTATGGCTCTCTTCCATGACTTTAATAGAAGGCCTGCCCAAATGGACAAGGCTACATACTCTGCACAACGGATGGTGCTTTGGATGATTGTGACTAATGTCTGTGTCTGTTTTCTGTCAGGTTTAAGAGGGTGTAGAAGAAGTATAACTTAATACACAATTAAAAAAACACCCTGGGATGCGTTTAGGGATCGATATACAGGAGGCAACATAGTTGCAACTTCAGACAGTTCTGTTTTCGCTCTTTTCCTTTCATACTTACACTTTCAGTACACCCACAATCGATATAATTTTCACAAAACACTAATTAACACAGGGCATTATTTTCTGAATAAAATGTAGAAAATCTCTAATTTCCTGCCAGAATCTATTCTTTTTTTTTTAAACCTACTTAAAAAAAAATGGTCATGGCACACTTCTCATTTTATCCATTGTTACCTCACGCAGAAAGAAAAATCCCAGATTTCTCAAATTCACTACAGAAGATCATGTTTATTGATGTTTGAAAGTTCCTAACTGATGTTTGGGCTTATAAATAAAACATCTTCAGTGTGCCATTAGAGCGACAGAAGCCTAAGTATTTGAAAGAGCCCAATCAAGCAGCAATTCTGGCATTCACGCATTCAAAATGAAAACACTGCCTAGGACTGCAGTTCCACTGGTAGTTAGTCCACCTAATGGTTCACCACCTGAAGAGAAAGATCTCATCCTCCCCATTCCCATCTCTTAGTGTTTGCTCCCTTTATCCACCATTCTTCCTTCTTGATATCTTCCTACGCTCACTTGCCATGCTCCTATCTCATTTCTGACAGCCACACCAGCCATTATCACACCTTCCAGTGAATCAATTCTTCTCACCAGAGTGAGAGAAAGACAGGATTTCTTCGAGAACAAAAAGACTCCACAGAAGAACCAAACAAGCACCTGAACCAGCAAGAGGCAAACAAGGAAAATGCACGCTAGCAGTGTCATCTGGGGAAGATGACAGTAGGTAACTCCTCTTTACAGTGGAAAAACAAGAGCATTAACTACAGCAATAAAATGAGCATTTTGAGGGGAGTAAGGGAAGTGTACAAAATAATAACTCCCCAGTTTGAGGATCCAAGACCATTTTGTTTGCCAGCCATAAAACCAAAAGCTTCAATCTGATGCTTGCAAATGCAATCAACAGCCACTGTCAGCAAGATATGTAGTACATGGGCTAAAAAATGCAAAGTACCTTCTTGGAAAAAGTGAGCTGGAATCAGAATTCCAACCACAAATTATTAAGAGTATCAACCTTGAACATCAACTCAGATACTGACATTACTCTATCATTGTTCTTTGTATAACTAATTACAAAAGTTGATAAGATTTTGAATAAAAGCAATCCCTTCATGTTTATTTCCACCTCAGTCTTCCATGTAACACTGCCAGGTTTCCTACCTGTAACTTCACAATGGAATCTTATTTTAAACTCTTGAAGTTAAGACACAATTCTAAGCAATAAACATACAGTAAGGTTTGAAAGAGAAAGCATTCATAATGGATGATTTTATCTTGAATATGTGAGGGAATAATAATTTCCTCTCATGTTCAAATAAAGTTTTTTCAATGAAAACTAAGAGGTAAGAACAGTATTGGAAATAAGGATGAGGAAAGCATCTGATACGACAGATAATAAAGTATCCTTTGAAAACTTACTTTTGCTAGGAATCACAGAGCAGTGATTTTTGTTCCTATCTTGAATATATTCTTGCATTAGCTTCCTAACCACACAAACATGAAAGCAAGTATATAGAGAACAAAGATGTTTCGAAAACTGCAGCAGAAGTGATCTTGCTTGCTTTCCAATATACAGCAGTGGTATTTTACATACAAGGAATGTGATACTTTGTAGGATTTCAAAGTTTTCATCTTACTTTCTATTCTTTACTTAAACACCAACTTGTTTTGAGCCTGATCTAGGATGTGCAACAAGATCTCAAGAGATGCAGAGTGATAGGTATCTAGCACTGTATTCTAATACAAGAGAGCTGACCTTACAGGATCTTCATGTGCATTTATGTCAAGCATTTACACAAATCCTTTTCTCATGGGTTTCATCACTCTAAAATCCCTAGTTGTTAGCACTGTATAGATACACATGTGGAATAGAAGCACCTACAGATTGCCTCCCAGCCACTGTTCCTCCCTTACCAGAAAGAGAGTAATATTCTTATGCTATTTCTGTTACATGTTATAGTGAAAAGAGAAAAATAAGTAAAAGAAATTCTACATAGATAAATCCCATACTCTAAGTAGGGCTTTTCATTGTGTTTGTCAAACATTTAAAGCCAATATAAACCAAGTATATCAATTATATGAAAAAATGAGAAAAATTGGTTGATTTTTTAAAATTACTTTTTTTCAGGGCTAATTTTCTATGGAGAAGAAGCCAGTGTATACATAACAACTTGCTGGAGGAGACTGGGAATGTCTTGCTTCACTGTGGCTGTGCCAGCACAGGTAATGGCCCCATGAGGAGTACAGATCTTCTCCGGGATCCTCAGGCTTTGACTGAGTATGTGAACCATGATGGAGACTAGACCAAATTGCAGTCTGGATCCAGAGCAATATCCTTGGAGGAGGTGTAAAATAAGCCAAAAAAAATAGCTCCAAAAGCTAGGGAAGTCTAGCTTTGGCCTCCTGATTTTAGACTTCAACCAGAACGCCATTTTACTTCAAGAGCACATACTTCCAGCATATTTGTGAACATTATTACCTCAAAAATAAAAACCATAAAAAAGACAAAACTGATTTGTAAATCTCATAACATGAATACAAAGCAAATACTAGGGTAGAAGAAACACTGGGTACATAAACAGCTGAACTCTCTTTCTCAGGGGCATGCTACTTGAAAACAGCTATGTTAAATGCCAAAGTTCTTGTGCTCACAGCTTTTCTTGGAAAAACATCAGAACTTTGAACTCTTTCAATATGAAATTACAAAGCAACTACTACACAAATTATGTAATCATCCTGAAAGACATGTAAGGTTACACATTTCAAAAGTTTTTTTAAAAATACACAAACCCAACCCCAAGTTTTAGAAGAACTTCCTCAACTTCCTTGTTACACATTTCCAAGCTGAAATGTTCCTCATCTCCCAAGTGAAAAATGGGTATGTAGTTTGTTTCTTTAATAAAATTCTGTACGCTTCAGAAGAAACCATTCATTTCAGTTTTGTGTCTTAATAGCACTAAACTAACACTTTTCTGGTTCAGACTATTTCCACTTCAACTTTTTTTTTTAGCTAATTGCATTTCCATGTATTTTCAAAACACCACCACTTAGCAGAAAGGCTAAGTTAAATTTCAAACACTTCCTAGCTTTTCATACAAGATAATGCATACCTGAAAGATAATCACTTAAACCTCTACAAAAACTTGATTACTCGACTTAAAAGAAAATCTTTGTACAGTTAACAAATGAAAGGGAAATTTGAAGTAGATCAACCAACTTTATGGGTAGGCAGCAATACTCCATAAGTTACTGCTGAAATTACGGTCTTCCAGCTCGTATAAAAGTTATCTTATTTTCTTTTCTAGTTTGAAACTGACACACATGTACAAAAATGATTTTAGATTACATTAAAACATGAAGTATGTTTCAAAGCTTACTGGAAAGATCTCAAATCTACTTTCTATAAACCTAACCTCAGGAGGGATTTAAAAACGAGACAAAACATACTTAAAATAGGTGTATGAAAAAGCAGGCCATAAATTAAATTTACCCCTATTAGAAAAAGTATATATTTAAAGTTCTCTTCAGTTCTGGTAAACCGAAGTTAAAAAATGAAAAAAGTAAAAAAAGCAATCCCTAAAAGCAGCCACACAACAAGCGGCCTGGAACAATGACCATATTAGGAAATATTGAAAGAACCGTGATTGACTCTGAATTAAACAAGGAAACTAATGCATGTAATAGTAGGAATATATAAAATAATGATTGTCATGGAGCTGTTTTTCCTAACACCTTGCTTCCTATCATACCACAAAAAAAGTACCACTGGCCAACGGAACTAGACAAAGAAATTCAAAATTCTATATATAACGTGTAATTAGCTTATAAACTGCAAGGGATCACTGTACTAAAGACTGCAAAAAAATTATATGCTTATATAGGATTAACAAGATCACTAACAACTTCACTGGGAATAAAATCACCTTTCAAAGTTCACACCAGACCAGCTGATATGGTCTAGGAAAAACACTCCTGTCTGGATGTTCCTTAACAATCCACTGCATGAATTTTTTTGTGCAGTTGCTCTTTGTTTTCTTCATTAATCACAACCTGCTTTAAATGGTGCATTTAATCTGACATGTTGTGTGTAAAAGCAATCAGCAGTAGACAGCATTTCTATCCCTGGCCTTCAATCAACATTTTCCAAAATGTGGAATACCTAGCTTATTCTTGACCATGACTGCCACTGGGATTTTTTCAATAACTATATTTTATTTATTTTTTGTGCAGGCATGAAAACAGAGATCTTATTTTTAGCTCTGGTAAATGAAAAAAATCAGCTTTTAGAACATTCCATTCCTCCTGCAATTAAATTATGAAAACAGAACTAAAGTGTAACTCGCAGTTCATGTTATTGCACCACTACTTCAATACTTGAGAAATACTTTGAAAGAGATTTCAAAAGCATAGTGATCATTTCCATGTTGAAATCCCTGAACAGGTTAAAACTTGGATAGCCTTTTTTTACCCTACCTTCAATTCATTAAAATCTCGAACTCTTTACAGACACTGCATGATTTCCTTCATCTCTGGTTTATGTATTTGAAAGAATAAGAAACATTTTGGGTACAAAATAGTAGTCCTATCAAGAGTTCCAATATTTCAATAAAATCACATTTTCCTAATGAAATAAGAAGCTCTAGAAACAAATTTTTAAACTATGTGATTTCAACAAATGTCAGAAATGTACTTAAAACCCATTTGTGCTGAGTTTTGAAGTTCTTAAAAATGGAGAGTTGTATTCTTTTTCTCATTCTGTGTGGTAACTGAATTTATTTTTAGGCTTTTAAGCAAAGCCTTATTTAAAATAAATTATAAAGGAACTCCCATGCAGAATCTAAAGGGATCTACAGAGCAGGTACAATGAAGATTGTATACTTGTATACATACTGTTGATCTTCATGCACATTAATCCTGCAGCACAATGTTAAAATAAGTGATAACTGAAGAGATTTGGAAAAAAATTATACAAAATCAAAGTTATAAAAATCAAGAGTTTCAATATGTTGACAATTACTTTTAAGAGTGTTCGATAAAAAAGTAAATTTCAAATAGTTAAAGCTTAAGGTACTTTAAGTTCTTACATTTAGTAAGTAAAACTATAAAATGCTTTCTGCTTAATATACTTTGACTAAACAATTTTCCAATATGCATATAAATACAATATGGGCAGCCTCACTATTTTAATCAAAATATTACTACTTTGTTAATAAGGGACTTCGTAACTACAGAATCCACAATTGCTAAAAATGATGCCCAGTTAAATCACAAATACAAAACCTAAGCAAAAAAGCAAACACAATAAAAGAAGAATCAAATCTCACCCATTCTTGAAATACAAAACATGTGCTCTTTGAAGTCCTGTTTCCAGGAAAAAACCAAGTTCTTGTTCATGTGCAGTGGGCCCTGGCTTAGGGCTTCTGTTTTGTATATTGGCATTAATTACCTAAGAGAACAAAAGAAAAAGGGGGAAAAAAGTGTATTTAGGAAAAAAAACCTTAAAATCAAGGTTTGTGTACTTTTACATGGAAGCTAATATTTAATGTTGGAGAAATTTTTGCCATTTGTAAGTGGTGGCTAGTAGACCATTTCTAGCTTTACCTCCATTGCCACCTAAAAATCAACCTTTTTGCTCTTGGCTATACCCTTAAAGATAATTTATTTACCAAGCAGAAATACTGCTAAGCAAAATTTTATAATACTTTTTCAGAAATTACTGTGAAGAATGGTATACGAAAGAGAAGAATATGAAAAAGCATATTTGCAACCTTGTTCAGTAGTAGGAGGTGATGGTATTCAAAAATCTAAAACTCCTGTTAGGTTAGAAAAGACTGTCGCAGAGAGCAGTAAGAAGATTGAAAGTTACGTTCAGACTGATTTCCAAAAAAATGTTTAGAAATAATTGTATTACATCAGCATTAAAAATGCTGCCAAAATGTGGAGTTATCAGTTTTCTTTTGCCTTCATATTCAGTGCACATAGTCTACCAGCCACTAAAAGATGATAACAAAACAAGCAAAAACCCTCAGAAAATAAAAACCTGTATGTACTTTAAAAACAATGTGAATTACTTTTTTCCCCCATCCCATCAGTTTTCTTTCCCCTTTCTTCTGTTTTTCATGACCCTAACTGTGTCTTATAACTCCTTCAAAGACAGCTGTCAGGTGACAGGCCTGAAGCTTGCAAGCAATGGGTCTGAAAAAGAGGATCAGATGGGTATTGCCACCTCACTTCACTCTAACAGCATTCACAAGCCAAAGAACAGAGCCCCAAGCATATTGCATTTTGCCCAAATGTACCTCAAAGTCTAAATAAAAAGCAATAGTGTGTAACTCCTAGAAATAAAGGGTACCACAAATTTCTTTTAAAAAAGCATTTATATCACTTAAGGGTTTTTGCTAAGTGGTAACAAACAGAAGACAAAAGTTAATGGTGTAAATGAAATCAAGAGGAGGAAATAAAAGAGCCTATGCACCCCTTTAAATTCAGAAAAAGCTTGAAGCATTGAAATCATGAAATGTTACGCTCTTACCAAATGAAAAGCCTAAGTTTAACTTTCTATAATTCATAATCCATAACTTCTAAAAGGCAGGGAGGTACAGGAACTTGCTTAACATTTTGCAGAACTGTCCATATTCTGTTGTATTTTGTCTAACATTAAGAAGCTCAGATATAACAGCTTGCATCAATAAAAACCAAGCCTACTACACGTCTAGTACCTCAGAGTCTGACAGTGACTGCAGTTCCATACATACATACAGTAAGGAATATATTAATGAGACAAAATGACAAATGGGCTATCAAATCCAAGAACATTTTCCTGATTCAATTTATACAAGTATTGAGATTTATCTGAAGTTCATCTATATTTCAAAATCATATGTTTATCTGGCTACGATATCTGATGATTTTTTCATCGCCCTAGGACTGTGCCTATCAGCTGAAGAAACACACTTTCAGTTACTGTTCTGGCTGATACGTCATTGAACTTGCTGATGGGTACAATGTCATGTCAGAATTTTATCTTCAAGTAGTTTATAAAAGACAATTTAGGCGCAGTCATGTTATTGGCTAAAAAAAACCATCAACAAGATTAATTTTCTATCTTCATAGCTTCATTTTGAATTAAATTCTTTTTAAGAATTATCTGAAAAGTTAGTAAGTACATACACACAACATACATTTTGTAACATATGTGCTTGAAAGACACCATAATCCCATGATTCTGAATGAACTACCACAGAGTAACAAGAGGCCACAGATCAGCATCTTAAATATATAGAGTAGCTCAGAGGAGCTCTGTCCCTTTTTTGGCAATTAGCACTGTTTCCCAAGAGGTCAGAATGAGAGAACAGTCAGAAGGATAGATACCAGGCATCCACTAATGCATGCTAATTTATTGTCGAATTGTAAATGTGCATTGAATTCCTATGAAAAGAAATACCAGACATCTTTTTGTTGAGTTTCTGAGATGTTGGTGAGACCACACCAATAAAAGATGAGCCACTCAATTCTTCAATCAAGAAAATCATCCCAGCTTACCCTTTCTATCTCCTGGAGGTACAAGAGAGCAATATCTCCAGCCTTCTCATAGCATGTAACAATTTCTTGTTCACGGTCCACATGGAGATTGCTAGCTGACGAAGATATTGGCAGCTTCTCAAGACAGAGACCTTGGGAGGCAAAAAACCAAATTCAAATAAAGCATTAAAAACTAATGTCATATAGTATTATACCTAAAACATAGGCCAGGTTAAGCCCCTTTAGTCAGGAGAAGAAACAAAGGAAATGAAGGTATGATCCCCTAAAACAGACACTAATAATAATAATAATAATAGATATATAAATAAATCCAGCAGAAGCAATTTTTTTAAAGCAATTTTGATTTAAAAGACATTATGACAACCTACCACAAAAGTATAGTGTCTTACTATACCAGTTTCACATTGCTGAGTATGCCTTTACTTTTCCAGAATGACCATAGAAACCAAGGCATAGTGAAGAAAGGCACTCAAGGTAATATTAACCTAGTCACTGTGCAAGGCAAAAGCATCTATAAAAACAAATACATTTTAAAAAACCAATGTGTTAGGAAGTGTAATTTGTGTATTTAAATTTAGAAAAGGTAGTTCACTCTCATCAAGGCCATATAAGTATTTTCTGCTCAGGACTTACCCAACAAATACATTATGTGGTGCTTTGAAGAAAAAAAAATAAAAATCTTTGCTCGTCTCAAATAAAATTCCAACAACTCCTACTAATCAATACTAACTCCTACACCAGTCACTTCTATTACAGCTATTTTCAAGATAATTAAAGCGCTGGAAAGGACCTCAAGAATATGAATCCATTTATCTGATGGAAGAATCAACCAACCCCTGACACTTGTCTAACCTGTTCTTTAAAACTTATGATGATAGGGATGCCTTGGCCTTCATATGCAAATTACTATAGAGCTCAACCATTCTCACAAACAGTATTTTTTCCTAATGCCTAAATCTCCCTCTCTAGATTAATTACTTTGATTCATTCTCACAGGGAGGTTATTCTGTTCTTCACAAAACACTGTAAGTTAGAGCATGGTCCCAGTAACACCAGGGTCATGGGTTTGATCCCCTATGGGCCACTCATCTACAATTGGACTCCATGATCCTTCTGGGTCCCTTCCAACTCACAGTATTCTGTGATTCATCTAGAGAGAGAGAGACATGCTCGCAACAAAAAATGTCATTTCTCACTAATTTCTCTTTTCATGCTTCCTTGACAGCTAATCATTTTTATCTCCTCTGGACACTCTCCAACTGGTTACCTCTACCTTGACTCATTGTGCCAAAACAGGATACACAGCTTCACTTGAGGCCTCAACAGCACTGAGCAGAGAAGATTAAAGACTTCTTGGTTTTCATAAGGGATACTTTAAAAAAAGGTATTCAAAATCAGCTGAACTTTAGTGCCTTCCCTTACATATTAGTAAAAACTCTCTTCCATTTATGATCTGCAACAGATCACCAGCTCATATTCTTCAAGCCAACTATTTCATCTTATGTTTATTTGAATAATTAATTGCATTTGAGGTAGCACTTGCTGCATGTTAAAGGATTTATTTCAGGTCATTCTTCCAGCTTGTCAGCAGTAAACACTAATCCTAACTAAGTGCCTTCACTGCTCCCATATTGATATAATCTACAATTTAAATTACTGTATTCTCAACTCATCATTGAAAGTTTTGAGAATCCATTGCTGGAGAAACTAAAACCAAAAACAACAACAAAACACATATATTGGGCAGATGTCTGCAGAATGCCAAGTAGTACAAATCTAGTTTGAAGAACATTTTAACAAAGGATTTCTGTCAATCAATATTGTAAGGTCAGTACAGTAAGTTTCATTACAATTACAAAAAAACTCCAAAAAACAACTTGGGAAGACACAGCTACATAACCTGGAGTTTATTTATTGATAAACTCAAAACTGTGCAATATCTTTGGCCTCCAGATTATTTCAGAATATCTATTAAGTTTCAATCTCTCTGTACAAGTGTAGCTCATCTGTATAAAAAACATAAAGACAGATTTCTGGCTTGAGAGGATGCCTTAAGTCTGTATGACAGTTTGCTGGCCACCTTTACCCTCCAATCCACCCTTTTACCAGTACAAGCAACACATATCTTACTCTATGTGCTATACATCCAGTTAAGACAAAATCTTGACTCCAGTACTAAGACTCCTGCTAAAGACAAAGTAACATCCAATATACTTTTAAAAAAACCTACACATTCCTAAAGCGCAGCAAACACACAAATTGTCTGTCTCTTAAAAACTCGCTAAATCTGAGTACAGTAGGCACCGGGTTTTTCTGACACGTCATAGTTTTCACCTAGCATACCTCTAAAAGTTAAGTATATTTGCAAATAGTCAAGAGTAGCTAACTAATCTGCTTTTTTTCAATTTTTCAGTCAAATCACAAACATCCAAGAAATTTTTTTAGTAACAATAAGTTCCCAAAGTAACAATAGACCCCAAAGTAGCAAGGCTTAACTATAGAAAAAAGTCAGGTCTCCTTGTACTGCAGTAGGTTTGAAGAGACCTCCGAAAAGAAGATCTAAATGTAAGCTTGATACTGGATAGAAAGTTTGCAGCGTCCTACACGAACACCTTCAAACACAGAGGTGACTAAAGAATACAATAAATGAGCTGCAATAAACACATCAAATGACTGAAAGCACCAGGTAATTTGTGTGTGGATCACTCCTCCCCATTCCTTCTCTCCCATACTATGAACAGCCAATGCCCCTGAGTAACCATCTCCTACACGAAGCATATTACTCAACTGACTATTTGTAGATGACTCAGATTTATTCTTTCTATTTTTACAGTTTATGGCCATAACTATAATCTTTTAAATCTGAAAAACTCACTATAAGGACATTTTCTTATTTTAGATGACAATTATCACTACGATACGAAAACACCTCAGTGTTCAGCCAGAAATTTTAAGTAATGCATAGGGAAGTACTTAATTTTAAGTGTTCTTAAAGTGTTAAGTACAGAACACTACTTCTTAGAGAAACTCCACTATATAACTAGTATTCATTTTTTCTTTTTTCTGGTATGTTTATTAAACCCAGGAAATTATGTATATTTTAAGTATGTGATGCTTTGGAGAAGGAAGTTTATTTGGAGATCTATTCTGAAATGACCACTTAACAGAATGGTTTGCATGCTGTATTTGTTGTGATGACACAAGTAAAATTGCAGTTTAATGCTGTGTTAAAAACAAAAACATATCAACTAGAGGAAAAATCCTGAAGAAATTATGATTTCTGTAATTATGATTTCATTAAAACAAGTCACTCCAGACTACTCATTTTTTCTTAAATGTAGGTGAAATTTAAGAAATAATGTAATAAAGTATATATATACTTCATATATAAAGTGTATATATATATAAATGTACTATTTAATTTTAAATATACATACATAGCAACACAGCAATAACAACTACATAATATACTGCCCACTTCTTCATAAGAATACTGAGAGATTATAAGAAGTTAATTAAAATAGGGATCATTATATTAGGCCCTCAAAAACAAGAACAAGCACATGGCAATATATAAAACAGAGAAACACATGAAGTTCAAAAGAACACATATCACCCTAAATTATCTGCTGAAGACTTGTCATAGAATCAGACAAGTCAGTTCTCCCCTTTGTGATTCTTCCCACACCTGCCAGGCAGGAATCTGCTGTTCTTCCCCAAAAGGGTAGGCATTTCTTTAACTGTTTATACACCACTTAGAGATATTTGGAAATAAGGTACAGGTTACTGCTATAAAATGTTACTGCATTTGTTGTAAAGGTCATAGCTATTGCTTCATTTAACTTTTGATTATTTTGTTTTATTCTGCATTCAAGAGTATCACGACAATTGGTATCACAAGTTGACTTTGATATTCAAGGCTTTTAAGTTTAAACCCTTCCAGTTAAAACCATCTTCAAATAAAAGCTTCCAACAAACTGGGTCAGTTTTAATTTGGGAAGACACTTATCTCATACATATCTAGTCCTGATATCAAGCAAGATGACTCCTGAGGGAAAAGAAAGTGAGAAGCAGTGAAAGGAATACGAGTCCATACTAATTAAGCTCACATGTTTTGCAAGGTAACTCTAAAATTGCTTGTCAAAAGAGCAGAAGAGGAACAAACAGCATTTGGACAAACAAAGAATATTCCTGATACTTAAATTATATAGTAACTTGAAAAGGTTTTCCTTAAATTTTCAAAAACTTTATATGTTTTATAAAATATTCAGAAAGCAAACACTAGACATTTTTATCTCTTCGAGTAAGTGGCATTCTTGTGTCTATAGTAAGAAATCAGTGGCAAAGGTTATGCCAAGTAAATATTTTTTCCAAATAGAAGACCAGACTGGCCCTATCACCACATTTGCAGAAACTGACCACTACCCAGAAAAGAGGATGCCCCAGCAAGAACATGTAACAAACTATTTTTAAGAAGTCCCCACACAAGTAGTTCATCAACCATTTTTATGTCAAAAAAACCCCTAGACTTCAGTTCTGTAGGAAAACCAATTAAGCCACACTCCCATTTCACCCCACAGAGTAAACCAAAAGTTACTCTAAGGTCAAAAGGGAACCCACAGCACAGTTCGGATCTTTACCAAGTACTCTTACCACACAGACCACTACTGAGATCATTTTAAAAAACCCAACAAAGCCACAAGGGTAAGGCCTGTCACACTTATAGCATTGTGTATCTGAGGATTATCCATGATGCCAGCCAGTACCTTGTCTGTAGAAATTTTAGAGACCACAAATAATAAAGGACCCCATTGTTTATCCACAGTTTCCAGTAGACAAGTCAAAGGACAGAGGAAAAACAGTGAACTACTATTTTATACCTAAGTCAATAAACATGTTTATTTCAAGAGAGAGAGTTGCATCAATATATAAAGATTTCTGGGTTTGCTTCCTGTTTTCCTTACATGGACATGTAAAACCTGAGTGCATTTGAGTATACAGCACTTTGTTTTCCCTATATGCTATGCAAAGTACTGATAAATGATACGGTAAGTGTTCCAAATGCTGTACACAAAAACTCCCTTTCACCTCCTTCTAAAGAAACTTCATGTTTAGCTTATTGTTATTGCTATCAAAGAACTCCCACAGTTTATTCCTGAACTTAGAACATACACTGCTAATCTCACTGAAGGGAAGGACTTATTAAATCCTCAATCAAAGACTTTGACTTGCTTGCAGAGAATATTTTTAAAGAATTTTTTTAGAAAGCAAAGCATGGGGGGTGTTTTTGTCTTCAATTCCCTATTGATATTTGAAAAGTAATTAGTATAAAGGAAAAGAGAAAAAGAATAAAGAGTAAGCAAATATATTTATAATAAACTACCTCTTACTGTTACAGTTACTAAAGATACACTGCAGGCACTGCCTATTGCTTTAGACAATTTAAGGAAACAAAAATAATTACTCTGATTTTTAAAATACCTTGTACTGCCCACCCCATTATGCCAAGACTCAAAGGAAAAAGTCTCCAACAACTATCAGAATGCAAGGTTTATGGCTAGCTTCATACACATGCTTTCCAGAAAAGGCACCAGGAAAAGGGCCAATACCCCCTTCTCTCAGCACACTAGATTTTAAGAGAAGCTCCTCTGGCTATCCACTCTTTTAAACATGGACTACTTACAGAGAATTAAATTCCATTTGAGACTAAACCCAGAGTAACATAAAAACTTTTCAGGCAGAACAGAGCTTTTTATCACGCATGCTCATACTGCAATGTCATTTCATTAATACAGCTTTTCTAATGCCGTAGTTATTATACTAGCGCTTCTAAGCATCTTGAAATTTCTCAGAGTTAAAAAGTGAAAAAAACCCAGATATACTCACCTCTTTTTCTGAAATTAATACCTACTTATTACTCCAAGCAGTCAATAAAACCATAACAATATTTCAGGATTTCTTTTAACATCGTCTGAGATAACTGTTGTGAAACAATTGGTCACACTTTTCCTCTAAATGCAATGCATTCCAATCTTTGTATTTTCTTAAGAAACAGACTTTTACAGTATCTTTTAAACAGAAGAGATCAGTATTTTACAGCACACACACTTGTTTCTTAATAACCATGTGCCAGACAATTCTTGCTACAGTATAGCCCTTTAACAGGCCAGTACCTTGTGGCAGGGCTGAAAAAGTTCAAACTAGAGATAAAAGCTGGAAAAAGGACTGGTTATTGTTGCACATCCTGGAGTGAGTAAATATCTCTCTGCTGAACACCCCCTCAAAGCAGAAATGCTGCACACTAGTGTATGAAATGGGCATCAAGAAAGCTATTTGCTCAGGAGAAAGGAAATTATTTAACTATGGAATTTACACTGTTCTGCTGTAAAGTGTCAGGATTGCTCCTACAAGCACCTGTAAGGAAAAAAGACAAAGCTCCACTGTGATAACTGCTCTTCCTGTGGCACGAGAAAAGAAGGCCAGAATCACTATTTTTTAATTTGGGCCCAACATTTTTAATCTCTCCTCACTCTGCCAAAGGCAGGATTCTGAAGAAATTCTAAAGGTTTCGAAGAAACTACGAAGACACCACCAAACTGCTCAAGTCCTAAAGCACTGAGGAAAGCAGGACAAATGCCCGGGTTCCTCCCAGTCCCTGTTCCAGCAGGGCAGAAGTCATAAATGTAGCCTGGGGAAAGAAAAGCTTTAATGGAGAAAATTTGAACTCCCTATGGCATAGACCTCCTTGCCATGGTCCGCAAAACACCCACTGACAGTCTGCAACATTTGCACAGCAAGACAGGAGGAGGGGAGGAACCTGAGTTCTTGACCCATTGCCTAATGAGTCTAGAGATCCCCAGCATAATTACTAAACCAGCTTTCATTTAGCATTCTTCCATGAAGAGTTGCTCGGTGTCTGCTGACACAGGCTAGCAGTGCACAGGATCCCATTGCAATCGCATATGATTAAAGTTAAGTGCAGCATCTTTTCCCAGCTGCAAAGTAGCAATCCACATGCACCTGACACTGCCACTGAACCTAATGAGTATTTCCATGTTTCTGTAAACAGAACTAATTAATAGCCAATCATTTAACTTGGTAAATGCAACATTAATTTTGAATATGGGTCAGCAGCAGTAAAGAGAGTCTCACCTTTCTCAACATACATCATCTAAATGTAAGCACAGTTATTCAAATAAAAATGTAAGCAATAAAGATGTAAAATGACCTGCGGCAATAAGGCTACAATTCTGTAATGTCACAATCTAACTTATAAAACAACATCACACACACTTAACAAGAATTCATTAATGCAATGCAACACAATCATCTAGACAGATAACTGAAGTAGTCTATGAATGTGTTAATTATAAACACATTCTCTTTACTAAAATCAAGTTTATGAAGTTGCAGACTTTAAGAAACGTCAGACCTGTAAATTGCTATATTCCTCTACATGCATTTTTAGAAAGGGTCGCTAATTTGCAATGACAAGTATTATAAACTCATTTTTTCAATTATGTCTTCTGACTTAGGCAGCAGTATCAGAATTACATTACCTAAAATTTCAGTAAGTTTATTTCCTAGTTAAATAAATACTTGCTATTTCAGAGTTCCTGACAAGTTGCTCCTTCCCAAAATAATACCTCAATATCCCACTGTGCATGCATTTTATCTCTGCTTCCATAAGCAAGCAAAATTGCTCAGAAGCATAGGAGATACTGCCTGCACAGTCTTTGAATACTGCCTATGTGTGCTTTCCAGTATATTACCTCATTCACATACTGCTGAAAACTTGCAGAAACTTAATTGTTCTGTTCCCAGAGGCCACAACCCTAGGGGATTATTAGCTTCAGCCAATATTAAAATGGATTATAAATACATGCTTCTGTATGGCAATAGCACATAATTTCTTTTTTTCTGGTTGGTCTTGTAAGAGAAGGAAGTAGGAAAAGTTAAAGCTAGTTACACAAGCTTAACATTAAAAGAAAAAGACATACACACTCTTTAATTGCTTCTTCATGGATTCATAACTTGTCTCATTTCAATTCTTCATGAGTTCAAGATTGCCCTCAGTCTCAGAATTGAGCACTGCCAATTAAACTGATCTAGTGAAGAAAGTAAACAAATAGACCCTAAAGACACAAACTTAACCTTTTGAACAAGGGAATCTTCTCTACCTATCAGAAAGCAGTCCTTCCTATGAGGATACTTAAATATCAAGTATTTAATACAGCCAGAAATGTGCAAAATAGCTTTACATTTTACTTGGAGCCAAGACTTGTCACCACAGTCTCAAGACTGTCTTTCCTTCCTCCTCCCTCTGTCCAGCCTCATTTCTTAGGTTTGCTCGATCTGCATAAGACAGCTCTAATAACCGGTACTGATATCCAAGTTATATTTGTGGCAGAAGAAACAAAATCTGCTTTTTTCTGTACTGCTCCTTATAATTTCATACTAAAGGTGTGACGTACTCCTGTGACCAACAGGCAACAGCTTCAGGGAGCCAGCTCCAGCAATTTCATACACCTGCTCTCAGGCTAACACATTGCCACAACAGTCACGCAAACCTGCCCATCTCCTCAGCAATGTCATACTTTTACGCCTATTTTTCTCTCCCTCATCACACCCTCTTGAAACAAGCTGGCAACTCCAACCATAGGCATTTTGCTACAGAAAATTGTTTTATTGGATGCTTCTCCTCTGCTTATGTGTCAAATGAATTTACAAGCAGATGGTGGAAAAGCTAACCAACAGATTCAAATAAGTATTCTCATGTTTTTGCAAATACTAAGCGGCCCGTTGATTTGGAAAGCTCCATCTTTTCAATTTATGTTTTATACTATATTTTTTAAATGTCCCACTGAATGTCTTCAAGTAAGTCTTTAAATTTTAAAAAATTATGTATTTAATACAAAAACTATGACTTTATTAATAGTCTATCCCACTCAACACCTTCTACATACCCATACAGAATCATTACTCAGAAGCACAGCATTGAAATTAGCTCTTTCCTTAAAGAAAACATTAGGTGTATTCAGAACTGTATTCTATGAGCACACACACACAAAAACATCAGTGAAAGGTCAAAAAGTACGCTAGTCCATGAAGTTAACTACATAAAAGAAAATCATCTTCCACTACAACTCTGTTTTCAACATCTGAATTTGAGCAATAGTGTGAAGAAAGGCAGGAAAATATTGGAATTCTACTAACCAAGTTTCTGAGACTTTGCCTCATGCATTCGCATGGTTAGTCTGCTCCCTGTTGTTTTAATGGACACAGCAGCAGTGAACTTTTCATCAGATCATCCTACATCTTCTTCGAGTCAGGATAAAGCACAAGACGTCACTACTAGCAGCAATTTTTGTTGCCAGAAGCCAGGAAAAAACTAAAACCAAACAACTTGTCCATGAGCTATTCAGTCTGATAAAATACAGCCATGCCTTTATCAGCACACTAACAATTTTGAACACTTTCCCTAGAAGGAGCAACAGAAAGGAACCACTTTCCAGCACTTCTCAGGCACTGAGACCCTGTGATTCCCTGCACATCACAGGCTGGCAAAGAGCCACCTGTAATAGAAATAGAAGATATTTCAAAAGGTAAGTTGATAGGATTTTCTTAAAATTTTGTTGAAATTTTACAAGGTTGCATTTTGACAAATCTAGCAATAAACTTCCTTTGGAAGATCTGAAGCAGCATTTCACTAAGTAGATATTTCCGAGAAAATAATAACAATCATTTAATATTCTTTGCTGGGTCTGAGAGTTTTGAATCCTTGGCTTGACTTACTATCATTCCATATGATCCCTCTTCTCATATACAGTCTTCTAAATATGCTGTCCTCAACTAAAGCTATAAGCAGCATAAAGAACTAAAAGCATTCTTTTAAAGATATATAGATAGATATATATATATATAACCATTTAACTCATCTATGTAATAAAAAATTTGAGGACACCCTTCATGAGTGAACCACAGGCAGTAGATGGCTTTAGTTCTCTGGTTTCCCCTTCCATGTTCCAATTCCATTTTTTTTCCCCACCACTGCCACTACTGCTGTTCCTCTTCCCCTTCTTTTTAGCTATCAGTAGATAAAACTCCAGCAAAATTTAGCTTGAAGCTGACCCTGAATCCATTTTGTACTTTGTTGCATCCATACACACATACTGACCCTTCCTTTGCTGTGAAGAACAGAGAGACATGCTTTGATGTTCCACGTGCAAGAGTAAGATGAGCCATCTGGAAAGCAGGTCATTTCCAAGGGCTTCTTGTGAGCTGTGGAATGTCTATGGTTACAGTGCAACATGCTCATATAAGTACCCTGTAACAACTGTAGAAGAAGAAACATGTCAACTCACACATCCCTCTCAATCTATCACCTCTGAGGTTACAGAATGAAGCCTCAGAGTGAAAAGGTAAGTACTTGGAGGTGGTCCCACCTTAAATAATGAAAAAAAAATTTAAGGCAATTAAAAAATACCATTTGTTATCTGCCTTTTGCCTTTCTCAGTGGCAAGAACATCCATACTGGACCACTACACAATAGTATACAAGACTGCAAATCCACAGGAACTGGATTGAAATGGGGCAATTTCAGCAGGCATCTTTCACTGCCTCTGCAGACTGCAGCACAAAATGGTGCAGCCGGGCCAATGCTTGCAAACAGGCATGGACCATCCCTCACTGCTTAATAACATGGTACTACGACTGCCAAAGAAATAAAATCTGAATACTCTGAAGAGTTTTGTCTTTATATAATCCAGTTATCCTGAACATAAAAGCAGAAATACAAATCCCAGTGAAGAATAAAATCTCTGTAAGAATAACTAGTATTTAGTTGGGTAATACCTACAAGCCTCAGTCACCTCTGAAAAGACTCCAAATTCAGACTGTAAAGTTTACAGCTCACTCTTAAAGGGAGAAAGAAAAAAAATCCACCAGAAAGGGGGAAGGGAGCGAGAATTAAATGTACACTACTGGGTAGAAACATACACTATTTAGTTGTCAACTACTCTAAACCTGTCCAGACTTCGAACACTAAATCTAAGACTGCTCTGTGATTACCACCTCATTCTAGAACACACAGAAGACTATATTCTTGCAATCTTCTACCATGAGAAGAAGGGAAACAAAAATTTTTTAATCTTCTAAGAGCGTTGGGGTTGCTCAGCCTGGAGAAGAGAAGGCTTTAGGCAGACCTTAAATCACCTTCCAGTACCTAAATGGGCCTGCAAGAAAGCCGGAGAGGGACTTTTTGCAAGAGCATGTAGGGATAGGACAAGGGATAAAGGCTTTAAATTGAAAGGAGGCAGGTTTAGATTAGCTATCAGGAAGAAATTGTCCACTGTGAGGGTGGTGAGGCACTGGAACAGGTTGCCCAGAGAAGCTGTGGATGCCCCATCCCTAGGAGTGTTCAGGGCCAGGTTGGATGGGGCTTTGAGCAATCTGGTCTAGTGGAAGGTGTCCCTGCCCATGGCAGGGCTCTTGGAATGAGATGATCTTTAAGATCCCTTCCAACCCAAACCATCCTATGATTTCATTCAAACTGGAAACACAACAGTAAAAAAAGATGTACCTGAACATGAACAAAAGAACAAAAAAGCCCCAGCAGTTTGCTCAGTTTGCTCAGGTAAACTGGTAGCCAGTCACCCAACAGAAGTGACCAAAGTAATGAAGTCCCATCAAGATAAATCAGGCCTCATATGACAGGTTTCAATGTTCTAAGAATAAAAATTGAAATCGGAAGGAAAAACGCCACACATCTAAACAGAAAATATGCTGGTTTTTTGTTCTCTTTTTTTTAAAAAAAATTCTGAACCTACAAAACATTCCAGAGTAGAAAACATACCTGTTTTTCTATTTTCTAATTCATTATGTTTAAATTAAATAAAATTAATAATACCAATATTTTCTGCAAAATTTATGCCACCATGGTTTCAACTGTTTTATATCCTTATGAGGCCAAATAAAACAGAGCCAGAAGAGTTGAGCTCTGAGAAAAGATTCAGTTAAATTCCTTGGAGATAAAAGCAAATTTAGGTACTTTAAGTTGATCAAGTCCATGGAAAGAACATGACAAATTCAACAGGCATCCTCATAGATTTAAAAAACAAAACAAAACAAACCAAAAAGAACAGCCAAAATTCACAAGCCTGAGTGGAAGTGTACCCAAATCAGACACTGCCCAAAAGCCCACAGAGATGTTGTTTGAGAAAACTGGGCAGATTTACACCACATACAAGAATTCCTCCTATATTCCCACGTCCCACTTTAATCTAAATAGTGACCAGACTTATGAAGCATCCTTTTGTCTCTGCTACGAGTTAGTTTCCTTATTTCCTTGAGATCTCTAAAGGACATGATTCATGCTTGTCTAATGTTTACTAGAGGACTGTGTTGGTGGGAAACAGTCACTCTCTTCCAAGACTCACATTAGAAACAATCCTTGATCAGTTGTCAGTCAAAGCTATTCAAGTCTCTCACAAACTGTTTGCTGCCTTTGACACCCCTCTTGCCATAACAAAAAGTACATATGCAACCAAACCAAGCTTAAACACAGCAGGTCAAAGCAAACACTTCACTCAGTAAATCCTGATAAACCCCTGGCATACAAACTGCCATTTTCCCCAACACACTGACCAGCCCTAAGTCTATTACAGACTTTTCTAAACTGAAGTGGCACTGCCACCTTAAGACACAAGGCCAGCATTACATTTTTCACTATACTAGAGTACTAAAGAAAATGTTTTTTAATTACCTTCACCTTCTGAATTTTTAAAAAAAACTATATTCATATAAAAAAATTCAAAAATAAAATGGCATAAGTGATGCATTGCTTTAAGTCAGTTATCATGTCATTAATACTCTTCTCAATTAAGTGGCAATTTAGCTGTGCAACCTAGCTTAGAGTGAGCATTTTAACATTCAGTAAAAGGCATCACCGTGAATCAAGGTTCTCCATTCTGCCCACAGCCACCACAAAACTGCACTGCATTTTGTAACCCTTAACTTTCAGCAACAGTGATAATACTTTTAGTATCTAGCCACAGTTACTGTGACATTTATATACGGAAGAACTTTTAAATATATACACTCAAAAAATTTGATCAAGTGACAGCACAGTTAGAATATTAATTGAGGTAAAAGTCTTGTCAACTTAGAACAAACCCTGAATAATTTAAAGGACCCAAACTGCCCTCTTATTTTACCTAAAAATATGGCGCTCTACTACTGTGTAGATGACATTCACAATAAAAAAATCTTCATCTTTGCACAAGATAAAAATTAACTTTTAAAAAACTACTACCACATTATGATACTGGAAAAAGCAATCTTACCTTTTGTAGAATATGCTTCGGCAATCATCCGTAGCCGATACGGTGGCACTGCAGTCAGCTGCAAGTCATCAACACCTACTCTGGCATACGTGTTCAGAGCTTCTTTGTAATCACCTTCCACATAGTTTAGTTTGGCCATTATTAGGTTGGCTTCTTGTAGGAATTCTGGCTAAAAGGAAGAGAAATAAGAAAGTGTTTTCCCTGAGAAAACACACCTAATTCTTTCTAATAATTATTAGGTATGTTTTCTGTCACCCCCAGAAAATGTTTTCTAACAGACCAACAAATGAACAAAATCCTGTCTTGTGTAATATTTGAGAAGCTTGAAGTAGAGGGGAATTCACTAAACCTCATTCCAGCAAGTTACTGAAAAGCATTACCAGTCATTTTAGATATTCTCATACTTATTTACACGTGTACCAGAAATACCTCTCAGCTGGAAACCAGCTTTGCCAGGTGATAAAACTATTTAAAGGCAGCCTATCATTACAACTCCTCCAGTGATTTCTTTTTCTACCACAAGCACAGTTGAAAATAACATAGCATCAAAACTTAATGATATATGTTCCACAGCCTACATATTTAATTCACACCATGTCAAAGTATCAGGGCAGAATAAATGTCTTGAAAAAAAGAATTAATGGAAGAATGAAGAGAGAAAAGAAAGAGAAATTAATACTCCCAGAAGCCACAGAAAACAAAATATTATAGATGACTGTAAAATAAGCTTCTTTTGATCTCTCAAAAGATGGATGTTGAGAACAGAAGAGGTAAGCTGATGTAGTAGCTACAACAATAGTTAAGTAAAAGAAGGACCAGAATGGTTATGAACATTAGAAGGTTCTGACAGAAAAAGCTCTCTTGTATTAATCTCACTTCCAGCACCTGCAAATATAATTTAAGGAACCTTTCTTCAATTCTCCAGTCAAGTTCAACTTTTCTAATTCTTGCTCAGGCCAACTTACATACCTTGAGATTTCCCCTATCAAGCGCTGCCGTGAGATGTTTCCTGACCTCCGTCAGCTTTGGCTGGGGCCCCCGTGGACTGCTACTGTGTTTAAGAGTATTTTCCTTCAAAAAAAGTTCTAGTTTGGACTCCCCAAGAAGAAGCTCTGCCATGTCATCTGTAAAAATAATAAGCGCAGGAAGTATTAGAAATAATTTTATTTCACCAATTGCCTAAATTTCAAATACAAACTAACCAAAACAAACACAGCATTAAGTATTCAGGTTTATCACGTCATCTGATACTTTGTTTTACTTTTTGATTTATCTTTTCCCTGCCTGATTCACTGTAGAATCAAGTCTCCCATGTTCTAAAATAAAAAGAATTAAAACATTAATCTCAAGTCAGTATTCTCTCCTTCCTCTTCGAAAAGTAGCACTTGATTCCAAAGCTTTATGTAGCTTTCTGAACAGGACAAGATACACTGCTGATACTCACTTCACCAAAAAACTGGTTTCAACTATGAATCCAAATATCATTGGATTAATTTATTTGTTTGAAGTTACAGGTCCCTCATTATGTCTATGATCACCATCCATATCTTCTCTGTAGATCTCCCTCAGACCTTGTTAAGACTCCAGCCATCCCAAGTCTTCAGCATGACAGTCCATTTCTCAACCCTCTCCCTGCTTCTTAGGGCTTACCAGCACTTCTCAGGCCTGAGGGTAGAACGGAATACCAGGCTGCCCAGCAAAGCTGCACCCAGCACACTTCCAAAATTCAAGAAACTGGTAATGCTCTACCTCACCCTTATGCAGGACCACTGAACTTCTTTTACTGAAATGTGTTGAGCTTTTCCTCTAGTCGGAAGAGTGCTGCAAAAGTCATCACCATTCTGGGACTTGAAAAGACCAGGTCATATCTTGCAAACAATGTCTGAATATGTAATACAAATACGTAATAACAATAAATGAAATAGATTTTTTTAAAGGGAAAAGATTAGCAAAAAAGATTAACAGTCAGAAAAGTACTCACCACCTTTAGCATGGTCCCTAGAAGTTATGGAAAGGGGCAGAAAGACTACAGCATGCAGAATTCAGTGTTACTGCAGAGGAAAAGCTTTCCCTCAGGAAATACACGTATTTCAGGAAGTATAAATTCATCAGCACTATCTTTTAAGTATAACAAATTTCAGTACAATGCCATTCTACAGTAAGCTATAAGGACTCTAGTAAGCTATAAGCTTCTGTCCTGTAAGGTGTCTTACCAAGCAGAAAGACAAAAACCTACAATTTTTTCCCTAAAACTTCCAGCTATCTGCTGATTCTTAAACCACAATTTCTTCAAGAGAAACTTTAAGAGACCAGACAAACAGGAAATGCCTAAGGTGCGTAAGGAGCATTTATTTTTCCATTTATGTTTTTCATATGGTGTGCTGGGCAAGATATCCATAGTAAACTTAACCTTTATTAGTTCTCAAGTACCATTCACTCATGTTTTACTGCTTAAACACTACTGCAGAAGGGAAAGTTCTCAGCATCCAGATGAAGACAAAACACACTACAGATGCAGCCTGGTTGCCAGCTTGCTTAATCTTCTGTCTTTCCAACCACAACTGTCAAATTCATCAGTCTTAAACTTTTAGTAACAGTTCTTTTCCCGAAGTTCACCCAAAAGAAGCCCACCAAATCTTCTCCCCATATGTCAGGAATACTCATCTCATCTCCAGATCAGATAACACCAAACAATCTGAAGTGTCATTTTCTACTAGCATCTTCTTCTCTTTAAGAGCACCTTTATGCCTCTTCACACGTGTTTTTGTTTTGTCTGAACTGTGCACCCTCTGCTCAATTTATCCTCATAACCCTGGATACAGCCTTGAAATATAAGGAAGCAGGGGGGAAAAGCTTCTGGTTTATCTCCCTGGTGCACCATTGTTTTAGAGACATTTCAAAAAACAATGACAATTGCATCTTTCAAATACCTATTAAAGGCACACCATTCCCAGTTAAAAAAAATATTACTACCACACAATAATACAGCTACAGTATAACAAGGAATCAATAATTGCCAACCAAAAAAATGCTTTTCTTTACCTCTCCAATGCTCATATGGCAAATGGCAGTTCGACATGCATCAGCAAGTCCATCATACCATTTGTACATCCCTTAAAAATGAAGTCGATCTGTTTATAAAGTTTGACCAACGTTTCATAACAAATAGGAGGACTTAAACGTAAATTCTGATAAATATACAATCTCAAAGTTTGTAGACTATAGTATTTTAGATATAACTTGGGATATACTGCACTGAAGGTTAGTTAACCTCCTTCCTTGCACTCTGGTAATAAACAATTTCTGAATGGAACTAGAATGAGAAGGTAAATAAGAAATATTTCAGTAATGCACAAGAAATCCATTGTTAGCTGCAGCAGGGAACAAGTGAGCCTGTGAGGACTGAGCACATTTATGGCTTAATATGGCTTAGAGTCTTTTCTGTGTTTAGAAAACAAGGATAACACATTATATCAGAGTATAGCAAAAACCAGGGAAAGGGCCAGTAGATGCTGTCAGCATAAACACCCAGAGGCTTTGAAATCCCTTGTCTGCAGCCTCCACTGCTCCACTGCCTTGTAGCAGCAACAGCCACCAGCTCCAACAGTCACTGGCAGCTGCATTCCCCTAGGAAAGGGCCCAAGCTAGAAATCCCAGACTGCTTCCCCCCTCAGTCACATAGGCTTGTTTGAAGCAATTTACACTCCTTTTGCTACTCTTTCATTGAAGGCCATTCAGCAAAAATGAAAAAAGATATTTCAACGTACTAAGTGAAGAAAAATAAATAAAACACATACTTCAACAGTAGGGAATTATACATAGTTTTGAGCATACCTACCCATTACAAAACGCCTCCAGATGACCTTGTACAACATTTGACTATTCTCCTTCTGGAAATTTTTAGCTTGATATCCACTCAACATTTCCCTCGGTGCAATTTTTGTCCATTGACTCCGACCACTGTCTCCATCCATACAGTCAATCACTTTTCATCAAAAGCTATCTGGTTGGTTTGTCCTTGATAAACCCATGTCAACTGATGCAAATCACCTCCTTATCCTTCCAGGACATACTTCCTAATCTTCTCAAGGCCTAAGGTTAGGCTGATCAACCTGGAGTCCCTGGACCCTCCTTTCAAATGGCCATATGTACCTTTTTCCAGTCACCAAGAATCACCCTCCATCACAAGGACCTTCAATAAAAGGGGTGTCCACGCAATGGCCTTGGCCAGCTCTTTCACACTCTGACATAACCTACCAGGCTATCAGAGGCTTGCATTCCCCTTTGTACAACACAGCAGGGCATAGTGCTTCATTTCATGAGACTTTTCCACCAAACAGAGTTATATCCATCAATATCAACATACCTTATGCAAGCTCTGATACATATACTAAAAAGCACAAATGGTACCGACAATTGTAACTGCAATAAAGTAAATTTTCCAAAAAACCCAATGTGCTACAATGATTTTTTTTCATTTTTAAAGATACTCAGCATCTGTTTTGTTGCAGTCTGTTTTCTGCATATTCTTTCTTTTCCTTCAAACAGAAATCATAGCATAATTGATATTACCAACAACTCGTGTAGCTTCAGTTTCGAGCTGCAAACTAGAGAAGAAATTAAAGTGACCAAATCTAAACATGGTATTTCAGCCCAAATCTCCTTTGTAACAGACATTCCAAATCCCACATTTCATTACCATAGCCACAGTATTATTACAAACAAATAGTAAAATCAGATATTATGACCAACATTACCCTGCTCAAAGATAGCTGCAGCATAATACTCCATAGGACTGCACTTTCTGCAACTATTCCATCTCTCTGGAAATCAAAGCGTTTAAAGTGCATGCACAGAAAAGACACCTGATTTTGTACAATAACCAAGGCAGGTTATTTTGGTTCAAGGAGTTTAACACGGGCTGTGTGAAAGGCTCTCAGAGATCAGAGGCCCGCTCCAAACTTACAAAACCGAACTTCAGTTCACTGTATGCAATTAATTGCCTTTCAAAGACTCAGTCACTGGGGGGTCCTTTCAGGACAGGTATTTTACTCATAATATTCAGAAGACTTCAGAATCTTTTCTGAGCACACAATTTTTGTTTATGAGCCTCTTTAAAAAAGGGATTAACAAACAGGAATGGACCTTGAAAATAATACTTGAGGTCAGCATGGTAATGTCCCACTTGGGAGAAGAACAATGAAGATTAATTTTGCTAATTGTATTTTTAAAGTTAAGTGGCAACTTAAAAAAAGGGTGAAAATATGTCAGACTGGTTACTTTATGTTTTAAGGGATGTGCAAGTTGATACTTTCTCTCTGATCTGTACTCATCAAAACCAAAGTATTTCATTTCACAAGTAACATTCCTCTTCCCTTTTATTCAGTTTAATGCTTCGCTGAGCAAGCTCCATTTCCAAAGAAGGTTGAGGAAACAAGATTGTCAAACACAGCAAGGAATCTAAATGACACTCTAAAACAAGTGCTTTGGTTCAGGAGCTAAAATACCACCAAGGTTGTTTACAGTGAAAAGAGTGAGGTCTATCATTGATATTCTTTAACACTTCAAATAGCAGAACTTCAGAAGTGCCAAAGAAGAAAGTAGCACATGTACCTTTCCCTCTCACATGCAACCCTTCAAGTAGGTCTCAAAAATTGTTCTGGTCCACACTCCTGTAACAAGCATTTTTTTAATTGTTAAATACAGTAGATCTATCTCTACGGAGAAAGAGGTAAGAACAGCTATACAACAGCACCAGCTGACAGATATGTTTTGCTTATATAAACTGCAAAATTGTCAAGGAAGCATGTGAAGCAACTAGTTTGGATTCTTACAACAGATGAGCCAAAGAACAGGTCTGACACCAAAGATAAAGAAAATAAACCTTTCACTGCTAGGTATGAAAATGCATACCTTGAGGCATGAGGATTTGTAGAACAATGAGCTGAAATAATTTCTATTACAAATGGGGACAATAATCACTTTGCCTGTAACCAAACAACACTGGCACATGCAAGAGCAAAGTGTAGCCATATCAGCTGCATCACAGAAAGAGGAAGACCAGCTTTAGCAGACCCAATTCTCACCCATTTGTGGGGCCACAGTAGAACAAGACAGGGATAGACACAGATCTAGCACTCTACAGAAAGTTTGTAAGATTATTTCTCTCTTACACACAGCAGAATTTCTCACATTGGGGAAAGTAACAGCAGAGAAACAAGAAGCCACCTCTGGAAATTTTAATTTATTCTCTCTCTCCCTTCCCTCTCTCATACTCCGCCCTTCACCCTAAGATAAGTTTCACCTCTCTGATAATGACTTGAAAACTTTAAAACTTTGATGTTTTTAAAGACAGGACACAAGCAAGAACAAAGCCTTAAGTTCAAGCTGGCACATACTCTGAAACTATCCAGGCAACTTAAGATGAGAATCAAAGTAGTCTACAGGACCAAGATATTTTGTTCCCACCATTGATGCAAGTCAGAGAAGCTAATGATTTACATAGTAGGTAGAGACAGTCACAGTGCAGCAACATGTACTGCCCATACTTTCCTTCAGAGGAAAGGTGGGAGAGGAGAAAACAGCAGCTGCAACTTACACACAGATCTGACCGAGCAGCAAAACAAAAGCTGCTCTTCTAGGTCATTCATACACAGCACAACTCACCCTTTCCCTGTACCACTGCTGTAGACCATGAGACACAGCACCACAAGAGAAAGAGTTACTGTCAGACTGGCTTTCATCACAGAAGTGCTGCACCGGTGTAGCTGCTGCTGACCAACACTTGAAAACAACAGGTCACAGACTGCAACCCATAAAAGCCACTGCAAAGCAGAATTTTCTTATTTACTGAGTCACTCATCTGCTAAGTCAGTCAATCAGGGCCAGATATTGGCAACAAACTTTTAAGTCAAATTATTACTGAGCGAGTACTTTATTAACAAAGCATTGGTTTTATTGTGTCAATCATTCTGTGCATTCAATGGTGCTTGCAACAAAATTCCAATTACATGGACATTTCTGAAGGAAACCATTTAGAGCCATAGCTCTAGCAGAGATTTTCATTAGTTGTAGCTATCCCTTAAGACATCCTGAAATAATACAAGAACTGTTTGAGAAGAAATTGCTTTTCTTTTTCTTCCAGCACAGCATGAGTGATCTAGATGATGTTCTTCTATGAGACAATTTATAGACAGAATTAAACTCTGTAAAGTTGATACCTTGAAGTCTAGTGTTCTTTCAGCCAGTCTAAATAGACGTTTCAGAAGAAAAACTGTTCAAAAACAGTTTCAGTATCATGAAAACCAGTGTCCCACTTTTAGAAAATTGAGACAGATGGTTCGATATACAGTTCTTGATTAAAGGAAAGACTCCCTCCTATTCATCATTTCTCTGCTGAAAAATTCATCAACAACAATTACTTGGCAGATTTAGGGGGTATTTGATGACTTGTATCACAACTGCATTGCAGAACCATTTCCTAACTGGAGAAGAACAGCCTAACTTGCCCAGCTGTTTCTGCAACACCACAGTATCACTGAAATGATCCACCTGACTAATAGGATGTCCTCTGTCTATAATCAAAGACAACTCGGAGCACCTTGGAACTCCAAGACAAGGATACTTTAGGTGATTGCCCATTTCCCTGAGCACTCAAAGCAAAAACGAAAAACACAGACACTTCATGTAAGCTGCTTTCTTTCAGCTTAGAGAAAGCCTAGACACACGAACAAAATGGCTTGAGAAGAGCCTTGTGTAGACATGGCTATCCCTCTTTGCAATATGGATCAATATTAATCATCTTCAAAATGAGAATACAGGCTGGCATAAACAGGTGGTAGGAAAAAACACACGATGACATGTCTTTGTAAAATAGTCTCTAAAAACATCATAATGAAAGCTGCTTTGCTACTTTATTCTTCATATCTGTTTTTTGAAGGAAATTCTTCACCACAGTATCAGGATCTGAAGCAGTTACACACAGAAAAACAGAATTAAAATAGAGGATTAGTCTTCATTTATCCTTGGTCAAGAATGGTGAAGACTACTTATAATACTAATACTGACTTAGGTTAAAACCATGGTCTATCTCGAACTATCCACTGAATCACATGCTAAAATGGAAAACAGTCATCTTTCTGATGAACGCTACCACAGCCTCCAGGTACTTGTTGAAGAACGCAGGGGTTGTTAGCAGGCTGGGTGCGAGGAATATCTAGCTCTAAATTCCTCTCGAAAAGTAAGGTTAGGGAGAAGGAAAGAGAAAGCAAAGAATGGCAACATTGCATACAGCTACAAAAAAAAAAGCATAGCTGAATGCAGATTAGGAGCTCTCTCTCTTGCCTTCAGAATTCACTCCAAGAAGTGACTTTAACAGTTTATTCAATTCCAGAGTACACCAAGATATGTTCATAGTGAATGGTGACGTGGTCTCAATAGACCTAATGAAGCTGCTGGCTACCTGTTGTTCTGTGGGGCACCAAATAACTGCTTTGGTAAAGTATTACTTTTCCTGTGGTGGTTCAACAGTCTCAGATAAAAACCAAAGCAAAACACTGAAGTTTGTCTAGATCATGACTACTATATATGCGGTTTCTCAAGTGTTCTTAATATTAATGCAGAAAAAGTAATTTTTTTAAGGGTCTGATAATGACTTTTTTCAGAAGGAAATACTTGGAAGGTATAACAGAAACACACCTCTTGGATAACAACTGCTATCACAACTGTGGCAACAACTGCCAACAACCCTGCTCCTGTTATCAAGTCTCCATGCACCAGATGTTTCTCTGCAATTACACATCCATATCATGCTGCTGTGGTACATTGGCAAGAATACACATGATCCTGTGCTAACAACGATAGTTACATGTAATTTAGGGAGCCTTCCTCAACAGCTCAACATCTACAGCAAGAAAGAGTATGGAGAAAAACACTTTTTCTTCCTTGTATGCCAAATGGCATAGATGAAAAGAAGTATTTTTAGTATTTCATTTCCCTTTCCTCTGAATTACATGGCTGCAAGAAAAAAAAGTGCATAATTAGGATAAAATCTCCTACCACAATGATTTAAGCAAAGAGGCTCAACCTCAGACCCAGACCCTGGGGATCTGAATTTGAATAGGATGTATTTAGGAATAGGAAATACAGAGCAAAATACCTACAGAATCTGACTGGCCAAACAAACTTTAATCTTTCCTTGTAAGCAAGTAGATAAATCTAGAAGCATGTTATATCACATGTATCATTTTACCCACTCTTCACCAAAATAATCAGTATTTCAGGTAATTTATTTCACACTCTTAAAAAGCACAATTGTCCAAATGCATTGAAGTCTAAAGATCATGGTTATCATTAGTTCCAAATGAAGACACTGTATGAGGTGAGATTAATTAGATGAAGCATGGAGTTGTAAGAACAGAAGACACTGCTGCTTCAGCTGCCCAGTCCCAGAGTCCAGAAAGAAAGAGAAATTAAAAACTCAAATCCTAACTCACAACTATTAAAAAAAAAAAAATCAGGGTAGGAAAGAGACAAGGTGTAAAGAGGACAAGTATGAAATGTCCAGGATCCCAGTGGGACTATACATTGATGTGCAGAATTCCAGGAAGTTGAGATTTGCTTTGTAAACTCCATTCTGGTGCTTCAAGCCTTCCCAGAGGGAAACTAGCTTGGGACTGAGAAAAGAAACTATTCCTACTCAATCCCTGAAACTCTTACTCTCTCTAAAGGTAAAATTGAAGGCTCAGAGTACCTGAAGGGCTGCATGCTGCAGTATTTTATGACGATTTTTCCCTCAGACATCCTATAACCATTTGGAATATCATCATGCCCAAATAAAAAAAAAAACCAAACCAAACCCAACCAACCAAACAACAACAAAAAAAACATTAAGGAATTTTATCTAGGAGTGGTATGCAGCAAGAAGGATCCCAAAGGGGTCAACTGCTCTATATCGTACCCAGACAAAGATTTCAGAGTGAGGTTTCTGTAAAACAGCTGAAAACAAGAAATATTTTGTAGCCTCCCGCAGTACGTTTATGAAGACGGCCATTTAAAAATTGAGCTTTCTTCCAGAGGAGGATCCGGAAATCCTGGATCCAGACCTGATTTCATATTCATCTGGCAGAAAAAGCATGAAACGCATGTTTTATACCCAGGAAAAAGTTGCACTTAAAGCAAAGACATTTGCTTTGTTCACAATGCATCAAACAGTAAGAGTATTGGTTGAAGAGGAATATCAGTACAGGTCTCCAAGTACCCATACTTTGTGCTCAGCACTCAGTAACTCTGGACCAGAAGCTACTTAAATTAAAATGAATTCTAAAACTAATCTTAGATTTCTACAAGGTTTACATTAAAAACAAGAAAAATAACATATAGATATACAGATGACACTCATGATTCCATCACTCACTACTTAGCAGCAAGAACTCACAGCATCAGAGGATGGCTGAGATTGGAAGGGACCTCTGGAGACCATCTAGTCCAACAACCCTGATCCAAGCAAGATCAACTAGAGCAGGTTGCCCAGGATCTTGTCCAGCCAGGTCTATGGAGGCAGCAGAAAAGTATACAGAAAACACGTGCAGACCAAGAAGCACAACTGGCAGAACGGCTGCAGACTGATGCAGATGATACTCACGTAAAACCAGAAGCAGAAAATACAGAGTCAGCTGTTCAAAGAAATTTAATTTTACTTACTAACACCTTTAATTATATTCAGTCATTCATTTCTCTGCCTCTTAAGTACACAGTGGGCATGGCATCTTTTTACTGTGCAACTATATAGTATCTACGCAATTTTCCTGCTTGACAGCCAAAACTTGCTTTGAAGAAAAATATTATAGGCTTTCCAATCTATTAATGCATAGGCAAATTTACTTTGAAAGTACCACTACTACTGACATTTATTTTATGATGACACATATTAAGAACAGAAAACTGTTTCAAACTATTTTTTTTTTAATATTCAAGCTCACCTGATTTTGTGAAATGTTAAGGCCATCAGAACAGTAAATAATCAAGCCAGGGCAGTCACAGTGTATCCTCTAGAATATTGACAGGCTTACAATTGAATAAAACTTGGCCCATTCAGTCAAATGCAATGTAAAACCAAGAAATGAGTGTCATACCCAAGACTGAAAAGCACAAAGTGTGGGAAACAGGACCGCCATCATCTTTGAGTGTTTAACTGGAAACAATTCTATCAACCACACTGAGGAAGAATGATCAAAATTTAGCTTCTTCCCATCTATGTTTTGTTTAGGTTATAAAGATCAAAGAATGACTGGGAGAACAAGAAAAGCACATGCTTTGATAGTTAGGAATTCGTTCCAATCTTGCTTCTTGCCACGACTTATTTCTCAAAGGATAAAACAGTTTTTCTGTTGCTAGTAACAACAACAACAAAATACTAGAGACTATTTAGATAGAAGGCAAAAACCAAGCCATGGCACAAGGACAGTGGCTCTTGTCCATTCTCAACCTAAGAGCTATATTGCAGCACAGTGCAAATTTGAGAGATGATGACAAAGTGATGTTGTCACAAAAAGATAAAGAAAATGACTGACAAAAAAGGAAATCACTGATTAATTGCCAGGTCAGAAGAGAGACATTTTTCATCTCTGGGGTGACCCAAAGCTTAGATTAAAGCACATAGGTGAGCCTCTGTTCCCCAGAGGCAAGATCTCGCAGTTCCATTTCCATTTCCAATCTTCTACTCCTAGTTTTCCAGGTCCACCTGAGAAGCCTCAAGTAAATTCTTGAAAGATAGTACCCTACATCTGTCAATCTCAGAGACAATTGTCTCAGGTACATAACTAGCAGTGTTAAGACAGAAAGTACCTTTTGGCAACTTGGTTGGTTGGTGTTTTGGTGGGGTTCATTTTTTGTGGTGGTTTGTTTGTTTGTTTTGTTTTTATTCTACCAGCTGTTCTAAAAACAATAGGTCTCTATTCTGCCTTTCCTTAAACCCAGCTCTAACGCAGTCCCATTAAAGCCTTGATTAATGCACACCATTTTCTTCCCATTAAGGTAAAGAGACTGCAATTAAAGAGTAAAAAGAAAAACAGAAGTGTAGCTGAAAGCTAAGCCCATGCAAATCTGAGTTTGAGATAAAGCACACTTAAAAGATGAGCTACAACTTGCTCACATAATTAACTGCAGAAAAATATGGGAGGGCCCGTAAACTGCTGATGTTTCCACATCTTGGTTGCCTTTGCAAAAGTTTTATGGAGATAAACCAAGTTACTGGTCTCAGGTGAGCCGCATTCAAAATTTTAGAAATAAAAGGGATTTCCCATCCACTTTTTGTTAAAGAAACACAGTTTACAACTCTAGATAATATGAGGTTATAGTATAGGATTTCAGCTTATGCATACAAACTCTGAGTGGAATCATACCAATCACACACAGGTCATCAGTGGGGTGGGAACTTGCAGAAACTCATGCAACACCTCCTGAAGTAACTCCTGAGCAACTGATAACATCACTGATCAGAGCAGCTACTAAAAACTGCCACTACACATTCTGCCACACATTTGCTGACACCAGAGAAATGCCCAGATTCAGCATTCTCCCTCCACAGCCTGGAGCAGAGATCAAATGCTCTCTAGTTATTAAAGGTCTGGCTACCCACCTCACACTATTAGCCAGACAGCCTCACTTCTTCCAATTTCTCTCAGCATCCTGCCACTTTGCTTTTGGCAAAGTTCACTCCTTATCAGCTCACAAATTAAACAGTGTTCAGTGCAGAGAAAACTGTGAAGAACTGAACCATTAAATTCTAAGATTTTATTCTTAAGAAGACAGAATCATGGGGAGGAGGAATGGCCTAGATTTGGTAGGGAAGGAGAATGGTTCATATTTGGTAAGTTAAGGACCTTCTGCCCCCTTCTTTACTAACATGAAATTCAAACTCAGACAAAAGTGGTATCAATGAGTTTACACTAATGAATTTATTTCCCTATAGAAAAGTTAATCCTAACCTTTAACCCTTTAAGTTAGTTTAAAGGAACTGAGAGAAGCTATAATACAGATATATACCACTATCTATTCACTGATAAATCTGGCTACTATTTCTTCTTGTAACTTTTAAACAAGGCAAAAGTGCAACCAACCCAACATTACTAAATGAGACATCCAATTTCTAAAATAATTACATTCATAATATATAGAAATATCCTTATAAATGTAAGCAGTTATAAGCCCAAATATCCAAAATACTTAGTTCGTTTCACTAAGACTACTTAGTTTGTTTCACTAAGACCAAATACATGCTTCCTCACAGTTCCCCTCACATTTGCCCTTCACTGGCTGCTGCTACTGTTCATTTTCTAGCAGCTGTTACACTATTCAGTCCCCTGTGCGAGGCAAATCAGCTTGGCAAGCCAGCAGATACAGCAGGCCCCAGAACAAGAAGCACAGAGTCTACTGCTGGCCAAGCAGAGTAATTCCCACCTCTGGTGTTCATCAACACGAGGGAGAGGCCAGGAACACATAACCAGGAGAAGCTGCATAGAGAAGAAGCAGCTTGATTAAAGGCAGGAAGAAAGAACTCCTCCACATAATAGCAGCGAGGCGTTAGACCAGCTTGGTTACTTGTGAAATCACACGCTAGCATTTTCTATTCCAGATGACAACACAGTTGGAGTACAAGCAGATGATCCACATCATCACTTACACTGTTGTAACACCCCTGGCTACCCGAAGAAACAAAGCTGTCAGTCAAAAATAAGACAACACATCTAACTACTGTCACCACCTTTGCTCTTCATTCAGAAAAATGTCTGTCCTTAGTAGGCTTGTTCTGTAAATGTGACAGTGAATGCATCAGGAGGAAAACAAAAACAGATAACAAATGAAGAGTCCTTCACTTCTACTTTTGTGGACATGCAAAAAGGCATGTCACATGGTCTGCAAACTTTTCTGGTAGAGATGTCAACCTCTTAGGAGAGCTTTGCATATATAAACCACACTACAAACTGTATGTTTGAAAACAAACAAATTTGGTAAACACCTTCTAAGTAGGGCATGAGTCGTAAGAGGTTTAGAAATCCCTTGTTTACTCTGAGGATAAGCTTTAACCATACATCTGAGGTCTTGTATTTCACAAGGCTGCAAAATGATGAAAACTGATAAGATGTTTCTATTTTTAGGTCCTACTTATATCAAGATAAGGGAGCAGCATAGAAGGTGACAAACAAAATTAGACATGTAAAATAATTCATAATCCTTTGGTTTTGCTACTCTGCTCCTAACTCCTCTCTGTTCCATTATTCTGCCAGGCTAAATATGAGGATAGGTCTACTGGGAGACTACAGAAACAAGGTGTTGAGAGGAAAGGCAGTCAGAGAAGTGATCATAGACAAGACAAATCAAACAGAAATGGGATAGCAAAAGGAGGAAGAAATTCACTAGGTAAAAAAACCATTGCGTTACAATGTTGGTGTATTTCCATCAGCAAACTTGATACCTGTAGGTAATGTTCTATTTTCATGGCAATGTCACAATGCTCTTGGTAGCATATAGATCCGTGAACTTCCTTGCATGCATTCTCTCCCCACAGTAATGCAATATTTCACACTGGCTAAGGTTTCTACAGAATTACATCACTCTACCTCATTTAAACTATAAAAATTCGCCCCTTCAGTGCTTTTCCAGACAGAGGCATACATCTCACTGATCTTGAGCAAGGTCACGTTCCAATTGCAGCAACAATGAATGGCCGGAAACTCCTGTGGAAATCCATGGATCCTTTATTTTATCCATTCAGCTTGCTACTGAACCAACCTAAGGCTTCCTCATTTTGTTTCCAAAGGAAGGAAAGAAAACACAAGAGTACTGATGTCCTGAAAATGCCCTGAACAGACACAACCTTCCTACTGAAGTCCATTGTAGACACTTCCTATGAGACGCTACTGTTTCATCAAAATACATAATGGCCTTGCAATCAGCTTTGCAACGTGGTTGCTAGCTTCCAATTGTGTTTCTCAGTTTTGGGAGTACTTTAAAATACATTCTCATTAGTTTCAGATATTCAGCATTTAGTATTTTAACCACTTCCAATATTCTGTGAGCAAGCAATTATGTACTCAAGGCATCCACTAACTCTCATGACCATGCTTCACCACCATGCTGCTCATTTGCAATGGTAGACAAAATTCAACAAGCAATCAAAATTTCTTCGGATCATTTTCTTAGGCAGAACCTTTTTAAGTTAGTTAAACCAGTTGAGAACACTCACAAAGTTTCATTAATGAAAACCGCTCTAAGATTTTATTTCTAACAACTTGGGGTTTTTCTCAGTTCCATTCGAGAAGTGATACTCAGGATGTGAACACTGAACACTTGAGGATGGCACCAAACAGGCTACAGTCTATCCAAGGACTGCATCTTTGTGACCTTCAGGGCAGCACGATGATTTCTATGCCAGTTGCTACAGTTTTCGAAAATTCAGCTGTACTGGTTATAAGTGGCAAGGTGCTAGCAGCAAAGGAGCTGCAGGAGTAGCTCCAGTGGGAAAAGGCCAGGGGTTGCCCTGCCCCAGGCCCAGCTGGTTCCAACAGTACCACAGCCAGACACTGCTGAGCCCCTCAGCAAAACTGACAGCACCTCTGTGAAACTGTACTTAAGAAAGGGCAGAAAATGCCACAAAACAAAAGAGAACAAAAGGAGTGAGAAACAGCAAAAAAACAACATCAAGGTCAGAGAAGGAGAGGGAGGAGGTGCTCCAAGCCAGGTGGATATGCCCTGAAGGAACTGTACCACGCAGAGAGCCTGTTCCAAAGCAGGACCGCTGTCAGCTGGGGAGCTTATGCCAGAGCAGAGGAAAAACGTGAGAAGGAAGGAGCAGCAGAAAGAAACTATCTTGCACTGTGACCCCTTTGCCCCCCGCACCACATGGGGAGGGGCACAGGAGTGAAGTTCAGCCTGGGAAAGGGGGAAGAAAAATTGTTACTTTCATGTCTTTCTTTCTGTCTTAGTATCTGACTCTATTTCAACTGGCAACAAATTAAATTCAGTTACTCCAAATCAAGCCTATTTTCCCCAGAACAGTAACTAGTAAGTGATCTCCGTGCCTTTATTTGAAGCTAGAATCTTATCCTATCTTTTTCCTCTGCTCCTCTAAGGAAGGGGAGAGACTGAGCAGCCGGGTGGGCGTGTGCTGTTAGCCAAGGCTAACTCAGCACCCTGCACATAACAGTTTTAACCCAATCTTTTAGCAGAATGCTGATGAAGCAAGAGCTCAAACCAAGATTTGTGTTACATGGCATGAATCTCAGTACTGCTGCTGAGTCTTGGTTCTGAAGTAGAGAAATATAATACAAACAGGCTAAGTGGCTAACAAATCTGAGTCAGGTTAAAGACTCTTTTTTCATCCATCCATCTATCCATCCTTTGTGAAAAGCAATGCAAGTCACAGGCTTGACACAGAATACACATTTTCTATGATCCAAATTGTGACTACTACTTACAGAATAGCAAAAGAAGTGACCAATTCATCAATATTTCTCTGCTCTCTTTTTCTTAAAGCTCAGAAAGCCTTTCAAATGCAATCCATCAGACACAGAAATTTGTTCTAGTATCACTTTTATGCATCCAAAATCCTACCTAAACTGTCGTTTATATTTGATCCACTGCCAGGTTTTATACACAGACTTCTGTTAGGGAGTAGATAGGATCTATCAACAGAACTAAACAGGATAAACAATACAATAATCAAGTCCACTCAAAATACTGCACCTCTCAAGTGCTGCATTTCATCAGAAGTACATACTATTGCCTTATGTATCCACATAGACCTTCATCCTGGGAGTTGCCATTGCTATTTCTTCGTTCATCTTATTTAGGCTGCAAGCTTCAAGAGATGGGAACTTGCTAATGCAAGACAGCCCAAATAATAACTTGGACCGTTAAACTTTTTGTCAAGTTGTCTAATCCCCAATTCCAAAACGGAGATGTAACTGAGTCCTAGTAAAAGAGCAGTCTATTTTTTGCAAGAGTGCAAGGTGGAAGAGATTACAAGAGGCCTTCCCCAAAGGATTCATTCCCATCTGTGTTCAAAGAGCAATAAACACTATTCCTAGCAATGTTGATATCCTCAGGTGAAACGCTCCACCATCCAAGAGTTGAAGCCAATTCCTTACACACCAATACATGGTCAGAATAAAGATCCTCTTCCCTTTCCCTCTTCCCCATGCTTTTAAATCATTCCTATGACATATTATTACACATTGAGCCAAAACCCAGATTTTTGTTATCCAGTCCCAAGTCAATTTGTAAAACTGAACATCAGTACAGAAGGATGCAGTAAAGTTCAGAGTACTTTTTCTTCAGTTAATTGCTTCAGATTAAGTAACAACAGGGATATGCATCAGAGTGCCTTTCAGGGCACATCTCTCTTCATAGGCGGAACAGAGGCACTCCCTCTCCTTGGTAGTCTCACTAGCTGATAACCTTGGCCTGCAACCTGTTAGGTACACCCGGATCTGGAACACAAACTTCCAGTTTTAGACACCCTCAACAGCAGGTGCAGGTATTTCACTAAATAAATTATTCTCCTCCTATGTTACTCAAATACAAAAGAAGAATCCCATATGATCACTTAGCTTACTCACTGTTTATGTTCTCAGTTAGCCAGACTTGGAAGCCATGCACATTGATTTAATCATTCATGTGCTGTCAGAAAGAGATAAAATCTGCATATGACACTTTCCCATGTTTTAAAGATCAGAAAATGCTTCAATAATCTGTATTTTGACTGGTACAGAATCTAGAAGATGCCTTCATAGGAAAATCACTGAAGTGTAAAGTTATGCAGATTGCATAATCTTCTCTGATATGCTTCAGATAGGGAAAAAGTACACAGGTTAGAGAAATTCAAGTCAAACTGTCAATAGCATCTCCTGCCTAGCTCTCCCTGCCTGTCTGAAATACCTAAGTACATCTTGAAATGATGAAGATCGTGCTTCCCAACTAGACAGCAAAAACATGTCTTTGCTTGAAGTGATCTCTAACTAGTTCATAGTCTATCACTCAAAGATGCGTCCTGAAACTAAACATACCTTCCATCTTTTCACTCATGTTTATTTTCAGTTAGCATAACACCAGTGTCAGGATCACCACTCAGTTCTTTTTAAGGCAAACGCATATAATGTTATCTACTACCCATTTATTCTTAAATTCTTTTCTCTTTTAGTCAGGCTTTTCCTCTTTTATTTGTATTTCTACAGAGTTGAATCATGCAGTTTTCTTCCCCATCTAAACATGCAAAGCTATCATTGCCTTCACAACAAACTTCCAGTTATGTCAATGTTATGCCTCATCCTCTCTCTGTTAACTTATCACCTCTGAATTCACCCCAAGTTCTGTTTTCACAGACTTGATTGCTCTCTGAAAATACCTCCAGGTTCACCTCAAGCATATGAGCGAGTACAGAGAGCCAGACACTATCCCCGTATTTTTTCTCACACAGAATTAAGGCATTCATGGTAAAGAGAACTTCCCTGTATCTCCCTCGTTCATTACGTACTTCCATGCCTCAGAATGAAGCTGCGCTATATTGCTGAGGCTTGCTTTTAAGAGAAAGGACGGAAGCCTTCACACGACACGCTGTGCACAGACACTCTGGCAGTCACAGAAGGCAGAAGGACATTTAGGGCTTTATGCACACTGCCAGCATGTGCGCCTGCAAACTGCAGCGCTCGTCATAAACACCGGGCTGCTCCGCGCTTCGGGGCGCCAATGCACAGGGCCGCGCTGCCGGCTCCGCGGGGCTCCGGCGGGCGGGCGCCCCCGCCCCGCGCCCGCGGGCGATGTGCGCGGCGCCTCCGGCCGGGGCCGGGCCCTGGGCGGCTCCCGCCTCCCCCCGCGCCGCTCCCGCCCGGCCGGGCCGCCCCGACCGGCTGCCCGCCCCTCCGGCCGGCGGCCCCGCCGCCTCCCCGGGCTCCGCAGGCCCCTCTCGCCGGCCCGCCCGGCTGCACCTGCCGGGCCCCCGCCGCCGCCCCCCCCGCGCCGCGCCGCACCGTTCGCGATGAGCTTGGCCGAGAGCTGCTTGACGAGCTCGGGGATCCGCTCCCACTGGCACTCCGAGCGGCACCGCTCGATCTCCATCTCCAGCCGCGAGCCCGCCTTCCTGGTGGCCATGGTCGGGCCGAGGGGCCCCGGCGGGAGAAGGGGCCGGGGCAGCGGGCAGGGGGAGGCGGGGACGCGCGGCGGCGGCCCCGGGAGCGGCGGAACTCGAGCGCCGCGGCCGCGCCGCGCTGGCGGCCCCGGGAGCGCCGGGAGCGGCGCCCCCTGGCGGGCGCGCGCGGCGGGGCGGGGCCAGCGGCGGGGCCGGGCGGGCCGCGCGGCCCGGGCTGAGGGGTCTCTCCGGCCGCCGGACAGCGCTGCCCCGGCGCCCGCGGGAGGCCTAGGGAGAGCAGGAGGGGGAGGGAGAGGGGGAGTCTTCCTAACGCGACCGCCGCGCCCTGAAAGTGCTGCTGGTAGCGGGCCGGTACCGCCGCGCTGCTGCGAGCACCGGCAGGAACTGCCCCTCAGAACCCGCTTACAGGTGGGGTGGGGACGGCACGTTCAGCTGATTCCATTCCTCCACCGGTGAGCCATGACCGCGCACCGCCCCGCCTCTGCTACACTTGCTCCTTCCACAAAAGGTAACGCAAAATTAGTTCCTGCCCGTCTCTGGTCACCTCTTCGCCCACCTTGAAACCATTCACCCACGCTCGCTCGAGAGGTTTTAGTCTATTTAATGGCGCTCTCCCCTGGCTCTCCCATCTTTGTACCCTCACCGCGGCCTCTGCCGTCCCGGTAGCCGACAGACGCTTACACACCATGTTCCAGACCAAGCAGACCCCAGCGTGGCCACCAGCTCAGGACTCACCTGCTCCTTAGTCAAAAACCATAGGAAAAGCAAGGTACAGAGATTATGCCCTGTGTTTTGAGAAAATAAATTAATTTCCAACATTTCGCTGGAACAAAAACACTTGCTGAAACAATTCCGATGGTACTTTGTATCTTTATCAAACACTACATCACACATACGTGACACACCAGTTCCACAAACTTATATACACCTTGGAAAGCTGCTGCCATGACTGATTTTCACTGAAAAAGTAGCGAAAAGACCGAATTGGGGAAAAAAAATTTCATAAATATCTATTTACTTTTCAAAAAATAAGGATACAGCCCATTGACAGAAAACAGGTTTTGCAGAGACCTGGTGTAGCTACATACAGCATGAATTCAAATGATTCATATGTCTCGCTCCACATCCTTGGGTCATAGTGCAGACTTGTACAATTAATTCTTTTCATCCACAGAAATGAGAAGTCAGTGAAGCCAATTTGGTTGAATTTGGTTGAGTTTGTGAGGATGACTGTCACAGATGATGATGAAGATTCAAAAAACAGGCTGAATGCAATTTTTGCTTTTACATGCATTGCACTCCTTTGGATCTAGCACATGTTAGTTTTTAGAAATTACAAGTTTATGAAGTCAGAAGTCAAATATGGGCAAATGTAAAACTACTGGCTGTTCTATAAATAGATCCATTAAATGTAAACATGACATTGCCTGTGGGCATTGGGAGAGTTGTTCACATAACAGAATTTCTAAACAATTGTCTGGTTCTTGTGTGTTCACATATACTAGAGACAGATGCTTTCTGAAGTTTTGCTTGGTTTTGATAATCAGCTGAAACATGAGAAACAGGATGCATCTTTTTAAAGATCAACAATTTCCATTGAATCACTAATTGACCAGGAACAGACCCAGGCTTATACAACTAAAAGCTTGTTAGGGTGTTCCCCAGCTATATCCTCAATGTAATAAGTATCTACTTCCAAAAAATCTTGTTTTGCTTCCATCATCCTTAGACCATCACAGCCGTTGCAACTCTATGACAGGCATGAAATGTCTTGTTCAGTGTTTCAAGTAATTTACTTTTCATTCCAAGTGTTATTAAAAGCATAACAACACAAAATTAAGATATTGTAATTTGCCTTTTTGTCAAGTTGCTTTTATAGCACCTTTAGGTTACAGTCTCATTTCAAACAAAATAATCTTCAGATTTTAAAAGTGGAAGGAAATGGTAGCAGAACATAGTGTTTAAAAACACAATGGAGTACTGCAGGACTGGAAAGAGGATTTAATAATGTAACAAAAGCAAAAGGAGAAATAAGTAATAAAGGTTTTTTTGCCTGCATGATTTTTCAGAAGATCCAGAGAACATCAAACTGATTATAACATGTTTTTTTTACTGGAGAGAAAAGACGAGTTAAAAATGAGGGAGGAAAAGAATGATAGTTCAAAATGTTTGATATTATAACTACTCGTTTTCTTTTACAGATAAGACTATGAAAACTAAAATTTCAACTTTCTAAAAGAGCTAATTTGCCTATGAAGATTATTCATATTGATTCACAACAATTTTAACACATTTTGTTAGCACTGATCACATCATTTCACTAAAAGCTACTGGCAAAAGAATAGTATTAAAATATTTACATTACAGTTCATCAGGCTTATTATCTCAACAGCTCCTATTTATGAAGTGAGACATCTTTGCAAAAGGAATTAGCACATTTTGAAATGCTTAGAAAATCTACTTTAACATTAATGAAGCTTCCATACACCTAAGACTGCTCTGAGAAAATTCCATTGTAGATGACCCATAATGGAACACAATAATGGATTTGGAATGAATAGCATAAAAGTAATAGAGAAAAGAAGCAAGATCCTGCATATTTTTCAATTGTCCCTTATTTTTTCAACTTTAAACAAAGTGTTGGTTTCTAGAAATGGCCAATTTATGACACTGTTGGGGCATACCAAAGTATACCTATACTTGGCTAGAAATAGTCTGCTTGTACGGTGAGGTGGCTGGCTATATAGAGAGATACCTGGCTTCTGAAAAGGAGAGAAATTCAAAATGCAGGAAAAGTAACTAAGATGTACTGGTCAATCATTTTGCCTTATGCCATCTCTCCCACTCCAATCCCCCCAAACACAGAGGGAAGAGAAATAATGGATTGTTCAGTGCAATTTCATGAGCTTGGTATGAAGAAACAGGGCCTTTCACTACACAGTTATGCACAGCAGTGGTTTGACCCTGGCTGGATGCTAGGTACTCACCAAAGCCACATGATCATTCCCCTCCACAAGTGGACAGGGGAGAGAAAATGTAATGGAAGGCTCATGAGTTGAGATAAGGACAGGCAGAAGTCACTCACTGATTACTGTCACAGGCAAAACAGACTCGATTTGCAAATATTAATTGAATTTATTACCAACCAAAATCAGAGCAGAATAATAAGAAATAAACCAAATCATAAAAACACCTTCCCCCCACCCTTCCCTCTTTCCTGGGCTCTACCTCCTCCCCCCAGCAGCAAAGGCAGACAGGGAACAGGGCTTACAGTCAGTTCATCACCTGTTGTTTCTGCCACTGCTCAGGGAGAGGAGTCCTTCCCATGGGCTACAGTTCTTCATGAACTGCACCAGTGTGTGTCCCTTTATATAGGTGCAGCCCTTCAGGAACAGGCTGCTCCAGTGTGCGTCCCCCATGGGGTCACAAGTCCTGCCAGCAAATGCTCTCTTGACATGGGCTTCTCTCTCTATGGGTCTGCAGGTCCCTGCTGTGAGCATGTTCCCATGGGTTCACAGCCTTCCTACGGGCATCCACCTGCTCCAGGTGGATCTCTGCTCCCCTGTTGACCTCCATGGGCTGCAGGGGCACAGCTGCCTCCCCATGGTCTTTACCACGGGCTGCATGGGAATCTCAGCTCTGGTGCCTGGAGCACCTCCTGCCCCTCCTTCTGCACCGACCTTGGAGTCTGCAGAGTTGTTCCTCTCACACATTCTCACTCCTCTCTTCCCGGCCACAATTACATCTGCGCAATAGCTCTTTTTCCTTCTTAAATATATTATCACAGAGGCTTTACTACTGTCTCTGATGAACTCAGCCTTGGCCAGCGGTGGGTCCATCCTGGAGCCAACTGGCATTGGCTTTGTCAGACATGGGGGAAAGCTACAGCAGCTTCTCACAGAAGCCACTCCTGCAGTGTCCCCTCCACTACCAAAACCTGGCCACACAAACCCAATACACACACTGATATGGTACTCTCATACTTCTCATAACCTGACAGTAAGCCTGCTAAAGAAACTTTCTCCACACAGACCTATAAGAAACAGGTGTGATAGGCCTTTAAACTGTTAATGTGACAATGTTAAAGTTATAGAGAATATAAACTGACTTAAATAAAGTAGCACTTTAATCTCTGCTAGGATATTAAACATTCTATAGCAAGGAATCAGAAAAAAAAATTCAAAAAGTACTCGCATTTATAAAGGTAACATATGAAAATAGAATGCTCAAAACTCAGAGGAGAGGAAAAAACTCCTGCAAGCAAACTTACAGGGTCAACGGGGTTTTTATTCCAGACTGAATTTTTGGCTTCTTAGACAAATACTGTTCACCACTGAAGTGGCGGGGAAGAACCCAAGCTTAACAACCAATTTGTGTCGAAGGTTAGCGATGCTTAATGGCCAGTGTTGTTTCACTATTTAAAGAAAAAGTGCTTAATATGCAAGTTTACCTACTACTCTGGTTTTAGTTTGGCCCACTGACCAGTGATATGTTGGGTTTTTTCCAAAAGGTTTGTCTGAAACTGCTAGTCATAGTGCTGATTATTAAAATTATTTTTCTATCTGTAGCATACATAAGAGAAAGAAAACAATTTTGAGGGAAATACAATGTTCCTGAAGACAGCACAGAAATCCTTATTTTACATCCACAGTAAAATAAAGTTAATATTAAAAGGCTTCTTCTCAGCCCAAATGGTAATTTTACCAGTCTTTTGTCTTTCAATTCAAGTCAACATTGTAATGCCTATTAGAATGTTAAATATATTCCTACTGCGAGTGATCAGAGACGCAATTCAAATACTATTTGTATTTTAAGGCAATCACAATCAACTCCTACTACCGTCTGCTATTTTCTCAAACATGAAGTGCAAAAATTCTCAAGCCAAAACTCATTAGTGTGATAATTAATTTCTCTACAGTGAAGAGCACAGCTCATAACCATCATAGAAGCAAAAATTTTACTGGAACATAAGTAATTTTTTTTTTCAGTTAGTAAAACATTGTTAGTGAAAGGAGGTAACTGTACAGCTCTCCATTCCTACTGAAGTCAGTAATCTCTATGAAATTTAGAACAGATCATAAGAAAATTGTTTGAGAAAATAATTTCACAGTGACATTTGTCTCCTTTTTGAGAGTATAAAAATGCTGTTTGAAGGGAAGTAAAGTGAGACTGAACAGGATCCACTAAATCAACAGTCTGACAACATGCCCATTATAAAACCTGCCACCCCTGCCTCATAGCAAGAAAGACAGTCATATAAGAAGTGAAATAAACTTTATCAAATTATTTCAACATTTCAGGGTTTTGTACTTAGATGATTTTATTTTCTTAGAGATAAAATAGTTTCATCTGCAAATGTACATTATTTTGTAAACCATTAAGCCTTTATGGCTGTTTGAAAGTTAAAATCATGCACAAAATAACTCAAGAAAACTTAGGAACCTGAAAAACTTTCTTCACGACAGACTTTCAATTTTGTAGTTTGTTGCCTTCAAAGTGATTCAGTTCATACTGCACTTGTGTGATAATGGGCAATTGATACTTAAAATGGAATGTATGCCTCTACAATCTGGCAAACAGATTTTTTCACTTTTATGAAATCCCTCTTTGCTAATTCATAGTCTTTAAAAAAATGACAGGGGCTAGCAGTCATTGATACTGATTGTCTGAACCCAAAGTTTAATTACTAAATGTGCTGCAAAAAATAAAAAGTCAGACTTCAAAAGAGATCCTTTCCAAGCCCATTCATGTGAAATGAGAGCCAGCACTGCCAGTGAAAGGGCAACAGAGTATCACTCAGCGGGCAATATATATTAAAATCATATTCTTCCAGCTCATTTTTTCATACTACATTTTAAACCTGCCACACTGTGCCTGGAAATGTCCTCTGCACCACAAATGCATATGTTTACATACACCAAAAAAACCCCCAACTCCCAGAATTTAAAAAAAAAAATGCACTCCACTGGTTTTTGGAGGCTGAATAAATGTATTTATATCTCACTTGTGACTTGCTCCACAACTGTATTTTTACAATCGTATGGTGCCAGTAAATTTGCTATCCTATATTAACATGTAGTAAGAAATAGGAAGCAAAATGGGAAGAAAAATGCCATAGTTTGTTGTTTCTCATGTTTATTGTGTCAGTGTAAAATATTTCAGTCTTGTTCAATAATCCAAGGATTTCAGATAAGTGCTTTGGCTACTTTTAAGTTCAGGGAAAAGCCAGGGTAAGCCTCTTTCCTGCTATATTTCAAACTGGTTGTAGGGAAGCAGGTGAAAAGGGTCCCCGCACAGTCTTTGTGCAATGACAAAACTGAGAGACACAGTTCAGCTAAATTGTAGATGTGACCCACACTGTAGCTTAATCTCTAGCTTAAACTAAAAAAAAAAATCTTCCTAGACAAATTGAACCTCATAGGCAAAGACGTTTTCCTATTCTTTTGACTTATTTATGAAAACAGTGTCCAGAATAATATTCTGGATTAAAAAAAAAAAAAAGTTATTAAAAAACTGTATGTTTTTAGAAAGATACAACGGTTTTGCACTTCATTCGACCTCTGGTTTTCAACACAGAAAACAAGCCATGTACCATTTTTGCCTGTTTCTTAAGGGTAAAAACAAAATACAACGTCTTACTGCATTCAAACGTGTTGCTTGTTGCTGTCACTACGAGCAGTTAAACCGTTTCCCAGCTCCATTGCCAGACCACCAGAGGGAGTCGAAAGCTACATATAACTTCGGAAAGTTTCTAAACCTGTAGGTAGCTTAAAACACTGACAGAAAATACTGTATGTTTTGAGTACTATGACAAATGGCTAAGAAAGTTGCTGAGGACAATGAAATAATTTTAGCAACATCATCAGTTCATTACTATCCAGAGGCAAGAAAAACGTTGGTGACAAAGGAGTGCTCAGCAACTATTTTTGTTCTGTGTTCAGAAAGAATGAAAAATCCTGCATTTAAATTAGATTTTTCAATTATGTTAATAACTGGACAGAAGTCTTTAAAGAATAAACAGATCCAGAATTCGTACAAAAAAGTCTGAAACAAAGAGTGGCGTCCTTGGGTCTCATTGTGTGCCTTTGAACAGGTCATGAAACACCAGCGGTACCCTGAGGACACTGGGCTTGTACCTATGTACCAAAGGAAGGTGGCAGACAGTGGTAGAACACGGTCTGCCCCGCCTGAGGTGACACTAAGAGAAAATTTGCATACAAGGCTACATTATTATGTTCCAAAAGCAAGGTCCTTAGCAGAGAGGGGAGAAGAACACTTTCTAGGATCACCTGGGGAAAATTCCAAGAAATCCATACTCCTACTGGTCAGAAAATAGCAAGTGGACCCAGTAACACGAGTGTGAGCTGCTATTTCTGCATACCAAATATAAGTTCAGAGACCTGGCCAGTCACCAGTTTCTGCCATAACAACTGGCAGAATCAAAAAAAATATTTGCCTTATGTTTTGGAAATTAAGTATCATATAAAGAAAACAGCATTTAAAGACAGAATAACAGAGAAAAAAAAAGTTGAGACCTGTGCCAAATAAATTTATATAAGAAATTAGACTTTTAAAATATTATCACGATAATTAACTATTTGGTTAAATGTAGCGATACGGAGCAGTGAGGAGTCTCCAGGCAGGTGCAAAGGAGGAACTTTATTTACAAAAAACCCGGCCTTTTTACGCTGTTAGTCGGTTGTTAGTTTACATAGTTTTAAGGTACAACAAACCAAATTTAACTAACCACCACACACCATGATGCGGGCATGAGGCATTCATGCAGCAAGCCTCACTTCCTCTATTCTAGCTGAGTCATTCTCCTACAGTCCATTTCCACTTAGGCTAAGTAACAGGCTGGAGCCATGATTTTACCAGGCCTTCCCTTTATAGAGCTTTACCTATTGGTCACAGTTAAGTATCAAAGAGGCAGTGGATTGTTCAAGTCTTGATGTCTCCAAAACAAGACTGGGTGCTTTTCAGGTAACATGAATTGATCAAATACAAATGTCTAGAGACGACTGATTTACATTTGATACAGGATGTCAGGAAATCACAGACAATTTCCTGAAATCCTTGCTGCATTGTGCAGTATGGAATTCTGCACTATGAAACACCAGGCATCACCAAAAAGACTACTGAAGACAAAGCAGCCAACATCATTCTGCCCGTGCTGTAATCTGCACTGGAGTGCTGCGTGCAATTCTGGTCTCACTCGTTTGACTCAGCATTACATTTCTGACGTTCTTACAATATTCAGTTGGCTTTACACACTACAACTTTCCTTATCTGGCCTAAGTCAACGTTTCAGAACTCTATTGCCTAATACTTGCTCTGGTTGGTCAAAAGACAAACTCTGCTTGCAGCTTCTGAGATTATCTAAAAATCAATTCTTTTCCTCTTCATGTACTCTGATATGGCATAGCTCCTTTCTATGAAAAGCTCAACTTAGTATTTCCAGAGAAGATTACGACTGAAATGTAGTTCATTTAAAATACAGTAACATGATCAAAGAAGTCTGCAAAAGGTCTAGCATTTGTCTGAAACTACAGAACATAATTTCCAGTCTACTCCACTTCCCTGGAGATTATTTTATCAATCAGCACAGACAATGTAAGAACAGCATATGTGCTTTTTTTAGCTGCTTGATAAAAAATCAAGTAGAAAACAGTAAAGTTGCTGTGACTACAGCTGGAATGGATGCGAACTATCCTTCTGTGGACTTTATCTATCTTCACAAAGATGGTTCACAAACAAAGCTTCTGGGGGCTAATTGCCAGTTTTCAACCACTTACTGCTGCTGCTGGATCCAAGTACCGGTTCCTGAAAATCTGAAGTTCCACATCTGCAGGACAAAGCTGATTTCTCCTACCTGCTGCTGACCTAACTCTACTTCAAGGTGTAAAAGATAAGTCAGCCAGCCAGATCTGGCACCTCGTTCAGCACCAAGTTTGAAGGTGCTACTCGAGCCTGTACCTTTTGGTTTGCACTCATTCCACCCGTCCAAAATTTTTAATTATTTAGTTATTTTAAAAATTGTTCTTTTTGTACTTCTAACACGATTCATTCTGTTTGTCAGTCACGTAATCTGAAGAGTAAGGTGTTGCCCTGAGTTTGCAGTTCTTCGATGTTTTCATTTTCTGTAAAAGTTTCTCATGCACTTTCTGTAAACATAGCCATGTTTTGTTAACCGTCTTTATTGTTTTTCATTCCATTCTCCTAGGCAGAGATGTTTGATGGATTTTTCCTTTGACCAGTGTGATTGAGGGGTGGTAATTTCTCCCTCCAATCCACGGTGGGTTTTAAGAACATATATAATAAAGCTCGGGGTCTCTGACCCCGGCTCTCTTTCTTGCTTCTCTCCTGACAAAGTGTCTGCGTGGTTCTTTCGTGTCCAAGTGCGACAGTAAGGTACCTATTTATTGACCAGTGCAATTTAAAATGGATATTTCCACACTGATAAAGGAAAGTGTTTATTGCATAGCCTTTCTTCATCCTTTTATTTCCTCTGTATATTGGTCATTTGACTCTACAGTTCTTTTTGGGCAGAAATACCCATGTATTACCTTTCAGGACAAGAAGACAGACTACAGAAATCAAAGAGATAAGTGGGTTAACATAAATAGAATGGCCAGGAAAGTAACAGAACTAAGTATACAATATGGGGAGTAAGATAATAGTCATTAAAAACAAACATCATACACACACCCCCTAAAAACCCAAACAAAATCTGCATAACCTACTTAATCCCAATGGATACTAGAAAAATGTAGGATTCTTTAGGCATGCTGATAGCATTATACCATAGGACTTTACCATATATAGGTAGTTTCACACATTTTCCTCCAAACCCAAGCTCCTGACAGTGCTGGAGATCAGTAATAGCTCAAATACTATCAGTCTGTCTTAGAGACTTGTTCAGATACTTCTCCCTACTGCCAGAGAAGTTGTGCATAACGCAACAGCCAGTAAACTCCCTGGTTGTTACCAATAAAACTGCCTTCACCCAAGTATCATCTGCCTAGCATTCAGACATTTGGTTTATTTTTTTACATTTTTCTGTGAAAAGAGTTCCCAGCACACACAACTTCAAGAGTCAGAAGAACAATGGACATGCAGACCACCAGACACCACAGGGAATACCCATGCTGTTGCTCTGCACTGTGCACAGCTCTGGCAAGAGCTGCTCCTAAGGGAATCCGAGGCTGACTTGTTAACAACATGATGTACTTCTCCAGATTGCTTTGCATTAACTTTGAAGCCACCACAGTAGTTAACCACACAATTTAGTGCAACAACAACAACCTCTTCCTATTTTGAACATCATAGCCTGAAGAAGAAAACAGGCTGCTGAAGATCAAAACCTTCATTACAGTTATCATTCCACCACAGCTGAAGAGTCTGATTTGCCAAATGTTGATCATACCCTGGTAGTTAGCAAGACTTGCAAATAAGGAAAAGTACCTCCAAGACAGAAGCCAAACAATAAATTTTCCTAAAACCTGTGGCTCTGACAGGACTGGCCAACAGGCTGGGCTTATCATCCTTCAAATAAGCATGGTTAGCGTTAACAGCTCTAGAGACAGGAGCATTCACCTGACATCTGGTTCCACTAATCTTCCCCAAGTCCTGAGTAGTCTTCTAGAACACAGCTTTCCTGTATTTTTTCCACCACTGTATTCACAAAATTATCCTTTCTTCTAGTACTTTTCCCATAAAATTCAGAATCATCCTCTGGACTCACTCCAAAAATCCTCACTAATTTTCTGAATACTGGGCAAAATAAACCAATTCAATTACTTCTCTTGCTTTTTGGTAAACTTCTATCACAAGGTTTTGCACTTTGTTGGCAAGACAAAGAATTTTAGAGAGGTGCATATTTGTCAGAAAGAAAATTTCACTGCAATCTGTTGATAACTGGCATTAAGGAAATCAGGAAATCAATGTCCGCGATGCTGTATTTGCCATTTGAATATGGCACTGTTTCCAAGAAGAAAAGTTGTCAGGTTAATCTGTGTGGGTTTTTTTTATTCAGAAATTTTAATTAAACATGGAGATCATTGCTCCTTCAAAAGCAATGGGGTGCAACCAGAATGTCCTGTAAATTACAGTGAGGCAAAGCACTCAGCATTCCCTTCTTCCCATTTCTTTCCCTCTCCCCACTCCCTGCCCACACTGACACAAGAAATAGAACGCCCTGTTCCTCTCACTGCAAATTAACACAGCCTGCTCCTTTACAACCAGCTGTCAGAATCTGTCATCAATTCATTTTTTGCCTTTGCAGCTTCAAAGGTAAAGGTAGAAATTAGGGATGATTTCTTCTACCGGGACTCCAGCAAAAGTTTTTATCTGGCAAGAAAAAATTTTGCAGGTTTCTTTCTCTACAGGTGAAAGAGATCAGTACTGTAAAGATCATCCATATTTGCTGCAGGAGCATCTTAGGACTGTCAAGGTTGAAAGCCAATGCCAAACTTTTATTCATTTTTGTAATCCAGATGTATGTTAAGATTCAAGGCCTGTTCTCACTTTGGTCCTGAAGTAGATCTCAAGTCTTCCTTTTAATTAGACAGCTTTAAAATTGAACTGACCTGCCACAGCTGCATACCAATTGGACTGACATGGTGATACATACTAAGCAGAATTGTATTAACACTTGAACTTAAAAGCAGCAGGGACACAGCACCTTGAGCTCTAATTTGTACCATCTCCCTACAGTGAACACATCGCCAGAGGGTGGGATCCTGTTCCCTCAAGCAGGCATAGCTCCAACAGGAGTAACTGTTCCATACAGCAGAATTGTCTATTTAAAGGATGAGAACTCATTAAGGAGACACCTGAGAAAAGCTCTGAGGTATTTGCTACGTTTGTGAATTTAGTTTCTCTTCACCCCTGTATATTGATTTTAAAGGAAAAAAAGCATATGTACTGCTACTAACGAGTAAGCTTCTGCAGACAATACGATGATAGCCCCATAACCAGTCACCTCTAGTAACTTAGGGACAAATTTCAAGCATTGTCCCCTCTTTGCACCATCATCTTTAAACACAATTTCCCCCTTTCTTCTCACTTTGCTAAACTCCAAACACTTTACACTTGAAAGCTTTTTTAACATAGCTGAATGTCACACAGAATCACACCCATAACTTAGATAAAATGTACTTGGTTAGACAGAGTTTTATCAGCAAATATTAGTAATATATATGCATATTTTGAAATGGTTACCCTTCCAAACAGATTTCTTTTGGTTATTCACAAGGCCTAATCCTAAATCCTTACATTTTTCTCCTACTTATGAAAATACACCTTTGGTCACAATCATACTAAGACAACTACATATTTAACAAAATAAAAAAAAAAAAAACAAGGAAAATCAGATGAACATAAATGAGACACCAATTTTAAGATTTGATGCTGGATTTGTTGACAAATATCTTTGTATTAAGAAAACTGTAACAAGTTTGCAATCAGTTTGCAGTTTCATCTGTTAGGTTTTCTGGCAGTTCCTGAAGCAATTAAAGAAGAGTTCTGTTTTTCTTTCCTTTATTACTGGCATTTCAAAGGAAGTTAGCAGACTTCTGCAAGAATCTTGTAAATACAGTCAGATTGGCTGCCAATTTTTAAAAGCAATTTTACATGTGAGTAATATGGATTCCTCTCTACCACTGAATAAGTATTAGTCAGACCAGCCCATAACATCTCTACCTAAACACTTAAAATTGTTTCCCAGCCAGTTGCTGTCTTCCATTTCTATCACACAGAACATGACGGTTGTCAAAATACAGGCTTTCTTGAAACTTACATTATTGCAGGTCTCTTGCATTTCTCCATTTTGCAGTTTCTGGGTACAACGAATGAGACTGTTTCAGCTGGTCCGTGTAATTGAAAGCATCACTTTATTTTCTAGGGCAGACTACAGGAATCAGTCTGAGTTTTCTTTTCTACACAGGTGTTCTGAACATTCAGAATTTATTTAATATGTGATATATAAAAATGTGTGATGGCAGGTGAGAGCTAGTGAACAGCTCTCCATTTCTTCTACTTTTAGAGAATCCAGTGCCTTGTGGGTCAAAGGACCAAACCGAGAAGTGTTTCTCAGCAGACAAAGATCAAAGCACTTTTATCTCTTTGCAACTGAAACAGCCATGTTATATTCTGTTCTTTCAATCCAGAACATAGAGTCAACTATCTCAACTGAAGGAAGGCAATGTCATGTTTTGCTACGTAAAAACTGGATTTTGAAAAATCTGTCACTTATGGGGGAAAGAATGAAGACCATCAACTTAGTAAAAACACCTGGAATGATACTTGAGACATAACAAATATTTCAATATGATGAACTAAATGTTACAAAGCTACATACACACATACTCAGAGACCTGCAGAGGTAGGAAATATGTTTATGTTGGACAACTGGCAAGAAAGCTTGCAATTCATTATCAGTGAATAATACATGCACATGGAGACAGCCACGGGAGAAACTACCCCTGAAAATATCTTCCCAGAAGCCTCTCACCTCTGACTTCCTATAAGCGTCTTCCTCTTTTGTGGCAGGCCCCTTATCTGGTCCTCTGAACCTGTGTGAGTCCAGAATCCATTTTTAAAATACAAGTTCTCTTAATCAAGGCATATTACTTTAAATTGAGGTCCAGACATGCAATACAGCATGTATCTACAAGCATGCAGAGAACACACGCACAGATTAAAAATATAAGATGCTTGTGCACTATTTCATTACAACTAATGAATGCATTTTCTGCTGAGAATTATTCTGTTCTCAGATGACTGAGAAGGGATGCAGCTGTGTAGGAATCGTTATCTTGTTCACAAAAGTAGCCATGGAAAAGGGCTGAGAAAAGACGTCCATCAGCAGAGCCGATTTGAATCCTCAATCCATTCTGAGATGCAATACGTTACCCCCTGCCCCCAACTGTTCAATGAGTATTTAACAGGGGTTTTTTAAGTATTTAATAGGGGTTTTTTCATAGCAGTAAACAATACATAAGCCAAATGCACTGATTCTTTTCCTTAAAAGTACAGAAATTTCCCTAAGCCAGAGGAACAGTAAGTAATGTTACTTTCTTTGTACTTCTCTAAATCCTTTAGCAGAATTACCTGCTAATACTAGTATTTGTGTTTCTAAAAGTATTACAAAGAAATGGCTTCACCAGATATTGAGTACTTTGAAGATTAGATTAAAACCCACACTAATTGAAATCTTTACTGGTAAGAAATTTGATTTTTCACACAAATCTGCCCACAGCATTGCTGACAGCACTGTATTTCTGCAGCACTGACAGCAGACAGATACCATTACTAGACATTAAAGCTGATTGAGGTATAGCAGCAATGTGAAGAAAATGCGAGTATACACATAATTTACAGTGTAACATCTCTTCACCAAGGCAATATAAAGTATTTATAGTACTAACGAAGATTAACTTGCACACTCAAATTTGAAACAGTGGTCTGAGTATGAAAAACGTGGCCCATGGTCTTTATATGACCTTGAATGCCAAGCTGTGCAACAGATTAAAACACTGTTCTGCCAAGAGTAACTTCTCTCCTGCAGGGACATCAGAACAAGAAGTAAACTTACTCTTGAGCTGCCTAGTTTGCAACTCAAGTTTCAATGTATCAGTGTATACACACATCAGCAGTTGCTTATGTAAAGATGCTAATCTAAAAATTCAGACAGCTTAGTGTCAAATACACTTTTTCAAGAGCTCTGTTACCTGGAGGCAGCAAAGAGAGGTCATAAACATTTCAGCTACCCTGGGTAACTGGTTCAGAGCAAATACAAGGTGACACCTAAATGTACTTAGCCCTGCCCAAAAGAAATACCTTCGGTTTAAATTTTTATTAAACAAGTACTGTGAGAGCACAAAGAGGACACAGAAATATCCAGCTATAAAAGTTGTCTTTGATACAAGTGATGTATTCTAATAATTTTAGTCCCACAACAGTCTCTCAAAACCTGTGTAGAAAAAAATATTGACAATACAGCCAGTATCTCTAGCATTTAGCATCTTGTGCAAACATTCTTGTTGTTTCATCAGTTCGTAAAGAAACAGTTTAAATTTCCCAAGAGGGAAACAACTGTTCTGTGTTCCTAACATTTAAGTTCTTTCAGCTGGGTCACAATATCCCAAATTCACACGGTATCCAAAAGTTTCTTACACTTAAATGAAGTCAGACCAAAATTGCTTTTTGTTGTCCTCATCCTGAAGAAAACAAATTCCAAGAACTGCTCAAAGTGCAAACTTCACAAGCAACCTGTTCTCCAATCTCCCAATTCACTTATACTGTCTGCATATCAAGTATTAATGGTGGATTGTTTGTTGTATTTACAGCAAGTTTATTCGGGAGAGGAAAAGTATTCTTTTACAAATGAGCCATGTTCACTATTGAGATTACTTCCAAAGAGAGCATTCAGAAAGCAAACCTGGATATATTACATTGACAATTATTTTTCAATACTTTAACAACAGCCACTTAAAATTGGTTGTGTTATTAGCACATAGACTGATCTTTAAATATACTACTTCTACATAAACAGTGCAAATCTCAATATTCACATCAACCTGAAATTAATGCTGCAATTACTGTTGACATTCACATCAAGAAAGTAGTAAACTATTTCACATGAGCAATTCCAAAACCTCAGAATGCCATTATTTATATTAAAGAAACACAGAACAAACATGTTGGGCTTCAAAGCCTTGTTTTGATACACACAATTCCTGTAAACATAGATGTATTGTATTTGTCAATACTGATATCTGATATAATTCTATAAATAAAACCACTGATATAAACAATTTCTATAACCTTTTCTTTTTTGCATAGGGTTTGGATTAAGGTTACTTTAGGATAGAGACAGCTGATAACAAAATGCTCTAGTCAATTAGTCTTCCATCACACAAATTTAGGCATATGACAAGGAGCCTCTCTGACTTCAGTGAAAACTTACACATGTAAGCATTTGCAAAACTGGAGTCATCTTTAGCACTTAAGTTACCCCTAGTCATTGAGAATACAAGCTATAAAAGAGCTCTCATAAATTTATAAAATATACTGATTTAAAAGTTTATGCTGATGTTTCTGTAAGTCACATTTATGATTCCAAACAGTTATGTACATACTATACTATCACAGTAGGAAATACTTCACTGTAGAACACCACAGTGAACAAGTTGTGAAGCACAGTGTTCAATATAATTTCCCTTTAGTATTCCCAGTGCATAAGTCGTTAACATCTACACTACACAAGGTGCCCAGGTCTAGTATTTGTTATATACAATGTAAAAGCAAGATAGAAAGAGCTTTACATTTTAAAGTAAGGAATGAAAACAGCGGGTAATATACAGGGATTCACTCCTGCAAACTACAGAATTCTCCTTCACAATAACCACAACCACCAAATATGGTGGATTTCAGGTCATTCAGCCCAGTAAAACAGTGCTCAGCACCTTGTAGGAAGAGAGATCTGAGTGCACTTTATTCTAAAACATCTCCTTTGGATGTTATAAAGTGCAAAAAATAAAACATATATTCTAATATTTTACAGTCACTATTAAACTGCCATATTTGCACAATGCAAAATTCAAATAACTTGGTATGCATTTTTATGGACCCTATAATAACAAATGTTGAAACTGGAGTTTTCTCATCTTTAAAAAAATCTTAGTATTTTAAAATTATTGTGTAAATATAAAAAGAAAATATAAATTATAATTAAATCTTGAAATAGGTATTTTAACATGTGACCATTTTCCAAAGCATCAAATATGAAATTTAATTTTCTCTTATAGCATTACATTTTAGAATCTGAAAAATCTTTTAGAAGTTATTAACTTCAAAAAAATAAAAATTTTTGTATCACAGTACTAGACATCTCACCTTATTAGATATCTTTTACCCTAGATGTGTTTAAAAAATAAATAAATAAAAAAAATCTAAGACTTCTATTCTTAGTTGCTTAGAACAAGATATGTGGAGTTACTTTTTAAAACAAAATAAGAGTTCCATAGTGCTTCATTTTGATCTTAAAATTCAAATAAATGGGACAGAATGTAACCATAAATTTAAAAGGCTTTAAAGTACTATACTGCTTTGGTGCATTGTACCAATGATTCTTTACATGCATGAAGAATCAAATTCTATAACGTTCTTCACAGAGCTTGGGTAAAAGCAGAAGATCCCAAAGTTCTATATATGTTACAGAGTTTTCCTTTCTTTGAGTAGTGAGGAAGAAACTGGGAGGAAGGTTGTGACACTGAGAAACAGTCTTCTTCCAAGCGGTACCATGAGCAGCACAGCTCCTCACCTTGAGCTTGACTGCACACCAGTAATTTAGCCCTCAGAGAATACAATGTTGGTTGTATGATAGTATTATACTATATCCAGTGATACCAAACAATACTAAAAAGAAATGTATGGAAATACAAAGCTAAAAAGGTATGACTAAAATACATTTCTAAAGCAAAAGACGTCTTCCTGTAGCAGCCTGTAAGCCACAGGGAGGAAGGGTGGGAGAAGACAATACAGGTACTGCCAAGTCTATAACCACTTAACTCCTTGAGACAGGATATTCTCTGCTTCTCAGTCGGAGAACTGGAAGACAGTTTCTGGGTTATTGCTGTCTGTAGGGTTTGTGGGCTGCAATGTCTTTGTAGGTGTAGTTTTACCATGAGAATGAGAGGAAGAAGAATGTGAACTTTCACTGGAGCTGCTACGTGTCTCTGTGCTTGTACTTGTTTTTTTCATTTTCCTTCTTTTTGCAAGAGGTGCCTTGTCCACATTCTGGAGACAAAATCCTTCCCTTTTGTACTTGTTAAAGGCCTGTTTAAAAATAGAAGGTAATTCTAAGTTTTTCAAGAGATTTAACACATTTTATGCCTTATCATTTATTGTGAATGGTCTATGGTACATCACAAGATAAAATGTAATTGCTTGACTAATTCCTATTGTAGCTGTAAGGATGATCCTACCAGCCTTTTTACAGGTACGTAAGAGCCAATATATAACATTATTAATTGGCATCTTCCTCTCCTTGTTCTTTTTACTTTAGAATTATTTTTATTAAGCCTTAACCTGTTCATTTTCAGAGAGGACACTGTTAAATTACAGTTTTTGTTTCAGCCCAAATTACATTGCATTATCAGGACCTCTCCAAGAAACAATTACTTTCTTTTTCTCTCTTTCCTAAAAAGCACCCACAAACATTTCAGCATAAATCTCTTAATTTTTGGTTTATTCTGTGTGGAAGGTATCATGAGAATCAACACTGTGTTTGTAAATTACAGTTGCAGTTCAAATGATTTTTTGAGTAGACAAGCAAGTCCATTAAAAAAGCATCCATGATATAAAAAACATGAACTACATATATTCCAGAAATTTTACCTCAATTTAGTAACCATCAGGACAAAAAGTCAAACATTTACTTAAGTTAAATATAAAGTTTCATCTTTTTTTATAAAAGTTTAAAGACCTTTTCATAGATTTCTCTAAGAACCAGAATATTTTTAATAGCCGTTTCAAGAACAGCACTCAATGCCCAAATCCTCATGAATATAAATATCTTCAAGAAATTTATTCTAGCTTCATCATCCATATTTTCATGTACTCTGTTGGAGATGTTATGAGGAAATGTTATTGAAGAAAAAAATCCAAGTATATACTGAATTATAAGGACAGATATATATTGTTGTTGAGAGAAAACAAACAAATCTAGACGACACATTACAAAACATAGCACGACATAAAATTTCTCAGAACTTACATGGAAAGTGGCTTTGACATATGTGTGCACTGCAGCTCCTGAAGATCCTAAGTTATCAGGTGTCATTAGAGGGTTAGATGAGAGCTGGCTGCCATCCTGAAGCCACTCGTTGTATCTCAGGCTGGACATTTTAATTCTTTTGTTTGGATCCACTGTAAGAAGTCCTAATAGAAACACATTACATTCTTTAAAACCGTGCGCTATTTATCTTCGTTCAATAGAAAATGCAAATATTTCTTAATAAAATCTCATGCATTGCTTTGATAAGTAACTAATGTCAATATTTATCCCAGGCATGCTAATATTTATCCTAGATAAGGCTCACACAATGTTATACTGTCATCCTCTCCAGAAGGATCTTACTAGCAAAAAATTGGTATTTAACTGTTTGGTAACTCACATCTCTTTTCACACAAACTCAGAACTACCGAATGATTTCTTCACTTAAAACCTGCCTAGGATGAAGTTCAAAAGTGTAAGCCTCAGATTCCCTGCACAATCCACTCAAGTCTGAATCTGGAAATGCCTACGTTTTTGGCAGAAAAATTCCTTACAAGTCTGCTTCTACAGAAATTCAGAACTCCATGTAAGTAGAATTAAGGTAGGTGTCTAGCTCATGATGACAACATAATTAGATGCTCAAAAGCTTAAGGGGACCCAAAGTACAGCAAATGTCAATGAAGTAGCTCAGAAATAACACTAAGTAGTCTTGGTACAGGAATCAAAAAAGAGCCAATGGAAAAGAAATAGTAATAAATTCATTTTCTGCAAAAGCTCAGTTTTTAAGACATTTACCTCATAAGCTGTTTTCATTTTTTCAGAAAAGCAAAAATAACATAACAGAAAAACTCTGCTTTTCAATATAACAGTGAGTTCACTTTTTCTGAAGCTCTTCAGTTCCTTCTAATCCCATTAACCTTATCAGCATCTTACCACATTAGAAACTCTGCTAGGTGTACATGCAATTTGTAATGCATTCTGATGTGTCCACCTCTACTCATTGTATTAGAGGTCAGTATATAGCTCAAGCTGTGGATATTGCTCTGTCAGGTTAGACACTTCAGTGCTGATTACAGCATCCAGATACTGTATGGTTCTCTAAATTTTATCTTTTGAAATAAAAATAAAATGTACATGAAATACTTATAAATACAAACCTCGAATTAGCTCTTTAGCCTCTTCAGAAACATTTTTCCAAGCTTCTCCTTCAAAGGAAAATTCTCCCTTTTTTATTTTCTTCATAATTTCCAATGCACTGGTACATGTTAAACTTCTGTCTTGAGACTGAAATGGTACCTGTCCTGATAGCATCGTGTACTGTCACAAGAACAAAAGCAGCATTAGGAAACACAGTATATTTATGGACAACTCTATTGTTAAATATGAAGGGCTGTTGTTTGCATCACCAATGCTATGCAATAAAACTTGGACTAGCATAACTTTAAGGCTATAGAAAATTTAAAACATGCAAGACTTTCTCTGGAGTCCTTGTTAGAAAAAAAACATTCATCTATTCCAGGAAGCCATGAACAAAATATATTTCTACCCCATTTATATCTAATGAAACTAATTTTCTGTAGATCAAAATATAGGTGGATTCCTTCTCTGAATTGAAACTGTAGAAAGATTATATGGATGTCTGTAAAATCCCCTAGCATGTGTATCTCTTTGCAAGAAGCTAACCGTATCAAGTAATTTTTCCATTCCCAAAAATGTTAAATTTTATTTCCTACTTGAAAAAAAAAAATCTGACCCTGGAAAAGATCTGTCTTCAGAACAGATTATTTGTGCAGCAGTATTTTCACCTCCCTTGAATTCAGCATATACCCAATTTATGTCTGAAATAATTTCAAGTCCTTTGCATTTTAACAAAAAGTAAATACATGCAATAAAGTTACAGTTAAAAACCTCAAGCACTCACCAAAATGACCCCCAAACTCCACAGATCACAAGACTCATCATAACCATTGTGATTCAAGAGCTCCGGGGCAGCATAATGAAGAGTAAAACACGGAGTCTTAAGAGGCTGATTATCAGGTGGTTTTAAACGAGCAAAGCCAAAATCAATTATTTTTATTTCTGAATTATCAGTTTCATCTGTAAATAGTAAATTCTGAAAAGCAAAGACAAAAATCAATACCCGCACTGGGAGGAAAATTGGTTATAATTATTTTGCTACATTTATTACTGCAGAAAATTTTCCATTATCTAGAGGAAAGGTGAACTGCGAGACACTGGGGGAAAAGAAGAGAAAAGTAAAAAAAACAATACTCTGGGTTGTAAGAAACGTGATGTGTTTACCTGCCCCCTGCATACCTGCAAGTCAGGGCAGTTCTGAGATTACTAATGAAAATGGGCACGTAGCAGAGAACAGTGGACAAAAGAATTCAGGGAACACTGACAAGAAAAAGCTAAGACATCAGCATGTCTGGAGATGGGAGAATTGCCTACTTCCTCAAACAAAGGCAAATTTTCTTCAGCTTACACTTCCTTCTGGCATGTAGTGAACGACAGCTTTCTTGTGTGGGGGACTCCCACTGCTCATCCTGTCTTGCGACTTGAATAGTCTTTGGTACTCAAGTGGTAACACATTATTGTCCTGAGGACAATAATGCACAAGAGTCATCTGAAAGTGAAGGATTGTGGTAAAAAGGTGCACCTTGGTATGAAGTGGTGTTAGGAAGTGCACCAATAGCTCAGAGGTTGCACTGAGAGCTGTCTTTGCTGGCATAGGTGGCAAAGCCAGTATGGATATGTGTTCTGGAAGAGACCTGGGACCGATGGCATTCAAGCACTGAAGGTAACGCAACAGTCCAACCACAAACCTACTCCTTACACCAAGGTAGAGTCATTGGTTCAGTAGTCCTGAGAATTCCAGCTTTACACACTGGAATGTGGCACTCTGGACTTGAATACAGACAAGCTGTTATCAGTTTGGAAAATATAAGGCAATCTGCTTCTTTTTTTTCCCCCAAGTATTTATACTTGCCAAGAAAGATACAAGAGGGAAGCTAAGTCATAGAAAAACTGTCTGAAGCCAAGATGAATTGTAAGCTTATTCTACTCTTCCCTTCAGCTTCTGAGAGAAGAGCATAATTTTGCTATTGTCTTTACTGTTTAATCTATGAATGCTAAGAAATGTCTCAATATTAGAAATCCTATAGCCCTTTTGTAATGCAAGAGGTGAATGACTCACACAAAGTAATTAATTTCAAACTCATAAACAAGGGTAAAAAATGATTGCTAGGCTACCAGCAGATCAATAAGGAGAACCTGAGAGCATTCATTATGGATAAAAGAAAATAGCTGCTACAAAACAGTATTTTAGTATTTTTGCTTTCTGTACTGCTGTTATAGATTAATGCACATTCAGAGAAGTCAGTTTTTAATTGTTGTGAAAAATGGATCTGAAGGAAGCCTAATTTCAGCAAAAATACTCATACAACAAGAATAAGTGATTAATATAATTGTCCTTTTTCTATGGTGATGTTATATAGTCTACAAGAATGAATAATATTGGTTTTAAAAGACCTTTCTTAAGACAAAAATTAAATTGGTTATGCATGGAAAGAAAGGTACAGTCCAAGTATCCTACACAGGGTTCAGGTTTCCCTGTTGATTAGGCAAATAAAGCATGTTTCAGAACCCTCCCATCCCCCAAATATTTACAGCTATATTCCACATATATTTTATGGATACATAAACAACAGTCTCTCTTATTTGTTATGTTTTGTCATAATACCTTTAGAACCCAGTTTACAGATTAATGATCACAGAAACAGTCCTCAAATCCTCTACTGAGAGACTCCAAATACGGTCACGTATGCTACACAAACTCTTTATTCATATGAATTCTCTATTTTCTATCCAGTACTTTTCCTCTGTTTTGTAGACCAACACATGTGATGTAATTACTACTGCCAAATAGAAGTCTTCCAGTTCATGAAATTCAAAAAGCCTCATCCTTAGCTACATTTAACCAGCCAGACTTCTAAAAAAAGAATTATTAGTAGCACATTAGATGTCAAAGTTGAACATCAAAAAAATCTGAATGGAATTCTTAGAAAAGCAACAGAATTTCCTACATATCTTTTTACAGAGAAGTGCACTAACCATATCTATATTGGGAAACCTGCATACCCCATACTAAGTTCATGTCAGAACCTAAAATAGTAACTTTCAAAACAACAAGCAGGAAGGAGACGAGCAGGTTACGTCCAACTTTGTGGAGGCAATGGATTCTGCAAACTGTTTGCTAACCCTTCATTACTTGGACTTCCCAGACTTCTGTTCTTGAACATAATGTAGAATTGAAGACTGCCTAATTTACCATGCAGCTGAAGCTCTGCTTTACTGTGCCTTTATATTCAAAGTGGTAGTAAGACTAAGATGGTAAGAACAGAAGAGACAAAGGGGGGTTGGGATTTGTCCTTTTAATAATTACTTGTTTCAAAAGCTGTTTCCTTACCCTGATGATGTGACTCTTGGAGAAAGTTTCTCTGATGACTTCTTCAACTCACACATTAGAATTTCAAAATAGCCCCTCTTTAACTGTTTACTTACAACAGGACCCCAGGACAAAGATTCTTTCAAACTCATATATTTTGGATTGGTTTTCAAAAACAACTAGCAACACCTAGAAGATTTCTTTACCAGCTGAATTGGAATTACTATAAAATACGAAGTTTTTCATATCACAGAAGGTATATTACAAAAAGATAAAACATCAGTAGGAATGATGGATTATTTTTTAACTCCAGATACAAAAGGAACAGCTATTTCCTGGGGTATAATGGCTGCAATCACTCTACAATATAACATCCTCACTGGATGAATCAACATTAATCTACACTATTTTCAGGCTCGAGAAAACACATCCCAACCTATTGCTGGCAAAAACACCCAAGAAAACACTGGCTCCAGGAAGCACAACAATGCCAGTGGTCAACTTTATAAGAGTAAACTGGTCTAGAAGGCAAGACGTTGGTGAACAACAAAATATCAGAAAAGCAGTCACTAAAAAATACATATTGATAAATTGTTTCTTTTGGAAAACTACTGAACTCGAATCACACATCTCTATTAGTCCTCATTTTGTGCTTAACTGGAAAAGAAGCCCTACTGAGGAAATTAAGATCAAACAAAAGGTGGAAATGTACAGGCAATGTACCCAGGCAACCTAGCTCTGCTTATGAACTATTTCATACAATAAATACATGACAGTGAAAAATGTCCCCAAATAGGCAAAGAATGTTTTTGAACAAGTTAAGAGTAGAGATTGCCTACAGAACAAAAAATGTTTCCTAACAGTTACTTTTACCTATGAACAGAAAAATATCTACAGAATTTGCTAAGTAAAAGTGGTAACATTTTATTAAAAATACAGAAGTAGAAAACTCTGTAACAAAGGCTGGAGAAACAGAGATACATCACATTCCAGACATTTAATAACTTATTGTCTAAACATGTATCTACAATCACTATACCTCAGGTTTCAGATCTCTATGGACTACTCCTACATCGTGCATATGGCTCACTGCTGAAACAAGTCTGCGCATAATGTGACTGGCTTCAGTCTCACTGAAATGTTTCTTTTTCTGAATACGCTCAAGCAATTCTCCTCCCTTCAGCAATTCCATTACTAGGAACGTGTGAAGCTGAAACAATAAAGAAAAATACAGCATGTTAGAAATTTAACATTACAAACCAACACTCAGTCAGGAGCTAGGTGCTATTCTGCCAGGTTCTCAATATTTGAAGAAATAGCACTGCTGCTTGCAGCAATTTGGAAGGCCAAAAAAAGCACCAAATCTCAGATGGCATGTTTTCCATCAATCTTGTTGAGACTGAAGAATGATAATGTCTTCCCCACGTGCACCCATATTTATTAACAAAAACACAATGCCACCAGCTAAATGAATAAATTTTTATGGAGATGAAATGGCTTTACTTAGGCTAACAAGTAAAGCTGGAAAAAGCTAAACTTTTGCTGCTTAAGCCTCTTCCGATATAAGGATATATATCTATTAATATGCATAAGGAGTTCTTAAATGTTATGAAATCCTTTAAAAGCACCCTGAAACTTTACCTCTGAATCAAGGATTATCTAGAACTTGTGATTTTATCCCCTACAGAGTAGTAGCCAAAACTACTCCATCACTAGAACTACAATGGACATCTTCCCAAAAATTAAAGAGCATTTTTTAAAATTAAAGAAGCAATGGGTTTTTAGAAGGTTGCCCTTTTCAAGGCAATCAACGAGCAGGGGCTTCCTTGATTATAAAAGACATTGGAATACAGTCAACTGCAATTCAAATGTCTTGCCATTAAACAAACAGCAGACTTCACGGAACAGGGAAGTGAAGTCAGCATTCTCAAAATGCAATGGATGTAGGCTTGCCATGGCTTCTAGCCCTCCCCTCCCCTGAATGACAGTAACAAAAAGTTGCAAGCAGAGCAAAAAGTTCTGGGAAGAGGCCAAAAAACGGAATTCAAAGCAATAGTCAGAAGGCGCACACTTTAGATACCAAAGAACAGAAGCAGAGCTATGTGGACAGAAAGCAGGAACACTTCTTAGAACAAGCAATGTGTCTAGTAGTGCTTGAACGATATCCTCTGCTGCAAGTTTTCTTTATGCCTTGGCAATAGCTGACAGGGAAGTTGGAAAGGACAAAGAGACTTTTTTCACCAGAAAACTTCTGGCTCATCAAGAGACTGCAACCCAATATTATATGGTTGGAATACTAATGTAGAATTTGAACAGACTGATATCAGAGCAAGTTATATACTGGAACTTCTTTTTATTAAGACAAACTGCAGAAAGGTCAAAACTAGAAAATTTTCATCAGCTTTGGTCTTCAGAACATTGTGAGCAAGTAATCTGAAAGGTAACATCTGGGAGCTACCAGAAGTAGCTAAAAATACAGTGGGGGTTGATTGGTTTAGAACAGCCTATTCAGTCGCAGAGCAGTCTGGAGAACATTCTTTTAATTTAGTACATTCAATTTAATCAAAGGAAAGAAGTGTCCTGTTCTACACATGTGTACTCATACGGTACATGTATGCAAAAAAAAGGGTTTTCTTGTTGTTAACAGTACAGGTAGTGTATCCTCTCAGCTCATTTTAGAAGTGCTCTACATGAGCTCTCTTCTGGCCCTGGTATAAACAGCATGAGAGGGACAGACTGGGATATGTGGAGAGGCCAGAGATCCCTTGCCCCATTACAAAATCATAGATCAGAACCACAGAATAGTGTAGGTTGGAAGGGAGCTCTACAGGACATCTAGTCCAAACCCTGGCTCAAACCAGAGCCAACTTTCAATTCAGATCAAATTATGGTTTATTACATGCTGTGGAGTCTGCATTACATTAAAGGAAAAAGACAATCAAGGTCTCTAAATAAACTGATCTTAATGCATTTTCAAACAGAGGCTCTATTTTCACATTTGGTAACTTGGCAAGCTATTTGGTTATCTCCATTAAGTTACTAATGTGTAGGGAAAGATGCTAGATATATAATCTTCATTTGCAACATTTCTAAACTAATTCACAAATACTATTTTAAGATTTATGACGAACCTGGGGGAAAGGTGATAACACATTTCAGTATCAGTGATACAGAAATTGGGCCACAAACACATTGCAGGATGGTTAACAAAGACAATCAAAAACAGAACAAGCAGAATCCAAGCCTCTAATTTTTTCGCGTACTGTTTTAATTTGCTAGAGTAACTGCAAAATCATCTGAATGCAGAATTTCTGCTTCATCTTCTATACTGACTAGACAAAAGCCCTAGGAAAAAAGTTGCCTCCACAGTTACAGTATGCTTAAGTCCAAAAAGTTCTCGGGAAAACACATAGCAATGTGTTTGCTAGGTGCTGATTAAAGTTTCTTCAAAATACCTGGTCATGAAAAACTTCATGTAACTTCACTACATTCGGGTGTCCTTCGCAGAGTCTCAGAGCTGTTATTTCTCTCTGGGTGTTGGCTTCCATTCTGGAAAAATTGAGCAGTCATTTCGTACCAATTTTACTGAGCAAACTGCACATTCCAAGTGTTATTTTTTAACTGCTTGCAATCCAGGTTTTTTTACTATTACAACTACTTGAACACAATTAAATGCATATTAAAAGTAAGTGGAGAACAACTCTCCCCATAACCCTGCAATTTAGTACATTAAAAAAACCCACACCCAATTCAAACAATGTTTTTAACGCAATTGCAACTTCCTACAGCAAAAGCTGATGTGATATTATAGAATAGTTTCTATCTAAAACAAACCATGCCCTTAGTCCAGAGCAATTTGACTTCACCTCTGTTACTACCAATATCTGTTAGTTCACCTTTATCTTGGCCCAATCCTATTCCATTCTTAATGGGGACAAGTACTTCCAAAATGGTATGGAAAATATGAGCTCTACTAGAAAAAGAGAAACATCATCTATATATGAACTGTGTTATGCAAATGAACCCCTAAACAGACATTGTAAAAATCTGAAATGGAAGAGATAAGAGACTACCTCCAGAGAAAAATCACTGCTAAGTTCTCTTTCAAGTACTGAAATCTATAGCCATAAAAAGTGAAAATGGTGATCATTATAAAAGCTACATGAATGGTGACAGAGCAGAACATTTTTTTCCACTAGTTAGATATATTGATTTATTTTTGGCAAATAATGCCTGAAAATTTTTGCCAAAACTCTCTCCAAGAAAGGCTAACCCTGTACTGACTCAGAGAATGGCTTTACGGGTAACAGATACAGATAGAATCTCTCACCACACGTGTTCTTAATTTTTGGTTGCTTTTCTTTTTCCTAATTAGGATGAGAGTCACAATGAGAATTCTGTGCAAGAGAATTCTGTCTTTCTTGTAGGCTTCATATAATCAACAAGTAAACTAAGCTGTTCCACCTGCATCTCTGCTGCTGAAGTTTTTTAACTGAAAGTGACTTCAGGTCCTTAAGGAATTAAAAAACCTGACTCTCAGAGTCTTTCCCCCTAAACTACTATCAGAAGGAAGTGGACCTTGGAAACAGATGAAAAAGGTTCAGCACCATGAGCAATCTGTACGTGGGCTCTTCTAAATACTTCCTCTCTGTAAATAGTTACCATATCAGATTTTAAACAACCTTGTGAGAAACAAATGGGATGTTCTAAAACAGTAACTCAAGCAAATTTACAGAGGTCCATTGTTTCAGTGGTCATCAGACACATAGATAAACCTAAAATTGTTGGCTGGGGGCAGGTCCAGCACTATTAAAAAGCAACACCACAGAGGAACTGTTCATCTCAGCTTTCACCTCAAGCATCGTGAAAAGGTTCCCCTAGGTCTAAGATTCCCTTTTTGGGCGCATCTGCCCGGTAGGAATGAAAGACTGACTTTGAGGCAGAGAAGTTGCTAGAAACTTCTTATACTTTTAGCAAGATTTACTGGTGTGATCCTCAGAGCAACATTATTTACAGATTCTTATTCAAGTTGGGTTTTGGCCAACTGTTCAGAGTGTGGGTTTACTGCTAACTCTAAATACTGTACAAACATGCTGAGTCTGCTCACACCCTGCAATCCTAAAAAAATTTTTTTAAATCTCTGCATACAGATCACTTCTTACCTTCATTTAGCCTGAGCCACCAAGATGAAGGAGAAAGAGCAAAAGAACCCATGAGTAATATAATTTAGGGACATAATTTCTAAAAGTTAAGTTCTAGGGGAAAAGTCAACACCAGTCTGCTCACTGTTATCCAGAAACAAAACACATTATCTTAAGATGAGATGGGAGCACTAACCTACAGCTTGGCCGGTACCACAAAAAAACTTGTGAGTGTAGACACATGGCAGAGATTTCCACATTAAAATACCCAATGTCTACCACACACTACTTGTTTAAGGTCTCATTATAATGAGTGAAATTCTCGTGACTCCATCTTACAGGGTGAACTAGTCCACTGTAACATACATACCTAGAGTAGGATTCACTGGCCTAAGCATAGGAAGGAAGAGCCTGCAAGATGACATCAGCCATTAAGACATCTACACAAAGGTAGTAGTCACAAGACTGATGGGAACTGGAGGACAGAGAAGACACCAACAGATGCTAAAAAATGGCACTATGTAGATGTCTATGTTTAAGTTACTGAATCCCACTTCTAGCGTGAGACAATTTTAGGAAGGCCTTCATTAATTTAGCAGACCTCAAAAAACTAACTCAGACACCTACACTTTGGCTTCTTGTTCTTGAACTTATCCTATTCAAAAAGCATATGATGAAACACTTAAATCTGGTGGACAGCTTCTTCTAGAGTCTAGAAAAACAGAGGTACAGCCAAATGTCTTGGACAAGAGATCACTGTGAACTATCATTCTGATAGCAGAACAGTTCTACTTTCCTGCCAGCATTCTACAACATACTAGGGACGTACTTACTAATCAACTCTGCAAAATGAAGGCAAAAATCCATCTGCTGCTCAAAGAATCCCTTATCTTTATTTTTCTCTGGGCAGAAACTCCCAGAGATATCCACTCTGGAAGAGAACCAGACAGTACCCGTGTGCAAAACAAGTCAGCTGCTTCCACTGCGGTGTTCTCTTCAGAGCACCCAGGAAACAAGACGCAACTTACAATTCCATAGTCTAAATCCATTTTATACACACACAATTAGATCTGAGGCAACCCACATTGCAGACCATTCTTAAAAGCAGTATCCTAGGCAATCAATTGGGCTGCCTAGGAGAAGGAGCTAGCATAAGCCTACGTTCAGTTCACTTCAGTCTCAAGATAGAAGAACCTTATACCTTACTTTGTTAGGAGCAAAATCGGGGGAAATAATGGTAGAATACAACTAGGAACCAGAAAAGTACTCTCTAGGTTTCTTCTTGTGTCGCAAGAAGAATAACATTTTATTTCAAAAGACTCTCAGAATCTTTTAAAGGTCATAAGGTTGCAATAAGTTTCTGTGGATTCATAGAACAGGAAATAATTTTGAAGTTATTTTTCCACTTCCAAAAATGTAGTGAACATTATTCTACTCCATGGGTGACAGTAAGCAAAGAAAATATTTTTATTGTCTTATAGAATATTTATACCTTTTGCTAATTATTTTTACTGCATACTCTTGGCTAGTTTTCTTGTGTAAGCACTTTCGACAAATGGAAAAACTTCCTTCTCCCAATGGTTTCTCTTTCAGATCCAGTTCATAATGATGATAAAATGGAGAGTCCTGTTAGGAAACTGTCTGTATTTAGTTTTGCAGAATACTTTTAGTATACACAGTCAAAGACAAAGAGTAAAGTTCCATGAGAATTTTTCTCTACATTTAAAATTGTAAAAGAGCTCTCTTTTTAATAAAATTAATCTTAATTTAATAAAATGCATAAACATTATTCTAACAATCAAAGAATAAAGCTTACACTACATTAAACAAACAATCACTAAATAAATCATTACTATTACAACAGTTGAAGATACAAAATATTCAGACAAACAGGATCAAAGATGGTCATATATACATTTATCCACAAAACTATGTGCTCATTTGAGGACATCACAATAGCATGTGTTCTTATAAGGCTTCACACAAGTATACACTCTTCTGGGTAAATATAACATAGAAGTAATTACGATATAATTAAAGTAGCTTCAAAAATATCTACAATGGTTGGCTGAACAAGAACTATCAGGAGTCATTATTATTATTATTATTACTACTATTATTATTACTATTATTATTATTATTACTATACTTCAGTCTTCTGGAAAACTAGACAATCATTTCACTTTTCAGATCAAACTTCAACCACTTCTTAATAGTAACACATGCAAGATCTGATGGATCATCAGATGCTTGGATCATCTGAGGAGCCATTACAGAGAACTGATAACTGAATGATGCCTATTTCATCATCTGTAGCCTAGCTTGTGATTGCTGCTTGGGAAGTTATACACAGTTTTAATTCAACCAAATTAATTTAGGTCTTGATATTATTATTACCTTCATCATAGCACTTCTGGCAATAGTTGTAGTTCCAGGTCGCTCATCCCCCACATAGAACTGAAAAGGATCTACTGTAGCTGCATTGCGTTTAAACAAAATAGAAGGTGCAACGAAAGAATATCCCTATGAAATTAAAACATCAGAAAAGGTTACAGCTTGATACTGTTGCACATAAACTATCATAATACATATGAAACACCAGAAGTTTCAGAAGAATTTTTCAAAGAAATCAGAATTTTCGTTTCTCTGTTCAACATGAACAGGTATCTTCCTGGAATTGGTTATATGATCCTCCACAGTTAAAGACAAAACAATAATACTACAAGAATTCTAATGCTAATCTGGCTCAGTTACAATTGCTTTACAATAGTGATAAAGGCTCGTTCTTCAAACTAGCCAGCTTCCCAAGACACCTTAAAGTTAAGGCATGAAATAGTTTGTAAGTTGAGAGGTAAGCATCAAACAATTTTAAATGGATAAACAATATAAACTTTATATTAATTATGGGCCCAGTTTGAGTACCATAACAACAGCTGTGACTACCCCTGCAGGGTGAATCAGATGGTATTATGACATGCATAACCTGCTTGCTACAGTCACTGCAAATCTAACAAGTTCCAAAATACGATGCTACATTCCTGTACCCTAAGGATTAAGCTGCTCAAAAACAGACAATAAAAAGCAAACAAGCACAAGGAAGGGGAGAAGAACAAGCAACCCAAACTGCTGTTCACCTCTGTAGCTTTGGTACCAAGCTGACTGCACATGAGCTGTTTCTGCCCACTTGACATTCAGACTGTGCAGTCTAAGAAGAGACTGCTCTTTAGTAGCATGGAGGGAACAGTAAGGAAAGCTTTGTTACTCATCTGTATACATCAGTCTAATAACTAGAGCACTCCTACAAAACGTGGAGGCCCTACTTTCAGCTCTGCAGGTAGCTCCCGCTTTCCAAAGGATTACTTCAACCAGCGCATAATGCGGAAATGGGTGAACTACATTGCTCTTGCCGAAGGTGGCAGCCCAGGCTGATGGAGTCAAGATGACAAGACTCATAAGGTATGAAGAATCAATAAAGAACAGACTGACTTTAGTCCAGCAAGCAGGACATGCAGCTGGGAATGGAGAGACAAGGAATTTCATACTTGCAGTAGGACTGTTTCCACCTTTCTCATTTTGCAATTGTTGAACAAAAAGCCCTGGGAACTGGGACTAGAAATTACAATTAATTCCAAGAACTTGGAGGCAGGAGGTAAAAAAAAGCTAGCTATACATGGGGAATTGTTCAATAATAATTTTCTTAAAATTAATTTGATTTCTTAAAATACCTGAAATATTCTTTCTGAAGTCTGAGGGGTTGCTGCAGGAGAGTATGTTGGATCCATTTCTGTAAACTCCTCTGCAAAATTACTGACATCCAATTCATCTCTGATTACTGGTTTAAATGGAGCTGGTATTTTTTTGGCAGCTAAGTCTTCCCAATTCATATTCTAAACAAAAAACAGGAAAGTAAGTTGGAATGAAATGAAAATTTAACAGAAAGAGATACTGGAAAGAGAGACTTGTCCAGACACACAATCCTAATTCTATCTGCTATTTTTCACAGGCAGATGAAAAATATTCAAATTATGCTCCACTAATTTGCTTAGGTAAAGCCAAGCAGTATCATATTTATTTGTACATAGACAGGATCCAATCAAAAAGAAAATCAACGTAATTAAATTTAACAGTGGAGATAAGCCAAACAACTAGCGTGATGGTCCTTGAATTTCCTCCTCTTTTTCAGAATAAGCAATATTTATATTTTTGTAAGCCATAGTGCATGCATGTAGTATCTTCAACATTTCATTGCCAATTTCTATGCTTAATTACTGATGTCAGCTTTCAGAGCCCTGGGAGCATAAACCTCCAAATTCTTACTTAAAGGCATGACTAGAAAGAGGAAGCATAGAAATAGCAGTTACGAGAAAACTGCCCTGTTACAGTAAAGGAGTGGAACTGAAATTAAGTAAAGAATCGAAAGTGTTACGTGATGACAAAATTTATCTCCCAAAACAAACAGTGAGTTAAGGAAGCTTAACTCCGTTTAACTCTATGCAACTTCAGAAACACCATAAATACATAATTATTTTTCTCAAAGAAAGCACACAATTTTAGCTACAATGGATGGAACACAACAGATATTGCACAAAAATTCAGTCTTCATCATGGTTTGAAAGCAAATGTTAATACACTGAAATCTGAACAGATTAAAATTTACTAAACAAGACTAAATATTTAATTAGGCCAAGGAAAATAGAGGAATTTGGTGAATTTTATCAATATTCAAATTTTACTAATAATGCTAGTGGCACTCTTTAAAAAAATCCTTTCAAAAAAAACCCAGCAGACAACACAACACAATTTCAGTGTTTTGCATTAAACCTTCTGATTTAAGCAGCGTGTCTTTTGGCTTCTTCAAGTAACTGTTAGATACAGACAATATATTAAAAACATAGCACACCCTTCTAATACACACAAAATCCATACACATAAGCACACGGATAGTCTTACTAACTTCAATGCAATTATTCATGCAATTAACATGTCTCTAAGCAGTTCTGTTAACAAAATAACAGAATTTCCTTTGACTTAGATTTCACTAATGCAGGCACTAATGCAGAGTAAGTGGGATCTGGTGAGTTTTGTTGTTTGCTTTACCTGGAAAAAGGGATGCTGTTTGATTTCATCAGCATCAGTGGGACCACAACCTAGCCTCTTCTTGGGGTCTTTCATTAAAAGCCGCTGAATTATATCCTTAGACAGAGCACTCATTTCTTGTGGATAAGGTGGCTCACTTTTTAATATTCTCCTTTAAAACAAACAAAATAACAATGTGGTAATTACTTAAAATGTTGAGAGTTAAAGATTTACCATACTAATGGAAGCGTTAACATTTCACTTAAACTTCTATTGTACCCAAAAGCAGGAGGATGACAAACATGAAACCAACCTTTTTTAAAATAAAGGAAGGTTTAAGGAACTGTGGACATGAAATACAACCTCTGGAGAGATAAATTATGTAACTCAATCCACAAAAGGAGAACAATCCTCATTTCACGTACTGAGCTTACTATTTAAAAGAAATCTCATAGCTGCAACGGATAGCTCCACAAAGAAATCAACCTGATGCCTAACAGCAGTCAAACAAAAAATAATTCCAATATTAAAAAGTATTAGAAAATAAAGAAAAAAAATCCTGTATTTGAGCCATTGGAGGCTTGCCTGCACTCTCCATGTTGTGTGCAGTGCTCATGCCCTAGTCTCAAAAGAAGGCACTATAACTGGAAAAGTTTTAGAGAACAGTAATAAACCTAATGACAAACACAGAATGTGTTTTATAGGATGTTTTATAAAAAGGCTAGGACTATCCAGCTTACTGAAATGATGACTCAAGGGAGCTGAGCAGTGTTCCCCTCAAAACAAAGAAAAGAAAGTGAACAGAGACCACACCATCTTTTTCAATACAAGAACTAGAAACCATCGAGTTGTGCCAGTGGAAGTCAAAACTTTGGAAGCCTAAGTAGAAACACATTTCAATACCTATCTTTTATATCTGTAGTTCCCACAGTTCTATATAAAGAGGTCGGCAAGTTTTCCTTCAGCTACTCCAAATCTAAATACAAGTAACACATCCAAAGACATGTGAACAGGTTTAAAATAGAGACACAAGAAACTTTCTAGCATACAGAATCACAGAAGAGTTGAGGTTGGAATGCATCCCTAGAGATCATCTGGTCCAACTCCCTCAGCTTAAACAGTTACCCAGAGCCAGTTGTTCACCACCATGTCCAGAAACCCTTTGAATATCTCCAAGGAGAGAGACTTCACCACCTCCCCTTTGAGCAGCCTGTGTCAGTACTCAGTCACACTCACAGTAAAAAGGTGTTTCCTGATGCTCAGAGGGAACCTCCTGTGTTTCAATTTGTGTTCCCTAGCTCTGGTCCTGTCACTACACATCACTGAAAAGAGCCTGGTTCCCTCTTATTTGTACACTTTCTTCAGGCATTTATGTACATTGATGAGGTCTCCCTGAGCCTTCCCTTCTCCAGGCAGAAGAGCATCACCCTTCTCAGCCTTTCCTCACATTCTTGGCAGCCCTTTGCTGGACTCTCTCCAATATATCACTCTCATGTACTGGACAGACCAGAAGTGGAATGAGTACTCCAGGTGTGGTCTCATCAGTGCTGAGTAGAGAGGAAGGATCATATCCCTCAACCTGATCATACTTTGTGTAAAGCAGCCCAGGATACCATCTGCTGCCTTTGCCACAAGGGCACATTGCTGGCTCATGTACAGCTTGGTGTCTATAGAGCCTGATGCATACTCTCACTGAGGTGACTTCACAGAAGGACTTACAGTGCCTCCGCTAAACACAAACTGAAAGATTTTGAAGCCTTGAGAGGCTGAGGCTGAAATGACAAGACTTCGTGGCAGTACTAAAATCCCAACTATTATATGTTTCTGCCAGAGCTTAAGTTGATCACTGCAGGACATTCCTAAATTTTGTTTAAAGTTACTGCATGACATATCCTTAGAGTCATCCCATGAGAAAATTTTTATCTTGAAATCTCTAGCTTCTTGGATTAGTCCAAAAATAGATGCAAACAGATTGCTTCCTAAATAATCCTGTTCTGGCAGTGTGGAAGGACAGAACCAAGTTCAAAATGCACATATCCCAGGGGTAGCTTCTACTGACACAGTATCCAATTTCAAGCAAACAAAAAGACAAAGTGAGCTAACCTCTTGGTTTAAGTAATGCTGAAAGGAGTTAGGAAAATACAGTCTGAGTTTTAAGACGGTGTAGAGGTCCAGGATTGTTTTTTTAAATGATGTATGGATGATCTGCCAATACGGGTCTAAATCACAGTCATTCTGCTAGCAGAAGTAACAGCAACCATAAGACTTCTCTTCAACTTCTGGACACATTTCACTTTACAGAAAAGGAGAAGAAAGCACAATCTTATCAAATGATTTTTCAATTAGGGATGTTAATACCAAATTCTTACACTGTAGGAGTGGTGGAGAAGTAAAGATTCAGTCTCTTCAGAAATCACCCAGTCTCAGAAAGGGGAAGCAGGTAAGGACGTAAGAAAACCTTCCTGTTCTAGAGACAGAAGACAGGACACCTTGATAGAAAAACTACTTTATTTACAGGAGGGCCAATGAAATCTACAATGTTTTCATAGCTTGAAAATCACTGTGGTTAGATGTCGCTAGTGAGCAGAGACCGAAGAAGAAAGTGACATGGACGGTTTAGGACGAAAAGAAACTGACCCTTTATTAATTTACAAATTCACTTATATACCTTAGCATGCTGGACACTGACATTGGTTCACTGACCAACCACCCCCCAGAGGGATTGGCTGAACCCAACAACACTTACTTCAGATATTTTCTCATTGGTATCATAACAATGCCATAGTTTACAAAATCTTTTAACTGTTTTCCCGTAGCATCCGTGAGAAAGCAAGGCTTTCACACGGACGCTGTCAGAAAACTGAGAAATCTCTCTGCAGCCAGGCTTTCAGCATTCACAGTTAGAGAAGTCTGAAAAAGCTTCTTTATCAACCTTTCTGATGAAAGAATCGGAAAGGTAAGTAACAAAGATCCTAGAAAGCAGCAAGTTGTCTTTGGGCTCTCAGAAGGGGGAAAAACCCCTCCAGACAATATTTTTTTGAAATTGATTTCTAAAGCAATGACATTAATACTCTGGGATGTCCTTAAAAATCGAAAGGGAAATTTTAAAGCAAGTTCTCTTCCATACACTCTAGGAACCTCCTAAACTGTTTCCTCTCTGCTGTACTGTATTTCCAGAAGACATCCAGTAAGTTTTATATTGAGAAGTATCTTCCATCTGTTGACCCTCCTAGAGTGATCCAACCCACTGCAGGAAAGGCAGCATTTTGCCATGCTCCATTACAAGGAGACTCCTGTAAGTTGCATTTATACGTGCCAGTGGCTTTAATTCAGAAATACTTTTGAGGTTGACTGATACTAGAAAACACTGATGATGCTCTGGATTGGTTCACAGAACCATATTACAGAGGCAGTGAAGAATGAAGCTACCTTCTTTAGAAGTTCCAGGAACTACATAAAACAATCATGAAGTATGTGAAGCTGCATACACATTAATTAGGATTGAAATCAAGCTGCCAGAAAAGAAAGACCAGATTGGATCAACATGTAAGAGAGCAGAAATTTGTAAAGCAGCTTGATCAAGTGAAGAGAGCCCAGTTTCACTAGTTCAACATTACTCAAGGGCTGTACTGAAGGTTAAGTCACTCAAGGCTCTAACAGTAGCCCACACAGCATTCAGAGGAAAGAAGCTGGCATGTATCAAAATCCTTTTTGGGATGTGTGTGCTTCTGTAAAGAAGCTATGGCCTTTAGCATTAACGACCCTTTTCTTTTCTCAATCACCGCCATCATTTTGTACATTTCATGTTTTTATGGGGTTGTCCACATTGTTCACGGAAGTGATCCAGTAACAGTGACAGAAGCAAGCAGGAAGAATTAAGTATCCCATGTGGCAACTGGGAAAGCTGAAGGAATACTCTGCCGTATTTATTGCTTTTCCTAGCCTGGTATAAGCCCTCTGAGCTGCAGCAAGCTGCGATTATCCTGCTGATGAGAGAACTCTGGCTGTACTGAACACTCAGAGAAACTATCCCTTGCATAGGTCAAAAAGTTTAACACTTTGAAGTCATGAATCATTTCCATCTTACCCTTCTCTATGGCAGACTAGGCAGAACTAGGAGCAACCCCACTGGTATTGTTTTTCAGGAACTTGAGCTCTGATGAGTTTTCCCCATAAATACTGCAGACCAAGAACATACATGATAATGCAAAGGACACACTAATGGATGATAAGGAAGAAAAGGAGATGCTTAACCTAATTCTACAGTGCCCTGAGAACTGTGTGTCTTGTGGTGATTTATGATGATAGTCTATTCCCTGATCCTCTGCTTTATGCCCAAAAATGGGTGCTGTATCTTTAAGGTGGGTGCAGAGGAGGAGGGAGCCTTGGGCTCTTGGGGGTTTTTTTTCAAAGCCTCACTCCCCAAGGTGTCCAGGGTGCCTCGGGGTCTGTTTTTTTTGCTCGGCTAGCTTGATTTTTCAGTTAGCCCAGGCAAGAAGTATTTTCCCCTTCCCTGGCCTTGGATAAGCTGCAGCAGCAATCCTTTGGCACTTTTTCCGAGGTAAACTGGACAGTTTGTTTAATTCTGAGACCAGAGATAACAGGACCAGCAGGAGTAGAGGGACCACTCCGTCTCAGCCCCAGACCTCAGAAAAGCTGAGATGGTGAGAGAAAGCACACCAACCCCAACCGCTTCATCTGCTGTGAAGAGGGGACCAACACCAGAGAGTCAGGTTCGCACCTGTTTGCTCAAACTGTTGTTTGAATCTCCTGGGTTTTTTTTAGGTGGCTTTTTTTTTCCCTGAGAGAGGAGCTGCTATCTTCTACCGGTAGGTAGGTAGGTAGGTAGGTGGCGAGCTGGTGGTTTGTTTTTTTTTTTCCCTGGCATTTTGGGTTTTTGTTCTAGTGTGTGTGGGGGGGGTAAGGTCTGACAGTTTAATATCTAGCATTTATTTACCTTTTTCTCGTGCCTTGCGGGCATTCCATTTGTCAATAAATGGCTGGGTTGGGGTTTTTCTTCACTTTCACCCACTAGTATTCATTTCCTATTGGCTGAAAGGGATCGTTGGAACCCTTTTTAGAGGAGGCAACTCATTCCAGAGTGTTTTCTCCTGAACTGGTCTCTTAAACTGAGCCATTGTGTTACAAGCATCATCAAAAACATCCATGTTCATCTGCATGTACAGGGAATAAGAGAAAGCAACCCCAAGCTGTAACCCTGTTAAAGGGCTAATGGACAAGACTTCAAAGCAGAGTTTTCACTTTCATATTTGAGAACGACCCTGTCACCTCAGAACTAGTCATGCCAAACTCCTTGTTCTTTTATTCCAACTTGGAGCAGTCAGATACATATGTGTATCCCTGGTTCTAGGCAAGTCAGAAACTTTGCTACAATACTTAAAACTTTCTTAAAACCATCTGTTTTACTGAATGGTTGGATGGATCTATAGGCAGAGTCACTGGTGCACTACGATGTGCATCTAAACATACAAATGCTGTACATTATAGATAGGCAGCTATAAGCTCTAGGAAAAAAATACCAGAAGACATTCTGAAAATTACAAGCTGGATTTAATGACTGTTCCATCCTTTAAAAGCTCTTGCAATCACTAGAGTCTTCACAGGCACAGATTAAAGAAGGAAATCAATAAAGAAGGGCATCCCAGTATACAGTTGTTATGCATCTTGCCAACAGCTCTATGAAGAAAAGGTTTCTTGCAGGATCATTGATGAATCTAACACATTGTCAAATTTCAGCTGTCCTCCATGAAGTTTAAATAAAGTCTAACCAACTACGTCAAACAAAGACCCCAGGCTGCTACTAGCGTTAGTATGCCAATATGGCATCATATACTTCTAGAGATTATTTTATAGATGTATAGATGTATACAAACGAAAAAAAAAAATATAGGTTTCTATCTATTCACAATCCCAAAACTGTTAAGATTTTCTAGGCTGCTGCACAGCTGCAAACTAATACTCCAAAACTTTCCTGCTCATTTTAAATCCTATACATGACAGGACCTCCAAAAGTCAGCCCCCTAAAATGGATTTGTCTGTCTTTCAACTGGGCGCTACAAATTACCCCTAGTCAAACTGAAAATACTGGGTGTGTAATCAGTCCCAGCCCTTGCCTATGCTTTTGCAGGATGGGTCTTATCCCTGGCTCTGCAGCAATATAAGTTCAGAATTCTCAAAAATGAAAGGAAGATTTGGGAACATGGGAAAAGAAAGGGGAGAGGGTGCACTAGAAAAGGAGAGATATTGGAGTAGTTATGTGGGTTTTTTTTATTTAATCGTTTAATAACCCATAACACCAAGCATGTAACCAAAACTCTTCAGAGACAGAGATATAAGGTAAAGTATGCATGCACTTAAGTTATTTTAGAATAAAGTTTCATGCTTAGATTTAACAGACAGCCATTGTACCACACAAAGGAGTAAAATAATCTAAAAAATATCTAAGATTACTTCCTATCTAGGTGAAATAAAAGAAGGACCTGGATCCATTTAGAAGACTTTTTTCCCTAAACTCAGAAAAATAAAAGGCCATGGAAAACATGCTTTCAAGAGCTTTCAAGCAAGTAAAAAACTGAATTCTCTAAGTCTGCTGCAACTGGCAAGTTTAAGCATATTTAGGTTAACCAATATATAATTTCTGGTTAGAACAACTTTGCTATCAAGAAAGAAATTTGTACCAACTCATATCTCTGTAGCAGTGCCAGCAACTTCATGATCAGTAGCAACTCTCAATATCTGGTTCCTGTTCTGCCTGCTTTATGCTATCCTCAGGGAAAGCTCCGAACACACTCCTGCTGCTCCCAAAGGCACGCAGCAGTCACCATTCCCCAGAAGGTCCCACATGACTCAGGGCAGCAGCACTGTTCTCATATGCTCTTCAAAGGAGCATAACATTCATGACATAAACTGCAAGCACACAAAACTGAAGTCATCCAACACAGAAATTGCTATCAATGGAAAGGATTCAGAAACCAGTGGGTCTTAGAAGTAACACAAGACAGATGAAATCAAGTCAGAAACGCAGTCATATAGCTGGGAATAAGAAGATTTTAGCTATATAGCTGGGAATAAGAAGATTTCAGCTGTAAACCAGAGGGTTATCAGTTGAAAGTGATCTATCAGAACACCACTGGCATCAACAAGAGGAACCCAAGAAAAAGGAAGAAGTATTTTATTGTTCAGATGGTAAATTCTTCCTCTAAACAAGATCCTCTTGCAACATCAACAAGAATAAATTTTCCATATGTAAGAAAGAACAACACAAGCTGAGTTAAGAAAAGGCTTTTTCAGGAAACAGGAAGACTGGGGAACATCTTTAATATAAGAAACTATAAGAATTTAACTTCTAAATTTATCAAAATAAAAGCTGAAATACTACAGGACTGCTGTCTATAAATGTGTAGCATAAACACCCACCAGAACAAAAACAGACTGAGCAGCAACACAGTAAACTTGCCACAACTAAAGATCAGAAAATAAGTTATTAGCTGCCAGAGGACAGACGTTAAAACCTTGCAGTTACTCAAATCATCAGAAATATTGTTATCTTAAAGAGCACATAAGGGCCTACCATGTCAAGTCCTGTAGAATACATAACTAAAAAGTTTCCCAGTTTTTGGGAAACTATATCTGTAAAATTCAGTTCAAGGTTCTCTCTAAAAAAAACCTGTTACTCCTTCAGAGTCCCATCTAGTAAATCTCGGGAATCAAAATTACCAAATTCAGCCACGGCATAAGCAACCAGTCAATCAAACTCCTAACCTTAAATAGGCCAGAAAGAGATAACGGAAGTTTCAACTGCAATATAACGACCAAGATGGTGAAGTCCTGAATTTTGTTTTGTTAATGGACTCGCCTCTCTCCTGTATTTTTTCTAGCAACCCTCCAAGTTTCCTGCTCTGGTAGAGAAGTAAAAACCAATACACAGGCCTCAATCTCCCAAGAAGTTGCCTGAATTTATAATGTAAGTAAAATAAATTACCTAAATAACTGAGGTACGTTCTATCATCCATTACAACCTTAAATATCAAGTGATTTTAGGTGAGGGTTAGAACCATGACAATACCTTCCAATAGAAGCAAGACTATTCTTACTTTGGGGACTGGACTTACAAGCTCATTTTGACAGCAGTTAGTAATTCGAGCAATTTAAGACCTCAACGTCTGCTCCAAAAGAAATCCAGTAAAAGGAAATGTTTGTTTTGGGGGAGATGTCAGTTATGTGTTTTGGGGAAGCTTACTGGTTTGTCTTTTTAAAATGCTCCAGTGCTTTTACAGAGGTACTGAAAACAAACCTTTAAAGTGTACAGGTTACTGAACATAACAAAAAGTTTACATGCAAAACGTAAGAATGGTATAGGTTATTTTATTTCTGTAAGTATCATACTCATTTCTTCTCAGTTATGCAAGTGGGCCTAGCAAAGATCATGTTCTTTGTTTCATGTTATACACTAATAAAATAAACATTACTTGTAACATAAAGGTAGGAGTAGGGTACATTCTGACACTTTAAATCTGCAGTCTGCCAGAGTGACCTAGCAAGAGCTGATTAAAAAAGTACTTCTAGCTAAAGATATCTCTAATGTATTAAGATTTTGAATGTGATAATCCTATTTACATACAGCTTGATATTTCATGTGAATTCCTTTCCAACAGTAAACACGCAACAGGGCTAAGTATCTACAAATCTGTGGTTCTACTGTAGTTTAAACAAAACAGGTTTTTTGTAAAAGTCAGTTCTATTAGCTAATAAAACCTATCTATTTTCAGATGTCATTCTATTAAACAGAACTGGAGTACATAAAATGTCACCATGGCAGCACTTTCTTCCTAAATTTTAAATTAACAAACTCTCATAAAACACATATTACGGCATAAGGATCATCTGTTAGCAAGCACATATACTTCACTGCTTTGAATCTTACCTAGAAATCTCTGCTTGGGAATTCTTCTCTCCGTCGACTGTAAATGGTGATGCTCCAGTTAATAATTCATACATAAGAACACCAACACTCCACCAATCAACAGCCTATAGAACAATAATAATTATGTATGTTATGATACAGTGAAGTAAAATTGTTAACAAAAGAAGGAACAAAACAATCCTCTTAGAAAGCAACTAGCATAGGAAGAACCTACCTATCAATACAAAGGCAAAATGGGATACAATGAAGAATAAACAACTGTTGTACTGATTGAAGGTATTTCCTGTGACAAATTAATTTTATATTGAAATCTCTCCACTTAGCTTCCTCAACTTATTTCTCAATCTGAACTCTTTCCACTGACTACTCAAGCTCCTTTTGTTTTACTGCCAGAATTAATTTTTATTTTTACCATTGTCATGTGATATGAATTCTAACACATACTCGAAATAACAGAGGAATCCAAGGCTTGCTAAGAAGTAATGGAACTTGAACTTTCACCAGATTGAGAATGAAATTAAGGAATGTTCAAAAAGCACAGTTTAAGATCACAGGCCACAGTTAACCCAGGCACCTGAAAATGCTACGGAATCATCGAACAGTTTGGATTGGAAGGGACCTTGAATACCACCTTGTTCCAACTTCCTGCCATGGACAAGGACACCTTCCATTAAGATCAGGCTGCTCAGAGCCCTGTTCAACCCGGTCTTGAACATTTTCAGGTACGGAGCATTCACAACTTCTCTGAGCAACCTGTTCCAGTACCTCATCAGCCTCACAGTAAAGAATTTAATCCTAATATCTAATCTAAATCTCTCCTCTTTTAGTTTAAAGCCATTCCCCCTTGTCCTGTCACTACATGCCCTTGTAAAAAGTCTCTCACTATCTTCTTGTAGGCTCCTTTCAGGTACTGGAAAGTTGCAATTAGGCCTTCTCCAGGCTGAACAATTCCAATTGTCTCAGCCTTTCCCTATAGGAGAGGATCCCTCTAATCACCTTGGTACCCCATCTCTGGACTTGCTTCAACAGGTCCATGTCCTTCGTGTGCAGAGAACTCCAGAGCTGGATGTAGCACTCTAGCTGGGGTCTCAACAGAGCAGAGCAGAGGGGCAGAATCCCCTCCCTCACCCTGCTAACCACGCTGCTTTGGATGCAGCCCAGGACATGTTTGGCTTTCTGGGCTGTGAGTGCTCATGGCTGGGTCATGTCCAGCCTCTCATCCACTGGCACCCCCAGGTCCTTCTCAGCAGGGCGGCTCTGATCTGTTCATCCTCAGCCTGTGTTGATACCAGGGACTGCCCTCACCCAGGTGCAGCAGCTTGCATTAGGTCTTGTTAAAACTCATAAGATTTGCATGGCGTCTTCTTGAGCTTATCCAGGTCCTTCTAGATGGCATTCAGTTTTTGGTTGTTGTCAATAACAACACCACCACCACAGACATTCCGAACCTGAGAGATTTTTAAGAAATCTGCTTAAAAGCACAGTTTTTTCCTGTTATTAGAATGTGTGACATTTCCAACCTTGAACATAGTTTCAGCCAGTTCATGTTTCACCTCTTTGCTGCTTCACTCAGGCAAAGCTTTCAGAAAAACCATGTCTCCAACATCCTACTGCTGCAATGGATCATGGGTAAAACAGTGGTTTTGTTTGTTAAAGAACTTTAGTGAGGATCTAGCATGAGCCTTGTTACTCCCACTTTGACAGTTTACTGCATTTTGGTTCCTGTTACTTTCCCTGCTATCCATTTTGCATAGGCAGGTCCACATGGCACAGGCACTGTTCAGTTATGGCCATCCAGTGCCACCGTTGCACCTCATGGGCCTTAGAGAGATGGACTGTGATAACACATGGGATATTTGGCTTCTCATACACTCATCATATTATTCATATCTCTCATAACTTACAAAATATTTCTTTCAAAAGGAAGGATGCTACTATGAATAACAAAGGAAGCAGTTTAGTCCTTTCAATGAAATTAATTACAGGTGTTTGAACTTCTCAGGTTTACAGCCACGACATCTGCAAATCAATGAAACTTCTGCTTTACTTGTGTTGGCAATATTAACACAATACAGGAAGACAGCTAGTGAAATCACGACAATCACCACATATTTTACTCGGTTTTGCTTCAAAATACACAGAATCTGATGTCCAATATATTCAGCCAAGAATGTCTAGAACTCGCTGAAGAAGTCTCTGCACAGTTACTAATTATCTTTGCAAATACATAATTCTCAGAGAAAATCCCAAAGAATTTCTTCTTGGCATGTGTTTTTCCAAAAGAAAAGGAGGATTTGTAGAATCAGAAATCAAACTTTAAAAAAATAAATACCGAAATACTAGAGCAAGTCTTAAACACTGCAGTCATCTAGAAGAGATTACAGATGATAAATATTGACTAATGAGAGCACAGCATACTAAAGCAATCTAGTTTTCTCTTTTTGTAAGGTCTTTGAGTTGCTAGATATGCAGTAAGTATAAAATACACTAAAACCCTTCTAAAATGACAATACATGACACTGCCAATGGTAAGGTAGTGAGTGTGTGGTGTAAAAAACTAACATCACACACATAACTGCAAAATCACCCCGAATGATCAGCTAACATTCACCACCAAACTGTGAAGTTATTTGTTACAAAACACTGTATGACTCTGCACAACATCTGATCAAAGTATCAGAGAGAACCAAAGGTAATAGAACAGAGATTCCTCTTCAAGTCAGCAACAAGACTGAATTTGTAAGCTTTGAGAAGCCAGAATTATAATTCAACGTGACTGAGAAATTGGAGAGATGCTCTGGAGGTGGAATGACTAAATTAAGAGAGTGCAGGAAAGAGCTTCAATACGCAAGTTTTTAAAATCCCACTTTTAATAGCAACTGGGCAAGCAGTATAGTAGAAAAAGACCAAGAGGTTATAGTGGAATTCAAGGTAGGTGTGAGACCATGACTAAGTGAAAAGACAAAGCACACTGTATTTTATGTGTAGTAGAAGAACCAGGGAGGTCATTCTGCTATACTTCAAACTGCCAAATCCCAGCTGTGCCCACTACAGTGCTCCCTAACTGAAGGTAAACTCAGACCAAAAGAGACACAGAATGCAGAGAGAAGAAAAACAAAGAACTTTCTCAGGCAAAAGTCAGACTTTTCCAGTTCTTAGACAGGCTGCTATAAAAGGAACCACAATCAACTACATTCCATGATCCACAACAGAAAGACAAGTCAACTCTGTCTACGGCAAAAAACCACAGAGATTAAATATTCTCCAAAACTTCCCAGTATACTGAGCAATCAGAATAAATTATCTAGGAATATTGTAGAATTATTTTGGAGAGTAGGGTTTTTTGTTTGTTTTAAAAATCATCTGTTAATTATTGTTGTCTTGATCTTGTCTATCAATTACTGTCACTTTATTGGGTAATAAAACTTGAGTCGCAAGCCAAACAATTAATTTTTACAATATGAGAACACTTATAACATTAATAACCCATCCCATACCTCAGTAAGTATAACAGATTTCTCTGATGTCCGATTTAACACGTATATCAGAATTAGCCACAAACCAGTCACTTTCCACTCTGAACTAGTTTTTCATGCAAAGGCAAATAAGTGTCAACTAAGTTTATTGTCCCACAGCATGTTTAGAACAAATTTTGAACAGAACACAAATAAGCCTCAATACCTTTATACACATGCCCTTTACTTCAGATCAGAAGAGGAAAATACATCAACATACAACTGAAGACACAGGAAATAATCTATTTTAGGACGACCTAAAACAACACATACTTAAATAAGATAACGTCCTATTTTACAAAAACCACTCAAACTGAGCAACATGTTGACTGAAGAATTAGTTTATTTTCAGTAATAAACTTAGAACATACCTTATCATGTCCTGTGTCCCCCCCTCTTACAATATCTGGAGCCATATATTCTATTGTTCCACAGAAGGAATATGCTCTCTCGTTCTAGAAAAAAAAAATAAAATTTACATCAAACAATTATATTATACAAATGATATGGGACAGATATGGCTAACAGTTCCGAGATGCTGGCAGCAATTCTTCTCCAAATAGTTCAGAACTGCTAGCTAAATAATATTCCATCATATGTAGAGATGTATCACATAATGCTACAGAATATTTAGTCTTCTATGAAAAAATAAAATGTCATAAGTTTGTGTTGCAATCTAAGATAAACACACAAAAACTAATCTACTACTATTTAAAAAAACTCTCTCATAAGTCTAAAATGATTTATACATTTCAGAACTACACAAGATTCCCCAAGTAACATAGATATATATTCTGAAGGCTGCAATACCAACACTCTAGATAACAAATGAAACTTTTCATTAAAAAGGGAATTTCATTGTAAGATGTAAAATTTGACTAAATTGGATACAAGATCCTTTGGGTTCCCCATATTTAGGAATTTGTTATGACCTCTAGAAAAGTTGTTTTCTTTCACAACAAACACATATATAAAAAACAACATTCTCTCAAGAAGAGACTTGGAGAGAGACAAGACAGAAAGGGAAAGGCAGACAGTGTTGTAAATTTAATTTTATTCTATGCACTGCATTATTCTCTTGACTATGTTCAAAACTAAGCTGCTTTCACAGGCATGTATAATTGTTCCCTGGTAGCGATTTACCTTTGAGGTCAACATGAGGTCATGCTGTACCTTGCTAATGACGAAAGCACATGTGTTTGGGCCATGCAACATTGTTCCTCCCTTATCCTTCATGCTTCTAGCATTTTGGGGAGAGATCCTGATAGGTCCTTTAAAGAAGAGTGTTCAAAAAAGCACATATTTCAAAAGTCAGGTTTTACATTCGTAGATTCAGATTTGGAGTTTAAAAACAGGTGCTATATAAGAGACTACACTAATGAGAAGAAGCTTCTAAAAGTAGAAGTAGTGCTCTGTGCTACCCTAAGGCATAAAAATTAAACAGTCCAGCAGCATATTATTAAACTGTATTTCTTAAAATACATATACTGTGACTGGTTTTTTGGGATGAAATTCTGAGTTCAAAATAGTTATAAGGCCTCATTTGTTCAAATATTAACTTCTGAGACAAAACCATATAATAATGAACTTTTCATGATTCCACTTGCTTTTGACACAACTATTGCTTCTCTTCGATAATCTTTTCCAGAACCTGTTATCCTAAAGAAATATAGTGTGATAAAAAGCATAAACAAAGAAAAATGTCAGAAATCCCTAGCCCTCCATCAGCCAGTCTAAACCTACTCTAAACCTACTCAATATCTCTGTTCTTTTTTCCTTCAGCTGGGAGGGAGGGAGGGAGGAAGAATGGGGAAAAGGAAGGGGAGTGGAAAACGCAGAAACTGTTCTTCACTCGCTACCTCACCAAGGAGTAAAGATAATGCAGCCAAAGTGAGATATCAAGACAACTGTCTGAAAGCAAAGCACTCTGACTCCAGTACAGATTGACAGACTTGCCTTCATAAGATACTGTAGAAAGTCCTGACTTCAAAACAGTTGAAGTCATAAAATCCAGATACTTCTTAGTTAGAAACCTCTGTTTATGTTGTGGTTTATTACCTTACAGGCTTCATCATTTACATCTAGCTGTTACTTTAAAAACACAGGTTTTGCAGTACGAAATTTCACTAGGAACACTTAGGTAAATCTGTCACTGTTAAATATGCCTCTTACAGGAAGTCATTAATAGTTTCCTCTGTTATGCACTACATGTGGGTTTAACATTCTTTGAAAATGGTTTTATCTCCAATAACAGTTTTATTTTCTGTCATTTTCTGGTCTCCTGGGTACATGAGAGACAAGGATATAGTGGAGAGAGTCCAGCAAAAAGAACCATAAATATGATTAAGGGAACCTAGGAGGAAAGGCTGAGAAAGCTGGGACTGTTTCACCTGAAGAGGTGAACCTGAAAGTTCAGGGAGATATCATCAAAGTACAAAAAATGCCTGAAGGAAATATGCAAAGAAGAGGGAGCAAGGCTCTTTTCAGTGGTGCCCAGTGACAAGACCAGAGGAGGGAAACACTTTTTTACTGTGAGGGTGACTGAGTGCTGGCACAGGCTGGCCATGAAGGTTGTGGAGTATCCCTCCTTGGAGATATTCAAAAGGCTTCTCATGGGCAACCAGCTCTAGGTGACTGTATTTGTGCAGGGGGTTGGGCAAGACGACTTCCAGCAATCCCTTCCACTCTGTGATTCTGTCACAAAATGTCACTGTAAGCTGTATTTCAACATTCATTTGTGAAACCACAACCAAATCCTATTTTGTACTCCCTCCAAATTTACATTTCAGCATAATTTCTGAATGTTTATGCAATAACATATCTTTTAGTAAAGGTAAACGAAGTGGCTACTCAAACCAGTTAGCTGCTTAAGAGAGCAACAACTTGTCTTGAAGCCACTGATAGAGAATTTTGTTATGAGTTCTCGAATAGTGAAAGATAGATACATTCACATGGAGAGCCAGGCAGTTCATTTTGTTAAACCATCTTGCTATTAAATTAGAAAACCAAGTTATATTTCCCTATTATTTTTCCTTTGAGATGAACTACACACTGACACAGTGGCTGTCCCAGTATATATTACCAGACTGTTTCTAATGAATACTGGAGTACTACACACAGGGTAGATACATAAATTTCCCCACACCAGCTACAGCAATATTAAAAAAGACAGTGCACTGCATTCTTTCCAAGTTCCCTGCCACCATTCTGACTGATCTGAGCAGCCTAGTGAACTGTAACTGCTTTAACTTGCCAGGGCAGTTTCAGTACGTCTCCACATAACTTATTTTAATATCCCATTTTCCTTTTCCTTCATCGAAAAAAGAAAGGGCACTGAGCAGCTTTCGTACAGAGCGTTAGAACCCTGTGACATCCAAGAGATGCATAATGCAGATTACCATTTGTCCTGGAAGACAGCACTTCACCAAAAAAACCCTACCTCAGAACAGTGTCTTCTTTGCTAAGACTATGTACCCTAACCTGGGCAGCTTGACCACAATTACACCAATTGCAGAGATCAAAATACCTAGCTCCAAAAATCAATCAAAAGTGCTGACAGAGCGATGACAATCTTGCACCATCATGTTCTTGATGATCTTGTGATATCACTCAGCTCTGCTTTATAACCAAGGAATGGTAGGCAGGCATTTGATACTACCTGAAAATGTAGAAAGCACGTGTGTAAAGTTTTCTCCTCAATGACAGAGAGGTCTTATGCCTTCAGAGTTGTCTAATGACCTCCTTCAACAAATACAAAAAAGCACATTAATAGCAACAAAAATGCAAAAGGATCAAACTCCATTTTGCTGCAGACACTAATCACATTCACCATGTCTACACGAAAGGCCTGACTGATGGAGAAACAGTCACTACTGTCATAGAAGGCCGTGTCCTTTAGAGCATACATCCTAGCCTATAATAATACAAATTCAGCTTGCCAACATGTGCAAGGGTAGTTCAGACAGTTGTTAAATCTTGCAACTGCTCAACAGGTCATAACAGCATGTGGGACAAGAACTGCAATTCCAAAGTGAATCACAGGAATCAGATGGGACTCCAAGACAGCAAACGTATCACTCACGCTTAACATGCTCTTAGAAGGCTCATCTCTACTGGGCCAAACTGTCTTTTTGCAGCCAGCTCTTTGGAAAAAGGGCTACTCCACTATGTCTGATTTAAGAGGATACTGTGCTGACAGGACGGTGTTAGTTTCCAGTGCCACAAAACTCACACAGCCCAGAAGCATTGTAAATGTCTGATTCAATGTCCTAACGCATCCAAAAAGAGCATGCAACCTGGGCAAAGAAATAGTGACAACAGCTTCTGGATGGGTGTTTCCCAACATTCTGGAGGTGAAGACCTTGCAATTCTCCTCAGAGAAGAGGACCTGATCCCAAGGAACTGTTACATAGTATTATAACTCCTTCAACAGGCAGAACATCATTAGCTCAGGGCCTCGACAAAATGAAATTAATTTCCCTATGGAAATAGAGATCTGTGTAACTGAAAAGTGCATTTAGAGTATCTGGCTTAGAATACTCAGGGCATATTCCAAGTACACAGTTCTGCATATGTGCACACGACTAAGGGGAACATCTATTTGCCATACAAATACTGCTTTGGGAAAATGCTTCAGAGCTTGAGCAATTGTGATTTTAATTCCAAAGTGTAAATGCAGGTGTAGAAAGCACTCAAGTGTCTTAAGACAGTTACTTTGAAGATGTATTATTTAACATTTAAATATACAGACTTTGAAGTACTTCTTTAACTTGATGAGCTTTATCTAAACAATAAGTGCCACCACTGCTCCAACAGACACTTGAGTCATAAAACCTTATGGCTTATTTAATTCACAAGTCTTTGTGCAAACATTATTTAGACAGAGGATTAGCCATGTATTCACTGAACGCATTCTTTTCAGCATTCAAAATTAGGACCCACTTCTCCAACAACATGAAAGGTCATCTTTGAAACACAACAGACTGCTTTCTGTTTTCTGACTACTTACTGCACAAATACTTTGTTCTTAACTGAGCTAGACTACTACCTGGAACATCAGATATGACACATTCTGAAACTCTAATACTATCATATTCCTTCAAACCATGAAACTTGACTCCTTAAATACATTCTGTAACTTGTAAAAAGTAAATAAATAAAACCAAAGCTACTTTTCCCTAAAAGTTCTTTAATAGTGTAAGTATTCTCTAATGGGAATTCCTTGCTATTTGAAGTGATGGTGGGATAGCGTCAAAAGGCTTGGTTAAAACCTAGAGCAAGTTAAGTTCTAGTACAAGAATTTCAAGAAATTAAAACTATGTGATATAAGGGAAAGAACACTTATCAGCTATTTGTTGGCTTGGACTAACTTCCTTGCATTCCATATTCATATAAAATATTCTAGGAACAGTATCAAATAGCTTAAAAATTGCTCCTTCAGTGAAGTCAGTATTAAAAAGAACCAACAAAACCAAAACCTAGAAAACTAAGTGCTGTTGGGCCAAGAACACAAAGGCCACCCCTAGAGCTGGAGAGTCAGAGGTACAGTCTCTGGCGGCATGTATTTCATCTGTCAGGAATAACTATGGCCGGCTAGCACCTAGTGCCATGGAGCAAGAGGGTGCAACGGCACAGAAGGGAACCAGGTAACCTGCCAGAAGCTCCCTGAAGGCATTCGGGGCTGCTCTGATGATTGACTCCACAAGTCCAATGAAAAACTCTCCAATCCAGACAAAAATTATTTACTGGTTGTCATCATGTTTGTTATGGAGAAATAATAGAATTATTATGCATGTTTTGACTGGGTTCTTCTACGGTTTTCAGCAACATTCTTACAACATTCCTATGCTTGTCCGTAGTTCCTAGTTGGCAAATTACATTGCTTCATTCACTTAATCAGACTTCATCATTATGAAGGTTTCCAAATGTTATGACCTAGCAAGAAAAGAGGAATACTTTTCTCTTGGAGGTACTCTGAAATGGCATAAGACATTTAAATAATGTGTTAAATCTAATACAGGTATGGACTTTCCACTTAGTCAAGAACACCCCCTTATTGCACGGGTAGTAAAATTCTCTATACCAACTTTCAGATCAGGTTTAGAGATGACAAATCAGACTTATGAAGAATCATAATTTAGCTAAAATTCTCTGTATAGTGAGGCTTCTCTTTTAGCAATCACCTAACATACACTTCATATACTGGAAAAATGCAGAACTGCTTGCGAAGTTCCTCAAGTGTCTATTTTGTGGTATGATTAATATATTAACCGTATCTAAGAAGACTTCTATTTCTTAAGTAGTGCTTCATGCAAATTCTGAACAGGAAACACACAGATCAGTTTCTATGACTTCTCGTATACTTCTCACACGGTCTTAACTTTGTGTGCCGAAGACTGCTCGTTCTATTGCATTCAGCTACATGAGCCTAGCAGGAAAGTCAGTCCTGACATAGAAGGTATCCTTCTCTCACGAAGGTTCAGTGATGGCAATGGACATCCCTAATACCCTTTCATGGAAGGCTTTATTAAAAAAAAATTTGCTCAGGAGAGCCATTCTGTCCCAAAAGATACCAAGTACCTAACAGATCATTTAACAGCTCCCAGCACTAATTTAAATATGTACAGAAGTCCCAACACTCAGCATAAATACTTGTCACCTGGCTAGGACTGCAACACTTCACCCAGTGAGGAAGAAGCCATCCCAAATGAAATCTGCATGTTGCACTTCCACAGAAGGTCTCACTCAAAGAGGGTAAGGCAGAAACACAGACTCCCAATTCAGAACTAGAAACAGCAGCAAAAGGCAACAGTACTGGAAACACTAAATAGGTAGTGAATCCTCTTGAAGAATAATGCTAGTGTGTTTTTGTGAGATTTCTGAAATGTCTTTGTGTGCATATTTAGCAGTATCAATATAATACAAATAGCTTCAGCCACAATGGTACGGCCATTGACTCTTCTATTTTATGGTTTTACCAATTTCTTAGTTAACAAGGAAGAACATTTTAAACAATTATACACTAAACTGTCCCATATAATAATTTTATTTTATCCAATGCATATTTAGAAACTGACAGGAGAATAATTCATTCTACTATTTTTACAAAGCCGCTGAAGAAAAATGTAAGTAGTTAAGAAATGAGCAAATTCAGACAGCAAAGGTTAGAAAGGATATATAATGCGACTGTATTCAGAAGTAAGACTTAATTGGGTGTATGGGCCCATCTGAAGAGTTTCACAGGGTATCAGATTAAATACTTTTCTTGTCCTTCAACAGCAACATAAAATCCATTTCTTAGTCTCCTCAAATGCCTAAAGTGGTAGATAATTTCTAGGCGTGAACAGACACCAGTGTTCGTACTGTACCAGAGAACTCTCACTGTTGTTCTTCATTTGATTAATTCAGGGAAACAAACTAGAGTAGAACTACCTTCCTTCATTGCTTATACCTCTGAAGAAATGCTTCAAGTCCCAAGCTGTCTTTCTTCCTTTGTTAAAGGTACCTCAAAGCTCCAGACTGCATTAATTAGACCCTCTCTGGGCTCTATCAGTAATGTTTCAAATAGCACCCATCAGAAATGAAAAGATGTACCAAAATTTCTAGAATACAAGAATCAGTATCATCATTGTTCCTATTTTGTACAGCTGTGAGTGTATGTAATCAGAGTCCTGAAAGTCGTAACTTACAGCTTCGCTACAAGCACAAATAGTGAAAGCTTTCCCAGGATACCAATGTCAGGGCCCTGAGCTTATCAACAGGCTCCACAATCTCTTTCACCAATCACAGGGGTTAAGGCATCTCTGCTTAAGACCAAAGCTGACAAAATGCAGCTGAGTAACCTGTGTGGAACCTTGTCAGGGGCCTCCTCCACTTTCAGCAGGAAGCAGAAGTTCAGGCTCCCATTCTTAAACCTTGCATCAGCTGTGCTGTAGGTATGTCTGTACTTGGCTGGGTACCTCGCTGATACTGATCCACCAAATTCAAATCCTGACTTGTCCTCAGGCCTCTTTCCTCACAACAAACTTTTCTGATAACCACTGGACTGTTACCCAAGCCTGTTTTTCTGGCACTAGACTCGTTCTGATCTTGCACTCCAGGTCAGTGAGCACACTGATCCATACTTGCCGCACTATCACCCTTAGCTCACACTAATGCAGGGAGCAGTCTCCCCATCCTGCTGCTTCCTGGTAAACTAGTCAAGAACCACAGTTCCTTCAGGAACAGCTTACGGAACTGAAGAATTTAAGCAGTTGAAGAGTTCAGCAGTATCACACAGAGCATCTCATATACTAGCTATCAGCAAACTGGCTGCAAGCTACTGATCAAGTGAGACATTAGAGTTCCCTTGGTAAGCTTAATAAGAAAACCAGGACCATAGGATAAATCAAAAGAATAATATCATAACTGAAAATTTACTTGTAATATGTAAAGGCCACATAGTAAAGGTGCTACTAACAAGCTCCCCTGCTGAATGGATTTTACATTTCAGAAAATTCACAAATAAAGACTGAGAAGCCTGATTTCTTGGCAGAAACAGCACCTGTACCTTCAGTGAGCCTTAGAAGTCAACCTACCATAGATATTTACCTCAAAAATAGAACTGCACCAAGGAAAAAACCCATCTCCATAAAAATTATACCTGTAACATTCTTCGCTATTATTTTATTTCCCAAAAATAACAGTACTTACAATCTTAATTTAGGAAGGCAAAATTATATTAAAACAGGCAAAAAGATCTCTCACAGTTCAAAGATGTGATATAGGTTTAAAATGAGGAAAAAAAAAATCTTGTTTCAACAAAGTCCTTGACATACTGACTGGTTTCTTGTTTTTACTCACTTTTTTTTTTAAATTTCAATTATTTTGAGAAACTTATTGGTGGTAATATCCAAACATAACACTGAGTAATTGAGCTGTCCATATCAGAAAATATAACTTCATCCAAAAAGTCTCTCAGCTGAAGACTGTTGCTTCTGCAGCTGTAAACTTCTATTCATGACCAAAACTCTAACCTTTGCAAGGGACAATTGAGAAAGAACAAAGACAGGCAAAAAGTTTAGTGGTACGCTAGTTAGACTGCTCAGCTGCATCTAACAAAATCATAATGAAGACTGTAATATGAAAACAAAAGCTTAGACTAGAGCAAAAATGGTTGCAATAGGGCAGATCAAAGGTCCACTAGCTTGAAATGCCATCGTATGAAGAATTTTTTAAAAAAGTATAGGGCCATGTGAAATTAATTGAACATCCTATCCTGGTGGCTGTTCCAGCTTCAAGAAGCCATTTAAGTCAGAAAATCATATTGGTTACTACGACTCCTGCCACAGCTAGACTGATGACTTCTGCTTCCAAAACAGACATGGAATAACGCTACTGCATTTTTCAAGTAAGAATGAGCTTTGCCTGCCAGCAGATGCCATCAGAACAGGCAGGTAAAAGGGACGGCAAGGGTAGCTAAACCTTGCACTGTGTTAACAAAGAAAGCTGCGACCTCTACCTATGCGACCCCAGAACAAAAGTCAACGGAAGGCCACACCCTCATCTAATGTCAAGTGGAGATTCAAGAAACCTTTTCACAGACTTTTACAACAGCAATGTTTGGTTTCACGGTGCAATGCAATTGCAATTCTACAAGGAGTTATTTAAACCAGTTCCTGATAATGGATTTTAAAGTAAATAACTAAGAGTAAAGAAAATAAAAGTCTCAATTCTGCAGACAAAAAAATTCAGAAACAACGTATTATTGTGTGGGAGGAATGCAAGTCTGCACCACTGTCAACTTGGATGAACACTTTGTACTAGGTTCTTCTCAAAATTCTAATTTTTAGAAGGCTTGTTTTCTAAAGCATTGCCTTTTTGAGATGAGAGAGGTAATAGTACCAAGAAAGAACAGTATACAAAGCAAAACCTGAAAAACTCATATTTCTTCAAAGAGAAGCAAAATTATAAGGTATGGAAGAGTACTAATTCTAGGAAGAGTTCTGCTAGCTGTTACTACAAGCCTTCAAAACTTAATTTTTATTTTTTTTAAATAAAGACAATCATACAGAACACGTCAAATAAACATAGTTTCAGAGAGCTCCACACGTAAAAGGTAAAGGAGTAAGAGTGGACCATTTTGCTCAAATGCAATCCATCTGGTTCTAAATTCATTTACAATTCTCTGTGAATCTCTGGTCATGTAAGTTTTTCACACCTGCCTGCCCAAGTTTGACGGAAGTAGGGTATTTGCCGTAATTCAAAAGAAAAAAAAACCTATGGGAAAAATGAATTCATGATAATCGGAGCATTTGCCCTCAGAAAGTTACTTGTTTTCCTTTGGAAAACAGAATCAGATTTTTTCTTAGTTGACCAGCAACCTAATATCCAATAGAAGATACTAGATACTTAAGACAGAGGTTGGTCTTTCTCCCCAGAATGGGATTTTTTTAAAGTGGTGTATTACAATAGGAAAATAGTATTCTGAAGCAATCATGGTAAGAAATCATTATCTGTCTTGCAAACATTCTTAAGAGAACTTTAATATTTTGGCATCAAAATCTGGACAGAAACTATTTTATGCTCTGGTCTTCTGCATTACTGGTCCATGCTGGAAAAGCACAATCTTCTTTGTGATAAGCACTGAAAAAGGAAACCTCCTGGGCAAACGCTCAAACAGTCAGTCATCTGATCACTGATGACCTCGTTTTGCAATTAAAGTAGTCTGGCTCAGTGATGTGCCTGTAGAGTGTTTTGTATGTTCTTAATATTCAATTTCAGGACAGTTAAAACTGAGCCAACTGAAGTACACCAAACAAAGCAAAAAGTTCTTGCCATTGTTTCATGTCTTTTTCCAAAACTAATTATCCAGACAGACTTATAACCCATGTTAACTTCTGTGGGCTAATTTCACTATTCAGTTTACTCCTACTTTTTTCTCTTTGGAGAAATGTAAATCTACTCCTTATAACTGTTTATGTCTACATCACTGAACAATCCTTTAACTAAAACACAAGTCATCTGAAGTATGGATAATTTTACTCATTTTTGCAAGAGAATGCTCAGTGTTGGAGGATGTGCTGTCTAATTGCAATGATAAGACATTTTCACTTTAATTGGACAATTATAAAGGGTCTTTTAAAGTTAAATGCATAGCTCATCTACTAGTTCACTCGTGAGATGACAGTTCCTAAAGCACTAAATGAGTCAAGTTGTAGTCACACCTCTCTGTTCTGCACTACCTTTAAACTGCACTAAGAACGTATACAAATCTCTTCCTAGATCATCTACCAAAACCCATAGTGGACCAACCTCCATTTAATCACTTTTCCTCCTATTGTTCAAAGTCTTTTAAAATTACATGCTAGTTTTCTTTCCAGAACAAAATGTTCACTCTATCATCAAATAAACGAAATCAAACAATTCAACAGTGAAAAGCATTTGAGAGTTATAACTAAACTTGCAACACTGATCAAGAGATTTTCAGATGAAGAAACAACAATGTATATTAAATCTTCATTCTACACATCAGATAGAAGTACACAGACATCCACCCAATGTCTTAGGTTTCAATTCAATCATCCCTCACAGAATATCCACTTTCATATTATTTATTGCCAAGGCATTTATACGCTCACAGACACACTGTTTGAAGACTGACAACATTCAGTATCTACTATCTAATTTATTTAAACTTCATTAAGCAAACACAAAAACTTCAGAAAAAACTTAAGCTAATGCAGAAGACATGTACCAATGCAGAAGAATTCAGCACTTCACTATACTCTGGAAGAAAGTGTACTTTACTGGATTTAATTAAGAAGAAAAACATTAATTATTATGCATGGTCAAATAGATCATTTTTACAGTAATTCAATGCATGTGTTCATATTATTTTTTCTAAGACATAAATATCTCCATGTATACTAAAATATGATTTTTAGTTTGGTTACAGAACTAAAGGAAATGTGAGCGGAAAGAAAGATTTTAAAAAATGAAGTCACATTTTAGCAATACACATCGAAATTAAGACCAGACCTGACGACTAGGTTAAACTGACACTGACCAAATCAAAACAATTCCAGCATAGAAGTAGAGCTATTAATGAGATAAAAAGATAAAAATACGCCTAAGCCACAAGTCCACAAGACAAAGACAACACACAAAAAATACAATGGAAAAAAACCCCAGAACAACAACTTAGGAGTTTTAGGGTTTTTAAAGATAAATGCATTACAAGACTTTGAAGTGATTTCACGTGTGCAATGAACAAAACAGTGCTGTAGAAGTTTTAAGTCATACCAATTCTCCATGTCCCCAATAATAACTTATATTAATGTCATGTGCAAATGTACTTTGAACCCCAGTTAGACAAACGCTCATCTGAGATACATGAAAACATAAGGATAAAATTGTCTTTTTTACCCCAATTTTGTTTACAATTTGAGATTTAAAAATCATAAACACTAGCCTTAAATTCATCCCAGGGTTAAGAATACAAATGCCATAAAAAGTAATACTAAATCTCTTTCAATCTCTTAATCTCTCACTAATTCCATTCTATGGCTAGGCTAGTAGAACTGTAGGTCTTCATGAGCTTTTAAATAAAGTTTGCATCAAAAGTAATTTCATACTTAAATATCTTGTGATACTGACCTACCCTACGTGAAAATTCCTTTTTATTGAACTTTTTTTTTCTAGTCAGGTTATTTATTCTTTTTGCATGTAAATAAAATCATATTGCTTCATTTTAAAGATGAAACAAAGGCAACACCACCATTGATTCAGTTGTAAAAGACAAACTTCAGGTTTTAGCAAAACAGTAGCATAAAATACTTTAAAGCTCTTAAAGCTGCACTGCTTTAACTTGAATGTTTTATTCTTGCATGCTATTTTCACATAATAACAGAGAGAATACTTGACAATGCATTCTTCACACTCATGCTTTAGTAGCGCCATGGCAGAAATCAATAGGTTTCTGTTTTCCTACAAGTCACAGGCATTTGCTTCCTTTCACTCAAACAGTGCTTAGGAAAAGCAGCTTCCCACCTCTCCCCTGTTGAATAGTCAATCTGCTGTAATTATTATAGTCCTGTTAGATTTATTATGTGCCCAGCTACATGGAAATCTTTAACAGTCATCAGATTATAGCAGAGATAATGAAAACATTGAACCATGATGTTTTCTAGCAAGCATCCCTAACTACAAAACTATCCAAAATTCATAAATACATGGTGAAGGATATCTCTCTAATACAAACTCTAAATATAGTACGCACCTCTACTATGATAATTTTTATACATTTTTAATAACCTAAATATATCTTGTTTCAGAAAATCAGTCCAAAGAGGGGGTTACTAGAATAAATTCCACTTGCTTAAGTACACATTTCTAATGGTGAACTTCTTGCAAGAAGCAGGTGGACCAGGAAAGACATGTGAAGAAAGGGAGAGATAAGAAAGTACACTGCTCTGATTAAATTGCAATTGCTACACCTTTATCTGACATACACAGTTGTGTAATTTCATTTAAAAGTGCCACCCTAGTGAGCATGAAAACAGCTATACAGGCAAATTCTACCTGTTGTAAGTACATTGGTTCAGAAGTGTAAGTATCTATTGTAATGAATTTTAAGTGTTCTAGCAGTAGTTCAATTGTCTACAGAGAATAAAATATGAAATGTCAATTTCTATGTGTAAATGGGTCATTTTAATAATGGCTAAATTCAGTAGCTAAATTACAATAGTACACATGAAAACTTTAGTCAAGTGGAGACAATTTCTTAGATTTTGAAAGCAAACAACACAATTGCAACTACTTTTTTCGTTAGAAGAAACATGAGAAATAAGATTTTTTTACAGGGAAGACAAATATAAAATGTGAAAGAGAATAAAAGAAAAAATATAGTTAAATGAACACATTTCTAAGGTATATACTGAAAATAGAATGGATTAGAGTCAGAAGAACTGACATCAAATGACCAAGGAGCAAGGTGGCTTTATTTAATGACTGGAGAAAGAGGAATCTGATTCATAGTGTGGGTAAAGCAAACAGATATATCTCTGATGCCTATCCAAGTCCTCACCTTTCCTTGCACTGCTTGTAAATTATGTGCCAGAGGTGAGCACAGATGAGGTGTACTTCTTAAAATCAACTGTTTTGAGACTTTAAGGTTCTGATTCTTTATTCTTAACACAGTGAAGATTTAGGCTTCATTTAGCTTTGGCTGCGAGGCTGGGGGACTGCTCCTTTTCTCTCCCATCAGTGCAATAATACCAGTACTTTGCTTTGTCTCTTGTGCCCAGCACAGTTTTTCTCAGAGCTCTAAGCAGGTCTCACTCTCCCTAGCCACACCTTTTACTATCATCCTTTCTTGATGAAAACTGCATCTCTCTGTACTTACTCTCTGGCACTGGTGTGGCAATCTGCTGCTAATCCCTTCTCATACCAGTTGAACCTCCTCCTGGTTTCATGCTGTAACTTAAAAGGAATATACTGACATTATCTCTACTACTTCCCTGCTTCAGAAAATAAAATTTAGTATCTTTTTAAATGGTCCCTCCCAAATCCCACCAGACTCCATCTGAAATGCAGAGGAAACTACCAGCTATCTATTTTTAGAAAACCCTTCTGCCACTTCTAACAAAGACTTTTAGATGTGCAGTCCCAGTTTTCAATACCTGTGATAGCTAATGTGAAAGCCAAAAACCATCCATTTTAAAATTTTCTCAGAAGTAAAATCCTGCACAATTTTGACTCTCTGAAATCTAAAAAGCCTATTTGGAGACAGAACTGTACCGTATAAATAATTAACAGCTAACATCAACAGTCAGAGATCACTATGTTAGGTACTATGTACGTATCTAGAATGAGATAAGCTTTTATCCTAAAAGCTTGCAATTACGCTTATTAAAAGTGACACAAAGACATGAGAAAAAGACAAGATAATAATACATTAATTATTATTAGCATAAAGAAGAGTCATAGCATACCATTTGCCTAGTCATTGCAAAGAATTAGCACAGTCGAGCTTTTTTAAAAAGCATCTGAAAATGAAAATGTAAGTGACTTTTCAGACTTATGCAGGTCTTTCCTTTTTCATGTCAAGGTCAGCAGAAGAAAGTATGAAAATTTTTCAGGGAAAACTAGAACAAAGATATATGACAACACTGGCAGGCCTAAGACCAATGAACTGGAAGCTCAAAACCTAGTAACACAGACAACTAGATTTTGTTCTATGATGTAGGAGTCTGGAATGCAGGTTTTCCACCCTTCTCAAATGTGCTTAGGATTTCAATGAGACTCTGTCATCTTGCTCAATTCTGTCCACACTTACTGGAGAGCCAAATACTCACCTCATCAGTAAGAAACTCCTTACTTAGACCGAAGTCTGTCAGCACCACATGGCCATCAGAATCGAGGAGAATATTCTCAAGTTTTATATCCCGATATATAATCCCCAACTGCAAACAGAATATAAAAAAACATATTTCCAAATAGTGTAACCACATCAAGAAGATGTTGCCGAATGCATTTAAATCTGAAGCTACCAAAATTCTCCTTATTAAGGTAATCTGACACATGAAAAATGCACCTCAAAAAAGACAACTTGTAAAACTGTTTGAAGAAATAACTTAAAAATTACATTAAAATTTTCAGAAATTACACTGTGCATGAATGTCTTAAAGCACATACTGTATATCCCTTGAACATAAAAGTGACTGAACACTTGCTGTTGAGTGCAAAACTCAGTTCAGCTTTTACTGAGAATGAAAATGGATGCTTCTGTTATATGATCTAGACATAGACCAGACATATTTGCACGCTTTGTAATAGTCTACAAATCTATTTACTACTTCTGAGAACTGTAACACTTTTCATGTCTACAGTTGTGCTAGAACTCTACTACTCAGTTATGCAGAAACAAGGATAACTGAATAATACAATCCAAAACTTGTTCATGTTCACTACAAATTAGTTTTATTGATATACACTGTTTCACAAGGATTACTAAAAATGAACAAATCATCTGTCAATAACACTACTCTTCACCCTGCAGACAAAAATTTGTAGCCTTAATCTGGTGCACAAGGAGGGACACTTCATTGGGGATTATTTCTAATTATACGACTAATGTCCCATTGCTAGATAAAGTTACTTTCAATTTAAAACAATCTAAAACAACAGTTCTCCTTACTAACTTTATATGCTATAAAAGGAATACAGTTCTAAGTCCTCAAAATCAGCACCAGAATGAAGTCACTTTACCTTGTGGAGATGTTCAAGCGCCAAAACGATTTCTCCAATGTAAATTTGCACCTCATTCTCTGAGAACCTCTCTCTGTGCGAAAGATGAGTAAACAATTCTCCTCCATTTATATAGTCTAAAAAATAGAACAAAGAACCTTATAATTTCACTTTCCCACAATTTTATTTTCTTATTGGAATATTATTAGGTACTTTGTAAGCTATTTAGTAACACATTCTACTATCAGATGCTTTTACTTTATTGTCATTCACCAGTATGTCATCATGCTGTACAATACTCAATTCCTTTCCTAGAGGACTGAGGGAAGAACAAGACTCACTTTTGAATAAGCAGCAAAACCATAAAATAGCCCTCAACTATTCCTAAATTATAAAGATGGGGTTTTTCACAAAATCAGTCTTTTAGTTACTTAGGAATATGAAAAGAAAGAAATGATAGCTACAAACAGAACCCTCGTAGACTCTCATGAAATACTCTGATGAGCAGCAAAGCAGACTGACATAAAGAAAGGCAATTCAGAAAACAGGTATTAGGGGAAATAATCAACTATGGACAATTACAAAATTTTCCCTTCACAAGGGAAACCTTGACGGCAAAACTTACTGGAGGAGATTATTTCCACATACACTCCCTCATGGAAACCACACTTTCATTTTTTGCAGGCTATGACACAAGGATTTTCCCACAGTAAGGGAGAGGGAAAAAAAGGAATTATTACAACAGAGCTCCACTGCAACACAAACATATTTTAGATGTAGAGCTGTTTATGCTAGCAGTGTACATTACAGCCATGAATTTGCAACCTCAGAGCCCCCATTTTTGTATTTGAGGTCTACATATACAGAGTAGGGAACATGCCCCATAACATCTTACTCAGTATTTTCTTGAATATTGTTTCTATAAATCCATGGGTGTAAGACATAAACCCATGAAAGGGGTCCAATTCTATTTTAAGTTAATAGTTTGAAGGAGAAAGCATATATACAAATTACACACATTCTGATCTCTCTCCACTTTTCAGTTCTCTCCTTGAAAAGGAGTATTAGTGGAATCAAACAACGTGAGAAGGATTATCTATCTGGACCAGTAAGAAAATGAAAAGATTTAATGAAGTATAAATAACCCACATTTTACAATTGCTTCCTTCTTCTAAAAGAATGTAGAAACAGAAACAAATTTTTTTAAAATATTTCTAGCCAGAACTGGTAACTTAGCACAAGGTAAGCACTGAATTGCCAGGTGCTGTTCTAAGGACTGTGACAGATCCAAACCAAAGCTGCCACAGGAGTGGCACAACAAGCTTAATTTTATCCAGATTGTAACACTAACCACAGCCCAATGAAACAAACAGCCTTCAAATTCTTGGTGCAAGATCAAATGCATCACTGACACAATGGAAAAAAAAATCCTGGTTAGTTCAGTATAAAAGCCACCTGACAGTTCAGATTATTTAGCTATTTTTTAAAGTATGAGAAGGTTAACCTTGTGTGCCAAGCTTTGTACAGAATTAAGGGTACTCACATGAATACAACACATTGTTCGTTCAATATAGCTTAAAGCCAACACAAAACCTGGAATCAACTCCTAACCCTGTTTTCTGGAAATCTGGCAGAAATGCAGCTGCATGTCTGTACTTGATTCAGTCTAAATTCATATAGCTATGTAATCTGACAGCATGAAGAACTGTACTAAATATTCCACTGAGGCTCCAATTCTAAAACCTCTTAAAACTAAAATGGCAGGTTGCTCACACACCAAATTCAGCCAAGTACAAAAACAAGACAGATACTGGTTTCCCCCAAAATCCAGAAGCCTCTGAAACACTTAACTTCCAAAACTCCGTTGAAGTGATTTACACAGATTTACATAATAAGACATGAAAAACTTGTAACAAACTATTTGGGTTTTTTTCCCTCAGGGAGGGTGTGAAGTCCAGTTGATTTATAAAGTAGCTTTACATCATGTTAAGTAAGAGAAATTTTTACTGCTACAGAAAGTCATTAAAAGTAATTTTGAAACAAATTATTCCTATTTTCTGCTGAAAATGAAGGAAAAAAGGATCTTTCTGGCCCCAACAGATATGCTGAGAACAGATGTAGAATTTATGAGAAAGAATTACAGCCTTTTGTTTTGTTTTTTTTCTGTCTTAGCTATGAACTTCTTGCTTCAAACATGGCCTCAACATTGTGTCATGGTGGACACAGGCCCAGGCTGCACTATCTGCTACGCAACTTTCTTCAGAACTACTGGGCTTGCTCCTTTCTGACTTTTATGAGAATATAATATCAAGCTTTTAATTTTCTTTCGTACAAGAGGCTTTTATGGCCTTCTATAATTAACCTTACCACCTAAATTTTCCCCCTACTATGTATTTATTTTTAGGCAACTACATTATCTCAGGTTTGAGGGGGTTTCTTTGTTTGGGTTTCCCCTCTTTTTTTTTTAAATATTTCTAATGGGATCTAAGCTGCATTTTAGCAAAAACTATCTGGACTTAAAGAATGGTTCTATAATATTTATAAGAAATGTTCACATTTTATCTCATTGGATATTTCAATTTTTTCCAAGTTATTAATCAGTAACTTTAAATCCAATAAAAATTTCAAAACCTTAATTATTAACAGTTTCTATCAAGGAATCACAAAGCTATCAATATATTTCTAACTATTTATTTGTGACAATCTTTCATGTATTTCTTTAATGTCCTAGTCAGAGGAATTTGCAAGAAACTATATTACAATTTTCAACTCTCATTTTCAAAAGGAATTTAGTGAATACTCCATTTCAGTTCCACATATTTATTATTTCACTGTAGTATATGAAACTAAGGTATGTACATAGAACACCGTTCTAAGAATTGACAGCTAGAAGAGTAGAGTCATTTAACGTTAATAAAATTTTGCTAATTTAATGTAAATCAGCCTGTTAACAAAGGTTAAAAAAATTGAAGTTGTGGACAAAAAGGAATGCAAAACCTGCACTCCAATTAAAGGACAATTTAATTCCTCAAACATTTCACTAGAGAAGCATATTATGAATCCAAGCCTTACATTAATCATTCATTTTACAATTCTTTTAAAATTCTCTAAGTAAGAAGGTTTTAAAAATTGCTGGCAATTTTCTTACAAATATACCTCATACACCAAAATTTGCTACACTTAATTGCATACACTAAATTTGCTGCTACTCTGAAAGGTAAATTTCTAAAATTAGAGTAGTACCAAACCTTATGAACAAGCTCTACTTTCAGCATAGAAATGTGTGATTTTGAATTATCTCTTAACACCCAAAAATTGAAACATGCAAGTATCTCAAAGATTAAACTATCTCATAACAAAACACTTAACAAAGCAAATGCTTCCAGGTCATTGATGAACATACATATACATTTTTTGCTGCATATAAGATAACCACTACACCCCCCAAGTCAGAGTAGTACACTGAAGCTCAAACAGGAAAACCACAAACACAGACACTGCTGAAGATGAACAGTATTTTACTTCCTATGCTCTCTCATGCAATCTCCCAACACACTGTACTTTGGACCACATGAAAAAAACCTTACAAAACATTGAGATAAAAGGGCTTTTTTTTGGGTTTTTGGGGTTTTTTTAATAAAAACTTGAATCCTGAAGACTACTCACCTAAAATGAGATGAAGCTTTGTATCTGTCTGGAAGGCATAATGTAAGGTGACCAAAAACGGTGATTGCCTAATGTGCTCCAAGACTTGTCGTTCTGTCCTTGTGTGCTCAGTTGTTTTGGCTTTTTGAACTATTGTTGCTTTCTTCAGTACTTTCATGGCATACAGTTTTCCAGCATCATGGCCGCTTACTTTCCTCACTAGGAACACTTTTCCATAGGCTTAAAAATTGGGGAGGGAAAAAAAACCACAAACAAAACCAAAAGCAAAAGCAAAGAAAAGAAAGACAAAAAAAAAAAAGACAAAAAGAAAAGACAATACAAGTTACCTACTTGTACTACAGATCTGTCTGATACCATTATTACTTTCAATTACTCATTGTTATGGCAGACAGTAATCACCCAGGCTAAAAATCTACCAAAACACTTTCCATCTTTCAGATTGATCTTTTCTGAGCAAAATTTCAACCAAATGAGCTTCATAATTGAACACTGCAAGAGTGGGAAAAGCAATCCAACCACTTCAGTATTTAAAAACAATTTTAAAAGCTGATGATTTCTTCCTTTGTAATAACCTAAAACATCCATACCTAGAATTAAGCAAGAGTTCTGAGTAAGAGAGATGCTTTTTTGTTCTTAAAATAGTCTGCCCAGATTTGCACAACTCATATACTTTCATTACTGGTTTTAAAGCACTGAAGTTACAAAAACCTGTAGAAAAGCCATGAATTCTTCCCATCAGTATTTCATACATAAGAGCTTTCTGAGGCTCTCATACTGAGCTTAAAAGGACTCCTAGGAATTCTACATAAATAAATGTGATACCTCTACTAGGAAAACCTGTAGAAACAGTAGAAGTCAGAATTAGTGTGCAGTTGCTGGGCCATGATCTCACTGCAATTACAGATATATGGCAGGATAGCTTGCATAACTGGAATATTGTCATGGGCGGTTACATACTTTTTAGGAAAGAGGCCAGAAAGGCAAGGTGGTGGAGCTCTCTTTATGTAAGACAAAAACTAAAATTTATCAAGCTTTGCCTAGGGGTGGATGAAGGAGGAGCCAAGAGCTTATGGCTAAGAGTTACGGGATAGGCTAAAATGGGTGACACTGTTTACTACAGGCCACGCGATTAGTAAGAGGAAGTAGGTGAGGCCTTCCACAGACAGCAGGAAGTAGCTGTCAGGATCACAGGCCCACAATTCTCGTAGCCACCCCCACAGCTGCTGGAAAGACATCACAGCTTGGCACATGGGAGCCCAGGAGGTTCCTGCAGACACAGGTGGTAGGGAAGCCCACAGGGAGAGATGTGATGCTAGACCTTGTGTTAACAAACAAAAAAGGACTGGTTGGTGATGTGATGGCTGGAGGCAGCCTTGACTGCAGTGTCCATGAGATGCTGGCATTCAGGATCTTGCATGGAAGAAGCATGGCAATAAGTAGGATTACAGCCCTGGACTTCAGGAAAAATAACTCTGGCATCTTCAAGGGCCTACTTGGAGGAATCTCATAGGTTAGGTCTCTAGAAGGTAGGGTGGGTCCAAAAGAGATTGTTAATATTCAAGTAGCACTTCCTCTATGCTTAAGATCAGGACATCCCTGTGAATAAGAAATTAAGCAAAGGGGGCTGGAGACCTGCATGGATGGGCAAGGCACTTCTGGCAAAACTCAGACAGAAGAAGGAACTTTACAGAATGTGGAAGAAAGGTCAGGCCACTTGGGAAGAATATAGGAATATTGTCTGAGTATGGCAGGTATGTGTCAAGGAAACCAAAGGTCTGCTTGAAATTAAATATGGCAAGGGATATCAAGGACAACAAGAGGGGCTTCTTCAAGGATATCAGTAGCAAAAGGAAGACTTAGGAAAATGTGGGCCCACTGCCAAATGAAGTAGGTGCCCTGGTGACAAAAGGTACAGAGAAAGCAGAGTTACTGAACACCTTTGCTTCTTACTGCTAAGGCTGGCCCTCAGGAATCCCAGACCCTGGGGGCTTTCCCTTGGTTGAGGATAGGGGTAGGCAAACCTAACACCCACAAATTCATGAGCCCTGGAGGGATTCACCCATGAGTGCTGAGGCATTTAGCAGATGTTATTGCTAGACCACCCTCCATCATGTTTGAAAGGTCATGGAAAACAAGAAAGATTCCTGAGAACTGAAGAAAAGCCAATACCACTCCAGTCTTCAAAAAGGGCAAGTGGTAATCCAAAAAAATAAATAGGATGTTAGAAACTTCAAAGAAAGTATTGAAGTGAAGAAATGACACAAATGTACCACCCCCCACACCTTCAACACAAACCCAGAAATCCCTTATGCTGTGTTAGAAATCCTTGTGTGCTCCTGTCTTGAATGAAGCATACTATTTTGGTACCTTCTGTCTTCTGTCCCCAACTACCCTGCTCCCATCAGAAAAAAGTATAAAACATTCAAAAGGGATAAAAGAATTCCTCTAAACATGAAGGGAACTAAACATACTTCCATGTTTTATTTAGCCTGAAAAAGCACAGTACTTAAGAAGATTACAGAGAGTTAAAAAAGAAAAAAATCAAGAACGATGAGAACGTAAGCAAAGAACAATTTTCATTATTTTTAGAAACAAAATAACTAAGGCAACAAATTAAATCATTAGGTATCAGCATTAAGAACTAGGCAAAGCACACAAACAAATACGCAGTTAAGCTGTGGAACTAGTGTTACATGATGCTGCAGCTGTCAAAAATGCAGATGAATTCAAAAAGATTACATAAATCCCTGAGGGAGAGGAAAGAACATCAAGTGTTGCCAAACACTGAAGAGAATCTCTGGCTCAGGCAGACCCCAAACTGCAGGTTGCTACAAGCTCACTAAGGAAACCATCATTGTAAGCCTCTCCTTAAGCCATCAGGAGACAGAAAAACGAACCAGCTGGTTGTTTTGTCCAACCCTTGTAATTATCTGCACACTATTTTCTCAAAGAGAATGCTCACTATCTCAAACCTGACATACACTACACAAGTGTACACTGTCCTGATGTGAGACACTAAAATTTAGTTGCCCTTTAAAAATGCTACAGCATACAAAGCTCCCAATAAGCATCACATGCAACTCCAGATTTCTTGCTGGATTTTTCCCAGACAGGTAATAGAGAGTTTTAAACTACCAAATGACATGTGAGCTTTTTTCCTAAATCCAGGTTCTCCTTCAGTCAGTATACAAAATTGATACTGCTCATATACTGAATAATTCTTTTTAAGAAGTTTTTTACCTGACTCATCACACCCTAAGGAATCATGCTTCTCTTCTTTACAGAACTCATTATCTGCAAAAAGAGCTTTCAAAAAGTAAGTTTTCATAACATATCTCTCAAGAATGGCAAATAGAGTTAGAATAGGTGATTGTAAACATCTTTCTATTTTGTGAGATATGTAGAACAGTCCCTTCCAAGATTTTGCATTTTATGTTTCATTCCCCAACTTTGCAGTTATGAGATCTCAAGCATACCTAAGCCAGACTGAATGGTCACCAGCTACTCATCAAGAACTGGATAAACAGAGATGTAAAAGGATTACTCTAGTAAAATAGGCATGAGCCATAAATCTTGTCATGACATACAGATGCAGGTGACCTGACTCAAGGTTATACAGACCATAATATCGTGACCACAGTAATACTGTTACGCATATGCACCATTTTAATGTTATCTGCTATTTTCCAATACTAGATGTTAAATTATTTTTAGCATCTGAAAAACAGATTCCTACTACTGAGATCATTGTTTTAAAGAAACTGCTTCCAAAAGTAGTATTTACATCTTTATAAGGAGTTACTTCTCAAAAAAAAAGTGTAGATAACACTTCTGCATTTTCTAACGTGCAACAAAAATAGTGCAGAGAATGGCCTTAACCAGCATTTCCCAAATGCTGAAAGAAGCAGCCCTAGTTTACACCAGGTTTTAGTTGGAGTTTGAAAATTAACTTCCCTGTGCCTTTCTGAAAAGCAGTCTAGAGCATTAAACATAAGTTTCCTTAGGTTCCCAGGAAACAGTAATTTTATCAGAAATGTTGGAGAACATTAAGCTAAATTAAAATAAACAAAAGCCTCAGGATTTTAACACTTGGCTACCTGTATCTTTAATCACATTTTATAAAAACATATAATAATGCATCTTAAGTGAGAGAATGCAGGACCTACTACAGCTTTACATGTAGTATCAGAGAAAATTATCTGGTAGAGTGTAATAGCTGTAAGACTCTCTAGAAACAAAATTCTTGTTACCATAAAAGACTGCAACATAGAGCTTTGCCATGGTACAAATTGTTTCTTCAGGAATCTGAAAAGGACTGACAGAAAGATGACGATTCTCAGCATTTTTTATGAGACTAAATCTCAAGTAGCACTATTTTAATCAAATGACTCATAATATATTCAACACCAGAATCTCTGATATCACCACAAGAAATCTACTTAAAAGACAACACTGCAAAAGCAATTTATTTGAGTGGCAGCAAGGAGAGAGCACGTAAGCTAATTGCAATACTCTTACGTGACAATTGTACTTCAGTAAAGCTTTTTTAATTTCTCAAAGAGCAACATTTTAATGTTCATTCTCATAAAATCTCATGCACATCTCATCTACAGCCAAGGCAGAAATATTCAGCCAGCAATATATACCCCATAATGAAACACACACAATCACCAAATACCCAGCCCCCAAATTCATTGAAAATACATTAAATGATAGAAAAACTAAAATACTATATATAATACATACACAAACACAAACTATGTTAGACTGACCTCGCAGCTGAAGAGAAATAAAATAAAAATTTAAAGAGTAATTATTAGTCGCTGATTTATATGGATACCACCCTTTATGATGATTAAGAGATTTCACATCAGCAATTTATAGGAAATTTCCACTGAATTTGTGAGATAGAAAAATATAATTGGGTGCTAAAAACTTCTTTCAATACTGCCCTTTACATGAACACAAATTCATAGTAATATATGGTAAGTATAGATAAGCATACATACAAGTATACTTAGAAGTATATATATTAGTATTTATATTCATAGCAATATGTATCACCCTTCTAAGTAACAATTCAGCAGGCCATTAGAATATTCTAAAATACACACCTGCTGAAAGACAATGAGTTAAAAATATGAAGTATTCTTTGTTTCTTTGTTTTTTTCTGCACAAATGCAAGCACATTAAGGCATTGCATCACACCAGCTAATTCTAACAGATAAAAAGGAGTGCAATTCTTATTGTTTATAGCACACTGGATGATTTCTGTGGACTCCTAAATTCATGAAAACTTTATACTTGTATCCAGACAGTTTTTTTAAATTAATCTTTTCAAGTGTTAACGTGACACCTTTTTCTTAAATTACTTTTTTACTGTTAGTGTAAGAATAATCATGAGACTACAAAGAAAAAGGCTCAGAGGTACAAAATATTTAAGGTTTTGAATAAATGTCATTGTATTCTTGCATGATATATGCCTAATGACATCTTTGCTCTGCAATTTAGATTTAATCTGCCTAAGGAATACGGAGGCAGAACTCTCACTGTGCTAGTATCTGTCCATATGAATTAAAAATTGGAATGTGGAAAAGTTAGAAAAGCATATAGCTCTAGCAGCTAAAAATGGAAGCCAAATCTGAAGCCAAACAGAAGCCTTAACAAATCTCAAATAATAGCATTCTGAAGAATAATTCCCATTTTTATTGTCTATGACCAAAGTGCCAAAAACAAGGCATTCTCTGTCATCTTTCCTTAGATATCAGGTAGGCAAGAATCACTAATGGAATTTTTTCAGTATTACTTACCCCAAGAACAAATTTTCTCTCCCATTAAACAAGTGAGTGATGATTAATATGAAAGGCAGAAAGTGATAGGACAGGGTAAGTTGCATCTTAAAATGTACTTTATATCAGCATTTTGCTTTTGTTTATTTTTTGGTTTTTTACCTTTTTTAAAAAAAGTAAATGCTATTACAGTAAATAGTTATGGCAGACAATACATGCCTAACTTTTCTTTTTTAAAGCATGTAAGTTTTTAGAAGGCAGCTCTCATATGCAAGACAATCTACTACTGGATAAAGATGCCATTAATTTTTAATTATTACAAAAATTAAGGTAAATAATTTTCTTCAAAAATTGTTTTAAAGGTACTGCATACTGCTGAAGTTTGATGAAGTCAGAACAAACAACCACGAGCTGCCTGAGATCATCATCTTATTTTCTCCTTTCCTTCTTAAATGTAAGACTGTTTTTGCTGTTCTCTCTGACATTAGTTCCAATAAGAATCTTTGCTACTGATCTCCAATTTAATGTACAGATTTTTTCAGAATTCTCTGGTGGATGAATATGACAAATTTGTCCAGGTTCTTATACTGAACACAGCCTCCTCTTTTCAGTCTGTTCTTCATGCAGAAAACTAATCTTTCATTTCCAAGCCCTGTCTCCAATTAGCCATCCCACCTAACATTCAGTATACATTCTAGCTGTCCTCAGCAGAAACCGAAGTAAAATACTTAATTGGAGTTTGGAATTATTTTTAGACACTCACTAATTTTGGCTCACTCTCTTGAGCACAGTATCCCTACTTCTTTCTTTTTCCTCCTTTTATGAGAGAATATTTTATATTTTCTTCAATATGCTTTGAAAGAACTAACTTCATTTCACAGTCTTAACTTTGTCAGAATGCTTTCTGACCTCTTAGACGAAACTTCATTATATGTCCTTGTATAACAAGATTTTTGAGATAGTTATTTAAATCTGAAATTCATCCCACTGATTTTGTTCCCTTCATATGAATAAATCCTTCAAATTCTAAGGATCTTTCACATATAAGGTAAATATCCTTCCCATATAAGCACTTAAATCCAAAAGATCATGTACAAAACATTCTCTCATATGTTAGTTAGATTATTCTTGTTTCTCATTATTTTTGTCTTCTTGTAGGTCAAAAGGTAGAATGGATTATAAATGCGTAGGCTCAGGAACTAATTGTATCGTCTCTTCTTAACCACAGTTGAAAGAGTGACTGAAAGTGGCATTTATTAAAGTTCAGTAGAGAAAAAGGACTAATCCATTGGTAGAAAAATGTATGAACCAGAATGCACTCTAGAGTGTTTCGTTATTTTAAAAACACATTTTCAAAGAATGAAGCAAATAAGCCAAGTGGGCGTGCATAAATCAACACAGCCACCTTCTCCTGTTGTTCCTTTCCTGGCTTTGGGAAGCAATTAGATTACTTTGCTGAAAAGTAACCTTCTTTTATAGAATAGAGTCTAGTTTTCCTTGTCATAGGGAGAAAAGCTTAAACTAGACAGGAGCGACAAGCAGGAAACATGAACATGGACAGGAAATCTGAAAATTCCATATTAGCAAGGCTATACAGTAACAGAAAGAGAAGGACTTACGGAATTTCAAAAAGTGTATACTGAGTAGAACACAGGCCAGCCAGAAGTCAAGCCAGTAATAATTTGTACCCAGAGCAACAAGTACATTTTTAACAGCTTCATTAACAGTGGCATACTGTCATATATTTCATTTTACTGAAGTGCTACTGATTTCTTCAATGGATAAGTTTATTCTATTACTACCCCCTAATCGCAATGTAAAAGAATCCAACTCAGACTTTTGCTTCCTTGTCTTTCCTCTGAGACTCAGGTCAAAAGAAGAAAGTATATAGTATGACACAGTTTTAATACCAAAAAGCAAAATATAACAAGCATGCTTCCAACTGAGTGCATATATTAGAAGAAAACAGACAAAATAATGTAAGAAAGCAATTCATATTAAAGAAAATAGTAAGTATGAAATTATGCTAAGCCACAGCATGAAAAAAGTTACGGCAAAAAATGGCTTCCAAAGGAGACACATCAGCACACACAGATACTATTTCTAATAATCTTAAATGTTTGTATTTTTAAAACATAAAGCTTAAAAATTAAGATTTAGATAAACCTTCACTGCTGTTACCCAAAAAGAATCACCACCGAGTCTGTAAGAAACCATCACAATTACATATCCTTAAGCAAGGTATCATTTAATTTAGCATATTTTGAGTATCTTCTGCGGTTATTCCAGTTGCTTCATAGCAGACTATAGTTAAAATATTGTAATTAGTTTAAATAGCATCTACAGTCATCATTTAATGTAACTGTGAGGTTTCAATATATTCTCCCTTGCATTACTGTAGATCAATTAAGTATTAGTTTGAAAACACTGCATGCTGCATAACTCCACAGTGAAGCATTTTAAAACAGCATCACAGTTTTATTTAGCATTAGTTATATTACAGTACTATCAATAATACCTAATAAAAATACCTCACACCAGGATAAAGCTTTCACTGCCAGAGTAAAGATAGCTTTTGTCTATTTGCTTATAGCAATGCCCAGAATGCTTCTCAAGTTAGGAAATTAAATTTCATCAGCAAGAACATCTTAGTAAGGTTGCAGAATCTCTAGTACTGGAGGGTTTTAAGAATGAATCACCACCAGGAGTGATACAGGTGTAACTGACTGTGTGTTTGGCCAAGCAATTAAGGGGCCTCTTCGAGGTCTGACCTCTTTAGAATCCTGTTTCCAGCAATCCCACATTACAGCAAACATTGCCAACTGACAGATGGTCACTTACCCAAAAGCAAAGAGAACTAGCTCCATTCTGATCATGTCATTGGCATTTAATGCCACTCAGTAATTAGAAAGCAGCAACCTCTGACACTGAGTCTCAGCTGTCATAGGCTTGAGACTGAACAAAGCTTCTTGACTGCCCTGATAGTCTCGATTTCTGAAGCAAAAACCTCAGGCTACGATTAAAACTGCCTATCAAAAAAGTGGAAAAAAACCCAATAAACAAACACCACAACAAATGCCAACTACTCTTCCTACAAATGCCATTCCAGGAAACCCAAGGAGTCCTTGGATTCCTAAAGTTTGCAAGAATCTTCTAGTCAGTTCTTAAAATAGTTTGAGATCTACTTAGAAGACATTTCTGGAGCAAGAAGACTACTAGAGCAGGATGAAGTCAGACAGGCATGTTTACTCCACTTTTTTTTTTTACTTCACACACACACAGACAGAGTCAATCCCATTGTCAACCCGCTGAAGCAGCCTTTTCTGAAAGGGGTCCCTCAATAATTATCCTGTTAACCTGAGTGAATAGGATAGCTTTGCACTGCGAGCCTAAGGATTACCTGCTATGGTTAAGGGTATTCCAGGCCAAGAAAAATTTGGCCAACCTGTTCATGAAGAAAAGAAGGCATGGGAGGTAGCAATGAATGACTGACAACAGTTTAACAGCAGCAAAATGGGCTATTTCAGAGGTACTGCCTAAAGACAGGAAAGAGGTCAGGCTGAACTCGAAGACTGACCCTTATGAAACCACCAACTTACTTTGTAACCCAAATGCAATAGTTGTAATATTAGCATGATCTCAGACCAATGGCAAAGGTAACAGACAAAATTCCAGTATGGGACAGGTTTTCATATACATACACACATATTTACAAATCCAGCCAATGTTTCCATCAGCAGGAAAGAAAGACATCCTCACATAAATGCATAATTATTTATAATTTCATTTTTGTCATCCCCACTCAGATCTACACTGACCATTTCAGAAAGTCATGATTGCTTCTACCTAGGAAGATGCAACATTTATCTATGAATATTAAAGCTTCCTTGTGTCTGCCTCTAACTACTGAAATTTAACAGCAAGGGTTCACTTAAATTTAAACTTTTAAAAATTTACTGCAGAAACAGAAAAGTATCCTCTCAGGTGATTTAACAGCTTAATTAATTTATGAAAGAATCTATCTGACAGCTAAAAGTGAAAATAAAAATCCATTGCTCTTTTCAGTGATGTTTTGGGGAATTACAGTCTCACTGCTAGCCATTCATGGCTGATAACACCCAAAAATTTGGCATCATTTAACTAGCATAAAACTTCTGCAGACCTTGATGATAGTCCACTTTCTTGATTATCCCAATCTACTCAACAATGCATCTGAGTTAATACTGACCAAAAAAAGCATAAACACCCTAAAAAGAATAAGTCATTACTTTTGGTCTGTATATGGCCCTTTCTGTGTGTCCCTTTAGCAAAGGGGAAACAAAGTTTTTTTTTCATTGCCACTAGTAATCCTACAACATGCTGGGTATCTCCAACATTTTGCTGAAACCCACAATACAACAACGAACTTTATCCATCTTAAAAAATACTAGGATCTGATTAGGACAGAGAGTTATGGAGCCAACAGTGACCCTAAAACAGATTAGTCAAAAAATGGGGCATCTTATCCAATAATATATTAAAATTACTGGTTTTTTCCCAAACACAGTCTGAAAACTTAACAAAATTATCAAGAACATGCCTTAACTTAGATTAGGTTTTCCACAAACTCTATTAAATTGTCACAAATTTTCGATCATATGCTTTCCTTTTTTTTTAATGTGCATCTTAAAAAGTGCTGTGCTAGAACGTGACCTCCAATTTTGCATGATATTTGTGAAAAAAAATTGAAAAAAATACACTATGCAATACAAAAGTGCTATCTTCTAATTACCAAAACCTCAGCTAGAAAACTAAATCACACATAAGAGTAATGCTTCCAACATTTAACTTAAAAATAGTGCATCTTACCCCCTGTTCCAAGAACTTTCAGGAGCTCAAAGTTTTCAATGCCAACTTTCTCTGCATGGCCTGTCAAATTTGCTGAAGGGAAAAAAAAATCACATCAGATATGTAGTACACCAAAACATCATTCTGACATCTTACTACAGTAAAACCAAGTTAGCTGATGAATTAAATAAGCAGCACTAAGAAGACATCCAATTCCATACTGTATTCAACTGGAAAGGCAAGGGAAAGCAATTTTCTTGCTGCCATCAGTGTACCCGACGGTATAAAATGACAGAATAATAATTGAAGCCCATCTAGTTTGTATACACCATCTTTCATTGTATGACTGGGCACCTGTAAAAAGAGTCCAGTTTCACCTTGTCTGTAATCTCCAATCACACAGCTACAGACAGCAATCAGGCCATCCCTTAGCCCTAGCACCCCGAATACTCATTTTTTTTGATTATATGGTGTTTGGGATGACATAAACAGAACTCCAACAACTGTTCATGCATTTATCACAGGATTATTAAAGACTTTCCATCAGTATCAAGTAGAAACGACCTTAAGTCTACATAACTCGCAAGTATGGAAAATCACAGCTGCTACAAAGTTGTCATTTGTTGCACAGTTTGGAAGCAGAAGGTCCTATGTTTATACAAATATATACCACTTTGAGTACTTATTTCGTCTAACATACATTTTTCTAAGTGGGGATGTAAAGACCTCTGTTTAAAAAAAAGGGGTTGTACAGGGTTGCTTTGTTGTTTATTGCCGCCTTTTTTTTTCTTTTCTAAGCTCCTATAAGAAGGCCTTAAGCAGTTGCCATTTTTTCCATCTTTCATTCCTATCATAATATTATGCACCCATTTGCATCTATATGACTGCAGACTGTTCAGCAAAACCCCTCACTGAAATGATCTAGGCTGAAAAGCAGCAAGACAAAAAGTTAACTAAGTTTGATTATTCACATCCAAGTTCAGTTCCCTGATCCACTTTACTGAGCAGCTTCATAAGCACAATTAAGGATGCAGCACCAAGCAGCAGAAGTTGCATAAGCTGGCTACTAAAAGAATGCCTCAAACAGAGACTTCTAGACAAACTGTATGTCTAAAGGCTAATAAAGAGAAAAAGTCTTCAGTTGGGATAGGAGATGCTGACATTAACTTACTAATTTCACAGAAATTCTCATTTGGTTTGACATTTTGAAGAAACTTTACAAAGACATGCTTCCTAAATTAGTGTCCAAATGTGTAATTAATGTCCACTCACAGAACTGCAGTAACTCAACAACTCAAAACACAAAGCTTTGGAAAGACCTCTCTGCAAAGATGAACCAGTGTAAAAAAAAATCCGAACACTAAATAAATAAATCAAAAAGCAAATTCATGACTTATTGCAACAATCCTAGGAGTCTGTACACAGATACAAAATGTACTCAGTTGGGTCAGGGCAACATTAGTGCTCTCAATGCAAAACAGTGGTGAAATCTCACCTAAAAAGAGATTATTTTCAATTTATATAATTAATCTTTTTGAAGGATTAATCAAACGGTGTTAAGTGCAGAGACACTGCTTAAAATCACTGTGAGATTATAAAGACTAAAAGAACTTTCAGGGTTTTTTTTTTCTTGTATGACCAGAAGTACACACAAGAATTTTCGCAAATCTGAGGGAATCTACAAGCTATTCTAACACATTAAAAAACACAACATAATCAAATTATTATTATTAGAGAAAGATTAGTTTTGTGATCAGTTCCATTTTAGTAACATGTACTAGGCAAGACAGTACCAGAATCCTTAACAAATCAGTGAGTCAATATGCACCACAGGAGCTGAACTGAAGCTTGCTGTACTACTTTTGATTGCAAATAAAACAAATACTCCTGCTAGAGCTACATCACAGTCACTGCTTAAGACAGCAGTAAGGAAGCCACACTCCTGTGCCAATGAAGGAGTTGTAGCAGGTAAGGCAAACCTAGACTGACTTAGTGTCTATACAATTAGGGTATGTTGGGTCACAGAAAGCAAACTGTTTTCATGCAATTTAATATTACATATTATTCTTCTTAACAAGTACGGAAAATGGTACTCAATATACAGTTTCAAAACATTGTCGTTCCTGCCAGGGACACCAGAAGTCGCAGACTATTCTAAAGAGACCAGGACTAGAGCACCCACTTTTTAATGAAGGAGTGGACATCACTGAAGAGGTTCAGGACACAGACCTTCTCTGGACACTAGCTAAGTAAGTGCTGAACTCAGGGTGGGAAGAAAGCTTTCATTTCAAGATCCACCGATTTGGATCTTCCGCGATGAATTACTCCAGAAAGGTTCTACTATCTCACATCCTTCAAGAGTGTCAGCAGAAGGCTTTTCAATTATATACCCTTCTAGAAAGCAAAACAGTCACTTAATCCTGCCACATTCTTGGAACTGAATAAGAAGACAGAGTGGAACCCAGAGAAATGCTGCATTTCCAGTAACATGCTGAAGATCTGCAGTGCTGGCTGTGATCCTAAAAAGAGATCAAGTCTTTAAACTCAATCCATTAATCTAAACTGTACCATAAACCCACATTCAATAATATAAGTAAAACCTTATCCACTTTCATGAGGCTACACAATAAAAAGCTAAGTGATAGCTAGTTTGAATTATTATGTACTTGTTTCAATGTGAGTTGTAATTTTGCACTCTCCCCTTAATTCCATTTTTACTTCCATTCAGGATACTTAATTGCCTTATCCTAAAAAAAAATTAAAATTAAATGTCTTGAAGGTTACTGTAATATTATTTTCATAGTAAATGAAGAAAATTTCATCACAAATAAGCATATGATAACTGCAAAGTAAGACCCACCTCATTCTTTTTACATCACACTGAGGAAAAAAGCCATCCCACAATAGCTAAAGGGTGTTGCGTAACACACACAAGTGTGATAGGACACTTGAGACAAACTCTCACAATTACTCCCTATAAAGCAAGAAGTAAAATTATCCGTAATTTAAAAATAACAAATCTTCAAAGCTATAAGAAAAGATTAACAACAATTCCCAGAAAGTGCTCCTCCCAATGTTGCCACATGGCAATGGCTTGCTCCAACAGCCTCAGTTGCAGTGCTCTGTCCATCTCTGAAGTCATACCGTGAGAAAAGCAAGCTGAAGAGTTTGTGCCATTTTCTAATGACACCCCTAGAGCAGTCCTTTGTCTTCATCTGCTGAAACCAGGTGCAGCACTTTGACACACTAGCAGAGATAAAAGGCAGTTTCTCCATGATGAAAGCTGTCATTCCAACGTTTTCTTCAACTTGCTTTCAGAAGTATAAATTTCAAAATATCAGTTATTCTATTCACCACTCACTCCCAGGAACCTGAATGACCATTTTTGGAAGACCTTTCACCAGGGATGCTCTCTGCAGTCACAAAACTGTTCCAAGACTGAGATGTTGTCTTGGGGTGACTTTATGATGCTGTATCCCCTATCATCTGCCCTATGCCAGACATGAGTTCTGTGCCTTTAAAGCTAGGTCCAGAAGGGGGGGGGAAGCCAGTGGAATTCTTTCGGCAACCTGTGTTCAAAAACACAGATAACTCGCTCGCTCTCTGCCCAGCTCTCAGCTCTGCAGCAGGGCAGAGAGGTGCATTCTTTTGCTTTTAGATAGCTTCTTGATCAGAGTTTTCCTGGGACTGTGGCTTCTTCTTTTTTTCTCCTGGAACTGTTCAGCTCTGGTCCGGAACACCATCACCGGGAGGCCCCACACCGTGGACCACAGGGGCCCACACTGCACCCCAGCTCCAGAGAGAACAGAGCCACACCTACAGAAAGGACTCAGGTCTTCTCCACAACAAGGAGGTTTATTATCTAGCATTATTCTTTTTGTGCCTGCATGCACTTTGCTTGTTAAATAAACAGCTTTTTTTCACTTTCCTCCAAGAAATCTCTTTCCAAACCTGTGGGGGAGGGCCTGCTGAAACTTGCCTTCTATCAGAGAACGTTCATCTCAGGACGTTTCCTCATAATTTGTCTCAAACCAAGATAAATATAAATTTGGCACCCAACGTGCGGCCGGAGGAAGTGAAAAAGAAAAATGGGACAGATGTTTTGAAGGATTGCAATGAGACCACTACTACTACTATGACTAACAGAACAGGGAAAGGCTTCTTGCACCCCCCAGACATCACTGTGCTGGAAATGGTATCAGAACCCGACCCAACAACTGTCCACACTGCACAGCCTATCTGTCAAGACTGCAATGGGATGTACATTGGTGCACAGAAAGCAGTTTTGGAAACAGAAAATTTACTTTTCCATGCACTTTTTTCTTCAAGTATCTTGACACATCAGCTGAAGTGCACCATGGAATGGAACAAAGTTTGGACAGGAAGAGAAGTACTGCCCAAGTCAACAGGATGAGAGTTTCTCTACAAATAATATGAAGCTACACATGACACAGCACTACAAAGGGATGGTTGTACACAATGGAAAAAAAGAAAGCTAACAAATCCCCTTGGAGATAAGCTCACTGCATGGGTGCACAATTAGAAAAATCTTGCATTAACTAATGTTCTACTGCAGTCCACACTGAGGAGCATTGCACCAATATCGTTAAGTAGAGTGTGCAGCTGAGGGCAACAGCAAGAGATAACACATCAACTCAGAAACAAATAATGAAGGGAAAAGCCAAGACATCACAGCATTCATAAAAACAAACACAAGTACTAGTTGCAACCATCACCTCTGAAGGCAGAAAGAAAGGAAACACCCAGAAATACTACCACTGCACAGACAAGCCTCTCTCTACATGCAGGGACACCAGTGCACAGAGACCAGTGCTGTCATTCTCAGTCCCCTGGAAGTATGGCAGCCTGTTTATCCAGAATAACGTTTCTGCTTGATGGAGGCTCTCCAGATGACGTAAGAGACATGACTGTCATCTGCACTACACCTGAACTTTGAGATGGCCAAGACTGAACTAAGAAATGTGCAAGCTGGTACTATGCAATGAGTCTAGAAGCTTTTAATTGCACTTCTATGATCTTGAGAAATAATATTTCAACAGGGTTTGTTTTCAAGTTAAAATGTGCTCTGTCCGCTGTTTCTGGACTCCACTGCATACAGGTCTTGAAGCAGATAAACAAAGCTAGAGCTTCCTCTACCGAACTAGATCAAGGAATCTTCTAAAACAAGCTCTGCCTGAAAGTCAAAACTTGTCTCTGCTATTCTCTGCAACACTAGACCAATTCTGCTGTTTTATTGAGCAGAACAATGAACCTCAGGGAATTTTAAGAAGAACAGAGAAAACAAGAAGGAAAATGAGACAGAACACATTCTGCAATATTCCAAATATTAGGTTGCAATGTCTAATACCAGCTTCAACTTGACGTTAACCTGTTACTTCAGAGAATGGCCCATCCCCACTCACCTAACAGATCTACTTAAGTCACAGCAACAAAGAACAGACGTTGTTTTAAAACCTATATATTTATGCTTTACTCAGAGTGGAGAGTGGGTGGTTTTCCTCAAAATTAAGCAAAACTAGCACATTCCTTTCTAGGAAAAAAAATGACACCATGCAACAGAAACTACACAACTATTACTTGTTAGACACTGCAGAAAGTGCATATGTTATACTGTTTATCTGCTATATAGAGTTATACTTTGTTACTGGTTACAACAACAAAGAACTATTCGTGAAGGGAAGTAAAAGTATTCTAAAGTCCTTGAAATCCGAGAGACCATCGCCACCGAGGAAGTGTCAGGTCACTGAACAAGAGCACCATTTAATCAGGTCAGGGTACTACCTTACAAGCTTAAAATGGAATTTAAAAACCATAACATCTCAAGAATAGTTTTCTTAGGCAAAAGAAAGAACGTAGAACAAAAATAAAACACACACATAGTTCTGAACTCATGTGAAAGAAGAAAAGAAAATGCAGTTCACATTGCTCTGAACTCTAGGGTATCAGTTAAGGTAACTGGGCTGGTAACTGCTGATTCTCTAGAATATTACACACTTAAGGGTAAGATCACTCAAACAGAAAAAAAAATTGTAAAATTTGAAAAAAAACTTGGAAAAAATTCAAGCTCTCACAAAGCTGCTGATTCCATTCTAGAAGGCTTGGAAGCCAAACTTCACACAGGCAAAAATGACAAAGACCTCTAAAGTACTAGCTAATACAGTATGTATACATATATGTATACATGTATGTATACAGCATACATGTATATTGTATGGAATACAGTATGTGGAAATTCGGAAGCATAAAATGCTGTGGAAAACACGGTAAGAAATTGTCATTACCATCATGAAAACAGAAGATGGAAGATTATCCCACCAAAGTTATCATTTGCATATAGGAAGCTGAAATAAATATAAAAGTCCAGACATCTGAGATTAATGATGCAGACTCACAGTAGTCTGAACTGGAAAATGCTCCATGTTAAGATCCATTTGCATGCAGCAGCAGCAGCATTTTTTCCTCTTACAGAGGCGACTTTGCTATGAGGTTTATCATTACTGTGAGCTGAATCACTACGAGGTCACCCAGAGGCAACTCCATGGTCAGCTAGAAACTTAACGTGTAGCAACACTATATGTCATACAATTGCAAAAAAAAACCCCAAAAAACAAAAAAAAACCCCAAAAAACCAAACAAAATCTAATTAGACAAGATGCTAATTAATAAAATTGCTATAGATAATCTAATGCTGAACAGAGTTGAAACAATCAGATCTAAGAATTGTGCATATCTTTTCAAACAAAAAATTATATCTAACTATAAGATATGAATCAACTTCAGTTTTCTCTATCATTAGTAATGAATGAAAACACCTTATAAAAAATGAGTCACAGGCACCTTGGACATAGCATCAAGAGTAACAGAATACAGATTAATTTATCAACAAAAAAGAGCAACTGACAACTTACATGGTGATGGAAGGTATTTACATATTTGTTTATGCAGACATTAACCAGGAAACTTAAGAATTATCCTTTCCCAGGTAAAGCTTTTATAACCATCTGTCCAAGCCAGCATAAAATATTTACAGATGTCAAGAAAAAATGAGAAGAGGAAACAGTCACAATAGATCCCAAAACATAACACAAACCCAAATAAACTGACTGCATGTTACATGAGTCTTTCACAAACCAGGGCATCTGCCTATCTACGGACTGAGTCAGAAGAAAAGCAATCTTAGTAGAACTTGCACCTCATCATTGGAATTCTATGGGGGGAGGAGACAGCATGTTTACCGTAAGATACCAAATTATACAATGATGGGGATACAACAGAAATATTTATGTGGAAAATATATTGGGAAAACACATCCTCAGATACCCAGGCCTTGTCATATGGTTAAGGAATTCTGGCAAGTGTTCTTTGAACTGCCTTCTGAATAAAATCCTAAAATGTATTAACACAGCATGTAAGACTCTTAATTCTTTTGTGGAATCGAGCACAAGCTTTTAACCCATCACATTTAGAAGACATTGGATCAAAGCTAATAAACAGGCTGACAATGAAGACTGCCAACTTCTAGTCCTCCTTTACATTAGACATTTTATAGAACATCACTGAAACAATGACAGCAAAACGATCAGTTGTATCAGACCCTTGTACAGATCATTTTAGCCAGGCTTGTTAGATTCCAAAGCCTGGAGGAAGGAAAACAAACAAACAAAAATCCCGCCCAACAAAAACAAACGAACAAAAAGCCACAAATACAACTCAGGAAAGATCAATAGCCATCCCTTTTCATCATAATCAAAGCTAAGAGAAGATAAAAAGCAATAAATTCCTAGACTACAAAGTATTTTTAGAAAATATTGATTGTATAAAGAGTAAAATCTACAGATTTAAGTGGTACTTAAGATGATTAATAAACTTAAAATACTCTTTATAGTTCCCACAATCCAAGAACATGTATTTTTAGTGCTCAAAAGAGAAAAGTAGAAGCAAAAATAGTCCAAGCTTTGAAACAGTCAACTATTAGTACCTCCTGATCCCTAAACAATATACAGAATTAGTAAATAAGTTTTAAAACACCTGTCGTACAGAAAAAGTAATTTTAAAAGTATCTTTAAAGTTTCATAAAGATTCCTTTTAAAAATAGAAAAAATAAAATATAGGTGCCAGATGTACCTCCATAGTGAAGGCTGAATTTGCTATTCAGTGCATGATTCATCATGTTTTTCAGTCACAGGAATTTTCACAATTCCCTAGAACGTAACATGAACCTTCCAGTTTACAAATAAATCCATTCTAATTTAAGTTCCAATTCCAGAAGGTGAAACTAAGAATTTGCATTATGAAACCCTTTAGATAACCCATGTATTTGTTTTCTGAAGCCTTTTATAGTTTCATACTGAATTATAAGTTTGACTCAAGGGGAAGTTCCAAATTCTTCTGCAGCCCGTTGCTACACTATCTTCTGGGCTATACATGCCTTTTCCCATGCATGTTACAAACATGCAAACTGATTCAGCCCAAAGCCTGAGGTAACATTAAAACAAATCCAGTATCCTCTTCAAAACAGACTTGCTAAAAGGAAAAGAACAACACTTTAAAGCAAAACAAACAATGTATATAGAGCCCATTGCCCATATATTCATGGAATGTCTCACAAGTTCCCTTCAAGATCCCGGTTTTGGTAATCTCTGCCTCTCCCCGGGCAAAGCAGGGAGTGCACATGCATGCCACAAGATGGGCAACCTCCTACGAAGTCACTCACACCCACTTAACGTATAGGATCCTTTGATCCTTTTTTCTAAAAACAAGAGCTATGACAAAAGCCAAGAGGAGGTGGGGAAGAAATCTCACTCTTAACTGTTCTATCTCCTTCTTATCTTCTGATATGACAAGACTTTTCTTCCCTTTCCATATCCTTCTCTACCACGTAAAATGTTTCCTCTGACAGGCTTTACGTGTGCCATTGTTCAGTTCCGCAGCATTACCAAGCAAGAGAAATGTTAAGATGCAACAATGTTCTTTTTTCAGTGTAAATAATATGTAATTTCTAAGGTCTGCAAGAAGACTAGAAGTTGCATTAACTCTGAAAGTTAGCCTTCAAAAAATAAAACCTTTCCCTTTACAAGATTCCACAAATAGATGCTAAAGAAAATTTTGTTTTCTTATTATTTTCACTGGACAGCTTCAGTGAGAATCAGAGATAGTCACCACTTCCTACTATTTCAACTTTGGCATATTTTTGCTTTTACTTCCTGAAAAGAGATTCCACTTTCCCCAAAACCTCATGTTCCTTCCCAAAGTGAGACAAGAAAGACAGTAACTATTCTGAAGTGGCTGAACTGTGAGGGTTCTATCAAGAACAAAAATGGTTTGGTGTTAAGAAAAGAAAAAAAACTTGGTAAATATATTGGGAGAATATCATTATTAATGAAATGTGTCCTAAAAGTCACTGCTCTGTCTAATCTGCAAAACATCACACATATATATAGATATAGATATATATATATATAGATATATATATATACACAGAGACACACACACACGCATATATATATACACACAACACAGAGACAGAGCAGTGGCCAGTATTGTAACAGAGCACATCACATGGTATCACACAGAGGCACTCAAGTGTTACTTCCCTATCACAGACCCAATCTACATGCCTATCAAGTGATGTTTTTCCAGCAATTACTTTTTGGTCATGCAACAGAGGAATTTCAGGGCTCTAACACTATGAGATATAAAGCTAAAATTAAACCTGACCCTACATATCAAAGCCAGCATTGCACTTTCAAAGTCAAGGTTTAAAAGAAGCCAAACCATGGTATGACAGGGTTAACAATCAGCTAGTCTATGTAGAAACAGCACTGCATATGCTCAAACTTAACACATTTTCATATGCCTCCATACTTGCTTGGCGGTAACAACAATCATCTGTTTCATTCTTTAAGATACTCATTTCATCTTAAATTCAAATTCTAAAGTATGTTCACTTACTCACTTGACCATAATCAATGCCTGTCCTTAACTCATTTAATACTTTTAGAGCAATCCCAAGACCAAGTAATTGCAAATGCAAACTGTAACTGTGGGTTTACCTCCATTCCGTTGATTTGAATTAGTGAGTTTTTTACCATCGGTTCAAGTAGCAGCTTCCATAATATGAAAATAAGATACGCCCTTCTCAAAGAAGTCTCTATTTCTACTACAATAGTAAATTCTTTCAAAGCACTGTGGAGACTGACCTCTTTTTCATCTGTCAACTGACAGCTACTTTCTCTATGTAATTCTAAATGATTCAAGTAGTCACAGAGCTAGCACCATTAAAGAAAGAACACAGATGAGGGGAACACCAGAATCTACACAAATTGCACATTAAAGGATATTCATGATATAGAAAATATTTAGGAATGACAAAGATCTGATGGCTCCAAATTCTATTTCTTGCATGTCCTCTCTCCCTCTTTTCCAAAATGAAGCAAAATTAAATAATCATGCTGCATGCTTTAAAGCTGTGGTGAGTTGATGCTAGCCAGCAGCTAAGCATCCACACAACCAGACCCAGCACAAAAACCACCTTTAAACTTCCAAAGTATCCTATAGATTTATACACTTCTGTATCAACAGAAGCTGACTGCAACTTTTCTCCTCAAATTATTTTATCTCTGTGCATTGTATAGAGACAAGTTCTGAAACAGTATTTCCATACGTCTTGCATAGCGATGACACTATTGACACCTTCAGGAGTAGGAGTCTCCCAGGAGTACATGACAGAGCAGCTCCCTCCTCCACCCTAGTGCTCCAGAAATAGACAAGTCATTGCTAGAAAGCATTTTTCAGAAAGCAAGATTTTTCTAAACACTGAATATGGAGAAGAGAACAAGGAGGGGAGAAGCAACTTATTCCTACTAAACTGAATTTCAGAAGCTTAAAAAGACAAACAAGGTTGAGAATTTTTAAAATAAAAGTGAGAATTGGTATTTCATAAAGCTTTATGATCAGGATTAAAATCAAAGTTGCTTATTACGCTACATTAGACAGTTCTTTGTCTAGTTTAGACAAATGTGTTTATTCCTCAAACTACCTTTAAATAACGATCCCTCAGGCATACATGTTCTCAACCTTTACAAAAGAAATCTAGACCTAGCTATGTAAATATATTGAATAAATGTGTCCCACTTCCTTTCCCCTTACCTTTTCCTCTTCCACACTTAAATGTAGCAACACCTAGCGAGACAACTATGTTTTCCAGCAGCTCTTTTACTTCTTCTTGAAAGAAGGAAACTACAGTCCCTTCGGTTTCTGTAGCTATCAAGAGACCGCCTTTTTTTTTTTCTCTCCTCCTCCTCCTCCTCCCGCCCTTCCCACCCCCCCCTCCCAAGCAGCAGTGATAGCTGTATTCCTCTGGGGCTACTCCCCCGACCCCAAGACCGAGGGACAGCGGGGCAGGAGGCAGAACGAGACCGAGGAGACCCAGCACCACCACCGGCCTTTCACATCGGCCCATTCGAGAATGTCAACTACATTAACCCGGCGAGCAGCTCCCTCAAACTTTTGCAGTGAACAGCATCATATGCTTACTCTTACTTCATCATGGAGAAAAAGATGATGACAGAAAAGGAATGAAGCACACGGGTTAATAGCACCTTCATTGTTAATCAATACAAAGAATATACATTCTGATTATGTTTTACACGCACTTCTAAATTAACATTAAAATTTAGATTTACTGCAGTGTTCAAGTTGCCTGGAAACTTCTGAGAAGCAGAGAATCCCTATTAAAAAGAAATAAAGCTCTTCCCCAACACAACAACCTACAACGGAGCATTTCTGTTGTTATCTTTAAAGGTCATATATATTTCACATGTTGAACTACTTCTCCAGAGGGTCGTCAAGTAACTACCGAGCTACAAAAAGATTCATAGACTGAAAACCCAGATAACTCCGCGGTTACGTGTTGGCACATTCCCCTCCCTACAATTCCGGCATTTCACCGAGGTCAGAGAAAAGCTGTCATATAAAACGACTTCATTTAGGACTGGAACAAACCGCCCCCCCAAAACAGCCATAGGAGTCAGTCAAACACACAATTAAAAAGAAAAATGTCTAAAAGAGAGCCTGGCTACCCTTTATCTCCTTCAAAAGCGTCAAATACCACCGGGAAGTGGGACAGGGGAGTCACACATAGAGCAGAACTCGAAGTGAAATACTTTTTTCAGAAATAAGAGAAGGCCCCCTCCCCGCCCCCATCGTACACGCTCCTGCCCTTATCTTCCAGATCATCCTCTTTTTCCCCCCACACTGAGATTTCCCTACTGCTCCCAACCAACTCTCTCGGAGCTCCCTCCTCAGCAGTGTTTTCTCCGGCCCGGCCCCCCCGGGCCCCTCCGCCCCCGCGCGACCCCCGGGCGCGCCCGCTCACCGTTCCTCAGCTCGTGCTTCACCGTGAGGAGCGGCAGCTCCGCTTCCCCCGAGGGTCCCTCCATGTCCTCACGGGCGGCTCCCCGCCCCTGCCGCTCCCGTGAGTGTGAGCGCGGCGGCGGGAAGATGTCACCTGGCCCGAGACGGGTTCTATTTTCCAGGGGCGCTCCGGGGCAGAGGAGCCATGCAGGCGCGCTGGGGGCTGCCGCTCTCCCCTCCGCCTTGTGGAAAACGGGGGGGGGGGGAGAAAACCCCAAACCTACACCACCCAACAACAAACAGTTATTAAAATCTAGGGAGGCACAAGCGCGACGGCTTCCCTCCCCCGGCGCTCAGAGCCAGCCCATGTCCTTGCGGCTCCCCTCCCCCGGGCTCCGGCCGCCCTCCCCGCCCCACAGCGGGGAGCGGAGCCGAGCCCCGCCGAGCCGAGCGGACCCGAGGGGAGCCGAGCGGAGCCGAGCTCGGCCGGGATAGGCTGAACGACACGGGGGGCGGAGGTGGAGGCGCCGCGGGGAGCGGCTCCTACTCAGGCGCTCGCGCCCCCTCCCTCCCCGGGCCGGGCGCTCATTGGCCGCGCGCGCCCGCGAGCCCCGGCGGCCGTCGGGCAGAGAACGTTCCCCGCGCGCCGCCCCCGCCCTTCCGCCGAGCGCCGCGTGCCCCCATTGGCTCGGCGGCTGCGCCAACCGCCGGCTCCGCCCCCCGTCTTCCCCCCGGCCCCTCTACTCCCTGATCTTGTTTGTAAACATTCCCGCCCGCCTCTCCCGCTGCCCCCCCCGACCCCCGCGGGAGGGCGGGCGCTGGGCTGCCGACAGGGAAGGGAAGGCGCTGATTGACCATTGGAGCTGGCAATCACATGAGGGAGCGGTCATGGCGCCCTTCCTCGCGGTACGGGCTCGTTCCACCGTCCTCGAAGGGGGGAGCAGCCGTGGGCTGACCCACTCGCAGGGGCGGCGGGGGGGAAACTGTGCTACAGCGTGGCGAGGGGGATGCGGCAGCGGGATGGGAAGGGGGATATCCCCGCGGGGGGATGCGGCGGGGCAGGGAGCAGCGAGGCACAGCCGGGGGCGGGAGGGATTCCTGCAAGGCCCCGGCCGCCCGCCCGCTGAGCTCCCGCCTCCCCGCACGGGAGGCGCGGGCGGTGCGTGCGGACTCGCAGCGGCGGCGCGGCCGGGCTGAAGCGCTGCGGCACATCGGTATGTCCGCCTGCAGCCCGCGGCCGTGCGCCCCGCGCTCGGGTCACCGAGCTCTGGGGCCCCACAACACAGGGGCGCGGGTGGCGGGGCCCGGGTCACGCGTGATGGCGCCTTCGCCCTTAGCCGGGGCCGTGGCTTGGGCTGGGGTGCAGGCGGCGAGCGGAGCCGCCTCTTGGGAGGTCGAAGAGGCCGCATGTACTAGAAGTTCAACCAACCTTGGTGATCGCTGGAAAAGCGCACGGCCTGGTGGGTTATGGGTTATGGCAGCTCAGGAGGTGCCTGGCAGGGGCTTGCTTGTCATAAGGTGGGAGTGGGCGAAGTTGCTGGGTAGGTACATCCGTGTGCCCGGTTCACCTTGCCCTGCCTGGGGCGCGTTCATCTGGTCCCTTCAGCTGCGAGGGAGACCCTGTCCTCACATCGGGCTTTGGTTGCGTTGTTGAAGGAGATAAGGTTCAAAACACGTCGGATCTGTTCATCTCAGTTAAGCCTCTCAGTCTGTTATGTTTTGGAGGCAATCTCGTATATCTAAAGCTGCCCTCATTTCCTTGAGACAGATAACGCAAATGACTTTTCTCTCCGTTTCTTATTTACAGTAATTTCTTACTTGTTGCTCTTGAATGCCACTGCTTCTATCCTTACACACAAGATAATTCACAATGCCATCTCAGCAGCAGTGTTCACATAGAGTCTTAATTCAGTTACATCAAAGATCAGTGAAATAAAATGTCTTATGTTAATCCTGTATTCACTTTCCAGTATTAAATATTAAGTGTGTTTGTACACATATATATAAAAAAATGCATGTACATGTATACATTTCTACAGTTTCCTATGAAGAGATTGAGTTGGACTATTTAAAGTTGGTGAGAGCTTTCTACTCCATAATTGTTTATATACCAAACCTCAGGTTTAGGGTGCCTTTGCAATTGGTTGTCATCCCAGAAATTGAAAATACTGCCTAAAGGTTTCATAGTATTTTTGGTAAAACTTTTGAAGGTTCCCCAGCAAGTACTGCAGCTGTTCTGTTGAGGTATCTCCCTGTAGCATATGGTACACACATAACTCCACCAAGAATGTCCGTCCAGTTACTGCCTTTCCAACAGTATTATATCAAGACTATAAATATAGAAAGTCTGATCACGGGAGATGTTTTCGAACTGGAAAATAATTGATTCCCTAACTTTTGTCACTTGGTTCTAGAAGCGTCACTATTGCAGAGAAAGTAAATATTATATCAGTATAATATTAAACTATAAAAGGTCAAGTGGGAATATTACACTGATTAAATTAAGTTTTTGCATCTTTGTAACTGATGGCTCCCCTGTACAGTTAGTGGGGACTGTGAAATTTACTTCATCATTCCAAGACATAACAACCACTTCTGATTATTCCATGTCCCAGATACGAGATTTTAAAGAGACTAGTACTATATTTCATCCAATGGCTCTACTAGCCTACACTTGGGCTAACTGTCCCTGGCAGCCTCAGAAGAGAGAAGCTGAAATCCGACTCCATTTACTAGCGCTCAGTGTGAGGGGTATTGGCATTGAATCCAGTAGTTAATAGTCTTGGTTTCAGATGTTCATAGCTTGACAGACTGTATCTGCTTATTTGCCTCAGGCTGAAAATTTCTCCTTCCAAATTTCAGCTGAAACAGCTTTAAAAAATGAGGCAATAACCCTAAAATACCAAACCAAGAATACTGATTCATGCTGACTATGCGTATAACAAGATACAGTGATTACTGCGTATATTTCAGTTTAAGATGTGACTGGGCTTGCAAAGTACTACTACATGAACTGAAAGTTCTTTGTTGTCATTGAGGGATCCCCTAATTTACTTGCAACATGGTCATTGCATTTAAAAAAAGTTGGGATTTTTTACATTACAGTTTCTCTGGTGTTAAAATGTTTTTGCAGTGGGATTCTTGTGTCATATCCAGAAACAGCAAAGCAGCCCTACTGAATGCTTGGAAAGAATCCTGCCTTTTGACAGACAAAAGAGCTATATTTGCAGTGAAATCCTAAATCTTCTGTCAGTAGTCCATGAATACAAGACTATGCTCAAGTTTTCCTTTCACCTGAACCTTTGGGAGCAAAAAGGGCTAGACTTGGTCATGTTCTTGACATAAGAGTAGATGTACCTTCAGTGGAATGGTCCAGCCGTAGCGGGCTGGTTACATTGTCTCCATCACACTTACCTCAGAAGCAGTATCACACGGCTTTGTAGGTGACTGTAAAAGGCCAGAGTTCTGTCAACCTTAAGGGTAGATAGGAATTACAGATAGGTGGAAATATACAGGCTACATCTGTACCAGAAAATAAGACTGATAAGGATTCATTCTGTAGGAGTCCGGGAAGTGGCACGACATAGCGTGGTGCAGCTAAATTCTTTCCCCTTCAAAACAGTGGCTTTTTTTTTTTTTGACTGCCTCCTGGATTTGTAGGGACTGCATACCATTACTGAGCTATGCTAGCCTCCAACTTGTACAAAGACATTGCTTGAAAGAATACTAGTCAGGGACCCAACCATTCCTGGAAGCATGCCGGCAGTCAGAAGCACAGATAGTCATGTGCCAGCGCTCAGATTGTGCCTTTGTCCCATTTAAATCACTAACACAGACAGTCACAGAGTCAGATGAGGGAGGAAATTTGGCTCCCTGCAGCTAAAGCAGTATGAGAAAGTACAGGAACAGTGATGGGCTGTAGACCCAGAGGGAGTACAGACTGATCTGCAAGAGATTTCTTTATAGTTTGGAGAAGTAAAACCACCCTTGGTATGTTAACTGTGCTTTTAGAAGTGCAATTTAACTGACCGAAAGTGTTACTTGCATTTAAATACATTTGTGTGTATGCTGCAACACTGAAAAAACCCACTATTTGTATAATATGTATTCAATAAATTACCTCTCTGGCATTAAAAGGAAAAATATTTGATGTTTAAATGAATAAAAGCTACAGGGCAGTGCAGAGCTACTCTTGCTCCATAGCGTGACTGTGTTGTTCTGGCTTTTTTTTAAGTAGCATTTTCATATTCATCTGCATGATAAGAGCAACCTGACAGGTCAGTCAGCCAACAGGTCAGTGTTTGGACTGAGCATGTGCTGTGACTTTGGGAATATGGAGTAACACCATTCTAAAGACAGATGTCCCTTCTCTACCCCACAACACAACTGTTCAAAAATATGTGTATTTACTTGCCATTCCTAATTGTGAAAAGACGGAGGAAAAAAATGCTGTGGGAAATTCCCACACAGAAAGATATTATTGAACTTCATTAAAGAGCAAGTGTCACAACATTTTCGGTTTGGTTCTAAAAGACGTGGTGTGCCAAGCTGGTTGGAGGGCTGAGGTGAAATCCAAATGCTCAGTGTACAGACTTCTGAGAGGAAATGAGAGAGAAAAAGAAGGACATGAGTGCTAGAGTTGCATACTTCCAGGGTGCCAGGGCCTCACAATTTTGAGGTATTTGGTTTACTTTCTTTCTGAAGGGGAGCTGCTTATGGAAATTGTAGTTCCTATGGGGCTAAAGTTGAAAGTGTCTGGTGCTTTCTTAGGGTCATTGAATTGTTACAGAAATAGGTGTTATTTTCAAAGGACAAATTTTGGAAAGCCCGATGATACAAAATGTTCCCCTTAATCACTCCATGGAGAACATTTGCACAGCAGGGGGAAAAAAGCATCAAATTTTGGAAACCACAAAATTAATTTAGGGAAGTTACTCACTGTGAAAAACAAACATGACATGAAACAGCTTTTGTGTGAGATTTTAGTACAGTATTAGTTCTAGTTTTTAGTTTGTATGTATTCTCTGATTTTTATCTTTTGTTTAATCTGATTCTTTAATTGAACATTCTGTGCTTGATAACTGTCAGAAAAGTGGACTGGGTAGGTATATTTGCTGTTTAAAGTATTTTTTATGAAACTGCTCTGAGCAACAGTTTTATCTCTCTAAAACCACTTAATGTTTTACCATGAAAGGAGAAGTTATGCTAAGCATCCAAGTCTAATAATTCTCATAACGGAAGTGGTACAACTCTGTCAGGAAGTGGATCATTTCTTGAAAGAGTGCATTTAAGTGTTACTGCTTCTAGGGTCCTGTTTCAGTTAGTATTAATTTCTTCACTAAAAAGTCATTTATCTTTTTCTTCAGTCACTGTACAGTTGCAGCTTCTCTTATTAGAGGCAGCACTTTACAAAGTTTAATTGCTAAAAGTCTACATGGTTATAGAAGAGAAAAAAATAAAAATAATTGTCAGGTTTCTCAGTTTCTGATGAGGAAAAGGAAAATGAATGAATGCTGTCCAGAGGGGAGAGAAAGCAGCACTAGCCATTAAAACAGAAATAGGGGGTTATTTTACTTTTTGAACTGCTAAAGCTGCTTAAGTTAGGCAGAAATGGAATTTCTGTTTAATAGAAAGAATTGACTTTTGGATCCTAATCCTCACTCACAATAGTTTGAATTTTTTTTTCAGATTTGTTGGAGGGAACACAGAGAACTGTTACACATAATGTTGTCATTAAACCTCAGTAATACTGTCTGAGTAAACTTCAAGTCCTTTTCAAAACCTGCATGTAAATTCTCACTATTTTGAAAATTTACTGTCAATTTTGGAAAAGGGGACTTTAGATAGGAGAAGTTAATCAAGGTGATCTGAAAACTAGTGATGATGAAATTAAAACTTTTAACTCATTATGAAGATTGTGAATACATTCTGATAGTTGCAGAAGTTATGGTTCTGCTTTCCTACTCCAGAGAAGGAAGCATAAACATGAGGGAAAAAAGTGTTTAAATGGCAGACCTTAAAGCTCTGCATTGTAGTTCTTAAAGAAAGCCTGCAGAAAAAGAGATAAGTAAAAAGAAGTGCCACATAAAATGAAGGGGGAAAGAATTTTTGAAAACTGTAAATAAAAAATAATAAATTCATTTCCATAACTTTTCTTCTAATGATGTATTTAAAGATATTGCATCTGTTAAATTACCACAGAGCAAAAAGATTTAATGAAGTGAACAATATTACAGAGGTTCATTTTCCTTTATCTTGAGAAAAGTTGTATGATTATTGATTTTGAACCTACTCTTTTAAATTTAGAAACAGAAGATGTCTCCATGAATTGAAATAACAGAAGAGAAAAATCTGGAAACCAATGGATAAACTAAGAGAATATGTTTCAAACTCAGTTGGTGTATCTCCTGGAGTTTGAAAGGAACTTGGAGCTCCTCAGAAAAAGTAGAAAAACTCCCATTAGTTTCAACTACTATATCAGGTGACTGGAAGGCACGTCTTAACATAGAGTATTATTATATTTTATATTATAATACAACATGATTTAATACAAGCAGCATTACAACTACAAACATCTTTAAAAGGACAAGGAAAATGTTTTGATGGAAGTTTTGAAAGATTATGCTTAGTTTTAAAGAACAAAAAGAAATTAAAATTTATTACAAGACCAGTATATAAATATGTTTCCATGAACACGGCCTAGGTATAAAATACTATTGTGAAAAATCAAGTAGCAAAAGCTATAATAGTGGTTTACAAATTTTCAATACATCCAAAAGATGGAGATTTTTAATTTTACCTGCATAATTGACACTGGCACTGCAAATTTTATGACTTGGGACTAGAGCTAACAGGTAACTGGTATTGAAGCAATTCTATGATTTTTTTACTATTTTTCTTAAATTTTTCATCCCATACTGATTTATTTAGATACAGGATGCAAACTAGGGTATCTCTAGCTCAGCATTGCTGTCTCCAGTGCTGGCCAGGAGCAGCTGTGTAGTGTCATGACAGTCTGTGGTTTAACACTGCAGTCTCTGAATAAAGACCTCCATTTGTTTACTTTGACTTTGCCATTTGCTAGTTTCATCTGATGACCCATAATGATTTAGTTACAAAAGAGAGTGAAGAATTGTTACCTTTTACTTCCCTCCATGGTTTTGTTTCATCTGTCCCTGTTTCATAGGCAAACCCAGGATATGAAGCAGTAGCTTCACTGCCTCAAAATATCCAGTAAAATATTTACTGTAGATAATCTGCTGTAGAGGTTATGCACCAGGCACTTTGAGTTCTTTGAGCTTTCAGTAATCCATGGACAGCCTCATTTATTTAATTTTTCTTAGGTAGAGAGGACTTCTAGGGGAAACCTAGATTATTTAAATGTTAGAACACTCAGTTTTAATATATCTTTTTTCTTCTCTAATGTAGAGTGTTTGCTGTGACAGTCTTTGAAGAGGATGTCAAGCTCCAGTTGGTCAGAAGGCATTTTACACTCCTTTTGTAAATTCCTCAGGATTTGCATTTTCTCTGAAGTGTTAGACTTCTATGCAAGTAAGTGCCCCATTAAGCAATTTTCCTTTAACTGGCATTTATTAAGCGGGGCTAAGAGTGAGGTTTAGCATCCTCCTTCTTACAACATGTCACATGCAAGCTTACTTTTCTGTTGTGACTGCTTCTTAATGTATTGATGGGGAACATGACAGCAATGCAGATTATTGACATTGTAAATAACTCCATTAACTTTGAGGTATTTCAACCCCCTCACCCCCCAGCACTTTCAAGATTTAATGAAGATTTATACTAGTACCACATCTCTCTCAATTTTTAAAAGAACACATTCCTATTCAAGGATTTTATTCCAAACCAAACCCTGATTACAGATTTACTGTGGTAAATTATTTGCTTCCCGTTCAACTCATTATTACCTTCCTGCAACTCTAGTGAGATGCATCTTCAAATTGGAAGTCAGATGAGGCAAATGCCACAAATTACTAGTAATATGCAGAGAAGTTAGTGTATGCCTTTGATTAAATCACTTGTTCTCTGAGTAACCATCTTGCTTTAACCCCAGTCAGCAGCCAAACCCCAACCAGCTGCTCACTCACTGCCCCACCAGCAGGACTAGGGACAGAATTGGAAGGGCAAAAGCTGGAAAGCTCATGGGTTGAGATAAAGACAGTTTAATAGAGAAAGCACAAGCCACACACACAAGCAAAGCAAAATAAGGAATTGATTCACTTCTTCCCATGGGCAGGCAGGTGTTCAGCCGTCTCCAGGAGAGTAGGGCCCCATCACAGGTAATGGTGACTTGGGGAGATGAAATCTATCATTCCAAATGTCCTCTCCTTCCTCCTTCTCCCCCTCACTTTATATGCTGAACATGGTGTCATACGGTCTGGAATATCCCTTTGGTCAGTTTGGGTGACTTGTCCTGGCTGTATCTCTTCCCATGCACCTCTAATTTCCTTGCCAGTGTGGCAGTGGGAAGAGCGAAAAAGGCCTTGGCTCTGTGCAAGCCCTGCTCAGCAATAACAAAAACATCTCTATTACCATCGTTGTGTTCAGCCAAATCCAAAACACAGCCCTATACCAGCTGCTGTGAAGAAAATTAACTCTACCCCAGCCAAAACCAGTTGTAAGGCCCCAAACAACTTGATGGGACTTTTAACAGGGCTTACAGTTGTTCATGTACTTTGAGTTAGATGCATAGGAGAAATACTGACAAGGTACTTTCAAGAGATCAACAAAAAAGACTTTACCGGCAACTTTAGAAAATCAAAGAACTTTGGCAAAAAGTTTAGAGCAGCATTCACTCAACATAAACAACTTCTCAAAGTATTAACTTAGCCCATTTAACTTAGCAAACTCAAAGCTATTTTAAGTTACTAAAAATTCTAACGAGGGAATCAGAAGAAAAAAATAAAGATACTGAAAAGAACAAATATAGCTACCAACTCCTGAGTTCCAGCAGTGTTCAACTGATAGAAATTCCAAGAGGAGGTAGGTCAAGACATGTATGTGTCTTCTGTTTGGCCCTAAGTACCCCTTGGCCTTCCCGGGTCCTTTCCCCAGGTGGGACTTCTGGTTATTTGGCCACTCAGGAGCTGGGTTGGGAGCTCCAAGGGCAGGTGTGGAGCATTGCCTCAGGTGTGTCAGGGATTGGGGGTCACTGCAGGGCAGGGATACAGTCCCGGGGGGTTACATGGGGCAGGGAAAGGCCTGACCTGCCTCTTACACACGCACGGAAGGTTTCGAGCCAGCAATCCTTCCAGTCTGTCACACTAGCACAGAAACACGTATCTATAATGTAATGTGGCCTTATAATATCTATCCGCCCAAGAATTTGGTTTTGGCAGTAGTGAGTTGTGAGATGCTTGCCATTATTTTCCTTCTTCTTTAGATAACAAATTGGTTAAACTGTTCCACTGTGTGACAGTATTTTTCTTTAGAAAACTGTGATTAGTGGAGGTAGTGGTTTGGTTTACGCGTAAGATAGAATAATTACTTTTGGATAACAAGTACCAAAACAACAGAATTATAAATCATTTGGAGTTGGACAGGAACCCACTGCAGTCTCAGAACATTATCCTTTGATGGATATATAAGGAAGAGATGGAGAGGTTTTCTGAGGAAATCATGAGAGTCTCCCTGCTTTGACAAACAGCAAGTGTTAATCCCTTATTTGATCTTGCATCTCAAGGCAGACCAAACCTGTGTTTTCTGTAGCCTTTTATGTACTCTTTCTTGGATATGCCATGACTTTGGATATGCCATGTAAAAATAATGATGCCTTCTCTAAGACAACAGCTGCCTAATCTTTCCAGTGCTTCTCTTTCTCTGCAGAAGTAAATGCCTTCACACCACCCACACACCCCAGGAGAGCAGCCTTCTCCTCACTCCCTGCCTCTGCTATGGTAGCAGCAACATCCGTTTGTCTTCAATTACAGAGTTAAAGATGTTGTTGTCACAGCTGAAGATGATGTTAAGCATCTCACATCATCACTTGTCTCTTCCTGTTATTGCTTTTCCCCCCCTCTGTTGAAGCTTCATAGTGCATCCTCTTACGTAGTTGAAGCTTTGGGCTACAATTTAATGTGGTTTGGCCTTATTGACTTGGCTGTTCTGTTTCTCAACTTTATTCCTGTTGATATTCTTAAACGTGACTACTACAGAAGTCATATACTCTTATTAAACCAGAGCCTTGTCTAGAATAACCATAAACCCAAAATATTTAAAGAAAGTCTGCCTATCCGTGTTATTAATAATCATACCATCCTCTGTTTATAGAATGTTCATTGCTAATCTTCATTTATTTACTTTGGAGAACCTTATCTCTTGTCTTTTCTGATTATTTGCTTGACTTACATCTACCTGTTAACTCCACATATTCATGCAATAAATATCCCAGCAGTCAGATTACCCTCAATATTCACAAGTTGTTTCAAAGAAGCCACAAATGTGTTCTGCTTTATTACAAAAAGATCTAATGAATTAATCCTGAATGTTACTTTATAGGTGGTATCAAGGCTATTTTCAGGAGAAGTTTCAATCTCTAATTGAAAACATACAGCTTTACCAAATGTTCAGGGCAGATAAGAGATTACATCACAGTGCAATAATACTGAAGAGCCTTTGCTATAGCTAGGCAAGATACAGACTTTGTGCTGAGCAAGATGCAGACTCAGAACAAAAAGGTGCCCCCCAAAATTTCTTATTAATGTGCTATGATGAAAGCCCTTAGAGGACAACTGTAAACTGGGAAAACTTTGACTTTTTCACTGAAGCTGATTATAAAGGTCAGAAATTGGTTGTCCATCAGATATATGTGTCTATCAGGTACCAAATCAGCCATCTATAAGTGTGGTATCCTCTCTATTCCTGTTTATTTTTAAGAAAGACATTTGAGATGCTTGACTTCAGCTCATGAACCCAAGGTCACTGAAATTAGATGCATTTCTGTGAATATTCTTAGCTATTTTTAATATACATAGATTATATCCTGAACAATGCCCACTTATTGCACTTTGTTTCACATATTTTCTTTTGTATACTTAGTAACCATGGAAAAGTCACATACTGATCATTCTATTCTTTGAACTGTAAGATACGTATTTTGGACTTTTATTCTGTTAAATTTATTCAGTCTTGAAATAACTGCTTGAGAACAATTTGCTTTATATGATGAACCATGGAATGAATGCATATATATTATTTATATACATATATATATATATATATATATATCCTTTTTTTCTTGCCCAGATTTTGAAACCAAGTACAGATCACAATATTTTCCTTCCTCAAAAGGAGTGGAAAATATTGTGTAATTTTATCCAAACTGAAGCTGGATCTACTCAGAATGCTTGTTTTTTAAATTTTCCACTACAGGGAGGGGGGGAGGAGGGGGAATTATGTTTATTGTTTGATGCAAAGGACACAAATTTGCTTATTTTTTTATATGGTTTCATAGTCTTCTAATGCTCCAGTGAGCTTGCATTACTTCTGCCAATTTTTCCATGGACACAATGATTGTATATCTCACATATCTGCAATTTGAAGTGCTTAATAGATTCAAAATCAGCCTTGTATAGCAAACTTTCTATGTCAAAGTCAGTTAATTTATAAAGACAAGTATTATGAGAAGAGAAAAGAAATTTCCATTAGGGAAATCTGTCAGTGGAGAATGGAGTTTGAAAGTCATTAGGTACCATCATCTCTTCAAATGTTTTAGTTGTAGTAACTGGTTTTTTTTTAATAGCAGTCTCCTACTGCTCCATCAGTCTGACTGGAAATCACAGCAGTTTCTAGTAACTGATGCCTGTTCATCTTACTTTTAACTGATTAAAATCCTCTCCTTTTAATCTGTAATGAGAAACACCTTGATTCTGTATTCAAATCATTATGTTCTTCTAACTTTGCATATTATTAAAAATACTTCCTGGTGTTCACGATATAGCAATATATCATACAATACACCTTGCTTTATTTGATTTTTTTTTTCCTTATATTTCCAAGTAGCTGAACAATTATCCGTTCTGTAGGTTTATTTTTTTCTGTCCAGAAACACTGTTCCTAAATACTCCATCTTCAAAATTCCAGGTGGTCCCAAAAATGTGTCTTTGTACTAATTATATTAAAAGAGAAGCTACCTAAATAGGCCTAGGTTTGAACCAAACTCATTGCTCCCTTTCCCCCACAATCAAAATCCCACACATTTGACTAATCTTTTGGAGACAAACCCCACAGCTTTTCAGAGTTCAGTTTTTCAAATGTGAATGCTCTATTTTAATTGTACATTTAGATTTGAAGCACATTAATGCAAGCTGCTGAGTTCTTTTAATATGTCTTGTCTTTTTTCACTGCATATACCATGTAGTCTGACCCTTTGGGAGGAGATACTGCTGAAAATTGCTGGAACAATCATGTAAGATGCTTGTCTCAAGAGGAAATATTTTTATGGATTTAGGATTAAAGGAATGCCTGTGGTTGTGGATTGCATTCTAATATAAAGACAGTTTAGTTACTTTTACATATATTAGCTTTGGAATCCTAATGAAACTATCCACGCAAAATTCTTAGCATTTGCATCTAGACAGTTTTTCAAGTAAAGTAATTTAGGAGGTAGCTGGTGAAATCCATATTATATGCTGCAAGCTGCAGTTATATGGGATAAAGTCCACTTGGCTATCAGTTTTTATGTTAACTTCTACAAACAAAGAAATGTCCTTTAGCTCCAAAGTTTCTGAACCAGAGGTCACGAAATGCTGGAAGGATGAACCAGCTAGGTTTTGTGAACGTTTTCTCTGCTTTTGAGCTCTTCCTTAGGTATGCATTATCGATCACTATCAATGTCAGGAAACTGGGCTAGATGTAGCTTTAATTCTATTTTTGGAAGAATACTGTTTTAATAATATTTTTAATTATTTGGACTTTATGTATATATTAACTGTACCATGAAACTGTTCAGGCATTATGATGTAATGTAAATTGAAAATCCATTTCAGAGAAGGAGGAAAATTCAAATCAAAAGCTAATGCTCAAATGAGCCAAGAGTCTTTTCTCATTTGAAAACAAAATAAACCAAAACTTAGCACACTCCCTAGACTTAGTATATATAATAAGTTACGTGAAAAAAGTCCAAGAACAAAAATGGTTACTCTTAAAAAGTGCTTCCTAAATAGGAATATCATAGGATGGTTTGGGTTGGAAGGGACCTGGAAAATCATCTAGTTCCAATCCCTCTACCATGGGCAGGGACACCTTCCACTAGACCAGGTTTCTCAAAGCCCCTTCTAAACCAGCTTTGAGCACTTCCAGAGATGGGCAACCTGGGTCAGTGCTTCGCCACCCTCTCAGGAAGAAATTTCTTCTCAATATCCAACCTAACCCTACCCTCTTCCAGTTTTAAGATATTACCCTTTGTCCTATCAAATTCCAAATGTGGGATATGGAATTTTAAGGTACATTATTACAATTTCCTATCTGGCATGTATACAGAAACCAGGAAAAAGGATCCATGGTTGCTAAGAAGACAAAAACAGAGCTAAACCTTATTTATGAACTGTATGGTTCATCTATACTAGTTATAACTTATTTTATATCAAGGTGGTTATCTTGTTTCATACACGTGCTTATAAAAAGCAGTTGTATTGCTTATATATTTTTCTGTCTTTATGCTAACTTTTCTGTCACATCTTGATTTGCTTAGGTCTGCATATAGTACATGGCTTGTATTCAAACATGTATGCAGCTGAAGTACAATGCAGCAAATGTTTAAGCACTTAATCTGTCCTTGAGCTCAATGGGACTAATTATCTGCTTATCTGTTTTACTTTTATTCATAGAAGTACTATAGGTTTGAGTCCTTAAGCTGTAAGCTCTGTGGTAAGGTTTTATGCATATTTACCTCTACCATATCTGGGAACAAAACTCTAAAAAAAAAATAATAGCAAGAACTTAAATTTTTGTTTTCTGTTGCTTCTATACAAAATATAGGCTCAATTTTTTAATTAGAGCACACCAAGATACCAATGACTGTAGCTTATTTATATCTTTAAAATATAAAATGATGTTATAGGTGTGTAAAACATTTTCAGCCCTTACTTTCTTATTCTTTGGTAATGAAAATCAAAATTATGACATTAGCATCCCTTTCAAGCCAGCTAACTGATGCTGCAGCATTATGAGTCATCTCTTTTAACACCAAACTGCTTTTTAAAAAAATGTTTTAATGGTGATAAAAGGTTTGAGGGTGATACATGTACAGATCTTACTCTACCCATGGAACATAGGGAAAAGTGGTAAAAGTTCAGGATTAGCTCCATGAGCTAGAAAGGTAACTGCATTTTTTCAGCATCTTGAGTTCTTTGCTGATATTGGTTATGAACACAGCAGTTTGAGGTGTTCACTCTGCCCACTGTAACTGTGTTCCATACACAGTGGTGTACTGTATATAATTGTGTAAAGCACTGAATAGCTACAGAGTAAGAGAGTGTAGTCAACTGATACCTAATCTAATCTGTCACCAGGAACTTAGATGTGAAGTTCTTCATGTGGCCTGTGCTGGGACCAACAGCAGAGCAGAGCTCCTGAGCTGCTCCGTTGCACTCGCTGCACAGCCACAGTGCTGTTGCCACCAGCGGTGATGCCCCTAGGGTGCCATGACAGAGTGACTGCATCAGAAAGACCCACATGCTGTGGGGCCAGGCTGCCCAGGACAGTTCAATAAGGGCCTGTATCTTTTGTTTCAGTTTAAAAGTGTAAGGTAATTGGGAATTTCCATTTCAGAACACAATGCTTCAGTTCAAGCCTACCTTTCTTCTAGGCAGAAGGCACCATGGTAGCCTGTGGCTATGGTGTAGCATTCTCTGCTTTGCCAAGGGTTGCTGTGGTGGATGAGGACAGTTGCCCAGGGCAATTACATCGTATACTGGTCTTGAATGACTGTTTTGAGTTCAGAAATAGTGAGGGCGACTGTTGGTACTCTGCAGCATCAACACACCGCTTGCAGAATGTCTCTTCCCATGGTCAGCATGATTGCCATTTGCCTATAAAATTAGTTAATTCCTGATACCTGCAGATGACTGGACAATCAGGTCAGTGTAGCAACACTCATTTGCTTGGTTGAACTACCACATCATCCAGGTTTTCCATCACCCACATTACTGCCCAGCTGAGGTCCTCAAAGGTTCGCATGCTGTAGAGTTTCATACTTTCTCTGTATAGGCAGGGGAAGAAGAGTTAGGAATGATGTACAGATCTTCCTTCAGGCCCACCACAAGGGGCTTTGACTGTTCAGAATTATAACTCATTCATTCTACAAGTTCTTGCTCACAAGTTCAGGGATGGTGAAGATTATCATTGATTATTTATTGGGTCTGTGATGCAGTCTACCAAGTAAGTATGTAATGTCTGTGGCGTTTAGAGCTTGGGCATCTTCATTAGGGACAAAGCAGCACTCTCTCCTCCAAAAGGGCTGTGATATTGTCAGCCTTAGAGTATATGTCTAATTACTAATAGCACTGCTCGTTGCTGTTCCTTTTCATCGTACTGCTCTACTAAGTGTTGGTCAAACATGCCCTAAGCTCTTGCAGTTAGAGGACAAATGTGTCTGCAGGTGCCTGACTGTACAAAACAGACCATTGAGGGCAGTTTCCAGATCATCATGACAGCTACAGTCACCACATAATACCACAGTTATCAGGTATGCATTAACGAAAGCATAGTAATGCAGCCGTAATTTCTCCATAACTTGAGCCTTTCAAGTTAGAATGGATGCTGCAGAACAGAGTTGTCCAGGTATCCTTGATGCAAATTAACATTTATTACAGGGGCAGTGGGGATGCTCCAAGACAAAATAACAGTCCAAATGCAGACCATTTGCTATCACATAGCACAGTTGCTAACAGCAATTTACCTATACTTATTCCTGAAAGTTGCAGTGAGATGTTCTTGGAGATCCTGCCTCAGATAACTCCGATAATCCATATAGCACTACTTAAGCCAGGAAGTTTGTCAGGGAAATGATGCTTGGTCCTTTTGAGCTGTTCTTCTTGGTCTAAGAGCTGAAGGAAGCAGTGGAACAATGAAAGTTAGTATCTCTTCATTACAGGTATGTGTGGAGGCAGAGGTGTTTGTTCTTGGTAGTTTAGAGAGGTACAATTCACTGGAGGTTCCCCAGACACAGCCTACTGAGACACCCACACCTCAAGGACACTAACTTTGTGTAAATACATGGGCTGCAATCATTTCTTTAGTGACCATCACTGAGAATTGCTGGGTGAGCAGCAGTGGGTGCAGTGACTGGCAGACAGTGAACACAAAAGGAATGGCATAATCCTGGAGGGAGCCTGAATGACCTGACAGCAGGAGCATTGCACGTTTTTTGGGAGCGTGGTTCTATTTTTATGGTGCGTAGGTAGCAGAACATCACTTACCTGCTTACCTTCAGATGGAATTCCTTGGTAGGAATGAGCACCCCATCAGCCCTGTGACCGTGCATGACGTGACTGGGTGTAACCTAGGTGGTGACATATGTTCTTATCAAAATAAGCACCTGTGGCTGCTGCCTTGCAAACAAAGCTGTACAAGTCACTGTACTTTGTCCTAGGGAGTTCCACTTTTTTTTCTCCTGAATAAGACTGGAAAGAAAGATTTTTCTCACTTTAGGAGTTTTTATCCAGCCAATACCCATCACCTTGGCTGCAGTGCACTGTTAGCTGGCCAGTGCTGCCACAGGGGCATGGGAGAGGCTGGCACTGGTGGCCTGCAGCAAGGTCCTCCTGCATTCTTGGGCTGTCTTGGTGCCAGAAGAGTCCAAGTTAGAGAACTGGTATCTGGACCCAGCCCAGAGAACTGTGGAACAGTTCTAAAGATCTGTAGCTCAGCATAGATAGGGAAACAATATTTAAATACCACCCTCATGTCCTCATGTTCTTTTTCGATTTCTTGAAGTTAAATAAGCGTATCTTGTCATCTTATATGAAAACAACCTTTGGTGGATCATCTCTTCTTACTACAGCTGGTGAGTATTCCTGTCAGCAAAGTCAAAGGCATGAAAGTAGCAGTTTTAAATCTTGATGAATTTCCTAGTCTCCTCTTAGGTGTATGCTGTATCTTGCCAAATGTGCACGTAAATGAGGTGGCTGTTCTAAAACTTGTTGGTCACGTGTATTTGTATGGTGATGAGGCAGGAATGTGGGTATTAGGGTATGACCCAAGGGGTTGGAAGGGTGTGTGAAGTCATGAGGCCTCATCCTTTGCAGGATAAAAAAGCCTGAACAACTGGGATCTTGCATAGGTTGTGCTCGTGCAAGGGCAGGGCCCCGATGTGAACTATTCTCTAGTCTCTGTCTGTATTTCTCCACATGAGAAATAATTAATTTTGTCCCAGAGCAGAAGCTGAGTATAAAGTAATACCGATGCAGTGGTCACAGTAGTATACAATGCTGTCTGAAATAGCTGCTTTGAAACTGGTAATTGCTTTCTGTTATTTGTTCTTAATATACTGAGAGAAACTAGATGTTGTGTACCTTTTTTGCAAATAAACAAGATTGCATCAAAGATACATTGATTCTATCATCCATTTCTCATCCTGACATCATCTGCAGATCTCAAGTATAGGCTGCCTTCTTTAAGCAGCAGATAGAACACTAATGGAAGCTAATTTAAATTTCTACTTGCAGCTCTCATCTAAAGGTGCATAAACTTCAAATGCAAATACCTTATATTTCAAATGTAAAGTGAAATAGTAATTTGCCAGATGAACCGCTGTCTGAAAATACACAACGCACTCCCCTTTTGGAATGATACACAAAGAACTTCTGTGCTTTGAAATGATTTATAGCAGATGGGAAGAAAAGCGATCATTAAGTGATTCTTCAAATTAAAGATCACAAGTGTAACTGAGAGACCCTGTTGGAAAATCAAATGGACTAAATTTTCAGAGAAGCTTGTGCTTTTCACAGAAGTCTTCTGGCAGAATTTCAAATCAGCTTGATGATTAAACAGCAGGTCATTTAAAATGTGTTTACGTTAACAAGCCTCTGTAACCACATTCATACTAGGGCAAGGCATAGTACACAAAGAGTTTGTTAGATTATAATTAGTTTAGATTACTTTCCATTATGTGTTGGTAAAGGCAGCCCATGGGCTGGCTCATGTTTCAGGTTACCCTGCTGTTCCTGTTCGTGCAGCAGTAGCTTTGGGTAAGGTATCTGCGTGACAATATCTAAAAAAACCTGCCCAGCAGTTTTAAGTAGTGACCCTTGCACTTTTTTGGCCCATGATCCCGTAAATGCCACCACCCATTCTTATCGAACTTTAAACTGCAAATAGGACAAAAGTGATATAAACTATGCAAGGCTGTATTTCATAAGAGTCTTTTGGCTCCTTGCAAGGAAGTCTCTAGATTACACTGCATTAAACCATATTCTTATTAGTCTATCAGTGCCACTGGAGAAACAGACCTGTAATATGTAACACCAGAAACTGGTGTTAACTGCTTTGCAGTGTTCAGACCTTTTTATTACCCTTACCATCCATACTTTTTACAGGCTGTGTATTCTTATGTGTTCCATTTTTGAAATCACAGAAAAGCTATGTTTTTACTTCTATTTCATTAATTCACTTGATATGTGTGAAGGCAAACTAGTCACACTGACACTTCTGAAGAATGTTTTAATCGTTTGTGTTATTACATAATTTCTTGATTCGTTTTTATCTGGTGTGGTTTAGTACAGCAGTATGGACCCACCCACTGCATCTCAAAGTATAATCTCTCTGACACTTAAATGACATTTTTCCATTTTCTTGGGTAATGAATAATTTACAATGTGGGCCTGTAAAGAATCTATGTTCGTATTTAAATATCTGTGAAATTTACAGATTCACTTTTTCATTTTGAAAACTCTAAGGTAATATAAAATGTTTCACTTACTGCTCTTCCTTATTTTTCCATAAAGAGCTTATGTTCTGCAGATTTTAAAAATGCTTTATAAACTATATCTTGTAAGATATATAACTTTGGAAGCCTGGTTGGTGGTTCCACTGTCAAAAATTAAGAAGGAAATAATTAGAAAAACTATGCTTAAGCCAAGCCTGTTGTAATATTAAAAGGTGTATATATAGATACAGATATATATACACATATGAGTATAGTAGGGTCAGAGGAGTCTAAATCTTACAAGTCTGGGAAAACATTTGTGAATTTATTGTGTATTATGATTTCTGATGTTAGACTATTTTGTCTCACACTGGGAAGAGGAAAAGCTCATTTAAGATTAAAAGTTGAGAGGTTAAGGTACAACTGAGAGATACAGCAAGTATATAAATTTAAAAGAGCTAGTGAGAGGAAAGAAGGCATCCAAACTCCCATATTGCCAGTGGATGCAGTCAGACAAACCAAGGAAGCAAGTCCTACAAAGGTCAGCCTAGCCTGGAGTTATGGAGATAGGGGTCTGAGCTCAGGGAGGAAAAGATGCAGAGATAAAGGCACACTGTAGACAAAGAGGAGTAAAATAAGGAATAGCCTGGGAGATGCAAGAGGCTACTCTGTCCATCATGTAAGTCACCTGAAACACAGGGCAATCTCTTTATTAAATATTGTCTGGAACTACATTTTTCTTGCTTCATGTCTTCCTCTCAACATGACTTTTTTCTTGCATGAGTTGTGGAGTTTGGGGGAAGTAGAGCATATTCTTTACAATCAGTTATGAATATGAGGCTTAGAACCAGTTCCGTTCCAGTCACCTCAGCAAAGATCAGCGCATCTTTGCACTCAGCCACCCGTGTTCAACTAGCGCTCTGAGAACAGCATGTAGAAATGGTTAATGACTTAAAACTTCATATGGCAACTAGGGATCAAATTTTGAATAAAAAAATATTCACCCTCCAAATCTGGCTTTCTTGAAAATTGTTATTGTCTGGGTAATGAGATATTTTGAAAATCGTCTGGGCCAAATTAATCAGATAGTGTGTATCCGCTTAACTCTACTGAAGTGGTGCTGCACAAATATTTACTGAATGAAGATGTCAACTAACAATTTTATGTTACTTATTAAAGCCAGATCTGTTTAGAACTTTTACCAAAACTGTACTTTCTGACTGCCACTTACGATGCAAAGAAGAGTTTTTTCTTGAGTATTTATCTATATCTTTATAATATAATATCATTTCAGTACAATATTGTTTCTGACAAATTCATTCATTATTCTGAACTACTGATCTGGCGTAAGCTATACTCTCATCACCACTTGATCACACAGCTCCTTACATAATTTTCAACTCTTTCCAGCTTTGAAGTTTCATCATCCTTGTCAAGATATGGAAGTGCAGGCTAGGATATGGTAGTGCCCACAAATCAGTAGGGGGTAAGTGCCATCTTAATGTCTCAGACAGGAATGTACTTTAATGCTTATTCATTTAAGTTCAGTATGTAAAACTCAAGATACACATGAAATATATTGAATCTTCATGAAAACTCTAAAAAGAAAAGTGTTCATTGTGCTTCTAATGTGGAACCAATTGTTTAAGAAAATGTTCATCAAGAGCGAACTTGATGCTTCAGTGCTATGAAGCTTTACTATATTGGTTGTTGGTGTTGGAAGTCAGGGAGTCTGATGTGAGCAGCATGACTTAGAACAAGGTCTTTTTTCAGACTGGGTGCTTTAAGTATGAAATTTGTCATTATGCAGCCAGTCAATGACCTGATTTCAAATGCCATTTACACGGGGTTCTACCTGGTCTGCTTTAGATGTTCCTTCCATTAAAGACAACACACTAGAAAGCCAGATCTTAGGATCCCTTTGGGGGGACAGCATATAGGATGCCCTCAGGCACAACCACCATCTTAAAAGCTCTGTCACCCTCTTCTCTTAAGGCCTTTTTAACACCCTGCATGTTGTCTTTGTTTGTGTCATGATCCAACATACCCCCATGAGGTAACTGATACTATCATTATCTGAAACTATCTCAGAACAAAGTGGAAGGAATTAAGAAACCTCTGCCAAGGCACAGATCCTGCTAACTGATTAACCACTGTCTCAGGCTGTTTACTTAGAGTGCTGCTGGAGACCCCCATGAAGTCAGTCTGTACACTTCATAAGGCAACCTGATGGGACAAAATGGAAAAGATGCTTTAAGATCCTAATTATCTCCATGCTTCTCCCCAGTCATTCCAAACACACCGTGGTCATGATAGCTCCAAGGATTTTTCAGGAAGTTCTAGAGATGGTTGGGGAATCTAAACCTGACTATGCCTCCTAGCTTAGAGAAATAGCATGCTGCATTTCCGGCCATTTGTGGGCAAGTCATATAGCAAAAGCTGGGTTTTACTGTGAGCATCTCACCATTTTTATTGTCTATCCAAATTTAGTAATTAATCAACAAAAATAACAGCATCATCTATTACTGATATTGTCCAGCAAATACAGTGATCTGAAGTTATAACTCAGAATGTTAATCCTATTGAATTTTCCCTGTTATTATATAAAATCACCACAGGAAGGTCAGTTTTGTCTCACTACTCTTATACCAAGTTTAAATTTTTCACTTTCTAACCAGTCATCAACAGTATATGTTTATTCACAAATAGGAGCAACAGGCCCAGGTGCTTCTGTACGGTATCTACAGCTGACATTTCAGCATTACTGATATTCATAGTCCTGTAGCTTGTTAGCCACTTGCTGTCATATGAACCAAAAACTTTTAGGGGCCTAAATGTTTGCTGATAAAATCTCATAGGTACCTTCATTTCTGCTGCTGGGCACACACTTTATGAGAGGATAGTCAGGCTTTCCTGACATCGGAACAGGGTATTTGTGACAAAATACTGAGCTAAAGACAGCTTTTGTTCCAAACTAGTTTTCTGAACTCAGACTGTCTTTCAAGTCCAAGTAAACTAGTAGTTCATCAGTAGCAGGCCGTCAATCCTACAGATGATTTAGAGGGTTTTAAAGATGCTCAGAAATAAAGAAAAATTATCTGAAAGAATCTAATGAACACATCTGGAATGTTTTATTAGGATCCTTGTATTTAGTTTGAAATCTCTTGAATGAATCATTCCAGAATGGTGTTAGAAATTCTCTTTATACTAAGAATAGTGTATCTTAAATTGGTACTTATAGGCCTGAATTAGTGCTCAGCGACATCTCTATATCCAACTTCTTGTTATCTTTAAAGTGTGTGTTTGGAATTGTTCATGATTTTGTAACGAAGACTATTTTTGCACAGTCTGCAAAGTGATAATGTAAAAGCAGAAAAGAAGAGCTAGAAAGTAGTAAGTTGGAGTTCAGAAAAAAGACCTGGTTTTGGCTGACAATGTTATATAAAGATTTCAGAATTAAGATAGATGCAAAGTTTACTCTAAATTTCAGTGCACCTAACTTAACCTTTCAGAACTCTGCAAACTCTGGGAAACATTTTGGACAGACTAGCATAAAAGTATGATTTTAGTCAAAACATATCACTACTCTTCAAGTTAATTACGGAATAATTGCTCAGAGGTATACATTTTCACACTATTCCACTCCAGTCTCCAGTTGTGAGAGTGAAACTTTGTACTACCATAGTTATAGCACAAAACCTATGGACCTTTAACAGAAAAGTTAACTTTTGCTAGAAGGTCATAACATCTCATTATACATTAATTTAGTAGCATCTTTTAAAAAGAGCAGCACAGCTTCTCTCATATTTATTGCTTCTTATGAATGACATCAAGAATGGCTTCTTCTGAATTAAGGAAAAACTTGGAGGTTGGTAATTTGGTTACTCAGAGGATAGTTCAATTTCTTTACCTAAAAGTGACCAAGGTTAAAATCATATGCAGTCAAGTTATTATTTTAGTCTGACTTAACTCTTACTTTTTCCTGATAGTGATATAATAAACCATTTTTAGTTATTAGTAGTTCAGGTTGAGAGAAAAACTTTGTGTGAACTTTGCCTGGATTGCAGAAAAATGACATTTTAAATCTTCAAAAGAAGTAAAAAGAGACAAATATTGATTGGAATTAGGAAACTTATTTCTGTACCTACTCCAGATTGTATGACAAGTGACTTCAACGTCTCTATGTTTGCTTTCCCAGTGGAAGAATAGCCACAGGAGTATTCACTTCTGCATAATTAATATTTGAAAACCGTAATACATGTGAAATGTATTACAGTGACATTTTCTGAAAATAGTTCTCTCTTTACCTCAAGGTTGCCTTGCTAAGTGTCTAAAAGTATTTTGATCAGAGAAGTAATATTACAGATTATAGCTTGGTAGGTTAATCCATTTGTGCTTTTGCAGTTTTAAAGTTATGATGACTTCTGGAAAGCTGAATACTCTAGAAAATTAATATTTATCAGGGAGGAAAGAAATGTTTCTTACGTTATAGGGCAGCAAAATTTTGCATTTTATCCCAAAGTTTAAAGGGCATGTCTCCAGCTAATTTATTGGAAGATTCAGTTTGCATATAGTTATAGAATGTCAGTGGAATAACCCTTTGACTTTGATCTCCCTTTTGAGTTACAACTTAGAATTTCCCAGTGGTAATAACTTTGGTGGAACACGAGGAGGAAACTTAAGCTAAGTTCTCCACAAAATCAGAACTTAAAAAATGAAAAAAAAAAAAAAAGAAAAAGTGCATTTTGTTTAAATTTATAATTATCTTTCTGTTAAGGATGAAGAGATGCTTTTGACAGGAGGCCCGAAATCTCTCCTTCCCCATGTGCTAAGAAGAATAATTCGATGCAATAGACTGACTATTAGTAATACTTCTGGAATGGCAGAAGGTAAGTAAACCTAACAGCTCTCTGTGCAAAGTGATTCCATTTTAGATTCATAACTCTGTGGGTTTTTGTTTGTGAAGCATTGAAGAAATATCAAAAGCACTAAAGTAAAACAGAAGAAAATGTTATGTTCTTGGGAGTTTTTGAAATCACATTGTAAGCACCTGACTCTGTTTTTTGAATCATAAAGATATATCAGAGAAAATGCACCATCCTACCTGAGTAATGTACATGGACTTTGCTTTCAATGTTAGCAGTGCATCCCTCTGCGTCCAACTGTCATTGAGAAATGATGGATGCAGAAAATATTTGAAAACTCTTTAACCAAATCTGGCTTTTCTTGCATGTTATTACCGCATTTGTAAGATGACCTGCTATGTTCTTCAGAGACCTTGGTTTACTTAGCACATCAAATATGCTTTGGGGAAGAATTAGAGACATATAGTTACAGAAGTGGTTTTCTGCTTCATTTGTTGCATAAAGTGAAGATTTCTGGCTCAGCAAGACTGGGAATTATAAGGGGGGAGGGAAAAATTAGTTTTATACGCAGATAACTGAATGCATTCTGGAAGATTGATTTCTGTCTTGCCTCTCATAGCTGGACTTCTACAGAAGCAGAGAAGCCTGTCGTTGTTCTGATCAACTTTAAAAAGTAACATAAACAAAAAAAAACATGGCAAATAGCTGATCAACAAAGCTATGTGTACAGTAGTAGCACTACTATAAAAAATGTTAAAGATCATTTTGTAGAGCCACAGTGAGTCTTGAAATTGTGGTTTTCTTTTCTATCAGTTCCTAAATTGAAAAATACTTATGGAAGACATTTTATAATGTTAATAATTTGCAGTTTGCCCCAGCTGAATTTTTAAGTGAATTCATGGCTGCAGTAGTTTTAAATGTATTAGTTCTAACATTTTTAGAAGTATTATTGACATACAAAACAAGTTCAAGAACAGCTTCATTATACAAAAAGAACCATTGTAACCAACTGTCTTATGTTGTTGTTATCCAATTCTTTCCTACTGTCCTCATTGTCATTCATCAAAGAAATTAAAAGCTCTTTCTAAACTTCTCTGTACTGGGACATGAGTGTGTTGAATTAATGCCTGGGTTAATTAGGTCAGCACATCCAGCTCCACTACCATTGCTTGTGAATACATTCATAATAATGGCTCCATAATGCAAGTGAATACATCAGGAGGTATGGATTTCATGTGTACAAAATAGTAAGGATAGCTGTCAGGAGGATATTTGCCTGCAGATTCAGTCTGTCATCTGTAACTAGTATGTGATATTCACTGTTGTCAGTTGAATGCCCTGACTAAACCCATAATTTTAAAAAGTCATTAATATAACCAGCAAAGCAGAAAGTGCCTGTGGATTTCTCATGGATGGCAGGGAATGAAGTTGAGGGGTAACTGAATGTAGTGTTTTATTCAGTGGTAAATGTAGTATGTTTATTTAGCAAAAATATTTTTCTGTATTTAGTAACTTTTGCTAGTAATAAAATGAATTTTTGTGCTGACTGCTCCCAAGAGAGCAGTTTGTGGACAAATTCAGTATGCAAATACATGCTTACCTCAGCCTTTGCTTTGCATTTTTCCATCAGGAATAGAATTCTATCTTTGGATTTCTTTGTTAGCTTTGGTCAAGAGTAAGATTTGGCTCAATTTCTACAGCCTTTGAAGGAAGCTCATTGATTTCAACTAAATTATTGCCTCTTTGATGGCAGACTACTGCAGTATATAAGAAAGTGAGTGCTTCTGTGCAGCCTCCTACTCGCCTGCCTGGTGTCAGACAGTAATAACTCTTCAAGAGAGCATCAGTACAGAATTTAGGGACTGTTAATTGCTGGGTTTATACACCCCAGACCGGTTGTACTCCAAACTTCCCCTCCTTATTTGAACAGCTGATATTTCCATGCAGGAAAATTTTAATGGCATTGGTATTAACTATTACTGTTAAGAAAATAAATGCTAAATAAATGAATGGGACCTTTCTTCAGTGGTACTCATTCCAAAAATGTCAATGTCTTTAGAAGCTGTTTCATGGTAGTAGTCAACAACCTTTTAAATCAAAGCTGTTTCCAAGTGAAGAAAGTGTAGCAGTTCTGTTTATTTTAGGTGGATTTTTTAAAATTAGAAATAGTGGAAATTACTGAGATTCAGTGGACAGTCAAGAGTTTATTCCTGACCTGTAATCATATCTGTTTAATTGCAGCCCACATGAAAATTCCCTAGCCAAGAAATTTTAAAGAATGTTCTATGAACAACAAGATACCAAGAATTTATATCTTGGTGTTGTGAAAAGTAACTGTGAAAGTGTGATGTGTGATAGCCTTTCGTTGGCTCTGGGTTAACATCTGCAAATAAAGTATTTTCCTACAGAACACTAATTTCCCAGGTTAGACAAGAAATTATGTTTATATATAAATTCACAGAAATGTTTATTAATTATGGTGTCTTCATATTCTGCTACTGCCCATGTCTGCCAACTGTTTTAGCTGTGAATGACTTCACAGGTAGAGTAGGCCCAGCTATGATTTTTAAGACATTTCTGGAGGTTTAATCTAATTACAGAGTTCTGAATCAAAAATTTCCTTTGGACCATCCACAGAAATTTATACAGAAAAGTTATTGTTTCACAATAGCTGAATTAATAACCAGTCATTCCTACCTTCCACAATTTAAGGCTATAAACAGGCCAATGTTGTGATTTTGCACAAGTCTCTGGCTGATGACTTTGAGAAATTCTGCTATGCGAACAACGGACCCCTGCCACTGCTGCACAGAAGTCAACCGGGTGATTGGAAATGTCTTTCCCTGAGTAGTGATTCTGATATCAGGTAACTACAGGCCAACTCTGCTGGTCAATATTCTGCAGTGAATGCTGGTGGTGATTAGGAGGGTTTCAGGAAACAGCCTGCTTACACTGTTGAACATTTTGAACAAAGTTCTTCTCTTGGAATTACACCTCTGTGTGAAAACCATGTATATAACAGCCTGATCATCTTGTTCTTGAGAAACATGTTATACTTGTCACTGTTACAAGTATTTCTCTAATCCAAAGGCAAAATTTTGTGTAATTTTAAAATATTTTACAGTCTGAGCCTGCAGAATTCAGTATTAGGGTTTTGTATTTGTTTTATTTACTAGAAACATGGCCATGGTGTCTGCATGTTACTTGTAGAGTCTCTGAAATTTGAAAGATGTACTCCTGTAGTAAAGACTAAAAATGCGGCTTAAACCAGCTTCCTACTTTTTGAAAGCCAGAGGCAAGATACACATAAGGGGCCTTTACCTGTAAAACCTAAAAAATGCTGTATTTGCCAGCTTGGTTTTGTGCAGAATAAGGTGTTCTGGGGGTTTTGCCTGTGTTTGTTTCGTTATTACTCAGAAATAAAAAACTTGATAAAGTAGGCTGTATCTTGTGGTTTCACACTGGGTTTATTGTCAATTCAACCAATGCACCTTGTTTTCAAAAAATGTGATAAAGCTGTGATAACTTCTTATTTCACTAGAACTGACTGCCTACAGTACAGAAAATATGAGCATGGAGTTTGTACTGGATCACTGAAAAGCCTTAAGGAATATTCTGAACAACTCAAGGACATGGTGACTTTTTATTTAGGCTGCAGCTTCTCTTTTGAAAAAGCAGTCCAAAAAGCTGGCATTCCTATAAGAAACGTTGAGCAAAAATGTAATGTAAGCATGTACAAAGTAAGTATATGCACACACACATAGTCTTTAATGTAATTTTGCCTGTATTCACATTAAGTGCATATACCTATTGTTCAAATCAGAACCGTTTTTCTCTACCTACGTAGTAATTTAAGGCATGTGCTAGTGCTGAGTGCGTGAAAATCCGGGGAAAAATATTCCCAGCCTCAGTTCAGTGCAAGGCCAATCTTTTTTTATTCGTTTTTCGTGACAAAGCTTTCCCCATTTCCTGTGGCAGCCATTTCATTTGGATTCTATTCTGGTTTGCCCTCTCAGTTTCACCCAATGATCCATGAACTATTCTGACCATGCCTTTACATGTGTCCTGCTCTCCATACCAGCTCCTGCTTGCAGTTGGAATATTCCTTTTATAAACCATGACCATAGCAGCTTCTTCTGCATGACAGCCACATTTTGGATTTTTCCTGTGACAGCAGAGCCTTTAAACTGCACATTTGCTACAAACCCAGGCCTCTGGGACAGAAGATGTTCCCAAAGACTTGGGGTGTCTACCATAGCACTGAAAACTATGACTGTGCTCAGAAAGTTTATGGTGTAGATTTTAATGTTAACAGAAGTCTTAATATAATTCTGGCTCCAGTAAATAAACTGCTTAATACTAAGAACATTAAAGTACATATCTGCATGCCTTTTTCCTTTAGTTCGGATGTTGTGTTACTAGAGGAAGGTTGTTGTTGTTTTCAGTGTTATCATTACACAGTCTATGCTATGCTCCTGGTCAAAATGAAGGTGCAAACGTATCTCATATGTAAGTCCTTCTACCAAGCTTAAAGAAAAAAATAGAACTATGTATCTGCTTCTAGCATTTCAGAATTAGGAAAATTTTATAGTTTATAGCGCATTAATGCTGTGAAGAACTGCACAGTGTGTTTCTTCAGTGACAGGTGTGATTATTATCATCATTATAAAGGCTTTAAATGAACATTTTCTAGACAGCTCTAGCTCTCTGCATATCTTGTTTATGTTCAACTGTAACTCAGATATCAGACATTTTTTTCTAAAAAGCTGACCTGCTAAATAGAAATTTCTAAATAGAAAAGGTGCTTCAGCCTCCCAGTTGGTGAGGATTATGAATTCCAGAGCCTTTGTAGAGGCACGAAAGATTTTGTATGTATGGAACTGGCATGCTGCTTCTGTACAAGTGGGTACTGCCATCAGCAGTGGCTGACACAGGCATGTTACAGGGCACTGTGTTCAAGTACAGAGGGTACATTCAGTCCAAGAAGATTTGCAGCTGTGCAATATTCTTCTATCAGCTTTTTCACATTCTGTAGAGGGAACACACCATTTTCTGATAATATTCAACATATATTGAGCTCACCTTGCTGTGTGCACAGAAACAAGAAATGCATGATGTTGAAAATTTTAGTGATCTGTATGATGGAGCTAAATGATGGAATCTTAAAGGAAAAAAATATGGGATCCTAAGAATTTTTTTCAAAAGGATTCAAAATGAATGTTAGAATGCAGCCTTTCTAAACTGAAGTACAGTACAAAGATATAGATTCATTTATTCTAATATTTTAGAAATATTATTCAGTATTCCTGCTAAGACTGGATTCTTTTGAATTGCCAGACATCTGTGCCTTGCTACAGCGTTTCTATGTTTCACTGCAACTTAGTAGTCACAATGAGACCTATTCCTGAAAGCAAGTTGGAAGCAGCTGTGCTAGCAACGTCTGAATTAAAAGAAGCCCATGGAGCACCGATTCACATAGGTGACCCTGGTCAGTGCTTTTCATTTTTCACTCTTCATGCACCTGACTATGTATAAAAGTGAAGGGGGAAAGCATGGGAAGTGGTAGGACTGAAATACCTGTACCACTAAATCTATTACGTCTTAATCCTTTCTAATGGTCACATACCTGAATATAAAAGGAAAAAGAAAGAAGAAAAAAAAAAAGAAAAAACAAGGTTTTGAGTAAGCTGAACACACAGATTTCTTAGATAAAAGATAGTTGTTGGATGTGGGTAAGTTATATGTCAGGGGTGGTTTTGGTAAAAAAGTGTAATCACATTTTTCTGAAATGTATGCAGTTTCATTTATATGTGAATACTTTCTTGCTGTCAGAGATTCCAGTGACAGGGTAGCAATGACTGACAGCGTGGGGAGAAGTACGTGTGGATGCGTTTTGTGTCTTAGTGGTTGAATGTGAAAGTAAATACTGCATTATTTTTAAAAATACTGAGATGGCATACAATGAGCACAACACTTACAACAGAATGAATAGGAATATGACAAGATTTTTTTTAAATCTAGTTTGAACAAAACTGGAAAAAAAAAAAAGACAGGAGGCTGTGTGGAAAAGAACAAAACCAAACAAGCACGTGTAATATGAAGACAGATTGGAATAATTCTCCCCTGCTGTCAGAAGTTTGGTAGTCATGGGCTGCATACATGGAAAGATCACATTGCAGGGCATGGAAGGACATGTCTTTGGTTAACACAACACTCCAGTAACATATTTGAGTAACATATCTGAGTACTTAAGTCTGAGGAACTAGTAATAAGTCATTACTAAAGAGTAAATTATTATATATACAGATTATATAAATTAATTCCCGAAAAGATAGTGGTATATTAAAACATCTGAAGAACTTAAAACCAAGAGAAGATAGCAAGTGCTTAGAATGACCCAGATTATTACAAGTAGGTGCTAGAATAAAGCAAAAGACAATTTAGTGAAAGGCGACTAAGAGTGAGATGTATTTATCTAAGGCAGAGAGGAAAAGAGAGATTGATCATTTCTCTAGATAAAGAATGTAGGAAGTTAAAGCAGTAGAAAATGTGTTCTAGAAAGAACTCATTTTGCATTGCAATCATTCATTCTTGTTTGCCAGTGCTACAAATATAATGCTTCTGTTGATCCAGAGGATTTATATTATCTTTGAAACTCAGCATAGATGTCTAGCTTGTATTTTGTTGCAGAAATAAGGTAAATACACTTTTATTGGTGTTATCAAGTACAAAAAGGGAAATCAAGTCAGCTCAGGCTCTGAGAATATGCTCTCAAAGGCAAGCTAAATGTTCCACTTTAGGGGGACTTGACACTCTTGCACTCTTAAGTCAGTGTCATTGAATGGTGTTTGGGGACCACCCCCCAGCTTTGCAGCATTACTGCTTAATTAGAATCATGATGTAATTTTTGATCAATTCCAGGTCTGCTGGGAATACAAGATCTTTCTAAACCAGACTATGGAGATCCAGTTCACCTTCACCCTGGTGATATTCCAGTGTTTTGGGCCTGTGGAGTAACAGGACTAGAAGCGATTATCAACTGCAGTACGTGCTGCTTGGAGACTCTTTTTAAATTATCTTTCAATCTCTTTTCTCTCTCTCTTTTTTATTTTACTTTTTTAAAAGCAGACTGGGTGAGTTGGCTGATTAGCAGGCTTGATTTTAGGGTAAGAAAAAAACCACCCCAACCAAACAACAAAAAAGCCTTTGGCAGGACAGTTTTTGTTGTGAAATACAGCTCTACTTTAAAGAAAATTCCTATGGAAATTTCACCACTTCTGCGTGAGTATTTTAAAGGTTTAAATCTACAACTCTGGCAACATCAAAACACCTTTTTAAGCATTGTAAAAACCAAGAAGTTTAAAGGTATTCATTTTTAAGCTTCTTTCTTTTGAAATATTATTTTGTACTACATTGAAGTAAATCAATAGTAAAGGAAAAAGAAAAAAAAAGAAGGGAAAAAAGAAAGAGAAGCCAGAAATCATTCCAAAATGTTGTCAAGAGCTAGCAAATTGATTGACTTGGAGAAGGGTTCTTAAGTATCTCATGGAGAATGTTGAGCTTTTAGTTTTTTCCAAAATTAGGTATATGTGACACACTTTACATAAATGAAACTTTCTCCTCTGCACAGTGTTTCTGCACTGCGTGCAGTCATTTATGGAGGCATGAGCACAAAGGGCAAGAAAATGCAACAAAACCGTAGTAACAGTATTATGTACTTCTCTAGGTCACTAGAGTGGAATGAAATACTGTATTTTCATTCTTACTGAAAAAAAGCTTAATAATCACAGGCAGTATATTTGGGAGAGCCTTGGGAGGCCATCTGCTTTGTCCTTCTCTCCTTGCAGGATCCTTGTGGTTTCTTACAGATGTTTATCTCAACTTCTCTCAACACCTGCTCTAAATATGTTCAGCTTAAGAGACTTCTTTTTCTTTCTTACATACAATCTCTTTTTTCCAGTCCCAAATCCATGCTGAAAATCCTGCTCTTTCCTGTATTCTTCAGCAAACCTATTTATCTTCCTTATGCATCCTTGTTGTTGGGAAAAGAGAGAAAAAATTTGCAAATATCTCTCCAATCTGTTGTCCAGAGTGACTGTCTGTCCTGCCCTTGCCTGGAACTGACTTTCACTTTTGTTTATTTCTCCATTTTCTATATTAAAACCAGTTGTCATTAGTGCATTCCAGGAAATTTTTGACAGTTTTTATTTTGCTGTGCTACTTTCTCAGCTAGGTAGTTAAAAATCTGCCATACCATCAGTACCCATACTTTAGATGAATCTGCTAGCTGGTCACAAAAAATTGTCTGCTCACAGGGTTCGATGAGGTTTAGTAAATCTCAACAACCACGTTCCCCAGGTGCTTTAAATTGCAGAGTCCCAAAAGATACAGCTCAAACCAAGCACATACGTACTTAATAAAGAAATATCTTCTCCATTTTCACCCTCTCAACCAAGTGAAGATTTGCTGGTTTAAGTATACCAGTTGTGATTTACCTAACAATGTACCAATTTTGCCAAATCAAGTATTACCTAGATCCAGATTTCTGGAATCAGTGTAAAGACAGGAAATATTTTCAGCTTAGGGAGCTACTATGCTGTCAGGTATAAAAAAGCTTATTTCTCTCCAGGGTTTTAGAGGCTACTTGTATTTCCTTTGCTAAGGCTTACTGGTCCCCTTTTGTCATTACTCTTTGCCAGTTTACAGTGGCTGTGGTTTAGCCCCAGCCAGCAGGACTGGGGAGAAAATTGGAAGGGTAAAAGCTGGAAAACTCATGGGTTGAGATAAAGACAGTTTCATAGGGAAAGCAAAAGCCATGCATTCAAAGAGAGTAAAACAGGGAATTAATTCACTGCTTCCCTGGGCAGGCAGGTGTTTAGCCATCTCCACGGCAGCAGGGCCCTGTTACATGTAATGGTGACTTGGGAAGATAAACACCATCATGACAGGCCTTTTGGGAGGGCACTAGAGTTCTGTACTTAGGTTGCCTCAAGTTTAGACCAAAGAGGACATTGTGGAAAAAACTCAACTACCCACATGAGCTTTTTAAAAGTGAAAACATTTTCAGATGTACAGGCATATATTTCTTTCTCAAAGTGTATTAATTACTGAAGTGTAACTTAAAATATCACCCGTTTTTATAAGTGTCATCAGACAGGGACTCTGTTGTTATATGAAGTAGCTTTTTGAAATTTTATCATTCTGATAATTCATTATATTGCAATAATAACATTTAACTGAAGTTTTCTCATTCATTTTAGGAGCTCCATTAGCTTTTACTCATTCTCCTGGCTGCATGTTCATTACTGACCTAAAGAATGACAATGTCAGATCCTTAGGAGGAGTCCCACAGGTCCACTGCATCTCTCAAGATCCTCTGCATTTCAGTATTGTGTCAGCAGAAGCAGCGCAGAAGATAAAGACTCTAGAGACCCTAATTGGAATAGACCCAGGTAAAAACAAAAACTGTCTCCCTTTAATGCATTCGTTATGGGGTAGACACCACCTAACCTGCCTTTTTACATATTTAAAATTCAAGAACACAGTTAAGAATCTAAAGGTGATTTTACGAATTCTTTGTGGAATGCAGTGAGACCTATAACTAGGTCTTATACTTTCTGTTAGTGTAGTTAATATCAGAGTCTGGCCAAAACCATTCGTTGTGGGTAGTGGAATATCTGATCTTGATGACTATATGCTCTCAAACATCACAGGAGCAGTGATGTTTACAGCAGACTGGAGAGTCCCCAGGGAATAAGAACTGTTACAGAGTAAAACTGAAATTGGTGTGTAAAGTACAGGGCACCTCAGCTTGCTGGTAACAGCTATATGGGTGTTCACTGTAGAGTAAATAGCACATTTCTTTACATATATTCATGACTACTGTGCTCCTACCAGAAAATTCTAGTAGTTGCATGTGTTTTTCAAACACCGCTCTCTGATGGGGTGGAATTATCTTAATTTCTGCTGACATATCTATCACTGAGGTGTATGATGGACCAAAGTGACCCGGTCACCACAGAAGGTAGTGGCTGGTTGTGTAGGTAGGGCTGCCTGTGTGTACAAGGAAGAGAGGGAAGCAAAGGCAAACTGAGTAGTGCAACCATTCCTAAAATACACACTGAGTTAGTCCCCTCTGGCTACTGTAAAGTCTGAGCTCAGTGTGCCATAAATTTTCTGAAATCCTCTGTAGGCAGTAGTGGAAAACAGCTTACGCCCAGCACTCCCAAGCTCCGGGTTTGGGCTGCATGCATACATTTGGGTCTGTTTATTTTTACTCACAAGGCCTCTCCTTTCCCACTCTCTGGAGTTGGCTTGGCACAATGCTATGCTCTGCAGAAATACAGGACCTAACTTAAGAGTTAGCTCATTTTATTGCTAAAGGAGAGTACAGTACTTTGTCTCAGTCAGTATACACCATTTCTCAGAGACCTATATTCTGCTTATGCTAAGTTTTGTCCTGAACGTTTTTCTCTGTCCATTATTTGTGTATTGCCTGAGTGTTATTTAGGAGGAACAGAGGGATAAATGCCAAAGGGGAAACTGAGGACAAAAAGAGGAAAATGTGGGGGTGAGGGGAGTGAGAAGGATGAAGATGTGAGGAGATTGGAAAACAACAGTGAAGACTTACCTCTATGAGCCCATCATGCTAGTATTCATGGTTTTCTTGAGTGCTAGCAAATTGAAACAACTGAGCTGTGGACTGTTTTCCAAGTGACAGGGAAGGGACATGGGATAGGAAGTGTTTGAACAATGAAAGCCATACACAGAAAACAGTGTTGCCTATTTAGGGACTGACCCATGAGAAGAGACTTCTCTTAATATTCACCTATTTCTCAAGGTCTGATAACATGGTTCTCTACTACATGAAGTGTTACAAGAAATTCTAGTAGTCACCTGGATACCACTGTATTAATTGAGTTTATAAAGTCCCCAGGTAACTTACAGTGTCTCTGAAACCTCACTTCTGAGGTTAATCATTTCATTAAGTGAAATATGTTTGGGAATTAGCTCTTCCCAAAGTGGATGGAGTTAAATAGAGACAAAGGACCAGCTTACACATCTGAAGTCTGCATCAGAACTTTGGTAAGGTCTGGGATGCTTGAGTTGCAGTCTAGCTTCAGTAGCTGAACCTGGTCCAGCAGGATTGTCAAAGGAAAACAGAGGGCCAAAGGAAAGGAAACAACATGCAATAAGCTCTCAGAGAAAGCTATTTACACTCATACCTAGAAATGCTAGTTATAATAATTTTCAAAATTGGACATTCTTAACCTGGAAGCACGGCCCGTTATCTTCATTACTCATATCCTACATCTTCTTAGGTTTCCTGAGGAAATTACCCCAATTCCTGCCTTGACCAGAGGTTTTTCTCTCTTTTTTTTTAAATCCATTTTATGTCACTAAAGTATGTACTTTCACCCAGAGGGCAACTTTGACAGGAGAATGGTACATGGAAGTGTACCACTCTCTTTGAAAACGCTTGTCTAGGAGAGCGGGGCATAGTGCACCTGCAGCGCCCGGGCGAGCTGCTGGGGGCCTGCCTGGCCCTGTCCCACGCTGGCTCCGTGCTGATAACGACGGGATTCCCCACCCACTTCACCCACGAGCCGCCCGAGGAGAACGACGGCCCCCCGGGAGCCCTTGCCATCGCAGCTATGCTGCAGGCCTTGGAGAAACAGGTTGCCATAGTTACAGATCAGAGAGCCATGGATCTGAATAAAAAGATTATGGAAGAAGCTGTTCAACTAGGTAAGAGACATGGTTTTTTTCAGTTTTTATCTTGCTAATTTGAGCCAAGGTTTGCTTCAGTTTTAATCTGTCACTTAGTACAGGACTTTTTTTTCCCAGAGAATGAATCAGAATTAATCCTCTAAGCTCTGCTCAGCATTGCTACGATGACATTTTGTTAAACCTAGCTGGCATAAAGTTAATGTGTACATATCTGGGTACTGATTCTGGATGAGTTGCTTGGAGTAAATTCTGGATGTCTGTTCTTATTCTTGTAGACCTGTTTTCGACCTCAAGGTCCCATTTAATAGCATTTACATCTAAACAAGTTTAAATTAAAATAAGTATATAGGGAGCTCATCAAGAACTATGTAAAGTTCTTGATTTGAATTCTTATTGTTCTAGCAATTTTGGTTTTTTTTTTAAGTCACTCAAACACATCAAACAAAATGAAAATATTTAGTATCTGAATTTCATTTTGCTTTCCTGTAGGAATCCTGAAGAAACCCATCCCTCTACTGAGTTATCAAAGGGAAAGTGCTGATTCAGCTTTAATGTTTTTGTGTGAGAATGGGAATCCTGGAAGACCTAGGTACGTGTATTCCATTTTTGAGAATGGGTCACACCTCTACTGTGCAAAGTTATAATAAAAATAAGGACCATGGTCTGAGAAGGCACAATGGCTACAAGTAAATCCTTAAGACTTGTTATGAACAGAATAAACTTTGAAGCCAAACACTGTTATTGGAGCACACACAGAGTATAGAATTCCACATTATTCTGCAATTATGCACTTCTGGGGTACAATAAAGAAACAATTCTTCATATATCAATAGTTCTTTTACTTCAAAAAATTTCTAAAAGTTTTCCAGCTGTTATTCTGTAAATATATATAGACACACTATCTATTATTTTCCCAATTTTTAAATCAGTGAGAAGATCAAAAAGTATTATACCAAAGTCAGTGAAAGAGCTAAGAAAAGAGCTGTGGAGTGTGTTCATTTTCTAGCACTTTAGCTCTAGTATGACAACTAGGGAATCTGACCTGACTTAATAAAGTGTTGTGTGTTTGTAATGGTGTGATTAGGGTTAATGCACTGGAGAATTTGCTAAGTAGCTGTTTGCTCATTTCATTACTTAGCAGGCAACTTAAATTTGCTTGAAGTAGGCATACATTGCTCATTTTTATTCATCTTTCCTTGTAAAGTATTTTAATGTAGTTGCCTTCAGTTTGCATTCTTTAATAAAAAGGTCTTTCACCCTGGTATTTGCTTCATTAGATTATTCAATTCCCATTTCGTTCCACAGGTTAGTGTGTACTGTAATAGTATGCATGATACTGTCTTGATTTTTTATGTATTGTTTTAAAAATGTCTTTTATAGCTATGCTTAATAAAAGTACAGGCAGATTCTATTTAAATTGGTCCCTTAGTCCCAAAAAGCTGAAGTATTTTTTTAGGTAGACAACTAACCTGCTGAAGGTCTCTGGAATCACTGTAGATACCCACCCACAAGAACATTAAGTAATTCAGCAGAATTAGTAATCTCTTGACAGTAAAATTGGAGAAACAGAAGCAAAATAACTTAATTCTAACATACAGTGGCAGAACTGAGTACTAAAGTTCTACTTAAAATGTAGGAGAGCTGCAGCACATCTGCCTACTTTCATAACCAACAAAATAGCCATACTTAAAAAAATAAATCCCCCAAAGCTAAAGACCCAAACCCAAATATTGCCCAACTAGAAACAGATGAATATTTGTCAAGCTATGTACTTTAAGCAAAAATATATTTGCACTAACAAGGATTTAGATGATCATTAATTTTCCACTTTTTTGTTTTCTTTGAATACACTTGCAGAGACTAATATTTTACAAGATACCGTCTGCTTTAATGTGAAACCGAGCCAGGCCAGATGGCTGACCCAAAGGATTGCTGGCTAGGAGGGTTGCAGGAACTTCTCCATTTCTTGATAGCAAATGTGGTTTGGAGGAGCTGCACTAAAGCTATTTAAAAAAACCTGAACTAACCTTTGAAAAAAAAACCCCATAGAGAACTACATTCAGAAATAACAAAACAGTAGCCAAGTTTTACCTTGAATCCCAAATGGTCAAAAAGTAGAACCAAGCACAAGCAGCCAACAGAACAACTTTTCAAGTGAAAATCACAGCTTTGACTTTTGCCCTCTGTTTTTTCATTCACCTCTAACCAGATTTGATCACCTGATAGCAATAGAGCGTGCTGGGATGGCTGCTGATGGCAATTATTACAATGCCAGGAAAGTTAACATTAAACATCTTGTGGATCCCATAGATGAACTATTTTTAGCTGCACAAACCATTCCAGGAGTCACAACAACAGGTAAGTGTGAGTTTGTGTGATATTCTCAGAAGCAAGAGAAGCACAAAACAGGACCTCTTAGTGGTAGTGAAGGGGAGCAGGAGGCAGGTGCTGAGTGGCTGCTTTCAGGCTACAGCTGTTTGTTGTGGTTGAATTTGAAGAGACCATTTTTGGAGAAAAATTGCAAGTTTCTATTAAAGGATTCTCACAGCCAAAAAAAAAAAAAAAGTGGATTTCAAAGTTATTTAAGGACAAAAAAGCAAGCCTAGGTGTACTACCTGTACAAAAGTGTATGTACATACACTCTAAGTGGAGTTTTTAATAGTGAATCCATTCTGTATTTTATGTGTTAAAGGCAGCATAGAAAGTAAATGGTTATTGGATGGTAACATTACTTATTAAAGTATTGGGTTTATGATTGTTACACCTAAGTTAAAACAGCAGTCTGGATAGAATCTTTGTTTATATTGTCTTTAGCAGTACATTCCTTTAAGCAGGAATTACATACTTGCATCTATTATAATAGTGCCTTCTCTAACAAAATATGTGCGTACAGTAAGAATCCTTAAAGGAGTGCCTTGTCCTTCCCACCAAAACAACATTGCCCTTTGCTAGTCCCTCTAACAAGAATGCTTCTGTCAACATGCTGCTCCTCTCTTTAGGCAATAAACCTTTTTTTCTTGAAAACTTATTTGTATCTGGCTTTGAAAAAATATGCCACAGACCATTGTACAACATCCTTGTACAATCAAATGCTTCCTGCTACCATGTGTGGCCCAAATGAGAGTTTTGGAGATACATAATCTCTATAAATATTAAAATTAAATTGAAAATAAGTACCCATGCCAGACTGCCACATCAGAACATGTCTGCTAATTTAGCTTTTTTTTCTTCGTACAGTGCTGTGGACTCGCTTCTAAGTGTTACCAAAAGTATGGGAACTTTGGCTTCTCAGTTTTGTTGTTTTTCAAATGTTTCCACAGAATTTAGAGAGCTTCTGCAGAGATAATTCGTAGTCTGATTTCACTGTATTGGTATCATTTAAAAGCTGTGTAGCAGAGGACTTCACTGATTTTTTATTATTGTAAAATTTGCAATACTTTGTATTTAGATTCAATTCAGTTTTTTCCTATTCATAAGAAGTACCTCCCAACATTGAAAAGGAAGCACTCTAGATGGCACTGTCTTGGCAATCTCAACAGAGGACAAAGATTGACTGAATAAGTATAGGAAAAGCTCTGTTTTGTAAAGATGTCTGGCAAAATGCCTCAGAGCTTTATCTGCTGCTGTTAGTTTCAACTCTTGTCCCTGATTTTAGGTTGTTGATACAAGAACTTGATCTCTCCAGCTACTTACATAACATCACAACCTGATTCCTTTAGTAAAAATACCCTAATCTCTTCAAATATCTCCCACAGCAGCTCAAAGTATATTATTCATTTGCTGGAGTTTGGAATGTTCTGCCAGCTGAGAATTTGAATCTATTCAGCAGAATGTAGTTTGTTTCAAACATTCTCTGAATATTCAAATATACTACGAAATGCAATTAATAAAAAATACCACAGGCTTATGAAAAAGAAGAAAAGCAGTTATTCAGATTCACTATGTCTCAGTGCTGTGAACTTTCTCTAAAGAGGTATCTGCATAGAAAATGGTTTAACAAGTTGGAGGCTTCAAAGGACAATAAAGGGATCTGCTCTCATCTCCCATAGTATTTGTGTACGTGGATATTCTCTCTGGAGAACTAATTGAGTATCTATAGAAAAAAAATGTAATTGTTTCTTACACTGCCTGTTACCTAGATAGCATTTCTTGTTTTGCTTATCACACTAATTTTTTGTGTCTTTTTTTTGTAGTTGGGTAGCAATTTCTTGGGTTGGCTGTTGGGTTTTTCAATGCGTTTCTGCAAAGCTTAGTTTAACTTAGCCACTGGGCTATGGCCTTTGTGTCTTGTCTCCCGTTACTGATAGCAGTATGTTGCTACTGACGAGGATAAATTTTTTTCTGGTGGGGCTATCTTCAACTTTCTTTATGGTCAGTAGGAATTTGGAGGCATATGACTGGTTCCAAAATACATCCAAATATTGTACAGCATTAGGGTGGAGTACTCGAATAACCTTATGGGGTAGAATACTAGAAAGATCAAGTTTTCAGCCTACAGAAGTTCTTTATATAGTGTGCTCCATGGCAAGAAGCACTGTGTCAGTAGGTGGAGAGGGGAAATGTTAGAACATTTGTTACATGCTGATTAATTGCTGTCAAGTTCCATTTAAAACAAGATCTGTGTTTAAAAAAAAATCTGATCTGGTAGTTTGACCACAGACAAAGCATGAGCAATGCTTACAGTTGTATGGGTACTGACATCCTAAAAACTCAGGGAGTAAGGAGCAGCCTTTAGGAATTCACAGAGTAAGAAAACACGAAAGGCTGAGTTTGGAATCTACTCATTTTCCACATAAGACTGAAATGAAAGATTAAGAGATGTTACTGGAACCACATATTTTTTTCAGCTGTCATACAATTGACATAGCTATATGCTATTTATATAGGAGCTAATTAAAAGCTTTCCAAAGTACTGCATGAAAAAATGAGGTCACACATTTCCCTTTCATAAAGATTTTTAGCTCAGAAGACTGACGTCTCCTGCATATTTCATGAATGTAGTTTCAGAAAACAATGTAGTCAGTGGGAACTTGCATGGAAGATCCAGCAGAACTATTTTTCCTTTGCCTGGAAAGCAATTGGGCCTTTAGAAGAGGATTTATCTTGCCTATTTTCAGACATCTATATTTGAGATGTCTGCTTTGGGGTGAGATGAACTGAATATGTGAAGGGAGTGTTTCTTTCTGCTGACTTTAAAAGCAGTGTAACTGACTGGCTCGTGTGTGGATGGCTGTGTTTGCACAGGTGAATTTCACTCTGGAGATCTACAGTAAAACAGTTCTCTGGCAATGTGTGGAGGAAGAAGAAAACAGATGGGACAGGAGACTTTTCAGTGGGGTGTTCTTTTCCTCCCAGTGTCACACAAATGGGAGACATCCACAGCAGTGGATCTCCTAATTGTGCAGCCATCCTGGTGACAGGACTCCCACAAAGACAAGAAAAGCAAAGTAGGACTGATAGAAAAAGCCCTGAGCAATGGATATCTTTCAGTTAAAGAAACTGTTGGTTATCTTCATGGGACAAGAATTCATCTTAGCCTTTTTGAAGAATATTAAGAACAAAAATTTTAATTTTGAGTATAAGAAAAATCAGAACACTGTGTGCGATTCCTACAAAGCAGTAAAACTTCCATATTTATATATGAGGATAGAAGCACTAGGATCAAATCAATACCTGTTTGAAAAGTACTACCAATGAACAGATTTTTGAAAGCACCATTAACTCCCAATGGTGAAATAAATGTGAGCAGATTATTAAAGATAAAAAAGAGTAGCTGTTCCACAGCAAATCCTTTTATGTAAGCTATGTGTCACTCAGTTACGCCCCACTTGACTGGATAGACTTAAGGAATCAAATAAAAAATTGCTGCTGAGAAATAACTTTCCGTTTCACTTAAAGAAGAAATTTGCTACAGACACGTGAGATATTTATGCAGTTACTAGAAGTGTTAAATTTACCAGTTTTCAGGGCTTGCAGTGTAAATTATAAATATTGTAATTTCTCTCCTGTAACACATGCTATGCATTAGAGCACATTTCAAATTCAAATCTGATATATCACAGTGAGGACTTGGAGCTCTTCACTGTTCTGTTTCACAGACATTGTCTACGATTTTTCTGTAAAATCTTCAAATTGAAGACAATGCCATTCAGACTAATAGATGAAAACAAAATTTTAATTTCCAACTAAATAGATGGAATTTTTAGTATGCTTTTAATATATTGGTAAGAGACTAGAGGTACTATCCAGCTTTTATGTAAACTGCTAGTTTATATGTTACCCTCATCTCCAGGTCTATAAATGACATCTGACAACTTTATGTCCTACACATAGGGTTGCCCAGAATTTTTCTGAAATTACATAGATCCCACTAATTTCTCTAAAACCACTAAGACAAATACATTGTATTTCTATCTGTGCAACAAAAATCAAGGCCCCACATCCAGTATATAAGAACACTTAAAAAAATAAAGACTAGCTGTTGTTTTGGTAAGTGACTATGGAAAGTGAAAACAGTAATGGTACACAGGGCTGGGCTCTTAGTGTACTGCGGCACGTTAGTGATCTGTATCAAACAGATGGGCAGGGCACTCAGGCCTACTTCTGCCCAAATCCTTATGTATAATTTTGCTTGTCTTTCTGCAATAGTTGTTATTTCTATTCTGTTTATTTTAATTAAAATTTGTAACAAGCCGAAGTTTTCTATGCTTGCTGTATTATAGAATTGTCAGCTAATTTCTCAGGTTTATTTTGGTTTAATTTTCTATCTTCTCTCTCTGTTTGTGCTGATGTACTTGTGATAATGCAGTACATAGAACACTCATGTAGACCTTCCATAAGCAAAGTTTATTGTCTTAATTCTGTCTGCAGTTCACAACCACTTGATAGTTTTGATCTCTTTTGCATGCACGCAATGTACAGTGTACATTGCATGTATAAACCTAGAGGTTGGCATGTAATAGATAATGCTTTCAGCTATTTCATTCACAGTCTTTTGTTTTTAGGCACTGTGGATGCAAAAGGATAAACCATCTCATACGGAGCTATGAACTGTCAGCAACTGTGGGGAAGACACTGGATGCCTTCTAGAGGGATTGTCAGTTATATGCTGTGCTCATACTCATTTTGTCTTTTTCTCTTTTATAAAGGTGTTGGAGATGGAGGAAATGAATTAGGAATGGGCAAAGTAAAAGATGCTGTAAAGAAGCACATAAAAAATGGAGATGTTATAGCTTGTGATGTTGAAGCTGATTTTACTGTTGTAGCTGGTAAGGGATTTTTGGTGGGGTGGGAGAGTAGCTGATGTTTGAGAATAGAACTGACAAGGAAACATTTGTATTTCCAAGTCATTTGTATTGTTCCTTTCCAAGTCATCCCTGGCAAATGAATCTATCTCAGTATTATGTACATTTTCTGAAGAGTTAAGCACCTGTTGCTTCAGAAGAACTGACTGAAAATTGAGACTGTTCTTCCATGAACAAAGTATATTTAATTGGAAATAGGGCAAATCCTGAGTATTCTTGAAAAATCACACATTATATAAAATCATGGAACCATAGAATCCATCCAAAAATGGCTTGGGTTTGAATGAACCTTGAAGATCATCCAGTTTCTACTCCCCCTGCCATGGGCAGGAAACCTTTCACTAGACCAGGTTACTCAATAACAAAAATCAATAAGGAAGACTGCAGAAGTGATCTGTGTGGGAATTAAAATGTCTGTGCACATAGAAATTTTCAGTATAATTGATAAACGTCTGTGAGTGTGCTCCTATCAGGCATGAATTAGTCCTATTGCTCCTTTACAAAGAGATAAGTTCTTTCAATAATCACTCAAGGACAAATGTACATTCTTAATATTCAACTAAAGTTGAATGTTACAGTTAAAATTCTCTTATACACCAGCATGAAATAAAATTCACAGTGAGAGAGAGGTGTTCAGCAAGAACCAGCTTGTGAACTGGATGGTCCATACTGTTCTTGGGCTCAGATTTCTCTGTTCCTGACCCAGGTGTCTCTGACACACTCTGGACACTAAGCAGCCAATTTTTGCAGTTTGGTTTCAGTGTGACTCTTTGCAGGGGTCTCTAACTGGGGTGGCTACGCCATTGCCTGTGCTCTGTCTGTGCTGCGCTCCTGTGAGATCCACGACCGCTACCTGCGCAGAGCCGTCGGCTTTCCACGCGCACCGAGCAAGAGGCTCTGGCTGCCGGCGCTTCCGTCCGTCTCCAAGGTAATTCCTGTGCGCGAGGGGGTGGGACTCGCGCACGGCGCATAGATGGAAGTGGCCACCAGCTGCTGAATCCTGCCTAGTCCAGTTCAATACCTTACCTTCACGAGGTCTCTTGGTTTGAAAGACAGGTGTCTGCTAAGGAAGGCAGGAGCCTCCCTTGGAATGGAAAGCATAACCCCCTTCCCTCCAAATCATTATAATTTTGAAATTAAGGGGCTTTCAGGCAAAGATATGAGAAATAGGAATAACAGTTCTTTACTAGTGTATATAACAAGGCAATAATACAGAAATACTGGTTTAACCTGACAGAAGCAGGATACAACCTGACACCCTGTTGGTCTGGGCGGTGGTAGCAGTCCTATTAAGGGATGGCTGCAGTCCTCCTGAAGTGGTAGATGAGGTTCTGTAGAAGCAGTGATCCTGTAGAAGGGTCTGGTCTTCCTCTGAAGATCCAGTGGTGGTTATGTAGCTCTTGTCCTCTGGGAATCCAGTAGGTAAGAGCTCAGTGTGGTGCTCCAAACCTCAGATTCCATCCAGGTGGGAATGCTTGGTTCCTCCCCCTGGGCGGAGCATCTCACAATGGGATGATGTAATTTATGAGTCATGCAGTGAGGCTGGATGGCCCATTAATAGAAGATATCCCCAGAGGGAGTTATCAGGGATGTGTCATGGAAGAGACAAAGAACCCTGTCCCACCCGGTTCCAACAGATGGTGATAGAATAGGTATTTTGGTTACATTTTACATTGTAACTTAAGACACAAGGTCTTTAGGGACTTCTGGGGATTCCTTGTGAAGGAGCAGCCACACTGTACTTAGACTGTTCCACAAAGGATTCAAAACAGATTGCAGATAAAAATCCTCCAATATGAATGTATTCATGTCTTCTAACTTCAAGCAGAAGGCAGTGCTACAATTTTATGGGCAATACAAGAAATCCCTGTATTGAGATACAGTGATTAAAATTCCCTGTTTGCTTCCTTAGCATCATTCATGATTTGATAACTCTCTGTTCTAGTGTCCTTTAGATGTCTGCTTCCAAAATCAAAAGTCACGGTTGTTGTGCAGTAGCCACTTCATACTTCTGATTTTTGTACCTTACTTCTGATCTTTCCACCTTTTCTAGTTTGCTGGAACCTTTCTACAATTAGTTTTGAATGTTTCTAAATTGAAGTTGGAGAAAAACTTGTACATGAATATTTTTAAATGTGTTTTGACTAATGCAGCTCTGTACAGTGTGATATTCTGGGAATGCAAAGGTTTCAGACTGAGAAAAAGTAAAATAACTGAGAGGGGTGAGAAATGACTGTGATCTGTGCTCATCCTGCTAAGCACGTGCCTCTATTTTTAACTTGGCAGTGGTTAAAAAAAAATCTGTCTATATATACACACACACACACACACACACTCTTAATGATTAAATAAGGTTTGTTCCACACATTTGCAATAACTTAGGAACTTCAAAATTCAGCTTTATTGGCAAAGTACCTCTATAGAGATTTGGACAAAAGCATTAAGTTTGTGACCTCCAAGAATGCTAAGCAAAATGCAATCTATCTACCATAGAAACTGTCCAAAACAAAAAAGCTTTTCTCCTGAGATGACAGCACATTCTGCATGAAATTCCAACAAAGCACCTTTTAAGTATTTTAGAGTAGATCTCACAGTTTTTTTTAATTCTTGCTATCTTAGTTTTTTATCCAGAGGTCATAAAACTGAAACTGATACCAACACTTGGCACAGCCATATAGTTTAACAAAGCTTATATGGCTCTTTTCAGCACAGTCTTTTCATATAATAGATTAATTACTTTTCAGTTTTCAATGTTTTTTCCAGTGGCATCTACTAGTTTTTGACCTTTAAATTAATGCATCCTAAAATTACTATGATCAAAATTCCTGGTAATGAGATACTGTAATTAAATGTCATACTGTGTAGAGGAAAACCTTCTTGTTTTTGTTTTACTAAGCTATACAGCTGGGAATATTAATGAGCCAATAATGGGCTACTGAAAGTGGCCAAATACAAAAATCTATTGAGATAAAATTAATGGAAACAGTTTTGTGGAGGAGAGAAAATGACTAAATGTCTGACAAGAAAATATGATATCTTTAATTATAAATCACACAACAGTGAACAGTGCAGAAGATTGAATACATTAGTATTCACATACTCCATTAGTATAAAAAAATCAGACCATTTATGTTTATATGGCTACTTTCTGCAAAATTCAGCTTCATTTAATGGTGTAATAATTGCCCTAGTGAGATAAAGAGCAACACCACACAGATCCATCTCGGTGTTTATAGTTGTGTTTGTAATTGAAAAGAGGACATTTGAAGGAGTGCCTAAGCACCAGACAGCTTTCTTATAATGTGCTTTATTTTTCTTCAAAAACTGGCACTTCCATGAATGCTGTAGGTCATAATGACTAAGTGAAGACTTCCCCTGAAACACCGACATTATTTCCCTGCAGGCTCTTGTTCAAGCAGTGTCAGGGTTGCGCTGCCAAACCCCAGAACTGTGGAGCTCTCCCTTCCCACTGAACAGCAAACTAAGATTGTTCTGTGCTCATGGATCACCTTTTACACACATCTTAGCGAGAGATGCTGCAAAGCATTTGTTCCATGGTGAGAACTGCAGGAGCAAGAAACAATTGGACCTAAACAATCTTTGCTTACCTTTACCTTTGCTTACCTACTAATTTGATTATGGTATTGGCTTGGTTTTTCAGATATTTGTAGTACTTTTATACCAAAGTGACTGTAATGAAATTCATTCATTCATACATATCCAAATGTAGCTAATGCTAAACATCCTACAGTCAACTCTGCATTTCATTGCATCTCACAATCAGGTTAATATATAAATCATTTGTTCTTTTACTGAACTCTTTATTATTTTAAAATAAATTATGACCTCTAAGAATATGAACTATATTATAAATATATGAAAGTGTGATGTATTTTTAGTATGCTTTATTACCTTTGTCATTCATAAGGAAGTTGTTTGCCTTGAATAAAGCACAAACTAACAAGATATTTTTCTATTATTTTGATTATTTTTTCTGGTTACCCCACTCCCAACATAATTATTTACTAAAGAGAGAACTGTGGTCAAATTGCAGCACTGTACAGTAAGTACCCTGTACACTGTAAGGAAGCATGCTGTACATTGTATTTGCTTCTTACAAATGGGAACAGTAGCATTTTATGAGAGACTATGGTTTATCAGGCATAGTTGTGTAGTATTAAGCAAGCAAAATTTTTACCTCATATAAGCAGATCAGAGAGCTCTAATACGTAAATATGTAGCAGAAACCATTCATATTAGAGATTACATTTTGTGTATCCAGTTTGGGCATCTCTTTTCTGACACAGGAGATCTCCTTTGTCCTTATGCATTTAGATACACTCAGTGCTAAGAGAAACCTCTGTACTGCAGAAAGATCAGTTGTATATTTGCATTCATATGTATGATCATTCATATGATATAAACTGATGTGTTTTTATAATTTTATAAATTACAAAGTAGCAAATTCTATGCTGCTAATGTATCCAGATAATTTCCTTAAATAGATGTCTCACTGCTGACACCATGTAACTATGCATATTTTTCCTTTTGTAGAAAACCAGAGCCTCATTTAATTTTGTTGCAGCTAAGAACTAGGATGTTTTACCAGGAAATAAAAGACAGATCTTTAGAAAGTGCATTCAGAAAGCAGGTTACAAAATTAAACTGAATTGATCACGCAGGGCATGCTTTGCTTCATTCAGAAATTATTATATTTTGGCCGTGTACTCTATTATGTAGAATACAACCATATTGTGTCTAAATTCAGATCTACAGCTACTGTATTCTTTGTGGTTTAGAAGTGTTCCTGGAAAAAGTTCTAACATTTGATAAGAGAAGAATAGCTATTTTAACTTTATAATTTTTTTTTCATGATTCATTCGTGTCCAGAAGATAAAGGACTTTGCTAGAGTTTATTGGGTGGTAGTGTCAAACAAGAAGTGTTAAAACCTAGAGAACTCTTTGTCAAGGACACTGGTAGGACTGTTCCAGTAGCAATTTCTGTGCAAGTGGAAATGGCACAGTAGACAAAGACCAGAAAGGGCATTCCTAGCAAAGAAAGGGAGGAAAAAATAGGTAGGTGAGTGTTTCAAGGTCTTACATAACTTTAGGGGGGCGTAGGGGAAGCTAGGTTTTTTGTTTTCTTGGATTTTTATTAACAGAATTCAAGGAATAAATTCTCACTACAGTAAATGCTAAAAAAATAGAAAGAATTTTACTGTGTACATTTCATAACAAATGAAAAGCAGAGCAGTTTATGCCAGACATGCATCCACTTGAAACCAGATCTTCAAATTTCACTGTTCCCTGTGGTTTTTTCAGAGTTCATTTTATTCCATCTTTTCATCCCACAATGCTAACTGGCCCATAGCTCACGAAAAAAGGATTTTGTTCCCGCTGTGTACTTTTACAGCTCAACTTGGAACATGCTTTGTTATCTGCTTATATTAGTTAAGCAAGAAAATAACTGTAGTTCTAAACAAAGTATATGCTATTTCAGAGCATGCCAAGGAAGCACAATTTCCGAGGTTGTTTTGTCCCCACTCCTTCCCTAAGCAACCAAAATTCTCGGAAAATCAATAATAAAAAGGGAAGAGAGGGCCAAAGGCACAGAGAGATCAGAGAAGCTGCAGAAAAGTCAGTGTGCAGCCCATCCAGGTGCTCTCTGTAACCTTTTTTCCTGGTGCATCCTCTTTCCTTTCTGTTCTTTTCTTTGAAATGCAGCTGCAGCCAGCTGCCTTGCTGGGGAAACCACAGATGGATTTTTGAGATACTTTGGGTGGAGGTTCCTCTGATTCTGATTTGCGCAATATAGGAACTTGAAACCAGGCAAAAAATGATAGATGTTTCTGAATTGACACTAATGTTCTGTTTGAGGGAGTGTGGAGAAAAATAATATTCAGTAATTAAATAGCAGTCAAGATTATAAACCATCTGACACTCTCTGAGCTCCGGATGCTAAACATATTATTTGGGACAAGATAGTACTTGCAAGTTGATGGCAAAATAAATATGGAGGATATGGTCAGTCTCTCCCAGAATTAAAATAAAGATCTCGATGACTGCTCTTGTCTGATTCAGAATTTTAATTATACTCTGTTTCTTTGTTTTTTAAGGAAGAAAAGCTTCTGGAAACACTTGTGCAGCTCGGGGTCCGCAGTGGCAAAACTGCCAGTCTAGAGATGGAAGTGGACGGGCTGCCCTTCTACAACACCCATTCGCTTATGATTGAAAAGCTGCTGCAAGAAGCACAGCAGTGACTGCCCCTAATGATTTCTGCATCAAGAGTTGCTCCCATGTCATTTCCTTATTCTTGAGGCTCTCACAAGGTGTAAAAGATCAGAAAAAGATGACTTTTCATCTCTGGTGTCTGGACCACACACAGCCTTTCATCGTTATCCTAACAACATCTCTGTGAAACAAGAAGAGGATATCATCACAATGACTTGGTCTACCTTTCTTTTCTGTAACTTTATAATGGAGAATGAATATTAAATGATTTATAATAAGAGGTGATCTGGCTTTTACAAAGAAAGCATGCAATTACAATGAGATATTATTGCACCACTGTTCTTGTTTTACTGTCCTCATAACTGCAACAGGAAGTAACTCTCATAACAACTTGGATTTAAAAATACTTGTGGTGATGAAAACAGCTACAGTAAAGAGGGGAGATTCAAAACGAAACTGCAGTGTTATAGTAGTGAAGGCTCCACTGCACACTTCCTATAGCCCCTCTGTCTTCTTATGGTGGGGGACAGTTTGTGGCAGGGTGAGGAGATAAGGAGAAAATTTCAACTGAGCTAAAGAAAATAAGGGCAGCATTGCAGACCTGTGGAGAGGGTAGGCTGTGCCATTGACCTCCATTGTATCAGTAGTTCACCACTTATGTATTTTGCCTCTTTCTGGGTAACAGAGAAAAATTGTATACATTTCAGAGTATCCTGTTGTTAAGAGGAAATTAATTGAATATATAAATAATGATTAAAATTAATTATTAGAAATAAAAGTATGATTAGAAATGAATGAACATTTGCATTCAGTATGAAATAACATTATGTAAATAAACATTTGCATGAATTCCTGTTATAGAAATTTGGCTCCTGACAAGACCAAGTGAAGTAACATTAAATTCTGTCCCATAGGATTTCTAACACTGAAGCAGTACATGACAAATGGTTGTGAATTGTGCCCAACTTTTGTCATTTAAAGCTGTGATTTTACGTTAACTCCAGGTGAGTGTCAGGACTGAAGCTCTGCTGGCTGTCAGCTCTCGCAGCAGAGAGGGGAGGGTAGCTTTGACACTCCACCTCTAGAGCACGGGTGCTTTACCTGTCGTAAAATGGAAGTTGCCTTTAGTTGGACTTCCAGCAGCCAGCAACACTTTATATCTCTTTTCCTTCCTGGCAGGTGAGTTTTCTTTTCCTTCTTCAATGCAAGACAAACAACCTTTTCAGAATGAGAAAAATAATTTCATACCACAAACACCAGCATATTTTGAACATTTATCTCCTGAAGTCCCTGAGGATATAAAGCCTTTAAAGACATAAAATAGTTGAACGCATCACAGAAAGAAATTTTAAATCCAGACTTGCTGCTAGACATTCAGATTCACCAAAGATCCCAATGTTTATTTTATAGATTGATCATTTATTTAGATTTGTTTTATCCCAAACCTTCTGAAAGGATGTTCTAGAAAAGTATCTTTGAAGTTTCACAATTAGAAAACATCTCCTTTAGAAGTCTCCAAACTCTCCAAACTATAAGTATTAAGTAAAATATTTCATATGAATGCTTGAACTTTTTGCCAAAGCCAGTAACCCTGTAGGATGGTGTATGTTCACTGCTGCACAGAACTCACAGAATGAAATTGGCATCATTTTAAAAGAAGCAGCTGATTTTATTCTCTGTGTGCTACTGACATATTACACTAACAGGTGCAATGTATATTATTCTTTCCAAGCACTAACTTTTGTCAAAAAAATTTCATTTAGTAAGGTTTTGCTCTTGTTTTCCCCAAAATACAAGTCTTAACAGTCAGATTTCATTAAGAAATACAAAATTTAATAATTTATTTCTCTTTTTCTCTAGTGCATGCTTTTAAAATCCTTTCTCATGTGCAGTCCCAAGCACTGTATTTACTGCAATAGCAGGTGTAGTGTGTCTCTAGCAACCTTAGCAGGACCCTTGAGTGAGTTTTGACTGAGATGGAAGGAAAACTCTGAGTGGGAGTTACCTTCCTGCTGTATCGGTTACAGTTCTGCAGCCTGAGGTGAACAGTTACAATACAGAAAGTAGTGATAAAATATAAGCTTCAAGAAAAAAAAGAGGAAAAAGAAGAAAAAAATCCCTCCCTTCTGTTGCAGGTTAGCAGGTTAAGTGCTGAGAACTGTAGCAGAATGCTGGGCTGCATTACACAAGTTTCCATCTGATTTTAAACTGCAGCAGCTGACCAAAGCTGACCACATCAAAGCACCAACTCAAATAAGCCTTAATCCCTCAGATGACAATTCCATGTAGTACAGCATGCTCGGCATTCCAGTTGTCTAATTTAAACAACATGGGTGACTGTAAAGAAGCAACGCATAAACATGACAACAAATATTTAATCCTAGAACAAACCATGTGTGTGTCTTGCAGTCTGACAGGTCATGGGGGTCCAAGGAGTCGGTGCTTAACAATGTACAGGCTCAGCACTACAGCAGTCCCTGCCTTATGACCCCCTTGGAACACACAGCAAATGAGATGAAAGATTAGGAGAAAATAAAGCTGAACAGTGCTAATAGTCAGGAGAAAAGAATGCAGACGTAAGGTAATTAATCCAGCTGAGTGGTTGAAGTATAAAGAAATGTAAAATAATTAAACAAACCAAATGTTAACCTAAGCAAACCTAATCCCCTCTTGGGATTGGGGACATGAATCCTTTCTGCTAGAGGAGGGAGGAGAAGATCTGTAGTCTTACAAATAGAAACTGTAGGCCAAAGCTAAAAGATAGTTATTTCAAACAGAGTGAAAAAATACATAAAGAAAATTATAAAAACATTCTTTATTAAACACATCCACTAATTATATTCACTATTGCACTCTCAAGGTGGTTTCCAGAAAACTGTTAGTATATATTCCTTTTGGAATCTGATGACAAGCAACGCTGTGTTACAATGACATACTTCAGCTAGCAGTAGACCATCTGTCTAGACAATCTTTTGACTTAAAAGCAAACCAAAGAAACAAAACTGATTATACTGCTGGAAGTTATCAGCTCCAGGGTGCAGAGAGAGGTGTTTCAAAGAAGATCTGAAACCAGAGAATTGAATGGACAAGGCAATATTCATGGTGTAACAGCTACAGATACAAGAAGGTATGATGAGCAGATCACTAAGAAGAATCATGCAGGATTCATTAGTGTAACAAAAAACCCCTAGAAAACCTAGAGAGGAAGTGGTGGTATGTTGGGGTGCCTTGGCCCACTTCGGGACAGCCCACTGTCCATCAGCTTGTGGCCATCCAATGGGTGGATGAGTCGGAGTCCGAGGGGCTGTCTGTGGGCGAGGCCGAAGTTTAAGATTATTCCCCTTTTCTGGAAAGTTCTCTGTTCTTTGGCTGTTCATTGGTCTATGTCAGTTGTTCCCTCCTCTGTGCATTCCCGATTGGTCCTTTGCTCCTGGGTTCCTCCCCCTATGCTGTATCCCATTGGTTCTTTTCATTTGCTCCACCCCTTCCTTCCCATATTTAAAGCGCTTGCAGCCCCTCTCCCTCAGCTGTTCCCGTCCCTGTCTCGTGGGGAGTAAGCTCTTGGCACCCAGACGAGACGGCTCTCTCCTGCCTCCTTTATTCCTGGGGCTGCTAGGGGATCTCGACACCCTGGTCACCTTGAGGCGTGCCTGCTGCCCCGAGAGCCAGTGCTGCCCGACCCACGGCCGCCGAGGACTGGACACGTTTCTGTGTACGTGTCTGCAGGAAGGTCACTGGAGCCTCCTTGGCAGGACTTGACATCCCCTCTGAGGTTAACCCCCTGGGCCGTGACAGTGGTAGAAACAATACTCTAGAGCACAACTCCCACATCTTTCAAAGCCACTATTCTCCACTTACTCCTGCATCTTGTTGCTGTCTAAACCAGGACACAGATCATTCATACATCATATTTCTGATCCTGTATTTATTGAACCATGACTGAACCCTAAACTATATTATCTGTGGGCAAGAACAGAGTTTAAACAGAATTCATTCAACAGTTTCCCTGACAAATGAATTGTTATGTAATTGCCTGCATGGTCTGTGCTGCACAAAATACACGAATTGCAAAGGACACAATCAAAACCATAGCAAGGTGTAGCAAAATTTAGATGTAAATAAATGAACAGAGTGACTCAGACAAGCACATGGGATCAAAGTGCCTCATGTACTACTGACCTCTTGTTGTCTTCCAAGTCAACACACCAAGTTATTGACACTTGACACACTGTCAGAGCCCAGAGTCTCATAGTTCTGGAAGTCTCTAGGAGCCTTATGATGAGGTTTAACAGTCTGAGATTCAACAGTCAAATAACAGCCTGAAGGTCTCAGCAGGTGCTGAGTTCCCTGTGCATATTGTCCCATAATGGCTCGCACTATTGGAATCACTGTTTCAGGAGTCTGGTTCTGGCATGGTCTCTACAGGCTTTGAAACTGGCAGAAGGAGAAGTTATTTCAGAGAGTTACAGAGATGTTGCAGAAGTGTTTTGTTGGTTCTTTTTCTTTCTAAAAGTACATATGGGGACATTTAATTTTTTCTGTCTCTGACCTTTTCAACAGATGATGACAGCTTGTAGAGAATTATTTTCTCTAGATGCAAGAGGGGAAAACAGAAAGCAGTTAAAGATGAGTTCACCAGAACTACACACCATGAGTACTGGCTTATTCCAGGCAGGGCAGTCAACAAGACAAACAGGTTTTAAGTGGTAGCATGACAACAGATACACGATTATAACTGAACTGACCTAGCATGTGCTTTCCTCAGTATTGCCAGGGTCCAAGCACCTCCAGAAACAGCTTCTCCGTACAGCATTGCTCATAAGTCTTTGGGAGGTCACACTTCTGTAATACATGAATAATTCAGACAGATACACAACACAGCCATAGCTGCAGATTCAGGATTAAGGTCCTTTTTTGATTAATGGTATAGGCTGTCTATATCAGCTGTGAAGCAGTCCTTCATTCCAGCACCGTCAAGTGGTGTTTGTAATAACCCTGGTTGTTGCTCATGCTGTGTTCTGTTGGGAGTTTCAGTAGTGTTCAGTGGATAGGATTCCTTTGACTCAGTACTCAGATGGCCTAAACATGTTAGACAAGAGTCTCTCATCTTGACAAAGTTCTGGTAAGTGCTTTCACTGGAAAAACAGTACAATACTGGGTCAGCAACACAGTTAAAAGTAGTTAACAGGAGAGAAATATGGTAAACATTAAATACTTTCTCAGCAAATGAGCAGTTGTTCTCCAACAAGCTACGAACTACAAGTAGGATGTGGTATGGCCCAAAGCAGACTAAAAATATTAAAACAGTGCTTGAAACCAGTCTTTTAATTTGGATTTTCTTCTTCTTTTGAGTGCCAGGACTCTTGTGGACCACTCGTAAAATCCCACAGTAGGAGAAGGCCAGCAGAAAGAAAGGGAAAAGGAAGCCAGCAGAGAAGCGGTAGTAATTGACGTTGTGCTCCCATTTCTTGATGGGGTAATGCTCAAAGCACACCAAGTGGCTCTCAGCATCCATACTGATCTCCCCGTGCGTGAAGACAAAGCAACATGTCATTATTTCTTTGGCCCAGATGATGATGCTGACAACGGCAGCAGCCTTCATGGTCCGGAAACGCTGAAACCGAAAGGGGTGCACTACGGCCAGATAGCGGTCGATGGAGATGCAGCACAGGAAGCCCACGCTGATGTAGATATTCTCATACAGGATGATGCCACAAATTTTGCACAGCAGCTCATTGTAGGTCCAGTTGTCATGCTGCAAAGCATACTGAAGCCAAAAAGGCAAAGAAAATATGTATAGCAGGTCTGCTATAGTCAAATTGCAAAGGTAGATACCTAATTCATTTTTAGCTTTGATCTGTAAATACCCATAGTACAGTGACAGGCAGTTAGCTGGCAAGCCTAATATAAATACAAATATGTACACCACAGGGGATAACGTCTGGTGGATATCATGATGAATATTGCACTTCTCAGTCGCATTCTCTGTGAAATTCACCATCTTCTACTTTCCTCTGTGTATCACTCATCAGGGTCCTGAATGTAAGACTTAATTACATTCAGTTTTCATGTAGAGTTTATTTCTTCCACAAACCTTTAGGCTGAAGTGATGCCTTGCTGCAGGATGTTAATAAGCTGAAGATAAAACACAAGGAAATCTTTAGAAGGGATACAATTGTTAAATATATAATACACTTTTCAGAAAGCTGCCTTTTCCTAGCCCTAAATATCTTATAGTCTTTGATAAAGATAAAGCCTGTCTAGGAATTCATGAATCACATAAGTCCTATGTACGTAACAGAAAAGTGCCAGAAAATTATGTGATCCAGAATCACAGCCAATTACAAACATTTGTTGTTTTAGCTGTGGAGGTGTCTAAAATGTGAAGAAATATCATCTCTGTTTTACAGATGAGGCAGAAAAGCAGTAATCGGATTTGTCTACAATGGAAAAGGTGTCTCTGGTAAACCAGCAGTCCACTCAGACTTCCTTAGAGGATCTAGGGTGCACAAAACTGTTGATTTTTAATTTCCGTTTCTTAAATTTTCCTTTGTATACAAGATACCATGTAATATGCAGTTCAATTCATCAGGATGAAAAAAAAGGAATTTTTAGCACTCTCTCTTACAGCTACTTGTAAACACAATCCTGAAAGCAAGCTGTTTTCCTCTGTTGGAAGGACATGGTAACACCCTGGTACAGTGCATCCCCATGGTCTCAGTGCTACAGGATACGGTACTACATATTCCTTATTTGCCATCAACTCCCAAACCCACTCATTTACTCTTACTACTTATACATTTGTATCTTTCCTTTTCACTTTCACCAAATATGAATGTAATTGTTTTCACCTGAAGAGTCTGGTATAATCCAAACACATACCCATAGAAACCATTGCTATACTATACTATACTATACTATACTATACTATACTACAACTAGTTAAAACACAAGAACCACTGCTGACAATGGGTTAGCACTCAGTTCTACTAGGTCAAGCCTGGACCCAGCTCACAGTGATGAAACCCTCGACTAACAATGAAATACCCCATTCAGGATTTTATCACCTCGTGATATATTCACATGGGCACAAATGCTCAGCGCTGGAGAACAGCAGGGCAAACTGTGCCTGGTCTGAAGGGGATGCATGTTTAACCTTATGGTGCAGAACAGCAAGACTGTGTTTCTTTCAATCTCTTCTCAGAAAATTCAGGGTTGTTGGCTATACCTTTGTAAGGTTGACAATTTGTGTACTCTTTTTATGGCTTCAGATACTATGGATTCAAAAGAAGCACTATCCAAATACAAAGATAAGACCACGCTGCTTTTTTCTGTTTGCTATGTTAATGTGCATTTTTGTCATCATATTCTGTCCCATCTAGGAACATAAAATTTCTTCCAAGGCAACCCTTACAGAAACATGACCACACTACAGTAAAATTAGTGTCAGCTTTAGCATTTGAGGATGTTACTGTCAAATAGTTTTTTTAATACATGATTTTTTTAATAGTGATAGGCTTTACTCCTGTAAAAACTGAAAAGAAAATCACTTGCTTTAGGCCAGAAAATAATTGCCTGGCTGGAATAAATTATCAAACCTGCAAAGAACTTCATTTTTTAGCTGCAACCAGCATAGTTCCACAGAATTAACAGCAAACACATACAAATAAGAATTGGGATGTGTTTTTCATCTCTTTACTTTTACTGTTTCTTTCCAACAGAGAGAACATCAGCCCTGGTTTTGGTGGGAATGTCCTTGGGAGCTCAGAACCTCTCAGTCATGAAACAACAGGCCAATGTAAGATCATCTCCCTCAAAACTTTTAACTTCACTGTCCAATGCAACTTGTGTGAAGGACTGCTCAAGTCTACCACCCTGCTCTCCTTCTCCTTTCAGTCTCAAGCAGCTCCTTTGGGGTTTAAGAGACTCACCCCTTCCAGTGTCGGTGTCACAATAGTTACAACTCATGTGTCAAACTCAGCAGGAGAAATGCTGCTAAAGGGACCCAGTCACAGGTACCTGTGGTTCAGTTTGAAGTTTGCTCCAGGAGATTGCCATAACCTTCCCCTGGAATAAATATGACAATGTTAGCAGTGCTGACACGTACAGCAGAAATCAGTCACTAAAGTTGTGTACGAATTTCCCCAAACACTGATACTTACTGGCCATTAGTTCTCCTGTAACACTATCCAGTTTCTCAAAGGCTTGATAACCATCACACATCTCTTCCACCTGCAGACAAGGGCAGTGCACAGAATCTTTGCTGAGGCAGGTTTGATAACCTTCTTACCTCACCCTACCTTTTTAATCCAGAGCTCCAGGACTGAGTTTGTATTTCATACCATTTCTGTATGATTTGGTGACTTTTACATGTAAGGGTTTGCCTGCGCAGGATGATTGGCACACCTTAGTTATTCTCTAAAATGCCTAAAATCTGAGGCCTGTCATCATATCTACCAACACAGTGTCCAGCCAGTGTCCAGCTCCTGTCAATAAGTAATAGTAATAGCAATTCAAAAGCTGTTGACAGTTTTGAAAATCAGAACTGTCTTTATATGTCTAGCACTGAGTTTCATTCAGAGTTACCCAGTGAATCATTATGGATCACAGTATGAGGAAAAGCAGATGTACTCTATAGTTGCAGTGTTTTTTGAAAATGTTTCTTTTCCTCTAAGAACTCAAAATGTTTTTATCAAATTATGTTTTTGTACATAGAATATGATTGTAAAAATAATTTCTGCTTAGTTTAAAATTCTTGCCAGATGCAGCATGTGAAGGAGGCAGAAAAAGTCTTATCAATACAATATTATGCTAATATAATACACACTTACGATTACAGCATTTCCTGCTTCTGGAGGAAATACTGGAGTGGGCTGTTTGAAGGGGCAGGAAAAGAAGGCTGGCTGTAACAAATCTCTTGCTTGCCTTGTGCTAACAAACCCTCCTCAGTTTCAAAGATGGGGATGAAAAACAAAGGTCCAGATTCTTGTGCAATAGCTGTCTTACACTGCTGTTCTGGTCAGTGGCAACAGTGAGCCAGGAAAACCTTCCCTGGTTTCAGCCTCCTCAGTGTGTGGGCTCTGGGCCACCTTTGTACCCCTTGACCATTCGTGCCTGGCTGAGGACAGACTCAGTAGCCAAATGGAAATACAGAGGCAGTTCACCTTTTCCCCAGCATCAGGTACACTAAATATTGCTCTGCACCAGACAGGGAGTGAAACTGCTGGATTTTTTCAACAAACCTGGTATCAAAGGACTGCACTGGCAAGTTTAAAAAAATGGATGTGGAAGAGCCCACTCTGTTATTAAGAACATATGACACAAAACTTTATAAGCTGTCTGAAAAAGGGGAAAATGAAGAAAAGGTGATGCATGGTATAGAAAAGACAAATAGTTCCCCCATTACTTACTGGCCAAGTCTGGATAGATGGAGGAGAAAAATTAAAAAAGTTTCTCTATGAAAAACGTCTAGGGTGCAGACAGTTATAAAGCTGAAAGCAGTTATGAACGGGAACACAAAGGCATTTCTTTTAGACAGCTTTAATATGGACATAGTGCAGCTGTGTGACTTTTTTTTTTTTGAGCATAGTTTATGTAACACCTTCAGTATCACAAATCTGCAGTCATTTCCAGGCAACATTTCTCTCTCCTATATGCCCACATCTTTTAGATGATACCCATCTAAGCCTAAGTAAGTCTTGGCAATAAATTGGAAGACTCTCTCCATCTACATGAGCTCCAAATAATTCTCTTGTTCCTGGATTAAAAATAAAGCCAAGGATCCCTGAGCTTCAGAAAGCCTCACTTTTTCATGGTTTAAACAAGCCAACTTTATTACTCACTGGTGAGTTCAACAACAGTTCTTTTCTTTCCCAACTCCTTTGTGCCTTAGCTGTTGACAAACGCATGACTTGCCCCTGCACGATGAACCATGGGGCAGCTCATGGGTTCAGCACTGCCTGCTGGCAACGGCACAGGAAGCAGCCGGAGCCACGGACAGCAGCAGCCTCTTCACCTTGGGCCAAGAAGTAGCATGGAGCCCAGGTGGGTCTTTTCAGTTTCAGTGAATATTGCTGTGATTTTTGTTGTGAGAAATCTGTCTGTAACTAGGCCTACATATTTTTTTAGCAGAGACAAATAGGACTGCACCAAAGGACTTCCTTGCTGGAATTTGCAACAGTTGTGCACCCAGCTTGTCTCATCCACCAAGCACCCACTTCCATTAACAGGGAGTGTAGCATAGTTGTGTGCCTGCATGGTCTCTTGCTACTTAATCTGTCCTTGCACCTGTCATACAGTGCAGACAGGCCTGAGTCACTTGGCTGTCATTGCAGGACTTAAACTGTCCTGCATATCTTGGAATCAGAAACCCAGAGTGGTTTCAATTTAGGATTTGGTGCAGGTCGTTATCTACACAAACACCAGCCCTTAAATTCACATGAGAAACTTCCTTCAACACTTGCAGGTTTGTCAGATTGTTTGATCCTGTTCCACAAAGCCTGGAAGAATAAGGTCAGATAAGAAAGCAGGGAAGCAATGACCAGCAGGAGAGACTAGGGACTGGTCAAACAACATAAAATGGGCAGGAAAGGGACAATATCCCTAGAGCAAGTTTGAAGAAAAAAAAAAGGAGAAGAAAGTAGAAATTTGGGTGCACCACTGAGTATGAAGAAATGGCACAATGATGTTTGGGTTCAATCGAAAGAATTATGATGTAAAAAATGCACCTGTTGGAGCAGGTCCAGAAGAACGTCACAGAAATGACAAGAGGGGTGAAGCACCTCTCCTATGAGGAAAGGATGAGAAAGTCAGAGTTGTTCAGCCTGTAGAAGAAGGCTCTGGGAAGACCTTGTTGCAGTCTTTCAGTTCCTAAAGGGGACTTACAAGAAACATGGGCACAGACTTTTTAATAGGACTTGTACTAACAGGACAAGGGGTAATGGTTTTAGACTAAAAGAGGGTAGAGTCAGACTACATACAAAGATGAATTTTTTTATGATGAAGGTGACAAACACTAGCCCAGGTTGCCCAGAGAGGTGATGGATTCCCCATCCCTGGGAACATTCAGGGTCAGGTTTGATGGGGCCCTGAGCAGCCTGGTCTAGTTGAAGATGCCCCTGCTTATTGCAGGAGAGTTGGACTAGATGGCCTTTAAAGGTCCCTTCCAAACCATTCTGATTCTAGAAGGGTATCAAGCAGAAGGAACCATTAAAGGCAATGAAAGATGTTTCTATTAACACAAGATAAGTAAAGGAAAAGAAAGACAAGTACATATGAGGCACAAACACAAATATGTATGTATTTTTATAATATATATGTTTATATAACATATGTTTATATGGTATATTGTCGCTAGCGAGCAGAGACCGAGGAATAAAGCGACATGGACGGTTTAGGACGAGAAGAAACCGACCCTTTATTAATTTACAAATTCGCTTATATACCTTAGCACACTGGACACTGACGTAAGGTTATTGGTTCACTGACCAACCACCCCCCAGAGGGATTGGCTGAACCCAACAACACTTACTTCAGATATTTTCTCTTTGGTATCATAACAATGCCATAGTTTACAAAATCTCTCAACTGTTTTCCTACAGCGTCCGTGAGAAAGCAAGGCCTTCACACAGACACTGTCAGAAAACTGAGAAATCTCTCTGCAGCCAGGCTTTTAGCATTCACAGTATATAAGTATTTTTATATTTATATAAAGATATAAATACATATATTTGCTGAAATATTTGCTGTTGTTTTTTATTCCAGTCTTTAGAACCAGAATTGTTAACTAGCAACTAACGAAATTATTTTTAACAATAGGATGGGGGCATAGAGGAAAATAGATCAGCAAAGGCTAACAGGTATTTTAAAAAACTACATGTACTCCAGGGGATTTAGTTACAGCAATTTGTGAATTATTGCTGCTAACATTTCAGGAATGATGATGAATGGGGGTAAAACAGACATAACACTTTGTTTTGTGAAAAAGAGGAGTCGAATTTCTAAACTAAAGTAATTTACATCTATACACAATCCATTCAGTGTTTGAAACTTGCAAGTGGATTTTTCTAACGTGAACTTCTGAGTACAATAATGATTACTCTGTATATCTGTTTCAGTTGAAGGAAACCATGAAAGTGTTCTGTAAATTACAAATAACTTTACTTTTGTCATTATCAGATGACTCCTCTTATAAATCTATTGTCAAAGAAGGAAGTTGGCAACATGTTTTTCAGAATCCACATAAACAAAAGACTAATTAGTCATCAATGACCAATTTTTTCTAATGCGGACATGCAATTATTTTCAGTCTTGGGTAAATAATTCCATTTGCTCCAACTCCTGATACTCTGGGAAATCCATGTTCTTTCCAACCTTTTCATTTCAGGTTTTTATTACTTTGGACTTCTTAGCTGATGCCTGCACATATGAAGGACAACTTGAGATGAAGGGCAAGGGAGGTAGGTAGGATAATAGGCACAGTTTGTCCAATATCATAGAATCATGGAATGGTTTGGATGGAAGGGACCTTAAAGATCATCTTGTTCCAACCCGTGGGCAGGAACACTCTCCACTAGACCAGGTTGCTCAAAGCCCCATCCAGCCTGGCCTTGAACACTTCCAGGGATGGGGCATCCACAGCTTCTCTGGGCAACCTGTGCCAGTGCCTCCCCACCCTCACAGTAAAGAATTTCCTTCTAACATCTAGTCTAAATTTTTCAGTTTGAGGCCATTTCCCCTTGTCTTATCACATATCCTGCATGCCCTTGTAAAACGTCTCTCACCATCTTTCTTTTAGGCTCCCTCCAGGTACTGGAAGGCAGCAATTAGGTCACTCTGGAGCCCCCTCTTCTCCAGGCTGGAAAAAATCCAGTTCTCTCAGCCTTTCCTCACAGGAGAGGTGCTCCATCCCTCTAATCATCTTGGAGACCCTCCTCTGGACTCACTTCAAAGGGTCCATGTCCTTCGTGTGCTGAGGACCCCAGATCCAGATGCAGCACTGGAAGTGGGGTCTCAACAGAGGGAAGTGGAGGGGTAGAATCCCCTCCCTCACCCTGCTGGCCATGCAGCTTTGGATGCAGCCCAGGACACGTTTGGCTCTCTGAGCTCCAAATGTTCCTGTCCAGCCTCTCATCTACCAGCACCCCCAGGTCCTTCTCAGCAGGGCTGCTCTGATCTGTTCATCCCCAGCCTGTGTTGATACCAGAGGCTGCCCTGACCCAGGTGCAGCACCTTGCGCTTGGTCTTGTTAAACCTAATGACATTCCCATGCACTCACTTCTTGGGCTTGTCCAGGTCCATTTGGATGGCATCCCATCCTTCAGGTGTGTCCCTCCTCTCTTTGGTGTCATCTACAAATCTGCTGAGGCTGCACTCAATTTCTTTTGTCTATGTCATTAATGAAAATACTAAATTAAACTGGTACCAGTACAGACCCCTGAGGGACACCACTTGTCACTGAGGTCCATTAGGACTCTGAGCCATTGACCATGACCCTCTGAATGCAACTGTTCCACCAATTTCTTACCCACCTAAGAGTCCACCCACCAAATCCATCTCACTCCAATTTAGAGAGAAGGCTGTTGTGGGGGACCCTGTCAAAGTCTCTAGAGAAGTCCAGATAAATGGCGTCTGTAGCCCTTCCCTTGTCCACTGATACAGCCACTCCATCATAGAAGGCCATAGGCTGATCACGCAGGACTTGCCCTTAGTAAAGCTCTGCTGGCTGTCCCAAATCACCTCCCTGTCCTTGATGTGCCTTAGCAGAGTTTCTAGGAGGATCTGTTCCATGATCTTGCCCAGGCACAGAGGTGGTGCTAACAGGTTGGTAGTACCCAACCTTCTACCCTTTTTAAAGATGAGTACAATGTTTCCCTTTTTTTCAGACATCTGGGACTTCTTCTGACTGCCATGACTTCTCAAATATCATGGACAGTAGCTTGGCAACTACATCTGCCTGTTCCCTCAGATTACTCATTCTATCTCATACTACGACTTATTCTTTATCTAGGATTAGGGCCTTTTTATCTAATGTGAGATCTGAACAACTGGTTGAGCACAGGAAAGTGCTGAAAAAAGAAAAAACTTTGGAAAATCCCTATTTATGGTAATAATAAGTTCATGCAATGTGTAATTTCAGGCAAGCAGTCCAAGTAGTATCAGGGATGTGAATCACAGCAGAAATTAGTCATGCTATAGCTGCCTCAAAGCTTTAAAAAATGACCCTAATTTGCCCCCCACTTCCTGCTGTTAAAGATCAACCAAGTGGTCAACATGACCCTCCAAGTATTGCACTGCTGAGTTACTGTGACTAGCTCCTACCCACGGGGCACATCTCCTTGAAGCTCCGTGTATGACTTGCTTGGGTACAGAACAGTGGGTGGAGGAAAACACATCACACCACTTCCTGCAGACATCTTAAATCACACTATTACTCAGAGAAAAAATTCCAGATCTTCCTTTTCCCTGAACTAAATCCTCAACCAAGTCAATGTCCCTCTCCCCCACAATCCTCCTTGACACAAAAGCAAAAAACCCATCCTGTCTCTATTGAAGAAGCAGCAGGCAAGTCATAATCAATCATAGACAACAGAACTACTTATAATCCCAAACTCGTACACTGATCCTCATTGAATAGGACAATGCAAGAAAAACCAAGATTACACAGGTCTTGCTTATCAGAAGCCACGTAAGCCATAATCAACATGCAGTATTAATAAGAAACATCGACTGGAACAACTGTGTTGTAGCCTGGGATTGAGAAATAGGAGCTTCATCCTTCTGAGTTAAGTGAGTTCTGATTCATTTTACCATCTACAGCTTTGGAGAAAATCATCCTTCTGATTCATTTTCCTAAACTCTGTATTACTCCCTCTTTTGATGCTGCAGCCTGCTCTGACACCAGCACAGTGCTACATCAGGCAATGCCAGATATCTTGCATTGAAGTCAGTGACTTAAGGTTTAATTCATATCTGTATTGCATTTCAATGATTTTTGCCTTTCTCAGAGTGCCAGTGTGTCCCTGTAGCCCCGGCACTACCACACAGCCCCTGCTTCACAGAGTGGCTGCCCAAAGGGAGCCATGGGAGTCACCCACAGATTTCTCTGCTGCCTGAGCATGAGCAACCCATTTATATACCGTGGGCCGTAGCACACTGCCAGCACCCCGTCCCGGTCAGCGCACCCGGTCCCAGTCAGCGCACACCAAGGCTAAGCAAAGCTCTGGCTGTCAGCCTCTACCTTCGGCCAGATGCTCACAGCCCTGGAGCTGATGTGTGTATTAAGAGCAACTTGCTCTCTGTACCCACATGCTCACGCAGAAAGGGGACAGAATGCCAGCAACACGCAAGGCAGTCCCTTCTGTCAAGCTTCCGCAGCATCACTCAAGGGAAAACTTGTTCAAAAACTAAAAAGTTAAAGAACAAAGCAGGGACCAAATTATCTTTCTGCTTGCATCTTTTGTAATGCTACAAGGATCAGCACATCATACCCTCCAAACAGAACAATCTTATTAACTAAAAGTCATTTGGAAAGCAACCAAACACCCATCTATAGATTTTTTTCTCCTCATTCACTGATAATTCAGTGGACAGGACTTATTGTGCAGTGCTGCTGACAAGCTTGGGACATCCATAATCAATGCCTGACTAATAACACTTGACAACCAGCAAAGGCTGTCTGATAGAAAAATTTTGCTAGCTAGGTCTAACTGGTTGAAACTCTGGCATGTCTAAACAGATAGAGCAGATCTCCTGTTCAAGGAGAATGTTAGCATTTTCATTATTCCATGCATCAGCAAATAATGATACATTCAATAAAGTCATCTCTTTTTGAAATGCCATTCTCTGCATATATGATTCAGTATATGATTCATTTTGTACTGCAAAAGTTTTAAGACATGGTAAAGTGAAAAGCTGCTTACAACATTTGAAGATTTTTCCCTTCAACTCGTTTTTCTTTGACTTAATTATTTTTCGTGTATTTGGATTTATCTTAATCAAAGAGAATAAATTCATCATGGGATAGGAGCCTGTTCAACTGAAGCACCTAACACTGTGTGCACTGTTGCCATCTAAAAAACTAAAATAATTCTTTTTTGCCTTTGCACTGTGTTTGTGTTTCTGGCTTACAGTGATCACCATTGTGCACTTCAGACATGTTTCTGTTCTAGATCCAATTCTTTCCAGTCTAGCACACCATCCGCCCTTCCACGCACTTCTGTTTAGCTACGCTCATTTCCTTTGAGGCTCAATTGAGCCTTTTTTGGCTCTTGTTCTGTATTTCTGTATTTCTTCCTTGGATACAGCATGGGGGGGGTGGTGTGTGGGGTGTATTATGCATATGTATTTGTGCATGTCTTCAAATAGTCCCCATCTAGTTGGTAGAAACCTAACTCTACTAAACTAGCCCTTACTGCTATCCTTAATTAAATTTCTTCCGTTTTTTTCAGTTTTCCCTCTGGAGATTAACCAAGTTTCCTGTAGAACTGAGTCGATATTCACGTGTAAGACATGTTCTTCCATTGTTATTTCTCAGTCTTCTCACGAGAAGCAGTGTGCCTTGCAAAAGGTTTTCATCTGTGCTCTTTCCCTCATTGCTTTTCTTGCTCCCTAGATGACTATTGAAAACATCAGTCCTTTTGTTTTCACTTGAGGGTACAGGACTCCAACAACCTAGTTCTCAGTGGATTAATCACTTTAAATAAAATGCTGGCATCTGTATCTGCAGGTTTGCTTACATTTTCATTTCCTGAATTTCCATTTCTGGATAAAAGACGTTCAACATGAAAACTGAGAAAAACAGTTGAAGAGGCATGGCCTCACAGAAATGCAAAACCCCCCTTCTTTAATAGTATCAAAGAAGCAATTCACAGCAAAAGCAACAACCTTGCTGTAAGCCATTCACATTTCCAAACATGCTTCTGACTAGAGAAAAGGGAGAGAATTAAATGCTTGTTCAGGGCAGTTCTGATGAGCTCTTGAGGAGATGGAAAAGCTGGCACAGGAGATGTGAGATTCCAAATTGAGAGCTGTTCGGAAATCCAGGTCCTGTTTTGGGGTGGAGGTGTAAAAGCAGCTCTGAAATTTGGACATAAGTTCAAATTCCAAATAATAGTGTTCTGACATGATAGATTCAGGTATTTTGGTTTAAGCCTCTTGTAAGTTTAAAAGACAATTGCTATTTTAAAAGCTATGTCTGAACAGTTCTTAAACATGGACCATAAACCAGATACATCCTCTAATTAGGTATGTGAGTAGACACTAAATCATTATCCATCACAGAGTAAAAACTCTCCTTCCTTGGCAGAAGGAAGACAAAATGCTCCCAGATATAAAATGACAAAATTCTAATGGTTACTAAAATATTGAGTTAAAAGAAAGCCAAAGCAAGAGATCTCTGAAACATTTCCATTCTTCCCTGCTGATATTGCCCATTTTATTCAGGTGGCGTAAAAGGGACTGAAATTTGATAGTTCAGTTACATTTGCTTTTGTAATTAATTTGTTATTTATCTCCCCTTCCTCTGTTGGCTGCTCAACCTCTCTTCAAAGCTTTGTGTCTTTACCACTGGTCCACAGAACACAATGAAAGAGAAAGGAATCTTGAAACCTTGCTGAATAAAGCAACAATGTTCAGAAAGGAAAGTCTAGGCTCATCCTAGCAGCAATAGCTGTCTCTAGCAATTTCTGAGTGGAGAATGTCAGGAGGACATCTCCTGTGGAGCAACAGTAACAGCAGCAGAGTGCCCTCTCTGTTACCTGAAGGTCAGATCAGTTTTGCATTTCTATTTGATTCTGGCATGGCGACAGATCTGAGCCTAAGCAAACCCGGATCAAACTCCAAGACAACCCCGCTGGAAAGATGTTTGTTGCCACAGAAACAATTTCTGGCAAGAGGGCTCCATGGAGAGGAACAGAAAATATACTTTCAGGTGAGCCTGTTTCTCACTCTCCCTCTATCAGGGTTTTAAACCTATTATCTAGTCTTTTTCTCTTTTTCAGAGAAATTAGCTACAGCTTCCAGATGAAGTGCTAAAAAGCTCTTGTTTTGCTACCCTGTAGATTAACAGAGTTCAGAACAGTGTTTCTAGCGGAGAAAAAGGGTTGCAGTGGATGTATCCCTTAGAGAATAAACGGCAATGTTTTTTTTATCTGCTGTTGCTTACTAATACTTTTAGTTAAAATTATTGGTCAGTTTCTTCTAAACATTAAAGCTGTTCCGTGTCTTTTCAAAAACAATTGCCATCAGCTGTCAGGGTCAGCAGCTCTGCAAATGCTTCAGCTGGCAGAATAATTCACAACAAGCAATAAAAGCCACTCAATAAAAGCTTTATAGGAAAAACAAACATATTAGAGGAGACAATCAGCTAATTATAAGGTAATGAGCCTCACACGGCTGCCATGTCTGGAGTTCTCTTTCCACAGTTCTTCCCTTAAAAATAATTACCAAGTTGTGTAAATGTCCTCATGAGCGGAATGACTTTCTTTAGTTATGACCACACTGACACAATGCAGCCATCAGAAGTGAAGCCCCAGGGCACCATGAATGCACCCTCAGGTCAGGACTAGAAAAACTGGAAGGCAAGAAATTTTCTTCTCCATGCACTGGAGAAGCCAGTGCGTGCCAACCATGCCACGAAAACTCACATTTAGAGCATCAGCTGGTTCATCTGAGTAACACCATCCACAAGGCTGGTTAGGTGAGGAAAATTTAAGTTAATGCCCCCTTTGAACACCTGGCCCTAAGCAACTGTGCTCAGCCACAGGTAAGAAGCTTCCTATCTGTCTGACCTCACAAGCAGCCTCAGGCTCACCCTAATTGATGACATCTAGTACGATGACACCTGTGTACACCTAGTTCTGCAGAGATTCACTTTCCTCCCTTCTCTTCCCTTTCCCCATATCCCACTTCTCTCTTTTCCCACTGCTGTAAGATTGCTTACAATCCAGTCCTCAGATCCAGAACAAAGGGAGTCAATTTTTGTCCACCAACCACAAAGTGAAATAAATACCTCTCACCGAAGATGTCAAGTGACACAAGGTTTTTTAATGAGATATTGGAACCACCAAATCTTTCTTCATTTAAAACTGTGATATTCAAATCACAACACTGTGATGTAGACATTTTCACCTCTGCTATCACAGAACAACATACTTGTCTGATCCTGTAAACCCAACATTTTCTTACAGTATACTTCCTAGATTCTGTAAAGACCTTTAAAACTTTGGGGATGTACTTTCCATGTTATCTACATCTGCTTTTCATCTTACCTACATCTGTATAGCACAGAGTGTAAAATAAGCTGGAAATGGTGCTCTTCTGCCTCTTCACTCATACAACAGAAAGACTACAAGTACCTGTGCACGAGTAGCCTGATATGGGGGAACAACAACATAGCAGCAGTAAGATGGGGAGGCAGGAAGGATAGGGCTGAGGACAATAGAAAATTTTGTTTCCTCAAAGAAGAAATGGAAGAGTGGGTGTTAAACACACAGGATTGGCTTTTACTGGCTTCTTGATTAAAGAAAACTTGAAAGAAGAAGTGGTTAGACATTCTACTCTTCTGGAGCCAGTGTGAATACAGGGTGCTAATGTGGAAAAAGTCACAGTGGGTACTGACTAACAGACTGCTCAGAAAGTCCCATAATGCTCACAGTGACACTGTCACGTCTTATGAGCCTACGTGTAGCCATTTTTACTTACTTTACTAAGTTTCCTTACATTTTTATTAATAAATATCTGCATGTGTTCTGAACAGAAAAGGACAGGACAAGCTGTTATATTCTTCTAAATTCTCTATTTCTCAGCTCCCCTCCCCATGCAATACACAAAAGAAGAATCACTCAGTGAATTGCTTTTCTTGTTCCTTCACAAAGACTGACAAGAACCAGAAAAATGTTCGCATAACAAGGACCAGCTACAATAATGAACAAAAGTTTTTGATCCTATTGAAAAAAAAAATTAATTTCTCACCTGATGGATTTCACTTCGCTAAACAAACCCTCACATTTCAAGTTTCCCAAGTCAGATTCTGAACAGCAGCAAGAAAAGTGGCTTAGTGTTTGGAAAATATAGTAATGACATACATTTGAGATACAAAGACAAAACTATATGGGTGCACACGGAGCACCCGCACATCAAGGTATGTGGTTTAGCAATTTCATGCCAGGTGTAACTTTTGGCTTGTGTTCTCAGGGGAAATGAAGTATTTAAGTCACTTACTAGTCCTTCCAAATATCTTGTACATAGTCAACTTATACAGTACTACAAAGTTCTCTGAAAATGGCTCCAGGAACTTATCTTCAGGCTACTGCTCTGATTCCTTGCTGCAAACAACAGTTTCTCAGTTTACGTTAACAATTTCCTCTCATCAATACAACTTGAACAGTCAGCTCTCCTTGTGCCTAATTGGAACTCAAGAAAATGGTCTTGGGAAAACCTTTATTCCAAGTTCCTGCTAGTAGGAACTTTGCCAAGGAAATTAATCTTGAAGTTGTGAATTTTTTTGGACACGTTGCTTTGGTTGAGTCCTTGGAGCACCTCGTTGTTTTGCTTTAACAACTCAGATAGAAAACTGTCTTACCACCTCTCCAGGGGTGAGACCTGGCTCAGTGATGGAAAATTAACTGGCTTTCAAGAATGAATAGATAAAAATGAAACTCACCTGTGAGCAGAGTTTATGCAAAGACGTTTCGCCTGCAGTGTGAAGAGCACAAAACTTCCCTTCTCCTCGCTCCTGCTCAGGCTGCTGGTGACACTGTCCTCCTCCCAGCTGTGAGCAAGGCTGTCCGTGAAACAGCGCAGGAGGGAGGAGGAGATTGTTTCAGCTCCTGTGCTCTTTATGGTTCATCTGTGAAGGAGTCAGCCCAGCCCAGCCCTCTCCTCCCTCACCCACTTATTCATAAATGAGAGAGATGAGAGTGTCAATAGCAGGCACTAAATACAGAGATTGCAACGTACACAGAGTGGTGTTCCCAGCCGTACCCACCGGCACGCGCACTGACCAGCAGAGAACGGCACTGGGATCACAGCAGCTGGTGCAGAGGCCAAATACAGCTGCTTCCAGCTTATCTAAACACACACAAATGTTGCCTCATGCAGGCGTATTGAAAAGTATACAGAGTGTTAGTGTTGTTATTAGTATCATTTACAGTAAGTTGTTTCTAGAGCTTGTGGACATCAGACCATTACATCGAAACACAGCAGGAGGTGATCTCTGCACAAGGAAGCATCTTATCTCACTGTGGCAGAGCAAGGGCTGGGGGGGGTGGGCGCAGTTCCTTCCTCTCTTGTCTAAACAGCCAGACAGACTGAGGGCCAGACAGACAGATAAACAGATCGAAGGGCTTGTCCAAGGTCACTCAGGAAGAGTGTAGCAGATGAAAAAGCTGACCTCCTGCTAACTCACAGCACTACCCCTATTCCCACAGGAGTGAAAGCTTCACTGTGGGATATGTATTAAATTGTCTGTCACTCAAACTGAAACGCACTGCTCTTAAAACAACAGACAGATACAAATTACACCATTGAAGCTGGAAACAAAAGCTGTTACCAGCTCAGGCTCTAAACTGGTATGTAACTCACCTGATGCAGTGCTCTGCTGTGCTGCTGTAGGGACACCAGTGGCACTGCATGGTCAGAACAGCACCCAACCAGGGCTCCCTTCTGCTCACTGCAACGGGCAAGAGTGCTCAAAGGACAGCCAGACACAGTGAGACTGGAAACAGGAATCTTGTGCAGGGAACTCCAAGATATGTTCTCCATTTCCAGCCTGGTGGAAAGCAGAGTGACATAAGCACAGAAACAAAATAGAAAAAATAAAACAAACCAAAACAGAGAGACAACACAAGAACATTTATTTAGAAAACTTGGAAATACTCCAGGAGTACCCATGGCTAACATCAGAAACAGCATCAAAAATAACTCCTCATTCTAGACAGAGGCAAAGGGCTCTTCAGGTACAACAGGCTACCCGATGGCAGAGCCCTTCCTCTGCCAGATCAGAGATCTAAATTTATCTACAGGATTAAGAAACCTCTCTCAGTTTCTGAGGAGGGATGCAGCATAAAAAAGAGGAAATTCTTGGACGGGGTCATAAAAGGCTGCAACAAGCAGAGAACAGTCCTTTGCAGGCTCACCGTGCTGCTCAGAGGATGTCAGAGGTCAGGCAGCATACCTGGCTGAACAGGCAAGGCACAGGCTCCTGGGAGCACAGCCAGAGGCTGAACACCCTCTGCACTGTTAAGAAATATGAATGGTTGGTGTCACATTTATTAGGACTACTTGGAATACTCCCTCCTCTGATTAATTTTTTCTGTTGTTGTTGTTGTTTTGTTTGTTTGTGGTTAAATGGTTTTCTTTTATTTTGTACTCATTTAGTCTTTATTATTTATTTTTATATACATATATAAGAATACATATATTAAGAAAATCACCCAGACTGGGACCTTTCAGGAAGAGAAATACAACATTTGCTTCAATACCTCTTAATCCAAAATTATATACCCTTGGATACTGCAACACTTTTATTAAAGAATTTATAAAAGATGGTATTAAGAAAATGAAGTGCAGTAACTTCCTCAGTAGTACATGCACTATTCTTCAGTAAAAAGCAACAGGGCATTATACTGGACTACTTGCCTTCCCTGAGAGACTGTCTAGGGCAGAGATCATATGGTATCCAGTTCTCACTAGTGGCTGCAGGGAAAGCATTTCACCTTCTGCAGGGTCCAGGCTGCAGATAGGGAACAAGCCCGGAGAAGACCCACAGACAGTGATTACCCTTTGGGTGCCAGGGAAAGCAGAGATACTGGCAGAGGTAACATCGTGGGCAGAATTTCTTTCCTAGTTCCCATCTTGACTGCAGTTGTCTTGTCATGCTGACGTGTACATGGTCAAAGATATTTAACACAGATGTTGGATACAGGTGGACAGAATATCCAGAAAGCACAGCCTGAACCTCGGTCATCAGACACAATGCAGGTCTACCAGAGTGGGCTAAAAAGGCAGCACTTGACCCACACAGCTGGTAAATTACGCCTTGCAAGTGGAGCAGAGACAATGACTTCCACAAACGTCCCTCTCAGAAAATGACAGAGTAAAATAAACTCCAGAAAAATCCTGTGTTTGTTTCTTTTTCATCCAGACATTCTATTTTGCTTGCCTCAGCATGCAGATGATGTAAAGCAGGTAATTAAAATAATGGGATTTAGGGGCTTGGGCCAACTGCCCTCATTGCTTCCAAGGGGGCAGAGCCACGTGTTGTCACCTCCATCACACACACTGAGCCACTGCATGCTGGACCATATTTAAAACTCTCAAAATGAAAAGAAATAACATTTTTTGTAGCCTTTTATCTCCATGAATTATACAGTAGTTATTAAAGCTGACAAATAGCTATTACTTGCTGCAAGTAGCAATTCTAGCTTTTCGCTCACTTTGGTCAAATCATTTTAATGCGTGTGATGATTCAGTAACACTGTTGAATTGAATTGCTCCTGGCTTGCATATGTCAAAACTAGAAGCAGCAAGATTCAAAAAGAATGGAGCTAAACTGGCATTATAAATAATACAGATGCCATGGAAATGCAGCAGGAAGGAGGTCATCTAGACCATCTCCTTACCCATTGAGGAAAGCTAGACTAGCCCCTCTAGAGCTTCAGGTTCTGTTAAATTGCCATTAAGGAAGATTCTGCCTCACCCCTTGCAATGTCTCCATTCCCTGGCTAGGGCTGTTCTTAAGAAGCTTGCACTAATATAAAAATCTTTATCTTCCATGTTTCCAATTAATTTATCTTTTTATTGTCCTTCTGTGAATGTACATGAAAAACAGCCTATTGCTACCTTCCTCAATATCAATCATTTAAATGTCTGAGGATTAAACATGCTGTCCCTCTTTAGATTTTTGCAGAGTAAGCAGCCCCACTTTCCCAGTGTTTTTTGCAGATCATATTTTCCAGGCCTCTGCTCACCCACACTGGTCTCATTTCCAGTCATCAGCATTCCTCCTTAAGCATATTCCAGCAGAGGCCCTTTCTGGCAGTGTTGGCATTGATTCCCAGTACCTGGTCTATGCTTTGCCTACGAGGGTCAACTTTCCTATGAAATTTGATTTAAATCCTTTCAAGCACCCATTTTGGTGAGGAAAAGAGGAAAACAAGTTCTCTCTTTTGCAGTGACATGGAGATATTCCCTTATTCTATAGCTGAATAACAAGGACTTCCTAATGCTCTTCCTGGTACCACCCTAGAGTCACTGCTGGGCCAGCTCTTACACTGCCTGGAGGGGTGGCCATGCAACACAATGCTTCACTTGTTTCAGAGGTTTCACTGCAGCCAGGCGTCTTGCTTTATCTGGCTGTTCTCCTCCTATTTTCCCTTGCTTCTGCTCTTGTCCCCATCTGCACTGCACCATGTGTTATTTTTAACCTTTCCCACAGGTTAGAAGGGTAACAGGTTGTTCACAGGAATATATGACCAGTAGGAAATTCTCTCTGTTCTCACTGTGCTGGTGTTTTCCAAGCTCCTTCAAAATCTGAATTCAAAAGCACTCAAAATGTCCTACTTCTGCCCACCTCAGCAGAGGTAGGAACCTGGAAGGGCAGCAAGGGCTCAGTAAGCTAGATAGGGACAGCAAACCATCCCCACAGGGTTGGGTTTTTTTGCCAGGTAACATACGCCTCTCTAGTTCCTTCCTGAGGCAGGGAACACATTTCATTTACACTGAAAATGCAATTTAACAATCTTCTGCACCTAGACTGAAAATATCCAACACAGAGACTTCATTTTGGATGCTGGAAATGGGCTTCATGGGGGTGAACTTGGCAACCGAGTAATACTGTATTGTGGCTACCATGTGGCTTACCAGTCATCATCTGCAGAGGATTAAGGACCTGTAGAGGATCAGCTGGCTTGCCCTAGAGTGCCCTGTGGTACAGCTTCAAGCACCCAGTTCTTCCCTCTGCCTATAAAGGGAGAAAGGCCTCACTCGTACAGAAAGAGTGAAGAGTGAGGTGATATGAGCATTACACAGCCATCCAGGAGCTCTGCCCGTTTCTGTTCACAATACTGAACAACACAGACACAGACACAAAGGAAGTGGAGAATGTAGAAATTTCTGTGCCAAGACTATCAGAATTAATAAAAAGTTTTTTCAAAATCTTGGCATCAAGGGCAGTGAAGTTATTGGTAGTCATTACAGCTAGTCCAGAATCCAGGCTAAAATATCTCTGCTCTTGCTATCTACAAAACAGACTGAATTAAGTCTTTCCCCATTTATGGTGCCCCTAGAGACACAGGCTTTGGTGTGTGGCTCGTTGTGTGAAGGACCCATGGATGACTGTGGATGTGTTGGTACACTATAAATGTGTGCATGAACTTCCATTCAGCTATGGGAAAGAAGGCTGGTCACAGGTAAGTGGAGTTCATCAAGAGGGACAGCCATGTGGACTTGATCTCCTGTGCTGCTCCTCTTCCCCCTATTAGCATGGATTTGGGAATTTTAGTTTGAGAAGAACTGTAGTCATAAGGTAGTCCATACACCAGTGCCCCAATGCAGTGAGGAAGATGGGGCCTAAATGCCCTTGAACCAATATTTCAAGGACAATATAGTCCCCAGTCTTCTATCAAAGCATGAATGTTCATAGTTCCTGAGGTAATGGTGTTTGCCATAAAACATTGCTACAGACATCATGCTGAAAACAATAGAGAGGGGTCACTGAGTTCACTTTTTGCTTTCCTTCCCACGTTCAGTTTTAGATTCCCTTCTAAGTATATTCTCCTTTTCCAGGTAAACCCTGTTAAACAGATATAACCTGAGAGTTTAACACGTGAAGGGAACATTTCTTCTGATTTTAGTTAAAAAATTCATGTGGATGAAATTTGATACAATAAAGTCTTGTTGGTATCTGTTTTCATTAATTTGCCTGATTGCATAAGAAGAGAACAAGCACGTGCTCACATAGGGCAGGGTGGGAATTCAGGATCTGCCAAATGGGACCTGTTACCATTGATATGGCTGGTTAAATAAACAAGGAAAAGGATCTGTGTTCATGGGAGCTGAATGTGGGTAATAGAACTGGGCTTCAGGAATTCCAAGTTTTTTTCAATTAAAGAAGCCAAAATAAGCAAGGAAGGAAATTCTAAAACAATGAAAATGATGTGGAAATTTGTACTGTTAAAAATACTGAAGACTAAATAGAAACAATATTGCCTCAATATGCAAAAGTGATATGGATCTTCTTAAATGCATCTATCATCCTATTAATATTTTTAAGTGCTAGCTAATTCCCACAGACAATAAAGATAATACTCTGCGATGAAGAAGAGAAAGATGTCTAGTGCTGGCAAGGAGAAGTCACAATGGAAGGAAAATTGCTGGAGGTGAAATGGGCTTGATCAGACTGTGGTAGCTGGTTGCACTATCTGAGCTGTTGGACAGAATCTAGCAAGAAGGCTCCTTCGAACATTTCACACAAAGAATTTTCTACCAACACACCATGTGGTTTTAAGAGCATACCAAAACGTTAAAAATATACTGTTACCCATCAAACATATATAACCCACCTTCTTTAAGCCTCAGCTATCCAGGAGCAAGATGCTACTGTGTGGAAACACATGAAAAATTAGCAACAGCAGAGAGATCCTCTTGCCAGTGAAGGTTCCAAAGCTGCATTCTGGAGTGTGCACAACGGTTCCCTCACTGGATGCTGCTTTAAACCTTTTGTGCTCTAACTGATCTAAGACTACTCCACATGGAGAAGGAACAACTGTATCAGAAAGGTGGGAGGCATGATGGAAACGAAAGTTCATCAGCTGTACAGTCCTGCTTACATGATGCTGTTCATACGGCTTCCTAAAGTGTTCTACCCCTTTGCATCATCTACTGAAGGACCAAAAAAACTGTAAGCAAGCTCAAGAGACTGAGCAAATTGAAGGTTACCAACTTTAGCTTAATTTTAGTTAAATCCCGACTAAATTGATACAAGGTCTATCCCATTCAGTTTGTGCCTACCTGGTTTCTCCATCTGCCTTTTCATAGAATCACAGAATATACTGGGTTGGAAGAGACTCCTAAGAATTATTGAGTCCAACTCCCTGCTCTTTGCAGGACTATCTAACATTCAGTCACATGACTTAAGAGCATCATCCAGATGCTCCTTGAACTCTGACAGGGTTTTGCACTGCTATGAGCAAGCAACCCTTGTTGGGAGGATTGCAGGTGTAAAAAAAGTTCCCAAGATTTTTCCTTCACAGACATTTCCCTGATTCGCATGATTTCTTCTACTTTCACTTATAAATAAGTCAAAAGGGTCCTACAGGAGCACTCAAACTGATTGGGAGTTTTCCATCTCTGTAGAAGGCTGAGATGCTGCAGCTGAACATCCCCAGCAGCCCTAAAACACACTCATCTGTGAATTAGGTATTTGTGGGCTCACAGTGCACACAAATGCAAGTCCAAGTTTTGCATAACTAGAGAAAAAAATCCTCTTGCAAAGGTGGAAGGAAGAATTTTTTCATGAGTTTAACAAGAATGGGGTAATTTTGGTCAGAAGTACTTAAAATGGCAAGGGAACATAGGCTTCCAAATCCCATAACCTTCAAAATACCCTGCCAAATGGTAAAACGATCATACTAACATGAAATGCTCACCTCAGTTGTTCAGACATACTTTTCCACTTCTTGCAGAAAACTCCCTCTTCCCTCCAATGCAAATCTCTAGAAATGCCTCAGCAGTCCACTGGCAAGCTGTGCTTCTTCATCTGGAATATCCTTCTCAAACACTCATGTTCTTCCTTAGCAGTATGTTCCCAAACACAAACTGTGCTTTTCTTGCCATTAGTGCATTTTGCACTTCCAGACCACTCAACAACTGCTAAAAGTGAGGTGATCTTTGACCTGCAAATTTCAGGGTTTTTTACATGGAGAAAGTGCTCACTGTTCCAAGTGTGGAATCCAAAGGCAGCCAGCATGTGATGCTGGAGAGGAAGCAGGAGGCTCTTACACTTCTATCTGATGATGGTTTCTTAAAGCGGAGGCTGTTTAGCTCTCCCATGAACTCTCTCATATCATAAATCAAAACCATTATAACACCATGATATTCCATTAATCTATTTGATTTCATAAGAGCCTGGTGCAATGAGTCTGACCAATAGCTTCACTTTCCCTTTCCTAAGCACTCTCTCCTTTAGCAGAGTTTCACATCACACCATAGGGTGTCACTCACTGCGGAGGGAGCTGGGCTGCTTTTGTTTTCCCTTGTGCAATACAGCTTTTCACAGGCTGGTGCCAGTGCTCAGATCTGCTGCTCTTTTTCATTCTGGTATGCAACACACACATCACGCACTTTGGCATGGTCTCACCATCAGAGCTACATAATCCTCAGTTATGATAATCTTTGGTTAAAAATGTTCAAGTATTTTAACTAGAGCTGATTAGAACATCTGGGAATGATGAGCTGACAGTTTCCATGACATCCTGTTTTGTTTTGGACATGTTTTACATTCCTAGTTTCTGTGGAATAACCACATTTTCATCGTCCTGTTCTCAGGGAAAACCCAGTTTTGCTTCCCTACCATTACATCCTAACCCCCCACAAGAGCCAATAAATAAACTGTCTCTTCCATGTTTCAGCTGAGAGAAGCACAAGTACTCTTCTACTGGGGCCCCTTACTCATCCATATTACTCTTTAATGGGATTCTTCACAATCCTCCAAATCTGAACTAACCTCAGCTTTCTGTCACACTTCATCAACTCACATTTCTGTCCTTAGGACGCAGGTTAGCCTTTTAAGGACTTTCCTATTTGAGAAGCTATTGAACAGCAGCTCTCTATTTTCTACTGTTCTCTTCATACTTTCAAAAAAATTCTTGTAGCTGGAAAAACACCATTTAGGTTTGGAAAACTTGCCATACCTTCTTCCCAGTAACTTTAAACTCTTGTCAGTACTCTCTTAAATAATGACTTTTTTCAGCCTTTTCCAGCTGATGCCATTCTTAGTTCATATGGCAGCCTCTAGCACCAGCTTTCAAGCCAGACCTTCATGGCCCAGTCTAATTCTCCAGTCTAGCAGCCCTTCATAACAATAACTTCATTCGTTATTTCTGGTAAATTAATTATTTCACTCTGCACTGTTACATTGGGTTAATTCTGCCTGGTACTGGCGATTTGTAAAAACATTCACAAATTTTCCACCTTGTCTTGAACATTTCCAGCGCTGTTGGGATCTGATATTCCATGATCCTGATAGGCAGAGAAGCAATTTTTAGGATAATTTTTTTTTTTTGTGAAATCTATCACAACTGATTCCACACTCCACTGCCTCCTTCATCTAAAAATGCAAACCCACAATTCAAATGCTCTCCGGACAGCCGGGTTCATGTTTAACCAGAAAAAAAAAAAAAGAAATAGCGTTATTCTTTGTACGTCAGTTTAACATCCAGGCTGTAATCCTTTCACATGAATGAACAATTTCTGGATCAATTTCTTCTATGTTCTGTCTTAAAAGTCCTTTACCTGTGGCTGAGCTAGTACATCCCCAAATGTCTGGACAATCAGAAATAATTTCCGACCACATGCTGATGCACAGTTTTCCTAAGCTAAAGCACTAGTTATTTTTACAATGTCCTTAACGCTTAGAACTTCCCTCATTATAGAAAAAAAAGAGTAAATTCTATTTTTTCAAATTCTTCTTCTGGTGGTTTTATGTTCTGAACTCAGTTAACTGAAATCAGAAAAGGTCTGCTCACTTCACAATCAGGCCCCAAGTTTGAAGAACAGCGGAAGAATATCTAACAGGAAAAAGGTTTCCATGACACGCTGTTTCTATAAAGGACCTCAGATTTCTTGCTAAGGATATACTGTCACGGCAGAGCACGCAATCTCCCGGCAGCCATTCCCACGGCAGCCATTTATTATACTTCAAACACACACCACCATTTGTTTCCTTGTGTCAAACAGCTTCACTGACTTCACAGTTTGAGCACGCTGCAGGGAGCGGGTGCTGCCAAAGTCACAAAGTGCCCTTCGGCTTTCTTGGAAAATTACTGGCAACTTAGCTGCCTCCTCGGGATGGATCCCCTTCAAAAATCCGTCCTTTAATAGAAAACTCGATCTAGAGAATTAATGAGCCACTGAACGGCTTGAAGCGTTGAATCCAGAATCATTCGCAGCACTACTTAGCACGTAATTAGCAACCTTCAGAGAGCACACCCTTCCCTCCTGTCAGGAAATATCAGCATCCTACAGCCCATGCAGAGCTGGGAAAAGCCAGTGTGCGGAAGCCTGGGCCTCCTGGAGATCCCTTTTTCCCGCTGTCCAGCAGGCAGCTGGGGGCTGGGCCAGCTCGCTCTGTCCCCCCCGCAGCCTGGCCCGGCCGCACAAGCTGCAAATTGAAACAGCTGCTATTTTATCTTCACTTCTTAGAAAGCATCCAGAAAGGGTCAGGCAGCTCTGCGCCACCCTTTACCCTCACAGGAACACCTCCCCCACTGTCCCCGCCCCCTCACAGCACCTCCACCTGCCCAAAACTAGAGAGGATTTGCCGACTTCTGTCTCTCTAAACACAACTGCCTTGTCCCCCTCAGGCACCGGAACGCCTGTTCTGTGCTGCCGCTGGCTGTGCGCGCCTCGGGGAGACAAAGCGCAGCAGGGGCTGCGGGCAGGCCTGCTCCCGCCCAGCCCTTCCTTACCTGATGGCGCAGCACACGGCGGGAGCGCGGCCCGGGAGCCACGGTGACTGCCAAGGAAGAGCTGACAACAACAAATGAACTGAGCAGACTGCGAATTAACTGCACCTGCCACGGCAGGGCAGGCACCTGTACCAAAACTTTCCTGAACGTTCCCAGAAAGGCCGAAGGGCCACAGCACTCTGCGCTTCAACAGCTGTTTTATGGTGAAACATCTGTATTTAGAATTATCCCACACCTGAATGGTACGACATATGTACTTCGTATCTTTTTATTCAAACTCACTAGAGCCGAGAATGTAAATAATTGTAAATTACTGAGAAACTGACAACTAAGGTGTGCCACTGGGCAGGTATTTATAGCAAAAGCAGATCTACAGTAACTAACAAGTCACAGATCGCTTCCTCAGCAGTCCAGCCTGCACATGCCCTCCAAAAAGGAGCTGAAACAAGGGAGAAACACCAGTCTTGAACCTTTAGTGGTCTGGCCAAGAATCCATTTTGAGATAAAATTTCTGGAAGAAGAATTTGAGTTTACTAAGAATATTCAGTATGTTCTAAAATTGCTATATAGCACACATAATTTTAAATTTGTTGCAAAACTATAGTTTGCAATTAAAATAGCAGAGAAGGCAGAAAGGGGTTTTTTGCCATTCTCTCCATGTTGAAAGATGAATAATTTCTCACGTTCACAAGACATCCTGAGAGTTAAGTACAAAACAGACTATATAAGATGCAAGCTTAGTCAAAATTGACAGCATGTTTGGCCTTGCCTGAAGTGGTCAGAGAAGCATAAAAATCTAACGGTCCAATTATAGAGTGAACTGTAAGTCACTTCTTTGCCTGTTCAACCCTCCTGTAGTCTTCAGTAAGAAGGTTACAATTAAACAAAAAGACTTCTGGTACACCTTCTATATTATAAAAACAAATAAAACTGCACCCAGACATGCAAATCAATACTAAGGCTTACAAAGAGCTGTTGCAGACAGATCTCCAGCACTGCGAATGACATTTTGGGGGTTTTTATTTTTCCAAGGACAAAAAGTACAACATCAATCAATTTTATTTTAATCTTTATTATAAACAATTTTGTAGTTCTCAGAATGGGATTGCTACATATTAGATAACAAAAACAACATTAAATGAATCAGTTTTATCTTTTACTAGATTAAATCAGAACCAGCAAAACAAGTATTTTTTTAAGGATTTAGTCTATTGCAAGAAAAACAGCTTTACAAACATGGAATTAAAGATACGCCATTTGATCATATATACATAAGCAGCTGATGACACTCTGGACAGAAACATACAAGGAACTTCTTTGCACATAAATAGATTTTTAAAAGTATATTTCTTTCACGTGTACAAAATTATTTTGCTTTCTATACTGAGAAAAGTTCTTGGAGACAAACAAGGATTTCTAAGAGACAAAATCCCACTTAGGATGTGGGTTGTCATGCACACAAGGATGTAATAATACAATTTACACAGCATTCTTATACAGTACTTGATCTTATATACATACTTACAAGACACTTCTGTACATGAGATGCCACCTTTGCAATTGAAATGGCATCTCCCCTGAAAGGCTGCAATAGTTCCAGTGTTTGTATAAAAGATAAAACAAGTTTCAAAAGGCAGCACCACTCTGGTTGCAGAGTCAAGGATCCACTGAGCTGCAGCTACAGTGAAGGCAGTGGGGTAATTATGCTGGCCTCTGTGTTTACACAGTCCAAGCGGGAAAGGTTGAGATGTCACCCTTGAAGTCTACACAATACCTTCTATAAGATGTAGCTGTGGCTAGAAAAATAGATTTTACCAGATCCATGGCTAAAGCCGTGCACTTCTGCTCTTCATCTCTATGCTACTTGAACATTTGGTTCTATCTTCAGGGGAGAAATTTGGCTTTTATATGACCTTTTCAGTATGGTTATTTACCAATGGTGGGGCTGGGTTTAGCACACACATGACCTGTGAAACTTTTCTTTAATGCATGTAGAAAGGGTGCACCGTGCAGCAATGACAGAGGACCCTGCTAAGCTTCTGCTGGACTGGGGAATGCTCAGAACCTGTGAGAATCAGGTGCCAAGTTTGCTGTGAGATTAGGTCAGGCTTCCACTTTGTTTTAGGCACAACAGTGTCCAGAAGGACTGGGGCTTTGCTCCTTGGTTCTCTTAATCACACTTTGTCCAACTACAGAACAGTACCCAGAGAGTACTCAGAGCAGCATGCAGGTGATGCCTTTTAAGACCTGACAGTGTCTAGATAAATGGTACCTGGACATCAGCCATACCAAACACACATATTACAGCTACACCTGTGGGTTACACACAGCCATACTCATACCAAACCGTCTGCTGATCCCCCTGGGGATCAGGAGACCCACCAGTGCTGTTGGAGCTGCCTCCTCTCATGGGCTCCTCTACAGTCCCAGAGCTGCTTTCTAACAGCTTACCCTGGCACTTGGTAAGTAGGGCATCACCCTGGCCTTGCCCTAGGGAAGTACTTCCCTCAGTGCTGCTGCAAACAGCTCTGGCAGGGGCCACTGTGGCCACCTCCTCAGTACGAGGTGCTGACTTGGGTTTGACTTTTGAGGGAGTGTGCGATGCAGACGAGTAGTGTTGCCCAGGGCTCACACGCTCTTGCTGCTGGGCATTCAGACTGCTGGTGGACGCAGTGGGTGAGGCAGAGAACTGATGGAAGGAGAGCGGCCTCTCATCTTTTGGTGGGACCAGGGAAAGGCATCTCGCATCAAGCTGCCAACAGCGGGAATCAACACCTTGCACGGAACCTGCCACCTTTGCAGACTGAGGCCTCTCTCTTAATGGTGCCTGGGAGCTCGTTGGCACAGAAGCCCTGGTGGTCTGACTGACAGCATCCTTGCCCCCATGCAGCTCTGATCCTGACTTCTGAGGGCTCTCCTGCCTGTAGGCCTCTGGGCCAGCAGCCCTGAGGAGGTCTGCAGAGGCTAAGCTAAATGCCCTGCTCAGTGACGTACTCCTCCTGCTCACGGTTCCTGGCTGCTGAGGCTGTGCCATCTGCCGCATCCCGCTGGCAGACTGGTGCTGTGGCGTGTGAGGAAGCTTAAGGGACCCTTGAGGCTTTGCCAGAGCATCAGGTTCAACTTGTCTGAGGTTTGGCTTCAGGTAATTGTCAGGCTTAGCTGTTCTTCCTTCTTCACCAGCAATAGCCATCTTCACAGTTGGAGCAACAAGACTAGTGGGCATCTTAGCAGCCTCCTTTCTGGACGGCTGAACCAGCAGGTTCCCAGTAGCTGAAGGCTCATTTGCTTTCCTAAAATAATCGCTGAGCAAGTCATCTCTGTTAGTGGAGGTGTCCTGGTGTGAGAAAATATGCACGTCACATTAATGAGAACCCATTTTGTTTAAAGAATCATGCAGAACTCTGTATTCACAGAGTCTTCCTTCCCACTTAATTCAAACCAAACACAACCATAGATTTTATATAGTGGGGAACAGAAGAGATGAATGTTTAAATGGGTATAAATCCAACTCAAGGAATAATGTGCTTATTGTAATTAGATTGTGACAGCCTTGTTTGCCAGGTTAATTGTCATAATTTTTAAAAGTTTCATTTTGGTTGCAACCTGGACAGCAGCTCTTTTGCGTCCTTTCACATCAGCCACTGTCACTTTAACATCAATATCATATTGATGACATCAGCCTTTGGTATCAGCAGATATCAATGATGTCTGTCATCTTCCAGAATACAGTTCATCTGGATAACTCTCTACAGTAACTTCAGGAATGTAACACAAGACAATACCTTGGGGAAATGTGCTAGCGTTACAAAAAAGTTTCATTCCTTCTCCATTGATTCCCTTCACCTCTCCCACTCAATATACTATGTATGTTAAAAGCTGCATGTGCAATACAATGAAATGTATAAAAACATCATTACAAAAATTGTTTGCCCACAATGAACTTGCAAATTTCAAGTCAGACAATTAACCTGGCATTAAAAGAAAATATACAACAAGTATTTCATGGGGATGGTCCATGCAATCCAAAAATGGCAACGCTTGATCAGCAGCCATTGTACTATCAGTAAAAGGCATGCTCAGAACAGTTAAGGGACATGCTGACTTTACAAACAACATGCTGAACAAGCTCATGAAATTTACTTATTTTCTCCAGGGAGCATGTTTAAAGCTTAATATACTTATTTCACTAGTGTTCCAAATATTTCTTCCAGTCAAAAAACTCATTTTCCATAACCAAACACCATCAATGGTAATAGTGCAGTGTGAAAATTTCTAAGCTCAACTAAGTGTTAAAGCATTAAGGTTATTTTTAACTTTATTTAAACAGCTGTTACGCACATTAACATTACAGAATGATGAGTCCTCCGAAAACACGCATGTGTACGAACAAGCGCTGCAAATACTTTAGGAGCAATTAATGCAAGTGATCTGCCAGCCTTTAAAATAACAACTAAGAGTTACAGTATGCTTCTATAGGTATTAATATGCTAGCAAAAGCTGTGGTAAGTCAGGAGCTGTTGCCTTCATAATAAGAACAATGGATACCCTGGGGATATAGAATGAAGCAGATCTCCTATTTCCCCTGCCTGCTCTGTGCCTCACGCTGTCAGGACATGAAACACTGAGGACCGATTCGAGTGACTGCGAATGTTCCTGATGAATGGAAGGACATAGGGAGTAGCAAGAGGGATACAGTGCATCAGCTTCTAACAGAAACTGGTGTAATGAAATCATTTCAGTCTCATTTAAACTGCGCCGATGCTGAAAAGGAACAGGATGACAGAAAGAATGAAAATGGACATGGTCAGGTAGTTACAGACACACACAAAAATAATAATTTTAAACATCTCTAAAAGCTAAGAATTGTACTTAGAATAATGAGGGAGTAGGAGGTATATTTAAACATTACTCTGAAGATTCAAGGACTAGAATTTACCGATGCCATGAAATGGCACAGCTCTGCTGATTTCAATACTTTTACCAAGGCATTCACAAAACAGAAATCTCTGTTCACTTACACTATCAATTAATTGTTAAGATATTCCTTACAGGTATATACCCATTCAATAGTGCACTGCCTCACACTGTACAGCATGTCTAAGCAGCGAAAGACAAATGCCATCTTGAAAACAAACATTTAATTCCTGAAAAAAGCACTTCAATAAGAGACATATTGTTGCAGTCATTGAACCAACAGGGCAGTACCAGTCAACACACAAACATGGTGAAAAGTATCAAAAGCTTCCTTCTGCAAGAAAAATTGTCTTTCTCAAATGCACTGATATTTTCAGATTTAGAGATGGTTTTAACAACTGTGTATTTTGCACTTCACTTGAAAACTGTTCTAGGTTTCAATCCTAATTATAGATTTAGCAGCTGAAAATTACAAAGAAAAGTTACCAGTTTATAAATAAAAATCCTAATTATAGATTTAGCAGCTGAAAATTACAAAGAAAAGTTACCAGTTTATAAATAAAAATACCTGGAGCTGAGAACTGATGATATAATACAAAACCTTGACCACAACCATTTGCTAGCAAAGAGCCCCAGCAGTCCCATACACAGTACTTGCAGTGAATTATCTGACTTGCCATAGCTCATACACCAAAATAAATTAGCAGAGTGCTATGTGAAAGCTAATTTTGCCTTAGTTATTGAAACTGTTTCATTCATGAGACTTGACAGTACTCACGTATATGAACAAGGATCATCTTGTCTCTCTCTGTTTCCCTATGCCCTCATCCTCCTAAATCATCTTTGAACAGTTTTTTGACATCTGAAATGGGTTATCTAGCTTTATTTACTTACACTTGGTAGAGACAGCCTGTTGCTCTCTTCCAAGAACTCTTCCAAAGTTACCATCTCACTGCCAGGTGAGGCAGACCGCTGCCTGCCTGCGTAAGACTGAGATGGATTGCTCTTCACAGCTATATCACAGGACATCAAACCATTCCGGTGGGAGGAGGACTCATGTCTGCTGCTAGGGCTTAAGGAAGCAGCAGCAGAGTGAAGGGAATAGGTGTCTCGGAGCAAGGCTGGTGCCTCCCTGCTTGGCACCATATCTTCACTGCTAAGGCTCTCAGTTCTACCATGGATATGGTCTAAGGAACCTGAGGAGAAGCAGAAATACCGTTAATGACACTGCTCTGATGTAATTTCAGTAGATTTCACACTCAGGTAGGAACTTTATCGTCCAGGGCCATTTCCACACAGACTGAGTGACATTTTTTACCTTACTTTTTTCTCCTACAGAACTCAAAGCAATCAGAGCTTTGAAAAATCAGGACTAGTAAATATCTTACAGCACCTTAAACAAGCACAACTATTTCGCCAAAGAATAAAAACAGCACTGGGGGCTAATAAGCCTTATATTAATAACATAATATTGAGGTGCCTCTTTACAACCTGTGCATCACTAAAGATCTCCCAGTCTTGGCTGTGTGATCTGAGAGCTAGAACCTGACAGTGGAAAAGCAGAAAGCGGATTTTTCCCTCTTGGCATCCTTCAAGGATGCACAATTTCAGCAAAAGCAGATCTCCAGAGCACACTGATTCCATACGCAGAGACCTCTTGTTGTAGAGAGTCTAATATGTTGTAGAGAGTCTAATAAATGGCCTGATATTTCCCACAATACGATGCCAGTCAGACTGAAGCAAAACTTGACTGTGTGCCTTAAAAGCCACCCCTTGCCAGAATCAATCTTAGAAAAACACTTCTTGCCAGCATTTTGATTCCCAAGACAGCCATGTCCAGATTGCATAATCATTACCATTTCAAAACAACAGTCTTCAAAATTAATTGGAAGGAAAATGGCATTTTACACACAGTTTCATGGAATTTCACTTCCTGTTTGTCACAACTCAGCTATAAAAGCTTTACCTTTCAAATTGAGAGGTGAACTACTGCTGGAAGCGTTCCTACTGCTCTCTAAACTGTTTGGCCTGGACACTGAAAAACAAAAATCAAGCATTGAACAAACAGATCTTCAGTTCCTCTGATTCTCTAGAAGACTTGGCACCAGTCTCCCTTCTGAAAATAGGACCTGTGCAACTAAGTCACTTTGAAAACATTAACAACATAATATACACAGGATGCCAAAATCTGGACAGAGTAGAAACCATCTTCATTTTTCAAGTTGTTTAGGATCCATCTTGTTTATCTCATTTTTTGCACAAAAAAGTACGTTCTGGGTTTTGTTTTTACACTAACTATAAAGTAATGCAGATACTGAAAAAGCTCAACAATAAGTTGCTGTCTCTTTTCTCAGTTTTCTTTGGAAGGAGCTGGTAGCCAGCTTGCAAATTAAGTCTTCCACAATCTCCAGGCAGGCAGTGCTGCTGCTTCAACAGTGTTGCCACTGTGCATCCACAAGCCCTACACAGAATTTTTCTTACTGCTGATTCACTCCCTTAAGGAAGGAATTAAACATTCTCCAAAAAAATCAGCAACAAATCTGTAGGACATGCATTAAAAGGTCTGTTGGTGGGGGAAGGCAACTTGCCTCAACATCAGCATTGTTTTGAAAATTCATTTTGGCAAAACATCTATTAAAAGCTTCAACAGAAAACTAGAAGCAGTTGGAACCACATTCCCAAAATGGTGCTGCATTACTACACCTCCTTCTGTAATATTAATGTAACTAAAACACTCCATGACAGTTCACATGGATGTAATGAAACAAGTCTTAACGCAGATGTTTAGAGCACTCACACATGCTACAAGCTTACCGTGCTGTCTGGTGCTTGCAAACTCCACCTCTGGGGACTGTTCACATAGATTATCTTCTGAATTATAGCCTGGAAAAGAACATAAAACTTAAAAGGCCAATTGAACACAGAGAGGTTAATCCTTCAGGCTAGTCTCCAAATGCATTCTAGCAGTGTAGAAGACTGAGGTGATCAAGAGGGTTTTATAGACCCATCTTCTAAACACTGGGTAGAGAACCACTGAAGAACTGACAGTCAAATGTGGTCTGTCAAGTTGATGACATTACAAGAGTGAGTAAACTCTGTATTTCATCATTAAACCATTAAGCAGATAAAGTAGGAGTAAAAATATTAGTGCTCTGGGTTTGTACTTGAATGCCACTAGCAGCCTTGCAGGAGCTATAAAGCAGCCTGCCTGGCACTACCAGCTGGTGTATCAAAATGCACCACACACCTTTGGGCCTGCTCTGGAGCCGGGAGATGGGGGTGGAAGTGTGCACGTGAATAGCTGAGGTTGAGTAAGTCCTGGGACCCATTTCCACACAGCTGGGTTTTGTTGCAGAGTCTGCTGAAATTTCAACATTATCATTGCTGCCTCCGTGATGGGAATTCCTTTTTTGCTTTAGGTCCATTAGCGCTGGTGGGGAGAGAGGTAAGTGAATAAGACTCAATGAAAAAATAGCATTAAGGGATTTGTATTTATCTGCCCATACAAACATGACAAGCAGGCACAAAGAAACTGCACAACAGAGGCGCTAGTTTGGCAAGCTTTTCCATAAACAGTGCAGTAGTGGATAGGAAATTTCTGCCACCAGCTTGTCAATCATGTGTGCTCTCTATAAAGAGTGGGAGTGACAAGGGCTGCTTAGTGCCGGTGGGAGGGTTGATATTATACATGCAACAATTACTGTGAAAGGAGGAAGAAAAGGAGCAAAGACATGAATCCAGAAAAGATAAGTGAAGTGTGAAATTCCCATAACATTATTCCTTGTAGGTGCGTTTTGTAAGAACTTACTTCAGTAATAGAATAAGGAAAGAGTGACAGTAGTCATGCTCTTACTCAAAGAAAAATAATGCTGATTTGAAAATTATCTATCATGATCCATGCACTAAGCTAACTGCTTTCAGGTTTAGATCTTTGCTGTGGGTAAGAGCTCAGTCTTTACAAGGTTGAAACTGCTCTTATGATGTTCTGGTGCAATGATTTTTAAGTGGAGTTCCTGGGATCTTAGCAGGAGAACAACAAAACTGTCTGCTAGAATATTACTTAGATTAAGAATCTGAAAAATTATTTTCTACTAATGAAGCAGGTTAATTAATTCCTTGTAACATGAATCTAATGCTTTAAGGCACACACAGAACAAAATTTAAAGAATGTACTACAGAAAACACAATGAGATGCAAGATTCTAGATTCTATATATATTTCTATGGAATACTTGATTAAGTAATAGAAACTAAATGTTGAAAATGCAGCAGAGTGCAGAAGTCAAAATAAACAACTTGCAGAGACAATGGACAGACAGCTCAAAGCACAGAGCAGCTATGAAGTGGTATTAGAGAAATGGACCAAGGTGCTGTCATCTTAGGTGGCCCCTGGAAGCTGACTTCTTTCAGGAACAATGTTTTCTCCCAAGGTCTGCGTGGACTCCACTGCACAGGGCCAGCACTTGCTCTCAGAACTGAAGCTTATAACATGCCTGCAGGGCAATTACTGGCTAAAGCCTCACATGCAGATCTGTATTTCTAACTGACTTCGTAGATGCACTTAAAACCTTCTACGGATGCCAAAAATATTAATTACCCTGGAGATTAACATTCTCTACAAATCCCAAAATGGGTAGCAACAGGCTGTTCTGCCAGAGTCCCTGGTTGTGTCACTGGGGACACTTCCCAGAGTGAGAAGGGAAACGAGATCTTTTGGCCTCTCTGCTGAGCTCCTGGTAGCACGCTGCCCATGCTGCATCCAATTCTCTAACGCGGTGGGGACTGGACCTACACATTCATTTCAGAAGCCACCAGGTCATGACTATTAGACAACAAGAATTCTGGGCAATGGATTAATGAAGGTTATTCCCAGTCTTAAGAGAACAAATCTACACTCTTCAAAAAATCTGTTGAAACTGAATCAGAAGAAACCAAAACATCAGCTCAATTCAGGATGAATTTTCACAGTTGGTAGTATAAAACCTTGCAAATACCAGGTTCGAGTGCAAGCATCAAGACACTTGGGTGAGAATAATTTTTCCAGTAGCTTCCACTCTATATTCAAAGCTAGACTATTTAAAAGCAGAAAAAGATGTTAAAAAACCTGCCTTTTTTAATCATTTAGTAGCACAGACTATTGGAAAAATATCTGGAGTTTGAGACTGTATTTGTATTTTAGTATGACTACCACACTGTAGAAAGCACAGCAACAGCAAATCAGTTCAACGCTTTAACTGGACACAATGCAAGTACATGATTGCAAGAAAATATTGAAGCGAATAGCAACTTCACTTACTTACAACATGCACCACAGCCAATATACATACGCAAACGGTATGCCATGAGGTCCCCTAAAGTGTGCTGCATTGAAGAAATGATCCACAGTGTGCAATAGTGATTCATCTTCTACAGGAAAACTTAAGTCCATGTTCACTAATCTTTGCTTGCATTTAGAGTATTGTATAGACATGCTGAGTGTTTCTATCAATGTGCGTGTTCTTTTATGGCATGTGGGGTTTGTTTTTTTTGTTTGTTTTTTTTTTTTTTTAAATATTTGACAGAAATAAATGAAGATAAATGCTACAGAGAAGTTGTTAGAAAACTCCCAGTTCCGGGAAAGAAAGAGTTGCATTAGGAGAGGATGGGATGTCGGAAGAAGACCAGAACCGGAGCCGATTAGAGAAAGACTGATGATTCGATGGAGACTTAGGAGACTTTTCTTTATCCTTGCTTTTGCTTCTCAAAAAGGCAATCTTTTTGCGCTGTGCAGCTAAATTGTTATCACCCAGGTATCCCAAAAAGAAGAAGAAAAAAAAGTAAAAAAAAAAGGCCTTATAAATAAAACTTAAAATGTCTTAACACAGATTAAAGACTACACAACCAGTAAAAACAGATACAGCTAAACAATGACCAACACCTATAATGGAGGACTGATGAATGCATAGCTGAACATAGCTAATCTGACTCAGATTAAGGCATAGATTACAACATACACACAATATTTAAGCAAGTCCACTAAGAAATTACTGTTAGAGCATTCAAAATGTTTTTGCTTTATAATATAAAATTAAATTGGTGTACATGTTACTCAGTGATAACACACTCAAATTTCCTAGATGTCTTCTAGGCTTTAGTACTGGTGATCCTCATCTCCACAGAAGTGTGTTTCACACAACATCATAACGAATGAAGCCCCACAGACTTTCTGTTATCTCTGGCACTCTACAAGGGCCTTGTTCTGTGGCAACCCAAGCCCAACTTCCCATGTGGAACTTCTGACGCATGTTAAACACTTAACATTGCCTGGAATCATATGGATGATCTTATTCCATGAAACATCTGTTTTTACTTTAAGTGAATAAATGACCTCAAAGAATCAGAACAGAAAGAGGGTTTTTACCCAATCAAAATGAAACCTTCAGACAGACAGATACTTGCAGTAGTTTATAATAAGAGTTCTACTTTTCTCAGCTGCTCCCCCCTTCTGTTTCCCACCCACCACAGTGGGAAGACAGGAATTATTATTCAAGTATCAATTTCAAATTTGCTTCTTGAAAAGTATTCCTGGAGTACAACAATCTATATATATAAGCTGACAGAAATTATCTCAATAGAATAAACAAAGCTTGGGACATATATATTATCTTTAATAAGGATGAAGAGTATTTATTTTGAGGAACTTTCTTTTAAATTTCCCATAATTAGGAACACCTGATGTACTATATAAACTAACTTAACAGAAAATCATTCCATCTTCCTTACATATGCTTTGGTGTTAAAAAAAAAATCATTTAATCATTTTACATTACAAAATTCCTAGTTCAATTCTAAATCAAAACATGGTATCATCCTCCAAAATCACCAGGTTATGATAAATCAGTTATTTACAATAAATGGGTTATTTGTTCTGCACGTGCACCACCTGCTGGCAGTGGCTGTCAGCCAGCTCATGCCCCTCAAAGAGCAGCCTCTCCTGAACCACACACTATTTCATTATCAAGTTTTAAACTGCTTTGCTACAAAACCCCAGTAAATTAAGTATTTGAACCAACTTATTCAGTAACATGCAATACATCTAGGCAAACCAAGGAATTTTACACAGAAGGTGAAGGGAGTAGTAGTAGATAAAAGGAAGAAAGTAAACTAAAACCAAACCAAACCCATTACCTTCTAGAGTTTACTCAAATTTCTAGTTTAGGGTTTTATGCATACTAAAACTTTCATTGTACTAAAAAAACCAAACCAAAACCAACCAAACAAAAAAAAAACCCAACCAAAAACCCCCAAAACAAAAAAAAAGGACATAAAATATAATGTGATTGAGCCTTAACACATTCTATATATTAAATATTTTTGAAAATTTTTTTAGCTCATAAATTTAGGCTGGGCATTCCTTACCTTTGTTTGAAGAACCCCCAGGGTTCTCTCTGTCTTCCACAGGGTTTGACCCTTGAGAGGTATTATCCTGAGCCTCATGTTGATATTTCAGTTTTTGGGAAGCAGATGGAGAGTTTACCATCTCTGGGGATTCAGAATGCCATGTGAGGCTTTCTGCTGCTGGTTTCAACCGCTCCCTTGGATTCTCCTTCTTTGGCTTGATTAATTTGACTAAGGCTCTGGCTCCAATCCAGGGGTTTTTCCTGGTAAAGCAGGTTTTGTGAATGGAATTCAGAAAATGCTACAAGAAATACTCCCCAAAGAAGTTTACAGCTGTGCTAAAGCCATCAAGCCACCCTACATTCTTATTTGTTTACTGTCATGAATTGGTTCAAAAAATGCAGCATGAATTTCACAGCACTTGAGATCCATTTCTCTACTGAAGTCCAAATTACTTTTACAGAAATATTTCTTCAGCACGAGAAACGTGAGAAAGACAATTGCTCACTCTGCTAGAAATCTAAACTACACATATGGACCCACATAACACATTCTTGCACTGTGAAAAACTCCACTACAAGAACAGACTAAGGAGGAAAGAAATGAAAGCTGCTTTGAAGCCTCTTTGCTAAGGTTATCAGTCAGAACTAGGTATGGTGGAATTAGCTTGGCTCTTTTTTGTTGTTCTTAACATAATTTTTCGGTCCTTTCTCTCCAACAGACTGCTTATCCCTTGCTTTGAAAGAGCAGCTCTGAAAGCTCCTAGTGCTGCTTAGTCACCATACTGGGAGCAAAGTGGCTCTTTCCCAATTCATTTTGTTTCAGATTCCTGTATTAATACAGAGTGCCCCACATGAGACCCTATGCTCTACATTAACACAACCTGCTGCTTCAGGGAATAGCTTTCAGAGTGAGAGTGAAGAGACAAGTGGAGATGACACCACCCTTACTTCAGATGAAGTTTCTGTTATCCCCAGTTACAGAAAGCCCTTTCTCGTCCTCACAGATCTGTACAGCAGAACTGAATCCATGTAGAACTTACTTTTTTGGAGCAGGATCATAGAACTTGTACTGATCCATTATCTTCTCTTCAAGTTTTTCCTTATGTCTCCTTAAGGCATTCAATTTATCACTGTGAGGGGGAAAAGCATATTCTGAATCATATGTATGAAATTAAGCATAATCAAAAAACTGAAGACCAAAAGCCACCAAGAGAGGAAAGAGACTGAAATATCCTCCTATCCTGAACCTTCAGAATCCCACTGAGCTCATTTACAGTCTGTTTGGAGAGGGCAAATGCAAAAGCCTACCAACCATGCTGATGGGTGATTTTTGTGCAATAAACATGAAAGGTGAAAGAACAACAGTAGATGGTGGTGCTAGCTAATATACTAACTAGTATCTCAGGCAGAGTTAGTTTGGTGGGTGTTAAGATTAACTACATCTCTTACTCATTATTTTATTAACCTACACAGCAGAAGTTAGCAAATCTTATTCTCATTCAAGTAGTAGGGCAAAACAGTCAGACACCAGGATAAACATATTAGAGTACATCTGAACTGTATTCAGCCTATTACAGCAAACAATTTCTAACACTTCAACCATATAAGCCAGTACTGCTACAAAACTCAACTCAGTAACTTCCACATCATCCTGATGTGCTTAAACTAAAATTCTTGGAATTAAGAACATTTTTTTCTTCCTTCTTTCATACCTATAAGAGAAATTCATGGCAATGAAAACATGATTCTTTGTAAATGCACAGTATCCTTAAACAGGGTATCTCACTTCAGTGTGTCAACCTGTGCATGAAGGACACAGGAACATATGTTGATGTCTGTATCCTTAAAAACAACATCAAAGCAGGTATTTCTTGAAATACAAATGACAAAAACAAGAGGAATATGAATATTTGCTATTCTTCAGGAACCTAAATATAAAATGATTCTCATAAGACTAAATTTTTGTTGCAACTTGGCTGTTTTCCAAAATCTTAAAAATCTTTCCAAACTTTCCCAAACTCTTCTTCTTTGAGAAGTACCACTGGGTTTGGCATCCAATCTTTTCTAACTGAATTTTCCACATAGGTTCATCTGTGTTATTTGGAAAGAGCTGTGCTTCCTCAGGTGTTTTGTGAACATCCCTTTGCAGTAAGGCAACGTGAAAACATTTTGTGCTTTCTCCCATTATACTTATCTCCTACCAAACACCCCCTTTTCTGACAGATATCAAGAGGACCTATCATTCCACTGCCTGCTCTTCTAGTCCTGATGGATGATTTGTATTCTATATTCATCTAGATTACTTTTTTAGGTTTCACAATTCAAATCTCTTTTTTCTTACATGTACTGTTTCTGTTCTTCATGATACTGGTCCTTGCTCTCCATGTTCTGCTCCAGTAACATCTGATTCTGCTGGCTCAGCATCTGAATCTGACTCAGGAGATGATGGTTTTCTTCTTCCAGATTTCCCTTTAGACGGGACAGGAGCTATTAAACAAGACAAATTAATCTCTCCTGGAGTGCACCATAATCAAGGTAACACAGTAGCATGGCAACCTAAGATACAAACCTATACACTTCAAAGTATTATGGGGGTGTTCTTACGTAGTTTGACCTTGTATACATAGCATGTCAAAAGCTTCACACAATAAATGTCAGCTCTCTAACTCAAAAGCAGCAGCAGCTGTGTATCTACAGCTACTCACCTCGCAGTGGTTATCCAGCTTTGTCAGAGATATCTCCGTGGATTGGTGCTGTTCTTTCAGCTCATCATAGCGAGCTTGCCAACGATTCAACTCCAACTGAGTGTTGTTCAAGGAAGTTTTCAGCTCTTTAGTGTGTGAATGCAGCCCTTCATACTCTGCCTTTAGTTGGTTGTGCAAGAAATTCACCCTAAACATGAAGAAGACAGCAGACTTATGAAGGACACTTCACAGAAACGACCTCACATTCAAAGACCACACCATCAGTTTGCAGCTCTCACTAAACCAAACATAGCTCCAAAGAGTAACTCCTAAGGACATTTTTATTCTAAGTATATAATAAAACTTTATTAAGAACTAGTGATAACATTATAAAAAAGTTTCAAATCTACAAAAGAACTGAAAGGAAAATACATGGAAAATAAAACTGCTATTTCCTCAATATGTAAGAAACACACCACAAATTTCTGAGGCACAATGTATTTAAGAGCATTTGTATATAAAGGCAGCTCTATCTGGCACAAATAAAGAAAGCACATTATTTTTTTTATCCTGATGCATGGAATATGAGCATTTAAGCGTTCCGAAGTGTGAAACACTGTAGTGTTGTAAGATGATACTGTGGCATTCTTTTACACTTTTAGGTAAAACTAAAAATGGCTACAAATCATGAAGGCATAACATTAAATAACTAAATAAACAGATTAAGTTCTGAATCCGCTGACAGATAAGCCTGGCTCTCTACCAGCCCTGCAATCAACATATGCGACATCTTTGTCCCTAAGAAAATGAATTAGGAACAGAAAACTTGAGAAAACCTCTGGAGAGCTCTGCACTGTTCTAAAGTACACTTGTACAATTGTAGCTCAACTTAAAATGCGATTTTTAAATATGATTCAACCTGACATTGCTTTAACTTGAAGTGGTCTTGGCCCCTTATTTGTACCAAACAGATTCTCAAAACACCTTTGTAGTAATTAGCAAGGCTAGGGGGAGGTTTTTGGGGGTGGCTCTCAAAAGGGGCTCTGCCATGAGTTAACAGCTACCCACTGACCAAGAGTCTCTAAGACTGCTTTTAGTAACAGAAATGGCAGTTTCTCTGGGCAGCAGAAAATAAACAATGGTAACTCCTAAAGCTAAAATCATACTGTGTAAAAACCATAAACCAGTTCTCCTCAAGGGAAAAAAAACCCAGTATCATCTGGGGGGTTGGGCATTTGTAGCTCTGCCGGAAGGCAAGTGCTTGGAAACAATTCATTGCAGAAAACCCTTGTGAACTGAACCAACCACGTGTGGAAGCTTATTTTGTATGAGCAAAGGTCCCAGGTCTGAAGCACCAAATAACAGGATCGGTTGACAGTATTCACGAAGCTGACAATCTTTAATGAGTTAAAATTACCAAATTAACAATACTGAAATAGAGAAAAAAGAACAGACACATTATATGAAGGTACTTCAGAGCTAAAGCAACATATCCATGTTTTGCATAATTGACTTTTAAATTATATATATAACAATTTAGCAAAGGAACCATACCTGTCCAGTTCTTCCCTCAGCTTCTGATTTTCTCCAGTGGTTATTGCATTTGATCTTCTCTCTTGTTGCAGAACCTCTCTCTCAGATTTTAAAACTAATTCCAACTCTTCTAATTCTGCTTTGTGTTTCATTAAACTGTTGTATCTGCAAAAGGAGGAATAGCACACCCTCAGCTTTCATTCAAACATTTTTCTTCCTCAGGATAAAGATTTTTAATAGGTAATACCACAACAACCAGAAAGATTTTTTTTTCCTGCTTGCTTAGTTTCATCCACCTTTATGTGGTTAAACTTCTACCAAAGCAGAAGAATTCCACACTATGCATGAAAATTCAACTTAGTATACAAGTCAGCAGACAAGACTTTAGGAAAAAAAAAAAGAAAAAGAAAAGCATTTTTTAAGCAAACTGTAACACAATTACCAGAATCTTACTTCAATTCCAGATTTTGGTCATTTGGTAAAAGCATGAGATTCTGCAGAGTGCATGGAAACTTCTCCACTAAACCAGAATCCAAATCACAAATAACTGACAGTGGCAAGAGTCAAAAACCTGACTAGAAAGCAGCTCCCAAAAAGCAACAAGAAAGCAGAGCAATGAGCAAGAGTTTATTAGGTAACTACCTCATGCATATTAGGTTGTATGTATAGGTAATAGCATCCTGCACATCTACTAATCTCCTGCATATTCCAGACAGATTCTGAGTATCAGTGAGTTGACAGCAAAACACGTTTAAGCAGGGACTGACTCACATGCTCGAGCGGCTCTATTTGTTCACTAGTGAAAAAACCAAGAGCAAAACTGGTGCTCACATCTGGGCTTCCACTGTTATTTGGTTTATATAACTTGTGGATAAACCATTCAGGGCAGAGAGATGGGGAGAGAGAGAGAGGGCTAATGCCATCAACTGTGTCTTTAATTTTGATCTCTGGAATGCTAAAGTAACTGAGGTGTGGAACAACTCCCCTGATATTTGGCACAGGCATGGATTAGGGAGGCTCAGCCTCCCTGAGGTGCTGCACCACCTGCATTCAAAAAACACTGCAAAGAACAGGTGGATTGAAATCACTTCACAAGGCAGCAAGCTGTTGCCAGATTTTTTTTTCCTCTGGTGGCTTCTGTCAGAATCTGTGCCCATACAGACACATCGGCAGAGGCCACCAGGGCAGTGAATGTCAAAAGTCATCAGCACATTTTTTGGTGACTGTAATAAAAGGGTATTGCCCCAAACTATCAGATATATCTGTGTCAGTAATGGAGAAATATTCTTCCAAGCAATTTTAAAACAGAATCTAGGTGGAACATGCAGCATTGCTTAAAAAGCTAAAGAGAACAAGCATCATCTTTCCATGACTCTCATGCCAGCAGAGATGAATGCAGAGCACAGTTACTCTGCAGGCATGAAAACTTCAAACCAAAACCAAAACCAGCAGACAGCACCAAATACACTGACTCCTGCCAACTTGTTTTTCTTTCAGGCTACCATTCCCTTCATCCCAGGGTCAAATTACAGCCTGTCCCAAATTCCAGTCCATTGAAGGGCCACACAGAGAAGTACCTGTCTCCCAGACAAAAGCTGCTTTATGCTATTCATTCCCAGTAACAGCAGTAGAGTTTAATTAACCTTATTTATTTGTTTTCTTCCTCCATTCAGGTCTGGGACATTTCAAATTCAATGTCCATACAACAAATGGAAGAACCTGAAAGGAGAGGAAGGTTTCACATCCAGCTCCAAGAAGCATTTTAGACAGACTGTGTGCCAATCCAGAGCCTGAGAAGACAAACTCCAGTCAGTCCTTTGGCAGAGATTACCATGGCTGTCTCTGCAGAAACTGTGCTGTAAATTCTTTTGCTGTCTCCATATGATAGGGCTACTCTGTTCATTTTTATCCAAGCCCTCTATGTTTTAGAGAGGGCTCCTTAGAGAGAAGCAGAATACTGGTCCAGTGTTACTGGCCAGGCCCAGCACCACAGGCTGCCACATCAAGCCTGAGGTAGACCACAGCTGCTCCCCTAGTTGTTAGGTGAAAGGTAAGAAAGAGGAGACTGTCTCAAAAATGGAAATTATTCTTCACGTCCAGAGCCCTAATGAAATCCTCAGCCAAAACCTTCTTGCAGTACAGATTCAGCCTGGAGTCCACAATTTGAGCACAATCTGTGCAACCTGACAAGCTTTACCACCAGGGACCAGGTTACCCTTCCTGTAAACTATTCAGCACTCACAGTCATTTCACTTTTTAAAGCATCAGGCTCTTGGACAAAGGGTTTTAAAAAGATTTTCTTATACACACATATAGAATCTATTTTGGCTCTGACACAATCCATTCCTAGGATTGAACAATCGCAGCCCTCTTTACTCCTTCTGGCTTTTATTCTTTCTGCTGCTTTTTGAGGAGACACACTATGGGTAGGTATTTGTGACTGAGACAACTTTGAAAATGCTCAGCTATGGTAGAAAGTGTGGCAAAAGGAACCCAGAAAAATAATTACCAGGCAGCACAGGTAACATAATAATACGACTCCCTGCAATATGTAACCCTACACAGCAGGGATTCTTTTTCCAGTGTCTCTGTAGGATTAGACTTCTCCAGACTAAGCCACAAAGAAATGCTCAGGGATCAGTTAATCAATTGTAGCTAGAAAGTTATTACCTTCTCTTAGTAATACGCAATATGTAAAGCAAATTTTAAAATGCAGCAGAAGCAGCCAACCCTTCTGTGTTCTCTGAGACGGTCAGCCAGACACCGCAAGACTCCTTTTCTTGCTAAGCCAAACCCACACATCTGTGGTTCATTGGGCTATGACAGGCCATTTCACTGCAGTTACACACAACCCATTATTAAATCCCCACTGCAGTGTTAATACTGTGCAGACAGAACCAAGAGAGGTTTAATGAAGTTTGCTCAGGTGCAGAAAACATTCTGTGGTTAGAATGCAGCAGAGTGAACTACACAAACCTTGGGGACGTGTTGTTGGACGTGCACAAGCTAACTAAAGTTGCTGTGGATTTTTCTAGGCAAGCTGCAGTCGTAGGTTTGTGTGGAAGTGTAATCCTGCCTTAAGCAACAGAACTATGATTACAGTGCTGTCACCAGCTGAGGAAAACCAATCACCTTGGAGTTCTGATGAGCAAAATCCATCTCCTAAACACCACATAAGAAAATACCTTGGCTGCACTGAGCTGCTCTGGCAGGTGACGCATTCTAGCTGAACTTGAACATGAAATATTCCATCTTAGCAGTTAAATACCTTAGTTAAAAAGAAGAGGTATAAGAGAACTTTTCTTATGCTACTCTTTCTCCCTTCTGCTCCCTCAGCAGCACATGACGGAGGAAGAACAAAACATGCACTAAGAAAGTGGCTTGTGGCTTTTTTCCTGACAGCCAAATGGGCTCCTTGGACAAATCACCTTGATAAGTATCTTTTAAGGCTGATCTGCTGAAGAGGATACTGCACTCTTTAAACTGCCAAACTCAACCTGTTTTGAATACAGAGAAGGCCACCATCTGCTCCCCTGCAACACCTCTCACTAGGAATCACATGTCAGAAACAGAGTCGAAACTGTTAATGATTACACTGGTGATCTGAGCACTTACCTCTCTAGATAACCTATTCTTTGAAAAACACTTTTTCCTTAGGCTGGAGCTGCTTAGTATTTGGTACTCATCAAGCAAAAAAGAACACAGCAAACTGCCTTAACAGACTCCAGTGTAGTAATCTCAAGCAAAGCCTGAATCAATGAGAACCATTAATCAGTCTGAGAGAGACTTGGTAAGCAGGAACAGTGTCTATGTAATCACTTACAGCTCATTTAGTCGACAGCCAAGCAGCTGTCCTGTCACACAGCCCCAGTGGATATTTTAATCACAATAAGTTTATTTCTGTACTTTATAAAAATCTACATTGTATTTGCCAGCTCCTTAATCTTTGAGAAAGAAAAGTTTAGCACCAGTTTTCAGTCCACCATCAAGGATCACCACTGAGTTGCTCTGAACCCAACTCATGATCTTGCACAGAAATTAAACTTAAATACAAGTGTTTTGAGGAAAATCACTGAAATGTAAAAGAAGTTTGAGAGGTAAGCAGGAGCAGCATTTTTGTAGTACTACATCATGTATATTGTTCAACCCATGCACAACTATCAGAAAATGACAGTGACTAGAGACTAAACAATTAACAGTTTACTGATTTCCTAATTCAACTGAAAGGCCTGAAGCAAAAGCTTTAGATTATGAGAACTACAAGAAAATTAATAATACATCACTATCTGATAGTTAGGTCAATATAGCTTCCTTTGGAGAGCCTCCTTTGACATGACATGGATGCCACAAAGTTCAATTATTGAAATTTCTCAAGATACACACTAGTCACATATAGGTAACTACCTAGGTGACCTGCAGACTTCATGGTTAGAACAGAGAACCCATACAGTAGAACTGGAGAATGTTTTTAAGGCTGTATGTTGTTATAGCGCAAATCCTTAAATGCAGTGGAAGCGTTTAAGCTATTTCTGACAAAGCATCCCCAAGATCCAAGCCACTGTTTGCTAAATATAACCAGAGTTACCTCTGTTCTGACACCTTTAGAGATCTGAAATCTAGAGTTTTGCAAGTATTTTCATCTTATGTCCTAATGACAACAAGAATGACTAGGCACTTTTTCAGGGCAACAACTTTGTAATTTCTGTTTGTAATTGGAGACAACATTTAAGGCTAAAAATGTAGCATGAGCACATTCTGGCTACACTATACCCTTGAGCAGTGAGCGTACCTCTCACCCAGACCTTTGTGCTCCAGATCCAGGGTTTTGTGTAATGTTTTCAGGCAGCTGTGCTGATTTATTAGCCTTTCATACTCTGCCGACTGCCGTTCATGCAGTGAAGCAAGGTGTTCATGGTCCTGAAGCAATGACTCATACTCAGCTTTCAGCTGCTCCTTCTGTTTCAGTAGATTTTCACTCTCATTCTCCTTGGCTGTCTGCTGATTTTGGAGTAAAGCGTTCTGGGCCATCAGTGAAGCACTCTGGGAGCTGAGAGTTGAATTTTCTACCTAAAGTTTCTCAAATAAAAAGTAAGTATTACTTATTCACCTCCACTGGTGGATACAACAAACATTTTGTAGCAGCTTACATCAATACAGAGTTAGTCAAGAATGAAGCCACTGCCTTGTAGACTAAAGACATCTATGTACTATTTGGCGTAATTTTGGTATTACCGCTGGTAGTATGCACCCCATAAAGCCATGCTATCAGCAGTATGAAAATTATCACGATAACCTCCAAACTGAAAAAACACTGTTTTACCACAAGCTCTTGAGCCCGAAGACTGAGATGATCTGGAACACTCGCAATTCAATTGCATCTCTGACAATCATGATCAAAGTCAAAAGTTACCCCATAGTTGTGTACAAGTAATGAAACTAAAGTTCACCCAAACTCAAATATATTAACTGCATCACTTTGTATGTGGACAATACTTCTAACACTGTGTATGTGAGCAGTACTCCTAACAAGTCTGGTTTCAGTAGAGAGATGGTGCATTGATTTTATATGTTGCTAATATAAGTCAATTACAGATGAGAAATAATTAAAGAGAACCAAAACACCCATCTCTGAACACGCAAGAGGAAAAGCTTGAAAAGCGAAAGTCATGCAAGAAAAATAGAGCTAATCCAATGCTGTCCTTTGAAACTGGTCTCTTTCTCAAACTAAGTTTATTTTTCTAAAATTCAAGTAATTTTTAAGAGTATCTTTTCCACTCACAACTTTGACATTTTGTCTGAAAGCCTGAAAACTGTGATGGGAACTCATTGCTACAATACCTACGAGGAGCTGACTTGTGTCCTCTTTTCATTTCTTCCAAGCTCTTTCACAGGTATAGCATTAACAGAAAAAAACAAAGAGCATAGTTTTTTATTTCAGAAGTGTATCTTCTGGAATAACACATCTGGATTCTGCTGTATTGATTTTAACAAATTCTCTCTAAATAACCACCTTCTTGCTGGAGGTAGCTACCAGACATTAGCTACAGAGCCAATGTCCCTTCTAGCCTGGAGAAATTCAGACCTCAAACTAAGCTCCACCTTCTGGGCTTCATCTTTACATCATTACATCAGCCTACCAACACAAACATTCTATTGTTAGCAGTCATCTTCTCCACACTACTGTAATCAAATCCAACCTCCTGGCACAGAGTCCTAAGGCTGCCCTGACCTGGAGTTTGGCTGTCTGTGTCTGCAGGGCAGTGTTGTGCTCCTGAAGGAAGATGTTTTGCTTCTGTAGTGTCAGGACCTGATTGTTGAAGGAGACATTCTGTGTTTCCAAATGCTTTAGCTGTTCCTTAAGCAGCTGCTTCTCAGTATGCAGGACTGCATTCTGAAAGAGAGATGGCATTGAAGGGGTGACAGAAAGAAAAGAAACAGCTGTCCTGATCATCTGGAGTCCTATCAAAGATGAGAACCAATTAGTGATGATCATTCTGCAACAAAAGCATAAAACAAACTCTTTCCAGCATTAAATGAAGGTAGGACAGGTGTTACACACAGGATTAATCCCTGCAAAGATGGGACAAGATGGACACAAGACACATGAAGCACTTAAGTCCCATGCAGTCCTAAGAGGGACACCCAAGGAATTTGGTAGACTTGGGTGCTCCAGAAAACCTACCACATTCCTTTAAGCTCAAATATCCAGTTTCCAGCAACCCACTCATGAGCACAAGAGAAGTCTATGAGCTAGGAGGAGAGCAAGAAGGCTTACATTCCTTTCCAGTTCAATTGCCCTGTCCTTCAGTTTCAGCAGCTCTGTGGTAGCTTCTTGATGCCCCGTTTCCAATTCCTCATTCATTTGCTCGTTGGGAATGAGCTTCTCTGCTGAATTCCTCAATGACTTCTGAGCATACTGCCCATCCTGCTGAGTCTGCTTAAGTGCATCGAAGTCCTTCTTCACCTACACAGTCAACAAGCAACAACCTTCAGCACCGAGGGAACTGGGATTAAGCATTAATAATGATGGGATACGTCAGTCCTCTCTTGCTCTGTACAGACTTTCAGAGATTCAACAACCATTACCCCACTTCACAGACAGGGTAGCTGAGACAGACAGGTGGAAGAATCCACGTCTCTTGGCCTCCAGTCAGGTGTCTTTCGACTCAAGCTCACTGTCACCTAACAAACAGGCTGTTCTTAGGTGATATGTTTCAACTGCAGTCTTCCTCAGCCTGTGTTTCCACTAAACAAGGCAGAAAAACACAGCCATACCAATGAAAAAAACATGGGAAAACAGATCTACAAAGAGCAATTGTCCAAGAGAACCCTTGTTGATGTGCCCCTAAAACAAAATTTTTTTATGAATTTTGTTTCATTATATAGAAAGGGACAAAAAAAAAAAAAAGGCAGTCCAGTGAAAAAAAGTTCCTGGGAAGGATGTGTATACGGAGGGGCAGAGAGAAGAGACAACCTGTTCTTCAAAAAAAACCAAACCTCAAACCAAAGACTCTCTGAACATGTGAACACATTTACATGTTCAGAACTGCAATGTGAAAAGTTAAAATTCACTTAAGCTCTTACCATATTTAGATCATTCTGTAACTGCTGGTTCCAATTCAGAAAGTCTTTCACTTGTCCTTCCAGCATTGCAATCTTTTCCTCTTTCACAGCTAGGGTTGATTTTAATGCTGATTCAGTTTTGCTTTCCAGAACCTTGTATTTTCTGAAAAATATGGTAATAGCTTTCCAGTGTATACCACGAGGATATGAGCCACCATCTAAATAGAAGACTTCACCTTCACCCATTCCCAATCTCACTACATGTTAAATTATATGTGCTTGCTTCTTCAGGAAAATTATTTCCTCTAGTGTTGCAGATTGCTACTGATGTATTATAGCTGGGGAACTCACTTATGGAAAATCCAATCAATTGTAAAAGAGGTTAACACCAGCATGGTTCTATAGAAGTATGAAAGAGTTACGTAACTTGAAAGAGAGTAAGTTTTTCTCTTTTCCCCATAATTACACTACAGAAATTTCTTCTCATGGCTCTTTTGTACATTCTTGACAAGAAAGAAAATCCAGTCTAAAGACTCCTACAAGATGGGTATGTTTCTCTAAGTAGGTCTTACCAATAAGCCAATATACACACAGGTTGTTGGGATTTTCTTTGTTCATTACTATAGGACTTACAAAGGAATTCCTTGCCGTCAGATATTTCTTAGGCAACATCTATGTTTATACTAACAGGTATCTGGATCACCATTTACATGAAGTAATGACAGACACTGTTTAATAGACACTATCCTTACTTGTTAAAGAGATCACAAAGAGAAATACACACTGAAATAGCTACCCAGCTACTCTGTTGGGGAGTACAGAGGAACTGTGGTAACACTGCTAGCATGGAGGGAGAAAATGGCATTTCCTCCTTCCACCCAAAAAATATTTTGCAAAACTTACAATATGCTGCCAAGCTTGCCTCAGAAAAATGTGATTTATCTCCAAAATTGTTAAGGGTAATGGCAAGGAGACAGACGAGAATCAAAAAGAAAGGCAAAGGGCTTCAGTTAGGCTGAGTCAAAGGAATGACTAGAAGAACTCAGTTTCCTTACGTGTCGTCATTTCCATTATCATCCTCCAGCAGCAGCTCTTTGTTCAATCCCATCTTCTCCAGTTCCTGGCTCAGTTTGTCCAGCTCACTAGACAACTTTTGACTCTTCAGCTTCTCCAGGACCAAATCCTGAAAGAAGTATTAACATGACTAGTTGCTATGCAAAGGGTGGTGATAATTATCCAGCACTACACATTTCTTTTAAGAGTACTGAAAAAATCATTGGATAAAATCCTAGTTTCAAGTAAGTCAGCTAAAATTCTTCATCAGTGACAGCTGAGTGCAGAATTAAACTGATTGCTTTTATTTATAGGTCACTTGAAACAAATCTGCAGAATGCTTCTTTTGGCCTTTGCCTCACTCACTGCACTGAATGACTTCTGCCAACACTGGCTTTGTGCCTGCCTGCCAAACGAGGGAATGTGAGGACCAGGAGACACCACCCCATCTCTGCGCCACACAGGGATGTGTGCAGGCCAGGGGACCAGCAGAGGGAGTTCCCACGTCTCAGCCAGGACAAAAAGCCCTGCCAGCACTGGCACACATAGAGAGGAGTAAACAGGACTTCAGTATGGAAGTCTCCTGAGGTATTATGGCTATGATGTTATTAGCAAGGGACTTGGTAACAGGGTCAGTAGTGAATAATGCACTGAGTTTCTGACATATGGTAAATTACTGCCCAAAATTTAAAAAGTGTAGCTACATTGTAGCATAAGAGACAGGACAGCTTTGGACATGTGACCTTGGTCACTTATTCTGGTATCTACTGATGCAGCCTGGTTTCATTTAGGTTTCTTTGGGAAGAAACTAAAGCAGAACCCAGCAAGGAAGTCATACAAGGAGAAGACCTGACAGCACTGTACCGCAAGGTATATTGGGACAATGCTTTGCTGTTATGCCAGTAAAGTGGTCTGTGTGGAAATGGCCTGGAAAGACAAAATGCCAGCCCGCATTTCTAAAAAGGACAAATTATTTTTGGTGCATGGCTAAGTGTGAAGATCCCTACCATTCAAAATTCTCTGAAATACAAAGGCACCATAGAGATCTACATTGCTCATGTTTCTGCTAAAAGTTTTCTTAAACAACACATGAAGAAAGAACAAAAATGCTACTGAAGCACTTTAGGTAAAAAAAAAACCTCAAAACCAAACTATCCTGAATATCAAATAGAAGCAAGGATAAAATTTTAGGAAAATACTTCGTTAAACTCTAGGTATTCAAGAGTCCTCTGATATCACAAATTTAGCCATGATTCATTCACACGGCAAGGGAAAAAAATGTATGGGTAAGGTCAGTGCCAGTCCAGTGGTCTGTAAAAAAAGGTCCCTTCAACATCCATTAACTCCTTCTGCAGGATCTATAGAAAGTAACTAAGGAAAAGAAGATGGGCTACTGTATGGAGGTCTGCACCACCGGAAAATTTGCAAAAGTCTGAGAATGGAAAGATTAAAAAGGAGCCTTCTCAGCAATTATATTATTTTGTTTATTTTTAAGGAAAGTTGGATAGAAACACAACTTGGGACTGTGTCAAGTGTTTCTGACAGACTTTATTTCTCCTCCTCAAAATTACGCTAATGCTTCAAAAATTGAAATAAAACTAAACCTTAAAGTAAGTGATTGCTTACTGTATTAGTCTTGCTAAACTTATTTATTTCACTGAGCAACTGCAGCATGACCCTTTTTCCTTCTAATGCTCTTTCACAGGAAATCCTGTTTCTGGCAGGACAACAGCAGCCGGGACAGGCAACGAGAGCAAGCTGCAATAACCTGAATCTGCTCATAGGCCACTTATAAGAGCGTCAGGTTCTGGCACACACATCGTCTGATTGCCAAAGTCCTGATGCTCGGTGCAGGGAGAGATCACTGCTGCTTAGCATGCTCTCACTCAGCAGGGAAGCTTTTGGGGAAAGATGCTGTATGTAAGGTAGCTGTAAAGGAAAATCTTGGTGCAGCTCTCATTGAAGGGTTTAGGTTGGTCATCTGGGATGGTTTTGTCTCTTTCAGAATACAGATGTCAATGTGTCCTCAGCAAGTGCTAGAAATTTCTAGACCTGAGAGTCAATCTCCACTGCTGGAGCTCTCATGTTAGCAAACAATTTTGTCGTCACGGTCAGAGAAAGTATCAAAGTCTTTGGTTAACAGGCACATGAGAACTGTTTTAAAATTTTATTCTGCATGAAAAAAAGACATCATTTTGAGACTCTATTGTGGACACAAAGACGAGTACTGCACAACTGCACCAAATGCAGCTTTTGGCATATTCCACTTTCCAAGGCAACACTTTCCAGTGACAGCTGTTAAGGCTGTTAAGATCTCCTGTGGGACAGATATCTCCCTTTAGTACTTCACTGAGCTTATAAAAAAAATAGCAGCATACAACCCAGTAGAATTATTTTGCTTACCTCTCTCAATGTATCTAGTGTTCTCTTATCAATTGTAATTTGCTTTAGGAGGTCTTTATTGTCCTTTTCAAACTCTTTCAGTTTATTAGATGAATCTCTGAATCGAGCAATTTCCTTTTCTAGTGTCTTGTTTTCCTTCTCAGCAACTTCCAACTTTACTTTACTGTCATCCAAAGTAGCATCTCTCAGCTCCACTTGCTGCCGAAGCCATTTCGTTTCTTTCTCTAGCACTTTTTTGTCTTTTTCTAGCTGAGACATTTCTTGTTCTAGGGCTTTGTTTTCCTTTTCTAACCTCTCTAGCTGTTTGGCAGAAACCTTTAGCTCTTCAAGGTTCCTCTGGAGGACCTGATTTTCACTCTCCATTTCTTGAACTTCTTTTTCTAATTCCTGGATCTTTTTACTCCTGTTCTCCACCATTTGCTGAAGTCTCTGGTTTTCAGAGTTGACACTCTGATAGATTAGCTCCAGCCTCTCTGATTTCTTGTTCATTGCTTTTAACATTTCCACATTCTTTCTTAAGTCCTCTTTCTCCCTCTCCAAATCTTTATTTTCTGCTTCTATTTGTGCCATTTTTGTGCTGGTAAATCTCATGGTCTCTACCACTCTTCTAAGCTCCAGATTTTCTTCATCCAGTTGCTTGTTGTCCCTTTCCAGGTCACCAAGCCGGATGGAGATATTTTGTAATGTGTCCAAGGATTTTCTTAGTTTCCTATTTTCCACTTCCAGATCGCCATTCTCCTGCTCAAGAACTTCCACTTTTTCTGTCACTATTTTCATCACTGCTGCCTTTTTTGTGAGCTGTTCATTCTCCCTCTCCAGTCGGTGGAGCTCTTTTTCCATTTCTTCCACTCTTTCCACTTTTTCTCTAACCTGGTCAAAATCCTTTTGCAATTGTTTCTTCTCAAATTCCAGCTTGCTCAGTTTGCTACTAGTCTCGGTAACTGTTTCATGAAGGATTTTGTTCTCTTTTTCGATATCTTTTACTCTTGCCTCGCTGCTCACTTGTGATCTTTGTCTCAGGGATAAGACGACTTGATTAAGGTGATCATTTTCTTGTTTAAGGTCCTTTATCTACATAAACAGTTGTGCAAATGTTATTCATCTACCTTACAAGTGCAGTATAAATTAGTCCTAAAGCAGACAGATCATTGTTAACAAAATCATATCCATTTAATCCAAGACAAATTTCTCAGCAAATTACTGACTATAACCAAGAACCCAAACTATTGAAAAAAATTGTTACCTCTGGTAACCCACAATTTTAATAAATTAAAAAGTGTGCTACATTCCTGCTACCATCCAAGAAGGCTGTGGCAGAAGGAGAAAGTAGACAGAGGACCTTCAGAGAACACCTTGGAGAAGATGCTTTGCCACAAATCATTCCTAACAGAGGGTATATTTCTATCTAGGTTTAGTCTAAGATAGTCTTAAGTCCCAAAGTCTTCATCTTTGGGATCTGAAGACTGAAATTATCTCTGATAAGGTGTCAGGAACCTCAGAATGCTTGAAAATGTAGAGCAGTAACAAACGTCATTAAAGACACACTTCCTGTAAGGATAGTACACTTACCCCACTGGTCAAATTTCAGCTGACACAATTACAATTTAGACTGCAATTTGCATTTGATTCTTATACTAGACAACATCCACACATATCAAAAGGACCTAGACCTGAAAAAAATCACAAACTGCTCTTTTTTGACAACTGAGAATATTTCTGGTTTTACTTCCTGCCCTACCTTCAAACCATCCATTAATTCCTACCACAAAGAATCTGCATTTGTTCTAACTGAAATGCAACACTTTGCTGGTAAAGTGCAGTTTCCCAGGGAGAAGTGTGGGTAAAAATCCTTCAAAATGACAAGAACTACACAAATAAGATGTTTTGCTATTTAATTTTCGCCTCACAAAAATTTAAGAGCAATTTTTCATACAGGTTGAGAATATTCAGACCAGTCTCTAATGATCTGTATTTTTTTCATTTGTCAGATTAGTACAGATGATATGATACTTGCGCAAACCTGTAACATGAGAATTTCCAGGCATTGCACATGAACTGCAGCACAGTGGTAAAAGCTGAAGGGCAATTAAAACGTCAATCCAGAAGACATAAATACTTTCTCAGCATCTCTTTAAAATAGTGCAAAAAGGCTGGGTGGCTAAAGAACCTCACCCAAACTGATCACGCCATACAGGTGGCAGAAGACCAATCTTCAGCAATAAAATGGGGATTTATCTGCACATCCTAAAACCAGTTGGTATTCCACTTAGTAAAATCCAAGGGCTTTTTTCCCTCAAGGGGGATTGTCTCTTCATGTAACAGCCTGAAGACCCCCTTATGGTAACAAGAGCAGAAATCAGCAAAACATGCTGGGCTTCTACACCTGAAGAAGCTTTTAACCTAGATTTGAACAAATTCAACCTGCACTTAATAGCTCTCAAATTGCCTTATCTCCCTGAGAGAACCAGATGCTCTAAATGGCATCACTGAATTACCATTATTGAGCACATGTTATTGCATTACATTTGAGAAGTTTGCACCTGTCTGTCTTTGTCAGCTTTTAGAGTCTCCATGACAACTTGTTGCTGCTCTTTATCTTTTATCAGCTCCTCACTCAAGGTTTCCAAGTCTTGATTGCTTTGCTTCTCTTTTTCAATTTGATTTTGCAACTTCTCAATCTGTATGGAGAGAACACACCAAAACACATCAGCCACAGCTTGACACAAGGACTGTTTGCACTTTAAGTCATTTTGAAGACCAGAGAGAAATGAGATGGGGACTGTGGCTGAAAGATTAAATCCTTCTCTTCTGCAGTTGCCAATCTCAGAGGACAAAATGGACTGTTTTTCCCTCAGTGCCAAGAATCTTCTTCATGCCATTTAAGATCAGAGCATATAAGGCATAGCAGTAACAAATGCTTAGTTCACCTGCCTGCTGAATGCCCTGTTGTGCTCCTGTCAACAGTGATTAAGTTTCTCCCCTTCTAAGTGATTAAGGTGCTCCCCTTCCTGAGGAACTTGCCTCCTCCTAGCCACTACCATCACTGATGGTCTTACTCTACCACTGAATGCAGACAAAGTTATTAAGACACTTCAGTGAGCAACAGCACTAAAAAACCCAAAACACCAACCTAAAACAGGAACAGAGGAAAAACACTAAAGCACCGGAGTGAGCAAGTTTAAGTTCCCACTCCCTGTGCTCTGTTGGCCCTCTTTTCCCCAGCAGGTGTCAATACTGCACTTGAAAGATTTATGAATAAGGCTCCAGTCCTACAACAAACAAAGTTTTCTTATTATTCCTTTCAAAAGTTGTACTTGTAATGCATGAAGAACAGAAAAGCAGTAGCTCTTCAGTATTTAGAACCAAGAGGTTCTGGGAACTATACTCCCCAAGTCAGGAAATATTCCTTTCTAAGCTTGCAAAGTACTGTGAGCACCTACAGCTCTGCACAAGTATCAGCTCATTTTTGTTTTGGTATTGTCAACTCTGCCAACAGTGAAAATGTCAATGAAAGGGGTATTAAACCTAATTCTTACAAGTGGGAAATAGCTGGAGGCTGGGCTCTGCCTGTGTCAACATGTGCCTTATTACAGGAAGTGTTTAAACAAGCAGGGGCTGCCCAGATTGGAGATAAGGAGGGCTCAGCAGTTGGAAATCTAACCATGTGGAAGTTCATTGGTCTCAAAGGAGCTGTTCAGAGAAAGCTGCAACAAACTCAGTAGCTCAGCAATAGCTGATCTCCATCTGCACTTCCCAGAAAACTGGAGGCAAGTAAGACATTACTGTTTACAGCTCTTGTCAGTAAGTCAGAAAGGCAGAGACAATGGACAGGTACTTGGACTGCTACTACTTGACTGTGCCTGAAAGGAGGGTTTTTACTATTAGCTCCTCTGAAAACCTTGTAAGAAAGTAAAAAAAAGTGCGTGACTTTTCCTTTATAACATCTCCTCTTGCACTACCGGAATAATCCTGTTTTGGCTACAGGATCCCACCAAGCACTAGATCAACAGATAAACAAGCATATTCAAACAACAATTTTTGAAAGTCTCAGACAGTGGATGAAATCTCAGCTCAGTTAAACGACTTTAGGGAGACAAGATTTTACTATGGGTGTCTCAAGAACGTTACCAAAAGAACCCCAAAGACACACAATATTTGAGAAAAATACTTCTTTATCTCTTGTCCTGACTTATACGTGCTTGACTTTAACACTTCTCCAGAGCTCTTGCACTCTCCCCTGCCCACTGTAGTATACATGTTGCAGTGAATCAGAAACTTTGCCTATTATTTCCCTGGCACACCTTGCTGTATTCTAATTGAGGGGATACACATGTGGAAGAAGTACAAAAACATACTTGAGAAAGGCAAGATTAAAACAAATTCAAACATCTCAAATCAAAGATTATTTTATGTATGTAAAATAATCTTGTACACTGACAAACAACAGACAGAATGCTGTCTACTAATTGTTTTCCCAAATTTCCCTGAAGGGAAGATGAAGTCCTTCAACAACTTGACTGGTCTGTGGTATTCAGTCAACAGCTCCCATCATATTCAGTATTTTTCTGGTGTAGTGTTCAGGCATTTCACTTGCTCTTAATAGGACTATTTTTACCTGCTTTTTTTTTTTCCCATTGCTTTGATACATGTGGTGCTCTCCTTCCACTACACAGGTGTTCCCTGTTACTGTTTTTTGTCTTACAGAACTACGAGACCTTTAGGTGACCCCACCATGTCAAAGCATCCATCATCTTCAAAAACTTCAGACTAATTCTGGAATCACAACTGTTGGCACCAATACAGTGCCCACAGGAATCTGCCTGGGGCAAAGCCAGAGGTTGACCACAGTTGTTCAAGTGACTTGAATTGCTGTACACCACAGGTATCTGCTGAGTGCTTTCTATGCCTCCATCTCCAATTTCGGGCATGTAAATTAGAGCTGGATTGAATTACTTATACACAACAGGTCATACATGGAAGCGTGGAAGGAAGATTAGAGTGAACTGAATCTTCGCAGTTTTCCTTGCTCACAAAAGAAAGCAAAGAAGCAGAACTGATCACAGCTTAGCAAATTAATCTCTCAAGAAGATGGAATGATCCAGTGCTGGATACCTGTTCTCTCCAGCAGAGAAATGGGCTTGTTACAATCTAGTAATCCACAAGCAGCATTTCATATCTAGATGCTTTCTCCCCATGTCCTTTGAAGCATTCAGTTAGCTCACAGGCAAGCCAAATAGAACTGAAATCATTGCATCAATGTCTCACACACACACAGGTTACAGCAGTAATGGCAAAAGGAGAAATGAGCCTTATATTCTGGATAATTTATGAATGGTAGGAATGTGGAAAAATCCAACACAAAAATGTTTTATACTTAAGAGTAGCGAGCATCTTTTTTCCCCAGCAGCATTTGGCTCAATTAACCACAGCTGAGGATTCAAGTTACTAGTCAGACAAAAATAAGGCTGGTAGTTGGAGGTGAACTGAGCAGTTTGTTTCACAAGGACAAGCACTGAGCTGGCACTTGAGCTAAATGTAATCACCGTTAATAATAGAGTGCAACACACACACACATATAAGCAAATTTACAAAGTGATGACCTACATGTTTGTTACAAAGACTGAAAGAACCGAGATCTTTGCAGAGAGAGGGAGAAACTAGAGAATTGGAAACAGCCAAGAGGACAAGAAAAAGAAAAAGCAGATCCAGGACTCTGGACAGCAAAAAAGACATTTAGAACATACTAACCTGAATTCACCTGTGTGATTTATTTGACTTACATGTAAAAATTATTAAACTTTCGGAAAACAAAAGTAGTTCAGAGTAACCGCGGCTTCCTTTTCTAGTAGTGACAGTTGTGAGACAACAGAAAGGGACACAATCAACAGTACAATCTGACAGGGGCAAAGAGGCACTGAAAACCAGCTTTCATTTAACGGGAACAGTCACTTGTTCTTACAATGATGCACGTAAGCAGGCAGTGAAGTAGAAGGCAATAAATAAAATTATTAGAATTTAATTGCATAAGAATGCAATTAAATAGATGGGACCAAAACCATGGTCAGTCTTATGGGGATCATGGATGAATTCCCTGAAAACTCTCATCATTCAGGAATGCTGCACAGCCCTTTGTGCATTGTGTTTAAAAAACTAAGAGCTCCATTTGTTCCTGTGAGCAAATTACCTTTTTGCTAAGCTGTTGATTTTCCTTTTCCAGTTCCACAAACTTTAGGCTGCTCTCTCTGGAGGTCAAGGAGGCATCTCTCAGCTCTTGGATTGTGTTCTGCAAGCTCTGATTATCCTTCTCTAGCTTCAGTATTCGACTCGAAGCACATTCATTCAACTCAAACACAAAGGACTTTCTGGCTGTTGAAACATTAGAAGCAGAAGGTGGCACTAATCAATTCACAAATGTCTCCTTCTGAGGTGTGCGAGATCCACTTGGATGTAGATTATTGCTGTCAGTCTTACAAGTTCAGCTTGACTGCTAAGTAAAAACTTGGTTAAAAACAGAACCCATTTTCACAGATAACCATTAATACCTTTAATAAATAGGCTACTATCTGAACAAACAGCCATCTGAACAGCCAGCCGTCTCAAAAGTTGCTTACTTTCTTAACTCTTCTTAAATCTGCTTTAGTCATGTTAGGAATGCATCTAATGTTAGTAGCAAAATATACTTTGATATCATCTCATACTTTCATCAGAGGAAATAAATTGAGACAGAAAGTAAACCCCTGCTAAGTGTTTGCTAAAACAGCAAGGTGGTACACTTCCAAGAGCTAGTGAAAACTCAGGTATCCAATCGCATTTAGTCATGAAAAAAGTTCTTACAAAAGAGAATTCCAGTGCTTATTTTTACAGCTTCTTCATCAAGAGTATGCTGAACCAGAGAGAATAATTTATTATTAGGTATCCAGGCACAGGACACCCATCAGAATGCTGCTCTGAGAAGTGTCTGAAGTTGAAATCTCAGAACTAAAAAAATTTAATCAAGTTTTACAACGGAGATGTTATTTTACCCAATGTTTGTACATCAAAAGTCTCACTACCTCTCAGCCTCAAAATCCATCACCCAAGCCTCACTGTTCTGTTAATTTCTCTGCCCAGCATTTGAATAATTACAAGAGCAATCTTCTGTTTCATGTGAAATAATTGCTACCCATCACCTCAAAACCGCACTTCATATGAAATTGACTTTAATGCTGTCTTTAAATCTAAGAAAATTAATAACTCCTTCTAAATAAGCATTACAGCATACTGAGTACTTTAAGCTGGCAACTTTCTGAGAATGGTAAAATCCTATTTGTCTCTTTTATGGAGCATCACCTGGAGAGCTTTGGTCAAGTGAAGTCTCAAATAGTTAACATTAACTGAATACTCCAGTCAAGTTCTGTTCTGAAGTGAAGTCCATCTACATTACTTTTTACCATGCTTATTTTAAAAATTATTTTGAATAAAATATTCCAAACTGGCTGGTAAAATCTTATATCTGTCACCCTTGCAGACTCAACTTGATATCCAGGAAGAGGATATTTTCCAAAAATTTAACTCTATTTGTACAAACAAGCTGCATTCAGAACAGCAACATGGATTGAAATAAAACTTCTTAAAGAGAATTATTGTAAAATCACAACAGCACTTCCATGAGATAATTTAAAAGTCCAAAGCGGAATATTCTTTTTTTTTTTTTTAAATCCAGCTTCCTTCACCAATTTATTTTCCTACTGAATACAAGATTATGGATGTTCTCAGTTCCTCATTCTTTTTCTTTGGTTAATCAGAGAGTTTCCGAAGCTCCACTGCTAAAATGCGAAACATCAATGCAGTGATAAATCACAAGCAAATTTTGAAAGTTATGTTTCAGAAATTAGTAAATAAGATGTAACAAAATAAAACTAGCATTCTTCCTTCTATTACATCGGCAGTGAAAGCAAATCAGGAAGGGAACAAAACTTGGTATTTTAAACAGGCCAGAAAATCAGATATTTTTACATTTTCCTGAAATACTCTTGATCAAAATTTCTAAGTTTTGAGAGAACTGTTTTCCCCCCACTAACACAATGAGCGATATCCTTGATTACATATAAGGAGTACTACAGTGACATTAATTTCTCAGGCTAACATAACCTGCTTTGCAAGATTATTATTTAGAAATAACAATTAACTAGCCATTAATCTTAGTGAAGAGAACTCAGATCCTAGACAGCAAGAAAATTTCAGAATTGGTTTCAGGCACACACTCAGCTGTTCTACAAAACAAGGCTATTCTAGACAGTTTCACTGAAAACTTAACATCTGCTTACTCTAATCTATTCCTTTGTCTTCAAGTTCAACTGTTCCTGGTACGCAAAGCCAAACATGCAAGTCTTAGGAAAATAAGGTGAATACTCAGTAAAAGCTGCATGTTGAATTAGAGGAAATAGCTTGTATTTCCCAAGTTCCACTTTGAATCGTTATTTAGGCTGGTATGATAGAGTAAATGTTAAACACAGAAATCAATGCTAAAACCTGTCCAGTGAAGAATGAATTAGTTATGTTTGTGATAGTTACGGAAATCAAATCAACCACTCAAAGAAAAAAATCAGCCAGTTATTTTAACTGCACACATTTTTCAGTGTCTAGTAAAAATAAATGACTTCAGCATACACTGCTTCCTGGGACTTAAAGACCAGTTAATTGTCTGTATTAACTGTACTAAAGAATACTAAAGATCACAGACTCCACCCAACCACTCAGTTAGATATATTCAATGTGACATTTCTGCTGTGTCATTTCCAAAGCTTTCTTTTTTTTTTAATTTTTATTAAAGCGTGATACTTAAAAGTCACTCTCTCAGTGATGAACAAAACAAAAGCAAAACATTTTGATGCTTTCAAAGGAAAGTGAAAGATACTAAAGGAATACATTTTAGAAGTTCAAAAAAAACTAAGGTCAAAGTCAAGTGGCTGAATGAGGGAAGTTTTCCAATCTTGGATTCAACTTCTGTTCCCATCTCAGTCAACCAACCTGTCTACTCTGAAATAGACCACAAACACCACAGCTACCCCAGCTGGTACTCACTATCTGCAAGATCAGTGCTTTTACACAGTTGTTCTAGTTCCCAGCCTAGGTGTGCAGACTCGTTCATGCTTTGTTTCTGTGCAATCTCCAAGACCATGTTCTCCTCCAGCAGCTCTTCAATTCTCTTCTTGTCTGTGTCTCGGTCCTGTGCAAGACACACATGAATGAAAACGCATATTCAGCTCATCTGTAAGATTCTAGGTTGAGTTGCTACAAGCACAGTGTATGTTGAGGGTAGAAGAATCCCCTAAACACTGTGGTTTTATAACTAAATACATCTTCAGCATTAAATGTTTGCTGTGGGCTACTATATATGCCACAGAAAGCAAAGCCCAGCTGGCCCTGCTTAGCATCAGCTCTGGCCCACGATACACTTGGAGAGAGGGGGATGGCAGCAAGAACCTACCAGGTGATGACAGGGCCACTACAAGTCAGGACTAGTATGGCAGGCTGGATTCACGATATCTCCAGAGCTAAGCTCTTCAAAAACATGTAGCACCATGCTCTGACACACTAGAAATTCTGCAGATAGAACCTTGAATTCTGCAGAGCTTCAACTCATAACATCGAACTTGGACACAGTCATATGGAGCAGCAAGTAGCACCTGCCTCGTAATTTGAATTTTAACTCCTGAAAACAGATCTGGAGAACGAATCTATTGTTGCTTCTTGTGACTATTTGGGCCATTTGCGTTTATGGAAACTGAAGTGCTGCCTCAGTGGTTCTCAAATTTTCAGAAACCATGGCCCAAAAATTCATCAAGTCACCCAGAAAAGCATTCAAAATCTCCAGCCACTTTGTAAAAGCTGAGCAGGACATGACCTTTATAATGTCCTGAATCACAGAATCATAGAATGGTTTGGGGTGGAACGGACATTAAAGTTCTTGCCATGGGAAGGGACACCTCCTACTAGACCAGGTTGCTCAAAGCCCCATCCAACCTGGCCTTGAACACTTTTAGGGATGGGGCAGCCACAACTTCTCCAGGAAACCTCTTCCAGTGCCTCACCATCCTCACAAGAAAGAATTTCTTCTTCTTACTTTCTAATCTAAACCTACTCTCTTTCAGTTTGAAGCCATTCCCTCTTGTCCTATCACTACATGCCCTTGTAACATAGCATAAAAACAAAAGTTAAAAAAATTAGCATAATATAAAAGAAAGTGCATACCAGCTCTACATCATGAAGTTTGGATTTCAACTGCAAATTTTCCTTCTCTAATTCATGCAGCTTATCACCACGAGCTCTTGCCATGGTTAGCTGTTCTTCTAGCATGGCCTTTGTTTCAATCAATACAATGTTGTCCTCTCTCAATTCCTAGGGAAAAAAAGTGTTAATTTCTTACTGATTTTTCATAGACCAAGTGATTTTCATAAAGTGACATTGCAAAAAACAAGAAAGAAATCTGACATGTTTGTCTCATAAGAAGATTTTTACCTAATATTTTAATGAGATGATACTGTTTCATTACCTGGGAGTCATTATGCAAGTAAATCTAATATTTCTTAGGATTTTTTTCCTGAATTTTACAAGTTTAACAGAGTTTCATTTGCTTTATATGAGGCTAGATCAAGAGGTGCACAAAGAGCAACTGTTCAGTTCCAATTCCACTATTGTAATACCAATTCCTTTGCCAACATATCATAGTCCCTTGTTTTCCCAGCTTCAAAATACATTATTTACTTTCAAGGGATGGGGAACAGTATCCATCGATACATTCAATATCCACATTCCTGTTTCAGTACACTCATGTGCAAATGCCTGTTTAATAAAGTTTCTCTCTCTATCATGAACAGAATTTTAATTCACTTGAACAGCAGAAGTTGCTTTATACTTATCACTTAACACTCCCTGCCACTTCCCCACTAAACACATGCGCATTAACTGCACAAGCCACGTCGCTTACTCACTAGAGCTTTTGGATCTAGTTTTACTGAGTAGAAGTTTAATTTATTACTTTGCTGTAGCCACAGCATTAGAAACAGGTTAATTATACTGCACTGCAACTGCTCCTTGCAAATAACAAATGAAACTCTGTGAATTCAAGTATCTTATTCTGGAAACATGAAATATCCAAAGCATGAAATCTGGCCATGAATCATTGGTCATGTTTTAAACACATTTATCAAATATGTCTCATTTTAAGCTATAATGCCTCACTTCTAGCTTTTACTTTTGTTGATCCTCAGATAACTCTTGAGTACAAGACAAATATTCTACGGCAGGAACGCATCAGCATTTCAAAGATTAAATGGATACAGTAAGGAATTTTCCCCAGATAAGTTACAACTGGGCAAGAAGATTGATTCTCTACAGAAACTTCCTTTGTCATTCTCTGATTTCCTCCCTCCTCTCCTGAACCATTCTGCTGTTTCAATGAAATATGCAAAACCAGAAAATGTGCAAACAGACAGGACAAAATGCTTGACAAGCCTATTCCTGGATAACTGACTTCAAATGTGATGTCTCTGCTGACACAGTGTACATGTCTGGTTTCTCAGACCACAAACACCCAAACCAAGTAGATTCCTGAAAGATCACCAAGCATGAGCAAATCACTTTCACAGCTTAATCAGCAACTACCTTCTCATTTTTTGGGGTGGAATCAGCCTTAAGAAGCCTTATATGGCTCACTTACTTAAAAAACAAACAAAAAAGAAAAAAGAAGAAGAAAAAAGAAAAAGAAAGAAGATAGATGTAAAGAACAAGTTAAGAGTATCTGATGACTGCCACTTCCCCTGCCTTTTGATACTACAGGGGGCCATCATTTAAAAGCCTTTCATAATCTTAATTGTTTGTTGCAGCTTGACTGTATATGGCATAATATGGAAAGTCTACCTTACGCAGTACCATACTGCCCTTGATCTCTCAGTGGGTCAGCTACCAACTTGAAAATCATAAGAGAAAAAATTTCCCTACTATAGTAGCATTAAAAGGACAAGTATGTCAGTGCTTGTGAAGAGGTTCCTCTTCAATTAAAATGTCTGAGTATGCAAGTAACTAAAATAACAATAATACTGAAACACTAAGGTTACAGAGCCTGCATTTTGGGCCAAGTCTGATCTAACAGGGTCACTTCAGGGTGGGCAAACTTAAAAGGCCGACACTAAACAGATGACAGACCAGAGGGAAGTACATGGCACAAAAACTGCTGGGTTATTATGGAAGCTGCCAGAATATCTGTAATGAAACAGCAATGTGCCAAGAGTTTACTTTGCTAGATCACCACACTCAATCTGGACCACAGCCCTAAGAACTAAGGTGGCGTCTGACCTCAAAAACATGACCTCATAACTATTCTTAAAACTGCCTACCAAGCAAGAACTAGTTATTTTAGTGTCTCATCAAGAGTCAAGCTACGTGCCAAGTACATGCACATATGCAGGTTCTGGTACAAACCACACATCAGTGGGAGCTGCAGTGTATGGAAAACTGAAGTGCTTTCCATTGAGTGCCCAGCATGGGCAGTCATGCCAGTTCAAAGTAGTTCTGATGAAATATTAAATTAATAACCAGGTGGAAATGCCTGCTATGACAAGGCAGACATTGCACACTCCCAGATCACCATGATCTGAGGTTGCCTTAATACTGAGAAGTTCATATAATTTAAATAATTACTCCATGGGAGCTTTGTAGAGTTAAATCTCAAGGCCTGGGAAGCGAAGCTGTCCTAACTAAGACATGTCAGCACTAACAACTCCCAGAAGTTGCTGGAATAACACAGCTGACCTAAAAATCTCTCTGGCTACAAATCACACTTGTTAGACAGTCAGCAGGTGGTGGTCATGGGGTGGTGCTGCTTCCCCTGCAATTAAGGTTTATCTTTAATTGAATTAACAAATTCACCAACATTATTTTATAACCTTATTTTTAAATCAGCAACAAACAGTTGGCTGAGTATTTTTTGTCTAATACACTGAGTTTAATTCAGCTTTTGCAGTTTCTAAAATGAATTACATATTGTAGTTTGATGCCCTATCAACTGTAACTTGAAATAGCTTTAAGAATGTGCATTGTGCATTCAGATGGTTACAATTAACTCTGGGGATAAGTGGTTGCACAATCAGGGTGTGTTGCCACTGCGAAACATTTTCAGAAACTAAAGTAGCAATGAGATTGCTTAAATCTAAAAATAGAGAATTTGCACATGCATCCAGACCCAGTTCAAACCCCTGCCTCGAGGCAGTTCAGAAGCTGTTGCTACTGAGCCATGGCACAGTTAACATCTTGTGACAATCAAACATTGAACAGTCATATGAAAACATACAAGGGATGCTTGTGCTTTTTTTTTTTTTTTAATTCACAAGAGATTCCTCCTGTTATCCTGCATAGAAATTTGATTATGGTGAGAAGGAGGAAAACTGGGCAAGGCACACTCCTTGGCCTCAGCAAACAATCTCATCTCGTGGAACAGCCAAAGGTTCAGTGGAGATGAATCCTGGAAGGGAGCTTTGCAATGCAGAGAAGCACCTCCGTGAAGGAAGCTCTGCACTGAGCTGCTCCTTCACATTCACAGCTCATTAAGCCACCCCAGCAGGAAGGCTCCAGAGCACATTCATGTTCCTTCAACAATGGTTCAACTAAAATGTCACTCCTGAACAATTTGTCAAGACATTCCAGAGAAGGAAAACAACACACAAGCTCTAAATGTTTTACATTGACATACAGATTTGAACCTTTTGCACTCCTCCTGCAATAGCAGGAAGGAAGAGGATTTAAGGACTCATTTAATAGCTTTCTGCATTGATGCACAACGTTAAATCCACTTTTTCTTCTCACCTACCAATCTGGGCACTGCTTAATAACAACTCTGTCAAGACCCTATGAGCCTTAAGGTATCACATTACCACAGAACAGTGGCTGATGCTGAACACACCTACATTTTCACTGTATGATTTGTTCAGGTCTTAAGAGTTAGAGCTTAGCAAGCCATCAGCAACCACTAAACACCATGAAATGAATAATCACTGTACAGTCTAGAGGTAAGAATCTCTACCATGTTACATCCCAGAACAAATCTAACCAGACACTGTACTGACCCCAGACATTAATTCTTCTTTCAGAGGGGCAGAGGACTTGAGTCAGATTTGACAGAAAACTGAGGCCCTATGGAAAGTTGGATACTGGCTAGTATGCACAGCCTTTGTGCTATTCTATAACCACAAAACCATGGAACAGTGCCCTGTGGAATCCTCTGAATGCACTAGCCTGAGACCAATGGAGTTTGCCTACTGCTCAATGCTGGCAGTCCATGGCTGTGTCAAAACTTGATCAATGATGGGAGAGGGAGTAGTGAGAATGTGAAACTCTCTTGTCTATTCTAAACCACAGAGCCCCCTGCAGACAGCTGTGCAATCCTGCTGCACATTAGAAAAGCTCAGCCCCTACAACAGCGACAACTTTTGCTAAAGGCCACACTAGGGCTCCAAATTAGACATGTGCCAGATCAACAGGAAATATTCCTTGTCCCACTACTGTATTTGTGCTGGTTTTGGCTGGGGTAGAGTAAGTTCTCTTCACAATGGCTGGTATGGGGCTGTGTTTTGGATTTGGCTGAACACAGTGTTGATAATAAAGAGATGTTTTTGTTATTGCTGAGCAGGGCTTACACAGAGCCAAGGCCTTTTCTGCTTTTCTACTGCCATGCTGGCGAGGAAGTTGGGGGTGTATGGAGATTGGGAGGAGACACAGCCAGGACAGGTGACCCAAACTGACCAAAGGGATATTCCAGACTGTACGGCATCATGCTCAGTATATAAAATGGGGAGAAGAAGAAGGAAGGGGGAGGACATTTGGAGTGATGGTGCTTCACTTTCCAAGTCACCATTACACATGATGGGGCCCTGCTCTCCTGGAGATATATGAACACTATGGAAAGCAGTGAATTCATTCCTTGTTTTGCTTTGCTTGTGTGTGTGGCTTTTGCTTTCCCTATTAAACTGTCTGTATCTCAACCCATCAGTTTTCCAGCTTTTACCCTTCCAATTCTCTCTCTGATCTCACGGGTGGGGGAGTGAGTGAGTGGCTGCGAGGGCTTGGCTGCTGGCTGGGGTTAAACCATGACAGTATTGCAGGGAGGTATCCAAGGAGAGCCAGCACTCATCTCTGACATTCCACAGTTCCACCAAAAACTGACAGGGTGGAAGAGAGAGAGCGAGGAGAGTTAGAACAAATTTGAAATGAACGTGAAGGTCTCTTAACAGAATGCTGTGTTAAGCAAGATTAGCAGTGCAGGACATGCAGGAAAGTGCTGGCTCTGGGACAAGCAAGGAGGCTACTCCCTTGATCTCAGATGAAGGGGACAAAAACTCCTCTCCGAGCTCCAGCTAAATTATCTGAGCAGCAGGTAAAGCTAAGCACCACCAGTGCACAGTCAGAAGGGGAACACCAGGATGGCTCACTGATAGCCAGTGTGCCAGGGTAGAGCATGACTGATTTGCCAGCTTGAGGGAGGAAAACAGAGAGAGACAGAGCTTCATACTTCCTAATGCAAACTGGGAATTACCGAGAAGCAAGACAGGCTTTTGTAGTCTATCACTACATTTAATAACCATCCACTTTAGTGAACCTATTCATAAGAAGCAGCAGCTAGCTGCCCCCTTAGGTTAGAGAAGGGAAAATAAATCACCTACAAAGTAGAGTTTATAGAGCAGAAAAATAAGGTCTGTGCTCTCAGCCAGAGGCCTGGCAACATCACTCTTCTACCTGAGACCTGGGATTTTATCTAATTCTAGCGAGGCTGTCAATCACCAAACCTCCATTTGTTCAGCAGTCTGGATTTATTTAACCTTGGTTGAAGTGTTATGTATGTGGATTATTGGGAGTTTTGGTGTGAATGCCTCAAAGAACTGGGAGAACAGAAAGTAAAAGCAGTCCTACCTAAATTTAACGTCAGCCATGCTGAGCCAGTGAGTTCGGCCAGATGATCTCCAAGGTCTCTTACAACCTAATTCAATTAATAATTCCAGGATGGGCATAGCTGCAGGTGACTAAGCTGAGTAACTGACATTACTACTGGAACAAAGCCACACATTTCTCATTAACATACCCCACTCACAAAACTAGGGAGGATCCAAATTTTTTCACCTTTCTACTACAAGTAACAGTTGCAAAAATGGTTGGCTAGAATTTGTCATCTGAGGTCATCCTTAAAAATGCCATTTTAACAACAGCTGCATCTGCTACAAAACCCTAAGGAAAACCACCCAGACATTCACTTAACTAATTTATACATGGTATTTTAAATGTTGGTCAAAGAACAACTCTGGAACACAGGGAATGTACCTAAAGCTAAACTAAAGATCTGGACTTTAAAAAAAAACATCCAGAAAAGGTTTGTCCTGTTTAGCCACACAATGCTGAACTAAGCAGAGTTCTTTAAAACTAATGGGCATTTATTTTGTGTGCACCAAGTCCTTCCTCTACTGAAAGTTTTAATGATGCCCAGTCAATAGCTATGATGTATGTTATGAAAATTCTACTTGCTCTGATGTTCTGCTACAGTCAGCTCAATGACAAATGACACATGAACTAGTAACGTAACAAAAGCCAAACATTAAGGATTACTCAGCAAATCTTTCTCCTAATTTTCACTTGCCTCCATGCGAGCTTTGTAAAACTCCACATCGTGAAGTTTCTCCTTGCACCGAACCAGCTCCATCTCAAGTCTCTCCACGCGGTTCGCCCTCTCTCTCAGAGAGTCGAGCTCATCTCTGTATGCTCGGGCAGAGCGAGCATCTGAGGCAAGGTGCATGTTCTGTGAGGGATAAGCAGGGAGAAAAATCTAAGTTAATACTTTTAAGCATGTACTTCTAACTTTATTTTTTTGTATTTACTTACTGATTTTAAGTGTAGACAAATAGTATTCCCCTGGTTAAGGAGTAAGAATTCTCCTAGTAGCCAGTAAATTCTCTACAAGACAGAGAGGTTCTTCAGCCTGTTGGACATTACTAATGCCTGATGCTGCATAAGCTTCAGGCACTAGTAGGCTATTTGCAAGCTGAACAGATGAGACTGCTCTCAACAGTTAAGTGGAAAGCATAGCAACTGCTATGCCACAACCACAACCTTGAGCAGCTTGTTGGACTAAGTTGATTTCTTCATTACAAAACAGGCATAGTAGTAATTTTAGCCTCACACTGAAACAGGATCTTTTTTTAAATAGGGAAGATTGTCACAGTAAAACAAGCCCATCTCACCTCTTGCTTTATTTTTTGCAGCTCTAGGGTGAGCTGCTCAACTTCATGTTTAGAATCTGCAAGCTGCTCAGACTTCTCTTCCCTGAAAAAGATTAGAAAAATCTTAGTAATTTTTTTTCTTTCCCGAAACAATATTGATTATATGGACACTGCCAAGAATCTGTAAAAGAAGATACAAATCTCTCAGCATATTCTTTATTATGACAGCTTCAACATTTTCTCATGATACCATACGGATATCATGGATCTGAGTTTGCAACTCTATTTTTATACTAAATTCCTCTGTTAAAATCTCATTGGTGCACCTGCTGTCATAGCTTCACTGGCCTCTGGACTTTCTACTTCAAGTTAAAAAGCAGAGCTAGCAGTTGGTATTTTGAAGGAGGGGAAGAGAGAGACGAGACAAAAAGAAGAATGGAAGCAGCCATCACTCTACATTTAAAAGCCAATTATGAAAGAAGAAAAGATGGAAGACACTACTAGCTGCCAAATGCTCTGATTTGAAAGGTGTGATTCTGAGAGCTCCTATGGAAGCCAGTGTATTGGAGCCATTTTCAGGATGTACAAGACTTAATATGCAAGTCTCTCTAGAAGCACAAAATAACGGTGACTTACAGCTCCTGACGGATTCTCCTCAATTTAGCCTTTGTGTCCGCCAGCTCAACTGCAAGGTGCTGCTTTTCTTCATTAGAAAGAGGGTTGGCAGGGTTTGGTGAAGAATCTAGACTTGGTACTTTCAGAGGGCTTGGTGGTTGCTGAGACTGCAGATAATCTCTCTCTTGAGTGAGATCTACAATGACCTGGAAATACAGAAAACTATGTAGTGCCAAGAGATAAATAGTGTTTGTATACATTGTTTTAAGAATACCTAAAAATACTTTTAGATTTAGGAAATTACTGGTCTGGCATGATACAGAATCCTAGTGACAGCCAGGAGTGAAGGTTACACAGAAGAGGAAAGGAATCCCCACTATGCTCCAACCACTAAAACATTCCCCTTCCAATGCTCAAAATAAGTAGTCTGTTTTCCTTGAAGAATTCATAAAAACCTGTAACAACTAACAGTTTTAACTAACACAATCACAGTCAAAAGTATGACAGAAGATTAACAGGCTAAAGAAGGGGAGGCTTCTCCAGAGAGCTGAAGGGAAAGGAATTGATGAACCAAAAAAACTAGAGAAGACAATGGAGCCCAGGAGAGTAGATGCCAATGGAGAGACTAGGAAGCACTGCATGAATGACTGGACAGACACTCAGAGACATTCGGTCTCCACTTCATGGAGAGCCTGCTCAACTCCTCTTCACCAATCATATCACCACATCTTAGTGCTTACACAAGAATCAATGGAAAAGTCAAATACTTTCTACAAATTTTCAGAGGTGTAGTAGAAAGGTGCAGAAGAAATAGAAATCTAGTCCACAAACAAGGCATGAGAGAAGGAATGAAGCCCACATCTACTGCTTCTCATCAGCTCTACATGGGAGAGATATGTCTTCATACTTCTGTGCATTCATCTCTCTCATCAATGAGCCTCCTGAGGTGGAAAACCATGTTCCTGGAGAGAGACTCTAGTTCTTCTGGGGCCATATCTGGGAGCTCCAGCCACTGCAAGTCAAATACATTCTCCTGGTTGTGAGTCACCTAGGAATAGGAACAGAAAAGTATGTCTTTCCACTGGTTGAGCTGAAAATTTGTTCATCATATATGCAGCATCCCCCAGGTTCTTCTATTGATAAATTAAAAAACATATCCATTTCACCAAACCCAGGCTGCAAATAATAAATGCAACTACCTTAACTATAACACTATCCAGAAATTTTTGGTGTTTACATTTTTTATAATTATTAAGTCCGAGTTTTAAAAGTGATCAGATAAATATTATGATCAATAGCATGCACACTTGCATATTAGAAGTGTGCAACTGTCTTACTGACCCTGAGGGGATCCCCACAGAGAAGGGACTGATCCCACACTGAACATTACTAAGAAGAATCCCCAATTTCAATGAATTTGCAGCTGATACAGCTGGGAGGAGCTGTATCAGCTGCAGAAATACCTCTGGTTGCTGCTAGCAGTGTATCTTTCAACTGTTACCCTACCTAAATTGATTTACTCTGAATTATTTAGCAGAAACATCAGGCAAGTCTCTCAAGCTCAGTTAATGACTGTTCCAGCTTTTGTCATAACCATATCCTTAGCCCATCATGATTTTTTTTTTCTTTCCTAAAAATTAACTATTTTTTTAAATGTTAAGAAAAAGTTTCTGTCTTAAGACTTTCCCTATTTATTCCTCAAATCTGAGTGTACCAGGCTTTCTACACCTGCATGCACTGACACCTGGCCACAGTCAGCACCCACTCCCACTTGGGCTCTTCAAAGTACGAGACCTTCTGTATTCTTTGGCAAGCCTATCCATAGCCTTTCCTTCTTCTGAAGCCTTAGAAATCCAAGAATGCTTGTCATTGGATCAAACACCTTTTTAAAAAGACTGTATGTCCAGTTCAGCTCTTCAAGACCATCTAGCTCAGAGGCCACTCTCTGAAGCGAGTCACTGGGCAGGCTGTGTCACCTACCACAGGGCTTGGGGACTAAGGGCTTACATCACTGGTGCAAGGGGCTCTGCAGCTTCTAAGACATACATGGATTTTGTCAATATTGCACATGGATCCTTACAACAATTCTTTCTACATAACCTTTAAGTGGCAAGCAAGGCATTTACCACTGCATCTCTAAAAGACCACTGAGCCAAGTAAAGATCCCAGCACCCATTTTCATCTTGTAATTTGAGTGTAGTAACATATTCAATTTTCTTTTTTGTGAAGTTCATGAATCCATAATTAAATCCTAAGCATTAATATTTTATAGCAAAAAAATCCTTAACAGATTGACTGTTAAGGAAGGCAGAGATACAACATCAAAAGAGACAATACTAAGAATCGTACCTCCTGAATGTGTGACACAATGGCAGCTTGGGTTTCAATATCCAGTTGTTTTATTCTGTCAATAAACTCTTCTTTTCTTTCACACTGTTAAAAGAAAGCACATCCTGAAACAGTGCTACATACCCTAAAACTAACCGCTCAATTTTTCGTTTAAATTTAAAAAAAAAACAAACTCAAACAACCCATAATGCTAATAAAAAACTGTTCAAGATCTACACTTTGTCACACTAGAAGGCATAACACTTCACTGCTCCATATGGAGCATGAACCAAATTAAGCATTAAATTATTTAAACTTTTTAGTCAGTACAATTAAGGCTAAGTTAAATGACTGATTCGACTCTTAAGAAACAAGTTCAACATGCAATGTGATCAAGAGGTGGGGAAACAGGCGGAAGAAATCATCACAGCTCCATTAATGGAGCAGCACAAATGTAAACCTTCATTTACACTGCATCATTTAACCTGTCTGCTTTGCTGTTTGCATTTTGCTTAGTTTTGGCAATGAAGAGAGATGCATCACTTTAGATATTATTCACATCAATGCCCAATGTTGTTTGTTGGACTAAATCAACATATGCTTTAGATTAAAAAAAAAGGGAAACATTCTGGATAAAAATGAGTGACATTTCAGACAAACAGATTTCAGTAAATCTTTTACTTAAGGCTTTAGAAGAGGCAGACATCTGCTATCTGTATATCTGTGATTGTGCACTAAGAACGTTATTGCCTTCTTGTAACAACACTGCCCTATGAAGAACTTAAGCAGTATTTAAAAGGGTTTTTTTAAACTCATTTACAGTGTCCTTCTGGGGCCTGGTTCTGAGTCTCAACCATTTATTTCACTGGGAAGAAGCTCAGACCAGTAAATGAGGACGGAGGACGCACAGCAGCCAAAACAATTCTTTGTGCTGCAATGCAACACGAACACAGTTCGGAGGGGCAATATGTAGACAGCTTTACCCTGACATAATTGAGCTGACATAGCTGAGCAGGGTAAGTGTCCCAAGGCATGACAAAAACACTAGGCAGACCTACAAACAAGGTCAATTATCAGCAAAGGTCTGCCCACAACAAGGCCATTGTTTACTGCCTCAGAGGTTCGGTGGGCAGAACACTGATTTCTTTATCTGGTAACTGCTGTGCATTTCTGCAGAGTTTTCCGTATGCATTGTCTCTCTATTTATTTAAACAAATGTCACACAAAGATCCCCACACTAATATACAAAGTATCTATTAATCTGGTATTTTTGACACATAATATTAAATCAAAATATTGTGCAAATAAAATCATGATTCATTAAACAATGTTTAGACTTGTTAAACTATTTGTTTGGCATTAACACGTACTGTTCCACTTTGTATTTTAAAACCATAAGAAAATAAACCAACAACAATTTTGATATCAAGAGCACTGTTCAAAACTTATCTCGTCCCACTGTGTTATCGAAGTTGCGAAAGTACACATCCCATGTGATTAAGCACTAGCAACAAATTGAGGCTACTGCTATCACATAACGTGCTTCCTCTCCCCTGCATTTCTTTCCTTCACCTATTGTGTTTCTCACAATTTAGCTCACAAGTTGCCTTGAGCTCGAGATTTGTTCATATAGCACTGATCTTTGGGTAGATTTTCTCAGCTCAGAAAAAAAAAAAAACAGATTCAAAAAAATCTTATTTTCCATGAATGTTCACCTGCACAGCACATCCCAGAACCAACAAGAGCAGCTTCTTGATTTCATCCATACTTTTACCTAAAGAAGAAAAAAGGTCATCAGTACATGTGTATAACAGATAAAGTACTTGCAAGTGATCCTCTCCAAAATAGATGCCTAAAAAGAGAAGACCTTCGAACAAGTACCTGAACAATATATATATACATGCCTGTTATAAAGTTACCGTATTTTCTATGCAACAATGCAGTTCTTATGGATTAGTTTAAAATCCCAAGTTCAGCAAGGCATTTTCCCCTTGATGTGCTATCCTCACCTATCATTTTTCTAAGGCTTTTCTGATCAATACATCACAAAAAGAATTCCTTTAAATAGTTCAATGCATATGACCAATGCTTGTCTCTTGGGTTGTGATTAACAAGAGTGCAAAAAAGCCCAACAAACCACCAACAGCTCTCCCCACTCCAAAAACCCCCATCAAAATAAAACAAAAACACCCTGGGCAGAAGCAAAGGAGGGTTACTCACAAAGAACTTGCCCTAAATTCTCCTTCTGTAAAAACAGTTGCCACTCAGACTTCCCAAAGCTGAATACCATTCTGTGCACACAAATTCTCTCTGAGAGATAGATGTTTTAGCAAATAAATTCTGCCTCTGTTTTACATCAAAGCCTGTTCACACTTTGAAGCTTAAACCCCACGTGGTAAGAGGGCAGAGAATGAGTGATGTATAAGGGATACTGAGGAGCTGACCATATGCTGGGAGCCGTGGGGAGAGGAGACACATCCCTGTTGCTGCTGCAGGGAACCCTGCTGCGACCAGCAGCCCTGCCGGCCATTTCCTACGGTTAGGAGAGGGAAAACCACACAAGGGGAACTGGTGCAGCTTAGAGCCAGCTTGTTTCAACAAAATAAATGTGGATTGTTGGATGGTAAAGGACATTATGTATATCAAAATAAGACAAAGGACAAGGCAAGGAGGGCAAAAGGAAGGCAAGGAGTTTCAATGAGGAAATAAAACATCTTTACGGAGCTACGTTCAGGAAAAGCCTGTCCTCATCCACACTGGGGGAAGATCAGGAAAGAGAAACAAAGAAACAAAAAAGGCCACATATAGTTTTCTCTCATTCCTACACATCTGCATTCTTCCTGAGTGTATAACTGGAACTAACACTTTCATTTTATACCCTGCTTTACTTGGTGTTCAATTACTCCCATCACTAAATAGATACTAATTTCTGAATGCAACTGTGCTCTTCCACCTACACCATGCCCTTGTGAGGCTGCCCTGGCAGAAAGTCAGAGGCATGTGCAGAACCCAAGGCCAGGGAAGGGGAGTTAATCTGACTCATCAGTTAAACTGCCGCAGCCTCACAGATGCACAAAGGCGCTGACCTAAATTACCACGCGGGTTCCTGCCATTCCCACAACCTTGCAAGCCAGCACAGCCACGTGCAGGCAGCTTAGGAAGTAACTTGTTTCCTGACTTCCGGGCACACAAATGTCCTAAACGAGTCTTTAAACATACCTACAAAGTTTCGACAACTTTTAGGAATGTTCATCTTTTATAACGACTCAAGAATGCCCTACAAAAATCACCATGACTGTACGAATGAACACTATAATTCTCAACATCCAGGTCCTGCATTAGTAACCATTAAGATTTTGCAAGCAGGAATTCTTCTCTTCAGGAACAGCCATCTTTAAACATGCTACTTCACACTTCAGCCTGTAAATACAATATAGCTTATTCCCCTGCAGAATATTTAAAAATTGGTTTTGAAAAACATACTATCATTCTTACTCTTCTCCCCGTATGTAGCAGCATACAAGGCTTCCTCTTTCCTGAAAAGTTACAATTTAACATACAAATTACATATCAGTCTGTAAAAGTCTGATTGTTCTGTATGAATCTCAGTAGTACAATCTTAAGCATAGACAGTGACACAAAACCCTTCACCAACAGCAAAAAAACCCCTGTTACTTCATGAACAGTTCCTATGAGGGCACAACTGGGAGACTCGGTTTGGTCAGAAGGTATTTTTTCAAGAAACTGAATTCTCATTAGTTTCAGCACTGGGTTTCATTCTACATCAGCTTCAAAGCAGGTACAGACCAAGTATTAAATGCAGAGCATGCCTGTGGGACACAAAAGCAAGCCATTAAGTTACGGAGAGCAAGTGACTTGAGTGTGTCTCTCATTGACCCAAACTTACTCAGGCAGAACATCTCCATGGAGAGACTGAAGGAGTCAGGCTGCTTGCTCTGGATCGTGCCAGACAAGAGATCTAACCCTTGTGTGCTCTGGGCACCTTCATCTGTCAACCATAAATTCCAATCTGTGCTCCACGGCATCCCAATTATCCTTGGGGTGAGCACAGTGGCTTGAAATCACTCATTTTAGAAAACACCAGGACTACTTCCCAACTGTGACAGCATCTATGCCATTCTAAGACATGTGAGCTACTTAAAGCCATTCAAACCACACTCTACCTCTCCGCACCAAGGCTCTGCTATTTTCTCAGTGAGGTAACAGATGGGCATTGGTGTTGCTGCATGACCCTGTGAGGTGAAACACCTTTGGGTATTACTGCAAAGTAACTTACCAAGGTCAACCCTGGTCTCCCAACAGGGACTAACCTTGCCTGGAAACAGCCCTTTGAGTAAGACCTTACCCCACTCCAGCCCTCCCATGAGGAAGTGAAGCTGAGGCAGACATGGCAAACCATGGCGGGGATGGACAAGCTAGAGTTTACAGAAAGGAGTGAGATATTAAGACTTGAGATAATAATGAATTATTAGTTTCTTACTGTTTTAAACATAACATTTAGCAGTCTCCCCCCTGGCAGCTTGCAGTGAAAATGAAGCTGTCAGGATTATTCCAAGGTTTCCTTTCCAATAAATTTTTCTATGCTTGCAGACATGCTACATCCTGTAATGAATGCGAGGTTGTACTACCCACTAGAAACACTTCTAAGGCTTAAAGGTCCACTCAGCAGATACACCAGCCATACAAGTGCTTCAGAAGATCATGTGTGATTAAAGAGTTCCATTCCTTGGTCTCTCATTCAGAAGTTGTTTCCCATGGGAGGAGACAGTTTGTTGACATTAAGGCACTCCCAGATCACTCATAGTCAAGCTAGGTTTGAGTAACATTTTAAAGCCTTGTAGAATTACACCATTACAGGAGATTTTTGGAAAAAAAAGGGTATGAGTATGAAAAAACCTCTCTAACAATCTGAAGTGCTTTAGAGTTTTCAACTAAACCTCAAAACAAGCCAGGAAGGGATTAATTACCCCTCTCCCTTTTCATCTTACCCACCCACAGGAGAGCTGAGGTACCACACACTTCAGTGGAGTGCCCAAGGCGACAAAGTGAATCAGAAGCACTTCTAGGACTATTACAGAGCACCACAGTGAAGTTCTACACTGCAGCCAATGCTTCTGCCCTGCAATGCCTCTATCCTGCAATGCACACTGAAGAAAAGCAAGTGACCTTCATCCCCGATTTAATCATGCCTTCTAAACAGTGAATGGTTCTCATGTTTTTCAAAAAGCTTGATTTGTGCCCATTTATAAGACGCTAAAGTTTCTTGTGCAACCGCATAAGCAGGAATGTGCCAGCTCCCCTACGCTGGCTCACTGGGATGACGCAAGTCCTTCCCAGACAGCTAGGAAGTCTGCTGAGTCTACTCATGCTTATTAGCTGATCTTACCAAGACACTGTCCTCCTACAACCTAGGATGCAAACATTTAGGTCTGGGGCAGCTCCTGGCAGAGAGGTACCCACAAGCTGAACGGACAAGAGTCAAACCATCACTTAAACAGAAAGGTGCTAATTAAGAAATGAACACTTTCCTTTTGACTTTTCTTAAAATTCCAGGGCAGTTGCTCTCAGGCCCTGTGTTTGCGCTGCAAGGGAGCCAGCCAGCCACCTGGAGCATTTGCAGAAAGCCCATCTGCTCCCAGCCATGAGAGAAGGCCAGCAGGTTTCCTGGAAAATAAAGGAAGGGAAAGCCCAGACACCACTTGTGCATCTTGGGAGCCTCTCTGTGCCAGAGCCAGAAGATCCCTCTGCTCTCATGGGGTGGAGGGTGGGAAACAGATGGCAGGACTCGGGGAGAAGGCGGGCAAAGGGATTAGGAGACACAACAACAAAAAAAAGGAGGATCAAGGTACAGAGAGAACACAAACAATGAAAAAAATGAGAGGGGGGATGGAAAGATGTCAGAGGAAATAGGAACAAGCAGGTTCAAGTAAGTACAATCTTGGGCTTGTGCTGCCTGTTTCTCTGTATGTCTACTCTGATGTTACTCCGTCCAGCGCAGGAGAGGGAGCGCCAGCACGAAGAGTGCCACAGACAGCAGCAGCTGGAGGGTGTGCAGAGAATGTGGGGAGGGTGAAACACACAAGTGCCATTTTTCCCAACTCCAGCAACATCCTCAGTGAGAAAAGCTTGAATGCTAAATTTACACTACTGAGGTGCTGTTTTGCTATTAACTTTACACTTCATGAACCTTTGTGCCTCTGGAGGACTGTGAAACAAAACGAGGAAGGAAACCAGACATGAAAAATACCCAAGTGAGAGTAGACAACTTTTACAATTTTAATGAAAACCGGTTTTCTATAGACACTTGTTAGCAGGGACTTTGGGGTCTCTCATTCACAAACTTAACATGTACTTTGAAAAGCGTATATAAACAGCAAAGTTTTTTGAAGGGACAGAAATAAGCCTATTTTAGGCAAGTAAAACCTCATTTCCATTCTTGATGTAAAACCAGTTAAAATCTCTCCCTCCTCATGATTATGACTGTTTCAAAAGATTAATTGCTGTAAGTTTCCAAGTACACTCACTAGCTGTGTAAAGCTAAAAATGTCTAGGAACGGAGAAATTAAAAAATGCATCTAAACAGAGGCTCACAACCATTACCGTGTACTGATATTCCCCGTGTGGCCACATTAATGAGTGGCCATTTATAAGGCATGCTAAAACCAGACATAATATGAAAAAGTGATTACAGCAATGTCATAGATGATAAATAGGCTGATGATTCTCTTATTGAACACAGGGGGATTTGTGGTGCAGTAATGAATTGAAAAAGCCGTTCAGCAAGAAAAACAAATGAGAAAGACAGAAACGAAGAGGAAATTTAATGGTAGTAGCTGTCTACCACACAGTGCAGTGAAGAGAATAAATCCTCTAATATCAGCTGCATTGTTCTGCAAGTAAAATTCCTGGGAAAAATTTTTAAATCCTTTAATTAAACTTTCAAGTTTATTTTTAGCTCCCTATATTCTAGAAAACAGTCAAGCCTTCATCTTCTAACAAATATTTCTGATATTTTTATGCTCATGGACAAATGAACTAAAGTAGGCAAATTTGCCACGGCCTGGGACCAAACTAGAGGACGTGAAAGCAAGTAAAGCTCATAAACCCAGCAGACATGTGTCTTTTCCTACGCAAAAGCCCAAGTGCTACTGCATTTTTTGTGACGGCAGCTCTGTTTTTCCAATAATCTCATGTTCAAAGCAGAGCTGCAGAAGCCCCCAACAGTCAACTGGTGAGTGCCAAATGGAAGCTAAACAGCAAGAACAGCATTCACAGCCTCAGCGCTGTTCAATTCATAATTTAATGCCTGTAACACCACTTTTGGCTGTGTTTTAGAAGGCAAAAGTAAAATTTCTGAAAAGTGTGCATAGCAAAACATCACATGGGCTTGTTACAAGAAATAAGTCACTGAAATTGTACACAGTGAATCAGATTTAACAGCTCTCTGGTCTTGGACCTGTGGAGTCAATACAGTCATTAAGAGCATTACCAGCTCAGACAGTACAAAGCAATACCAGATTTGTTTCAGGAATGTGACTATGGGATTGATTCTTCTTCCTCTGATCAAGAGGGACCTTTCAGTGAAATAACTTAGCTACAGGACAGGGAAGGGAAAACTGGGATTTCATCACCGCCTCACTAAGAGAGAGAGAATATCTTTGTTTTGCTTGTTTTTCCCCTCCCAAGTGCTGCTGCCTTCCTCTGACTCCTCTCTGCAAGACAGAAACGAAGACATCATCACCAGGTCATCACTCACTCACATTGCTCATCACAGCCTATTCCTTCATTCAGCTTTTTGCATTGGTTTTACTACCTTTGCCTCAGCCATCTCCTTCCTGTTCCCTCTTTCCGAGCTTCCCATTAGCCCTCAGCCAGGTTCTTCTTCCTGAAGGAAGTTCAAGTTCTCCACTTCTATAACCATTTCTCCTGCACGTCTTACCAGTGAATGCCTACCCAACAGTAAGATTACGATGAGCTCCTCAGACACTCTCCTCCTTGAATACATTCTTGAAATCAAACACATCTTGAGTGTTCCTTTGCTCACCACCTTCTTTTGTCGTGTCTAAGCTGGGACTGGTTCTCAAAAATCCTTATATAATATGGCTAAATGAGAAATTTGTACTTTTTTTGCACACATAACCCATCAACTTTAGACATCCAGATGTTACATTTTTGCATTTTTTATCCTTTCTTCTCATGTTCTGTCCCAATAATTCCAATGATAAATCAGCAATGGGGAAAATAAATTTTAAAATACCACAAAAACCAAAACCAAACCAACCAACAAACAAACAAACAAAAAAAAACCCCAACAAAACCCCAAAAAAGCCAAACCAAACCACCACATTTTAAAAGATCTCAGAGAAGAAAGTTTTCTGGTTGTAATTAAAGGAGCTAGAAGACAGGAACACATGGATGACCAGTGTCTTTCCTACAAGAGACAGGTACTTTCTTCAAAGAGAGATCTAAGGTACTGACAAAAACCAGCAGGTCAATGATAGGAAATTATAGCTGAACACAGGACAGCTTTCAAATGTGCAGCTTTCCCAGGAACCAAAACTGTATTTACCACATTATGAGTCTCCTGCCAGCTGTCGCTCAGGAATGGCTGTGACAAGGAATCAGCCAGCCTTTCCCATTGACACTTAGCCAGCAGAGATGCTGCCTTGCTGGCCCAGACATTTCTATTCAGTAGCACTCTTGATGCTAAGCAGCCCACTGCCCATATGACCAAGAAGAACAACAGCTCTTGTATTTTGAGTTTCTTCCTTGCCCATAACAGTAGCCTGTACAGCCCAATTAAGACTTGCAGACTTTACTCTGCTTGCTGAAGTGGATTCCTTACTCTCAGCTTGATTTTAACACAGAAGTGCCAAGACTATGAGCTTCAGTGATCCAACATCTGCTAATATTCCCTTCTGACAAACGCTTTTCTGTACATACACACTCTACAGCTGCTAAGAGCAGCAAAATAGAATCTTCTGCCAAGGTTTCTGCCATTTGTTTGTTCTGGAGACGCTGATTATCATGTCATTCCCCATCACTGCTGACAGGGTTCATTCAATTTACCTTCTTTGGTAAAAACAAATACAGTGTCCTTGGCACTAGCACTGGGCTCAGGCAGAGACAGAATGGGCAGGCAAAAAGAAAAAAAAAGTAAGAAACAGCAACAAAACTTTCCATTTCAGAAATGTGGTTCAAAGAAGTCAACTTCATTTTCAGGCTAAACAGCTTTCATTGTGTCTCACCAAAAGCACTGGACTCTGGACATGAGCTCACTGGCTTCCACCTTACTTTTGATGTGATACTTCATGCAACAGATATCATTGTCTAAACAACGTGGCCAGACAAATGTTTTTCTTTTAGTCCATTCTCTTCCTCACTTTTTCTTATATTTTCATATATGTATTTTTCTCTCCATCTTCACCTAATTTTCTTCCCACATTTCATTTGCAACAGCTTCTTCACATCTTTTGGCAATTCTGCAAGACCCTGGGTGTGTACATACAGGCAGAACTAAACTCATTATACAGGCACGCGGAACACCTGAAGGACAACACATCATTGTCCTATGGCAGACTGTATCCCGGGTCACTTGCAGCAAGGGGTGAAGAGACACAGCTTTCAAACAAACAAACAGCTGCTGTTCTGGCTTTGGCAAGAACTCACTCATCACACATATATATATGCATCAAATGCAAATACACATGTATATTTATTTGTACAGGTATATAAATACCTCAGCGTTACATTCTACATACATAAAGTTGTAAGATTCAGAGATGCTCAAATATTTATCATTTGCCTACAAATACACACAGTTTATTAAAAAGCATGTCTGTATTATGGCCTGTTTAGGAGACTGGCTGCCAGAGTCCCTTGGGAGCAACTCTCAGTCCAAACAGTTAAATCCAGCTGGTGGTCAGTCACAAGTGGGGTTCCCCAGTGCTCAGTACTGAGGCCAGCCCCGTTTAGTATCTTTATCAATGATCTGGACAAGGGGATTGAGGGCACCCTCAGTCAGTTTGCAGATGACACCAAATTGGGTGGGAGTGTTGACCTGCTGGAGGGTAGGAAGGCTCTGCAGAGGGATCTGGACAGGCTGGATCCATGGTCTGAGGCCAGTGGTATGAGGCTCGAAGTAGTAAAGGTCCTGCCTTTGGACCAACAACAATCCCAAGCATCGCTACAGGCCGGGGGCAGAACGGCTGGAAAGCTGCCTGGTGGAAAAGCACCTGGGGGTGCCATTTGACAGCAGCTGAACATGAGCCAGCCATGCCCAGGTGGCCAAGAAGGCCAATGGCATCCTGGCCTGGGTCAGCAACAGTGTGGCCAGCAGGACCACGGCAGGAATTGTCCCCCTGTACTTGGCACTGGTGAGGCCACACCGCCAATCCTGTGTTCAGTTCTGGGCCTCTCATGACAGGAAAGACATCGAGGGGCTGGAGCGTGTCCAGAGAAGGGCAACTGAGCTGGGGAAGGGTCTGGAGCACAAGTCTGATGAGGAGTGGCTGAGGGAGCTGGGGGTGATTAGCCGGGAGAAAAGGAAGCTCTGGGGGACTTTATTGCTCTTTACAACTACCTGAAAGGATGTTGTAGTGCGTGGGGCTTGGTCTCTCCTCCCAAATAGCAAGCAATAGGTCAAGAGGAAATGGCCTCAAGTTGTACCAGGGGAGGCTTAAGAATACTCCTATGGACACTAGGAAAAATTTCTTCACTAAAAGGGTGGTCAAAGATTGGAACAGGATGCCCGGGAAGTGGTTGAGTCACCATCCCTGGAAGTATTTAAAAGACATAGATGTGGTGCTCAGGGACATAGTTTAGTGTTAAGGGCTGGACTCTTTAAGGTGTTTCCCAACCTAAATTAGAACAGAATTACAGAATTGCTTAAGAAAACAAAACAGATTTTGTTTAGTATTACAGAAGAGAGGGGTGAAGAACCCAATGAACTACTCACCAGAAAGAGGATCTTTGCCAATCATTAAAACATTTGGTAAATTCATTACAATCAGCTGCTGGAGGACCTCCTAAACAAAAGAGAACAACACACAAAGTTCAGCGTGAAGGAATCCAAATCAATCCCACCACAAAGAATACAAAGCTCCATCGATTACAAAGCTTTTAACATACTGGCAGGTCAGAGGTCACAAGAGGAAGCCCCACTTGAGAGAGAAATCGCTATTTGAAGACAGCATCAGGTTGCACAGCTAACATACACTAATCGCCTCTTTTAACAATGGCTAATATGGAACTTAAAGGGTCCCATGGCACTAATCAGGATAAATGCATGACCATGCCAGGCACACCAATCATTCATGCCTTTACCCCAGGCATGATCTGTATTCATCTGATGTGCAACATACAGCTGCTGTCATGTTTCAGGGCATATAAATGCAGCTGGTTCAAAGGTACCTAAGCCACTCTGTGAAGTTTGAGTAACTCAAATAATCAGTCAAATTACTTCACGGGTCTGAAAATTTAAGGATGGGCTGGGGAAGTGGGTGTGGGGAAAAGCCCTTGACCAGGCATCTGGCACTGCTCAGAGAAACTGGATATAAAGTTCTAGATTTATTTGCATTTTTAATGAGGAGTAAGACAGAATTAAGTATGTCATGAACATCATTTAAGGGTTGTTTTATTTCAGGGGAGATGACAGAAGGGAGGTGCAGCAGGTTCAACATTTAAATGCCAGCTGTCTGAAGCTGCTCTGAAATCATAGAATGGCTTAGGGGAGAAGAAAGGCTACAAACCCTGGGGCAGGCAAAATGCTTAAAGTTGTTCCAATAAATACATTGCAAAGGGGACTCTGCACAGTAATAGAATCAGCCATGCACCCCAGAAACAAAGAGCAGAGCAATACAGTTGTTAGCTTTGACCTGCAGTTACCAGCACCCACTTGCGATGATCTGGATAAAACATTTTGCAGGCAAGTTTTTATTTCACATAAAAAGCCTGGGAGGAAAACGGCTGTATGACTGAAATGCTGTGCTGAGATTCCGGAAACAGAAGTTCACAGATACAACCCTACCAAATGTTTGGCAGGTGCCTTTTTCCGGCTTGTCTCCACTTCCCAGACTACCCCCAGGCCACTGGAAGGGCACATGCATTGACACTTGCAAAGTATTCAGACCAGGGGAAAAAGCACCATAGCCCAGCAAAGAAACACGCTTCCTGAAACAATCATCCATTCACCCAAACACTTCCCCTCCAAGCTACCCATTGTTATGTCTCTGCTTTCAAAGTTATACCACAGGAGGAAAATTAAGCCTGATTGAAAGAGGAAATAATTCAGAGAGCCTGCAGCCTTTGATAAGCAATCAGAGTGCATATTCTAAAAAAATGTTTTGGACACATTTAATTTTTTTCCTCTGATCCATACCAAAACACACTCCTTGGCAGTTCTGCTTTTGGATATAAAGTAGAAATATCTCAGTGTCAGAGCCAATAGGGGTTTTGGAGCTGTTAAGGAAAAAGGTTCTACAGTCCTTTATGTAATATGAAGCTTGGCTAATGCAGACCAAACATTCGCTGACTCATTAGCCAAATGCATTTCGTATTTTGGGCATTTGAGACACATTAAACAAAGTTTGTTTCCATCTGTTACCAAAACAGGTGCGAAACCTATTGGATGTAAGAGCACATGGCTGGACTGCAATATGTGCTATGACAATACAGCATGGCATTGAGGCTTTAAACAAAACAAAACAAAACAATCAGACTTTGCATATACTGAAGTATTGAGCTTTAACCAGCAATTTCCACGGCAAAAAAGAGGAGAAAGAATTCTGCTTCCAGTCACCCAGCACGTGGAGCAGCACTGAGGCAGGAATGCATAAGGAATTTGCGTTGTCTTTGTGTAATCATCAGATCACTAGCTATTTAACTGGCAGACACAAAAGACATTACAGCTAACGTTTATGCTGTTAACATTCCCATGAGCTCCTCCTGCAAAATTGTTTGAGTATACTATCCAACACACCCATGTCTGAACTCCCTCATAATTGTCTGAGCTCAGTATCTTCTAGCAAGAATCTGACAGTCACTGAATAGAAGCTGAAATGGCCCCAAGCCTAGAAGAGTGATTTGTTAATTCAGATTGAAAGATTCCAATTGTTGCAAGAGGTGATACTCGGACTCGTTTATTTTTAAAGTAAAATATTTAAACAGATAATTATCTGTATTATTCTAAAAGCCTTCACCTTCAGATTAGTGCCTGTGATAACACCTGATTTATGCAGTGCAGCTCACCAGCAGATCTCAACATTTTATAAAGGAAGGCCAATGCCACTGCTCTCCTTTTTCAAGCTCAGGAAAGCAAGTCAGAGAAACAGTTACTTCAGTTTAATAAACTATCCTCTGTGAACCAATGTGCCAATGAACCATCCACTCACACAACTGCAAGCATGAGATAAAACGCGTTAAGGGAAAGCTCCTACACTGATCAATTTCGCTCAGATTTAGTCCAGACTGAAACCTCAGAAAGTTAGTGAAGCTCAGCTGACACTCAGTGTCTGACTCAGTATCTGGGATAATGTGACCAGGTCTCAGATCCATTGCTCAAAATCCCACATCTGGAAATAGAACTAGCATTCCCCCTCACCTAAGAGCAAATCAGGAATTCTTCAACATCTATCATTTATCAGTATTTTCTTGTTTTCAATAACACAGATTTACAAGTAAAATGCTGTGCCTCAGGCTGGCCTCTCAGCTCCCCTCACATCTTCTCACTCCTCCTTGAAGACCCTGTGAAGTCAAACTTAGGCTTCAGGCAGAAAACCGTGCTGTTCCAGCCTGTAAACTGGCACGGGGACCAAAGGGCCCCAGGGACTCAACCATCTCCCAGGGTACAGCTACTCTGGGCATTGGGTGAACCTGGACACACCACTGAAGCCCAGACAGAGAAACATAAAATGCAGCATTTCCCCACAGGGGCAGCAATTATGTTACTGCATTATATACAAAGGATGCCGTTATGCTTGAAATCAAACACAGCTGTGAGACTCCACAACAGAGGCAGAGATGGTGGGGGTGTGTGTGTGTGGGGGTGTGTGTGTGTCCTTCTGCCTCAGGCAACCAGCAGGGCTAGGGGCAACACATCCAGGCAGGAGCTGGAGAGAGAAACAGGGTTTTCAAACGTTTTAAATAGCCCACAGCAACCCAGAGTACCCTGGAGAGCAACTGTACAAGCAAAAAGTCTAATTCCTCCTGTAAGAAGCCTTTTAATTATTTTTACAGCACAACTAAAGCTTGGTTAAAACAGTAAAGGTTACAACAACAACACATGGTAACAATTTCCCAGATTATTAGAACCATTAGGATCTAAGTTGCCAGATTTACAGCTAGATCATTAACCAACTCAGAAGCCAGCTACTGCAAGTCAGCAATCACCTCCCTCAGAATATTGTTTGTCTTTTTTATTTATTTTTTGTTGCTAATGAGATTTCCATAAAAAAAAAAAGGTTGGTATCAGAAGTGTTATTTAAGGAATCAAAACAAATCCCTGTCAGGCCTCAGTGCAGTGCCCGTAGGTTTCTGAAATGTTCCTTGCCCACAAATAGGATATTTTAAACTTGAAGAGATTTGTCCAAAGTCTTTTGACAGCAGCAATGGTTGCAAGAACGGATGCTTCTAGATAGTACATCAACACCATGATCACAAAATCTAAGGATCAGCAGCCAAGTGTTACAGTCCTTGAGCAAGACACCCAAACTCAGTAGATGAAGCCCGCAAAGGTTTGAGCCAGCAGTTACATGACCCTGTAACGACAGGGAGGGCTTTTCAAGTGAAGGTTACACAGAGTGCTTGCCCACACAGACATGGAGCCTGAAGCCAGCTGGGACAGTCGTGACACCCCAGCAACAAGAAGGATACTGCCTAAGCCAGAGGTAAGCTTTACTGAAAGCACCTAGGCACTCCAGGACTGGTATACCAAGAAACATCAGCGAATTACCTAGAAATCATAAGGTTAAAATATAAATATAAATGCTGTGCTCTTATCAGCAGCCTTCTGGTGTCTAAGGCCCTGCTGTGAACTTCCTTGACATTTGCAAACTCTTTGCAATCACTTTCTAAAAAAGAAGCTTAAGACAAAATAAAGCCAAAATTCCCCCACATTGATTCTAACAATCAAGGGCCTTAGGAAAAATCAAGACACATACAAGATTAAAGATAAAATTCTAAGTACCAAATTAAGCATTTAGGCTTACTAAACACATCAACAAACACATTCATTCCCTCCATCTGAAAGTTTCTAATCATTCCTGGAGTGCTGAGGCATATTTTACGTCCTCTTTTTATCCCTCCAAGATCACACAACACCGGATGCTTGCTCTTTGCCTTAGATCTTCAGAAGAGATGCAGTGGAAGCTCTCCCTCTCAAGTCACCGTGGTCACATATTAACACTGTATTTACCTGTAACAGGGTTAAGTGGGCCTCTTGTAATTTTGTAGGAACAAAGTCTCCTTGGTCCATACTATACTTCAATACATATTTGCTTCTTAAAAATACATGTGCAACAGCATGGTCTTAAGGTATTATTCTTAGATGCACTTTTTTAGTGCCAATTCAAGTGTGCCAACAGCTCTTGCAAGGAACAAATTGCTAAAAAAGGAGTAGGTAAAATTGTCCTTTCCATGGCTGAGAGACCAGACAAATACAAGCTTTACACAAAAACCTTCCCCTGCATAACGATACAGCACAGCATTAATATAGAGTAACTACTAGCTTCTCATGCAAAATTAAATTATGTAAGGAGAGAGGCAGTCTACCAGTCATTGTAATTCAATGCTCAAGCCCAGCAATTCCATTTAAGTACATTGCTTGGCTCTAAAATGCTAATTGCCCAGCTGACTGGAAGCCAAATGGTGCTTTCCTACTTAAAATGCCCATGAGGAAAAACCATCATCAGCTTTATTTATACCAGCAAAAGCAAACAGTACCTAGCCAGGGAATTTGGCTTACATTTTAGCTGCAACTCAGGCCAACACAGCAGGAAAGCTCAGCAGAGTCCTATCTATGCAGCACAGCCAACACCTTACTCTGATAACCTCAGACTGGATCTGATCTCACAAACATCCCTGGAGTGGGAAACATTTGGTGAAACACTGAATCCTTAGAGAACGTCTCAGCAGGAGTCTGGCCATCTGCACCAGCCCAAAGCCTCCTAGCAGCAGTGTGGGGTCGCAGGTTTACCCCTACACATTCTAAGGTCCCTTTGGATGCTACCACAAAGACAGGCCGGGAGCTGCATTTCCCAGGCAAGGTGCACTCCCAAGTCCAAGGGACAATCAAACACAAGCTTCTCTGGAATCAGAATTCTAAGGAAGAGCAAACATGCTAATGAACAACCTTTAAAATAAAACACACTTTAAATAGCAAATTGAGACACGAGGGGTTTTTTTTAAGTATTTTTTCCAAAGTTTCCAGTTTTGTATTAAAATAATAAATAAAAGCTATTTTGTGGCCTACAAAGAGGTTATATTTTAGATGAAAAATATATTTGTCTTCCAATAGATATAAACTTCATAAAGGTTGGGGGTGTTGCTGTAGTTACCTGAGGAGTTATTAATGGTGTCAGAGAAATCATAGCAAGATTCTGTGAACTGTATGGCAGGGTCTCACAAAAGATTAGACAAGATGAAACAAGTTGTTGCACAGAAATGACAAGGAAGTGAAACACAAACGTTTTATTGACATGTTTTCCATGTACATCTTACCATGCAAGCACGCCTGATGACATCATGTATGTGACTCAGTGCTCACTGTTTCCCTGCCAACACATTATATACATGACAAAATTTGATTAAGAACTTTGCTCATCTCTGCAGCAATTGTACTCGTTATGTGACAGACTAGAGGATTAGCTGTCTTTAAAGGGATTTTTTTTCCTACTGAAAACCAGCAAATTACAAAGCACATTTCTAAAGACCCTTCAAGTGGAAACCCAAAAGCCACTAAAATAACTGTTGCCTCATCTGCTGAAAATAATCAGTTCTGACAATAGTAGACTGGAATCTCAGTGGGAGAGGATGTAAAGGAATCATACCTAGTCTTAACTGTGCTCAGCCTGTGCAGGGTGCAGATACTCAGTGTAGAAATACACCATGTAAGATCAGATTTTATTTTTAAAACTTATACATATGAGATTTGGATGGCATGTTATAGTTTCTCATATAAAACCCCCCAAAAAACCTAGAAGGACCCAAGCATAACCATCCACCCAATTCATTGTTATGGCTCAGGTTTTGTTATTCGTATTATAGTAGTGCAGAGGTCCCATCCAGGAGCAAAACCTCATGCACTGGAGCTGTACAAACAGTAAGACATCCTTGAACAAAGATTTTGTTATAAATACCCAAGGTATTGGCAGGCCGATGAAAAAAAATAGCAACAAGCAACAGAGGAAGGAAATAAGATTCTGTGGTTATAAGATGATCCATTGTGTGCACTCTTGCTGCTTTATGAACTGGTTAAATCAACTCATCCAGGCTGGAGAGAACTAAATCACTCCAGATATCGGAGGGCATGGGAAGCAAAACAAGTCCTGATAAACATATTTTGCTTTAGGATGAAATTGTTCACAACACACATTGTTCACATCACAAAAAAGAAGAACCTAAGTGTATTTAAATAAAGGTACTTTTATATACATAAAAAGCATTTTAGGACACATTTAGTTTTACTTCTAGTCCAGTGGAATAAATAATGGAGAAGCTGACACACATCAGTTGCATAGGACTTTTATTTTTTAATCAAGCTAAGTACAAAAGTGTACATTTACCTCTGAACAATGAAATGTACAGCAGCATATTTTTTTATCCTAGTTTCACTAACTCCAGGATGAATCACTTATGTTAATAAAACATACAACTATGGTTGTGCCTAGTGGCAATATTGATTTGACCCAGAGAAAATCCAATTGTGGAACAATGTGTTTTCCTGCTTTTATTGCCAGCAGCACCTCTAATTTACCTACTTTTGCTACAAATAAAAAGCCTATTGATTTAACCTCAACTTCTCTTTTCAAATCATGTGCAAGTGACTATACATGTTTGTAATAGTGTCCTGACAAATTACTCTTGACTTCTACTTTATTTCATCTTAGATTTGTCCTGCGGTGGTTTATGCAGTAACAGGGAATATGAAATGTGCTGTGTTAAAGGCTTGTCACTTGACATTACAAATCTAACCAGCTAAAATGCAATCCATCTGTTGAACACACTTTCAGATAATCTATGGTGGTCTCTAAGGACTGTAATAATTCACCTTAACACACAGTATAAAAACACCACAGGCCATCAGAACAGACTCAAAGCACCACTGAATTCCCTGAAACTCACCACCAAGCACCCTCACTTGTTTTAAAAGAAAGTCAGTTTTCCCCACACGCTGGGCATATTTTACTGGGATAATCAAAAATTTTCATGTCAAACTCTAAACCTGAGCAACTATATTTAAGCTTAACACTGAAGCCTGATACCAAAACACATTAGCCATGCAGAGCTCCGAGGTACAAACTCTGCTCCACTGCCCTTGATCACTGGAGTGAAAAAAATTGTAATATTAAAATACAGCTTGTTATCAAGAAAAACACCAACACAATAAAAGCTTCTCTAAGGAAGATTATGTGCAAGATCTGTCTTCTGCCATTTCTCCTATTACAAGCATTTCTAAATCTTGGGGAGTTTATGTGTTTATATGAAACATACATAGTAAACACCTAACTGGGCACATGATACCAGGGCACATAAAATACACTGAATTTCTTAACACGATTTCTATAGTGCCATGAAGAAGATCAAAATTAATTAACCCAAGGCAAGTACATGGCAAGTTGTGAGGCTTACTTAGACGTTCAGAACTAAATATCTGCATTGCAACTTCAACACTGTAATAGAGGTCCAGGTTCTGAAAAAGTGCCAAGACTCTAAAGAAGCAGGCAACCACTGGAGTGACAATTGTGACACAATTCCTGAAAAAGCAGCAGCCAAAAGTAGAGGAAAAAAGGAGTTAAAGATGGGAAGATGTAAGAATACCAGTTACACAGTATAGCAATACCACTTTCCCAAAAATGAATAATGAACAGGAGCTAAGTAGCACAAATGTATACTTTTTGCATTTCTGACAGCATCAAGTAATTTATTAGTACAAATGTTGCTTGAAAAAGAATGTGTTTTCTTGGGGAAAACTCTAAAACAAACTGTTAATCCTGTGAGGGCACAGGGGCATGTGTGACAGGAATAATTTTGAGATTTCTCTAGTACAAATATTGAAAAGCCAAGTCAATGCTGAAGTTTAAATAAGAAAACAAATCTGTCAAACTAGAAAAAATGAGTAAAGCAGGGAGGGGACAAAAATGGGATAATTTCATGATTTCTAGTATTATGAAAAAATACTTTAGTAGCAAACAGAAGGCCTAACAGACGCAAAGGACTTTAATGTGAATGTATGAGTCAAATTCCATCGGTGACTCAGGGTAATAGAAGTAAAACAAACATCCAGGTTGACTTACCAATCTGATACTCTAATGTCCTGTTTGAAGCAGGAACGCATGAAAAACTTCCGATCTACCTCTCAGTCCCCATAAGAAACAAGCTGCTTTACCCTGCCACTCTTAGTAATGCTGAGTAACATCCTACTGTCTCAGCCATCTTGAGTGCCACAGGGGCAGCTCACAGAGAAAAATATTTCTCGTCAGGAAAAGGTGCCATGCTTTGCCTTCCAAACATCCAAACACCCTCAGAGCTGCTCAAATGTAAGGCAGTTAAAGGCTTAGAAACAAGCACAAATGTGTTCAGTCTTTCCAGAATAATACTGCCTGAACAAACAAGATTTAATTCACATTACAGTGGTACACATAAACCATTTTGAGAAACCCAAATGGGTAGCACTGCAGAAACACAGAAAATGACACCTAGAAACTGAGAAACTGTAAATACATGGACAGTATTCACGCAGTGATGACCAACAGGAATTTTATGGGATAAACATTTAGGTTATTGGTTAGCATTGCTCACTTTGAAACGCACAAAAATCTTTGTCTCTAACTCAGGAAAAGCAGTATGTCCAGGACAATTTTTTTCTCCCAGTGAAGAAAAGGGCTGTGACAGTGCTTGATGAATATCTGTTAGAGAACTGAGCAACTGGCTTGTCAGTACTTGTCATACTTTCTTCCCCTAGCATGTTTATAAATGTGAAAAGAAAAAAAAAATCAATTAAGTTTAAATTAAACTGACTAATTTCCAAAAGCTAATTTTAAAGATTTTTAACCATGAGTTTCCAACAAGCTTAAAACCTATGCTTGGGCAGCTTACAGGCAACCTAGTATTGGACAGCAAGTTAATGTTTCAGGAAGCATGTACACAGTCACTATGCCATCAGCTTATTATCTAACTGCAACAGAGAATGCAGCCTGGGCAAGAGAGGTCCTTGAGGCATTTGCAGATAATCATGCAAAAATCCACGCTGGATTTACAGAACAGGGAAGTTTCTAGCTGGTCTGAAGGGAAAAGGAGAGGGTACAGGGAACAAGCTGTGCCACCCTACAAGGATGCCTGACCCAACAGTATGACGCTATGGAACAAATGAGGTGATTGAGGAAGTAGAGGGAACAGAAGGTTTCACTGGTGAGGTCTGTAGTTTAAAACAAAACCAAAGGACTCTGTATTTGCTAATCATTTGATTGTGTTAGGTGCTTTCTGCTACAACCACCTGACGCTTTCCTGTAGGCATTACCAACCAGCTAACAGGGGCACTAAAAACTTAAATACCAGTAAAGCAGAGTCCTTGCAGTTCAGGCATGCCCCTCTCAAATACTCCTAAAAAAACTCTTAACGGGTATCATTGCAGGTTAATGTTATGAGCTTTCCAATTATTCTGAAGTGGAATTTATATCCAACATCATTACTTCAATGTATCACTGCATTATCACTATCATCTAATTTACCCAATATTAACAAGTTCAACAAACACCCACACATCCCTAGCCATGTGCTTTGCCACTGTAGCAACAGTCTCAACTTTTTTCTTAAGGTGAGTAAAGGGAGAAGCTTCAAGTCAGATCAGATGGTTTTCCAACGCACAAATGTACAGTCGTGTTTCTCTTTATAGCTAGCAGATTGCCCCAGGCAGGGAACACAGGGAATTTTCAAGACCATCAACACTTCTTGCACTGTACAGGTGGAGAAGCTGCAGTAAATTTCACGTGACTTTATCAAGGCAACCGGAGCACCCTTGGGAAAGAAAACACTCCCAGCATTTACTGCAACAGTCATCAGTTTTACCATTAACACTGAGTTGCAGTTACAATAGAACAAAAAAAGGAGAAGAAGAAAGATGACCACAGAATCTAGCAGTGAATAAAAGGAGAGGACAGGAAAAGGAAGCCATATCCTCAAAAAAGCCTCTGGGCTCTCATCGTTCCTTTTCTGGATTTTCTATGCTCATCTGTTTTCAAAGGCAAACAACCTTTCCATCTGGAGAGTTACTGCATCCCCCTCGGAGGGGGGCCACAGGTACCCACGGAGACGAGACACAGTTATTTGCAGTTGACACTCGGCTATTCACAGAGTTTACTGCCAGTAATTTGCACCTTGGCAAAGCCAGGTCAGGCGAAACCAACAGGCAATTACCAGGTCCAGCTGCCAAGAACAGCCTCCCCGATTTGCCCAACTTGTTGCCACCGGGAAGGCGACAGAGGAGCCTCCTCCTCGGGCCCACCCCACGGAGACCTCTCACTGGCATCTGATCCCTTCGTAAACTGCCAGCCTGGAGCTACCAGAACAAAGAGGATGGTGCTTCAGGATGCTTAGTGCTCAGCACCCACCCAAAGCAAGCGGCTCCAGGAGGGGAGCCGGGGCAGCCCCCGGACATTCTCCACCCCAGGACACTGGGGGACTTGCCCTCTCCCGTGCCATTCCCATGTCACGGAAGTTCACTTGCTGCCCCTGCCTTCTGGGCGTCCCATAGCAACAAATACTGTCCTCTAACAATAGACACACACATTATGTATCTATATACATCTACACATATCGAGTTTTGTGTGTATGTGCTTCTGCTATTTCTCCCCCCTATTACTCTGGGATCATTATAACTGCTCAAACCTGTAACAAGCAAAATCCTTCTGGAAACCCCATCTGATTTGCTATAAGGAAAACTGTCCCCCACATTCACGCATTTGGAGTCCCCATGGCTCAGCAGCAAGAGCATCAGGAGTCTTACCCCACAGCACACAGCAACAAGGTGGCTCCTTAAACACACAACACTGAAAAGCCTGCTGAAGTGAGAAAAGAAAAACTGTGATACGTCATATACTTGATAAAATTTAAGGTTAGTCTTTCAGGGTCAGGTCAGTTATCCAACTTATTTTGAGTCTGAGAATTTACACCAAAAATAGTTGCTATAACACTTGTTTAAAAAAAATGAACACACAAGCATTTTGAACAAATATGAAAAATCCTAACACAAGGTGCTGTGGTACATCAAGATTTTACATCTGCAATCACCAAATTCTTCTTTATGATGAATTCACCCTCTAGACACTTACAAACCCCAGACACCTTCCACATTATATTTCACAGATATGCAAGAGACAGCCATCAAAAATTAATGCTGAAAAGCCATGAAGCCACATTGAGTCAACAATTCAAACAGCAGTGAATATCACAGGATAACAAAGATCTCCTTACTGCACAGCAGGGGAAATGTTTCACAAAAAGAGAGTTATGACCAAAAATAGATAAAAGGAAAAAGTCCCTTCCAACAGCTGCCACAATTTCGCCTATACACAGAACAGGAAATAGCCAATATCCCTGTGTGGTAGCTGCTAGGCAAAATTTACTTATCAATGGCAATCCAGGCTATGCATTCACACACATATGCATATTTGCACATGCAAACACTCTCTCAAGAAGAACTTTCAGTCTTGCCAGTTCTCAACAGTGCTCCTTTAAGTATCTGAAAGGACTGATTAACCCTGCTTAATACGATCTATGTAATCTACTGCGAATCTTGCAGATAACTCATAACTGTTAACATTAATTAACTCAGCAGAGCTTTACCCTTCTTGCTCTCCCACCAGGCTCATACCACAGAGCTCAGTTTAAGCGTTCTTTCATGACACCCCTAGCAGACAGCTTCCACAGAGGTAAGCAGCAATGGTGAGCTTCTGATGCAGAAAACTCAGTTAAGTAATTATTACGTTTTAAGAGAAGACTCTTCTCCACATTTTATACTTCTCTTCATCAGTACTGACCAGTAGTCACAGCACACTCAATGTATACAATACCCTGGAAACACCCACGATAAGAGAAAAAACGTGAAGGATACTGTTGCACCCTATAAAATCCTTTCTTTATGCTATCTGTGACAGAAACAGACAGAAGATGTGTCACTATGTCATTATTAACATTTACGATAGATTAGCTTCTAACAGTACTATGCCAGTTTTATGGCTTCTGACCACTACATTTTTTTATGCCAACAAAAGACAGTTTCCTTCTAAGCTGTGATGCTTAGTGTTTTCCTGAAAGAGGATGTCATCCATCATATGCTCAGACAAAAGCCTCATTTATAGCTGAAGGAAAAAGCAACATTCAAGATCTTGTATTTACTGAGGAAAACCTTAAAAAATGGTCACAAAAGCTTCAAAGTCAGCAAGAGCCTCCAAACACAAGGAGCTGCCTTGGCTATAGGTAGAAAAAGCAGAACTATGCATAGTGCCAACCCCCTTTTTTATTACTGGTGTCATTTTTTCAACCATACTACTTAATTTTCAGCGTCCTTGAAGGGCACACGAAGGTGGAAGGCATGTATGGTTCTCAGCAATTTCCAAGCTGCCTCACACATAGCTAGTATCTCTTACCTCCATCAGCAGAGCTCAGGTTTATTATTTAAGCAACATAACGGAGGAAACCCAATATGAAGTATCAAGTGACTTTGAGCTCCCTATCAACCAGATCACAAAACAACAGCCATGCAACCATGATGAGTTGGAAGCAGCAGAGGGGAGGGTAAATCCCTAGAAAAATTGCTCCAGGCAAAAGAAATTCAAGCCTCAGGCTGCAGAGAACAGCAACACCTCCCATTCAGTACATCTGGGCTGCGTTGCTCTGTAGAAACAAAGACTATTAGTAATTCAGAAGATACAGGTTGCTCTGTAGAAATAAAGACTATTAGTAATTCAGAAGATACAGGTTATACAAAAGTGTATACTGTTGTTGAATCTACTGAGCACCAGATCTAAGCCTAGCAGCACTCAAAGCATGCTGAACCTCCTTGTCTGATTCCTAGAGGCAGCCCCCATGAAATTTTAAGGGACACTACAATCAGAGCAATGTAGCACACACAGTATTTTATCTGTAGAAACAGCATTTACACCCTTCACCTCAGTAAAGCACAAAACCTTGGCAAGGAGTTCCACTGTAAAACATGAAAAGGAGCCATGCAAACTTGGGAATGACAATAATGTTAAATGCTGGAGTAAGGACTATCTTACTCTGGTTTAGTAGCAGCTTTTCACATAACTTATTAAAATGGCTCTGCATCATTGCTTAAACATACTTTGGTGGAGGCATCAAATTACTCTGACAAACCTGTTTGTCTCAGAGTATCATGAATTAGTTCAGTGATGAATGGCCGATCAGAAACTGGAGCTCTATGGGAACTGGCGCAGTCGCTCACCAGAAGAATGTTACAGTAAAACATTGTGCTCTTCAAACCTATAGTAATAGCCTGGATTTTGAAGCTGGGCATCCAAACTAATGGTCTTTCTTCACAGTGCTCAGAAAACATGCAGCTCCCACAAATTATCAAGGAAGAAATAGATGCTTACTACCGGGAGGAAGTAATCAGAGAAAATCCAGCAGTTGTAACACAGTACCTTAACACAAGTCTAGGTACTCTGGCACCTCAGTAGCAGTACCCAAATCCACTGTTCCTCTAAATCTCAGCATAAGGCAAAGTTTGTATTTCCACAACATTAAGATACACGGTAAATATAGGGTGCTAAAATCAAGTGTTTTAGTTTGAACCTCCAAACGAAGCAATTTCTTTTGATAGTGAAAATATGCAGATCTGCTAAGTCAAACATTAACACACAGTAGTAAAGACCAGAATTCCCTCCAAACTAAATTTGTAGCCACTGATGTTACTTTCTAAGCAGCAATACAAAAACAGGCACAACTGAAACTGAAAATAAAAAGAGTATTTGCTGCATTTCAGACTAGTAGATACATGATTCCTTGTGAATTTTGACTAGAAGTCATTCTCACGAGGTAGAGGCAACAGCTCCTTTGAAATTGGCTCAGCACAATGCAGGCAAGAACTAAGCAAACTTCTTCAAACAGCTCTGCCAACACCATTCAGCTCCGAGCTGCAAAACTCCTGCTGTTTCAAACTCAGGGCCTCCTGTGAGCAGACTGCTGATTACACCAGGTTGCATGTCAGGTTTTTGATACGTGCACAGGCCAGAAGAATAAGAATGAAACCTGCCCACTGGTTATGTTAAATACAAGATTTCACACCAGACTGAAGGAAAAGGACACTTTGCCATCTATTCATTCCCTTGCCCCCCATTAAAGGGAAAATTCACTGTAGTACACTGTACACACACTCTGTTCAGAATGCACAGCTCATGCAAGCATTACCGGACACACTGCTATCACAAAAGATAAGTGGGAGACAGCACCATGCCAACATCTTATCTCCAAACGGGGGAGATATGCACAGTCAATAAAGCCAGAGCGCTGAAATGCAGGGCTGCAGGACATTTAATGGGGTTCTTTATCCCTAGTTATGCTTGTACATTACGTAAGATTTGGAGTAGACAAGGAAAACTAATTATAACAACTCCACAGGCATCTTTCATACTCATTTTTATGAGACCAATCCAGAGGAATCAAACTTTTACAAGTTTCTGTGAAATTTTGGAGGTATCACTCCAGGCAAGGAAAGAGCAAAGGAAAGAGAGAGGTAGGTAGAGGACACAGGACCTGCAGAGAGCTCTCCCCTGTTGCCATAATACTTGTTTTTTATTTATGAATTTGAGCAAAGAGGCCTTTTCTGCCTAATCAAGTGCAACCCCCTTGTTGCCTTGTAGCACCACAGCTGTGAATCTCCTAATTGCATCTTTGGTATGCAGAAGGAAAGAAATGTTCATGAAAAGATGACACGGAAGGCTTTGCTGGTCAGTCATAAACATGGACACAAGGGTTTTTCCTCAGGGAATGGCCAGCACAGAAATCAGATGTTCAGAATATATTTCTGGCCATATGGTTCAAAGTGATGAATAATGTGCTTTGGAAAAGAAGGATGACAAAATAATACACTGCTGCAGTAAAGCACCAAATTAAACAAATAACAGGTGGTGACTAAAAATGCATTTTTAATGAGCACCTCTTTATGAATGCACACAATGCAAAGTGGTTTCCACTACTTTGTAACACACCACTCCTCCTTATGGATTAAAAATATCTCAGTTATATAGAGCCAGATGTGTAAGTTCTTGCTCTTTGGACCTCTCATAAAATTTATTTTTGTAAGATTTGGCAGTCAAGCAACATGAATGTTAAATTCTGAACTCTTAATACTCACAGATTCTTTAATTAACACTAACTTTTTTCACTAGGCAACTTTCTTATTAAATGTTGATGTGTGTTTTAATAAACTTTGATGTGTTTCCAGTACATCTGCCTCTTCAAGTGCTCTGCTCTTCACATGTATATAATTGAGGAAGACAGCAGTCCAGTGGTTAATACAGAAGACAATGTTTGAATTCCTGAGTCCAGACAGACATGAAATACAGATCCACAGCAGTTCTTCAAAGTGAATTATTGCGTTCCCAAGCTCTTCCCAAACCAGTCTGCATAAAACCCAGTGGTCAAGAATGAGACACTACTCCATACCAGGAGGTACTGCTATACCACAGGGTATTAAAACATCATAAGAACCAGGGTTACTTATCCAACTGAGAGAAAGCTAGAGAAATTATTAGAGGCCAGTTACCCAAGAAAGCAAGACTAGTTTAAATGGCCTATTTCTGCAATAGAGGAAGTCTCAGAAAGAATCCCAGGCAGTTAACACAGTCAGGAAATGAGAGTTTGTGGTATTAGAGCTACAGTGTAATGAAGTACATGCAGCTAAACCTGTATCCTGCTTTGTCTCAGCAGAAGAGCAATATTATCCCAAGGACTGATGCAGCAATTTAAACAGTTACTCAAGCCTGAATCTTCTTGCATGAACGAAGGTCAGTGTTACAGAACATGAAAATAAATGTGTTCCTCCTCTCAAGTGCAGCTGTCTTGTTAATCTCAAAGATGACATATTCTTCATGTATCAGTCACCACTTTAAAGCCCTGATTCATACAGAGAGACTTAGGAGCACACGGCAGGTTACTATTTCACCAGGTTGCTTACTCCTGCAACACGCAATACTCCTCGTAATTCTTAATTGCTTTACTCCTCAAGGGCATACAGCATATGTCTTGGGAACTGGAACAGACTTGCTCTGAATATCAAAGAAAAATTAATGACTTGTCATTAAAAAGGTGAGAGGTAGTAGTTAAACTCTACCCTCTTCTAGCTGGTTCTTTGGTAGGACAATTTTTAAAAAATATTATTTTTCCCTTTTAATAGTTGTTTCGATGATATGCTAAAAAATAAACAAAAAAGGCTTGTTCTCACTCTGCAAACAAATTATTTTAGGCAGCTGTGTATTTAATATTGTATTACATTACTCAGTATGGTTGTTCTGTTAAGCACAAACTTCAACGGCTTCCCAAGTGCCAGCAAACCGGTTCACTCCATTCATAATTTCTCTGATACAGCAGCAGTGTGTGCCAAATATGTGGAACTCAAAAGGGCCTGTATCACACAGAGGGAATGATGATTAAACAAACTGGGAGTGCTTAAACTGACTAACAGTGCAAAAACCTCTCTCTCCCCCCAGTAAGTCAATGAACTGATCTCAGTTAACATTAAGAGCCAAATTCATCCTTTTTATGAACACACAGCTTCCCTAAGGCCTTAAGATTTGCATCACAGCTTACAAAAATTTAACAATCCTTTAAAATCCTTTCCTAATTTAAGACTAGCAAAAGGAGACCAGAATACCCTTCTAGGAGACTTCTTGGAACACCAAGCAAAAGGCACTGCACTTCCATCATGACACTTGAATGCTTCTTCACATACATACAGAGTAACTAAATGACATGCCTTATGCCAGTCAGCTAGATACCAACAGGACAGATTACTCTGAGGTAAATAAACCCAGAGGCTCATGAGTGTATGTGGGGAGGAGCTGCCTTGTTGAAGCAGCTGCCCATGGCTGCAGTTCTCAACCATCGTACTTGGGGGAGGAAAGTCTATCCAATGGGAGCTTCCTTTTGTATTGCAAGATTGCAAAGCTCTGGTCTCCCCAGGCAGGTGGGTGTCAGCACTCCAAAGGAACACACACAAACTGAGCTCCCTGTACCTCACCAGGGGTCTCTGTTTCCAGGCACAGTCCCTGCTGCCTGAGCTCTTGTGCCCTACCCACATGAGCCCACCTGGAAAGGCTTTGTGCCCACCACAGTCACAACACACCCAACAGACAGAAAATCAGTCCTTAGAACCTGGCACTCATCTGACAGAAGGCTTGTGCTGCAAGGTTTGGGCATTCGGGAAGCTGCACATTTCAGTTTGTACAGATTCATGCTTTAAGGAAGTCAAAGTCACCATCAACGCCAGCAGATCTACCTGGCAATAAACCAAAGATTTCAAAGTTGTTGGTGCCATAGCTACCACAAATCCAGCAAATGGGACCATATTTCAGACTTTCCCCTTCTCCCAGGTATATCTATGAACATCTAGAGTGCAGGTATTCTGGGGTCAGGGCTTTCATAGTCTTTTTCTCTGACAGCTGTTCCATTTATTTCATGTTCTTAACCTATCTCATGTAAGCCACACAGATGTACTTTGATACCACTTTTTCTCATTTTGTGAAAGTACCTCTTTTCTTACAAGTGACCTGAAATCTTTCATTTGGGGCACGTTAAACTTTTCATCTGATGGCTAAGAAGGTAGGAAAGGGGAAGAAGGACTTTTTTAAAAAAACCCTTAGTCCTAGTTGAAAGTGGAGTAAGACAACAATTAAAACAGAATTATCACAGTGCATAAAAATATTCTAAAAATCCATCCTATGTAATTTTTGTTGCTGTAGAATCAAACAGATGTTTGAAATATTAAACAAGTGTTACATCAAACATCTCAAAAACATATCTGAACTGACCAGTATGAAATACTAAGCAGCACATTTTTGCAGTTTAATCTCTTTCTTTACACTCAAGCACCCTTCATTGTAACTCTTAAACTAACTTGGCAGTACAAGAAATCTGCATGATGAGAAAGGAGTTCCAGGTATGTATCTCCAGGCTTGTACACTTGTCCCTTTCACAATTTTTTGGTACCGTGTTAGGCAGGACCTGCTCCTTATCATCCCAGCAATGAAAAGACAATGGTTTTACACACCCCAAAAAAAGAACACTGTGGCAGTCAAACACTCCCCATCATACGCACCAGACAAAGAGGGTAAAGAGGCAAACAACTGCAAGGTCACAGCATAAACCTGCAGAGTGCATTTTCTTAAGAAAAGAACAAAAAACCAACCACCACTCCAAAAACTACACACACAAATGCAATGAAACCTACAGCTCAGAAAGCTAGTCTTTGATATAAATTTATGGGGGGTGGGGTGGGTGGTGGGGAGAGGAGTTTGTGTGTGTGTGAGATTTTGAATATGGCTTTGTTTAGGGTATGAAAAACACAAGGAATGAGTATTTCCCAGCCTCTTCTCTGCTTAGGCAGATACATCTTTCAGCACCTCTTTACCAGTTACACAAACCTCTCAAACTGCAACACGAAATATTAAAAACAACCCAAACAAACACCCCACACAGAACAAAAACAATCAAAAAACCCACACACAGAACAGAAAACCCTCACAACTACAACGACTTAAATCTAGTGTTGACCTGATAACCTCCTTTGGCATGCTGGTCAGACAGCTGCTTTAAAATCCCAGATTCACTGATTCAAAAGTATCACACATAGAAAAGCTTATTTAAAACAAATGTGCTGAAGGCCAATCTGCTTGCCACCTCCTTTGCATATTAAATATAGTTGGCAGAAGCAGCTGAAGTATTTTACTTGAGTTACTGCTGAAGTTTTAAGCTGGGAATTATATGCTACTTATTACAGGAAAAACAGCTAATCAGGAACTTGTTTGTGTTTTAAGCAGCATTCAGTGGCATTTAACCAACTAAAAATAAATCACTCTTCACCATTAGCTTTCTTAACTTACAAAACACTTAGGGGAATTAAGATTAATGTAACCTGAAGGGAGAGACTTGCATGAGTATCAGTAAGACCAAAGTGGCTTGTGGGTTTGGGTTTTTTGTTGTTGTTGAAGTTGGGGTTTTTTTTAATGTATTTGGTATTTAAGATTATTCCTTTAGAGTCTCAAGAGTTACTGGTAATAACTCTATATCTACTTGGCTATAAGTATATTTCTACTTGTTTAAAAGCATACTGAATAGAAGCTTTAAATGAGCTGTCCTTTATAAATGGGTGACAGTACAAGCTTGACTGCAAACTCTGTGTGCTAGAAGAGCATAGCAGTTTACTGTGTTATAGAAACAACTGCTTTTTACTCTCTCATGCCAACTCAGCTCTCTCATCTGAATGTGTCTCTCTTATAGCAGGTTTGGCAGAGGACTCAAAGCCTCCAAAACTAGGTGTCCTGCTAAGCTCAAGACTGGGAAAGCAAGGCAGTGTGTCTTCTGCAGATACTCAAGCGGCTGCCATAAACACTGTAAAATCTCTAAGCACTGATAAAGTGTGATACATACCTTAACACTGGTAAAAGCTGCAATATGCTAGCAATATGTCAAGAAGAACCAAAACAAATCATGATCTGGCAGACAGCTCTGGTCTCACAATATCCAAGGGTATCAAACCAAAACTATTTGAAGACCCTGCTATGCAAGATGCTCAGCACCTCTAGTCTATCAAGTCAGTGTCACTTAAAATCAGATCCTATGCCATACAAAGGAAGAACAATTGCAAGTTAACTGAAATGCTTTAGGAAACAAAAGGTCAAACTGCAGCTGTGTCTAAGGGAAGACAAGTCTTCAAGCAACAACAAATTATTTGAAATCTGAATCTCTCAATTGCACAGAATTTGGACCTAGTAATTTATAAGAAGAGAATGGGCCAAGTGGAAAAGGGGGGATGAAAATCACCTCTCTAATCAAGATTTTGGCTCAGGCTACAAAGGAAATGCATACTGGAAGAAATGTGAGACAACTCAACCAAGTTTGAGAATTAGAGCACTCTGGTTTAGTTTCTTCTGCATGACTGGATGCTGGGAGCTAGATTAAGTGCCAGAGCACTGAAGTGTAAGCAAGGCTTCTAATAATGGCAGCTTTTGTGGTCTTCTACTACAGAATCATTCCTTCTGCATGTAAAACTGTAAAGATACATCCACATGATGTTCATTTGCCACAAACTCTGAAAACAAAGAGAAAGCTTTCAATACTGGCACTTTTGCATATTCAGGAAAACAGAGAGTGGGGCTTTTTTTGTTTGGTTGTTGGGGGTTTTCTTTCACTTTTTAAAGTATCAACATTGAAAAAGTGACCTGGAGACATTTATTACACCTTAAAGGGGCAACTCCTTGTAGTTGAATTGTTGTTTTGCTTTGAAGTAACTACACCGTCTTGAGAGACTCCAAGCAACTCAAATAGGATACTAGTCAAATGAGAAGGGTTTTGGCTGCAGGGGTTTTTTGGTGGCTGCAGTTTTTGTTGGATTTTTTTGTTGTTGTTGTTGGTTTTGCTTGGGATTTTTTATCTTTTTTGATCTTTTTTTAAGCTTGGTTGGTTTGGGGGGTTTTTTTTAAGTGAAATGTATTTTACTTTTAGAACAACTACTTCTTGGGACTGATGCTGTTTCTTCAGAGACTTCATCCTGACAAATGAGCATTTCAACATACTTGGTAGTTCTGCCTACAGTATAAAAAAATTTTTAAAGAAATTCACCTCCTTCCAACTTCTACCAGTAAATGCTCATTCCTCCCTTTGGACCCCAGTCATTTAGCTTTACTGTAATACAGCTGCTGCAAAATGAACCAGGCATTAAACTCAGTGCCAACCTCCCCTCCTATAAAACACACTGCACACCTAACAGGTCTTTCTGTGATACAAATTTGATGCTCCACTCCCTTGCAAATACCTTTCCAGTGGATATATTACAGATAGGAGCACCATTAAAAAAAAGAAGAAAAAAAAACCAAGACACACAAGAACTCTAAGGTTCCACAGGGAACTTATCTTCTTTTGCTTCTTAAATATACAGCAAACAACTCAGATGCTTTTGAATCAGTTCTTTAATGTAAGGTAAATAAAGGCGACTTTTTTAGAGAAAGAGCATCACCTACTGTAGTTTAACAATATTAATTACCCACTAAATAAATATCTTCCTGTTCTGTGAAAATGATTAAACAGCATTCATACAATATTTTTCCTTTGTGCAAAGACAAGTCTTTCCTACCAGCCCCCCCAAAGGAGCAGATGTCTATCACTATTATCTTGATCACCTAACACACACAACTGATGTCATTCTAAGTCTAAAAAACAAATTAAATAAACATCTAGAGACTTTTAATAATGCTAATTATGAAAGAGAACAGACAGCAGCAGCTCCACAGGGGCCATTTCTGTCTGCTGAGCAGATTTTTATTTAGGCACTTTTACTGGCCATATGAGGACCCAGCAGAATTTAGACACTTAACTCTCCTTCAACTCCATCTCTTAATCTCACACACAGCTTACATTCAAACAGCCCATGTAAACAGCTATTTCAAAAAGCCATTCTGCTTACTCTAAGTATAATGTGCACACACTTTAATTTGCTGCTTTATTTGCTCCTTAGAGCTTGCTCATTTTATAAATCCTTCACTTCAAAAACCAACGTGTGCAAATGGAAGATGCATGCATGCATACGGAAATGATAGCATGTCAATTTCTGTGCACTCATGAGCAGGTGCCTTCTTAATTTCCATTGGTGTAAAGTCCATTCACCATGTAAAGTAGGAAATACACCCTTTCCTGTGAGTTGTCTTCAGCAAAGAAATTAGCACACTTAAACTCCCTCCTGTCCCCAGGTCCATTACTTTCTCAGGTCCAGCGACCTGCTCAGCAGGTTAAATCTCACCATTCTTAACCAGGGTAGGTGTCTCCTCAACCTTCACACCCATTTCTGGGCCCAAGAGCACTCACATTTGCCAAAAGTACTGGAGGTCAACATAAACTCAAGCACACCTTTACAACACAAACCACAAAAATTTTCAGAAGTAAATAAAACTCTGCATTAGATCCAAGATCTCCCACACATTTCTGAAACCTGATACTCCTTCAAAAGGACAGTGAAGCACTGCTTTAAAAGACAACTCAAATATCTGTCTCAGATGAAAACACACTGTGGAAGAATTGCTTACGGGTCTAATAAGCCATTAAAAAGGTGAAAGTTCATTACAGAGCTTTGTATCACAAGCTTAACTAGGATGCCATTGAGTGGAAAGCCAAGGCTAGCTGAGTTACAGGCACAAAGAGACACCTTTGCTTGCTCCACACCACAGGGCCTCAGATCACTGCCTGGAACTGACAGGAACAAGCCTGGACACCAAACCTTAATCCAGAGTTAGAGCCGTGTGAAAGCAAGACTGTGGACTGAACCCTGTGTGTCACAATACAGAATGTGACAATAACTTCAATGAAAGTGACACTGGATTAAATAACACTTTCACAGGCAGAACATGCCTTTAAAAGAAGAATATAAACCACTTTCCTTTACTACCTGCCATTAAAAAGCAGAAGTTATTTGCTTTGGGAACTGGTATGCAATTAGGGGACTGTTTGGCAATCATACTTTATACATTCGTGGAATTCATCTTCTCTCTTTAAAGACTTTTGAATGAAAAGTACTAAATGACATGGAATTCATTACAGAAACACAGGCAAAAAGCAATCTTTAGCTTTCATTTTTTATTATCTTTTAGCAAAAAATAAACCTCAACTCTATTTTCAGCTATAAGTGGCATGCAGGCTGTTTTCTAACTTACTCAAAATTGGTAGGCTCTACAAAACTTAATTCCCTCCTTCACAAAATTTCAGCTGACAAAAATAGGACATTTGCCCAAAATTGAGGCAGCAGGACTGAATATGGCTGTCTGAACAGCGACTTACATCTCAAACCTAAAATCCAAAAATACATATGTAGTAGAGGACTGAAATACTTTGCGGCTTTAGCATCGGTAATCACAGCAACAGTCAAGGAGATTAACACTAGGCCTTGGCTTTCATTAAGGAAAGTCACACACACTCACATCAGTCTTTTTAAAGCCATATAAAGCACACTGTGGATGCGTTCTGCAGTTCAGATATCCCAAGAATTGCTCTCAATTAACATGTCAGAGGTTAAGTAAAGGCTTCTGTGTGGGAACCAAAAAGCTATTCCATACTGTAAAATTTTACAGGTCACCTCCATTTGCCTCTCTATTTTAGGCCACTGCTCCTCTCTTTCCTTGGCTCAGTTTCTTCATTTGTCTGCACAATATATTCACACTCCTCAAGCCTATTAAGCAAAACAAAGACAAGACTGCAGACATATGTCAGGCTACACTGCCCTTTCCCATATTCTAGCTCCAGGAAAAAAGTAGTTTAAAAGTCAACCCATTCTCTTCCATCTGTTTGAGGTCACTATTTCATTCTGCATTAAAATGCACACAGAGCCTCAAGGGAAAAAAACATGTCTCTAAAATGAGTCCTCCCTTAAACTTCCAGATAGAATTCAATCTATCAGCCAAAATGCATCCTAGAATCACAGCCAGTAATCTCAATCAGGTGTCTAATATCATGCTACTGAGTCACCTGGAATGGGTACGTCTCACCAACCTGGGAACACTTTTAAAACTGACCTCTGCAGTAACTTATTTCAACTCTGAAGCAGAAATGTTTGTTTAGTTCTTCTGGAAATGATCAAGACAATTTTCACTAACAAAGCATCAGACGGTCTGGCTGCTAGTGATGAGTCACCTGTCTGTCTCTTTCCAACTGAAATACCTGATAACAGAACGTATACAAAATGATCATGTTTTCTGTTCTATGTTTGGGGTTTTTTTCTTCCTTTTCAAGCTCAGTTTAAAGGCACAAAATTACTTTTTGGGCATAGAACTTGATAGGGGATTCACATGATAGAGTCACCCCAAGACATATTCTTATGTTTGTTCCACTGCAGCAGAGTGGTACCCATTTTCAGCTGAAGAACTAGATCAAAGACTAACATCACTGGTTCAGCATTTCCCAGAATGGCTGCACCAAGGTCAGTCATTCCCTTGCCCTGCACCCACCACTACAATAAGTGAACATCTTCACAATTCACTGTGGACAATACCAGTCTTACATACAACCTTCATGTCTCATGATCATGCTCCTGCAGAAGAGAAAGCCTAACTCAAAACATTTTTGTCACTGCCGAACCAAGAAGGCCTCATTAAGCTAAGTACTGCATAAATACATATAGACAGTCTGTGCCTGTAGCAAGTTTAAACTAACTAGAAGTCAAATGAAGAACAGAGGCGGAAGCAAATACACAGCTAGTAAGGTTCTACTCCAGGTTGTGCAGTGGCAGAATCTCGAGTACTGAAAGGCCCACTGCCTTACTGAAACACGGCCCATCCCTACAACAGTACCTTACAAATAACTTATTTGTCCTATGAGTTTGTTTATTTCTTGTAGACTTGTGAAAAAGACAGAGAGGCTTCATGGCTGCTCACTGTTGTTGCTTTGTGCAGCTGTAACTTCACGCCACAAGAACACGCACACTACCTCTGGCAGGTGCAACAGCAGAACTGCCAAAGCAGAAAATTTAGGAGGCTCTACGAATACAGCCCACTCAACTGTACAGAAAAGGGAGAGAGCTGCACTTAGGAGTGCATGAGATCAGCAAAGAATTTGAATTAAAAAGAATTTCTGTTGAAGCTTCGGATACCTTGCTCATGAGAAAGCTGACACTCTCAGTTAATAATTTTGGAATTTAAAGCTCAAGATGAAGAAAGGCTGTCCCTAAACCAAAATTGTTCCCTAGGGAACAGGAGTCAAAGGAAAGCAGTCACTCAGGCACAGTGTAGCTTAAGCCATCAAGCTCACAAAGCTAGCAAAAAGAAGTTTAGTTTTACCTAATTTCAGTAGGCCATTGGGAGTACAAACTTTCCCCCAAAGAACAGAAAAATACTTTTTTGACTTCAGGATGTGTGCATTTATGTGCATTTCTAGCATTTTGGTGTTTACTTTGCTAAGGACTAGATTACTAGCCCACTAGAAGTAGCCTGCCTAGTAGGGAAAGATTCCAGCTCACACAAGAGGACACTGCTACTTCCAGAACTTTATTTATAGCATGAGTACAGTTGCCAGTCCCTAAGCTGTGCCCAAATCTGGAGCTCCAAGTTTGAATTCCTCTTTGCAGTTCAGTTAAGAGCTCTAAACCTGACTCAGTGCTTCAACTACAGAAGTGGGAGTTGTTTACTGATCTGGAAGCTACCGGTATTGCAAGACCTTCACTGATCCACAGAGAAAAACAGCATTTGCCTCAGCCTGAACACAAACTCCTCTCTATTCCAGAGGTTAGAGACAGCCTCAGCAACTCACAGACAGCTAACATCCTTTAACCTGCCTGATAAAAACTCTGCTGCTTGTACCTGTTTTACACAAGTATAGAGCAGAGAATTAAAAGGAAGACACAGGTCTGAAGAAATATGCCCTAAAATTAAGGCATCCTTGCCCTCCATGATCTCTGGGCCCAGCTAAGTGATTTAGGTGGGGACAGTAGGATTTGTGGTGATACAGTGTCTCTAAAAATTCAGTGAATTGCTTCCTCTTCACCTACCCCCCACCTCATTTTAATGAGAACACTAAGGGTTACTATGAGTTTCTTACTGAAGTTGCACATGCCACACAGTCGCAATTCTTTTCAAAATTGTGGCTCAGTACAACTCTCTTTTTTTAATTAAGAGACATTTCCAACCTTTTAGAAACACAAGGTAATCTGCTAGGTATTTAGTGGCCACAACTGCAGGGAATAGAGGCAACAAAAATACAGCCATGACCACACTGTAGCATTTCTTCCACCAGCATTTCTCATCCACATACTCCAGATGTGACCATAATACCCATCCAGGCATAGCCAAGGGATGAGCACATTCTTTTCTTCCATCAGCTTCAAGTTTTTCATGTAAATGCCAGGAATTTTTGCTTGAGAGTGCAGTATATACTGCTGGAGTGATTGCTGACATTTTTGAAGGTTAGGAAACTACCTGTTATCAAAACAGACCCTTTCACAAAACTCCTTTTTTATAAACTGGTATCAAAGTGATTTTTAGTTCCTTAGAAAAAACATGAGCAGAGGAAGCACAATAGAGCCAGTTCAAGCTTCCCGTGGCAGCCTGCCTTAGGCTTCTTCCAAAACTCTACAGGTATGAGCATATTATCCAAGCATCGCAGATATCAGGACAGCTGCTCTTACATGGAATCTTCAAGTAGCAGCACCTGCAGGATTTAAATATTCTGTACAATACAGCAAAGGGAGAGGCTAACACCCTTCAGATTTTCTAGCTTTCTTCTTCCATCTTCTTTCAGTTTATAGACAGCCAAGCACTGGAATTCAGTCAGAGCAAGAAGAGTCACATAAAATTCACGCTATGAGGAAAGAAAACTTTGTGCTGTGTTCAGCCTTTTCCAAGATATGGCACCAATTCCAGAAGTTTTATGACCAGCCATTTCTCCAGTGAACCAGTAGCATAACCATTATTAAATGCAATTAATAACATTATCTTGAATGCTCATAAAATCCCACAGCAAAATGAGTCATATGCTCGGTTTCAAAAGGAGGGCCTCTCAAGTCAATAAAAACCTGCAAAGGTACAACTGTTGAGAGAGTGGAAGATGACGAAGAGCAAAGATGTTGCATGGTACCCCTGGGAACAAGTATTACGTAGCCAACAAACAAAGAAAAACCACCAAAGCCCACAGCAACCAATGTTGTCCTCTGTTTTAAGTCTTGACACTGTTTTTCTCAGTAACCACCAGCAATGAAGTCTCAGGCAGCTGAAAGTTGCAAGATGGCAACTCTTCAGAAAATTGCGAATGAAGAAATTCAGTTGGCAAATTTGTAAAATAGAGAGGTTATTCGAACAGAAAAAAGGCCTCTTCATTGCACATACCCCTCCCAAGTTATGTCTGGTGAAGCACATCTAGGGGCCGATCTTTAAAGCTTAAATCAAACCCAAATTTCACCAATAACCTGTCTTGTTCATACTTATTTCCAGCAGAAACCCTCAGTTTATGAGATCAGGAAAGTGCCAACACTGTAATACTTGGAACTGTGCTTCTGGATCAGACCTGTCCTTGTTTTCTGAACTATTACCTCTATTAATGAGAATTTTGCTTTAATGAAGAGATCAGCTATACAGATATACTAGAAATCTGATATTAGATACAGAAAAGACTAGACAATTACATGACCTGAAATCTCAACTACCTCCTATATATCAGCATTAATTTCAGTAGGCACTTATGCCACCTTCCTCAGATATTGTTTACAGTACCATGAATTTATGTCATATTCTTGATTGCTCCTGCTCAGTACAGAGAAGGAGAAATATTCTTTCATACCTACCAATGTCCTTCGAAAAACAATGACAAAAATGCCACTTCGGTCTAGATGACCTGGTCTACCAAATTCAACAATTATGACATAAACTTGACTTTGGTCCATTAAGTGAAAAGGAATGTAAAATGTCAAGGCCAGTACTGTGTTTTTAGGAGCTTTTGTTTCTCTTGAGGAAGCAGAAAATTTGTGTTCCTATTGTTTGCCAGGAACTTTTCCCTCACAGTCTGCAAACATGTTTTCAGTCAGTAAGACACTACCCTCACTTTAACTTAGGCTAATGTATTAATACTACTTCATCAAACAATGCCCACAACTTCAGCCTATTTAAAAACATCTCTAATATTCAGGAGAGAAGCAGCCTAACAATATTTAATTATTAAGAATATTTAATATTCCAAAGCATCTATTCGGTTGCATGTTAAAAAAAATTCTAGTAAAATCTACTTAAATCATATCCTAAACGACAAGAAAACCTCCAAACATCTAACAGAGACGCGAGTACAGATGCAGCACTATACTCAGCATCAATCTCACACAGAGCTCAGCTACAGCATAGATGGCCTCAACTACCCCCAGACTACGGAGAGTTGAAGGCTGCACACACCACATGAAAGGGAATCTCAGATTACCATCAAGACCTTGGATTTGCCCTGAAGATATGATTGTGTCAAGGAAAAATAAGTTTCTTATATAATGTTATCACCACAAAAAAAGTTATTTTATTTTAAACTTTGTTGCAATTACATTTTCAGGACCAAATGCAAAGACTGATGAGCTCTCACAACTATTTTGTTTACATACAGTATACATTGTCCCCAGGCAGCAAGATTCATAGCACTTAATTTCTGGATTACAATAGGAACATGACTGTTACAGCTGCTACTGCAAGCCTCAGCTACTGTTTCCCATTGAAAATTCTTTGTCTTAACCTATTTTAGTTGTTGCTAGCTTTATTGGATTAGCTCAACAGCTAGGTCAACAAGCAACATAACACATGACTCTGAATCACTTTTCTTTTTTCCTGACTCTGATCTCTCTCCAGGTATTCTTAAAAGAGGTCGGAGTATCAGCTTCAAGAAAAGGAAAAAAGACACGTGAATGAAAGTTTCAGCACCTGAAGGACAAGACTCTCAGACATTAAAACTTGCAGGGGCAAGGAGAAAGAAGGTTAGGACTAGTCTCTCTCGTAGACTCCATATACATTTAAACTATTTACTGAGTAACAGAAACAAACAGCAACAACAAGACAAAACAAAAAACCAATCCACTAACCCCCAAACTTCAGCCTCTAGTTATGACCAAATGGAATTTCCCCTTAGAAATCATAAGTCTCAGGAATGACATCACATTGCATCAGCATCTCCAGATCTCAACAAGAGACACAGATCAGTTATCACCAGAAATACATGATACCCTCCCCTCCACCATCTCAAACCTAAGTTACTTCATTTTCCTAGCAGGCTACTGGAACTTGCACAGATGACTCATACACCCCATCTGACTTTGTCATTTTTCACAAGTGCTTGTCTTTCAGGCTTCCCTAAGCAAGCCCAGGAGCAGAGTTGTGGCAATCACATGGAAAAGCAGTAGGCAAGCTTTGGAAGAGAATGGCATGAAAAAGCACTACTCTACATCTCTTCTGTATTTTGAAGACAAAACCAATACACAGTCTCTTCTATACATACAGAAAAGATGAAGTGTCCAGGGTAAACACACTGACATCAACTCCTACAGTTTAGTTTGCTTCATTATATGACTGAGACACATAGAGAAGCATTTTAACAATCCTAAGTGGTTTCAGCCTGGTTTATACTGCACAGCATTCAAATCTGGCAAAAGATGTGTAGAAGGAAACAGTAGAACAGTTACCTTCTCACTAAGAAGTCCAAATGTACATAACAGTGTGCATACAGAAATTCTATTTAGAGTAACTGAATTAGTGCTGTGGCTCTCCAGCAGCAGCCAACATGCTCATAACTCTGCAAAAGCGCTCAGCTGTCACCACCCCGGTTTTAGGGCAGTACTGTTACAGTAGAGGAACATTGACGGTTCAAGAATGACACTCAACAAGTGCACTGTGAGACTGCAGTCATTCCTGCACTTCACTCTCTTAGAGGACTTCTGAACAAACAACTACTTGAACACCAAAGCGCAGAGTGTAAGAAGTCTACCTTCAAGCTAAGCACAGATTTATTTTTCCTATCTATTTAAGGTTTATATTCTAGTGTTAAAAACATTTCTTCATCAAGATTTTATTTTCTAGCAGTCCCTTTAAGAAAAGGTTTCCTGTTTTAAAAAGTCTTACATCTAGAAACACTAGTTCCATTTTAGCAAACCCCTTTACATACACAACCCTACCACAAAAAACAGCCCTTTTAGTACATGCATCTCCAAATGCTATGACAGTCTTTGAGCACAAAAACTTCTTTAAAAAAAAAAGAGGAAGGCAAGGAAGCAGCCTCTGGCCATGAGGAATAGATAGAGAAGATAACCGTATTGTCATTTTCAGAAGAGAAAGCATGGCTGGAAGTACTTTTACACAAACACAATTTCCCCTCCATTTCCTGCAGCAAGCTTCTTTGAGCCCCCACCCCCTACACTAGCTAAAACAGTACAGCAGTCACCACAGATCAATGAGCAGAGAGCAGAAATCTCACCTGATAGTAAGTCTTAATGTTTCTGATCAAGATGGTCAGGTTTTGAACCCGAAGATAGGTATCATTATTTACGTGCTTGTTGACACGTTGGTTGGTTGGTCGAGGATCTCTATTAAAAAGGAAGAAGAAAATAAAATACTACTAATTAAACTGGTGTTAAGACTTAACATCTCAGTAACACACTTAAGTTTATGCATTAAATACACCGACAATTATACAGGGTACATATACATTAATTCATGATAGAATAAGCTCATTACCTCTGCACCTATGTGTAAGTTGGCACTATTTCCTGCATTTCATAAAGTACCCTACTGCAACCCACACAGCACTTCAGGGCAGCTTCCCTTCTTACCCATATTTCCCTGAAAAAAGAACATATCTAGTTTGTGCAAGCTAGATCAAAGCAGTCTCTGATAATATGGGGTTTTTCTTATTCAAATAAGGGCAAGTCTAGGAAGTACTATCATGCCTTCCTTGGCTTTGGAATTTTATGACAAGAAGAGGGTATTAATACTTGATCAGTGATATTAAAAAAACAAACTGCAAAGACCAGATGTATTATAAACTGAAGGGAAAAGACGAATACTGTACTTATTACACCCATAACTAACTAGATGTCTCATATACATGCTATGTTTTTTGTTTGATTTTAAAGAAAACATATCAAAATTGTACCAGAACCAATTTATTTCTAAAATAAAAATAAGACATGGGAAAAACAGCTGCAAATAATTTCATACAAATGTACACCTTCAGATCCTCTCATTACACTCTAAGATGTTGCAAAAAAAGGAACCCAAAAATCTTTATCTGCCAATAGCACAGATCAAAGCTTTCTGTTTGCCCTCTAATAATGACTCTTATCAGCAGACTCCTACACAATCCAAACACCTGCCTCCCAGAGCTCTGCTCTGGCTGTTAATTAAGCCATTCACGGCTCTTGCAGGGCCAATTACTGAACTCGAGCGTTGACAAGGAAATAAAAGAGGAACTGATCCAATATTTATTTTTAAAATATATCTGCCAACGTTTACATAAGTATGTCAAAGAGCTTTTACTTTTTTTTCCTAAATGCACAACCATTCCAAAGCACCTCTTGAGTGAAAGCAGTGCCATGTGAATAAGTATGAAAAAATACATAGATATTCCACAGATGAGAGAAAACTGCCTTGACAGCAGATAACATCAGACATGGTATTTACGTACCAGGGTTTAGGCAATGTGAAGCACAGATGACCAATACTGGCACAAACTAGCAAGACACTACACAGCCTTTCCAGCAACACAGGATTTTGTATATGGATTAGTACTGTAATAAATTATGAAAGAAAGAACAAAAAGAGGCAACTGCAACAAGCTTTTAAAGTAAAACCTGTAGTAAGCATTCCATTTTACTGATGCTCAGATAGAGGAGTGCAGAAGCCATACTTGTAACAGTCTGACAGGATGGGTCCTCAACAACACTGAGGGAGAAGCATAAATGCCACCTGGGCTTGAGCTCAGACAGCACCCTGTCTTCAGTACTGTCTGAGCAGATGCTGAACCTCAAAGTAAGCTGAACACAGCTTTTTTAGGCAAGGCCATGACAACAAACTGGGAAGCTAAAAGGGAAGAAACATTCAGTAAAGAGAAGCTGACCAAACAGAAGGGTCAGCCGACAGCTCTCATTTCCATGTGAAAGCTCATGCAGGCAGCATGCTGCCACGGTACTGTCTGGCAGTGTTCCAGGTTTGTGGCCAGGAATGGAGATCTTTGACTGGCTAGCAGTCACTACTCCACAATCCTTCCCAGAACTGCACAAAATGGGGCAAAAATCCACAAATCACACTGACAAGTCACAGGAAAGGAGAGGCGATTTCTTCAACAGCTGCAGCAGTGGAACTGCAGGACTTGGATGAAGTTTTCAAAGGCTCATAAGGCACAGAACAACTACTTCCTAGACAAGATCTGCTCATTTTTGCACAGTGGAGACTGTGTTACAAGAACATAAGCACTAGCAGGACCAGGCCCTCAGAAGCAATTCCAGAGCTTTTATCTTATCATCTTCGTTAAGGGTAATTGATTGCTCCAAGAGCCCTTAATGCCACTGACCTCAGGGTCCTCTTAACCTGCAGCCAAGCTGCAGAACAGTGTAGCTCTGGCACTCCTGCCACTTCTCCATCACAAAGAAGTTAAAAGCTTTTCTGAAAATAGAAGGTAGCTCAAAAACCCTAGTTTTCTGAACATGCTGTGTAACCAGCTTCACACCTCAGCTCACTTCAGAGAGGACCCTCTGCACAAGACGTGCAAGTCCCGCACAGCCTACACTTCAAACTGCCACAGGGATTACTGTCTTCGCAGGAAAATGAAACAATTCCTTCTCGACAAGCAAGATTCCATTTCTTCTTTCTGTGCTTAAAGACAACACTATCCTAGAGAAGACAGAGCTGCTGGTACCACACTTTGTACATTATAGCACCTGCTTGTATGCTGAAACTTGTTTATTGAGAATTTTATAGAAAGGAACTCTTTCCAACGATCACATTGAAAATTAAAGAGATTTTTTTTTCTTTGCAACACTAAGCAGGTAACCCAAACAAATTAATGTCTGGACATATCCGAAAAATCCATGAACACCACCTCAGATGCCTTCTCAGTCCTTTGATGTTTGGTCTTTCCCTTACACAAATCTAATGAAAACTACATTTCTTTTTTTTGAAAACCACCTACTCCTCAAGATCAAAAAGGCTATCTAAATAAGACTGAGACTGCATGGCTGAGGTGTGACTTAGGGAGGTACTCCACAAACCAGTAAAAATCCACCCAAGCCAAATAAACAGAAGGAAAGTCTCAAACCTCACGATATAGCCAAACATTCTAAAGAAGTCATCTGGTTTGTAGACTCTCATGACTCTTCTAGGAAGAGAGAGAAAAGGAAGGGTCAGGAGACAGATCAAGTGACAAGTTCAGCAGGCGTGGGGCCAGCAACACAAGTGTATGAAGATGCAATCCCTTAAGTCACCAGTTAATAAAAGTAACCACAAAAAAAACCCATTTAAACTTTAAAATGACAATCCCATTCTTACAATTTCTGACAAGCCATTTTGATGAGCAAGGGGAAAGCCCTAAAGTCAGGCCCAAGGGTTATGAGATGCCAGAAGGAACTGACTGGCCCAGCATCCTGCAGCACTTCACTCTGCAGGCAAGGCACTAATCAAAAATACAGCACTCTGGGGCCACTAACTCTCCTACCACCCAACTTCGTCCTCTGTCATCAAGTGAGGCAATGCCACTAAGGCTGGCAGATTCCTAAATTGCCTAGAAATGGGTAGAAAAATGCACCTCTAAGTAAGATTCTAAAATTTTAAATTAAACAGATGCACATCTCTAACCTTCTGGTATTCATGCCATTTGCTAGAAACCACAACGAGTGGGCACTCACAAGGTGGCTGTTCCTGTCACGTGGTCTAAATTAAAGATGACAGATCAACGGTACCACAAACCATGACAGCTGCCACTGAAATGGAAAAAACCTATTACTGTGCATTTTTATAACAGGATTTTAATACAAATACAGTGTTAATTATACAGTGTTATCAGCTGTATTCCTAATACACATTCCTGTTTGCTAAATGTTTTGACAGAAAAGCAGGCAATTATCAATTAGAAGAATTAGAACAAGCCAACATGAAAACACTTACGTGCCTGCATAAACCTCTACACTATTTCTCATAGGAAGTTTTATTTGGGAAACTAAATGGGGCAAATATTTGTTTAATCTTGTAGCTATTATGCCACAGCTGCAACTGTAACACTGAAGGCAGTCTATGCAGTGTCACCACGTGCTAATTTCATACCAGGAAGTGACACACAGCCATCTGAAAAAAAGTTCTTTAAAGTATGTCTGCAGAGAAACTCATTAACCTGGTATACATAAATCCATCAGCAACACAAGTCTGAAACACAGCACTTTGAAGATTAACAAACATTTTTGTATGCATAGCATTGAGCCAGTACTGCAAGTCTGCAAAAAATCAACGTTGTCCTTCATGCATTATCAGTTGGGATTTACACTTGAGCAGGACACAGGCAAACGAAACCACTCATTTACAACAGAATTATTTGAAAAATCATTTGTCTTGCTTTAAAAGCTAAGTGAGGAAACCAAACACTGCTGTCTGACTCTTGCTACTAAATTTAACTCGTTTAACAGCTAGGTGCCCCTACTGAGAACCAAACAATGCCCAACTTTCGTAAAAATAGTCTTGCTTGTTTTAGAGATTACCAGTAAGCAAAGGGATCACCAGCAAAGCCCAGCAGCTGGTGTCCTACTGACTACAGTCTGCCTAAGCCCAGGCCAGGTTCTCTTCCTCTGTCCTTGTGCCACGGCTACATTTGGCAAGCCTGAGCAAACCACATTTTACTCAGGGCTAGCATTCCTGGAGGCAGTTCATTTCTGAAGAGGATGAAGTGAAGGCACAGCCCTATTTTCACCTCCTGTCAAAGAGCCAGCAGGGACCTGGCAAGAGGAGAAGTGATAGATAGCTGTCACATATCTCTCTGGTGACACAGCTGCCTTGCTGAGATGAACCCACCACCTAAAAAACATTGACACCGCAACACAAAGCAGCTGGGATCTTCTCCACCCAAAGTTGCCAGACAACATTTGGGGAAAATCCAAACCATTGCAACAGAAATTGGGGGCTGACTAAACTCCTACAGCCCACCCACAACTCAAACAGCTAAAGCCTTACTTCCACTCAGCAATCTCCACTCAACAGGTACATCTGGATTTCTTCACAGATCCACCTGTCTTTTTTGCCCTGAATGAAACTTAAAAACTGCTTCGCTGCAGGGCAGAAATGTTGTATTTTTAGTATTGTATTTCCCAAGAATCTGGCTTTCAAAATCTTCACTGAAAGAAACATGTCGATTTGCAGCAAAGTACTGCATCACACCTGGTGTTTAGATGGACGCTCGTGTGCCCCTGTTATTTCTGTTCCCATAATCAGGCAAGCAGGATAAAAAAATCCAAGTGAGATAACACACAAGTGATGATGCAGCTGTTCACATCAGGAGCCCAGCTCTTTCACCCTGCCACCCCCTACTCTCTACATGTGTGTACATGTCTACACCTGTACTTTCAAGCAATCAGCACTATCATGGCATGGCAAATCCAATTCTAGATTTACCAAAGGCCCTCATTAATACACTTTCAGCAGGAAGAAATCTCTAGCCAAGCACTGAAAACTATCTTCAGGGACCAAGACTCAAAAACTATGAACAAGAATTTTTAAAAACACATTTATTTTTTTATTCTGAAAGCTCTGTGGGGCAGAAACACGCCTTGCAAGACTTTCCTGATTTACAGGCAAGCAGTAATTGCATTGCAATTTCTAAAGTTAAAACCAGGGAAAGGTAAAGGTCAGTCAGCACCTCTCCTGAGTGCCTTGCTAGGTCAGGATACATAAATAAAATTGCAACCCTTTCTAAATTAAACAATCTTGGGCTCTCAGTACAAAGCTTTTGGTTTCAAGCTCTTTAGTCACCATTAGAAGCACTGGTAAATCTCCCTAAAAAAGAGAGGAAAAAAGGCCTGACTGTGTATAACGGGACAGTTTCCTACTCCACAGCGCTTGTGCCTCCCACACCTCGCTTTCTGAGACACCACTGGCAGAGATGTTTCTTGGGAAAAAAAACCAAACAAATTAAAACCAAAACCCCACCAACTTATTTACCTGACTGCTTAAAACAAGTAAACATGCCACAGCATCTCTCATAATCGCATGAGATCAGACAAAATGCCAACTGGTGTCACTGCACTCAGCCAGCCTATATGCTTATCTTCCTTATTTCCATGAGATCTTAGCATTCTCTCCTTGTCTCCAGACCACTGTTCAGTTGTTCCCTCGACTTTAACAACTCTATCTCCTTAGACTTACTTCAATAGCCAACTACAAATATTTACGTTTGCACAGACCACCTAAAAAAGCTCTCATAAAAATGCCAGTCATTCAAAAGCCACATAACTTCATAAATTTGTGACCGTGACCCAGTTATTTTTTCTTGTTTTTAAATAAGAAGACTATCGCACATATAATTAAATAAATGTCTTAGATAACACTACTGTTTAGTTAAACCTGCAGCCAACTCAGCTGCTATTCCTTGATAGTTTGGTTGGTCATCTCTGTGCCAAACACAATGGTCATAAATCAAAATTTAATTTCCACACCTTGGAAAGCTACAAACCTGGATCTAAACGTTTCCACTTGAGGCTTTAATTTGCAGAAAATTATCTTTTTAAAAAGTAATTATTCTTTTAAAAATGCTGGAAATTATGCCTTCTCTTTCCAAGAGGCTTCTATCCCTGCTAACATTTTACACCACTAGCTTATTATCTCCATGTGTGCTGGATGATCTGGGTTCTGTTCTGAATCATGGATCTTCACCAGCTTCACTATCTAAGTTCCAGTACACAATTTTCACCTTCAGTAACATCAAATCAAAAGAAAATTTTATTACTTTCTCACATGGAACAACCAGGTATCAGAAGATAACAAAACCTGGCAACTTGAGTGGGTGAGGCATTGATTGTCAGACTTAATGTTATTTCTCAAGATTCAAAAATATTCTAATATGAATTCTTAATTTAAATACTTTGACTAACACTGCAAATCACTGGTCGAGCTTCAATTGATTTCAGTCACTTAAGAGAGTGCATTGCCAAAACTGAGTGACTTCCAAACCCTCCTCCCCTGAAAGGCAAATACTTCTCCCTACAAACTCTCTCAGATGTATTTCAGAATATTTAAAAGCAAATACAGAGAAAAGAAAAAACAGTCAGGCTCTGCATACAGCACAGCAGATCAGCAACAGGAAAGGATGTGGTTAAAAACACAGCACAAGTCCTAACAACGATTCATTTCGATGTTAGGGTATTTTCAGCACTCCATCTTTTAACCAGTTTCTAAGACCCCTCAACACACGGCCTTACAGTGCCACCCGAAAGAAGTAGCACTGAGGGTTTTTTCCCAAATTATGTACTCAGTATCGAAGTTTACGCAAGAGTAGACAAAGTTCAGATGAAACCCTCCCAGTAAAGCTTTATATGATACTGTACTTTCATTTCCTTCCTTGTACTGCCACACACCTTCCACTGTAGCATGCGCGAATAACTGAGATAACTGGGAGAGAAAAAAAAAAGAAAAGGAAAGAAAACCACACACACTCCACGCAAAAAGAACAGAAAAAGTAGTTAAAGAATATTTTATAGAACTGGATTAGTTCGGAGCTTTTTTCCCCCCACTGTTTTTTGTAAATTTCGAAGAGCAATCAAAACGAAAATCGCTCCGGCCCCAGGCCGCCCTCCCCGCGTGAGGAAAGCTCGGGGCCGGAGCCCCACACCCGCGAGACGGGCCGGGGCGCGCCCCCGTCATGTCTGCCGCCCCCCGACCCCACTCACATTTGCAGCATGATTTTGTTCAGGACCACGCCATCCACCAGGTCCATGTAGACGCTGAGGTTGTCCTGGTCGCCACTCCCCAGGTCCCCGAAGGTTTTCACCTGCCGGAGGAAGGACAGTGGGGTTGGGGGATGGCGGGCGGACACAGCCAACCCCGGCAGGACAGGGCTGCCCTGCCGGCTGCTCCCTCGCTCCCCACCGCCCCGTTCTGCTCACCCAGGTCACCAAGGGGCTCTGCAGGAAGAGCTCCAGGAGCTCGGAGACGGTCACGTCCATGTCGCCGGGGCTCGGGCAGAGGCGGGAGGCTGCGGGCGTGGGGCCGGCTCACTCGGGAGACAAAGGCGCGGAGCCCATGGCCCGCCGCCCCACTGCCCGCCGGGCGCTGCCTACAGGGCAAACAATGCGCGGCTCATCGCTCCCCCGCCCCGCTGGCACACGCGGGGCCGCTCGCCGCGCTCCCTCCTCCCGACGGCAACAGGCCAGTCTTCCCCCACCGAGCTCGCCCCGCGGCTGCAGTAGGAGTTCCCCAGACAAGAGCGAGACACGCCGGGAGAAGGGGGGCTCAGCCGCCAGGCCAACCGCCCAAGGGCCGGGAGCAAAGGAGCGGAGCTCCCGCAGGACGGCTCCGAGCAGCACCACAACCCCTCCGCTCCGGCCGCCGCGGTACCTGTGGCGGGGCGTGCCCGAGCCCCGGCAATTAGACCCGGGTGGCGGCGGCGTGAGGGGCAGCGGCCGTCGCCAATGGGAGGGGCGGAGGGCCGGCGCCGGCCAATGGGCGGCGGCCGCGGGGGCGGGATGCGGTGTGGGGTCGGGGCGCGCCGCCCGCTCGGCATCGCCCGCACGCGGCAGCGAGAGCGGCCCGCGGCCTCTGCCCGCCCCGGCGGGGGCGGCCCCGCACCCCTGCGGCTGCGCCTCGTTCCCGCTGTCACCGGGGTGATGCGCGGCCTCGCCGGGAAACTCGCCCGCGGGGCCGCGCCGGGGGCGGCTGTACCTGCCGGGAGCCGCCCGGCGCCGCGCCCTCCGCCGCTGGGAATGGCGCCAGCGCTGAGCGGGAGCGCGCGGGTCCGAAGTTTACGCGTTAAAAGCCACGAAGTTCGCCACAAAGTACTTCGTAGGGGCGCTTCCAGACGCGTCGCGTAAACCCCTTAGTGCAGGTCAAAGAACTGAGAGGGAAAACTTGGAGCAAAGCGAGCGGCACAGCCTGTCGCGCGCCCTCTTGGAATGAACCGGGAGCAGGTGCCCGTGGCGCTCCCCCCTCCGGGGCAGGTCCAGGGGGGCCGGGCCGGGCCGGGCCGGGCGGGCTGAGCCCGAGGAACAGACCGTGCTTCTGCCAGAGCGCCCACCGGGGTGCCAGCTATTGTCCTGCGGGGCAGAATTTACCCAATTTTCAGTTTGCAAAATAATGCCAGGTAATCTGGATGATTGCTGGCTTTATTTATCCCAGGCTCAGAACTTGAAGAGAAATAATTTAGTCGTGAAGCTGACCAGTTTAATGCACGGTGTCACATAGTGGGGCTTTGTTGTGCCAGGATTTCTGTTTGACAGTTTGCTCTGCTTTTCACAGATGCAATCTTTTATCTCTGGTATTTATCAGCCACTTTTTAGTGCATTCTGCCTATTTCTTTTTCGATCATACTGAACTCACAAAACATATTTTGCATCTTGCACAGTCAGACAAGACATATCTGAAATTCTGGTTATTATTAACCACCTATCTTCGATACGTATTTTTGTTAAGGGGGTGGGTGCCTGTGTTTGTGCATCGGCTGAGGGAGAGACATCTGTTGTTGTGCCTGAGGGACTAGAGCAGTTTGCAAGCAAACTAAATGATAGACACTGGTGTTCATTGTAGAGGCCTGTTTGTCCCACTAAAGATCGGGTTTAATGATCTGCTTCATGCGGATCCTTATTTTAGGCAGCCCTGTAGACAAGGACGGATAACTCCCACTTGCTATGCTGGTACATGTGAATTGTAACTTGTTCACGAGCAAAAAACAACTTAGTATTTGAAAAATATATAGACCTATTCACAGAAGACAGAATAAAGATGGAAGAATGCCTTCCCACTTTTCACAACTTGGATACAACTCGTTTGTAGGGCAAACAGACTCCTGAAAAGAAACAACAGCTGCATAGTCCGATCCAGATGTTGCCAGTAGTGAGATAATTGAAAGGGAGGGCGCATCATGGAGCACAGTTATAAAAACCAAACTTCCTACCTAGGAAAGGTTCCTGGGGATGCTGTTAGCTGCCAAATGCTCACGCGTTATGCAAGGTGCCTGCCCGTGTTACAGGAGATATTTGGCCTCGGGCAGTGTGGAGGCGGGTGCCGGAGGTGCAGCCGCGGTGGCAGGACGGGCAGGGGCTGGGAATGGGGCTGGGAATGGGGCTGGGAATGCGGGTGCCGCCACCTCGGCCACGGCGGGCGGGGGCCGGGCGCCCTCTGGCGGCGGGCGGCGGCGCGGGAAGCGGCTGCGCGCTCTCGTCGGATGCCGAAAGCAATCCCCAGCAGTGGGGAATAATGCTTCCCTTACTGTGAAATGCGCTGGGAGCACTGATGTAGTCCGGAAAATACTGATAAACTGCTTCAACACGCATGGGGCAAGGGGGATGCGGTGTTGCGAAGGGCTCCGGGCCGGGGGGACGCACGCTGGGAAAGGCTGAGTAGCCGCGAGTCTCCCCCAACCACCCGAGCCTCACGCTGCGGGCGGCAGAGCCCGGCTGCCCCGGGCAGGAACAAGCCCAGGCTTGCCCGGAGCTCCGCTGAGAGCAGCCCTGGACGCGGGGCTGCGGAGGGCAGGCTGCCCGCCTTGGGCAAAACACATACTCTGGTTCTGAGCCCCCAAAAGGCTTGTGGAGGGGTTTCCCCTCGGTAATTCCTGTCATACCTGTCAGCCCCCGCTGGCTGTGTGCTGCTTCCTCCACATCCCCTCCAAACTATGCCTTAGCATTTATAGCGAGAGCACTTTTATTCACCCACCTTGTGTTCCACCAAAGATGTATCTTGTAAAACCTCACCTTCCTACTACAGGTCAAGTTCTCATTTCTGATGGTACCTAAGCTGCCGCCTTCCCACAGCAGATAAAATAAATACCAACGAATATATCCGAGAAAGTTCAGATCCAGACATGTACAAGCAATTGCATTTAGAAATCATGCTTCTTACAGAAAAGAAAGGATGAAAACGTGTAGTATATAAGTTTAATGTGATTTGCAACAATTTTGTTTTGACACCATTTCACATGGTCAGCCTTTAACTAAGAACATAATGATTAAAGAATTAAGAAGCACCAGAACTGTGATTTAAGACACATACATAGACACAAGCTACTAAAGACACCAGTGTGTTTAATGCCTCCGTTATCATTTTGTGTATTTTTAAAGCAGTTTTCACAGCCAAAAAGCACTCGATTTTCAACAACACAGACTACAGAGGAACTTTCTAAGCTCAAATATTTCCAAATGTTCCTTTAGGCTGACTGTAAATGGCATGATTCACCCCCCTCAGACTGTCCCCTAGCAACGAGTACAACCATCAACAAAGCTCCACCATTCATCTGCTGTCTGAAGTGTAAGTTGCTGAGGGATGGGAATAACAGAATTCATGAGGTTACAATACAAGAGTTAAACTCATGGTAATCAGGAAAGAGCTTTTTCTCTTCCTTTGCTTGGGACTGTCGTTAAGCAGCTTTCTTGTAAATATGACTTGACTGTTCATCAACCAACTTCTCAGCTATGGAGCACGTTTGCTTTAAGTAGACTCTGGAGCTGTAAACAATGGGTGTCAGGAGAAAAAAAAAAGGTGGTCAGAAGATAGCTTTGCTCCTTGCAATATTCGATTCTGAAATGCTGTTTCCAATATTGTTCATTTTTAGACAAAGGTGGTAAAGAAACAGTGTTAGAGAAATTTGAATGGGAGTAAAAAACCCCAAACCTGTATGTGCTACCAAAACACAAACAAAACCCCAGAAATATTTGCTAATGTGCATTGAATCAAACTGAATGTGGGGGCAGGGGGGGATGCTGGTGATTAACAGTCTGTGGCTGGTATCTGAAACATTCAGAGACACACTCCCAGAAAAAAATTATCATTAACCTTTGGTTTGTTCAGTGCTGAAATTTAAGCCAGCTGCTGAGGCTCCTGAGGAGATCAATGTCGCTAGCAAGCAGAGACCAAGGAATAAAGCGACATGGACGGTTTAGGACGAAAAGAAACTGACCCTTTATTAATATACAGATTTGCTTATATACCTTAGCACGCTGGACACTGGCATATGGTTATTGGTTCACTGACCAACCACCCCCCAGAGGGATTGGCTGAACTCAATAACACTTACTTCAGATATTTTCTCATTGGTATCATAACAATGCCGTAGTTTACAAAATCTCTCAACTGTTTTCCCATAGCATCCATGAGAAAGCAAGGCTTTCACACAGACACTGTCAGAAAACTGAGAAATCTCTCTGCAGCCAGGCTTTTAGCATTCACAGATCAACATGATAGAGAATCTAAAATACAAGGAGAGGGAGTTTGGGCAGAATATCTCATAAACCTCTGAGTCCATAGAAAATAAATAGAGAGTCAAATACACAAGGCAAACAATGAAGTTAATACTCAACAAAAGATATGGGGAGGAGATGAAGGGGCACCAGCAGTTTATGGCTCTTTGCATGAACTTGAAAGCAAGGGAGGAAGACTCACATCCCAGGCAAACACAAAATGATGACATAACCTCCTTGACTTGAACCCTTCAGAGAGGCAATGAGTGTCACAGCAGTGGAGGAATGCTCATGGGCCTGCAAGACAAGAGAAGAAATTAATTTCAGTTAGATTCATAACCACAAGATGTGCTAGAAGCAAAGGCTGGTCCTGGTGATCTAATGCAGTGAGCTCAGGAGATGCAGTAGGATGGGAACCTCATGTCCAGCATATTGGGAAAGATGCCCTCTGAAGCAGCAGCAGCAGCAAGGGGAAGGTGTCTTCTTGCAGGTTTTAAAGACACAATAGGTCCTGGTCTGTTGAGAAGGTGATTACTGAAGAGAATAATTGTGTAAGGGCTTGGGCACCTTATCCAAAGACTTGTATTCCCATCAGGGCAGGGAACATATCCAAGGCAGAAGATTGCCATGTATGTTTCTCAGTTTGTCAAGAGGTAAAAGAAGAACTACATCAGCAGCACTAACTGGGAATCATGAGACAAGTAAAAGAATTAGTAGGACCACACTAGGAACTGTTATTGACTGCTTTAAAGGAAAAATAGGGAAGTATAGAAAGCATAGAAAGAGCTAAAATGTATCAAATAGAACATATTTTGATTGTTTTATTAATATGAAAAGTATTTCAAATCCTAAGTATCAATTCCTATCAATTATAACTAGCAAATGTCCTTATAAAAACAGAATGTAATTTTGAAGGTCCAAAACTTTAGGGAATTTTCATTTTTCAGACTGCTGTTTTGACATTTGAGTTATACAAGAGTATATTAATATCCATATTGATGACACTGGGTGTGATGTAAAAATAATAGGCAAGCACAGCCAAAAGTTTTATAAGCAGCTTTGGGAAATACTTAGGCTGTTCAGAGTTGAAGAAAAGTATAAATTCACGTGCAAGGAAAACACTCCAGGGAGAAGTTAACAAAGCCTCAGCAGGGAGGTGGATGGCAGTACGGCTGGGACCACCACTTCTGATACCTACCAAGTCCAGAGCCATTTCTTGGAACAGTGAACAACACGGGAATGAGGAAATTTGTGTCCCTGCAATCTGCTCAAATAGCACACCAAATTTACTTCTGTGTGCAAGAGTCAAACAGATGTGGGAAGAATTTGAGGAACTAATGAAAGACTCCCATTTTGAGGGGTTGTGACAGAAGGCACAAAACTGATGTTGTCCAGTGATAGAGTCCCTTTTTTAATTGCCTTTTTCCCAGCAATCCACAGGGTTTCATTTCAGCTTTCAATTGTTCTAATAATTTATATAAAACCCCCACAAGATTCATATGCCAGTAAATGTGGTTGCAACTAGAGCGACATCAAATCAAATCTACAAGCTCATCAGGTAGCCAGCCACTGATGAAAAATCATAGGACCATAGAACAGAACCACAGAATAGAACCACAGAATATCATGGGTTGGAAGGGACCCACAAAGGTTGAGTCCAACTCCTGGTTCTGTACAAGACAACCCCAAAATACAGTGAGTTATGCCTCCCTCACATGAATTAAGACATTAAATTATGGCTCTGATTGAGGGTAGGCATTACAGAGCCTCCCACAGAAGGTTTTCCTGTATCTTCAGCATGCCCCCATGCCCTGCCTCCTTTCTGAACTGAACTATATATTCCTTCATTTCTTCTGGACTCCAAAAAGAGAAAGTGGTGGAGAACACACACATGGACAACTTATCTAGAAAAACTTAAGTTGTGGCAACTTCTCTTCTTTGAATGCTTGCCTGGTTTTACACTGGGTGACCCATCTCATCTCCTTTCACAGCTGTCGAGGTTTGACACTGGCCCAACGCCAGGCACGACGAGAGCTGCTCGCTCACCCTTCCCTGCCACAGCTGGGCAGAGGAGGGAAAAGGAAAAAAAAATTAACGCTTCGTGAGTGAGATAAGGACCGGGAGAAACACTTCAAGGGCCAAACAGGCTCAACTTAAGCTGAAGTGAATTTATTGCTAACAGAATCAGAGGAGGATAATGAGAAGTAAAATAAGCCCTTAGAACACCTTTTCCCCCCAGCCCCTCCCTCCCTCCCACCGACAGCGCAGGGAGACAGGGCACGGGGGTTTGGTCAGTCCATCACCGAGATTTCCTTCCTCTGCTCCGGGAGAGGAGTCTTTCCCTGTGAGGCCGTGGGATCCCTCCCATGGGAGACAGTTCTCCTGAACTTCCCTGGCGTGGGCCCACTCTCAGGAGCAGCAGCCACACCGCCCCTGCTGCAGCGTGAGCCCCTCCCACGGGCACACAGCCCTCCCAAAACTGCTGCGCCGTGGCTCTCTCTTTCCTCGGGGTGCAGTCCCCCAAGGACAGGCTGCTCCAGCCTGGAAACAGGGGCCTCTCCCTCCACCGGGTCTTCCACTGGATCACAGCCTCCTCCAGGCATCCACCAGCTCTGGCACGGGCACCTCCCCCATGGGCTGCGGGTGGATCTCTGCATCCCCGTGGATCCATGGGCTGCAGGTGAATCTCTGCATCCCCCGTGGATCCATGGGCTGCAGGGGCACAGCTGCTTCACCATGGTCTGCACCACGGCCTGCAGAGGAATCTCGGCTCCGGTGCCTGGAGCAACTCCTCCCCCTCCTTCTCCACTGACCTTGGCGTCTCCGTGTTGCTCTCACCTCCTCCTCTTCTCTGACTAGAATCCGAAACTTTGTGACTTTGTTTTAAGAAGAAAACTTCTTAAACATGTCATCACAGAGGCATTACCAACCTCTCTCATTGGCCCAGCCTTGGCCAGCAGCATGTCCATCTTCAGAGCCTTCAGCCATTGGCTCTGCTGGACATGGTGGAAACTTCCCGCAGCTCCTCACAGAAGCCACCTTTGTGGCCCCTCTGCTACCCAAAACCAGGCCGTGCCAAACCAATACAACAGCTTACTTGGAATGGGAGTCGATGTCCTCAAGGCAGGGGAACTGCAGTGCTGCTCAGGCATTGACAGCACTGCTCCAGGATGCCTCTGCAGCTGTGGAATGGTTGAGAGGGGTAAAGGCTGAACTTCTGTGGCCACTCTGCAGACGCCAGGAAACATCATTTAGCATGGCAATCAACATCACTTGTGCTGGGTTGAAAAGGCAGCCACTTGCCTAATAGCACCTCAGCAGCAACATGAGAACAGAGCCCCATCAGTTCTCCAATTAAACATCTCTGCAGGGATGTAAAAACACAGGCAAACCTCATCCGAACAGTTCCATCCTGAGTACATTAAGCACTTAATTCCATGATAACATGGTATCTCACCCAGGTGGGCTACGAGAGATGGATGAATTAATAGTGTGATCTTTAGCCAAGCAGGTACATTACAGACAGTACATTCTAGAGACAACTCACTGTTTAGATACACCAGGTCTTAGATCCTTTCACCTTCATGACACAGGAGATCTCTTTTTTGGTGATGTGCACTGTTAACTCAAATGCTGCCACACTCTGCACACATTAGAAAAAAATCTGGAAATATTCCAGATCACCTGGAATTACTTTCACTAGTGTGTGGGTTCCTTGGGGGACCAGGTACTTCATATACATTCTGTCTGGTATTCCCAGCAAGTCTAGGCTCAAAGCTTGGAAGTACATTCGAGGAATCGGCATCAAGTCTTTCAGCCACTGAAGGAGCAGAGGGGTCTCTATGGATGATTCAAACACCTTGGCTCTTGTCTGTAAATATGGAAGGAGTGCCCTGTAAACCGCACTTCAGGGCACAATTAAAATGCAACTAAGATGACTGAGCCATGCTTAGTACAATATACATGCAGCTGTCTTGGGATGAGGACAAATGGTTTTAAAAAATCAGCCCAGAGAAAGATCTAGAACAGAGCACCGTTTCCTAACATCATTTTTTCCATGTATTAACTCAAACCCACTTTTTAAAATTATCCATCTCTTCTTGCAATCCCAGTATTTTCTTTTTTCCCCCTCTAAAAGACATTTCATGGTTTCCATGAACACAAAAGTGAGTATCACTGGGCAAGAGCATACCCACCATTCACCTACTTCCAACTTCCAGGAATAATGTATTATCCAAGTGCAGACATGTCCTGTCAGGCTACAAGCATTAGATAATTGGGAAGACAACTAACCATAAGTTAGAAAGCATTAAAAGATGTGCAGCCTAATGTTTTACCAGTCTTTTAGAGCTTCATGAAAATATAAAAACTTCAAAAAGTTCCTGCTTTCATTATTATTTTGACCAAGCCCAGTAACTTCAGGATAATACTTCTTTTGTTAAATGCAATGCTACAAAATCCAAGATTCCTACAAGTATTATGAAAGTATTTGAAAGTCTGGAAGACTGAAGCATCAAACATCACAAGATCCAAGCACTCGATTGCTAAAGGAACAGAAAAAAACATTAACAAAAAGTGTGCCTTTGACCAACTCAGAAGAATGGTTTCCTGAGATATGGCCTGGAAGACTTGAAGATGACTGTACAGATAAATTTTGAGAGCTTTATGCTCAAGTAAAGTTTGACATCTTGAGCTGAATTTAGGTTCTGGCTAATTAAGAAAACCTGCAGAATGGCAGATTTCCTGGTCACAATGTCTGCTCTGACACCAAAGTTGCAAAAATCAGGTTTCAGACGGTTTGTTGAGACAGCACAGGGACTCAGCCTGCAGCAGCAGGTTGTGTCTAATCCCGTAGTGACCATGTACACAACTCCTGACCTCTGTAAAATTTACTGCTGAGAACTGCCCTATCACAGACATTTCAAATACATTGTAATAACTCAACTTTAGAAAGTGATTACAAATGAACTCTTTGAGGAAAAGATGGCTAATAATTTTTCCCTAATGCACACTCTTACTTAAATCCAAAAGGGCTGGTATGTACTGACAAAGCCCAAGCACTGAAGCTTTGCCTTTTGTAGTTGGCACAGAACCTGCCACGCCATCTACAATGTTCAGAAACAAAGTGCTCATCTACCCTCGAGTGTGATCACCGATGATCCCACCTCAGATTCTCATTTCTCTTATTTCTATTTGTATTGACACATTTACGTATTAAACATCGTGATTGTTGCAACACTGGTGCTTTGAATGCCCAAAAGGAAACTGGCTCTTGAAAACAAATGTAAGAAAGGGTCTCTCGTTTGCAAAGGAACTGAATAAACGCCCTTTCACAGGAAGCACTGCTGTGCAAAGCCATCTTCTGCAAAAGGAGTAAGGAAGCAGGATATAATGCCTAGTTTCAAATTAGTATTATTTAGACTTTTGGGAAAAGAGGAAAGAAGGCAGTCATTGAGTTCGACCAAGTTAATTGCTGTTTTTCAACTGAGTATTAGAATAAATTTCAAAAGATGGTGTCCTTGTAAAGAGTTTATTCTACAACCATCTTTTATTCATTAAAACTGGTATTCCAAAGGGAATCAGAGATTTTAAAAAAATACTACTAATGCCATTTTCCTTCAGCTTTAATTATTTCTTTTTTATTTTTCTAAGTCAAATGAGTCAGTATATTGGTATTCCTAATTCATCCACCTTGCATTTTGGTGAGTTAGTTACCATCACAGTATTCTGCGTTATGAAATTTCAAAGTCTCTTTGGAATACTAATTTCCAATTTATAGGTTTAAATTTTTTTATTTCATCCTATTTCCCTGATTTTTCTCTCAACAGGTGCTGCTGTAAAATTTAATATAAAATATTTAGTCACAAAATAGTATTGCTTTTATGCAATTGTGGCAAGATTTTTTTTCTCCAATAAAAACTATACCATCTTCCATAAATTCCTTAACTCATTAAGAACTGTGATGCAGAACAAAATTACACAGTGTGAAACAGGTACCAGCACAACAGTGAGATTATATTACATCAAAAAATTTTAATGGTCCCAAATATATACTCAACAACTAAGCATACACTCAGGGGGGCAAAAAAAATTATGACACAAAAGTGACCACATCTAGAATTCCACTCAATCTTTAATCAAGAAGGGACAAACAAATCCCCCACCTCAAAAAAAAATTTCTGCAGTTTAAAGGGCAAAGGGAACAGATTTAAAAAAAAAGAGGAAACTTTATATTCGGCCCTCCCCCGCAGAGGTTTTTAAAACCTGTTGTAGCTTGAGTAAAATGTTCAGAATGTACGATTTCAAAGGCAGGTCTCTTTTATACAAAGAAACTGCTGGCATTCTTAACTAGTGAAGAACTATGGCAAAACCTGCCTTTTCTTCAGAAGTCTCATACATGGTCCAAGAAAGCATATTCTGATTGTAGCAACTGACCAGCCAATCCAGAGTTCCACTAACAAAACCCTGCCCTGTTGGCTTTTTTTTTTTTCTTTTTTTTCTTTTTTTTTGTTTTGTTTTGTTTTCCATTTCCTTCCCTGAGAAAAGGGCAACATGTGGTCCAAGCTGGAGAACTCAAAGGCATAAGTCCTTCCCCTAAACAAAGTACTTCTCCTTCTTCTGCTCCTTTGAATTGGCACTTGATTGGCAGAAATCCATTTGTATAGGTTGATCTGTGTCATACACAGTAATTCACAAAAGATTGCTGCTTTGCTGTGGGTTTGTTTTGTTTTTGGAAAAAAAATCCTTCCCCAACTGATAATGTTCTTCAGCAGTTGCCATTATGATGACTCAAGCTTTGCTTTCTTTGACAAAGGTAAAGTTTCCTCTTTATCTTCATCTTCATCATCCTCTTCATCATCATCAGGATAATCTACTAGCCCAACGAGGCCTCCCTACAAAGACAGACACAATTATTATAATTAAGAAAACGTGTGCACATCAATAGTTCACAACTGCATTGTAACGTGATGTTTGCCATAAGCACACTGGTTCAGGAGGTTTTGAATAAAATGAAGCAGAATAAAAATAAATCCTTCAGCATGAATGAAAATTACATTCTCTGAAAAATGTTTAAATTAATAAAGCCAAAATGGGGTTTTACTTATCCAACTGGAAATATTTCCAGTTGAAATTTAAGTAAAGCAAAAAATCTACATGATTTTGCTAAGTGTCACTGCAGCTCCATGTGCGAAGACATAAAGTTTATTTTTACTGAGTAAGCTGACTACATTGAGCAACCTGGAAGCACTCCGAAAACAAATACAGAATATCCTTCAATCTGAATTTTTGAATTATAATACTTTTAGAACACACTTTGTCTTCACAAAAGTCAGTTTAAATGTGTAGTGACTAAGAATTTTTTTGAATAATGTAACTGAATGAGGTGTATGGGTTACAAAGTTTAAACAACTTGTCAGCTGAAAATGAAAATGTATCTAGTAACATTAAAAACTCCCTTGTATTGTAAATGCCCACAGATTTAGGATTAGGCAGCTCCGGACCCATGAAAAAGCAGCAGCATGAACTTCTGAAACTTCCCCTAACTATACTATGTTGCAATTTCTGAATTGCAATGACTACAATGGCAGCGGTAGTCAAATACTTTACTCAAAGGTCCTATTACTTTTTTCAGGTGCCTAATAATGGACATCCAAACCAGAACATTTCAGTCAACTGCATACCAAAATACAACTTGAAAAACAATTACACATATTCTGTACAGTCACATACACATAACACTGAGCATACTACACCTAAAACAACAACATCAGGTAATTAATGAAAAACCCAATTTCAACACTGTTTCTAGTTTGTGACTCTGGCACATTTTACTCCGAAAGAAGGTAAGATACCCTATGCCTGAATCCATGAGTGTTTTTCAGTGCACTGCCTGTTCCTCTTTGTAACCTGAACATTTTTCTTTTGCCACGACTACTTGAATTTGAGGAGTCAATACTGTATCCAATATGTTCCATATGTAAAGACTCCATTTCAGACTCAAGGAATTACACTGTCTGGGAGAGAACAAGTCTCTAATAGACTGAATGGATTTCCAAGGCAATTCCATCCCTTTTAAAAAGTGCTTGACTAACTTTTGGGTCATGCAAGCAGTTTCCTCCACAGAGAGATTTAGAGGAAGTGTCCTTAGCTTCTTCCATCAGCCAAACTCTTCTAATCCAGGTGTTTTCAACAGAATGCAATCCAAATACAAACTCTTAAGCCATGTTGAGTAGAAGAAAGAAAAAACCTAAACCTCCATTTACCTTCACTAGGCGTTAGGTGAACAAGCAGAATGGTAGCATTACAAAATGAGGATGAATCAGTGTTATTCCAAGATGATTTGAACAACTGACATACATACCTCACTTTTCAGAAGTGGAAACACTTGTTATGAAAATAAATTCTCATTATCTGAATGGCACTGTATCAACACTACCTTATCTGCCCCTCTGTTGTGGTAAAACAGCAGTCACTCTACTTTCCTGACTCAGTTCAAACATTTTTAGTCAAAAATCTGATAAAATCCAACAGTGTCCTAAAATGTATTTTAAAATGCTAGTTTCGAATATTCACTCCAAGTTACAACGCTCTTTTAAAGGGGCTTTCTTCTTCTATTTCAGTATGTTCCAAATCAAAACTGTACGTTAGTTCAAAGGTAAAAATGTCACACTCGGTTATTAGAAATTGTTCTGGCTTACAGCAATCACCATTCAATGCAATTTATTTCTTTCACATAGGTCAATTATAGAATTCTAAACAGTATTAAAATGGTGATAGTAGAAATCCTCAATGGATGTGACAGGGCATTGTGGTATCTACCAAAATTTGGCTATGTTTCCAAAATATGTATTTCTACCTGTCAAATATCCCAGTGCAATTTAACATAAGTACAGTGTTGTCTGTATTTCACAGTAAATATCACTGCTAAGAGCAACTAGTGGCATGCTTCCTACTTGACTAGTCTGGGCATTAGAAGAGGTTTTATTTCTTCTACATACAGCAGATCTTGTTAAAAATGCTGAAGGCCAGACAAGAAGTTCACACAAACCAGACAGTCCATTACTGCTTAATGTGTCAGGACTCACACAAACTTCAGAGAGATGCAAATTTCTATTCTGTAACAATGAAGTCAACCTACAACCATTCAAAATTACCTTAGTTGTAATAGCTGCCATCTGAGATGTGCTTTTAGAAACTGAGCCGGGGGAGCCAGGGGACCCTGGAGACCCAGGTGACCCAGGGGATCCAGGCAGATTACTTGCAGATGACTGGCTGGTAAGGTTAGATTTTGTACCACTGGAAAAAGAAAGCTTGAAACTTGGGCTCTGACGACCTGAAAGGTTAGTTTTCAGAAGAACTTCCTTTTCTTCACTGTCTTTCACTGGAAAGAAAAAAAAAAAAGCAAAAGTAAAGAACTGAGTGCAACATTTAACTACAAATCACTTCACTGTTTGGGAAAAGGCTTAATACTTTATGTCTTTATGTATAACTCAGTTACGTGAGTCATCACAGACATTTTCCATACTACTGTACCACCTACCACCTGTTGTCACTGGCCAGGAATGAACGCTTTTGGTCTATCAATGGTATCACCTAACATTTATGTAGAAAAATCTGAGTTATAAACCAATATTATATATATTCGATACATAACATTTAATTATAACTCAAATAAAACACAGAAAAACTTGACTATCAGCTAAGATTTTAATTCAAATGCTTTAAGAAATCTACAACACATGTTGTATCATTCTGCTTTTTAAGACAACAAAACTGTTTTAAAGGGTGGTCCACCAAACTGATGTCACAATTTCAAAATAAATACATGGAAATCCTTCATTGCAGTAGGACTAAATAATACAAGTTATGGCATTCATGTTCTCATCACTTACATTTTTTTCTTTCCATGAATTTACTGATAGGGTCCATAATATCCTCATCATTTTTAGGCTTGTCAGAAGGGGGCACCACTGCCTCTCCATCTTCCATATCATCCTCATCAGTATTAAACCACATTTCCTCCTCATCCTCCAGGGTTCTTGCATCCCTTCTGTACCTGTGGTTTCTCAAAATGGAGCGCATGCTGCAGAACAGTAAGTTTTAAAAGCTTAGATTAAAAAATCAACTCATATTAATAATAAAACTTCTACTCGACACTCAGTGATAGTTTACAGATCCATGCACTGCAGAGCAATAAAAACACCAGCAAATCATTCCCTAATGTGAACCTTTGTATTTTCAATGCAAATATCATTAAAAACTTTTCCATGTAAAGAATCAAATAAAGTACAACTCTGTTAATAGCACAGACTACTCGATCAGTACAAAATTCTGTAGCACAAAAACAGCACTGTTAAAAGTAATTTTAATAAATCTCACTAAAGTGTTGCATTCAGACTTGGTTTACCAGTTTGCACTGGTAAATAAAAAGTTGTAAAACAAAGAGTTTAGAAATACAGACTTATTCTCTGAAAACATTTTGTAACCTGTTAGTATTCAGGGTCCAACAAGTTAAAAAAAATAATAAAAATCTAACTTAAATATGACTCCAGTTTTAAAAAGATACATTTAAAAGAAAGCTATCTCTCTCTGCCACATCCACCTGTTACAACTTTTGGTCACTTATCAGTATTTTCCATTTTTCAGGGCCTTGGATATGAACTGCTACCTCTCCCTATTTGATCTAATATCAGTGTTGGTTTATTTCAGCTCCACCTTAGTTTTCTCTTTTCTCACAGAAGCAGTATTATGGTCTTGGAGCAGAGGGACAGGGATGTGGCCCTTCAAGAATGGGGGAGAAGTGGAAGAGAGGTTGAAAACATTTTCATTGCTAGATGTTCATTTTAACAGTCAGTTTCCAACAGCAGCATGAAACTCTTGATGAAGCACTTCACAATTTACTGGATGAAATTTCATGGTTTTCATAAAGTCTCTGTTACTGGGATCAAAATGTTAATAATGCAACCTAGACATTTGCATTACTGACTGCAGGAAAAAGCCACGAGGGAAAAATTAGAACATGACACGCTATTGAATAAAAATGCTAAATGTACTTTTAATAATAAATCTAGTTACAAGTAAGTTGCTTGCCAGCATTATCATCTGTATCGATACATGCTGCATCATTTTAGATTATATTTAAACTCAAGTTCTGCTAACAGCACCAAACTATGACTTAAGTGGAACTCTAATGAATATTTTTGTGGCCTATGTCCACAAAATGTTGGTCTCCTTCCTTACTGAACTTTCTTTGCTAAAATACGTAAACAGATTCTTGTTATTTGTGCATTTTATTATTTCTGGGTTTTCACTTTAAAAATTACATGGAATGTGACAAGACTTGTGCAGCCACTATATAAGACGTAGGAAGAAGGTTGAGCTGCAGACCTCTTGAAGCTCTATATTCTGTTGGATAAACTCATGCTGCACAACCACTTAGCTCAACTTAAGCCAAGAAAAAAACTAAAGCTTTACTTGCTATACTGGATGGAAGTTACTGAAGAAAGCAGCTGGGTGTTCTTTCCCACACATGCATTAATGTAAGTAAGAATCACAGCCTTGAATTTCAGCTGTTTATGTGATAAGCTTAGCTGACGTAAGCCAAAATAATAACATCTCACTTTTAACACCTCAGTACTCAAAACTGCAGATCCTGCACGTGCTCTTGAAAGTACTTCAATGTTTTAAAATAAATCTACACTTACAGTCTCATTTTAATTGTACAAATCTCAAATTTAAGTATTAAGAAATCTTGTGGCAGGAAATAAAAGTCTGAAATTTCAAGATATCCTAGTAGGACTAATCAGAATTAATTTTAATGTGTTTTCAAACTAATTCAAGACAGCAGAACAAGAACAGGTCTTGCTAACAATTCTTAAGAGTAACTCATCTGTTCACACAAGCAGTCATTTTGTTTTAATGAAACTAGACATAAACCAAAAAGAAATGGAGCAAAAAGGCCTAAACCTCCTATTTTTATACATCTCAACCTTTTAACCTTGGGCATCTGTATACTATGGAAGGGAACTTTTGCTCTGGCAAATGGAAGGAGCGATTCAAGCTTTGCATCAGATTGTTTTTACTCCATCTGCAAATCTAACAGGGACAAAAAAGCATTCTCTGAAAATTTCTTTGTCTATTCTATTCCTCAGGCATTTTGATAAAGCCTATCTAAATATCTACTCCCACAACTAAAATAAAAGGAAATCTGACGTGTAAATTTTTGAAAAAAAAATCCACAGAATGGTAATTCCCAAATGAACAAATCAACTTTCAAATCAGCAGTGGAAATCTGTTATTTAAACAGATTAACTTGGTAGAGATACTTGGTAGGCTTCCAGCCTCATTAAAGTAGTGCACATACGTTTAAGATATGACGAATTAGCATTATGACTGGGGGTCCAGCAACTAACGTTTCCTGAAAGTTGATCAAAAGTCTGTGGCAACATATTTGAAAATCACACTTTTAATCAAGTAAATTCAGCAAGGCTTGAGATGCAAGCAGGAGTCTCAATTATCTCCATTTCCCAGTATAAGAGAACAACCCATCAATAGTCTGATAAGATAATTAAAGCATCAATATACTATTAAGAGCATTCAGTGCATTTTACCTGTCAAGTTTTGGATTATCTTGTCTTTCCCTTTGTTGTTCGAATCGTAGTTTCAGTCCTTTGAATGTCTGCACATAATCTACATCTTCCAGTGCCTTCCAGTAATTTTCAATTACATGAGCTGTTAACGATTTTATATCTTCCTATAGGAAGAAACAAACATAAAGTGACTTATTTTCATTCAAATTAATTTATTTAATACAATATAAAAAAATCTGAAATGAGAATGCCATAGCAAGCACTGTATTCATTAGCTTATGCAAAAATGAATATTACAAGTGTAATTAAAAATCTAGAGCCTCAAGTATTTGATTAGCAAAATAGCATCAATTTTCTAGCAGTATCTCCTTCAAAATATGACAGAACCTAAAGCCTGATAAAAACGATACCCAACCCAAGCCTAAAATGTCTTTCTCACTGTAACTTAGAGATGTTTTTATACTGATAAGAGTGCACGGCATGCAGTCCTTCAGGAACAGGCTGCTCCATCAAGGGCCCCCAGTGGGATCAGAAGTCCTGTCAGTGAACCTGCTCCAGTGTGGGCTCCTCTCTCCACAGGGCCACAGGTCCTGCCAGGAGCCTCCTCCAGCAAAGGCTTCCCAAGGGGTCACAGTCTCCTTTGGGCACCCACCTGCTCTGGCCTGGGGTCCTCCACAGGCTGCAGGTGGATCTCTGCTTCACCGCAGACCTCCAGCGGGCTACACGAGGACAGCTGCCTCACCATGGACATCGCCATGGGCTGCAGGGGAATCTCTGCTCCGACCTGAGCCAGTGGCATGTTCATCTTGGAGCCACCTGGCATTGGCTCTACTGAACACAGGGGAAGCTTCCAGCAGCTTCTACAGAAGCCACTCCTTTAGCCACTGCACACCAAAACCTTGCCATGCAAACCCAATACACCACTGTACAAGTCACAACCCCCCACATAGATGAACTTTTTTCATAGCTTCAAAACCTGTTTTCAATCAACTCCTCCATGATGATCAGGTCATCTTATTCTTGAATTACTTTGAGTCCCAACTCAAAGAAAAAAGAGGTGATCAACACTAAAGATTTCAAGAGGTGACAATGCCTGGTGACTGACTTCCCCACAACTGTCTGCACCCCAGCTTGGCCCCATTTACCACATTTACAGTCTGTATATCCAGCATCTTGTCAGAATCCAGACGCAAACAACAGCAAGGAAACAGTACTGTGCAGACAGCCAACTGGCATGAATATTTAAGAGACTCCCCATGGAAGGAACTTGGTAGCACTCCATTAAAATAATCAAAAGAGATTTGTAGCTCTTCTGTGTATTTCCATATTCCATTGAATTGACATTACAGAGCACAGCTAAATATGATGGGTTTGTAGCAGTAGTTTCTAATTACATTCCTGTCATGACAAGCCCATCCAATCTGCATAATGAAATTTGATTAGTGCTGCCTTTGCAAATCTGGGTACTGTGAGTACAGTATCAAGTGAATTTAATCTTCAAGTAATGGTACTGTTTGAATGTAAAAAAGGACATGTACAAATATGTAATAGTGATATAAAACAAGGTTCATATAAATACAGTATCATATGGTCCCATTATGATAGCATAATTTAGGGCAAAAGCAAAAAGAAAAGTAATCTTGAATTACAAGACTAAACAATACAGTAATTATCTTCAGCATATAATAGCACTTACCACTCTGATAAATTCGAACATCTCTATTATGGCAGAGTTCATCAGATTATAACGGGAACCATTATTTAGAAATGCTTTGACCACGGGTTCAAACAAAAAACTTTTCATTATGTAACGGTTGTAGAATTCATCCTTTAGCCCAATTATCTTTCTCTTGAAACGAAGGGCACCTGAAACAGATGTGTTGTCAAAAGAGTTTTAAATTTAAAAGCAAAATTGCAGAAATTACTCAGCATTAGTTAGGGCAATTTACAGCCTCAGTTCATATACAGCAATACATTCAGTTGTTCTCTGCTTCTCAATAGTCTTGACTATACTGCTGATTACTTATCTGCTCTATCATAAAGAAATCCTTCATCATAACTGTACAAATGAAATGATCTCTGTTCACTGAAGGATTCATATAATATTGTTTAACTATACTACTGCTAATATAAAAATCTATTTTCGATTTTTAAAATTACTTACGGTAAAGGTAAAACATTTTCTCAGTAAAAGAACTGAGAAATTTGCTTATCATCCCTATTACTCAAATGTTTGATTAGATTTAATTATTTCTATCTGATTAGGATATAAACTATCTAATTTTAAAATTGATAAATGACATTTTACTCACACACGTAGTAAGGCAAAGGCTTGATTTACAACCAGTTTAAAGCTCTTTCTGAAACTATAAAGCGTACACAAGTGAGAAAATGTCCATGCATAAAGAGAAAGTACAGTATCACCTGGCAGCACATTTTGCTTAGCAGCCATGTGTACAGGTTATTCAGTTACAAAATGTAAAAGGTACTTCCTATTGCATGGTACTGCTCAGTCAACTTAAGGCTTTGTTTAACTCTATGTGCACAACAGAACTACAAAGAAAATCTCTTACTTGCCTCCAGAATTAAGTCACACTGCTTTGACACTACTGAGCTGAGCATGGTCAAGCAACTACCATTGTCTGAAGAGCAGCACACTGAACTTTTGTGCAGTTTAATGCAGTCAGGTAGTCATAGTTCTAACTAACTACCTCTGATAACTTCTACTAAAAAAACATCAAAACTTACAATGCTTCTCTGAGTATATTCAGTACTAACATATCATCTCTTCAATTCCCCGCTCCACTGAGATGAAGCAAAATCCTTCTTTTTTCAGGATAAAAAGGTATTTATAACTGCAAAATTATTTACTAATAGTAGTTGATATATCTATAATCTAGTATGAGAAACACAGACTATAACAGTAGAATTTCTGTATTCAGTCAAAAATTGTCATGATCTATGAACAGTTTTCTTCCAGCAGAGTGAAGATATGTATCAGTTCACATTCACAAAATTCTAGTTTATTCCGTAGCTTTCAAACTTACACAATGCCAAGAAAGCGTGCTTTGAGGCCATGAGAACCAGTACCCTTCGCAGGATATCTTTGTTAATAATGTAGTTTTTTATGTGATAGGTATGATGTTCTACACAGAAAGTTAGCAATTCCAGTATTAATGCCAAGAGTTGGGCTGTCTGAAAATCATCTGTAATAAAACAAAACCAAAATAATTTAACATATCTGGAATACTGCCTTCAGAAGCTAACTTCAAATATCCAACTGCACTCCAGTAAACATTTCCAAGTTCTTTTATTTTCCCACAGACATTTTATGGAACATGCTGCATGATATGTTTAGTCTTTAAAACAGAAATTGAACAAGCTTGTTATGGACTGAGTATTTTCTATAAATACAGATATGGCAGGAAACTCTCTTAAAATATGAAACCAATTACATTTTTCTTAAATTGGTGTTTGAAGGTTCAGAGTACAAAACTTAACGCTAACACAAGCAGTCAGGCTTATTTAACCAAATCACATTATGATGTCCACACATCTAGATCATAAACTATTGCCCCACATGCAGTATCTTGACTAAGTTTGCATCAAAAATGTGATCTATAATGTCTTTTAACTAAAGTACTATGCAAGAAATATCTCGGGGTCTTTTCATACTTGTAGTAAGAACTGCTGCTAGTAACCAGCATGAACAGTTACTTCATCACTGATCTCTGCCTTCTTAGTCTGATCTAGAAACAATACCCTCAAATTCAGCACACCTTCCCATGGGAAATGTTGCAACATTTCTAGTAATCCCTGACCTTAAAAAAACATTTAGACATGTTTACAAGTCTATGTCAGTGAGCTGCCCCATGAGTTCCTAAAAACTATACAAGTATTTTTAATTTTTGCTAAAGCCAAATTTGCAGCAAAAGTTGTTCACTTCTTAAATCAGGCTTCTCTGCTGAGTTTTATGTTTATGCATTATTCAAATGACTAAATAATGAATCAGCATTTTACTTTAAACTATGTATCATAATCTCAGACTCAAATTTTTTAGACAGAAAATGTCCTTTGACAGTTATTCTAAACATTGACATTCAGCAGCCATGATGTGCTCAAAATCCAGAGTGTCATTACCTTTGCTAGGCTTGTCCTCTGTAGTATTGGCCAATAAAGGGGCTGTCAGAACATGCATACAATGTTTGTAGAAGAAACCTAAGAACTCTGTCTTTTCCGTTTTCTAAGGAATGAAAAAAAATATATGTAACACATATCATCAAATACTCTAAAAAAAAATCAAATGTAATTTCATTTGAAGGTATTTACTTACATTGGCAGTGGCAAGCATATTTTCTGGATCAACTAAAGTACGAAGCAAACCCATGAGTAGCACTGCCCCTCCAAGTTCTGGATCTGTGTCACAAATCATGTGTTCTATAATGAGGTTAATGAGTAATATATCCTAAGAAGAGGGGGGGAAAAAAATCAATTGAAATGCTACTCCCTTGCGCCAAATCTGAAATTATACAATGCAACAAGCACCTGTGAACAGGTGAACACTCATCTCACCTAACAGAACTCTTTAAAAACACAAAGCAGTTCAGTATCCTGTTACCAAATTCCATACTTCTTTGAAACTAGGGCTCATGTCATTCATAGTCATAAATATAAACCAGTAATTTCAAAACCCAGTAATTTCAAAAACAATACACACATTTCCGAGGACTCTCTACTTACATCATCATTCTGCTGCGCTTCCTGCATGACAAATTCTCGTACCATGGATGGGTTGTATTCAACCAAATATGAGAATATATCAGTGGCTGCACTTCGTACTTGCGCATCATCCATACCCTGGGAAAGTCAAATAAAATCATTCATGTTTTCTTGAAAAGCTTAAATGGAACCAGAAAACATACAGCTTTAATTCCTTCTTACAAATCATACCTAACTATTGCTAAAACCATAATCTAAAACTAAGTTAACTCTCACTTCTTCTTTGTAGATTTGACAACAGTTGGGCAAAATAAATTTTAAGGTTTCCCTGCTCTTTGATTGATTTCCCTATTTTCTTACTTATTTGGATACCAAAAAGCAAGCAAAGCTAGGAAAGCAAATGAGAAAACAAAAACTGAAAAATGCCACAGCACTTACCAATGTCATATTGTAACAGCTTTTAAAGTTTTACAAAAATATTTTGAACATTCTGAATCTTAAGCTAGGACAAGCCAAATGAAGCAAATAAAAAGAAAAGCACTTGCTGAAGTTTGTGCTGATGCTACTTTTAAAAAAAAGCCTCTCTGAAAATAAACAAACTTGTTATGACAAATAGAATTGAAATGACTTACCAATATGACTTCTAGTGCAGGCAGTATGCCCATATTTGACAAAGTTTTGAAAAATGCATCTCTGTTTTGAGGTTGCAGTGTTTGTGAGAATGCACAAAACTCTTTCAGAAAATTTACCTGAAAACCAGGAATATACTAGTCAGTAATTTAAAAAAAAAAAAAAAGGATGCACGTGTCACTTTGTGGTAATTGTCACATGTATATTTTAGATTTCTTACCAATTCCTGTCTTTTCTCCTCATCTGTGGCTTCATCTGTTAGTTGTGCAAACAAGTCTGTCAGAAATTTTTCATCTTCCTACAAAAGCAAAACAATACCATTTGTCTATTTGACAATATCAAAAGGCATCCAAGTATAATATAAAGTTCTTCTAGACCATGCTTCCTGGAATGAAGAGATTATATGTTTGTATACTGTAATTAATCACACCAGTATCAACTTTCTAGTTCAATTTTCAAGTAAATTGTTTTGAAGCTTTAATCACATTCATATCACTCCATCCCCCAACAATTCACTCTCAATTATAACGTTTGTTGTGTTGCCTTCTAGTTGCCCTTTTTCTACTTTCTACTGCAACTCTCATTGTTTTGTCTTTGACTTCTTCAACTTCCTTCCCCCTTGTCACATGCCAGTCCCCCTAAAACACACTACCCTTGCTTCAGCCGTCTACATACGTTTACAAACATGATCTCCCACACAGCCCTACGCGCGCACACACACACACTCTCATACATTTATATCTTTGGGATGTTATTAGATGTGTGCAGCAGAACGAAAGCAAGAACACAATGAAGGGAAAGCAGCCTAACAGCAGGAATGAGGTGAGATTCCTTCCCCCTCAATGTTGTGAAAAGGGTGAATTCTAGAGACCAAATCAAAACAACTGTTCCTATTATGTACAGAATTTATTGGGCACTCTGGCTGACAGCAATCAAAACCCATTCCATTATTTTCACACTGCTGTACCTTAGCAAAACTGCAAACAGCTGCAAACACATTACAAATGAGTATTTAGATTGAATGAAATAGCAATACTTAGCTTTCCATGAACTTTACAGTCCTAACAACTAGGAGATAATTAAGACAGAAATAAACCTTCTCCCATCCTTTTCCCAATATTATACAGTAATAAAACAGCACTTGCTTGAGAAGGATTCTCAACTCTCACTTGCTTGAGAAGGATTCCTGTACTAATACATTTTTTCAGAAAGCTGCCAATGTTGTTTCTTGTGATGTCAGTAACACCATGTGCAACAACTTCTCCATCCCAAAACCACAGTGCTAGAAATCCAAGCTGCTTTGCTTATGTTTGCACTGCATAAAGCAAAACCATGAAAGTACTTCAGATACACACACAAAAACTTTCTTATGTTGTGAGTTACCTCAGTACCTCATCCAGGCTCACCATGCAGCCTTGCTGAGAAAGCAAGTACCTCAGTTCTGACAGCATACCATGGTAAGGCTGCTATAACACTGCCATAACACAATCAGGATCTCTACATGGCACTGCACAACACAGATAAACCCACAACAGGCTGGCATGAGCTACTATATCTCACTGCATTATAAGGTAAACCCTATATTTACAATATGCCATGTTTCCTCTTGTCTGATGCTGAGCTGTGCTCCTAACGTGACCCAACAGACCATGAAAAAAAGTGATTTCTGGACACAAGTTCAGGTGCTATTCCTGTGTCTGCTTCAAAATCCAAACAAAAGGAGATAGGAGAGATCTCACTTGAAGTATACCAAAATTCACTCTGGAGGATCAAGCACAGATGTAAATTTTGATTTTCAGATATCAGCAGACAAATATGTTCAAAACAACTATTAAGGTCTTTGATTTCAAGAAACATACCGTAAGCTTCGATGGGAGAATACAAGGATGTTTGACTACCTGCTATCCAGCTGTTATATGGCTTTGTAAGTTTTCTGTTCTAATATTTAACCCATTAGACATCACAGGTAACGTAAGTTACCCACAGTAGACATACTGACATACTTAGTCACTGAAATTAATAAAAAAAACCCAAACCAAACAAAACTCCATAAAACCCAGTTTTTTTGAAGAATATGCAGGTTCTTTTCCATGATTAGCAGTGCATTTAAGAAAAGGCTACATAGTTTGCTTTCATTTCTCTTTTTGCTATTTTGATCAAGAGGTAGAACTAATCTTATCTATGGAAACTATTGAGAAGATGCATGCTTATCCTTAGTTGGAAAGCATAACCCCTATTTCCATTCTCACTGTGAAAGCAACTTTTCACCTCTTCCATAATACTTGAGAGTAAAGGCAAGTCAATACCACAGAATTATCTTAGAGTGATCACTGTGAAAAAATAATGGAAACATCAGCAGCAGATAATCGTGGCTCTTACATATGTAAGAGCCATGAATAGTGTACTTCTGAAAAATAAAAAAAAGGGTATACAGTATTACCCAATGCATCAAACTGGGGTTTTTATGTTGTGGAAGGAGAAGAGGAGACCCTGGACTGTTGGTGGTATGTGGGTCTCATTGATGAGACTTCAGTGTCCCAGAGACAGAGTTTGCTGGGGAAGCTGCACATCTGGCACTATGTGGCAGAGTAGGACAGGCAGGAGCTGGCTGGGCAGGAAGGCGTGGGCGGGACCCCAGCTCAGCTCTCTGACCAGATCCTGCCACATCCCTGACCCATTCAAGATGTGGCTGTCTGCAGCAGAGGGCAACCCACTCACCCTGGTATTGGGCTTGCAAACGTATGGGACTTGTAGAGGGAACTTAACACTGGCAAGTGATAAAGACTTCAATGATGGCACTTAATGTTTCAGGAAGAATTTGCAGAAGTTCAGTAGGTAACTATTTTTCAGCATTCCAAATATAGACCACAATACAGTATTTTACAATTCTGCATTGAATATAATATTGAAATATTCTCCATGCCATGTCCTCTCTCAAACCCCATTAAATACTTTGCACTTTTCAATTAACAAGATTACCTGAAATCTCCAGGCTTCAAAACAGCTATGACCTATTTAAAATCAGACAAATTAAGATGGATTTGAGTGATTCGAAACATCCCACCCTTACATGGATAATATGCAGTAAATGGCACTTATTCCAAGAAAATAAAAACAACTTATCACTAACTTCACACTTATGGCTTAGCCCTGAAAAGCTTTTAGCATTTATCTCATTCCAGATGCTTAATGAAAGGCAGACAGGTTGCTGTTCATGAGAAAACACCCAATCCTCTCACATTTATAGAAAATTGTCTTTGCAAAGAACATTCTAAATACAAGATTCTCTCTCTCACGCTGTAAAATTACTGACAAGGGCAATATATCTAAAGAAACATTCCTGAACAATACTACCAGGATCCATGGAAATGCAGAGTCTGAGAGCAGAGTTCATATATTTTAGAAGTCACAAAGCACCAACACTCAATGCTAGAATTACATGAATTTACATGTTTTCTTTTTTTTTTTCAGCTTTCAAAATCCCCCCAAAATATGTCTGTGAACACAGTGCAAATGCATAATTCTCTGCAGTATGTGGTCTTTTCAGCAGACAAGTATCAAAATACATTTTGGTGTATCTTAGAAGCTGTGAAGGTCACAACTGTTTTCCAAGACAACCAAACTACAAACAATAGTTTATGATGTAATTGTGGATTCTAGGTACTTTCCCCAGGCACAGAAATTATTAAAAGTGCAACATTTAAACTATGTGTATACTGGATACTAAGTATATTCATTTATGCTTTGCAAGTTCTAAGTAGATGCTTCTAGGATTTAATACATTTCAAAGCTCATGAAGATAAAAACAAGCCAGGCCAACTACTCACTCAATCATTTATGACTTTAAAAACAAGAAAACCCACAGATAAGGTAGGGTCACAAAAAAAGACACTATTTACATTTGTGATTCAACTTTCAAAGTAGTCCTCCTCCTCCCAAAAGGCACATAAAAAAGGATTCTTGAAAACCAGGCCTCTCTAGTAATTAACATTCAGTTATCAGATACTTTTGTGTCTGTGATTACAGATAAATGACACAAAACATACTTTTCTCAAAAAAAAATCCAAGAAACTGACCACCACCTAAACTGGAAAGAGAGCACACATTCCATCCTAAATTCCACCTCCATATTCATTTGGGGCAGAAACAGTATTTTAGCCCATAAAGTGAAATTTTCATGAAATGTTACTAGCAAACATAATTACCACTTCAAGTACACATTCCTTCCTGATACCACACAGAAGACTTCTTAGTTTAAAATCTCCTTTATATCAGACTGCCTTTCCACACATGCCTTCCACGTGAATCGACGTGCTGGAAAAGTAGCGAGGATCCACCAAATCACTTCTGTAGTTTCTGTACACGTGGAAAATAATTTTCTACAATGAAGAAGTTAATCCCAAAACTCATGAGCATGCACCACTCACAAATGTCTTTCACCAAGTCATTTGCCCCCAGAAAGCAATATCCTTTTACACTTTACTGCAAGGTGAATTTTGCTGAAAGTAAATCCCCAGTTATTCCTGAGCCAACTACTGTAAGAAAGAAGACTGGATTTGGGCAAAACTACCAACATGCACTAACACAATTCTTCCTCTAAAACAACTACAGATAATTATGTTTGCATCCACAGGACTCTTAAGAATAAGCAACTATCTGTAAAACCACTTTCAAAATTAAAACCTGTCTATTGTTACACATAAATACAGTAAAATATACAGATGTACCTAAATGCCTGCAATTTTTTAGCTCTTGGAAAGGGATACAGGGACTATCAGTAATATGATTTCTGTATTAAAAAATTCTGATTTACCAGTACAATAATACATCTGATCACTGCTCTACCAGGCACAAAATTTATTTTAACATATGTCCACTTTTCTAACTCTCCACTTCCCTGAAAATTAAAGACGCTGAAGTCTACATGCACACACCTAAAAGTAATCCTAAAAATATTCTTTATTCTGGAAGATAAAAACATCACATGATCTTGCTGGCAAAAAGAGCACATCAATGAGAAAAGGGGGAGAGAACAGAAGGAAACAGTGTTTGCTCGCTCTATGGCGCAGTTTTGCAAGTTTTTTTTTTTTACGAACTAGTTAATAATACAAAGGGAAAGAACTGGTGGCCTCCAGTGTGAACATTAGTATGTCGTTTTTTAAATTGCAAAAGAGCGTCATATAAAGCAAGAAACACCACTTACCTGTCCCACCCCCACTCTCAAAACTTGGCGAACTCCATGTTTCAGCAAGGTTTCTTGGTGGCTATGACATCTCAAGACTAAAACAGGCTGGACCCCAAGCAGTAAGAGCATATTAGGAGGGGCTGAAATTGCAAAAAAATGTTATATACCTCTTTCATATCATACACACTGTGAATGACAAAACCTGTAATTGAGTAGATTTTCACAGCAGTTAATTCTGCAGGCTGGAAATACTGCTTTCATGGCTTTACTATTCATCATGCAACAACAGTATCTAGTTTAGTGGGATCGTGACATGCTCACTTAAATTGCCCTATCTTATAAAATAAAATCACAAACTAACCTCCAGTTCTCAGAAAAGCCCATCAATGTATGCACATTTTTATAAAGCTTATGGGAAAGCTAACCTTCATGAAGAAGGAGGGAAGAATATGGTTCATAACCCTAATGCCAAAGATTACCTATTTTCTGTTTTTGGTTTTAGCACAAAAGGGCAACAGTTATTTGCCTACCAAAGAAAGCAAAATCATGGAAGCAAATATCTTCCATGACTACAGAATTTATTTTTTTTAAACACATGCAAAGTCTCTCTAATAAAGCCAGAACTCTGAAGAATCAGCATATTCTCATTTACAACATTCATTAATTATAACTGAAAAACTGACTTTAAATGTCAGTGACCTTTAATGACTGCAAATGGCCTATCTTGACCGTAAATGCCTTAAATAAAACACAGTGGTAGTTTTTAGTAAAGTCACTCAGCCTGTCAAAAAACCTAAGACACAATCTGTACAGTCTTGTACAAACTTCTGGTCACTTCTCTGAAACGGAAGTCTGGCTGAGTTAACTGAGATGAGACTACTGTAAGGTGCCACTTTGGTTAATCCACAGCCTGACATGGAAAGGTTTTGTTACAGCTCACTATTTTTCCGTGACGGAGGTAACAGTTTTTCTTTTCCTTTCCTTCACAGCCAGAGAAAGAGAGAAAAGAACAGAATACCCAACAACTCAGTTATATACACAAGAGTTGCAATATGTCATGAGATATCAGCTACTCAGGGAGTTTACTTTTATTCTGCCAAGTGAAACTTCCCAAGAAGAGATCTCTTTTGTCACATCCTCAATGGTCCAAGAGAGACAACCTAAAGTCAACAGCAAAGGCATTAACAACCTTTATAATGCATCAACTAAGAACTTGAGATCTCATCCATGGCTTCCAATAAACTACCACAAAGCATCCAGGAGTCTTCTCAATTAATAATGACTTCTAAAAGAAACCACATCTTAAGTACACATGTAAGGTTAGTGAGTACCAAGATCTCAGAAGATCTAAAATAATGAATAGCAGGAACTACACAGAACTATACATTCTTCATGAAGTAACACCCCCTCCACACACACAAAGTATTGTGATACCAGCTACAGGAACGCGTGTTAAACCACGCACAAATGGAAGAATGCCCTTCGGAATTAGTTATAGAAGTGAAATCAACAAAAGAAGTATTTTAATTCAGTTCTCAGAGCATTATTTATTCTGCTTAAAGAAATGGGAAGGAATAGCATCATACATTTTATACACAGACTGTAGGAAGGGGGGGCTGAAATGAAATTAGAGAGCAGAGATTACAGAAAAGTGCAGCCTGACCTATTGCTCTATGAATAAATGAATAAATAAATGCCAGGTAAGTAGGCTGAAACCTTGGGTTAGAGCTACACTGCAAGAACTTGAAAAATCAATCAATCAATCAATCAAGCCTTTTAAACTCTTAGAAATGCAATGGACACATAATTTGTATTTTTTAATTCCCTCAAAACCAAAAATTGATCAACAATGTCAAATGATTTCCAACAGACTCTCACTTACAAACTCAGGGAGTTCTCCCTCCTTGCTAGAGAGCTGTACTGTGAAAGTATTAGGAAATGCAGTATAGCACAGGATGTATTATCTTTCTTGTGTGCTATCATTCTGGGCTCCTCAAAGCTGTGGAAAGCACTGCAGCAATTCGAAATGTTTATCTAACTTTGAAATGCAATGTTAATTCTTCTGGCTCCAACATACATGGCGTATACTTTATTCTCAACCACAGAGAACAACAACAGAAGTGAAGGTAAGGTTCAAAAATCTGCTGTCACATAAGAAATCAAAATCAGGTCTGAGCCTTTATTTCAACTGTAAACTGCAACTAACAAGTCTGGCAACCACACTAAACCTTGATACGCTAACCTAAACCTGCCCTACATCCATTAAGCTAACACAAGTTGTAAGAGACAAAAAATGGAAATTCATCAGTCACTAGTCCTCAATAAAGTTATCTTGGGATGTCTGGCAAACACACCCTTAATGATTTTACAGGATCAGGCCCTCTTTTTCTTGCCCAGTTTCTTTTTCGAAGCTCAAGACCCCTCTCAGAATCAGCCAGTCACCAAGACTCCTGAATAATTCTTCCCCTCCTCCTCCTCAAGTCAAAACGTATCATCTTCAGAAATTTGCTTTTAGCAACCCTTGCAAAGAGGGCAAGACATTTTTGAGACAATAGCCATACTGAATGCTCCAGTTGAGACCCCTTAACCAGATCTTTACCAACATTCTCTCAAAGTCAGACTTGCAAACTTCTTCAAATTGGCAACTCCAAAATGATTAAGGCCTTCTGACTGTTTCAGATAAGCAACTGTGACTTTGTTTATCAGGGACACACATACAGACATGAACAGTTTGGTTCACCTGGGCATAAGCTGGGGCCTAGTACTACTGAGGATGGCCCAGGTGTTTCACCTGACAGACTAAAGCTCCAAGAGAGTGGATTAAGTAATATCAGTATTTTGGTAACTGAGTGTGATGGATGAAAAGTTGTAAGGCCTAGTTCTGACAATTATTTGCTCTATGAGTTTGCAATAGGAATTTTCACTCTCCTTTGCTATGTTTCCAATGAAATTATACGGGGTACATCCTGAGAGTCAAACTGAAGATAAATAAGGTTAAAGCAATCAGTAACATCTAACACTTGGTCCATTTCTCCAGATCAGACAGCCCCTACAAAGACAGTGACTATTCATTTTTTAAACTCTGGGAGAAATAAGATAACGATAATTAACTTCTACAAACCAAAATACATGTGCTGTAACACTCCGCTGAGTTAGCTGAAAGCTTTAGAAAGCTCCCCTTACTGAGATGTGCCACCCACTTCTAACACCGTTCAGGAAGTTCAGGGGTTGGTGCAGAACATCTAAGACATTGGTAATCTATGCAAAGTATCAAATAATCTCTTTACATTTGCAGTAAGACATACTTAATGAAAAACTGGTAATTCCAAGCAGTATTATTTAGGGACTTATTAAGACAAACTAAGAAAACATTCAAGCATCTAAAGCAATCTTATGTTCTTAATCTGTACTTTCCAAACAGCTAATTTACTTTACTTCGAAATTAGCAACAGATACATTGTGGTAGGAAATTATATTGTGAAATTTAGGCAAAGTAATTTTTTTCATAGTAACGTGGCAAAAGATATTCCTATGTCTAGTGACTAAAAAGTCCCAAAATAAAAAAGAAAAACTAACCCTCAAAACGCCTATTAAAATCAAAGATTCAAAGTGCAAACAGTACTATTCATTCCAAAGAATCTCATCCAATATTCTACATACATTTGCTTCATTTAAATCAGTTACAGAGAATCTAGTCCAAACCCAGAAATTAAAGAACCTGTATTTGACAACTCAGTACTCAAATCCACGCCTTTTCTGTCACACTCCACAATCACTTACAGAATCACAGAAGTGAAGGTTCCACCAAAGCACCACAATCTTTCCAGGAATAATTACCCAACTTTCTTTGTCCAAGCGCAAGTAATAGACTACGAATTTTTGAAACTTACCTGTAACATGCCAACTATTTCCACTTTATTAAAAAAGATGAAAGAATGAAGTGTTGATAGCATATTCTCCTCAAAAACTGAGGGAGTGGGTAGGACCATATCTTGAATATACTGTACTCTGTATGTCTGATGTATTTTTTGTTTCAGCTCTGGATCAGATATAGGTATCACCTCTTTAAATTTTGCTGTCTTAGTCAGAAATTCCCTGTGTTTCCGTGACTGTGATAAAGACGGATCATATTCTAGGCATCCAATTACGTCCATTATACATTCCTCGGAAAACATGACTTCAAAAAGTGCAGTTCTGTTCAAAAGGAAAATTCCCTTAATAATTTCGTATAAGTGGTGTAGTCCTTCAATGTTCTCCAAGTCTTCACACACATGAAAAATTTCTAACAGCTTCTTAATATAACCCTCATTTTCCAGTGCTAGTGCGAGTTTTTCACGTCGTAACGGTGAAGGCAGTGAGGATGCCACAAGTTCTGCGATTTCTTCTAGTCGGCTGAGTTCACAGGATGGCAATTCTAGACCTGGTGATGACATATCATCAAAGCGTTCCTCCTCAGATTCATCAACAAGATCCTGAGTAATATCGACAGAAGGGTCTTTGCCTTGAACCTGCAAAATAAGATATATCAAAAAGTGGAGTTTAATTTTACTGCTACTTGAATGCTTTTTAAAAAATACCATTTAAGTATCACACACTTTTTCTTTGTATGGGCAAAACAGAAATGCAAATCTAGTCTGACGTTGAGTATAGCGGGTTTGGAAAACAACCAAGATAATGAGAAGATTTCTTCAAATAGAAAGCTTTAAAGAACTGTTTCTACATTAGACATTTAACTTTATTTATTTTCTAAAAACAGGAGGAAGAATAAGGAAAAACATACATTTTCTGAGTACTTCAAATAAAACCAGAAACTCGCAATTATTAATATGGACAGCAACTTCTTAACAGGCTACTGAACTAAGCTGTTTGTTTCCAGTCTTTATTCTCTGCAGACAGATTTTCAAATGCAAATCAGTATTACATTATTCTAGTGATAGTTTAAACATTTATCTATAGGCTATTAACTGCTCTTGATGCTTTTCAAAGCTTCCACTACCTCAAACAGAGGAGAGAGGCCAGTCTTGCTAATTTATCTGTTGTTTTCAGTCCTGGAGAGCTGCAAGTCAAAATCTGTTACTGCGCACTTCCTAAATACTCAACAGAGACAGAGAATCTTCTCTTAAGAACAAAAAAGCTCAAACCAACACTGACAAAAGAATAGTGGAAAACTGACTGTCAGAAAAATAATGCACAGGACTTGCAAAGATCTCTCCAGAGATATGAGGAAACTGTGGAAAATATGAATTAGTAAAAAAATGCACAGATGCTTCGGCACCAGAGTGTATCAGCTTTAATGACATCTTAATTTTAGCAACTGCATGGAGTCTGATGTGTCAAATTCAGAGAGGCACTGCTGTGCAGAACAGTAGAAGGTGCTGTTCTTTCTAATCTTGAAAATCAGCAAAAAACCCCTGGGAGAAATAATGCTTCATTTCTAACAGCAAGCCTATACTTAGAATGCTGCTAAACCCCACGTATTGTTCTGCTCATACAGCAGCAACCACTTTCTCTATAAACGGTATCAAAGCTTTCCTTTTAGAAGAAGTTTTAACAACTGAGGAAGCTTAAGATCTATAAAGTACACTAGACACAAATACAACAGCATGGCCTCAAAACAGGATGTAAAGACACTGGTTTCCTACAGAAATATTAGATCTTTACATGAGGGTGAGGAAGCTGGGCTTCTTATCTGGGTGTTTCCTAGGAACAAAACTTCCCCTTTTCCCCACTTTGTTTCTGTCCCTAGCTTTTGGGCCATTGACTGCTAAGGTTCTTGGAAATGTTTCTGTACTTAATTTACATTAAATGGTAAAGTGCTGAAAACAATCATTCTTATAAAAAGGAATAATCCATACACATGTAACTGTGAAACCAGATTTCTTTTGCTTTTTTCTGAAATCAGTAAGAATAAACTTCAAAACACAGAGTGGGGAGAGCTAAATGTTTGTTAAAAACAGAAAGAGAGTGCAGAGAGAGATTTAGAGTAATTTAGAGAAATCCCACATAATGTAGCACAGAATTAAGAGAAGTTGTAATGCTTGGAAGGGAATAAAAAACCCAAACAAGAACTGACAAAGTGGACTAACATCAGCGAATACATTGATTAAACTCTTTTGGGTCAATAGTTAATACCCCAACAAATATTATCCACAAACAACACTGATTCAGTGACTATACAGTCATCTGGTAGTAGTGGTAAAACATATGTTAAAATATATACATGCTACATATAAATTGTTAGATTTCTTAAAACATTAAGGTGATGACACAGGGATAGAGCTATCTCCTACTATCAGATCAATCTTTCATAGCCTGGAAACATTTACATGGAAAGAAGTTCTGAGAGAAACTCAACATTCCCCTCACCTGAAACAGAAGAATGAGAAATGTAGAAAGAGAAATGTAAATAAAATACTGTTTTATTACATATACCATATAAAAAATTACATTTTACAGTACATCCTATAAGAAATACATTATAAAACTTACTAAGACCTCACATACATTCTTCTCTCTACAATAAAACTTAGATAGGTAATCATTTCCCTTATGGCCAACCTGAAAAAAGTTAATTATGACATCAATTGTTATGCAACTTTTTAAGCACTCATTTTGAGCTACACTTCCTTGGGCAAAAATAGAGCTAAAAAGTTATGTTAAGCAGAAAGACCTGAAAATGCTCTAAAAAAGTGCCCGAAACATAGATTAGGTTCGTATTAAATTTCTGGAGGAAGGAGAAAGTTTTCAAATTTAAAAAATGCAAAATTTGGGAGAGCTGGCTAAAATGGTAGTTTTTACTTTCTACCTACTGTTGCTCAAATTCGCCTCTCAGAACAGCCTAAAAGTTTTGAACACAAACATTAAGATGAATTAGGTTGTCTCAATCTTACATTTATCAAACTTACCTGACATATTTTTTCCCATATTTCATCACATCCTGCTTTTTCTTGAAAGCTAAGTGCCAAATCATAATTTTCAGCTTCAGACCACACAATCAAGGTATCCTTTAAAGAGAGGAACAGTATTTTCAGGCAATATATTTCAGATCTTACAAACCTAAATAGTATTTAAAGAGTAAAATTTTAAAATAAAAACACTCTGACACCTAATTATGACAGGACAGTATTACAATACAAATGCAACCATCACACTTCATAAAATTTTTATATGTTCTGAGATTCTTAGGATTAAAAACATTTCTGCATAAATCAGAAAAAAGACGTTCCAGAAACATATCAAAAGTTTTAGTTCTTACTTTATGTGACCATAATATTGTAAATCTCAAAAAGGTTGATCTAGAAAATGCACTTCTATCTCAACGCATTCTTTAATAAAATACAATAACAAAAGCAACAGGTGTTGTGGGGGTTTATGTTAGGGGTTTTTTTTAATGTTTCCACTGGACCACAAAAAACTGCACTTTTTCTGTAGGATCAAAGTTACAATACATTTTTTCATTTTTGTAGGCCCCAGAAGACACTCTGCTAATGCACAGAACAGCTGTTTAAAAGGTAGTCCCAAGATGGCTACAGACTCTGAAGAAGAGAAACAGCACAGTTGACTGCCTGGGACTACACCCACCCGCTACACAAAATCATGTACAAGTTTTACTTATTCCAAACTACAACTCTGGAAGGAAGTTTTGCCCTAGATTTCTAGAAATTAGTTGAAACTGTGCTCAGCTATGTTTACTACCCAGACACTGAAGCTCTCGTCTACTTACTAGGATACTTCAAAAGTTTATCAGAGCCTTCATACTGCATGCAAAACCAATACATAGAAGTGGAAGCTGATGCTGCTAACAGTAATGTCACACACTGATAAGGTATTTGATCAAGTAGTTTACAGAGAGTCTGCTAAATAACTCTTAGACATAAAAAATAAAACTAAATTAATAAAAGAAGAAAATAAAATCAGCATTGTTTGCATGTACTGAATCAAGTGTTATCGTTAATCTTTTGTCTTCCTGTAACAGCTGAAATATAGCCACAGTAAATACATACAGCTCCATGAAACCACATTATTTCAGCCAAGTGCTAAACCATGCATTTACTCACTAGGACAAGAGACATGAGAATTTTTCTACTTATACATAATATACAGAATTTTTACTTCATTAAGTACAGATTTTGCTTATAGTGATATTAAAATGAACACTGACAATAAAGAGAAACCTTACATTTAGATTTTGATATGCACTTACTAGAAAACACATTAAACTAAACTACAACCTGAACAGCACAATCAGCCAGCTCCAATAGGATTGTCAAGCAATACAATATAATCAATTTGCCATTACCAGAGCAGCTATACTGCTTCAGAGGCACTAATGGCTTTACCTTGTAAATGGCAAATAGTTTACCTTTTCCTTTTCCAAAGGGTTGAGGAAGAGGTGGTACACAGAAGAAAGGGATTTAGGAAGACCACCTCCAAAATACAAAAGGAAGAAAAAAATCATAATTAATAGTTTATTCTGTACAAGACAGGTCATGGAGCAAATACTCTGGTAATAACAGATTGACAGCACCTGGTACTGCTGACTCCAATAGAGCAAGAAAAATCAGTTTGCAAAAATCTGAAAAGTGAAGGTCCCAAAAAAAGATTTTTTTTGTTTATGATCTTTTAAAAACAGTATGTACCTTACTACAGTATTAAATGTAGGTATCAGATTCAAAGTCTAATACATTTATCTCTGCAATTGTATTTCTACTGCAGTAATTTTCAAGGCCTTTCTATCCTTAGCTTCATGCTGAGTAGTGCTTCTTTAATTAAAAAACCCCAAACAACCCTAACACCACATTTTAAGTAGACCCTAGCAGAACTTGCAACATTCCCATCTAATTACATTTCAATTCAGGTGAAAGTAGTTAGATTTCTAAACGAATCATTTCCAGAAGACCAAAATGTATTTTCTTCTTGATAAACAACATAACTAACAAATGGGGAAATGACTAAAAGAACACAAGCAAGGACAATGTTATTTACATTATCTGCTGAAGTTTAATAAACAAAAGCTCTAAGTCTCTGAATAACATCCAGCAATGGATCAAGACAGAGGAAGCAAGGCAGGCAGAGAAAAATGAAAGAGAAGACAGAAAGTTAAATCTGCTTTTGAAAACTACAGTCACAGATGTAGAGAAGTGTATTTGGCCACAGCCTAGCAATTTTTCCCTTTAACAAGATCATCTACTACTAAACATGGAAGTTCACACCTCTAAGCATTCTGGGTTTTTTCAGTTATTTCTTCTTTGGAAAACAAGACAAAAAATTGCTAAAAGAAATAATTTGAGCAGCAGAACAATCATCTTCCAGTTTGTTTTATCAATATTAGAAAAGTGTTTTCCAATTGCCAACTTTAAAATTTAAAATTATTAGTATCTGTTGTCTTATCACAGAAGGGTTTTGTACTACGGCTCCTCAACAGAAATCTATCAATCGCTACTCTCTGGATCTTTAGTAAACTGTATTTGTTTATTTTATCAATATTAGAAAAGTGTTTTCCTATTGCCAACATTAAAATTTAAAATTATTAGTACCTGTTGTCTTATCACAGAAGGGTTTTGTATTATGGTTCCTCAACAGAAATCTATCAATTGCTACTCTCTGGATCTTTAGTAAATGATTTGTTTGTACAACCTTTCTTGCATCAAAGGGCTTTTAAAAAGAGAACATGAAACAAAAAGCACTTCACTCTGTTGCATAATAAACAGTTTTGTCTAAGTTCAAATTCACTGTTAAATGCAGACAGTTGTGACTATAATTTCATTTTGTTAATCCTACAAAGCTTATAATCATCTAAAATAACAGTACAAGACCTATACATGCATGAAGAAATGACTGAAGGAAATTTTAGATGGAGCTAAAGATAGAAGAACACATCAATAACAGTCTACTTTATTTTATTGAAAGAAATCTTTCTATATGCTTGATCTAACATTTCCTCAGTGTAAGTTGAGTCCAGTAACTACTCTGGATCTCTCAGGTATGGGAGTATCTGTTGCTTCCAAATGTCAAACACTACTTCTTAAAACTCCAGAAAGCAACTGAAATTTCTTAAGAATGCCTCCTCCAAAGAGAAAACAGGAGTAAGGATAAATATGCTTAGTAATAGTGGCTATTGGTTAGAGACGTAGGGAGGTAAGTCTTGCACATTACACCCTGATGAGCATAATATCTTCAATTTTATTTGATTAATAATAGCAGTTCTGGTTCAGCTGGATCAAAGACACGTCCTTTGTTGTTGCATTTCATATAAAATATTAACATCTACACAAGGAACTCGATGGGATAATTAAAACATCTAAAATTTGTTCTTATCTAGCTCATTCTTAAACAATTAAAATGCGAAACAGCAGTATTAAATCACAGCTACACTGTGTGAACTGTCACAAACCTGGACCGCGGTTTTATCATTGAAGGATCTTATACTGAGTTCTCTGCAAGAATCTCAGCATTCTAGCTCCCCATATTTTTAACATGCATCACAGTTCTCGGAAAGATCTTTTTTAAATAGGATGATAATCAGGAGCTATTTATGTAGAGTTCATGATCTTATTCAAAGATTGAAAAATCATTTGCTGCTTTGCAAAAAAAATATTTTGACAGTAGTGTCAGTTGGATGTGTCATCAGTATCTTAGCCCATACAAAATTTGCTGTCTCCTTAGGACCATTTACATGAATTTGTTTTCTGTTATAATACTGCTCATTATGACTGCGCAGATAAAATGAGGAATTTTTAAATTTAATGAAAAGTTCTGAGTATGGCCTCTTTTTAGGAGACCTATGTACTTAACATTCCCATAAAGAGGTATCAATCATTTCTACAAGTGGAGGATAGCTTTGTACACTCTAGTCGTTATAAGGGCATAGCCTGAGGCAAAAATTTGTAATACAATGGGGGATTCCTGTGCTGTTTCTCCCACTGCTGGCTGCATCAAGCCCTCATGAAACAAGAGGTGGTTAGAGGTTCTCCAGAAGCACTACTGTGTGCTGCAGTTTTATTTGAGACCTCATGCCTCAGCAGCTAACCTGCAATAGTTTTAACTCAGGAAACAGAGGGAATTGCACTGAAGAAGGACAGGGTTTAGTATCTACCCTATAACCTTTCATTTTTTGAAACTATTGCCAAAAGGTTTCTGACTTTACTCAAGAGTAAAAAGTTTCTGATACATACTATCAGTCTAAAGTTCTCGCCATAGCACTCACTAAAGATCAACTTTTATTAGACATTAAATCAGTTTTATTTAACTATTATAAAGCTGATTAGCAGGTGTGTTGTACAGCACTCACAAGGTCTCCAAAGCAAGCTCTGGGATCTCATAATGAAGAATTTAAGAGCAACTAGTACTTCAGATTTGATTCTGCCACGATTTCTTTCCTAATGTGATTAACAAAACTGTTACTGTTTAACAATGGACTCTCACTACTGTTCATGTCCAGGGAGAACACAAGTCTTCTCTGTAGCTCCAAAACATTCTCTTGGCATCATCCCTATGAGATTCAGGCTACACTCAAGAAGTAGTGACTCCCCAAATTAGGTAAGTCTTTCATAAATTCTTGCTTTCAGCCTTAAAAAAGCAAACTAATCTCTTCCTATTAGCCCTCACATGGTTCAGGCCTATGACACTTTCCTGGCCCACACAAGGTTCAACACAGCCAGGCTGTTTCTTCCCCTCTTGCACTGCCTGATTTCTAGTTCCTTATTTAAGCCCTTATATTGTTTACAGACACTTTCCTGGACATGCCAAGCCACCTTTCAGCACCTTGCTATCTAAATATTTACAATCAAAAGTACAGCTTCATAATTTCAGGTTTCTCTTTATGAAATAAACTACTCAAACTACCCAGACTTCTTAAGTTAAATACACGGTATTGTGGTAGGTTGCAGCAGAATCTTCAAGCTAAAAAAACCCACCCAACTAATGTAATATAAAGTTTCAATTCTGCATTTGGTTTCATGCACTTTTTCACCTAGAATCTGATTATGTGCTAACAATTTATTAAAAAAACTTATTAACATGTCAAAGGCGTACTCAGATTGTGTTCTACTAGCTTCTATGAAAGCTCAAAAATCAAACACAACTTTTTAGTCAGTGATTTCATAGCTGCATTCCCATGAATCACATGGAATAAAATCAGTTTATTAGCTCTGCAGCAGAACCTTGACTCACTGGCTATACTCAGCAACAGCAGAAAAATCAGAATACACAGGAAAACAGACATGAAAGAAAAGAAATGTATGTTAATTTAAAATAGATGAACCAGCCCACCCCAAACCCAAGAGCAGCCCACCCTTCCCCTTGTTTATTCTCTCACCCCACAAAGCCACACACTTCTCATTACTATCTTTGCTACAACATGCACAAATTTTATTGAAATATTTTCACTGTTGGCTCGCTTGTCATGACAACAAGGGTATGAAGTTCATCTTCTCTGAGCATTCTGCCAGTGCCTGTTTGGATCTTTTCAAAACTTGGCTTTTTTATTAGTAAGTCTGCTCTCCGTTATTCGAGGATGGCCATCTTCAAATTACATAGCTAGCAGATAGTACTCTGGATGAATTTAAGTTTTTATTCTTCTGAGGAACTGAAAAAGAGACTGCAAAAGCAAAGGACACAAGACACCTCTAGTGCAGAGGCAAGACTGTAGGTGGAAGCTGTAATCAACTCAAGTCCTCCTTGTATCAGGCACAGAAAGGGATGCAATACATATTTCATCACTGCTTTACAGGATGCACATGGATGCATCTAAAAAAGTTGAGGACACAAGTCTTTACTGTTCTATTTTTAAAGTATTGCCAAAATATACTGAAAAGCTATATGCCAGTCCACACCTGTATCAGGTTTCTCCCTAGATAAATGCTATGTGTATAGAAGGTTTTTTAATCCTTTAGGCTGCATAGGAAGAGATGTGTTGTCCTAATATACTAGTGCAATTATCCATTTTCTGAATAAGGATCACTTGTTTAAGAACAGCATCTTTGTCATTAACATTCTGAAATTTTAATGCCTTAACCCCCTCCAACCCACACTTAAAATATCTTCTACCTTTACTAGAATATTAAGAAAACAACCAACACCAGAAGAGAAAAACTAAGTATTCCATATGTGACCCAGCAATGCCTTGTACAATTAAATTCCACCTACTAAACAAAATTTGCTTTTAAGGTGTATGCTACTTACCCAGTAATTAAATCCAGTATACTCCATGGCAGAGTTATGGGACCATTATAGTAACATTTTAAAATAAAACCACCAAAACTTAACATAAAGCTGTAAACGAGAATACAAATCAGGTGCTCATGTGGCTGTACTCTGCACATTTTGCTTTTTCTGAAGAAGTTTCTGCCTACAAGTCGTACCTTAACATAAGAAACATTAAGTCCTTTTTTTGAGCCACAGGACATCAGTTTCTCAAGTTGTTTTCTTTCTAGCTGTTTTTCCTCATCTGGCTTCCTTTCTTCTAGTTCTAGTATAAGTAGTGATGAGTTTGCCAGGAAGTACATGGTTCAGAGCATCAATACACTTCCACTGGTAGCAATTCTATGTTGCAGAATCAGATACATAGACCTATCTTTCTTTTTGAACACAGCAGCAAACGGCTCTTCATTGTGACAGACTAATTTATTTGACTACTGAAAAGGTAGTTAAAAGACTGTCTATGAATTTCATGCTTTAATGAATTATTTCAAACCTCCAGATGGCAGGTAAGTCTGGGAAGACTGGGAACTAGACTGTGCAAACGGAAGTATCTCAGGTTGATGTATGAAAAATGAGACCCTGAGCAGGACTCAAGACGTCCCAAGTATTCTTTCTCTCCAAAGGCAGAAAGTTGTACTTACCACCACAAAAGGCAGTCACTGCTTTCAATACTAAATACCAAGAAATATAAAGCAGACAACTGGAACAAAATCATACTACAAGCTCAGCTTCACAGGTATAGTTTTTGTTGGGGTTTTTTTGTTGGGGCTTTTTTTGGTGAGTCAGTTGCTTTTGTTTTAGTTTCCATGAATGTTTTACATACCAAGGCAACAAAGGCAGCAAGGCAAACTTGTCCTCAGGTCTTCATGCTAGTATTTTGATAAATAATTATCTAAGCTATGCAGTTATTAAAACACACATATGTATACCATGAGACTGCATAATTTGTGGCATCAACAACTAACAAGACCATCTGTTTCACAATGGCACTAAAAGAGCAGCATAGGTAGAAGGTTTTTTCACCAGTGGAAGGACTTCACTGTTTATCATAAATGTATCTGTAGGCTTCTTTTGTTGAAGGATCCAAAGCAACTGGCATAGCAAGTTTCCCCAAGAACTTAGTACACATTATTTCTCCTTGCTTCCAAACACAAGTTGTTTCAGTTGGTCCAATAAAAGATTGTTTCTTCTTACAAGCCTCATGTCAGCCTAGACAAAGGTCAGAACTCATCCATTTATACCATTAGATATTCAAAGTGCCCACAAGCTACATACTGTGCCACAGTAGAAACACATGTGCTGCTATGTACCCCTTAAAACAGAATGGAGGTTCACCTTCACAACAAAATTCTGAGATAAAAGCCTGGTAAGATCATAACGCTACACAGCTACTTTGAAGTTTTAAGTCTTAGATTTCTGGGAGATTTTTCTTGAAATTTTGTAATTGCAACTAACAACAGCAGGCAAGCTCAAAAGCAAGTCTTCTATCTCGGGCTGCAATTTCACTAGTAGTGAGGTGACCTAAGTGGCCTTCTGCAGTCAAAAAGAAAGATCTTACTCACTCTTCCATCTCAGTTCCACAAATGGATCTTGTGTAAGGTGGCTTGAAATTTCTGCCAACATAGAGAGTTACCAGTTTTTGAAGAGAGATTTAAAGTACGAAATTGATTTTCTTGTGGTTTAGTAAGTTTAAGCCGTTCAGAGTTCTAGGAGCAGAGCTGGAAAAAAAACCTACTCTTTCTTTCAGCTGCTAAGCTCCAAGCTTAGCTCATATGGAATCAAGTTTAAACTCTGAACTTGCCATTTACTAAGGGAAAGGATAAGTAGGCCTCACATGAAAGAAAACAGGCTACAAAGTAGATTTAACACACACACCAAGAAACATTTGGTATTTCTAAGGGTTGGAGTGGAGCTCCATATTCAATCTATATTAGAAACTGGTTTGCTTAAATAATATTAACAATCCACCTAAATAAATCCAATAAATTCTGTCTACGCAGCATTTGAAAGCTGTAAAAACAGCACTTTTCCTTCTCCAGAACAGAGAATGTACAGTGTTGTTCTAATGGGACAGATTCATGTTTAATATTTTTATTTCTCTAACCATATTTTCACAATGACCAGTATGATTTATGCAGCACTAGATTACAATATATGTCTGACCCAGAGTAGGAAATGCTGTTACACTGACAGGCATGTGTGGTGGTTTGCACCAATCTTGCAATTTTATGCCTACTTTAAGTAGGCTTCATGTCTGATCTGGCATACACCCTATTGATAGAAAACTCACCACTCAATGCTCTTTGAACAGATTTAACCCAGCAAAGCAAATTTACACCAGATCAGCACTTTATGCCATAGAGCTGTGAAATATTCAGTGTCACTTCAGGAGTTTTAAAGCTCAAGTTACTGTATCACAGAACCACGACCTCAAGCTAGTTAGGATGACGCTAAAACTTAAGTCTGCTTAGCATTTTTGCTGGTCTTGTCCTTTCTTACTCCCTAGAATTGATTCTCCAGACCCACACTGGCCTTATCAGTTGTTCAGTATGGGCTGCTTATATGGTGCATTATGAATTCTATCAAGAGACAGATATGGGTTAAATTTTTCAAGGAAGGGTATTTTTAACCCATACTGGGTTCTCCCTATTCAGTTCAAAATACAATCCTACAAACAGCTGCAGTTACACAACTACTGGGACTGCCTGTGAACAAAACAACAGTATGTCCATGCCTGTAATAAACTATTAAAGCTAAAAGACTGAAGAGTGTTTTAATACATTAACTGTACCTGACAAGATTTTAACAAGTCTGAGCTGACCAAACAGGCAACAAAATACAATCTGGTTTAGCACTTTTAAACCTCTAAGGGCAATTCTCAGCATCCACGAAACCAGAACAGCAAATAAAGTACAAAACCTACACAGTTCACTTTTCACCCATCTCATGAGCATTCTTTAGGGGCTCAAAATGTATGGCTTAAATAATTGAAGCAAGATGTAAACTAAAGCTGAGAAGCTGCTTTTATGCATACAGAATGCTTTGGAGCAGTAGTAACCCACACCCACCTTCCAAGTAAAAGACAAACAAAGGTTAATACGTAAAGAGCTTTAAAGCCTTCTAGTCTTCCCCTGAATAAAAATACATTTAAAGTTATAGCATCTGAAATATAAAGAAGAAAAAAGCCAGATGATACTAAGTTTCAGATACTATAACCCTCAGGAATCTCAGCTACTTTGTGATTTTCACAACTATGTTTTGCCTGTCTCTTCCAAAGCAACTTCTGGTACGAAACAGAGTGCAATTTAGCTGTATAACTCCACCAAAAATGCAGAGAAAAAACACATGATCATGTAATGCACAAAAATGGTGCACACTACTTCACCTATTTTTGGCACAAGAATATAAAATATAATTTGCAATAGAGGCAAAAAAAATACTATTTGCTACACTGTTGCTTGAATATTGTTAAAGAACCTGCCTTTAAACATGAGGAAAAGAAAAGTATGTTTACCTGTTGCTTCTGGTACGCAGTGTTCGGGTTAATTTTGGACTCCAAAAGAAGAGAGCCTAGAAAAAAAAAGTTCCACTTATTTACATGTGCACTAAAATTTTAATCTCCACATGAATTTTCTGATCACTCTTTCCTCAAGCAACAATAGGTCTCTTAACCTCTATCCTTGAGCTTTGTATTTCATTTGTCCCTCAGAGATATTGTTCACAAAGTACGGAATAATTAAGAGTGCTCTGAGGACTGAATTTTAAACCTTTCTTACTCTGAGTAATGACTTTTCCACAGAAAATTTTTTAGAGATTATAAACTCTGCAGGTCAGCACACCAAAAGCATCACAACTGCACTCCAGAGATTACCTATGGTTGTTTTGTGTGAAATTTGTAATCATGTGGCATTTGTTCTTAAAGGTTAGCTACAATATTTATTTTCCTGGGAAGCATATCTAGAAACTGATGCTTAGAGCAGTAACCACTGTGACTGCTAATACCAAAAAACTTCACACAATAAACTTAGGAACAATGGTTTCACAGCAAGTTTTACTGATGTAAGACACAGAACAGCAATTCCATTCTCATGTCTGTGTCTTCTTCCCTTTCTTTTTGAGTGTTAGCATTATTTTGTCACATTTAAATGATCTGAAGAGTTGATCTATGCAAAAACAACCCTTAAAACTGATTTTATTCTTGGACCAATCACTTCCCTCATCCACCTTGCTACTCAGCTGCACTAATGCTAGAGCAGGACTTAAATTCACGTATCTGCAGAGCTTCACTCAGCTTACATGAAGAAATACTGATAAATTAACTTGCATTGTCAATCATACAACTAAAACATAAGGCTGCAAGCACCCCTTTACAGTGGCATTCTCCATTCACTTACCTGTTTAAATTTATTCTTTAAGAAAAGTCCAAACTTTCTTTAAGAGAAGTGTTAACTTCTCTGGTTCATCACTACAGTTCTAAGGCAAATACACTACTAGAATATGGGCTGCTCTCCATCTGTTCATCCCCTAGCCTGGACTGATACCGGGGGCTGCCCTGACCCAGGTGCAGCACTTGCACCTCATGAGGTTCACAAGGGCCCACTTCTCGAGCTTGTGCAGGTCCATGTGGATGGTATCCTATCCCTTGGGCATGTCAACCACACCACTGCAGCTTGGTGTCATCTGCAAAACTGCAGAGAGCGCACTCGATCCCTGTCTGACACTGACGAAGATGTTAGGCTGGGGGATGTGAGGGAAGAAACTGAAGAACAAGATCACAAAACTTCACTTGCCATAAGAGTGGTGTATCATTAAAGAATTACATAAATATCAGAACATTCTGTTGTCTGATAAGAAAGGTTACTACTTCATGAATTTAGAAGCTTTACCAATGGTTTTTATATCCATTAGCTTACTATGTATGTGATCATCAGATACAATTAAGTATTTTTTTTTAATTAATGTACCTGCAAAGGCTGCTTGTTCCTAATTTTTAAGTCTGGTGTTCTACAAGAGGCAGCCTTCACTAATGAAGTTGGCTTGAGAAGCTATCACTCTGTCTCAACTGCTCTTGGAGTAAAAGTTGTTTACAAACTCAAATACAATTCAACAACAAAACTGAAATAAATACCCCTCAAGGGAAAACAAGACACAAAGAAAGGCTCTCTTGCCTCAAGACCAAATACACTATTCAGGTTTTTTTGTGTTTCTCCAGTTTTCTAACTTGCACAAGCTCCTTTACCAAAGCAGCTTATTTGCTTAAGTGTAACCACATAACTAAAGAAAAAAATAATCACAAACCATAGAGCAGGACAGAGAAGGAAAACATCTAAGATGAGGTTTACCAACAAATCAAATATATTGCTCATACTTTGGCCATAGTTTCGAGCTTTGAATTTTGGGTTTGCCTAATGAACATCTAAAACCAGCATTTCCTTTTCCATTACAATCATCAGCTACACAGAGTCAGTCATGCTTTCAAAATCCCAGCATCTACTAAATAAAGTTTTAGAATATTATTTGTGCTATTAAATTGGCTGACTAACTTCTAGAAAGTCTTTACTGTCTAGAATATTTAATACCAGCAAGTATGAATTAGAATCTTCTTAGAATCAAAAGTAATTGATAATTTCAACATTGTATTTCAATGGCTGAACACAGACCTACAGACATGTAAATCCCAACATTAGAAGAATATCATACATAACTTGAATGCCATGTTTGACAAGATGCTATTTAAAAAAAAATGAAACAATTGAATGCAGACACTTCATCTTCCAAGATAGAAGCAGACACTAAAGAATCACTTCTTTAATAGACTTATCAAAAAAGAGCATTACTTCTTCTCTACTAAACCGGATGTTTGCAGGAAAGACAAACCAAGCTTCATAAGGCTTGAATTGCTTCTCACTACTACATGATTCAACTTATTCTTCACCATTTGGGACAATAACTAGAAAAATAATGATCTGGAGATAGAAACATACAGAAGGGTAAATTGTGCTCTATGACTAATAACTGCGCCAAATCCATCCTTCTGGAGAATACAATGCTCTATTTGTGCAATAAGTTCCCTAAAAAGGGTTCAACAAGTCAAAAATCAGTGACTAGTCTACTAGTTAGTTCAGTGAGTTTATTTCATACACTAAGTTTTACAGGATCAAGCCCCTTCCTGGTAGGAGGCAATGTTAAGTCTTTGTTACTTGCATGTGGAAGCTAGGCAGCAGTAACAGATGTCTGAAACACAGATAAATTCTTTAGAAAAAGGTTCCACAAATATAACACACCACAAATAAACATCTTTTCCATTCAAAGTCATTATCACTTGTTTGAGATGCTTTTGTCATAAGCATTACTTTCTATGTAGGTATTTTTCCATTGGTAATATCCTAGAAAATGTTAAGACTATCCAGTCTACTTCATAAAAATACACCAACAAAATTTCATCTTCATTGACCCAATGACTCTATTCAAAGTTAGGTAAGACCTGAAAACTCACCTTAATACAAGCTATGTTTTTAGTAAGTGCTCCAAAATTACGCAGATCTAGTTCTCTTTAAAATTACAGCCTTAAATGAATTTGTAAAGGTAACTGCAAACACTGGTGCTAAAAAATAACATCTGAAACCACCAATAAAAAAGAAAACTGATTTGCAGAATTCTGTTACCTTCCACTGTAATGCAATACAGCACAGCTGGGGGTTCTGTTAGTGGAAAACACCATTCTGTGCTGCAGAAGAAATGTGTGTATAGGGAAAGACTTGCTCAAAAGAGATCACATACAGATACTCGATGCTATTTTCAATTATATTTAGAGACCTCAAATATCCCAATCGAACAGTCTTAAACGGTAAATTTGCAGATTTGTTTACAAATATGCATATGGAAGAAACCAATTAATCTGGAACACTGCTCCTCTCCCACCAAACTGTTATATGGAGTCTTTCTCAAAAGAAAAAAAATAGTGCTGCTCATTACCCCTCACCAGTATAAACATGTTTACATTTAAATGAAAGTTTCAATTCAAGAGCTGTTTCTTGCAAGATGCACACAGAGGTTTAAGTCCTGCAATCAGTTCTGCTGCAACCTAATCACAGAAACTAATCCTCAGAAACTCAAGAAACGGCTCAAACCGAGGCCCAAGAAAACGTTCTACAATTGCAAGAAACTATTCCTGAGTATAAGACACTTTTGGAGGGTCAAACCCAAATATTAAGAAAAGGGGAGAACCAGGAGAAAAGAAACAAAAACCCCCCAATTCATCCTCCCCCACACTTTCACTTTGATCTAAAATAAATACTGTGTTGCTTTCCTAAAAACAAGTCAATAAAATCAGTCCCTTGAGTTTGAATAAGGTAAAACAAACTTAAGCCAAATTTTGTCTAAGCCTTCTGCTAGATGTACAATTTTACTGATACCTGCACTACAGAAACAGCAAGGATAGGTGCTTGCCCTGGGGCAGAAGTTATTAACATACAGACTTCAGAAGCAGCAAACTACAACTTCTGAATGAAAATTATAAGAGTTCCTAAAAGACAGCTCGCAAATATGGCCTGCAATGGAGGGGTTAACTTTGGCTTGTTGAAAAGTTTAGATACAAGACCAGTAAGTTTTAATTAAAGGTTTAAACCTTCAAATTAACACAAATTACTTGAACAGAAACATTAACTTTAGAGGTCACTTCAGTCATCTGGGCTCAGAACAAAAAGAAGGTGATCTGAAATTATGCAGTAAACCCCAAGAAGTACAAAGACATTTTAAGGACAAGGCAGGCCACAGCAGCCTAAAATACCATGTCAGAAATGGGTAAGAAATTAAAGGCTTCTGATTGCACACAGAAACTCACATGGTAGGTGATAATTTGTAAGAAAAGATTTCACTATTGCTCTGCTGGAATTCAAGTAGAAAGCACTGCAACTAGGAATCTAGGAATCACACAGTGAAACTTTTCAGGGTTTTAAATAAAAAGTGAATAGTCATTAAAGTGTAAAAAAAAAATTACAACTTCATGCTTCAAAGCATAATATACCTGCTCTAAAATTGATTACTCCAAATTGCCTGCAATGACTCTTAACAGTTTAGTGCCTGGGAACATGAGACATTCAGCTAGCAACACAAATCACTTATCTGCTCTAAATTATTTTCTTTTAAGATGGTGTTAAACACCAGCACAAGTTAAAAAACCACTCCTACAGATAAAAATCCCTTTTATTGAGTTCTTAATTCCTCCAATTCCAAATGACAACTTACCTTGGACATGGCTTACTGATTGTATTTCCCTTATCTGAACACCCTGACTGTGCTATAAAATCTCAACCACTTGTAAAGCAGCCTACTACACCAAGTCACAGCTGCAAAATCCAAAGATTGAACTATGTGCTAGCCCACGTGGTCAGTCAAAGAAACCACTGGTAATTCTGCTGTTGATCTGTGCATAGCCAAACTGGCCCTTTAACCGGAGTGGGAAATTCCCACACACATCAGGAACTACTGCTCACATCCCCACGACCTCCTCTACTCAGGAAATGGAGCCTGCACCTTCAGGCAGATCCCGACGTTTTCTGTCAGCTTCCTGGAGTAAGTCAGTAAGAACATGCCAGTGTGTACAGGATGAATGTCAGCTCAAAGGCTAGGAAAAGTTGGTTTAGAAATGCAGGAAGGAAGAAGTCTCATTGTGGAAAGAGGAGGAGCTGACAAAGAAAGACAATACAAGAATGCAATGGAAACATGGAGGCAAATGGTGTACAGGTCCATTCCTACTTCTTGTATGTCCTTGATAACTGAGAAAAAGTTAAAAATCACAGTCAACTACTTCATTTAGTTAAGAAAGCATGCAAGGAAACACAAACTGCACAGCATATAAGACCCAGGTATGGCATTACCTTTTTCCAAATAATTTGCTTACATGTAAAAATGACTATTTGCCTTCAAAATTAGCCCACAAACAAGAAACACTGGGAGTAAACAAAATATAAATTAAATTTTATGAGGTGTTTACACAAGCAAGTTATAAAAACTAGCTATTAATAGAGTACACATTTACCCAGGAATGATACTACCTACTATATTAAGAACTTTAACTCTGCATATTAGTCAATACTTTGAAGTACAAAGTGTGCAGTTTGAGAGAGGTCTAAAGTGTGTATCCTACCAAATAAACATCTGTGTATTAGGTGCAATTAGTAAGTTTGAGACAGTTCTGCTTTGATTAGAGTATCTTAGCTATGCAACACAAAGCAATGACTTAATTTTAGTTTTTATACCAATCTGTATCTTCCTTCTTACAGATGTTCATTTACAGATGAGCTGGCAACAAAAGTCCAACTCAGGTTACAATCAGTCTGAAGCACACATATCCCACTGTAAGTTAATAAATGGATTTTAGTTTGAATGAGCTATTTCTTCACAAGTAGGTTAGGAACTGTAGTTCTTTTGATTTCTTTTCTAAAACAAATTAAAAAAAAAAATCAGAAAACTTTTAATGTATAGGAGACATGACAGTTTTTAAACATGACCCCAACAGCCATGTAGGCAGCCAGGACGATATCTACGACAAAACATACTGTAAAAATTAACCTAAAAATTTGGTGATAGCTTTTTAAATTCCCTTCTCATGTTGAAATTAAACTAAATCTATTTCCGTTTTGAATGTTTTCTCTTGCACTATGAAGCTGCTCAAGGTTTAAATGTATCTTCCTCATTGCAAAATAAATAAAAATCAGGTATCAGTTTAACCTTTTAAAGTATAATCAAGAAACTACAAGATCTCTCTGGGGGCTTATCAGAAGCTCAATTACCAAAATTCTATTTAGATTACTGATTCCTCCATATTAGTTTATGAGTTTTGCTGTGGAGATTACATATTGCACAGTTTGTCAGAACTTTCTCAAAAAGTAAGGATTAAAGATTCTCAAGTTGCTGTTCATCCTACTTCCTACAATAAAAAAGTTTAATAAATAAAATTACAAGGTCTGTTGACAGCCACAAGCTACAACTAGATCTACAAGTCAATAAATACAGTAGCTATACATCTAACGAAGTAGTAAGTCATGCACTGACAGACTTTAAAAGCAAAATGGTACAAGCTTGATATTGTAAAGTACACATTTTAAAGTCTCTGATCACAGCAGTCATGAACTCACTTAACCAATAGCCAAGACTAGCCCAAACATGTAGCTACAGGGCTAGATATTACTACTCAACTTATACTACTGACAAACGTTGCCAGAAAACGTGAAGGAATAATCCATCATTTTAAATTTATTTTCAGGAAGACCTAGAACTGCTGAAGGACTGAGAAGTCTCATTCCATTAAAATAAAAAAAAGGCATCGCTGAAAATGCTGTTCTGTCCATTGTATTGTCTTTACTACCATAACTGTATTTGGAAACTGTTGATAGCTGTTATAACGCCTTACATAATTCTAAAAGCTACCAAAGAAAAGGGCAGGTGGAAAAAGCAGGATGTCAGCCATCCAACGACTTCCTAAAAACAAATACTAAAAACCAAGATCTAAGTTTTGAACAAAAACTTTCATGAGGGGATCGCTTCCAGAAACATCCAATGATCAGTTCTGAAACTAGACCACTAGATATCCAAACCCATGCAAGATTTGCAACCAGACCTAAACGCATTTTGCATGCAACACTCTGTATTCAGCATGAACCAAGTGCCTACTATGCTTGCACTTGATGGCAATCTTCTATTTTTCACTTGGCCTAGCACGAATGCACCCTGGTTAGAGACTACTCGCTTTCAGGAATACCATTTGAATTATGCAGCAAAACATTAAGGCAACAGACACAAAGCTACACCCAGTTCCTTTTCTGGGTAGGCAGAGGAAAGACTGTACCTTCAGCCGTACACACTTACCATCACTCTCTGCCCTGACTAGCAGGGACATGCCCTTGAGCCTCTCCACGTAGCAAGAGGACACATGCCCTGTGCCTCGATCATCCCACTGGCGGTCCTCATTTAGCGTGTACACCTTCACCCTCCGCCGGGTGTCCGTCATCCTGCCGCCTGCCACACCGCAGCCACCACTCTGGCTTGCAATCGCTGGAGGAGCAGAAGGCTGGTCAGGGGCCAGGCCCCCCTCAGGGGAGGGGAGCGGGAAAGAAGGGAGCAGCCCCACACGGGCACGCCAAGCAAACTCTTCGTACTCCTCTTCAGTGCCCCAACGGGATCCTCATTATCGAGGGTAACAGAGGACTGGGGAAGAGGGGGAAACGAGGTGAAGATGTGAAAAGGGGAGCAGCTCCTTCAGGTACAGTCAGACGCTGCACAAAAGGCGAGTAAGCCTAGGCAGGGAGAGCCGCAGAGAGGAAAAAGGCTCTTTGCAGGGCGAAGGGCGGGCAGGAGAGGCGGTGAAGAAGGGATCCCGGAGGAGAAGCGGATCCACGGTAGTGAAAGCCGCGGCGGACAGCAGCCGGCCCAGCGTGACAGGAGCAGGCGTTCCTGGAAGCCGGAGCCCTGCCGAGGAAAACAGGGGGGAGGCTGGTAAGGCAGGAGGGAAGCAGAGGAAGGCAGGCAGGTGGGAGAGGGGCCGCTCGCCCCGGCCTGTAGCCCGGCTCTATTGTGCAGCAGCTGCCCAGGCCCGAAGCCCCTCGCTCGCCGTCCGTCAGCACGGGGCTCCAAGGAGCCGCCCTCCTTCCCGCCGGGTCTGCCCGGAGCCTGCGGACACTGCCCGTCCTGGGACGGGGTGAATGGCCAGCCGAGCTCAGCGCCGCGTCTTCCCCATGGGCTCCGGTCGCAGGCGGCGGCTTCACTCCCAGCCTAACTCCGCCGCCATGTTCTTCTTCCTCCTCCTCCTCCTCCTCCTCCCGGTGCTGCGGCGGCTCAGTCCCGACTCCCCAGCGCGCCCTGCGACGTGGCTGCGCTTCCAGGCGCTCGGCGGCCCAGCCGGCAGAGAAACGCTATGCCCTGCGGAGGGAGGGGGCGAGCGGCAGCGGCTGGTGCGGCCCGGCTCCCTCCGGCCCCGGCTCCGCCTCAGTCACTGCGCGGCCGCCATCTTGGTTTCACCTCTCACTGGAGGCGCGGGGTCTCCCAGCCAGCGGCAGCACGGGCCGCCCGCCGGCATTTAAAGAGCCAGCGGCTCCGCGCGGGGGACGCGCGTGTGGCTGGGGCCGCGCCGTTACCGCGGGCCTGGGGGAGGCGCCGGCGGCCCCCGGCTTTGTGGTTTTCTTTTTCTTTCTTTTTCTTCTTTTTTTTTTTCCTCTCCTGTCACACCTTGCCGACTGATCCCAAAGTTAAACAGCTTTTGGTTGAATGTCTCTTGGATCTCCGCAGTCGTAGATGGGATCAAACAATTCCAATAACAAATAGAAGCTGTCGAGGCTCTGCTTCTGCCACTGCTGCCAACATCTGAGCATATGTTTGACAGATTTCCCTAAAATATGTGAAAACACTGGTGTATTTGGGACCCCACCAGCACCACTGCAGAAGAGAGTCCATTTCACAGTACATTCTAGATACACAGTGTACATACAAGCACACTGCAATATATACTGTTATTTTATGCTTTCGAACAAGTACTGATACTTGTTTATCAAAGTGAGTTATATTCCGGGTGGTTTGAGACAAAACCACAGATTTGCAGCTTTCACCTCAGAATTAATTATGTGTCACAAGGAAGCCTCTAGTCGAGCCCTGTTTTCCTTTGTCCATCTTATACTTTGTTTGCCCTGTGAGAAAGAGAGTGTTTGGTTCCAGGATTGATACCAGCTTCCCGAACAAGCTCCGCAGGGTCACAGCACCAGCCGGACAGAGTTCAAGAGGTGTTTGGACAACGCTTTCAGGCACAGGTTGTGACTCTTGGAGTGTCCTGTGCAGGGCCAGGAGTTGGATTCGATGATCCTGATGGGTCCCTTCCAGATCAGAATATTCTGTGATTCCTGATGTGCCCAGTTAAAGTCATTTGGCCTTTGCTCTGATGCCCAAGGGCTGGTTAAGAATACAAGAGCCTTCAAGAGTGTTGTTTGGGTGCCTGTGACGTAGCTGATTGTATGTTGTGCGTGTTGTTCTCAGCATGGTTCTCAGCTTGGCTAAAGCAGTGACAGGTTTGAAGAGATTCAGATGTCTGAGAACTGTGGATTGTGGGCCTGGCTGAAGGGGAACCACCACACAGCATGTGCACAGAAAGATGCTTGTCACCTTCCTTTGGTGCCCCGGGCAACTCTTGAGGGGATGTTCCTGAGCAGGTGCTGTGATAAAACTTCTCTCAGGCCAGTCTGGAGATGGATTTTTGTGACTTCAGAAAAGATTGATGTCACTTAGAGAAAACTCTGTAGGACCGTTATATTCGTGTACCATTTACAAATTGTACCCTCTTGTGGCCATCAGATTAAGTAGAGACCACACTGCTCACTGCAGTTTTGATTTTTTTTTTTAATTGAAAACAAGAACTTAATCAGATTTCAGTTTGCATAGTTTGCTTTATGAAAATGTTCGGCTCAGCTTCTTTCAATGGGCCTTGTTTTATTTTGATTCCAGTCTGAACAACGCTCAGTCCAACAATAGTGCCCACTTGTCAGGTTTTAACCCGATTCTCATTATATTTGGCAAGGGGTTTTATTTTTTCAAACATTTCTACCCCTGTCATTCCAGAAAAAAAGGCTGGGCATTGAGAGCAACTTCCCATGCTGGAAAGTAGTTGTGAAAGAAAGAAACATTCTTTCTTTCTTTCTTGGAGTAATGAGTTAGAAAGCAAGTCTGTCATGTCACACCTCAATTCCTTCTCTCCATTTCTAGTGGTTTGACAGTTTGTGTCCAGAAGGAAATATCTTCAGGCATCATGAGAGGCTGCTACTAACTGAGTTAAAAGGTTTAGGCTCCTTTAGTTCCTGTAAATAACAAAGCACCTAGCCCTGACAGAAACTTTGGCCCACCAGGAATTGAGTAATAAAGGATGAGATGGAGTACTGAATACAGTTTTAAACTTTCATATTCCTAGGAAAGTAACTACACATGGATCAATGTAATAGGAATAAGCCTAAACTGGGTTTATCATAGAGAGCTACTTTCTTGCACAGCAGTCAAGACTAAAGAACAAGCTAACTTTTTCTTTCAGTGTCTAAAAATAATTTTGGGAAAGAAAATTGCATTGTTATTATGAAGAACTTCAGGTCACACATATAACTTTGGTGCTATGTACAAAGGCATTATTAGAGCTCCTAAAACTCCTAGCTAACTATTTTCTGACAAAAAAAATTATATTAGGGAAACTAACAACTTCAGAATTTATTATGGTGAAGATTATTGCTAGAATGAAAGTCTGTGTTTGCCTGAGTATATAGTTATGGCTATATTCAGTATGTGCAAACAAGGTTACAATCCATACTACACACACGGACACTTGCTATGTCTTCTTGTTCCCAAGGCATGTATTCTGACTTGTGCCCCAAAAAGCTGTGGAAAATGAATGACTGAGTGAAAAGAAAAAATTACATAGAAAAATTATTATAATAGGGGGAGTCTATAAAGAAGAAGATGTCTATAAAGGAGTCAGAATATTGTGATCAAGAAAGAGGGGAGATTCAGAAAAAATGTGTTTCTAGTTTAGTGGGGAAGCAAACACAGCAGTTTGAAATAAATACATACAGTAGACAAAAAACAAACCTAACAATCATTACAAGTTATGAAGCACAGAAAAAATGGATAAGAATTATGCAGGGTTGGTAGTTTTAGGAACAACTCCTATTTCCTAAATCTTAACACTATTATAGGGCTATTCTATCAAGATTTTTAAAAGTGTTGATATTGATAAAAAAGAGAATTGTTTAATAAATAAATTTGTTCTATACTTGAAAGAATGTGTGATGTATTTGTATCATATGATGATGACTAAGTGCTTTCCTGGTCATTATTGAGAAGGATATTAAACAACTTTTCTTAGAGAGAGACATATTCAGGTATGCATGTCCTAAAGAACTTGAATTTGAGAGTCCTAAAGAGGCTTGCATGTGTGATCTCAGGAAGCATGAAACCTTATTAACTTTTAATAAAGCTTAAATTATTGCAGAAATTCTGCAAGACATGAAGACTGACTATAAATATTCAAACTGGACAAGTGAGAACCCAGATAATAGTAGACTGATTTATCTGACATCAGTCACAAACAACAAATGCTCACACAGAATGCAATAAGGAATTACAAGATGGGCATATAGCAGTAGCAGCTCATGTGGCTTTAGGGAGAAAAATGTTTAATTTATTGTTAAATTACAAAGTTGCTCATAAGGGTAATGGTGCAGATATAATATACATTAATAGTTCTCAGGTATTTTTCTGGAAAGTCAACATTGTATTCTGTGGAGAAAGCTCACATTGCATGGGTCAGATTTGAGGTGACTGGCATAGCTCAAAAGGAATTATTGATCAGTGTAGATGATCCTAGATGATTGTGAGAAATCAAGAGTAGGACTGATGCTATTTAGGATTTCTTTTAATGTTTAGAAAGTCAATGTAAAATCTCTGTGCATAAAGCTGTGTATGACTCGGAGAGCCTGGAAGAATGGCGAGAAATGGATGAGGACATAAGGGTCAGAAACAGACAGGTTCATTTACTGAAGGTGCTGATGTAGAAGGAATGGCTTAGCCTGGGACAGCTGGGAAGGTTACTGGCAGCTGCTTCTGGCTTATTCCAGCTTTACAAATGTCTGTGAGCTCATAAGTGCTTCCCAGTAAGCACTGCATTTTTAAGGCAAGCACTGACACTTTCACTTAAAATTTTGAGCTGTAAACAGTGTTTGTTCAAGACCTGACGGATGAGCAGCTTAGGCAGCCAGGGTGTGGCCTGATTGTGCTCTGACCTACACCTCCTAAATGGGACCCTTCAGATACAGCCAAATACAGGGTCACATCTATGGGAATAAATAGTAAGGCAGCTCTGAAAGAAGCAAGGCTGCCTAGTAAGCAAGCAACCCAACACAAACTTCTGATACTGCTCTGTGTCTGTAAGATCCTATATTATACCTTTTGGGTGTATTGTAAACTAGCACACTGTGAAAGAATGTAACATCAGGAATAAAAGTAGCTTTAACGCCACATTCTATAATTCTGGTGTCCTCACAGTTAACACATTTTAAGAAATTGAAAAGTATCAGGAAGGACTGCTCTGAAGAGCTTTATTTTTTTGCAGATCCATTTGTTGCACTCCAAAATCTCAGATTCCTGCAGCATGCACTCTTTTGCAGCCATACCCTCTGAATCATGTCTCAGATGCTGCCGCTCAGCTTTCACATCCTGCCACAGGTCCCTGAGAAGCAGTAGCCCTGTTCTTGGACCTGAACCACAAACATGAACCTGTGAAGGTCAGCAGTTAAGATTCTGTGACTCTTCCTCCTACATAATGTGCATATGAATCCCCTCAACAGAAATGTCATCTCTTTTCTTTCAACTCCTATTGTCATCTTAATTTTCAGAGTACTGAAAAGACCCTTATCTTCCAAGCAGACCTTCCTTTTAAGAGTTCTCTGCAACTGCATAGTCATGCAAACTCTGTATTTGTTTTGAATTCCTGTATGCCTCTCTGGAAATGCTACGTTTTATCTAAATATGTAGGCCTCATTATCAAAAGACTGAAGAATTTCAAAGCACTGCTGATGCAGAGAACATGCCTGGGTCATTTATTCATCCAGCAGTGAAAATTCCCCTCCTTCTGAGAGGGGAACTCCAAGACATCTGAATTGTGCTAGCTGTCCTTGTGCAGTACGTATTTCTATTTTTACATGTATTATTTTGCCCGTGGACTGTGTTTGTAAAGTTTTTAGTAAGAGTTATTGAGTCCTTTTTTCCCCTTTTTCTATGGCAGACTTCCTATTCCTAATTTTTGCTGCCATGTATTTTTTTAAATAAGGTTTCCAGTACTTTATCCATAACTCAGACTACAACAGGTTTGTCTTAGACCCACACATTTGATGGTCTTTTGAGAAAGCGATGGATAGAGAGTCAGGAGTATGAGATCCATGTCACAACCCTTTTTCTAGGAAGATTTGAAAGTCCAACAGAAACCCATAAGGGTAAAAACTACCTCCATTTTTCTATTATATCTCTATCTAATCACCTAAAAATTACTATCTGCTGCAATACTCTCATTAAAATAAATTCCTCGTTACCTTAGGCACATCCTGAGGTGAGTGTGGGAACTGCTAAAGATGTTTCCAGTTTGTGTAAACAAGAACTACATAGGCAGATTTAGAGTGAAAAAGGAGAAAGGCCAAAAGGGGTGGAGAAGGGACATTGTCAGAACCAGAACAAGACAGCAGTACATAGACACAGGTAGGTGAACACTCATCCATACACACACACACAGTTGCAGCAGGTTGGTACTTCAATTGGAGCAGCCATCTGGGATGACTGGACTAGACCTGTGTAAATTTAGGATCAGGTTCCTGGACAAAAGTGAAAGTGACAATACTTCTGTATGTAATAAAGTGTAATAAATGTAAAAATATGTCAGAAACCTGAAAAAATGTCCTGAAAAAAAGGAGGAAGATGAGTTTTTTGAAGGAAGTAATTTAGAATCAGCCATTGTTTTGACAGCAATGCAATATAAGTTTGGTTTTCTCAATTTTAAAAGACATGAGTCACTTCAGTGTTTGTGACGATGGCCTTAGAGATGCAAATAATTCAAGACTTGCACAGAACAGGAATGAGTGTGGTGCAAGTTGCAACTAAGTAATATAAACAGATTGGGAGCACATCCAACTGCTCAAGAGATTACTTTACTAATTATAGTTGGCTCTAGTGTCTTCCATTTTGCATATGAAGCCAACAAAGCAGAGGTGAGAACCTGATACCAGGCTCTGTGGAGGAGCTCTGCAGTAACAGAGGCCAAGCATTTAGGGAGGGAAATGTGCACTGTCCTCACTTTGCATCCCCTTTCTAGCTAAAAACAAAGCTAAGTAGACCAAATACAAAACTGGAGGTTTTGCTCTTATCGTTACCTAGAAAAAACAACCTAAATTGTTATGGAATGGGTTTGCCTCAATAGCAACGTAGAAATTCCTCTGATTCTACATTCCCAGCCTAGTCTCCTCTTTTTTCCATATATATTACCTCCCTTCTGGCTGACACCAGAGATAGGATTTGGGCTCACACACGAGATAGGATTTGGCAGACATCTCTAACATCTTGAAAGGCATGAAGAAAGTCAGCAAGGGTCAGTTGTTTAATGTCCCCTCCAATATGAGAACTGAGGAGCAAGAAGTCCAGCAAGTAGGTGGGATGATCAAAACAAGAAAAACTGTTCTTTTTTCATAGCTCCTTGAATAAAGTGATGGAATCCTCTGCTGCAAGGTGACATCGATGCTGAAGTCAAACTTAGTATTCCAATGTACTAATCTACTATGAGGGTCTCTTGCAGAGCATGGGTGGCCTCAAAGCAGAGCTCTCAAGTCAGACACTTCTGTGACTAATGGGCAAAGGCATTAGAGGCATGTGGGCATTATCAGCAGATGTGCAGGAGGAAGAAGGTGTGTGGGCCAGTAAGGTCTGGAGCAGTGAGGTGCAAAGGGGATCTGGCAGCTTTCACACCTCAGTGTGTTGAAGTGTGGGGTGACTGCAGTGACACAGCTCTGCTGTGCACTGGCTGGTGCAGGACAGTGGGACTAAATCCATAGGGAGAATAAACAGTCCTAAATAAATACAACTAGGACCACATTTGGACATTGCTAACAAAGACAGTGTAAGTGCCTACAATTTCATTAATCATCACTGCAGATTTTCACTGTATAGAAATTAATTATATTATTAGAATAATAGATATTAAATATTCACTAAATTGTCTAAACTAATTAACATGCAGGATTTATTTGTGACATTTATGGCTTTCATTAGTGACAGAACCTGAGAAAATAATAATGAGAGAATGTATGATCTATAAGAATATATTTCAGTTCTATGTGTTTATTTGTGTTTAATACTGACTAAAAGAGTATGGTGAGAATTCTTTAAATTTTCTGAAATCTTCTGCATAAAAAGTCTTGTAAACATCTGCTCTATGATAGATAGGTGTTTGAGGTTCCCTGATGTCAAGACATTCTTGACTGTTTCAGATATGTGGTATAATATTGCCATTCAATTTAATGTGCATGTATGGGGACAACAGAATTGCCAGTTGACATTTGCTGAGGTACTCTGGAACAGCCACCCTAGAGCCTTGATCACTTAAAGATCTTACAGTGCTTTCCAGCAATGAGAGTATTCTAGGGCAACTAGAGATAAAGGAAAACACGTCTAATTCCAGTCAGTAAAGCTGAAACCTTGATCCCTTCCTGCTTTCCTCTGTGCTTCTCACTTCTCATAATCCCAAATAATTGGGATTATGATTTATACTGTCCTGTTACCTTTTATATATGACATAGACCAGCACTAAATCCCTTCCCTGACCTTCTCAATGAGGAAACCATGGATCCAATCAAGCTCATCTTCCTCCTTTACTCATACAGCTGCCCTCTTTATATCTCTGCTGTGTTCCTCCCAATTCCTTTCAGCACACCCAAATGAGTTGTGCTTAGGTTATGTTCTCACCTGCCATCCTGCTCATAGCTATCACTAGTTTGAAATCTCTGCTGTACCATGTTCCCTGCTGTAGGACTACTCTCTATGCTTGCAAGGTCCTGCATAACTTGGTTCCCCCTCAAGCCAAATACATTTTAGAGGTTTTTTCCTATCCTTCTCTTTCCTGTCTTATACTTGCCTTGAAAGCCTTCCCCTACCAGTCAGCATATTTATCCCATGTGTGGTGCTCTTCTTCTTCACATTGCAAATATTGTTCTCAAGTTTCCCAGGAAGTGACTTTTTGGGGATTCCAGCACAAAACCTTGTCATTTAGTTCAGTATAGCCTCTTTGTAGGCATGAGGAGTGGCAAGGGGGAAAAAACACCCCTAATAATATTGCAAAATAACTGTATAGAGAATCCCTTGTAGCCACAAACTATAGTGAAGGCGTGAACATAGGAAATGTAACAGTATGGGGGAAAATCAGAAATATGAGTTTAATAGGATATACAAGTTTTGTTAATCAATTGCATTTTAAGCACAGGACATATTACGCAATTTTATAGTAGTTTAAACTCAAATCCATGCATTTCACAAAATGAAAGAAAAACTTGTTAGCAAAACAAGACTTCAGCCATTTAAAGAGGAGATGGTTTTGGAATGACAATTAAATGGCACTTTTCTAATTGCAGTACACTGAATGGTATCAGAATTGGAAACTGTGCTGTTTTTTGCCTCCAGCTATCTCAGTTCAGATCTTTCACAGCAGAAGAACTTAGGGATCCTGAGGGATTTTTTTTCCCCTCCAAAACATTGGACTGAAAATAACCCCCTAGGAGGTCATAGGTTTACATGGAAAATAAAAGTTTAATTTATTCATACTAAATAGCAAAAGGCATATTTTAGCATATATTAAAAATATACTCATTTCATGCCCTTTTTCAATCTAGTGTCAGATTTTGCTGTTGATTTATTTCTGCACAGTGCATTCTCCTTAAAGAAATTTGTAGGCTGTTGTTGACAATTTCTTCCGATAAACGTGCACAAAAGAATAGACAGGCTCATGGTTCTTTTGCAAAAATGAATGCACAAGGTAGGAAGTTCTTCTCTTTCTATATCAATTCCTAGGCACCACCTAATGGTGACTCAACTTTCTTAACAGCAGTTCTTTGAGGAGAGGAAAACCATTTTCATCTTTTGTATCTTTTTGTAGCCACAGTTCAGCAGTCACTGGAACTTGAGGAATGCAATGAATTGATTTCCTACATATGCTGCCACTCTTCTGTGTTATAATACATGCTACCATATCGCAAATACACGAGGTTTCTGGGATAATCACAGTTGTTGTAGATTTACCCTATAGATAGCTGTGTTGTGAACATAAATTAGTAACTTCCAAAGCAAAGATAGCCATTTAAAAGAATGCAGTAAATACCATGTTTGCACTGACAGATATATTTGCATTGCAAAATTTGCTCCTCCTGCCTACTTATCTAGTGCAAAGATAAAAAGGGACTTGTTTGAATTTGTTTATCTTGGAACCACTCATTTCAAAACTGGCTTTCTCCTTCTGTAATGCTCCTACAGTAATGATCAGAAGACCATTTCATTGATTCCTCTTTCTGTTAGGAATGGCCTTAGAGTGTACTTAGGTGTCTTTGAAGAGTTCATAGTTCTACGTTTAATGTAACAAAGCCTGATTTTGTTAGTTTGCAGTGTATGTGGCAAGGCCATACTTTTACCAGAGTACTTGGGAGAAGCAGTTGCCAATTATGAATTGGTAAAACTGGTAACAGAAATGATGTGGACAAGTATGGTATGAGCAGATCACTGCCACACGATTGGTGCTGATGTTATTTATGTGCTTGCATATTTTTAGCTATTGGCAATGCCTGTCACAGTAGAGAGGGGTGGTAGATACAAATGGAAAGAATACTTTGAAAAGATGTTATTTTTATACTGAGCTTCTCATATTGCTCAACTGATGTTGCCTCAACATGACACTGAACACAGTCAGAGAAAAAGTGTCTGTCACAAGACTGTAAGGACTGCCACACTGCTCAGATCAAAGGTCCATCTGTTTCAGCGTTCCGTACAACTAAGTGACGTGTAAAAGAAAGTGTTTCCTTTTGTTTGTTTCAAATTACTATACAGCTTTTGTGCTTCTGAGAAACAATGAATCACCATAGTTATACCACTGATTTTATGTTCTCTACACCTTTCATCATCTTTTTTCCATAAAGAAATGTGCTATTCAGTTTCCCTTGAATATAACCTATTCACTATTTCTGATCCCTACTACTTAACTTACCTGTATCTTATCTAGTGCTACTACACTGGTCTTGGAGATCAATAACCGGAAGTGCACGTACTTGAGATTCAAGGTTGGTACAACAGCATCATGATGTTTTCCTGGTTTGTTCTCTACTCTTTTCATAAGGAAATAATTGTAATGTTCAGTTTGTCTTTTCTTGTCACAGGGCATGGTGTTGCCTATTCAAATAACTCCCAAATCCTTTCATGAGTAGTTACAGCTAAGAGCTCTCTGTTTTGTATTTTTCTTTCAAGTGCCTGTGTTTGAATTTGGTAAGCATATACTGTATGAGAGGTTTTACTGTCTGGCTGCTCAGCATTGGTTAAAACTTTCTTCAAATCCTTGCTGTCTGCTTTAGTTGTGACTTTGCTGCACAACTTTTTATCTTTGCAAACTTTCCTGCTTCAGTATACACTTTATGTTGTCACTTGTGAATAGCTTGTACACCAGGGTCTGGACAGCTGTAGATCCAGTGGAACCCTGTTTTCTTGCTTATTTGTGGAAAGTTATAATTTCTTTGGATCTCCCATCCAGATGGTTGCCCATGGATTATCCTTGCTCCCATTCCATGAGAGGTTAACTTCTTCAAAAGTTCTTAGTGAGGTATCTTTCTCAAAGAAGCATTTTACAAATCCAAATACATAAAAATCACCAGCTCAACCTCATGATTGCTACATTTGCTATGAAAATTCCTTTCTCAAACACCATATTGATTGTTCCTTCATATTTTAATTTACTCAAATTTCTACATGTTCTATTTTACAATAATTTCAATTAGTTTGCCGCCCATGAAAGTCAGACCTTAGGTATTGTAGATACCCCTGAGATTAGTAATTTTTAAAAACTAGTGACCTGTCTGTCATCTTCTGTTCTCCTGGTTGATTGAAATGTTGGGTTAAACACCACAGTTTTCGAGTGAGGAATTTCATGTTTAAAATTCTTGAATGACCTTCTTTAATTGATTCATTTCACAACCTTTCCTTACAATAAATCAGCGTAAGAGAGTTCTCAGATTATTTTTCAATTCTTCAAATGTCCCACTACCCATCTAAAATTTCCCTTCTGTATCAGAGTCGTTCCATTCCATCAGAAGGCATTCTTACAAAGATTGATCTCACCCAATGCCTATAGTTTGATTTCCTTCAATCCTTCTGAACTACATCTCATGAGATATTTGCAATGAAATGCACATCTCTATGGAATCAAACAGAAAGACCAGAAAGAAACTGACTATTTAGAGAAAGATATGAAAGAATATAAGAAATAATAATAATGTAAAAAGATCAAACCAAAACCAGAAGAGGGACATTTCCTTTACCTGAAGTTTCATAAAGAATAACATTTTTGAACAGTTTTTGTTATGTAGAGGAATGCTTTGTTGACATATATTAATATACTATCCAAGGACTGAGAAAAGATGACCAGAGAATTTAAGTAAAATTTTACATAACTATTTTTTACACTACATAAAATAATTACTTTTCTTGACTCAGTCTAACTGTAACTCTCCCATTTTCCAAAACTATTCAGAATAAAATAATACTGTATTTGAACAACCATTCAGAATAAAAAAATGCGTAAGCAAAGCTATTGATCAGAATTAATTTTTTTTTCTCTTAATGGCTTGTAATGGATGTATTTTGTAAATGTAATGACTTTGCTGAAAACAGAGAATTCCAGTGTGTAGCTATCCATTTAATCCCAGTCCTCTTTTGCATTCATTTCCAGTAGTGATTGATTGCCAACAATAAGGTTTATTAAACACACTTGGAGCATTAGATAAGCTGTAAAATTGAGTGAAAAGCAAAGACATATATTTAGTTCTCTGTAGTTGAAGCAAATCACAAGGAAAGGGGAAAAAAAATCAAACTCTAGAACTCACTTCCATTCAAAGCTATATAAATGGAATATGGAAAATTTCTTCATCATAACTATGCAGACTCCCTCCACAAAACCAGTAATTGCTTCTTTGCCAGTTTGGCTGAAGTTACAGAAGTAACTGTGGAAGGATATTTAACATTTTTTTTTGTCTGTAGCCCTTCCATCTCCACTTATCTCACACTTTAAAATCTGTACAAAGTGTAGATTTGAAAGTTTCCTTTCTGACTTCAACTGCTCTGAGCTTTCCAGCCCTTGGGTTCAATTCTTTCTCACAAAGCAGCTCCCTCCCTTTTTTTGTTGTTTCTTTTTTAACACACACACACACATATACACCCATCCACCCACACACCCATCCACCCCCACACCACACATATTTCTTTTTAACCATGTTAATGCATGAAAGAAAATACATGCAAGTGTAAAGGAAGTTCTCACAGCTGGTTTTCTTTGCTTTGATCTCAGTGAGGATTTGGGTACTAAAAATAGGATTTATCTGAGTTTCAAGAACAAAACGCTGAGCCTGAGGTCAGAGTTTGCTTTTCTGTTTGGTCTTCAAATTCTCAGTGTTCACAGAAACACAGAATAATTGAAGTTGGAAGGGACTTCTGGAGACTGCCTGGTCTAAATCCCCTGCACAAAACAGAATCTACTAGAAAGGGCTGCTCTGGATCTTGTCCAGCTAGGTTTTGAATATCTCCAAGGATGGAGAGTCCCCAAGTGGTATTTAAGCATCCTCACAGTAAAACAGTTTTTTCTTATGTTTAAATGGAATTTCCTGTGCTTCCTTTTGTGACCATTGCCTTTGTAATTGTGTTTTTTCAACACTTGTCTGAGCATTACCAAGCCTGCTGTGGCCTATGCAAGTAACTTCCCAGCTCCCACATAAGTTAATAAGGATCCAAATGTAAGTGGAGTGGCACATCAATTTCCTAAGGAGATGTCTCTGGTTGGCACATGTAGTTAGGTGAAAGGAATCTTAGGTGCCCCTCTTCAGTTTTAAAATGTGTGTGTAGCTACTTTAGTTTTCCAAAGCCAGCTGTTGCTGGGTGTGCTGGTTGTTGGCAGTACAACTCTACTAGTCAGAGCACTCACCCAGAAAGTACAAGCCCTGTGTTCAACTTCCTCCACAGCCTGAGCCCAAACCCTTTCCTCAAGAGATAATCCTGACTGTTAGCTTATAAAGCTGGATGAGGATGTTGCTGTCTCCATCTTTCCTAGTGCAGAAATACTTGCTCTTAAGCATTTACACAGGGAAATGAAGCCAGAAATACAGCATGTATGAGGAAGCATGGTGGTTCAACCTGTAACACTGCAGCAGGAAGAGTGTCCTAAGTTCCTGGCTGATGGCTGGAACTGGTTTTGATTTCCTACTCCAGTGGCCAGTAACAATAGCCTCAAGATCAGAGTTCAACAATTAGGCTACAAAGTCATTGTGCAGTGAGTGAGAACACAGAATGAAGGGTTTATATGCAGAGGATGGACTCATCAGGTAGCTATGGGAGGGAACAATTCCAGCCACAGCAATCAGTGCAAGACTATCAGTACATTTGTAGAGCAGACAAGCATCAGTGGCAGCAGCACGGTTGCTTGTTTTTCCTTTAAGAGGCAGAAAGGTCAGAGAGGTATTACTGAAACTAATAACTGGGCCTGAAACGAATAAACTGACTATCAAGATTTTAGCATTCTTGAAGGGTATTGTCCTGGTTTGAATCCCAGGGTCGTGGGTTCAAGCCCCATGCTCAACGAGTTGAGCATAAAGCAGGGGAGTGCATATCTGTGTCCTTGAACACAAAACTGCTTTGAAAAGTTCACCTGGCTTTTTTTCTTTCTCTCAGACCCAGTTTTAAAGGCACAGAAAGACAAAGGATTCATGTCTGGGCACAGAGCAGGCGATAGGGGATACATATCATAAAGTCACCTCAAGACATGTATGCAGACTATATAAGCATCTTGATAGGTCACCTACTCCCATCATGATCAGTTATAAATCCTGGTGTTACTCTCTGATCATCAGCAGGGTGCTTGCTCAGCATAGGATAAAGGACTGACTGCTGTGTCAAGAAAACCTTGAATTCCTTCCTGCCTCCCCAGACAGGTTAAGTATAGCTCACATCAGATGCATGGGACAGGATTTTGTCTCCTCTGAGAGCTGGGATTTTCAAAGGTGTTCTTTGGGACCTAAGAGCATAAATTTTGCAAATTTCCTAAAGGGACCTGCATTCATAAATGCTGCAATCTTTAGGAAATATGTCTTTGAAGTATTTTTTCCTCCTGATTTAGAATGTTAAGTTCTAGTATCTAGACGCTGGTTTCCTTAGTGATTTGAACACCACTAACAGCATTACCACATGCCTGTCTTTTCAACAAATGGTCACTTGGGGTAAACTCCAACTTTAACTAGTGAAGGCCAATTACTGCAGAATTACCCCTCTCAAGTCTGGGTGGGAGATGTTTATCTTAGTGATTAAGGCAATCTCCTCCTAAACAATTTTATCATGCAAACTTCTACCAATAGAAATAACTTGCTTTACAAGACATATCCTACCAAAATCCACATTTTTTTTCACACAATTAAAATAATTATCAAACCATACACATTGTTTTGTTAGAGTAAGATTCTATTTATGTACTGATCTCTGTTACTTACATTTACTTTGCTTCTATTCTATTAATTTGACCTATTCAGTGATCTGCTAAGCACCAGCTATTTAAGAAATTGTGTATGTGAGTGAGGGGCAGTAACTGTGTCCACATGGAATAGGAACTGTTGCCTTGCTGGAAAGGGTTGTTTACAGCAATGTTCTTTTGAACCTCATCAGGATTATGAGTTGACAGAAGATAAGAATGTTACAAATTTACTAGGCTTGTAGTATTGGTAGGTATGGAAATCAGCTATCAGTAAGAGCAATATAAAAAGAGTCTGAGCTTCTTTCTGAAAGAGGCAAAATCTGAGGGGTCTCTGCCTCAAACAAAGTCATGGGGAAAAGTAGAGTACAAGTTATGCCCAAGGAGTAGAGATTGGCTGAAAGGAAGTGTTGCCTCAGGGAAGGTGAAGTAGGAGTAAGCAAAAACTCAGAGGAAAAGGAGCAATTAGCCAAGAAATAGCAGAATGAACACTAAGTAAAATGAGGTATTGAAGTGACTTGTGAGCTCATAAAAGATTTTGAAGTGCTAATAATCACCTTGCAGTTGACAACATCTTAATCTACTATAGAATCATGGAATCGTCAAGGTTGGAAGAAACCTTTAAGATCATGAAGTTCAGCCGTAAACCCAGCACTATCACTGTAACCCCTTAACCACTAAACCATGTCACCCAGCACCAGATCCAGATGCCTCTATAGTGACCACTAATTACTATAGTGATTTCTAAAATGATTATACAAAAATGTTCAAAGCATATCACAAATAAGAAAAAAAAATTAAGGGCCTGTTTATTTATAGACAGCTATAGCCACATTTATATGCATGTTTGAAATAAATGGGAAATGTTTATGCATTTAAATCCAAATTGTTACGAGTTTAAAAGCTTAGGTTACAAGCTCAGCAGAAATGTGAGGCAGGAGCTGCTACTCACAGAGCAATAGCTTCTGATATCCCTTACTGTTCACAACAAGACCAGGCTGCTTGCAGCATCCTGGGCTGTGCAGTGACATGATTCAGCAAGGACTTCTGTAAGTCTTACTGCTGCTCAAGGAAGGCAAAGTCATGCAGGGTACCAACATCCACTGACTGCTGGACTCAGCAGGGGTTTTGGCGCTTCAGCTGTGTAACCAACCTGCACACCCCTGCACTGGACGAGAGGTCAAAGAAGGGCAAACCTCAGTGAGTTCAGGGAATAATGTAATATAAAGAAAGCTGAACTTACTTGGATACCAGGTAAACTGGATGGTAACCTTGGTTTTAGTTACAGACAGTTGCATCAGTGAATCATCAGGTTCCAAGACTATTAACAAAGAGCAGCATCTTTGTGAGCCAGCCAGACCCACACTGGGGGATAGGGATGGAGGTGGTGGGGCAGTGCATAGGTAGCTTGGCACAACATAAAGCATAAAAATTGAACAAATGATAAATTCTGAAGGGATTAACAGGCTTGAGCTGGCTTCCATCCATTTATTCTTTCCAGGTGACTGGGGATGCCCAGTGTTATGACAGTGAACATACAGGGACCAGTAATGAGAATCACATTAGAACAGAGATTTAACTACAGCTGAATATTGCAACTGCTATATTATGCTTGTGCTGTGATTTCAATTGATTGCTGCATCACTGTGCTAAATTGAACTGCCATGTAATACCAACTATACCAAAGAAGTAAATTTGATATTAAACGCTCCTCATGTGGAGTATCTAAAATCACCTGGTCAGAGAGTATTGGGCTCTGACAAGCTGCCAAGAAGTAAATTTTGCATCTATAAGGTGTAGGATCTTTTGTGTCCTGCTGACTTGTGAACTGAGGAAAAGCTGTGATCTGGGAGCTGCTACTAATTGTCAGAGATGTAAAATACTGGAACTTGCATTTCACATGAAGCTTCCAAAGAAATGGTGGGCCTATTCTGAATAGGAAACAGTGGTATCGCAATACAGGACCACAATTCACAGCTTGAAATAAGAAGGAACATATATTAATGCCCCCTTAACTGTAAAAAATTAATGACTCATGTTCAAATGCATCTGCATTTTACTGGGATTAGAAAGGTGGAATGCAATACCAGTGTCCTCTAAACCCTTCATAATAGTTAACATATGTTTATGCAGGGACTGCTCTCCTCAGATTCAACGGGAAACCTCTCCACAACAGTTACAATCACAGAGGCAAAATAAGGTGAACAATGTCCCAGTGAGAAGTCTGCGACTACCAGAGCTGCTCCAACTGGCCAATAACAAGAAGTATAATTTCCTTATTGTTTTGGATAATTCCCTAAGTAAAAAGTGTGTGTCTTTCCTACTATTTTTAAAAATTTTAAAGAAAAAATTTCTGCAGTCAAAGCAAACAGGCAAATACCAGATGTGGATGCCAGGTGACCTGCACAGATGAAATAATATTTGAGAGTAGGTCCTCATAAACTCCCCACCAGCTGGTGGGACAGGCTTAGATTCTGTGATTGTACTTCCTTCGCCTGTCTGCTGAAAAAGACAAAGAGCAATTACTTACCTTCTTTCTAGCAAATAGAGTTCATATAGCCTTGTCCATATATATTCTGCAGCTATTGCCACAGTTATTGGCAGAAGGTCCTGAGCTGTTCAGTAAGTGAAACAGCTGTATCAAATTCAAACTAAGAAGCCACACTAAAATTGTTGATAATCTGTCTCTATGCATAGACATAGCTAGGATATCTGCATGCACATACACACAGAATACCATTCCATAATCTCTCCTTCTTATGGGAGTACTCATAAAAAGCAGCAGAAGTGTTTTTTTCTTTGCTAAAATGCATAGTAAAGTATCTTGTGACGTGAGAGAGCTGTTTCGGAGCACACATTCATGCAAGGTGGTCCATACATTTCAGCTGACATTGCCTGATCCTTAAATAGGTCAGTAAAGACAGAAAAGAATGTAAAAAATTCTATACAATGACATCTGAAATGTACAGAGGAACCATTTATACATAGATTTGTGGCTTGGGGAAGACAAGAGATGTGGGAATTTGTTACTTTTAAATGGCAAAATTTCTTTAAGAAACCCCAGACCTTTAGAATATTACAAAGAAGGTTAGGCTATGTGAACATTATGAAAGAGAGAGTATGATGGAGAAATAGTGTTAAAAGACCACCAAATTTTTACTCTGTTGATTTATCACTGACTGCAGTAAATGCTGCTTAGCAAAGTTTCCTTAAAAATGCAGCGTGGGATTGAAAGCCCTATCTCCCCTCCATGTTTATTCGTACTTGCACCTACCTCTAAAAATTTGGAATATATAAAAAAAACCTGATACAGCGAGAGAGAAAGATAAAATACATCAGTTTAACAGTGGACACACTTGAAGAATCACTTCACACAGGCCCATGATTGCAAACTCAAGGAACTCTTGTGGAGGAGAAATACTTATCTAATAAACAAGAAGATAGGCAGAAACCATAGAGCGTCTACCTATTGAAAATATACAGCTCCTGAGAAGAGTTCAAACGATTTCCTAGAAAAGGGTAATTAAGGATACAAATCTCTCAGGACTGACTGACATCTTTTACAATGCCTGTCAAACTGATTTTGTCAGCAGATATGATAGATTATAAGAAGTGGTGGTAACCTAAAAGATTTTCTCAGGTAGTTTTGGTATTAATAATCTACTGTACTCACTGATGCTATGTAACTTTCAGTTTCTTGTTGTGTGTGTCTGAAAACTTCTGATAAAATAATAACAACAACAACAATAACATACAACTTTAGGACTGATAACAGAACTATTTTGTTTAGGCTGAGTTGCATAAACACTCAAAAAGTAAGACACTGTCTGTTACATATGGCATCTATTTTTTCTTGAGCTCATCCAGGAAAGGATCTCCTGATTTTTCCAGAGTTCTGTATGAATCGTGTAGGTGACTAAGTGTCCTGGTTCCAGCCAGGACAGGGTTAATTTTTGCAGTAGTCAAGAGGGGGCACAGTCTCGGACATTGAGGTTATTCTAGAATGCCTCATGTAATTTTCTGGGTATGGGGGAAGGGAGTCTTTTGTTCTTAATACTGCTGCTGTTACTGGTTGTTTTCTTATCTCATTGCTGTTCCCAGTAAATTGTTCTCTCAGCCTGTGATCTTTGACTTTTGTGCCCCCAATTCTCCTCTTCAGCCCTCCACAGGGAGGAGGGGAAGGGGGAGTGAGTGAAGGGCAGCCTGGTTTGGAGTCTCAGTGGGAGCACTAAATTGGGGAGCACCATTCCTAAACCAGAACACTAAGGAATCTATGAATCTTTGGAACTAGAAACAGTGATACTGATGTCATCAATACTGAGCTAAAGGCAGACCCAATAGTTTGTGCTAAATAGGCTGTGCCCTTGCTTTCAGAACTTGTTTCTTTCAAAGCAGAGGTGCTTTGGTGAATCAGAATTACTACTGGTGGATTTGTTTTGGAAAAGCTGAAAAAATAAATATTGATAAAGAATGCCATATTTGACCATACTTCCACAATCAAATTGTGAATTTTCACATTTGCTAGAATATTTATTATTTGCTTACAACTTCTAAAACAACATATCAAAAAAGTAAAAACAGAAGCTATGAAGTATTTTGCCAACACTCTTTTCCTTGTTACTGTTTGAAAGTATTAAATACTAGCATATTAAGTATCCTCATCTTACCAATACTGTATCACTTGGCCTTTACAGAGGTTATGAATTTTTGAGCTCTTGATACTACCTCTCCTTCTGGTTGAACTATGCTCAAAAATATTATTTGCTGCTCAGTGATATACCATGGGCACAATACATGGTCAAATAATTTGTTTACTTCCTAAAAAGTCTGAAAAAAATATAGTTATTTATTCTCAATTTCTACCATTATATGTAAATGTATTTTGATGCAACATAATCTAATAATAAAAGCTCTTGTCAATTGGAAATAATGAAAATGCTTAGTTTTTGTAAAAGAGGCTGTTTCTACACCTTCTAATGGACATGTTGTCCATAGAATAGGTATCCTTTTCAAAGTTTCCTTTATTTGATCACAAATGGTAGAATCTATAATACCATAAGTATTTCTTTTTTATATCAAATGACTAGTTGGATTGTGTGACTGCTGTCAAAAATCTCTAAATAGCATCCAAGGTATTCTTTTAGAACATTTTCTTACTGATCATTTAAATTGTCAGCAAAAATGAATAGTAAATGGTACAAAAGGATTGCATTACTGGATGATGGCTGGTACTATGTAACTTGATTCAGCAGGTATAATATTCTGATGATGCCATTGTCAACAGAACACTTATGGTCAGGAACAAAGTATGCAAAGAGGATTTACCTATGCCAGTACAGGTAGCAGAGCACTTCATCTCATGGGAGGGAGGTGACTTGGAGAGTACCCCAGTCTTTCCATTCTGTATGTTTGTTTTCAAATTATTCAAAACTGAATTGGAAAGGAATGAAAAATAAGGTGATGAATGTCACTAATGATTCTAAGCACAGTACAGACTGTGTCTGACTATGTAAAGTTGCAGAGGGATGTCATGGTATCATGAGCCTGATTATAAGAGGGCAGGTGAAATTCAATGTGGGTAAGTGAAAAGGTGTAAGTCAGAAATGTATTTTTTCATATACAGTACTGTCTGCCTATGCAGCAACACTGAGCTGTGTTCCAAGGGTGAGGTGAACACTCAAAGGCCTCTGCACCAGGCAAGTGTAACCTGGCCACACAGGTTGGATGAAAAAGCCTTTTCAAGCACACTCAGGTTGGAGGGAACTGAAGAGGGGCTATAAATACAGAGGTCAAATCATTCTCTTTGTGGTAGAATGGGGACTGGTACTACAGGATTCATAGTTATCTCTTACCTGAATTTTACTCTGACTGCATTGCTGTTGTCACACAGTCCAGCTTATACATTTAAAATGTACATGCAGCTGTATATATGCAATGGCCTGGCATTTCTTCATACAATAAGGATATTTTTGATTCAATTCCTTGCAGAAATCAAATCTTCTTGAAGTTGTGTACAATGACAAGTAAACTGTTCCTTGCAGATTTAAAGGATATTTTACAACCCTTATTTGAATTTTTTTGACAGCTGACCTCCACTAATTTTAAAACATTTAGCTTCTTTATTTCCCGCTTATCAGACTTTGATGTACTCAAAAGAGTTAGATGCAAAGCTCCCAAATGATCACAGTACAAACTGACAACACTTGCTGTTAGTCTCAGGCCTGGCATATGTTTCCAAATGTACAAAACTGAAATACAGGCAACAAATTAGAAATAAATAATCACATGAAGGGAAGACAAAAGTTGTGCTGCTTAAGATGATACAGAGTAGAATTGAGGTTCAGTACTTCAATCAGATCTCTTGCTTTGGCATACACCTAAAGAAATACTTTCAGAGCAAATTAGCAAGGGGAAGAAAAGAATCTTTTCAGAGCAAATTGAGAAGTTAACAAAATGGAATGTTTTTTCCTAAGATACCTGAAAAGATACCATGTACATTATCCTGCAGTGGTCGTTGGAGTGGATACTTATATCTAATAAATTCAAGAAGGTTCTACAAGAATAAAGGGCTTTGTATCTGTATACTTATCTATAGATTAGAAAACGTAGGTCTCAACTCAAAGCACAGCAAAAATAATGGTGAAATTCCCATTGATTTCAATATTCTTTTATACACAATTTCCTTCTTCCTAAAGCATCAGTACACACCTCCCTCAGTGAAATTTATGTATGTACATTGAACTTGATAGGCTTCTTTTTATAGTAGAGGAGCAGTGAGCCAAATGGATTTTGTTTCTCACAGAACTTTCATCACACAAAAATCATGACACATTTTATTCTCCTTCATGGCAAAATATAGTACCAAAACATTCAATTAAAATCAGCTCTTGGATTGGTGAATCACTGCTCTGTCACAGAAAGTGACTTCTAAAGAGTTCTCTCCTTATACAGGCTAACTATTTTTTGTCAAGTGAAGAGATTAATTAAAAGACACCTGAATTAAATCTATACTTTCCTTATATCATCTATATAAGCCAATGTTATCCTAGTGTGTTATATTTAGCACACTACAACAAATGGAAGGGGAGAAAGGACAGTCTCTCTGTCAAGATTCAATCCATACAGTGACAATACACGAGTTATTTAATTACAGCCATCTGCATTCTGTAGCAGATGAACAAGGAATATATGGTACATGACTGATGAGCTTGTTATGTCCTTCGATGACCTCTCAGCAAGTAATGAAGCATGACTGCTCATGCTTAGCATGGTCACAGACTACACTTTCCTTGTTTGTGTGTTGGTATCAGTGTAATACTTTGCCTGGAGCCTGCTGCTCTCCAACTAGGTGAAGGATTGTGCTTGATTCAGCCAACTACACAACTAATAAAGCATATTACTACTGCTTTCTACAGATCTTGTCTCTTTATCAAGTATTCTAACCTGGAACTTCACTCAGAACTTACTAACAGGAAGAATTAATGTTTCTGTAGAAACATGTTCATGGTAAAACAGCATTAACAATGTGCGAAGACTGGCTAATGCAGGAGCTTTTTTGTGTAGCTGTCATACTGTGCTCCATGGCAAAAGGAGGTTTAAATTCTGCACCTGCCTTAGGGAAGAAAAAGCTTCCCTTATCGCTCATAAAGGTGACTGAATGACTGTACACACATATTTGCTTTTACAATTTTTCCATCTTCAAGATTTAATAATTGAAAACAATTGCCTCCATCACTAGATAGCCACTCCTGTTAAATAAATAGTCACTCTGAATTACTATGTATACTTAGAAGCAGAGCCACTGCAGAGACTGCTTTTTAGTTAATTAATATTTTTTGAAAAGAGTACCTACTTCATCAAGTGTAAAAGTGCCATTTATTTTCATAATTGTCCGTAAACTACAGTGCATAGACTGAACTGACTGTACACAGAACCTCATTTATAAAGAAACCTCTCCCTGTTGATTTGAGATTTCTTTGTAACAAAAAATTATTTACAGACAGCTTCTTCAGTAATCTCTACAAAACCCTAAAATGAAGGATTTCCACACTAAAGATCAGTTTCTGCTGATGGTACTGATGCTGAATAACTATTATTTTAGAAAGTTTCATAACTTAAATGAGACCACTGATAGAAATGGTACAAACCCTGCAAAACAGTGAGTCCAGTAATTGAAAATGCATGAAATTAATAATTTTGAGTTTGGTTCCTCAGAAAGTTCTTCTGGAACTTTGCCAAAACAGTTATAAGAGCAGATTTGGACCCCTTACATCTTTACTACTTAAGGGGAGAAAAAAAAAGGTTACATTACATTCAAATTCAAAATCACTTTCTTTGTATACATACCTCATTTCCATAAACAGAGAGAAATTACTATGTGAAAAAGCATTCCACGTGGCAAAAATCTGGTGTTTGGAAATACAAACCTTGGAAATGTGAGGTTCCAGTTTGTGGCCTCCTATATTGTAAACAGCAACCATGGACTTGAGCTGAAGAAAAATAACACATTAACCATCAAGAGGAAGTAGTATAATGGCCCTGCAACTATTATACAGACTAGCAAGAAAGTAGGAGTAGATTATACTTAAGCTAGGAATGAATTTAAAGTCAGGCGAAGGCAAAACCCACACGTATGTTGGAGAAGGAAAGCAGGAAATAAAAAAGCTTCTTTTTCTCAAGCGCTGAGTAACGTTGTTTACCATGAGCTATCCGGGAAAGGCTCCTCATCCCTCCCCGCCGTGCCAAGTGTCGCAGCTGTGCCTGGATGCAGAAGCAGGTCTGTGCACTAGGCGGCGCTGCACAGCGAAACGATCATTCTACGAAAAATAAAAAGAAATCAGTAGCGACTGAATCTCTTTGACATAAAAAGAAATCTATAAATAATGCAAGTTAACTTTCAGGAAAATATAACAACAGGCAAAACGAATTATATTAATTGTATTTGGATATAGGTAGATCACTTAAAAGCTTCTCAAGGCAAGAAAGATGGAATCTGGTCAGCACTCCAAAAAGACCTCCAAGGAAATAGCCCATGAATTATTCTCCTAGTCAGGAAACCGAAATCTCTGAACATAAACAAACAGCAGCACCAGCACCACCCCCCGCTGGAGATCTAATTATTCTGGTTATACAGAAGATCAAATCTTTGTTCATTCTGTTTAAAAACATCCCTTTGCATTCTTATAAGAATATTCACTGGTAACATCCCAGTCAAATTCAAGTAGCTGCAACTGAATTCCAGGGTTACAGTTCAAAGTTGTTTGGCCTACCCTAAAATGTGCACTCATTCTTTTCCAGGCAATGCATATTCAGTATATCCATTTGTCTGGAAGTTTCAGCTTCTAGCTTCCCACTACATACTTGTCTGCTTCCCACTACATACTTGTTTCTATTCTGCAACTCACCTCTGAAATAAACAGCTGCCGCCTGCTACTATTCACCTCACCTTCAATTAGCTATCATCACCTTTCTTACTCTAGCACTGAACTTCAAAATACTGTATCAGGAATGAAGGAATGAGAGTAGATGAAGCCATATTTAAACATGTAATTTCTCTTGTAATGGTCTCTAATTTTGAGAGACTTGCAAAGATGCCTAGTAGACAAGACAAAAAATAAATGACAGGCAGGGTATGTACATAGGTGCACAAGACCTGTGGCAACACAGAGATTTAGTGAAACAAGTGTGTCAGCATTGTCATTAAAACTAATTTACAACTCATGCTAATCACGTGTGTACTGGGAAAAACTGAGTGTCACGGGTTCTGTTTCATTTTAAAATGGACAATGCAAGAATGGGTGTTTTTCATGATCTCTTTGTTGGAAACAAGCCCTGCAGAGTTATACATCAGTAGAAGCTTCCTTCTCATTTCCATATTATTCTCCTCATTTATGCTATATAAATAATAGCTGGTTTTCTTAGAAAAATACGTGTTTTACCTTGAGAAGTCTTCTTCTCTTCTTTCATTGCAATTAAACTGGTCAAATATTTTACAGACTTCATAGATGAATAACTGATTGAATTGGTTAAATTATTGGTACACACCTGTTTTTCCTTGAAAGCAGATGTGCTGTAGCAATTCTAGGATCACAGAGGCCATAATCTTAATGAAAACAACTTCATATATATAATTCCTTTCAGTCTGAAGTTAACATATGCAAGTTATATGTTTTATGCAAAAAGACAAATTTATGAGTGGAGGACATTGAGGATCAAAATGAAAGTCATAGGTTACAATTAATTGAAGGTGACAAATATGTATTTTCAAGGTGGAGATTTAAGTTTCACAACGAAAATCAGGGTGCAAGACTGGTAACTGCTGAGCTTGCTACTGGTACAGAGAAGAAACTGTAATGTAGTCAGTGCCATGGCAGGCTGAGCTCATGCTCAAAATATCCCCAAAGGCCTCTGACTACAGAATCATAGAATGACTGGAGTTGGAAGAGACTGCTGAAGGGCATCTGGTCCAACACCCCTGTTCAAGCAGGACCACCTTGAGTTTGTTGCCCAGGACCACGTTGGGATGCCAAGTCCAACAGCAAGTGCATGTTTCCAGTTATATTTTTCATAGAAAAACTGTGTGACAATTACATGACTGAACAAAAATTTTGAGACCACTTACTACCAGTCACATTTAATTAAGTAATTCTGTTCAGTTCAGTGAATTGCATGCTTCAGTTCAAAAATTTTGTAAATCACAAACCACAAACTGGTTTGTGTAGTAACTTCTCTCAACAGACTAAATAAAACTTTAATAATACTATTACTTCAATAAAGAACGGGCATATAAAAGAAAATCCATTATTCTATGCCTAAGAAAATCTACTTTTTAAGTGACATGGTCATCACCAAAATCAAAACAAAGTCTGCCTTTCAAATATGCATTAATGTACATTAAGGTTACTAGCACAGAAAAAAATACATTCCATTTTAAATTTGCTACTGGTAATGCCCCCCTGACACCCAGATCCTCCTGAGAGTAAAGGCTATTGACTCTGTCCCCTTTCACCCCTTGGACTAGCAGTCTTGCCTCAATAGCTTCAGTCACCACAGAGCCAAAATTCACCTACATTTCACTTCTGACCCTGTGAAGATCAGCAGCAGCAGTTTAAAAAGGCTGACAACCAGAGCTGCCTGCTGCCGGTCTCTCCTCCTGGGGAATTAACACGTCTCATTTCACCTTGGAAACAATAAGACGTGTGCTCACAGCCAGCTGAATGGAGGGGTCAGCAGTGTCTGAAGCAGCCCTCACACATCTGCTTGCAATAATCTGTTCATACTGTTAATTGTTATCAGGTACGTTATTCCCTCTGAAGGACTCATGGCAGGTTTTGTATACTCCAGGCCAGATGTAGCAAAGAACAAAATCTAAAGAAAATAACTAACACCCCTATTTTTTAAGATGTAATTTCTTTTAGAAGTATCCATATTTATCCTTCTATAGACAATAAGTAAAGATCACAGCATCAGTCAGCTCTGAATGCTTAGCTTTTTCTCCTTCTTACAGAACAGGGAGCCAAGTGTGGACAAACAGGTTACTGTGCCATAAACAGCTGTGCAGCAATACACTGCTGACATGACTGTACTTCTACCAGCTGGCCAAACACAAGCCCATAGGAAAGCCTTATTCACAGGTGATGCTATCAGCATATCTAAATTTCTCCTCTGCCCTCCCAAGTTGCAAAGGAAAGAGCTTGAAATACAGAGTAATAAAACCAGGAAATAATTGGTCACCTGTGGCAAACATCATGGAACAAAGTGCAAAATGAGGAAGTTCAACAGGTGGAAGCAGAAACTGAAGGAATAAAACCAGTAGTGACACTACTGCCCTGCATAGCCAATATATGCCCTGTGCATATTAATGTATATGTATACATACATACAAAAATAGGTATTTATGAAACATCAGAACAGCCCCTTAAGTCAACAGGACTGCGAAAGTCACAACAGCAGTAAGTCTTTTACAATTCTCACAACATACACATTAGAACAACTTAACATCTCTATATTACAATGCTCAGCTCATAGAGTTAATAGTAATTGCAAGTAACACTTGCAAATATGTTAAAGTACTTTAAAAACTGCAGCAAGCTGAGTTCCGATGTGCCTGAGAAGCAGACAGGCTCAGTCTGATGATGAAAATGAGCTACCGTGGTGAAAACTATTGTCTGTAATTCACCTAAAAATGTCTCCAACATAGCCAGGAAAAGACTTTTAATCTCAGAATTTCAATTTCTGATACCCAACACTGATCCAAAGCACAATGGTAGCCTGTAAAAAGGTTTTTATGTATTACAGAACCTGTTGGCTCACTCTCTCAAAAAGAAGATCATGTTGTCATTATGATACCAGTATATTATCAGTGGAGGAAAACGATGCTTGCCAAACACAGTGGTGCAAAAGCAATGATAAGCCAGTAAAACATGACAATTAAAATAAGCAGTGGAAAGTTGTACTTAGTAAGGAAAATTGCCACTTAAAATAGCAGAAAAAATATTTGCAGAGAAAAAATAGAAATAAAGGAAGCTTTTATATCAAAGAGAATTTTAATTCAAATAAAAGAAATCACTAGTTATTATAATAAGAATAATCTTCTAAGTTTAGTTCTCACCAGAAAGTTAATCATGAAAAAACCCAGCAATCACTGGGAAGTATAAAGAAGGTCATAGCACAGTCCATATTGCCAAACTAATTTCTTAGTCTCAAGGAAGCTGTGAGAGCTTTCCAAATACTTACTGTAAATAGCATGCTCCTTTCCTATCACAGAAATCTAAAGGTCAGTGGTGTCCCCAGATCTAATCTCCATAAGTTTCCATAAAATAGTTCTGGCTGGCTTTTTATTTTCTAAATTTCTTGCTACTACTGGGTGCTCTCTTTGCATTCCCGAGGCCTGAACTGCTTAGCAGCAGCAGAAGTGCAGCTTCAGAATAATATATGCTTCCCTCCCAAACCTAATCTAAAGGATCTGATGCTGAAAGAAAAAAGGGTTTGTATAAGTTGATATTTGTGATAATGAGTTCTTATATTGCCATAAGTTTTTAAGAAGTGCAGATTTGTTCACTGTGAAATGGGTCATGCCCAGCAAGCATATTTCATAGAATCAAATACAAACCTGTAACTGGTAATTCTCACTGTTCTGTGCTTCTTTAGAACTGGTGGTCTAACAGTGAAAGGTTGATCACTCATGGTCAATCTATCAGCATCCAGCCCTCCGCCCTATTCGCTAAACATGGATGACATCTGGAAAATTTAAGACATCTGTGTTTTAAGAAGGATTTGGCTTTCTCTCAACATACCTTTTCATCATACTTGACCCTGCAGTAAAACTCTAGCAGCAAACCTCATTTTGCAAACATAGAACTCAGGATCACTGTAGACTCAGCCAAATGAGAAAACAAAGGTTAAGGAGATACATTTCTCTTCAAATAAGCTTAGCTCCAAAATTAGCAGAGGCAACACAGGAAGTGCTTGGCTTAGTGCATCCATTTAAAAAGAAATTTTTTTCGAAGTTCATTCTAGTGCTAATATGTGTTTCTCAACTAATGCTGGAATCATCATTAGATTGGGGAGAGAAACCTTTCAGAATGTCCTAGGTGAACTTCATCAGCCCAGTTATGTTCTAACTATTCTATAATTCTATGTTAAAATGGAAAGAATTTTTTTTGCAGTGAAGTCTTTGAAATTTATGAACCCTCAAACTGTTTGTTAGGAACATTAGGAAATGGCATATTACTATTATTTCTTATCTCGGATTCCAAGTTCTCTAGGAGAGGCATTGCCTCTTTGTTGTGTGTCTTTAGCTGAAACTTGGCAGAACGGAGGCCTGCTCCCTGCCTGGCCCTCATCTGTGACCTTTGGGTCAGTCAAGGGACAATTTGTCATTAGCTTCAATGGGCCATAAATGAGACTCCTCAGTAACAGAGAATATGATCTTTAGGGAGTAATACCTGAAAAGAGGGTCTCAATAGGTTCTAAATGTTTATTTCCAGGATAAAAATGATCGAAATGGTCTCTCTTGTCAATCTGGATGCTAGAAAGATGGAGAAGTCAATGAGCCAACCCAGAAACCATCTGTTTTGCACATGTGTATGTGAATTGTTTGAAGCACAGGGCCATCAGTCTTCCTTTTCAAGCAGCATGGAAACTAATTTTTTTCGGCAAATGAAATGGCATAACTAAGCCTTATTTTTAAACTGTACTTTCCTTGGACATATAAATTAAAATTAATACCATCCTGACTGTACATTTTGTGACCTTAAATGGAGGGAATTCCTTTCCAAGAAAGATCAGGAATTCATTCTGCCAAGTAGTATTAGAAATGGGATGGAAGGCAAGACGCTGGCTTAAAAGCCTTCCTGGACAATGGGGTAAATTTGAACTAGCCTAATGTAGTTTGTGTATCTCCCTGAGGTAAGATAAGGTGGGCTGGTAAAGAGAAATATTTCCCAATTGATGTCTGTTCTGAGGTAGGTCAGAATAGTAATTAAATCTGTGTATTTCCAGCTCATCAGACAAACGCATCAGATGGCTCCTTACCAAAAACTCTGTAGACATCATAATCCAGTTCTGTGAATTACAAATCAAAAGAGACTCCTTATTCATACCCTCTGCAACGAGGGAAGCAGCAGGTTCTCTCACCTGACTGAAGGCAGCAACGTGTGCTGAAATTGCCTAACCAATTTGAGAAGGCCTAATTCCCTTTGAATCATCTGTAAGAGGATATAGGGCTACTTATCTACCTATAGGAATTGCTTTTGTTGGTCGACAACTCTCTAATAGTGGTTGTTTCTGCTTTCAGCTTTGGCAGTCCCTAGAGTGGTGCTGGTATCACCCAACGCCATTCCCCATTTAGGACTGGAGCTAACAAGCAGTTTGCTAAGCCCTCAGAGCCCAGTGCCGCTCAGCACCACTGCCAGAGGGGACACGCGGCCTCTGAAGGAGTGCAGGTGGGTTTGGCAGCCCTGATGCCTCCAGTGTTTTGTGGGCCACACCTGGTCCTGCCGCCTCAGACCAGCACCAGCCGCTGCTGGCTTCCAGTGCGGCTCTGGCTCCGTACTCAGTTTAACAGATAATAACGTATTAGAATACATTAAACTCATCACTCTTAGTGTTTATTCCCCCCCCCCCCAAAAAAAAAAAAAAAGAAAAGAAAAGAACAGTCGAGGAGCGTGGGAACAACCTGTGAGCTGGCTTGGGAGTGTATTGATGTACGAGCCTGGACGGAGCGGGTGCTGAGGAAGGGGGCGGGTAGTTGTACTTTCGAAGTGACCACAACGGGGCGGGGGAATTAAATCTGCCCTCAAACCTCCCCATTTATCCGAGGCCTGAGACACGCTTTCTGACAGTTCTCCACAGCAGCCACTGCGTGGCAGGAGAGATCAAGAGGATGGTTTATTTTCTGCGGCGGGCGGCCCGTGAGGAGCGCAGAGCGCGGCCGCCGGTGTGGGACGGGCGCCATCTTGTCTCCCTGCGGGCGGCTTGTGGGGACTCGGGGGCCGGGCACCGGCACCGGCACCGGCGGGGAGAGAGCCACGGCCCGCGTGTGCCGCTGGCTGCTGGTGGTTAACATTAGCGGGGCGAAAGGACCCGGGGGCAGGCAGCTCGTAGGGGACGGGCAGAGGCACAGGCTGGCACTGCCGAGGGCGGTGGCCCCGGCCTCGCTGCCCGCCCCTCACAGAGTGGGGTGGCGGGAGAGTCGTTCCCGGGGCAGCTCCGCTGTGGCGGCTGCGGGACGCGGCTGCGGGCCCGGGCGAAGCTGGTTCTGAGTAGGAGCTGCCGGGATGCGCGGGACAGCTGAATATAAAATTAATCCCCTCAACAGAAGATAATAAATAAAACTCCAGGGAGTTCCTCTTTGGCACAGCGAGAAAAATTAAATGGCTTTGCCCCTCTTACAATCCAGCAGACTAGGGAGCTGTATTCGTAGCAGATACTAGATTTTCTGAAAAACATTCTCTCAGAACACAGCAGTTATTAACAGCGTCATATGCTGCTTAATAAAAAGTGTTTTCTTGCAACCCAAAAACAGGACTGTGTTGTTGCTGCAAAATTGAGACAAAACTATAGTTGTGAAGTTATGTTTCCATTTAAAATTTGATTTTCCAGGTGATGCATAAAAAGAAATAAACTGTTTTGTTTTGGATTGACTAAAATGTTTTCCATTCTACCCAAACCAGAATTATTTTCCATTTGTTTAGTTTGGCCACTGAAGTGAGAAGCTAGTATGTCATTATCCACACACAACAGCAGGAAAGACATCTGAAGGACAAACAGGGTTTTAATTAGCTGCACTTCAGTATTTAAGATTGATGCTGAAAGGAATTACAGTCAGAATATGTATGTCCTGGCCAGGTGTTTAAATAAAAAAATGTTATTTTTTTTAATGTTAATTTTGAATTAGATATGAAAAGTTTCAGGAGTGAGTCAGGGCCTCTTTGAATTAATCACACCCATATAGAGGAAAGATGGCACCAGCTCAGTGTGCTTGTAGACAACAGATGTAAACATAGAGTTGGGTAATACAAAATAAAAGACAAATATGATTGTTTATGATGTAGAGTGTGTAATAAGCTACAGTCTCAGCCATTTGCTTAAGTATTGACATACTGAAAGACAAAACCATACCACAACCCAAACCTACATCACTTAAAAGAAGTCATTGTGCCAAAACACACTTGAGGCGATACCAGACTGTGTTTAGACAACGGTGTTGAACATTACCATGGGAACAATTGATGTTGAAATCCAAGACTACAAAAAAGCAAAAGCACAAAAAACACCCATATGGATTTGCAAAAGTTTCAAGAAACATGATCCAAATTGTAAGCAATTGTTTTTTGATACAAACTCATGAAAATTAAAAATTTAAGGAATGCAAATACAAGTGTTCACTCCTTATTTGCTCATGTGGGAAATGTTTAGGAATCCTCTAATGGATCTGTGGGTTACACCTTGCCTGGAGAGGACATATGTCTTGCAAACCAGCGCAACATTTCAATGGCCAAGATGTTTGTGTCCCGTTTCTCCTGGCAGTCTTACAGAACTGATATTAGTTCTGAAAGGCAATATGCATATAGCCTGGCTTTATAAAACATGTAGAATGTATTTCCATGAATGTGGGCATTAGTCTCAGTGGGGCTATTTGTTACAAACTTTGATTGAGCTGGCCTGCATAAGACTCTTAAGTCCCTCACCTCTACAAGCAACACCTTTGCACTCGTTACAGGTTAAACAGGTTTGCAACTAAACAGGAAAGAACTGTAAGAAAGTTTAATGTTGATCAACTGAACACATTGTTGCTGCAAGAAATTGCTATGATGAGACTGATCCTACTTCTTGGACACCTGATTCTCTGGCTAAACTTGAATAGAGAGCTTTGGGTGTACATGGAATGAGGAAGCAAAATCCATGTCAGAAATGGCCAAATGGAACAAACAGAAGATCCTAGAAATAAGGAAAAAACCCTAAAAGTGATGAAAATTTACTGAATTCACAATGAGCTATTAATTCATGTGATCTTTATGCATAGGCCTCTTAAATTGGTAGTCTTTTGAGCCTGGTTTTCATTGTGCACTGCAAAGTGAAAAACAGAGAAGCACTTAATAAACAGGCATCAGTCTGTACCCAATTTCGGCTCATCTGTTCAATTACAGTCCGATTTTGAAGCTGTAGAATTTGACAGTGAATCTAGATTTTTCCAGGTACCCTGCCTTCCCTAGCCTATGGAGCAGTTCATCAGCCTAAAGCATGATACCAGCTTGCTATACTATTCACATGTCAAGAAGTTGATGGAGAAACTGTTCCTTCCATCATATCGGGATATCCAAATGGCTCCACTATTAGCTGGTAAAGCTTTGATTTGGGGACACAGAAGAAAAAACTTTTCAGTGCTCTTATGGTCCTGTGCCAAAAAATGTGCAAGAATGACAATTACATGGGGAATTGTTTCTTTCCCAAGAGGCTGGACCAGCCCCAAATGTAATTTCTTTGGCATATACCTTCAGGATCAGCATTTGTTTTGTGACCTCATTCACCTAAGGGTGTTACAAAATGTATTTTAGTGTTATTATATTTATTATATATTTATTATATTCATTATATATTATATGATTATGATATGAGATTATATGAGATTATATGATATGAGATTATATTATATATTGTATTTATTATATTTATTAAAGATTTATTTTATTGCATTATCTTAGTGTTATTGTATTTAATAAAGTGATAAGATTGATGAAAAGCTTGGTTAGGGTTTGGCCCTTTCATCTGCCAAATGATCCAGGACTTGCTATCTGAGGCATAGATTTGCATCCAACACCAAGGGCGGGCTGATGATTTCTGCTAGACTTAGCATTCTGTACCACTCGGAGAAGGGGTGCCTAGGGGTTTTCTAGTCCCATCATCTCCTGCCTTGCCTCTGTTTCATCTTCAGAATCTGTCTTTGCCAGCTGCCCTGTGAGAGCAGAACCTGGAAATTCTGGCTCCAGGCACTACTAGTGGCCCCTTTGTATGCTTTTCTGATGAGCGCAAGTTTGCATTTTAAACAGGATGATTGACTTAGTCATAAACCTCCCACGTCAGCATGTTGATAGAACCTTAATCCTTTCCCATGTTTACAGGTCACGGCAATACATCACCAGGCAGGCTCCAACCCTTACAAAGTGCTCAATCTTCATACCACTCTATATATGTCTTACCTGAGCACTCTCCTGGGAGCATTTCTTTGCAGACTCATGTCTATAAGAAAAAGCACTGAGCATTGACTCACACTAGCCTTGTTATTTTGAAGATATGTGTGGTTTGTCTTTTTTGGGAGCTGTGTAGATACATCCACAATTACCACATACAGAGAAATAGTCACGCTGCAGTGACCTGTTTCACTGCCTAGGCAAAAAGCACTGATTGATGGCTCAAGTGGAAACTGTATGTATTCCGGTGATGTCACAAAAAGAAGAAAGACTAAAAAAAAGTCACAAGGAACCTCAGAAACCTCAAGGATCTCTGTCACCTCTGCACCTCATCTGACCTCCAAGCAAAATGTTTCATACAGGCAGGCCCGAGTCTTCATCTGGGTCAGTAGGTTTTCAGGAACCTCCCAGCACCCAGTGTAGGACCTGGTGATTCCACTACATTTGCACTGTGAAATGTAAATTACACTATTCAGAACTTCTGATGTGCCAGATTACAAGAGCAGCAAACCCAGGGCCACTGAGGTAGAGTGAAGATCCCATTTGTCTCTTAAGTGCAAATGGTCTTGAGGTTAGTGTGTTTGTTAAGTATCCAAACACCAGCATGTACATGTAAAATAAATGAAAAACTAAAATTGTTGGAGAGATGGGCAAGAACCATAATTTCTTTTCCTATATACAGTGTCTAAATATATAGCAGAAGTTAGTATTTTAGAAAGCAATTAAGCATTGAGTAGGCATGGGAAATCTTCCTCAAACAGACGTCCTGTTATGAATTACAGCATTTATCAGCCTACTGATGATACAGTTTATTGTAAGTCTGTTCTTTCAAAGTGAAACCATATGTTGAATGGGAAAGAGTGGAAGCCTAATGCAAGATAAGACTGTTTATAAGCTATGCTGATGGATATTTTGTGGATGAACTTTCTTTACAATATAGTTTAGGGTTATATAAATTCTAATTGGTATATGCAAACAAATGTGCAGACACTGGGTATAACATGATTTAAGTTAGCTGTCAGATGACAGTCCTGGAAGATAGTGGGACCAGTACTACCAGTGCCAAACTCCCACAATATCAAAACCTTGTATAGTTCCCATGTTCTGGTGTATGAATAATGCTAGTTTCAAAGGAACAAGGAGAAGGACAAGTTGATAGTAATTTTTATTCAATTGCTCTTGGAAATTTTATGTTGCAGGAAAAGGTATAGAATCTTGGAATACAAGAGGAAGCCACATTTCCAGCTATTCCTTAAGAGTTCCAAAAGCTAGAGTCTAGAAAATGTCATCCTGCTGGTTCCTTGGAGCTGTACCCAAGGTTTCAGGTTTGGCTTGTGACTATGTCTGTCAGTCTCCTGTCGTGTCGATTGCCTGCAGTGCTTCCTTGGAGTTGCAGTCTTCTTGCAGAGAGCAACTCCTGATAGAGGACAATGAGTCACTTGAGCTGCAGCTCCCATAGGAAGATATGGGAGTATTTCCAAAGTGAGGCTTTTCAGTTTTTGGCTAAAAGACTGTTTCTGAGTATTTAATTAGTTAATTTAAAAGAAAACAAGATTTTCCCCAGAAATCAGTCTTTTTGTTTAAAAATGTGCATTTAATAAAGATCCAATTTTCCGCAAAAGCTGTTTCAACCAATGCTGGGAATTAGTCCCTGACAAAACTACTTGAAAATGGATTTCATAATGTAGAGTAAAATCCAGACAATTTTTTCCAGATGACTTTAGAGTGATGTTGTTATTACTCCTAAACTAAAAATGATAAACCAAGGAAACTTGTAATTAAGGTTAATGAAAAAGTAGCACATTAAAGATACGAAAAAGACATCATTTGAGCATGAAAATTACTTCAATCTCTGCTTTCTCATGCTTTAACTTGATAGTTATGAAAAAAGGTTTATTTGGTTTGATTTACTCTGGAGCATCTTAAAGCAGCCAGAGCACACTGAATAATCAAATAGTCTTCAGAAATCATCGGTATTGCCAGAGTAGCACAAGTGTCAAGCCAAGCTCAGCTCTATTGCTTGTGTGTCAGCTGCCTGCTACCTTTTGGGCTTCTCTGTTCTTCTGGGGGCCTTACTCTACACACAACTATCTTGTGGACCTTCTGCCAGTTTCTTCTACGCTTGCTTCTGCAGATTCCTCTGTAGATACACACAAACCAGACGCATGAACTCACACAGAGAAGCATGCATCATCTTTTTACTACCCCATACTCGTTTGGCCATGGCTTATTCTTAAGTCTTCTGCTTCTTTCTTATTCCATCTTTGTGGAATATACCTGGGGCAATGAATAGGTTATCAAGAAAATAAATAAAATTAGTGATGATTCTGTAATTTCTTAATAGCAGACATACTCTCCTTAGGAAAAGAACAGCATTAGAAATTACTTTTCAGAAGTAACTCCATTGGTTTCTAAGGGCCTAAGACCTTACCTTGAGACCTAAACTTTTTACAAAAAATTAGCAGTGGAACTAAATAATAATAATAATATTTTGTTTTGTCTATGCCACAAGAAAACATCTTATGAAGAGAACATGACAATAAGTACTCAATTAAGTCACTTAATTCTGTTCCATTTTTCATGCAGAGCTTCACATACAAATCTGGGAACCATTTATGGCCATTGTTCTTTTTATTTAAATTAATACTCATTCCAAGGCAGAAGGTCTAAGTAATTAGAAAATAAACTAGATCATCTGCACATTCATTTTCATCTATAAAAATATCTATTCATGACTTCTGTTGTGATGTTTTTATTGCCGTAACACAACCTATGCATTTTAAAAGCTTTCTGTGCCCAGAGGAAAGCTCACAAAATCAGCCGAGCAGAGGTTGTATTACAGGTGGTATAAGAGCACCTAGCAACGCTGCACAACAAATGGAGATGGGAAATTGCTAACCACATTAAACAGCTTTGGTAATTAATTTCACACTTACTAAGGCCAAGTATGGTTATCACAGTTGGCCTTTGTCCAGAGCATATATTTATAGTAGTTAGATTTTAGATTAGGTATTTGGTTTATGAATCATAAAATTGGTTTATGAACAAGAACAGAACTTTTATTTAAGCTAGAAACTAAAGAGAGAAAGGACATTTGGGATTTTATAGCAGAATTCTTGCTGAAATTGATTAAAAAAATTTCTATTCTGCTCTGTATCTCTTGAGAGTATCCAGGGTTATTCATGAGGCAGGTGCTCAAATGATGTCAGAGCTAATGCTTAGCATCATTTTCTCATAGACCAAATCCTTTCACACCCTTTTTAAATAAAAAGTTGGCATTAGACCACACGTTACTGCAAAAGGAGTCAAGACTATATGCCATTCACACAGTGGCACGTTGCCAACAGGAAGCACTGTAGAAAAAAGAAATGGTTGCAATGTATAAATGAAGTGTAATAAAATATCATAATCAGAAAATCAACATTAGACATGGTAGGCCCAGTCCTGTTACACCTGAACTTGTTCGGGAATTAGCAAAGCTGCTTGTGCGTCAAACTCTTAACAAGTATGACTGAAGGGCTTTGAAATTCAGGATGTGCTTAATCAATTTCCTCTGGACTATACTACAGACTATACTATAAATGTGGCTAGGTTGGGACTGAAATGCAAATAAATTAATTTTAAAAGTCTCCAGTGGTGCTGCTTGAGTTTCCAACTATGCATTACAGATACGTAAACAAAAGCTACCTTCTTAAACTTTACCCCATGTGTCCCATTAATATAGAATGTGGGGGTTTTTAAATTACCTTTTACTTGTTACCAAGTCAAAACATATTCAAGTTCAAAGCAACCAACAGTTCACCAAGTTAAGGCAAATTCAGCTTAAAACCAAGAACAGGCTATATTTTCTTGCTGCCAGTGTTCTGTTCCACATTATTAGCATAGCTGTTCTCTCTGACAAAGTCCTTACCATCCCCATAGACAGAAATACCAGATTCCAGCTTCTAAGTGAAAAAGAAACTGATGGTACCACGGGATGAGACTTAAAAAGAAAAAACCCCTCAAATTTAAAGCATTTTTACTGATTTCAGTATGGTCCCATTTGTTTCAGGAGAGGGAACTAGAACAAATTCCACCCTGGTTGTATACTACCATGGTTTTATTGCAGGCATCTTCATCTTGTTTCATTAAAAGTCACTGTTAATAACGACACTGATGAAAGTGGGCTTGGGCAGTGAAAATCACTCATAGAGCTTCCAAAATGAGATTAGAAAACAACACTTGCTAAACTTTTTCAATAGTACTTCATAAACTCATATTTCTGGCTGGTGGCCTGACAAGGAACCCTGTGCATACTTGACACACCCCTTGCAATGAAAGGTGCCCAAGGAAGGTGTGATGAGGCCCCTGACCGAGGAAGTCAGTGAACCTTTGTTTTAGCTTTTTGTTCATGCTTGATGTAATGGAAAGCTTTTACAGAGAAAAGTTTGTGGGACAGAACGGACAGTAAGGAATTAGTGGATTAAACAAAAGGTGGAGATGCTGTGTTTGCTGAAAGTTGTGCTTTATGGTCATACTAACATTATATTTACCATGTAGACCATTACTGTATCAGAAATAAGTATCTACCCAATGGGTGAATTGCTCAAGGTTATTTCCTCATCAGCAGTGAGGTAAGTGCATCACATTCCCTTTGCAAAATTAACTTTTGGTCAGTCTTACTTCTGAGAACTGCCAAACTGTTATGAAAGGATTAAAAAGCCAGTCAAAAAGAGACATAATTTTGATGTCACTAAAAACTTCCCATATATCATTTTTGAACTGCTGGTAAGAACTGTTTTTTAAAGACTCTTCTGCAGGACAGCAGAATAAAGAAGTAAAGAAAACCACCTTCTCATTCATCTTCAGTAATAATCAAACTTTTAAGATACTCAGGTTGTATCTGAGAACATTCTTTTTGCTTCAGTATTTTATGGAGAGGGTAAAGTATTGCTGGGCCATTTAAAAAAATCAAAGCAGATATTTTCTAGCTGAAACTTCCTTGTAATCTGTGATGACATGAGTATTCAGTTCATCCCTAGTGACATGGAGAACAGTCAATCTTTGTCTTCCTTTTCCACAAACATTTGCATATTAGAATATTAGAATATTATCTCAATGCTTTCTCTTTTCCGTCTTCAACCACCCAGTACCTTACTCCTTACTCACAGGTCAGATTTTCTTGTTCTTGATATCATAATTTCCTTTAAACTCTCTCCATTTTGTTCTGTATCTGTCTTGAAAGATGGTGACTACAGCTCAACACTATTCTGCAGGTGGGGCTTTCCCAGTAGAAAGTGAAGCAATGCATAACTGTGTCATCTGTGCAAAGCTCTTAACTATGGTCTCAGGATGGTACCTCCCCCCCCCTTTTTTTTTTCTTTTGCAACAGTAATATATTGCCAGTTCAAGAATCTTTATTCCGAAGCACAAAATACCGGTTTCACCCTCTGCAAACGTGTGCTGTGCCCATTTGTGCTTTCAGTATCAACCTCCAGAAGTTACTGCGCTATAGTTTTGTCCTTACCGTCTCATTCCTGTAAATTACAACAGCAGGCTAATTTATTACAGCTGTCAGGAGATGTTTCAATATTTTAAGAGTGTATGTAATCTGGGAGGCCTGCAATCAGCTTGGATAAACAGAAATTAAGCAATTAACCTCAGCACACTGGAATATTATCCCTGACATGATTGCACTCTCAAAATTGAATGGACTATAAAGAATCGGTGCAATCATATCGTACCCCAATGGCTGTGTGGTACCAAAACGTGCCTTTCTTTCAGTCTGATAGTTGGCTGAATCTCCATACCTGCTCTGAAAAATGTGATACTGAGCTATGCTCCCTTTGCACTTCAGATTGTTTTGCACCTTCTGTCTACACTTAAACCAATAAATCGAAAAAAGGTCTGCTGTCCAAGTGCTAAACAGCTTTTTCCTGTGGAAATACTCAGCATAGGCTTGTGAGGACTATATGTCTGGGAGTGAATGACTGCCAGGTTGATAGTTGTAGAGAAAGATGCCAGCTTCACTGGGGGAGATCACAGAAATTCTCTCTCCCTAAGCAAAATGTGCACTTTGGCAGTGTGGCATTTGAAGAAAGTTTGATTTATTTTTTTGGCTGGTTTACTTCCAGTCACAGTAACAAACTCACTCAACAGCAGGACCACCTCCTATGATACTGCTGCCTAAACCATTTGTCCCCCAGTCTGTGGGTGTGTGTCTCTGTGTGTGTGTGTGTGTATGTGTGTGTGTGATGTCAAGTAAGTGACAGGTCCTAGAACTCCAGAATATCAGGATTTTTTTCTTTGCCATCACTGGCTCTGACACCCAGGCAGTTGGATGCCAGTTTCCAACATGAACGCAGTCCTGTTAGTTTCTTAGCTTTCACTCTGTGACCCTGTCTAATAGCAGTCAGTAGCTCATGTGCTTTCATGAGAACCACATGCTTTACCTGTCACAACATGGTCCCCTGACCCTTCCACCACAAAGAATTCCTTTGGCATAGCAGTGCTACTGTCTTCATCTGTGCCCAGGGTACTGGCATGAGGAATCTCCTGTGTGGCTGTCCAGCCTACTGCAGGTTTTGCATCTTTATCAAAATGCTGAACATTGTCTTAGGTTGTGCCATTTGTCGCTGCATGGAGAAGCAGTGTGGGTTTTTTCCTATAGCCTCTTCATTAGTGTTACCTGCCTTTGTTCTTTAACCTTCTTCTAATATTTTGGTTTGCCTGGGTAATCATAGCCTTAGTAAACCTATAGGAGCTTCTATGAGCTGGATGCCACTGCTTTGCAAAGTCCAGTCGTATTATCACAAATTGATTTTATGGTTTGCAATGTCACAATTTTTTATCTCAGTTTCCAGGTGAATTCTGGTCTCCTGTTGGGGCCTCAAATGAACTTCTCCAAATTCAAAGATTATAACATACTTCACCCTGTCGTTCTAAAAATGTGAATTTAGTAATTTTCCTTTTTTCATGTAGTGAAATCCGTGTATTTCTGTAAGACAGTTTCATAGATGGTCTAAGTTAATCTCACTAATTAGAAAATAGAGCTCTGTTAAGAAGCGATAAAAGCCTCACCACACATTGTCAGGTGTGCTCTCAGGAGACCAGGCTCAAATGCCAAGCTCCCCCTTTCCAGTCTCCTATTTCTCTAGGCATGTTTTGAAATTACTGCAATCTTTATGTGTTGCAGATTCAGATCATTTCAGATTCTTGTTAGTGAATTATTTTTTTATGTCCCCAATTCTCAAATTTTTATCCTTGGAACTAAGATTTGCTGCACAGCTCTGCTTGGCTATGGCCTATAAGACATTAGTTACCTGTAAGACTGGGCACCGTGGAACTCCTTGGACCCTAAGGCGAGGACTGCTGGGCTAATTGTTTAGCAGATGCATTCTCAAGTATATGTGTTTGCTCCCCTGTAAAAGACTGAGTCACAGAAACCAGAAATCTGTACACAAGCAGTTCACTGGAATATTTCTGGTCTTTCCTATTATTTCTTTTAACAGCTGCAGACACCTTCTGAGAGGAGACATCCTGGGAGTGATTTTGCATTATTTTGCAAAGACTGTTGAACAGCCTCAAACACTTTACTTTCAGGGATGATCAGCTAGAGTCTTATTTTCACTTGTTGGAATTACAAGTTAGTAGTCAGTTCTGCATCCCGCATGACCTACCCTTCCTGTAGATGCGTTGCCACCCTTGCTTCCAACAACCTATATAATTTTTATTTTGCATACTGCATACTGATAAACAGGTAATGTAATGTAAAAATTAAACCAAAATTAAGATTTTAGATCCAATTCATTAAAAGAAGTTATTAAATATTCTCTACAGATAGCCAGTTATTGAATAAATACTGCATGAGAGAAGTTCAGTCTCACTCAGAGGTAATACAGCAAATTTATTTGCATTGCTCAAAGTCAGAAATGCAGGAGTTCAAATGAAGAAAAAGCAAATGTCTGAAAAAATCCCTGCTGGTTTAACTCTCTGAGTTATTGAGTAGCATAGATAAGGACATATAATACTATATTTTAATGAATAAGCAAAATATTTGATGTTACTACATTTTAATTAATAAGCACTGCATTTTATGTAATTCTTGATTTAGATCTCTTCTGTAAGGTGAGAATTGTCTTTGTTGCATCACATGAAGAAACAAATTTGGTGTCAGTGTCAAAGAATTTGTTGGTTTGTGTTTTTTTCTTGTTCAGTATCTTAGTATTTTCTGTTAAAGTGGCTTCCCACTTGCAGCTCAGAAAACTAGTCCAGAGAAATACTCAAGCAGCTTGTAGGAGTGTTGACAAGGATCACAGTAAAAATTCTTCCGTTCCACCTCCTTCTTCCCTCCCATATCAAGAAATCCTATTTAATAAGACAGATACAAATGGACAAGGCTTGTTGATCATGAAGTTGTATTTCAATCAGGAAGCACTATAACTGGGAACATAAATCATGGATCTCTAGAGTAACTCTGCATCAGTCCAGACTATAGGTCAGGGTTATTTTTTCCCATTTTCATGTGAGATGCTGAAAATACATTTCCAGCCCTGAACACTTGCTTCTGAGACCTTGATGCACCTTACTGAAGCTTTCCAGGAGATGAATAGCAACGGTCACAATCTTCTTACATTTTTAGCAGAAGACTGGAGTTTCTGTGGCTTGTATGTCCAGACCCCCAGATAAGATGAGCTGGCTCAGATCTACCAATGCACAGTCCAGTTTCCATTGCACCAGCTGAGGAGCTACACCTGAATACTGGATTCATGGCTTGTACTGCCAAAATTCTGAAGTGTTCATGCAGTTGGCGTGGCTCATATGCCTGTACTAGTGCTTTGATCTTTTCATACAGAGGGACATGCTTAAAGAAAACGTCCATGCTTTGAGAAATGTGTCTTTAGAGAGACTGCCTTGAGAACTGGTATTGCTGGAATCATGATCAGCACTGACCTGAAAAGATTCTCTGGCCTGTGGCAGAGCAGAGGAAAACACAGCCGAGCCCCAGGGTCCTGATGCAGCAGAGCTTGCTTTCACTCATTTCTCTTCCAAGGTCCACAATAATTTTTGAGCCCATTAGTCATTACAGCCAAATTTGACTGATGGCAGAGATGTCACAGATAATTCTGTCTCCAAAGGTTTTAAGAAAATCCAAGAACATTCAGGTAGAAAAGGGAGAGCCAGTTCCCAGTTTACCAGGTGAAAGAATAGCTGCCATAAGCTCATCTCTTACTAGAAATGAGAGAATCCATCACAAACAGAAACTCTGTAACTGTGTGATGTGCAGCAAAAAGATGGCAAAAGTCTACCCTGATTTGCACACCAAAGTCAATCAGCCACAAGGGACGAATCCATAGGAAATCAGGCATAATTAGGTCTAGAGCACAAAGGTCAATGAACACAGCAGAATGAAACACCATATAAATACAGAGAGAATCCAGTCTCATGCCAGGAAGTATTGGTAGAACCTAAGCAAATACTTAAATGCGTAATCATCTATCTTTACTCATGTCAAATAAAAGCTTTGTCAATAGTTACAGGCATGTTACATTGCTTTGAAAAACAATGTTTTTCAAAACAAAAGCACTGCTTTTATTTTACCTCCTTCACTACCTCCCTTTTAACAATTCCCCACCCAACTTGCCCTTACTGCAGGAAAAGAGGCAGCTAAGCATGCATAATTCCACCTCAGTGTTGAAAGGACTAATGATTCCAATACAGAGGAAAGCCAGCCCTGTTTCGGGGTGTACATGCCCTTCTGCTGTGTATCACAAAGTAAGAGTCCACTCCTCTCCTACAACAAGTGACAAAGCTTGGCTATATTTAAAACTAAGAAGTACATTCCTATGACTGTTTTTTTCAAAGATCTCCAAGATCTTTTAGTCAGTTCTCTGCTTCACAGAAATACGTGAACCATATCATTCCTCCTATGGAAAATTTCTCTATTTAGCCTCTCCATAGTTCCAGAAAGTTTTGCAAGATAAGGATAAAAAATACAATGTGCATCTGACAAGGGATCCCAGTCCCCAGGCTAATGAGTGTTTCCCAGATCATACATGGAGGAGGTACAGGCCTCCCTCCACCTGGAGGTGCAGCTTTTTATGACTCTTCCTTGAGCCTTCCTCTGTCTCAAAGCACTGCAGTGCCAGTCAAACACCGCTACTGTCCTCAAAGGTCAGAAGCACAGTTTGCTCGTTCTCATCACATAAAATGATTTTCTAAGGTAATTTTTTGAGGAGGAAAAAGGCAAATGAAGATACCCAGGTACACATAAAAAATTCCAACTAATTTGTCCCATTGTTGTATTCAATGGTGGTAGACAACACAGAAATTTGGGGAGCACCGAAAGAACCATACCATTGAAGCTGTGAACAAAGGTAGCTCAGAAATGTAGAGCATCAGACGCAAGCCAAGGCCTGGCATGAAAGCCTGTAGCTAGTTCTTTAAACAACAAATTACACATGTATAATGCTAGTCCCAATACTAGGTAAAGAATGGGGAAACATTACTAGAAACATAGAAAGTTAAATTGCAAAAACCAGACACTCTTTACAGACTTCTTTATGCTGAGGGAGAAGAGCAGTCTACAGTCAAATCAAAGGAATGAAAAACTGCACACTTGAATATGAGGGAAAAATAAGCACAGAGGATTTATTTTAAAGGCTCTGACACCTATGGGAAGAACTGCATTACATTAGGATACGCAGATCCACTTCCATGCTATTCACTTTCTACAGAAACATCACTGTGAAGACATTTTAATCTATTTTAAAAATAGATATAAAAAAGAGCTGTGTGTAACCTTTTGTTAGATAAATCATACCATCACTAAACCAGCTTTGAAGACTGGTTGCTTCTGCTGAACACAGTGGGAGCTCTGCCATGGACTGAGAGACAATGGCCTGTTCCTCACCGCAAGCTAGAGAAAATAACGTACATGTGCTGGAGCAGTGTTTGTGGAACATGGTGCTGATTTTAGTGATGGCTTTTTCTATGCACCAAGCATGAGATCATGTACAGGGCTGTATTTACATGGTGATGTAATTTTGCAGAAGAAGCTGGAAAAACAAGGAGGGTATATAATGTCCAGGGTGATATATGCCAAGCTTTCCACAACTATGCAGCCATGTCATATATATGTTGGCAGGATGAAAATAAGACGTGGGACAACCCTGCCCCAAGCTTCTAGACAAGCTTATGTTCTGGCTGCAAAATCAACTCATAACTCTAAAAGGAACTTTCATCAGGCAAACAATTTTCAAGTCAAACAGCATATGTACTTAATTGAATGCTTACAAAATCACCTTTTGTTTTATACAGATGTTCTGCCAACAAAAGGAAAAACCAGAGATGCCTAATGGATTTAACAACATGGCTCTATTTATGTTGTGATCACATAAGATCAGATGCTCAAATACAATTATTTTCCAAATAATGTTGTATGATAATGTGGTTTACAAACTGTTACACCCACTCATCTCCTGCAGTTAGAATCTCACACATTTTTCCTTAAATAAAATGCCATGGCATGTCACTGAGATGTAAAAACTTGAAAAATAAAATTTGTTGACCTCGTTTACATACAGAATGCTATTAGCCATAAATAAATAAAACAGGATTGGTTGATTAACCAGTGAAATTATACACACACTTTTTGGAAAATCTGATCAAGTTTAGTCTATGGTTGGTTTCTAACTATGCAGGCACAGATCTTTGTATGAATAACATTTAATATAAGATCATAATTGTTCTTCCAGTTCATCCATGTCCATTTGGGAGCTGACAAAAATAAAATTGGTGCAGCTCTGAACCTCTGTTGCTTTCATCAGAATTGTTTTCAGGTAGGAAGCTGGGGGAGTTACTAAGTAGAAGCAAGAGCAAATCCAACTATAAACCACATGTACCTTTTATCTACAAATAAAGTGAACTGACAAAACAGCTTTAACAGTAATTTCAATAAGAGTAAACTTGGATGTAACAACCAAAATAGTGACTGAGGATGCTTTAGAGGGACAACATACAGCTGTGACCATTAGAAGAGTGTCCCAGGACACCTCTTTTTCCTTTTTCTTGCAGGTATCCTGGAGTACATGAAATTCCTTGGTAATTTATATCATGGATTGGTCTTCAAATGATGCATCATCTTCCAGGATGCATTTCCTGGAAAACTGCCTTAGTCTCAAATAAGCCAGGAGCTGGATTTGAAGGACCTAAAGTCTCACATGCATTTTAGTGAGGCAGTCACTAAGCAGTAAAGCAAAATATTCTGCATTTAAAAGGCAAGATGTCCCAGGTGATTTCTAGCTGGCATTTTAAGACAGTCAAATGGAAATAACACCTGCCGAACAGCCTATTTTACAGGCAGTTTTACCCGTGACTGGTGCTAGGAACATGCGTGTATCCCCATGTCTCATGGTTTTTTCAGGACTGTTGTCCAACAGACCAACCACACCAATAAGCTCTAGACCCAATGAATCACCAACAAAAAATGCTTTATGTGACAAAAAGCACAACTACTGTGACAACAGTCAACTATTAAGAACTCATCGAATTCTTACATGAATGCACACAAATGCAGAACACGCCAAAGCTGGGGAATGAGCACAGGATGAAGCAGTGCCTCAGAGCAGTTCTTCAGAGTGCTCTAGTACCTGTGTGCATCTTGCACGGAGAAGCCTTATGTATCTCCTCCATGTGTCAGCAGTTAACTCCCCTACAGGCAGCATTACATGAAACAGTTTGTTAGCTGGCATTTTCTCACAGAAAGAAGTAGGAATTGAACTTCACTTGGAGATGCTGTTAAACATTGGTATAAACAATTGGGGAAAAAAAGAGGAATGTTTTCTGTTCATAGCTTTTATTATAAACATATAGATTAAATATTAACATAGCAAAAAAAAGAGACTAGTTAGGCCTTTAGAAGGGTAGGTGTCCTAAAACAGCCCCAGAAATCCATTTTATACAGTATCCACTGAGTTGGCAAACTTTGTAGAACCACTGCTGTGGTAACTGAAGTCTGCAAAACACTGGGATATTCCCTGTCCTCTTTTAAACAGAACAGCATTCTGCATCAGGAAACAGTTAGTTTGCACTTTTGTTTACTGCCACAATGAAGAAAATATTCAGCCACAATGAATAAAAAAGATCCATTTGTATTCAAATAAAGATACTCCAAAAATATCAGTTCAGCCCACTTCCTTTTTTTCATTTTACCCAGCAGGCCAGGCTCCTCCTGACTGCTGTAACTGGCTGAAAATTATCAGTGTCAGTCAAGATCTTCTGGGCCTACTAGGAGCTTTGCAAAGAGTAAGAACTAGAAGCGATGTTTGTTCTCCAAATGACATGCAAAACCTTTTTTCAGTTCTTTTATAATGACTGGTCAAAAAGTAGAATATGTATGAGTCTGTGAAAATCCTTCTGTTTTCAAAATACCAAATTTCAACAACAACAATCTGGATGTTTAAAGTTTAAAAAGTTTCAATTATCAACTTTTCAATTTTTTAATCAGGTAGTTGAAGTAGTGCAAAGAGGTCTGTGCTTTTAGACTTATACAGTATCAATTATACACTTGGTATTTTCCCCCCTTAAAAATAACTGTGAATAAACACCTGAAAATATTGGAACTAACAGAAAATACAATATTAGGATTTTGTTGGAAAAATACAATTTGCAATAAAAAATATAGTAATTTCTTCTTAGTAGAAACAAGTAATGAAAATATACTCCCACACATAATTTTTTTAGCATCCTAGACATGTAACAAATACTTCTGCAGTAGCAGCCCATCCTTTAACCAAAGTCTGAATCCCTTACAGTGCTGCATTTTAATTAATATCAAAAAGCACTTATGTGAGTAAATCTTTGTTTACTCCTTTGTACATGTTAGCTTGTGTTTTGGCAATGTAAGCAAATGCTAGAGCATGTTGATTAGATAGGAAGTGGTTTATATATAAGTATTCTATGTAAGAAAGTAATCTAAAAATACTGGCTCCGATCCTAGGCAGGGTCATTGCCTCTTTGTACTATTCCATTGATACCAGCCAGAATTTACCCAAACAGAGCAAGTCTGGAGGGCCCCTCTTTTAAAGATCACTAAGTCAGAGAAACTTTTATCTTTCCATCTCTCTGTTTTGAGAAAAGGATGGGGGCAAGCTCAAGCTACAGGCTTCTGAACAACCTTTCATCCAAAATGGAGATTAGAAAAGCCTGTGGCTGCTGCCTTACTGTGTACTTCCCTTTATGCCTTCTCCTACTGCCACAGCTTTCCCACTTGCTTGGGCACATGTTACTCTGATCAAATGGTGTCAACAACCCCAGAGGCTCACAGGTACCCAGAATCAAGCCACTGACCTACCTGACCCATACCCTGGACTTTGGAGTCTGCCAAAGACAAGACTGCAGATGAGCATGAGGTCAGTGACTAGTGTGAAATAGAGCTGATTCAAGCTGCTTCTCTCCAAAATTGAACTTCTGTGCTTTTACGAAGCCCAAAAGGGGCAAACATCTTTTTTTCAAGATGGATTTTGTGAAATCAAATGAGACTTTCTCCGGTTCCTAAGTCTTCTTTGTAATAATACTTAGCCAGTATTTCTCTTGGTGAAACTGAATCTTCCCTGTTTCCACAGAGGCATGATGCAGTGGAGAACTTCTGAAGAACGTGCATAGACAATATCTTTCTTTTTATTTATACTATTTTAGACAGAATTCTATTTTCGTAGAAAAAATCAGTTCTGAATTTCATCTCCAGTCTTCAAGACGGACCAATGCTGTACCATTTAACAACAACTTTTTCAGGGTTTGCAATGGTATCTTTCCACTGCTCTACTGCTTCATTGTTGCTGCTATCAGGACTTAACCAGATCTGCATTAAGAAAAAAAAAAAAAAAAAAAAAATTGAGTTTACCTGACGTAACAAAAGCCCAGCCTTTACTGGTTCCAAATAAATACTATGGAAGTGTAGAACAAGATACAACGTACAGACTGTGACCAAAGCATAACAGCAACAAATACAGGTCTGCTAGTCCTAACATATCTTGGCTTTCAGCTGGGAACACAGGGAGTCTGTGTTTAAATTTAGCCTCTAAAATAGTTTAGAGAACCCACTACATAACAGTGTTTCTGTACTTAATAAGATGTTTTAACCGAAGCATTTCTTGCTGTATTCAAATGCATGTGCTGGGGTCAGGGGCTCACCAGGCCAGTGGTGGCTCTGTGTCCGGACGCAGTTGGCTCCAAGCCACCCAGCATCCAGCACGAACTGTCCAGCATTTTCATGAGCATTTAAAATTGCACACTCCCACAGCCAGGGCCAAACCTGCATTCCACAGAGGTTACTAACATGCCCATACCACACATAGTCACGTAGTAAGAGTCCGTTTCTTCTCAGTATTCAGTTAGTGGATAGTGGCCATTAAATGAGGAAATGAAGTACAACTAGGAAATTTTCCCCCTTAACATTATCACCAGCCTCCATTGCCAAAAGAATTCTGCTTATGTAAGTAGGTAGTGTTATTTACAGGACTCTCTTTCCTCAAGTCTTCCAAGAATGAGTCCTTTTAAGACTTCTCAGAAACCTTGACCATGAAGTACATTTAGCCTATACTGCTGGGGCATGAGTCCTCAAGAAGTGAGAATAATGTCTTCCAGAATACCACAGACAGCTGATGTTTCATCCACAGAGATTCAATGTACATCTTGCTCATGATTAAAGACATGCCTGTAAAAGCAGCCTAATCTAAGTATTGTCTGCTTAGAACAGCATCCAATTAAACATCATTCTCTGAAGAACAAACTTAATGGATCCAGCTATATTCATTTTTTTTCCAGTTACCCAGCCAATTGCTCAAAGTACATTTTTCCCTGAGCCATATTTTATGTCTTCATGTGTTATGTGGCAATGTCTGCCTTCAAGGGCTGAAACAACCTTTTCCAAATAACCTCTGAGGAGCACAAGTTTTCCTCCCCCTAAAAATAAGATCCATGATTAAATGTAACTCATCAGATTGAGATTACCTCACATATTGCTAAGTGACTGCAAAATCATACCCAGTTATTTTCCCCCCAAAGTATTACAACTAAAAAGAACAATTTTTTTCTTTTCCTATTTCAAATCTAATTCCACCAACAGGAAGATGGGATATGTGTAACATGAGGCTACAAAAAATGGAGGAACTTCCCATAACTCTTGCTGGCACATCATTTCTATAGTTTATAGCACAAAAGCATCTCCTGTAGCTGCATGTCTTCAGCAGGCAAAAAACACATCACCAGAATGGGACAGTATCATTTTTTGTACCTAAGGACAGCACAGTCCTCCATTTGACATGAGATGTTACAGTTGGGGTCTCCAAATCAAGTCTACCTTATTAATTTATGCACATATTAAAATTCTGTTACTGCATCTAACTGGGTCAGGAAAAACACAGCATTAAGAAAAGCTGTGGCTCACTATACCAAGAAGAAGAGGAGAGACAGAAAGGACAGGATGATGGTAAATTAGAACAAGCGGGGGAAAAAGATGGAGAGAATAATGAGACCAGACTACTAAGTTTTATGGTGGTTAAATAAATATGATCACAGAAGTGCTTTCAAAGAGATACTACTGAAGTTGTGTCTGTTAAAAAAAACTTTAAAAAAAGCTAAAAATATTTTGTGTTTGGACACTTACACTATTACTTGATCATGCATAGTTAGACTATTGTACTGACTTCAGCATTGTTTTACCCAGGAAAGCAGTCTCATTGTAGCTGTTGATAATTCCTTGTACACATCCCTGCTGTGAGTGTATTGTTGTGGTGAGCCAACACCCCCTTGCTATACAGGACATTGTAGGTTATGGAGCTCCTGTGGGTGCTATGTTTGTTTTCTTTAGAAAGCTAAAGGCAAAGAGGTGATCCTATGTCTCTTGGAAGGAATCTGTCACACAGTAATACTCCACGCAAAACTGACATTAGGATTTCTTTTTGAAAGAAAAATCAAACGTCAGCTCCCATTCTGATGCTGGTGCATGCTTAAGAGCCCAGTACCATTCCTGCTTGGATTACATCCAGAAGAGTTTAGGAGAATTTACTATTTTGTTATATGTCACTTCGTTTAAAGTATTTTAAAATTCATACCAAGAAACCTGTGGAACTGGATTTTAAGTAAAGGGTATCAAGCTATTTAGCAGAAACCAACCTGTCCTAGGAAGTGTTTTCTTCTCATCGAGCTTCTGCTGTAGAGCTTGATGAGAAAGCTAATTCCTTGTTCTGCTTGGCTAACTGGAAAAACCATCATTTCTCCCCACTTCACTTGGCCATTAGTGGACTTCAGAAGGCGAGTCTTCTTCTTATAGATGATCCCCTCTGTACTAAACATTCCGACTTTCACAAAGAAATCTAGCACAACAGGGAAGGAAAAAGGCATAGCACACAAAGGGTTACTCACAACACACCCAAAAAGGAACCATCAAGATCCATATGCATGGTTCAAATTGCATCAATTTCTCAAAAGTCTGGCCAAAAGAACTGTACAATAGCTTTCCTGACTAGTCACACAAACAGAGTATGTTCGGTAATGTTGAACTGATTAACACAGTATCCAAACAGCAAGTGCAAGCTAATGCTCTTGTATGTCAGGATTAATACTGGGATAAAAATCTTCCAAAATACATAAACACATATCTACAAACCAAACAAAATATAATCAAGTAAGACATCTGGGGAAACAAGCCTTGGCAATGGAAATCTACCACACAATATGTTAGTCTGAGGCTTGTAAGGAATGTTATGAATTGCCAACCCATTTGAGCAGCAATTTACCTGTTACAAATGCTTTTAGACAGGAGGCATGAAACAGCTGATGTAACTTACTTGAAGACAGTGGCGTAGATGAAACAGGAAGGTTTTGTGCTTCAAGAATCTGTAACTGTATCCTCCTATTTATTGCTTGAAAACACGTCCCTATTTGAAGTTCTGGACGGCACACCTACAAGCAGAAGAATGTTGCCATAACATCTGGATTAAGTTGCTTATAAACTCAGGAAACACAGGAATTTTGTCATATGTTGGGCTCCCACATTTCTGTCTGGGATTTCCTGGAGAGAAATATAAGCATGTGTTGTATACAGAACCTGCAGATGCACAGTAAGTGCATCTTGCACTTGTCATAGCTGCAGTCCATGTGCTCCACTGATGAGCTGCTTATGTGTGGTGCACATACGGCCCTCGTGGGCTGCGGCCAGGGATACTGGGCAAATAAACTAGTCCTTGGTTTTCACCTGGTACAGATTCTGTAGTGGTAAGAGCAGATACACACAGGGGAAACCAGACGTGCCATTGCAAATTCACTAAATCTGGGTGTGGAAGTGAGAGACCATGTATGCTCCACTCACACAAAAACCTTCAGAGTTCCCCCTCCCACACTTCTGAATTTTGCAATATGGAGATATAAGCAATGTTTTCCATAGATACAAAGCCCTGTCGCTTAATGTCATGATTGCTTAGGGTGACTGCACACTGTGTAGTTTCCTGTGTTATGAAAGTACGTGTGTTTTACATGCCCACACACATACACCACTGCCACACACACATAGTGTCTGTATCAAGATCCCCAGTCTGATTCCTGGGGGGGTTTTTTAGAATTTTTGCCAGGGGCAAAGCTGCACTGAGTCATCCTCATTGCTCTCCTGTCAGACTCTAATGTCCTCAGAACACTGTAAGAGCGGCAGGAAACAGCCAATGGAGACCCACCTTTCCTGACAGCCTTCATTTAAATGGACTCTGCTAGTCTTTATTGCCTTCAAGTTTTAATGCACTTCAATGAACCAAAATGCACTAAGCAAGAGAGCAACAGGTCGGATAAAGAAAAGTCAGGCCCCAGTTCATCAAAGAGACCCAAATTCTCTTTGTAGCTCAGCCACAAAACTTCTGTATCAACTCTGAGCTTTCGCCTTCTATTGGCAGAGAGGGTAGAGTTTGCTGCCTCACAGGGTAGTACAGGGATGAATCCCAGAGTGTCTGGAGGGCTCTTGGATACAACGGTGAGGAAAGCCAACACAGACTGAGAAACTATGACGTGATTCAGAAATTTACACTGAGATAAAATGCTTTCTAAACCACCTTCCTCTGTCACTTTATCTTACTGCTTTTGAAGCAATATGGTTTTTCACATTAGAACTAAAAAATGTCAAGTGTAATTTATGTTAGAAATCAAGAGTATCATTCATGTTACTCAGACATACTTAAATAAAATTTGCTTTTGAATTGCTAATTCAAGTTTAATTTGTTGAAAATACATATGTCTAGACACAATCTATAAAAGAAACAAACAAAGTGAGAGTAGGGGGAAAGGAAATCCCACTGCGAGAACCACCTGCTTCTTATTACATTAATGGAAATGAACTGTCTGAATTATTACTTCACAGCATGCAATCTGAACATTAAATATATGGCTGTCTCTGCAGTTTCAGGCCACTGAAGATCTCAGCACTTTTCTTCCATAAAAAAGCAGATTCCATTTGCTCTGAGCTCTTGCTGTGAGTCCTAAGGATCTTCTGATGAAAAGACAATTAGCTGGTGTTCTTTGCTGAACATTTCCCCAGAATGCCCCTCCCTCAAGCTGTGAGCCATGGTGTGGGAGAGCTTGCTCTAGCTGTTTTCCTAGAAACATCTGCAGTTTATGACCAGAACAGCTATGTGCAGAGTTCAAAAGTCTGCATTTTTTCCCCATCAAAATGCCTTTCTCCAAGGAAGTAGGGTAAAGAGAATTAAAAAAAAAAGAACCCCTCTAGTTTTTACTCCTGAATTATTTTACTTTCATTTCCAGCAACTCTCTAGGTGAGATAAGAACATACTTCCACAGTATTGGCACTTACAGGTGCTTTGGAAGGAGGAGATATATCCAGCCAATGACTCGACTCCTGTGAGCTCAGCTCCCGCAGTGCCAAGGAACATTCTCCAATAGTTTTTTTCCTGGGAGTCTGTGTCTGGATTTTAAATACCAATCTGACAGCCTGCAGGCTTTGCAGTTTAATAGCAAAAACAAAAGTTTCCATAAATTCAATGTCCTAGAAAGAAAAACAGAGGAGTAACATCATCATTTTAAGAGAATCCCACTGAGCCCAAAACCTAGAAACTAAGGCATCCTGGTTCTATAGCCACTGCTCCCAACTACCATTTTTGGTTGCCATGGAAAAGTGTGCTTTTATAGTGCAAAGTCCACACACACATTCACCCCCTTGTTGTCACACCCTGGCAGGGGCAAAGTTCTGGGTTATTTTTCATTACCATAATGAGTTGCGGCCATCTCTTCTAGAGCTCTACAACAGCACACACACATTGTCATAACAGATTCTCTAGCCTTTTGCTACAGTCTCTCCAGCTAATTTTTTCTTTCACCATTGGTTCATATTATGGGAGATTTATGTTGCTTTACCTTCTACCCTCTTAATATTCCTTTACTGCCACTATCAGGAATCTTGTCCCACGTGACCAATTTTTCCTATTTTCTGTAGCGACAAAAGTGTGAATATTGTCTCCTGCCAGATCAGAGGCAGTACATCAGCTACCTTCCCTGGGATGAGAGTGCACCTACAGGTATGCCCCGTCATCCTCTGGTCCCCCATCAGGGAGGTGCCGAGGCCAGCAGCTCATGGTTCAGTCCCCTATGAGCATACCGATCCTGCCAGTTTGTGAGAGAAGGAGAGCAAGAGTACAATGCAGGAGAGGATACAGGGGGAGGAAGTGGAATAAGGCTTTTAATAGGATTTTGAGAAGTTGGGGGAAGTACAACACACCTGGGCAGCTACCACGGCAAATATGGCACAGGAGTGGATGTTTGGTCCATTTTAAAAATCCATTTACATGTCACATTTTTTTTTGTGGGGAAAAGTATTTCTCAGTGTTTTTCATGCCTCTACTTACACTGCAGCCCTCCTTGGCAGAAGATTTGAAATGCACTGGCTTGGGCAGTGTGAGAATTCCCTTGACACAGATACGAGGATTTTCCCCACAGCTAGAAGGCCAGCTCAGGTCTTTGCACTGCAACATTGAAAACAGTCCATTTAGACAATGCAAGACTTTTACCATTTGATGTAGTTACAGGGTCTACTTAAAGTTCCTTTGCCTGAAAATTATTCACAGTTCTTGGAAGTATATAAAACAACCAGCATAACCGTATCACATTTGCTGACAAAAAAGCCACAAGAAGCTACGTGTCCTCAAAGTTCTGTTAGGGTTCTGCCCTGAAGGAACTGTTAAAGTCATAGAATCACAGAAGTCACTTAATTGCTGCCTCCACAGTTGCTCCCATTTACTGCCTTCAGATTTCCACAGGAAAATGTCCATAGCAGGACCAGCCTATGACCAGCTCAGCTTTCTAGTCTGTGCTGAACAGTTCCTCACTTCACACCCAGAGTATATGTTAACATATGTACAGTAACGTAAGGAGATATAGACTACTTCTTCTTATTGACTGCAGCAGAACAGAGATTGCAACAGAAAAAAAATTAAAGGAGAGGAAGATGCTTTGAAGCCTAGTATTACATTTGACTGAATGTTTATATTAACACTTAAAAGTAATTTTATTTTTTTCGTAAAAGCATTCATTAAAGTAACAGAGAGACAAATTTTCTGACAATTACCACTAAGTATAGGAGAAGAGTCATTTGAATAAGTAACCAACTTATTTATATTTGCTTACATGTAAAACTGTGATCCAAATCTGTTCTACAGATGAAACATAACACAACTTCACATTCAGTCTTCCAAAGTCTCGTTCATCACCTGATAATGTAATAGTATCTATGGAAGAAAGCCAATTAATATTTTTAGAAGTAATGCAGTATCTTAAAAGTTCAGTCCAGAAATAAGGGAACTCACTAGTAGGTGGGCTGCTTATCTTTGCAAACTTTTCTCAAAATAAGTTTGAAATATTTTAACATCTACATTTTAAGGACAAAATATCCACCAAGTCCAGTACCCTGACCTTCTGCATAGCTAAAAGCCTTCACATTTCATAGAATAGAATCATGCAATCATAGAATATTCTGAGTTGGAAGGGACCCTTGAGGATCACAGAAGTCCAGCTTCTGGCCCTGCTGAGCAGACCACACCAAGAATCACACCATGTGCCTGGGTTATCTCAACTGAATTTAATAACTTGTGTTATACTCCAACAACTTTTAGACAGAAAAAAGGCATGTTCCTGAGACACCCAGAACACATTTATATCCTATCACTTCCCTTAATCTCTTTCACTGTTAAGTTTATAAATTGGCCTCTTCTTTATCTTTCTCAAATTTCAATTCCAGTCTAGTAAACATTTTACTATTATGCTGTCTCCAAGTCAGAAGAGCCATTTAATATCCAGCATTCCTCTGTCATGACTGGAACCAGGTCATTGCCTCAGTCTTCATTTTGAGGAGACTGGGTCAAACTCTGACTTCTAGCAGGGTGACTTTTGGGGGGACTTGATTAATTTTTGAGTGTTTATTTTGCAGTATCTCCACTTCTTCAGCATTCTTTCATAAATAAGGATACTGGGTTTGCATGCAATATTCTTGTCTAATTACCACTGTAATATGGGTATTGGATTTCAGGCTCTTCACAGAGAAAAATACTGATACATGAAAAACGACTAGACCTGGGACCTAGTGCTGCATCCTATCCTAACACAGTGTCTGTAATTTCTTAGTTCACTTGCATAGTAAATCCAGGTATGAATTTCTCAAGAGCATGAGAACTTCTCAAACTCTCATTTGCTCAATCTCCAGACAACAGGACAGTGCAAGCCCAAAACTCTTAATTTCAAATGCCAAGTCATCTCTAGCTGACCTGCTAGTCAGACTCATCTCAAAAAAACCCCAAAAAAACCCCAAAACCTAAACAAAAACACCAACAGTAGAGTAGAAGCAGCTTAATGTTTCATGTGCAAAGGGAAATATTTCATTACAAGATAAACAAACAAAACATTACCCAGACTCCTGTTACTGCCTTGTGAATCCTTCCTGGAAGAGGTACTGCTAGGTACACTGGAGACTGAATCATATCTCTGGGGACAGGAAAAAAAGAGTCACTAAATTCAGAGCAACAGATGCAAAACCCAGAGACTATACCATTAGACAAGATATGATGAAAACAAAATACTCAATTTCAAATATTGCTTCATTCCCTACTAGTTTCTTGATCCAGCAGCATGCAATTACTATTTTGATGCAATGAGCTAACAGAGGACCCATTTGACCAGCAGAGATTTTTTTTCTCATGGAATATACACAACTTCATTGCTATGTAAGATATGATTATTAAAGAAGAAATAAATAAACGCAGTGTTTTGTGTCAATGGAAACTTCCAGTGTTCCACTTTTCAAGTGATGGGAGAAACTACAAGATGATGAACCCTGACATGCTGTCTCTCTTGTCCTGCCTAACAGCCTACTTGGGTTTCTCAACAGTCCTGCGGGGCCAGAACAGCAAATGTCAGAGGAGACACCAGGAAAAAGCCTCTTGAAGTTGGTCAAGATGTTGACCTTTTCCCTCTAGTCCTCCCAGTGCACAGTGCAATGCCTTCCAGTATTTACTTTGGAAACACAATGCAACGGGAACAGATACACGGAGTAAGCTGAGTTTTCAGTATAATCTTGGTTACAAGGGAACTCACCTTCATGAATCGGTGAGGTGGGCTCCGGAGATCAAACATCGAACGACTTACATCAAGTGATCCAGGCAAAGCACTGGGTCTTAAATCACTAACTAATAAGACAAAGAGAACAATAAAAAAATCATGTTAGCTTAATTGCTAGAAAGAAAACTCAACTAAGAATAACTTTCACAAACTATTGGAAAATATCTGCTCAAGCCTACAGGTTATAAATGACCAAAATGGTTTAAAGACAGTATGATCTGCTGTTTTTAGTACCATTTTCCAGGAACATGGGGATGGGGCAGGGAGGAAGAGATGCTCTCTTTTTCAAAAAATTAAATTTTTAATGGAAAAAATGTCAATTTTTATGCAGGAAGTTGTTGGTAAAATATAAAAGAGCAGAAAGATTTTAACCATAAAAATATGTTGTTTACCAGTAATAAGTAGAATTTCAGAAAAACATTTATGAATTTATTTTTCTGTTTGCGTGGAGTCTTTTTTTAAAGATGAAGAGAAGGGGCTTCACATTACAGTTCAAGACTTTAATTTCATATCTTCCAAATAAACACATTCTGTAGTTCTAAACCCATACACATGAAAAATACCATAGCACTCGCTGCAACAAACTAGGCTTAGAGTTTTGCTTTAATAATCTATACATGCACATGACATTCTAAGTTCTGAAACAGCTGTCAAAAAACTCTGGAGGAAAAAGGCATTTTAGAACTGTACTCTAGACACACTAGAATAACCTTTCTTGTGTTTAAACTTACTAAGACAAAACTAGTAAAGTGTTTACTTAGCTTGAAGAGACATGGAAAAAGAGATGATGAACTGAAGGGAAGATGTTCAAGACAGTTTAATAAAACCCATTTGACTCCCACCACAGGTGCTTACAAAGCCTAGTAAAACCGTATGTGTTAAAGGCTGCTAAAATTCTACATGTGTTTTGTTCTCTTAAAAAAAGATACAGAATAGTCTTTTCATGTAGTCTTTGTGGTGATTCAGAATTATTTTAAAACAGGACATAGACTGAGACATTTTTCCCCAGCTGAAAATAAGCATGATATACCATTCTAAATAAAACATCTTTAAAAATGCGAGCTGTTGCCAGCTTCCGATTTCATGGAGAGGGTGTACATTTCCTGGAGTGTTTTGAGATTTCTGAATGCATTTGCCTTAGCAATCACAAGCAACAACTACTCATCTACTGTAGTTTGAACAGCATTCTTTATAGGATACTTACACCAACAAACAGCACAGAAGACAATATTTACCTAGATAGCCAAACACCTTCTACCTAAACTTTTACTATCTCACAGCCCTCCCTCATTCTTACACACACTGAGAAGTGGGGACATTGCTGTAGCTTCAAAAGCAAACTACAAAAAAATCTGGCATATAGCATCATGCCCCACTTTGCACCTGTGCTTGTCATCTGCTCCTGAATGTTTTTTGGCGCTTGTTCCTCTCCCCATATATGTATTCCTCAGTACTCTCCAGTACTGCATCCTGGTTTGGATCAGAGGCAGCTATGGTATCTCATTTTGCCAATTTCTCTACCTTTTTGTGATGCATGCAAGCCTTGTTAAGCCCCCAAAAGACAAAAAGTAACAGTGCAGCTGAAAATTAAGCAGAGCTGGCTCTGCAGATTGATTCACCAACCAAGTGTCTGTAGCACACAGACCAGCTTGGGAACTGCTATAACCAAAGAAGTCTTCTGTAGACTAATGGCTTTTATTCCTCTTACCTATAAACCGTGAAAAAGGGAGGAAGACAGAGAAGCAAGGGTGTGGTCCTTCTCACCTGACCCATATAATTTCCTACTATCTGATTTTGCTTGGAAGCGCCTGATGAGGTCTGGCGAAACCCGATGCTCCAGATAGAAGGGGTTGTACACGTCATAGCGGGGCCACTGGTACACGCCGTGCAGTTCTGCCTTCCGCTCGCCAAACGAGGCTCTGGCTGACTCTGTGGAGCACAAGTAAACATCAAATGCAAGAGTTCCAGACATAACACATGCTGCCTGGCTTCATAAGGCAGGCAGAGTGCCTTCAGGGCAAAGGACAAAATATTTCAATATTGTCTACTTTGGGTAAAGGGAAAAAAAAGAAAAAGAAAACACACATTCACGTTATGTCAGGTTTCCACAGTGTGTGAGCAAACACTGGAATTAAATTGGCTGTAAAAAACTATGCATACCCTGTCTTGGGGTTTTGCAATAAAAGCCTAAGTAGTTAAATACAGAAGGCTCCAAAGGCAGACAGCAAGACAGAAGTTAACAGGAAAAGTAGCACCATGTGTACAGAAAACCTCCAATTTATTTAGTTACCCACCACCAGCATATTCTTACTGAACTAATGGACCCCCAGACCTTCAGGAAGATCTTGTATGGAAAGATAATGAGGCTTGTGACTGCAGTCTCCTTATCTACTTTCCATGGGAAGTCTGTCCGTGGTAAAGTCACTGGTCCAAAATTACTTGAATTGTTGGCTGAGGCATAAGTAGACATATCTGAGAATGCTTGAATCCCCGCCCTTTACTCAGGCCACAACACTTTCAGAAAAAACATTTATGTCTTGGTCAGCAAAACAGTGAAGAACACTGCTGTAGTGTTCTTTACTGCCTGGAGTGAAAAGAAGCCATGTGTAACAGCACATTAGAGAATGCGGTGACCTGGATTCTGCCAAACTCTGATACTTACTTCCTTCACTTCACCTCCCTGGACTTCAACCTATCTCTTAAAAAGTTCTTTACCCCGCAATAAAGGGCCCTCAGTTCTGCAAGCGTGTTGCACCCTAAGAGGCAAAATATCACTGTTCAAGAGTCCTCTCCTGCATGTGTTAGTAGTAAAGTAAAAAACAAAAACACTGAGATGGAACAAGGGCAGTGATAAAGCAAGAACTCAAGTGCAGTGGGCTTGAGCACGACGTAAATCAGGATGAACACTAAAAGTCAGGCCACAAAGAATTGCTACAGAGCAGATGACGGAAAATCCAGTGTTCCAGACCAGGAGCACACTTCTTCCTGCTAGCTTACTTCTGTGAGAGCATGAGACACACTGCAGCGAGCACTGAAGAGAAAGGCTGCCAGAACTTAATTGCTTTCAGAAGGATTGCCAAGAGCTAACACTGAGCATGTCCTGTCTCACTACAGGAAAATGGCCAGACGTGCACAGAAAATGGTGAGGAACTGAGAGCAGAACTTGGCCTTCTACAGATATTTAACAACGGTCTAAGAAAAAAGTATTCTAAAGACATTTTTTGAGTATGCTGGTGCTTTGGCTAACGTGAAGAAAGAACGACAGCACACTTCACTGTATTTAGGAAATCTCCCTAAAAAGTAAACACTGCATTTTTAAACACAACTAATGCGGCTTAAAAAGCTGTACTTTAAAAAATTAGTATTTATATTTGGAAAGAGAAATGTAAGTTTCCTACTTGACATAAGAGTCACTTTTCAAATATCTGTTCAAACATTTAAAATATTTGCTCAAGAGAGACAATTATGAAGAGTCAGGTCATCCTGCCAGAATATCTACCAGCTTGTAGCCTAAGGGCCACTCGGCACACCAAGTCCCTCAGATATGATCAGGAAGCAGAATTCTCAGTGTAGACAAGTCACTGACTGTTAACAGCATGAACAAGGAAAACATTCATCTAAAGGCTGTCAGACACATCTTCCTTCTCTCTGGAGAACATCCATGCCTCAGAGTCCTTGATGAACTTCTCTGTACAGTATCTTGAGGAGAAGATAAGACAGAGATAAGGCAGAGCCTAAACCTAGACCCAGTAAGAAAGGGGATTATCAGGAGCATGTCCTGCTTTTCCATAGCAAATCCAACTATGGACTTAGAAGAACTAGCTCCTGAAACAGCAGGCAAGTGGGGAGGTGAGGCTGAGAGATGAGGGGGCCTCACATGTTCCACCTCCAGCTCTTCAGTTGCTGTTAATGGCTGGTGAGACATCCCAAATAAAGCCCACTAGAAGCTGGGGCACAGAATGGCCAATCTGTACTGAACAGCTCTGCTAGGCTGCTTAGCTTGGCTATGGCGCCAGTGGTACATGCAACAGTGGGTGGGGAGGAAGTTTGGTAATAGGCCTGCAGGAGCAGGAAAGAAGCAACAGCAGGGACCTAGTGAGAAGAGGGAAGGGTGGGAATAAAACCCCACAAACGCAAAAAAGTTAGTTAGGTACTACTGCATTAGTTATTATGCAACATATGGTTGACTTCTTTCAGTTATTAGGGTTTTCACCTCCAGAAAGGAAATACAGTCACATGGGACTAAGAACACACTACCAGCTTATCATGTCCTTGAAGCAAAGCAATTATAGAGGAAACAACTGTTCAGATATGTCCCTGTGCCAAAATTTTCCCTTACCTAATTGTATGCATCTCCTGGCAGGACTAAGAGCCTAACAGTAGCATATGCTCTGTAACTCATGTTAGTGGGACAGGATCCTATTCTTTTAAAACGCTACCGTGTCTAAATTGCACGTACCTCATTTTGGCAGTTTGAGTATGGCAGTAACAGAGGTTGAAGCACAAGATTGCTGTAAAGCAAAAAATTAATAGTATCATAGGAAACCTCGTAACAGGGGATCTGTGCCCCCTGGCCTCCAAAAAGCAGAAAAAAGAGCAGGAAATAGTAGGGACAAAAAATTCTGCCACATAGTAGCACATGCCATCTGTTGGCAAAATTTGAAAATCAAGATGTGTTAGTATGTTAAAACATACCAAAATATTAACCATGAAAACCAGAACACCCTCCTCCTTTTACTTGAATGATCTGGAAGCTGGGGATATGTTAGGTCTTTCCTTGTCTCCAATAAATTCTTTCTAAAGATTCCATTTCCTTTAAGTGTCTTCCATTACTTTTTGAGTATGAGCACTAGTATGCAATCCTCCCACTCAGTTTTATTCATGCAACATCACAGAGATTCACAGTGGTATGACATAGTTCCCAAAACTTCTCTGTGTGTCCAGAGAGAAAAGAAACAAGCTCCCCAGGCTCCCCCGGGAAGCGGCCACAGCACCAGCCTGACAGAGTTCAAAAAGTGTTTGGACAACGCTCTCAGGCACATGGTGTGACTCTTGGGGTGTCCTGTGCAGGGCCAAGACTTGGACTTGATGATCCTTGTGTGTCCCTTCCAACTCAGCATAATCTATGATTCTTTGAAACAAGACCAGGCTTCTAGAAAAGTTCTGCAAACATATGTTTTCAGTAGGAATACTTGACAACTTTAAAGGAGTAGCAGAAGTTAAACAACTATTTCAGCAATACCGTCTGTATTTTACCTTTAATCCCTCCAGCATGTGAGATACTAGGAAGGTTCTTCGGCTGTACATAAGCCAGTTTGAATGGAGGGACCACAAATGGTACCTCCTGACCATCCAGGGGCAGTTTAGAGAGTAAATAATCCTCTGAACAGCCAACTTGACGCTTCACTGACACAGAAGACAATGGAGGCTTCTCTACAATAGTTGGCTTGCTTGCAGCTACTGCTTCAGATTCCTGCACCATGGAAACTGCTAAAAATAAAGAGCAAGAAAAACAGACAGTACACATGTGCATTAATTTTTGAACAATACTATGAACAGATCTCTTTTATTTAATAATATCTCTGCTTGATACATTACTTAACAGCTGCTAGTATTCAGTTTTACAGCATTCAGGAGTAGCACCAGGAAAAGATATTCATCCTCCTGACACCTGTCCTGATCCAAACTCTTTGTTGCCCAAGCTTCTATATTTATAGCTACCTTCCTCTTAAGTGAATTTTCACAAGAGCTACACTTGTATCATAGAAGAGTTCTTTGAACAAATAAGACACCAAAGAAAATCCTAACAGAGTTTAAAATATCCACAGAAGAAAAAAAAAAGAAAAAAGAAAAAAAAAAGTGCATTCAGATTCTGAGAGTTCAAAAGATGTAAGACCTTTACACAACCTTGGGTAAAAAAGCCGGCTTTTTTGGACAGTATTCTAGACTGCAAAGAGCAGACTTCAGACAAGTGTTATTTCTCAGTTCCAATTCATAACACTAACAAGCATATGTTCAATCTCCAAGTGGAGGTATGGAATGAATTTTGGATGTTGTAAGAGAAATCAAGTTTATCGGGGTAACACAATCACTTTGTTAATGGGAAAGCTAACAAAACAGCAAAACTTTTACTAAATCCTCATTATGTCAGAACTCACTTACTTTCCTTGTCCATGCAGAAACACCATTTACAGCAGGTTTTTATACATTCTGTTGCCATTGTTGTCAGTGTTACAATTTAGAGGGGACCTCAATCAGTGATCCAGTGCAGCTATCAAACCTGAAAAACACAATAAAACAAACCATTTTAGATGGGAGTAACTGAAATCAGAATGCAGTATTATCAGCTATTTAATATGCAATTGCTTTTTGGACACAGTCTCAGGATCAATTAGAAAGTTACTTCAGTCATGAAAGTATCAGAGCCATCAGATTTCTCTCACCGAGTCTGATCATTTTTATATAAAAGCACAAGGAAAGAGATAATTTTAACATATGGCATTCAAATACTTTCAGTGATTCACTCAGACAGATCCCTGTCTTTTGGAAACACTAAAATTCTCCGCATATTTCTGTGTGCCACTGGGCTTTAGAGTTTGCTCAGCTTTACAGCTGTTTTGACATGGTATTGTCCAGTCATTTGCAAGATGTGTTTTTAATTCTGTTTCCCTTGTTCATGTTTCTCTTATCCTCTTTCACTCCCCTACTATTTTCGCATACATCTATACATGTTTACATTTTTCACTCGACATACTCCATACTTTTTAACTTGAAAACAGGCTTTATGAATGATGCCAAAATTGCCTTCTTTGAGAAACTACTGCTTTCTCATAATTGTACACACATGAAACTGAAGACCTGGTTTATTATCTAATTGTTTGCTGTGCACACAGAAATAGAGCACGCTGACTTTCAGCAAAATAAGAGGCATGTAATCTACAAAAGAATGAGAACAAGTCTCTAACAGCTGGTTAACATTATAAGAACTTTATGACAATGCTAACTGGCCTCATTTAAATGTCTTTATTCATATCCTTATGTTCTCTTTTCAGAGGGACACAGACAGCTGCGTTGCCTCCTGTCCAAAACTTTAGCTGTCTAAGTCTAGTCCTTTTACATCTGCCTAAAGTACACAAGGTAGAACACACCCAGGACATGATTCTAACTCCATGAAGGTTAGAAGACACCAAACAGAACATGAACATAGATTGAAGGGATGGGGAAGACAACAAGTAAGATAGGGAGGGAAAGCACAGAGAAAATATGCAATTTTACCAAAAAATGAAAAATGGACATGTTTGCTTAGTTATTTCAAATGCAAGAAATTTCTGAACGCATCTGTGCTCCAACACAGAAACCATTCCCACCTGCAGCTTGAACAGTGCTGTAATTTTCTTTGTATATTAAAAGACAGCTAGAGAACCACACAAATTCTATGGAAACAACTGTAATATCCCCCAAATTTTTCTTTCACTAAAAGCTCCTCAAAATTCTGTAGATGTCAAGTGGAGATACTAAGCCACGGACACTTCATCTAACTCAGACACATTACTCTGCGCAGAATCCCTCTCTCAGTACTTGCCTTCGTCTTAAAATTGCCCATGAGCGTAAGTACAACACGAGATCTGCATCAAAAATCTTTGGAGGCAATGCCACCAGCTCCAGAACCTGCTCTGCATCTTTACAGAAGCACAAAAGGAGGCATGGGAATTTCTCATTAAATTCTCCATGGTTCTAAGGATCAGATTTTCACTGCTGCTCCTCCCTTGGAGGCACACTCACGATAGCTAAGGCTGCTAATTTACTTTGGGCTCCCTTACAGTGATTTTCCTTCCCAGCTGTTATCAGTACACAGCTGGAGATAATATGCTTCACTCTTGCTCACCATGTTTAAAGTGGACTGAAACAGCTGCTCTGTTTGCTCTAAGCTTTGCAACAATAGTATCTAAGCCTCAGTGGCAGTCTGCACAGGCAAAACAGACTTTTATCTCAAAATGTTGAGGTTGAATTTATTCGCTAGTGCTGGTGAAGAAACCAAAATGTTAGTACTGCCCTACGTTCTAGCTACATAAAGTGGAAAAATTCGTTTTTCTGCATCAGAGAAAATTCAGTTCATGCTAGTGAATTGTTTAGCTGGAACCATTAATGTGAGCAAATAAACAAATGGAAATCATCTGTCACAAGCAGCTGCCTTTCCTTCACAGGGGGTGTGTGCTTTACCTAGAAAGAAAGGGCTTCATATGGGTATTGAGGATAACACTAATAATGCAGTTCTACACCTTCTGTCCTTCTATCATTAAAAAAGACCATGTTTTTCACAGTAATGCCAAGTCAGCTGTGATACTCTTTAACCATTATCTTTCTTCCCCATTTATCAGTATGCAAATGTTCACACGTTGTTCTTCTATCTGAAGACAAATATAAAGCAATTCATCACTGCCTACTGTAAAGAAGAGTATGGATTACAGATTGTTCTTTAGCAATAGGCAAGGCAATATCAAGAGTGAATGCCAAAGTATATAGACACGTATCTTAGAGCCTCCAGTTTTAGCTTTGTTATAGGAGTTTGAGAAGACAGTTCCATGAGTAAGAGACTAGAACACCGTTTACCCTTTCTTTAAGCTTAAAAATGTAATGGTTTCAGTGACAAAACTTGCACTTGGGTCCCTAGACTTACACCACAGCCACATTATTAAACAAATGACAGCATTTGCAGAGACAGGCCATTTAGAGACAGCGCTCCCCTGTTCTGCTTAGAGCACTTTGCTTTGTTCATGGAATCACAACATGGATGGCCTCAATTACTTTTAAAAGTTTTAATTCACTTAATTAAGCCACAGTGATAAATACTGGGGTTTTTTTTGGTTTGAGCAATCCTGGCAGTAAATTAGATCGCTTGACTCTCAGTTAATATATTTTCTTGTATCTGTATTTTCCAAGCTGCCTACAGTTATTTATACAACTTTCACTGCATGCAGAAGTTTTCTCTTAACCATGTGGGAGGGAAAGAAATTTAGCAGGTTCTGCTGTATATTTTATTAACTGAAAATGAACTGAAAATGAACAAAAACATTGTACAAGACTAAGCAAGTATTTAATGATCTTGACAGAAGTTGACATTTCCATCAAATGTTAAACTTATCCCCCATGCCAGATCCTTTTGCTGGTGCTGGCTACCCAAAAATCCTCAGTATATAATTTAACAGTTGTTAAAAGGTTGTACTAACATGAATTTATCTGGGAATATATTAATGAAATAAACCAGAACAATAGAGACATTCGTTAGGTGCACCACCAAATCCCAAAGAAATACTGACTTCCCAGCAATGTCATCCATCTTAACAAGAAGTTAAGACTCCTTGACACTATCTCTACTTTTTGAGGTCAGGTTTTTTTAGGCAATATGCACGAAACAAGGACATCCTCCATTTTTGAGATTCTAAACTGACAAAAGGATGGGGGAAAAGAGAATTATCCCTCATTTTCAGACAAAAAACAGAGGTAGAGAAATCAGCTTGCAGAAGAGGGAACTAAACCCAGATCTTGTCACTCTCATGTCAAATTCTCTCTTTCTTGGTGTTTTCCACCAAATTCAGTAAGCCATTTCATTTCTCTCTTCCCAGTATCAAGCCAAAGTAAGATAAGCAAATGTAACTCAGCAAAAGTATTTCCACACTAAGGCAAAAAGAGAGCCAACCTTATTAGAACATCCTGGAAATCACAGTTTAAAACCTAACCACACACATACACTGAGCCTAGAGAATTATAATCACTATTATTTTAATGGGTTTAGATTGAAAACATAAATTATCTTAATGATTTCCAGATTCCTCTGATAGAAATTTTGACTGAGCTAAAATCAGATAAACAGAGTATCAAAGACTTTAGTTCCAGATGCCTCCAGAACAATTTCAAGACAGAGATGTTTGGAGAAGAAAGTAAATATTTTCAACAACTCATTAAATAAAAAGAACATGATAGAAAACGGATGATCACAATATTAAATATTAAAAGCTGGAAGTAGTCTGAAAAGAAATGTCAGGTCTTTACTGCCTTACGAGGAAAGGGTGTGTTTTGCAACAAGACTGCAGGCTGCCAATGAATTTTACTGCATTTAGTCACAGCACTGCTCCATAGGCGTTGAACAGGTAACACATTTATAACCACACAATAGAAACAAAGGTGAAATAGCTGTTCTCAAACAGGGAAAGCTGGCTAAACCAGTGGCTTCAAACATTTTGAGATTTATTGCCAGTCATAAATGTATACAACGCATTCTCAAATCTGCATTTTAGAAACATACCACAGTAAAATTCTAGTAACAGTAAGTTCTCACACAGCAGGATGTGTAAAACAAAATATCCGGAAATAAGGATCATCAGTTGTTACAAAGCATTTGGGCCAGATCTTCGAATGACGTAAGTGTCTACAACTCCAGGAGCCCCAGTAGAGCCAGGACACTTTGCAACATCTGAGGATCTGCACTCTGGAGAAAGTGAGCTCAAGCTTGCTAGTTCACACCTCAGTCAAATACCCCGTTTATGATACCTCTTGTGCTACCTGTTTATGCCACCCTATGACTTTCTGCCTTTCAGATCCAGAAGATGCAGTTAATTTCAGTCATATAAATCCTTCAGAGAGCAGAACAGCACCAGCTCAGGTCTCCAGATGTTTAACAGAAGCACAGCGCAGCAAAAGCTGCTTCTGATGCAGGTCAGATGGATTATCTTTTGGTGGTGCAGAAGCTGCCGAAGGCTTAACTTCCACAGCCAGCTGTTTTGTGGTTTTGCTTCTGGGGGAGAGCATCTGGGAGCTGTGCACCCCTCTCAGCACAGCTCTTCAGCTGAAGAGGGGTGGCTGGTGACCACTGCATCTCAAAACCAGCCAACACTAGTAAAACAGCTAAATGGTTTTGAGACATTTGCCTCCAAGTACTTTGCTCCTATAGCAGCAAGGAGAGCACACGTACCTACATACACTTACCAAAGACATAAAGCCCACAGTTTAAAAAACACCTACTATTTTTCTGGGGACTGTAGGCAGGTCTGATTTGTACTGCCCACACAGGAGAGACAGGTACCTCAAGTGGATCTGAGCATGTGAAAAGAGAGGACACAGCTTTGGTTCCCATTCATTATAAACTTCAGCAGTAGCAGGTTGTCTGCAGGAATAAAAAAAAGGAAACAAAAAATGTCATGCCAACACACGCCTACCAGGCGCATGATAAGAAGCTCCTTTCTATACCTGTTTCTGGAACAACCCCACAACAGTGATATCTGCAGCAACTTGTGGGTGGGGATGTGTGTACATACACCCTCCTCTGCTTAGAGCCACAACTCTTTGAAGAGCAGGAAAGCTCTGGAAATTTGCATGCAGGTATTATTCCACTTCTTCTGCCTTCCAAGGAAATTAAGATAATGTGAGGCTTTCTCTTTTTTTGTTTCTGGAAAGAGAAAGGGATTTCACCCTGAAAGCAGTGGATCACAAAGAAGATGCTGAAATAACACAACAGAAAAAGAGAAGTTATGAGAAGGCTTTTGAAGGACACAACCAGAAAGGCATTCCTGCGAGAGACATCTTACAAACAGTTCAACAGAAACCTAGTGAAGAGATGCAAAACTCTCCCAGTACAGCAAATGAAAAAAAAGAGTGCAATTACATATTTAAAACTGAAGACCATTCATCGTTAACCTAGTTTAGCTGATGGGGATTTTATGACAGACCACTGCACAGCTTTCCTGGGGCACAGAGGCTCCCAGCGTTGTTTAAGCAGTTATGCAGTTGAATTGGGTAACAGAAATAGATGGTAAAGTCACACTCCATGATGCAAACAAACCACCAACTGCCCAGGCACAGGAAGCACCTTCCCACGCTGGTAAATGATGACACAGCAGCCCATCAGGGGAAGTTTTATGGGCTCCTCTCACTGATCACAAAAACAGGAAACTGAATGGAATAGATCATGGGTCTGAACTGTCATAGTCCTGTGCTGCAACCTCCTCTCATTCACTTACAGTTTGCTAAAGCAGAATTTTTCTTTAGAAGGCCAGAAGACCCACTATGAGCCCTTGTCCCACTCCCCTCAGCTTCTGACACCCCTGGATTTCACCCAGTTACACCTGCACTACACTAAGCAACTTCAGCAGAAAGACGTTTTTATTTCAGAAAATACTCCAATAGCTATTCCTTCACTACCAATACTTTATCTCCAGGAACTATCCACCTCAGACTCTACAGTATCACGGGATAATCTAAGGAGAGAGAATATTTCATTAATTAACACATGAAAGGGCAAGACTGCTCTTGTTCTCACAGCACTGTATTGACATTCCAAATTGTTACCAGTCCACCACTGGCTCTGCATTCTTCTGACTGTATTTTGAGCAAGTGAAGGAGGAAGGTGGGAGCCTGCTGACAGCATCTCCACACTCCCTTTGGTCACTGCCATAGCGTTCAGGTAAGATACTGTTTGCTGGGCTCTCCTACAGGTAACAGTTGCAGGTAAAGTTTAAAACTCTTGTAATCAGCAGGTGTGCTTAATATGTCACTGCTATCAGTCAGGATGTGACAACTGCACAAAAATATCATTTAACTTCAGCAAGCTTCTTTTGAGGGAAAGGAAAACACCTCAGAGATCAGTTCTTAGCTTGGGTGTTCTCATAGCAGTAAAAGAACTCACTGTGAGCCCAAGAGCTGCTCTGCATGTTCTCTTGCCAATGAGGTCTAGCTCTAACTGTACCAGGGCAGAATCTTCTGGAGCAGCCACATCTTCCCACATGCAGTTTTAAGAGAACATGCCATGTCCCACTCCAGCTTTCCCTTCTCCCTCCAGCTTCTCTGCCCAGACAAAGATGATCTAATGTATGTCTCTCTTCATGCAGGCCCTGAGCTGAACCCTAAAGATCACTTGTGCAATCTAGCTGTGGTCTCATTCAGCTCAGCAGCTGCTTCTTCCCAGGGCTCCAGCCTGGAGGAGGCCAAATGGCTTTCAGCACATCTGCACAGGCAGCCCAGGCACAGAGCACCAGAGTACATCACAAAGAAGAACTAATTGCTCCTGCCTACTTCCCCGAAGAAAAATAAAGCTGAGCAGGTGTGTGTGCTTGAGCTATTGTGCTACAGGAACAACTGCTTCTGCTTTTCAGGCACCCCTTGGAGAAGGGGAACAAACCCTGGCACGAGTACAGGATCCAAAGTTGTCCTTCTGACACGGCCCCCAGGGACACCCTGACTCTGCTTCAGCATTATAGCCTTGCACCTGCAGCCCTTAAATGCAGATTTAATCCAATCCTACCCCAGTATGCAAAACATTAATAATATAATTTACAAGGGCCAAAAGAAAAATTTCCATAAATGTGAACCAGTTTTTCTCATGTGAGATTTGTATTTGAATTAAGAAGGAAACATTATAAATCTATCCCATGATAAAGCTTAAAACTTGGGATTTTAGTATGCTGAATCCCCTGTGCTCCGGGCTGTAAAAGCTGATATCATGTTTCTTCCTAATGCTGCATTAGGCAAGTAACCAATTCATCCAATTACTGATCTGACAACACTGTTCCTGTAAACTGAAGATAAATTCACTGACTTGGACAAGAATGTACAATATTGTATGTATTGGGGCAGTAAACACAAAAGAATAAATCCATTATGTTGGACTGCGGACCTTTCTGGATTCAGATGGAAAATGGCAAAGCAAGAGTTGAAGTCAGGACACCAGAAAAGAAAGCTGAAGAGACTAAAATATCTGTAAAAAGAACTTGGCTTTTGATGAGAACATGGAAAGAATTCAACATAAGATAAGTCCTTTGCTCTAAGCAGATTAGGAACAAATCACAACAATCACCAATTGTTACTTTATAATCTAACTTAAAACTTAAGACTTTCTTTATGTATTCTGTGTCAGGTTTTAATCAAATTTTTTTCTCTTTCTGCTGTTAATGCCAAGAAGCCACGAAAATAGAACTGTCAGCAGTCCTTCTATAGCTCTGATACCAAAGAAAACTGGAAACATCTGGATTCATTTTTCAACACGACAGCCAAGAAGAAGGTATTTTAGGCAAGAGCATCTGCCTGTGGAGTTCCCTAACATGGCTAAATGTGTCTAGTTTTGAAAAGATGGCTCTTGGAAACCAACTCAATGCAACACTGAAAAAGAGCATTAAATGGCATTCAGGACTTCTCAGCCACTGCCATGACCACAGAGCCATACAGAAAACACATGGGTACACATATAACATCCAGACAGCTAATGCAAATGGCTCTTCCTGTATATTTGGGAAAAAAAAAAGAAGAAAATAAGGAAACCCAAGCAGTTTTGCATGGAAAAATAGTTTCTTTACCATTAAAACAAGAGTGAAGATGGACTATTTCTTTACATATACATGCACACACACATCTATTGCTTTGTTTTAGGTGAAGCAGTTTCTTAATAGTTATTTTGCACATAATTATTATCCTGTTTCATGATGAAAACAAAAAGCCTGTCAATTATGGAGTTTCCAGTGGGTGAGGATTCCCTGTTCAGGAGTTCTGCTCTGTACTGTCACTGTCGAACCAGTTACACAGTGGTGAGAGGAAGCAAACATGTAAGCTGGATAAATGAAACTTAAAAGACTATGTCTGAGATTAAGAAAGGAAAGGTGATTCAAGTACACTTCATATGTGAAAACAGGTTAAATGAATGAATCAAGAACAGGAAATGGAAACTGATCTTAATTAATTCAAATCCAAACCAGACTGGGAGTATGGTTCTGCAGCGCATGTGTACTGAGCTCAGGAAGCTGCCTAAACACACACTGAAATAAAAGTCCAGAAGGATACTGTGTTTATAAAGTACAACTATTTATTACTTTTTGCATTAAATCCACCCAGACCAGGGACCCAGAACTGCTTTAACAGCCCCAGCAGTGCCTCTCAGAGAGCTGTACTGGCTGGAGTTGTTGGCAGCTGCCCAGGCAGATGAGTGGTAAGCAGGCACTGTGTAACAGAGGCATTTTTCAAGGAGTTTGCACAGACACTGGGAGAAAACAGCAGAAATCAAAACTGTCTCAGTTTAATGGCAGTATCTAAGATTCCAGTCATTATTGGCCAAATGCTGCTACAACTCTGGGACATGGTGTTGGGGCTCTGCTCCCTTCTGAGAAGACAGAGGTCCTGAGAGCAGAAGTTGACAGCATGAAGCTACCATTCCCTGTTTTCCCTTAGGACAGAATTGTTTAAAACACAGTGAACAATAGCTACACCATAAATGTATGGGGTTTTTAAAAATCCTATTGAGTTTAAATCAACACTCTTCCAAAGAGATTTTGGGCCCATGATTTCACACATTGGTGAAACTAGATCTGGAAGTACGTGTACCACTGAACGGAATGAAAGCCAGAGTAATTTAGGCAGATGTTCTGTGTTTTATTAAGGCTTCATGGAAGAAATTTTTTTGCAACTCTGGTCACTGCTGAGAAGGCAGAGAACCTGAATGGGAAAGTCAGAGAGTTCCCAATCTATAGGCCAACAACTCCCTTTTGCAAAAGTAAATCATGGAGAAACAAACACAACACAGAATTAAAAGTTTTAGAATTTCCCCCTATTGCAAAATGAAACTGGTCTCGAGAATGTTTTGTTGTCACTTAGGAGTGCTAAACAACAGAATTTCTTTCAGAAACAGGAGACACAACTTGCTTTTGTATCAGTTGACCACTAAGTCAACTCAAGTAAGCTCAAGTGACTTTCAACCCTTGTCCTGACTAACCCTCCTCTCTGCATGGCAGGCACTTTCCTTATTGGAAGACGTACACACACAGTGGACTGACTGCAGGCCTGAACTTTATAAAGAGAATTCTGCCACAGCCTCGCATTTCTCTGCCCTCTCCAGCCCCTGTCAAGCCCTGGTCAAGGGCTGGGCCATGTGTGGCCACATGAACCACCTGACCCAGCTTCAACAAGCAGGGTGGGCAGAGCCACATGCAGCCCCCTCTGCCCAGAGGCACGAGAACTCTGTGGGAGAGAGGGGTTGCATTCCTGTGGGAAGAAGGGGCCCTCCCACACCTCTGATGATGAGGCTGTCCCACAAAAGCCAGGCAGCCTTTGGCTCTCCATGCTTCAGCCAGAGCTGAGGCACTACGCGTGTGCATCCTTGTTCCCCCAGCACGCTCTGCGGACGAGGCCGCAGGGGCGCCGGGGCCCAGCGCGGTGCCCAGGGGAGCTGGGCCGGGAGCCAGGCACCCCCTGCCCAGGCTGCAGCACCCCGCACCAGCCCACCTCCAGCTTCCAGGCTCCAAAGCACAGGTGCTAAATTAATGGAGTGCCATGGAGGTTTCAACGTCATTAGGACATGGTCCTTCTAGACTGCTTGTTTTGGATTTCAAAGCTGGTTTAATTGCCAAAGGAGCATCTCCGGAACTCACTCTTCAGGCCACTGCAGTGACCACAAGGCCTTCATTAGCCTTCAAGACCATCAATAGCCTTCATTTGGGACCTAATTATTTGTTCTCCCATTTAAGTCTGGCTATTAGATCACTGGAAAACAAAGATTCAAAACAAAATCACCAGGGTACAATTTACAGAGAAGATAAGCATCAGACTGGCGATGTAATTTTTTTTGGCAGTGAATTAGTGCAAACTTCAGCTACAATGACAGGCAAACAAATACTAAGCTTAAGACAAGTATCCTCACTAATTCTGCATGGTTTGATGTATTAAGATCATTAAAAAATTTAATGGAACACAGAGAAGCTCAAGAAAACCCAGGTTCTGAACCTCTTCCCACGAGGCTTCTCAGTTTAGACGTGAAGAGCCATCCTGGCTGCAAAAGGCTATCAACCTAACTTCTCTCTGCATAAGCAATCTTTCTGATGGAGCCTGAGCAGCACTACTAACTAGGATGACAATACGGCTTAACTCAAACAGAGACTGTTCTGCTTCAAGTCAGAGCTTGCTCTGCCTTTCACTTTAAAGAGATGAGATCTTAAGTTCTCTGCTGACAGAGATTGGGTGTTGTCCTACTTAGATTAGAGAGAATATTTATCAGATTTAAGGTATCTTGGGAGATAGCAATTCTGAGTAAACAAAGCCATTCTTTCATAAAATTAAACAAGAGTCCAGAGAGGGGAGCAATACATCAGGATATGCATCACGTAAAATTCACCAAATGAAGTAAACAGCATCTTAATCAAGCAAAAAAGTTCAGTGTTCCACCAAAGTGTACTTCTGATATAAGCTACAGCAGGTAGGATAGACATGAAGACAGGAGGCCTAAGCTAGCCAAAGCCTGACTTCCTAGTTGAGTCTGTCCTGATAAGGCAGGTCCTCTGGCTCTGCCCACCACACGTGGGGGCTGCATCTGCCTGTCCCAAACTTGCTTAAAGGGCTGGCTGCTACTGGAGGGGCTGTTCAACTCTGCCTTGCCAACAGCCATTCCTGTAGGGCCCAGTAAACATGCAGCTGCACAGTGAGTTGGCCCAGCTCACTGATTAGATACAAAATTAAATGACCAAAACAAACTTTTTTTTCCTTAAAAAAAAAAAAAAGTAGTTTTCCAACTCTCCCTGTGGTAGACTGCACACGGTGGGGTCAGAATGCAGTGGGGAAAATGGGGCGCCAGAGCAGGACTGCCCATTTCACAGCCAAGCCCCAACTCTGGGGAGTGCACTTAAGAGTAACTTACAACTGAAACTAAACCACCCACGAATACGATGAACGGAGGCTGAGTGAAAAGCAAACCAGCTGATACTAAACAAGTGACAGAACAACCAAGCAAAACAACTAAGTCTGAGGTTTAAGACAAAGAAAAAGAGACCAGTGCCTAAACTTTTTTTCCAACATTGTAAATTAACAGCCTACACACATGACTGACTGAACAATCCTGCCCACATTCATTCTTTCCACAGCATAAGAAGAAAGAGGAATTAATCACCTGGGGATCCATCATCTCAATTAAATGCAGGGGAGAGCAGTGGAATTCATGTGACATCTATGGAGTCCAACATACCCTCTGGGTGCAGCATTTTTAGTAGGTGTCATTTTATAAGTATTGGCAAGAATCAAGGGACACTTTAGTAATAAATATATTCTCTTGAAATTAAATATTGCTTAACCACATGTATTCTGCAAATATATATTTTAATATTTAGCATACAGTTAGAAAAAAGACTAGAAATTAAACTTCCCCACTCCTGGATTCATGCCCTAGCCACCAAGTTGTAAGATTACAGCTCACCTAATGAATATTTCTGTACTGAAAGCAAGGTGAAACAGTTTCATAAGTAAGAAGCCAGAGACCACCAGCCCAGAACTGCACAAAGGTTTATAGGTCTAGCACTCTCTTGAGAAATGAAAGATGCAAATTCAGAACTTAATTCTTCACATCTGTCTAACAGCTATACACAAAACCTAGAAAGAACAGGGACGGGGGAAAAAAAGCATGGTAATGTATTCTCCTGCATGGTTTTTAAGTAGTCCTGATCCCCTGATATGTAATCTAAAGACACTTGGGCTCTCCAAGAACAACTTATCAAGGTACACCTCACTTCTGGATGCCTGGACAGCTTGGACACCCAACTAATCAACACTGTAAAAACTAAAGGCACATAAAGCAGCAAACCCCAATGCATTCAGCAGTATCACTGGGAAAAACCCGAGCCTGCAGAGATCAGAGACTGAGGGTTAGGACTGCAAGGGTCCAGCTCCAAGGTGCGGGTGCTCACAGGATCGTTTAGATGGGAAGGCACTTGACAGCTGTGGCCCAGTGGACATCCCGAGATCTTGTTCTTTTCCTGCACAATTACAGCGGCACTGACTGGAAGTGTGCACTGTAGGAATGGTCACGATATCGACCTTTTCACTCTTATCTAGAGAAATGCATCACATGAGACACCGGGCATGTTTCCACATCAAAGGAGAGTTACAAGACCAGCTTAATTAAAGATGGTATTTATTTCAGACTGCTGTTTAATAACCAGAATGATGTGAAACACCCAGGAATCAAGCTTCATGGTATGCATTGAACAACTGAGAACAGGACAGCTTAAAACGGCTTACAGTTATACCTGCTGCTCTAGCAGTGCTCTTGGATACAGCAGGATACAACTTCAGTAAATATAATGTGTTTTCAGATGCTAATTTCATCCCATACAGAGGGAAACTGTCTAGCTATATTCACAACTTCCTTTGGAGTTTTGGCTAAACCACATCTCTAATTACTTAAAGTGTTCCTAGAGAAGATGATCTAATTAGCTATTGCTGGCCTGTGACAACGCTTAGCCGTTAATTCACACAGAACATTTAAATTTTACGAGGCCATTTTCACACAGCAATACAACGTTGAAACTGTTCTAAGTACAACTGAACCTCGGACCTAATTCATATGAAGATTTAATCCCCCAGTACTTCAAAATAGTTACTACTTTCCTACCTGCCTGGATTTCCCAAAGTCTGCCGCTCGATAGGGAGCAGTGACGCCCGGCCGCACACGGCCGCCTCCGCCGGGGCAGCTCCTGCTGCCCGCACCCGCTGCCCGCACCCGCGCTGCCCGCACCCGCGCTGCCCGCACCCGCGCTGCCCGCACCCGCGCTGCCCGCACCCGCGCTGCCCGCACCCGCGCTGCCCCCGGTCCCGCCCCGGCCCCGCCCCGGCCCCCCGCTGCCGCTGCCCGGCCCGGTACCTGCCTGCAGGGCGCCGCCGCCCCTCTGCCCGCCGGAGCTGCCCCGGGACGGGGCTGCCGCCCGCCGCTCTCCCCGCGCTGCCGCCGCTCCTTCCGTGCCGCCCGGCCCCCGCCTGCCCTCCCAGCCGGGCACTGCCGCCCCGCCGCCCGCTCGGCCCGCCAGGTGCGCTCCCGCCGCGCTTACTCACCGATTCCTATCGCGGAGGGGGAGTTTCCCCGGCCGCCTGGGACTCTCCCGCCTCACCAGAGCTACTCGCTGGGGCAGGCTTACCTCTAAATGGCTGCCCGTAACTCCTCTTTGGCGCTTGCTGGACCATTACACCTGCAAAGTCGGTGCCGGAGCTACGCCTCGCTTTGCTAGAAGCACAACCAGGCTTCTGTTTTAGAGAGAAAAAGCGATTTTTTCGTGTTTTCCAATGTTCTTAGAAAACGGCGTGTCCAGTTGGAATATGGGTCCGTTTTAAGTTAAGCTTTACACGGACACGTGAGAAAGCCCCTGCCACGAAAGTGCCTGGTTTGTAGGGTAATTTAGGGATCACACACAGTTGATTGGTTCAGAACTTTCAGCAGGAAATTCTGGTTTCGAAATTTCCTTGCAGGAAGGAAAGGTTGTGTGAGTCTCAAGGTGGTCTCTCCTTGATTCTAGTTTTTCATAAGTGGAAGTGCTAAAATATCCCAAGAGGCAAATATGAGCAAAAGGTGGGGATGGATTAGTAGGAAAAAGGGTGTATTTCCCCAAATAAATGCTGTTTACATTCTGGGAGCATTAAAATTTCCAGTCATTGAAGTTTTGTACTACAGTTGCCCTAATAGCTCTTGATTTGCAGTCTTTGGTGGATTCCCAGTCCACCGAGACTGTAGTTTTTCTGGTATGATGTTTTTCATTTTAAATTTAATAGCACCAGAGATCTGCTGCTAACTAAGAATTTCATGCCTGTCATCATGCAGTGTGACCCAGCTACTTCAAGTTCCAGAGCTGTAAGGGCAGAGAGACCCTCTGCCAAAAGCACAGACTCATAAATTTTGAGCTAACAAAGCATCTCTGTTCATCTCTGCACAGAGCCAGTTGCAAATACTGGGTATCACATAGCAGAGAGGCTCTGATTCCTGTTAATGGAACTCATGAGACTATGCGTGGTCACTGTTTTAAAGAAATACCAGTAACCTGGTATGCTTCCAGAATTATCTGAGTCCTCCTAAGGTGCACATTAAACACACATTTCAAGGCATCTAACTGAATTAATTTACATGACTGCACAGCTTTATTTTCACTGTTCACAGAAGTGTGTTTAACTGCTGATAAGGCCCTGTATGCAGCTTGCTGCTATTAAGTTACCTTGGCATTGTCATGCTCAAGGGTTTTTCGGGCTCTCAACAGCTTCCAGTCCTGCCTGAATGGCTCTTCAGCTGCTGGAGCTGCAGTGCAGTAGCAGCCATCCTTTGGGACTGCAGGTTGCCTCTGTGGTGAAGGAAAATACATTAAAACAGTGTTTTAGACAAGGCAGTTAAAGGAAAAAAAAATCAGTTTGCAATATGACCTTCCTTCTTTCATCAAGGCAAGACTGTGTGTGCCCTGTAATTTGAGGGGGCCCATTAACACATCCCTGTGGCTCTTTTGATGGCTTGGACACCTTTCAGTCTTCTTTCAGCTGTTTGAAAATTGGGAAGTTTGTTTCAATAAGCACAAAATTCAGCTCTGCATGGTAAGGGATGTGGACAACCTGATCTTGTATGGATGGGGAGACCATTACTGTCCTGTGATTTTTTTAGTTGGGATGGGAAACAAACCTCCCCCCTTCCTTAAAAGATTTTTGTTCCAAACAAATCTGGTCTGAAGATCAGCAGCGAAACCAGTTTACATCTTTTCTTTGCTCCTCCAGCCTGCTCCTCTGTCAGCTGCAAATATGATCTTCCCTGCCAGCCTCCTGGCAGCATCCAGAGTGCCCCATGCTCTGCTGTATCTTTCTGTAACTAAACCTTGCTTGAGAAACCTGGTGATGTTCCCCTTCCTCACTGACTCCTGCTGTTGGCCCCCCTCTCCTCTGGTGACCATTCCAGACTGTCACTGCAACCACACATCCTCACTAATTCCTGGTTCTCTGCAGCTGCTCTTCCTCCTTATACTGCCTCCACTCTGGGCACCACCGGTACTAAGACCAAGCTAATAAACTGGGCTGCTTTTGGCTGGCTCTGCCAAGCCACAGCACTCTCAGCTCCAGAAATGCAGGGCTGAAATACTTGAGCAGACCCGCGCAGGGCCAGTAGAGGAGAATTTATTAGTCTGGGCTATGCTTCACCTCTCATATTCCCCAGCGAGGCCTGTCTCATCTGTTTTGAACCTCTGCACAGCAGACTTTCTCACTTGTTGCTGAGCCTGTTTATGCTATTGGATTACAACTTCCCAGTGTTTTTTCTTGTTGAAAGAGGAGTAGCCAGAAGACTATAGAAAGTAGCTACAAGCAGAAGTCTATATTATCATCTCTGGGCCTCAGACCTTTAGGAACTGGACCTGAAATAATAAAAACCCCATGTATAAATACTGACACAAAACTCGAGTAATTATTTACATCTGCAAACACTTTCAAACAGATTAAGACCCTTTTTCGTGAACAAAGTTTTCAGCAGGAATGCTGATGGAGGCTGCAGCTTTGTATAAATCTGGACTCAATTCTCCCTTGTGATCCTTTGCATCAGAAACCTGATCCCACCACCTGTGCACACTTACAGACATGCCAACTTCCATGTTAAAAATCAAGAGGTTCAGAGGTTGAATCAATGTTTGCACAGAGCACACTGAAATCTTTTAAGCACTAAAGTGGAAAACATAATTGCATAGAAGTTCTTGCCTAGTTTCTGAAGAATTACATGAAATTAAGCAGCTGAGGATTCCAAATAGCTTTCCCAGCTCTCTCCCAGCTGAGAATCCTTCGGAGCAAGCAAGCATCTAACACTACTGCTTATGAAATATTTTAGTTTCAGAAACTAACATCAAGTGATGTACTTATGATCAGAGTTAAATTCCAGTATATATTGCAATAGCCAAGTGATGAGCTCAGCCATCAGGACCTAAAAGCAGGGCGTTATCAGGACAAGTCCAGCACACAGCCTACGTCTTATAACCAAACTCCATGTGCAACCACTAAATTAAGTTTTCTGAGGCAGAGATTTTTGAGAGAAAAAAATGATTTCGCAACTTAGATTTCAGTGAAATAGCAGAGTACTTTTCAGCTGAAGTCCCTAAGCAGTTAATACACCTTCGTTACAAACAAGTTCTGCAGCCAGAGGATTTTACTACCATTTAAGTTTTTGCAGCAGTAATCTTTGTCCCCTGAGGTTTTTTGGGGAGAAACATGAAACTGTTTCCTCATCCTCCTTGTCCTGCTCTCAGCTGGAGCCTGTTTTTTTTCCATTCCCATCATAACCTTTGGGTTTAGCTGACACCTTCCCTCCTCTGCCACAGATGCTGGGTGGGGTCCACACACTTCATTATAGAAAGCTGCTATAATTCAGTCTGTGACTATTATTTTTTATTTTCTCCTTTTATCAAATGCATGTTTAACATCACACTTTCTTGACATTACCTGTTGTAATTCTGTCCACCATCTGAGACTGCAGCCAGTTGTCTCCTCCCACAGAGCTGCAGAAGGACAGCTTTATTGCACAATGTCCAGTACCATTTGAAAATATTGCTACAATGCCTAGACAAGCAATTACACGGAGATACTTTGCTGTTCAAATTAGACATTCTCTTTACCTCATTCAGATTTGATGTACTGTGAATTTGAAAACAGATTTGCTGGCTTGTTATGTTTTGCCTTATGCTGTAAGGCAGATTTTCTTTGCACACACACATCATTAATACATTCTGATAATAAATCCAAGTAGGGCTCATCCTTCATGCACCAGAACACTTTGGTCCTGTCTCTCCACAGCCAGTCCCACATCTGTGTGAGCTGCAGCAGTTGCTTCTGCGCTACCCAGTGGCCTTTAACATTGTAAATGGCTGCCAGCCCCAAACTATCCAAAGGCAAGGAGAGGTTCCAGGGTGGATAATCACTGAGGCACAAGGGTGCTGCTCTGGACAGGCCATCAGTTTCAGCCTGGAGTGATGAACAGGAGTAACTGTGGGTGCAGGAGCAAACAGTTCTGTTTCCTCCTCAGGAGGCATTTGTTGCTGCTGCTGGTGTAGGAATCCAAGATGATTAATCCAGTAAACTCAGGAGGCATTATAAACCTTTATGTGTAGTTGAGAAAAGCATGAAATAGAGCCAAGGCATGCTCCTTGCAGTGTTTTCTGATCACATCCTTTTCTTGCCTGACTTCATTAAGAGCCAGATGCTCTTAATCTGGCACAGGTTTGGGAGGTCATTGTCACACCTACTGAAAAAAGATAAGATTAAATGTTATCAACATATTGACACCTTCACATGTTTTCTAGAGCTCTTATACCTGGAAGACTGTGGGTAGGTGGTGCTAGCCCAGCTTTAAAATGAGCTTGCTACATGCAAAAGTCAGTTGGCATATCAAATGATCTAAATGTCATTTAGATCCAAACAATTCCAGTAGTTTCCTCTTTGATTCAATGCTGTAAGACAATTTATTTATACAGTCTGCAGTTTAAAAATTGCATTTTCAGGGTTAAGGATAAAAGAGAAAGAACCTTATCTGTTGCTGATTTCAGGAAAGATATGAAAGATGAGTTATCTTGAAAGGTTCTGTCTATCTTTCAATGCAGTAGTTGGACTCAGTTCAATAACAGGGTTTCAAATTATTCCCAAACCTTCATTGTTAGGGGAAGAAAACCCCACAACAAAACAGGAAAGACCTGTTTCAGGAAAGACTGTTGTATCACTGAAAAAGGGCCCATGGAGCACCTGACTCTGAAATATGCTTATTTATTATAAATAATTTCCATGGCGTCACATTAACAAACATAAAAGGTCATGAACTCCTGTATTTGAAGGAAATGTGTTTGACATCTGGGATCTGGCAGAAGTTCCTCCTGTGGGATAGATTGTTTGCGCAGAGCTTTATTGAAGAATAATATTAAGAATGAATTACGAAATATTAGTGTAACCTAGTAAGAAATAATTGCATTTTACAAGCTAGAGACATAATAGATCTTACAGAACTATTTCAGTTCATCTGATTCAAAAGCACATCAAGGAATTCTAGCTGTGACCAGTTAGCAGTGAAAATCTGTCGGGCTTAAATGCTGCAGTTAGAAATGGACTGAAAGGAGAAGTCCAAATGCAGGCAATGGCTTAAATGTACGTCTGTATTTTCGTATGCCCTTGCTCTATGAAGGGAGTGAGGAGGGACTTGGCAGGGAGCCTCAGTAGCTGGGGAAGCTGAGGGCTGCCTGGGAAGCCAGGCCACCCCTGTGCACCCCCATCCAGTGAGCAGGGCAGCATCCCCAGCCCCAGGCATCAGACACCTTCATGGGGCTGGGGCTGGGCTGGGGGGGACGCCAGGCCTGTGGGGAGCTGGAAACTGTCACTCCTACACTTTATCCTTTCTCCCCTCTCTTACCCATGCTAGTGAAAACCCTACAGGCACAGCCCTTTCCCTACCTGGGGAATGTTCCCTGGGTTGTTTGTAAAGCCCAGTCTCCCAAGGATATGATCTCCCACTAGGCTGGGATCATGCAGCCTCGTGGGGTACTTCTGGGGTGTCTCCCCAAACAATGTTACAGTCCCACTTGCTTGTGATACTACCCAGAAATGCCTCTTTCAATGTGGAAGAGGGGATAGGAGGCAGCTCTCCATGTCCTCCCAGCTTCCTCGGGGCCTGGGTCCCTGCCTGTCCACGCCAAGGGCAAACACCTGCCTGGGCCCTCTCCTCCCCTCTCTCTTTTTGGAACCTCAGGGCCAGGTGCTGCTGCCCTGCCCTGTATTTTCACACCATCATCTCTCTAGAGTCTGCTCAGAGCCTCAGGGCTGGCCTGTCTCCCAAAAGCAGACACAGGCCTGCCCGAGGATGAGCAGATGTTCCTATCCCCGGGAAGAAGAGGCCAGCCAGGTGTCACCCGCGCACAGAGCAAGGGCAGCACACAAAAGGTCCTTTCTGAAAGGGACCAAGACAAGAAAAAGGCCCAAAACCACAAAAATAATTTATTGTTTCCAGTTGTAAAAAGCTTTTTTTTTGTCTTCTATTTTCAGGTGAAAGCAAACCTCATTTACCTTGCTGAAAGTGGGTGATGACAAAAAGCCATTACAGAAATCACTGCAGTTTAAAGCCTGCTGGCCCCATGGAAGTGAGGGAGCTGGGAAGAAGATCCATGGAGGCCAGTGACTGGTCCTTCACAGAAGCTGGCATGCTGTTCTTCCATCTAAAATTGCTTGGTTCAAAAGGAGACAAACACTAACCTCCAAGCTGGAGCTTTGGGCACATCCCTCAGGAAAAGGCAAGGTACTTAAAGCCATTTAAGAAATGACATAACTAGAAACAGAAGTTGCCAGCCCTCTCTACCCTAATTTTAACACTTTAACCCAGCTGCAGGTTGTTTTGCTCTGTTCCCAGGCAAACACACCAGTATACAGCACTCTTAAGGTACAGGAAATAAGGGAAAGCCAACCTGCTGCCCATGCTCCCAGCCTTCCCTGTGCAGGACTGCCAGCAGCACTGGCTGCTCCTCAGCCTTGCACCCAGAATCACTGGGAGGTGAATGTGCTATAGCCACAACTCTTGCCGATATCACTAGGGATTGTAGGGTAGGAGTAAGGATGCACTCTCACCCCAAAGCTGAGGATTTGCATATTTAACCTCTGTTAGGTTATATACAAAAGTATTCAGAGAGGAGAGAACATACAGCCCTGCAGAGACTGCTCTGCCAAACAGACTGAAATGAGTTACATCTTGGTAAAACTCAATGATACATCTGTGTGGATGGGTGCAGCCATCACAAACCAGTGTTCTACCAGGAAGTTTAACAGCTGAAAACTGCAGGTTATTTATTCTTGACAGTATTTTCTTGACAGATTACTTTCAAGAATCCTGAGTCAGCACTAGTAACTGTAGGTACAAATATTTGTTTGCAGGACACAGTATCTTTGCTATACTATTTACCTGTACTCCCCAAGCCCAAAAGTCTAAGGCTGGCCTTCCATGGTGAACAAATACCTACTTGCCTCAAGTATTTTCAGTTGTCACTATTGCTTTAACTCTTAGCTCCATAAAAACTAGATTGTATGGTAGCAAGGAATTCAAGGGTGAAGAGTTAATTATTTCACTGCATCTCGAGGATTTAACTTTAAAACCGCATGCATTTGTATCCAAGTGACATAATGAAAAGTGTGGTGGAAGATGGAAGGTGCAGTCATCCAAACAAGCAAGGATTTATTAAATTGGTTCTTCAAGATCTTAGAAAACCTAACCAAACACTTCTCAGCCAAAGCTGTGGCTGTTCCTTTGCTAAAACGGACATGGTGATCCCATGAGTGACAAGGATTTTCATTAGCAGGCAGATGGAGGATGTGTTTCAGTACTGGATTTTAGAGGGCCTCGAGGATGATTTTGGAATGGTATGGTGAGTCAACTGTGTCAGAGCCCAAGAAAGGAGGAATAAAACAGGCTAGAAAGAGAAGAAATAGGAATGCAGAAGCGCTGTTGAAGATCAGCAACCAGCTGCCATTCAGACCAGTCCTTACAAACGGTGGCACAGACTATAAACATCATTGTGAAAGAGGTGAGATCACACATGCTGTCCTAATGAGTTACTGGCATGAGAAAGTGTTCACCTGTATGAGACAGGGAACTGCTGTCTGACTTCCTGGAAAAAACACATAGGGCTCATTTTTTCCATCACTGATTTGGATATGTGCAGGCTGACACTGAGGACAGTTTAACAACATTCAGCAGTACTTGCAGGCCTAAGGAGGAACTGGTGCCACCAAAAACAGAGAGGGAGGAGAAAGCAGGAGTTCTGGTACACAGAGTACAGCCCATGGGACTTCTCAAGGAAATACAATTCATAGCTTACCCTTAAGGAAGTGCAGCAGGAGGTTAAATCCCTGCAGGGTGTCAGTTTTATAGCCCAGCAAAACCTCATCTCTCCAGCAGTGCAGTGTCCTTTACCAGCTGGCTGGGTAGCACTGACAGAAGATTAAGTACAACCTACTTCAGGTTTGTCCACATTTGTGAGTCAGCTTTGGAGAGACCGTTTCCTTATCCACAGAGCTCTAGTCCCTTGTCTGGGAGGACACTGTCAGAACAGATTGGTCTTGCATTGTGAAAAGAGCAGTAGAGGGGAGGGGATCACACTATTCAGTCCCGTGTGCAATCCCATATAAGACAAACATGGCAGCATGTGCAATAACAACAACCTAAAAAGCAAATTTTAAACAACTAGGGAAAGAAGGATAAAGTGACTCAGGTGTGGAAACCTCGTATTGGGCTACTTCAGCTGTATGCCAACAGTAAAGTCAGAGCAGCTGTGTTTTCTGAAGTGTCCATTCTGTACCACACTGAGTGGAAAACCAGGTCCTTGTTACCTTCACTCATAAGGCCACTTCTACCAGGGCACCCCAGAGTGGACTGTAGAACCATGAGTCTTTGATCAAGGATCACACCTACTTTCTCATTTTCTTTGAGTAGTTCTAGAGAGTTGCTTTCTTCTCCTGAAATTTTGCAGCTCAGCATTCCTGCACTTGGCCTCTCCTCTTTCAGTTTGCATGTGTGCTCATTTCAGTGTCATTTTTCTTGAGCATGTGATTCAGAATTAATGTGTTTGCAGTGTAGTGAAGGGAAATGACGCGTACTTGTGGTACTGGGAATGAGCGGCACTTCCTTTGAGTGCATATCAGCTTTCTGAGTGGCTTGTAAATCATCACAAGCCCAGTGAATGGCGTATTACCTACCTCACTTTGCAGCAAGTTATTTGAGTGATAAGAATGTGAGAGAGCAACTGTGTGACATAAGTTCCTTCACTTTCCACAAAGCAAACCAGAGCCAGTTTTGGCTGTCCTTGCAAATTGCTGAAATAAGAACATTCCACCTGCAAAACACAAACCCAACCAACAAACTCAAACCTCATTAGGCATGGGTCATTGAGTATCATGTGGGTGGAAAAGCCTTTGTTGTACTGAAGTCATAAGATACGTAGTACATGCAGGAGTGAGAACTAGCCACTGGTTAATGATTTATAAATGAGGAAACCAGTTCAGTCTGAATTATCTTATATTAACACTACTTGTTATGGAGACAAATTTATTCTGACAGTTGAAAGCCAAATTCTGGCCATACCCTCATGGTCACTCTACAAACCCTTGCCTTCACTGACTCCAACGACCCAGAACAACTGGGAGAGGGGTATGGCACCATGTCAGGCTGGGAGGAGAGCTCATCTCCTGGGATTGTCTGCGAGCACTTCCAAGGCATGCAGCCTGTACACCCTCCCATACACCCTCCAAACATGTGATGGATAAAGCATGGCTGGTGCTTGAGGGGGAACTGGGCAAGGGAGCCATCCCCCCTCAGAAGCAGTGACCTGCTCCAACCTTCAGTGGAATTGCAGGGGAAAGAAATGCGTCAGATAGGTCAAGCTCCTAGTACAGATACAGTAGTATTACACAAAGTGTTAATTTGAGCCTTATAATACAAAAACCTCCCAGGAAATGAAGGTAAAATACACACATGTACCTCCAAGTATGGGCAATTGTACAACATAAAAACTGTGAAAGAAAATTAGCCTCTTGAAAATTAATTATATTTTGCTTTGAAGTTTTCTCTGCTACTGTCTGTATGTCACTAGTGCTTATGACCAGTAGGTGTGCCAGTATCACTGATGCTCATTCACCTTGCTTTCCAAAGAGGTTACATAATTCTGTCATGAATACTTGCAGTGATCTTGTATGAACACCACTAAACCAGTTAATGATCAAAATAAGCTAGAATTCAATTATAATTTTTGTTAGCAACTTATTTATTTTTTTAAAAAAACTTTAGAATAGTCCCTATTGGTGTATTCAATGCAAATTGTTCATGAGCTGTAGAACAATGCAAGACTTAAAAGCTAATTTTCTGCTAGAAATGAAGTAATGGTAATAGGCTAAAAGGACAGGATGAGGGACATTGAAACTATCCATTTAAAATTACAGTACAAAATTATTCTTAAAAAAAAAAAGAAAAGAAGACTTCAAAATATAACATGCTTATTAACCCAGACAGCCTGCAAGTAAGAGTTAGGGAAATGACTGTTTAAGCAACAACACTATGCAGCATCCTTTGAGCTGAGCAGTGAGTCCTCCTCCTTCCACCTTACTGGCTGCAGGATAAACTCTTGGTATAAGGTGGTACTGTTTGTGCTATACCTGACATTGTACTTAGAGGTTTGTGGTGTCTAGTGCATCTCATTAGGTGACAGATTGGCTAGGGCATCATTTTTTTGAAAACTGATTCTGCATTCAAACACATGAATGGCCCCTGCCCTGCCATTTTTATTGAAGTGACTGTTAGTATTTCCCAAGCAGAGCTAAAATGCTTCATACAGCAAGAGAGATCTGTCTCAGAGATTCTGCACACCAAGAGCCTTCTTTAGGACTTTTACATTATCTTGGTGTGTCCTCCCCTTGCCTCTGGCTATGCCTGCCTCTTTCTTGGCTCGACCATCAAACAGCCATTGTGTCTATATCCTGATAAGGATCAACTGTGCTTAATCCTGCTGTGGGAGACAAGGGTGCTAGAGGTCAAGAAGCGAATTCTTCCTTTTCCAGATGTTGTGTGGGACGTCTTAATTTCAGAGCTATTAATAGGCTACATGGACAGTTATCTTTCTAAGGAGATAATCTCCTTTTTAATATTTTGTGTTTCTAGTTGATTATTTTTGTCCATGTCAATGACATCATAACCAAAGCACTGAAGCTTAACTAATCAGCAAGTTCTTTTTTATTAACTTTCTGGTTCAATTGTAATTTTATCCCTCTGTAATTCTCTTACATCCATGGGTATGACTACACTGCTGTGAACCGAATGCTGTCACTTACATCATTGTTAACTCACACCAAATCAGACTGGGTAATTCCAAGTGAGCACAACCATGAGGAAAGGCAGAGGGATACACTAAAGCTTCCTGCAGGTAGTATGTGTGTGGTAGGTAACAGCTTGGTCCTTTTAATTTTGGTAATTTTAAATTTTCCATTTATACAGATGTATAAATGCAGTGAGAAATTTTATAGACATTGTGATGTAAATCTCCACTTGATATCATTCAGAAGTCAGTGAAATTACCTCTCCTTCAGCTCTATGTCTCTATGTGTTTTGTTTCTTCTTCACTGAGCTGGGGTGTAGACTTGTGCTAGCAGATGTTTCTGGTCACTGTAGGAGCCCAGGGATCTCTGTCGAGTGGCTGCTGTTGTTTTGGAAGCAGTCAATTTTTCTGTCCCCCTGCCCTACTTGAATGGCATCAGATGTCATGGTCCAAAGGAATATTTTTAAATGATGAATTATATTCCGGTACTCTTGGGGATACTGATTTTAATAACAAATCCGTGTAATCTTGGCAGGCCTTCTTCCTTTTTGTTTGTATTTCACATAATCTACAAAGCAAGTTTACTGACCAAAATGTTTCTGAAAAACAGGAATTTCTCATGAAGACTGGGGAACTCTGGTCCTGGATTTTTGAATCCTGTTTGCATTGTGTGTAGGCAGCCAAGAAACCCCATGCTTTGAAGATTTTTGTCGAAAACTAACCTTTGTAGCTATGTTTCTCATGTTGGTTGGAGAACATGTGCAGCAAGTTGCTGATGAACAATCTCTAGACTAAGGTCCCAGTCTGGACAAACACATGCACGTGCGTTACTCAGAACACTGCAGAATCTTAAGGAAGTCAACATAATCCCTCATAGGTTACAGTGAGGAACAATTCCTATGAATGATGTGACTATGCAAAGGCTTGGGTGTAGCTTCATGTTTTAACAAAACAGAATTGAGTGCCTGGGCTTGCCTTTGAAGAGCAGGAGTGAGGAATCATTCATGGGAACACATCAATGAATGTCTTGAAATACCAGAAGAAATTTTGAAATGTTAAAGGTTATCTCAGGAAATCTCAAAGAACCCAAAGATAGTGCCCACCAAGAAAGAGATATTGCAATCATACTATTATTTATTTACAGAAAAGAAGCTTTCAGCTCTACTCTAAAAATAATACATATCTGCTTACATTTATACCACTGACACTGAGATTTGAGACTTAAAACTGGGCTAAATCTAGACCTGAGGTGAGGTGTTTAATGATCACTGACTTCAGCATAATGATGATCACACTGAACTGTCTCTGACTGGGGCCACATACTCTGTTTGCAAATTGGAAAAACCTCATCCAAGATTTGTAAAGCCTAAGTATTGCATAAGTGTGTCCTTATCAGACTTCTTAAAAAGCCTTGAGACTATCAAGACAACATGATAACAGATGCCATTTCCGAACAAAATCGGGACCTAGAAGAGCATCTTTCACCTTCAAAACTGAGGAATTGTGGGGTTTTTTAAATTCCTGTTCATGAAGCCAGGCTCTACCAGCAGGCTGGGCAATCCCTTCAGCCATTCACACCTAGTACTTTGCTGTAAGGGTGCTTATGAACATGGCAGCGCCTGCATTTCCAGTGAAACGCATGAAAAGCTTGCACAGGTGGTAGATGCAGAAGAATCTGATGGGGAAATAACGGCTCTGCCTTGGATATGAGATGAGCAATTGAGGTCAGTCAGGCCCTAGAAAAGATGAATAGCCTACAATGGATCTCCAAAAAGCAAAATGAAAAATGTTAAGTAGTGCCAGAGAAGAAGTGGAGCTCACTCAGCATGTGCTTGCAGTGCATGACCATAATTAGATCATTTGTCCAGGACAAACCCCAAAGGGAAAATGAGTGACCTCTGGGATAAGGGAAAGGGAATCGAAAGAGACTGAATATTTCAGGAGTTCTTGATTGCTGAAGTGTTTCCTATAGATCCCTTTGCTACTCAGATTCATTCCTCAATTCTTACATTGAGGTTACTGCATCATTATTTACTTCCTGGTGTAAAAGCTGTACCCAAACTCTCCCTCATGTGGCTTCACCAGTATTAGTTGAGTTACCCAGGGGGATCAGTTTGCAGACCACTAGAGGGATCTCAGAAGTTTGAGCTAAGAATGGGGATAGGTGAGATTTCCACATCTGATGTGCACAGTTAAAATCTTCATGTACACTCTGCACTGAAACAGGTGAGGAAAGAGGCAGGTGCAGATAGCAGCTAGCTATCACTGACATCCCCACACAAATACTTCTGAACCATTACACTCCCTGTGGTACTGACCCTTCAGCACATGTCACCTTTCTGGGTCAGGCTTTCTGCAGAATCTCCAAAAGTCTAGTTATGGCCATCATCCTCAGTCTTCATGCATGGCACCTGCTTTGGGGTTGAGCTATTCAAAATTGGTTCAAAGACTTAAAACAACAAAATGTAACAAGTGTAAATCACTTGTCTGTACTTGGGTCAGATGAGGAAACAGAATTTGCTTGTGCCGTGTTGTCTTACAGCTCTTTGACTTCCAAATGCAGAGCCACACTACCACTTCTGTAGCTTCTGTAAGTTCTCTTGTATACAGATACGTGTGCAGTGCTTTATACAGGGAAGATTCTAAGGACACTTGTTATCTCTTTATTGAAAAGCATCAGTCATGCAGATTAACACCAGATGAGGGCTTTGTCCATCCAGGATAGAGATTTATTTTGACAATAATGCCTGTCAGGATTGAATAACATTAGGGCATACTTTTATTCCTTTTTTTTTTAAACATCTTTATGCTATGACATTTTCATTGTGTTCTAATACAGCTACATGCTGTGGAGGATATTCAGTAGCATATTTTGTGAATAAGCCAGACTGGAGAACTTGCATGACCACAAACTGTACTGATTATATTGTTCTGCCTGCTCCAGACAGAGAAAAAATAATATGCAAGTTCTGCTGATACTGATACCATGTTTATGAGACAATAAAAGCTGGCTCTTCTGAAGGCTAAGTCAAAAAAAAGGTAAATATGAATACAGGCCCCCAGCTGAAGAGGAGAGAGCTCTATATGAATGGCCCTGGACACTACACTCAGTGATGGTGGGTGACCAGGTTCTCAAAAGAAGTTTAGTTATTTTCAACAGTTATTGTGGTCAGAGAGAATCACCTGTTGAAAAGCAGTTCTGTGGGATCCAGGAAACTCTTGGGTGAAATTACATTTTGTTGTCTGTGTCAAAAAAGTCAATTCTCTAAAAATATCTCAAAGTCAAATAAGCCAGATGATAGGACCCATTCTACTTCCTCTGGCACCTAATCCAACTAGCATGAATCACTTTGTTCATTTACCAGAATAGCTTCTCCTTCCCAATCATTGTGATCTGTATCAAAGATTACTGCCATATCTGCTTTCTTTTACCTTTATTCCAGTTATTGCACTGGCAATAGGTGCTGTACAAACACATAGTGGAGGGCAGTCTTTCTGCTGAGGACCTATGTTCAAACAGACATGACAGCTGACAGGCAGGAGAGGCAAAGAGCTGTCCCTTTCCTGCCTGGCAAGGGAACAGCTGTGCCAGCCTGAGCAAGCAGAGCCAGAGGGAAGCCACACACACCCAGAGCAGGGTCTGTGCCCTCCTCTGGTCCTGGTCAGAATACTGGCCATTAACCATATGGTAAAACTCTTCATGTTAGAGAATCCTCGGCAGTGGGTTAGAATAAAGAATCATTTTCTGAGCAGACCTGGAATTCTGTCTGCTTTTGAGGAGTCCTGGCCTCAAAGAAGAACATGAATATAAGGAGCAGTTGCAAGTTTGCATTTTTAACTTTCATGCTGTAAAACCGTGACATGCGTAGTCCTCTTTTTTTATTTGGTGAGAATTGCTGTAATATTTGAGTCTGCAATAGTCTATTGAAAACAGACCCCTGACTAGGAAACAGAGAGTTTAGGTGTTATAAACTGCTAGTAATTTATTATTTTGAGACTGGCATATATTTTGGCAAAGTTTAAGTTGGCTGGAGTGATAGTGAGTGATGAAAGATGTTATGGCGGTTGAGAAGTGACTGAATTCCTTTGTTTCCAGACTTTTCACTTTTTTTTTTAAGGCACAGAATGTTTATATAGAAAGTGTAATATTGTTTTATGAGTATTTGCTGGATCCTGCTAAAACCAAGCATTCAAGCTTTACTCTTTTAACAAAGTGTTTTGTTATGGAATTCCTCTGGGTTTTGATGTTTCTGAATTAGGGTTAAATCAGGTTGGTATGTGGGGGCCATGGGAGAACAGGCCAGGAGTGACAAACTGTCTGGTGTCTAACAGGGTGCGCTTCCACTCCAGGAGGTGATATGGTGGCAGGAAGAGAGGACTCCTCAGCTGGGCACAAAAAGGGGATTTTAAGAGAAGAAGAGGGGATTTTAAGCACTGGGAAAGCTGTCAGCATTTTAAGAGTTGGACATCTTCAGTGCAAGACCCTGCCTGTCCCTCGGCTGCTCTCTGGTTCATCAGAGCCTGCATGTTTCCCATGCTTTATTTCCATCATCTGGAACAGGAGCACTTTTAGTCCCATGGTTATAAACTATCATTCCTCGTTCCTGATCATCTCTGTTTTTCCCTCCAAGACTGTGGTATTTGATGAGCCATGATACACTCAGGAAACAAATTATTGTTTCTGATATTTCTCTGCCCATTTCCTCTGCATTTATCTTCTCCAAGTCGGCTGCTCATAAAACTCCCTGGCTTTCTGCCTTCAGCTTGGCCCACTAAACCCTGGAGTCAGTCTCCAGCCTTTTTGTTTTTACAATACAGGACAGAGCTCTGAGCCACAGCATCCCAGGATGTTGTAGCAGCAGAGAGAAAACCTTTAAACTATTAAGAAACGGAAGCTGCTAAACTCAGTGTTTCATTGCTGAGAGCATCAGGGCTTCCTTCAAGCTGAGTACAAGGAAAAAGAGCAGAGTCTCTACTGATTCACAAAGCTTACTAGGAACAAGAGTCCGTTTTCTGATTGTGTCATGCAGTCTGTGTTGTAATAACTTTCTAAGTCTTTATTCTCTCATTTAATACTCCACTTCAATGAAGACCTCACATAATGCTGCTGTTCGGCTCCTAGTTGCTCACATTATAATCTTTGTAAACTCCTTCTCCCAAGTAGCACTAAGCACTTCCAGTTCTCAAAAGACAAAGCAAAGATTATCCTTCCTGTCCTAGCAGTGCTAGAGAGCAAATAAGCCAGTAAGGAAAAAACAAAGCAAAAGAGCCTGTTTCAGACAAATTTAAGAACAAGGCATATAAACCCTCATCCCTATTAAAATAAAAGACCAAAGTGCCAGTGGCTTCAACACACATTATACCTTCCAACTATACAATTTTAAATTTTTTTTCAAACTATTAAACATATATATAGATTTAGCTTAGCACTGAGAGGCCTCAGCTGGAATACTTTTCACAGTTTTGGGCACTGCGCTTCAAAAAAGATGTGAACCAACTGGAGAGGATCCAGATGAGAGCAACGCGAATGATCAAAGGTCCAGAAAATGTGATGTATGAGGAAAGACCAAAAGAATTGGGTTTGTTTAGACTAGAGAAGAACAGTCTGAGGGGAGACATGACAACAGTCTTCAGACACGTTAGCCTGCTGCAAAGGGGAAGATAAACTGTTCTCAGTTTCTACTGGAAGTAGGCTAAAAAGCAGCAGATTACAACAGAGATTCAGATTAGACTTTAGAAGAAACTTTCTATTGGTTACAGCAGTTATACCTGAGAAGACAATGCCCATGGAAACTGTGGGATCTCATTGTTTGAGATTGAGGTACTGGTATAGTCCGGTCTGCTTTGTGGTAGAAGCATGAATAAGACTGGTCCTAGTCCTTTTCAGCTATTTCCCCCCATGTTAGAAGTGTAGGAGAGAGACTGCAAGTGAAAAGAACAATTCATATTTTTTGAAGGAATTTGGACAGGTCTGACCTGAGTGATCTTTGAACAGGAGATTAATTGCAGCCATAACTACAGGGTTAGTATTACTACTTTGTAGCCATTACAAACTGTTTGCAACTATCACACTCAGGAAAACAGGGAAAAATAAAATTCTGATTCTTAATCTGCTCTCAAGTCCCTACTTATGCTGGACACTATTCTGGCAGTGGAGGCCTCTGTCAAGGATCTTGAGTGTAAATAAGCATAAAATCCTAAGTGTTGTAAAACACACCATCCAGTGATAGATTTCTATGAACTCTGTTATATGGAAAGATTTAATACAGAAAGGAACCCAAACATGTGACACTTTGTCAGAAAGCAAAAGATTACATAGTACAACGTTTTTTGGAATGAATTTACAATGAATTTTAACTATAAAATAGAATGAAAGAAAAAACAGGTGAAACTAAGACAAATGCAGGGTGAATTGAAACAAAGTGCCTGACTGATAATTCCAGAGATAATTGGGAATGCAAATTAGGACTTCTGAGGTCCCTTGTTTCAATAGGTGGGTTTTTTGTTTCTGTTTCTGCTTGTTTGTCTGCTTTTCATTTATAACGAAAAAATGTTAAAAAAAGGCAAGATTGCAAAAGCCAGCTTTTTCCTCAGTTTCTTTGGTGCTTTCTGCTAAGCAGCCTTGGAGCTACAAAGGTTCACAGTCTTTCACATAGACTCATGCCCTAGAAGTGTTTACAGTGAGAAGAGTCCTTAAAATACGTGACCACGTAGAGAATGATACGGGATCTGCTGACAACACATCTTCAGATGTCTGCATCCTGGTAGGGACTGTGCATGAAGAGGCCTCCCTGCTCAGACAGGCATAGGTCACCGGGTCTGTGGAAATAGTGATTTGGTCTGGAGCTGCTATATGTAGTGGCTTTTGAGGAGAGAGTTCTGCAGAGGAGGAACTGTCTCTTTTGGCTTATTGTTTCCAGGGCACAAACTCGGGGTTTAGAAGGAGTACTGTGATACGAATATCCTCAGCCGGATGACAGAGCTTCCTCTGAAGTTGATGACAGTGTTAACAGTGATCATTTCCAAGTCCAACTCAATAGTACGGGGCCCCTTCACGGGGCGGGTCATCACCAGAGTAGCACTGATAGGTCCCGTTTGCTGTGCACAAAACAAGAGAAAGCAAGTGAGATTGCCAAAACTAGTTCTTCAAAATTACTGTCTCACTACCGTCTTCAAGCAACCAAAATAGGTGTTTTCTGTTGCACTGTTTGAAACCACTGCAATTGATGGGACAGAGTTTCATTTCAGCATTTTGCTTCTTTTCAGTGTTTTGCATGAACTATCACCTTCTACAGTTTGTAAAGCCTTTGGGAGCCCTACATATTAAAGTAGCTATTGAACATAGACACTTGCTATTGCTCAAGAAAGAAAAAAGATGAAAACATGGATTTAGGGTGTAAACAAGTAATGATACCTGTTTGTTTGTTTGTTTGTTTGTTTGTTTGAGGTACTCTTTAGTTTGCTGTAAAGGACAGTGTTACTGTGAAACAGCGAACACCCAGAAGGGGTTATGTTAACAGAACTTGGAGAACAGGTGTTCTCATGTGGATGGGGTCCAGGTTTGTGGTACATTTTGTATGTTAAAGGCACAAACCTCACCCTCCAAAGAGAGCTTTGAATATGCGATAGCACTTCAGAAAACCAGTCCTTCAATAAATGGAAGCTTTGCAATATCTGACCAGAACAGTGGATTATGTGCATTTAAAAATCAGACCTGCTGATGTTAAAACCAACTGCAGTTTGTTTTGCACTGGGAACTTACATAGACACAATGGGTCCTGTTTTACCCCAAAACAGGGTGTTTGTTACCTTTGATCAGACAAAGCCAACATAGCTGTGAGGAGGTGCTGGGTGTGTTGCCCGGTCCATGCCAGGCTGTGTCCTGGTGCCTCAGCAAGGGCACAGTGTCCCTCCCACGTGGCCCTGCCCACCCACTGCCTAGGGAAAGGCTTGGTAAATCAATGGAACCAGCAGGCTTGGGCAATGGGGATGGGAGCTGGGGCCTCAGCACCTGCTGGATCAGCCCAGATGAGGGGAAAAGGTCAGTGGGATCAGTAATGACTTTGCAACAGGAGAGCTCTTGTGAGATGTAAATGATTGTAATGTAGTGGGACCACTTGTCAATTCAGGATTTCGAAACATTTTCCTTTTCTTACAGTGGGAATCTGAGGTTCTTGAGAGAAATATGTCCTGGAATCTATCCCACTACCTATGTCCGTGAGGGATGGGAACCTTCAGTAGCCACGGAACAAGACTTAATGTGAGTGTCTGAGCCAGGTTTTGCCTAGGGCTGAAAATCAGCCTCTTGAGTGTCACCGTCCCTTGTGGATGTACCCCATTCTCTGCTGACACTCCCGAATTCTCTGCATGTCAGTGGTGTGGCAAAGATGACTGGGGAACAGAGAGATCTTCTGAGGAAAACAGATTAAAAAAACCCAGGTGATTACATTTTCTCTAACAGTATCTACATAAAATGTGTGTTCTCAGTGAAAAAATTAATTACAAATGAAAGCAAAGAACCCAGAAAGTCAATTGTTGGCATAAAGGGGTGGGTGTTTTGCTTACTTTTTTGGTTTTCATGTTTTTCAATTTCCAATTAAGAGTTTAATAAAACAGACAAGAAACATTGAAACTTTTGGTGACAATTGCTGGTTGTCCATCAAATAAAAAACAGTTTGGCACAATAGTTTCTCTTGAGCTTGGGAGACCTGAGCTATTCTTAGACATGGGTACAGCTCTGGGTTTTCCTAAACCTACTGTCTCATAGGAGAAGCATGTTTGCTTTGGGTAGGTTACTCTCCTGAGAGATCCAGCAGTTCCTGCAGATCAGCACACTGCTCTGCATGTCTGCGTGTAAAAAATGCCTCATACTGAAGGTTTAAATGATAGTCATTAAAAGCTCAGTTCTGCTATCGGGACATTCAGCTAACGAGAAGATACTCCATGTTTTCCCCCAGTGAGCGCTAGACTTACCCGCATGTAGAATTCCCTGCCCTCGTTCCCTGATTTGATTTGGAAGATGTAATAGGCTCCAGGGTAGCGAGTTGTTGCTTGCATCTGAAAAATGTCCGAAGGCACAGACCTCCCAGACACCATATCCATCACTCTGTACAGGACGGTGAACGGCTGATCTCTGCACCCGGGGTTTTCAGCTGGACACATGCAGCGGCTGATTGTCAGAGATAGAATTGTCATCAGAGGTTAAAATTGCTGCAATATTTGATTCTTTATATGCTAAGACAGATTAATAAATAAATAAACAAAGAATGTTGTTGACCAGCTAAAAGAATCAATGAAACTTGTAATGAATTTTCTCACTTTTAGTATTCTCTGTTTTGCTACTCTGGCCTATATCCTGCCTCCTTTTTCTTGTCTTCTAGGCCAAAATACCTTGGCATTTTCCTTAGATCACTCAAAAATGTGAACTTTCTTTGCAGCAGCTCTGCAGGTGTAGAATACTTGGTACATGTTTGTTCTGACAGTAATTTAAACTGAACTGTCCCCAAAATAATATTAATAATTCACTTCACTGATAGTGCTGCATAAATGTGGTGATCTTTGTTTCACCATATTTTGTACACTACATGAAAACATACAGTAGACATCCTGGATCAAACCAAAGCTCTAACATCAAATGCAGAGCCTTAAGAAAGAAGAGGATAGCAAGCCAAGCATACGACACTTCCATCAACAGTCTCCAATTGTTTGTGACTCAGGGAATCCTTGAAATGAAAATTTTTCTTTGTATTTGTCAGCTATTAATGCATTTCTTATCCATCAGATTTTCCAGCTTCCCCTTACACCCACATGAATATTTGGTATCCACAGCCCGCTGTGGCCAGGAGCTCCACAGCCCCCTTCATCCCTCTCTGCATGGCCTCTTTCTGACTTCATCTGATGCTCCCAGCTGTTCCACTGAAAGGAGAGCAGCCAGTCAATCCCTGCTCATCCTCCTCAGACATGTCAGGGCTTCATATTTGACCCTGTTCATGGCTGAAGGGTTCTAACTTAGCTGTTCTTCACAAGGAAGCTATTCCATACTTTTGATCATCCTCATTTCTTCTTACGAACCTTTATCCAGTTATATTTCTTTTGACAGGAGGGGAAGGAACTGCACAGTCTTAAAGATGTGGTATACAATAGAATGTGCTCCAAGGATATTCTCTACCTATTAACACTTGAAATTCAGATTGCTTTTCTGACCTCTGGTGAGTACAGCAGATCATGGAACTAGAACAACCCTCAAATCTCAGTTTGGATGGATTATGATCAGATCAGTGCTCCTTATTTAATTTGTTAATCTGGGATTGTCTTTTTACTTTAAATTAATCTACACTGAATTTTATCTGCCATTTTTATTGCACTGTCATTGAGGCTTATTCTGCAGTATTTTTCTACCCACTCTTTTATCTACTGTCTTCAGATATGGTTGCAGACTTTGCCTGTGTCATGGTTTATTCTTTTTCCCAGGTTGCTTATGATGGACCAGACCTCTGCAGAACTTCAGTGTGAAACTTGACAATTTAATACTATCCTCTGTTTAATTTTTGTCTTTCAGCCTCTTATTCTTCTGTTCCAGGGACTTTTCTCTGTTACTTATGACTGCTTAACTTCCATAGTAACTATGTGAGGGTCTTTTCAGAAGCCTTTGGAAATGCAAAGAGACTGCATCAGTCCATGTGCCCTAGCCACATGCTGCTGATTTTTTCAGAGAACTCTAATAAAGTTGTGAGGCAGGATATCCCTTTATAAAAGCCACGTTGGGAGAATTTACTGGGCATGGGTCTTTTTGACAATTTTTTCTATAACCTCCACTACTGACATCAATTTCAGACAGTGCATCTGGCATGGCCCCCATCAAGAGGCTCCTGGCATTATGAACACCCAATTCCTTCCACAGAAAACACAGATGCAAGGAATTCACTTGGCTTTTATACTGACCACTTCTAGACGTATGTCACAAATTAAGTGCAGTCCCATCTAGACATGAGCCAAAGCCACCAAATACAAAGCTCAGAGATCAAGAGTTCTGGTGCAAGCTGCTCTGCAAGGACTCTGTATTTGGGCTCTGGGGAATTTAGATACAGAGGATTCAGTTATTTCAAATTCCAGTTTAAGACTCTACCACCTCTGAAGGTAGGTAAACCCAGAACTAGACAAACACAATATGTCCACTCTTCAGCTGCCCTACCTCAGAAAGCAATGTAAAGACATGAATAAATTATAAAGGAAAGAAGCTAATTATTCATCTCTTGCCTTTCTATAAAATACTTGAGGCTACCAAGCAATTCCAGGTAATTGGGTTTAGTGCAAACACTGTGGATGAAATAATAGGGACTGCAATATATCAAGATCAGTTTGGAACCAAAATATTTTGAGCCCCAGAAATACATACAAAAATGTAAAAGAAATGGGCAATTTTTAGTAATGTAGGATTTATTTTTTGTTTGCTCAAATGATTCCCAATTGAGACAGTAATAGTGCTAACAGCCCCATCAGACATACCCAATTTCTGGGCAAGGCAGATCAGTCTGTGAACTATTCAGAACTTTTAACCTTTAAGCAATAAGAAACTCTTTGTATCTTGCTCTATCATCTAATGTTTTAAGGTACTTCCCAGGCATAAGCTAGTTACCATTTGCAGGAAATACTCCTACTAATAAACACGCTGCATTTGAGTATATATGAAGTCAGTGAGTAATGTAAGTAAATGTCTCTTATTACATCACAAGCCGTGCTGTTTTCTCAACTAACTGATATCTGTTTTTCCAGTCTAACTTCACATACATCTGAGTATCATATCGTATCATATCATGTCATCATATCATATCATGTCACACCTGGTGACCTGGTAAGGAATTGCAATTTCTTTTTATAAAAGCTTACCAGTGGTAAATGCAGCAGCAGCATGTATGTATAGCTCTTTAGACAGACTTCATGGCTGTGTTGTAAAATTGCAGCTTATTTGGATACAACTGTCACAGATAGAATTTGCTTTTGTGGCTGTGGGTATGTTACTCACTTCTCATTAATCTGGAGATAAGGCTCCTCGCATCGTACTGGGTCTAAACATTTATATTCTCCTGGGATATTGAAACATGTTTGCTGTGAAGTGCAGGTGAAGTTTCTTATTTCACATTCATTGATATCTAAAACACAAGGAATGAGAGAATGGCTAAAGCAGGGAAATATGTACGAGATACCAATCCTACAAACTGGTTTCCATCTTAGGGAATTACCCCAAAATTCATAAAACTCTTGCACCATGAGAGGTGGCCTTTTTATAACTGATCCCTCTTTTAAGAACAGTTTTAATTTCATTCATTTCTGCTAATTAGAGTGCTCCCACATGCTAAATGCTGCAAAAAAAAAATGGAAAGGAATTGGCTGCTCAAACGCTCCGACCTTAGAGAATGGGAAAAGTAGAGATGTGCAGCAGAGGGGAGAGCATGTGAGGTCTTTCCTGTGTAGCTGTTTCCTAGTCAATAAAGTCTTACTTAAAACAACACATCAATTCACCTCAGCAGGAATATTCGTGTGATGACATTCTTACCAGAATTGCATAATTGGCCCCTACGAGTTCTTCACTGTGCAATGCCAAGACCAGGCATCTCAATTCTTGAAAACCTCTTTCTAGACACAGGATCTATTTTCTGGTCCCCTCAGGTTTTAATCAGTGCAGGAATGTTCTTACCTTGGCAGCTTCTACTATCGTCAAGCAAGTTATAGCCCGAAGGACAGGTACAGTAGTAGGAACCAGGCCCGTTCACACACTCGTGCTGGCAGAGGAACTCTGAGAAGCTGCATTCATCCATGTCTGCAGTGGTGAAACAAAGTTTAGTGTCTTTGGCTTTACTGTCAAAAGAGAAGTCCTGCAGGCAGGTAGCCATCCAGACTACCTGCACATCACCTCAGCTGGAGGCTGGCACTCTCCAGCTCCCTAGAACTCTGCAGCAACCTGACAAAATGCTATACAAGTTCCTGGTTAAACACTTTTTTCCTAAGGAAACCAAAGCTGCTGCTGAACACAATGTATAGCTTTTATTTATTTATTTTTCTTTTTTAATACCTGCCACCAGTTGGCCATGTTTTCATTTCTGTTTTACGTCAGAGATAGAGATACTCTGACAACAAAGCTGCAACTGTAATTTAAAAGGAAAGACTTGGCAGGAGTTTTCTTTTCTTTTTTTTTTTTTCCCTCTTTTTTGGAGAGTAAGCTTCATTTTCCCAGGGCCACATGGGTTCCAGCAGAACTCCTGCAGCCAGCCCTGTCTCTTTTATGTTTCTTAGCCTCTAGTCAGTTACTTCCAAGTCATTCCAGCAAGACTACAAGAGCTCATCCCAGCCTGGGTCAGACATACTGGAAGGCCCAGCCCTCTCTTAGATACCCAGGAAGCTAGGCAGTCTGTCAAATATCTGATTGAAAGCAGAAACTGTGCTCTTTCCCCTTGCACTCATGGATTGACCAGTCATTGTGTTCTGCAGAACTGTGCTCAAGTGAGAAAGACGAACTTCAGAGCTGCCCATGGAGGCATGGCTGACCGAGGGGAAAACACATGCAAAGGCACTAGGCCGAGGGAGGCTGCCACTAATCATTTCCTTATTTCCCCGTTCAGGGGAATAAAGAAACAAAGGCCAGAGTCCCAGCCAGGAACTCCCAAGTTCTTATTCCCAGCTCTGACATGTTGACTCTCCCAGGCAAATCACTTTTACTCTTCAGACTGAATTTCCCTTTCTTCTAAGTTGGGCTCAGTCCATTTATCCACTTCTGGTGTTTAGTGCAGATGGATTGGGAAGTATTTGGAGTCCAAATATATCCAAGTGGCTTTAGGGCTGAAATCAGATTATCAAAAGGGAGATGAAAGGAACTCTACACCTACATAATCCTGTTATTGTGTGAGTTTCCCCAGTGAGTTCACTGAAATAAACACCTTCCTGAAAATACATGGACTGAGGGCTGACTGCATAAAGTGACTGAGATATCAACCACCCTCTGGCATCCTAGCCCAGACCTCCAGCATATTGGATTCATATAACTGGTGCTTGGCTGCTGTCAGGTGCTGAGGGACTTAGAGCCCCGAGGGTCCTACATTTCTGCTGCTGAGCCCACAGTGTTCCTAAACGCTCCTGGCATTCTGCTGACTATGTGCAGACAACAAGATGGTTGTCATTTCAGAGCACATCTAATGCACTTGGAAGACCTCTGTGATTAGGAAATAATGGTGATGTTGGGAAAGCCAGGTTGAAATCTCTACCTCTCTCCTTGAATTGGAGAAAGAACGCCTCTCATCTTCAAGGTAAGTTGGCTGCTAGGCCATGGACTAACACTGCTCCTGTTGAAGTAAATCTGAGTCCTGAGTGTCTCGTAAGAGTGTCCTCCTAACCAGGCATTCCTTTTGCAAGCCTCAGATGTCTAGTGATTGCCTGTGAAGTGGAAGCAGCTCATCCAGAGAAGCTTGACCTGCTTTGTCAAACATTTTCTTGCACAAGATTGTCAGGAAAAGCTTTTCTCCTCCATATCTGGGTGGTGGAAAGTCTCTTTTGCTGGCTTCACTCTCTGACATGGATGAGGCTCAAGCACCACCTTATTGGGCATTGCAATGAACTTGTCTGGTTCAGACCCCCAGGTAGCTCAGGAGGTGAGCACATAAAAAACATTCAGGAGTCTAACTTAGAAGAAATTCCATTAGAAATCAGAACACTAAGTTAGGTGTTGCAGTCTAAATGTTTAATGCTTAAGAACCTTTAGATATTTAATATTTGTTCTTTCCATTATAACAAGGAGGTTTGCAGGAAAAATATCTCGGGAAACACTAATCATGTACACTGCATCTCACATATCTTCTCTCTCAGAAACAGCATGTTACATCTGTTTACTGTAAATTAAAACTCAAGTATTTTCCAGTGCATTTTTCCTTCCAAGAAATATTGGCTGAATTCTCTAATTTTATCAGGCTGAGGGAACAATAAGCAAAGAAATAAGTTTTGCCTTCAATTAAAATAATAAAATTTTTAAAAAAGCAGAGAGGAAAAAGTACAGTGACATAAGGGCAATTTATTCTGCTGTGTGCTGAACAGATCAGCAATAACTGTACTAAGAAATCATATATTGTTCCTGAAGTGAAGCCAGAGCCATACAGGGGAAACTGGGGAAGGTTTCAGGCAGAAGTGAGCAGTCGTTAAGAGTAAGAGGAATACATGCATTCAACAGACAAATGGAAAAGTGCTTAATAGAAAGTATTTCTTTAATCATGGAAGAATGTTCTAGGACTATCTCTACTTGCTCTAACAAAGCTTCCTGTTCAGCATTACAAAGTGCTTTCTTATGTTTTGCTGTTACCTTGGAGCTTTTGAATATTTAGCTTATTTCTTTAAAACCAATTGCAGCCCTCCTCCACTGAGCTTTTCTGGGTATTTGCTGTGTGCTCTAGCTGGAAAGAGGATCATATGAATTTCAGCTATCCTGCTGTTACCATGGACCAAGGCAAAAAACTTTTTAAAAAGTATGTAAAAAACAATATCTTTGAAAAAGTAAACATAATAAAGAAACCAAAAAAATAAATGAAGACAGTTACCACTGCAGTTAACTCCATCAGCTTCCAGTTCATAGCCAGGTTCACAGCGGCAGAGAAAAGAGCCATAGGTGTTGACGCAGGTCTGAGTGCAAGGGTTTTCACTTGTACATTCATTCACATCTATGGGAAACCAATGCCAAATTCATCAGTGACTTCTCCCCAGACTCCATTTTCATTTTTTTTATTGCAGAGCATTTCAAAGGGATTAGCTGTACAATCAGAATGATTTGTTCTGAAAAAATATAACCAAGTCAGTGTTGTTTATTTGGATTCAGCCTGATGCCTGGGAACAGCATGTTGGAAACGCAACATGTATGGAAGTGAAGCATTTTGGGAATGTCTTCAATAAAAAAAATACCATGGAAGATGGGGATGAAATTTTTATTATAACTGTTTCTGTCCTTATCCTGCAATTTGAAAACCATTGAACCAATATTGTCATAACAGACCTGAGAAAAGATGCGGCAGGATTTTCCTGAGAAAAATAATGCAATGACGAGGGGTCCTTATGGAAACCTCGGGCTAAGGCAAAAGCAGTATTTTTTCCTTGTAGGACATTAGCAGCTTCTGGGCATCATTAGCACAGACCTTTTCCTGCAGCATGTGTGAAGATGCTCTCTGCTTTGCTAGGGAGGCTGTGAAGAGGTTGTGTTGACTTTTGAGGTAGCACATCACAGCAAAAGTTAGTCTAATCTTAGGACTCCAGTCTGGATCTTGCGACACTCTGATTTACTGATCCGACAAAGGTTTCCTGTCTTAGATGGGTCACACAGCCTCAGATTTTAATAGTAAATTTAGTGCCTGAACTCTTGGTAATTCCACTTAATTGAGTGAATTGAAGTTTGGGCCTCTGTGCATATTTCTCCTGATACACTGGTCATGTTGCACCCGAACTCCTTCGAGGTACTGGGAAACTACGAAATATCTGTCTGACAAACCCGTGAACATTTTCAAAAGCAATGCTGGGAAGGTTACTTGTGTTCTAAAAACCAAGCAAGTTTTAAGGGTGTTGCTGAGGGGGGACCAAGGATTTCAGCCATGGTTTACCATACTCATACCTTGGCACGATCTCCCGTCGTCATTAAGGGTAAAGCCTGGGTTGCACGTACAGGAGTAGGAACCAGGCACATTGGCACACAGCTGCTGGCAGTAGCCATAGCGACATTCATCGATATCTGTGGGTGGGAAGGATGGAAAGTACAGTGGTCTGCATGTTCACATGAGATACAAAGCAGCAAGCACACTGAGCCAACAGTACCGATAACACAGAAATAACCCAGCACACTGGTTATGGATGTAAGAGCCAAACTTCCAGGCGTTCAGATATGGAGTTATAGTTAAAATATACCTCTTCTCAGTAGAATGTGGTAATGTGCTTTTATCCACATCTGACATCTACCAGTGTGTCTGATGAATTGATTGTCATTGCTGTAATCTTCAGCTTAGTGTAAATCAGGCAGCCCAGTCTGTTCTTTTAAGCAGCTCCTTCAAAGGATACCTGACAGCTGGCACAGCCCACCAGCACAACCACAGCCAACATTGCAGTGAAATTTTGGCAGAATCAAAATAGAAACCTTCTTTGCCTCCACATATACCAAAGCTACTCACTGGAACAGCAGTATGTGTTACTAAAGGCTTCTTTTTTTAGTGAGGATATTTTTGAAAGACTTTTTTTCCAAAGAGTCACATTCTCTTTTTATATGAATTTTTAACTGACAAATTACAGACTCTATAAACAGTTAATTTAATGCCAAAATAGCAGTTTGGGCTGAATTGCAGCATTAGCAATGCATGCAACTGAGTGCTATGAGCACAAGAAAATGCTCTAAAATATGTAACATGGTAAGTGCTAGAAGATTTTTGCCCCAGAACTAAGAACTGAAATGAAGCACCTGGAATAGTTGTCCTTTCAAAAGCTTAACATTTCCTTTGGTATCAACTGGCTTTTGATTTATGGAGATTTTTTTTAATGGCTGCTCTCAAAGCTTTGAAGCTAAATTTGTGCAATAGAAAACCCAGTGTATTTTCTGCAGTCAGTTAGCAAGATAACCTAAAGGCCAGGTCAGTGGTGGTGAGTACACCAGCAGTAGGCTTCACCAAATCCTGCAAAAATAACATGGATTTTAAGTGAACTAATACCTCATTGCACTGACATAATGCATTGTGTTAAATACATGCTTTGTCTTTTGCAGGACTGTTATCTCAAGAGTGCTACATTTTGAGGATAAGGACTTTGACAGGGCTGCTTCTTGTGAGTGGGTTATGTGGATACTGCTGCACTGGCTCCTCTGTATAAGCTTTACAGCGATAATTGCAACAGATAGAAGTGTAGGTTTTTGTAACAGTAATTTACTAACAGTGCACCAAAAAAAATCTGTCTCTAAACCCAACTTGGGCCCCTGATTACAGTAAATATTCCCTTACTGCCTTATGGCAGCAAAAATCACTTCTCCAAAGCCAGTGTAAAGTATGGAAAACTGAGACTTCTTTGAAATTTAGGGAAAAATATAGCAACTTTAAACACAATTTGTTTTTCCTTTTTTGCATTGCCTTGCAATAATCCACCCCATGATTACTTAAATAGAGCAATACTGGGATATTATTGCCTATTTTAAATAGCATAAGCAGGTACTCAAATCAATTCAGCAATGCAGCCACTTCAGTTCTCTGCTATATCCATCAAGCAGAAGAATATTTTAGATCTGCGTTCAAATCCTGAATGCTGCACACAACCCTTTCATTTGGCCTGTAACTGGGAGAAGTAAATGGGTAACAGAACAGGTGATGCAGAGCAGAATCTGCCTTCCTGCCCTCCCTCATCCCCACCCTACCACATATGCCTGTACATTCCCCACCACGAGCTTTTCTTTTCCCAAGAGAAGCTGCTTTATCATAGATTAAGGAGCAGGAGCCTTGGAGACTTCTCATCCCAGGGAACTACAAGACAGTGACTCCCTGAAGTGGCTGTGGCTGCACGGACCCCAGCTTGGACAGGGCTCAGCCTGGTTCCTGCCAGGTGAATTACACAGCAGCTGCTTGCAGTAGTCAGGAAAGCAGCCATGAGTGAATCCTTCATGGAATTGGTACTTGGGAGGAGAAAGCTGGAAAATAACTGGAGATGCTCCAGGGACGAATGGGCAGGGAAAGCCCATTCTCCTTCCAGTGGAGGTGTGACAGGATGGTCCAGCTCTGCAGAGCTGGCACCAAACAGCCTGCACTGCAGGGAAAAAACTAATAATGGGCAAAATTTTCTTAAAAACAGTTGTATGCTGATTCCTAGGTCCTACCTGTGTACCTAAAATTAACATCTACATCATCATCCCATGAGCATGTCAAATGAAGGGAAAGGGCTGGAGGAGAGGAGAGATGAAAGGTTTTCCTGTGCTGTTTGTTGAGCCATGTTTTTTCAACAGGACTGAGCTAAAAGGATGAACAGGACATTGCTGCAAGGAAAATAATACAATTGAAATAAAACTTCTTGGAAGATACTGAAATGGCACCCAGTTCAGAGGTAATTTTTTTCTCACCCCCCAAACAAAAGAATTGGTTGACTAAGGATTTACTGTCTGTCCCATTTCTTGGTATCAAATACAGATCCGTTCAGGTCCACTCTGTCACAGTAAGGAAAGGACAGGTCTGTTGGGGCAAAAATCCTTATGCATACATGCTGGCAATTGACCTTATATGAAAGGGAATCCTTCAGACTGGGAATATGAAAAGCCCAGTAATTATGCTATTATGATGCTAGTCATGTGGCATTTACAGCTACATTTCTGTTCCATGAGGGAGTCTCTCTGCCAAGCATCCCATTGGCACTTACAGAGACAAAAGACGCTTTCCACAGAGCTGAAGGTTTAAACGTGTACTTGACAAAAGTGCTTAGTGACATTATTTCAGGGAGTCACAGGTACACATACACAGATACCCAGATACCATATCCCATGAGGATTTTACCTAAACACTGGCCTTCTAACAGCCAGTAGCCTTCAGTGCAGGAACAGGTATAGCCCCCCTCAGTATTTATGCAGATCTGGGTGGGGTTACACTGGTGAGAATCTGAAGCGCATTCATCCACATCTGCAACACAGAAATATGGAAGGAAAATGTTAGAAATAGCAACAACAAAAGATTTTTCACTCTGTACAGTGTGTACACCACCTCTGGGCAAGGAACCAAAGTTTGGAGGAGTAGAGAGAATGACCATAACCTGAAGGAAAATTCACAATAATAAACATCTCAGAGCAGTGAGAACTGAGGGTGCACATCAAATCTCTCAGTTTTGCAGGTGACCCAGTGTTTCTCAGTGTTTCTCCTCAAGGAAAGTCTCTCATTATCTCATAATTTTTGTTACTTCCACATTTGCTATGTCACTGAGCTGGGATTTCCATGCTACAGGGCAGTGTTCAGCCCTAGGGAGAGGCTGCTGAAAAGGCTGTGCAACCCCACCGAAGAGTAAGAGATGAAGGGGAGTTCGAGAGATGTACAAACACAATTCAGAGACATAAAAAAAATTACTTCCTACCCCCACCAATGCAGACCATCTCACCGTAATTTTTCAGACACAAAGTCCACCTTTACCTGACCAAAAAATGTATACTACCCTGGAATCAATTTCCTGACAATAATACTATTTTCTTTTAATTTCCACCCCTGTCCCCTCCTGTCCCCCCCATCTTTATTGGTTTTAATGTATTTGGGGTTTTATTACAAACCCTTAGGGTGTTTTTGTTGTGGGCCTTTTTTTTTTTTTTTTTTTGCAAAGGAGGTGAATAGCATTCCTACATTTACATAAGCCAGGGCCCTGGAACCTAACTGATTAAAAACGCCTTTCAGAGTCAGAAGTTCAATTTGAATCATGCCTTGCTCAATATCTTTCCTGATGTTTCAGGCATCAGGTTTGCCTCTAGATGTCAGAAATGGAAATACCAAAAGATAAATTGTGTCATTTTTTCAGCCAAACCAGATTTCTATGTTTTATTTGTTGATACCTAAACTATTTTTTATTCCAGTGTACTATGCACTGGCCTTTGCTGAAGCACTATGTCATCCAAGCAATGCTACTCCCTTGATCCTCCCCTGGTTCTTATTAATCCAGACTTTGTTAGGTCACGATTGACAGTATCTTGCCGATGTCCTGGGCTGGAGCAGGCAGCAGAGGGCAGGAATTACATCTTTGTATCTGCCCCCAAGGCAACAAGCACAGCCAGTCAGCTGTACAATCCTAGCAGTCATGAAATAACTGATCCAGTCTACCACAGCAGCATATCTAACATGTTCAGATATATAAATAAATACATACATATTATACATATGGAGGGAGTCTAGAGTTCTTATCTTGCCAACATCTGTACTGGACAATTTATGGTGAGTCAAAGCTGGTAAGATAACAAGAGGGGCACAATTAGAGGTAATTAACTCTGTCAGAAATTCGTTCTCATGTATTTATTGGCCAGATGAAGGTTGGCAAAATGGTGGGGGAAGTGGGAAAGGAGTAAGATAACAAGTCTAGACTATATAGGTCCATAAATATGTTGTTCAGTTCAGCTATTGCTTCTGCGATTGGGCTAAAAAATCTGGATCCTCCCTTCATAGCATATCACACATAATTGGTAGTATCTGAACAGAGATTTTATCTAACCATAAATTTAACAACAATGACATTAATGTTTTCTAAATGAAAAAGCTTTCTATTTGTCATGTTTGCTTATTGTTTTAGGAATGGTACCTTGGGATCTGGCCAGTTCTGCTTTTTCTAGTCTGCACTGAGCTTAAAAAGGAGATTTTCGTTTTCCGTGTTCCCTGCTTCCAGTAATATTAATAGGTGAAGCGAAGTGAAAACAAAATGAGGGTCATGATCTCACCACATATGGTAGCACGGCTGTTTGAAGACTACAGATCCTCCACTGTTTTGTGGTGCATTTTCCTTGCGGGGTACGATGTGTCTCACTTAAAGCAACAGGTGGCTGTGGGATTGGTTTTGTTCCCAAGTCATCTTTGTAGCAGTTGCATGAGCTCCACTCCAGAGAAGTAAGATGTTGAACCTCTTCCATTTGCTATATACCAAGCAGATTTATTTGCTTACTCCCAGTCTTCTTTACCTTTTGTTGTGGTATTGGAAGCATATTTCCGTTTGAATGCAACATTTTTACAATGGAGGCCCCCTGTGGAATTTCTGCCAGAAAACCTGATAAACCTGAAGTTGTCTATGCAGGACACATTGACTCCTCACATTTTCACTGAATAGTACCTTGGTGACTTCACTAAAGAAGTTTTATGTAACCAACAGGTATAAACAGCTTTACTGGTAGCAGCACATCTTTTTGCTTGGGCCTGAGTGTGCACACCCAGTTCTGTATTCCATGTCTGGCATTCTCTAAGATAGCCCCTTACCATGAGGTGCCATTACACTCTGACTGACCCAGCCAATACAATCAAATAAATTATTTTTGGCAAGCAGCCTTCACAGTTGAAACAGGTGGTATAATGCCAGCCTGTCTGCCCCATTATATTATATTACATTATATATTATATTACATTATATGGGCTCACTAAGTGAGAGCAGATATTTGTATCTGAAAAAACTATTGGTGCAACAATTGGCCAGCCATTAGGTGTCTTCTTGAAGGATATCAGACCTGGGAGACAGAGGGTGCCTTGCCCAGCTCATTTACTCAGTGCAGCATACCATGAGAACAGGTATGGTTGCTAAAGTCAAAACTAGACATTTGGCAGGGAAATGAAAAAAAAAAACCAAAACAATTCCGGATTATTTCCACTGGGGAGAAAACTAGCCATAGAACTTCAAGAGATTGCCTATAATGGATAGGCATAGAAGCTATATCAAAACACTTCCAAGGCATTTTTGTTTGAATGGAAAATTGCAAGAGGTTGCAAGCGGAACATGACAATCCATCAACGAGGTGTGAATAATTTCTGGTTGCACATCTTATTTCTGTCCCATTCAAGCACAAATCTGAGGTGTCTTCATGCTCTGGGACTTCAAAGTCCATTTGTACTACCTCTGCCTCTGTGATGGGTCATAGACAATACTAGAGCAAAACTGTGATGCTAATTGTACATGGTAATAGATTTGCAATAGCTTTGTAGGTTTAAAGCAGATAAGACAAATTCAGAGAATAGAAAACTGTAAGGCCTACTCAATGCAAAGATAGCAGATGTGGCTAAGAAGTCCCTGAGGTGCATTTTTCTGAAGAATTTCTGAAAGTGTGTGTCCGACCCAGCATAACTGGTGTCACAGTCTTCACCATGGACAGAAATACTGGAATGAGTTGTCATCTGAGCCCCAAAATAAAGTCTAATCAGCTGGAGAGCAGAAGAGTTATTAAAGGAGAGCATGCTAGCTAGAAACCCTAGAAACTCCACTGTCCAAGATGTTAACAATTTGTGATAGTTGATGATTTCAGCATCAGTGCCATGAAAGCATCAGATGCTGTCACCCATCACTGATAATCCAAGGACGGTTTTCATGATACTGAACCTACTTTTAGTACCTTTCATCACCAAGATCCCTAGAAAATATTGCCTACACCCAAACAACAAGTCTAGTCTTTAATAACAGCTACTGTTATTGGATGCCTCATGTGATTTTGGCTAGATGACTCAAAATGTGGCAACAAAGAAGAATTGCCGTGAGGTGGACTAGGAAGGAAATACAAATTAGATCTGTCCTCAGTGAAGACAGACTAAAGTACGTGGTGGTTACTGTGCAGGTCAAGGACCCAGCACAGATACAGTGACCACACTGTAACTCATGGGCTGAGAATTTATCTTCTGGGAACTCTTCCTTGCTTTTCATCTTCCATCATCCTGCTTCCTATTTGAAAAATGGGGATTACAAAATCTCTTCCATAGTCCAGCCTCCCTCACTGACTAGCATCTAAAACTCTTCAGAACAGGGCTTATGTACAAAATGTGTTCGCAGTGAGTCCATTTTTATTTAATGCCTTCCAATCCTAATACAAATCAAACTGGACTACAAAACCCTGCAATATCCCACTTGGTGATAAATACCAGTGCACCTGGATTTTAATGAGGAAATTCAAGATTAAGGAATTAAAGGACAAGCCTGTGACTACTTAACAAAACAAAAACAAGAGCAGGTCACAGACCTTTCTGTCTTGTAGTCTTTCAGGTACAACCTGCCCCACTTTTTCAGAAATTTTGTGCAGACTCAACATTGGCTAGTGAGATCTAAAATAAAAGATTAACCATCATTCTGAAAGCATTGTGTTCTACTAGAGGACCTCAAAAGCATCAAAGGCTCTTTCAGCTAAATTCTATGGTACTCAGAATGTTGCTGTTCTACCCTAATGGTGCATGGAACCTCAAAGATTCCAGTAGTTACTGAAGCAGAAAGAGAACTATTGATGTAGTCAGTAGCAAATGGAAAGAGTCATCTGGCTTTCACATCTCTTGTTACCCTTACAGACAGGACTGTGAGTGTTGCTGTGAAATTACATATGAAAAATATGAGGTTGTTAAAGGTTGTCATACCTAAAAATTTTGAACAAATTCACATTTTCTGAAATGACTACTGACTCTGGGTGACTCCTTTGAGGGACTAGTCGTTCAGCACTTTATAAGCACACTAGAGAACCAAGGCAGGGTAGGATGGATCACTGTTCAAAACTTCTCTTGCCAAGGAGTGCTTGGCCAGAGCTGGCTCTAGTTGTTTCAGCTCCTGATTATCCTGCTGTATGCTATTAAATTAGTGGTCATGTACATTCTCTCACCCGTCCTTCCAGTTGTATTCGCTTCTCTTATCCATCTTTCCGGTTGCTGTGTCCACATTAGTGCTCCCACAGCTAGTTCCAAAGGCAGAAGTTAGGGCAGGAGTCCAGACAAATTAAAATCTGACTTGAAGTGGGAACGATTCACTTTGTTACTTCCCAGATGACCACTGAGAGCAACAACATGGCCCATCCAGACCACTGCTCTCTGCCTCCTAAGGAATACCTCCTACAATGAACAGAGCCTTATGGCTCCAAGCCATGAGTTTTAAAGACCTCTGGGTTACTGACAGCATGGGAGAATAGGTAGATGGCATCTCCATATCTGTTTGTAAGGAAACATGTGCTGCAAGAGCCGAAGCCTGAATACTCCAAAATTAACCACATCCCTCTCTCTTAGATCACTGTGTTTGCCTTAAAAAAATTATGGCTGTGGTGGTTTGGTGTAGCAACTCTGGGGTGTGATGTTGTCTTTACTTGACATTTCGACAAGAGGTGAGGTGGCTGGGGCAATGGGATTTCATTTGGGGATCGCAAGGGTGGAGAAAGTTGGGTTTTTTGTATTTCTGGCTGTCTGTCTGCCTTTTGTAGGATGTGATGTGCTGATGCTTTGTTTTTATTGGTACAGACTGTATTTTTAATTGATGGCAGGATGCCTGGTGACTGGATAGATACCATTTACAACATCAAAATAAATAAATGAACTAATTGTGTTTAGCATGCAAATTACTGGCTTTGTGTTTTATTATCTGTAAAAGCTAGTATTAATGGATATTAGTGGATTCCTTAGAATTTAGCCACATCGTAGAACAATGAATGAAATTTTTAATTCACTGCTCATAAATTAAAGAAAAAATAAATAATTTAAAAGCCATGCATACACAAAAAATGGGTCAGCATATTAATATAGTCAGAAAGGAAAGCTAGATGTGAAACTGCAGCAGAACACCACATCTCACGGGGGAGGCTGATTCTTATTCAGGAGATCTTTTTTTGTACTGACTCACATCCACCAAGAATGCCGGACTGAGACCACTCTTATTTGTATCAATAATATTGTGATAAATCACAGCATAAAAAGAAAATCAACGCTCTAATCAATTGAATTAAGACCAGACATATTCAGTACTTCTCAAACCAAAGAGGCTAAAACTAGGAGTTCAGAAATATCAAGAGAGAATCATAAATGTGGAATTCTGAGGATCTGGTTTTGGCCCACTGTTTTCCACATTTGTGATAAAATGCAGAGGATCACAAGCTTGTGGAGTTAAGAACTAAAATGTCAAATGAAGTCTTACATGAAAATATTTTGCTAGATATGGTGGGCACATTTGAAAGTGCTTTTCAAGACAGACAAATGCAAGGTCATATATCAAGAGTAAAAAATGTATGTCAAAAAAAAACCTCTGGGGTTGTTACAGATAATCACTTGAACATGAACTATTCCTGTCATCATGTTGCTGGAAAGACAAGTGTAAACATGAGAACACTGAGTAGACACAGGAAATTGTTCTGACCACTGTATATTGCATCACTGCAATAATTACTGAAATACATTTCTGGTGTCAACACTTCAAAAACTGATATTGCAAAGAGATACCAAGAGATTCCAAAGAGTTATTCCAAGCCATGAAAATTTATCTTTGAGCAAGATAATACTCCATTTAGTAATCTATTTAAGAAAAGATTCAGGGTATATTTGCCTGTGATCTGTAAACCTCTTCATGGAAACTATGTTCTTATCTGGAGATGGTCATTAAAACTAAAGATAATGAGATGAAATTCAGTGTCTAGAAGACCAATTAAAAACAAAAATAAGACACACACTTTAGTAGTGCTACTGATTAAGCATCTGAAAACTGAATTTTAGTGAGAGAAATTGTACCCTTAATGTTTGTAGTAACTTCAGAAATATGTGGAAAACACAGAAAATGTTAATAACATTTCCGTGCTAGAAGATGTTAAGTCATCAGCCTAAATATGTTGAGCATGCCAACCACCTTCCTTGCAGTACCCACAGAATGATTGCTTCTTTATGAAGGATGAATCAAGTAAAAGAGGAAGAATCGAAGTTATTACCACAGTTTGTTGAATCAATGAGCCTCAAGAGGACTAAACTGCAGGTTAGAGGATGTGGTCAGGCAGGAAGAAGTAGATTTTTCTAAGTCACTTTATGAAGTGGATAGTCAGGGGAAGAAGCCAGCAGGAGAAGGAGCAGAGGTGTTTAGGAACTGGAAGCACCTGCCTTCTGGAAGGTGTGGTTCAAAAACTGTAAGCAAAGACACTGCCTTTCTTCTGCTCAGAAAAAAAAGGATTGTGCATAAACAGGACCTTATGCATTAAAGAATACAGCAGGAAACAAAGTCCTTAACATCGCCTCATCAGTTCAGAGACTTTTCTGAGCCCTTCAGGCAGGAAAAGATTTTCTTGACAAAAAGCTACTTTTAAAGGGAAAAAAAAATCTTGGCACTTATGGGCGTGTGATTACATACCACATGACAGAGTAAATGCACAGAGTGTAAAGTTTACCAAAGATGTTCCATCCCAAGATGATTTGCACCTGCCACAACAGGAACAGGGAGACTATTGTCCTTGTTCAGTCCAGTCACTGGTGTTGAAAGTGGTGTGATGTGTGACTGTGCTTACCCCTCCACAGGCATGGTCTGTGCTCAGGGCACTGTGACCATTCCAATCCCTCCGTGGCAGATTTCCCGGCTGGCTGACAACGGAATAACAGCACTAGCAGAGAGCTGTCATGGAAGGATGTGGGCTTATAATCTTTGAGCTAGAACCATGCTCTTGGAGACTTTGACAATTAGAAGTGAAACTTTGCTTGGACTCTGTGATGAAGGGGGAAGCCAATGTGGACAGCAGATTTCCAAGACAATATGCTGTTGGCAATGAGTGCTGTTTCACAGATGGACTGTTACATTTTGTTCTCTTTGGAACATATTTAGCATGCATGACTTCCTTTCTTAAGTAATGAATTCTGATAATCATGCTACAAATTTCTGTGGGTCACAGGAGTAGCTATGGCTGCGTTTCCTTCTTTTGATCAGCCATTGACTAGGTATGTTTTTGCCATCGCGATTATTTGAGAGCCACTAGCACCATGGGGTTCAACACAGTAATACTGAAGATTAATTTGACAGTTGTGAGAGCACAGGTTGTGCAGATTGGAAAATGTTTGCCATGGAAAATCTTCTTCCCTCTTTTACAAGGAGGTGTGGGTGATTTTGGGGCCCTACGTCTTTATTTTATTCTGTCTGTGTTTTAGTCCCACTGTTTTACTGTCACAGCCCCAGGAGCTAACCCTGCTCTTAAGACGCAACGTTCTGGAAGAGAGGCTCAAAGCTGACAGCTCATTCCAGAATCTCTGTCTGCTCAAACACTAAAGCTCATTCAGTCATTTATAACCCTCAGGGCTCCATTTTAAAATAATACAAAGATTGGATGTCTGTTTTTTATAGGCATAATTGCAGGCCAGGACTAAACATCCGAGCTCAGTAACATGGGTGTCAGTTCCAAGATCACTTGGAACAGAGCACTTTCCCCAAACTTCTCCCCCACTCCTTATTTGGACACTGAAAAATAATTTCCTCAGTAGTAGATTTTTACTCAGTGAAATCACATGTTTTCTCAAAACTTTTTTTTTCTCAGTATAATTGCATTTGATAAGAAAAGGGAAGAAATAACAATGCCACATTCCTAAAGTGCAGACTGAAGCCAAATTCGAACTGCTGCTGTGTGGGGTCAGTGTTTTTTCCAAGGACAACTGACCCTGCTGAGCTTGGACACCATCCAAGATCAACTCCCTAAACACCTGTTTAATTGCATATTTCCCTGTCTGAGGACTGGCCATTGATTGCTGATTTAATTCTGTATCTGCATCCCATATGCATTAGGTTATTGATTGATGGCTAAACAAGGATTAAAGTGGTTTTTTTCACACAGAGGGTCAGTCTGGAAAGGGATACTAAATAAGCGTGAGGCATGAATCTGTAATTCTGCTCCCTCTGCCTGGTATGAAAATTGCTCAACATGTGTCACAGGTTCTAGGTCTCCTGCCAGCTATCTGAGCCTTTCCTTAGCAAGCGCACTTTTCACATTACTCAAAGATGATAAACAACAGCTAAACTGTGAAGGACTTTGCTCTTTGAGCACAGTTCTAGTGCTGCTTTTGTGGCTGAGATTTACAGGACAGCCATTAGAGGAGTGCACAGCAAGAGGACTAAAGGGCCAGCAGCCTCTCCCCTCTCTGCTCAGAACAGATCTATGTGTGCTTCGTACGCTTGGCATCACCTGCCTGACCACAGATCCTCACTCTCACAAATTCCCAGGGCTCCCTGTTGGTACAAGATCCCAGCCACTCGTGTGGACTATTCCTGGTGTCCCATGAGAGCTTTTGCACAAATGCACATTAGTCAGTATGCTAACTCTGGGATCAAAAATAAGACACCCTACTAATTTCAACTAAGAGCTTTGCTTAAACATGGAAACTCTGTGGACTGGAACATAACTGTATTCTCTGGATTCATGATTTCCTGCTGCAGGTTCTGCACATCTTATGAAATGCATGATCAGTGCATGTGATTTGGGAATCTCAGCTATTTCCCTGCTGCACTTATTCTATTTCAAGTAGCTGCAGTATAGCAGAACAGGAGTGACCCAAGTACCCTGCTGAAGTGAGGTAGATGTGTTACTATTCCACTGATGACACTGAACCTGCTGAATTAGGACATACAAAGAAATTTTTGCTCAACATGGTTTTATCTTCATCATCAGGAAGCATGTTTTTCAGCTGAATAAATGAAGTGTTATTGTGGTTTCTCAAAATTATCTATTTTGCATGACCATATGCTACACTGTGATCTGCTGGTAGGGTGGTAAGAGGAGCCAGTGAGCTTTTATTGAGAATACTCCCAGCTGATGGGAGGTTATCTAAGTAGCACTTTCTATTGCAATGGAAACAAAAAATATGCAGTCAGAGCCAGGAAATGCACACTCAGAAATAAGAAAAAAGATCCTTACAATCATCCCATTGCTGCATGATATGAAATAGTCTCATGCAAGAATCTGTAGAGAAGGCTTATAAAATTTTACAGGAGTAGAAGCATTAACACTGAAGAAGAGAATTTTCTATGGCTGAACTGTATATTTTTTCTACAAATCTATGGGTTAGTTAAAAAAGACCCTGAAAGAAAGAATATATCAAAAATATAGGCATTTAAAGCATTATTTATAAAGCTTTTAAACATGTCAGTGAAATGCTATTGGCTTCTCTTCCAACAAATTTTTTCAAAGACTTTTCTGTTAGGGTACAGAACATGAGAGAACTAAAAGCAGAGAGCTGCTATTCCCACTTTTGTTCCCTGGGGAGCTTTGAGAAATCTCAAGCACAAATAGTCCAGCCAGCTGGTTTAGCCAATTGGTGGTCGGTTTACATTTCCTCTAATAAGTGAACTTCTTGACCGTACATTTTAACTGAGTCATTAAGAGCTCCTTTTCCAAGTGTTTTGGCAGGCTAGAGAGGTCTGGGACTGTGAATAAACCACAATAACTAGTAAAGAAGAGAACAGTCCGACTTTTAATACAGCAGAAGAAATTGATCCAAATGGATCCAGAAATTAAAGCCACAGTGAAAACAAAGGGATACAAATATCCACCTGCAGGTTATAACAGAAACTTTTATTGGAAGGGCTGCTTCTTCCATTAAAATGCAGCCACTTTGGATGTGCAACATCAAGCATGTTGTGCAAAAAACTGAAGATACAAGAGAGATTCTAGGTGAGCAATATGTACATAGCCACAGAGATAATTCAGTATGAATGCTGTAGTCACTCTCACAGGATAACTTGAAATCTTCAATATACATGAAAAAAAGACAACAAGGGATCTCTATCATGGGAAACTGGAATAGTAATATGAGATTTGTCACTAACTGATCTCTCACAAAAGCTTCAGCAATAATCACCAGCATCTCATTCAGTAAAGGACTGGATTCAAAGAATCCAAAGAAGCTTGGTTTGAGTATGCAAGGAAGCACCAGCTGGAGGTGGCATGGCTGTAGATTGCCTCATGGCACTTGAAACTGCGTGAGTCAAACACACATACAATAGGCACTTTGACTTTCGCCAGGAGGCTAACACCTAAATCCCTCAACCTAGCCATTAAAACCAGGGAAAAGAGCCTGGCTTGCAGAATGTGTGTCTGGAAGCTCATATAGTGAAGTAGAAACGATTATCAGAAATGTAGGATTTTTTAAATCAGTTTTTCAGTGAAATCAATCTTCAGTTTCGTGGAGAGAAAATTCAGTCAAGACATCCAGATCAATACTACTGTTTTATGCCAGGATCAATACAGAGGAAGATGATCTGCCCTTATCTTAATTGATTTATTGATTTACTGGTGGGGGCCAGGACTCCTGCAAATGTTACGTAACTTTTATTAGAAATTTCCTTTAATGCAGTTTCAGCCTCACATCTTGTCCTGCCTGGGAATTTTGCAACCATCTAGAACCTGTCATGGTCCTGCTCAAAACTGGCAGTTCTTGGGGCTAAACAAAACATAACTTTCTGCCTCTATAGGCTCAGTGTATCTCCTTTGAGATCTTGCTATATCAGAATGTCACAAATCTTGAAATCTCCTGTGTTCATCTAGGCCCTAAAGGTAACTGAATGGGGTTAGGGAGAGAGAGAGAGAAAGAGGGAAAAAGCCCTTTAAGCTGAAACACCTCTTTTTCCAGGGAGCCATGAACTGAGAGTAAGGAGAGCAGGAAAACTGCCAGTAGACATCCACATCACACACTAATTGGAACAAAGTAAAACTCCCATATCCACACAGTTTTCATTTATCCAGGACAGTTTGCAACCCAGTTGGCTGGCGGCAATTTTTGGAACATTGCAAGAAAATGTGGTTCAAGCATTATAAAGCAGTGAATGCCAGATCTGAGTTAAAGCCAGTTATTTGAGCAGGGGTTATAGGCATTTTCCAATGATCACCACCACTGAAATAAATAAATAGATGGCTTGCTATGTATACACTCAGAGGGGAATGTTGCCCAACATTCATAGCTCTTTGCTATTAACAGTAATGAGGACACAGCTGTCTGAGCCTGGAAGCCAGTATTTGCAGAGATTTTTCTTCTCCACTGGCTTTCTTCCACTACCCATTCTTTGCTTATAAAAGAGCCCAAAAGGTCCTAACATTTATACAAGAATTACCTTGGCTTTGTGGCACTTTTAAAATTGTTATAAAGCACGCTGACACATGGATGGATTTGAAACTCAGATGAAATATGAAAAACAATTTTCTCCCTGATAAGGTTCCCAATGCCCTTAGTGCCAAGCATAACACTCTCTTTAGTCAATCATGACAGCTCCTGGAGCAGTTGGCAAGAGTTGCTGCCATAGGCAGAGATCTGAAGGTCTCCCTTCTTAAAAAGGCCTTCTAATTCTCACTGCCCGCAGACCCTGGGGTTGTGATGTGAGTTTTGAGTCACGTGTAACTGGTCAGCTCTACAAAGCCTCTAAAGCAAATATAAAAGCACCCCACTCCATTCAAAGATCTTACAGCACTTTAAAATCAGTACTAAAACTCACAGTCTATGTGAAAAAGAGAATATCTCATTTCATGGGGGCCTTCAATATATTAAAGGCTAGAACCGGTATCAAACACAGGCTACTGCACTTCAGGCACTGCAGTTTCAGAACCATTGCACAAGGCATGTTGAAGCTGACTTCTGTAAGTCATCTGGTCCCAGCCTCCACTCAAAGCAGGAACAATTCAGTCAGGCTGCTCAGGGCCTTTTCCAGTAGAGGTTTGAATTTCTCCAAGGGTACAACCTTTAGCTACAAAGTTTTTGAACCTCTGTTCCAGTGTTTGACCACCTTCACTGTGATAACATTTCTCCTTATAATTAATAAGAATTTCCCGTGTTGCAACTTTTACCCGTTCCTGTCCACAGGCACTCTGAGATAGATCTGGCTTCATCTGCTCTACACTGTCACATTAGACAGTGGAAGGCAGCAAGCAGTACAATTCCCTCATAAGCTTCGTGTTCATAAAGCAGGGTAAATCCACTTCTCTCAACCTCTCCTTGTATGACATGTGCTGCAACCCTCCAACCACTACAGCAGTTCTTTGCTGCATATCCTTCAGTGTGCCCAGGTCTTTTTTACGCCAGGAAACCAGAATGTCTGAGAGAATTGGATGCCTGTGAAGGCAACAGAAATTGACTGCACTTTGAATTCTCCCCCGGAAGTATTTAAGAGAAAATACTTAAAATGTGAATCTCTGCTTAATTTAGTAGCACCCGTTGAGGTCGGTGAACTATTTCATTGGATGCTGTACAAACTCAGAATCAGACTGCACTACTCACACATACAGACCTGCACACTTTTGTCCCGAGATCGTCAAGGTAAGCCTACCTTTCTTATACCAGAACTCAGAAATTCCTGACTAGCACTACAAGCTGAACACTGGGCTGGCCACAGGACCAGTGTCACAGGCAGTGCCACCAGCTCTCACATTATCCATGAAAGCTCAGAAAGACACATGTTCACACTGAGCATTCCCAAGCCAAATGGTTCATTTCCAAGTAGCCTGGCCTGAAAAAAACCCATGTTCTCTTTAGGTAATTAAAAAAAAGAAAAGTAAATAAATAAACAGAAGAGACAATGTTCCCAACCAGCAGGAACATTTAATCTCTGTGATTATTCCTGGAGCAAACTCCTGCTTTTACTCTCTAGAAGGCACACCCCAGTGAATTTTCCATCATGTGGGCCTGCTGTAGTGGAAAGTTAATTTACATTTTTTTCTTTATCATAGTACTTTCTTTTATTAGCCCCTTATTGCCACAAGGTCTCGGGTCATATTGAGTCACGCAAGGGACCATTTTAGAAGGCACAGTCTCCAGGACAGAAGCAGGCCTAGAAAATTCTTAGCATGATTAGCATTCTGCAATTCACAGTCTTTCTAATCATCTCCAATCAGATACTGCAGACAGTGCTTAATTCAGTATTTCATGTCCCTCCCCGGTCAAAGGGAATGAACCATGGATGGATCATGTATTTCTGAAATAGTTTCATGTCCCAAGCTTCTAGATGCCAGCTTGAGGTTTTTGTGGAGCAGCATGTGATGGTATTTTGTATCTTTAGATGATATACATCACTTATCAGCTCCAGAATGCATGTGACCGGCTGGGCCGTTAATGGATATACTGCAAATTGTCAGCTGCTCATTACCTTTAGAGGTATTCTCTAGTCTGTGTAGGACATACCTGTGCCATAGTTCTCTGGGCTCAAATCTATATTTGGGCTTATTGCCTGAGGAACATGGAGATAAACTTTTTACTTCTTTCAATTAAATTCATGGGCAGTGTTTGAAGTCTTATGTGTAACCCTGTAAAGTTCTCTTGTAACACTTTTCATCTAGGACTAGTTAAACCTCTTGAAAATGTAAATGAGAACAAATTTTGTCCCAAAATGCAATGTACCACCTGAAAAACATAATATAGATTCTACAGAACTGTATCTTCAAACAGCACTGATTTAGTGGGGAAGAGCACTTCCTGTCTAAAGCTGGCATGCTACAGTCTTTTGGGATGAGTGCATGAAATCAACGGATAGTTGTAAATGCACGGTTCTGGTCTTTTCCACCACAAAGTCAGCCCTGCTTTTAATTAAAATAATTTCAATCTGCTTCTGAAATAAAGCTCCAGATGCAGTGCTTAGTGATTTGCTGGCAATGAGCTTTGTATATATTGCTGCAGTCTACCTCTGGAGAACATGAGCATGGTCCAAGGCTGGTCCAGCCTGTGCCGGGTTTGGGATTCCCCACAGGGTTTGCAATAGCAGGAAATTAGCAGCATGCTATAGCTTTCAGATCACATCTCCTCTCCCTGGCCTGGTTCCTGCTCCAGGATTAAGGAGTGGCAGTCTGGCAAACGGACTCTGCACTGCTCCAAGATTCCTCCCTCGGAAAGGGGATGTCAGGCTACCCGTTTAAGCTATCTCAGCTTTGTGTTGCTCAGCCACAGTGACAATAAATGTTATTTAATGGGTGGAGACTCTTACCCATGCTATGAACTTTTCTCTGCAGTGTTAGATAAAGCATACTGTTTTCTTTTGTGCCTCTGTGCACACTGGAAGCTGGAAATATATCAAAGGACTCAAAAGTACAGCAACCTACACCTGACAACATCTATTCCACCCCCAACTTGTGTGAGACTCTTTCTTGCTAAAAATTGTTCCAGGCAGCTTTTAAATTATTGTACAGTTACATTTTGTACTATTCCTCCACTACAACATACCTTGTGTGTTCTTGTATAACCTGATACACTGAAGTGCCATTAAGGGCTTTACTATTTCAGTCTACAAGTAATTTTCCTTCCTTTCAGCAAATTATACCCTATTCAGCAATAATCATTCTTTTTTACCACCCACCATACAAACTTCTGCTTCTCTGTCATTTACAGTTCCAATTACTGTCATCTTACCCTAAGTTTTAAAATACACTTCACTCTTTTAATCAAAGTCAGCCTCAATAATGCCCCCAACTTGCTGCTGCTCTATACTGAGATTTCCATAAACTTATCTACATTTATCTGGTAGTAGAGTACTTACACTTAATGTCAGTAGGTTGGAGCCATTCTCAAGAGAACATGCTGAAGTACTATTTGCTCTCTGTTCTGGAATGAGAAGTCTAAGTAACACTGCCAGAAACTGCCTAAAGCTACATTGCTCTTGACATCACTGCCTTCTATTGATCACCTTCCACCAGATGACCATGTATTAGGTTATCTTTTCACCTACTGCTGGGTTCCAGTCCCTTAATTTCCTGACCACAATTGTAGCTTTCCTAGACTTCTATATTGCTGTTTATACAATCTTCCCCTTCAGTGTTACCTGCAGATATGTTTGTTGTACCACAAAACCAATTAATGCCTTTGATCCAACCAGGTATTTACTGGCTCACAAGTTAATGTTTCATTTACTTAGGGGTTCTGAATGGAAAACAAGAATTTTACTTTACCAAAAAAAAAAAAAAAGAAAATTAGAAAATTAGAAACAAGCTCAAAATATTATAACAAAGCAGGCATTAAAATTATTTTGTGGAAAAAACAAAAGGAAACCCAAAACAAACAACACAGTCTCTGACTAAGCAGTAGATTGTGGATTCTTTCAGACCCTGCAAATTTATGGTGCATTTCTCTCCCTCTCCTCCTAGGCTCTCCCTGTTTAGCTGAAGCACTACTTTTATTTTCAGTATCTGAATGCTTCATGAATACAAACAGATTTATTCTCACTGTAGTGGTCTGTTACTGATGTAGAGCTAATCCACAGAAAAAACAAAAAAATTTTCCAGACAGACTTATGAGTTTGTATGTTCAAACTTGCAGATGCCCAAGAGCACCTGCAACCATGAGTTACAGTTCAAAGAAGAGAAAGTTTTGCTGGTGTTAAAACTGAAGATGGATTTTAGCACATCTTGTCATCCCCAATGAGCAGCACATCCCAGCTAAGAGGCAGAATGCTGAAACAACTGCCCTGAAAAGGGCTGGTTGTAACTCATGTTTATCTTCTAGTAGCTTTATTTTCTTTGAAAAATTCTCTCATGTCACTGAAGTAGTAAAATGGGAAGGCAGGGAACTGGCAGATGAAGGGGTCAGAGCATGTTAAACTCCACACAACATCAGGTGGCTCTTCTGTTTCTGTGTGGCAGGTCTGTCATGGGTCTGGTGTTTTAGGGACAAGACAAAGGAGCATTGCCAGCACATTATCACTACCTATAGAGTCTGGCAAAACATATGGTCCATTTGGCTGATTTATACTGGCAAAGAAGAGAATTCATATTTTCTATATATTTTGGCTTAACATCTATATTGTGACATATAACCATGGCCAACTTAAGGCTGGAACCAAATGAAAAGAAACAAGACTGACCCAAAAAGTATAAGGGAGAGGCCAAGAAAAACAGTGACTTTTAAGTCATTGAGAACACTGCCATCTCTAGGCATTGTGGGTGATGCAAATATATGCAAAAATTAACATAGACCTGAGCAGAGTGCTGGTGCTATGAAGTACACTGAAAATAAATCAGGCTTCCAGGTGAGGAGAGACTATCACGTACTGAACTCTGCACGTTATGGCACACGAAGGTAGAGGAAGTGTCACTCATAGGACAATGAGAGAAAAACAAGCTTGACAGATTGGGGAAAGGTACTCATGACACCTGTCAATTTTCCAGCACTGTTAAGTGACTTCATTTTCTTTTAAGCCTTGGAATTGTCTAGTTGGTGGGACTGTCTTGCATGCCAGCTATTCCATAAGGGAAAGCTCATGAAATCTACTCCAGAGCAGACAGAGCTAATCAGTACATAGTGGCTTTAACTGATTTGGCACTGCTGAAATCCCTGGAAGTAAGACATAATAAAGGCAAGGAGGCAACAAAGCCCCACGTATCAAACCAGTGTTAGCAGGGAGTCTAAGGAATCATTCAGAGATTAATGGCAGGGGTGCAAGCCCTGCCCTGGCCAGCACATGCCAGAGGATATGGCAGGCTGGGCACGATTACTGCTCCTCTGAATTGAGTCAGATATAACCTCCTGCCAACTAACTCTTGGTGACAGCTGAAGTCTGTGTATTGTCTGGCTCAGAGCCCAGTGACCAATAACCCCCAATTCAGAGACCAAACATAACTGAGGCCATTAAACCAGAGTATCAGTTAAACCTCTTTTCCTTGCATACCCTTTCCCTCTGTAGTCTATGAATCTCAAGGGAGATGGGATTCTTGGGTTCTTGCCACTTTGTATACCAAAGTATCATACATTTCCAAGAAAGAGGGAAAATTGAAACACATCATGAAATAGAGAGGTCCCAGTCTAGAGAGATTTTAAACTTCCTGTGTCTGGACTGTAGCCTGCACATCTAACAAGACATGGACACTGTCCCTTCTGTGCTTATGCCCCTTCTCTGTGCACAAACCCATTATGTTTTGTAACATGATCCGTTCTCATTCAGCTGTCCCCCTCAGTATGCCACTGTGCTTCCCACCTGGCTCACAGCTCAGTAAAAAAGAAACTAGAAAGCTTTTAATCACTCCCATCACAGCAGATGCACACTTCCACAGACAGAATCAGTTTAGCTCAAGGTAAAGTTGAATGCAAATTCAAACACTCCTGGTGGTCACAGTTTTTAATCATAAGATGATGATCTCACCACCTGTCTATTCTGACCTCGAAATGTCAAGGAATGTCACAAAATCTAGGAAATCCTTATTGTGGTATCAGTATTTTAGCAGGAGAAAAATATGTTACCTGACTCCGTGACCATAGGATACTTATGGTTAGGTTTAAGACAGCTTAACTTAAACCTAATAAATTCACTGCAAGAACTTCTGCTTTAAGATCTTCACCAAAGTCAATAGGACTGTAATGATGGGTCTAAGTGTTTTTGTCTCCAGCTGTTGCCCAGCTACCTACCCAGTATGACTGTAGTTCATTCAAGTTCAGTTGAGGCTATACTGTAGTTGTATTTATTCTGTTTTCACTTCTCACACCATCACACATAAATACAGTCAGTGAGTGGTGCTTGAAAGGCACTGACACGCAGAATGGTGGGCACCTACTGTTACACTTTGCCATACTCAGGAGCCTGCTGTTTTTCATTCCAGTGCACAGAGTGCCCATTTTCTTAATAACATGCCAGCATTCTTGGCTTGCATGTTATATTTCTTGGTTTGATTCTACTCATTTCTTTGTTAGTAGTAGAAGTTTCACAAATAAATGAAGCACTCGCCTATGCTTTAACCACCAGACTGTACTCCTCCCACACTGCACTTAGGGAGGAATGAAAGCAGGAACAAGCCAAGCCACAGAAAGCTCAGTTTACCTTGCTACAGATTGATACATACAGCAGCTTTTTCTATCAAGCCGACTTCTCTACCACAAATGGATTAACTTCAGTGAAAAACAGCATTTCCACCTTCATTCCCCATGGTAAGTGGGACAGGATACCTTTACCGATGGTCAAATTTCTGTAGGAATGACTCTACTGATGGACCCTACTCTAGCAGCTGGATGAGTCTTGCCTTTCCTCAGCCCCAGCCCATCCTCTGTGCTGGTGCAATGGTTTCCTGAGGGAGGAAGGAGCTCTGAGTGTTTTCAGATGTACCTTTTAACCATGATTATTGTATAGTCAACTCGTAATTACCTTTATGAAGATTGTTGGGATTATGAATAGATCAGGCCATCAGATCAGAAGCACAGAGGCTGGATCTAGAAGATTTATAGCTATGTTTGTCTGGAGCTGTACAATGTGGGTTTATCCAATGGAACAGGACTACGTTAAGTATGTCTGTACTCCAGGATGTTAATGATCCTTCTTTCATTACTCTCCTGACATATGGTCTTGTACCTTAATGTATATAGTTTGTATTTTCCACATGTTTATTTTACCTGGCTTGTCTAGTCTCATTACGTTAAATAATCAAGGATAAACCATCTTGAATTGTGCTAAAACATGAAACAAGTACAGCATAAGTAGAAGATAATTGAAAAACTGCAGGATCGAATAGCTGCTGAAAACTTTTGTAGCACAGATATTCCTGAAGCACATTGCACATATGGGTAAAGGCCTTGGACTTCCCCTCTCCTCTGATCTATGCAGAAATATAGAAAAAAGTGGTCACTGAATTCCAGCCAGGTTAGTGCACTGCTGTTGTGGCTTAGAAATGGTACTCTCCAATTTAGTTCTCCCACAAAAAACCCCACAAGCTGCTCCTCCTCCCCCACTCCTACTGGAGGCACAAAAAGCATCACAGGAGACAAGAACAATTTACTGGAAACAGCAATGAGATAAGAAAATGAACAGTAACAGCAACAATATTAATGATAAAAGTGTACAAAAGAGAGAGTGATTCACATGCAAAAATGCTCACTGCAGCCTGTGACAATGGATGAATTTTCTCAGCTGGAAGGAACCCCTTCTCCCTGGAAGACTAAGTCCCTTTGCCTGCCCCTGGCAGTGACATGAGGGGGTATACAATAACCTCCAGGTCCTGGCCATGCCCCCTCCTGGCTACTGCAAAAAATGAACCCTGTCCTGGCTGGAACCAGGACAACTGGGAAAATAACTGAGTTCCACATATGTCACTTTGAGCTTCACTGTTGTAGGATTATTAAACTGAGCCTTTCTATCCTGTCTGTGCATCTTTACATGATGCTTGTCTGGAAGTCACCTCAACACCTATCATCCCCTTGTGAAATTTTCCTTGGTATAATCCTGAGAATGAATTATTATTTCACTTTAGCCCCAAAATACCCAGCACAGAATCACAGAATCACTTGGGCTGCAAAAGACTCTGAGACCATCGAGTCCAACCTTTGACTACATTGTCCCCTAGACCATGTCCAAGTGTTTCTTGAACACTTCCAGTGATGGTGACTCCAGGAATGGCACACTTATCTGTGGCAAAGCCAGGAACTGAACACAAACTCCTCCAAACCAAGCCTTAGCCACCAACGATAACCTCTTGAGATGCTTCAGAGGTAACTTTTCTGTTGCTATGGCAGGATGAGGTCTCAATTCATGTTTCCTCATACAAAGCCCATCAGGAAAATCATACTACGAGTAAAGGTTACATATCATGGCCCTTAATTTAATCAGAACTACATATACTTTCAGAAGTCTGAGCTCAGCCTCTTGCAGAACCTGTTCTCATGCAATCTTTCCTTCTTTTTCTGGTTAATTTGGACATGATGGCAGTCATTCCCTAACAGGGATCATGCATAGCTTTCAGGAACTGGCCCTCTGGAACAGCAAAAGAGATTGTCTGACAGACCAAGAGGAAAAGGGAAAGACAAAGAGCTGAACCAAATAGGGTTAAAAAAGGCAATGGAAGGAGTGGATTTCATTTGTTTTTCCTTTATATAAACCATAAGGCATAATATCTTTGCTGCATTTCCCTACTTTTCTTCCTCCTGTTTCTATATGCCCAGAGAGGTCACTAGGAAAGTCATTATAGGAGGAGGCAGCCTGGCTTTGTGGCTAAGCCATCGGATAAGGAACTCTGGGCTCTATCCCAGCACACGAGCCTGATGCAAGACCTGGGCACCTCCTTTCATTTCTCTGTCTCTTAATTTCCCTCTCCTTTCCCCACAAAGGCACATCTGGTTCCTTCATTTTGCTTGAAAACTCATCTAGACATAGGCTGCTCTTAATGAGGTTGTGCACAAGGCAGGGCAGTACAATTGCAGGCTTGGATGTGGGTTTTAGGTATGCTTGTAATATAAACAATAATGATCTAAAACCCATCTGTGCAAAGGTAATCTTTTGAAGGAAGGAGTTTCACTCCACAAATGTAGGACTGGGGACCCATAGGTGGGGAATGTAGGAGGTCCTGCCAATCTTTGAGAAATGAGAAAAGCTGAAGCAATGACTACTGAACAAATGGGGCATGAAAAACAACTCTCACACTTGGAGACAGCATCCTTCCATTCCCTTTTTCTGTTTACCTTTTGCTTTAAAAATAACAATTATGCCGGGTTTTTTTATAATTACCTCCTCTGCCCTCCTCCCTTCTCTCTGTCTCTAGGTCATACTCATCTTGCCTCATGCTTGTACTTTTCCTAACATCTACCTCTCTGTCTTTGAGGTCTGCTTTCTCTAATCTCTCTATTCAACCCTCTCCAACCCCATCATCTCCCCGCATTGTGAGTTTGCATTAATTGGAGGGAAAGCAATAATAAAAGCCCACCCACTACAGTTCTTTCCACAATGCCCAGAAGGATCTGTGTTTGAGGCATGTTTTGAAGATCATTGTAAATCAGGAAACAGCAAGGTGGAGTGAAAGGAAACTGGAAAGAGTTCTCAGCTTACGAATTTATAATGCAAGAACACAGGCCCTCACTCCAGTAAACTGGAGCCAACAGTTACTAGACCAAGTTCCTTGGGCAAAAAGTCATTATTATGACTAACTCCTTCTGTATTTATAGAGAAGTAATGTTAGAAGACGAACAGTTCAAACAGTGCTCTTGCACTAGATGTTCTTTGCTTTTTTCTGTATGTGGTCTTTTACTCCAGCATTAATTATGGTTATAAATCATTCCCAACCTGCTTTGGTATGATTTACAAAAACTTCGTGCTGTTGAAAACACAGAACACTTACACATACAAAATATAAAGCACTCAGCAACTCCAGGGGTAAGAAATACCATGTATGAGGAATCAAACCCACAGAAGACTTGAGAAGTAATTATTATTAAACCATTTCTCTGTCTGCTACCACAAATGGCTATGGGTACTTCTGCAGCCCACAGAGGACACTGGAGTGGGCAAAGTCATCACTGACAGGTGTCTTTGAGAGGCACTTGAGCCAGGAAAAGTTTTGTTTTCATAAAGGACAAAATCTGGAGATGAAAGAGTCTTGGCAAGACTGAGTGGTGACCAAGATAGGGAAGGATCATGGACACCTAACCACTGCCTGTGACCATCCAGGCCAGAAAGGATGAGGCCAAAAAGCTTGAAAGGGAGAAGAATGGATTATATTTCTTTTTTTGCTGCGTTGAAACATAGCAGCCCCATGAGAGGGAATGTTATGTGAACAACCAGGGGTGCACATTCCCTTGAGAGCCAAGGAATGTGGGGCCTCGGCAGGCAGGCCAGGTGCCAGACGGGGACAGAGCGACCTTCTTGCAGCCTCCCTACATTTTGTGGAGAGGTAGAAAAAAACAAAAGAAAGAGCTTGTTAGAACTCACACAGCTTTCAGATCAAATTTTTGTCCTGTTTCACTTTGGAAGTCTCTTGAACAACCTCAGTGCTTCAAAGCTGAGGCTGCAAATTTCCCAATCTCCCAGAAAAGGTTCCGGTATTTAATAAGCTGTTTTGACTGAAATTCAAGGCGAAAGTAAAGATTTCTGTTGTCCTAGCATTAGAAAATGTGACCGTGATTTATAACCTGATATCTGACCAGACAAAAATGTGTACTCTCTTAAAATCTGCAGATTGCTCAGACACAATGTCATGAGAATAACTCTGGTTCCCCTGCAGTCAATAGCAGAAAATCTCATCATGTCTAATGGAAATACCTGTGACTAATTTCATTTGGAAAGAAGGTGCTGGAGGGTGGTGTCTGAACACCAACATAACAAACCTGTAAGTTACATAGTGGCTCAGCTACTGGGCAAAATAACTTCCAGTTCACTCTTTTCAACCATTCCACCACAAAATTAGCCCTTGAAGTGCTTTGTATCCTAAGAGCATGCTGAAGATGGACAAGGAGGTAAGCACAGAGCAGCTGAAAAACCATTAACATGAGTGATGCTTATGTTTGGCTTATGGATGCCATGTTTCCTTGGTTCACACTTTCTTGAATGACCTAGGTAAAATTTTGGTTGCTCCTGAGGACCCTGTCAAGGTTCCCTGGTGTCTTGCCTCGAAGGACTTTAAGCATGGAACTGCACATAACCCTGTTAACTGCTCCAGGAATCCTGGAAACAGGATCAGGCCTTTCTACCATCACCACAGTGAGACATGGACCGAATCACTCCCTTTGGTGACCACACTTTCCATCCTAGGGCACACAGATACAAAAGGCACACAGATACAACAATAAATACTCTATCAAGACAGTGAATGTCTTCAGAGAATTTCACTAAGTAAAGAATGGTATCTAACCCCAGCAGAGACCCCTGACAGGTTTTGTTTTCTTTCAGTTTTGTTTTTCTTCCTTCAGCACATCATCTGCTCAAATTCACATCTGATGTGGACTTTCAAAAACTGCTCCCAGCTTGCTGTGGTACTCAAATGGCAGCCTGTCTTTTCCCATGCATACTTGTTAATGTCTCTCATCACCCAACTTTCTTTACAATTAAATCCCACATATTTGAAAAGTAAAATGACAGAAGTGAACAGCCCTGACTGAAAAAAGTATTAGTACTCCCATTTCTGCCAGCATGGATAGGAACATATGTGCCCTTTGGAGGCTGGAAAGTTCACTGTAAAAGTTTCCTAAATCCACCTGTTTTGATTATTCTGGTTTGCATGGAGCAGACCAGACTGTATAATTCAGAGGTTTCATTTCCACTTTCACTTCAGCACTTCTTCTCTACTAACGACCCCATTTCCTGAATCATCTACAGCAAAGTGAGCAAAATGAAAACACTCCTGGAAATCTACAAAGCAGTAGGTAAAATAACAGGTTGATCAATTTGTTAAGATGGAAAGGACTAGAGGCAATTTTCAAAGGACCAGATAGTAAAAATGCTTATTTTTACAGCAAACTCTCCACTTATCCCAGGATTTAAAAACCACTCAAAACCCCCCCCCAGGTTTTATAATTTTTCTTTTCCTTTCTTTTTTTTTTTTTTTTTAATTTTTCCTATCAGTATTACTATGAGTGCTGGTTAGAAAATATGTTTTTCCCACCTTGGAAAGGACAGTGATTCAAATACAGAAAATGTATCCCAATGTAGCTGAATTTAACTCTAGACTTTCAAAGCTCCTGTGGTCCTGAGGGGGAAGCTCTTGTGATCTCCTCAGTAGGGAAACAAACAAAGTACATCATCTGCAACCAAGTCCCGCCAGAAATTTCAGACAATAGGGCAGAATAAGACCAAAAGACAAGTCAGTTTTAGCTCTTGTGGTTTTCTGCAGCAGTTTTGAAGTAAATGCTGTTTCTTAGTCTAAAGAGAGGCAAAAATCTCTGTTGAAAGCTCATGGCTTCTCTGGTTTGGGCTTTTTTTCTTGTCAAAGACCAGCTCACATACAGCCAAGAGATGAATGAAGTTTCCCCAGGCCCCACCTAACACTTCAAATGAAAGGCCACCTTCTCTCTCATGGGCAGAATCATAAGCAAAAAAGGCATGCTTTTGATGCACTGACAAATCACCTGCCATCAGGTGGTTGTTTATTTCATAAAAACATTACTTCTTTCATGAAAGTGGCTTTCCTGATTAAATAACAGGATTGAATCATATCTTAGTTTGCATTGAATAATGGTGATATGAAACATACAGCTCATATCCTTAAAAAAAATTGCACTTCAAAATACTGGGCTTGACTGCTGCAGTAACTGAAGGACAATTGCAAGACAATTGTTTCTGCAATGTCAGACAAGCTTTAATATAAATGAAAATATAGAAGAAAGATTTCTACTGCTTACCAGCACACTGATTGTTTTCATCCAACTGGAAACCAAATCGGCACATCAGAGGTCTTGTAACAGTAGGGTAGTTAGGAACAGGGCCTGGTGCTGGGGGCGGTGGATAAACATTGGAATAAGGACTCAGATACGGTGATCGATACACTGGGTTTGTTCGGGGGACACATAAATAGCCACCATTCTGGTTGACACACACCATGTCTCCTCTGCAGGCCTCAGGAATAGTCCGACATTCATCAATATCTGGAACGAAATTGCAAAAGTTAAAAGAGCGATTGCTCCTTAACGGGACCTGTCAAAAAAATAGTTAACATGTTTTTTACAAAATGTTGCAAAAAAAATTTATATTCTCCGTCAAAAAGGCTAATCCTTCCTTGTGGAACCTCACTTTGAAGTTAGATTGTACTAAAACAGGAAACATCCCATATATTCAACATATCCTGTGATCTACTTGTTTTACTTCACTATTAGAGGATAGAGGGAGAGGACAAGGCCTGCTTTGCTATTCCATAGAAGTTTGGTTTAAACACTGATTTACACATGGCTGCAGCATGCTACTGCCTCTTCCTGCTAGAGGGTCTGTCCAAACCACAACATGCAGATCAGGATTTCAGAAACTGGTGGTTTGTCTGCCCAGCTGTGAAATTTGGATGCTGCTTTGGAAGTCTCGAGTTCCCTCCCACAGAAAAAGTTAGGGATGTTCGGATCTGGGGACACAGTTCAGGCCTCTTTCTTTGATTGAGAATGTTGCTGAATTAAATTTAGAAAGATACAACTGGTTTAGCCAAACTGAGCATTCCCCTGGTTCTTGGGCCACAGAAGCAGTAGGCTATGGCAGGGCAAACAATCTGCTGCAGGTTTTTCCCTTTCTGTTTGAGTGACTTTATTGCATGTAGAAGATGCTGCCCTGGAGACTGAATGCCATTGATAAAAAGATGCTACTGGGCAAAGAGCAGATTTCCTTACGCTACCTCAGCTCAGTTTACTTGGTTTCAATGCTGAGAACGGAAGACTTTTCTGAGCCTGCAGGTGGAGACAGGCACCAAAGGCAATAAATCCTGACTTTGAAGGAGAAAGAGAAGGAGAGTATCTTCGTCTTCTGGCAACTAGACTGAGCTCCTATCAAAATGCATACTGTTGTTTGAGTAGCCCTGACAGCCTGTTAGTATCTCAACAATGTCAAAGATCAGTGCTATGTAAAGACACACACACACACATTTATATACACACATATTTTTTGTATATACATGTATACAAACACACGTATTTGTCACAGAGTAAGAACTTTTCAACTAGAACATAGTAAGAGCAGCACAATGTTAACTCAATAAATTCAGAATTTCTGAACCCAAATTTAAATGTATTGATTTAATTAAAGTCCTACCTAAGCATTGCCCAGAGGCACGGTCCAGGTCAAACCCATTAGTGCATTGCTGCTAAAATGAGAGAAAAAAGGACACTCAGTGACTGTGAAATGAGAGGTTTGCAGAGTCAAATGCTCATCTGGATTATTATAATTAGTACAATTGTTCAGCATGATACAGTACATCAAAATAAAGTCCCTTCCCCAGAGGACAGGCAGCAAGGCATGAACCTGAGACCTCAGCATGTGTTCCAGCCCCTTAGCTCAGGAGTGGCACCCTTAGGTGGTGGCAGTGTCAGGCTGTTCCTCTGCCCAAGGGTCACCAATGTGCAACATGTTATGAGTTGTTAGCACAGAATTGCAGTCTTCTAGTTTGGGGTCTTGTTTTTGCCAGAGCAGGGGGGTTCATCTCAAAGGTACTTGCTGCGTCTCTCACAGGCTCTAAAGCTCCCCAGACAGCCCATTCAGCACACAACATGTTAGTCATTGACTGATCTGGAGCCACAGTTGAAACATAACAAGCTTAATAAAAATAAGGCTCTTCCTTTCCACCAAACCTTGTAATTTTTAGAGGATAAATCTTTAGACAACACGTTCTAGGCATTCACTGTTACTGGAAGCCTTGTCCCTTCCTATTCTGTGGTGCTGGTCATTATTAGGGCTGCAGCCTTGAGTCTTCAGCACTTCCTCAGTGACCTCAGCATTTCTAAACCAGTGAAAGTCCTGGTGACGATGGTTTCAAAGCCTGTTAAAATGATTCCCTGCTCTTCCTAGTTTTTGACTGGGCCTCCAGCTATTTAGCAAGGGGCCAAGGAATTGACACAAGCACAGGATCTTCCAGTACATAGGTTGTACTAAGGAATGTAAGCAAGAAATATCCAGGAATCAGGAACCACTGAAGCAACCAGAGGGCAGAGAGATGGCGCGTGTTCAAGATTCTTCCTTTTTTGTTGTTTCTTAATGATAAAGACACTTATTTTTGGACTTTATGGAAGAAATGAGTGGAAGAGTAAAGTACTTAGGTGATGTTTGGAAAAGTAGTAAGTTGTAGACGGGGGACAAAGTGTTAGAGGAGTGAGTCAGTAGAAGTGGGTCATTGCAGGAACTAGGGACAGGACATGAAGTGAAACACATGGCACTGTTTGGACTGCACCTGCCACTTGCACATATGAATACACAAAACCACTGCTAGAAGTGTCAGACAAGTATGAAGGAATTCTGCCTTCATTTATTTTGGCAATCCAAGATGTTTTGGTATCATGTTGTGGAAAGCCAAGATATTCTAATGGGAGAATATATAATCACCCTCATGTTTTAAAGAATGTGTGTACTCTACTTTTTGTTCTCCTTTTTGAGTGTGATACATACACTACATCTAGGTTAGCTGGAAAAGCTGAGATAGTTTTTAACAAAATTATTTTGTTCCAGACCATAAATGATGATTCAGAAACACTGGACTACTGTAGAACTGGTTTCAACAACTTTCTAGAACTTTATTCTAGAAAAGATTCCAGTATTGTCAAAATTACCAGTTTCAGTATCTTCAGAAAGAACTCATTGCTTTATTTTCAACTTCAAGTTGCTTTTTCAAAGCAACTTCAAAAATCAATTTACATTAGATGTTTTTATAAAAATTATAATGGAAACAATATTTTTTAAATTATAAAAACAAACCCTTAAAGACATCTCAAAAATTCTCCAGGGGCATGAAAAGCATTTCCCATACAGATCCAATATTCACAAAAATATCAATAAGCATGCCATGTGCAGGAAATTTTCAATGTAATAGAAGAAAAACAACTACATTTCAGGGAGTTTTGGCAAAGGCATTTAGAAACACAGCTCTGGACACTGAATATATCTGGACTATCAACTAGAAATCCAAACAACATGCCTTTAGGAACAGTTTTTCCTGATTCAAAGTTACTTGGAGCCCAAGCACACAAAAAACTAATGATTCTGCTATTTCAAGAACTGGAGTGCTTTATTTCCATCCACCCTCTTGAACAGAAATGGGTTTGGGCATAAGTGAAAATGAAAACTGGGATATAGTCATTTAGGATCACAGTCCAAAATTAAACGGTCTTAAGACATGATCCTGCTATACACAGAAAATGTGTATTTATATGAATGAATTTTCCAAGTGTGGATGTTTCTCACAATAGAACTGAGTGGTCTCTGGTCTCATGGGATAGTTTTTCTTATTTCCTGTTCCAGAAGTGTTCAGTTTAGAGGCAGAATCAGGTTTTCAGTGAGGTCCAGGGATATTTTGCTGAGCTGGCAAGGACGAGTCAATAAGCTCAATCCATGTTCAACTCCAGAATCCTGCTGGCTTCAAGTTCTCCCCTCTAAACCCTTAGACCACACAACTTCCTTTTCATGTAAACCCCAGACCACAGAGCTTCCTACCACCTGCTAGCCAGTTAAGTTTCATGCCATATAGCAATTCAGTACAAAACAGTACATACATCTCTGTGTGCTCCTCTCACCTGTGCTTTTCCAAGGCTTGAAAGGCAGACAGCCAGTGTGAAAGCAGTCAGTATCCTGTAATGTACATAGAAAATAGGCTGAAAATCTTCTGATATCCAGGCTCATTACATAGAATTAAATACACATGGACAAATTAATTTCTAGTGACACTTCAGTGTATTCCACAGTTTTGCTAACATGAATTTGGCCTCTGGAGAAGGAGTAATACAAGTGTGGACCAGATTCAGGTCTCAGAGTCAGTGACTCTGATGGTACTATGGTTTTATGCAACTGGGATTAAAACCAGACTGTACATGTCGATGGACTAATCTAATTTTTATGACACCCCAAGCAGCAGCTGTTAAATGAACAAGTGTGCAATATTCAATAAAGCGGTTTTGCCCCTCTCTGACACCTTTCTTTTGCAAAAATGAAAGCTTTTCTTGCACACTGTGCACGTTTTACAGATGGGTAAACCAGAGCGAGGCCCTGCCTAAGCTCACAGTGCGACGTGTTGGCAGGGCTGCAGACACGTCACGCAGGAGGTCCTGAATCCAAGCCAATTGCTTCAACCGCTAAACCGCGTTTCATCCCCAGGAGACTCTATCTGAGATGAATCCATTTTCTTGGGGCCAGATTCTGTGCCTTTACTCAGTCTTGAGTAATACACTGCTCTGGAAGGAGACACGCTGTGCCAGGTCACCAGCTACTAGAAGCTGTTATCTTCAATGGAGCCTTCCTTAGGTGTATCATCTTTACATCTAGCAGTCCCTACTGAGTCTCTCCACTGCAGCTGAAAGAAGAGGATCCTTCACTGACAGAGCCCTACAGCTATTTTTGGAGCTCCTTACCCGGAGCATAAAAATTATGGTCAAGTAACCTCCCACCTCCAAATATTTACTAACAGATAGAAAACCATGAAAGCACAGTCAGAAATTATTTTTTTCTAAGTACTGTGGATTTCAGTGTTTTGCTGCTGCTTTATATAAAACTTCCCAGTACCATTAGACCCACACCTTGCTTATCTTGGATTATAATTCTGAATGGCAATTGGATACAATACATTCCCACAAAACCAGTACAGGAAGCAGCGGATATTTTAGGTAGCCTTAGTTCTGCTACCCATGTGAGCCGCCAACTTTCTCTCTTAGAGCTGTCTCTGATTTCCAGTGCAAACTGAGCTGCTGAGCAAGACCTACAAACGCATCAGACAAAACCACACACAATGACTGACACATTAGAACAAATTTGTTTTAAATGAGGAGATGGAGACAAGCTCTGAAAATTAAACATAAACCCTAAAATGGTTGTTCATAATGCTGTGGAGACAGATTGTACTTGTTGGCAGCTTTTGAGTGACAAGGAAAGGCAAATTCTGCACAGAGTTTTCCTTAGAGTCCGATGTATAGCATTCAAACTACAATTTTATCCATCTAGGCTTGCACTTAATTTATTGATTCCTCAAACCTTTTTGAAGAGATTTTAAAGTGTGCTATAAAGATTGTTCTTTGCATATAGCAAGAACAGCACTGGGAGGGAATACAACAGGTTATAGAAGAAGGCTGACATACCCAGCAACTGGGCTATGCTGCACATTGCTGCAGGACAGTGCACAATAATGAAATCCCCTACAAAACAGTCAGACAAAACTCAAACATTTTTAGACAGTCTTTAGTTTCCATTGTTACAAGATGATATATGCTTTCCTCTTGGTGGGGGGGTGACCTTACTGCCTCATACAGTTCTGTCTGCACCCACGATCTCAATTTGCTCGTTACTTTAGATCTAAAATCCCCTCAAGAATTATTAACAGACGTGCAGCATAACCTATCAACACTATATGCAGCTGGTCACGGTAGCTTGCCCAGCAGACAAAATATTTTAAACTAGTAATTAACCTCTGCAATACTAACTAACTAACTTCAATCAATCACTGTAGCCAGTGGGATCGTTGCTGCTGCAGTTCAGCACTCCTGCAGATGCGCAGAGTATAAGCACAGATCAAGAAGGAACTCGTCAGGGACAGCACAGCTTTAATAACAGGCAGATCATCTTTCCCCACCTCTGACCATTGAGATCCCGTCTCTTTGCAAATGGCTTTAGCAAGTGGATTGGCATAATGTGTCCCCGCCACAGCTATTTTCCACAAGTAGGTTTCCCGTCAGTAAGTAAAGAAGTTTCATGCATACCACTTACCTTCTTAATCCTTGCATGTCCAAAACCGTTGGGGAAAGGTGGAAAAAACCCAGAGTCTGTGCTGATGAATAACTAGAAAGTTTTCCAAACATTACCCTCTGCTAGCACTTCAGTTCCTCTGTCATTTATAGTCCAAAGAATGAAATGGCAAGTAATGGAGAAGATCGGGAGCCGTCTGTACCTCCTCAGACACTGGAGAGAATACAGAGAAAGCACCTGGTTTTGCTTAGTTCTCTTCTGTAATTCAGCATTAAACCAATTGGAGGAGGAATGTTAAAAATGAACACTTCATTTTCTAAGTATGTTAAACAATGCAAATGGGGGCCTCAGCCTGGGACAGCTGGTTTAGATTACAAAGCTCACCAACTGGCTAGACTCCTCACAACAACCTCGAGGAGCCTGCCAGGATAAAACACTAACAGCTTGAAGGAAAGCCTCTCCCGCTGCAAACTTCACAGTTAAATGTGCCTCAGAGCAGAGAGCACCGTTATTGGACAGAAACCCTTATCAAGGGACTGGAGAAGGGAAGGGATTGTTTTCCTTGCTCTGAGAACAAAAAAAAAGTCAGGCTTTTTTGGAGGCCCTCTAGCTGGTGTCCTGGACAATGAATATGCAACACTCGCTGCTCTGTGCCAATGGCATACTGATGAAAGGTCTGACCCTCTGGGAGGTGAATAACTCGAATTCATGACGATCACAGCTACAGGAAATATATTGCTTGGGGATTATTTGAAAACAGGAATAAACAAATTAAACATTCAAAGGAAAACAAATGGCTTGTCTGCAAACACTCGCCCTTTTTAAACTGACCCCATGCTTAAGGGAGCAGTTTATGATATGAAATATTTCTTAGGAAAAGCATAACTTGCAGATCTCCAGTTATGACTGGAGAGGAAGGAAATAAAGTACTTTTTCAGGTGTTTTGCAACTCTGCCACAGGCAGAGCTTTTGTAGGTCAAGCAGAACATTTATGAGATGTGAAAGGTAAGCAGTCAGATGCAGCAAAAATTATAGTAGATCCAAAAGATGAACACTGAAATTAAACACAGACATGGACATTAAACAACTACTTTGAATTTCTGTTGGGTGTCCCATTTGAGAAAACCCTTTATTTCCAAGGAACCTGAAATTATTATCATACATCTCTGTGTAACAGATTGAGAAACAGAAGTACAGCTGATATAACAGATATTAATAAAACTAGCCCCTAAGCACTGACACCCAGCTTGAGATACAAAGACTGAGCTGCTTTAGGGGTGCTGAGCCCCCACAAGTTGTATTGGAGCCAATGGGAAGCTCAAGAGCTCTGTACCTCATTAACTGGCTGTAATTGTCCAAATTACCTTTCAAAAATGACAGCACCAGAGGCTTCGGGCTATTGCTGACGGTTTGTCTCTCTGGCTTGCTTGCATCGCTTGCACTGCATGGAAAATTAAACGCTCACCTAGAATTATTCAAACAGTGTCTATACATTCGCAGATAAACAAGAACCAATTTAATTATTTTAAATAAAGTTCCCAAAAGCCTAACAAATACTCGCACAAGGGACTTCTGAAGAAGCTGCTGGGCATGGAAGGAGTTTTGCCATGGGTCAGAAAACAGGCAAGAGAGGATAGCAAGCAAAGACCAGGGAAATTTTCATTGTGGCAAATGGTTAACAGTGAGTATTCACATTGCTCCATATCACCAGAGTTTCTCAAAACACTCAATAACCTGGAGAGCTAACAGACCTAAGAGCAGCAGTGCTTACTGTATGTTAGAAGTGTGAAAATCTACCGAAACAATGAGAAACAGCTTTACAGGAAAGCAAATGGTCTGTGCATCCAGCTGTGTGGATGAATAGCTTGCTTCATCTGATGATACTTCACGTGCTAATCCACTGAATTTTTCTACAATCACATGGTTAAATCATTGCATGCATGCCAGAATCACTGTATGAGTGCAGCACCAGTCTGCTCCCAAATAATTCCCTCAGAGTCCTGATCCATCAGCCAACTGGCAGAGGTGCTCCAGCCCTGGAGACAGGAGGTGAATCCAAATCTCACCACCTACAGGGCTCCTTTAAGAAGAAATACTGTACAAATGTTTTGATTTTTCCTGTCTCCATCTGACAGCTGGAGTGGATAAAAACCGGAGTATAAGAAGTGTACCAAACCACAACCTGGGCTGGTTTACAGCATGGTGACTGGTTTTTTTCCAAAATAAAAGGATTTGATGTTGTGGCTAAGTGGAATTTCTGCAGTACCTTTCTATAACTACCATCAGTCACAAAACAATGAGATGCAGCCACAGCCTTCTCACAACTCCCTTTGGTATGAAGAGTTGCATAAAGGAGGGAATGTGTAGTGCATAAACCCCCTTTTGTTCACCCTATAAAAATGGACAATTCAATGCATCTTTCAACACCCTGTGCTGACACCTTCAGCATCTATGCTTATGATGGTGGCTAAACTTCATCTCTAGCAGTGCTCTCACTTCAGTAGTCTCAAATATCCCTCTGTGTTATAAAATCCATTACTTCATTTAGATTAGCTTGACATTTCCTTTGTCTTCATGAGGAGGTGTGGAACTGTCCCCAGTATAAAATGGGGCTCTGTTAAATAATTATGTTCTTCAAAGTTTGCTTTGTGCATAGCTAGGGTTGGAACTGTATCTCCGATTAAGACTTGGATTTTGAAAATTATGTAATAGATAATCATAAGGGGGACATAAATAGTGTTGCATAACTTTACTCTCCTTGGATGAGACAGCTGCACATATAGAATTGAGCCATGCTCCTGCAGATAAAGCACAGCATTGGATGAACAGGAGCCCTCAGCACTGGAGAACATAATCTGACAGATTCTAAATGCTAAGAAAAAAGTAGTAAATAGGTCAGGGAACTTAAGAAGAGTTAATTACACTCAGCATCCCTGAACAGAAAATCTTCCTCACAGAAACAAGTCCTCATCCTCTAAGTTTTACATTTGATCTCCTTTTTTAACTCTGATACTGTTCTTACATTTTTCCAGAACCACATCAGTCAAACACTCTTCTTGGATATTCCCGTCATTTTTTAAAGTTCGCCCATTCTGAACATCTTCAACAACATTGTCAGACTGTGAGAAGAGTCGAACCACACAAATCTGTATGGTGGTAGGTCTGTGAGCCCAAAGTCATTTTACATGCCAGGTCTTAGACATCTTTTACCCAGCCACACAGACTGGTTTAAATTCATAAAAGGAATCAGTCATTAACTGGCACTTTAGGGCCCCACATGGCCAAGCTTCATTTTGCTCCTACCAAATTTTATGGAACCAAATGTTTTTACCAGCAAAAATGGTAAAACACTCAGAGCAAAATTGCTGGGCACTTGCAGAAACAATTATGTGTTGATAGCATCTAAGCTCCATGAGATTCACAAGTTGAGCTTTCGCCTGACTGTGGAGATTGATCTAAGTGTTCTTGGAGACTGCCAAATAAGCAAGATTTTGATATTGTCACATGCTGATATAAGACGACAGGCAGTGATTTGACATACACACATCTCACCCTACTGCCAAGCACCAAGCACATGGGAAACAGGTCTCAAACCCTAATTCCACCTGAGAAAGAATAAGGCTCATTTCTTCCACCTCCCAGGAAAGAATCTCAGTTGCAAATTCCTGGTGTTCGGGGAGGGTTCTCTAAAATTTTTCGAAGACTACCTTGGATTATCAGCTGAGGTCTGCTTTGTTCAGTGTCTGAATTATAGTTGAATTATATTATCTCATAACACAAATGATGCAATAACCTGTTCCAGATGGCTCAGGCCAGCTCAAAAGCACAGCCCTACATATATTTTCCTTTCCTAGCCAAACATAACACAAGCTAGAATTAACAGTGAAAATTAACATAATACGTAATTGTAAAGACATCAGTAGTGCTAACTAAAATGTACTGGGAATGTAGGGTCCCTGAGATGATGTGGTGTGCTGATCTGCATCTCACAATATCATTTTTAGGAAGGAGAAAATGTAACAGTTCCTGTTGTGCTGCCATCTCTTGGGGCTCAGTTGCCTCAATGTGGTACAGTTACCACCTGCATGGGATATCCATCCCAAACAGATGCAATACAGCACCCCTTCCCTCCTCCTGTACAGGGATGTCACCTGTCTGAGGCACGTGTTCCTTTGGGAAGAGGATACTGCTGATATTGCTTCCAAAGAGCCACGCGCTGAGCCCTGTTCAGTGTTGTACCAGGTGGACTCACAGTGCCCAACCACATGGAATAAACACTTGAAGTCCTTGGTTTACTCCAGCTCTTCATCTTTGTCCTGGTTTCAGCTGGGGTTAAACACCTCATAGCTATTACTCTCTTTACAGGTCTGTGGTCACTCTGATACCAGCTTCTAATAACACAACTTCTTTTAGGATAGAAATTACCAGTGGAAAGCCCAGGCACCACTGGATCCATTCTGAAATGCAACAACTTTAAACAAGGACTAGTATCTGACTCCACTTTATTGCTTTGAAGACATGTTAATTGTCCCTTTAGATGAGGAGTACTAGGATCTAGCAGGTACATACCAAAACCAAAACAGTTTAAAACAGCCCAGTGAACTGCATCTACTGTAAGGCAGAACTATTTCAGGAATATTCCCTTTAGTAAGATCAAGTTTGATGTTCATGATCACCTGTCTAGCTGTAGTACTTTCTAGGATAGTCTAGGAAGATGCCTGAGGCAAAAAAGAGTAATATTCTTGGAAGAATTCTTCAGCATTGTTCAGTGTTTTTTTAACCCAATAAAAGTAAGGTAAACAAGCAAACTAAATGATTAGTGTAACTTTCTCAGGAAAAATACAGAGCCTTTCACAGCATTTTTGGTGTATGTGACAACTCTCAGCAGAGAGTAATAATTAGTAGTAGCAGTAGTTTGCAACAGCCTGCAACATTCTTCTTGAGTTTTCAATCCTTCGATGACTGGCATTTGTACTTTTAAAATATTTTCCTGTAAAAAGTGTATGGAACATCATCCTGTACCTAAAGACAAAAGATATACTTGAGAACTCCCTTCTCCCCCCCTTGGTTGCTCTGACTATCCAAGAACAAGGTGCTCCAGCCCACTGTCCATACTTACACTTGTTTTTCTGTTGAAACTCAGCACAGCTCTAGTAACTGCAGTTCACATTTTGCCTGAAACTAGACAGATATTTTAGTTTGTTTTTGTTTATTTTATAAGATTGACATGTACATAACTAGGCTGCAGCCTTCCCTGCATTTTTGTCAAATGGTCTAGACAACGTGGTTGAAAACAATGCTCTTTAATCTTGTGACAAAATGTTTACCAGCCTCTTTTAATAGCAAGCATAAATTCTTTATGGCCAATTTCAGCTAATAATGACCTTCCATAAATAAAGACCTAAAACTCTTAATACTCCTGGACCAAGACTAAAGTCTGTTTCACTGTTGGAGCAAGCCAACATTCAGTCTTCACAAGTGCCTGGGATACATAAACCATTGGTCTCTAATTACGACCAGACAGTTAGAAGTATGTACTAAAACCTCCCTTAGAAATATTCAGGACTGATTTATTTTATGCTAAAATGCCTCAAGAGTGCTGTGTCTTTTGCAGTTTCCCAAGCCCTTTACTAAATCAAGCACCACACTGGGCACATCTGGCACAGCAGGATTGGGTGGCACCTCAGAGCAGCTGACTGGAGACAGTGGTTCACCTTTACTGGTTACCCTGATGCTGGGCATCAGTGCCAGTAAAACATCAGCTTCGCCTGTGCTTCCTCAGCTCCCAGGTACTTTTAATTCCATCCCACAGAACTTATATTTTGGGTGGGTTTTGTGTTTTGGGTTGGTTTGATTTTGGTTTTTATTTTCAGATTTAGTTCAGCATCCTTTCTCCTTATTAGTCTGCTTTGGCAATTCACTTTGTTTTTATCCAAAAGATTAGCCACCGTAGCATTGAGCATATTCTGTGTTTTCCATTAAAACACTTCAGGTTCTGAATAAACCCAAACAAGCCTGTGGAAATGCCATCTCTCAACAGGGGTGTTTGAATGTTCACAAGTATGTGCACTATTTTTGTAAGGGCACCTGCCAGAACCCTGGTGGTGAATCCAGAGTAGAAAATATTTGACATCAACCCTCTTTTCCAAAGCTTCTCTTCTTCCAAGAGGTGGAAAACATTCCCTTTTTAAAAACATGTTTCACTCACATAGGTGAATGAATACAATATAAGCAAAGACTTCTGGTTTCTTTTTCCAGTAAAACACTCGGCACATTTTTGGGTCTTTTCCTTATCTTAAGATTTTTGGGGCTATATGTTAGTCAAATATAGGAGTGGCAGAAAGTTTCCCTATGAGGAGAGAGATAATTTTGACTGTTCTGTACTTTCTCAACTGCTTTCTTAACCCCAGAAGACATTTATAAACTTTTCTTTGGTTTAAGAACTACTACACTTAATTTACTTATTCCCACAGCAGCGATTACACCGTTTCACAAATTACCTGTTTACTTTTGTGACCTAACCATGCTGTTTGTAAGAATTTGCTATCAAACTGGGTGATAGACATGATGTGTGTTGTCTGTTTGTTTTCAGACTCATTATTCACCAGTCTGCAGCAACAAGTGCTGCTGCAAGGCAGCGATTTAGCGTGCTAAATGTAGAAACTCCACTGAGCAGGCTGTACTCCCATTTCCTAGTTGTGCTCTGTGTGCTGCAGAACCTACAAAGTCTTGCAACAGCATGCAATTTCTAACACAGAGTGTTTATTTTTTTTTTTTAAATCTTCTGGCCTTTGCTTTAAGTTGCACTGGTTGCCACAGCAGAAGCAGCTAAGCAGTATGAAGAGTTCCCCATTCGGAAGCACTCTGGCCATGCCCAGGGCTCCCACCCATTTGGGAATTGTGGGGTACCAGAACCTCAAGCAGCCATGTGAAAAGTCAGTGGAACTGGACCCTTCTTCCAACAGAGGTACTTGTACAGCTAACAGAGTCCATAGCCAGAGCCTGATAAAGCAATCAGTCCCCATTTTGTCCACAGTTCCATAACAAAATTCAAGAAGCTGAAGCTGTGCCAGATAAAGAAAATAGAAAAGAACAAAAACTCTGACAGGTTAAATGTGAAAAACAGAAAGTCAGGCCAAGAAGGTTTGAGAAACAAATCATAAGAAGCATAAAAGCTAATAATAAATTCTTTTTCAGACACACCACAACCAGGAAAACTGCCAAACAGTCTGCAAAGCCAACAGATGAACAAGGTATAAAAATAGTGCTTAGAAAATTTAAAATCACTGTAGAAGGTGAAGTGTTCCTTCTTCATCTGTTTTTGCTAGAGAAACTTGAAGAGATTACCATAGTGGAATAAAAAAAAAAGAAAAGAAAGAAAAATAAATAAGTAAAAACAAACAAACCAAAAAAATCTCGTTTGGAAGGATATGTCTAAATTGAAATGTCAGCAGGAGAGGTTGTAGAAAAAAATCAAGAAAATGAAGAAAAACCATTCATCAGAACTCACCTGACATTTAGAAATTAAGTGTTAACTGAATTAAATATGACTGTTTGCAACAGCTGAATTGTTTATCTGAAGTGCAATCTCTCACAAAATTGCCTTGGTGCTAGAAGAAAACTACCAAACACAATCCTGTATTTCATAGGCTTCTATATAATTGTTAATAAAATACAGAACAGTAAATCCAAAATATCTGGAAATCAGTAGCACAGCACCAGAGACTTAGTGAAATTCAGGAAGAATTTCATCATGGAAAGGGTTGTTAAACATTGGAATGGACTGCCCAGGGAGATGGCGGAGTCACCATCCCTGGAGGTGTTCAAGAAATGACTGGACGTGTCACTTAGTGCCATGGTCTAGTTGATGTGGTGATGATCCATCAAAGGTTGGACTTGATGGTCTTAAGGGTCTTTTCCAACCTTAATGATTCTGTGATCTTTGAGGCATAGGTTTTCTTGGAAACTATCCTTAAGAACTACGTATCTCAGAAAAATAGCTCTGCTCCATGGTATAGAGGTTTATTTTTACATTTACTCTAGCTCTGCGAAATTGAAACCGGCTCCAGCCAACTCCTAACTGGCACCTGTAAATAGCAAATGTGATTTTTTTTCAGCAAAACTTGGGAATTCTTGTATAACAGTTGCCATTTCAAAGTTTTTAATTTCATCTATAGCCTTTTTAGCCACCCTGGGCCACCCCAGAAAAGGACCATGGAATGGGCACTGAAACTGAGTTAGATGTGGCTGGGACTCCTAGGGGACTTGGCACAGGAGCATGGAACATTAGGAGGTCTGCTAAGATACTTACAAAGAGACCAGGGATGGAGGATCAAAGAGGGAAGGACACAAGAAGGTAAGTCCAACTGCTCTTCGAAGTGGAACTTCTCAGTATTAAGCCCATTGCCTCTCCTCTGCACTCTGCCTTTGGCAACAGTGAGAGATGCATCAGTACCCTGGGCAATGGGGGGACTCAGTGCCAAGCACAATGTCAAGACCACTTCGCTGTGACAGGGTACACATAACCTTCTCCCTATGAGTCACAGGCTCAATTAAGTCTCAGTTTGGCCTCTTGCCAGAGTTTCCTTCATAGTTTCACAACAGGAGGGTTGGCCCTCCAGGCTTTGATCAGCTGCAGTAATTTCTGATGTTTCCCTATTCCATTTTAGTTTCTAATGAAAATCTTTTTCATGAACCAGATTGCCTAGTCCCATTTGGCCAGGGCAGTGCAGGCTTCGGGCTGCCAGCAAAGCATCAGGCTATTTAAGTACCTGTACAAGGCAGTTGGAACCACTGATTGACTTCAGGAGAAGAACATCAGAGCCAGAGTGCAGCTGGCTCCCTGGATCCCCAGCCCTGCCTACTTGGCAGGTTCTGGGAAGCACACCATAGTTGCTGTTCTGTTCAGAGTCCAGTAAGGACAGAGGGACCACCTGCAACCCCTCTGCCTGCAGTGGCACTCTGCAGGTCCTTCATCCAGAGCACTCCGCAGACAATGTGCTATTCAGTCTGCACTTGGGGCCAGACAGATCTGGCAACCCTAGTTATGACTCATTCATTTTCTTTAGAATCCTGTACTCCTCAAATTTTTGTAGTTTCATAATAAGCTTTCTCTAAGTTAGATGAAAACTGTTGAATACATCTGTTACTGCTCCTATTGTCAAAAATAAGGCAGTGTTCTGTTTGTCTTCATTTTTATTGGCACCCACTACTTAAGCATAGAGCAAAGTGCAGTCTAAATATTTTCCAAATCTATTTCCAGAAAAAGTTTCAGTTTTGATTACTGTTTTTCAATGCTCCAGTCTACCATTCAAACCACTTTCTTTACTATAATTTTACTCCTGCTACAATTTAGTGTTGTATCCATGGTATGGCATGTAAACCAAAACCCATAGGTGAATCAGAATCAACTCGGTAATTTGCTTGTAATTCTGAAAACACCCTTTTATTACAAACAAAAGCATCACTCAAATACTTTAATACCTTATAACAATAAAGAAAACTACTGCAGGAGACAAGGAAACGGTTTTACATAAAGGTTAATTTTACAATCACCATGTGGTTGGCTTTCCTCATGACTAGCTGAAACCTGAATCCCTTATTTCCCTTTCTCTATGCAGCTTCTTAGACACCTGCACCCAAATAGTGTCTGGAATCACTCTCATGATCGCTATTTATTCTCCTGAGAAAGTGACCTTATCACTCTCTTCACCTTCCTGAAAGGAGGTTGTAGCCAGGCAGGAGTCAGTCTCTTCTTCCAAGCAACCAGATGAGAAGACAGCAGCCTCAAGCTGCCCCAGGGAAGGTTCAGGTTGGACATCAGGAGAAATTTCTTCACAGAAAGGGCTGTTGAGCAATGACTGGACGTGGCACTCTGTGCCATGGTCTAGTTGACAAGGTATGTTTGGTCAAAGCTTGGACTCAATGATCTCAGAAGTCTTTTCTAATGGATTCTGTGATTCTGTGAAATAATGTTTGCAGCTTACATTTCTTATACTTGTTCCCATTTAGGAACTAATATTCTTATCCAACTTTTTATCCCTGACTTACTCAAAACCGCTACTTCCTCTTACTGTTGCTTTATTTACATCCAGTTGCCACTTTGTTCTTAGGCTAAATATATTTTTGTTGGTAATACTATATTAACTGTTCAAGAAACTCACGGATTCAGGCTACCTAACTTGTACAAACAAGTGTAGCTTTATTTAGTTCTAAAAATCCAGCTGCCTCTGCCAAACTTAATGTGGGCTTCTGTCTTTCTCTGCAGCCCTGAAAAGGTCAAAATAGTTTTCAAAACCTTAGAATGTCCTTAGCTCCCTACTCCCTAATTTACAAAAAGTTACATTTGAAGCATTATAACTCTTGGCTTTCTGTTCTCAGAGGGCTGTGTTTAACAGTGCTTCCCATTCTAGGGAGTCAGGAGACACCACTGGTCGGTTTTCACTAGCTCAAAATCAACCATCTGACTTTGCTCACCTCATAGGAGAGCCTTGGCAGAAAACTGCCAAACGACAAAATATGCACCTCTTGGAGTGTGTTACACACCTTTTTTTCCTAACCCCTTGGACTATTCCATCAACAAACATTAGTTACTAAGTGGCTGTACTAGAGTGCTAACTCAGAGCTACTATTTTGTACGTGACATGCAATAAATAGTTCCTAGCTGCCTCAAACCTGTAAAATCTCCTTGGTCTGTGCTCCCACACGTGATCATGCTGCAATTCAATCCACCTTGCATGACCATCTGGAAATTCACTGGGGGGAAAAGCAGGCAGCATCTGATGTCTAAAATGAAAACCTTGGGGCTAACCACTCAGTACTGCCAAGATTCCCTTTACCTTTGTGATACTGGCTAATATTCAAACAGTATCCAGGCAGCTCTCTGAAGAGTTAGATGTCCTTTACACTAAGGGAGATAGAACATTCTTGGTTGTTGGTACAAGGGTCAGTTTGCTCACTTTGTTAACAAACACACAAAACAGGTATAAGAAGTTTGTTTCCCTGATACCATTGGTCTGCAGTCTGTCAGTGCTTGTTACAATGCCACATGTGACAGGGCTTCTAAACTCTCTTCTATCAATAACTGGCAAAACCCTCTAATAATAGTTGACCATAATTAAAATATTATAATATTTTTTCACTTTTTCCACAGACTGAAAGAGGGTAGGGTTCGATTAGATATTAGAAAGAAATTCTTGACTGTGAGGGTGGTGAGACATCAGAATAGGTTGCACAGAGAAGTTGTGGATGCAACATCTGCTGAAGTGTTCAAGGCCAGCTTGGATGGGGCTTTGAACAACCTGGTCTAGTGAAAGGTGTCCCTGCCTGTGGCGGGGGGATTGGAACTGGATGATCTTGAAGGCCCCTTCCAAACCAGGCAGTTTCACAATTCTATGAAAATACCAAAAACCCAGCAGTATATCAATATCAACATCAGCAGTAAGAAGACATTAATTAACTGCAAAGCTTTCATGAGGTATGTGATAATGTGAAATACTTACAAGGCAAGCACGTTCCATTCTGTCTCTTCTACTTTAGCCATCAGTCACTCCTATGCATAGTCCAGATCGCCTGCCTTATTGGTAACTACTTATGCAAAATGGTTAAGAATGATAATAAGAAAAAATACTAAAATGCAGGGGACTGACATTTGGTTTAAAAAAAAAAAAGTTATTTCTACACTGGTCACTATAATCTGTGAAATTATACTGCTGTGACTAACTGGTGTAATGCAGGAAAGTTTAATTAAAAACAAAACAAACCAAACCAAACCCCAACACTCCCCTGCCCCAATAAAAAACCCCAAACCACACACCATGCATTCCTTTACAGTCACAATTAGAAAGATCAACCAGTTACTCCCTTCCCTTTGCATGGAATGCAGGATAAGCAAAGAACCACAAAAAAAAAAAAAAAAAAAAAAAAAAAAAAAAAAAAAAAAGAGAGAAAGAGAAAGTCTAAAGAGAACAATGGAAAACCTCAACCTTCATTTTCCCCCCTTATATCAAGTTTGCAAAATGAATCTGTTAATAGAATTCTGTTACCTTACCACTAAAGATAACTGACAGCTTGTTAGACCAAAACTAGGAGGACCAGACACCTTTTTTTCCACTGAAAACAACTACATTAAATGAAAGAATGAAACTTTTCAGCTACTGCACCTTGTTCATAAATTCCAGAGATTTTTTTTCCTCATGCTGCTGTGTGAAAGACCCACACAATTAACAGGACAGACTACGTGAGTCACGTATGTACACGTGGGAAACTGGTAAGGCAACTATATATGGAACAGTTATCAAGAACAAAGTAAACATAGAAGAAAAATTAGAGGAAAATATATATCTACCAATCATTCAATGAAAACAAAGCTTGAATGTTTGTAATGGTCTGTGAAACATTCAAAGAAGGAAGAAAGAAACAAAGTAATGAAGTTGTTCTACACTTCTCTGCACGAAAGTACTGCCTGGAACACAAAGCCCAGCTGATTTTTAACAAAGCATCAAACCCTACCAATGTACCTGTGGAACGAGCCTTAGAACAGAAACCTCTAAGGCATGAGGATTTTCTCCATAGTTCAACAGAGCTCACCTCCTAGGACTTAAGGACTGAAGCCTTTTGTATCTCTGCTGTAGATTTTCTTCTCCCTCAAGGAGCTTAATGAACTCTGAAGTTCTTCAGTACCTTTGCTTGGTATTAGATTTCCCTCTTCGAACTCATAGCTTATTGTATAAATGGAACTGATTTACAGCATGCAGAAACAAATGGTCTTACTATGTTTTCTTTATTGGCATTTAGAAAGCTTCCTGAAAGAGAAATGTGTACATATTAAGTTCTCTGCAGTTAAAGAAGAAAAAAGCATAAAAAAAAGTTAAGAACTGCTCTGTTAGTATCTTCAGAGAACAGTGAGCAGCATGACTCCATTTGTAATTTACAACATGTAAGTCACATAATTTTTAAAAACTAAACATTTCCTTCTGCTTTGGCTCACCAAAAGGTAATTTTATTGCGAAGCAGCTATTTATCATTAAACAGCCATGACTACAAGACCAAGAGAGATTGCACAGAAGCCATCTGATTTCACTTTACAATTGCTATAGAAAAAAAAGGTAGCTGTTCCAGTCCATTTTAAATGAAGATGTACATTTGACGTATTTAACTGCAATAATCTCAGCTGAGGTAATTTGAGATTCTCAATACATCTATTACAAAACACAGAATTTACTTTGGTAAATAAGTGACTGCTATCTTTTCAGAAATCAAACTGCCAAACTGTCCATAATGGGGTAAAAAATTTAAAATCAAAATCCAATATGGTAGGTCAATCCAGTTACAAATTTGATAAATCTTCCATGAAACATTAATATACTGCAGACAAGGGATTCAAACAGCTCTTAAGTACAGCAATTAAAAAAACCTTTGCTAGGTTTCAAGGCAGCAAAAGAAATTCACTATTTGACCTCTATATAAATAAACGCAAAGATTTCTTGCATTATTTTGTTTGGTTCTGTACAAGTTTCAGTAATTAATTTTATTTAAATATAACTCTTACAACAATTTCATCCAGGACCTTAATGAAAATGAAGGAGGTTGACAGTTCTAATATAGAACTTGCACAACAGTTACCTTAACACTGACTTAACAAGGAGAGGCATATAAAAAGATTAAGAAATTACACAATTTAAACTGAAGATGTTTTATCTCAGATTCACTATGAGGATGACTCATCCTTTAGTATGCAACTTCATTCTTTACCTGCCAAATAAAGTGTACAAGTTATCACAGCAAAATTTACACAATAACTGACTTTGGCCTTGGTTTTACAAAGACCTATTTACACATTTGAGATAAGCAAACACCTCCCTCCCTTTTAATTCTATACACGTGTTCAAGCTTTAAGTCTATATTTGGATCTACAAAATCTTGCAAGATAAAAAGTCTCTCAAATATACACCTTGGACCATTAGAGCACAGCGTCTTTATATATATGAATGTATCAATTGCTAAATTACCCACTCTTCACATGGATATCTCTAGCCTTCCTTCCATAGTTAACTCCTTGGTGCTGATGGATTAGACTGCTGAAAACAGCTATTAGTCTGGGAGGGCATATCAAATCATTGTGCAAAGAGATTAATGTGCCTCAAATTGCCCCCAAATGCAATCAGACTTGTAAATAAGAGATATATGTCCAAAAGTACATTAAGTAAACACCATTAATTGGGTGGTTTATGTATTTTTTTTAGTTCTGGTTCCGTAAGGTAGATGGCAGATCATTTTAATGGAAAAATGGATCTCAACACCAAAGAGTTAATGCTGTCTATACATATCAAACCCCAGTATACATAAGGTTTAAAAATCCTTTAATTTGTCTTGTGACAATCTAGCAACAAGATAGATTTTTTTCTCAGTTAAATATTTAACCCACGCCCAAAATGAATGCCTGCTATACAGAAGGCAGTTATTCATTCCACCATTAGAATTTCCGAAGCACTGATAAGTTTGTAAGTACAAGAAAAGCAAAGTACAATTGCAGTCAAATACATGACTTTTTACAGAAGGCCTCATTGTGATAAATTATATACAACATAGTGTTCTCATTTTCCTTAAAGTGCTCATCATACTGATATAAGATGATCTATTGTTTTAGGAGGTCTTTTAATACAGCACCAGCACTGGCATCAGGGGACACTGGCAGTGGTGTAAAAGTAGGTAATGCATCAGAAATAGGTTTCATAAGCAGATGTCCAGAACTACTAGCTGGTGTTATAAGAGGCACTGCTGCAGATCGAGGTGCTAAAAATGGATTTGCATCTGGTCTTCTACCCATTCCCGAGACTGCAGAATCTGGAATATAAAAAAAAAAAACCCCAAAACCTAAACCAACAATGAAAACACTTTGTTAAAAAGTATTCCTAAATCTATCCAATTTTACAGCATTTGTTCACAGAGATGTTCTAAAATTGCCTATCACTTCTGCAACATGTAAGTCCTTGAAAATCTCCTTGCCATGGACTGTAGACACCCTCAAAGACTTTTATGGTCTCTGACTTCTCTCATAGAACCACAGAATCATTTAGGTTGGAAAAGACCCTTAAAGTCAAGTGCAACTACTAACCCAGCACTGCCAAGTCCAGCACCAAAATTCTGTAACAGCTCAAGCCACCCAAAAAAGTGTGCACATCTGACAGGCAACATGAACCCCCTTTGCAGTTCACTTCACCTTTGCAATGCTGGACATGACATATCTGTCACACTGACTCCAGCACTGTGCAGAGGTGTAAGGGCCCTGGCACATGCACTACAATGCAGACCACAGGAAGGTTTCCCAACACAGAGCACAGCTTCCCCAGGGTCAGCCCCAAGAAAACCCCCATAAATAATCAGCACTTCGTAACATCCAACTACTTTAGGTGACTTGAAAGAGGGTTTTTTAGCATTTCTCTCTCTCTCTGTACAGATGTATAGTATGTAGGGGTTTGGTGTCTGGGGTTTTTATTTTCTTTTGAGTTTACAGCTAGGTTTCAAACAAAACAAGCTTCTGCAAGTTAGCAGGCCCATATTAAGGTGAAGTCTTAAAGACAAAAAATTAAGAACAAACTGGACCAGTTAAACTGAAGATTTGAATCTTAAATTACTTAAGACAAAAGTACATTAATTTAACATGCATAATATAAGCCGAACTGTTCTCTGCCTTAGAAAAACCAAACACTCTTGCACAGCTTACAGAGATTTCATATGAGGCCATACACTTAACTGATTTTATTTTGGTCCTCTCTGAGCAATCAGGTTCTACACACCAGAAAGACACTGCAAAGTTGTATTACTTGCATTCTTCACTCACTTCAACACAAGCTGATCAACAGGGATGCTGAAAATCAGGACTGGGTTTACTGCTACACCATATGAAGTTCTCTGCACAGCATCTGTTTGGCTCTAACAGGTGCTGTTAAATCCTTTCCATATCAAAGGGAATTTGGTTTCTCTAATCTTCTGTACTGAGAGCTTAGAAAGTGAAGTATAGATGCAGTGGGAAGGAGAGATAGGAGAAGAATTAAAAAAAAATAGAAAGTAGGAAATGGTTGGGGGAGAAGAAATCAAATTCATAATTCGCAAGTGAGGAAGCACAGAATCATTGAAGTCCTCTTGAAAATTCTACCTTTAGTTATTTATAGTCTGTGTAAAGATTCAAATATTACCTTGCATTTGACTTTTGGATGGAGTACTGTTAGTTTTACCAGTTCCTGCTGTTCCTAAAGGTTTCATGCCATGAACAGAGAGCTTGGGTGGGGGAAGGCTTGGGCGAGATTCAGTTTCAAGGAATTTCACAAACAGTTCTGAAAAAGACTGTAGGAGGCTACTAGTTAGTATATTTCACTGATGCTCTGGTGAAAAGCACTAAGCCAAAAATACATATCTACATAAAACAAAAAGCTGTCAACAGCCTGCAATCAATTTTGTACTTGTACTTAGTACTAAGCAGTCCTCAGTGAGTGACAATGAAATTTTTTCAAAACACACTTTTTGTTGCTGTCTCACTAAGAAGCATTTATGTAAGATTCATAAACTCTAAAGATAACACACATACTTCTACCATGGTTCCATTATTGATTTAAGCCAGTTGTTTCAAGAATCCCATGCTACTACTGACATCACAGTATTTCCTTTGTCTTCTGCTCAACCAATCTCTCCTCCAGAAAAACATGAACCCCAATCTTTTCTCTTAAAGCCCAAGTATGCTTTATTTCACAAAGAATCTCAAATAAAGGAAGCATGGAATGATTAAGGTGTTGGTAGCATCGCAAGATAAAATTTGGGTTAGTAAAGCCTGTACTATTCACACAAAAGCATTAATTTTTCTCTTTTACATCTATAAACCACATAGGCCACAGTCCTTTAGTGGCTTATGTGCCTGCACTATTTTAGGGGGAAAAACTAATCCCTACACTTCAAGATGATTTACAGGAATCCATTCTCAACATTTCTAGCACAACTGAGCAAAAAACTGAAGTCAATCCAAAAACCCCAATCCCTCAGTGCTTGGTCCTTGAGTACATTATTTACTGGCCTGCAAAATGGAAAGTTACATAGATAAACTGCTCCCATGGACCATGCTATGAGATCTGTTGCTTTACAGTATTTGAAAACTTAAAATACCAGTTTTATATGCTGTACAGAAGAGGCACTAGCTGCAGCAGCTGAAAAAACTTTTCAATTTAAATTTAAAGGACATATGGGAACATAGTCCTCAAAATACAATGTCATGGTCTTCCATACTGTTGAGTACTGTGGAATTTCATCCTCTCACATATATTTAACTTCCACCACTCACAGTTTGCAAGATGAAGGCCATAGAGTAAGAAAAGAGTGATGCCAAGAACCAGTGGAACAGTAATTGTCTTCTGTATTAGCACAAGATTTAGTATTGTATAATTTTCAATGTCTACATACTTCCTTAGTGCAGGAAAAAACCTTTTGCCAAAGCAGTTGCACAAAAGAATTAATGCAAGATACAGTAGCATCACTAAATGAAGCTCAATATACTGATGAACCAAACACAAGCATTAATATGCAACTTCCCCATTTTTGCACTCAAAGAGAATGAATGATTAATTCTTACGCTATTAAAAATGTTCTGATGAGTTGGTCTCAAAGGTGTACTAGGAACACTCTTTGACCCCGCTCCTCCACCAAGCCAGCCAGTCACCCATCTTGTAACTCCTCTTTGCTCTTCAGATAGTAACTAGAGAAGTATTTAAAGAAAACAAAGTCAGGAAACAAAAAAAAAAAAATAAAGTAGCAGATGAAAGAAAGTGAGTAAATATAATGAGCTGCACTGTAACAATGTGGCACTCAAATAAAAATTTTTGTTATTGTCAAAACCATATTCTCTGCCTCTTGCTTTTAGACAGGCAGTCTAAAAAGCTGGCTCTTTACTTAAAAATATAAGCCTCACATTCTTCACAATACTACTGGCACATATATAACAGGCTTACTTTTCTGTAACTGATATATTATAGCTACTATACACAACAGCACAAAGTTAAATCCTTTCCTTTCTGCATTAGCATTTATCAACAAAATGAAATCTACTCTATTAAAACAACGTTATTGAAAGATTGAGATCAGCATGTCCCACATAAAAAAAAGAAGTGAGGTGAAAGAAGAAAAAACACTTTCCCCACAAGATGTGCAGGGACAGTCACATTTAGTTTAGCAGCAAGTCATTCTATTTTCAAGTAAGGATACAGGAAAGGAAAAGGAAAGGAGAGGAAAGGAGAGGAAAGGAGAGGAAAGGAGAGGAAAGGAGAGGAAAGGAGAGGAAAGGAGAGGAAAGGAGAGGAAAGGAGAGGAAAGGAAAAAGAAAAAGAAAAGAAGCCTAGTTTTCTGCAAAGTATTACCTGATCAAGTTCGTCCTTTTTTAGTCCCAAGATACTTCCCATTAACCTTAACACTTCAAGACGTTTATTTTTTGGAGTATGAAAATGTCCAATAAAGAGATTTCTCATCAACAGTCTGCAGAACAAAAGAAGCTACTTATACAAGCTGCTATTGTGTAACAGCTGATACCATAATATTGATGCATTTATTCCTCATACTCTTGCCTAATTTACAGTAATTCAAATAAACACATCACATACAAATAACTCAAAAGGTGCCTCACCAATTTCCTCCTTTTATAAGTTATCACATTTCTTACACAGTAAGTGTGAATTTGGACAGTATTAGCAATATTGTATGCAGTAAGGTGAAACTGAAGGGTACAGGAGCAAATTTTGATGCACATACTACAGTCAGGGAAAATGCTTGTTCTAAGATCTTGATTCAAGAGAGCATTTAAAGAGATAGCTCTGTGTAGTCCCAAACCAAGATGTAAGGAAAGGGACAGGGGAGCCCATTTGCCTATCCCTGTTTCAGTTCTGTTGGGTAGAGAAGAAAAAAAAAGATCAAAGAAGAGATTTACATGACATCCAGGTGATGCAGATACCTGAAAGGGCTTGCTGATCACACCTTGAACATTATAAAATATGTTCATTAAGAACTCTTACCTCCATTTGCACAGCTCATGCTACAGAAGTGCACTTCTACTTAAGAAACACATCAGTGATCCAAATCTGTTGGTTTTACTAATCAAAATTACTATTTACAACCACCAAGCAATTGAAAAATGTCAAAATAATTAAACTGTAATTACAAGACAACATACAGAAGTACAGTCCTGCACTGCTCTTGCAACTGTGAGAGCCACATCTGTACACTGAGAGGAATAAAACCCAAAAACTTAAGCCAAATCTTTCAGTAAAGACTTACTTGTCCACTTTTCCTTCTGTGCTGTTCATAAGGTTCATTAGTTTATTTTGTACATCTTCTAACATTTCTCTTCTGATCTCACCTATAAATTGATGTCACAGCAAAATTAACAAAAATCAAAACTTTGAAACATTGTTGCAAAATTTATCAATAATACACACTTCCATAAATATTGCTATGGTGCTTTTAAATAAAAAACAAAACCATAAAATCTATGTGATTTTTTATAAAAAGGTGTCTACTATGTCATTACTATTTGAAACCACAAGCTAAAATTTCAGGAATGATACTCAATGCCGAAGTACAGGAACACACAATAAATAAATCCATTGCAGAAGCTCTGATGAACTGCTCCGTTCCATCTAAACAATACAGAACGGGAAAGACTCTACAGCAAGGTCTGTAGTTCTGTGGTGGCAATCTTTTTCATAATGAAGAAACTACATGTTGGCATCAAGTCTTTTTCATCTCTGCCCTTAACCTCCAATACTACCCAAGCCCAGGTATTGTGTACACCCTACTATCAGGTTGCTACAGCCTTTGAAGCACCAAGGAGTTCTCAAGTTTCTCAGATGAATTACTGGCTAGCAGAGCAACATCAGGAGCTTGCTGTGGGTCTGTTCTGCTAGGACCTTTCCCACTCCTGTAACTGATGCAAGCTCTGGAAACAGCATGCTGGGACACACTAATGCATCACAGAAAGAGTGTTGAGCTTCACAATTAAGTATACTGGCAAGAGAGGCAGAGAGATGCAAGATTACACATACTTTGGGAACAAAAATATGAATGGAAGAGATGAAATGCCGCAGCTACTATGAACCAAAGACAGAACTGAGAGAAAAATGGTAAACACTTCAGTCAGGCATCATGGCCTGCAAACTGAGTAAATAGGCCAGAATTATAAGTCAATGAATGTGAGGTGGCCTAAGAGTGTGCTAGGAGTCACTACACACATTTTCTGCCTTCTTTTGCATGCTGACTCCAAGTTCTGATACTGTTCTGTAGCAGCTGCAATGAATCTGTTCATCTAGGATAGCACAACACTGAGAATGATCTTCCTGGCCTACACAAACACACTATTCTTCCTCTTCACAAACACAAAACAGGAACTATTAGAAGAGTAAGAGAAGAGTTTAGATTCTGCATTTACCAGTGCTGTAAACATTTCAGCTTCCTGAAATTCCTGAACTTAATAAATGATTTGTCTACTATCTACACACTTGAGCCTCACAACATTGGACTGCGTAACAAGGGAGACAAATGTAATAACCCATGATTTTAAAAGAAGCCATGGCATGATATTGTTATATTCACTGTTGCCCAACAATTTCACAGCACCAACTTCTCCACAATTCTAAAATTCCAATGACACCAATTACTTGTTAACTGAAATACACCAGTTACCCCAACCACACCGTGTCAGTACCTCAGGCTGCTTCTAACTTCCCATAAAGCTCATAAAAATAAAACTCATAATAAAAAAAAAAATTCCTAGAAGTTTTACTTGCCATAAATATTGTACAGCATTCCGATTGTAAGGAAACAAGGCAGAAGGTTTTCTCTTTATAAAAATGCAGAAATATTAAAAACTGGATAGAAGTCTCTGATGTTCAAGTCTGCAGTGTTTCTATAAAACCCACAGAATAACTTGCTAGAAAAATTTATCTTCCTTAAATCCCCAAATGCAGGGTTTTAGAACACTGGCAGTAAACTGTTCTCAGACAAGAAAGCAAATAATTACACACAAGGTACTAAGAATTCTTGGAAGTTAAACCTCAAACAGCTTCACCTCAAGACTGCAAAAGTGTAATTTCTCACCCAATTCTCAAACCAAAGGGGTTCTGCAAGATACTACCTTTGAAGCCTAATAAAAGTACAATTATTCACACACAAAAGCTTGACAAATACACTATAACATGGACTGTCCATGTGAAGACCAACTCTACCCTACAGATGTATAAGAAGACAGGATGAACTTTTGCTCCTCTCCCTCTATAAGGTTTAATGCTCATCTCCAAATCCTTTGGAAAAACTGCTGATCACCTTAGTTTTCCTACCATTTTAACAATTTTCAGGCTCGTGTTAATTGAAAATGCTTCATTTAAAAAAACCCCACAAAATATACACTTTTGGTTTATCTATCTTATAGTTAATTTCTAAAAAACCTCAATATCTTTGTAAGAAAAGTGACTTATGAAATTTTACAACCTTCACATCATCTGGGACGTATGGAAAGCATTCCACTCTTGTTTCCACAACTTTCAATCTTTAATAAGTGCATGCCACAACTATGTTGACAGAACATGGTTCTCAATTAACACCAATAACTCCTTGAGAATCCACACAGAGATTTCATATATATACACATCAAAGAGCCAGTCTGTGAAATGGATACAACCTAATATGCCCTGTTCAAATACTCCACATCTTTATACAAACATTTTACTTCACAAATACGAATTTTAAGGAGTACAGAATAGAACAAACTAACTAATGTCATGCTGGGAAAGTTCTTATTCAAGGAACACACAGAGCAAGCTCCTCATTCACAGCACGTTAAGCAAAGCAAAACATGTATTACACAACACTCTATCTTGTAACAACTACATCCACATGCATCGAAATCCATTCCAATAATGTGACTGCTCTTCAACACTCCTCTCTCAACACACCAGGGTGAGGCAAAGGAGAATCAATTCGTGATTTCAAGGTTTACATTTACTTAAAATGATGCTACTTTGTAAATACGGTTAAATAGGACACCAATACTTGAAGGAAAACATTGGCAGCATAATTATAGAATGATACAGTTGCAGGAGCATACATAGGTGACTTGTTATTTGGATGTCCACAGAACAAAAGGGAATAAAAAGAGTTAAACCACTAATGCCACAAAAAGATAAACAGCATTTGAAAACAAATTTCAATTAAATCTTACACTGTTGCTATTTCTCTACAAAGCAAGACAATTGTGAGTTGCTTTTTCCATTTTTATTCACTGCATTTATACCCTTATGATGAATTTTAAAGTATTAATAATTTAAATGAAAAAAAGATTCTATATCAAAGTGAATCAACTTTTCAGGACCACTACATTACTATATTCCATCCACAGTCACTATGCAACTTTACCATTAAACATATTTTTTAAATGGAACATTTCCTTCTAAAATAGAATCTTAGAGCTGAAAAGGACTTAAACATGTACTTCGGCTGTATGAAAAGACTAAGGAACAAAAAAGTCCTGAGCCTAAATTCAGCATGGACTGCTGTAAACCAGACATCTACAGTCTCCAATAATTTGTTAACCATTTATGGCAATCCAGAAAACTGCATCTGGTACATCTTATACTTTTCCATTAAAATCACTTCTCCTGCCAAAAAAATCCATAAAGAAATCCTTCAAAAGATTTGGCTAACAAAACTGTGTCTGGGAATGTATTTGGCCAATTTTCAATAAGACATTATATGTCTTCTTGTATAAATAGAGAATACAAAGTGATACTTTTTTAAAATAAAAGTCATGATTTACTCTACAACAACATTAAAATGATGTTTCCTTTATGCAACAATTCCATTTCAATTTTTTTATCAAGTAAATTGCTTGCCAATACAACACTGCTTGATACTGAGATTTAGTTTCTTCTCCAAGTTCAAACTCCTCCTGCTTTCTTATGCAAGGGCTTGACATCAAAATTCAACAGTAATGAAGAACTTCCCATTTAAGAATGCAGTATTTGCCTATGTCAAAATTAATTTAAATCCAGGGTGTTTGTGAACTTTTGCTGTGAATGTCTGCAGCGAGAAATAGATATACAGATCAGTCAATTCAAAAACAGATCATGAGTTGTATATTATGTAGCAGTTTGAAATTTAATTTAGCTTGTAAAATTAGTATGTGAACTCCTATGATGCCCACCTGGATGCCAAATTGCACTTAGAGAGAACTAAATTTAAGTAAGTACACATTCAAATACGTAGCAGAAAAGGAATAACTTTTTTGTAAAGTTCTTGCTGGAATCTTGAAGACTTTCAAATGACATTTCACACCACCTATCTGATCCTAAGCAAGTATGCTTCAAGAAAACATCACTTATTTCAAGAGTAAGACTAATTATCATTTAAAAAAGAATAGCAATAATTAATTGCATACATTCAAAGCATGAGCTATCACTGTAACCAGCAGAGACGGCAGTCACATCTGTGCAAGAGCTGCTGCCTCTACATCTCTTACCCACTGCACGCTTTTTATCTCTACCTCACTGTATTCTTGTATCTATGCCAAATATGGTAGCTACTTTGGAAAATCTGACAATATTTGGTATTTCACCAACTTTTAAAGACATTTACAGAGCTAAATCAAGTGTCCTGGTATTTACAGGGAAAAAAACCCCAAAACCCAGAAAACTTCTACAGGACTTTCTTTTGAGAAAGATCCCTAACAGAAGGTAAACATACTTTTTCATATTTGCTTTATAAACAAGGAAGTCCTCAGAATGCGGCACAGAATTAGTCTTTCTCTCATAGCATACAAATTTTAGTAAGTTTCTAGGAATACTATATAGTCTCCTCAGCTGCTTGAAATATTTTAAGCAGAAATGAAAAAAATGTTACCTTCTTTCTTAAGCTCTTCAATCTGCTCCTCTTTGATGTCAAGCTGCTCAGTAAGCCTGGATGCTGCATCCAGGGCAGCATTTGCTTCTTCTAAACTCTCCTAAATAGAGGGTTTGAAAGGGACAAAAACAGAAGCAAGGGAGATCGCTATCACAATTACACTAACACAACACAAAACAGACATAACATATGAGGAATCACTTGTTCTTTCAAATAACTGGATTGTAAACGCCCTCAGAAAATGGAGGGTCAGCAGAAGAATGCTGCTTTGCTTGCTCAGTCAAGAATTAAAAAGTAGTTTCACAAGGTTCAATTTCATTATTCAGCCCACCTGCAGTGATATAACTTTTTCTTCTAGGTTTTCTGCTTTTTTCTTCCATTCTGCACTCTGTTTTTGGTGTCTTTCCAGTTCTGCTGAATACATAGCTTTTTCTTCTAAAGGATAAAAAATAAGAGACAAAACAAAACAATCTTAATTTACAACATGTAACTCTTCTTGGGATATGCAATTGCAAAACCTCAGCATTATCATATCTGGTCTTCATGAGGTAGAGGTGGAATTCAAGTTTCTTAAATGTGATATTGATCAACAGTTTTCACAGAATTGGTTTTTTAAGTTTTTTAATGGACAACAGATGCTTAAATTCAGGCTATCAAAAAGTAAACCAAGTAAATAATATTTCAAGAGCACCAAAATATGATGACTATCCCAGCTAAAAAATACTTGTTGCAATCTTTGCTATTTCTTGACAAACCTTACCCTGTTGGAACTGCTCTAGTACCATCTGCAGGTTGGCCAGAGACAGTGCATACTGCTTCACTTGGTCCTGGGAGATGGTCAGCTGCAGAACAGTTTCATCTCTCTGCTTGGTAACCAGGTTTAACTGCTCTTGCAAAGACTCAACTTGCAGACTAGCCTGATGACTTAATGAAAACAAGCTACATTACTTAAATAACAGAAATTATCACAAAGAAAATCAAATCCCAGCAAAAAATAGCTTACCACGAATTTTTCAGCTCAACTTACAAAAATTATGGCATTTTTGCCCCCAATTCCTCTTCAAAAACAAACAAACAAACAAAATCTACCTAAAAAGAGATTTTAAAGAAGTCTGGCAACAAAATTTTGACAATCAAAAAAAAAAAATCCCAGCTAACTTCTTTTGTTTGAAATGCATTAGAAAAAATCCTGGTTTTTGTTCATTATTGTAACAGCCTCCTTACCAAAAAAAAAAAAAAATCCATATAATAATAGAGCCATCAGCATCAGTCTAGTTAACTGTGATAATTAAAAGACTACCTGGCATTCTCTACTGCAGTAGATGAGGATGCAAGTTTTTCTTCCAAAATCAAAACCTTTTTTCTTAGCTTGACCTCTCTGTCTTCTGCAGCCAAAGCTTCTCTGGTGTAGGAGTCTTCCATTTCTAAAAGGTGATTCCGCAACCTCTCCAGTTCCTGATTTAGGCGCTGCTCCTTCTCATGCAAATGTTGTACCTGTGTAGAACATAACTTGAGTTACTTGGACTATCACTTCTCATAAAAAAAAAAATTAAGCAGTATGTAACACACACCCATTGAAGCACACTGCAAGTGTATTGATTTTAAGTGCTTTTAACAAGTGATTGCTACTAAAATAATCAAAAAAATATTACGGATGCAATTTGTTATTCTTTTTTCATTTATTTCTTGCAACTATAAATTATTTGTTGGTACCTCACTCTGCAGGGCACTGCTCTCCATTTGCTTTTGTTTGAGTGCTACCATGACTTGGTCTCTCTCTTGCTGAAAAGTAACAGCCTTCTCCTGCATTGATTTAACTTCATTTAACAGCTGATTCAATTCTCCTGTCTTGCCCTGTTGAAGACACAAAGTATTTCAAACACAGCCAACGGTTTTACCAGAGACATAGTCTTTGCCAGGAAGAGTGTAAAGATATTACTGATCTAACAAGGAAAAGGCCAGGACATCTATGGCCTTACAACACAGAAAAATATCCAGAAAGAGTACTATTTTGAAGTTGTCTAGTTTTAACAGATAGTCGTAAGTATGAACTTACATACCTGTTCTTTGTCTTTCAACAGCTTCTCAAAAGCAAGAGCTTTTTCCTTCATAGAGTGAGACTCAAACTCTTTCTCTTTCAGCATCATTGAAAATTGCATATTAGTCTCCTGAAGTGCACGGAATTCTGTTTCTTTTTCCCTGCACCTTGTAACTATTTTTTCATTTTCTTCTTTCAGTTTTCGAATATCCATTTCTAAAATCAAATTTCTTTCTTTTAGATTAGTTACAGCTTGCTTCAAAAGCTCATTTTCATTTTCTTTGTTACTAAGATTTTCACTTACAGAAAGTAACTGATCACTTTTAGATTTAATTAATATATCTTTTTCCCTAAGTGATTTCTGTAACACATCATGTTTTTCTTTGATCTGCCTTATCTCTGATTCAGTCCCTTCTTGACTCTTTCTTTCAATCTCCGATGCAGTAGCAACAGAATCAGATAATCGCTGATTGTTTTCCTGAAGAGTCCTGATAGTTGAATCTTTTTCTTGTAACTTTTTTTTCAGTTGTTCCAACTCATTTTGAAGGAGTTTATACTCCTCACTGAGTGCTTCAGGAGGACTGTATTGAACACCTGAAAGCTGCGAAACGGTGGCAACTGTTGCCACAGATGGTGTTACCAAATCCAGTTTACTCAGGAGAAGATCCTTAGTGTTACAAAGCTGTCCTATGCTGTGTTGAACTTGTGCTAATTCCTGACTAAAACTTTTCAGCTTTTTCTCATTCTGTTCGTAACTCTGAATCAAGCCATTATAATCTACCTGCAGCCTTGAAGTGCTATCGCTTTCAACTGAAATTTGTGCTTGCAGCTTGTGTAACTCTTCTTGGAGGTGAGCTGACTCATGCTGCATGTTCTGAACCGTGGTTATTACCTGTTGTTTCCACTCTTCCATTTTCTTTACTTGCTGTTTTAGTTTATCACGTTCTTGCAGAAGTTCCTCAAACTGGTTACTGTTCACACCTCCTGCCCCATTATCAGCACCTGTACTGGATGTCTGCAAGACAGTCAATAAGGTTTGGCATTTTTGACTTAGGGCATCTATTTCAATATCTTTTTCTCGAATGATACGGGACAAATTCTGAATAGTTTCTCTAGACATGTCTTGACTGCTGTTTTCAGCTCTATTAGATAACTTTCGGTTCTCCTCTTGCAACCTCACCAAAGCTGCTTCTTTAGCAGCGACCATGTCCATGATATTACGATACTCTGTTTTTAACTGACTGTTTTCCCTTGTCTTTTCACTTAGAACTGCTAGTACTTGTTCTCTTTCCCTAACATAAGCTTGCAGTTGCTGCTGAAGGGACAGAACATCCTGCCTGTAGGAAGCTGAGGAAACTCTGGCATTAAGAGCTTGTATTTCTAAATCCTTCTCTTGAATGATCCGAGTAAGTTTACCAACTTCATCTTTAGACAACTGATCAATTTGCTGACTTAGAGAAACATTCTTTTCATTTAAGAGCTTAATCTCCATCTCCCTTTCTTTGATACCTTTCACTAGTCTTTCAATTTCAGCTTTAGATAAGTCATGTTTTTCATTTCCATTTTCTCCATTAAGAGTTTGAACTTTGGTTTCCTGAAAAAGATCAGAAGAATCAGTCTGAATAATCTGTCTCTCTTTGTGCAACTGAGTTTTAATTTGTTCAATTGTTTTCTGCAAGTTTTTGATTTCTTCATCTTTCTCTAAAAAGAGTCTTTCATGTGTGACATTCATTTGCTCACACTGAAATTTGGACTCATCTATTTCCTTTTGCTGCTCCTGCAGTGACTGCTGAAGTTTCACTGTTGTTTGATTCTGATCCTCTATCGTTTTTTTGTGAACTTTTATTTCTTCTTCAAGATTATTCTTTATCACTTTTAACTGTGTTACTTCACTTTCAAGTTCAATAATAATATCCAAAGTTTTAGGCTCAACCACAGGTGTAGATCTACTTTGCTGATCTTTAAGGCGTTCAATTTCTTCTTTCAAATGATTATTTTCTTCCTTCATGACTGCAAGACTTCTGTCTTTTTCTTCCAAGTTCTGTTTTAAGACATCCTGCTTTTTTGAAACTTTCATATATTCCTCAAGTTCCTGCTTCACCTGTAAGGCTTGATTTTTGTATTTTTCAATGAATACCTCTTTCTCTTTTATGAGCTCTGTCAGCTGCTTTTGTCCTCCTAAGCTAGTAGTCAACATCTCTTTTGTTTCTTGATGGTCAATTTCCATCTGCTCAATACTCCTTTTAAGCTCAGCGATCTTAAAGTCTTTCTCTTGATGGATCTTAACCAGGCGCTCATGTTCAAGCTGCAGTGCAGTGGTATCCATACTACGGGCATTTGATAACTCCTGGATAGTTTGCTTATAATTACGTGCTTGTTCCAAAAGCCTCTTCTCTGTCTCATTTAATTCACTCTCTAACTGTCTTTTTTCCATTTTCAAAGCCTCCACCACAGTGTCTTTTTCCAAATAAACTTTCTTTTTGTCAGAAACTGCATCACTTAACTCCTGTTTTAGGTCTTCAATGGCTGCTATCAGCTCTGCATTTTCTGTTCTAAGATTAGACAGAGATTTCTGTAAATCTTCATTTAGTTGTTTATTTTCTGAAACATCATTCTGTAGTTTTGTAATTTCTACTTCTCTTTCTTTCAGAATCAGATCTTGACAAGTGTTGTTGGCTTCCTCATTACTTTTTTCTGTTAACTGGCTCAAGGATACACGAAGTTCCTCCTCTCTTTCTTTTAGTTTCTGCTGCAATTCTCCAATTTCTTTTTTACTATGCAAATTACAGTCCTGGGCTTTCCTTAATTGTTCCTGAAGATCTTTAATATTATCTTGTAGCTGCTGCTTAATGATATGCAAATCATTAAGTGCATATGAACATTGGTTTAGTTTTTCTTTTTGACTATCCAACTCTTTAATAGTTTTCATCTTCTCAGTTTCTAATTCTGATACTTTCTTTCTTTCACAATCTATGTCAAGTTTCAGCTGTTTGATGATACTATGAGTTTCTGTGCGTTGCTTTGACAGCTGCTCTTTCAGTGTAATCATATGCTGGAAATGAACACAAAACAGAATTCATTAGGGTAGGAGAACCAGCTGAACTATGCATTTCATTCACTTTTATCCTCTAAACAATAAAAAAAATTGAGAGGAAAAAAATGTTTCTTAGTTGCCAACATAAGTTGTCAAGTAGTATCACCTAGTCAATGCTAAATTAATTAAAACCAAACATCAAACAGGGACAGATGACATTTCACTACAAAAAAAGAAAAAAAAACACCATCCCCCCTAAAAGAACCTTAAAAATACCTAAATCAAGAAATAAAAACCTAATTACTTAAAAAAAAGAACTGTCAGAATTTGTTAAGACAGTTGGAATTCAGCAAACAAAATTGCTTAAAAAAGGGCAGCACTACATTTAAATTATCTGTATATTCTATTTTCACCTTCTTGTTTCAACATACTTGTTTGGATTCATTTCATAGGTGGTTCATTGGTAAAACAATAATTGAAAACACATGGCTTCCAACTCTTAAGTTTACAGGTCAAATATACTGGAACTGACAAAAAGGTATAATTTAATTCTGATTACATGTAGCTGGTGACTTTTTTACTCCACAAATGCTCATATTATAAAGAACTTGCAATAAAGTAACTTAAATATTCAACATAATTAAAAATTTTAAAAGAAAAAAGTTTCAAATAATGAAACTTTTTATGCATTTCAGTAATGCATACTGTCGTAAAACAGTCAGAATTCTACCAGGGTAAATTTAATCAGAAACGTTGCAATGAAAAATCAGGGACTATTTAACTGGACTTCGTAAAGTAACACCCCTTATGGATAGCTGACATGCTGGATTATTCCTTTGTCTATAACAAGCGGGTTTTACTTGCACTTCAGAATTTCACATTGAGATGGTAGATATGAAGAAATACTGGCCCCAATTTTCTTTTTAGACCTCAGAGGATAACTTGTATTTCCCCGCTATCTATGTTCAAAGATCAACTCTAAACATTTATTCAGCAGTTCAATAATTAGTTGCAGTATTTATTACCTGAGTAGCTTCTTGATTCTGCTTGTCTAGTTCTTCCAACTCTGCTATTAATGTTTCTCTTTCAGCAACACTTTCATCTAATTCATGTTCTTTCCTTTCCAAATCTTGTCTTAATTGATTTATTTCTGAATTCTGATCCTCTGTATTCGAAGAAAGAATATTCTCATGTTTATGTTGTGCACTTGTCAGTTCCTTCTCAAGTCCCTCAAAATAAAAAAAAATAAAATTGTAAATATCAGACTTTATCTTGCTGAAATTATGTTAGGATCTCTAAGCCTACATGAATACTACCCCGGTTAAAAATTCTTTATTGTGAAGTACTTGTCTCCAGTATTCATACATACACATTTATTTGCTCATCACTTGCTTTAGGAGTGCAGTTTACAAACTTCTGCACAAAAAGCCATGGTATGGTAAGAAGTTATATCCACTTGTGAGGTATGGATTGACAGCTGGGATAAACTATTGTAACTGCAAGAGCCACCCTAAACACAGACGGCTGCATGGTTGAGATGGGAAGTTTTAAACAAGGGCATCTAAATAACATCATTCTGAAAAATGCTATGGGAACCCTTGAATGAATGCAAAACACAGAAAACCTCAGTTGAAAAATACCACTGGATACAAAGTAAAATAAACCAAATCTCTCAAGTCGGAGAGTTTATAAATGACCAAGTCAACCATGCCAAAAACGAAAGGTGTGTTATGTTCCACTGCTTCACTTCATCAGTAAGATGGAATGCAGTATTATTACAAGTACGACATAGAAGAGAAGTATTTCACAACTGGTAAGGGCTGAAACTGAAATATGCTAAAGCAGAAGTGAAAAACGACGAATTTTACAGAATGAACTATTAGTACTTTAAAAATGTATGTTACAGCTTTCTAGGTAACAATAAGATAGTTGGAACTTGAATGGTTTTCCTTAATAGAATACACTGGAGTTTCATGAGTAAAAATGTATTGTTTCTATAAATTCCACATGTAATTATAGAATTAAACTACAGTTATTTCCTTTTACATTACAATGTTATTTATGTAGAAATGTGAATGTTCAAAAAAACCCCATAACGCGTGTTTTCTACTAGTTACTGTTGTTATGAGCTTTTTTGTTGGCCTAATTTAGAAATTGCTTTACCTGATTTAAACTGGAAAGTCTTGCTATTTCATTTTCTGCTTCTATAAAGGAAAATAAAATAAAACAGATAATTTTTCTAGTTTTCAAACAACAATAAAACAAAATCATTCTCCCACCTTGCCCAAACAGAACGCTGCTGCTCAGAAGAGAATAGTTCCACAGCATTTTGTGATGACAAGCATCAGTGCCATGAAAGATTCAAATGTACCGTCAGTCACTACCACAAAGCAGAGCATTACTTTCACAACTGATTCCACATTAGGAGGGTTTTAGTACTACAGTTTATCAGTTATGCAATATTAAAATATTTTCTACCTACAGATATATTCCTTATACGGGTATGTTAGTGTTTCCTCAAGAAGATATTAGCAACCAAGTACCTTTATACATACACACCCACACAAGAATGTACTTTTTGACTTTAAACAAACAACTTCTATTGAGGCTTACTTACTTTTAAAGAAAAAAACCCCTACCAAACAGCTGGCAGACATGATTACTTCCCTAATCAGAAACCCCTATGATAACCACGCTAACAACATTCCTAACAACATTCTCTTTTCTGCTTCACCGTGCTTCAATGGACAATGCTTTTCTAAAGCAGCAATATTTAAAAAGTACATATTCTCATATTCAGTTTCAAATTCCTAAAATAAATTTTGAGTTTTAAAAGTAAAAACCTGTGAAAATAAACTAAAAATAATAAAAAAATAATAATCTTAGTACCTAACAATGCTTGCTGTAGTCTGACAACATCTTGTGGTAGTGATGTCTTTGATTGGAGCTCCTTCTGTTCTTTCAGGAGAGCACCTTGCTCTGCCACAGATCTTTGAAGCACACTAAAGTCAGATTTAAGCTTTTCATAATCTTGTGCTATTTGATTTTTTTCTAGCTTTGCAAATTCTTGCTCTTTCAGAAGATTTTTGTTTTCTGCTTTGGCAGAAGACAAGTTATGATTTAATTTTCTTATTTCATCCTCTAGGTCCTTTACAACCTGCAACTCTTCTACTTTTCCTCCATCTAGACTCTGAGCTTTTTTTTTCTGGTCAGTAATTTTAGAGTCATCCATGGCATCCGTGCTCACACCATCTAAAAGACAAAAGAGATTATTTGCAATATTAACCAAAACCATCACTCTAGATCTTCCACTTCTCTTCTTTCACCTCTTCTGACAGAGGGAGATAGCCTAAAATAAAAACATGGTCATCATCGACAGAAAGTTTAGTTAAATAGGTTTAACATTTGAAGCTGTGCTATACACATTACTGGTTTGATAAGTATCTTTCTGAATACTTTCACATGCTTGGCTCAAAATAACTTTAAATGCTAAGTGTTGCAAGACATCTTTTGTTTGCAATTTAATTAGAATATACTTGATCCCCACCTCTCTTGGTGAGGAGATGACAATCTAATTTATCAGGATTTGGAATCTCTCAATTTTCTAAGAATAATTTATCAAATCCCATCTAATTCAGATTGATGCAAAATCCATTAATAATTTAATTAATTACATTTCAAAGGCTTGCCAAACGGTTGTTATAGGGGACAATTTGCTACAAATAATTGGTTAAATGATGCACTAAGCTTTTCAACTGAAGAAACACATTTTTCAGAATTAATCTTTTTACAGATCCATCATACTATCATACTATACTGACATTTATATTTCTGTACAATCTTCTAAAATTTCCAGGTAAGTTAGAGAGTATGAAAAGGTGTCATCAGGGGAGTACAGAAAAAACGAAAGCACACTATTTATGAATTCACTTCGGTGTCAGCTCAAACACTTGCCCCTGCCCTAGTCCCTATCATGTTGTCAGACAGAATGAACAAAGTAAAAACATAAAATATTCTAGTTCTTCAAAAGTCACTAACAGTATTTATTTTGCAGATAACTGGTAATGTAAAGGATAAGGGACTTCTACCTTCGACTTCCTTAAATTAGTCCCGCTGGTGTACATACATGAAGTGAAAAAACATATTACATCTTAACAGGCATCTGATTTTAAGAAATAAATTCCCTATCAGTACTACCTTACAAGTTAGAGAAGCTGTGAAAATACTTCCCTTCTTTCCAAGAAGGGAACAGATTTCTCATTCCAAATGGAGAGTATGTACTTTTTATTAGTCGAAGCTTTACCAGGTAAAAAGAGGTTTACAGGCAAAGCTTATGTATTTGTGCAAAGAAGCCTCTAGAGGAAACCTAACTGACATGACTATTTTTAGGGAATATGAAATACTTACAAGGCAAAAAAAATTCCTTGTGGGAACTACTGAGCTTCTACATTGTAGTCATGCCACACTCTTAGGTGTGGTTCTTAAGGCAATCATGGGATCACAGCATGGTTTGGGTTGGAAGGGACCTTAAGATCATCTAGTTTCAACACCTGCATCATGGGCAGGGATGCCACCCACTAGATCAGGTTGCTCAGGGTCCTATCCAACCTGGCTACGAACATTTCAGAAATTGGGCATCCACAACTTCTCTGAGCAACTTGTTCCAGTGTCCCACTATCCAATCTTTGAGCTTTTGTCAAGTAATCCAATTGGCACATAGTACTTCTCAAAGAAGATATTTTTGTGCTGTTATTTTTGTATCTTCAATTCTGTATGTCTCATCCACACCTATACTCAGTGTAAGTTAAAAAAACCAACCCAGAAAGTGTAAAATTCAGAGCACAACAACTGGTATGTAGAGAAAATGACCCTCCAGACTGTTACATGTCACAGATGAAATGCTATCGCTCCAGTGTTCAAGAGTGAATAAAAGATACAGGACACGTCTTAAACATGAAGCTGAACTGAAATTGAAATTCAAATTCTAAACATCACATATTTGATATCTATTGTACTGCCACATGCATATTCAACACTTTAACCAAAATTCACTCTACATAAAATAAAACAGAAAGCATGTGGTAACAAAGACCTTGCTGTAATCGATTCTCAAGTTCTTCAATTCGCTCTTCATATTCACGCAGTTCTTCTCGGTGTCGGCGACTTACGTCTACCAACTTCTGTCTGTGTGCATCCTGCAACACTGACAGCTCATGCTGATGTTCATCTATTTCTTGACTTAAATTCTGCTTGAGCTCCTAAAAAATATCATTAGAGAAACAAAATGGCAAAATACAGCACAATGTCTTCTTATGAAAGAAATAATACAACACAAAGAAAATAAGTTTTCCCTAGTCTAATTAAACGATTTACTAAAGGACTTCTCACAGCAGAAGTCAAGTTTCTTGACATTTGTTGATTTGGATTTTTTAAACGTGTTGAAAGAAATTCCTTTAAAAAATATGCTTACACAAATAGTATGCTCTACACAACAGCATATATTAAACCAACGTAAAGCAATTACAAGAGTAACATACAAAGTGGATACACTAGGATGCATTTTTAGTGACTTTCCAGGATGACATGTAAAATTCGTATTTTGCATCTTCAAAAAAGAAAGGCAAGATGTTTCTGAGAAGGAAGAAGTTATTCTGTGTATCTAAAATACAGTCTCATAAGTCATCAACAGTTTCACAAAGTGATTTGCCCTCATGAGTACTAATGTCATTGTTCCAAGCTAACATACTGTAATTATCAAATTATACAAATACCCTTTCTCAGAGTAACCATTTTACAATATTGTCCTGCTGGCTGAAATGTTGCTGTGCTATGACATGCCCCTGTGCATTTTTAATAATATTATAATAGTGCTAGTTAAAATATTTACAAGTCATGTGATCATATGCAAAATCACGAAGAGTAAAGCACAAGGAGACTAGTTTGTCATCTTACCTTAACAACATTTTGTAGTTTGCATATTTCACTTTGTTCAGCGTCATTTGTGCCTTGCACTCTGGAAGACTGAAAAAAAACCCAAACCACATATCTCTATGAAAATTGTGATAAATACATGTATTTTTTATGTAAACGCTTCCTCTATTGATACTCAAAAGAAAAAACAACAAAGGTAACATGAAGCAAAATAAAAATCCACTGTAATTTTGATTTAAAAAAAATACATTTTAATATAAACTTTTTAATTTTCCATGGATTTTTATTACTACATTGCTACAAATAAATGGGTAAAAGTTTGGAGTGAGGGGTGTTATTGCTCATAGTAAGACAACAGGGTTGCTTAGTTTTGAGTATTTTCACATGAGAAAAGCACACCTCTGAAATCAGGTTATACCTTGAAAAATTATAACTCACATCAGCAGCAGCTTGAAAGATTATACTTTTTTGTCTCAACAGACCATGAATTATAACTGACATATCAAGGACTCAGAGAAGAGAAAGTATAAAGAATATGCAAGTATCCAGCTATTACTTTGAACAGTACTGTGCTATCAATAAAAATCATTATCATAGCCAGGAGGAAGGGAAGTATTTTTTGAAAAGCTGAACAAAAATGAAACCCTAAAGTAGCATTCTAGGTGAATGTTCAAGAAACCCCTTACCTAACCTGACAAATCATGCATAAAAGCATCACTGTGGTGGATTGACCTAAATTGACAAGACAGCCTGTTAAACCAATTACGCTTCTCTCAATTTCACATATTTAAACTGCGTGGAAAGGTGGGATTTTAGGGTTTTTCCGTTCCAGCTGGGACAGGACGGAGGGGGGCCCTCAGAGCCCAGGGCCCCGTCGGGCCGGGCCGGGCACCCTTGCCCCTCCTGCCCCCCCCCCCACTCCCAACGCCACAGCACGGACCCTGGGTCGCTGGGAGGGGGAACTATGGAGCCGTCCGACGCAGTTTTCTTAAGAAGCCGGCGGGAGCTTCCAGCCAACAGCCAGCACACTGCACGCCGAACTGAAGCGAATACCGTGCAGTGAGCGGCGCAGGGAGAGCAGGGGGCTCTCCTCACCGTGGACTCTGAACGGTAACAGCAACTTCAGAGGCAGAGAGAGAAAGAGAAGGCTGCTCACGTGGGACGAAGCTCCAGAGCCTCTAAAGATGGCTTCAAGAGAAGACGGAGGGCGGTGCCGCGCTTCCCGCGCGCAGCTTAAAATACTTCTTGCAATGCTGTGGTAAAGACTGTAATATCATAACTGTCTCTTTAATCCATTTGAAGTACATGGGGGGATGGACAGCTCATGTGTGGCTTGCAAAAGTTGAGAAAAGTGCCTATGCCAGTTTCTTTAAAAGCCAAGAGAAAGAGGGGTTTTTAATGACTGAGGGCAGAAAAAACCTTTGCGTTCAAGCCAAAATAACTCATCCTTAAAAAATTAATAACCCCATGTAATGGTCCATGTCTTGCAGTGTAACAAAACTGTGAGTTTTCATGGAAGAGATGTGTCACACCACAGCAGGTTTTTTGTCCTTTTTTTTCCTCTTAAGTCTGTTGATAAACTTCTTTGTAGTCTGTAAGTTTTGTGCCTGCTTTGCTTTCTCCTAATTTTTACCTCACACAAAAGAAATCAGTATTTCAAACCGAAACCACTACACTAAATTGGTGTTTCTGCCCGGTTTCCAAATTCTACCCACTACAATCACAAAAAAGCATTTGGAAGTTGGTCACTGAATGTGTCCTTAATCATGTGACAGCAAGAAAGGTTTCAGCTTTTCCTTTGAAACGTGTTGCTTCTAGACATTTTTTAGCATGAACTTCCAAAAGATCCACTCCTAATCCACAAACTGCTATGAAAACAATAATTTGGAGGGGAGAGGGAAAGGCACTCAGATTGCACTCACCACTGCAATCTGCTTCCAGTGGTCAACCTCCGATTCGAGCCTGGAAACTTCATTGGACAATCTGTTTATTTCCTGTTGTGACCAGATTATATCTCCAAAATCCATGTCATCTCCTTCAAAACCTGAGGAATGTCTGACCTCTGGAACATAGGAGGCCGATGCAGTGGCTGCTGGCAAAACACCAGCTCCCAACTGAGCAGTCTGAGCAGCTGTCTGTACTTTCTGCAGTTGTTCCTGTAGTGCGTTCTGTCTGGCTTTAAGATGGCTGATTTCCACCTGAATATACAAAATAAAATGCGTTGTTTGAATATCAAAATACACTCTACTTTACCCTTTGGGGCCTTATGAAATGTGAACCAAGCAATTTCCTCCCAGCACAAATAACAGATCACTTTCACTAAAAAAAGAAAAGGAAAAATAACCCCAAACATTCTCATAATGGAGAAAAACATCCTTAGCTCAAGTGTTATAAAGTACCTCACACAGAGACACAGGGTTATTTTAGCAGCCAAGGTACACAAATAGTATAGCAATATCCAGGCTAACAGATTATACAAAAAATTTAAATATATAAAGAGGGTATTCAGATATGAAAGTTAAGCATTATATGATGCTTTTCTAGTTATTTTTATTACATTTGACTTCTTTCATGCTTAACAACTCAATGTATTGAAAATTTACTCATTTACAATAAGGTGAAATTAGCTACATGTAATTTTCTTGCAACAACTCTGTTACTGTATTTAACAAGCTGAATTTTATACATCTCATAGTTCTGCTTCCTCTAGTTCCCATATGAATTTGTGAATAAAGCAGAAATAAAACTCCTTTTTGTGTAACTCTTGGCATGCTGGCAACTTTCTTCATTTAGGTCTATGAAATCGCATGTTACACAGCAGGCTATAAAGCTGATGCTTCCACCACAAAGGGACATTTCACAAATTTTGAAAGCCAGCTCTGTTCTCTTTAATTGTATATGTTAAGATAAACAATGATATCTAAAGACAAAAAAATTGCTTCAAACGGGAATTTGCTCCTGTTGCCTTCCTTAAAAGTAACTGAATCAGAAATACAAAGCAGTATATAGTGTCTTTTCTCACAGTGATCCCAGAAACAACAGAAATTCTGACAGCTGCCATGACATTCCCAGAGCATTTTCTCTTGCCTCAACCATCTCCTGGCAGCTTGGCTTGCATTACATGATTCAGTGAAATATGTCTTAGCCTACATTAACAAACCAAGAAACCACAGCTCTGACCAGTATTTCCACTGGAAGAGAACAGACACTGTAACAAAGGAAACAGGACAACAGGTAAGTTTATTGGACATACTGAGAAATTTTACTCTGTATCCTACCTCCTTCTGTTGAAGCTGATTGCGGTACTCGATAGACAACTGCTTTATTTGCAGCTCTGCTGCTTCATGCTTTTCTTCCAAGTCACTACAGACTTTTTTCAGTCTATCATTCTACCAAAAATGAGAAATGAATCTTGGTAAACTCAGAGCAGTCCTTAAAGAATCAGAAAAGCAAAAGGCTACTGAACAGCAAAGAAGTAATTTAAATTGTACAGATTTCTCATGTTATTTCATCCAAAACACACAGTAACAGCAATGTTCAAGTGTGGGCCCAAAATCGTGGTCACATGCAAGCTTTCCATTTTTACACAGCATGGACTCCAGCTCATTTTCAGAAAAAGTTTTGCAATGACCAGAGATAAATGCCAAGGATTAAAAAACTCACAGCTGAATCACTTGGATCTTAGCAAGATCCACAGATAGAATTTAAGAGTTTAAGCCACAAAGCACAAACTGGAGCTAATATCCAGTGTTCTCTCTCTGACCTTAGGCAATAGCAGATGGCAAAAAACTAGAAAGAGGACAAGCAGGAACAGTTATGTCCCCAAAATAGTATCTTAATTTCACAACGCTCTTGAGGGCTGAAGACATACATCAAAGTTGTTTGTTTAGAGACATAAATAAAGTCTCAAGACCAACAAGTCCTTCATAAGAGTGCATAAAGCTACTTTCCATGAGGGCACATGAGATTTATAAGTGGTTTTGGAGGAGCATGAGCAGCCATAGCTACGTCAAAATGACCATACTGTAGAACAACAGAGAGAGAACAGAACCAGGGAAAATGCCCATCCTTTTCAGAGCTAAGCCTGCTGCTGCAGTCCTAGTCCACATGATAGGCAGGAACAGTCACAGCATGCAGCAGTTAACAAAAGATGAAAACTTGCACCACATGCAATAAACAAATGTGCCTCCCTAACTGTGATGGCAGTTTGTCACAAAAAATTGCATCCTAATGCCACTGTCACCGTTGCTTCTCGATTTACCCAGGGACAAGCAACTTCAGTGCAATATTTCAACTTTATACAAAACAAATTCTATGCATTGCTTTTAATTGCAATAGTGTTTCAAAAATTCTTACTTCAAACTTCTGTGCTGCATTAATACTTTCTATTTCTCTGAGTCTAGAATTGGACACATGGAGTTCTGTCGCTGCATCTGAAAGAAAGCAAAAATTTCATTTTAATTACAATCCTTTCAATCTGTTAAGACCAGTTATTAATACATATCTTACCTCAGACTGCTTTAATGTTCATTCCTAGGTAAATATCAAAAGCTGTTCTTATCAGAACTGTAAGAATTATTTTTCAGACAGTCTTTCTGAATGTAATTTAGTTCACTCATATTTAGGCTTTAAATCAAATCAAAACCCTAACAGATTGGTATCAATTTAAGCTTTAAAGTAAGGGAAATAAAAATGTTTTACTTGACTATTTTGTGTCCCTGAATCTGTTTCTCATTTCAGACTTGCTCCTGACCTGAGAGTTGTGTGTTTCTCTGTAATGCTATGTGAAGTTTCAAAACAAGTATTAATTCCACTAAATACACATAACAGTGACTGAATTTTCAGAATAAAAAATGAACCACCCACACCCAACAAAACCCACACAACAAAACATCAACCCTGTAAGACTCATTGTCTCTTAAAAAGGTGATACATCTACTATCCCAGTTTATCCAATAGAAAAAGCACATAATTCCAGATACATTTTAATGATCAATCTTCCTCAAACTGACTATGTTTATTTCTCCTATGTCCCACCTTTAACGGACAAAAACACCACATTTCCTTTTATCAATGAGAAATATCCTAAACTGACTATAAAGCAACCTTGACAATATTTCAAAATTTGAAATAAGTACAATTTCCAAGTAAATACTGTATTTCATAATTTCCTGCGTGCTGTTTAAAGCTGAGACAGCTCAAGCACTGCAGAGGCAACGATTTACACATGAAAACTGTGAAACAGAAGATGTGCAAGTCCATAATCCACAAACAACTGATGGCAGTTGAAACACTGAATGCAAGGGTAATACTAAAAACTAGGAAGCTTTTACCAACTAGGAAATTAAAAAATCCCAAACTGTAAGGAAGCACTTGAAAAGTTTTGTTTAGGCCACACAATATTTAAAGGTCTTTACAGAAGAACACTTGGATGACACTAGATTTTTTACACCCTGGAGTCTAGTAACCCACACAAATATACTACTCTGAAATTTTTAGGAAAATGAAGTTGTTGACAGCAGTATCTAGCAGTGAAGTACACCTGGAAATAACTACTGAACATCAGTACATCTCTCTTGCACAAACTCATGCACAAATGTGTGAGTTCACAAACTATCTTTTAAAAAGCAAAACAATCACCCTAGATGACTGCACAGCTCAGGAGCATAAAATAACTTTCCGAACTAAACTACTAGGGATTTTAAAATTTAAAACAATTCTACGTAAGTCTTTCAGAAAAGTGAAAAAAAATTACTTCACAGTTGTCAGAATTTCTCTCTTCTGAGCATTTTACCTGTGTACCAGAAAGGCCATCCATATGAAACCCATTGTATCAGCTTGCCAACGAGGTTTATACAACATATGTTTCTATAATATTCTTTCACAATGCTTCATAGAGGACAGGTTGTAAATGAAGTAGAATTGCTTAATTTCACATTTAAGATGACTATTCAGAAGTCTTAGCTGTTCTTTGTGGTTCCTATTCTTAACACTGTTTTGAGAAAGCTAACTTTTAAAATAATTTATAGCTACAAGATGGTAAACAGTACTAGGGATATTAAGCTATTGATACTTATTATCACGTTATACAACTGCTTTACTAAAGTTTTTTCAAAAATTTGTAACAAAAAGTCATTATTAAAAACATGAAGAAAATATTATATTCTAGAATAGATTTACTATTGGTTTATAGAAAAATCTTACTCTGATGTCTCTACTTTTTTGTTCTAATTTTCTGTTTTAAAGACAAATCGTTCTAGCCTCTAATCCTTATAAAGCAAGGGCCATGTTCTCCTACTTGGCTGTAAGGGAATTGTAGAACTCGACAAGTTTCTCTGGGCCCAACGGAAATATAAACAAAAACATGACAAACATTGAACCTTTGCCTGTGTGACACGTCAGACTTAGATCACACCAGTGCCAAAACAACCTCTGTACTACAACTCTGCAGTTTTATGGAACCAGTGTAAAAGCAGCTAATTAACTGAGGGTTTAGATAAACTAAGCAAACAGAAAGGAGAAAGAGTGTTGTTTGAGTGCTGTCATTCGGCAGCAACATAACACTTCACGCAATTCAGAAACTTCTGAATAATAAGCCTAAAACAGGTTCATGTCTGCTATTAGAGCCTGGGAATATATTGGTGCATTCTCCAGATCCTGATATCACAAGAGCGCAATAATAACAAAGGCAGCAAAGCCAGCAGCATTCGCGAAAGGCACCAAGCCGGGATCAGCTCCCTCCCGGCCGGTGCGGGCAGCGCAGGCCCCGCCGCTGTCGGTCCGGAGGGGACCGGCGGCCGGAGGAAGAGCTCCCTCGCGGGACCAGGCCCGTCCCGAGCTCCCCTTACCGCCCACTTCCTCCGCGCCTTCCAGAAGGATGTCTTTGGTGAAGCTGGAGATCTGCCCGGTGAGCGAGGACAGGCTGTCGCCCACCTGCCCCAGGGACTGGCCCAGCCCCGAGCCCAGCCCGCCCAGCCACGACGCCATCGCGGCTCGGAGGGCTCCGGGCCTCGCTCGGCCCCGCCGGGCGGCCCCTGCAGCCGGTTCCTGCGGGCCAAGGGGCCTCCTCCGCCTCCCTTCTCCTCGCTACAGCGGATCGCGGCTCCTGCTGCGGACTCAGCACACCGGGCTCGGCAATTCCTCCGCCAGCGCCGCGCGCATCCTCCCGGCTCAGCTGCTCCTCCCGGCTTGTCTTGTCTCGTCCCGGCTCAGCGACTCCTCCCGGCGGCTCCGGCCGCTGCCACCTCAACGGCCGCCATGACACCCCTCCCAAACACCATCGAGAGCGGCGGCCTGGGCTAGAGCGCCCCCTCGGAGGCGGATATGGCGTGTAGACGGAAGCAGAGGGTGCCGGGACGGTGGCGGAGCCGCGGGCGGGGCGCGGGGAGCGGCGGCGCAGAGCGCCGTGCGGTTAACGGGGACTCGCCCGGCGGGAGGGACCTGGGCCAGCAGCCAAACGGTGTGCTGTGCACGGGAATGGACACGGTTCGTGTTCGAATATGTGTTCTCAAAAAACACACAGCACCTGAATCCCCGGCTGCTTTGGATGTAAATGGAGCGGCTAGGGAAGGGAAGAGGCGACTGAGAGGGGTACCTATCGATGTCTGTCAGTGTCTCTAGGAGAGGTGCCAAGAGGCTGGATCCAGGCTCTTCTCGGTGGTTCCCAGCAACAGGACAACGTTTCTGCAACGGGCAGAAACTGCTGCACAGGAAGATCCACCTGAATATCAGGAAGAACTTGTTTACTGTGCAGTGACTGCACACTGGAACAGATTGCCCAGAGAGGCTGTGCAGCCTCCCTCACTGGAGGTATCCAGGAATCATCTGAATGCTGTGCAATGTGCTCTGGGATCACCCTGCTTGAACAGGGAGGTTGGACCAGATGACCCACGGAGGTCTCTTCTGTGATTCTTGATTGGATTTCCAGCCAGAACCCCAACACTGGTCAAATGCAAAGTTCTTTTTGATCAAGTGAGGTATTTAAAATTACTTGGGACTACAAGGAGTACTGCACTGTTCCAGAAAAAGCAGTTTTGTATCAGTCAGAATGATACTGTTATAAAAAAATGCGGGTACCGGCAATAAAATGCAGGGCAGCTGGCTCATTGCCCGTTTCAAATTGGTAACTACATAAAAAGATGTGTAATTAAAGCACCACATCAAGGACAAAATGAAGCTGAGGAGAGCATTTTGCAGGGGAAATCTTAGATTTTTAGAGGTCTGAGAATGCAGCAGGCACAAAACACATGCTCTAGAGTTACAAGCTGGCAAACATAACCAGACAGATACGGAACAATCTGCTTGTTGCTTCCCAAACAGTATCTTGCACAGCCTTGGTGAAGGGTTCATAGCTGGCCTGCAATACTGTATTACCTTTTAGATTTACTGTCCTCTGTCACTCACAGGCAACCCCAACGCTGGGCATGCTATATGGTCCAGGAGTTTAGAAGTTAAAAGTTCTCTAATAAAGATTGTTTTCACTCTTCTTCACTGAACAATTCTTCTATCAGGTTTATACCTGATTTTACTAGTATATTAATTTAATGGCATACTTGTCACCCTTATGATTATCCATAATAAAACCAATCATACACCACTTCAAATTCATTTCTGGCTGGAAAAAAAAAAGGCATTAAAACTGTAGGAAGTACTAGTGCTGTGATATAGCATGGAATGTAGATATATCTTTATCAGTTTTATTAATTTGCAATATTGGGTTTAACAGAGATGAAAAGATTACAATGCTAAAAAGACCCCTTATCATTGGTTTAACAAAACCCGTGTGGGTCCTCATGACAGTAAAGATGTGTCATTTAGTGTTTGGCTAAATAATCTTTATGGGAAACTCCCTTAGCATTTTTTCAACTAAGATCAGGAATGTCCTGCAGATGTTTAAAATATTTAGGGATGATAAAAATGTCTTCTATTGTAGGTAATTTTATAATGCCAAGTAAGGCATGTAGTCAATAAAGTAGCACAGAAGGCTTTTTGTCCCACTCTTTTTAATTACTACTCCTGCAAAACTAGAAACTGACTATTTAGCATTGCAAGTAATTTTTTTAGCTGACCGACTTCATCCACTGTTAATAAGGGCACACAAATCATCCAGTATACTCTGTTTTGCTTAAGCTACAAAAGCAATGCATTGTGTCACAAAAAGAATGAGTATTCTGGCAGCAAAGGAGGAAACTGTAGCTTACTTTAAAAATTACAAAGCATACAATTTTTAAAGATGTAACATAACTATAATTGGCACCGACTTCCTTCCTTAGCAGGAGTGTCTTTACACAACTTTCGGAGTATCAACAGCTGCAAAGATGTCAGAAGATGAAATGCCAGCAACGGAAAACTACCCCACTGCTGATGTCTACACACCTCTGGTGCAAAGCCCACTGATACCAGCGATGAGATTTCAATGTTTGATGATTCTGTGCCCAAACTGCACATAAGGGAAAGCACGTGTGGAAATACTTACGAGAGAAACATTAGAAGCTATAATCATATTTATTTAAAAAAGTGATATCAAATACAACCATATATATTCATGCCTATTTGGAGAGCATTTTCAAAATATCGAACAGTGCTGCCATTTTCCAGTCAAAACAATGACAAAGCATTTCAGCTTTCCCTTTTTAAATCTTTTCAGTATTCTATGCTTTATATACACAAAATAGACAAAAATTATACAGGAATCTAGAGCCAAAGATGTGATATGAAAACAGTCTTGACAAAAAAATCTATTACTGAAAATGATTTCTAAAATACACAACTATTAGGCAAGAGATGAAAAAAATTATTCCCTTACAAAATCCTAACTCTACCCTGATTTGTACATAGGGATTTTCATGTAGCAAAAAATAAAATTTTATCAATGCTTACATGCTTTAAAGACAAGATCAAGGTTTTTACCTTTTTTCATTTTGCTTTTGCACAATGGCATTTAAATATTACATCCCTTTGTTCAAACTCTTATAGAAGTCCCGTCCTGAATTCACACAGTGGCTGTAATGAGGATGGGGGGAGATTGAAAGAAAAGTGTAGTTACAATTATTTGTTTTCCTTAACAAAGAGAATAATTATAAATATTTTGATTTGGTAAAAGCAGTTGAAAAGTCACACATACTAACTGTCTGAAGAACTGTAACTGGGGAAGGAGGTGACTATAGCAAGTTAAATACTACACCATTCCCTCCATCTCTGAAATGTAAATAAGGCAAAATGTGTGTATGAAGATTAAAAAAGTTTATTGCAAAAGACCTTCTGCTTTTAAGATGAAAACCTGGATACAAGACAAAGCTACTAATTCTACATTGAAGAATTGAGTATTTGGACCAAGCCAGTTTGAATGCATTAAGTCTTATTCTCACTGGAACAACTGATTCTGTGTGTATGGAATAGGTATGTATGTATTACCTATTAGACTTCTTTTCCTTTTTTTTTGGTAATGATTTGTGAATAATTATCAAGATTTTCCAGGACTTAAGTTTGTTTTATGCAAGACAGTAACGGCTTACCAAGCAAACAACATAATTTTCTATCTAAGCCCTTAAAAAAAGTTTCCACATCAATTTTTCTTCTCCTTGGATTCTTATTTCAATTCCTTTAAAAGTGATGTGCTGGTAACACGAATCGCAAAATAATACTTCTTTATAAGTCTGAGTTCTAGTTCTTTGATCCTATTCCCCTATACTGTATTTTTCAGTATAAAGGCCACCATTTTTATGTTTTCATCATTATTTGAACCAATAATTAATTCTAGAAAATTTCACATTTTAGAACTGTAACATGTTCTTGTTCATTTTTAAAAGCCTGTCGGTTTTGTAAAAAGACTGAGCAGCTTGCAAATGATAGTATTTGTCTACTAGATACCCGCAGAAGCCATTTTAACCCCCCTACCATTCTATAAGTTTGTAATAGAAGCAATAGTCCAACATTAAAACACATCACAGATTTAAATTTGTATTGGTTATTTTCAAGTAGTCTGCAAAGTAATAAAGTATGACAAGTAAGAAGAGTACCTTAGCTGAAAATTACACTTAAATTTGCTGCAGTTATTTGAAGGGCACAGGAAGCCCAAACGTTAAAGGAAGCCAGTATCGTATCAGATTAGTTTCAAGTCTAGAAAAATGTAAGCATTTAAACAGTTCATATTTGTACTTGCTGTGCCTAACAAAAATTGCATGCAAGCATGACTGCATTACAATTCTTGTTCCTCCTGCCCTCACTGTAAGACCATGAAAGGAGTTTGCAGAATTATACTTAGAGAAGCAATTTTGGAAGATATTTATTGTATCACTCACTGCCCCTGCCCCTTTCATTTCTACTGGCAGAAAACCATAAATTATGTCACATGGACCATTCACTGGAAAACAGTAAAGATCTGTTGAATGAATGAAGCCTGAAATTCCCTCAAATATAATTTTGTAATTAAAAAAAACCCCAATGTCTGCTCCCTTACAATGGACTTTGGCCTAAAGCTGTAATGTGGGAAAAACCCCAACCTTTCAGCTTGACAGGGTAGACAAGACCAGGACGATGCCCTAAATTAGTAAACACCTTAGAAGCATAGTTAAGTCACATTGAGAAGTGTTCATCACTGAAAGAATGCACACCAAAAAATTACATCAGTGTTTTATTGACAGCGTCTTAGCAGGTCCAGACATTTTGAACTTGAGACCTGGGTTATAAAATATGTACTGTCAGCAACTAGTATTAGTCTTTTCCTTAGGTACAGTTCAAATAGAGACCTAGTCACTCCCTACAAGTCCTGAAAGGAGGTTGTAGTGAGGTGGGTGTCAGCCTCATCTCCCAGGTAACAAGTGACAAGATGAGAGGAAATGGCCTCAGTTTGCACCAGGGGAGGTTCAGGTTGGGTATCAGGAAGTATTTCTTCACCGAAAGGGTTGTCCACCATTGGAACAGGCTGCCCAGGCAAGTGGTTGAGTCCCCTCCCTGGAGCTATTTAAAAGAGGTGTAGCTGTGGTGCTTAAGAACATTACATTTAGTGGTGGACTTGGCTGGGTTAACGGTAAGTGACTTACGATGTGACAGGAAAGTTCAACGGCAAGCCTCCATGTTTTAGTGATTTTATAATCATGTAGCTGGCCTGGGTTAGTCAGTGAGATTTAAGGGGCTGAGATTATTTTTTTTTTTAATATAGGGCTGCTAGAGCTATAGAAATAATACATTTTTATTATATTCTTATAATAGAGGATAAAAGGTCTGAGTTCCAAGTACTGGCATCAGATTGCCAGTCTACACCTATTTATAAAAATGAGTCTTATTTCAGAATTAGTTTATGGCACAACCAAAAAAGGAAAATTAAGCTGTGGTTAATTGACAGATGAGAAAAAAAATAATTCAGTGCTTTAGACACCTTTTTTCCTTTCAGTTTCATAGAAATTTCAAACTGAAAGCAGAAAATCACATCCTGAAAAGTACAGCATTTCAAAATGGCATACGCACAGATGGACTTTTAAAGTCAATTTTCAGCTCTATTAATTTAACACATTACAAATAATTATAATGTGCATGACAGTATTATTTTAAAAAGACAAAAAGCAGTTTTTAAAAAGTAGTGCTGTCTCATGTCAAAATCCATATTGTGTAACACATCCCAGTGGTTCTGGTGACATTGGTGAAAATCCAGCACATAGATAAGAAAAACAGAATTTAGCCCAATTATGTATGATAAAATATCCTAAGCTATCAGGAAACCATTGCTGTAAACAAATCTTTACTGAGAGGTAAGAGCCCTTTCATGTACAGTACTACTTAATGCTGAATGTGTATTTCCATCTAGCTACCATTCACTTCCTACTACTTTTAATTAAATGTTACTATTGTGCAAAGATGTAACTTCAGAATATTTTGATAAAGAAATTTGGGGTTATCTTTGAAAGATTCTTAGAATGCCTGTGCTAACTGTTAATGCTTTAACTGGACTACAGCTTATATACTCTATCTACAACATATTTCCATATAATTTATATGTAAACAGAATTTGTATTTCAAGCACCATTTAGGAAAATGAAACATCTCTCTTTTGTTGCACTGAAGTTCAAAGTCAGGTTTGGTCACCCTGTTACACATTCATCCTGGATATCAAAGCAAATGTCTTACAACCAATAGCATAAGCTCTCTCACATACTTTGCTTCCCAATTTTTCTCAGGATCAGAAACAGCATGATAAAAAATTGTAAGGTGCGTGAATAAAGGCCATTCCTGAAAAAACTGCAACATTCTGACAGACACTCATAGAAAGCATTTCAGAAAGAACATCCACACAGGCATAAATATTCATTCTTAAAAGAGCTACTTGCACAGGGATCATTTCAGACTGCAGGAATGCACCTTATGTGTGTGGCACTGACTTTATGGCACCTAAATCCCCTCCTACTTTCTCCTAGACTCAGTTAGAGCTCTTTCATACTGAAAGGCCAGAATGAAGGGTTGAGCTTGAAGAGGAAAAGACCCTGGAAGAGGTAGAAAAGAAAACCTGTTCAACCCAATTGAGTATATGCTGCTTTTGTAGTAAAAAGACAGTGGCTTAACGAGAAAGAACACAAGAATACAATAATTAAAAACAAACAAGAACAACAAAAAACCCCAAGCCAAATAAGGCAAGTTATCTGCTAAAAGACAGTATGTTAAACATGAACCTAATATTTTACAATTGGAATTGAAAGTAAAACCAAAAACTGTTAAAAAGTCAGAAATCACTGAAAGACTCAGGAATACCATTATAATCAACAATACACTAAAAATTTTGTCTTGAGTTGAAAAGCATGAAATTTATGGATTCTTGTTTCTCCTGCAGAATGGATCATTTCAAAAGTGGACAGCAGGATCAAAAAGTTGACATTAAGTAATTAATAATAAACAATCACAAAATAAATTATTTAAGATGAAGGGAACTTAATTACTCTCCCCATTTTAGAGTGATCTATTAAAAAGAATTTATGAGCATAACTTACTACTCATATCTGTTTTTCCATTAGTACTGAAGAAAATCAGTTGATGCTGTTTTAGCACCATTTGTATCTTCTATAGAATTCTTCAAAACAATTTAAACTTGCTTTTTAAATGCAAGTTACAGCTGCTACCCTTGTCTAATTTTGTTTGTGTGAACAGTTCCAGTAATTTTAACACCACTACTCTTGTAAGCAGATGTTTTGTAGTAGGAGTGCTACAGTTCTCTAAATTAGTGCAATCTTTTTCATATTTGCAGATCCTCTCTAAACCGACCTCCAGCAGCCCCCCTTTCATTCCTGCTTCCAGAACTCTGAAATGAACCCTGCTTGTGCAACATTCACACAGTAGAATTTTAATGGAGACTTAGCATTTTGACAATAAGAGGGCAAAAATGATGTTATTTCTCCTCTTCTGAATTCAAGTGGTTTCTAACAGACTCCAGAGACATATTCATGGCTGCTTGAAGCATGTCTTCTTCGCTCATATCACCTCCTAAAGACAATAAATGCATACAAGCTGTAATAAATTCACAGTTCTTAATTTCAGTTAAATGTTTTTGTTGTTTCTTTTGTCCACATCCACCTTTTCCCACCCCACCCAAAAAACTGGCTTTGTTATTAAAATCACTGAACATTTTGCCAATAGCTTTTCACTGACAACAGTCAGTTTGCAACAATATGCACCAATTTTGGATCATCAATACCTAACACTGGTAAGGTCTACACATGTTCTTCTGAAAACTGGTTCCAATCATTTTGTCAGATATTACTCCAAGTTGTCATACAACTTTAAAAGTAATTTAGAAAACAAATAGTTGGCACAAATCCCATCAAAGATTCCAATTTGTAATGCTCAAGACAAACAAAACAACAAAAAGCAAAGCCAGAACTCAAGTGGTCTAATAGCAATGCTCTTCACTTTGAAACAGGATATTGCCATTCAAAGGGAAACAGGCTTTTCAGGAAAGTGATCCTTTCCTTCACTGCCAGTACGGCAATGGCTGTGATATGCAGTCGGAATGGCTGCTGAAGTGACGAAGTAGGCAGACAAGGAAAATTAAGATACAATACAAAGATGAAAAAGACACATTTCAGTGTTGGATGTAAGTTTAAAAAACAATACCTGGGCCAGCTTCTGGAGTGCTTGAGCCAAGAGTTGACTTATCCTGTAGGTTTGGGGCCTGATCTTGCTGCTGTAGCTGTTGTTGCTGTCTGAAAGTGTCATAAATTTATAAGAGAATAAGATTAACATCAGTATGAGACCTGAATCAATTTCATTTCATTGTAAGGAAGGCCAAGAGTCAGAAGTAGAAGCTGTTTGGTACAGTAACACCCCTGTGCCCAAAACCTCTTTCATCATTTCACCCTGCTAACCTTCAGACACCTATCTTCCCAGTATTATACTCCAAGCCACATGACTATTTTCCCAGGATTTGGAAGCTCTGCATTCTTATCCTATCATGCCAAGTCTAACTCCTCCCATCCACAGCATTTCTCCCTGGTCTTTATTTCCTCCATTACTATAAGACCAAGATAAGGAAGAGCTACAATAACCCAACTATATATTAAGAAGATACACCAGAACAGCAACATAAAACATGTACAATGCTTTTGTGTGATGCACATGAGAAGCACGTGTGATGCACCAGAAGCAAAGTCTTAGAGAAATAATACTTTTTGTTGGAAAGGTAATTGCAGAAATTTACAGGATTTAATTTAAAATACTTCTATAATGTATGTTTTCTTTTCTTTCCTCACAAGACTTGCAGTAGTAGCAAGACTACTGCATTATTAACAGACACCCTCTTACTACAGGTGTCTTTGTAGGAACCACCTGAGAATAGTAAAATTCAGGTACTGTTAAGAAATCATGTTAAGACAGAAAAGGTGAGCTGGACCTCCGTAAGAAACCCATCCACATCCCAAAAAGCACTGAAAAATATAACATGTGCTTCCACATGCAGTTTTCTATCAGCTACTTTACTTTTCAAAATATGCTTGTCTTCTCCTTCGCAGTTCTTCTGAGGAAAGGGAGTCTGTCTGATTGCTGTGAGACGACTGAGGAACATTCTGTGGTAATGAGCCTGAGAGCTCACTTCGACGACTACCTAAAACCAGAACATGCCACATCCTACTAATTATAGTAAAATGAATGTAGTAAATGAAATATAGCTTAAAAAATGTCTTCAAACTTGAGAAGAAGAAAGAGACTTGTTGGAGAGCTAAGCACCTAGAGTAACTTTGCTTGATACTCTCTTTCCTTCTCACCTTAGGACTGTTTCCCTTTCCTCCTGCCACCCTTTGCCAATTCTTTCTTCTTTCCTAATAATCAATGCCAACATGTAAGTTACAACTTTTCAAAAAGCAGAAGGGAGATGGCTACAGGCAATCCTGGATTGTCCTTCCATGCCTAAAACTAGTCTTTCCAGAGAGCTTGACGCATGCTGGAAAAAGTGCCTGACAAACTGATTCCAGTAGCTGCTTAAAGCATAAGCAACACAAGCAACTTTAAGAAATTTAGATGAGCACTGCACCTTGCATGCTGAGCTGAATGGCTCTGCGAAGATCAGCTTCTTCATCCTCCATATCAATTTCCTGCCTACTTAGAGCCAGGGCTCTCTGAAAATTCTCTTCATCTTCGTCTAACATGCCTGTTCCATCAAAGGGATGGTTAACTTCTATTGCTTGGTCCACATCACTTCTGGGTAGCCTGTGAAATCCATACATTCATTGCAAAATTCAGACAGAAATCACATTAGGTTTTATCGTGAGGTTTAAAATTAGTACGTTCTGCTGATTTAACTCTAGGTTTAAGTTTGGAAAAAACATTTCTCTTGTGAAAGTCTGTTATATAAACAAGTATTTTCCTGAAAAATGAAAAAGCACAAAAGGGCTGCAAGCAACTGCAGTGCAACCTTAACACATATTTGCCACGCACTGCACTCTAAAACAATGCACATGTTGACAAGAAGCTGTGAGATAGTAAATCGTCAAAAATGATAAGCCCACAAAAAGCCACAATACGTTATTCAAACCTACTGCTACTGAAACAGTTACACCAGCAGAAAATAGCACATATAGTCTCCTTGCCTTCTCAGGAGGCCTTGAAGACCACACTAAACACCCCATGTAAACTGTATACACTTTCCACGTTACTGCCAATCATTCCATCGATTTACAACACCAGTTTAACTTTACAAAGGGGAAAAATAATGAATTCCTCTGAGAAGCCTTAAGCCTTTTTATCAGTATGCAATTTGTTCACTATGCAAATTCAATGAAATCATTGCAGAAGTAGTACTTTTTATGCTTTCAACAATGTACTGTATTAGCAGAATGCACCAAAAATGAGCAGCACAACGTTACAGCGAAATTATTCCAAAAGGGAATGCTGTATGATTTATATGATGTGGAAATCAGAGATCAGTTTCTCATTCTTTTCTACTTATGACAGAATGCACAAACCAGTCTTCATTATAGAATAATTACTATTAACAATAGTTTATAAGATTTGCTAACCCATTTTCCTCCCTAAGTCAAAAATCTGCACTGTAATATACTTATGCACATTAGACTCAATGGAAAGACTGGAATCCTTATCAAGGCAGCTTTTACCCACTTAAAAATACACCATTTATTGCTGATCAGCTTGCTTTTACTGTGTGCAACAGCAGTAAACATTGAACTAAATGTACTTCTTATTACTTCCAAATTACAAATCAATCATACTAAACATTATTAAAATAAAATCTTTATTTACCTTACCTCTGATCTCTTGACTGTGCTGCCTCTTCTCCAATCAGTTTTGGTCGCTGCATCTGCTGTACCCGAATCATCTGCAGTAGCTGATCAGCCTCACAGTCTGGCAGGTCACCTTTTACTACAAATATGGAATAACCTGAGAAAAAGAAATTGTAAGTCTACAGCATTAAAGTGCAGATATAAACACTCTAAAATGCACACTATATGGAATACAATTATGTGCAACTTAAGATGTAAGACTCCACCCTTCATTACAAGGAGTTGGGTTATTTCACTATTTCAATCATAAAACTAAGGGTAGTTAACTGAATACATAAGTTCTAAGAAATAATGATCATTACCTACTTTTAATTAATGAGATTTAACATCTGCAAGTTACTATTACCTTCCTGTTGTAACTGAGCCAAGAAAAGTGCAAGATATGTATCTGATATTAGTTCTGGACCCATCAAGAGAGAGTTCAGGTTAAACCACTGTAATTAAGAACAAAGAAAAAAGGTTGAGAGAACAAATTAGCATGAAGATTACTCGGTAATCCATTCCTGTACATTGTAGTAATTTTCTATTATGGAATACCCAAATAAATCTAGTAAAATAAATTACCAAATAAAAGTTTTTTGAAGCATAATACCTATACTGCTAAAGGTTACCCCTCAAATACTCTAACAGGACATCTGAAGTGTGGAAATTACTGCATGCCTTCTCCCATTACTGAATACTGGTACCAGGGAAACACATTAAAACAGATAATCCTTAACTATTGTATCTTGATTTATTTCAGACATAATTCTAAAATTCTGCTTAATCCTAGTTTTAAACCTGAGACTAATGAAGCAAGAAACCCCTCATCAGTTAATGCTGTGTGTTAAGAAATTAATAGATACGGGAAATATACATTACTTCCATTAAATACTTTCATTGAACATTCCACCTTTAGTAACAGGAGAAGCTGCAAACTAGTGTTTACCCTTCTCTCAAATAATTTTTAAACTTAAAAATGAAGAAAAATTTACTCAAATTTAATATGCTGAGAGTACAGCACTATATTACAACAGGGGACACTTCATATAAACATACACAACTCATTTCTAGTTCCCCAAAAACCATAACTAGTAATTTATAATACTTCTAGAGAGAAATAGTATTACACTTACATAAAACTTCTAGAGAGAAAATATATTCAATGTGAAACAAAATATTCCACCCTTAAACCCCCATATATATCAATGAAGCTGAAGAACTTTTTTTTAGACCTACTCATTCAATATTATCCAGTTTTAACCAGGAAGCACCATTTGAAACAGAAGGAGAATTCTATCTCCATTCTCACAGAAATGCACTGATCTACCCAAACCTCCATATAGGCACCCATACACTTGCAGCCAGGCCCATACAATAACATAAATGACTATCTACCACCCTGTCATGCAATCAATTTGCCAAAAACACTCTTTGCCACTAGGAATGGGTAAGAAGACCAACAGTGTAGAAAAACAGGGGAATAAAAAGTTCTGTAAAAAAATATGATGGACAGACCATGGCAACTTTTAAAAGGCATTATGGAGGAGAAAATTTTGTGAAACTAGTTTTGCTTTAACTGTAACAGAAGAGAAGCAGGTCAAAAAAATCTAAGTCGACCTATTTTGTCAAATCTTCTCATTACCCTCTAGATAACAGAAACCTAGTATTGTCTTCATATGGTAACAGGCCACACATACAAAAAGACAAAAGACATCCCCCCTCCAACTTAGAATGTTTTGGGTTAGAATGCTCGCTCATAAAATTCTACCGAACATGGTTGCATTGTATAATAAGGAGCACTTCCATAATTTAAAAAAAACATCCAGCCTTTTTTGTATCAAATGAACAAAAATTGCCTGTAAACATTACCCATACTTTTAAGCTAAAGCAGAACAGTAGAGCTTTGTTTTCTCATTCATGGGTGATTTTTCTTTATTTTTTTTAATCTGGATGACAACATAAGTAGCCAGAACTCGCAAAAATGAACGAAATGGGCAAAGAGACTCCTGTCCTACTATTACAGAATCTAAAAGCTGTTTTCCATGAATGTTTTCTACGAAAAAAAGCCCTGAAAAAACCAAACACCAAATCAGCTCATGTTGTATAAAAGCTTATGAAGTATGATCCAGAACAATGACTGGCTATTGAAATAAAACACTGCATTGGTGTTGTAAGGGACATGGATATGAACTGATTTGGTACATACGTACCACATACTAATATGGCCATCCCTTACCTTTAATAACTATTTCCTGCTCAGAATACAATTGTTTCAAAGTTTTATATGATACTACAAAGTTGTGATTCTACTTTCCCAAACCTCATTCTAATGGATACTTTTCTGAGTATCCATTATTATCCGTCAAAACTTTGAACTTTTCCTTGTATCTACTGCCTATTTAAACAAACAAAATTATTTTACCATGTCAGTAACTTATTGTATTAAAATAAATTTGTATTCTGTAGGGATCCTAATCCTTGTTCAGGATTCCCTACTCCCTCCTACCCCATAAACAATTTTTCTTCAGTATTTCATGCAGAAAAAAAAGAAAATAGCTTAAGAAATCACATAAGACTCTACCAGAGCTGCAGCTCCCTACAGGACAGATTCACTAGGGAATTGATCCTACCATCTTTCTCCAGGCTAACATTTACAATGACCTGCCTGGCATTTTTGTAATAAAATAAATATTTACTTTTTTAAAAAAATATGGGATACTATTAAACCAAATGGCAGCAAAAGCTTGCAAAAGGGAAGCACAATCTACTTGCAACCACTTTTCCACACCCATTTCTGAAGTCAATTTTAAAATAAAAAAGACAGTGTCACCTGTTTTCCTAACTTTCGAACTGTAAACCAGTGTTCCTTATAATTACAAATAAATGATTTTTCATTTCTGTAAAAAGAAAAACAAAAGGTATAAATAAAATTAAATACTCTAAAATCAGAGTACATAATAATGTTTAAGATCTTTGTTATCATTAATTTGAACTTATATAATAATAAAGTTGCAGTAATACAACCATTTACATTACATTACTGAATACTCATACTGCTTTTATAATATTTAGGAAGTTGTCAATATCACTGAAATCTCCATATACCTGTGATGCCACAGATACTAAAATATCATGAAGGCAAAGAGGACAGATGTTCTCATGCACACCCAAAACAAAAAAAAAAACAACAACCAACCCCCCAAAAACACCCACCAAAACAAAACAAACAAACAAACCATCAAAATGCAACACAGCTAGAAACAGCAATTTTAAAGAAAGATGATGCAAATCATAGATTAAAAGTCTTACATAGGATCGATCCCAAGTCTCTGATATTCTGGGCTGTTGAAGAGGATTAGTTCTAAACCCCACACTTTCAAGGCATTGCTTATAACCTGTCAAAAATAACACTTTTCATGAGTCAAACTAGTTCAAATCTAAATTCAAGCAATGCAACCATCTCAGCTACACTAAACATAAACATAACATTTTCATAAAACTTAAGATTTCAAAACATTGCCAGGAAACCTAGGAATCACGTTACTCAAAATGCAGCTGTCATGAATCTACATGCAACATAACACTCGTATCTTACCTAAGGAGAAGTAACAAAACTAAGATTTAACTCAGCCTTGTTAATGAGCTTACTTCCCCAAACAAAGCTGTAATTTCACCTTCCACAGACACTTCCTAAGTTGTCATCTCTCTACTTGCAATGCACTGCTCTGCCCTTACTTTCCCTACCCCCCCATACAATCTCAATCTTTCTTCACAGTAACTATTGGAAATTTTGTACCACTGGATTATCACAGGATCAGTTTATGGATCTGAGCACCAACTCTTTTACAATAACCTTTTAAAGCTACATAAAATAACACTGTAAGAATTTTTAAGTTAACAATTCAGCTTCCTTTCAGTATGCGAACTGTGCAGCAAATGGCAAAGCAATGACAGGACAAAAAAGTAGAACAAAGAAGCATTTTTTCAGCTACTGAAGCAGCCCAATCAGTGATAGAAAGAAAGCCAAACTGTTAATGGTTTCTCACTAAATAGAAAAACAGCCCAGTCTGCCATAAGGAAGAGAGGCTCTTGAGGGAGTCTGGAGCACTGACAAGCACCACTGAAAGCTTGGGAGACAGCCAAAGATGCCTAGAGTTCTAATCTAGACGCAAGCCCCAATTTGGTGTTCAAAACTTTTTTTGTTGTTGTTTTGGTTTAAGTATTTATAATTAATTACTTTTCCCCATGGCACTAAAAAAAACAAAATCAAAAAACCCAAGAAAAATCTGCAGATCACTGTGATAACCTTGTAACCATTGCCAGGGGCTTTCCAGTCTCTAATTTGAGAAAGCAATCTGAATTCTGCTTTTTAATCTGCAGTCTGTGAGAGCCAAGTTCTACACCTGAAGTGCCCATAAGAAACAGCTTTGAAGTCAAGCTTATTGCCAGCAGGTGTCAGTTCACAGTTCTAGAATCCATGCTTCTCCAATGTGTTTGAGGGCCCGTGAACTATAGAACTGCAAGTCATTGCTCTTAATGGAAAACACTCTCAACATTTGGAAGTCCAGCACTTAATCCCATTAAGCCCATAAACTGGTAACTAGATGAAAAAGCTCAATGCCATTTAAATTATATAGGAGAACATATATTGCATAAATAGGAAATGGTGTCAGAGGAGAGCTGTGCTTACTTGAATTGAGAAGAATCCACTATCATCCATATTTACAGAAGGCTGCTGCTTGATGTGAGGTTGGGAGGGAGAAAAGGGAAAATGGTGTAAGCATAAAAGGTCAAAAATAATTGAATTTTGAAAAGAAATGTAACTGCAGATTCTTAAAGCAACAACTTATGTCTGTGTCTGTAAGGCTGATAACAATGCCCAAAATAGGCATATTAATTTAAAACTCAAACCTTTAGAGATGTTCAGTGCTTAAAGGGCAGACAGACATGGGAATTTCTGTTCCTGTCTGACACTGGCTTACTAAAACAAAAGGCAAATTACTGATCCACCTCATCATGCTTCATCTTCCTACTTGTAAGATGAAGGTAATGTAGCTCTTTGTAGAATTAATATAAAGCTGTACTAGTAACACTTGAAAATGACACATCCAAGATGCATGAATGAAAAGGCCTATAAATTTAAAAAGCTTTAGCACTAGAAAATGAATCTTGTCTAGCTATGCAAGACTAGCAGGTCTGTGCCAGACAATACTACATTTCAGGCAAATATCAAGCAACCTCAAATGAAGATGATTTTACCTGTAAAAATGTTCTGTATTCTTCACTAGATACTCCTCCCTCTGCCATTCTCATCCTTTCTTCCTCATCCAACTGCTGTGCGATAGAGGATAACTCAACAGGACTAAAGTATTCCCCTTGCAGCAAATTATTCAGACAATGTTGAGCACACAATGAGCCTTCTTGCTAATTGTGGAAGAGAAAAAAATACCAATGATTAAAAAAAAAAGGGAAAAAAAGAAGAAAATCAGGTTAATGTAAACTCTGTAAAATGACTCAACCATTTAATTCTGGCAAATTTCTTGCCCTCCCCACTCATGCAGAATACCATCTATTCTTTTAATGTATTACACTGCAAGCTATAGAATACAACCCTCCCATCCACTTGAAGGGAAAAAACTTAACATGCATACTACCTTATTTCCTCAAAGGAAATAAATTTCATGTAAAAATTGTTTTTGAAAACACCATAAAAATTGCCAACGACCCAACAAATCACATAGATATTCTGCAACCATCAGAACAATGGATTCTGTCCTCTTCAAATCATCAATACACAAAAATCAAACAGTTTAGATCTCTACTTCCTAATAACAAACATGTTCTATAACAGATACTCTCATTATTTTTCAACTTTTCTTCCCTTCCGGATGTGGCTATTGACAATCTGCTCTCCACCTTACTGCTGGGAAAGCAATTCGCAGCTGAAGGAGCAGTAAAGTTCCTTTTCCACATGAAATTTACATATAAGAAGTAGATAAAATAAGCTCATACCACTAGTTTGAAAATCTTGAAAACAATTATGGGGAAACAAGAAAAAAATTATTAAATTCAGCATATTGAACAATGAAAATATTTTTTTATTGCTAGACCATTTAAATAAAAACCATTTCAGATATTTTGTTACATATCCAGCACATTATAGATATTAGTAGTGTAATATTTTTAAAACTTCAGCACAAATTTTAAAAGAGCTAAATAACAATGTCAGTCATGATTCAGTAGTACAAATTTTAAAAAACTCTAATCTGAATGAATGCATGTCAGGCTCCATAATTTTCATGAGAGATAAAATACTGCCTCATTAAATAAACCCCACAACAAAAACCAACCAAAGCAGTTTCCCATGAAAAGCAATCTTTTTTTAACAAATAACTCCAGGTGCAAGACAAGTAACACCAATTTTAAAATCCTGCTTTTCTATTTTGTTTTAATCAGTCTTCATTTTTGCTTACATTAAGAACTCTACTATACATGCTCTTTGTTAAAAACAAAACCCCTCAAGAACAACACAGAACACCCCTCCCTTGTACCAGACCCACAGAAACTAAGAATACAAGAGTGTGCCTTTGAGGAATATTCTTTAAAATTCCATAAAAGCATCATACAAATCATATGTAGAACTCTCCCATGATCTCCCCACAGCAGAAACCTCCAAAGTTCCCTTTACTCCAGAATGTTCCTATGGCTTCATCACTCAGTTGAGCAAAGAGTTATTAAAGCTCTACTGGCTGTACAGCCAGGCTTCGATGGAATCCAGAAACCACCTCCAGCTCACGCCCTTCCTGCAACAAGAAACTCCAGACTAGACACCAGCTTCTGTCCCTCTGGGACCACATCCCTACTGCTGGTCATATGACAAAACTGTAACAGAAGAACCTGCTCAACAATCACAAGTTTCCCCATCAGAATTACATGAAACCGGTTTAGAAACAGAGAGATACTAAAATACCTCTGAAAATTAGTTGTATTACAGGCTTACATCTTAATTTCACTAAAAGGACCTTTCAGTATTTGTACAGTATTATCTGAAAGTAATAAACCTTAATTTTCATATGTAAAAGTCATACACGTAAGTGCCAAATGCAGAAAACAGATCCTGGAGTTTTTAACTGACATGAACTTCCATTGTTTTCTGCAGAGAATATTGCTTCTTTTCCATAACCTGAAATCCCCTCATTGAAACCTCTCCTGACATAAACTGCTGCCCTGCTTTCAGTGTTTTCAATTACCTGTATTTTATCAAGGAAAGGACAAATTTCTAAGATGGGGACTCCTGAAGCTCCATCCATCCTTAAATCCTACTTTCTGCAACTGTCATTTCTCTCTAAGAATGCCCCATTGTTTGGTTGTTTTATAAAATTTTCTTTAGAAATACATGTTTCTCATGTGTTTTTATCTAAACAACTGGGGTGTGCAGACACAGGAACATGCAGCACTTCAAAATATTTTGACAGCACTTGATGGGGGAAAAAATACCCCTTAAGACAAAAAGACAGAGATTCAGTTAGATTTTCCTTAAAATAATAACAGAATAAAAATATTTGGTCCTCCAACTTAAAACACAATCGGGTGCAACTTTTTAAATGTGTAACTAACTCACCAGGGAGCACATATGTTTCACATGGGAGACTGTCAACTCCCCCTTCCCCAGAACGTGTAGCAACTACAAATTACCATCAACTGGTATCTCTGAATGTATTATGCTTTGTCACTTCAATTTCAGCAGTTTTGTTATTAAACTAGAAAGCAACTTAGTAATAAAAAAGTTATTTCATACTGTGATAGGCTAGGCCATGTACGAAAAGAGTACATTTCGTTAAACTATATTCAAACCTAGACTGAAGGTCACTGAAGCAGAGGGCATCATAGCTGAAATCCAACACTCATCTCTGAACAGCAGCTACTTAACACCACAACACTTGCCACATTTTGCAACCCAAACCTACTCAGAAAGAACGCTCCCCAGTTTTTATGGATTTCAGAACAGCAATTTTTTTAAGGAAGGTATGCAGCTGTCTTACTTGATTTCTTAAGGAAACCAATCCTACACATCAAAACAAAGTAACAGAACTAGTGCTAAGATTAACACAATAAAGTTGAAGAGACACTGGCAAAGTACAAGAAAAAAAGCCAATTATAATTTGAACAGCACTGAAACAGAAATAAGTCATATTCGGGAACCTGGATAAATCACAGCAGTTCACAGAAACATTTGTCCTCCAAAACAGGAAATACTGTTCGGCACACAGAAGCACAGTTCATGAACTGAGATTTCTTTAGCAGCTCTCCCAGTCCCTGCTCATTACCCAACCTCAACCAAGCCAGGCTCCGTGAAGAAATGGGTCTGAGAGCACAGGGACAGCCCTGCCTGCCGCTACTTATCCTCATACTTATTTCTCAGCCATGCGTGCTCTCTCTTAAGAAACATAAGTAGCTGCAGCCTACACCTCCCCACACGTGAGGTCTGTTTCTGCAGTCCCCATGCCAAAGCGGACGCCGAGGCTCAGGCCTGACTCTCCTTTCCCTGCAGGGCTGGCAGAGCCCAGCTGGGACGGGCCATAAGCACGGGGTCCGTCGCGCGAGGGCCATGGCTCTCCCCCGAGGCAGAGGCCGAGCCGCTCCCTCAGGCTGAACGGACGCCAGAGAGGGGCAGCGCGGCCCGGTCCGACACAGCCCGAGCGCACTCCGGGGGCACCAGGGGCTGCCCCACGGTCAGCGCGGGGACGGGAGGCCCAGCCACCGCCCTAGCAGCTCCTCAGAGAGAGCTCGCACGCCTCCCCCGTCTCGGCGGCCCAGACGGCCACCACCGACAGCGCTGTACCCAAGGCGGACGAGCAGCAGGGCGGGCGGCGGGACCCGACCGGCCCTCACTCACTCCCTCACTCACCCGCTCGTGGAAGATCGACTCCATGTTTACTGTGGCGGCCGCGGCCCCCGCCCCACGTGACCCGCCCGGCCAATCGCAGCGCCCCCCGCCCCCCGCGGCGCAGGGCAGGCCCCGCTGGCTGCGCTCGGCCCGGCCGCCGCGCTGGCGCCCCCTGCCGGGGAGGAGGCCGGCGCGCCGACCCGCCGCTGGCCGCGAGCGCCCCCGCGCGGCGGCGGCCGTGCCCGCAGGGAGCGACACGCGCCGCCCGGTCCGCACCGGCGCCAGGCCCGCTTCTCCCGGCACCGGGGAGCAGCGCCCGCTCCTGCCTTGTGCTCACCTGCTGCCCGTCCCTTACACCTTCCTGCTCTGCCACAAAGCCACAGCACCAAGCCTACAGAGGAAATACGAAAAGAAACTTACCCAGTTTCAATAAAAAACCCAAACAACTGTCAATCCCGTTCTGGGTCTATGGAAGCATTCCTTTGAAGGTGACTCTATGAATTAGCTATAAACACATGGATTCCACACCACACACATCAATAACAACACAAATGATTTTTGCATAGTTTATTCTATAATTCTTCCTCTCCTTTCCAAAGGAGGGGACAAAATTTTCTCAACTCTTATGGACTAATGGAATTCCTGAACACATATTAGTCATGTAATTAAATCAACTTCAAAAAGTAACCCTGGAAATTAAACTAGCACTGATGAATTGCAGATGTCCTTTACTGTGGTATCCTCTCAGGGTAAAAACCATATTCCTGTTCTTTCAATATGTGAGATAAGATGATGAATGAAACAAAAATGTCTTCCATTTCATCATCAGCTTTTATTTCCATGTCACTTCTTCACCAGGCTTCAACTCCCTGTGTAGAAAGAAAAAACAAGAGGGAAGAGACTAAAATTAGTATCTTTCTTTTTAGAATAATTATTAATAAATGCATTTATTCAACAATACCTTAATTTTGAGATTTATGTAAAAATTTAACTTTCCATGCAATTGTTGTCAGTTAAAAATCTTTCAATATTTTGCTCTTTTCTTTCAAAAGCTTTAATGGATTCAGTCCTCTTAATTTCCGCTCATTTAAATGGAAGCACAGAACAGCTGACTTCTAAAGAGTTAATAGACTTTTAATTGGATCCAAAATGAGAAATTCTAGCTCTTTTAAACATAACTCAGTACTTCACTGGAAAGAGAGATGTGAAAGCAGAAAGGATTTTTGCCAGATGCTGACAAAGCAGCCCAACGTCACTAACAAATGCATTAAGAAAAGTGCTAATGTACCAGTGAGGTGGATTATGTCAAAAGCTTGCTTTCTTACTCAAAACTATTTAGATGAGGCCAGAGTAGGAAAAAAATATCCACCAGCAAACTGGTAATAACAGTCCTACTATCAGTCTATGCAACATGATTTTCCCCACTCTTCTTTTATTAACCTGATGATCTAATACAGAATTAGGACTGACACAGATGAGCCAATGCCTGAAGTCCTCTGACATAAATTCTCCCTGAGAAGTCACAGCCAGAAAACCCAAACTGATCAGTGCATATAATCACATCATTCAGTGAAGATATAGCAGTCGCCAGCATGTATGCTAATTTTCAAGAACTTGGTTATTATTTTTAGGTAACATACATTTGTAAAAAGTATTTGGTTAAAAAGTGCTGTGATCATTTTAAATTTAAGAGAGAAAACTCAAGCACTGTGTTTCCTGCTGAAGTTTTAGAGTCAAAATAATGGTTTCCACATTTCATCACCAAGAACTTGACAGCAGTTAACGATCCTCTTTCATGAAGATAGCTCCTAAAAACTCCATTTTCAGAGGGTCTTACTGACCTCAAACAGTTCATGAATGCTTGATATTTTTAGGGCTTTCTTCCCTTTTTTTGGTTATACATTTTTTGCAAAAAAGAACCAAGAAGCACTTTGAAAAATAACTATACATGTATATAAGAGGCATCATAAAGCAGACCTTTTATATAATAAGCTCTTGTTTCTGAAGGCAGACAATTTTTCATCATTCCATCTGTCCAAATAGCATCCAATCACAAATCCTAAAGGAACAAGGATGTGAACCCAGTGGTCACGCACAGCTTGGGCGAAATTCACCATGACTGCTAGAAAGAAAAGCGTAACAGGTAAGAGTTACTAATAAATCTTGGAAACTGTTGCATGCTTAGCACCTTTACTCTCACTTACTAGGATTCTACAATGACATAATACACGAGGGCTATCAAACACTTCCTAGGAGACACATACTGCTCTCAAACCCATACCTGGGTTTCTTAGAAATAATCCTAACAACTCTTGGCCCTGGGAAAAAGACTTTCCTCCTAAAACAGGAGAAAAATAGAACATCTCTTTAATTTACCCATTAAAGCAACTCTACAGAAGTTTGCTGTTCTGTAAAACATCAAAAACAGTTCTATAACCTAAACTCCTGTAGATGGACACTTTATTACCTGTCTCAAGTGTCAGAGACAAGTTCCACATTTAGTGGAGAGCTGACAGATTAGAAAGGACATTTCTGAAATAAGGAAGAACATTTCTAAAATCACAGAATGACAGAATCGTTAGGGTTGGAATGGACTTCTGGAGGTCATCCAGTCCAACGTCTCTGCCAAGGCAGGGTCACCTGGAGCAGGTGACACAGGAATGCGTCTAGGTAGGTTTTGAATATCTCCAGAGAAGGAGACTCCACGACCTCCTTGGGCAGCCTGTTCCAATGCTTTGCCACCCTCAATTTATAGAAATTCTTCCTCGACTTGAGGCGGAACTTCTTGTGTTTTCGTTTTCAGCCATTGCGCCTTGTCCTGTCGCTGGGCACCACTGAAGAGAGTCTAGCACCATCCTCTTGGCACCCGCCTTTGAGATATTTACATGAGATCCCCTCTCAGCCTTCTCTTCTCCAGACTAAAGAAGCCCAGCAAACCTTTCCCAACCCAACCACAGCCTCCTAGATGAGGGAATGACACGCGACACCAGGGATGTTTGTCACACACTGCCGCGGGCTCGGAGCCCCGAGGGCGAACACCGCCGCCGTTGCCGCCGCGGCCGCTGTGGGGCGGCCACGCACCCACCCCCTTGCGGGAGCGGCGGGAGGAGCTGCCCGGGCCCGGGCGCTGACCCGCGACACGGCCCCGCCACCTCTCGGCTCAGCCGCCTCCGGCCTGCCCGGGACCCCGACCGCCCCTCCAGGGGCAATAGCGCCATAAAGCCCCACGGCTGAGCGGCGCTTCCGCCCGCCGCCGCGTCCCGGTCGGAGGGGTAGGGGAGAGGGCGAGGGGCTCCCAGGGAGGTCTGACAGCGGTTCCGCCCTCCACGCCGCTCTCGCCCCGCGCGCGACCCCGCCATTACCGCTGCTCGCGCCGCCGCCGGGACCCGCAGCGGCCGCGCCAAGGGCGCCGGGAACGGGCGAGCCGGGAGAGACCACGGGCTGCGCAAGGGCGGGGGAGGAGGGCCCTCCCCCCGGCAGGCTCGCGGTGGTGCCTCCCGCTACCCTTCCGCCTGCTGCCCCTCCTCCCCGCCTGCCGCAAAATGGCGGCGAGCGCAGCGCGGGCCGGGGGTGGTTGAGGGCGGCAGGTATCGGCTCTTTCACACCATTCCCCTCTTCCCCGTTGTTCTCCTCGTCTCAGACTGGAGTGGGTGCAGGGCTCGCCCCCGTGGCGCTGTCCCTGCCCGGCGAGGCTCGCCCCGTCAGGCCAGGCCCGGCCGCCGGGGCCCGGTGGGGCGCTAGAGCCGCGGAGCCCCCGGCCCGCCCCGCGCTGTGCCCCTGGTCGGGCAGGCCCTGGATGTGCGGGGTCGTGGCCCTGGATGTGCCATCTCTGGGTGTCGCCATCCAGCTCCGTGGAGCTGCTGTTAACTGCGCTGCTCCTGGGGATCCTCTTTTTAATTATTCGTAATTGTAAGAAACAACCCCACCACTTTCTAATAACAGAAGACCTGCAACGGTCGAACGTTAATATCTGAGACTTAATTGGTATCCAGCAGCTGTATTGAGCAGTACTGACACCGTTAGCCTGCATATTTTCAGGAATATGTAAAGCTAGATCTAAGTAAATGGACTTTTTCTTTGTGTTAGTCAATGAAACATTTTGTCCCCCATACAGATTAGTTCTTTTGGAGAGTAAACACTTGGAGAGGAAAATGACATCGATTATCAAGTTGACTACGCTCTCGGGGGTGCAGGAGGAATCTGCCCTTTGTTATCTGTTGCAAGTAGATGAGTTTCGTTTTCTTTTGGACTGTGGCTGGGATGAAAACTTTTCTATGGATATTATTGATTCTCTGAGGAAGTAAGTAGTTCAGTTCATACACCTTTTTTTAAAATAGGTCTTGGCCTGTCTTGAAAGTTTTCGAAATTCCATGCAGTGGTATAATGTATGGTGTTGCTAAATCCAAAATTGTTCGTTTGGTTTGGTTTGGTTTGTGTATGTTTTACCTGAAGGGAATCACACTGCTGAAACATTTCCCGCAAAAACTTGGGCTTTTTTCTTGTCAGTCCAGTGAGTTTTGTCTCTTAACTGTAATTATCAAACTGTTTGGTGTTTGTTTTGGCTTGGATAGTTTGTTTGGTTTTTATTGCCATAAATGTGACAGTTTATGGGAGACTGACCTTGGCTCTCAACTAATTTAGAACAGTTAACTAAATTTTAAATGGGAGAGGAAGCCTTAGTGTATGTAGGCTGAATACAAAGTGGTTCAACTCTTACCTCCTGTTTCAAGTTGAATACTGTCAGGAAAACGCCTTCTGTCAGTACACCAGCCCTGCAAAGCGAAAAAACCCTACAAACCAAAATCTGTCTAGCCTTTAATATTGGACTTCTGCAGGTGTACAGCAAGGAGCTGTGCTGATTGCTGAGTTAGGACTGAAACATGGAAATTCAGTAAAGAAACTAAGCTTTTTGATAGTAGTTTTATAGCACTGACACACTTGCAGTGTTTGGAATCTTTTAACTGAGGATTGTTAGGTAGTAAGGATAATTTATAAAATTTTTCAAGTGTCTTATCTGAGAAGCAATTAGATAAAATTCCCTTTTTCATAACAGCCATTGAGAAGACTGTGTGTGCCCCGCTTACTATGCAAGGGAACAAAAAGCTGTCAGACCAACTTGTATTTTCATTGGTGAAATACATGTATTTTATGCCCTCGAGTTTTTCAATTATGATACATAGGAAGGTTTCAGTCTGAGTTCTAATTCTGTGCAACACTTTGCAAGAAAAAAAAATTGTTTTCAAAAGTAATAAAATCCCCCAAACGGATGTGCTACTTTTCTTAAACAATATGTTTGATCTTTTCTATATTTAAAGAAATATATTTTGATTTGATGTTTATCAGTTTGAGGATTATTGTGTCTTTCATCCTGTTACTTGGTTCTTTCTCATCAGAAGAAAAAGTTGTAGTCTGTTTTTAGGTGTATAAACAATTTGCAGCACATCTGTACTGATAATATTTTGGTCCTTCAGTTACGTTCTGGTGTCCACATACATACTAAGGTCTTTTTCATCAGGAGTTTGATGTGAAACTTATGTCTTCCAGATCTTAAAATTAATGCTTTCTGAAATCACTTGTGTTTTTAAGTACTTGAACATTAGGGAACACCTGTAACTTTTAATTACGAATTTTAAAACTGTTCCGAACCTTGAAGGGTTGAAGTTTCATTGTTTGGCATTCAGACTGTGTATGTATTCTCAAAATAGCCCTAACAGGAGATATACAAAACCATACAGAACTCCTTTCAATGGCTTTTGTTGGCCCTCTTTTTACAGGCATGTACACCAGGTTGATGCTGTTCTTCTTTCCCACCCTGACCCTCTACACCTTGGTGCACTTCCATATGCAGTTGGAAAAATGGGCTTGAATTGTGCCATTTATGCAACTATTCCTGTATATAAAATGGGACAGATGTTTATGTATGATCTCTACCAGGTATGTTTAAGTTGATACTTTCATACACAACATCTTCGATATGGTGTAGTGTTTGAATGCTCTGTACCTCTTTGTTTGTTTTAGTCCCGTCATAATACTGAAGATTTCACACTCTTTACATTGGATGATGTAGATGCGGCCTTTGATAAGATACAACAGCTGAAGTTTTCTCAGATTGTGAACTTGAAAGGTAAAGTTGTCACCAAAGCCTCAAGAAATTACTTTCAGTGAAAGGCAACAGAGTAGTTAAGAGTTAAAGTAATTTTTTAAAGGGAATGAGTTCTGAAATATTGTGTGTTTTGCAGTGCTGAATTCATTAGCCCCATATCAGTCTGTATCAGCTGAATTGTTTGCCTCAGCAATTGTATCTAGAAATGGATAGAATATTCACTTAATGCGGAGGAGGTAATGCCAAAGAATGTTTAGATGTTTGTTTCTCTTTTATGTTTTTGTAGTTTTTCTTGAAATTTACTCACGTCTATTAAAAGCATTTACTTATGTCTAGTGGTAGATACCTCAGAACTGTTCATAAGCAGTAACACAAGGGGAAACTTTCTAGAGCAGGTTGCAGAGATAAAGTTACAGCATGTAATGGGGATTTAATGGGGAGATCTTCACTGACTCTGATCATACTCAGTATAGCTTATTGCTGGGATCTGTGGCAACCAGACAATCAGCAGCTTTCCACTCGTGTTGAATGTACAGATCAAAATGAAATAAAACCTCTCTTCTTGAACAGAGACACATACAAGCTGGCTGCCGGCAGTTTGTCGCTGAAGTATTTCACAGGTTCATGAATAGTGCTGCCAAAATACTTAACCTTCTTATTTGTAAAATAGAAAGAGGCTGTTATCCTTGAAAGACTGTAGGCCCCTTTTCGAGATAGTTGTAGCAAGGCTATGTTTGTGATGGCAGTTTTTACATCTAAAGAGTAATTTTAGTGTACAACTTTTTTAAAACAACCAACTTCTTTTATATTTAATGGAGGTGATTTGAAAACACTCGATGGAGGCATTTAAGAAGATAATTTATGTTTAATTATTAATTATTACTGTGCACTTCATGCAGCAGAGCTGGTGAGTAATGGTCGTGGGTGGTCTCATTTTAATCTGACAAAGATACAGGCTGGTATCAATGACAGGGAGCAACAGTGCATTTAAAAAATGCATCAGGTGCTGAAAAGTTCTGTTATCCCTGACTGCAGCACATGAACACCTTTCCTGCTGTGGTTTGGCTTATGTTTGTCATTCTGGAAAGCTTCCGGGTTGTGTAATTTATATAAGTTTTTCTAAGTACCTCAAAAGTGAATGATACAATAAACATTTAGAGTTGCCCCAGAGAGGGTCCTGGCTTTCATCAGTGTGCTTGCTTTCCGGTGATATGTTTTTTATATAATTTACTGTTGTTTATGCCTATAGTTACAGCAGCTCTGCAGTGCCTCCGAGTATCAGTGTGAGGTGGAGGGAAGAAGTGGTCTTTGCTTTAGTTGCTTTATTCTGGAGGAAATATAAAAGTGAATTGCAAAATGTTTTGATGTTACTGGTTAGATGGGAAGGACAGATATCACTGCTTTTTCATACTTCATTTGACTTTTTTTCTCAGTAGTAATTTAGGCATTCAGTTGTTAAAAGTTACTGTCTCTTGTTCAGAGTAATGGATTTTAATATGTGTAATCTACCTAAAATACTGAAAACCTTTGTAGGCAAAGGACATGGTTTGTCGATCACGCCATTGCCAGCTGGTCACATGATAGGAGGCACAATTTGGAAGATTGTCAAGGATGGGGAGGAAGAAATTGTTTATGCCGTTGATTTCAACCACAAGAGGGAGATGTAAGTTCAACATAGCAATGTGTGGTTCTTAGCTGTGTTAGGTGTGTATCATTTAATGGGTGATAAAGAGGTGTGGAAGCAGAAGCACGTTTCCAAGTTCTAATAAAACCACTAATTTCATTTGCGTCTAGATTAATCAGTTAATCAGATTAAGCAAGCGTTAGCTCTGGGTTTCTTTATTCCATTCATTTTTATTTATTTGTAAATTTGAAGCAGGAAGCATTCAGTGACTGAGCGGTTTGATTTCTGTACATGCAAATATCTGGAAGCTAACTGTCTTATTTTTTCTCTTAAAATAGAAATGCAAAAACGTGAGATTTTGCCTTTTTTCCACAGCCATCTGAATGGATGTTCCTTGGAAATGTTGAGCAGGCCTTCATTGCTTATTACAGATTCATTTAATGCTACTTATGTACAACCCAGGAGGAAGCAAAGGGATGAACAGCTGCTGAGTATGTATTGTTGGCTTCAAAAATATCAGTAATGTGGTTTATTAGTGACTATGAATGATTTTTCTGTGAGAAATTCATCAGCATTTAAACTTAAGAACCCTTACTAAAACGTAACAAGTTTTGTATTACTCTTTTCTGATGATACTGATCCTGTGAGTTAAATGTTTCCCTAACAACAGTGAACCATATTTGAAAACAGTGTATTTTACCCAGTATCTGTAAATCTCTTCAGGGATTTTTAAATTACCTTCCTCAGCACTTTCTTTTTTAAAACTCCGTTTTACTTTTGTTTTTTTAATTAAAGACAAAAGAAAGAAGTACCAAGTCAGAGAGATCTTCAGAGCTACTGAGGAAACTCCAGCTCCCTTTAATTTTGGTGGAAGTGTAGATTTGGATCTCCTTTGAAGTTTCATTTGTTTCTGTGTTCATTATGCTTTTTAATATGATTGCTAGTGTCATATAACAAACAAAAATCCCGCAAGCCACACCACAAACCTATTGGTTCAAAGTATAAATAGGTTTTGGTTTTGTTTTTAATTCTTTTTAGCTAATGTTTTGGAGACATTACGAGGTGATGGAAATGTATTAATAGCAGTGGATACAGCAGGCAGAGTTCTGGAACTTGCTCAACTTCTTGATCAGATCTGGAGAACAAAAGATGCAGGATTAGGAGTCTACTCTCTCGCACTTTTGAATAACGTCAGCTACAATGTAGTGGAGTTCTCTAAATCTCAGGTTTGTTTTGATTTTAAAATCCAGTTATGAAAAGTAATGGAACATTTATGCAAAAGCGTTTATTTTTAATGGTAAAATATGGCAAGATACTGGGGGAGTGTCCTTATTCTGTAGTGCATGTTTGTGTCTCAGCTCTTTTGATCAAGTAACACAGGGTCCAGTTGTGGCAGTGAGCGTGTTTCTTGACACTGATTTCTGTTTTTATGATAAGACTTGTTAGCATAATTTATAGTTGTTAGAAAAGAGAACTTAAAGTACTTGTTTTGGTGTTGGTTATGCTCAACATTATTTCTACACCTGCTGAGAAATGCTGAAGTAATTGTGGGCATATTGCATCCTGTACTTCATATCAGGCTTGTACTGTTGAAGAACTTGTATTCATGTAGATAACTTTCTCTAATACATGTTTTAGGTTGAATGGATGAGTGACAAGTTGATGAGGTGCTTTGAAGACAAGAGAAATAACCCTTTTCAGTTCCGCCATCTCTCCTTATGTCACAGTCTGTCTGATCTGGCTCGAGTGCCTAGTCCAAAAGTTGTTCTTGCCAGTCAGCCTGACTTGGAGTGTGGGTTTTCTAGAGATCTTTTCATTCAATGGTGCCAGGATTCCAAAAACTCTATAATTTTAACTTACCGCACTACACCTGGAACATTAGCACGATTCCTGATTGATAATCCTTCTGAAAAAGTTATAGATATTGAGGTAAGACTTGTGTCTATAGCTCCAAGTTTTTATTGTGGGCCATCTGGGGTCATATGGGCAAAACTGAACATAGTTACCTTTTTGATCTTCTGAAAATTCTTCTAGTGGTGGAGAGAAACCTGAAATCAGTATATGGCATATTTATTAAATTGTGGATAAATTTACATAAAAATAGGTCTCCTAGTGAGAATTGCAAAATGCTTTTTCATGGTGTGGCAAAATTAATACTCCATAGACCTGAGCATGAAGTTCCTTTTAAATATTTACTTTTAGACAACACTTACCTTTGTGTTTTTATTATAATAGAAAAAAGGCTTCTTGCAGTTGATGTACAGATCACTGCATATGATGGGTTAGTCTTGCTGGGAAATGCTCCAGGTTTGGGTGAGAGGAGAATTAAGTCAAATTAGTATAATATATACCACCAGGATTAGAAAGATAAGCAAATTCTGGAAATTAAGAGATATTTAATTGCTATTCATGTTTTCAAATTGTTTTCAATCATCTGTACACCTGTGTCTACTTCTTTCTGGTACACATTTTTAATTTATGGAAGTCCCCTGTGATTGCAGTGATTATTTCAATACTGATGACGCAGCTTTATTTTAGTTTTAGATTGGATTGAAAACACTGAATTACAGTATTAGATTATTACTAGAATTCAGTTTATTGAAAGTGACCTGTACTCAGAAAATAAGAAACAAAATCTACCATTGTTTTGCCAGCTAGTATAACTTTTCTAGCTTCTTCTGGGTTGATGTTAATGATAGAAAAACTAAAAACCACTGCTCATCTAAGAATATTTGCCTTCACTTATTGGAGAGATATTTCCTGAAGACATTTTCAGAAATTTTTGGAAAGCTTAATTGATTTTAATATTTTTAGAAATGCTTTCCTTTTAAAGTAGACTATACTAATTAACACTATCATGGTCTTGCCATGCCAAGGTGCCACATGTTTGTCATAGTCTTGTCTTGTATGTGACAGTTTATACTTGCCCTTGATACCTAAGTACAAACATTCTTGTCAGCAGCATGTAGGAGAAATATTAAAGTTGTGTCAGCTGCTCACAATAACATTACTTTTCATTCTATCTGTAGTTGAGAAAACGTGTCAAATTGGAAGGAAAAGAACTTGAAGAATACCTAGAAAAGGAGAAACTAAAGAAAGAAGCAGCTAAGAAGTTAGAGCAGTCTAAAGAGTAAGTATGTTTGCTCATTCTGCTGTTATGATCAGAGTTGAGATTATTCTTCTCCTTCAACTCTTTACAGGGATAAATGAAAATTATAATTTCAGTAGACTTGTCTGAGGGCATTGAGGAATTGGGAATGGTTGTTTTTAATCTGTTGGTCTGATAGACCCAGTTTCATCTGCCATTTGACTGTGAGCTCTTTCTCAGATACATAAACTTCCCTTGGCCTTGGTTAGTGTTAATGTCAGCTGTTATTTTCAGGTCAGTGTGTTTATGTAATATGAAACTTGAAGAAAAAAAGAAGTGCTAGGTTTTTTTGGAATGTCATTTCAGGGCAGATATCGATTCCAGTGATGAGAGTGATGCTGAAGAGGATATCGATCAGCCAACTTTACATAAGACCAAACATGATTTGATGATGAAAGGTGAAGGTAGCCGGAAAGGAAGCTTCTTCAAACAGGCAAAAAAATCTTACCCAATGTTTCCAGCTCCTGAAGAAAGAATTAAATGGGATGAATATGGTGAAATTATCAAGTATGTGGTGGTAATGTATACTAATGTAGTATCTCTGAAATAATCAAAAACTAGAAGGAATTAAAATCACCATTTTGTCTCTTTTGCAGCATTGTTATATACTCTTCAAACTGCTAAGTCTTACAGGAAGCTTATGATATAATTGAAGCTGCAGAGTGCTGGTCTTTGACCTCTGTTCACATCTCTTAGGATGTATTTTCACTCCAGGCTTCTTTTTTTAATCGTATGAGATAGAATATTTAAAATTCTTTTAACCTGACTTTTTTCTGCTTTAAATTACACTTAATGTTAAATTTGTGAAGTGAAAAAACGCTGTTCATCCTAACAAAATGTAGTGATATTCCTTTGCATAAGGAATGCTTGCTAGAAATCCTTGATTTGCTAGTATTTCCTAAGTTATTCAAGTTCTTTTTTAAGATAGGAAGGTCATATTTTCCAAATCAGCTCTGTTCAAGTATGGAAATACTGAAGGCAGGTGTAGTGAAATTGTTGGCAGTAACAGTTACAAAAAAATCTTAGTAGTAATAGTCAGCACTGTTTGTTTTTATATTAGGTAGTGCTTTGGTTTTACTCTAAAAAGCAAAATGCCTTTCATTCTTTAGACCTGAGGATTTTCTAGTTCCAGAACTTCAAGCAACAGAAGAAGAAAAAAGCAAATTAGAGTCTGGTTTGACAAATGGAGAGGAGCCTATGGACCAGGATTTATCAGATGTTCCTACCAAATGTATTTCTGCAACAGAATCCATGGAAATTAAGTGAGTGACTTTGTTCTTGTCGGTTCTTCTAGAACAGTGGCATGGGTACAGTGCAAATTGGGTAAAAGGCTAGCTTGGATTTAAGAAAGTGGGAAAGGACTTGATTTTTGTTTATTTTTTTCCCTACGCTAAGCTGTATTTTACTAGTCTCTCTGGGAGCACACAACAGTCTTATGGTTCCCCACTCTTAAGAAATTTGGTTTGTTCCCTGTCTTATGGAGACAACTGGAAGAAGTAGAAGAAATGATACAATACTATGTTAGCATAGGTACCTAAATATGTTTTGTTAAAAGGATAACATATTAAAATATGCTTATTTCATGGATAACTTATTTGATAACTATGTACGTGAATTTTGTGAATGTATAGTGTTAAATACACACATGCTAATATTTGACAACTGTATTTTACAGATCCATAATATACCTTGTACTGACAGCTTTTGTTCATGTAGTATAATTAAAAAATATCTTAATGAAGTATTTTGGAGCACTAAGAGGTTTAATCTTTTAAACTAAAACATATTATTGGATTTTAAATTCAAACTAGAGCCAGAGTTACATACATTGACTATGAAGGACGTTCAGATGGGGACTCAATTAAAAAAATTATTAACCAAATGAAACCAAGACAACTAGTCATTGTCCATGGACCACCTGAGGCCAGTCAGGACCTTGCCGAATGTTGCAGAGCTTTTGGTGGAAAAGATATTAAAGTTTACATGCCCAAACTTCATGAAACTGTAGATGCCACAAGTGAAACTCACATTTACCAGGTAAGGTACTGGAATTTTTTAGTTGTGTAACTACTGTGGACTGTAGTAGAGCTGTATGGGCAGAATGTAATTTGCCCTCTGCTCTTTGGGAGGGGAGAGGTGGTACTACCTGTACTACCTTTGTGTACAATTAGTTTTGTGTGATCAAGGCATTAGTAGTGTTTTTCTGTCTTCTAGATAAGCATTCTCCTGATGCTTATTATTCGTAAGTGTTTGAAAGCTTGAATGTGAGATCAGCGTGTTTTTACCTGTAGTGCAAAAGGCAATGTTCATGTCCATGGGTACCTCAGTTTGCTTTGTTGAAGGATTTATAAATTCGTAATGCCTGTATTTAGAATACCGTTGTATACTAGCTGCAATTCAGGATTCTCCTTGGAATCTGAAATGGAGCCTTAAAGAGCTAGAAAAAAAAATTCTTCATACTTAAATAGTACCTAATATTGAACATGTAAAGTTAGGAGCAAGTTAACGATAAAAACAAATAAGACACCCATACCCCTCAAAAACTTAGTGTGATGATTCTTGGAAAGTGAGGTTATGATGATGTATTGCTCTGTGTTAGCCATGAAAATTAAATGCAATATATTAAGTTCTAAATAAGAAAGCTGGAATGACATGTGTGAATTCTGTGAAAATTGTGTATGGTCTCAATTAAATTTTTAAAGTTGTTTAGAGGGAAGTCTTTCACAAGCACTTTTGCAGTAGTCATTTATTCCTTTGTTCTTTTAAAGTTAGTAGCAAAACATCGGTAGAATTGTTGAAAGAGGTACTTCTGTTTCTTTCCAGAGAAAAATCTGTTACCCTCTAGGAAGTAGAAAGGTCCCGTTATTAAAAATCATCTAGTTATGACAGCCTTAAAACAGCGTGTTTTCTGCATTTGGTTTGTTGGTTGTTGGGGTTTTTTTGCTGTTTAAAACTATAAGAGAGTGGGCTGTGCTGTAGATGGGTGGGTCATTGGTAGTTGTGTCTTTCACACAGTTGCAGCCTTGATTGCACTGTGGGAATCATGGGTCTTCTAATGTGCATAACAATCTCTAAGAGTAGAGCTTTATTTAACGGATTAAAGTCCTAGAGTCCACCAGAGGAATCAGGGTGAGGGCACTTAAAAGTCTCATATTTACAACATCTTTTCTTACAATAAAATATGAATTACAATCTTTTTAAAGGGTTGAAATTTGGAACTATTCATCAATAACCTAATTGTAGCTATAGAAAGTTCCTCTGAGTTTGCTAAGACCAACCGAGGGACAGCTTGGCTGGGAAAAAGGTTCCTGGTTTTTAGAAGGAAATGATTGCTCTTGCTGTATATTTAACTCAGGTTTGCAGTTCTATAGGTTCTTCTTTATTTTAGCCAAGATGAAAAAGGTGTTGATCTCTGCTGCTTTTTAAGTTAAGTAGTGATAAGAGTGTTACACATATTAAATTTTAATGTGTCTTGCCTCGGTGATAGCAGTTCCCTCCTTTCTTTCCACAAGACTGCATGAACCAAACCCAGTGGAGAGACAGTGAAGAGAAACTTGCTAATCTTTAAAGCTTGAAGTAAGAACTCTGTATTTTCCATGAAACTAATAGTACTTTTATTTTTGTGCAACCTAGGTCAGATTGAAAGATTCTCTTGTCAGCTCTCTTCAGTTCTGTAAAGCCAAGGATGCTGAGTTGGCTTGGATAGATGGTGTTCTGGACATGAGGGTTTCAAAAGTGGATACTGGAGTTATTCTGGAAGAGGGAGAGTTGAGGGAAGATGAAGACTTAGAGATGCAAGTGGACGTGCCTTCTTCAGACTCGAGTGTGATTGCACAACAGAAGGCCATGAAAAGCCTCTTTGGTGATGATGACAAGGAGATGTGCGAGGAGAGTGAGATCATTCCTACTTTGGAACCTCTGCCACCTCACGAGGTACAGAAATGGTGCTGGTCTGGATTTCTTTTATGAAGACCTCTGTATTAATTTGTCTTTTTCTAGTGCTTAGAGGTTGATACTGTGATGTTACTCAAATGAAGCCTAACTGAAACTGGGTTTTCATGTTTGAGTTTCTCTTTGTTAAACCCGGTGCTGTTTTTTGTTCAGCTTTTATGCTTTTCGGTGAGAATGATCTTTTGCATCCATTAACAGTGCCTAGCATACAGTATCATATATTTATGAAGATAAGTTTTTAATTAGTGTGTCATATCTGTAATTAGTACTTGCAGATAGAGAAATTGGTTGGTGTTAGTCACTTTTGGATTTTATTGTGTCTTGTTAGTGCTATGGAAAATACTTCATATACTTGAGATACAGATCTTTGACATTCATACGTCTGCTTCTATAGTAGTGATTTGAGAGTTCATTACATTTATCTTTTCTATAAATTTACCCTTAACTCTTAAAATACTTTGCATTTTAGGAGATACTATTTTATCTTTATGTTGAATGATTAATTAGTACCTTTTAATCCTAGAGTTGCTTTTTAAGATTCTCTGTTTCACAGTCCTAAATATAGTCTGTTCTGGGAGCTAGAGAACTATGGAGACAACTCTAAAGTCTGTTCAGATTCATGACAGCCATCATAGCACCCTGTACTGATCAGCAGTGCAGCTCACTGCAGCTCGGTCCCTGACCAGCACTACAGGTCACTGCAGCTCGGTCCCTGACACAGCATGGCTTGGAAGAGGGATCTTCATTGTCAGCTTTCCATTTGTCTTCAATATGTAAGCAAAGAAAAAACTTTTGCTTTTCCTGATGGGTAACTTCTAAGCCCTTTCAATCCTGAAGATGTATTGCTGCAGGTGAACAGAAATAGAGCCGATCTTCTAAATTAGAGTCCTTTAGTTGAGGCCATACTGCTGCCTATGCAATAATGAGATCTTTGGAAAAATGTAAGGTGTTAAATAGAAGTAGTAAGATTGTGTGTGTTATTTTGAAGGTTCTTGGACATCAGTCTGTGTTTATGAATGAGCCAAGACTGTCTGACTTCAAGCAGGTTCTTTTGCGAGAAGGTATACAAGCTGAATTTGTAGGAGGAGTGCTTGTGTGCAACAACCTGGTGGCTGTCCGCAGGGTAGGTCTTCTGTGTCTTAATCTCGTTGGCAAATAATATCATAATATATATTACTTTAGTAAAAAATTAAAATATTATTTTAATAATAAGTTCCTCATTAGTGTAAAGATAATAAATTGAAACATGTCTTTTGTTTCAGACTGAAACAGGGCGCATTGGATTGGAAGGCTGCCTCTGCCAGGACTTCTATAGGATAAGAGACCTTTTATATGAACAATACGCTATTGTCTAAGGAAAGTGCTGCAAAGGTGTTTTCACTTGAACTTTTACAGACAGTGGAGATTTCTCCCAGTTCTGACTTTTTGTAGTTTTCTAACTTATACAGGGAAATCTAATTCATAAAGAAAAATTAGCTGCCATGAACGTGTAAGTAACTGCTATTGTTGTTCATGAATCTATTGGTACATTCCATGTAGTTGACTCTTAAACTGTTACAACTTGGCATCTCCCACATAACACATTATAAATGAATCTATGAACACTTCTCAGGAAAGGTTCAATTTGTGAGGGCATGTTTTGGTTTCACAGATTTCCTGCCAAAGAGTACAAAACTTGGAAAAGTCATTTTTCTGTTCTAAAATAAGATGGGATAAAGAGCTTTGGTTTCTTTGGTTTTGTTCGTTTTGGTTTCTGTGTGGTTGGTTTTGGTTTCGGTTGTTTGGGGTTTTTTTTAGTAAGTTTGATTTGGGAAACAGTCTCAAATATTTTCCTCTTTTGTTTTTAATTTGAACTTAGTTGAAGTACATTATTAACAGCACACTTAAAGCTAGACTACCTATAATTTCCCCAGTGTTAATCTGGCTGCATCTAAGTGCTGTATGTGTTCATCTTACTGATTTGTTCTGAAACAGCATTTCATATTCTATATGAAAGTATTAATCTGCAAGATAAAAAAATTACTTGGGCAATTACTCTAAGAAGATTGGATGATATTTTCAGGCAGTTTAAAATGCAGTAATTGTGCTTCAGAGTAACTTCTGCACAAACTTACAGAATTTGTAACTCCTAGCTCTTGCAAAATTATGCCAATTGTAAAACCTTTTCCAAGTTCTGATTTTAATACTTTTCAAAGTCTAAAGCCTTTATCCATGCACTGCTGTTTGTTCAGAGTCCCATGACCCAAGTTCAAGAAGATCTTTTCTCTTGAAATCTGTGTTCATGTGATGTATTTAATGATTTTGTGCCATGTTCTGTTCTAGTTGACAGTGAGACTTATTGTAGCTGCTGATGCTAGGAATTGACCTTACTTTTTAGGTGAGGATAAGCACAGTTTTGAGTTCATTCATTTCTCAGAAATTAACTTATGAAAACAAATGGCCTCTTGAGTTTGTTTAATCCTTTTCTTCCCTGTCCATGTGTGAAACACAGCTTTGGCAGTGGAGGGTTGTTTGCTTTTTTACATAAAACAGTGATGTAATATATGCTCTTTGTGTGTATGCTCAAATAAAACCTTTTGAAAAAGTGGCAAAAAAATAGCCCTGTGGGCTATCAATGGAAAGCTTTGCCATTCATTCTCAACAAAAATTTTCTATCTGATCTACAGACTATTCGGTTCAAAATAGTAACTTAAAAGTGAAGACTGTGTTAAACATCTGGTACAACTGTATACTAGAAATGTAAAAAACTTGAAAATGTAATGCTGAGTGAGAATGTATTTTCTTACACAAAGAAAAGCTAAGGATAACTAGATGGCTCAATGTTCTGGGGTTTTTTCTTAACAGTCTAGAAAAACGTGTATTTCCCTTATATTGGCAACCAGAACTTCATAGAAATGCTCTGTTTTTGTAGCAATGCTATGTAAATCTATATGATGCTGAACACTTGTTGCTGAATACTATTGTATTACTATTGTTGCTGATACTAGTGAACTTTTATAAAGTGAGTTACTTTGTACACAATCGTATTGGCCTTAGGACTTTTACCTTGAGGGCTTAGGATGGGATTACATACACTTGCATGGAATATACTAATAAAGAAAAAACCCCTTAGGAAGTCAAAAATAGTGCTGTTTTAAAGAAAAAGGTACAGACAACATAGTGTGATCATAAACCTTTCTATCAGTTTTGTTTGTTTTTCTAACCTACTGGTACAAATCCAGCTAAGATCAACAAAATTTTAGTGTTATCAGTCACTGAATTCTAGTGTGTGCCAACAGAGAACCCCAAATTAGTGCCATCACTGAGGAAAAGGCTCAAGTATAAGCAAAACAGCTAACTACTTATTTTAGTCTATTCAGCATAAGGGTGGCTGAAGTGTGAAATCAGACCTAGAAAGCTGACACGCAAGGTGACAGTACTTAGCTGAGTGCTGGGACTGGAGTTCCGGACATCTGTAGAAAATGTATCACAGGCTGTACTGGTGCTTTGGGGCAGGTGTGCTCCTCAGCTGTGCATGCAGTACTTGTAATCAGTGTGCAATTGAAGCCAATGCCCATTAATTTTGCCTATTCTGCTGTCAGTTCCCTGATTCATTCTTGACTATGATTTGCTTTAGACAGTAAGTGAACTTCTCTGTATAATTGTCAGAGTTACTAGTCAGGTTCTTGTTTGTATTTGAACTAAAAGATTAATTTCCGCTTACCTTCACAAAATGTCAGTGCTGCCATGATCTGTAAGTTGTATTTTCTGACTTCTACATTTTCTTCATTAGCAGTAAAAATGTAACAAGCAGTACCATTTCTTACTTGCTAATCTGTTGCCCTTGAGGGTAAGAACATTTACTTCAAACCTAGTTTTAGTGTTCACCAGTTAAAAATATTTCCTTCCAAGGCTCCTGGATAGTTCAGATTGCTCAGATAAGAGCAGCCAAGGGTATGTGGAGACACAGGAAAGGTGGAAACTTGCCTTCTTCCATCCCCAAAGTCTGTAGTACTTGTGGGTAAATCCTGCCTTTTGTAGTCTCTTCTTCCTGTACCTATGTAGTAGAATGCAAAGACATGTTTTAAAAGATTAAGGGAATGCAGAAGCATAACTCTAATGATAAAAAAATAATTCTTGCATTAATTATTATGCTGTTCCTATTATCAAAACGTAGCTTAACTTATAACCCTGAGTTAAATAACATTGTTTGTGACAGTTTCATTTTTAATCATTTTACTTTGACAGTATGAAGTGAAGGTGAAGTGAAACTGAAAATCTTCTCCATCCTTCAACAATATTTAGACTTAACCAGGTCCACTTCTTAATATATGGTGTTAATGGAAAGGTAGGATGCCCAGCATTCTGTCAGAGTAACAGTCTTGTGACAGCATTTGAGATCTACTTGCTGCTACAACTTGCTTGGAAATGCAGGGATTTTCCCATTAGCTTTTAATTGGGGTCAAAGGCTATTCATTAGGAACCAACAAGCAGAGACAGCCTCCCTCCCCACCCTCCAATCTAAATAATTGTTATAGATGTTTATACCCTAAACCACTTGTTTTGTATAGAATCAGGATTTCTTTGATAAGGCATGACATATATTAATACTGCAGGTAGGAAAGGGGAGTGTATTGCCTGGGGTGAGCACTTAAACCTGGTTCTGGCCAGGACAGGGTTAATTTTTTGCAGCAGCCAGGAGAGGCATGGCCAGGACCCAGAGGTTATTCTATGCCACCTCAGGTCATTTTCCAAGAATGGGGATGGTCCCTTCCTGGTCGGGTATTGTTGAGCTCCCTTTGGTGTAGGGGTGAGCATTCGCATGGGAATTGCTCGCTTCCCTTGTACACTTTTGTTATTAGTCTTCTTCCTGTTACTGTTCATTTTCTTATTTCATTGCTGTTTCTGGTAAATTGTTCTTATCTTAAGCCATGATCTTCACATCTTGTGACTCCAGTTCTTCTCTTCAACCCCAACAGGGGAGGGAGAGGGGAAGGGAGGAGCAAACAAGTGGCACATGGTTTGGAGTGTTTTGCTGGGAACACTAAATGGGAGAATACCATTCCTAAACCACAAAAACTACTAAAATTTTTTGAGTCTTTGTCAAAAGTAATCTTACTGTAAGGATCTGAATGTTGCATGATATTCTGTTTCATGGTTTTTAGAGATGTTTTCATAGTTTTGAAAAGGAAGTGCTGGGGAAGATGATCTCACAGTCAAATCTGATAAAGAAATGTATCTAGTAAACAGAATTTTAGTTCTTGGTCTGAAAACTGTGTAAGAAACCAATGGTAGTTCAAACTGGGATAATGGAACTAGATCAAAAGAATTTATAAAATTGCTTGTTGACATTCATTTTTGAAAATATTTTAAACAGTATTAAGTGTTACCTTATTTTGAGACTCTTTTTGATTGGATAAGAGGTATAACACAAAGATCAAAATGTCATAGAATGGTTTGGTTTGGAAGGGGCCTTGAAGATCATCTTATTTCAGCGCCCTGCCATGGGCATGGACACCTTTCACTAGATCAGGCTGCTCAATGCCCCATCCAGCCTGGCCTTGAACACTTCCAGAGATGAGCCGTCCACAACTTCTCTGGGCAACCTGTGCCAGTACGTCACCCCGCTCACAGTGAAGAATTTCTTCCTAGTACCTAATGTAAACCTACTCTCTTTCAGTTCAAAGCCATTCCCCCTTGTCCTTTCAATTCATGCCGTTGTAAAAAGTCTCTCTCCAGCTCTCCTGTAGGACCCCTTTAAGTACTGGAAGGTGCTCTAAGGTTTCCCCAGAGGTTTCTCTTTTCCAGTCTAGACCACCCCAGCTCCCTCAGCCTGCCTTCATGGGAGAGGTGCTCCAGCCTCGTGATCATCTTTGTGGCCCTCCTCTGCAGTTGCTCCACTAGGTCCACCCCAGAGCTGGATGCAGTGTTTCAGGTGGGGTCTCACCAGAGTGGAGTAGAGGGCAGAATCCCCTCCCTCACTCTGCTGCCCACGCTGCTTTGTATGCAGTCCAGGATACAATTGGCTCTCTGGGTTGCAAGAGCACATTGCCCGGTCATGTCCATCCTGCATCACCAGCATTTGTTTTGGGAGTCTTGTTGCATGGCTTGTTTCCTTCAAGTACAGACCAGGGTGGTTAGCCAAAGTTGGAGTGAGCAGTAATCATCTTTTTAAGGTGCTTTTTTTATTTCTAGTGAAGTTGAAAGCTTCCATTATAACAACACAAGTTTTTGTAGAAACTCATTTCCATGAAGGGTACTGGAAGGACAAATATTTCATTGAATGGTTCAGATGATCTAAAATGGCATGATAAGCAGTATATGTTGTGAACTGTTAATGTACAACACACTGCTTGACCAGTATTAACCAAGGGATGAAAGAGTATGTTGTTTCAGATCAACTACATTAATTACATTAATAAAATTCTTAATTCTGTGTTGTAAAGGATGTCTTAGAGTTTTCTGACAGAGGAACTCTGAGGAGTGGTTGCAGTTCCGTGGTGAGGGAACTGATCCTTCCTTTCAGCTCAGTAACACTTCCTCACAGTGGTGGAAGAGGAATACAGTTACAAGTATGTGGAAAAACAAGATTGTTTTGTGCAGTAAACTTCAAATTTTACTGTCTGTGATAGGTTATGTATTACCACTGTGATAAAAAGTAAAAAATCCAAAAAACAACCTCACTCCTGCATTATTTAGTAGAACTTCCAGTAAGCCCTGTAACTGTTTTCCTGGAAGAGAAGGATCCATACAAACTCTAAAGGTTAGAAGAAGCAAGTTTGCTGTATGAACTTTAAGCAGTAAAAACCTGCCTGTTGTTGCATAATCCTCTTAGGTGATGCAAGCTGGATGTGTGATTCAACAGCTGAATGATAACAAGCTAAACATCTGCCAGAAAGTGTAGTTTGTAACTGCAATCTGGCAGTCACCAATTTTGGTAATGAGAAAATACATTATTTCAGTTGTGCAGGCTCTTAACTATTTTTCATTTTCAGTGCAGCTTTTTAGAAGTGCTAAAAACTTGTCTAAAAGCTATTTTTGTCAGATGATTCTAAAGAAATTTGCAGTGGTGGTCATTTCAGTTAAAAAATAATACAACCCAAACCACAAGCTTTCTGTTGAACTTGGCCCAAGGCTGAAACCAGTTTTTGTAAAACTGACTCTGGAAAATTACATGGGAAACCAATGGAGAGAATTCATCATGTTGTGTAGTAGTGGCTACTATGCCCTTGCTGGTATTTAAGACGTAGAAAAAAAGCATAACATTTAATGTCAATAACAATGTCAGAACTTTTGCAAGTAAATAAAAATTCCGTCTTCAGAATGTTGAAGGTTTTTATTTTTAGATGTGACAGAAATTATTTTTTCCTTTGTTTGTGGCTAATTAGTTTATTGGAAGATATAGGTGTGAAGAATGAACTCTTAACAACACAGTTGTTAAGCAATAGCTCTTGGAGTGATCGATTTCTCAAGTGGTGGTTTCATTGATACCTTCTTAAAGCTGTCACTTAACTCAGTTACCTTGTCTGCCAGTAGTCTCTTTTAGTTGTCTCACCAGTTCTGAACTACATTGTGATACACAGTCATTTACTCAACTGCTTTCCAGCTCTGTAAATCAGAACAAGAACTCTACTTTGGAGCGAGGCAGATCACTGAGTTCTAGCAAAGAAAAAAATTATTAATAGTCTAGAGGTTGTAAGATAACCTGTATTGGGGTTTAAGGTTGCAGTTTTATGTAAGACCATTGCAGTTAATCTAATCCGGAGAACTGATTCCTCTCCAGCTGTTTATATTTTTGTAGAAAGAGCAAAAATGTGACTGACCACACAGGTATCATACCTTATTTTCCAGTATACCTTATTTTACAGTAGTTGTTTCAAAGTGTGGGTGTTTAATCAAAAAGGTCCATCTGTGTAAGTTTTATAGTGTGCTCATCTCAGCTGTTATTACCAAAGTTTCTTAGCAATAATTCTGAAGCAGGTAGGTAATACGTCGTTATCAGCAGTAACACTCAAATTTTGTAGTAAAATTGTACAAGAGGATTTTTAAAGATACTTGAAAGGAAAAAATGTGATGTAGTTAGAACTTAATCATCACTAAAACTTAGTGGGACTGTCAGCCATTTAATTTCTATATCTGCCTAGGACGCAGCGATAGGAACAGGCTTCTAAGGAATGTTTTCTGATGCCACTGCAATGAACTGGTCAAATAAAGAAAAAATGGTCAGCAAAAAAAAAAAAAGGTTACCCACATTTACCTAACTAGCCTGTTGCATATGCTTCATGATGTGAACCTGGAAATATTTTCATGGTGTGGATTACAGATCGAAAAGCGTGAGATTGGGTGTGATAACATTGCCAATCATTTTGTAATTTTACCATATGTCTGGGGCAACAGGTATAGCGTATCCAAGTAATTATTTCTGTTAGGACACTATTATTGTATCTTTGGTTGTTTTCAGAGAACTTGTTTAACTTCCATGGAGCAAAAACCCCTGAGCATGATGTAATCAATGCTTCATAAATTATTAGCAGGTGCTCTGCAAGACATAGTAATGAACTGCCCTGAAAAATCATCAGGGAATTACTTTTTCTGCCGTTTTGCAGCTCCTGAAGGAGTTGCACAGCTGGCGGAGCATATTGCCCGTCACCGTGCCAGACTTGGCATTTGAAAGGCTGCCAGATTGCTCTGTGCTGTTGTGCTAGTCATGGATCAGCAGTTTGCAACAGTATGAAGATAGTAAGTGTTTTATTCTTTGCCCCTTGTAGGATCACACAAGTTAATACTGCATTTATAAAGAGTCCAACCTATTTTCTGAACCTGCCAGGTACTTGGTTTGCATTACCTGGTTAGATTAACCTCCATGCTGCAAGAATCTATAGAGAAGTTATGTTTTTGACATAATCTGGTAAAATTTCTCTTAGCATCAATGTTTGGAGTCGCTCTGTATAGCCTGCTTTTCATGTTTTATGTAGTTTTATTATGCTTTAGTATTTCTTTCATAATCTCCCTGACTTTACTAATGCACAATATTGCAAAAGCAGTATAAAACTAGTCAACAGACTTTAAATCATTTGTGTATCTCTAAACCTCTTATGCTGATTAAAAGTGTTAAGGCTATTAGTATTTTTTATGTAACTGGGTCTAAATTTAGTTTCTGTTGCAGTCCAAAAACACTCTAATATTGCAAACCATGATCCTAATGTGCTTCATTTTGGAGTCGATGGTAACAGTTTTTCAGCACAACTTCTGTGTTTCTGTGTGCTAATGACTTGAATAGTTAACATTGTGTTTATTGTAGAAATTCAGTAGTGACTTTTCATAGTTCTGATTTCTCTTCCAGGAGTGTCAAAATACTATTTTTGTTGTTGTGTGAAATATATTATTTACTTCTGGGCATTGGTTGTTTTAATTCTTCAATTTTTAAAAAGTGATTTGAGTAGCCCATAAGTTACTGCTCCATTGGTTGGAAGGACAGGACTGTTAATATTTTTCCTCATGTAAAATTCTTTGGGTCCTTGTATGGAGAGACAAAACCAAAAAGAAATGTTAAACTGGAAAAAGTTAGATAGCATGTGTGTAGCCCATACCTTCCAAGCTGAATAGCTGTAAAATGCCTGCATGACAGTCTCATTCTGCAAAACCACACTTAATTGTCCATTCTGTGCAGTCTGGTCTAACTGTCTGGAGAACCCAATTCCTATGAAAAAGCAACAAAGTCGTGCCATCACGTATTACTGATTTTATTTCCTGCAATGTTGTGCACTGCCTTTGGCCAGTTACAATGTGTGATCTTAATTTCACATGCACACAAGTTTTATGTCATAGATGACAGCTTGATGCAAAAAGCCAGCTTAAAAAAGAAAAAAAAAAAGACTACTGCTGTTGGTGGTATGAGAATATCCAGTGAAGGAAATCATAGCTCTGTGTTCAAGGAGCCTGTTGGAAAGACTGAACGTTTTGAACATGAGTAGTAGCCTTCCTGCTATTTACATACAAAAATGAGTGCCTTTAAGCTCATGTGTGGAAATGGGTAACTTACATTATGTTTTTTAAAACACAAAATTGAAGATCATATTTCTAATGCATGTGTGCATGATGTCAGAAACAGCTAGAGACTGTATTGTGTGAGCTGTATTTACAAGTCAACAGTTACATACCTAAGAGTACAGCACTTGAGTGCTTCTGGTAATTTTACTCCTACATTGGCAGGACTGTTCCACTGATGGTTTTCTAAGAAACAAATAGCTTCCAAATTATACAGTTATTTTTTGATCTGTGAATAGAATTTTCCTTTTCTTGTTAGAACGTAGGCTCTAACAATGCTGAAGTGGTTCTAAAATAACTCCTCTAGTCAGGGGGCAATAAGTTTTCTTTGAAGTTGAGCATTTCTTTGAGACTAGGAAAGGATATCTGCTTTGGTATTCTTGGTTTGGAAATACAGTATGGGTGGAGTGAAGAAAGAGCTTTAGGCAACCTGGAAGGAAGGAGAAATAACCAAAACTGTGATAACTTTTCTAGGGAGATGGTGTTCTCCTTTGCTTGAGAGAGCTATTGATGTCTTGTCAATTATTCCCCACAGAATTAAGCATGAGTTTAAGCATTGGAAAGTTTTAGTGGCTGATTTTTCAGCTTCTGCAAGCCTGTCATGTCAGAAGATAATGGTGTATGTTTTTTTCCGGGATGAGATTAGGTTAGGGTTATGAACAGCATCATACAGAATTAAATTCATTGATCACACAGCGGAGTCTGCAGGTCTAGGTTTGATGGCTGCAGGTTGCTTATGAAGTGTTCTGTGCTGGGTGATTTATTTGATTCATAGTTCAGGTTATGGCTAAGGGCAGGGTTAGGGGCACCAGGTTGCAAATGGAAATTTTGTACAGTCTCATGGTGAGAGAAGCAAAAATGAGGCTTGGTATCGGTGATACAGATGGAGAAGAGCACTAAAGGCAAATCATGGCTATTCTTGGAAACTTCCCCCTTATCAACTGATACTGAGTTGACACCAACAACAAGTTACAAGACTCTTTATTTCTTGTCTATTCATAAAGTTCTAGTAAATGCAGCGCTCTGCTGTCGCTGGTCAAAGTGTTGATCTGTGTGATTTTGAATACACAGCTTTGTGTGACTTGTCAGACTAACCAATATTTACTTCTGCTTTTTATTTCATTATATTGATTATACCATTCTTCCACTTAATTATTCATTAGATAGTTAAATCATATGCAGTGTAATTCTACGAAATCCAGAGCTAGAGGGAATTTTTATAGTTGGGCTGCTCAATACTGAAAAATCTTCCTAGTCTTAAATGACTTTTCATTATGATACTGCTTTTTTTAAAATTCCGTGAGCTTTCTGAAATAGTGTTTAAAACAGTGCTAATTTCTTAAGTGTATACTTCTATAAGCCTTGATTTCTAATTGCAAGTGCTCTGCCACATCTTCTGTATATTGTGGCTCTAAGAGGGCAGATGCAGGGAAATCTCTGGTATTACACTTTGAAATAGTGTAATCTGGAATAGGGTATTACACTTTGAAAGTCTGCTGCCTCCTGATGTATGTACAAGTGTAAAATCTCTCTCCTAATAGTGCCACACACTGTTTATTGCACAGAGCATTGGCTTCTTTTGTGTGACTGATGAGAACTGCTGAAATACAGCATTATTTACATTATTTAGAAAACTGTCAAGTCAACTGCTTGGTTTTGACTCCAAGGTTTCTTTTTTTGATAGTCTAGCAAATTTGTAGCCCTGGAGTTGGTAAGTAGCTTTCATCACTATGCAAGCAGCTGAAATTTAGTAGCAAGACACCTCTAATATCTAGTCTGGGCATTTATGTATGCTGATAAATGGTATACTTCAGGGAAGATGAGGGGGAAGGATGGAAGGGGTGAAGACAGGCAGATTCCTGCTTGGCTGTCTGATTATACTCCTGTGGCATATACTTAAGAATTACTTTCTGGATTGTCAGCTTCAGCCTATTTGTGATGCATATTTATAATATTCTGCTTTAGCATAACTACCTCCCCTTGGCTTATTCTCTTAGTTGGATGGGTAGAAGTCTTCTACTCTATCATCTGCTATGGTGTGTGGATAGAAGAGCACTTACTCTTTCACTAACAGCAGGTGTATCATGTAGGTGAATAGAAGCCTAGTGCTCCTTTGCTGCCTATGGAAAGTGGAGCATGTGATCCAGAACATGAGAAGTTGAGATTTTCCCTTGGTATCGTCTGGGTTTCTGCACCATGTCTCCAGAGTTCTCTGTGCATTTCTTCCCCTTAGAAGTCTCTTGTTTATTCATTGATACAGTGGATGGGTGGTTGTGTCAAATGCCCTTTTTTTTTTTTTTTTTTTTAGTTAGGGAGACTAAGCTCAAGAGAAGAGTACATTAAAGCAGCATCCTTGAATTTCTTATTCCAGTTTACAGTTCTATACATTCTGGTTCTTTCAGACACCTTGATTCTCCTGGGACACTCAAAAGCTCTGCTTTTTGGTTTTTTTTTCTGTGAACTCTTTTAGTCAACTCAATGCTTTGTTGTTTCTGCTTTTCTAGTCTTTTCAGCTTGTGCCAGTGGCAGTTCTGAACTGAAGCCAAAATTAGGATGTAGAGTCTCAGTAGCTCAGAAAGCTTGGGGACTATCTCGTAACACTTGTGGCATATTGCCTGTTTATTGAGAGAGGAGTTGCTGTTCTTTGGGGATGCGTGGATGCCTTTATGAGGCAAGGCTGTCCTTGATTTCAATGCTTCAGTCAAGAAATGGGATATTAGCCTAGTAGAAATTGTCTGCCCCTGCATTGCTGCTTGTTCTTTGATTTTACTGTCTGATTAAACTTGTGCAATTCATGGAATAAACATCTCAATAATACAGTCACAAAATGTGTGGAAGTTACAAAGGCTGTCAGTCACTGTTTGAAGCATGAGGTTTTTTCCTTGGTTCTATTCTTCTAGGAATAAAAAACATGTCTAATTTTCCATGACTTTTGGTGAAATTTGATGGACAGAACTGTCTTTTCAGAATATTGCATTCCTGAAGATAATAATGCTGTCTTGAATGGTAAAATATCAAGGAGGTTCTAGATGTTTTTGAGTGCTTTTCATCGTATCCAGAAACTGTAGAAATAACTGATTTCAGAATCCTCTTGGCTAGTTACTACTAGCTACATCATTAAAAGAACATGGTAGAACACATTTCAGTTCAGAGATGAAAAGTACATTCTCCTGCAATGGTCAGATGAAAGTAAGCAAAGAATTCCAGTGCAAACACCTCCTCTGTGCCTGTCATGTGCTTGAAAAGAATTCCCAATATAAATGCAAGTGCAAGCCATTTCGATTACACAAAAAAAAAAAACCAGAAAAAGAAAAAAAGGCAGAGTTTGTGATACAAGTTGGTCAGAAATCAAAACTGGTATTGTTGGGGTGCACTATGTGGTGGTAGAGAGATAGGCCCTGAGAGCCAGAGAGAGCCTGTTTCCTGAGCCCGGAGGTGACCCTGGGAGTGCATCCAGGTCACCGGGGATGGGCTGAGAGAGGATTGTGGGTTTCTGGACAGTGCTGGACCTATGAGATGTGATAATTGTAGTTTGTGACCTTATAGGGTATTGTTTACCTGTTACCATAATAGGTAATATCTGTGCAATACCCCAGGTGATTGAGGGACACTGTGGTGAACATCTTTCCTGTTTATATGATGTGATATCCTGCTAGGTGCTGGTATTTAGGGAATTCTCACTGCGCAATAAAGGCTTTGCACTTTCCATCTTGTGTGCGAAGTCCATGCCCTTGTGTGATTACCGCAGGTATGGCTAATGTTAGTGAAGACCAATCCTTTGTCCTACAAACCCAACTCGTGTCTATGCTGTGTGTTTGTGTGATGTCTTGCTTGCCACGTTCACCTGCCCAGTTCCAGGTTCTGTGCTCTAGAACATACAGCACTATCAAGACTCAAAGTCTGCACTTGTGGCCGCAGGGCACGTGTTATGTCTCAGGTTGGTCTGACGCTGGAGCTTTGAAAGTCAAAGGACATTGATGATGCAGTTCACTGTGGACATTAAGGAAGCTTCTTTGGAAAAGTGGGATGTTTGTGTGTCTCTGGTCCAAATAGTCTCTTTTCAGGAAAGTACATTATTGGAACCAAGGAAACTTTTGCTTCTGAAATTGCATTGTGTTTGAAATTGCATTCTGTGTCTGAACAAACTCATCCATGATAACCTTCAAGTAACTTAAAAAGTCTCACTTCTGATACCCACCCCACTTAAAAGGACAATTAATTTTTTCCTTTTTAGCTCCCCTTTGCACAGTTATTTTGAAACCTCCTGCAGAAAATGTTAATTTGTTTTCAGTATGTATATTTTTAAAGCATGAGTTCCTTAGCAAGTTATGCAAGCCTTTGAAACAAAAGCTACTATAAAAAGAAATCTGAATGAAACAATTTGCATAGCAATAGCAGCCCAGTTTTGGTATATATGTTAAAACAAATGGAAATCTGCAGGGGGAGAAAATACTCCAAATCTAGAACAGATAAATCCAAAGTAAATCATGAGAGGATTTTCCACAATTTCATGTCAAAGACCGCTGAAGTATTAGTGCTGTTCTACTTTAATATTATTTCAATATTTTAACTTATCTAGTGGTGTAAGAGCAAGGGTAGACTGAGATTGCTTTTTTTTTCTTTTTCTTTTTTTTTTTATTTTCTTAATAGTTTCTCTAACTTTGAAGCTGTGTGATACAGAGCAGTTGGGCGCTGCATGGCCATGTGCTGTGTGGGGGCTGTGGGCTGCCATGCCTGGCAGGTGGCCATCGCCGGCCCTGTAGCGCTTCCGATTGGAACGGGCAGCCCATGGTGAGGGCAGCTCATGGTGTGGGCAGCCTGTGGCCACCAGCACTGATGCCTTTGAGCAGGAATGGCAGCTGCGAGGGGCCGGAGGCACCATGCTGTGAGGGCTGCTGCTCTTGGAAGGTGACCCACACCAAAGGAGGGATCCTTTGAGGGACGGTGGCTGTCGGCACCTCACACCAGGGTGAGGACCCATCTGAGGAACAGTGACTGTGGGCACACTGAGCTGGAAACATAAAGACATGGAGAGGCGATGGAAAAACAGTAAGAAGGAAAGAGCAGCAGGTGGGACCATTACCATGCAACCCCAAGCCCCTGCCTCATCCACTGGCTCGGCAGGGCAGTGGCACGGGCTGACTGTAACTGGTCTGTGACCCATGAGAAACTGAGATTAGAAAGGGGGAGGAGAGCTGTTCATGGAGGTGTTTATGCTTTCCCACCCACCCCCCAGCACTCAGATGAGCAATCGGAAGTTGGTGTTAACTGGCAATAAATTACAGTAGGAAAAAAATATCCAAGTTCCCAGGGTGTTCTGCCTGTGAGAGGCCTGTGACTGCCCACCCTGCAAGTGTCCCTTTGGGCCCACTGACCTGGCAAGTGGGAAGGTGACTTCCTGGCTTGTGTAGACATCCAATGGTGTCAGCCACTAGTGGGTAGCAATATTACAGACCTCATGAGACATCCCATTTGCTATGAATGCCTTTGAAAGGGTTTTGCCAGTGTATGATTTTTCACCAGGTAAGTAAATTACATGGAACATGGAATTTCTTGGAACCAAAGTGCTTGGGTTAGTCGTGTTGCCTGCAATACGGTTAGGCAGGCCTGAGCCAGCTAGTGTCAGAGCAGCAGATAGACTTGTCGTTTAAGAACAGGCACTAATGAAGTGTGAGCTGCAACCATATGTGGGACAAACATCTTTATGGTGTCAGTCGTGACTTTCTGGTTGCTCCTGTTGAGCTAAGCACTGCGAGGCACTGTCTGCTCTGGAGGAGGCACATGGGGAGGGCCTGGCTGGGTAAGCTGTTACAACAAAGCACTGGAAGTCAGGGGTTATTGCTGAAGTTTTGGGCAACATGGGATTGCTGATAGCATTGCAAGAGAAAGGTCTTCTTTTGTTTCAGGTGGTATTTACAGCCTCACACATAAGGACTCAACTTGCATTTCTGTGTCCCTAACTTTTTATTACAGTGTGCCTTAACTGACTATTTAGAGTTGTACTGCCTACCGTGTTATTAAACTTTGGAATACATTTATCTACAGTACTTGTATCTTTCACAATCCTGATGTTTCTCTTTGGTATCATTGTACCCTTTGCAGCTGTGCTGCTTTTAAATGTGTTGGACAAGGGCCTCATAGTTTCCCGGGGTGGTGGATGAGGGAATGTGTAGGTTAATGTGGGTTAGGAGGTATTAATCTGGCTGCTGGAAAGCCAGAGTCTGCCCCAGGGAGACTGCAAGGTGAGATGGTGCTGGCTGTGACAGTGTCCCCCCACACCCCTGGTCTGAACAGAATTCCTCTTTACTTTTTCTCTCATCAGAGCAGTCACATGAGTTCTTGCTGCTTGCTGAAGAAAGGGAAGGCTCCCACCTGCTCACTGTCAGCCTACTGGCTTCTGCCAATGTTAGCATCTTGGCTAGGGGGGAGGGAGCCAGCCTTGGTGGGCAGGGTAGTACAGAAATTTAGATACTCTGATATGGTCACAAGCTCATTGTTTTGGAATCATGTGTGCTTAGGCTTGAGGTATGCTAAGTTTAGCAGAGTGTTGCTTATTAATTGTGAGCTACATACTCTGATGAATTACTTTATGAGAATCTGCATATTGTTTTTGTCTTGCTGCAGCTGATGTTTTAAACTAGCCAGCCTGGGAGGTTGGATCCTCTGGCCAAATATTTATCCATCTTTTTGGGTGCATTTTTCCAGCATCTGCTGGGATTTATGTTCTGTATTAAAATCCTGACTTGGGTACCAGGTACCTACTTTTAAAACTAGTTGGCTGCAGTCATAAAAGTAAAACCTAGTGATGGTCCACACTCTGTGAATACTAAAGTGGTTAGCTCTCAGTCACTGGGTGTGTCCCACCATGGTGTTGAAGCTGGGTGTGATCAATGTCTGAGTGAATGTCAGCCCCGGTGTAAGCAACCTGGGCAGGGTCTGCAGACATGTGGTGGGTTAGTGATAGAATAAATGGGTTGTATTGGCAGAAAGGGCCTGCTTGCTGCTGCATTTTATGTTGGCAGGACAGGGATGAAATACCCGTCGAATGGTTTAATCTAGCTCTCACACTCTGGAGATGTGCATTTTTATCTTGGGATATAATCTTGTTCATATGGCCTTGGGTTTGTGGAAGCATAAAGGTGGCTTTAAGTGGCAGATGGGCCAAGAAACATGGATTGGACTGAGAAAAGAGCGCATTTACTCTCTGTTTTGGTAGGTTTTATCTACTTTGGTTTACTTTCATTTTATTAAATGTACACAGACATGCTCCAGAGTTCCCTTTAGGATATATACTAAATTCATTTGGATAAAAATGGTAGAAAGTAAGAGTTAGTAGTAGAGTTGCATGTGCACTTTACTTCATTGACTGACTTTCACTTAAATAAAATATGAATAAGAAATGCTGTTATACAAGATATGATTTTAGGTACTCTGTAAATCTTCCCAGCATGTCAGGAGTTCAGGAATCTTCTGACTTACGCCATTCTTATATTCACCTGACCTTGACTCAAATGGTAAGTGAGGTACAGGCACTCAGGCATTAGTGGTAGGGGCATATGAAAAAACTGGAAACACGAGCCTTTTCTCCAGTACATGGTTGTGTAATGACTCACATGGTAATAGTGGTATCACTTCAGTCACCTGTTGATGTGTGATGTGTGTAACTTTTTTTCAGATGATCCTGAATTTTCTCCTCAAGTGTAGGAGGTACTTGCAGAGAGCAAAAGAAATCAGCTGGCCAAACTTTGCTCAGCTTTGCAAACAGAAGCTTTAGAAATAGAATGGCCATAGAGGGGCATTGATGTCAGAGCATTTCCTCAGCTGAAAGCAAACACTTGTCTTTTCATCCCTAAGGGGATAAAGGGAATTGTTAAGGAAAAGAAATAATAAAAAATTGAAAAACAAGGCCACATAGTATGCAGGGAGTGGACTTAATTGGTTGCACTGGGAAATCATCAAGAAAAGTCCCTTCTTTTGATTTGACTCACTCCAGACAGTCTTTCTCAAGTTGTCACTTGCCTGTGTGTGTGGTAGGTTAAATGGCATATGTTTCACATTGCTGTAGAAGTATGCCTAAACATAGGAAGTAAAGTTTTTGGTTGATCATATTTTTTCCCTAGTACAAGGTCTCCAGGGGATCATCCAATAAAAACTGGAAAGTACTACTATTAGAAGTAAGTGCAGGCCCTTGAAATCAAATAAAGCTCACATGTAATTATAAAACCCACTCAGAGATGGAAAGCCAAAGCCAATTAGCAAATGGTATCATTTGCCTCTCTGGGATTTTTGCTTACAGTCTCCACTTTTTGTTAATACCAACCACGACTGTAGATTTGATTGTCAGTAATGCTATACTATTTTGCCTTAAGGAATAAGATCCTGCCATGTGCCTATTGCGGAGACACGAGTTTTGCAAATCCTGGTGTGCTGGGTTGACCCAGCAGTTGAGCACCCACCAGCTTCTTGCTCCCACCTCCTGAGGTGGGGTGGGGACACAACGGGAAGAACAAAAGCAAGAAAATGCCTGGGTCAAGGTAAAGACAGTTCAAAAGTGGAGGGAGGAGGGTAGAGGGAAGGTGCCGCACTCGCCATCTTTCATGATCAGACCGATGTCCCGCCAGACTCTGAGCAATGGCTGTGCTGGAAGAAGTTCCATCCCCTACCCCAAGATTTTCATCTCTGAGCATAAAGATACACAGTATGGAATATCCCTTCGGCCGGTCTGTGTCAGCTGTCCCACCTCTGTTCCCTCCCAAATCCTTGCCCACCCCCAGAGTGACTAACAAGAAAGCTTTGATGTTGTGCAAGCACTGTTCAGCAGTAGCCAAAACCACTGGGGTGTTAAGCAAAGCTGTTCTAGTCACAAACTCAGAACACAGCAGGGCATGGTCCCCTGTGAAGAAAGTGAACTCCATTTCAGCCAGAGCCTCTATAACACATTTGGATACAGCCTTTCAAAATGAAGCAGTCCTTTCTTAGGTAGATGAATGAGGTGCTGCAGGTCTGATGACTGATGAGGATATTTCCGGCTATCTGAAGCAAGGTAAAATAAGGATAAGTCTGGAAATGGGTGAAGTACCAAAATAAGAATCAAAGTTATGTAAACCTTTACCTAAACTTAGGTTAAAAGTTTCACTGATTTTTTTTTTCTTCTCCCTCAAATGCTTAACATTTTTGTGGAAATATCTTAGAAATGGGCTTTAATCAAGTATCATGACCATTAATAGACATTCTGATACATTTCCAAGAATAAACTCCAAAGAGCTATCATATGAGCACTGACAAGAGGGAAGAACTCTTTCTCTATTGCTTAAAAATTAAAGTTGAGTGGGAGAAAGAAGGAAAAAGGGAGGTGAGAAAGAAGGAAAAAACAACTTTCTGATTAAATCTTACTTAACTTTCTGAAAGCATGACAAAGTATCTAATCAAATAGCAGAACAGAAAATCAGATTGACTGAGGGATCTAATATGAATTTTCATCCAAAGGTGGCACTAGCCTTTTGCTGTTGGAGTTTTTGTTGTGAGCTGGGAAATGCAGATCCCAAGAAGCTCTCAACTAATCCAATGCTTACCATTAATCCCAAACAAACCATCATTAGTATCTGGATTTATCCTGCTTAGTCCTTGCTGGATAGTGAATTATGTAACCTTTGTTTTATTAACATTTAATGGAAGCTTATTATCAGGTAGGTTACCTCTGGAATAAAAGGAAGACAAAAAATGTAAATTTTCTGCTTTCTGTTATTTGTTGTTTATTTGAGGGATTTTAAAGGACTTCTTTAAGAAGTGAGTGGATACTTCATGATAGTTCCATAAATAAACTAACGTAAAACTCACTGAGTACATTGCTTGGCAAAAACCAGCTGTTTGAAAAATTACATAGCCCTTTTCTACCTAACTAGCAGATAATGTTGATAACATAACTTAGAAGAGGACTACAAAAACTAATCTTTTTGGTATGAAAGAATTTGATGTGATATTCGGGTGCAAAAATAGATACTTTAAAGTCTTTTCAACAAATGCCTCTTTTTGTGTCCTCACACATTGTTGCAGACTGATTTTAGTAGGTATGGTATGAATAAGACAGAATTTCCACAGTCACAAAGTATGGCTCATTATTCTCAAGATCTTGGCCTACTTAGGGGGAAGGGTTGGTGCTGGAGTTGTAAACAAAAGTCAGGTGACACTGACACTGACACAAAAAAAGGTGAGCACTGCAGGGAAGGGGAAGGATTTCGAGGTTAAAAAACGTGAAGGCATCCAGTGACACAGGATGTTAGGATTTCTACATGCTCGTTATGCAGTATTGCAGTGGCTAGTAAGCAAGTAATTTTGGAGCAGTTATCAGAGTTGCATCAGAATAAATGCTGATATAAAAGGAGAAAAAAGTTTTGTAATCCATGGTGTAAATGTGTATGCTGAGCAGCAGACCTGCAGCAGATACTCTGTGATTTGAGCACGTCTAATGTGTGATGAGAGAGTATGTTTAATTCTATTTACCAGATGTTTGCTTTTAATTTCTCTCTTTTTCCCAAATGATAATGGTTCATTATCAAATTGTCAACATTTTCTCGGTATTGGTAAGACTCCAGAGATGGGAGAAGTCCCAGCAGTCAGTCTGAAGCATTATTTCATGCCTGCTCTGAGAGAGCAGCAGTAATAGAGGCTCTGCTATGGCAAGTGTCGGTGCAGTGCTCTCACCAAAACCATAGGCTGGACAGTCCTGACTTGATGTAAAACCTGAGGAAGCTCACAGAAGATCTCAAGTGCATTTTCAGCTGAGTCTTTGTGTCCTTCTGAGCTTACACAGCAGTTCAGCTCCTGCAAAAGGCTGAAGATTTTAATTGTTGGAAAAAACTCCAGAAAGATGTTTTGCTGTGCATATGAGGTGTTGCATCAAAGTTGTGCCTGCACTTGATTGCCACATCTGAGATTATCACTTGACACACTTTGATAATGATTAAATGCCTTTCCAGAACTGACAGACCAATCAAAAGGAAATTTATTTTTTAAAGCTCTTCTTGGAAGATTTCTGGTTTTTGGTTTTTGGGTATTTTTTAAATAAAAAAAGCTAGTTGTTCCACTCACATAGTAAGTGGATGACATCTTGACTGTTGATGAAAGAGCACTACAACTGTAGATAATCATTCCTAGTACTGAGTCAAATTTACAGCCTCTGTCTTCTAGGAAAAATTACACTGAGAGCAGTATAAGATTAGAGGAACTTCCATGTAATTTTGAAGGCAATGTTTGATGTCAATAGAAGTAAAAATGTTGTGAGGACTATGTTTGCAACTACCTTTTTGTTTTGCTACAGCAAAACAAACCTGTGATATTTGAATGATCCAAAATTGACTCAAGACATTTTCAAAGTTTAGTAGAAAGAAAGCAACTCTTTTATTAGATTAGGTGATTGTTTTGAAAATACAAATATTTTCATAAATACTTCTTTTTTTCTAATAATAGATTCCGGTTTTGCCAACAAATTTTATCTCTGGTGTTATTAGACCATCATAGCTACTCCAGTGACGTATACTCACGAGAAAACTTTGAATCATACAGAATTCTAATGAAGGTGTTTTGATGTATCTTCAGAAAGTATGAGTTTAATCTGCCTATTGCAAAAAAAGTATATGAGGATAATAAAGTCACTGACTTACTGGGAAAAATGGCAGTGGTATCGTGAACTCAGTAACACAGCATTACATGAACTGTCCTGCGACTGTTTATATCTGGGCATATCTGAGCATTGACTCTTCATTTAGATTATTTTGAAAAGTTCTGAACAAAAAAATAAAGTTAGGTATTTTCCAGATATTTCCAAGAATTGAATGTGTTTGGTTTTACAAATGTGTAGGAAACCTAGAAAATTGTGGATTTACCACACAGGGTGATTAAAAAAAAATCCCGATGTAACTGCTGATTCCCAGATTAAATACATCAAACTTTTTTGCAAATAATTAATTTTGACATGACCATAATATTCAGTAAAACTCATAATGACAATTTCCTATCCCTTGAATCGCAGGATTTGTATTAGTTCATCTGAGTAAACAGATCTCTAGCTCTTTAAAATACTGTTTTTATAATGCATGTATTCTACCACCTTGCAATCTGTATGCTTGGATTTTCCAGCATATGCCAGCTTGTGCTGCTGTTAAATAGTATTAGGAGAGAAACAGAAATGTCAGTTAGAGGAAAGCATCAGGGACAGAGGTTTGAGTATCAAGATCCTGCAAGGTATGCTTGACTTTATTGCCTTGTGTAGATATCAGCTATATTCCTCTTTCCTCTTTATCAATTGGAAAATAGGAATGCAAGAGTCATAAAAATATGGCTGGCTTAAAGGAAAGGTTAAGCAATAATTTATTCAGCTGATAAACATCCAGATTGTGACACTTATGCTAATAGAGTGTGCTTTGCTTGGCAGCCAAAGGGATGATAAAAGCCCATCATCTCTGGGAAATGAAATGACACTGGAGGTAAGAAGCAAAGCATTAACAGTGAAGGTAATTAACAACTGAGTGCAACAGCAGCTGACAGGGTAGTTTCCCCACTGGGCAGAATTTTAAATTGAAAGTGAAAGTCTTGTGAAGGCTTGTTTCAACTCAAAGTTCTGAGCCTTATAAATAGTGGATTCAGAACTGGACCAGCCATGTGAAATCCTCTGTTCTGAGTACATGTACATAAGATGATGGTGGGTATCTGATCATCCCTGAGGAGGGATCTGTGAACATGAAGTCTGATGCCTAATGCTTGTAGTACGTTCCAGGAGCCTTGGCTAAGAGACACAAATAATTTTTCATTGTGATAATTTCATCTACTTTATATCAAACTAGATAAACTAAATCAGCTTGAATTGATTGTATGTAAATTATCTAAAAAATGAAAGCACAGGATAAACTTTGTTTCTTATATTTAATTTTCTGATATACATGGATAAAGGGGTGAATTATAAAGAACATGGACAGAGTTAAACCCTTGCATTAGAATGAGGATTGACTTCTGATCAGTTAATTCAGAAAGATACGAAAGCACCAAGCACTTGTTAATTCTGAAGGTTTTAATACTGAGAAATCACGACGGATGTTAGCAGAGTCAAGTTCTCAAATATAACAATCGCATTCAGAGAACATGAATCCAGCTGGGACGTGAAGTTGTTCCCAGCAGGTGGAGTTGGTGCCAGCAGCATGTTGAGATGGAAGTGTGCTTGGAGTGGCTGGCAGTGCGAACTACTCGTGGGTAAAAACAGTGTTGTCTTATGCCAAATCTTACAAAGGTCTCTGTGTGCCAATGTTCTGACGTCCCAAAAAAATGTGGGGATTCCTTTGATTTTAAACAATTCAACAAGTTGCCAGCAGAAGTGCTGAAATATGTGGTTTATTCCTTCTCTCCCCACCTCCCTTCTTTACTATAGGAATTACTCTAATGGAGAGAGATCACCTATAGAATTCAGAATCCTCCTTCAGTGGTTTTGACCCCCAAATGAAATTTTAGTGGCAGAACATCTCCCGTATGGTCTTCCAGTCAGAAGTTCAGCAAAGAAACCCATTCTCTTGTAAATCATATAGATAGGGAACTTTTTACAGATGTTGTTAAGTTTTCATCTCTATTATGTTTTTAGGGAGTTGTGCTACACTCTGTTTCTTTCCTAAACACCAGGTATTCTCTTCTCCAGATTTGACATGTTGGCAAAATGCTGCAATAGAAGAGAATCCCAAGGTAAAGTATTGGGGCAGAGATGAGATCAGTGGCCTCCTCCCAGCACCAGTTATGCTTCGACTGTGCCAGGTAGCGGGGAAAAGGTGAGTGCGCAGCCCAAGGCAGCTGTGGGCAGCAGGGGGGACTCTGTTAGAGATCTGTACTGAGCAACAAATGCACGTGAAGTAGCAGGTGGTTATCTGAGCTAAGTTAAGAAAGATGTGCCTAGGCACATTAAATCCAGCTCGAATAATCTTCATCAGTGAGGACAGCAGATTTATGTTCCTATGAACAGGCTGTGTCTGAAATAGCGGACAGGGCTCCCAGAAGGGATTTTCACAGGCTTTGGCAGGCAGTCTCCAGAGGGATTTTCACTGGGTGGGTGTTCCCAGAACAGATCGTGCACATTATTTTAAGGGAAAGTTAAGAAATGAAAGCATTTCCCCTCTAGTCGAACACTTGGCCAAGTCTGAAATCCTCCCTAGTCGGGTTCCCGCTCTGCTGACCTGCCTGCAAGATGCCTGACAGGCGTAGATGAGGCTGGTTCTTGCAGTGTAATGCTGGCTGTCCTTGTGTTAGGTGTCCAGGGAGTGTGCTGTAGCTATATGCCTGCATATAGGCCCCACAAAGCTGCGCTGAGGGAACTGGATGATGCTGGAGAAAAGGCAGCTTGCTTTGCTCCTTGAACCACAAACTGGGTGTGCTGCCATAACCCCACAGCCCAGCTCTGTCCAGTGAGAGCACTGAACATCGCTCTTTTCCAAGCCCACCAGCACACGGAGTCTTGTGGCTGAGCAGAGGGGAATCAATCTAGCAGCAGCACCAAGCACAGAAGCAGGACAGAGGGAGGGCATCTTTCCAAAGGTCACAGCCTCCCTCCTCTGCCCTAAACACTTGGGGAAACTTTCTCTGCCAGTAGCTTCTTTCCATGGCTCTGACCCTAGCTGCAAGCCATTCACTGTGCTGACTAACGAGGAAGCAGCATCTCCTAGAGAGTTTACGGAGTGTCCTCCTCGCCAGACCCTGTGCTTCCATCTTACCTGTCTGCCTTCAGGCCAGCTGGTTTCTGCATCTTTACTGAGCAAAATTGGATCTTGCCCTGGGAAGTTAATGCGATTCATCTGGCAGGTGATTTTCAGGATCAGTTCTGATAATGCCCGGCAGGTAAGGCAGGACAGGCTGTGAGAAGCCGTATATGTGGGAATTACAGTGCTTTTTTCTCCAGGGCCTGAGGAAAATTGTGAAAAACTCCTTCAGCCTAAACGTGGCTGCTTCTTAATCTGCTCTTTCTTATCTATATAATTACAAACAATCTCTAAAACAATCCCTGTGTCTGCTGGTGTCCTGGAAGTGTTGGTATGTGCAGCACTGGTGACTCCCACTGCAGCACTGCCCCAGGGCACAATATCCAGGAAGGATATGGCAGCTCAGAGTGGTACAATGCTCCATTTTGCTATAGTTTCAGATAACCTGATTAGTTTAAGGAAGAAGTAAAAACGTTTTTTGGTTTGTTTCTATAACGACTTGCTGTGCCATCTGCTGCTTTTTATTTTTGGGTGCCACTCAGCTAGCCAGCAGCTCAGGTGCCTGCTTTCGCAGTAGCAGTGGGACCTGCAGCTAAACAAACACCAGTGGTCCTGTGCCCTGGAGCAGCACTGGCAGGATCCCCTTGCTTCCAGGGAAAGGTGGCCAGATTTCTCTGTGCTACGCAATCCATATCTGTGTCATTTTACTTACCTGTACTTAGAGGGTCTAGCACATACATTCATACTTAAAAATATAGTGAACAGCACCCTGCTGATGTCAATCGGCTCGAGTCCCTTGGAACCAGTGAAAGCTGTTTTATTCTGACTGGCAAAAAGGTGCATAGAGTTTAAGATGTTGATAGCCACAGACACAGACATTTTACATTCTCAGAGATCAGTGGATGTGAGATGAGAGGGCTGGTCTCACTCTTGCACCCATTTTACATAAATTCAGTGCCTCTGGTTGTGGTAGGACTACCCCAGATTTGTGTGTGAGTGGACATGGGGACTTATGTTCTGTGCCACATCACTCAGTGACATTTGTACCCAGATCAGAAACTGGGAAACCAATGGCAGACCATGCATGGCATCACACTGCCCATTGGTGTGGTTTCTCACAGTAGTTTTGTGGCCTGGTCATTTCAGGGCATAGTTAATTTTTATTATTATTATTAATATTATTGCTATTGCTATTATTTGAAATTAGTTGTGAGTGCACTGTTGCTTAGAGGACACCTCTGGATAATCAGGTAAAAGAAATCTTCTGAGCACTGATGGAAAGTCTCTCATAACCATATCTTTCCAGTTTAGCTAACCGGAAATATTAGAAAGCCTCTGCACTCCTACAAAATTTATGATTTGAATCAGTTTAGTTTTTAACAGTTGCCTTCACCTGTAATATTTTTTTTGCAATTTTGATCTAATATTTATTGATTTGAATCTCCTAATAATGAAGGGAAGTCCATAGACAGTGATAATGCAGAAAATTTCTTATAATAGAAAATGGTCTATTATCTATATTAGACAAATCATCTTGAAGGTATCCATGCCAGGTGTTTGTATTAAAAATCATACATCAGTCTTGGAGAATACAGGGTTTAGTTTTTTTATATCTGGATTTTGACTTCTGAACATGCTGCCAGGGAGGTTATACAGCCTTTTAATCTGGAGGTTTTCAAGCTCCAGCTCAACAAAGCCATGGCTGACCTGTTCCAGTGTTGGAAACAATCCTCCTTCAAGGGAGAGATTAGACAGCCCAGGAGTCTCCTCCCAATGGAGATTTCTGTTATTTTGCATCTGAATTACATTTATCTTTTTCCACAGTCATGAAAACTCAACTTTTGCAACTATATGAAGTCATAAAGGAAACCTTCTAAAGCTGAGACTTGAAATAGCAGGGATGGCAGTGCTAAAGAACAGCAGGGCTTGAGAGTCACTTCATAACAAACTTGAAGGCAGTCTCAGCAAATTTCTAACTTAACCTTGAGAACTAGCCTGAAAAAGATACTTTGGGACCTTATTTTAGGAATATTGAAAAGACAAAGCGACATCCAATACAATAATAAAGATCTGTCCCAGCTATATAACTTTAGGATTCTGTCCAGTGGGGGATTCAGCAAGAATGATTCCCTGACTAACATGAATATAAACACTTTGCTCTTTATAGAAGTATGTGGGAAAGTAAGGCTGTCGGCTATATAATGTGCTGTGGAATCACCAGCATAACAATTCTGATCAGAGCTGACACCTCCCATCTGTTTCTATATGCAGTCTGTTCAGCATAAATCATAAACAGATGGTGTCATGGTGTCAGTGTCTCACAAGTCATGCTGCAGTCACCGGGTGTTGGCTGGGGCTCACTCGATGCCTAACTTTGCCACTTTACCCTTAATTGTTGAGTGTGTTTCATCCATAGAAATAACCTTTTATCCCTCTGAAGCCAACTGCTTGCTGGTTTCCATGGCGTGGGTGGCCAGAGAACAGGTTTTTCCACCAGCCAAGCTGTTCATCTTCCAAAGCTCCCTGGCTGCAGCACCATTGTCAACAAGTTTTTCAGAGGATCAGGGGCTGGTAATGCATGCTGACTCCCTCCAACCCATTTCCCATCTCTTTGCCACCCACATAGTTAGCCTGATTCTCCGAGCAGCACATGCTTTCACTCTCTCATCCTACTAATTTTTTAGCTGGGGTAGCCAGTCCTTTTGCTTTACTCCACTTGATCTCACAAGCTAGGCAGGACTGGAAGAATAGCCTACCTTCATGTAAAAAGCCTCCCATCAGTCAAGGATTTTTAAGGATTGGATAATGATGATGTAGGGCTTAACCCTTATTATTTGTGACTACTGTTGAACATCTGGCACTTTAGTGGGAGTTGTTTCTGGTTCAAAATCCAATCAGCTAAATTCTTCCTCTCTGATTTCTCCCTGAAGTTGCAGCTGAGCATATTCAACTACATTTGAATGACTGAAATTAATTTTTCTCTTTTGTGGTTTCCTCTTTGGTCATATCAAGGACTGAGTTTGAAAATTCATCTCTCTAGTGCTCTGACTTGGAGCCCAATCAGCAAAGCTGTAGGAAACTCCAAAGTTTCTTAATTCTTCTTGATATTGTTGAGATTCAGAGTCTTGGCTGTCTTATTCAGCAAGAGACTGGTGCTTCAAAGCTTGGATCTAAGTCTGGACCTGATGACTTCAAACAGCTGGGAATCATCTGTGCCTCAGTTTAACTGATACCTCTATCAGACTCCTGGGCAACTGCTTTTAGCAGTGCAGCTGCAACTCTGGGATGTGACATCGGCTGTTGATGGCTCTGTCCCAGAACCCATGACACAGGATGGACTTCGTCCAAAGAGGAATGACTCTTAGTTTGCAGAGGCAAAGCTCCAGGATATTAATTCCTCACCTCAGCAGCAGCTTTAGTTCTTCCTGGATTTCCTCAAAGCCTATGTTTGAGAAAACCACTGTGTGAGAGTCAACAGCACCTGAATGTCTTGCAAATCAGAACAGCCAAAGTTCATCTGCTGTCCTGTCACTTTGACATGTGTCTGTGTTCAGAAGTGAGTTACTGCATCCCTGATTTATCTCAAATCAAGCAACAACAGCCAAAACTCCAAAGCAATTTTCAGCCTGAGTAATCACTGCAAATTTGCTCCAAATGTTGAACAGATGGAATCTGTATATGACTTCTCTGAGTATAAACACAAGCACCCTGTCATATTTCAATTGCTGATGTAACAACACAGTGTGACTCTTGCTAAAAGGGAAAGTACGTGAATTTGGGGGTCTGATTATTTGTTTTATTAGTGCAGTATAAGATCTGGTGTATTCACTTGCAAATAACACATGACTCTTGCCAATTGGTTCCTCTCCATTCAAATATTTAATCAGCAAAGCAGTAGTATGAGTTCACTGCAAAAGGTATATCATTGATAAAACCAATTTACACTTAATTTGGCTTCCTCCTGCCACATTTGGTCACTTCTGATATGCAAACTGGCCTGAAAACAGAAGTGGAAGAGGGGGGTTCTGGCCCCCCTGGAGTTGTGGCCTCCTCCCCAGCTGAAGAGGAAGGAGCCTCGCAGTCCCCAAATAGGGCTCATCCACAGTCTCCTCACTTCCTTTCTGGCTTTAGGAAAGTCTCTTACCAATTCATGGTTGTATCTGTGAACTGAGAATAGATGGTTTGAGATTTGTTGATGAAAAACGTACAAGTTAATAATCTGACTGTTATGGTTTAAGATGGGAAATTCAAATGGGAGAGTGAGTCTCTGTTCTACCTCTGCTGCTGGAGTTTGTGGCCCTGAATAAACACTGTTGTAACAAAGGAGGAATAGGGGTAAGACCCCCCTAATTCTCAAAGGAATGACTGGAGACCCCACAGTCTTCTGGTGGGTTGTCTGGGGCAGGTTATCTTGACTCTTCATAGGTGTTTCCCAGAAGGGACCTGTACCCTCTTCCCGAGTACCTCCAGAGGTGACTGGGATCACGGTTTTCCTGTGAATGTGTGGAAAGCACATTGCTGCTTCCTCCCTCAGCACCTGGCTTTAACCTCTCTATTTTCCTTCTGCTCCAAGAAATGAGCTGGAATCTTCTTCTCACCTTCTTCCCTTTCACTGCAGTGAGTCTCCTAGCACTGTTCTCACCTCCTGAGCACCTGAGATCGATACCCTTTTTCCTTCTTCCCCCTCTGTCAGCTCCAGACCTGTGCAGGATGGGAGGCATCCCAATACTACCCTCCTTGCTGAATCCCCAGTGCAGCAGGACTCTGCCTTCAGAAAACTTGAGCTGCTGCAGACAAGTGCCCTGAGCTTTTCCTGCCGCCTTTTCCCAGTCACATAAATTCATTACATCCAAAACATATCCTGAGTGGAAGAGGGGCCAAGCAGCCAGATGATTGCTGTAGCTGATTGCAGCATCTGCTGGAGCCTCATTAGTGTTTTAGCTTTCGGACGTAGTTGTGGGATAAATTTGCTAGCTTCATTTGCTTCCAGCAAAAGCTGCTTTAGGCTTACACATGTGAGGCCGAGTACCCCAAGGGAGGATTCAACACGGCAGACCTATGTGTTAATGTTTTACATAATGTTTGATAAAAAACCAGCTGTCATTTGCTCTTAGTCAGTTGACTAGCTCTTCAGCAGATTCCAATACTTATGGCAAATTTCTCTCCTGCTGAAAATGCTAAAGGTGTCAAAACCTCACACATAGTATGATGTTTGGGAACGTGCCATATTCTGAAATGTGTGCAGGATTTTCCAGCTTCCGCTCTTTCCTTTTAGATCTTACTAATATCATCTGCATAAATATAGACACATGTGGATTTTCACACCTCAAACTTCTTTTTACTTCTCTGTTATCCTCCTCTTCTGTTTAATAGATGTCTTAAATCTCTTCACTGTCGGCAGGTTCTCATCACCAGCCTCCACCCTGGATTTAGTTATATCTGCTTGAATTTTTTTTAACTCTTTTCATTCTTTTTTTCTCCATCAGAAAAAGAGAGAAGGGGATGGAAGGTTAGAGCAGTGTTCCCAGTACAGATCTTCCAAGGGACTTCTCATCTTGTGGCTGTGGAAATCAATTGCTGGAATCTCTTAGCACTGCCACTGCTGTCATAAAGTGCAGAAGTTGGCCCATCAGCTTCCTGTGATATCACTTGATGACTCTGCTGCCTTGTTTGTGAGCTCTGGCTGATCTGATATTTATGACAGGCACTTGCTGTCTCCCCTTTGAAATCTATTATACTGATGAGCTGTCAAAATATTTATCAATAATATTTGTAACTGAGAAACTGTAATCTAGGGGTTAAATAGCTATTTGCGATTTTGTTTTTTCACCTTTGCTATTCCAAGTCTGTGCTCTATGTGTGCAATTACTTTCAAACGTACAAATTCAGTCAGATTTTTGTTGCTTTGAGTTATTTTTTGCTGTTTTTCAGTGATGAATGCTGTGTCATAGCTTGTAAGTCACAGGATGGTCTCCAGATTCTCACATGATCAAGTAAAGGAAATTTATTTTAGTGCCCCAAAGCTCCTGCTAGTCCCTGCATGCTATGTACCTTTTTCAGTTATGTGCTGAGAGGCTGCATAAATCTTTTCAGGTTGTATCATTGCTGAGCCTCAACATCCTTTCACTGGAACCTCATCACCCTAAATGGGCTTTCATCTTTGCTGGCTGGTTTCCATTTGACGTTCTGCTGCTGTGCATTGGGAACTGATGAGTTTCATCCCACTGTTGCTATTGGGTGGATTTAATAACACCTTGCAGTCTGATACAGTGCCTTCCCAATACTAAGCTAGGTAATTCTCCTAGTAGTGCTATGTATGAGAATTAAATGAAAGCACATTCAAAGATATAGGTATCTTCTAAGTGATGGAAAAAGATAGTCTTGCTTTTCACTCCGCTCCATGATACAGAAAGCCACAACTGAAAAAAAAATGCAGACTTTGGAAAATCAGGATAATAAAATCTAGTTGAAAAAATAATTATTAATATGTTCAGAGCTGAGATTTGTCTTGGACGTTGTGTAATGAATTCTGTGGGGAAGGTAGTACCAAATGTTACCACTCTGATGCTGTGCTTTAGAGCTTTATCCCTCCTCAATATTGCTGCCCAAGGGTAATCTACAATACCATGGGTCTAACCCTAGCTGCCTGCAGCAGGAACAGGCTTTAACCCTGCATGTGTTCCACTCTGCTCCCAAGGGAGAGGACCTGTCTCAAAGGATTCATCTGGTTTAATTTTTCAAGACCTAGGTCATGAGGAAGTGTTTTTCCTCTTCACTAGTGCTACTGAGAAAGTGCTCACTTTTTCTTATACAGTTTAGTATCAGATGGGAGATGCTTTTCTGAAGAAAGAGCAAGGAAGAGCATGTCCCAGGGCACCTGACCTCAGTAAGGATGTGGTACTGCAGATGCTGCTGAAAGAATGACCACTTGAAAGATCATGAGATTTGTGTAGTGTTTCAAAAGCTATCTGCTTGCTCACCCCCATAAACATAGGAAAAGAGGTCATGCTGTAAGTTATTATATTGTTTTTACAAAATCAGAGTATATTTTTTCAAACTAGGTAAACTGCTGTACATGTGTTTTGTCATCTGAACAGTATTTAGCCCCACTGGCACTTTTTAACTTTCTGCATATTTTCAACTGCTGCAGAATTTTAAATCCTTCCTATTTAATATAGCTTTCACTGTTTGAATCCTTGAAAAAAAACCTGAAGTGTTCCCTGTACTTACACTTTTGAGAGCTGAAGCTGTGCCAGAATGCCTTCACAGATCCTGAAAATGGTAATTATAGAAATGGAAGTTAGATGTATTCACCAGGAACCTGCAATGTTTCTAGCTGCAAATAGATACATGGCCTAGGAAAGTTCAGCGTGATGATCCTTGATAACAGAGGCATGTAAGAAATGTGGACCAAAGCAAGTACTTTTCCTTCTTTTCCCATTATTCTTACTATTTTCAGTATTACTTTTGGTCACACGTGGCTTCTCAGAGGAAAGCCCCCACTTAAGTCTCTTACTGGTCTCTACTCTCTACAAGTTTATGTGACAACTTGAGCTGTGGAAGGCAAAGAGACAGAGGGGCTATGCTGGGGAGAACAGGACTAGAAGGTTGCTGGGTAAGCGAATGCCAACTCAGACATGGTGAAATCTTCTTTTCTCTACATGGAAAATGCTAATTAAAAATAAAATTCATAAACATCAGTGTTTTCTGGGTTTTTCTCCATTCTCAGCAAATGAACTCCAGGAAACTCAGTTTTTCACCTTAGCCAAGTTTATCTATATTTTTGCTTTCCAAAAGAAAAATGTATTTTTTTAAAAAGAGTTTTACTCAGAAAAGTATTTGGCTGAAACATGCTCTAGTTCCACTTCAGATCATATAAATCTTTCATATAAAGTGTATACTCTCTCTCTGTTGAATAAGTTTTGGAATAAAATTTCTGGCCAGCCTCAGTCTTTGTACTCAGCACTGCAGCTGGTCTGCGACCTCAAATCAAGTGGAATGTAGATTGTAGTCATGCTGCAAATGACCTTCCTCCAACGTTTCTGAAAGTTGCTGCTTTTTGATGGAATATTTTTGGCTTGGTAGTTCCTGGCGTGTGGCAGCTTTGCATGTAACCAGAGCACTTCTCCTGTGCTGTATATAGCTGGTGCTGCAAGTGCTGCCTCTCCAAAGGCAAGCAGGCTGCCTGCGAGGATGAAAACCTAAAGCCCGGGCATCAGGCTGCGCTGTACTCAGTTCAAGGATCTAACACGCATAAAGAGAGCCCAGCACAGCTTTGTGATTCCCAGGGTGCTGATGTTCTCCTGGCAAGTGTTAAAGCAGCCCCCGACTTGGCTTGGCAGCACGTTTACCCTGGTTAGATTTCCCTGGGGCCCTTCTGCAGGCAATTTCTCTCTGCAGGGTTTGTACTCTGGGCATTAACAGCACACAGAGTTTGTCTTGTCTTCTCAACACTACCTGAAGATTTATTTCTCCATGCAGAGACAACGTGTACCTGCTTCTTGAACACGTTTTGTGGTGTCTTTGTGTTCCTGGAGCTGTGCATGGGCACTGTTTTGACAGCCTCAATCTAATCTAGAGGAAGTCAGTAGGAGAGCCATGAGGTCAGCTTGTCTCTTTAGTGAGCTATTTAATGTTTGTATTATGTGACTTAGAGTGAAAAGACACATTTAGCTTATGGTATCTCAACAAACAATCCTGTCTTTGTTGAGCTGTGATGTCGCTGGTGATGAAGGTCTTGCATTGCTGATCTCAAACAAGGACATTTTCTGCAGCTGATCTTTGAATAGATGAACAGATCCTCTAACATCACCCTGAAGACATTTACGTATATTTTGAAACAAATTTAGTAGCTAGATATTTTTCCTAACAAATGATGGCTTGTTTATGATAATTGGAGTAATTGTTTTGTTCTTCTTCCCGCATCATCTTGTGGTAAATAATTTCTTTAATCCATCACAAAGCTGTTGAGAACATTTGGCAAAAAAGAAAAATGTAAAAAGCCTTCACACCCAAAGTGTTACTCTGCCTCCCTGATCATTCTTACAACCATTAGCTTCTCAGTGCCCCAGTTCAGTGGAGATGGCATCTGAAAAGATTTCTGTTGTTTTCTGGAAACCTTTTTGTATGAACAGTATCAAAAAGATGACAGGGAACATCCACATGTATTATTCACTGTTAATACCAATACTCTCTTTTGGTCTTTTTATAAGTGACACCAGGTGAAGGAATCTGTGCCGACCTGCAACAGAGCAACCTACTTAGCTCTGCTTTGTGGTCCTAAGTAAAGGACTGCTCAAAACTTTTTGCAAAAGCTATTCAGTAACTTTTTTTTTTTTAATCAAAGAGACAGTGTTGGGTTTTGTAAATGCCTTACTTGCCTACAATTGCTAATAGTTCTTCAAATTACAAAAAATGTGACTGTGTAAGAAACTTTCACTTCCTTTTCTCTGATTATCTTTTAAATTTTGCCTGGAAAAAAATTTGATCAATTAAAAAAAAATTTTGAAACAGCCTCTCTGCAGCCTCATTTCTTTACAGGGCCATATACACTGGTGCATTTATGTACAGCATGCTGCTGGCTCTGCATAATTCAGCTATGGCCCTTCTCAGAAAGCATCCTGAAGGGGTAATTTCCACTGCAAAATCAACCACTCACTTGTAGATTCATCCTTCTCCACTGTAGATAACTAACCTAACTGAGCCTTTAGGGGGATCTTACAAAATTGTATCTCATTTCTCTGTTAGCAGTAGAATTCAGGGGTGGCAGAGCTTCTTACTTGTTTGACTAACATTACATGTCTGAATACAGAAGTGTGGTGGGATGAACCCGGGTTACTGCCCCTTGCCCTTTGTCCATCTGTAGTGGAGTTAAAAACAGCATCACAGAGCACAGGACCCAGTCTCATGTGTTGGAGGCTGCTCTTGTTATTCACAGTAGGGTTTGCAGCAGGATTTCCTGTGTGCTCTTTGACTCCCCCCTGAAAGCAGAACTGGTGTTTTCTGCACAGGCTTTGTCCTAGTGCTTATTGCCCTCTCCATGCTCTGTGGACTGCAGTGAATTGATTGCTTCATCCCTGATTTGCTGTTATTCGCTTTTTGCTGATAAGAAGTTGAGGGAGGGAGAAAGGGCAAAAATATCTGTAAGATTTGGGCTCTTGGGGTTGAAAGGTTATCTGCACTTTTAGAGTTGGTCCCTCTTTTGCTGACATACAGTCCTTTTCTGGGAGGGTGTTTGGGTATAAGACTGTGTGTCCATATAGCTAAATAAACCAACATCTGCTAGTGAGCTTAAGCACTGGACAATAATTATCCATATTTGGCAGGTCACTGCCTTCTGTGGCCGGGCTATGCCAGTTGGCAGTTGGCATGGCTAAGGGAAGATGATGCTCCAGAGACCACCCCTCACAGGCAGGATGGAAAATACTGCGCAGTGTCTGACCCCTCCTCTGTACCCTGGCAGGCTCCAGCAAGCCTTGCTTCCTCCAGCACTCCTGCATGCTCTTATGCCCTACGGCATGGCACAGATATTTCACCTGCACTTGCTATAAAATCATCACTCTGCTGAAATCACATAATGTGTTTAAGTCATGTTATTTCAGGCATTTTGAATTAAACACCATCCCCTGTCCCAATTCTTAAGGATACAAAGCATTACAAAGGCTGCAGAGCACATTTACAGCCAGGTCTATGCAGTGTGGATGTGAAGATAAGCAGAAGGCTGAAACACCTCTCCTATGCAGATAGGCTGAGAGAATTGAGGTTGTTCAGCCTGAAGAAGAGAAGGCACCTTCCAGTACCTAATGGGACTCAAGAATGGTGGGGAGGGAATTTTTACAAGGGCATGTAGTGACAGGACAGGGGAAAATGGCTTCAAACTGAAGGGGGGCGGGTTTGGATTAGATATTAGGAAGATATTCTTCATTGTGAGGGTGGTGAGGCACTGGCGCAGGTTGTCCAGAGAAATTGTGGATGCCCCATCCCTGAAAGCATTCAAGGCCAGCTTGGGTGGAGCTTGAGCAACCTGGCCTAGTGGAAGGTGTGGCCCACGGCAGGAAAGACGGAATGAGATCATCTTTAAGGTCCCTTCCAACCCAAACCATTCTATGATTCTATGACCCACTGTGGTTCACTTGGCCCCAGTCTCGGTCCTGTTGTTATTTAGCAGCACAGCCATAGGCAGAGAGGCTGGAGGTCTGGAGCCAGGTACCTTTGTGTGGGAAGGGCAAATGAAAGGGGTGCTGACTGCCAGACCTGGATCTGAGGGAACTCCTGGTGTTTAGGAAAAATGGGGGAGAGACATCTGCAACACAGAGCCACTGGCAAAAGGCTCTTTTTTGGGCCAAAAGTAATGTCATTTTGGGATTTATGAAAGCTGATAGTGCAGCCAAAAAGTGTTGCCCTGAAAAGAAGGTTGAAAGAGCCTCTGTCTGTTGGGATTTATCTGTGCTGTTTGTCCATGTCTCCAGCCGATAGTCTAGGACAAAAGACTAAACTTATTTATGTGTCCCGTTTTAGGTTTCTAAAAGATCCTTAAATCCTAGTAAATAAAGCACACCCTGAAATCAGGTAGATAGATACACATGGATGAATGACTCTCCCCTTTGGGCTGGGGCTTCTGGGGAAAGTCGACAGACTAGGCCTGTTTTGGCTTCCCCCCCCTTTTCTCCCCACAATGCTATTCGGTACCAGAGTTAAATGCAGCAGAAGTTGCGCCCACTGGGAACTTCTGCACATTTGACACCTCTCTGAGGTCTGGCACTGACTACTAGAACAAAGCTATGTGAATGAACTCAATAACAGATGTGAATTTATCTGTCAGATATCAGAATCTGTCAGAATCACAAAAAAGAGATAGTTATTTCTGATAATTTTCCTTCATGCAAGTCTGCAAGACTTTTTTCCCTCAGAAATAGAAAATGGGAAGTACTTTTTGGTCAGACATGTCCTCTAAATTCTGTGGTTTGTGCTCCTTATAACTGCAGTTGCTGACAAGCAACAAGTGATTACTGTTTTCTATTGTTATTTTTAGAACTTAGATATAAATGGTGCAATAAAAGCAGAAGGGACAAAACAGCGTAGTGCTTCAAACTTTCAATGTTTTGAAAAGAGCTGCTGAAGTCAGGCTCATGCACTAAGCTGTGGTGTACCTGGTAACGCTGTCAAGAGCTGGGTGTTTGTGTCTGCAGTGTGTTAACAGCAAATCTGAGGTGACAGGTTTTACAAGTAAGCGACATGACATCTGTAGATCACAACCTGTACCAAAACCCAGTGGCTGCATTTCCTAAGGCTCACTAGGAGGCATGAGTCTGGAATTTTCAGTAAGCCACTATCCGTAGGCTCTAACAGCTGGAAATTATGAAGAGTGTTATCAACTAATGAATGCAGAGTTAGCAGCTCACTGAAAGCTAATACTGCAATGCTGGGCAGCCATAAAGGTCCTTCTGTAAGTAATTTAACTTTTTGAGCTCCATTTCCTTGTCTCCAAAATAGGACAGTGGGTGATCCTGTTTGCAGAAAAGATCCACTGATGAGGAGAACCAGACTATAAGTTGGGGATATGGTTGTTTGCCCACAGGCTGAGCAAGCCTCTTCTTTGTTCTTGTTTTGCAATGGCCTGCTTGTCCTCCCCTTCTCCTTGAGTGTGGCATTCCTCTAAAGGGATCCAAGTGGGAAGGGTTGTAGGAGATAACCTCAATGACACCTGTATTCCTGTGCCGAGTATCCTCTGTTAGCTGATTCTGCAAGGGTTTACAGTCAGCCCAGCGGCAGGCTCAGCAGAACACTCTGATGTGCCCTGCATTCGTCATTGTCTAGATGCAGCAGCAGTCCATTCTCTCTGGATATGGGCCATAATGGCCAAGCAGAAGCCGGTGCCCTTCTTTTGCTTGTTTTATGAAACTGAAAGTAATATTTATGTGACGTTTATCTGGACTGCGAATTCCTCTAGGTTCACTCACTAGGTTTAATCAGCATCACTCAAATATTTTTGTAGCTTCCTACTGCCCCTCAGGACTATAATAAAATCTGAAATGGAGCAATCTATTTGCAAGCCTTTAAGACAATGCAGATCTTTTCTGAAGTGCATCCTCCAGGAGCACAGAAAGTAATAGCTTTCCATTTCACCCACAAAGAGGGATGAAGTTTCATTTTTAGTTAGACTTTCGCACATTTACAACCTTCCTCTCTAGGTTTTACTAACAGCCACAAAGCTTTCCAGGCTCTCAGAAAGGACTGTAAGAAGCAGAGGTTTCCACAGGACATTGGAGTTGTGCATAGAATGCAGACATGGTCCTTCTGTAGCTCAAACACTGTACCAAAGCCTCCGGGTCCAGGGCTGCAGCTTCCCAGTGTGGAGGCCCTGGGCAGGAGCAGGGAGTTTGATGGGTGCTCTGGTTCCCTTCCACCGCTGCAGGATGCACTTCATGAGGCCAAGAAAAACTCAGCTACTCTTCCCCCTCAGTTCTGCCACCATTTTTGAGCCTCACCTGCAAGAACTTCTGCCCTAACCTTTGCCAGGACAGCAAATGCCATGGCCTGAAGTTTTATTGCATTTAGACAAACACTCACTGATGACAAAGCACTCTGTCTACAGAGTCATGTAGGGCACGGACATCTTTGCACTAGGTCAGTTTGCTTAAAGGCATTTCCAAACTGGCCTTGAACACCTCCAGGAATGGGGCATCCACAAGTTCTCCAGGCAGTTTGTTCCAGTGTCTCATCACCCTCATCATAAATAATTTTTTTCTTATAGCTTATCTAAATCTAACCTCTTACACTTTCAAACTGTTGCCCCTCATCCTGTCACTACAGGGTCTGATTAAAAAACATTTCTCCATCTCTTGTATAAGCCTCTTTAATAAAAAGCTGCGATGAGGTCTCTCCAGGTTGAACAAACCCAACTCTCTCAGCCCCCTGACAATTTTTGTGCCCATTTTCCATTTCTTACCCCGAGTGGAATCTGTTTTGCCAAATACAGGAATTGCTAAGTGGTCTCCCTGTCTTTATCTCAATACATGAGCTTTCTTGTTCCTGGGGTTTTTTCCTGTTTTCTACCCCATCCTTTTGGGTGTGTGAGAGTGGAGAGTGAGCAGCTGGGTGGGAGTTTGACTGTCAGCCAAGGCTAACCCACCAGAGGTAGCATCCTTGAAGCACATTTAAAATACAAATATAGAACATGTTTCTTCCAAAATGACTGCTCTTCTGTGGAGTGTTTGCCTATTACACACTTTCAGCCCCTTTCTCTGCTTAAAAGGAGTCAAATTTTTACCACCCTGCCCCATTGGCTGTGTACTACTCTGGTTTTCTTCCTTCCCTATTATAGCTGTGATTTGGAAAAAAAAAAGATTAAGTGTTGGCTGGAACAGAGATAGAAGGGAAGAGTAAGTGGTGCACTGACTTGACAGGCTGGTGCTGGCTACTATCCTGACCAACTGTTTAGTGTGCATATGTTATTGGAAATATATAAACAGCCCATGGAGCAGGAATCAGGATCTGGGGCATCAAAGAGTTGGACTCCCTTTTTGTCTCTGGGGGATCCAAAGATGTCAGTCTTTAGTTTGAGAGCAAGTAGTGCAGGGAAATTATTTGGTGAAAAAGGACTCTGTCTTCTGGGGACTAGAATTTCCTAAAGTATCTTTGGCATGCAGCAGGTCTCCAGAGCTCAAATGGATCATGAAGGCTTGTATCACAGAGTTCAAGTCCTTGCTACAAATCAGCCAAAAGTGATGATCTGGAATTATCTAACCATTAGCTGGACCTGTTTCTCTCTGGCTTTAAACAGCCAGTTTCAGAAACGGTCTCACGGTTGACATTTCTAAGCAGACACAACTGCATGTTCTCCTTGGTGGCCTTCCCTGTTGGCTTGGCTCAGGCAGTCCTTTGCTTGGTGTGCCCATTTCCAGGGAAGCCAGCTCCCCTTTCTACTGCCCCGTGGCATTCCCTGGGGAGCCCCAAACATCCTACCCACATCTGTGAGCTCTCGCAGGTTCTGACAAATTCAGGTCCCCTTTGATTGAGCTCTCAGGTCAAAGTATCGAATTTGTCTACTTTGTGATTGATCATAATTTTTAAAAAAAGGCCTCTAGAAAGCTGAAACATTAGTGTGTTGTATCCTCTAACTTTGCGCATCACACAGGGGCAGGTTGGAGACTGCACGTCTGAGCTAAACAAATCTGAGACAAACTTCTTCCAAGATCTAACAGCATTCTTAGCATTCCCTTGAGTCCTCTCTTCATGTGCTAATCCAAACACCCTCTTTTAAAAAGTCAAGAGGTTTGTGCTCTTCATAATCCCAACAAGACACTGCTAACATTGCTGCATTTCAATACTCTGGGCACTATCTGATCAATTGTTTTTTCACGGAGAAAAGGCAGATTTTTCTTTTATTACCATCACTCCTGGAAAATAAAACATAGAATAAAATTATTTCAATTGGAAGGGAACCCCAATGATCATCTAGTCCAACTGTTCGACCACTTCATGGCATGTTAATAAGGGAGCTGTCCGAATGCTTCTTAAACACTGACTGGAGGCATCGACCCCTCTCTAGGAAGTCTGTTTCAATGTTCGACCACCCTCTTGTAAAGAAATGCCTCTGAATGTTCAGTCTAAACCTCCCTTGGAGACAAAGTATGCTAATAAACTACTTTTGCCATGGCTATAATGGGAAATACTTCTACTTAATTAGCTCAATGGATTATAGCATTTACTCACAATCGCGTATAGAGAAGCACTTGGTTTGGGAAAAGGCTGTATTGTATGTGGAAGGGTTAAACTGGATCAGTTCTTCCTGCAGAGCAGCCATATGTGACTATTTTCATCTCCAGACAGACAAGCGCAGCAGTAGCCCTTCGAGGATATAAATCACGAGTTTCTGTGAAGCTCTACAGTGTGGGCTGTTATGATCTCAGTTTGATCTTTGATCCCAGTTTCACACCTTTGATGTGAACCCAAGTTTGGCAAGGATGTGGTCATGTTCTACCTGAAAGGTTTGTTTGGGTTTTTCAGTGATTTTTTTAACTTCTTCCTGCCTTGGTTCCAAGTTCCTTAGTCTTGTTTACTTGCTAATTGTAGACCATTAGCTGGAGTAATAAATGTCTATTTTCTGTGACTCTCCTCTGAGTCATGAAGTGTTGGACAGAAGAGCAGCTAGCACTGCTGGAAACGCTGCTAGAAAAAATAATCAGAGTTCCAGGTGCTACTTACGGCCTCCTCAGATTAATTTTTCAAATTGTCTTTTTAGAAATTATAAATTATTCAGATAATGAGAAAAAATGTCATAAAATATATTTTAAAGTTTTGAGTTCTCTGTTCTTTCAGCAGCCATGGCTCTCTGTACCTATAAACCTAGAAAGACTGTGTGAAAACCAGTGCAAAAAACATTACTTTTCACTCACTGGTGACTGATCAGATAGGCCCAAGCAGCTGGTCCATCCCTGCAGTTGTTCTTTCTCAGCAGTACTACATCTTACTGAAAACTTTGTTCTCAGGTTTTGAGCATGGCTTCAGTCTGTCTCGCTGGGAATGCACGGTGTTGAGCAATGCAGCTAATTTTTCCCAATGAATCTAGTCATCTTTCCTACATCCTAAACTGTCCTGATGATCTGTATACCTGTTCTGAGGTCATTGTGCTCTTTTGCTTGGCTCTGATCAGGCACATGTGCTCCTACATAAGCAAACACCCTCCTTCCGGATGGTTAGCTCAGAGTTCTGTTCTCTTCAAATTTCAGAGAAAACCAAATCCTCTGCGGCACTAACTTGGTGAGTTAAACTTTTGTTTAAGTTGAATTATCTTGAGAGACAGAAATGAGCTGGAATTGAAACTTCACAGCTGAAATACTTTGCTTATATTTATTTTGTTTGGCTGTACCTTCCTTGAAGGTAACTTAGACCCACTGCATCCTTAGTTGATACTGAGAAAGTAAGACTTACAGCTATCTTGTGGAAACACAGATTTGATTCAAATGATAGTAATATTTCTCTTCTATCCTCTCCATCTCTGGCTTTGTTGAAAACTTCTATTATTGGTCTGCAAGTTTCAGGAGATTGAAAATTTCTCTGGCACATCCACATGAAGCTTGTGGATGTTGTTTACTGTTCCTTAGGCTGTAACAGTAATTATATATCAAATGGCAGAGTGAAGCCTCAAGAGATTGGAATTTCCTCTAAAACATTAAGCCTGTGACAATATTGTCCACCTTATCTAACCACGTACACCTTACACGTGTGTGCATAAACTTCTTTCCAATTTTACTTATATCTTAAAAAGATTGTATTAAATCTTGTTCTGATTTAAGCATTAGTTCTTAGATGCTATTCTTGGATGTCAGAGATTTAGTTCTCACCACTCAAGGAAATGGTTTTACCCCAAATAACCGATGGCAAACCTGCGGTGGAGAACTCCAGTGTGGCTGCCATAGAGAGGGAGTGGTGAATAAGAGGCAGAGAAGGGCCATGAGGGTGCACAGCTGTGCCCAAGTCCTGTCTAACCAAGCAGAGCTAATGGGTTTTGACCTGAGGCTGGGGATTGTTGGTACTCATGCTGCTTACAACAGGAAACCAGGAGCCCTCATTCTCTGCTCTTCAGTGACACCTTGTTAACACAGCTTGAGGACCTGGAGAGTGCAGAATTAGGATGATTTAAATTCATTATTTAAATAGATACACTGACTATCTTATTGACTCTCAATGTACTGTTTATGTAGGAACCTCTGTTTGAAACAACTCCTAATTCAACATCAGGAGAAAGAAGCCTTTACATTTTCATTGAGCTCCAATCTTTTATTTTATCTCATAATAACTACTTTGCTATTTTATTTCCTTTGGATTGAGCCTAAGATCAAAGCAATAACTTTGTTAAAAAGCAATCAATTCTAATCAGTTTAATAAGCAGCAAAGGATTTGCTTTGACTAAATGAAGGGGTTGTAGCCAGACCTCTGTGCTATGAGCCTGTGCCTGCTGGCACTGCTCTGTGCTTCATGTCTCAGCCTCCCTTGTCCCTGACCCATTCAGTCCCTGTCCTGTCTCATCTTGTTGTGGGTATGTGCCTGCTTTTCCCACTCGGGGAGCTTGAGCAGCTTTAGTCTGTTCAGCTCACATGAGAAAGGCCTGAATAATTACACCTTGGAGACTTTCCTGGAGCTGAGGGTAAACAGCAGGGAAGCAGAATTTTATTCACTTCCAAGCAGAACTTACCCAGCTCTTGGTATCCAGTGTGGAACATTTCAGTTTCTTACTTTTTTCACTTACCACTGCCCAGTCCAAAATGAAGCAGTAAGTTGGTGCATGTACTCAGGCCATTTACTTCCTAGGGCTTTCACATACCAGGGCTACATTTCTGGAATTCCTCCTATTCTTTAAAACATAAAGCTCCAGTTATATCCAAGCTCCTGGTGTTAACAAGTTAATTTACTTTTCAAATTGCACCACTGATCTGGAATGCCAGGGAAGAAGGCAATGGCTGGCACTGGCATTAGCATTAGCCTCAAGATGGAAAGCAGTATTTGTCCATTCCCATTTGACTTTTTCATTAATAGATGGTAGGGCAGAGTATACCCTCAGCAAACTGAGAAGAGTGGCTGATATAACAGAGGGTTATGCTGTCATCCAAAGGGCCCTTGACAAGCTGGAAAAATAGGCTGACAGGAACATCATCAAGTTCAACAAGAAGAACAAAGTCCTGCACCTGGGAAGGAACCAGTGTATACTGGGGACCCCCCAGCTGGAAAGCAACTTGGAAGAAAAGGACCTGGGCATCCTGGTGGATGCAAAGTTGAACAGGAGCCAGCAATGTGCCCTTGGAAAGAAGGGCTAACGGTATCCTGGGACCCATTAGGCAAAGCCTTGCCAGCAGGTTGAGGAAGTTGGTCCTGGTCCTCTGCTCAGCAGTGGTGAGGCCATACCTGGAGCACTGTGTCCAGTCCACCAGAGGCAGATGGGCACAAACTGCCCATCTGCAGAGGTTACCTTTGAACATCAGAAGACACTTTTCCATGTGAGGATGACTGAGCACTGGCACAGGTTGCCCAGAGATACTGTGGAGTCTCCCTCCCTGGAGATATTCAAGAGTTGTCTGGATACAGTGCTCGGGAACTTGCTCTAGGTGACCCTGCTTGAGCAGAGGATTGGACTAGAGGACCTCTAGAGGTCCCTTCCAACCTCAATCATTCTGTGATTCTGTTATCTTTTCCTGTTACAGACTGTAAGGCAGAGGATGACCTTGTCACTCAAATTTAATACTGAGTGTCTTTGCTCTAGCTAATGTAATATATAAGAACAATTTCTTGGTGCAATTCTTTTCTGAAATCAAATAGCTTGAGCTAGAGTGTATTAAAGGGATCCTTTCTCTGAGACCTTTGGGATTAAAGGAAGGACCCATAGGAAGAATTTCTAAAAATTGATGTGGCAGGTGAACCTGAGCATATCTGGATGCCAAATTACACATCATTCATGGTCCTCCTTTGCCACCCACAACTTCCTCTGGATACACCATTTGGCTTGGGCAACATGAAAACAGCACTGGGGATCTTGCATCCTTCTTCAAAAGTAAAAGGTGTGAAGCAATTCAGCAAAAGGTGACTCTCAGGCAGCTGGTGAGCTGGCAGGCCCAGGTACAACAGGGTGCTGAGAGGCAGTGTCACAGAGAGCAGAGCTGTACACAGACACAAAGTAGTTCTTTACACTATGAAAGGTCTCATCACACAGTACGTGGACTGTGCTTTTCAAAGCACACTCTGCATAGCTGTATTTTTCATTGAGAAGCTCTATTAAGCTTTAGACCAAGACTGTAATCAATCACTGCTGTGTTTTCTGATGTTTGTGAGGATCAGCTGGAATGTGCTATTTAATATGAAAGCAGTGTATGCACCATTTCTACTGTAGATTGGCATTGAATAACCTCACAAATACATTAAACTGTTAATTTGACTTTAGTTTGTCTAAATGCTTCAATCGAGGCTGTGAATTCTTTTACTTAGAGAGCATTCATCCCTTTCAAAATAGAGCACACTGCTTGCCTTCCCTTTTAAATACCTCAGCTATAAAACAGTTGCAAACACTAAAGTCAAACCAGCAAAATATTGTGGGAATCATTAGGTGAATAATATTATTTTAAATTTACTTTCAGGTACTTTTCCTAACAATATCAGGGATATATTTCTTGTATTTGATGATGCACATTTGCTGATAAGCCAGGTACTAATTAACATACCCTGCACTTAGGATTCCCTAGTGACAATCAAAGAAAAAATGTCTTGGGAATGATTAACAATCAAAGCTAAAGCTAACAGCTGACTTCAGATCAATCTGATCTTTACCAGAATGCATTTGGCTACACAGACATGAAGTAACCCCTGTAATCCTTTAAGTGAGGTTACTCCAATCATACAGAGGCCATAAAAATAGCACTTGAAATTTAACAGGTTTATGATGGCCAGTGCCCGACATGAAGAAACATCAAAAGAAAATATTCATTTTACGTAAAGTTTGCTTAGGCTCAAGAGGCCATTTAACACCTATGGCACAGCCTTCAAGCTGGGAAAAATGCACTTTGTTTTCCTATCCTGTACACAACCAGTTAACTCTCAGTTCTGCCTCTCCCTCTGCCCCTCATCTTCACTAAATCCAAGTGATCTCCTCTTATACAACATTTAGGTGACTTACTTTCTTTCGAGTGTGCTGTTACACTCCACTCCAAATGTGATCAACTCTTTGCTTTTTCACCTTAATGTTCTGCTTTAACTATGCTGAATCCTAAAGCATATTCTATTTTGGGAGCATCCTAGCTTTTGGCATGTTTATAAATCAAGTCCTCAGCAACCTGAAAGTAGAGTGATGGTTAGCGTCCAAGGCTGCAAATCAGCTTACCTTGGTTGCTGATAAATATGACAGAAACACGTGTCTGCAACTAGTAATTTTCTCTTGCTAGGACATTTTTAGGGGCAAAAAAAGAAGATTTTAACACATCCAATTGAAAATCTCTCCCAGACATGTTATCTATATCTTCTTAACATACTGTTCTGGGGCTGCTAGTGTAGAAAGAGCAGGGAGAACAATGTAAACCTTACTGAAATTGAGCAAATTGGATTGTGGTGGCTAAGTTCAAGTGAAAGCTTCTTGTAAATGAAGAGCTTACGACTATTTGGCTGGCAGAAAGCCATGTGATCTTACTCATCTAATTCCCAGGAGACTTCTAGGTAGTGACAAATCCTACTGCTCCAGCAGCTGCATGTGTGCAGGTGCAGAATCACAGAGCTACTGCAATGAATAGTGAGGCACGAACAGCAAGAAGGGGAGACAGGATACTCTCTGTCATTCTGTTGTCAGTGCTATCACTTGCTCCCTGTGACAATTCTGCGACTAATTTCTTATTTATCACCTTAATGTCAAAGACTCAGCAATGATGGACTCAGTTCCCAGTGTGGTAGGTATTCTGCAAACACAGAACAAAAAGGCAATTTCTGCCTCTAACCCCAAGCCTGCCATCTAAGAATAAGATTTAACACAGCAGGATGCAGACAGCTTGGTAGGAGTATGGGGGATCCAGTGGAGACATTATGTTCACCGTCAGAGGCAGGTTGCTCCAGCTACCAGCAGCCTGGCTAGCAGGTAACATTTTGGTGACATCCTGGCAAAAGAGATTTTAAGAAATGTTTGGGAGTACACATAAGCACGTCTATGGAACTTCATTGACCACTTGCATTGTGTGAGGGCAAGATAAAGAAAGATGACATGTTTTAGGACTCCAAATAAGTGGGTCCTGCCACAGTCTGTTTAGAAGCATATTTTAGTCCGTGAGAATGCCTAGAAGACAAGAGCTAGACAGGGGTAGAGGTTTGAAGAGCTGGGAGTGAAAAGATGAGAAAAAAAAGACATTAATGCAATGCAAGGAGAGGATAAAGTGAAGGATCCAAATAGCAGCACAGGAAAATTATTTTCTAGAAGGATTTTGAATGAGACAAATAGATAGCAGGAATACTGGTAAAAACAACCTGTCAGACTCAGGTGTCTCCTGGCCATGGAGACAGAAGATGAGACACAGAATGGCAGGGGTGAAAGGATGGCAGTGTTTCCCAAGTGAGCTGGAGAAAAGAAAGGAGAGATGGTGAGACAGATGGTAGACAATCTCACCCTGTTGGCTCTGTGTTAGAGATCACACGTGTATAAGGAGCTATCAGACAGACAGATTTGCACGCAAGTGAAAGACAGGCCCAGGTGAGGGAGGGCAGCATATTTATGGACAGAAGGCCAGAAGAGGTTGGGGACTCTTAGTTTTAGTCCAAACCCAGTTCATAGTGAGTTTGAGTAAATGTCCTACCCTCCTCTACATTCCCTGTCATTCAGCTACCTGTATAAGGTAAGGGCAGTGTTAATTGGATGGTATGAGATTTAACAGAAACAGGTACAGTGCTTAGAAACCTCTGCATGACTCTGTTATCAAAGTGCAAAATATTGTTTACCCCAATCTAGAAAATACATTCTTTCTTTCACAAGTTGCTTTGGTGACTTCCAGACACCTGCCCTTGTTTCATTGCAGGTAGAAGAAAAACCCCACCAAAACTAGGTCCACGAGTTTCAAGAAACTTTGCTACTCTAAAGGAGCAGCCTTGAAGACCATGAAGTTGTGGGGCCTGAAGGTCTCTTCAGTTTCCACCCTGAAAGACACCTTAATCTAGCCAAACGTCTCACATGCATTAAGCCAAGAGACTTGCAGTGGTTTCCCAGGTTACAGTTCATTAGTGTCTGTATCACAGCAGACCAGGAAGCACACTAAAGTAAGTACAATGCAGGTTTCATTGTTGCATGGTGCTGACAGAGAACTCGCTTCTCATACAGAAAATTAGACAGGCCGTGGTACTTCAGGTATTTTTAACTCGTGTTATGATGAGAGTTTTAGAAATAGGAGAGCTGGCATAAAGGACTGCACGTAAATCCACAGTTCACAGTGTAAGGTACTGCTCTTTCAAGCTTATGGCATCTAACAGCCACTGTAATAAATACCCACATGTGGGGAGGATTGATTTGCTGAACACTCTGCTGGACTTCTTCTAGAACATGCATGCTGGCAAGTTTCCCAGCTACAGGGGGGATGGCTTGAGGCCTGAGGGACTGCTGGAAAGCAGGCACTGCAGGCTAAGGCACCTACCCAAGCATGCAATCACAGAAAATAAGCGCCCTTAGCACTCTCCCGACCCTACTCCAAGGAAATATCTCCTTTAGCTATGTGACAATGTGCTACTTGAAGGTCATGGGGAGACTGGGGAGATTTTCTGCATTTTTATGCATTCACAGGACCTGACCTTGAAAGGTGTTCCCTGTGGGAAAACCACAGAGTCTGCACAAGGCTCCAGCAGGATCAGTGGTCACCTTGTACATGCAGCATTCCAGACATGCAGAGCATTTTCCAAGGACCAGGGCCATCAGTAATCAGACTAGGAGCTGGGACTGCTCATCTGCTGGAATCAGTGCTTGTCATACTAACTCCTGCTGCTTCAGTGGTCCCGGTACTCTGCTCCCTGGGTGTGTCTCCCCAGCTGTCTTGCTCTGGCTCCTAGGGCCATGCAGCTTTGATGGTCAGTGTTTAATAGTGCCCAACACCACAGGCTCCAGCACAGCCTTACCACAGATTAACAGAAGCAACAGAAACAGGCAGGAGGGAACAGTGCACCTTCTGTGCTTGGTGCTGTTTCGAAAGAACCGCATAGCAATATACACCAAATAGCCAGAGTCTGAAGTATGTGTCTGAAGTGTCTGACTTCAGAGACATTAACAACTAAGTTTCATAATGATTAGAAGCTACTGAACGAAAAGACGAGCTTGGAAAATGAAAGCAGGCTTCCCCATTCCATTTTTCAACTGCCCTGAAAGGAGGCAAAGGGATCTTTGTAGAAACTCTCTAACAATATATTCCCTTCCCAGTTACTTTCCTGGATTTGCTGATGGATGGGACAGCTCACTGCAGAGGTTATTGGTACATTCAAACATGAGTTTCATAAGCCCATTATTACTAGAATCTGTGGGATAATTAATGCTTGCATGAGAAGTTAATGAAGGACAAAGATTCTTTACTGCTGATGGTGTCGGTGAAACAACTGTCTGGAACATATGAAAGAGCTATTGTCAGTAACAAATTACCATTACAGAGAGCCACATGAATATAAATCTCTCAGGAAAGGTGACATGCTCTTTATTTTGTGGCTCTTATTCCAACAGTGACCCTACTGTCCATGTGCATTATCTCTCTGATGCACCCATTTGGCTTCTTGGTGGGCGTCTGTACAGTTGAAGGTCTCATCGTTCTGCAGTTCTGACAGAGTCCCATTTACCTCCCACCTGAGACCTGTTCTTCTGTCTAAAAACTCCTCGTCTCTTCTCAGTCCAATTTAACTGTCTTTTGTGATCCCTGAGCCAAATACCCAGATGTAGAGGCCAGCACTTTAAGCAATATTGATGTCATTGCTGTGTCACTGAACAAACAGATGTCATGTACCCTTCACCTGTGCAACGTGCTTCTGTACAGTACTGCTAACTGGAGCTTTCTTTTGGGTGGTAGCTTTCTCTCTCTAATGGCTAAGGGCCAGCAAATCTTTGGATACAAACTTGGAGGTAATTTAACTCATATCTAGTAAATCAACTGGATGAGAGTGTGCATCAGAGCACAAATCCTGATTGAATTTAGGCAATCTAAAGGTAACAGGATAGAGAATTGTAGGTCTGGTTAACACTGTTAACATCATCTGCAGACAGGATTGTGTTTGCTCCTCACTTTAAAATTAAATGTGACATACAAGCAAGATGTCACCAAAAACTACATTTTCAGTGCCTTTCAACTTCTCTAACATATTTAAGAAACTGTTATATAAAACAGAATTGCTTTTCCTTTAAAAAAAATTCTTCTGAATTCTACTTGGCCGGTTAATGAAATGACTTTCCATGTGGGTCATGATTATCTGGCTGGCTGAGTATGAGTTGATCCTCGTCCCATCAGGCTGTGATTCTTCTGAGATTGCTACAAATCCCACAGAAGTGCCTAAAAACTGTCAGGTTTTCCACTAGATTTAATTCAGCTTAGGTTTGTAAAGCTGTCGGGGGAAAGAGAACTCCTTGTGTATTTGGCTGCTTGGAAAGTTCTTGTACATTGTTTATCCCTGCTGGTACTTGAAAAGACTTGCAAGGACAAATTGGTCCATGATTTTGCTCAAGATGTCTGTGCATTGCTTAGGGTTAAACCCTGAAAATGCATACTGGCCAGGGGAAAATTCCTTGAATGCGGCCAATCAAGCTTTTTCATATAAAACTAAGCCTACAATAGAGAAAAACAGCTCATCCCACAAAAACTGGTCTGGTACTTGAAGCTATAGGTGACCCTATACCCTCCTCATTCTGTTTTGGGGTGGCAGTTCATGTGTAGACCTGGATTCTGGACCAAACCTTTACAGTGTCACCTCTCTTGGTCATTCTCCATTGATCTTGCTAAGACAGGAGCCCATACCTCGTTTGCAGAGAGGTTATTTTCATGTCATTACTTCAGAGTGGTTACAGTTCAAGGAAGAAGTGTTTTTACCGAAGAGGAAAGGAAGGGCTGCAATGCTAATGTTGGCATCTTCAGCCAGGTAAGAGCACACAATGTGCCAACACAATCCCATATGTATGGAGCATTCTTATATATGTCCACAGAGGGATTGCATCCTAGCATGATTGAAGTTTTATTAAGATTCTTTTGAAAATATCTTTAACATAATAGAGAGCAAAACTAGCTTGATCTCTGTGCAACCTTGAGGAGAAAGAAGGGGAAAAAATGGGAAATTTTTTTCTGTCCTGCAATGGATCTATTTCAGCTTGAGGGGCAAGATACTGGTGACTTCTCTGCTGCAAACTTTATTGACCTTATAATGGTCCCTGTGCATTTGTATTGCTACAGATCAGCCCTTTTTGACATAAATGCAACAGTTAAATATTTAGTTATCTTGGACAGACAAGATGAGTGAACCCTCAAAGGTCATGCAGGAAGTGTAGACCTTTACTGAGCAGGGTACTGACCAGTACTGAGCAGGGTACTGACCAGTGGTTTTCAGTAGACATTATTCCACATAGGTGAAGCTGTTGAATGATTATACCTCAAAGTTCAAGGAATTCTGCTTTCTGGAAGTGCTAGATGTGTGGACAGAGTAAATGGAGAAAGGACTTGTCTGTTGCATGGTGTGGGATGTCTGTCTTTCATAACATTAAATAGCTTACAGGAAAAGAAGAAAAAAAATAAAATCAAAGAAACATATTTATAGCAACACTGTTCATTCTCTATCCTTGCAGTGCTGGACTTAAGGGAGGATCAGTTTAGTAGCACTTGTCTATAGATGTAATGCAAATCAGAGTAAACTCAGCCACACCAGCAGCCGGAACTGGTGAAAACAGCTACATCTGTTAGCAGGAACATCGAAACAAGACAAACTCTAAAATCCCAGTGATGCTTTAAAAGTCATTTAATCTTCAAAAAGATGTCACAAATAAAAGGTTTCTTTGTGAGAAAAGCTCTGGAAAAACAATAAACCAGCATATCACAAAACAGTCAGCTCCTGCATTGTCATTTCTAAAGAGGTGAAAGTGTCAGACATTATGGGAACACGACAAATGTGCTTTACTAACACTGTTCAGGGAGCTCACATTAACTACTAACAGCCACCAACATGCACATGTGAACACATTCATCTGCAAATACAGGACATAAGTGGTGAAGAGACTGACGCAATTAATTCCTCATGAAAAGCATGCAAAATACACCAATACTTGTGCCAATGCAAATGGCAGAGGCAACAAACTGAACATAAAGGAAAACATGAAAATATGATGGAGAGTGATGGAGAGAGGAAAACGTTTTGTTTGTTCACGTGCAACAATTGTTGCAGAGTTTACAAATAAATAAAATGAAAAATAAATAGAGCTATACTAAAACAAAAAGCAGCAACTTCAAATGTGAAATTTGATATGTCTATGACATGATAGAAGATAAATAGTTTTCGAACATATGACTGGCCTGAACTGCAGAGGTCAGACTCTGATACACAAGTAAAAGTAGTGTAACATCAAAAGAGAGTGAACGGCTCCTTTATGATCAAGAGCAGAAACTGGATCTGTCACCCAGAAAAAATGAGTCATGTAATAGAGAGAACCGAGTGCGATAGATTTTGAACCACAACAAAGATGGGCAGCCTTCTCATTAAATCCAGGTAAAAGCAATCTCTTAGGAATGCTCAGAATCTTGTGTGATTTCAGCAGAAAGATATAGACATCAGGTTCTGTACTGCCAACAGAATAAAAACACCCTTGACACAACGGAGGATGTCCTGCAATAACGTAAGAACTGTAAGGACTTAGATTCAAAAGTCTAAGGATGGGGAGCAATTCAAAGCCCTTCAATGTTGCCACAGGGAACCCAAAATATTTTTGGTAAACTGCAAATCTGCTCTGCATTACAAGAAAGAGAATGACAGGGGGGACACAGACAACTGTTGCCTTATCTAGAAGCAGCCTTCTAGTATAAAAAGGCAGCAACAGAAAATAAACTATGCAAACAATACAGACACCACTTTCTTGTGAAACATCAATGAACCAGTCAGACAAGCAACACATCTGTACAAATATAGCTGACTATTCACACCCAGGTCATTCTTTCAAATATACCTCCAAATCACTCAAACATTGATACTTAGAAAATGAAATTATCAATTTTCCAGGTACATTGGTACAATGGTACCTGGAAAAAGAGGGAAGTTCTTAACTGAAACAAGATGAGCACAGACCCATAGTAGAGACATAACAAGCTAGTTATGGATATCTGACACAATACTAAGGCACCTTTAATTGCAAAGGATGAATCAGAAAAAAAAAACCCTTACAAGAATGGGCAAAGATAGATAAAACAGACAGATAGATAGAACAGACAGATAAAATTGCTAAGGTTTCAAAAGAGGTTTGCAAAAAGCAAAGAAAATGGGCAATTAGTTGTTCCCAGATAGAATATTTTGAATAGTTCTTGGTAAAAGTAACCTGTCACAATGTCTGATACTGTAGCTGGCTTTGCAGTACCAGCGCTACTCCAGCTCACAAAAATGGAAGACAGACACTTGCCAATCAGCAAACTCAAGAACTCTGAGTACTGCGGAGCCATATAAGAATCTAACTGTTTTGGGGCAAAAAGGGCAGACTTTTATTTCATGGGGACATGAATATGTACAGTCAGTACAAACATGAGGCAAAATCACAATGATGAAAGATGGTGAAATATTCAAATATTGAGATTTGAGCATCAGCTCTTAGAAAAGACATAGATCTAAGAACAGCTATTGGAGAGAGCACTCAAACCTGAACTGCAGTGGCAGGACCAGCTGCCAGGGATGTCCTGCATTTCTTGGAGACATGCACTCTTGCAAGACGTAACTTCTCTGGAAAACTACGTGGTAATAAAGCATGAAAGAGCTACTGTTCTAAACTAAGAGGAAAACATTCTCTGTTGCTAAGGGAAGTCAGGGCTTAGTTAAATCATCACTTTTTTTCGTAGCAGATACACATATATATGAGTACAGAACATGCCTCATGATGCACATTCATGGAATGATCGCTATGTGAATTAACTCCTTCCATAGACACAATCCTCAGATTTAGTTTTGCTGTTTACATTCTAGTAACTGCTATTCTTGATTACAGTATGGGGAGATGTTCCTTCTCTACCTTTGAGAACCAGATACTCTTAGCAACCCAGCAGACAGTTTCGTGACAGCTGATAAGGGTTGATTTCTGGCTTCTTGTGCAGATGACATTTAGCCACTGGGCTGTTCTTACTGATGTTTCTTCTTTAACTCAGTCTTCATAGACACAGAAAAGAACTTTTCAGCATTTTACATCTTGTAAATATGCCATCTTTAGGTAACAATTTAGCTCTTTCTGGGACAATGAAGTATCTGGTGTAGTGAAAAGTCAAACGCACTGGTACTGCGATAACTCTCCAAATATTTTTGGTTGCTAGTCTTGGATTTTCAGTCCCAGGCAAAATGTACACACATCATAAATATAACTACAATATAATGGCAACACTTGTCTTTTGCCTCCTCAGTACTGAGAAGTTTGAGGCTTAAAATAGTGATGTGCTTGCCGCATGGATAGTATTAGATAGACAGATGGTACACTGTTCTCACTTTGTAATCATACAACCCATATTTCCATGGACCTACCTACTGCCTGGTAGTCAGCATGTGAATACAAAAGGTTAACTTGTTAGGCGTGCCCTGGTAATTGGAGAATTGTCAAGTGTTTTCTGCACTGCTGAGCACACTGGTGCATGCTGATTATTTCCTAGGGTTTTAAAATATATCCTTCTCTTACGCTTTTAATAACTCTTGCTGGAATGGAGAAACATAACAGAAACTGATGTGACTTCCAAAGAGAACTTCTTCTCTCTTACTGTTTATATACACACAACTGGGAAAGTCACGTTCTCATCGTGCATTGTAATTGCTGACATAGTGGCGTATCCTATAAATGAGGTTCAGTTTTCAGGGGAATTGCTACATTTCCTTTGAGGCTCCTTCTAACACACAGACTCATGTTGTAAGTGTCCTAGCTTGATCTTTATTACTCTTTTCTTTTTGCATTAAAAAATTCAGTTCATTTTGTAAATCAGTCACAATAGTGGCTGCAGTGATACCACTGTTTGGTTTAAGCACCTTTTCCCATTTAACTTTGCCAGGATTATATGACTTTCTATCCCTACTGTGTAAGCTCTGTAGCAGTTGTTTTGGTCCCTTTGTAGCTAAGCTTACCTCAATGTGATTTCTATTTCTTTGTTTCTGAAATATTACCTTCATTAAACTTTTGTTTTCTTAGATAAAGTACGAAACAAGCATTGGAGAGGTACATAAGGAAACCCATTGTATAAACAAGCAGTGTCTTCTTACGCAGATACGGAAAAACTTTTTGTCTGGGGATTCCTCAGATATACAAAGAGAACAAAACTCTGCAGTTTCTCTCCATGCACACTCTATTGGTTTTGCTGAGGTTTCTCCAAATAAAAAAATCAAATTTCATTACTGGGTTATTACCCAGAAATATGTTCCCAGGGCTCTATGTAAAGGTTTTCCTTAATTCCTACTTCTCTGAAATAGTCTTATTATACAAGCCTAGAAAATGCTCTGGGAAGGCTTAGTGAGGCATATTATCTTTGATTTTTTCAGTTGCCCTGCACACAAGTTTATCTAATCAGATGGTGATTGCAGAAGCCTGGATCCATCACAGTTGTTAACATCAACTGAGGTTTGCGGAGTCTTTCCTTTCATCTCTCTTAGCTTGTCCTGAGACAGCAGTTTCCAAATTGATCCAAAGCAGCTATTGCTGGAATGACTATAAGGAATAGTTGAATAATGATGATTGGGCAGAATTAATTTATTATTCTTATTATTTTCTGTATGGTCATCTCTTTTCTATGGCTCACTATGGTGTAAGAAAAAGATCTGATTCCTATTGAAAAAAGAAAAAAAAATCACATTGATTTCTCTAGGCTCTTATTCCAATTCTGTGCCTCATTTTAGTCATAACCTTGTTAGGGTCCTGATCACAACAATTAGTGCATTATACAATGCAAAAACAGTTTGAATGCTGAGAGCTGTAATAGTTGATTAACTGACAAGTGAATCCTCAGTTTTTATGTTCTTCAAAAATTTTGTACTATAGGGCTGGGAGCCATTCAAAGTTTCAGTGTTTTGCTGTTAATGAGAGCTTTTTATGGTTTTATGGTTGCGTATACATAATGGTATGGGCCAAAGAAAATTATCAGCCTTGTTAGGGACTCTGAGTCCCATCTGTATTCTGCAGCACACAGCTCTCGTTCTCTATTTTTCTTTAGTAGGAAAGTGTTTTAATTCCTATTGGAATTCCTACTGTGAAATCACTTTTGGAGAAACAGAGAAACTGATAGTGATGCAGACACTAATACATCTGCCTTGAGGCTGTTCTTTGTTTTTCTTTTTTTTTAGCACAGCCAGCCTAGCCCAGCAAAAGGAAATACGACGATAGAAAAGGCAAATGGTTTCTTCATACTTTCTTTTTCATAAACAAACAAAACCTACTGAAGGATCAAACTCCTCCAAGTATCAGCATTTAAACTAGTCGCCAGCTATCTGGCATTGAAAACAAGTCTTCTTGTTGAGACTCAATTTCTTCAACCTTGTTTTGCAACCTCCAGTACTAATTGGTGCTCAAGATACATGGTGGACTAGCTGGCTTTTATATTAATTTTCATCAGTAAAGCCTCTCTCTATCTTCAATAAATTATTTAATCCTTTGTGTGTATGGATGAGCATTAATAGCGATTCTTACTAAGCCTCTACATACACACACACATATATAAAATGTGCAATTGCTTTCATTTTACTTAATGGAGTTATAGCGTAATCTATTGAGACATGACACTGTGTGCATGTTGTAAATAATTCAAGAGTGAAAGAAGCTGCATGAGCCTTCAGAATAAATATTGCACATCACCTAAAATCAGACAGATTTGATTCCACTTCTTTAAAATTCCTCAGGTAGCAAGAGATGTGACTGAGAAGTTTGAAAGTACTGCTGAGCTAGAGCTGAAACATTTTCTCTCCCTCCCTCAAAGTCTGCTTCTCAGTGAAGTCTGAGACTGTAAAATATTTTACTTGCTAAATAGCATTAAATTTTTAAAAGTGTGATGATGCCTTAGTACCTTTGAGTTCAACAGAGAAATCATGAGTATTCATTCTAGCCAGATATTTTATCATGGCAAGGAAAAGATTTTCAGCATTTTGGATTCTGTTGCAATGATTTCTGGTTGAGGCTTTTCCAACAGCCTATAAGTAAGAAAAATAGCAGTTAGGATACTTACCTGTTGTAAGTTAGCATTTGAACATCACTGGTGAGCGTGCCAATGCTCGGTGTCCGTTGGTCACAAGTAACTCAGTGTAATGCCCTCCACAAAGCTCTGAGTCAGGGGCACTGTCTCAGGGACAGCAAAATGGTCTGGATTTTATGTAACTCTACTCACATGAATTTGTTCATCTGCCTGTTGAAATGTGGAAAAAGTATCAGGCCCCGGACATGACTATTATTTTGTGTGTGTGACTTTTAAGTGTTTTTTTTCTGGATGACCGACTTACTCAGAGTCTTGACAATGAGTTGGAAGAGTTTTCTTATCTTAGGACTTAGCCCAGGGTCCATCACTAGAGAAAGAGTGGTATTTGTGCTTATTAGCTTCCTAACCACCACAAACCGTGCAGCAGGGCAAATCCCAAAAGTTGGGCCCTGCTGCATTCCCACCTTAAACAAGTGGTGTTACAGATGTCTGCCATGGCAGCTAACACAGCCATGGCACACGGCAGAGTAGGCTGTGCCAGGCCTGGAGCAAAGGGAAAGCAGGAGGCAGCCTCGCTCTTGAAGCTTCTGATCTGTTCTGGGGGGACAACAACAGCTAAAACAAAGCTGTGCCCTTTCACTTGGTTTTCTTGGCGATGGCACGGCTAAGCCTCTGGAGATTTTGTGGGTTTGCTTTGCATATAATTAAAAATTCATTAATTAGGGTTAATTTAAAACCTGAAAACAAATTTTAAGGCTAGTTAAATCTTCCAGAATTCTTGCCTTTTTTTTAATTGATTTGTTAGAGTTTGGAAGGCTAACATAGGAAACAGTTCTGTTACACAATAGCTTGCTATGAAACATTCACCTCCATGATCTATTTCCAGCTTATCAACCATCTTGATAGCTTGGGCAGGAAAATTACAATAGATTTCCAACAGCAAGAACAAAATATTGCATAAAACACAGCCCCATCTCTCTTCTTTTCTTTTTCACAGTCAATGCCAACAGCATAACCAATTCTGTGAGACTCCATCAGTCCCAAGGCTAAGTTCAACTTTTTAAAATGATTGTGAAAGGGACAGCAGATCAGTTTTCTCCAGATAAACATTTATTTAGTTGTATTTTTATGCTATTATTGAAGATGTGTGTGCGTAGAAAGAATTGTATAAATCACCTTTTTTCAAAAGCTGTGGAGTGAATATATTTTATGATGATCATTATAACCTGTCTGATGCCACAGTGCTCTGCCAGCCAGTTGTGAATTGGCCTGGCTGTTCACTTCCATGTGCTCCCAAGCCAGCTGGGTATAGGTAGGATCTGCTTTTCAGGGTAGAGCTCTTCAAGCCTCAGTAGACCAGTTCCCTCATGCTCCTTTCACAGCTGACTGGGACTGTGGGCTATGTGGATATCTCATTTACCATCTGACCCTCTGTGCAAGCCTCCAGGAGAAAGGCACTCTCAATATTGCATCAAATCAGTGTTTCAGGCTTGTAGGACCTGGTCTGCCCTCCTTCACCTCAAAGTTTTCCCAATGTGCAGTGGCAGCTGTTTTACGTGAACAGAAGCCTCTAAGCCGGAAGCTCCACCAGTAACGCTTCCTTCTCTTTGTGGATCACTGTTTCAAGGAGAAAGACTTTGGAGGAACTGAAAGTCAGTAAAAAACTCAGTTGGTCCCAGGCAACACCAAGGATGACTTTTTGAGCATGTTCTGGCACCTTTCCTGGGAAAAACATCTCTGGCAGCAACACAGAGGTACTCAGTGTGCGAGCCAGACCAGAGCTGCCAGTTTGCTAGAGGTGCATCCCACTCTACAGTCTACAATTTTAAAATTTTTCTAGTGGCCACTGATGGGAGTAATAGTTCTTCTAATCATCAAGATATTTTCCAGCACTGGGAAGGGGTTTTAGACATCTCCCAGGACACTTCCTTTGCCCACAAGTGAAAATATTATGGTCTTAAACATGATCTAAAAGGCTATAAAGAGCAAATAAAGCTCAAATCTCCAATGCTTTGTTTCCGAATCTGTTCTGAACAGAACATTTTGTGTGGAATATTTAAACATATTAAATGTTTCTGTGGTCAATTTGCTGACGCCTGAAGTGAATATGATATTCATTACAGAGGTTTACTTGAGTTTTCTTGCCTAGAACATAGCTGAAACATTGGATTTTCCTTTGTTACCTTCACTACAGGCAATACATAGTTCAGTAAAGCTAAGGCTGAGTAAAGTCACAGGGAAACATTTTATGATGTGAGCACAGGCAAAAGCCACGAGTTGTTCCTTCCCATGCTTGAGAGAGGTAATTATGGTGTTTCAGGATATATAGTGACAGATGGACAAAGGTATGCTTTCATATTTATCCACAAGTATAATTTAATACCCACTTCTGAGCAGAATGGCTGTGTATTCATTTGCATAATTGGAAGGGGCTTGACATATCTAGCTGCATTTTCACTTCCAGTAATGCTAATCTTCTTTTTCCCATAGTCTGATTAAACTTTGCAAGTACCTTGTATCACAACTCTCCAATGCTCACACTGCTATCAGAAGGGAGTTTTGATTTGTTTGAGGAAGCTGGTGTTGCTGACCCTTAACAATATGATTTCAATTGCCTGACCTTGCTGATAAGTAACTCCAGTGGTCATTTCCAAAGGGTGGTATTAACTCTTGTGTCAGAAAGGACTTCAGCTACTGAAAAGTTTGTACAGAGAAGTTATATTTTCTTGTCACATGCAAAAAGGTGGCCTGTTGTCACTCAGAAGAAAGCAATATGGACAAACAGATGCTCAGCAACAGCTCAATTAATTATCTACTTTATGATTTCAAGTTACCCTAAAGCATGTCTCTGGTTTTCCTGATAGATGACTTTTATGTTTAGCTGCTTCCTCACTCCATTGTTTCCATGGTAACACCTCTGAAACATTGCTTCTTTCTGAGGAGATGAAATATAAAGTGGCTGGAATATTTGAGTGTTTAAATATTAAATGAAAACAACAGAAAGACGGTGGAGTGAGTCAGACATTATAGGCAGGTGACACCCACAATATCTTCTAGTAAATTGGACTATGGGGTAGCACTACCTTTGCTGTTCTCCTCCTACCAGCTGAAAACAGCAGCCAGCTCTTAGGAGTTGTCCTGAACCCAGGCTATCCCGATGCTGAGAGGCAGCTGAGCACACTTATGACCAAGCCTGGCTGAAAGATCCTGCTGCTAACCTCTGCAAGGAGTTAGGAATAGTAAAGAAGTTAATTTGCAAGAGTGCTGTATTTATTACTTGCCAGTGATAAACATTTCTTGTTAAAATCGGCAATAACTACAAACTTTCTTGGTATTATGCTGAAAGTCTGTTAGGAAGTTAACATGGAAATACTGTAAAAAGCGTTCCTGCCAATGTTTGAAAACACGCCAACATTTGCTTTGACCGTGTCTTTTCACTAATGGTAACAAACATCAATTATCTGGGTTTGGAGGGGGCCGTGCTGCAGATTTGGCCAGTTTTGTAAACTTAAGGGGAACTTTCATGGAGGATTCTTTGTAGCTGCAGCTACAGTTATGCCTCTCCTGCTACACCAACCTTTTTCAAATTCACAGTACAAGACTTGATCTTCAAAGGGGATGTAGTGGTGCTCATTTCCTCAGTCTAGTTTGTTTCACTCATCCTTCTGATCCACTTTGATTCAGGATCCCTCTGTCTGCTCCCACCGATGACTGTGTCCAGCCTACTTGCTTAGAACCATCTTTTCTTGTGCACCAAAGCTCTCCCATCCTTCCCTTAAATGCCTCCTTAAACAAATACCTTTCTCCTTCCTGTTCTGAACCTGGACTTCAAATGAGCCTTCTCTGTTCTCCCCACCTCTTCCCTGAACATAATGGGGAGCAAATTAACCCTCCTTTCTGATCTTTTCGACGTGAGAAAACATGACACAGCAATGAAATAAATGCCCTGAATTCCTCATACAAAACACTCCATTGAGCACTATTCCCACTCACTTGGTTTCTCTGACTGCTATTCCCTCTAGACCATCATTTTACATGATTTTATACACTGAATTTGTCCTCCTAGGACAAGCTTGTTTTCTTCCTACTGTCTATAAAAGAACCTGATTTCTACTAACTTTACAGAAATAAATGGTAAGAATATTCTTCCCCTTCTCTGATTGACAGTTACAATTCCTTTTAGCTTTAACATTATAGGTTTTCAATAGAACAAACTTTTGTTTTTGAAAATCTGTGGTCATACGAGGGGGAAAATTCCCAGAACTCCCCAAGCTCTGCTCACTAACGGTGTTAAAAAAAGATGCCAGCCAAAGTAGGAGGTGTAAATTTTCTTAACATTTTTCACCATCATTTTATTTTAAAAGCTTTGATAGGCAGTCAAACAGCAATTTCAGTACAAAAATGGGTATTAACTTTCAGAACAAGCCCACTCAACATGAGAGAGAGTTGGTGTTGCCTTAGGAAATGGGAATGAACAAGATGACCTTTCCAGGTTCCTTCAAGCACGTGTTCTACAAGTCACTTAATAAAGACAGTTCTCACCTTTCCAATACTGTTGTTTCAAGGACATCAGTTGTCAGGACACACGTTCCTGCACTTGTATATATAGCGTTTGGAGTTTGTCGTTTTTTTCCATAGTCATTAAGGATGAATACTTGCTCTTCTTCTCTTTCTAATCTAATGAGGGAAAGGAGCTGCTCTGCTGAATCTCTCCCAGCTACCCCAACAGGACTTTCACTGGACCTCTTTGGCCTTCAGGCTTTCAAGCACTGACACCATCTGAGGCTTTTTTTTGTGAGAGAATTCTCCACAGCTTCCTCCTGTGTATTCGTAAGATCAGAGCAGCCTGTGGTTTGGGCTAAAAACACAGAGCTGTTGAAAATTTTTCTCACTGTAGTGAATCAATTTTTGCTTAGTTAATGATCCTTCTCATCCTGAGGGACTAGCAAAGGGTTTTGGAAAATATTCCCAGTAGGTATGAAAGCTGAATAAAAGTGTGGTTGACTGAGGTGTGTGAAGATGTCTCCTCAGTAGCTCTTTTGAATTTCACTTATTTCAGACATACCAAAACTTTCCAGAAATAAAACAAATGGAGAGCATTTTATGGAACTGAATTTAGTTTCTTCACCTGGGAGTGGAATGAGATTATGAAGAGCAAACAAATGTGTTGTATACTGACGGAAAAAAGTGCTGTGATTAGCCCCAGTCTCTTGTGTTTAGCATGATGTCAGCTAACCTCATTCCTCACAGTTAAGGATAAGCCCAGTCAGATTTCCCCTATCCTCTGGGAGTAGGGCTTAGAATCAGTACTAAGTTTGAACCCATGTGTAGATTTGAAGAGGAGAAAAGAGTTCTGTTTACAGAGAGAGGAAGAAATGAAAAATTTGCACTGGGCCTAGAAGATCAAGAAGCGGGGAACAAAGTCATGTAGCAAACAAGAGGGAAAGCATAAGGGAAGCAGTGAAACATGCAGAAGAGAAAGTGACTGTGAGAGCAGAGCGGAACAGGAAATCACTGGCAAAATTAAATCACTAGTAAAATTAATTGACACTGGAATTCACTGGAGACAGCAAACTTGAGAAACTGAGAGAGACAGTATGTGTGTGGGGGAGAACAATGTCTTGATTTGAAAGACAGGTGTCCGCCAAGGAAGGCGTGAGCCTCCCTTGGAATGGAAAGCATAACCCCCTTCCCTCCAAATCATTATAATTTTGAAATTAAAGGGCTTTCAGGCAAAGATATGAGAAATAGGAATAACAGTTCTTTACTAGTGTATATAACAAGGCAATAATACAGAAATACTGGTTTAACCTGACAGAAGCAGGATACAATCTGACACCCTGTTGGTCTGGGTGGTGGTACCAGTCCTATTAAGGGGTGGCTGCAGTCCTCCTGAAGTGGTAGATGAGGTTCTGTAGAAGCAGTGATCCTGTAGAAGGGTCTGGTCTTCCTCTGAACGTCCAGTGGTGGTTATATAGCCCTTGTCCTCTGGGAATCCAGTAGATAAGGGCTCAGTGTGGTGCTCCAAACCTCAGATTACATCCAGGTGGGAATGCTTGGTTCCTCCCCCTGGGCGGAGCATCTCACAATGGGATGATGTAATTTTATGAGTCATGCAGTGAGGCTGGATGGCCCATTAACAGAAGATATCCCCAGAGGGAGTTATCAGGGATGTGTCATGGAAGAGATAAAGAACGCTGCCCCACCTGGTTCCAACAGATGGCGATAGAATAGGTACTTTTGGTTACATCTTACATTGTAACCTAAGACACGTGCAATTTAACCCCCTTTTCAGTACGGCTTTATGCACATGCATGAGTTCTTCAAATCTGGCAAGCATTTAATCGGATGCCTATATCCCTGACAAATCTAGAGGGCATTAAACATAGATGCTGTGATGAATTTGGAGGGCTTAGATAATACTGATTTAAGAGGGCAAATATTGAGGTTTTTCTAACAAAATGCCTTTTTCAGCTAGATGTTGATTGAAATCTTATGACCGAAGAACACATTGAATACCACTGATATGCATAATGTCTCTCATTCTGTCTGGCAAGAAGACATTTTGGTGGTCTTGGAGAAATGAACAGAGCCAATGTACCTAAACTAAAATGTGTTAACAGCACGTGGGAGATCAAGAGTCAACTGATCTTATTTTCTTGCAGTTTAAAGATGACATCAAGTGTATAGATCTGGCTGGTACCATTTGTTCTTACTGTATGGCAGGAAGACTACATCAGCTTGACCTCCTTCCTGGGCTTATGTGAGGTTGTTCATGGCATGAAGGATATGAGGAACTCTTGCTTGTAGCACCTCTGCATACTGTGGGAGAATCCCATTATTTTTGAGTGACTGTTGTTAAACTCCCAAGTAGGGTCTTGGTGAGCGTGTGGCTCCTAGCAAGTGTTGAAGGTGGGGTGTAATCACAGATGCTCCTCAGAAATACAAAGTAGCATTACTCAAGTTTATTACAGAGAAATCAGCAGTAGGAAAACTGCATGACATAAAACACAAGGGAGGAGTTGGGTAAATTAAAGGAAAATGTGGTTCTATATTACAGTGTGAGACTGACTTCTTCACAGCATTTAAATTTTGGTTCACAGTTCAGTTATTTACAGCCTTGGAAGCAAAACAAAGGTCTGAGTTAAACTATAGAAATAACCCTTTATTAAGGAATACTTCTGCCTCTGAAGCATGCAAAAATGCTATGTGATAACACAAGTGGAAACTCTCCACTAGAACTGGGAGGTAAAAATCTGAGAATGCATAGAAAGACATGGAGGATCTTAGCATAAGGATGAGTCCTGGGTACCACAGCTGGAGCTTCTCTGTAATATAGTGGTCCCAGTTCAGGGTTTACCCATCACAGAGGCTCTGGCTGAACCCTCAGTGCTGACACCAATAATGGATCTGCTTTCTAAATTTCAAGTATGGTTCAGCAAAGCACCTTTCACCAGTGCTTAAAGAACCATCTGGGTATATATATAAACGTAAGGAGGTAGGGTGGCTGGAGTTACAGTTTAACACTTGAACATTGATTTGCTTTCTGCAAGCCTGTATTGTCAAGTCATATTTGTGTGTCCTCCTTTGCCAGGGACTAGGTCCTAAATAAACACAGGATTGCTTCTTCCTTGACAGTCAGGTAATTACGGACAGTGCCAAGCTAAGGTTCTCTCCATGGCTCCCTTATATGAACCACCTGGGCCAAATAGCAAAGGCAGGATCCCAGTCTCTTTTCAAACCAATGCCTTTCCTCTCAGTTAAATTGTTATGGCTTATGGGAGATTTTTGGGTCTTTTTTCAAGGGAACATTGTTGGCTTTTCTTTGATTTTCTCTCTCGACCTTCCAGACAGGACAGAGGGGTTGATACTGGGATGCTGGGTGTATCAGTTAGAAAAGTTGCACTTGAAAAGACTCCTAGGGCTGGTTGGGTACCTGTCACAAACAATCACCTTCTAATCATCCAGGCTTCTCAGCTGATGCACTCCCAGCTCATCTGTGCTGGAACTGTCTTCATGGCCAACTAACAGGGCCTCAGCTTCCACTAAGCCTGCCATGCTGCTGCTTTTTCTGCTCCTTTTAGGGGGTGCCACAGAAAATTAATCCAAACATACTTCTCCTTCAACTCTCAGCAGCATCAATATTTTCTTCTCAGATGAGCTGAGTTCATGGATCTCCTGTGAGACACTTCCCTAATTCAAAGCCTTTTGGCTGTTTCTCAGTTCAAGATACTAATTGTGCTTGAGATGAAAAACAAGCACATTTGGCAGTGCTAGATGAAACTAACATTGGTATGTGCTTCTAGTGAGACATTTTGGCGTGGGACATACACAAAAGTTAAATTATCACAATGATAAACACAGGAATAAGAAAGATTTGTTTCTTGTGTTTGGCTTAAAGACAAGTGCTACTTATTATTTTCTTCCTCTACATTTTGTTTTGATGATATTTCCCAAATATCTTTAATTTTCAAAATGTAATTCTTTCAGCATTCCTAGACCTAGTCTGGAAAACATTTTGTTCTGATTATACTGGAAACAGAACATCTGAGGTATCACCAAACCACTCACTGTGAAAGCATCACTCAGAAAACCATGTGTGTCTCACTTTTTTTTTTTGGAGACTATTAATGGAAGGCCTCATTGAATTTATATACAGTTGTTCTGGTTGCAGTAAGAGATAGCAATAATTTAAGATTAACAAAATAAATGCAAATTTCTCTAATGTTACCTTATGCAGAAAGCACTTGCTTCTTTTTTGCCTTCAACACTGTATCACTGTACCCGCACACACAGCATGGATGTCTTAAATCAGGTGTAAGTGTTGGGACATCACTCCAGTAACAACCTCCATGTGAATGGCTCAAATGTACTCAAATAGACTCTCCTGGTGAGAGGTAACTGGAGCTGAATTCTGCAGCGCACCTCTTCCCTTTGAGACATCCTGCACAAAGAGTCACCTGACACATTTCTCAAAAAAACCGCAACAAAATAAAAGTGATTCAGAATTCTTTTCTGAAAGTTTAGTATTCAAGAACAATTTTGAGGCTGCCCTGTGATCACCAGCCTGATTAAAAATCAGAAGCTTGTATGATTAGGAGATTAGTACCGTCTGAACTTTGATCTGCCTCATTTGTGTACACAGGAAAGGGAGAGACACACACCATCATGCTGAGAACTGCTTTCATAGGTAGCAGATTTCTCCTCTGTAAGGGATTCACAAAAGAACCCTTCACTGTTTCGGTTCTTGTTTCTTGCTTTCAGTGGTTCACAGGGAAGGCCTCAAGGTTTCTATAGTCACTAACTGTTAACTCCAAACCATACAACTTTGTAACAGCCAAAAAAAGGGAAAAAACCTCTATGTCAAAACAGGCAATATTATAACTGCATTCCTGTTACTAACCATGTGCTTTGGTTTGATTCATGTGATATTCATAGGATCCGACAGAATTAATGAAAATCCCTCACATGTGAAACTCAGGACCTCTAACAATGGTTCACTTCCATGGTCTTTGTGTAAACAACACATTGACACACATATGGAATATCTGTGAGTGACAGCCTCAACTCCAGACACACATTTACCTCAATTGTTTGTGGCAAACTTATCATTGCAAGTCTTAATATCAGTACCTCTTCAGACCAGGAGTGCCACGGCTTTGAAAATGTCTTCAGTGTAAAGAGTAAGTAAGTGAATAAACACAGTAAACATAAAAATCACAAGTAACATTCATCAGTTGCAGGAAGAGACCCAACCATTAGAACAGCCTCTTTGAAGCCATGGCCCTTATAAGTGAAGAATGGTCAGGCATTGGAACAAGCTGCCCTGGGAAGTGGTGGAATCACCAACCCTGGAAATGTTCAAAAAATGTGTAGATGTGGTACTTGGGTACATGGTTTAGTGGTGAATGTGTCAATCGCAATGTTTCTGCAATCCCCTCCAGTGTCACCACCCTTCTATTGCTCAATAAAATCTTCATATGGAAAACTACAGGCTTGTCAGCACTGCAACTCTCACTAAACACAGAAGAAGGGGATGGCAGACTAGTATTTACATCGCCACTCTGAGTAGAAGGGGAGGCTTTAGTCCCAGAAAAGAGGCGATGGAAAGCCACATGAAGAAATAGCTCCCATCTATTATGACAGCTGACAGGGTATAAAGTGGCATCTCTACTGACACGGCCAATCAACACCTTCACTGGAGCTTAAAGGTCTTCAATGAAAAAACCAAGTTCACTATAAATAAAGGTGCTGATCTGAAGACCTTCAGTTGCCTTTATCCGGTTTCCATTGCCTCTGTGTCTGATTAGCCTGTAAGTTCTTTTGGTCACAGATGGCTTTCACCATTCTGGGTTCAACTTTGAGATTTCCTATCTGGCCATGGAGAGAAATCAAGGGACATATACCTGATTTATAATCTTCTCTACTACCTTTTTTTTGGTAGTAGGCAAGAGCTCTCAGAGTTACTTTTCCTCTCTCAGCGGCTATAAAGGTAATGAAAGAGAGGAGACTGGAGCATGTCTCAGTGCCATTCTGGTGACATGCAGTTGTTTTCCTACTTTAATGTCAATCAGAAAGTCAAAAGCCCATCAGAGCCTAAGCGCCTGTGGAGCTTGGACAGTTAAGACACACACGTTTGTGTAGCTACGTGCATGTAGAAAAGCAAGAAGGTTAACATAACCGTTTCTCTTTGGTCCCCCAGCTTGAGTAATGCGCCTTTTGCACTTGAGACAACTGGTAGTCTTTAGCATGAATCCAGAGCAATTTCACATGCAGTGTGTACCAGAGTATCCTGAGCATTGTGCTGCTGCATCTTACTATAGTGGATAGAATTCACGAGCTAAACTAAAAAACACATTTGAACAATGATGGGACAACAGAGGATTAGTGATATTTTGTTTGTGATGATTGTTTATGTAGGCTATTTGTATTATAATCATGACACCACGAGAAACAATGCCAGATTCGTGTTGTATGTTCTGAAGAATATAGACAACGATCCAGAGGGAATCACCTGAAAGGCCTTCTGTTGTAAACCAAATGCTGTATCGAAAAGAAGATCAGATGAGTTAATCCCGTTTTGTCTACACGCGCTTCCTCACATGCACAGCGTTTTCTGGGAGGAATACAGAACCAATGCGTGTGCGTGGAGGAAGTTCCCACCACTCGTTGGCTAACAGTAACCACTTAATTAATGTAAACATAAAATTTTAGTTTAAAAAAGAAATGAAATCGCGGCGGCACAGCCTGGAACTAACCACCGTTTCACAAAATGGGTCATTAATTTGTCACCTTGAACACCACTCGTTCGTTGCAGTGCAAACTGCGCGCAGAAGCGCCATTCTCCCCATGGAAGCCCATCTTGAAACGCATCTCCTAGAGACAGGTGGAAGACCCCCGAGCCATGAGTGCTCCCCGCCAGCCCCGGGGCGCTGCTCGCGTTCCTGCCCGCTCCAGCCCCTCAGGAAGGACCTGGCCCCGGCTCGCACCTCGGCACTTGCCGCTGCCCGCTCCCCTCCGCTCAGGGACGCCCGGCGCGACACCGAGAGCGGGTCATTCCTGTACGGTTTAGGGGAGAGGATTAATTTCGCCAGTTAATTCCTTCCCCACGACCCGGCGGTGGGGGAGGGCTCATGCGCGTTGCCATGGGTGCCGGAGGAGCACCCAGAAAGTTGCGGGAGAGGGGCGGGGAGAAGGGGCCGAGCCGCCCGCCGGGGCTGAGTGTCCGCCCGGCGCCGCGCTGAGAGCCCGTGGGCAGCTGCTCTCGCCGCGGCGGGTCAGTCGCCCACTTGCTGCCTACAGCTGGCGGCGGGGGAGGGAGGGAGGAAAGGGATAAACTTCAAACTTGGCCGGGCGTGCAGGGAGCCGCATGGATGTGTCCGTCCCTCGGCGCTGACTCGCAGCCCGCGGCGCGCTGCGGGGCGGCCGCTGCCCAAGGAGCGCGGGGCGCCGCCGCGCCGCTTCCTCCGCCGCCGGCCATGGGGCGCGGGGCTCAGCCCGGCCCCTGAGCGCGACGCCTCGCCCCCCCGCTCCGGGCTGCCGCCGCCTCCCCGCCCGCCGCCACCTGCCTCTCTCTCCGCTGCGCCGCTGCCGACCTGAGGCCCTGGGCATCGGCTTCTCTTCGCGCTGCAGCCCGACCGATATGGAGCCGTCCGCGGGAAGCCGCCGGGAGTGATCCCCGCTTTCCCACCGACCCATTGGCCGCCCCCTCGGCGCCCGCGCTCGCTCCGATGGAGCTGGAGGAGACGCCGCTCGCCACCCCAAAGACCATGCTGCTTATGCTGAGGAAAGTTCGCAAGAGGCGGGAGATGCTGCTGCAGCAGCTGGGCTTCATCTGCGCCATCCTCTTCTTCGCCTGGTGCATGTCCAGCCTGCTCTCCAGAGCGGGTGAGTGGCAGTGGCGGCGGGACCGGCGGACCCTGGCAGGGCCGGGCGGGCGGCCGGGGCGGCCCGGGGACTGCAGCCGCCCCGGGGCGGCCGGGGTTTGGCGCGGTCTGGCGGCGGTGGCTGTCCCCGTTTGGAGTCTCCCAGTGGAAATGCCCCGGCGTGCGGGCGAGGCGGGGGAGCAGCGCGGGTTCTTCGGGAGAAAGCCCCGCTCCGGGCGGATGCGCGGCCCCGGGGAGAGGGGGAAGCTGCGCCGCCGGCGCCTGCTCGTCCACGGCTCCCCGACCCCGAGCCCGCCGCGCCTCTCGGGTCGGGAGCCGAAAGGGCACCACGGGGCAGCTCTATGCCTGGGAACGGCCCTGAAGGAGTTTCCCCCCTGCCGTTGCATCAGAGTGGAGTTGTCTCCAGCCGCCTGTGGTCCCCTCTGCAACTTCGGGCTACCTTACGTTTTGTGCTTAGGTTGTAAACCTCCATCAGCTATAGCTACTTCTTTTCTCAATCTCACACGCACCCCCAAGACCTCTCCCCCCGCTACAGTATAGATTTGACAGAAAATTCTGCATTTTAGGCTAGGAACGGTGCTAATCTTACGTTTTGCAGAGAGAGTAGTATCGTGTCTTTTGCATCCTATGTGCAAGTGCTGTATTGGTAGACTGATGCACTTATAATTAACCATATCATTCCCACTTGTCTTTCTGGCTGCTGGCACAGTTTGGGCTGTAAGTGTGCAGTTTCGGGTCCTCATCCTGCAATATGCTTGGCATCCCTCAAATACAAAGTCTAAGGTTGCTGGGACAGCACTTGGATCTCTAGGTAGGGCTGCCAACAGTCCTTGAAGATTTAAGAACAAAATCGACTAAGCCCATCACTAAGCATCTACATTTAATATAAGAAACTCAGATTTCAGCACAATTAGGATGGGTCATCTGCTTAAATTATAGCTGAAGTTCAAGTGTGTGCTTTAGGGAAGAAAAATCTGGTGGAACTTGTCATAGTTTGTAATGCTCTTGTACTCAAATTGTCGCCTGGCTTGTTTGAGCTGTATCTATGATGGCAACAAGCCATCCATATAAGAATTTGGTGTCTTAGACCATATTACCATATTGCTCATCTTAAAACTTTCAACTTGAAAACAAGTAATGGGATTATGAATATGTTTGCACAGCTTGAGGGGTTTTTTTGGTGCAGTTGTTGTTTTCCAGAACTTTTTTAGGTTTTCATGGAGAATGTCATGACTAATGAAAGTTTTTAATCTCCTGGGTTATCAACTAAATCCCTCATAACCTAATTTTTGATGGTATGCTGCATCAGGTAGGGTTTTTTTTTAGCTGGCTAATTTACGGTACATATTATCCATAAACACCGACCATCTGTTGTCTATGTTTCTTATAATTGTGGCTCAGGATATTTTACTCTTGATAAACTAACTTCCAAACAAGATTTCTTTTTCCAAGAGTCACTAAGAAAACACAAGCATTACGTGATGACTGTATAAACTCTAAAATTGGCCAAGGAAGAGTTTTTGTTATTATATTCATTTGCAATAAATAAGATTGAGGTGGAAGTGATTTAATTAAGAGGCTCTATTCTTTCTTTGATTATTATAATTGCATACAGTACATGATCTCACAAGTGCTCCTGTACTCTATTTAGCAGGTTTCGTTGAGAATGCTTCTGGAATATGAGTTTTGGCAAAAGCTCCATTGACTGCTAAAAAAGTTCGATTTTTTTAAGACTTATGAGGAGTCACTGTGATTTCCATTTTCTTTGACAAGTTATGAATGGTTTGGTATTATTAAGCATACTCAAGACTGAAAAGTTCAGAATAAACTGAAATGTAACTGGAACATATCCATATGCATTTTTTTTTCGTGAAAGCAGTAATGTAATATGTGCAAGTACGGATGACTAAATGGAAGTGTGATTTTTGGTCATGTCAGCATAGCTGGGCTGGTTTCATCTATAGGAACTGCTAAGTGTTGACTTTCACAGGTACAGGCTTCAGCATTTGCTTGCTGCAGAATATTTTCCTGCTGTGGGTCACAGCCAAGTTTTCTGATAGTTCCGATAGCCAGGACATGCCAAGAGCTCGGCTGTGGCGCCTGGTTGCACCCTTTGGAGCTAGGGGCACCTGGCACACGTCTGTTGTCACGTGCTCCGGTCACGCCTCGGATTTTGCCCCATTTGCATTCTGATGGTCTGTCCATGCTCCTTGATAGTGGGCACATGTAGTCCAGTTGGGATGATGGAGGAAAAAATTTGTGCTAGTGGGCATAATGTCTTTTTATTAAATATAGGCCAAGAATCAGCTATTCCAGGCAGAAGCATTGTATCAGGAGTGTGGAGGAATAGAAGGTTGATGGCATCGCCTAATGGGACACACGAAGAGAACTGTACAGAGCCAGGTAAGATGGGAAAACTTTGCAATGTCCTGTAAGCCCTTGAGATGTATTGGATAGTTTTGTCATGACCAACCAAGCTGCTGTGATGTGTAAACACCAGCGTTAAACTTACAAAACCCCAACAAGCCAGGACTGTTCTGTATAGAAATAAGGTTTATTGTGCTACATAATGACATGATTTTGTGTATCAAAGGCAAAAGGTAATGTTTAGTTAGAGGAATGTTTTGGGATCATTGTGAGACTAGTGCTGACAATTTGATTTCTGTAGTTTTGTTCCTTTGGTGATTATTCATTTCTGTCCAGCTGATGCTGTGTATATTGCACAAGTCATGAGGGCTGTGCTTCTCTTAGAACTGTGGGTAGCTAAACATGCAGTGTTTTAGATGGCATCTGAGCACAGTGATTTATGTTCATTACCATTACACAGTTAATCATGTTTTGCTAGTTTAATGATAAACTATGTATTCAGAGTAGGAATTTTATGTTGTGTGGAGGGGGGATGATAAGATAAGTGATATGGAAACCCTGGAGTCCATTTTACTTCGGGATATCTATCTTGGCCAGGCAAAAAGAATTGATTGAGGGCAGGAACAGATGATGCATTTTAGTATCCGTGTTAGTCCACAATGCTTTCATCTTCCCATCTGTCTTTCCAGTGTGTATTTCCTTTCTCTCTCTCCTTGCCTCTCTGCAGTTTATGGTGTGTGGGAGATGAGACATTTTGCCAATGGCACTAGCCAAGTTAATTTAAAGTTCAGATTTTTTTTTTTTTAATGTGACTCTTTGGTAGCAATGGAGTCTGTGCCTTCTCGCCAACAGTGTCAGCATGAGTTCTAGGATACTGTCAGCCCCAGGCACTAGGAGAGTTTGGAGCAGTATTCCTGCCCTCACTTACATGTTTGTTGTAATACTGAGGTGCCAATTGTATAGATGGAGGATCACTACTGTGCCTACACACTCCTGAGAGAGGAGTGGAAGAACATTGCTCGAAGTATGTGGGTCCAAAAGTTTTAAGTGTATCTTCATGATGTCCAAGAGCTTCCCTGTGCTTTTGTTAAGAACTTCGTGGGTTGGTTTGCTGTGTTCTGCATCTGTAACCTTATGATGCTCTTCATTTGTATGGCAGAGTTATTCACAAACAAGAAAGAACACGGAAAAGACCTTTTGGAAACACGTAATGATTCTTGATGAATAGTCAGAAAATACTATTCTTTCCCACTCCTCTTTCATTTTCCTCCGTATATGTGGATGCATCAATGTGATCATGTTTGAGCACGTACTTGGCAGCATACTTGGAGTCCAGGCAATGAAGGACACAGAATTGTAGAAGCTAGATCAGAAAGATACTGTCAAAATTCTGATGGGGACTTCCATTTAGCATGAACGAGAACTTTCTCACAATGATATGATAAAACTACCAAGGCAAAAATACACTTGTGTGTAAATTGGAATTCCAGAAGCAATGCTGACTTCTTCACATGTTTAAAACAAATAGTTCAGCTTCCTCCATTCTTCTAAAATTGCAAGATTAATTTTAGGACAATTGGAATAGATAAATACAGCTGGGTCATTTTGTTGTGCTTTCTGAAATTCAGGTCTCTGAGGTGCACTTTTCTCTGTAACTAGAAGAGATGGACACAAGGGAAGCCCAAATATGCCTCAGGATGCTGAAGTTCTAAGAAAAATATCACAAGACTTGCATTAAATTAATAATTTCCAGTCACAGTGATGGTAGTAGCCTTTCTTTTAAAAAGTGTTTCTTCACTTAGAACACAGATTTCCAGATCAAATCTGTCACAGGATTGCTATTGTGGCATTTTTAATCACTTCCTGTTATTCTGCAGTTATGTACTGCTTATCACTGTGTCTCTTCTGCAGCTGAAGGGGGAATTGAGATGCTGCAAATAAAGGGAACATCTGAAAACAGCTGAAAGTGATGTTTCTTGGGCAGGAGTGGGTCCATAAGAACCCATTATTGTTGTTGCTCAGTAACAACTTCTGTAGATTTGGGGTAGGGTTTTTTGTTGGCTTTGTTTTTTGTTCTTTTGTTTTTTAGTGTAGGAGATGTTGACTTGCTTTTTTCCTATTTTTTTTTTTATTCTTGTCTGGTAGCCATGGATTGAGATTTGTCATGTAACGAGAAGGTAGCAGTGATCGAACACTCATCAAAAAGGAGCGAGTAACAGAGCTCATCTTTGTGGGAAGGTAGCTTCCCATGAATGTACACATCCCATGATGTGTAATCACATGACTACAGAGAGAGAAGTCCCAGGAAAGGTCAAGAGACTTGATGGAGGTTGCATAGAAAATTGGTGAGAGTGTGGATTTTCAGTTGGAATATGAATACGTGGTTCCCTGTAGGCTCCTTTATGGGGTGTACTTATTCTTATCTATGTCATTTCTGTGTCTGCTCTAAGCGTGAGGGGCTGTACAAATGCATGGCTGTGTGTATGGTATACAGCAGTTTTCTTTTGTTATATGGATGTTTTTATGTGTGTTTAGGATACAAGGATTTCATAGTACCTTGAGAAATACAGGTTCTTGCTGAGAGCCTGTTAATCCCTTGTGTCATTGCTGCACCATTGCTGTGCTCCCTTTTCATTAGCTTCCCACATAAGTCTGCAGCTTTACCTCCCTTTTTACATAGGCTTTCAGTGAAGTTAATGTATTTACCACTTCACCCAATTTTCTTATTTACATGTAAGTAAATAAAATAAAAATCCTTATTGTTAGAAATGGCAGCTATAGAAGTTTATAAGACCATGAGGTCCCTGCACTTCATGACACTGGCAAGAAAGGCTCACACTTTGTAATATATCTTGGGATAAAAGCTCCATAAGCTTCTAGAAGTAATGTTAGAAGCTTGTGGGAGTTGCCACCTTCTAGAAACTCACATAATCTACACTGTTTGAGATTAGTCTAATTTACTGAAGTAGATAATTTTGTATTGTGTTCTTCTGGAAACATTGATAATGTTCTGGGGCCATTGTATCAGAAGAGAAAAAATGCTGAAGTCTTGGCAATGCTGCTTTTAAAAAGAACCAGGGGACTCTGAAAAATGAAAAGAAAATATATGTATGTGTGTGTATATAACTAGAGGAGAAAAGTTGGGTTTTTTTATCAGAGGACTGATAATCATGAATATCTTAAGAGGTGATACGCAGTTTTTTCTGGTAGTAATATTCTGCAATCATGAAGAGTTACAGATTTTCTCTATCCCATAGCAGCGAAGGAACTGTAGGTCAGCTGCAGGAAGGAGGTGGAGCGTTTGTGAGCACCGAGCCAACCTCAGTTCTAGTCTGAACTGAGACCAAATCCTCACCACGGTTAATGTGTTCTGTAGCATTTTTCCATTAAAGATCCTTCCTGGCTTTAAACTTCCCCATTGTTGAAAGCTCCTCTGCCATGATAAGATATTGGTCTTTATGTTGTCCTGGAGGCTAAAGGGCTTGTAGATTGTATGCAGAAGGCTCTCGACTTCAGAAATTTCATGAGAGCCTGAGATTTTTGAATTATGAATCTTATGTTTATTTGGTATTGAGTAACTCTCTGGATGGCTGCTGTGGGTATTCCTCTTGGAAGGAAACCAAACTGCCTTTTCTTTATGGCTCTGGGTAGATTTCTGTGGGAGGAGGAGTTGACCTGACCCTCACTTAAAGCAGAGAGATCAGAAAGGAGAAGTAGTTGTCTCTAGCATCTTAACATATCTCATTAGTTTGCAACCGATTTTTATGCCTTATCCAGGCTCTCACTTCCATCTGCCATCAGCTCGCTAGCTTGCAGTGCCATCTGCCCAGCAAGTCTAATTTGTAGCTTCTCTGCTCCAATGGCTTGCCTCTTGTTTCAAAATGTTCCTATGTCTCCGTGTCCTCCAGAACTCCAAGTAATGTTTCCAGGGCACTTAGAAGGTGGGGTGACTGAGTGTCATGATGTTTCTTACCACGTCGCTCCACTGGGGCATGTTAGGCTGTTAAACAACTGATCCAGACTCTGCTGTTGCGAATATTTTCAAGTAATCCCTGTATACAGACAGAAAATATTTTTTTTTCTGTGAATCAGAAATGTATGGGAATTTACATCCATTGTCTTCTGACACTAGTCAGTGAGTGGCCTTGAAGCAGAAAGGCAGGGGGATTTTCTTGCCCATGGTTTGTCAGCCATGGACAGTTCATGAGCTACTGGTTTTAAATAGTTGGCGATTTGGTTCAAGCATGTTCCTCCCATTGTTATTAGTGGCTAAAGATTAATTGTGGGCTGGGGGAAAGATGGTTAGCATTTCTTCCTGAGCCATGCTGCATTTTTAGTTTACAATTAAAAGGCACGTTGTAGCAGTGCTTTCTGTTCTTGCAGTGAGAGTAAAAGAATCAGTCCTCTACAGTAAAGTAGTGTTTTCCAGTAGCATGTGTACAACTGAGTTCGGAGTCAGGATCGAAGTCATTAAGTCTGTGTATATTTATAACTGTTGGTTATAACCTTGGGGACTCATGTAAGATGTGATGCATTGTAGAGAAACTATCTTAGACAGTTTTGTTAGTGTACCATAGACAGAACAAGAGCCTGTTATTTTTTGCTTCAAAAATCGATGATGACTAGAGAAGACAGGACTGACTCTTCCAAGCAATTTTCCAAAGGTGTAGAAAAAGTTATTTCTTACACACTTGTAGTAAAGACACTATAGGAACTATTGATTTCCATTAGTTTTATTTAACGAACACAGTGCTTATTTAAATGCATAAGTCTTAACATGAATGATTGATGTATCCTTTTTTTCCTTAATTCTTATAGAAACCTTAATATATAAGATCATAAAATTAGAGTAATAAGTGCTGGTGGAATATGTAATTTTGTGCTGATGAAAATCTTCTTTAAACAATGTGATAGTATGTATTTCTTTTAAAAGAATATGCTCATGGTCTTGCCTAGATCAAACTTCCATTTCATGGCAGGGATAAATGCCTTAGACCTCCACCTTTAAGGATGTGGTATTAATAATTTTACTGTAAACCTTTGTTTCATGAACAGCCTAAAAATTAGTAAGCTTGGCATGACCTGCATGTGCTCTTACTGTGCATTCATACAATACCTAGCACAGAAAGACCATGGTCTCATTGAGATAATACAGGCAATTACTGTGTTCTGTTATGTTATTTGCAAATATTTCCCACTTACATATTAGTCAGACTTGTTCTCTGCCTTGATGCATAGAATATGTGCAACTATTGTAGTATGATAGATTTATTGATACTGCATGCATGTGGATTTAAAATATTTTGTCACTCCAGTGTGTTATGCCCTCAAAGACCAGGAAAGTTATCAACCATAAACATTCTATTTTTGTATTGGTCTAAAAGGAAATGAAAATGAAGAAAGGTTTAACAAAAAATTTCTTAGTTACTTTATGCATATGGTGTTCACATAACATATAGGTGTAGTGTCCTGCGAATGTGTATTTATTTATGTAGTTGAAACACTTACTGATCAGCTAGCATGTAGCTTATTTCTGTAGCCACTTGTCATATGCTGGTGGGGTTTTATTTGTTTTGTGTTTGCTTTGGGTTGTTCCCCCCTCACCCAGTGACTCCAGACTCCCTCTTGTCCCTGTAGATGCTGAGTGGTAAACTTTATCGATTGTGATCTCATTTGTATGGCTTCTGATTCTGGGGAAGATACATGTGTGACAATTTAAAACTACTTTTAGTGGGGTAGTTGATGGCAAATGACAAACACTTTATTACAAGTTTTTCTTATGTGACTGCCAAGGTCTCCTAAATCAGAGTTCACACCTAGGTTGAGGTTGAACTTCTGACATCTTTGTGTGGCCTATGAATGTGGGTATTAAATGGTTATGCAGGTATGTGCAGTTGAAGTTAGTTGGGAAAAATGGTGGGGTTTTTGATTGTGTTGGGAGTTATTTTTTTTTAGTTTTGTTTTGCTTGTTTGTGGTTTTTCCGTGAACCAGTGTAGGAAATGTGCTTTGACTGAACATAGAATTTGAAAAATAATCATCCTTCTTTCTGAGCTGTTCATTTTCTAGCAGCATATTAATACTGGCATCCAAAATACTAGAAAGAAATAAGACAAACATCTCTCTGTGCTTTGACTCAACCTGCCAGCAGCATCCCCTGGAGAACTGAGAACAGAAAACGAGCTCCAGGGTAATTTATCCATTTCACCAGGTCTAGGTGTCAAGTTTACTGAAAGCAGTTTAACACACAGTAAATTAAAGTCTGACTAAAATGTCATGTAGAGATGTAGTAAACAAAGGCAAATTAAACATATTAAATAGTATTTTATGTTACTGTATATTCTTAAACCTAGTAAAAATATTACTTAATCTTTATTTCATATGACTCAGATTTATTTACAGTTGGCTTGGGTCCAGTTGAAGCACGCTGTGGATAAGGACTTTTATAAACTGAGTCTTTGCTTTGAAACCAAGAAGCAGGCCTGAAACAAAAATTCAAATTTTTAAAATGTAGCCACTTCAGAACTTAATTTAATGTCTGTGGACACAGGTTCATACTTGAAACATCCAGGTTGAATGCTCTGGAGTGCTAGACTAAGATCTCAAGTTTCCTGTATTAGCCCAGCTTTAGTATTTAGATACCTGATTGCCTGTATTTCAAACCACATTACCTGAGCATCCCTCAGCTGCTAATGAAGCAACAGTGCAACATCTCTTTTTCTGTAACTGCAGACAACTCAGCCAGAGACCAGCTGTGTAAATTATTGGCCTGAGGTCAAAGAGGAAATGTGCAATAGCATCAAGTCCAGATACCTCAGTTTAGATTTGGGCTCCTGGAAAAATGATGTTGAATGAAAGTTTGGGCTAGTATGACCTCCTAAAGTTCCATCCAACCTGAGCTGTCCTGTGATATGGTATGGAAGTCAAATGAATTACATTTCACTCAGGATATATTTGAAATCCTGAATTTGGGATTTCAAAATCAAAGTTAACGAGACTTTGGCGTGCAGCTCTCCGTGGTATTGCTGACTGACTCACCTTTAGTGGGGCGTAATGTGTGTGTACTTGGATACGTTCTTCTCTAGTATGACTGTGGAGATAGACTGTTTTGTGGATATGTGCCCTATTTTCCACTCAGAAAATGGTGGTGTTGGTATAAAAGGTGTGTTTAAATGTTCCCATCCTTGTCCATGGCAATTTTGATTTCACTTCTGTGACATTGCCTTGTACTGCAGCTGAGACTGAAAGCGCTGCTGTCTCGCCTTGTATCACGTGCAGTTGTTACCGCACCTGACTTTGGTAGGAAGTGGGTTGAAAAGGCCTTGTAAATCAGCCTGCGAGCATTGATCCATACTCCAGGGGCTGGCCTAGCCCAGTCTTTCTGAGATAGTGGGTTGCTTGACAGATGCTAAAACACTGGATTCATTTCTTCATCTCTCTGCTCTCTGAGTTTCATCAGTCTGTGACTTGGACCTCCAGTGTGGAGGATTCAGACAAAACTGTACAAGCGCAGAACTGGGCTGCAGGGAAGTAGATTGTGAAACGCACCCGGAGATAGAAGATTGTCACCAGAAGCTGCAAGAGGGATGGAGGAATTTGAGGGCTGGAATTGTGTGGTAGAAAGGCCAAGATAATCCTGCCAGGCATCCTGGAGTTGGAGGATAGACGAAAGAGATGTGAGTGAAGGGAGACTGAATTTGGATAGTGAACCATGGGAGAATCTTGGGAATAGCAAGGCAAAGAGGTAGGCCCTGGGAAGTAGTCAGCAGAGAAATTGATAAAAGAAAGTGAAAAATCAAAATGTAGAGAGAGGTTTGGTTTTGGTTGGGCAAGAAATCTTGAACTTCATTACAGTAAATTAGTTTTAAACTTTGTTCTGCTAATATTTCTGATAAGAATCCTTATAATTGTTTTTTTCTGAAGTTACAAAATTATATTATACATATTTAGTTCTGTATTCTTTATGACAATGACATTTTACAGAATAGATGTGGTTACCCACCTAGCAGGCTGAAAATACTCCATGAACCTGCTGACAATTCAGCTGGCATCAGTCCTATTCTACCAGGAGGCAAGACTTACAGGCAGTAAAGAGTGGTGGTTTTCTGTATTCTTTGAAGTTGACAGACGTTGAAGACATTCTAGTAGAAATTGTAATAGCCGATAGAAACCGAGTCAGATTAATTCCTGCTGGGACTCTACTGGTAAATTGTAGTACAGCAGAGCAAACACTTCAGATGGAATGCAGGTTACCATGTGTATGTTGTCAGCCAATTGCATCTTTTTTGCACGATGAGATTAATGGTTTAATGTTAATGACAGGTGCTGCATTAATGATGCTGAGGGTGACATTACCTACCCATAGTGAGGAACAGTGGTAAATGTGCCTTCCTGCAAGCAAGCAGATGATAATTTAGACTCTGCCTGTTCAGTTTCCATACATGCTTGTTGGAAGATTATCAGAGATTGCCTAAACCTGATGAATTATTTTTCCCCTGCATATGATACACTCAGTTGTTTAGTGAGTTGAGGGTAATATGATTGAATCTATTGCTATTCAAAGGTATTTAAACCTTTTAATAGCAAGATGCAAGATATTCACAGATGGTGGGAAACATTTAAACTTCTGGAATGGAATTTCTGAATGAAATTTATGTTTAGAAGTTTAAATTGACTGAAATGTAGAAAACAGATTTATTACCCACTCCCTCCATTTATTTGAATCAGCTTGTGCTTTGAGTTTCGTGAGCTCCTAGACCAAAACCGACTCTTTGAGAGAGGCAGTTGTTCTTTGGAGCCTCAGGGAGCATATCTGTGCTCATCAATACATCATGACATCGAAACATCAATACAGCCATGACAGTTTACAGCAGCTGAGGCTCTGCCCTACAGATTTAGTGCTGGATGGTGGGATGCTGCTTCTGTTTTAGTTCTTTGATGAGGATTTTCTTCCTTTACTTTTCATGCCTTTGTAAAGGCTGCATTCTGTACTTGATTATGTCATGCTTTTTTAAACCTCTCCATAGAGTCTTTGACTGCTGTTGCCTAAAATTGTAAGGCTTTTTTGTACCTTCTGAAGCCCTTCACAAGCCTTCCTCTTCCCTGTTGCTGCTGTCCTTTGTCTGCTTCGTTTACCTGCACTGACGCTTTGGGATGTTTCCAATGTCCATTTACCTTTTCTTGTTATTTTTATGCAGACCCTTCCAGAGCAGAAGGTGAAAATACTATCTGGGATATTATCACTCTCTCGTTTCTTGACTCTCACGTCATGAACTATGAGTACCATGGTGCTCTCAGAAATTGGCCAGCCAGGATTGGCTAGACAGGGAAGAAGTCAAAACTAGCATATTAATTAGTCCTGTTTCAGTGCTGTTTTGCTAGTTGAGGGTGGGAGGTCCCTATAGAGCTATAGTATTGTCTGTCCTTGTTTTGAGATGCAGTGGTAGTCCCTAAGAGTGCCTAATGAACACGGAAAAGAAAAAGAGGACCGAAAAAAGGCATAGTGACTTACCCAAAGTCTGCAGAGAAGGTCAGTAGCTAAGCTCCATTTCTCCCCCACATAATCATAAATTGTAGCCATATTGAGTTCATTGAGCCTGGAGCTGTTGCTGCTGCTACCATCATCTCTCAGCCCTCCTTCCTGATCACCTTCTGACTTGACTCTTTTATTGTGCTTCTTAAAATTAAAGATGCAGCTTTTCACAATAAGTAAAGTGTTAGCACTTCCCAGCTAGTTATAAGTGGTAGCTCAGTGCTACACTACAGAGCACTTGTGATTTCTTCATGTCCTCCACTTAGAGGGAGAAGAAGCCTTGGAATGTAATATAAATCTTTTTAATTGCTCCCTAGAAGGGGGTGAGTACATTCCTGGCTGGCCCATCTTTGGGCCAGCTGCTCTCCACAGAGAATGGAGATGAAAAATTGTGACTAGGCAAGTTGCAGGTCTCTGCTGTGGTGATGTTTCTACCACTGGGGAATGCTTTTTGGGACTTCTGTGTGAGAGGGACTGTGTAAAACACCAACACTCTATTGACATACCAGAGATAAAATGAGGACCTCTTGCTTCTTGCAGGATGAAAAAGGAAAGAAAATGTTCAGCAGTATTTTCTTGTGTGGACAAACCTGTGCTTGTGCCTGACTCAAAGCTCTTTGTTTTTTTTTTTTTTAATTTCATAGAGGGTGAGGGGAGGGTGTATCTAGGCCAATTGGCTTTTGAGTGCAGAATATGTACTTCAGATGTGAAGTTAATCAGTTAATCAATTGTGTTTTTCAATACCGTATGTATTTACTCTAGTTATTTGGTTGTACTGGATTGTTTAGTAATAGCACGTGATGAGAGAGGTCTTACTTGGAAAGACTATCTAGGATCATCTCCAGAACTGCTTTAATCTGTGGATATTTAGGGCAACTAAGTTTAGTAAGTACTACTTAGGTAATTAAAGGTTGGAGCTGGGCTGCTTTCTCTGCAAGACAGCAGACTGGTAATGGGAAGTTAGTCAACTTGGTTCAGTGCTGTATTCTGAATAGCACCGAGCCTGGTCACCCAACTCAGTTGTATTTTTCTATTGTCTTTGGGGGTTTTGAAAGTCAATATTATGTTTCATGTAGTCTAGGAGGTAGCAAAATATCTCAAATTGCTTAGGTTGAAAGGAGTACTTATAGCGGGTTTTGAAACAGTCACGATACCAATTTCGCACTCTGGACTCTAATTTGCTTTAAAGAAAAAAATGCAGACTGGCTAAAGGATGGTTAAGTCTCTGCTAAATAACTACTTGTGAAATTCTTTTTACTCAGTGTTTCACCAGTTGCTCCCTAGATATAGGTACAAAACCAATTTGCGCATGTAAGAAAGATGTTATATTGAAAAAGGATAGTTGCCCATATCATGCAATTTTTCAGGGTCTTAAAAAGTACTATATAAGTTTCTATGTAAGCTCAGTGGCTTTTGTAATTGTTCATATTTGGTGGAGTGCATGAAATTATTTGCAGAATCTCTTGATTTTGTTGAACACTTCCAAAATTTGATGTTTTCTCCCCCATTCTACTTGTTACTGGATTGAATACTGCACGAATGCTACTAGCATTACTATTATTCTGGGATGAAACTGCAGATGGGGTGGGAATAATGATGCATGTACTCTATGCTTCTTACAAATAAAACTGTAATCTTCACAACTAAAATTCTTGCCTTCCGTTCACTAACCAATTCCAAATATTTTGGTCCTACTGCATTGCTGACTCCAGGCTGGACTATGAATTAAGCAGTGCAGTTCAGCTCTGAGGAATCTCTGAGGATACTTTCTGACATGGGCTCAACTCTGTGGGTTAATTCAGTCCTCCAAAGGGTTTTCATCTGTGAGGGGATGCACATCTGGTAACTTGTGGAAGAAGTGAGAACCTCCTGTATCCAAAGTGTAAAGGGGAAAATGGCTGTGTTGGGTAACGCTGGCTGTGTGCCCGTCTGTGCTAAGACTTGTGACATCTCACTGGGCTCAGACTGTGGTAGGGGGTGATACGTCCTGATTCTCGAGTGCCTACAGACATGACCCCAAACTGGGATCTTGAGAATTATTATAAGGAACCAGATTATCATCTGTTTTGTGTAGAAGACTAAGTTCAGTGACTAAGTACTAAGTGGAGAGAGGTTTTTTGTTCTTTTTGTTTGGAGTTTTTTACAACAAAATCTTGCATCTCTTTTTGTAAGTAACAGATGTTTTGTAAGTCTGTTGTTTTAATGGCAATTTTATTATAGTAGCTGTAGAAATTTGTTTGGTAGTTCTGTGCATTGACATGAAACATACAGAGCTGCATAATAACCTTATACACCAATCTTTACTGCAAGAGGTTGCGATCCAGTGTTTCAGTGTGATATGGGGACCAGAAAATCCTCAATTCTAGCTGTGCCTGCAGCAGTGAATTTCTTTGGAACTTTACCCTATATTCCTTCACTCCAGAAAAAATACTCTTTTTTTATTCCTCGGGGAGCAAAAATATAATTCAACACCAGCAGGGAACCTTGATCTCTTTATTCCTTCTACAAATATTACCTATTTAGATTGGGCTCTGAACATGGAAAGCATCTTCATAATAGTAAGCCTTGTTCTTCGTAGAGAGTGAAGATGATCTTGGATTTCCCAGTGGTAGATTTGCAACTAGTTTGGTGCCACAATATAAATTCTGATTTAGAATGAGTGTAAATATGATGTAGCTTGTCAATGAGGCGCCTGTTTCTTGCCCTCAGATCATTCAGTTCATTGCTCTGATTATTTCTTTTTTCCTCTGCAAAAATACCTTTCCTCCTTTTCTGTCTGTAAAATTGATTTTTTATATGGGAAAAGCAAATGGATTGCTTGTTTTAAAGTAATGTAATCAGATTAGGCATTTACAGGAGTAAAAATTCAAAGTTACAGTCATTATGTTCCCAAAGAATGCATTTATATTCTGCTAGTAAGCATACTTAAATATTAAGGAAGCAATAGTAATTTTTCTCTTCTTTATGCAAATGGTGTAGCATACCCTTTGGTGTCTTGCTATTTTAGTTGTACAGTGACTTTATATGCTTAATCTTGAAGAGGCATTTGGATCGTACTATTTAACAGCCGTGGGTAAAAGCCTCTTGCAATTATGAGATTATCAAGAGTTACACTATGTTTTGATTTTTCCTGAAGACTGATACGTGAATATGTGTGTGCTTTGACTGGATATGTGTTTGACTTTATTTTCTCTCTCTTTTGGTTTTTTCTGTGCTGTTTTTTCTTTAGAGAAAAATTCTGTTAGCTGAAAGATTTTCAAAGAATGTAAAAGGCTTAAATGCCATAGGTGTTCCTTCACATGCTGCTGTGAGTGCCAGACACCTTTACCGCTGCAAAGTAACAAAATCCAAGAATAGAAATTTGGAATTTGGCTTTACTGGATGTTGAGCTGTATGGCCTATGCTTTATGAGAGGATGATTTGGATAATTTGATTTTCTTTAAAACAAACTTGGGAAAGTAGTACGAGTTTTCTCCCTTTTGGGAAAATGTTCACTCTCCAATATATGAAGTTATAAACACATAAATAAAGTTGTGAGAAAAATCATACTGTTGTAAGGTATTAATTGCTGGTAAGTTTATGCTAACTGTAAAATAGCTCTGGCTTTTTAGAACATCATGCATCACTGCATTTATTAGTTCTTAACTAAAATTTTTAACTTTGTGATGTTGAATAATTTTATGGGGAAAAATATCTGCTAATTCAGAGGCTTGAAAATAGCACCCGGTTGGCTTTCATAAATCAGCACAGCTCCTTTTTCTTGATGTTGTGTAACAGCTGTTGATGTGATGCTGCAATTTAAACTTCAGAAAAAGCTGATTAGTGTAAACCTCCCACATAGTGTTGAGGACAGGCTGGAGGCACAGCTGAAGTGAAATGACCCACGCAAACATGGTCACGCTTCAGTATTACGGGAATAGTCCAATCTTGCAAAGTTAATGTAAATGTATGTATAGGTTTAGAGGTTTGCATTTATTTACTTTGTTTTATATTTATTTACTTTATATTTACTTTATATTTATTTACTTGATTATTTTTTTGTTCAGTTGATATTTTCTTGATCTCCTTTTTGAAAACAAAACCTGTGGAGTGTTGCAGCTGAGGTACTGGCACACAGATGGCAGTACCTGGAGGGACCATTTCTGCTTCAGGACCAAGCTGTCTAGAACTGGAAGTTTGTTACAGCACTCCGTACTACAGTGTGTTCATTTCAGTTTGAAGGGCAGATTTTTAAGTATGCTCAAGGTGGATCTAATCCATGGTTTCACTTGGCTCACTTCAGCCAATATTCAGATTTAGTACAGCATTTATGCAGAATTTTAACACTGAACGTGTAATTGACCTGAAGTTGTTGATCTTCTTGTGAACTGAGACCTTCCCAATGCCTTGAGTATCCATTGCAGGGATCATTCATGTTTCAGCCTGTGTTTGAACAAAACGGGGACATAGACTCAGGCAGGAATCAAAGGTTTTGAGTTTGTTGGGTTTTTTTTTTTTCTTCAAAGGAGTATTTTGGTGTTGTACTCTTCCTAAGCCGCTGTTCACATCAGTGGGACCCCTACAAACACAGCAAATGCAGCGCTGGACTGCTTTATCTAGTGGAAGTTAGGATCTTGCTATTATTACCTGCGAGTATTACCTGCATGCAGGTTCTCTGATTTACATGAGGGATGATATGCTCTTAAGAAGCACTGCTACTCAAAATGGGGAATGGACATTTTATATGTCTTTTGTCTGTTACATTTTGCGTGGTCTGTAAGTCTAGTGTGTGAGCTGACCATCTAGTGACCTTTAAAAATGCAGCCTTTGGAGAGATGAAGAGGGATTTGTTAGTTGGCAGATTTGTGCTAGCAAGCTTCAGGTTATTTACGGAAGTCTGGAATTTTGTGCTCTTGGATTTAAAGAATACTGTGTAATTCAGATCAAAGGCAAAGTATTAAAACCTTAATTCCACTGAGAGAAGTACCCTTTATTTTGGCATTCTCAGATATGATTCTCAATTCATGTTACTAATGCACCTTATAAAGAGAAAAAAAAGTTAAAGTTTTCTCATAATTTTTTGTGAAATAATTTTTCTTTCACAATAGGACCACGTAGCAGCCTGTGGAGGTTATTCGTGATTTTAAACAGTGAAACTGTTCTGATATTAAATCAGACAAAAATCATAGTTACTGTCAGGTGTTTGTATTTCTTCCACTAATTATATAGTGAAAACATTGACATGCTCTATGTCATTGTTAAAGCACTGAAATATCCCTGTGTCATAAAAACTATTAAACAGTGTATAGATAAGGAGGAGGAAGGAAGGGAACCAAGGGAAAGGACGTTTCAAAACTATTACAATTGCTGTTCTAGAAGAGTGTTTAAATCTGTACAGATGGAAGATGCTAAACTGCATTTCTGTGGGCTTTTACAACCAGCTTAAAAATTCATGGGTTATACATCTGAAAAAGATCACAGTGAAACTAATTTGTCTGGTGGAAAGCAAAGTAACCATTGCTTGAAGTGTTTCTCTCTAAAATGATGAAAACTGATCTCACTGTGCTGTCTAGTGCATAGAAGTACCTTGAATCTTGGTAGATGACTTCGGGTGGTAAAGCAGACACTGTAAATCTCTGTGTTTGAGGCTGTTTGTTGTCCTTGGCCTGTGGAAAAGTGCCAGATGGCGGTAGAAAGTGTTCTATGTGGTCTGAAAGCACTATGTCATCCTTAAAGTTTAATTTCTTTACCTATTTCTGTGCATCCAGAGCTATGGAACAGATACTGGCAGTGTAATAAAGCAAAATGTTCTTGTAGTGTGAGTTGTACCCCTGTCTGTAGAAATTGTATCTCTGACAGTGAAATAGCGGGGTATATTACTGAAAGCTAATTGATTCCATTCTCTTAAAAGTAAGGAAAATTCCCTTGAACAGGAAAGAGAAATGGGGTGTAGAGTGGGATTTTAAGGACCTCAGTACTTAGATATAGACAGATTCTCTGTGAAATCTTTAGAGTAAATGTACTCAGTTCTCTGGCTCTCAGTTGGAGTTAGATGTCTTTGGCAATCTCACTAAGTGCGTGCTTAGGTACCTGGACATCTTGGCACTTCAGCAGTAGGGGAAGAGTTAAATAAAACTTTCTACCGTGTTTTAGAAGTATTTTCTTTCTGAAATGATGTAGGCCTCTAAACCTGAATCGTACCTGCAGTGTGTCCAGTAAAGTTGGCAAGGAATTCTGAACACAAAATGAGCTTTTGACAAGTGGATGAGTAGCCCTCACTACAGAATCTTTCACAGTAAACACGAGAAACAGATGAGGGACAGTAAAGCAGCAGAGAGCATAAGTCTCTGACTTGTAGGAGAAAACTCATGTTCGAAAGTTAGCAGTTCTTTTGGAGCAGGTTGGGAACTTTGGAGCTATTTTTCCTTGCTAGCAACATTTTCTCACTCATTTTGGACAGACTTACTAGTAAATGTGCAGGGATGCAAAACTGTTCTGCTGTATGAATCAACTTTAGGACTATAGTTGACATAGTTATAGTCTGTATCTTTTTGGGTTTTTTAAGGAGAGGTTTTCTCCTTAAAATTTCCTTGAATTAGTGACCAGTGAGGTGTGAGAGAACTAGTCTGGAAACGGAAGGATTTAAGTTTAATTTTTTAAATTAAAATGGCCATAGTGGCTTGTGCTGAATGCAGTCTTACTGAGGTGTGTAAGGAGTACTTTGAACACAGCTAATCGATCTAGCCGCTCTAGAGGCTTTGGCAGGTTTCAGTGCTGTTTCACCTTGCTGCTGGAGTGTAGTGTTGCTCAGGTGGAATGTAGTTGTCTCTTTCCCCACATGAAGGTAGCTCTCTGCAGATGAAATTGCCTAGGGAGCCTGCAAGATAAATAGGGAGGTGCTGTATTCGTGCTTCCTCCAGGGATAGGTAACTGCTAATGCAAACTTTCTGGATCATTTATTTACTCAAATTCAGTATTAATCCTGGTTTAGTGCAAAATTTGGTAGTTCTCATCTAATCCTCCATGTTTCAAGCCTTATTTGTGCACTTTGACTAAAAATAGTTTTATGTCTCACAAATGTACAGTGACGTTTTGTGCTTTAGACAGAAATGCTGTGCTGCAGTAATGGAAGCTGCAGGATACTACAAACAGAGAGACAGTCATAACCACAGCATCCTTGACACTAGGCAGTTATGTTATACCCGAGACACACTTAAATTGTTTCTCAAATCGATCATTGCATTTGAAATAACTCCTCCCTGAAGATACTTTATGACAAAATTACAGACCTTTCAAATGACATACCACATCTTATGCTGGAGTTATTTTAGCTGCAAATTTTAAATAATATTCACCTGTTCAGAAACAGTGATGACAGTGTTGTTGGATTTTTTTTTTACCTGTTGAATATTTGGCTCTTTAGACAGTAGTGAGCACTTACCATTAAAAGTTTGGTTCCCTGTAGTGCATATTATATTGGTTGTTTATGGTGAGAGTAGCTTGCAAGTGACATTAACCATTTAAAATTGAGACTGTTAGTCATGGAGACCATGTTTATCCTCAGTGGAGACAAGCATCCCAAATACCTTGTACACTGATAGTCAGATGAATTCGGTGTCTTACTGTTCTGTTCTAAAACAAGCATCCTTTATGTGTTATGTGAGTGAAATTCAGTCTCCAGAGACACAGTTCTAAGTAAGTTTGGGTAATGGCCCAGCTAAGATGGTGGAAAGAAATGTGACCAACTTCTTTCTTAATTTGCTGTTTCATTGTAATTCTTTTACGTTTTGCCTGTGACTTTTCATTTTGCTTTTACTTGTCTTAGGTTTTTGTGAGTTGCTTTCTTCAAGAGACTTTTCTATGTTTTTAGAAGAACTTGTGTATATGTGACTTTGAATGACGTTTTGTTGTCTCATTCATGTTGCTGCAGTAATCACTAGTTTGTCTCATAGAGCAAGTGACAAGAGATGCATTATATACCTGGACATTTCCTTTATTCATTTCTTACTGAATATATATAGTAGAAGGAGGAAGTTTAGAAAGTAAGAATTAGGATATTGTGTGTACTGTCACCATTTGCATACAGAGAATGTGATTTAAAAATGGCAGCTGATGCTTTCTGCCAGGATTTGGATCGCTCATTGAATACTAGAAATACTTTAAGATACTTGTTCTCTCCCTGCTCTTCCTGGGTGGTAATTAATCTTCTAAGCATTGTTAGTATAGAGTGCTCCAAATCTACTTTTCTCACCAAGCAGGCATTGCTGACTCCCTCCTCAGATGCTGCTCATCACCAAGTTTGTCATGCAGGTTCCTTTAGTCAGGCAGCCCAGCCACCAGTGCTGCTGTTGCTCGCTGCCCCAGGCTGCAGCTCAGTGCTCTTCACTTGTGTCAATCTCTTCACGGAGATTGAAACCTGCTCTGAAAGACTCAGTTCTTCAGAAGGCCAAGTCTGCAGAAGCTGAGACTGTTCCTTAGACACTCTACCATCCGTCGTCTTACTGGTTATCTTCTAACCAGTGTACCTTTGGGTGATTTTTCTTTTTAGTGATTTCTTCTTGTTCTGAGCATGCACACATGATCTATCAGTAGCAGCATGTAGCATCTTCTTCATACTAAATATTTTTGAATTATGTATTTAAATAATTCCCAGTCATATTGTCATTGTACATTATCACTAGCTCCTGTGTGGAATGTCACTAATATGTGTGGACTGCAGGCTTTCTGCATGTTTCATTACTTACTGGTTTCACTTGCAAAGTATCTTCCAGCTGAGTAGGTAGTAATTAGATGGTCATAATTTTTAGGCACACATAGTAATGCTTCTTCCATCCAAAGAATGTAAACTGTAATAAACTTGGGGCGCTTGCTGTAGTGTGGATCTCTTTTTAACTAGAGGAGTTGAACTGAGAGAGTGTATTTATGCGGAATCTAAGGAAATTGGTCCATCACAAGAAATTGATGTGGTGCCATTTGTGCCTCTCTCCTGCTATGCTTACAGCTCCCTCCTCATGTTCACTTATTTATCTTATCCCTTTTGGGGGAACGTCCCTCACCTCCCAGACCTTTGTATCAATACTGTCATGGTTCTGTCTGTTCAGCAGTATGGATGTTCTGATTGAGTGTATTTGACTAGAAAACAAATATTAATGTGGGGCATTTTTTTAATGTACGTGTGTGTTGCACATAAAAGCTGGAATACTTTTTTCCATTTTTTACAGTCTTTATAGTCCTACCATGTTCTCTGTTCTCCCCTCTGTGAAAAGCAAGTCTGCCTCATATCAGTCAGATGGGTGCGCTGTAGTTCAGGAAGTAGAAATTCATCTGACCAGCCAAACTAATAGAAAGGAAACATGCAGTACCTGAGTAGGCACAATCAAGAACAGTGCTTATAGCCATGTTCCTCTGCTGTAGCAGAGCATTTCTGTTATGTCCTCTTACCTTTGGAACAGCAACCAAGCCTGTCCTTTTCAGACACTCAGTGGTCAGCATTATTTTTATGATTTTGGACACTTGTGTGTAAATGTATGTAAATAAAAAAATGCCTTGAAGTCCTTGTTAAATATAGATTTCTTAGGGAAAGAACTCAGTATTTTGAGCTCTGAGACACAAGATTGCAAGAGCAAGCCATGTTCCTTCACCCCTACAAATCAATGGGCCCTGACAATATCTGCCTGAGGATGTTAAGAGAGCTGGCTGATGTCGTTGTGAGGCCACTCTCCATAATCTTTGAGAAGTTGTGGAGATCAGGGGACATCCCCGAAAACTGGAAGAAGGCGAAGGTCACCCCCATCTACAAGGGCTTAAAAGAGGATCCAGGAAATTTTAGACATATCAGTCTTACTTCAGTCCTTGGGAAAATTATGGAGTGAATTCTTCTGGAGGCTGTCAAGTCAGATGAAGCACACAATTGGGAAAGGACAGCATGGATTCATCAAGGGCGAATTGTGCTTGACAAACTCTTCCTTGACAAAGTAGTAACCTGCTTGGCTGATGTGGGGCAGGCGGCAGGCATTGTCTACTTGGATTTCTCCAAGGCTCTCACTATGGTTTTCCACAGCCTCCTCCTAGAGAAGCTGGTGTGTTGGAGTCTAGAGCGGTGCTCTGTGTGGATGGGGAACTGGCTGGCAGGCAGCACCAGGGTTGGGGTAAGTAGCTCCTTTTCAAACCAGCAGCCTGTCACAAGTGAGGTCCCCCTGGAATTTTGGGCACAACACTTTAATACCTTCACAAATGATCTGGAAGATGGGATCAAGTGCCCCCTGGTGAAGATGGCTGATGATACCAAACAGTGGGGAACTGGACACATCAGAAAGGAGAGCCACCCTGCAGGGTGACTTGGACTGGCTGGAAGCGTGGGCTAACAAGAACCTTAGGAAGCTTTACAAGGACGAGTGTTAGGTTTTTACACCCGGGAAAACATCATCCAGGAGTGCATCACAGGTTGGGATCTACCCAACTGGGGAGCAACTCTGTGGAAAGGGACCTGGGGATCCTGATGGACAAGCTCTGTATGAGTGAACACTGCACTGCTGTGGAAAAGTAAAGACAACAGGATGCTGGTTTTCATCAACAGGGGCATCAGCAGCAGAGATAAAGGTGTCACTATCCCACTCTACTCAGTGATTTTCAGGTAACATGTGGAATACTCTGTTCAGTTTTGGTCTCAGCAATAAAAAAAAGCTGTGCACAGGCTGGAAAGGGTCCAGAAAAGGGCCACGAAGGTGATCCAGGGACTGGGAAGCTGGCCATATGAGCAAAGGCGGAGGGAACTGGGTTTGTTCAGCCTTGAGAAAAGAAGGCTTAGGGAACACCTTATCACCATGTTACAGTATTTAAAGGGTGGCTGGAAAGATGATGGAGACTCCATTTTTACAAGGAGTCATGTGGGAAAGATGAGGGTAATGAGTACAAGTTACCCCTGAGGAGATGCTGATTGGATGTGATAGGAATATATTTCACATTGAGAACGATCAGCCACTGAAATTTCTCCAGGGAAGTGGTGAATTCCCAAATATTGGACACTTAAGATTTATCTGGACAGGATGCTGGAACATCTTATCTAGACAGTGCTTTTTGCCAAAAAAGGTTGGACCAGGTGATCCTTCAGGTTCACTTCCAGCCTGGTATTCTATGATTCTGTGTTCCTCTGGCATAATTGTCTAAAATCCCATAGGGCTGATTTGCCCAGCTGGGAGATCCTGTGGTGTGTGTCACATGCCTGCTGTCACCGACATGTGCGTGTGTCGTGAGTGATCCAAGCAGGAGCAGAATATGGAGCTGTGTTTTGTCACGTGAACATTTTGTTCGTGTTTGCGATGTTTGGATCTGCTAGAGGGTAATAGATGTCATCCCAGGTGGATACAAATAAAGCCTAAGGCATCAGTATACTGCATCCTACTCTGTTTTTGTTTACTCTAGATATTGAGGCAAAATTGCTCTTAAGTAAAATGTTTGGAAGGTGGTATTTTTTTCACAAATATGTATTTTCCTGTCTCCACGTTCTACTAAGCAGACAGCCGTAGTAACCGCAAGTCAAACAGCACAAGCTTCCAAGTGATGAATTACTATTAGTACATTTTTGCAACCTGATTAAATAATCTAAAAGAGCTTAATTATATAAATCTACATCTGTGGATGTTTTAAGGAAATATTTCAAAATCGGCTGCCAGCTTGATCTCATGCAATAGATAATTAAGTTATGGCCCTAATTCAGGAGAGCATTTAAGCATGTTGTTAACAGGGTCTGCTGAAGGTAGAAAATTTGAGTGCTCCTAACCAGAGGCCTCGTAGAAATATTAGTTTATATTTGAACTGATGTTACTGTGGGAGGGGGATGCTCTTTCCCAAACCAAAGAAAGGTGAAGCAATACTCTTGAAAAGAAAGGTTTTATTTCCTCTTATACAAGCAGTCTGTCTTGTGAATATTAGGCATTCCATGCATATATTGAATTATGCTCAAGATTAGCATAGAGCAGTGCTTTTAATCTTAAGGAGTGAACATCATGTCACCACTTCATTTCTTCTGTTCTGAGTTTACAGCCAAAGCTGAAGGTTTCTTCTTGCATGAACTATTGGTCTTATTCCAGCTATCCCCAGGTCCTCTGGCCAAGTCCTTCTACAGATCATGTAGCATCTGCAGAACTGATCAGCAGACAATAAATCAAACATTTGGAGCTTGCAGAAAGCAAAGAAAAAAGTTGAAAGAGTTTGTACCTTACCCTTTTTAGGGATCACCCCATCAGTAATTTTGTTTTTCTCAGTGACCTTTTTATTAAGCAAAAGTATTAAATAAGTATTTGTCAGAAAATTGAGTCATCTGTGAACACATGCTAAAAGAGAAGAAATTGCGGAGTACATTTTGATCTAAACCCCACTGTAATTGTGAGCCATTTTCCAAATGTCTCTTGAAACAGTGTACCTGCTGTACTGTAAGCAAGATAATGCCTGCTGCTTTTTACTACTACAGATTATTAGATGTGCTGTCTTAGAGTGTTAAAGCACCTAGATGAAGTTGTATTCTCAACATAATTTTTTCCAGCTTATAAAGGGGGTATTTTGATTCTGTTCATATTGTGCTTTCTGGTCATATCTGCAGCAGAAGTGCTGATAGTGAAAGAAAGTGGAGTTCCCAATTACTGAAATGCAATTAATTGCATACACATGCATGGATGTCACACATCCATTACACAATTACACCCCACACACATGACATACGACGCAGCTGAGTGAGAGAATAAAATCCGTCTAACCTCTTTAAAGAAGATACGGAGATCTATAGCACAGCCTGCTTTTATTTTTATAGCATTTGTGTCTGTATGGGTGAGTAAGGGGGTTTATACAGCTTCCCATATGCCAGTACAGGCAATCTGTCAGAACCTGGCCTTAGGCACGAGTAGTACACTAGGCTGCTGCTTCTGGAGCGGTGCAGCTGGGTAGGAAGAGCCTGGAAGCAGGTGAAATCTTACAGCTCCTTCTGCAAGATGCTGGCTCTAGTGATAAAACTGACTTAAGAAGTCCTAACCTTTGACCTCTTGTTTATGACTCGTTACTCCCATTTACTATTACCTTTGTTGTGCTGTAAGGCAGCTCAGGTAAAGTTCTAGGTAAAGAACTATCCTTACTGGAAGGTATTGCAAGGTAGAGGTACATGCACAGCTTGGATGGGAGGGAGAAAAAAGCAGGAAAAAATGGTGTGACAGGACACATACAAGACAGGAACTTCTTCCTCCAGCTTTGCCACCACCTGAGACTTGGTGGGCTTTTTAAATTGCATGTGGATTTACATCAGTAGTGCAGCACCACTTAGGAAGGCTCATCTACTCTCCAGCCCTGCGCAGCTGGAGGGTGCAATACTGAAATGCCCAGAGTGTGTCCTCAACAGTGTTTTGCTGATTCTGGGACTTCCAGAAATATAACGCTATATGTGATTCTTCCTCTATCAGGATAATACTTCCATCCCCACCCCAGGTAAACCAAGGAATGGGGGACACTTTCTGTTCTGAGGTGTGAAGAGATGTTGAAAGAGACATTGAAAACAAGAGAATGACTTCAGTTTCCTATAAGGAGAGTAGATACTGATTGTGGATCTGACAAATACTGTATTTTGAAATCTAAGCATACATGTGCAGGCCAGGATGGCAGTCATGAGCCTCAGTTATCTTACTGCCTTAATCATGAGTACTTCAAATATGAACTGTTTCTTACTCAGGATGTGTTTTTTTAAGGTTAAACGTTCTTTCAACAGCTCTGGTAAACAATAGTGCAGGTATATCAAGTGACCCTGTAGCTAGGACAGTAGAACAGAGCTGTTTCTGCATCCCTCATACTTTATTTTCTTTTTTTCTCCTATCTAGTGAATAGAGTTTGCAAACTCTATTCACGCTTCTCTAGAATCTAGATCTTTGAAAAGTTGTTCTTTTCTTGTGGAAATTAGCAATTAATTACTTTCTGTGCCATTTTAAAAAAAAATCAGTAGTCTTGCAGATAAATTTTCTTTCTAATGACATGAAAATTTTCCACTTTCCTCCATGACAATATGAGGAAGCTCTGAATATTAAACAGTGAAAAGTTTGTAGATGTGCTGCAGGCAGGTGTGTGATTTAGTTGAGGCCATTGTTGCCATTTTGAAAATGAACTTAAGGATCATGTTGGTCTGGGAAGTAGTCTACTATGTAATTGTCTTTTTGTTCTAGGTACAGGTGTTCTCAAAGGAACTGTCTTAGGGCCCAATTCATAATGTTTCTAGATACTATTTAAGCTAATGTTATTTGCACATTTTAATGCTTTGTTGAAATGGTGTGATAAAGAAGTGAAAGCACAAAAGTTAAATGCAGGTATTTGTACTCAACTTTTTCTCCCTGAAAGCTGTTATTAGATTATTAGTTTCTTCTGTTGATTTAACTCAACATTCTATACAGTTTGTAATAAAATCAGTCAAATGCAACTCTTAATTTTGCTGTATGTTGGTACACTGATTATAACACTTGTCTTCTGGGGAATGACAGTGCATTTCAGAGACTCTTTTAAAAACACTGAAATTGCTACTCTATCTGAGGACCACTATTTTCCTTTCTTTTATTAACCAAATTACATGTAAAATGTAGGTTCTTATATTGTGGTGGACAAGGGTTTCTCCATTTAAGTAAAAATTTTGGAATCTACTCAGTTTCATGAATCAAACATTTCTTGGCATCCAGAATACTAAGAGCCACTGGAACCAAAGAATTAAAGCTGACACACAGCTCTTCTTTCTGCTCTCCACATGCCTAGGGGTTACAATTATGTACAGTACCTTTAGCATTAAATGGGATCTGTCTGTGGTTGTTTCTCTCTTGCCTTTTAGAAAGAAATTGGATTCCATTGTCTATGAAATTGTGTCTATTTTATACTGTATCCAAGTTCCATTTTGGCTACATTCAGCCAGGGTTTCGTGTGGATTTTTGTTTCCTGCCTCAAACCTTAGGACAATGGTGGAGGTGCTGTTGGGGTTTTAAGATGAAATTTACTTTTTAACTAAGGAACATTACATATTTACGTTGTTGTGTTAGCACTAGCTTAACCATTGTTGGCCATGCTGTGGTTCTTGCTATTTGGTTGTATGTAGTCAGTGAGGTATGTGCATAAACATTTTGTTTAAGGAAACAGCTTGATCTTTTTTGTTAGGAGAATGGTGGTACTGCAGTAATGATAAGAAGTAAATGCTGATCTACTTGATACATGTTCTCACTGCAGTTAGAAGTATTTTTAATCTCTAGAATAACCTGGAATTCAGTGCTGTACATATGCTCAACTCTCTTAATTCTTTTAAATCTACAAGTATCTAGTTTAGGTGTTCTAGTAGCTGTTCAAGCTTGTGTATTTCTCTCTCTGGCCCGTAAGTACTTCTCAGTGTGGTCTCTTCACAGTAGTGCCTATTTCTCACTGAGCACTCTGGAATTGTTTAAGAGGATTCCTGTACATCCAGCCATCTAGCTGAAGAGACTGGGAAGAGTGTCTGTGCATGAGGACTGAAGAGCAGGATCTCTGCACCTATTGCTCTTTTAAATGCATATACTTAAAGGACCTTCTCACAACATGTAAATGACATTTTTTCTTGTTTTGAAGGACTATTAATTCATGTTTTTTTCTAAAGTCATTTGTTACTGCTGTCGTCCTTAGGTATCCCTCAGGTGTCTGTCATTGGTATTCTTTTTTCTTTTCACTACTTCACTGCCATCTTTATGGCACTGGCTCTCATATCTTTCTTTTTGAATTTCTTCCTGACTGCCCTCAAAATGAAGCTGCTCCTGAGTTATCTCTTCTCCAAAAGTGTTGGAAACTTTGCTTTTGTTCACTGAGGCTGTCACCTTTGGTGAGACCTCAGGAGAGAGACAGCTTATTGCTTTGTCTCATATGGCTTGTAGCCAAAGACATCTTTCTTAATATTATGGTTAGGTAACAATAAGAAATGGGGGACAGGGAAGGTAAGCATGCCAATAAATGTGTTTGGAAGGCCCATTTTCCAGCAAATCTGTGGTTCTTCTCTCCCTCCCGTCCCCCTCCCAGTCTTTTCTTCACTCTCTTTTCATATCCCTACTAAAGTAGGTACAAGTGATGAGTTGCTGAATCCGACCATTTCCCTGTTATTGCTAAATTTTATCCTTCCTCTTATTCCCAATACTCATTCCTCCTGTACAATTTCTGAGCTTGTTACCATTCATGCTTGCATCTTCAGCACTGTTTTCAGCACATTTATTCAGTTATGGAAAACAGCTAAAACATATAAACACAGCAGTCACCTGTTACATGTGCATATTTTTGATTCATATGCATATTAGTAATTGGATAGTAATTAGCTACTATTAGCTAATTCAGATATTTTTTCTCTTAACATTGAAATCCTCACTTTTGAAGTGTTCTTGTTTGTTAATGATGTACAATATAGCCTACATTTTCCTTATTAGAATTATTTGTGTGTTTAATGGCAGAATTTGACATTTTATTAAAAATAAGATCTTTTAAAATGTGTCATTATCACACCAGCCTGAGATGACTCTGATTGTAGAAGTTCTTTGGATCCAGCTATTTTCTTCATTTTTCATGATGTGGATTCAGTGCAGTATAAACTGTTTTGCAGTTGTGGCACTTGAGTGGTGCATCTGGTGTTCAGCATCTCAGCCTCAGCCTGGCAGGGATCACGTGGCAGGCAGCAGCACTCCCTGTCAAGGAAAGCTGCAAGTCGTGGGCCCTTTCCAGTCTTAGTCACTGCACCCATTTCACTGTGGTTACTCCGTATCCAAACTGCAAATCAGAAGCAGTTGTCCAGCTGGGGTTTTCAGGGTGTTCTCAAAACATGTGTGGGATGCTGCTGTCACAGAACAGGTTGCAGCAGGTGTTTACCTGTGTAGAATATACTGGTATGGGCATATGAGCCTGGCAATTTCTCTTCTGAAACAATAAAGAAGAATGCAGAAAAAACAGTTACCTGGGTAACTGTTATCTTGCCTAAAAAACAAGTGGATTAATTCGCTGCATTTGGTAATTGCTTTATGTTTGTGCAGTGATGTTTAAGTATGGGTCTGGAACTAAGTTATTCTAGTGTAATATGATTTTATAGCACTAAAACGTAATGCTGTTTGTGTCTGTAATATGCAGATATACTACATTAGCCACCAAGAGCCCCTGTGAGGAATAGAACCTGCTTTTTACAATTATTTATGGAGATAAGCTCATGTCTGCCTCTGTGACTCAGGAACACAGGAATACCCATACCTGACCAAAATAGCTCAACATCTTTTTTTTCTTCTTCCAGAATGGAATGCCTCATTGCCCATATGCTTATCAGAAATTTGAAATAATTTATTTGATAAGTTGTTGAAAATCCCGCAGTTTTATGTCTCGTCATGTCTTACGCAGTAATGATGCAGAACTATACCCCGGGATATGAGATCCTTACCTGACAGAAACGAGTATAACTGTCCTGAAGTCTGAAAAACTGGCATTTTCATCTGGCAGGAAATGGAAATTACCACCAAGTCTATCATAATTTCACAGTAAAAAGCAAATGAATGTTTTAACAATGAGCATAATCCAGCTTCAAAATAGATTACTTAGCAATGTAATGTATTGCTTTAAATCTCTAGTGGATTAATAAAAAAATGATTATGTGGGGTTTCTTGGCATAACCTATCCTACTGTAGGCTAAATGGAAGATTAGTATATGTGATTAGAAAGGTCCTTTCTGGCTCCAAAATGTGCAAGTCTATGAAAACTGATTGGAAAAGGGACAAAAAATAGCATTCTCTGTGATGGAAACTTGTGCTAGCGTATCAGCTCACTGATTTTTGCATGTGTTTGATAAATTGATACGAAATATTCAGAGAACAAACAATAGTGCGTTTCTGATTTGAACACTAGGAGAGTACTGAAAAAATGAACCCCTATCAAAGGAAACATTTAAAAGAAACCACACCAGTTGCTCTTTGGAAGGAATAGTAGTTAGCATTTAGAAACTTGATTGTTTAAAAAAAAAAAAAAATTAAGAGTAACTGAGGAAATGAGCACTCTGCGTCTTCCTTTTTGAAGACCGTGAATCTTTCAGATTCTTGGACATCTGACTGCATTTGCATTTTTTTGGTTTTTTTTAAAGATTTCAGCCTTTCTGAAGCAGGACTGCCCACAAATGAAGCATGTAATTCTAATATTAAATGAAATGGATTGCTTTCTCCCTTCTAACATCAAAAGTAGTGATGGGTAAGTTGGAAGAGATTTTTGCAAGATCCCTGTGTGCTAAGAGTGACTCAGGTGTTTCATGCAGATGACTTTAAATCAGTAGGCAAAACATTATACCAGAGCAAGCTGGACGCCTTCTATGCAGTTCCCAAGAATCATGAGACTTCTCTAAAACTATTTTTGCACACACTTGATGTTTTTAGGTAAATTTTTATGTTCTATTGGTAGATAAGTAGAATGTAATTTTAACCACTTTTCAGGCAGTTTGTACTATTCTTGGTAAAAAAGCATTCTTGAGTTATTTTTATTATAGTTTTCATTGGTAAACTGTAAGTTTAGATTTAGAGAATTTACACTATGGTTGGGATAATGATATACATTATTTATTAGTACAAGTTCAAAAGCACTTGATCTTTCATTTTCTCTTTTTTCTTTTTTTTGCTTTATGTATCAAAAGAGAAACTAGAAATTTCCAAGGCAAATTGCGTCTTACAGAAGAGGTGAAAGGTTCTTGTCAGCTTACTTTATCAAAAGCGTAGACCTAATTGTTTTTTCGGTATACTGACAAGGATTTACAGATACTTTGCTCACTTGATTTTCTTGCAGAGGGAATAGTTTCTTTGAAAATTATTCTCAAAATTGCCTGATATTCTTTTACCTAATTTAATTGCTGGCAGTTGATGATGTTTTGGCAACACATACTTTCTACCTCAAAGAAAGGAAGCTGAAAAAGTAAGAATAGATTGGTCCTAAGGGAAACTTTGATGAGTTATATACACATAGAATTAGACATGAAGGGGATAAGTAAACAGCAAAATGAATTTTTAATTGCCACTTGAGCATAGTGTGTATTTGCGACTAACATTCATGATATTTCTTTCTTTGAAACATGCTCCTCTGTATTTCAGAAAAACTTGGCAGGTGGTGTTTTTTGTATAACACATCTCCAAAATGAAAACTGTAATAAAGGAAATTTACTGGTTCCTTTAGGCTGTTTCAGCATGAGGGACAGTGTTAATGCTCAATCTATTTTTAGGGGGTTATCTTACAGGACAGTGGGTGATGTATGTGCACGAGATTTTTCCATACAGACTCAGAACCTATGGAAGATTTGGATTCCTTTTTGTAATGGCATTGCAATTACAAAAGAATCTATTTAAAAATTGCCAAAAGTTTCTGGCAGAATTTTAGAGGTAATTAGAAACTTAGCAAGCTTCTGGTTGTAAAGAAAGGCCTGTCTGCAAGTTGCTTGGCCTTTGTTCAAGCTTTTGACAATGAAAGCAAGACTGTTGATAGTTTTACTTTTGAGTGTTTTAGAAAGCAGCTGTGTCCATCCTTCAGTGTTAGTTTCACCTTTCCTTTTGTTTGTATCTCTAGTGAGATACACCAGCTTATTCTTGAAAGTTGTATTACTATTTGTTGTCAGGAATGCTCTTCCCTGTGCTGAATGGAGGACAGTGGATTACTGTGTACAGGAAAATCCATTTTACGGAATATTTAGACACCAGCATTTGGCAAGATTTGTGTTCTGTACTAAATTTTGGTGCTTTTGTTTGACTAGACAGATGCCAACTTGCACTGTACCTAGCCAGAGATGCATCTCGCTGCGGGTAGCCTGGGACAAAAAATAGACGTAAGCACCCAAATATGTGCAGGACAAACAGAATTGATGTAGCTGAGCACACCAACTCACTTCTTGTCTTTGAGAAGAGACTGGTCTGGTTGTTGGAATAGAGGCTTTTGGGACAGATTTTCTGTTAAACTATAGCAGTTCACATTCTATTGAATTTCATGCACTTCTTCATTTATGACAACAGAAGACATAAGTAAGGCCATTTGCTTTTTGGATTAAGTGTGTCATGCAGAGAAAGCTAAGAGGAAATGGAATACTTTATAAAGCAGTGCATTGGGTGCCTGTGTACCAGATACTTAAGACGTGCTTAAGACATTTTAGTGTGTTTCTGTCCTTCTTTGCTAAGGATGTCTATCCTAATATTGATGGAATAACTAAGGAATTAATTTATCTTTTATGACTTGCCAAGCACCTAAGCATGTAAACAGGTAAGCACAATGCAATTAAGTGTGCTGTGTAATCCTCCGTGTAATCTCAGCAGAATGCCCCTTCATCACCTGATAGAAAGATCTTCTCTCATAGGATTTGAGGGGTCATGCTGCTTTGTATCGTGATCTTTGCTAATCCACCTTACGTTTTCACATTGAGATTTTACATTTTTCTGCTTGTAACACTTAATCAACTTATATTTCTAAGAAGATAGTAGCGTGTTGTCTTGCATGCCTGGTAGTCATCATGAAGTGGAAAGTCACGGCATTTATGAACAGCTTATTTGTTAATTAAAATTGAACTATCAGTCTTGTGACTGGAATTTTATTTGCTACTTCTGCATGAAATACTGCTCAGAAATCTGATGTGAATTTTACCTTCCAAAACAAGTGATAAACAAAATTAAAACCACCAAAGGTACGTTACAGTGATATATACTGCACTGGTTGACACGTAAATTAGATGACCTGGTAGGTTTTGTTCGCTTAGAATCTGTATCCATGGCAATCCACACCAGGTGGTGCTGTAATACATAAGCTTTGCAGTTCTTATTCCTAGCAAGTTAATGCTTTCTTTGGAAGGTAAACTGTATATTGGCACTTTATTTTTTATTCCAGATTCTCTCAAAAGAGAATAGCTGAAGCAGTACAGGGCTCATCTTGAACCTTGATTTTTGTATCAGAGATTCTGATTCTTTACATACACTACTGGGAGCTGAACTCTTAGACTGCCAGTATGGCAGCTTTTTAGCTGGAGATATTTATTCTCTTCTACATGACATTTTCAATTGTATTCTAAGATAATTGGCATGTTAGAAATGTTACTTGAAAACATTCGAAGTATGGTCTTAATGGAATTTCTTGTTAGATCCACGGTGTTGTATCTTGCATTACATTGCATTACAGTGCACATGGAAATTAGAATTTTAGACATTTTACCTCTAGTATCATGGAATCTGAACTTCCTAGATGAAATTTGCACAATTGAGTCAGGGATTTGGATGCACAATTTGAATAAAGTCAAAATAGCACTAAATCCTCCAGTCATCTTTGAAAACTTGCATCCTCATTCTTTTGCTACTAAGTTTTCCTCCTTTGTCCTACAGTTTTGTAATGGCAAGAATCATGCTTCTGGCTTCTTAATTGCTTTTTTTGGTTGCAGGGGACAAAAGCTGTTTATCTCAGTTCTTTTGTATCCCGTTGTGACCAGACTTAAGATTACTGGTTTTGAGAACTTTTAAAAAGTGGGAGTAGAAGGAGAAGGGGGAATTATTAGATATATGGAGCTATATTATTGTACAAAAGAGAGCTGTATATTGAAAAGACTAGGAAGAATATATAGGAAAATGGTATATACCGTTGCTCTGACCATCAGTCTTTTAATGTAAAAAGCCCTAAACCAGCCCCCAAATGCAGTCTCTATTGTTTTCTTACAGTTGTGTTTCATAACCACTTAAAATTATGTTCTAGTTCAGTGAATTAAAAGCAACCTGAAAATTGTTCTCTGATTTTTTTCTTCTAGGGGTCTGTAAGTTTACAAACCTGTAAACAGGATACCTAGAGAGATACTTATTCTTGTGCCCTGCCCCAGATTTCAATATGAAGCACAGCCCCAGACTTTGGCTTAGTATAACGTGTGTTAATGTCTACCCTTATTAGAGAAAGCAAGTTTAACCACGCTTTAAGGTGATTCTGAAAATTAGGGTCTAAAATAAAATGTAGGAAAGGGACTGAGGTGAAAGAACATCCTGTGAGTGCTGGAGACACAGAAAGGCTGTGGGTTAGAAGTGAAATTAACAAAGGGCTGAGAGCACGTTTGGTGTAAAGAGAGTAGGAGGCTGAGGTAAGCATGGGTGACAAGATGGAAATGTGAAGCTGAGAGCTCAAGAATTGACAGCAAATGGTCAACAAACACCCAGAAATAGGCATCTGTGGTCATGATCCTCAGACTTCATTTGGGGCACCTGCATTTGAATAAGTTAGCCAGATAAACCTTCTGCACCTCCAGTCACGGAAATACAGGGCTGGAAGTCAAGTTTTGTGTCATCTAGGCTTTGTTTTTGGGACAGAACTGGAACAAACACTCATATAGGAGAATCAGGTCTTAAAGCACTCACAGTATCTTCTGCACAAGAATACACACCTCCAGCCCTGAAGTTTTGTAATGGAGGTAAATGGAGCTTATTGGCTGTTTCATTGTAAATATAATTGCAAGATTTCTAATAATTAGAACTTTGGAAGTGATATTTGATAGTCATTGAAAGTCTTCACCCTACCCCTAATGATGTGTTCTTTCTTTCTCATTTTGGTCTGGAGTTGCTTTTAAGTATGCGTCATTCAGCACAGTCTTCTAATATTCTCTGGCACCCCATTATATTGCTTTTTTATGTTTTATTAAAAGCTAGAATGCAAGTTATTTTACACTCTTCAGGAGGGTTATATAATTTATATGGTTGAATGGGAGAGGGAAAGTATATTAATATATCAAGTTAAGTAGGGGATTACTTGTATGTGGTAGCACGGGTGATTCAAACCAGAGCTACCCTTTTTACCTGCCTATGCAATTCAGGGAAGTCCAAGTACAAAAGGATGCTTCCAGTTCATCCAACTCCATTTTTCGCTTGGTGTAGTCAGTCTGCTTCAACGCACCTCATAAAAACCAGTATTGTTTCTGCCTCTGCAATTCAGTGATTCTTTTTGCTGGTGGAAAGGCAGATGTTAACAGGATCAGATAGTCTCGGACTTGATAGAGTTTAAACCTTCGAAGCATGCAATGTAACATTGTCTAATAATATTTTCTCTGAGATCACAATGGCTGTTTTGTGACTCTGCACCGCATATACTCATGTTAGACAGTTTTTTTTTTCCTTTCCTGAATTTCTGTTTAAGAGGCAAAATCTTGAGACTATTATGTTTGGTATCACTGAAGTCTGAAATATTTTTCATCAAAATCACCTAAATAATACACGCACATAAGCATTATAGACACATTTATCAAAACTAGAAAAGCACAGCTAGCACACGTCTGTTTGATAGTATTAACTGAGCTTTCACAAACGTCGAAGTAATAGCAAGTCCAACTAACAAATGTCTAAACGATCTAATCTCCTACATCTCAGTAGATGTCTTGAAAGTGTATTCCTTACTGGCATGTTTATGTTTGATAGCAAGAAAGGTATTTCATAGCTTGTCCTTTAATGTAGACACTATTATTTGCCAAGTCTTCAGTTGTAAAACCTCTTTGCATTTCAGTCATCAAAAGTGACAAAATGGTGAGATGGGAAATGGGTGATCTGAATGATCTGAATCCAAATGGTTTATTCAAGATTTTATGTCAGGGTATTGCCTGAGTTGAGGACAGAATAGTAGCCCAACTGTTACAGTTTATTAATTAGTACTGTTCAAAAGTCAGCCAACAAGTAATTTAGATTTTGGCAGAGAAAAGATTTTAAAATCTAAAGAAAAATGATGAGTTGGGCCAAAATGTGCAGTCATATTTCAGGGAAAAGCCACTGTGAAAATAATTGGGCGTAAGTAAGTACTGCTGGGTTTAATTTACTGTGTTTTAGAAATCACTGTTACAAATTATTGAAGTCTTTCTGATCACCTGATTTGAACTGCAAGTTTTACCTGACTGATACTTTTTGATCAGGCTCTTTATATGTCAGTTATTTTTGTGGGTTCTTTGATGGGAGTTACAGTTTTGGTGTTTTGATTAAAATGTTTTTAACATCTGTGGTTCCCATAGGTTCACTCCTAATGAAATATGTGGGCTAATTGTGATTTCTTTCTGTGTCCTTAGAGAGACCACTGGGACAGTTCTTGGTCTATCTGTATATTTCTGCTAATACTATTGTCACTCTGTTTATTCCTTTCTCTTGTCTTCTTTGGTGTCATGCTCTGTTGGATATCTTATGCTTTACTCATAGTTTACTTGCCCTCTTTTTTAGTTTTCTTTTGGCATAATTCATGTTTCTTCCTTCTGTTGCTTTCTTTATGACATCTTCATCTCTGCTGGTTTCAATCACCACTTCTTTGATGGTTAATTTCCAAGTATGTGTATCTGTGCCTTGATTCTCACACATTTTTCTGTTCTCAGATCTTCAGGCTTTTCTTCCTGGATGTCCTTGTGTCTCATGAGCACATCCCTGAATGTTTAGTCAAAAACGGCATTTTGCCTCTTAGTAATTATTCCTTACTGTGCGTGTTTTGTGTAATTTCCCACTCCTCATTTAGTTTTCTATACTTCTCTCTGTATGCTCTGCACTTGTTTCAGTCTTCTCTTTCTTAGCTCTTTGTGTCTTCATAAAAAGTCTTTGATTTTTTCTTCTTCAAAAACCCCGGATGTACATACAGGCGGAGGAACGAGGTGCTGGAGAGCAAACCCTGCGGAAAGGGACCTGGGGGTTGATGGCAAGTTGAACATGAGTCAGGAGGGCCAGCCATGTCCTGGGGAGCATCAGGCACAGCATCGCCAGCCGGGCAAGGGAGGGATTGTCCCGCTCTGCTCTGCACTGGGGCGGCCTCACCTCGAGTGCTGGGGGCAGTTTGGGTGCCACATTTTAAGAAAGACATTAAACTATTAGAGAGCGTTCAAAGGAGGCCACAAGGACATTGAAGGGCCTTGAGGGGAAGCCGTATGAGGAGGAGCTGAGGTCATTTGGTCTGTTCAGCCTGGAAAATAGGAGACTGAGGGAGACCTCACTGCAGTTACAGCTGTCTCGTGAGGGGAAGAGAAGGGCAGACACTGATCTCTTCACTCTTGTGACCAGTGACAGGACTGAGAGAATGGCCTGAAGTTATCAGGAGAGGTTTAGGTTGGATATTAGAAAAAGGATCTTCACCCAGAGGGTGGCTGGGCACTGGAACAGGCTCCCCAGGGCAGTGGTCACAGCACCAAGCCTGGCAGAGTTCCAAGAAGTGTTTGGACAATGCTCTCGCACATGGTGTGACTCTTGGGTATGGTCCTGTGCAGGGCCAGGAGTTGGACTTGGTGGTCCTTGCGGGTCCCTTTCAACTCAGAATATTCTGTGATTCTGTGGTTCTTATGTGCTTTTTTTTTCCTGTTAAAACCTTTTACTCTTGTAGCAATTACTTTATCAATAATCTCTTAATCCTGTATGGTGTTCTCTATGATTTCTTTTTGGTTTTATGACATTAACTATTGTGCTTAGTTGTGTTACTGTGTACATAAGTTTTACAAATAGTGTATTTGGAATAATGAATTTTAAGAATGCTGTGAAGATAATCCACTATTTCAGCTTTTCTTAAGAAGGAGAACATTCCATAATGATGAGATGATTTTTGTGTGAGCTGTTTAGCAGCTCTGCTTTGCTGGACTTGAATAGTAGTACATTCTTTGCAAAATTAGGCTACTGCTTTGATTATTTATTGATTAATATGTGCAGGCCTGTGATCTCACTTTCATGTCTCTAGCATGCCAGTATGGTAGTATTTAAAGGCTTATTTAAAGTGCAGCTGACATTTAAGCCAAATGCATATAAGCTGGCTTTTGGAATCTCCTCTAAACACTTCCCTCTTGCAGTCTGTGTCCCTTAACCCAGAGCTATGCCAGTGGGGTGGTTTTTTGGGTTTGTTTCTTTTTTTGGGGGGGGAGGAGAGAAGGGAGGGGTTGGCACATTTCTTTGTTTCTTTTTGTTGTGGTTTGTTTTGGTTTGGTTTTTTGGGTGTTTTTAGGTTTTTGGTTTGTTTCGGATTTTTGTTTTTGTTTGGGTTTTTTTGTGGGAAAATAAATGTATGATTGCATATCAAATGTATGGAGAATTGTGACTTTGTAAAGATTGTGGTTTTGTTTGGTTTTTTTTCTGTAGGCAATAACACTGTTTTGTGTCATATATCTAGTTTTCCTACAGCACTCTTGCTGTCAATACCTTTACCAGTGCTTTATTTGGAAGGTTATTCAATGTTCTGATGCCTTTATGTGACTGCATTTATTGTTAAGAAAAGGTTCTCCTTGTCTTTTGATGGTTCATGTCAGTTATTCATGGTACAGTGTTCCCTCTTTACATGGTAATTTTAGACAATTACCACCCCCTCCTCAGCTTCTTCCAGCTGCCACTGACACCTCCTCAGCCTGCTGGCACACCTGTGCCATCCTCCTTTCTTTGGAAGCTGTGCCTTCTTTAGGTTTTCAACCAAATTTCTTCCTGCTTGATGAGGTGGCAGAGGAGCCCTGTGGACTCCCCATCACTCTTCCTTGGCTGCAGCCTTTTCTGTCATTACTAACGTTGCTGGTATTTGTTAAGGTCTGCAGTTATTACTGTATGTGTCAGGATCTGGCATTCCTTATATTTTTACCATTCACAGCCCAGCCTTAAGTGTGGCGTGTCACATCCAAAAACCAGGGCAGGCCTCCTCCAGTGTGAAACACCGCCTGCATCTGAGTCCCCTGATGATCTCCTGTATTCCAAATACTTCCACAAATAATGGAGTTTATTTCAGTCTGGCAATCACGTTCCTAAGTGCCACAGCATCCCTTGAGTAAAAAGAGTTAGGCCTAGCTTGGGCTGCTGTCACTGTATGTTACTGTGTATGGCCAGAATTCTCTAATGCTCAGGCGTTATCCTTGCTTCCTTAAAGGGTCATATTCCAGTTGCTTTCTATGAGACATTTGCCGTGGGTGAGACATCATGTTTTATTAGAATGACTAAGTAATTCAGAGTGTTCCCGGGCTGCCACTCCTTCACCATGCAGGTAGCAGAGCACAGTGCCCACGAGGTTAAAGGCTGGAATAAGGAGCCCAGTCAACATTGACGTCTCTGTGCTTTTCCCCATCAGTTGTGTAGAAAGCTTTACATTATGGCTTTGAACAGTATGGGCTGTGTACTAGCTCAGCTTTATTCTACAGCCCGTGCTGGTGTTGTAGCTGCGTGAACTGTTAGTGGTGTGAATCCATTAGAAAAGGAACACCAGTGCCATTGAGTATAATGGCTAAATTGTCAACATATGTTTCTCAATATGTAGAATTTTGTTTTGCCTACCAGTGGTATATATGTAATATATAATTGGTATAATGTACAAGTATAATTATTTCTCAGTGTAAATAGTGCTGTAATCTAACAGAATGTAGTTTTACTGTTTAGTTACAGCTGGAACTCTCTTCAGTGAAATAAACTGCAAAGGCAAATATGTCTTTGCTTGGCGGCTTTATTTTTGATAAGATTATCACAGGAACTTTATCAGAGTAGTTAAATAGGTGCCTGACTCTGAAAAGAAGTTTAATTGAAGTGAGATGGTATTAATAGGAACTTCTGTAACCAGTGGGCTGGATTTGTGCTGATGACCTTACTCGGATGGAGCACTCAGCCAATTATGGAATCTAGGTCCTTGATTTGTGCCGTGTAATTGTTATGAAACACCATGAAAACTTTTTCTGTCTTTTTTGAAATGTATCATCCAAACAGTTCTTCTGCTTCAGAATTCTTTTGTCTAGTTCTAAATTCAAACTTGAGAGCAACATCATGCACTTACAATGTTTGCACTGTTTGCCTGTGAACCTTTCTAATTAAAGCAAAATATGTGGGCTGGAATCTCAAACTGATGTAAATCAGCAGAGCTCCATTAACTTCTGTAGAGCTATGCTTCTTAATTTCAATATTAGCTTTTCAGCAAAAATGTGGTTAAGAAATGAGAGTTAAAGGGAATGAAAACTGAAATGAATTTTACTCTTAATTTATGTCTGCAGAGTGCAAATACGTTAAAATCCCCATGTTGACCAAAAAAATCCATACAATTACTTTGCTCAGTGAACCATTTAAGCTGTTGATTCATCTGCAGGCACATTTCAAAATCTCCCAACTGTTAAATTTAGGAAGAAAAACCCCAAACTGATAAAAACAAGCTGTTACTTGGTTAACTGCCCAGTCCTGTACTAAACCACAATCTATGTTTTCACTGTAAGAATGGGAAGAGGTTTGTCTAGTGGATGGAGCAACTGCTGGGAATCAAACTGGTACATATCATTCCCAACTGTGGCATTAATTACACCATGCAGTTGGGGAAGTCATGTTCTATCATTCAGCTTGTGTCTTCACTGGAAAATTAATTTGAATGATCTATCTTGAATTCGTTTGACATCGATGAGAGCAACTGTGCTGGAAAATAACGAACGAGCTTCACACAGTGATTGAATGACTGCAACGATTGTATTAGTGGCTGATGAGAGGTGCTGAAGTGAGCAGTAACTAGTGCTTTCTGACACGCTAGCCAGCTGGAATCAAAGCACTGCCATGCTCAAGTTAAGGATTTTAAAAGGCATAATCCATTATTAAGCAAGAAAGGTTTATCAGGCCTTACTGTTTCACAGACCAGGTACAAGATTTTGTGCCCAGTATTTGTTGTTTGCCAAGTACCAGAAGAAGCATTTTCACAGAAGAAAAGACTAGGAAAATGGTACTCATCTGGTAGTGTCCTTTGGTGTTTACAAATCCAGGTAAATTGAAATACACAAACAGGTCAGTCGGCTTGCTGTATTCATCAGCTACCTTGCGCCAGGCTGGTGAAGGGAGTTACAAAGAGTATGAGGCACTTTCATACATTTTGTTTTCCCTCTGACTGTGAAAGAGATTGGCATTACATGACACAGTGACACTATTACGTTAGTAATATAGTAATCCAAAATGGGCATATAAAGAAGTTTTGAAATGTTAGGTCTGGCTCTCTGGGCAGATGAAATATGGTTGATCAGATCAGCAGTTTAAGGCTCTGTTTTCCTTACATCAGGTGAAAGCAGATGAAGTTTGTGGTGAGGCTCTGCTGTCTTAAGTACTCACTGCCCTAGTCCACATTTCTTCATTTTCTGACCACTCTTCCAGCCGCCTTCTGCTTCTGCAGCCATATTCTATCAGATTTCCTGTTATGACTGTCTCTGCTTTCAGGTGCACAGCAGGAATACAAGGAACCACCTTATTTGCGCACTTTGGGGTTTTTTCACCTAACTGTTTGAGGAAAATCAAAATAGATGCATGTAGAGAGAATATGAACAGAATATATATATATGTTCTGTGTATTTCTAATATATGTTAGAAAGTTGGGGTTTCCTCTTCAATTCATCTAAACTAGTTCTAAGAGAGCAAAATCGGTTTCTGAACCACCTGATGTAATGAGATGAAGATGATACAAGCTTATTTTAAGACAAGCTTATTTTAAGAAGAGTAATGCAGTATTGTTCCTATATGGGCCGAAGTGAAAGCACTCTGTATGTTTTGCAGCTGTGTGTTTAGGCTCGTTGAATGGCGCTGCAGAGTGTGTTGTAGGTAACACTGTTGTCTTGCCTCATTTAGACCAGACTCAAAAACATCCTTTGAATGAGCTATTTCTACATGTATTTTGTGGGCACCATCTTGGTGTTATGTTTCTTACAAAAGTTTTGGATGGTGTTCTGAGATTTTTTAAATTTGACGTATATGGTCTCAAAGTGCTTTATAATATATGGCCTAAAAATGTGCTACTGTTTGGTATGATTAGATGAGTATGTCGTTTTCTCCTCTTGTTGAGAATTTAGTGCATATACTTAACTGATTTTGTTCCTCCTTCCTTAGGTTTCAGATGCTGATTCTTTTCCTACTGTATTCTGAGACTCCATAATTCTCTGTCTTCATTTTATAGTTACCTCAGTGATATTTATAGACAGTGATTGTTTCCCCTGGTGCCTTTCTGATGGTCCAGGTAAATGTACCCTTTTTGCTTCTCAAGGCTGGACAATATAGTTTGGTGCCTGTTAAACCTTTCACAAGCATCCATCAGGTACAAATATATTTTTGATGGGTTGATTTGGGATTTTCTGCTGAATGTTACCTCATAGTCTGTATGCATACTGAGTAGTAAACCGGTGCAGAATAAGGTGGAGAGAACTCATTAATTTGCTTGTCAGGCAGTGAACTTTGGAAAGAAATTAAAATAAAATCTGCTAGCACTCTTTAAATAGTTTGCACTATTGATGGTCACTTTGGCATGAGAAGCCCTCTGACTTGGTTTCAGACAGCACATGCACGCAGGATTGTGACAGGATTGGGATGCCTGGTTTTACAAAGCAATACTCCAAACTTGCGGCTTGGGAAGTTTTGCAGTAATGGAGAAATACCTGAGTTTAAGTGAGCTATTTGTAGTACCAGCAGCAGTGAAGCAGAAGCTCCAGCTATGACCTATATATCCAGGCTTCCAGCTGGGCTTGTGCCATATGAACCGAAGCCTGTGTGACAGTAGTTCCCCTATTAATGGTGTCTGACCTGGCTGGATTAAAGAGAGACGTGTGTTGTGTTAAACTGTACTTTCTTCTATCCTTGACTTCTAAAGTCTAAAAAAAAACCTGTACGGATGGTTGGGCCCATGATTGGGCTGTGACATTACTAAATTGATGTACCTTTTCCCCCCGTATTTCTTTCCTTTTGCTCATTTCACTTCGGTGGCTTTTGGCCTTGTAGTCAGCTTTGTGTAGCATTACTCTTAAGTAGAGTTTGTCTCTCCTTTCTGTGAATTGGTATGAGCTTCATTGCAACATTTATTATCAGATACTAAATAGTCATGGAATAGGATTCAATGTTGTCGAACACAGCGTGAGAAGGACTGTCATTTTGGATTGTGAAATTATTGTAATGTTTATCTTACTCCTTTCCAACAGTGGAATCTGCTGCTGTTTGCCTCTATTCTACATCAAGATCACTTTTATTCTGGAATAATTACTATAAATTTAGGAGACAAATCAGTTTCCCTCGCTCAAATCTCCAGTGCTGCTTAATAGGCTACTAGTGTGTGTAAGTCTCCAGATCTTCTAAGAAGCTGGTTTTTACTTACCAGATTTCATATCAAATGTGAGGCTGTTGAAGTATGTAGTAGAGGCTAGAACCTAAAAGAGATTGTTCTTGAAGTACTGCAGTACCTTCTTATTGAGTTTCTAGACTAATGAGAAAATGCTCCAAGGAATGTTGTCTGGGGAGGACTGTGCAAATCTGTCATTTGAAAAAATATTTGTGTAGTAAAGGAATCATGACATAGGAGCTGGAGGTTTAACTCTCAGTTGCCTTGGATGGGATTACTTATGTGGAAAAGGTGAAGGAGATGTTAGTCTGTGGCATAAGAAACATGTTGACATCATTTTATATTATTGAGCAGAAACTGCATGCTGGAACATTGATGTATTTGTGACTTTGAGCTAAAGCATATGAACTGAGGAGTAATGCTAGTAATCCTGCGTGCTCACAAAGTGTAAACCTAGCCCCGCAAAATTGTGATGTTTGTTTAAAAGATAAACAACAAGTCTGGGTCTCTTTTCTGTTTGTCTTCTGGGTTTTGTAAATCTTTTAGATTTTTGGGCTCAGGCTCTCTTCTACAAACACAAAGGCTTGAAGCAGATTTTTTTGTTTTAAGTGAAAGCTGATGTTCTTACATAATTGCATGATTTCAAGACCATGGTTTCAGAAAAAGTAGAAAACGAATATTATATGTTTTACAAAGAAGTTATGAGAGTTGACTATTCCACATGAGCATGGCTCACACGGAAAAACTGTTGTGCTTCTGATTTCCATATGAAAATGAGTCTTTGAAAGCACCAAGGGGTACATGGAACCAAAAATTATACTAAATGGTCGACTTCAGAGCCTGACTTCATCCAGAGGTTTTCAACACTGTTGGAGGGTTTTTTTGAGAGCTTAGTAGGTGCAACTTGAATTAATTTTTCAAAATTCAACTTCCTTCCAAAATAAAAGCAAAATTTGGAGAATTAACCGGCATGTCGCAGCTTGTGGCATCAACTGCCTGATTTTTATAAGGGCTTGGTAGGACGTCTGAGTTCCTTGAAAATTTTGGCTTGCCTGTACTGAACTCTCTTGGATATTCTGGCCTCAGAAAGGTCACCAAAGAGGCCTTAAGGCCTCTGCCTTATTGCAGTATCTTTGAATTTTACCCGTTCCCTCTTGGTTAAAGGAGCTTTTTGGACAAAGCACAGGAAAACTCACTGTTGGAAACAATCCTAAGTTGGCATGGGTGGAATAAGTGTTTGAGTAGGTCTTTTTACAACTGCCTTCCATAATTTTCCTTGTATATCTAGAAAGAGAAGCTGCTAAGTAAGGAAATGAAGCCATGCCTGACTTCATTTTATGCCTTTCTCTGATCTTAGTATGCCTGACTTAAAATCTGCTGTTGCTCTGCTATCTCATGCCCATTTGTTTCTAGAGAAGCAGTTTGTTTGACTTAATCTTAGCCTGGTAGAATCTTAGCCATATATAGTTTTTGTGCTATTTCAACTTGGAGAATATAACAGTTTTATTGGGTGGTTAAAATCCCTATTTGGATGGGGTATATTTTAAATATTAAGTTTCCTTTCTTTATCCATGCATTTGGGGAAAAAGAATGGTGTGTGCCAATACAGCTGCTTTTAAATGAGCTGTGCTGAAGCTTTTACTGAAGTAGAAGGGATTCAAAAGCCTATTATTATGCATTAACTGTACTGAAGGCACAATAGCACAGTTTCTTTTAAAGTGCACTTCTGTTCTGAATGATAGCTGCTGTGGCAGCTCTTGTGGTTGCTTATTTCTTTCTTCTCAGTGCTTTCTACATGTGATCTCTTCAGTTTTCAAGTAACCTGGTAGCTTTTCTGGCTACCAGCTGTTCAAACTTAATCTGTGGTCTGACTTGGATCAAGTCAGTTTTGCCAGTCATTTTGCCATTTGAGTGTGGTTGTCACTTCTACTGAGGGTGTACCAGTCAGGAAATAGCCTCATATTCTGTTATTTGAGGTCTATCTCCAACATGTGTAAGGAGGTAGTAACCACCCTGATTTTGTTCACTGAAGAAGGATAGGTAGAAGGAACTTGGTTGTACAGAAAAGTACGTTCGTAGTCATTTTGCAAGCAGAGATGTTAATGGAACAGGATCAGTGATATTTTATGAGGAAAGACGTCATTTCCTGTCACTTCATTTATATCTGTTCATAAATGTAATCGTCCTTCTAGCTCTGAAATGGTAGCCAGCTTTTACTTTTTGAAGGGCAGTTTTGATCCCATTGTTCATGTGATATCAGTGGAATAATGTTGGAATGGACTAATAATGCATCCCTCTGCCAAATGAGGTCTTCAGATGTTCAGAGAAGATTTCTACCTTGAACCAAATTCACTTAACTGATCCCTCTTGCTTGCATATTCAAGCAGCACAGGGAAGATTTTCTTCCTGCTATGAAATTCTGTAGTGTGGGGAAATCTGTCAAGGGCAGCTTCTTTGGTGGTTGTTTCTTGTACACTACCTGCTGAGAGTGTAATTTTGTGAACCAAGGAAGAGATAGTGGTCTACTCTGATTGCCAAGCTATAAATTAGGCATAATGCAACAGTATATGTAAGAGCATACTCAGTAACAAAATTGGGCAGTTAATACCCAGTATGTGTAAAAGTGTCCTTCTGTGCCAAATGGAGTGAGTAATTTCAAAGGGGGTCACTAGTCCGCAGTGTCTTAAAATTATATTACACTTTTTGTAATCTTTTCAGTGAAGTGCTATGACTTGTCTGGTTGATTTTCAAAGCCTGTTGTTACAGAAACCAGGCTGTCATTTTTCCCCTGGCAATACAGTTTATGAATAGATCTGTAGTGAAATCCCCTTGAAGATGCTATTGACATGTCAGACAAAGCAGCCTCTTCTTGGCATTATTGTGAGGTGAACAAATTGAGTTTGTAAGTGATGAGGCTGAACAATTAGCATAAATAGTTTCCATCCTTTAGTTCTGGAAGAGATTTTTAAATCTGACTGGGAGTAAAAAAAATTCAAAACAAGACCTCATTGAGCTTGAGCTGATAATACCAAGACCTCATGGTGTGATGTTTGATTCTCCAGCTTGTTTGCAGCTGGAAGGCTTGCCTGTGAAAAACATAAGGAATGATTCTTTTCTGTAGAGATGAAAAGTTGCCTGACCTTTTAATAACTGTCCTTTTTATGTGAGTCACAGTATTGATTGTTAATCCAGTCATTATCCTTTTTCCAAAAGGTGATCTTGCCAGGGACATCACTTTTTATCTGTATTTAAAAAGGACACAGCCAATCTGAGTCCAAAACCCAGCAGAGCCAGAGAGCTCTCTCCCTCATAAGAAACGAGATGCTGTAGACCATAGAAACCAGTGACTTTCAGGAAGAAAAAAATGAGAGGAAGGTGGAGAGGGAACATCAAATGTATGAAACTCAGAATGGGAAACCAGAGGCAAATTCCATGTAGAAGACACAATTTTTTACTGGTAACTGATGTCTGTAGTCAAATTCATAGGACAGTCAAGAGGTAGTAAAATTTAAACCTGTTCACATTATTCCACAGTGCTTATTCAGTTCTGAGAACCACAGTTATTCCCTCAGAGCTGGGAAATGACATGTCATATCTGAGAAAGCTGCACCAGTGCTGGACCCTGCCAGTGTTTGAACTGCTTTGCCAGCTTTGGCTCAGAGTAGTGTAAACAGAGCTGAGGCAGTATGAGTCAGTAAGTAAAAAAGGGGAGGTGAAAATTAATTTTAGTACCCTGGTTTAGGAATCTGAGGTGTAAAATAAAAGGGTTGGTGTCCATTGGTGGGGTTTTGAAGGATACACACATACTTTGTGGGGAGAACTAGAGTCATAATAAGAGAAGATGCCAGAAGAGTTCAGAAGTTGTGTGAATGGTCTGGAGGCCAGGGAGAAAAAAACCAAACAAAACATGATCCAAACCTTGGGAACCTTTTAGAGTTATTTTGAGGACATTGAAACAATTAACACAAAGGCTAATACATGAAATGCTGCTCTCTGGTACGCTGATGCATCCTCGTGTTGCACTACTTGTGTATCCTTGTGTCATCACTGACTCCCTAGATCAGGAACTGGGATTTCATCATGCCTTTCAATTTTTTGGTGGACAGATAATTCTTAACGTGTTTTTTCATTGTTTGACATTGACTTAATGAGTGCACATACTTTTCTTTTTTTATAAAAGAGAAAAGAAACTCAGTGTAAGTCCAGGATTTAATAAGGTCTTAATTCTACTTTTTATTGTAGCTAATCCAGTCTTGTATAGATATTTTCATAACTTCATACTGATGGAAAGAGAGTTTTCAAGGCTATTTCATAAATATTTCTTTACAATCTTATATTAAATGGATTTAGTGATTGAGAGTTGAGTCAGTTATTTGCTTCATAAGCTGCCACTTTACCATTGCACATATAATCACACTTGGGAATCCTCTTTTGGTTGAGCAATGCAAATTGAATTAATATACCAGAGAGATAAAATTTGCTCATAATTCTACTGTTTATGAGGTGAGGGGTATGGAGGAGGATGCTTAGTGTGCCTCCTGCCAGATGGTACTTTGCCTGCAAATAGAAAGCTTGCTCTTTGGCGTCACATAGTTTTACATGGATGCACAAATGCCTCTCAAAGAAGTTGGGTAGTGTTTCAAATAATTTCATTGCACTTCATTTGGATGCCTTATTGTTGCCCAGGTAGTATAATCCATGAGACAAGTTTACTAAAGAATTATCTCTACAGAAGCATTCTTGCAGAATTTTTCAAATAAACATGTATTTCTTTGAATAACCCATTCCTGATTTGCTGTAAGACTGCTGCCTGGGTTAGTATCCAGCAGAAGCTGAACTGAGCATTTGAGGGAAAATCCACAAGTCATCCTGCTGCAGAAAACTGGAAACAGCTGTCTAATGGGAATGGGAGCTTAAAGCTTGGTAATTCTTATTTTTTTCCAGAGGGCATCCAACATTATCAGTGAACTGTTCTTTATTTCTTCTTTGGTCCTTGTAAGATTTATGTTACCTGCTTTCATGTTTAAATGCACTTGCTCAGTGTACCATTTTTCTTCACTGACAATTTCGTTAAGGGCATACTAGCTTGTGATTTTACGAAGAGTTCTTTTAAAATTTGATATTTGTGTTTATGTTTTTCATTTTTTTAGGCTTCCTGTAATTCTTTAAAAAACATACCTTTAATGTACCCTGGAACACTTGTGATTTTCTAATGACTATTCAAATCCATTATATCTGATTTGGGAAGTATTATTAAGAAGGAGGACTTTCATATGACACGTTTTATATTTGAGTAAACTAGTTTCACTGTGATGGTGAGATCTTTGGGTTTGACTTTGTTTCCGGTGTTAACGCTACGTTACATAACTAAAGTCAATACTTTTCTATGAGCAAAAGCCACCCGCTTTTCTTCTCTCAAGTACACAATTACCATCACAATATTGACAGTGCACAGGTTGTGCAAGAGGATCAGATGAGTGTATTATGTCATTCCCTGAGACTATTACCTACGTGTTCTGAGGTCACGACTGTCCGTCTGAGACTGTACCACTTCAGCACCTGAGCTAATGGGTGAAACATGACAGGGGACTGACCCTTTTGACATTTATGGTAAAGACAATATGGGAGGATGCTTTCAAAGTCACTAACCATCTTTCTGTAAAGATCTTCACACTGCACTGATTTTGAAGAGTAGTATGGGCTAAAGTCACAAATGTTTTAAAAGCAAGAGTAGTTCTAAGACGTACTTACCCTATTCATTGCGACTCAGCTGATATAGGACCCCTGCATTCGGGGAGATGTTGTTGGAAGGAGTGATGATTTTTTGACTTTCAAACAAATCTTCTAACAGATTAGTACAGAATTATAAATTAGTCAGTTTGCAGTACCATGAAGTCTGCTGCAAGTTCAACTCCTGTCAAAAACTGATGACATTTTGCTGCTGACACCAGGTAATGATGCATGCATTTGCTTGACAGGTACAGAGAAGCTCACTTCTGCACACAGTGATGAGTTTGTTTCCTGTCACTGAGGCACAACTGCATGTGTATGAACACAACCCCAGGCCTGGGGAAGATGAGGACCTGGAATGTGAAAAGGGAATTGCATATAAGCAGAAATACACTTATGTGCAGAGGTGCCTAAAGCTGTTTGCAGTGCTTAAACAAACGACACAAACTTGAAATATTCAAGCTAGCTTGTGAATATGATTATTGAAGGGGTAAAAGGGGAAGTATGTAATTCTGTCTTCTGTCTATCCTTCTTACCCTTACACCTCTGCTCTGGGTGAGTCTGATGATCAGCAATCCCTGAATGCCGGGTTGAAGGCGTTGGCACTGCAGTCTGTAGCTGTAACACGTCCTGAAGGGACAGAGGAGCAAGATGTAGGCATTAAAAGGGGCAGTGAGCTTTTGTGTACATCCTGTGCCTAACCCTCTTCCTGCAAAGGCGGAGCTGATTGCACACAGCCTTCAAAAATCTACAGATCCATTTTCCCTGTGAGGGACAATGTTAAGAGTTGTAGCAGGCTTGAATGCTTAGCAGGTGTTAAGGGTTGGCATGTTTGTTGTGAGTAAATCAACCGCTAATAAGGTGAAGAAATCACATGTCAAGGCAGGTTATAAAACCACAGATCCACGTGGTTGTTGAGATGGTTGTCAGGCTTAGGGGATTCTGAAACTCAACTTCATTGGCAGCCTGCCTGTCAGAGTATGGGTAGGGCATGTGGAAACAATGCTCCCACGGTACCCAGAATTAATCTGCTAACAGCCTAAGTCAGGGCAGGTGTCACCAGCATGCCGGGGTTGCCCCAGCTGCTTCATGCCAGGTCTTTGCTCCAGAGCCATGCACACGGCTTATGCTGTGCAGCTGCTCTTATATTCTGTTCTGAGGCATGCTGTTTGCATGCCTTGTATAGCTCTTTAGCCACAGGCAGCTCAGCCAGAGCTTTTTATCAAAGGTGAATCATCCTTTCTGTCATGCCATAATGAAGGATTTTGTTATGTCCATGACTCAGAGAAAAAGGTGGTGATGTCCCCTCCAAGTCGTAACTGGATTAAGCTGCTTTTGTTTCCCCACTCATTTAATGATTGGAGAGAGGGAACAAGCTACAGAATGATGGCAATTTCAATATAGACTTGGCTTTCTTGGTGCCCTCCCTTCCTCCTGAGATCTGTGCTGGATAAGATGAGCTGCAGGAGCCATGAGTTGCAACAGTACCAGCAGGATAAATATTTCTGTATTTCTATCTGGTTTTAAGATGATGGGTGTATGTTCCCCTCCTTTTTTTGGCAAAGGTTAGCCCCATTAGATGTACTGCTTTTCATTTCATCTCCTTCTCCCATCTGTTCTGTCTCTTTTCAGTAGAAACCAAGGAGATGTAGCTCCCACTCAGGCAGCCGGATAACTCCATCTCCCATACACGAGAAAATATCTCTGTGTGAAGCAGAGCAGTGCCTTGCTGTGCACACACATCAGATTGTACCATGAGGGCAGACTGCTCTCTCAAACTCTGATAATGTCGTATTCTCTCTGTCAGCTTATACAGATGAGGGGATGCCACTGCCCACTTCAGTTACATCTTACTGAATTCCCAGGCCTAAGATAGGACCCAAGGGAATCCAAACAGCTTTTTTTTTTGACAAACCAGGTTATTGCAGCAGTAGGTAAGAAAAATGAGTAGTTTAAAATACTAAAGCCATGATATAGCTAGTAAATAAAGAACAGTGCATGTAGATAAGGTATACAGAATTTATAGATGAGAGTTAGACCAAACCTATGGTTATTTGGATAATAAAGTCATAAATACAACAAATGTTTATACTGTAAACTCCATACTGTATCTTGGAACTCACTGGTAGGTGGCCATTTCATTAAGGAAGAAATCTTGCCTACCAAGCTCCAGAGCTTTGGTTAATTTCCCTGACCTTTAAAGAAAATCTTGAATTGTCTCCTTGTGAGAACAACTGCACACCATGAGTTCTTTGTAGAGAGGAGCAGTATCTTTGAGCAAAGCTGTCTTCATGTTAATTCATGTAATATTACCTCTGTGAGCAGGTATTTATTGCAGGTAGTTATTTATTACTAATACTATTATCACCAGAATGTACTGTTATCGCTGTCTATGAAGCAGGGCAGTTTGCAGTGAAGCTGCTTTGCTTTTGTTTTGTGACCAGATGCCTAGGCTCATTTTTATTTCTGGCTCTTACCTTTGATGTCCTCGGGACTTCTGATTTCCTGTTCGGTATTAACTTCAGATAAGTAAAGTCACCTTAGAAAGATTAGAAAAATGGTGATTTTTATTCATGCTTCTTGAAACGTCAGTTTATACTAATATAACCTTTTTTAGTGTTGTACTGTGAAATACTATACAGTCAACTGAATGAGATTACTGGGTAGGTAATAGCTTCCCAGATGACAAATCCATTTTGCCAAGGGTTATATTCCTTCTGCTGTATGGTGGCAGTAAGGGGATGGCACTTCTGGCACAAACACCTGTGATGGGAGCTGCACACCTTTGCATCCGATTATGTGAAAAGATCTGCGTTGTGCAGGGTCCTGTTACCATTGCTAGAGACTTGGGCCAGGGCTCTGTTCTTTGCTGCCCTATGTGTATTCTCACAGCCACAACTTGAATGGAGGAGACAGAGGACAAAATGGGGGTTGCAATGAGAAAAGTAGTGTGTGTGTCCTGAATACATCCATGTGGGCATGGTATCTTAGCCAGTGATGTAAGAACAACCATACTGTGAAAGGTGCCAGCACCTGTAGATCTGGGTCTTTTCTCCCACAGGAGAAGCTTCCTTAATGCTTTTTTAGTTACTAATCACTTCAGTTAATATTAGTTTTTAATAGGCAGAATTTATTAAAAACCACATGCTTTATGTGCTTGCTAATTTTTTACCGTACGTTATTTCATGTGGTAGGGAATAACTTCTCTGAAAAATTTTGCTTTTGTCAGTCAGTGAAACTGACAAGAACGTCTTAAAGCTGATGTTATTTCAGTATTATTCCAGAAGAGTATTCTGCTCTCATGGAGGGAATGATATTACATGGAGGAAATGGTATTTTACTATACTATACTATTACTGTATTACTATATATAGCAGTGTATTACTGCAAGGAACCTACTTGGCTGTTACATGCATATATGCTTCTGTTGGCATCTTAAAATATTTATAAAACATATTAAATAGATTAAAGTGTTGCAGATTGCTGCATCTCGACCAATAGTCTGTACTGTGTTCCTGTAAGAGTAAGAATGTCAATTGTGATTACACAGTGTCTCAAAACTACAGAGCACTAAAGAAATTCTGAAGCGGCAAGCTGTAATGTATTACATCAGAAGAGACACTTATGTTTGGTCATATGTTTCTACAGATGCATTCTTATTTTTCATTCTTCCGCTTATACACACTGTACATTTTTTTTTTAAAAGTATAATTTTCTTTCAGCCATTAATGAGTTTCCTGAAGATATATTTACAAATAAAGAACGTCGGCAAGGAGGAGTTCTGCTTCATATCATTGCTGTAAGTTTTCTTCTACTGTGCTTCATTTTTGCTTTCCTTTTATGTTGCTTATTCTATTTTTTTAATAAGATACTAATCATCATAGTGACCTTACTAAGTAGAGTTCTAAATGTATCAACAAGTTTTTAATACTTTGATTTGAGTATTTCTATTTCTAATTTCAAACGTCTATATGAGTACAAATTCTTAAAAAGTTCTTGGGAACATGGTATAGTGGTGGACTTGATACTGTCAGATTAACAGTTGTACTTGATGATCTTAAGGATCTTTTCCAACCTAAATTATTCTGTTACACTGTGATTCAAGAAAATGATGCAAGTCTAAATGCAGTGCCTATTCATTCATCCTTTTGGAGATAAATCCTGGCAGAATGGATCACATGACTTGTATTTCATGTTGTGTAGACCGAGTGTGGGACTCCTTCATTGGTGACGTTGAGCATGATGTGGAAGTTTCTTGAGTCTCTTTCTTTTCTTTTGTGCTGCTGTGCAATAGATGCAATTATAATTTAAAACAAAACCAAACCGACCCTGAAGAATATAGAAAGTATCACGTGGAGTTTTATTTTCTGTTGTAGTAAAAACAAAGCGAGGCCTGCAGGCTCTAGGTTATCGTTTCCAGCTCCAGGAAAGGAGAGTAAGAAGGAGCTGTGTTTGATGGACAGCAGCTGGATTAGGCCCACTGCATGGGCACAGCACATAAAGCTGCGTAAGACAATGGGAGAATCACGCGTATGCAGGGAACAAGGATCATTCCTAAGAGTTTTGGTGCAGTGATCCATGGCCAGGGTCCGCTTATTTCCAGGTGTAACTGTTTCCTGAATATTGTTAATCAGCCTGGTTTTACTTCCTGTTTAATTACTTGGTCTGATAGTTAAAAATGTAGAGGATGGCTACATAACTTTGTAAGCTTTACCTGTTACTTTTTGTTTTATGAAATCCGTTGTGGCATCCTCTTCTGTCAAAGTGCAGTACCTTTCATATTTTAGGGTCTGACAAACATTCTTGTTCTAAATGAGATCTTACATTCAAAGATCTGGTTTTATGTCATGAATTTATCAACAGGGAGATTTTTATTTGGAATGGAATAAAAATTGAAGCTGTGTATTTCTGCTAATTTGAATAAAGGTACCATTGCCTTTTTTCCTCTTTTCATGTACAGGAAAAATCTGAAGTATCCCTGAATTTGTTTTCTTTATAGGCTCTATATATGTTCTATGCTTTGGCCATAGTATGTGATGACTTCTTTGTTCCATCGTTGGAGAAAATTTGTGAGGTATGTTAAAGATCTTCATTGCTCTTTTAGAAATTTATTTAGAGAATATTATTTGGAGACTCAAAAATTTTGTGTCATCATTGCTTAGAGTTCATTCCTGTCAACTTTTTGGCATTGATCCTTTTCAAATGATTTGAGCTTCCGTCAAAAAATGAACCAGTGGTCTGTGCATACTTGTTCCTCTGGCCACACTCAACCAGAAAAAAATCAAAGATTTCATGAGATTGGATGGTAAAGCCCACTCTTAAATACCTGAAGCATGTAACTAGGAGAAGTATGGGTTATGGATGAGTTGGGTTTATTATTGTACTCCTTTTTTTAAAAGTAACTTGTGAAAAGATATCATAGATAGAAAAAGGAATGTGTTGGCTATGCAAATTTTATTGCACATCTACCACTGTATCAGCAAGGAGAGAGGAAGTATATGTGGTCCTACCATAAAGTGGAGAAAAGGGAAAATGCACGAGAAAAGTATGTACCTTGGATATGGAATGAGAATACTTATTTTATATGCAAAAAAAACCAAAACCAAAACAAAACCAAAAACATAATGCCTTTACATAATTTTTGAGAAGACTTTGCAAAATTACATGTAGGATTCTAACTGAGTTGATTGTGACAGGGTAGAATTTATACATGACATGTAAATGTTGTGTTGAGTATGACTTTGGTGAACAAAATGAGTATGTAATACAAATGTAGATTTTAACTCCTTTCTAAAGGCAAAATGAAAATCTCATCTCCTTTGCTTTTAGACAAAAATAAGAGTGATCATTTTCTGGAAAAACTACTGGGGGTTTTTGTAGCTAATTAAAAAGTCTGTTTTCCTATGGCTAGACGTATTACCTTGGTCATTGGTGTTACTGAGTTACAAACTTAGGCTTTTCAGTAGAAGAAAAAATAGAAAAATAAGGGAGGTGATCAATAGTAGTAAAATATTCAGTTGGGATCTTTTGTTTCCCTTTCCAGGTGTTCTGTATTCAGCATGCACCTTAGACACCATATTTAAGTCATACCAGTTGGTTGTAGCAATTACTGGTTACTGATGCTTCATAAAATCTTTACGTCTTGTCTCATGTTCTGCTGAACATTTAAACAGCTAAGAAGAGTTCAGATAGCACACTTAGGTTTGAGCTCCTGCAGCAGTATGACTGGTAGTAGATCATGTTTGTGTTTTATGTTTTGTCAAGATGTGTAGGATGCCATTGTCATCAGCTTAAGATGTTTTCAGGCAAACTGCTTGAAAAATACAGGATTTTTTACTTCTCCTTTTGTCACTAGTTACTTTTCTGTCCTCGAAAGAAAAACAATGTACTAAAGATGAGCCTAGTGACTCTCAAAAAGGAAAAAGCTCCTCCATAAAACCATGTTTATAGTTCAAGGGAAAGATCTTCAGACTGCTAAATTGATGCAGCCCACTTGTGGACCTGCACATGTTTATGCTGGTCTGAGAACTCTAAGTTATCTATATCCTATTAGAGCTTAAGAGACACTGTCATAAAAATAGGTCTCTCTGCCTCTCTGTGTCTAATTGGACTAATTTTGTCTGTGTCAGCGGACTCACTGTTGATTAACACGGTTGAAAAGTGAAGTCAGAATCAAGCCTGCTGTTTGTAGGATTTTTTCACAAAGGTTATATTTTTCTGTTACAGATTTTTATTTTCAAATTTTAGAAGCCCTAAGAGTTGGGAAATTGAATGATTGTGTTTGGAGTTCCAAAAGTAAATTAATGAAAACAATTTGAGTTGTTTACAATCTTTTTGAACCTGCAGAGATACTTTTCTTTAATCAGCTCCATGTAAGCCACAATTGACTATTCATTTACATATATAACTATAGAACTCCACAATGTAAATACAGTACCAGTGCTGAGATTACCAATTGTTTTCTTCTAGAAACTACATTTGAGCGAAGATGTTGCTGGAGCCACATTCATGGCAGCAGGGAGCTCCACCCCAGAACTGTTTGCTTCTGTTATAGGTATGGAGCCCACACACAGGCTTTTTTGAGATCTGCTGTTGAAAAATCAGCAGCAGATCAAGCACAGGTACCCATTCTTCTGTCAATTTATAATCAGCAATTGCAGCTGTCAGCTAGTCTGTGGTTCATGGTATAATTAACTGCTCAAAATATCTCATAAAACTGTGAGTCTCCTCTCAAAACACAGAGAGGAATGTCTGATTCTGAACACAGGACGCAAAAGAAGAGATTTATTGAAGTCCCCTGAGAAGTAATTTGATATATTTGGAAAAAGATTAAGAGCAGCCCTGAGGAGAAAGACTTGGGGGTGTTGGATGATGAGAAGCTCATCATGATCTGTCAACGTGCAGCCAGTGTGCACTTGCAGCCCAGAAAACCAACTGTATCCTGGGCTGCACCAAAAGCAGTGTGGCCAGCGGATTGAGGGAGGTGATTCTGCCCCTCTACTCCACTCTTATGAGACCCCGTCTAGAGGAAGAGACCTTTAAAGGACATCTAGTTCAGCTGGCCTGCAGTGAGCAGCAGCATTTCCAACTAGATCAGGTTGCTCAGAGCTCCATCCAACCTAACCCTGAATGCTTCCAGTGGTGGGGTCATCTTTGTGCCAGCGTCTCACCACTCTCGTTGTAAAAAAATTATTCCTTTTATCTAGTCTGAATCTACCCTCTTTTAGTTTAAAACCATTACCCCTTGTCCTAGGGGTCCTAAAAAGTTTGTCCTCATCTTTCCTGTAGGATCCCTTCAAGTATTGAAGGGCTGTAACAAGGTCTCCTCAGAGCCTTCTCTTTTCCAGGCTGAGCAAACACAACTCTCTCAGCCTTTCCTCACAGGCAGCCACCCCCACTGCTCTGTCCTCAGCTGCCCTTTCTGAACAGCCCATAGCCCTTGATAGCAGCACTCCAGTTGTGGGATGTGTCTAACCAAATTTCAGTAATGCAACTAGGTTGTAGCATTCTAGCAGCATGATGGCTTGTATTTGATAAATCTTTAGTAAAGCCTTTGTAGGCTTTATCCTGACTGAGGTTTTTACAAACTTTAAGGAAACACTATACAAAGGAACGCACCGTAACCTCACATCCAACTTCTTGAAAAGCGGTGAGTGTAAGCCGTTAAGGCTTCCTTTAGCAATCAAGTAACTTTAGCAAAAGTTGTTTGGTTGCTCACCTTGGAGAAAGATTTCTGTGCTTTAAATAAATTCCATGCTTCTGATATGACTGGAGATGTTTTATACTCATTTGAATGGATTATTGCACAATTACCAACCAAGCTGTGAAACAGAGAACTTGCTGTTGAATTAACTAGTTAAGAAGTCATTTTATAGAAGTATATATGTGGAGATTTTAAGCCAAAACTGGGGAGCTGCTAGCTAGACTAAAAGCACAAATCATTACACAGAGAAGCGAGCCTTAATTATGAAACATATTTTGGTTAATCTTTGAAACAGTCTCTGTACTGAGTGACTTAAAATTAAATGACAGAGGTAATTATGTGTGTTTTGCTCCCTCTGCAGGTGTATTTATCACTCATGGCGATGTAGGAGTTGGGACCATTGTTGGTTCAGCAGTTTTCAACATTCTCTGCATTGTTGGTGTCTGTGGACTGTTTGCAGGACAGGTTAGTAAGATACTTGTCTTTACATAGTTCAATTGCTTACAAATTAGGGGTTTCCCTGAGCAAATACTAAAAACAAAAAGACAAAATCTCAGACAAAAATGGCATTGTGAAAAATGTCAAGGATTGGAAAGAACTTACAAATAGCAAATGTTTCTGACAAGTTCAGCTGTGGTTTCAGCACTCTGAACATGTAGCATACAGAGGAAACTGGTTCTTCTTCATACAATACTGTGTTTGCAGTCAGCTGATCAGTGGCATCTGCTGATCTTTCCTGGTACTGATGACAGTCAAAGAATCTGGGACAGAAGCATGAGATTTGCTCCATTTACTTAATAGATGGTTAAACTGTTTATCATACTTTTTCAGGTAGTAAGTCCGATACATCCACAAATATAAGGAATGAGGAACAACTGATTTGCTGCAGTACAATGAATTGTACTTTACAATTGAAATTATGACCAAATCAAGTATCATTAGTAAGAAATGTATTTCATTAATGGAAGTTTCTATATAATTTTTATTACTGATGCTTATTATAGATTCATTGTCTAACAGACTGATACATCTTCATGGTAGCATAAAACTGCATTTGGTTTCAGAATTGCTGCTAATAAAAATAATTACTCTGCTCACACACCTAAGTTATTTTAAGGTAGGGGCCTTTTTGTTTGTTTGTTTGTTTATCTGTTTTTGAAGTGGCATATTTTTGTTGGCTCAAGGTGTGGTATTTTTCAGGTGGTTTGTCTTACCCAGTGGGCTGTGTTCCGGGATTCTATATACTACACAATATCTGTGATCATACTTATTGTTGTAAGTAGTTCTCTTATCAGCTATTGTGTTTCATTGCTTGAATTTTTGGAGGACCAGCCTGCTAACTATTGATACACACTGGCCAATAGTTATTTTCCTGGCTAGTTCTAGTGGCATCTGGAAGTGAGACCTGAGCTCCACAATGCTGTATAAATATGAAAATTGCATACAGCCCCATGGAATATGTGCCCATCAAGTCCATCAGTGTCCATTCACTTTGTACCTAGGGTTTGTAAAGTTCTGCTGGCTAGGAGGCTGCTGTTACGCAGTGCACATACCACTCTCTTCTGACCTAGGAGACTGCTTGTTGTGAAGGTGAAAAATTTTGAGCTACACTTCTATTTTAAATAGGGAAGGTGGCTCTTTCTTGCTTCTACACTGTAATTTTATTTCAGATTCTGGGTAGGTTTTTCCACATAGAGCAGATGTGAGATACCGCTTTGTTCATCTAGAGCAGTGTGGTAGTTCCTGAGTGTACGCATTCAATGTGTCTGCTGGCAAGGCAGGGAAGAATCCACTTAGCCTGTATTTTGTAATACAAGTGGATCACTAGCTGTGTATTCAGTAACAGCAGTTACACAGGGTGGAGTAAAATGTGTGTAACCACTTGGCCCAAGAGGAGAGGTAGAATGGCTGCCTCTTCTGCTAAAACTAGTCTAGCTGTTAAAAGGACTCAGTAGTTAAGTCTTTTTGGAATAAGCGACTTTGCTGTCATTTGCACAGCACAGCATGTGGGTACATGTGTGCCTATCTGTCTGTCCTTCACATGCTTGCACCATTTCACTAAACAGTACTTACAACAGCCACTGACAGGGATCCAGGCCTTGTTCACAAGGTGTGTGTTTTGTGAGGGGCACAATCCATACAGTGGAAGTTCTGGTTAGAAAGGGTCAAAATGTGATTAGGTCTGTCTAGATATGGCTGATACTTGCTAAAGAAATTTGATTGTTTTTCAAGATAGATCAGAGAAATGGTCAATTTATATGTTTCTTGTTTTTTCCTCCTTTTAGTTCATATATGATGAGAAAATAGAATGGTAAGTTGTGTAAATTATTCTATACAGTCCTGTATTTGCTGTGAGGCTTAACAGTAAATAGAGTTGTTGTGTAATTTACTTTCATTCTACACACTGAGAGTATGAGCTGGATTGAACACTTAGGAAATCCTATGTATTTTCTTTGGGCTTAGTTTTTATGATGGTCAGGGAAAACTAAAAGAAAATGTAAGAACCTGGAAACATTAAGGACATACATAGACTGTATGTAAATCCTGAAGATTCCCATGCACAGAGAGGGTAACTAAAACTCTTCTGCTCTGATTCTGACTGTTAACATTTATGGGGGTGCCAGGTGTTGCAAAGAACACCCCGATATGAATCCTAGTGGAAGATTGTAAGCAGCTTCTAACAGTGCTCTCAGAGTGCCTGGCCTGTGCTTCAGTGCTTCAGCACCGAAATGACAAAAGGCCTGGGTGTTACAATCCTCAGAGGGTAGCTGTGGTTTCAGTCTGCATAGCACATTTCTGAAATATATGCAGTGCATTTTGTTTGCATGTTTATTGAAAATTGAGAGTCTGCTTCCCCTCTCATTCTGCTGAGACACCATCTAATCTTAATGCTGTGAATCCTGTGCGCGCAATTATGACTTGTACCAGATGTTTAAGGCGCACTCCTACATAAAACTTGTAAAGCATACAGCTGTTTCAATGGCCTTCTAACACTTCTTTCTGTCTTTTTGAGGTGGGAAAGCCTTGTACTCATCGTTATGTATTCATTCTACATACTTATCATGAAGTAAGTACTTCTCCTTGCTAAACTGACCATCATTCTTTTGGTCTTGTTTTGTCCTTGGCCTTCCTGCTGGAGGGCAGTACAGCCAGTCATGTTTCTGTGTAAGATCTATTGGTTTTTGTGCTTAACCAGTTTAATTCTAGGTTTGTGCTCAGTCAGCAGCAAATACTTTAATGCATCCTTTTCATAGTGTGCAGAGGTAAAGTAGCTTTCAGAAAAAGTTGAGAAAAATGTATTTATACAAAGGTATATAAAACGTCTGCGGGGTACTCTGTATTGTGAGGACATATTGTGTCAGCTCTTACACGTATTTTGTACTCCCTGGAGAACAAGGAACATTAGACAGAGTGCTAAGCATGTATTTATCTTCAGACCATCTCATACCAGGTTGTATACTGACATCATCTTCTGTCGTGTCACTGCCTCTGACAGGAGAGTCAGAGGTCTGACTGTTACTGCAAGTGTCTCTGAGTCCACCCTTCTATTGCAAGTTGCTTAGACTTACATCCCTTGGTGCCTTCCCCTCACAAATCACCCTGTTGTAACTCCCTTTTCTCCTACATCGAGTCTTAGCAGAGTTCATTGACAGCCCTCTTAGATCCCACCCTAGTGCTAAAATAGACGTGTGCTGTCTATGGAAGGGTGTGGTCAGCAGTCCCAGAAATGCTCAAGAACCCCCCCACAGGGAACACAGTACTGAGAGAAACAGTGAGGTGAATTGTGAGCTGATGCAGGAGGAAGGAAGCTGCTGTGTAGTGAATGTCTTGGCTCCAAAATCCACAGCTCCAGCGTTGTGCCTTCACTAAATCTGCTCTAGTGCCTTTTTGCAGTTTGCTGTATATCATGAGAGATAGGTGCAGTCCTTGCTTTCCTGTCAGCTTGCCACTGAGTGGAACAGTCCTTTCTCTTCACTTCCTGTTAGTTGTCAGAGAACATGCATCTAGGCTTTACTGCTTGTCTGCATAAATTGTTCTCAGATGCTTAAAAGTTTGCCAAGAAAATGCAAAAATCCAACATTTTCAGACCTTTTGTTTGCACTTTCAGGTACAACGTGAGGATGCAAAATTTCTTCACGCTTAAAAGCAAGAATGTTGGAAATGGTGACACAGTCAACAATGAGCTGGAAGATGGTAATAAATGTTATGCCTCTAGTTATGACGACCCATCCATTCCATTACTATGGAAAGGTAAGGCTGAGCAGACAGGACTTGGAAAAAGAGTAGTTCACAGGATATTATTTTTATTTCTTTAATGAGTATCAAAACAGTGTTACTATTCAGTCATAAGCAGGGTTAACTTGGTAATTCACCAGTCATGCTGCCACATTAAAAAAAATATATTTTTTTTTAATATTCTGAAAACAAGCTGCTTTGCACATTGGCAATTTTCCTCCCCTCTTATCTCCTGTTCAGTGATGAGCTACAACATTGTGAAAGAAATACATTTTTTTACCAGGAAGAAGGCAATTTTCACTTCAAAAATTAGTTTGGAATGAGAGGCTTAGATGTGGATGTTGAAGGAAAGGACATGGGTAGATCAGTGGGCAAGAGGGATTACATTCAGATTCTCAGAAGTCTGGTTTTCACATGCCTAAATAGGCTGTATACATCACCAGGCACGTATATAAAATTGAAAAATGCGGGTTCTTTGCTATTTGAGTCTTTGTCATAAAAGAAAGAAGATGTATCTGGCTTCTGGTACTGAAAGTAAGCAAAATTACCTGGGCATTTTTGGCTTTTTTTCTAAGCCTGTTTTTATCTTTGTCTTAGCCCTCTTCTCTTCCATTTTCTCTTTTCTCTGTAGAGCAAAATCATTCCTACTTTCGAAGCACAAACCATGTCATTTAGTGAGCACTTGGGCTGCTCTTAGCAAGTGAGGTCTCCTCACTTTGTTCTTTGCAAACATCTCCCATTCTAGGAGGCTGAGCTCATCAGCAGTGTCGGTAGCATTGGAAAGATCCTCACGTAATAACAAATAATGCCAAACAGGAATTTAGGGCAGACTCAGAGAATCACTCTCTGCTTTTAGTGTTTAGGCTGGGATTTCTTTAAGGTAGATAGAGGTACCTACAGGTTTATTCAATGACAGCACACTGCAACTCTGGTCCTAGATAAGGTGTTTAGACAATACTATGTCCTATGAGAAATAATTTTAAATGAATTATTTCTCATAGGACATTGTAGCATAATTAAAGGAAGGTGACTTTGAAATACTTTCATCTCGTTTTATAATGAATTTTGTGAGCATTGACTATGATGCAGTGAGGTCTGTCACTGATGTGGGTGTGTGTCCATGCAAGGTTCCATAGATGCCTCCTGTATTCAAGTGGAGACATGGGAAATGGGTAGTCCAGTAAAGACCACAGTGGGTTTTACTTTTGAGGCATTCGTTGGGTTCTGGTGCCATCTCCCAGCAGGCTCTGCTCTCTAGCCCTTGTGCTAGAGGGATGATAGCACGGAGTGCTTGCCTGTCCACCTGTTTCCTTTTCAGGGAAACGCGTAGATTATTGAATGCTTGTGAAGAACATGCAGAAAAGAAGCAAGAAGGCTTCACTAGCAACTGTCCACAGCAGATTTCTTTTCTGATTTTCCCTCAAAGGTGTGCTGACATTGCAGTTTCAGTCAGATTCCCTTTGCCTTCTCCAGCACCCATTGCACAAATACATAGTGCATTGGAGGGACAATTGTTCAAAGAGTGTGGGTACTGTCATAGGCAAACATGCCTGGGATGAGAAAGTACAGGAAGAAGAGATTAAGGATTTGGAGTGAGCAGTGGGAGGGGAGGATGGCAGCGTTAGCCTAGCTGCTTTATGTGTCAAGATGCTATCCTAGAAAACTGTCACATGGCTGCCTCTTGCTTCTTCCCTCCTGTTCTCTCAAAATATGCCATGACCCATCAGTGACTCCCTCTTAGTTGACACATGCTGGCTTCACAAGCTGAGCTGCCTTTTCCCCAGCAGCAGCTTTCAGAAAGGAGCACTGCTAATAGCAAGGAGAGCACTAGGGCTGGCCTCTGCCTTGCCTTCAACCACTAGTTAGCAGCTTTCAGGATCCACCAAAAAAACCTCCCTTGGCTTCATCAAGGTGTAGTTTTGACCTTAATATGATTTTCCACAGGAGGAAAGCCTGATTACTCCCCATAAATGAACAGTTGCTTTGGGTGAGGGACTTTGTTTCTAGCAAGGATAGTCTGTTGCTCAAGGTGCAGGTAAAAGGTGGGTTCACACACTGTAAAGCTCTTTTATGCTTGTAAGTTTCATTACTTTCAAGAGCTTCCTGTGGTACAATATAAAACCTTTCATCACTCAAGTTTCAGAAAGACAAAGGAGAGCTTTTCACCATTAAAAGAATTCCATTTCAAGGGTGCGTTCTGCACACATAGGTAAAGGCAAAATAGATGTACTTTGTGAATACTGCTCCAGTTTCAAAGTACAAACATGTATCGCCCTTGACTTTTATTATGTTGATCCAAATTTCCACCAGGTGGCATGGTTTGACCCTTGCCTGAAACCACAAATTTGGACAAAAGTGGGTTTCTGAGGGTGTGATCAGAGCTAAAGTCATCAAGAAGCTTTCTGTTGATTTTGACAGGGTTGTTGGTAAAGAACCTTTGATGGTGAGCAGTAAGTTTGTTGGAAAGAAAAGCTATTCCCAGTAGATTTTTTTTTTAAGGATTATCACAAAGGAGAAGTGCAAAAGGCTTTTCTCCGTTTCAGATTTCTTAAAACAACTTTTAGGTGGAGTCCATACTATATGGAGCTAAGTTATGTATATTTACAAGCACAGGGAGTCAGACTGAAAATAATGAAAATAGTAAGAGCAATGTGTTGCTGTAAGTCAAAATAGCTGCAGTAATTTATATATATATATATTTAGCATGAGGTATTCTACATCAGTGCTGAGTTTTTAATCATGGTACTTTTTATCAAAGCTGAGTGTTTGCTCACAGTCTTCACAGGGCTCTAAGCAACGGTTTCAGAGTAACTTCATTGCTTCCATGTTTTTCATGACACTGTAAGATGAAGGATTTTGGTTAATTCTCTGGAGGAACTCACTTGGGAGCAGTTGACCTGATGAGAACTGTTAATATCTGGCCTTTTTGCCTTACCAACATTGCTGTCAATTATTTCTTTTTCTTTAATTAATGCAAATGTTAAGTTGATGTGGTTGAGTACTATTCTGTGAGGACTGATTCCTAGGAAACTTGTCTGGCTGTATATTCCTTCACAGAAAAGCTGCTACTCTCGAAGTCATTGGAGTGGATGTGCTCCTTATTTGCATCATCAGCTGCAGTACTCAGCAAGGTTAATTTGGTTTAGATGTTGGCATGGAGGAGGATAAATGCTCCTTTACATTTAGCAAATGTAAAATTACTAGTAGTTCTACTCTGTATTAGAAATGTTAAGCTGCAAGCAAGACTGCAGAGTGGATTCTTTGAGTAGGGCACATGTATTTGTGAAACCAGAGATCTTGTATTTATGACACTTCAGATGACCCCAGTGTACTCACTGAACCCATTTTAGTGCAACAAGGCAAGACCCTCTACTGCTGAAGGGTAAAAGTTACAGATGTTTATTGGTAATAATAGGTTTTTCTTGGTGAGTCATTATGGAGGATGTATTTCTTGAACTGCAAATATGTTAGAACATGCTTGAGACAGCAAAGCTTTTATTTCATGATGTGAGTTAGATGCATGCATGGATCCAGTCTTCTTCCTGAAAAACAAAAATATTTCAGCACTGTAACAATGCAAAAGAGTAACAATATAGGCTTCTGTGTATTTAGAACAGGTCCATTTTAATTCCGTTGTTTGAGTTGAATGTTTTCTTAGATTTCCTTTGCTTCCTGACTGGAACCATGCACTAATTATCTTTCACTTCTACCTCCTAAATTCTCCTCCTCTTCTTAATGTAAGTAACAATGCAAAAGGGGAGGGACAGGGGGAGGCCAAGCTAAGCAAAGCAGAAAACAAGCAGCAAAGAATTTTTTTTCCTGTACATATTATTATATGTAATAATTAATATTTATTATGGTCGTGTGTATTTCCTGCCCTGCTTTCTAACACCACATGGGTATGTCTCCTGTCTGCTGAGCCTTGCTCTGCTTGCTGTGTGTAGTCTGTAGCATTTGTGAGAATATTGGTTTGGTGATGAGCTCCTAAAGTCCTTGCCTGTACTTGTGTTGATTCCCAATAAAATTTTGTCTCTACGTGTTCTTAACACAGTAGAACTCTGTTAACTTTGCAATCTTAACCTTGGTACGGGTTCCTTTATATTAACAAAGGCTAGCATAGATTTGTTCTTGACAATTGTTGTTGTTCACCATTTCGCATCTTTTCGTGTGAGAGGTACTGGTAATATTCTTTGAAGGTAAAGGGCAGATTTCCAGAAGGAGTGAGCACAACATTCGGGCCTTCTGGATGTGCAGCACCTTTATCCAATGGAGTAGCTTTAGACGTTTTAGGAGTGCTGTTTACACTGCCACAGTGCAAACACTTTTAGGGAAAGAGTACAAAACCCTAGTGGGACATAAGCAAAGAAAACTGGTACTACAGCATGAGCAGCTGGGGAAAAACTGCTCCCACTAACCTGGCAGTGGCTTGGTGGCTGCCTTAGCAGAGTGAAACCCCTTTCCAGCATGTGATCTAAACAGTGCACCCAACCGATGAGGAGATTCACCAGGCTGCAGAAATATTAAAGGAAAGTAACTCATAAATTCAGGCATTCAGAGAAATATTACCCCCACCTGAGCCTGAAAAGACCTGGCTCTGCATGATGGGACACACAGTGAGCTCAATTACACTGCTAACTCTGTCCATTGTGATCATTAGTGAAGGGGATGCAGCAGTATGGCAAAAACAGTGTAATGATGGTGGATGAGATAATCTGCTCCAGTCCTCCCAAATACCGGTTCCCTGAAGCTGGATTACGGATCATGATTACAAATAAATTTGGACCACGCACCAGAATGCGGATGGCAAGCCGACTCATCATTAATGAGGTACGTTCATTAGGAGAACAGCAAATGACCATGAGCCGCAGCCAAAGAGCTGTGTTCATAGTGATTCTGGAATTTAGATTCTCCCATGTTCCTACGGATGGGATAGAACTATGTCTTTCTCTAGCAGCTGTGTGAGAACAGATTTGAAGATTGATTCCCAACTGATGATGCTGCCTGTTTTAATGGGAGGGCAGTCAAAAAGGAGGGGCTACTTTATCTCACTGGCAGAAGATGTTTATTTCAGTGTGTGTGTGTGCATATGTGCACATTTAGATTTTATTTGCAGCAGAAGGATTGGTTTTGATTATTACAGAGGTGGGCAGGTTAAAAAAGGATAATGAAGACAGCAACCAGAATTCTTAAGAACTGCTCTTATATTATCAACGCGTCAGGATCACTTGAGAGATTTGCCTATCTCTTTAGTATTCACTGTAGTCCTCAACTCAGAAATGGACCAAAATATTTTCCTGAGGAGAATTTGCCCTGGACAGTTTCAGTTATCTCTTACTTGATACGTTGTCACGACTGTATATTGCTTGTTCCACACCAGGCGGCTGAAGTGGCAGGGCTTGGCAAGTGAAGCTGTTTGGAACTTGAGTGAAGTACTGGGGGTGAGATCTTTGGCCTTCCAACCTGGGTGCTATGAAGGCAGGATTTTATAATTTGCTCCCACAATATCAAATACGAGAGGTATTTACTCTGGCAAGTAAATAGATTTCAATATCATAACACAGTTCCTGTGTTTAGCCAGCCTTATGAATACCACAATAAAAGATAGCACCATTAATATATTTGTAACAAAAATCCAATTTAACAGTAAAATAGTGGAAGGTGTTATGATCAGGAGTAGAAGATCAGACAGGGCACATGGCAACAGCTGACTCTGTAATCCTTGAAGTCAATTCATTGATCAGAGTAAAATTTGTGAGGGCTGTGTGGATAGAAAGCTGATACTTGCCCTTTCAACATCTGCAAAAACTGTAAACTTGAGCATTTTGGATCTATGGTATTATGTATTCTCACTTATATATTCACAAGTTTTGCAAAGTATTCAGATAGGATTTTTCTCTGGTTTTCACTACAGTATGTTAATACTGCTTTCAGAAATTTTTTTGCATGTTATGCAGTTACTTTATTTTTCAAGGCATTTCAGAGCACTTTTTAGGACTTTGCAAGTTTGTCATGAAAAGAGAACACTTATCAACCCTGCATTACCTCATCTAATGAACTAAAAATGTTTATTTTTTTAATAAAAGTAAGAAATTGCTGTTGCATCTAACATTCTCCAGTGCTTCAATGGGTGTATATATACAGATGTTTAAAACCTGTCCCTGTAATTGTTGTATTGTATATTGGAACTGCAGCACGTCTGCAGGGCCAATTAATGAGCTTCATGTACTGGGACAAGGGCAACAGGGATTAGTCTTGCTTTTGAAATTAAAAATAGGAAGTTTAAATTTACCTCAGTGAATGGAGATGAGAAGGAGGGAGAAGAGTTGTATCTGGGAAGGAGAGTTCCTGGATAATGAGTCATTCATAAGCCAACTCTAATTGTGCAGAGATGTCTTGAGTGTTACCACTTGATTATGGTGCTATTGCTAGTTTGAGTGGGAACTGTTGAGTGAGAAGTGCTTTAGAATAACCACATTGATTAAAACATGATGTGGAAGAACAAATATTACAACATTCTCCATTGTGGCTTGAAAGACTCCTGCCGGTAGTTTTGAAGTGGGTGGTTAGCGTGGTGAAGCCTGATGCCTGATGAAGACAGGGAGGCCACTGACAGGTTTGTTTTTGACTGAAAGGAAAGGAAAGCTTTGAGGAGAGACTTCATGGCTCATGTGTCTGGGGCTGGACAGACAGTAAAACTCAGATTTCACAAGGTAAATACTTTCTGAACTATGGCAGTTTTTGTTTTGACACTGCAGCGTCAGCGGTTAATCCAATCTGCCAATGGCTCAAGCAAAGCACTTCAGAACAGGAGACAAGAGAATATCGAAAATGGAAACATCCCTGTGGGGAACCAAGAGGAGGAAAATGAACAGGACAGTCTAACTCCATTTTCAGTGCCAGGTAAGGCTTACTTTCTAGGTGTTTGTAGTACTGAAAGAGAAGATAATTTAAATGCCAAGCACTGGGTTGTAAGAAAGACAACATATGGGGGGAGAGAGGAGGAAGGGGATTGGTTTGACTGTCTGAAAGATGGATTTGCTGACAGTAAAATTGGGCTGGAGGCTGGATGGCTAAAAGCAGATCTTAGGATAGTGTTTTCCAGTCATCATAGACAACCATGGTAGAAGTGCTGATTTGCTAGAGGTGAAGGGAAAGCAGGAAAGGGAAGTTTGTATTGAAACACGTCAGGCTGACCTGATGAGCACTGCGCTACAAGTAATTTTGAAGTCAACAGTTAATAATGACCTGCTGGAAATTGCTAGGCCAGAGGCACCTTGGTGTATAAATATATAATAAATTGATTCAGTGACTGTAGGGAGTGAGGCTTCTTGGATGAAAAGGAAAAAATATTTAGGGGGAGAAAGAATATTTCAAATTGTTAGAATAGCTGTATGCAATAGTATTCACCTTTTGAAATTTTTTTGAAATTCTTTGGTGTGAAGGGCTATGTATTACCAACCTCTTGTGCCGGTGCCCTTGGCACATTGCAGGTTGACTCTTGCCCAAATGCTTTGGGGATAAGACAGCAGAGATTAGATCAGCCCTCACAGACATGTTGTCTGTCACATAGTTACTGTTTAACGCAAGTATTGCTCAGCATGAATAAATACCACATGCAGTGAAAAAGAAGGATTTTCCATGTTGTTTCTAACTTCTTAGCGATCCCATTGCTTCAGTTGCTATCATTGTAGAAGAGATGTTTGTGATTGAACAAACACTGAAGCATACTATGTGAAGACTAGATGATACTGTATGTTTTTGTGTGTTACTGTGTTCCCACAGGAGCTACTTGCAGTTAGGATTGGAGTGAGGAATGGAAGCAAGCTAATTCACGAAGATTGGCCCATTAGATGGGCTTCTGATCATTCGTGAGATAGTGGAAAAAAATACTTTTATTGTATGGTGAACTAACAGGATCCAAGTCAGCAATATGCTTGTACACATGAGCACGTTAATGACAACAGTAGTAATAATAGTAATAATGACAACAGTAGTAATAATAGTAATAGTAATAATAACAACAGAAACTATTAAACAACTTGTAAAAAGGAAAAATATCTTTCCAAACCATCTAAAAGTCATAGAATCCTATGATCAGTAAGGTTGGAAAAAATGTCTGAGATTATTGAGTCCAGCCATTAACCCAAGGCTGCCGTGTCCATGCTAAACCATGTTACTGAGCACCTCAGCTTCTTTTGAACGCTGCCAGAGACAGCGATTCCACTGCTTCCATGAACACTCTGTTCCAAACTTTGACCACCCTTGCATGGGTTGGCAAGGAAGACTTTTAAACTGAGATGTTTTTAACAAGTTTTTGGATACAAGTTTTGATTAGGGTAGTGCAATCATGCATTTCTTCTTACGTTCCAGATGGCTTTTTTATGAATAAAACATAGATTTCAGATTAGAGCTTCCTAAGTGTGTGACATTTGCAATAGACAAAATGCTCTGAACTAAATAGAGAGTTATTAGTTATGTCACTGGTCTTCTTTAAATGCAGTTTTTCTGCATTTTTGAGAAAGTCTTTAAAGATAAAGTGAGGTTCAACAGGCCAGAGTGGAACCACTAGTGATACAATTCATACTGAAGGGAGCAAAAGTTCAACATGAACCTAAGGAGCTGTGTAAAAGTGATTAAGTGATTGTATAAAATTCTCATCATTACCTTCAGGTTTTGTCACTCCTGTTGTCTGGAGATGATTATCAATTGGTTGGATTCTCATTGCTCAACTCATATATTCTGAGTGAGAATTCTTTTAGTTTGCTTTCAAAAGCACCACTGTAAGAAGTTTGGCGAAAATTTGAGGACCCAGCATCATGCTTTGTTGTTGTTTAAGTACTGTGGCCCAATCGGTTGCCTAAAAAACTCCTGACATTTAAAACCGGCTTCAGGGTAAAGGTAGTTTGCAGACAGTTTCCCAGAATCCCCTCTGGTTTTCTTTGATATATTTTCAGTCCAGGAATAAGGCACATACATTTTCTAAAGATCAGAAGTTCATGTGTTTTTTCAGTACTGTAAAGTGTTCTGTGAAGGATAAGCTTTCAGTTTTCAATAGGACTTTCCAATTCAACCGGTTGCAGCGTCCTAAGTAAAAAATTCACTCTAGTATTTTAGGAGCTGCAACTGCAATGGCTGTGAGTTGGCCCAACCCCTTTTTTTTGTGCTGTTTTGTAGTCACATTTTCTAGCCTAGTTTGAGATTTGACTTTCTTTCTTCAACTTGCATGTTCTAGATACTTTTGCAAGAGCAAGTTTGGGTTTTTTCTGAAACAGAAGTAAATGTAAGTGAAGTGTGAAGTTTTATCTCTGAGTGATTCACAGTAATTATTTGCCATCTCAAAATGCATCTTTTTTATTTTTTCTTTTTTTTATCCTCTGTCAACAGGAGTGCTCAGCAGTAACTGTAGGGCTTTAGCAAGCGGAAATAGAGAATATAGTTGTTACATTAAAACAGTCTCAAACAGTTTCAGCGTATATCCCCTTTGTCATGATGCCTTTTCCTGGTCTTAAAATCAAGAGACAAACATGGTAAGAAGGGAAAAAGGGATTTTACCTTGTTATTTATTTTAAGGATCCTTAGGTGCACTATGTCCAGATGGAATGCACCTCAATGCACACTGCAATGCACACACCCAAAAAGATCTGGTATAACATTATAGGTGTTACTAATAAGCATATCTATCGTAAATTCCTCAATGAGAGGCTTGAGTGAGCCCCCCTCCCCAAGGAACCTTCCCCTGGATGGTTCTGTCTTAGTTTACAAAATGTGTTCTGGAGAGGACCTTGGGGTCTGGGGCACACTGATCCCTAACTACAAAGCTTCCGAAATGTTGAGTCTCCTAGCTTGACAAACAAGTCCAAGAATGTAGGCTAAAAGCACTAAGAATACAGAAGCTGTAAAAAGGTGTAACAGGGATATAAAAGAAAAGGCAAAAAATCATCATGGCATCAGTCAAACATCCAGAGAGATTTACTCCCGGGTATGGGTGTGGTTCAGGCCCATCCTGAAACAGGAGACAACATACAGTTTTTGTGGAAGCTGCGTATGATGTCATTCAAACAGCCTTTGCCTTTGGTTTCTGTGTGGGAAAAACACATTCTCTTTAAAAGAGGAATTTCTTTCTTGACCTAACCTTTAGACTATGGTGATTATCTCCCAAGAGAAAGGCTCATTTGAAGCTTTACAATTTGATTACTCTGCAGTTGTTTGAAAACAGGTCTTAAACTTATAAAAAAATACCCCACAGATCAAAATAGGACGAAATTGGGCAGGCATATGTTGACAACAAAATGGTGTGTTAAAGCCCTTGCATAGCTCAGTGGTCTTTTAGAGCCCAGACTCAGAAAAGCAGCTCTTAATGGATGCTTAAACCCCTTCCATTGTCACATGTTCAGCACCCTTTAAAATGCTCTGTGATCTCAGCTCCTGATCATTTCACAGGAATGAAGAACTACTTCTCTTACAGGATTGGAGCATGGATGCTTTATATAAGTCATGATGGCGTTAGCTAAAACTGGAATAATAATTCCTAGAGCTAAAATGAGATGGCAATAAAGGAGATTAGTAATCCTATCCATTTTTGTTCGGATCCAAAATAAAAAGATAGCATGTAGGATAGAAGCAAAAAAAAGTAACAGTCTCTACTAAAAACATTTAAAATGTTTGTACTTGGTCAAAACAAATGTTTGTCTCAATATTCTGACTCTAGCCGTGATTTTATGAAGAAAACTGGGGAAGAATGAGACAGGACAAGTTGTTGTTCAGCTAATTTCACCTCAAGGAACTTCCTGCTCTGGGTGTAAAATTTTGATTTTAAGTTCCTTAATGTGTTTCTTCTTCATTAACCTAATGTCTAATTGTCATTGAATCTTTGCAAACATTTAACACCCACAACATCCTTTGGAAAGTATTTTCATTATTTCGTGAAGAACCTTTTACTTACTTTCAACCTGGGTCCTACTTGCTTCACTTAATGCCTTCTTTTATTGGAAATACGGTGGACAAGGCAAACCCAGTGTACCTCACTTGAACACTCAGGATACTGTAGGTCTTTGTTAAACAGCAAGGTTGAAACATACAAAATAAACCAGGCCAAAATCCAGCCAAGTCTAACAAGATATGGGGAGTACCTCTGTTCAGTTACATCTTTTTTTTGTTGAATGTTGTCCTATGTGAACCTATTGTAGCTCTGAGAGTAAAGCTCGTTTCTATGTACTGGAGCAAATTCCTTTTTGTAGACCAGTTTCCACTGTACCAAAAATCTGTGGAAACAGAAAAAATGGATGTATGAAGTAGTGCAAACAACTTCTTGCAAAAAACCCCTCGTCTTGTTTTACAGCAGAGTGATGTGAACAGAATGTAGACCAGTGTTGTTTTCTGTAATAAAGCAATATTCTTTCATTATTGTTGTGAGGGATGCAGAATACGCCTTTCCTCTGTTATATGGGTTGTTGCAGGAGCCTTTAGACCCAGGGCTCACAGGAGTGGGTGGTACCACTATTAAAACAACTGCACTGAGGTCTTGTAATGAGACAGAACAGCTGTGTATTGAATAATAGCCTTAATGGGAATGATCATTTTCTTCCTTGCAGATGTACTAGGGAGCTACTCAACAGTTGTAAAACAGTTTGTCATGACCTATAAGCATACTTCACTTTAACATCTTTATCATTAAATCTTTTTAATTATTATTTTAGAGTGGGTGGTCAAAACCAAAACAACAGAGCAGCAGCAGAAGTACTTTGAAAAGAACTAAAAAAAAAAAAATTATCTTCAAGCTGTGTATTGATTGTGCATTCATCTAAGCCATGTGAAATGAATAAAGTCATCAGTTTCCTGAGGAAATAAAGTCTCATTTCATTGAGGTTGCTGCTAAATGTACTTAAAGTCTTAAAAACCTGCCACGTTGCAGCGTAAGAGTAGACTTCTTCAGCACTGTGTGCCACACAAGTTCCATGACCCAGCATAGTAGGAGCTGAATAAAAAGGCCTGAGGCAAAACCAAGGCCAGATACACTTAAGGCTTTATATAAAAGTTTATAAAAGCTAGAAAACCAAAACACAGAAGAGAAGCCAATGTAGAATGTGTCAAGTAAGCTGCTTTGGCCATGGTGGTTCCAAACTGTTCCAGGCTAACTGCAAATGGCCACTCAGCTTCTCTTGTTAACCCAGCAAACCCCAGAATTACACACAGCTGTTCCCCAAAGTCTCAAGCCTAGCTGCCAATGTAATGAATGCAAATCTCACTCCCACAAACCCTCTAGCTAAGCAGTTTCAGCTCAAGACATTGTGTGGGTAAAGCATCACCGTTAATAGAGCCAGGAATTTTAATCTGACACACATCCGTTCAAACTCAGCAACGATAACGGAAAGGCAAATCCTCCTCCACTAGTACTTAGGTTTTCCTGGAAATGAACAAGCATAGCTATGCCAGTGGTAAGGCACTATGCATTCTCAGTTAAGCATTTGTTTAATTGATTCAGGGTACTAGATAGGATCCCAGACAAGATGCATATTCCCCAGCAGAGGCTGAGTGCATTTATTCTCTATTTGTTCTTAAGGCAATTCTGGTTTTTTTATTTATGTTACTGAAAAGAGAAATGGGACTGCCTATGTGTAGCAGCACCAAAGTCAGATTACACCAACACAGATCAGAATTGGATCCATGATTTTTTCAGTCAGTCATCCACTGACCCTGCATTTGGAGTTATGTGCTGAGGATATTCCTGGCCTAGGCCATGCTGACTTGTTGGACTGTGAACCAAGCTTAGCAACTTGAGTAGACAAAGAGTAAAAATTAACTATCTAGGAATCTTTAAATAATCCAAACGGTAAAAAATTAAGCAGGAGCAGGTATAAATTACCATAGGATATTTTGTAGAATATTTACAGCCTGGTTAACAATTAAAGAGAGAAGTGAGCCAAGAAGTGTCATTTTCTGGACAGAACAGGTGAAAGATAACTGTTTTAAAAAACATCTGTGCAGCAGTATGTGTAACCAGAGGGGAAAAAGGTCTTTCCTGTGAAATCTATAATAGATCCTCATTGATGTGTAAGATTCTAGCATTAGAAATGACCCTGAGAGACTTCATTTTTAGTAGTAGTAGTAGTTTTATGCATTAGAAGTTCCACAGCCACAAGCTATCAATGGGAGTAAAGAGCAAAGCTTAGCCTAAGATTTCGTGGTGAGTTTATGGCATCTCAAAATTCGCAAGGAACTCTCAAGTTAGGAAGCTGTTTCATAACTCAAGCAAGAAAATTTAGTTCTAGAATATATACAAAAGTAAATGAATAAATTTGGACTCATCAAGTTAAATTAGACTAGTAAGTAGCCTCATAAATGATAAAAGTATTAGTAATTTTTAAATGTTTAATATTAAATTTCATTGCATCCTAGTGCACATTGGTCCACATTGGACTGAGTTCAATCCAATCAAAAGCACTAACAAAAATTCCTGTTAAACAAATCTTAAATCCCAAAGTCTTTGCTGAAAGAAAATTACTGGTGAAATTGATAGGAGCTGGATATTAACTGTTCTTTCTAATGTAGCTCAATAACTTCACTGGAAGATGTACCTGATAATTTTCTTCAGTGTGATCAATGACAGCATATTTTAGTAGATCTCAAGCATAGCATTATGAGTTAATGATGGAAACCCCTACTTAATTCTAGCATAATTCTAACAAGGAAAGCCCAAGCCAAAGTGGCCACGATGTTGGCTGTGATACTCTCACTTGCCCTGATAGACAAATTTGTTATCCTGCTTGAAGGATACCTCATGAACTGCATAAATAGTACCCCATTTATGTATGGCCCCGTTATAAATAGTTCTGTTTTATGTATTGAGATTACATTTGCAATACTGTAAATTAAAAAAAAATTACAAAGTGTGTACCTGTTTTCAGCGATGGTAGTTCTCGCGTATTTCTCACCAATTGATGTTGGAGAGCTGTACAAGGGAAGTCACTACCTTGTTTCCTTTTCCAGAAGTTTTCTTTTACCGTCTCAAGGTGGTGCTGTATGCAGATGGAGAGACTTAACAAATCTAGATCTTCTAAGTAAACTTCTGCCCAAGTTAGAACAATGAGGCATGTGAAAAAAAATGGCCATGTTCATAGGTTGGGTCGTGTGCTTCTGTTTTCTGCTGCTGCGCAGAATGTACAGGTTATTTTCACCACTTGGATTTCAATATTCCTATTAAGGTGAGAGGGTTTTTTTGGTTGTTTGGTTTTGTTGTTGGGGATTTTTTAAAATTCTGGGTCAGTAGTAATACATTTGAAAGAGCAACAAACCTGATTTAATTTTGGTTTTAAAATCCGCTGTGATTTTAAATCATTGTAATTCTTCCATGGATTTTCATAGACCTTGGCAGGCTTAACTATAAGAAGATTCTGGATGTGCATGCAGAACTGGGCTGAAAGTGACAAGGCCAAGTATAGTTGAAAGGTACACTGGAAAATGAGCTGACATGCACGATTGTAAGCATCCTTCTGGGATCATCTGCTCTGCTCAAAGAGGTGTAACTGAGCCTGGGACAGTGATGGGAAAACTAAACTGTTTCTTTCCTTTGTCCTGCAGATGGAAAAATGAACAAAATTAAATGGCTTTTGACATGGCCATTGATATTCTTGCTCTTTACCACAATTCCAAACTGCAGCAAACCACGCTGGGAGAAGTGCTTTATGCTGACATTCATCTTGTCCACTCTCTGGATTGCCTTGTTCTCCTACTTCATGGTATGGATGGTAAGTGTATGTAGCAGGACTTGGTGCTGAGTGAAATGTGCATCTCAAAGTATGTAAAAATCTTCTGTGCATTTGTTAAGGAAAGGCATGTAATTGTAGTGCAGCCTGTTCAGCTTGTACTGTAATTATTATAATTTTAGCTTTCTGCTGCCTTTTTTCTGCAGGAATAATTGGGCCTTTACTGTATAGGGCCCAATACAGTACAGGAAGGTATTGGAGAACATCTCTACGTTTCTCAAATGCCTGTCAGGCACCACTTTATGTTTCCTCTCATGAAGGATTGTGTTTTCTATATACATTTTGCAACTTTCTATATAATTTTTGCATTGTAAAACAATTCTCTTAACATAGACTGTGTATAAGAAATTCTCATTGCCAGCCAAAGCCACACATTTATATGATATTATATGTCCTTTGGAAGGTCATACTTTGTACCTTGGTTCCATATGTAGGTATCCCCTTCACAAATGAGAGAGGTGCTCATTAAGGCTGCAACACATACTGCTTTAAGAGGCAGCTGGACCGTAGTACCTTGTTACCAGTCTCACCAGGAGAATCATGCCCCCTCCTATTTCTGGGTCTCTGCTTGCCCCTGAAAAAGAGGTTTGTCAGTGAGTTCCTAAAATACACCTTTTCTTTAGTGAAGGGTCCGATTTTCCTCACATGATAGACTGGCAAACTATTTCAAGAAAACACCACATAGCCTAGAAGATTTCCATCCTTAGCAGTCTCAGCAGGGAAGCAGCTGTCTGTCCCTGGTTCAGTCTCCTCACTCTCACAAGCCTATTTCCTTTTCAGCTGCCTTTTCTTGATGATTTTTCAGCCCTCTCTGGATGTTCCAGCTAAATACAGTTCCCTGTCCTTTCTAAGAGCTCTGCTGCAGTCTTCAGTGATTCCCTAAGGTGTTTTAAAGCTGCATCTGGAATATCAGGGGACAATATAACCAGACGTGCTCACTCGGGGTTATATTAGAAGTCATGCAACAAACTAGTTCCTTCTTCATGTGTTAGGTTATAATAAATTCTTTATATCTCTGCCACTGTATTACAATATAATACTGGTTGCAGTCCTTCTGAGAATAGAACCAGTGAGAATCCTGCCGTTCGTGGAAACCAAAAAATACCCCAGGTTCACTGATTGGATTATGTCTCCTTAAAACATCAGTATGCCATGTTAGAACAACAGGAAATTGAGTTTTGTTTGTTCACAGAATGTTGAATAATAAGACCCAAAGTCCTTTTCCTTTGCACAGCATTGGTTTCAGGCTGGTTTTTCCACAAGTACTTAACTTGCAGAAATGGATAAGTATTCTGAGTCTATTCCTGTTCGAGTCCACACCAGAAATCAAAGTTAAGAGTATGCCACAGCTGTATTGGAATGAGGAGACTTTCTAAATTTGATAAGTTAATCTACCTTCCTCCTTGTTCAGGTGACTGTGATTGGATATACCCTTGGGATACCAGATGTGATCATGGGCATTACTTTCCTGGCTGCAGGAACAAGCGTCCCAGACTGCATGGCCAGCTTAATAGTAGCAAGACAAGGTACTGTGTCTGTTGAAGCATAACTGCAGTCTTACATATGTGCTCTGTGATTTGCTTCCTCCATACACACACATTGTCAATGCAGTTTTATCATTTTATTTTAATGTTTACTGTTTCAGCACCTCATTAAAAGCCAAAATACTTTGCTAATGTTGTGAACCAAAAAATTATCTTTTGCTTATTGGGACTGGGCATTCTAGCATTCTAGAAGGTAGATCAACACTCAGATATCCCATGCTTGGTATGTATCAGTCAGGGTAAAAAGACAAAAATCGTAGACAAAACTAGAATATCAGCTATTAAAAACTACATTGAAGAATATATACCGACCAGCACTTCTCCATGTAAAACTTGTACTGATTTCTAGAAGACTTCTCAAACCCAAGGAAGTGAAGTGTTTTAAGAGGATCTGGTAGAAGTGATGTTGCTCCAGGCAGAGTTCTCATCCAAATGCAGACCTCTTTCCTATTGGAACATACGAATAGCTGCACTGCAAAGAGTTTTGGGTTACTGACAGCTACATCCTCCTCAGCTGTCCATTTGAAATTGTCAAAGGCTTTCTCATTTATCTTTAAATTTTGATTAAGTTTCTTTATGTTTCTTTTTTTACTTGTAAAATGCTGGTAGCAACATCCCTTCCAGTTGTTGAAAAACATTAAAGCTGGCAGTGTGATCCTCTGTACAGCAGTAGAATAAGAAAAGGACCTAATTTTATTCTTTTCCACTATTTCAATTCCCATAGCCTTTTTTTTTATCAGATAGTGACATCTCCAGCACACATCATTGGGCAAACAACAAGGGCTTTGCAGTGATAAATTAAGTACTCGAAAGCCCCACCTTTGTAATTTGAGATAGGAGTAGTGCTGTTAAATGTTACTTGCTTGAAATGTGTTACATATTTAAAGTATATAGTTTTCCATGTTGCATTATTTGTTGTGTGCAGAATATTCTCACAAAAACAGTACAAAAAAGTCTTCAGAATTATTATGGAACCACCTTCCCACTAAATTAATTTTGCATGTGTTATGGAAATTGTCTCCTTACCTCAGATACTCTGGCCAGTTTGGGGGGGATTGGATCAATGCAGATCATTCCCTTCCAGTACACAGAATAATGGCCATATACTTTGATTTTATCAAAGAATTGTTTTTTGGTTTTTTTCTCTGCAGGCCTTGGTGACATGGCAGTGTCCAACACAGTAGGGAGCAATGTCTTTGACATTCTGGTGGGACTTGGCGTTCCATGGGGTTTGCAGACCATCGCGATCGATTATGGATCAACTGTATGTATACATGGCAAATCTTTAATTTGCACTTCTATTCTATTTTTTTAAAATCCTAAAAAGAAGGCATGCAAATAAAATAAATTTAAAAGAAAAACCAACCTGTTGAGCATAAGGTGTTACTTCTTTGCCAAGGAACCCAAAGTTAAGGAAGCAATTCTTGTTCCACAAGCTGCAATTAATTTCCAGTTTGTCAACTGGAGTACATTACACTGTGCAGCAGAAAAATATTGCCATGGATGGAGCCATTGTCATGGCTCTGTCATTTTCTTACTACACAACTTCCAGTAAACCTGTCTCCATGTACCTTAGTATTTTTGTCACTAAGATCAGAATAACAGCATGTCTCTCTTCTGAGGATTTTTAACATAAAATCTATTATAAATGCTCACTTCTTTTTTAATGGAGATGGGATTACTTTACATTTGGATTGATTCCTTGATCTTCCTGTTCTTCATTAGGATACATCTATTATGGATTTGCATAGTTTAAAATATGTAAAGCACTATTCAAAGCAGAAGGTGGACTTAAAATCAGTAAATTAATTTTTTGATCTCCAAAGCACAATTATATGGTCAGCATTTTAAAAGTCTTTTCTGATTTCCACAGGTTAAAATAAACAGCAAAGGACTGGTTTATTCAGTTGCACTTTTGCTGGGATCAGTGGCACTTACCGTAAGTATTAGAGCATCTACAAGTATTCCAATTTGAAAATACTTACTAGGTATTTACATGTTACAGAAAGATAAAATAGAAATATTTAGCATTGATTCTTGTGAAGTATCATTCTTCTAGCAATACCACGAGTTGAAGAGCTACCATTGTCCTCAGTGAGGACTGAAATCTGGCATTTGGTGTAAGAGTTGCTGGATATGTGTAGGTCCCATGGATTTCAGTGGCAGTGTTGAAATCGTTGAATCCAACAGTACTTCTGTGGTCCTGTGTCCATACCCCAGGCCTGTCTCTACTTTATGCTGAGAGAAGACCTGGTGTGCTTCATCATCCTTTGCCTTTGTCTCTGATTTCCAAAACCAGCCTGGACTAATCAAGTGCTGTAGCCTGAACCCTTAATGAAGACTAGTGTATGAGGACTGTGAACCCCAGGACTTGGAACAGACATGCTAAATGTCACTCAGCATAAGACACCCTTGTAACACATGACTTCCTAAGGTGAAACAATAATTCTGTTTGAAAAGTCAATTTTCCTGGTACTTAAGGTCTGATCCTTCTTGACTCCCAGGGAATACTCTGTAGGAAGAATCAAATCAGGTATAAAGAATCAAAAAGGTATAAAAATATCCACTTATACTAACGTCTTTCACTGACTGCTTGTGGAGGCTTTGTAGAGGAGGGGGTCACCACTGGAGATTTCACACTGTTGCATGACTAGGTCTTACAAAGCTTCACATCACCTGTGCATGACTTAAGTGATAGAATGACCAGGGCTGTTCACTCTGCTACTGACTTCCTAATGTGTCTGATCTATAAGGTGTGAGAGCGTGTTCCTTTCTTTTCTTATCCCCAGCCTGCCATACTGCACAGTGCCTGTGAAACAACACAGATGTTCTGTAGACATTTGTATCTGGTGTTGCTGCATGCATATTGTTAATCAGCACTTCAGGAAAAAATGGGAGGATTATGCAGATGTGTTACTGTGCTAGCCCTTCATGCTTTTTTGAAAAGAATCTTTTCATAGCAGAAGCCAGATCACCTGAGTCTGAGGCATCTATTACTGTCTCATTTGTTCTGCTGAGTACCCTAGTTTGCACAGACCCTCCCAGCAAACTCAGTGGAGAGTTTTGAGCAAAATAAGTAATAATTCAGAGGAACTCAACACCATGGAAATAAATGCCTTCATGAGGACTTCATTGCTTTTCTACCTGTAACTTTTAACTCCCCTTAGTTCTGGAGCTCAGCAAATCAGCAAGGAAAGCGCCTCTTCAGAAGCTGTTGAAAGAAGGGCATTAGGTGCTGATGTACTACTGGGACATAAGGGATCTGGAGGAGAACACTTGAGGGGGGACATGCATTTAGTCTAGTTCATTAAATATTTTGTAAAACAGTCATAGGACAGCTGAGAGTCAGAACAGGGTCAACAACATATGTTGCCTTTCTGATCTCTAAAATACTGAGAATATATTTCTGTCTTCCTACAAGATCTCTTATTCAAAATACTCTCATTTTTAGCTTATAATGGTTGTTTCCAAAAGTCTCCTTCTGAGCTTAATTAACTGACACTCTGTTTGCTTGCAGGTGTTTGGAATCCATATAAATAAGTGGAAACTTGACAGGAAATTAGGCATCTACGTGTTGCTTCTTTATGCTGTTTTCCTGTGTTTATCTATAATGATAGAGTTCAATGTCTTCACCTTTGTCAACTTCCCTATGTGCCGAGAAGAACTTTAATCCACAACAAGGAGAGAGACTGAAATTCTTCTGATTACACATGCTGTAAATGACAGGAGGCATTTCACATTTCTACCTTCTTTCCATCAGTAATTTGAGTGTCATTCCTGCTTCATCAGCTAACAAGCACTTTTACCTGTACGGAAGGAAAGCATACCTTTCTTTTAACATGCTAGCTGAAGGCAACCAAAGCATTTTCCTCACCTTTGGATATTGCTGCTCAGTCATAAAGCTACATGGATCTTACACAGAACTCTAAAAGGACCCATTTCTGGGCATTCTGTTGTGGTTTTCATTATCCTGTTGCAGACAATCAACCATCACCATCAAGGTTAGCAAGAGGATGGGATAAAAATCTTTGTAGTTCTTTTGACATTTACTTTCCATGGAAGGATAAGAGGCAAGTTCAGAACCTTTCTTGGCTCAGTAAGAATATTTAAACTACAGGACCAGAAAGTCCAAGGCACATATCATGGCATGCACTGTTGAGGACATCATTTCCCACTTCAAGTGCTCTGCTTATAGAGAAACTGCACTGACAGTTTTTGATGGCAGTGTTGGATATTTATCACTCTGTTCAATGAACAATGTGGCAGAGAAAGAAGAGGAAATGGTTGTATGTTGTATCACTTGTGATGATGCACACTAGAAATCAGAGTATCTGCATACTGAAGAAGAGAATTTACATGCAGAAATTCATACTTGAAAAATATGTTTTATTATTAATGAGGAATGCTGTCTACATAAATATAAACTGACATTTGTGGAATATTACACCACAAGAAAAACTTTGCATTGGCCATTGTAAGCCCATTGTGTAAATTTAGAAGAAACTAAACGAATAAAATGTAACTGGGTGCTCAGTAACTATCAGTTATTGTTATCAGCTGGGAGTAGTAGCTGAACATAATCCGGACTTTCTGACAACAAAACCCACCCTGATTATGATTTGGTTTGATTCAGTTCGATTGGTGGGAGGAAGAAGCTTATTTCATCAGTCGAGAAGCTGGTGTATTCTTCACCATTTTTTCTTATTCCTAGAAGCTTAATGAAGATGAGTGTCTGACACGAAGCAGTGCAGATAAGAATCACCCTGACAAAAGCAAGTCTGTCAACAGAATGTGGTCCTTGATTTGATTGCATGCAAGTTTTGAAGCATGATATACTTCTTTTTAACCCCAAGTAGAAGCCAAGTTTTGATATCCTTTCCACCAGCATAAATCTGATATAAGGAATTACTCTGGATATAATTGACAGCAAGATCCAGCCCAAAGTATTAAAATAGTGGGTAACATTCCACATTTTAGCAGTGATATAATTGTAAATCACTGAGACAGGATATTTTGAGTTGCTACTAAACTTTAAAAATATTTGAAGCTGTATGTGAATGATCACATAAAGTTTCTAAAGAAGCACAGTTACCTTTATACATAGATTTTTTTAATTTTTTAATGTTTATAAACCAAACCAAACCTATCAACTAACAGTTGATGTGTTTTTAAATATATTAATATTTTCCATTAAGACTATATATAAAAATTGTGTCAGTGAGAATATACTATAAAAACTTAGCAAATAAGCACTTACTCAGAAAGTTCCTTCTTTTGACATATATGACAAATAATTATGTTTAGCCAGGTGACATGCAGAATACTGTTTACACCAGGCAATGAGTTTACAATTAAAACTATATTTTAAATTATTTTAGGATAAATTGAAGAGTGTATTCTGCTGCTGGGGTTTTTTTTAAGAATTGGGTCCATTCAGTGTGATTCTGAAGAAAAAAAGAGCAACACATTTGTTATTTGCTTTACATTTTGTTACAAATGTCAGTATTAGTATCCATTTAGGGTTTCTTACCTTAATTAAATCGTTATGTTGTTAAACTAAGAACTAAAAATGGGCACAAATACAGCATTACTAAAATGCTTTATTGAATAGGCAAGAACGGCAGTAAACACATTTTATCTCAAGTGTGCCAGTGACCCCATTTCCAGGCATTCATGACGTTTTTGCTGCAGTATAAAGCTGAGGAGATGGAATTCATGTTCATCTTTGAGTCTTCTGTTGCAGAAAGGCTGTGAAAATGCAGCATACTGCTGCACCTCTGTAGGAGCATCCCTCTCTAGGAGCATAATTACTCTCTCCCCTGCTGTCTTTCAGGAAGATGGTTTACTGTTGAAAATCTGGTGATGGCTTAGATTTGAGCCTGAAAGGAGCAGAGAGAGAGGCTGAGTAAATGGGTTTTTTCCTATATTCTGCTGTTGTGTGGTCTTGGAGAACTGTCTCCAAGCAAACATTTGCTCTCCTGTGCACAGTTCAGGCGGCTCAGTTGTCTTTACATAATAGAAGAGTAGTTCCAAAGTCTGGTTTTGAATGCCTAGTGATCAGCTGAGTTGACAGGGATGAGGGCATCAAAGTTTATAGTGCCAGATCTAGCAAACTGTACTGTACCTTCGTATTTCTGAGCCAGGCAACTTCAGAAGAGTATGGGCACCAATTTTTTCTGTAGCAGCTGACTCTCAGCCCAAATATGCACGAATTTTGTTTGCTAATTCCATAAGTCCTTCACACATCATGTGGAATTGCTCTGCCTAGTCTGAGTATCACCTGCTCCAGTAAACCAGTGTTGTGTTTTAGCAAGAAACAGTCCCAGAATCCAGAACAACCTTTACAGCATGTGGCTGGTTCCTGTAATCTACTGCTCTCCCTGAGACATAGACCCACTTCAGGACAATTTATATTGAATTCTAATACTGCATTTCATGGGGTGTTCTCATCTGTGTCTACTGGTATGAGGCAGGTATCATGCCATGCCTATCATTATAAGTAACATTAGTAGGATTCTCCTTTGACACCACCACATGAGCAAGGATGTATTGTTTGCCAAAGAATTATGAGATGCTGTGTTAGGGCCTTGATGACACGTAATCATATGAAGTAGTTCAAGAAGTTCCTAAGTAGTCCTTACCCAAATGCTAAAATAAATAGTTATACACTAAGCCATGCAGGTAAACTGAATGGTCCAGGAAAGATCTGATTGACAAATTGTTGTATTTTAGATAAACCCTCATCAGACTGTATCACTAATTCAGGAGGCTGATGCCGAGTAATAACAGACTAGTGCCTTTCACATGTATACAAAAAAAAAACCAAAACATTAACTTGTGTGGTCAGGAAACCATTACAAATTTTGCCATTTTCTGGTTGAGAAAAGGAGTCATTTGTGCTTGGCTGTCCACAGTTAGCACAGTTCTATACTGCAGCTGTTCAGATTGTATCTATAAAATTTTGTAGCCATTTTGTTTTATTAACCACTGCAAAAGATAGCTGGCTGAGTTTGGAATGTATGTCACAATGTTCTGTAAGTTAATGTTCAGCTCAAGAGCGAAAAGAAAGCTGGTGGATGTGAGAGAGAAAACTGTTAGTGTGATCTGAAATTTGCCAGCATACTAACACTGAAAAGTAACACAACTCAGAAAAAGATATCCCATATCCAGCAAAGCTTAACTTCAATAGGTTTGATTCCATTTTAAAGCTAAGCATCTATCCAAGTGCCTTGCTGGATTGTGTCCTAAGATGACAGCGGAGCATGGTTTCTGAGTTATCATATTCAGTTCTTTCCATGTTCTATTGGTTTTGTAGGCTAAAGATTTTATTTCTTTCTCAAATTAAAAGGTTTGACCAGAATCTGTGGACTTCTGCTCTGCTGATACCACTTTGGATTTTCACTCTTGTAAATAAGAGAACTTGTTCCTTGTCTCAGACTTCTAAACTGTGCATCTGCCCTTGTGTATGAGCAGGATCAAAACTGAGTTACAGCTGGCCAAGGAGGGCTTTTAGCAGCTCGTTTGTGCTGCAGTTCCTGTGGAGTAGCACAGTCCCACACAGACCCATGGGGTGTAATCCTGTCTGTAGCAAGGAACTGGGAGTGTTTCCATTGGGTTCAGCAGTGTTTGATTCCATTTATTTACCATAACAATTGTACTGCATTATAAAGTATTGCTTGAGTAAAGATTTCAAGCTCAGGATCTGCATGTCTAAATCTAAGAAGCTACAGATATGGTTATTTTCATGTCTCTTTGATGATCTAAGGACTTCTCTCTGGGTGAAGTCTAGCCTAGAAGAACACCTTAAGTCTTCCCAACAGGTACAGCCTAGTCAACCATCTTCCTCCTGTCTCAGTCGTTGGCGTGCCAATTTTATTTTGTTTTTATATGCTTGCGCAGCTGTAACAAACAAAATTAGCTTCTGGATTTAGATTATATTTGTGAACTTTCTGTCAACATGTAAACAAATGGTGAAGGTCTTTACTAATCTAATACTTAGCAGTTATAGAGAAGATTCTCTTCTGTCTTTGATTTCCCTTGTGACTCTGCTTTAATTACACTTGTTTCTATTATGTGTTTGCTCTAGTTGCACAAATGCCTCATGAGTTTTGTTGTCTTCCTTTCTTGGATTTCTTGCAATTGTAATGCCATTGACTTGTGTCCTACTGTTAGTTGGTTTTGGTAGAGTTCTTTAAGCTGTAGAAATACTGTCTGATTATTCATGCCAAGGAAAGATCAGACATTATGTAATATGAAACAGGCACTAAAATAACTCCGATAGCAAGGTGAAACCAAAGAATCTTCCTAATTGAAGTACATCACCTTTGAGCATAATGTTCTGTCATTGCAAGCCTCAGATCTCTGTTATTTGTGATGAAAATCTCTGCAGCTCATGCATTTGCTACACAATTTTCTTTCTATTTCTATGAGTCTGAATGCCACATTTTTCATTTTGTTGGATGGTGAGATTTGTGTGATGGTTACACAGGTGAATGACAGTGTTTAGTTCCAGAAATTCTGTACCAAACCCATTATTATTCCCTTGAACCATTTGGAAAAGTCTGTGTGCAAGTGATCAATGTCCCGCTGAAGAAGAGAATGTCATTCAACTGATGCGTGCATTCCAGTTTCTGACCTACTGTGTACATGTTTAAAAGCCTCCTTTTGAATAACTTGAGCATACACTTGTCTCACATTTACGCATGTGTGAGGTCCTGATGGTTTTTCCCCAGAGAAGTCTGTGTAAGCCTGTACATGCCTGTCCTGACACGTGAGATGTGTGTAGCTGCTTCTCCACGGGCCGAGATGTGTAGTGATTGTGGCAATTTGTTCATCATGTGGTTCTGCTTGCTACCATACAGTGCACTGTCTGAAAGAAATGAATGATTATGGGAAATTAATGCCATTTGGATATTTTCTTAGAAGAATTGCCAGTTGGAATTTAATTCTGTTTATTTTTCTTTTTTACTTGCACAAAGAATGTAGGCTATCGTTGCCGTCCTATCGCTGAGATGGTCTTGATAAACTTGAATGACAAATAAAAGACAAATAAAGATTGGTTTATAGCACTAGGCATGGTGACAAATTCTAAAGGTATCAAAATATATGAAAACCAGACAGATATAATCTCTAGAAAGATTAATAACAACTGAGATGCTTCCTTTCAGAGGGTTTTTGTAGAAAGATTATGGCCTTCATTCATATACCAGTTATGTATGCAAAGAAAATTTGTAAATCTGCTTCCCCAGCAACACCTGTGTTTCGAATGGCTGTTCCTGCAGCAAAGTTATGACCAAATTCTTGACTTCACATTCTTGGGAGTGGTGCCAGTGCTCATTAATGTCCTGGTAGCTGGCACAAATTAGTATCAGTGGAATTGAGCATAGAATTTGGCTCACGGTGTCTCCTCTGTTGCAACAAATTATTTGAAGTCATTTATGGTCACTGGAATAACTTCTGAACCTTTTAAAAACCTGTGTTTCATACTTGCAGGCATTTGCGGTGCACCCTTCAGAGGTGCATTACCTCTTCAAATATTATGGAAACTTTCTAGAACTGCTTACTTTGAAAACAGAAAGGGATGGGTTTGTAAACTGTAAATAACAGAAATCTCTCATGTTATTTATTTTTTCAATGACTGTGACCTTATGCACTGTGAATGCTCTGTGATATGGGGTCCATTGTACAGATTAATATGTCATGAAATCCAAATGGATTTAATGTGATAATTTATTACAAAATGTTGGCATGATATTTGATTATTTTTGTTGTGAAAATTTTAAAAAGTAGTTAACTCAGCATTTATAAAGATTATAGCAGTCAGTATTATAATGCACTATATAAAAATATGTACACTATCAATAAATTATATAAACAAGAGTGTTTGCTGTTATTCTTCTCAGATGACTAGTAGATGTGAAACATTCTCATATATATTGTTGAAAATCTAAAATTTCAGGACCCAAATAGGATATGCGCCTACACTTTTCTGGTGAAATCTGGACCCTGCTGAACTGAGTGACAGAAAGTCCACATTCTGTGTATTCCAGGGAGTATTGCCTGGATCAAGCCATTATTTGGAGTGAGTTAAGTGTATCAGTTTGATTTGCAGCAATTCTGAAACACACAATTTGCTCTTTTGGGACTAGAAAACTGAGAACTCAGTTTGGTGAGAACACAGTTCGCTGTACTGAGTCACTGATGGAGGAGCAATTCTGGCAGCCTCAGAAAAACCCCTGATCAAGAGCATTTTGGCTGCCTCATCCTGTGGTATATTGGTGTCCAGCAGGTTCACACTGAGTACTGCATGCTGATGAGAGGCTGGAAATAAGGTCTGAAGACCACACAGTACTGTTTTCCTTTCCCAGTTGCCTAGGCTCTGGAGATACTCCTCCTTACCCTTGATTGCCCACTCCCAGCATCCCTGTGGTCCAGTTCAGGGTCTGCAGAGACTCCTGGTATATTGTATGTAGTCTGTGGTACAGTCTGTGCTGGGCTTAGGAAAAGCTTTAAATGCAGTTCTTGGAAAAAGAGGAGCTAAGGGTTTATTTGTTACATCTCATGGCCTGGTGTGTTAGCAGTTGCATTAGACAAGAGTCTTCTCGTGAATACTCCTAGCCAGTTTCCTACCAAGAGATGCAAGTTAAAACAAAGCTTGATCTTCTTTTTCCTAAGCACTGTGCATGAGACTGGAATCCCCGTTCCTGTATAAACCTGTCATTAAAGCTGTGGGCTTTTGTGCATCTACAGAAAAGTTTTATGGAAGTGTAGGAAAAGAATATTCTGCGTTCTTTGAATTTTGCATAAGAGTTCATTCTTTAGTGTATGCTAGGCTAAATTTTTGTAAGCTGGGGAAAGCAAAAGATTCCTTCTTATTCATGGAATTAACTTTTAAGGATCAGAGTCTGAATGTGAAAAGTACCTCTTCATTTAATCCTTCCATCCTTGGCATGGTGACCTGTCATGATCTGTTATGTAATAGGCTCTATAAAAGGCAAGTAATCTATGGATTAGTGACAATAGGCATGACAGTTCCTAAGGGCTCCCATCACATGCCGTATTATTGATGCAGCCGCTCCCTACTGCATGGAAAGCAGAACTGTCGCGTAATCTGGGCGTATTCTGAAAGCCCTTTATTGTAGCTCAAGTGCTCATTGTACTTAATGGCTTCCCCCATAAGCCATTTTTAAACCTTTCCAACTCAGCTGCATAAAACTACAAAAAAGGGCTGCAGGATGCTGTGGCTTAAAATGGAAAGGGTGAATCAGTCCTAGAAGAGATATGAATTCCTCCCGTTTGGCTTGGATTTATGACAGAGGAATGTCAGTTTGAAGTAACTGGATATTATTTTGTCATTTAGCTTTTGTATAATTATTTACTTCTAAAGCCTGATAGTAGAACACATTGTCACGTGCTAAACCTGTCCAATCTCTGGCTTGAGAAAACACCTAGTAAAGCTTGGACAAAATTCATCTTCATTTTCGTATTGTAAGTATTTTACAGAAATGCTGAGTATTTTGCAGAAAATATGAGACTTTTAAATTTGCTCAATACTTTTAACAAAACAAATTTCGAAACTTCAGATTTCTGAAACTGCCTTCTTTACATTGGAAATGGTATGAAAGATTTCACTCAAATCACATGAAACTGAGATAGCACCAAAATACTGGAATTTTGTATTCTGTATTTTTGCCATTTTTTCCTGAATCTTTTTAGTAGTTCTAGTAATTTTGTTTCTTCTTCCCTAAAAGTATCATGGGAATTGTCTAACTCTCTTGTGTTCTGCATTTGCAAGGTCTTAGGTCTTTGCCTAGGATGGCTGCTTCTTTGTGTGAACAGTTCTCTCCGTGTGAGCAGGTCCATGCAAGCAGCACAACTTTGCATTTTTTTGTCTCAGCAAACCCTTTTTTTCCAGCAAAGCAAGGGCAAATGCTGAGGGGGCCTGATCCCTGCTGAATTGCAGGGGAGGGAAGTGGAAACTGGGGTGGAGTTGAATTTGTGTGACGCATGTAGGAGATTGTTCTCATGCCAATACCCGAGGTGCATTTCGAAGGTGCCCAGTTGGTGAACAAATCTAGAAGATATTTTTTTCTTGGACCTCTGAGCCCAGAACCCACAGAAGGATACAGAGCTGAGATCTGACACATCTGCATTAAGGGATGAGTGAATCTCAGCCAACCAGTTTGTCTAAGAGGACTAAATTTTTCATTGAATGAGTTCGTTGTTGCCTGAAAATGACTCCAGGAGTTGGAGCAAGGAGATCCTTAATATAGCAAAAAAGAGTGGTACAAGATACAGTAGCTGAAAATTTAAAATTAGATAAGGCAAAAAATCAGGTGTGAATTTAAATATTATCAGCAATTAAGCAGTAAGATACCTTACTTAGAAGGGTAGTGAATTTTCCATTTTGCAGTCTTGCATTAAGGCTCTTTCCAAGAGAATAGACTTTCTAAGATAAATCCTTGTAAAAGATAGAAGATAAATTTCCTAATGGGAACTGAAGTTACAGTCTTCATAAAAAAAAGCAAACCAAAACCTGGGAAAATTTTATCTTGTGTTACATTGAAGGTGTGACTTGGTGATGGTGAAAGTCTCCCTGACTCTCCCTAGCTCAGTGCCAGCAGAATTGGCTCTGTGTTCTACACTGAGGTCTAGTTTCCGTCTTGCCAATACACTGACAGCTCCCTGGCACTTGCATTTCTGCTGTGGACTGTGTGGCACAGTCTATTTTTAGAAAGCTGAGAAACTCCTTCTAAAGATAAAAGGGGCAAAAAGTTACTTTCGTCTCCCACTCCATTCCGTCCACTTGCTTTTCTCCACCTCTTCTTTCTACTTCTGCCTTTTTTTTTTTTCCATGATGTATTCTCCTAACATCAAATATTTCTGGAGCACCGGGGCTGCCAAACAGGAGTGCCACCAGCCCTGTCTGACAGCACATCTGTCAGCCCCCAGCCTCCACAGCTGGTGTGTGTTCGCTCGGCTTTCCCGCACAGCAAACACTCGATCACTTCAGTAACTGCAGGTCAAACGTGCACTGAGCCCGACTGGAGCTTCCCAGCGTGGATAGCCATTCATTTGCCAGCAGCCACACAACCTTATCATTAGCTTTTGCTTTAACTGGGAATGCTTTTGCGAAGCTGTCCTCTGCCAGTGTTAGATATTTCATTTTCTCAGGTCCTGTGTAAATATAAAGGTTTCCAAGCTCCATCTGGTTCCAGTTACTCAAGCAGTAGAAATACACATGCTTCAGGAATTTGCAGACGGAGACTTACTGCTTTGCTGCCTTACAAAATCCTTTACAAAGTTCACTATGCTCCGTTGCCTGCTGATATACCTGTAGTCTGTAAAATGATTTCCTCTGAAACTTAGGTTAGAGAAAAAATAAGTTGAAAGTCTCAGGCCCTTCTTTCTAATAAGGTTAACCTGCCTGCACTACTAAATATGGCTTTATAACACACACACACGAACACACTCACACACACACACACCCTTGACCACCAAAGACTGCCTCTTCCTGAAATCCCCCGTTCATATAAATACAGGAAGTAGAAATAAGAGAGGCTAAAATCGGATCTTCTTGGTAGTTTGCTTTCATTTCAGTGCTTGTTTAGTCCTCTGCTCTCCGATACTACTGAGCCTGAAGCTGGTTTTAAACATCTTCCCCCTCACGCCCTTGAAATACCATCTTCAGTACAAAACCTGAAGATGTGGAAGTTCTGCTCAGCGATGGGATGGAATTGCTTTTCTGACCGAGGAACTCTCAAGCCACTGTGATACAGAAAGTGCCTTAAAGTTTGCTGTAATGATGAAAACATCAGCAGGAGACAAGGGAGCCAGGGATGACTCAGGGTAAGTCCTGAATCTTTAGTGACTGTTCATTTTTAAGAACTGTTGCTTTCCTTTTCCTACTTAACAAAGAGTTCTCGGCTGCATTTGTGAGCTGACTGCTGAGTTACCAGTTACACAGTCACAGTGGTGTGGCATGATTGTGTTGTAATTTACAGTATTTCCTTTAACTGACAAGTTCCAACTAAAACCAAACTGCAATACCTTTATTTAGCTTGAACCGTAGCTATTTAGGAAGAAGGCTGAATCCCAAGCTGCAGTTTGGGGCAAAGGACAGAAAAAGGTACTTCTTTAGTTTTGGAAATGTGACAAAGCTTTTCTGGGACGCTTGCTTTGTTTCTGCTCAAATGCAGAAGTGGTTGAGGGCTTGTCCCGATGAGCTGATGGTCACTCCAGTTCCCTGCACGCTAAGGTATACACAAATCCTGTCCCCAGACTCCCAGGAGGTTTCAAATATACTTTCTGTCAGGAAAAGACTGCAGGCTTCCCTTGTTTCTGGACGAAACACTGCACCTTGCAGGACCAAGCCCCAGGAAAACAGTGGGAGAGAAAATGGGTTTTGACTCGGAGAACAGTCAGCTAGCTACTGGGGTTCCAGGATAAGGCTGGAATCCTCCCAAGGCTTGGTTGTATCATAAAGCCCATGCTGAAGCTGGGCATTTCTGTTTCCTGTTGTAAACAATGAGGGGAAAATTACATAGCTGCTGAAACTGTCAGTCACCCCCTGCTCCCCCCGCTTGGAAAACCACCATAATACCAGATACTGAGACTTTTTCTTATCTGTCTGACACACTTAAGCCTATTTTCCATGAATAAAAGCTCCCAGATATTTCTGTGATGGGTCCAGTAGAAGCAGCTCTGTGGGTGGGTGGATAGATACGGGATACTTGCATTTCCATTTACTGAGGGTGCTGCCCTACTTAGAGCACACTCAGTCAAAAAGGGGGTGAAATTGCTGCTGACAGGCTGGTGTGTGATGGTTTCACCATAGCACTGTTCCCAAATACACACATGGGGGCAGGGGGGGATGGAGGCAGAACCCTGCATTGCAGTTGTCACTGCTTTTATCTTGTTCAGTTGTTTGCAGTAAGTGGAACAACGCCACTCCTGTTTCAAGGTATAATTCCTCAGTTCCATGTAATAGTAAACACTGAGGGACAAAGATCACACAGCTGTCAGGAAAAAATGAAAGCATCCAATCCCCGTAGACTGGCAAGAGGAACTTACTAGATGGTAAACCAAAGAATTTGCACTTTGCAGTTATTCCCTTCATTTGTGACAGTTAAGATGTTAAGTATGATAAACTGGAAGATAAATTCGTTTATCTCTTTCTTAGATTATCCAAAAGGAGCCACATGCTTGCAAAGGTTTGTTTTCAGGCTAGAGTTGCAGGAGAAAGTAAACAAGCCATACACCATAGATTTGGACTGTGAATCAAGTGATTGGAGGAATATTGAAGCATCAATGGGCATGCCGCATGCATTCTTCATAGGTTTTTAGCATCTGAACGATTTAACAGAATGACCTTTTCTTTCATTAACTGATTGTCTTTATTTTCAATCTATCTCCCATTCATAAAAAGGAACTTGGGTGTTTTAAAATCTGTTTTAACTCTTTCTGTTTACGTGCTATAATATTGCTGGAGTTCTTCAGAATTACACTTTAGCATGCATACGTTGTGGCTTCCAACATGTTACAAAATTAGAAACATTTCTAAATGGTGTTTAGCTGATTTCCTGTTATGGTTACACTGAATTAGGTGCAAATTATGCAAAGTATTTGGAGTTTATAGCTTTCAAAATAAATGGTAACCTAAGGCAAGGTGTTGATGGAGAATCTGGACCTGATTTTAAAATTCTGTGCACAAAAATTGCATGAGCAGTTGCTGAGATTTCCCCTCTGCTCAGCATAGTTTTAACATAAGTTAAAAGGGAAAGCTTACTCACATGCACAGAAACTGTGGCAGTGCAAATTATCATGGAAGTACCCCAGCAATTTGGAAATATCCACACATTCATTCCTAGTAAGGACTAGGGTCTACTCTGCATGTAGTAAATCCATAAAGAAGTTTTGCTGATTTATATCTGTGAAATGTCAGAAAGACACTGGGGAGAAATCTGCCTCCAGAATTAGCAGCTACTCAGAGAGGAATGAGGGAGAAGTGCAGCTAGGGGCTGGATAGAAATCAGTCTAATCAAATTCTTCCAAAATGCTATGGGAGAGAAGCAGGGAAATTTAACCATTAATTTTCACCCAGAGTCGGGCTAACTCCTAGGAACATTAATAAGTGGTGAGATCACAAAACATCTGGAGAAATGTGAGCTGCTTGGCTATGGTGACCATGGTTTCATGTAAAGATACATGCCTTCAGTCCAACACCTGGCAAATGTATGGAGGATATGATGAGTAGAGCAGATAGCAGCTGAGACAGAGATGCTGTGAGTAAATACTGAATACATCTTGGAGATAATGGCTGTTTCAGATAGCTGGGGTGGGTTACAGCGGTTCTCATTTCTGGGACACCGGGTTATCTGATGAAGTAATGATTGTGCATCTTTTTGGTGACATGTCTTTTTGGCACAAAACCCACCATCACAGTTGACAGATTTCATGTCATGAATGTAGACATCAAGAGGTCAAGCACTGGAGGAAGCTGTAACCTGAACAACTCTCATCGGTTCACAGATTTTAGCTTCGGAAGGGAATGTTTTGATTGTCTAGTCTGATTTCCTGTGTAGAGCAGACCAGAGAACCTACCAAGCATGCTATGAAAACCATGGCTTCTGCTGGAATGAGAGTTTCACAGAATCATGGAATATTCTGTGATCCCACAAGGATCATTGAGTCCAGCTCTTGAGTGAGTAGTCCATACACGGATCAAACGCATGACCCTGGTGTTATTAGACGGCCACAAGAGCTTTGTTATCAAGGGGTTCTTCTACCCAGGCTACACATACGTCTCTCTAGTGCAGTAAATAAATCTTATACCAACTTTTACCAGGTTCAAGTTTGAACCGAGAAAAAAATTCTTAAAAACTCCTCAAGAGCCATCCTTTGTAAAGGGCTTAATCTCAGCTTATTTGAATCAGTGGAAAAAGTCCTGTTGGCCTCAGGAAGTCAATGCAAAGTACTCCTCAAAGAAAACCTCCACCCAGAACCTGTGGGATGTGGTGTTTAAATGGGGAAGGGACAGCTCAGGCAACTGGAAACAAATCAGTGTTATTAAATCCCTGCTGTCTGTCAAGCTCTGATAAGGGATACACTTTCCAGTTGAGGGGGATGGTGCTCCTCAGGAAGGAAATCTCTGTGCTCAAGGTACATTGCACCAAGATTGGGATATGACTGTAAAGATACAAAAAAGGAGGTGCTCTCCAAAGCTACCTGAATTTGGTAGGGAGGAGACAAAAATCTCCTGGAATTAATTTAACTGAAAAGCTTTTTACAACCACACTGACTTGTTACATGATTTTTCCAGCACTTCCAGTAAGTGAGTCCTTGCCAAAATTAGTGGATGTTTGGAGCACGTTGTGCAGTGGTACTGGTGGTAGCAGAGAGGGCAACTGTCCCACTGTTTGCTGGAGGACAGACCACACTGGGAATATTGTCCCTGAGCAGGAACTTCTCATCACTGCAGACAGTCTTGTACCAGTGCTCACAGGAATGGGGGCACAACTGTAAGCAATATTCTGATCATCTATGTTCTACTACAGGTTCAGCTAAATATAGTCTTTCACTTCCTGTCCTAAATGGCTACGTGCTGGTTTGTATTGTTGGCTTTCCAACCTAGAGGCAACACAGGCTGAAAAATGTACACATAAGTTGCACACATCTCCCTTGCTCTGTGTGCACAGGTACTCACGTAAAGCAGTGGGTCCTGGAGACCAGTGGGGAGGGTTGCTTGGCACAAATTTGGGCTGGCTCCATCCCTTATCAAACCACGTGTACATGGTCCAGATACTTTGGAGATTATCTATTTTATAGCATATTTCCAAATGATAGTAAGACCATATTTCCCCTCATTCATCAGTTAATATAAATGGTTTCTCTGAGATCAACCATATAGGATTGTGGGATGCAGAAAAATCTCCAAAATTACCCGAATAATAGACATAAAAGAAAATACCTAAACCAAATCCATTAGGAAGAAAAAAGCTGGAAAGTTTTAAATGCTTATCTGGGCCAATTGATAAAGAGCACAGAAACCAAAGTGCCTTAGTGAAACTTGGACAAAGTATTGTCCATCACAGACCTTTGGCGTTTATAGTTTTGAAGGAGAAGGTTTTTTCCATTTGAGAATAGAAAGAAATAGCTTTTTGGAAGGGTAATTAGAAAGAACAGGCAGCTGTTTGTAATGTCTGGTCAAATTCTAGTGCAGATGGATCTGTGGGTAGAGTGTAGATATGGTTGTCAAAAGCCCTTGGTGTCCCAGAAGTCTATCACACTTTTCCAACTGTATCAAAAGGCATTCCCCCTGTGTAGGGAAGGGTGTCTGTATGTTTGTGATTGTTTCAGTTGCCCTTTGTGAGGAATTACAAATTAATGAAGATGAATTTAGGTATTTGATATGTCATTATACTCTTTCTAATTAGATTTCGGATTAGAAAGAACCAGGGGAAAGCATGATTAGCACATATTCTGTAGAAGACCAAAGAGAGGCTATGATGCCTCTTGCTATAAAGTCATCAGTTCTGGGTGGTCCTAAAGTCACAGGGGATGGGATGTGCTGAGATGGACCTGGTCTTGACAGTCCCAGTGTTCAGAGGAGCAGCTGAATCATAGATCATTTTGCTGACCTGGAGCCTTTGATTCTTTCTGATGAATTAAAGCAGAAGTAATTACAAAGCTGAGATGTTTGATCATTATAAAAAAATTTAGTTTTAAAATATTCATACTACTAAAGAAGACTTTCAGATTTCTCTAGATCAAAACTGAGAAAACAAGAATGAAAGGAGACTGTTTCACTGCAGAAGAGAGTTTAAGAAGGCCTTCAAGAACCAGTGGAAGCAGTTAATGCAAAATCATGCTAGAAGGGCAATGAAGTTGCAATTCTTGTATCACGAAGCAGGCATTGGTTTGCAGTGGTCTGCAATTCAGTCTGTGTCCTACATAACTTCCTAATCCTAATTTTGAGATTAGTTTTTTTCTGTGGTGTTGGGTAGGTGTTTCACGATGAGTAACAAAGAGGAATCTCTAGAGTAAATCCTCATCTGGAGCCAGGCAGGAGCTAGACAAAATCCCTCAGTCGTCTTTAATTCAACTTCTGTCCACCCACCCTGACACACCCACCCCCACAGAGCTCCTGTGACCTCTCACAGGTCCCTACAGAGTTGCTTTTCTGGTGACCGAATACAAAATCCACCTGTTTCCCCTTGCATCCTCTTCATCCGTGGGGTTCTGACTGGCTGGCATCTCACACTGGAGCTGGCCCCCCAAGGCAGATGGACTGGGGATACTGTGACCACATCCGTTTGCCACACCTGCAGGTTGCATTACTGGACCAGTTTCAGATAAGGGAGGCTGGGGCCCACACCAGCTGTGAACATACCCTTATCCTTAGGGAGGACTGGGAATGCTATTGCAATGCAGATGAGTAGGTAAGTAGACCCCTAAGTAGATGGTGGTTATTTTCAAAAGTCGTCCAAAAGGTCAAGTCCGAGTGCTTGCTGACTTTACACTCCCTGTACCATAGTTGTCACAGATATGAATAATAACTTAGTATCAGCACTTGAATCACCAGTGCAATACAAGAATTGATTAATTAAAATTTGTTCAGAGTTTTTAAGGTGTCAAAGGCAAGATGATTCTGTTGTTAGTAGGAGAAGAGCTTGAGAACCACTGTTCTGTTCAGGTTGGGTAGGTACACCAGTTTCTTAGGGTTACGAGACCTGTCGCAGAAATTCTGCTGGTCAATCAGTTATATACATTTTAGGAGAAATAACCTTTATGGCATGTTTAATTTGAGGATGAGGAGATCACAAATCTGCCAATTTTTTTTCCCCCAGTTACATTTTTACAAACTTTAAGGGAGGTTGTATGTGGACAGGTAGGTGATTTTTTTTGCCACTGTTAGTATTTGTTGATCATTATGTCTGAGCTGGAGACATCTGGAATGCTTGTTACGTCTTCTATAATGTTAAACACAGTTAAACATTAATATTCTAAAATAATTCCTGCCTGTCTGCCTGTATGAGAAAATGTCTTTCTTAAAATCTGGGCACAGGTACATGAGAGGTTTAGTGAAGGTGCTTTCTTCTCCAGAATTTGCTGAATGACAGGAGGCAATGCCTGCACAGCCCTGGTAGGCATGGCCTGTGTTCCTGACTGTGTTCTCTGCGCTGTAGAACTTGTTCGAAGCTACGTCAGGTTACCAGAAGTACTGGCCATGGGCCACAGGGGACATTGTATGGCACTTGTGGGGTGAAATCAGTGGGGTCCGCCCATGAATTTGAAGAGCAAAGTGCCTGAGGGGATATATATGACCAAGTCCTGCCCTGCATACACAACACTTGAACGAAGGTGCATGGCTTTTCCAGGAGAGCCAGTCAGCAGTGGAGTACTCTGAAATTCATTGTTACTAGGTGGGACACGTCTGTACTGCAAAGTGGGAGATGTAAAGGTGCTGGGCACACCCTGGCTCTGACACTGATCTGGCTGCACAAAGGTGAGAAGACAGCTGAACAGGCAGGCAGGCATCCATGGAGAACTGTCCACCAGTAAAGGTGCACAGGGTCAGAATCTGTCAAACCATATCTACGCTCCCCAGCCAGAGAGGGCTGCCGGTGGTACACAAGGGTGAGGAGAGTTGTCCTTGTGCGGTGGTTGCACCCATCTGCTGTGGAGGGCAGGGCTGTTATACAAGGTTGCTGTATGCTGTATTTTTTTGGCATTCTACTCTCCTTCCAGCACTCTGTTTGGCAACCCCGATGTGCTCATACAATGCAGGAATGCAAGTGCCAATCCCTTCCTCCCACCCTGGCAAAGGGAATTCCTAAACCTCACAGATGCACATGGCTTAGTTGGAGCCGTGCTCTGGTGTCAGTCTGGAGTGACTGTCCAGAGTTGGAGCTGGCTGAGTTCAGAATCCATCCCAGGCTGTCAGCTGCTTGCGTCTCAGAGAGGCAAGGCAGGCTTTCAGCTGGTGTCCTTTAACCGTGAAGTTTGGGGGAGGATGTGTCTGTGAAAGTACCTGGTAACACAGCGCTGCAAAGCAGCTGTGGTCGAGGGAGCAGTGCTGTTTAACCTGTGCAAATGAAATAGACCCACAAGTATCACCCAGTATGATAAATATTGTAGCCACAAGCCTTTCCTCTGTCCATTCTGTACCTGTCTGAGCTATCCACAGTAGTTCTACCCACCTCCAGAAACGAGATCCCTTTATACCCCGCTGGAAGTGAACATAAAGGCAGTGCTCTCCTCAATATAATCAGTTGCAAGAGTTTTGAAGTGCTTAGCTCCTCTTTGCCTGCACCCAAAATAGTATAAATCTTTTTGCAAGTGAAGATGATTACTTGAGCAGTAAAGGATTAGCAGATGTGAGCATTGCATAGCTGGTTGTGCTAGTCACATTTTCCTAAATAGACGTTCTGTTAGATGCACGCGAGCCAGGGAGGGCTATGGAATGCAGCTCTTTTCAAATAGATGAATATATACATGCCTATGTGTGTGCCTTTCCCAGACTTTCTGTAAGCCTTTTGCTAAACGGGGAATGCATTTGTGTCTGAGTAAAGGATTTCTGCTTTCTGTATTACCGGTAACTTTAAAGGGGACAAAGTATTTCCAGTAATTGTAATCACATTGTGTGATTAATATAAAGTCCTTGTGTGTATGGAAGGATCTCTGGGTGTTTGATGGATATTAAGCCTCCCAACAACCAGCTGAAGGCAGGTACTCTCACTATAGAAGGGAAACTGAGGCATGAATTCGTGGAGCTGATTTGATTATAGTCACTTTGTAGCCCAATCCCCTGGATCCTTGTTAAGCAGTGAAACCTTGATCTTCCCCAGACCATCCTTTTAGTTTGGGGTGATGCTAGGAGCAGAATCCATTTCTCAGAAAGCCTTTTCTTTTTGGTGAATGAGTTCCCTGCTTGATTATGAAGCTTCCTCAGTGTTTACACGGCCTCTACAGCTGAAGCAAAAGTGGTGTGTTGGGAGGATGTGGAAGTGGTGCTCTTTCTGAAGTACCCTCCATTGCCCTGGATGAGGAGGAACACGAAACCTCACCCTAAGAGTTGTTCTGTGAGGCAGGCCTGGAATCCTGGCTCTGATAATGATCCTGCAAGGAGTGGGGCTGCTGGGATTTGCTCTAGGTGACTCGTTGGGGTCTGTATATGAGCACTGCTTCTGGCAGGGTTGGAAGACCTGTCTTACTGCTTGAAATTATCTCCTGACCATGATAATTAGTACTTTCTCTTTGCTTTTGCAAGTCTAATGAATTGTTGGGGAATTTCAAGTGCTTTGTTGAAAGCAACTGAATACAGACAACCTTCTGGATGCTAGGAAAACTTTGCCAATCATAGGGAATCCACACGGCTCATGTACATCCCTCCCATGGCCCTCCAGAGAAAGTCAGCCTTTTGAAGTCTCTCTCTTGTAAAAGCAGCTGTTGGGCAGAACAGAAAGCAGCTGCAGCCCCTTGTGAACTGGATTAAATTTTCTGCTGCTTGGAAAAATTCACCAAGGAAACAGAGAGAGACCAACAAATAGCAGAGTCTGGAGACGGACAGCACTGCTGGCTACCTGCATCACTGTTCTGCAAATTGCTAGCAGACTTTCAGGCAAAAAAAGTTGTCGCACATACTTGGCTAAATGACAGCCTGGGACCTGGCCCAACCTTTCATCTTGCCTGCCAAGAATCTTTCTCTTCTCTCTTTCCTTTTTTGCCCCCTTGAGTTCTGTTCAAGGAATTTGTCACTCCTGATACGCCCCACAAAACAAGAAACCAGGCAAAGCTTAGAGCTTCTCCTGCTGAATCAACACACAGGATAGAGCTTGGCTTTGGGCAACTTTCCTTTCTGTCCGTAGAATAAATACGTAATACAGAACATTTTTGTGTAATTCTGTCCTGAATTCCCATTCTAACCCTTTCTTAGGATTAGAAAGTAGTTAGTTTTAGGCTGGATCTCATTGATAACTTCTCCAGCCAAAAGGGAAAATGACTGTTACTCTCCCAGCAGAGATGGGTCCTCAGTGCTGGGAAACTAATAGAGATTGCAGGAGGGGTGCTGTGAAGAGCAGCCTGAGACAAGGATAGATGATGGGGTTAGTCCCTTGGCCTGGCATTCTGCTGTCTCCCTCTGCTATTAGAGCTAGCTGTCTAGATCTAGTCTGGATTTACCCTGCCTCACTTTAGGTGTTTAATTGTTGTGTCCCATTTAGGTACCTATGCACCCATGGTGATCTCTGGTCTTACTGGAGAAGCAGCAGCTCCAGGGAGTAATTCAGGGTGATTGGTGCCAGTGGGCTGAATCCAAGTCTCGTATTTGTTCATGCCTCACCAAGCTGAGCAGGGAGCCAGGCCAGAGAGCTGTGTCCAGCACTAACCTTCTTCCCTCCTCTGGCACCCTGTGTCACAGTGCCTCAGTGTCAGACAAGCAATAGCAGCCTGGAGGTGGAGGTGGCTGCAGCACGGATGTTTTGGGCAGGACATGACCAAGACAGCCATGTTGTGGATTGTCTTAGCCTACTATGAACACAAAGCCTGTGGCTCATGACTTACCTACATTTTAGCCCTGGCGACCCAGTGACCACAAACACAGTAAAATGAACAAGCTTGAGGTCCCAGCAGTGGTTTGGTGGGGTCTGGTGGAGCTGACAGGTTTACCTTGCTGCTCAGCAGGTTCTGTAGTCACATGCTGAGCTGCCAGTCACTGCGGGGGCATTTTAGCAGTTTCTGACACTGCTCCACTAACCAGCCCTTTGGTCCCAGGCTGTCCCACCAGCACAGGATGACAAGGGCCACAGCCACCCACAGGACAGGTTCCTCAACTTAGCAAACTAGAACACCTCTCCCACCCTTAATTTCTAGTTGTTTCTAGGTGTTCTAGAGGTGTTCACCACTAGAAGGTCGTTAGAGACCATGTCATTTCACCACCTTTCCATATCCCTGAAATACCCAAACAAGCCCTTTTCTTCTTCCTCTCCTTCCCCCAGGAAAGCAGATCTCTAACTTTGCCCCAGTGTGAATACAGGCAGGGACCCTATCAGGTAATAAAGCAAGAAATAAACACATTTCTCTAATGCCTAATCAAAGTTAAAGAGGCATATGAAATTGCTGGAGTAAGGCTTAAGGAGGACAGACAAAGAGTAGGTTCACAGATTTAGATATTTATTTTTTTCCCTAAGAGCACCACATATTGAAATCCATTCACACTGACACTGGAAGGAAATCTTACCCAAACCATGAATATCTGTGTGTAAGTAAGTGGCTTTTTGTGGTGCCTTATGAGAGGAGAGACCTCAGAAGTCCTGCACTCTGCTCCTTCAGATACTGCAGAATGAAAGTCCAGTGGATTTATTTCCCTTGGCAAAATGACCATTTCTAGTTGCAAATCATGACTGAGATAAGCGTTTGCAGATATTTCTTAGTACAGAGGAAAACTGCTCAGCATTATGCAAGTTTGTGTGGTTAGCCTCTCATGTCTACACTCAATCCACTCACAGGGTGAGCAAGGCCGTAGCTTTTTATAACTGGTCTCATGTTTCTCTAAATATTTTGCCCAGGTTTTTGGCTCTAATACATCATGCAGATTTCAAATAATTTTGAATATATAGGGTTTGAAACAGAATGGCTTTATGAAAGCTAAACTGCAGTCTATTCTTAATGAAATTTGAATTGGAAATTTGTCCTTCTACTTTATTTTCCGTTTCCTTTTCCCTTCTTTGTTAGGTGTTTACAAAGTAGAAAAGCATTCCCTGGGTTTCCATTCTTGTCTTCCTTCCTGTCCAGATGAGCTGGAAAGGGGCAAAACCTCTGTCCGTGACCTTGACCCTGCAGTAAAAGCAGGGGTGCTCTGGGCTTCCAGTACTTCAGGTGTTTTTGGAATGCGGAGAACAAGCCCTTCTCTCCAGGTTGTGGCTCAGCTGGGCTCCTCTTGAACACTGACATGGGAGGGTGAGGGAGGTGTGGGCTTTCCTTGTGGTCTTAAAGCTCAGGAATTTTTTTCTCTTCTTCACAACATTTTCTTCTGGTTCCTGCACTGCACAAGCCTTTCCAGAGAAGTTGAATTATCCAGCAAACATGTTTGCAGTTTTTTGTTGAGGAAAATATCTGTTCTCTAGCCACTCTGACCTTGCCTTGGCTGGTGCTTCAGCAGCTCTCTTCTCTGAAAGAAAGGGCCTTGCAGAAGTATAAATGATCCCTCGTTGCCTGAACACAAAGAAAAATCTTTCGTTTTGCAGATACACTGAAATTCCTAAGAGAATAATTTGGGTTTGAAAAATAGGCAAAGGACAAATGCCCTGAAAATCTCTAATTATAAATGTGGGGGAGAGCAACTTATCATTAAGGGTGTTAGGAAGGGAGTAGAGCTAATAAAACCTGCAAAGTGGTTTTGACTTGCCAAAGTATGTTTTGACTGAGTAAAAAGACAGTTGATGTTTGTGAGAAAAATTGTTGAGTGCAAAATAATATATACATGCAAGATTACATAAAGGCAGGAGTACAGTTTGTGAATACCAGCCAAGACATGTTACCCCAACAGGATATAGTAGCCCCAGTCCAGAGTGGGGCCATAGGCAGCATATTCCATTATTGCTCATGAATGCAGGAAAGGGCATAGACTGAAGGGAAAAAAACCAGGGGGGGCTTTGAAAGAAGGGCTCTTCCTTCAGGGAATTTTTGGATGTTTGTTTTTTATGTTTTTTCTGTCCGTGCCATGGCTGTGAGTGTGTGTGAGAAGGCTTGTTTGTTAGCAGAGCTGACCTGGGAACGATCAGTAATGTGAATTAGCTTGTACTTTTTGGAGGGTTTTATGCATATGCAATTCTTTATAGTATACATGACTTTGTGTACTTAAGTGGAGGGACAGACCTAATGAACCTAGGAAACACAGAGAAGCTGGAAACCTAGTAAACATTTAGTTGCAGCTCCCCACTCCTTGAGAGCACTCTTTGCTGGAAGGTTGTTGACAAGGTCAGACAAGAGGGTCTGACGGGGGTATTGCTGCTGCTTCTCTATAGGCACATACAGTTCAACTTGACTAATTTAGGAGGAAAAAGCATTGGAGGGTTTATGGGGAAGCACTGCAGTCACCCCCTACTTCTCTGTTCCTGAGCTATTTGGCCCTGCTGCTCCTGCCCTTAGAGAACCACCACTGGTCCTGAACACCAGGTTTGTGCTCTGATGAGGGACAGTGGTTACATGTCCCTCACAACATCAGTAGCTCTCCTCCAGCAAGGCTTCTGGAGAGCTGACCTGACTCCTCACCTTTCAATAGGGGCAAGACTCTGCTCAGTTCAAATGCCAATAAACTGCAGTCACGTCCTTTGTGTGCATTATGGAAGCAATGAGGAAAACACGTGTTAGCTTTAAACCTGGTGATGGCAGCAGCCAGGGCACCGAGGCTTAACACAAGCTTGGTCATTCTGCCAGCGAGCTCCGTGTGTTTGTGCACAGCCTGCTCCTGAGGCTCAGCTCCTTCAAGCTGGCCCAGCAATCCTTGCTGTGCTCTGCAGGCAGCAGTGCAAGTCCACACAGCTCCTCCAATGTGCTGCGGATCTATCAGACCTTCAAGCCGAGCCACGTACTGTGTAAGACACAAATCTGGTGTCATATGTGAGCAGAAAACTCTGTGCCTACTTGTTACTTAATAAATTGACCCATGAATTAGAGTTCTTCCACAAGTGGCCATGACAACTTTTGCCCTAGAAGTATAGTAGAACTTGTTCATTCTTGTAACTTGCTCTGTTGGTTTTCTCCAGGGTGGTGAGGGCTTGGTGAATTGGTGAGTGGTTTAAGGGTAGGTGAGCTGTCCCACACCTGATCGCCTGATTCCTGTGTCATTAATGGAGCTCCCTGGCAGGGTGATGACTTGCTCCACTTTGGCAAACTTCTATGATCATGTGCAAACAGGGTCCAGCTGTGTGCAAACCCCTGCTAGCCTTCACAGAAGTGGGCATTTGGGAATCTCTGGCAGGTACAGAAAAGCTCACAGAAGTGAGACTTCAATTGCAGAGTGCAAAATTTACTGTTGAAACTGACGGTACCTCTAACGGAAAGTGGAGTAGGTGGGAAACAGGGAGTTTTGCTGAGCTACGAGGTGTCAGGGTATTTAGGAGACCCTTGGTTTGTCTTACCTTTCGGCAGCTGGAACAGCTGATGCCTTGGCTATTAAGCTTGGTCCTTCCCAGGCTGAGCCAAAACTCCTGGACGTGCAGAGCATCAGCTGTAGACCAAAGACCAGAGTCGAAGGGTGGACATTTAAATAGAGTAGGAACAAGGGGACCAGTGAGTAGGAGGAAGTGCTCTGCCAACCACAGGCTCTCCACAGACCACAAGCTGAGAAGCACAACTTCCTGAGCTATAAACTTGTCACCAGGGTGGACCAGTAACATAAGCATTCTCCAAGGTAGGAAGGACACTGGACAGGCAAGCCTGCCTCATGGGACACACCAAACTGCTCACATCATTTCCATTATCCAATTTTTATGTTCATCCAAGAACCTTACAATGCAGGAAGCTCCCATGGCTTGCTTAACACCCTACACCTTTTCCCTTTTTCTGCCTGTCAGACAACAAGAAACTTGTTTATTTCTGACTAGAGGGTGACAATTAGCTGGGTGTGATCCCTGAAGATCTCAAGAACTTCTCTTTCTACTTTTGGGTTTTTCATTGTTGGTTATTTTATTTCTGTTTGTTAGTTTGACTATTGTCAGATCCCTTGGCTCTGTTATGAAAAAGCACTTATTGAAACCTGAATTTTCTGCAAGTCAGGGTTCATGTTTGGTGCACAAAGTTAGCTTTTGTGCTATGGGTTTTTCATATATCACTTTGCTGCCCTCCCATCTTCCTAATACTCGGTTTTATGATGAAACAACTCTAGAATTCCAAAGACATTGCAGCTCTTCCTGCAGCTAGGTTGGATTCAGGGTCTCACTTCCACCACCTGTTGGAAGAAAGAAATAAGAACTCATCTAGGTGACCAAAGCCAGGTCCAGAGAGTAAATGCATCCTTCTCCTTCATCTCAGAATAATTTGATCAAGTGACCAAAGATGGGCTGGTTTATGAGAGTAAGAAGATGGCATCAAAAAATGGCCATTTCTAAGACGGAAGCAAAATGAAGCTTGATGTCCTCTAGCTGCAGCACTGCTTAAGTTCCCTCACAATGAACTGAAAGTAACAGCACATGAATTCACATGTGTCTGAACAAAGATTTTTACTGAGTCCACGCAGCTTGGACACCAAGCTCCCTACATTAAATGTGTTCCTCAACACCTGTCTAATGAGAAGTGATGCCAAACCAAAGAAAGCATAGGCAGCTCTGTCTCTTGCAGTGAGTGAAACCTTGTACTTTAGCTGCTGCTCATATAACTCCAATTATTCCTGTCAGGAAAGAAGGTGACTATGAAAAAAAGGGACACAGAGATCTGCCTCTATTACCAGTGGCACAGAGCCCTGCAACCAAGCCCAACTGGGCTGGCTGTGACATAGGATGTGAACCAGACCCATGAGTCTTCTGTCAGTCTTTTAATCTCAGCACTGTCATCTCACCCTTCTCCATGAAGCTCCATGCTCCCAACTGTCTCTTTCAACTACAGGAATTAACAGCACTGTCTATCAACTTCCATCAGGACTGCTGTGTTGACTTCAGGAGTCATTGACTATCTTTTCCTCCTGTTTCAGGTGCCCCTTGTAACCTCTTTTGCTGTGCTTGAAGGGTTTCCACATGTCAGCTTCAGTCACAAACTGGCTTGTCCCAAGTGGTGTCCCTTCAGTTACCAGGTAGCTTTGGTGAAAAAGTTGCTCTATCACCTGGCATATGGAGTTTGTGACTGCGTCTTTCTCCCTCAGTATCAAGCCAGCTGGCACACATTTTAAGACCTGCTGCTGTTTCACACAGTTGCTGTGTGTCTCAGCTGCCTCAGGAAGTTCAGAATGACCAGCCACATATAGTCCAGCCAGGAAGCCCTTAGTGTCAGCAGGTTTGTGGCAATATTTTTAAACCCCCTGCAAAGGTATGCTCAGGCCTTCACCTGCACAAAATTCAGTGGATTATATCCTCTTGCTGTTCTGCTGACTTCTGGGAATATTCAATTGGCAAGTGTGGCTCCTGGTTTCTAAAGCAATGAGTCATGGTGTACATTACTTCAGTATACAGTCACTGTGAAATAATTCAAACCACCATTGTCATTATTATTGCCTCCAACAAGCAAACTGACACGTTCTGCCAGCGCGGGGCAGGTGTGTGAATGTAATCACTGTGCAATTAATTAACCTGTGCTGCCAGTCAGTATGCACCACACAGCTCCCTGCTTCCCAACTGAATCCAGTTTAGCAGAGCCACTGCAAGATTTAAAGGTGCTTTGCAGTAAGAACTCAATAAAAGAAAAGAAAAGCAAGTGGCTCTAGGGCCAGCTTTTCAGCTTTGCATCGCACCTAGCAAAGTGGGCACCTGCCCCTATCAGCCAAAGGGTTTTGCAGGACTGTGGGACAAGAACAGAGCTTTATGTCATTTTAGAAAACTGTGAGTTTAGAAATCATCTGATGCATGAATTCTGAGTGAGCAAAATAGGAAAGGCCAGCTGCTCACCGTGGTGGCCCTGGAAATCCCTTCAACTGGCAGCACAGCAAGAGCCCAGGAGCTGCCTGGGCTCCCTCCTCTCTGTGCAGCCACAGAGCTACCCCAGAGCCAGATTAAATTGCTGGATTAAGCACTCCCACAGCCCCATCCAAATCTTTGTGACAGCTGTGCCCAGGACAGAAGCCAAGCATCGGTGCCATAACTGCGTCAGCTGGTGTGTCATGGGTCACAGCATTACAGCTGAAAAAGGTCTGGGAGGTCATTCACTCCCATTTCTTAGCCAGCACAGATTTGATTCAATGAAGTGTGTGCTACTGCTCCAAACATGGCATTTCAAGAGATTTGGGCAATGCAATCTTCTTCCTCTTCTCTTAGGAATTTATCCATCATCTCTTATAACTCACTGGCAGGAAACGTCTCGCCAAACATTCCCCTGATTCCGTATGATCCCATTAATGACTCTTCCTGCCTTTCCTTTTACCAAAGTTTCCCCTTTCACTCAGCTGTTCTTTCCTCCCTCTGTACAGGTACAAGAGCCTGCTTAGTTCCTTCCAGGCTGGTCTGGCATTTGAGAGGAGAATACTTCATCCCTGAGGGCCTCCAAAATATTAGACTCCTTTTCTGCCAAAAAAAGCCTTATCCACTGCCCTAAATTTGCTACACTGAAAGACTCCACATTCTCAAATAATGACATTTTCCATTAAGACAAATATTTTCAGGCTCTTCCTTTTTCATCTTGTATGTCTGAGTTTGGAATTATTTTCTATTTTCTATCCATTCTCCAAAATTTAGACCCTACATGCAGCCACATGTGTTGGAAGGTCAGTTCTGTTATTTTTCTTCACCAGCCTGTTCTCGTTGCCAAGCCCCAGTTGGTGCTGTGAGCAGGACTGTCCAGAGGGTGTGCTCCTGGGAGGGAGCAGAGGGATGGATGCCTACACCCCCTGTGGGGAACCCTGTGCCAGGGTCCCTGCGTGCCTGATGCTCACCAGGGCCAAGCTGGTTTATGTTACTGTCCTGACTTTGTTGATGATCCTCATTTCCCTCCAGGCAATGGGATTCCTGAGCACCAGTGCTTTGCTGGCCCCCCCTTACATAATTAATGGCTAACAAAGTTCAGCATCACAGGAGCTATGGCCATACATGTCACCTTCTGGTGCCACAGCAGGACATAATCAGCATCGACCTCCTTTTGATTCAGGTTTCACACATCATTCAGATGTGATCAGGTTCATGTCTATGTGACTAATTAGGGGAGTAACTTTTGCTGTTATGGAACATTTCATTTTAACTCAACTTTCCTTCCCTTCAACTCATTACTTCTTTCCTACTACTGAGTATGAATATTGCCATCCAACACATGTTTTCCTTTCATATTGTTAAAAGGCTTTTTTTTGGTTGTTTCTTCTGTAAAAAACCCTGAGAGATTAATCAGGTTAACTTCCAAAAGCTGTCTTCCATTGTTTTACTCTATATGTTCAGATGATATTGACTAAAATCACATGCTGTTACATTTGAAAGAAATTCCCTCACCTGTGTGACAAGCTGGGCTTTTATCACAGGTAAAGAGGGAGTTTCATTTATTTTAATTTGCTTTTTTTTTTTAAGCACAGCTCTCTCATTGCTACTGTCTTGACTATGATCTTAAAAAAGGATTGATTAAAATGAAGATTCTGTGAACTAATACCCTTAATCTACAACCAGAATTGCAGAGGCACCTGTATTTTCTAAGAAAGCTGTCTGTGAAGGGTTGCAAAAGAAAAAAAACTGCTAAAAATAAAATCTCTGTGTTGCTTTTGGGATTTGAAAGGCTATTTTTAAACAAACTGACTTTTGGGAGAGACTTGCTGTGTTAGGTTAGGCCTTTGAAATGACTCTCTTTTAGTAGTTTAAGACTGACCTTATTTGAAATGTAATACCTTAAGATCTGTATCTTTAAAAATAAAAGGAAAAGGAAAAATATTTGAAGTTAAGACCAAATCAAAACTGAGAGTCCTCCTGTTCTCAGTTCTGACATCTAAGCAGAAAATTAGTTCAGCAAAACACTTTTTCTGTATGTTGTCTTACATTTTCTTTAAATGTCAAATCAATTAATCAAATGAATGACTAGCCCATATCCCCATGAGTCCGTGGCCTTATCCAGTAGAGCTCTTGTGACCAGACTTTTCAGCACAAGTATTTCCACTGCCTGCAGTGCTAAGCACATGTATAAATACTTTGTCAAATCAGCATCATAGCTAGAAGCCAGTATTTAACACCAGTCTGCCATTACACTGCAGGGACTTCTCTGCTGCATTGCTACTTTTGAAGCCATGAAACATCTCCTAGACCCTTCAGCTGGAGGGTGGCATCCAGGGGACAGACATGCTGAGCCCTCTGTGGTGCTGGCCGCCCCTGTGTGTCCCTCACCTGTGTCTGTGGGCACCTGTACTTCAGCAATATTGATGGGTGAGCTGAAACCAACAGAGCTGAGCACAAATCACCCTGCCAGCCTGCTGTTACAACAATGAGCCTGTGGTTTGATGCCCCTCAAGGAGCATTCCTGATGTCTAAGCGCCCCTGTGTTTCCTTCTCTGTTTGCACTTGCAGTCCTTACTCCCCCCAGTTTTCCGTTTGCAGTTCTGCTTACCAGGGACTCCCTTGCTGTGTTTCAGCCCTGTTGGAGGTACCAGTGAAGGAAAAGAGACACATCTCTGTCAGGCCGCTGCTCTGCGAAATTGCCTCCAGCTTCCAGGGATCAGCATCCTTGACAAACTCATCAAGACGTGTCCGGTCTGGCTTCAGCTGAACATGAGCCAGGAAAGGGCTGGGGCGATCCTTGGCAAAGAAACAGCAGGGGTAAGTCCAAAATGGTTTCAGTTCAGACAACCACATTTCCTGTCATTGGTTAGGAGAGCAGTGCTTTTTTTTAATGTGGAAGCAAAAGTATTTAGCAGACTGCTCTCTGTTTCCATTACTATTTGATGCTTTACTTCTCTCAACAGCACAAGACAGATATATTGGCTTTGGGAAAACAAGGAAACTTGTCTCTGATTTTATTTGCTTACCATGTAGATTCATGGAGATGGCTTCCCATTCACTACCATATGCAAAAGTATGGTGATTATCCTAATCTGGACCAATAAAAAAAATCTGTGAAGAAAAGGCCCTTAAATTCACCTGATGTGAGTCATTTTTTTCACAACAATTGGTATCTGGTTTGCATAAACTGACTATTAGAAAATTACATACTTGTGCAAAGCCCAGGGCTTGCTTAAGGAAAACAGCTCTGTGGCAAAGGGAGCTGCTCCCTTTTCCTGAGGTCTGAGAGGTGAGCAGGTTGTAGATGTCCTGGCTGGCTCCTTTGGGAAGGGCAGGTGCAAATGACCTGAGCTGATATCAGGGCATACCTGCTCTGAGGACATTTAGACCCGTCCTTTGGCTGAGTCAGTCTATCCAAGGGCTAAATGCTGGCACAGCCAAGTGACACCCTCCAGTGGGATTCACCTGAGCAGCCTGGGCTGTGCAGTGCACCTCACCCTGAATCAGACTTCTCAAATGGATTGAGCAAATAATTCTCTTTGTTTTTCTGCTCTGTAAGTGGGGATGTGTGTGACTGGCTGTGATGTAGCCCCAAGCCTCCTCAGCCACTATCCATTCCCTGCAGGCAGGGAGTTCCCCACCTCTGAGTGGCTTTGGGAAAACATTTTGCCTCTGTTCCTCCTGCTCACACTGTCCTTGGGCACAGTCTTCAGCTGCAGTCAGAAGCGGGCAGGAGGAGAGATGGTGCATCAGAGGAGTCCCACAGCAAGGGCAGAATTTCCTGCCCACTCTGAGCCTGCCTGAAACTGAGGCAGCACCATTCCCACCTGTGGTGAAAATAGAAGAGGCTGATTTCAATACTGGTCCTGACCTGTAGGGTTAAGTACAGCTCAGAAAACCCACCTCCTACTTCTCTGAACAGCCACAGTCCAATTTTAGCCTTTGGATCCATGGCAACCAGGCGTGCCGATCAGGAAAAAAGAAGTGATTCATTTCCAGGTTTCATTTCCCTCGATGCTTAGATTAAATTTCAGATGAAGCAATGTAAGATGGTGCTATCTGACAGTCATGGTTAGAGGGACAGCACTGCCATGTGGCTGGTAGGACCTGGGCAAGGGAGAGCCTCTTCCTGCAGATACTGCCTGCCTCCTACCTGCAGACACATTCTGTGACAGAAGGTGGAGGCTGCCCTGAGCTAGAAACCAGCCCGTTTGGGGCATACACCTGTGCCTTTATTTGCATTTTCTCTGCCCTGGTGGTGGGCCTGAGCCCCTTGGGGCTCCATTTCACCTGAACTCAGAGGCCAAGATGACAGCACTGTGTGAGGTTGTGAAGCTGCCCCACAGCTGGGTGTTCAGCATGGGTGCTTCAAAGTGACTGGAGATGCCCTTATGACTGGGATTCATTCAGGGAAGTTTCCTGGCCTCTAGACAAGCTTTTTTTAAAAATTCCTCTGTCCAAGAAATTAATGGTTTTTGATAGACTTCCATACATTACAGTTAATTAATGATTTTATGAACTCACACTTCTCTTTCTAATATTAACATCCAGGCTACAAAATTAGCTTGATTTTTTAATTCAGTTATTTAAAAATACCTTGACTCTCTTCTGCCTAAGCTTACTATCAAAGAAGAGATGAAGGTGAAGATTATTTTGTCTTTGTATCTGCACCTTCAAGATACAAGCTAAAAATATCCCTGACAATGAGCTTTAATTAGAAACACACTTAGGATCTCACAATATACAAAGAATGAGGCATTTTTCCTTTTTCTTCTCTTTTTTTCTTCTCTTTTTCTTATTTCTTGTATCTTTTTTCTCTTTTCTCTCTCTTTTTTTTTAATTTTAATTTTTTTCCCACTGGTGTTATTGGTGGGACACGACAGCTCCAGTAGTTCCACTGATTCCAATTAAATACTCAGGGGTCTCTTATCAATGTTTTTGAATACCTGATAGGATTCAGCCAGACCAATTTTTTTTTGCTGTAGTTTATCCTTCTTTGAGCAAGGGGATTGGACTAGGTGATCTCCAGACCTCTTTTCAAGTACATCAGCTCTGTGGAGTCAGCTCTCCTGGAGGTGTTTAAGGAGGGACTGGATGTGGCACTCAGTGCCACGGTCTGGTTGAGGTGGTGGTGTTCAATTATCAGACTTGATGATCTCAGAGGTCTTTTCAAACCTAATCAATTCTGTGATTCTGTGATTTCAGGACCGCTCAATACACTTGAATGACCACTTGAGAGGTCTTAGACAAGCTTTTGGGGACAGGGCTTGTTCCCAAATTCAACAAGGGCAAAAGTAAAGCTTTGCCTCTGGGAAGGCAGAGCCCTGGCAGCGATCCGGGCTGGCACTGCCTGGGTGAGCAGCTCTGTGGGAAAGGTCCTGTAGGGATGGTGGGCAGTGAGCTGGGCACAGACCCACTCAAGAGAGGCTGTGGGACCAGGGCTTGCTCAGCCAGAAGACAACTTCAGGGAGACCACACAGCAACCCCTGGTACCGACAGGGAGGTCACAGAGAAGATGAAGCCAGGCTGTGATCAGCACTGCAGGGTGGGAGGACAAGAGATGACAGTGTACATTGAAACCAGAGGGGCTCAGACTGGGCACAGGGAAGCATTTTCTCCCTGTGGGGACTATAAGTGGTGGGACAGGTTGCCAAGAGAGGCTGTGCAGTCTCCAGCTTTGGACATTCCCCAGACTTGTACAGACAAAGTCCTGAGAAACTTGGTCTGGCCTCATGGCTTCACCCAGGGGATTGGAGAAGAGTCCTCCCAGGATACCTGCCAGCCTGAAAAATCTTCTGGTCCCATGAAAATGCTCTGCCATGGACACTGCAGCCACCAGAGCCTTAGGCCTTAAGACCCACTCATGGACACTCAAATCCTTACTGACTCAATGTACAGGTGACTCCCATGCTTCAGACCTGGACTGGGACATTCTAGGGTGACTCATCTGTGATTTAGGGCACTGATGTGAGGACCATAATTTAACAAATCATGAGTGCAGTTTTAAACTCTTCAGTTCATGAAATAGTTTGCTTTAGGCGTAAGTGGGACCCCAGTGATGCGTAGAAACTTCACGAGTTCATTTGCAGGTCTGATGAACTGTCCCTTTATTAACTATTTTTGTTGTATAAATCTTAACTAAGTGGAACGAAGCTAAAATAAGGCTGTTTAGAGATGGATTGTACTGATAAAAATCTACATTGCCAATGACTTAAAATAAAGTTTAGAAGCTCACATAATGTAGCTGAGCTCTTGATTCTTTTCTGCCTTTTCAGATATTCTTAGTTAGGAAAGAGGGTAATGTGAACAACATGATCCTCTCAGTCCGCCTGCCGGTGCAGAACGAGGCTCCTGGTGTGCTGGAGTACAACATTAAAGAAGAAAAATCAAGTAAGGTCTTTACATTTTTTTGGTCTTGCTCTGGTTATTGTACTGAGTCCTCTTGTGATCACCAATATTTATGTAATCTCACTTGCACTGAGCAGGTTCCTCTTGTGACCGGCAGCAGATCTTGCTTTTATGATGTAGTTCAGTTAATATTTCCTGCAGCTGCTTTACCTCAGCTCCCCTGTGGTTCTGCACCTTCTGTTATCATTTACAGACTCGCAATAGGGAAATAAAGCACCTCCAGATGAGGAGGCCAGTGCTTTGATCGAGAAAGGAGAGCTGCCTTTCACCAGGTGGGGGTCCTGAGGAAAGTGGAAAGCATTGGCAGACTAAGCCTTGCTAACTCACTGACTCTGTCTCTGTTTAAGCCACTGAATTCGGGGGTCACCAGTCACCTGACATCTGCTACATAGCCTTTTCGTGCACCTCGTACAGTCACACTGAACAACAAGTTACTCCTAAACTGTTTGTTTTCAAAGCCTGACTGGGAAGCGGGTGGGTCTCGTGGCTGGTGGTGTCAGCGCTGTTCCCAGTTGGATAGCCAAGTCTGCCATGTGCAAGTGAAAATTAACCCAGTTCACAGTCAGCCACGTCTAATGCAGCCCTCTGTGTAAATGGATGCGTAAGGAACATGATGTCCATTTTCAAAGGAATATTTGTAAACACCTGAATTTTAGGATAGAAAAACGCACTCAAAAGAGTTCATAAAAATAACTTCACACTATTTATTTATCTGAACACATCTAAATCCTCTGTCACTGAGCTCTGTCCCAAAGCCAGCTCCCCAGAGAAACTGTTTTATTCTCTGCTAAAACACATTTCTTCAGATCAATGTTGCAACATTTCTTTCCCCTTGTTCAAATGAATTTTGACAGTTGCTCAAATGAAGTTTTTCCTTCTCCTGCGTTTCTTTGCATACCTCTGCATTGTAAACAGACTTTAAAGCCAGAGGGACAACTCTTGTGCTGTTCTAATCTCAAGGCCAGACCACAGGCTGTCACAACATTGCTCCCTGTCTGGCTGCTGCATCCCCCTGGGAAGCTTTCCCTCTCATCTGCCTGCTCCTGGGAGCACCCAGCTGCAGAGATGTTCAGTGTTCAGTGCTCCTGCGTGAGGGCAGGAACAGCAAACCTTTTGCCACGACTTCAGGTGTTCAATTAAGAATACAAGGGCAAGGGTTAGCTGCGGGGTAGGGAAACCTTCTCTTTATTTAGCTATTTGAACTTGACCCAGGACTTAGATTTTTCATGGTGGGGAACTGGTTTTTGATGATTCAAGCTTTCCTTTGGACAAAAGTTAAAAAATCAAATCTTGTCATCCTAAAAAATATCATTTATAAAAATGTTACTTCTTGACTCATGTCCTGTGCCATAAAATCTGACTCCTTTTAGGACAGGCAAAGTAAAATGTAGTACAAAAATGTCACTGAGCTAGCCTATCTAGAGAGACTTTTCTGCCATGCTTTTCAGACTTGCTTGCTTTTCCTAATTTATTACTGACTTAGTGCAAAGGATGTATTGGGAGACGAGCTTTCTGGTAGAAACAAGAATTAAATCAGTTTTCACCACTTTCATACAAGCTGCAAAGTAAGTGGAGGAGGGTAATTAAAATTCAGATCTCATTCATAAAGCAGGAGAGCTGCCATTACGTGCAGCAATCCCAGCAGCCATGAGGCTCATGCATGCCTATGGTGGATATTCACATTATTTTTAGCTTGAGTTCTGTCAGTGTTGAGTGTCAGTTGGTAGAAAGCCTCTCAGTTCTTCATCCTGCACTGTTTTGACAATAACACACTGGGTACAGAATGGTCACTCTTTTGCTTCCTTTCTCATTTAGGGTAAGTACCCTGGCTTTTAAGTTTAAAAGAAATTGAACGAATTCATGTTAATAAAGACAAAGGACTGTACCAAGTGCCAGGGGAGATGGTAAATCTTCTGTGTCACAGAGTAATCTAATACCTTAGGTAATTAATTAATTCTTTAGCTTTTTAACTGCATTAGTCCACTGCCTTCTAAACTTTTTTCAGAAACAACATTAAAAATTGTCCAAATGCTTTAAAAGAATTTAGAACCTGAGCTTCCTTGACACACAAGCTGGTACGTCTGGATTGCCTCAGATTAATGATGTGCCCTTCACTCATCCCTCGTATTCTGTAACTGTCAGAGTAGGAGACCTCTGAGCACCCCAAGAGGTGTTCTCTTGCTGTGGAATGCAAGTAAGTTGGAACTTTGGTGTTACACTCCTGTAAATATGTAAAACACCCCAGCTGCATTGCCTGAGGGCCACTCTGGACTGGCAGGGTTTTTCCAAACATCTATTCTTTAACTTCAGAAAATCTCTCTTTCCTTTCCGAGTTGACACGGAAGCAATGATCTGCGTGACGTGCCCCGCGGAGAGCAGCTTGTCCCTTTCTGAGAGCTGGCTCCTCCTAAAGGGTTTGAAGAAGTGGGAACAAATCCTTCTCGTTACCTCAGTTCAACTCATTAGACTCCACACGGTTGATGCATTCAGATGTAAACTGAAGTCTGAATTTGCCTCGACATATATATTTTTCTGGTTTTATGGAGACACTTCCTTCAATTCAAATTCAAGTTTCAACCCAGCAAAATTCAAGTTGCAGCCAGCTTACTGTTTTGAAGAACCTTGCCAGCTTCTTCTTGTCCTTGGCTGTTTGTAGAGCCATTCTCATTCCTTCCTGCTTTTCAGATAGGATCCACAGGCTTCCCATGGTATCATGATGATGGTACAGAGGCTGTTGCCCACCCCATGTGTTCCATATAGAGATGGCCATTCAATGAAGTACAAAAAAACCCCTCAGAAGCTTCTCAGTATTACACTGCCAAATAAGAGCGGTTCATTGTTTTACTATTTCTTTTCCCCAAATCAACTATGTTGATATTTGGTGAAATATTTAGGGAAGTATAATTTTCTGATGGGAAGAGTGGAGTTAATTGTGATTTTTCTCTTTAAATGGAAATCCCCAAAGAACCCACTAGGTAAGAGAATCAAGAAATGAAACCTCTTTCCTTTTTTTATTTTTTTTTTTTTTGTGGGAAATTTTCATCTCTTCTGTGAAGTAGCCCTTAGAGAGAACAAGAGAATGGATTTTAAAAATTTTCTTCTGGTTCCTTCTTTTTGGTTGTAATTCCTCTAGAGACGGGAATGCTAAATCCTGGTGGCATCAGTAGCTATAGCAGAGACCAAACAGCAGATCCCAGGTATCATATGGTTCATCAGAAAGTTGAGAAACCTGGCAAGTTTCAAAGCCTTGGGTCTCAGTAGTTTTCCACTCATCCCGAAGGATCCGTTACTTCTTACTCAAAGCAGTGGAAATCTCCCAGACCTGAAGCTTGTTACAAGGTCTCTACCACTTAGAGATGCAGTGTTGGCAGCTACCTCTCAATCTTTGCTAAACTCTCGACTACTTTGTGCACTTTCTGTTCTGAGAGTTGCCCCTTACTTCTGCTTCATTCGGAGGTGGAGCCCCAGCCTCACACACTGAGCACCCCTTCCTCAGCTGACTCCTGCCCTTGGCTCTTCTCAGCAAACTGGTGGCAACCTCAGGCCCTAATTCCCCCTCCTTTTCATGTATGTACTGTCAGAAGTCATCGTGCTGACCTCAGCTCCATTATAGCAATATTAAAAAGGAAAGAATCAGATGTTTGAAGTACAAGTGCATTTCTGAAGTAGCATATACTGAGAGCTTGGAAGAGGCATCTGAGTACAATAGACCGTGTGGTGCAGGCAGTGACAGTAGCTTTTACTTTCGCAAAGAGTTATGAAGGCATCTGCCACAGGGGTAAAGTCCTTCAATAGAGGGATGCTCTAGCACCATAAACTGAGTTAATTCTCTCTTTTCTCTGGAAAATTTTGTGAATAATAGCTGAAACTAATTTGATTTAATGAAACACACGAGTTGATCACATACTGATGCCTTATCAGGCCTCCTAGACACAGAGACTAGACAGAGTAAAGGAACAAAAGTAGGTATTTATTTGAAGGGCCTTCAAGGTACACCCTGGGGAGCCAGAGGCTATTGCCAAGATGGACCCCAAGATGGACGACAGGTCACGAGTTTTCCACACTTTTATAAGTTTGGTTCATTTGCATATCAGGGTCAATTCTCCAATTAAAGCCCCAGTTTAATGATGTAATTCCCCTTAGCTACCCCCCCCCTTCAGAGACTCCTTGGTTTACACCCCTTGGGCTCAGGATGGTCCAGGTGTCCTTGAAGAGCAGTCCGGAGAGACTTTGTTACATCTAACTAGCAGGAGAGAGCAGAAAGTAACAGGCTACAAGAAGCTTCAAAGTTGCACACTAAGCAGTACAGAGTTTAAAAAATATAAAAGTTAAAACCTAAGGCATCAATACTTCTCAGGAGGAGTATGCTTTGGTGTGGGATGTGTAGTAATTGTTTTCCAGCCTCTTCTGTACCAAAACAAGAGGATGTGATTCCAAGTAAGCAAAATGGCACCAAACAGAAGTATCTACAATTTCACAGAATTAAGAACATATTGTTCATATTATTAAATTTTTAAAAATAGAAATAACAATGAAATTGATTAAGTCAGTCCTGAACTCTTCAGGTTCATGTCCTAAGGGGTTTGAGGCTGGCCTGATCCTGCCATGGCTGCCCATCTCCTGTAATCATACTCCTCCCTCCCCCATTGCTGCAAGTGGCTTTGCTCACTTGGAGGTGTATTTTCTGGAGGCAGTCCACAGGAGCCCTTGTTGTGGAGTTGCTGTCCTTGTTTCTTAGTTAAGCTGTACCTGTGGAGGACAATCTGCCACCAGACACAACTGTTCAGAAGCATTTTTTACAGCACATGAGGCCAAGGCTGGGTTGAGCCCCCCCAAATCGATGAGTGCACAGCTGAAGGAGGGGTTTGTAGTGAAGTCTTGGCTGTAGTGTGTTTTTTTCATTTATTAGAGGAAAATTATTAGATTTAAATTAAAGCTCTCTGTGCTCTGGCCCTCCCAGCTTTTCTGGAGACCAACTTTGAATAAGCTGGAGTATAACAGAGGTCTTGAAATAACCTTAGCAAAATCAAATAGGAAAACCAAAATAAATTATCTCCAAGTAATACGAAAATGTCCGGAACATGATTAATACCTCCTTTGAAGGATGAGACACGGTGCCATTGGACATGGTAGCTTATACTCAATTTCTGGTTTATGGACAGCAGCTGCACTCCAGGCTGTGTGGTATGAGCTTGTGGTAAGCACCCACAATATACCTTGACGGAAAAAATGCAGGCTATTACTGCACTCCAAAGCAGTTTAAGAGCAATCACTGAGTGTTGCTGCAAAATTGCAAGTCTGGTAGCAAAAGGGATGTTGATAAAGAAATCCAATGTCTGCCCTGGTCACCTTATCTGACCTTTCTTAAAGTCAGACTGAGCTTGGGAAGTGCGGACTGGAGTTTGATATGAAATGCTTGACACAGTAGGGATTTAGGAAAAATAAAATCAAGTAAAATACATAGCAGCAGTTTAACCTACCTGGTTAATTCTCTAACTGCTTTTACTTGTTTGCCACGAAAGTTTGTGAGGATCTGACCACTTTGTACGTCCGCCAGTGAACATCTGCCAGTGAACTCTGTCCCTCAGGGCAGAAAGAAGAGTTACATCAGATACAGAGGCAGCAGGAAGGAGGCCTTGCTGGGGAGGCCAAACAGAAGTTTAGATGAGCAAAGGTGTTCTTTCCATGTTGGATGTTAGGGAATGTGAAATCAACAGGAAAATATTACTTAAGAGCTAAGATTTTACAGTATACTTCCTTGCTTTAATGATCCCAACTAGGTGCAGTCTAAAGATGTGAAAGCAAGCTTAACTCTCAAAGTCAACTTTGCCCATCATTACTAAGTCACTTCAGTCACTTCAACACTGCCATTCCTCCTTCCTAGGCATATATGGGAAGAAAAATCCAGTTTTTTATTATAGACTAATGCCATTTGCACAGACAAAAAGGACATGTGCAGTCATTCTGACTGTCCTGTAACAGTAACAGATGGAAATTAAGCGACAGTAATCAGGCAGCAGCATGTTTACAGGGGGGCATTAGAGCAGCAGGGGGACAGACTTTGCTCATCTTTGCAGGCTTAGCTCTGAACAAAGCTGCTGAAAGCCCTGGTCTTTACATCCCAGCCAGCCTGAGGTGAGGGCTGTGGGCATGCCTGGCATGATGGCAGAGCTCAGATACGAAGGAGACAAATTCCAGTCTGTGTGCCTGCACGGATCAGTGCGCCCCAGGGCTGTGTGAGGACACTCACTCACAGGGCAGGGCAGAGGAGGCAGATTGAGCAGGAGCAATGCAGTAGATGCTCTCAGTTGGCTCAAGCACCTTCAGATGCTGACAATGGACTTGCCTGTTGCACTCTGCTGGCACTCCAGCCAGCATGGCCAAATATGGTCATTTATGGCAGATTTTCCCTGTTTAATTTTGTTAATGTTTATTTTAATACATAATGCTGAGGCTGGATTAATGATCTCAGAGACTAAAGCACTTGCTGCTAACATGTCACGGTATGGTCAGGTGGTATTTTCCCATGTGAACTACATTGAAGTCCTGCACAAATGAGGTCATGGGAAAAAACAGGATGATAGCTGAGTTACTGCAGCCTACTCACAATCTAGCTCCTTTAATGAGAGTGGCCAGTTGTGCAGATGAACTTTGTGATATGAATATTTTTGTGGAAGTGTTGACAGCTCTTGTAATAGCTTCCTCAGTTTTGCAAGTCTTTTTGCTAACACTCTCCCTCCTGGAATCAGGAAGTAGAGTGAAGAGAGACAGAGTATTTTTTTCCAGAAAGAAAAATAACCATCACAAATGCAGAGAAAAACCTTAAAATTTTGGAAATACTCAGAAAACAGAAGATATAGGAAAATAACCTATAAGAAGACAATCTGCCATTTTAAAAATTAATTTTAATTGCATTTATTTCTGATCCCTTCTGAATTAAAATGAAGATGGAGTGGTAGGAACCTGTGGTATGGACTGAGGTCAGAAAGATGAGACCCTTCACTTCATAGCTAAAGTGAATAAACTGGTGTATGTGCTGGTACAACTGACCCTGACATCTAAGATAAAAACATTTATTTGGGTAGTACTTGCAGATTTTCGCAGGAGGTTTTAAAGACTGGGCTGGATGAAGCCTTGAGTGGCTTGGTTTGACCTCATGGATGGCCCTGGTTTTAGCAGGGTTTTGTGCTAGAGACCTCCTACTGTCCCTGCCAGCCTGAGGGATCCCATAAGTGATACTGAGTCAGGCTGTGGGCAAGCTCAGGGCAGACAGCAGTTCTCAGAAAGGATATCTCAGTAGAGCAGCAAAAGCACTTCCAAGGGCCAGATTCTTGGAGAAATACTGCTAAGATTCACAGAGGGATAGTGGTGAAAAAATAAACAAAACTAATATTTTCTGTATTATTGTCTCACCTGTGATCTCCCCCAAACCCACGACATTCCTTTCTGTGACTTTTTCTCCCTTTGTGTATAGGGAAAGATAGAATGTGCTCGGTTAATTTAATCAGTGCAGATTTGCAGTTAAGTCTTACCAGGCACTTGAATGTACTTGAAAAAGTCCAGTAATGCCACATAGAGGTAATCATATGCCCCTAGGCATACTGGAGAGCTGAGCTTGCTGCAGGCTGAAATAGACTTCATCATGTGCCATTAATAACACCGCAATGCTACTGGACTGTTGTTGCACAGATGTTAAAGGGAATTTTCATCTGGCGTGGGACAATCCAAGGAGTAAATGTACATTCCACCCTTCCCAAGTCAAACATCTCAAAACAATCTCTGGCTCATCAGACTGCAGGCAGAAGGGCCCATCAGAAAGTATATTTGGTTACTTCTGTTATCACTGTAATGGTACCACTGTTCTTTTTTAAATGGCCACTTTAAACAAAACATTCGGCCTCCTTCAGTGGAAGCCTTGCAGCATTCAACACCGGAAAGAAGAATTCTTAATTCTGTAAACTAAGGCATGAAAGCAGGGTAGGACTATTTATAGCTTTGATTTCCTCTGAATAGGTGAGAAGCTGAACCTGACATTACAGAGTGAAAAGATCAAGGTGGTGCTTTTTTTGCTTTTTGGGTTGTGTGCGGGTTTTTTGATAACCGATCCTGCCATTTAGCGATAAAGCCAAGAGGGGACTGACTTGGCAGCCTCCTCATGAACTGTCCTGGAGACTTGTCTACCGGTCAGGAAGGTCATTAAGTATCTTCAAGTTCACTACAGAATATGACTTTACTGAATATATATTTATGTATATAAGGCAAAAACATCAAATTTCCCAGCAACTAGTAGTTAAGGTACTGCAGCCTCATGAGTACAAGTAAAGTAGGTGGAAAAGGGTGTGCGTACTGTTCCAAGGAGAGGAAAGAGTCAGGTTTTATGTGAGTTCAGGCTGTAACTTTGTGCTGACATTGCTGCCACAAGAAGGGGTCTTGCCATTCCTCATCACTCAGCAGCATGTGTCCCTTTCAGGGACCCTCCAGCCCCTCTGGTCCCTGTCTTTCTCTGCCTCATGCAGGTGATGGCTGGGAAGGAGTGGGCAATGTGGATGTAGGGGTGTGAAAGCAGGACAGTGTGGTGGGGCAATGCTTCCTTAGAGGTGTTACCATATGCCGAGTTACGTGAAATAAAGTCTGGAAAGGAGAAAAAAGTGATAAAGGCCTGAGGGGCTACAGGTGACTTTGGGAAGGGTTGGTGGCAGACTGGAGAGAGAGGTCTGAGAACAAGTTGGAAAGGGGCAGCAAGTGACCAACAGGGGTCACATCCTGCAGTGCTGAATAACTGTGTGAGCCTCCAATGTGCTCTAGGCTGACCACAGAGGCAAGAGCCCATCAGAGCTGCTTTATGGTGCCAGGAGAGGGGTCTGCAAGCAGGGCACAAGCACTGTTGGGATGGGTGGGAAGTCAGTGCAAAACTGTGGCCCAACTGCCCCATAGCAGCCAGCCTTCCTGAGGTAGAGCATTGCTGGCAGCAGGACGAGGAGCTGCCCTTTCTCTTCCCTGCCAAGCTGAATTCAGCTGACTTTTCCGAAGGAAGGCATCAATTTTACAGGCTGAGGGCTGAAGCACAGGTTGCTGACGGGGCTCAGCCAGCTGTGCATCACCAGCCCTGAAGAAGCCCATCCTGGCCAGCACTGTATTAACTGGGCTGCAGAGACACCTTTTACCTGCCGAGCTCTTGACAGAGTTCAGCACTGAGGTATCAACACAGCTATTCAGACTTCTTTTGTATGCTTTTTGTACAGCCTGACAGGCAGCTCTGCTGCTGTACTGTGTGGAGAGTCAATTTTTCCAATTTACTTAAGAGGAATGTTTTCCTTTATTGCTGCATGATGGAGCGTGTGATTGAGGCAAAGTAAGAAACTGTTGTCAGCTCTGGGCCTGACAAGCCTGAAAAAAGAAGAAGTGTGCTGGAAAAAATAACAAGTTATCAACACCCTTGGGACAGAAGATCCCTCTTCCTTTCTTTCCCCAAAACTGTCTGATTCCATCTCAGTTAAGCAAACCATATATTTCAGCAGCAAAACTTGTCCAAGACTACTTTTTTTCAAGGATTAGCAAACTGGTGACTAAAAGTTTGTATATTTTTAGCAGGGGAGACTGGAAAAGCTGAATATGTATTTAACCTTCAGGTTCACATTTTAAGGAGTTTAATTGCATTTAAGGAGGTCTCTGGGCCCACATCTTGTCTTCTATTTTGCTCGGAGTAAAGGACTCTGTTCAGCACGGCAGACACTTCGCCATTAAGGAGAGTAGACTGACGAATGTTGTCTCTTAATGCGGTTCCTGTTGCTGCCTATAAGATGCAGAACTACCCTAGTTAGCCTCAGATTAGCCTCTCTCAGACACAGATAACAATCTGCTTGCATCACCTGGGGCTCTGCATGGGCTAATTTCCCCTGATTATGCAAGTTTGTCATTAGCAAGAAAAGTCTACCATCGCCTACGCAGCTTCTTGGCATGGGAAACCTCCCACTGAGCAAGTCAGCTCCATGGCACGGGATAGCTGGGCAGCTCTGCCCCAGCCCTGACCTTCCGCTCTGGGAGTCCTGCTTTGCTGCTGCTTTCTGCTGGATCTCATCTGCCTCCACAGGCAGTACCAGACCAAAGGCCACCGTTGTGTTGCCTGTAATAAGGACACAGGAGACATTATCTTTGTCTAGTCTGCTGTCTGTGGTTTGAGTCGAGATAAGACACTGAATGATTTCTAGTCCCTAAGGATATCTAACCTAGACATCTTCCCAAGATCAGTCTGTCTGCCAAGGATGAGTTGTCCATTATCCACATTTCTGTTAACCCTGAAAATTGGGTTAGAGTCAAGGACTTCTCCTTCAGGAGACTACTCTGAACTAGGAACCCAGAATTTTGGTTTGGCAAGAACAGTGACCACGGGCCTGGGGGATATTGTAAAACGTGGTATGAGGACACATTTTATAACCTGTTGTGCAAGTCCGTCATTTCTCTCCTAAATGCAGACATGCACAAGGAAAGCAGAAAGTCTCACCAAGTCCTTCTCATTTGAGCTCAGTTCCATATCACTTTGACACACTGCTTATTTTAAAACATAAAACACTTGTGCAGCTGCTTTTTTAAGATGTAACAGTGCCAGGTTTCTCTGTGGTTTATGAGTTGTTTTGGAAACATTCTGGTTACTTATAGTGGGTAGCTTTATTCTCTTTTTTTGTTTTTAAGCTCTCATCCTGAAGAGTTACCTCCCCTCTCTCCATACACACACTTTCATTTTTACTCTAAGCTTTAAACCGATGGGATTTTAGGGAAAGCCTGTTGGAAAGAAGCCCTCGGGGTCTTGTTAGCTTTGTTAATCCTTGCTTTGGCTTTTTTTTTTTTTCTTATTTTCCACTCCCAAGAGGCATAATGCAAAATCTGTGTGTAATCAGAGCTAGAGACTATGCGTGCTGTTCTAGGATAATATTGTCTTACCCTGCTCTGCTTAGTACCTTGAACACAACCCAAAAAGCTTACTGGCTTTAAAACAGCTACTCTAAATCAGTACCCATAATACAAGTGCCCTTGTCTCAGTGGCTAAACTGAAACAAATTATAGTTTTTGTCCTTGGACAGTGTTTGCTATCTGAAGATCTTATAGAGCTTAATAAACAACAGTTTAGATTTGTAAATGAGGTAAATAAGATACTGTTTGAAGTGAGGCATTAATGACCTCACACTTTGACCTGGGAGTGGGACCCTCAAAGTCAGTGACAGTGCAATGTATCCCACTCAGAAGCCGGAAACAGCAGAGCTTCTTTCACCAGGTTGGCAGCTAGGTGGGATTTCAGCCCTAGGAAGCAGAAGTGCAATTTTCTTTCCTTTGTCCACCTCTGTATTGTATTGACCTCTGCCATTTCAGAGTGGGTTATTCCCTTTCATCACTCACCCTTGGAAATTGTCTTGTTTGTAAAGGCGTTTCTTCCTGGAAGTCTCTCCTTCAGAATATGATTCTGAATACTGGATAGCTGCCCTTAAAACATTTGGCAAACTTCCTTTTTCTATATGATTAACCTCATCACTATGGTACTTCACAATGTATCTCAGAGCCAGAGAAATAAAATTTTCTCCAAAGTAAATGGAGAAAAATGTTTTTTAATAAAATACATCTGTATGATAGCACACATTTTTCACATAAGGATTGATTCTCAAGATTATCCATATGACCTGGAGATTGTTGCTAAGAACTAAATACCCAGAATTTCAAATCATAGCACTGTTTCCTGTTATATGAGGCACAGGGGAGACCCTTTAGGTATCTCAATGCTTCATTTGCTTCACAAAGTTTTACAAAAGAAATTTGCCTTTTGAGAGTAACTTACAAGTATCTATATCCAGTTTGTCTTGTCAGCCATGGGTCTCAGCCCTGACAGTTTGAATGGGCAGCCGGGCAGCATAAATCTTGTGCTGCCATTGTAATGTACGAGTGGATGCTGAATGACCTGCACAAATGTGACTTCTCCAGCAATGATCCCAACTTTTGCTCAGCTGCTTACTGCAGGGTCCACATTGATTGAATGTGCTATCCTACTCCCCCGGGTGTTCCTGGGAGCCCTCTCAGTCCTCAGTACTTCAGAAAGGCCATGTTTCCTCCCTTACTCCTGCAAAAACAGACCTTGTGGGGCTACATCTAGAACTCCAGCTGTATCTCATATTGACATCTGGTCCTGGGAATTCCCCTCAGAAGAAAGCCTGGATCTCTCCAGCCTCTGGCTGAAGAAAGAGTGGAATTTCCACAGACTTTAAGGTGTTTATTCCATACCTGGAAAGGGAATATGGGGTTGAGGATCTAACAAATAAGGCAACTGCTTTGAAACTGAGCAGCTGCTCTCCAGCATGTGCTCTGCTCTTAATCCCCGAAATAGCTGACAGTGCTATCCACATGGATACCTTTAAGGAAAGCACCGAGGAGCTGTGACACTTTTCTTTTAGCTGAGTTGGTTGTGCTTGAAGTACCTGTGAGAGACACCCTCTCATCCCCTGTTGAAACACTGATGGCAATGAGGAGGAAACAGAGCAACAAAATGCCTGTAACACATTCCTGCTCAAGTATCCTGCAGCAGAGACAAAGAGACCAGGCAGCACCAGGATTTTATGTGGAATTAAAGACATAAAATCTCAGTGCACACCAAGGTGCTGCCCATCTGCTTGGGTGAATGTGGATGAGCCAAAGTACAGTGGAGTGGTCAAGACCCCTGTGGCTGTTAGGTGTGAGGACAGTTCTTTATCTTAGCAGCAGAATATGCACATGGGGTAGAAGGGAACTGTCATCTCTGCCGAGTGTCCCTTCTACTCTGCCCCAGCCAGAGAAGAGTACAAAAGCCTGTGATTTGCATCTTCTTTAATGGCACTTTGTCCAGCACAATGGAATTATATTTAGTGAAGAATATAGTTTAAAAATAGATTTCTCTCATACTCTAGAACCAAGCTCATTAACACTTCATCACTTTCATAATTCATTAGTTTCAATTTCCCAGGAACTGCCATGAGCAGTGATTTTTTCATCATGGCCAGAAAGATTAAACTCTGTAGGAAGCCATAAAATTGAAATCCTTTGAGAAAGCTTGAGTTGGATGCATAACAGGAGACTCAGGTAGAAGTTCAAACTGGGGAAGTTTCAGCCCTTCCTTGATGACGGAAAAATCCAGAAACAACTGGCAGTTAAGAAAATAATCACTAGGAAAGACAAGACAGACAAAACAGACATATGATGACCAGGACAGTCTAGAATTGTGCAACCAAAACCGAAACTACAGCTTAGACATCATGTGGAAGAAGCAGAGGCATCAGATTACAGAATAAATAAAAAGGTCTTGAGGAGAGAAAACAGATAAACAGTGGCAGTGTTTTACAAGAACACAGCACTAGAAGGCCATACAGTACTGCCCACAAGGTCATCAAGAAATAACACAAGAAACAATGCTAGAGACAGATACTAGGGACTTCCAAACAGAGGTGTTGCAGAAAGGCCCCATAATCACACTAAGGACTTCTACCAATAAAGTCTAAACTTCCCTTCTTCAGCAACATCCAGCTGAAGCTTTTTCTCTTAATACCACCATGAGCCAAGTGCATGAATAAGGGCCAGAACTGGGGAACTGAAACAATAACCTGAAGGAATTACATCACACTCTCACATATTCCTGCAAAGCACAGCGGGTAGGACAAGCACGGTGTATCGTGACAGACACAACAGCCTCAGCACTGGGGCTATAGCAGTCGCTGTAGCACTCCATTGAAGTGCCCAGGGCCCATTCCCCAGTGGCAGGAAACTGCTAACCTGCAACAGCTTGAAATTTCAGTGTCTGGGAGTAGGAATTTTGGTGGCCTCTGCCTTGGAGTGATCCCATCTTCATAGTGAGGTTTACTCACTAAGGGTAGCAGAGCAGCAGGAAAGCTGGCCCGTGCTGCTTACTGCAAAGGTCATGGCAACTGTGGTATCAAACCAGAGACTTATATCAAAGAAGAGAAACACCTCTTGTTAGGAGACTATGGATTTATAATCAGAAAATAGAAATAGAAAACTAGAATCACACCCATAATGATAAATCTCAGTTTCCCAGAACCTGGAAAAATGAGAACACCTAAGCACATCCAAGCACATCCAAGCAGGGCTTCTGAGGATGGTTGTGTTCTCAGTAGTCCTCTGCCAACATAACTGCTGCAGAATAAGGAATTCATATCTGAATTCAGATGTCTCTGAAGGATTACACAGATACCAAAAAAAAAAAAAGAAAAACCTAGTGGATAGGACTAACAGTGCCACTAGAGAAGAAGAAGCTGAAGTAATTGAGTCCCATGAGCCTGTGTAAGCAATAAGATGGAAATTGGGTTGGTTTGTCCATGTGATCAGAACAATGGAACTAGCAAACACAATTCTGTGGGGAAAAATCAAAGAGGAAAGGAAGGCAGAATGCTCAGGGACAGTGTGACTCAAAGACATCTGTATCTGGATGGAGGAATGATGAGGAGATCCAAAGAGTAAAGAGAACATGAATACAGATTCCAGTCAGTGCCTAAAGATGACACTCTTCAGAGCATGCTGGTGTTTGAAATGGGAAGATGAGACAATCATAAATATATATAACAGTTTATAACCTGGCCATGTTCTGTTCACTTACTGAGTTGCCAAAGGACACAAAACCAGAGTATAGTCATCAATGAACCACTAATTCATGTTGCTAATGCTTGTCACCCATAAGAAAAATTCAATTAATTCTTATCTCTTTGTTTCAGACTACTCAAAATTGCCCACTGATCTACACATTTCCCCTTTTATTTCCTGAAGGTGACATTTTTCAATGGGCTTCTAAATATCAGGTAAAACTCAATATGCTGTGGCAATATGTTGGGCTCACAGAACCCAGCCTATTTTTGCTCTTGCTTTTGATCATATTCTTGATATTCTGGCACTGTTGTGAGACACAGATATTTCTCTGCTCGTCAGGTGCCCTGGATCTAGTTTTACAAGCCCAAGAAACGTGAATTTTGTCTCTGCAGTTTTCATTAGGATTACAGCAGTCTGGCAGAGGTCTGCTTGTAGATTCTGCAAAACTCATGAGTTCCTATAAATGGCAGCATCACGATCCCTCTCCAAGCAGCAGTTCTCATGTCAATGAAATGTCCCCAGCTACCCACAACACACCCACAGCCAGAGAGAATCGCCTCTTCCTGATTGTCTTCTCAGATCAGGGTGCCTTGAAGGCAGCAGTGGCTCTGGGGGAGAGAAATAGTCCCCAACAGTCAGCAGAGCCCTTTTAGCTGTACAAAATTGCTATTTTCTGTGTCTTTCCAAGAATTAGAAACATGCAGCAGAATGCACATAATGGTCTCCACAGGTAAATGACAACCATTCCCACAAGGAACCCGTATCTGCCATCCAAAAGAAAAGCACTACTTATCAGTGATGTCCACTGGTGTCAGCAGGTGTCTAGACAAAAACAGGTTAAGAGAAAAGCATTAAATTTTCTCCCAAGGAAAATGTTCCCCACAGGAGTTTTCAAGGCTTCTCCCACAGGTGCTGTGCTGGGAGAGATCCAAGTAGCCATGGCAGCCCTGTGCAGGCTGCTTGACATCGGCACTGTTCAGAATAAATTTTGGGCTCAGTATTGGTCCTAATGGTGTTAGTACCTCGAGTAATGACCCATCTAAAGCACTATTCTTACTATTCTTCCATCTGTTCTTACTTGTTTGCAGGCTGCCCAAAAATGTCCCAGGAGAGCTGTGGGTCTCTGTATGACAAATTCCAGCCTGCTGAGAAATATGCTCGGTTTTGTTACCTTCTATGACCTCCCAGAGCAGGGACAGTCATATTTATATATACCACCTGCTGAAAACTTCTGTCCTTAAGCTTCAGCAGCTTTTTGTACCTAGTCTTCTTTAGCTATATAATTCCTGATGATTTGTGGTGTTTTACGCTATTTAACTATATATGTGAGGAGAAATAGCTATGCAGTGGCAAGGCACGCACATGTGGAAACTCCTGACACAGAGGGACTCGGACTAATATTTTTTTGTCTAACATTCAAGCTCCCAAATGGCAGAGCTTCCTGGCACAGAAACAATCAATTGTCCCAATCTAAGCAATTTGCTCATATATGTGAACATGTACAGGTGCAGCCTGCTCTCTTGCAACTCAAAATGCCAAAGTGAACCTGTGGTTCTTAACAGAAAAAAAACTCCCTTAAAACCGTCATCTGTACAAAGGGCTTTATTTAATTGCTGGAGATTCAAGTGAATTCAGACTCTTGGGTTTTGGTTCATTCTCCAGAACAGGACTGGGTTTTGTCTTTATTTTTGTTTCCTGTATCAGGACTGCAAAGCAGATGGGTTCCTAACTACAGAAATTGTTCATGGTAGATGTTTAATGAAAATCCCTGACTGAAACACGATTCTTACTATGGAAAAAGAAAAAACTTGCCAAACACGGTTTTTCCAGTCGTGAGAGAAAAGTGAGGGAAAGGGATTGTTTTGCTTGAAGTATGTTTTAAATTCCACATTGCAGTCTGGTATGGGTGCATACACTGAGGTCAAACTGTTCATGCTGATCCAACATAAATTGATGCTAGGAATGACTGTTGAGAATTACATGGCCTTTGTCTCTTTAAAAAATGCCTACGTTAGTGCGTTCAGCCCAAAATAGCAACCTGCTGGGCCTGGGCTGGAACAAAGGGAGAAGTAAAAGGAGGAAATGCCTTGTTTGGGGAATGAGATATGAACCTGAACACGAGACAATCTCAAGCATTTCCTTGCAGTGGGATTATCTGCTGGCTGGAGAACAAGAGCCAGCGCACAGAGGTGAGGGAGAGGAGAGCCAGGCGGGTGTCTCCTTCCCTCAGGTGCTGGAGACCCTGCTTTGCAGGAGACCAACCACCAGGTGGGCATGGCAAGGGGCTGGGGACTGTTCACAGGGCTGTGAATCATGGCTGACTGAGGAAGCTGAATCACAATAGCTGAGCTTTGTGCCCACAGCTCTGACCTGTGGCCTAAGAGCAGTGTGAAGGAAGATGCACAACCTCTGTGGGCAGTGCCATGGGAGTGGGAGCTGGTGCTGCTCCCCGGGGACTCCTGGCATGCTCCTGTGGCAGCTCTGGAGTGCAGCTCTGGGAGTGGTTCTTTACCACCAGTAAGAGGGCATTTCTGAGAATCCACTGCAGATTTCCTTACCCTTGTCAATGCCTGTTGTGGTGGTGTGTTATGCACAAACAGGCATAGACAGTTTGTGAGACTATAAAGCTGAAGCAAAGATGGACACATCTCTCCTGCAGATCCAGGTCTTTCTCTCTGCCTTGTGTTATTGGTTGGTGAAACTTTCTCCACTGGCCAGCGAATTTTTTTCTGGTTTAAAAGCCAAAAGCTCTATAACATGTGAGATTTGGGCTACACAATGCCCAAATGCATGTCATTGTAAAGGAGGTCATCTTGAGGAACTCTGCAATATGGTGGATTTTATTTTGCCACTTAAAGGAGAGTGCAGTCACTGAATAACACCACGGGAGGGAGAAGACAGAAGAGATTCAAATAGGCTGCGCTCACACTGCCTGTGTGACCCAGGTCAGAGCCCACACACATAGTAATGAAACAGTAATTTCTATTTTTTTTTTCTTCAAAGCACTTTGTCCATCCAGACCAAACCAGACTCCAGCATGAAGAGTCACAAGGTCAGCCCCATATGTATTGCAGATATGCACATCCTTAGAGACAGATGGGTTTGTAACGATCCCTTTGGAAGTGACCTGGGAGGTTTTTTCTTCCCATTGTTTCTGTTAGTGTCACAACACTTGGATATCTTGAACTAACTTTTCCGAAAGCCAGGCTGAGATATTTCTTCTCTAGTGTCTCCCTGAAGAATCTTGTGGCATTTGGCCACCTGAAGCCAGTTCTTTACTCTTCTTCATATTAGTTCATGCAATTACTGGACAGTCACAGAACACAAGATGTGCCAGCCAAACTTACCTGCTCTTTTTTTATCATATAGCTCAAAGAAAACAGCTGCTGACTGTCTTTTCTGTTTTTCACCAGTCCTGTACCTAGAAGGATCTGTCCTTGTATTTGAAGATGTTTTCAAACTGGTTGCCTTCTACTGTGTCAGCAGGTGAGTTGGATTCATTGCTTCCACGGCACAGTCATTTTGCCCTCCCCTCTGGTCTGCCCTTGCCCAGTCCCCAGTCCCAGCACAGACCCCTCTGTTTCTTCTGCTACCCTTCAACCTGCCAGACCAGAAGGTATTTCAGATGCTTGTATCTCTACAGTGGGGCCAGATCACCCAGCTTCTGGCCAGGCACACCACAAGCACTGCTGTCCCTGCAGCTGGAAGCTTTGTCCATAGGGCTGCTTCCACAAAGGGCAGAGGCACAGAACTGAGGCTAGGAGGGCAGGGAGGAAGAAGGGCCACAAGTTAAGTATTTATTTATTTAAAGCAGCTTTAAGCATAAACACACACACACACACCTGGTAGCAACTTAGCAAACCTGCTAATGGACTGTTGCCTGTGGGAGACTCAAAGCACTTAGTCACCTATGGGGAACCTGTCAAGGAAAGCAGTCCTGAAACAATGTATGTTCTTTTGCTAAAATTTAAAATGAAAACAAAGTGTTTGTTTGCTCAGCACAGAAATACCAAACATAATGGGTACAGAGATGGGAAAGATCTGTAATGTAATTTTCACTAGTGCAAGGTTTGATCAGCAGCCAATGAGCCCCTCTGTGTAATTAAACCCATATGTCTGCAGCCTCCTCTAATCTGTGTCCTTGTGCCTAGCACACTGCAGCAACACCTCCACCACCTACTTACCCCATCCCTACTGCAGCAGGCCTCGTTGGGAGTTGGTTGTAGACTTTTGACTTCCTCTATATAAACTTACGTGACTATTAAAGTAGTTATTTCCTTTTAAGAGGAGAAAGCAGATTCAGGATATGTTTACAAGGCAGTCATGTTAGTCACTTGGTTAGGTCACACGGTAGGAACAGTCTGTCTGGGGTAGGATACAGTGTGCTACAGCTTACCCAGCCAGTCATATTCCCATTATTCTGAGGGCTGCTTCTGCAGACAGCTGAGCTCAGCACTGCTGGGCCATGACTCCTACCTGCATGGAAGAAACCATGCTCCACCTCACCCTCATCACTTAATAGACATTTAGCCATCTAGATGTGTATAGACCCTATAGAATGGACATAAATTAACCCCTGGACCCATATAAAGACTTCTTTCTCACCAGGGCAAAGAACAGCCGAAATGCAAAATAGAATTGGGCATTTCTAGTCAAATGGCTGGTGACAGAGAAAGTATACTCACTTCTGCTTTCCTGCAAAAAGGATCATGGCTTGAGAAAGAGTCTCAGAAAGAAAGAAAGAAAGAAAGAAAGAAAGAAAATGTCTTCTCTTAGCTCCTGTTATAGATGTTATTTCCGGGTGACAAAAACACATTCAGATGGTTCATGTGATTTTCCAGGCTACTGTCAAAAGACAAGATAAAAAGGGAATAATTGTCTGAGAGAAGCAGGTAATAAAAAGGCACTGACCCACCCTTTGCTGGCAGCTCGTAGGAGTGCTCTCTGATAGTGAATGTAGAGGCCTGTTCTCAGGGATGTAGTAAATTGTCTATGAATAGCTGGAAACAGCTTTTCAGGGCTGGAAGGTCTTCTCAAAAAAAACTTTGGCCTGGATATATTACCTACCTGTAGGTATCAGGTGACTTGGTGGCTGGTCTGCAAGCTGCTGCCCCATTAATAAAACCAGATTTTTTCTATTAGGGCAATGTCCTAATATTTCCTGATCTTAAAATGTATTTTTCTGAAAAAAAAAAAAAAAAAAGGTAAGGGAACTATTCATGCATACAAAATAACAAAGAAAGCAGAAGGTACATGGACCCTCTTCCTCTTTTAAACCTCATATCTGCCATGAAAAAATAATAAGCCAGTTTATGTCAGTGTGATAACAGAGTGCTCAGCAGTGTACAGAGAGCCCATGGAGAACACAATACATCAGTAAGGTATGTATCTGTTAAAAAGGTCAGAAATAGGCCCCCTGCATTCATCTGTCAACAGATAGGTCTGCAGTTGTGTGCATTTTTGGGGTGTGCATTTGTGTAGCAGAGACCTCCCACTCATAAGGCCAGTTTTTTCTATAATAATTCCTTGTACCATGTAGAACACTTTGTAAAACTTTTTATGTGTAAAATGATCCTGCACCATTCCTTGCTGTCTTTTAGGGACTGGCTTTTCTAGTCCTTGTTAGAATGGGAATTGAGGCAAGAACAGGTTTAGCAAATTGTCACTGGGCAAGAGGCAAATCTGAACAGTTCACTGGCAGACCAAGTGCTCTGTTAAATTGCTTGAGACTTAGGGTGTGTTTCAGTGAAACCCAGCTAACATCCTCTGAGAAACTCCATCCTTTTTTCGGTAGAAATACAGCATCTTTCCAGAAACCAAGTACTCAGAAGTCTGAGGGTGGGGAGTGAGAGGGATACGTGTTTTCTCAGGATCATGCAGCACTTCCTTGCTGTCTGTCCCTTCACCCAGGGGTTACCTTTCCCCAGGGGGGGGTCTTCATTCCCTAATCCCTCTGTGCCTTGCTGTGTACCCACGACTTACACTTATAGAGATTTTTAAAAGAGGAAGCAGAGTAGTGAAGGAGGGGTAAACAGAAGGAAAAAGGAATTAAAATCCTTTCCACACCAAAAAGATTGGCTTTTCTAATTAAAATAATTACAATTTGCAGCACCTCACTTTTCATGGGAAGATATTTCAACCCTTGTGGCCTCCCCTGAAGCGAGAGGCATTCCTGCTGTTTTCAGAGGACAGAGCCAAGACACAGGGATTAAGTCAGTGCTATGGCATGAAGCATCACCACAGAAGCTGGTGATCTTTTGTGAAATCAGAGCAACCCAGGCCAGTACAATGTCCATGATTCCTTACCAGCCACAACTTTGCAGAACAGGGCTGAAATTTTAAGCCAATTCAATCACTAAAACCAAGTGAAGTCTGGAATTCCTAACAATTGTGGGGTTTATCCTTTTGCTGCTTTTTCATTCTGTTTCTTTCTACAGGGATTTGCTGCCCTTTACTCTGAAGCTGCCACAAGCAATATTAGAAGCCAGTAGCTTTCAAGACCTTGAAATTATCTCTAGTCTGGGGATAGGTAAGTCCCTCAAAGCAGTCAGATTTTCACTTGGACTTGTGAGAACAATGGTGCCTTGCACAGACCTAATGCAACTGGAAGACAGAAGAACTATTGGTTTTGGAATAGCTAAAGAGGTCTGAATGAAAAAAGAAGATGTTTATGATCTTTACGTTCATAGAAGGTTGCTGACAAAAAGGGCACTTGCCCCTTTGGCCATAAACCTGCACCTGGATATCTGTCCAGGGTGTGGTACCTACAGTCTGTGTAAGCAGTGCCTTTCACCAGCTAAAGTGCAGCACGGCCTCTCGGGATAACTTACACACGTTGGAAGTAGCTGGCATCTGACCTGTAAGGAAAATACCTTTGCAACTTCTCCTTCTGATGTGTGGGGGCAATGCTGATGAAAGTGTGATATTTTTGCATTTTGATATTTCTGCTTTCTCCTGCAGGACTTCTAGTTAGTAGAGAAATGTGTATCGTCCCAGCATGTTCTCTCACCTCACACTAATCACATGCAAAAAGGAACATTATTTTTAGTGACGGCACCAAACAAGCACGTTCTAGGTGAAATGTATGAAGTTACAGAGATAGGAAAAGAAATTCTGTTAACTAAAGGAGATCTCCTTTCTATTTCCTTCCGTTTAACACACTTCACTTGAGACAGCTACTTCAGTTAGCCACTTTCATGCTCCTTGGTTTTCCAGTTTTCTTTAGGGTGTTGAAAAAAGCCAAACAATGGTGAAAATTGAAGAGTTAGCTCATTTAGACATACTTATTAGAGCACTCTGAGCCTTTAGGTATCTATTTTTTGATCTTCTGCATCATACCTCCCAGAAGGCATGGGCAAACCCCACTGATTTCAGTTCAGGCAGCTTTGTTGAATTTGACCGACAGATTTGCCTCTAACACTTTCAGCATCCTCTATTTTGAGTATGTTCCAATTTGTCAAAGCATCTTTTTATATGGGTGTCCAGTCAGCACTTATTGCTTATAAAAAGGTACTTTATAACTTGAGATAACAAGTTGCAAACTTAATTTTTTATAACAAGTCTAAAAATTTGGATTAAAATGTAGGAAGTGTGTCATGAATCTGCAACCTTCAGTCTAATTTGAGCCATCAGAGGCTATCTTGATTCAGACAACAGTTTCCAGCAACTTCTGAAAGAAGAGATTAGTTAAAGCACGAGCATCAAAGCAATATTGATTGTAGTCTTTTTCCTTCTCTCCTGTACTGGTGGTCATAAAAGTCGTGAGGCTTGGAAGTTTATTTGTTGTGGTGTATTTCACACCAGGCAAGTTTCTGACAACAGAAAAAAAACCTGCTATTGTGTGCATCTTCCTGGGAAATGAAGCTTCCTGAAGTGACACACTGTCTTACTAGAGTCAAACAGGCTCAGCTACTGACTGATGCTGTTTATTGCTTCCTGGAACAAAATTTTGTGGATACAAATGGGTACACAAACAATAAGTGCTCCCCAAAGTGGTACTTCCAAAGGAAACATAGAATTGTCTGAAATTCTCATATATTGCTTTGTAGTTATTTCAAAGTAATATGTGTTTCAAGGGGATAGAAGTAAGATATCTATTTGCAAGCTGAATTGTTCCACAAAGGAACTGGTTGCTCTGTATGTTGTCACAGAGGATGCACTGCAGGCCCTCTAGTCCTGATCTCGCTGGTACAAAAGTTATTTTAGCAGGAGAATTAGCATGATTGCACTGCACAAAGGGCACATACCATCACAGACATGCCAAAGACTCCAAGAACTGCTTAATTATCCCTCCCAGAGTGCAAGATAAGGGAAGATCCAGGACAGCAATGGGAGATGATCAAACGTCCTTCTTGGCAGTGTGAGACTGTGGCTGTGCTGGGAAACCCCTACTCTGAAGCAGCCTTGTTACTTGGTAGGACCACATCATCTGTTCCTTCCCAGCCTGAGTGGAGCTTTGCGTTTTCAGCACGGTGCCTTATCCTGACCACTACTGAGAAAAATGACCAACTTCCCCTGTCTAGATTGGTTTACTCACCATTTCCTCAGCCCATGAGACTTCGCAGCATTATATTCTGACTTAAAGCAATTTCCACTGTCCTGCATTTGCTGATACCAAGAAGACCTGGAGAGCTTAAGGAAAATGGTACCCCAGCCATCTCAGATGTGAGGGGGTTGGCAGCATGGTGCTAGTATGTGCAGTTGCATCTGTGCATCTACTCCCAAATTGTGTTGTCAAGAGTGCTGTTCCTGGCAACACTTTCATTTTAAGCTTCTTTGTTATCCTTCCTCTTACAGTAAGAAATCAGGGAATAAAGCTCTTTTAATGTCAGTCACCCTACGATAACATGCTGACGTGTTTATAAAGCTGAATTTGTTATGGACACTAGCCTAGGCCGTGAGAAGCTAAACAGGAAATTTTATCCTAATGGGAATAGACTGTCTTTTAGCTCACCTCTTGATCTGAGTGCTGTACCCCATGCTCAGCACTAAGGGTCATCTCACATATGAGCAGCCCCATCCATCCTCTCTTGGGCTCAGCTATGATGTTTTGGCAGTGAGACACTCCTGACACCAAGCACAGGGCAGGGTTCAGGCATTGTGTGGCAGCCCCATTGTGTCCCCTGAAATCCACACAGAAGAGTGTGCCATCAGTGTCAGCTCTGTGTTCAGGGACCAAGCATGCTGAAATAGTTATTTAATTTTCTGAATCCTTGTGTTTCCAGGATTTCCCACCTTCTCCTTATCCCTAAATCTGTGGGCATCAATACAGTCCTCATCCAATGAATACCCTCAGAGGTTTATACTCTTTTCCTTGGTCAGAACATATGAGGTTTGCTGAATCCTGTTTCCTGATGCTTCCAGTAGTGGACCCTGGGTCAGCAGCTTTAATATTGATTGAAAGCAACCACACTTGTAAGGAAGGTTTGAGACCTTGCCTTTGGGGGATGGCAAAAAGGTTAGATGTGATACTGAATCTATTAAAAAATGTACCAATGCTTCGTAATTTTTAAAAAACAGTTATTAAAAGACAAATTATAATAAGAGATTTCTGACAGAAATTACTACCTGCATATGAAAGACCATCTTTCTTTTTCAGTCATAGTTGATGGCACTGAAGTACTTAACTATTCCTTAGTCCTTCATCATACATCCTTCCTGTGTGCAGTCTTTTATCATCTTTCCTCTCTGACACCTGCAGGCAGACAGTCTCAAGGCAAGGTGCAAAGCAGAGTGGCCATGGGCACAGATAACAGTCATCCAGAGCTATAGACTTTAATGGTAATACTAATCTGAGGAAGGCGTTTAAAATTATGTGTTTCTGAACTGACTATACTGCAAGGCAGGATCAGACCTCTGTGTAGAACAGACTGCCACATGAGTTTGCTGCATAGTAGTCATCTTCATCTGCTGTCTCCTGGTGCATGTTAGATCCAGGCTATCTGCCTCAGATCTGCACCTTACTGTTGTGAGAAAGAGTGAGACTCAACTTGCCTAGGGTCTTCACATCCTCACCTCAGGTATCCGCAGCTATTTGCATTTGGAGGGCAGTGATCACTGAACGAGCATAGATCCCTTTTCAAAATCATTTGTATTTGTTACTTGTACCTTCCTGCTCATACTGCAAATGCTGAACAGCATTATCAACTTTTACTAGGTAAGTGTCCTATAATTGACAGGGGAAAGAACGCTGGTGAAGCTTCTGAGCTCATCCCTTGGCTTGATGAATTTCACATGCATAAAACAGAGAACCCTTTCTTCACACTGTTTTGTGCAGAGGTTTGAAAGTTTGACATTGAAATTTGTGTACCAGTTGTTTAACAATAAGTAGATTTTCTACATATTAGCAGCTAAAATTCTCTCAGATCATTTTTTCATTTTTCTTTTTTCTTTTTTTTTTTCTGACAGATTTCTGGGATTCCTACTTAAACCATAGAAGAAGACAGGACTTATTACACTCTGCAAAAGACTCTGCCTTCAGCACTGCCCAGGCAGACAGTTTAAGATCTACCCAGTGTTTTGCAAGTAGCACAAACCACTGCTCATGTGAAATTGAGCTGTCAATAGGAAATGACAGGCTGTGGTTCGTGAATCCTATTTTCATAGAAGAGTGCAGTAGTCCTTGTCCTCCAGATGAACCTTCTCCTAAAGGCCACTCTGTGAGCATTGACCTCCCCCCTCCCACAATGCTTACTGAAAGGAGGTCTCCTCGACGGCCCCCTCCACCTCCACCTTCTCATGCTCTCATTCAGAAATCTTCCCTGAAGCTCCCACAGGACCCCATGACTGCCTGTGAAGAAAACAAGCTACTTATTAAGCCACTAGGAAAGAGCATTGAGGAAATGAAAATTGAGGGCGGTGACGATAAAGAAGAAAGAAAGCGGAGCTGCCTGGCCGATGAGCCCTTGGCAATGAGCCCCAAGAAGGGCTCCCAGCCCTCTGTTCCCCCGCGGAGGCGACTGAGTGAGAGGACCTCAGAGGAGAGCTGTGTGGGTAACCCTGAAAGTTGTGAAATGCTGAAAGGGGAAGGGACAGAAGAAAACCAAGATACAAGTACAGAGAGCAGAGATAAAATTTTGCTGTGCAAAAACGCTGTAGAAATGCCTGGGGAGGTTCCCAAAAGAGCTGTATCACGATTTCAGGAGACAAAGCCTGAACCTGCAGAGAAGAAGGAGGACATGCCTAAGATAAAAAGCACTGCCATTGAGAAAGGAAAGACACCTCCTATCCCACCACCAAGAAGGAAGAGGGTTTCCCAGGTACCAACGATCCCCAGCTCCTGCCAGCCGAAGCAAAGAACAGTGGGAGAGACGGCCGTGGCCACAGGGCAGGCTGTGTGCAAGGGCAGCCCAGCTACGGTGGCAGGTGGTGCCTCTTGCACACACACCAAGACTGAACCGGGACATGGCCAGAAATCTGTCAGCTCAGCTGAACTGGAAGGTTCACACTTGTCCCTGGAGGACCTGGGAGGCAGCACCACAGCTCAGGCATCAACATCTGAGCCGGACTCCTACTCCACCAGCAGTACAGAGGATGACCTGGAATTGCTGAGTAGTTCATCTGGTAAAAAGACACGCTCTGTGATCTTGGCCAAGGCCAAAAACAGGCTGTCCTTGGCGAACCTGTCCAATGTCTTCACAGTCTTTTTGTCTAGTGACAGGAAGCTACAGAAGAAGATAGTGGAGCTGGCACAGGACAAGGATTCATATTTTGGCAACCTGGTGCGGGACTACAGAGTGTACAGTTTAGAGATGATGGCAAAACAGAGCTCCAGCACAGAGATGCTACAAGAAATCCGGCTGATGATGACGCAGCTGAAGAGTTACTTAGTGCAGAGCACCGAGCTGAAATCTCTGATAGACCCAGCCTCCTACACCGAGGAACAGTTAGGTAGGTAACTGTGGTTTATTCATCCCTGGGCATGGTTTGGGAAGGTGAGGAGGAAGACAGAATTATGCAGACACAGGCTCTGCTTTAAAGAATTATAAACCACCTCCTAAAACCAGGGAGACATGAATTGAAATCTCCTCTGTGGTTGCCAGCACTTAGAGGAACAGCTCTAAAACCTGGAGACCAATGATGGGAAAATCCCTTTATGAACGTTTTAAAGGGAAGAGTTTAAGCAGAAGAGACGTGTGTTTGTGTGTATGAGATATACATGTATGTATATACACGTGTGTGTGTGTGTGTGTGTGTGTGTGTGTGTGTGTATGTATACACATAGGTATGAACACACACAGAGCTGAATTCACTGGAAACACAAAAAAGGCCAACTTTCCCCTCCACAGCTGCATCCCCATGTCCTTCCACATCCACTGCTCTGCTACAAGGATGGAGAACTCCCCTCATGTGGCAGACAGTTTAGGGGCCAATCACTGTCCCATGGGGAGGGACAAGACTATGATGATTTTTAGTGGCAGGTTGGAGGAATCACTTGATTCCACTTTGTGCTCCTCAGATCTCAGAGGTGCAGAAGAGCTGCAAGACTGCAAGCTGTTGCAAGACTACTACCAGCTCCAAAATGAAGTGTTCACCTCTTTGCCACAGACATAATTTGCCTTTGGGGAGTAAAAATATTATTTGTAACTGTTTACAGGTGTTTCATTGCTTCTCATTCATATTCTGTGAGGGAATAATGTGCTCCTTATCTCCTTGCTAAGGATTGGACTAGTCTGTTTAATGTACATCCGTGAGGGAATATAAAAAGAGCTGTAGGACTTTTTATTGTAGTTAAAGGTGTACAGCCAGAAAAAGCATGCAAGCATGCACACACATGCTCCTTTGAAAGCCTAAAACTGTTTCTTGAGCACCTGAGAACCAATGCAGAGCTATTTATGGATCCCTAAATCGGCTTAAAACAAGCTGGGAGCTGGAAGACCCAGAATATGGAGTGAACCACAGGAGTGACCAGGTTTGTGCAACTGCAAGTCCAGTATTAGGTGGGACTCAACTTAGTGGTAAGCCAGGGGTAAAAGGCAGTCCGCTGTCAGTCTCAGTGGGCTCAGCTGATTTCCTTCTCCCCCAGCAAAGGCTTCACATGATCCTGCAGACTCCCCAGCAGAACAGACCTGCTGCCAGCCCCTGCCATAGCTAGGAGAGGGAACCCACAGTTTCACTTCCCATGCACCTTGTCTAACACCGTCAATCTTTGTCCCAATAACCTCTTTCTTCAAGGTAGGGAGTGTGGGGGCAGCACAGAGAAGTCTGTCTTGAATCTTGATTAGTGGAAGTGGAAAGGAGGAAGAAAGAAGTGTCCTTATTATGCTTGGTAGAGCTGCATGTGTGCAAGTATCCCACCATCTTCTCACAGAAGGTTGTATCCAACCCTCTTCACCAATGGTTCCTTAACAGGATGATGTGGCCCAGTCAACCTTGACAGGACTGTCTTCTGTGGAGGACAGGGATTCCCTCTGGAAGATTTACCACTTGAATTTGCTCTGCATCAGGCTGATTGGTCCTCTGGATTCTTTAAAATAGTTGCATTTTGTATACATTAATATTACTGCCCTCTGGTTCATTCCTCACTGCCTGTGAAGATGAACTCTTTTGCCAATGACCTTTTCGCCTCAGTGCAAAAAGAGAATCTCTTGCAGTCCCTCTAGTTCTGCCTCTGGTTTCTAGGAGTCAGACAACAGACTTCCTCGCAGTGTCTTATGCTTCCTCTAATCTCCTAACAAATATTAAGCAAACGCTCAACCCACACATACTATTTCCTCCTCCACAGCTGGTGGAAGAGGTGTCTTATAGGATCAGTAATTTGGAGTCCCTTGAGCAGTAAGGGTAACAAACTTCTGACCAGATATTGGTGTCTGTCTTTGAGCTGGTGGCTGCAGCTGCTTTTCAGTCGCTGAGAAGAAAGCGGTGCTTTGAGGATGCATTTAATTTCATCCCAAAGTGAATATCTCAAGCAAGTCAGAAGGAGAGGTCAGAAAGGACATGAGATTTATCACATCTGGGCATCTGTAAGGGCAGGGCTGTGAAAAAAATCACAGTTAGGTGAGGTTCCTCTTTTCTCCTCAGAGCTGGCTTTCCTCCTGCCTGACAATGCCATGCTGGTCAGCCAGGAGTCAGGCAAAGAGAGCAGGGACTGCTGGTAGCAGCAAGTCTCCTACAGCTCCAGTGACAGACACCACACACTGATGTTCATCTCAAGCCCATCTAGGACTTCTGGATAGTGTTGGTAATTAAAAGTTTACTTTCTGGGATGTAATTTCTGTTCCCTTCTCACAGCTATGTAGTAGTGTTTGAATAACCAATCACATGCTTCCTTAGGACTTTTACTTGCACCTGTGCTACTGTATTGCTTATTTATTATGTGCTTTTGTGTTCTCCCTTCTCTATGCAGAAGTGATTGCTGAGACAGCTCTGTACAAATGTGTCCTGAAACCTTTAAAGGAAGCCATTAATTCTTCCTTAAAAGAAATACACAACAAGGATGGATCTTTACAGCAGCTGAAAGAGAACCAACTTGTGATACAAAACACAACTACCACTGACCTAGGCGTCACAACCAGTGTGCCTGAAACTGCTGTGCTGGAAAAGATCCTTCACAAGTTCACAACCATGCATAAGACCTACTCTCCAGAAAAGAAAATTGCCATCTTGCTGAAGACCTGCAAACTCATCTATGACTCCATGGCTCAGGGAAACCCAGGTACAGCACTCCTACTGCAATGGTATCCACCATGGGTCCTTCTCTATGTATCAGAGGAACAGGGTTTATGATACAGCTGGTGTGGCAGTATTCACATTGGAGGTAGCAGTGATGGTTGATGTGTTTGGTATCAGCTATCCACAGGCTGTGTTCAGAATGGAATGGTTAGTGACTGTGAAGTCTTCTGCACTAATAACAGGTATAAGACATTACCTGTTTAACTTTAAGCTCCGTAAATCCAAAAACTAGTTACCTGTAAGTATGTGTTTTATGGATAATGTCCTTTTTGCACAGGTCTTCTCCAAATATCCTCAGGGCTCTGTCCCAACTCATAGCAGAGTATTGGTAAATTCTAGGAATGAGTCTTTGGGAAAAGACTCTTGATTTGGCCTTTACAAAGATTTGCCTAAACTGAGGAGGAGATGCAAAATGCTAGTAGCTTGTTACTAATTCCTGATGCTTCAGTAAATTCTAAAGGCCACTTCTTCAGTGTGAGGCAGTACATGCTCTGAGTATAAAAACAACATGGGCCTCAGGCCAATCACTAATGCAGAAATCAATTGGCCTGCAGACAGGATGCATCTTTGCAGATAGACCACCAGCTCCCTTCCTCCAACAATCTGCCCTGTCAGTTTAAGAGCTTTTTTTGTATACTGTGAGCTGATGGCCAGGCATGTCTGAATTTGGAGAGAAGCCAGGTATTAATTTGCAATAACCTGCAGTTGTTCAAGAACTCACAGTCACCAAAGGTGCTTTTAGCTGTTCTGCTTTATTTTGCACTGGCAACAGCCTTGGAGCACTCATACAGGGATGGTTATGTCCCTGCTGAACCTCACCTCAAGGTGGTCTCTTGGATAGTAAGCAGCAAGGTTCAGCAACCAGTCTAGACACATTAACAGCAGAGCAAGAAACCACCCCAGGGCTGAGCCTTAGCTGCAGGGTGGAAAGGACCTCTCACTGTCTTCAGCTATTATGAGAAGATTTGGAAATCTGTAGGGGAATTTGCTGTAACTTTGTTAAAACAGTTGTGTGAAGTTTGAGAACAAATTTGGTTTAGATCAAGGACTTGCAAGCCTCATTAAAACCCACACGGTCTCCTGCTGATGCTGGTGGTATGTTATGTATACATCACACCTTAGCTAGCTCAGGGCTGGAATTTCTCTGTTGAAGGAAATACTGTTGTGTCATTTCATGTAGCAGAAATGAAGGGTCAGGGAAATAATTCAAAAACCCCTACATGTTTAAAATATTGGCATTAATGAAACCAGATGGTTTCATTATGGTTTGCTACGCTAACAAAAGCACTGCATTTCGGCCAGCTCAGCTGTTTTCTCATCCTGAGTACTACTGCCAGCAGGATGTAGGTTGGAAGCTGATTTCACCCCTGTGCATCCAGTTCCCTCTCCCTTACATCCAGTTCCCTCTCCCTTACACATGATCAGTGATGCTTATCAGGGATTGGCCAGAAGAAAACTGGCCTGGAATTATGGAAACGTACCCCAATTAATTCAGACCAGAAAAAGAGTCTAAGGGGAGAAGAATGCTGTATCTAACTCCTGAAAAACAGTGGCCTTGGAGAGAAATTGAGTGAAATGCGCTATAGACCCACTTAGAAGCGAAATGTGTGAAACCTCTTTCACAGAATGAACGGATCCCAGATCATTGTAATTTTCCACTGGCAAAGACAAGTTCTCAGCAACCTGAAATGTTTTTCTGACAGGAAATTCCAGCTGGTGGCATGCAGAAGAGCATGCTGTGGGCTACTCAGAGCAGATTTCAGCAGATAGGAATTCTCCTCCTGCTCTCTGCCCATCTCAAGAGCAACAGCACAGGGCCCCTTTTACTTTCAGCCAGCCATGAGGCAGAGCAGTGTTCTTCACACAGGAAGAGCAGAGGCCATGCTCAGCTTCCTGTGCAATAGCTTCTTCTCCTTTTAGCTCCTTTTCCTCACTGCTGAACTAGAAAGTTCCCTCCTCTTCCAAGATCAGAGCAGATGGAATACAAAATTAATCATTCCCTCTGCTGCAGGACCAAAATCAGTCTACCTCTGTCAGAAAAATTACCTGTTCAATAACGTGGAAACTACTTATGGTGTCTGGCTTAATTTGCAATTTGTCAGCTCAGGCGAGGTCTTTATTCACTTTAGGGTGACCATACGATGAGCTGACCTAAGAATATGGCTTCATATCTCAAAGCAAAGTGCAAACACCACCTAATCAGGCAGCTTTTTCTTCAGACACATATGAAAATACAAAGTTTTTAACATTTTGAGACCCATGTACAGCAGTCCAGGTTTGGTCAGCATGTCTCAAGAGGTACCAAGTTTTCTTTAAAACTAAAGACAGGCTTATTTAGGAACATCTGTACCTGTGGTAGTGCCCATCTTTGCACTGCTGAAAGAGTGATGAAACTTTGAAGTCTACCTTGATTGACTACATGTATATTGACACTTTAAGAAAGGAGGAGATCTTTGGTTTGATTACAGTTCATACTACATGACAAAATCTGCCTGATAAATTGGCTGTGGTTGAAATCCCTGATACTTAAGACTAAGAACTGAATGGGTCAGATCCTCAACTGGTTTAAACTAGCATTTCTTCCTCAAGCTGAAGGCAATCAGCTTGTGGATCTGATTCATTGCAAGGAATTAGGAAGGCAAGTTCAGAGTCTTTGTTATACACCTTTCTCTCAAGAGACCACTGAGTACAGCTTCACGATAGAGTTGAAGTAGGACTAATCTCTGGCTACATCTCACTGTAGGTGGCCAGAGAGGGGTATCGTGCCCACCTTCTCATCACATTGTGGAGTCAGTCCGTGGAGTCCAGGTGATTCACCTGGCTACATATAGGTTTCTGCTTTAGGGCGAGATGACTCAAGGCAAACTCCAATGACAATATTGATTAATTCATTACTGGCTATGAAAGAAATTAAGGGCCATTGGTTCAGATGCTCATATGGACTATGTAGGCAGTGATATTATAAGTGAATCCTCACCAAAGGCACAGTTATGATAGTATCGATGTGTCTCACTGAGCTTTTCCAGCTCCTATGCAAGCTTAAATAACAGAAATATATGCCTCCAAGAATAAAACCTACAGTCTGAAAATATGTAACCTGCCTGCTAAAAATACTAGGAACGGTTAGTAAGAATAAAATGCATTAAAAAAATAGGAAAAAAAAAGAGTTTGAAAACCCACCCCCCACAAAATGGCTGGCATATTTTTTTGGCACTAGAAAAACTAAGAGGCAGGAATCAAGCAGCTCTTACACTTGGAAGGCATGCTGCAATATGCACAGGGACAGCTGGGCACATAGCTAATTTATGTAGAAACACTGTAATGTTACGTAGAAAAAAAACCCTGATTATGTATCTTTCAGAAATACCTTTACTCAGACAAAAGATTAAAGGTATGTTGTGTGAACTGAGTAGAATGAGAACCCCTGCTTTTCATCAAAAACACAAGTGACACCTGTAGAGTGAGAAACTGTGCAAATCTGCAATATGTGTGGTGTGTACTGGCAGTGGTGTGCCTGGGTCACTCAGCCTTGTGCTGCCTGGGAGCTGCCACTGTGGAAGAGAGCTGATGGGAAAAAAAAAGCAGCGATAGGCATTCGTTTATGAAGAAAAACTGTGAGACAAACAGGCCGAATTTGGTCAGACCGTGAGTGAGGAAGATCAGGGATGGAAAAGCTCTAACTTCAGGTTGGAAGTTTGAAAGATGGGCAGACTGCTTTCAAAGGAGACTCAAGAAGAATGGAGGTACAATTTTCTTACCGCAACATTTCTAACTTGTGAACTACCTAAGATTATGAAGCTTCATTTTTGGACTATCTTTGAACTGCACAGGCAGCTAGAGTATGTAGTTCAATACTATAGTTTGTACTAGTGATGGAATTGGCTAGGTGACCGAAACATCTGATTTAATAATTTCTATTGTGTAGTTTTACATGGCTAATGTGCTTAGTGTGCTTTTGGAAAAAGAGGATAAGATAGGACATATATTCCATTGGAATATTTCTCTTCCTTAGCTTTTAGAATGAAGCTTATCACCCCTACAGAACTGAGCAGCCAGATATTAGCTGCCCTGATGCACTCCTATAAGTCTCTGCAGTTGATGAAAGCAAAGCCATGTGTCTTCAGTGGGATAGCTGAGCTTGTGGAAAGGAAACTGAACTCCAACCCTTCAGCAGCCAATGTAGAACCCATGTTAGAAGCTCCTAAAGCAGTCAGAGCAAACCCATTACACTGCTTATTATCATATATCACTTCTGAGAAGGAAAATAAAGTTATACATAACAGGTTTACTTTGATAACTTTTGGAAGAAGATATTTGTATTTAAGTTATTTTTAATGAAGACTGATGGACTAGAGATTTTGGGGTTTCTGCTGTCTAGCACAATTTCTACATTTGAATCAAAGAGCCAGTTCTAATTTTTCATGGGGAACAAATTCCTCTGATTTCTAAACCATACATTTTTGAAGTGGATTCATGCTATCTGCATCTATTAACTTGCCTAATTCACTATATCACAAATTAAACCTTGCTGAAAGTACTATGGGATAGACAAGAGACACCAATATGCTAGTGTGTGGAAGGAAAGTCACAATCTTTTCTTATGACCTTGAACAAATTCCAGTTAACTTTTCTGCACCTCAGGTTTCCCAGCTACAAACTGAGGCTAAAATTCATATTTCGTGGCGATCTGCTTCTAGACATCAAGCTAGTGTTCGTAAAATATTAGAGCAAGGTGCAGGGCATCGCCCCTGTCTGCTGGTTTTCAGAATATATACAGAAAGAAAAGGAATGCATGAATGTGTTAAAATAGGCTGTAATTTCTTTATGGAGGGTTGGGCAGAATTCCAGTTGCTTTAAATCATGTATTTAATTAATACTCATCTATTCAACTGCTGCATCCCAGCCAGGAGCTGACATTGTATTTGCTTTGCTATAAACATAATAGGATGAGTTTGTGGCAGAAGAGAAGGCTTATTTTAAGCTTCTTAGAGATATTTATGAAAGAAATGTTTCCTGACCCCGCAGGGAAGAAGGGGAAATAAAGCAAGCAAGTAATATCTGGAGTAGGACACCACCACCTTGAATAGGCACTGAGAGCAGTGGCAGGGTCAGAGCTAGATTTAACTCTGTCAGCTGCAAAAATACCCATCTGTGAGAGACCATAGATGGAGCAAGCCACACAGGTCTAGGAATTTGGCTCAGGCTCAGCTTGAAAGTAGAGCTGAGGAGGCAGCAGCCTGCAGAGAATACCCCTGCTGCAGCTCCCAGAGGGACACTGGTTAGTGCCCTGGTGCCTTTCATGGCCCTGGAAGCACGTGGGTTATACAGTGCTGAAGTAACCTCTCAGGTATCTTTGCTCACAGGCATTATTTCATCTATCTTTGTAGACTCCTGCTTCTGGTCATATTTGAATTTCTGACAGCACCTATTATCCCCATGGATGGACTGAGATACAGAGCACATCAGGGCCATGCTTGGACTGATGGCTGTACATGCCAAAGCTAGTCCCTGTTCCTGCAGGAGCCAAGAAAACAGGGGAGATTAAGAGTCATGCCTTCTCAGGCGCTTTTCCTTGGCTCCATGTGCAGTCAGTGGAGAGATGCTGTTGCGATGCCTACAATGTGCAATGTACCGTGCCTGACCTGCCCTTGGCCACACTGGAGGTTTGTGGCAACACACAGAGTCAGAGATAGATCATTGGTGATTAGTTTTGCTTTTCTCTTGTTGACACATTCTGCTCCTGCTGACTTCAGCTTTTGCTATGGATTTCGGTATCTAAAATTGGGTATCGTATAACCACAAGTGGATTAAAGTGGTGTCTAGTAATTTATGCAGGTTGTGAGCATACAGCATATGGAGCATGTGTTCTTTCCATTATTTCAGTCAGACATCCCTGCTCAGCATTTATTACTCAAAAAGAAACTGTATATCAGATTTTCATATTTAAGGCATATAAACAGCTGGGAGTCCAATAGTATTTCTGTGAAGTATTAAAGTTGAGAAAAGTTTCTACCAATGACTGGAGGGCAGAGCAGCTGAATCAGCTTATAGAAATGAGATAGCATGAAAAATAATTGACTCCATGCCTGATTGTACGTACAACCACTTCTCAGACAACAAAAAAGAAACAGAGAGATTCTGTAGGCATTCTTAAGAACTCTCCTCTAACTTTCACTTCTGTTGACACCAGAAGTTGATGAATGGGGACATGGAATTGTTTAGTTCCAAGCTGCTGTTTCCACTCTGCATTAGTTGGTCAGTCTGTTCTCTGTTCATGATCTATTTTGTTGACATGTAAAAAAACACCGACCAACCAACCAATCAACCAACCAACAAACACACACCGCAGGGTTTTTTTCTCCAGAGAATAGGAATTTATATTGTGAAGTGGCAACTTTCTTGGATGCCCTATCAGACACAACATGAATAAGTCATGGAAGAGAAGTAGTAGGGGAAATTCTGCTTTTGGTGTTGCACTGAAAATCCCTTGGCCTTCAGGAAACTAGAATCATTCTATCCATGCAACTGGTCAGTAACTAATAGATCATAAAGAAGTTTTTAATGAAGGGAAAAATGAGCCTAACAAATCTTTGGTATTTTGTATTCTTTTATACTAGTTTTATACAGAACTAACTCTGTGGGCCTCTGGTGTACTTGGAGCAAAAGAAGAACAGGGCCTTTTGCAGTGAAGTTTTTCTGTTGCATTTTCATGTCTCAGTTTTGTCATCTTTTTTTTTTCCTGGAAAATATTAAACAGCTGTAATACTAAGCTGCTTGTATTAAGGTAATGTATATGACAGTATTGAATTGGACCCTTCACAGAGCTAAAGCTTTCACAGAGACATAAGCCAAGGGAACAACAGACAAAAAAATATCCGTCCAGATGTTAACAGAACAATGAAGTCCATTTATAGTTTTGTTGAGGACCTAAGGCTGTGTCTTTTAACTAAAGGCAGCCATAACAAAGCAATCAGAATTGAAAGTGTTAATCCAGCTTTCATTAAATAAATTGTCTATGTTGTGGCGTGTGTGGGCTCTGTTAGAAACAGGCTGAATTACAGCCCTGATGATCTCTCATTCTCTAACACTTTGTTTTAACTGGATCAACTCTCTGTTCACTAGATGTATTACTGGGTTTATTTCAAAGCCACACTTTTTTTCTTTTTTAATCAGGGGCTAAGCTCATGTTTATTTGAGGCTTCGGAAGAATATCTTTCTTTGCCAGTGGAGAATCTGTGTCAGCTATGAATGACAAAAAAAGAAATCTGACTCATGGCAAATATTTGAAATAAGTCAGTGGGAACATCTGAGAAGTAGGAATGTATGCCCTGCCATGGAAGAGCATGTGTGCTATGGGCCAAAAAATGGCTAGACCATAATTTCACCAAAACTGCATCAAGGGTAGCTTTGATTCCTTGAGTTGAGACAAGCAGTTCTCAAGTGAGACACACATAGCCCGTGAAATCAACATATCCAAGTGCACAGGTGAGAAAAAACTCCCCACAGTCTGAGGAAAGACATTCAGAATGAAAGCAGATTAGGTTAAGAGGAATGATCAGCTCTGAATGTTGGGAAGATAGGTCTGGTAAGGAACTTGCTATTGTGGGTTTTCCATGATGAATTTACGACATGTTGGTTGAAAGTGAAAGCATCTTTCAAATGAGAAAAGTTATCTTTGTGTTCTTTGTGGTTTATGCAGGGAAGCTTCAGTTTGGATTCTATTTTAAGTAGTAATTATTTGTAATGATGACTGTTAGCATGCTTTATTTTTGTCCTCAGAGATCCCAAAGAGCTCTTACAGATTGCATATTAGATCGCTTTGTTAACTTAGTTGATATGAATGTTTTAAGCACAGGAAATATTGAGCAGCTGCTGCACACCAATTTCAAAAACTAGGTTTAAGTCCAATATGAAAATTTTTCTGTTTTCTTAGCTAGACACCATAGTTAGAAAGATGATTCCTCTGAGATCATAGTTCTTGGGAGACTGTTTTAATTAGGAATATGTCCTGTGATGTTTTGCCTCCCGAAGGGACATAAACTCAGAAGTCCTCAGTCCTAAAACCACTGTCTCAAATTCTATTTTCTGGTTTTTGGTCTCGCACACAGAGTAAGCCTAAGAGAATAAATACTCCTAATGCATGTAGACAACTTCCCTACTAATATTACCAACCTGAACTGCAGTCTTGATGTCAGTATCAAATCAGAGGGACAAGCTGGAAGCCTTTGCACTCTTCAAAAATTGCCACTTGCCTGTGATAAATGAAGCTAAATTTGTATTTCTCCAGTTACTTTATAAGATCCTATTTTGGGCTTGAAGCAAGTTTACTTACTTTTTAAGTGATCTAACTTTCTGTTTTCAGCATCTTTTCTTTGCTTTTGAGCTCTAACTCTTCAGAAAATATAAGCTAAGGTCTACAAAGGACTTGCTGTTTGAGAATTTGACACTTGTGTGGGAACATGGTTCTGTGGTGTTATTGGGACCACACTGTGTTTGTCTTTGCTCAGGGAAGCCCTATGGTGCAGATGACTTCCTCCCTGTGCTCATGTATGTGTTGGCCCGCAGCAACTTGACTGAAGTCCTTCTGAATGTGGAGTATATGATGGAGCTCATGGACCCTGCTCTGCAGCTAGGAGAAGGTAAGAGTACAGTGCTTGCTCATGGGATATTCACTTTGGAAACCATTATTTGTCTCATTTCAGTGTTTATGAAAGTGGGGCAGCAGGCCTCTGGCTAGATTTTGTGGATAATGCTTTGGCCAATCTTTTCAAATCTGAAGCTCTAAAATTATTGCCAAACACTTTAACTCCTTTTAGCAGTGCAGTGCCTTAAGAAAAAAGCTAGAAAGGCAGGGACTCATCATAAATGATAACTGAGGTGCTGGATTAGCAAACTAAACAGAGACGTCTTGTGTTCCTTGGCCCTAAGACTGAAGAGCTGGAAGGTCTTTGCTAAAATTAAATAGCTGCTGCAAACAATTGTGCAGATACTTTTATTTATTACAATGAGAAAAGAGCACATTTCTTAAACCGCATTGTATGCCTGAGGCCATACATCATTCTCATGGTCACTCTACTCTTAAATTTGAGTGAACCCTGACAATGTTCTCTGACTGAGCATTATAGAGAGACAGAGAAAAAAAAGTTAGGTTACAGAGGAATATTGAGTTTGGAAGTGACTAAAGACCTCTGTTATTAGAGAGGTAAATACCCCAGAGAACTGTGGGCCTCTAGTTTCTTAAACATAGCTTGGAAAGCACATGCTTCCCAAGTGACAATTACCAATTACACATTCTGAATTAGGAACACAGACCATTTATCACCAACTAGTCACTAAACCAATAAAATGGGGTCTATTTTAGACTTTGCTTTGTTAAGTATTGAGGTTCCAGAAAGGAGTCCTGGATGAACAACAGCAGACTAATTTTATTTATATTAAATGGGGATGTAAGTCTGAAACTAAGCATGTCATCCCAGCACAGTGCAGAGTGGGACAGAAGTAAGTACTAATAGAATGATTAGTAGCAATACAGTACATTACTAAGGTGTTTCTGCACAGGTTAGTTTTTCTGCTAAGAAGAATTCTTAGCAGAAAAAAATGTTAGCTGAAGCACAGCATTTTGTGGACACAAGCAAGCTGCTTTTGGTGACTACACTGCACACAGGTTCTTCACTTCAAAGGGGCACACTACCAGGCTGGTTACTGAAGTCATCTGGGTTGGGGAGCTCAGGGTATCGAAAGCAAAGCTGGCTGGAAGTTCTCTTAGCTCAAAGATGCAAAGACTGTGTGAAATGGACCCTCCAGTCAAAAGGGAAAATTTTGTGAGGGAGTTCCAGGTCAAACTGACTGAATAACCACATCAGAAAGGACACTGGGAGTAACTGCAGATACGAGAAATGGGAAAAAAAAGAACATCTCAGTGAAGACAGTTCTGAGATCACTAAGTGTAGAACTGGCAAAAGTTAACTTGAGTAAGGCCTTTGAAAGTTGAACAGCAAAAGTTGATTCAGGTACAGAAATTAAAGGAAAAAAAGCAAAGCTGAAGTGAGAAAACTGTGAAATTGCATAGGTCAATAAACAAAATCACTTAAATTTTGCCTCCAAGCGAAAAATATACTTTGAATTTGTTTAATAGCAATGGTGATGCTAACTGCTGGGGCAAAGATAAGGAGAGATTATAGGGAACAACTGGATGGAAATAAAATTGGAAGTGGGCAAACACTTAATTCTTTAAAAAGTTGTAATGAATTCATGTTGTGGGGAACTCAGAGACCTTCCTCCCTGGATTCTGAGGGAAAGGATGCACTCCATCCCTGGTCCAATCACAGCTACCTCTGACTCAGCTAGAAGAGGAGAAATATTGAATGACAGGCAAAGGAGGGTAGTAACTACATTTAAGAGGAGAAAATTGGCACTTTTAGGCTTCTTAGTCTATTCTCAGCACCTCTTTGTGGGAGACAGTAAAGAAAAATGAGAGTGTGCTGGGCACACACCTTCATAACTGTAGGACACTCCTCATTGATCCACCAGAGTACAGGAAGTCAAATGGCAGTGTCTTGGTCTCTCCTCTCCTACACCAAACTTTAATGGTGCTCTAAAAATACAGCCCTTAAATCAAGTGCTATCTTTGCCTCCCTGAGGCAGCCAGCCACGCCGACCGTGGGCTCACCGGCGCCTGAGGAACCAGCGGGAGCCGCGGGCTGCCGCGAGGGCTGGGTGGTGTGCGAGTGCCATCTAGAGGCACTGCCTTTGGTGTGAAACTCCGTCAAAACAGGGCCCCGGGCAGCTGGTAGTTGTCCCGTTTGCCAGGCACCGGGACCCTCGGGCCGGATCGGGGGGTGTCCCCGCTGCCCCGGGACGCTGCGCTGCTGCTCGGCAGCTCCGCGGCCTGACCCGGCCCGAGCCCGAGCCTGAGCCTCCCGCTTCTCAGCTGAGGGCGGAGCTGGGAAACAGCACTTCCACCGGGCCTGCCTGGGGCTGCCCTGCGGCCGGAGCAGCATCGCTGTCCTTCTCAGGGCTCAGCTGCACCTCCGTGCATGAGGCCGGTTTTTATCATGGCCCAGCTGCCACCCTGTGGCTGCAGCTGGTTATTTATTTCCCTCTGCAAGCAATGCCACATCAGCCAGGGGGCTTCTGAGGGAAAAGGGCTTTTGCCACTTTATCCTGCTTCTCTGCTTTACCAAGATTTATCCCGCAACTCTGAACAGTCCAAGAATTACAGGTGATCACCTGGGCTGCCTGTGTCGTCAATAGAGAATGAAGGGAACAGAGGGTGACTTGTTCCTGCAGGTCTGAGACAGTGTTGAGCCCACAGGAGACCCGGGGTCCAAACATTTGAATAGTGTAGCTGGAGTTGGGGGCTGGATCCAGGCCTTGTGCTTCTCCTGCAGTACTCTACGATCGTTTCTATTTCCCTGCGTTGTGGGGACTGCTCAGGACCCCAGGTTACAGACCTGTTGTATGGGCCCTGTCAAACACAACAAAAAGATGGCCATGGCCCAAAGAATAAACATCTATGGCTTGGGCTTGTTCGTGAAAGCAGCTTTTGTAGCTCTTTCCTTTCAGCTTGTGCTCCCTTGCAGGACATCTACAGCCTCAGCAGTCTGGACAGCAATACTGATTTGGAGCAGTATCCAGGAGGGGCTGGAGGACACTGGTCATTAGATGTCCTTCATTTGGTTAATGTCAGTGACCCCTGCACTCCCTCCAGCGAGGCACAGGCAGTGCAAGGGTCAGACAGCTGCCCCTGCGTGGGCATCAGCAGGCAGGGTGGGAGTGGGACTGAATGGCCCATGGAGGTGTGATGTTCATACAAGACTTTCACCTTTTGCAGGCTCCTATTATTTAACCACCACCTATGGGGTCCTGGAGCATATCAAGAACTACGACAAAATCACTGTCACACGGCAGCTGAGCGTGGAAGTTCAGGACTCCATCCACCGCTGGGAGCGACGGAGAACGCTGAACAAGGCCCGGGCTTCCCGCTCGTCAGTGCAGGTAGCTGGCATATTCTAGGGAAAAAGCCTGCGTGCTTTCTCCATACTTAGAAATGTTTAATATGGTAATTATTTTAAAACAATTGAAAATAGCAATTGAAATCACTATTTAAAAAAAAGAGTACATCTGGGGCAAGATTTCTAGATCTTAAAAAACCCCACCACATTTGAAATATATACTACTTATGAAATACATTTTGAAATCTTGAAGTACCCTCCTAATGTTGTAGCTTTAAATATGACTGCAGAGTGATTTTGTTGTTAATTCTCAAAGGAAGTGTGCTAGGAGCCTTTGCATGTGGGAGCTGGGTCTTGTCTGATGTATTCAGTGGCATAGGGTTGCCACCTGTAGCAGAACTCCATCTCTGTCTTGCTGTCAACAGCATGACTTCACCTTTGAAATCCACATAATTACAAACGATGAAAGATGACCCCGTACTTTCACTAAGAATATGTTTTCTGCCTTCTATCTATTTGTCACTGAAATCGGGTAGCATAAGGGACTCCAGAGCCCCTCTTATCCATCTCCCTTAATGCCTGGGGAAATCATGGGCTAAACTGAGATGTGAGCAAGCTATGCAGGGCTGCTTCTAGATGGTGTAAAGCTGTAGGAGGATCTGAGACATCCCAAAAGCCAGTCAGTCAAGCATCTTCCAGAGCCTGTCCAGCAGTAGAAAAGACCCATCAAGGTCTGGTTAGTTTTGAGGCCCATGCTGTGCATGGCCTGGCAGAGATCTCCCCGTGCACCAGTGGGAGAGGGTCCCAGGACGGATGGGTGCTCCGGGCCTCCAGCCGTGGTGAGGCTGGGTGCAGGTCCAGGCCAGCAGGATGCCCTGCCAGCCACAGGGAGGCAGCAAAGGCCACGTCTCAGGTTCTGTGGCGCCTTCACCGTGCAGAACTGAAACTTGTGCATGCCGAGGGGAAAACCAGGGGAAAGTCTCCTGTGGTGGAGAGTAGTCCATGTAGCCGTGTGAGAGCATGGAGTTGAACAGATTTCCCATATTGCAGTCAAACCAGCCCCTGATGATCTCAGAAACTATGAATGGTGGTTGAGAGACAGCAAATACCCATCCAGTCCTGAGGGCTGCTCTGGCAGTAGCTCATAGAAGTACCTAGCATGGACCATAACAGCTGAGCAAGCAAGTGATACATTTCCCCAGAAGATTCCCATCGCCTCCAACAGATGAAAGGCCATTTACAAATTGCTTTGAATGAGGGGTAGTATCAGAGGCATGAAAGCCCATTCTGGCAGAGCTAAACAGCTTGCTGATATGCTCAGCAGGCCTCTGCCCATCCTTCTGCCTGCCTCAATCAACTGCAGTGACACTCCTTAAATGCAGTTTGGAAGCCCATAGTCGACACATTTGGAAATTTCACTTCTGCTGGGGAACCTCATTATTTTCTGAACAAAATGGTTGGGATTTGTTTTGAAGTTCACAGATGCAAATTAAACACACAGGTTCCACTGAGACCAAAAGCTTCTGTTCCTTACGTGTTTGGCAAGATGAAAGTTGTCACAACAGTTGTTACTGCCTGAAACAGGATACAAGTAAATCAGCCTTCTCAGCATAACTTCTGCTATTTCCTTACTGATGGAAGGAAGTTCAGAGGATGCACCTCTCAAGCTGCTGTTTGGGTGACGTGAAGTTGCAAGGTCACCACACTTGCCAGCCCTATCCTCTTTCTGGGAAACAGGAGGTTTTCAGGCCAGACCTCTGACATTTGTGGTCTGTTATTTTTGTCTGTCACTTCTTTGCAAACCGTTTCTTCAGGAGCTGTAAAAAGATGGGAAAATGAACCATTGCAGATCGTTCTCTAAGAATATTCAGTAAAATCAGAAAAAAGTGCTTTTACTTCAGGGTCTTTATGGTGCTAATTATTTGGTAAAGTGCTTGTTTAAGTCTGTGCTGATTCAGAGCCTGTCAGAGGGAAGAAAGGAGAGAATAACTAGGATATTGGAGAATGACTGGAGGATATTTGGGAGCTCTAGGCAGCTAGAGCTTTGTGACTGAATTTTACCTCATTCAGTCCTAGGTTGCTGTGTTAACTGCAAGGTCTCTCCTCATGTTTCTCTTCAGGACTTCATTTGTATCTCCTTTCTGGAAATCAGTGGTCAATCAAGGACACTTGCTTCCCGTCACGACACCACAGCTGAGCAGCTGAGCCAGCAGTGTGCTGACAAGTTTGAAGTGGCCCAGCCCAAGGACTACAGACTCTTTGTTTATGTTGATGACCAGTGGCTGCAGCTGGACAAAGATGCCCTTCCTCACCATATCAAAGCCTCCCTGCTGAAGAGTGAAACCAAGAAAGATTTCCATTTTATTTATAAACCAATAGACCATAAAACCCCACCAGTTCCAATTGTCAAAGAGTCAGACTTTTCCTAAGGGCCGTGCTGCTTTTTTTCTGTCTTTGCTGTCATCCTGGAAGAGCTGGATAATTTACCTTGTGAGATCCTCTGGTGTCTGCAGACCTCAGAAGTTCTCTGGAGTGTGGCCTTCAACACAGGGCAGATGGGCTAATTGCAGATGGTGTCTGAACACACAGCATTTCTCGGCAGAGGTTATTTGCAGAAGTAAAAAGAGCATTCAGGAGAACATTCATCCTCTGGAAAACTTGAAGTATCAAGCCTCAGAACCTCTCAGTTGCAACCAGTCAACACTGAGAATATAAATGAACAGTAGAGAAAACCCAGAGATCTTGCAAAAAGGTAGACATTTACTTAATAATAAATGATGGCAGGTGTGAATCACATCTGTGCACAGGGCCTTTGAAAGGTCTGCACACCTCAGTCTGTTTGGAGGTAAGACTGTGTTTGTGCCTTACAGAATCTGTTCACCCAGTTTGTATAAACTGGGTCTTGTCTGATGTATTCAGTGGCATAGGGTTGCCACCTGTAGCAGAACTCCATCTCTGTCTTGCTGTCAACAGCATGTCTTCACCTTTTAAATCCACATAATTACAAACAATGAAAGATGACCCATACTTTCACTAGGAATATGTTTTCTTCCTTCTGTCTATTCGTCACTGAAATCAGGTAGCATAAGCATTTTCATCAATGTATTTTTCCTAAAGATTGAAAGTCTTCACCATCAGTTTTACATGTTCAGCAGTTTTATTCACATTGGTTGTTTGATAGTGTCTGCTTAATTGTGTATTTATTTCAATGTGTGACATGGTGCAATCATTTTAAAATAAGCCTTTGTAAAGAACTTAATAATTTGCCCAGTGTATCAAACAAGATTAAAATTTGAAAGTCAAAAGGAGTTAGAATTAAATACCAAACCCTTTTTACATGGCTGTCATTTTCACAAGTGTTATCCTACCTATAATTCCCACCAGGTTATTACTTCAATAAATTCAGGCTGTTGCAGACAGAACTTTCTAATTCTCCTTTCTGTGTGTGCTTTTAATCATTCAGTCATTGAAGACTTAAATTTCCCATAACAAATAGGTTCCCACAGAAGATACTGAATCAATGCAAAAATGCATTTCATTAAATTTGAAAACAATTTTTCAGGACTGGATAATGGAAGCAGGAGGCTTAATTGCAAGACAGGTCCGTGTCTGGGTGCCTTCATACAGGCAAGATTCCCACTGTGAACACAAAATACTGGGTTGTCTGCATGCAGGAGGCCAGTAACCTCCACTGCAGCTACAGCAACTCAGAATCAGGCCTAGCAAAGCTCTGATTACAAAGAAAAGGTGTTTTACTCTGGGTTTTGCTCAAACTTGCTATTGTTTCCTCCCAATAACATTCAAAAGAGATTTAGGGCACCTTGGGCCAAGTTGCCCAACGTCTCTGCCTTGTTCCTGAAGCTCCAAGGATAAAAAGGTATTACATGTAGCTGGTCACAGTCTCTGGGGCTTGAAGTAAATGTCATGTCTATGTGCCCCAGCTGTAGCCAAATCTGCATACAGATAGCAAACCAGTGCTGTGCATCTGCCAGCGTGGGCTGCGTGCACATCTTGTTGGGAAGGGACAACAACCAGGAATGAGGAACAGTGAGTAACAGCAATCTTGGTTTCGAGGATATCATGTGCAGAGCTTGCAGTGCGTGACACCACAGCTGACTCCAAAGTCATGGTTATTTCTGCTATGTGCAGCTGTTGGCACCTCTGCCTGGCCTCTGGGCAGCACATCTGCAGGACGCCAGAGCTGAACCCGTCCCTCATGCTGCCAGCACCCTCCTGCGGGGCTGTGTGCTCCTGCTGAGAGCCTGTGCTGCTCTCAGCGTGGCGCTTGGGATGCCGGGACTAAACCTGAGACACAGATTTCCAGTACCGATCTGGGAGGTGATGCTGGTCTCAGGGTCCCGAGGGCACTCACAGGTGTGGCTGTCTCCAGTGCCTCCCCAGTGCCTCCCCACCCTGCCCATGGCCCAGGACCCCACTTCAGCCTCCCAGGGCTGTCAGCCCCTGCCCCAGTGATGCTGCAGCAGAACTGGTCTCCAGCTCCCCTGCCCTCAGCCTGTCCCCCAGCCTGTCCCCATTCCCAGGGAGGTACTTGATGTCCAGGACTGGGGCTTTCCCTGATGGTCCCTTGATCTTTGGCCTCATCAGGTTATCATTATACTGTAACATTCACAGTCAGTGAGCCTAAAAGTAATCTGATGGGTAAGAGGTTAAAGTAGAAACATGGAAGGAAAGAAACTAAGGCTGATATTCTGCTGGATATTTCTGCAGAGCAACTGCAGGGTCAAGCAACTGATTGATGAAACGAAGCACTACAGCACCTCACAGTGTCCTGGGACATCTGAGTCACCAGCTGGACCTTGGGGCTAGGGGGAGGTATGGGATAGAGAGCTGGTCAGTGGAGCCTGTGGAAACAGTGCTAAATCGCTGCAATCCAAATGGGCTCAGACCTAAATTTACCAATGTCTAGACCCAAAATCAGGCCTGCAGATTCCAGTTTTTGAAATGCAAGGAGTGCCTTGAACCTTTGAATTTATGTGGGCTTTTTCAAAGATTCTCAAATTGCACATGCAACATTTTTCCTCTGGCATAACAACTGCGAAGTTCTGATTTGATTTGCAGGAGTTGCCATGGCTCTCCCAAACCCAGAGATTATTGACAGTAATGCGAATTACTGTGCCTGGCTCCAAGCTGCCTGGAAGGAAATCCCTGTGCTAGGGCTCAGCGCAGAGCAGAGCTTGCTCAGAGGCTGTGGAGCAACTGGCCTGTTTGGTCCCATCATATAAACCACCAGCAACATTTCACTAAACACACATATCTCAGGTATGGGGGTGACGTGGCCACAGCTGTCCCTTGTCAGGAAACATAAGCTGGGAGATGACTGATATGATGGTATTTTGGATGACCCAGAACAGAGAAGGATGCTGCCTCTCCAAGCTCACAGCTCAGTGGTGGCACTCAGGTTCTGCCTGCCCCAGGATCATGCAGAAACAGCCTGTCTGCAGCAAACATGCCATTGTTTTGGTGACCCTGGCAAAGCGTTGATTCTCCAGCATGGAGATTGCTGGAGCAGTTCAGCATGTCCCTTCCTCTGGACCTTGGTGCCCAGGATCCTGCACTGCTTTGGGCAGGTATCTGACATTTTGGATGGTGTGAGAAAAAGCATTCAAATGTGGGAATTAAATGGGCTTTTTTAAATGCTCCATGCGATTTTATTCATTGGTTTTGCCATGGGGTTCCCTCATGCTGCAGCCCAGGAGAGGAAGAAGCAGCCCAGCCTGGTGATCTGTGCCCTCCCCTGGTTAGTCAAGATGGTCACACTGTGACTCACGTGCTGGGCCTCATGTGACCCCTCAGCAGACAGGAGTGTTTCAGGAGGTTTTGACCAAGTAGGGTTGTGCAATCCAGCCAAGGCCTCTTCAAACACTTATTTCCAAAGAAACGTTGTGCAATGATCACTCATTGACTCACAAGGAAAGTATTCCAGTGTGAGAGAGGAACAGGGAGACCTGCTGAACCCAGCAACTTCTGCAGAGAAACAACCAGCCTGCATGGCCCCTGCATGCACAAAGATAATTTAATGCCAGTTTGCACCCAGTGACACAATCTGTCAATAATTCACTGAAATAATTACACTGGCAGGTCAAGTTTATCCTAAAATAAAAGCCATTGAGATCAAAGGCAGTTTCCATGCTGAATTCAAGAGCTTTTGGGCCTCCACACACTCTAGTCACCAACTGTACTTTGAAACCTGGCACAAGACTGGCTTTTTACTATGGGCTCGTAGAGTGATTGAGGCTGGCAGGGACCCTTGGGGGTCACCAGTCCAATCCCTGCTCAAGCAGGGCTGCTTCCCAAGGTTGTTTGAAGCCTCATCCTTTCAGTGCTGCAGTCTCCAGGGTCATGTAGCCTTGCTGGGGCCCGAGGCTAGCATTTCAACCCCTTGCACTGTGAAAAATGGTTTCCTCCTATCCAGCTGCTGTGCAGGCCTTGCTTGTCCCACCAGCATCCCTCCTTGGATGGGTGCTGCTACTGTGGGATACTGGCCACATCTGCCTGTGGTGCAAGGCTTACAGAATTGTAGGACTTTTGTTGTCTTCTGCATCTTTTGGGCTATCATGCCCCTAGGAAGGAAACAGCCTCTGATTCAGAATTGCCCAAGCCCTTTAAGTCAGCACTTTAGCTTAAGCTTCCTTTCCCGCTGCTGCCCCTCCATCCCTGTTCTCACAGGCAGAAGCTGAGCACAAGAACGAGAGGCCTTCAGCCTCCTGCCCTGAGATGGGCACGGTTGCTCAGCACTTACCTTAAGCTGTCCTGAAGAGACAAGATGCAACTTGTTTTCAAGAGAGCTAAAACAATACTAGAATCTCTTAAAAAGTGCATTATCTCCAACTCAGGTGAACTGCTTTCTGCTTCATTGCTGGTAGGGAAGGGAGGGTGGTTACCCATGCTCTGAACAAAGTTGTGTCCATCTAAGTTTGCATTATACAGAAGTAGCCAGCACACAGTGTACTGTGGAGGCTGATCATGGACCTGCCCTCCAGGTCGTCACCAAGGAAAGGCAGTGAACTGCGCTGTGCAGCAGGATGTCGGGTAGAAACACATAGCGGATTTGGCACACGGGTGGGAAAAGGGCCTTGGACTCCCTTCCTAGCAACAAGGAGGAGGAGGAGGACAGGAAACCTTGGCTGTGGTGAATTGCACTCTTCCCAGGGGCTACGGATATATGCAACTCTTCTGCTATTTTTGTAAATAACACAGCCTCAACTTTGCCCTGTTTGGCCTGGTGGTGACAATTTGCTGGAAACCTGTCAGTTTTTCATAGTTTACATTCCAGCATCCCAACATTCTAGGAATGATAGGCTGAGCAACTGCATGCCTGCAGGAAGAGCGAGGGTGTCTGTACTTGCCCAATACACTACAAGGCACTCTGGCGTAAGACTGACCTTGCACAATCCTAAAATTATTTTCTCATTAGATTCTATTACCATCACAAAATAAACAGCCTGCCATGCAGGCACTAAGCCTGTGTGCTTAGGTGTGATGCTATTTGGAGGCCTTAAAACAAATCTATTGATCAGTGCAGGTGAAGGGTATTGGTTTTTTCTTCTGTGGGGCTGTTCCCTGAGTGACTGGAAAGGAAGTGGGTCTCTGGATATGAACTGAAAATTCAGGGCATGGATGAGAACCTGCTCCATCTCAGATAGCATTGTGGGTGCAGTGATATCATCAGTGCCTGTCTTTCAGTTTGCAACATACCTGAGGGAAGGGGTAACAATGCCATTTAGGATGGTGAAGCTTCGGAAATCACTTGCAAGAGGAAAGCAGCACAAAATCCCACTTTCATGTTTCGGCTTTGCATCTTCTACAAGGAGGATGTAGGAGGGCTACAAGGGCCCAGGGTCTGCAGGAGGGCCAGGGCACATGATGGTAACAAGTGCCACCTGGGTGTCAGGGAATTGTGAAAATAAAAACATGTGCTAGCAGCTGATTTCTCATCTGATAATTACTTTTTGAGGTCTACTTAGTATGGCTGGAAACTCTTGGCCATAAAATGACACCATCTATGATGAACTGGAGGCCTCTTTTTTAACCTCTGCATTCTAGATATGAAAATCCAAAAGAACAAAAGCCTCTTCTGAATACTTCAGGAGAAAATGGGCATTTATAAAGGGTGAAAAAAAATGTTAAACCTATGAATTGATGATGCTAAGTGCTTGAGAAGCAGCCTGGATTTCTAGGGCAGAGAACAACTCTAAAAGCAGAGATGAGTAAAACAGCAGACTGAATGTATACATTCACACAGAGCTTTGAAAGAGTAATTTCTCGTGTTCTTTTCAAGTGTTTGGGAGCTCTTGGTATGCTCTTTCACGATAGCAGCCAGACTGACTAAAAGCTGTCTGTGGGACCATCCCTTCCTCCTGCCATAGGGGAAACAACTGCAACACATTCAGGCAGTCACAAATTTCATACTCTTATTTTTCGGTTTCTGCTAAAAAAACCCCAGCTTTACAGCTGAGAACAAACAAGCAGCAACTCAAGAACTTTCAACAATCCCCAAGGTGCAAACTTTAATTTATTAATTCAGTAAAGCCTAATTCCACAGAGTTTCACCTTTTCCAATCATCCTGACACTAGCTGTGCTCTGGGATCGATCTCTCTCTCTCAGCAGTGTTCATGAAGCTGTTCATGTTCCTGGCCTTACCTAGCTCTTCTTTATATAAAAGAAGCAGTTAAGATCTCTACAACTCCTCTCCTCTGTGTGGAGCTATCCAGAACTCTCTCCATCCTGGTGATGTTGGTTCAGTTCTTGTCAAAGTTCATTCTTTTCACGTGGAGATAAGCTAATTTTGCATATTTTAACACACTTTTTGAAAATAACTATGAAATATTTCTGTATCCTGTCTCCACATGTAAAAAGGTGTGGACAATCTGAAACTTTTGTGGATCACCTCACAACCTCTAATTTTGCCGTGCTTGTCCTTTACTGAGTCACCTCTAAGGAGTGGCACCTTCAAGTGTGATTTGGGGCTTTACATAGTTGTTGTTGCTTTTAGGCTGGAGTTTTGGGGTTTGTTTTGGGTTTTGTTGGTTAGCTAGAGCGGGGTTTTTTGAGATGACCTGCCTTATCAAATTCTTACAGGGACAGATGAACCTTGTAATGCATATCATAGAATTAATTAGCTCTCCTTCATTTTCAAGACACAACATGTCCAACACTATTGTACTGTGGGTAGATGAAACTGTCAACTTTATTTTTATTCACAGGCAACTCCTGTACTCTATGACTTCGCACAGGTTTGTGAGTATACACAATTAATTACAGCATACTGGTGCTAAATTTACAGCATTAGATATGTCTGTTTTTCTTTGGAAAACAGTGCTTTCTACTCACAAAGATTTTTACTGCTCAACATTTAAGTCTGCTGTCCACATCAAATAGCTCTCAAATGCAACTCATTTCTTTAAACTGTTAAGGAGTTAAAACTTGAAGAACAAGCTTTGGTTTCTTAACTCTTCAACCAAACCGCAAATTAGTCACTGTAATGGAATTCATTAACTTTTTTTTTTTAAAGTTAAGAGTTAGCAAGAGTATTAAAAAAATTCCAGAATTAATGACTCAATGTTTAGATTTAGAATGGATTTAGCAATCACATAGGTGGCCTGTAGTGTTCATCCAGAGTCTAAAGAGCATTGTGCTTTGAAAAAAATTACCCATCTTGAAAGCTCCAGGTGGTCTGCCAAAATGCCTCTCCCAAAGCAGCTGGCTGTCAGCAGGTGGGGATGCAGGGGAGAGCACTGGCAAGTGCTGCACTGCTCATGGTCCGGTGCCTCAGCTCCCAGCACCGTTCCAGTACAGTGGCTGACTCTCTCCAGGTTGCATGCACGTAAAGTCTGGATTATGACAGCTATGAAAAGTTATCAGTTGTAGTAAGGGTTATACTCAGGACTGTTGTTTCCATCAATACCCAAGGCACACTTGATTCATGGCCAGGCATATTCTGCAATAGAGAACAATAATGATTAATAACATTTTAGGTACTCTGCTCTCAAACTATTTCCCAAACTGACTGCAGTGCGCTGCCACCAGGAGTGGGGGACAGCAGTTCTTCACTTCCTGACTTGCAAGTGCACACTGTCTGAAGTACCAGTCCATCCTCACATTCCCTACCCTTCTGCTTTCTTCTCTCCATTTTCCTCCTCCTGCATGACTCACAAGCTGGGATCCCAGCCTCTACCACAAACTCCTAAGACAGAATTCCAACACCATGCTGCCCTCGGCTCTACTGTACCACCACACAGGTCAGCCTGGACCATTACTTCCCTGCTTTCCTACCACACACAAGGAAGGACCTAGCACCATATTCCCTTTCATCACCAGAACGCAGCAGTGCTGTGGGGTTCTGAGCTAGCAGCTGAGGGGGTAGCACAGAAAACACAGCAGTTCCCAACCTGGCTTCAGTGTAAGCTCATACAGGAGTTACAGGGCAACGCCCTTGCACCAGTCATGCTGTTTTGTTTGATGTTGTGTGGTGCAGTGGGATCCTCTGACTGGCTGCCATCTCCCCGGAGGCTCAGTATGGAAATTAGAGGGTTATGGGGACATAGATCATTATGAGTGGGAGGGAACTAAAAAAGACGTTTGTCAAAATAAACATTTCTAACTTTAGAGTGATTTATTGACAAAATGATAACACGAGCAGAACAAGTGAGAAGCTTTTAGGATTAAGCTTTATCTGCCTATTAGCTTTTGTTCTTTTAGCCACAGTTAAAACTATAGGGCGTATCTGGGAACCTCATTACCTGTCAGTGGGGTATCCTCCTTCACAAAGGTTGACCAAGGCATACAGCTGTCTCAGTGCATACTCATACTGAAATAAACAAACATTGTTAATCGTTTCAGTGATGACAAGCAGGTATTGTTTATCCAGACTAAATGGAAATAATTTAGAGATGCTATTAATATTCAAGGTGTTCAACTGATGATCTAGTACTAGGCTAAACGGATCTTTGTTCTGCTCACTTTGCTCTTTGAACTTCAGGCAAATTCAGCTGTGCTGCACACTGGCCTCGTAGGCAAGACCATCTAACCCATCACATTTTTAAAATCTCACAAAACAAAACAAAAAATCCACTGAAGAGGCTATCTTGCCTGACATCAGGATTGTCTTATTCTTATCTAAACAGTCTAACAATAGGATTTGATCCTCAACTGGGATCCCAGGAAGAGCAAACAGTAATAAAGCCCCCAAACTAAAAAGTGGTTTTCAAGAATTCAGCAAGACTATGGAAATGGCAGCGAGGCTACTGCAAGGAATCATGCATAATACTATATCATAATACAGAAATCTCAATGCACCAAGATTATGAATTCAGAGTGGTGGTGCTTGTGTTTCTGTTTTGTCAGTAGAGATGTTTCAAGCAGAAATACAAAATGACTTTTTTAACATTGGGATTTCTGGGGAGGGAACTGATAGAAGCGACAGCACTAACTAGTAAAAAATACAGATTATTTTTGGGGTTGTTTTTAGTAAACTTCTTGCTTACCTAAAGGTGTAGTAGAAGTGGTTTCCTGCTTCCAAAAGCATTACTTACCCCTCCTCCAAAACTAATCTGTATGACTGCCCCAAGGTAGCTTTTTAATAAAAGCTGATTTTTGCAGATGGGCCTACGACTGTGCTAGTTGTTCTGGCCTGTTTATCAGGTGATACCTAATGAGTGACTTACCACAGGTAAGTGCCAGTTGAAGCAATGAGCTTTGAAGTGGTTCACCACTGACTGGTAACAGTCATAATTGCTGATGGTCAATCTGTCTGACAGAATCTGCTTGGTCTGTTCTGTTGAGCCTGTTACTATGGTGACTATCTTCCGCATGGATTCTTGGATAAATTCTTTCACCTGCACATAAAACAACAAGAGCTTAAAACATGCTTTTTCCAAATCTAATTTAAAGACTTTGAATGAAATTTCTCTTTCTTTAAACCTCCCTTAACTTTTGGGCTCTTTAGGGAACCAAATTTTGCCATTTATTTTTAGCATAGTCTCTTGGACTTGTCTCTTAACACTCAAATGAGAAGTGACAGAAAGTCAAGATTCCCGGAACCCAAAATCACTTACTGTCCTTCTAGTGTCTGCCAGGGAAAGAAGGCACCACCAACACAAATACTGACTTCCATTTTGCAGGAGCTATTTGATTTGGAAGGTTTCAGTTCTACTGAGACAAGAGTTTCTCTAACACCAAAGATTAACTCTTCCCCACAATAATCCCTATGGATGCAGATGAGGACAGATGAGGAACTTCCTGTCATTAAAAGCTATGAGACTGACTTTTGCATTTGCTTACCTTTGCCTAGATAACCATTACTGAATGTGCCTTGTGGAACAGATCCTTGAATTTTAAACGAAGAGTAAACCATCAGCTAGAGGTTACTGTCTGAAGAGTAATTTTGTTGACTTTCAGAGATTTTACTTCTGCCATTGCTTAGGATGGAAATTAATCTGGCCTGATGAGCAATTATTTTTTCTTTTTTTACCTCCAGGTATGCTTTCATCTCTGCAGCAATCTTCTTAGCCTCAGAAATGTCATTGGTAGCCATCAGCTTTCGTTTCATGATTGCAAAGGGCACATCAGGACTAGGTGTCAGGTCATAGTGTTCTACAGGTGGCAGAGAAATGGGCATAGTTTTCTTCCCCGTGCCCTGAAACTGCATCACTTTCATGGAGGAGATGCTCTGAAGGATAAAAAGTAAGCAGATGGAAACTGTCAATCACCCTCCATAGGTAGTTCTGTCTTTGCCATGCAAACCTAACTCTCTAAACTTGTTTTATTAGAGACAATAAAGGAGATCACAGGGTTGTAGATGTGTGTATCTGCGTGTATGCACATATTGGGGTTTTTAATACAATGAGGTAAAGGCTGCCAAAAATCAGGAACTTTTATTTCCAAAACTCACTGGGGGGAAAAAAGGCTGCCAGGTTACATAACTGCACATTATTTTTAACAAGTATTTTATGTTGTTGCATAATGGGACTATTACAAATGTTGTATCACCTTTTAGCTCTTCCCATTTGAGGGATCATTGTACTTTTTAACGTTTCACTAATATTCATAATATGCCTGGAAGTGGTAAATACCTCTCTTATACTTTACTCGAATGTCCAATCACTAGCAGAGCTTGGAGGACAACTTGTACCCTGATTTCTTGGATTGAAGCATATGCAAGGCTGATTTCCCTTAGCATCAGGATCATCGTCTCTTAAATGCTAAGAGGTCTTCTAAGACAAACGGCTCATGACTGAAAATGACTAAATCAACCCTGCCAGTTTACAGCTGTTTTTCGTTTGGGTTTGTTTGGTTTAAGGCATGAAAGCATGGGTTTGAAAGGCTTGAAGATACATTTGAGCAGGAAGCCCTCTCAAATACATACTCTGTTTCCATACTGCATCACATGGCTGGTGTTGGTGCGTTTCTTCACCAGCTGAAATTGCTTGTGGAGTGTTTCTTTTCTTAGATCCTCCTGCATGAAGAAACTTCCGTGCGGTCAAAGATACTTACACTCAGCTATTCTAAAAATGCAAGGGAAGCTGAAAAGGGTCTCAGCTGCCAGTTTGTAGAAGGAAGTATAGGGCAAGAGCTATACAACCTTTGAAAGACATGAAAGTAAAAACTGAAAAGAAGATTTGACAGCATATTGTCATACTGCTTTTAGCAATCTCCTAATCTCCCAGCAAATGGGCAAGAAGGGAGTGGACTAGCATACAAATCCCAGATTTATTTCATTAACACTATTCTCCATTATACTAACAAGTGGGCTAGCCACAGTTCAGTATTTAAGCACCCCTGAAGCAGACATACTACTTATTGAACTGCCCAATTTGTTTAACACATTTGGAGATGTGGTCTCAGATTAGCGAATAAAGATTATGCGAATTTGGAACTAGAAGTTAGATATTTTCTATCTTATAAATAACAAAGAGACAACAATATTTCTGAAAGCTGGTATTGGAAGTAAATTCAGTGGCCCAAACAAATAAAGATTATATATATGGTTCTGAGCAGTATAAAAATACTTTTACCAACTTAATTTGTTGATTTTGATCTCACATAAAGCCAAGTGTTTTCACAAATCCTGTAAAAGAGCTATGTTCAAAAAGCCTAGTGATCTTTTTCATATATGAAAATGAAGAAAATTCATTTAAGTAACTTACCATATCTGAATCTTCCATCCAATTCACACTGTACCAGTCCCCAAGATAAGTCTGCCTTTCATCATCATAGTAACATGCATAAGATGACTCTTTGGGATTAGCAGCTGTTGTTGCATAAACTGTAATACAAATAGTAGGGGTTTTTTTTATCTTCTTTTCTTTTAAATCTCCTCTACCCCCTCCATGATTTAATACTTAGCTGCACATGATATATCTGTCTAAGTACTTTGCCTTTCAATCATTTACTTCTAAATAGTAGGAAGGAAAGAAGCCTGTTAATCATTCTGTTCAGTCACCCTCAGTGCTGTTCCAAGAGCTGCTTCTTTGCTGCCAAATGAGGTCTGGGGTGTTTAAAAAGAATGTCTGAGAGAAAAATCTACTATTCAAGAACTGCCTGAGAGCACTGTGCACTAACAACTATCTATACATTCATTTTCTTTATTACAATAATGAGAACTTTTCTCCAAACTTGAAGTGAATCCCCAAAAAATCATCTTTTCTTCCAGATAATGCCACCTTCTAAGTAATATACTTTGTTGGATAATGCTCTACACTGAGAGAAAAGAAAAATAAACCTACAACATCTGCCCCAAGCACAGTGTTCCCAGTAAGTCATGTCTAACACAGCACAAATACTGTAAACACATTTTTACAGATACAAAGACAAAAGTTATTTCGGCTTTTTGCCAAAGTCAATACATAGCATAGTTGTGTAATTGAAGGAAAATCCAAATTTCAAACTAAAAGTGTTCTACATGATTTTATAGAGCTATCGTGTTCTTTCTACTCAGAATGTACCTAAAGCTCAAAAGTAAAAAAAAAAAATCTTTAATCTTGTCTGTGCAGTAAAATGCTCCTCTTAGCACCCTTCAAAATGCTTACTAAGTAACCAGTTAAACTTCTTAGCTCATCAGTGAAAGCTGCCAAAGACAGCTTTGTACTCTAATACATAAATTGTCAATTTTCTGCCTTTGCAAGTCTGTGGCAGAGCTGGTTGTAAAACCAGAGTCCTCAGACTGGAAATTTCTGATAGAACAAACTTTGAAAATTACTGACCATTTGTCTTGAACAATCGTCAACATGAAACTTTCTGTAATAAAGAAAAACTGTTTGTAAGAAATCTTGGTGGGTGTCAGGGAGCACACCCAGGGCCAAACACCCGGGATGCCATGGACAGGCACATGCCTGATCTTCTCTGCAATCACATCTTCAAAACCACAACAGCGAGCACTTGTCCCCCAGCCACGGAATAAGTGTTTCAAAAGGCTGTGATTCCTTACCCTAATGAAGGCTGAGCTTCCAGCTCTGCAGCAGAGAGCTTGGAAACCCTGAAAAATCTGAGTTCCACATCCTGGGTTATTGTGCAAATGTGCAGCAAAGTTGCCTGGCAATGGTGTCTCACAACTGCTTTACTACTCAATGAAACTGAGAGCGGGAACTTCACACCTGCTGTTAGCAGTGCTGAGGCTGAGAAATGTCTTTATGACTTAACTGCTACCAGCCAAGGGCAACCACCTGGTTCCTGAAAAGAAATACTTTTTCAACTTCTCATTTCCAAGAAATGAAAGCCTTTTCAGTCTTTTGTAAGACTCTATTAAAAGGAACTTCCTGTAAATGAAGAGTATTTCTTTCTTGTGCTTCCCTGCTAAAATTCTACATAAACATGCCTTGAGCCTATTCTTGTCACAATCAATACTTGTTTAGGTCTGTGACAAGTTGTGATATTTAAGTCCAGTAAGTTAGCTGATTGCTCACCATTGATATTGTCCGCCAAATGATTCATCATAGATCCAGACTCACATGCTTCGATGTAGAACACCATCTATAAAATAAAAAAATAAATCAGAGACCGTAAGAAATTACATGAGGAAATGGAGAAGAGTTGTTTGGTGTTTTTCAGCTGTAGCTAGTTGGCCTGTACTGCTATTCCTGAAACAAAAGCTATGCATAATACTCCAAAACAAAAGACAGTTTTTAATTTTCAGGAATCAAACTATGTGGAAAGGGGAAAGAATCATAATGAAAAGGTGTTATTAATCTCTACAGAATCCACAGGGATTTACTGGCTAGTGTACAGACCACAGATCAAATATACAGCCACTCTATAGGCACAGCTATGTGTCAGTATTGAATGCAGTATCTCTGGAACTGATGCCAGCTGTGTGTTCCTAAACGCAACCAGCCATAGCAGACATTGCCACAAAGAGCTGCTTAAAAAAAGCACTAGTAAAATGTTCAAAATATTAATTTTTCTGCTTAACAGTATATGTGATAAAACAAATGCACAGAATTTTGTGACAAGAGGTTGAGTCTTTTAAACTATATAAGTAACTGTAAGAAAAACATGAGGTATATATAAGCTTCCTGTAGTAACAGCACAGTCTGAAGTGAACAAAGCACAGGAAGAGTCAGTATAGATTATGGGGGTGCAGCAGTTACGGATGTTGTTTTTCTAATCAGAATATGCAGCGTTAGCAAAGAGCAGTTACACTACATCTCAACATTGACTGCAAAAACAAGTAAACGAAATATGGAAGGAGAAAATTTGGAGCAGATCAATCCTTTAAGTGCAAAATCCTAATGCAAATTTAACTGCATGTAATAGATTATTCCTGCTTTGAACAACTCTCAAATTGAAGACATCTGTCTCTTCCATGCCAGCTGCTCTTTTAATTTCAGAACTTCTGTTATGCTTGTTTACCTTCCGGTATTTCTTGTGATGATACATGTACCAAATAGTCTTATTCAAGTCCTTCACGTGAAGCTGTAAAATAAGAAGGCTTGTATTAAAACCGCTTATGTTCCACAGACATACAATTCACTTAAGAATAAATACTAACTGTTGTGAATATGTACACTATTTCCCCAATAAATTTATCCAGTCCTTTGCCCTTCTGAAGTATAACATTCCAGTTTTTACCACTCTGGAAAAGATAAGTAATGGTCCCAGAGGACATGCATGGTGCACCAGAAAGCCAAGTCACACCTGTGTGAAACAGTCTGCTTGGACCACCAAAGTCCAGTGAAATATGGAATGACATAACTTAAGTTTCAACTGAATGTTACACATTCTAACTGGGAAAAATCCAAAATACAATGATGAGAAGAATATTGCTCTTTTTCTGCCTCTCCCCTCAATATAGCAGTGCACTGAATATTCTCATGTTTTACATTTATTAGTTATTATTTTAGTATGTCACTAGAATGATGGGTTTTATGTTATTCCCAAAGTGCTTACATCATCATCAGGAAAAGCCAGAAGTCCTGGAGCTCCATGGTCAGTGAAATAAACAAACACATGATCCTTGGGACCACTGTAATGAAACAATTGCAAACAAAGTCTTTTTAACTACTCCAACCTAACCTTAATTACAACAACAATCATCTGCTTCTCGGTGCCAAGACATGTCAGTATCTGAAAATAATACAGCTGAAGCACCTCCTCCTCTTGGTAATATTTTTTTCTTCCAAGCATATTATTTTGGATCCTTATTAGAGGAGATGAGTGCTCACAAAAGGAATGAAAAGAGGGATATCGGCTAGTCCCTCAAGCACAGGGAATATGGCAATCACACTTCATGTTCCACACTATAAACTAATTGTGAGACGGGGCTGTTATGTAGAGTATGGTGGAAACACAATTGGTTTTTAATGGCTATCTGAAGAATTTGTTATACTGTGGGCATTTGTAGAAGTCTGGTAAAAAAGGAATGCTTTTATACCTAAGTTATACCAAGGCACCAATAACACAGGGATAAAGCATAAAACCCTCTTTGCTAAGACCCTTAGGTACGTGTAAGCACTACCATGGCCATAATCAGCCACACAGACCACAAAGCAGTGTGAGCCTACAACTCCATGAGGAACTGATGCATGTGCACACACACTTGTAAGGACAGACTGGCATTTGCACCAGTGTCTCTGCAGTCAGTTGAGCACTGAATGTTCACAGGCTTTGACACCCTCACATCTGTGTAGTACAGTTTGCTGTACAGTCTGATTCCACTCTAAATCAAACAAAATCATGTTTGGGTGATAGAAATCAAACAAGATCATGTTTGGGTGATAGAAAAGTCTTGCCCTAGCAGCAGATCTGCAAAGAAATTTTCCTTTTAAACTGTATTCAGGGACAATTAAATATAAAACACGTAAAAAGATCAGCAGGAGTGTCCAAGCCCTCCTCTGTTCCCTCTGTACCAGAGTCCAGAAATCTTTATTTGCTTTTGCTCTTTCCTCACAGCAAACAGGTACAACTGCAGCAGCTCAAGGGAACATTGTCCAGCCTTCTGTCTGGCCAATAACCTACTGGTGAGGGGTACCACCTGGAAGCCTCCTGGGGAAAGGATAATTGAGTCTCGTCCCACCCAATAGCAAAAGTCAGGCCACTTGAAAATTCAAACACAGCCTAATAAGGCTGAGTGCTACTTTTCAGGTTCCTGCTCTTGATCCTAAATGCAAAAAATTTGACCAAGGTGGAATGTAAACAACTAGGACTTTTATTTGTGGGTTCAAGTTGTCTTCCTGAGTGCATTTGAAGAGTTTCGCCCTCTGCATAGCTACTCCCTTATTTGAATTGGAACATCAAGCTTTCACAGGTGAGGTGTGTTCAGAAGTACATTTTTTTTTTTAAACAAAAATTGCTTTATAGTCACCTCTTGACTCATTCCAGATACTAGAAGAGCACAATCTGGTAATGTGCAGTAATTTATTAACTTTTTGTCTATATGTTTTGCATATATAATTTTCAACCTCAGCTTTTAAGGATGAAGTTTAAACAATTCAGAGCAATAACTTATTGACTATTGTCCTGCTCCTTCTTTTTTATTGCTCTCTTCAGTGACAGGGTGGAATTCTTCTGCTCTGTTTCATTGCTATGCCTCTAAAATCAACTGTCAGATGAAGACAGACTTCACAGTTTTTCTTTAACAAGGTTAGTCCTTCTAAATGGTTGAATTTAAATTCCTAAAGGTTTTACAGTAATTCCTGTACATAGAAAAATAGAATATGATATAGCTCTTTACCAACAGTCAGAAATATAGTACATCTTAGTAAGCAGGCATCATACTTTCACATCTCAAACTCTGTAGAAGCAAGAAGAATAACTGACACCAAGTATCCTTCCACGAAGACTTCTTATTAGGCCCTCAAATATATTAACTACATTCTTGAATCACCTAAATTATATAAGCCTTTATAACCTACTATTAATTATAAATCTTACATTCCACTTAGCCAATCTATAATTTATTATTCTTCATATATTAGAATATGGCTAAACTTAGAATCATTTGTGTAACTTAGTTTACAAATAATTTAAGCATAATACATCACTTACAAGTTTAATTGCTCATATTACTTTTTCAATCACAAAGATTTTTTTGTGTTAATTATAAACCACAATTCCACTTCATTAGGAATAGAATTATGGTTTATATTCAGCCTCAATAACTGTACAGGTGCTACAAAGACCAAGGCTGGGATTAGACATGCAATTTTTCCACCTGAGGAGCTGGTTAAGCTCTCTCTGTCCCTCTGCCACTGACTGCTAAGTCTGACCTGAGTCTGACCTAAGTCTTCAGCTGATGAATAAAAGTGTTTAGGTACATTAAGATAAGCCTTAGAAAACCATTTCCAGAGGTCTCCAAAGCTTAGCAACACTCTCTTTGAATAGTCATTCTTGCAAAAGACAATAGTCTAAATAACAAATACCTCAACACAGTTGATACTGTCCTCTAGAACTTTTATACCTTAATCTATACTGGACTCCGCATCAGTCAAATATCAGCAGTTGATTCCTTGTGATGCATAATTTAAGAAACTAGAACCACTGTATTTGTAATGTGAAGGACCTGGAATTGCCATCAATAATTTTGCTGGATTCTCAAGTTGCTCTAATTTACCCTATTCTTTTGTTGAAATCAGTGCCAATTTACAACTACACATGCAATTATTTTCTAAATTAAACTTCTCTTACCTTTTCAATACTTTCCCTGATCCCACCCCCTTCACTGCTTCCTCATCTCCTCTGAGAACTGCAAGAAAATTCTTTGGAGTAACATCCTAAGGATTTGAGAAGATTAAAGTTAGATCTGATCATAAAAACAACAACAAAAATCTTCATTTAGAAAGATGGCTTCTGAAAGTCAGAATCCATGCATGGATGGCAAATTTAGCTGGCCATCCTTTTCAATCCATCTTTATCTAATGACTCACTTTGCTGCTGAATCATGAAGTCAGAGTAACTGGATTACTGTACTGATTTAATGAAACAATTAGTTTTACATAGCTGTTTTTCAGATTGAGTTACAACATTTACAAATCCAAGACCTTTCTTCCTTTTATTTCACGTGTCAGGATGGAAACAGTGTAAAGGTTCACTTTTATGACCAATGCTTCACTTCAAAGAATCTATTGTTTATATTTATCTTATGAACACCAAACTTCATGCCAAACCATGCAGGTGAATAAACTTGATGCTTTATACTATGTGCATTTTGGAGTGTAAGCTACAGGCTGAAAGAATTTATTCAGACATTGGATAACGCTGAACCTTCCCCAGGGAAAGGGGTTTTGTTCCTACCTCCTTTGTATAGTCCTTGGGTACCCCAGCATACACATCTGAGCCATTAGGTCTATTGATGACAATACCTTTTGTTGGATTTCTGAAAGGTAAATAGAACATAAAACAGGAATAATTAGCCACATGCCCTACAATGACCATAGAACAACCAGGAGCCAGCTTGCCTGAGAGTAAGGGAACTTGCACCATATGTCATTAAGTGATCTCAGAATATTGCACTTCAGTCAGTTACATATGCTTGTCTCAGGTGTTCTTACCCTCAGAGTACATTCAAGTATTCTACCTCAGATCATGTCAATTAATCTGAAGATGTAGGTGGATGGTCTCTATCATCTCTCTCCTTGAAGTCTTGCCTTTATTCCCCTGAACACTTTGCTCCCAGTGCTGCTGTGCCTGTAACATCTGCTGATTTTGGGGGACGTTGTTTTGGAATTAGACGCTGTATAAATAAACTGTTTCATACAGAAAGCAGTGATATGCTCTTGACAGTCACCAAGAATGGGACCTGTACCCCTCTTCGTTGAATGTACATGCTGGGAATTAATCTGATACTATCCTTCCAAAAAAGCCCTGCAAGTCATACACAGAGCTCCCCATACACTGTGTTCATGAGTTTAGGTTATCTATCTGCTGCACACTGTTATGCCTGGGAGTTAAGATCCCTTACTCTCCTAACAACAACGCTCTGCAGTCCTCAGTGCCACAGCTGATGCTGAGCTGTGGGCTAAGGCTTAGAAAGCTCATGAGCACATTTCAAAGGAGCATTACTGTGCTGATGGATGAAACCTCTCTATGCATATCACAGGTGGTTTTAAATGCTTTTCTTTCAAAACTAGTACAAACTCAAAACACACTGGTGACTACGGCATGTTTGTAGCAACCATAACCATTGTGATTCATCACTTACTCCTCATTATCAGCAATGTCATCATACATCATGACAATGATCTGCTCATCTGGAATTCCATTTCGGTGTACAATCTGGTACGCATGGCACACATCTGCCTGAAATTAAGCAAATTTTCATTACTAGCTTTAACAGAAATTTTACCTTTGAGACCAGAAAAAAGAAAACTTTTCAGACCTAAGAGCAGGCTATTGTCCAAAAGAAACTGTATTCCAATATAAGAGACTGAGGGTTGCTACAGAGCTGAAATGCTTAAACCAGAGCTCATTGTCTTTCTCTAATTAGGAGCAGTTGCATTAATAATAGAGACTATGATTAATATCTCTCCCTCGTTACCTGTTTCGATTTCTTATTTAAAGAGAAATCAGAAGTTACTTCAGACTTGGTACAGATAACAAAATTTAACATGAAGTTCTCACCAACATTCTGCATTGTGTGAGAAAATCAAAATAAAAACCTTCTGCAATGACAGATAAATCTGAAATGTGCCAAGCAGAAGAAAAGAGTTGGATTTCCACCAATTTTGCTTAGTTCTGCACCACGCCTGCATGACTGGGCATTGAAGACTGTCCTTGACTTAAGCAAGTATTCTTTAACAATCTCATCTCTGCAAAAATTTTATTAAATCTTGCTTTACTATAAGAGGAGAATTTGGGTTAAGGAATATTTTCTTTTTAAATATGTATTTCTTACTCTGCAGAGCAACAACTTCAGGGCACAACAGATTTCACTGGAAAACAGAATTGCAGAATTTCTATTCAGGCTCTTTTCCTGATTTGTACAGGATATGAATAAGCACATTTTCTTTACAGAACCATCTTCTTGTGATGCAGAAATAACAATACCCATTAAAGTGATATTACAGTAAATGCAGACCTCTATCAGAATGCTAACTTTCTAGTAACCCCAGCCCAAATTATTATCTTCTTTAAAACTTACAGTCCCTGAATGGCCTAATGGGACATTAACCATCATTCCTAAACTTGAGAACTACAACCCACCACATGCTAGAAAAAGCTGTGCAGGTTTAATGGAACAGATCTCATCTAACAACTACACACTCCAAATGCAGGCAAGAAGCAAGTTTTAAAGCTTACTTCAGTTGAACTAATCTAATTCACTAATTTGGAAACCAAACAGAAGTGGTTTAAGCGGACCAATGTCTGTTCAGATTACTTAGGAGTACTAGTGATTTTGATTAGTGCAACCGAAAGGACATTGTAAAATACTGTAACTTTATAATATGGTCTTCTAAGTGCAGATGAAACTGAAAACAGAAGATAGGTGCACAAGATTCTACGAAGGGTGAAGCATGTTCAATGCTAATGAACTGTCCACAGTAAAATCTCTTCATGTGACTAACCCCGAACATTGAACTGTTCCTACTAAAGCAGTGTTATTTCCTACTTTGCAGGTCAGCCTAGGTCTCTTCCACCTATCCCAGACAACCTCCCAGTTAGTTTTCCATTTCCTTACATGTCATTATACCAGCTGCTGCCTCAACAAGTCAAAACATTGAGGTTAAACAGAGTCAGGAAGGTATTGCATATAATATGAAACAGAAGAGCACAGGTTTGACCAAGCATGTATTCAAATTTCACAAGCAACCCAAGCAGAAGGAGAAGAAAACACTCATCAGGGCTTCTCTGCACTAATTGATGAGTAGATCATAGATCTCTTCTCACTCTCAAGATATCACACACCTCTGTGATGCTGACAGGAACTTTTAAAGGCTGGCAACACATGGAAATGCTTAGGCATACAGTGATATAGTACCACCACATTCAATCAGCAAGTGTCTGTGCTCCCACAGACACATGGCTGGCCAGTAGGGATTTTAGAGGTGTTTTTAACTGATGCCAAGTACCCAAAATTAAACTTTATAAATGCATATTATCAGCTTTTTTTGTTTCCTCTCCTTCCTTCTGGTTCATTCACTGTTTGCTCAGTATGTCCTGTCTTAGTAAACATTAGTAAAATCCCTACTGTAAAGGAAGACAGATCCATGTAGTCAATTCTCTTCAATCTTAACTTATGCCTGTTTGGGAGTTGTCCCAGCCTTTTAAAGCTTTCGACAAGGGAACTGTACCTGCTGATAGCATAATGAGATCACCAACAAAGGCTAGAGCATCAAGAACATGTTTTCCTGCTAAAACTCCATTGACTAAAGTAGGACAGTTCTGAGTAAACAGTTGGGATTTATTGCATAGAATTAGCTGGCCTAATTAGTCACCTTTGATATTGCTCCTGCTTGGTCCCTGTGTACACATAAAAAACACATAAATCTCTATAAAACCAGAGTAGAAAAGTCTGCAGCTAGAGTAGGGAGGTATATGTGAATCTAGAGTATTTCCTGTTGATGTGCAACTGCCTCTCAAATACTGCTATTTGAGCCAGTTTCTCTCAGAAATATTTCTGGCATATCTGTATCTGTAAACCACTCTAAAAGAGACTTGTTCCAGATCTCTTATTGGTATTATTCTTGTTGGTTTAACATGTGAAATGAATGCTATGAACATTTACTGGATAAATTGTCACTAAACCATGTTTTTGTGACTGTGATTTGGGGAAGGGCCGCAGCTGCCCCACAGAGCATAGGAAAAGGTGCAGCTGCACAGCTCCTGCTGCACAGCTGACCTTATGGGCAGCTCCAAAACGGACGCTGTTAAGACCTTTCACCCCTTGGTTAGTCTAAACCTGTTGCTACATCAGCAAATTTCTATGGAAGCTCTGCTTAAATAATTAACTCCTAGATTTTGAAAGCATGGGTATCAGAGCATGAATTACCCTGTTTTTACTGGGATGGGCATTTTGTTTCCCAAAATGTACATTTGGGGGAAAGTCTAAAAAAAAACCAAAAACCAACCAACCAAACAGAAAAACCCACCAAAAAAAAACCACCGCACCCCTATTTTCCTCTGCCACACAGCTGACTACACATTTGAATGACACAGCTTTTAAGTAGACTACTTGGGGGGATTTTTGGAAAAATCAAGTTGTTTATGACACAAGCTTGCATAAATAGTTCCTAAAGGGAAAAGCTTGGACTTGTGCGAAATTGGTTACTTCTTGTCTTGTGACTGCTAGGTTCATGGCTGAAAGGCATGTGTAAGGAACGGTCAGCTTCATCATAAAGCAGCAGATTCCCACTACAGCTGTGCTGAAATGTCACAGCCTAAACAAGAATGAACTCTGATATATAAACAAGGTAGAAGAATATGTCTGAAATGCCAGTGCCATCTTACTCCTTCCCTTAAACAAACATCAGTGAATCCGCCCAAAGCTGTAACTCTATCAAGTACTTAGGGAAGGTTTCCTGTAAGTTTGGTTTAAATTTTGTAAGCACAGTGAGGAAATGTTAATTGAAGCCATGTGGCCAAGACATCCTTAATGTCTGTTACCTACAAAACAGGAGAATTTAAGACTGTCTTGGAATAGGATACTGCTCTGGCTAGTAGTGTCTAGAGCACTGAATAAATACAGTCTCTGACCCACAAAGCTCAGTAAGTATAAGACTAAAAACAACAACCAAAACCAGACCCATGTATACAAATTTGTATTTTTTTAATTTTAATTCTGCCAGATTTTATCAGTCTGGCATTTTTCTCAAGTACGCACTCCATCTTTAGTAAGACTCTCATTTCACATCAGGCTTTTCCACAGACTATGTGGTTTTGAGTACCCAGAAAGCAAGGGTCTGTCTCTCTGATCTGATGTGAAGCCACCTTTAGATTTGAGTTAGCTGGTATGTCCATCTCACAGAAGAGCCAGACTATTTCTCCAAATGAGAACTAGTTTTGAGTCATTCTCTAAATCTGACAAAAGCATTTAGTACTGTATTTGCTCACTTGTGCCACCAAGCTTACCAGAGGTATTTTATCCAGCTCTTTGTGCAGTAGAGAGCTGAGCCACTTCCCCAAGGAACAGGGGCAGTAGTCTTGAACAGCAGCCAGTCTGGTAATAGAAAAGCTGCTACAGAGAAGTCAGTGTAACTGCTGAGGAGCAGAGAGGAGCATGCTGATAGCCCTTCCACAGCCCAGGCAACTCTAATCAAAACCACTAAAATAAGGATAAAAACACCAAAGAACTCAGAAGCCACAAGCATAAAGCAATATACAAGCTAGTCTTGCAATGACAGTAAGCCTATTACATTGGGCCCTATACTACACAAAATACTTAAAATTATTTTAGGAACTTGATGAGATAAATGCATAAGACAAGTTTAGATCATCCTGATTAGGAAGAAGTCCCAGTTCAGCCATCACAGAGGAAGCAACTGCCTGCAAGGTGTGAATCTCGCTCATATTAAGTACAAATGGTGGGGTTTTTCCTTATCTTTTCTATCCTTGGATCCTGACTGCTGACAGCTAAATAACCAGTCTTGGGCAGAGTTCCAGATTCCTTGAGGTTACAGGTGCAAACTCAGTGTTTCCAGGGTCTGCAGTCTTTACAAACTAACTGTTCCTGGGGTCTGTACAGCATTTCATGTATGAAATGAGACATTCTTGAATATGTAATCTATTTCTTCTGCTTTTGTGGTTGCTCAGTCAGATGAACACATATTACCACCAGATAATCACTGTGGCAGACAATACAGTATATTTTGACCATGTTGAAGCAGGCAGCATGCAAAACTGGAGCTCACAAAATAAAAATGTAATACAAACATGTAACATCATTGTACTAACTGTGCCCTGGACAGCTGAACCAAGCAACTGAAACCCAAAGATGTGTCTGCTCAGTTCTCAAATTACAAAGGGACATTATGAGTGCAGTTGCATGTAGGGAAATAGCAAAGAGTACAGTAATAAAAAAAACCCACATTGAGTAACTACTTACTGGAACACATCTACAAATCCACTTGTACACAGGCTAGGTCAGAGAAGTTCTGGGGAACAAAGGCGATGGCAGGAGTAAAGTGAATTAGAGTACAATGTATTTTCCTCTGCAGTTTCTCCCTTGGAAAGCAAAAAATTACACAAACCTGCAATCCTGGAGTACTGCTTTGATTTCTTATAGTACAGGTATGATTCTACTGAACAATACCACGTGTTTCTATGCGTGTTCGCTATGTGCTCTGAAGCACAGAAGTGACAGACCAAGCCCTGTTCCCAGTTTCATTGCAAGCGACTTGAGCAAATAATTTAATTACTTTAGATGTTTTTGCTTCCACTGCTGGAAGGTAGGGAACACTAACATACAAAGACATGGTGATTAGTCTGCATAAGGTTTCCAAAAACCTGTTAGAACTCCTCAGACTTCTGTAGCATCTTTCCTCCTCTGTATAACTGTCCTAAAAGTCTATCATTCTGCTTGTTTTCCTGGGAATGAAATTCTCCAATTTTTTGATACCCAAGGCACCCTTGTCTGGATGACACGTCACGGCACACACAAGAGGATTTCCCATGACTAACTGCTGGGTCTGTCTCACCATATGTCACTCTCCTACCAAGCATGCTCACTCCAGACCCTTAAGATTGGCCACAAAAGGGCACTAGGCAGAACAGCACAAGCTGCTGATGTGCTGCATCTTGTGGGAATTCATCTTTTTCATAACTAAAACTAAGCTAAGATGCACAGTATCTTGCTCAGGACAGGCAAGTAAGAACCCAGCCTCATTTTGAAGGATCCTTCATACAGACTCTGATGCCGCTTTTGTAACTTTAATAGGATTATTATTGGTGTTCTAATTTTCTTATTTCCAAATGTTAATAATGAACCTGAGGCAAGTGGAACTTTAAAATACAGAGATTTCTAGTATTTAAATTCAGAACAATCTGACATGGCAGATATTTCGCATTGTTAGTTGACATTATCTCCACAATTAAGGTATTTAAAGAAATTCTGTTCTCATTTTTCTAACATGGAAAAGGAATTACTTAATAACTGCCTGAAAAGCATGACCACACTCAAAAGTTAATAGACTGCTGTGAAACTGGCATGTTCCAAAGACTCTTGAACACAAATACGTAAGTGTGGATCTTGTGTTCTTCATAACCCTATTATACCTGGCAGAGACACTAGCCATTGAAGGCTCACTGACAGAGAGACTACCAACTGTGCCCAGGCAACTGAGAAAAGGAATTCTCATGAGCCACAGCTTCAAAATTGTAGTTTTATTTAAAGAATTAATGTTGTGGTATTAACTCCTCCTATAATGGAAGGAAGCCAGCTAGACTGGTTATACAGCAAGAGCAACAAAAAGAGCACCACTCAGTAATTAAATTTAGACACCCTAAGACAGGAAGTAATCAAGTACAGCAGTAGTATTTTCATCACTGTTTTCCAATTTCAACTTTAAAACTCTTCTTTAAGATTTAATTTGAAATAGGAATAGTTTATATTAAGGCTGAAATATTCCAACTACAATTATCGGGTGATATCTACTCTGTAAGGAGCTGGCAAAATCCCTAAAACCTGTTTGTCAAAGTGTTGAGCTAGCACTTGCCAGTAACAGGTTGTTCCTTCAGATGCAACAAGATTGTCAGTCTGATTCATTTAGTTTTAAGCTCATCACTACGCTGGAAGTTACAAACTGATTGTGAGCTGAGAAGGAGGAGAACACACACAAAACCCAGGGTGCCCAACACACAGAAGGCTCATTTGTTCCTCCATCAACCAAGCGGATGAATCTCTACATCTTACAGGCAGTTACATTAAAAATAATAAATACTTTAAAAGTTCTAGTGTTCAGCAAATCAGTCTGTACATTTCATACTACTCAGTTTTAAAAATGCTGATTTTGTACATTGGTATTTAACCAACAATACTATAGTAAACTATTTTTCTAACATTTAGAAATATATAAATGTACACATAAACCAGAATTAAATCAGCCATGCTCTCCAGGAAAGCTACGTTGCAAGTTTAGAGCAAAGACAGCATTTGGGCATAGATTAATCTGTTCAAGGCATTGTCCAGCAATTCCCCAAAGGGAAAATGCTACAGAAGTTTCCTGACTGCTGATTATAAATCTTGAACTTAATCAGTGTTACGTCACTTGGATTTAATCCTGTCCATAGTGACACCCACACTCAGTCCACAATTTCACAACACACTGGTTTTCCCAGCAGTGTTAGACTCAGGAGTTCCGGTTCCCTTTCCCCCTGTTTCTGCCACTCACTTTGTTCTCTGCACTCTGGTGCCCCATATCTTTGTTGTGCCAACATAATTCTGAGGCAATGCAAACTTAAACTCACATTAAAAAGAACCCCCTTCCACATGTTCTCCACTCCTCAAAACATACAGTGCATTTGCAGCCTTCACAGATTTTTTAACTAGAAAAAAAAGGAAGCTTTTCATAGCATAATGAAAAGAGGAAAACAAATGGAAAGAAACATATATGTGTCTCAAAATGAGGTTTAACTCTAGATATCATTTGTACAACTGCAAGTTGGGGTTAGATCCTCTACCCTAGTTAGTAACCGAGATTTACCCTAAAAGGCACAGGTCTCCCAGGATGCAGAAGTGTGATTAGAGAAAGAATACTTCTCCTGTAATGACAGCTTTTTCAAGAGGTTAGAGACTGGAAAAAGTTGTATGTAAAAAAAAAAAAATTCACACAGTAAAAGGAGCAGTGGAAGGGGATTCCTGGGGTGGTAAAAACAAGAACTAAAAGCAGGTTCTGAGTGAATCTTGCTGCTGTTTGCTTTGAAAACTTCACACACACCTGGGAGTCTAGAAGTAGAAGCACTTGCTCAAATGACAGAAGGTCTGAACTAGTCTAGATGATCGGCAGCTATCACCTCCCTGCAAGTCTGGGAGCTGGCATTTTCTGGAGCATGGACAGCATCAGCATGTGGAACCAGCGGTCCTTACCTGGTGGCGATAGTTGTACCAGCCATTCGAACCTGCAACAATCACCACCCAGTGCTTGCCTCCATCTTCGGGTTCTTCCATGGGGAATGTGCTGATGCCCAGAGCACAGCCCAGCAGCACAACTGCTTTCAGTATCATCTCTCTTCTTTATTTACTCCACAAACGGCAGAAAATTTTCCTAATGAAGAATTTTGAGAGAAGTGAATGAGAGGACATCAGTCAAAAACAAATGCAAAACGAACATCAGCAGTACCACAACTAGAAGCTCTTCTTGCTTGTGGGGTTTTTTTGTTTGTTTTACAGACCATTTAACCCACAGTACAATTTCTGGTCATATCTTCCTTTAGCACCAAGCTGCTACTAGTTACAATAGTTTTTTGTCAGCTTTTTAATCTGACTGAAAGCAATTCTGAATAGGACAACCAAGTTGTTCAGCTCCCTCTGGTTGTTTTGTTCCATAATAGCTGGCAATGAATAAGTCTCAAATACAAAACAAGCCTCACTATTAATTATTTCACAGATAAAACTTTTTCAGATTAAAACTATTCTCTTGGTCTCTGCTTATGTGATTCCCTGGTTTCTACTCACTGGTAATTAGTTCATTATTATTGAGTCAAATCCCAGGTGATGTAGGATACTCAGACAGAGAATTTCTGGGGAGCTGGAAGGTCAGTGTCACAAAAGCTGTCTGTGCCCACAACACCACAGAGGGTGGAAAGGGGCCGTGCCACTGTTCTGCACAAGATACAACCCTAACTGCTGGGGCTAGGGGGAAGTGCAGGCTGTGAGAGCCTCATGCTATTTGTGCAACCTGTCACGCTAGTGGAGAGCAAATGTGAACCAGTACCACATGAAAGAGAAGCATTTTCGCCTCTTTTGCTCAATGGTTAAGTGTTTGCACACCGCGCACAGTGAGAAAATTGCATCTGAGCCTGTGAATGTCAAATTTAGAAAAGCTGAGCAGAAGGGAGGTTTGAGCCCATGCAGAAATGGCTCTTTCTACTTTCTTGAGAGGACTTAGAAGTAGGGTCCTTGCTAGTGAATGTCCTGAGCACCTTAATTGTCTGATAAAGCATTTGCTCTATAAGCAAACTATCTGGCCATATCTAATCACAGGTTTAAGGTTTGTGTTTTGAATTGGGGTTGGGGGCAGGCAGATTCCATTTATTGGTCATAGTCTCAGGTCTGCTGCATCCAATGTGAAACTCTAAAAGCAAACTCCCCTGAAGAATTGCATGCTCCTGGCCCACGCAAAAAGATTACACATTTCCTCATGCACTGAGAGATGGGATTTTACACCCATCCACTCACAAAAAAAGAGATCCTGGAAGTCAGTAATTGCTGCTAGGTATGGAAGAGGTGTTGTAGTAGGAGGCAGAGTAGTCTACTTAAACATGGCTTTTTCCGGAATAAAAGCTAGAAACCCCCAAGCCACGCAATACGGTCACAAGGCAAAATGTCAAAACTACCACTAAACCAAGTAAACGGCATCTAAGTCAGCCTCGGTACCCCAGTCAAAACCACCCATCTGCAGCCACTCAAATGAGGCTGAAACAGAGAAGCAGCCAGCTCCTCTCCAAAGCAGCTGTGTTCAGTGAAGACTACTAACATAGCACATAGCATGGGTTCACTGGTCACTAAGATTTAGTCTTCCAGGCAGTAGGATGAAAAATGTATATATATGTATATATTATACTATATATATATATATATTTACAAGTTGGATTTTTTATCCTTTTTAGTGGAGCTAGCACAAAGTAAAGGAAGTCATGTTATCATATGAGCTCCTATAGGAAGAACTGTTACCACACATAAAAACTCCAGAATAGAAAAGGCAGAACCAACATTAACTGTTACAAAACTGCTTCTTCCAAAAACTTACCTTTCAGGAAGAAGCCATTCCTGTCACTGCCTGTGACACTTGGAGCAAGACTAATACATAGTAATTTAACAATTTAGGGTTTGTTGAATTATTAGATTCTTCAGCAGTCAAGCGGATATGAAGGAATAAGCAGATTTTTCATTAGATGATTATACTCTCTCATGTTGAGTTGGAATTGTAAAGTTGTGTCATTGCTGGCACCAAACAATGACAGGGGGCTTTGTACGACAACTCCGCCTGATCTATCTTGTCACTTCTTCAGATGATAAGACAAATAACATACTGTGCTGAAGATGCACTGAGTGTACAACACGCATAAAACTGCCTATTTTGTTGCCTACAGCCTGGCTAAGATTCAGACCAAGCTGTTCAGAACTTTTGTAAAGTGCCACAGTATGCCACAGGCCAATGAGCCTATTCATTTCCAGTATTCAATTTCAGGTATAACTAACTCCTGAAATATTAGGCAAGAAAATAAAATCAGTATCTTTTAGAAAATCTGCTTATAAATCTTAACTGAGTTTGACTTACTGGAACATCTAGCTGAATTTCCTGCAAACAGATCCCTCAGAGCTCAGTGTCTATCTCATAACATTTCTCCAGCTATAATATGTATTTACATGAGAAAAAAAAAAGAAAAGAAATGGTTCAAACAATTGCTGGAGAACCTTTCACATGATGATACTTAGCTCTTTGAGATACCATTCATTAGAATCCAGGGCATATCAGTAGAAGCTGTGTTGGTGCCAGCTGTTCACTGGGCCATATAACATGATGGCTAATTTCAAGGGAAGTCCTGGCACACAGACATCCATCACATGGAAAGCGTCACTGCCACTATCAGTTACTGATATACCAGGCAACCAGAAACAGTTTGATGAGATTGTCTTTCCTGGTGAGTTCACGCTCCTGACTGTACTAACAAGGTTCTACAGTTCTCAGGACCCCAGCCAGTACCTCTGAGAGGGCCCATGCTGTGCAGGCACAGATGTACCACAGATGTACCACACACCAGCACTGCATTCTGCCCCCAAACAGCCCCACAACAGAAAAACCCCAGCCCAGATGAGGAACAGAGACTTAAGCTACCAGCTCCTCAGGCAGTCCCTCCACGAGGGATTCAAGAGTCTTCCGGAGGGTATCTAAGTCCTCACAGTTCTCACCTCTGCTGAGACAAAAGTTGTGACTGATGCAGAACATCCAGGAGAAAAAAATAAACACCAAGAAACATTACACAGTGCTAGCAAATCGTATATATTTTGTCATGGATTATTTAGAATAGAAAAGAACCTCCTCTTTGGCACTAATTAATGACATAAAATCTCACTTACCTGTCTTTTCCTATACTATAATTAAATCAGATTAACACCAGAAAGGAGGAAACAAAAAAAAACCCCAGACATACCACAAAGGACTAATAAACCATAATTAATAAAGGCTCAGCTCCCCTAAGTTCTTCAAGCAGCACTTAAAATAGGTTTAAACACATGTGCAGTGGGAATGGGTCTTTATTGTTTGTCTCGAACTACTACTTAAATAAAAACCCAAACCAAAACCAACAAAAATCTAAACATGCAAATGATGATCAAACAAAAAAATACACTCACGCACACACATATTTCTACTTGTTTTAAAGAAAGCCTCTGAGTGCAAGTGGGCAATTCAAAAGCCTGTGTTCAGGGTTGTGTTGTACAAATTCTTGACCTACAGCCGAGAAGAGAAAGTTCCCCATCACATGCTTTGCCTTCAAGTCATATTAAGAGAAAGCAGCCCAGCTGACCAGCTTACCACAGGTACAGAAAAAGCCTTTCTCTGAAGATCCGTCACATGCGATCAGTCCTGAATCACATGCAGATTGAGACTACGTGGAAAAACTAAAAATTTACTACAAGATCATCTTAGAGCTTTGGTTGATCCACAAAATATGATAAGATTTCATCAGCTCTGCCTAGTCTTTCTGACAGAAGAATTAATTAACTCTGCCTTGAGACCATGCCAGGACAAAGGCCCATCTCAGACACAGTGGGTTCAGCATCAGACCACCAGGCAGGTAAGGCTGCTGCACAGTTTGCACAATCTGTGGAAAAAGACCGTCCAGAATTGGGTGGCTCCTGCCAGAACAACTCACTCTTAAAACCAGTCTTTCCTGATAGAGGTACATTGACCACTTCCCACTAGATAGCTAGCATACATCTCTGACTTGATAAGAGAGAGGTACTTAAGGAAGACCACATCTGGAAATGGCCGGCTGCTGCTAGAACAATTTTTCCGGCCAACTGCCTGTTCCCAGAGTTCACAACTTTCCTTTGGGAAACAGTCCTTTAAGACCAATACTCTTAGAATAGGATAGCACTCTAAAGAAAGGACTTTGAGTTGATCTAAGTATTTTCCACTAGCTTTTAAAGCAATATTGACACTTCAGTAGCTTGCACTCCAAATACCTTAAGCACAGTCTCTAAGAGCTATATAAACAGAAACCATATCTCTATTTTACTTGCATGAGAAGTAAGTACACTAACAGTAACCTTGCTGAAAAGTAACAGCCTTAAGCTGATCAGATGATCATTACAGCTTTTCTATGAAGTCTTTCTTAACAGCTCACTTCTTATAACCACTAGCCTTTCAGATTCCAGAATCAAGCCACAGTTCCTTTCTCCACACAGTGCTTGCATACTGGCTGCCACTGTAATACTTAGATGCTGATTTCCACAAAATATGTGGCAATCCTCCTCACAGGAAACTGATGTCCACAGTCCTGTCAGCAATGTTCTGCCTACGTGCTGTGCTGGCTGCTACACAAACAGAAGCACCTAAACCTGTGATTAGGCCCCTGCACAAAAAATCTGATTTTCTGATTTTCTTTCTGCACTTGTGTGGTAGAAAGAAAAAAATCTTTATCATTATAAATTCTGATACGGTACATTTTGAAGGAGATTATGGTCCCTGTTGCAAAACATTTCTTTACAAAGTCTGCTAGTAACCATTCTGTGAACCGGCTTATTATGATTAGAACTTGTAGTAAAATATTTCTGTTTAGCTAACTGAAGATGTATAAACCACTTTTACTGTAAAAACCCGTGAATTTGTAGTTAACTCAGAATGATTCTTAATGTTAAATAAATGTATTTAAAAGTAGTTATAAATAAAGTTCATTCTCATGTTTGCAGATTTACTTTTCTCAGGAGCAGAGATGGTACAATTTACCTGAGGGTAAAAAAAGCCAAAATCATTCCTAAAATGGTGATAAGCCAATACACCTCGTTTAGGGGATTTTTTCTCTACACACTTCAAAAAACCCAGATTCAAATCTGGCAAACCTTAAGGCTTCAGTAAAACTGCTTCTGCTATTTACTTTCTTATCTGTCTGCTGATGCACAAAGCCTCTGCCATCACATTCTGATAGTAAGAAAAAACAGATACTGCAACACTGCATGAGTAACTTCGTAACATTCCTTGATTTGGCATGGGGGGTATAAGGGTAGAAGAATAAGTCAGATAAGGGTAAGAATTTCTACTCAGCAAACATGGGAAATGTTGGGAGCACAGAGAGAATGAAATTCTGGAGAAGTTATTATGCAGAAATTCCTGTGTGAGATTACACACGATTCCTGCACTCCACATGTCTTTTACTATGGTTTATCTTAGCATTCCAGATCTTGGCGACAATATTTATCTTAACCCCCAAATACAGACACCCAACACAGTGTTGGTCCATCCTAATTGGGAGCTAGTGGTGCTACCACCTCCAAGCAGAACCTCATGTTACGGCAAAGCTGTATACCAGCTATAAATAACCAGCCACAGCGCAGCACCTTTCAGTCACCACCAGCTCTTTGCAGAAATCCCGTAAATAGTCACTCCATCCTTTTCCTCCATTAAAAATGTATTACCGGTGACTAAATCTAAGCTGTTGCCTCTGCTTCCCCCCTCTCCTCTGCCAGCCTTGGCCAATGCCCCTCGGAAGGAGCCGCTCTGACTCCTGTCTCTCTTCCAGCACGAAGGGATCATACACAGTTCCCGAGCCAGGCGTGCCAGCCCCAGGGCCAGACGGGGCGCCGGGCGGAGCGGCGGGAGCTCGGCAGCGCTCGGAACCCAGGAAGGGAACCGGCACCCTCGCCCGCTCCTCTGGGAGGCGGCGGGGCCGCTCTCCTCTGCCTCTGCCGCCGGGCAACGGTGCGGGCCATCCCCCGCTCACAGCTCCCTTCGCTCAGGCGCACCCCGCTTCCTCCCCTCCAGCCGGAGCCCCCGGACAGCGCGGCCCCGCCACGCTCACCGCTCCGTGCCGAGGAGTCGCCGCCACGGCCGCTGTGATTGCGGCGAGCGCCGTGCGGAGCCAGGCGACCGCCGCGCGCGGGGCGGACCCGGGCCCCGGCCAATCGCGGCCGGGCGGAGGCAGGGCCGGACATCCACCTGGCCGCACTACGAGCCCCAGCAAGCCCGGCGTCCCACTCGCTCAGGCGGCCGCGGGCCCTGCTCGCCAAGCTTCTTGGGAGTTGTAGTTCCGCGGCTGTGGGGTGAGTCGCCTGGTCCCGGGTGTCCCAGGAGTCCCGGGAAGCTCCTCTCGCGTGACCCGGGATCGCGGCGCGGACGCGTCGGGAGCCGCCGGGAGTCTCCTGGGCCGTGGCGTTTGCGCAGGTTGTCCACGGGACGCGAACGGGGCAGCGCCGACTGCGCCTTCCCGTCGGGACTGCCCTGTGCCTTCGGGGCCGGATGGAGGCAGGAGGCCCAGAACGGGAAGGCAGAGGAATGTGCCAGAGGGAATCCATGAAATGACGGAACAAGAGGAACGGCCCTACATGGTCCTTGTGTGTCTCTGCAAGGATGGCCGGCGGAGCGCTGGCTGCTCGCTGCGGGCTGTGCACTGCCCATCGCCTGCTGCCAGCGGCGCGGGGCGGAGCACGGACCGTCCTGAACCGCCCGCACCGGCAGGGGGGCCGGGGCTCTGGTTGTGCACTGACACCTCTGCGAAGTCGTCTCCGCTTTTAATGAGAGAAGGAAAAACAAAGATCCTTTTTGGAAAGTAGCGGCACCTGTTTCTTTGCCTAATAAAGCACACCAGCTTCCTCATTGCATACTATAAAAACCACCTGCATATCAGTACAAAAACCCCAACAACTAACTTCGCATTTTGTGACCACTTTTTGAATGTCTGCAGAAAGTCATAGTTTTGCTTTGACTCTGCCATTTGCATTGTCTGCACCGACTTAGCTTTGCTTATGATCATAAATGTAAAAGGTCATTACAGGTTAATGATTATTACTTTTCTGGAGCTGGCGTGCCCAGTGACCTGCCATGCCTCCTGACACAGTCAAGCTCTTCGAATTCGGGTCACTTCAGAAATTACCTTTTGAACTGACAAAGATCACTATGCTGATTGTCCAGCAAGAAAAAACAAGCTGGGAATCTTCCTTTCACCTCATTTAATTCCAGTTCAGTAGCCAAGTGGGTTATGCTTATGTTTTATTATCCTGCTGCCCTAAAAGATATCTAGTATCACTTAAAAGTATTGCTGACCCATCATCCAAGTCCGAAGGTGTTTCTCATAGTCAGGCTACATGAGGTAAGTACACCTTGTGTCAGCTGTCACTTCTGAGAAGTCTAATACTATCACTGCCAAAGTCTGTAACTTCTGCATTAATAAACATCAGCAGGATGTTCCTTTTTGTGAGATAGATGGGAAGACTGCTACAAGAATTCTACATCTCTGTCGAAATGTATCAGGCAGGTACTAAAGACACTCAAGTAATACACAGATTTTTACTACTGAATTTGATTATTTCTTTGATTATGTTAGAAATTTAGGAAGCCTTCCTGAATTGAGTGGGAAGTTTGTCTAAGGGAAAGATATGAATGGTGTTGCTGGATATACAGGCTGAAGTAAGCACAGAGATTGCTGAGGTACAGCTGTGGGGCTCAAACAGAAGCAGCTATATCACCTGGAGCAGGAATCCAGCATGATCCTTGTGACTGCTGCTATCACGGAAGAGAAGAAATGGACTATGACAATGTAAACAAATGTACGTAACGTCTGTTTTAAAAGAAAAGAGCACATAAGTAGGTAAAACCATGATGGATTTAATGAAATGAAATGAAATGAAATGAAATGAAATGAAATGAAATGAAATGAAATGAAATGTTGTTCAGCCTGCAGAAGAGAAGCTTCTTTGGAGACCTTATAGCAGCCTTCCAGTACTTAAATGGGGCTACAAGAGAGCAGGGAGACAGACATTTTACAAGGACATGTAGTGACATGACAAGGGGGAATGGCTTTAAACTGAAAGAGGGCAGGTTTAGATTAGGTATTAGGAAGAAATGCTTTCCTGTGAGGGGTGCAGAGGCCCTGGAACAGGTTGTCCAGAGAAGCTGTGGATCCCTGGAAGTGTTCAAGATGAATAACCTGGTCTAGCATGGCAGGGGGACTGGAACAAGATGATCTTTGGTCCCTTCCAGTGTGAACCATTCTATGATGCTATGAAACAATTTGCTCTGGCTCTGACAGTGCTAAAAAGCAAAAGTAACCACCACCCATGTATCATAACAAAACTTTAACTCTGTGGAAGGCAGTCCCACCAACCCACAAAAGCCACAAGCTACAAATAGTATCTAAGATGCTACCAAATTCTGAAAGTTTTTACTAAATGAGAACCAAAAAAAAAAGAAGACCCAAATGTGAAGCTTCAAAACTGCAGATAATGTAGGTTCTTTCTTAATCGCTTTCCTACAAAACAGAAGGCTGCCATATGGTAAGGGTGGGTGGTTTATCTCTGACTCTGTTTTGCTAGGAGTGCTCTGACAGGATTGTAACTTCTGCACCCAACGTCGCTGACACCAGGCTGGACTGGTAGTGCTGGCATTGCAGTAGTAGTTCTGGTAACAAACAGGTTTCCCCAAAAGAGGTTTTCCAGATTTTTGGCACAACTCTAGAGATGTTTTAACACAGGTATTTATGATTCCATGCCACTAACTTAACAGCTGACAAAATTCAGGCTGCGAAGTTGATTTTGCTTTTAATCTAGCAGAACAGATACTTCAGAAAATGTACAGGAGGCCCTTCTGGACTGCACCTACACTTTCCTTTAAGAGCAGCTGAATAGATCATGATTTTTTTTTATTGAATCAAGGACATTTTTAGCTGGGAAAAAAATGGACTGGAATACTGAATTGAGCATATTTAGGATGTGTACCTTTTAAGCTTCCTTGGCCTATTTTAAACATTTTAACATGCTTATTCTTTGTAGTTGCACTAACTTGATAACTAATAGCAAAACATTCTAGGAAGAATTCTAGGAAGAAAAAGCCAATATTTAAGGTAAAGAGTGGGACAGGTTTATGACAAATGAAACAATGTGCTGAGCCTGGTCTTTCCACATCTTCACTAGCAATGAGATTAGATTTGTCAGTCTAGCACTGATGCATGACTATCTGCCTTGTAAAGGCAAACATCAGACATGGTAATTCTGTATTAAATTACCTGAAACAAGGGAAGATTCTCATTTTAGCAAAATTAATAGGTTAACAACGGGGTGGTCTTAGCTATCAAATGATTAAAGGAAAAAGCAATATTCATCTTTATTTTGGGAGGAAAATCAGAAGAGACATATGTAAAGTGGCCTTAATTCTGAAAGAAAGAAAGTTACTGTCAGGCATATCATCATGAAGGTAAACTGAGGTTAAACAAGTCTGGAAAGAAGAGGGGTTCGGACGTTTAGTTCACTGACATCGCTTGGGGAATATAAACACATACATTTTGAAAGTGAATGAGGGACAATCTTATCCTTACAGCTTTGTACATTATTTCTTCAATTATTCTGACAGATTTAAGTACATTCAACCATGTTCAATATAGTGGGTTCCTATATTTCTCTTGAAAGTAGGTGGACAGTAGAAGGAAAGACTTGAGACAGCACAAGAGAAACCATAGTTTCTTTCAAGTCTGAAAGAAGTTAGGTATTTTTTGTTGTTCCTTTCTTCTATGGGCTTTTTGAGGAAAGACAACTATGTCCCAGGAAATGTAATATTTCTATCAGGTCATTTCTCCAGGCAGAACTCTGCTGGGGAAGGAGAAGCTGAGGTTCACTCTGTGAGCAGGGGAATAGGAACATATACAGACATGTATGCTGTAGACAGAGCTTAGAGACATCCTCATCTAGGAACTGTCTGCATGTAACAGTTTTGTATCTGGGGAAGTCTGAGTAAGTATTCCAGAAAGTTTAAGTGCAAGACTGTGTGGTCCCTACATGCACAACAGTGTCAATTGCAAACGAAGAAATGCTTCCTTGAACACAAGCTTGCATGGAGAGCTGAGAAAAGGCTCATCAGAAAAGCTGAATGCACTCAGGTTAGGTTTCTATTTTCGTCCTACAGAAAACATGAAAATAACTTCTAACGTTGTGCATCTCTAATACCGTCCCTGCCTGGCTCCATGAATGCACGGGCAGGTTCGGTATTGTAGTCAGTAGCAAAGAGGCGGGAAAGGAATTTGCTTTTCCTTCATTCCGAGAGTTTATTACATCTTCACCCTCAAAGGGCAGGCAAGCAAATTCAGAGGACAATGGCTCACCGAGGGTTTTTCCCGGGGCCGGGGGAAAGGCGGGATCAGGGAACGAGGACCAATGGGAGAGCCCCGGGGGAGCGGCGAGCGGCCAAGGCCAGCAGCCAACCGGGAAACCCAGACCAGAACACGCCAACCCAACAGAGCCGCGCACCCCGGGAGAAGCCCTTTGATCGTTTTAACTTCAGCTACCACACATCTCTTCTGCAGATGACACTTTCCTGCTTTTGTAGAGAAGTGTAGTCAAGTGAGTTGTATGGAAAAAAACAAAAGTTTGGTGTAGGATAAAGTAGGTGTGAGGTGATATCCTCAAATATCCCTAAGATCAGGAAATTCAAGGGAATAACGATGTGTACTACAGAAAACAAGCAGGGAGGAGGAAAACGGGAAGAATCTAAAGGTTGAAATACTACAGATACGTCCTTACTGGGAGCGGCTTCCAAATAACCTGTGTGACTATGCAATGGGAAATGTATTTTAAAAATTGTGAAATAAGATAACGGCCAACAGTAGGCTTAATGGTGTTATTTGTTGCAAATCTAGTTCATCAGCATTTTCATACCTACAGAATATTCACTGAAAACTGTGGGGGCAAAAAGGCCGATTATGAATAGGATAGCCAGAACAGGATTCTCTGAACATGAGTTCTGTTGTCTATTTAGTTCATTGCAGACATACGTGGGAATCCTCATATCTGACTGGCATACTTCCTAAGCCTCACTGTGTGCATCCTCTTGATAATGATTTTTTTCCTGCACACGGTTAATGTCTAAATATATGATATGTTTGCAGTATCACTGTGGATATCTGCACTCGGATTCCAAACAGTTGCATTACCCATTGCCACTGTCAGGAAGAATGCTCCTCTCTCTCTCTGTTGGTTAAAATACGCTTCCATCCATTTTGTAGTCAAGCTTGCCCAGGCAATCTATACGTTTGCAACCCCAGGATTAATCCATGTAATTCACAATTAAGACAGAAGTTGCCAAACTGGCCCAGTGAAGATCTTTCACACGGCACTCACATCATGATTTGGTCTTCCATTCTTTGCATCAAATTGCATCTTCTTGTTAGAGGTAAACCTCTACCCTTTTAAAGAATTATTCTGAGTACCTTGAGGTCATGAAAATGCGTGAGGAAAGGCATATGACAGAATACAAATAACCCCCTGAATCCTTCAATGGCATTTTACTCTCTGGACTTGGTATTCCTTAAGCTGCTATTTTTTTAAACGTCACTAGACACTTTTGATGTCCTAACTTTGATAATTCTGTCAGTGTCTAGGAGGGCTGGTTTTGTTTCCTGCTAGAAGAATAATATGCTAATTCTGTCATTTTTGTATAGAGGAAGGAAATAAGGTAGTGAGGACACTGCAGAAAAAGTGTCATTGTGATTTATTACAGGAAAATAAAGAAATAGGAGTCACAAAAGAATATACAAACAATAACAACAGAAAGATTGAAAGAATGTATGCGTGTGTCTGTGTGTGTGTTCCTAATACAGTTGAGTTACACTGAGGAAGAAGGAATACAAGCACATTCTACCTTTGTGTCTTTCATTTTGACACGAAAGTGAGGATGCAACAGTGGAGACAGAGCAGCCTTTCCAGGGCATAAATGAGCAGTCTAACTTCAAATACCCCAGCCATGAGTCGGCTGCATGTTCTAGCCAGGGTCCATTGCATTGGACCCCTGCACCCTGTGTAAACTCATGTGCCCACAGTTACGGCCATTAGGCAGCATTAAGAATTTCCGTCATTTCATGTTAAAACAGACCTCTTCTAAAAGTCCCCCTCAAACTCCTGTCTGTTTACCCCAAAAATTTTCCATGCTAGATATTTATGGAAGAACTGCTTTCTGGTAATTTTCAGTTTATAAGTCATTCAGTGATACCAAGGAAAATAAAAAGGCAGGGGCAGAGGAGGGTCCAGCAAAAGAAAACAGAATTGCGCCTCTGTTTACAAATTCTCTAGCTGAGATGGTTTTGCACCTATATGCTTTGAAAAGTTCTAATAATTATTAAAGAAATAAAAAGAAAAAAATGTATTTGAAGGCCTTTTAAGTACAAATGCCACCTTTGGCTTTGGAAGTCCCGGAGTCAAAATCCTAGGGAGAGTGTAGCTGAGAAATACCTTCTGTCCTGTTACTGTACTTCCCTCCCCACTTGCAGTTGGCCACTTTCAGAGAGAGATTTGTGCTTTGACTGGCCTTGCTAACCAAGAAAATTATTATGTTCAAATCACAGCTGTGACTTTTTGCCTTGTTTGGGAGAGGCCAGTCCCATCTGGGCAAGTAACATACCTTCAGACCCCAGACGTGTATTGAAGGCTGGTGATTAAAATTCTCTTACACATTCATTAGCACTGAACACGATCCATCCCCAATGTTTGCACATTTTGACCAGAGCACACCTGCTTTGCTCTGTTCAGGCATGGAGGAGGATTTCATCTTTAGTTCCTCCTCGCTATACCTCAGTTCCCCTCTGGAATGTGAAGATAGTAGCAGCAGTTGCCTCAGAGGCTGTGGGTGTGTGACAGCTCGAAGGTAGGCTCCCCTGGGCACTGTGGGTGAGGCCATGCAAGGCAGCCAAAGGAAGAGGCTACGTACCCTCATTTACCGCGGGGTCCACGTGGGGATGTGAGCAGGCAGCACAGAGCTGTTTCACCGCAGCTTTTCGGGCAGGACCTGATTTCTCTGCCCACACACAGTCAGGCAAAGTCATAGACAATAGTATGAACTTGTGGGGCAAGTTCATACTGTTTTATTCAGTGGTGCATTGAAGTGACGAATGGTGCGAGGCCACATACTGAATGCCGAGAATGAAATAAAAGTTTAAGTAGCAACTCATCCAGTGACCATCACCTTATTTTGTAATCCTTGATATTTGGCACATTTCCAATATACTGCATGAATCAAAGACCTTAGACCAGATATGTAGTTGTGTATTAATATATGACACATGAAAAAGAAGGCTGGATGAAGATGACATGACCCATCTTTATTTTTTGTTTCTATAATTTTTGCAATTTCTATTGTTTGCAGCACAGTTTTTTACAGAAACTGCCAAAGCCCTATTTCAGTATACTTAGAGAAGAGATTAATTAACTTAGTACAAGTCATGTGACTATGTATCTGTTTTGCCTCTTCTACCTAAAAATTTCCCTCAATGAACAGTGAAGAACCGGTGAATCAGTTCAAAGTGGGAAATGGTAATTTAAAAAAAAAAAATTTGTCAACTGCAGAGCCTGCCTCTTTTTTTAATTAAAAAAAATCAAACTTAAAGCCCCAATTGTTTTCTTGCAATGAGTTTTGAGGAAGTGAGTTAATCTTGCTGTGATATAGTTATTGGGACAGATATTTTCCAGCTTTGTTATTTAAATTTCCTTACAATGAGAGCTATAATAGGAAAAAATAATGTCTGTAAATTATAGCTTAAAATTACTTCTAATTTGAGTATGAATAGGGACCAAAGGGTTTGTACAGAGAGCCTAATTTTTTGTCTACAGCTAGATATGAATCTCTCCCTTTTTGTGCTTGCAGACAGAGAATTGCAGCCAGAACCTGTCAAACTATGCAGCAACACGTGTAGCATACCAGATCAGGGCCTGGACTCTGGGGAGGGCACCTGTGGACTGAAAAGACACCTGTAAAGTTTTCAGTGGTAGTTAATGAAGCTGTATGCCCCTTGTGACAGAATTAAATATTCTCACCATTCAGCCTGGCACGCACAGGATTCTTAGAAGTAACTGTTGATACAGCAGACATAAGGGACTTTATAAATAGGTCAGTCAAACAAGCAGCAAGTTCTCTTTCCTTCCTCTGTCTTCCTCACCACCCTGCAAACCTGAGAACATCAGTTATGGAATAAAAATGCAGATCTTAAAGAAACACCACAGAAAGAGATATCACTACTTATTCAGGGTCTCAACCAGCAAACTTTCTGCTATTTTTTTTCTAATTTTATAAATGAAAGCATTATTTTTTGGAGACTATCAGTGATTGTGAAAATGTAAATGGAACAAATTTTAATAGTGTTGCTGTAACCTTTACGTCTTCTAGAAGATCAGGCAATTGCAAAGATTACACACCACATGGGAGACACTAAATAGGAGGGAAAAATGTAGTGGAGTTACTACATTTTATCAGAGCATTCAGAGGGAATGACTGTTTTCCAGGTTACACATAAAGCATGATTTCTTTTATGGAATGATTCTATAACTCATCAATTCAGTATAAAATCTATACAGGACTTAAAGGATTTGTTTTCCCTCACTCTTAGCCAATCCCTTTATCAATACAGGATCCCTGTTTTAAAGATTTTGTATGAACAGGGGAAGGGGTTGCCATGGAATTTACTTCAAGGTAGTAATGATGTCCTCTGCAAGAACTGGGAATTCTCAGGCTGTGGGCAGTTCAGGTGTGATCCTAGGAGTCTGCCTATGTAATTTTGAATAAAAAGCACTTCTGTCCAACCATTTGCTTATCTAAACTAGTTTACATCTGGTAAGATGATTCAGTCAAACATGGACCATGCAATGGCTCTAGAGTGGAATAGGACATGTTAAAATGTGAGTTGAATTCCTCTTGTTGGTTATGCATCTCTGCTGTGGGTATATTTCCTAAACAGGTTTTCACACTCTAATGCAGAGAAGGGCTTGTTAGATGCAGTGATGCAATTGGATATTTTCAGGATTGAAATACTCTTTGTTTGTATCCTCTCTGTAAAAGACAGATAATCTAGGGCGTTGGGTTTGGCCCTTCAGTGTTTCTTTTGAACATTGTTCATGTCACTTTGGTCTGCAATGATCAAATACTTCGAACATTCACAATCATATGTGAATTTTCCACTGAGGGGATTTGTAACATGTTTTGAAGAACAAACAAGTGGAGTAAAACAAGTGTAAACTTGTAATTAATACAATCTCCTAAAAATCTCTCTTCTTCTTTTCTTAGTGCCTGAGAAGGTGGTACAGTCACATTAATTGAAATGATGATTGTAATTGCAGCTGAATCACATGATGTGAAAGTTGAAGGTTGTGAATTCATTTTGTTTATTATTATTATTATTTCCAATGTGTTGCTTAATCTGCAATGAGGCAGGATGGATTTTCTATTAACTCATGCCAGTACTAGTGCCATGAGGATGTTCTGAATAGGCAGCAGGATGTGTCCTGCTTGGGCTTAAGTCCTAAGGATGCCCAATGATAATTGATAATTCATATCTGTAGACAAACATTTTGAAGCCTTTGACTTACACAGGAACTCTTCAAAATCTTTCCAAACATTGTGTGCTCCCCATTGGAAGAAGATTATCATGATAAGATGTAAGGAAACTTCTGTAAGCCAGATAACAACATTCAGATAACTTGATAACAGTCTACCTGTGAATTTAACCAGAGAATACTTGTAAGGTGTGATCTGACAAGATGACAACTAGAGCTCTTGGGAAACATGGATGTAAGTTACCAGCCATGCATTCAGCATTAAACTCAGGAGGACAACAAGGTCCTCAACAGAGGAGGATCTGAAGTGGCAGGAGGTGTAAAAGTCTTCATTCACATTCTTGCTGGTACTTCAGTCATGAGTAGAAACTCTCCATGAAGCAAGTATGGTGGGTAGTTGTGATATGTTGGTATGGAAGGTTGAGGAAACAAGTAAAGGAGGATGGGAGGATGAAGAACAACAAAACTTAACTTTATGTAGTTCCTTAAGTGTACCTTAAGTGTACTTTATGTACACTTTAACTGCTGTCCTTACTAAGAATAAGCATTTAAAGAGAGAGATAGCAGCCATAAAGCTTGAAAAGGTTCAAGTACTGCAGGTTGGAGACACCAAGTCACAGATGACAGGGAAGGATGTTAGAGTCAGAAGTCCTAGGTTCCATCTAGGAACATGATTTCACTGGTGGACTTGGCAGTGCTGGGCTAACAGCTGGGCCCAATGATCTGTGAGATCTTTTCTAACACAGATAATTCTGTGATTCTGTGGCATTCGCAATTCCTGACAAATCTTACCTCAAAAATTACTGAAAACGCCGCCAGGTGGCGCGCGCGGGGCGGTGCCTGAGCGTGCGGGGGCGGTGCCTGAGCGTGCGGGGGCGGTGCCTGAGTGTGTCGGGGCGGGGCTTGAGCTTGCCGGGGGCGGAGCCTCGCTCTCTGCGCCTGCGCGCGGCGCCCCCGGAAAGGCGGCCACGTCTGCCGGAAGAGATGGGGCTGAGCCTCCCGGCCCGGCCTGTGGCTCCGCGCTGATCGGCGCTGCCCGCCGGCCCCTCACGGCTCCCCTCGGGCCGGGCGCCCCCCGCGCTTGCAGGAGGTGAGGCCGGGCCGTGCTGAGGCCCCCCGCGCTCCTGAGGGGGGCCGGGCGTGGGGAGGGCCGCGGACAGGCAGTGCTGGGGGTGGGGGACAGCGGCCACGGTGAACGTCGCCCTCCCGTCCGCCTCTGCGCTTCCTTCCACAGTCCGGTGCCGGGGTGAAGGAGCCGTTCCCGGGAGCTGGGGTACAGGTACACTCCGCCGGTGGGGTGTCGCAGGCCCGTGGTGAAGGTGAAGGCACGCACCTGCGCGCCGTGTTGGTGTCACGGGAGGGGCAGCGGGCTGCAGAGTTTGTGGGGGAGAAGATCCTCTGCCTGAGCCAGGGTGGGAATTTGCATGCCGAACGTCTAAGGCATAGTTGTTTTCTCTTGTGTGATACTCTGTAGCAGCTGATGATACCAGAAACTGATACAGTGGTCTGATTTTAATAGCCTTGGTTTAAAAACCTAGGTTTTGTCTGTTTTCCTCAGAAACTGATTTGGTTTATTTCCTAGTTACCAAAACAGCAATATACCAAACGAGTAGAAGAAAAGTATTAAAATAACTGTAGCACTAATAGATTGACAGCCGTTGTTTAGGTAAAACATACATCTTGCCTTATTAGCACGTATCTGATTTGTAATCCTTTTGTCTTTTGCAGCATATGGTCCTGAAATTTTAATTGTACAGAGTTCATCAACAGACACTCATCATGTCTTGGCTTGCTGATCTCGCTGGAAAGGCAGAGGATCTACTCAACAGAGTTGATCAAGGAGCTGCATCGGCTCTGAGCAAAAAAGACACATCAAGCAGTGCAGTTTATGATAATAAGAGCTTGGACTCTGCCAGTGAATATTCTGAAGTGCGCCAGCATACTGGAGAACTGAAATACCAGACATCATCCAAAGCAGCCTACATCTCCTCAGCAGCCGATAACATTAAACACCAAAAGGCCACAATCCTGGCAGGAACAGCAAATGTTAAAACAGCACGTAGGACATCCTCGGAGGCAGCTTCTCCAGTAGAAAATGCTTCCACACCCAGAGCTGCCTCACATTTTGTGAGAAGAAAAAAGTCAGAACCTGATGATGAATTGCTATTTGATTTTCTCAACAGTTCGGAGAAAGAACCTAATGGAAGGATAGATTCTAAAAAGGAGAAGAGCAAGGCACCTGTTCTTCAAAATCACTCTCGGACTTCAAGCATTAGTTCTGTGTCTACCAGTACACAGAGTGCAAAAACTACTGAAGATAATTCCGTCAGGAGCCAAGGCAATGGTAGTTAAATAGTATTGAACCTAGAGATATTTAAAACCAAGTATGTCTAGGGTAAGGCTAGGTAACACATTTATTGTCACTTCATGAAACATTCAATGGTGGTAGTATGTCACATGGGTGAGGTACAGCAGGGCCTTTCACATTTTTTCATCACTGGGGTCATACTAGGTACCATGTTAATTTGACAAGCTACGTAGTTAATACCTGAATCTTTTGTGCTCTGGATCTACCTTGTTGCTACTGCTCACCCTGACCTCACTGAGCTGTGATCTAGCCTTGCATCAGCCCCGTATATCCCCGTGTAGAAACGCAGGTGCTGCTGCATTTGTTTGGCCATTCAGGCCCTTAGCTGTTGATGCCACGTAGGAGGGTGAGTAGATAGATGCTGTTGGCTGCTGCCCAGGGCAGCACGTGAGGTGGGGTGAGGTATTCCCTGTTCCACTATGCAGGAGGGGTAAGCTGGCAAACTTGCTTGTCCTGCAGGAAGTTGGATGTGGATAGGGGTTGCAGAGGTACAGGTATGAGAGAGCTAGAGAGATAAAGCCTCTGAGTTTGCCAGAAGTAGTTCATGACTGCAGTCTAAATCCAGAGTCCTGAATGAGCCTCCAGGCCAGCCAGTCAAAAGATGGGGCTGTGGTCAAGTGAACAAGGAGAATGTGGCTGGGAAGTGTCAAGAACTTGTGTTCTCTATCAGACTGTCCAGTCTGTACTCCATCCTTGTTGCTGTGCTACTTTGCTGTTATTTATTTCAGAAAATTAAAGCAAATGGTTCTGTTATCAGTAATGTGGTTGGAATACTTTAGTATTTGTTCAGTACTTTGAGCATGTAAAGTGTTGTAAATGCCATTTTTTTGCTTACTACATTAAGGATGCTGAAAAGCTTTAGATTTAAAAAGGGATAATTTACAAAGATGTGAGTATTTTTCTGTTTCTGAGTTAATGACTTTATAATAAGGTTTACTACTAATAATAATTCAAATATGTTAGACCTGGCTCTATGACCTTGCTGATTGGTGCTTAAGAAACATTTGTTTTGCTCAGTGTGGCATGTTGAATTTTATTCAGAGGATTTTTGAGCAGAGTTTGCATTGTGGAGCTGCTAAATAAGAAAGGATGCAGTTACAATATAGGATTTGAACATGCTGTTTTCCAAAGCTGATTGTACAGATATGTCTCTGTCATTTAAATATTCAGCACAGAATCTGTGAAAGTATCTTACGATATATTAGCTATAGACAAAACCAATTAACATTATACTTTACATATTTCCATGGTTATAATCTAATCTGTGCTATAAATGGCTCATTTCTTGCTTCATTAGTTTCATTAATCTGTTGAGTTTTCCAGAAAAAGAAATGAGTCTAAATTGTTTCATAAGTTGGAAACTGTGTAAATAAATCAAAGGAAAGATAATGACACTCCTTAGAACTGCTTAAATCAGAAGGGCTTGAGAAAATGTGGAAGAAATCTTCCTGTCACTGCTGCTACTTGTGAGTGTGGTGGTGCTCAGAATTAATAGTGTGCCCCAGTTCCCTGGGCTTGGGGTGTTAGGGGCTGTTGCAGTGGTAAGAAGAAAGTTGAAGTAGCTTGGTTAGTGATCACAGGGGGAAGTAAATAAAGTTTTAACAATTTCACTGCAGTCTTGCTTGGAATTAGTTGCAGTCTGCCCCCCCACCCCTGGATTTTCAGCAGTTACTCCCCTGGGACATACTAAATTCAGCAGTAATATTTTTGGATTGCCTGCTTGTTTGTTCATTGCTTCCTATGTCATTTTATCTTAACATTGCTGCAAAGCTGCCAGCTATCTGCATGCTGGAATCAAGATTCTTACAGTGGATCTGTAGCTTTCACAGCACTAATCAAAGATACTTGTGCATGATGGGAAAAGGCTGTTGGTTCCTCCTTCCCTGCAGGGGACTGTTGTTCAGAATACTGCTAGGAGTTCCTTTATTGTTCTCTCTTTTAAAATAAAATTGACATTGGCAAAATCTGAATGGAAACCCAGAATGAGCTTGTACTAAAAATTTCTGCACTTAGTTGCTATGTATATTTAATGTTTTCTGTTACTCTTCAGCTTCTGAGGACTTCTCTGAGCAGCAAAGTCATAAACAGAGCGTTAATGTTTTGAAATCCTAGAGTTTCCATTTATGTAGTAAGAAATTTTATAGCTTCTATGTCTTGTCTTGCAGTATTAACAAAAACACTGCATGATGCATGTAAATAGTTCTATTTTGTGCAATTCCTTGTGAGAAGCAGCTCCATATTCCATTTCAGTATAAACTATTTTGGTTTATTATGATTGTTGTTACTTAACCATTGATGCAGAACATGGAACTACTGTTTGTATAAAGGCAGCTTACAAATACACGCATTAGGTCTAACTTGCATCTCTCTGTACAGAAACTCCAGACAGTTCAGACTCCGGCCTGGGAGCACAAGGGAACAGCATGAAGGATTCATCACTAAATGCAGTAACCAACCCCAGCCTTTCAGCTAATGATGATTCCAAATCGCATGAGCTGTCCAATCTTCGCCTGGAGAACCAGCTGCTGCGAAATGAAGTTCAGTCTTTAAATCAAGAAGTGGCTTCATTGATACAGAGGTCCAAAGAAACACAAGAAGGTACTTCAGCTATAACATGAGTAAAATGCTAATGAACTAGGAAACAATGCTCTGTGTATTTATAATAAAAGCTCTCCAGGTACATTTGTGTGTATGACTTGCCATGTAATGAGATGGGAGAAATTAAAAGGCTTGTTCAACTACAAAGATAAAACAAATGTTGATTAAAATGATGTGTTCAAGTAAGTTACAAAGCTTACATCTTATTAAAACACTGGTAGCAAATACCATGTTTAAAATACTTCTCCTCCATTTTAATGGCTATTGCAAAATACTTACTTTTAAATTAGTAAATTCCTTTAAATACTTTAAACTGACTTCTTTCCAGCTATAGTAGACTACAGTCTCTGATGCCTAGAAACTGACAGTAAAAATATAAAATTAGTAGTTTTAATATGACATCCCTGGCTTTTTCAAAGCCAAATTAAATGGCAGATGTAGAAAATATGAATACAAATTAAACAATAAAACATACAGCAAACTCCTGCTGTTAGGCATGAAATTGGGGTACCACATTTTTTTCACAGTAACTGCACAAGTCAGATAATTTTAATTTCTTGTGAAGTTTAATGCGTGATGTTAGATAAAAACCACAAGCTTCTAAGTATTCAGGCATTATTCACCACTCGTGTATTTTTCCATTGTTATTTATGTGACAATAAACTCAAACTAGAGTTAAACCAGAGGTGCATTATGCAGAGGTTTCTGTTCACACAGGGATATTAGACAGAAGGCCACTGCAAGGGGTGGGGCAGGTGAAATCTGTCATCTGCGGTGTGACCCAGAAGGAAATGTCTATTTTGAGATCACCTCCAAAATTTTATGGGTTGTGCTTTGACAACCAATCTGGCATTTGTTACTTCCTGGTAGCTCACAGATTTTCAGTTTTACTTCAGCTTGGTTGTATTTAATTTTTTTCTTTAAGAAATGAGATATGTGCATCCTGACTGCTTACAAGACCTTGCAAATTCTACTTTTGTAAACTTCAAAGAACCTTCTTATTTTTTAGAACTGAACAAATCCCGGGAGAAGATGGAGAAGTGGAATGTTGACCACTCAAAAAGTGACAGGATGGTTAGAGAACTTCAGGCTCGAGTTGATGATCTGACAGAAGCTGTTGGTGCCAAAGATTCACAGCTAGCTGTGCTGAAAGTACGGTTGCAAGAAGCTGATCAGCTCTTAAGTGCTCGGACAGAAGCTTTGGAAGCACTGCAGAGTGAAAAATCACGGTACTTCATAATTTCATACTTTGGAATTCTGCGAACAGTAATAAGTTTGAAAAAATCAAGGTAGATAATTTAGTCTCTTCAAGAATGAAAAATAATAAACTAATGAGGAAAGATTTGAAGTACAAGGATTAAAGTTTGTTCTGAGACTGCTATATTATAGTTGGCAGTGGGAACAGGGCAAATGAGTATTAAATAGGGCATCAGTTGGCATCTGATTATTGAAATATATTTTGTATAAAGTACTTATGTTTGTTTCAGAGGCCTGAAGTTGAAGGTCCCAAGAATTTTTTTTTTTTCTTGAAAAATAGTCCTGCTTATCCACAAATATAAAGTCTTTTCTGAACTTGTCTCAGTGCGAGGATGTGAATCAGCAAGTGGACACTCCAGAATATAGGTCAGGGAGAAGAAGTGTGAGTCATTAACTCCAGGCTTTACACCTGTAGTGAGCTGATGCCTTAAGATGCCTCCTAGACACAGAGACTAGACAGAGTAAAGGAATAAAAGTAGGTATTTATTTGAAGGGCCTTCAAGGTGCACCCTGGGGAGCCAGAGGCTATTGCCAAGTTGGACGACAGGTCACAAGTTCTTCACACTTTTATAGGTTTGGTTCATTTACATATCAGGGTTAATTCTCCAATTAAAGCCCCAGTTTAATGATGTAATTCCCCTTTAGCTACCCCCCCCCTTCAGAGACTCCTTAGTTTACACCCCTTGACCTCAGGATGGTCCAGGTGTCCTTGAAGAGCAGTCCAGAGAGGCTTTGTTGCATCTAACTAGCAGGAGAGAGCAGAAAGTAACAGGCTACAAGAAGCTTCAAAGTTGCACACTAAGCAGTACAGAATTTAAAAAATATAAAAGTTAAAACTTAAGGCATCAGAGCCATATGCAGTAATCTACTGGGCAAATTTTCAAAGCTGGTCTGGAAGCCTGGAGGCTATATTTCTAAACAAAAAGTCACACTAACTTGCTTCTTTTCCAATTAATGTGTGTCTCTATTTCAGGATAATACAGGACCACAGTGAAGGAAGCAGTTTACAAAATCAAGCCCTTCAGACTCTTCAGGAGAGGCTGCGTGATGCAGACTCTGCACTCAAGCGAGAACAAGAAAGTTACAAACAAATGCAGGTTAGACATGAAGAGTAAGGAAGCCTTTAAGACTGTTTTTGAGATCAGATCTGTGAGGTTACAAGTGCTCTCTCCTCCCTTTGACTTCAGTTCCTGTTCAGGGTACTAATTGCTTGGAAGGATGTGCTGTCTGCTGCACTAAGTATCTTTGAGATGCTAATTTACTTCTTATATGTTATTTTGAAAGCTTCATGAGTAAAATTTTTTGAGGATTAATGTTGACAACTTTTGTTGAGTTTTTTTTTCCATGCTCACTTTAGTGTTAATACATGTTTTAAAAGTAAATCAGTAATCAGTTTAGTTTTCCATGTTGTGTTGTTACACAGCTTATTGTTACAGAATTTTACTGTGAGATCTTAAGATGGATGATTACTTCTGTGGTAAAGATGCAAGTACATCATTGATAGAGAATGTTTTCATACTTAATTTGGCCTTTGTTATGTATAATAACATCTCTGAAAATCTTTATCAGTGTCTGTTTTGGGTTTTTTTAAAGTACTTCAAAATATGTCATACTACAATTGATAATGTTTTTTGAGGGGCAAGCTTGCTTTTTGTTTGCTAAATAAATGTGAATGATAGGAAGAGTGTTATTCCTTCACTATTTGTGGTGAGGGAAAGAAAATCATATTCTTACTCAGATTATTTACCACTTGCTTAAGCAAGCAGAATTTCTTTCCACATAGCAGTAATGTGTCTTTAAGTAGGAAGTAGATAGGAGGTGGTGTGCCCTGTGCAGTTGCTTTTAAATTTTCTTTTTTCCTTTCTGGGTTAAAGTTGAGACTGTGTTTAAACACAAAGTATTGTTTCTTTATTGCTCATAGAATGAGTTTGCTGCTCGTCTAAGTAAAGTGGAAGCAGAACGTCAGAACTTGGCAGAAGGGATAACTGCAGCAGAGAGAAAGTATTTAGATGAAAAGAGGCGAGCTGATGAGCTTCAGCAGCAAGTCAAATTAACTAAAAGCCACCTAGAATCTGCAAAACAGGAACTGACAGACTATAAACAGAAAGCTACTCGCATCCTCCAAGTAAGCATTGTTGTGAAGAAATGCAGTTTGATTTGTATGCTTTAACTTTTTTAAGGTGTCATGCTTCAAATAATCTAACTTGTGGGATTTTTTTTCATGTGGCCTGTAATGTCTTCTGGGGCGTATCTATAGTGATACATAAGTAGAACAGCTACCAGTCTGCATTTTGTAAGCTTCAGTTTAGAGTTGAAGTTATGAAATTGAAATGGTAGTTCAGGTCCTGAACCTGAAAAAAATCCAGGTGAACCTTTGCACTTACTGTGCATCGTCTCTCAGTGTGTTCCACATCCAGGGGTCCAGACAGTTAAGTAGATGAAATCTACAATTTGTTCCATATCCAGTATTCTTGATTCAAGAATATTCTTTTGTTCTGCTTGAGGCTGAAGCATAGCATAGAATGGATACTTAACATGTAACCAGAAAATATTTTTCCATGTCCTGAAAGGTTGCTTGTGATCAACATTATATAAACAATGGCAAAATCTGGTGTTTTGTGCAGAGTTCTGTACTATTTAATTTGTCAAAGATACCATGTCCAAATGTGGTCAGTTTGAGTCTTGTTTATAAACGTTAGCAAGATGTTGAAGATAGAGATCTCTGTTTAGAATATTTAATTTAGTTGAATGTTCAAGGACAGCTTTTAATTCATCTTGGTACATATGAAAAGCCTGAAATCACAAGTCAGTGTTGAGGTAACACGAGGCTGACTCTGAATAAAATGGTTTATCCTCTTTCCTGGAAGAGTTATTGCTGTATTTGGTTCTTGATTTTGCTGGCAGGAGAAAAAGGGGGTCAGTTTTGTCTTTAGTGTCTGTTAGTGTGCATCTTCTCTGTTACGGTACTTAGAGGGCCAAAATTGTTATCCATGACAAGTTTAACGTTCCAGGCACTTGTAGAGAACAAAGCTGTACTCTTCCATAGATAACACAGGCTTTCAGTAAACCTAGTCTTAAGGCATACAGGAAATGGGAAAAATTATCCATATGGAAGCGTTTTCGTTTCCAAATGTGTAGGGTCATTATTGGATAAAAGAACAGATAAACCAGTACTTTATGTCTATGTGTGAATTTTAGAGCAAAGTCGTTATAGCATATTCTAGTTGAGTACTTGTTTAATGCTGCTATAAATAATATATTGACTTATTTTTTCAGTCTAAAGAAAAGTTGATAAACAGCTTAAAAGAAGGCTCTGGTATTGAAGGCCTGGATAGCAATACAGCAAGCACGGTGGAACTGGAGGAACTGAGACATGAGCGAGACACTCAGAGAGAAGAAATACAAAAACTAATGGGGCAAATACAGCAGATGAGAACAGAGATGCAGGTATGTGCCTATGTACACCTGTATTTGTACTTAGCTACCACAAAGGACTGTTTTCTTGTATACTGTGGGTCTGTTGTTTCTGGTATTTATTACCTTACTTCTCTCTTCCCTCGCCACTGTGTTCTCCTTTTGAGGGAAGCATTTCTTTCCTAACAAGCATAGTGATTTTTCTGGCCATCACCTATATCCTTTTCTGTAAGAGCTACTAATCCCTGAAGCACTGTAATCCAAGTCATCTGCTGGCATAATGGGCTCAACACAGCAGCTTGCATGCAAGCCTATTTTATACAGTTTTAGCCTGCAGACAGTAGAAAGGAAGAAGCGGAGGCTTTTCATGTTCACAAAATGTGTTTATTTTATTACTGTATTAGTAAAAATATTCTGTATAAAATGACCAAATGTCATTTATCCAATACACCCACACCTTCCTTTTCTTTTGAAGAAATATTGCATATACTACTTTTTTTTGCTGTTACTTATGACAGATTTGCAGTAATGTTTGAATGTTAGTGAAATGGTTACATTTCTGTTTGTTTCAGGATATGGAGACACAGCAGGTAAGTGAAGCTGAATCAGTGAGAGAGCAGCTTCAAGACCTACAGGAGCAGATATCAGCACACAAAATGGCCAAGCAAGAGGCAGAAGCTGAACTAGAACGGCAAAAACAAGTAAGGAATTCTTGAAAGCTGGATCTCTTTTTAGGCCCCATGTGGTGCTATCAGCAAAGCATTTGGCTTAATAAGAGAATATTTGGATACTTGGGCAGTGTTCAATTAATTTTTTGTCCAGTATTCCAAAGAAATCCCCAGAAGCTTGGGGAATGTCACTGGGTCAAGGAAGGTGCAGCCAGGACTAAGCAATGGTCAGGGCTGTCTGGATACTCCTGATAAACAGAGGTCTCACTGAATAAACAGGACCTTAAGGAGTACGCAGAATTGATCAGGATCTTGAATTTTTTTCAGCAGGGAAACAATCAAACAACAGGGATATAGTAACATTTGTAACATTTTTTGTATCGAGAAACCGTATTACTGGAAGTGGCTACTGTGAAACTTCCTGTGCTCAATTAATACATAAGTTTCAGCTTGTAAAACAATGTTATTGTAGTACCGATTCAGAGGTACTTTATTTAATCCATTTGTTACTCAGTTCTGAATCTAATTTTTCTTACTTCTAAACTACTCTATTAGACAAATTGCTGATAAAATGATGTTAATGAATTCTGTCAGATTGTGTCATCTTTTTGAGCAAACTCTGCCTTGATATAAGCAGTTTTGTGCTAAAAAGAGAGCAGGGGAAAAAAAGGCGAACTCTTATTTCATGTGAACAAACTTACTATTCAGTAGGAATTGGACAAATACTTTGCCCCCTGTGAAAAATTTTCCTTGTAAGAAAAAGCTCATGTAAAGAGAATTAATAACGAGGAAAGCACAAGTACTCTGTATCTGCTAGGAACAATTTATCTTACAGGATTATCTATCCTTGCAGAAATTACATTTTAATGGGATTCTCGCAGCTTGAACTAATTAAAAGGCAGAAGTCGAGGTCTGCTCTTCATAGGTAGCTGATGTTTATTATGTCAAAGCAGATGGTAGATTGTATTTTGTTACTCCTACCCTTCTGAGGAATATGTTTTAAGTCAATAGAAAGAGTGAGGTGAATTAAAAAAAGCATTATTGGTTATTGCAGAAACTGAAGTCTTCTTTTGGATGACACTCGTTTACATGTGCTTTTAACATAATTGCTTGTGTTGATACTTAACATAATTATGGTCAGTTCTGTCTGGGAGTTGCTTTAACTATTGTCATAAGGTTTCTGGAACTGAAGATGGAAAATAAGTAGAGGTGTTATTTTTTGTACATCTGATGGTTCAAAGGGAGAACAGGATTATCTGTTTTCTGTAGCAACTGACAGCTGAAGTGATAGTGATTTGAAGACGGTCTTAATTTAAAAGATAAGCTTGACAGGTCTTTAAGTGAGAGCTAAAATAGCCACTATATCATGGGAGTAACAAAAGTTATGGTTAGATTTACTCTTCAATAATTTGTTTTTTACTAATATTCCTTCTCCTTTCACATCTGCTATGTTAATTTATCCTAAAATTTAGGGGAAGATGTATGTCGTACAGAATTACAGATAGATATGCCAAGGGTTTTCAAACATGTTTAAAGAATGGTATTTTGAATTAATGAGGTTTTTTAGGAATACAGATACCCCCTAAGTATTTTGTAATTGTTACATTATTGACATAGTTTCAAGATAGCACTACAACAAATAGTGGAAGTGTAAGGAAGATGAATTATGGTCCTAATGAAATGGTGTGACTCTTAGTAAACTGGTCTGGATTAATACTTATATTAGGACAGTCTCCACAAAAGAATTTAATTGGCCTTGTAGGTTGTGTCTTGATACTCAGCTCTCTCTTTCCCCATACCCTTCATCCTAGCCGGACATGTAACTAAGACAGTATTTCAGTTTGTATTTGATTGCAGCATATTGTTTTCTTGTGTTCTGTTGTGAAACTCTAGGTAACTAGAGTTTGTCTTTCAAAATACATATATGTGTAAAATCTTCTGTTTGTAATTGTGATAAATTTTATAGGAACTCCATTATACTGAAGAAGAATTGTATCGAACAAAGAATACTTTGCAAAGCAGAATAAAAGACAGAGAGGAAGAAATTCAGAAGCTGAGAAATCAGGTGTGTATAGAATATAATTTTATCCCTTTCAGTTCTGAAAACAGTGATAGGAACTACTCATTTGACTAAACTATCCTGGAAAATCCCATAAGCATTCTACTAGTGAGGCACAGTGTACTTGTTTTCAATAAACAGTAGAGTTTTGAGAGTAGGGAATGCAAAAAGGGAACCATGTAAATAGCCTATTTTATAGTTGTATGTGCTTTTATATAAAGGGAGCGGAAAATCAGCCTCTGTCCCAGCTAGACCTGGTGGGGGGTGTTGGATCAACATTCTTCTCTTTGCAAACTGAAAAAACTCATTGGAGTTTGATTAGGTCATTATGAATTCTGCCAAGATCCTTGTAACTGGGCACAGAACCTCAGTTACATCCTGCAGACTCCATGATCCATCTGGCCCACTGTTCTACCTTGTCCAGTGGCAGTAGGGGCCAGCATGTGAGCCTGGCCACTTCCTTCACTCCATGTACCTGCTCAGCATCAGCAGTTGAATTAGGATTGTTAGTGTTTAAGTCTCTACTAAGTTCCACTAGTGTGTTGATGGACCTGTTTTCCTTGTATCAGTCTAATCCCTTTTGGAACCTCCTCATACTTGTCAACCCCCACAGTCTCCTTGGGCAGCATGAAGGCAGAAGCCTCGTTTTGTTAAATTACCTTAGCATAGTGAAAAGTAGTCTGTGGAGAAGTTGGTAGTCTGGAGTCAGGTGTGGTCAGCTGTGCAGTTAAAATGTCAGAGGATTTGGAAATGGTTGTGTTGTGATGGATTCCTTGGGCATGTTGGCAGGTGAATTTTCTGGTAGTGCTGAACTTCAGGACTACCTGCACCTGCCCTGTTGCAGGCACCTAATTTGTATTTTGGATCTCTGTAATCCCTGATAATTCTGTTTTTTCATCAGTGAAGCTACATTTTTGTGGAATATGATGCCACAAAGTGGCTGAGGTCCAAGACTGTAGTGAATAGATGAGCTATGGCACATACGGCAGATCTGGTGATTCCTATTTGCTTTAAATATTTTCTGCAAATTGAATGACATGATCCATGTCAAATGCATGATCCCTTTGCTGGCCATGCAGTTTCTGTTTGCTAGTACAACCATGTTTTCTGCCTCTGTGCTCCTCAGTTCTTCTGCAACATTTCCTGCATTTTCACCATTTCATTCAAGTTTTCCTGTAAAATGGTGTCAGATTCTCCCCATTTGTACTGAATTTTTCTTTCCTTGCTTGTAAACATTTTTATGTTCTCAGTAAGTTGAAAGTATGGTAGCCAGGCTGGATTAGCTTGCTGTTGATTGCTGTTTAAACTTGTCTCTGAGGCATAGCAGTGATTATGTGATCAAATTTAGGGTTATACAGGAACTTTTGTATGATTATAGGTGGAAAACAGAAAGATACATTTTTACATTGAGTTCCTTGTGTAATGTAAACAGTTAACAACTGTTGAAATTAACTTTCCTCTTTATTGCACTCACTGGTGATAGTTTTGATGGCATTATCCTGTAAAACTTCTGCAGTGGAGTAATTTGGTTCTTGAAAGCTTAGATTATTTTAGAGTTTTGTAATATGTCAGTTGGTCAGAGTTTGAATTTAGAATGATTTTTTTTCTTTGCTTTTGTTTTAGCTCACAAACAAGACTCTAAGCAGTAGTAGCCAGACAGAATTAGAAAATCGGCTTCATCAGCTGACAGAAACACTAATTCAGAAGCAAACCATGTTAGAGAGCCTGAGCACAGAGAAAAACTCACTTGTGTACCAACTGGAACGGCTCGAGCAACAGCTGAAGGCTCTCCAAGGCACAAGTGCTAATGGACCTGCCATTAACATGGCAGGCATTGATGGTGCTGAAGGTAAATGAGGAAATACAATACTTTAAACTCTTGTCTTTTCTGCAGTTCAGACTCTTCTGTTTCCTAATGCCTTTCCCTGAAAGTCTGAGTTTGTAAGGAAAAATAAGTGCTGAAAATAGGCCACTTATGCTATAGACCTTCTCTACATCAGCCAGTATCATAAAAATAGTTAATTAGAAGCTCCTTTTTGTGTGCAAATGACCTCAGTAATTTTAATAAAGCCAATTTAGTCTTTAATTCTGAATAATATGGCACTATTGGAACAATCCTGTCACAGGTGCAAATAAACCTGTGTTTTGGGGTTTAAACTGAATATTAGAAGCAGGATCTAAGTATTCTCTTGCAAAAAGGGTTTAGGAGGAGGGCAAGAATGGAATACTTCCTTTTGAGAATTGATCTGGTTGAAATTAATTTCTTCCTTTCTGTTTTTCTTGAAAAACAGCTTAAAATATGATGGTTCTGATGAGGTTGGTTTGTCAGTCCTGTATCTCTGGGACAACCTCAGCAGTTGATCCATGGTGTTGAGATGTTGCTTTGCAGAGTCAAAGTTTGTCATTTTGTATATATGTTAAGTACCTTTAAAAGCAAGGGACAATCACCAAGAGGTGTGAAATAACAGTCCAGTCGTTTGTTTCTCTGCTTATCAAAGCAGGAGTTGTCTGTAAGTAACTTCAGGAAGCTGAAGTTTAGTTGCACAAAAGTAACATTATCTGAGAATATTTTTTCTTTTTTAATAAAATCAATACATAGTAAAAATGTAAATAAAGTAAAAAATTGTTGAATATACAAGTTAGTGTCAGAAATGGTAATCAAAGTTTCACTATATAAGAGTAAAATAATTTGAGAAACTGCAGCAAGTATCAAGCCCATAATTTTATACACCTAATAATAGTTACTGTGACATTATAGAAGTGAATATCAAGATATCCATTTAGTAAGCTAATAAATTTTAAAAATATACCAAGTTGAAGAAATGTTTGACTTGATGGTAAGTTTATCAAGAATTGACAACAGTGCAATCATATTGATCACTATTTTTATATTATTTTTACATATCTTTGTTATATACTACCAATTTGTTTTAGTTAAACAACAACTTGGCTGATTTTTTGCTTTTTTCCCCTTCAAACAGGTGCTCGTATGCGCAGTGTTCCTGTCCTGTTCGGTGACATGGATACCAGCGTGGCAGGAATGTATGGGAGAGTCCGCAAAGCTGCCAGTACCATAGATCAGTTCAGGTAGGAGTGCCTAAGGGAACGCATTTGTAACTGCTGCCATCCTCTTACAGTTTTCAAGTGACACACATGTTGCTTTTATGAAGGTAAAAGTTAAAAATAATGCAGCTAAAGTATGGTATAAATTACTAAATATTGACCCATTTCACTTGTGCTTTCCTATGATAATAATATTCTTGAGCTTTTGCAAGTTATAGTCAATTATTTAAACAAAGCTCTTACAGATTTTGATGGAGGAGGTTCTCTAAACTATGAAAAAAAAATCTAACCTAACTCATTACCATCTTCTACATTTTTTACTTTCAAAGGTTTTGGCTGTGTCTGTGATAAACACAGTAAGTGTATTAGTGGGGGAGCATCACCTGTGCTCTTTCAGTCCTGATGAAGACAAGATTCTGCCTTCTAAGCCACTGCAGCTGTTTACCTTGACAGATAATCTGTTTGAGGAATTAGTAAATGAAAATCATTCTGGATCCAGCAATAGACTTGCTTTGATCCCTTTCTGAGAAGTTAGGTGAATTGACAGTATTCATAGCAAAGGTCTGCTGCAAAACTTGAACCAAATACCAACAGAAAACAAAATTTGGTGATACTTCTTAGTCCTTTGAAAGCAAGATACCTTGATAGAAAGTTCTTTGTGCTTCCTTGGTACTTGAATTTCATTGTGAAAGGATTTCTGTGATTTGAATTAAATTAGGAGAATATGTTTTATGGTTGAATTTTCTCACCCCACTTAATGTTTTTAGTACATGAAGTAAAATTCAAGACAACAACAAAGCCTTGTGTGTGTTTGAGCCAGTTCAAGACAGAAACAAAGCCATGATGTTTTGTGTTTGTGGTGAGTGGGATGAGAGGAACAGGAATTTATTGCTCAGTGTTGAATTGTGTGTTTTGTTTCCTCTTGTTACCTGTGTAGCATTCGGCTGGGAATCTTTCTGAGGCGATACCCCATAGCAAGAGTCTTTGTAATCATTTACATGGTGAGTCAGCTTTCTTGAATGCAAGATTTCTGTAGCCAGTTTATATGCCAGTATGTCTTAAATGGCAAGACTGATGTTCAAAAGGCTATAATTAACAACTCAATGTGGGTTTTTGGAAAGTGCACCAAATAATACTTATGCAACAGCATTTTAGCATCATGTTGCTTGGCAGTTTTCAGTTTTTCCCAGAAATTCTTAGTATAGCAGTCTTATATGTGACTGCCATTTAAAGCCCCGTGAAAGTAGATTTCTAGTAGTAAAATATGGAATAATAGCGACCAGTTGCCAAGGTTAACCTGCCATGCCTGCATGCACTGCATTTAGGAAAATGACATTTTTTAGAGCTTTTTTTAATATTTGACTCTTCACTTTGTTTTTTTTCAGTGGCTAATGATCACTCTTCTCTAGTAGCTGAAAAAGTAGCAAGAAAAGTTTTTGTTGGTAGACTTGCACAAATAGTAGAAAATTGCTCACTCCCATTGGGCAAAATTGTCAGGGTGGCAACTGCTAGAAGTGAAATGCCTTCCTTGTCCACTGGAGGGCAGGTGCCTGTCAGCTGCAGGGACCTGTGGAAAGGCAGGCCTTGTAAAAAAAACCTGAAGGCTTCTGCTGCCTAAGCTGTAATCTGAGGGGAAACTTAATGGATGGGAGCTGGGCAGTCAGTGGCAGTTGCCCCTTTATTTTTTATGCCCATTATATTATTATGCCAATTTTTGTGCCATTTATATGCCCATTATTTTTTAGAAGTATCTGATTAATAGAAAAAATATTTTAATCAAAATATTTCTACAAATTAAGTTTTATTAGCTCTCATTGAGAGCTCTCCTATTTACTGCTGCTGTGAATGATGATTCAGTGCTAAGTTTATTTCTTTTCTTCCCCCAGGCATTGCTTCATCTCTGGGTTATGATTGTTCTCCTTACCTACACCCCAGAAATGCATCATGACAGTCCCAGTGGCAGGTAGACTGAGACAGGACCATATGCTGTGCTAATGTAATTTGGACTGGCAATGCCTTTGGAATAATCAGTCCTGAAAAATCTGCAAACTTTTCCTCATGGTGTTTCGGAAGGATGAAAACCATCATGCCTGATTTATCACTACCTTTCAAATATGTGTATAATACCAGGTAGCTTTTTCAGTTTGCCTAAAAGACCATCACTTACCTGGAGAAATGAAGCTGTTAAGTTAAGCTCTGATTAGCCTTCACATTTTATGTAGACCCTCTGGTGGTTAGAGTGAAAGATAAGGCTTGTTCTGCAGAGAAATGCAAGGATTTCTGAAATTGCAGATATGTCTGGTACAAATTATCTTAGGTCGTACTGGATGTGGGCTATGGTCAGGTAATAAACTGTACTTAGTATTTTAAATAAACTTCTTTCTGGTTTCTTTCAGTCTGCTTTTGCACTTCTGTTTTTAACTTTGTACATAATAGGCTTTTCCTTAACATTAACTGGATAAAGGACAATGGATTGGTGCAATATATTTTTGTAAATAAGTTTAAGAATAAAATATTATGCATTCTTCTTAGCTTTGTACTTCTAGTGCAATAGATGTATCTTTCCTACCAACTGAATAGTGGGGCTGCCTATTTCAAGGCTGGTATTTTAGCTTTATTAGAGAAAGAGAGATGGTTTTGAGAAAGCAGGTTTAAACTGTTGAGAAAAATGGTGTTTGTTTTTGCACTTGAAATTTGTATATTTTCACTGCATTTTCTTATACCTCTCTCATTAGTACGTGTCTTAATCAGATCTTATTGAAACATTTATTTTCTAAAGCTTTGGGTACTTAATTAAAACTATTTCTATATTAAATCTATTAAAACATTAAAAATTTCTCATGTCTAAACACTCACCAAATACACTAATAAATAAACCTCATCAAATATTTATAGTAAAACCCAAAATACCAAACCTACTCAAGTAATTCTGTTGTTGGACTGTGGCATTCTGTAATTATGAATTATAGGCAATCATACAAGGTCACTTTCTTTCCTTAAGAAATTTCTTGGTTTTTTGTGTGGTGCTCACAGCTGGGTAATGAAAAGATGACCACAAGCAATTTGTCACTCTTGCTGTTAAGGATATGGTTCAGTTTTCATGTGGCTTGAACACACAGCACTAGGTCCTGTGCATGAAGTCTGTCACGCTGGCTCCTATGGAAATGTTACAGTAGACAAATGACTGTATTGCTGCTCTGATTCAGATCTTGCAGATAAAGCTGAAATGTTTTGATGAACTGAGTAATAAAAGAGAGCATTTATTGTAAGTTGTGTCTGCCCTTTATCACATTTGTTGCATTTTGCCTAATTCTTGTTGCCTGTTTTCTTTTCAATTCTGGTACTAAAGCCACTTTTGAACCCCAGGGGGAGCTCATTGGTGTGGAAGGAGATCAAGTAAAGGACCTTTGCACTCATTTTCTACACACATCCAGTTTTTGTGTTTAAACACATCCAAAACACTGAATCTTTGGATATTTCAGTATATTGTGACATTTTGGGGGGAATATTCTTAGTGGTATAAACTCCTTACAGCTTTTCTGACATCACAGTCACTGCATGTCTATTCTTACTTCCTTTTCTCTTTTGGTTTCCCTTTTCTTGTTTTTTTTTTTTCTTTTTTTTTTTCTTTTTTGTGTGTGGTTTTGGTTTGTTTGTTTTGGGTTTTTGTGGGGTTTTTTGTTTATTTGGGGTTGGTTTGTTTTTATTTAGACAACAACTTTGCAATACACAAATACTTTCTTTTTGGTGAAACTTACTGAAGCTGTTACAAAACCCTTCATAGATTTTAGTATTTTTTTCTTCAGTATTCCAGCTTTTCTGGTAGAAATTTCACAGGGGTAAGCACTAGAAGATTTCTACTAACTTTTGCCTATTGAATTAGTTCTTGTATTCCAGTATCAGTTTGGGCTTATGTAGTGTTGACCCTGTAATGTCTTAGAGATGAGGATAATGTCTTTGGTGCAGGGCACTTGAATAACATCAGCCCTGTGTTCTGGACAGTGCTAAACAGTTTCAGAGCTAGAGATGAAATAACTACTCCATAAAGCTTTTGTTCAAACACACTGGATTTTTTGCCCCACAGTTCATTGCCTGCACAGATGCAATGTAAGAACACACAAGCCCATGTGTTGGAGTCTCTCTGAAGATAAATGTCACATTTTGAGTTGAAGGCTAAGATGTACTTCCTGCCTCCACTCAGTGGTGTTGGTCCCCAATGTCATCTGTATAGATTTGTGAAGAGAGTCACAGCTACAGGTCAGAGGTGACATAAGGACACATTCTGACAAGCAGCTTCTCATGGTGGTGCCTTGCTGTTGGGAGGTTGTCTTTGTTGAACAAATGGCTTTGGAGTGAACAAAACACTTCTGGTAGCCTCTCTCCTAAGTGGTGGGAAGATGTTCCAAGTGCCAAGTTTCTTCTTGAGGGACTGTCAAACTACTGAGCAGTTAAACTACTCCCACTTCAGAGACCAGAATATCACTTTAGGGGTTTTGAAAATATTTTGCAAATGCTGACCCTATCTTTCCACACTCTGTAGCCTAGCACCAGCAACAAATGGTCGTCATAACTCACAGAAAACAGGAATCTCATTTCCCAGCTGCTCTATCTCACTGCCTTGAGAGCACAATGGGCTATTTTGTGATTGAAAAGTCTGTTCTTATTTCCTTCCTTCCTTCCAGGACTGAAACTGCTCCAGGTACCAAGCATACAGTTTGATAGAGTGAAAATGATGAAAAATGTGGAACGGGATTGATAGGGAGCCCCGCATTATTTGCTTATATTTGTTTGCCCCCTCCCCATTTGTGCCTAGTTTCCATGCTGTGGTCAGAAGGACAGAGTGCATTGTGCCACATTTCTGGAAGGAGGTGAGAGGAGCTGTCCCCTCCGGGCTGGCTGGCAGCAGTGCAGGGAGAGCAGCTGGGAGACACTGAGGGGAGGGTGGGAGCTGCTCAGGTGGAGGAGGCTGCAAAGGGAGGTGGGGATGGGTAGCAAGAGCAAAACTACTCTTTCCCTGACATTTTGCAGCCTAGAAAAGGCCTGTTTCTTTCAGACTCTGCTTGTCTTGGTACACGTTCAATTAAGCAGATGTACTTGGAGACAGATGTGGGTTTCTGCGAAAGAGGGCTTTGTGTGCGTACTCACAAGCCCTCACGTGACATCAAACTCTTCTTTGCCACCTTGGTTTGCTGATACCTGATCTGTGCTTTATTTGCTGTGCTAGGTCAGCCATATGTATACTAAGACCCTGTGCAAAGGAAGTGACTTTATTGCTTGATTGCAGATAACATTAACAAGCGGGAAATCAGACTTGCACGGTAATTAATCTGCTAGTTTCTCATCAATATAGATGAGAGACATATTGCTTTACCAGAGAGAATGGATTTCTCTGCTGACCAACTGCAGCCTGATTATAAGATTTGACATTCATGTGTTGCTAGATATTTAGCTATGAAACTATGAAAGAATTCATCAGAATTTCATGTGTTTTCATCTGTATGTTACCTTCCTGCCCTACAGCTTGAGTTTGAAAGCCTTGACTTGGAAACAGGCAGACAGATGTCAGCAACCCAAAAATTGTGACAGATGAATAGCAGCTCCCAAAATTATCTGCATTATTCTAAGAGGCATCCATGTGCATGCACTCACATAAATAATCCTCTTAGATACACAGTTTCTTTCAGAAATGCACTCAGTAATTTAATCTCTATTTTAGGGTAGTCGATATTGGGCTGGTGGCAAAACTGGATCCCACCACTGTACTCCACAAATAGTGGAATGAGCTTTTGAGTCCTCCCTACCTAATGCTGCTTCCTGGCAATGCTGCTTGAATTAAATGCTGTTCATCAAGGAGTTACTGCAACCTGTTTGGAGAAAGTATCTGATACTACAGGCAGCTCAAGGAACTGGAGAGAACATGAACCATAGACTAGATCCGAGGCATAAGTGAATCAAGGTGTGCAAAAACATTGGGCTGGGAACACATGGGAACACAGAGACACTTTTTCAAGTTGGAGGGGAAAAAACAAAAGTTGATTTATGATTACAAACCTTTGCTAGTAATGTAGTTAGAAGTCTGACAGGTCAAATACCATGTAAGAGACTTCTTGTGAGAGAGTTAAAGATGATAAAAAAGAAGCAATGGCCTTTTTGTGCCATTACTTAGGCTTTTCTAGTCAAGAATAAGAAGCATGGATGAGTGTCTTGTCTAGAATTGACCTTTCCTATGATGAATTTTAACTTTTTTCAGACAGATATTGCATGTGCAGCATTTCATGTTTGCACATTCTGTTCAAATCAGGCAAATTACAAAAAAAAGTGGTTTGAGTCCACATTCTTTGAGGAGAAACTGGAGGAGGACACAAAAAAGCAAGAGTCTGAGCTCTGTAGCAGCAGATGGATGGGCTCCAGATGTTCTGCAAAATCAAGCATGTGTGTTTGGTAAAGATCTGTGATAAGAAATTTATGTTCTCATTTGCTGAAGTTAGCAAAGCTGAAATTAATCAACTGCAGCAAAATAACTGATAGGGTACAGGGAAGATCTGGGCTTAGTGGAACGGGATACAGTGAATGTTTATTTTTTCCCACAGAAAAGGAGTCTGTTTTGGCATTCATAGTAAAGAGAAACTTTATCAACGACAGCACTTTCTACAGTTTAGTGCTAATATACTTGATGTGTTTTCTCAATAGTTTATAAAAAATATCACCTTAACACTAGTGTCTTGCAGCAACCTGGAATAGACGTAGTCTGCATGTGCAAATTCAAGCAGTAATTGTCCTAAACTGCTCTATTTAAAAAATTAGGAAGCTTGTTGAAAGCATTTGTGTTGATATCTTTAGTGACAAGAAAACATGATTCACAATTAGTGTTTAATTTCTAATCAGAAAACACATTCTGCTGAGTGAGAGATGGGAATGCCAGTTTTCTGCCTGAACAGGTGGTTAGTTGCTTGACAAGATCCCTGCCCGTGAATGTCCCATCTCCACTGCAGCCTTCCAGTTTCCCTCCTGCCCAACAATTTAGGAGGCTGCACAGCTGCAGCAGATGAAACAAAGAGCAGAAATCAGTATTTCCCCAGCTGTTCATGCTGATGTTCAAAGCTTCCCTGTACGATAAAGCTGGCTTGAATTGCCGGTCAGTGTCTGCCAACTGGATATGCAGATCAAGACTTTCCCAAGTGGGATCTCCTAAAAACATATTTATGCACGTGAAAGGAAGGAGTCTGGGTTTTGTTTTGGAAAGCCTTGATTCTTCTGGGCCCTATTATCCTAGTGAACCATGACTGTGACCTCTATGGGACACTCAGCTGGCCACAAACTGTTAATGTACAAACTTTCGTAGCCCTTGCTTCCCAAAAGCAGCACAAAGTTTGCCTTTGCAGAGCCACATGTGCCCCCTTCTTCAGGGGTGGTGGGAGGCACCGTGGGCTGCAGCTCCATCGCCCTGGCCCCATGGAGCCTGGTTTTCCCAGGCTGCTGCCAGTACCCTGCCAGTGACCCCATCTGCAGTCCCGGAGAGAGAACATCTGCCTCGTGCCAGGCAATAGGATATCAAGAACCAGGACACACCTGGTTCATCCGTGACATGTGTGGCCATAACACCTCACCTTGACAGGGGTTTCTCACTGCATATGGCATTTTTGCAGGAGAGAAGTCATCCAAAATTCTGCTTCCAAGCCAGCACAGAAGCAGGGTTGCCTGCAGAGAAGGTGGGAGTGATGCTGCCTCTGCCACCAAGCCAGACACAGCTGGGGACTGTTTACAGGCCAAAAATCATGTGTCTGCCTGTGGGGATCAGGGAGGGAGAAAAGGTCGTCCAGGGACTGGGGGCCTGGCTTTGCAGCCAGAACAGACCTTTCCATAGGCATAAAGCAGAGCTGCGTGATCACCTGTATCAGCTATACATGACTATTTATCGTTAATCCAAGGTTATTGAAAGCATTGATTTGAACTACCTGCACCTGCTGCTTCCCAAGCGTTCACACAGACATCAATTATGCAATGAAAGACTTTAATAAAAGAAAGCAGTACAGCTGCTGCTTTGGGGGGGGCTGTGCCCTTGCTGCCTTGGGCTGTGCACCCAGCCAGCCATGAGGCCCGTCACAGCCACCTCCAGGCAAGTGTAGCCCTGCCCTGGCTCTGCCCACCTCCAGCGGGGTGGAGGCAGTGGAATGAGATGGTGCACCCACACAGAAACATTCACCTCATCAATTCTTATAGCTGATACTGTATTTATTTACTATTTACTATTATTTTACCTGGAACACCTTGTGTTTTAGGGGGAGAAGATGTTGAACCAAATATCTGCTCAGGTTGTTTCCAAAAGAGCTTAGCATGAGATGTTGAAACACAACTCTATGAATTATTTTCCTAGAATAAAAGTTACACCCAGAGCTGAGTACTTGATGGTGGGTGGGGAGGAGGCTGAAAGAAGCTTGTCTGTGACACAAAAGAAGTTTCTGGGAGGTCAGAACCAGCTCTCAACAGCACTGTGTTCCAGAAGTTCTAAGTTTCTTTGCCTCAATTTCCACTTGGATAAATCAGGTAGTTTCAAGAAATAGGTTCTTTCTCTGACCTCTGGAATTTAGATAAAATACATGTCTTTAAGTCTCACCATTTTCCTCTCATTTTACTCATAAGTTACCTTGCCTTTAGCTGCAAGGCCCCACAATACTCCAACCTCCTCCCTTACGGCAGGAAGACACAATGCTCCATTTTGCCCTGATGATGGGTTCAGGTCAGCAGCAGTATGGTACTTTTTCCCCCCTCGACTCTGTGAAGAAAAGCAAGGAGGACACTGTTTGCAGCATCCTTGCTGACCTGTGGAAGCTGAGTTTCCATCTGCCTTGGCTCTGGAAAGAGGAAACCCCTCAGCCATTATACCAAGCCAAACCAACACCAAGGACCTGGTCTGACCTTGAGACCCAGTGACCTCAAGTATGGGAGCTGTTGAAAACCAAGGTGCTCCTAAGCAACAGCTTCCTCTGCATGTCATCCCTCAGGATGGCTGCACTTCACTTAGTGCTTCAGAGAGTTCAAGGCACCTTCTGAGTGTCTAAATAGGAAGGTTTTGGCCTTACTGGCTAAAGTCCAAGTTGGGGTGTTCACTGCAGTAAGGGCTTATGTTTAGGAAAAATTATTTTTCAGTGCTTGACTATGAAAAAGTTCTGGCAAGTGTTGCCTTGATTTCAGTGACTAATACAGCGCTATTAGGAGAGAAATCTGCTGTAATGCAATTTCAGCTGAGCTTAGGTTAGGGGTTGGGTTTGTTGGTTTTCCCCCACTGAGCTGGTATAATATTAGTTCAATGATTTTTTATGGCCTGGAAACTACAGTTTGTCAGAGAATAGAGAGATCTTGTCTGTTTTAACCTGTGACAGATTCTGGCAAGATAAGACCCAAGTTTGTGTTTAGGCTGAGGTGTCCTGAGGGGCAGCTGAGGCAGCAGTGGGCAGGATGCTGGTGCAGTCCAGGCTGCATCCTCCAGCTGCGACCTCCACTGCAGCTTAAGTGTCCTGGGTTACAGTGAAACCACAGGGATAAAACCTCCCCAGTGGTGGACTTTCTTAAACACAGGTGTGCTGAGTCCTAAGGAAACATACGGAAGAGGGATTAAAATGTGTCCACTGTGTCCTAAAGCTGCTCCCGTCTGGAGCTGAAGGAGGAGCAGGTGCAAGCCTTGCCACAGTGGCTGCTGTTGAAGAGAGGAGGAGAAGCCTGTCCTTCACAAGGCTTGGAGCTCATCTTTTCCTCCTAGTTAGGATCAGCTGGGTCTGGCTTTTAACAGCAGGGTGCCTGCCTAAATCATTGCCTGGTAAATTACATTTTTCTGTCTAGAATGAGGTAAATGTGTATTTTATCTAGGTAATTAATCTGAGGGATAGAGCTAACATGATTATTGTGTTTTCTTTTCCCTTGCTCCTGTCAATATGGCCATGTGGCATTTGTATCTTAGAGCCTTTATTAAACTGGTTTATTTGTAAGCAATCACACAAGGAAAATTATAAGGACAAGGATGATTTTGTTCAGACCGCCACCTTTATCTAGCACTAACAAGCTAGGAAATGACACTGCCTTTTATTGTCTTCCTATCTCTGTAAACTTGCTTTTATTTAAAAAAAAAATAAAGCTCTTAAATAAGCAAAGAGGAACAGGCTTGGAAAATTCTGTGGACTCCAAGGTGCTTCTCTGGTTTTCCTCTGCAGGAACAAACACCACCCGTTCCCCTTTTCCCACGCACTGAACCTGTTTATTAATGTGTCAGGAAGCATGACTCAATCTGCAACTTTGTCAAGACACAGGCAGGAAATTTAGGTGCTTGCATTACCAACTGCTACTGTTTGATAAATCTTTCCCCCATAGATTTTGATAGTTTGGTGCCTTACCACAGGCTGCTTCTTTGAAAATAGTGACTAGTAAGATGGTCAAAGTTATCTTGCCATTAGAGCCTCTTTGGGAGGGCACTGAGTTATTTGTGAGGAAAATGCTGTATGTTGCTGGAGGCCTGAAGAAAAGAAGTAGGAGAGTGTCTTACCTGCAGCTCTAGCAAAAGTCATCCATAGGTACCCATCCATAGGTACCATTTATTCTGTATTTCATGTCTCCAATGACCATGCAACAAGACCCTCCCATGTCCCCTTCAGTCAGAGCAGGCCAAGGTATAACCTGAAATGGGTCGCTGGGTCACTCTTTGGTCCTCTTGATGGACAACGCTGGGGTCAGATGTGGGGACCCAGGGTAGGGGCAGCCTGGCTGGACCCGACCTGCACCCCGCATTTCACTTGCAAACTGCCTGACCTCCGGTGCAGCTGCAGTACTGGGGCCTGGCCACTCACATAATCCAGTCTCATAGGTTTTTTATAATGTTTTTTTTCTTGGAATCTTATGGGTTTCAGTGTGTGTTTTCCAAAGGCACAGATACCAGGTGCCTTGTGGCCAAGAGCCATCTGCACCACTGCAGCAAGCACTGCAATCCAGCAGGGAGACTGGAAAAACTGTTTTCTTCCAAATTTCAAAGGCTTTAGGGTTTGCTCAGTATGTTTTTTAATTTTCCACACAGGTATAAACAACAACTGAAGTTACTGTTTAGTGTGGGACTTGAGATGTTTTGGAAATGATCACTCTGGCTGCTCAAAGGTTTTCAATTTCATGGTGAGGTAAACTAATTCTATATTTTAATTTCTGAAAGAGAGAAAGAAAATTATGGTATAGGACAGAGCTGGCTGCTTGCCCAGGGTGAGCTAAGTGACCTGGCCCAGCATGGACTGGAGAGCTGGCTGGTCATCTTTGCTTCTCATGAGGGCTGCAGCTTTTATAAATAATAAAATGCAAGAAAATAAAATAATAGCATATAATAATCTTGTAAATCACAGCTTTTACAGGGCCTCCTTTTGATCTTCTCTTTCACATATGAACACCTTATACAGATATATGCTGATATGAACAAGAGCAACCTCAACAAAAGGAGTGTTACTCTCCTTCACCATCCCAAAGACAGTTCTATGTTAAAGTCATTTTATAAAGCTAATAAAACCAGCACACTTTTATTTACCAGTGCTGCATTAAAACAAGGCAGGATAACATAGCTGTCCAGATTTCATTCTTACCGTGCATACTACAGGTCTCTGTCATGGATGTCTGCTGTCCTCTTAAGAGGAAATTATGTTTTTATGTCAAATGCAAAGAAAGAATAACTCCTTTCTGAAATGTCAATGGTTTTTTTATTAAAACTATTCCCCTGAAGGGCTGAAAACACCAATATGGTGAAACCACATTACAGGAGAAAGCGTGACTGACTGTCAGAAATTAATTTCTCTGTTCATCCAGCCTCTGGTCATTGTTGACACAGGGTTGAGCAAGACAGACAAACTCAGAAGTCGAGTCATCTCTGAAAAAATAACAGCAATAGTGAATTGAATAAGTTAAGGAATTACTTAGAGCACAGGAGAGAATCATAGAATGTGTTGAAGATTCTTCACATCCTGTATTTTTCAGTCCAGAACAGTGGAAGAAAGAAGTTTAGAAGAATCAGGCCAGAAAACCAGCTGTATCTTGGCTGCATCCAAAGCAGCATGGCCAGCAGGTTGAGGGAGAGGATGCTGCCCTTCTACTTTGCTCTGGTGAGAATCCACCTGGACCACTGTGTCCCCAGCACAGGAAAGGCATGGACCTGCTGGAGGGAGTCCAGAGGAGGACACAGAGATGAGCAGAGAGGTGGAACACCTCTCCTATGCAGAAAGATTGAGAGAGTTAGAACTGTTCAGCCTGGAGAAGAAAAGGCTCCAGGGAGACCTTGTTGCAGCCTTTCAGTAATTAAAGGGGGCTTATAAGAAAGATAGGGACAGACTTCTTTAGGGCCCGTTCAACAGGACAAAGGGGAATGTGTTTAAACTAAAAGAAGTCAGATTTAAGATTTAGATATAAGGAAGAAATTTTTTACAATGAGGATAGTGAAGCACTGCACAAGTTGCCCAGGGAGCTGGTAGATGCTCCAACCCTGGAATATTCAAGGTCAGGTTAGATGGAACTCCGAGCAACCTGATATGGCTGAAGATGTCTGTGCTTGTTGCAACTAAGTTGAACTAAAGGGCCTTTAAAGGTCCCTTCCAACCCAAACTATTCTATGATTTTGTGATTCTATGGTTCAGTGGGGTGTGTCTGTCTGATCTACATTACACATGGAAGTGTGGTGTGCCTGGTTGCAATCCTAGTGAGACCTGTTCCTCTGCTTGAGGAAGAGACAGGTCAGCGCTGTTGGAGCAAGTAGGCCTGAGCAATAGGCTTTGACGAGTGTCAAACCACGACAACGAGGAAGAATAATCTAGAGGCCAAGGTTCAGCCACATGCTCTGGACCTGGGAAGGCTGAGTCCACCCCTGGTTAAACCTGTCTCTCACCTTTGTATCCACACACTGTAGGCATGTCTCTTAAATCTGTTCACCAGACTTTATTCCAAATTTATTCCTCCGTGATACTGAAAGAAAACAGCGAACACCTCCTACCAGTCATGATTTTAATCATGTCCCTTTCCTCGAAAATTAACTGTCATCTGTATTGCAGAACCTGAGATTTAACAGTACAAATGAGGTAGAGAGTGGATATGACTTTATGCTTTTAATAGTCACCTTTGTGCAGAATTTCCCAGTAAAAGATATTTTTGCCTGACCTCTTGATTAGCAAGAAATTATTTTACACTTTTAAAGAGATCAGGCTTTCTTGTGTGTTCTCTTTGAGGGATGAGACAGTGGCAGCTGGTATTCTGGAGCACTACTTTCCATAGAAGCTGACTTCTACTGTCCTTCTGAAGGACTGTCAAGCACATGTTAGTGCTGATTGCTATTTTCTATTCTGGTTTCAAATTAAGTCAAAAGTGCTCCATTTAATGCTGGCAGGTGGTTTGTCCTGAATAGGCATGGCTTGCCCAAGCCAGTTTGGAGAACATACATAATTTTTTGGAAAGTTACTGCTCCAAGACATATTTAATTGTCCCACCTAATCCTGAACCTTGAATCCTTTAGCCCCAACCATCATACTCCTTAGCCTGAATCCTGCCTCTCTGAACCACTGGTGGCATAAGCAGCTAGACACTCCTCTTTTCATCCACATGATGAAAAGGAAGGGAGTTAATCAGCTGGTACCAGCCACTCATCCTCTTTGACAGCTGATCTTGTGATGGTCACCAGTTGCAGTGACAGGTAAAGAGAGGGGCACCTCTATGAGAGGAGGATTGCATGGACTTCTCAGCAGTGGCTCTGACAAACAGCAGTCACATATGTGTTGCCACATGCCCATGATCTGCTGCAGAATTTGCCACCCATGTGCTCATACTGGCTGGATGACTCATGGCCTTTCCCCTCCTGGCAGCCCTGAAAACATGGGAAAGCAGGGAGCCAAACCCACTGAGGGGAGTGTCCCTGCCTTCTGTGGGGCTCTGAGCATCCACAGCTCCCTGTGCCGATAGTTTCAGCGTTGTACCCACGCAAGCCCCCAGAGCAGGCAGTGAAGCAGCCGTGCCTTGGGATGGAGCTGCAGCACGGTGTCCAACACCCAGGTCTTGCAGGAAGAGGTTCACATTTCTCAGGGGCCTTCTGGTTTGGCAAGGGCATGAGGGAGCACTGTAGGACTGATGTGGGTCCATGGAAATCTCAAGGGGACACTGTCTTCTACAAAGCTGCCTGTGTCTGGATTGAAAATCTACATAACATGGCTGCTTGCCAGTCTGGGAATGTTTGGGAACCAGTTGTGAAGGCAGCTTCCCTCTGGGAGCTACTCCTCTCTTTCATGTCTGGCCTAAAGCTGGGAGAAGGCCAAGTCTTTAAGTCCAAACTAGAGCGATTCCTGCCCTGTTGTCATCCAGCCTACTGGTTTGTTGAAAAGGTGGAGCAGCCTGTGGTGAGCTGTGGGTGCAGTGACTTAAGTCACATGGTCACCTGGCCACATGGCAGCTCACAGCTGTGGGCTGGCATCAGCAGTTTGCCACTTTACCACTGCACCAGCTCTGGAAAAATTGTGGGCTCCAGGGCCAAGGCATCCATTCAGGCTGACAGTCTTCTTTTTTCTTCCACCCCAAAGCCAACAGACAGAAAAATCAAAGAAAGAACTCCCAACCTCAGAGCGGGAGTCTGTGCCCTTGCTCTGCATTCCCATGCTTGCACCATTGTCCCTTTGCAAGTCAGACCAGGAGGACAGCTGGCCCCGCCACAGGTGGCACACGCAGGGCATGTGGATGTGCAGAGCTGGAGAGCCCCAGGCTGCCTGCCACTCGCTGCTCCCTGCCAGGCTCCTGCCTCCCACGCTGCCGACAAGGCAGATGCAGCCATGGAGCCTCTTGGCAGGCTCCCGCGGGGCTGCATCATTCACCATCCAGCAGGAGCAGGCTGCCTGCTTTGGGCACGGCTAGTGGGAGTAGCTGCCCTGTGGCCTCCCTGGAAAGGGTGCAGCACATCACCACTAGCAGGAGTGGTCAGTGCTCTGCTCCTGCCCCAGTTTGCCATGCTCTGGTGTCAGGAATCACCATGCTGTCCCATCCCCCACATCACAGAGCCCATTAAGTACTTGCTTGCGGCAGACCTCAGGGAACTGTTCTACCGTGCCAGATTGGAGGAGGCAGAAGGGTGTGGGTGAAGGGTACAGCCATCAGGCTGTGCTCTCAGGGGACCATAAAATAATGCATTGCACTGTATAGCTGGTGACCCACTTCTGACCTTAAGAAGTCGGACCTGGAATGCTAAAGCAAAGAATAAAACTCACCGCCTTAAGCATGAGCTCATTAGTAACTTACTGAGAGTTGCTCAGCCACATCCAGAGCAGAGGGCAGTGACCCTGCCGTGGCTTTGAAGAGACCTGAGTGATTGGTAGCTTGTCTGAAACACTCAAATTTCCCATATTAACCAATACTCCAGGTCTGCCATGCATCAGGTCCCACCCTCACCCAGCAAAATCACTTCACCAAATTAACACAGCTGCAGGGGTGGATAAAAACATGAACCTCGACATGCCTGCATTGCACAAGAGTTCAGTCAGGCCTTGGGAATCACACTCTGGCTAATGTGCCAGCATTACCCCTACAAGGTCAGAGGTCTGAATGTGAATGAGCAGTTGTGGCTGTGACTTAACCCTTCCCAGAGTATTTTAAGCTATTTTAAACAACTTTTCACTTCTTAGCTGCTGGAGCTCTCATAGGAAAAGCACTCTAACATAATTCCAACTCTGCAGGAATGTGTCTAAGATAAATGCTGGGAGGCTCACTGCCCATGTTTTAGGGAAAATAGATAATTTTCTAATTCGTGGAGTCCAACTAAAATGAACAACTATCAGCATTACTGCATTATGGAGGTTCCTACTCATCTTCTCTGGACTGGTGGCTGACTGTCTCTGCTTAACGTCAAGCATCACAAGTCCTGGCCACAGTGTCCTCAAATGGAGGCATCCAGAATTTAAGCTGATTTTTAAAAAACGTGGTTTAAGCTATATTAACCTCTCTGCACCAGGTTCCTTACCTGTTGAAAAGGAGTGTAGCACCAACATGTTGATGATGTGGTGCTCTTGCATTTCAATAATATGATGATTCAGAAAGTTCAGAAAAATGGCTTTTTACATTCCGGGTGGTTTCTTTTGGGGGAGGAACTGATAATGGAATTTGGCATTTCTCTGGCATATCCCACTGCTTTGCCAGTATACCCAGTGCCCTTCTTCCCACAGCACCAGTGAGTCCAAACCAAAGGACAGAGGATTCTCACTGGCCGCTCCCAATCGCCTTCTAAAAAGTTCTCTGCCCAGGAGCTCCCTTTCCAGTTTGATCCTCGAAAGGTTTCCTGCTTGACCTTGCTTTCCTTCCGCAAGAACCAAAGCTCCTTTCTGGCTCGAGCTCTGGGGTTTGCCTCCTTAATGCTTCTGGAGGGGGAGGTGGAATGAGTTAGCGCATGCTCCCAGAGATGAGAGCTGAGAAATGGTCTCAGTTACAGCATTTTAGGTGTTGTCAGCGGCTACTGCACTGTTGAAACTACCCAGCAGTGTGCAGTATGCACAGCCTGTCCTTCTGAACCCTTCAGCAAAGTCAGAGGCTGCTGCATTTCTTCTATCTGGATGAGGATGTAAAAGAGGGATGTGAGCTTTAAGGATCTCCTGAATCCCATAGACCTGCTAAAACTCTTTAGATAATTTTATAACATTATTGTCAATATATACATATATCCAGCTAATATCTCCACCAGTACGGACTTTTTTCTGCCTTTCTTGTATGTATGATTTCATGTCCAAATACATAATTTATCTGCTGTGCCAGGAAGAAGCTTATTCTGATACTTTTTTCTACCGTGTTAGTAATTTGATTTGGGAGTCCTTAATGTCACAAAACCCCCCAAAACTTCTGCATTTACAGGAACTATGTCTCATTTCCAAGGAAGTGCTAAGCCCATCTTGAAAGCTATGAACCTCTTTTTTTGAGAATCTCTTGAATTCCTTTCTCACTTGAATTCCCACGTTCCTTGGACTGGGTTTGAACCCATCTGTCTGGATCATCTGACTGCAGTGCATATACCAAATTCTGGTGGGATTAATGTTAAAATGTACTTACTTCAATAGATGAGATATCAAAGTATTGACTGGAGGCATGAGTCGATGTCACTGTTAATTCATGCACCTCATTACCTTACTCAATCAGACTGCTCTCATTCCACTGGGGAATGTTGCCATAATTAAGATCCTAGAGCTTTTTGAGAAAAATGAGTGGAGACAAAATAAATTAAAGGAGAGCTGCTCTCACCTTCTGTAAAAGCAGTAGTTGCATTTGAATTTTCTGCCAAGCCAGAAGATCGGTGTTTGACACATGTCACTGGTTGCTTGGAAGCAAGTTATGGATCCAGACCCATGAGTAAGTGCCAACTTCAGGAGGAAACTACAGCGTGCAACAGCTGAGGCCTTGAAGCGATGTCTCAAAGACAGGTTTTCTTGAGCACTGGGATTTCTTTCATTTTCTAAAGTTGCTTTGCCTCTAGTGTGTTATGATCTGATGCACAGTGAATATGGGGAAAGGATTCACTTACATTAGGGAAAGAATCTCTGGGCAGGCATTGGGAACATCCATTTACCAGTGCAGAGTGTGCAAAGGGAAGGAAGGTCGGCGACAAGTGAGTGTGCAGACCAACTTAAAAACCAGTCCATATTGCAGAAGCTTTGTGGTTGAAGCAGGGAGACTGCAGATGCAAGCTGAATTGCATGCCTCCAGCATGGTCTTCCAGTCTGCAGTAGGCATTAAATGTGGGAAGTGCATCTGAACCAGCAGAAATTGGCAGAGATAAAATTGATAATGAATGCCCTGTATCCTCTCACTGAAGTCCCTCACTATCCCACACCAGCTGGCTTATTTGAGTTTCTTCCTGGTATCCCAAACTGCCCCAGTTTTTAACCTGGATATAGGTTAAGTAAGTAAATATTGAAATACTCAACCCATTAGTCAGAAGAGGAAAAGGCACTTTACATCTTCTTCCTCCTAAGCCCTGTCCTATAACCTTTGTTCATTTACTTGATATTGTATTAACGATCAATTAGATAAACCCTAAGCTGGATTTCTCAATAATCAGTGTTTGCATGGTACAGCGAGCAGCTGGAGATGGAGATGAGGAGGGAAAAAGCTGTTTTCTCTTCCCTATCAACACGAGATGTTCAGCATTAAGGGGCAGATATTGAGATCTGTCCAGACAGGGCTGGTATAAGGGTCACACCTTGGCAGGGTCGTCACCCAGTCTGCAGCACTGGCCCGTAACTGATAATCTCCTGATACTATTACAGGCAGTGCCATTATGACTGTCGACTTTAATTAAGCACACTCCCATTTGCTGTTTCCTTCTAAACATCACTCCAGGGCCACAGCTAATTCAGTGTGCAGCCAAGCTTCAGCAGAAGGGGTTTTGCCTTGTTTGCCTTGTTTCCATCAGCCACTGGTGGGGCTAGCCACAGGTGTGCCTGTGCAGGAGGCAACTCTGGAGGCTGTGGATCATCCACTTTCTGCCTTTCTCTAAATTCTCAGCTGCTGCCCATTCTGCTCTAGGGCTCTCAGGTCTCACAGAGGCTCAGAGGCAGAGAACCCTCCCCTCCTCCAGGCAGGGGGAAGCCATGCAAAGGGGTGCTGCGTCACCACAAAGCCCCTTCACATAAAACCTTCAACAAAGTCTTCAGCATTTGGCGTCTTTCAGCCTTGGCCTTCAGTTTATTCTGCAAACATGAATAAGCATTAGGGCACCTCTGTTCTGCAAGGACACTGAGCACTGATACAGCCCTGTGTTTTATTCATTATGAAGGACTGAATCCTACTACATTAAAAATTCAGATATTAAACTGTATTAAATGGACATGTAGGGGATATATGTCTGTATATCAAGATATCCATTTATTCATAGACTCAATAGGGTCTTAGATATATGTAAAAATAAAGGGAAATTAAGTTACTCATCCAGTGTCATACAGTAAATTGGTAGCTGAGTCAGGAGGGGTGCTTAGGAGAGGTTATTATTTGCTGTTGGTTACAAGGGGAAGCTTAGACCCTCTGTCCAAGAGTCAGTTTATATTTCCAAATTATGACTGTCTTTCCTGAGGTGTCATTTGCTTAACACTTTGAAAATTCCATTGTCAGCTGCTGAGAAAAAACTATTATGGCTTCTTTTCTATTCTTCCACGCAGTTCTATTTTAAATTTATCAAAATACTTGTCCTGCTCTTCTTGGCATATGAGCCTCACTGATTTTTCCTGAGTTTGGTCCTGCTCAAGTGGGCACTCAGTCTCTGTCACATTAAGAGCACAGCTGGAAGGACATCCAGGGGTGCAGAATCTGGACCCTCTGGGCACCTTCTCCCCTCACCTCTCACTGCAAGGAGCAGGAGCCAAGTCAGAGCTGCTCCCCCCAGCATGAGGCGCACCTGGGACACTTCACCTCTCAAGCCCTGTCAAAGTTCAGATGCGCTGGACTGCCCAGAGAAACCCCTGGTTTTTCGTGCACATCTGACTCATACTCTCAGCATGGGTTAACAAGGTGTTGTCTGCTCTTCTGAACCATCAAGGAGTCAAACAGACAACACCACTTAAAAATTTACCTTCCCACATTCCAAAGACTGGGCACTGCCCTTCCCTATCCAGAGTGTGACTTGTTTTCATTTGTGCCATAAATCTCCTCTATCTTTGACTCCATCCGAAGTCATGCTAGGAAATTTGCCCTCAGCGTTGGTCTAAAAAAGCTGTTTTCTAGAGCAACATGCTCTGATTTGAAGATTGCCAGCCATTAGTGGCTGCATTATCCCTTAGCCAGCTCTTCCTAAACAGCATCCCTGGCAGGATTTTATCTTACTTGAACACTGAAGTGGGTATTTGTGGAAAATACCCAGGAGGCAGATGAAGGTCATCACTGTCCACTTAATTAATTATGGAGTGACTGCTATAAGGGTGGTAAACAAGTCCATTAAAGATGGGGCTAATGGCTTCAACAAAGTTTCACACATCTGTGATGTGGAATGGCAGGGATAACATGGACTTTATGGAAAAACACGAGCTGGACTGACAGTGTAGTCTTCTCTTCATTGAGATCAGGCCTGGATCAGCCTCTGAAGGACCAAGCACTGTGTATGTTTAAAAGCTATTAAACAGTGCATTGACAACACCTCCTTGGCCCTTGGGGTGTTCTAGTCATTCCAGCTGTGGAAGCTGGACAACATCATTCGGGGAAAACACTTTGCTGAAAAAACTTTATCCAGAAATACTGAAGCTAGTAACAAAATAGAAGGTGTGTAAAGGACCCTGCAATGGAGTCTTGAAATTGGCAGTTTAATGTCCTGTCGCTGGGGGAGCAGAAGCAGGATGATGTAGGGTTTTGTCCTCCAAAGGCATCTCTAAGAGAGGAAGTTGCATCCCAGAATTTTGAGGTTCCCCTTGTTTAGCCCACTTTTTTTAATGCCGCTCATATTTTGCCAACAGAGTGGCTACAGATTGGTGCATCTGAATGTAGGCCCAGTATGGATGGAAACCTCCTTCTGTTCCCTCAGCCATGAGGCAAGGACTGGGGTACAAACTCTTCCTTTTTGGGAGCTTGTGCAGATTGCCCTGTTGTGTAAAAGTGCAAAGGGCCTAAGTACTGTTGTATTACACCACTGATGTACAAGAAGTTTTTCCATTTAAGAAAATGCCCCAGAGACATAGAGGCTTTAGAGAAATTAGAAAGGACAAATTCAGAAAAATAAATTAAAAATATGACCTGAATCTCTCATTGCACATCATGTGTAGCGAGAGCTCATTTTGTGTTGCTCAAAAAGTATAGTTACCTGCAGTGCAGGGACCAGCACAGCAACATAATCTTGAAGATTAAGGAGTGATTTGCTTTATAGTTCTGTATTTGTAGTTGTGATATTGTGGCTTGGGTGAAGCATCCAGGCAACAAGCCAGTCTTCATGATTAGCAATATAATAACTGGCTAAACAAATACTTCACACACACAGATCTAATGAGGCTGGTGCTAGGGAAAATGAGTATTAAAAAGTTAATTAGGATATACTTTTTTAAACACATTATTCCTTAGTGTTGCTGGTGTATCACCTGCAACACCCAGCATGGTCCAGGAAAGGCTGTAGCCAGATATAGATACAGAACATCTGCTGAAGAACAAAGTGTGAGTGTCCTCCTCAGAGCAGTCGCACTGCACCAGAGGGAGGTGTGAGGCAAAGGCAGTAGCCCTGGCTACATCCTCACATGCAGCACATCTTGCATAAGAGCATGGAGGTCAATGCAGTCTCTCACAGGAGCCCCAGGTAGCTCTGGTCATTCAAACTTCTCAGGGTCAAACAAGTTTAATTGTAGGTAGCCCTATTTTAACTCTTCCTCTGAAAGGCACATGGAGAAACACAGTTTGTCTCCCAGAGTATGATTCTGGTACTGGACCACCTCTAACCATACCACCTATACCTGCATGTTAGCCAGGAGACAAAAGTGCTGCCAGGCACCAGCTTGTCTGAAACATCAGCAGATGTTTCCTCTCTGCTCTCTTGTCACGTGGGAAGGAGCTGCACAGCAACACGCTGCAAAACCACTGTTGTGATAGGCTTTGGTTGTGCTACATAATGTTTGATTAGACATGGGCTGGGATAAGTGCATCAAACTAGTTACTCATCAAGGGGATTTTTGCCCTAGTTTCTCCAAATCATTTTGTGTGTTTGCTTGACTCTTATGTGTATGGTGACTACTGAATATGAAAGGCTTGTTGAGCAAACATGGCCTAATAGCATCTGTACAAAATGCAATAGGTGGATTAAATCAAGTTACTTTACTTTTGCAAACCAGTAAAGTTCTTTTCTCTCCCCAGTTAATTCACAGGTACTCATAAAACAAAAGATTTAATTAGACAGTCCTTTATGTTAGTTGATATTTTCTGTATATGCAATGAAAAATAATGAGGGTGGATGTACTGAAAAGATCCTGCCCTGAGTAATTTATTAGAAGCAAAGCAAAAGTGAAGCTACTAGGCTGTATTTATTACTGTTGTAATAAATAAATGAGTCTATAATAACTGTGCACCTGAGCCATGGAGCCTCAAAGCTCTTAATGTTTAAACTTTGCTACAAAGGGAGTGGTTGGGATGCAAGTTTCTGCAGCTGTTTCTGCATTGATTTGGATGATTTTGTATGAAAAAAAGCTTTTGGTGCAGTTCTTACGCATCTGCTTCAGAAAGGTTGCTGACACATCTGCCCAGCTCTCTGCTTTTTCCCCAAGAAGTGCATCCCAATTTGTGACCAGAGGCACAGGCTCTTGATAAGAGAATTCATGCAGTTTTTCTAATGAGAAGCATTGTTAGTTTTAGCTGGAGTGTTTTAAACCAGAGATACTTTTCTCAGATCTTTAGCTATGAATGCTAAAGAAAGTTAGAAACCCCAGTCAAATGTGAATTTTGTGAATTCTCTACCAAACTGAGTTAAAATCCTGGTGACAAAAGCCTGGAGACAGTGTGTGCCCAGAGCTGACAGCTGCCTGTCCACACCTGCTTCGTGCCCAGGGGAACTGCTGGTGTGCCTCTGCCCAGAAACCACAGCAGCTCTCACAGGGACGCTGTGACGTGGGTGTGCTCAGGAGCCAGGCTACGGGGCCCAGGGGAGGGCAGGTTTGTTGTACTCACCTGCTTAAACTGTTCTTGCTACCTCCACAAACATGCCTTGCTTCCACAGGAAGGCAGCTGAAGCCTGAAGAAGTGTTAGAAGCCATACAGGAAGGTGAGAGCCTCCTCGTGATCAAAAACAAAGTTCCCAGTCTGCAGCTCGAGATCAGGCTCAGCTCTTGGATTCCTGATCATATGATCAGATAAAATAAGTTTCCTTTTTGTCGGTCACCCGGTGACTCTGAGGCATTTTAGGACCTGGAGGAATGACTTGTGTAACCAGTGCTTCTTCCCACAGTGATGATCCCTGGGCATCTGTTCACCTATACCTGCCACTGTGTGTTAAAGAGCAGCAGACCCCTCTATTTCACCTCCGTGTTCTTTAATCTTAAATCCAGCTCCTGCTCCCTTCCCAATACAAATGTCATACATGGAGTCTTTCTCTCCCTGCAGGAGCTTCTTGAAATTTATGCAGCAGCCCCATTCCTATTCATATCCACTCCACCTCCCAGGTTCCAGGTTGTTGGTGGTGCTCTGCAGAGCCCATTTGTGACAAACCAGTACTATAAATGCCACACTTGGCACAAAGACAGCTCAAGACACCTCTTCTTGTCTCCTTCCTCTCCACCCTGCCCACCACTTCCATGTCATCAGTTCTCATGGTGCCTCAAGAGATTTTTGGACTCAGATTGTCTCACGGTTTTGATCTTCCACATTTTACCCATACATACACACATTCATATATTTGCTTTTGCCCCCCTTTAATTCTACCATGCAGTAGAGCAAAACAAATAAAAGTGTGAAATCAACTTAACCTGTGTCAAATAACCTCTGTGGTAGTATTCCTGTCAAGAAATGTAACTCATCATCAAACCATCTGGCGCTATACCAGCAGTATATGCATGGGGAAAAGCTTATTTTTTGAGTCCTGGAGGTGGCTTCTGTTTGACTCCAAAGTGCTTGAGTTCCTCCTCCTGATTTAGGCCACTGAGACTGACACCTTTTCCTGGAGTGGTAAAATCCAAACCCAGTGCTCTCAGGAAGCTGGTTCAGAAGATCGTGCCCAGTCTCTGTGTCATAGATTGAAGAACCCACAGTCACAGTTCACAAGATGAGAAAGGCCAAGCTCACTTCTCCCATCCAGGTGCCCTAAAAAGCAGAAAGACTACATGCTCCCTTGCACTCATTCATTCAGGCTCTAATTGCACTGGGGACAGCTCAGGCAAAAGTGAGGCTGGGGTACCCATGGTTCCCATGGCCAAGAGACTCTCAAGAGGATGGGAGTTACATCTTTGAAATCTATCAAACTGAGAGAAGCATTAAACCTTAAAATACTGCTTTCTATTTTTGAGAGGGGAAGGTGAGGATATGCTCTAAATACTGTCATGGTAGGAGAGAGGCACTGCGCTACAACTACCTCACTGGCTCCTGTTTATAACATGAAATTGTGACTCTTGCTCATTCCCTTCCACAAAGCACCTTCCTTGAGGAGAAGTTGCAGGGTCTGAGGCTCAGGCAGGTGAAGGGCTCTCCTTGTCTTGGGTCAGGTACCCAAGCTGACTCAGGGATGAGTCTCTCCATAAAGCTTCACATGCCCCTCTTAGACACCTAAACTGCACCCCACACTTTACATCAGGAGCCCACCTTTATCTTCTGGGTTTCATTCTGGGGCCAGTGTGTAGCACAGAACACCAAGTTATGTACCTCACCTAAAACATGTCTGCATATAGCTCTGAGCCTACAGACAGCGAGATGAGGTGCATGAGTAGGGGTAGATCCTTAGACTGTTTTGGGTTTTCCTGAATCATTTGTGTTAATAAAATAATGGGATACCTATTGCATGGCTTTGACATCACACCTTTCTCAAGTCCTGAGAGGGAATCTGAGTAAGTCATAGGGAAAGGGTTAAAGGCACCATGGTCTACAAAACTGTATTCTGGAGAGGTGAAACCCAGCAGAAACTGAAACACCCACTGTCATTTTCTGCTTCAAACTTCCTAAAAACCTTTATTATAACCAGATGTTAAAGACAACTGGAACATACAACAAGAGAATTGGAGCCATGGAATGAAATAAGGAAAGAAGAGCTTAAAGAACATTTAGATTAGTGAGATGTGTTCTAGCTTGCATAACCAGACAAAATCCATCTGTAAGAGCTTAAGGACCATCCAAAGCCATTTCCAAGCTATTAACAATTGCTTTTGAGTAGCTGGGGAACAAGAGAGGAATAACAAGGGAACACTTAGTACCTGCATTGCAGGGAAAATCAAGAAATTTAAATATACCTCACTTTAATTCTTGGAAAGATTGCCAGAACCTATTATGAAACCCTCAATTTATAATCCGGTACAGATTAGTCAGTTGATATGAAACACATTGCAGGGATTTGTCAAGAATAAACGATGCCAATTTTTTTCATTTTTTCCTCTTTGGTCTAGTGGCTAAGGGAAACAGACTTAATTCTAGGAGTTTGGACACTTTCCTGGTGGATATATTCAGGTGTGCACCAGGGAAACACAGTATAGGCTTGACTGGGAGAACTGAATCCACCTACATGATAAATTGGAAGAGTAAAAGTGGCTCAAAGAGTAAAAAGGTGGCTCAAAGCATTGCAAGACCAAGGGGGTGTGTGTTCAGCTTATGTCTGACCACTGTGTGGAAGAATGGATGATGGGGAAGGGAATGCAGCTAAAAGATGTCTGAATAAAGCCAAGCTGCTAGAGCTTGAAAGACACTGGAAGGCAGGCTTACAGTTCAAAATGATTGTGATGACTAGGAAAAGTGCTCTGAAATCCTCAAGGTGAAATTGGGCAAGTAGAAAAGCAAAGTGCTGCAAGCAGAAAAGGGAAATCAATGCACAGCTACAACAAGGTCCACAAAGAAAATTCAAGGGAAATAGTAGCAAAAAGCTGGGGATGAAGGGATGCTGTGCAGCAATTGGAAAAAATCCCCAAAGCAATTAACCAAATCCAAAAAAACAAGTCAAGAAAAGGGTTTAAACTACTTGTGAAAACCCTTGATTTGGAAATTAGAAGAGTATCTGTACCAGAGGATGAAAGCCTGAAACAGCTTTCCAATAGATGCGAAAAGGTCAAGAATCCTTACTGGGTTCTAGATGGAAAAGAGCAATTTTTGGCAGGGAGTTATCAGAGGTGGTTGCAGGAACATAGGCCCAGTCTGGGCGAGCCAGGACCTTCCTTGCTGACGTCTTTCATTTGCTACTCTGTAAGACATAGTGGGGTGATGCTGCTCTTGCAAGGCTTCAGCTGGAGCTGCTGACTTCAGCCTTGGGAACCCCACTTTGTGGAAGAGACAGGAGATGGAAAATACCCAGGACACAGCACCACGAATGAGAAGTTTGGAAAATACCTGAGTGTGAGGAGAGGCTTGGTTAATTTAGAATGGAGAAGGCTGGGGAGCAGGCTGGGGAAATGTGGCAGCAATCTTACACAGAAGGGCCACAGAGTGTGGCATCTCCATATCCCCTGCTGGACAACCTCATCTGAAGAAAAGAGCATAGAAATTAGGAGAAAATTGGAGAGTTCAATTTTCAAAATACAAGGATAGTCAAACATTTAGACAAGTTTCTTTAAGTGTAAGACTTCATGTGTCCATCAGCCACATGGCTATCAAGGCTGGAAGGTCCCACATTACCTAATCCACCCTGAAGGCCCAGACGGTTAAATGGTCTGTAAGAGATCCCTTCAGCCTGAGGCTTCTGGGAGTCAGTCTTGTTAAAATCAGAGAGAAGCTGGCTCATATGCACCTGAAACCATGACAGTGTCAATACAAGAGATCTCAGTGAACTTAGAGTGAATCTTCCACCTTCCTCTGATCCTCACAGCTGTACCACATGGTATTTTCTCAAAATTTGTTCACACACCAGAGGTGCATAGGCAGTAAAAAATCCAATATGCTCTCAGTCTCTGGTGGCAATAACATGGTAATGCTTTCACCATTTTCTTTCAGACAGAGTTTTAAGAATTATTATATTAGAAATAATTTTCAGAGACATATTACCCTTAGTCCTGCCCAGTACCCCAGGGTGTCTTTTTAGTTTTCAGTCCTGAAACAAATTCTTTTGGAAGGGTAATAATTGGCACTGAAATGAGAGGGAAAAAAGGTGATGGGTGTGAGGAAGAGGGCACAGCAGGTGTGCCCATGGCCAGAGTGCTCTGCCGTTGTCCTCGACAGATTCCCAAATGGAGGTTAACACCTGGAAGGAGAACGAGGTACCCAGGATTTAATAGTAAATGACTGTCAAGAGAAAACAATTATTTTATTGTTTGCAAGACTGAAACCACAATGGATGTTAACACCAGGCTTCAGAGTGTAATGATCTCTGTTCACTGTCCTAATAAATAATTTTCATCATTTAGCCTGCCCTGTGAAACAGCTCTCGCTTGTTGGATTCCTTGAATGTGCTGATGAATGTTCTCCCAGCTTAATGACTGCCCTTGCTGCTCCCTCAACCAGTTGTTTATTACTGCCAGCTTTTTCCCCCTCCAGGAGGTTGTTTATCCAACAACCAGGGCACTGCTACTGGAGCATTTCTAAAAAGATTATTCTGCTAATTATTCAGGTCATTAAATGAAAGGTGAAGCAGGCATCAGCTCCCAGCTTTGAGCTCCCCAATAATACAAGAATGTTCCTCTTACATAAAACCCCATATTTTTAAATTCTGCAGCACTTAACCTCTTTGCAGCCTTTGAAGGAAGGTTTCAGCTCCAGCAGATGTGGTTTGTTTGTAAGAAATGGAATTTTTCTCCTTTTTAATCTAAGATACATGTTCAATAATCACTGCATGCTGAAGACATTTCTCCTGCCTTTTTCCACAACAGTTTGTGTCACGTGGGAGAAAAACCAAAAGCAGCTGCCCAGGAAATACCAAACAGGCATCAACATCATCCATAGGCAGACACACTTCAACTACCCCCTCAAATACAGGTAGGGTTTGCTTGAAAAACATGGATTTTTCTTCTTCTCTCATTACCTCAGGAGTCTGTGGAAACGGAGACAGGCTAGAAGTCATCTGTTGGTCAGGTAAAGGGTCTTAGAAGGATCATCAACTCTCAGTCATTGCTCACCACTTCCTGGAGAAGGGGACAGAGTCCCTGCAGGGCAGGACTCATCTGGAGCTGCTTTGCTTCCTTCACTGGTTTTTGTTTTGTCCACATCTTCAGAGCTGCATCGCAAGCAGCTGCAAAGCTTTGTTAAAGACATGATGAGGAAAGGCTGAAACAAGACCCCAAAGGAGGTGCATGTAGATGTGACAGAAGGTGAAACAGCCAGGTTTGCAGGTGATAACTGAGCTGTTTTGAGTAGCTGGTCAAATGTCACACCAATGGCAGGGGACTTCAGAGGGATCTCACTGAGCTGGTGAGTGGAGAAGAAGGTGGCAGATGAGTTTCAGTGGAGATAAAGCAGGTGATGCAGCTAGGGGGAAAAATAAACCCGAACCATGACAAGCACCTGAAACCATCAGTGGGAGAGAGCATCTGAGAGGAGAAAACACAAAGGCTGGGACTCCTCGGTTTATACAAAACAAGGTTATGGGGGAATATGAGTGGTGTTCACAAAATCATGAAGGTGAAGGCTAGTGGAAAGCAGAGCCAATACTCCCCAAATCTTGTGTCACGAGATGTCAGGATGTCTAGGTAACCACTGGGATACTGCATTAAAGCCAGTAAGGGAGTTCTCTGCAGCAGGTGTGAGCTCCTGAGCTTGCTGCCATGGGAGCTGGCAGAGGCAGACCAGAAGAGACAAAAAGGTACTGAGTAAATCCAGGGACAGCAGGATACAGATATTGATACAGCAAAAAGAGAAGGTAATACTAGGAATGTGTCACCTGCCATCCCTAACCCATCAGCTCTAGATATATGCTGGGGGAGAATAAAGGGCCTGCAGAAAGCAGCTGTTTTTCCTCATAATGTATAATGCTGCTGTGTTTTTGCAGTTGCTTTTAAATTACCAGGAGAGCATGAGCTTAGCCTTTCTCCATCACGGTCTCTGCAGTCAAGACCTCCACAACTGGGTCATCAAAACCCAAGCACCAGGGCTGCGACCCATGAGAGGAAAATCACATTCCTCAAGACTCAAGTAGTAGGACATTTCTTAGGGAATTCTGTTCTAATTATAAAACTCCCTTCTTTCAGGGAATTGTTAAATTTTTGGTCCTTAGGTACAGCATCCTGTGGAAAGTCCAGCTGAAGTAGCTGCAACAGTCTTATGTGAGTGCCCCCTTCAGCACACACAGGCCTGCTTATGATGGGAATCAACAGGTGGAGAGTCCTCAGGGAGATATCCTGACAACTGCATGGAGGGAGTGATGTCTCTTCCAAACAAAGGATTTAACCCTGTCATTCTTTTGCTTAATACAACTATTATGTAGTTACATCCTTTGCCCAATTTGCAAAGAAATTCAAAAGCTAAATCCCTTTGGTTTAAAAGCAGTTCATCCTTTCTCCCTTATTTTGATACATAATTGAATTCAAATAGGTATTGCTGGATAAACTCAAATACATAATGCTGACAGAACCTGTGTTTATTTAATAAAGGAAGAAGTAGTCGGTTACAAGAAATGAATTACAGAAGAGACAAGGACTCTTGGTAATAACTATAGGACTACAGCAGACACAGTGGGCTTTCTGATGCCATGAGCTGTCTTACCAAGGAAATACTGTTTAGACATGCCAAGAGGGAGTTCCCTGGAGCCTGAGGAGTGTTTGACTGACTCTGACAGCTCCAGTTGAAAGCACTGCCTGGGATTCAGTTTGCAGTGGGGTCATGCAGAGAAAAGCTCCGTGCCTTGCTTCACCTATGAGGCAAGGTTAAGGTGAAAAACAGCAAGTTTTACTCCATAAGAGGCTTCAGTTCAGGACTGAAAACACAACTCCCCCAAAAACAACTGTTGAAAACTCCTTTTTGAAGATCCCCAGCAGCCAGGTGTCACCCAGTGTGTTTCTGAGCTCCTTTAGTGACACAAGCCAGCAGCCGGTGCCTGCGGAGGGCTGACTTGCAGTGCACCGATGCTGCGCAGGCCCGAGCGGTGGCAGATGCTGTAGCAGCACTTGGACCACTCACATAGTCAGTGACAGAGACTCTGGAGTCAAGACCGTGTGCTGGGGCTGTCTGAGGGGACTAGAAGAACCCAGGTTTTGTTAACCCCGCTGCTCACAGAACAATTTGTTCACTCAAAATGTGCTGCTGGGAGCAAGTCCCTTCTGGAGAGGCACCGAGGAAAGCACATGACAGTTGTCCTTATCAGCACATCTCTTGCTGTCTGATCTGAGCCTAATGAGACCCAATGCTCTTTAAATCATTCTATCTTGTCACTAACTCAATTTCCAGCCCTGCAATTGCTAAATATCCCTTCATGCACATATTTATTTGCTCCACAGTTACTATGAGGCCAACAACCTCAAATGCAGTTTGCCCAGTAGCTGAGCTGCAGCCTTGCAAATTCATCAACAATGTTTGCAATTAAAGAATGTAAGTTAAAAGCCACTTAACATCAATAACAAAAGGTAAAAAGCAAGATATGCCTTCCTAAGGTCTCTCAGCACCTGCAACTCTCTTGTTTGCCCATGGAAGACAAGGGCCAGGATTGTCTTTCTGCCTCTGACCTGGGAGAAGGGCTTCGCCACAGGACCAGGTGTTTCATGACAAAAGCTGGGCCTGCCAGAAGCCACATATTTGGGGAAGGGTAGGATCAACTGCACTTTCCATTTTCTAGTTGTTTCAGCCAATGTTATTGTTTGTAAGAGAGGATTTGGAAAATAACTAGTTGTGCTTAAAAAAGGCCTTGAAAATATATCCAAAGTAAGAAGATGAGGAACAGCATGCTGAGAAATAGAAGATTTCTATTTAACTCGTGTATCGGTTGTCTATTAACAATAGCTGCACAGAGAGACACGAACATAGTTTCCAAGCACACAGAAATCCCCTCTGTCCCTTATGCTCCATATAAGTGATAAATGAGATTATATCATGAGCACTAATTCAAACCCACAGCCCCAAGGCTTCTCACCATCGAGTGTCCCCACTTTTTCCGTGTCTTTGTTGCTGCCATTGACATTATTGATCCCTTTTGTAGGGTAGTGGGGAAGGTCGATCCCTCCCTCTGCACAGCAAAACCTCCTCATTCACTTGGAGGGCCTGGTTACAGGGGCATTATGTGCCCCCAGAGACCTGCTTTGGAAGAAACTTTCCACCACTCTATGTGTAAGTCAGGTATGATCCTTGGGCATGGACCGGGATTTACAATGGACAAATGTTCCTTTTATTCCTTCTATCTGGTTGGAAGAGGATGCTGACAGTCCCTAGAGACCAACCACCCTGGTTTGGAGACAAATATGGTCTTGTCTCATGGCAACCTCTGCCAAGAGCTCCCACTGCCTTTCATTCAGGCACCTTTCCCCACACACAGGAGCTGCCCCTCTCAATGGAAGGATGCTGAGACCCTGACACTTCTAGGAAAGGTTTTTGTACCAAGAGCTAAATGTGATACGCTGCAGGGATTCCAACCCTTTGAATAAATCCTGCTGTACCCTGGCCAGTGGCACCCTGGGAGGCCAAGCCTGCCACTGCAGCCCAGCTTTGAACCCATGGGGAAACCCAGAGAGCCAACTCCATGCAGCACTGTGCACTTAACGATACCATAGGGGTAACCAGTGCAGGCAGCAGCACCAGCAGGAATGGTGCCATGGGCTCCCAATGCCAAGCAGAGTTAACAGAGAGACCAGCAGCCTTGCCACCACCTTTTTCCTCCTCACCCTTCAGAGAACCTGGTCATGATGAGAAACATCTGCAACTCTTCACGTTTTCAGAGAAGCTGTGCTAATGCAAAGCAGTGCTACCAGGTGGGTAGAGCATCCCATTGCCATCCCTTCACCCAGACAGGATTTACACCTGCCCTGCAGCATCTGCCTCCAAACTCCCCGGGTCACTACTCTGCTGGGGGTGCTCTTGTGTCCCTCAGCATGCTCCAGCCCTTGCATATGGGGTCACAAGGAGTGTGTGCTTCAGTTCATCACCTCAGGGTTCACTCTTGTCCCAAGCAGCTGATTAGCAATTCTGCAGCAGCAAAACTGCACTGCCGCATAAGCCAGGTTTAGATGGTGATCCTTTAAACAGGAATGATCTCTGTCAGAACAGCTTTCTTAAATCCTGAGAGAGATGCTGCTACTTGCACTTAATTGTTTTTCTGTGTATTAGCTATTTAATGGTATTAGCATAATATGTGCTCCCGTTTACAGAGAAAGCATTTATCTGTGTGCCTTTACCAAAAAGTGGGTTTGATTAATTAAAAAAGGAGGACGAATGGGATTGCTGTGAGGATTTGAATGTAAATGCACCAGCAGATGCTTCCTGATCCTCCCAGCAGAGTACATCACTTTTAATAAACTCGGAACAGATGGCTGACTGCGGTGTCAGAGATGATATGTATCTAAGTGCTCTGCACTCCCCTCCCAGACAACTCTGTCCTCAAGCCTCAAAATCCAGAGGGGTGAATCCTCACCTGCAGCCCGCTGGCAAAGCTCCCTCCACCTCAGGGGTGCTGTGCTTACTCATTGCAGCCGTGGAGTGCTGCCAGGGATGTGCAGGTTTTCTGCTTCATGAGTCCTGTAGAAATGTGATGGAGGCGCTTGCTGGAATGCAGAGCCCATAGTTAGATTAATCAGGCTACACAAGAAGCAGCAAGAGATAATGTACAGCTAGTTAAAAGATTAGGTGTTGTTCTTTCTCCTCCATGGGAGCTGGATCCTGCTGACTGCAAGTGGGAAAAGTTCCTCTTAGTTCAAAAAGCTGTTGAGCCAACCCTGCAGGACCGAAGTGACATCTCACTGAAACATTTGGTATATGAAAATTGCCTCTAAAATTCTTTATGTGTTCACTTTATCTCTTGATCAAAAAGACAGGATACAAAACCCATTTAAAATGGAAAAAATTCAGAAAATGAATGATCAGTGCTTTCTTGGGTCCTTCCTTCCTAGGTCCCTCTACAAAGAGGATTTTGTCCAAAGAGTGAACTGAGTCACTGGACAGTTAAATGTGTTGCAGTGGTCATGTGGGAAGGGAATAGCAAAGCTGAGCATAGAAACCAGGTCCCCAAGCTTTTATGATGTGCTGAAACATTTCCCCCAGTTCCTCAGGCCCATTACCTAACTCATTGCTACCTTTGGTAGTGCTGCTTTGAGCCAAACTACGCAGTGAGTTGCCTGACTCCTCTGCACCTATTTGCTGCTGGGTGCTGCTGCCACCTGGGCTGGCTGCTGGCAGTAATTGTGGGAGCTGCTGGCTGGCAGGTGAACAGTGGCAAAGTCTGGGTGACTACTGGAAAGGAAAAATGAGCTGTATGATTTGCTAGAAAATAGGAGGCAATTTTCTGAAAGAAGGGAGATGAGTCAAGCAGGTCTTTCCCTGGATTATCACTAGAAAGAGGGAATATTTGTCTTGAGGAGCACTGCTGCTCAGGTGTTTCTGGCAGCTGTTTCAAAGACCATAGAATTAGGTTAACAGACTGACCTCTAGGTATCTTTACCATCTGCAGCTCAAGCAATGTAACCAGAGGCAAATGCAGATCTCATTCCATAAAATAAGTTATGTCTCATGCACAGTGCTGGAGATGGAGAACGTCTGGAATCTTGTGAGCAAAATTTCCAGTGTGAAATCCTCATGAAGATAAGAGCTGGCACTAGGAAGCTCTGTTCTGTGCTTGTAGAAGGAAATCTGGCCTTGGTGCAGCCTAGCAGGAAGACAAGAGGGAATGAAATTCTAAGCAGAAAATGAAGATCTGTGCTGAGACTGCTATTGAAACTTCTCTTTTTTAGCCAGAGCACAACAGAAAAGCATGTGGATATTCAGCAGAAGGGATGGCAGACTGGCAGTGGAATCTCCTGGAGAGCATGATAAATCTGCAGCTCAGAAGTCCTGATCCAGGTTCTGTTTACACTGCAAACCTCCAATGAAGGCTTGGATGAGCTATACTTGGTCTTGGCACCCACCGTTCTGTAGGTTAGAGACGACACCTATGGCAGGCAGGCCTGCAAAGCACAGCATCCCAAGCTGCACATTAAAGCAGATCAGAATTGTCTGGTGTTGGTTAGGATGATGTGAGGACATAGTGTTCAGAGAAAGTGCAGGATGCAATTGAGTTCTTTGGAATTAAAATCAAAAAACAGGGCTAGGAGTTTTAAAGAAAATTGGATGGATAGGAAGGAGAAGGCAAATAAAATATCAGGCAGGATATTCTGGAGAGAAGAAAAGAAAACATAGATAATAGGCATTGTTGAAAGAAACAGAGAGGTTTGAATGGTCTTGTCCAGCATCTCAGTGTGTGTGTATGACAGTCCTTGACCAGCCTGATCCCTGGGTATCACACAATATCCCACTGCGCTGAGGATAACCACCAGCCTGTTCTATTACACTTCAATAGACCTCTCCTATAAAACTCTGTGCCCTCTCATTTCTTGTTCAAAAGTAAAATATTATTCTATATTGGAAGAGTAAAATTAAGACAATGGCAGTGTGATTGATATTAGGGGGGGTAAAAAATACTTCATAAACTTAGTCTGCCAGTAAAATGGAGGCTTTGCTGCTGGATGAATGCTTGTCTTGGGAAGTTCTTTATTTAAAGCATCCATTTATCACTGTAGCAGGGACCATTGGCTGCAAGCATTCAGACTGCAAAACGAACTTTCCCATGAGTACAAAGTCATCATTCAGCTCTAATGATCCAAAGAAACGTTTCAAATTAATCCATACAAGAAAAACAGTGGTGTCATCCAGGATGATGACAGGAATAGAAACACCATGCAAGGTCACCCCAGTAATATGGAGGAGCTCTGTGTTTTCTTGCAGAAGCACCAATTATGTATCTCAGGATTTCAAACCAAAGCCCATTGCTCCTGCTGAAGCAAAGAGCCTGTTCCTGGGTCATTCCAAAGTCCATGTGAATCCTACTGAAATCAGGAGTGTATGTGAGGGTTATGGTTTAACAAAAAAAGGAGCTTAAATATGACGATAAGCTTCTCATTATTCACCTGTTGATCTCTACAATACTAGACAACATATCCCAAGGTCATTTCTGGTGCTAAAGGAATACTTCTAATATGAAAGATGAAAATGAAACTATCAATACCCCTCAAAAATGGGGAAGCACTTTCTCTTGGTCTATGGGGCAAAGTGAGGCACAGGGTGGGTGTCTGCCTCTGGGCTGAGTAAACAGAGCAGCTGGAATAGCTGAGCCAAGTCTCCAGCTCACTTTTACTTACTGCCATCATTTCCTTGTTTGTGGTGGTTTTATTTTATCCCTGAGGGTCTGACTTCTTCAATTAGCTTTTTTTTCCCATAGGAGCGATACATAAAGATTTCCTTTTCTCATCTCTGGCTAAATAGAGGATAACAGCTTCGTTAGACAATTGAGTACTCTTCCAATCAAACAGCAATACATTGTCTCTGGGGAGATTTCTTTAACCACAGAACACAAGCAGCTGCTGTAATTGTGCTGTTCTTGAGGCCCTCTGCAGGGGCAACCAGGGCTGCTGCTTTTCCTGAGAGCATCTTTTGTGCAGCACAGGAGGGAGTTCTGTGCTTGGATCCCCTATCACAGTGTGGATTTCCAATAGGCCCTTCTGCTTACCCACCTCTTCTAATTAATGAAGATGCTCTCAGAATATGAAAAATTCATTCCTTTGCCTAAGTCAAGGAATAAACCCCAGATGGTTGATGTTTTGAAGCAATTGCATGTAAAATATTAAAATAAAATAAAATGCAATAAAACTGGAGTGATTGTGATACCCAGGAGTGTGTGAACAAAAGGTCAGGACTGAAATCCCGATTCTCATTGTGGCTATTGTACAGTGTGCACCTGCTGTTTATAAAGGGTTAATAAAGCATCAATAGATGCAAGAATCATTTTAAAAACATGAGTAGCCTGTGATCCAGATGGCTATAAACATAACAGTTGATGGTGGTAGAGATGGGCTTCAGCACAGTAATAAATAGGGCTGATCAAAATATGGAAAAGCATTTCTGCAAAATATTTCAATGAACCAGAGTTGTTTCAGTTCAAAGGGCCTGAAAAATTCATCCTTATATTAAAAAACAAGTTAGACAAAAAATGTCCCATTTAATTTCTGCTTTCATTTATTAAAAACACAGTCAAAATAGATGACAATTTGTATAATCATCAAAACCCATGGAAAATATCCTGCTAGTCAACTTCCAAGGAGGGAGCTGCATTGCTCTCTGAGGCACTGATCCTGCAGGGAGTTTCAACAGATGTGATTTGGGACACTTATTTCAGTGTTAGGCTTGCACCTGTTTCTCCACATTGCACAAGAAATTCAAAGCAAGTAAGAACTGCTTTACTGGACCTCTAAAAACATAAGGAACATCTGTATGACTTGGCACCAAGTTAATCAAGTTGAAAATGAGCAGGCGATTTCTGGAAGCCAAGGAACTCACACATCCTTGCAGGCAGGGGCAGAAGTACTTACCTTAAGAGGTCATCTCTTGCAGGAGTTGAGAAGAGCACCAATACATGGCTCTCCCTGTCCTTGCACAAGTCAGAAGTTAAGGCTGCACTTAAGCTGCTAAGGACAGAGGTGATGCAAAGCCAGTTTAGGAAACAGGAGAGTCACTCCTGCATGTGGGTCACAACAACCCCACAGCATTACAGGCTGGGGGCAGAGTGGCTGGAAAGCTGCCTGATGGAAAAGGACCTGGGGGTGCCTTTTGACAGCAGCTGAACATGAGCCCAGGTGTGTGCCCAGGTGGCCAAGAAGGCCAGTGGCATCCTGGCCTGGATCAGCAACAGTGTGGCCAGCAGGACCAGGACCACGATTGTCCCCTTGTACATGCAGAATTCAAATTGATTTCCTGTCTTTACTTTTGTTGATGAACAACATCGACTGATGTCTTTTTTTTTTTTAAAGACTTTCTCTGAGCAGCTGTTCTTCCCTCTTCTAGCTGTTATCCTCACTATTACCTTTACTCCTTGCCTAAATACACTCAAATTACATCCTTGCCTCTGGGAAATGCATCCCAACCTCAGGGAAGGAAGCCAGGTCTAGAATTGAACCCAAAACCCACTGGAAAGGGTAAAAGTCTTTCTATTGATCTATGTTTGGGTTCAGGCTCTCAATGAACAATTTGCTTAGAAATGCAAATAGCACATTTTCTCCTTACACTTCCAGTTTCTCACTATGTGAATCTGTCAAGCAGCTGCAACGTTCCCCTCAGTACAGAAAGTCATGTACTCAGTGCAGGTTTGAACACAAAGTGAACATAGTACCATTTATCTTCTCTGCCTGGGGGAAACCCTTCCATTTCTGCTCCTTTGGGACTACACATGACAACAGTTGCCTCCTACATGGCATGGAACACATGGATTTCACAAGGATTTCACCATGTTTCTGGTTATCTAGCTGCCTCCATCAAACAAAGAGCTGTTGAGAGTCAGCAGATAATGTTTCAGTAAAAACTCTAAAAAAAAGAACAAAAAGAGAAGCATAGTCTGGATTTTTTCCTGTTGGTTTGAGTTTTTTTAACCTCCAGCAAAGTAGAAAATGTGGTTTGTCCTGAAACATTCTCCCAAGCACTTAGTAGCAGGGACTGAGTCTGAACTCAGCCGAGTACAAATGGATGGGAGATCTCTGCAAGGTCAGTGGTGGTCAGTAGCCCTAACCCTTTCCTCCGAACAGAGCAAACTGGGAGCTGCAGGACTTCTTCAGGATCCCCCAGGTTTTCTTTGGACTCATCCTGCAATGTAGAGGAATCTGTCTGGACTATTTTATCTGCAGGGCCTATGGATGAGGAGGGCTCAGCAGGGACCTTGCTGCATCTGAAGGTGCCTCATGCTGCTGTCCCCTTGCCCTGTGGAAGGTAATGGCTGCTCCCCAAGGACAGGCACCGCAAACCCTACTCTCCTGTGAAGAAAAAGCATTGGTCAGGTAAGAAACCTGAGCTTCTGCAGGCTGAGAAAAAGCCCAGTAACAGTAATTTAAGATTCTGTGGCTGTTCCTCAAGCTACCCTATGCTGATGCTCTCAAGCAATTTAATACCTGAAAGGCTACCTCCTCCTGTTCCTTGCTTAGTATAGAAGGAAAAGGCTGCTGTGCCTGTAAAGAGAACATTCATTAACTAGCATTAACATGCAATTTGATGTTCAAAAACTGCCTTATCAACAGAACATCTGAGGTAGGAGCCATCTGCACTGCACAGGCTGCTCAAAGTTCTACTCAGGCTGTGCAGAGAACAGCCTGACCCAAACCAGGGTGAATGGATGGAGGGAAGGGACCAAGGCGCCAGCTGAGACCAACAGAGTGGGAATTTTTTTCTTTGCCTTATCCAGACTGAGTCATTTTCCTGATACAAGCTGGGGCAACTCTTTACTACTGACTTACTGCTGGAGCATGTCTAAACCCTCCAGAAATCCTCCCTGTCCTCTCCATAATGTCTTTTATGTGAGGGGATAATAGATCTTCAAGGATACTGACTCCTGAGACATCTATGTATGGTCATTCCTAAAATGAAAACCAGGCTTTTTTAGGTATCCCCAGAAAGTTTCTGGGTCACTGAGTGAAGACTAAAAATATTCTAGTGAGAGTGCTCTAGTGAGAGCAGGATACCCCAGGATCTCTTTGCATTATATTATAGGTAATTATATGCTATAGGTAATTAACCTGTGAGACTTGCTGACTAGTAGCCAAGTTTAAAGGAGCCTCATGAGAACTAGATGACTGAGACTGTTTCTCTTGGAAAGAATATGAGTAAGAGAGAAATGTAAATATCATGAAAGCCTCACTGGACTAGGGAAGAGAAAGAGTTTTTGTCTTTCCCAGCTTTTAGAATAGAGTAAGAGGTCATTTAAAAATAACAGATGAGATATTTTTGCTGTGTTTAAGCAAGCTGTGGCATTTAGTGCTGTAAGGCTGAGGAAGGTACCAAATTTGAGGAGAGACTCTCAGAGGGACAATCAAACTAGCTACTTCTAATTAACACTAAAACATTCTGGAGTACTGTAACATAAATATCAGGGCCAGTGCCCAGTTTTTGGGAGGCTTGGAAGCTGGGATTCAGCCTGGCACACAGGTAGGAAAAGGCCCTAGTCCGACCCCAGCCCTTGTCCCTACCTCTGGGGGATGGCCCAGGGTCTCCAGCTCCCTGCTCCAACCCAAAATAGCAACTGCTGTGTCCCTGTGCTCCATATCTCCAGGCAGATGCTTCCAGGGATGTGCTATTGCCACTGTTTGAAGAATAATAATCTTGTGGGGACAGCAGTGCCCTGAAAGTCCTTAAGTCTGGCTTTTGGGGACAGAGATGTGTCAGGAGTACATGCATGAATCCTCACACCTTTCCTTCATCCTTCTGCAAGAGTGGCAGGGAAGCAGGCTCTGTGTTCAGTTGTCTTTTCATCTCTTTAAGTGCATTGTTTCCAATGTAAGCAAAGGGAGATCAAAGAAAGCACCCAGAATGGAAATTGTTTATGTGTTTCATGATTCTAAACCTTGCTGTTAGGGGGAAAGAAAAAAGGTTCTGATTACAATTGCTTTTTAATTAGGGATTTTTTCATTTCATCTCCATGAATTGGAAAAGTTAGCACAAGTGCATCTAACTTACATCTCAAAAAAGCCCCTTACCATGCTCACAATATTTGAACTCTGGCCTTATGGGCAGGCCAGGAGACTCAGGTACCCCTGTGGCTCACTTGCTTTTCACTGAGCAACTGGCCTGGAATGGGCAGACAGATTGGGTATATGAAGGAAGACGAATAAAAGTGATCTCTACAAAATACACCAGGAAGTCATTTAATGTTCAGAATCTGGGCTGATGCTGATGCTGACTGAGAATTCATGTGTTGGCTGTGAGCTGCTGTTGGCTGTGGCAGAGTAGAGGCCATCTGGTGGGCTTATGGACCACCCAGGACAGGAGTGCTGGTCCATAGACCTTAGTCGCTCTTGTCACTATTTTTTCCCCTTAACTCTCATGAACCCTGTTAGTGCCTGCAGGTCAGTAAATAGGACTGCCTGTCTAGCTTCAGAGCTAAGTAAACAATATCAATTACGTTCTCATGAACTTGTTTAAGACCAGTCTAGAACTTACAGAATTATCTTGCTGAATATGTACATCAACATCATATAAACTTTGCTGTCACAAGTCAAATAAAACCATAGCCATAGGAACAATCAGTAATTTCCAGAGGAGGCTGTTTGAGATCACTGTTCAGGAAGAACCTCTGTCTCCACATCTTTTGTTGCAGATTCAGCAGGGCTCATGGAAGTCAATGAGGGTTTTCTGTAAGTGCCAGGTAAACTGACCATTGCATTGGAAGGGTATGACATTTTCCAGATTGGTGTTTGAATAACATTTAGAACAATTATGTTGAGATCCAAGCTATTTGTAAGGGTGTCCAGATGGTATTCTGTGATCGCTACAGAGAAGTCTCCTCTTCTGACAGAGAACATACTCCATCTGCCCCAGTGACAGCTGTGCGTGCCAGGCAAGGATGAAAATGGATAGGCAGAGATAGCTACTGTCAGGTTTGGCACAATGGTGGGCTTTTTATGGGGTGTAAGTGAACCTTTCAGCAGGAAAATCAATTCATTTCAGGCTGGTGCAAGGACAGTCTAGACTCAGAAAATCGAAGCAAGTCAACATCATTTTGCCTCTGACCTGAAAAAGAAGAGAGGACTGCCTTTGAGCAGCACATGATTAGTATTCACACCAGCAATCTGAGCTTTGAAGCTTATTTCTATTTACAGGCAGACAAGCAAGGCTTGTATGAGGGAACTGAGAGGCAAGTGTGACTGACTAAGGTGGGAAAGAAGAAAAGGTGTGATGTGGGGGTTTTAATGGGCTTTGCTAGTAATTTGGCAATGAGCTTACATTCAAGTTTTTCAGTCAAACAGTTATCAATTGATTTCATATACAAGAAGGTAATCATTGCCTATTTTTTGCTTAGTGTCTTTTTGGTTAGGGTGTGGTATTAGCTGTGCCTTGGCTTCAAACCTTTTTGATATGTTCATGAAAATGACACTTTTCCTCTTTATGTGCCTCAGCATCCGGATCTGTAAAATCACAGCAGTCTGAAATGCAGTGTCAGTGTTTCAAACAACAGAAGAAGAGTGAATTCTTAACCCAGTTTCAGCCAAGAAATTAGAGAACAAAGCTCTCAACGTAACTCACAGACAAACACAAGATCCTTTGGTTTTATTTCCTGAATTCTGAAATAAAGTAAGAAATTATTTTACTCTTGAGAACAGCACTTAAGCCACATAATCTCTCAATCAAATGACCTTATGCATAGAAAGATCATATATCAATATGGCTTTTAGGCTGACCCTCTTGTTCCCTCAGCTCAGAGCGTGGATAATGCAACAGTGCTGGGTGTCCGCTTCCATCCATCCAGACAGTGCCATCTTCTCAAATCACTTTCAGGCTGGGAAGGCAAATACCTCTTTGTGCATCTGCAGATGTTACATTAGTGACTGCAGACAGGTAACAGTATATGGCTTTCCACAGTCCCACCACACTTCATGCACGAGAAATTGTGCAGCTATAAGGAAAAATGAAATTGTTCTCTGTAGACATCAACAGCTTTTTTTATAAGGCTGCAAGTGGTCAGAAATGTCCATCTTCATTACTTTGCCACCCACTGAAGATCTCCTCCTGTTTTCCCTATACTAAAACACAAACTACTTTAGAGACTCACAGACCTGCTCTTCCCTTGGAGTCTGCTTCAGGCACTGCCTTTCTCTGAGTGGCAGAATACCTTCCACTTTTTTATTTGATCACTTTTGCTCTTTTGACATAAATCTTTCCCTGACATGCTTTACTGTGACAGTTCCTAATATAGCTGTGCCTAATTCCAATAGCAAAGTACCAAGACAAATTCCAAGAGCAGAAGTACTGATTGCTGGATTAACAATTTCATATCCATTTTTCTGGGGCAAGAAATAGAAAAATTCATCATCCATCATATGGTATTACAGTGGGAGATACATGCCATACCTGGAAAGCATTTAGTTTCTCCTTTGCAATGAACTTAATGGCTGCAAGACCACACCTTGAGAAAGAGAAGAAAGAAAAAGTAGTTATGGGCACTACATATCCTGTAAAATTTCTCAAAAAGAGGCCCCAAGGAAGAAAAGGGCTTCATGTACGAAACTGGATTAGAACTGAGATAATTTATTGCCCTAATAAGATCAGCATTTATATGTAAGGACAAGTAAATATTGACGAGGAAAACATAGCCTGATAAGCAGATCAATCTGTTTCTCACTTAGGAATACATAGGAATTAACAAGCTTAATAATGCTCCATATTTCAGACTCAGATATTTAAATGCTCTGGTGTATCCTGAATGAGGGAAAGGCCATTCTATATGGCCCGATCCCTACCCCCCAGTAAATAATTCAACAACACCCCCCACCCTAAAAAAAGAAGAAAAAAGAAAAAAAGGAAAAAACCACCCCAAAACTAAACAACAAAACAACAAAAAAGAAAGGATATCTCTTGTTCCTGGAGGTTCCCCATGGAACAAGAACTGTCATGGTTGTTCATTTCATAGACTTATGAACATTTAACCATCCATCACTGCCATCCACAAAGCACTGTTCAGAAGATCAATTTATTTCCATCTTTTCTCTGCATTTAAATGGAAAATGCAATTGACAAGAGGAACTTTAATTTTGTATGAATGCCTTTTACAATCCAAATGTGCCTTTTGAAGCATGCATTTAAATCAGGTAGATATTAGAGGCCATTTGGGAACACATTTCCATGTGCACCTGGAAAGAGAAAGGGAAAATGATGGTGCAGTCCATACTGCCTAGTCTCATAGAAAAGTTCTTGTCATCTTAGACAAGATGACAACTGATGACCTCTTAGGTTCTCCCTAATTCCTTGGGTTCAGGACTCCCCAGTGAGCAGAGTGAGGCAGGGTGGGGAAGAAAGATGGTGCATTTTTCTGAATTTTGTTTTCTAGTCTAAGTCCCTGCATTCTGTGACCTCTGAAACTTCTTGAGGAATAGAACAGAGTAGCAGAGCTGCTATGCCTAAAGAAGCATTGTCCTAAAGACATTGGAGTCCCTTTAAAAAAAGAATCCAGCTGGCTGACCTGACAGATACTCCATCCAAAGAATAGACAGTCATTTTTTCAAAAGCATGGAAATTCTTGTGACTAAGAGAATTTTTTGTTTCCTCTCTCTCCCTTGTCAATGCAAACCAGCAGCCAGGTAATCTTGGTTATTTCAACTTTGGAGTGTAGGGTATTGCTAAAGAGTGTTAAAAAACATTGAACAAAGGGTAGCAACCTATTAAAATTTTGCTTGTAGGGTCATAGATGGACAGCAGATGCACCAGCCTTTGATCTTTACCCCAAATGCTATCCTCCTAACAAACCTTTCATAGAACAGCTGGGACCTACCATGTCCACTGGCAAGCCCTTTTCATGGTGAGCAGTTCCCTGGCTCTCAACCAGTCTTTCAGGCACCCCTATCCTCTGTGGAGATCTTTAAAAGGCATCTAAAACTTTCAGCACCTGTTTTAAACTTCCGTGGTCAGTGAAAGACAAGGGGGACCTGAGAGGGCAAAACCATCTACAGATGGCAATGCTGCCTGGGACACGAGGTGCCTCACGTCTGGCTACAGGTACCTACAGAGAGGGCACACGTGCAGAGGTGTTGCAGACTGCCAGTGTCTGGTGAGGTGCTGGGAAAGTGGTATCCTGGAAACACACCTCACAGCCTTCCTGTGCCTGCAGAGTGAGAGAGGCTGGAGCGATTAGAGCCTGACACCTTTGCGTGGGCAGCCGGGGAGGTCGGGGGATGCTGCCGTGTGGCCGCTCCTCCGACACCCGACGAGTGATGGAGGCTGATGGGAAGCCTGTGTGCGAGGGGAGGGGGCAGAGGAGGAGGTGGCTTCCTCCTGACGCCATTTCCGAGGGCTGAGATATATAAATGAGCCGGTTGCTGCAGTGCCCCATCTGGGATCTTCAGCCAGGGCACTGGCGTAGATACACACGCTCCGTGCTGGTCTACCCCGGCACCTCGCCTGGAGCCCCCACGCCACGACACTCTCGCCCTCTGCCCCTTTCTCCCTGCCTCCATCCCGCCAGCACCATGAGCCGGCCAGAACTGTTCGCCGTCCTGCTCCTGGCCGTGCCGGGTAAGTGGGGCTGGGATGGGTCCATGTCCCCCGAGCTCCTCGGAGCCCCGGCCCGCGGCAGCGCTGCGCCCGCCGGCCCCGCTCCTCCGCGCCTCCAGCACCGCGGACAGGGACGGCCCGGCGCCTCCAGCACCGCGGACAGCGGCCGCCGCAAGGTCACTGCCGAGTGCCGCCCGGGCCCTGCCAGCCTAGGCACCTTCCCTTCCCTTCCCTTCCCTTCCCTTCCCTTCCCTTCCCTTCCCTTCCCTTCCCTTCCCTTCCCTTCCCTTCCCTTCCCTTCCCTTCCCTTCCCTTCCCTTCCCTTCCCTTCCCTTCCCTTCCCTTCCCTTCCCTTCCCTTCCCTTCCCTTCCCGAGACGGGCATGGTGCACAGGTCCAGCTGCTGCACCCAGGGACCACTTCCATCAGAGAGAGATGCCCCTCTTCTCCACTCCCATTCTAGAAGAATAGTGTTTCTCTGCTTGTCTTCCAAATGAGATGAATAACATGCTCTCTTTTTTTCCTTCCCCTTACCTTACAGCCGTCTCCCTTCCTGTGACAAATGACATGAATAAAGGCGACACTAAGGTAAGGATGAGCCTATAGTGGAAGCGTCAAATGAAGAGAAAGGATGTGATGTTTCACCTCCACCTAGGTGGTTGGTTTTGGGCCGCTCTCACTGAAATACCACGTAGAAAGTGCCAAGAATTTGCATGAGATCCCTAGAGCAGAATCTATCTCTGCTCCCTTCCTAACAGAATTTTCCCTTCATGCATCCACTTTTGGGCAGCCAAGGAGGTCCCTCAGGATGCAACAGAGGGATCAGGCAAGCTTGTTTAGAGAGGAGATGGAGGCTGGGTATAACTGTCCCTAGTCCTCCTACTTTCAGCTTTTCAAAGCTCCCAACAGGAGGTGACTCAAGGGAGAGTGGGGGGAGATGTGATTCAGGAACTGTGTGTGTTTGGGGGTGTATACATGTGACTTTGTATGTGTGTGGTGTGCTACTTAAACATGCATGCTCCAGAAAAATAGGCAACTGGTACTCTCAGCTTGCTAATCCATCCTCAGCTCCTGCTCAGCCTGTCTGGATGGCTACGAGGAGTGCAGGACTTGGCTGACCTCTCCAGTCCTCCTTTACAGGCTTCTGTGCACGTATCTGTGTCACACCCTCTAACATTTATAGCTGCACTTCACAAATGTGCGCTCCCATCGGCCTTTTGGCACCTAAATGCTTGGATAGGGGGGTTTGCCTGTGTTTATCTACATCAGATACGATTCCCTGACCCCCGCCCCCCCCCCCCCCCCGCTTCCCCATCTTTCAGATGAGCTGATTGGCTGCCCAAATTAAAATTTCTTTAGAAATTCATGTCCATAAAGGAAACTTCAGCCTTTTTCCTTCTTACTTCTTGAACCGTTTCATGGTATGAGATCTTCTAGCCACATAATGTTTTTCCCCAGGCAGCAGCAGGGGAGGGCACACTGACGCGAGTCTCAGCTCCATTGCAGGTTACCTCTAGGACGTGTGCCATGAGCAACGCCTCCCTGCTCCCTGTGAGACGTGCCTGGGCCTGGAGAGCAGTTGCTTTGTTAAGACTTTTAGCCTGCTTAGCCCTTCCTGGGGCTGAGCCATGAGCTGTGAGACACTGGGTGTCTTCCTCAGGCTTCGTGCTGCTGAGGAAGAGGACTTGGGACAGGCACTTACCCCTTCAACTGTCCATGCCAAAGTGGGCATTTGATGGGACAACCCATTAATCATATGATTTTCCTTGTGAGGTCTATTCCCCAGTATATTCAATGTGTAAAGAATGGCACTTTTGTGGCAGTTGGTGCAACTCTATGGAAATACTTCCACCGAGGAAGGACTTTCCCAAGACTTTCCCCCTTCCCTGGGTATTACACTGACACGGGCTCTAGCTGAGAGCAAAATCAGCTTTCTTTTGATTTTGCTACAATTGGAAGAAGCCATTAGGACTTTCCTGCCTTCACCATCCTCTGAGACACAGCATTTCAGGGAAGGAGGTCCTGGTCTTATGGAACAGATCAGGGCAGGGATATCATCACATGAATACAGCAGTGAGCACTGCAGCTCTTCCTACACACCCTGCTCTCTGCCACCAGCGTTTGTGGGTGGCTCAGGGCTGTGTAATGGGTAGTCAGCACCTGCAGGCCTTTTCTAGACAGCTCACCAGACTTTCCTTACACCAAGGGCTTTCCATAGGGAGCTGAACAAGACCAAAGCATTTACAATGTCTCTGGTGTTTGCCCACCCTTGTCCTTGAAGGACACTATTTCCCACTTACAGCCATACATTTTAGGAGGGCCTGAGCATAGCCGAGCTCAAATATGGAGAAGTCTGTCCTTGTAAGGGCACAGTTCTTCGGAGATTTCTGTGTAGGGACATTGTGAGCTGCTCTTAAGGATCTAGTTACATGCTCATGGTTAGATGATAGCTATGGCAAAATTCCAGTCTGAGTTTCTGCACTGGATTAATTACATTCATGTGGAAAGGATCTCCTCCATTTCCTGATGCAGGCTGTTATTTCATGACCTTGTGAAGTCTCACTCTGCAAGACCTCCTCTAACAAAAAGACAAGGAAGTGTTGTGGGATGACTGCACTCTTCATTTCATTACCTTACAGAGTTCCTCCACAGAGGTGAATGTATTTCTGTGGTGACTGATGTGCTTCCTTGTGTTCAGACAAAGACTTTAGTTCAGCTTAGAAGTCTTGAAAAAGCTTGAATAGAATATTTCATTGAAGCAGATTCTTACTTCTCATGCTGAGAAAGTCTTTACTTCTGAAGCTGCATCAAATACTGCTGCAATAAGTGGGTCCAGAGGTTGGGAAACATCAGAATCTGGTTTTTACTCTATTTAAAGATAGAGTGATTCAAAGTCATCTAAAACCAGTATTAATAGATTGCTTGTGATATAGGAGAATGATACCAGGGAAATTCCCCTGCTTTCTTGGTTTTTTTAGATCTTTTCTGTAACATTTTTAATCCATCAGGCAATTCCCTCAAACTGTGTAAGGAGTAGAGCAGTTCAGCACTTTATGGCTGTGATCTGCAAAAGCAGAATTCTCTCCATAGACGGGGTGAAAATTTGCCCACTCCAGCTGTCCAGTGAATATATCCAACTGCTTGAATGAACAGCATTGTGGATGACTGGGAACTGCTGACTTGTGCTTAATTTCTACTTCAGCCACAGTGCTCCGCTCTCCTGAGAATGGTACATTGCAAGGGAGGTCAGGGCTCTCAGGGCTGCCTGCTGCAATCATCAGGAGAAAGAGGTTCAGTGAGTGAATTTCTTGCCTCTAAGGCTTACTTGTATTCTTTTTTCAATTTAGTCTCTTTTTTTTCCACAGGCAATTGCAAGCCCTGCATTCTTCCTAGATTGCTTTGTAAATAGTCAGCCTTTTGAACTAAGCAGCCTGATTTCTACGCTACTAATCAGCACCAGACTGTAGTGAATGCTTCTGTCCTGTGTGACCATTTGGGTCTACCATGACCCCACACTAGGGCTCCCAGCACTGTGTCTTGGCATGGCAAGGATGCCTGCAATCTCAGTACAGGTGATAACTTAGATAAAAAACGCTCCTGGTTTTACACCAAAGAAAAGGGCTGCTGGAAAGGGTGGGCCCAAAGTTCACCCTGTCTGAGAAGCTGTGTCAGAACTTCTTTGCTTTCAGATGACCTGCCATCATGTAGAGCTCTTCTGGTCTACAATAGATGGTTTGAACACTCAAAGCACAAGGTCAAACACTTCTCCAGATTGTCTTGTACTTTTCTAGGGTTTCAGAGCAGTATTTCTCATCTGTGTTTGAAAGTAGTTCACCTCACCTCACCCTCCATGCCTGGCTTCAACCTAACTATGGTGTCTTTCCCAGGGTTTGAAGAGCTTTTAAGATTTCAAGGTCATCTACTGAACAACTATGACCACTTGTGCTCCCTACAACCTCCCACTGAGTCCTTTTATGAGATGCAGGTTGAGATATACTGACTTGAAAGAGGATGGGTTTGGATTTTCTATGTATATGTCCAGATATCCTTTACTCTCCAGATGTGCCCAGACTCTGGGATGGTCTGAAGCCATGCAATCCTCAGCCGAATTGTGTGTCATGTGGAAGAAGCTCTTTCCATTGTCACGTGTAATTTGCTCACTTCTCAGTTGCAGGAGGTACCTTCTGTTCCTGCATTAGGGAAAACAGGAACTGAACATTCAGTTCTGGCTTGACCAGAAAAGCAAGATCTGTGCCATCATCTGCTGTATTTTAGCCTTGGTAACAAGTAGGAACAAAAGACAAAAAACCCAGTTCTTTAATTTGTACTTTTGTCTCTTTCTAGGTGATGAAGTGCATTGTAGAGGTCATCTCTGATACTTTATCTAAGCCAAACCCCCTGCCGATCAGTGAGGAATGCCTAGAAACTCTCCGAGGAGGTACTGCCTCAGACTTAATGCTGGGTATCAGCAAAAGCAAATCTGGCAAGTTGGGGCTGGTCCTGCCCTGACCAGCTGAGCCCTGGCCCCAAGACCCCTGTCAAGGGGTTCCTGCCACTGGGCTGCAGGGCCCCAGGAGCAGGGATGGTGCCACTGCTTGTCCCAGGCTATGCCTTGTGCTGGCATTATGGCCACGGGGGTGCTGGGAGACATCAAACTGCCTGGTTTTCATAGGACCTTCCTGTCGTCTTAGTCATATGATTAAGAGATGTGAGAGCAAATCAGGCCAAGGGAAAGAAAAGAGCAAATGAAGAAGGAGTGGCATTTGGGGTTCTTTTTCATTTTGTGGGGTTGCAGAGAGGTTTTCTTTGACTACTTTCTGTACTAAGTCTCCCCTATTGCAGATGAACGAATTATTTCTATCCTTCGCCACCAAAACTTATTGAAGGAACTTCAGGAAATTGCTGCTCAAGGTATTGTGCCAGTGTATTTTTTTGGGAATGCTGGGGAAGATTGTTTTCTTCTGTTGTAGCCCCTTAGAGAGTTTTATTGCTTGTTCGGTTTTGGGTTTGTTTTTTATTTTATATTAATTTGGAATCATATAAATATGCCCTAGGAAATGTAGGTCCAAGATTTTCAGCAGAGATTGTGTGAGTGGGGACAGGAATTTTGTTTATAACAACTCCAATATGTATCTGACAATTTCAATAGTTATCAATGTAACTTGGTGGTGATGTAGTCTAGACATTTTGAGGTGGGATAACTCTAAAAGGAAATACTGTAATTTAATTCAACAAATGATCACCAGCTCCCAAACTAGAATGAAAGGCAAGAAAACCTCCACTGTCTGCACAGCTGGAGTCTAGCACTAAACCCAAGTGTGGCAGCAGGGAAGCCCCGCTGAGCAGTGAGTAAGACTTGCACCTAAAAGACCCCAGTGAAAATGTTCTTGAGCTAATGGGTATTTTTTGATGACTTCCTTAACTCGAATGCAAGTTTCTTTGGTTTGGAGAGGTGCAGGCTGCTCACCACTGGTCAACGTGGGAGTAGCAGCAGCACCATGGAGCTGTGCCAAGGGATGTTGAGGGGAAAAACGGATATTCTCAGGTGCCCTGTTGCCCAGAGCTAACATGCAAATCCCAGGCAAGGCTACTTCAGAGCTAGTCCAGATCCCTCTGTCCAGGTGAGGCTGCAACAGGGCTCTCCCCAGGCTGCAGGGAGAGCACCTCCTGGGCTTCCCTTCTCCTTCTCCCTGGGGTAACCAGGGCAGCTGGGCACCACCAGAGATAGTGACTAGGGCATTCCTGTGCCCTGCTCCTGTGTGGCAAGTCTGCCAGAGATGGCTGGAAGGCAGTGCCACCAGAATGCTTTCAGAGCAAGGAAGCCACAGAGGCAACAGGGAGAAGGGAGAGGAAAAATTCAGGAAGTCAGAATTGCGAAAGAGTCTCATGCAGCTCCCAAAGCCGTATTTTAGTCACTACCCGTACAGTGGAGGGGCCAACTGGTCAGTGACCTCAGAGGGACTCCATGGATGCTCTGGTGATCCAGAAGAAGACTTGAGCTCTTCAGTATGCTGGGATGCAGCTGCCCAGGCACACCAGGGATTTGAGGAGGAGCACTCAGGTATCAGACAGGCTGTGCCACTCAGCATGGAATCCATGAGAAGGGGCTTGTTTCATGGAGGTGCACCTTGCTCCACTCTTTCCTTGGCCTAAGCTCATCACACCACTTAGTCTCAGGGCAAATGATATCTAATCTACAAATCACAGAGATTGGGGGTGGAACAGTCTTGTAGACCAAGGGAAAAGCAAAGGTGTTTATCTTGGTGTCCTCTGTGCTGGCTGCAGCTGGTTGTGCTCAGGCTGGAGAGCCCACACCATTCAGTTCTGGGCTAGAGAGGACTGGTCTGGCAGCACTGGCTCTTGCCCTTGCATTAAGGCATAGAAGCAGGGCGTGAGCTGGGTTAGACAGGGCTTTTTTGGCTTGCAGATCCCATTGGGATGGGGCTGCCTGGCAAGTGCTGGTTGCCAGGACAGCTGCAGTCTGACCTCCAGCTCATGATGCCTTCAGACACCTCTCTCCAGGGTGTTACATTTTTCAAGCAGGCTCCATAATCCCAGAGCTAAGGTGTGGGGCCTTGGAGCCCCAGACTACCCCTACAGTGGGAATGAATGCTGCTTCTTCCTCCCAGTACTCAGGGGAGAGGGGCCCCCACAACCAGGATGGAGGACACAGGAGCTCTCTGAGCTCACCTCAACAGAGGTGCATAGGCAGAATCTGGCAGGGGGCAATTTCTATCCCTCAGTACTCTGGTGATGAAGTCTTTTGTTGGCCTCAGTGTGCTGCAGTTCAGCACCTCTTATTCTCTAAATCTCCATCAGTATTAGTTTTCCTGGCAACCCTGCTTCTCTATTTAGAAACCATTTTCTTTCCTGCAGATGATGTTTTTGATTGTGGTTTTGTTACTGCAGTTGATTCACATATCCTCCAGTCTCACTCCTCTCAGCTCCCAGGTAGATTTTTCCACTGTAGGAAATATAAAGGGTACAGAACAAATTTCCTACCTCTACTTTCTGAAACATAGGAGGGACTGTCGCCTTTCCCTACTTTTTGTTACTTGACACAGGTGCCAATGAGAGAACTCAGCAGCAGAAGAAAAACAGTGGCTTTGAAGATGAACTTTCCGAAGTCCTTGAAAGTCAGAACGACAAGAACAAGCAGAGAGGTCAGTGTCAGCCTCCACCCCCGGGAAATCCAGATCAGGCTGTAAACAAGGATCTTTTTTCTAACAGCCTTGATATGTCCACCTGCTTCTCTTTTAGGCATCTTCTTTGATGCTGCTGCTGACACACACAAGCAACCTGGTGTTTGCTTTGTTCTTATTTACCAGCTCAAACAACATGTAGTTTCTGAGCTATAGTAACTGGTGATGTTCAAGTTACCAAACTGATACTGACTTTTCCACCCTGCTGCTGGCACTTTCACTCATTTGTAACACTTAAAATGAGTCACAGCCAGGGAAATCCCGCACTGAAAGACTCAGTGATACAGGCAAAGGTGATGTGGGTTTGTGCCTGCCACCCTTGTTTCCAGGCATCTAAGATATTAAGTAATGAGTCTCTGAAGGAAAAATTGAACTTGATACACACACAGTGCACACACCCACACAAAACACCTGCTTCTTGGAAAGATCACCTTCAGCTGGGATTTCCCCTTGTCACTGTTTCTCTGGCCTTACTACAGACAGGCAGTTTAGCGGAAAGGAGGGGTTGGCCCCTTCCCTTTTCCTTGTCAGGAAGACACAATGCCAATGTGGGGTGTGATGTGACTCCTCATCCAGCAGCAGCTGAATCCCCATAGAGGGTCTCAAGCAGGTCTGGGGCACGTGGCTGGACCACAGCAGCACAGCACTGCTGTGACACCAGTCCAAAGCTGCTTAGAGCAATGAGGAGTGATACCCCAGGGGCAGCTGCTGCAGCCAGCATGGCCAGAATCCAACAGGTAGAATGGTGGCACTGCATCTCCCTCCTGCCAAGACAGACCTGAAACTTGCTCCGGCAGTGTGGAGATGGAGGAAGTTGAAGTGAAGATGAAATATAGCACACGGGCCATCCAGGCCCACTGACAGTCTGGTGGCACCAGCATGGTGTCACTGGTGGCCACCAGCCCTGTGTGACCAGCTCTCTGCATCCTCTCATCCCGGCACACTCCTCAGCCCTCCTTGGGGTTGCACTTGCCTTTCTGTAACTCTGGCTTTTAAACCCCCGTCTTTTCTTTTGCTAAGTGTTTTCTCTGGCTAATTATGTTAAAAGAGGCCAGCCTCCCTTGAGCGAGAGCAAATACTCAACCCATATTAAGCTCCTGCTGAGTAGCTCCTTTGCAGAAGCAGAGACACCCCTCCTCCTTCCAGCACCCTGTGAGCAGGGCTGGCTGCCTCTTCAGCCTGCTGGGAGGAATAAGGATGTGATGTGAATGCAGCACTCAGAGCAGGGAGAGTTGTGCGAGTGCCGTATTACACTTCTAAATAATTTCATTTTACATGCAGTCTGGTTTCATGCAGGGTGAGTTCGTGGCTGGCATCTCAAGAGATGGTGATGGGGACTGTGCTGCAGCAAAACACTTCAGCATATGTTTAACTTCAGCCTTGCAAGTCTCTCCAGGAGCACAGGCACCAGAGAGAGCACTGCCTTGCTTGAATGCAAACATACGCTGAAGTGACTTGCAAAAGGATCCACGGGCTGGTTAAGCAGATTGCTGAGCAGGGCTGAAGCTCCCTAAGAAATGCTTGGGCTTTGCTGGTTGTGAAATGAGCTCTCAGCAGAGGTGTTTCTTCTTGTTTCTCCCTCTGTAGACGCAGCAGGGGAGCGCCCTGAAGAGGAGCAGCCCACAGGGTCCGTGGCTGAGCTGGCAGCACAGAAGCCCCAGCAAAATGAAGACTCAAGAGAGGAGGGAAAAAACAGCCTGGAGGAGAGGGAGGCCAGGCCACGGGATACCAACCCTGTTGAGAAAGAGGATCAGGAGGAAGCTGAGAGCAATGACATCAGAGATACAGAGGAGATCCATCGAAACAAAGTTTTGGATAACCACATTGGCAAAAATTTCAGTGAGGATGAGCAGCAGCAGCAAGGGGATGAAGAGGAGGAGCCCAGAGGCTCCAGGGACAGCCTGGAGCTTGAGGATGAGGGAGAAGAGCCATCCAGGCAGGGCCAGGAGCACAGCAAGGAGGTAGTAGGGGAGCGTGTGGAGCGGGAGGATGACAGAGATGAAGCTGCAGAGGAGGACCCTACTGAAGCAGAGAGGTCACTTGATTTGGCTGAGGAGGACGAAGAGGCTGAGGAGATGCGGGGAGATGACAGTAAGTATCCCAGACTGCACTGATACATTCCTGGGGTGAGCTGAGAGCCCTGAGACAGATGGGTTAGAGGCATCAAAGCCAAAAAGTTGAGGCAGGTGCTTACTGGGTTTACAGAAACACCCCTGCCAGCAGCCACCCAGACCCCACCACAAACACCTGACGCACAGTCCCACGTACAGCAGGTAACACAGGCCTCTCAGCTGCCTCGCTGCTCAGCTCTCATAGCTCCTGGGGACAACTAGTTCATCTTCCCTAAACTTCCTACAGGGTTTTTGACTGCTGCCTTCAAGCCCCTTTACTGACATGGCAACATTAGAGTGGGTATTTCCAGAATCTTGGGAAAGTGGGCCTAAGTCAGGAAATATATCTGGCATCACCACTGAAGGCTCAGGTTAACAGTTGTATTCACTGCTTTGTTTAATGCTCTTTCAGATAACGATGATGAGCTGGGATTTGGAAAAGATGTGCGGAGCTCTGAAGAGGAAGAGGAAGAGGAGGAGGAAGAGCAACCCCGGGCACTGAGAGGAGGGAGGCATCGCCTGGAGGATGAGGAGATGCAGGGAGAAGAGGACACCTTTCAGTCCAGGGATGCCAAAAGCAATGAGATGGAGGAGGAGTTCTCCAGGGAGTGGGAAGACAACAAGAGGTGGAATAAAATGGATGAGCTGGCCAAGCAGCTGACATCAAAGAAGCGCATGGAGGAAAATGATAGTGAGGAAGACCCAGACAGGTCCATGAAAAAGACATTTAGATCCCGCAAGTATGCCTTCAGTAGTCCAGAGGAGGATGTGAGAAGGTCATGGAAGCGTCACTCCAAGGAGGACAGCAGTGAAGGAGGCTTTCCACTTGCTCCCCTGCCTGAAGAAAAGAAGGATGAGGAAGGCAGCGCTAACAGGAGAACGGAGGTTGGTGTATGTAGGCTTAAAAATAAATCCCACCCAGTTATCTAAACTGTGCTTGGAGATGTGGATGGTATATTGGCGTTAACGTAGCCAGCAGTGGTCCTCTGTGACATTAGGCTGAAGCTTAATGAACTTCTAGTCATTCAGCCTCAGGTATTATTGAAATTTGCACCTGGCTGTGCCTTGGTTTTTATCCTTGTTTTAGTGACTAGTGCAAAAGCGTTCCCTGCCCCCCAGAGTCATGTCTCCAGTGACAGGACTTCTGTACTGGTCTGTGCTGGACATAGTGACCAGAGCGATAACTGAGCCTAGGGGTAGTTCTTGTCTCCTTGTCTCCCAAAGCCCTTCCAAGTCAAAAGGAATGCTTTCCCTGTCTCAGGGATTGAGTGAGTAATGCCAGACCTCCTATAGAGGTGGTGAGAAACCGGGGGCATTGGAGTGGAAATGGTTGATGGATACAGGAATACAGCTGAGCCAGGCTTCCAAAGTCAGAGATCTCCTTCCCTGATACCTTGTGTGATGCTAGGTAGTAGCTCAGCACATCCCCAGCAGCCAGGAACTGTTCGTGGGTTCACCTTTGTGCTGAGGCCCAGCTCCAACACAGGAGTTGATTTGGGATAGTGCAGGGGGCTGGGCAGTGGGGCTGGGCTTGGGCTTTGTGGGCCTGGGACAAGCCATGATCAGGTGCCTGGAAACAGGCTGGGGCAGCAGGTGAGTGAAGCCAGTTGGCTCTCTTGCCTCCAAAACACCCCTCTTGCCTCAGTTGTGTACCAAACCATTGGCCAAAGATTGCCCATCAACAACCCTCCCATGAGAGCATCTCCAGTTGTGTTGGTTCAAAGCAAAGCCAAATGTCTCCGCTCAGAGCAGAGTGGGGTGGGCTGCCCCATCTGCCTCCTCACCCCTGTCTGCTCACATCCCACATCTCTGCCCCAGGGAGGTTGCTCCCCACCTGCCCCTGCCAGTGGCTCTGGGGTGCACCTTGTCTGCAAGGTGTCAGTCTCCAAAGGGGGATTGGAAAAGAGGTTGCTGAGGCTGCAGAACTGCTGTGTTTACAGCTGCAACAAGACTTTTTTGTTTGGTTGGTTGGTTTTTAAAACTAGATCAGGGCCTCTGGGAGTCAGTGAGGAAGTATCAAGAGCAGGCACGCAGCAGTGAGGGAACGCACAGACTCTGGCTGCTGTCCTGTCCCCTCTCTTAATTTTTGGGCCATGGGGCTATGTGGCTTGGGCAGTGATGCCAGCATGGGCACAGATATGGGCTGAGTGTGCTGCCCCCTGCACTTTCCAGGGCTCAGCATGTGGGGCTAGGCAGAAGCAAGCCAGAGCACACAGGCGATGGTTTGGGTCTGACCAAGCTCTCTTTGGGTGCTGTAGAGGATTTCAGAACCTATTTTTCTCCCTTTCTGGGGGCTCCAGTTGCAGCCCAAGTTCTCCTCCAGCAAGGTGACCCTCAGTGAGCTGCTCCCTGACCCACTTCAAACAAAATGTAACAGCTGCTTGGGCACCCTGGGTGCTTGCAGGCACCCTGAGCTGCTGGCACCCTACTGTAGCCAGAGCTTTCCCAGGGGTTGAGCCAAGGGCCCGCTGGAAGGGGAGCGTGACTTTCTTCCATGTTCAGGAAAATAGTTCAGGAAGAGAAAAAACATACATATTTTTACATACTTCCTTTACTCTTTTCACACCAGCCATATGCAGTGCAGTGGCTCAGTGTCAACTTGTGGTTGGCAGCTGCTGAAGGCAGCAGCAAGGCTTTGCTCCCTCCACACAGGAGGGGGGCTGTCACCTCAGCTCTGCTGATGGGAAATGGTACAGCACTAAGTTTGCTCACACAGAGCCTGCTGCTGCTGTGCTGAGTGCATGGTCTGCAGAGAGCCCAGGTGACCACAGCTGTGAGGGACAGGTAGAGCTGGGGCTGGCAGCGAGGCAGGGCCAGCTGGATATGACCTGAGTTCAGGCAAAGCCATGCAGTCAGGTGTCTGAGTACCTGCACTAAATAAAGCAGCTACAGGTGACAGCACAGATACACAAGAGCTGGTATAGAAAGATCACCAATGGATGGGCGGCTTGAGCCTTTGAACTTTGAACCTCAGTCACTATTTTCCCAGGAAAAGTATCTTCTGCTAGTGAAGGTGCAAGCAAAGACCCAGGGGCAGGGTGGAGAGGGGGGACACTGCTGTCCCCTGCATGAGCAGGGCACATGCTGCACTTCCCCCGCAGGAGGCAGGCACCCGTGCCCATCCTGGTTTGAGGCCACTGACTCAACGCCAGCACCCAGCGCTGTTTGGCAGAGGCTGCTCCGACTCTGCAGCAGCCATCTCCCTCCAACCCCATGTTCTGGAGGCACAGACCCATTGGGGGCTGCCCTGCCCGGCAGGGGACTGGGGAAGGATGGCAGCTGCACGTCTTGTCCCCATCCCTGGCTGCAGTAATTAAACATTAGGGCAGGAGTAATCAGTGTTGTGCACAGTCGTCTGTCCAGAAGGGCAAATGCAGGCTGAAGGGATGGGGCAGGACAAGGCTGTGCTCGTGCCCCAGGCAAGGCTCTCTGTAGCGCTGGGGGGCGAGGGCTGCCCACCTGTGGCCACTGACACATTTCCTGGGCTTTTGTTACAGGACCAGGAGCTGGAGAGCCTGGCTGCCATCGAGGCCGAGCTGGAGCGCGTCGCCCACAAGCTGCATGAGCTGAGGCGAGGCTGAGGGCTCCAGCCCTCCCTGTGCCGGCGAAAGCAGCGCCGCCTCCCTCCTCCCTCCCACCGCGTGTTCATTTCCTGATCTAAGAGCAATTAAGCCGAGCAGAAGCACCGTGCCTAGGAACCGACCTCGCTAGCGCCCAGGCCTGCCTCCCTCGCCATAGTCTTGTGCCCATCGCCGCTGCCTCACCTCATGCTCCCCTCTCCACACGGATGCCCACACGCCTGGCAGGGCGCCCGTGGGTGTGAAGTGCAACCCACATGTGTATTTTCTGTCTGGGTGGGGTTTTTTTTCCCTCTTTTTTTTAAAAGACAGGACAGCTTTCTAGAAAGTTCTTTCACCGGTAGTTTCACTGGGTAAAAAACTGCAATAACTTGTTATCTTTTGATTAAAAGCTGAGAACTCTGACTGTAATATATTCTATATAAAAAATTTATCTAAGGAAAAATAAAACTGCAGTGGGTTCCTTCCTTTGTTTTGGCAGCTTCTGTGTCGGTTGTCAGCATGCTGCAGGGCCTGTATGGTCCTGCAAAGAGGAGGGGAATGGAGGACTCGCCTCACCACAGACACACCATGATGGTGCTCCCCTCCATACCCAGGCTCCAGCGCTGCTGCCCTCTGGGGCCTGGCATCGAGGACACTTCCCTGTGGTCCCAAGCACTGTGGGGCTCTCCCTGCCCAGCCGGGGGCTGCTGGAGCTGTACAGCTCAGCCCCGGCACTGGGTGTCCTGGGTGCTTCAGTGAGACCTGGGTCACATCTGAGGCTCATTGATGAACACAGAGAGAAAACAGTTGAAAGTTTAAACACTGGGGCAATACTCCACTAAGTCAAGCGATGTGGACAACACAGGAGTAGATTAGAAAAAAGACAAGTAACAAATGGGCCAGTCAGGAGGAGAACTACCAGTTTGTGCTCCCCCAGAGGTGAAGGCCCATCCTGAGGAGATGCCCCTCCTGTGCACTGGCTCACAGGAGCAATGGTGGCCAGCTGGCACTGCGCTTACAGGCAGAACCTTTCCATCCTTTGGGCTTCAGACCACAGGGCAGCTGGAGGACTGGGTGGTGCCTGGGCTGGGGAAGCTGGCTCCAAAATCTCTGAGCACTGATCATATTTCAGATGTTCTATGTGCATTGGCAGGAGAGGGAAAGATCCACCCACTGCCAGGGCTGTATTCCAGACCCCCTAGTCTGAAGCTCAGTTCTCTCCCATCACCTGAGCTGAGATGCTCAGGGAACGGCTGCCAGGCTTTGAACTCAACTCACTCCTTTATTCTGCAAAAAACCTCATTGCTGTTGGCCTGTGGAGTGCATTGCATGGGGGGTGGGTGTGCAGGGTCCCCTGGCACAGGAGGCATGTGGTGCCCAGAGCTGTACCCCACCCATGGGATGAGCTTCCCCAGGGAGGGCCAGGAGTGGGCACTGCCCTCGCCCCCAGTCCTCTGCAGCCACCACTCAATGAGAAGAGGTGGTGTTGAGGCCAAGGCCCAAAAGCTGCCCTGGCACAGGGCACAATCCAGGACAAGGCACTGGGCAAGAGCCTGGCTGGGGAAAGTGCACTGGAGTGAGTTGTGAGTCTTTCAACTCTGTCCTGAGGAGATCACACTCTCTTTAACTGCAGGGAAACACGTAGGAACCAAAGTGAAACCAAAGGTGTCGCACAGAAACAGTACTAAAATGTCAATTAGGGAGTTACTCCACCTGGAGAAATCTCATTTTACATATTGATCTTCACCTACATTTAAACTTGAATACTGTATTTTTAATCTGAATATTGTATATTGTGATTATATTGTATTTATAGCTGGAACAGGTTCCCCAGGGAAGTGGTCACAGCACCAGCCTGACAGAGTTCAAGAAGCATTTGGACAACGCTCTCAGGCACATGGTGTGATTCTTGGGGTGTCTTGTGCAGGGCCAGGGGTTGGACTTGATGATCCCGATGGGTCCCCTCCAACTGGACATATTCCGTGATTTAGTTTCTCCCCTTTTTTGGTGACAGAGTCTCTGCCAGTAGCAGCACCCGTACAACTCCTTGCAAACTCAGGACTACATGTAACAATAAATTCACAGAAACCCTCAGACCCCCACCACACCTCCACCAAAACAAACAAAAAATCCCCACTAAACCAAAAAATCAACCTCAAACCCAAGAAACCAAGCAACCCCCACACAAACGCAACCACGTCCAAAGGCGTTAGACAAGATTTTTTTCACAAAGGATGGCAGCAGCAGACAGAAATTGTCCATACCTGATGCAAAACGAGTAAGAGGAAAAATAATGTTACTTGATGGAGCTACTATAAATACTGTCTTAATTGGACAGACAAGTAATCACAAATATTTGGGACCCAAGGACTTTCTTCAGAGGGAAAGATGGTGTCCAAGGCGTGAACGTAGGGGTGCAAACAACTGCACTCGGAAAGGATGTGAACGTCAAATTCCCATGAAAACAGGCCTCCCCTGATGAGCTGCTCACCTCACTGCCCTAGCTACTCAAAGAGGAAGCAAACTAGAACTTGTTATAAGGCATTTATTTTCATTATGTGTTGGAAAGGGACAATTCTCTCTTCAAAACAATTACAGAGATAATGCCACAATACCTACTGCATATTGCTTTACTGTTGAAACCAAAACATTGTCCAAAACAGGTGCTTGGCAAACAAAAAGAAAATTAATATATTACCATTGAAATCAATGCTGTTAGATGAAAGCACCATCTCCATTTTCAGATCTGATCAGTCATGCAATTGAAGACGCCAAATAGCAAGTATTTCGGGTTTTACAGTAAGCCATGATCTTTTAAGGGTTTATCTAATTCTATACAAATTTAAGTACAAAATGGGAATTATGTTTCAGAAATCATAGTGAACCAGGCTGAAGCGAATCACAAGACACACTTGTTAACACTGTACAGCTGGATTTGAACACAGATACCAATGAACTTCCGAAACCGAGCACACGCACACAATGGTCCCCGAGATTCAGCCATGCTTGGGTGGGGAGCAGTGCTGGACACTGAAGGACAATATCCAATGCTATTCACACCCAGAGGGCCAACTTGCTCAAAATTGTTGGGATGCCAAGGAATTGTTGTTACTCCGTTTTAAGAACAACAGTGTTTTCAGTATGTGGTTGTCACAAGTGTATACACAAGCTGTATCAAATACTGAATCAGAAATAAATAATAAAAGATACATCTAACACATCTTTTATTTTTTAATATTTTTTTACAGCACTGACTTTACAAGAGGATAGACAACTCATTTTTAGGGGCTGTTAACATCTGAAACAAAGAAGTCACTATTTTATACTCAACATATTCTCAACCTTTTAATAACTTTATATATGTATATATGACTTTTCACACAAAAAAAAGTAGTTAAAATAATTTATATCTAAAAACTACTGTGTAAAGAATGAAGGAGGAAATAAAATGTGGGTTTCTTTAAAAATGCTGGAAGAGGAAGACCTGATTTTCATGAACTCCATTTGCTGTTGCAGCTATTTCTGGAGTTTCAAGAGATTTCCTGGCCATCAACAAAAACTTCCCAACACATCGAGAGCCTTCTGCAAACTCATGACATGCTGGGTAAGGTCACCTGCTAATGAGTTCATGTGGGCCACAGGCACCTGCTATCATCAGCCCCAGTGGATTCAGGGTAAGAACGATGGAGAGGAAGAAAACATCTCCCCAGATTGCTACTGAAACCCACAGAGTGAAATTCTGGACAACTGGTATCATGATGTCCACTGGCCAGGATTTTACTCCCAAGCCCTACCCTCCTTCTGCATCACAGATACAGGATGTTTTTCTCTCAATGGATTTTTTTATTTCCACAGAAAAGCTGCCCCAAGAGCAGGGTGGACCAGACCCCAAGAGCCACCTGCACACACAGAGTGAAAACTATTCTCTTTGCTTGCTGCAAATGCTCCTGTGCTTGTGTTGCTGAGGAATCGCTCCAACATCTCCATTTATACCTGGATCCTCCCAAACTTCAACCATCTTTAGTAACTTCTGTGGCCATGTAAATGTGACAGAATCCATGGAGGATCTGAAACCCATCCAGTCAAAAGCTCAAGTGTTGATGGCCTGAATCCACATAGGGTGAACAGTGAAAGGAAAGGTAGTAAAGATGTGGAAAGTACTTTTCTGGAAGTTACATTCGTCCGAAATAGATATTAAAGCAACATTACAAATAAAATCAGCAATGTGATCTGCAATGGTATGTTCATTTATCTATGAAAGCGAGAGGAGATTATATTAGAGGAAATAGTTTAATCTACACAAAGCATTTTCACATATTCCTAATTACAAAACACACACCATAAAGTAATTGTATACTGAATACAGAAATCAATACATCTCTTAATAAAAAGGAGAGAGGGGGAAAAAAATTAGCAGGGTAATGCAAGTGAACTCCTGCAAGTGTGTGCATGGGGAGACTGCTACAAACTCAAACTATTCACTAAAAAACCAAAATCCAAGATTTTCTGCACAGCTGTGGAAGGCAAGGCTACAAGCTAGTGTGGAAAAGCCTGACTCACTTGTTGTTGCTGCCATGCAAAGACTTCAAGAAACCAGCATTAGTCTAAGAACTGATAAGTCTGGATTTTTTTAACTGGATGGAAACAACAGGAGCATTTTTCCTTTGTTTTCCTCATTTTTTTGCCAGCCAATTCAAACACCTCTGGCCCCATTTATTCTGTTGCCTTTCGAGTGTATTTTGCCTCCATTATCTAACCACTACTCTGCCTGGTTGTTCCCTGGCTGGATACTGCCCACAGTTAATCTAGAAAACGTCAGGCTGTATCTTGAGCAATCCTCGTTACCTCCTGATGCCTCTGCGTCGGGTTCTTGATTTGTAATCGTCTACAATGAAAACAAATTAAGCTGGTAGATTTCCATCTGTGCAACCTGCTGCAGACCTCCTCTGAAGAAACATTCCCACCTTGATGATGGAGATCATTAAACAGCTTTATCATTCCAACAGTCTGAATAGTAATAATGAACCTGTCCTATCTACCAACCAGCCCAGTCCATCAGCGCCTCAGCACAAAGGCTGCGCAGCCAGACACCTCAACCAAAGGCAAAACATCACCAGCCCAGGGGTTCTGCATTACACAAACCACAAGTGCTAGCACTGATGCTGATGGTCTGGTTGCATTGCTGCAGTTGGCTTCCACATAATGATCAGGATGTTCTGGCACAGGCTACAAAGTCAGGCACAATGCGGCCAAGTCAGCTAGAGGGGGAAGAGGACGACTTTACATCACAGGCAGCAGTAATACCACTCAAGTTCTCTTCAACAGGGAAAAATCTTCACCTGTTGAAGTTAATTACATAATTACAGTGGAAACCAGAGTCTCATCTGCACCATGCTGACACAAAACCTGGAGAAATTCCAGTCAAGCTAATGGTATTCTTGTGGATTTCAAACAGTGAAGCAGAACAGCAATAAATCCCTAAAAAGCTAACTGGTGACCATGTAATTTTAATACAATTGCTCCCATCAGCACAGCAATAACAGCTATGCCTCTGAAAACAGAGAAGAACCTTTTTCTAACCCACAATAAAAAGAATTCAAACAGACATTATGGAAAGTCTCCTCAGATTGTCTGCAATTTTAAGAGCAAGGGCATTCTGGTATGGTCTAATGTTACTACACTCCTCTACTTTTATAAAGAAAGACAAGACTACAGAATATTAACTAATTTACTGTGAAGCTTATCTTAAATCAAAACTATCCTGAACTTACCAAATGAGGCAGCAATTCAGAAAAGCACTTTAGCACAAGCTTAATAACATACTCATGCTCGAAAGTTTTGCAATAACATAATTCTATGTCTGGATACTTGGTAATTTACAGTTTTGGCTTTTACAAATTGGTCTCCCAATTTGCCCCTGTGATTTAGCAACATTCTAGTATATGAGCCTTTACCTTAATTTCTGCAAGGAAATATAGTAGTACAGCAAATGCATGGTAATTTATGTCAAAACTCTATTGTAATGCCACATCACAACAGGTACCTGCATAACTGCACCTGGTAAATTAAAGTGATACCAATACATTCGATAAATAAAAAATAAATTACAGACTATGGGAAAAATGTCACTGATCACACCAATGACCTAAACTTGTTTTCTAGTTACTGCCAAGATCTGGAGTAATATTTAAATATAGTATTTCTGCAAGCATTCAGAGAATTACAAAATAAACTTCTAACAATCATTTGTAAACAAGTTTAAAATGCACAATTATATTTCAGTAGTTTATTTTGGAGAAAAAAAGCAGTGCAAAATAGGCCAACCAAAATTCAGAAGGCAGCCAGGAAAATAAAATTCTTATTTGATGTTCTAACTAGGAAACAGCATACAGACATTTCCACTGGATCCAACACTCAGATTCATGTAAACATACTTAGTTTGAAAGGTCTTGAGTTACTAACTCAGTTCTAACATCATTGCTTCATCCCCACCACCCAGTAAAGAAACAAAAAACAAAAAACCAAAAAAAGCCCAAGCCATTGTAATAAAGGGAGAAATAGGCAAGTCTACAAACACTCCACCAGCTGGTTACAAGAAAGTACCATACAAAAATATGCACTGGCAAGTTCCTTCCTGAGGGTATATTTTGTTACACATGTAACATAAAAACACTTTTTATTTTAAACAAACAAAAACAAACCCCAAACTGTAGATGTCAATTTTATTTTAGTCATGGCTTTACGAAAGGTTTGGTCTATCATGAATACTTTTATAAACCCTTACCTATGTACATCTGACTCACTCACACCACAGCCATCCGAGACCTGCGAGCTGCAGACAACACGGGATCCAGCAGCCTCAAAGCACACAAGGGTTGTGAAGCGTGCCCAGCTCAGAACTGATCTGCAACACTTGAGGAAGTTGGCTGTGCTTATGTGCATCCTGGGATCTGACTGATACCTCATAAGGTCCTTCCAGTCTCTATAGAAATAATTTAAAGTTATTAATTCCTCTAGAGGTGGAATCATCTGCTATTGTGTATTCAATCCTGGATACAGGAAATTCCCAAGAATGGCACTTTGGAAGAAGACCAATCTCTCCTAAGGAAAAAGCATTGTTTACACAAAAGAACTGCTACATAACACTCCTCAAAACTTCTTCCCCTTCAGGACTGGTACCATCAGGTAGGGTGGTGACATCTTTTACACAGTTTAATCCTCTCTCCATGATCTACCTGGGCTTTAAGCTCTAGATCCTTTCCTTTTGAGTAGCCATCTAACACACGATACTAACCAAACTGGTATTAAAGGCTGCAGTGACGAATGCTTTATGAACACGTGCTATAGAAAGACAGAAATCCTGCATTTGCAAGCTAGAAGCTTAACTAAGGAAATTTTCTCAACACCAACCTCCTTAAATGTATTTTAGGGCTAATAAGGGGAAGAGAAGGCCACTTCTTCTACCAAAATAGTGTCTCTGTTCTTAGCACTTGGCTATTTCCAATATAGTGTTCAGAACTGGCAAAAGCTGCAGGAATTCTCAACATCAGAAGATGCTGCCACACTAGAAGATATCTCAAGAGATACAAATTGGCTGTGCTGTAGTTTACAAATAGTATAAAGCACTCTTGTAAATTACTATATGGCCTCGCCTGGCAGCTCACAACAATGTAATGGGGTCTCCAAGCTAGAGCTGTCCTGTACTTCTACCTCATATGAAGGTACACAGTTTTGTTTCTATTTAATTTACAGAAAAAAATGCACAACAGCTGGGATCTGTGGAAGGCAGCAACTGTGTTACCCCTCAGGATATGCAGATCAGGTGTGCTGCTCCAAGGAAAATGCACAGCTCTGCCAGCCTTTTCCCAGAGCTGTCCCAGAGTCCTCACAAGTGCAGTGGAGGGAGAATTAAACTCTCTGCTAAGAGATGAGCTGCTTCCATTAACTCTTCTAGGATTTCAGCACTAGCAGACAATTGAAAGCATGTTATTTAATCTACTAAATGACTCAACCTAAATACTGGCACCCTCTCTGGGCGAAACATATTGCTGTTGGCAAGCATGGTTAGAAGCTGATTTGAGTGAAGCAATGAGGCCTGGGGAGAGAACAGGGGTGGTCACCTTCTGTGCCCTGAATAAGCAGGCTGCTCTGTCCTACTCAAAGTGCAGCGGCTTCACAGCAAGCTACCTGCCAATGTCTTGACTGGTCAATGTTTCAAGAGATTTGGTTTAGTGATACTGAAGTTGTCTTAGCTTTCTTTTGCAATGGCCTACCTGGAAAAAAGAGGAACGGGGAGTTTTTTAGGCAAAAATCTCTAGCACTGTTACATTCAGACACTGCGTTTCAACATTATTATCTTCTTGATACAATGAGGTCTGATTTTAAAATGCTGGTCACCAGTGATTACAAAGAACAATAGAAATGAAAGAGCAACCCTCCCACAACGAAAGGACTAGTGTTAAAACACGTGTGTGTAAACTCACTACAGATTTGCAACTGGAATCTGATGAAATGGATCTGGATCACTTTCTCGCTCTTCCCCTTTCAGTCCGTTTCATCAGCAAATTAGGTTAAATCAAATGAAAGGTTTTTTATTTTGGTTTTTTTGTGTCGTGTTTTATGTTGGGTTTTTTTCCATTTTTTTCTCAATTGTATTGTTAAAGCCTGATCTGGTTCTGGGACCACAATTTGAATCCCTGGGGCTTTTTCTCAGTTCATGGCCTTGGCAAGTTATTGAGAAGAAGCTTTTGTTGCCAATGTAGCAACGCAGTGCTGCTGGAAGCTGGGGGACACTGCTGAGTTGCAGCCTAGTCTCTGGTGTTGCAGCTTTACTGAGCTGTTGGTCTCGCTTTCCACAATCCAGGAGGAGTCTTTTCCCATGACGCTGAGACAGCCTGTGCTAGCACAGCATATCCGCTCGTCCATGATCCCACTGCTCTGCTCTGCCAGGAGCTTGCTGCGGTTTAGCTGGGTCACCTCAGGTACCTGACCCTGCAGGACAGCAGCTATGTGGTTCAGCAGATCTGTGAAAAATTCGGAAACACCCTCATAACCTGAAAAGAGAAAAAATGAAGGAGAGAAAAAAAGGCAATTAAGTAATTTCCTTAGGTTCTTTGAAAGGCTTATTTTAACAGTTTATTTCTTGGAGTGTCCTTGCCCTCCGCTGATCATAAAAAGGCTGATAATAAAACTGATAATAAAAAGGCTCTTTCTCCATGACATCATTTTAAGTGACAGCAGAAGCAGATCACCATAAAGAGGAACAGAGACTCTTGCAATAAAAGTATTTTTCCAATGAGAAAAACTATTGTCTTTCAGAGTTGCTGCTTCTTTTTCCTCCCAAGTATATACACATATATATGATTCTAGGTATATTCTGTCATTTTTTGCCAACTCCAGGTTTTTCCATAACTTACAAACTCTCTGGTATAACATCGATCTTTTCCATACCGCTTCCAGGTTTACTATGGCAAGTAGCTCTAATGCAGAGTTTCCTTGAGGGTTTGGACCCTCTCCAGAATTTGCCCAGCAATACCCTCAGTTAGGGAAACCTCAGAGGTTTTAGCAGGGCTGGCTTTATACCCTAGAGAAAAGGCAGCTCCCCAGTGTGTAAGAAGCGATGTGATGCTTGTCTAACCTAACCTAACCTGACACTTAAAACGTGTTTGCTTCTATGTCTGAAAAACACTCGAGGGACAGGAAACGTCTATCAATGACACAGTATTTGATAGAAACATCAGTCATTTATTTCAGTACTGAAACCACCTTTCTGCATGTTCTCTTAAGTGATTCCAGACAATTTACAATAAAGTCTAATAACAACTTTCCTGGTTAAAACAGTTGCTCAAATACCAGTAGACAAGACATTTTTGGTGACACAAAGGGTGGCAGTAGGTGTACAAAGCTTCTGGCTCTATTTTAAACACTGTAGTACAGGCACAGTTTTATCATTGCATTTCATTTTAAAATTGAACCAGACATGCAACATATGGGTACAATGTCTTGAAATGGATCTTAACTGCTACTGCATTACCTAAAATTGTGATCAGTTTGCCTTAGTATTTTGAGGTGACATATGACATTCAATGTTATTTAATGGGATGGGCTGATTGCTTTAAATTGTCTATAAAAGTATTCTGGAAGTGACCTGGAGTTAATACAGGAGACTGAAGCAATAAATAAGTTTAAAAGACCCATGTGAATAGCACACATTCACACAGCAGCACATGAGCAGAACCAGAGACCACAAAGTAAATGAACATTTTAAAGCACTTTTAGTGATGTGATCACTGGGCAGAAGAGTTACTCAGATCCATAAATAATTCAATTTTCATTTCCATTCTCCTGTAAAGACCAACTTCCTCAGGCAATAAAAAAACTAACTTCCTGGAAAACATGAAGTAAGACTATAATTTCACTCATAATAAATGTGGGGATTTTATGGTGTATTTGTAAGCCATATGTCAACCAATTAACTCTTATTTAGGCTGCTACATTACTTTGGATTTTATTGCACTTGGTCCCAATTCTCCTGGATACTTAACAGGCCACGCAACACATCAGTAATGTGAGACAACAGCTCATAGTTTTCCTTTCTCAAAGGCCCTTGAAGGGATTCACCAAACAAATGGCTCATTTCAAAACACCGACTTTCCCAGTGTCTCACACGATAATTCACTGGTCGGCAGAGGGCAACTAGGACTCCTAGGACTGGCCATGGGAGTCAGAACAGGATCTCCACCCCTTGGACAGAAGTGCTTGTTACGCTTTCTTGCTTATGTAAAAGCCATGGGATTAACCTTCAAATCTACTCAGAGTGCTTCAAACACCCCGGGAGTAAGCCATCTCCATAGTAACAGCTTTAATATTCAGAGAGGAGATCCATAGTACCCCAGAGTGTTCTGTGTCTGCTCATTGAAAACAAACTAGCTTTGTAGGAGGGCACCTGGCAAACTCACAAAGAAGTTGCTTTAAATATTTAATAGGAACAAGATGGCCAGTTATTCTGGCCTGAAATCAGCAGATGTTAGTGAAAGGAAGCTGTACATAACAGGCAGGCTCTGTCTGTGCAAGCCCTCTGCACATTGGGTGGAAACGCCCAAGGAATTCTGCCCAGTCACTCAGAAGAACCTTCACAAACTTGTAAAAAATACAAGGAAGGTAGGAAGAGAATTAGGTGTCTCAACTCTTGGTTCACAGGACACCTGGGGAAGGCTGCAAACTGTGGGTATTGCGTCTCTTGGTTCACCTAGGGCTCCTGTAGGCCTCTCAAACAAGTCAGTTGTGGGACATCACTGTGCTGCAATCATAACAAAATCGAGAAGTGCATATTGAATTACACCTTCAGAAACTACTGGCAGTGAATTTGAGATTCGTGTCACACAGGGAATCAGTGGGAGGATATAAGTTTTGCATACCTAAAACATAACTTGCATGAATCGTGCTCCAGCAGATGCTATCCTAGCACTGCCCACTTGAAACCATTTTGGAAATGCCTGTCTACAAGATGCCTGAATTTTGCTATACTGAAAACAGTCTCCAGAGTCCTCTGGCTGAGCATGGATAGGAAAGATGTCCACCCAGGAAAGATGTCCACCCAGCAATGCATCTGAAAACAAGTGCCCATCTCTGTAAGCTTTGGTGGAGGCAAGAAATGGCTATGAGCATTTTTAAGCTAGCATTACAAATGCTTCCTGCCTGATTTTTCAGAGACTCTCCCTGATTTGGCACACTCGGCTTTTCTGCATCTTCCCCCGGTCAGAGAGAAATGGACAGCCCATATCCTGCATTTACAGCAATGTCTTTACACACACAAAGTGCACATTCAGATTTGATGCTTCCAGCTACCACGCAGACTCACCAGAGCCAGCAGTTCACCTGCATGGTGACAGCCTGCAGCTGCTGGGGCTGGGTGAGCTCAGCCACAACCCCAGGACAGCAGGCTACGTGGAGCCTTTTCTCTCACTTATCTGAGGTCAGACAAACATAACTCCCACATGCTACGTGACTGTGCCTACAGTTCGATACCTCAGCTGGTAACCACTGCTAAATATAGTACCAGTAGTTTCCACAGAACAGAAGACACAATAGGCCTTTCAGACATTTATCTTTAAAATCTTTTTAAAGAGTTGCTGGTGCTAATGGAGCAGATAACAGACAACATCCTCCTACAGTACACCTCCTCTCAATTCTGTCATTAAACTCATCTCAAGATGACATCCATGGAGGTTCAAATGAGCTTCAAGCCTGGTAAATACAAAATACAGCACACAAGAAAGGCAGCAAGCCTCTGGGCAGCTGGACAAGGCTTTGGTCAGGCTTGGCCCCAAGCCATGGCTTGAGTTCCATGAAAGAGGCTGTGAATACTCTTTAAAGGGCACCTCTTCCCCTCCCTTTTTCCAAGCAGTGGTGCAGAGATAATGCCCAGGAGTGTTGCCTGCAGTTTGGCTCTACTGCAACTCTTGAAGGCTATGATGATTTGAGGAAGAGGAGTAAGGGAGGGACCTTCCTGGGACTGCACTGAGCCAGGAACAGGGCCCACTGTTGATACAGTGCACCAGTGGCTCATATGAGGTGGGCTGAGCTTGAACTTCTCAATAGCAAGGTGATGGCTCTGTCAACAGTCAGTCATTGTAACTCTTCAGCCTTTAATCATACTGGCCCTTGGAGGGAAATGCAGTTGCCTGTGCTGAACATGCTTTTGAGCAACAGAGTATTCTGTGCTGAGATGTAACTTTGCTTCTGTTGCATTTAACCCCATTGTTTCTCCTCTAACCTCAGCAGCCCTTGAGAACAAGGGCTCCTCTCTCTCAGTTCTGCTACCTTTTACAAATTTGAAGGCAGTTTTTTCTTTCCCCAGCTTTCTCTTCCATATGTCTGGGCCCTGCTGCTATCCTCGAGTTTTCCTCCAACTGGTCATCAACCTATCCCATGGTGATAAAGTCAGTAGTTACCTTCATGACCCACATGTTCAAGACCAAAAAACTGCTGTGTGAGACACAATATAGATCAGTGCGTAAGAGACTTACCTGTGCTCTCAAGCCTCCTGCAAGGACTAAAACACTATTAATTCAAATTCCCTTCAAAGACCAATTACTGTGCAGACTGAAACACAGGACTTGGGCTGAATACTGAAAACTATTGCCTTAGGGTAGAAGTGCAGCAGAGCAGTTCTGCAAACTTAAGTGACAACAAGAAGACATTGGTCCTCTCTAAATATATGTTTACCACATTGCTGTTCCCCAATCTGGACTTTTCAACATTTCAAGAAAAGGAGAATTTCAGTCTGTGCTAAGTACCAAATCCAAAATAATACTTGAAAAAAAAACCAACCCAAAACCGAAAACATGAAGCACCAAACCAAAATGCAGGATGATTGCAAAAGAATGTCCTGTATCACTGACTTCAAGATCCAATGTCTGAAATCTAATTCTATTCATAAAACTGATATGGCTCCATCTAACACCCAACTGAGGTTGTTTCACTGCCCTGGGCAGAAGTGTTTTCACAGGTCTGCAAATTGCATAACACCATGTGATAGAAACATGCTGAAAAGTGACCTGAGAATAGCAGAGCTGAGTTTTAAGAGGAAGCCAGTCACTGTAGATAGTGATAGACAGACAAGGCACTACAGGGCAGTAGGACTGAGGACCTGTTTTGAAAAACTGAGAAGAGTGGGAGCTCAGGACAAGATCTCTAGATGTAAAGACACCACAGCCATATTGAAAACTTAAAGTTTTCAATGACAGGTTAAAGACACTATGCAACAGCCTGTGTATGTCTCTGGAAAAAACCATCCCCATTCAGTTAATGAGAGGAAATTCTCAGAGAGAAAATCCCCCTGCAAAACAGCATCAAATGAGATGATGTATTCTTTTCCTGGGTTAGACTACTGAATTTAGCACAGGTGACAGACCATTATTGCCTCACCCTTATTCACACTTACAACTCCTTTTAACAATTCCAGTGATCAAGAGGCTTGTTTAGTTGTTTCCAAGACATACGTTGCACTAAAAAAAGTGGAGGACAAATTTACCCACTTCTACATGCTCTAATCCATCCTTTTACGCCAGGACGCACTTATGAGAACCTGCAGGGATACTAACTCTCTACAGCAACTTCTGTGCATCTACAATTTTATCATCTTCAGATTCCTGGTATTGTTTTTGTGCACAAATATCTTTTTGTGGGGAATCAATTTGCACAGGAAGAGATTTTCAAGGGAAGAGTTTGTTGCTTCCACCCCCTCAACTTTTTTAATGGCACAGACTCTGAAAAAAGAAGTAATCTTTAAAAGCTCTCCTAAAATAGAATTTACTATTCTTTTCATTTCAGAATGAGAGCTAGGCCCAGAAAGGCTAGGTCCCAAGCACACAGTCCCACACTGCAGCTCCTGAGCTTCCGTTTGCAGAGGAGGGCATGACAGCTATGTTACAACTGGCCACTAAAATTCGACCATGTCTCCTAAGAGCTGATACTTCAGTTGCAAATTCCGTATCTAGATTAGGGCTGTTCCGTTCCCAGATTGACCTGTATTTGATCTCAGAACCATCTGGCTGCTGCTGTCCCATCCCCAGCCTAAGAAGCGATGATGTGAGACAACAGCAGTAAAACTTGCTCCCCACAAAGCAGGAGCGGAAAGGCCTTTCTTACCTGGGAATGCATTTATATCAATGACTGCATGCTGCCCAGTCTGATTGTTAATGATGATATCAATTCCAAAGAGGGAAACTCCCAGAGCTTGCCGCAGCGCTTTAGAGATCTCCCGGATGACGTCGTCGTTCGGCCGCTCAAATACTCCTTCAATTTTATCCAGCTATAATGGAAAAAGACACATTACTAAGGGACTCTGAAGCAGCCTTTTTAGTGGAAAGATTGATTTTCAGAAGTTTCCAGGTGCATATCTACCAAATCTAATTGCAGAGAACCAGTGACATGAAACCGAGAAAGACACCAAAGAGAAACTGCTTTCATAATTCAGAATCCTTCCTAAATTGGAAGTTCATCTGCTCTAAAGCATCTAGTTCTTCCTCCTCATATTGGTGCAGCTAGAGAAGCAAAGCAGTGTAGGAATGAATGGAGAATCAGACTAACTATTTTAAGTACCAGACCTACACCTTAAAAAACATATATAGGTGGCATGCTTAACCCTGTGCTGCAAAAGTTCTGGCTATCATTGTTATTTCAGGGTAGATCAAGGTCTGTGTTAAAGGGCTGACAGGACAGATTCCTCCTGTTAGTTTAATCTGAGTCATACAATACAACTCAGCTGGTATCTTAAGGGCAGAGCATGCCTTTTATGTGGGTTTTCATGTATAAAGTATTTTGTAAGTATTTATTAAAATGAGTGACTCAGGTTACTTATGACTGGAGGATGCACTCTTCTTTGCTTTTTAAACAACATGTTACACAGCAGAAGTTTGCTGTTATGCCTACGGAAACATGACTGGAATATGTACGTGTCTGAGTGAGATCCAGGTAAACCACAGGAGCACGCTCTCTAAGTCTGAAAGTAAATTTTTAGTAACGGCTTCTCCTTCAACATAACCACAAAGGGATTTATGACTAGCACAATTAGTTTTAATATTTAGTATGGCTAAATATTGCACACAAAATTCAAAATCAAATACAAAACTAGTCCCCAGTAGAGCTTGTGAAACAGAAAAGAATCTCAAGACTCAAGAGATTGAAAGGACCCAGTGCTGTAAAGTGACTTTCTCAGTAGCCGAGTGCTCAAGAACTTGTTAGTATTCGTATGTACAAATCTTATTAAAAGGACTGGTAATGCTAGCATGAAACTGTGCAGTGTGCTGGCACTGCTTGTCTTGAAGGACACCCAGAAATGGTCCCATGGTCACAGTCTGGGCATGCTCATATGGCAGACAACTACTGGCCCTCTGTGACCTTGTGCCAACTCAATTTCTATGCTTGAATTTTCACTGTTTGTCTTTCCTCACAGAACTGAGTCCTAGAAGGATGATTTATGTTTATTAATCTCTCTGGACAGGAAAAAGCCAGGTGTTTGCATCCAGAACCTCCTTCTTCCCTTTGCCTAGATTAGCCCTGGGTAGTTTGGGAAGCAGCACAGCCCTGCTACAAGTTCTTCCTCACCAGAGCTCGGTAAGGAAAACCAGAGGGGGACACAGTCATGCTGGTTCGTGGTACCAAACAGACCTCAGCCTGCAACACAGAAGCAGACAGCTTGTAAAAGAGAGTCACTAGCTACTAACACTTCCATAAGAAAGGATTAGATAGGTTTCCAGCTGCACTAGAAGGAAAAAGACCAAGTGTACTTACCGCTGTTAAGACAGATGAGGACTCTGGTTTGGAAACATTGTGGCTGTTGAAAAATATTGATTCTCTGTCTGCAATTAAAAACAGGATGTAACAGACTGTAATTTCCAAAGGAACAGTGCAAGCAACAGTAGGTGGCAGTGCAGCCCCGGGATTCTCGTCCTGGTCGCAACCATCTACCCCACCCACAGGGCTCTCCTGCCTGCTGGCACTTGGCTGCCTGCACAGGCAGGGACCCACGGACAGATCACCCACGGTTCTCAGACCACAGATAAACAGAACCACGCACTGGGTAGTAAACAGAAATCAATTTCCGTTCCTTCACCAGAGCAAGTTAACTAAGTTCAGTCAGATAATGAAGTTAATTTTTATTAAAGTGCTATACTCAAAGTGACAGTTCCAAGGGGAAGGTGTGTGACAGAAGGGAGAAGCTGCACTCACTGCAGGTGGTAGGCTGGTAGAACCCAGGGTACACTGAGTTCCCTGTGAACCTGGGCAGGGCATTGTCACCATGGCAGAAAGCAATACATTTTGTGGCCAGGACTTGTCCTTCTTTTGGAGGCACCACAGGAATGCAGGAGACACTCTGAGGTGACAGAAGTCACTAATGAACCACAGTGGGAACCGTGGGGAGAACAGCACCAGCATCTCCCACCCTGCTTCCTCTGTGCTGGAGGTCTTACGGCTGAAAGAAATTCCCCATCTTGTCTCCCTTTAGGATTCCCACCACAGCAGACTGATGGCATCATAGAGACAACCTGCACAGGAACACCCAGACCAAAATCTCAGCACACAGGTGGCACCAGGAAGAGTATTTCTGCTATGCTGGTCTCTGACTGGACATTCAAGAGCAGCCTCAGGGCCACATACAATAAAGACAGGAAAGCTGTGAAAAGCAAATCCAAGTCCACTCTGCAGTCTGACCACCAAATACTCTTCTCGTCTTTCCTCTTCTTTAGAAAGATCTTGTACTTTCAGACACTCAGCTCTTTCAACGTCTCACAGCCACCAGATCTGCTTATCCATCAGATCTGCCAGCTCAGGTTCCTGCGGCATGGCCTCCGCAAACTCTCCTGATGTGGGTAAGAGAGACAGACACTTACCCTAATCTGCCAACAAAACTTATTTTTATGTGGACTTCCAGACAACTTTCAAGTCTTATACTAACAGATAAGACATTAGCTAAGGCATTTTTAGAAAGATGCCTTAAAATGTTCCCTTCCAGCAAAAGTATAGACCAACTGTCCTAACAGTTTATATAAACACAGATTCTGGCCTACTTAATTTGATCAGGACATAGAGCAGACCTAAATGTAAATATAGGCACACGTAGCTACAGACAAGAACTTCTATCAGCATCCTACTACACCCATACTACTAAAATACATATTTGTGTGTGTAATGGTGTGGTGAGCATATATGAACATATTAGGATCAGCAGAAAACACTAAGCAAAGTGACAAAAAACTGGCTTTTGTTCATTCATCTCCTTTAGTTTGATGCCATCCTCACCTCCTGGATTTGTCCAGTTGCTCTAGCAGATCATGCTCCCATCCATGTGCTGCTAACTTTTTTATGCTTTTGGTGAGCCACAGAATGCGGGTCTCTGGAAAGGAGCTTTTTTCCATAAAGGAAATCTAAGTAATTGTTAATGAAAACCCTTCAAGTGTTGCTTTCTAGTGACATACAGAAGAATCACTCTCCTCACCAAGAAATCCATTCCTCCTTCTCCCCAACACAGCTGATATCTACAAACCAAAGGACACTTCCCACCAAGATTTACAATACTGGGCCTCTCATGAAGAGGGAGGCTCGTTTAGGGTAGAGCACAAGTGATCTTTAATTTAAACACACATACATATTCAGGTAAAAATAGGAAGAGGAAGTTCTGAAATGATGGAATCCAGGAAATTCTCTCCAAAGCAGATTTTTAAACAAACTCCGGAACAAATGACATATGAACTTACTGTGAAAGGAGGGAACTTCTCTCCCTCTCCCCCTTTCCACATGACATAAAACACTGCATCTAACAGGTAAGACTCAGGTTACCATTACATAAATATTTACTATATGAATGTCATTGGTACGTATTCCAGAGCAGGTGAGTTATCTCCCTTCCTATTGAAATAGTACAGAAAAGGAAACATGGTTTGTCAGAACCAGCTGACTTCACTTCAGCAGTCTTTTCACAGATATTTTCTTCGGAGATGTTTCCTGCCAATGTTGCAAGAATGGACATTTTTTTTTACATCAGTACAACGTACCTGAGATGCCTGCAGAGAAGTTCTTTAAAGATGGTCTTTTCACCACGGTGTAGGATTCCCCGACCACGAAAACTTTATAGAGCACAGCATTGTGATTGATGAAGCTCTGAATGACGCAAGGGGGGCGAACAGCTTTGAGGCCCTCCTGGTTGAAGATGATCGCCATCTGGAGACACACACACACAGTTGTGCACAAGGCTGGCAGTAATTTAATGCTTACCCACACCTGACAAGCAACAAGGTGGAACATCTGCTGGTGGATAGATATTGACCACGTGTGAATTCCTTCTCAGCTTCTTTTTCTATTTCATTACATTTCATTTAACTGACACACAGCTCTGCAAACACTATTAGCGGTGAAGCTTTCATTTTCAATCAACATTTTCTTTGCAGCTCTTTGCAATTTCATTTGCTGCCTTTAGTTGGGAAGCTACTGCAACTGCAGGTGCAACAAAAGGCTAAAATATTTGACCCACACAGATGACAAAGTTTGTGTGGAAAACAAGCCTGTATCATGAGAAAAACAGAAGGAACAGCTCTATGCACTAACTACATGAGTTCTTCCCCACAGCTCTATTCCCCTGATTTGGTTCAGCCCAGTTGCAACAGCCTAAGCACCAGGGCTTCACCCACATCATCAGAGAACATTTCTCAGAATCTAGTAGTTCTTACTGCTAACAAATGCTGCCCTATCAATTTTACTGGCATGGTTTCACCCCATTACTCCAAACAGATAGTTCTCTTGAAAGCACTGGAATAAATATGCCAAAAAGGAAGGCATTTATTGGGCCTTATGAATGATGACCAGCAGCTGCCTTCAACAGCATGGAAGTAACATTGGTAGGTGCCCTGAAATACTTTGATGAGACAGCTTATCTTCAGCACATGTTACACTGGTCTTTCCATTGACCTCTCCATTACCATGCTTATATGCATATATAATTATTATTATTATTGTGCCCCATTTTGCAGATTTTTGTTGACGTATGGATTGTGCCATGGCTCCTACACAGAACCAGCAGCAAGCACCATTCTTGCACAAGTGATGAAATTATATATCTGTGTGCCTCTACACAGCACTGAGGATACACTCAGGTTTGGTCTCTATCCTCAGAGCTCTGAAAAAGCTCTGCTCTAATTATCTGAATTTTGACCGAACTTTTGCTAACACCTTAGTTTGTTTCTGTAAAAAATACCAAATATATAATAGGTTTTTTTCTTCAAAAGCATGGCTGTGGTAAATGATGTGGTGATTACATACTCATAGTTAAAAGTCTGAGTACATTCTTTTCCTTATTCCTCCTTATCTGGTAGATGACATTAGATCAAATAACTGTCTGCACACATGCACAATAACTCAGTAGATTAACATTTTCTGAGTTCAAGTCAATGCGTACATTCAATACCTACTCGCAGCTGATACTCTTGCTGTCTCTATTACACAGCACAGAGTGAATTTGTGAGTGGTAACAACCTGTGCAAGAAATTTCTCTAACAGACAGAATCATCCATCAAGATGATTCACAGCAGCAACATCGTAACTCATTTGTCTCTTACCGGTGGCAAGAAACATTGCTCTCTTCCTCCTCCTCTGTGGATTGTTGGCATTATAGTGTCTATAACATCACACTGGCAAGAACTATGCTGTTCCTATAGTGTGTCTTCCACTGTTAGTTAATTGATTCCCACAAACAAACATAAGATGAACAGGCATTTATCAGCCTATTTTAGACATGTGGAAAGCCAGAATTTATCTTCTCAGCACAGCACTGACGTAGACCGCTGGAAGCTACGTGAAGCCTCTCTTCTCAGCTCTGTGCTGGCAGCCCCACGGACTAGCACACAACCCATATAACTCCCGTGGTGTGGCGTTATGCTGGTTCACTGCCATGTCTCATGGTTTTTAACATGCATGAATAGAGCTCCAAGAATTTGCTTGCAGGGTGCACTTGCTCTTTGTCATCTAGCACAGACCTGCTGTGTCTGGCAGTAACGTGGCTACAATACTTGATATCATAATTTCCAAATAGCATTTCTCATTATAAATGCAGAGCTCTTTTGAAGGCAAAACAAAACATTTGTACCAAGAATTTTTACTGACAATGTCCACAAGGAATTCAGTCTCAAAAAAACATAGTGATTTTTTGCCTTTTCCTTCCTGTCTGCTCAAATGCTCAGAAAAAACAATTCTGGATACATTTCTTCAGGCTTTGGGTCTCTCATGGCAGCTTTAACAGAGGTTAGTTATATTCTGACCTGCTGGCAGCCAGGAAGCACAACTTTCAGCCATCATCTCTGTTCAAGTTTAACAAATGATGCAGGCAAACTGGGGGTCAAGTGCTGAGCTGCTGAGGCCACTGCTAGTGCAGAGGCCCTGTAGAACTGGGGACATCACAGGAAGGTTGACACCACCTCACCTTAACAACAGCATGTGCTCACATGAGAAAAGTGGAGTCTGCCAGCCTCACGTGGCGAACACACACACCAAACCCAAACTCACATACCAGACTTAAACTCAAGCCTGCACCTTCAGCTGTCCTTGTTAGCCAGTACTTGAACTTTCTTAACAGCCAACTTACGAAGAAAAGCAGGTTTATGGTCAGTGCTCTAGTTTCAGTGTCAGCTCTGCACTGGAAATCTATCCACAAACAATGAAGTGATTTACCAAAAGCCAGACAAGAAGTCATTAATAAAACAGACAAGAATTACTTGCTTCTAGACCTATGCTCCATCTTTTAGACAGACTGTACTCTAAGTAGGTATTAATCCTATGCTTCCTTTGTAATTATTGACCATAAGCAATTACAAAACAGTTCCACTCTGATTATAAATATAATTTTGGATCACTCCTGAGAACTCAGCAACTCCAAAAGTGACAACTATTACTACTATGTAAAGTACTGTGCAAGACTTCAGGCTTTTTTCCAGGGGTCCTCCTAAGCTCTAGTCATAAGTTCCTGTGATAAAGTGCAGACTGTGGCTGCATTTTAGTCTAATTTTTGCTCTGGCAGGAGGCTTAGATGTGTCTGCACTGTATGAAAGAAGATCAAAGAAAGATTCACCAGGGAAATAAAGTCCAAGCCTAACTGGACAAGTACTGAGAGATTCACGCATTTCAGTTTGCAGTTGCAGAGGAACTCTTGACAGAAGAATCAGCAGGAAAATTGGAGTCTTAAATTCATTAACAATCCAGTCCCCAAGTGTTCTCAGTAATGACAGCTAAAAATTATAACAGCTGCTCCGGCAAACTAACAGGACTGTCTGCTGGCTTGTGAAATAAGCCGAGGTAAGGCCTGCCTGAAAAATCTCACTGCATTTTTAAAAGGAAATGCTGGTCAGTCAAGATTTCAGCCATAGCCATTCTGCTCATCTAGATTTACAATTTACTTCAGGGCCTCCAGCTCTCAGAGACACTGCAGCATGTCTTGTACTGCACGTTTCAAGAGCAGCTGGGAAACCTGGACTGATGACCACGTGGTTAACAAAGGAAGCCAGGAGTTAAAAGAGCCAGCAGCAAGGGCTGGATTCTCAAAACTCATCTGCAGTAAGCAGGAAGGCAGGAAGCACAAATGGAAAAGAATTAGAACAGGACTCAACTCACTTAAGTTTAGAGGAAGCTAGTCTCACAGGTAATGCACTCCTTCCAGGAATATACAACCATTTTAGCTGCAATTGCCTTACAGGAAGGCAGATAAGTTCTACCAGTCCTGTTCTCCCCACAGATCTCACTGTTATTACAAGGGAACATGCCTGGAAACCATCTCTATTTGTTACTCCCTTCCTCTCAAGGAAGGCAGCCAGCTGCTCCATCTGAAGCACAAACCCCCTTCTCATCTGTACCACATACATATTGGAAAAGTAACTTTCTGGGTTGGAAACTTTATTTAATGACCTCTTACCAAAGGAGAGACTGAAGGAGATTTCTTGCAGACAAAGCTGACTGGAGACTACAAACTGCTAGAAGCGACAATGTGATAGAAGCTAGAAACTGCTAAAAATAACTTCCATGTCAGGAGGTTCAAGTCATATTTGACTTCATTTCAGATTTTAAAAAAAATAATGTTGCAATTAAATATGAAGGAGAGGTGGGGAAGAAAAGTTGTTTGGGCACAGCCCTCATTCTACCCATTACAGGATTGGAAATCACCAGCCGAACCATCACAGGGGGAGTGGGGGACAGGACACAACTGGAAGCAGAGGGATAATACTGCAAAGTTTTTTAACTCACCTCATGAGAGTTGGTTCCATGGGCCACTCTGGTTTTACAAACTGGGTAAATAAAAAAGAAAAAACAATTCACCACTGAAACACTGAAACAAACTCTTTATAATCCTTTTCCCACCCACACATGCAAACACTGGAGGCCACCAGACCAAGGCATTGACTGTAACAGACACCAGTGACAATCTTTGCTTGAACAGTGTCCTCAATCACTGCAAAGCTTGGCTGGCTGCAAGCTCTACTCTCTCAATTCCTCCCTGTAACTAAGGTGCAAACACAGATCATTATTAGCACTAGACAGAGTTGCCAAGCATCAGCTAAGTTAGTACTAGTACTGGGACTGCCATCCTGTTTACTCAGAGAGCATTTTCACAACTATGTAATTTTTTTTCTGAGGCTAGAGCTACTTTACAGGTACCACAAAACAGCACTATCCTTAAAACAAAGGAACTGGGACACAGTGGAAACCAACTTCTTTTCCTACCTCCCTGTTTTCAGGGAAGAGCAGGAAATGTAATGGGCTGAACCAAACTAAGATGTAACTTAATTTTCACAGGCAACCATAGAGGGGGACAAAAAAGGCAGAGAGCCTAGCAGTTTTTCTTTCTCCTTCACATTTCTTATCTGCTCTGTATATCCTGGTTCTCACCTCCATCCTGATTAAGAGGAGGAGTAAAATCAGTAAGAAGAAAGAAAGAACATGCTCCTTCTACTTTGAGGCCAGAGAACAGCTGAAGACCCTAGGAACCACATGATGACTAGAGCTGATGTTACTTATGTGTTAAGCAGAGGAGATGAAAACTTGCAAGTAGTGAGGGGGTGGATAGGACAAGACTTCTTTGCAGTTTGTTGGAAGAATCAAATTGCCAGGCAAGAGGACAGGCAGCTATGAAAGGCAGATAACCTGCACTAGAATCCAATATAAGTTGGTAACTTGAAATTTTGGAAAGTGGTTTATGATGTCTCACAGACATATGCTCTGGAGAGCTGGAGCATTTTTAAGAAAAAAATAAAAATAGAGACAGAAAAAAGAAAAAACACTCCCAGAATACCAAGGTATATTAATTTTCAGTGCTATTTTGTAATTTCATTATCATTTAGTGGGGTTGATTCAGACCTCCTGAATATATGCTGCTGACTGCTGAGGACGAGTCAGTCTGTATTGAGACACAATGTGAAGAGAAGGGCAAAGCTATTCAGTGGGATTTGAAGTACTGCTTCACAATGCAGCTTCAGGAGACCTGCCTCATTTGGGAGAGCGATGGCAGGGAGGGCAAAACATGCTTTTTCCACGCAACTTTACCTCTGAACCTTACAAATGAGGCAAACACCAAGGGAACAAACACCGACTAACGATCCTGCTCACTTTATACTGCAAGGAATCAAATAAAGGAACGAATTAAAGCACAAGCCCCACAATGAAACTTGCTACACAGCACAAACAGTTCATAGCAGCTGTTTGAGCTGTGGGCCCTTGGAGTCTGTTATCTGTGGTAACCCTCTTTCTTTTACCCTCTAAGATTATATTTGTACTCTGGACCAGCGAAAGGGAGACGTGGGTGAAAAAAGAGGCCAGTCAGCAAGGCAGTGATTTTCTCAAGAAAAATAATGAATGCAGCTGGCAGGAGAAACATCTTGCACAAGTTCAGGGCAAGAGGCTAACTTTGTTAGAACTATTAGCATTTCCCAGGAATGCATGTTTACTGTAGCGAGGTGTTTAAAGTAAGGAACAGCAATAAAAGGCAAAGTAAAAGCTGATAGGGAGGGGGTTTGTTCCACATTCCAAGCAGACTGCCTCAGAGCATTTGTTTCAGGAAAGTTTTAATATCCTTGACACCTTTGGCAGTGAAACCCACACTCCTACAATGTTGGCTATGTTTTGGGGGGTGCATGTGCAGTATTTAGAACCTACTAGAAGCACGAAAGAAACGCCCATGTACATACTGAATGGGAATGCCAGTCCATTCTTCTCTATAAGCTGCAAGGTATCTTCTCCACAGGCACTTGTCAGCTCCATAAAGGGTGGTGAACAGATCCTCTCATCTGCAAGAAAATAAAAAGGCTCAAATGAAGATGAGGGGTTTAGCTCCTCAGCTGCACCCATTACCAGCTGATAGTCAGCTTATATTAAAGCACCCAGAAGGATTGTAAGCCAGGCCTGAATTTGGGGTTCTGCAAACATTTCAGAAGATGAAAGGCCAAATTTTCAGATAATCGAAATGGAAATATAAAGCCAGTATTTTCACAGGAAGCAAAAGTGATCACTTGGTTACGAACACGTAGTTGCACAAGACTTAGCCAGTGAGGTGAAAAGCAATTGGGATCTTAGCTCTTAACTTTATGCCTTCAAGGATAATTTTCTAAAGCATTTTACAAAAAACAGAATAGTCTGCAAATGTGACTAGAGTAGGCAATCTCACAAAGCCACCTCTCCTGCAGGGCTCCTCCAGTGGCAGATCCCAGTGTGTATTTACTTCGGACAAGGTGCCAGAACTTTCTTCTGTTCGCTGGTACGGCTCTGCCATGAAAGCAGTGTTCATTTGGTCTGGCAAAGCCAACCAGAGCACAGCTGAGACATCACCATGTCAAGACTGCTCAGCAAGCTCCGGTTAAAGAGAAAAATCAGGGGAACCATGGTAAAATTTAACGGAGAAGGTCTGCTCCAGAGTGTTTCTGCCGAGGTTGTGCTTGTTCGCACAGGGTTGCGGGATAGCTGGAGTCAAAAACCAGCCTTCTTAGTGACTTGGTAAGTTGACTTCTCTAGGATTCACTTCCTGTCCACTGTAGGAGAACTGAGATTCCCTTGGGAATGCAACAGAGAAGGCGGAAACCACTGTAGGACTCATAGGACTTGAGCATAAATCTTCACTTAAGAGGGCTGGGTTGCAATTTCAAGTGTACAGAGAACCTTGGCTTCAGCCGTAGCTCAGCAGGCCCACAGGTTTTCAGACAAAAGCTGTGTGCATGTTGACAATGTTGACAATATTGACAAAGTCAAATCAAGGACATCACCCAAGTATGAACAACTATTCAAATTACCTCCTCAGTGAACACAGCCTTAAAAACGTACTACTTTCATGGAGTTTGAGCTGTGGCCAGGTTAACTTTGGAGCCACAAATGAGTTATAACTCGATTTAGCTGCACAGTACTGAACACAATTCAGAACACGTCTGCTAAGACTAGCTTTTCAGACTTATTTCAAGAGAAACAGCATGACACCTTCCTCCAAGAAGCAACTGGAGACAAGCACAAATGGTGGGAGCAACTGTATCTGGCAAACTCAAGTCACAGGTTTATATCGACCAGCAACTTGTCTTGAAAACAAGCAAAACATGGCTGAACCCAAACAGGTGGAGGCCATGCTGTGCAGATGGTGCAGAAACTGAAAAGTACATGTGAACTAAAACCCCAGCAAAGCTAACCATCACTCTGAGACAGCCATACATTCAGAAATCACTTTATAAACATTTTTTAGATTAATACTTTTCACTTCATTGTAAGTATATATATATATAAAGAAAACTGAATCACTGAAAATAACAGAGATGCAAAACTCTCTATATTTTGGTACACATACCTCAATACATCCCAAAGCTTTTAGAATATCCGAGAACTCCGTTCATTAGCAGTGCTGTCACTACAAGAAGTTTTCTGAGAAAAGGCTATTTTCATACATTCTAAAAGGAGCTGAAAGATTGATGCTTTGAGGTCAACCTCTACAAAACTAAACAAAACATCCCAGATTTCAAAGCTTTCAATTTGCTGCTATGAAAACAGAAAGCAGCATCCAAAAGTGACAGGTACTGTAATATTTACAAGCCTTTGCCAGAGCGAAAGTTCCTTAGTTGGATGAATTTAGGGAATAAGATTTAGTTTACAGATACTTGGGAACAACTTTGGCTTGGCAGCTCTCCCACCCACATGCTTAAGGCTCACAAATAACTTTGTCTTCAGAGTGCAGATGCAGAGGAGCGTATGGTTCCATCTCACTTCCCTCTGTTTCTCTCTCATGCAAACAGGAATGGGAGACAGGGAGGATTCAGTGTTCCTGCTGACTACATGACACTTGCATGGGGAGATGAAGGAAGGAGCAAACAGTAATTTCTTTGACTTTGTACTTAGAAAAGACCACCTGGATCAACATAAAGTAGCAAAGAAGACTCTTAGCATCTCAAAGTGCTCCCACTGAGTTTGCACAGCACTGGCATTTTCTCTACCAAGAAGCCAATTCTAGCCCACTGAAACCTCTAAAACAAACCATTAATTCACAGCCAGACCTGAGGACAAACAAATCCTCACTCAACACAAGATTTCAGTAGAGCCTACAGCTAGCAAACTGCTGCTCTGAGTTTAATTGCACACGCTGAAACTCTAAATATAGCTGTAGGTTAAAAAAAAGTCCTCCAGCTGCCAGCAATCATCCTCTCCTCCTTCCCAGGGTGGCAAACACATGCTAAAGCTTTCTCTCATCACCAGGCTCCCACTATCAGAGTGACAGCAGTCTCTGCACACCTTCTCTGCACTGAGGTCCAGGACAGACCTCACTCAATGGCTGAGAGTCAATTCAATACTGATTTACATCAGCTTGGAACGACACCATGCAACCCACATGGTGCAAATGACCCCCAGTGGTACACTGAACCCTCCCTTCCCCTCCTGCTGAGTAAGCTGCTTTAGTGTGAACTTACTGAGCTGTGGTCAGGTGCTGGACCCTTGGCACTGTCACTGCTTCTTTGCAAACCAGGAGTGACAAGACACCATGGGAAACCATTGGCAAAAAGAACAACAGGAAATATACACAAACGAGTGAACATAACAGTCTGGAGATGAGAAGGGCGTCAAGATTCTGGCTCCACTGCTGACCCTTTGTATTGATGCTACAGCCTAACCCTCCAGTCTAAAACCAAGCAATATTCTCATCTGCACCAGAGAGCCCAGTGTGGACAAAGCACTTTAATGAAAGCCTTCTGAGAACTACTACAGCATGAGGCCACAGCCATGTCACTCCTCCTGTGCAGCTGCACTGGCCATACACCGCTAGCAGAAGTGACTCTGTCAGGACACAGACCAGATACAACCCAGACCCTGAGCAAGGAGCTGATGCTATTGCTTTTCTGCCATCAGTACTCAGCTCTGTGCTGTGCATTGAGATGCTGCTGAGTGGAAGAGTCTTCTTCTAAAACATCAAGTTTGGAAAAGACTCCACCTCATTTTCCATCCTTGGCTATGTACAAGTGACTTTAAATCCCAACAGATTATTACATATGCAATTTCTAATCTTTCCACATTGGATCTGAAACTAAAATTCAGGCACTTCCTCCCTCCCTTTGGGTGCATACACCGCATTGCACAATAAGCAGATGACCACAATTATTAACCCTATCTTCCTTCATGCAGCCTGTGTTGAACTGAAGATATCAGCAGGAAAAATCTGTCCATAAGTCTACAGACTGCTGTGAATTCAGATTCTGTACATTGCTGTAGTGCACACTTAGAGAATGGTATTTCTTTATGTTCTAAGCACCTGGTAGTGTCTAGAGTCCTGCCTTTGAAATATGGCCAGGACTTCAGGTGAACCTTGTCAGGTCCAGAACTGCCAACTTAACAGCACCATGGAAAGATTCTTCAGATCAAAGTGTTCAGCTTGCACTTCAGACAAGTACCCAAAGTATCTGTACCACTTTTGTTGTTAAAAACAACATATTATAATTAAATTTAAAAGTCAAAATTCTGTTACTCTGTTCCTCTCCCATCTTTGTCCTCATTTTTAGCACAAACTTTGTGGTATCTGTTTTCTATATTTTCCTTTAAATATTCTCCCTTTTCTTCAAGATTATTTGATCTCAGAGGGAATTCTCTCTCTCTCTCCTCTTTCTCACTTTTCTGTATTTTTTCTCACACCCATCCCCATCTCTCATCTATGCTGTTCATTTTTCCAACTGTTATTTCTGTTCTTTCAGTGCTACCTACACTTTATCCCTCCACCACCTCTGAACGGAGCTCATGGCTGGAGGGATCATGTTCATTGCAGCACAGTGGGAGCGTTTGCAGTGGGACACCTGAGGACAGCAAGGAAGCTGGCACTAAGAGGTCACGGGTGACAGGCAGCAATCACAGCACCAGGGCAGTCAGCCTGGCACACCCTGCTGCGGGGTGAGATTTGTCAGAGCATTGTTCCATTCCCATGGAGCGACAGCATTATTATGAGGGCTTGACTGATGAAGGCCAGTTTACAGGATGAGTAACACAGTTAACCAACAACAGAGAGGTGAAAGAGCACTCAAACCAGGGTGTCAGTGCCAGGAGGGGATTATTCCAGATGAAGTTCAACAATAGTGACAGGAGCGATGGGATGTGAAGATGGGGAAGATGCAGATTAAAAACTGGCTGGGGAAAAGAATTTTCTGGCAATGAGAATTGGTGGAATTCTTTGTGCTCAGGACTTGCTTTAGTAAGAGATGCTGAGTAATGCTTCTCTACTCAGGGCACCCTGGTGGCCTGCAGACAGCCTGCCAAATAGTCACAGGATACCCAAACCTCCAGAAGAAGGCATAAGAGGCCAAACACTCAACACACTCCCACTCAGCAGCCAGGCAAAACAGATAGAGAAAAAATAAGAGTAATGGCTGTTCCCATTTGAACCAAATCTTAATAATAAATGGAAACCACTGTGATGGGGCTGTACAAGACAGTCCCGGGATGGTTTTTGATGAGGGTAGAAAGTCCTTGTACTATAAAAGTTTGAGAAGTACCAACACAGTGGGCAGCTGTGGATGACTGTGGGGGAAAAATAAACCATAAGAGAAGAAGAACCTATTTGGATTTCTTTGGTCCTTATGATTTTGGACAGGTAAGAAAACAAATAATAGACTGCAGATCCAATGCTCTGCATTCACAGATCAACCAATTGAATTTCCTTATCTTCAGAAAAGGAGTTTAAAGAGAATTTTGGTCATGTGAGAATAGCTCAAAAACTGTGTCTAGAAAAGAAATACAAACAGTGAGAAGACAACTGCCTATTAAACTTCAGAGTTATTGTTTAAAGATGTTTCCCTACCTCATAGTTCACCATCCTTCACTACCTAGCCTAGGGATTAGGAAGTGCAGCAGACAGGCAGAAAAAAGAGTGTTTATTCTCGGCACCACCAACTTCTTGCCACAAGACCATGATGCAGTCACCAAACAGAGTCTAACTCTGAGCTTCTGTTTATGAAGTGGGGAGAAGGCTTCACCTCCCCTTGGCCAGGCAGGGCTTTTTGGCTCTAGTTTAAGGAGTTCCAGGAAAAAGACTTTTTGATGCTACGGGGGTCATTGCAGTAGCTGAACAAACTACTTGTTTGAAGCTTCAGTCTGAGCACCATCAACCAAAATCCTGAGAGTGTTACTGGAAAAACATAAACCAGAAGGTGTTTACTGAAGAATGTCATATCTTTTGCCCAGGCTCAATACTCATCATTAGCAGTACCTTCTTTGTTTAAACACAGAAGGTAAAAGAAGCACCAAATGAGGGGTATGCTGAGGACAAGGGAAAGGTGAAAGAAGTTGGTACAGTGAATTTGTGAAACAGGTGGAAGGAAGATGCAGTTTGTCAAAGGAGCACAAGAGGAGGCCAGGAGGCCCCCAAGTGTGCAACCGAGCTGGCACATCTAGATCTCCTAATTCTGCTTAGCAATTCCAAATGGAGCACAGCTGTGCCCAAGTTGCTCTCTGTGCCTGGAAAGGTTGTCAGGATTATTCTTAAAAAGACTGGATATGCAACCTCCACATCACACAATGCATTATGCAGAAAAATGACAAAGCTGCTTTGAAAAGTGCTGGTCTCTGGTATAAACACCCTTAAGATAAGCACAAAACCATCCATGTCAAAATCAGGACTGGCTCAGGCCGTTCATCATCCAACACTCATGGAGCAAATGTTAAGCCTTAAACTATCAGAAAGATTTACAGCAGATGGTAACAAACTCTAAACTGCCTACTTTGTTGAAAAAAGCCACTCTTTAATAGAACAGTTTGCACTATGATTTGAAAACATTTAAGACTCCTTAAAAATAAACATATTTTCAGTAAACTGTGCTTCACTGTAGCTTCCACCAGCTTGTGGCACTCTGCTCCTGTGGGAATAGAGAGGATACACAGCCAGGGCAATGTCTTTTTCTCCTAATACAATAAGGGGAGGAAATACGAACTTCCAGCTCATCCCTGCCTACTGAGTTCATTTTCAACCAAAAACCCCAACCATACAGAGAAGCTGGCAAGGGTTTTTTTTTAAGCATACAGATAAATCTTATCTCAAAGGTATTGTAAACCACTACGCGACAGAGTGTTTTTCCCTTTGAATCCCTTTAATGAGTGGACACTTAGAGCTTTGGACTGTAACTTTTGCTAAGGTCAAAAGTTGCTGCATCAAGGAGTCAGTCAAGCTAAGCCAGCCCCAACTTCACAGCAGCCCAGTCCCTATGAACTGGAAGAACCTCTTCTTCACTCCTCCCTCTAGTAGATAATTTTTCAGTTGAAGCTTCATAAACCAAAAAACTTTATTCATAAACCCCACAACTTTACCAGGTTTATTTCAGCACTTTTGATCTGTATTAAAAATACTCTCAAGTTGTTTTCCCTTCCCCTCAGAAATGCATGTGCATGAGGAATATTGGCAGAACATATTTAGTTCAAGCATATGTTGATCTATAGTCATCACTGAAAAATCAACACATATATGAATACCCATGTGTTTGCATCTTACTCTTTAAGTCTGTGAGGGGAAAATTCCAGTTCTCAGGATAAAGCAGCTGTACCTGGGGAGCGTTTAGCAACACATTCCAAAGACACAAGAGGGCAGAGCAGACTCAGCTTTGAGGGCACAATTTCAAGCTTACCCTAGCTTGACATACAAGGAACTGCACACCGAATATCTGTGTTAAATGGAACATCTGCCGAGCAACAGCCTTGGTTTTTAAAAAAGTAGTGATTTTGAATCATTTGGGCAGTGAATGAGGAAATCTCGCCACTAAATATAAATACGAACCTATTCAAAAAAATTCACAATAACTTGTCATTTCCATGCAATTTAGGAGTGCTAATTATGGGTTTTGAACATGATGAAATCAGCTTAGACCGAAGAGAAAGTATAAACCATAAAGAAGAAATAAAGGCAAAGGTCATAGTAAAGTCAGCCTGATGGAATTTTTTCTCTCAGATGGACTCTTCAGAGACAACCATTTCACCAAGCTATGGTCTGTATCAGTTCCTCCTTTACCTTTTAGATCTAGACTTTCATCTTATGCCCACTTTCCTTAGTGAGCAGAATCTTTCTGATTCCCAAGAAATGAATTCACGTCATTGTTTGGGTGCTCAGGCTGAACGAGGCAGGTTTTGCAGACAAGCATTCTGCTCACTTGTGGTGATGGAGCCTCAGAGGCACCTGACAGTAGAGGAGCCTTCAGTTAAAATAGACCTGTGGTGAAACACAGGCATTGACACAACCTGATAAAGTGAGTGCACGACCATGTAACAGTTTAAGTGGTGAAAGATTACCTCATTCAGGAGACAGAGTAAAGGGTGTTCATCATCAAATAGCCTCATTTTTCAGCAGGTAAAAGTGGTTACCCACCACCTTGGAAATGCAAGGGACAGGAAGCTTTGCAGTTAAATTTTAAAAACCAAGCACACCTCACCACAGAAAAAGGAGGCAAATGAACCAGCTGTCCAGCAGAAAGAAATAAACCTTCTGATGCTTCTTAGACTCCTTGTAGATAAGAATGTTAGGCAAAACTCTCTTATCAGTAATGAAGAAGGGTGGAGAAAACCTGCTAGAACAGCTTTTGTTGAAACAGTAACATTTATTCCTTAGAGCATTGAAGCTGTACCAAAACTTGGGGACTCATTTTACAGGCAGGAGTGTTTCCAACGTTACAGGAAGAATGAAAGCAATTTTCCTCATCAAGGAAAAAAATGAAAGGGATTGTTTGACAAAGAAGTCTTTTCTGCATTTTTATCCCAATAATGTTCCACTCAGAACACTGGCATTGAAAGTATTGGTATCTGCAAAACCCCAAAGGCTTTTCAAGAAGACAGAGTATGCAAAATATACCCTGCATGTCTGCTCTACATTAAAATGCAAATGTCAGGTTCAGCGTGAATACCTAAACCCTGATTAAAACCAACTCAACTGTCTCTAAACAGTAATTTGTATCTGCTGTTTCATATGCTTACCTATGTATGTTGAATACAAGAATTATACTTAGCGTTGCTATTTTCAAGTGACAAAAGTGCCCAGTTTTACTATTCTTACCAACATGGACAACCCCATTATGTAGACTGATAAAGGAGTCTCAGAACCAAGAGCCAGTGTCCAAATACGACTCTTTCCCATGAAATACAGAAGGTATATAATGGCCTAAATGCAGGATTTTTTACGCTTCCTCTCCCAAATACTGAGCTAAGACATTACTTAGACCAGTGTAAAACAATGTCCAAGCTAAGCTTCTACTTGCAAACTACACAGCTCCAGGACAGGAGTCAGTGGGATGTCAGTTTGCATCCCCCTGGCCTAGATGGTGGATAGGAACAGACAGTGCTATGCACTTCCCTGTACATACCCACAGAGCTTGAAAATGGCCAGGGACCGCCAGATTTGGAGCAAATATACTGTTATACGCTATGTGTTGGAGCTTGAGTGAGAGATGCAAACACCAGGGCCCTCAAACAGATACATAGCTCCAAGGTTCTTCATGACCACCCAATTCACTGAGAAGTTGACGGCAGAGAGAGCACCAGTTTGCTCCATATAATGAGATGCTCATCATTCCCAGGAATCTAAGGTAAGCTGTGAAGACCCAATGCTGAACTCCTTACTGAATTTATTTGTATGTAACTCTACTCACTTACAGCAGTTAGTTCCTCTCAGTTGAAGAATCAGTCTTTCCTTGTATTATACAGAGTACGTTGTCTAATAAAATAGAAAATGCATTCATGCAGGGGGCATGATGACAGACATGACGTAGGCAGCTTTTTCTTGTCTGTGATGGAGTCCATTTGAAGATATTAGAGTACCCAGATGAGTAGAGTACACTGAAGCTCTTTATATCTCTAATCTAAGAGGGTTGATGGCCCTTAACAAGATCAGTTTAATGAGCTTTTGGAAGATAAATCCTGGGAGATACTATACAACGCATGTCCCAGGCTTTCAGCAAACACCACTTCCAATCTACACATGCTGTGTCAGAGGCAAAGCAGCAGCCCACAAGGAGCGCAAAATAGTGACAAAACTCCCTCAGAAGTAGAGAGGTATCCCAGGGACACACTGGAAGGGTCTCTGACAGTACCATTCACTGCTTAGATCAAGCCCCCATAGTTTAGCAGGACTCCTGCAGCACCTGTGCTGCAGCTTGAGCCAGAGAGGAACATGGCCTCCGGCTCCTGTTCCAAACCGTACCAGAGATGACAGAGGAAATGTGAATAAATACCTGTCTTTTATTAGTTTACCAACCCACATGTATGTGAACACAAAGTAAGTGCAAGAGTTTACATACAGATCTAGAAAACACAGCAAGATCTTAGGATAACATCGAATAACAGGAGAGGGACATCACTGCCCCTGCACAGCTGAGCAGGGCTGACATCCAGCCCTGTGGCTGAGCACCTCCTGTCACCTGTGTTGGGAGGCCATCTCTGTGCTGTGAGGTCAAACAGATTTGCCAGAGATTTGGTGACCATTGATTTCATTTGAGTTCCCTCATGTAAAGCAGCCACTCAGAGCACAACTATACAACTGCAAAGCACTTCTCCCTGTGCCATGGGTGAAATGTAAGCATATGGCATTTCAATAACGACAGTGGAAAGAACTGTTTGCAGATACCTAAGCAGAGACTAAACTATCAACTCAACAACACAAGCCAATGATCATGGTCCCAAGTTTGTATGTAACATGGGAAACAAGAAGCTACTGCCCTGCCCTAACACTGTCCTTGCACAGGTTAGCAAACTTCTCTAATGAATGTGGGACTTTTGCCTTCTACACTGTTCACCATTCAGAGCTTGCACTTTGTGTCATGGAAGGAACAAACACAAATGAACAGGTTTTTTTTTATTCAGAAACATTTTGTATTTTCAATTGAAGATCATATAGACAATCCTGAAGCACTTAGGAAAACTGTAACTGAAACACTGGTTCTGGCCTTAAAGGATCCTGCTCTGCATTTGTGTGCAATGCTTTAACTGGAGCAGGGCACACCAACCAAGGCTGCTGCCTACTACACAGACTGATACAACTTGATGATTTTTCCCAAGTGAGGTGGATTGGGCCCACTCCAAATCAATGAGAAAAAATAACTCTTGAGACAAACAAGCTATGAGTATTTTAAACATCAGAAAGAAAAAGACCTATCTACATGGGAAAGCTTTGTTAGTGTATATTTTTCTGTTCTAATTATGTTAGTGTAACTACAGCAAAGGAATGCACACACACAATGTTGTTTACATTGGCTTAGTTTCTGTTGCTAAAAAGTTTTCAGACAGCCCTCTAAATATTAAGCTGTTAGAGAGTGTCCAAAGGAGGGCAATGAGGATGGTGAAGGGCCTTGAGGGGAAGCCATATGAAGAGGCTGAGGGCACTTGGTCTGTTCAGCCTGGAGGACACTGAGAGGAGACCTCACTGCAGTTACAACTTCCTGTGAGGGGAACAGGAGGGGCAGGCACTGATCTCTTCTCTTGTGATTACTGACAGGACTCAGGGAACAGCCTGAAGTTGTGTCAGGGGAGGTTTAGGTTGGATATTAGAAAAAGGTTTTCACCCAGTATGGCTGAGCACTGGAACAGGCTCCCCAGGGAAGTGGTCACAGCACCAAGCCTGAGAGAATTCAAGAAGTGTTTGGACAATGCTCTCGAGCACATAGTGTGACTCTTGGGGATTGTGCTGTGCTATTGAGTTGGACTCAATGATCCTTATGGGTCCCTTCCAACTCAGCATATTCTGTGATCTCTTTTCATAAACAACTGAAAAAGCACTCTGGGTAGATATCCCATGGAAGAGCTTTCCCACACCAGATCCCAACACTCATCAAAACACTTTGCAATACCTGTGAGAAACTACTGGGAGGCAAGGACCCGCAGTCCTTACCTACTATCCTGAAACCCCTGTTGGTGTAGGAAGCTGACACTATTGCCAAACTGCTGACAGGCTGCCAGGAGAAAATCCTGTGTTGCATGATTCTGTCTGGCATCATGGAGAAGAGGTAGTGGCCGCTGAATTGGAAGGGGCATGTGCCCAAGCTTGGTATTTCTGTGGATGTCATTTGCTAAGATGCCAGACTCCAACAGAATCCAGGACAAAGTGGTTTCTATTTCTATTTTCTCTGGCACTGTAAGACTAGGTCTTTGGCCACATCTTTGGTGCAATCAATGCCCGTGTCCCTGGTTTGACACTGGGCATGTCAAGCAGCTAGCAGCAGCCAGAAGCCACTTATTCCACAAAAACCTCAGTGCTTCAAAGCAGCAAGTCCAGCACTTGATCTCCTTCAATAACACCTGGGCAGGAGGGAGATGGCAATAAAAAGGCAGAAGGAGGAAAGACAACTCCACCAGAATGGAGTCCTTGACTGATGTTCCAGCACACATGGCAGCAACAAGGAGCCTCCTGAGTCTGGCTATGAGCTCCCAAAAGCTGTGTGCCAGTGAATAATAGTGACAGAAAAGGGAATTCATCTCACATGGCTCCAGCCAACTTGTTTCTGGAAGCTGTCTGTGTACCAGCAAAGCCAATGGACACAGGCACATTTGACCAGTGATTTTACCTTATACATTCAGCAGTTTAGAACTAGTAACATCTGGACATATCTATCTCTACCCACTGTTTGTAAACTCCTAGTACTGCATACACATGTAAATTTTAGCTACATAGTGTGAAGTGCAATGACCTGCCCTTTGCTGCCAGACAATTACCTTCACAAGAACTGTTGCTGCAAAGTAATCTTCCTGTTTTTCTGAAATGTGCATTCCTGTCTTGCAGGGAACAATGCTGACCTGTATAGTCTGAATACACAAAGAAATACTTATCATTTTCTGGCTTCAGTGACTACTCTAACTCCTGATTCATGAACTTGCTACCATTTCCTGTCAAGTATACCAGCAAGGGTGGAGGAGATGTCAACATGTAGAAACACCCAGCAAGAAAGTCCAGAAAAGACAGAGAACTTGTGGCTGATTTCATAGAATCATAGAATGACTTGGGTCGGAAGGGGTCTTAAAGATCATCTTGTTTCAATCCCCCTGCCACGGGCAGGGACACCTTCCACTAGACCAGGTTGCTCAAAGCCCCATCCAACCTGGCCTTGAACACTTCCAGGGATGGGGCAGCCACAACTTCTCTGGGCAACTTGTTCCAGTGCTTCACCACCCTCCCAGTGAAGAATTTCTTTCTAATATCTAATCTAAACTTACTTTCTTTCAGTTCGAAGCCATTCCCCCTTGTCCTATCACCACATGCCCTTTAAAAAGTTTCCTTAGTTTATATGTAGCAACACTGGCCAGGACAAATCCTGAATCATATTCTCCACTTCAGCAAACATTAGCTCCCAAATAAACTTTCTAGTGTAATTTTATTTGTTTAAAATGTAGTGCAAATATTGCCCTGGACCACCTGACTGTAGGTGTGTTTCTGGTTTTGTCTTGGGCTCCTCAGCACAGGCTTGCTGCTGCTTCCTGAACCTTATGCTTGTAACAACTTAAAAACCCTGGATTACACCTCCTGCTCTCCCCTAACTACCTAGTATGGAGTTCCCCTCCTGCAGGGAGGGGAATCTTTTTTCAGTTTATCTCTTTGAACTGCACTGGGCTGGAGGAGTTGTACCTGCCTCTGCAAGTAGTTCCCATCTGCTGACATAAGGACCAGTTGTACTGAGGTATACTTTTTCCCCCGCCACTGGTTTATCTATTTAAGACTTGATATAACAGCTATCTCCAATTAGTCAGGATTTAAGGTGTGTGGGAGGTGCTCTCCCTAAAAGTTAAAGCATTCTAAAATTTAATGTGCTTCCTAGATATAATGACCATGTCTCCACTTCTCTCTTCTTTATTCCCCCACTTCGATGAATACAGCAAAACATTCACTGTCTAGGCCCTCTCATCGTGGGAGGTCCTTTAGTTAGAGGACAGCCCACAAGTCTTCTAGCACATTGCTCGTTGCCATTTGTCCACCACTGAGTCCCACCTCCTCTTCTAACTCAACCGTGCCACCATCCCTGACCTTCCCATTTGCACCTACACACTGCCATCTCATCACAAGCTTTCTCATGGATAAACTCCTTTTGTGACATTTCTAAAACCATGTCCTTCCTCAAGTCCCCTTTGCCAAAACTCAAGCTTATACAGTTTTTCCCTTTCCCCTGGTGGCTGGATCCATTTTACACCTCTCCTCATTAACCGATCTAACGAATGAAAGTTGTAAAGAAATGTGCCACATTTATTAGTTTTCTCAGTGAAGTATATATGAAAAAGCCAAGTTATACCTCAAGAGGAAGAAGCCTCAGATATCATGGATGGATTGAAGAAAACTGAGATATAGCAGAGCCGCAGACTGGATCATTTAGAAAACAGGGGCTGTGTGAGTGCAAGCAGCTGTGTAGGAACCTCTTCAAAATTCTGGTCAACTGTCCCCAATTCCCTAGATGTGGTGCACCTACACCAAGAAATACAGGGGATGCCGACTCCTAGAAGGTCAGACCATATCATATCCACCCCTTAGCTGTCCAACAGCTGTGAGCCCGATAAGTTGGTAAAACAAGGATTTTCCCTTTCACAACAGCCAGTGACAGGACACATGACAGTGACTCAGAGACAGAAGATGCCTTGAGCCACACAGACACATCCATGTAAAAACCACCACCATAATTTGTGGCTCAGAGTGAAGAGGAAAGTTCCCCATGTGTTCAGTGTCAATTCCCAGTATTCAACAGATCCTTTCTCAAAGGAAAAGGAACATCCTGTGTCTTCAGAAAATGCACTTCTTTGAGAAGTAAACAGTTGCAAAAACTTGATTTGTACCTGCTGTCTTCCAGCCACTTTTTGGTGGTTGTCAATGCTGCAAAGATATGTCAAAATCCTGTGCTCTACAATATGATGATCTGTTCTTATGTCCTGCCAAAAGAATTTAACAGTAACTAACAGGATAAGTAAAATCACAGGCTAAACTCTATTCGTAATCATGTTGTAATCAAAGAAGTTTTACAGACTACCCAGTCAGAAAAATGCCGGGTTCATACCATACCAGTTGTAGTAGCTGAACTCTGCTCTGTAGGTGGATTAGAAAGTTATGGAAAGAGCTAAATTCTTGGCTAATTTTCAAGGAGAGAAACATTGCTAAGCTCAACAAGTTAGACAGCTCTCAGTATGACCCATCATGGTTTGTATAAAACATCTCTGATTTAGTAGACATGTTATTTCCTTTTGTCTGATCTATTTAATGACCTTTTTCCAGGCTTTGGGAATCTGGGTACTCATTTTCTTTTTGACAGACTGAAAATGCTGTAACAAAGTCAGGGCAACAGAAGACACTGAGAGACAGAGCACTTTCAAAATGAGGAACATACCTGTAGGTCTGGGAAAGCTAAATACTTCAAGGGCAATTAGTAGATTTCTGAGACATGTGGTCATGTCTTTCAGTCAAAACTTTACTAATCTGCTTCTTACTAGATGAAAATAATTAGCTTGTATTTGCAAAGATTAAAAAAAATAAAACACAGAGTATATGTTAAGATTAGACTTTTCAACTAGCTAAATGCAGATGAAAGAATGCTCATAAAAAACGCATGCTACTATCATTGACGTACGTTTTATTTATATAAACCTCTTGAAATACACGAAGTTCCATATGTATCAAAGATTCTTCCTTCATTCCTGTGCTATCCAATAGCAGTTCCATTTTACTGCCAGGGAAGCTGAAGCAGACCCGCAGTGAACTGACCAAAGCAACAGTGGGCTTTGGTGGTAGGCTCGCTCAGGACATACCTGCTATTGCCTCATGCTCTCATACAGCACTCCTTGTTTGGAGATCTTTCCCTTTTTACTAAGGCAGCACTCATCACTGATCCATTTTACAGCAGTGAAAGCAAGAAACAAAACCCTAGAAGGGCTCATCAAGAGACAGCCTGTGGGCAGGGGTGGAAAACCTCATCTTCTGTGCCTGACTCCATCTGAACCAAGAACTTAACCAAGTTAAGTTCCTGGTTAAGACTCCACCTGAACCTAGTTCTGGGTCTGCTCTGAATCACCAGCCACTTGCAATGCAACAGCTGAACAATGTTTGTTGAAGCATTTAAATATAGAGAAAGGTAACAAAGATGCAAAAATATTGAAGTAAAAAAGTGCAGTGGAAAAGTTTATAAAAGCTATGAACATCACATACAGTATAAGCATTTCAGTTTATTCTAAGAATGTAGAATGTGATCCCAAATAGCATTAGGATTTGCAAAGATACGTAACACAGACACATAGCTGAAGCTTTATGTGAGATTTCCTCATGTGTCTGGAAGCTCATATCCCTGACCATTTGCTGGGTTTCAACCTCGTGCTCTTGCATTGCTGTGATGATTAGTGATTGCTTATTTTGGTCCTTGTGCCCATGGATGATTTTATGTAAGTGTAAGCTGTGCCACCAGCACCGTGGAGGTGTCCAAATGTGCTCATTTCCATAGGGCCTCTCAAACACAAGGATCTGCACATCAGATCCAAGAAACAAGCAGGACACAGGCTGTACAAACACATCAGTTCTCTGAGGTGGAGAGGCTGTTCTTCCTGACTTGAACTCACATTTGGACAACAAGAAATTATGCAAACAGAGGACTTCTGAGACAATGAATGTGCCCTGACAAGAACATTTCAGCTTTCTTTCCTCTTCTCCGAGGCCAGCACTGGCACCATTCGTTAGAAAAAAACCTGAGTACCACGTATTAGGCAGCAAAGCAGTGCACATACATCTTTTCTGGATAATTTACTCACATTACCAGAGAAAAGGGCAACAGAAGACATTAGGCCACTGCAGACAAGGTGGTGTAGAATTCAACACTTGTGTTAAAATGCAGGAATGATGTACCTTTGGTCTCTTGGGGAACAGCCTTCAAAATCTGACCTCAGCAGCTTCTCTCTGAGATGACTGTGGAGGAGGATGCTGTTATTTCTCAGTGCTGCTGAGTTCAGCTCAGCAAGAAGGGGAAAGCACTCAGGAAGGAATGCTCTGTTTTGCCAAACAAGGACATGTTAGCACCCTACCGGGACACCAACCCAGGCAGTACCAGCATTTGTTTTGTTCCAGTAAGTCTGACTATTAGTCACATCTATGTACTGTCTGCAGCAGCCAAATGCTGTAGTGAGACAGAGGAGACTTGTACAGGCAATTCCAGAAACACATTCATCCTGTGCCAAAATACAATATGCTGTCAGTTAAAGAAGGGGATTCTCACTCCAAGAGCAGGGGTGACATTTTGTCTCCAAAATTGTACCAGGAGTCAGAGGCTACATAAGACCTGAAAACAGTCAGGAATGTACCGCGGCTCAGTCTTACAACATGCTTGTCCTTGAAAACCCTTAGTTTTAGCAGAACAAGAGGAGGAAATGCCCTCAGGGCTCCTTGCAACGTCTCCACAGGAAGAGACGTTGCAAGTATCAGTTATACTGTGTAACTGAAAAAATGGGGAAAAACCTAAGTGTGTTCAGAACTAGAAAATCACAGCAGGTGTCAATATTTTCCAGTCTTCAGGCATATAACACCAACATTTCAAGCTTCTCCATCAAGTGTTTAATTATAGTCTCCTTAGGTTCCTTAGGAATTGTCTGCACAGCATACAGCAGAGTACAAAAGCAGGAAACCATTGGGAGATTTGGTGCTTCACTAAAAGGGGAAGCAGAGAGCACGCCAAGTTTCTTGTGAAAAAAGACTATCATGCCTTGCGTAATGCTGTGAAGGGATGGCTGTGACCCTGACAGTGGTTAGGCTATCACAGCTTTTGAAAGTGCCAGGGAGCCACATCCAACATGACAGGATCGCAGCAAAGAGCATGTGGCAGTAAGCCTACCTCGCTCATGCAAAAATACATCACTACCGCTACTTGATTTTGCAGACCACTTTCATACAAATACACAGAAGAGGGAGGCATCCTGTCTACTCTGTTCACCTGAGAGCAACAGTTCAGGCTTCCAGGCAGGAACAGGCAGCTGTGAACAGAGAGGAAACAAAGTCTAAAAGAACTCATACCCCGTTGAACTCACAGCTTGCTGCTCCTTCTAAACGAGATACTGAGGACATGACTTTGGTTCACAGCACTTAATACTGTCACTACGGACTTTAGGGGCTGCTCTAACTAAATGCACCCTTGTGGAACCAAACTCCTCCATTTCCTTCTGATAGCCCTGTTCGGGGCACAAGGACACGGGCTTTACACTCCAGCAGACTCATGGAAGGTACCATTCCAAGACTGACCAATGAGGAAACCACAAAACCAGAAATGCCGTTTCCTTCCCAACAAACCCTCACCATTCACCTGCATTTTTCTAGAGGGAGGCTGGTGAAGAAGGCAAGCACCCTCCCACAGTTCAGGGCCCAAGAGAATGCTTGTGACATTCACACTTATTCAGTTATAAGCAAGCCATGACAGTACGGCAATTAGCATGTGGATGCACCACTGGAACAACCAGTGGGAAACCAATGCAACCACCTTGCTGGAGGAGCTGGAAGCTTAATCTTCCTGTGGCATCAGGACTGAATCCTGCTGTAAAGGAAAGCAGAGGCAGGCCTTCTTCCTAGGTGCATTTAACCTCGTGGCCATGGAAGGCAAACGCAGTGAGAAGCCAAGGAAGACGGCACTGCCACAGCCTCTGCTGGCTGAAACAAAGCAGAAGACATGTCTGAGCCAGGCATGCTCAGGGCACAGAGCTGACATCTCAGCATCTTTTGAAACTGTAACTCTTCTACACTAGGTATTTAATTCAGCTCATATTCTTCACCACCAGGCTGAGCTAGATACTTATTTGAATTTGCTTTCAAATCTGCAGGATGACCCCTGCCCTGTATATCATGAAACAGTAATTATGTTCATGTTGGCAACAGTTATTGGTGATTGAAATAAATACCCTGTCTTCAATGCCTGTTTCTTAAGTCTGCTCGAGTAAGAGAATATTCCATAAACATATCCCTGCCAACGAACCAATACATTCATGTTTTTTTGCCCTAATACTGATATACTTTCACAGCTTTTCCCCATAAATATTTTGCAAGCTTATCTCAGACAAGAAGAAATTAATTTTCTGTATGAAAGGCGAATAGCAGGACAGATGTTCATGTAGCACAGTGAAAAATGAAGCATTTCAAACACGTAGTTGCCAACTGGGAAACTATCAGTTCTTCATTAGCAAGAATTTGACTTAGGTATGAATGAAATTACCAGTCTTTCCTCTCCCCTTTCTGTTTATCCTACTAAGCAGGAAATCCCAGAGACCACATTTAATAATGTATCTTTCTAAGTGACTTTAGATTTCTAAAGGATTTTAATTTATTACAGTTCATGATCACTTCCGCAAGTTCCTCTACTTGTTTTAATTCAGCTTCTCTCAAAAAATACCCAAGGATTTTAATTTCATTTCATTTTTAACCTTTGCATCCCTTCTCAAAAGCACTTATATTCTGCAGCATGAGCCTAATCATTATGTTTTGCCTTACACAGAGCTGCCAAAATCCAGGGTTAAACTGCAGTCAGCCAAAGTTCAGACCACTTTTTCAGGAGAACACAGCCCAGGATTGTCTCAAAAGTTGCTCCTCAGCACAAGGTGGAATCCCCACAGGCAGCATCCCACCTCATCCAGCAGGTGCAACCTGCAGGCACCAGTACCAACATTTTAAAAGTAATGTCACATGTATTTCATTCCAGCTTCTCATCAGAGAAGCCTGGAAAAATGTCAGCTGTCTTTTTACTTGAACACCCGTCTGACTGCAATATGACCAATAGAGGGAACAACAGGGGATAGGACTTAAACACCGTATCAAACAAACCAGCTTTAGGTTTGCTAGTCTTTTTAAGAGACCAAAAAGATTCATCCAACCAGGATCAGGAAGGTGGTTTTGTTCCCCAGGATAAGACTAATCCTTTGCATTACCAGGTTGGTGGAGCCCTGTGGTGTTTCCAAAAAATGGAAACTCAGATGTGTATTTGTAGTGATGTGGTATGTGTTCACACTCTCTCATGAAAACTGTTCCTAGTATTCACTTTGTTTCTCTGCATTTTATTTTTCCTTTAGGTTCCTCCCCTCCCTTTTCTTTTGGCCTTTGCCAAGGAGATCTTCAGCATCCTTTACTGAAGACTTTTTTCCAGTATCAAGACAATGCTAGATCATAATGGCACAAATCAGCAGAGAGAAAGGCTAGTGGCAGGTGTCCAGCAAAGAGTACAAAACCACAAAAGCTTACAAGGATGTTGTCCCTGTCATAGCCCCTTGCAGCAGCCCTTTAGGGACTTCTTCAGGAAAGTAAAGGGTTTATCTGCTCTCGACAGGTTTTTCTGACATGAATCTAGTTGCTTTTTTGAATGCACTCAAATCAGCATTCACAGCACTCTGTGGCACTGAATTTCCTTGTTTAGCTATGCAGTGTAGGATAGTGAAAATGTTGGGGTTTTTTTTCAAGCTTACCACCTACTACTTTCATATTTACCAGAAGAAACAACACATTGCTGTTCCCATTCATCATCAGCATGCTGCTCCCGATTCACACAGGCCTCCATTGTGCTCCCTCCCCTCTCAGCTGCTTCAAGAAGTTTCGAACTCTGCATTTCAGTTTGATTAAATCCTTTGCCAGTGAAGCTGCTGTACTGGGGATGGAAAAGAAAGGGTCTGGCCACTATAATGAAGCATTTCAGTAACACAGTGCAAGTTTCTGTCAAAAAATCTTAGACTTTTGTCTGCAAAGACTTGTGCTGAGTCTAGAGTAGAGATTCTTTAGCACAGGCAATCAAGCAATTTTGTATTCAATGTGGAAGATTTGGAGAAAAAACAAAAACCATACTTCTGTAAGCTTGCTTTGGGACTTTAGACTATTTAGGTTGTATTTCAATGTACCAGGTTATTATGCAGTCTTTGTGAGGTTAAAACAGCCACTTCCTGAAACAAAACGAGATACTTGGTTGGAAGAGGTTGGTGAAATGAAAGAGAATACTATGCTTGTAGATGCAGGTCAGATTTTGAACACAGTCTCCTACACAAAGTCCCTGCCTCTCATATTAAAGTGCCCAAAACCAAAAAATCTAGTTATTAAGAACTAGAAACTGCTCTAAAAAGAATATGAAATAATTAAAAAATAGCTCTTAATTTAGATTGTCTTAGATCAGAAGGGAATGCATTTCAGCAGAGCTATAATGAAGCTGGTAAAATGCGCTTATGCAGTTACAGAGCATTAAACATACCACATTCCTTTTGTGTGACTTAGAAAACTAATCAGAGGCCAGCATCAAAGAGATATTACGTAATATCTATGCAGCTAAGTCAGGTTGTAAATCCTCTCACCCTTGTGTTCAGGAGAGAGAAGAGTCTTGCTCCAACAAAACCACTGCAGGCCCAACTCAGAATTTGGTAGCACTGGTCAGACTCTGACTTTCATCCACAATTGCACCTAGATACGAATTTGCAAAAACTAGTATGCAGGTAGGTAGGACACAATATTCAACTGAGATGCCTGCAGGGAATCAGCTTGCTTAATGCCATCCCCACCCAAATACACCACATATACCCTTGCCCCCACCAAAAAACACCTCCTTAATTAAAAATTTAAAATGCCATATTATACATGTTCTGTTCATTCTCAGATTGAGAATATTGACAACAACATACATCTGGAAATAAGCTTTAACTTTAGGTTAACTTTAAATCAAGAATGAGATTTTGTAGCTGGATTAGGTTGGGGTTTTTGTATTTGCTTTGTAGCCGTAGATGTGTCTGGTGTGGGGCTCAGCTCGAAGAGTTAAGAGAGATGCTCAGATGCTGGTTTTGAATCCAGAAAACTCCATACAACATTCACTCTCCCCCCTCCCAGAAGAGATGTGTTCAGCTGATTACACAGGCATCCCTAGTCCCTGCAGTGTGAAAGGAATAAGATCTGACTAGCACCCTTCCATAGCCCATTGTCTTCCTTTTACCCCGAAAAGGAGTAAATTCAGAGGCTGCTATGATTCTGAGCTAGCCCATGCTTGCCAATGAGGGCTACCCCATTACTGGGAAAAGATACAGTCTGGAAGAAAAGTACATTTCTTCTGCAGGACGCAATGCCCGTGGCTAGATACAAGTGTGACACAGAAATAACCTGTTCCCTGCAAAGCAACACACAGCACGCTCTGCACAGTGAGCAGAGGCGACTACTGCTGCTTTAGGCCTTGCTGCCTGCAGCTGAGCACGGTATTTCTGGGCACTGTGAGACTGAAAATCAGAGCAAACAGATGTCTCTAATCTCGGTAATAGCACTTGAACCAGTAATTACATCAGAGGTTCTCAGGAGAGTCGTTCACAGGATGATGGTGAGAATTTGGTTGATGGGCATTTTCCCATTAAGAAAAAACCTTCAGTAAGGACATCATCATTATGTACCATAAAGGTCAGTACTGGCAAAAGACACTTCAGGAAGCCCTGTGACAAATGGCAGACTTGTCCCAATATTAATCTTACCCAGCCATCAGCTAGAGATGTCTCAAATGGTAAATGTAATAGAAAAAATAACAAATAAATCCTATTTTAGGAACAGCAGTTCTCTGGTCAACTCAGTCTACCAAAGTTTAGCTGCAGCCCTTCACAGACACATCTATTAAGTTAATTAAAACACAAATATACAGTCTGGTTTATTTGAGCTCCATTCGGTGTCATACTGCCAGCCCATGGACTTTTACTCCCCTACATCAAACTCTGACTTTAGCATATGTAATACTTCATTTTGAGCAAACAAGTCTTCCTACAGGATAAGGATCACTACATTAAATTATCATTAATTTTAATTACCATGATATCTCAACTCTGGATATGCTGCCCAGCCCTACAGACATGTTTTGTTTCAAACTACAAAGCAGCGTCACCCTTCTGTACTGTGTTTAAAAGCCATGACATTTATTTAACCCTTATGACAATCAGTATAAAGGAGAAAGTTAAATCACACCACTGAAATGGTAAACACCAAGCCTTCAGCAGTGCTAATCTTTCTCTGATCCCTTCTTCCAAGAGGCTGCTCCTTACAATCTGATCAAACTTGAAAGCCCACAACTACTTTTGGACATTAGCTGGTGAAGCAGAAAAGAGGAGAGTGAGTTAAGGTGGACAGTGAGCGTAAGAAAAATGTTTCATTGTACAAATTTCTTCACACTCAGTCCCTGTGGCTCTTCTTATTAAATGTGATTTATATTACTGGAATGACTACCTGTACCAAATTTCCATAACTCCTGTTCAGTCAACAAAAGCCCAGCACTGACACCGGCCTAATTTAAGACTAAGAAAACAGAAGATGGAGGAAAATAGGTAGGCAGGGGTCCCACCAGATCTCTTGGACCATTTACGTCATATAAAACACTTGAGGCAAATTGAATAGTGAAGGGCTCTAGGGAGAAAAGAATAGGACACTGCCATTTTTGAGATGTTGACAGATGAGGAGAGGGGAAAAAAACTACTGCTTTAGGTTCTGGCTGCTTTTGGAGACATTGGGATCTGAAGCCTAAGTATTACCTCTTTTCATTGTTTTTGCTTGTCAGAAGTATTCTGCAATGGTGAGAAAAACATCCCTGTCTGAATTACTAAAAGTCAAAAGCCTGGGCATTAGACTGGGCATAATACAGTGCTACAGAGAAAGTGCAGATCTCCTGCTGGCATGGAAGGACACATGCATGTTGTGTATCTACTCTGCTAACAGTCTTACCCCAGACGACCTGAACACAGAATCTGTGGTCAGGTACTTCAACTCAGGTACATTCCAGCTACTTTCTGTTAAGACAGATTAAAACTAACCCCCAAAATTTTATTAAACACTATCAGTCCATCAAAGCTTGTGCTATAATGCTCACAATGCTTTTAAGCTGGCAAATACTGAGCAGGTCAGAAATCCTCCCCCATGGGGGCCCTGGCACCACTAAGAGTTAATAAAATGGGAAGGGAAAAATGAGCACACATTTCCAGATGCTTATAATACAAACAGTACCTGTTAAGCTCCACACCCAGATTTAGCATGTGGATAAGGCAACTGCATTCACATATTGGAACATTTTGTTGGGTGTTTTTCCTAAGAATAAGCACTCTCCAGTGGAATTCATGCTCTAGTCTTGTACATGTGTAAAACCTGGAGTTAAGTGGCCTTAGGTTCTCTTGCAAATAACCTTGTTTGATGCTTGCACCCATTGAACTAGAGCAGATGTTCCCTAATCATGTTTTTCTTCCCACTAGGTGAGAAGAGAGCTGCAGTATGGGAAGAGCTGCTTCCAGCACTGATGTCACCTGGAACTGAAGATAAACAATCATAGACTGCTTCATCTGCTCTTAGTATCCTCTTTTAGCATGTTATTTGATATGGATAGAGAAAGCAGATTTTTAAAAAAAATCTTTTTCACTGTTTATTCTCCTAAAGGTCTAACTGCTTCCTGTCATGTCCTGGCAAGAAAATTCTCATGTTTCAATATCGGTTCTCTCACTATTTTGTAATAACTTGCATTAAGTTATAGCAAATACTCTGTAGAATAAGTTTTAAATAGCCCCACAAAAAAACCCCCAAACTCCCTAAATATTAATTACTGACTTCTTTTGCAATATCCTTTTCAAAAACAGTGTAATTTATTCTCATGGTTATTAATGCAACCCCACTACACTGCTTCAATTTCCTATTCTTCTCAATCTACCTTCTCTCACTCATGTTCCCTGTCTGCTTTTTAAGGGAAACAGATGAGTATCCTCCTGGAAAAGATCCCTGCTCAATCTTACATTCATAGATCACGTAGCCAGAATGGAAAAAGGGAGGCAGAGAAATGAGAGAACAACAAAAGGTCAGAAAACTGAAATTCTTTCTCAACAACATTCTACATCAAAAGGCAGTGAACTCACAGATCTGACCCATAAATGCTAGTTAGAATCAAAGCAGCTGGATGAGAACTACTGGAGGTAAACCAGGATGACCTGAGCAACTCCATTCATCTTCCACTTGCAACACAACAAATTACCCCTAATGCATCCACAACAGGGATAACTCAAAGCAGAGCTGAGCACAATTCTCACCTCATGTAGAGAAATATGATCTAGGACCCACAAAAAAAATGACATACTTTTAGAGTGAACACTACAGTCCATCTGCTGCTTAAAATCTCTCCATGTTCCTTCCCACTCCAGGGCTCTAGCATAACAGAGGCCTTGCAGGGGTCCTGGGGAGCAGGCAGGCTGGCCTTTCCATGGACAGAAGGAGCTGGCCACCAAAAACCATCCACTTTTCATGGGAGACAGGTCTCTCTCCCCCAGAGCTGTCTGAGCATTCTGCCTTGCTGTTCTGTACACTGTAATTTTCTTCACTTTCAAGGTTTATTTTGAGGTCTGAATTAGGTTCTACAGAGTTTGGCTGTTCCTAATAGGTCTAACAAACTGCAATTTTGTTTCTTTGCAGGAACAAATTTCACAGCAGTTCCTAGTACAATGATTTTATAATCTTATTTTTCAACTTGAAGCAGGACGTGCAGGAATAAACTAGAAGGCATGAAGGCGATGGATCGGGCTGAGGAACTGGTAGGCTGGGCACCAATGACATCCATCACTTGACAGAAGAACCTAAGGCAAAACTGGGATTCATGCGAGTAGGGATTGCTCATTTCTGAGAATTAAGTCAAACCATTTTCTTCCTAATTAAATCAATCCTGAGATTCCAGTAAGAATTTCTGACATATGCTTGCTACTTACACTCTTTCAGAGCTCAACTGCACCACTCACTCCCATCTCAGATTTCACCTCAGTTTGCTTAGTACAAGCTTGCACCTTCACTAATGTTTTGATCTCTGCTTTGCTATACTAATACCTGCAAGTTATATGTGATATCCTAGGAGCTGCTTTTCGTAACTGCCACCTGTCCAAATAACCCCCCTCAGCACCAATCTTTTTTCATGGAATCACAGAATGCTTTAGGTTGGAGGGGATCATCACCTGGTTCCAATGCCCCTGCTATGGGCAGGGATGCCTTCCACTACACCAGGTTACTCAGAGCCCCATCCAGCTTGGCCTTGAATACTTCCAAAGACAAGGAGCCCACAACCTCTCTGGACAGCCTGTTCCAGTGCCTTACCACCCTCACAGTGAAAAGTTTCTTCCTATTATCTAATCTAAACCTGCCCTCCCTCAGCTTAAGGCCATTCTTATCCTTTCACTACATGCCCTTGTGAAAAGTCCATCTTTAGCCTTCTTGGAAGCCCCCTTTACATACTGAAAGGCTCCTGTAAGGTCTTTCTTTTTTTTAAGTTCAAATCCATTTGGACTTTGCTTGCCAGGCTGCCTTGTATACCATCAGTACATCTATGTTTTTTTCCCTCCTATTTATAAAATACACTTTCTTCCAATAACTATCAACAACCAGGACTTTCATACTACTCAGTGTTTGAGTTGTATAGTCTCAAACATTTCTACAAAATGGCTGTGAAATCCAGCATGCCACCCTATGCTTTTACTCATATAACAATGTCAGACTATTAAGATATTTAACTTAAACCTTTTCAAGATGTGCAATTGTAAAGGTGCAGTAACAGCCCTTCACATTTCACAGCTGACTGTGAAGAATTAAGGAGGATTCTCCTTAGTGCTCTTCAGCTTTGTCTAGATATTGGAAAAATGACAAACTAGGCTATGAAATGATTGAAATGCTACTATAAAAGCAGGATCTAAATAGGTCTAGGAACTCTCATTCTAATCTGTGTTTTTCTACTCAATTTTGGTTTGCTTTGAGCAAATCCCTTATGAACGGCATGTCGAGACATTTCTATAATGATCGAGTGAACAAGTATTATTTATGGCAAGATTTATATAACTACCTACACGTGGGAAGCTCAGCACAGTGTATTTTTAGCATCAGATACTGAAGGCTTCAAAATAATGACAAAACCTGAATGTTTAAAGAAACCAGGTCATAGCTCAGAATTTTGCTTCCACTAAATGTGGTTTCAAAGGGTTTCCTCTATATACAGCTACAATTAAAAGCTATGTGGACACCTTGGAAGCCTTACCATCTTCCCCTAACATTGTAGGATCATTTGTATTACAGTGGCATTGCAAGACCAGTATTTTGAGCACTGTGCAAAACACACGATAACAGGTCGTGTCCCCCTCAGAGAAGTTTCAAACCAAATAGGACTGATGAAGGACAGGGGTGTGAAATGAAGAAACAAGGAGGTGGAGAGATTAATACCTACTCAGGCACCATCACTAAGTCTTGAAACAAGATCAAGCCTTCCAAGTCCCAGCACAATGCAGTTCTTCAACAAGATTTAACAACTTCAGTGTCTCTCTGTACCTTCTGCCTAACACAATACCCTTGCTTTAATTAAGATAATGATAGTGCTGTTCCTAGATTAATACTATGTGCCCTACAGCCACTAAAACCACATGTCAACACGTTAGTCTTTAGAAGTTGCAGTACATGGTGTATATAGCAAAAAAAAATGACACAACCAGAGCACAAAACAGAAAATGTTTTGAAAAGATCAGTTGTTTTTCTCAAGTCAAAAAAGAAGAGGAAGCCTCCTTACATTTAGGTTTCAAAGAAAAAAAATCTTCCCTGTAAGCCTGAACAAACATTCAGTTCACGTAGATATACCTTTACAAAAGAAAAAATTAATTTTCCTATAAAGGCTAACCAAGTATGGAAAGTTATTAAAAGAAATTCTTTTGGACAAAGTAATATAAAAAACAAAGATTCAATGAGAGCGCAAAAGGGAAATGGATCAAAGCCATCTGCATGTCATGATACACATTACATTCAATATGAAATGCATTCGTTTTACTCTTCAGTTCCAGGCAGGCTTTGACTTTCATTGCAAATAAACAAACACTAATGAACCAATGCAATTCACTAACATAAAAGGTCAATAATGCACCTAAAATTTGGTATATTTTTATTTAGGAGATAAATTTTGTTTAAGGATTCCTTTCAATTCCTAAATCAGAAGGGAAAAAAACCCACCCTGATCGTAGGATTAGATAGAGAACTATGACACTTTTTTCCCTTAAGATAAAATTCTTGTGGTAAATCTGATATATACATAGGGAAGATAAGACAAGCACTGCTAGCTTCAGAGAAGTTTGTGCACATCTAGATGTGATTCTCATGCAGTGAATGTCTATCATGCTTTGAACCCAGCTCTGTCTCAATACGAGCTGGTTTTCTTTGTGCACATGTTCAGGCTGCAACAAATTGTAAAACAGCCAATACAGACAGAAATTTGTGTTGTTACAAGATGTTACTTCTTTTTGCGGGTAAACCTGTAAATCTGGACTTGAAATTAGAAGGGATTCTCAGCTGTTTAAGTATCCAGGCTCTTGAGCCACCTGCCAGCTGAAAGATGGGGACAAGCAGAAGAATAAAGCCAAGGGAAAACGGTCATCAACCTGCGGCACCACTTACAACACACACAAGTCTATGGGGCTGGATGGAATCCACCCAAAGGCACAGCGGGAGCTGGTGGAACAGCTCACCAAACCACTTTCAATCATTTATCAGCAGTTCTGGCTAACCAGGGGAGATCCCAGACAAATGGAGGCTGGCAAATGGGCTGCCCACCTACAGGAAGGGCCAGAAGGAAGATCCACGGAACTACAGGTCTGTCAGCCTGACCTGGATGCTGTGGAAAATCAGAGAGCTGATAATTTTGGAAAGGTGCACTCTTTGCTGGATAAGAAACTGGCTGGACAGGCAGATCCAGAGACTGGTGGTGAATGGTGCTGCATCCAGTTGGCGTGTGGTCACTAGTGGTGCCCCCCAGGGATCAGTACTGGATGAAGTCCTATCCAATATGTTTATTGATGACCTGGACACAGCGGTTGAGTATACTCTTAGTAAATTCATGGCCAATACCAAGCTGGGCAGGAGTGTTGATCTGCTGGAGGGCAGGAAGGCTCTGCAGGGGGATCTGGACAGGCTGGATCCATGGGCCGAGACCAACTGTATGAGGTCAACAAAGCCAAGTGCCAGGTCTTGCATTGGGGTCACTCACAACAACCCCACAGAGCACGACAGGCTGGGGGCAGAGTGGCTGGAAAGCTGCCTGGTGGAAAAGGACCTGGGGGTGCCATTTGACAGCAGCTGAACATGAGCCAGCTGTGCCCAGGTGGCCAAGAAGGCCAATGGCATGCTGGCATTCTGTGTCAGCAACAGTGTGGCCAGCAGGACCAGGGCAGGGATTGTCCCCCTGTACTTGGCACTGGTGAGGCCACACCTCCAATCCTGTGTTCAGTTCTGGGCCTCTCATGACAGGAAAGACACTGAGGGGCTGGAGCGTGTCCAGAGAAGGGCAACCAAGCTGGAGAAGCATCTGGAGCACAGGTCTCATGAGGAGCAGCTGAGGGAGCTGGGGGTGTTTAGCCTGGAGAAAAGGAGGCTCAGGGGGAACCTTATCACTCTCTACAACCACCTGAAAGGAGGCTGTAGCCAGATGGAGGCTGGTCTCTTATCTCAAGTAACAACTCATAGGTCAAGAGGCCTCAAATTGCTCCAGGGAAGATTCATCTTGATTAGGAAAAATTTCATCAATGAAAGGCTTGCCAAACATTGGAACAGCCTACCCAGGGAAGTGGTGGAGTCACCAGCCCTTGAGTTATTTAACAGACATACAGACGTGCCACTTAAAGTCATGGTTTAGTGTTGAGCTTGGTCGTGCTGGGTTAATGGATTCAATTTTAAGGGTCCTTTCCACATTTCTAACAAGGTGTGGAGAAGGAGAAAACCTGGCTAATCTTTTCACTGGCTCACCCTGGGTTTCTGGAATGGGCTGGATGATAAAATGCTTAGAACAGGTGGGCCAGGACTCAATAATCCTGGCTGTGTTGCTTATGTTTTTGATAAGCCTGGATACTGAACTAACACAGAAAGTACCATTTCCTTGCAGGAAGAACAAAAAAAAGGCAGGTTTGGTGTGCACAGCCAGTCTGTCTGTCTCACTCTCTCTTTTTTCTGTTCTGGGGGAGAGAGACAGCTTCACAGGCACAAATGTACCACCTGCTGAAGCTTCCTCAGCTATTCCTTTTTTTTTCCCCTCACCTCTACAATACCTTAGGTGGCTGCTACTGCTGCATCCAGTGCACGAATCCAATCCCAGGCAGACAAACCTTCACAAACCAACTGTGTAAGGTCCTCCACCCATACCTGCCTCCAGAGACCAACATATGCCTGTGTTTGGCACAGGTTCCACTACAGTTTCAGCTATTTGGTTACATAATTTTAAAAGCTTTTCTAACCAGTTAAATGATGGCAGTTATACAGTTACATATGCTATACATCTTCAGCCTGTTTCTCAAAGAATTTCTCCTAATTCACAACAGTGACTTTGAAAATAATCACTCCAAAGGAGTAAGGCAAGAGGGAAGAGGCAAAACATCACATGATCTTGGACAGGTGTGCACTTGCAAAGAGCTGCATCCATGGAGCAGTTACTGCCAAAGGTGCAATTACCATCTGGAATGGTAACCCTGCCCCAACACCTGCACGGATGTAGTTATACAGACTATAAAGGTGCTTTCTTCTGGGACTGTTCATCCCTCCTCCCACGCAGGAAGTTGTGTAAGAGCATCGACATCAGAGCTGTCATTCACTGGAAGGAATGAAAAGCAACACACCTAATGAAGACAAGCCCACCGAATCTCCTAGATGGGACTCTCTTGTAAATCCAGGCTCCCACTGGTGTGAGCAGCTTGTATTTTACTTTTATATACAACCAGGTTACAGCTATACTAGTCCTTAACGTTAAGTTCAAAACAATTGGATGGGCCAAACTGCCTGCAAGCAGTTGCACTTCTATCAAGGTATTGAGTAAGATGCTTTTCAGTGAAACATAAAGCAAAGCTTGTTTACTTTCTCTTCAAATAAAGTGTCCAAAAGAACAAGTCACCTTTCTTCCTGGGACTTTGGGACAGTGAGCTGTGGAGTAAGAGTGGGAGAGAGGAAGGGGAGGAAAAGAGCTATTTTCTTCTCTTCTTCTCCAAATTCTGAAATCTCAAAAATGCTAACTCTCTCCACTGCCCTTTTTAGGCTCATTATAAATGATCATTTCTTCAGTGAAAATAAAATGGATATTTTCAGATCTCTTCTAACATTATTTTCTTTCAAAATACCGAAAACCATAAGAAATTACAATCAGGTCTAGCATCTAGGACATTCACTTCCCCCCCAGTGCAGGATCTTGAGGGGAAGCATCACACTTAGAGAACTGCCTGTATTTTGTTAACAGCTCATAAAACAGACGGCATACAAACATTGTGGGGCAGTGTTGGAAGACACAACACTCAGAGTGTTGAAAAACCTGGCAAATGTAGAGCTCTACACTCTCCTAAGCACTTCTGCTATCTAGGTGAACACATTTTAAGATTTAGCAGTTTAACTAAGTGGCAGCCTAACAGCTGATTAGAAAGTAATGATAACCACAATAAAATGCCTGCATAAATTTTACCCCCAAAAATCATACCAACCTCTGGGTTGCAAAGGCAGCAAAAATCAACCAAAACCCCCTAATCTGCAATCTGGTGCACCTGCATGGCAACCTAGGATAGAACTATGAAATGCCAAAGACTTTATGGCAGAATTCATTTTCCTGCAGCAAAATAGGAGTGTGCAATTGAACTTTCTTGGGGGGAATATCCCTCTCAAACTGCATTTACCTTCTTGTCAAAAATAGCAAGTTTTTAAAAAACATTGTCTTAAAAAGGAACTAAAAAACTGTCCCCAAGAGCAACAATGAAATCAGCAAATTACACAGTACAAGAAATCAGTTGGTGTGATACACTTCTCTCCTTTTAGAAAACCAACACTAATTGCCCAATACTGAGGTAACTGCAGTTTATCTCCTAGCAAATGCTTGTGAGGCTTCCCAAATCAGCAATTAGCATCTGTCCCATTGTGCTTCTCTGTCTAATATCTTATGCAAATTATACAATTTATAGCTTTAAATTTAGTGTGCGGTTGCCAAAGAACGCCCAAGGCAAGAGGAGCCTGCTGATTCAGGAATGCATCGCTCAGCTGCCTCACCCTTGTGAAGCAAGTGACAAACTCATTCCACAGATTTCTCCACGGAGGAGGAAATGCTTGCTCTTGCTGCACCACGTCCATATGAACAGGTGCAGCCAGCCCACTGCTCCCCTCTTGGCATCCCTAAAAAGCAGAATGAAGCCAACTTCGGCCCAGAAATCAAACAGCCAGAGTAACAGGACTATGTCCAGGTGAAACATGTTGAGTTTTGTATGGGAGCACAGCCCATCATAACCAGGCCTGGCTGCACTGACCCACGAAAACTTTGCCTCAGTGGAAACCCAAGACTTCTCAGACTGCTTAACTCTTAGATCACTGGCTCAAACTATCAGTAGTTGATGTTTTTCATTCTGAAGGACAATCAACATCAGGAAGTACTGGTCTGGGAAGGCTACCGGGTTACCTACCCCAGTCCCATTGCGTTCTGAGAAGATGAAATGCTCATAACACCAACACTGGCAGATGTTCCCATATCCAGTCTGTTCCCAAAGCCTCCAGTACAGGAGATTCATAACTACCCCACTAGTTTGCCCCAGCACTACAGCAGCCTTGCAAGCAAAAATCTTACCCATACTTACCCCTTCTACCAGTGTTTAAACAGCACATTCACAGGCTTCCCAAGTGCTGACTAATCCTCAAAAGGTTCCTCTGAGGGAGCAGGGAGGTTTGGCTGGCATTTTAGAGATCGAGAGAGTAAGCAGGGCTGTTGTCAAAGCCCTGAATCTCAACAATTAAGAAGATATTAGAATATTAGTGAGGGTGGTGAGGCACTGGAACAGGTTGCACAGAGAAGTGGTGGATGCCCTATCCTTGGAAACGTTCAGGGTCAGGTTGGCCAGGGCTTTGAGTAATCTGGTCTAGCGGAAGGTGCCCCTGCAGGCACCCCATGTTCTTGCCCACCCCATGGCAGAGGGGTTGGAACTAGATGATGGTCCCTTACAACCCAAACCATTCAATGATTCTATGATTATAGATGCTTTGAATCTCAGAGACTATGCCTTGCCCACAATGCTGCATGTAGATTGATTGTATTACATGCAAACCAGAACTTAGCACAGGATGGGGCTCATGTTCAGTGTCCCTGCTACTTACCTGGATGGGTGTCTTGTCAACACACCCGTGCCTTAGTAAGATGATGTGACAGAATAAACTCTCAGTTTTAAGTGAAGAAACTGCTTCAGTGAAGCTCAACTGTCTCACACAACCAGGATCTCAGTGGACCCTCAAACACTAAAAAAATACAGATCAGAAAAGATAAAGCTCTTCCTGAATGTTAACATCTTCCATTGCCTTCATAGTATGTTTAGCGTCACTTGTCAAAAAAAGGACCTCATTCAGAATATTCATTTGTCAACAGATGGGTGGTGGGTACATGTCTGCAAGACTGACACTTTGCATCTCTGCAGGAGAGATTTCACTGCTGGCTGCTCACTGGCACTCAATCAGAGACAGAGCAAACACCCACACGGCATCCTCAAGCTGATTAAGAAGGAGCTGGGATATGAACACTCCCTTGTGTAGGAAACCCGATGCCACATCTAAAGTTAACGCTCAGTAACAGCTGAGAGTCCCCTTCCCTCCTTGCCCCGGCACACACTACAGAAGCTGGCAGCTGCACTGTAGCAAGGAAAAAGCTGCAGTTATTCTGATCATGGAGTAGGTTTGCTAGGGTGGGCAGGTGGGTGAGACTGTGAAACATTATCTGTTCAATCATTTTCATAATTACATAGGAGATAAATTTTGCAACTGGTCAGTCTTCCCCATGATTTTGCCAGGCAACAAGAGAGGAAATGAAACAAAATGTTTTAAAAGTTGAAAAGCCCCAGTGTGTTAAGTAACGCCCTGTCCCAGACAATGCACCAGTGTGATCTGGAGGGTGACCTCCTTGATCCTCTAGTAGAATAAAACTTGATAGAAAAACTTCTTCAAGGGTGTTCAGTACCGTTCCTTCCCTGTCATGTATTACAAGGGCCTGTCCCACAATGCCTCCGTTCTGTCCCCTCATGAACAGACTCCTTTGTCTAGCTCTACAGGATCTTAATACAGCAGAAGAGAGAGCTATCAAAGAAAAAAGTCATAATCACATCATCCAGCCATATTTCTGAAAGAATGACAGTTTTAACACGTGGCTCTATTTGAGTTCCCATTTAACATGCTGAGTGCTCATAGTGGTTTATATTAAATACCAAGACTTTATTCACAGGACAGTAAAAACACTAAAGCATTACTACTCGCATGAGGTTTAAAAGTTATGGAGTAGAGAAAGTGCTTTAAATCCTCACTGCACTTTCAGGCAATCTTGCTTCCCTGGAGATGAGAAATGAACACTGGAATTATCAAACCAAATGAGAACACGGTTCAGCTGATACCATGTCATCTCCATCTTTTCAACTTGGCAGTGGGTTTCAAATGAAAGAAAAGGGAATATATATTGTCCCCCAACATATCCCAGCTTACGGAGTTCAGAGTTCATCACAGAGTGTCTTTTTAACACCCACCAGTCAGTACTATATACCACCAATCACAATGGTTTGTAAACCTTTCAAACCTAGTTGTGAATGTGTCCTACCTCTTTCAGTCCAGCTATGATCTTAGTTGATATTTTATGGCAACTGCACAGCTATTCAATGGAACTCTAACTCTGACATGGTAGAAAAAAGGGGAACATTTCTCCATTTATTCATGTTTTGTTTGGTCAGGTTTTGTTCCACCTTTGCTAGACCTGAGATTGATTTTACTCTTCACTTGTGTGGCCGTCTCTTGGCATTGACCATGTCCCTTTTTTCCAGGATTTCTTTCACTTCTAGTGCATATTTTTAAATTCAGGAAAGCAGAACTGAAAACAGTCTTCAGGAAAAAGAAAGTGGTTTATTTACACAACAGTGTCTTCAATGCTATTTTTGGCCACCATAATCTTTTTGTTTGATTCTGTTGGCATGTTCTTTTTTGACTACTGAGGCTGAGGGGGCAGAAGCTTCCAGTGAGCTACCCAACGTGATGCTGAGGTCCTTCCTGAGTAGTGAGTCAATGTAGAAGTTAACAATGCACGCCCATATTATTTTTTATAGATCCAAGAGACAACAATAAAGTGGATCTATCATTATGCTGACCTTTCACTGTCTTTTGGTAAACCTGTCTGATATTGCTGTCTCCCTTTGTCTGGAAAAAACTAAACAATTTGGATCTATCTAAAAAATTTGGTATCCTGTGTTCATCCACCTTTTCCAGTGTTAATAATGAAAGTCCTGAAATGCCACTAGTAGGGATACTATGGGATGCTTGATTTGCCACATTGAAAGGAGTTTATTTATCTTCTCCACGTCTTTGGTCTCTGTCAAGCACTTTCTGATGCTTCAGTTTACTTAAGATCTGCCCTCTGAGGAGTGACTTTTTTTTTTTTGAAAGTTATTTCAATGTGCTGGCTTGTGTTCAGCTATCCAATTTCTAGCTAACTGTTTCCAAGAACTCTAATAGGCCAGAAGGCCTGGAGGCAACTAGAGCAACATGGACAGTGCCATTTGAAGGATACAAAATTTTTATTAATCAAACTATTTTAAACCAATTTAACAAGCAGTGGTTCACTCTCGGTGTACAGAACTAAACAGATTGTATATTTCCCTACAGATGCCAGGAGTTCTGAAACATGCTCCATATACACCTTGCCCACCAAACAGAGTATGAAGGGATGCAACATGTGGCTGTGACAGTACTGTTTTTTCTTCTCAGCATAGCACCTTTTTGTTTCCATGGAGCAAAGCTGTATCCTGCTGAATCAGTTTTGTTTCCTTTACACAAATGCAATGACCTTGATGCCTTTTCCTTGTCTTAAAATCAAGAGTCAAACACAGTTAGAAGGGAAAAAGGGATTTTACCTGGTATTTATTTTAAGGATCCTTAGGTGCACTACGTGCAGGTCGAATGCACCTCCGTGCACACTGCAATGCACACGCCCAAAAAGATCTGGTATAACATTATAGGTGTTACTAATAAGCATATCTATCATAAATTCCTCAATGAGAGGCTTGAGTGAGCCCCCCTCCCCAAGGAACCTTCCCCTGGATGGTTCTATCTCAGTTTACAAAATGTGTTCTGGAGAGGACCTTGGGATCTGAGGCATATTGCTCCCTAACTACGAAGGTTCTAAAATGTTGAGTCTCCTAGTTTGACAAACAAGCCCAAGAATGTAGGCTAAAGCACTAAGAATACAGAAGTTGTAAAAAGGTGCAACAGAGGTATAAAAGAAAAGACAAAAATCATCATGGCATCAACCTGAACCACAATTACTGACACTCCAGAGGTGCCGACTGTCTCCATACAGCCGTACCAGCCCATGAATGCATTGGGATCTCTATTTCCACTCCATATGCAGCATTTACACATCAGAAAACCAAAATATCAGTACTTTCCAAGCACTACTGGAAAAAGGGTACTCCAAACAGAGAGAAAAGCAAGATGTTAGTGGTGTAGTGTATCAAATGACAACGACAAGTAAATGACCTCGTCTAGGAAGACTATCAAGCAACTGACCATAGAGGTTTGGTTCCACTCACACTATACAAGAAATCCATACCATTTCAAGTCCCTCTCATCAATCGTTACACTTTCAGCCTCATCCACTCTAATTTCTGAAAGCCATTTGGAAAATTCATGAGACAGACCCAATTACTGATGTCAAGGACAAGAAATGCACTCAGGCTTTCATGATTTTCTTTACTGATACACTCAGCAGGAACAGTTGCACAAAGCCAGCAGATAAGTGAAATGGGAGCCAACAGTGACTTTAGACGGGATGTTAGGGCCCTAGTGGTAAAGGAAAGCATCCTCTTTGTGGATCCCCCAGACAGCGTTACCATCAGCGGATTCCACGCAACCCTGATAAAGCCTTAAGGTCCTGCTGGACTCTACGTGAGGAGAGATTACAATCTAATGAGGCATACCACATGTTGGCTAGGTACTTATCTCAGAAAATGTAAGGGACGCTACTTTTCTTGTCCACACCAGAATAAACTGCTTCTTCAGCAGCAAAAGTGACATAAACACATTACACCAGAACTGGAGTAATATTCTATCAGCCAAGTCCTGGTGTCCAACTCAGATGAAAGGTCCTGGTTTTCAAGACTTATTTCTTGGCCTTTGGTCTTGTGACAATATGAGTAGAAACACTGGGAAAAGCCACTTACTGCAAAAAGTATTGCCAGTTAAATTTTCCACTGATACTTTGAGCAATTTATCTTTCAGTGTTCCTTCATTACTTTTTCTACTGTAGCACCCAGATACTTGGGAAATTTGGATGTCAGCCAACGAAATTTCTGCTCAAGAGGATCAGAATCAGTTGAAACACAACCATGCTGGAATTTAAAACATCTAGTTTATTCAGTGAAGACTTCATCATGACAAGAAGAATCCCTGCTCCTCTTTTCCTAATTCTAGAGAGACCATAATCCTCAAGAATTAATCCATGTTCTGTTCATAAAACCCAAACTGGAGATGTCTTCAGAATGCCCCATGACCACGGAGTGCAGTCATGGCTTATATCTTTACCCCATAAAATGCAGATTCAGTCATTCTTCAGATCCATCCAAGCCCCTAACACAAAATTCACAGAAGCACTCACTTAAATAGATATAAACTTTTCCACTTTTTCAGCTTTATCAAGTAGAAAAATGCTCTGAAATCATGCATGTAGATGTAAAACAAAAGTTTCCAACACCGGTATCCAAAAAATGGATAAAAGGTCCGGCCTTGTTTCTTTTCAGATTCAGATAAGCAAAAGAGAATAAAAATGGGGTGCAGATTCCCCATATCTGGTCAAAAAAGCACATAAGAGTTAAAGATTAAACCTAAGTGCACCCAAAAATAACATCTGAACTTTACAGGCAGGCTTATTTTGAAAGCTCAGTGGCGATTAAGACTACTAGGATCCAAGATGAAGATTGTTTGTTGGTTCAAGGAGTTCTGACTGGCACACTGTGAGACAAAACAATAAAAATGTTTTCTGTATTATTCTCTGGGCTTTGTGCCTGTTGGCCTGCAGAGTCACTTGAACAGTCCCAAGCTGATGGATCTCAGGAGGCCAGTGGCAGCGGGCCAGCAGACTGCCACTCCTGGCTGGGAGAACAGAGACTGTGCCCATCACATCCACAGAGGCCCCCAGCTCCCTCCTACCTGTGCTGGGACAGAGATCACAGCTCAAAATAATGAAAATCTGAAGGGGGAGAGGAGAGGCAGGAAGGGAATGGAGAGCCTGTTCTGATTATGAAATGGCTAACTTTCAACAGTCTTACCTTGGAAAATCCTTTTGTACACTACTTTAACAAAAGACATGGTACAAGACAGAAGATTCCAGGTTCCTTTAGGGGCTTCCCACTTTCTTTTCCTGACACCTCTCTCAGGACAGGATTAGTCCTTTGGAAGCAGCTGTCTACTTTAAATTTCAAAGCCAGGGCTTGTTATCATAACACCAACATGCTGATGTCCCTTTGTTATCCTCCTCCTAGATGAATGAATGAGCTTTTATGAGAAAGTTGTCAGGTGACACTTCCCTGGGGCAAATGTCCCAGTGTGTTTCCAGTTTCACAGAGCAGGACTGAGACCTACCAAGTGCTGGCAGCCGGGTATAGAGGACTGCCACGTGCATCACTGCTGGGAGCTGAGGCACTTTGGACAAGCTGCTTACAGTCACTGAGAATATCGATTCCATTCCAACTCCTTCCTTCTGCACAGGTTTACTAGTTTTCATATAGAAATTAAAATCCAGTGAGTGAACATGCACCACACATTTTGAGTGAGGTACTAAGACATCTGTTTGCATGTGTTCTTGCTGGAAAGAGAACATACAGGCAACAAGGGAAACTTTTGCACCCAAAAACTGGCGTGGTTATTTACAGTAGCTGACATCAGCCCTCTAACTAAAGATACTTTACTGATATGTCCCTACATGAAGAAGTGAGTCCCAGGTGGGTGATTAAGAGGTTTTAAATTGAAGCCAGATTTTTCTTTTCACTTTAAGAGGAGCTTCAGATAAAAATCAAAGGTGTCTGAAGTTGACCTGTGTGACTATTCTTCTCTCCCCTCTGACCAAAACTGCCCTGAAAAGTAGGCCACAGAGAGAAGATGCTACAGTTTCAAAAGGTGAATGCCTAAAGCTATGTATATACAGCTATTTTCATGCACTTTTAACTGGGTGGCCTGATTTTGAGAAGTTCTAAGTATGCACTGCTCCAGCAATGTACATGCTCCATAATGCCCAAAAAACCCACCCCTGATATCCGCTTTGGTGTTGAATTATAGAAGCAATTTTCTACTCCACAAGAGGTCCACACTTCCTGTTAAAACAGTACCTGCACAGCTTGCTTGGCACAGACACTTGCTGTGTTGGAGTACGTGTATGTACACCTGGAAAAGAGTTCCTGCCCAAAACAATGTGGTGTCTTGACAGGCAAGTGAGGGTCAGGAAAAGAAAGAGATGCACAGGGGTGACACGCTACATCCAAAATCATGCAGCAAGGCAGAACCAGCGCCAAGCAGAAAACCCTGAGCCCCAAATAAAATGCCTTACCCATTATATCATACTGAGCTTCCCTCCCAGTAGCAAAAGATACATGCAGCTGTGCGAGGAGTATTTCTAAGGCAGACAGAATCTGATAAAAAGAAATCCACGGAATAGAGAAGGATATTGTGATCTGCTCGGTAATATCCCCCAAAATGAGAAAGGAGCATATACAGCAGCAACTGCATCTCTTATAATAGTAACCAATCAAACACAAATTATTTCGATTACATGCCAGGATGAAAATATCAAAGCTAAAGGGGTGTATACTGTTTAGAGTGTCCTGAGGAAATAGCTCCCATACTTCAAAGACGACTGCTACGAAGAGAGAAATTAAGTAGTTGCAGCTCAGCTCACGCAGGAATTCTCTCTCCTAGGAGAGCTCCACAAAGACTATTGTCTGTACAAATTTTAGGTTTGGAGTTAAATTTAAGGATTTAAGAACAACAACATTTTTAAACTATGGAAGAAAAAGCCAGGAGCAAGTGGTTAAAGAACTGAACTTCAGGGTCTGCAAGTTCAAATGTTATCAGAGAAACCAGTAAGTCACTTGAGACAGCAGAGGAAGCTGAGCAGCAGATGGGAACACTAACTAGATAGCACACTGAGTGAGCACCATGTTTACTTATGTTTTGGTTTAAGTTCCTTCAATTTGGATTATTACTTGTAAGATAGGTAGTGAATTTCAAAAGCTTTTCATCTTTAAACAAAAAATGTAATATGAAAAGCTTAGTGCCCAGTCACAGTGTTCATCCATTACCATCTTAAGCATGATTTTAAGTGCCAGATTTTGAATTTCAAACCTGAAGGATCACAAGTTTTCAACACAGCATCAGAAAATTTAGTTATTTTCATTAGGTTAGAGCTTTAAAAAGGCTGAAACAGTTCCAACCATACAATACCCTGTTAAAAAAGAAATTTTCATCATATAATGCTCCTAATCTTTCACCAAACATCACTGAAACTGATCAAGAGCACTTCTATATGAGAAGCAATTCTTCACAGGTAAGTAAACAAAGCAATATAACTGCTGAGAGAACAACTGTGACACCAAAAAAATCAATTCAGTGATTTATTTCAACATAGACCTGACAGCTATACAGGACACTAGCTGGGAATGCAACCTTTATTTTTTCAAACCTTTTTTAAAAAAGATGCAGAAGCACAGGTTGCAGAATAACTAGCTCTTTTAGAGCTTGCACTCAAAATAACAGAGACCCGGAAAAAGAGTAAGCCACAGCCACAGCCAGACTATTGATACCAAAATAGAATCCATTAAAATCAATGTTAAAATATCTCTTAAAGGTTTTTTTGTTTCCCCCAGAAGAGAGTGCTACTTCCTTCCAAGGGAGATATCACTATCTATACTGAATAAAGCAACAATCTGCAAATCACCTCAGCACTGCTAGTAGCATGCTAGCACAGCGAGTTCAAGGTGAATCCTGGAGCACAACTCTCAGAGAGGCTATGCAGTCTCCATCTGTGGAGAAACACAAAAACCACTGGACATGGACCTGAGAAACTGCTCTAGAGATTCTGCTTTGAGCAGGGAGTTGGACTGCATATTCTCAAGAGGCCTTTTCCAACTTCAGTGATCAGGCAAGTCTGTGAACCTTCTCTTTCCACAAGGACTGACTGGTTACTGGGTCAGACTAGGACATGGAAAGCCCAGGTTCAACCCCGTGCTTTCCCTCAGACTACTGGTACAGCTCTGGCCTAGTTACTAGTCTTCCTCCACCTCAGTTCCTTTAGTGGCCACAGACTGGTAGCAGAGACAAGGAAGTGTCTCAGCCACAAAGTGTCTCAGCAACCCATTCTCAGGAGGCTGGATCAAAGTACTTATCACTCAGACACTTCACTCCAGAAAGAGCAAGATACGGGACTTTCAGAAAGCCTAACAATGCCCACATGCCCAGTTTGGACACTTCAAATAGGGATTCCCTTTTTCAGGAAGCATGGAGAATTCTCTGTCAAAAGGACAGTGACCTGAACATCTGAAAAATAATTAGAGTTAAAATCAAGCTGTTTATAGACCATGGGGCCCTACTGCTGCAGAATGCAGTCACCTCAGCAGAGCACGTGGTCACCCTCTCTTTAACCCAACTGGTGCAGATCTTCAGTTATACAGTTGTTGTAAAGTCTACAGCATTGAAATAAAGTGTAAACTGAGGATCACAAATAAAGATTATACTTCATTTATAGTTACTTTCAAACATAATTCAAATAGAGGCAATAATCATTGAAATCCAAAACTGGTCTGTAAATAAAAACTGAATTTTCTTTTGAAAGACTTTGAATAGCAGAAGGCTTCTCCTTACATGTATACTCAGCCCTCCTGAGTTTACAACACTGCTTTGGAAGAGATAATCCCTTGCACTGAACTTAACCCATCACATTAATTTTGTATCCTGTAATAAAAAGGGCTCTCTAGTTAGGATATATATTAGGATATTATTTTCTTAGTAGTTACTTCCATAACGAAATTCCAGAACAATAAAGATGTGGCTCCTAAGAGTTCATGCTGTTCACAGATGTATTACTTCTTGTTTGAGTTTTCTAAGTGCTCATGGCCTTGGGATACGAGATGGCAGCCGCAACAGAGAAAACATAACTTAGCAGGTGAAAATAAGGAAGGGGGGGAAAACCCACAGCACTGCCTAGAGTGGTGTAACTTTTCTCTTACTGCACATCATCACGTGCAGGAATAGAGAGGCTGATCTACTTAGGCCAGAACAAGAAGACAATTATTCATCGCTCCTGAGATTTCCCCTGCTAAATACGGAGTTGGTTCAAGGTCTTGGTCACGATATTTCTGATTATGAGACAGAAATAAGATGAGACTGGGGAGGAAAGTGCCAGGGGGAGGCAGACACAGGGTCAGGGGAAATATGCTCATCAAACACTGCAGCAGCCAGTGACAATAGCTAACGCCATTCCTTACTTCATTCCTCAACTTTAATAATAGCTTCTTTTAAAATTGTCCGTTTTACCTGAATACAAATTTCCTTTTTCTTTTTCGTCCTTAACTATTTATTTATTTTTCTCATCAGTTTGACCAAAGGAGGCTGAAAAATGTGGAAGACAAACTACTTGCAAAAACTGGATGCTCTCTCAAACATATTGTTCTCATAGGGATAACAATAGTACTGATAGCAATTTAAGAAAAAAAAGAACAAAACCAAACCCTACGGAATCCCTCTGCTTTTAGAACAAAATCCTGACCACTCCCTCAGAGCACAGGTTTCCCTCAGCACCTTTCTCCCACTCACAAACAGCAATAACCACTCCAAAACAAAATCTTTTTAAACTCATCGAGTATTTTCTCCCTAAGAGATTCCAAAAGACAAGGGAGAGTGCTGTGAATTATTAGTCTTATTTTTACATAAAGACGGCGCCAGTGGGGCCAGGCAGGTTATATGCAAATAATATGTCCATAAATCCACAACTATAACAATACAAACTGCTGAGCTACTTACCTGCTCATCAAGAGAGTGATAACACAATCTCAATGGTATTTTCAATAACACTCCATTAGAACATAGTTCAGAAATGCAATTTTCCCCCATTACAGTCATCTAACATATGAAACAGTTACTTCAGAGCTATTCTAGACTTAAATTCAAAAGCCAATAAATGTTTCAAGAACATGACAATAGCATAAGTAGAAAGGAAATGAAAGACTAACTTAACCCAACAGTTACAATGGTTAAAATGAGAAGGTAATAGAATTATTCAGGTTGAAAAGGCATGACTTCTAAACATGGGAATATAACTCAAATGATACCAATTAAAGGCAATAGTTTATGTCAGGTAACAAGACAGCACCAGAAGTGCATTTATGTTCCTCCTAGCAATTAGCTTGTGCAATAGGCTTCCAATACTTCTCAAAGACCTTAGCTCTATTTACACTTTAATTTCTTTCGGTCCTTTCCTAAAACCATTTTTCTCCCTCCAATTCAGGCCTCAGGATTCTTACTACTGCTGAGTTTGTACAGTCATTTCAATTTACCAGCACACACAAGAAGACAATGTTTTCCAGAAGATTTCTGAGAGTGCTCACTATGGTAAATATGCTCCCCATTAAACCCACATCATATTTTTAATCAGATACAAACCTCCTTTGTGTATATGGAAAAAGAAGAGCACAGAATTCCAGAGGGCAATCCTGTGACACAGGAATGCTTCAGTGTTTTTGCTCCCATGGAGAGACAACGCAAGGGGCCCAAAACCACTACTTCAAAGTTCACATCCAGCCTCCAGAAGGAAGCTGCTTCCTTCTCTAGTCACAATAAAAGCCTCCAGGGAGAGCAGATATTGGCCTACCTTGCATGTATGCCTCTATTTGCCGAATTAGCTCATAAGACTTGGATCGGTCCAGAAGTGTACGAATAGCCGGGAGAGGGTCTAGGATAATGGTTTCTGGATGAGCATCAATATACTCCTGCAAAACAATATATAGAAAAAAAAATGGCATTAGGTTGGCTGAAGAGTGTAGAAAAATAATGAGAAGAGAAAATAATGGGGAAGAGAATAGATAATGTTAAAAACCTCAAAGTCCAGCTTCTCTTCAAGGGGAGCCAAATGGACTTTGGCAACACAGAAAGTCACCGGACAGTCAAAACACTGACACTTGAACTAAATGCAAACGTGACAGCTAACTGGTTTAGATGGCAAATTCCTCCTGTAGACACTATGGGTAGCAAAACCTGTGCTGCAACCACATTAGCTCATAAGGGAGCCAGTGGCAAAGTGCCATAGTAAGAGCTGTGAGCAGGGCTGAGAAAAGCCATTAGGAGAAGAAAGATGGCACACAGCTATCTTGGGGTCAGCCTTGCATTCAGTTTCTACATGTGAACATCACAACTATCTGAACTAGGCTCAGAAATACATCTGGGTTCTTTTATGTTGTTTTTATTGCTGTCCTCTAGCTGGGCTGAAGACAGTGTTAAGGGCTGGACGATAAGGGCTGAAATTTTTTTTGGCAGAGCTGAAGAGATTGCTGCTTCACTGTGTCTTCATTGCTTGCTACTTCTCTATGTTCATACTCTCCTTTTCTGACTACAAGAACAAAGCAAAGTTAATGACCTCATGGATCTTCATCTTGGGAACTCAATTCCCCATTCACTGAGGTCATAACCACACTACTGCATCTTGGCCGTGAACACAGACACAGCTGCCAGGTATTGGCCTTGCAAACCCAACAAAACTTCCTTCTGTTTCTTAGAACAGAAGCTGAGTTTCTTCATCTTTGCCCCAACCTGGCTCTATAAAGTCAATGGGAAACATGCATCCATCTTACTCTATTCAAAGTCAGACAAATATATCCAAAGTTAGCATCTCTCTTTGTTTTACCCAACTTCCCAAAGCCATCCTAATGTTTCCACTTACTTCTTTAAATATCCATTCATACAAATGCTGCTGCAATTAATGGACTTCCACTAAGTTCTACTTCATTTAAATGGACTATTTCAAAGAAGAAATCATACTACAAAAGATACTTCAGAGTATGACAAGGTGGCCTCAGGAGACGCACTTTGCTGGAGAGAAAAGAATGGCATAATCTATTCCCAGAAAGTGATTTTGCTCCAGATACTAACTGGGGATGCAGACTTCTCCACCCCAGCACTGGCAAACTGTTGCTTTCTGGTGACTACATAGTCTGAGCTGATGGCTGCTAACAGGAGATTATTCATTTGAGGTTAAGAGGATCCAGCACTGGGGTTTAAAGAACCTGCTGCATCACCCACAAGACACAAGCAGCTTTCTTTCACAGGGCATGAGGCACTCCTCAGTGGCAATACTCTGTGTCTGACATATTTAGTAATCCCTGCAGAACACAAAGAAGGAATTCCCCAAAGATATGTTCAACCTTGCTGCCTCATGGGAAAAGTAAGGGACAGCCTTTTGCACAGCTGGTCATCAAGACTGTCAGACCTAGCTGTTGTCTCACCCTGCAGTACAGCCTGGATAAAACGCCTCATCAGCTCAGCGGAGCAGAAGCTGGGTTCATTTCCAGTCACTAAAGCCCAGAAAACACAGTTTTCATGAGTCTCCTGCCCCTAGTACTTCCAGGGTCTTAAGCAGAGCAATCAGCTTTCAAATAGTATCATATTACCGAATGCCTCTTAGACACCCACACATGTCTATGTATACGTGCCCTGTATGCAGCACCTAAAAGACACCCTGTGGAGCTAGCATGATCCAGTGATTATGGCATTAGCTTGAACTTGCTGATAGTGAAACTGTACTTGAGTATCTCAACATCTCCAGAGTGTAACAAGACAGCTCTTTTAGTCCCTCTGTGCCTCCATTTAAAAGACAGGGAGTTACCACACTCTTCTGTGTGAACACTGTCTTCCCCAGCACACTGAGAGGACGAGCTTCTTAGAGACAGCCCATACCCTGATGGGGCAGCAGGCAAGCACAGCACCCAGACTGAACATGTCACAGCTCTGAAACGTGGCCTTAGCAGAGCTCCGGCAGCCAGTGTCCTGCAGCACTTCTGCTGTGTGTACAAGCTCTTCCTTTCACACTGTGGTGACCACCCGTCCACCTCGACCAGTCTCTGGTTCCACCTTGACTTCAAGCTCCCCAGACTTCCATCCCAGCCCAGCCCCTACTCTGCACATACTAATCCTTCCCCTCACACATACATTCCTCCAGTCTGTGGACTCCATTGCCTTTACTGCCCTCCAAGGAGGGAATGATTTTTCCGTCTCTTAGCTCCTTGTGTACCTTCCCGAATTTTCCTGATGCCCACCTCAGCATTGAGAACTATCCTTGCTTCCCCGGGATTCATGTATTCTACTTGTTAATTTGGCTCACATTACTCTAAGTATTTCCAGATGGAGTCTGGCTTTTTTATGCTTTCTGTAAGGGAAGAGTGCTTTATTTCTAATGATAATAGCTCTAAACCGTATTAAAAGATCATCCAAGCACTAAGCTTGCCACAGCATAACAAAGTTTAACAGGAATAAAGCCACAATCTCAAGGCCATTCTACACCAGTCAACACGTCAAGAGAAATGAGCATCTAAGCCGACTTTCCAGTGTCTGATTTCTCATTCTGTTGCCTTAAGGAGCCTCCAAAAAGCTCTGTAAGGCAAACACGAAATAACTGATGAAGATGAAGGAGGTGGTAGCGGTTTTCCAAAAGCCATTTAGACTCTGGAGGACTTTAAGAAACTACTCTAGTATCAAGAAGATATACTCTAATGTCAAGAAGAACTGCACTGAGTAAAAGGCAACAGCCCCTTCAAACACACAAAGGCTTTTGAGCTTTGAGCAAATTAGCTTTCTTTACAAAACAAGGAAATTTCTCAGCATTAAATCTGTGTCAGGTGCTATTCTCCAACTCTTTTCCATTTGCAGGCCTAGGCACTTGGACAGCCAGAGAGCGCAGGAATGGCAAAACTCAGAGCAGGGCAGTGAAGATCTGTGTCATCTAAGGAAAGGAAAGGACTTGAAACTTAAGTGTCTCCTAGAGCTAATCTGGGGACAGGCCACACATCTCTCCTTTTAACTGAATCCAGAAACAGCTTCTCCTTTGAAGCCCAGGACTCTAAATGCAGAATGAGGTCTGTGTATTTGTATGTGTCCTTTCTGTTTGAACACAGCTAGAGATGAACTGCTGAAGCTGTGCAGGGGACAGGAGCATCAAAATGCACTCAAGTCCTCAGAATCTCTTCTCACATGCTGTTCGTTGCTTGGATTTCCATCACAAAGCATTAACTCTGCACTCAAAAACAAACCCATCCAGTTGCACCAGGATCCCCAAAGCAAATCATCCAGCTTCCCCTTGGGCCTGTAGGCTGCCAGCACTTTCCCAGTCACCCACACGTCTCACCAGTACATCAGCAGCACATGCAAAAGAAAGTTTCAATATCCATGCATGGAAAACTACTTTAAATAAGTAATTTAAAAATCTGAACCTTACACCAATTCCCTACAACAGGAAATTACAATAAGAAAAGTCAATTTTGTTAGTTTCACAGGAACAATTATGGTAGCTGATGTGAAACCTTTCATAAACTTTGATTCTTTACTAGAAACTGCTCCACACTCAGACATCGTGTATTACAAACATACTCAGTTTTCAAAGCCATATACTTTGTCTAGAAGGCAGGAACCGGGATAGTTTGGTTTTCTTTCTTACCAAAAAGGCAGGACTATAGCACTGGTAAGTGACCTGTGAAGATCACTTAAGAGACTGGAAAACCCTTGATGTAGCCTAAGTAACGGCACTCCAATGGCACAGAAGGACTCCACTACCAGAAATATAGATCTGGATAAACATGAAGGGTTTCTGCCTAATTATTTTGAAAGCAGGTGAGGTACTATAGACGTGAACTTAAAAATGAAGCAGTTGAAGAAGGAAAAGAGAAACACTGAAGCCAAGAGAGAGCTTTCAGTACAGCACAACCTTTCAACTTTGAACGTTCAAATCTTCTCTCGTCCTTCTAGAAAAACAACTCCACTCTCCACTTCAGTGGATTTACTGAAGACTGATATCCAACAGCAGAGTCCAACCACCCAGGCAACAATGTGGAAGATATTTAGGCTTTCCAACAATAGATTGAAAGGGCTCTGTCCTTGGGCTGCAGTTCAGCTTGACCCAGACAACATCTATGTTTTCCTCTTTCTAATCTTTGACATAATAAAAGCAAACAAGAAGAAACAAGGACTTTTAGCGGATCCTCCTTTGTTTGTATTCCAGGCTTGATGTTAAGTCATGCTTTGTACTAGCCCCATTCCTGGCAGAAGGCCAGCAATGAAACTTGAAATCAAAAAGAGACCAAATATTTCATGTTCCCTATTAAATACCTCTAGATATAACCCAGCAATTTAAAAAATATACTTTCCTTGAAAAGCCTGTGTATAGATGAGAATGGAGTTGCTTGTCATTTTACCGAAGAAAGGTAGCTAATGATTTTTTAAAAAATATTTTAACAGAAAGTTGATACAGTATCTACTGCAAATAATAAGTCATTAGATGATAAGAGAGACTCACTGATTAATTGATTTGCTTTATACAAATCTTTTGTTTAATATTAAACAAAGTTCCATAAAAAATATTCCAAAAGAAAACAAGTAAGCAAAAGAAACAATAACACCATTTGGATTTGTGTTTTCCCACATACAGAAACATGACAATGACCGCTTGTAAAAACAGGACAACATTTTCCAAGGGAGAAACAGATGTAAACACAAGCTGGTCTAAAGAGTTTGCATCAGATTCAGACTTAGTTCTGACTTAGCTGAGTTCTAACTCAGCTGCCCTGTTTAGCCTTCAGAAGTCCACTGCTGCTTCATCTTGCAAATACCGACCCACAGGAAGCTATCCTAACACGTAGCACTCGAATGACAACTTTTCAGGTAGTTTTGCTGTTTATGAGGCTCTTTCTACAAATTTAAGACATTATTTTTTAAATGGGTAAAACACAGGTATCGGCCTGTGAATTCAGGTGCAAATAGACCATTTCAATTTTGTCCCCCCAACCTGTCCCCCCAATTAGAATAGAATTACTAAGACATAATAGTTTCCTTCGGTTTTTTGCTTGCCTTTTCTCAGCTGAGAAGTCCCCTACCTCCTGCCCTTCCAAAATATCTCCCTAATTTTCCTTCCTCTCAGTCCCAAACCCTTCTAAGAAAGCTTCTCAATCAAGATTAGAAGAGCCCATTCTGGACAACTCCAGAGTGAGAGTCAAGAGTTGAAGTGCAGCAGGGGAGAAAACATTTTAAATTTTCATCAACCTGATAGCAGAAGACTAGGCATAAAATCTGCATCTGATCTGTCTTTTTAACTAGGCTAATGCAAAGAGAACCTGTTCAGAGAAAGCTCTGAAAGACAAATTAATAACGCTATTGATTTTCCATCACTCGAGCCATCATTTTGAATGCAATATGAAGCAGCAATGAATGAAGCTACTCAAGCCCCAGTACAGCTATGACAGGCAGCTGCTCAGAGAGCATTTGGCTCTAATGAAAGCATAACAAAGACTCCCCAATGCCTTACATGAGCCAAAACATACTCAGTTTTCAAAGCCATATACTTTGTCTAGAAGGCAGGAATTGGGGTAGTTGGTTTTCTTTCTTACCAAGAAGGCAGGAACTGTAGCACCAGTAAGTTAAAGGCACCCTGGGGACTCTGCCTCTTCACCTGACTTCCCTCCATGTACCTCTGGTCAAGAAGGAACCACCGAGGACTATAACCAATTTTTACAGTAAACTAATTACCTGTGTTCAGTCAGTCCAGCCCTATGTTACAGTGGGTAGGAAGGGAGACTGACCATCATCTCTACAAACAATCATCATCCCCAAAATAAGGATTTAAGTGTTCTAGAAAGCAAATAGAAATATTTCTCCACTTTTCATCTCATGCACCACACTAGGTGCTGCATGCAGTCTTTGTTTTGGCTTTGGATGAGGTCACTAGGCACTCATCACTGATTTTCAGGGCAGTGGAGAACAGTTTGCACCCACCGATATTCTCCTGAGAAACTGCAGTCCATACCACATCCAACCAGCACAAAGACCTCAGAAAGCTCAGTCCTAAAGGTCTTCTGGAGCTAAAAATCCCCCTGTCAACAGGCAACTCCTCCATACCATTTCATTTTCCTGTAATGTTTTTTTTTCCAAGGCAATTGAAAACAGTCATAAAACGGCATGCCAAGAGGCTTCCTGTTCTTTTAGCACTCTCTGCCAGACCCTACAAGGGCTCATCACAGACTCCAGAGAGCAGGGACACAGAGTCATGTAAATATGAAGACAGTTTCCTCCTTAGCTCTTTGCAGATTAGATGGTCAAGGTCTCTATAACATAGATAGAAAAAAAAGTCATTCTTAAAAAGGTCATAAATACAGTGTGGCAGATCATTCCTCCTCCTGTGGTCAAGGATCCCTTGCTCTCTGCTTCCTGGAAGACTGCTTTATGGAGCCAACAGTAAGACTGCTGCCAGGTATCATCTTGCTGTCACATTTATATTCAATAGCAGGAAAAAAGCATAATGAATTTTGCACTGTTTGGTCTGGTTAAGATCATCAGAACTTTTTCAGTCAACTTAATCAACAATAAGGGAACCATGCTATTTCCACTTGTGTGTAGGTGCCAGAAATACCACAGTGCTTATATAACACCTCGCTCGTGCAAACAGCTTTCTTGCAAGGGGTCATTTTACATTTTCTAGGTTGCTCATTGAATTTAGTTTTAAAAACCCAAAACAACAACCCTATCCCACACACTTTATACAAAACTACTCTTACAATTTCTTTTTCTTAGGGAATATGCTTCTCTTAATTTCTAATGATTTTCAGTATCTTAAAAATACTACAGAACAGATGGAGACAGGCAGCAATTTCCAGATAGTTTCTGCCCTGGATATGAAATTACATGAGAGTATACTCTGAAAACACATTTTGGCATGTAATTCAACACAGAAAAGCCTGTGCTCTGCCCCCCTGGCTCCTGGTTATATGTTTTACTACTGTGGAAGCTTCCTGCATGCCAGTGATCTGGCACAACTCGGTCTCCTGCAGAAACAAAAGCTTAAGGCCTTACTTTATTGGAGAGAGGATACCATTCAGATGCCTGCTCACAGGGACCCTACCCTCTATCTCATCCTCTGTCTTCCAAAACAGAAAAGTTTGGAAGGTACTGGGAAAGAATAATTTTCCAAGGAATGAGTTTTTAAGACACTTTTTCTTTGGGAAAACAGTTCTCTGTACCACTACATCCTGCGTATTTCTGACTTTCAATGCAAACCTGAGGGAAAAAAAATAATATAACAGGATTTTCAGCATTAGAGGACAGTCTCTCACAGTAATCTTGATGTTACAGAAATTAGCATTCCAGGAACTGGGAAAACTAGACAGAACTGGGCCAAATTAATTCAGTGGCTTCTGTCATGGAGAGATGCAAGTAAAGTGTTCTGCAAACACCTGTCCTCTGTGAGCAGCACTAAGACTCTTGAAATGACATAAGAACATTTGGTGGGAAACCAGTTCTAACTAACCTTACTGATACAACACAAAACCTTCCCAAGGTGCAAGTCCATTTTAAACTGACAAAACTACTTTTGCTGGGCTATCAGTAGCAAGGCAGCAGCATGCCAGACAGCTTTTTTCATCAAACCCCTACAAACTGCACAGTAATCAGACTCAATTTGCTGCACCAAATTCATCCTCTTGCTCGAAATGCAGAAAGAACCACTTACCTGGAACCTCTGAACCAACTCCAGTGACTGGCTGTCATTCTGGTCTGCTTCAAGGATTACATCTGTCAGTTTATGTATGATCACATCCAAAGGGCCCTGATCTTCAATGGGTTTGGTGAGGTCAAGCTGAAGAAACCAGAGAGAAATGTTTTATTAATATATGGGGGATCCAAGCTCTTGTCCCTGCCACCATCCAAGGTGCTGCTGCCACACAGAAGGCATTTACTTTACACAGTGCCTTTGTTTTGGTATGCTATCCAAATCCCTGAGAATTTACACTGCACTGAATGTTAGAAAACTTTATTCAGACACTTATGTCTCAGCAGCGTAGCTCTAATTCCATGAAAAAGCAGTGAAGTCACCAGCAAGTACCCTCCATCCAAACACCTTCCTGTTCCTCTCCACCCTAAGCCAACATATGCATCCTCAGCTCAGTTTCCTGGTACATTCACACACATGCAAAAGGAATGAGCCCACAAAGATTAACATCACTAATAACAGGAAGGTCTGCTGTGCCCTTCGCCCACTGGGATTGCACAAAACAGCGCCCAGGACAGGAATAAAGGTAACACAAAAGCAAGTGACTCAGGATCTGTGGAAATTCACCTGCTACTGAGACAGCTATTCAGCTGGTAAGGAGGGGTGCAGCTCCCAGACAACTCCCAATAGCAGACTTTGGCAGTTAGCTGGGTAGGAGGCAAAGATTTGGGGTGGGGTGTGCAGAAAGTCTGTTCCGGACAGCACAGGAAGGTGTGAAAATGGTGGCAATGTGTTAGAGGGCTTGGTTCTAGTACCAAAACAGGGTTCAAGAGCAGAGGAATGACCTGCACTGGAAAAGGATTGAGAAATTTTCTCTTGATGAAATATTAATGCAAAGAAGCCTACTGGACCTGATGGGATGCATGCAAAGGATCCTAAGAGAGCTGGCCAGTGTGAGGGCTTGGATTTATCAGGATATAAATCAAAACTATGGAGATTCCAACTAAATCAGGCAGTCTGGTTACAGCAGAGTCCCACAGAGGTGGCGGGATCTCCATTCTTCAAGGTTTTCAACAGCTGACTGGGCAAAGCCCTAAGCAACTTAGTCTAAATTTAATGCCAAATCTCCTTTGATGAAGATGATGCATCGCAGACCCCTAAGATGCTCATGAAACTTAATGATCCCATGAAGCTACTTACCAGATTTAACATTAGTTCAGTGTAAGTGCCAGAACTGGCTCATGCTCCAGCCAACACACTGGGCTGCTCACAGCACAAAAGCTGAGAGATTCAATTCAACCAATTGTGAGACCTGCTGCATTAATGGCAACTTAACCTTGTAAACGTCAAACCAGGAACATCTCTGAGAGGAAAGATGGATGTGTGCTCACTAAACTAAAATTAGCATCTGATTTTACGTCCATGAACCTTTCTATTGCTGCTTTCTTTTTTATTCAACTCTGATAAAGAAGGGTATGGGAGGCACAGGAGGGAGAGGAAGAGGCTGGGCTGAAGAGGCTGCTGCTGAGGCTTTTTTCTGTCTTGTTAGCTTGAGTTTTGTCCTACTAAAATTTCCCACCCTACAGAAAGGGCCCTGCTTTGAATTAAGGAGTGAGTGCCTTAAAGAAGGTAAAGATAAGATAAAACCAATAAAACTAAACCAGCAGAGATCTATCAGCCTTATATTAATTTGCTAGTTGCTAATGTAACCAATCCACAGAGCTGAACTGCTTTTCTTGTGTAGGCTCTCTTATCTGGGCCAGGCCTCCCTGAGCAGAATAACTGAAGTTACCTACGGCACAAAAGCAAATTGAAAGACTGCCATTTCCTCCCTCAGAGACCACCTTTGCTTGCCCATTACTACATGCTCCTACTAACAGTTATGGGTTGGGGCCCTTTGAAGTCCTTGTGCAGATTCCAATCCAACTGGAAAACACAGTGTGTGTCTCTCTTCGGAGGAGACAAACAGAGGCACCGCTCACAGGTGGGCAGCCACTCCCTACAAGTCGTGGTAGAGGCCAACAGGATGGGCTTGGCGTGGATGCTCAGGGACAGGTAAGCTGTGGCCAGGTGAGGCAGTCCACAGAAGGTCTGGCTGTACTGACATATTTTCACTCTCACAAGTAGTGCAGCACAAAGGCTAAGGGATAGCCTAAGGGTCTGCAAAATGAAGTGAACTGCAGCTTGGCTAAAGGACACGAGAGGAGATAATTAACTTCTGTAACCAAGTTCCAGAAAAATCAGTTAATATCCTTAAAAGAAATCTCAGATGACCACACTGCTTCTTCTGATTTTTTTCCATCTGCCTATCACATCTGGAAGGAAACAGCAAAACAAAAGGTCCATTTAACTAGGTCAGAAAGTTCCCGGTTGCCAAGGTACAAAATTCTGAATTAATCCATTTTCAGGACTTGCAGTTTGAACAACGGTAAGAAGCAAATAAGTACTTGAGATTGGTTACCCCTCTACATTCTTCCTGAACTTTCAGCTCAATCTGCACAGAAACACTCAGAAAACAAGAAAACAGTCCTCTCTTTCAGCCTTGACCCAAGAATAGAAGTAAGCCTTCAAGGCATATCCAGGCATTTCCAGCACAGTGTTTTCCAGAAGCATAAGACATCTGGGCAAGATAACTTCTTCACAACAGTTGTGCCAGCTAAACACGATGGGCATCTTTTGAGAATGAAACCAAATGCACCTACTTTGCACACCAAAAAGCATTAAGAAGGCTCCCCCTTAACAGTGTTTTGCTTCCCCTACACCGGTAAAGCAATGTGAGAAATGACAGCATGATAAAGCAGCTTCTCTGGAAGGAGGTTCAGTGACCACTTCAATTGCCTCAACAAGGACAGCAGGTACATTTCAGCCACAAAAACCTTCAAAATTTCATCCAGTATTTTGTGGATTGGAGGATCAAACCATTTGCAAAAATACATTCTCTGTGTTTAGAGCCATGCTGCAGAAAGCAAATATTCTGGGGCTATGTGGAATTTGGAAGAGATCCACCTTCCTTTTATGCCCTCAGGAAAAAAAAAAAGTAAAAGTAGAAGGAAAAAAAAGATTTGAGAAGGTAAAAAGAAGCCTTTTCAAGTGGAGTATCAGACCCAAAAAGAAGTCAGTGAAAGCAAAGTACAAAATTTCTGATGGCCCTCTGCTGAGACAAACACTGATTCATTGTTTGTCATCAACTGGAATTTGAACCCTCCTACTTCCCTTCCCTTTCAGCATCTCTCTCTCCGAATGCTCTCTGCATTTGACATGATCACCCAAAGGTTTGTTATTGCAAAGAACTAACACCATAGCAACAGAAGTGAGAGAAAAGATTTATCAGCACCAGCTTGAAAAACCAGAGATATGTCTATGGTGCCTTTTCTTCTGTGAGATAGGCTATACCTGCAGCATACTCTGCTTGCACTTCTTTATGTTAAAAAATCAAACCCAACCAGGTATCGGTTTCATGGCATTGTCACTTACCACCGAAACCCAGCAACAGTCAGGTGCATGACATGGAAGAGAGTGTGAAGGCCGCACACAGTAAATATACATGGCATAGATATGACATGGACAGGTGCACAGTCTCTGCATAAAAAACTGTCAGGATGGCCAGGCCCAGAGAGTGGTGGTGAATGGAGTTAAAACCAGTGGGCAACTGGTCATACCTGGTGTTTACCAGGGCTCAGTACTGGGGCCAGTGCTGTTCAATGTCTTTATCAAAGATCTGGACAAGGGTATCGAGTGAACCCTCAGTCAGTTTGCAATTCAAACCAAGCTGGGCAGGAGTGTTGATCTGCTGGAGGGCAGGAAGGCTCTGCAGGGGGATCTGGACAGGCTGGATCCATGGGCCGAGACCAACTGTATGAGGTCAACAAAGCCAAGTGCCAGGTCCTGCATTGGGGTCACTCACAACAACCCCACAGCATTACAGGCTGGGGGCAGAGTGGCTGGAAAGCTGCCTGGTGGAAAAGGACCTGGGGGTGCCATTTGACAGCAGCTGAACACGAGCCAGCTGTGCCCAGGTGGCCAAGAAGGCCAACGGCATGCTGGCATTCTGTGTCAGCAACAGTGTGGCCAGCAGGACCAGGGCAGGGATTGTCCCCCTGTACTTGGCATTGGTGAGGCCACACCTCCAAATCCTGTGTTCAGTTCTGGGCCCCTCATGACAAGAAAGACGTTGAGGTTTTGGAAACATTTCCACAGAAGGGCAACAGAGCTCAGGAAGGATCTGAAACATGGTTCTGATGAGGAGCAGCTGAGGGAGATGGGAGTGTTTAGCCTGGAGAAAAATAGGCTGAGGAGGGACCATATCGCTCTCTACAACCACCTGAAAGGAGGCTGTAGCCAGGTGGGAGTTGGTCTCTTCTCCCAAGTAACAAGTGGTAAGACAAGGAGAAATGTCCTAAAATTGCAACTGGGGAGATTTAGATTGGATGTTAAGAAAAATTTCTTCACTGAAAGAAGTCAATCATTAGAACAGGTTGCCCAGGGAAGTGGTGGAGTCACCGTCCCTGGAGGTATTTAAAAGATGTGTAGATGTGGCAGTTGGGCACGTGGTTTATTGATGGCCGTGGCAGTGCTGGGTTAACAGCTGGACTTGATTTTAAGGGTCTTTTCCAACCTAAATTATTATATGGTTCTGTATGCCTTTCCTGGTCTTTCAAATCCATATATGGAAGAAACCAAGCAGTAGATAAATGCTCTTATCATAGCTGGCTGCAGCCAGCCTGCCCACCTTTTAATAGAAGGATAGGCTGAAAGTTACAAAATGCTCCAAGCTTAGACACGACAGTCTCTCCCACAGGCTTCCCAGAGAATCCGCTGGAGACCGAGTCACAGGCACGCAGAGCTCCGTCTCTGCCCTCCTCTCCCCTTCCCCCTTCCTCTGTCCTCCAGAAACACACAGCCAGCACATTATCCAAATCATTATAGAGAAGGGCAAAAAATGTTTATTTCCATTAAGCATAATTTGTTTAAAGTTTTGGGGTTGTTTTTCTCCAGAACCCTGGCAATCCATCTGTATTGCAGGGACAGGGCGAGTGCCTGGCAGAGTGCCATGGCTCTCCACTGGTCCAAACTGCAATCCCACACAAATGCATTTCTGGAAGCTGTGTTTAAAAATAAAACTATGTCCAAGTGGAGAAAATCTGGATTTGTTCACTCAGGGAAAAAAAAAAACCAAGCCAAACAATTACAAACACTGGATTTAGGAAAAAGAAATATAATTTATAATAATGATTAAAAATAGTTATGTATTTTTTGTTTTATTCAGTGTTTCCAGTCCATGGTATAATCAGCTGTATTTCAGAATCTGCCTGATTAGGATTTATGATTTTGATTTTTTTTTTAAAGTTTTTCTTCCGAAATAGTTTTTGGATTATCATTCACATGAAATGAAGTTTTAATACCAACCTGTTATTTTATCTGAACCAAAGAGAGCTATGTCCACTGCTTTATCCCTGAGGAATGTAGAGTCAATCTCTACATTTCTATTTATCCTCACTTTTCTCTTATTATATTTTCATTAAAAACAAAAAGACTCATACAGCTATTCTTCAAACATTTTGCTCCCATTCTCCAGTCCGCTAACAAACTCCACTCACAAGGATGCTGCTCTAAGTTTTTGCTATGTCTCTTGCTATGTTTTCATGTGATGTGCTGCTAGGAACAGCAGAACAGGAGTGCACGTCCCTTCACAGCAGCCTGTCATGCTGCAGGTGGAAAATGTTCATGAAACTTTCAGCCAAAGGAGGTAAATGAAGGCAGAAGGCAAATCAGAAATCTAAGCCTTCTCACCAGGAAGGTAGCACCAAATCATTAACTCAAGTGCTAGAAAACTTAATAAAATGCCACAAAAGGGAAAGAATCCATTCAACTTTCCAGTAGGGACCTGTCAATGCTCTGCTACACATTTCACAAAATCATGGTCCAAAAGTCCCTTTGTGGTAATTTAACCACTCTCCTCCCCGTGAACTGGACATACAACTTCAGCCTGACCTGACTTCTCTTCTTCTTGACTCCTGAGACTGTATACAGAATTTTCTACACAAATCTATTGTATTCTGCTATTCAGATACTCAGTTAAAGCTGTATTGATCCCAAGACGTGTGGTGTTTATTTCAATCTTCTTTCAGCTTCTTAAACTCCACGGCATGAAAACCTTCAGGATTTTAGCCCTCATCTTCCACTCCTGCGGCTATTTTCTACCCTGTATTTTCATCACATACGTTTATACCAAAAGGCTTGTAAAATAAAGCTTCTCAAATTCTTCTCCCGACCCCATCCCCAGTGTTTACATGTGCTGTGCATCAATGCTGAGGAAGTCATAATGAAAAAAGTCAGAAGCTCCAGATCAGAAAGCCAAGTCTTCAGAAAGCTGAACCCTGACAACTGATCTATTGGTGGACACTGTTCTCTCCCAAAAAGCTCAAGGAAAGCATCTAAAAATATCTTAAGCACTTTGGAGAGGGAAGGGAAGCAACAAAAGTCAATACTGTCAAGTCCACTGTAAAAAGTTTACCTTACTGTAAAAAATAAAAATACAGATGATAGTCTAATTACAGAAGAGAATGTGCTTGCTTTTGAAAGAAAGTTGGGAAATTCCCTGAAAGAAATTAGGAAAACCGTTGTGCATGTCCATCCATACATATAAGATCTACTTGTGCACGGCAGCAGTGACAGAACAGAATAGCACAGAAGCCTGACTGCTCTTGGGACAAACCAAGGGAAATCCACACGACCAAGTACGACCAGCACATGCTTCTTTCACAAATTAAATCCTTGAGGAGCAGTCCACTCCTGTCCCGTCTCTCCACTAGGACTATACACTCACAAAAGCAGCTGTCAGGTCTGTGCAAGCACAAAACTGACACAAATTATTCCCTGCCAAACCCCATGGAAGGTAATAAAGTATGTACCACTAAACATTTCCTCACAAGGAAAGACATTATGCTACCTGGCATTTTCAGTGGTATACAGGCTCTCCATAGCTCCTAAAATACCCATGTATTGTAACTAAGTAAAACTTTAGATATTTAAGATATTTAAGATATTTAAGATATTTAGATTTATCACCTCTCTGTCTTGAGAAAGTTATCTGGGTTTTCATCACACCCAGATAGTGCAAGTGTTCAGCACTTGCTGCTGCTGCTAATGGGGCCAAAGGATACCAAAGGAGAACATGAGCTTCCCTGGGCAACAAACACATTGCAAAGGGCAAACAGGGACCTGACCATCAAAGGGTGTAAAGAAAGAGCAAAAAGTACACCAAGAGGTGCTGATTTGTCTCTCCATGCCCCCTTCCCCAGCACTGCACTAACCTGCACATCCTGTTGCAGCACCGGCAATCTGAGGAAGGAAGCGTGCTGTGGTGAGGAGAGCTCCTGCCCTCACGCTGACCAGAGGAGAGGGCATCGCAGCAGCATCGCTTATAGCCGCCACCACACATGGGAACTCCTTCCCAAGCAGGAAGGAAACACCTTGACAATACCCTGCCTTCTTCCTGGGCTTCTGGAAATCACGGAAGTTAAAGACCGACCAAAGAGCTTACCTTTCTACACTAGAGGTTATCTGCTGTTGTTCTGCCCAGCTTAGTTTAACAGAACCACCAAAGGAGAAGGAAAGCAAGTCCCACACTGTGATACGTCATGCAGAATCTCAGGCAAGTATCAGTGACATCCCAGGCATCACGACATGCCTGAAGGTGAGGAACAGCATAGCATAGCCTATGAAGCTGTGCTGGGTTCCCATTTTCCCAGATACTGAAACTTTAACACCAGAGGAAAAGATTCTGGGTTTAACAGATGGTTTCTTTGTGTTTTTTTGCATTCTTGTGTTTACTTTGCATTCTGCTGGGCACAAGTTGCCAGAGAGCATGTGTGAGCACATTTCACATTTTCAGGAGTTGCACATAGCTGCTCCCCTGGAAGCTTAGTATGATGTCTGAAACTTCTGGGAAGTTCTCACTTCTAGCTGTATTCTAGATAAAATGAAGGAAAAGGAATCTCACAGGGTTTTTTTACACCACATATGCTAACATACACAGACACCATTTACGGATCACTTCCCCAACTACTACACAAACTGACTAGACCTTGTACACTCGAGGCTTGTCCCCAAGTAACGCAATCCCCCAGGGCCTTGGTGAGCATCACCTCTCCACAGCCTGTTCTGCCCCCTCCCACAAAAGCAGAGTGAGCCAGCACTGCTCTTGCCTGTGCGGTAACACTGGGATAAGTTCCTGCATCCCAGTTACTCAAACCTCTCCCACTGCTCCCCTCACTTCCCTCCTTACTCCTCTGACCCTGGTATACATATTTCCACTGAGCATCATCCTCCTGTTAACACTGTTTTGCCCCTTCACTTCTTTAAAAGCAAGACAAGAAATCCCATGTTTGGGCTATGGGGGAAGTTCTTCACAGAAACAATTTTCTTTACCCAGGACTGGAACATTGTTACTGGAACTTTGTTTTAGACTTACAGCCCAACACACACACACACATAAATTCTAGAAATTAAAGTTTAACAGCTTGGTTTATCTCCTGTACAATACTTTGGCAGTTGCAGAAAGTTCTTTCCAGAACTTGCCAAGATGTTGAAGAACGGCTATTTCTGAGCATGATATTAAACTGAGAGCTCATGTCCCATTAGGAGTGGACTGCAATGAGCAGGTTTTGGTAGGCAAATGGTTAAGCAGCTCAGTCTTATTCAGGGATGGTTTGAAAGGCAATTTCTGATTTTCAGCAATGCAAGAGAAATAATCAATGTTATCCAAATCCAGAAAAGCTTCTTGCCAAGGGTGTCTCCTGAGGTCACCAAGGCTCCTGTGGATTAAGAAGGGCAGCAGAACAAATCCAGAGATTAGCAGAGAAGAAAAGTTGAACAGAAATTGTGTGACATGGGAGGATTAGTGCCCCAAAGAATGAAAGCAAGTTATAGAAAAACAAGAACACAGGAGAATAAGCATTCAGCATAACCTGCCTTGCTTTACTTCCTGGAACTGTCAAAAAGGCAATGTTCAGTGCACCAGATTAAAAGGCTATAGAGGAAATCTCAGTAGTGGAAGGTATGGGAAAATTACTAAGTGGTTCACAAAACCTCTGGCTCACTTCTGGAATGGGCAAATCAGACCCAGAAACCCTTACATTTTTTTAGACTTTACACGGCAGAATTTTAATGTTTTTTGAGCGAGCTGGGTCAGCTGTAGCCCAGTTACTGAATTGACAGCTCAATCAACCCTGCAAGAGAGCAGACAGCAGAGGAGGAGTGGAATGGAGAAGCTATCCATGGAGAACACTCTAGCTAATCCAGAACACAGAAATACTGCAGCACTACAGCCAGTACAGCCCAGGTAAGCAGAGGGAGGGGCACAAGAGTGGTGAACTTCACTTCGCTAAGTTTTCAACACTTAATTATATCACCGTATATGGAATCAAAATATCAAGACCTTACAGTACTACAAATACTTTTGGTTTTTTAATATCTACTGGATACAGAGAAAGTTAAGATGAAGGAAGCATATCCTGAAAGTTTCTCTTGAAGAATCACAAACATAGACTGCCTAACTTCCTTCCTTTGGATCATGGGATTAGATAAGTAGAAAAGCTGATACATAAGAAACATCCCCCAGAAAGCCTGGCTACTACCCTTTATCCTAAGGGCTGACAAAGCTCAGCTGTGGACTTACACCACACAGCTCAGGCTCAGCTTTTGGATAATTCTTCAGCAGCACCTGTCAAACATCAAGAGCAGTCAGAGCTCCTGTGTGTGCAGCTGTACTTCCCGTGAAATTGCCAATGTCTCTGCTGTAATTCTCCCTTCAACAAAGCTTCCCATCTGGCACAGCCAGGCTGCCAGAACCCTCTTCATTTCTGTTAGCTACAAGCCCCCAGAGAGCTGTATTTCTAGGTGCATTTGCCTTCCTCAAGAGACTCTGGATGACGCCAAGTTGTAAGCAAATGCAGGTAGCACCCAATGTACATTTAAACCAGTCTGCTCATCACTTTGCTGAGTTTATGTGCTCTTTATTGCATACTAGGAAATTTAAATGCATGTGGAGGGAGCAATAGCTGTCCAAGTAGAAAGTTTTTATGCTCTTTATTCACCCCCTACCGAAACTAATTAGGATCCCTTCTGAAAAGAAACCAAAACTGAAACATACTTCTCTTAAATAAAAAATCTTCCTTCATCCAAATGCATTTTTACGGTGCTGCTCATGAACACTGGATAGCTAGTAATGCTTGTGCAACTGCAAAGGATAGAGGAGGAGGAGGAGGGAGAAGTGCACTGGAACAAGATAGGGAAGAAACACAAAAACTTTAGAAGACTTAGCCTAAAGGGAAAATTAAAATGCATATGGTTGCTCTTAAACACAGAGAAGGCCATGCTTAGGCTGATCTATATCATACCCCTATGCTGAATGAGCAGAAATCAGAAGAGAGATCATGAAGAGAGTGAAGAGACTGCGGCATTCTCTTCCGTTCTGTTCCAGCAAGTATTGTTTATGGAAGAATGAAGTTGCCTTTCAATTACAAAGCATTACTTCAGCTTGAAACCACTGCTCCCAGTGAGACAAAATTATTAAACCATCCCTTCCGAGGGTGAATTTAAAGGCATTTGAAATGGTCTGAAATGAACACAGCTGCAAAGGTGAAACAGCTCATCATTTCTCAAATGGAGGAAGAAGGGCACAGGTGGAGATTACAATCATCCCTCACTGGTGCTGCATGGCGAGAAGGTATTGGAGAAAGGAGCAGAAAGTGAAGTCAGGGGAAGGTGGCTGGGACACAGGCAAGGCTCTAACTGGAGTCTCAGTGGGTCTCACTCATTGCATCAGCAAATATCCTGGCACAGAGGTAGTGATCAATAGTTAATGGCCAACAGTTTGTTTTGCAACAACTGCAAAACAGATTTGCTTTTTACTTTCTGCCATGTCTGATAAAGTCTTCACACGTGGTACATGGCTCAGCCACACGTGAGACATTTTTTCCAACCCAGGTGAACAGTCTTCCAGTGCAGCACCTGCCCAACACATATGGAGACCAGTGGCCCAGGCAGAACATTTTAAGTAAAATTCCTTTTAAACCAGAATGTAAAAGGTCTTGCTTTTGCTGTGCTGAGATCGTCTGACAATCCTTCTGAGGTTATAGCCCAGCTATTCTAAAGCAGGAAAACTAACATAAAATTTAATAATACAAAGAATACTACATCAAGCTGTGTTAGTTTAAATTACAGGATAGAATGGTGTACAATTCAAGCAGATTTATGACTTCAGGATGACAAATGTATAAAGAAAGTAATTAGTAAAGACTGCTGAATTGTGAAAAGCTCCAGGATTTGATAATAAAGAATGCTTAGCATTTTTGCCAGCATGCCAAACAGTGAAATGTATTTTGGGAATACTTAAAAAAAGAAGAAAAATTGGGATCTCTGTGTAGCAAGCGTAGGCTTAATATTAAAGATAATATAGGAACAGCCGCAAATTCTACACAAATGTTTGGCTTCAGCTTTCAACAAGAATAAAGAGGCCAGTCATGGGGGCAAGGCAAGCTGGTGAACAGAGATGGATACAGATACATCAATGGGTACCAGCAGCCAAAGTCAGAACTCACGGAGTGAGATTCACAGGAGCGAATAACTACATTAATTTCAGGCTTCTTCCTGTAGTCAGAGAGAAATGAATAAACACCTTGACATTTCAAATTCATTTAGCCTGTCTTACTTTCATGTTCTAGAATAAGAGGAATCACACCTGAAATATGCCTGATGAGAAGGAGCCTAGTGGAGTGGCACAGATGCCAGATGACTCTTCAGAGTTTAATGTGCTGAGGTGAAGGGAAACTGCCTCTCTCCCACAACTGGATACTTAAAAAAAAATCCCAAAAAGCACCCCTCCCCCCATCTCTAGAAAACAAAATTCAATTGAACAAAACATTACATAGGAGATCAGAGGGTGGTGATACAAGGGCTCTGAGTAACTGTATCCTTTATACAGTGCTTCCAAAGAATAAAAAAAAAAAAAAGAGGCAACTGTATGAGGGAAAGATGACAGCTACTTACTGTTCATCTGACCTAGCATTATAAAAGCATTTCAGTACATCTGAAGATGCCAAAAAATAATCAGATCTTCAGGCATAAATAAAAAAATGTAGTAAAATGTGACATGACTCTCAAAAACACAGACCAAACCCATCTAATTGGCTGTATGACCACTGATTCTCTAGACAGAGAAAATGCAGCAAAGCTATTTTCTTTTTTTTTTTCTTTCTTTTTTTTTCTTTCTCAGCAAAGCATGGAGGCAAGTGGAACTGGAGAAATACAAGGACCCACAGAAGCACAGGAAGGTGAATGAAGAGTTAAATAAAAGAGAAGCTGACAGTGGCTTGCCTGCTGAAAGCAGCAGTGGCAAACTAGAGAGGCTGTGCTAGTGGCGTTCCTCAGGCACTGGTTTTGTGACCACTTTATTTAATAACTTCATTAGTGGTCTTAGCAGAGTAAGTCGATTACTGATAGACCTTAGTATCTACACAGTCTAACTGGCTCCACCACTTAAAAGTATCATGCAGAAGGGAGAATCAGAAATAGAACAACATTGACTAAATACAAAATGAAAACGATGCATACTTCTCTATGCTCAGAGAAGTATGCTGGTATGGTAGCTGAAGTACAGCTATGACAAAAATAAACTCAGTTTCACCAGGATCAGGGTATTTTGCCTGAGGTTTTTAAGAGTTAAACTAGTGAAAAAGGCACTACTGAGAGCCCTGTCGGACAGCTTCACCCAGTTAGGGCATCCATGGCTAGAAACAGAAAACCAAAATTTAAAAAAAGGCTTAAGAATTCAACTAAACTTTTAAAGTTATAGGCTCAAGAACCTAGAAAATCCCTTCCACATATGCCATGGTCACAGATCCTTATGAACTATGAATAGGAGCATTTGGCCTAATGCAGATTGTTAGAGTGTTAACCACTTTTTGGCAAGAAATAGCTTACCTTAATCATACTGTTGCTGCACTGGAATATTGACTGATTTGATGCTATAAATGGGCATTCTGGGGTGTACAGCACAAACTGAAATCTGCTGCCCAGGAACACATACGTTCCTGGAGTTCCCTAAATATTCTCAGAGGAACAAAAGAACTAGGAGGTACAGCAATGGAGATCAACGGAAGAATCTCGGGTTTCAGATTATTCAAACTTGCATTCCACTTCATAAACAGAGCACTAAGTGAGCAGCACAGAGGCAAAATGAAAAAAACACCATCAGAAACATCACTCAGGAAGAAGCAGGCAAAGCAGCACTTTGTCATTGACCTGTAAATCAAGTCTGGCACACTCCCTAGTTCTGGTGTCTTCCCTCATGCACTTGACTGACAAGCCACCCTCACCAGATGGGAGAAGGAACCTGTAGCTCTGTCCTTGGCAAGGCAGCCAGGCCACGCCGAACTTCTGCAAGGATCCTGCAGATACCTTGTCTCACTGAGATGGCTGTGCTGATTTACAGGAGTATCAGTGACACAAAGTAGGTCAAAACTTCATTTTAATTGGTTAATAATGGTTTCAGGTTTTGTCTCACAAGCCTACCATCTGACTGCTGGGGCTTTAAAATTACATAACCTGCCCCTCACTACTCATTTTCTTTTCCTTTTTACTGTTTGAACAGGAAAATGACTTCCTATTCCGGGAAGATGGTGAACACTGGGGTAATTAAATGAGCTAGAAAAAGAACAGCTAAAATTGCAGATCTTGTTCCTCACTCAACTCTGTTTACAGGAATCTCAAGCTTTCCTGTCACAGCAACAGGTAAAACATCCTAAGAACATTGAGTCTATAAATTGTTGGTATGCCTTCCACAGACACCAAATCCCATCTTCAGTATTCATACTCATTTTAACAGCCAAAGATGGGAAGGGGGTAAAATAGTTAAAATACAAGGACACAACTAGAGTGTGAAAAGCCTGTCTGTGTAGCTTATAACCACAGGACAGAGAGTGCCAGACACACTCCTAGAAGGTCTCATGCTATAACATAGTTTTCAAACCGTGTTTGCACACACTCTGTCCCTGAGCTCTGATTTCAAGGCATTTGTCTTGACTGTCACTCAGCTGTCTGTGAAGACGCCCTCCGCTGCTTCTCACCTGTCAGCACAGATGATGCTTTATTTGCTCTCTGTTTTCTTCTCCAATCTTTTGCATGGAGGTAGCTCCAAACTCTTCCCAAATTTCACCATGGCATCACTTCCCCACTGCTTTCACCTGGGCAAGACCCATTCTGTCAACTGCCAGGGAGGGCTGGTCCCAGCTCCCATCTGCCCCCAGGCTCCTGCTCCAGCAAGACATTCCCAGCAGCCTCAGTTTGACACTTTGGTCTTCCTCCCCTCAGCTGTTTTTCATTGTAACCAGACCTCCAGTTCATAATTCTGGTTCCTGCTTTTCTGCCTCTGGCTCTTACCTCAACCTCTGCTTTTGCTCCTGTCCCAGCTAGCTCTTTGAGCTCCCCTCTTACATCAGTCTCTGTGAACATGAACACCAAACTACTGGGCCTGCTATTTAGAAGTCATCATCAATTCTCTCAAACTCTCTCCTTCTTGCAATCCAGACCTTCCAGATTCCTTGTATCTCACCACATCACCCTTCTTTTGGATCAGAGGGAAGCCCTCCCCTGTTCATCTTCAAAATTCTTGAGCTTATTCTCTCCCACCTCTCATCCACCCACAAAGCCAACTTCCACAGCCCACTTCAAAAATGCAACCAGCACCTTAGCATTTTCTTGCATCCTGCTGCTTCCACTTCAGAAAAGCTTGCCATAAACATATACACAGCTCTGTCACTGCTGGACTTCACATCCCTTTTTCCAATTCCTACTTTGCTGGAGTGACATAAAGACACTTCTAAAACAGCCAAATGCTCAGAAACCTCCTGCCTTTTCTCTGAAGGTCTATTTGACTCCATCTACCAGCTTGACCACACCTAGATCTAGAGAAGCAAGAGTATGGGTGTGACACTGCACCTAAACATGGCTACACAGCTTTTAGCAAGGACACACTGAACTACTAAGGGCAGAATAACAAGCACAGAGACCAGCGGAGCACAGAGGCATCTCAGCTGAACTTAGAGCCTTGACTGCTACGAAAGTTGTTCACAAAAAAAAGGTAAGTATAACATACACATTTATATATGGTAAACACATTTATATATTTTCTTTTACATATATATTCCTACCTTTCCAAGAGCCCTTGTTGGAGAAGATATAAATACATGTTCTTCCTCCCCTTTGCTTCTAACTAGTTAACTTTCACTTAGGATATAGCAGAGAAGAAACCACCACATTGCCACTCTGAGCCATCTTCTGAAACCAAGTACTTATGCTGAGCTTCTGCGCATTTCCCTGTAGTCACTTGTGACCACCGGAGTATTTAAAAGCCTACATTTCAGGGAGAAAAGGGGGCTTGAAACCACTACATTGCATTTCAGTGACATCACTTGATAATTAGAAGTACTCTCTGACATCAGTCCTTAAAACTATGACATGAACACAAACTCTGTCCCTTGCCTGTTCCACTTGAGAGCCAAGCACCTCACCATAACCAGTCAGCTTCAAGTTCTCTGAGCAGGAAAAACTGAAATCACTTATCATTGCTGGCACAGCTTTTATACCCCGAAGTTTTCACATGCAATTGGCAAAACGGGCCTGTTTGCTGACAAACCCCCTTCCACGTGCTTCCTGACCGTTTGGTCTTCACTGCTAGGCTAAGCAAAATAGCTTTAAACCTTTTGGGCACAAGCACACTTGAAACTTTCAGGATAAATCTATATTCCCAAATGAAACCCCCTTTCCTTATTGAAAACAAAAGATGTGAACAAACTTTCCATTTTAATTTATGGCATCAGTCACATAAGAATCATCTTCATGTCACTTCAGGGAAAACTTCTATTTAATGAGGGTTTTAATAGACCATGCTGAAAAATAGAGCAGAATTTTCCTGCTTTGCATCACTTGACTTGTTGTACTTGCTCAACCCACTGGAACTGAAAAGCTGACTTAAAAACCTCAGACAACTGGCAAAAAGAGTTCCTGCAGATTAAGTTCACCCTGCACATCACAGCAGAGTGAAAAAATTATTTCCCAGCAGGAGCTGGTAAGGCAATTTCCAAAGGCTGCTTCCTTTAAGCTGCGTTGCAATGTGAGTACAGATGCCTTCAGCAGTGGATCCCCAACAGAAGGCAGGTGATCCAGAGCTGTCCAATTCCCAGTTCTCACCTTACTAGAGACATTAAAAAGTGTTTCTGATCATGACTTCCCTCTCCGCTTTGCATCTCTCTACAAGCCTCCCTTATTTCCCTCCATCCCTGGCAGCTGAGGATGACTGCCAAACTGGCATCTTCCTCCTCTCCAGTCAGTTCCCATCAGCTCAGTCAGGCCACCACTCCCTGCCAGCAGCCCACAGGGCCATCCCTTGCTGCTGTTTACAGACAGGAAAGAGAAGGTGTGTGACCCAGCTGGCCCCTACTAAAGACAAAGTTATCATAGCTCCAACTGTTCCTATCTACATCTGCTGGTAGGAGGAAATAATCAACTTGTCCGAGCTGGAGCAGGGGATGTTGGAGAACTATGAATCAGAAATCCACTTGTGTCAGGAAACTTCTGTCATAGGTTGCATTAAAAAGGATATCTTATCTATAACTGTGTAGTAAATGGCACCTTACAATTATTTCTCCCTCTTTCTTCCTATTTGCATGGAAACAAGAGGCAGGGTGTAGAGGAGGTGATGTAGGGAAAGGCAGAGAGCTTTATGTAAAACCACAGATAAACCTTCCCGGTGTCTTGTCACAACTGCAGCCACATGCAATGTCTAATACATACAAGAAAGTTAGGCACTGAAAGCATAACTGCTGGCAAACAGGAAGCATTGCAAGATCTGCATGCATGCCCTGAAGTGCTGAACTCTAAGCCAAGACCTCACAAAGACACTGAGATTGAAAACCAATGGAGGCATCTTCCATACCAGCTTCCTACTGACCCACAGCTGTGGGGCCAGTTTGGTCCTGGATGTAGGCCCTGGGGAGTGCCCATCAGCGCTGACCTACAATGATTTTTAATTCTTCACAGCAGCTTTTCAGAAGAAAAATGCAAGGATTATAGCTGGAACTGCAATGTTTTAACTAAAACACAATACACTATCCTCCAAGGCATCAGACTCACCTTGAGAAGGCCTAGTTTCTGTCCCTTTACTACCAGCATTACCTTAATAAGCTTTAGCAGACTGACTTCCTTTAAGCTGGAGTGCCTGCTGCGCTCTCATACCTGGAAGTTCACCATCCAGGAGGTCATTTAAGCCCTTTCAAGTTATTTCCTCCACTGTGCATTTTTATCATTAGCCCATTTTACTCTGTCTTTAAAATCGGGATCAGGGCATCAGAGACATGCTTATGAAGCTACAGCAGCTGTGAGCCTTACAAGAACAGAACTGACGCCCATGTTCTTCTATTATATCTCAACTCATTGAGCTTTTCAGGTCTCTGCAACATCAGCCAAAGTCAAGGATCCTGCGGCTTGACACAGAGGCGTGTTTAGCACAGCTTCTTTATTCCACTTTTGCAACCAGTCAGGAGCAGAGTCTGTTACTACTTCCCAACTTCAGGGCAATACTGTAAGCTTTGACCAGCTCCCAAGGTATGCTGAAGGCTCTGGAGCTGCTTCTCTGTGACAAAGTTTGTCAAAGTTCCTAGAGCTACCTAATATTCCTTCTTTCGCAAGAGAGCAAGAACTGATCTCTGAATGAGGCTCTTTAAGACAGTCACTGGTTGTACTGGGTTTGGCAGGGAGAGAGTTAATTTTCTTCACAGCAGCAGCCTGTATGGCACTGTGTTTTCAACTGGTGACAAAACCGGTGTTGATAACACACCCATGCTGCAGTTACTGCTGAACAGGGCTTGCACACTGCTCAGGCCACCTCTGCCTCTGAAGCTGCCCCTGCAGCCCGTGGATAGAGGTGGGCAAGAGGCTGGGAGGGGACACAGCTGGGAGACCTGAGCCCACCTGAGTGAGCAGGGACTGGCTGGGCTCTTAGCTGCCAGCTGGGCTCAACCCACCACACTGGTTTGCAAAGTATCTTTGAAATTTGAGCTCAAACTGTTGCAAAACTCAGATTTAAAATCACGTGATAGGGTTAAAATTAGAAGTGAATAATACATTTTAGAACATCTGGCAGGCATAGACCAGGCATTTCTGTTGTTCAGGTGAATGTCCAAGGTCTTTTTTAAAATCCCTTTCCCATCTCTACACACACATAAGCAGATATCCTTGTAAAATGAAGACATGGAGAGAGAAAAGTTTAAACAATTTAACATATTAATGCAATGTGACCTTTTCAGTTGTGCAATTTAAAAGAAGGAAAGTCATTTCACTATCAGTGGATCTTGAGTTTTGACATTACATTTTTCCCCTCATTCCATTTTTTTTCCTTTATTTATTTCAGCTGTTCCAAGATTTTCACATGCTGCAAGAATTATTTAAAATACGCTGACAGAACATGCCCTTTTCAACACTGGCACAGAAACAATTTCCCTAATGTACAGCTAAGAAGATGACCAAGATACATTCCCAATTCCCTGAGAAAATTAGTGGACTGTCTGCTAATCACTCGTAGCTAGGCCATGTCATTACTTATGGGTATGACTCCTAAATAAGGCCTGGCTGAAGAGAAGATAGGAACATGCTCACCTTAAGTGAGAGTCTATTCAGTAAGCCTTCCAGAACATAAAGGGGGACTACAAGAGAGATAGAGAGGGATTTCTTGTATGGGCATGGAGTGACAGGACAAAGGGGAATGGCTTCAGTCTGAAAGAGAGCAGGTTTAGATTAGATGTTAGGAATAAATTTTTCACTGTGAGGATGGTGAGGCACTGGACGAGGTTGCCCAGTGAGGTTATGGATGCCTCATCCCTGGAAGTGTTCAAGGCCAGTCTGGATGGAGCTTTGAGCAGCCTGGTCTAGTGGAAGGTGTCCCTGCCCGTGGCACGGGGGTTGGAACAAGATGATCTCCAAGGTCCCTTCCAACCCAAACCATTCTATGACTATGAAGCCCTTCAGGCTTTCCAAGGAAGGAGGTTATACAAGTATGTGTGTGGGATAACCAATCGTCAGCAGCAAGGGGAACAGTCCTGTAAAGTTACCTGCTATTTGGAGCAGTAACAGAGGGATCACAGCTGAAATTTTGTTTGAATCATCAAAGAAAATGAGCATTGCAGACACAGGTGAAGGGTAGACAATAAAAACAGACAAGTCATTTGATTTTGATGAGGGTGTGTTTACTCTGAAAGAAATATTGAAGGCATACATAAAAGTCTGAGTTGGTTGTTCATGTTGTTCACAATGAAATTTGAGTGTAACAATTTACTCAAAACTGGTAACATTTCTCTTCTGAGCCAGACAACTTAACAAAACATAATCATCTCGAAAATTTGCACAAAAAACTAAACATTCTCTTCATCATTATTATAAAACTTCAAGCTCAAAGTGTATTTTCTCAGGTTACTAAGGAGCTCATCAGGCTGGGCTGTCTTCCTTTACTAAGCCCAGGTGTCTAAACAAAATTTAATGAGGGGGAGGGAAGTGTGGGGAGATGGAAAGGCTCAAAATAAACCAGCGTTATTCAAACACTGCTAGTTCCTAAATAAAACACAACAATACTGACCAAGTGGAGACACAGAAGACCTGGCATGGCTCCAGAACACAATAACCATTTGTCTTCTTTGCCAGAGGCAAGCAGCAGCTGGGGATGCCACTGGGGGGGATAAATAGCACCACGCTACAACTGGAGGATTGCTCCCAGGAGCAGTGCAATACATAAGAATAAAAGATGACAAGTTAGATGAATGCTCTTCAAGAACTTTTTCAGAAAGGTCTAACTGTTCTTTAGAAGAAGTAGGAAAATTAAAGATATGCAAAAAAAAGCCAACATAGTTTTGCCAAATTCACTTGGGAATAAAAATGAATCAACATGCAAAAGGCTTCACCTGAATCAGCCTGAAATACTGCAAGGAAACCCTGGCACAGGTAGATCTTGAACTAAGGGAAATTTTGCGAAAGTAGAGTACTTTCCTAAGAGTGAATGGGAACCCTATGAAGCACTCCTCAGATTCTGGGGGATTGTTATACACAGCCCAATGGAAACTTCTGAGGGGCAGAAAATGTCTTGAGAGTTTCATAAAATAGCAGGGGAAGTAAGCAGAAATCCAGCAAGCAGTTGGTATTTATGTACTTATTTATTTATTTGTTCACTGGCAAAACGTGCTTTAAAATTAAAGTTATAATACTGCCTGCAAACCTGTTCCACATCAAAATCACCTTTTGGGGAAAGGTATAAGACTGGACTCAAACCAGAAGATTCTTCACAATGCTACGTGGTCTGTAACATAACAAACACCACTGCATTTCTTACCCAAGTTCACTCCCCACACGGCTGCCTTAATATAAATATACTGAGTGAAAGCAGAAGTGTAGGTGCCTCAGAAATACACCTTTGTGGTAATATAATCAAACATGCAGAAAGGACCAGCTTAGCAGTACAGGAAACCTTTCTGCTGCAGGGTGTGGGAGCTACACTGGGAGAGTTTTCTCAAGTGCAAATAGGAGGGAGGGAGGGAGAAAAAGGAGAACAAACTCCAATTGTATGACATCAAGCTTTACATAAAGTAAATCATAGTCCTTCCCAAAACACCATTAAGTCAATATATGATATCCTTGCAAAATATATGGAATGGAAGCAATTTCTTTTCTGCACCTTTCAAAGCTGACAGGAAAAAGAGCACTACAATGCTGGAAGAAACATTGTGACCAGCAAAAAAAACAGGCAAAAGGGCTTGATTTCCACTAAGAAGGCAAAACATAGATAAGATATCCAAGAGAACATAAGGATTCAGGTTTCCAGGTCACAGCTGTGACCTTTAGGTACCTAAATTTCCTAGGCAGTTAGTTTGAAATTCTTAGGTTACAGCCAAGCAAACAAGTTACCACAAGATAAAGGGTGTGGATTTACAGCTCATCAACTGCTGAAGCCAGGTAGCTGTGGAGCAACCCTACCTTCAGACATGACAAACAGGTGGTAAGGTAAAAGAGTATCAGCATCTGAAAGGTGCTTTGCCCTAGAAGAGAGAGAATGCTTAAGATGAGCACAATACAAAAAGGGTTAACTAGGACTGATAGGGTGACAAGAAGGAAATGTATGGGCTGATCACCAGAAAGACTTGCTGGCTGGCACACATGGTGTTAAACCATGGAGCAATCTCCCATGGGAACTGGTGAAAGTCCAGTCGATTGAAGCTTTATGAAAGAATTTAAACCAAACAACAGACAAAACATAAGCAGTAATCCTGCACTTCAGGGAAACAGCAAAGGTATTTCCACACATATAGAGCCTCCCCTCCCTAATTCAGCCAACCAGAAAAGCTTTACACAGAACTTTTTGAACAGGATCCTTTCTTTGTCACAGCACTTTTGCTTCCAGCAAAGCATGACACCATCACCGTGCAGGGGGATTGGACCTGTCCCTTTCCGTGAGGCAGCACCGGTTCTGTGACCACAGAAGCCTGCCCAGCTTCGATCCCTGTGCTGCCTCTCAGCTCAGCACCCTGCCAGCCTACAAAATGTGAAATTAAGGCCAAGAAAATCATCTCCTGCATTTGAAAAGGACCGGCCTCCTCCACTCTGTAGAGACTGCATATATTTGCCATGTCCTTACCCAAGGCAGGCTTGCAGGGTTAGTGTTCTGAGTATTCATATATTGCTTACTACAGACATGTGTCAGTCAAGCTTCAACTAGAGCTTTCCAAATAAATCTGAGGTTTAAGAAGCTCTTATACAGCTCAGCTCTGTGGCATTCACAACGCAGTAGACAGCAGTACATCTGAATACCACTACTAATACAAAAAGACCTACCATAGCTAGAGTTCAGCCCATTAACTATCCTGTAGCAGCATGGGGCTGAGTAACCACAGGTTTTATAGCTGTGACCTGCAGCTATTTGCAGAGACATACCAGTGTAAGTATATTTTGGGAAGTGCTATGTGCTGCAATGCGCTCTGTGGTTCCAGGCACTTCCTTGCATTGACTATCAACAACCAGCATTTTTAAAAGTCCAGCTCATTTGACAAAGGGACAACAGCCTCCCTTTTCACCAAGAAACTTAAAGAAGTGACAGTTTTCAATATTTGGCAAGTTCATAGTCCCTCCAGTATATGCACTTCAACACCAAACAAGCTACCAGTGCAATCAGTAAACTCCCTTTGCAAACAAAACTGGTTTTACTTACTGTCTGATAAGAGCTTTCAGAGGCAACCTGGGCTCAGCAGAAACCAGGCAGCAAGGATTACAGAACATGCACTTCCATAGCACATCCAGAGTCAGGTGTTTCAACACTGCATCTACATCTGGTAAAGATGCTCTAAGAGACAAAGGTAAGTCACAGAAAGGATGCCATGTCATATTTATTATTGCCATGAGTAACTGACAATAAGACTTCAAGCCTTGTCATCCTTTCTCACTGCAATCTATCATCTTTCTCCCCCTTCCTCCCTTTATGCACCCTACAACCCAGGATGACCCCAGAAAGCACAAAAACTAGCCAACTCATCTCCAGGGTGCACTGGCAATGAGTACTATGCTGGGGGCAGTCTCATCTTTGGTCTTCCTGCTAACAGTGGCAATTTCAGTTTTAAGTATTTTGTTGCCTGTAGAAGAAAGCAAAATGGAAAAGTAGCTGAAACATGCTAAATACCACTGAATATATCCTGGTAATATATTGTAGGAACTGGTTTTATGGTTAAAACCAACAAAACAGGTTCACACAGTTGGCACTGGTGGAGGCAAGGCACTGCAATCCAGCTATACTACCACCACGGCAGTGGGCTTTGCAGCAGAATTCACCTTGCAGCAGTAACTAAGAATATGCACAGAAGAATTCAGCTGTTTTCTTCTCTGCTGAAAATAAACGCCTCAAATAAGTGCTTCAAGTAACTTTTGAGTAATAAAAATAGCTCATGAAAAATGGGTGCCTTTTAAGCTGTCTCCTTCTATGGGAAACATGACGAGAAACAACTAAGACCTAAGAGCAATTAATTTCCAGCCCATCCAATAAAGTGCATTTTATCACTTATATCTCAGACTGACACAAGGCAGTTAGACACAAGCTAACTACCCACTATAAAGATGACAGCAAGAGAGTAACAATTTCTTTCACTTATTCTTTTTTTTTTTTTTAATTTGGTTGGATTTCACTTAAGGAAGCAACAGCAAGGGTATTATTTTTACCAGGAGTACAAAGTTTCTCCTCTTCATCCTGTGCTTGCAGGAGGGTTGCCCTTCATTTTCTCGGCAATAAAACTTTTCTTTCACAGTTTTTCCTTTTTTTAGACATTTCAAGCTCATTACATTAGTCTGCTATTTCAGAATCCGAAGAGTGTCCTGAGTTCTGGAGAAAATGGGTGGTATCCTCAAAAACAGGTCTGGGACTGCTCTATCTAAAATACATGGTATTTTAAAATGCAATGGGAGGCGTGGCTGAGTCACAGGCCCACACTTGTGTTAGCATGACTCTTCCTGGGAAAATTAGGAAAGGAGGACACACTGGCATTGACTTTGGTCCAGACTAGCAACATAACTACATATTTCCTGCTCTTTAGCAGATCATCCAGTCCAGGTGGAAAAGATGCTACCTACAAAGGCTGCTCCTGCAACCCCACTTTCCCAGCTATACCACAGCAGCACTCCCACAGCTCCTGCCCAGAGCCACCTCCTTGGACCGCACAATGTACCAGACTACAGAAAAGGTTTATATAAAGTCTCTCTACACTATTGAAGAGAGCAGTCTCTCACACTCTCACCTCTTCAGACTCTTTCAAAAAAGCATACTATAAATGCAGCAATAAGCTGCTGGTGTGTTTGTTTTTTTTATTCCATAGGGGCAGAGGCTCTCCAAGTGGCCATGCTACTTGCCTTCTATATTTATGTCTGCTATATTTGACCAGTTTCCACAGAACCAAAATTCCTCACTGAATACTGAAATTATCTCATTAAAAAAAAAGTTTTCATCCTGAAATTAGTATTACAAGCCTTCTTTCTCTACCACATACCTAGCATGCCTATGGAGTAGGCATGTTCCTTTGCATATGGTGGTATCTCATTAACTGCAAAGGAATAATAGTGTAATCACTGAAACATTAACAGAAGTTCCTCATTCTGTAAAGCTTATTTTCTAGGCAATAAAAAATTAAAAGCCTGTAATTTTAGTTTTCTTCTACTGCACTGCCAATAGGTATCATGATATCACAGAATATCCTGAAATAAAAGGGACCCACAAGGATCAGAGTCAAATTCCTATAGCAGATTCACAATGAAGTATTTTTTTAAATAGAGCCATGAGAAACACAAATAGCAAAATCATACTGTTTTGTAAAGCATAACACAGGCTACTGCATTGTATTATATTTTGCTCTGAATTTAGAAAAGTCCCTCAAAAATGGCCAAAAAAAGTACAGCAATTTCTATGAATGTTCACAGAGGGAAGGACACCAATGGATTAGCTTCAGGACACAGACTGAGAGGCTCTGCCTTCCTGTGCCCCAGAAGTACAAGTCACTCATGCACATTTGCATCACTAAGTAATAGAAGAGGTCTAGAACAACACAAATACAAGCAGTTCAACAGTAAAGATGGTCCGAAAATCTGTCAGCATTCGATAATGGAATTCATTCAGAAAAAATTTTTCAGCTAAGATTCTTTGGAGGATGGGTGGACAGATGGGATAAGATTCACAGACATACATCTGTGCAGACTGGGCTGCTGCATTCATATTTACACCCCATGGTAAATATGAAATGCTAGAGCATTTGGTTTTTTCCATGAACCTCAATAGCAGCTGCTCAGAACCTTTGAAAAGCAGGCTCATTACTTAGCAACTTAGCTCAGACTTCAGATCCCAGAAGGACCAGTATGGTCACTCATCTGACTTGTCCCATGGCCCAAGCGACAGAACTTCCCCTCGCCATGGCCTCCATCATAACTGACAACCTGACTGAATACTTATCTTTGTGCAAATAATAAAATCATGACTTTAAACAATTTTTACTAACTGTGAAACTAATTTGATACCTAGTATATATTTTAATGATTACTTCCCCTTGACTAGAGCACCACATTTCCACTGTAGTACTGCAAATTTCATGTTCCCACTACACCTTCTATGCCATTAAAAAATCACCTTTCAAAATCTAAAGGAACATATGAAAAATTTAGTGTTGGCAGCTTTAGTTCTGCCATGCTTGTCTGTCAGAAGATTACAACTGGAGTCAAGCTGTAATTCAGCATTCAGCAGTGGTCCAGGAGGCAGGACTCCTCACTGAGGCTGGCTGCAGGACAGAACAGCAAGAGTTCAAACATTGAGGCTGCCACCTCCAGCTAAGAGCTCGCAGCATAGCTTACAGCCCAGGATGTGCTGCAGCCACACCCGGGTGGCAAGGCTCGCTTCTGCCTGTCCCAGTGCAGGGAACAAGGTGTGACAAACACAGCAGGGAGAGCTGGTACACAGCTAGCAAGGAGCAGAAGGGAGACGAGCAGTTTAGAGCAAACTGTCCTAACAGCTCATCACAAAGCACGAGGATTCTCATCACCAGCGCTCTCTCTACAGAAACAGTCATTCCAATGCTGTACTTGGATAGATTAGCACATTTTGGGTAGGTCTGTGGTCACATACAGGCAGAAACATGCACAATTTGCCTCTTCTTTCCACAGCCAGAGCAGATGGACCCTGGATCTGCTGGGGACGCTGCTTGGACTTACTGATGTGGCACAGGGCTCAGGAGGCTAGTAAGACCCACGGAGCACAAAGCCAGTCCTCTGCCACGCTAGCACAATTTTGTGACCTTAAAATGAGGAGTTGGCTTGCCTCCAGACAACTTCAAGTACAAGCATAGGACGGGCTCCAAACACAGGTCCTTCAGTACAGCCTGTTCTGAACACCACCGTGCAGATGTTTGTGAAGGGGAACAAAGAAGGATGCAGAGCTGGTGCAAAGAGTGGTCTGAAGTCTGAAATTTGCACTTCAAAAGCTCTGTACTTCAGGTTTAACCTGCTTATGTTAACTGCAGAAACATTCAGCTCAAAAGGAAGTTCCATATGCAGAGCTTAAAAAAATGAGCCAGTCAGTAAAAGCCTGTAAAACAAGGGACAAAATGCAAACCACTGACCAGCAAGTTGTATGTATCCTTAACATAAATACATGCTTTCAACATGGAGATTAAGTGACTTGAACTTTTTGGTAGACATGCCATTGCTCTCTTTTGAGCATCTAAACCCCAAACTACAACGCATACAAAAGCAGCATCTAATGGTTTTACTGCTAGCCTTAATAAAACACAACTACAAATACTATTTTGATGGTCTTCAGTTTTAGAATTAGCTTGTAGAGAACTTTTTCTTTTACCCATTTATTCTTAGTCAAATGCTTTTGAAACAGGAGAAACGACAAATGCATCAAGCAATGGATATTAAAGTAGATAGTGGGAAATGCATGTAAAACAGGAGGGAAAAGTCTGCTATAAAGTTCCCAACACCAGACTGAAATGTTAGGAAGCACTGTATGTGGTTTACATGCAAACAGTTGCAATAGGGGCACTTAATTCAAAGCTCTAGGCACAATTAATGGTTTCTTGTTCTGATAAAATATAAGTCCTTCAAATCCCTGGCTGCTGCAAGCATCTGCAGAAACGACAGCACAACCTTAAATAATCTCTTTATGCTGCCCACAGAACAAGACAACCAAGATGGGTTTGGTTTGGCCTACCTCGTCAGCTTAAACAAACTGTGATACCCTTGCCCAAAACAGACTTTGTGTGGCATTTCCTTGCCCCACCTCCTCGAGCTGCCTCATCTCAGAGAAACCCGGGCTGGGTGAACACAGTGACGTACGATTTTCAACATCTGCGGTGTTCTGAATGAAGTAAGCATACAGCATGACAACCAGCAGGTCAGTGAAGCATGCTACACCAGAAGATCTCATCCCTCGGGGTTAAAATACATTATAGACACAGCTTTGGTTCTGCAAGCAGAGAGAGAGAATTCAGCACTGTTTTGTTGTTGAGCTGTTCCAGCTTGCAGGTTTGTTGTATGGCAGACTAAGATAGCAACTGAGTTAAGGCCTGAGGTCTTTAAGTATGACAGTCTCCCCATTTTAGTAGAAAATACCACCAGTTGTGCTTAGCACTGTATTATCATACCTTCCTTACTGTAAGAATGTATTTTACGTGGGATATTTTCCAAAGAAAATACTAACATTCCCTGTTTTTTTTCTTCTGGAAGACTCCAGATTCTAAGGTCAGGGAACTAAGAATTTTTAGTGACTGCAGGAATACCAGCAACAACAAATTGAATTCCACCAAAATCTCAGCTTTTCCATTAAAACTTGCATTCATATCCAAACTCCTTTAAAACTCAGTTAACACTAAATGCAAATACTGCATTTTGGTTCCTTCTTGAAAAGTTAAAAAAACCAGTAGAATTTGTTCAGTGCACATCCCAGAATCAGAAAGCATACTTACAATAAAGCATTTCCTTACAATACTTAACATTTCCCACACCTACAATGTACCTCTTGAGCCACTAAGATCCATAAACACAGTGTAATCTCTTTTCCTGTCAACTTACTGTTGTATCAAACACAGATGTGGGGCATTTCCCACTTACTTATTGTCTATACACCAGACCCTGAGGGCAATTTTAAAAAAGATCTTTTCTGATCATGTTCAGCTTTCACCTCCAGTGCAAGCTAAGTCACAGAATCATAGAATCACAGAAGGGACCCATCACAGTCATTGAGTCCAACTCCTGGCCCTGCACAGGACACTCCAAGAGTCACACCATGTGCCTGAAAACATTGTCCAAACACCTCTTGAACTCAGGCAGGCTTGGAGCTGTGACCACTTCCCTGGGCAGCCTGTTCCAGTGCCAAATCACCCTCTGGGTGAAAAACCTTTCCCTGATATCCAACCTCAACCTCCTCTCACTCAATTTCATACCTTTCCTCGAGTCCTGTCAGTGGTCACAAGAGTGAAGAGATCAGTGCCTGCCCCTGCTCTTCCCCTCACAAGAAAGTTGTAACTGCAATGGGGTCTCCCTCCAGTCTCCTCCAGGCTGAGCTGACCAAGTGCCCTCAGCCTCCTCATACGGCTTCCCCTCAAGGCCCTTCACATCTTCGTGGCCCTCCTTTGAACGCTCTCGAACAGCCTGATGGCTTTTTTATATTGTGTCACCCAAAACTGCCCCCAGCACTCGAGGTGAGGCCGCCCCAGTGCAGAGCAGAGGGGACAATCCCCTCCCTTGCCTGGCTGGCGATGCTGTGCCTGATGCCCCGCAGGACAGGCTTGGCCCTCCTGGCTACCAGGGCACTGCTGACTCATGCTCAACTTGCCATCGACCCCCAGGTCCCTTTCCGTGGCACTGCTTGGAAGTCATTTAAATCAAGCCCGTTATTGGTACCAATATACAATAACAAAAGGCCTGAAATACGCAGACATTCAGACCTGAACTTATAATTCCTCTTGACCGAAGAGAACCCCAAAGCTAAACAAGAAAAAAACCGCACCACAGGAATAGAAATATTGATTATTATAAGCAGAAGAGTCTTAGAGCTGTACAAAGTGTGCACAAAGCTGTAAAGTTGGAATACCAGTCTAGATCCCAGACCCTTCCAGGGAACTTTTATTCCTTAGCTATTATTTGGTGGAGCACTAATTAAGAAGACTTAACAGATTAAAGTATGAGTTGTTTCAATATCAAATAGTTGCTTCTATTTTAAATACTCAGGAGATGCTCCATTATAACAGCTGGAGATGTCCCATGAATATGAACATCTACATAAGCAGAGAGTATCATTAGATCAAGATTACAAACATGTAAGTAAAATATTTTACAAGCAGTGCCCCTCTACAGCAATATGGAACTGTTCAGTAAATGAGCTGCTTTGTTTTGCTTTAAATTTCTATTTACTTGCTGTTTCTGGGTGTTTCCTCATTGTTTTATGCTTCATTGTACTAGCATGAGCATGTCACTGTGCCATAGACTGTTGCTAAGTGATCCTCTGCAAACACACTAAGTTCTTGAGACAAAATCATAAACAATCCTGAGAGATTCAATAAATAAAGTTGGAGCACATCAATCTTAAGAAAATTTGTAAGGAATTAAAATTCCCAATCATCAACAACTATGCTTAGTACTTCTCTCATCTGAAGATGAAGTAAACTCTGTCAGCTCTTCTTTTAAACATTAGCTTGATGGTATTACTGCACCAAAACTTGGCTACAGACTGACATATCTGGGCAGTAACAAAGTAGACCATCAAGACAGCATTACCATGGACAGATTATTTTTCATGCATGATTATGCTGCATTTGCATTGTGATTCATTTAACAAAAAGACAGCATAACATTACTTCAAAATCATTTTTGCTGTAAGCAGAGTTAGGCTGTACCCACTCCAGGGGAGTCTTGGACAGTAGTTATAAAAAACAATCCTCCAAAACTGGGTATATTTAGATTTATGGAAAAGGCAAAAGCAGTCAGATTCATTGATTTGGAAAGAACAGATCAAAAGTGTCACAGAGCCATGAGCTACAAAAACACCAAGAGACCGCTTTGCCAGCTGCTAAGAAAGTACAGGACACCTGACAATAATCTCCATTGACTAGGGACTGCCACAGTTCCTGGGATGTGACCATGGCTTAGCAACCACATAAGAACAACTTTCAAGTCCCATGTGGTTCAAGGACAGTGGGCTGTCCATGCCTGCCTTCGGTTTGAACTCAGTCCCTCCAAACTGAGCAAGATACTCTCCACCGGCAACACTAGTGCTTCCAGCTGGTGCTTCACTGGGGCTACAACTGGGTAAGGCACTCCCTGTTCCATTCCTGCCTGGAGAGGTCCTTGCACACAAGAGTATGAGCTGCTTGGCAGAGCAGAGACATAGTAAGCAAATCCAGGAGTGTGGTGAAAGCAGACTTGCTGAAAGCAATATTTAAACCTTTCTCGTGTCTAAGTGAGCACTTCGCCACTTCAAAAGAAAGGATCTTGACATGGGAGAAGTTGAAGAGACAGCTGGGAAAATGCAATTCCACTTGCCTTCTAAGCTTCCACTACACCAACTACCACTGACCATCAGGGTGCCTCACTAGCCTCTTTCTGTCCTTGTGCTATTTTGAAGTCAAACCTACTCTGTACTAATACAGAAGTAAGTATAATCCAGTGAGCTGCTGTACAAAGGGCTGACTGCACTAAACTAGTAAAAAGACATTACACAAACAGACCTTTTAAAGGCACTGCAAGGCCTGGACCGTACTGTATAGACTGAAGATGCTACAGCACAAGCAGCAGCACTGTCCTGGTCCCTGAGAGTGCTGTACCTGCTCAGGCACAGCATAATCACATCTATGTGGCACACAGTGTTCAGAGAGCCAACACAGCTTTTGTGTGCATCCACTTCTACAGGCTCACTCGAAAAGACCCAGATTTTTGGAAGCACAGAAAAAGTAGAAATGCATTGATTTAATTGTAGAAGCAGGTGGAAGAAGCTAAGAAGAGACCCAGCAGGCAGCTACTTCAAAGAAAAGCAATCACAGCATTTATCAAAAGACAGCAGAGAACTGGAGCATTCCACACACCTGTTAGACAAGACCGACCACCAGGGTGTAGTTTCCTCATCCAACAGGAACTGAAAGCAGTGTGAGGATATGGCAGGAGAAAGGTCCTCTGGCCAATGGAGGATCATCAACTCTAACCTGACCTTTTTGGCTCAGAAGTGGAAAAACTATCAGGAGCAGGGACCAGTGAAAGGATCTGTCACCAGCAGGGAACAAGTGCTATCTCTACCTCCTTTTTGGTCACTTAGTTCACTGATAACCAGCTATTAAGTCTTGCATGGTATGTAAGTCATCACAACAGGCTCATGAACATGTAATCTGCTTTGACTCAGTTTCAAGCTGCTTTGTACTTAAAAAGTTCTGTTTCCCTCCTTATAGCTACCGTTCCTTTTTCAGCCACTTAAAGGTTGTTATCATAAAGGAAAGGGTATTACAAAATAAGCTCATCTAGGTCACAGGAAAGAACATTTTCCAAGCTAACCTGAAGCACAAATGACCGCTCTGCAATCAACATAAATTCTCTACAGAAAGCAGTTAGCTTGTTCTCTAATCTTGCCATCAGTAAGGTGATGAACAATTTAACACTGGTTACGCTGCTGAGGTTACAGGACAATGCAGCTGTGCAACAAAGCTTCTTGTACAAGAAAACAATTTCAGATGCACTTAGACCTTTGAGTAAAGGAAGCTCTTGGCTCCCATCAACAATTTATGACAAAAACAAAGCTAAAAAGTTTCTCAGATTGCAAAGTCAGCCAAAATTCCTCTACAACAGTTGTTTTCCTTACATTTCAGTCTTTTACAGTATTAGCTCAGTCCCAATGGCATCTTTTCCATCCCGTCCTGGGATGATTCTGTCAAAACACTGTAAATAACTTCTTTGCACTTTGGCCAAGGTACCATGAGGAGGATTACTTTTTTTGTAGAAAAAGCCCTCACTAACTACTCAATGCTGACCTTAAAACACACACTCAAACAAGAACACTATGTATAAGTTAACACGTGTAACAACTTAAATTAGGCACAAATTTATTCAGGGAAGCACGCCAACTGGGAAATCAAATGAGGCAACTATAATTTACTGAAGGAAGCTCAGGTTGAAAAATTGATCAGTGAATTCTAGTAAGACACTGAACTATCATGGATCCTAAAATAGCAACCAAAAAACCATGTAAGGTAAGTCCATTGCTCAGCAATGACGGAAGCAGTCTGTGGTTTGTATATAGGTGTAGTTTCTGCTCTCCCACCTGTACGCTCTGTTGTGCCTGTTTTCAAAGCAGCACCACTCTCAATTTGATTTTGTTTCTTTAAATCGTGACTGAAATGTGAGATACCTTACTGACTGGTTAGCTGACAGCATTGCCTTAGGATCCTACAGGCTGACAAGCAAACTTTAACCAAAAGCACAGCAGACAAGTTCTCTTGACAGGTTTTTATTCACCTATAATATGGGCAACAAGTAATTCTTATGACTCCTTTTGACAAAAATAACCTTAACATAAGAAAAGAACCATTAAAGTAAAATGTACTATGGCATCACCATTTCAGTGATAGATCTGCACACTGAAGTCAGGCTTGGGTTTGCTTTGTTTTTAATCACAGTTGAGTCACAGAAAGCACACCTGGATACGGAGCCTCCTGGGAACAAAATCACCCTGCTCTATGGGCAGGTGAGCTGGAGGAGAAGCAGCAGAGCACAAACTGTGACTACCATGAACAAAGCTGCCTCACAGAACTGCACAGAGCTGGGTGGCTTTTGTGGTTCCTCTGGCTTTGGGATTTATACCTATTCATTACTATCCCAGTAGCACACTATCTTTAAACTAAGTTTCTTCCCGGTATGAACCTGAGCAACAGAGAGAGTCACAGGAACCTGCGGGAGAAAGCCCCCCCAGTCTATGGGAATAAAGTTAACTCTTGCCCTCAACCTTCTCTTTGAAAAGAGCTTTCCAAAAGGAGGGTCTGCTTCCATCACTTGCTAAGGGACTGCTTAGGGCAGATCAATGCCCTTAGGTATCCGGTGACTATTTCAATCCATTTATTGCGTGTGGTTACCCACCCTTGCTCCTGGCATAGCCAATAGAGAACCACACTAATCTCATCTAGAAACTTGCAGCAGCAGTCTCCTTTGTGACAAGCCATATGAGGGAAGAGGGTTGAAAAAAATAAATAAAAAAATTAACATACAACAACTCTGTGACCTTATGCTAAAGAAACACACATTTTGGATAAACCACTTCTACCTCACTTTGGAGAAACTGTGCTTATAGTCATCTAAATTTTCCTGGTAGTCTCCTATCTTCCTCAAAGTGAAATCCTAGATTCAACAATTTCCACCCTACACTATTAATTGCACTGCTTTTGGTACCAGTGCAAAATTACCGTTAGCAGTAAATATTACCAAAAAACTGACAGTGATTAAAAATAAACCGTCAAAAAGTCCAGAAGTGTTTTCCATCGAAAGGTCAATATGAGAGATATTGCAAAATAACAACCAAAGGTACAGAAAACTCCTACGACATGCGGAAACCCTTTCTGTCTAATCTGTCTACGTTTAGACATACAGCAAAGAGGTCTACACTTTAGCAAAAAGAAATTAAAAAGAAAAAACAGGTGTATTGCTTTTACCAAAAATGCAGAGTTAAAGTGAAAAATAAACATTCATTCTAGAAAAAGACATCATCCTTAAAACACAGTGCCCCGTGGAGAGAAAAAATGGGAGTAGGATGCAGGCAGAAGTTCAGCTGTTCTAATTAAGTTGAAGCCCCTCTTCTGTCTTCTGCTATATTTCCATGAAGGCAATGAGGTTCAAGAAAACATTTCCAGTTTTTGCTGTATTTGATTGTGCTCTGTTTTATATAGAGATAGCTTAAGTACATACACTAGGAGTTTCTCTAGGTTAAGGCTAAAGACCAAATACAGGAAAACCTAAGAAACTTTAGGGCTTAATGTCTTTAAGCACCAGGTTTTATTGGAACCATTCAATCTTGCAACATGAATATGTTTATCTCCTTTAATTGTGAAGTGCCGGAAGAGCAAACAAGCATGCAATATTTCCAGATACAATTATCTCAGGTCACAGATCAAAGGAGTAAGTCTTGCAGAAGCTGAAGAAAGAAGAGTCAACATACACTGAAAAGAGTTCCTCAAGCTCCACTGATCTGCAGTTCAGACGTACCAGCACCCTCACTGAGGAAGACAGGCATGCAAATAGCCTCTTTCAGTGTTCTCATGATATTCTCTCTATAAAGCTTCTGTTGAAAACAACCAAGTCTGACTTACGGTGGATACATGAGTCACTGCTCCTAAAAAACATCTCTGTGGAACTAAACCCCAGGACTGAAGACAAGGTTACAACTGCTGTCACAGGAATGAGCTTGGAACTCTGACAGAGCAGAGAACTGCATGATTTCACCCACAAAACACACAACGGATGGGGCATCCATCTGGGAGAGGACAGGGTCAGAGATACAGTCACCCTTGTCTAGGTATCATATTAACTCCCCATCCTTCCTACTCCAAGAAAAAACTTCAGAAAAGGTCAAAAGAGCTACACGCATATTTGTACTTCAACAGTGACTTTGCAGTTTCAGCAAAACTGCAAATGAGACAGGTTGGTTTTAAAATAAGGCATTTCCTGAGTCACATGTCTCTGAACACAATCCATGTGCCTGTTTTGATACCATATCACAACACCTGCATCCAGTGATACAAATAATCCTATTGTTCAATGCAGACTCAAATTAAAGCCAAGTCTTTGTTGGCCAATAGGCACTACTGCAATAATCATGATTCATAAAAGCACTGCCTAATTGTCATTTTGTGCAAAGACTGGGACTGTATGCTCCAGAAAGAGGCAACTAAAGAGTTTTACAACCCAGCATTTCTGTGAGGGTCTTATTTTTATCCATACTGTTTCTTGATGAGGGATTTATGAAGCTTTGCAGTTCACAGAAGTATCTCGGAAGACATATGCTAATGACAGAAATAATATTATGCACAGCAATCTTCATAAAGTAACAGCCCCGTTTTCCTTCACACACTCATTTTTCTCTAAATCTATACACTTAGATATCTGAAGGTAACTTAAATGGCATTCCACTATGTGGAACATTACCTCCATTAGGAAAAAGAGGCAGAATTTTAAGGGACTTGCCCTAAGTGCCTGCAGTTAAGTGACAAAGCAAGGCAACTCCCCACTGCAATTTCAGTCCCATTACAGCCACCAAAATCTTTGGCAGAGGTCCCACAGGGACTGGATTTTCACTCAGGACTTCCCAGCTCCTAGCCTTTAGCACTGTTAGGAACCACTGCCTCATCACTACATACCAAGGAGTGGGGAGAGGACAAAGGGGCTGGGCAGAGCTGGCTCCATAGGCCAAAACAGTACAAGCTCCAACCTGACAGCCATCCATTATACATTAGTTGCAGATTTCTAAATCTTAGTAATGTTTTCACTCACACAGGTGCTGTCTGCAACTGACTGCAGAACCCACACCTCTCCGAGGCTACTGGGATTCACCATCAGAAGAAAGCAGTCAAACCAGTCAGTAAGAGACTCTCTCTGAGACACAAAAATTTCTTCATGGTTCTCTCTCTCTCTCACTCACCAAAAGTAGAAATAAATCTAAATGCAATTTGATTTGTTTGGCTTACTCTGTCTAATTTTTAAGAAGAAGTGTTTGTTGTTTATTTAATCCGCTTAATCCACACGGTGAAAATGTTCCATAGTTTTGTCTTCCTTCCCTGCCCCAACAGATGTGCATTTATTCTTCTTCCTCAGTGGACCAGAAAGGCTCATGCTGTACCTAACTGACCAGTGTGCTGATGCAATATAAAGCATCGTGCCAAAATCATCTCTCCCTGCACTGGAACCTGTGCTTCATTTCTGCTGGGCAATGCTGCTTCTCAGCTACCATGAAGGCCTCACATAGAAGGATCTCCCCTACTGAGAAGGACCAGAGGGAGGATTCTGCTTGGGATTTGTTCTTCCACACTCTTGCTGTTTCAGGGTTTGAAACTGAGATTAATGCACTTTTTTGGAAGATCCTACTTTGTGATCTTAGCACATCCTTTGTAGCACTGACACTAAGAAGTATCGGGATCTTTCCAAGATTTTAACCAGTGGCCCCCATCTTCAAACACATGCAAAGTACCTAACACAATCCAGACTGGGAAGGGCTGGAGGGCCTCTGTAGCATCATTTCCAAAAATGCACTGAAGGCAAAGCAGGCTGCCATTCTCAGGAAAACATGCACTTTACTGAGGGCCTGGCATGCATGTAAAAATAAACTTTCTTCTCCCAGTACTAGAGAGCCAGCTCTCCAACATCTCAACAACCTTGCTTGCTTTGGAAGCTTTCCAGTCACATCTTTCTGTATATGCTATCAAATATATATTTTACAAGCTCCTTTTCTTGGTTAGAACACTGCCATTTCAAGCTTATTCCATTAATACTTCATGTGAAAATAAACCTCTCCTCATTTCTAGAAAACAACAGTTCCCTGGCAACAAATACTAGAAACCATTGTCATTAGAATTTCATTTTCATTGAAGAATTAAAAAGTGCGGAGGGCACCCTGAATTTTCCTTTGCAGGCTTCAAGAAAACCCATGTCTCAAAGGACAGTTTGCATTTCCAAAGTAAAAGATTTCAAAAATCTCGATTCCCAGAGAGCTGGGGGAAAAAGGAAAAACAAGACAGCAGTCAAGACCATTGTAACTACTACAATCAGCTGTTTCACATCAGAAAACATGTCCTCCTTCATATCTCACTGCTATTAAAACACGTGCAGTTTGAAATACAATGACTAATCCCACTTTTATAGCCAACTGACTAGAACATCTTTCTAAGATAAAAGAGCATTAGTGTTCATTTGAACCAAAAATACCCACCAAAAATAGGAAACCTCCACTATTTTAGAACAAAAAAATGCAAGCAAGAGCTCTAGGGAGGTTTGGGTGTGGAAGTGCTTGAAACAGCTTTGAAGTCACGAGAAATATGAAGGCTCCAAACTTCGTCACACAAAAACCAAACTGGCAATTTGTCAGAAGCCAAAGGGCTGCAGCTAATTATTCTGGTTTTGCATAGCTTGTGAAACAAAAATAAATGTATGTCTCTATTAGAGGTACTTGTGATGATTTCCACTTCACTGCACATGTTTTCACTCTTACATTCTTCAAACTAAGCCAACAGATTTTTCCTGAAAAACAAGGTAGATGAAGATGTTCTTTCTCTCCCTTGCCAGTGTACAAAGTCATAAGAAACTGGCTACTTCATTAGCTAAAGAAGAACTGACAATTTTCTATCCTAAATTTGGCCCTCCACTAATTTGGGTGATGGAGGGCTGGAAACTGAACAAGATCAGGAACAGCTTTACTTTTAAGACACTACATAATACCTTTATTTGCTGGATTCCATTATAGAAAATAGCTTTTTTTAACAGTAAACACCTCATCGGCCATCCACTGCACAGCTCCGTAGGCAGTCTTCCCCTTGAAACGGTGATGGAAGAATTTATTAAGAAATGCTTCAGTTTAAGCATTCTCTGGCAAGTCATCCCAATGCCAGCATAAGAGCTGCTCTGCCTCAGCCTTGCCAGCTGCTGCCTGCCTAGCAACTGCCTGCAGGCCATGGCAGATGGGCTTTGGTCATGTCTGTCACCTGTTCAGGGCATCTCTACCCTTCTCTGGCCACCAGCTCAAGCCAGGCCAACTGAGCTGGCAGCTGTGAAGGGTGGGAAGGGCCGGTAAGAAAGGAGAAGGGATGCAACTGCCACAGGAACCACAAGAGCATTACATTCAGAGTACTTTAAATGCAGCCTGAAGATTAAACGCAGCTGATTGGTGCTGCCTTTCACTGGAAGAGAGCCAAGAACCCCAGCCCTGCTGACCACCTTTAATTGCTCTTCCCTTCGTGCCCACACAACAGCACGAACTAGTGGCCCCACAGCCCTGCCGAGACAGCTGCAGCTGTAATTCCTGCAGCACAGGTTTGCAGCACAGATCCCAACAGCACTGGGGCTGGTGCTGCAACAGGTTCCCTGGGGGAAATGGAACACATCCTTCAGTCCTTCCTCCTGCAAAACTGGAACAAGAGTGCTTCCTTACCTTATGGGGTACAAACAAGTAAGCACCCTAATTCAAAAAGCACCCTGATACTGGAGTGATCCCTGCTTAAAAAAAAAAAAAAAGCAAATGCCCTGTCACAAGGTAAGAGATGCAGCACGGTATTCTGTTAAGAGCTCATCTTTAAAAGCCAGTAAATCGCTTTTTTGGTTTTCTTCCTTGTAATATAACAGTGGCTTGCAGCTGCCACACTGACTTGGATCTACGTTGCAGAAAGCAAATCTAGATCCAAAACACTGCCAGATTTTAAGGATGCTGCTACTCAGAGTTCTGCCATGCCCACTGGAAAAACAGAAATGAGCTAATCCTATTCAGGCTTCCAAATGTTTGGGTGCAGGCTCAGATTCATACTGTCTTTGGAAAGTTCATAACCTTGAAAGCTTTTTATTTAATTGATCTACTGTACCATCTTCTAAGCCAGCTAGCTTGATGGATGTTACTCAGTTGTACTGTATAATGTTGCACATTTCAGCTCTTGTACCTTGAGTTCATAGTGAATTCTTATTATGTTAGAATTTAATCAGTATTTCTAAAAAAACCCAATTATTTATCATCACACAAGTTGAGAGGTTTTCTGTTTGTTTTCAATGTGATGCTTTAATTAAGATCTTACTGCTAGCTAAGGAGAATGCCTGCTTAGCATCCCACTGCCAGTCCTGTTCTTGCTTTAGTTCTCTTTGGAGAACGTGCATGTTTCCCCACTCAGTAAAAATAGAAAGCTGGAAACACTCTTTCTGCTGAAAGTGGAAGTCTGAGAGAAGACAAAACACAAAACATGAACACAAGTCACAAAATGTTAATTGCTGTCTAGCAGCAGCTCACTGAATCTGTACAGCACAATTAGCTCTAAGAAAGCAAAACAGAAGAATTTAATCTGTCTAGCTAAAGAAGTGAGGACTATTCTAAATCCTTCCTGCAGGAAGGAAACAGAAGTCACACAGGTGCTTATTTGAAGACTTCCAAGCTTCCCTTTAGTAGTAGAAAATCCTTTCCTGCTCCTGTGAAACATCTTTGGAAAAGAATAATCTGATGTCTGTTCACAGAAGTCAGCACATACCAGTCCATCGTGCTTTGTTCTCCAGAAGCCAGTAACTAAACCTTACCTTCCAACTCACGACTTGTATTACTGGAAAGCAAGTCTACATTCAGAAGAAATCCGAATTTATGTAGAGAAGAAATTAGGAAAAAACCCTGTGTATCTTGGGTTTTGAGTTACTTGCTTACTGCCAGGTCTAAGAGCTGGTTTCTCTCTAGCAGGACAGGTTCTTTAAAGGAGAAGGGGAAGCGAATCAAAGAAATGCTGCTGCTTGACTCAGGAAGACAATACTCCCTCTGTCAAATAAACCTTGTGCACCAGATGGACACCAAGACAATCCTTCATCTAGAAGCATGGCTAGGGGGATGGATCATGTGAGGTCCCTCAAGCAAAGGCTTCTAGCAAGAAGGGATGAAGAAAGAGCCCATTTCTGATACATTCCCTACTGGCTGAAGCATATGCATCGGGATGTATGAAGCAACACGAGTGATGCGCAAAGGGTGATCTCACACTTCCATCCATCCTGTTCCAGCAGAGCAGTAGGCACCAGTGATTGAGGTATGCCTTTGGGGCGCAAATTCCCATTTTAGATTAGTCTGACATCTCAACCACGCTGTCAAATTTGAGCCAATAAATTATGAGACCATAAAGCGTTTTTATGGGGAAAAAGTCCTGTCTAGTTCTGTCCAAATGCTTCCCAAAATGCTCTTAATATAAATAAATACTTTCCAATAATTTTGTGCCTATCTGATGACTAGCCATTAAGCTACACAAACATCAGACTAAGAGGCAACCTGTGGAAGGACAGCAACTTTAATCCCTGAAGTAACATGGAATTTGTCTTCTGCTCAACTAATGGATGCATCACTGAATTCATCTCATATGAGCCCCTTGCTGATTAAATGTACAGTGCAGGTGCATATATATATATACATATATATATGTGTGTAACAAATACAGGCTGTAATACACTGGGGTATTACTAAAATAATAATGTCCCCTAGTCAGTGACACAAATATGGGCTAACTTTCTCCCTGTGCTCCTGATCGAGCTGTGCCTTGCAAATGCTGGTTTGTTTTTATCAGTCTGGTAATGCCATTGTCACAACTGATTAAAGAAGCTGCTGCTTAGCTCTGAGCAATAGGAGGTATAGGTAAGGAAGATGACGCTGTAGTGGTGAAAGGTTAAATGCAGCCAGTAAAGTATATGCCCCTTGTCCTAAAACCATGCAGTTCTCAGATACACACTCATAACTGAAAGACATACTCTCCATTTTAACTGGCAATGAGAATTTTTAAAGTCTTTTCTGACAGTGGATTCTTTAAAATAACATGGCCTGATTTTTCAATTTATTTTTTGTTAAGTGCTTTTTTCCTGCTCCCTGCTGGTGTTGAGAAGCACCTTTCACATGAATTTAAGAGCAACCACAGTTACCAGTGGCTGACACACCATCTTCCTCCTCTCTCCTCTGTCCTCTCTATTGAGGCAGTTTCATCTCTGTTACTAAGTGAGAAACTCACTGACCACGTTGGAGTTCAAAACGAGCACCAGGGAAGTATCAGCAAGACTGAAACCTATGATATACAGTTCTTCTAAGCACACAAAATAAGCCAGAAAGAAAGAGCATGCTTCCCCCTTATCTTTTAGGGCTTATAGTGCTCTGTGTTACAGCTGACACGTAACATAATTCCTTCCACAAGCTGACACTATCCTTTAAGTAACATCTTGTGTGAAATATGACCATTTAGACCCGGGAAGGAACAAATGTAGCCAACACCTGAACTGATCTGTAGATGGACCACAACTCAAAGGCACTTCAGTATCATTTCACTGCTCACTGGTTTACAAGAACATTCCTTCTGCCATAGCTTTTTTTTCAAAGGGCAGATCCTGTTTCTGTTGAGCTTGACTGCCTGTGAATGCAATTAAAAGAGTAACATCACCTAATCAACTATCAGATCTTATTAATTGACAGACACAAGAAAAGCCTAACTGCATTCCCACTTTCACTAGAGCATCTATTAAGCTGGACTGCATGTGAGCTCAACACATGCTTCATAAAAGGGGAATCCTGTCTTTCCAAAAGCAGTATCTGTTGTAGAGAACTGAATGGAAAGAAAAATCATTAAGCCCAGTTCATACTGGCATCCAAATGACAGCATTTAAAATCAGTAAGCCTTCTTTACAAGAAAATAGAGTTTTTACTCACCTGTACTACTTCTACACCTCTTTTCCTGAAAAAAAGGAAGAAAAAAAAAGGAAAGGTTAGTGTTGGAAATGTGGGGAAAATGTAAAAACAAAAACTAATGGAAAAGCACTGCTTCATACTAGAATGCAAACAATAAAAATCTGCACTAATAACCTGATTCAAATTCAGGAAAGCACTTGTTCAGTCTCATTCCCTATCTAGGAAGCACTTTGGCAGATTCTGAATCATGGCCCCAGAAGTAACCCAAGATGAATACTAATCAGCTGCAGTGCTGGGAGTGATAGGGCTGTCAGGTGAGCACAGGTAGGAAGTGGCTGATATTAGTGAGGGAGCATCTCAATTTTAATTAGACCTAGTTTGCTTTTCATTTCTCATCTGCCCTCAGAGTGTGCGAATTGCAGCACAGCACATTCTGCATGCTTGACAGATCTTTTATTTTGAACTGAGGATACATGTATAAATGTCAGGGAGAATGAACACAGCACCTTGCAGCCATTTATTCTCTTACTTACAACCTTGTTCTACCCCCATCATCTTGGTACACAGGATGCTACCCTGGACTTCAATTCAAAGACTTGCAGTCAGTCTGACTCCTTCACGAGCACAGTTCAAATACTTGGGACTCAAATACTATCAGAAAGGCCCAAGCCTCTGGCCACATGCAGAATCGTCCCAGTGATCCTGGATCGCCAGGGATGAGAGACTGGAGAGGCCTAGTAATTATACACCAAAATGTTGAGAACTGCAATTGGTAGAGCCAATTTAGGCAGATCTGTAGAGATAGTTGTCTGCTCTGCTGGTATGAGAATTGAGATTCAGGTACATGCAGTCAGACAATGCTCAGTCACTGCCTTTGACAAGTTGTCGAGCAAAACAAACCATTGCTGCACTAGTCTTGAGAGCAGAACTGAATCCCTGGCACAAAGCCCAGCCATTCCTGCTCCATGCCCTCCTCCCAATATATGCAGGCTATTTAAGTAAATTAGAATCTTCTCCTCACTTTGAAGACATAGGAAATTTAACTTAAAAATGAAAAGCCTCAGCAAGCACAAGACAGGAATCTCTCTTCCTTGTTCCCACTAGCCCTGTATGTGAAAAATCAAAGCCCCTTTTTTGGGGAGGTCATAGAACAGGACTGCCTAACTCTGCCCTCAATGCTTTTCTATCTAAGAGCGTCTGTGTTGTTGTCCATAGTCACAAATGCTGCACACTGCTGAATACACAATGGCTCCTCCAGTTTTCCTCCCAATACAGTAGGTCTTTCTTTTGGGAGGTCATTACAAAGATGCCCAAAGGGACAGGCGATCAATCAGCATCTATGACACAAATTGCCCCCTCTTCCACTTTACCAGTCTGGAGTGTCTCTGGCCTAGAAGCAGCATTCAACGCATAGACACAGGAGAGAGCTTGTTGAGAGAGCTCAGCAAGGAAATAAAAAAGAAAATGAAACCAAGCACCTCTTGCAAAGAATTTCAAAGCCCTCTTGCAGATAGCAGTAGCTGTAAGTGGTGGGGATTAATATACTGCCATTATGGTGTGGGAAGCACTACTGTAGATCATCACCTGAGGCTGGCCAGATGCATTCCAGCTCTGTGGTGAGAAGAAAATACGAATCTTGTAGAGAAAGAGTTAATAGCCAAATTGTTGAAACCATGATTTTCACAGAGCTAAGCAAGAAAAATAGGAAAAATTAGATGGGGAATGCTGTTTCATAAATTAGGGCAGCAGACTATCAGAAGAATTCCAAGTATTGTAAGCTAAAACTTAAAATCATCAAACTTTTTTGCTGTGTCTGCCCTGGAGTAAACAGAGCAACTTAGAACTACCATGGAAATACACCAGGCTTCAGACAAAACTGCTCCAGAGTCCGTGGAAGAACAGTGGCTGATGGCAAAAGCTGCATTTCTTGTCATGCCTGCGTACACACTGAATAAGCTTTATTCTACTTTGAGGAAGATAAATATTTGTGAGCTGGGTGCCAAACCCATTTGAGAAAGAGTCAGTCCAAATGGTTTCTGTAATCCCCCCCCCCCCCAAAATGAACTTTGCAAATTTTCTGGGACTTACTGAAACCAACTGCACTGTCCCAGCAGAAGGGAAGAAGCCAGAACAGCACACAGGCAGGGAGAGAAGGGGTGCCTGCTCTTAGGTATGATGCCACACATGCTTAAAAAGGTACAGGAAGAAGGAAGCAATTACCAAAGCTGGCTTGTAGGCTGGTCTTCCCCTTTTCAGAGGGGAGCAGGATGTCCTTTTTGTTACCCGAAATATGAGAACTTTTTCTACTTAAACCCAGGGGACAAGAAACCATAGAAGCGTGCATATTTTGAGGACTAGTTAATAGGGGAAAAAATCCTCTACCAAAATATCTTTATTTGAAAAAAAGTTATTTTAAAAACAAGAAGTATCCAAACAACCAGGATGTCAAGCAACCACGTACCTCAGTTTTTAGCTCAGTTATTAGCTGATTCTCTACCGAGAAGATTTCCTAAGCCAGTGACTCCAGGCTTTTCAGCCAGGCAGGTCACAGCTGCAAGCTCAGGGCAGCAAGACATCCCTTATGCAACCAAGCATGCAATACCATCTAATCACACAAACTGCCTTACATCACCTGGGAAAGGGCCTAGGGTCAGGCATGGAAAGAAAGCTGATCCTACACACAAGAAGCTCTGGGACCTTGGAAAAAAAGAGTAAACAGAGAGAACGAAGCAGACTGTGGGCCACAGTTCCCCAACAAGGGGCTGCCTGTGCAGGACACACAACGCAGACAAGACAGTTGCTGAATGAACTGTGCTCGGAGTCTGACAGAGCCATGGACCAGCTACCACTTCTTCCTATTGTGCTTTAAAAAGCCAGCAAGAAAAATACATCCTACAACCCTGGTATACATTCTTTTGGGCTGTTTCTTTACCAGAGGACAGGCAGGGCACGATTGACCGGGCAGGATGGGATGACTATTCCTCTTGGTGTACTGACCACTACGCTTGTGTCCCTCATGGTGCTGTCCATGACCCTCTTGCTTCCCATGCAGTCTGAAAGTGAGCCACTGCCTACCAAGGGAAGGGCTCCCATTCCCAGCTGGCCTAGCTGCCTCCTGAGAAATCTCTTTTTCTGAGGAGAAAAGAAAGACCATTATTAGCTGTATTTCCCTTCTGCCTCCAAAGAGGCAACTCAGCTGTGTCAAAAAGAGACCGCATCTATCCACTTTCATTGAATAGATATTTGAAAAACGGTCAGTTCTAAACTACATTCCCAGAGGTCACTAATTTTAAAATACATTTAATTCCAAAGATCATCACACATTGCAACACTTACAGGAAAACCAGAAACATTTAAGCAACTGCTGCATTAGTCTGCAATACCAAATAAAACCCAAAAGCTTGTTCTGACTTATTAGATCTATACCTGAAACCAGTGAACAACTCTACTGGATAATGCAAGCCTCCCTGTATGCAACAGCAATTAAAATAATTACCATGCTAGTTGACTTCATGTTTAAGTTGGAATGATGTATGCATTTAAAGAAGAATTCAATATCAAGTTACTAAAAGCACATTAATCGATGTCTTGAAATTGATATTTTGCCACAGCTTTAACTATGTAGAATAGCTGGCTTTTGGGATTGGGGTTGGGTTTTCTTTCAACATTCGAAGTAAACAGTTTGGACTAATTCCCCATAGCATCTAGGTCCTGAACATTGTAGTGAATGACAGTTAAAAGAGAAAAAATGACTATCAGGTTGTATATCATAGTCAGGGTTAAATTAAGCAACTTGCTTTTGCTGTATGGTCTGAGTGACAGACTGAAAAATGCCAAATGGAATTTAAAATTTCAAAAGTAACAGGCAATCTTTCTATCTGTTTTAATAGCCTAAGAAGTTATTAGTACGTGCAGTGAAGTTAATTTTCTCAGATATGAGAATGTTTCACTTTGAAAATTTCCCATGTAAAGAAGTGGCAAATAATAATAATAATAATAATAATAATAATAATAATAATAATGTATTGCTTTAATATTAAAAAAAAGGCATTTTCACAGAAAAGCAATACATTGGCATCAAAGGGAGCTTATAAATATTAATGCATCAGAGCAAAAGCCTGCAGCCACTAAGACTTTCCACCACACCGAAAACCAGCCAATACGGGCCAGCCACAACCTTGTGGACAGCCCATTTCCCCTCCTGGCATAAAGGCAAGCTCAGCTGAACTACCTTAGCTTTTCCATCAGCAGAATACTTTGCATTTTTGTTATTAAATATCCGTGACAATCCTTGCTTTCATTATTTTTCACCACTGATGGACTCCACCTCATTGTCTATCAGGGAAGCAATGAAGCAGCAACTCCAATACTGGGGTGCTTGCTGTCCAGGGACTCCAGCTCGTAGCCACAGCCATCAGAGCACCTGGAAGTTACCCGGGGGCATCTGAAACATGGCAAGACTCTGCTGTAACAGGGGGACCTTTTGTGGTTTGGTTTCTTGCACACAGATTACCTAGCAGGCAATTAATCAGTTATTTTTACCAATTTATATCCAACTACACTTACCTTTTAGCAAGCTTTTCCCCACTAATCTGTATTCTGGAAAGTTTTATGTCTGAAATGGATATAAAGTTGGCATTTGGGGAATGGAGTTCTCAATTTCCTCAGTCTGTAAAGCATCATAGATCCAAAGGAGAATGGAAATAGAGTGCATCTTTATAGTCTGCTAGGTACAGATAACATAGTACAGGGGAGAAAACATCTCACTTCAAACTCGAAGTGCTCTTTAGGTGGGCTGAAAAACCCCCAAGACTTTGCGCTGTCATGGAAGACCTTTCAAGTAGGATAAAACCCCACAGAATGTATAGCCACATTTTTGCATTTCTTCCTTGTTTGTATAAACAGGGAATAGTCCAAGCAATAGGAGCCCTCACACATCAGACACTACACCACCATAAGTGATTTTCACACCACCACCCCATTCACACATGACATTTGGTAGAACCATCTTATATTTTCCACATCTTCAAAGCATTATATCATCCCATTTACAGCCATAAAAATGCTTCTTAAGAGTGCTGTATCAGAACAAAGTGCCCTGAAAGGGACTAGAAGATCAGAGAGGATCTTGACAGAGCAGCAGCAGCATCACTCTGGTATTCACCTGCAGTGCCATGAATTCCCACTACAACACACACAAACATTCACTAGCATTTCACAGCAAAGATCCAGCTGGAAACCCACTAACCCCTTATCCTGCAAGAGCAATGACAAAGTGAAGCATCCAACATCAATGCTTCAGATGTTCAAGCAGAAGGGAGGAAAAAGCCATGAAAGAAATAAAACAGGCACTGCAAGCAGTAACTAAAGGAAATAAACTGCCTTTAATCACTAAATATTAAAACAAAGTTTCTGTCTGTTTAATGAAACGTTACAGGGCTACTAATTTCAGCACTAAAAAAACCCAGTTAGAGTGGAAATAAAATCTGTGTATCCCAAGTTATAAAAACCATAAAGCCAGTAAATACAAACTCAAAAGAATCTATTTTCTTTTTAAACTAGGCATTTAAGACGGATCAGTGCTGCTGAGCTCTGCCAGACTCTTTTCTTGGAACTAGTGACCCCAGGTTCTGGGAGCCTTTACTTGCTACTTTCCCAGCAAGGACAGAAAACCTTTAACCACAGTCTTTTGAAAGAAAAAAAACCTGAAAAATCATCAGTGGGAAGAAGGAATGATTAGCAGCTGCACAGAAAAATTATTAAAGGCAATGAGTTATTCATCCTACCCAGGCATTCCGAGACAGATTTAGTACCTGACGACAATTATAAGCAATTGGGCAGGGTTCAGCCTTTAGCCATAGGCTTACCCCACCAGACATTATCAGATCCAGTTCCCAGCTATGGCAAACAGCCACACCACGTGATCTCTTTATAACCTTATTAAAAAACAGCTTCAAACCAAGCTCTTTTGGAACTGTATCTTCCATTACAAGACATTAATTTCCCAAAGGTCAGAGTCCTTCAGATTTGCCGGCTAAATTGCTCTGGCATCATCCTTTGGCTTCAATAAACTGCTTGCTTCCTTAAGCACTGCAAAGAGCACACACGTCCTCTCTGCTCCCAGTTCCCTTTGTCTCCCCATGACCACAGTCACCCCAACGTTAATATGACCCATTCCTTTCAAAAGTCTTTCTAAGGTCATGAGACACCAGTGATGACTCAAAGAGACCTGAGAAGAGGCACCAGAATCACGAGGCAGAAGACAATATCCCTTCCAGGGAGAGACATGGTATTCATCTTTATATATAAAAAACTCTCACTGCAGAAGCTATTAGAGGTTTCTAGAAACATATGAACATGGTGGGATGGCTCCTATGACTGGAGAGTTGGAATGGGAGGATACCAGCTCTTTAGGAAGGACAGGCCAGGGGGACAAGGACAGGATGTCACCCTCTATGTCAATGACCAGCTGGAGTGCAAGGAGCTCTGCCTGGGAATGGATGAGGAGCACACTGAGAGCTTATGGGTCAGGCCTAAAGGGATGGCAGGACAGATGACACTGTAGTGATGGTCTGACACAGATCACCTGACCAGGGAGACCAAGCAGATGAGGCCCTGTGTAAACAGATAGGAACAGCCTCACTCTCACAATCCCTGATTCTCACAGGAGACTTCCCAGCAAGATCATGGAACACATCCTCCTAGAAACTATACTAAGACACTTGGACAATACGGAGGTGATTGGTGACAGGTAGCAAATTGTGTCTGCCAAATTTGGTGGCTAAAGGAAGAGCAACTGATGCCATTGACCTGGACTTGTACAAAGCATTTGACACTGTCCCACGTGACATCTTTGTCTCTAAACTGGAGATGTGCCTTGATGTCCTGAGAAGGAGGGTCAGCTGCTCTCATCTTCACTGCACAAAGACCACCAGCTCAGTATAGCCAGTGAGACAAGGCTCTGCTGGGCCCCAGGCTGGTGCTGCTGGTTCTGCAGGTCTCCTGCACACCACAAGGGAAAACAAACGCACACCTCCACTCGGCTAAAGCCAAGAGGTACAGAGAGAAAGGCATGTCTGCCAAGCCAGCTTTCATCTAGAAATGGCTTTTAATCTACTAACTCTGAAACCAAAGGCTGTACATCCTCTGCAACTTTCCAAGACTTTGGCAAACAGCCTTGAATAAACCTTTTGGGAGTTTTTATAGAGGCCAGACACCCACTGAGACATGCATGAGAAATGTGCAATACACAAATTTTTTTTTCACTTCTTGGATCTCTAAAAGAGATTGGGCATTTTTTTGGCAGAAATTACAGACATATTTAAGTTCAGCAACTTGCCATGCAAAAATGAGTTTATTCATCTCCAGCCAGGCTTCAAGTAAGATATATAGGTGTCTGGGGCTTTCTTCTTCGTGCAAATTATAGAAACAAGAGAAAGTTACCATGTCTGCTCAGTGAAGAAACCAACTGCAACTCCTTTTTTCCTCTCTGTAAGGGACTGTGTTTTGGCACTGTGCAAGTCAGACACCAAGCCTCCCTTAAGTTTCATCACCTTTGAGAACCCTTGTGATTTCTTGTCTTTTACACTCACCAAGTGACCACTGTTTGCATATGCATGGAACAAATTTTCCTCTATGGAACTGCAGTCAGCCATAGATTCACAGATGTAACCAATAACAGGAGCCTACGCAGGGAAGTTACTGCGGCCAGATAAATGCACTGGCACAGATAACAATCAGGTTAAAAGGACATCCATGCAAAGGTTTAGCATTCCTAGACATTCCTAGAAAGCTTTTCCCCTCAAACTCTGCATCAGTTCAGGCCCACATAACTCATCCAATCAGCTCCTGTTTTGTTTGTTCCTTTGAGAGGCATTTCAAGCTTCACCCTTTATTTTGGGGCACTTATGAATACAGATTTTATTTTAAAGAGGACTGTCTGGTTAAGCCCCAAATAAAAAGCTGGTTAAAAGCAGTTCAGTATCATATGAAATTGGATTTCACCTTTATTTCATTATGCACCCTTCCCAAACACTGTATGAACCACATCAGTGGAAAACAGACTAGCACTTAGAATCTGAAAAGTGCACTCCTGCAGTCTGGTACTCTATTTGAGAGGAAAAAGATGTTCAGCAGAAAATACATAGTACAAATTAAAGAAATGTGAATTGGATTGCTTTTCTCCATTTGAACAGATGCAGATGCCAATACCAATAATGGGAATTTCCCTCCACTGCAACTGATTCTTCTGCTCGAGTTTACTTCAACATAGATCAAATAAAAATGATTTTACTTTATTTGGAAGCCTCATTAGACAGGTTTATAATAAAATGAAAGCTTGGCTTCCAGCAAGTGATGATCAGACTGTTTGAAAATATTCTATTTATTGACATGCGGCTAACTTCCCTGAGAAGCAGTAGGATAGAGCAGTAGGATAGAGCATTTGACAGTGCTGCAGTGAATATTCTTGATGGTCTACAGAAACTACACACAATCCTGGAAATGAAATAAAGTTTCTGCAACATGCAATATTTGAGTATGGTCCTTACAAGAAAAAGTATCTAAACGGAAAGACAGCAAGTTAATAAATGTTCTTTATTATAAAGTACACAGAATAATTTTAATAGCTGATGTGAAAATTGGGGTGGGGATCAAAAAGAATAAATTAAAAAAACCTAACACACACACCCTGGGCAAAAAAGTTCAGGTAAGAGAACAGAGTTTTCCACTGATCTCATTGGATAGGGCTGCAGTTTGAGGAGTTGGAAATCCAACATAGGGAACAAGGTACTGCTGCCAACCTCTTAATATCAAGGCAATATAGACCATGAAGATTCACAGAAATACACCAAAAGCTTTGAGCAGGGATAGGCATAGGATCAGCCAAGGTCAGAAAGTACAAACTTGAAGCTAGACCAGAGATTAGACAGTGAGATGAAGTCTCTCTTGTTTACCATTGTTTCTGCACCTGAAAAGCACAAAACAGTATCTTCAAGAAATCTCCACCCTAGCTGGTGCAAATTCCATCATGGTGATTAGACCACTTCAGAGAAGCACATCTATGTATGTGCTACAAATACATCTATTTTATCAGGCATTTTATCTGCTCTACATTACACTGAAGTCTGCTGTTAGAGAAAGATTAAAATTCTCCCCATTTCTTCCAGCCCATAGGGGTCTTGCATTAAGCAGTAGCATATGTATAGGTTTGTGAGAACACCCATTTTCTTGTTTGTTTCAGTGGGTTGTTAACAGCGCAGTAAGAGGAAAAAAGCCAGCCCTCTGATAAATCATAAAACACAAATACTTCCTGGTTTTTATCCAAGCTGTTAGAAAAACATACATCTGTCTGAAAGGTAAAGTGAATGACAAAGACAGAAGTTCAATACAAATCCTGTTTGCTTGCAAGAAATTTAGAGCATCCCATCTCTGTGAACCAAACATTCTTTTTCTGATTAGCTTCAGTCCTTCTGCAGGCGTGACTTTTGCCCAAGAGGTCCCTTCAGAGCTCTGCCTTGAGCCAATACCCACAGCACGTGCCTTGCTGTCTCCCACACCCCTGACCTTCCATGGCACACATTGCTGTTCCTCTTTCTCACACTGACACTGGGGTACTAATGAACACAGAGGGCCCTCTAATTCATCCTGGCCTTGGGTTTTTTTCTTGGCTTAGCCTAGACAGCAGCTGTTACACCCATCATTTCCATCAGTGACTGGACACGTGTTTTGAGATGACAACTTTCCCAAATATGGCCAGGGCATGCAGGTGCTGATATACAACCCCCAAAATGCTGTTACATTTTCTAACCAGATTCCACTCTAGCCCAGCTGCAGATCTGCTGGGAGGTCTGCTACACTGCATAACTGGGAGAGACACAGTATTTCTTGGGCCTCCTCAGATTTTCTAGAAGCTGCCTCGACAAGCTAAATCCTACCATTGTACCTGAGCTCTGTTACTCATACCCTACACTTCTTCCTCTCAGAAAAAAAAGCCTTAGGCCAAACAGTTCAGCTGCATCTTTTATTTGCTTCCCTTTATGGACTTATCTAGATTATCTGGTACCTGTGCCTCCCCATTACAACACTGGTGTGATCACAACACACCGATGACTTTAAAAGATAATCTAAATTCCTCTTACAGGAAAAGGAAAAGCTACATTTCTATTCTCATCTACCAAATTACCATTGTCCTTATCACTAAGGAGGTGGACATATAAACAGCTGATCCAGCTTTAGAGTGGGATCTGGAGAGACAGTCACACAAAGGCACAGTAGCAGCTAGTTGTTTTCCTCCAGGTTATATTTGTTCGTCTCCAGCCTGAAACTCACTCTTCAATCCCAATAATTGGCAGCAACTAATTAGAAGGAAAAATACAAGTAGTTTATTAAATGTTTCATTAAACGTTGATTACATGTTTGATTACACATGATCACAGAACAAATCTCCCTTGGACAAGCATAGTCATTTTCTCTTGCTCGCTTCTTTTGTTAGTAGACACAGGAGAGAAGCACTGTGGAGATGCTGTTGTACCATGCACTGGGATTTCAAGCCTATAGGTGACTGCACAAGGCAAGGAGAAGCTGATGACTCCTCTGCTGCTTGAGACTGATTTCCACATTGCTCATTATTGGATGCACACTGCTGCACCCTGTGTTCTCTTTTCAGGGCTTTCACATTCAACAGAGTGTTATATACAGGATCAGCTCAAAGATACTGCCAGAATTACATCACAGGTTAACTGGAGATACAATCAACATAAAGGAAAAGGACTTGTTACAACATTTAAATTGCTGTAATTCCAAAATATATATAAGAACTTGAAGAATCATTAAACATAAGAAAAAAATCTGTGTTAAATTACAGCTTCGAATGATGTCAAAAATCCTGAATGTCTTAGATCTTTGAACTATAAGTAATGTGACTTTTGTTCATCCCATTTGCTGTTGCTTAAGTTATCAAGTAACAGTAAATTAAAATGACTGAACCATATTATACTACTAAAATTTGCAAATGTACACATTTACCTCTCAATCTCTTAGTAAATAAAAAAAATTGCTCTGAATATTTTCATGAATTCTTGTTTGTGAGGGCAAAAGAAAATCCTTGAACAAGTGCCTGCTTTTACACTCCACTAGCACATCTATCTGCAACAGCAGGATTTCTTATCCCAAGAAGTCTTTTTCCCTGGCAGCATGTTTTCACAGCTCCTTGCACATCAGATCCTGCAGTCAGCTGTGTTTCATAGCCAAGGAGGCTGCCCCACACCCAGCTTTACGTAACCCCCTTGCACGCGGTTGCTCAGCCTTGCTGACTTCACGCCTGCGCTGGGTGGGTATTATGGACTGGCAGGGTTTTGTGCTTGGTCAGTCCAAGGTGCCAAATACACAGGCATCACCTTAAGGGCAGAAGTTAATCCAATTTAGCAAAAACATTCCTCTTCAAAATCATCTCAGTTGACCATAAAAATGTCATGATAGCTATAAAATGAGAATCAAAACCTTGCAAAAGTTGCACTTAAGAAACTGTAAACTGTCATATTATTTGGACTACTCCCCCACATCTCAATGAAACACTACGTCACCCCTAATTATTTTCTCTAGTTTCCAGATAAAAATAAAAAAATTGCCAGGTAACTTACATTTTTGCAAGAATAATTTGAACACCTGCCTTTTCCCCTCCATCTGAATTTCAGCATCAACATCCACATTGCATAAAAAAATCTTCCTCCAGCCTGGCCTGCATGTCTCCACATCACTGCCCCAAGGCAGACACCAGCCAAACATCCCCCCAGTCCCACAGATGGCACTCAGACCTGGAAGGCTGCAGACCAGCCAGCACAGCTGACAACAGCCCACCAGGGCAGTCCAACAACACCATATCCAGCCTTGATTTTGCAGCAGGACCCTCTCTCAAAGCCTGGCTACAGACCAGTTCCAGTGTAAAGTACTAAAGGGCAAATTTTTTGAACCGACAAAAGCATTGACCTACATATTGGGCAGACATAATACCTACAGTTCCAATTACTAATTTCCAATGGAGTTTACAACAGCAGCCCAGCGCTCCAGGGCACTTTTAAACCACAGACCCTGCTTACAGAGGTACACTACATCTTCATTTATGTCCCTGTCTGTCTTCAGCATATTCAGTCAGAAGTGACACTGGAAAGGTAAAAGATCATTTAATTATGATTCCACTGTTTTCACATTGTGGTGTTCTCATTAGAAAAATCCTAGTAAAGTCACACCTAGACTTTTTTCAGAAACTTTCCCTGGTGAAAATTAACTTCTCTGCTCACACCACTAGTGAGAGAAAAAGCCTACACACAAACAATTAGGAAATGAAAGAAAAAAATGTAAAACTGCATTTTTGGCCATTTAAGGCTATGAACTGAGAAAGAACGAATAAGCCCTTATGTGAAAACAAAACAAAATTTTAACATTGTTAAAAGCTGGAATATTTCTCTTTTTCAAGTAATTCTCTATAAATACGCCACTATAATTAAGGCCCTAACCCACAAAGTCTTGCATCCTATCCTACAGTAAACCGCTTACAGATGATTCCAAAGATAACCTGTGTGCTGAACTTGACATTAAATTTCTCCCTCTGCTCATACACAAGAGAGAACTAGAGAGAACGTAACACCAAAGAGTAAGTTTCTTTTAAATTCTTCCTGAAAGTTAACCACTGCCTCAGTGCTCGGCTTGCTCAAGATCTGATGTCTCTATTCACCTACAGCCATCCAGTTCTTGTGCTGTAATTTAATGGCACCAAGCCAAACATCACTGGTCTTGCACATTTCTAGTAGTGTAAGTAGGCAGGGCAGGCTTATGCTGTTGAGTACAAAACACTTCCACTGATGATGAACATGCTCAGAAAATACAGGCAACAGAAGCTGTGGATGTGAAGCTTGCCATTATAGACACTTCATGCACATAGCTAAGTTTGTATTTCTTCTATAAACCCAGATAAAAAGGTATTTTTAAAGAGCTAAAGTTCAAATTCAGTTTTTCAGTGAAAAGGTTTCACATGAAATGGGTTTTAAAACTGCAGCCTCTGAGGAGGATGTACTGAGTCCCATCCGTGCCTCAATCAAAATATTCCAGGGACAGGAGGCCAGAACTGTAAACTCTGCCTCTCATGCTATCCCTCGCTTTTACTGCTGGTGCTCTTTACTCCCTCACCCACCTCACTGCTCTCACTTGGAACGCCGAGGCTTCCACTAGCTGCATCCCACAGGCTCAACAGTTACCCTGGCTACATCTGCATCTCACTCCAAAGGCCCATCTATCCTGCACTCCACACAAAAGCAAGAAACTCCTCGAGTCCTTCCACGTTCATCCTGCAGTACCCACTGCCTTCATTTGCTGTTATTAGAAAACCTGAATGCGACACCTGCGCATTCTGGGACCCAACGACAGAGGGCTAAAGAGTCCCCAGCCTCCCCAGCCCTTGCCTGGGAGGGCACTGCAATACTGCAGCCATCCCTGCTGCTCTCTCACGCCACTGATACAAGACAGGGTGGCAGCTGTCGTGCTGTCCTTTCTATCCTCCACAGCATGGTACTATGGGGGGAAAGAGAAAAGCACCTGCTAGGGACCATCATATCTCTCATACCCAAAGCAACCAGCAGGAAGTTTTTGAACATCAGTGAGCATTTTGGACATTGCCATAAACTGTTGTTGCATAGCAACAACAATCCTGAATTTCATCACTTCTGTGCATATGCTCAAGACACCAGCTGGATTAGCTGGACAGTGGGCCAGTACCATCACCAAGTACTCCATTCAGAATGGAAACTACTCTAGCAGCCCTTTACCACTTACACAGCTGCAGAATGGACAAATCACACATAGAATCACAGCATCAGTTAGGTTGGAAAAGTCCTCTGAGATCAAGTCCAACCGATGACTGAAGACCACCATGTCAACTAAACCATGGCAGCAAGTGCCACCTCCAGCATTTCCTTAAAGAACTCCAGGGGTGATGACTCCACCACCTCCCTGAGCAGCCCACTGCAGTATCTAATCACCCGTTCTGTGAAGAATTTCTGCCTAATGCCTAAATTAAGCCTCCCCTGGTACCCAGTCACAGGGTGCTTAACATAATTTCTTCAACACAAGTGGGACCATACAGAAATTCTTCCAAAGGATTTACAAAGCCAAAAAGAAAAAGACCACATTTAAATCTCCTCCTTGAAAAAACAACAAAAAACCCAAACAAAACCCCACAGAAATCCAACAAACAAATGACAAAAAAAAATCATACCTTAGAGAAGCAAGGGAGAGAGACCAGAAATGCACTCTCCAACAGATCAACAGCATGGGAAATCTATGGCCCACTGCCAATCTGAGTATAAAATAAGAACACAGAGTAAGGATCTCCTCTCCCTGATGCAAACATGCGGTTTCAGAAGCCAGTACTAGTCCACAAGTCATCCACAAAATCATGGTAAAAAGAAAACAGTCTCAGACCAGGACAACTCCACAAAACGAACTTCCTTCAGAAGAAGTAGAAACAGCACCCCAACTTAAGTGCATGCATGACCCTTGTGTTGGATCAGGAAGGGTGCTTAGACCAGCTCAGGGCATCACTGCAGGCAGCCCACTCTGATTGCCACATCCATCTTCTTTCCTAGATACAGCTCACAGCTGTCCATTTGAAAAGCAGCCAGGAGAGGAGGCACAGGGCCTTGGAGTCTAGAAAGGTTTCATCCTGGTTTGGTATTTTATTCTTTCCCGTGAGAGCACTCCTTAAAACCTTCACATACCCAGAGATTAACTGAACACACTGTGTTCTGCAGACACACTCTTTTCAGTCCTGTGACTGAGATAACTGACATACAAGAGCTCACCTTATTAACTGACCCCTTTTTTTCACTTCAGAGTGTTCAGATTACACTACTCCACTTTCACTGTTAGGATGGGATCTGAGGCCAGAGGTTCACACAGCTACATCCTCACCTGTAAGGGAAGACTGAAACACTGCTGTATGCTGCTTGCTGGTCACTGGGAAGAGGTATGGTGCTATTTCTCAAACATCATTTTAGAAGATGCATCAAATCATCCTGTATTTCAGAAAATAACTACGCAGTCTTCAAATCTCCTAGGAGATCCAGGCCTCATTTAGAAGGGAAAAAATAGTTTCTTGGTACAATGGTGAACAGCAGCTTCTTTTAGAAAAAAGGGCTGCAGACCATACCTGATCTTTTAATTTTTAAATAAGCCTGATAAAACCAAGCCGTTACCACTGCTGATACAACCCTCAACCAGCCGATCATTCGAACCTTTCAGATGTTTAATACAAGCAAAACCGTGTAGAATAAACACAGAGAAGTGCAGACTTCCTGAAGAGCTGGTCCCAGTAAACAACATACAGATGTGAAAGAAAATTAATCACTTCTGAGAAGTGATTATTTCTCTTTTTTTTTTTTTTTTTTTTAGTTCACAGCTAGACAAGTAAGTTATATAGTACCTTCATAGATAAGCTGGTATAAGAAGAGTAAAAGACTTCTGCTTTGGGGGATTTTTTTTTTCAAATTTCCTGTGTTAGGTAAACCTTCCCATTAGCCTCAGTAGGTTTATGTTCAAGCTCAAGTTTATTTGTAGATTCCAGAGTTTTCATTTTCCTGTGCAGGTTTCACCATTGGAAAATGGCAACTACTTGCTCTACAGAGTTACAAGGGCCTTCTTGGAACTCAGGCAGCCACACAAGAAGTACAGAAAAATGTAAGCAAGACAACAATCCTTATCACTATCACTGTCTCTTCTGCACTGGATTGGTACACAGCCTCCTGACTCCTTCTCTCCTCTTTGCTTTTCAAACTATGGTTTTATTTTCACCACAAATTAAAGTTACCAAGTTAGGAAAGTCAATGCAAGAAGATGAAATCTTAGCTTTGCAAAAACTGAGTAACTTACTATGTATATGAACTGAAAACATTCATAAGCTAAATAGGTCTGAAAGAGAACAGCAGTTCAGTGAACTAAAATTGCTAAAACATTTTGGCACCCTCAACAACTAGGTCCAATGATATTTCTTTACATAAGTCACCAACAAGAAGGAAACAAATTTTAACAACTTTAATTTTTAATTTTGAACCATGTGTTGGAATAGCTAAATGTAAATTAAGAGCTGCTGACAAATAACAAGATGAAGTAATACACACACTGGCTCTTCTTTGAGATCCAATGATCTATGAGCAACACATACAATGTTCAGCCACTGAACAGCATTCTGACAGGTTTGTATTATTCCAGACATGCAGAAAAAGCATATTAGAAAATTCACTAATTTACTTAAGTTACAGCTAAGCCTACTACTGATCCAAAAGCCAACCCTATTTTGGCTGCCAGGCCTACGTCTGATTCAAGGGTCTTTAGTCTCTCTTGGAGAGGAGAGTATTCCTTGATTTGGAAACTCCCTGTAAAACCCCCATCCTAGGGAATACCTGGAAGACATCAAGATTTAAACACATTTCAATTGTTCCCAGCTCATCTACATACACTTACGACTCTACTCATATTTCAAAGCTGTCTGAGCAGCATGCTTCAAAAACTCATAGTCAAACTATACACTTACGGTACAGCAGGAAAGATCCATCCCTCAGGTTTTTTGGGGATTGGCCTTGCAGAAATACCTCTGAGTTCCTGTAGGCATCCAACACCAACAACAGGCATTTTAAATAAATAATTTAATTTCCTTAAGTGTTGGAGAGGAGGAAAAAAGCCAGGGAAAAAATGTTCACTTTCAAAGACATACAAAGAATGAGAAAAAGTTAACCTTTTAATAGTTTTTATTTCATCAAAAGGAGGTCAAGTTTTACTAAAAGAGAACCTTCATCCCTGCTCTTATGGAAGGCTCCAACAATTATCCTCTCAAAGCCAAAGCAGCTACTGAAAGCCCCACACAGACATTACCTGTTTCAAAGACAAAAATACTAAACCAAAAACATTCTCCAGCACAAGCCTTTTAATATTAACAGCACTGCTAGGCTGCTCCATTCTGCCTGGATCAGCCCTAAACAACTGGCAATCTACTTCAATTTAAAGGGTGAGAGAACCAGGAGATTTCACATGGACCACGCACATTTTCCAGAAACAAACACTGTGTTTCAGGTTTCACTACCAGCAGCGAGTGTGCTAAAAGTCTATTCTGCCAGGGAGCTTTCACACCCACATATCAGTCAACACAAGAAAAGGTGACAACAGCACTAACAAGCAACAGGAAACTCAAATACTATACTTGGTCCTACAAAACCAAATTTCAAATTACACTACCGAATACTTCCCTGGGCCAAGTGGGCATTTAGTGTACTTTCAACCATGCATCATGGTTGCATGTTTTAATTACTACCTACCACCTTTTTGATTCTCGGCCATCAGCTGTTGTTATCAAGCCATGACATCTTTTAAGTGCCTGCTGTCAGTAGCTATGGTACAACAAGGCAAGAACAAGCCAGTGAAAGAAATCCATGTGGTGATCCAGGTTCGCCATCAAACTTGTGCCAACATGAACAAATTCATTTTCCATCCCATTCCAAGCCTCCCAGATTTCCATTAAAAAAAAAATCTGAACACCAGTTCAGAATACCCAGTTCCCAAGGAATCCAACTATAGAGATTCCTAATAGCTTCAGAGCAAAATAAATTAGGCCAAAATCTGCGAACAAGATCAGTTCCCACCAAGGTCAAAGAAACTCAACATCTTAAAAAGTAGGAGCTTTTCTGAATCTCAGCCTAATTCATATGCAAGGATTACTTTTTCAGGAATAAGCACTTGTACAAAGAACTTGTCCCCCATCTAATTTGTCTAAAACAAGATTTAGAGATCTTGATCTTACACATTAGGAAACAGCTTTGCACCAGAAGAAATCTTTGGTAAAGCTGTCTAAGAATAAATTACTTTGCTTCCAAAGTCTTGCCCAAGCTACGAACCAAGCATTTTAATTAAGGTCTCCTAACTGCAGTTAGTGTAATTTCGGGTAGGGGGCAGGGAAGAAACATGCTTTTCCACAGTCTGCGGGTACCAAAGTGACTTTAAAAACACACATTAGCTGTAGTAAATGTTCTAACCATGTTCTGTGATTTCAGAAACATATTTCCCTGTTTGAAGAAATTTCCCAATATCTGTTTCTACAGAACTTTTTCACAACGGCAAACAGGAGAAACTAGGAACCCCGGAAAATCAGGGAAGTTATTTGTTAACATATGAACAGACACAGTGTGTCAGACTGGAGGTCCAACCTACTCTGCCTCTGGCTGTTCTTTCTGTTCTATAGCCAAAGGCACAAAAGAAACATCCCAAAATACTGTTTTCCTTCAGTGATTCTCTTGCAAGCAGAGCTACACTGTTTCATTACTGCAGCAAAAATACTAAAGGAAAACCTGCCAAAAAGTAAAGTGATTAAGCATTACATTTTAATAGATTATTCAAGAGAAACTAGGGATCAAATCACAGCACAAAAATATTGTGCCAACCCCCACCCAAACAATAGCTATTGTGAGCCAAGATGCAGCCCCTTCACTGATCAGGAAACCACTGAACACAGTAGCACAAAACTGAGGAAAGACTTCTACTACAAGAGCTGGTGGTCAGCACAGCACACCTGGAAGTGATAGTCTGCTGCAACCATAATTCTCTGCTATGCACTTGAGCTTACTTTACCCAGAGAAAAAAAAAAGACAGAACTCCCCATTGACCCTATACCTTTCTCATTCAATCACTTCTCACTCCTCACAGTGTCATTGGGGGCTCCACTCCTATTTGACTCAAATGAGCACTTACATCCCACCAGTCTCTTAGAAACATTCACAATTAAAACAGCAGCTGACCAGCATCAATCAAGCAAAGTCTTCTCTACTCTCCAGAGCCTTCTCAGGGAGACACGAGCTATATGCTAAAGATCCATGTGGTTTGATTACAGTATTTAGAACCAATGATAACCTGTCAGATACATAAAGATATCTAAGAGAGCCTTTAAATTACATTTAGACCAGACAATAGCAAGATCCACTACTTCTATGGAAAAAAACAAGTTCTGATCCACAAGAATGCTCTACCTTGAGGTGCAATGCTAGTTGAAAATGGGCAATCCATCACTAGTAAGCAACAAAAGTGATGAAGATCAATGCCCTATGGCACACATAAAGACTGAAGCTAGTCACATTGCACTAACAAAGGAATCAGAAAGGAAACTAGCTAAGAGTTCTTGAAACTAAGTTAGCCCCAAACAAAAGCAATTTAGACTGGTGGATGCCTATGACCAAAGATTTTTCACTCTACTGAATCACAGAAAAAAACCCCAAAAAACAGAAACCAGAATTTGAAGCACACATCCTCCCAGATGCTGAGAGCTGAGGGCCTAAAACAGCATTAGAAAGAGAAAGAAAAACAAAATGGAGTTTCAATCCCCTACCTAGCAGCAACCCTGTACTTTCTACTCAAAGCATGTTAAAATTTTGGTTCAGGAAAAAGGTCAAAAAAATACCTACTCTTTTCAAAATTCACTTCAAGCTGGACAAAGTCCCTGGACTTTGATCTATTTCTTGAGACAGAAGGAAAGGTTACACCAAAATATCAAGCCACAAAGTCAAAAAATATAACTCCATCCAGTGCTTGTTCACTTGCAAATAGATCTTTTTTTCTTCTATAGCCCCAGTTCCCACTTGCAGTTCATGCAACCAGGAACAACTAACGGTGTAGCACAAACTATTTTTCTCCACAGATTAAACAAGCTTTAAAAGGTCTCTCTTTGAAAGAGAAAACTTCTACCAAGGGACAAAGGGTGCTGTTCGATTCTATCATCACATACTTTTCCCCCAGCACACAGTGCTCCAACCCAATATGCCAGCAACAATACTTCCCTTTTACTCTTATGCTTTCCCCTTTTCTACTAGATACAGTGTGCAGGTCAGCAACTACAATTGTGGGGGGATTTTTATATCATCAATCTTTCATCAAAATAGTAGTCTTGCTTAGTTTCTTTTTCCCTTTCCTCCCTCTTACACACAGTTTTACAGGAGTTTTCTTTCAATGCTTGAAAACTACCAGATTGACAGCTCCAGTGAATTAAGCTCCCTCTTTGTCGACAAAACAAGAGCAGCACCACAGGCAACCTCAGAACAAGCTCCCTCTATCCTTCTCTTCCCACCCCTCCAACTAGCAAGTGTATCTGAATGCTGAGCTTCACACACAGCTCTATCATGCCAGGGTGCCTTGTACAGAGTCTCTGATAACACAGTTCACCCAGACTATCTCAAATGACACTTACGTTAAAGCCACACATGCTGGAAACATCATGACTCAACACATTATCGGCGTATACCTGTTCCAGACAGCACAATAGCTCTAAAACCACGAGCCTGGCTGAGTGCATGCACATCTACGCTTAAAGACCGACAGGCAAAGAAAATCCATTTTAGACAACGGGGTGAAAGAATGCAGACCTGAAGCAACTTAAAGTCGTACTTGAGACCTGAGAAAGGCAATGTTAACTAAAACTCAATAGGAAGACCAGAAAAACTCAATACTCTCAATATAAGACAAAAGTCAGGTGCAGATTTTATTAAAAAATTAATTGCACATTTGGCATAAATGCCAGAAAGACAGGGGTTCTGTTACTATTGCAGTACTAATCCAGTGCTTCACTTTCTGAGAGTGCCCCTCTGCTATGTTAGCACTTAACCTCATCAGGCAGCAAACGAGGATCTGTACACTCTTCTCTCTTCAGTTACAAGGGGCTTTTAAGTTCCACAAACCCCTCCACTGTTGGTTTCAAGTCACAGATTATCATGCACTAGATTAAGCTAGAAGATGGCTTCTGAACTGTACCAAACTCTTAGTTCCTCCTCCCTCTTCTAGAAGCTATTTTATTTTTAGGAGGAAAGGGTTTTCTTTTTAGGGAAGAACTTTTGACCTCTGAACTTTTCAAGACATCTCGACCGAAATTTTTTTTTTTTTAATTAGTCAAAAGCCAAGGTGTTTTTGTAAAATGAACACCTAGACATACACTTAAAAATAAGTAATACCTATTCCTTTACAGGCTTAAAAAAAAAAAACCAAACAAAAAAACCACACTAAAACCAAAACCCAACAAACCCCGCCCCCCCCCCCCCCAACAACACAGCAAATTCAACTTTGTATTTGCTTATGTTTTTATTCACGGCCAAACTAGAGAACTGCCAACAAACGTCAATAGCCTCCCTACGTTCCCCTGATGGCAGAAATGAAACTGAGCTCAAAAATGCATTAATAGGTTTATGTGGAGCAGATCCATCCGTGGCTATTAAAGGTGGTACCATGGACACAAATGCTGCCACCAGAGTCTCTAGAAGTGACTGACAGAATGCAAGGAGGGTCTGCCAAGGGGAAGGTGAGCACATTTGCTCTGTGCCTCACACTTTCCCTAAGCATCTACTATAACCATCCCTTCAGGTCCTAGCTGGCTGGGTTCAGATCTGTTTGGCTGCCCTTACACTCTTCAGCTGGCCTGTCACCCCAAACAGCTCCAAGCAATTACGTTCTCTGCTACAAAGCAAAACATACTGATGAACTTGTATGGGAGTAACCTCACCATTACCCCTGCCAGCCCCTCACCCTTCAAATGGCAGCAAGGAGAGCCCATTCCGTCTGCACTGGTACCAGACTCCAGTGACAGCAGCCAGAGGGGGCTGGATCCTCAGCCTGTAAACTCCCCAAAACTGAGACGAGATTTTGTAATCAAAATAACAGCATGTTCCTGAACAAAGCAGCATCTACATGCAGCTGCATGACATGCAGATAGAGCTAAAGAACAAGAGTGTTCTGTATTTACATTCACCTCTGTGGTTTGTTTTTTAACTACAAGGAAATAACTCCTTGAAACACACATACCCAATTGGGTTCAAGTGGTCACTGCTGGACTCACTAAAACATACCATATTGCTGAAGCAGGCAGTGTTTCACAGCCCACCGATACAAATGATGACACTTCTCATCCTTGTAGGGAAAGCAGGGTAACAAGGAATAAGCCTAGTCATCCCACCAATTTTTTTAACCACAAAAGTAATTTCAGAATGGCAGGGAGAAAGGACTGTGGCACTGTGGCTGCCAATGGGTCAGGTGTGGCATTTTGTAAGTGAACCTTTATGATATCATTTCCTTCCAGCACCATTAATCGCCCCAGACAACACTTGTTCTATCAGCTATTAACCAGTTGCCCCAACTCCAACATGAAGATAACTTTATCAAGGTTAGGCAGCAAGAGCCATTACTAAGCACTAAACACACAGTGCCAAGGGCCTTGTTTCCAGAATATCCTCTGAACTACTTCTTCCTGCTGTAACAAAACACATTGCAGTATTGCATGTATTTATCCATACCTAACATCAGGTAGAAAATTACAGAAAGTACAAAGAATCACCAGCATGTTAAAACACAGATTTCAGAAAAGGATTTCTATGTTGCTTATGGCCAAAACATTCAACTCAAACTAGGTCTCTTAGATCACTGATTTTTAGCTCATTAGTGCTCTTGGTGGGGGGACACCCTCAATATCCATGAATGTTGGTGGTGTAGCCTGATGAGACAACCATGGGGCTTTAGAATGACAGGCAGGAGCATCATGGCTTCACAGCTCAAGATTCAGTATTTTGTATTTTGCTACAGACATGTCTCATTCACTTGTTTTTCTTCCTGCCAGTGGCACCATGGAGAATTCAGTTTCACGAGGCAGTGCCTCAGGACCCAGACCGCACATGCAGAACCAGCGCGTTACAAAGGGAAAGAACTGAAGACGCCTTGTTGACAAGGAGAAAGAAAAGTCTGTGAGGAGTGCAATGAAGAGCAAAAATAAGCCTGTTTCTGAGGAGGCAGGACCAACTTCGAATTCTTCCAAGCAAGCAAACTTGACTCAGCAGTATCTTACAAGACAAGACATGTTACAAATCTTCACTAACCGGCATCAGAGGGGAGAAGATTAAACAGCTTGATGTGAACTGAACCTGCTTCCAAGTCCTGTGCTTGGCTCTGCCAATTACTTTCCTAAAAGTGCCATTAGATCTGGAAACATGATTTTCTCCACTCTACAGAGCCGAGCCTCGAGAGCCCTCAGAGCAACCTCTCAAAGTACGCACACCCTGCTGCCTGCATAGGTAGTACCCTGGCTGTGGGAAGGAGCAGACTTGTGCTTTGGTTCCCAGTTCACAGGAATTATTCTACATGAGTGGCAATCACACTCCAGTCAAATTAGCCCAAGCACTGCAGCTGGGAGGAAAGAACTACAAGTAAGGACATTCTGCTTGGAAAGAAAGGACACCTCCTTCAGTGAAACTCAGTTATTTTGAAAGCCATTCCAAAAGAGTGTGGTTGTCCTCCAAATATGATTTCTCTCTGAATACTAACTAGCATTTTTGTAGTATTTGGACAGTATGGAAGTATTAGCAGCTTCCTCCTCAATCATATTAACCACGTAACTCCTTCTGAGCAGAGTTAAATTCCATTAGTACAAAACAAGCCATTGTTTCAAGGACTGAATACCGAACTCAAAAATGAGAAAACAGAAGATAACCAGACAAGAGAGGGTTTGTTCCACAACACTGTGGCACAGATGTGACCAGCTCAGGTGCTTATTTTATCTATTATCACACTTATTTTAGCGTGTTTCACGAGCACTGCTTCCTTCTTTCTTTGGAACATGTTCAAGAATGTCATCTCACCAAAAAGTGTCAACTGTTGAGATGAATAGCACATTATCTGGCCAATATCAGGAGATATGCTATCAATTCCCAGGTGCAGCACATTAAGACAGAGGACACACTTTCTGTGATCTCTGACACTCAACTTACACTAAGCCTCTACATTCAAGAGATCTACACACATTAAGACTGTGTGCTTAGACTTCCCAAGTCATGACTCCTGAATTAGTAAAGGGACTTCAAGCTACTTAATGTATACCAAGAACGGTTTCTCAGGTACCTTCTGCACTATTACAGATTGAACCGAGTCAGGAACAGCACTGATCTCAGGAGAGGTCAACATCTCTGCCCTGAAACAGCACCACGGGCCTGTATCATTCCCAGCATATTTGTCCAAGGTGGTTGTAGAGCTCTCAAGTAAAAAATTCCACTGCCTACCTAGACAATTACAGTATCTTTTTCACTTACCTATCATCCCTTCTTGGCACAGTTGAAGGCCACTACTTTTTCTTCTACCTACAACAGAACTAGGGAATATGCTTGGCAGAGGAGGGGGAGCACGTGTTGGATTTTTTTCTTTCCTGCAACAACTTTTTACAGTCAAGATCCATCTCCAGCCTCTTCTTTATGTTGAATAGCACAGTACAATATACTGTATTTACAAAACCTCTGATTCTTCTCACTGCTCTCTTTTGGGCACTTCCCAGCTGATCTGCCTTTTCCTCGAAATGTTGTGCCCCAGACCAAAGGCAGTAGGTGAGGCTACTGCAGCAGCGTTATCAGTGCTGTGCAGAATGGAGGCATTACTTCACACGCCTTGCAGGCTCTGTTCCAACTCACGCACCCCAAGACGACATTTGCTTGGGTTTTTTTGGGGCTTTTTTTTGGCAACACTGTCAATTTGTATTCTGCCTGTGATCTGCAAAAGAATGCACATCTTTTTCAGAAAAGCTGCCACATGACCAGGCTTATTGTTCCTTTGCTGCATATCAGTTCCAACAGGTTGTGGTAACGGGACGTGCCATAAGGAAGACACAAACTTCCTGAACCTGAGGTAAATGATTGCTAGACCACGAAACAGAGTCGCTATGAAAGGGTGATTGTTACAGTCACTTCTGTTGTCCAGCAGCTGCGCTGTGTTCCCATGAAATGGTTCTGCAAGCACAACACCATAAGCTCTTTGTGAGAAGAATGCCTGTCAGTAGGTGCTCTCAGAGATTAAGAAAATGCACACATATCCAGCTCTTCTGGGATGTAAAGTCTCTACATATGACCGGAAGAAGGAGCAGGAATCCAGAAACAGAGTGAGCTTCTCCTCCAAGAAATACACCCTTCTTTGCTGCTACCTTCAACACTTTTTCATGGCTTAGTATAATTTCTACCATTAGGCCAGTTGTCTTTGTTAAGAGTTGATGTCAAAGAAACTTACCCACCCATCTGGCCCCCAGTTACTTCTCATGATATAGTATTTCAGACTAACACAACCAACAATGGGAGCTATTGATCAACACACATACATTTTATTTTTATGGCTTTTAAGGCTGTAAAAGCTAACTGGCACAAGCCAGATATTTAACAAAAGTAGTATTTAGGGTTTTTTGTGGGGAATTGGGGTTAAAGAAAATCCCCTGGGTTCTTCCTGGAAAAAAATATGTAATATACTTCATGCCTGCTATATAAAGAAACAGATTAATTTAATACCCTCAAACCAGCATTATTCTTAAATCTGTCTTAAAACTCATGTTTATGTTCTTGTGCACAGGCCATGGCACACAAGGGACCACAAATAAAGTTTAGAAGAGAAAAAGAGAACCATGCAGATCTACAGCACTGACAACAGTGCTTGCCATTTTAAGGTAGATTACTAGATAGTGTGATTTCTCATATGTGCTAAAATAATACTTAACCATATCACAAAAATTAGATGGACAGAAGTTGAAGAAACAATTTAGCCTAAAGAAAAGGAAAAAAACCAAACAAGTTCAAGCACACAAATTTAAATTAGGCATACTAATATTTTGGTAGGAAAAAAAAATCATTGGTTGCTATGTTCAGCAGATCGACCTGGTATCAGCCTCAAAATAGCTTCATCATAACTCCATGAAAAAAAACAACAAACCAACACACCACAGTGACCTGTCATAACAAAATGGTTTTCAGCACAGGTGACAGATACTCTCTTGGAGCTACATACCCAAAGTTCTGTGCTAAATCCCAGGCCTGCTGAACTGATGCAGGTGGCAATTCAAGAACACAGCCTTGAGTTTCCAAACAGTCTTCACCAGTGCATAGCACCCAGGAATCCAAACTGGACCAAGACAGCATCCCCTGACATGCAGGAAGCTGAGTTATCAGTTTGTCATGGATGATCTCTCAAGGAGGGAAGATGACAATTTGGCTTGCTCACTAGAAATCAAGACAACTGGGCTTTACTAAAAGGCATCACTCAACCACCCCCCTTCCATTGTTTTTTGTGGGCAGAATTTGAGTTTCTCAGCATTTCTATCATTTCCTGAGGGCTTCTTCCTCCCAGATGCTCACCCTGTTTTATGAAAAACAAACCAAAACAAAAAAACCAAACCAAAACAAAAAGAAAGCCAAAACCAAAACAAAATAAATAAACAAAAAAACCCACAGCAGAGTAAAATCTTACCATAAATAATCTGGCCATTAGGGTGTACAAGCACTGCTCTTCTATCAGTGAAATTGTAGGATTTATTATTACATGAATTACATCTTCAGGCAACTCTTCAACTCCTTTTCTATTCATTTTCTACATGCCATTAAGAGGAAATTCTGACTTCTTATGTATATAGCTATACAGAAAAGCTACCACATTACCATGCAAACTTACAAGCTGCACATGTGAATGCTTTTGTCAAAAATAACTGAGAAGTAGCTTATCCTTTAGAATTAGGTGAGATTAAATTATCTCCTCTTGGATGAAGCGTATTTCACTTCACATCACTATAACTTATTCATATTGCCGTGACCTTACTGCCTCATATCTCCAGAGCTCCCAGAAGAGACCACAGTAACAGCTGACAAGCAGAACAACTACCAAGGAAATGGAGGCTTTTACAGAGCAAAGAGACATTTGTAAATGGCTGCACCTCACTAATCTTAACTGGTGCCAAACACACACAACCCATTTACTGAGTAGATATATGCATTTTTATGCATATATGCCACTCCTCATATGGCATGAACGGGAGTCTTTTTATTCACAGCGTCCACAGAGACCCAGCAGCACGCAAATTTTACAAAATGATAACATGGGCATCCAAGAGTCCTCACCACCATCTGATATTCACACAACAGCTCTCCCATCTCTATAATGGAACGTGGCACCTCCATTTCCCTAACCTCGTATTAGTGCTCATGCACCTGCACAGTGACAGCCATTCCAAGGTCAGTGTGATGAGCACGGAACTGATAGGATTGAGAGTCTTTGCCAACTGCATAACCATTAAATCCAGCTTGAGACAGAGGATGAGACGAAGCAGCTAGAGAAAGGAGGAACTGTTCCTTTCAGCAGCAGCCGGGACACATGACAACATCACAACTACACACTTATATCACAGGCTCCTAAATTCTCAGCTAGGAGTGCCTACAAACCTTGCTTACTTTTCAGTAGGTAATAGATACTCTATATTTTGACAACAGATAGCAACCTAAAGCTCTGAGACTGTACTATCTTAGAGGAGCAGAACATAAAGGCTCACAAGAAAGTCTATTTGAGATGCACAAACCAGACATTTGCACACCACAGTCCCACAAGGACCCTACACTCTGCAGCTGCAGCATATATGCTGGAATACAGATAATTCCAAGTGCAACACAAAGCACAGTGTTCTAGCAGCTTTACTAAAAGCACAGGACAACTTGGCAATAGTAGTAAATTGCCTGACTAATAAATTCACTGACAGTATAAGAAACATATACCAAGTGCCCTGTTCCACATAAAAGAGCTCAACCCCGTATGACAACTCAAAAAAGGAATGCCTTCCTATCAGCAAGGCTGAGACAAACTCTCTTCTCACCACTGAAACTGTACCGATGCACAGAACAGAACATAAAAGTCTTGCTCCAATGCCAGCTTACAAAGCAGCTTATACAGAAAAGAGCTGCTGGGCAAAACAAAAAACCACCTCAGGAAACAGACCAGAAGAGAGGACACACCTCATCCCAAAGGAATGCCCCTGCTATGGTGCTTCAGACATAGCAGGGAGAATGACTAACCTGGCACTGGGGAGGGAAGTCACATTTCTCTCTATACACAGTGGCAGGTTCAGCCAGAGGATCAGAGTGAGCTTGGCCCATCTTCAGGTTTGGTCTCCCTCGGGAGATATCAGCTGCAGGCTTGAAACCTGGCTTCCCAGGTGACAGCTCTTAAGGCACTATTCAGGGATCACTGATTCTCTGCAAGAGACCTATGAAAACACACTGCCGTTCTTCTCACCACTCTGCTCAGAAACCCCAAGGAGATATAGAAGCACTAAGGTCTGCACTGGGCTGCAACTCACAGTTTGGGATCACTGTCTGGGCTATAAATGTGAAGGTAGATAGATACAAACACAGGCACTACCTTTATCTCTACAAAGTTACGCTCTACTAAGAATACAGCTCAGGTGGGACATATCTAGTCTGTCTCAGTGAGGACCAAACATGCAGGTGAACTCAAAGGCCTTTGACAAAAGGAAGATTCCCTTGTGGATAAAAAGATTACGCAAAAGTCCCAAGACACTATGTTCAGACAGGACAGCTCCCATGTCAGTCATACAGGAAGTTTCAAGATGGATACAAACACGAGGAAAGTATTTAAGGTTCTTGCCCAGTGTTTGTGGAGCAGAAAGCTGAAGGCAAGGCTGCCTATGCCCCAAAGCTGCACCTTAACTGCTGGTCCACTCACACTGGCTCATGTCTCCTTTCAGTTCAGACAATCTAACCTAAAATCTGGAGCCATGCTTAAGAAAGCAGCCCAGCACTTAAGAGTCTATCTCTCAGAGAATGCTTTGAACAGATTTTGAAATGTCTGTCCATGACCTCTTTTGGATGTCAGTGCTTTGCACAAGAAGTGGCTGCCCTGGCAAACTGTAAAGAAATGAAGATTCTCCTTATCCTCATAATACCCCTGATTTAAAGCCAGCATGCTTCAGGAGTTCATTAGGAGGCTCCTCTTACTTTCCTGGACTATATAACTGCTTCATTACAAATCCGTACAAACAAATCTGAACTTTGTAGTCATCCAGAAAGTATATCCCTAGGCAACAGGCAAATAAATTCCAAGTAGCAGTCACCATAAAGCACATAGAATAGACACACAGACACACAGTCCACTCTAACACATGAATCACTGTACAGGAATGAGTATGCTTGTCTTGTTTTTTACCATACACAAGATTTCTAGTAAGATGTATGTTGAGTTGGGCACAACTTCTTCTACGGAAAAAGAAGTTTACAAACACACAAGTTATCAAGTAGATATTATCCATAAACACTTGAAATCTTTGCCTAAATGAATGCAGCCTCCCTTTGGAGTCAATAGAAGTTACTGGGAATGAAAACAGAGCATCCAAGATACCAGCAGAATGTGCCCCAGTGACTGTACTGATACCTAAACCAAACATTTAACTCTGGTACAGAAATGCTAATAATGCTTTTAAAAGTACCAAAGCATGTATGAACAGCCACCTCTATCCAGTGTCTGCAAATGGTATTCAAATTGAGCTTAGCTTGTACAGGATGAGGTAGCCCAATTTTCACCAAGAAATTAGTAAAGTGCAGCAAGAGAGACACTTTGGGGTCAATTTTCACAGCACCATGAGGATCCAAAACTATTAATAAGTCTATACAGTACACAAAGAAATTGTGGATCCATGTTATGTAACACAAGTGTAAAGAATTTCTGAGGTAGAAAAAAATGAAGCAAAGCACATAGTCAAAAAGAGAAACAAGGACAATGGAGGACAAAAAGTCAGTTTTGGAGATTCCTAAATATAACAATGTACAGTACATAACACCAAGAAGTTTTTAATGGCTTTTCTGAGATTCACTGTAGTTTCCAGGCATGAAAAACAGCCTATACCAAAGCTCAAGGCCCTAAAAATTACATTTTTCATATGCCTAATAGAGGTAAAAGTGTATTTTTGAGCATCACAAAAACTAACCTAAAATCTCACGCAAGGGCAAAACTTAGCATTATTCATCGACAAGAATTTTGCTTAGAGACCCATGTGGAATAAGACATGAAAACAGAACTTGTGGCCCTTTCTATACTTCAAAAAAGTCTAATAAATTTCGCTGATGTTTGACAGAGGGGATACAGAATGCCAAGTACAAAAGCTGGTGTAAAAGCTTCTGTCACTTTCTTGAAATAGTTCTCTGTTTTGTCTCCTTCATCTTTACAGAAAGAAGCAAGTGCTGTCAACAGAAATTTCACAGGGACCGGTGTTTTTAGCATGACACGCTTTAAATAAAGTGTATTTGACATCCCATACAATATATTCTGTAAAGTTTGCAGGATATTTTCAATTATCAAAATTGATTTAGTATCCTTGTTACAAACTTACTCTAAGAATGAAGTAAGAAAAAGCTGTTATTCAGTACCAGAAACTGTGATGCATATGTCACAAGACCTTGGACCCACACGGAGTTTAAACTCCCAATTAAATTATAAAATTGTGTAATATACTGCATAAATTATCCTCTAAGCTATACAGATAAAGTCTAATTACAGCTTATCAAACTAACCTTTACCTCTGGGACAGCAAAAAGTAGACATGGTTATACCACCTTCAGATGTCTTATTCACATCTCAAAAGAATACAAGCTTACTCAGGAGTTTGCAGACCCTAATTTTACATATTTTCACATAACTTGAAGGAAAGTTATTCCCAGACGTTTGACTCTTTCTAATAATAACTCGGCTTCATAAGAAGGTCCGCAGAGATCCCAAATTACACTATTACAACGGGAATACCAGAGACCTCTCGGGAAGCAGGGGGCATTAGTGCACCCAGGCGGGCAGTAACGTGGGGCTGTGCCGGGCCCTCGCACACCCACGGGGACGCAGCACCATCCCGGATAGTGCTTCCCTGGAAAGACCGGCAGCGCCCAGGTGAGCGGGAAGCAGGAGCGCTTAGCCCGGCCCGGCGGCAGCGGGGCGGGGTGCCCGGGGCACTGCGAGCACCACGGCCCCGGTCCCGGCGGGCAGAGCCGGCTCCGCGGATCCACGCACTGAGTGCGGTACGCCCGAGGGCGGCACGGGCCACGGCCGAGCACGGAGCGGCCCCAGCCCATCCCGGAGCCGCCGCCTGCCCCGGCGGCCGCCCTGGCGCTCCCCGCGGCGAGGGCCGCCTCCTTACCGGCACAGCTCGGCGAAGGCCTGGAAATTCAGTTTCCTGATCTTCTTCTCGCTCAGCCAGTATCCCACCCGCTTCCCCTTCAGGAAGGTCTGCATGGTGCCGCCCCGCGAGCAGGGGACCAGTCCGGGGCGGCGGGGCAGCACGGCTGACGCTCGCACTCGGCGCCTGCCAAGCGACGGCTGGAAGAGAAGCAGAGAAAGGAGGATCAGCCGGTTCCCCGCGGCGGGCGCTGCCCCCCGCCCGCCCGCTCCGCTGAACCGCCGAGCCGCGCCAGGCGCAGCCCCCGGCAGCCGGGCAGCCCAGACAGGCCCTTCCCCGCACCCGCGGGCAGCTAGCCGAGGCAGAGAGAAGCCGCTCCCCGCAGCAGCCCCGGAGCGCCCAGCCGAGCAGGCACGCCGCAGCCGCCGCTGCCGCCCGCCCCGCGGCACGCCCGCAGCGCCCGCACGGACCCCGCCGCCGAGCTCGCCTCCGTACCCACTCGTCGCCGCCGCCGCTGCTGCTGCGCGGCCGCGGTGGTGGTGCTGCTGCTGGTGCTGGTGGCGGTGCTGCTGCAGCCGCTCAGCTCCCCATTTGCCCGCTATTCGCAGCCGCCTCCACTTCCTCCTCCTCCGGGCCGTCCCCTGCGCTCCGCTCCCACCCACCCCGCGGGGCGGGCACCGGGACGCTCCCGCCCCGCCGCAGCACCGAGGGGCCGCGCCCGCCCCGCGGGCTCCGCGCCGCGGCCGCCAGGGGGCGCCCGCGCCGCCGCCGTAAAGAGACAGCGCCCCTTTCTGGGCGTGGCCCGTGGATGCGCCGTGGGATTTTGGGTTCCTAGGAGGAACAGTTTTACACAGCTGCTAAAAGCGGTTGGTCAGTACATCTTTCACAGAAAAAAGATTCTAAGTAAACATGAATCTTCACTGCAAAACCAAGTATCTTCCTTCTTCCAGCATTTGCAAGTATCTGTAGGGATTAAACAGAGTTTTCAATAACAGCTATTTCTTATTTAACTTTCTTTTGCAGGAGGCAAAAGGCAGGCAATGCAAGCATAAGCTGACATTCTATTTTTTGGATTGTGCATCCCTAAATACTGAGGCAGCTGTTCTGTGCTTCATTTCAGAGGAAGAATCTTTCAGTCTGATTACTGTGCTGTCTCAAAGGACAAGTATAATTTCCCCGTTTTTGTTTTTCCCCTTCATCTGAAATGATCACCATTTCACCCTGAACATTTTTCTCTGTCTCTCCCGGAGTGGAAAGCATGGCCTTGACAATAACGATGTCCTTCACAGAGGGGTTGGCAGTACCTGCAATCCTGAACTGAGGTGCAGATGATGCTTCTATGATGATGCTTTCTGTGAACCAGCCCTGGAGCCCTGTGCAGTGGGAACTGCTCAGCGAGTTGTGCTGACTCACAGTGCCACAACAAATGTGGTTTTATAATTTCAGCAGAGTATTGGAACAGTGGTAGAAGTATCCATGTGAAGGAAGGAAGGGTGAAAGCCTTAAGAAATATGAAAGGGGTCATTGACTTTGGGAGTTGGTAGAAAGCGTTTTACATTCCTGTCATTATTCACATGATCAGTGCAGTCATCCTGACCCAAGGGTATATTGGGAAGTAGGGAACGAATGGAAACACCTGCAAACAGCTCATACCAATGTTTTTTGAGAATTTGTATCATAGCATTTTTTCTCCATTTGTGATTGCTTTGAGGAATAAATATCTTTATTTGTCTCCTTCATCTTATTTGCCACTGATATGTTCTAACCTTTATTTTACAGAACACTTTTTATCTTAATCATATTCACACATTTTTTCACAGTAAATTAATTAATGTAATTAGAATTAGTAAATGTATTTTGATAGCATGATTCCTGCTGCAGAATATTTCACTGATACGTAGACATTTTATGAGAGTATGGTAATTTTGGAAAAATTTGTAACTCAAAAATACAAGACTTCATCAAACATTATCAAATTTATATACAAATCCTGAAACAAATTGACTTGGGGTTCTTGTTATGAAGTGTTTCATTTTGCCAATATCAGTGCTTTATTTCAGCTATCATTTCACTGAAGACTTTTTTAAAATTTGAATCAGTATATTAAGCTCAAAAATTATATTTGTATCAGAATAGAATATGAATGTATTGACACATGAAAATATTGAAGCCAACTTCCTAAATTATTTCTTTCTGAATGGTTTTTTCTTTAAGAAATGTCATGGTTTCAGACCAATCTAAAACACAGTCTGCAGAGACAGAAATATTTATGTATGTTTTTCTGGATGCCGGAGAGCAGGTTTTTAGAGGTGTTGAGCATTCCTAGCTCCTGTGGAATTGAAGCACAGGCACTAAAAAGGAGGAATTTGCTTTGCTCCGATATAGACAAACTTGAATGAAATAGATCAACGGCCAGATTCAATCTTAGGAAGGAGGAGGCTGGTAAATGCCTTCATTTTAAATTACAATTTTTGAATCTTAACGCTTGAACAACTGCAGATGGGGGAAACGTATTTCACCTGGCGTGCCACTGTACTGCATCTTGCTGTTCAATGTTGCTAAATAAATTACAATCCTCTGTTTACATTGCAGAGCTTGTTCAGGCAATGCCAGACCTGCGACCACAGGAAGCCCCAGGGTAATGTTTATGCCATTCCTGATCAGGAGCAAGCTGACTATTCCTGTGACTTTCTGTGGCCCAACTCCATAAGCTGCAGCTCATGAGCTGCTTCATGCTAATTAAAGGGGTGAGGGTTGATTAGGATCTTGAGCCCTCCGGCAATCAGAACTATCTTCCTCTTCATCTTAGCTTCAGCTACAGGCCAAAGCAGGTTCCCCTTGTTTAGCTGGAACCTCTCACACCTTGTCTTCTAACCCTTTCAACAAATACAGGGGCTCTGACAAGGCTGGATACTTGCAATGTGGCACAAGTTAGTGAAATTCCATGGAAATTCATTTTAGATTAGTATGAGGCATCCCCACTTAATTAGTTATCGAAGTATATTTTCTCAGTATTTTTTGAATTAGTTTTTCAGCACCTGGCAGAAGTCATGATAGGATCTTTTGCAATGAGTGAAATGAAGGTGGTGAAGTGATTTACATTGCCTGCAGTTTAGAGTTTTTACTTTTATTTGCATTTTGTATTATTACAGGATAGTTGTTACTCTGCTGCAGATGGGCAGGAGGGTGGGCTGAGCCTTCTGTATCAGAACAGGTCTCCTCTTTCTCCAGTCAGTCAAACCACCAAGTCAGATCATGTGCTAACATGGCACTGCTGGAATGAGGTTGTAGGTAGGAGGGAGCACAAAGAAAACCCTGTATATGCTGCACTGCAGCTTCTGGCCCCTGAGAGAGGGACTCAAAGAGGAATCCAGGTGCTGCACGGCATGTGGAACTTGTCATCACCAGTGAGGCAGCCAGAGAGAAATGTACAAGAGGCATGGTGGGCTGCCATTTCCTCAGGTCTCTGCTATATCTATAACCGATTCACCACTGCAAGATTCATAAAAAGGCCAGACAGGACTTCTTTCCACAGTGGTTCACTAGAGGATGTGTGTGACAGAAGCTGAGCTTCTACAATTTATGGTTGTTTTTTGCCTCTGATACTATCAGATGGATTTGGTTGGTTTGTTTTTTTTCTTTAATACACTACAGTTAGTTTGCTTTGGAATACTGCTGGCATGGGCTTTGGAAATGCTTTTCTGCATCTACTCTTTTTGCACTTGTAAGACTATACATTGTGGTAGCTTTTAAAAAGATGGAAATTGCTGCCCTTCCCAGAGAGCAAAAAAGCCAGTGTCTCCTGATGGGACTCTGCAAAATCAGCAAGCACAATGCCTGTGAACTGTTAGTGAACTCTAAGGAAGCATTTAAACAAAACAGGAAAAGGGTCCTCAATCACTGGAGCCATAAGCATGAGAAGAAAGTGCAAGTGATGCTGCGGCCCACACCGGACTTCTATCTTTCCTGTTCTCTCAATTTTAGTAGTCTAAAAGGTTCAACTGTAGCCACAAACAACTCATGGAAGTGGAGAACCACTGGAAGGAGGACATGTTCTTGAGGTCACCTTGAACATGTTCTTAACATGAGAAGCAAAGACAGATGTAAGCCAGAAAAATACGGGTCAATAGTGGTAGGATTAATATATGTCTAGGTCAGTTTATATGGCTTTATATGTAAGAGTTATGTGTCCATGTCAGTCTTATGTACATTAATCATATTAAAAAGTTACATTGTTTAAAAAAAAATAAATTACAGCAATGAAAAATATATATGATTTTTTTTGTGGTAAGATGGCTCATTTTGCTGGAAGCATACTCCCAGAATTGTTATACATACTTAAAACTACCTGATTAAAAAAACACAAACAGCTATAAGCAGAATAACTCTCTTAGCATGAAACACATCCCCCATCCTTGGCTTTTTCCCACTCAGAGTGCATTTTGAAACATTATCTAATGTTTGAAAAGCCTCTTTTGGTTATACTCAATAACCAAAAGAGGCTTTTTTTTCCTGCTTGCTTGAGTACCAGTCTCATATCCAAAGATTAAACTATACATATACATCTCCTCCACGTTACCAACACTCTGTCCTGTAACATCCCATTTCTACCTCCTACTACATGCAGCCCTTCTGAAGGAAGAAGATCATGTAGAAAAGAACTGGAAGTTCAGGAGACAAGTAAATTATAGAAAACAGGAGCTAATCAGCTGTAGTGTAAAAGGAAAAAGGGGGGAAAACCCAACCCAAAGCACCATCAACAAAAAGAGCTGGAATAAATCAACTGAGACCACAATTTGGTTATAGCTTTGAGCATTTACTAGATGCTCAGGCTTGTAAAGTGAAATAGATAGCTCGTTTAGAATCACAAACTTTCAGATATTTCAGATCACCTAGATTCTGTAAGACACTTGTAGTTGCATAGATGATAAATTCCATTAATACTTGTTGTATCACTGTGCTATTAAATGTATTATCTCACATACTCAGTGCCTGTCAGTCTGTAAATAAGGCTTAGGCAATGAGCACATCTGAATGTGGGATTTGTCATAATCCCATAGTGTCATTATGGAGCTGCCTGGACAGGTACTGCTGCCCAATCATTTTTCTGACAGTTAAAGGGACAGTTCCATAGACAGGATCACAGCAAATATTCCTAGTGGTTCTGAACAGGCCACTTCTGTGCTTCATATTAATGTACCAGATATACTAGAGCCACATTTAGGGTTGAACATACACTGCCAATGCTGCCCTTTGAGATTTTCCCTTCTCTCAGAGCTTCCAGAGACAGGAAGGGATGTTAGTGACTGAACGCATGAAGGCTGCCTGCCTTGAGCCTCAGTTTTCTGGCGTGACCTCTGAAGAAAGCTTTTCACATGGATGAAAAGTTTGTCCTAACTTGTGCCTATGAAGATTCCCGTTGTTTGACAAGGGGTGAGCTAACATTGTACCTTTTCCCTTCATCAGAACCCAATTTCCATTATCCAAGTGCCAACTGTCCCAATACACATAGAAGCTCAATGTCTAAAAGAGGTCTGTCTATGTACTTGTTTTTGAAATTGTGCAATTAATATAGATACATACACACATCCTCTTTTATTTATTTGGGAAAACAATCTAAACAAATCAGATAGAGGACAAGTTAGAAGAATGTTCTTGAACTCTCAGCACTTTGAATAGTGGTTATTTCTGCTCCATTTGCACCAAGCCTATGAAGTGGGATTCTTTTTCACATGAAGGCCTGCCAGGAGAAATCAGACAGGGTGAGGAACACCCTAAACCAGAGGAAAACACTCATGCCACCATTTAGTCAGCAGAGGCCTCAGGACATGCCAAGAAGCTGTCATAAAAGTGTTTCAAGCACTTAAGTAATTTTTCAGCTACTTGGACTATAGAGTTCTCTAAAGAAAATGGTTTCATAAGCCAGAGAATTACAAGTTAGCCCAGATGTCTTGAGGGTAAAGTTGATAGTGATTTCAGGTTAGATTCTGGCTACTCTGCAATAACAAAAGAAGCTGCCAGAGGGATTTACCACAATTTGTAGGACATCTTCTGAACATGATGCCTAGATTGGGGTGGGGGAGAATAATAGGCATGTGGGTCTTGTCAAAGGATCTCACCTACTCAATTTTGAGAGCATTCAAACCCGAACTCTTCTTTGCTAATCATCTCCACTTGCTATCAATGACAATAGCCCCAAAAGACTGGTTTACCATCGTTCCACACAGCTGGGGAAAGGAGAACTTGCAGCTGTCACAGACTTTTCTACAGTGACAAAACTTTTGTGTTGCTGGCTAACCTTGGCAATTTTTGGGGGGCCTTATTTGTGCAGATTTCCAGAGAAGGGGCATCTACCCCTTCTATTCCGCTGTTCTTTCTGATCCTCCTGGGTTAGGGTGGCTGTTCTCACCCACCAGCCCAGTGCTGGCTAACCAAGTTTCCAAGCATTTTCACTGTGTGAAGCCACTCCAGAAAAGTATCAGGCTGCCTAATTTTACCAAGCTAAAGATTTTCCTCTGCTTCAGAGGCTGTTTTGACAGACCACTTAGAACTAGCACTTCAAAAATGTGCAACAACCTGAGAATTATAGTGTCTAGCGAGTGAAAAAAGAGTGACAGAAGATGAAAAAACCTTGAAATTGTAACCTCTGCTTCAACACCCAGATCAAGATAGGTTTAATTTTGCGTCACAGTCCATTGCAACATCATCATTTATGCACTGGATTCCCTGGTGAAACACTTTGACTGGTAACAGCTACCCAGAACACTACACCTGGCAAACAAGCTCTGCACTACGTAAAGGCATCATTTTAGAATGGAGGTGCTCTAAGTCCTATTAAACAAAGCAGTGCAGAAACGCACCAACAGTGACACACTAATTTAGGCCAGATACTTTTTTGTGTGGAGAAGGTGTTGATTTGGATGCACTTGAACTTGCTACAGTCTCATAGCAGCGTATTTCTTTACCCTCCCAGTATCTTCATGTTGTTATGATGCCTATGTTTACATTCTGTTGGTGAAAGGCAAACCAAGCATACATTTGTGAGGAAATGTGGACATTTCCCCTCTTTAAGAATGCCAACAAATGCAGTAATAAATGTGCTAAGCTGGAGACATTTAAATATTCACTTGGAATTATAGGACAGAGTACAACAGTAGGCATTACTGGAATTTCATTTTATATAGCAAAGGGCAGCAGCTTAAAAATTCTGCACAGCAAGGAAAAAATGTATTGTCTTTTGCTTTAAAGATTTGCAAATACTGCTTAATGTGCTTTTGTTAAATGAAATGCAAATACTTACTTATTAATAAATCATTGAAATTTTCCCTTTGAGAGTAATCATCAACTGCTGTTAACGCCTCCGTTCAAATGTTCGAGTCATTCTGGGTCTCTGTGCTGATTTCTGGTACAGACCTCTGGCATGGGCTTCAGAAAAAGACAAATTCAGGTACAAGGCTAGGTGAGTACTTAAAAGCTTCACAACTACAGTGAACTGACTTTTATCTTTCACTAAAGATAAACAACAGGACAACAACAGGACCCCTCCATACAGATGAGGATGAAGATTTACTTCCAATTGATGACATTTGTATGAAAGCCTCTCCTCTCCTGCCGGCCTCTTGGCTGAGCTGACAGTGTGCACTTGTGACGGCGGAGCTGACATCGAGCACTTCAATGGGTAACAAGGTGCTCTACAGGTCTGGAGCTTGGATAAACCATCAGGTACTTCTGTCATTCAGCCTGCCTCTGACAGTGACTTCCCATTGCCTCAGACGAGTTCTGGTTTTTTATAATCTATGCAGACATTTCTGTGACTAAGAACCTATCAACCCACACATTATATGGGTGGATATCTTACACGTATGCCTCTTGCAGTACATTTTAATGTTAGCAACTATGGGCTAATTCCTAAACTCGAACAGGACAGAGGGAAGAGGCTCCTAAAAGACATAAAGACACACTGTCTTGGGGTGACTTTATGATGTGTATCCCCTATCGCCGCTCTATGCCCAGATATGATTCCTATGCCTTTCTGTGTCTTTAAAAATATGGAACCCTTCATGGATTTTGGACGTTCCTCCTAATTTCTCTCAAACCGGGACACATAAACTTTTTTGTTTGGTTTGGTTTAGTTTTTGGGTGGGGGGGGGAAGGGGCGCATCATTTTTTTGTTTGTTTGTTTGAGGGTTTTGGGGTTGGTTTGGTTGTTGTTGTTGTTTTTGTTTTTTGAAAGGTGAGATTCTGCAAATCTTAAACAATACGCTGTGTACCTCCTCCAAACCTCCATCCTGATCTATGCAAAATTGGGATCCTTTGAATTTGGGAAAAGGCCTGATATGAACTGAGTTCTTTCACTATTTGTTTAATAAAAGAAAGTTATGCTTCTGGAAAATATGGTTTACAGTCTAGAGCAAGATAGGTACAGCCTAGAAACTGGGAATCTCAGAAGAGACAATAACTAAAACTCTTTAAAATAATTCTATGGTGTTACTGACTTGCTTCACATAATCATCACTGAAGGAGAGAATTAGTAGAATTTTTTTTTTAAATTGCTCATCTTATGAGGATGGAGCAGTCACTTTCTGAGACGGTCAGATGTTTCTCTTGGACCATCGATACGGACAGAAGAAGGATTCTGTTTTTCTTTTTAACATGGGTGATTTTTCAGTTAACTTGTTTATATGACCAAACATGGTGACAGCAGCAAACTAAGCATGGAAATTCAATAACTGTTCCTTTCTGGCAGTATGAGCTTACTTTAGTTGAAAACATGGAAAAACAGAATTCTCAGGGGTTTAAGGGCAGCTTTGGAAGTGGACTTGGGGTGGTTTTTTATATTATTTGTGGAAATTTCATTTGAAACAATAAATTGTAATGAACAATGTTTTTGTTGAAATGCAATTTTTAACTGTAAACTGGTTTGACAAAAATTCTGCAGGAAAGCTCTCTTTCCTTCAAGGTCAGTACAATGCTGGGTCATATCACTGGAGCTGTGAGATCAATATCTGCATTGCTTCTGCATAAATTGTGCTTGTCCTCTGTTTGAATAAATGCCACGGAGAGGAATAGTCAGTTACCAGACACCTCTGCCCCAATCCTTTCAGTATGTTTTGTCAGTTCTTGCTCAACTTTGAATCGACTTTGTAATTGGTTGAAAAAGAGAAGGTAAAAGCAAAGATTTTATCTCTTTCCTGCCGGAATTGTTTTACCGCAGACAATGCAGACATGAGGCGTACATTCAGTGGTAACTCATTAACAAGGAGCATCAGTGTAGTGAAGACTAAGAGTGCAGTCTAAAATACCAAGGCCCTTCTTCATAAAAGACTCAGTTCTTTATAGGCACTTTGAGAAAGGGTAGTAGTGGATAATTCTTCCTTTGGCAGATGTTTACTGTGGGTGTTTGAGAGAATGAGATAGCTGTTCCATTTGTAAATATCAAAAAGTTTGTTGGAAAGATGATAAATATTTCTACAACTAAGAACAAAGTATGGATGGTATTCAAAGAACCTGGTTAACATGATTGCCTGAAGCTTAACTCAGATGTGGCTGCTGCTAATAAAACAGTAGAAGCAGAATTTCAGGAACTGAGAATTAAAGATTAAGGTAATTTAAGGTCCCAAAATTTCAAAGTGTACAAAGTAAATATACTATTTCAATTCAAAACGAGAAGAAGTAAAATATAAAAATTCCATCCTATAGAAGTGTCTTGCATGCTCTCAAATGAATGTGCTACACTCTATAAGAAAACAGATGTTTTCAACAAAAGAGTTCAAAGAAAGACAGCAGTACAGGCAAAACAACCACCCAAGAAAAAAGGGGATCAGAAGATTATGGCCTTATTTTCCGAAGGAACAAAACTTCTAAAACACAAACTAAAGATTAATAAAACATATGAATTGAAGCAAACTAATGTTCTTGACTCACACCAAATTATAAGAAACTGATCAAAACAACTTATTACACCACAACAGGATACTATGAAACTCACTGTAACTACAGCTAATAAATAAAACTGCTATAAGCTGCAAAAACACTGGGCATTCAAGCACTCACTGATAAAAATTCACATGAATACTATAAACATTGTTCTGAGAAAAAAAAAAAAGGCATTCTCTTTTCCCAATATACATCCTCAGTTTTCTCACGTGTTACTTCAAATTCACTAAAAACCCTCTCCCTTCTGTGTTTCTTTATAAACACAGCACTAACTCTGCTTGTAACACAAAGGAGAGTTTGCCCAGCTGGAGCTGAGGGAAGATGTCATGTGAGGCTTGGGTTTTCATGTGTGTTTTCTTTCTCCAGTCAAAGCACTGGTTCTTCAGTTTGCTCTGTGCCATATCTTTGGAGCACCAGGAAGAGATGTGAACTAGTCTAACTCTCTTGGCTTAAGGTTAGGTATGATCTTCATAGGGCCAACACATGTGCTCATGCCCTGCTCTCCTCATTTATGCCAGTTTTGTCCTTGGAATCCCAACATATATGGAGTCTGTAGGGACCCCAGTTCTGTAGCCAAGACTTTGGTTTAGAGTTAGGATCAAGAAGGAAAAGATCCGGAAACGTGGTGTTCTAGATGAGTCAAAAATCAGTGTCCTACAAAGTGGAAGGCAAATGCCATCCTGACAGAAATGTTTTCGTTATTAGATTGTCACTTTTCAGTTCTTGTCAGTGAGAACCTACTACAACTCTGCTAAATATAAACATAAGATCCACCCAAAAGGATGCAAGATGCATTCTATCCTTTAGCTTCTGCCTTCCATTTGGAAGGCCAACTAATTTTGGTTTTGTAATCATCTCAGGTCTTCTACTTTCGCTTTTCTATTTTGGCCAAAATCTAAGCCTAGGCAAGACTTTCTATTAATACTGAGTTATGAAAACTTTGTTTGACTCAAACATTACAACTAACCCTTCTGATTCCTCTTGCCAACCCTCATTTATCCTCTGTAGTTTGTCAGGATCCTGAGTGCACTAACAGGCCTTAATAGCCCCAACAATCCTCACCTGCCCCCTCCCATGGGCTCAGGAGCCCCAGTTTAGCCAAGCCCTGGGCTTTCAGTTCATGCCTGACCTGTGTTGTATCACTACGTGTCCCCAGCTCGGCCATGAATGTGCCAAGCCATGTTTATCCAGACCTGGAGTTGCAGACTGAATTCCTAGATTGACCTCATTCTTTTCTTCTCAGTATGGACCTTCATGGCAATTGCTAGGTTATGTCTGACCCTAGTTCTCGCTGGACCTGACCCTAGCCTGTGGGCTGCCCCCACAGCTTGAACTTGGACCTGCCTTGTTACTTGCCTGATGCTCTGTACTCCTGGCTGAACCTGGTGTGCCCTGCTTGCCTTGCTCAGGCTCTGTGGGACAGGGCTTGGGCAGTGAGGCTCTGCCCCATCAGCTGTGTTATTATGCTTGGCTCCTGCCCTCTACAGAGCAGCCAGCTCTTGCTGCTCCATTGCTTGTCTCTTTTACCTTCAAAATAAACCAAATATTTCTATAAAAATACACTGCATGTCAAAACTAAGTGAAACACTTTTTTTTTTAATGCTACAAAACTCCATGATTAATTCTCTGATTCTGTTCATTAAATATTATTTCCTTTGGATTCAGCAGACTTCTATCTTCTCCTCTGGTTTGCCAAGCTGAATATCACCCTTTTGAGTCTCACCAGGTGTATGTTCTCATTTCAATATGCAGAGTTATGAGTTCTTTCCCCTTATTATTACCAGCACTTGTGACTGGAATTTGTCTAAAGCTGAGAACAGTTGCTTCTTGTTCTACTAATTTTGGTATTATTCCCTTCCCCCTCAAAGGCCTGCTGCTAAAACTAACCAACCAACAAACCCTCAGCTGAGCTATTTGCTCTTTTCCTTCCTATACTATGCCAAAGGTTAAGTATAACACTGAATTTATGCAGATTGAGATCTAGCCCAAAAATACTACAAGTCACTCTGTCTGGTGTTATGCCTTAGCTTTCAAAGGCAGCTTGGGATTGATATAACAATTCTTCAATTTTTTTAGATCCTTCTCTTCATAACCACAGTTTCAGGCTTATAGAAGACCCATGGTTGGGTCTTTTAACCTACTTGGTTTACAAGCAGGTTAAATCCTAAGCCATCCTCCCTTTCCAACTCCAACCATTCAGCGAAAAGACAGGCTTCTTAAGTAGGAATAAGTTCCACATTTCACTGCTTTTTCTTCATAATCTTAAGTGCGAATGCAGGCTTTACAGTTAGCACATGTATCCACTGCCAAGCCATACATTCACACTCACATATTAATTTGTACTGAAACCCTTCTCTTTGAAATCTAGGTGGGTATTTTAAAGAATCTGGTTCATTTCCCATCATTATCTCTAACCTCAATATAATAAGAAATAATAATATAATAAGAAAATGCAATATAGCCATGCTTGAGTGGAAGGTCTGTCAGCCACACAGGAGTTTTATTCACTTTTAGATCACCTGGAACCCCACCACCTGTAAGAATGGAAGGAATGCCATTTAGTTGAGAGAAGTGTCCCAGGGGTAATTAGCGGTATGTAGCTATTAATATCTACATCTATCATCACAACTACACTAATTGTTTATTTAAACTTCGGGAAAGATAATGAAATCTTGGTTGAACTGAAGTAAAGTGTAAAATCTCTGACCTGGGAGTCAGGCTGTTGCTCAGGTTGGCTCTGCCTGTGGTGCTGGGCGCCATCTCGTGTCACTTTTGGGCCTTTAGTTCAATGAGCATTAAAGCAACAATAATAATGATTTTAAAAAAACCCCACAAAACAACAAAACAAAACAAAAAACCAAAACAGCAAGACTTAAGGTGAAGTTGCTCTGTGACAAGGATTTGTATTTCTGACTCTCGTGGGCTCTCAATAGTGTCGGTTTTCTCTACTGATATCCGCAGCTCCGTGCATTTTGTCATCAGCTGTCCTGACTATAATCCAAAACACCAGCTTCTAACACTTTTCATTGAAACACCAAACATAGCAGGATGAGCCATCATAAATTTGATTTTGCAGCAGCTCTTATATACTGTGTCACATGCACCTACTACATCCCCAAGAAAAGTGGCAGAAGATCCCATGCATTTACAAAATGTCATTACTTTAGCATCTTTCATTTCTTATTGGGCATCCCTTTTTAAACCCTCTTTTGGCCTCCTTCTTAAGGACAGCTGCATGAGAGTGAATTGTGGCCACTGCTGCTTTCTCTATGAAAAACTGTAGTTTCCTCACGACTTTGGGGTCCAACAATTTAGTAACAAGTTTCACTCCTGTGTAGCGCCATGCAGATTCGGCATTAACTGGCACGGAGTTCACGTCACACAGTTCCTGAATTCAGGCAAACATGTTCTGCACACACAAACTCTCCCAAAACCATTGCTGTGCCGTCATTGAACGGCACACACCTGACCGGATCGTTTTGCTGTCAATTTTAATCATCTTTTAGCTTCATTAAAAGCTTTTCCCCGGTAGAAACATATGCACCTTAAAGATCATCTGGTCCCAACCCCCGCTGCCATGGGATAATAAGCATATAATATCCCCTAACACTTTAATTCAGTAGAAATAATCCACTAAGTCATGTTTATGTATGAGCATATACTGGGTTTTGACCACCCGTTTGCCGTTTGCTGGAGACCATTTCAGTCTGTACTGTAACGTCTCTAGTAATGTCTGTTGTTCCTTCCCTCGGGCGGCTCACGCGGCCGCTGTACCAAAACACAGCAGCTCGGGCCCGGCCCCCGGCAGCGAGCCGAGCGCCACTTAGAGCCGCGCCGCCATTTTGGGCGAAGCCACCCCGGCCACAGAGGGGCGCGCGCCCGAGCCAAGATGGCCGCCGGCCAAGGCGCCCGCCCCGGATGCGGCCGCGCGCCCCGGCAGCCGTTGCCCCGTGCCGGAAGTGCCGGGCCGGCGGGCGGCCATGGCGGCGGGCGGGCAGCGGGGCGGGCCCGCGGGACTCGCCGCCTCCCGGCGCCGCGGCGCGGGCTGAGGGGAGCGGGCCGCCCGCCGCCGTCCTCCCGCTCCCTCCTTCTCCGCCGGAGGAAGGTAAGGAGCTGCCGGCGCCGGCAAGGACGCGTGGTGGAGAGGCGCGTCTCTCCCAGAGCGCGGGTCCGGCGGGTGGTGTGTGCGGGCGGTCGTGGGAGGAGAACCCCAGTGGGGTGAAGGGGTCCGAGGACCATCGCGGGTCTGCCCGAAAGCTGAAAGTTGCAGTGGAGTCTGGAAACGGAGAATAACAATGAGAAGACTCTGTTACCTCAGCCTCTTTCGGTATAACCGGCAGCAAAGGCTTCTGTTCTGGCTAGTGCTCAAGGGCAGGATCAAAACCCGCTGGTGTTTACCTTCTTAATTCTACTGCTGTTTTGATAGCGTTTGTGCTTTCAGTATGTACATACCTTCTGACGTTTTATTTTCTTCGAAGGCGACAACTCGTGAGCCAGCTCGGATATGCCGAACTGCTGGAAAAAAACAGCCAGCGGCTTATTTAGCGGGTAAACGCCGACCTGGGGTTCAAGTTTTTACCATGTGGATTAACAGCTCTTTACACGAATGTTTCAGTTGTCCTGCTAAACGTATTGACTCGGGGTAATAAAAGGAAACGTGCAGCTGAGTTACATAGAAGGATCAGCTGAACGAGAAGTTGCCATTACTTAAGTCTGCAATAGGTTTCTCAAGTATTTACTGTTCCTTTTCAGGTATTTACTGTTCCTTCTCAGGTATTTATTGTCCCTTTATGTTTGACTCTTTTAGCCACCATGAATGCAGGAGTCTGAGGGCCAGAGCAATTTCTCCAGGGCTGCCTTGATCAGATTCTGTCATGTCAGGATTGAGGATATCCCTCAGTTATGTAAAACCAGGAAGTAAGTCTTTCAGGATTGCCAACCAAACTGGCAGATTAGTCTGGCTCAGAAAGGGTGATTTAGAATGATGTAATGATTTTGTATAATTTATGGTAAATTCTCTAATGCTTCCATGAATTGTTACTGTTTTCTATGCATAATTCATTTTTCAATAAGCATTTCTGCCTGGTATTTTAAAGGCCTGATGTATTTTCTTAAAACAGCACTACATAGATGGATTTTACACCTCTCTAGGAAAAGGTAAGAAAGTTAAAAGTCCAAAAGTCTGAAAAAGCATTTTTTTCAGAGAACCCTAATCAGGTGCAGAGAAGCAGTGGTTCTCCCTGCCTCGTGCAAGGGCTGCTTGGATGGAAAGAGGTGATGACGTCATTTGTGTGGAGGTACTCCAGCTGGAGTGTTTGTGACTGGTTTGAAGAGTGTTTCCAGTCACCTAGACCCATGCAGCCAGCTGGCGATTTGAAGCAGCTAAAATTAAGCCCAGTAGTGTCTGTGGGGCCCCAATAATTTGTGCTTTTTCTGAAAAGTGCCCAGTGGTGAGTGTCTGGTTTGTTCTGCACCAAGACATTGACCAGTGCAGGTGTGCAGTTCTGTTCCTCTGGAAGGCCTGTGGCAACTGACCGCACAGGGATGGCAGGAATATGGTTAGGTGCGAGTAACATGGTTATAGCACCTTCACGTGTGCAAGTACATATCTTTAGTGCAACCTAACCCTTGAATCTCATGTTCAAATTGAAAACATCCCTTTCTGTGGTTCATAGATGGGCACTCAGCTGGAGCTTAATACAGCTGGATGTTGCTGCACTACAGACAAGCAGCGATGTTCCTGTACTGGCTGTCTAGCAGATGTCAAAGCATGTTTGTCTAGCATGTTTGTCTTGCAGATGTCAAAGAACTTTTCCAAACTTTACATATTTATAGAAAATCTTATATTATCCCCACTCTCTATCTAGGGACATTGAGGGCAGATGGGGTCAGAAACTTAACCAGTTGATGACTTTTGTCTTGTTCCCTCAGTACCTGACTTTAGCCAGCAAGCCCTAAACTATGCAGAGCCATCAATGGAGCGTCTTATGTTGTTGCCATTAACCTGTTGCTGGCAGATTAATGATTTTCTGTGTTGTAGAGAAAACTCAGGTCTTCAGAAATAGATGTGTGTGCTGTTTTAACTAATGTTTAATGAAAAGTTATAGAAAGTTAACTTACGAAAACCAAGGTTCATCTGTCTGCTCTTTTTTCAAGCTGTACTGAATGTTTATGTCACCTTTTGTTTCAGGTGCAGAGCATGGAGAATGATGAACTTCCGCCAGAGGATGGGCTGGATTGGTGTGGGGCTGTACTTGTTAGCAAGTGCTGCGGCTTTTTATTATGTCTTTGAAATCAATGAGACTTACAACAAACTAGCACTGGAGCACATTCAGCAACACCCCAAGGAACCACAGGAAGGAACCACATGGACACACTCCTTAAAAGTACGACTGCTATCCTTGCCATTTTGGCTGTGGACTATAATATTTTTAATACCGTATTTACAGATGTTCTTGTTCCTCTATTCCTGTACAAGAGCTGACCCCAAAACTGTTGGGTATTGCATCATTCCTATCTGCTTGGCTGTTATTTGCAATCGTCACCAAACATTTGTGAAGGCCTCTAATCAGATCAGTAGATTACAACTGATTGACACTTAGCTCAAGTTCTAGTTCCTGTTGCTGATTTGAAGCAATTGCATATGCCTGATCTAATCACAAGACTGAAGTTCTGAGTGAAGGCCGGAAAGAGCCTTTTCTTTCAAACTGATAAGCAATGAAGAGTGACTGTTTTCTATTTAAAACAAGTAACTACAAAGGTTTTTAATTACGGATCTATCAAGTGGCCAGAGTGGGAGAGCCCTGTGTGACACATGATGGAAGTATTCCTCATTTTGCCTTAATGATGCAAAATTGCAACACTCCATCTGAAATGTCCTATAGGGAAACAAGTTTCTGGTCTGCAACTTTACTCCTCTGTGCAAAAAAGTGATTTCCTATGTTTTCCCTTGGAGTGAAATCAATGAAAAGATACTTCTTTTGTGGTAAATGTAAAAGGAAAAAAGAAATTGAGAACATAATTATAAAAGCTGCACTTAACACAATTCTTTGCTTTTTCTTTTTTTTATTATCTGCATCAGTGCTGTTTTTAATGATTTTTCTAAAAATAAGTTTAGATGTAAAAACAGGAAGCAAAGAATAAAGTTTGTGCAAACCTTTAAAGAGAAAAAGTACATTTTTTCCTGTGGTAGCCTACTTGTTTTCAGTCACCACAACAGTCCCACACTGTAGTAGGTAGGCAGTGAGGAGTGGCACAGGCCTGGAGCTTGGTGCTTTAAACTGTTCCTAAGACATCAAAAGCAGCCTATGCTGGCATTGGCCTGTAGTCTGCACAAAAATTCTTTTGTGTTTCCTTCTCCTATCATTTCGCTTGATAAAATTACAAGTTGCTGAAATTAATGACCATTCTAATTTCATTCCAGACATCATGCAAAACCATGTTCTGGGAGAACTGATATATGAGGAAAAGCTTTGAATTTGGGAAAGTTAACTGGTTGGGGGATGCTACAAACAGGTTGTAAGATAGATAATCATGTTTCTTCCAGAAATTCAAAGAAGTAAGATACCTTCTTCTCATTCTTGTAGTGAATGCAAATTTCTTCAGTCATACTGAAATTCCACTGAGATTTCTTTGCCATAGTTTCAACCTCTATTTTTCAGTGCTATTTTGAAATAGTATTTAAGTCTAACTGCTGTATTGTGTATTTTGAATAAGACTGAATCTGTTCTTTCTTTCTGTCCATTTTTTTTCTTCTTAGAATAACTAAATTTTTGTCTCAGCCGTGATGGAAGTAATAAATATGAAAACAGTGCAAAATACACTTTTCAGAAGCAGTAGGCTCAAAAGTATTATGAGCTAAACTCCTCGAGTGTAACTTTAACTGTATGTGATTGTCCATACCAAATCATCACAAATGCCAATCCATTTCTGACTGCTTTAAGGGAATCCTGGAGAGTGTTGTCTTTCTCTTGCTTTGGAAAGAGAACACTATTTTCAGTGTTGCTGTGCTTAAGCATGGCAGTTACAACACCTTAAACTTTCTGTTTGCACTTGGAGATACTTTGAGACACTGGTTTCAATTGTCAGCATCGGTGCTAGGACCTGAAAACAATGTAGCCTTTGCAAGAAGGTTTTGAGTTCTGAGTGCAATATGAAAAGGAGGAAGCTGCCATCTTAGTATGCTGCAGTAAGAGTAAATTATAAACTCTGACAAGTATTTAGTATCTTGGGGAGTCAGAGCTTTTAAGTTGTGTTGTTTCTGAACTTTTAAAATCATCATGCTATTTATCTATAAAATAAAAACTTTTCAATGTTTATAAACAGTAGTCTGTTAATGCAGATACTTATCAATGGCTTTTCATTTTTGTTGGTTTTGGTTTAGTGGGGTTTTAGTGGTGTTTGGGGCCAGATAGCAGTGCTGGCCGTCAGTTGCTCTCCTGTCCTTCCCTCAGTGTGTGTGTTCAGTTCATCTTTTGTTGTCCTTTTATGCTCTGTGCCCTAATTACTTGTTTGTAGCCTGAAATTTTGGGGCTTGCTGGATGAAACTGAATCCCTTTGTTGTTTCTTTACCTTTGTGTAAGAGAGATACCTCTGGCTGGACTGTTTTTAACTTGATGCTGTAAGTTAAACTGAGCAGTTACGCTGTGTCCAGATGGAATTATTTAAAGAGCCAAGGGCATAAGAGGAAGCTTCAAAAATAGAAAATGATAGGAAGAACTGCCTAATTTTCTGTTGTGCAAGCATGTGACCCTTAGCAAATTCACCAGCAGGCCTGGTGGGATGAGCCAAGCTGTCTGGATGTGGAGCATGTGCTGGGCATGGTGGGGACTTGGAAAACAGAGGCTTGTGTTTGTAGACTTTTCCATCAGAAGTCTAGTTTTGGGTTACAGATGTTGACAAGCATGTGCTTTGCAACTAACTACAGAAAAACACACAGTCTAATTCAAGCAAATGCTATGAGTGTAAGGATTTGAGCTTGAAGTGGAAAGCAGCAGTGGAGAGAATTAGTTTTAACATAGTGTATACAAATACTAGACAATAGGAGTAGGAGAAGAGCAAAGTTAGCTCTGCTGGTGCTTCCAGCATTTTGGCACCAGGGGAACATCAACAGGTGAAATCTTACCCACAGGACAAATAAAGGAAAAACTACAAAAATTAATGATTAAATGGTTTTTACTTACTGTAATATTTTTTAAAAAGTAGTAAAATAACTTTTAGCTTGATTATTCTGAAAATTTATAGGTATTGTCAAGGCTGATTATCTGAGTCACCAAAGAACTGCCTGTAACAGAAAATGACATCATCTACAAACTTTTGGGATAATTAAGCTTGAAGTTTTGCAACTTTCTGAGCTTTAATTTTCTGCCAATTAAGTGAGTAGCTGTAACACAAGGGTGATTAATAATCATCTGTATGCCACCTACCCTGGATTTCTTTTTATTCATTTATGTCACAAGATAAAGCATTGTCAGACGGCTTGAACATCACTTAAGCAGTTTCAGTGTTAAGTTTCTTTAGCTGCTTGACCTTCACCTGACAGTCCCTTCCCATCTCAGGAATGTGTCTGCCACATATTTGTAAGTGCTACTTAGCCTGTTCTTCACTTCCTGCCACAGGGGAGCAGGTCCAGTGAAGAGCATAACATGAGGCTGCAGCCCTTCAAATGTGGACAAAAGTAAGTTGCAATAAAATGTGTTCCTTATGACACGTTTCTTCCAGCAACAAAGTAGGACTGCAAGTTTGATTTCTTTTTTAAATTAAAAATATGAGGATTGACTTATCCTTGGAACAAAACTTTCCAGTTGGTGCAGAATACACATTAACTCTCCTTATTTTCTCTTGCCTGGTCCATTGTTCTCTTAAAAGGATGCTCTCTAGTTTATTACTCTTACTAGTTTTTAAAAAAATCCTGCTTTTTATGTCACAGTCTTTGATGAGAACCGGTTTTCTACAGATGACCTAATGCACAAAAGCAGTTTAATAACTTTATCACGTAGCTACATTTTAAGAACTGGCTTATCTTAGCTCTCCTTAAAGATACCCCTATGGTGCAGGTTTCTTCTGGGAAGAAAGAACATGCTACAAGCCATAAAAAGGTACTTCTGCTCAACTCAGTCCTCAGAGCCCATGTCTAGTCCAATTGGCTGGTGCATGTGCCCAGAACAACTGCTCAGGTGTTCACACTGCTGAGTGCTAACCTGGTCACCACAAATTACGCCCCATGATGTCCCAACTGTCAGACTACTGGGTATTTTACAGAGAATCTGACATTCATAATAGCCTGTGTATAAATTACCTTTTAAGATGGAGTGAGTGGGAATTAAATGGGCTGCAGTGGGTGAATGGCATTCAAATCCTTTAATGAAAATGATGACTGTGGATCTCTCTCCTGAGAGCTAGGACAGGTCCGGCACTTTTAGGCAATGCCCCAATTACTGGGCATAATGGGATTGCCTCCTCTCCCTCACAGAACTGAGTGCCTCGCATACTCAAGACTTTAAGCTATTTTTTTTAACACAGAACACTGCAACCTGTTAAGTTCCTTTGTGAATTTAGCCTCAAAGTTGTTTGAACCAGCAAATACAGTATTTCAAAAAAGTAACAATAAGAGTATGTCATATAATTCCAGTCTTTGTGAAGGAGACATGCTTTGACATTTTTATTGTTCTGTTTTGTAACTAGTAAAAGTAGTTGGTTCTCATCTAAATACTACCAAGAATTTAGTATCACATCAGCTCTTTTAATTCTATACAAACATACCAGCATTCTCCCCTTTAGTGACGAAATCTGTTGAGCCCCCTTGGGCCAGTAAAACCAAGTTCTATTAATAAGTCATACAAACTGCACTAAACAGTGCAGATGTGGTGAGCTTGTTCTATGCCCACTTGAAGGTTGGTTAAGTACAAACGCACTGCATCTCTCGGAGGTGAAGAATACAGCATCTTTTTTTCCATCGAGGCTCACCTCCTTTGCCTAAAAATCAGGGGCCACAGTCGATTTAGGGGCTCCCCAGATGGGGTTCAAACACAGCTGTAGGGGATTGGGAGGGTAGGGAACTACATCACACTAACGCTTCCTGTGCCTGGTAACCTCGCAGCAACTCAGAAAAATGAAGTCTATTGAGGTAGGGCACCTTTGTCACAAGCAAACCTACAACTCAGAATTGCATAAGATCCCCTGAAGCTCCAGTGCTCTTTTTTTGTCATTTGGAAGTTTTTGTAGCTACAATAAAGACTAGCAAAGATTCTTTAAAGGCAGAAATTTGAGTGGTTGTTTTTGACTCAAGTGTCCACTGATATTTTCTGGATACTCAGGTGCAGCATATTCCCATGTCCAGGCTGACAGAAAAAAAGAAGTATCCCATTACTGGAATGTTACCTGCACTTACTCCTGTGCTAAGAAAGTTAGGGTCTGTTGCTTTAGACCAAAGGTTTTCAGCCCATGACATGCCAGTAGATTGTTTACACAGCTTTGTAAAGCTGTGTAAATTCTTGCCTAATGTTAAATGTTGCTTTTCAGCCATCACACAGTTCATACCATTTCTGGAGTGTTTTGTGTGGAGGAAAAGGGAAAACACTGCTCTCAGATTTAGGTGTACAACAAGCTTCCAAAGCTGCAGAACAAAGCTCATAGAAGATGTCATCACTTTAACACAGATCATGTGAAAGAGCTCTTCTGATACATTTATCAGACTACTATTTTGTACTAAGTGTTGCCTTTGTCATTTTGATAAGACACTTCCTGCAATAAATTATCTACCCTAGAACACTTAAAGCATTTTATCACTTCAAGATGTTGCAGCCTGACAAGAAATCAGAACGAGTATAATTTTCTCTCACTCTCAGCAACTAAACCTCCTTGGCCTTCTGAGTTGGTCTTTTCAGTTATGCCTCTATCCCATCTGCCAACAGAGTATCTTAAGAGTATCTGAGTACATAAATGTCAAGGATACATTTACTGGACCTCACTTTGACTCCTCCCTGCATTTCAAAGGAATGCAGACAATTTTGTCCTTATAAAAATTCATTTATTTCCACACTTTGTCCTCCATATGTAAGTCTCAAGATTTGCTCAGTTTCCATAATATATAAACAAACTTATGTCAGCAGAACACAAAGTGAAAATAACCCCCCAAAATGCTTTGCACACTATTCATTCAAGCAGTTAAATTCTGCTAGAGAAGTCTCTTAGGCTCTATGGGGTGACTATCAAGAGTGTTTTACACCTGTTCACAGAGACATTCTTGACTGATAGGTGACTAAACCTTGAAGATGATAGGCAAAAATAATCTTCCACTGTAGGATTGTACCGGAATGGACACAGTCCTACACATGCTTGTTAGTTTTGATAGTTATAGTGGTCTTATATTGCTTTTTCTTCATACAAGTTGTCTTGTACTTCTAAAGATCATGTTTGACAAAAAACTCTTTTCAGATTTTATTCCTTTATTTTAAAAGTGGGTCACATGAAAAAATACTGTGACTCGGAATAAGTTATTAAAAAACATACCAATCAGAACATTTGTGAGAAAAGTTTTATACTTGTCAACTAGTTTACCAAAAAACTGTTGTCAGCATAACACTGGCACCCTGTAAGCAACACGCTCCTCGCACCCAGGCGCATCCTTTCGGTAAGGTTTCCGAATTAAAACAGTGTCGGGATGGACATTTCGCATTTAAACAGGAGCAGCAGCGCCGCAGCAGCCGGCCCGTGCAGCGGGCCCGGGACACTTACAGTCGGTACAGCTGAAGGGGACTGTCTGGGCGCAGACCCGGCCTCCAGCGCCGTCCTCACGGCTGCTGCACCTTCGTCCGCTTCAGGGGAGGGTCATCGCCGCTCGCCGCCGTATCCACGTTGTTTTCGTCTTCGCCTTCATCTTCCTCGTCGTCATCGCAGTCGTCGTCATCTCCGCCACCACCTGCCAGAGTTCGGGCGGGCACGGGTGAACGGTGCGGGGCGTGGGTGGCACCCCGGGCCCGGCGGAGCCCCCTCGGCGCGCCCCCCTCACTCACCGCGCGGCGCGCCGCCCGCCGCCGCCCGCTCCTCCTGCACCAGCGGGGCCAGCATCTCCACCACCCTCTCCTGCAGCTCGCTCAGGGCCCGCCGGAGCCCGCGCAGCTGGGCGGCCTCGCCCTCCTCCGCCGCCGGGTACGGCACCCGCACCGTCCGCGTCCGCCCGTCGCGGCCCCGCAGCTCCGCCACCAGATCCTGACGCGGGCCCGGCTCCGCGCCCGCCACAAGCTCCGCCATCACCGCCCGCTGCTCACGTGCCCGCCCCGCCCCTCACGTGCCAGCCGCGCGGGCCGCCCCCCCGCCCCGCGGTGACACACCGCCCCCGGTCACGTGGGGCGCGCGCGATTCCGCTTCCGCTGTGGCGCCCCCTGGCGCCTCCTTGGCCGCGGGTTTCCCGCCTCGCTTCGCGCTCCTCGGCCTTCGCGGCCCCGCGATGGAGGCGGCGGCTCCCGAGGGCGCCGAGCCGGGGAGCGCCGGGAGCGGCGCGGAGGAACCCGTGGTGTCCCTGGCGGAGGTGCTGGCGGAGAACGAGGAGCTGGAGAAGGAAGCGCGGGCCGTGCTGGGGGGCAGCGACCACGAGCGCTGCAGTTACTCACAGGTGGGGGCGGGGCCGGGGGCCTCGGGGCTGGGGGCGGGGCCTGGGCCGGGGGCCTCGGGGCGGGGCCGGGGGCGTGGTCGCGGGGCGGGGCAGCGGGGGCGGGGCAGCCCCCTTCCCCCGGCGCCCCTCACGCCGCGGCCGGTCGGTGTCTCCGCAGGGCGCGGTGAAGCGGCAGGCGCTGTACGCCTGCAGCACCTGCACGCCGCCCGGCGCCGAGCCGGCGGGGATCTGCCTGGCCTGCAGCTACGAGTGCCACGGCACCCACCGCCTCTTCGAGCTCTACACCAAGAGGTACGGGCGGGGCGGCGAGAAGGACCCTCGCAGCTCCCGATAAACTTCTGGGAGTTGTTAAGAATACAAAACCCAGCGTGTTCTCACTTAATATAAGCCCCGAAACGCTACGTTTTTCTTTCCAGGAATTTCCGCTGTGACTGTGGGAATAGCAAGTTCAAAAATCTGCAGTGCAAGTTATTCCCGGTAAGTTCAGACAGGTTTCAGACATTCAGAGTCAAAATAACAGTCTTGGGAGGTTGGTGCCTTGCCTCAGCCACTGCTGACTCATGCGACGCCTCCAATCTTCCAAGCAAGTTAAAAAAGGTGGGAGTTTTATGGCAGGAGATAAAACTGTTGAGGGACCAAAGGGAAGTGCTGGGAGGAGAAGGAACATTTGGTCCTTGTCATCCAAGAGTGCAGCAGTTCTGCATCCACGGTCAGTGCACTTCCAGAAGCGTGTTCTGGCATTTCTGCGCTAATACATCTCATTAGTTTTCAGCTGGTTCAGAATAACCTTTTGGGCTGCAATTTTGCACTTGCATTAAGAAAATTTAGGGCTGTGGTACTGTCAGAGGGACAGTTCTCTTTCCTTCTTTGTGATGGCATTAGTGCCCTACCATTTTTTGATAGATTGTCACTGGAGCCTACTGATGGGATGGTTTTTTATTGTATGGAGCTGCCTGTACTTTCATACTTGGTGGGCATTTTGGACTTGTCAAATAGCCAGTAATCTTCTGCGAAGCAGCAACAGGATGCTGCTTGGCTTGCTTGCAGTGGTGCTCCCAGGATAATAACGGTCCAAACATAGAAACAGACAGTGGTTTTGCGTATGCCTATTTTGTTCAGGGAGAACTGAGATGGATGCAGAGTTAGTCAGCCAAGTCACGGTGCAGTGATCCCTACAGAGACACCTGTGACAATTTTAAGATGTTACCGTTTCTCATTTAAGTCAATGAAATGGATCACGTGGTTGTTCCTTCTGCTTCAGTTCAGTGAAAAATCAATTGTACAGGTTAAGTGAGCTTCAGCATCTCTCCATTGAATCTGTCTGACACCACAGTTGCCATGTGTTACAAAGGTGAGCAGACTGCTTTTCCTCTTTGCTTTTGAGCTTTAGCATTCCTCATGTGCCCTCTCTGCTGCTCACTGTAAAGCAGAGGTGTCTGGAGAATATCTTTCTTTTTGTGTATTCAGGCTGATGAAAATAATGATTGCTTTTAGGAATTAAAGGGGAACAGAAACTGTGTTTTTACTGTCTTTTTTTTTTTTTTCTGTGTTGTCTATTGAGACGTTTTTCCCTTTTCTCCTAGGAAAAGAGCAAGGTAAATTCAGGAAATAAATATAACGACAATTTCTACGGATTGTACTGTACATGTAAAAGACCTTATCCTGATCCTGAAGATGAGGTAAGAAATAGAAAACCCAGTAGTAATCATATATAGATGGTGTTTATGCTAGATACTGTGTTAAGGGTGGTCACTGAGCTGCTTTGCAAGGAAGATCCCACTTCAAGAAATCTTACATTTCATATTGGTTGTCATGTCGTGTCATGAAGTAATTACTTTATAATTTTTTTAACGGTAAAATATGTTTATGCCTTAAAGACAGATGAGGAGGACAACTCATCATTTGGACAAAATGGTGCTGCAGTTCTTTAAAGTTGCAGAGTTCTCCTAGGAGACGGGGTTGTCATCATCTTGAGAAATGTAGCTAGTGCAGAATAAACGTGTTGCCCACGTTAGGAGAGACCAGAACCTGCTTCCCCATGCCTGCAGCAATGCTTTGGCAAGGCTTCTGCGATGGGGGGAGTCTCTCCTGTCCTGTAGCACTAGCTACAATCCTTGGTGGTAGCCAGAACACTTTTTTCTCCCTCTGAATACTAAAACACAGCACTAGATTCGCACGTGCATGCTGTTGTTTGCAGTCACAGAAGTCAGATGTTTTAAAGAACAGGGAAGGCACAAGTCTTTCAAATACAAAAACCAGCCTTTTATAAACCCCCTTTTCTGAAGCTCAGAGACACCTAAACTTTTCTGAAGAAATCATTAATAGTTGTTTCATAACAAAGCAGTTCATACTGTACTGTATGGTGACCAGCTGATTTCGGTTCTGGCATCTTTCACAGACTTGAACACAGTGTGAATATCAGTATCTTCTGCTGAGCTGTCTCTTCATGCATTTCTGTTTATAGGAAGAGGGATACCAGTAGTGTATTAACTTTTATCAGATTTCTGTGAGAAAGTCTTGCCCTGCTGGTTTTGTAGTAAGAAATGGGATTTCCACAGCCTCAGTCATATGACAAATGACATGTGCTGCTGAACCTGAGGGAAGCAAACTGATTAACGAAGCAGTAACTACTTATTAATGGCAGCTCCCTATGAGGGGTGAAGAAGGAAATGCAATTCACTGAGCAGGATTTGCATGATACTGCAGTTTGAGACCTCTGAAAGATTCTGGAGGTTGCTATTAATGCTAATAATACGATTGTTCATCTAGATTCCAGATGAGATGATCCAATGCATAGTTTGTGAAGACTGGTTCCATGGAAGGGTAAGGAAACTATAAGTAGCAGAACTGCCATTTGCACAGGAACGAGTTAGTGTTGGTTAGGTTTGTATGGTAATTCTTACTTGGGAAGTTTGCTATAGTTCTTAAAAGAGATTATTACATGAGTTCCAAGGTATTTGTTTTCAGCTTATGCAAAGGAGCATTGAAAGTCTAATCTTGCACTGCTGTCCACTCCAGTTCAAAAATACTGGGAAGAGTCCTACCTTTCTGAAGGCTACCACTGCAGAATAAAGTAATAACTTTATAACTGTCTCTTTAATTGGAAAACTCAAATCAGTATAGTTGGTGAGGAAAAGATTCGTACTGAGGCACATCATTATCAACTACCTGAATAGTTCTTCCTTCAAAAGAATGCTTTTTAAACTCTTAATTCCTTTAACTAGCAAGGAGCAGACTGTGCTGTTCATTCTTGATTTGGAACTTTGGGGAAGTCCTTTGAAAGCAGCCAAGCAGTGTAGTGAGTGCCCTACTTAATGGGTAAGCATTAAGGATTCAGCCTCTTGTGCCTTGAAGGGCACAAGTGAAATTCCGTGCTTGAAGTTGCTGGATCAAAGAGTAAAAAAAAAGATGATTGGCTTCAATTATGGGTTCTTGTAGATAAACTTCTTTTGTATAAATGTATGAATGAAGAGTGTTGTGCTGCATACTGTGAGCTTTGCAGGAATGCTTTTTCAGAAGAAAGCCACTAAGTGCTTTTAATTGTCCAAATAGTTCTCATCAATTTATGGACAGCTGTGGGACTTAATTCTTGTCAAGTTCAGTATGTGATCACTATGAAGACTTTACAATCTCTTACATGTAAGGAAGGAATCATAAGAAGCAATCATAAAAAGTTACTTAGGAGTTGAAATGTGCAGTGTACAAGAGGTATCTTCATCTGTCCTATGTTTAGAACAGTTTAGTAGAATACTGTTTAGAAATGAGATTTCTGGGTATGTGGAAGACATAAAAGGCTGTAGACAAACAGAGAATTGTTTGAGGTTTTCCCTGGAATTTTTAGCAGCTCTTTCCAGTCTTCAGTTGTCCTGATAGTCATTGCAAGAGTGAGCGCTTGTGCCGAAAATGTGATGGCAGCTGATGTTTTCCTTCCTCTAAATGTGGAGTCTGTTAATTGGCAGTGGATGCTTCATTACTGTGTGCTTGCTTCTTTCTGACAGCATCTTGGTGCAGTTCCCCCTGAAAGTGGAGACTTCCATGAAATGGTGTGCCAGGCCTGCATGAATCATTGCCATTTCCTATGGGCTTATGCATCGCAATTAGCAGGTAAAGAAAGTTAAGAGATCTGAGCCAGTATTTTGTGAGCACGTATTTCTCATACATGGTTGGTCAATGACATGATAGTTGGAGAAATTATACTCATTAATTATATTGGACAATCACCTTCAGCAGTGGAACATGTGGGGTAGCAGTAACTTGTGTAAAAAAAAAAAGCAGTGTTCATTCTTAAATCTTGATTCTGTGGTGCTCGCTTTTATTTATTTTATCAAAGATGTCTATCACAAAATGGATGAAGATTTAATACTTGACTCAAGGAACTTGATTTCTAAACTGGATCAAAGAACTGAAGAGTCATCCTAAGGGAAGCAGTGAGACAAACAGTTCTTACAGAGCCTCTGAGCAGCAAAGAGTGAATGATAGTGACCTGAAATGAGTATGTTTAATGTTAATCTGAGTAGGACTGGGGCTGTGCTCAGGACACACATTCCCTGTGGTCACACTAGGCCACTCTCAGCTCTGTGAACTTAAAGGAAGATGACTTGATTTCTGTGGAAAGAGCTGGTTTCTCATAGTCTCCTAAAAAATACTGCTTGTATCAACTGCTGATCGATCTCTCATGTGCCCAAAATTTCAGTGGTATTTTCAAGGATGGCAACCTGGAGTTCTCTTCCTTCTAATGTAAATAGTACAGAACAGGGTGTTTGTCTGTTTTTGGTTTTCCTCCTTCTAACCAGCTTTGTCACAGGGCAAATACTTAAATTGGCATCAAAACAAAAACTTGTTTTAAATAAACAAGAAATTACCGTAGTTAATCCGTGATGGTGTTTTTGGGGTATGTTTGAAGAAAATTAAAACCTCTTGACGCAGCAGAAAAGCATGTGACAAGTTACTGAAACTGTGATAGCTGGCAATGGGTGTCAAGAAGGACAAGCATCTTAGTAAAGAACTCTTTCGAATTGTGATACCCTCTTCCCTCTCTTAGGGCTTAGGTTTTGGGAAGCAGAGTGTTTTAGAATAGGAAAAGCCGAGAGAACATCTGTAGTGATCTGTACCTTTTCTGGCATAGTATTTTCACTTATGTGGGTATGTATCTTCCAGTTCCTCCTTTGACCAAAGCGAACTCTCTTGAGGATGAAGGGATTGTCCTGAAGGTAGAGGAAAGTGAAGAGCAGAAGAAAGAAATAAAAAGAGAAAGTGGAGTGGAACACCAAGACACAAAGGAGGAAAAGCAATCAGAACAATTTAATGAACCATCTACTAGCTCTGGGTCTGCCTGTCCTGAGGTAGAATGTACCTTCTTTTCTGACCTGCACATCTTCACGCTGCTGATAGTTGAAGTAAAGCCCACCTTGCTCTGTACAAGCTCAGGGAAGGGGTGGTGTGTTCAGTCTGTTCCCATGTTCCTCTTCAGTCACTGACTCTTCTGACCTGCAGTCTCTGTGGAGCACAGCGTAGGCTGTGGAACAGGGCTGTCGAGAGATGTAATGGCTGTTTGCAGATGGGCTACATCTGTCCCTTCTTGTCAGCCACCTGGCCACTACACTGTGGTGACCTCTGTTTGTTCTAATATGTGTTCTGGCTGCACTTGCATGATGGTCCAGCTCCGAGTTCGTAAATACTTACGGGTATTGCAGTAAATTTCTACAGAAATTTCCAGTGGAAATTGCTGAAACCACATCAGAACTCTCATGGGAATGGTAATATAGGTTGTTCATAAAAATAAATGTTTGAGACAAAAGAGAAATCTTGCCTAAGGAAAAGGACATGCCAAAAAGAACAGGGTGTCTTTGAAGTGACATTATAGAGTGCTGAACACTCTCATTTTAATTCAGGTAGTTACTAAGAGCGAGGAGCCAGTCTGCAAGCTGAAAGAGCTCCAAAGCAAGCCATTTGTAAAAAAAGACACTGCCACCTTTTGGCCATCGAACTGGAGGAGCAAATTATGCACCTGTGAAGACTGCTTGGTATGTATGTTCTCTTCATTACCATCACAGATGTGGGAGAGGCAGGGAGGAGCTCCCAGACAATCGTTGAGGAGAAGCTTTAGGTAAAATCTGTGTAAATCTTCTTAACGCTGCATATAAACATTGAAACCCCCCTTCACTCCACATAAAGATTCACACTGAATCCTATGGAATTAATATAGCATGAAAGGGCTTCTAAATGTTTGTATTTTCTTTGCTGCTTAAATCCAGTATTGCTTTGGAAGTTGTTATGAGGAGATTCTGAAATACTGGGTACAAATTTACCTTACTATTTTTATTGTTGTTATGTGTGATACTGACTGGTGGAGAGCACGTCCATTTGAGAAGTTTTGTCACATAAAAGTAAATTTGACTTTATTCTCCAGAAAATGTATTCAGATCTTGAAGTCCAGTTCCTGACAGACGAATGTGACACTGTCTTGGCTTATGAAAATAAGGGTACCAGTGACCAAGAGACAGAGAGGAGAGATCCTTTAATGGACACCCTTAACAGCATGAACAGAGTCCAACAAGTGGAACTCATCTGTGGTAAATATAACTTCATTTTTAGAATCTGCCTTAACACACTTTACCTGAACAGTTTGCCACAAGAGATTGATATCAGGCACCACACACAGAGTGGCGTCAAACTATTTTTTGAAGTAACATGCAGACAACTGTATGACAGGTTGCACACCTCAGTCAGGATTGGTCTTCTCTGGCCCATCATTACAACTTTAATTTACAGTGAGACACTAGATAGTGTGGGAACTTTCACCCTGTTTAACATCCTAGATACTGTATTGATAGTAATTTATTGTAATGTGAATATTTAAACATCAATTTGAACTTCTGCTCTCTGGCTGATTTATCTTACCCCGTTCTGTTGCTTGGCAATCTCCTGTTGTCTGGGGAGTGCCAGCCAGGTGTCCCCCGTAGCTCTGCTGCAGAGTGTAGTGACGGGGCAGGGCTTAGGTGTTCCGTACCTGGAGCTGTGTTTCTCCTTTCCAGTCAGTGCTCTGCACTCTGGTGAGGATGGTGTCCCAATCCCGGGTTACAGGCTGGGTCTTTCCACCATGACCCACATGTGCTTTTGCAGTGGGAAGCTGGGAGCAGGGGCACTCTTAGTTAATTGTACTAATTCACTCACTGATCTCTATCTTTTTCTGAAATCAACCCTAACAGCCACTCACACTACATAGGTTAGTCTCATAAATTATTAGGCTTCTCATGTTTACATTATTATTACTATTATTATTATTTATAATCTAATTCAAACCTACATTTGTCTGAAGTAAACCTAGCAAATGACAAGAGGAAGTAGAACAAGTTGTGTTCTTGAGCCAGTGTTAAACTAAAACTAGGTATCTGGGGTTTTTTTGTTTTCTTTGCCATCCAGAATACAATGATTTAAAGACGGAACTGACTGACTATCTCAGGAGGTTTGCAGATGAGGGAACGGTAAGGTGCAACTTCCAGAATTTGTTTGCCAGAAAATGTGTTTTAAAGCGCTGGTGAGGGCTGGGTGGTAAATACCATGATGCTCTGTTGTAATGTTTTTTCCTGTCTCTTGGACTTGCTGGTACTGCAGTAGAAATTAGAAATCCCTGATTTCATTTGAGTTTAATTCCTTAATGACATTGTTGAGAGATAACAGGGACTTCAGAGAAATCTGTCTGCAAGGTACTGAGAGCAGTTCGTACATTTAAATGAAACTTCTGTTGCTCTAGGTAAAATACTCAGGAAGAAAAGCTCTTGTCTGTTTTTTCTTAGATTGAATCTAAACCCTTAGAAGAATAAGGACTGATTATGATTGTCAGTCTTGTCAGTTTTTTCCTGCAGGGATTTGCATGCTGTTATTAAGTAACACTTGCATTTTGTTGGCTGACTTGCTGTATTGCCATTCGTAGTTATGTTGGAATGACCCTGAAGTGAGCTAGTGAAAATCTTGCTTTGTGTTAAATTTTCTGATGGTAAAAGCAAGAGGTCAGAGTCATTAAAATACCATTTGGAGCCTTGCTCCGTGTGTTTGTTCTGCCTTTGGTGAACTCGTTTCCCTGTTTGTATTATCTACAATTGAATTTGGGCATGAATCATCTTCTTTGGGTGCAACAGGAAAGCTGTACCAGAGAAATTTCAGGGTATTTGCTTTTCTATGCTCTGTGTATTATGTGTGGGGATAAAACAGGATCCTTTTATTAAGCTCTTGCACCACAACTTGGGTTTCATACTGCTTCTCGTAGGTGGTTAAAAGAGAAGATATCCAGCACTTCTTTGAAGAATTTCAGTCTCGGAAAAGGCGACGGACTAACAGGATGCAGTACTACTGTAGTTAGACTGAGAGGGTTTGGGTTTGAAAGGACAACTGGGAAAACAATGTTCACTGGCAAACAGAAAAGGCATCTTCAGGTTTTTGGCTTCTCATCAAAATCCAGCTGTCTGAGAAACATCATCCTTTTGTCTTATACTTCCTTTATTTGTAGCACCTAAAACATGTTCTTAACAAATCCTTACACTGCAGTTAGAGGGATTTCAGTACCGATCGACTTTGCGTTCCCGTGAAAGCCAGCCTTGTCTCCAGGGGAGGAGGGCTGTTGCCAGAGCTGTCTCCCGCTGCTTCTCTGTAGCCTCTCCCCTGGTTACTGCCAGGGCCTGGAGCCGTGGCTGTGCTAAACCCGCCCGGGCTCCGCCCTGCCCTGCCCTCGGCAGCAGGGAACGCGCTCCCGGCTTTCCTGCTTGAGTGGTTCTGTCTCCTCCCACCGTTCGGGCTGTAGCGATTCTGGTGAGCGCTCCCCGCACCGAGGAGCTGCCGTCTCTGCCCGAGGGCTCGTGGCTCCTCAGCGGCCGGAGTGGCCTGGCTGTGGCTGAACCCAGCACTGCTGCCTGCCCGCTCGCTGCTGGGGAAGCGCTCCCTGGGCTGCTCACAAATGGGAAAGCAGAGCTTAGGCTTGATGCAACAGCGTGTTCCAGCTGGTTTTACACATTAAAAAGCTTATTTCTAGTATTGGACAGGGATGGTTTACATGGAAAAAAATTGTCACATGATCTTAATTCACTCATTAGAACATAAGAGCTAGAAGGAGTTATTAAATTACAAACTAAGCATGGGGGGGTTTGTTATATGCTTTGATTTTAAAAACTAGCCTACAGCAAATTCTTCTACTTTATAAATGTTGCTGAAAACACTGCAGCATCCTGGTATTTTGCTACAGTATGGAATGTTCTTTTTATAACCACTGTGATAATCATGGAACAGGAGATGTTTCACTGACTTTTAAGACTACACTTAGCTGCAATTAAGAATTAAGATTTTTTAAGTTTGGAGCCTAATGTAGTTAGACCCCAAAACATACATTAAAGTTCTAGTTTTTGAGGATTTCTATATCATGGGGTACTACTCTGCTTCCACGTTAATGGTTTTTGAAAAGCAAAGGTAGGCCTTTATCATTCTCACTATTAACTGTTTCTGACCACTTTATTTACAAATAGTAGTTTAGCATAGATGCTCAGCTCAGCAGTTTCATAGAACATAGAATATGCTGAGTTGGAAGGGACCCATCAGGATCATTGACTCCAACTCCTTGCCCTGCACAGGACACTCCAAGAGTCACACCATGTGCCTGAAAGCATTGTCCAAACACCTCTTGAACTCAGGCAGGCTTGGAGCTGTGACTGCCTCCCTGGCACTGTCCCAGTGCCCAGCCACCCTCTGGGTGAAAAACCTTTCCCTGATATCCAACCTCAACCTCCTCTGACTCAGTTTCATACCTTTCCTCGAGTCCTGGCACTGGTCACAAGAGTGAAGAGATCAGTGCCTGCCCCTCCTCTTCCCCTCACAGGAAGCTGTAACTGCAATGAGGTCTCCCCTCAGTCTCTTCCAGGCTGAGCTGACCAAGTGCCCTCAGCTGCTCTTCTCAAGGCTTCCCCTCAAGGCCCTTCACATCTTCGTGGCCCTCCTTTGAACGCTCTTGAACAGCCTGATGGCTTTTTTATATTGTGTCACCCAAAACTGCCCCCAGCACTCAAAGTGAGGCTGCTCCAGTGCAGAGCAGAGGGGACAATCTCCTCCCTTGCCCCGCTGGCGATGCTGTGCCTGATGCCCCGCAGGACAGGCTTGGCCCTCCTGGCTACCGGGGCACTGCTGACTCATGCTCAACTTGCCATCGACCCCCAGGTCCCTTTCCTAGTTGCTTTTAAATTTAACTCTGGGTATTGTACATGCTCTTTTTTTGGTAGCAACTGTTACAGGAGTTGTAACTGCACATCTAACTACAATATAAAAAAATTTTAAAAACTGTTCACTGTGTACTTTGTTTTTTCTCAGTGCTGCTGTAGTGTTTTGTTTCCATTCACGATCCAGGCAGACACAGGGAGCCCAGTGATGATGTGTTAGCCAAGCCACCAAGGTATATAGTGGGGGCCCAGTCAAGCCCAGGATTTCTACACCTTTGTTTCTACCTGCCGCAGGTGTGAAACAAGGGATTGCAGCCTGCTGGCAAGTACAGTTTAGAGGATGGGGTCACGGTTCCTCGGTATTGCAGTTTCTGTAATTCACTGAAGGGGGGGGAAGAGGGTACCAAAGGTAATTGTGTCTTCCGCAAGAAATAAAAAGCAGGGAAAGGCCTCAGTGCACACACAACTGCTTTATGGCCCAGCGCAAGCCTTGCCGTGCTTGAGAAAATACAGCAGTGATGGAAGGAGTGAGGAATTCAAATGTGGAATTCCTGTGGCTCCAGTTGCACAGCACAGGGCCAGCACTGACCATGAGCACTGTCCATTCTTGGCATCAGCCTGTACTGAAGCAGGGTTCACCCCAAGGGACGCAGCCCCAACAGTCCCCCTTTCCAATGCCTAAAGCCTCCCTTAGAGACACCAGGCATCCGCTCCTCTGAGGTTAGCAGGCTTAGAAGCACTGTTGCAGAGTGACAGAAAGCCTGTAACAAAAAATGTTAGAATTGTCTAATTTAGGAAGCTCCCAGAACTCATCTTCCTGGGTGTGGGAGGGAAGGTGTCAGTAATTAACATGTAGGACCACACAGTTCTCCCTCTCCTCACCCACCTGCGCTCTGTGTCAGGATGTAACTCGCAGTATTTTGCTCTCGTACATCAAAGCGAGACCAGGCAAGTGGCCGGATGACACTTCTGAGCTTTAGTCACTGCTCTGAAGCAGTGAGGCACTTCTGTGAGAGGTACTGAACAGTCAGCTGGAATAGTCAGCAGGAAAACTGCAACCCAGGAATGCTGGGTACTGAACACATCTGTCCAGCTGCTCTGATGAGAAAATGAACAGGGACCCAGGGCTGCGCCTCGCAGCCCCGGCTCTGAGCAGCCCTGTTGCCTTTCACAGGGCATGGCCTCAGTCCATTAGGCTCTAGCCAGAACTCACAGAACTATTTTACTGAAATAATTTCATTTTTAGTAACTGCCTGATCAGAGTGACTAATTTCAAATCCCTCCTTTACACTGGTTTATATAATGTCTTTGGTGTTCACACAGCATTATTGTGCACCTTTTTTCCCCCAGCAGGAACAAACCTTGTCAGTTTGAGGAGCCTTTACACTTGGAGGGTGCCTTTCTGTCTGGCCCCAGTCACTGCAGGGCAGGGTGGTGGGTGCAGCCAGGCAGCAGCAGCTCAGGGGAAGCAGCCACACAACAACCACGTTCTATACAAGCCATTTATTTGAAATGCCAACTATACGTAGGATAAAGTCAGTGTTACATGCTTCTCAGCAACAGTAGAAAAATAGAACCAGTGAAAACCTTTTTACAACTGTAATGGTACTCAAAAGAGAAATGTATTGTTTTACAATGCATCACACAAGACTAGAATTCAAGTTTGGAGGTACCTAAATAAAAATACTATTTTTTTTTAAAAAACACTATGTACAATTGAAGCGTAAACAAGTTTTACAAAGTACTGGTTATGCAGGTTGTAGAAAAAACACTTGCATAGGACATGAAGTCAGTTTAAGAAAGTTTTCTGAGCCTTTAGCATTGAAGGCACTTGACTTTATACCAGTAACAACACAAGGACAAGAAACAAATCCATAACACTGCCGAGGGCAGGGCTGCCTTCTGGCAGTACAGTTAATTACAGAAACCCCAAATGTGGTTTTACAAGTTTCCCTCCAAGCTGTTCCCTGCATCCAGCAGGGCTCAGCACCTCTACCATAGAAGCATAGAATTATTAAGAAGAACAGTGCCTCAAACAGCATTAGTGTTCTTTCAAACAAAAAACCCCAGAAAAACAACCAAAACAACCAAACCAAAAACCCAAACAAAACACCCAACCCCCTAGCGTCCCTCCCCAAACCCCAAACCAAAGAAACCCCTAAGACATACATTTGGGACATTCTGGGACCAAAACCCAAGGCTTACAAGTACAGGTGGCCACAGCCTTAGTTTTCATAAGTGAAAATCCTTAAGAACAGGAAAAATACAACAAGAAACTGCCAATCAACACAGCAGTTACTAATACACAACTACAATAATTCTGTGGAACAACAAAACATTTCAAAGGAAGAATGTGTTTCGGGAATTAAGTTATTCATCCATCTATTAAGGAAAAGAGGAGTTGGGTTTGGGGAAAGGGGAATAAGACCTTTTTGCATGTTCCTCACTAAATGGAAGTCTGAGCTCTCTCTTTAATAAGAACAAGGAGCATGAGTCTCCTCCATTCAAGAAAACAATGTTTATACCTCTATCCTCAAGCAAAATAGTCAATAATCTGTAATCTCCATCAAATTTACAGGAGGAAAAGGTGTCAATTTCCAGCCTAATCAGAAAGTGCTTCATGTAAACAAGGAGCTTCTGCACCAAAGTTTCAGTAGACAGAGAACAAGGAGTAGCAGGTAGCACAGGTACGTGTGTTGTGCGAATGAGATGTAGGATGAACACTGGCTTCTGAATAATGCTGCCATGAAAAATGGTCTCACCCCTCCCTCTGCACATCCTAAGCAGGGAATCTTGCTCTGGAGTACAAAAATACAATTCCAGTAATTAAAGAAATCCTTATTTTCCACTTCAGAACAGCTGCCCTTGGCTGCCATCTTCTTCCCAATTCAAAATATACAAGTGAAAACACAGATTGTCTACATGGCCTGATTGTCTTTGTGGCCTCAGAAGGACTTTCATTCTGCAACTACTTTTAAACACTTTATTTCTTCTTTTTTTAATACTGCTCAGTTCCTGAGACTTCAGAAGCAATTTTGTATTCTAAAACACAGACATGTTCTCCCCCGAGGCATTTCTCACCAGCTTATTCCAAAGCAAAGCATTTCATGATTTCCCTCACACCATAACCTCAAAACTTCTCATCTTCATCAGCCACACCCCTCCTAAATTTCAAGCTTTAAAGTTCTACCTGTACATCTCAGTCTCACCTCTGTTCAGGTACACAATGCCACATCAAACTATTATAACTAAAACAGTTTTCCTGAAGTACATCTATCAGTTTTAGGTAAAGATATTGAGAATAATCAGTCTTCTGAGGACAGCTGTAATTTCTTAGTAATTAAGCTGCCAACACACACATGATGCAAGTCCAGGGAGTTTCAGGGTTCTTGTGTGTGATGGAAGTTACTGGTTCTAGTGAGCTGGTCTCATGCTGGTGAGGAGGAGACCCTCATGTGCAGTGAGAGCTACGCAGTCAGACAGCACCGTGCTCAAGTCTTCAGAAGAAACCCAATGAGCCTCAGCCCCTTACCCTGCAGCAGCACCATCCCCCCACTGACACCTTCTTGCATTTAACAATGTTCTACACCACAGTCCCATGGAAATCCCATGGGATGAAGCCAGGACTACCCAGTGCCTCGACTGTGGGCAAAAAACAAGATTAAAAAAGCTGACAGAGGAAAAAAAACCCAAACCTCCCCTCATCCACAAGACACATCACCTGCACAGTTTAGCCAAGTTTCTGCTCCAGTCCTACACCATGCTTTCCATGGCTGCATCTCAAAAGGAGCACCTGCAGAGCTACCACAGAAGCAGGTCTATAGATGCGTCTGCAGGAGACAAAGGGTTTATTGGTTCAAGGGCCCATATCTTCATTTGTCTAGAAGCTATTCGGTAGTTTGGAAATGCAGTATTCAATATATTTCAGTAGCACTGTGTTGTTACCAGGCCCTGCATACTTTAAGGAAACACATTAGGTAAGAATATGGCATCAACTAAAACCAAAAGTACATTTGCAGCAAGATTTCTGTTAAACAGTATTAAGCACTTTGAGCTGCAGGAAACAATTCAACCTAACCTTAAAGCAGTCCTTAGGTCACACCTGGGACTATAGTTTTCTGCTACAGGGAAACTCATTATAGAAACTGCATTTAAACCCCCCCAAACAAGACTTTACCAGCAATCACTGCTCTGCAGTGGCATCAGATCCCTATCCTGAATGCAATGAATTTGTTGTTAAAACTGCACAGTGAGTATTGAGGATGCACTTCATAATTGTAACCGCTCCCCTGGTGCTCTGCTGAACCCTGCCCCAGTGCAGGAGCCAGCCCAGATCAGCATCCTTCCCTCCTCACATCCTGTTAACAGGGGAATCTCATTTCTGTGCTTTCAAAAAGCAAAGCCAGGCAATGGAGGTGGAATTCAAGAGTGCCAAAGCTTCACATGTCTGGTGATGCTCAAGCAGTGACTCTTCACTTGGATTCTGCTCACGGAACAGCTGCACCTGTGGAGCCAGCGCCACATGAGGCCAGGTAAGGAACACTGAGCGACTTCACTGAGAGTGCAGCCCTTTGTAGCCACAGGCAGGAGAAAGCAAGCCCATGGGCACTGCAGGGGAGGGGAACCTCCCACGTGTTCAGGCAGCAGCGAAGGTTCTGTGCCTCGTCTTCCTGACGCTCCACGAGTTAGCAGGAATCCGCTCATCTGGTCTTTGCTTACCCATGGATGAGCAGCTGGAAGAACAAGTAATTACTATAATTTTTACAGTATTTCTAGATTTATTTCTGAATGGGCAAATCAACAGGTCTAGTCTGTCTAGTACTTGCTTCCAGGTGATCATGGAGTCCTCCACGGTCACAGCCGAAACAACTAAACAGACTCAAATTGTCAGATTCCAGTGAATTTCACAGGAATTTGGATTCCTAAATATCCTTCTGGATTCTTAAAACCCCAAATATAATTCTTGAAGTGGGTTTGCTATCTATATAAAGAAAAGACCAGCTGCCAGAACTTTTCAAACAAAGTGTAAGACTGGATTCTTGCCATAGTCGTAAAAATCAGGAAGATTTCAATCTAAACAAACAAACAAAAAAATCTAACTAAAAATGTAGGTTTTTTGATGTGCTGTTCTTTGGAATTCCTATAATTAAAAAATAAATGCGTTGTTATTATCTCATAAGAAAATACATTTCATAATGTGCAACCCAATGCACATAAGGAATCAGCATGTGAAAGGGTAAATGCAAAAGTATGAAAATACAGTCCTTTAAATGTGACATTAAAGTTTAACATATTAGTACAAAACTAATACACTAAAATAGATGTACAGGTGCAAAAGGCTACCAGGTTGTAGAAAAAAGGTACCAGTTTCTGTTTTTCAAAAAGGCTTAATTAAATCTGCTCCAAAAAAAATTGCAACAAAATAAAACCAGAAGCAGCATTAAAACCAAACTGATAACATGCTGTCTCTAATAAAGCGATGTATGTACAAAAGAAGTGAACAAAGCTGATTTTTTCTGCTGGCATGAAAGAATTTCTCTGACAGAAGTCAGGCCAAAAGTTGCAAGGAATGGGATGTTTACAACTCTTAGGCACAGAGAAATAGTGGTGGTTGCTTTCATAGGGCAGATTTTTTGTACAGGAAGTCTGGTTTGTTTGGAGACCTCCTTCCTCTGCTTACTCCATCTTCCCTTTCCAAATCTGCATTCCTCTGTGCTCCATGTTCCAACGGCTCATCATCTGCCAGTCTCCTACTGGGTCTCTCTTCTGGCATGTCAGAGCTGTAGGCAGAGAGTGAAGGTCTGTTGGAGGTTAGCCCATAGGTTAAATCCGTTTCCATTTTTGTTCTTCCCCTGACGTGAACAGGGCCATTGCCAGCATTTTCCTGGGTAGCCAGTGCCAAGTCCAGTCGCTGGGGAGGTTGTTCTAAGACATCTAGGTGTATTGGCTCATTCTTTTGCCTGTGTTGATGCCCATCTTGTGAGAGCAGGTATTCCCTCCTAGAATCCTCTTGCTTTTTAGGAGATATCTGGGAAGGTAGATAGGCTGACTTTAAGCCACTTGGTGATGCCTTATTGTGGCTGTACAAATCTGGGCCAAAATAAATGCCTTGTGAAGGCGAAGGACTGTGCCTGTTGGGTGCTGGAGTAGAGGGTCTGCAAGCAGCATTAGAGAAGTCATAGAAGTCAGGATATTCCTGTGGATTTTCTCGAGCATCTATTTTTTGCTCTATTGCGTGTTTTTTCCGAGAAGTAGGCAAGTGTCTGTTCTGAATACATGAAATGTGCTGGGGTGGGCCGGGCCCTACCTCTGTAACCGCCTGGCTTAGCTCCGTGTCCACCGTGAGCTCTGGTAATCTTCTGTCTTTCAAAGACATTGCTGACACACCCATGGCGATGTCTGGCATCAGTTCATTTAGCAAGGGCTGAGTGCACTGGAAAAGAAAAGAAATTGGTCCATGGAAACAAAGACAAAAGCTAAACACAAACTGTAGTTAGGATGGTTTTTGTAATTCAAAATGGCATTTTCTTAATCTACTTTTGTCTTGCCAACTTCAGCCTGCAAGTTTCCTGCACTGTTTAAAGAACACATCTATCCACCAACCTTCACCTTCCTGCTTCTTTCCTTCATGAAGCTATTGTGTCACAATTACAGCTCCTCTTAAATTCATCTTGCCTTGAACATGCAGCAAAGGACACTGTACTGCTGAACTTCTTAAAGGCAGGCCTGCTTTCAGCCACTTACAATTTTCAAACTAAACAAGGTACTTGGTGCAGAGCCTAACAAATGGTTTGTCAAGCATACAGTTCCAGTGCAGGGAAGCCACGACACACACGTGTCATCACTATAGACACAACCCTTCTGCTTGCATTCCCCATTTCAAAGTAAGTAAACTCCAGACAGCCATGTGTGTGCAGGAGAGCCTCAGGGCTTGGGGGAGCATCAGTTTCAGGGCTGACGAGATCCACAGAGTACGTGGAAGCTGTTGTATGGCATTCTTCTCCACCTACCCCATGCTTGCCTCAATGCAGAATTGCTCATATTACAGCCTTCCAGACAGAAGAGTGAGAATTTCTACTCCCATTTATCATTTCTCATGAAAGCGACTTTAGTAATCATTGATTAACAGTAACTCACAAATTGCAGAAAGAATACAGAACAAAAATATCACCTATATTAAGCCCGTGCTCCCCCTTGCATTATTTATAGACACATTCTAGCAGAAATATTTCTGATATGAAAAAGGTTACTACACAGTTTCCTTAGGGAAGTCAGTGTTGATCAAAGGAGAGTGACATGCTACAAACCCCACCTTTGAACAAACAATGGCACACATTTCTAATGTGAAGTTATATATTTTATTCTAAAATAGAAGAAGAAGTGCAATATATTTAAGACAATTGCTAATGGGAAGAAAATAAAATGCATTTTTCCAATCAGAACGCGATGCTCAAATCTGCATCTAATGTGCCACAACTATGCACTGACAGTTTTTTCACTGCAGAAATAAATTACCAAATTCTTCATTTAGCACTTCTGTACTTCACAAAGCTATGTCTTTACTGAGTATCTTATATTTCATTGTTTTTATTGCATCATATTGTAGTTCAGCAACTATAATGACTGCTTTTAAATGCTGTAACAAACCCCTTTGTATCAGCAATTACCAATTTCTGCTTGCCAATTCCTTTTCAAATATTTCTCAGCTGTAAAGCTTTCACTCTTCACATGTGCATAAAGGCAACCTGTTTTACTTCAGACTACTTACCTGTGAATAGCCAAAATATCCCCACTACTTCTACCTGTGAATTACAGTGTGCAGTCCACTACTGAAGTTGGCTTATGCTTTGTTTTAGTGTAGAGCAAACTACATTTGCCACACAAGGGGTGGCTGAGGTCACTTGGTCTGTTCAGCCTGGAGCACACTGAGGGGAGACCCCACTGCAGTCTGCAACTTCCTCGTGAGGGGAAGAGGAGGGGCAGACACTGATCTCTGTGGTGACACTGACAGGACTGAGGGAACGGCCTGAAGTTGTGTCAGGGGAGGTTTAGGTTGGATATTAGAAAAAGGTTCTTCACCCAGAGGGTAGCTGGGCACTGGAACAGACCCTGTGGGTCCCTTCCAACTGAGGATATTCTGTGCTTCTATCATTTCAGAAGATTCCTGAGTTTGCCATTTGCCCCTCCAACAATGCTCCTGCCCCTGGAACGTTCATTCTCCCAGGGATTAGGGCATGCCTTTGGGATAAAGAATGCTGACAGACAGTTCAGTAGAAAAACCTTCTCCTAACTGATAAAGATGCTCTTTTTATTTAACAAAACCAAGTTACTTCACCATAACAATTCTCCCCAGCTCCTTTGATGAGATACTTTGAGTGGCCAGAAATAGGCAAAAGAGGAGAAATCCCAATACTTACTACTTGTTTCTCAGCTGCCATCACTGCTGCCGCCGCCGCCACCGTTTGCCGCCCCAGGGCCGCAGTGTTGGTGCAGTCGGGAGGCGCTGCCTTCACGCCGGGCAGGTACACAGGCGGCGCAGCCTTGGGGGCCGTCCGCGAGTGGAACAGCGAGTGGTTACACGGGTAAGAAAAGGAACGGGAGGGATGTTGACTTGGCACCCTTTGTTTCCAGCCCACTTTGAACTGGTTATGAATAGGAGTTGCTGGTGGGTGGTATGGGGGTGGAGGAGGGGGCAGTGGTGGATGGAAGGCCACGAAAGAGTCCAGTTCTGTAAACATGGTTTCTGCAGTGGGAGTGCTGTTGACACGACATCGTCCAGACTGTCTCACTGTCAGCAGTGGGCTTTCATCCCCAAAGCGCTCATCAGGAAAGAATTTGTGAGGATTCTGCAAACGTAAAAAATCCAGCATGTAACAAGACAAAGTAGGAAGCCACCTAGAAAAATCTCCCAAACTAACACTCTCAGAAACATGCCAGTACTGTAACTGCCTAGTTGTGCTATCTACAAGCCTGCCAACACTCAAGGTGATGGCAGCAACCATGCAAAATAGATTGGGTTTTTTTTCAAATAAGAAGCATCAGATTCACTGTAAGCTGACCAACAAATGCATTTGCTTAGCACCAATGTATAAACAGAAAAGGTATTTTCAGTTTCCCAGTCCTGACATGTACTGTGCAGACCTACAGTATTAGTTAGCACTTTCTCTCTTCTCTGATTTAAGAATAAACAACAATCTAGGCTTCAAGTTATGGTTCTACTGCTCTCATCAACTCTTTCTTTAGCAGTTCTATTTTGTCCCCAAAATCTGTGTCAGGTAAGAGCCTCCTGAATGGCAATGACTCTTCAGAAAACTATTTATACATGGCACTTACAGGTTTATAAAATCACATACATCAAATGAAACTGGCATTTGCACCTGGACAGTCACACAGGCATTTCAAAGCACTTGTGCACCTGCATGTGTACTATCGCAGAGTACACAATCAAGTCCCCCTTCATGGTCTTCCACAGCCATTCTTCATACCTGCAGGAGCTCAGCAGCAGCATCAGAAAGCCCAAATTCCCGCAGCACGCGGATCTGGATCTCGTAGCTGACGGTGGCGCCTTCCCCGCAGTTCAGAGCGTAGGCTCTCTGCACCTGCTCGGTGTGGCGCAGCTCCTGCAGCCGCTTGATCATCTCTTTCACAACCAGGAGATTGGGAACTGGAGGGATAACAGAATGGGGTAGGGATAAGAGAGACTCATTTTTTTCAACTGTGAGACAGTAAGTTTGATTGCAATGGTTAGATTTATTCTGAAGGAAAAAAATCTAACATCAGGCTGCCTTGGCTTTTTTTTTTTTTAAGAAGCATTCTGCCAAGAACTGTTCAACTTACACATGTTCCACGGAGCATCATTAAGCCACATGGGATAACACACACCATATGAATGATAAAAACATACACCACTTCTCCAGCTTCTGCTAGAATGAGCCACAAATAGAGCCTTCTTTGTAAACCCCTTATGATGCAGGAATTCCATGATTTGAGGTGGGGGCAGGATATCTTAAATAACAACTGAATGTTCCCTCATGAATTGTACAGGCCAAGAATTCATTGATTTTTTTGGCATACACTTCATACTTCTAAGGCAGTTCAATAATCACAAGACCATAACACCAGTATGTAACAAGAGAAAGAGCATTTTACAAAAGTTACACAAACTGTAAGCCAACAAAAACCTGTTAAAATTATGTTGTTTTATGCAGTCATATTGAAATAATTTTTTCAAAACCATTCCAAAAGAAAGTAATGTATAATTTTGGGTATTTATCCTGTTGCAAAACTTTCTCATGCCACTTCTTGCTGTTGTTCGATGATGAATGATATTTCTCTGTGGTGTTTCTGTCCTAAGGAAAATGTGCATATAATAGAGAAGACAGATCCAGATCTCTGAGTGTGTAAGTCCTGGCGTCTGATCCTTCACCAGCTTTACAAGTGTTACGTATTACCATGACCAGATGTCTGTATTGAAAGCTCATAAAAATTAAACAGATCAGACAGCAAAATCAGTGCGAAAAGACATTTGCATTACAGAGAAGCAGAAAACCCAACACTACACAACTACAACTGGTCCCAATTTCACAAAGTTTACATTGGTACATGAAGGAGAAGTATAGGTAGTGCAAAATATTCCCCCCCTCAATGGAGTTCCTGTACTGGGAGGAGAGGGAAGGAACCCATTCTAACCAGTCTTCAAGGCTTGTAAATAAGTCTTCCATGCTACCCTCCACACACTTAAATTCTTCTGAAAAATCCTGGTTTAGCAGCCAGATGTTTAGCTATAGCCAGTATTTTGCTAATATTTGAGGATTTAAGAGAAGTCTGAAGCAGTTCTCCAAACTAGTAGGCATAAAAAATGATAAAAGGTTTTCATTAAAGAGTGCTGTCTTCTCAAATCCTGGTTTGTTTCTGGTTTGGTTGTGTTTTGGGGTTTTTTTACTATTATTCATGTGAAACACATCCAAGAAAGATTATGTATATAAAAAATACAATTCTCTCAGTTGCAAGATTTCTAATTCAAACTGAAACTGGAAAATACGTAAGGAAACCCAACCATTTGCAGAACCTGGCCTCAAATTAGAACAGGCTTCAGCTGAACTCATTTTACAATAGTGCTGCAGAAAGAGCACTAAAACACACTGCCAGCAGATCTGTGCAAATACAGTCCTCAGGCAGTGTGTCCAGGGAGGAGCCAGGGACAGACGGAGAACAGCTGAGCTGTGAAGCACCCCCTGTTCTGAGCCCGGCCCAAGAGCCAGGGAGGCGATGCTGCCCAGCTCTCCCCCTATACTCCCTGTGTTCCATCTATGCTCCAGGATGGATTCCTGTACAAGTTAAGAGTTTGGGATAGGCTTTAATCTCCTCAAATTAACTGGGCCCCATCTGCTCATTCTAGCAAAAAGACATTGGCAAAACAATCAATTCTTTTGCTTAATTACAGGACTAAGCAAAGCAGACAGTTACCAGGACACAATTCCTGTGCTCCAACTCCTGGCCAGGCTCAGAGTCGTATCTATGCTCAAATCAAAGGGCTGGCAATAATTCCTACCTATTAAATTGTACAGAACCAAGCTGCAGGGGAGTTTCAGATTGGTCAAGATGTCTCATGCTTGCCAACAGAGCCAGTATTTTTCAAGAACATGAGAACTTTTGCAAAACATTAAAGACCTCTGAGAACCTGCTGCCATTCTCAACTTCTTTGGAAATTAAGATTGAGCAAAGTGTTATCAAAGTCCTATCTTATATGAAATACTTTATATTCAATTCATGGTAAGTATATTCATGCTTTTCTGGGGAGGGAAGTCCAAGTACTATAATGCAATGTTGAGATGCCACAGGTTTGCTGAGAGCCCCAAATTTCTAAAGAAACAATTGGTACTTTTACCAAATTTTTTAAACAGTAAGTTTTCAGAAGCTCCTTCTAGGCTTTATCAAGTTTTTTCCCAGACCACAAGAAGCAAACAGATCAAAACCATTCTACAAATTTTCCTAGAAATCTTATAGCTAAACAGTGTTTCAAATCTTCCTAACACCTCAAACTAAATTCTCTTGCAGCAATTTCACTCCATTTCTTTTATCCTGGCTCTACCATCCACAAGAATAGTGTATCTACTTCCTTTCAACACAGTTGACTGAAGAGAGACATAATTGATACACAAAGAGTTTATAAAATGGGGAATGCCACAGGCAGAGTGTGTTCCACTTCCTTCACTGAATTAAAATTTAATCTTGGTCATTTAGCTATCTAATCCTGTCCTCCAAAACATCCACTGACCCTTCCAACTTGTCATCAGTTTCAAGTTTTGCCAGTGCATTCTCTGTGCACACTGAGTATTAATGGGACAGGGGAAAGGCGAGAAGCGCTAGATGCTTTAGGAACCCCACTGGATACATTCCTCTAGTCTGACACCAAAAGATCAGATGCATAAATGACAAAATACATTTACTATCTACTTTCCTGGCTTGCCTATGGGGAATGTCACACCAATCATCCTGAAGTCAAGAGAGGCCATATTTACTTGAGCCTATAAAAATGTACTCTGACACACTCTTCCACAAGGAATTAAGTTGGTTTGACTTCAAAGCTAAAGTGGATTTGGTAAATTGAACTAAATGTGTTTTGAGTGCCTACTTCCAGTACTTTCCTGGCATACTGAGTTCAGCTGATTTCCTTACAAGTTATGTTCTCTGGCTTTTGATTTTTAAAAGAAGTTTTCCAGACTCACAGATCTTACCTATATTGAACAACTGGTTGTAGAAAACTGAGAACCCTGTAGAAAATTCTGAGAATAGAGAGCCAGGCTCCAGCAAGCGTTCTACTGTTGTTAACCAGTCCAAGGGTTTTGTTTTCTAACTAGTTCCTCTGCCATCCAAAACCAGTTAATGTCTTTAGGACAGACTAAAGCAAAAGACTATTCCTGGTGCAGAATTACTTTCTGAGGAAATGATGAAGTTCAATAACTGACACTCACTCCCCCCCCCCCAGGCCCAAGCCCCCATGCACTCCCAGGAGATCACTTGGCACAGGAAGCGATCAGAGCTTACCTGGGATCTCGTTGGCTATAACTGAGGGAGGACTGGTCTGGTTAGTGCTGACTTGCTGGTGGGTGATCACGTGGCAGCACTGCGGCACCGCGTTGTTCACCATGTACAGCGTGTCGGGCACGTTGGACATTCGCACCATCCGCAAGCGAACGAGGTCGGTTTGCTCCACCATCATCTCATCCAGCACGGACTGCAACGACAGCCACCAGAGCCTCATGAAGGCACCGCACACACCCCACTGCCGCTGCTGCAAGCACAGCCCCAGCGACACAAGTCCAGCCACATCTTCACCATAGTAACTTTGCCAGGTCACAAACAGTATCTGGCTTTTCGTCAGCATTTTCTATTCCATTTTCCAGTCATGATCATAGTTGAGTTTCATGGCTAAGAGCAGGCAGGAGAATAGTTTGGGAAGGATGCTTTGTTTATTTTAACCTGTCAGATTAGAACTGACCTTCTCGAGGGCAGACCCACTGGACTTAGACAATTACTGCCTATGAGTCTCAACTTTCTGTGCCACTGAGTAGAAGGCACTAGCCTGAAAATGGAACATCTTTCCCTTAGACATCTTGAAGAATAAAAAAAGATTTATGCCTACCCTTTAAAGATTCTTACTTAATGTTAAATGAATTTATTTCAAAAAATAGGAGACTAGTAGGGGAGTAAAAAAAAAGATCAAAAATCACTCATTCACAATTTTTTCATTTTAAAATAATTAACTACCAACAGGAAGAGTAAAGTTACCAGAGCCTATGTATGAGAGTCCTCCCTCTAAGGTTAAAAAGCCAATAATGCTTTAAAAAATATTGACAGCATAATATGAAACCAATACTAACAAGTAGCAATCCTGACACAGGAATGGGAGGTGTTAGAATGCACTTTTTACTTTGGATAACTACTAAAGCACTCCCATGGCATATACCTGAAAACTAAGAGTCAAAGCTTTTATGACATTTTTGCTAGTTTTAGCAATCCAAGATACAAAGAGAACATTTTAACCAGCTAGTCTTCCTTTGCTGTTTTAGTGCCACTTGCTGCTCTCTAACCACTGTGCCCAAAATGCAAAATAGTTTTATTTCTTCCCTTCCCTCACTGAGGACATCAACAACTCATACCTTCAGAAAACATTTTCTCTTAGGCACAGGGCAAAAGCTCCAAATTCACCAGAGCAGAGGTCAGAGTCCGTAGGTGATGTGGATGTACACAGCTTCACCTAACCCTTTTGTTCTGCTGTCACATGCACTGCTGGGACTCACAAGCCCTCAAGTCAGAGCTCCCTGAAGTGATGGCATTAGTCAGTGACACAAAAGGCTCCCATTCTGTCAAACGGAACGTGGCACGTTCCTGCCCCACGCAGCACCATCTCCACCCTGACACCAAACGTCACCACCAGAGATGCTACAAGATCTTCAGCTTGACAGTGCTCATGCAAGAAATTAAATAGGGAAGCAACTGCCTGAGAGGGAAACAAAGGACTTCATTCGAATCAGACACAGGATATTTATTCCATTTTGCGGAGGATCACAAGATTTTTGGGTACTTTCTGATTCAAACAAGAAGATGAAATATCAGTCCTCTGCCGAGTGGAATAGCAGTTCCCCACCCAGCTCTGGTGGGAGCTGGGGAGCCTGAAAGAGCTGGCACCAAAGTTGCTGACTAGCTGCAGACTGGGACTCTCAGGCTCTCACCTTGCCATCCGCCTGCCAGGAGGGCTGCCGAGGAGCTGGGCCGGCAAACTGGCTGGAAACCAGGGAGGTTTCCCTCAGAACGCTGCTTTGTTTCCGGTGGAATTTCATCAAGATCTGTCTCGCAAACATTTCAATTTCGACAAAAAAAATTTTGTTGAAATTTTTCTGACCAGTTCTAGAGACTTGAGCCTGATGATCAATCTTGTAAGTCTTGTTAAATTGAAAATGTTAGTATTTTAGGCCAGTACATGTAAAGAGACACAAAACATACCAAAATCTTTCCCTGTTTACAGAACCCCCTGATGACTCCAATCTGAGAACAGTCACGTGTTGCTGATATTACCTTAGCCTCCTCCACATACGGTGAGAACAGTCTTGGCCGCACATATATTCCAGCATTTTTTTGCCGCAGCCAGGCATTTGACTTTCCACCTTCTGATGTTGGTAGCATGTCTGAAGGAGGAGTACTAATCAGGCCTCTCTTCATCTTTAAGAATCAAGAAAGAGTTTTACGGTTTTTTAAATGTTAATATGGTAAAAACTTGCAATAAATGCATTTTTTACACTGAATCCTTACACCATTGATTTTTCTTTAGCCTTCTGATAGATTTAAAGGACACAAAATCTAACCAGAAAAAGTGCTATACATCTATTATTCTCAATTATAACATTTTAGAAGTTAATCCTTAAAATAAACAAACAAAACCAACACCCACCAAAGCAAAAAAACCCTCACACCTGAACACTGTAACATGTGAAGTACAAAGAGCCCAGAGATGGTATTTGTACGAGACTACTGACTTACTGCATCACTCAGTACTTCACTATTCATGGGTAAGATGTGCTCAATGCGGACAAAAGGTAGAAGTGGAGACAGGATCTCCCTCAGCTCTTCAATGTCAAGATCTCTCCTCTTCACACCTCTTTTATTCACACTGTGAGCTGTACCACTGAGTAAATTAGGCTCTGTGGGAAGGAGACATGCTAAGTTTACATCAGAAAGTTTAAAAGAGGATAGCGGGAGGTACAGGGCTTACAGGAAGTTATAGAAAAGGAAAGAAAATTCTCATTTTATATCAATAGTGCTCATCAGCACTGTTCCACAAAACTAACAACTGAACATGGCACTTAGTGCTATGGTCTAGTTGACAGGGTGGTGATAGGTCAAAGGTTGGACTCCGTGATCCTGGAGGTCTTTTCCAATCTAAATGATTCTATGATTCTACTTCATGCCTTGAAATCTTATATGAAGCATCCACAGAGACAGGTTCAGTTCATACCAGCATAGGTCATTTGCACAGCTGCCAGTTTCAAAGTGTAAGCCAGGCAGAAAATACAAAGATAACATTTGGGATAAACACTTGGAAAGCTCTATTAAGAGCTATGCTATGAAAGCATTTGTACCTCCCTGCTAGCAGTTCCCACAAGATCTCTCTCCTGTAGCTCCTCTCCCCTTCCCCAGCAGTTTTCAAAGACACTTTCTACAAATTAAGGTCTGAAGAGTCCTCAGGGATACATTATTCTAGCTTCCTTGTGTAACCCACCTCAGTAACATGATGCCAAATCCACTCAAATTGCTCTTAGGGTCATAGGACACCTATTTGTGCCGGGAGTGGGTATCTTCCTGGAGACAGCAAGATGACCATGTACCCACACATGTATTTTAGCTATTGTGACCAACCTGAATTTGACTAGCTTCCCTCTTTGAGGGAACCTGTCAAACATACCCACCCTTCCTCAGTACATGCAGCTCAAGTTTTGGCCACAGCTCGTTACATCCTCTAATGCATTGTGGCATTTTAGTGACACCATTGCACATTCAGAGCTGCAATATAAGGAGTGCCACTGAGGAATTTAGATGAAGTTACTAGACTAAATCTGGCCCTAATCTGACACAATTTGGCGTCACTGTTATTTCTGCTTTTGCTTATTGTGTTATCTGATGATCCCAGATAAGAGAAGTGAGCTGTTTACTTAATGAATGCCAGAGAAAGAAGCTGTGCAGTGATCCCAAAGGAGCAGCTTCTGCCCCAGTCCAGGTCTGTTACTGTTTAACTGGCTCCATTATGTTCCAATGTGCCCTAGGACAAACACTTGGAAAATCTTGTTTTGGAAATAGGTTAATACTTACTCAGGTCACTAGAAGCACATCCTTTAACTAACTTTTTGTTGCATTTCATAAAACACATCCATGACAAGGCAGTTGTATTGCAAGCAGTAACAGTGGATTTCAAAAGCATGGCCAGCCCTCCCAAGACAGTAGTCACACCAGCAGTGCTCTGTTTTTACTCTGGCAGGTTCTTCCCTTTCTGTTCCTCTTGTGGCTCTATGTGATTGACACTTTGTAGTGCAGATGAACTACAAGATCCTTGCATTTGTTATTTGGGAAATACATGTTTAACCTACTTCCCATATCCAACACGTGTGAGATTGCCCTTGAAGTTACCACTGTAGCAATAATGTGCATCTAGGCTCATAAAAATATATTTACATCTACTTTAGGGAAAACACTGATGCCACTTGTTGGCTTATTTCTCACTACCAGATTCCTGTGAGAGAGACACACTCAAACTGAAGTGAAAGGCTGACACAGTAAACCAAGACTGCTGTGAGAAGCCTGCATAAGAAGATACTGCAGAGCTTTTTTATTTGATGAACTAGTTACAAGAAAAATAATTCTGAGACAACAGGAAACCAACCAGACTTCAAATAAGACAATCATAGAGATTGAAAGGACCTCTAGAAGTTTGGCTCAGTCACAACCAATGCCCTCTTCCCACACCTCCCCAGCTAAGGTACAGAACACTGCTCTTCACTGTATCCAGTTGGGATGTGAATACCTCCAAGGATGGAGATCCCACAACTAATCTGGGCAACCTGTGCCAGTGTCTGACCATCTTCACATTTCTTGTATTTCAGTTAATGCCTCATTGCCTCTCATCTTGTCCTGGGTGCCAAGAGAAGAGTGCTGTTCTATTTTCTTTGCTTCCTGCCATTAGATATTTATAGACTTCGCTAAGATCCCCTCTAAGCCTTTTCTTCTTCAGGCTAAACAATCCCATCTCCCTCAGAATGCTGTGTTCTCATTTTTTAGATAACAAAACCTTTAAAGAAAGGAAGAGCATTTGCTTTGTTTTGACTGTACTATGGACAAAGTAGATTGAATTTCCCTACGTTACAGACAACTCACAAAACAGAACTGCCATAAATTTTGGTTTATTTGGTTTAGTACTGCTTGGTTTAAAGGATCCTCACCTCGATCTGCTATCCTCTTCATCAATTGGTGTTCTCCCCATTTAATCAGATATTTAAGAATATCTTGTTCACTTGCCTGTAGAAACAGAAAGTCAGTAATCTGTATATGCTTAGTTTAATGTCACATACACACACACAAAAGAAAAAAAATCACAGGTCTTTTACAGCTCTAAAGAAACACAGCTGTACCAAAGCATGAAGTATTTGCACTTTATGATCTGCTTACCACTTTCTCCTAATATTTTAAGCTGTACTACTGGTATATCACCACCATAATTTCTAGATTCATATTATTTACTGAGTCCCTAGGAGGAGGAAGAAGTTTTCCATAGAAGGAAAAATTTTATTTAGTATGGAAACTTACAGGTATAAAGTTTGAATTACTAAACTTAATTAAAAGGGGCAGTTCTACCTCTGGGTGTTTCAAACGTTTGTTTAACATTACAAATTCAGCACCTGCCAGCCTGGAAAACGATAAAAATAATCAACCCTATTAAATTATAATATATGTGAAGAGAAAACTTTTCAGTAATACTATAATTAAAACAACTTTGCTTTGTTCATACCTATATACATGTGCTAACCACTCAACATTCTCATGGAAAAAAAATTATGCACTGAAAAATTTATCTATGTAATTTCTTAATGAGTAGGGTAGGAAATTTAGTCATAATATAACCTCTCATGGAAGATCAACACTACTGTTAACTGTAATTTCTGAAATGTTTCAAGTAAACAAATCTTTAAAAGAACCACTTAAAAAAATCTCCAGCACTTAATCCTTTATAAAAAAGTAAGATTGAGATGAATGCAGTTTAAAAAAAAATCTAGTAATCTTTAAGCTATAAAAAAGGGTGGTCATCATTATAAAGCTATCTCCCCTGAAGAGAAACAGCAGCAAAAATACAGAATCTTTCTATTGGCCAGTACCGTTCTCTCTCCCTAAAACCACACAATCACTGAAGGCAAGTCACAAAAAAAAAAAAAAAATTCTGCAATACTTGTCAGAGAAGGTATTTTTCTCTCTCCACAAAAATAAATTGAGTTTTCTAATTTCTAGTTTATTAGCTCCCACTGCCCTAAATTAGTATGTGTGTTGTCACAGCAAAACTACTCCCACCACGTAATTTTATAAATCTCTTGAAGAGGCAAGGCAAATGTTAGGTTCAGAAATGTGTTGTTTAAAATAATTTGCATCCATTTATAAACTATTATTAGACTTCTAAGCAATAGCATATACCACATTTGGGTTGTGTTACAAGCCAAGAACAAAACAGTTTTCTTAATCACTACTTCCATTTAATTTTTTTACATATTACAGAAGGAGTGCTTAGTGTGTACAAGCCTGCTTCAGCCTACAATTTAAAATTAACTATTCCCAAGCATTTCTAGCAATCGTATAATACATCCTGCTTCTAGCAGGACCAGCTGTATTCTGCAATGCAGGTTACCTGTAAATAGTCAGACTGAATAGCTGTGAGCAGGTGGTCCTTGCTGAGTTCATAGAAGACCTCTGAAGTCATGACCTGGGTAAACTCCTCACAGAGGAAATGTAGTGCTTGGCGATGTACCCACTTGGAACCGTACGGCTGAGAGCTCCACTTCAGAATGGCAATTAAGGTGTCCAGTGAGATGCTCTCAGCAATAATATCTTCACAGCCTGCAAAACAAGGGCAACAATCAGTGATGTTTTTACAGAGGCACTTTGATCCTGAAGGAATAACACACGTGGCTAAATCTGTAATATAAAGGGTCATATGACTCCCAGTGAGACTAAATACAGAAGTGCCCTACAGATCAAGGTTGAAAACAAGGTTATATTTTGACTAAAAGTACAGTAATTTTAACAGTGGTTTAGGATTCCAACTACACAGTTATTTACCTTCTAAAGGCACATGAAGCATCATGGCTGCTGGCATGACTGGATGAAAACTGGAAAGCTAGTTCAACCCAGCCAGAACCCCCCTTTGGTTATCTGAGTGTTTAACATATTTTAACATTGCAAATTTGAGTCTGAGTCACTATTGTTTGCAGCAGATTCACAGAAACCTATGAACTGTAACAAAGGTGGGATTTTCGCCAGTATCACTTTGCTCATGGACGCTCCTGAGACAGACCATGCAGAGGAGCAGAAACACAAGCTGTGACACAGTGTTGGTACTCAGCTACTCAGTACAGGATGAGGGCAGCAAAGCTTCATTTTCTGACTCACAGAGAAGGCAGGAAGCAGTGGATGGCTGCTCCAGGCCACCACGACGGCCTCGGTATCCAGCAAGGCACAGAGGGTGCCAGGACAGGGAGCACCTTCTCTGACAGGGAAGCAGAAGGGAGGCAGACTTATGGAGAGTCTGCTACAGTTTCTTCCTACTCACTGCTTTATTAAGATCTACTCTTTCACAGGGTACATGTCTTCTGAAGGAGAGAGCGTATCGTTAAAACTCCTGAAGGGAAATGGAGCAGATTTGGAAGAAATGAGGGAAGACATACTGTGGGAGGGCAGAAAACACGGGTACTTGGGGCTACAGAGTTAAGACAGATGGTACCACAACACTGATAACTTGAAGTCTCCAACAGTACTCTGTCGATTTCATGTGCACATCTGGTTTAGCACAAAGATAGCAATTTAAGGAAAAAAATCCTCAGAATTATACATTCCAGACTCAACCCACTACAGCCACAAAATTACAGCTGTGCTTATGCCCATAAGAGGTCCCCAGACAGTTCAGAGCTACATGTCTACACTGCAATTTTACTTGTTATACATCATCATTTTTCTCTCAGTTTCAAAGATATCTAAAAGCTAAACTTTGTTTAGGGATGTGTATCACATTACTGAGCTCTTGAACTAAGCTGAGTAAAAAAGTGTTCAGCACAATAATCTCAGCCCTAGTCAAGACAAAGACGGGTCTCCTGATGCTACATATTTTTGCACTGGCTGCATACAGGTAAAACACACTAGCAACAATTAATAGAAATAAAAGAAAAATCTTACTTTTCTACATAGGACAGCATACAGAATATACAGTGTTCATTCCACTTCCATTGCAACTAATAATGTGAAAGATATGTTTTTAAGGAGTAGGTAGTAACAAGTGAACACATTTCTTCAAGTAGGAGGGAATTTGTCAGAGGAGCTACTACTTAGAAGTAAAATCACTAAAAGGGAAATTTAAACACAAGGGTTAAGAAGGTAGTACAAAGCAACATTTTAAACACGACACTGGTTATGAATTTACCTGTCCTATCAGGCACACATATTTGTACCTAATACTATAACAACCCTAATGTGGTAATTGTAAGAACAATATCCTACCAATGAAATTTTCTAAGCTTTTCAGGAATGTGTCTGAATGTATACATAGTTTTGGAAACAATCTTTATTTAATTTCTAAAGCAACTTGTGAGAGTAATGTCTGCCCCCCAACCGTAATGCATTTTACACCAGTTCATACTTAAACCTAACTTCCCTCAACAAGCAGCTGGATGGTTTTTTTTTTTTTTTTCACATGCCTGATTCACCTGAGAAAAGGAAGACTGAATGCAGCAACTGACAGAAGGGCTACCTAAAGCACACACATTTCTGAACAACGCAGCACATGCAGCATTACACTGTGCATCCCCAGACAGACTCTCCATTTGCTTCTGACAAAGGGGTGAGTGTTGAGTCATGTTTCAACACAACTGCTTTGTCCTTCACCATTACTGAAATAGTATGGCACTTCTCAGTGCTACCTGCTTCCATGCGGTTACATATTAGCATTACTACTACTGTACCTACATCTGTAAGAATGGATGCCTCATTATACATACTGACTTCTAACCTGCATGGCAAGCACTGGCCTCAAGTGAGCAGTGCACAGGCAGCAAAGATAGGTTGAAGGCACTTGGAATACCACTCCAGTCATCACTGGTGCAGGTAAGAGCAGAGGATGAGAACTGTTCTGAAATATACTCCATGAGTTGAGGTACAGGTTAGTGAAACTGCCCCCTCTATATGGGGGAATTTCTCAGATTCTTAAATTCTTAAGTCTTAGAAAGTTCTGGTCAAGAATCTGAGAAAGAGCCTTGAACTAACGAACAAACAAGAAACAACTAAACCATCCAAAACCAACCTATCATAAAAAAAGCTCAAAATACTTCAGCATACGTCAGAAACAAGAGTAAATGAAGTCTGAAGTTTTCCACTTCAGGATCCATTTTTACTTGAACAGCAAAGGGCTGACATTGCATTTAACTGTCCTGCGAGTCCCTCTCATCTTTCCTTTTGGGCCTCAAGAAAGGAAAACGTTAAGTTAGCAGCAAACCTGGAACGTGAATGAAAGCTAAAGGTGACTAGCTGCAATTTACTTAAAAGAGGAGTGTGACTACCATGAATAAGAAACACAATCGTTTGAAACAATTCTTTAGGGTCATCCGCACTCAGCCTTCCCCTGCTGAATCCTAACACAACTTTTTGCATGCAATTGTTCTGCTTGCATGCAAACTGACTTCAGCAGAAACTGCATCCCCCTGAACTCTAAACATCACACGTAAGGACTGTTCCATTTCAAAGGCAGTAAACTCACATACTGAAATCAGTCACCAGGAAACTCAAACTGCAAGAGCAGAGACTTATCTCAAAATTAATGCCATTCCTACTATTTAATGTGACATTTATTTTTGAAATAAAGATGCCTGCCCTGTGAAAAGACATGAGAAATGCAGTTCCAAAGATCTGAGCAACACCGATTTATAGAAACAGTGCATCAGCTCAGTCTCAATTCTTCTCTCAAGTTCAATTATGGCACAACTAACAATAATATGACATCAGGTGAAAAGCTCATTAAGGATGACTAGCAAATGAAACAGTCTTTTTCCCAAGTAATTTTAGCAATGGGTCAGATGTGTGGGATTATTAAAAGTATTTCTTCTGAAGTAAGCATAAGGTAATCATTAAAGTGGTTTTTGAACTCCTAAATAAATTGGGGCAACCCAATTCTAGCTACGGAAGGAATCCAATTTCCTTTCTTCTTTGGCAGAGGTTTTTTCTGCTTTAACAATCAGCCACTTGGCAAAAAAAGTAGTCACCTAATAGCCACACTATTGTTCTTCAGAGTGGAATAGAGCATTTTTTTCTTGTGAATACTATTTTTTAATACTCAGGCAGCAACAGTCTTCCCAAGATCCACTACTATCCTTCAGAGATTCAACCTGGAATCTACAAAAAGGAAAGATAACTATCACGTTTTGCACAAATTATGCTATTCTATGCACTCCTTTTGCTGGACACCAATGGACCCTGCCTACAATCAAGTCCTTGCTGCTTCCGCAGTTCTCTCCCAAATGCAGTTCCACAGTCCTTCCAGACAGAAATAGCTTGAGCACATTCAGCATTCTAGCTAGTGGCTTAGGATCAGACAGTTGACAGACCTACTGAAGACAAGTTAAGTGCCTTCAACAATCAGTAAAAGTGGCATTAAGCAAAGCTACAAAACTGTTAGCTTGATTTAACTCATTATGACATGAAGACCTTCCCTCTAAACTTGTGCACACCAGTGGGGCCAAGGAAAAAACAGTAGTAAGAATTCATCTTAACACTGAACTGAAATCTAGAAGCGATTATGTTTTTTAAGTTTGTCACATTAGGAGAGACCATGCTGGCAATCACAGGAATCACAGTTTTTGAATTTATTGGCACATAGAGAACAGTTCAGATGTACGGCCTGCAGCTAGTCTGGACTGCAACACGTTTGGAAGTTCCAGAGATGCCTGTCTCACCCATTCACGTGCATCCTCTCTGCTCTAACCAAGAGTCCCAAAGGAAGAGAAAGAAAAAAGGAAGATACCATTTGTCCAGCTTCTTCCCCACATCTTATAGACCCAAAACTGCAAATATACCCGGTACTTGCTAAGGATTCCTTAGACGGCAGCCCTTGCTCACAGGCTGTGGGAGCAGTCATAGAAGCTAAACTTGCACAGTGGTATTAATCTAGATTTTCTTCTTCTTACACACCACATCTCCCCGTCTCTTCTCCATGCTGGTGCTTGTTGGCCACTCACTGAACTAGCCAACTAATTTCTATCAATCCTGCTTCCAGAAACATCAAATCCACAATAGCACAAACCCTACAGAGAGCATAGAGAACATAAACAAGGAGACTACTGCAGGAGGAAGGGCAGCACTACCAATCAGTATCAGATTCAAGTGACCTCATACACTAAAATTCCAATTGCCATGTCTCTCATGTTCTCCACAGCAGTACAAAAACAGTACAAGCAAGTCATGAGACTTACACAGTACAAACAGGAACTACCTTTTTAACTACTTATCACAGAAGCAGCAACTCCAACAATCTCTACATTCCTCTAACTGTGTTGTGAATGGAGATCTTGTTCAACTTCCACCTTTTGGATGCAGGCACTTTCCCAGTCTATTAACGTTTATTGCCTCCTGGCAGCACTGTATTCTCCGTCTTCATGGAACGCTACAGGTTCCTAGCTTTTCAAAGTTTTAGTGCTCGTCTATCTCCTCCTGAAATTATTTTTAAAAGGTATCTTTAAAAGTAGATTAAGTTAATTGATAACTGATGCCAAGGCTGGAATTTGCAGGTGCACTGTTTCCCACATCTTAGAACTCTGAAGCAGACGTTCTGGTTAGTGAAGGTGTAAAACTATGTGAATGTTTCGCAGAAGAGAAAACAAGACCTAGATAGCACTGGAGAAAATGAAGTGCTCAATGGGCCATAGGGGTCAAACACTGCTGAAGTCTATGGCCAAATTCATGATGTTTTTTGAGCTATTTTTAATCCCTCTGCTGATTTTTCCAAGCACAAAAATTTAAAACATGCATGTAAACCCATCCTTGAAAGGCTGGATTCAAAGTACATGTATTATGGCATTGTTAATGTGTAAAGTATTATAGTTTGCTTTATTCAAATACAAAGCTCATGACTTCATAGCAATTGAATTAACTGGCAAAGCAAAAATAAAATACGGTCTGAAGGTAAGGTCAAGGCAGCACTTTGTGCTACTCTTAACCACTCTTCGTCAGCGAAAAATCTTGAGTCGTGTCAAATCCAATACAGCATATTATTCAGTTATTTGAAATAATAAATTAGAGAGCAGACAAAAACTATGCAACTTTAATAACTCGCATTATTTAAAAATATTTTCATTTATGATACAGTTATAAAGCTGTTAAACCTTCTAAGATATTGACAGCTGGATTTTTTAAGTTCTAAGTTTAGCCAGAAAAACAAGGTAATTGTTACATGTTTAAAGCAATCAATATTGGCAGCACAAGCTCTCTAACGTTTTCTCTCCCAAAGGTGAAAATGAATTTACTGCTCTGCTCCTGCCACAGGTAAAATGCATGAATTTAGGAAGTCTGAAATCTGCACCCCTATGTGCATCCTAATCTTTAGGTTCTTGCAGCCATTCAGCTGGCAATGGCCCTTGGCTGGCTTCAGCATTCCTTAAGCAGCACATCAGCAGCACCAGCAGACAGCAAAGCTGATCCAGCCTAAGCAGAAAACCACCATGGGTCAGAAACACAACACTGCCAACTCAACCATAACAAACCAGAGGGAGAACTTCACATGGGAACAACAGAGAGCCGAGGGACGAAGAGCTGATGTTTAGAGTGACCACCACCAACCACCACTGGTCAGTATTTAAGCCATGTACTTCCTAGAACCTGGTGGCTGAAAGAAAAACCTGAAAACAGTGACCAGCACTGTTTCTCTGTAAATTATGACATTGCAAATAAATTTTATGTGCTCTGTTGCAGAATTCAGTCAAATTCTTTATCCTTGCATATAACCTTGGAATTAAACTGCTATACTGGAAGATCCTTTCCACTTGCTGCTTTCACCAGTCTTCATAATATAAAACCTAAGCAATAGTTTCAGGCTTGAGTACAAGTGAATCAATACAAGGAGACAACAGATGAGATGAGCCTCTACAGGTACACTGGTGATAAAATGAAGACTAGAGAAAATGTGAGCCTTTTTTAGAAGGGAACAGAAGACTCAGTTAAGCGGAACATGGAGGAGGCTGAGGTGTTCAACAACTTTTTTACCTCAGTCTTCACCAACAAGTGCTCCAGCCACACCACCCCAGTCACAGAAGGCAAAAGCAGGGGCTGGGAGAATGAAGAACTGCCCACCGTAGAAGAAGATCAGGTTCAAGGCTATCTAAAGAACCTGAAGATGCACAGGTCCACTGGAGCTGAGGGAACTGGTGGATGAGGTGGTTAAACCACTATCCAACATATCTGAGAAGTTGTGGCAGTCCAGTGAAGTTCCCACTGACTGGAAAAGGGGAAACATGACCCTCATTTTTATAGAAAAAAGGAAAACTCAGGTAACTACAGGCCAGTCAGTCTCACTTCTGAGCAAGGCAAGATCAGGAGCAGATCCTTCTGGAAACAACACCGCCAAGCTGTGTGGTGCAGTCAGTATGCTGGAGGGACGGGATGCCACCCAGAAGTGCCTTAACAGGCTTGAGAGGCTGGCCTCTGTGAACCTCATGAAGTTCATCAAGGCCAAGTGCAAGGTCCTACATGTGGGCTGGGGCAATCTCAAGTACAAATACAGGCTGCGCAGAAAATGGATTGAGAGCAGCCCTGAGGAGAAGGGCTTGGGGGTCTTGGTGGATGAGAAGCTCGACATGACCCAGCAATGGGCACTTCAGCCCAGAGACCTTATAGCACCTATATACCCAAAGGGGCTCAAGGAAGCTGGAGAGAGACTATTTACAAGGGCATGTAGGGATAAGGACATGGGGGAATGACTTCAAACTGAAAGAGGGCAGGTTTAGATTAGATATTAGGAAGAAATTCTTTACTGTGAGGGTAATGAGGCACTGGAACAGGCTGCCTAGAGAAGCTGAGGATGCCTCATCCCCAGAAGTGTTCAAGACCAGGCTGGATGGGGCTTTGAGAAACCTGGTCTAGTGAAAGGCACCTGTCTACAGCAAGGAGGCTGGAACAAGATGATCTTTAAGATCCCTTCCAACCCAAACCATTCATTGATTCTATGGTTTAAATTAATAGCTACTTAATCATACATGTTATATATGAAATTAAGCGTTTGGCCTTTGCATATTCAAATTGCCCATTAACCAAGTTATAAGTTATTAAGCTATGAAGTTATTACCATAATTAACCAATTAAAAGGTTTTTGCACAGTTCTTTGTTAAAAATCCTCGTTGTTAAAATATCCACAAGTTTATTTCCCCTTTTAATCATTAGAATTGTTAACTGTGCAGTGTTTTATTCCCTATATATATTCAATGTTATTACCCTGTTCTGTGAAGTTTTCCAAGTTTATAGAATGTGATTGCAACTAGTTTTGATGTTTTTAATAAGTGTTTAACTCTTATAAGTTTTCAAATAAGTTCTGGGTTTTGCTGAAAACCAAGCCTTCGTAAGTGGCAGCAAGCTATTTCTAGTTCCTGTCCGTTACCCCGCAACTGGACTCCATGGAAACCTGGAATTTTAGTGAGGACTTTCCCGCCTTTAAAACTAATGACATCAATCACCCTAGACAACAGCGAGCCATTGGCGGATGAACAGTACATCTCGAACACCACCAATCAACCAGGACCATGGGGGCTGGACAGTGGGCGGTCATGGGCGGGACCAAGACAGTATAACCCTCCCTGCCACGAGGCAGAAGGGGCCATTTTCACCTCAGACTAGCTGCTGGTGGAGCTCGCCGCTGGGTCACAGGGCCTCTATCTCTATTTAGAGATATTTTTAACTATTCTGGCCTCAGACTAACTGAAGCCACCCCAGTGTTGCAGGTTTCTGCTTTGGGATTTAAGCCGGTTCGGCTATTAAGGTCTCTGATCACCGCAGACCAGGTTTTTCGTTCTGTAATTTTAATTACCTTTTTCCCAGATTTGTTTTGTTTAATAAACCGTTCTTAATTTTAATTAAGAACCAAGAGTTGCTTTATTTCTGACATACACAATTTATTTCAAAGCTCCTTTGAACATTCCTACTGCACTGATACGTAACTGACACACTTGCACTAATCTCCCAATACATTTATGTGTATTTAATACTGCTACCGTGGGATTCCTGGCATTTCAGTCCTCCTAAGATCAAGAGTACTTTTGATGTCAGGCAATATCTGCTTCTAGATCAAAGGCTGTGCTACTGAATATGGCTTTAAATAAAGCTTCTGAGTTCTTATAGTTGTCAAGAGTAAACTCAGCACCTAAAATAAAAGCAAAAGAAAACAAAAAGTCTGAAAGTGAGTTAGTTTTTGTCAGTCTTACTTTAGAAAACTTTTTTGAATGAGTTGACAGAAAAGGTTCTCAGGCAAAACTATTTCATAAGGTCTCAGTATCCAAAAGACTATCAGAGAAAAACATCCTGTACCACAGCCTCAGTGGGACTATTCATGACAGTGGGCAACAAGGCCAAGATGCAGTAGAGGATTCACATATGTAATATAGCTATCTAATAAAATTAATATGCCTGAAGTCAAACTTCCCTGCAACAGCAGGGCAGTGCAGTAAGACTGGAACTAGGGATTATTTTAACAATGTGTGATGAACAGGACGAGGGAACTGATCTAGTTTTAGTAACTGTGCTACAGAAGAGCAAGGGATAAGTGATATTAAACGAAATCTTTGTGAGGCAATGTGTTAAAATGATTGCACCAGTACAGTTGACAGAGAGAAGCAAGGTAGCATGAAGACAGAAAAACTGCAGCAGAGGACAGAAACAGGCAGGCAGAGCACAGAAATGGTCCACTAAGGAATGTGCTCCAACCTCCTGGAAAGCGCTCTAATCCTCACAGCCTCTGTGAAAGCCCTGAAGAGCTTCACTTTTGATAGTAACAACTACCAGAGCACTCCTAAGAGCAGTGTCAGTCCTATTAGGTACAAATGGGTTTCAGTATGATCAGCTCTACTGACCAGATACATATATATCATGACCAGATATGCTTGCTGATTAGTTCATTTACTCAAATAAGTTCATTCAAAGATCCGTTTCAGTTTCTCTTGTAAGGTAAGTGGCAATCCTCAGCTGAAACAAATCAAGATGAAGGCAGAGGAAATTCTAGATAAAGGTTGCCCTGCTTTACTTGGACAGTAAAGATTCATTGCACATGCTATCAACTGTCTTCATCATGGGGAAACTATCTATTAAACTACAATAGTCAGAAAAAGGAGTATCACTGTGTTAGGAATGGGAAAATTTCCATGGAAATAGTCAAAGCTGAATCATCTGCTGAAACTGAAGAAAAATTACAACATCTGGATACTTAGAAAGGTCCCTGAAGACAAGTCAAACTAAAATCTGTTGAAAATAAAAACAGCTTATCAAAAGCTTTAAAATACACCAACTTCACTTGACACTCAGTTGCAAATACCCAGGCAAAACTGAGTACAAGTGAGAAAAACGAACTGGAAAGAGTATCCAGACTCAACATAATAATCCCAAAATATTTTCCAGGAAACCAAGGAGACAAGCCTTAGCAAGTTTGCAATTGGCTAGCAGGAGTGAACTGAAACAAAAAACTTTAGACGAGGGTGTGGAAACTAGAGAAGAAACTTAAGACATCAGCCACTGAGAAAGCCAGCTGATGGGATCAGTCAGTACTTGGGCAGAACTGGACACCTGCTGCACCACAGAGTGGAAAAACACTGTCAGAGGTCCAAGCTAAGAGATTTCATGAGAACTGCCTGCTCCAACACCTACACAATGGTGTCTCTTCCAGCATCACTCTGCATAACATCTAGAAGTCAGATGTTTGAGTGACAGCTTCCAGCATAGAAGTCTGCTAGCTGAAATCAGGGAACGGGATGGACACTACTGAAATTAAGATCTCCCATCTTCCTCATGTTAAGTATTATAAGTAAGGACAAGGTGCTACAATTAAGTCGGAAACAAGAATGGTGGTCACAACTAAAGCACATCTTTAAGTGACCTCAGTCATGTGCAGGCATATAGTTTTCCCTGACCAAAAAAGCTTTAATTTTGATTATAAGACTATATCAGAACAGTTCTTCCGTGTCTGCACAGTACCAAAGACCTAAACATGAACTCTGCAAATTAAGAATGAAACTATTAGATTCTGACTCCACTGGCATATACAGATCTACAGAGTGCTTACTGCTTTCTCCTGTAGCTAGGGAATGCAGCACCAATTTGTAAAATCCTAATTAGGTGAAGTTAACATCTAGAATTTCAATATCTGAAGAGGTGCCAAATCTACATTTTCTAGTATTTGATAATTTAATAGATTTCAACACTTGCTGATTTTACTGCATTTCTCCCCTATATATAACAACAGCCTCACCCCTCAACCTCACTACTTTGGTGGTCAGAAAGGGATTTACTATGGAACGAAGAAAACCTCTGAACATCACTACATCCCTCTACCTCCTCCCTATGACCACCCCCAAAACACTACAGTTCCAGTTCACCCAGAGGGCCACCAAGACCGAGCCTGCACTGCTGCACTCATTGGCTTCAGCCACCCAAGCGTGCTGCTGAGGTACAAGCCCAGTACAGCTCCTGCAGCTGCCTTTCTTTTACTCTCCTAGAGGTAGTACTAAGGGAATACTTCCAGGAAAAAGTAGAGATCTTATTACCACTGACTCATGGAATATGTATTCCAGAGCAGCACTTCTCTGTAGTGCATTACTGAAAAGGGTGCCAGCTTAGGACATGCTGATCTAAACATGCTCAACTTAAAGAGAGCAGAAACAAACTCAGCACCAAATAAAACACCAGCTTGTTTTTCAGTATTTATTAACATAGAAAATAAAAGCCATTTTCCTATCTATAAGTTTACTAAGTTTCTCTTTGAAGTTCTCTGTCAATGCTTTTCTGCTTTGATATAACTGACACTGCTTCATCAGAGCACCTCCAGATCACAGTTGTTCCAATTTAGGTTTCCAATCTGAGTAAAAGAATTGCACCCTTTTCATTTATGAAACAGTGCATAATTATTCAGTGTCTCACTGAGGGTTTCATTCACCATTTAATTCTCTCATTAGTATGCCCTGAGCATGTTAAATCCTTTTAGCACTTGTATATATGTGCACTCACCAAAACTGAGAAACTCCATCACCTCTTTAATTTCAACCCATTTTCCTTTTTTGCTTTCAGCTGATCTACAGAGTTATTCTCAAGTACTATTAGCTTGTGCATATCATACAGAAATTAACTGAATACCACAGTTCAACTGTGGTAAAACTTCTTGCCCCTTCTGAAACATTAAGTTTCTAGGTGTACTGAGAGGGAAACAACAAAGATAAGAAGGGTGCAGATAGACAAGAGAGGATCCATAGGACTGCCATGATGATGATCAAAGTACTGGAGAACCTAGCCTATGAGGAAAGACTGAAGGAAGTTAGGTCTCTTCTCCCTTGTGAATGGAAGGCTCAGGGGACCTTGTCACAGTATTCCCAGTCAGTATCCTTGTCACAGAAACTTTAGGTACTGTAGGGTAGCTATAAAGAGCACAGAGGTTCTCTTCTCACAGGAAGCCACGTGAAGATGACAAGGGGCAATTAGTGTAAGTTGCACTGGAAGACATCTCAACACAAGATGTTTTTGCAATGAGAACAATCATTCACCAGGACAACCTCCCCAGGAACACAGTACAGTCCCCATCACTGGTGGTTTTCAAGAAGTGATTGGACAGAATGCTAGATAATCTCACCTAGGCTCCCTTTCTCACTTGGATAGATGGGACCATATGATCTTTGGAAGCCCCTTTTAACCTGGGCTGCTCTATGATTGGATGATTCTGAGCCTAAGAACAGCCCAGTTGCATCCTGTAGCATGTTGCCTCAGAAAACACATCCCCTTTGATTTGTGCCAGTTTTATTGCAGTACAATTATTTCAACTTTCAGCATAATCTGAAAATTAGTTTCCTAATGGCAAACTCTGCATGAGCTACAATAGTTCTATTAGTTTCACGTACTCTTTATCACTCTCAGTTTCATGTAACTACTAGGAGAACCCATTAAAAATATGATCTCTTATAAGCAGTGCTTACACCTGCTCCTTCCTGTCCACTCTTTATCAAGTTTCTTATTTTAGTTAGAACTACTTTATAGCTTATAATATAAGGTTTCAATCTTGTCAAATTTAATGTGACAGTCAGAAGTTATGGATGTACAGATCCACTGTAAAAAGCTACTTTTGTTAAAAAAATTAAACTAGCTTAAACAAATTATGTTGCTGATATACCAGTGAGTTCCATTTTCCCTTTCTCAGCTCAAAAGCAAAATTCTTATCCCCCATCAGCAAGGCCTGGAGCAATTCCCATACTTCATTATGTATAATACAGCCACTAAATAGCTCAAACACCAACAGACAAAACTGCAGGCAAAGCTCCTGCCACCACAAGAAGTACCATTAGCTCACTGATCAGTGTTTGGACACCTTACCTGAGATTGCAATAATTCAGGTCAGGAGGTTGTATGTTATCAAGAGTTGAGTGATCTTTGAGAATAATGGAAGTAGTAAAACTTTCTAAACTTTATGCCTGAAAATACTGACTGACTCTGCCTTCAGTTCTGTACATAGAGGAGCAGATATTAAAGACCTAAGACTAGTGCAATTAAGCTGTTTAAATTTACCTTCCAACAGCTAGATCGCAGGGTTGGTGTCTTTGACATGAACTACAAAAATAATCATTCAAGTTTACAGCCTTGTTAATATATAGGGACACTTCCTAACATGTCTGAATATTTCCTCCTCTCAACAAGGATTTCTCCTATCTTATCCCAGTAGTTTACACCCAAAAAATGGACTACAGGAAACAGATAAGCATTAGAAATATCAAGACCAGTTACACATATTTGATATAAATAACATGCTTCTACAACGATGCACCATACAACTAAATCTCTTGCATGGCATGTCTTCTGTCCCTAGAAGACAGATGCATTATTGACAACTTACAGATGGAAAACAAATTCCATTTCTAAAGGAACTGTCAGCCACTGAGAGCTGACAATAAGCTACTTACACTGCAAAACTGCTAAAACTTGTGCTAGTAAGGTCATATATTCTACAGCGAGGACAGTATTACGTACCTTGTGCAAGCATGTTAAACTCCAAGAACAGTGCTATGTGATAAAGCTCCATAGCTTCTTCAGCCCTAGTCATGTTTAGTTTTCCTGCTACAAGAGCCTGAACTTCACTTAAACTGCCCACTGAAGGACTGGAGTGCAAAACGGAGAGGTCCACCACATCTGTATACATACAGTTCAAAATGACCTTAGCGTATTTTTTTGGTATGATAGACTCATCCAATATAATTCTAGTTGGAGTCCGTAGAGTTCGGTCTGTGATTTCTTCACCAGTTCGTATCCTCCTCTGCAGCAAGTGACGGAAAAAAGGAGATCGTGATGAAATAATAGCTTTGTGAGCTCTGAGCTCTTCCTCTAGACAGTTCTGACTTCCACCAAAAGTTTCAACTAAGTCAGAGTTGGATGAAAAGCTAAGAACCACATCGTAGTAGCACATATAATCAAACAGTGCGCGCATGTCAACATCTAAGGAATTTGGTGTTCCAAATTCTTCACTAAGCTCCACAAGAATATCAACATTTTGGAATCTCGAATCCTCCATTCCAAACTCGCCCGTATAAAGGTAGTGTAACAAAGCAGAAAACATAGGCATATCTATGCCAGCTGTGTTAATATCCATTATTATTTCTGCCCCATACTCCGGTGAGGAAGAAAGCAGCGTCTTAAAAAATGGACATCTTGCCGCCAATATCGCACGATGCACAGGAAAACAAGTTTCTTGAAATATTAAGTCTACATCAGTACAATATTTGTATTGATAAAGTTCAGCCATGTCTTTTTGTAGCGTCTTGGCTTCTGGTCTTGCCAAATTAGCTTGTAGATAAAGTTCCTTTAAGGCTGACGTTCCTTCGTATTCTTCTACTAATGCATTAACATCTCTGACATCCCAGCCCGAGAGGAGCTCGCGCATCTGCTTGGCATGGTCAGCAGATCGGCTCGATTTCCGACGCTTAATGAATTTCTTTTTGAGGGTGGCAAGGCCAGAGGTTTTCTTTTTCTTGTCTTGAGGTTTCTCATGGCCATGGTCAAGGCTATACAGCTTTGATTCACAGCCAAAACCTTGATGAGAGTAGGATGACGTCCCTAAAAGCAAAAGAAAAATTGAACACATTTATTATTTAAATTTAAAAGGAAGGTCCATAACACCTAAATACTCCATCAATGATTCTGCAAGTTACACAGTTTTTCCTTCTCCTCACATCAGATAATACGATAACTGAAAACCTGACTGAAGCCTTTTCTGGCCATTAAGAACAAAGCCTTTTATTTGCATCTACAAAGCTTATAGTTTGCTGGATTTCAGGATGTTTTGGGATTTGGGGGTTTTTTTGTTTGATTGGGGTTTTTAAAAATATATTCAATTTTAAGAACCAAGCAGTGCCAGTTGATGTAGCTCTATAGCATATGGTACACTTATCTAAGCAGGAAGAGAGTATTGCAGCTGTAAAATTAAAAGTTATTGTATTAACTTTTCAAAGCCTAATATGTCAGTGAAATACTAGCAATCCCCCCTTCAAAGTGTTTTTCAAATTCTGTTCTAGCATTGTGTCATTAAAACAATAGAAGCATACCTGGCATCAGACAGTCATAGTCACAAGAAAAAAAAAGCAAGAGAACACAGTACACCAAAACACTCAGGGACACTGAGGAAAATGAATTATTTTCAGTGCAAATTTAGAAAGAAAAGTAAAAATCCTGTCATCTGATAATAAAGTAATGCCAAAATCAAACACATAAAATGGGCTCCTTTCCACAGAACTACAAATACTAATTTGTGCATACACACCATCAAAAAGAATATGGAGAAAGGAAGTTATACTGTATTATTAAAGATTTCCTTTGAACAGAGCATTATACAACTGAAATATACATATAGTTTTCTCCTGAAAAATAATTTATAGGGAAATTATACTATGAACTAACACTGATAGCAATTCAGTGAGAAAAAAAGGCATTAGACTCTGCATTTTGAGGAGTAATAGAAAACCTAAGTAGTGTTTTAGGAAAAAAAGGAGTTAAAAAACCATAGCTTTAATGTGAGAGTCATGCTTCTGTTTAAGGGTTATTTTCTAATTTAAGTTTATTTACAGGGCTTTCACTCGAAGCCAGATGGTGAAGAACCTCAGACATGACAAGAAAAGAGAAAAGGAAGTACACAAACTCAACTCCCACTTCTGGACCAAAGAAGAATGAGAAGAAAACATTTACAAATGCTACACAGATCAGTAACAATCACAGGCTCATCTGAAATAGTCTTTGGCCATTTTCTGTCAGGAAAAGTTAACATGTTTCCATTAGTACACTTACATAGCTTCACTACTTGTTGCCCCTTTTTTTAATCTTTCAAAGCCCAATCAAGAACCAGAGCTTTTGGGGCCTTTTACAACTTGTTCTATCACTGCAATCTCACAGCTCCACCTGTTTCAGGCAGATTCACTGTGATGCTCTTTTGATAGTGATGTTATGGGCCAGTCTGTCAAAACACAGTGCTTTTAGCTGCCACATGATTTCAAGTAAGTATTTCATGAACTTTGAAAGACACTGGAGTAATTCGAAGCTGTATTTGAGACTAAGGCAGCTGTAGCAATCTCACAGTTCTGTAAATTGTTTTATTGTTTAAGTCTCAATAACTAAACTTATACAGTGGCTTTTATGTCAAGCTAATTAAAACTCCCACAAATCACACAATGCAGTGGTTTTATGATTCTTCTATTAGTGAAAACTCTGAGAAGGAACTTTGCTTTATTTGAGGAAAGACATCTAACCTTTTTATCCAAGTTTAAAATTTGCTTGATCAGGCAACATGTTATTAATCATATTGAAATTTCAAGAAGTGAAAAGAATATCAATTTAAATGAAAAGAACAGGAGTAACCCAAGAAAACTTCAACAAAGAGGTTTGCTGCAAAATCTACCACAAAAATTCCTTCCACATGCTATACTAGATATGACAATGGAAAAGTAGAAATTCAGCCTCCTGCTGACAGAGACAAGCGTAGAATTTCTGCTTCATTTAAAAAGGAAAATTTCACAATGAAAGTATAACTACACTTTGGTCACCCTATAATGACAGATTCTGTTTCCAGAGAACATGCCAGCTCATTTCTACTTGAGGTATGTTGGATTCTAATGGCAAACTTGAGTGCAGAACATTCTCTAACATTCCACTAAAGAAAAACTAGGACACTGCAAGTCTCAATTTCTTTCTTCCCTTAAGGCTGCTGTGAGGTATTACTTGCACATGAATCACCACAAAATACTAAAATGCCATTCAAACCTTTGTGTACCCTGAGGTACTTACAAGATTTAACTTTGGAAGTACTGCAAACAGTGCTATTAACCATTACAAACAGATAAAGCACTGCTACAAAAGCATCACCACACAACTGCTTTTTGTAAGAAATAGTGATGCACCATCATAGCCTCTCTGGGCTCCCAACAGCTGGTGGCTCCATATCCCTCAAAGAAAGAATCTGGAAGAGAACATTTTTGGGCTGCCTGCATTCCTTCATAAGGCAGCAGCATTAAAAGTAGGAAAAAAATAAATTATTCCCCAGCATTACACTAAAAAGCACCAATCTATTAAAAGCTGTTCAAAAGCAATCGCTATTTCATGCCCCTAGACCATACCCAGCTTTGGACAGACAAATATTTACGGAAACAGATGACTGCCAAGAGGAGCTACTTGGGAACTTGACAATGAAAAATGGGATCTGTTTAGTCCCTTGCATGCCCACACATTTTAATATCTAATTATAGAGCTCTATTTAAAAAAGCAAACATCTTGAACAGATGTACCACCCTAGGAAATGGTGTGAAATCCTCCTCCTGAATGCTGCAGACAAAACACCAAGGAGATGACTTGTTAAGCTTTTGCTAAAACAAAAGTATTATTTTCCAGTAAGTGCACTACACTATTTTTAACTGATTTGTCTCCTCTTCATAAACTATAAGCAAACTACGATGAAGTCAACTAACAATAGGAGCTCATACTATGAAACTACTGTGCTTTGCCACACTGGTTCTCAGACCTTAGCATTCATCCTACATTTAGCAGGAAAGACGGTGCAGTGCTTTCATGGTAAAGTAGCATGTCTAAAACAAACCCATAGGCCTGAATCCAGTTTCCAGGAATAAGGAAACTAATACATATTATGCAGCTATTATAACTCTATCCCCCAGTTCTGCTTTGGGGCAGTAAATAGATCTAATGCCTTCTACATAAACCCCCCCCCACAATACCATAAAAACAGGCACTCTCCCCACCTCCCTCAGCAAAAGAATAAAACCCCACAACACCCAAACCCCCAAACATGTAAAAGCGGATACAACATTAAAATATCATTATTCTGGCAAGTGATGAAAACCTCAGCTATCAATTTTAGAACACATCTATTTTCTACTGAGACAGCTACAAAAACCAACCATGCAAACAAAAATCAAAATGAGAAACAGCGAAATGCCACAAAGTGGGAAGAAGAGATGTACACGTGTGATGTAGATAGCACACTCACAGAACTCCATAATATCAGGATATTTCAGCAAGAATTTTACCCAGAATGCTCATCTGCCTTCCCTAAGATGAGACAAGCACATGCTTTTAGGCTTTTCTCAAAAAGTCTCTCAGCCACAATTTCCCATAGGTAACACGGGTCAGTAAATTTATTGTGACATACTACATAATGGGTTTCTATTTTGAGTTTAATAATGAAGAGCATCAACTAAACCTTCCACATATCATGTAGAAAGTTTCTTGGGAATTTAATGAAGCCTTTGGAACTCTCTTCAAATCTGCTCAAAAGGTGTTTCAGCCTGCAAATCTGCCTGTTTCAAGGCCTCTAAAGGTTTCTCTTCACTCAATACAGTGGCAGATTAAAAAACACCACGACATGCAAGAAAAGCATTTTAGCTGCATTTTAGAAAGCATATATGCAAACTGGAGCAAATCTTTTACTAGTTAGCTACGATACACTGAAAATATTTAAACCCTCGAGGGGAACTTTACAGCACGGATATCCATGATGTTAGGACTGAAAGTTCTTCCTTGACATGCTGTGACAGCACACACGAAATTTTTAGTCAAGAGCACACATCCTTAAATGTAACAGTTTGTGGTCTGTCCTCAACAGAGACCTCAGAGCTAGGAATGCCACAAAAGCTGAGAAAAAAGAGAAAATTTACAAACTGAGTCAATTTTTCCTCTGCTAAGGATATCATTCTGCTTTCGATGGTGATTAAAAAGAGAAGTAACACTGAATATCAATAACTACTTATGCAGTGTTGTAAGCTGAGGCATAAAGGAGAAAAGCTTTTATAAACTATTGATGTTATTTACTGCTAAGATCATTCTTCAGGCTGTCAGGGTTGGGTTTTTTTTAAGGAATATTTATCTTCTCAGAGACTGCCTTCTTTCAGATTCATAACATAGATGTTTATTATTTAGAGTGTGACAGTACTTAGATCTACACTGGGGTCTTTTTGTACTAGACTGAAAAACACAAAGGGAATGCCTGCCCCAGTTATGACTGGGACGAGAAAATACTTTCTTAAGGGCACTTCAACACATGTCTCCAGCTAAGCAAGGTCCTGGCTTGTAAATAATACTGTGAGGACAGTAAGTACCTCCATCCCCCATTTACAGGCCCACGAAAAGGAAGGGAAGCTGTCTTCAAGCCTGTTTATTACCTTAACAGGTTTATTACTAGAGATACCCTTCTAGCAGTAAGGAGGTAATTCACTTGGACACGATGTCAATACTACAATGAATACTGATGATCAAGAGTTTCACATGCTCTGACACAGTTTCACAGAAATTCTGAGGAAGAGTATAAAACAGTAGGAGTCTTAACAGAAAGCAACTGCTCTTGAACTGGGAAAACTAGCATGCATGGTTTAATGGTAAAAAACTCCACTTATTTTATTTAAATAACCTGGCAACTGTTTACTAGCAAAAGGCAGATCAACTCATTGCATACATAGGCCAAACAGATGGACAGCACCGAATTTCATGCACGATTGAGCTTGAATGGATTCAAACTGGTGACCTAGAAAATAGAAGCTCTACATAACATTTCTGCAAGCAAATCAAATCCAGTGCATACACGATCCACCAAGTCATTTATGTAAGTGACAAGATAACTGAAAAGAGTTACCTATGAATGTCTGTTGTGCCTGTGAATTTCCCCCTACCCTTGGGGAACACGAGTGAGGGTAGTTAGATGCATTAGCACCCATTTTCTTCAGTCACTCAGGCATTCCGCCTGCTGGCTCTTCAATGTATAATCCCATAATCCTTTATAAATCTTCAATCCCAGGTCCAGCGTTCTGTTCCTCCATTTCTGAAGAACAAAAACACCAGTAAATTACTTCATTATTTGTCACTAAATGTCACATGATTTAGATAAAATAAATTCAGCTTCCAGCACACAGTATCTTCATAAAATAAAACTGCAAACACTTTCAAGATAGCTTTTTATTTGAATGATTAAACCAAGATCAGAAACACTTTTTTCCCCACACAATAACCTGTAATTTTCCAAACCATTCACAAATCATATGATAAATTGCAACATGGAACAGGATAGCTATCAAACTTTTAGCTAAGAAATTTTCAAGGAGAAGTTGGTCTAGACTAGGTATTCTCTGACTATACCAAGAACACTTTTCATATATGTTTATACCTATTCCCACATTGTTAAAAAATCCCAAACTGAATTATACTGATTGAGAAAGCTGAACAAGCCAGTCCTGTTAGAGGTTATACCATCATCACTGCTTTCAGCTGCATTTTTATTCATAACATTTGCATAGTTCTCATTCAGTATTGCTTTTCAAATTTAGACTTGAAAAGATCTAGAAGTATGTTTAAAACAGTAAAAATAAGGCATTTAAGGATTCATTGAATGTTTTTTTGGGCATTTGAAAACATCTTAGAAATCAGTTCTGAGGTATTTTGAACAAGGATTCATTGCTAACGTACAACAAAGATATTCTAATTTATTCCAATATTAGCAGTGTTAAAATATTAATACTGAAAAATGGAAGTTAACACATGAAGAACTGCTACTGTCAACTGAACACCTGGGCCCCCTTCCAAAACACAAACATGCATATAAAGAGTGATACAAAGGTGAAGTCTTTACCAAGAATCTTTTAGATTCCCTTGAATATTGTGAACACATAGAGATTTGCTATATGCTTCTGAATTTTCTTCCTTTCTTGGTAGTCTCTGGCATGTTAAATTGGCCAGTAAAGTGACATGCAAGTGCACGTTTAAAGGGAACATGCAGTGCAGATCCTGTGGAGCAGAAAGTGAGAGACAGGCCAGGAAGAAAAAGGCTGCAAATTGCTGTAGGCACAGAGGTGAGGGGAACAAGGGCTCCTGGATTTGAGGGCTGGCTACATGAGGAGGAAGAGCAGGGAAGGGTTTGAAAACCTGGCTTTACAGATGTAGTTACCAGGCAGAATTGCTGCTCCAGCTTGTGCATATCTCCAGGGTGGCCTCACACAGCTGCAGCCTGCTGAGCACTAGTGGAATTCTGCTAGGGCAGGAGACACAACCATAAAACCACCACAGCAGCTTTCAAGCCCACTTGAGCCAACCTACAAGCTTGTAAATTAGAAAAGGGAGCTCCCATGCCTGCCCCCCCTAGTGAGATAGCCAGGTCATCTCAGCTGCATACAGTCTTGAACTTGTCTTCAAGCAGATTCAGCTTGCTACACATCTGGAAACAAAGATAAAATACCCTCCTACATGAACAGAAGCCTACTCGGAATGAAGACAGAACCAGAGCACACACAAAACAGGCAACACCACGCCAACGAACACCAGTAACAGCAAACACAAGCTGTTGGATCAACTCAGTCTTACCAATGCATGCACTCATTTTCTGCCTTGTGCAGAAATAAGTTATATGAAGATTGCTGACTCCATATGGATGCAGATCTCTACTTCATTTATGAAAAACTTCACTGACTTAAGAAAAAACACTTTGAAAATAATTTCATTAAAACAGTGACACTCCAAGTGATTTCTGTATGCACCAAGAATACATTGCTTAAATGTGGTGTAAGTTTCTAGATGGAATTAGTTACATCCAGGACAAACTTTGTGAAGGTAAGAGGCAGCTTTCAGTTTGAATGCTAACTTGCTCACAGGTAAAGGCCAGCAACCTGAGTAGATATCCCAACAAGTTCCCTTTTCTCAGCTAAAATTGGACTTGGTTCATTTGGACTTGAGTCCTGGAATAATGTCATTGTTATTTCACTTTTCTCTTCTGCATTCAGCTGCGGTATGAGAACTTGTCTATTAGATGTCTACTAATAGTTTTCAGTTCTTCCTGATACAGGAAGGAGCCCAGGAGCTAAGTAAAACAGGGAAGAAAAAATAAGTGTTGGGCTTTTCTTTTTTTTTTTTTAAATAAGTAAGCACTCAATATTTAGAACCAAGTCTCAGGTTTGAAGTTAATACCTTCCACCTCCTTCCACTTGGCAATAAATATGCACCAAAAGATGGAAGGAATGCAATCAAGGAATATACGCAACTGTTCAATACCATTAGCAGTCAATGCTTGAATTTGCAAACAAGGATTTAAATAAACTGGAAAAGGAACATGGTAAAAGATTCCTAAAATACACGATAGATAAAATTATTTTATTTGGAGGCTTACCACAATAACACTGTTACACATTAAGCCCAAGTGAGTATCATGCAGAACAAACTCACTCACTAAATATGTAACTTCCATGCACTGCTAAGTCATGTGTGTGCAGGCTGATTTCTTTAGAGTATTTTGTATCTTGAATTCAAACATGTTGTAGTTCATAAGTGTATTGGGCCCCACGGTTCAAAACCGACCATAGCTTTAGTTCCACTACTGTCCTTAACCTCATGTATCACCTGAAAGTACATTTCTTGTATTTTTAATACATCACCAAATTTTACGAGACAGTATTATATAATCCATGTTGCATTTCCCAAAAAATTAAGCTAGCACCAGTGATGAACTCTGTCCTGGAGGAAGCCCTGCCTTCCTCTCTTCATTCTCATAACCACTTTTTCTACCTTGTTTGTTCTGTCCCAAGTATTTTGTGAATCAGATAAATTGACCCAAATTAGAGCCAACCTAAACAAAAAGTTGAAACAGCATCAGCCACCCAATTTGTTTGTTAAGACATCATATGAATACTTGCACTAGCACAGGTGGAAAAAGAAAGAACCTGAAAACAAGCAATAGAGTAGAATTGCATCTTTTGACAGCAAAGTGTAGTCGAACCACTCATGGATTTGGATGCTTTTTTTTCGTTTGGTTTGTTTTGCTAGTGTCCACTTCAGCCTCTGTACTAAACCTAGCCTACCTGAACAGCAGTTAGTTTAGCATATAACTAGCTGAGTCTAGCCAATACATCTCAGCTACCGCAAAAACACCAAGTCAGGAATGCTCCTTCTCCACAGTGAAAGGCACTTGTAAAAGGAGAGGAATATAAAAATGAAGAAAAAACTCCAAACCACAAACAATTAGATCTTTAGCTGCAAAAGGAAAGACAGATTTCATCTCTTCTTGCAGAAGTTATCCTGCATACCAAAAGCTTCCCTATTTCAGCTTATCTGAAGCATTTTGTAACTGTATTTTAGCCTCAGAATACAGCCATGGAATTTTGTTTGTTTTAAAAACCACCATCAGGTGAACTTTTTCTTTCCTTTTTATTAAAAGCCTGCATGCATCCACGTAAGCATTACCGAAACAAAACTAAATTCAACATCTGCTGACCAACTGAAACAGTTGAGAGCAGCGACGCATGCACAGATGCATTTTGAACGTACACACATACACAGGAAAAGAGTTAAACTATGTCAAAGCTTGTTTTAAAAAGCCCATACTGCAGAAGGAGTACATGGAGTGTGTTATGTGAAATGAGGAAGTTATAGAAACCAAAATTAAACCCCCTAAATCCTACAAAACAGCACAGAAGTGACTTTCAGATTATACTGACACTCAGAAAAGAATTTAAAATAAGCACAAGTCTGGTTAAAGGTTTCAGTACCTGAAATAAATTTCTCAGTCTTCTCAATTCTTGTCACACTGAACCTAAAATCCTAAGAACCAAAGACAACATGCATCTGAGGTATCTGGGCTGACAGCCAGGCAGTCCTGGACTGGGAATTTTGATTTAACAAAAAGTCTCTGTACAGAATGGACTTTGGGTAACAGTGACACTTTGTTTATATCATCACTCAATACAAACGTTTCAAAAAATTTCCTGTAGTTCATTATGATCCAAATAATATAAAGGGCAAGGCAGGGAGTGCTACAACATATTTTACAACCAAAAATATTTGACTTTTCCCCTGTAAAATTTTAAGAACTTTGTATTTCTTTTGGAGTTGCTGCCATAGTATTATGCAATAGCATAATACTAAAACCAAAGTAGGAAATTGTATCAAGTACATGCACATACCTGTACCAACATGGTATTTCAGGTTTTCATTTTACCTAACATGTTTTTAATTTACTATGAGTAAATGACAACACAAGCATCATAAGAATAACTTATTCATGTTTGCTTAGATTTTTATCCAGACCAAAAATGCTATGTTATTTTGCCCGAACAGCTCATTTCAAGTAACAAGCAGAACTGTATTGCAAGATGAGATGACAAGATCCAGCAATAAAAAGCACCAACCCCAGTAAGGAAACACATCGACTAAATTTCAGCAAGGAAAAACTTATTTCCATAGAAGTTAGGCAGATCAATAACTAAAAGAGAAAGAACTTGCGAGAATGGACCATTGCTATTGTCCCCAAAATACATCCCACCAGCTTGCCTTAACATCCTGAACCTGCCTCCAGCAGAACAGTGGTCTGGTGACCATTACAGAGTCCTGAGCCATCACAAAGTGATTCAGGAATAATCCCATGCTCAGGAAGACAGAAGAAAGTTCCCATCCACTGAGAAGTTTCCAGAGCCAGCCGTGGCCATGTTGGTTGTTACACAGTATGCTGCTGGAATTACAAGTCAGCAACATCAAAGGCACAAGCTCTTAAAAATGAAGACAAAGTTGCTTGTGGCTGGAGTTCCAACTGCTTGTTCAGATGTGCATTTAGTATCCACCTCATTTTTCTTACTATGCTACTGGAAGGTGGTTCTCCAAGTAAGAGGAGTTGATGGGAACTGAGTACTACCTGTCCTGACCTTCCTCTTTTTCCATGGATGAGACACTCAGAGGCACTGGCACAGTCTCAGATTTTGTGGAGGTACAGTCTCCAGTCTCAGAAGCGTACATGCTAAAGGACTGAATGCGTATGGGACAGAGTATCTGAAAGAAATTGTGTAGCTGGCAAGTAATTTTCTGTTCAAAGGAAACAACTGAAATTTGAAGGCTCAGCTGATTATGCAGCCTGACACAAACGCAAATCCATGCAAAGCCTATTTTGACTCCTTTTTATAATCCAGTCAAGCAATCAACCTTTATCATTATTCAAAATTAACTGGATGATACAATACTAAGATGCAACTGAAACAGCTGAAAGGTTGTGGTTTGGATTAGTTCCATACAAAAATAAGGAATGGATAATGTTCTTTATGACATGGGCTAATAAATCTGTGTTATTTCATTATTTACTGCATTGGAAAGAAAGAAAAATCCAGTAAGCAAAACACCAGAACTTAAGCCACATCAGCAGTTACCAGCTCAGGACGGCAAGGAAAAGCAGATATAACTAGATTACGAAAGTGACTGCATTACTCAGTGCTTTGCTGAGAATCATGTGTTCCAGCCATCACAAAGAACCCTTTCTTACAGTTAAGCATGAAATTTACAGCATTTTCTCTTCCATGAAGTAGCATGCTTCTCCATGAAGAAGTTCTTTCAAAATGGAGGTGATAAAAACACCACAATAGTCCTAGCTTTTTATTTCTAGATTTGTTGAGAATCATAGGACTGAGTTTTAGTGGGGAAAACCCACCAAAAAACAACCTGTACTGATTTTCAACCTTTTCCCTGAGGAATCAGAGTGAAAGTTAAAAGAACTATGCTCAAATAGAGCACAAAGGTGTGTAGTCTTGAAGATATGCACAGTTCAGAAACTGAAAACACTGAGCAGCATTTTAACAGTTAAAAAAACTCCACAGAACTCACAGGAAAAGAACCTCTTTTCAATGCTGTCTTTGCAAATAGTGCTCAAAGTAGGATTTCTCATGATCAGCAAAGCAATTCCAAGTATGATGTGAACATGTCACATCCTACAAGTAATTAAATAATGTCATTAACAGGGAGTGACAGGTCAAATCACTAACAGCAGTGTGGAGGCAGGGGACACAACATATTTATATTCCTCTAAATACAAAAAATTCCAGCCGCTAAAAAATTCAAACACACAAAGCACGCAGAGACTAACTGAATTACAGCAGCACAATCCTGCACGGAATAGGCTGTTCCTCCCAAGCAACTTAAATGTCTTCATACACTGGTGAACAAATTTTCATCTCTCTACATCAGTGATCCTTCCAGCTGGTTGCAAAAACACACTAATTTACCAAAAGTCTATTCTGATTGATAACATTCACATGAAAGACTTAACTAATGTTCCTGAAGATGAATTCAAAACACTTCTTTCAGCCAAATGAGCAAGAACTCATTTATTGCCCTCTAGGACTCTCTTGAAGCGAAATGACAGCATGTATTCTTCAATGACTTTCCATTTTTTCACAAGTTAACTTGAAAGGAACATTATCTGATTTAGATGCAAAACATCATTAAATCTACTTTGTAAGAAAATCAGAGAAATCCTATCCACCAAATCTTTATCAATATCACTGAACAGAGTAATTAGGTATGAATATATCCATTTACAGGAAAATGAGGAAAATTAATTTTAGCCAATCTAGAATAATTGCAACATAGTCTGACACACTGTGATAAATTTTGAGGAGTCTAAATGTGTTTCAAAAGGCCTCTTCTGAGCAAAAATCACCCACATGCTTTTGTTTCTTAAGAACGGCAAATATTCTTTGGTTTAGATATATGAACACATCAGTTGGTTGACAGAAAAAGGAACTTCCAAATTGCATGAAAAGTACCTCAGAAAAAGGATCAGACTTTTTTTTTTTTTTTTTTTTTTTTTTTTTTTTTAGGTAGTCTGCTTTTTTTCTTTCCATCAAAGTTCAGGCCAACACTTAATTGTCTTGTCAGGCAGTGACCTAACTCATGGAGATTTCAGCTACATTCAGCTTTGGATACTGAGGTCAAATACCAGTCTGGTAAGACCACTGCCCTCGTCAGTGCGCCTCCAGGTACTGACTGTCCATTATTGCAGCAATATCCTTAGTCACCTGTTCCTCTTCCCCCTCTGGAAAAGGCTAAAGAGGAGCAGAAGTAATAACCTTTCACATGAAGCTCTACCACCTTTTTACAGCTTATTTCATGGGCTTCTTATCCCAGTACCTTTTATCTGTTAACAGGATTGCTGCTTCTTCTGGAACAGGGCAAGCAGTCTTTCATCTCTGCAGTCTTCCCTCCCCATGGAATTGTATTCTATTTAGTCTGAGAGCATCCCCCAAAGATCCCTGTCTCATTAAGAAAGGGAATTCCTCCTCTTGCTCAAGCTGTGACCCAACCACAACACAAAATCCTGTTTTCAATTAACAAATCTACTACGATGGGAAAATCTTGGCTCAAACCCCAGTCATATGGAAGATCCATATACCCTACAGTTTCCTTTTACTGGAGACATTTTCCCTTTTTTCCAGGCCCAATTATTTCACAGAAAGCCATTTACTCTGAATGAGGACGTGGGAGCTTCCTGGACACAATAGTGCTTGTAAATTCACTGCACAGTTGCATTCACACTTCCTCTCTGAACATGCTTCCTCTGAGAGTGTGTTAGAGTCACTAATAGGAGAATCCCAGACACTGTGCTCTGTACCCACATAAGTAGGCAAGCAGCACCCATCCTATCTTGACTTACTATTTTCAACTTTTCTTCAAAAAAGCAACCTTTTGATCACTCAGCTTTAGTTCCCTTATTAACTTCCACAGCCTGAGTCATCTCTGGTGATGACACTGCTTGGGGTTTTCACAGCAATGGCTCCAACATCAAAGCAGACTAAAAAGTTTTGGATCCACATACTGATCGGCCTTCCCATATGGGTGGCCTCTTTTAATAGATCAGATGAAAAATTACTTTAATCTTAATTTGGCTGCAATCAACTCCTCATCCTGCCAGCCAGTCATTGTATGAGTAACAACATCTTGTGGTATTTCTGTTGCTTGGAACAGCATTCCTCATGACTACAGTGTTTCTGTACAATACTCTTCCTTTATACACAAGCTTCCAAGATGCTTGGTAACAGTACACAGCTCATCTATTTCCACTGAAACTCCTGCCTGTGGCTAAAAAATGCCAATATTGCCACATATCCAAAACAATTTTCTCTACACGCCAGGCCTTAATACACCACCATTCCTTTTCTTCTGTACACCATCCTCTCTGTGGGTCCTTTTGTCATTGCACAACAGTAACTTCACCCATTCAGCCTTTCTTCTTTGATATAACAAGTCTGAAGTATTGGTTGCTAGCATAATTTCTTAAACATTTAACACTAATAGGTACATCTATATACAACAGAAAAACCAGAAGGTGGAACATGAAAAGGTGTGGTAAAGAACTCAACAGGCAATCTAGTCCAGTCATTTCATGAGACATAAGGAATTTTGTTAAAGAAACACTGATTTCCCTCATTGAAGAAAGCATTAAGTCACAGCCATAAAACTGACTCATTACAGCTACAGTTTGAATACTTTCGACAGTAAGCCACAAGCCTTGCGTTCAACCAAAACACAAATGCAATCTGGATTTAAAATGCATTATTTGGTGTATACAAACCCAAGCTGGTTTACCAGTACTGCGGGGTCCCACGCACATTTCCTCAGCTCCAGTACTCACCGCAGCTACCACCAGCATCTCCCCAAAGCTCCTCCATTGTCAGCAATTAAACACAGGTATTCTCTTCTGTGAGATTCTTTTTCTCTCCTGTGTAGTTAGCTCCCTGCACCAGTTTACCAAATGGCTCAAGGAACCCAAAGGATGTCACAGAGAAGGAAGAACAGCAAGAAAAGGTTACTTTGCTCCCCACAATCAAACACAACATGCAGTTTGACTAATACTCAGCTGACACAGTCTTCAAAAAATAAACATTTCCAGTCCCCATGCACCCATTCCTGCAGCAGAGCTGTACCCCTTCATTGTAGAAGACACTTGAAAAGCCACCTAAGTCCTGAGGACCGTGTTTGTTTTCAGTTCATCCTTTGGTGCTGCCTGAGTACAGCACTGCCTCTATCTTCATTCAGCCAACTACCACTTTCAATGAAAACATCTTACTTCAAATGGGCAGCTATAAGACCACTTTTGCAATACAATTTTCCTTCTCCATAGCTCTTAAAAAGTTAACAGTTGGAAAAATCATCTGCAAAGCAAGGGCAGTCCTAGCAGAAAAAGGCAATTTAGACAGCAGTAGCTACTGCTAGGATTCATCATGACAGTGCTCCCTGTATCTAGCTGGCTGATTGCTGCTTCTTTGGCCTGTACTTATTTTCCTCTGTATTCGTGCACTTTGTTCCTCCCTCAGTTAACAACGCTTCACATAGCCGTCATCACTGCTAGAGGTCCATGGGGTCCATTGTTGCTTTTTTGAATGCTTGGAGAATTTTAAATTTGCAGTGTCAGAATATATGCATCTAGGTATTACTCATATAGGGAAAAAATATAAGGCCAAGCCTATGTGAATTTTAATATATTCCCCTCGATCTAGTGAGCTCCTCCTCTGACAGGGAGAAGCTAACTGTGCATGCAGGACTCACTGCCTGTCAGCTCATCACAGCTACATCAGGGTGATCTGACACTACCACTGAAGTCAAACTAACAGGGAACTGTACCTCACACTCCATCGTCCCAAGGGGTTTTCTTTCTTCCCCTCACACTACATACAGAGATTATATGATCACAAACCAAATAATTTCAAATGGCTGATCCATCACCCCACTGCTGGAGAGAGGCAGGTAACAGACAGGGAGAGGGAACTCTAGCACATGTCTGACAGGCAGCTAAAACTGGAACAGGATGCCACAGCTCTCAATATGAAGAGAGAAGAGTATTCCTATTAGACTGCCTCACAACTCCACAAAACTATACTCCTGTAGTCATCCTTTCTGTTCTCCGTGAGTGACTCTTCAAGTCACTCTGGCCTGGCCCAGAGTGGCACTCACATCTTGTTGACACTCACATCTTCCCCTTGTCTCCTAATAGCCACAGTCACTCCCAAGTCTATTCCGTTCACTGCTGCAGGAAGCAATACACAACCAAATTGTAAAATTCATTGTACCTGGTATTTATACAACAATTGACTTATCTGAGACCATGTAAACTGGTTATGCACTGCTGCCTCCCTGAGCAAGGGTGAAATTCCTGGTCAAACCCACAGAACATTTTCCTTGTATTTAGATGCTTTTAAGACACCCCACCCCCAACAAGAATGATGATCTTATACCTGTTCATATTAATCAATAATTATCTGCATATACTAAGATTTTAACAGTTACTTTAAAACATACACATTTGAACAATGTCTCCTTTAATTGGACTCTTCTGTACAGCTAATTTAATTTCATTAACTTCAGCAGAAAATTTTAAGAGCCACACTGACTTCACCAACTAACATTTCTATCATAACATCTGACGCCAAGAAATCTTTCTATGCCGTATACTTCAAAGATTTCAGCCATTTTGAAGATAGCAGCAAAATACATCAATAGTGCAATACTTCCCCTCAAAAGTTACACCAGTAACTTCAGTTTCAGTAGTTACCTTCATTAATACCTACATTTAGATTCCATAAAAGTGTAACAAGAACTAAATGCTCACGAACTTTAAGGTGTGTCCTGCCCAAAACTACAGGAATTCATTTCAGAAAATACACTTTCTCAATGATAAAAGAAATCAATTAAGGAAGGAAAGGCTTAGTCAGAAAACCAGACTAGTACTTAGCCTACAATTAAGTTGGAGCTTTGTTTACATTTTCCCCTTGGCAAGAAAAGGAAGTTATGTCTTCCACATTTCCTGCAACAAGCTCTCTGCACTTCCAAAGCATTTTTTTGTCCTGTAACATGAATATGCAAGTTTTACAGAACAGTCAAAAGAGCATCACACATGTTGACATAACATGTTGTTTCTGAAAACAGAAGCACCAATCATGTACACATTTAATTTAATTAATTCAGTAACATCTACACATAACTCATGAAGGCAGACTTTTAAAGGCTGCTGAGTTAGAAAAGCTTATGGGGTGGTTTTTTGTTTAACTATTTGCTAAGGCAGATCTGCCCTTTGAGCAGACTGTTGATATGCCTTAACTCTTCCTTCTCCCCCCACAAGATTTTAAGCTTTTCAGATGCCCCAGATTATTAAAAAAATAAATAGATTTTTCAAAGAAATCAAACAAAACGTTTAGAAGGAAAGCAAAAGTCTGTATCATTGTACTAATTACTAACTCCATTAAAGAAACCCATTGCTCCTTATGTAATTTTAGACCAAATTTTGTTCATCTTTCTCTCTTATCCACAACTGTCCTTGATACTACTATTCCTTCACATTCAAAGAAAGGGCAAAGTGCAGAAACTTTGCCAGCCTGTGTGCTACTTCTCAAACCTCCTTTGACGCTTCCAAGTCTTTTACTCCAAATGGGAAACTTTGAGCCAATAATTAACTGAGAAATTATGCAGTAATAAAATTACTTCAGATATTCTCAGCAGAGAAATTCAAATGTCTTGAGAAACTTAGAAGAAGACAAGACAAATTTTGTTTTACTTGCAGTGGAAAAGCCTTGAGTAGTAGGAACATATATTTTAGAAAGTTTGTATTAAGACTGTACTTCTGATTAACATCAGTTTCAGAAGACATGTAATTTAAGCTTTAAAACCAACTTCAAGTAGTAACTGTCCAGGTTACAACATCAAAGACTGTGGTCAAATGCAGTTAAAGACAAGCAGCTTTGATGCAGTGCAGAAATACATACAAGAGTCACTTTACCAGAGGTTACCAGGTCTTCAGATCTGTGCCTAGAACTACAAAATACTATTAGACAGGTCTTATACTGTATGTTAACCTTACTATGTTAGAAGGGTATTTTGGCATTTCAAGTCCAACTGCGCATTTCCAGGAGTGCTTAATGGAAGACTAAACCCTACATAGATTTTAATGACCAAATAAGACGCAGGAGGTACTTTTTGACCCAAATAATGTACCTTTTAATGTATTTTTTAAAAAGGATACATCAAATTATTCTCTTAAATATTATCTTTGGCTATACAAAAAACCTCAAAAAACCAAAACAATCACCCAAGCTGGGATTTGAGAATTTAAAGCAGTAAACACACATGCTTACCCAAAATTTAGATAAGCTAATCATGAAAATAAACTGCAGAGAAGACAGGGATACTTGATACACTGGGAGCGTGGAGGGGCTCACATGGACACTGAGTAGCTCCTCATGCTGTCATACACATTCCTCTGTAGAAATTACGGCGCTTACGTCCAGCTCACCAGTAACAACTGCTGCCTCTCAGTACTGACACAGCTTAGCTTATCCCTTGTTCAGTACCAAGGCCATCACTACACTGATTAACACAAAGCTTCCGTCTCCAGCAGGCATTTTGTCAACTCAGCATTATTCTACCTTGCTTGTCTCTGTAGTATAATAAGAAAAACAATTTCAAAGACTTCCTACAAGTACCTCACTATAGACTGGCAAAGATATTTTCAACTTAAAATGACAGTAATAAGCAATTTGATCCATTTCAGAGAGCAGCAGTCACTACTAGAATGACTTTAAAGAAACCCACGAACCTATTAACATTATCTACTCTACCTGCATTCTAGACATTTTATATGTATTTCATTTCATCTCTCAAGATGTCTGAAATTGAGATGCCCAGTACAGGATGAGCCAAGGTACAAGAAATCAGTCTTTAATATATGCACATGCTTCATTAGTTTGGGATTTTCTGGGGTTTTCTTAAGTGGTTAATACAAAATAACACTGTGTATATGACTACACTTCTTCCTTCTTCAAGATGAAATCTTCTGGTCATTCAGTTAAGTATCACAGGCAGCTTCAGAGGTTGTTAGCCATTTATGTATTTTAAGACAGACATCTGGGTACATGAGAAAAACCCTAAATGGCCTCACATGTAAAAAGTACTTCAGCACAACCTCATCTTACACACTGCAGAATTTAAGTGGATAAGCACTATAATTATCATAGCAGCAGGAAGGCTTTAAATAAGACATCTTCCTAAACAAAGTCAAAAAATCACCAAATCCACAGCAAACCCAGTTCTAATAGTCAAAGAACCACTTCCCCCCCACCTTTACATCAAGAATCATCATCTGAAAAAAGCTAAAGCAGAAAACTGAAAGAGATCAAAGAATAAGGGAGCACCAGTCAACAAACTACTGTCTTGTTGCATTCTGATTGTATTTGTTATGTTAAAATGCTTTTAATCAGCTCTCAAGCAGCATTTCCAATATTGGGGTCAGGAGAAAAAAAAGAATGAAAAGGAACTTTTGTCACTCATACTGATTATTTTTAAAGCACTTAAAATAACCTACCCATTTACAGAAGTGTTTTATATACTTCATTGCAGTACAGAGATCTGGAGTAGCAGATGATAAGCAAAGCAGCACTTCAATTCCTCACTAATGCAACGTGATCTACTTGGTCACTCAAAAAATACTTCAATTTTCATATAAATAGGTATAAAATTTGACTCATGTTGGATGCCTTCACAAGACACTGGTATTCTTGTTCCTTGTATATGAAACCTTGATTAAAATCTCAGTAGCAGACTATGAGAACAGTCTTATCTCACCCAAACTGCAGTTTAAAATACACAGGCAGGCGCACACTGATACATTTTGCAGCTCTACTGATCACACAGAGCTTCTGCAAGTTCTGGGTCACAAAATAACATGCCCAACTAAAGAATCAAGCAGCAGTCACTTATTACATTACTGTTTCCATCAACTCCTTTGAGTTTAGCCATCGTTACCATCAGCAGAATGGCACAGTGTCCTGATAGTTATCCTGAAACTGGGTTTTAACAGATCTTGGACAAAGTTTCCAAATTAGAGGAATCTTGCATATCATTAACAAGCTTGATCTCTTTCCAAAGCACCTCCCACTAGATAACAACGAAGATCAGAAGTGATGAAGAATGACAGGAAAAAGAGATCAATCTTAAAAGCTACAAGTTACCATACTGAAATGATCCTGTAAGAAAGAGGACAGAGTAGAAATAAAAAGGCTCTTTAACAATATGGGGAATCACAATAACAGCAGCACTAGAAAGATATTCTTAAAAAAGGGATTTAAAAAAATTAAATTCTACCCTTTACAATTTACTGCAGCGGGTTGGAAACAGGATATGATATGAAAGAAAATCAAGGATGAATACAAAAAATCCAGACTTTCTAATACAGGAAGAACTGAACATACAATGACATTTGAGTGCCATAAATAATATACAATATAAATGACCACTGAATTCAGACAAAATTTGAGGACAAAGATCAAATAGGATGTAGAAAATGATCAGTCAGTTATACAGATAACAGCCCATGCAAGAATGCCAAGATCAAAAAACAAAATAAGATCACTAGAAGATACTTCTGAAACGTAAACTGATTTAGGAAGATGTTGCCCAAAACTCTACACCTCCACACTTTACTGAAAGTTTCTTCTTAATCAGTTTTAACCGCTGTTTAATTTTTTCTTGCATGTTTTAGCACTCACATATCTGAATAACCAGTTTAAACCCACTGATGATAGAAAACTCCCAACAGGCTGGACTTGTCTGCAAGACCACCAGTAGTTAAAGTACACATTCAGTAGTGTTTGGTGTAAGCTTGCACAACACCTGCACACAATGGAGCAAACAAATCAGATTTTAATTTAACTAAGTATATAGTTAGGTATGTACTTGAATCCAACACATGAGGCAACACAGTTCCACCCTGATCCCCTTTACCTCCCTGGCCTCGCCTCTACACTGTGCTAGCAAACAGACTTTCCACAGCAATGCGATGACCCAGATGAAGGATCTGATATAAAGTTATTTTGTGCTTTAGTGGTTTATTTTTCAGACAGATCAATTTCCTGAATGTTTCCGAGTGAAGCCATGTAAACAGCCCCACCAACACAGCTGAGGGGACTGTGCAGGAAGTAAGGAAAAGCAGCTGTGGACTTAAAGTGTTTAAACCAATTTTGCCACTAAGCATCTATCAAGAACCTCATAGGCATCCTTATTGTTGTGGGTTCCCCCTGCCAGTGGGATAGGGAACAGAACCAGAAGGTGAAGAAAAAACAATGCAGTAAAACTCATGGGTTGAGATGAGTACAGTTTAATAATCGAAATAAACCAAAATATAATAATCATAACAACAAATTCAGATCTCTTAGCATCCATTCATTACACAGAAAGCATCATTACTGATGGTATCCTTCTTGGGAGACACGCAGGACAGACTGGATGGGTGTAAAATGCAAGACTAGAATCAAATGTTGCATCTGCAGTCCCTTCTTATAGTTCAGGCATATTGGTAAGCCAACATAGGAAAGAGCATTCTAAAAATCCACAATAGCTTCTGTCCAAAGATTTAAGGATACACTGACAAGACTTAACCTTCAAAGAACCGGGGAAATGAAACAAAAGCAATAGCTAGATGACCCACTGGAAGCTCACCTAACAAATTTGAACTAGGACTCCTGGTCCCCATTGCATGTACAATAAAGTTGTGCATCGGATTTCCAGACTAGTGTGAAAAAATGGGAAAAACCATTGATCCGGTAACAGAAATCAAAAGCCATGTAGATAAGTTAAGAAAAAGCAAACAAACAAAAAGAAATTTAGAGTTAATATTCAAACTTGCAGTTCTCTATCTAGATTTGCTGTAAGAGCAGATTCTCATCAGTGTCATAAAGAAAATAGTTATTTCTTTCTTAGTGCAATCTCAGTTTCCCTATAGACCTATTTATTGATTAATGTGAACTGCATGCAGTCCATCAATATGTCCATAGGATGTTTTCATTCATCTTACTGTTGGCCTCTGAAAGGCAGTCAGCCACAACTATCTTGGTCACCACAGTGTACCCAAGACATCAGAATAAACTCACTTTTCTTGCATGTGGTCTGGTACATCACGACCAAATGAGCATCGGGTGGCAGAGGAGCAAGCAGGGTTAGTGTTACCTCCTCCTATGGCCATGTGCAGGACCTCAAGACACCACATCACCAACGCAGCTTGCTAACAAGACAGAGGAAGACAGTCCAAGCCTAAAATTCATCTCCAACAAACCTTGAGATTAATTGTCATCAGTGACAATTAATCTGTAAATCTGACACCATGTATGCGGCAACTTTGAAAGGCCGCTTTCAAAATGAAGACTCAATATTTTGTTGTTAATTCATCAAGCTCTGGCAGTTCCACTGAATTAAATTCAAAGAGCTGGCTGAAAAGGCAGCACATTGTACTCTAATTTAACAATGAGCAACATAGCTTCACAACACAAAGTTTGGAGCTTCTCAGACAAGCTTGAAAACTAAGAGGGGAAAAAAAATCTAAAAATCACTATGACAAATCCACGCAAGTCTTCCGGGAGAGCTTATAAAAGTAATTCTATTCTTTCATGTCTGAGTCTTTGCAAATCAGTCCATGCCAGCTATACGCATTACACCACCATTGTATCTATGACTCAGCAAGGATATCTGGACATATGAAGAGAATTTGCTACTGTAAGAGGCAAAGATTTTTAAAATGGCAACAATTACAACAATGCCACAGTAAATGAACCAAGACAACTTGTGACCGTGCTCCTTGTATGTTTAAGCATACAAACTAGATTAGAATGTCAAACCCATTTATACACTGGCTAAAGTTTGAAAGCAAGTAAAACAATGCTGAGTGCAGCTGAGCTGAAATACAAAGGGTTCAACAGCTGTTTTCATCTCCAATGAACAAAAACAAACACTGGCTGTACATTTGACACAGAACACTAAACTCCATTTCCAAGATTACCTGTGTGCAGGCCAACTATGCAAGTCTAAATTCAGATCTGAATAAAAACCAGCAAGCAATTGGCAGCTTTGTGTTGTAACTTAAGATACAAGCTTGATTTACTGAGACATTCATCACATGTTTACATATAAGCACGAACAGATAGTACTGTTTACAGGACATTATTTGACACAGCAAAGTAGCAAGTTCTTAAATGACTCAATTATGCCTTGGCCAATCAACTAAGACTAGTTATCTAGTTGATAAATTACTCCAAAAAGGGAGAAAACATCACAATCCATACCTTCTCAATATATTATCTTCATCCAAATATTCTATATAATAAGCACTTAGACCTTGCCTTGTAAACATCACGGTCCACAGAATCTGTACGTTACTAAAAGACTTCTGTTCCACCTCCACATAAATAATATCTACACAATTATTTTTGTTACATTGGTAGCAGACTCTTAGTCAACAAGTGGTGGAGGAAAAAATATTTTCATCGAATTCTTAAGCAAAAGGTTCAAGTGGAGAAGAATCTAAGAAGGAATTCCCCTCTCTGCACCATGCTGTGTGAAGGATACTAATACAGAACTAGGATGAAAGATTTGAAACAATAAAGGAGAAGTTTAGAAGACTCATCCTCTTCCCTAAGATCTTTCAGACAAACAGGGTAAAGCTTTAACTCCTCAAGCTTTTCAGTGCCTCAACATGAGTTACGAGGTTTAAATTTTTTTTATTTGAGCTTCTGGTTTTATTTTCTCTATTTCTAAATGAAAACAGAACATACAATATGTGGTAAAACCTGAGGTGATTACATCGCAATGGTGTATCTGCCAAACACTTTAAATTTGTTATCGTATTACACTGGTTTGAAGCAAAGCCTCAAGCGATGCTACACTGCCTAAGGTAAATTCTCACACAAACTATCATTGCATCAACACGTATTTTATTATCCTACCATCGTATTTTATGTTAGCACCCGACATGTGTGTCATCTTTCACCCAACGGCCTCAAATGGGATGGCGGGGAAGAGCAAGTAGAAACACGAACCAACAGAAAAGCACTTATCCCACTGGCAGCAGGAATATTCCAGAGGCACAAGCGAACACATCACCTACAAAGCTCTCCAAGTTTCTCCAGGAACACCGCGGTAACACCTGTACAGAGAGGAGCGGGACAGAACCCCACCTGTCCCGGGGCAGCAGCAATCTCCGGACCACAGGCACTGTCACGGGGCGGGCGGACGGGCACCGGCGGGAGCCCCGCAGCCACGGCGGGCGAGCGCGGCCGCTCTCGCACCGGCCCGACACGGGCGGAGCTCCGCAGCTGCGGGAGCACGAGCCCCGCACCGGCTCCTGCGGGAGACGGCTTCAAGCACCTCTCCCGGGCTCCGCGGGGAGCTGCGCCGGGACGGAAGGGAGAGAAGGAGGGTGAGAGGGAGAGAGGGAAGGGGCAGCGAGGCAGCACCCGACAGCGCGGGCAGGCACAGCCGAGGCCGCTGCCGGCGCTCCGGACCGCGGACCCTGCGGGCCGGGAGCGGCACGGGGAGCAAGGCTCCTTCCCGCGGCGGGGCGCTGCGGGCTGGGAGCGCCGCGGCGGGATGAGCTGCCCACAGCCGGCCCGGCGGGGCGCGCACCGAGCCCCGCCGTGGGGGCGTCGACCGTCTTGCCCCCTCCCCTCCGCCGCCGTGACACCAAGCCCCCGTCCCCCTCCCAGCCCGGCTCCCCGCGGTGCCTCACCTCCGGCAGCCGCTCGCCGCCGCCATCCTCCCGCTCAGCGCCGCCCGCTCCCACCCGGCCCCGCTCCGGCCGCCGCCATTTTGATCCCGAGCCCCAGGCTCGGCCGGGCAGCCGGAGAGCGCACGGCGCCTGCGCGGCGGCGGCGCTGCGGCGCGCGAGCCACGTGGGCCGGCAGGGCGGGGCGGGGCGGGCCGCGGCTGAGGGCTCCCGGGGCGGGGCGGGCGGCGGCGGGTCCCGGTGGGCTCGGGGCTTCCCTGCTTTTGCCCGCACAGCTGCTCTGGGGTCGTGCGGAAAAGCCGAGCCCGGCGTGTGTGCCCCTGCCGCGACCCCCGTTCCAACACCGCGTGCATTGCCTGCTCTGTGTGACACATCTCCCAAGCTTGTTGCCATGCCCAGATGCAGAGGTGTCTGCAATGTAAGTGGTGTGTCAGCACATGTTCTTTGTCCTCGAGACTAACATAAGCTGCTTATATTAAGCCTATGTCTGTCTCCGTGCTTTGCCAAACTGCTATGAGCTTGTTACAAGCAGGCCACAGTCAGAGTCCAGTTTTTTTGTTCATACTAGGAATATATACTGCTCACCTGGAAATAAATTCCCACCACCCTTCCCTCTCTCAGGATGAAGAAGTATTTAACTCGCCTAGGTGAAAACAGGTGCCAGCAGTAAAAATGCTAGGTTTTTCCCACCCCTGCTGGTACCACTCAGGCTACATTTTCTTCAAAGAAAGGTGCATGTTGATACAGTCAGGATGAGCACATATCTGCCACTATGTCTGTAAGATCACTGTTTTCTAAATCAGTGAGAGTGACTAAAAATACATGTCAGCATTTTATAAGAACCGGAAAAACCCTTAAGTGAACCGAACAACCTGTGCCCTCTAAAAGAACGAAGCACCACGTCTATATATGCGAAGGTCTGAGAAAAGTTTCATGCATGGGCCAAAAATCTGAATAAACCACATGCTAGAAAATATTCAGCAAGCTGAAAGCCACATCTATGATCATTCCTGGTTGGTAAAAGCAAGCTATGACTGATTACATCCCTTCCTGATTCTGCTGACAGTCCATTTCTGGAGGGAAGCCTTCTTCCCACTTGGCATCCTGCTGTCCTCCATCTCTGTAATTAGCTTGCCTGAATGCAGCAGACCTCCCTAACTACCACTTGGCATAGCATCCCATAGTGCTCAGCAGCTTACCAAGAAGCCAGGGAAAAAACAACCTCTGATGTATTTGCCCATGCTGTAGACTGTTTTCCTGCTGGTTTCAGCCTAAAAACAGAGGTGAAACACAGTCGGGTTTATAGACAGCATTATGTACTCTTTGGGGTTTTAACCATCTTAGTTATTTATACATTCTCCGATATTGTAGTATACGAGAGCATCACAACCTTTGACTTCCATATCTGCGCAGTACCAGAGATGAGGGAATTCTTATCACTGGAATTTAATCGATGAAGTTCATGCTGTCAGGGTTATGTTTGTCTCTGTTCAAGGGGGGCTATTTCGTGTAAATGGGATGTCTTTGCAAGCTGTTGTTGCTTTTGTTGCTGTTGACGCTTTTGTTGCTGTTGTCGCTTTTGTTGCTGTTGTCATGAGAGCTCATAAAACTGACTGGCAGGCAGAGCTCAATCTCTTTGAGCTGTTGCCTGCTAGAGCCTTCCCACCTTCTATTTGTGTCTCTTGTGCCTGCCCTAGCCTGCTTTCCATTTCCTGCTACTAGGAACCCTGATATGGAATACCATATACACAGTGTTCACCTTAGTTTAATTTTACACTGTTTTTCTGTAGAATTGTGTTATATATGTTCATATTGCTTGCCTGGACATACAAGGTTTTAGGTCTATGACCTCTGTGCTAAAATATTTTTAACTCATTGATCCATTTCTCATTTGGGTCCTTATGGACACTGCAACTACAGGAAAAGCTTCATTTTCCTGAGCCACCAAAGTCAGGCAACCAACAGACAGAAACTGTTGAAAATTAAACTGCAGTAGTTTTAAAACACATGAAACTGTTAATTTAAATGTATCTGTTAGGAGAAATTGTTGCAGACGAGGTTCTTAAATTTGAACAGTGTGAGACAACCCCAGCTTCTCTATGTCATTCATGATTTACAATATTGTTACAATTATAGCAGTGGCTTGCTGCGAGCAGCATAGAAGTAAGAACGAGTTGAAGTTAAGTAAGTAAGGTTCAGGTCACAGAGCTCTTAGAGTGAAGGGAAATAGTACACCAGCTTGGTTTTCAGGTGACAGGAACCAGTTATGAATTTGTTCCCAAAGTTCTGTAGGTAGGTGAAAAAGTCCAGTCAATTCTCCAGCAAACCTGGCTCATAATCTTGTAAGTGATGAAAATGAGAAAGGAAAAGAAGTCTTGCAGGCTGGATGTTTGGTTCGTTAGTGGTCTTTTTTAGTATTCTAATACCATTAACTGGAATGTAGTCAAAATGGATGGTTAGATTAAAGTACCAAGATCTTGCTCTGCAATAGTCATCCTTTTAGTGGCTAAAATAAACCTTCTTTCTTATGACTCAGAGACAAACAGTGTGTTGGGTAGCAACTTATGGGAGACATCTGGCAGGTTGGAAGTGAGGATGGCTACCACGTGCTTTCTTTTACTTTAGACTTTTTAAAGCATAGAGGTCACCCCTTGACTGCAGCACACTGTCATTGTCTTTGAGGATTTTGTGGTCTCATGGAGTAGACAGCTGGGAAGCGCACCACAATAAGCTGACTAACTCCTTCTGCCACCTGGGATCTTGGTGCAGAAGACAGGTTATAAAACACTGAGTTACAAACCTTGCTGTGGAGGAGTGGGAAATGGAAGCTAATTGCATTTACATGCAGGTAATGTGTTTTCTGAGATGAGAGGATAGGAGATCCACACCGTCTGACAAACACCCCCAGAGCGTGTGCACTCACATCACTTCCCTGATCATTTAATTATAATCCTCACCCCACATTCTGAGAAATAAATTGATCTTCCATTTTTATCAGGATTGAGGTGTTTGGTTTGATAAATTTAAAATAATCTCTTGATGTCCCAATGAGTAAAATCTTATATAGGCCTTAAATATTGTAAAATGTCATCTCCTCTTTAGAACAAAGAGCAGAGTGAGAACCTGTCTGAGCTGCACAACAGTTCTCAGTACCTCTGCTCATACAGAATGATTCAGTGCTTTATTCATGTTTTTGCAGGGACTTCTATGATATACTTACTGATGATAACCACTGTACATATACATTGCATTTTATCTACAAGCTCAAGAATGTTAGTAGGAAAAATTGATTATGTGCCACAACTTTTAAAAATGGAACCAAGCCCAATGTCTATTGTAGTTCACTTACCCATCATTTGTACTAGGAAGATCAAGCTTTGGAATGCCCTTTGGATGATATTTATCAGAGTTTATTGAAGAGAAAATACTGTTAAAAAAAACCCCAACCAGTTCATTTCCATTGCTTCATTTTTTGTCCATGATTCATTTCTTAGACTTTTAGATGTTTAATTTTATTTTCATTCCAAATGTGTACTGTTTGTGATTATTAATAACATATATTGTGATTATTAATAACGTATTTATTAATAACATATTTCCTTTGAAAAAGCACAAAGGAAAGAAGAGGCATCAGACTCCATGTTAAATGGGGAGGCCTGGAAATAAGTGTCTGTCTGTGGAATAAGCTGGCACCTTAAGAAATGAAGATAAGGTTGGTGGTGATTTATGCCAGGAGGTTAAACGTTACAGAATTAATAGCCTGTGAAGTCTGTGGGCTAACAATGCTGGGCAGCCCATGGTCATTACATTTAGACAAACCTACACTGGGAGGTACAATCAAGATCTCAAATTTAAGCACACAAAATTAATTGGCTTGCGTGCATGACCTTTATGTAGCTAACTTCTGCACATTCACAGGGACTATCTCTCACTCTGATCACCAAAGCATTTCCTAAAAGGAATGTTACCTTATTGTAAATCAGATTTCATTTGGATTAAGCTTTAGCTGGGTGCTTAAAAGGAGGTTGTTATCTGTACATAAGGAGGTTGTTTGTTGTTATTGATGCTACAGTGTCACTGATGGTCTTGGTGAGGGTATAATCACTCATCCTGTGGCTGCATTCCTTGGTAAATGCTCTTTGTAATTTGTCAGTACAGAGAAAGATGCCAATACCAAACTGCTGCTGATGATGATGGCAATTGCTTGCCTTGGCTGTGTAAACCTGTAAAACTGCTGGTCTTTTCCTACCATGCAGTACTTATCAAATGGTGCTTTTTCCCCCCATTTCTGTGTGCAGTGTGCACAATGTAAGATGTTTGTGGAATGAGCAGTTACTCAATACATTGATCTCTCCTCACAGTTCAGTGTGACACTATGCCTACTTTGCAGCACACTTCTCTAAACACGGAGTTGCTAACTTCCTGAAGCCCTTTCTGTGGCACCTGAGCGCTTCACAAACACTAATGAACTTCCAAAAAGCAGTTGCTATATCCACCCTATAGATTACGATGTGAGGCACAGAATTATTCAGATGGAGAATCTGCTTGTTGTGGGGGCTCAGTTGGGTACCCAGGCCCTCACGGGCACTGGGCAGCACTGTGGCACCTGCCGTGCTCAGGGCACGCGTCCTGTCCCGTTCGGTTGCAGCTGTGAGCCTGCCCTCCTGCAAACTTGGCACCAGGATTTCAAGTCAAGCACTCAGAACATGAAGAGCAAACAGATAACCACAACTTACGAAAAGTTTAAGTAATAACTGATTATTGCACTGTAATTTTTTGGCAGAGGCAAGGCTGGATTCCCAGGAGAGCACTTAGCTAGGAGATAGTCATTTTTCTTCCTAAAATTTCCTGCCTCGTGCCATCTGTGCCTTCCCAGCTCTGCAGCATGCTGACCAAAGATCAGCATATGTACAATATTTTTTTTCAGATGTGCATCCCTGATTTATACCCAGAATAGGGTCATCCTATAAATCATCTATCTGTTTAGAACCTGCTATGACCCAGTTGGATCTGGATGTCATAAAGTGCAGTTACTGATGTTAAAAATAGTTATCCACTGGAACCTAGATACATAGCATCTGCTGAATTTGTAGCACTGACTGGAATTTGTCTATGTACTTAATGTATGGATAAAATAACTAACTGACTGGGAAGTTCATGCTAGAAAGATGATAGTAGATGATCAGTGGGAGGTACAAGAACTGATGACATGCATATAAAGCCTGTTCATAGAATCATAGAATCAACTAGGTTGGAAAAGACCTTTAAGATCATTGAGTCCAACTATTAACTCAGCACTGCCAAGTTCACAATAAACCATATTCCTAAGCACCACATCTAGACATCTTTTAAATTCCTCCAGGGATAGTGACTCCACCACTGTCCTGGGCAGCCTGTTCCAATGCTGGATGTCCATTTCAGTGAAGAAATTCACACATAGAATCACACACAGGATCATTTAAGTTGGAAAAGATGTCTAAGATGATGGAATCCGACCTTTGACTGATCTCCGCTCTGTCAAGTAGACCACAGCACTAAGTGACACATCCAGTCATTTCTTGAACACCTCCAGGGATGGTGACTCCATCACCTTCCTAGGCGGCCCATTCCAATGCTTGGCAACCCCCTCTGTGCAGAAATTTTTCCTGAAATATCCTGAGCTGGAAGGGATCCACACAGATCATCTAAGCCCAAGTCCTGGCTCTGCACAGAACAGCCCTGAGAATCACACCATGTGCCTAAGAATGTTGTCCAAATGCTTCTTGAACTCTGGCAGTCTTGGGGCTGTGACCACTTCCCTGGTTCTTTGTACTCAAGTTGAACTGGTAATCCTCCTGAGAAGCTGCTTGATCAACAGTGGACAAATCTTGTAATGTTATTAGTGCTCCTTGTTCTACTGTCTCAACAAAGAAACCTGGATGATGAACCTGTTATCGAGCTGAGTAGTGTCTGGATCAGACTGAGTGAGTCTGATGTCTGAAAGAGGTAGGGCTAGGAACAAATTGAAGCAATCAATCATTGTCAATGAAAGAGAAATGCTAATAATATCTTCAGATGCTGGAAGTTTTTGGAGTGCCAAGTAAAAGCAACAGGTAGAGTAGCCAGTGGTCAGAGGGGGAGGCAACCTTGAAAGAAATCATCAACGTGATGGAGATCTAAGCTCCCTAAAGGGAGCAGAGCATGGTAATGGACTGCTTTCAATCAGCTAAATTTTCCTAGTGTCAAATCTAAATATTTCTTACTCCAATTTAAATTCACTACTTTTTGTTCTGTCAACAGCAGACATGGGAAACAGGTTATTCCCTTAGTCTTTTCAATTACTTTTATTGTACAAGTCTGGAAGACAGTCACCTTCTCCCCTGCTTCTGTACTTAGACTAAATTATTCAAACTTCTTCAGCTTTTCCCTGTGGATATGTTGTGGTTCTTGGTTGTTCTCCTTACACTTCTTTGTTGTCTTTGTGATTAATTCGCAACTTTCTTGAAGTCCAGGTCCCAAACTGGATGCCAGATTGCAGTACAGGTTATACCAGTAGCATGTGCTGTAGGGGACTCCTTCAAATGTGTCACAGATGATGCTTTTGTGTATATCTCCCAATATTTTACCTTCTTGTATTTTGTGCTATCAGCTATCCTGGGTGCAGAATATTCTGTCCTTTGTTATTTGTATAAATTTTTCCTTGTTCATGTTGAATTGCATGAATTGTGACTGAGACAAGTTGGCTTCATTACACTCATCTCCTGTTCTTTCTCCACTTTGCATTACCCTGCAACTGTGCCATTCATGTTTTTTAAGGAAGGACAAATTTTCTGAGACTTCTTTTCCTTTGGTCATATTTTCCTTAGGATCTGTGAGTTCACTGATTATTGTAGAAAGCAGACTTTATGGTCTTTATTTTCCTATTCTTCCTCATTCCCTTCACAAAAATGAGGAACACTTACTTCCTAGTCTCAGCTACCTTTTCTCTACATTCTCAACCAGTTTCTCTCTACTTCTTGCAATCAAATGGAAAGTGAGCTCTCTTCTACCTCTATTCAGAATAAACACATCACCAAACATCTTCTAAGAGTTTTCTGGACAGTCTGTTCTGTATCTTTTTCTTTTTTCCCTTAATAAATATGCAGATGCTTAATCTCCATGGCTTACAAATCTGTACCTTTGGCTGATTCTGCTAGCTGCTCTCAAAAACCTTGTCTGCATCATCTGCCCTGTTTAGTGTTTCTGTGACACCACCCTTGTGCATTCTGTTCTTTATCATTATGCATATATTAGTATTATGGGAACATAGATTATTCCACTCTCAGTTGTGTTACTTCAGTAGTAACTGGTTTACTGTATTTAAGATTCCCAGGTTTCTTGTTTATCTCCTGTGTTTCTTGCTTTAATAAATAAATATCTGAGATGTTCGGGAAATTGACTCACTGTCCTTCACGGCCTTCTTATGACCCTTATGAATACAAAGCAAAGATACCGATCCTCACTCCTTGACAAGGTGACTGAACATCTATCCAGAATTTGTAGAACAGTGTTTCAAGGAACCCGAGCCCTTCTGCTGCTACCATTTATGCAGACAAATGCTCATTTTCAAGATGTCTTTCTCACTATCTTGCCCTTAAATCACAACTGGAAGAATAAAAAAGAGTTCAAGGTGACTCCCCTGCTGCCTCACCCTCGCTCTTTGCACCTTGCAGTTACTACCTGTCCCTTCAGTCTCTCTTCTAGCAGTATCCATGGCACTCGTGGATGAAGAGCATGAGGAAATAAGCACTAAACTGGTGGGGCTTCCTCATCTCGTTCCAGGAGTTTGAGTGCATGGTTCTTGGAACAGCAGTACAGAGTACTGTGGGGGCCTGCCCAGTTCAGGAAAGGTTGATGCCACTTTTTGTCTCCTCTATGGAGGTTGTGTGTCCTTTGGAGAATGTGGCTTTCCTTCTTTCATCTTCTGTGCTAAATCATTGTTTGCTGCCTGGACCCTGGCTACTTGACTTCAAAAGAAATGCCTTCTTGGAAGAGTGGCATATTCACCCCCAGCTGCTGATGCTGCTATAGACTGCTTCAGCTTGCCAGCTTCCCTTTCTGACCTTAATAAAGGGTTTGAGAAGCAAAGTAAGTTAATTAGAAGCTCTTGTCCTGGGGTTTTCTCACACTATGCATGAAGACCCAAGTCCTGGAACGAAAGAATTTATGAAGCATTGACTGAAGATATTTTGCCTTTTCAGACTGAGAGGTGCATAAGAGAACAGCGTTGGCTGTTCCACAGGTGAGACTGACCTGTTTTGCTTCCTGACAGTAGTAGTGCTGGTGGTGCCAGGGGGATTTGCAATTCCACACCAAGTCACAAAGCATTTCAGAGATAAATGAAATGTTATTGGCAGTTTTTAGTTAAGAAGTAACAGTTAATGAAAACCTATGTCTCCTACTGTGAGATCTGAGATGACATTAAGAATGTTAGCAGTGTCCTATTAGGAGAGAAAAAGTGCATGGAAAATCACACAAATACTAAGATTCTGATGAGTCTTTTAAATACGAAGGTAAGATGAGGAGGTCCTGTTGAACGTAGTGGGATCCTATTGTATTCATGGGATAACTGCTGGAGATGAGGGACTGTATCCCTAGAACATCACAACCAAGGATTAGAATTTGCTGTACCAGCCCACAATATATATGGAATGGGTAGTACTCATATATCCCATGAAAAGCATTCAAGCTAACAGAAGAAGTTAGAGCAATTACCTGAACGAGATGATTGCTTTGGAAGCCCCTTTTAAATTGAAGAAGGTTTAAGCTGTGTCAGATGTAGTTCTATGTTGCCTGATGATTCAAGAATTTTTGGATGCAGAGTGTAGGTGCAGATCCTAACAGATAAAGTGAGCCCTGAATGCAGTAAACTGAAATTGATAGCACATCACAGTGATTTAAATTAATAATGTGCTGAAAGCCTGGTTTTGCTTACGTTTCAAGATTTTGACTCTGCCTCCCTTTTTATCTTTGAAGTTAACATTCACTGCAGAGTGATCTTTGTTTTCTCCCAAGCACTTTCATCCTCTGCCTCAGGCCATCCCATGAACATGGGAGGAGATCTGTGTGAAAGGTTTTTTCAAATCCCTCCTTAAAATTAATTTCTGCTATAAATCTTATAAGCAATGATAAGCTGCTACTGTTTGCTGTGCAGCATATGGTGTTCACCTCATTACTCACAACTTTTCCCACCACATGTATGTTTGTTTTTGGCTCAAGCTCTGCCCTTTCAAAATAAAGGAGCCTAATGTGCCAGAAGGTATTACCTTGGTAAGACCAGTTCTGCTTCTGTAGATCTTTGCAACTGTCTGAGGATGTCAAAGCATAATCTGGCTATGAAAGTAGTATTTTAGGGTAAAGATAGGCCTCTGAGGCTTTCTTGGGACAGTGAGTCCACCAATTCCTTATATGATATTGGAAGAAAAATTGAATTAATGTCAGATCCTGATAATTTTTCCCCTTGGTGTCTGATTCTCCTCCTACTTCACTTTCTAGAGAGTTGTTTTATTTGACCTGTTTAGGCTCTAGCGTATCTCCTACAGTAGTTTGTATGTTGCCATATGGATAGCGTCCAGCCTTGTGGCATAACATCTACTGGCAGTCCATACCCTGCTGAATTACACCTGTGCTCTGGAGACACCAATCCAGGATTAGGCACAGTGAGCAAGTCTTTTCTTGGAGCAGTGGAACTAATGCAGCCAAGCTGTTACATCACTGCTTGGGGATATTAACCTAATTCCAAGAGTAGTACAGATATTTAGCAAGACGTTGGGCATTTCTTTGCTGCACACCAGAGATGTGCCCTTAGATTCCTGCAGGTAGTATTCACTTTCAGTCTGTAATTCTCTGCAAGCAAACTTTGGAGGGAAAATGAGTGTTGCAGGCAGAAGACAAAAATGTCAAAGACCACCAACAGAAAGAGATGACCTGGCTCTGGACTGGACCCAGGATTACAGTATCCTCCAGAGCTGAACATGGCAATTACTTTGTGATACCAACCCACAACAGAAGAAAAAGACAAAAGATATGTGTTCTTGACAGCTGATGAAAAAAGATACAATACCTCTGGTGATTTTTAAAGTAGGCACAGTACATTTATGCAAATTGGATGAATGGGGGTACTGACTGGCTTGCTTTTGCGAGCCTCCAGCTGATAACAATCTGCTATTGGGATCAATTTTTTATTGTCTTGTCCAAAATCCAGTGTGTTGGACAATCATACCATGAGTTGTCTCCTCCCTCTGTCTGGGTTGGCCCAGTGCCACTGTCCTCAGTTGTACAGTGCCAGTTTATACCAGCTGGAACTCCCAACTATGATTTGCTTATTCATCAGGTTCCAAGGGGAAAATATAAATAGTACTTAGCGCTCTTACTGCTCTCTACAAAAAAAAAAAAAAAAAGGGGAGTCTATCTACATTTAAACAGAAGACAAAAGCTAAATACTGTTCAAGGTAAAGTACTGAAATTTTGGTGTCTCAAGGAAAAGGGCAAAAAGCTGATATTGTCCCACTAAAATTCATAAAAACACTATCACTGACTGGTGAATGTAGGATAAATCTTCAAATTGTCATAAAGGCCCTTTAGGAAAGTCAAATAGCTTTTGGAGGAATTCAGCATTTCATTGCTTCTACCAGTGCTAGCAATATATTGATTATTTTTGTGATTGCAAATAAGGGCAGCAGCCAGTTTGAGGTCTTTACCAGACAGAGAAATACTTGTTGGAAGACCCTGCAAAATGCTCAGCTTCTCTCAAAGCAGTTGCTTTGTATTGAATGTGAAACAGAATCTGAAGCAGAAAGCAGCATCCTCCTTATTGTCCCTGCACTTCCCAGGAAACCCCTTTCAGTGTCTGGTGGGCTAGACTGCCTGTCACCCCCCCAGCACACCCAGAAGCAGCCAGTCATACAGCACTGTACCGTTCAGAGACTCAGATTTTCAGCTTTCATTCCACATTTAGCTGTGCCAGAACTGTGGGAGAAATCTTAGCCTAGCCATGTTAAGTAATCCCTGTATTCCAGCTCTTACACCATTGACTATTGTTTGAGCATACAGAACAAAAATGTTGTATACTGCATACATCAGCCAAAAGCACAGCAGAGAATATCTTTTGTCCCAGGTTTCAAGCAGTTTAAGTTTTCGTGCTACTTAGTTAAGTGGATAAAAATCTTATCCTTCAGGAGAACGAAACCAGAGCAAAGTTGTCGTGCACCTAACCAGCTGTAGGTGACTGAGCCTGCTTGGTGTTGCACAATGAATTAGTGCCACCTACAGTGTGAAATGGGTCTTGAAGATGGAAAGCTGTCAGAGGTTTAAACTGCACACAAAGCAAAACAGCATGCACAAAAGATTACCTTACTGTTTAAAAACAAATAAAGACACGATAAAAAGCCAGAAGAAATTAAATTAAAAGCTTGCTATGTATTAAAATAGCAATAGAAAATTTAACATCGTTTAATAAAAGTTTTGCTTTTGAATATGCTTGATTCCAACATAAATTGATGTGGTCATATGTTACAGAATTTTTTTGCTCAGGTCGTTTATTTTTGCTATTGTTGATCTAACTGAACTTGAAGTAAATGACAAAATGTCACCTGGTGCCCTTCTCAATAAGCTTTATGCAACAGCATATCAAACCTGCTCTGGGTTCTCTGGTGTCATTGGTATTACTTACCTAGACTTCAGGAGGAGAGAATCTGAACTCAGTTGAGTAAATTCTATATTGTGTAGTTTTCCTTGTTAATGCAGTTAATCAAAACCTAGGAGCATGTTGCCCTTTTGAAGTGCTGTGCTCCTGACCAAAGCACATGAACATTTGATTGGGCTTTACCTATTCACTTAGGAAGTTCTCTCCATTATCTCTTATGTGTTCTGTTCAGGCAGTAAATCAAAAGGAGGGATTTTATGATGATAAACTGAATGATTCACTGCTTTCTCCCCTTGTACAGTCTCACAGCAAGAGGGCTGAACCCAATTACTCTTCAGCCTTTATATGCCATAAATACAATTTGGGATGGAGAATAAGTTTCTGACAACTGGACGTGGAGTTATCCTAAACTCTTACACAAATTAGCAATCAGGTTCTGAAAGCAAGAGCAGCTTCCCAATTTCTGCAGTACCTCAGTGCCTGAGTGGAACCTCTAACAATGACCTCTGAGAGACACCGATAGAGATTGACTTCTCCATTTGCCACTACAGATATTTCTAAAATTAAATGGACTTGAGGATAGGAACTGAAGAAGCAGGTTCTGATCTCAGGGTCCCTCACAACCTTCCTCACTGCTCTCCTCTCTCTCCTTTCCTCTTTGCTCATATTCCTCCTCAGTGTTTATATGTCTTTGCACTTAGATCCGTTGTTTTCTTATGTCAGTGATATTATGTCTATTGTACTTAAGGTAATACATGACAAATTCAAGAATATACTTTCTTCTTTTTTTTATATGTGCTATGCAGAGCAGGCTAATTAAATGTTGAAGCAATACTTGCAGTAATAGAATGTACCAGCCATTCTTTCCAGGAAATTCATAAGTATTCAGAAATACCCATTCTCATTGATTAGTATGGATATTGATAGATCCATGCAGAGAGTCTACACCAATTGTGAAAACCTTGTTTGATTTTCTGTGCCTGGGAGCAGTCAGGCATCGATTCATCCCATCAAATGTCACTGCTTAACCAAGCTGTCTTTGTTAGGACCATAGCCACTCTTAAAGTCAGTAGAAAAAGGCAGTCTGCATGGTGCACATTGGTAGAAAGGGAGGATCTATACAACTGAAGAAATCAAAAACCATGATAGAAGGAATTTATGGTGTCCACGCTCCTAACTTAGGCACCTCAATAAAGTCTGGGGGATGAATTCACTGGAGACAGGAGGTGAGAGGAAGGACACTATTAATATTTTTTTTTTCTTTAGAATCAAAACAGCCGTAGAATTATGAACAAGAAATCTGTTATGTCTGTGTTCAAGGACACAAGACTTAATCATCTGTTTTTCTTAGAAGAAGGATTATGTTAAAGAAATACCTGCTTTCAATTTTTCTGCTCACAAACAACCTGTAAAATATCAAATACTCAGTAAATGCTCAAGGCAAAATGCTATCTATAATTAGCTTGTAAATGGTTTGTTTATTCAAAACACAGTGATGACTTCAGTGTTATTAAGCCTGCTTGGGCAATGCTCTTGAGCAATATGTATTCCGGATTTTTAACACTCAGCATCTGATTCCAGCGTTTGGTTCTTCTCTCTGATACATTCCAGAAACTCAGGAGAAACTTCACTCAAGGGAATGAGCTTTTCCTCTTCGAAATGGGAGCGGGGCTGAGCTCTGCCGTCCCCAGGTGGCGGAGTGCGCCCTGGAGAGACAGGAACGCCCCGGTCGCTGCTCGGGGACACGCAGGTTACCCTGCGTGGGGGGTGGATTCACTTTGGCCAAGTCCCATTGTTGCATTAAAAAAAAAAACACCCACTTCCAGCCTTTTCTTCCAGTGCAGCTTAAACAAGTGTTCCACTAAGGGTCAGAAAGAAAACGTAATAAATTTATGTTATAACACATCTAGATTGTGTCTATGGCAAAGTGTGTTGTTCTGTATATAAAGAAGCAGCTCACAGTAGAATCACCACCAAATCCTCTGTATTCTACTATAATTATTATTGATCTGAAATTTATGGGAAAATATTACTGATATCAGGCACATTTATAAATATCAAATCTATTTAATTTTATTGAAGGCAGTTTTTAAAAATGTGTTCAAGTAGTAGAAATAAGATTTATTTTCTTCCAAATATGAAACCTATGGAGGCAAGTTACCATGTTAAAAATTTCTCATTAAAAGAAAATAATCCCTGGTGTTCAAAAAAATTCAAGTTAACTATGGTTACTTCATTTTCAAATTAGATACTTACATTTCACCATAGTTCTACAGGTTAAATAGCACTATCACTACAATTGTCCTAATTTATATTGCTGTAAAATTCCTGTTTTGAATTCCTCTGTATCTCGATGCATCTTTCATCTTTTATGACAGTGATAGTTCAGAAGCTCATTCATTCCTACCGAAATGTTTTCTTCTGTGAAAAAGCAAAGACAATCACAAATAGTCTTTCAAAGATAACATCAAGAGATTTATTTGTGGGAGTATTATTATAGATAGATCAGGAAAAAAAAAACCACAAAACCCCCAAGCATTAAAAATACTCTCGCAAATAATGTCATTGTAGTCATTTTATCAGGACTGTAGATTTGAAGATTAGTGATAATGAGTGATAATTTTCAGAGAAGTTTCAAGTATGTTCTATTCTCTTTAAAATAAGGACTTCAGTGTTTATGTCCAGGGAGGGTTAACAATTCTCTGTGCAGCAGGCTTGGTTCCCTCAGATGCTATCCTGAAACCAAGGACCGTAGAAAATATGATCCAGCATTAACTCTGCACACTGGACTCACCTTTTAAAATAAAATTAACAAGTAGCCTCACGCAGAAGTCAAACTGCTGAAACAGCCTTACACTGTTACCTACAGGCTTTCCCCAGGAGCAGATGAGGGAGAGAATGAACTACAAAATCAGGGGGTCGGTGCTGTCTCTGTATGTTAATTGAAAGTGCTTTGCTCTGGCATTAATGGGAATGTTATTACCTGTATCACTGTACCAGTGGCCAGAGAACCTGCCCTAGAACCTGCCCTCTCAGCTAAGGTGCGAGGAGATGGTACCTAGCTAATGAACAAGGGACCCCAGCAATTCAAAATCAAATTATTCCAGTGATAGCAGTCTAAAGAGCAAATACTCTTAAAAGCAGGGCTCTGAAGGAATGAATGAGCGAAGAACCACCCCGTGGGATCAGGTATGTAGGGAAAAATACAGAATGTATTTTTATGATAGCCAAGAAGAAGAAAGCTGCTGGATAAGCTGTGCCAGGAGAGCTTTGAAGTCCTCCTGCCGTTCTGAAGGGACCAATAACAAACCTAGGAACACCAAAAGGCTTTTCAAATCTAAACTTAATGTAAGAAAACTCCTAGTATTCACAAGTGGTGTATAAGTACTGTCTGGAGAGTTGGCAATGTGAGTATAGAGGAGGCTGGAGCAGGCTGAGCATCCCCAGGCACTGAATGAGACAGACTGAGTGAGGAACAAAAGGGCCAGTGCTGAGCCAAGAACAGCTGAGCCTTTTGGGGGACACTTTGACAAATATTGTTCACTACTGTGTGAAAATACACAGTCTGGCTGTCAATGCCAGGGTGCAGCACTGTTCTGAGCTGAGGACTATGGTAATGGGGAAGAGTGGTTTGGATTCACAGCTCAGTTCGTGAAAGGTGCATGAACCAAATACATGCAGGTAACACCAAGATGACCACAACACACAGCTGAACTGCAAAAAGTCAGTGTATTCCATCATCTCACTGGCTGGAGGATTTCACAAACAAACAGAGATACATATGCTACTAAGCTCATTTTAGCAGGGGCAAAATGTGGCTAGGCCTGAGTCCTGTGTTCCAAAAAAAAGGGGTCTTGGCCATGCACAAATCTTCCCCAGGCTGTGTTTTACAGTCTCCAAACTTCTTATCTTCCTTCCACCTTATGAAAAGGCCTCCAGCCTGTCTGAGGAATGCTGGTATGTTTGTTAACAACACTTTGTTATCTGGGTGAGAAAGCTCTTCTTTAACAGAGAGAAAACAACCCAAAGTGAACATAAATAAATGGATTTTCTCACACTGAGAAAAATATCTCCCAGGTGCAAGGTTGGTCTTGGAGCGAATCTAAAGACAACTTATTTTCCTCTTTCCTCACCAATCTTCCTTTTTAACCCTTTCCTCTCCACAGAAGATTTGATAGAAAAATAAGAATATATCTAATTTTCTAGTGAATGTTCAGAAAGCTGAAAAATAAGTACCAAGTACGGCAAGATTAATGAGAGGCACTGTTGCTATTGTAGGACAGTGTTTGATTTCATTTTAATACAGGAATTAATGCTAGTGCAGTCTGAGCAGGAGATAGAAGAGAGAATCTCAGTATAAATTTATGAAGTTTCCAATCCTCACAACTGTAGAGAAAAAGAAAGTTAATGTAGAGAGCATGAAACACAAAAGCAAATACTTGAAAACAAGTAGTAGAACTCAAACCCTATTATTTTAAAATATCATATATCTAGGAAAATCTCTTGCTGTTAGAGGGTCTGTCTCAGGAAGTTTGGTTGCTTAGGGTTACCCACTGTGTGCTTAACTGCTATTGCCTCAGCTGATGAATGTAAATCAGTCTTTTGCCTTGTAGTTAATTTAGACACATCTCTCAGACATATTTATTTCTGGATAAATTCTGTACTTGTTACAGACAGGTAGGATATTTAGTGTTTGGGGAGAATTTACAGGGAAAAAAAAAACTTGTCTCATCCTCCATAAAACTGAGCAATTAAGTTTATCAAGATAACAAAACCACAGCTCTGGCAAATAACCTGCCAGATATGTCTGTTTAACCACTGATCTCCACTTGTTTGTGTAGACTTCTAACTCTTTGCTCTTCACGCCTTGCTAACATATTCTGCACATGGTCAAAAACCCTCAAGCTGAGGCTCTCCCCACCATCAGTGTGTTGCAGGCTGTCTTGGAAATGAGCTTCAAGGGTGTACTCTAACAAGAAGCCTAGAGAAGGATGCTATAGCTATCTGATTCAGGATTTGATAATTAAAGGCAGGAGAAAGCACAGCAAAAATTAATAAAATTTAGAAATGAATAGGGAATCTAATAAATTGCCTGTTTACTGCAGCTGAGTAAAAATCTTCATGTCTGCATGTAATGAGCACAGAATTCGTCTCTCAAAAATGTCCATACTGGAAATGGCACAGTCCATAGCTGAGGGGAGGATTATTTACTTCCCTGCCTCTCCACCTCTGAGTGCACAAGTAACACATTTTAAACAGATATACACAGAGTGTCAGATGTCTATTGCTATGGCTGCAAGCTGACTAGCTATAAACCAGCCCCAGTCTGCAAGATGAGTCGCTTAATTCGCACGGTGCTGGTTCCTGGGCTAACAGCTCCTAAGCTTGGGCTTAGTGCCACAGCACTGTAGCTCTCCAGCATCCATCCAGTTCTGCATGCAGAGGAGTAGACACGTCCATCTCTGTGCCAGCCCAGCTACTTCTGTCCTTAAATAGTCTCCTACCAGAAATGCTGATAACATTTTTCTGCCTTTGTCTGTTACCTTGTCACACATTTTGCTTTGATGCTGAACCCAGGCAGGTGACTTGACATTTCCCTGCTGTGGACGGCTGCTCTCCCAGCAGGAAAGCCTCACAGCATCACTGTACACCCGGATTAATGATGTTTTGGGTAGGATGTGCAGGAAGGAGCGTTCTCTGCAGTGGGAGCAGGGAAGTACTTTATTCAAGGTACTGGTCATTTATGGGTCACTTTCTTGAATGAAGGTAGTAAGTGAACTGCAAACAGGAGTTCCAGAACGTGTGTAATTGGGGTGCAAGCAATTTGTGTGGAGAGACATGTGCATATAAATATAGGGGAAAAAATACTTTTAAGGTTCTGGTAGATGGGAGGACAGAAGGTTTCTCCATTTTGCTCACAGCATCAGCAGCAGAGAAAGACTCCTCCCATGCCCTGGGCTCAGCAGCATAACTCAATGAGCCCGTGGGAGGTGGCTGCAACATCCCCAAGTGCTCCTCTCCCAGCCAGCAGGCACGGACACATGCTCCTGCTGCTGACGACCCAAGGAAAGGTGTTGGTGCTTCTTTCACCCAGCTTAAAAACAAAGGGACCTGGCTGTCAAGCAGTCTTCATTGAAGAGAATTCAGCATTCTACAGGCTTTGAGCAATAGAAAATAACAAAGGACTGAAAAATTCCTGGTAGCAGTAGTCATTTGTTGGTCAGGATATCCCAGCTGTGCTCTCTCCTCACCGGGCTAAAATAATGGGCCCTGTAATGCATTGTGGATCCCGACTCTTCTGCTTCAGGTCTGCCAGCTGGAGCAGCCGCTGGATCCACAGCTCCCCACCTGAGGACAAAGTGGGACTGCTGGTGAGTTCTGTCTTTGAGCCTTCACTTTTTTTTTTTTTCTCATGCAAGTCCATCTTCTTGGAAGAGCTTTCTCTTGCTGTTCTTTTTCATATAGAAAATATTTGTTTTCTTCATCCTAACTAGAAGCCAGCTCTCCCCAGGAACTCCCTCCACTCCTCAAAGAAGTTTGTTTCCTCCTACTTCCTAGAAGGGAAATTTGTGCCTGAGAGGAAGGGAATGTCGTAGCATCCTACAGAGACATGTCACAAAGTCCATTTCTGTGGGGTGCCTTTAATAAGCTTTGATTATAGTCCCCAGCACAAGTATTCCAGTATGTGATTATAGAAGACCAACTAAATGTATTTAACTAAATTAAGCAGCAACTCTCTGCCCTATTGTATCAACTCCCAGTGTTAGTAAAAACCCAAAGCTCTTTTATCTGAATAGTTGTTAGCTGTGGTACTGTAGCTATTAAGCAAATAATACTGTTTCTATAAAGATTTTATTTATAAGAAGCTCAAGAAATAGGCACAAAATGTACTGAATCTCTAGGAAAATAAGACAGTTGCCTGATGTCTTTTAGTGTGTCTTTTATTCTTTTAAATGTGTCTTGTATAAGCATGGTGGTGCATGGAATGGACTAAGATACTTTTCTTTCTCACTGCCATAGCTTGCTAGTGCTTCTAGTTCAAACATGTAAAATAGTCCTCTGTGGATTATTTTTCCTTTAGAATTTGTCACATCTCTGGAATTATAGCTGCAGAAGTTCAATAATACCACATAATTTGCTTGGCAATAGACAGCTTATTCTGAGAGCATTTCAATTTGTTTAGCTTTATTTAACCTTATTTCCTTTAATTTAGGAGACAATCATTGGATTCTCAGCATTTTCACTGGCGGTTCTTGGACCAGCTGGATGGTTCCTGTGCCACCTTTCAAGCTATAAAAAGAAATAGAAAACAAATCCCTTCAAAATTAAGATCTGAAGGCTGCAATAAACTATAATACTCCCAGCTTGGACTCTCTTGAAAGTCTCAGTTCGCACACTATCACCCATCCCACGGGCCAGGTCCCAGAAAGCTTTTGCAGATACTGTAGAATTGGACCCAGAGATACAATGCTGTAACGATACAAAATAGTGTCAGGTCTAGTCTGCCATCACCTGCTGCATTGGACCAGTCTGAATCTGTCATCAGGTACTGTGAGAAATGGAAGATTGATGAGGAGGACTGCAAACACGCTCAAGTGACTTGCGGTTTGGCTGTTGAAAAACACATATATCATGCTAATTGTTGTTTGACCTTGTGTTTTAGACAAGTAGAACATCTGTCTCTAGGAAACATAGCCCGTGGTAGCCTTAGAGGCACCCTGTCAAAGATGCTTGAGAGTCCTGCCCTCCTGTGGGCAAGATTAAAGCACAGTGGTAAATTATACTTGTGTGAATCTCTGAAATATAGGAAAAAATAGCAGGTTTGCTGATCCTCCACCATGGACCAAGCTGTGCAGTGCCTATGTTCCCACTTGTGTGCCTCTTCTGTCTGCTGCTTTGGTGATCCCTGGTTGGTGAGGTAACAAAAATGAGTTTACTCTTTGTGTTTCATCCACAGTTTTGTCATTGTTCCTGCATCCTGTCTGCACCAGCTCATACAGGTACCATCAAAACTTTGAAGTAAATAAATGGGAAAAAAAATACAGAAAAAAATATTTATAGTCATCTCAGACTAAAACGTTGAGAATTTAAGATGGTTTTCTTGAGAGTTTCTCTTTAATCTTTACATGTGTTCTTTTGGTGTGCTCCCCCACCCAATTTACTCTTCCAACAGAATAAATGCTCTTCTGCAGGCCATGATTGTCAGATACTTCAATTTATTTTCAATTTTTAGATTAAGATTTTTGACCTTTGAGAGATTTTTGCATGATTGCTATTTGCAATTAATATGATAAATACTTTGAAGTCTAGACTAAATTTGAGAAAAGTACAATAAATAATATTTGTTATGCCATGTAACATGTGATAAAGGAATGTCTTCTAATGATTTCATGTCTGTCTTGCAAAAAAACCCAGAATATGAAGCTTTTGTGATGTTTAAGGATTAGTTGTGATGCTTAAGTATTAGTAGACTATAATTTATAATTCCATTAAGTCATTTGTAATATCTAATATCAAAACAGATTCTGAAAGTAGGGCTGTGAATATATGAAAGTGTATAATCTTGCTGTACTTCTCAAGTATGATTTACAAATAAATTGTCGTGAGTTCCTTTCAGCCTTGTAACCATGACTGAAGTTTTCAGAGTGAGAGTGGAGACATTCATCCTGAGTGTTTAAAGAAAGTCATACTTGTTTATTTTTTTTCCAAGAAATGATAGCTTTGTCCCTTAGCTGAATAGTCTGATGTGAAAGCCCAGTTGTGTATGAGGAAAGTTTCCCACAGATTTGAATGAGTGTTGGATACGTGCCTGCAGTCCTGGTATCCAGAGAAAAAACAATGCCAGTAACTGAAAGGCACTTGGACAAGAAATCTGAAGCTTTTCTCCTGCACACTGTGAGTGCATCCTTTGGAATCATAAGGCTATTTTGCAGAATTTGTTGTAAAAATCAGGTTTGAACATTTCAGTGTATCTGCTTGTCCTGTATCTGATTTCATCATCCTTCTCTCACCTAGTAATGCTTAAATAAATCAGTAAGATACTACATTTCAGTTGTTGTACTTGTCCTCTTAAATTATGGCAATGAGTAATAAGATTGCTTGGTTATAATACATACTCGGGGAATATGAGTGGAGCACTGAGAATTGTGTTGGATAAAATGTAGTAAAAAAGTCACTTGGTGTTTAATATCTGGGACTACAGCTATATAGTGATGTTTATATTGAAGCAGTGATAATTTTGAGAAACTACTTACCTGAAGAGCTACTTAAAATTTAAGTGTTTTTCACAAATACTTTTTTTCAGATTTCCAATCCATTTCAAGCATTTTTTTTTCCTAGAAGTACTATTGATTACATTTTACAGGCATTTTGAAATGCTCCAGTCTTCGTGTAGCCCTCTTTACTGATTGCAAATGGATCTTTAACCCTGAGACTGGAAGCTCTGGGGAATGTGACACATAGAAAACCAATACGAAAAGGAGAGAAGCCAGGTCATTGCAGGCACATTTATTTCTGTTAGTGTGGAATGAGCGAGCTTATGCACTTCACTAAGTGCAAGGGTGTTTATTTATTAGTCTAAACCAGCCACAGTTCAGCCAGAACTGGGCTGATAAATGCAGCCAGTAGTGCCCAGGGCTCTAGCTCCAACAGCTGTTTTTCCTCAGGCTTCCTACAGCTCCCCAAGGTGTTTGGTCAAAATGGTTGGTGGGTGTTTCATTTCAGCAGCAATGACCCTACCTGCAGCCTGACTGGTACCACTCAGGAGTCCCTGAGTGATGCTGAGTTTTGTGTGTGGGCATCAGTGCAGTCCCTTGCAAAGAAAGGCAAGAGACTCCCTCCTGTAACTCTACAGATGGGGAGTCCCAAACATGAAATGCTTGCCCAAGATAAGGCAGCAGGGTAGCAGGAGGTGGAAACAGAGAGTTGGAGGATGGTTCCCTGCCATTCTTCTCATGGTATATCTACATCAATGGTGGGTCAAAGCTGGCTTTAAGCTGACTGCAGGTAGTAGCACACGTAACACATATATTCCTAAGGGTAAGTGGCTGAAGCCTGTTCATCCATGGGAACACAAGTAGCGGCCATTCCAGACAAGACAGAAGATCTTGTATTGAACTAAACTTTGTAATATTTACATGCTTTGTGATTATAGTTATGTGCTGCAGTGTACAATTAAGTTAAAATAGTTCTGAGTAAGTAGAAGTGTCTTTCAGCCACTCTGTTGTCTCTTCTTAAGAATGGATGCTCTGGATGAGCTTACACTTAAATTACGAGGCCGAATAGTATTCAGCTTATGGTCCATGAACACTCTGGGTCTGCAAAAAATAGTTGGGGAATTCTATGCAATTGTCAGTAGGCCTGAATTTGCAATAGATAGGACAATTTGTAAGGATCTGCAGATGAGAAAAATACATTCCCATGTAAAGTGCAGCAGCTTTCCTGCAGGCTGTGTTAGGAGTGTCCCAGTTCCATCAATTTTGTTCACTTTCTGTTTCCAAGGTTCCAGTCTCTGATAGTCCACCCTTCATTTCATCTTAGGTAGCTCCTGGATTCCTATGTGGAGCAAACCAATTTGGAGGAGAGACTATACAGCTCACTGGCTCCTAGGGAGGCATCCTTCAAATGCAGGAGCAAGGTCAGCCAGTTTTAATTGTTACTGAGCCAGGGTCTTGACCCTGCCGTGGGTCAACAACATGGTACAGGTGTGGTACAACACCAAGGACCTCAGCAGCACTGAGCGTCGCATGCCTTCTTCTCACTTCCTTGTGGAAAGTCTCACGCCTTCCTTTGCTCTCTGTAACTGCTTTTGCCCAGCAGAGACATTTTACAAATGTTTTCACTTGAGTGTAGAAATACTAAAGCGAAGTAAATATCTGCTTTTCTTGATTTCTCTGTTTGTTTCTTTGCCTTTGGGCCATGATGCTGTGATAGGTTTAAGAAGGCAGTACTTTGACACTTGTCATTCTGATTCCTAAAGCACTACCAGTACAATGTGCTTTTATTTTAGCCATGTAGGTAGATGGTATAGTCAATTCTGCACAAGTCTGATATTAAAGGCAAGAAAAAACCCAGCCTTTTGTCTGGGAGATATAATTCAGCCAGGGTGGTGCTGGTTTTCACAAAATTAGCATGGTAGCTGTCACAAAGACTGCCTCTTAGAGCAGTATATCCAGTCTCTGATTTTATAATAGTTCTAGCACATGCTTATCAAATTTGTGCTAATTCTTTATGCAGGTCATCATGTGTTTCTCAAACACCACTGCTATGGCAACAAATTAAGTATTTTGTTCACTTAGAGGCTAATGACATTACTCTAGAAGAGAAATTGAGGACATTTATCAGAGATTTTTACAGTGACAGATACTAACAAATGTAATAATAAAGCAAACATCCACAGACTGAGTTGATGTAATTATCAGAATAAGAGGAAAATTACAGTTTTGTAAGTACAATCAAATAACCACTGTATTTCTTAACGACATTTTGTTTTCCTGAAGTCTTAATTATTCTAAATTGGGGAAAGAAAGAACAAACATCAACATCACAAGCTGGCTACCCTGTTGGAAACACAGTACTAGCAATGAGCCACAGAGCCCTTTACTGCTCCATCTCTCACTTTAAAGCAGCCCAAGCCAGTGATGACTGAAATGAATTTGTCACATGCCAGATGGCATAACTGATATGGGTCGGTGGCTTCAGCCAAGCTTCTGGTCACATCACGATCACTTCTGCCACTACTGCCAACTTGTTCTCTATTCTGTTCTAACGCTCTACCCTGTCCAAATTGCTCTCCTACTATACCTTACACTTTCCTTCTCAGAATAGTTACTTTCCTGCCCTCCCACAGGAGGAAGGTCTGGTTGATGGTTTTTTCTGTACACAGTGCTATGTGATAGTACCACTAAAGGAAGTTTTCCTTGCATTTTTAAGTCTCAGCACAGAGGCCAAGATTGGGTATCTTCATCTCAGTAGAAATTATTTCCCTGCACAAGACTATACAAGCTGTCACTAATATTGTGTTCCTTTTGTGCAGATATGATTTTCTGTGAGCAAGAAGAGGTGCTTTCCCTGTTCACTGTCTCTTGGCTCATGCTGGTTAACCCAGGTGTCAGAGCCCTAAGGAACTGCTCCAGAAATCATCCTGTGTCAACCAGGATACATGCTGTAGCCTATCTGAGTTAAGCCTAACTGTTCAGTTTAATCCCAGATAGACTTTTCCCTCAAATGATTATATATTTTACATTCATTCATGAGGATTAATGCTTACATAGAGCAAAGATTTAGACACAAATTTAATTTAATATGGCATAACTATTGCTGTCAAATACACTCATCTGAGCCTGAGGGACTCCATCTGCTGTTTGAATCCGACAGAGAGGAGGTTGGTTCCTATGCAGGAGCTGTTCAGGGGCTCCAGTTCCATACCAAGATCCTTTCATTGGCATTAGTTTAGCCTTGTAAGCATCCAGAAAGCACCATGTGGATTGAAAAATCCTGAGGGCCAGAGACACCTGCCTTCTCCTGATCGCGTTCACTCTGTGTTTGGCTTTTCTTATTGGAATTACCATTGGCTCATCAAGCAGATTCCACTCTCCCTTGCCTCTCTCCATCCCACAGCCTTCAATTCAGACAGGCTTGTAGTGATTAGAGCAAGAATTTGAGACATTTCAAACATGTTCCCACCTCTACTGCAGTTTTTAACATCCCTATCACAATGCAGTTATTGGTAATCTCTTGCCAAAAATGGTGAAGAAATTTCAAAAAATTGAGGCATTGGCTTAAAATAAACGAAATCGGAAGTTAGAGGGTTTTGTTCTGTGTTTTGATAAAACTTAGAAAGGACTTAGGTCCTTTCCTCTCATTTAGGCATTGAAATCCTCATTTGTTTCAAACATTGTTTATATTGCATTGGAGTCTTTGAATATGTCAGGCAAGAACTAACTTTTATTTAAAATTGAAATAAAGACCCTTGTAATTACATGACTCTGGAAGCTGAGCCTTTAAGGAAAACACCATGAAAATGTTTTGAGAGTTGGTAGCAGTGCACATCTGGATACAGATGTGTAGATATATATCCCTGTAAACTGATACATTGACTTATTTTTATACATGCATACATTCACTTCAATTTATAAACAGTTTAATAAATTTTCTGTACATGATTCAAGGTAGGAGGGCTTAGGATTTGTATTTTTCAGAAAGGATTACCTTTCTAAAAGTAGATTCATTAATGCTTGGAGATTAAAAAAAAAGAAACAATACTAGATTTTGTCTTTTCAGAGCCGAATACTTGAAAATGTAATTCAAAGTGACAGTCACATAAATAGTGACTTCTGCTCTTGATGACTTCTTTTCTCCTTAGAGGATATTTCATTAATTTATTCTTGAATTATGTTGTAAATACAATGCACATTCTTGGGCAGGTGAAATTTAGTTAAAAACCAGCACAATGCACAGAAACAATATGCTCCACATCCCTTCCAAACCTTACCTACCTTATCCTGCAAAAGCCACATTTCAAAACAACCAGACATACACAAGTCCATGGGACATGATAGGATGCACACACAGGTGCTGAGGGAGTTGGCCAATGACACTTTAAGACGGATTTTTATTATCTTTAAAAAGGCCAAAGCAACTGGAAGAGTCCTGAGAAACAGAAGAAAGCAAATGTCACTCCTATTTTCAAGAAGGACAAGCACAGGTATCCAGGAAATTATAGGTCATTTATCTTCACCTTGATCCATGGGAAGATGATGGAGCAAATAATCCTGTAAACCACTTCCAAACATATTAAGGACAGGAAGGTTATTTGGAGGAGTCACTGTGCATTTACAAAGGGAAAATCATGCCTGACCAACCTGATAGCCTTCTGCAGCAAAATTACTGACTCCGTGTATGAGGAGAAAGCAGTGAAAGCTTATCTTTAGCAAGACTTTGATCAATGCCTCCCATAACATTGGCAAAGACAAACTGATGAAATATGGACTAGGCAAGCTGACAATGATGTGAATTGAAAAGTGGCCAGACAAACTGCCAGGCTCAAAGGGTTGTGATCAGGAACAAAAAGTCCCGCTGGAAACCAGTTGCCAGTGCTGCACTGCAGGGGTCAATCCTGGGCCAGTGCTGTTTCGTGTCTGTGCCAGTAACCCAGATGATGGGACACCCTCTGCAGATGATACAAAACTTGGGGAAGCGGTTGATACGCCCGAAGCTGATGGTTGTGCTGCCATTCAAATGTGTCTTGAGAGCCTGGAGACATGGGCCAACAGGAGTCTCATGAAGTTCAACAGGAGAAAATCCAAGTCATGCACATCAGAGGGAATAGCTAAGCACCAGTACAGGCTGGGGCTGAGCAGCTGAAAAGCAGCTCTGCAAAGAGGGGGTCCTGGTAGACACCAAGCTGACTGTGAGCCAGCAATGAGCCTTCGTGGCAAGAAGGCCAACAGGATCCTGGGCTGCAGTAGGAAGAGCATGGCCAGCTGGTCAAGGGAGGTGTTTATACTCCTCTATTTGGCACTGGTTAGACCCAACTGGAGTGCTGTGTCTGCTTCTGGACTCACCAGTACAAGAAAGACATGAATATACTGGAGTAGGTCAAAGAAAGGGCTAAGTGATGAAGAGACCGGAGCACCTGTCATATAACAGGTGCTGAGAGAACTGGGACTGTTTAGCCCCAAAGTCAAAAGTTTTGGGGTGGGGAGTGGGTCTTGCCAATGTGTACAAATACCTTAGGACAGGGACTAAGGAGATGGAACCAGACTTTTCTCAGTGGAGCTCAGTGACAGGACCACAGGCAATTGGCACAAACTGAAATACAAGAATTTCCACTTAAACAGAAGAAAAACTTTCTGCTGTGAGGATGGTCAAACCTTTGAACAGGTTGCTTGGAGAATTCGTGGGGTCTTCATCCTTGCAGCTATTTGAAACCTGACTGCACATGGCCCTGAGTAATTTGCTCTAGCTGACCTTGCTTTGAGCAGGGAAGTTAGAGTAGACAAGCTCCAGAGATTCTTTCCAGCCTTGAAGATTCCATGATTCTGTGAAACTTCCGCTCATAAGCTCAGAAAGTAGCATTTATTCTTTCGGTTTTCATCAGTTGGTATGTAAATTTTCCACTCCCCATTCATTTAATGTTAAAAATATGTTCTTTCATTAATGGTTTGTGGGCTTTAAGATGCCTGCAGCTTTTATGTGTTCTCTTAACTGAGTGTGTGCAGAGGCAAAAAACATATGGACATAAACCTTAGCTGCTTAAAAAGGTTTCCAGTGGAGCACTGTACCCATTTTATTAGGCACATTCATGAGGATCTTGCTGAGAAATTATGCCTTTGATTCAGTCCAGAGACTTGAGAAATTAATTCCCAGAGTACCACATTCCTATATTTGCTCCTTAATGACATTTGTTCACAATTTAAAGTGTGAGTCTCTATACTTGAGTTAACAAACTAGGCAACTATTAAATTGTTTGACTGAACAATAGACAACTTGTATGAGACTTATTTAGGGCTTAGACATTGTTTAGACAATGCAGAAGGACTCATAAGCAATAAATTGTTTACCATGTACCTGAACTACATGCTGAACTGTGTAGGACCTTGTTCAGTAAAGGCAGGCATAGCTGCAATTTTCAGGCACTTAAACTAAAGAAGAAATTTTACATGAGAAATGGAATTAATATTTTCTCAGTGTACTCCTGCTTTATCAACCTGAGTGTTTTTAATAAGCTCACCACTCTGGTATGTGAACACTTAGTGTATTTTAAAGATACTTATAGAAGCTCAGTTCCCCTCAGTGCAGAGAGTTCCCTATTGTTCTGTAATGAGCAATAAAGCAGTTCAGATTGATTTGTTGCATCAACAGACAGAAATTCAAAGATGAAACCTGTCTTCAATATCTTCTTTTAATGAAGTCTGAAAGCCATTTGTCTGTATTTTCATCACTTATGCTCCATGTTGTGAGACATAGGGTTGGGAGAAGCAGGGTTTGTAGCACCACATGACCTCTCTGGGCACTTCACTAGATAAAGCTTCTAATAAAAGAAAAAACTTGAATGTTTACTCTCAAATATTTGAACGTAAAAGAGAAAACAGTGGTATAAGTTGGCTTTGCTCTCTCTTTGGGGCTCACAAGCAGCAGGGAGTGTGGAAAGAACTATGGCTTCCAGTAAGAGCTCTCTTTTGTACCTAATTAAGTGTTGAAGAAACATTGCCCATGCAGTATTTTTAGAAAATTGCTTTCAGAAAAAAAGCCAACCAGTTAAATGCCAGTGAACAGCATCTGCCCCTTCATCACGGTTCCTGGCACCAAATGTGCATTGTCCTCAAACCAGGGCAGCAGTAATTTGGAGGCACTGCCTTGTATGATGAATAACAAAACATACCTATTTTCCTCCACCTCCACAGCACAGTTCTCTTTGACTGCTACAGGCCTACTCATCTTACACAGCCCAGAATTTTGAGGAGAATATGTTGCAATGGACTTTTTTTTTGTGTTAACATCAAGACTCCCATGCCCTGGCTGATGAAATACTGCTGCTTCCACATAGCTTTTTCAGAGGCATGAGGATCTGAAAAACTGGTTTGAAAAGTTTCAGAGAAGAAGCTCATAGCTAACCATTCATTTCTGAGACCTGGTAAGGACAAGTCAGGACGCTGGGGAAGCTGACAGGACACACAGCGGTGAAATAACTTCTCTTGGAGCAAATGAATTTTATTATTATTACTGTACTCCCACCACAGTTGGACAGAGGTCTTTTCATCCCACTTTCGTCCTGGGGCGGTCACCATGGCTGGGATGCGGTGATAGAGGGGGACATAGTCGGGGCTGAGCGCAGCCCTTGTCTCCTCGGGAAACCCGATCCCGAGGCGCTTGGTGCACTATGGAAACAGGTGGGGAAACCCGGGCAGAGGCACCTGACTGCCGGCCCGCCTGGGGTACACAGCTGGAGCCCAGGGGTCGAGGGGAGAAGTACTCAAGGGAACAACTGTCCTGTTCCATGCCAAGGATCACAGGGAGTACACAGCACAGCCCCTGGCAGTGCCATCACCGCTGTCCTCGCTCAGTGCAGCTCCCGCGGGGCCGGGCGAGGGCATCGCCAGCCCCTCCGCAGCCCCGGCCACGCTGGCGGCGCCGGGGACATCGCCGACGCTTATCAAGATTTTCCGGCTCGGCAACTCTCAACTCGACGCTGTGACAATCTCGGCGGGGCCACAGCCCCGCTGGCGCGGGTGTCCCAGGACCTCCCCGGGGCCAGCCGGCCTCCCCCTCCCCATCGCATCCCATAGCATCCCATGGCATCCCATGGCGTCCCATGTTCCCCGTCCCATCTCCCAGCCCGTCCCTCCCGAGGACGCTGTTTGCCGCGGCCGCCAGGCGCGCTGCTCCTTTAAGCGCGCTCCCGCCCGGTCCCGCCCGCCCGCCGCTCCCCGGCCCGCAGCCCTGCGGCACCGGCAGCGGCAGCGGCACCGGCAGCGGCAGCGACACCGGCACCGGCAGCTCCCCCGCGGCCGGGGGCCGGCGCTCCGCGGCGCCCAGGGGCAGAGCGCGGCGGCAGCATGTCCACCAAGGCGGAGCAGTGTGAGTGGGGGCCGGGCGGGCGCCGGGCCGGGGTCTGTCCGACGGGAGGGGAGGGCAGCGGGGCCGGGGCGCCGTCCCGCCGATGGCGCTGCCCCGCCGCCGCCGCCCGCCCGCCGCCCCGGCGGGGCAGCGCTGCCCGGGCTCCTGCCGCGCTCTGCGGCGGCCGCGAGCAGGCGGTGCAGGGGGAGGGGGCTGCCGGCGTTCTGGCTCTTTCTGTCGGAGCCGCCGCCGGTGCTGGGTGGCCGCAGCCCCCGGAATCCCTCGCTGCCTGGACGACCCGCTCGGAGCGGCGGCGTGTTTGTGAAAAAGCACAGCCGGGGACGCGACCGGGGAAACGAGGGATCGGGGGTGAGAGTTAATATTGAGACCTCCGGCTTGGCCCCCCGCCCCAGGGCGGGAGCGGTCCAGCCTGCCCCGTCTGCCCGCGCTGCGCCCTGTCCCAAAGGATGCAGCCACCTGCGAGAGCAGAGGTGACGCACGCGTTGCCACCGTGCAGGTGGTCTTGCAGTGAGATAGACCGACAAGAGTCGTGCTGTCCTTCTTGCCCGTGCCGCTCACCTTTAGGGTGAATGTAGGCTGGGTGTTTGTGTCTTGCCCACAGGCTGCCTGCCACAGTGCCCGGTGTCCCAGCAGGATTCCCCCAGGTGCTGGCATCCCCCTGCCCGCGGCCAGCGTGCCTCTGCTTGGTCACGGGTGTTCTAACCACCATGTTGGCTAGATCTGGTCAGAGCATGATTAGATGACATGGTGGTTGGGATGCCTGCATCTGGGCCGTGGAAGTGCTCCCCACTGTTGTTGCTCATGACACCTGGTGTGTCTGCAAGAGCCCTGATGGGAGGCTGAAAATACTCGGGGTAGTCGAGCTCATCACCCATGTCAAAGCTACTTTCTTGCCTGATACAGTGTCATGGTTATGAACGGCCAGTCTGTGACCAGGAGGTTGGATTGATGTTTGTCATGATGACGTGATGTGATTCGACACTTCACATGCTGAGACTTGCTCTCTTCTTCCTCCAGGTCACTGAGGAGGATCTTTGTGTTTATATATGTCTATGCAGAACTGATCTAACAAAAAGAATACCTGTGTTTTTTTCTTTTAGGGTTTACTGCTTATTTATAATGATGGATGATCTTGCTTTAAAAATATTATGCAGATGTTAATTTATTGCTGTAGAGGTGCAGTTCTAGCCTCATAAATAGAGACACAATGTTCTGACTGTGCAGAAGCCCTGAATTGTGCAATGTTTGGATCTGTAGCGTTCTGTTCTTGCTGCCTTCCCCACCTTCCACCTGGGTTCTGTAACTGTTTCTTCTTTCATGTGATACTTATACATTAATTACACTTCCTTCACACTGCCATGTGGAAGAATTTGTGCTGCTTTTTGTCCCAGCACTGGCTATGGCATTTTCTTCTTCTTCTGTTCTGCTTTCTCTGTTCCTCCATTCCTAATGCTTTTGATCTGTTCTGTCTGAGCTTCTCTTTCCTATTTTATCCTTGGCTGTTTTTTCTTTTCATCCCTTTGTACTTTTCAAGACACTGCATCTAGGCCTGCCATGTCCCTATTGCTTTCTATTTTAAGAAAAGATCTTGGGATCTAGACTTCAGGTCTTTCTGCCTCCTAATGTTCCTTTTCATGATACTCCAGGAAGAGTATTTGGTTAATGGACATATCCTTTGCATTCTAACCTGCTGAATGTATTTTGTTTATCAAGGCTACATCCCTGACTAGTTCTTATGGCATTACCAAATGTCTTTATCTCTACATAACTTCAAGATTGCTTCACCTGCAATTTTTGAGCAATGGACTCTGACAAGGATGTGTTGGTGTGCATACATCACTACCAGTCAAACCCCAGCTGTCGCTGTTGTTGCTTCTGCCCTCACTGAGTGACAGGCAAGAACCAGAATGTCTTGGGAAGGACTCAAGTCACAAGTCATAATGAATCTCAGTTTACCAATGAAACACTACGACTGAGGAATCACACTGAACAGAACAGAAGATGTGCTGGTCTAAACATGAATACCACAGCTCTTGGGCAGGTTGTATGAACAACAGGTAAAATGGTGTCAGTCTGGGAAGTCGACTGGAGAAGCTTCCCTTTTTTGTGACCACATACATCTTGTATCCCATACTAGACGTATCAACACTGACTTTCATCGTTTGACTCTTTGCAGCATGCCTGATGTGTTCTGTTGTATTCAAAGAAAATGAATTATTTTTCACCTTAAATAGCAGTAATTGGTGTTTGGTTGTGGTAAGTAATGTCCTGGGAATGCCTGATGCCTGCTCTGTTCCCCTTCAGACCAGTGGGGCAGCCAAAGCCCTCTTTGAGGACTCCTAATGGTTTCACTCTTGGTTCAGTCAGTGCTTACACAAGGGCTGAGGAGTTTAGTGAGGTCTGTGTAGATCCTAGAGAGATACCTATTTGTTTTTTGTGATGACCCTGTGACAGTGGCCAAGTACTTCCACAGGGTGACGTCACTTTTTGAAGTGTGTCTCTGGGTACTCAGAAACTCAGAAATTTGGGTCATTCACACACTTGCTGTAACTCAAAAGCTGGCAACGTTTTTGCTCTGGGGCTTTCCTTCAGAATTTTCTTTGTCTTCTGGGAGGCTGTGCTGAAATGGATAGAATTTTGGGAAGCAGAACTGAGAAGTGAGGCTGAAACCTGTAGCCTAAAGCTAGTGTTAATATTTAGGCTTTATAAATAAGTTTTCTCTTTTGATATTGTGCCTGATACAATTGCACAACAATGCCAATTAATAGAAATAAATGGATTTCCATCTTTATTTAAAATAAAATGATTCTAAGTGATTCTAGATACCCCTATGCTCTGTATTGAAAGTTAGTAGTTAGTAACTGTAGGGAGGCACACAGCTCTCTGAAATACATCTAGATCTGAATTCTGTAATCATCTTTGGCACTTTGTTCATCCATTTAATTTACAGATATCTGACAGCAAACCATGGCAGCCACAGTAATCTGTGCACCTTGCTGTGAATTGTTCTTAGTTGGGTACTGTGACACATAGTCTGTGTCCTTTGGAAGTATATTTGGTTTCATTTTTTTTTCCATCTGACAAGAGAAAGTAACATCACAAAATACATTTATGAAGTCATTGCTTTCTTAATCTAGAAACTAAACTAGATTAGGTTTTTTGACAGTTAAAGCAAATGTCTACCTTTTAAATAACCTGATGAGATGGCCTGCAAATCTGGGACTAAAACTGAGATTAGTGGGCAGAAAGAATGAAGTGTCAGATGGGAAGGGGAAAACAGTCTTGGACTGCTCAAGTCAAACTCTGTAATGTGGAGTGAAACACATCCTGCCCAGATGTTACTGCCCCAGTGGTTTGGGGGCTGTATAGGAAGCTGGTTATGGCTGCTGTCACACGGGATAACCTCCTGAAAAGCACAGTTTATGTGCCACAGGCCTGTGTGGTGGCCTGAAAGGCTCTAATCTTGCTCCCAGCTATCCTGAGGCGATCTGAGTCCGTGTGATGAAACTTCTCTTTTCAGTTGTTTGAAGGGGAGGGGAAAAAGTAGTGATTGATTTTTAGTTGTTCATTAATGTCACCTTAAAATAGATTTGTGAGGTAGAAAACTTAAAGATGAGGAAATATAACTAAAGATGCTTATGCATTTTTAGTGTATTACTTTTGCATATGCATTATGGCAGTGTCCCTGGTTGCATTTTTGCTTGCTGTTTTCACATAGACCCCAGCCTTTCAGTCACATGATGGGCTTTCTCCTTGTGATGAAGCCAGGTGATATCATGAGGGAGACTTTTGTCTGTAGAAGCTTTACTTGCTGCAGGAACTGGGGAGTGCAGTCCTTAGAGCAGGAAATGAGTTAAAGAATGGCCTTGGTTGGGTGCTGCAAGGTTGGATTTCTTGTCATGCATTCAAGAAAACAGTATTCTTCATTTGATGATTATTTGAGAGTTCTTCATTCTATGGATAATTGACTTGAAATTGTCAAACCTCATTTGTTGTGTGGCTGACTACTCACCTCACTGAATCTTTTGTTTCCTGGATGTGAAAGTCCAGTGTGTACTGTTACCTATACTGGCAAATGGGTTTCAGTACCTTAAGCTGAGCCTCCAACAGTATTTGCAGACATTTTGCTCTTGGTGTCTGTCCATCAGTCTTTTTCTTAATATGGATACAATGTCACCCCTTCTCATTCAACTTGCCAGTGGCACAGGAAAAAATCAGAATGTTCATGAACTGTTCAGATGTCTCAGCAGTGAGAGGCATAGTGATGTCTCTTAGGCAGTTAGTACCTTTCTGTTCAGTGGAGGACTTAATGGTATTCATACCTTAATAAATGCCATTTGAACATGAGAATAAAACGAAGTGTTGACTAATTGATTGTTTAGGAGGCATGATTTATCTTCCACACTGAAGGAGCCCTGTAGGGAAGCAAGGTGTATCTTGGTGTAGTGAAACACTGTTATAATCCATATGCTTAAGGGCTGAAAGAATTCAGAAGCATCTCCCCTTTTAACTGCCTGTTACAGTCTTGGTGCACTTTTACCATGATGAAGAGTTCCCAGGCAGCTGTGCTTTCATGAGGCTGTGTCTGCAGTCCAGCACAGCTGAGCAGCCCTCTGTCACAGCCAATGCACTCTGTGTGTCAGCAGAGTTGCTTAATCTGAGTGGAGCACAGAGAGTTGGGTGTGTGTAGGTGTCTCTACATGAGACTGTCTTGTGCTGTATAGGCAATGTAAGGCAATGCAAGTAGGGCGGGTAATGACTTTTTTCCCAATACTGAACAAGGATCCCATTAGAAAGTAAACCCACTGTTACTTGTAATACAACAAAAAATGGTTTCAGTGAAGGTGTACACCTCCTACTGCTCTTTGAAATCCCCTCATCTGCTTGATCACACTTCCTAAGACAAATAAACAGCAGACACTTTGCTCTTTTCGTATCTTTAGTTCATTGCATAAAGTAAATGTATGGCCTACAGTAAATCACATCAGGCCTCTCTGTCTTAGCTTATATCTCTGCTTTGGCTGTAGAAGTACTTATCTGTCTCACATGAACCTCCTGTGATCCAATGACTCATTCATTATAAATGAATCTTGAGATGCTTGGAGACATGGAAGAAGTACAGAATGGTAATATATATTTTTTAATTTGCTAGTGCTAAGTTTGCCTAATACAGATGCAGAAATTCACTTCCATGTGTTCTCCCTGGCACTCTTTTACAATTTATTCAGTCAGAACAGAAGGAACAGAGAGATTTTTCTGTTTGTTGAGTTTAACACTTTAAAAAAAAAGGGAAATGAAAGAAACAGACATGACTCAGTCAAAGTCTGCAAAAAACCTAAATAAAAGTTTCTATGTTTGTCTTTTTGTCTTTTATGTAGTTGCTTCCAAAATCCGTTACCTTCAAGAATACCACAACCGGGTTCTCCACAACATATACCCTGTGCCCTCTGGAACTGACATTGCAAATACTCTGAAATACTTTTCTCAGACGTTATTGAGGTAAGTTTTGACTAATGCTCTTGAAGAAAAAAGAGCTAAAGAATTGTAGGGGATATTGATTGGCTTTGAATTGGTTTCCAGATTTAATGGGTCAATGGTCAGCCGAAAAGAGTCAGAGCATAATTTAAGAAAAAGATGGTATGAACGAATCTCTTCAGTGGCTGTTGCCCAATTTGCCCAGTTAAGCCCCTTATTGAGTGGCTGATTCTAGAATAAACTTGGTTGATTATGCATTTGCTTGGCCCTCCTAAGACTTAGCTGAACGCACAGACATGCTGAACTTGTGAAGAAAGGAGTTTGTGACCTGTAGAGTTTTAGATGTGTATAATCATGACCTCCTTGACAGTCCTGGTGCCTCAGAATCCCAGAATGATGAGCCAGACAAGCAGAACTGGGTTCTTACTGTGCCGTAGTTCAGCTGTTTTGGGTTCTGGTTCAGTCCCTTAGAACAATAGGAGTAGACACAAAGTTTGTATACAGGTCTGGATTTGCATGGCAACAGCATATCAGGATTGTTCGGACCCAAGGTTTTTGACTTAGTCTAATATTAGTAATATTAGGTACTAAATACCACATGAATGCAGAATACATTATGAACAGGAAATACTACCTCTTGTCTTGCTAAAAAAGATAGGAAAAAATGTGAGACTTTATTAGGAATAATGTACATTCCACAGTGCTGCCTAGTGGATTCATATTTCCAAATTGTTTTTAAAATGGCTTTTGACCATGAAGAGGGGATTTTTATCTGCTGGTTTTGGCTGGCACTAGTTTTCACATCCAGAAAAATGCAGTTACAATTGCATTTTTGTGCATAGCTTCCTGGTTTATACCTGGAAAGATTGTCCTTGCTGTCAGAAGGTAGTTTGGAAATAAAGCTATTTGCCTTATTTGAGGAGGAAACATTAACAAAATACAATTTACTCATATATTTGTACATATACTCCTATGATATATACAAGTTGAGAAGCAAGAATTTAAACTTGAGAGAATGAGAACAGTTCATTTTAACAAAGAGCCTGAGATGCATCAAAATTTTCTTGACCCTGTTTATAAGAAGGAGAGACACATAGACAGAAATAATTTTTAGTGGAACACCTGTTCACAGCAAACTTGAAAACCTCCTGTTTGCTTTTGAAAATTTCAAGAGCAGATCTGTTTCCCTCCTCATTTAGACTGTTGAAGAAACTTACAGCAGCCAGTAGGACTTCTCATTTGAAGATTTAATAAATTAAATTTGGTCCCATTGTATTGAGCAGTGGGAAAATATGTTCAAAGACTCACTATAGATACCTCTGAAATGTGCCTCTGTTCCCACATCGGGCTGTTATGATGGATTATTTGCACAACACTTAAATTGCATTTAAATAAGACTATTTATGACAAGATAGCTTTTGCTTAAATACTGTGAGCCTTTAAGCTGCTAAAGCAAGAAAGTTGGACTTGATTCTGAACATTTTCTCTTTCAGCTGTAACTACCAAGTGCTATAATGAGATATGTTTCTTTTTGGTCAGAAGTTCACTGGGTCAGGATAGATTTGGAATGTGCTGCTTAAAGAAAGCATCTTTATAGCACTCGGTGGTCTTCATGTTTCTAAACAGTACAGCTGACATGTCCTGTGTGATAAATTCTTCACACTCCAGGAGCAGTGATGTTCCTGGGCTTACTGAAAAAGCTTTATACTTAGCAACTATGAGATCAGATGAGAAATCAGGGCAGCAATTGCACAATCGAGCAACTCCATTTCTTTTATTTCATGTTCAGAATGGCACTGAACCAAAATCCTCTTGTTGATAATGCTGAACCTCATGGGGCAGAAGTGATACCCGTATCTGATACACAGACCTACACAAATGGCTTTGTCCTTCGTGATCTGGGATCTGATCAGCCTCAGAACTAAAAGGGTATGAGAAATTAATGCCTGGACTTGGATGTAAATTTAAGTGGACTGAGTTCTGATACTCATCAAGGTCAAATTGACATTCTAAACCCCTGTAACTGGGGAGTTTAAACTGTGGGTCAAAGGCTGAGTGCTATTGTTGAACCAGTATAAGTTTATACGCTTGCTGACACTAAGAAAGAAGATGCATAAAAAAGCAGAACAACACACCCTGTATTTAGTGTGGCAGATGGAAAGAAGGAAACTCCCACCCACTGTGTGCAGATCTCTGCAAGATTTACCCTAAAACTAAACAGACTGGTTAAAAACCTTTCTGAAGAGCGTGTTCAAAAATTTCTTTGAATATTTTGCATGCTGAGTCTCCTTTCTGCCTCCTACACTGAGACTCCATTGTACAGGATTTAACATCAATCATAGAAGTACATGGTGGAGAATAATCTTTCTAGCTTAACATAGAGCATATGCAATGAATTTGGGCTGCTAAGAGAATGCTGATACAACCGTGACAAAAATGCCCATTGATTTCTGGAGGTTTTAGGTTGGTTGTCACCATCTACTATTTTAAAATAACTTTAAAAATACTTCCCAGTTTGTCTGCTCTCCTTGCAGCTGAATTTCTTAGGACAAACAATTCTTGATGAGCATGTATAGTCATAGAAATAATGGAGGAATAGTCAAAGAAATTCCACATGATGATTGGGTTTTACAGAAGTAGATGTTACTGTTTATTACACTTTTATCTTTCCATGTTAAGGACACGTTGACTGTGTTCTTTTCAGTGGGATGTGCCCACTGTTTAGAATCACATTCATATGTGGTGTCATTTTGCTGGCTAAAGATGGATTGCACAAAAGTTAATTTGCTCCTTTGCTCTGTACGCAGCCTCTATAAATTGCAAGCTCAGGGGTGGGGGGAGCAGATGTGGAATGGCTGAAAAAAATAAATTCCTTATTTCTATAACAAGCATCACATAAAATCACCATACACAATGCATAGCACATTGATTCATTTAGTTCTTCTTTAATTTTCTCTTTGAGAAAAGCATTTCTTTACATTACAGCATGAATTTGTTTCATGCCCTACTCATTTTCAGTGATTTCTCCCTCATTTGAGGAATGATCTAAGGCTTAATAAACATCTCATAGAAAAGCTTATTCTTTCACATTTTCCTGAAGAAAATTCTCCATATGTATTTCTAAGTAAAATACTTTGTGTGAGGCATAGTTATAAATGCCTTGGTGGCTAATTAATGGTCAGGCTTGTTTTGCTGCCTTGGTGGGATGTGATTCACTTGTACGCATTTTAGGAAACTTTTCCAGGAAGGCAATAATTTTGGGATAGATTTGCAGGAAAGATATACACATCTTGAAACAAGCCTTGGTAGCTTTGCCCCTTATTGCAGAGCAAGTTCAGTATGGAGTAAGTTCAGTATGGAGTTATGATTTGCAGATACTCCAAATTCTCAGCACTTGGTTTGAATTGAAACAGAAGCAAATTGCAGTCATTGTATCTTGGTTTTAAGGGACTTCCTAGCTTTTCAGTTTTGCCTCTTCTGTTTACTGCTTTTAAATAACATGTGTCAGGCAAAAGCCTGGACATGAAATTTTGGGTTTTCTTTGTTTGGTTTTTTAATAAATTTGGTGTGGTTACAGCTGGAATTTAGATCTAGTCTTATTACTGTTAAACAGAAGGATGCCCTGATCAAGATACAATAAGCGTGCTTTGGCTTCTAATCCAGAGATGGGCCCGTAGCTCAGTGTAACAAGAAAGGATTAATATCCTTTCTGGAAATAAGCGCACTGGAAGTGATGTTTTGGCAAGTAAAGAGATGCATAATTGGTATTATCTGCTGGTAGACAAGAAAGGAATATAGTGTAGTACCTTCATATCTCTAAACATAAGCTGTAAAATATGGCAAATGAACATCAAGCAAATTAAAAGGAATCAGCACTCTGATAATTTGTTTTTAAAGTCATACTAGATCTTAGGTGATCTTCTGATACAATTTCATAAACATCACCGTGATAGTGATCACGTTTCTTTTACTGGACATTGGGTAACAGAAACCAAAATAATCTGCCAAATATGTGAGGCAAAATAAAAAAAAAAAGAAAAAAAAGTAGTTTCTTAAGGCAGACTGTGTCTGTCATCTCTGACTGCAAGGTGATGTGATAGTAGCCATGTGATAGTAACCACTTGGCAAAGAACTGTTTTTGTAAAAGTGTTTTATATATGTGGCAAATGAATGATACCTTGTCTTATAAGCACCTTAGCAAGAGTTTGGCTTACTTGTGTAAACTGTTGAATTGACTTGGAGGTAAGATTTGCTGAGGTGATTATATGATAGGGATTTCTGTACTGTTGAAGAAAACAGAGGTTTCCAGAAGCGCTTTCTCTTGACATAATTCTGCTCTTCATGAGTCAGTGGAAATCTTAGTGCTACTGACTTGTCTTTTAACACTGACTTTGGGAACAGAGTTAAACCAACAGCAACTGCTTTTGGAAATCCCAATGACTGAGAGGTGCAAAAACGTGCTTTAAAAAGGAAAAGAAAAAGCATTGTGTGTGGGTTAATATATTTAAAAGGTGTATTATATTTTATAGGCACATATGGAGATTATGAACTAACCCTATAATTGCTTGATAACTAAAATATAACACTGCTTAAGTGACAATTTATTTCTATTTAAAATAGTGGGGTTTATTTTTTTAATAAATTAGATTACCATGTTTACAACCATGTTTGCAACATTCTTAAAACTACATAACAAGCTGGTTGACGTATAGCCTCTATTTTGATTCCCACTAAATTCTTTTTATTTTTTGAAATTATCTCTCCTTTAGTTTATAGTGAGTTTTGTTGAATAATAACGTAAGTAACAGCAGGAGTGTATGGTAACATACTGTCTGATCTGCAGTTACATAATTGATCTTGCTTGCTTAGCCCTTAGATTTTTGAAGGTAACTATTTACCCAAGGAGTGTTTGTATTCATAAAGCAAAATGTTTCCTCCCTAAACATGGGCAAAATTAAAAACACACATAAACAACCATTATCATTAGCTCACAAACATATGCTAAAGACCATCTACAATATATTATTTTATGACTTTTCCAAATGTAGTTTAGTTAACATTTTAGAAATATTATATTATTTCTAAATCCATGTGCCTGTTTAAACTTCATTATCTCAAATGATACTGAGTGAGTGGTCATGAAACAGTATCATAAAATACATACAGACATTATTTTAATGCAATAAACATGTGATTTTTAAGACTATCTTAACAAACACACATGTTTATTCTTTGCTAAAACATGTTTCTGCAAGTGCCACACCTATATTTTGCATGTTTTCAGTCAGTTGGCTCAAAAGATTATAGGGGGGAAAAAAAATCTCTCAAAATCCTCAGAATCTCAGAGCAAAATACCAGCCTATTTTGACACAGCTAAACAGTTTTAATTCTCAGAATTTTTTTAACTGTGAAACATGGGTAGGGCACTGAAACATGCATTTTTATATTTTTGCTCCTTATGAACCAGATAACACATGAGATGCAATGAAATTTTCCTAGATGTCAATTTTTAATTCTCTTATCTTGAAGCATGAAAGTAAATGGTTGCTAGATTTGTAGACATGCTGGTTTTGGTAGTGATTGCATCTTATGTGGGATGTATCTGGTCTTTTATTATTTGTTTTATAGTGTCATTTCAATGTAATGTGCTGTTCTTTGTGTCTTTGTTGTCTCTTTTTTTTCTTTGTCCCCCCAACAGCATTTTGTCCCGCACAGGGAAGAAGGAGAATCAAGATGCCTCCAATTTGACAGTGCCCATGACCATGTGTCTTTTTCCTGTGCCATTCCCACTCACCCCATCTCTAAGACCACAGGTCAGTTCCATCAACCCTACTGTTACTCGCTCCCTCCTTTACAGCGTCCTGCGAGATGCTCCATCTGAACGTGGCCAGCAAAGTCGTGATGCTCAGTTATCAGACTACCCATCTTTGGACTATCAAGGACTTTACGTGACACTGGTGACACTGCTGGATCTAGTTCCCTTGCTACAGCATGGGCAGCATGGTAAGCAGGCCCTTGAATGATTCCGGTGCTGTGAATCCATGAGTGGTGCATAGATGCAGTAGAAGAGATGGGCCTAAACTGACCTGGATCTGGATTTCAAATCTCCTGGGATGCATTTATATCCAAGTGTTTGGTTTGACTTTCTTAAATAAAGGACTTTCTTTTGCTAAATGTGGATTTGGGTTTGAATTCTGAGGTTGTCTGATTTTTAGTGGTGTGCTGGTGGTATGTAATGAAAACACAATGGTATGTAACAAAAATTGGATGGCTGTAAAACTATCCAGATTTTTAACTTGAACCTGCTGGAATAACTTCAGACTGTCTTTTTGGGGTGGGTCTCTTAAAAATGCACAGAGCTTGCAAATGTGTATCTGGCCTATAAAAAATACACAGATTGAGTGTTCTGGTGAAGGTCCATCTCTACACAGAATATAGTATGTATCTAATTGAAGAAAAAAACATGGTAATTGTGCTTTGAGATGGCTTTAAAATACTCCTGTGTAAAAATGATAGCGGCATCTCTGTCTGACTCAGAGAAAAACAGTACTGTCTTATATTTTAAATTAGCTGCAAGCTTTTTTTTGTGACTGTGTTGTATTTGTGTTGTTTTCCCTTGAGTTCTGCTCTGCATTTGTCTGGCTTGTTAATCTGTTAGGCTTTGCATACTGGGATCCAGTAGCCCAGTATTCTCTCTGTGTATTAGCCAAATATTAATTTCCACTGTGGTATCACGATGTATTACTTATGTAGTTCAGTATAGGAAGGTGGTTGTCTATCTGATAACGCTGCTGAAATTCTTCAGGAGGAAAGTTGTTTCTGTTAAGTGATGAATTCCCTTTGAGCTGGCAGCAGTATGTTTGAATCAAAGACTGCTGCACTAGGAAATGGTATGATCTTGCAAAAGCAGGGCCCATAGCACATTATGGACTTGTTGACTTCAATTCTTAGAAATGGTGGAGTTAATTATCAAAACAGTCTTTTCCTAAATAGATAACATGGTGATAATTAACAATCAATGGAGACCTGTAAAGAACAAATGACATTGGGCAAACATAATTTTTTTCTTATGGCAACACAATGGTTCTCCTTGCATGGTTTTCCTGTCCCTAGTCACCTTTTTGTTGCTGTATCATTTTACATCCTAATAGGCAACCTGGGACGTGGTCCCCACCTGAGGAAAACATTCTAGGAGTGGCTTGGCAGCTGGAAGGGTATACCAATGGGAAATCTTACAGGAGTCTGTGCTGGGTCTAGTGTTATTATTAAATATTTTAATTTTTTTACTTAGCTGATAGAGTTGAGAAAGCACTTGGATTTGCAGGTGTTATCAAGATGGTTACTAGCATGTGCTTTGTGTGAAAGATATGTGATTCAAGTAATTGTGGCAAGTTGCATTCTGTTTTGAAACATCTCCAGAGGAGAAATGTAAAATACTATGCTTAAGTGAGAAAATCAAAGGAAAAGGAGGAAATACTAGCTTGGGAGCTGTACTGCAGAGAGCTCTGGGTGTTAACAGTGGATCAGAGAAGACCATAAGTCACTAATGTAAATATTCTAGCAATGTTGTAAACATTTTTTTTGTGTATGAGACACCCAAAGCATTATGTTTATTGTTCTAACAGCCCTAGCAAGGCCTCAGCTGGAGTAAAATTTTCAGATTTGTCCATCTAGCTTCAAGAAAAACATGTACCATTTGTGAAGAGTCCAGGAAAAAAACAAGAATGATGTGAGGTCTAGAAATTGTGAACAGTGAGAGAAAACCAGAAAAAATTTGGTTTATCTAGCTTAGAGAAAAATGGGAGATGTGATTATCATATGAAAATATGTAGAGGTTGCTGTGAGGAGAAATAAACTAAACCAATCTATTTGTGGTTGTAGTTGATCAGGATAAGAAGTTATACACTTAAATGGCAGCAATGGAAATTTTTTTTATAAAGAAGATCTTTATATGATAAAGATTATTAAACATTAGGATGAATTGACAGGAGAAGAAATGAACTGTCTTGCAGGTTTTTAAGAACATTTTAGATAAATATGTGCCAGGAATAATTTGGTTGACTCATGCTTGGGGCAAGGGGAGATCACTTGCTATTTTGTATGGTTTTGTGTGTGGAGAATTAAATTTTGCAGCACAGCTTGTTATTTATTTCTTCCTCAGCTTAGTAATTGACTAAAAGAAACATGTATTTTTTTACCAGAACAATCAGTGTTGTTTGGGTAAGTACAACTGCTGTGCTAGGCAATCCTGAGCTTAGGCTCGATCAGGTCATAAAAGACTGTGTTTAGCTGGTAAATATGTATTGCAAGAGAGAAGCACTCTGTAGCATTGAGGGTCTGGTAGACCCTTGCATAGAAGGCTGGCCAGAGCCACTGAAATGGAGCACTAACTTTAGTTTTTGCTATGACCCAGGATGTTTACAGCTACAGATCTCTGGCTTTACAGAGACAGTTTTAAATCACACCAGTTGTACAGGTGAGACTGAAGGCCTGTGTAACATATTAAGGCTGGGGAGTAACTAACAAAAGTAATCCCTCTCATGCAGGATAAAGGCCTTCTGATGTCTTTGGATCATCATTCAGGTTCAAACTTGGGGTTCCTTGAGTGCTGTAACCTTTGTCAGAGGGTTATGGGCACCAGCTCAACTCCTCATTTGGGACAGAGTATAAAGATTCCATAGAGCCCAGATACACAATAAACTGTTCCTTCCCTTTGGATCTTAAAATGTTGCACTGTTATTAAGTATCCTTTCCAAAGAGTTACAACATGATTAATTAGAAAAAGTATGGAAAATCTTGATAAATATTCTTTTCCTTTTAAACTCTGGCAATTTTTGGCCTCAAAGGTTTCCCAGGAAATCAAGATCTGTAGTTTAATCACATGTGGTTTGAAGATAGTGATGCTTCCTGTAGTCAGTATATGTGAGGTACTTTGTAGAACTCTTGAGGGCTATTAAAATAAAACTCTTATTTTAATATGACTGATAAAGACTAGAATGCTTTTTGCAAAATTTGGCCTTCCATACAATATTCATTTTAAATTCTGATTCTCGTAACATCTCTGCTTAAATTCAAGCCATCATACATTAATCACTTTATGATTAAAACCAACATTGACTTTAACCAATTATTTAATTGGCTGTAGTATTCATATTCCCTTCAAACTCTTCTGAGTAGTGTTCAACAACTGTTTCCCTCTGTTTAGGAGGGCCTTAAAAATGGGTGAAGTCACTTGTCTGCAATGCTTATCTTCCCCAATTACTTTGACAGGAAAGCTTGAATTTAAATACAATTTTTTTAAATTTAGTTTTGTAAACAAAAAAGTACATTGTCATAATTACTTTTTCACTGTAATGATTCTATATTTCTTTCATTTTATTCAACAGATCTTGGGCAATCAATTTTTTACACTACTACATGCTTACTTCCTTTTCTCAGTGATGATATTTTGAGTACTTTACCCTATACAATGATTTCAACATTAGCTACCTTTCCTCCATTTCTGCACAAGGATATTATAGAGTATCTCAGCACATCTTTTCTGCCTATGGCTATATGTAAGTAGAACTCATTCTAGTATTGTTTTGTCTTGGCACATAGTAGTATCAGACTGTACAAGTCAAAATTTGATCTGTCATGGAATGGTAATGGAACATCAGTCTACTTACATAAATAAAATAATTTTATGTGACTAATTTTCCAAGGGAAATAGTTCTATAATTTTTATTTATTTATTATGCTGTGGTTTTGTGTGAATTCTTCCTTCATTTTAAGTGTGAAGTTTGTTTAAGAAATCACTGTTTTCAGACTCATAGAACTTTCAGTGCCATCAGTGGGAGTTTTGAATACAGAATCAATGGACAAACTGCTGCTGAAGTAATAGATGCAATAGTAACATGCGTAATTTTTGCATCTGGACTGTATCTGGATGTACAAGTATGATTTTTCTCAATGTAATGATGTTGTGATGAATTTCTGATTTTTCTCTCTCTCTGTCTTCTCAGCACTTTCTCTCTAAGTTCTGTACTAAATAGGTGTGCCTGTAATGTCTCCTATCCATAAGTGTTAGGACTGAATCTGAGAGTCCCTGCCTTTTTTCCCTTTCTTTCTTTTACTTCCCCTCCCTGAGTATGTCACGTGATTACTTAATTTCATAGTCCCTGCACAGTGTGGATCTTGGGGTGTGTTCTGAATGCTTGTCTATGTACCTGACAAAAAGCTTGTTAGGACTTCAGTAGTAATGAGAAATGTAACCATTTTCTGCAGACAGAATCATTAGGGTCGATATTAGGTCAGTTTTAGCCAACAAATCTCTTACTGTGTGTGACCAAACACTGGAACACTTTGCCAGAGCAGTTGCACATTCTCCATCCTAGCAGATGCTCAGAACACAATTTGCCCTGGGTACCTGCTCTAGTTGCCTTTCTTTGAGCAGAGGGATTGGCCAAGATGATCACCAGAGGTCCCTTTTAACATTAACCATTCTGTGATTTTGTGAGAATGTCTCCTCCTTACCTCTATATTCCTGACCTTTATGGAAAAACATGAACAACGTTTTTTTGTACAGAGATCAAGAGTGATGTCATTTAAGCAGGCAGAAAATGCTGAAAGAAGCATGGTCCAGTGTTTTGAGATTAATATTGAATGCAAATTTATCATTTGTATTTTCTGATTCGACCAGTCAATGATCTTGGAAAAATCCCCTAACTCTCCTGTACATCAGTTTTCCCGTGTAAAATAGTCCTTTTTAATACATTGTAATGAGGTTTTCTCTATTAACTTTGACAGGTCTAATGGCAGTATGCAAATGAAAATTGCTAAGATCTATTTCATACATACGTGCAATACGTCCTCTTAGGGTTAAGAACAGAATGTTGCATTAAACAACTCCTTTTCCCGCTGCCATTACCTGATAAAGAACAGCTGAAGGTGGTGACATATCCTGTCTGTCCTCAGATCTGTAGAACTATACCTCAGAATAACTGGTTGAGTCAAATCCTTGGTTTACTTAGATACTGTTCCCCAACTGCCCTTGACAGAGATTGCATCTTTGCATTTGCATTTGTCATGCTGCCTTTCTTCTCTATCAGTTCTGGTGAGATTTCTGTATGAAACCAGTCTGCTGCTTTTTAAATTTACTAATCTAGTACTCTGTCCTACTTTTTTGCTGATGGCCATGTTTAATTGCCCAGTTAGAGCTGCCAAGTATTTTTCAATTTAAATCCATACAAATACACCTTTCTCTAATAATTTGGGGGCTCTTATTTGTGTGGATAAGATTAAAAAATAAATATATGAAGTGCAATGAAGAGAGCCATAGTAATGTTGGGTCATGTGGAGAACAGACAAGGAGAAATTCTCCATTTTCTCTTCCCTCCTTCGTTTCTATTTGAGTGTTCTTTTAATTAGTCTCCTTGTCTTTCCCTGCTGGGAATTATATGCTCCTTTGCAAGGCAAGTGCAGAACCTTTCCTTCCCTTAGCGTTTAGTTCTGATTCAAACTGAAAGGGAGGATGCAAGAGATTGCCTAAGCAGTTGGAGAGCCAGATGGGAGGGATGAAAACAGCTCACTGAGCTGGTAGCTACAGTTCTGTGCTTCTATCCCAAATGCTTGGTATTTGGGTCCTGGCAGCCAGGCTTGGGAGAGGGCTGTGAGGATGGAAAGATACATGTGACATCTCTGTGTAGGAGCTTGCCTTCAAAGCCGTGTTGCCATGTAAAAGTTCTGCAGGGTTTTTCCAAGTATACCATTTAATAGTAACCCACTTCCTAGGAAACCAGGAGGGACTCCAGGCACTTTCTGTGTGAGGTAAAAGGTACACTTCAGTGCTGCTGTTCTTCACGATCTCAGCACAGTTCACATAACAATTGGACTAGTGTTTCTGGTACGTCGCTATAACTTGAGCTCTTACCAGATGCTCCCTGAGAAGTAACCTGTGCCATACACCAGCAGCTATCACCAGCCCCAGCCCTTCCTCAGTATGCCTCAAGAGCAGGCTTTCCATTTGTTCTTGGTTCCTTACCCTCCAGTTCCTCTTTACCCTTCCTACAATCCAAGGCCTAGGTGCACTTGATATACAAGTGATGTTACTGTGACCAGTCTGTGGGTTCTGAAGGAGAGGGCCTGAGAAGGCAACTGGTTAGTGCAGTTTTGGGGATGAAGTCACACTGATCTGGGAAACCAGGTGCGTGCTCTGTGAATCAATACCTAGCCATCTTTCTCTTCCACCAGAAAAGGTGTTTCACCCCCCTTTTTGCTGTGCAAAAAGAGTGTTTCTAGTTTTTTAGGGGTTTTTTTCTTTCTTTTTTTTTTTGTTTTCATGACATGGTATGAGGAATTTTATCTGAGTTGGAATCAGTTACATGCTATTCTCACCTGATTTTCCTATTACAATAGAAAATTTATTTATTTTTTTCTTTCTTTTAAGTGGGATCTTCAAAACGAGAAGGTGTTCCAGCACATGTCAATCTGTCTGCATCATCAATGCTGATGATTGCAATGCAGTACACATCAAACCCAGGTATGTGTAAACATGAAACACAGTATCATTTTTTTCTGAAACTATCAGTCAGGAAGTATTGTCCAATGCAATCAGAAAAGTTTTGATGATGGGAAAAATCTGTGTCATTATCCAGAACAGGATGTAAAATGAGTTATTTTAGTCAAAACTTGGATTTCTGAACATCATGCTGGAAGTAATCATTATGTAGATAAGAGATCTCTTTGTGATGAAGAAATAGGATTTGGCCCAGGATTGGAGACTCTGATCTACTCACGTTTGACATTAGAATATAGTGTTATATATAACATCAGTGTTGGAGAGAAATACCACTTACCTTGACTACAGAAATTCATAGTAACTGTCTTATACGATGATTCAAATATCACCAAATTCACAACTGGTACTATCTTTCTAAAGAAGACAGGTAATGCTGGCTACAGGCTTAATGGAACTATAAAGAAGTTAAATGTAATTATGAGTATCTAAACAAAAGTGGCGCAGTCCCTGTTAAACCACTGGGATCACAAAACCAAATCGAAACAGTATTTAACCCCAGTGAGCTGTTACACTGCATGATAGTCACCTGTCACCTATCTCCTGTGTTATGTGGGTGGGTAGATGGTGTGTGTGTGGAGGAACCCCACGCTGCATCGTGTGTATGAGGAGTATCTCATCGTGCTAATGTGCTTCACATAGGTAAATAAAAGCAGAAAACCATTTTTAAAAGCTGCTTGCAGAAGTCAGTTTTTTTCATTAAATGTTCTGGTTTTGTTTTTCTGATTTCTGTGTTCAAACCATCAGAGGAAAATGTTGCCCTGGGGTTTTTGGGAAGTCAGACGTGTAAAGAAGTTCACTTGGCTCTCACGTTTGTTTGATGCAGAGTGGCTCCTATAGCCTTTGGTATATGTGGGAATAATATATTGTTACATATGATTTCCATTGCTGCCTCAAGATGAGTGACAAGATACCCGTTTACATTGTGGCAGAGGGACAAAATTTTAGTGAATCAGCAGGTATTCTTCAACTAGATGTGTTTGAAAAAGATCTTCACTGCTGTGCAAAAAGCCGTACCCTCATGGTAATCACCTTCCTGCATTTCTTGACAGAAACAAGTTAATAATATTCAGTTTTCTTATATTTTGTGATGACTCTCAGGGCAATGATTCTTTAGCAAGTCCTTTAAAATAAAAAATATTTGAATGAGGCATAGAGTTTTAGATGGACAAAGCAAAGCCAATCAGCTGATTACATCACTTCTGTAACCTGAGTTTCCATTTCCGTATTAAGTCTATACTGTCTTTTCTCTCTCAGTGTATCACTGCCAATTATTGGAATGCCTCATGAAATACAAGCAAGAAGTATGGAAAGTAAGTTTATGATCATATATACTTTGTGGAAATGACTGTGCTTGGGTAGTAACAAAAACCAGATGGCTTGAAAATTGAACTGACTGTATGCCAAGAAGTTGTAAATGATCTTTATATCCAATCCTCCCTCTGGATTATGGAGGGGAAGGTCCCTCTAATTTTTAGTTTACAGAGGCACTTCCATTCTTTGTAGAACAGAGCTCTGTTTCCTAAGTAATATGTGGCTGTGGCTCCAATGAGTGGCAATTTTAATAATGAGCTGCAATTTTAATAATGAGCAGGCTTCTCAGTTCATATGGGACTGGACTTTTGCGAGAACTATTTGTGAGTATTGTTGTCTGAATCTGCTCTGAATCTGGTTATTTATCTGTATCTCACCTCTTTGCTCTGCAGTGAGACAGAGAATTCATTTTGCTCTGTTAGTGCACTGTGGGGTCGGTGGTTGCTGTTGCATGCTCTGATCAAACTCAGAAGCATTGAAGTTGGTCATCTAATCTGTCTCTAAGAGCATAAAAAGGAGGTTTATTAGGGCATGAAATGTATTAGTTTTGTTCGTTTAGCTATCTTTTGAACAGCAGTACAATATATTGAATTGCAGTTTGTCACCTTTTAAAAATAAACATTTTGTACATGTCTTCCCTTAGGATTTGCTATATGTGATAGCCTATGGACCATCTCAAGTTAAACCTCCAGCGGTGCAAATGTTATTTCACTATTGGCCCAATTTAAAACCCCCTGGGGCGATCAGTGAGTACAGAGGACTGCAGTACACAGGTCAGTGCAGCTGGTTTTGTATAGGCCAAAATAAATGAATGATGAGAAGTGTTGAAGTCACATTTTTACAGTTCTATGATGTATTTTGACTTTTTTTGTTTGATAAATTGTACTTTCATAACTACATGCAATATCCATTTATCTGCATTTTCAAAAGATGTTATGAAAAATAAAAACTCAGATCGTGGCTAGTAAATATGTTGTCTTACTCCCAATATGAACTAAACCAGAACAAGAGATGAAATAAATATCATGTTTGTAACAAATGGTCTGTGAAACTGCTGCCTGGGCCTCACAACAGTTCTGGTTTATGTTCCTTTCAATTATTGCTTTGGTTGCTTTTGTTGTGCCAGTTGCTAACGCTGCTGCTGTTGCTAAGACTTCTTATCTGGCTGTTACTGTTAAAAAAAGTCAGGTGATGTCAGGTGCAGTTACTGTAATGGATAAATTCTCAAGGTTGATTATAGGATGAAAATGGGAGACCAAGTCAGGAATGCAGCTGGAGTAGGTGGATGGTACAAAGTCCTGTCTGCCAGACTCCCCAGAGATACTGATGGGATAGTGCTGCTACAGGGGCTACTGTCCAGCAACAACTCATGACTTGCTTGCCCTGCTTGTCCATCTTAACCTGTTTCAAATAATATCTGTCATATGGCATATGTTTTGTTCACTTCTAAAATTTCTGGATCAGAATATGACATTTTTAATTGTAAAAATGAAGGGTTGGAAGAAATCTTAGAAGACCCCTAGACCAACTCAAGTGCAACCTGAATGTTCCGGACAGAAGTTTGTCTGATCTGTTCTAAAGCCTTCCATTGAAGAGTTGATGAATTTTCTTGACTTTTTAGAAAAAAAATAAAATTCTTCATATACTGTTCTGCATCACTTCTTCCATGCAAGCAGGTCTGTAAACTAACCAGGATACTATTCTTTTTGAACTGTTCCTAGCACCGGATGGACTGGGTTTTGCTCTTATATAGAAGTTTTTTGTTAATATATATCCCAGAATGGGATGAGTATTATCTGCAGTTGCATGGCATTTTGACCTGGGGGCATCCTGTAGAGCATCCAGGTGATGCCATTTGAGCACCCCTTTGTTGTTTACTTCTTGTCATTACACAGCTAAGGCTCCTTCTGTCACTGGACTCATTTTCCTGTGTCATAGCTGTGTTTTCATTTTGCCTGGGAATGTAACTGAATTTACTCAGCTACTCCTACCATCTTGCTCCTGGAGTGGAAGGATAGTTAATTATTTCAAGATGTTGGTGAGATCAAGAAGGGTCTGCAACAGGAATGTCTGTGTCTTGCTTTTTCCATTTTCTTGCTGAATCTGTGGTTCATTTAATTATATTGTAAATAAGTCAGGAGGCCTGTATGTTCAAGGTTGTTTATTGTAATTATTAAGCTTCTTGAGGAATGGCTATTTGTATCATGCTCATATTTGTATAGTACTTAGTACAAGAGAATCTTGTTCTCAATTGAGACCACTAGACCCAAGGAATATAAATATCTCTTCTCGTTTATTAATCAGCCGTGTTTTGGTTTTGCAGCCTGGAATCCTATTCATTGCCAGCACATTGAATGCCATAATGCGATTAACAAACCAGCTGTGAAGGTACTGCTGTTACTTAAGGGGCCAAACCCAGCTGTCTGGGTGGGGGAGGTTGTATTTTGGCTCCAGCCCTATGCTGTGGTTGTGTGCAGGTGACCAAAAGCAGGTGCTAAGGGAACAGCAAAGCCTGTTGAGACCAAGGGGCCCAGACCTTTGTGAATATGTGCTTCAGCTGCCTAAAGCACGATGAGGTTTTTCCTGCAACTACTGCGGGACAAATCTTGAAATTAAACATGGTGATGGTTGTAGAGCACTTTATAAAATTCTGAGCTGGCTCCTGGCTAATCCATGTAAATGTTTTCCTGAACACATATATGTATATAAATATGTGCACAAATATTACTGTATACAGGAAGCATTATTTTAGTTATGTTGGTACATGTTCACCTTGGTATCTTGATTGAGCTCATACAATGGACCTACTCTGGTTATGATCCTTTGCTTGGAATGTGTCCTAAAGCAAATGGCAATAAAGCTTTACTTACTTTTCCTGCAGCCCTCTTTGACGGAGGTAAATTGTATCTTTACTGTTCACACGCATAGTAAAAATGAAAAGGATTTGACCAGCCTCACAGAACAATTTGGTAGCAGAGGCAAGAACAGCAGCCCAAGTCCAGAGCATAGTACAGTTAGGTGTACTGATTAACAGATTTGAATCTAGTTAAATATGTAGGTACAACCAATTTTCCTGGCATCGATTTGAATACTAATATAATTTCTTTAGTCAAACAGTTCTTCAGTGAGCCTTTTCCACAGGCTGTGATAGGACATAATGATGACACTTATCTCAAAAGTCCTGCAAGGGACCACCTTCCTGCCCACTCCAATCATTCTCAATTATCCCTCTCTCACAGGAAAAGTGCTGAAAGCTGTTCCTTCATGTTGTAGTGATCACTAGATTGAGGCTAGTAACACAATAGTGCAAAATATAAAAAAGTATGGTTCCAAGATTTGCAGCTTAAATACCTGAATATTTTTGAATGATCTTTAGCCTAACTTTGACAGAAGCAGTTTTGATCAGTCATCACTCATTAAAATGCAGCCTGTTTTGTCTTGAATAGAAGAGTTGGTTAACAAAGATGAGAAACATTCAAAGAGGTATTTGTCTTTATTTATAAAGTCTTGCACTTGAATGGAGTAAGAAACATTTTGATCATAGTGGTTAACATATAGTGTATGCACACTACTGTTAAGTGTTTCCTTAGTAGTACAAAACACTTGAACAAATATATGTGGAACTGGCTGTTAACTGTAACTGTTTTCTGTAATTGACGTATGCGAAAGGATAAAAACTAATGCACGACAAAGTCTGGACCTGTGTTGCCAAGGGAACTGTGAGTCTTTGATCTGTCACTGCAGTTGTGCTCTATGCTTAAAAACACTGACGACTGAAAATTAGATTTTGCTGGAAGAGGCATTATTGGGAGAGAAAAATCTGGACCTTTACATTAACTTGTCCTAAGCAATGGATCCTCTAAGTGCTATCTCTTTGGGGAAAAAAAGTGGAAGTGCACAGTGAATATATGATGTCAGTGTATAACAAAATGTACTTGTCAGAAAATGATAATACTGGTACTGAAATATGTCCTATTTTTTCCAGGCTCTCCTTTTCACTTACATCCCTGTCTTTGTTAGAAATAGTTTAAGATCTTGTATGCCACATGTGGACTATTTTCTTTCAGAACACTAAATGCTCTTAACGCATACCAAAGCTGTGTTATATTTTATGTCCTAGCATTAACATGTTGAACTTTTTCAGCCAGCTTCAATGAACAGAAGTGTTAATCCTTTTCCTTCTCCATGTTTTAGATGTGCATTGACCCGTCCCTGTCTGTGGCTTTGGGTGATAAGCCACCTCCCCTATATCTTTGTGAAGAATGCAGCCAAAGAATTGCAGGGTAGGTAAACCAAGAGCTGGAAAATGATAAATATCATCAGACTCCAGTGTTCAGAACTCTGGAGTTTTGCTTTATTGCAGTATGATTAGCATATAATTTATATAGGTGAACCTGTTGAAATAGATGGAGCACACCACCACTCAGTATGAATAAGGATTACAGATATTTACCCCACATGATCAGCATTTGCACCTAGCTTAAACAGAGTTTTTAATTTGAGATCTCTGAAAGAATGGATACTGTGGGATGCATTGACTATGATAGGGAAACCTCATTAATGTACAGGCTTTTGCTTAAGAAACGTATTTCGTCCTCATCCATTAGTTGTCATTAAAAGCAGAACATTACAGTGAAAGCTCTTTTACAGAGCTTTTGCTACTTTTTTGTACCAGGTATTTCCGATTAGTCTCTAAGATGTACTGTGAAGCACAAGAGATCAAATAAATTGATCCAGGATTGGCCAGTACTTGGAAGGAATATACACTGAGATAAAAAAAACCTAATTTTGTTTTCATTTTTGGTTGTCTTTTATACCTTTAAATTGCTATTTTGGTTTGCATTATATTGCAAAATCTTACGGTAATACGTAATACTTACATTCAGTGCCAGTCATTACTTCAAATGGACAAGGTTACAGGTAGTTCAGAACCCAAAGGAGTGTTTTTCTGCTCGGTTTAAGACAACTTTAAATCACACCAGCTGTGGGAAAAGCAATTACATCTCACCTTAGGTTTTTAAGTCATCATTGATTTAAAGCTGCAGGAAAAGGTAATTGAATTTGGTAGAAGCATGGCTTCTAAGGACACTCACAGAAAACAGTACTGGTACTTTGGGTTTTTTTCTACGTTCATCTGTTATTTTTCAGTATCATTTCTTAGCTGTCAGACTTTCAGAGCATGCTCTCTTTTAATTTGATAAATTTAGGTTTCAAAAGTAATTTTTGAAAGCCTTGAACATGGTGACCAACATCAGCAAAGTGATAATTTACAGTAAGACAGCACAACAAAGAGATGTAATGTAAACCAGTCTGCAATTTATAAAGCTACATTTGAAAAATGCAGCTTCAGGATAATGGCACTCCTACCACATTGATTTATGTAAATTCCCTCTGTGCAAAAATAAATCCATATATATATATATATATATATATATATAAAGAAAGCTAATTATATATACAATTTTTACAGGGATCACAGTGAATGGTTGATTGATGTTCTTCTGCCACAAGGTAAGAGGTATTTTAAGGGTAGGTACAAACTAGTCATAATTGTACAAAGCTATGCTTCTGATATTTCTCCATACTGTATTACTTGAACTGCTGCATTCTGTTCAAAAGTATTGGGGTTTTTTTAAAATTTTAAAGTAGTTTGTACTTAATGCTGCTTAATGTCCTTAGAATAGTATGAAGAATTGACTAATCCTCCCTCTGAAATACTATACAACTCTCTATGTGTGAGGAAACAGAGACAGTTGAACAGATTTTCATATTTTGAAGCATTCACAATTGGAGCCGAGTTTTTAAAAAGTATTTATGTCCCAGAGCAGTGTCCAAAAACTGGGGCTAGTTCTTCCAGTAACCCGGGTTTGATTTGAAAGCTCTTAAAGTTGCTGAAAATCTATAACACGAGACTGCAAAGGATATCAGAAAAGGACATAAAATATTTTTTGATGATCCAGTCATTGATCCAATCATTACCCTTCAGCCAGTGAGAAAACCTGATATTTTATTATCTATTAGAATGTAGACAAAGCATGTTGACAGACCGATCAGCATATTATATAAAATAACCCTCCCAAGGATAGAACGAAGACACTGCCCCTCTCTTTGCTTTGAAAACTGAAAATTCTTAAGCAGTTGAGATTTTTTTGCTGTCTGCTTTTAGTTGAAATGTTATCTAGATTAAGAATGTTTTATTTACTTAAGGGAAACACTTCTTTTTAATCAGCCACTTAAACTTCCTGAATCATATGTTGCCAGGGCAACAGATCAAATAGCTACTGCTTACAGGTTGAATCTGCAAACATTTCAGTCTGAAATTATGGGCCACAGACATAGTGGCTGTTTCTACATTGTTCATCCATATTCACTACTCTTTTACGCCGAGAGCTTTCACAAGCAGTGTAGGCCCATCAGAGCCGTGTCTCCTACAGCATGCCACAGTAGTGTGTACAAGGCGTGCTTTTAAAAGTCTGTCTGTGAGGCAGAAGCATAAGCAGAAGGTGGATGGGTTGCAGAGCACACCACACTTGATGCACCAAGGCTGTTTTTGCATTTAAATGTAGAAATAGCCATAGGCCTGAATGTGCAGTGTCCTAACTTATGGAGGCTTAGGGGTTTCAGTAGTATCTGGAAACACAAGTTCAGCCCAGAGACTTCCTTGCAGGATGTCCATTTTCCCATGGCTGCCATAGTAAATCAGGAAGATGGTCATTTTGTGTTCATGTTTTGTATGCCTTCCCCTTACAGCGGAAATTTCTGCTATATGTCAGAAGAAGGTAAGATTCAGCCATTTGTGTGATGGGGCATGATTTGATGTTGTGTGTAGTGTCATTCCATTACTGTCTAGTGCGTTCTTCTTTGTACCATTCCAAAATTTCACAATTTATCCATGAATGCATCTATTGGTGGATGGAAATTATTCAGCAGCAGCAGGTTTCTTTTTGTTAAAACTGATGATGTTGATTTGAGTTGTAGGTTTTAGTTGAAGTGGCAATTAGTAAAGCAATTCAATTATGCAGTTGAGCTCTGTTTGTATTCCATAACTCTGCTTATGAAGAGGATAGAACAAGAGCTGAATTTTATATCTAAGTGTTTATATATCTTCTCATCTCCTTGAAGTCTTGGATTAATCCTAAATTGGACAAAAATCATACTGTAAAATGTGTATTTTTAAAAATAAATGGACTGAAAATCTTCAGTGCTTGGCTCTGAAAAGATTGCTGACAAAAAGAATCTGCTTGCAGTACATACCAGCTAATGTGTTTTAATAAGACTTTAATAGCAAGGAATACAGTGTATAACATACTCTAGCTCTCCTGTGGTAAAGAAGGCTTTTCTGTTGGGCTGAATTACCAGGTGGCAGAAATTTGAGGTGCATATTTCAGAGGCTTGTACAGTTTCCTGTGATAAGGCAGATCCTTACATAGCATAAACTGTGGCATGGTGGCACCATAGTTTTGCACTCCTAAGGAACTACCTGTTGCTACCTGTAACTTAAAAAGACCTTCTGAAGCATAAGCAGGAGTTAAGAGAGCTACTGTAAAATTTAGAGACTGCTCCAAGTCAGGAGATTGAGGCTGATGACTTAAATGTCAGTTTGGTGTGTTTCAGACGAAGAGCAACCGTGACATTTAAGTCCAGGCTCAGCATTTAGTTCTGAGCTTATCTTTCTGGAAGGTCAGTGACGTTTGGCATCAGGAGTCTGCATGCAGTTGTGCTTCTACAGAGTGATTTTGGAAATTGCCAACACTTGAGCCAGCTCCCTCGTGCTGACTCTCATCCCCGTTTTTGGTTCCATTCCCTGATACCTGTGGCCTGATAAACTCGTTTTTATTTTCCAGAACTGTAGCTCCCACGTCAGAAGAGCGGTTGTCACGTGCTTCTCGGCGGGCTGCTGCGGCCGCCACGGCAACAGGCCCGTGCGCTACTGCAAAAGGTGCCACTCCAACCACCACAGCAGCGAGGTCGGGGCGGCCGCCGAAACCCACCTGTACCAGACCTCGCCGCCGCCCATCAACACCCGCGAGTGCGGGGCAGAGGAGCTCGTGTGCACTGTGGAAGCTGTGATCAGGTAATACGGCAGCTGGTGAGCCAGCAGCATGCAAAGCAGGATCAGGCTTTCGTGTCAATGTTGCCTGCAAATCTCGTGCGGGTGGATTTTAGTTCCACCGGGATAATTTAAGAGCAGAGACACTGAACTTCTGCTGCTTTAGCAGAGAATGGATCAGCTGTGAGTGTTGTCCTGATGAGGCAGTCAGCCTGGAATCCTAGAATTTGATGTTATTTTGTGTCAGGAAAGTGATGACATCATATGGCTGAACATCTAGTTACTCTTGGTTAGATACCTGTATCCACTGCAGGAAAGCTGTGTTCACTGATCACAAGCTTGTTTTATAGCTTGCTGAAAGAAGCAGAGTTTCATGCTGAGCAGAGAGAGCATGAACTCAATCGAAGGAGACAGATGGGCCTCTCCTCTTCCCATCATTCCCTGGACAACACAGACTTTGATAATAAAGATGATGACAAGCATGACCAACGCCTCCTGAGTCAGTTTGGAATATGGTTCTTGGTAAGAAATTCTTGCTTTCTTCTCTCTCTCTTCTTGATTCCCTTGTCTTTACTTTCTGAAGTGTCAGTTTTACCTCTTTTTATTTATTTTCCTCACTTTGTGGCTTTAGTTGGAGACTTGTTCTGATTTGTAAGCAAAAAACTTGTCCTGTGAAGCTGTCAGACTTGGAGGTTTCATAACTAGTTTGGGTGGAGCTGCTGACTTCCTCTGAGTCCTCTATAAAGTGCATAACAGAGTTATTCACTCTCAGTTTTTAAATTGACTTTCTATTTGCCATCAGCTTCTGTTTATAAGTACCCTCTGCTGAGTGCCATTATTTTAAGTTTAAAAGGCAATCCCCTAAAAATCTATTTTTCACCTTCCAGCTTTCAACATCACCTTCTGGAAACAGAGCTTTCTCTCTTACCTCTGAATAGGCTGGAGGATTCTTAGTGGGATGCTGTTCCTTTGTGCAGTCAGCTTGATCAAGCTGTGTCAGTCAGTGTACTCCATTCACCTGGTGTGGGTTGACAGAACGAAGCCCTGCTGGTTCTACCCCACACAGTAGCTACCAGAGATTATTCCAAAACAGCAGGACTGCTGCTGGCTATTTCATGAGCAGGCCAGGCTGCAGTCTGATGGATCCTCAGAAACTGCACTCTGCAAGTCTCCTTATGGAGAATTCTCCTTCTCAGGCTCTTTCCAGTTCACCTTTTGTCTCAGGCCCTCTCCTTAGTTACCCAGTGACAGGTGGGCAAATAGCAGGACTCCTCATCCATTATCTAAACAGAGACAGGATCTCTGGGTGGCAGGGTGGTGGGTGTGGAATTCAGCAGTGCCAACAAAGCTGCTCTGCAGGTTCAAGGGACTAGATGAATAAACTTTATATTCTGCTGACATCTTGTGGGTTTTGTTGTTTAATGTTATTTTAGTATTAAAGACATCTATTACTTTTAATTTTTTTTATTGTGCCATGTGCATCTATTCTGTTTCAAATGATGTTTTATAAAGACCGAAGTTCTACATTTCCAGGAATAGAAATGAAGTGTGAACAGAACAGGTTATGTTTCACTGGACATGCCTCATCCCTGACATTCAAAGTGTACCTTTCTGTGGTAGGGAGGAAGAACTCTCCTTTCTATTCTTGTAAAATCTCTTGATCTCTCTGTAGTGGATATTGGCAGAGATGACCACACAGGTTGTGAGAAATCTTGGGTTGCTGTTTTCTTCCATAAAATGACTATGTTTCATGCAGAAACTGGATAGGGGTCAAGAGTTCCTATTAAAAAGGCTGCCAGCTGATACTGCCTTTCAGTTAATGCTCAACTGAGACAAGCACAAGGAAGCAAAACAACTTCAACATGCAGTGAAGTAGAAGAATGTACTTTGAATTGGCAAGAGAGTTGATAGCTGCCTCATCTCAAGAAAAATCATGGAGGAAAAACATTTATAAGATGGGTTCTGGTCTTCTCTGGGAAGGAGTGCTGTCGTTTCTTTCTCCAGAAAAGACATGAACGTTTCTCCTTTGTTCACTTGCTGCGAGGCAGCGGTCACCAGTTCCAGGTTGCCAAGTGCTGAGAGTACAGTTTTCACTAGGAAATGACAACTAATAGCTGATAGGTGGTTAAAGGAGCTTCTAAATTCTCCTGTCGTCCATTCTTTGCATTCAGTGCAGCAACCTGATTTGAAACTCCTGTCCCCAGAGGATACCAAGAGCTCAAACAACAGGTAATTAAGGGCTTAGCAGTGTGCTGGCCTGTGAACTGGGGTAGAAACTTGATCTCAGATTTGTGACAGCTTTACGGTCCAGGTATCATTTTAGAAAGAGAGTGTGGAGAAGGGGAGAAGAATGTTAATTATTATGTGGGAATTTCTGAGGACTTAAAACTCATATTCACGCCCCAAACGAGGACAAAAATTCAAGATTGGAATATTTTTACTTATTACATTAAGTAGGTATCTTCTTTCAGAATTTTTGAAGTTCTTGATTTGACTTATCTTTTTGTCTTGTACGTTTTATATATATGTGTGTATGTATATCATGAGTTTTACTAGGTATTACAGTATCTTCTGAAATTAAAAGTAATTTTAAAGTTTTTGGTTTAAACTTTGTCAAAGTACTCTATACTGATTTTTTTCAGTGTTGAAAGTAAACAAAAAAACCAGTGCCTGTTTTCTTTTCCCTTTTATTGTTATTTTCTGGTTATGAAATGTTTTGTCAATTGTCCTGTACCAACCTCTACTTAAAACTGATCATCTCATTTGTCTCCTATGTAGTCTGCATCCTCATAACTCTGAGAATATGCAAAATATAGTAGACAAAAAATTTCCCACCTTTGATTCTAGAAATGAAAGTTGGTTTGTGTTTTGCTCTTCCAGGTGAGCCTTTGCACTCCCAGTGAGAATACACCCACAGAGAGTTTAGCAAGGCTGGTTAGCATGGTGTTCCAGTGGTTTCACTCTACAGCTTACATGATGGATGATGAAGTTGGTAGCCTGGTTGAAAAGCTGAAGCCCCAGTTTGTTACTAAGTGGTTGAAGACTGTTTGTGATGTCCGGTTTGATGTCATGGTTATGTGCCTCCTTCCTAAGCCAATGGAGTTTGCCAGGGTAAGAATGACTTATCTGAAGGCTCCCTTATTTGCCACAGAGATTAAGGTCTTAGGTAAAAACACCTTTTCTTTCCCAGCTCTGACAAGACAAAGAAACCTCAGTGGTAGAGGGAGCAGTGGAATTTGGGAATTTTTCCTCTTCATAGCATTTTTACTTTTACTGTGTTAGAAAGTAGGCCTTATTTATACTAATGTGAAGACAGTTTGAAAGAATATTATAGGTATTTAAAGATACTGCACATTTTTGATAGCTGCACATTTTCATTATGCTGCTGAAGTACCCAAACTTGTCTTTGCTAAAAGGTGTCATTTGCCTGCTCCCAGATATAAGCTTGTCCTTTAGTGATGTTTCTTTGCCCTTTGCATACTTCATCTCTGCAGGTGTGAATTAAGGTTTATGAAATCACGCAGTTGTAACTGAAGGGAATTCTGGGAATACCGATGCCCTGTAACTTCAGAGACCCAATTTGAGTGACTCAGTTAAGAGACCGGTCTGACGTGGTTTGCCTTGTTGTTGATGGAAAGAGACTTACCTGGAAGGTTGTCCAGGGTGCCTAAGTGCAACCATTGGTGCAACCCCTTCTAGAAGGAGTCATTCTTTCTGTCCATTAGTTATGAAGCAGAACTCACCACTTAATCATGCTTTTGTAAGACATTCTTTTTCTGAGCCTCTCATGTAAAATGTCCAGAGCACATCTTGGGCTTGTTTCCTAAAATTAAGTGGCTAGACTTGGAATGGCCATAGAGACTTCATGTGATGTATTACATCATCGGGCATGAACTGTGCATCCGTGGATTTTTCATGACCTAATGTATGGGATTTGCTGTTCATGTGCAGACCAGCATGGATGTGTGTTTTACTCTGAACCATTGCTGTAAGATACACCTGGCTGTGGGAGGATTGAAGGTCAGCTGAGGCACTTTGAGAGCTGGATGGATGCTTTGAATGTTAGAAGCTTAACAAAAGAGACCATGGCTTAGAGGTTAAGGGGAAAAGGAAGGATTGAACCTCATGCTGTAATCTCTTACAGATTTTTTTCTTGGATCCAGCCCCTCTTTTGAGTTTTGTTACCCCCTACTGTAATACTTAAGACTAGACCAAAAACTTGCCAGATTTGCAATGCTTCACTAGAACATGAAGACAAATAGCCTTGAAATTAGCTGTGATGAATGAAGGAAAAATAGTTTGTTGGCCGAGATAACCAGTAATTGCTGCCAAAACAGCAGGCATCTCTACAGCCATTAGTCAGGAACAGCAGATGTGAGCCGAGGTCAGTTAGAATAATTAATCTCTGTATGCTAATTACTTATGTACTTAGAAGCATATTTTTTTGCTTCCATCATGTAGAACCTTCTTCAAAAAAACCCTATACAAACACCAGTGAAGGAACACCTTATACGGACCAAGTTTTTCAAAATAAAGACCCAGCACGGTAACAAGTTGCCCAGAGCAAAAAATTGATGGTGCAAATTTGACCAAATAAATCTGTGCCTTGTTGGGAACTGTAAATAATAATAATACACTGATTCATGGTCTGGAAGTGAGCAAACTTCATTTAAGTCTTGGACAATGCTTTTGTGTACTGTGAGTCAGATGAAAGAGGAAAAAACAATGTAGCTCCATGGCTGAATTCTAAATTCTGCCTTGAAGGTATTAATGATCACCTCCTAAAATTTCCTGGCTGCAACACACTGAGCAAATTTGTGATGCTGTGCAAGTTACAGGGACTAGAAATGTCATTCATCAGTATAATCCTTGGAAATACCCACAGGTTGGTGGATACTGGGACAAATCATGTAGTGCTGTAACCCAATTAAAAGAAGGGCTGAATCGAATCCTTTGCTTGATTCCATACAATGTGATAAACCAGTCAGTGTGGGAATGTATCATGCCGGAATGGTTGGAAGCTATAAGGACGGAAGTGCCTGATAACCAACTGAAGGAGTTCCGGGAAGTGCTGAGGTATGTAGGCATATGGTGGAATCATTCTGGTTTTGTAGATGTTTGTTGAGGGTTTTAGCATGGTAAGATGGCGACAACTGATAAAAACGCCTATGTGTGCAATCGGCAGTAGTGAGTGAATGCTTCAGATTTGTGTTTATAACTTATATTTAGACTAAAGGATTTAAGCTTTGGGAAAGTTTTCTTTTATTGCTCCTGATATCTTTGTATCAAGAGCCAGCTACTGTGCCGGAGCTCGCAGTCTTCTGAGTCTTGGATTATGATTTCTCAGCGCAGAGCTCCAGCAACACGCAGCACACAGCAACCAAAAACAACCACCTCCTTTTTCTGGCTCTTCCCAGGGCTTGATTTATAGGGCTTGTGCCTGCCCTGCAGCCACAGCTGTTTGTAGGAGATTAATGAGTACTTTAGGTTGAGGTGATCTTAATTAATAATTGATTCCTGGTGTGGATCCTGGTCTTGAGTGAGAGTTTGGCTAGTGCATACCAACAGGGTTTAAATACATTATACAACAAGCTACATAGATGCTTCTTTGGTGTGAGCAAGGCACATTTTTAGTGGCTTACTGTAGCATGTTGGAAGGACCATCTTTCTCCTCCTGTCCAGTTGATGAGGAATGGTGGGGATCAGTAGAGCTGGCATTGATGTATTTGTTTAGCTAATATCTCCCCCTATTGAGCGAAGGAAACACCAGAATAAGAATGGTGGCGGAATTGTAATTTTATGTCTGGTGTATGACTTTGTCAGTAAAACTTCACATTGCCTTTAACTGATGACAGGGCTCTGAAACTGACTGTAAGTTCATATTTGTAGGTATTGCTGTAAACTTTTTTTAGTGCAAACACGGAATAATGGACTAGTGAGATGAGTAGTTTTCCGATTTTTGCATTGGGTGTTGGAAAAGATTTTGCTATCAAATGAAACTGGACATATGGGATATCAATTCTTAAGGTACATCACCAAATTCAGACATGACCTTATATAGTCAGGACAGGTGGTAGCAGCAGCCTAACTCAACTTGCATGGAGGGTGAGGCTGCAAGTAGGATTAGCTTTCTACCAGTTTTCTGTTCCATCTCACACAGTGTATGCCATGCTAACTCAGTGATGCTATGTTTTTTTCTGTTTTTCAGCAAAATGTTTGATACTGAGCTTTGTCCTCTCCCTTTCTCCTTGGAGGAGATGTTCGGCTTTATTAGCTGTAGATTCACAGGGTATCCATCTTCTGTGCAAGAGCAGGCATTGCTCTGGCTGCATGTAAGTGTCCTCCCTTGACAAGTCATGCTGAAACAGCTGATAATTTTGAAAAAGAATCTGCTTTTCCAAAGTTGATGCACCCCTTCTGCCCTTTGCTCCAATATAAGGGTGGTTGGTAGACAGACCCTGAGTGTAGCTAACCCTTCATGAGCAATAACCTAGTTGACAAGGTGGGGATCAGTCAAAGGTTGCACTCGGTGATCTTGGGGATCTTTTCCAACCTAACCGATTTTGTGATTCTTTCATAAAATGGAAGCCTGGGAATTTCTTTTACCTTTGTCAGTTGAGTCTTTAGGGCCATTCAGTTGGCTGACTTTCTTACAGCGCTACGTTTTAGTCTCCACAGAAATTGGTCTGTAGATTCCAAAATTAATTCGAGACTTCAGAAACAGCTGTAGTTGTTCCTGCATATGAAGAGCTGGATTAGACTAGCTCTGTACCTGCCAAGCTTTCTGCTGATCTGGCCCTTTTGTGCTATATTTGCCCACAAAACTGACATTCACCCAATGTTCTTATCAAAAGCTCCAGGGATAATCATGTCACCTGAGGGCAACGAATTCAAAAAGGGTATAAAATTTTCCACAGCACCTCAGAATAATACCTGTACTTTTCATTGTTGCTTTTTCGTCTGCTGAGGGTTATTTTAATTAAGGTCTCTGCAAAGACCAATTTACCTGACTGTAATTTCAATTTTCAGGTATACAGAGTTTTCAAGTAAAGCATGATTTTTTTAGATTTTTCTTGAATTAATAGCACTTAATGACAAGTACAAACGAGCTTATATTTATCTGAGTGTTGGTGGCGTAATAGACTGTGAATATTCTCTAAGTGATGTGCAATTAACAGTCCTGTCACTATGTTGACACCTGTAAGCTACCCTTCTGACCAGATTCTTAGAATAAAAAAAGGAATTCAGTTTTAGGTAATAATAAATAAGTAGTTATTCAAGTATTGGTAATATTTCTGCTTTATGGAAATATTTTTGTGGGATAACCTCACATCCCTGGGTGTTTGTGCATAAAACTGGTCTCAAGGTGCACCAAGTGGATGCCAACAAATATTTTGATAGTGCCTGTTTTATTTTGCCCTGATTCTAACGGAAATCTAAGCTTGCACCTCACCTCATTGAATTCCAAAATTAAATTCACAGAACTTGCTGAACTGAGGATCATGTTATAAAATGCATATAAAGTTGCTGGTATTTGTGATCCAACTTGAAACTCATGCTTTCTTATTTTTTGTCTTTCCTCAGGTGTTGTCTGAACTAGACATTGTTGTTCCTCTTCAGTTACTAATCAGCATGTTTTCTGATGGAGTTAATTCTGTAAAAGAATTAGCAAATCAGAGAAAATCAAGAGTCAGTGAACTGGCAGGAAATCTTGCAGCTCGGAGGGTAACTGTTACTTATCTTGGTTATAACAGTCTTCCTAATAGAGTCCATGTGAAGAATTAAAAATCATCTTTCAATATGGCAGCATTTGATTGGAAACACTATAAATTTTGAAAATGAGAGAAAATTGGCATGACTTCAGTTAATATCACTCTATCATATAAAAGTGTAAAGATAATACAGGTAGGAACTTGGTATCTTTTCCAACCTTTTCTATTCTTTGCACCTTTTATTAATACCCATCAGCAACAAGTTGTTACGGACAACTGGTCATCCAGAATGACCTTTTGTATTCTGGTGTGAATTTGGTGGGCCTGGGTAAGTTTTGAAAGGGTGAGAGAGCAGAAATTATTGCTGGTCCCTGCATTTTTTGTCCCACACACAAGAGATGCAGCATTTGGTCTAAAGTTGTCTGTCAAAGGCTTATGGTCTGGAAGAAAACATGTACAAATCTGTAGGCACTACACATTCTTGGTCTGATGCGACTTAACTTCCCAGTAGTTTGGATGAAGTGCTTCAAGGACACCAGAGCAAGGTTGCTTGAAAGCCCTGATTCTTTAGATTTAAGGAACTACAGCATCTAGGCAGTTGATGATTCCTTACGTGTGGTGTGCCGGTCTTCTGATGTAGCTGTGCAGAGAGCACTGCCACACCTAGCCCATGATCACTTCTGACTAAGCAGAAAAAATGGACAAACTTACTGTCTGGACTTTCAGACCATAGCTGGCCTGAAAACAGACCTCGTGTGTCATCTAAGTGTGTATCTCCCTGCAATGCCTAGACGTTCTCAGGGTGTTTTAGATGGCCTGCTGTGGTGTGGGTGTAGATCAGTGCAGACATACACAGCTTATTGCCATTTCGTCTAGTTCATTTCCAGCTACCTGTATCCTTGGTACAGCCTTAGTTAACAAAGTTCTCTTGAGATGGGCTCCTTTATTAGCCTCCTGCTATTAAAATCAGTGTCCATGGGTTATGGAGCAGATCATTGTAACCTGATGGCTGCTTTACTGCCTGCACCAATTTTCAGTTTGGTTTATGATGTTGAAATTCTCCTTAGCAGGAATAACATAATGGATGTCAGCCGCTCAGCTTGAGAGAATGTACACATCTGGGCAGAATATTGTTCCTGTACTTCTATCGTATCTTATTCAGCGGCGTTAAGGGACACGTATTTTGCAAAAAAGCTACAGAAGAGAATGGCAAGGCTGTCAGAGTTCTTGCTATTTTTGGCATTTTCATATAGAATGAGATTGCTTAAATGTCTAACAGTCATTTGTACATGTTGATTTTTTTATGTTTTCAGGTAAGCGTTGCTTCTGACCCCGGGCGCAGAGTTCAGCATAACATGCTGAGTCCTTTCCCAAGCCCCTTCCAGAGCCCATTTCGGAGTCCATTACGTAGTCCTTTTCACAGCCCTTTCAAGAATTTTGGACACCCTAGTGGAAAAACTATTGATTTTGAGTGTGAAGATGAAGAAATGAATCTTAATTGCTTCATTCTGATGTTTGATCTAATTCTGAAGCAGGTACTTGCAGAAGAAAAACATCCACATGGAAGGACCACTGAAGTGTAGTCACTTTTGGCTCTCCTGTATTGATTCTCTTTCTGCTAAGGGCCTGGCATTGATTCTTTTGATCCTGTATTGATTCTCTTTCTGCTAAGGGCCTGGCATGAAGTGTAAGGCATTTAAATCCCAGTACAGCTGTCATCTGTCTTTATCTCTATAGAAATTATGGGTTCGTGTGCAATGAAGTTCTATACCTCCACATTCAGGTTGGATACTAACCTTACACTAGTGAAAGGAACTTTTCCGTGGAGATTTATTTATTTTTACAGACTAGAGGCAGAGACTTGTTGATAAGCTTAGGTTAGATACATAATTTTTGGATAGGTAGGTTTGTACATTGTGAATCCAAGGATAAGTGTTTTGGATAACAGTCTCCAGGTAAAATTAATGGATTCTGTGCTTGAAATTGTCTATTTACTCTAGCTGTTCGACCTTGGGCATCAACACCCTTGACAAGTTAAAATTCTGAGCTACAGTTTATCTCAAATTCTTTCCAGTACTGTAATATAAAAGTAGTAGAAATGTAGGAAGAGACAGAAAGTCAGTGCTCTGCCTTTTAAATGAGTAATAAATCCTTACTCTTTTCACTTTCTTTCAGATGGAACTCCAGGATGATGGTGTCACTTTGGGATTAGAGAACAGCATCTCAAAAGATATAATATCCATCATAAACAATGTGTTCCAGGCACCCTGGGGTGGTTCTCACACCTGTCAGAAAGATGAAAAAGCAGTTGAATGTGGTCTGTGCCAGTCCAGCATTCTGTGTTACCAGCTGGGTTTTGAGCTGCTGGAACAGCTTGCTCCAAAGGAAGAAATCAGGCTTGTGGTAAGCAGAGCAGGAAAGGGTCTGTATTATTGGTGTGCTAAAAAACTCCTTCACTGTTTTCATTCCATTGTGCTCAAGGGAGCAAAGCTGCACTGACTTTTGGAATGAAGGATTCGGGAGTTTAAAGCAAAATGCCATTGAACTCTAAAATTTCCTAAGTTCAAATTGATTCAAAGACCCCAGGAAAGATGGCAATATTCACCCACTACGAACTCTTCCCCCATGAACACTGACATGCTATTTCACTTTGGAAGTGCATCACTCCAATCATACTGTGTCTCAAATAAAATGTGAAATGTTAATACTTAGCTTTTGTTAAAAGAAAAGAGTGGATGCTTTGAAATGATTAATGATTTTGAATGAATCAGTTGTCAAGTGAGCAAGCCTTGGAGCTTGACCGTTTGAAATGCTGAGCACTGTGGGAAAACTGAATGTACGTCAGGTTGAGTATCCGACTTTATCAGATACAGATACCTACTCTCCAGTCGCTAGTCACCTTTAAAGTCCTCTGTAGCTTTACAGAAGAATTGGAGTATTTCCTGTGGTGGTGGTGGTGTGATGAATTTATTTTAAGCTGTATGTCTGTTATACGTAACTGTTCTGCCTGATAGTTGAGAAGAAGGCATCGTTCCATTTATTCTGATGCTCATTTGCTGTGGCATGTTAGTAGCAGATTTTTATTAGTTTTTTTCTTCAGTGGAGGGGAATAGTGATGCCTTTTTATGTATCAAATTTTCAGAATTTCATTTGATGTGTATGCTAGAAGTAGGTATTTTGCATGTGATATTCAATAACTTGTGCCAGAAAAATCATCTCACGCCCCTCCAGTACAGATTCTCATCTCAACCGAAAAATAGCGAGTAGTGCAGTCTTTTGGGTACTGGGGCACTTCCAGAATTCACATTGCAATTTACAACATAAATGTCACAATGGGAACCTTTAATGCTGAGCTCCTGGCCACAGGCAGAAGTAACTCCAGCCTGGGGTTTACATTTTTCAATGTAAAAGTGGTTGAGGTAGGTCCTGCCCCTAAGCCGTAGTGCAGTAGTGCAGGAAACACCCTGCTCCTGTCCATTACTCCTTTCAGGCAAGGATGACAAACTTGGTGAAGTATTGGCCCTTTGATTGAATCCACCTCAGCTCCAATATGGATACACAGTTTCTGTTAAATCCATGTCTGGAACACACTCTTTTTGTCAGTATCCATTGCTGATGCAAAATATTAGATATGCAGATGATTTGAGTGCACAAATGTACATGGACCTAAACAAAGTCTGCCTTATTTGAGCTCAGTTTGTCACACCAGTTGTAGCTTAGACAGCAGGATATGGCCTCATGCATGTAGAGAACATCAAGAAATGAATTTAACTTATTATATTCTTAAAGGAGCCCACAGATAACCTCGAGGATAGTCTTCTGTATACTAGACCTGAGTTTATTATAGGAACTGAAGGAGAAGAGGAAGACAAATCAGCACCAAAGCATGGAGAAAACCCAGGAAATCACACAGAGACCACAGAAAATGCTGGTAGGTAGAGGCTGAAAAGGTTATTTCAGTAAGGCTATAAAGAAATGCTTATACTCATATACAATACAAGTTTCTGGAGCAGTCGTTCAAGTCCAACAGTGCACAGTCACTTTTTTTATCATGCATTTAATTCTTTCAACATATTAATTAAATAGGCTGTAAGGAAGTTGATACCAAATGTGACTGTCTCTCAAAAAAGTGTTAAAAGAAATCTTGGCTTTTTGAATGCATAAAGTAGCAAAAACATTACATGCCAAATTCCATGCTGTGCTAACTTTACTGACTGCACGGTTAATGTGCCTAGAATTAATTTATCTCTCATCACCTTAACATTCTTTAGTTTAATTTTGAATCCACAGATAAAGGAACTTTAAAATTGTCTGTTACTTACATTTTTAACAGCGATAAAGAATGACACAGAAAGGAAGTTTTGTTATCAGCAACTTCCAGTTACCTTGAAGCTCATATACACTATATTGCAGGTAACGTGGATTACTTGTCAGTTTAGTTTGTATTGTTGGTGAAGTGGTGTCATTGTACTGAGAGAAGAACATCTGTTTACACAGGAAATGTCAAGGTTTGAAGAACCAGACATTCTTTTTAACATGCTGAATTGTCTGAAGATCCTGTGTCTCCATGGGGAATGCCTGTATATAGCAAGAAAAGACCATCCACAGTTTCTTGCCTATATTCAAGATCACATGCTGATTGCAAGGTGGGTTTTTATCGCACATTTTGTCTTCATGCTTCATTGGTTCTCCAAGTATACATTTGTTGTTAGTGTCAAAGAATTTGCAAGTTTACAATGGAAAATTAACAAGAGTGGTAGGGATGTGTGGAAAGATCAGGAAACCTGTATAAGAGTTCATTGCATGGGCTAATTAAGATGTGAATGAAATCAAGGTACCCTGCACTGTCCATCATGGCTACTCTATCGTGTACCACCTCTTTTGCAATGAGTCAGAGTCTCTCATATTCAATAATACCATTACCTGAGACTGATGTATCTTCCTGGACTCTACAAAATAAAATAAAGGATGTTGTGGAGGCAGGCACACAGTTTATAGGGCCTTAGCATTAAAGCTGAGAGAACAATAGTATTTCACCTTATTTTTATGAGGGAAAGGAATTTTGTTCACTTAGAATCAAAGTGAATTGGAATGAATCTGTGCATTTTAAGATTCTCTTTGGAGAAAGGGACTTTTGCAGAAAACTGGCTGAATAAACATCAGCATATGATCTTCTGAAATAGTGTGTTTGTCAGCACTTAACAGCTGCTCTATATCAATTTCACTGCAGACCTCCCAAGACTTAGGGTTTTAGCAGCCTAGAGAATCTGTCCTGAATCTAAATACCAGCAAATTGTGAATATCCAACTTCTTAGTTACTTGTGGATGCACATGATTTGTGGTGCCAAGACAGTTCATGTGGCTTATGTGGTGTAGCTGGTCATGCTGAAACTCCTAATTCATAGCATAGACTGTGTTCCATGGCAGTTGTCTTGAATTAGGCAGACTCTTTCAAAATCTGAAGTATTTCAACGTGAGGAATATTTGAACCTGGATTTTCAGGAAAAAAACCACTGTAGTTGAAGATTAGCAAATAGCTCTGTTTTCCTACTCTGTTTTTACTACAGTCCACTCTGTCGTATTCACATAAATGCCCAGGATGGCTCATAAATATTTTCATGAAAAGTTCTTTACCTGTAGAAGAAAGGATATCAAGGGAGTGTCTTTATAAGCATGCTTGCTCTCTTTTGTCTTGCCAGCTTGTGGGGAGTTGTGAAGTCTGAGTTCTCTCAGCTTTCTTCCCTGGCAGTCCCACTTCTTCTTCATGCACTTTCGCTTCCCCATGGAGCTGACATTTTCTGGACAATCATAAACAGCAATTTCAACAGTAAAGACTGGAAGATGAGATTTGAAGCAGGTGGGCCTGAGAAATGTACTCTATTTTCTCTTTGTTTCTTCTCTGAAGAGGTAGAGCTTTCTCTGCTGTAACTGAGGAGACCTGTAATAGATGATGATCTTTTTGCTGCTTTGGAGAGTTTTGGAGATAGTTTGGTGCGAAACTATGGCACAACAGTGCAGTAAAATAGATGAGAAGATGAGACATTTTGGATAATAATCAAAATTACAACTCTTTCCAGCTATTTTTTTGTTGTTACTTTCTCAGCTGTGCATATTTCTAGGAAATGTGTATTAATCAGTACATAAACCATTGCCTAAATGAATATGCCTCTTTTCTTATCTGGGTGCATGACTGCTACAGTGGAGAAAGTGGCTGTGTTGTGCAGATTTTTGGACATTCACTCTGTGACAAAAAACCACCTACTGAAGTACTCTTTGGCTCATGCATTCTGCTGTTTCCTGACTGCTGTGGAAGATGTCAACCCAGCAGTGGCTACAAGAGCGGGCCTGTTACTTGACACCATAAAGCGGCCAGCTTTACAGGTGGGTGTGTTACCTGGGAAAAAATACATTCCAACAGGAAACAGGCTTTTCACCTGGAGTTCAGATGAACAGCGTTGCAGTCACTGCTAATACCTCTTTAGGCAAGCGTTATTGGTCTTGGTGCTTGACATATGCACAGAATAGCCAAGGCAAATGATACTGCCCTACCGCCAGCTTAGAATCATGGAGCCGTTTACATTGGAAAAAATAATTTTTAAGATCGAGTCCAACCGTAAATACTTTGATGACTGCAGAGGATTACTATTGTGTTTGAACTGCTGTTGTAGAAAACTGTAATTTTTTTTTTTATTATTTGAAAATAATTTGATATTTTTCAATTAAAAAAATGCATTTCTAAGTCTTATGACGCCCTGCTGAGCTCACAGTGAGAAAGTATATTTGAGCAAAAAAAAACATGGTCTTGATCTTTACAAGATTTACTTAGGCATGTAACTTCAAGAGAGAGCCTGCCAGTCAGGATTCACATGAGTAAGTCTAAACAGATATGGAAGTGAGAAAAGCAAGATAAAAAAAAATAAATCTCATAGAACAATTCAGTTCTAGTTCTCTGGAGAATAGAATGAGTATGTATTTTAAAGAGTTCGAGGTTACTGCCTATGAAAAGCTGTTAATATTTGCTAGTTTAATTCCATTTGGTACCTTTTCAAAATAGTTTCCAGAGACCTTGAGTTCAGTGACATTGTTACTGAACTTGGGTTCCATGAGACCAGTATACTGGCACTTTTATATTTAATGTGTGGGCTTTCTTCTCGAACTTAAGTCTTAGCACTACAGACAAAATTCTAGTGCAAATAATGTACAGAAGAATTTTGAGGCAAAGTGCCTCTGATACACTTCACAGTGTAATTTTTCTTCCTCTGTTTAGGCTTGGTGATTCATTCTTTTTGTAATTAAGGGCTTGATTCAGTTACCTGAACATAAGGTTTTTCTTGGATGGGGAGTGTGAGCGAAGTACTTTGATATTGTGTACCAAAAATGCAGTAGGACAGAACTTTGCTGGTACCTTTGTATTACTCAAAATCTTAGAAAATTCTACATTCAAAATATGATGCTTGTTTATGTCTTTATTTACCTTGCTTTCCCACTGATATCAGTAGCATTAGTTCTTATTTAAAGACTTGGTAGAAAAAAGGAGCTAAACCTTGGTCCTGTACTAATTGACAGGAGAAGTTACAAGCTTTGACGTCCCTTTGCTTTAAAAAAATCCTTAAAAGATCCCATATCTCAGTTATGTGTTGTTTTTTGTTTCCCTCTATAGGGTCTCTGCCTCTGCCTTGATTTCCAGTTTGACACGGTTGTCAAGGATAGGCCCACAATTCTTAGTAAGCTTTTGCTACTTCATTTTCTAAAAGCAGATATCCCAGCTTTGAGCTGGGAGTTCTTTGTGAATCGCTTTGAGACTCTGTCTTTGGAGGCACAGCTTCATCTGGACTGCAACAAAGAATTCCCTTTCCCAACAAGTAAGCAGAATTGAAATCAATCTGATCACTTTTTGTCAGCTTCTGGAATTTTAGCCGCCTGCAGGAGTCTGAGAGAGTTGCAGGTCTCACATGTATAAATTCTCTGAAATTAACTAATCTTTCAGGCTAAAATAAAATAAATTGAGGTGAGCATTTTTTACTTCCTGAATATGGATTAGGCTGTATTCTGTTGCAGCTCTGGGTGTCATGTTTTGGTCTCATTCGGATATGATTGCCAGCCTTGGTTGAATTCTGGTCTGGTTCTGTGATCGCCTGCAACCGCATTAACCCACTTGTTCTACTGTAGATATTCTAATGCTGTCATGTTTGCTATTCTCCAAGTCCCAGATCATGCCCAACCCTGTCCCGTGGTGGTCTGTACAAAGGCAGCCCTAGGAGCTGTTTGACCCTCAAAAAAGCCCCAGTGTATGGGGCACAGCATAAGAGATACACGGACTCCTAGAGCCAGTGCTCAGTTAACTATTATTGCAGTGACAAAAGTTTTTAAATGTTTGGCCTATTCATACTTGGTTTCTTGATGAGAAACCAAATCTCCTTCCTTTTACTAGGGAGGGACTAAAAATTACTTCATGCCTAAATTTTTAGAATGCTAAATAATTGAAAACTTCCTAACCCAAGTGGTGGCCCATGAGTCAGATCTATTTCCATCTGATTTTCCTGAAGGAGATGGGAACAGCTGTTTGAACAATGTGTGTTCCCTCAGCAGCCTAATGCTTCCTTCTACTTTTGCATGGAGCCCAGTGCCTAAAAAAGCCCAGGTGCTGCTACTGCTGCACAGGAGAGGGGTGGAACTGCAAAGGTATTTTCTTTTCTGTATGTGAGTAGCTTGACCCAATGCTGGGAACTGCTGCTGTGGGCCGAGGACAGAATCTTGGCACTAGTTCCTAACGCCTCTGACTGCAAATGTAGGGCAATATCTTGAAATAGGAATATTTCAGAGTGATTTAAAATAAGCAGAAGATAATTTTCAGATTTCTTTTTAACTTTTCTCTCTGCCGTTTCAAAGACATGGGTGATGCAAAGGATGGGCTCACCGACTTCAGTCACTCAGATGATTAAACTCAAAGGGTTTCAGTGCACTATAGGTATGAGTATGGAAAAGTATTGGTGATCCCATTAAGACATGCAGCGGTACTGCTGGTAACACCACTATAACTCAATAATCGACACTCGCAGGTTTTTTGAGTTCAAATTCAGGATGGTAGGAGTAGGCATAACAGGAGGTTAGTAAGGCAAAACTAGAGGCCACGGTTGGGTATGAGGGCACTAAATGTGATCCATACTTGTGAGAGTTCTGCCCTTTTAAATATGAGGCACCTCCTATTCTCTTATCCTGAAATTCAGATCTTGGTTTCAGGAATCTGTTTTTGTCAAGTAACAGCATAATTTTTTAACATAGTTATGCCTTTTGGGGTGTTACGGATTTCAGAATGCGAGCATGCAGATGAGTGCCTTGCAGATGGACCCCTTGGGCCCATATGAAACTTTTCTTGGCTTGAGTGGGACCTGGGGCCCAGTTGCATTTGGCACTTGGCAGCAGTAGGGCCTCCCCATGCTGTGGAATGAATCCTAACTTGGTCCCTTGCATTTGCAAAGCTATCACTGCTGTCCGGACAAATGTGGCCAACCTCAGTGATGCGGCAATGTGGAAGATCAAGAGGGCTCGTTTCGCGCGCAACCGTCAGAAGAGCGTGCGCTCCCTGAGGGACAGCGTGAAGGGACCCGCCGAGTCCAAGAGAGCGCTCTCCCTTCCAGAAACCTTAACCACCAAAATTCGTTGAGTATCTATGTTTTCGTGACACACCTGTATCTTCTCCCTTAGGATCATATCCCGTTGATGGGTAGACATTGGAATTGCCAATATTTATCCAGTTGGAATGGCAAAGTTAGGTTTCTGACTGCTTTGGGCATTACTCGGATAATGACAAGTTAGTGAGTTTGACAAAGAACACAGACATTGTGTCTAGATGTGTCTGTTTAAAATGCCAGAATAAAATGCTCCAAGACTAGTTTGTCTTTTCTACATCTTAAATTTTATTTGCGGCTAATATGCAGTAGTTTTGTCTTAAATAGATACAGTGTTTACAGAAAAATTCCTCTGTTACTGATTTATTTATTAATTATAATTATTAAATAGTGCATGCAGCATATGCTAGATGTCTTAAAAACAGCTGTTAATGTCTCAAATGAGTTTTTGAATATATTCAGAATTCCGTTGTTAAGCAAACAATGTCCATGCAACATATCCTTCCTGCTGGCTTCTACAGGAGGACCTAGGTGCTGGAAAACCATAGGATTGTGTGGAGTGCCATGCAGATACCTTTCCAAGCAGAAATAAAGCCTGGCCCTTCTCATTTAGAGAATTTTGCAAACACAGATCAGTCCTTATATTCAAATTGGACCTCTCACATTGCTCTTACCCATACAATAGGAACTGATAAAACTTTCGAACCTGGGTGATCTATTAACTTAAAAGGTAACTTTCTTTCCAAGACTGCAATATATATTCTTTCCAACACCTCCCCCGCCCCACCCTAAATATTTTGGGATTCTTAGGTAATCCTTCATGACCAGTTACTGATGCTGCACAGGGACTCCTGTGTGATGACTCTTGTACCAGCAAAATTAAATGATGGAGAAAATTAGAGTTACAGAACATGGTGCACAAAGTCTGTAGGGCACACAAGTGACATGTTCCAAGCAGTTACACTCACTGTCTGACAACAGTGCATGAGTAAATGAAAATAAATGTGCTAACACTGAATATATGCTAAGTGTGAGATGTCAGTGCTGCCTTATTAAACAGAGTTGCTCTTGTTTTCTTTTAAAGCTGTGAGCTTGACCAGACATGAGCAGTCTGCACCAGCGCTTGGAGGAACACCAGAACAAACACCAGGTGGGTTGACAAGGGAGGTGTGTTTTGATGGAACAGGAAAAGGAAGGCTCTAACTCTGACTTTCTTGCTGAATCATGAGATAAACTTACATGAGATGGAAGTTGTCTAAATGGCAGAGTGAATCACATCTCAGCATGGTTCCAAAAAGTGTAAATTGAAGCTTTGCTCTCCATCTGTACTGAAAGCTGCTTCCAGGTGTAAATAGTACTTTGGAGTTGGGAGGAGGTTAGTCAGTCAGTCAGCTATGCCAGCAGTGCCTCACCCTCTTGTGTTCCATTGCCCACAAGTAAATATTTGCTAGACTTGCCCCATGGGTCACCTGTTTTGAGTCTGATCTTTGTCCTTCAGGTTTTAAAGACTGCAGACAGAATACTTTTGCCTGTCAGTACTGTATATTACACATCTCCTCTGCATGCTCATAGATGTCTCTAGTCCCTTATTTTGTATTTACTGACATTTTGTGAAGATGTCGCCCTTCTGTCAGGTGTCTGTAGAATAGGCAGCACAGTAGGGTCCAAGTAATCTCTCAGTAATTGTGGCTACTGACAGTTATTGCTCTGAGTGCTGTGTAGACTGATGATTTGAAAGTGAAGAGATGTCAGATTCAGATCTTTTCGTATTCCCTCTTTAAGACTTGGGATACTTCCAACAGATGCAAATTCATAATCAAAACATATCAACTTACTCAATGATCAGCTGGAAGGAAGATACCTTGTCACTGTGGGAGCTGACTAAGCTGTGAAATGAAATAGGGGAGTTTCTGAGTTAGCAGGATATAGCCTGCTGTGCTAGCCCAGTGAGAGCTGGAAATCAAACAGTTCCTTACAGAACATACGTGAGGGTTGTCACAGGCTCACAGAGGGAACAAGTGATGTAATGATGCAATAAACAGGTATGTCAGTGGATGATTGTTCTTCATTTAATGGCACCAACGACCTTCTATATACTGGGCTTAAAGGAATTTGTTGCATAAGAAGTGTCAGTCTCACAGTAGGCATTGTTAAACAATGTGGTTTTATTAGATGTATTTTGGTATTTCTACACTTTACTTTCCAGGCTCAGGTAGTTCATCACCTAAGGTTAAAACAGTTTCCACTAAAAATGTGTATATAAAATGTTTCATGTAGCTACTGATCTCAAGAAAACTCTGATGATATGATTCAGAATATGACAGATGATTTGGGAACTAGAAGACTGATTACTGCCGCTTTTCTCCTGCCCAATATTTATTATTTCTTCCTAAAAGCTTAAATGTTTGTAAAAAAAATTGTTTTGAGTGTTGTTTCAGTTTTTAACACTGCATTGGCAGTACTGAGCATATCTGGTTCGGCTAAGGAACTGACTGACTCCTAAACGGAGGATGTACATCTGTTGTAGAAAAACATGCATTTTATACATAGCACTTGAATGAACCAATTTGCATGCTCAGCTGTCCTTTCTAGATCTAAAACAGGCATCCTTGCACAGTCCAAATGCAAGCTGAATTCAGTGTGCATTCTGTATGGATTAAACACCAGGATCATCTATTTGTTCCTATATTCTCTGCAGTGTCCAGGATAAGTCACTGAGAGAGTTTCATTGATAGGGATCACAGCTGGGATGATGAAGCATGAAGTGATTCTGATCTGATGTTTTATGTTACATTGTGATACACCTTCGAGTAATTTGAAGGTAAAGGGATCTGATATAAGGGGCACTTGAATAAAGAGATGAATCTTTGGAGGTAAGGCTAGATTGAATTCAGGCATGGAGGCTGTATATTAACTGTGTCTGTGAGTTTGGTGATGTGAGAAGGTTTTGATGAGGGTTGGGGAGTATATGTGTGTGTCTAATATACCTTATATAGGAACATACAAATGCACACAAATTTCAAGGGATAAAAGTTATCTTAGCCACTCTTGAGATAGAGCTGTCTTGGTTTTGCATTCTTAGCTTGGATTTAAACAGCCTCATGTGGTAACAGGATACTCTGTATCTTGTGTTGATGAAATGAATGTTTAGTTCAGGCTTGATATAACTTAAGACTCATTCCAGACAGCAGAAGTTTTCCACACTCTGAAGATCTATTGACTAAACTGGATTGGAGAGTTTTTGCAGTTTTAAACAAGTAGTTCTCCGTTGCTGGTTTTTGGCAGGTTCCTACATCAGAAATAAAAATGGGGTGACTGACATTCCATAGTCTTGATCCTTAGTAGAGCTATGAGAAACAAATCAGGGTCAAGCTCTGTTCACTCTATCCTGCTGTATAGTTTTCCATGAGGGTAAAGTATGAGAAATGAGATCTTTAATGCATCAGGAAGTGTAGTAATATTTCTGGAAAAGTAAAATGTCAGGAAAAGTCCTGGGAAGTATCTGTTATCTAGTGTTAGAATTATGAAACACTGTCAAAATTGAACATTTTATCACTGAGCTTCTAAATTATATTGTTCAGCAAGTGAAAGTAAAATAGTTTAATCTTTTCAGATTAATTCCTCTTTGAATTCTATTTGGAGAACCAGGAATTATTTAGAGCCCAATGATCCTTTCACTCATTTCATCTTATCTCCTTCTTTGGTTTATTGAAAATCTCACAACATATTATAGAGATGAAAATAAATAGGGCTGAATAGAACAGTCGAATATCATCCTTATGAAAATTGTGTCTTTATGATATAATTCCATGGAAAATTTTAACCTGGGTGTAATATTATATAAGAATATAAGATTATTTCTCAGTTTATACCCATGAAGCTAAGATTATTTTGTGTACATTTTTAATGTGCTTCTGAAAATGGTTTTTGCTTTATTTCTGATCCTAATTATTTCAGAATTCATTGTTTTCTTTTTGCATCTGCAAATCTTGGTCCAGCAAAAGCCTGGGTAGGGAATTTTCATCTTGAAGGAGGGTTTTTAAGTAAAAAATCCCAGTGAAAACTGTCTGGAACAAAAAAAATATTGTATAACATGGAGTTCATTATTTCTTCTTACTCAGATAAGACCAGTAAGGGAAAGTTATTCTTAATAGAAGTGGGTCTGAAAATTCCTGTCCCCCAGCATAGTTTTAATTTTCACCTGTTATAGAAATGAAAACCATCTCCCATGCTTTGCAAAACAGCCAAACAAACCTTTGTTCACCCACCAATAAAAATGCAACATACTTTAAAATTATTTTAAAAACATTACAGAAATTGCAGTTTTTCTTGTGAAGAACCTAAGAGAGATGTGGTTGTACCAGCAAAGAAATCCCTTGTCAGAATAGCGTATCACATTGAGAATATGGGTAAATTAGAGTATTAAAATAATACTATTTATTTACAAGTTATTTGTAATAATACAAGTTATTTAAGAGAAATTAAGAGAATAAGATTCGTGCTAATAGGGGAAGTCTTCATTCTTTGTTTAATCATTATTTGGTACAGTTTTTCGTATTTCCTACCTTTGCCATTTTGTACATTTTCCTCTGGCAAAGACTGGTGTCCACTAATGTTTACTGAAGAAAGAATGATAACCATACCAGATGAGAATCTGGTGGCAGTGGGATTTGATGGATGTGGAAGAATAATAGTGTTCAATTTGGCAGAAATGCCCTGGGATGGGAAATAAGGTGCTCCGCTAAATATGGGAAAGCTGAGAAATGGAGTTGAGTGTACACAGTAGGTGTTTCTGTGCTATTGGGCCTGAGACAACAGAGGAACAATGTCCTCAGAAATGCATGCCTGTCTCCTGCAACTTCACTGTGTGTATTTGGGCAGAAATGGAGCAGTGAACTCTGGAAAAAAATTCTTGTGTATTTTGTACCCTGTTTTTGGATTTACAGTTTACACAGTGTTCTCCAGTGTCTGATACCAATGGCTCTTGTGCCCATAGGACAACCTTCCCCAGAGAATGATAATACAATAAAAGACCTGCTGCCAGAGGATGCTGGGATTGACCACCAGACTGTCCACCAACTCATTACAGTGCTCATGAAGTTCATGGCCAAGGATGAGAGCAGCGCAGAGTCGGACATCAGCAGCGCTAAAGCTTTCAACACAGTCAAGCGCCATCTGTACGTCCTGCTTGGCTACGATCAGCAGGAAGGATGCTTCATGATTGCACCCCAAAAAATGCGTGTTTCAACCTGCTTTAATGCCTTTATTGCTGGAATAGCACAAGTAGGTGAAGGCACTTAGTATTTTTTGCTGCTATTTATTATTACCTGTTGTTGAAATGTTGGTAGCACAGCCTTCTTTGTAGCAAAATGATGGTTGAATGAGGTACTCCTACGTAAAACTTCACCTCTTCAGCTGGTCAAAGAATTTGTTTCTACTGGTAGTCTAAAGTTGCTGTCTCACTGGCAAAGAGACGATGGTTTTGTGTGCATGGAGGCATGCAAATACTACCACTATATGAAAAATTAGAGACTGCTTCTAACCTCTGCCATCTTGCACTAGCCTTTGAATGCCTTACTTTCCTCACGAGTATTTCCTCCTTCCTTCTTCAGGAAGACCTGGGATCCATGTATTTTTATTTTGTTTCCCTATGTGAATGGTCTGTGAACTCTTCAACATTCTTCACTTTGCAGGAGGCTCATTTTTCTTCCTTACAGTGCATCAGGACTTTCTGTTCTCCCTTTCCTAGGGAGTGGTATTGCCATCGTGAACTTTTGCCTATATTGGTATGATAAATGACCAAGCACATCCTTGCCTTGTGCCTTCTTTCTCCATCTTGTAAAGAGGACCATAATTTTCTACCTCACAAGGCTCTTCCAAGGCTTGATTAATTCCCACTGATAGAGTAGTGGGTGATACTGGGCTGAAAAATGTTTCACACTTGCAGAGTATTCCTATTTGCAGTGGAGCATCATCATCACCAATGCTTTTTCCTTATCAGAGTCTCTCATAAATGAGTACCTTAGGGGCAGAAGAGGGCTCTGATTTCAGATGTCCGCTGTAACCTTCAAACATTTCTCAAAGCTATCCATTTCTCTTCTGTATCTGCAATTCTTCCCAGGATTTTCTGGTTGATACATTGGAATCAGTGATTTTTCAAAGTAAAATGTCATGCTGATAGTTGGATAAACTTTTCACAGCTGTGGAGATGTCAGGTATCCATATTTCAGGAGGCAAAATAGATGGTGTTAATGCAAACTGGGTAGCTGCAAATGCATCGTGTTCCATTGTCCCAGAGCACTATGGCTCTGTGCTAATCATCTTTCATTTGTACAGTTTTAAGCTAAAGAGTGTAAAAGGAGATTCAGATCTGTTACTGTTGTACTGAGAGTCTGGAAGTGGCAGTTCAGATCACAGTGCAGTGTCTTCCACATTTTTCCATGTGTTTTCCAAGTTTGGAAGCCCAAATTTCAGTGATCTTAATTGGCCTGATTTTCAGAAGTAGTCTTACTGCAGTTGTAAATATCCTTGTAAATATCCCTGTAAATATCCCTAAATATCCAGCCCCCGCCTTTCTCTTCCACCTTTAAAATGTCTTGTGAGAGCCAAATTCACCATTTGTGTTTAAAAGCTTTATAATTGAATCCTGGTTCCTCTGACATCAAAAGGAGTTTGAGAACTTCAGTAGGCCAGGGTTTTTCTCTGTGCAGCAGACATCAAAATTTTAATTTGTAATTTGAGAGAATTCTTTTCTTAGCTGTAGGGCTCCTTTGTGTTTGGAATCACCTTTGCTGCAAGAGAAATGCCATTTGCAATCCGAAGATGAGTTTACAGAGTGAAAGTTTGGTACTGAGCCCTTCAGAGATCTATTTCATTTACTCTTCTTTCCCAAGCCATCAATACTTGCTTTCCCCCGTCAGTTCCACAGAGATTGGGATTGCGTTGGCTTGCTGGTTGGTTGATTTTGATTCCAAGCTTGGTTCGAGTGGACTGTTCAATGAATAAAAAGTCGAACGTCTGTTAGTGTTTTTCACCGTGAAGTCAGAGTGTTTTGGAGTCCCGGAAGCCCGGGTTTCTCTGCAGTGGCGGTGCCTGCCCGCGCGGTGGCGATGTTGCGCAGCGCGTTGGCCTGGTGCGGGCTCCGCTCCGCCTGTCACACGGGCTTTATTCCTTTATTCCTGTATTCCTCTATTCCTTTATTCCTCTATTCCTTTATTCCTGAATTCCTTTATTCCTTTATTCCTCTATTCCTTTATTCCTTATTTTCCTGCAGCAGCTTTAAAAATGGCTCTGCCCAGCGCCAGGCATGTTTGCGTTTCAGTATGTGCTCTGTTAGGCAGCGCTCGGTCTGCTTTGTATGGATGAGTTTTTCCTCACCGTGCTCATCACTCCCCGAGGGAACACGGCATTGCAGGGTAGGACCAAATTTGGTGATTATAAACCATATATTCGACTGGCTCACCCTGCATGGATAGACATGGGGTTCTTCTGTTTAGCTCTACACATGCAACACAAGTATTTGAGACAGCTGCACATCAAACTGGAGAATTTTGCAGGGAAAAACTTCTAGTCAGCTTGTTCAGAAGAGAACCTGAGACATGAGTTTAGTGTTTGTAAATTAGGCTCATCTGCTTGTTCTAATAAAAACAAAACAAAAGAAGTACAGACTGTCTGTTTAGATGTAGAGGGCTGCTGATAAAATCCATTAAGTCCACTGAAACTGCAGGGACATGTTAGATCTTGGGGGTTGTGCTGGAGCTGGCTTGGCCTGCTGTCACACCTTCCCAGGTGTCAACCCGTGTAGGGCAGCATCAGACACAAGGGCTTTGTGGAGTCTTGTTATGATCTAGTTTAACTGCTGATTTCCGCATGTGGGATTTTAAGAATAGCTGATGTTGGAAGACTGATAGGAAGATTATGAAAAATAGCATTGCAGTTCCAATCGAACACACAGTTGTGCCAGGGTAGTGGGAATATATGGCCTCACTGTACTTTAGAATCACTCCTAGGATTCAAAGCACTATGACTGGTCCCAAATAGCATGATGTTCTTCAAAGGTCATGGTGGAGGAAAGACATATGACTAACAGTAATCACAGCAACCTGTCTGCAGCAACACCACTACTTAACATTGATGAGCATTTTATTTAGAACAAGATATTTTTCATTTGCTTTATTCTTGGATCCTTTAGGATTTGTGTGCTTAAACTTCCTGCAAAACATAGCAGACACTCTTACCTTTGGTAAAGTGAAGAGTGGTAACGTAGCATCATTACCTGATTCCAGAACCTGGGGCTTAAAAAACCCCAATGCCTAATGTCGAAAGCCTGTTGAGAAAAAAATGAAAACTGCCACTACAATGTTAAAATGTTAATACAAAGCCCCCAAATAACAAAAAAACACAACCCTCAAAACTCACAACTGCATTCTGTCTGTTAAACATGGGATATACGTGATATGTTTTTGTGTATTAAAGCATGATCAACTTGTGCTGTAATACAAGGCTATTTCAGCATAATATATTTTATGAACTTGCCAGTGTATCTTAAAATTTAAACTGTACTGGATGAAAGGCTTTCAGAACACATTCTCTTTTGTTTCGTTCTGCCTATCTGGCTAAAATGAGAAGGCGGCAAGCTGGCAGAAAGCTTCTAAATGGTGGTGAGACTTTCTTAAAACCATTTATTTCTTTTCACTTAACTAATACCTCAACTATATTAATTATTTTGTTTTTCAACATCAGTGGATTTGGTATGGTGAGGTAACTCCTGTGTTCTTTTCAGGTGATGGACTATAACATCAACCTGGGAAAACACCTTCTTCCCTTGGTGGTGCAGGTGTTGAAATATTGCACTTGTCCTCAGCTAAGGCATTACTTTCAGCAGCCTCCTCGCTGCTCTCTGTGGTCCCTCAAACCTCACATTCGGCAGATGTGGTTAAAGGCTTTGCTTGTTATTCTCTATAAGGTGAGTGGTCTTAACAAGACACTGTCCACAGAAAAATTTATGCTTCAGTTTGAAATTTATTACAGGGAACACCTAAATGTATGGCAAGTGCAAGGAACTGTAAAGGACACTTTTCTCTGATATACTTACTCACTGCATTTAATTTCAATGTCTGAAATAATTAGTATTTAGTCTGTTCAACTGACTTCCTCTGTGCTTCTGCAGTCTATATTGTCTTTCAAGTGTTTGCCTGAGAAAGGAAAATATGGATTTGAAAATAGGAAAATAATGTATGAAATTCCAGTGAGGAGTATTTTGAGTAACTTAGAATTAGTTTTTAAAAAAACAGTAGTGCCTTTAAATGGAGGAACGTGTCAGTTTAGCAGTTTGTATTCTTTAGCTGAGTGATAAAAAGTGAGCGTTTGAAGAATTGCTGTTAAAATGTAATGCATTTATGCACTGAAATGGATCTATGAATACTTTTGATATGCTTAACAAATTTCTAGCACGTCTATAGAGTGTACAAAGAAGTGCAGACACTAAGTGTTACTAATATAGACTTTTAATATTTTATTAAAATAATTCTGTGTCCAAAGCTGTCAACAGTCCTGCTTCTCTTGATGCATTTGGAAATGTACAATCAAGAGAAGGCAAAGGGCATCCAGCTGACAATATTATTGTAATTTTTCTGTTTTACTGCCTGAATGTTTATCCAAGGAGAAAAGTTAGTTTTTAAGCTGAAGTTTTTCTCTTTTGCTGAACAGTACCCCTACAGAGACTGTGAAATCAGCAAGATTGTACTTCACCTAATCCACATCACAGTCAATACCCTCAACGCTCAGTATCACAGCTGCAAGCCCCATGCAACTGCTGGTCCTTTGTATAGTGACAACAGTAACATAAGCCGATACAGTGAAAAGGAGAAAGGTACTTTTAACACTCTAATTTGTATGATAGTCATTGATTTAATCCATGAATCTTGCAGATGTTGCAGAAATGGGTAAATATGGTCTGAACTTTAGAACGTAATATTTGGAATTGAGTCTGAAGTCTGACTTATCTGACCAGTATGGCCATGTATAGTAAAAGGCATTCTCAGCTGCTCCATAGCCTGAGTTAGCACAGTGATCTCACATCTCTCTTTTCTATGCCAGTGCTAGCTGATCATGCTAACACACAAGGTGTACAACCAGCCTGACACCACGTTCTGATTTTACTTTGTAATAACATGAAATAGTAGCAAATATTTGATACTGAAAAGAGGAAACTATGAATTCAGTCTATAGTTTTTCTCTTTAAAGGGGCTGAAGTTGAAAAGGTTAATGCAAACGTCTATGTGGATGTCTAAAGGCAAAAGAATGTAAGGTTCAGCTCTTAGACTCTGCGTCTGATTGTTAGCTCTGTATGTGCTTGCCAGGTGTAGCAGAGGTACTGTGGTGATGTGAACTGGTGGAAGCTTGGGGCTTCTAGTAGCACAGTGTCACTGAGTGTAATTCCTTAGGTTTGTGAGGTTAGTTATAGAATAAGTGTTAATGATCAAAGTTTAACAGGTTCTTTTGATATTCTGTAGCCTACTTCCATCTATTTTGCCTTTTAGCTGCTTATTTGCTGTTTACATCTTCCTTCTCAAATACTCTTCTTAGTATGCAGCAAACTCTTCTGAAGAAAAATCCAAGAAACTCTTATGTTTTCATGTCAGTATCTTTTCCTCTTTTGCTGCTTGTTGCTTGTGAAAAGATATCCCGCAAAACAAGAGCACAGCGTTTTGTTTACCTGAACGCCCTATTACTCTGCTCTGGCAAATTAAAGCAACTTTAACGTGAATTTAAACTATATATTGCATATCCCCACTCGGTTGGACATTTTGTATTGCTGGTGGAGGGCTTAGAGGGTTAAGATAACTGTGGCCTTACTATGAATTTGTCTTTGTTTTGAGACAGTGACTTAATTCATAATGACTTAATAATGCATTTATAAAGTGCATTAACTTACTGGATTGATTCTAAGATGTTTTAAAGACAAAGTGAGGTGCCCAAGTACCCAGCTTGTCCAATACTGGTTCCCTGGGTGGCCTTGTGTCTCACTTCAGCGTTGTTTCCTTATGTTTACAGTAAGGAGAATAATATTTACTTGCTTTCCAAGGCTGTTCCGAAGGGCTTTGGGCTGCACAGAGGTAAAAGACCATAAATGGGCAAATTTTACTCTGTAAATACTGACTTAACTATAGGCTTGTTCTCCTCCTTTGTGGAAGGGCTGCAGAAAAAGGAGAATGTAGAAAAGTTTTCTTTCACCTGCAAAAAGCAGCCAATTTAATTCCATAGGGACTTGGAAAGCTGAAGCCTTTCCCACCTTTTCTAAAGAGACTTGTTTATTCACCGGTCAGGTGGTGTGTGTGTTGCTGTCATCATCAGAGGTGGTGTTTAGATAGCGAACAGATGAGGATTTTGTTGTCAGGCAGCAAGAATTCCTATGCTGAAGATGGATTTCCCCACTACTGAACTTTTTTCCTAGTTTTTCTGCTGAACTTTGCTGTGGGGATCATGAGTGTTGTGGTGATCAAGTGTACTGACTGCTGTAGAACTGATGCTAAATATTGTGACAAGAAACATTTGCTGCTAAGGGGAAGAAGAAGTTACACGTAGGACATGACATGAAAAGTGATCTAACTTATTAAAGCCAGTTCTTGTAGAAATTCTTACTGTCAACTTTGATTGATATTTCTGGATTCATCATTTCAATTAGGTATCTTGTCCCTGATGCCCTGGTGGCAGTTTCCTATCTTCACATATACTAGCAACTTTCCAGCAGTCTCAAAGCTAAAGATATTTATGTCTCATCCAAGTCTTCAGTTTTTGTCCATTCTAGATCTTTGACTTACTTGCCCCTTCACTCCCAGACACCAGCTGCATTTCCTCTCCATATTTGCTTGCTAGAATAAACAAGGCAAACTTTGTTTTTTCTTTTGAGAGCTCTGTTTTCTTTATTGTCCCAGTAGTGTTTCTTATTTCCTTGGAGGTGGATTACTGGACGTAGAATTACGGAATGATTCCACATGATAGATATGGATTTTTTCTTTTTTTATTTGTGGTTTTTTTTAATAGCCATTTCACATAGATGGTATGGCATTTTTTTAAAATGGATAAATAGATTTGGATCTTTCTTTCTCTTTGCCATTTTCATCTGGCTAGTCTCAAATCAGAACATAAGGTTTTACTATTACTACTTAGATCAATAATTTCATAATTCATACTCTTAGGTCTTATTCTATTACTGTTACCATTATCAGATTCCCAAGATTATCAATTTCTTCCTTTTTCACTTTCTTATTTTGCTAGTTTATTACTTACCTTGCAGTTCTTGTACTGATTTCCATCTTCTTCAATTTTCCATTTCTCACTGAGCACTACAGAAGTTGTTTACTCAAGTCAGTGTCCCAATCTAGTGTATTTCTTCCATCTAAAGAATCTGTATGATTATCAGTAGAGAAGATCAGCTTAGGATGGTAGAAGCTTTATGTTTTTGTTGCACTGTAACCCATTTTGCATTTGTCTCTGACCTTAACTCAAGATGTAACAAGAATGACAAAGTTAAACCTGGGATACAAATTTTCTTGCAAAACTCATTTTTCAATGCAAGTTTAATTGACACTAGCTGAGGTTTTGTTACGTAGACAGCTTTTCATTCAAGAAATTGCACTCTCTGAAGAGTAATAAAGTTTTTTTTTTTCTCCAGCAGAGGAAGACAGTGTTTTTGATGAATCTGATATTCATGATACACCAACTGGACCTTGCAATAAAGAGTCTCAAACTTTCTTTGCAAGACTGAAAAGAATTGGTGGCAGCAAAATGGTGAAATATCAACCAGTTGAGATGAATGCTCAGAGAAGTATGAATTGTTTTGTTGGTATAAACTCATGCAGAAATACAATTTCTTACTCTTAGTTTCAAGCTACTACCTTTCTTTGTAGAGTTTGTTGCACTGCCTAATTTTAATATAACTACTCTGTCTGACTCTTATGAACACTCATTTCCCTGAATGAATTATCTTTCAGGAGTCTCAAAGTAGGCACTCCAGAATAAAAATATCTAAAATTAGAAGTTGTTTTCTGAAACATTAAGCTCTTCTGAATTAAAAAACATTTACAAGGATTTTTAAAAATTTTCTTCAACCGTTGGGCTGAAGATTTTTTACTCAAATTATTTTTTTCCAGAAATTGATTTTGTTGATAAGGTGGGACTCTACGGTAAGCAATTTTTTTGTTGCTGCTGCAAATATTATGGTTTTCCATTGGCAAAAATGTTTATTTGGGGTTTTCAAAAAGTGAGAACTATTTTGATTTCAAATTTAGGTGTCTGGAATGAATAGACTAAAAAAAAGTTGGAGAGATTTCCACTACCACTCACCTGATTTTTTTTTCTTTCAGGTTTTTGCACAGGGAGGGGGAGTGATTCTGACTAGAGCAAACACTTAAACCTTTATCACTGTTTTTTCCTTTATATCGATTCATATGTGGAGTATTTTGAAATATGGGAATATTAATGATTAGGAATATCCCCTTTTATGTGAAAATATGTAATTCATAATAATAATGAGAACAATGGTAATAATATTTTAAAATGTTCTCAATGCGTGTGTTCACACAGCAAAATACCAGTGCAGTGGCAGTGCCAGCAGGCGCAGCTGTGCTCACTGCCCTCCTCCTTAGGACGAGGAGGCAGGACTGAGTGCTGTGATAGCTGCTGAGCTCTGCTGGGTTCTAGGATCACCAGGGAACAATTCTCTGATCTCAGGCTTGTGCTGCAATATCCTCACTGTCAGTGTTACCCTTTCTTCTTGAATCAGAACCATCCCTTTTAAGCCTGTTCTGCTGCAGTAAATAATGCATAGGTGCACTACATGCAGCCATCCCAAGTGTCTGTGGAAATTACATGCCTGCGCCACCTTATTTCAATGCACAAGGTTAAACATTCTATCTTCAAGGTACATCTGTGCAGGATGAATAGAGTTGGACAGTATTTAGATAAACTCTACTATCCAAATAGCAGGGTTTTGTTACTATTTGTTGTAAAAATCAGTGTAATTTGATTCTGAGGTTGAAACAAAATATGGGCAATTTTGACTAATACTGCGTTTGTATTTAAAATGTCAGTCATGTTGAATTGTGATATAAAGATGAAGGTATCTGCCAAAAGTCTCCAACTGAGGTAGTATTAGCTTTTTCTGTTTTGATCAGGTGAAATAGAGCTGGCTGAATATAGAGAGACGGGGGCCTTACAAGACAGCATTCTACGCTGTGTGAGAGAAGAAAGCATTCAGAAAAAAAAACTGCGCTCTCTAAAACAAAAATCTCTTGATATAGGGAATGCAGACTCCCTGTTGTTTTCATTAGACGAACATCGCAGGAAGTCCTGCATAGACCGGTGTGACTTAGAAAAGCCTCCTGTCCCGGCTGCTTACACCACGCACAGGCAGAGCGATTATGGGCGGTCTCGGCAGAATTCTTCTACTAAAGCTGAAAATATAGACACACAAGAAAGTCTTCCTCATACAGAGAGTTTCCAGGAAACAAAAAGACCTGTCATACCAGAGGTTAGGCTAAACTGCATGGAAACCTATGAAGTGAAAGTGGACTCCCCAGTTAAATCTGCTGGTCCCAAGGAAGATTTAGATCTGATAGATTTGTCCTCTGATTCAACATCGGGTCCTGAAAAACATTCAGTGCTCTCCACTTCAGATAGTGACTCTTTAGTCTTTGAACCACTTCCTCCCCTTAGAATAGTGGAGAGTGATGAAGAAGAAGAAACAACAAACCCACTGAATGATGAGGTCCTTGGCAAAACTGCTGTTTCATCTCCTTCAACTCCTATCAACGTGTCTGCACTCAGCCTCAGCACAACTCCGCTGGTACAGTTCAGCATTGAAGATTGTTCCAAAGACTTTAGTTCTAAGGATACAAGCGACAAGGCTTCAGCAGGAATAGAGGAGGTCATTTCCACTTCTCCCAAAGATCAGAAGGACTCTTCACAGTTAGTTAAGTCAGAAGAATTTCAGGACGTGTCCTCTGGAAACTCGCTAACACTGAAACAGAAAAGGGACTTGCTGCAGAAATCATCTGCCCTTCCAGAAATGTCCCTTGATGATAACTCTGAGCTCAGCGTGGAGGATATTAAACCTAGTGGAACAATTCCAAGCCCAAATGTAAAGACAGTCCTTATTAAAGTCCCCGAGGATTCTGAAAAGCAAACAGAAAGTGATAAACTTGATACCAATACAGAGTCTGACACTGAACAAAACACAGAGCAGAAACAAGAAGAGGAGACTGAGGAGTCAGAATTTAAGATTCAGATTGTTCCTCGCCAGAGGAAGCAGAGGAAGATTGCTGTGAGTGCTATTCAGAGAGAATACCTGGACATTTCCTTTAACATCCTTGACAAGCTGGGAGAGCAGAAGGAGGCAGGTGAGCTCACTCACCCGATCAAAAGGTTTATTTTTGCGTGAGGGTTTTAGTAACAGACCGGAGCAAGGAGATGTGTTTATTTATAGAGAGACATGGGTATTTATAGCATCTGATGTGCTAGCTGAGTGCTTTCAGGTGTTTGTTTCTCACGAGGAATGTGCTAACCAGTCAGGTATGATGAATGTGTAAATTTGAAAAGGAAGTGGAGTTCTGTGGCCCATTTGAAAAGGAAGTGGAGTTCTGTGACAAAAATACTCATTCTGCTATCCAAGTTAGGGAATTAAACTCCCTGTCCTCTTTATGCTGGGAGTCAGGAAAAGGGTCATACTTTGGTGCCTTTTATCCTGCTAATCTAGTCCATGCTACACTGATTCTCTTTTGGTGTAGTGGTTTTTGGCGCTTATTTCTTTTGCCAGCATAAGGCAGTGGAAAGCAGAATGGATCACAAAGTGCAAGACTGAGCAGGCTGTAGACTTCAGAAGTAAGAGCACTTGGAATTAACCACAGTTTGCATTTAGACATAGACATACATATATATTTTGGTTTTTATACACTAAAACCTGTTTTTAGCCTTCTTTGTACTGGGTATCCACAAAGTGTTCATTGCTTGTGTTTGTTAAAGATTTGAAATTCAAAGATGGGCAATCCTCTGTGTTCCTTAAGTTTTTTCAGGTGATTTCAGTGCAAAGTTTTGTTACTAAGTTTTTTCAGGTGGAGATAGTGAGTTTTAGCTATTCCTCAGATTCCAGTTGGATCTATCAGTTTGAAAAACTGTATGCTGCTGCCTTTTTAATTTCTTGGCTGTTTTTTTTTTTCTAGGATTTTTTAGTTATTAGAATTTTACCAGGTTTTTTAACATATTAATAAAGAAGGACAGAATCCGTCAGGCCTCAGTTCTTTGTTGCTGTTAAAGTGAGGGGGAATATTTATGCATTCCTGACCTCACTTTTTTTCTTAATTACTTCAGTGGGAGTCACAGTATAATTTCTTCTTAGGATATTCCACAGTTACAAGGTGAAATTGTTCCGTGTAATCATAGTTACACTGTTCCCTTTATGTTTCAGGCCTGTTGTCCCATTTATGGTTCTAATAAGCTAAAGAACTACTGGAGCTTTATAAAAATTAAAGAGAGCTGAGTGCTTTTGAACCTTTCATATAGAGAAGCGTGGTCTTGAAAGAATTGTGCAATTAGACTCAGTGCTTTTTTGACCATTAATAAGGGCCAGTTTTCATGCAGTAATGAACACTGTCACCCTTGAAACTGCTTGGAAGGGCTGTCCCAGTTCTGAAACACCACGAGGAAACTTTTTAATGCAGAATTTTAAACTGTGAATCTTCAGGATTAAATGCTAGGTTAACAGCCTCTTGAATGAAAACCGATGACATGTTGGACTTAAGGCTTTTGAAAGATACTAACCTGTCACTTAAACTAGCTTTACATCAGTGGTCTCTCTCTTATTTCCATGTTGGTGGTTCCAATAATCACTTGAGTGGGATCAATATCAAACTCTCTGTGCATTTATTAATCGTTAGCTCTAAAGACCATAGGCAGAAGTCTCCTTTAAAAAGTGATTTTAAGAAATAGATCCCTGTGCCCCTATAAAAATTCTTATGACACACACACTGAATCCTTTTAAAACTACTGGGAATGCCAGATGGTGAATGGATGACTGAAATGATATGAAAAGGGCATCCAGGGAGAAGGAAGATGAAAAGCCTTGTTGATTTTAAATGCTGAGAGTTTTAAGCACAATTTTCACATGCAGATCCTGCTGCCAAAGGACTTTCAACACTGGAAATGCCAAGAGAATCATCATCTGCACCAACTCTTGAAGCAGGTGTCCCAGAGACAAGTAGTCACTCTTCTATATCAAGTAAGTTTATCTCTGGTTTGAGGATTAAATCAAAGTTACTGTATTTGTGCACCAGATGCATATCATATATGGTAAATTCCTTCCTCTGAGTTCCCTTGATTCTTGGAAGTACAGCTGTTTTTGGATATCATTAAAACAGTTAAATCTCTGATGGTCAGCAGCATTTTAACAGTTAGTAGCTAAAGGTTTTCTCTTGTGACATGGCAAGTTTGACAAATGTGGTTTTCTTGAATAGGTAGCAGCTAAAAGCAGTAATTCAGTAAAGCTGAATGTTTATTTTCCCCTGTGAGAAAGCATTGTCAACTGTCAGTGCACAGAAGCAGAAGATGAGAGTCCACAGGGCTGTTACTATGGCCTTTTGGTACATTTTTTGCTGTACCTTAGGAAAAAAAATCTCTTGCAATTTTTGTAAAATGCCTTGAATGCCACTTTTTCAGCTGCTCGCTGAAATGTGGTAGCTCTTTATCTGGGACTCCCATAACCATTTCAATTGAAAGTGAACTATGTTGTTTAAAGTAGACATGACACATGGCTTAACAGAGCACATGAAGATAAGATGTTAAGGTGGAGGTACCTTAGAACACTTAACAAAATTCAGAATGATGTGTCCATCTAGGTAACACATCTGAAAGCCAGTGGGGCAGAACTCTGGCTAGCAAAAAAAGGAGAGGAAATGACTTCCTTTGATACCAATGAACTGCTAGATCAGCTCAACTGTCTTGCTGAACTTCAATATCAGATTGGTGTAGGAATGTAAAATTTCAGTTTCTGAAATTTGTCATCTGCTGATTTGATTGGAAGGGGTGTCTGGCTTATTAAAGGAAGAATGTTATTTTAGACATGCTAGTTGAGTACCTCCTCAGTTTTCCCACGAGCGTCTCAGGTCATGTGCATCTCATACAGTACATTTGTTGGCCACCTAATGATACAGATGTCACTTACTAAAGCAGCTGAAGAGGTGCCAGTTAAGACCTGTCTCTCTGGGGTTTGATTGAGTGCTAGCAGTCCCTGTAAATTCCAACATATGAAACTGGGAGTAGTACCTATATGATATTGAGCCTACATTCCTATGTAAATATTTCTTTACTCTTTCTGTGTGCCTCAGTTTCCAACTGCAAAAAGGCATATGAATGCTTCCATTGTGTCTCTTGTACATTTAGACTGAAATGGTTTTAATCTTCTACTATGTATCTTTACAGTGTTTTGCATAATAAACCCTGATCAGGACTGTAAGCAAAAGGCACTTCTGTAAAAGAAATAGGTAACATTACTTGTGCAGCCAGTGCCTGGCCACACAAAGCATACATCATTGACTGCAACAGGAAGATTTTGCCTTTGGACTTCTGAGTAGAGAATTCCACAGGAACGGGAGGACTGATCAGATCAGTAGATAACAAATGAAAGAGTTGCCAGCCATTGTATGAAGGTTACTGATCTTCTAATGTGCTTGTTAGGTTACTTGTAGAAAATGTGATAGAGGAAAACTTCCCTCCTGTCATGGTCTAACCCCAGCCAGCATCCAAGCCCCGGGCAGCTGCTTGCTCACTCCCCCACCAGCAGGATAGGGGAGAGAACGGGAAGGGTAAAACCTGGAAAACTCATGGTTTGAGATAAAGACAATTTGATAGGGAAAGCAAAAGCCATGCATGCAAACAGAACAAAACAAGGAATTAATTTACTGCTTCCCATGGGCAGGCAGGTGTTCAGCCATCTCCAGGAGAGCAGAGCCCCATCACAGGTAATGGTTACTTGGGAAGATGAAATCCATCACTCCAAATGCGTCCCCCCTTCCTCCTTCTTCCCCCACCTTTATATACTGAGCATGATGTCACATGGTCTGGAATATCCCTTTGGTCAGTTTGGGTCACCTGTCCTGGCTGTGTCTCCTCCCAGCCTCCCATGCACCCCCAGTTGCCTGACCAGTGTGGCAGCATGGAAAGCAGAAAGGGCCTTGGCTCTGTGTAAGCCCTGCTCAGCAATAACAAAAACATCTCTTTATTATCAACCCTGTGTTCAGCACAAATCCAAAACACAGCCCCATAACAGTCACGGTGAAGAAAATTAACTCTACCCCAGCTGAAACCAGTACACCTCCCTTTGCCACTAGTCAGTCACAGACATGGAAAGTCACATGCTGGTCCACAGCAATCAGCCTGGATCCAACACTGTTCAAAGACTGGAAACTGATATTTTTTGGGTTTTAGATTTTTTTTGTTGCTCTCTGGTGGCTTGGATTTTGTTTTGGCTTTTTTTTTTCCTTATCAATATTTGAAATTATTGCTGTCATTGAGAAATCAGATAAATAATCCTGGAAATCCAAACCTGCTCAACAGTAGCCTGATTATGTGAAATATTCATGAAACTTTTTTAATTACAATTGCAAAAAGCTGCTAAGAAAATTCAAAGAGATCATTTTCTCTATTTTGACAGTCATCTGCACTCCCAGCAGTCCTGTCAGTTCTAACATTAATTGCTGTTCTTTTATCAGGAAATTCTATGCTTGATAAAGTGATAAAGCATCTATTTAAAATCATTGCCCTGGAAACGATGGAAACTCTATTTTTCTCTTAATTTGCTGTGAAAGGCAGCAGAAATATAATTTTTAAAAGTGAAACATAGAATGGTCTCTTGGTCTGGTTCAATTCTACAATTCAGTTATACCAGGACTGCTTTGCAGAAATGCTGTACTTGGGCCAAAAATTGAGTTTAAATGCACTTCAAAAGGATATAACTGAAAAGGATGTAATGAAGAAAAATACTTCATCTAAAAAAATAATTTCAGTGCAGATTTTCACTGAAATATTAATTTTGTTTATTATTACTCAAGGCCTGTATTTGTTTTGTTTTGTTTTTGTGGGAGTGCTCTGCTTTGAATTTTAAACTCTCTGATAGAAAATGAGTAGAGCAAGTTTAGGAGAAGGCACTCGACCCTTCAGAGCTTTCTGAAAGTCACAGTTTATCCCTTATCTGTACTTCTTTATCACAGTTAATAATGTGAAGTGCTGTGTTTAATTTCACAGCTTAGCTGGTTACTGTTTGGAATTTTAGAATGGAACTACCTGAAAGCTAGTGGTCTTTTTTATGATGTTGAATGTAGTAGCAGATGAAAATGATCATTCACAGAAGATTTTACTTTGTTGCCCTATCTCTAACGGCCTGTTGAGGAAAACACTTAAACCTATGCTTAAGGTAACATTTTAAAAGCTTTCCTGGGTACTTGTGTCAGCAGTTTCACAGGCCTTGTTCAAGCAGGGCCTTAAAACCCTGTCTTCATACAGTGAACAGTGATTTTAGTTTCAGTGGTGGAAGTATATTGCTCAGGCTCAGTTGTCCAAGCAAATGTATTATGCTTGTTCAATTTGAATTTTTTTTATGAATGGAGAAAAAAAGTAAGAAAGGAGTTGAGTATGATCTCTTTCTTCCTCAATTTAAGCAGAGAAAATACGTAGAATCATTTAGGTTGGAAATGAGCTTTAAGATCCTTGAGTCCAACCTAACACTGCTGAGTCCATCACTAAGTCATGTTCCTAAGCACCACATTGATATGAACCAAAAGTCTTAAGTTTTAAGTCTCCCTTATGGTTTTACTTTGAGCATTATCCAGTGACACGTATCTCATAAATCAATCTTTTTAAAGAAGTAAATAGTTGGATGAATAAAAATTGAATGCTTGTTATAGAGAGCTTGATAGCTCTCTATAAGAAAAACAGGAGTGAAGTTATAGAAGGGTCTCCTCTTCAAAGGCTGCTGGCTTCACACTTCAGCAGAATGTGCAGGTGTTGTGCCTGAGTGGTGGGTATGTCAGGGACAAGGTCAGGTTGTGCCACCCATGAAGGATGCTGGTGGTACATAGTCAGTAGATTTGTTTTCCTGGGGTCAGCATGGGCACAGCAGTTCTCCATACTTCTCTGGGAGGAGACTGTGTTTCCTTCCTTGGTACAATGTGTGTGTGTGAGACTCAAGTGTACGTTTGTTGCCTCTCAGCATGGGAGTTTTGGGATAGTATCTAAACACTCACAAATCTCTTGATGAGTTTTCATAATATTTGGAGGCAAAAAGGCACTGACAGTTGACACAGTGAATCCAAGTAATTTCTGACTGATGGCACTGGGGCCAGAATTGTACCCTGGGTAGTTGTATGAAGGGTGCATATTGACTTGAGCAAGATCCTTAGAGCAAGCCATCATTGTCTTTCAGTATTTATATCATGCTGGCTTGTAAGATCAGGAAATGAGAGTAGTTTTAAATGTCTGAGCTCCTGAAATCCTTTTGCATTTCTGACTTGCAGCTCAGTTCAGACAAATGAAAAGAGGCTCTTTGGGAGCTCTGACAATGAACCAGCTAATGAAGAGGCAGCTGGAACACCAGTCTAGTGCTCCCCACAATATCAGCACTTGGGATACTGGTGAGCTGCATTTATTGTTCTTTATTTCTATTTCCTAAACCAATTACTGTGTAACAAACCACTTTTAAAAAAAGAGAGTATTTCTATTCTACCATTGCAGATAAGTCATCAAGTCTAAAGTGCATTTTTGTAGCGAGTACAAGATTATTACCTAGTAAGATTTGGAGTAGTTGCATATTTGGGAGGTAGACTCTCTGGTACAGTGTTGTCCCTATAACTGTGCATATTACTCAGATTATTTCCTGGTCTCATTGAAAGAAATAGAAGTATCACTGCTGAATTCATTAGGTATAGGATTTCATCCCTGGTGCATGGAATCATTTATTTGTGTGTGTGTTTACTATGGTGTTGGTATACCACAGAGTTGTGCCTTATACCAGCCAGTTTTGTTTCTCTTAAAAGAAGTTTCTACCAACTCATGCTGAACACCTGAAGTTTCTGTTCACTCACTGCTTTTTCTCCTTTTAAGATGAATGCAAAGCAATGAAAACTGATTTAAGCATGTAATTCACTCATTACTCATTTTATTTTTTTTTCTTCTGTAATACACTTTCTGTTATACCAAATTCATAGCAGATGTCCCTAAACAATAAATTCATTCTAGTTTATCAAAAATGCTAGCTATTTTAGTGCCCATTTTGATGTTAGTGACATTACAAAATTGTGCTTCTCAGAAATTTATCAGCAGATCTAGATGCATCCAGAGAAAGGAATGCTTAAAATGTTATATGGAATGTAGCATGCTGAATGAATGTCTTACCGCCAGCCCTGGACAGCTGAGTTGAAATTTTTGCTTAATTTAGTCTTCAGCATCAAGTTCCATTGAACTAAATTGTGTAGCTGAAGAGTGGCACTAGATATGGTGCATAGTTCAGGATTATCCTTTCTATTCCAGTCTGCTGAATAGCATCCTCAGCATGAGACCCTTAAATCATAAAGGTCAGAATTTGCCAGTGGTAACAATGGGGGTTTTGTCCTATCAGCAGGTAAGTTTATTTATTGAAGAGACTTAGCTGGATCACCTAGTCTCTCAGGCAGGGTTTTAGAGATTTAAAAGTTACTCCCTTTGTTCTGCAAGAAGTACTTAGCATGTATTCAAAATGAACAGGTCAATACCCAAAACTGTTTAGGAACTCTAGTCTAGTAATCCTGTTCCAAATCTAGTAGCTTTCTTCACGACATCTATGAGTTTTCCCTCCAATATTAATTTCATCTAAAGGCCTTCAAGCATGGAGAGGTGAAATGAATTGTTCTTTTCTGGAAAGCTTTGCATCTCTTAGTCTCTTCTTCAAACACTAGCATCAAAGTAAAATTTTTATTTGGACAGTGGTGTTTTTTTTTCCCAGGACAAATGTTCTGTGTGACCTTTTGTCATTTCATTGTCACACTGCAATTTTAAGACTCAGTATACTCATGTATACCAGCTAGGAAGCAGTCTCATCCCACATAAGTGTATGGTGTGTTTTGTCCACACATCCTTTATTTATTTTTTTTTTTATTACCTGGGTAGGTGTCATGTGTCTCTTCCATTCTTATTTCAAACCACTCTTTTCCTAAGCTTGCTGTCTGTAAAATAAAATAATTTTGTGCCTGGCTTCTGTCAGTACAAACTATATCTGACTTCTAGTGTCTTGGTATTTCTAAACACTTGTTTCTTTATCTTTTTGTGGCTCATATATTCCATATCTTGTTGAATCTTTATGGCTAGCACTTCTTTTCCTGTTTAATGACTCTAGTCTAAAATGCCTTCTTTATTATTAGGTTATCTGTGTCCTTTCTCCTGTATGAACTTCTTTAATCCTTCCCCCCCTTCCTTTCTATGCTTAAAAAATTAACTCTTTTCTTTGTTTTTGCTTTTCTATAGCAGTTGTATTTGTCTTTTTCTTGTTTTAACTGTTTGAGACTTGTGGTGCTGGTGACTGGTGACAGATGCTGGATTTGTGGTTCTGGAGACTGAAGTTCTTTCTTTGTTCACAGAGCAGGTACAGCATGGAAAGAGGCTGTGCAATGTCCCTGTTTGCCTAAACCCAGATTTGGAGGGACCACCACTGAGAATCAGAGGTCAGTTCAGTGTCTGTTTGACCTGGTCCTCTGCCAAGACTGCCAGGAAGATTTCATGGTTAATACGAGATGGTGCTGAACTTTGTGTTTTATTCAGCTATTAAAGCCCTCAGCTGTCCTGCAGAAAGGAGGCAGCGAGTGGCTGAATCTCATTTCTGTATGAGCTTTCCTCCCTCAGAGCTGAAATACATCTAGACTTCCTTACAGCCCTGCAATGGGGCAGTGACCACCTTTGCCTAAACTGTGTTTTTTCCTAGTGTCCACTGCACAAGAGAGGACATTTTTGAGTAGTTAAGTCTCGTTCCAACATTGTAACTTGCATTATGACTGCTTTTAGCATTTGTGTTCTGCAATGGGACTTACATCTAGAGAATATGACAGTGAAACTTCCGAAGTCATGGCAGAGGGATCTTTATGCATCTGAGAGGGGAAGAAAAACCTGGCTACAAAATCTATACCTATCCCCTGCATTCTGGATGTTGTTCTACATTAGTAGAGTATCCTAGCTTTCCTGAAGTGTCTGCTCATATCCAATAAAACCTTAGGGAGCAAATACAACGTCCTGAACTATGGATATAAGTGTAATGTTTCCTTCCATACTTAGTAAAATGGTTGTTTAAAACCTTCCTTATTCTTGTTTCACTCCACTTATTTTGAGTTCAGAAATTGTGGGAGCTTCTTAGCTTATTTTGTCTGAGAGCCGATGTTAAATTTGCTTTTCCTGCAGTAACCAGGATTGTGTCATAATAAATTCCATCTAAACCTTACATAGAGAAGCTTCCTTCTGTTTCTGTAGTTAAATATTATCAGAGCAGGCTAATGTTAACATTAAATCTGAATCTACAGATTGAAGCAACCAGAGAGAAAATTTGCAATGGTATTCTTAAACTATAATTTGGGAAAGCAGAACTTGGAGAGGTCAAAAGTTTGAATCTTCCGTAATACATAACATCTCCTACTAAAATAAGCATCTATCAGAATTTAGGTGCACAAAAAGTGCCAAGGGCAAAGGGAGCCCCATATGTTGGCATGATCACAGTGCCTGTGCTCTCAGCTGCACAACTCAGCTTTGAAGAAGAAAGATACTTCTGAGGAATTTCAGTGGAAAGCATTTCTAATGACCAGCCCTCTAATGTTCTGAATTCCTTATGAATTATTTCTTCTCTCTGTCCTTTCCTGATTTATCTCCTGTGTCTCTGTTGGGCATAGTATGAATAGACTGATGATCTGGTGTTGAGACATATGAACTTAATTCCTTCTTTGTATCACTGAGAACTATGGGAAGTTAATTCCTAAAACGTATGGAGGAATATTGCAAATCTTCCGATGTCCAGTCTCATAGCAACTGTAGAATCATCCTCTCTCCCTGGTAGATACAATTGCATCCAATTTCCTGGAAATTTTGGTTTATCTTTTTTCCCCAAGGATTTATCTATTTTTAATTGATAGTTCTAGGTAATTGGAATAATCTGGCAGAAGCAAGGAATGTGCTTATATGTCTCCTTATAGACACAATTTATTTCTTATTTCTAGGCACAGTAAAGCCATTATGGCTATTCTTTAGAAGTCTGCTCGTCAAGCATTTTGGATTTCTGTTTGATGATTCTTTTCTTTTTCAATTTTTTTTCCCTACTTGCCTTAAGGTGCTACAAAATCTAGTTTGCTGTCAGCACCCAGTATAGTCAGTATGTTTGTACCTGCACCAGAAGAATTTGCTGATGACCAGCCCATTCTGATGACTGACAAGTAAGTGGCTGTCTTTCTCTCCTTTCAAAGAACTAGTTGAACTTCAAATATGTCAAGTAAAGTATAGATATACTTTTTGCAAATACAGAGTCCATTCTATCATTTATCTCTCTGCCAAGTTTTTTAATTTATTTTTTTTTTTTACCCCAAGGTAAATATTTTCTGAACACTGCTAGCAAGATGTGTTTTCAATTCAGTAGGGCCTGGATGATTGTGCACAGGTGAAATGATGACGCAGGCTGTTGTGTGTGCACAGAGGGCAGGAGAAGCACTTTTGGTTTATTTTAAATCGGGGGTTCCTTGTGATCCATCAGAAACCTCTTTTGTCTTAGGGGGAAAAAAAAGAGGAGTTCTACTTAAAAATTCCTTTGGGTTTCTGTTGAAATTGGTAGCTGTTGATGTGTCGTCATGTAATCTACATAACATTTTAATGCTGATACTCACTGATCCACAAAGCTTTTGCAAACCTGTATTGTTTGGTTAAAATGCCTGTAAAAGGAGTGTTAAACAGAAGTGTACTCATTTAATAGAGAAGTATAGCAGTCAGCAGGGAGCCATGCCTTGATTTGTTCAAAGCTTAGGATGAGAAACCACAAGTTCCTGTGTGTGCTCAGTCCAGTAGACAGATATGCAAGGATGATCACTGGAGAAAGACAGGGCCATTGTGCAGGCTGTGACTGCTAGTGGACCTTATTGTGTTACAAAGTGAAGCATCCCAGAAGTTAGTCTGGTCTGTGACACTTCCCTTGGCCATTTCACCAAAGCTCAAGCACTGCCTATTAACGTACAGACCAGCTGAGCTTGACTTCCATGACTTTGTTGGCATTTTTTCTTTATGTTCAGTAAAAAAGGCAAGAAAATTGCCTGTTCAATTCCATTAAGTTAAAATCTCACAGTCTGCTGGAGTCGTTAGCAACTGATTGATCAAATTAAGCAAGCCTTCCTACTAGGCTGAGATAAGCCAATTTCCCACATTGGTTTGCCTTTTTCATAGGTTGTGAAAGCCTGTCTCATCTCTCCCGAATCTGACATCCCCTTTATAATTAGACATTTTGGAGCCCTTTCAGACCTTCATCAGTTGTCTTTGAGCATTTCAGGAAGGATAAGTGACTCAGCAGCAAATTTGCCCTGGGAAAGGAGACTTTTCTGAAATCTAAGGTTCTGTGCCCCTGAGAGGTCTTTTCATTTATTTCTTAATAGCTGTAACTGCTGTGGGAACCAATCAGATCATTGTTTTCTAATTGTATAATTTGTTATTCATAATTCATGACTGACAGGAAGGGCAATGTGAAATTGTTCCATCTCTTTAAGATCATCTGTGAGTGTCATTGTTTGTGTCTATGGTGCTGAACAGAAGAGTGCCGGGACTCAGCCCAAGCCGCACAAATTGGCTCGTGCTCACACTGCTGAGGGGCAGTCTCCCCTGCTGCAGACTTCTCTTGGATAGTGCAGACTGAAGCAGTCCAATACAGTGAGGGAGCTGGAACACAATTACCAATGAAGGACTCAAAACAAGTCCTGCCCTGTGGCCCTCTTTCATTTGTCACTAAAGAAACAGCCAGTGTAGCTAGTGAGAAGTTTTATTAATGTTTGAAAGCTATGGACTGTTACTAATTATAGGAAGATCACAATTACATTGTCTTTCTAGGTAAATGTGGAATAGAATGTACTAAGTAATAATACTTTTAAAAGACATAATTATACACAGATCTATGCATGGTAATGCTTTGTTTTATATCTTAACATCAGGTTTAAAAACTGTTCCTTGCAGGTGCCATGACTGTGGGGCTGTTCTTGAAGAATATGATGAAGAAACACTAGGCCTGGCCATAGTTGTGCTCTCAACCTTCATTCACCTCAGTCCAGACTTGGCTGCTCCTCTGCTGTTGGACATCATGCAGTCTGTAGGAAGGTAAATTCAGGACTTTCCTCTCTCCAATGAAATTGAAAAAAATTTGTGCCTGGAATTTGGTTTATAAAAACTTTAGTATACAAAGGTGTGTATTTTAGAACTCTTAAGTGAATAACATCTGGTTCTGTCTTGCATCTTTGTTACTCATCATTTTATAAATTTCTTATGTAACTTCTTCCACTGTCAGTTCAATTTTTGGCAGCTCCTTTGATGTTCTCCCCTTTTACTCTCCAAAGGGAAATTCCAGCTCAGGAATCTCCTCAGCTTGTCCCACTGTAAGCAGTGATGTAAAGAAAAGATTCAGATTTTCTACAGTACCCTTTTTTATTTACTACCCAGTTTATTATCTGAACAGCAATTGGTGCATCAATTGGTGTGCTTCTTCATCTTTTTTTATGTGAAGAAAAATTTACTGTTAGTGTTTATTCCTCCTGCTAGTTGCTCCTTGAACTGGTGGTTTTTGGCCTGCCTTCATGTGGTTTTTGCATCCTATTTGTCAGAATTTATGCTCTTTTCTACTTTCATATGAGACAGGACCTCACCTTTTTGAAGGAAGCCTTCTTTTGTCTAATAACCTCCCTCACTTTATTTTCTTCTGCTCTCTTGAAGTCTCTTTTTTTCTTAACAGCCGGAGTACTTTGGCCCTGCATTTCCAGTGTAATGCTCTTAAACAGCTTCTGTGCTTCTTACAAAAATTGAATTCTCTTGGCTCCCCCTTGTTGCTGCTTTGACAGAATTTTTCACTTTTATGTGGTTTCTGCTTTAGAAGTTGTGCACAAATGTGGTCAGCTGTTCTGAACTTTGCTCCTGGAGGACTCTTGACTCCTAGGTATGATCATCCATGGGCATACCTGACGCTCTTCAGGCTTTTCAACCATATTTTGTATGCTAGGTAAAAATTTGCATCACCTTATGGGGGCTTCCAAACCAGCTGCTGCATGAAATTGTCTCTGAGAAAGTCTTGAACATTTGCTGCCCATTATTTTTCTCTTGTTACTTTTACCCAGTGTGCATGGGATAATTAAAGTGTATCGTTACTACTGAATTACATGTGGTTGCTGTCTTGGCCACTTCCCCAACTTCTTGCCTCAGAGGTGGGATGGATGTGATGGGGTGTTCCAAAATAAGTTTCTGAGCAGCACTAGACATGCAGAAACGATGCACAGCTCTCCTCCTCCATATTCTTTTTGGTGACTGTAGTTACTGTGGCTTCTGCAGGGGCATGGCTCTCCACAGCCCTGCTTCTCCACTGCCTCCCAATTCCATTTAAACACAACAGCTCTTCAAGTCCTCCATTTCCATTAATTGCGAGGCTGCAGTTCCCTGCTGGCACTGCTGATTAACTCTGATGGAGGCAGAGCTTCTGATCCAGACGGCTGCTGGCCGTTCTGTGTGACCCTTGTAAGTACAGCAGTACTACAGCCACAGAGAGTAAATCATTTGGAAAATGAATTATCAAAGGATGAGTGGGCTACCTTTTTCTGTGTTCTGAGGGGGAAATGCTGCATCTTTAGAGTGAGACAGCTGATTGTTTTAGATCAAGAGATGACAGTGCAACATGGGGTATTCCTGGTAAATGTCCTGTCTTGTTCCTGCTGGTTGCAATTTCTGGCAAATTCTAGGTCCAGTTCTGGGCTCCCCACAAAGGAATTACTTTGAAAATATGCAAAATAAGTAGTATATATAAGCAGAGAGGCATTCAGGTGCCTCATATATATACCTTGCTCTGTCTTTCATCATGCAGTGCCATATCACTACCTCCAAATACCCATCTAACAGTGGAAGTGAAAATCAATGAGACTTCTGGCATTTTTATTCTTACAGAAAGAGCTACTACTTTCATCCATAGAAGAGGAAATAAGGAGTTAGGAAGTCCAAGGTCTTTCAACAAACAACACACAGAAAGATTTTCAGAAGTTATTTGGGTACCCACAGACACAGATAGGCATCTATTGTGATTTTCAGGAGGGAAAAAAAGTTCTGGGTTCAAGTTACTGACAATTAAATATTGAACTGTTTCTAAGACTCTGAAATGCATTTAAATTTATGATCTGGTTCCTGAATCCAGATTTTTGACTTGCTGATTCTTATTTAACTGATTTCCAGTGAGATTTAGCTTTCCAAGCATTAAAGCTGTGTTTGAAAGTTAGATTTAGACTTGAGTTATTGAGGAGCTGTGAAAAGCTTAACTTCTGTTCCTAATGTGTACAGATTTGAACACATCCATTTCCTGTTCTGCTTTGTGGTCTGCAAAGTGGAGGTCATGATGAGGGTTCATGGCATTTGTTCAATAAAATATTTAGAATAGTAATGATAAATATATACAAACTGCACATTTCAGGAAGTTTCAGGTGTTCCCAAGTGTTTTGTGTAGTTCCTGTCTTGTGAAGTTTTTCCAAAGTTAGAAACCTAGTGTTTTGTTTGTCACAAAAACCATGCTTGTATTATCACATTCAAAAGGAGAGAAAAACATTAGACGTTGATTTCTTTTAGGAAAAAGTTTTTTACATTGTTGTGTTTCTGTACTTCAACAGATTTTTAAAACAGGTATCATGTCCTTTGGGCATGTGATTGGTCTCATTGCATTCTGCAGAAATCCTTGCATACTTTAATGTAAGGTGATGCTACAGTTATTCCAGAATAAAAGTCTGTATTGCTTGACGGTAGCTTCAGACCTTTCTCACCCAGAATTAGCTTTGCGCACCAGAAATAATATGTTGTATTTTAGTGTGCATTACTCTTTCTAGTGGAGTTGGGAACTCTTAATGTGTTTTTCTGATTTATGCTAGAACAACTGAAGATAACACAGTCTTTAATCCCCTGCACCATCAAGTTTGAGATTATCGCATTGTTGGAAGTATGCTGTGTTCCCAGATTGTCATGCATAATTCATTAAAATCACTGTAATTTTGGTTCATGCTGTTGCATTTGACTGAGCTGCCTTAGGGTCCTTTTTGGATTTTATTGTGTTGATTAAACTGTCTTCAGAACAGGGGGTGACCAGTGATGAGCAACAGCTAAGTCCAGGATAAAAGGATCATGAAAAAAAGAAAAGCATTGCAGATTAGATATAAAATAGCATAGCTCTATGAAATTTTCACTTAGATTTATCAATTTAATCATCTGAAATGAATTTATCAATAAATCATCTGAAATACTGATTTGCAGCAGATTAAAGTAAAAATTTGGTGGTATTTTGTACATAAGAGATGCTTCCAGTGTCCATCTTTATAATGGCTTTACAGTGTACAGCTTTGTGGTGGCTTTTGGTATTAAAGGTGTTTTGCTTTGATATTGTAAGCCCTGATTCTATTCATTTACATGTCCTGCATATTGAAGTGCCATGATTTCACTTTGTGTTCAGTATTTTCACCACTGAATGCCTTTATTTGGCTTTAAAGTCTATGTTTAGGTACTAAAATAAATGACCTAATTTTTGAGAACACAGTATTTCTCATTTGACTTTGGAAGAGCTAGTAGATAATTAGTGTTTTTGAAATTAGGCTAGTTATTTAGGTGCCAAAATCTGGAACTAGAAGCCTCACTTTAGACTGCCAAGCAAAGAATTTTTGCTTAGTCTGTGTTGCTGCGTTAATCAGAAACAATTCAGTCAGTAGGCAGCTTCTGGCAAACTTTTTTTCCCTCCAAAAAAAATTAGTTATCCATGATGTGCTGTAGGGCAAAAACATTACTTCATTATCTTTGTGGTACTAGAAGGAGGCAAGATTTGTCTTTAGACCAGTTGAGCATTAGTGAGACTGCAAGTCTGAATAGAGTTTATGTCATGCAAACATGGTTTTTCTGAATTTAGGTGCTCTTCAGAAGATCTTTATGGTAACATTTTAAATGTTCCCTAAAATTCTTGTTTATTATTTATTTAAAATGGTACTTTATTGGCTTACTTAAAAAAATGAAACACACACAAAAAAAAGCATATGAGCTTCAATTTCTTTTTTATTTTTTATTCCAGGTTGGCATCAAGTACCAGTTTTTCTAATCAAGCAGAAAGGTATGGTAGCAAAGGATACCTTGACAAAAATGAAACAATCAATCTAAAGCATCATCTTCCCTGACCCTGAAATCAACTAAATTTAACTTTTAAAAAATGTTATTTAAAATTTCTGAGTGAAAGAAAAAAAACCTGCCTTTTCCCCTTATTTCAAATATCCTGTGTTTTCTGGAGTTGAACAGGAGCCCATATTCATATATGTGAAACCTGGAAAAAATCAGATTCAGATGCTGTCTTGTCTTTGCAATTTCAGTGCAGCTTTTTCTAACTGGTTCTGTGTTCAGTATTTGTCTTGATAAACTATCTCCAATCAAGTGAATCATCCTTGGCCATGGAGAATCCCTGGTAGTGTTGCCTCATTATGTAAATCAGATGCTGAATAGGATAAATTCATTTTGAGAAGCTGTAAAGCATGTTAAGATGTGCAGTTTATGAGTAAATAGATAATACTTAGGCTTTTAAAATGAAAGCATTCATTTATGAGTGATTAGGGAGTACTTCATCTCTTGAAGGAAACTGCAAGAGGCAAATGGATATTGTAATATTTTTGTTTACCTGTTGTTCATATGTTTTATGGTAATGCCAAGAACCTTATTCTGTGTCATTGAAATACACAAGGTGAGAGCAGGATTATATTTCAAATTCAGATGACTCACAAATAAAAGTACATGGAGAATCAGGAAAAATACAACTATTTATTGAGGCAAATACTTTGTGTATGTAACTTTTTTGTCTCTTCATAGTTGAGCTGAAGTCATAAAATCAACAAACTTCTTTTCAGGATCAGGACAGTTCTGTTTTTGACTGTCTCACTCATAACTGAACACTTCCATAATTAAAAAGAATAGCATCATCTTTATTTTCTCCATGTAGTCAGCTTCGACAAGTGTTTCATCTGCAGTGCAATTTTTTTTCTTCTTTTCTTTTCCCTTCATTTCAGCATGATGATCCCTGGAAATGCTGCAGGTGTGGCCAAGCAGTTCCTCCGTTGTGTGTTCCATCAGCTGGCTCCCAATGGCATCTTCCCTCAGCTCTTCCAGAGCATTATTAAAGGTAATGTGCAATACTTGAATGCATTTCTGACCCTTGGTTTCCTCTATATGAACAGCCAGTGCAAAAATGTCATTCGAATTTCAGATGGAAGCTTTTTACGGACCTTAGCCACGTCTCTGATGGACTTCAGTGAGCTGAGTTCCATCGCTGCTCTGAGCCAGCTGTTAGAGGTATGTTGACAATTGGCTATGTTAATGATGCTAATTTTATTAGCATTATCAGCATTATCAAAAATTTTTCCTCATTTGAGTTCAAACTTGTTTCATCAAAAACACTGTGAATTTTTGTTTTGTCCTCCTTCGAAATAATTAGGCTGTCCTCACCACAAGTAGTGTGTCCCATTCCTTCCTATTTTTTGTTTTCAGGAACATTTCTGCTCATATATCTCAGTTCTTCCTCTTCATTTTATCTGATGACAGTTTCTCTTAAGTATTCCAAAAATCTATTGCCTGCCTTTGACTGACTGCCTTCTTTGCAGTTGGCTTATTTCTGCTGTACCATTTTTCCTCCTGCTAGAACTAGTCACTTGCATGTATCCTGCTCTTCCAAGAGCACGGCAGTTGCTTCATACAAGATGTTGACATCACTTTAAAACTGCTCATGTCTTTTCAGGCCTTGCTCTAGGACTGAAGCCACAAAAGCATACATGGTCTACTGAACACTAATGAACATATCTTCTTTAAAATTGTCTAAAGGAAAACATGAGCAATCTGCTGCTGAATACTTTTGAGTTTTGCTTTTTCTACTGCCTTGCCAGTCTAAGCAGATTATGAGTTAGGACCCTGCTTATAACATTTTGGCTCAAAACTTTTTGGTCAATACTTTAGGAACTGCTAGACTAACTATCACATACACAGTTCAACTTCCCAGCGCAACACTATCATTAGCATCATAGAAAAAGTACGCAGCATTTGGTCTCAACAAATTAACTTCAGCACTTTCAAATACTGTGTGAGGGACCACTTCTGCGTGGGTGTGATTGTTCCACAGTTATCGCTTTGTTTCCAGGGTTTAAACAACAAAAAGAACTTGCCAGCAGGGGGTGCAATGCTACGCTGTTTGGAAAACATTGCTACCTTTATGGAAGCCTTGCCGATGGATTCGCCCAGCAACCTCTGGACCACAATTAGTAATCAGTTTCAGACCTTCCTTACTAAACTCCCATGTGTTTTGCCTCTTAAGGTATGATGTATGGACATCTGAAGCAAGCTATATTGCCATTGGTCAGGGTGTACTGAAACAGTGGGAAAACTGTGGATAACCAATTAGAGTGGGTTCTTGTGAATTATTCTTGTCATTTATTTTATCTCTGATCCATCCCTTTAATTATGTTTTCCATGGGTAACAACAGCAACTCTGAACGGGGTACTTTTCACTTCTTTCTTGGCATTTTTCCTATCCGCTTTCTATGCCCTGTCTTTGTCAGATTAGAATACTGCATTTGAGAGAGTCAGTATTTAGACAATGAAAATCTATCTGGTTTTAACTGTTAAAACTAAGTAAGACTCTCAAGAAGAGCAGCACCACCTAATTAATTTTCTAAAAGTACACAGTAGTCAGACAGGCAGAGGGAGCTGAGACTGCTGGGAATTGGGCCTAGCCTGTTGGCTGACCAGGTTGTAGTTCTGATTGTAATAGAATATTGTAAAGGAAACTGAATCCAGAGGCTTTGGGTTCTGATTTCTGAGAGCTCAGAGGACATACAGCAGGATCTTATCTCCTGGTGTGTATATTTCCAGATGTCGTTTCAGCAAACAGAGTAAAAACTTTTGAGTCTTTCCAGTAAACATGGAATTCTGATGCCCTTACACTATTTCCTATGGTGTGAACGAGCCCAGTGGTAATTTCTTCTGTACAAAGCAGTGTTGTTCAGTATGGGCTGAGTGATCCAAAATCTAAATCTGTGACTGGTAACATTGTCTTTTAAATTGGGTGTCACTACCAGGCTACATGAACAATACTAAATTCCTTGGCTCTATTATGCAGTAGTCAGATCTTGAAACCTTTCAGATTTTGGTAAATTGTGACATTATCCTCTAGCACTTACTAAGTCAAACAGACAATAACCATTCCCTCTGCGTACTAGTCACCCCAATCTGCTGCATCTTGTATAATTGAAATAAATAGAAAGAAATTAATTGGATCTTAGTGGTTCCAACTGCATATCTGCCATTCACAGAACCTTTAGGTGGAGTGTTTACTCTGATTTGCCTTTTATTCATGGGGGGTATTATTAGTGATACAAATAAAGCAATTTGCTTGCTCCTGATCTTTCAATCTCCTGTTCTCTTCTTTAGGGTCATAGGGGACACTTTGATATTCTAGATGTTTACAGCAGGGGTGAGGCAAGACAATGGATTGATCCTGAAAAGTCCATTCAGTGCTGTAACCTGTGTGATTTATTTGAAATAAAGATTACATCATAAGGAACAGCTTAAGGAATCTGAAACAGCTGCTGCCAGGGTGTATTCCAATGTTAGATGTTGTGAGTTGTCTTGAGATGTGAGGGAAAATAGCAGAGATCAGGAAAAGCACAGAAATATAAAATTAGGTAGATGGTGCACACCTGTGCTGTGGTATGTTACCACTGAACGGGTGTGATTGGGTATGATTGTGTTCAAGAATAAGCCAGTTTAGAGAAAGTAATTAAAAATCAATCATCAGGGATCATTTTTCAGACTTCTCCTATAACTTATTCATAGCTGCTACCACTATAAGCAAGATGTGTGCACAGAAAGGTACTAACTTCTTTTCTTTTTCTTTTCTGCCTTCAAATATGTTCAGTGTTCTTTAGACTCTAGTTTAAGAATCATGATTTGCTTGTTGAAGATACCTACCACTAGTGCCACCAGGGTAAGTTCCAAGAAGACAAAATTCTGTTGCCTCAGATTTAGCCAGCCTCGTATGAATGTGTTCTTATCCCCTGGCTAGGAAAGTGTTATATATAAGCATAAAATTGTGCAGTCCAGTACTGTTTGGAGAATGATAAGAGCTTTGGAATCTAGGTTACAGTAAAGTGGGGGTAGAATTACATTCTTGTGTGGGTGTGAATGTATGTCTTCTTAAAGATTTGATGTTCTCTTTTTTTTTTTTTCCCTCATCTATTTTTTTCTTTTTAAAAAAAGAGTAATGAGCTTCCTTAGATGTTTTTCAGTACAATTCCACTGAAGTCAGTGAGATTTTCCTGCATAAACTGTACAGAATCTCTTATAAACACTGTGTCACAAGTGAAACTATTTTCTGACTTTTTGTTTCTAGTTTCTGACAGAAGCATGAAGGCATATGATACAGCTGTTTGACCAAAACGGTGTAAATCCCAGGCAGATAGCCTCTGAGCTAAAAATAATGCTGTTCCATTCAGGTGTTTCAGAGCTGGAATGCTTCTTTGCTTTTTTGGGCAACGAGTTATTGATTTCTGTAACACATGTCATTGCAGAGCCTTCTGGAACCTTTTTCAAAATTACTGAGTTTTGTAATTCAGAATGCTGTCTTCTCTCTGGCCTACCTGGTGGAACTGTGTGGTTTGTGCTACCGAGCCTTCACAAAGGTAACAATGACACTGTATCTTCCTTTAGGGACAAGTGAAAACAGGACAAAGTTGTGCTTTGCACAAGTAGTTTGGAAGTAAAGATGAAATCAGTGTCAAGTTTCAGGCATGTCAACAGTTTTAATGTAGTTCGGTTAATCTAGTGATCATGATTCAGTACCTTTTAATAATGCTGAGTTTTACATTCACAGCAAAGATACAGATGATGGGAACCTGCTGCAAATGTTGCTCAGAAAAGTATTTTGATGTGATTTTGGGACTTGGGCATTTTTTTCTCGTGTTGAGAAGATACCTGGTATTGATGCATCACTTAAAATGTCTGTACAGTCCTATCTTTCCTAGTGCACAACTTTAGCCACATAACTTATGAGTAGAATCTTAAATATTCCTGGTAGTGCCTTTTGAGAGCACAGCTGTGAGGGGAGGCAGTAGACAACTAAGACGGAAGACTCCACGTTAGGAGCTTTCCGTCTTAGATCCTGTTCATTCTGTATTAGGTATTTTCCTTTGGCATGTATGGCTGTAGCTGTGTAGAAAAGAGAACAGTATGTGTACACTTTTAAAAAGTTTGTAAGATTCCTGGATGAAAGCTATGGTGTACAAATAACACTTTAGGTATTACTCGGGTTCATTGTTGTAGCTATCAGTGAGAAGCTGAACAACAAAAAAGCGATTGAACCTAAGGTCATATATACTCCATTACGTAGATTGTCTAGGTACTGAGCAAAAATGTTGCCTTAGCCACTAAGTGCACAGTTTTCCATGCTCAATACATTTGTCAGAACAGTAATTAATCATCAGGAAATGTTCTATCATAAGCAGCTACATGATTTTCTGTTTTGATAATGTACAACTGGAACATGCATTGTTTGAGTCTTGTTAAGACTTAAAATATCACTGGACAAACAATGAAGAAGAAATGATAGAAGCAATGAAACTCTCACAGAAAAACTGCACCACAAGAAAATAAGAATCATTTTTACCAAATGTAATGGTTTGAAGCATTACATAGAAACTAACAGTATGTTTAATGACAGCAAGCAAGTTCTAGCTTTTTGTCTCATTTGAAAGAGAAGAGTTTATGAAATGGAATAATCCTGAGTACAGAAGAGATTGCCTGGCTTTTAGAAGTATTTTGAGTTAGATCTATGGTTAAGGGTTTGGGCAAGGCAAAGTAAGAAAAGTGTTAACTTGAAGTCCAATAGTGGTTTTTTTTCATTGAAACAGAAAAGTCTCATTTAAAACTGAAGCAAAGATACTGTTCTTGCATTTGTGGTCTTATCAGAGTGTTTCAAATATCTGCTAAAGCAAATTGTGAACTACAGGGCATTTTTCACTTTCCTCAGGCTCTGCAGTTTCACAAAAATGTAATTAAAACCACAGTATTAGAAAACCCACACGTGTTTCTCGCATGCTTGCTGGTTGGTTGTTCTATTAATATAGTGAGTACTTAATTGCACACAGGAAGCTTGGATTACAGTGCTCGGTAAAATCTTCTTGATTTAGTTTAATGCAACCCGATGACCCAGAAATGGAAGCATTAGTGAGTGTTCTGCATTATATAGCCACAAAATAGTTAATTTAGTGGAACTCCACACTACATTATCTTTGTTATTTCTGAAAGCTTACCATAATTTTGCCTTAGAAGTGTCAAATTAATGACTGCTGTTAGAAAAAAACACCAGATCGGTTATGATGTCTATGTTTCTCTACAGTGGAAATCACTGTAGGTAAGTAAGAGTGTTGTGATAGAGTACCACATAGAAGTGAATTCCAGAATGAATATAATTTGTGAGCATTGAAACTATTCAAATGTAATTGCTTGTTTTGCAACGTTGAGTGTGGTGACTGGAACAAAACACTAACTTTCAGCTAAGCTGTAGAGGATTCTTGTCTTTTCAAAGAGCAAGCTACTCTGACATGCACTCCGTAGAGGTCAGTGCTGTACAACCACTCCAAATCTTTCTTTACTCCAACATTTTCCTGATACCCTGTGGCAGGAATATCTGAGTTTCTCATCTTGGAGCCTGAAGACTCACGTCAGTCTGATATTTCCTTGTCTGAGTTTCTGTTCCAGGTCAACAATTTGGTTTTTTTGGTGCCTTTGAAACTCTCAGTTGAGAGTAGCATCTCTTCTGTGCATAGTAATCTTATCTTTAGTTTTCCTTTCAAGTGTTTTAAGATCTTAAATGGATGCTTTTTGGCTTTCTTATCTCTTACAGCTGCAGAAGCTTGAAGCTAAGCTTAGCCTTTTGCTAGTATTCAGTTGTCCCTTACCGAGTAAAAGCAGAATGCCACATGATTTTGCTATTGAATTTTTTGAAGAATATTAAGTGGCAGATCTTCAGTATTTTAATTACTGTAGTAGCAGTGGTGATAAAATAAAGATTTTTGCTTTATACTGGCTTACTTAGAGGATAGCATAACACTCCTTTAAAGGTCCAAATTTACTCTTATTACTAAGTTTGGACCCTGAGGTACTACTGGAACTTCAGTAGTTTGATGTTCTACATATTGACATGTGGTAAGTCACAATTTGAAGGTTGCAAAGCAGTTTTCTATAGGGATGCATAGACATTCGAGAGAGTTAATTTGGCTGAACAGAGGCTGAAGTAGTTAGTGTATTCTTGATACTGCTGGTACCAAATTTACACATGTGACTCCCTTGGGTGTTACTTTTATGGAACAATGGCCCTGTGGCAGAATATAGAGTTCTAAAAGTATGTATAAACTAGGTTTATACATATTTATCACCAGCAGGATGATAGGAATAAGTAGGCTTGGATAGGAAGGGTACTCTGGGCCATTGACTTACATGTCATCACTCTTGATTTACAGTGCAGGAAGCAAGAGGTTAGATGTCAAAAAAAACACTTTGCCTGATTTTGCTCAATCTCTCTGCATTGCATGTACTTAACAAACATTACGAGTTTAGACTGTGAGACAGGAGACTTCTTTGAGAAAGAGGTAGTTAACTGTTTTATTATCCCTAAAGCCAAGAGAGGCTGGGATTCATGAAGCCTATGCCTCCTTTCCAATGTTCTGGCAAAGCAGTTTATTGTGGCCCGATATCCTGTATAGCATAGATGTTGGTATGTAAAATAGCTGAATGCTTTTGAGAGAATTATGTCTTCCTTCTTTTTCAGTGTGTGTAGGCTACTGTACTGCGTTACTGATAGGAACTTCTGTCCACTCTTTGAGGGGATGTAATTGTCAACTGACTTGAGTGTGGCACTGCTCAGGGTCTGTGTCTCAAGTCTGGGAAGGCATATGATGGTGGGAACAGGCACTCTTCCTGGGGAATTCTAACAAGTAATCAGGATCTTTTGACACTGTGAGTGTTGTGCACTGTTCTGGTTCTCCATTCCCACTCAGAATGTCATAGTATCAGAGAAAGTTCAGGTAATAATAGCAAGGATGATCAAATAGTTAAGTGAGTTCCACATACAGAGCAGCTAAGTCAGAGCTCTTCAATCTGAAAGCACAACAACTGGTGAGAATGTGAGAGAGGTCTGCAAGGTCACAAGTGATCCAGACAGGGATGGGTAATTTCATTCCTTCCCAGTGCAAAGAACATACTAAGTTTGTAGGAACTAATCAAAGCAAGTAAAGGGAAGTGATTCTTCAACAGTTTGAGATTCCGTACCAAGTACCATTTGTGCTAAAGGTTGACATGAGTCCCAGAGGTCAATGGACAGTTACATGGAAGAGAAATATATTGAGTTATGAATTATACAGAAACCGTGCTGAGCTCAGAAGTTCCCTGAGCTGAAAATAGTTGGTAAAATTACACATGCTTGCCTTGTTCTTATTCTTCCTTTTGCTTCTGCTTATGGCCTTGTTGGAGATAAGTTACTGAAGACATTTGTTCTCATCTGACCTCTCCTGGATATTATTATATTGTGTAATTTTTATCGGAGCACCACTCATGCATGTGTAATGTGTGACTTTTGAATATTTGTCCCCTCAACCTGATTTTGGAGTGTTAGCGTCCTGCGAGTTTAGCTGCCTAGACTGCAGCAATGTAGTCAGACAAGGACAAGGACTGCAGTTTGGGACCCATTCCATCATCTGAATGTGTTACCTGTCTGCACACTCCATGTAATTGAAGGGGGAACTAGGAGCTTGAAGTACGGTCTCTTGATTTACAGACTGGCATCTAACATCCATGAAAGACATACCATTCTGTTGTTTTGGCACCTTCTCCCAGATCAAGGCCTGATATTTAATCTGTTTTCTTTCAAAGATATATGGGTGCTGTGGGAGACATGCACTGTTGCTGCAAGCTTTGTTTGACAGTATGCCACACAGGTGGTGTGGTGGCCTCAGTTCTCTTGAGAGGAACCCTGGTGACTGCTTGGTCTGCTGCAACCAAAGGTCACTCTCACTTCAGCTATTTGTCTTCTCCTGTGTGCAGCTGGAGGTGGCCTTCAAGTTGTCTCTCACTAACCTCGTAAAACTTCTCTGAGGAAGAGACAAATGGTCGCATTTTACAGATTTTGTGGAGAGACTGAGGCCCTGGCTGAGTAAAAATTTTCATACATTTAACTTAAGTGAACAGGCAAGTGCATGAGATTTACAAGATGGAGGATACTAGGTTTTAGATCTTAAGCACACTTTAGATATGCTCTTCTTATTAGACAATTTATTTCATCTCTAATGGTTGTCTGAAATAGAGCATGGTGCTCCTGCTGGTCAAAATTCTTGAGTTGCTGTGGTCAGTAGCAAGTTATAGATTTGTTCTATGTTTTTATCTTATTGTCTAAAGTCAGAGAATGACAAAGTAAGATGTATAACAAGCCCATCTTATCTCTTGTACCTCCTTGCTGACTCAGCCCTACAACTCTATTCTTAGACCTCTGTGTTCTAATCTCCACTGGCTGATTTCTCCCTATGTTTTAAAGTGTTTCTGTTGTAGCAGCTGTAGCCAAGACTGTTTTTATTGTGGAAGTGGAAAAGTACTGCCAGTCTGATGAGTGGAAATAGATGGTCCGAGCAGCTGTAGTGCAGGCACTCATTTTTTAAAGGGGAATAACAACAGAAAAAGAATGTAGTGAAATGTAGACTGTTTTTGGCAGGTTCAGTGAAAGAATAATGCTAAATACCATACCAGTTTTTTTCTCCTGTGTCATTTCTTACTGCTTTCCCCTTTTCTCTTTGTGTGGGACTACTTAATGAAAGCTATGTTTGCATGCCTGGACTTCATAACTATTTTATAAAATCTATCTGTATTTCATGTGTGAAATATTAAATCTTGGATATAATGTCTGATAAAACATAAAAGGAAAATCACCTTCATTGCTGTCTGTTCAATTAAGTCTGTAGAATTATATAAATGATGAGTGATGTTGGCTTTTTTTTAAGACAGCAGAAACCAGTACACTTTTGTAACTTTGTTATTCTCAAGCTTAGATAAAATGTATCTTTATGGTTTACTAGTGGCTGTAAGTGAATTTCAGGACATTCACAATTCTGTGTTTTTTGTTGTAGGAAAGGGACAAATTCTACTTGACGCGTTGTGTTATATTGGAGTTACTGCAAGCACTCAAGTTAAAGTCACCCTTACCAGACATGAATCTGCTGCTATTGGTGCAGGTACAGGAGATTCTGATGTAGTTCTCATACTGATCCTGTCTTAGCCCCACTTCAGGAGTGGGGCAGAGGCAGAAGAACTAAGTCCAGCATGGTTACAGAAAGTACCAGCAATGTCAGGGAAACAAGAACTTTTTGAATCCAAATCCAATTGCATTTATATGCATTGGTGCATACACTTAGGCTCCTACATTAAAATTTAAGAAACTGAATTTGGAATCCAAATTTCACATAATTATAATGACCTGTGCATCATTGCTGATGTATTGAAGATCACAGAATATATCTTGAGTTGGAAGGGACCCATAAGGGTTGAGTCCATTGAGCTTTGTATCATGTTCCGATGGGGCAGCTGCCCCAGGTGCTGCCTTGTCTTCATATCCTAGCCTCAAACCCTGTCACCAGTTTGTGTGGGAAGGGCTGCTAGCTGATCATGGGCCACAACTCAGTTTCTGGCAGTAAGCTTGTCTGCAGTTCCTGAAGGCCATTTTCTTTTAACCCATAGTTTTCCAGTAAAGAATACATTGACAATATTTCTGCTGCTTTCATTCTGTGGAGTCAAGCTAGCTTTTTCATTGGAAAATATGAGGAAATAAGATACAGACTTGTAAAAACTTCTGCCTCCAAGAAGGCAAGTGTGGCACAATTTGGCACCACAAGCCTGTCCCATGAAAACAATTTCTTGAAGTCCATCAAATGTAATCACTGGTAGTGGGCTCTCATTGTTTAAAATGAGCTAACAGTGATATGTTAGGAACTTAAATTGACAAACTTAAAATTATAGGGGACCAGCATAACAGCACTCCATAAGGTTCAGGTGAGGTGTTTATTACATAGATCCCTCATAATGCTCCCAGCATCACAGCTCCATTCACTCTTTCCCATCCCATTATGGGTCAAAGCTTCATATAGCTTACTATGGACTCATTTACTTTTGAGTGCTGGTACATTACTCAGAGTAAGTAAGTGATTGCCAGTTGACAGAGAAATAATACTGATTAATGAAATTATACAGCAGTTAGGATAACTCTGAAAACAATTATTATGCCATCAATGTTGGGGAAAGAAGTTGGGAAGGGAAGAATAACACATGGGTTTTTTTCTTTTGATGGTAAAATGTTATTTTTAAAAATCCATTTTAAGTTAAAAAGCACAAGTTTGCCCTTTTTTAAAAATTATTATTAAACCCAAACTTCTTTTTTTCAGTCCCAGTAACTACCATCAAATAACAGCCACCAACCTCTTCCTGTCTTACAGCTGCAGTGATGCACCTTGATACTATGTGCATTCGTTTTTGTTGGCTTGAACTGACTTTTCCTGTATTACAGAATAAAGCAATTATTCTGCATTACTCCTATAGTTCAGTCTTGTGGCTACCCCAACACATGACAATCCCCTAGTCTAGTTGTACCTGAATTTCTCATTTGAGAATGCAAACAGACCATGTCAGTTTTGGCAGTGGGATTTAACTGATTAACACTTGTCCTTCATATTGGGTCAATTGCCTGAGAGACCCAGTAAGCAAAACTCTCTCTTACATTACCTCTATCTCATAAAGATAAAATGATAATTGCCTGGGTTTTCCTCCTAGCACTGTTCCCATATGCTGTATTCACTTTGGGATGTATTCATACCTTACACAACAGCATCTAATGTGGATATAAATGTCTTTTATGATGTCTCTCTTTCAGAGGCTGATGAAGTGATTCATATTTCCTGCAATCCAAAGCAGCTAGCTTCTGTTTCTATACAGTCAATGGTGAAGAATAGGGGTTGTATTCAGACCATCTGCCATAGATGCCTACAGGAGGCATGATGACAACTTCTCCCATTGACTGTGCAAATTGGCAGCTCTCAGTAGTATGTGGTCTGAATCATTCAACAGCCTCTGGAATTGCAGTACCCTAGTAACCACTAAGCCCATCTTCAGCACCACTGTAATTTAAGAGATCTACCAGTAGCATATGTATCTTATTTTTTAAATTTTCTCTGGTGCCATTAACAGAATGAAGGAATTGGTTCACCTCTTTAGCTCACAAAGCCACTACGATATTAATTCAGATTGTATGCTTTTGAATGAATAAAGCCATAGCAGAGTTAACACAGCACCGAACGGAAATGGTTTTAATTTCCAACAGTCATGTCTCCATGGACATGTTAGCCTGTATGCAAGATTCTATACAGACAGTGCACACAGAATACAGAGATTCTGTCAAAATGTTCCAGATAACAAAGGAGCTAGGAGCACTTCAATTTAATGATAGATCAGTCGTGGGCTGACTAACAAAGGAGTTCCTAGAAAGGTACATTTGACACCCACGTTTATCCAGATTACATAGTGCCATCAGTGTCACTGGTGACATAAGACTAAGATGAGAGTTAACTTTATCCCACTTTACAAAGAATGAGAATTTTAACCAGATCACTCCAATCTTTGCATAGGTGTCCTAGATGATAGAGGGTACAGAAATACTGTCTCCTTGATTTGTCCTAGCAAATGAAAGCCATCATGTACATGCTGCTGTTCCATGGGTTTCTGTAGGAACTGCTTCTTTACACAGCATGTTGTTTCCCAGTACTTTTCTCCTGCTCACATTTCATCAGCACACATCTTCAGGATTTCCATTGACTTCAAATTATACTTGTGTCTCTTTAGAATTTGCTTGTTCAGTCAGGCTCTAAGATTCAGTGTACCTGATCTGTTTTGTTGTAAATCTTGTGGAAGTGTAAGAGTAAATTCTAGGGCTGTAAAGGATATTTTGAAATACTTTCATGAAGAGCAGTCAGTCATTGAGAGTACTGCTTACATATACGCATTAGACAACTATAAAATACGGTAGTCAATATCTGTCTCAGTTTGTGAAAGTACCATGGTATCAATTAATTTTTAATAAGAAGGAAGATTAATGCTTAGACCTTAGTTGACAGTTGTTTTCTGTCTGGTCTTTCTTAGAAAGTTACATTGCATCACTATGGACAAAAATTGCTCAAGTGCAAATACAATGTTAGGACAAGAAGTTGTAGGAACAAACAAATCATCTGCAGGGTGTCCAATGCATTATTGAAGTTTATAATGATTAAATAACAGTATTAGCAAGTTTAATGTATGAATGATGCAGACACTGGAGATTTTAGGTCAAGGGATTTGGAAATAAAAAGAAACAAGAAAAAAGCTAAAATAAAAGCATAAAAAAAGCAATGAGAGAGATTGTACTGTGATAAAATGACACTTACCATCTCTCAGAAACAGCTTCTTTATGTAGTATTGTGGCCTGTATTGTGCAGAAGTTATACCACACCATAATAGCATGTTATCAACTTCAAAGCTGTTCATATAATTCATAATTGTAGCACTTTGGTGAACATGTTACAATATCACAGTGAAGAATATGGCATCCTGCCTTACCATTCTCTGTCATGGTTTACTCTATAATGAAAGAGGAACATTTGATAAATGGAAGAAATAGCAATTATATATATTTTTTTCATAAATAAATCTGATTTGTTACACAATATTCTTCAAATTGTTCCTGCACAGCATATGTGTTAATTAAGCACATTAAAGTCAGATTTTTTTTCATTAAAAGTATCTCATTTATAATGGTGAGTTAAGTAGGTTGTTTATAAAGAAAGAGATCTCTGAAGGCAAATTACCATGAATAAAAGCAAGAAGAGATCTGAACTGATTTTAATGAAGTAATGAATAAATTATTAGTGTCTTCAGGTTCCTCAAAAATAATTTAAAAATAACTTGTCTTTAATTTCTTCTTAGTTTGTTTGTGCAGATGCTGGAACAAAACTAGCTGAGTCAACAATCTTACATAAACAGATGATTGCCTCAATGCCGGGAGTAAGTACTGGACCAAAGTCCATTTCTTAGTTCTGTTGTTCTGATTTTTTAAAAAATACGTCTTATTCAGCTTGCTTTGCTTCATTTTAATGTTCTTTCCTTTTCATTTCTCCTCTGGCTGGCAAGATGTATTACAGGCAGAGGTTGAGATGCTTCATCCTTTTTATTAATGGTGGAAAAATTCTGAATTTGATGTTGCATCCCTTGCTTTCACTGATAACCTTTAGTCATGTAACTGACTTCAGTGGAGCCTGTGCTCTAAAAGACAAATCGAGATCTGCAATTCTCAGTGGGGAACAGACCAGCTGAATGCATCAAAAAATGGTAGCAGGGTGGAAAGCTACAAGCCATTACCTCCGTTCTCACAAAAGATGATCTGATTAAAGAAGGGAGTTAATGGTATTTCTCTAGTAATGTATAGGTCATTCATCTATATCCTGTTGATGAGTGTAGCTGAATTACAAGTGCTCCTAATTGCCAGGGCACTGAATGTGCACCTGGTGAATATGGGAGGAAGTAACACAATGGGAGGTCTTGACTTGTGGCTGAGTACCCAAGCAGATGGAACAGGGTTAGCCAAGGTTTGCTTCACAAGCTGAGTGAGGAAAAATTATTTTCCTATGTGTGTGTCAGCTTTAGGGATGACTTAATAGGATCTTTCCCGTGTATCTTCTGAAGTGTGTGATTTTTTTAAACGCCAATCTTTAATAATACCTTTCCTCCCAACAGGATATTTTAATTTATACTTGCTTTAAATAGACAGACTATCATTGGTGTTACAAGGTGTGATAGGAACATGATCATTTCAGAAGAAATCACAGAAAATTAGGCTGCCTACTGCTTGCATGAAACAGAATAGGTGGTTGGAGAGAAGTCGTGTGCAACTGAGCATTTATTTTCAGAGACTGGAGTGTGGCATCTTTCATAATTCTGTTATTCAATATTCTAGAAGCCAGGTCGAATCCTTAGTGCACATAAACTGCATGGAGGATATACTGACAGGGTTCCCAATGACCATATTTTACTGTTTCTTATTCCGTCACGAGAACTGACAGGAACAACTATTGAAAAGCCAGAAGGTGGCATAGTTCAACACTGTGTAGATTGATATTAACATACAAAAATGAGGAGTGGCCAGGTCAGTTGTTTAAATATAGAATGCTAGCAGTTTTTCAAATTTCAGCCACTAAAACTCAACTGTAGCTTAATAATTTTGTGATCAAAACTATATCTGGTTCATTTGTATACTCACATAGGATAATGAGCTTCTATGCTTCAAAGTGTAGGTAACTAAAAAGAGGTCAAAGAACAGTAGTTTTATTCTGTAAATGTTACTGCAATGTTTTGCCCTGAGCCTGGGACTTTGGATAAAGTAGATTTTGGTGACTTCAAAAAGATATCTGATTTAATAATATGATCATTTAGCCTCAAAAGTTAAGCATTTCTTTTACTTGGCTCCTAAGAATGACACCTCCATAGTTCCCCTTGGATTCAGCTAGCATTATCTTCACCTCAGACTATTAACATATAAACAGAGGTTTATGTGATACCTAGTGGGTCAGTCATATCACCTTCGGAAAGCTTCCCTGCAGGGTTCTCTGGTCTGTTCAAAGCCCTTATTTAATCTGACAGCTTTGTTCTGTTGACTGTTTTACGCACCTCAGGCACATCTTGTGCTAGCTGAGGGCCAGATTCACATTTGTCACCGTTCTAGGAAAAGGATTATGAAAATTTGTACTGTCCGAATACAGCAAGCATCACATTGAGTCCTTTTGTTTTTTCCTTTGAGGTTGTTTTTGCTCTGGCACAGATGGCTTCTTAATAAGCTTATACCTTTATGAGGTAATTGGAGCACTTAATAGCTTAAGTGCCATTAAGGTGCTGTATTTTGAATGTTTTTTCTTCAGGAATAGACAAGAAATATTCATTAGTTTTTGCAAAAAGGAGAAAACACAATACATTTCAGTGATGTTCATTTTAGTGATGTTTACACATAAAATACCTGAAGCCAGTTATTTAAACTGTTTTTCCATTGTGATTAATGTGAATATAAGGGCATCTGTGCCTGTGACTGAATTTTGTTTTCTTTGATTGTAACTGATTGGTTCCAATTGCAGAAATGCTCGGCTGCTTGAAAAACTGAGTTGTTCAATTCTCATTGAGTTTTACTTTGATTCTGGACCACTGTAAATTTCAGGATGACATGACAAGAATATTCTTGAAAGTTTCATCAGTTAATCTTTTATTGCTGTGACAGATAAGAGTATTTTATGACGCATGAAGAAACTACAGCAGCTGGGCTATCTTCTTACACTGTAATCAGATAAGAGGACATAATACAGTGAGAAGAACAACATCAAAGAATACCTATTCCTAATTATTCTAACTAAAAAGTAAAATAAAGAATTTGAGACAGACCAATTGTATTCTTTTGAAGCAAAACCTGGTACTTAAATTTATTTCTTTTATGTTTTAGTGTGGAACAGCAGCAATGGAATGCATGAGGCAGTATGTTGGGGAAGTGCTGGATTTCATTGCAGATATGCATACCTTAACCAAATTGAAGGTTGGTTCTGAGCATGCATTGATCTAAAGTATATGAGTTTTTTAACAAAAATATGTTTTCTGTAAGGAACCTGCCTGGGAGACACGGTAGGAAGTGTTTGAGGATGACTGACAGTTTTTTTTTTCTTTCTCTTTTAAAAAATTGTTAGTACTGTTATAGATTAAAGACCTCTGTGGCAGCAGTAAAAAGTAGCTTATGTGGTGTTGAAATGGAGGCTAATTCAAATATCGTGAGCACACAATAAAAATGCAGGCTTGATTTTTCTGAAATGTTGATGGTAAGCAAATGTCATACCAAAGTCACTGTGAGAAGTAGTCGTGTTTAATATAACCCAGGGAAGCATAAAACTCCTTGCCTGTACAAGTAAGTACACTCTTGTGTGGGAAACCTGTGTCTCTTATATACACAGACAAATTAATTGGAAGTTCAAAGGTAATTAAAATGCAGTAATTGGCCTAAGAAAAAGGGGTGTCCTTTTTCTAATGGATGCTGTTGTTTTTATTGTCAGGTTATATTCTGTTGAGGTGGGGAAAAACCAAATAACTCTTACCTCTGTCATCCAAACTGCATTTTGGTTTCTTAATATTAGTTGGATGACAAATTGTTAAAGGAGTGATAGGAAAATGCTTCTGTTAACCTAAAATATTTTATTTAGGAATGCATTTCATAAAAAGATCCTAGCTGATCAAAACCTAGAATTCCTGTTTCATGGAGGAACTTCATGTTCCTATTAAATTTCCTACAGAATGGAAATTCTCAAAGACATTTTGAAAAATAAATAGCCTAAGTAACAGTGCTGCTCTGAATTTTATTTATGAAGCAATGAGATGAGAATTTTTACCCTACTAGTTTCTCACACACTCACTTGTTCACTGTCCCCCTGGCCCCTCCACCCCACCTTGTGCCCCAGAGGGGACACCTTATTGCAGGTTAATAATACTTACCACAAAGGAAGAAGAATCCCAGCTAAACTGAAACTTGTATCTTGAAACTCACTGTAACTGTATTGTACTGGATAAAATATCCCTTTTCTTAGGTTCTCACCCTCTTTGCCATGGATTTCTTTGAATTAAAAAAAATAGTCTAAGGGAAGTAGCCTGTTATGCTGGAGTAGAAATTTACTTCAAAGCACAAAGTAATTAATCGTTGTAAGTTGAATTGGATTGCCTTCCCACTCTATCCTCTTAAGTTATTCACCCATTTCTCTTAAAGTTCAGAACTGCTTTCAGAATAGGTAGGCAAATGAATCATAAATGAGGCAAGAGATACATCAGGTTCACTAGTTCCACAGGAAAAAAAATGAGCTTATCTGAAACCAGGAATAGGGAAAATTTGTTTATAAATACTTGCAGGTATCCTCACTCCTGTGTAAAATGTTTCTGTAGAAAACTTTGTCATTTGGACTTCCTTCCTTCTGCCCATCTCCTTTGAGCTGTAGTCTGATTTTTAGAGTTGTTCTTACAGACCTGAAGTCTGATAAGAAGATTACTTCTTATGCTCAGTGGAACTATTTATTTTTAAAAATTTTGTGAATGGGTATAGGTAGAACATGAACTAAAATTTTACCCACTTTTTCACTTTCATGTTTTGAAATTCAACAAGAAGCTTCCCAAATGAGTCATCTGGCCATTTAAAACTAAGTCAGAAATTTCATGTTGTTTTGATTTAGCCATGTAATACAGGAATCTGAGGACAAAATTAGCATAATAGGAGAGTCAAATATGACCATAATTTTATGTATTGTAAAGAATAAGCTTTTCCATCTTATAAAATTAAAAGGCAGTTTTTATTTAACCAGAAATTATTGAACTACTTACTCTGCGGTTTCAACATATTTGAGAAAATATTTGTAACCATTTCTAAGTTTACAAATAGTCAGAACTTAAAAAAAATTCACAGCATTTAGAGTCAAATTCTTGCAAGCTCATTTAATATATTCACGTACATTGCTTGGGTTTCATTAACAGCAGTGTCACTCACTAGAAAATGAGTCCTAAGATCATCCAGTTGTACAGTTTCTTATGACAAGTGTGTATTATCAACAGCATCTGGGGTTGATAGCTAGCAAAGAATGCTATATGATTTGTATGACCAGTAACAATCCCAACAGCAGAAGTTTAGTGTTGGTTTCCAAATTTGGAAGTATCTACTCTCTGTAGGAATTCAGTGAACAGAAATAGTTAAAGTTGTTTATTTATACCTAATGTCATCTTTTGTGTGTCCAAGAATAATTTCTGTGGAAGAGGCTAATTATTTTCAGTCCTGTGTATTAGCAACTACTGCATTATAAAAAAGGTATAAATGTTAATTCTCAAGATAATCACATTTCAGTGTACTGTTTCTGTTCAGTTTATTATGGTTTTTTTTCTCTTTGGGATAACATTTTAATTGGTAAAGTTTGGCAGGATTTTATTTTGAAAATTCCACAATTTTTGAAGATTTATAATGTATTTACCTGCAAAACTGTCTATCCTTTTTACCTGTCTATATAACAAAGTCATTAGATATTCATGCTGGTACATAGCATGAGTTTCATGGTTTCTCTTGAAACAGGCTTTAAGTAAGTGCAGTTTGAGAGTGTAAGTTTCTGGGGTCAGATACTTATCTGTTACAGAAATATTGTTAGTTCACTGATTTTTATCCTGTTATGATAATTGAATAACTGATGACCTGATTTCTTGTGCGAAGCATATGGCTCTGCTTTTAAGCAAGCAACTGCAGTCAGCGTGTGTTCTGTTATAGTCTAATACCAGAAGGTAATGCAAAGTTAGCTTAATAGAAATGCAGAAGTATCTCAAGAAGCACCAATGAAACATCCCTTAAAGCTGGCAAAGCAGGATAATAAATTATATTTTCAGGCATAAATATTTGCGTGTTTCTTGGTAAGAGGTTTGGCCCTTTTTATTGCCAGAGCTTGAAAGCATTTGTAACTGAATAGTGCAATACAGCTGAATAGTGCAATATAGTGCTGGTGAATAAGTGAGAGCTTCTTTCTGAACATGTAAATGGAATATTGCACATGGAAGGCATTTCCTGCCCAGATGCTGTCTTGTTAAATGGTTAGATTCTTTTGTTTTCACCTAGGCTCTCTGGATGTGCAAGCATTAGTTTATCTTTATGAGCTGTTGAGTTTTCTGATACAAAAGCTGCCTGTACATTTTGCCCAATTTATATTTTGTCTGGCCTCTTGAAATTTTGGCCCTCTGTGGAAAGGTCTGCATCATACAGGTGTTACTAATACAGGGACTGGAGAATTTTTTAAAATCTATTTCTCAGTTTTGTTCTGCAGACACAGTTAGAGATCCTGAGAAGAAATTGAAGGGGAGTGAAATAGAATATGCTGGTTTTTGGAGGAACTTAGTTCAAGCAAAATACTCTTTTTGGGTAGGAAATCAGATCTTTGCCTTGCAGAGTCACATGAAGACTTGTTCTCAACCACTGCATGAAGACACATTTGGTGGACATCTGAAAGTTGGTTTAGCTCAGATTGCTGCCATGGAAATCACCCGGGGAAACCACAGGGACAACAAAGCTGTGATCCGATATTTGCCTTGGCTTTACCATCCTCCTTCGGCAATGCAACAAGGGTGAGAACGCTTTTCCACAAAAAGGAATACTAAAATGAGTTAGAAATCATCACAAAATTATGTTCTTATTGCCAGATTCAATAGATAAGACCCACAGTAGGGAATGGTGGCAGTGGGACGTTGAAACAGCTGCTCAGCAGTTCCGGGATCCTTAACTGAGGAATTTGTCGATGTAACATTTAAAGTACATGCCAAAGGGACAGTGGAGGTAACTCCAGGGGCTTGACTGGAGTAACGCTGGAAATTAACTTGATTCTTGGTCTAGATGAAGACAGTGAAAAGCACAGAGGCACTTGATCAGTCCTAGAACTACAGAAAATATTCTGCGAATTGTAGAAAATACAATGGGAAATGGCCTTTGAAATTATGGAGTACAAATGAGTGAGAACTTTAAGTGTAGGCCTACTGATGTGATGATAAAGTTAGATGAGAGAAATCCTGCTCAAGACATGTTTTCTGTCCCTTTTCCCTGTGAGAAATCCCTTGTGTTACAGTGATAACAAATGAGATGTTCTGAGTGTAGGCAATTGGACTTTGTTTCAACAAACCTGTGTCCTTGTCCCAGCTTTGTCCCAAATTACCTATCCAGGATTCTGGGCACTAAGCTGCTTAGGCTCCAGTCCTTTAGATACATCTGCATGTGCATTTAAGTGGAGCATATCTGCTTTTGGAAATATGGAGTGCTTATCTCCTATCTTATCTCCTATCTGCACTTTAGTTTCTTACATGTTAAAAAAGGAACACATGTTCTGAATTGAAGATAATGAATTACTTTAAGATACTATAGGGTCTTGAGGAAGAGCATTTTGTCAGAGTTTATTAAAAATCAAAAATTAGTGGCATGCCTCTTGTGTAATATGAGTCTTTGACAATGATGTCAAATTACAAACTAAAACTAGGAGTGAGAGTAGCCTAGTAAATAGTGATTTATTGATGGAAAAACAATTACTTTTTTCCTGTGCCTCTGAATTCAAATGAGTATTTACCCAGAGCTTGGAAGCGGCAAAAGGACAGACAAGATGTCACCAGTAAAGGGCTCTTCCTTTTTAGATTATATAAGCACACTGCTTTGCAATTAGACATTGCACTAGATGGTGGACAAATACTTAAGTGTCGCAACAAAGCATAGTCCCTGCCCTCAAAAACACAATCCAAATGTGCAAAGAGAGGCTGAAGAACACAGAAATTAACTCTGCTTTACCAATGGAGAAGTGGAACACAGTGGAGGTAAGGCAGCTGAGTGGTGTCCAGGGGAGCTGAGAGGAGCGTTTCCGCTTGGGCAATCCTTCCCATCTGATGATATCTGTGTAAAACATCATTGTATATGGAAGCAATGAAGCTGTGAATGCTTTAACCTTTTATAGAAACTGTTTCTTAGACCCACCAAATATGTTCTATTGGACTTGTATATGGTACGTCAAGGCCGCTAAGTTCTGTGTGGTTGGAATCTTCTCACAAGCTGTACCAATGATCTCTGTCTCCAGCACACTGAGACTGCATCTGCCTAATGTGCATAAGGAGACTCCATATTTTGGGGAAAGCCAGAAAACTTAGTATCATTGTAAAATCTGCTCTTTCTTGACAGGCCCAAAGAGTTCATAGAATGTGTCTCACACATTCGTTTGCTGTCCTGGCTACTTCTGGGGTCTCTGACACACAATGTTGTCTGTCCAAATTCTCCATCATCTTGCATGCCTATTCCACTGGATGCAGGTTCACAAATTGCTGACCACCTTATTGTTATTCTCATTGGGTTTCCAGAGCAATCAAAGGTAAGGGATTATGTGTTTTAAGTAGAGATGTGTTATGTATTGGCCTTATTGCAAACATTTATTTTTGGTAAGAAAAAAGGAGGGATAAAACCTTAATAAAATCCAGGGCCTAGGGAAAGAAATCTCTGTACAGTTTTTCTTACATGCATAGAAAACTGATGAAATCAGTACAGTTAATGAGGTTCAGCTATTTCAAAATGTCTGAACGCAGGAGTGAGGAAAGAAAAATTGAGTTCCAAATGGAACCTTTAGCAATGACAGTCTCTGTAGCAAATCTTTCAGAAAGTTATTTATTCTAGTTGTATATTTGCATGGATAGCATGTAAATAATTTTATGATCAAAATAATTACAAACAGTGATGATTCAAGCACAAATTTTTTCTTAAGGTGTTCAGGACCAGAGGAGTTATTACAGATTGTAAGACATTTGTGACAGTAGTTTAACACAAATATAGCAGCAGTCTTTGACACCAACCAGGGTTTTATTAGTGACAGAAGCAGAATGATCACACATTTGTCTTATACATAAAATCCTCCTTTCTTTCCCTTCACCCAGCCAGGACACTGGTGCTTCCCATTCATTTCTTTGGCCTTTTTTTGCTCTTTCAAATACCTCTTTTCAGTTACCAAGCAACCATTGCGATGTTTGGTGCAGTCATACTGCCACAGAGCAGGAATCCCTCTTGCACTTGCAAACTGAGAAAACATCTCTGACCAGAAGCATCCTTCTTGTAATGAGGTAGTTAATGTCCAGCAGTCCTGGAGGCTCAGACACTGTGATATATAACAAGGATTAGCAAAGAGCCGTGCACGAGTATGCAAAATGAATTCTCTTTCCTTGGCCATTTCCTTGTGACTATGAGCAGTCCCAGCAAAGCAGAAATGGATTACAGATTAACAGAACAGATGTAAGACCATGTATTTTGTATGATAACTGTCCTTTCAGGTGATCAGAATCTGAATTACTTACTCCAACAGCATTTCTGAAATGGAGTCACATGCTCCAGAGCCTCCATGCCCTCCACAGATTGCAGTGGAGATTTCCATTAAGAAATTTTCAGAAATAGTCCTGAATTTTCAGAAATAGTCCTGTTTTGCAAAACTAACCTTCTTTTAAAGGGACTGACCTTAGTGCCATGCACTTAGACGGCATGGGAGCATGTTTGCAAATGCAGTTTTTGGTCTGTAAATATAAACCCATTTTTTAAACATGGAGAGGATGTTATCAAGTGTACTTGACTTACTAGTTCCTAATGGGAGGAAAATATGGGAAAAACTGCACGGTGGGACACGTGACAGGGGATGAAAGCCTCTGCACTATATCCCAATACACTTATGTAAATAAACATTTTCTTTTATTTTCTGTTTCTACAGACATCTGTTCTGCACATGTGTTCCCTGTTCCATGCATTTATATTTGCTCAGCTCTGGACAGTGTATTGTGAACAAACTGCAGTAGCTCCGACAGTCCAGAATCAGAACGAATTTAGCTTTACAGCAATCCTCACAGCCCTGGAGTTCTGGAGCCGAGTGACACCGAGCATCCTCCAGCTAATGGCACATAACAAAGTGGTGAGTCAGGTGCTGCAGACAGATTTAGTACAGATTAAACTCAGAGGAGGCTTGGCTCTCTTTCAGTGGAATACAACAGACTATGAATAACATCATAAAGTGACTTTGATGCTTTTGAGAAATTAAAGGGATAGCTAATTAGTAGTGGTTTAATCTCACAGTGGGCCTGAAACCGGATCTAGCCGGAATCTGCCTGAAACAGCATTAAGAGCTTGAGTTCGCTGCGTGTTGGATTAAGAGCTCCTTGCATTACGTCCCAATTTATGTATGTTCCTGCTCTTAACTGTGGTCTGTTGTTTTATCTGACTCTGCCTTACAGCAGAAATGAACTGTCCTAGGATAATTCTGTGAATATCCATTTGATTATTTTTTACTATGTGATGGTGAAAAATTACACAACTGCTGACAATTGGCCATCCATAATTCACTGGTTACTTATCAGAAATAAGCTACATAAATATCTCTTGAAACATTTTTGAGTAGTCAATGACCAGAAGGAGGCATGTCTAGAGATAAGATTTAAAAGGGAAGTGTTCACTCTGTCCAGAAATTGTCCATACCATTTGTTTGGAAATAACCTTTAAACATTTGTTTATCCCAACTACTCTCTTCTGTTGGAGCAACTTTGTACAATAAGAACTCAGAGGGTTCCAGCAGCCCTCTCATATCTGCTCTTTGCTTACCCTTGACTAATGATTCTCTGCACCTGCAGGCTTAGGGTTAAGAGCTTGTTTCTGATGGGCAAGACCTATTGTGTTTCCCACATCCCAGACAGTCACGACAGGTCAAAACTTTTTAACTGAGATGTTCACTAGTAGCTCTGGCTCTGGAGAGCCCGATGTTAGCTTTGAGTGGGAAACATTTTTATACATGGCCCCTTACTCTTAAGTCAGGTGCTCTTAAGGTTTGGGTTTTTACGTTTTGATGTTATCAAGCTTTTCATTTTTGGCTTGTTTGGATTTTCTTTTTTCTTTTTTAAATGCAGACCTGTTATGTGTATGGAAATTGTTTTATATAGTTCCCCTTTCCCCATGTGAAATGCCTTCCATCCCAGGCAGGTATGGACCTTGCCCTTTTAATTGTAATTTCCTGGGCTGCACTTGAAAGTCTCAACCAGTTACTGTTTCCTGTGTCTTGTCCCTATCAGGCAAGGACCACCCATAGCTGTCTTTAGATGATATTTTAGCCTCTGACATCTAGCAGGGTCTCTGTGGTTCACAAGCCATTGCTGGGAACAGTAGTTCAGGAAGCTTCATTTGAAGGAATGGGAAGTGTGCATAGCGTTCCTAACCAGCCCTGTGTTTAGTCAGACACAAAAGCCTCTTGTCAAGCCTTAGGACAAGAATATGACTGGGAAGTCCCAAGTTCCAATCCTTTTTCTGAAAGTATATAATTACGTAGCTTTAGTGTCACAGTTGTTAAGCTCTCTGCCTCAGCTCTTGCTCTGTGAAATGTAGATAATAATACTTGCCTGTCTCTCAGGGGTGTTGTGAGGTTAATTAGTTAGTGTTTGTGAAGCACTTTGAAGGTGAAAAGCACAACATAAAAGCTAAGTTTATTATTATCAAGGGGAATTTACATGTAGTTTAGACAGGCACTGTAAATACTCACTGCTGGCTCAGGGTGTTTGTCTTGTACCTGTGAATTTACACAATATAAAACATAAAAAGCTGTCTACTACCAAATAACTGATATTTGCATCTGTCATAAGTTATGATACAAAATGGAAGAATTACGGACTAGCTGTCAGTTCGAAACAATAAATTGTCTTTTGATGGGGGATAAAAAGATGGGTTTTGTGAGTATGTTAATTTTCAAAGATTCAATAAATAAAGATAGCAATTTCTGACACACAGATTGATGAGAATTACACAGCAAAGACATAAAAAACAATTTATGATGTCTGAAAAGATCAAAGCCAAAGGCAACTTGTTTTGATGTGTGACAAGAATTAAAATATATCAAGGATTGAAATACTTAACAGATAGATGTTACCACATTGGGGTAAAACTAAATAAAGATAAACATCCCATATGTGCACATGTAATATATAATCTTGTGTGTCAGTGGTTGATAAATGCACACCTAGTGATTCAGTATAACTGCCTAGCAAATACAGGAAGATTCTTCTTAGAGACTGTTGGCTTAGCTTACGACATTGTTGTGCTGGACATTAATTTGGTTTTACGCTTGATTTTTCTTTTCCAAGATGGTGGAAATGGTGTGCCTGCATGTGATCAGTTTAATGGAAGCTTTACAGGAATGCAACTCCACTATCTTTGTAAAGGTAGGCATACCATACCATGAATACTTAGTTAATGAGATTGCCTGACTGTTGTGATTTCTAAAAGTACTGTCCTCTGCTTCTCCTCCCACTCAAAAAAAGGAAAGTGGAAGAAACTGAAGTTGAATGTTAATGCCACAATATACCCTAGCAGAACATACTGAAAAATAAAATCTCTGATAGGAAGACCAGACCACAATCTCAAATTCAAGTTCTCCTGATTTTTTTTAAATGAACATCTAATTTACTTCCTCTTTTCATTGTCACTAATGTCAATAATGATCTTATTCCTCTAATAGACACAACTAATGTCCCTGACTTTGAGAACCTCTAGCTGTTGCCTGAATTTTCAGCCATTCTGTATCTTTTAATCATCATAGGTCCTTTGCAGATCTCCTCTGTGTTCTGAGCCTCACATTCTTTTAGGTGGATAACAACAACTTTTTGCTACAGTGGTTTTCTTGTTATTATATGCATATGTGTTGTTTCTTTGGAAACAACATAGACAGTCTTCCATGGGTTATCATAGTGTTTGCAGAAGGATTGAGGTAGTCTCACAAGCATAAATCAATATTACTAGCCTTTTCTATGTTTTCCCAGTGCAAGAGAGTTTCCACATAAGTAGTTAAGGTTAATATTGTTCTTCTGTTGCCATAAAGGAAATTTCTGACTGTTGCTTTACTCCAGTCTCCTATGACCAAGCAAGAATTGAAAATAAAGTAGCTAAAATTGAAGGTCTTTATGTCAACTGACATGAAAGCATTCACACTCATTGTGAAAATACAGATTTGTAATGGCTTGATTCACTACAGAAATTCTGTCTGTAAGGGATGTTAAAGTGATTATGGCTGTGCCTGAAAGACATATGGGCTTCACTTTTAGCCAGTCAGGATGTTCAGAATTTGACAAAGATGTAGAGTGGCTTTAAAGCTGTGAAAAGAGAGGCCTTTGGGGCCAAATCCCTGTCACAAATCAAATGAATGCTTTCAGGGGGTTATATTTGAGAGTATATATCAATATAACGCTAAGTCAGGTTAAAAGGACATTGTTGTACCATAAAATCAAGCTCATAAAACTGTGGAGCTCTGAGTTAAGGTGCTAAGCTTTCATGTTTAGTGAATAGGAGATGGAAGAGAAGAATCTGGGTGACCAAATCCTCTTTACTCAGCCCCAAAGTGAAATCCTGCATGAACAATATACATACATAACAGTACTATAGGATTCATAGTTCCAGGTTATTATTTTTTTTCAGAACTAACTAATTGTAAAAATATTTATTGTAGATCTGAAAAATAAGTGCCATGATTTAGGGAAAGGCTTACTGTATGCTTGAAGTCCTTCAAAGACACAGCGGTGCAAAGCTTATTCACACAGGAACCAGTGAGTGGCTTCTCTAATTTAAAAAATCAAATTTGAGACTGTCTCTTCTTCAGTGACTGTGAAGTAGATCTGAACTTTGTTACTCCTACTTCATAAGTCTGAATGATGACAATTCTTTGAAAAATAGTTTACCAGGCAGGTTTTTGGTAGCTTGTTTTATTCTAGACATTTTTATCTTGTGTATTAAAGCACTTTTTTCTCTTTTATTTTAGATATAATTGTTTCAAACATGGTTTAGTTTTCACTGAAGGAAAGGACATAGTGTAGTGAGTTCGAGGTCTTTTTATACAGAACATTCTTATCACTCAGAGATTTATTCAGCAAAATTAATAATTCCCAATGAATTTTCTTGGAACTGAGCACAGTAGCATTGATAAATACTGACCATTTATCTTTCATATAATGATATTTACTGCAGTGTCTTTTATTCCATCTGAGGATTCAGGTGGTGCAAAAACTTACTTGTTAATGAAGTCATTGCATGATTAAACACACACATGTCTTTAATGCACCAAAATGAGAAGGTGGTGCACATGACATGATGCCAGGTGGTTTACAGATAGCTATCCTAGGTGGCCATTTTATGTATTATAAGTGAGGGGAAAAAAGAGATAACATAAACAGTGCATCTCTCCTTCACTGAGACAAGAGTTTTCTTTATACCTGAGATAAGCGCTCCTTCATCTCCTCCTTGTGTTGGTGCTATGAGGTTTCTTCCTCTCGGTATTGTTGGCTTTGCTATTAAATTAAACTCACACTGAAAGCATTGATGTGTGTTGATTACTTCCCATAGTATTTGAGCCATTTCATATATTCACAGAGGATGTTTTTGGGATCTGATGTTAGACGGTCTTTACCAATCTGGTGTGAAAAACAAAGTTGCTTTCCTATGAAAACATTTCAACTGTTATGCATTTAATTTTTTTTGCTAAGTTTTAGTGTGATATATATAGACACACACACACAGAGATGCATATATATACACAAATATATTGAATTAATTATATTTTCCTCTGAAGGGAAGCATTCTGCTTTAGAAGGGCTTAAATGAAAGTGTTCAACTTTTCTCTTGCTTTTCTATGTCAAAGGAACTGGCAAAGAGGCCATACGAGGGTAGGCATTGGTGATGGAGACCAGCTCCTTGCTGATCACATTTTTGACCATCAAATGTATCTCTGAGGAACTTGGGAGCCTACAGTAAAGACAGGAAAAGACAGGAACAACTCAAGGCCTTTTGCAGAGACCCAAGGGTTTTAGGCAGCTCCAGCAGCTGCTGTGTAGCTTTTTAGAGAACTGGGCAGGCAGCAGATTTGGGGAGCCAGAACAGCACCATGACCTGTTCTACAGCCTGGTTTCCCTTTAAAAATTGAACTGGAATCAGTATAATTTTGTTGAAAATATAAACTCAAAAAATTTGACAGTGTCTGACAGCACTCTGTTCTTCCAGCTCTTCTTTCTAACTAGTGTTTTGTATTCTTCCTTTGTGAAGAAAAGGCTGGCTGAGGATTAGTTAACAAAACTCAAGTGCTTCCATAAAAATGTCTTCTTGTGTGACTTATCTATCTGGCAGCTGTAGCACTAGAGGGCTTGCTTGCTTGTGCCTGCAGCAGAGTGTTTCATTTCCCTAAATATGTCCAGACCCTGGAAGACAGAACTGGTGCTGGAGGACAAAGATCTGTGTCTGACCTTAGACTTGTCCAGAAGAGATAGCGATAAAAGCTAGTTTCCATGAGTGCCCTTTACAGTCAGTGGAGATACACAGTATTTTTGGACATGATTCATCTTGATCTATTTTAGAAACTTGCTTTGGGACAAGATGAACTAGATGTGAAGTGCTTGATTCTCTCAGCTGACTGTAAAAGTTGTCCAGTGAATTGGTTCAGATGCAGAGTAGAGTACCCTAAGTTTTCTACCTGGCTTCCCTTCTTGCTTGATGTACTTCTGACACCAGTCCTGTCACCACTGGCTAGCTGCACAGGAACTTCATCAGTGCCAGACGAAGTTGTCAGTGATGTTTTGTTGATGGCAGTGGGGTGTGGAGCATGGCCTCTCAGACCTGTGCCCTCCTCACCAAAAACACACCTTGGGCTTGTGGTCACTGCATCTTGTTAAGCACTTCATTAGTGTGAGAGCCCATGGAAGGATGTACAGACCTCACACATCTGCTGCATCTGGCTGCATTCCAGCTGTTTTGGCATTCATCTGTCTGTAGATGCTGAGGTTTGACTATGGTTCTTCATGTGGTAGACTAAGTAATGAGTCCTGACAGAGCTGCATATGATTCTCCAGCACAAGAGCACTGAAATTGAAACAATTATCGTTCCTTGCACAAGGGAAGCAGCACTTTATCTAATGTTGTCAATAGTGATTAGGTTTAACTTGCAGCTCCCAGTAGCGTAATTGGCAAATTGCAAATTTTAATGCCATTTGGAGGAATATTTTAGAACAGTAACCTCAGTGGATAAATTAATATTGAAAAACATGAATACTTTTGCTAGAAATGCCTCTCTGGCTTTCATAAGGTTGTCATGTTACACTTCCTCAGAAGTAAGAGTTCCCTGAAGAGCTGGAGTCTGAAATACATATCGCTCCAGTCCAATCACAGCTGACAGATTTGCAGACCTCCTCACCTTGTCATTCTGGATAGCTTTTACCTGTGTTCCCTGGCCTACAGAATATCTCACATTCTGCAGTGAAGCACTGATGTGACTAGTGGCTTATAAAATGTTGTTTACCATTTAAATATATGACCTGTTATTAAGAACTACTGCTGCATGGTTTTTTTCATTTTTTGATGTATACCTCACCATGCAAAATGTTTACTCTATTTACTCGAATATTGCTCACCTGCACATACAGAAACACCCTCACAAGGAAAATAAGAAGTCACTTCCTATAACAATTTTAATTCTGTATTCTCATCATTGCCTTAAACAGGATATCAATAATTGTTACTGGTGATTCATCAAGCTACTGACAAGGGAAACTGGCTTCTTTACATCCAAGTTACCTTCTCCAAATACATAAAATAACCACATTTTCAGATTTGTGGTTCAGACCATGCCAGTTCAAATGGCTAAATGCATTAGACATATCCTTCTCTGTCTCACAGTAACTGTAGCATGTTTACAGTCACTTGTATAACAACAAAATGCACCTCTTCTTGCAGCTCATACCAATGTGGTTGCCAATGATACAGTCAAACCTAAAGGTAAGTTGTTTCTAGTACCTTATCCTTTTATTCTTAGAATTACACATTTCTGTAAATTCTGGAAATAAGATGTGATCTGCAAACTCTCTGAAAATAAGTAATTGTAGCATATGCAGACGAGATGAAGGTCTGAAGTGTGAGCATACATAGAGCATCACTGGCTGAGATACTTGCCCTGTAGTCAGTACTGCTCTACTTTTCCCTTCTGGAGCACTTTCCTCTAAACAGGTTCTGCGTTGGGGCCTTTCCTCTCTATTTACTGAGATTGGGTTTTCCCTGAGCTGTGGTTTTCTTAATGTCTTAGGCTTGAGAGTTCCCTGACAAATCAGGATTGGGAATCTTGACTCAGGAGATAGATTTGGGTTCTAAAGAAGACATTGTGGGCCTATTTGCTTGGGTAAAACTGTGCCAGGTGGCCCTCTTTGTAAGGGAGAGCAAGGTGGATCAGTATGGTTTGTGAGTCAAGAGAATTTTGGTGAAGAGAAGAAAAGTTTTGGAGTTGGTCTCAGTATGGAGTTGTGTCTGTAAGCACATTTGCTTTCCATGGCAACACCACAGTGCAGGATGTGAAAGATAGAAATTTGACACTGGGGCAGTGTAAGAAACTCCCTGGCCAACAACCAGTACCCTTCCAATTGTTATAGTAATGTATGTATTAAAGGTAAGAAACTAAATGTTTTGCATCATTTCAACAGCATTTATCTGCTGGACTTCAGCTCCGCCTCCAAGCCATCCAGAGCAATGTCAACCATCATAGCCTGAGGATGTTACAGGGGTCAGGACAAATGAACAATAGCTCATCTGTGCTCCGCAAGTGGCTACAGTGTACCCAGTTTAAAATGGCTCAAGTAGAAATTCAGTCATCAGAAGCTGCGTCTCAGTTTTATCCTTTATGATTCATGTAATTTGTGCCAAAATATTAATTTTTTTAGCCTAGCAATAACAGGGTTAGAGCTGTAAAAGACCTTTTGTATAAATCAGTATACAGAGTACATACTGTATCTACACTTTTTAGCCTAGGACAGATTGTGAAAAAGCTTATAACGGGTGAAGCTAAGAGCCTGCTCCTGCCAGTTTATAATTACAGTTACTCAGGATCAACAGGTTCTAAGTCTGCATTCATGAACATGGATTGGACTCAAATCTATCTCATTGTACATATCTCTCTGATCATTGAAATAACTCGTTCTTAAATGTTTCTTTACATTATTTTTGAAGCTAAAACAAAAATCACTTTTCTTTAACTTCTATTTTTTTTAAAAATAGAATTGTGGGTATTCAAAAACATGGAAGTGCTATGTTGCTATTTTTTGACAATTACAAAAGAAAATAGGGTTTTTAGGAACCTTTATATGAGTTTTTAGGGGGATGTCTTTTTTTTTTTTTAGATTCACAGCTGGCAATGCAATAAAATCTGTCACTATAAAACAGTGATGGTCTAATGAGGCTTTTTGTCATCATCTTCTGGGAAAACAGCAGCTTGTAAGGAGAGTTGTTATGAAGTGCACTTAGAAATTAGGTTGTTAAACTGTGCCAATTAGTCTTTTTTTTCAGTACATTTTCCAAAATTGCCAAGTCTGATTTATTATTTTTTGAAATACTGCTTTTACTTCATTGATTCTCTGCTGCTCTTCTTTGTAGGTTTCACAGAAGCCTCTTTAATTTTGTGACTACTGTATTGTATTCTTCTGTCGATACTTGTATACAGTGCAATTAAAAAGATATCCCAAATCTATTCTTATTGATGTCTACAGAATTTATGTTGCAGACTTCAAGAGGAGCATGATTGGACTTGAACTTTTGCATTATGATATTTACAAATCCCAGTATTTGCATACTGTTGTATTAAACATGATTAATAACAGATGGATTTTAATATCATTAGGGGACTCAGCCAAAGCCCATTGGAATCTAAGAAGAATCAATTAACTCAGTGAATTTTACATAAAATCTTGAAAGCATCATGATTTACCACGTCTTGTAATAAATACTTAAATCTGTGCAATCCCAGTTGTATCTTCTGTGTTTATTCTGTAACGCACTGATTAGAAAAATAACAAACATTAAGTTGTATATTAGAAGGCTGTTAAATTCCTGGTCTTTATTACCACTCTCAGAATCTGCCTGAGAGCATTTCAGGTTTTGTGAAGGGTCAGTCTTTCCTCACTGCATTTACTAAAATAAAAATGGAAATATTTGCAGATATGCCATTAAAATACCGTTATGCTTTACAAAAACAACAAAAATAAAACCAACCAATGAAACAAAGAAAAGACAGTGAGGCATGTGCTAGCTTGCTTAAAATATGCCCCTTTATGTGTTTCCAGTGGAGAGAAGTTGATTTAGCTAATCTAAAATGGAAAGCAACCTAAAATGGTCTACATGGAGGCTGGGGATGAAAAAACGGTAAGGATAAAAAGGAATGAGAGAGACCCTCCCATTGAGTCAAGATACAGAGTGGACCCCCTTGCCAAAGTCAGCCCCAGACTTGGTCAACAGGTTTTGGGCCTAAAGGTTTTAACAGCACTTAATCGATAGCCTAATTTAAACAATTTAACAAAATATTCTATAAACACTCAGAGGCCCGTCTTACTTACACACCTAACATACTTAAGAATCCAAGAGAGAACACTCACAGTACACTTACTACAGCACATTCACACTCTCATGCACACAGACCTAAAGAGTATGTACAAGGCACCTGTGAAAAATTCCCCTCGAGTTCAATGAAGTACTAACTTTGCATGCCTTTGCGTCTTCTCAACAGGCGATGGTGAAAGTGAGCTTCGAGGAGTGGGGGTATCATCAGGCTCCATCAGCAGCATCTGCTCAGAGGGAGGTGGCCTAACGAGCCTTTCTGAGATCATAGTGTGGCCTGAGGAGGAGCAGGGAGGGGGATGCACCACCACGGGCATGCTCCTGAGCTTGGAGTAGGTTATTCTCAAATATTAGCCATCTTTCTTGCGTCCTTCTTTCATCCAGGGTCTTAACTCTTGGGACTCTTGGATCTCTTATCTCATGTTTATTCCCCAGACTGCGTGCATTAATGTACAGGTACTTCAGAGAGGTGCCCAGCATGCTGATTTCCTGAAGGGGTTTTGGGATTTTCTCCATAATGGTTCCCTGTAGGCACTTCCTTGCTCACCTGCAGAATGCTGGTGGTTGAGCTGTGTTTTGTTGATTTTGGGATCCCTTCCTGTCACATCACCCCAAGCTCCATCACTCCCTCATGGGGGTGCAGTGCCAAGCTAAGTGGCAGGCCGCTGGAACTTCGCCTTCGGGCAAAAAGGAGCTGTGGTCTGTGTTTTCAGTGGGACTCACTCCTTCCATTCCTCAGCTGTGTCTTCTTCAGTCTTGTGCCTGCAACACAGGTGACACCTTTGCTGAGTAACCACATTTAATAGGGGGCCCAGGTTCACTATTGTAGGGGCTGGGGTCACCCTACTGAAATGGAAGTGCTATTGGGCCCCTGAAAGTGGGATGTGTAGGAGAGAGATTTTTTGTATTTTGATATGCTGTGATCTGGTGAATCTGAAAGACAAGGAGAGGGAGGGAATATGAGGCCCTCGGGTGTGAGGTGGGTGAGATCAGATGGGTGCAATGGGAATTGTGGAAACCTAAAGGATGAAGAGATGATTTGCAGGAGAAGAGCAGAGCCTGAGAGAGCTTGTTGTTAAAACTCACTTCTGGAAAGGAGAATCTGTGATCAGGCATCTCACTCAGTGGATAATGCATGGAAGCAACATGGTGAAAGCTCTTTCCCTGCCTACCAAAATCTGATTCAAAGCATCTATGTTCAGACTGGCAAAACTCAAAAAGAATGCAAATACAGTGGTGGGGAGTTACTAAAATTAAACACAAGCCAAAACCAAACCTGCTGAATCCTGGTCTGTAAACAGTTTAACACTGTGAGAATTGAGATTTGGTTTCAGCTCTGGGTTTAGAGATAAGAGCTAATCACAGAAACTACTCCCATGTTTCAACACAGGATTTAGTATGTATCTGTCACTGATTATAATTAATATGGTTCTTATGGAGCTGTTATGCCTAGGCAGATTAGGACTGCAAGTATATATTAAGAAGCTGCTTTAGCATAGGGGATACAGCCTGGAAGATGGTATGACCAATGATTAGTGGTGTTTGACTAATAACAACAAATAACATGGGGCTTGACCAGATATGTGTGGTTTAAGACTTCAGGAGAATCTTTGAAGTGCACTCTAGGGATCTTCAGAAGTACAGAAATCTGCATTAGTAGTTTTTTAAAGCACTGTAAAATATACAGTGCCTGAGGTCAATATACAACTCAAGTCGCTCACATTATCTCTCTGAAATAGCCCAGAGCAGCAATTCTTTATATTCTGTAGGAAGATTAGGAAGTAAATAACATTTGGTGTTCCCTGAAAATGCTACCAAATAGCAGTGGCAAATCTTTCTGCTCTGCCATGCTCCCAGCACAGCTGTGTCTCTGGGTGTGTGTCACCAGGAGCAGAATCCATCCTCTGTAGGATCATAGAGAGCTGCCACTTAGGAACAGTGTTTAGTCTTCTGTTGCAATAGGCTGCTTAAATCAACGCTTGTTACCAGGACTGACCTAGTAAAAGAATTAATTTAGTGTGTGCTGAACTGTGAAATTCCCAACAACAAGGGGCACTCTGGATGAAGCGATGGTTAAAACCCCACTGCTGCTGGGTTATGTAACCCGTGTCCTGAGCGTGAGGTTAATGTCTGCGTGGGCATCTCAGGGGGTTTCCTCTGCCTCTGGAGAAAACCATGGCCTGAGCTGCACGCAGGGTCACACAAACAAAGGCTTTTACAGCCCATCAGTTACTACCCACATACGTGCCTTATCTTATATGTGATGTTTCTGCAACGTGTCATTAGAGCCGTGGCAGTTCAAAGGCCCTAAAAGCACAGTTGGTTTTCTGGCTTTGTTTTCCATGCTCTGACAGCAGTCGATGTGCTCTAGGACTGACGAACATTCTGAGATGGAAGATCTCTCTGAACTTTGGCCTGCAAAGCCTCCTTTCAAGCTGGATGAAGATTACCAGAGCCCAGGGCTGTTTGTCTTTGCTAGCGTGTCCTGGAAAAGATTTCTGCAGCCAAGAATCCTGTGCTACTCCCCCAGCTGCACGCAGCTCTGGGAGAGTTCTAGCTACAGTTTTTCTTGTTGCGTCTTAATGTGACTCTTTGACAAAGCTGAAGTCTATTTTTTTTCAACGGGATCTGAATCTTGATTGCACAAGAGCTGCTTAGTCAATGATGTGGGTCTTCAGCTGAGCAGTCTGCCTGAAGCCAGGCAGAGGCAACAGCACTACAGTTTGTTGGGCTTGATGCAAATTTGAAAGGAAGGGCTCTGCATTTGTCACTTGGTTTCTCACTCTGAATTACTCTATCCACTTCTGCCTCTCCCTGCCAAGCACAATTTCAGCTGAAGTCTGAGCATCAAGGGACAGCAGTGAGAACAGTCATCAGAGGGGAAGATGTCCTGATGCTCCCTGGCTGCAAAGTGATCAGGAAGAGAACCTGAATCCATCCTTGGCACTGGCCATCCCAGGGTTTGCTGATGGGGAGTCAGTGGCCACCTCTGGAAATGCCTCAGGTCAAAGAACAGAAGGCCACATGACAAAGGGTCCTGGCCTGCCTGGTGACCCGCTGTGCCTAAGTCCTGCAGCTATGAACTGGGGGGGTTTCCAGCTATCACTGTTGTGGTTTGTGAATTTTAACATGTACAGGGAACAGGAGGTTGTGAAGAGCTGGCAGAGCTTGAGAAGGGTGGCTCATTTCTCATTCATAGCTACAAAGCATTAACATGGAAAAGCAGAATGCATGACTGAGTCACTGGAAGTCTACATTGTGAATTATTTTCCAGTATTTTGCTGGATTTGATAGATACCACAGGGCTTTCAGCCAATGGGTGAGCAGCCTTCAGTGCATTGCCCCAGGTAACCTACTCTGACACTGTGTTTAACCAGCTCCCCATGAAACCTGACAAGCCATGACTGTGAGCTGGGAGGCTCTCAGTTTGATAGACACCACGTAATGCTAGGTCAGTTTTCTCAATGTATAATTCAGCAGCTGGACATAACTGTTATGGCTGTTCTGCAACTTTAAATCCTTTCAGAAAGGCACAATAGCACGCCTGTGAAGTTTGACACACAGAATAAAATTTTTATAGGTAACAGATTTTTTTAGACAGGTTAGCTTTCTGGCAGCTCCACTACTTTTGGATGAAGTCAAATTGATTGCAATGAAGAACTTTATAAAAGGTTTTCTACACCTGTGGATCCTTGCCATGTAGGAAAGTGTCAGTAAAACAGATAATAAAGGACCATCACTAAAAGAAATAAATTATTTATTAAAACTGTTACCTAATTTGCACTGCTAATGAAATCCTGTGTACACAGTGTTGGTTTGTGATATCCAAGCAAATACAAAGTGCAGTTGTACCAAAGTCTACAGAGAGGCAAAATTTGTTCCTGTTAGGGTACAAACTCGTATGTATAGCTCAGAAGGAGCAAGGATTGATATGGTGAAGTGACCACAGCAATACGTGTTTCAGGTGCTTGTGGATTCCAGGGAGGTGTCACATTAAACTCCTAAACTGATGCAGACATGATCTGATCTTCTTCCTCCAGACACATTTATTCAACACCAGGTGTTGCCGTCATTGTGCAGTCAAGCCAACAATGGAGGTTTTCTTCTTAGTAAAGTGCATGTGTGTGGGGCAAATTTGTTCCCCTGTTCTTGCCTCTTAGTTTACTCTGATCACACACAGCTCAGAATCTTCCTAAATCATCTTAGTGCTCCAGGAGCTGCAGCTCAGCTTTTGCTCAGGAGATCCTATTAAATGTATCTGACCAAAGCATTTTCCAAGCCTTTCAATAATAAAATCATGCTATTGGCATTTTCTTCCCTGTGATCACCACTCTGAAGACATCAATCTGGTTCAAATGTCAGATGTTTATCTGCTCTAAGTGTGTGTCACTGAATAACAGTAGCTCAGACATGTTTCCAAGCATTCCTAGGGAGAGTGTTAGAGGACCAAATTATTTTACCAACTAATTTTCTTAGGCCAGCTTCTAAATTTAAAATAGTTTCTTTCCTTTTCCTTGCACCAGACCCTCTATCAGTCCCAACATATATGCCTGGATCCCAGTCAGAACTTTCTCAGCCCATCTCTAGTGATTATTTAAGATCCATTAAGGGTTGTCAGGGTAATAAAGGCTGTACAAGCCAGGAAGAAGATCTGCTTTCTACTGATTATATGAAATTCAACCTATGCATTCCCAGCATTTACAGATAAAAATTTTCACATAGAGACTGCCTTCTTTGTAACCTTCTCTGCAGTAATATTTATCTGTTTCATTATAACTACTTTAGTATTTTTTAACATTTCTGTCAAAAGGAATTGCAGCTGATTCACCTGATGTGTATTAATTTGCAAATTAATTCTATTAACCGAATTAGGCTTAACTGATCTGCGTTGTCCAATTATTCATCTGACTCACCCATCCACACACAGAGAGTAGCCTCAACGGGTTATTGTTCTATTCCTTTTGAATCACAAACCAGCTGCTAGTTTTCCACAGCTGTGAGGCTGAGATCAAACACTAGGGCTGCTGAAGATGCTTCACTCCAAATGAGAGTATTAGATGCAGGGAATTTAATGCTGCCTCCAGTGTCACAAGGTGGTGCAGAATGACATGGCTTGGAAACCACAGCAGCATTTCAAGGCTCTGTTTGGTCCCAGCTTGAGAGTGTTTTCCTGTGTTCTGTGACATCTGTCCTGGGCTTCACAGTGAGTGTTACAGTGGTACTTGGAATGTGTAAAGGAGAGCAGGACAAAGAACCAGGCCCCCTTATGGCCTCCGTTGATGGAGCAGCCCCAAGTATGACATAATGCTACTCCCTCACAATTCAAAACATGAAGGGGTTTGGTGAGATTTTGGTTTCCCTTACGGCTTCATGAATGCACAGAGCATGGCCTGTAGGGACCTGAAGACCTAAAGAGGAGCTGTTCCTGCCCTGTTCCAGGTGTGAGTAGGAAAGGTCACACTGAGATACTTTGGGATGTGCAGATGGATCTGTGCCAGTCTGAGGCTTCCCTGACCAACTTTTCCAGCTGAGAAACCTGGATCTTTAATTTTAGCTAAGTTAGTTTTCAGGTAAGCGATAGCATCCTGGGGTATTTAAAATGCAACTCTAGTAAAGGACAGTTCCAGAGATTATGAAACGAACCTTTGATGTTGGGACTTTTACATTCCTTGCAAATACTTTTCCTCTTTGCCGTGGGAGAGCTTTCTTGGGTGGTGCCTTGAGCAGAGGGAAACACAGCAGGCACATCAAATACATCTGTGTAGTTTGAGTTGAGGTTAGAGCTAAATCTAAGAGGCTAAGAGGCTTTTGCCATTATTCCAGTGCGAAAGGAACAGCTGACCTGAGTCACAGACAATGTGAAGGATCCTGGCATCGTCAAATAAAAACCCTAAATATGATTTAACTTAGCTTCTCTAAGCCAACAGCATCTTACTTGAGCTGCACATGATTCTGAAATGGGTCCAAATCTTATATGCTCTCCTAAGTCCACCCTTAGTAAGCTCAGTAAAATACTAATTTTCAATGCTGCTGTCATATGAAAAGCTGAAAGTACCAGTGAAGTGTATTGATTTCTAAAAGTGAAAATTAAGTCTCAAGGGAGTCTGGCTAGCTCGGAGGGTTGCATAATGCACTGACGAACCTGACAGCCATTGCTGTCTCCAGAAGAGAACGGTGGCTCATAGCTGTAGAATGTTGCTCACTTTTGGCACACTCTCAGGGACTAAAAGCCTTGACCTGTAGAGTTTTCTGGGCATTCATCTCAAAGGGAGTAGGCACTTGAAAATCATTGCAGTTCTGGGCTAAACATCTTCAGTTCTTGATACTTAAATCTTTTTTTCGTTTGTTTTAGAGGGTGTGTTGCCGAAAATCTCTCTTTAAGATCCTTAATAGAGATGGATAGCACTTTAAGAACTACATAAAGGAAAATGTATTTTCATCATTGGGAGGATTGATTTACAATTTTCAAGATAAAAAATGTATTTCAAATTCAATGATTGCTTCTCTTCCTTAGTATGTTTAAGCAACATCAACATAGCTCAGAAAAACTGCAGCAGTGATTCCCAAAGTGTCTTTGAAAATACCATCCTTTTTGTGCTCTGAATACTGCAGAAGCTTCTCAGAACAACTTTTTAATTAAAGCAAAAAAATGTGCTACTCACCACAGAACTGAAGTGGCCTCCTCTTTGCCTTCTAAATAGGAATTATGATTTCAGCTCCTTCATCACCACTTCTACTAAGCAAGAATCAAAAGCAATCAAGTCTGAAGGACCATAGGAATCTCAGATTAATACAATCAGCCTGACAGTAGGGAGACTTCTTCTTTTTTTGGTATCAAAATAGCAAATAATAATGCCAAGTAGGTCTTTTTTTTTTAAATATATTTTTATTGCCACTTGCTTCACACCATTAAATGCTTTGGAAGAAAGGTACAGTAACTGCAGCTATTATGGTTAAACTTTAGATGAATGTACTTGTCAGAATATAAATGAAATCCTATATCACTTTGCTCATTTTGTTTTGTTTTCCCCATCCTAAATGAAATTACAGATAATTAAATTTTTGAAGCATGACCGTTGCACAGAGAATTATTCAGCTGAGAGCTGGCTACCTGCAAGAGGTTCTCTCCTCCCTCCCCTTAAGCTTGTTATTTATTGTCTCTGTTACTAATTAGGTTTCCTGACTTAAACTTAGTTTGCAGATGATGGATTTTAAAGAATATTGTAAGGGACAGGACATCAAGGTCAATATTTGAAATTGGCAGAGAAGTAACCTTCAGAGGGCTCATGCTCTGTGATAGCCCAGGAGAGGGAAAGGCAGTGAGCTGAGTGGACAGTCTTGTTAGTGGGTTTTGTTGGTTTTTTGAGTGTTTTTTTGAGTTTTCTGGGGTTTTTTGGTGGGTTTTTTTTCACCCTTAAACCACAGCATGCAGCAAATAGCACTGCTGGTAGTGACACAGTGGTTATGAAAGTTAAAAGCCTGACTCATTAAAAGCAGCACCTGGTATGTGAAGGGCTTCCCCAGGCATCTGGGAAATGCTTCAGGATGGAAAAACAATATATTGTCTTGCAATCTAAGGGTAAACTGACAAGGAGCACAAGGGAGAGGGAAGCTGTATAAGCATTTCAGATAAACACTGAGTGCTTTATTGCTGACTGAGAATTCAGACAGGAGCTTTGCAGGGCTGAACTGAGAAGAGTCATAATTGGATCCATAGCTAATTCTGCAGCAGTGAGGTGCAGTAGCAGCCTATCTTTCATGTGTATAAAATGGAAAATTCCACTTCAGTCCAGTTCTGGTGCTAGGTCTACTTTAAATAGCTATTTTCTCCTCCATTAGACCTAATGACTTCATTACAGTCTCTTGTGATAGAAGTCACTGCTTGGAGCAAATAGGGTGATTGGAGTATGGTTCTCCACTGGTTTCATGGTTCAGGGCACCCTCCCAGGAGCAGAGTTTCACCATTTGGCCTGTGGGTGCTAGGAACCATAAGAGGAGTATTGTCTGAGAATGAGCACAGGGTGAAAGAGCAAGAATTATTTTAGACTACATGTACTTTTGGTGGAGTCTCTCTTTCTGAGACATCTGAGCTGTTTGTTCAAAGAGACTGGACAGCTTACTTGCCTGACTGATGTGGTGGTGCCAGAATTTTTCTCCTTTGCTTTCTACAATACTTTTCCTTTCGACATGACAAACTGAGGCTCTAACTTGTGATCAGCCCAGAAGTGCTCAGGCAGTTGGAACAGATGGATCATTGTAGGCCCCATCCAACAGAAATAATGTATTGTATTGTATTGTATTGTATTGTATTGTATTGTATTGTATTGGATTCTATTCTATTCTATTCTATTCTATTCTATTCTACTCTGTTCTAGGTCCAGGGCTGAGAATCTGTGATGACTGTTACTGGAGGCTTTTTTCGGCATCAGCTGCAGTCACAAAGATACACAAACTCTTGGCTAGATCTTCGAAGGCTTATGTAAGACTTCTTCCTGTGAAATGCAGGCGGCTGGGGCTCGAGCCTTGAGAATCTTCCCTAAGAAATCAAATAAGTTGTAATTGTTATGACTCATTCATATACAAAGCTATAGCCAGGATGACAATCTGAAACAAACTTGGAATCACCCTTCAGCTGGTTTACAGAATATTCCAGTAAATCATGCAGTACTGATGGAACAACCCAGGTATTTCAGGTGGTTTTTGCTCCATATTTGCTTGTGATATCTTGGTATTTATATATGCAAAGTCTCTATTTTTCACACTGGGATTAAGTGGAGGGAATCACTAATTTCAATCACTCTTACATTAGTAATAATTCAGCTCTCCCCAGCAGGTTGATTAGGTACACTGGGTAAGACAGCTGTAGGATCTGCTGCGACAGAGAGAGTGACTGTTTGCTGAAACACTGCTGTCCAGGGAGGTGGTTCATTTGGGAAATGTCAGCAGTGGGTGAGATGGAAAGGATGTGTTTGAGAGCTTAGAAGCTAATGATGGGACACGCTTCTTGATACAAGAGAAAGCAGAGAACTTGGAGTAATTGTTTCTGTTTTTATTCCAAGTCACTGCTCTTTATTGGATTAGCCAAGCTAAAATCTCCTCTAAATTAATGCTCAGGAAAAAACCATTCGTAATAAAAGATATAATATTTACATAATTAAATTTGTTTGTCCTCAAATTATCTGATCTCCTTTGCCGTCACAGAGAGTCATATTTTAAAATTTGCATACTTTGATACTACATTCAATTCCAGCATATACAGCTTTGAGCTGTCACTGAAGTACTGAAACAACCAATTTATGCTTTTGTGAGGCAAACTGAATAAGGGACTTGTATAGATCTACTCTGTAATACACAAATAGGGGGAAAAAATTGTTTAATCTGTGGTATTCGTTGAGATACAGTGATTACATTGACTCTAGTAATTGTCAGCAGCCAAATGACCTTCATGGGAATGCCCTGGGATAGGACATGGAGAAGAGAGGTCTGACTTCCATCTTCTTGGTCCCAGACTAGCGCCAGTCTTAGACAAAGCATCTGTGTCTCAATTCCTTCATCATTGTGCAAGGGAGGTGAGACTAACCTCCCTCAGAGCAATTTCATAAAAATGAGGTTTATATTTGTAAAGCCCTCTGAGAACTGTCAAAGGAACTTGCCCACCCCCTTGTCTCTGTGTAAAGATCTGTGCACAAAAGATGGTTCAAAAGGAATTTGAAGGGCCCAAGAGGTGGAGATCTGAGGTAGCTATGGGGTCTCAATGGGTTAATGGGGGAAATTCCATATGGACCAGTAAGCAAAACAAATAAAGCCAAACCAAACATTTGTTTGGCAGTTTTTAGTAAATTCCAGTACTTCTAGAGAGGAGATTACCTACTCAACAAACAGATAACCTTTTTCTGGATGTGATATCTGACTTGGAGGGCATATCAAATGAAATGAAAAAGTAGATTAACTCACATGCCACATGTGGCAGAAGGAATTTAATATATTGAAACTTTACAGATTGCATCATGTTTTGAAATTCAGAAGTGAACTTATAGTCCAGATTGAATCTGACTGTACTTCATGCCAAAAGGACTGATTATAGCCTAAGAAGGGCAACTTGATATGTTTTCATAACAGTATTTTGTTAGCGTTAATAGGCAGCCAAACGCCAAACAGAAGATTAATTGAAGAAACAGTCAGAGAAGAGCTGAAGTTTGGCTGGGAAGTCCTTAGTGAGCAAAATACAAATTGTGCATCACTGTCAGTGACCCATAAACATTTTTGGGATGAAATATTTCTTCCTGTTAAGAAGCAAAGAGATGTTCTTAAATTTAAACAGAGGGGTAAATTGGGAAAGAGAGGTCTTAGTAATAAAAAAGCAGAAGAAGGAAGCGTGACAGGCTGTGGGAATAGTTTGCATTTTCTCTAGAGAGATGGCTTTTAGTTTTCTGAACATCTGATGCCTTCAGTGTTTTGTGTCACTAAAGTTCTGGACCCTGAGCCACCAGCAGTCATTCATGGCATGGTACATGTCTGATCCCTTTGGGGTAATTTGTACGCCTGAAGCAGCTCCTTGGTATATGTAGGACACCTGCCTGTGTTGCAGGAGGGGAACATTAAGCTGCTGCTTCTTCACAAGGGAGTTGTAGCCCGTCTTCCTCCTGAGGAGCAGTGTGTGCAGTCCCTCTTGTGGGGCAGGATTTGCTGATTGGGGAAACTTCTGCTAGAAATCCAAACTTCTTCACTCCTTCAAAGGTTTGAAATATAGTTACCGACCACCCCAAAAGACAAAAAAGAGGGGAATTTCCAAACGCCAGAACAAAATCCAGTGCTATTGTTTTACCATCATCACCAGTGATAACTCAGCTTTGGGGTGGGCAATGGAGTGGGTTCAAAGCAGGAGGGATGGCAGAATCCAGCCCATAAAGGCAATCCAGTCTACATTTTTTCTCCAGATACGTAAGAAAATTGGTTTTTTGGGGGAAAAAATATTGCTGCTTACAAAAGTAGATGTTTTAATTTCCTTAGTTTTGACGAGGCATTTTAGTTAAAGGTTAAGGCTTATATAAAATTCTGACCCTACAGAAAATATTTTCTCCTCAGATCCAATTTCTACTCAATTTTCCTCAGCAGAACAACTTCAGGCCTTGCGTGGCAGAGGAGTAACATCTATTAAGCTTCAGTGGCAGGAAGCGATTAGCTCAGCAAAGATGTCACAGGGTACTTTGCTTGCAGGCATGTGTGTAGAGTAACAATTCAGAGACCATCACTTAAAGTCCAAAACAGGCAACTTCTTGATCAATGAAAAAACACACTCAGAAAATTAAATTGCTGGAAGTCAAGCTTGGTCATTCGTCTTCTATAGAGCACGACGGAGTAGGAAAAGCAATAGAAAACAAGTCTCTGGACTGGGAAGGCCTGCTCCCTGCTGTGCTCCAGATTTCCTGCTACGTGCCCTCTGTGCCAGCTCTTGCAGGTGTGTGAGTCTGTGTGGGAACAATTTAATTACCTATCCCAGAAACAGTGCTGGAGATGCTGTGCTCTTCACCTAGGGGAAGCTCCAAGCTGGATGCAAGCACTTTCTTCTCCTGATCCTGATGGAGACGCTAAAGGGACCCTATGTAATGCACCCACTTTTCCTGCCATGACTAGAAGCTTTTAATCTCAGAAACTTCCTTGAGGGAGGGAAGGAGCAGAAATGTACTGAATAGACAGCAAAGCCTTCTGAGGTCTGGCATGGTGATGGTCTCAGGGGTGGAGACAGTGGCACCCACTGCAGTCTGCTGGCCTGCCTGCTCCTCAGCTTCCCCTCCCTCTTTACGGGATGAGGGCGTGTGACTCTGGTGCTCAGCATGGGCTGGCCTCACTTGCCTGCTTGCTGCACTGTGAGTGTGGTGTGGAACAGCCATCCTGGAGGACAGCTACTTGTTTCCTTAGTGTCACATAAAGTCAGCGTCCATCGGCTTTGGTGGTGACTGTATGGGATGGAGAAGAGGGATGATGGATGTGCTATTCAAATATAAGAATATTTATAAAAAATGTGGATGCATGAATGAGTTATTGCAAGGGAATGAAGTCAGGGCATGTAAGGTCCTTCTACAAATGTGTACGCACTTGTACTCTGGCATGAAAATGGGGGCGTTACTTTCAGTGATGATTCACTCAGTGCCAGCTAAGGTACCTCTGTAGAGTGCTGCACTCAGAGCACAGACATGCCTTCACTCTCTAACTTAATGCTTTTCAACACACAGGGCCCCTGGGAGCCCATGGAATACTTTTTGGGGAGCTGTGAAAGCTGATGAAAACAAGCAAGCTTGTATATACCTGCAGCAATCCTTGTGTCTGATGTTTCTAGAGGAGGCTTTCTGCAAACAGGACTGACTGGCTACCACTGCCTTTGGGTTGTCTGTTGGATGTCTGCTGGGGGTCTGGCTTTGTTTGTTGTGTCCATGTCTTACGAGAAGAACATGACAGAATGGGGATTTACACAAAAGTAAATGTATCCCTGCTTTTTAAAAAAAAAAATTAAAATTTCAAAAGGAAAGTTCTTTTGGAGTGAAACTAATTGTTAAGGGAGGAATAAAGGAAATTGTTTACAAATTCTGGGTCATTAGTTCACAAGAGAAGAGAAATTGAATTTATGTAACAGGTCATGCAGGTCACACTGTTCAAATTTCAGATTGTGACAGTTTAGAGGAAAATTTATCAGTAAACTGTTTGCAGAAGAATATCCAGATATCGGGGTTTGTTTGGATAAGAAATAATGAGAAATCTTCTTGCATGAAGAATTAAAGATCCCAAATGAAGAAACAATGTCATGTCAGAACATCAGCTGCTCAACTAATTAGCTTAATGGATTTGGTTCTCTAGAGAAGTGGTTCTGCATCATTTTTCCCGGTGGTTTTTCACTTGTTTGTCTTGCTGTTGTTTGGTTGTTTTTAATTCCACATTTGAGCAGTGTTAATTTTAAACTGATTTTTCTGATCCTGTGTTGTCTCACTACCTCAAAACTTCTGTAGAACATTTTCATGTACAACAAATACCAAGCCCTGCCGACATTAAACCATAAGACACACTTCTAGTTTTATGCCTGTTGGGGCAGTGGAAGTCTAAGAGGCTTTGCCAATTTTGCTGGATATATTCACATTTTGACCTTTCTTTGCTATGAAACTGATAAATATAGCAAAATTGGTTTTCACATCTTCAGGGTAGATAATTTTCTGATTGAAATGCTTCTCTGAGGCATGTCCTTTTTTGTTTTATGAACTTTGTCCCCCAGCTATAAAGAAAAATAGAAACCTTCCTGTCCTAACTGGTTTGGACAAGCAAATCAAGAAGGGCTGCAGATGTTTAGAGTGGTTACAAGAAAATGCCAGCATATATGTTCTCTTTATCTCTAGGAAAGTTAGGGAAAGATACACAGCCTTTGAACTGCATCATCCATTGAAAAAGAAATGCATTTCTTCCAAAAGGAAAAAATGCCAAGGAAAAAAGCAGCAAGAAGAGGCAGTAATTCCCACCACAGACGGTGACTGCATAAGGCAAGTACTCAGGTGATGTCAGAAGAGCAAAACAAGAATCAAGCAGTGAAACAGAGCAGAGCAGATCAGAAGAGGAGGGCAGTACATCTAGTACTGCAGTGTGGAGATCCCCTATTTACAGAACATTCATCAGGCACTGATTGATTTTTAAGGAACGGCTGGGTACTGTGGATAAAGGATCATTACTATAATAATGCAGATAAACTGGCGCCCTGGAACCTGTCTGGAGAAGTGTTCTGTATTTGCCTAAATAATGGAGATAAAGTAATGAAAAGCCCTGGGATGCTGGAACCATCCTTGGGCTGCAGGCAGATGGCACAAGTCTGTGAAGGAGCAACCACAGCTACATGGACAGGGAGAGGGAATAGGGCAGATACTGGCTCGAAATGGGACCACTTTTTCTTTCCTGACAGTTTGGTGAAAGGAGAAAAGAGGTTCTTTGCTTTCCATAAAACTGAAGATCCTTTGCTCCAGTGGGAGGTGACCTTTTACAAGGTGAAGATCTCAGCTCATTTCTATGAATGGAGCAGATTTATGGCAGTTGCTCTATTTTGCATGAAGTAGCACATTTCCATGGGAGGGAGAGATCGCAGCACGAAATCATTAGTGGGGCAAGACTGTGCACTATTTCTGTTCTTCGCTGACAATCAGAAATTGATAAGTTACCCATAAGACAGTTATTTTTTCATTACCTTGGGGCTTTTTTGTGAAGAAAAAACTTGCTATAATCATGGTGGTATGTATACATAGAGTATATATCTATCTATAAAACATGTAAAGTGGAAAAAAAAAGCCACTCATGATAACAGAATCATCTAGTAAAAAATCAAAATATTGAACAAAAGAGAAAAGGGAAACCAAAAGAGAACAAGATTTTGAAGTGTGGTATCAGTTCTGTTGCCGCCATCATTTGAACTTAGTGACTGAGAAATGGGATCAGACAAATGACCTTTTTGCCAAGTTTATCCTTTACTACAACACCCACTGCCAGTAAACGTAAGGTACACGTCCCCATGGGGAGCTGAAGGGGCTCTGTCTGAGCAGTCACATCTGCCTTCAGGGAGGTGGTGGGTGCATATGGAAATAATTAGTGCCCTGGGGAACTGGAAAAAAAAATTCTTCAGACTCCAGCAAATTGTCTTTGTGGGCCCTGCATTGATGTCTGCAAAGTAGTTGCCTCAGTTTACCTCAATGTTGAGACTCTATTCACTGATGCTGGCTAAGAGAGAGAGCAGTCATACTTTCTGTGACCCGTGAGGGCTAATGCAAACTCAGCAAGAGGTAATTTGTCTGTTACCTCTTTCACCCACATGGTCCAGGGAGAAACTAAGGCTTTGATGTTCCATGGATTTTACAGGATATCTAGAGTTGGGTCCCTTCCTCTGTCCAAAGCCTTCAAGTGCAAGCTAAATCCAGGAAACATTTATCCTTACAACAAATAAACAAACAAAATGATGTCCTCTATGATATGACATCCATGTAGGCAATGAGCAGAGAATAAACAAATGGTTGCATGAGCTGCAGTGCTGTGTCTGGAGATGAGTATCTGGGTTCCTGCAGTCCATCAGAGCCTGACATCATCCACAGGCTCTTGTGCCAATAGGTAAGAACAGAATAGCAAATCTCTACAGCCTCACACAGGTACCCTCAGCCTGCCAAGTGTCACAGGGAAAAGCTCCTACCACGATCCATAATTCCACAAATTCAGTTTCCATAGAGCTGGGAATGTCTCCTGAGGCACTGCTGGTTTGTGGATGCAGGTGGGGTCCATCGGGGTTCTCTTACATTTATTACAGCAGAGAGAGGTTTTAAGTTTGGTCTGAAAATGTGGCTTTTAGCTAAAAATCTGTCTTTCTGTTGAGTTATTTTGAATCATAGAGATGAAGAACCAGGAAAAAACTAGCACCTTCCTTTACCAGGCTAGTTTCAGATTTCAAGGGCCCAGTAGCCTGTATCCCTTATTTTACCAGTAAAACTGATTCCCTGAAAGTTGTACCAAGAATGCACAGGCTGGCTTTGTGCTTACCATTCAACATCAATCCAGAGAGGAGGCCATGATCTGCACCACGGCTTCATCTAAACAGGACAACTTCCCTCCAGTGCTTTTCCAGAGCTGTGACTTTCTCTAAGGATGGCTCCACGCAGCACAAGGGGCTGTGAAGCTGAGCCAGACTGGTAAGGTGGTGAGCGGGATGGGATGCTCATTGCTCAGCTCTGTTGAGTCAAATACTCAAATAAAAAAGATATAGGCATCCGCTGAGAAAATCACATTTAATTAGAAGGGAATAAAATGAACATGCAGAATAAAAAGGAGACCAGAGCTGTTGCAGGAAGGAAGACGAATTAATCCATCTGAGAATTCTCTGAATGATTATTATTAATAACACTGAGCACTTATGTAGCATTTTTTGGGTCAAGTTCATTGCTGTAAATCATCACAACAAATGCGGAATGTAGGTTATTCTTCAGCATCCAAATGTCATGTCTAACCTGTATTAGTTTAGTTATCACTATCATGTGATAAGGGGGTCAATTCTGTCTTTGTTATTGAAGGGCTTTTCCCTTCTATCCTGCAAATAAGAATCTCTCCACTTGTGCATCATCTGAGTCTGCTTCCTGGCAAATAAAGTTTGGAATAAAATACACATAACCTAATATGGAATAACTATTTTCATCTCCAGTGTGTAATTTTAAAATGTGTTCCTTTATACAAAAGGAACTCTTTTATACTTTGGTTTCAACAAACATTATGTTTCCTACTTCAAGCCTCAGAACTCTGTGTGAAACAGCACTCACTCTCTTTGGTCTGGAAAGCCTGAATATGAACCCACCAGCAGCCAAGCTATTACACCAGCCAGGTCCGTGGGAAACCAGGCACTGAAATAAGTACACTTAGTGCACCACCCTGTAAAACCCAGAACCACACAGCTCTGCTCCCCCTTGTCAATTCTTCAGGTCTGGCAGCTTCAGCAGATCCTTAATCATTAACAGCCACAATCATATGCTGGACACTGCACTTTCTGCAACACCTTTTATAGTTAGAATTCCCTTCTCTGATCTAAGATCAAGGGTTTGCAGCCTCAGCTGGTGATCTGTTTCATTCACACACCTTATTTACAGTCCATTGTCTTAATTCAGTTACAGTTGAAAATTAATACAGGTCAAAGCGAGATTTTACATTATGATTGTTTTCCAGACACACTCTGGAGACTGATGCATAATCTGACAGAGAGAAACTATCCTGAAGCAGATCTCACCCTGTATAGACAAGTTGTTTGTGTAAGCAGGAGACCAGTTAACAGGTTGGAAAAACAATTGTGAAACAGCCATTTAAAAAAAAATCTGTTCATGCCGCAAATAACATCAACAGGAACATTCCTGGAATAAAGGCGTATTTCCCTGGAGTAAATGTGCTTGAGAGTTTGAAATGTTTGGGAAAGGCGGGTTGGTAGCTAGTATATCTTAAATTCTCTTTTTCTTCTGATTTTTTAAAAAAAATTCTTCCGATTAAATGCAAGTCAAGGCAGAAAATCCCTGAAAACACAAAACCAACCTGAGTGCTGATTGTTTTCAAGCTTTCCTAAGCTGATGGAGTGTCATGTTGTTTTCAGCTGCTCGGTTCCCTTGGAGAAAGGGCACGTCTGTGCAGTGTGTGCTGAATCCAGGTGATGGTGACAGGCTGCAGCCATCAGAAGGGCTGAGCTGGCTTTTCGGCAGCCCCGGTCATTGCTGTTGACAGCGTGTGACCAGCCAAGTTGGGCAGACGTGCAGCTCCACGCCCCGAGGCGACTCAGCTCAAAGGGCATCCGGTGCCTCGCTTACGCCTCCGAGTTATTTCCCCTCATATGAGAAACTGCTCAAAACAGGAGGAAAAACAGATTTGAAGGGGGTGTCCTATGGCTGCTGCACTAACCTAAAAAAGAAAAAGGATTGTAGGGAGAGGGGCTTCATGCTGTAATATGTTTGCAACCTGCATTTCCATGTTCACTTCAACATGGGAGTGCTGGCCTTGCCAGTAAGCTGGGCTGGGACCCTGGGCTCCTCTCCCATGTGCTCTCCACACCCCACCTGAGGTCCCAGTTTGGGTTTCTGTCTCCAGAGAGAGTAGCTGAGCCTCCAAGCTGCCATGACCCCACAGCTGCTGGGAAAGCCTGTGCTGTGTGTGCTGCTGCTGGCTAGGAGTGAGGGGGAAGCACTGTGGGCCCTTAGGTTGTCCCCTTCAGTGGATGCCTGTCCAGATTCTGCAAGTGACCTCAAAGGAATTGTCTGCCCGAGAATTATTATTTTCAGAATAACATTCATCTAGGCAGGCTGAACTAAATTGCATCCATGTACACACATACACACACATGCACACACACGATGTTTTCACCAAATTTCCTAAATTCTGTATTTCCTAAATTTGTATAAATACAAATTGTTTTGTATTAATTAATCGACTGTGTTTTCCAGAATAAAGTTGCATTTTCTGTACAAGTTTGTATGAATACAAATTTTGGATGGACTGTTCACACTCTGATTATTGATTATAATCACCTAATCTTACATTATTTTCCACTAAGATGAGTATCTGACATCACTGGACTGGATACTATCCACCCTGCTGAACCGCCTGAGTGCAGCAGCATCTGCCCTCTCAGCATCAGTAAATTCAGCCCCTGTGAGCCATGTCCTGTGTTACAGCACTTGTCCCTGTGTGACCAAAGAGAATGGGGCTGTTCAGCCCCCCAGGCACAGGTACTTTTTTCAGGATGACATGGGTTGCCATCTGGAGTTGCTATCTTTCCTAATTGAAAATAAGGTTCTGGAGAGCTTAGATATATTAAACACTACATTTTTTTAGCTTGGTTAAAATTAGATGAGAGGAATCCTGCCTCAGGTGCTCAGGCTTCATAAGTCACAGGTGTTGAAAATAAACCTCTTCTCCCCTATGACAAATAACAATGCACTATTATTGATATTCCTCAAGGTACTGACAGCAGAAGGAGAACCAATTCCAACCACATGGTGCTGGGCAGAGAATCTGTCACCATGTTTAGACATCAGCCAGCACAGTAGAAATACCAAATGGGAATTCATCACAAGACTCATCTTGGTAAGTCAAAACTCTTTAGACTCTTTAAGGGAGTGTTGAATTTAGAGCATTGTTCAAATTTATGATGGATTAGTTTCCTGTTTGTACACTAAATAGCATTTCAGAAAAGGCATTTTTTTTCCCTCAGAAATGATAAATTTTAATTCTAAAATTGCTTGGCTCCATCTGGTATCTTATCAACACAATTCCTACACAACATTACAATTACAAAAATAAACTTCTGGTCCTTTTCCCCATGCCTATTGCTATGGAGTACTTCTACTGCTTTTAGTAGGGCTGTCAAAGGTAGCATTGACCTTGTGGGCAGTGCATAGTCTGACGCCTGAGCTAACGAACTGCTTGCTAAATGTTCCTTTATTCTTTTTCCTTCCTCTACAACCTCCTTGAATACAGCTGTGGCTCATAAAGATCATAATCTGAAACAAATGAGTCTCTTAAACGCAGCTGAAACCCCAGTTTAGAGACCTGAATTCATATGGCAGGTGATGAAGCATGAGAAAAAAAAAACAAACAAACTGAAAAGCATAGCTGCTGGATCTGTAATTTCTCCTTTTAGGTCCATTCCTCCATCCCCATACAGCCTCAGTAACTTCAGATATGCACCTTCAGTACATAAAAAAATTTGGGGAAAAGGATAAACCCAGAGATATCTCCCACTCCCTTCCTCACCTCCCTCACCCCATAATTTTCCGAAGAATGAAATTATAACAATTTTTCCTCAGTGACTGGGGCAGGCAGAAAAGCCTTCTTCAAAAGATGTCCCAAACAGTTTATGCTGCATTGTCACGGAAAATTGCAGATAGTTGCTGCTCGTTTCTAGACAGGCAGAGTGTGTGTGTGTGTGTGTGTGTGTGCCTCCATGCAGGAGGCAGGGAGCTGTAGAACTGTACCTTTGTCCATGCAGTGCCCAAGGTATCAGGAAAGAGGAGAGGGGAGCAGATTCATGTGGTAATTCATCTGAGGGATTTCTCATGCTGAGGGTCTCTACCTGCATGTACGACCAACATCACCTGTTTCAAGGTGAAATAATATCATGAGTGGAAAGAATCTCTGTTTTATTTCTGCTAAGTGGTTTTTCTGTTCTACTAAGATCTGTTTCTACCAAGATATCTGAAGATGATAGCAGCTAACTCCCTTGCAAAAGGAAAACTCATCACTAATTTTGAACTAAATTTACAATGGTTTTTATCTTCCAAAACTATAGTTTTAAAAATAAATGAGCAGAATTACTTTTCTTTAGCTCTACCCCTGACTTTATTCACAAATATTGAATTGATTGGCTCTTGAACAAGAATTGATTGAAATTCAGTATTTTAATTTTAGTTGGAATGGTAGAGATGGAGCAACATCATCTCAGAGAGGCTTTTCAGTGGTCTTATCTGTCCAGTAGAAATGGCCTCTAAAGAAGGGAAGCCATGGGTTTCCAGAAGCTTGTTACTGGCGATAAAAGCATTGATCTTCTTGTCAAATTTAATCCCAACTCCAAAGATCCAAGGAATTAGAGATTCTCAATAAAACTGTCAGAAGTTACTGTTAGCTTTTGTTTAAATATTTTTTCCCCCAAATATCATTCTTGGAAGCAACAGGACTGTTCTGCAACTCCTGGAGAAATGCAAAGGTCAGCTTCCAGCAGAGTGTTAGCATAGAAAATTTCAGCACAAACTGTTCTCATCTTTGTAGGTTATAAGCCCACTAAACGCTGGATCTTCAAATAGAATGACTCAAGGAAAATTACCACTGTATCTGGCATCCACATGTACTGTATGTACTTTTTGGGCTTTTACCATCCAATCTTGGTCCTGCATAATTAAAATGAAGATGGGGTAGGGCTGATACATTCCTGGAAAGTTTTACAGGTGAGTTTTCTGCTCCAGAGATTTTCTGAGGGTCCATCAAAGGGACACCAGAGGCATGTAGCCTGCCAGAAGAGTTTTACTTGATGATTCCTGATGCTTTCATCACCTTCCTCGAAAAGTTACCAAAGGAATGACTTTGAGCAATCCAGATCTGTGTCTGTCGAAGCTGCCTTGTCTGCCAGCCAGATGGTCGAGAGGTTAGGGTGACCTTCTGCTTCCAGGGCAGCTTCTTGGGCTCAAGACAAATAGCATTTCTTCCCCTGGATCCAGAGGTCACAAGAGCCAATGCATTTAAAGTAAGCAAGGCCCTGAGACATCCTTGTTTGAAATTCCATCTGAAATTCTTGCGTTGTTATTATTATTATTATACCCAGTGTTTAACATCACTAAGCTATCACCCAAGCAGCCAAACAGCCAATGTCTCCATTCGTGGGCACAGAGCCATTCACCTTGTGGTCATCCTGCAGGGATTTGGCTGCTGGTGGCCAGGGCAGGCAGGGCGAGCAGGGCAGCGGGCGCTGGAGTTGTGATGCTGGGCAAGGGACTGTGCAATGCCTTGCTGTGCATGAAATAGGCACAGTGAGGGGCTTCCTGCTCTCCAGCTTCTCCCTGTCACCTCTGAGTGGGCCATGGGTCCAGACAGGACTTTATTCTGCTGTGTGGGTTCAGTGCTGGGACCTTGGCACAGGGCGATGATTTCAGCTACCTCAGTGTGGCTGAGCGCGGGCAGGGGCACCTGGCTTTCATGAGCAGCTGCTTATGAAAATGCTCCCATTTTGCTCCTGAATGCCTGCCTGCCTGCCTTTCAGCTACCTCGGGAGAGGTGAGCAGATGGGTGATCAGGTGCATTTATGTTTTAATCCCTTGTTAAAAGGAACACACAGGCTTTGAAATATTCTGTTTCAAGCAAATGGCTGCAAATAAGGTGTGAAGCCCACGGCCAGGGTATACCCCTCACTCTGCCCTTTGTACTTGTCTCACCCTCGTGGTACCTCCTGCACAGCTGCCTCCTCTCCCCACTCTCCCTTCCCCTCCCCCCCCCCCACCCCGTTTATTTTTATAATTTTCCAGTAGGCATATCAATTAGATGAGGGCTTTTCCTTTTAAACATTGGGATTTTCACTCGGCCTGCTAAGGCTGTCAGGTCTCGTTTGCTGCTGAACAGTTCATGCTTTGGTGCTGGACAATGCACGAATGTCTAAATTGCCTGAAATGTCTAATTGAATTATCCTCAAATTACAAATCAAAATAGGGGAGGCTGTCCCTGGCTCACAGGCTCGTTCACTGGGATGTGTCTGCCATGCTGCTGCTTTTCTTTATATTTTGTTTTCTGCTTCCGACTAGGCCTGTGTTAAATGAAACTTAAATACTGAAAGCATTTCTGTTTGTGTGTGCAGGGGGAAGTGATGCCGAACGTAAAGGGAAATTTATTCACGTTCCGGCTCTGAGTTCTTTTTGTGCTGCACAAAAATGAATTCATGAAATTTATATCAATGCATAGGAAAGGAAAACAGCCAGCTGCTATTTACAAAGAAACTTCCTTTCTCTTTCAGCCACAGTGATATATCATATAAAATACTTTCAGGCAGATATATATAAATACCATTTAACTTTTTTTTTTTTATGACAGCTCACGGATTAAGGAAACCAACTGCCATAAAAAAGGTTTGATATATCTAGCCAGCATGCATGATAAAATCAACTTCTTAAAGCCTTGCCATTAATACAACAAGGGAGAAATTTAAACCCGTAGGATTTTCTTTTCTAAGTTGTTAAGGGAAGCAGAGCTGTGTCTCCATGCATCACATCTGCCCTGTCCTGTACCCTCCCCAGTACCACTGGAAGCTGATCAGGACTCTAGTCAGTGCAATAATGCTTCTTTCATGGATGTAATATTTTTTATAGAATTTATTAATATATGATACAGGGAGTTTAACTACCTATGTCCAGCCTCAATCATTTTGTTACTGAACCTGAACTTGTCCAACGACTGCCTGAACCAAGGGCTCAAAGTGGGTGTTGATGCTGCACACTGTGTCCAGCACTTGCATCATCCCTCCTCTCCCCAGAAAATACCCCTTGAGGGGCTGCACACTTCATCAAGGCATTGGTGCCTCCCTCTGCGGCTCCCAGGACATCCCATGTGCTCTGTGTTTGCTGCTCAGGTAAGGAGCCCTTGCCAGGGCTCACAGCACTGCCTGGATGCTCACACCCAGAAGGGCTGGGCTGGCAGGACACTCAGCCTAAACAGGAGAATTGCCAATCCCCATGGATATATCAAACTGTGCCACGGTGCAAGACAGGAGCAGCAGGACAAGTGTTTAAATGTTGCAGTGAGTGCTTTTGTTTTAACTAAAGCCAAAAGTAAAACAAGTTCAGAACATGCCAGGTATCTTGGTATTAATATTCTCAGTATTTTTTCCTGAATACTAAAATTAGTTTCAGGCCACTTTCAAGGGCAACTTCTCTGTAAACTCATAACTAGACAACTATTTCTGTGCTATAAATGTGGTTGAAGACACAGCAATTGTGAAAGAATCTTAAGGAAATCGCTTAGACAAAATCTTTATCAATGGAAGATCAGCTCTGAAGGGATATTTTTGATAAGAAAGACATATGTATTAATATTAAAAATGTTAACACTTCAGTAATTGAAGACTAATACATACTATAACATCAGTTGCCAGTTGTTTTCTCTTGGGTTTTTTTAAAAACATTTGATTGCTTTGCGGGCAAAGATTATACCTGCATGAATCAAGCACGCCCAAATAAAAGCATCCTTCAGAAATGCAGAAGGTTCTAATTTGTAACTAATTGTACCGGGCATCTTTTAAAATGATGTAGACCCTGGCAACATGTGCCCAGATGAAACCAGTGGAAAGCACTTCATGATTTTATATTACCAAAATCACAGAGTACACATCTCCCTCATTGCAAATTTTTTGCTGCCTCTTCAAATTATACCAAAACCCAGTAATCTAATTTCTCTCTGGGTATTGTAACACTGGCTCCCAGTGATGGGACAGTGAAGAAAGAGCACATCAGGCAACACCATGCTCTTCAGCATGGTGAAATTGCTGCACCTCATATTATTTAGCAAGGTTTTCAGCTATGCTCAAGACATAACCCTGGTTTCAGGTTTGCAGCTCTTTTACTGTGCTCTAGTCTAATCAGATTTGCACCCAATCCTCCCATTGCTTGCTGTGACCATCTCATCATGACTAAAGCATAACAAGAGCTCAGCCAAACAGCAGTGAATTCAGGGCTGATAGTGATAGTAGGACTTGAGGGACCTCGCCAGAATTTCACCAGGGAGTGCCCTATTCTCCAAAGTGACGTCCTTCCTCTGCAGACTGGAGGTGACGGTGTTGATCCAGGAGTTTTGATGCCTGATGCAGGGGTCAAAGCCTTCCAGAGGCACATTCTTTCTCAGTGGTCACAGAGAGATTTTAACACGGAAGTTTTCTTCTGCAAAATGTGTCTAACATTTAAAACTGCCGGATATCATAGTTTATTGGCACAATGTTTATTGCTGTAATCCATTAAATTGCCCCCCAATCACTCTGCATCATAGAATCATAGAATTGTTTAGGTTGGAAAAGACCTCTAGGATCATCAAGTCCAACCACATTCACCACTAAACCATGTCCCCAAGTGCCACATCTATATGTGTTTTAAATAGGTCCAGGGTTGCTGACTCTACCACTTCCCTGGGCAGCCTCTTCCAATGTGTGACAACCCTTTCAATGAAGAAGTTTCTCCTAATATCCAATCTGAAACTCCCCTGGTGCAACTTGAGGCCGTCTCATTTTGTCCTACCACTTGTTAGCAGAAGAATCTGACCTCCATCTTGCTAGAACCTCCTTTCAGATAGTTGTAGAGATAAGGTTTTTTCCTTCCCTGAGCTGCTCTTTCTCCAAACTAAACATTCTCAGCTCCCTCAGCTGCTCCTCATAAGCCTTGTGCTTCAGACCCTTCATGTTCCCACCATGCTAGATGATTGTTTGTGCTCTGCCTTATTTAAGATTTTTTTCCAAACTGGGATACGAAATAATTCCTAAGGGACCAGCAAAAACTGTTAGGGAATAATGTCTTGGGAACTAAATACAACCAAAATGCTTCCCTGTTTAAATAAAATCCTCCCATCCCATGGCAGGTGTTAGCTGACCTCACGCAGGTACCTGGCGGTCACTGGGGCATTACTTCAGCCTTCTCCTCTGGCTGGGGCAGGAGGAGCCCTGCTGTGAAGGAGGAGTGCAGGTTGTGGCAGCCCCTTGGCTTCACAGGGCCTAACACAGGCTGTGCTCTTCATCTCTGTTTGGTAAAGGCAAAGAACTGGGAGGGGGGAATCCCAGCCAAAGGACCCAGGTTTAGCTACCGTGTGTCAGTGTTGATCTGCTGAAGGACTGGTCCATGAATTGCTTTTGTTCTTGAGTGGAAAAGGAGCGTGAAGCCCATCCGGGGAGTCAGAATATAAATGGTGAACATTATCTCTTGCACCAAGATAAATAAAGATATGCAGTACTATGTGAAAGATGAAGAGATCACTCTAAAACTAGACTATGAAACTTCCAGCCCCTTAGCATAAGAGAAAGGGTTTCATGAGCTTTGGGGGCTGTCGGAATGCATGAGCGTGATCCCTTTGTTAATGCACCACCAGCAGTGCACGTATCTGGGACAGGAACAGCAGGGTTAGATGAGACAGAACCAGGCCCCACCTGGACACATGCACAAGCAGCAGCCATGAGCTTCTCCAAAATCACAATGAAAAGTGTTCAAGGAAGCCTGGTAAATTTGGGTAATAAGTGCCTGAAGAGGCATGGCAGCCATTCCCCCCTTCAATGCTCTCAATTACATAACCAACAGGACACAGGAAGTTTTTACAAGTACATTTTTATTTAAAATAAAAATTAATTATGGTGCTTTTTAAAATAGGGTACTGCACAATCTGTATATGCAACACAGTTTTTGGTACGGAACATACTTATTGAGCAATATCCTTAAATACTAAATATACATTAATGGCTTGTTTGAGAAACATGACAACATTAATTCTGGTATTTTTTTCTCTTTAGTCATTTAACCACTGATACAGATTTCCTACAAACAATATTTGTTTTCATCTGTACATGTGGTACACAGTCAAGAAGGCAGATCTTAGAATATTTACATTCATGCATTGATTTAAACACACTATTTTGCAGTTTAAAATAATATATTTTTCTTTGTACAGGTGCAGGGAGTATTGTAAATACATATCTACCATAGGCCTGATTCTCCATTGCTTGGCAGTATCTATGGTCATGACCTGGTTGGAGCAGGGCTCCCACGCTTTCTTCACAAGCTGTGACCATATGGCATGCAAGACTGGACAATTAGGTCTCTGTATAGATATATGTCAATATATTTCTATTTTATACTTAGTAGAACTTTCCCCTTTCTTTCCATGTCTGTTTTTGCAGCATCTGTCCAAGGCAGAAATGCTTTCCTGGGCACACTGCTGTGCCAGGTGTGGGGCAGGAAGGGCAGCAGGGCTGGGGCTTCAGCTCCACTTTCCTATCTTCTGAGGAACGAGGAAACTCAACACTTTGCAGCTCAGGCCCTTAAGGTGCATTCCCTGCTAGTGGTGATCCTTGAGAAGAGATTTGGAGCTGCTGCTCTCCCTCAGACTGAGAGCAGCAGTTTGCTGAGTCTGGCCGGTGGCGGTCAGAGCACAGCAAGTACCTCCTGTGTAGAAACTGGCCACCTTTGCATCTGCTGGGGATCTGGCTATTTTGTGAATGGCACTATGCAGGTCCTTTCTACCCCTGATATTTTAGTGGCTAAAAAGGAACTCAAAATGCTTGTAAAGCTGCATTTTGGGTTGCCAGTTCCCCAGATCCAGGATCACGGCTTAGTGAAGCACTTATGTATCCGTCCTGTTCCTTTCCCTTAGTACTTAATTATAGTACAATAAGGAAGCACAGAAGCCTCTCTTATAAAAGCTTTGCAAGTAGTCTGTAGAGTGTTAAACACAACCTTAAACCACATCAGAAAGTCTCAGAAGTCACTTCTCAGTGACATCCCCTGTCTAGCCTCCCTTTTCTGAAGAGTTACATCTGATTCCAGTATACTTTTCCAAGCGCCTGTCTCAAAATCACTTCAAATTTCAGTGCGATGTAGTCAACTGTACTTGGGCAAGAATCTACAGGCAAAATTACCCCATGCATGATTTCCCACCTCTCCCTGCCATGCTGCAATGTGAGGGCTGAGAGCAAAGGGTCTGGGCAAGCAGAGGAGCAGGTCTCAGCCCGTCTGCTGCTGCTTTTCTGTGGCCAACACATCATAAAAGCACACGGGGAACGTTTGCTCAGGAACTACGATGGTGATTATGTGCCCGATACATTTATCAGCATGTCGCATGTAACGAAAGTGTATTTCCACCTATGCAAATAAGCTACAAGTATTTCTCTCAAAATACTGCCACAGAGCTGGTACCTACTTTTGCCTTGGTTATACAGATAGGTACACTGAGGCACAGAGAGGCAAAATTACTTGCTAGTAAACAGCAGACCAGTGGCAGAGTTGAAAATAGATCCTAGGTGGCACGTGCTGTGTCTTGCAATGCCCTGCCTCTCCACTCTCCATGAAGTTTTTAAAGTTTACGCTCTCCTGAGGAGTCCTCATGGCTCCTGGGCAGGGTTTGCTTGTGGGCTGTGTCATGCACTGGGGTCTTCTCTAGTGAGGACATTTTACCACTGATATCTCTGAAAATCAGACAGTGTTTGGTGACCATCTCTTTTTACTCTTTTTTGCAAAAACAGACATATTTTGATGGACATAATGACCTACAAATCCCTTTTGTGATTTTGACCTTACAGAACATACCTTTAAAGCTGTATTAGGAAGCAAATAAAATCAACAACCTTTAGGAGAAAGTGCTAATCCTGAGCCCATATTATGCTAAACTTATCTGCATTTTTACTTTATACTCTCAGATAAACATGCAACCAGTCTCAAACTATGCCACGTTTCCACACTTAGGCTGAAACAAGTGGAGTAAAAGAAGAAAGGCAAACATAGGTAACTACACCAAAATAAATGTTATAGCTTAAAAATATTCTAGAAATATACTTGCAATATTTTTTATTATAGTATTTAGGGGCTAAGTGCTTTAGGCAATCAATATTTGGGATACTAGACATAAGTGTAAATTCTGTCATTTCAATTCCACTTTGGATCTAAGAACATATCACTGTGTCTCGCGCAAGCACACAACATGAATGTGGCTGGGAATGATCATACTCTTGGGCAAAGGGTTACTTGCCTCCTTTCACTTTTGCAATTGCATTCACTTCCCAAGAAAGTCTAGCTTTAAAAAATAATTTTATGCAGTTAAACTTCTACATAGTGATGACAGACTAAAAATCTAAATGAATAACTACATAAATTTCTCAAGAGCAATATATAGCAGCATTTCATTTTATAATTGAAAAGGTACTTATATTTACATACACACTATTGTTCGATAGGTAATAGAAAAGTACAGATGGGCCTGAGCTGAGACTGCTGATTTGAACATTCCAGAGCTTTTTTTGGGAAGAGCTGCAGAACATCGTCTTCCTCTACCATCATGCCACACACTGCATCCCAGCAATAGATGACCCACAGGCTGGAATGCGCTCAAAATCCAAGTCTGATTTCTGCAGTTCAGGCACATCCTTATATAAAACTGGAAGTATTGTTGTGTTGCAGTACCGAGGGACAATACAGCTGGGGTACAGCCAGGTCCCAGAACGAGACTGCATTGGTGCCTGGGAGTTACTGACAGACATAGAGACCGAGTGGTACCAAAGTTTTATGTCCAGACAAGAAGCCGGGGTGTAAATTTGTCTTTGACTGCATCACTACTTTCAGCACAGAGGTAAATGGAGACATACATGTGGAAATGTGACACAAAGAAAAGTTTTCAGGAGGTAGGGAAAGACCAGCATCTCAACTAGTCTCATCCCCTTTATCTGGAGGGCTACTTACTGAGTCTAACCTGAGATCCTACATGAAATGAATTTGAGTAGATTCAGCTTTGCTTTAAATAGTCTGCAATCCACATCATGGAAAGTATACTGAACTGTACGCTGAACTGGGCACCACCATCAGTCTCAGCTCAGGAGAGGCAGAGACCGAGTTAAGGTGGGCACAACCAGCTTACCAGACCCTCAGAAGGGGTCCTACAAGCCAGACCTGCAACGTCCTCAGTGGGTCAGTTCAGGAGACTCAACACTTTCAGGGAACAACACTAACCAGTGAATGAAGAGAACTTCAAAGGGCTGCTAGTTCTTTCAACACAATCCCACCCAAACATTCACGCCAAGATGTAAACAGTGTCTTTCCTTCAGAAGTTTCCCCGGGGAATCAGTGTGATGCAAACACAGAGAAACATGTGGAATTTCACAAAGAAAGAACAATTTTAAAGATAAAATAAAAGTGTGGTGCAAAAAAAGGAGGCTGATTACGAATAACATTTAAAGCACATCTTAATAACATCTCTTTCAATAGCAGTGCTAATTGCTAAAATCTTACATCTTGATTTCTTTTGCCTGAAAAGCCTTCAGCCATGAAAGCTGCATAGTCATCAGACCACAGATAAATTTCCTGGGACAGGTCACAAGTTCAGACCAATTTTGCTTGATTGCTTAACAGAAACCTTTGTTCCCTCTTTAATAACGAAATAATAAGAATGATAACAATGAAGCATCAACGTATGGAACTGCACAGGCTGGAGAAGCACATAGGTGACACCTCTCACCATTTAGAGGGAAGTGTCCTCCCATTTAGAGGGAGACACCTCCCTCTGACCCACCTATGATAAACTACTGCCACTCTGGCAGATCACCCTCTCCTCAGAAGATCTTACTTCAGAAGCTTTTTGTGGACACTAAATTCCAACGTAAAAGTAGGGGAAGAAGGAGGAAGAAGAAGAAGCGGGAGGCATTGCAACATCACTTTCGTGGGATGCAGCATGCAATGCTTATGCCTTTGTGAGGCCTTTTCTCTGGGCAGCCCAGGTGGGTGAGTTTATCCTCCCTTGGAAGAGCAGCAAGCCCGGAGAGCAGCCTGCTTTTCTCTTCTGGATCACTGATGCATGCGCTGTTTCTGAAATGAAGTCCTTGGCCACACAGCTCCTTTCATTGCCTCATTTCACCCACCTTGCTTACTCCGTGTGTGTGCTTCGAAAGTTTACCACCTCCTGCGCCTTGGTGGGGTTCGGGGATTATACAACCGCATTGTTATCAACTGTTTTGTTGTTTTGCGAGGAGGTCATTGCATATTCGGACCGACTGGTTCCGTTCTCTTCTTTTCTCATTGGTTTCCTTGGGTGATCCCAGGTTCAATGATGTACAGGCAGGGTGGGGAGAGAAGAAAGAACAGAGATAAACATCTTCTTTGTCAATACAGACCGAAAGCAAAGAAATGTAAGGTACATAGTAATACTGAACTTTTCCTGTCTATTTTTTCCTTTCTGAACACAGGCCAAACCAGCAGTTAAATATTGTCAAGCATCATAGTCCTCCTGGAAGGTGAGAGGTCTGATCATAAGGTCTCATGATGTGCTATTGGTGTCCCCGTGTTAGTCTGTTAATGGATACAGGTGTACCTGTTGCATGAGATGAAGGCTGCTGGAAGGAGTGCCCTCCACTGTCACCTTCACCTCTGGAACACAGGCTGGGATGCTGGGCTGGGTGCTGGGCTGGGCTCTGCCTTGGGGCAGTCATGACCTTTCTCCTCAGTGTCACATCATTCAAACTGGGATGATGACCAGTCATGTCCACCAAGGACCCAACTCCCTCACCAGTCACCATGAAAACACCGCGTTTGGTCACTAGGAGTGGACTCATCTGACCGGTGCAGACATGTACACCTGTGGTGACCACCCCAGACAATCTCCACAGCCAATGGAGAGAAACAGGTACTTGCAAAACACAGTTCAGAACAGCTTAAAGTGGATACCCAAAATACGTCAGATGCTTTGTGCCCAAGACATCTGTTTCCCCGCACTGTCTGTAAAGGCAGGCTAGCCTGCTAGCCCAGATACAGGTGTCTGTGTTCTGGGTGCCTGAGTTAGTGACTGAAACATGGTGCCTGCTGTGACCTACCAGACTTCCAGCACCAATTGCCCTTCTTGTTTTTTTTTAGTGGCCACTCATACTATTTGGTAAGACAGAGCAGGATCACCCGTGTTAATTGTGAGACAATTCAGGAAAGGCTCAACAAGTGCAAAAAACTATCAAGTATCTGTACATCACAGAGCAAAATCATTTACTTAGGATTTTATAGTTACCCTGAAAAGGGAGACCTCAGATTAAGTCCTGTAACAGACCATGTTCCATCTTGTAACTTTACCCCCAAAACTTCCCTTCTCAAAAGAGGCTTAATTGAAGCTTTAAACATAATAGGAGGAAAAAGCTTTGTGCTTTCCACACAGATATTCCAGACGTGTCTTGAGTTTAAGGTGCTGCTGAGGGCAAAAAGAGGACCAGATATATGTATTACAACAGTCAGTCTGTGCAACTGTCCTTGTCAACGTTTAACAAAACAAACAACAATTAATAAAAAATGGTTAATGACATTTAATTTTAGCAAAGTATTAACGAAAGATTTATGGAGAGTGATTACAGGTAGGTAAATTTGTTTGCTTGTAATCTCAAAGAAAATATTTCTGATTGTGATATTTTGTGCCTATCTACCTGGTAAGAGTTAAAGCTTGTTAATATTAGCCATGATTCCAGCTGTTCGAGAATGGAAATGAAAGGGCAGACTAAGAGTTGTTGAGACCAAGGGGTTTGATGAACGGTTTTTCAGTGCTCAACATGCAGTGCCTGTCTGCATCTGACACGAGGTCATGCGGGTTTTTCTTCTGTGACACTGTAAAGCACCCATCCACTGCGCCATATCCCTGACAGAAGGAACGGAGAATCTGATGGCAATGCTTATTTTTTTTTCAGGGCAGGAAAAATGGCGTGGCTGTCTAAACTTCTCTGCTGCTTTCAAAAACTCTTTTGTTTTTCTTTTCTCCCAGTTCCACACCTATCACTGGTTAAAAAATGAAGACATTTTGGCCACTTCTACTTGCAGTTTTTCTCCTATTTACCTGTTCTTTCTTTGGTCTCCTATGTTTCTGCACCTCTTCAGTTCAATTTTCTTTCTCTGTCTAGATTTCCTCTTCTTTCTTTATGTTAAAAAATGCCTTCCTCTCATTTTTATCTACATTTTTATGTTTTCTAGTAGTGATTTTAAGATGGACTGCTGCAGTTGTCCTGAAATTTGCACTTTCCCCTCCCCAGGCTGGTGTCCCAGCACAGACCTGGGTGGATTGGAGGCTCTCCTCTGATGGTGAGATCTCTCTGCAGACCCTGCTGGACAGGTTGCCAGGGATATCACACCACTGGCACTTGCATGCAATGGAAGGGGATTTTTTCAGAGCCTGCAAACAGGGGAATGGAGATTTTATCAAGGTTCTGCTTCTCCCTTATCAATTGTGCAGGGTTAGTGCTAGCAAAACAGAGCAGTTATTTTCTTGAGTCTCAATGAAAAGACTATTGTCAGATGCAAAAGTTCAGGCTTGGAGATTGCTCTGTTTAACTCCTCTCAATTTGTTTTCGAATGCACAACAGGCAGGGATTTGGGGTCAAACTTGCCCCAGTTACACCATTTAAACCACTGGCTTGGCACACTGGCATGCACTTGTCACTGTGATTAAACTGACCCATGTATTTAGATATACATGGTGATTTTGGCTTGTTGTGACTTTTCGAGTGCCCTCTTGCATTAGGGCATTGGCTCTCTGTGTGCCACTAGCTCTGTGCCACTAACTTTTTACTCCAATTTTTGTTGACTGTTGAGATCCAGGCATGCAAATTTTCCTCTTGCACACCAAGGGGAACCTTTTTATCCTATTTTCTGCCTAATAAGCTAAATTATGCATGATCTTCCAAAGTGTGATACTCCAAGCCCCCTTTCAGATGATAAGCTATGGCCACACATTTATGCATTTCCATTCCAGGGTTGCTCTTCACTGGTTAAAGGGATGTTTCAAATTAGTGAGGAAATGAGTAGGGAACTATTCATATCTGTGACATACTCACTTGGTGGCAGGTGAAACAGGCTTTTCACTAATAAGTGGTTTGCATTGTTTTACAGTATAATTTGCTATACATTGTTTAGCAAACAAATTGGGTCTTCATGCCAAACATCTGTGAATGAAACTCTGGCCATGCAACTCTGTACAGCTTAGCACACGCCTGAAATGATGCCTCAGAGTCCATAATGACCTCTCCACCATGCATGCATTAACTTGCTCGAGTCCTAAAATCAAGAAAGCATCAAACAGCCATTTAATAGTGTATTTCACATGTCAAGCTTAAATTTCAGATGAGGTTCTGATCACATTATAAATCTCACTTATCAAAGAATTTCATATTGGCTCATCATACTGGCTTGTACCAATCCTCTGCAAAGTCCCGGGTAAAGGTCAGTGTACCGATGTACATTCAAACATAATTTTTATGTTCTGTGTTGAGAAAATTTTTTAGAGGAAACATAGTTTTTGGCCCTTTATCATGTCTAGTCACAAAACTTAGTTGGTATATTTGACAAAACCCTCCTTGCCAGCTTTGGCTACTGTGTAAATTCGGCATAGACCTACCGTTTGTAAGGCAATTGTGTGGTAGAGTACTAGGAGAGAGCTTCACCTCGTGTCCCACTTATACACTCTTCAGAAAATCTCTATCTGTGACTACTCAGACAAAATCAAGTAAAACCAGGGCAGACTGTTCATTTAATCATGACTTTATCATGCCTCATTATAGGCTTAAAGAAGCATTGAGAAGAGTAAGATCACTTAGACATGGGAATAGAAGTTTTGTCCAGAGCAGTAAACTGCAATAGAGTTTAAAACTCACAGTGCAAACTACATTTCATACACTTACGGGTGCTTCATGCTTGAAAGGGATGAGAGTTTAGAATAAAACCTGATTTCATAAGACAACCTGAGCGTTGCAAACCTGTTTCTACTGCCTACCTCCATAGCAATGTCTCAACAGTGCCAGTGCATCAAGTCCAGCATCTGGGAAGGCTGGGTTCCAAGGAAATCCAATCAAGCTACAAAGGGATGACCTTGGGCTGGCAGCAGAGACATGACAGGATCTCAAATTCACCTCTTTCTGGAGTTCCCATACCCGACTCAGCATTGCCAGGAGACACCTGTCTCCACTTGGGGATTTGCTGCCCTAGATTATTCTCTGGAGAAATACATATCCTATTTCTTTCCAGACAGGAACAGAGTGTCATTCTTCTTTTCAAATATAGTTAGAGGAGGAAAGACTGTTTTTTTGGTGTCCATTGTAGGAGGGAATGACCAGTGCTCAGAAGACCAAGTGAAACTTCACTCTTTGTGAACAGTGGTACAGAATCGTAAATTGTAAAAGCCACCTGCAAAAACCTCTCTCTATATACATATATACATGAAAGATTGCAGTGTATGGGTATCAGTATCAAATGACACAGATTTTACCAAAGCTGAAAGCTATGAGGCATCTCCATACTGTCTTTGCACAGCTGTACCTGTGCCAATGCACAAGGTACCCATGCCAAAAATCCCTGCGTGTTTTCAGTTCCTCTCAAGAAGGTGTTTTCAGTAGCATGTAAAGAACTTTTCTCTCTCCTCACTGCTGTTTCACCCCTGAACAAAGCTCTCTGGGCAGCCCCATTTGGCAGCCCCACTTGTGGTGCTGGCATGTGCCGGGTTGAGTGCGTGCCTGCTGATCCCTGGGGCAAAGTGGCTGAAGGGAGGAGGCAAATCAGAGAGCTGTTTCACATATATGTGCAATGATTTCAAAGCTCTTCTCCATAACGATATTTCATTAGCTATCAACACATAAAAGATAATGATTTTCAATAAAATTTGGTATCATACAACACATCCATTTGCTTCATAGGCTTGGTCTAGCCTCAGGGGACATATAAATAGAAATACCCAGAAATATCCAAGCTACCTACATACCAGTAGAGATCAAGCTGCAGTGGCATCTTCCTGGGTTACAAAAAGTTGTCCAAGAATCAGGGTAAATATCTGTGTAGTTTATTTTCACTCAGTTTTATCTCCAGGGCTAGGATGCTAGCAGTACCTGTTTAGAGCTCTTGGCTAGACTTCACTGCTGGAAGCCCAGACGAGATGATGTGTGGGCTACAGTCACACTTCAAATACATCCTTATTTAGCAGATAGGACTGGAAGAATAAATTTTGTAATGTTATTCAATTACTAGACCATCAATCTGCATAATCTGAATGTTTATAAGAACATAAAGAACATGAATGGAGGCTATTTACATCTCAGTACTGGGGCGTTCATCCAACAACTGTTTGGTTCATGCTGGCCATCAGTCATCAGAAGTGAATCACTTTCCACAAGAGCAACTGGTGGGAGAAGAGAAGTTGCTTTCTAAGACTGGTTTGTGAACAGGACTCCTGCTAGAGGAGCTCAGTGCACTGACAACAGTTGCTTTCAGGGACACAGCCATTAAATTTGTGCGCAGCCACACACAAGGAGACTTGCTGACCAGCCTGGTGCTACGGCTCAGACATATGGGGCTCATGTTGGAGGAGGACACTTCTCTGGTGAAGGTCTTCAGAATCATGGAAGGAGTCACATTCTGACTTCTACCCTTAACTGCCTCAGAGAGACAAGAAAAAATCAGTCTGGATATATTTTATTTGACAATGTAAAGACAGAAGTCAAAGAAAAAACCCTAATGATGAAAATTCTCTGGAACCTTAGTTTTTCTCTATTAAATTAGTTAACGGCCATATGTGGACCATCTATCTGTCCAGAAAACAGGCAGTACACTATTCATTACTTGTAGGAAGAGGTTACTGGCTCTACTACCTCCCACATACAAAGCAAATGTTTTACAGTTATAATAAAAAGCAGCTCCATCTGGACGACTTTTAGCAGCACATACACGACTGCTCAGTGTTTGTCTTCCAAGATTTTTACATGTATCCCCCATATTCCCATCTCCATTCAGGTAAGTTAGATAATCCAGCATCTAAAAGACCAACAAACAGTCTTGTCCCAGTGTTTATTACTTTTTATCACAATATATGGTATTTTTTACATACTCTTCCAAACTAGAAAGTGTTATAGGTATCTTGGATGCATCTGGAAGGACTATGTATATGGGGTGTTTTTCAGTTTTACACATTTGATGGAGTTCTCCTTCCTCAAGGTGCATTGCCCCTTTGCTCCTTATGAAAACAAATAAAAAGTCTTGTGAATCAGAAAAGGCCATTCTTTCCCTAGAGACCTTTGAGTGCTTCAGTCTTAGCCAAACTGAACCAGCGGTCAGATGATAAATAATATTTACAAGAGCAAGTAATCATACAGTTTTTAACATCTTCAGACCTTTTCTGTCTGTCTTGTGTGGAGAAGGGGAGAGGATCTGTGCAAGTGCTCTGCATAGTGCTAGGACGATTATGCAAAAGGAGAAAGTCTCTTTCACAGCTCTGGAAACCACGTTGCAGGATAGCTTAACGTAACTCCAAGACACCATCTCCCAGTGAAAGCTTCTTCTTTTCTGACTGTTCACGTGAGCGTTTTGAAGCCTGCGATTTACAGAGAACTCGGCTCTGCCTCACAGCCAATTTTAGCTGACCAGTTTCTGGAGTATATTTAAGCAAGCCCTGCTGGCATGTGGGCGATTTCTGTTTTGGGATGGTTCACACTGAAATTCCCCTCTCAGAGCATGGATTGAGCCTTTGCTGAGTGTTTCTCCCAGGGAAGAAAAAAAATCCATACTGCTCTCCAGCCATTCATCAACACTCAGAGGTTCCTTGAGCTGGCACACTCGGGCTGCAGAGCGTGGGGGGCAGATCTCGTTCTGCAGAACTGCACCTCTCAGCCTGCTGAAGTCACTCCAGGTATGTCTAAAGGGAGGATTTGGACTGTTCAGATTGCAAGTAATTGCAGTATATTGCTGAGCCGCATGTGAAATTTAAGAAGTGGAGTTTAGTCCTCATTTATTTTCAGCAGTGCAAAGTCAGAGTAATTCCACAGACTTTGTTGGACTTGAGGAGGACTTGTTCTGATGTTATACAGGAAGAAGATCTGTCCCTGGGAGACAAAGGTGATGGATGCAATCCCATTTCCTACTAAGTCTTCAATTAAGCTAACTTCAGAATTATGCTCCTACACAAAACCAATCTCAAGGAAGAGAAGCAGCTTTATTATTAGGATGCTGGACAATTAACCAACATAATTGATAAAAGTACTCTCAGTGACCCCTCACATAATAACCCATTATTTGCATTCCCTCTAATGATCTTTAAAAGGTTTTATTGACTGGGGGGATATTACAGCTGACATTATCTGTTCTCAGTGTAAAACACACTGTCAATACGTTCTGATTATAAAAGCAGAAAAATGAATGGGACTAATGCAAAAAAATGAACTCACGATGCCAGCTTCTTAGCCTGGCAAAAAGCTACTAAACAAAATAAAAATATTTTTAAAAAAAGAAAGAAAAAAAAAGAGATATTAAATGCATGGAATGAATGCACCTTCGAACAAAGCCAAAACATGCCTGGAGGATGGTCATGGCCATGGCCATGCCTGGCAGTGGACTACGCACTGGCAGTGCCCTTTGGGGATGAGCTGGGCACACTCCTGCTCCTCAAAGGCCTGTCCTGTGCAGAGCAGTGCAGGCAGCTAAGGCACAGTCATGGAGCTCAGTTCATGCCTCACCACACTCTGCTAAGCAACACAGATGCAGCCTGGGATTGGAAATATTTATGCTCCACCCAGAAAAATGGGATTATTTGTAACTCTACTGCATTAGGCATGATCTGCCCCCACAAAACTGAGACATGCGTGTTCTCACAGGTGCTGGCATGAGGGCAACAAACTTATCTGCCACTCTGTAATACAAAAACACCAGTGGAAGACCAAACCTAGATCTCTCTCTTAGTTCTTTAAAATTCTCTAGACCTTCTGGAACAGATTGAACAACTATTCAACGCTTGCTATCTTCCAAGTGCTTAACAAACATTAACTAGGAAAACTGGAGAAACATCAGAAGGTGTCCTTACAAAAAGATATCCATACTGGAAGGAAAAGTGGAGGAGGAAAAAGGAACAGGAATCCCCTACTATGTTTGCAAAATGAATGGCTGTTGGTGCCTGTGCTCTGGGTCAGGGTGGGCATCAGTACTAGAAAAATGTGGGGTTGGAATAATAAGGGACAGAAAGAGGGGATGAGCAAGGGCTGCTCTTCACTGCTCTCTTGCTCTCTCTCAAGGACAGTATGTCTCTCACCAGCCAAGTGGCTGTAGATACTGCCATTTTAGGCAATGGACTTTTTCATCCCCCAAATTATGCTACTTTGTGTCCAGATTTTTTGCTGAATGCAGATAACTACCTTGCCATTTAATCACTGTCAAACATAGGCAACAACTTGAATGATGGACTTGATCCATACAGAAGAACGAGGCTACTGCTATTTCACAGAATCATTTAAATATAATTTCACAAAATTATTTAAATAGTATGATTAACTTCTGTGCAGATGAACAAAAATTCTCTACAGATTTTCTGTTACAGAAATGTCTTTGAAAGAAGAGCGTCTGCAACACAAATAAATGCAAGGAGCTGAGAAGAAAATGAAAACTCGTAAAGTTAACTGACCTTTGCAGCTATCTATATCACTTTGCATTTGAGGCAATCTGTCTCTGCCTTCAACCAGACTGAGACCACTGATTTTCATGCAGCTTCTTCTGGCTTTCTCCACTCACAATGAAGAGTCTGCACAGCCAGACCCTGCTCTTTGAAGGATAAATGCAAACCCAATGTCCATGGATTGCACAGGATGGTCCCAGCCTTCCCATGCTCCAGGTGTGCTGTGGGGCAAGTCCATGAAGAGGCAAGTCCTGCTCACCTTGATGTCTATGCAAAGATTTGGTTTTGTGCAGTTTTAGACAATTGTAACTGGGGACAATTTTTGAGGAAGAATTTGAGTTTAGCCAGTCTCCACACTGGCTTCTCGGGGCTCAGAGCAAGTGAAGGGAAGAACCTACAGTTCCAGCTGCTTGGGAGTATTAACATTTTTCATAAGGTTTCATGCCACTGCCTCAAAAAGCAGACACCAAAGGCAATGCAATTTCTCCATGTGGGTCCTCTTTTCAATGCCTCTTTCAAAGGCTGGAATGAGGAATGATCCTATTTTCCCACTCTTACCTCGCACACAGCTGGGATGAGACTCTTTACATACACCTCTTTACCCACATCATACCCCTCTGTCAGTGCTTCGCTCCATCACCTGGCATTAGCCTGGGGAACGGGGCCTGTGGTGCTCACCCCCACAAACGCTCTCTGACGTGGCTAATTAGCCAGCACCTCTCCAAGATGGACAAACCAGTAGCACTGTTCTCCAGCCCAGCCACACCAGCAGGGCTGGCCATGTGCCTGCTGAGGGAGGGGATGCTGGAGTGAGAGCGAGGGAAGGGTGTGGTGGAGCAGGACCACCCCAGCAGATGCCATCTTCTCCTATCCCCAGCTCTGCCCACGCTGACCTGTCTCGCCTCCATGGCAAGGCTCTCCGAGCAGGGAGCTGTGTGCTGCTTAGCAACCCCACAGCACCATACATATTGAGCAGTCAGTACAGGGGTTGCAGAGAAGGAAGGACAGATGTAGCAGAAATCAGACCGTGCAGACCCTCCAGCAGTGGCAGCACAGGTCCAAGGGGCTCAAGTGTGGCTGTGATTGATGGGCACCCCATGAGTGTCACAGATATGCAGAGGGGGGCCCTGTCTGTGCCTTCTCCCTCTGGACAATGTGGCTGTAGGGCAGCGAACAGCACAACAAGGTGAGGGGGTGTGAGATGTGATGTCCTTTCAGCTGGGACCCTCAAAACCAGCTCCACTCATCAGGAGCTGCAGTTGTTCAGCCAGTGGAGAAATCAGGTTTTACTGCTTTTACTTGAAATGCACTGCAAATCCTTTGCAGAAAGCAAAAGGGGCAATAAGGCCACCAAGGTTTTTATGGCTTTCTTTTTGCGCAGAGGGAATTTCTGGGTGATAAGGAGCTGGCGTACGGACCTACACCGCCACTCTACTACCATGGGTACAATTTTCTCTGAGTCATAAAAATATTGACCCAGGGACTGCAGGCTGCTGCTGCTGGGTTCTTGCAGGTTGTAAAAACACAGTCCTGAGCTCACATAATCCAGATAATCAAGAGAAAAAGTTTCTTCAAATGTCTCTGCACACTGAGCTGGCTATGCCTCAGCCATAGCTGTGGCTGTTCACTAACAGGGTCAGCCACAAGCACCCTCATATCAGCTTGCAAAAACTATGACTGGCTTAAAAATTAAATGAATGCATAAGAAAATTTTATTTCTTTGTCTTTAGGAAAAAATTTAATAAAAACATCATGGTGAACCTTGCACCTCTCCTATATGTTTTAAAGCTCTAGTATTAGCTTTTATCTTCTATTTGTGTTGGGTTAAATCCGGAATGCTGCAACCAATATAATTAGACCAGCATGAGCACTACATTCTGTCACAAGTGTGTAAAATCCACCCATGAATATCAGAGCTGCACTGAGGCAGTAACTTTCAACAATACTTGGCGGTATGGGTCGACGTCTGCCCATTTGATGTGGCACCCTCATCTGCAGTAGAAAACAGAAGAAATGGCAAGTTTGTTTCTGGTGACACTGAAAAAGTAATTTGTCACAGGACAGACCATAATTCTCTACAGATTTCTCTTGGCATCTTTGTCAATATATCACAAATTAGGAGTGAACAAGTGCAAAATGATCCATAAGAGAGTATTCTGTGAAACACTTGGACCACTTGTTTTATGCTAAAGACTAAAGCCTCCCGGAGGCTTTCAGTGTTCCTGGCTATGAGAAACAGTGCGGCATTTTATCCATTTATGACCACAAACTTTCTTCCTAGCAGAATTTGCGAGCTTGTATAACTTAGAAGAGACAGCGAAATCCTGCCCTACAACAGTTACAAACACACGTAGTACTTATAAAAATGCCAGACTGACAGCACTGGAGAGCAGATCCTTCTGCTTTTCTGACCAACACATTCTGCACAGACAACAGCAAAACAAACTGTTCTGCACAGCAGTGCCCATGTGGCTTGGCTCAGCCATCTCTCCAAGTAAAATGCTGTTTTATCCACTTCAGTCATCAGCCCTTGAGCTGTCCAAGGAGCCTAACAAGTAGCTGCAATACTTTTGTTATTCTACTTAAAAAAAGACGCCAACCCTTCTTCATCTTGATGCACCTAAAAAACATCGGGCAGCACCAACTACTAGCCCCCTGTCCAAAAACCCCAATGATGCCACTGAATGAGGAGAATAAAAACAGCAGAACTCTGGCATCTCCAGTGGGCTTGGGTCAAGCTGTAAAGCTCTTCAACGGCTTGTCTCATAAACACCACCCTGGAAATTGCTGCACAACCAACATCCAGACTTCAATACTGTTTGGGAGAACAACTGATTTTCCTTGTATTAGCCCTCAGTTTTTATCAAGCAGGGCTACATTTAGTTCAGTAAATAGTGATAAATTTGAAAGAACACAAGAAAACCAACAAAAACTCTCCATCCATGGAGATACTTAAAACCCAGCAGGATACAGACATAAGCAAGCTGCTCTAGCTGACTCTGTTAGAGCAGAAGTTTGGATTAGATGCTTTCAAGCTGTCCCTGCCAACCTCAACCACCCTGTGATTCTAAAAGCCCATTTCTTGATGATTAAAAAATGGGATCTCCTGCAGAAAGATTGGTTGCTCAGAGTATTTAAATTGTCTTTAGTAAGTCATCTGCAGCCTCATTCCAAGGACGGGAGTCAATTCAGCACTGGGAGATGATATGGCATAGAGGCTAAGCAACACATGGGGATGTTGGGCTTTGGTTAGAGCTGACAGAAGATCTGGACAGTGGTGTTCAGGAGTAGATACTAATCCTGTTGTTGATAAACATCAACATTCAGACAGTGGAATCAGGCCACAATGCAAAGGTCTTTTCCTTACTTTTCCAAAATGTTTAAGTCTGCCTTCCTCTCAGCTGCCCTCAGTAACATTCCCAAGGTCTTTCAATGAAGACTCCATTCCCTTTTCAATGGCACTTCTTAGGGATTGATCCCTTTTGCAGAGCTGAACCGGTCTGACATCAATGAATTGCATCAAAGACACAGACATCTGTCCCCACAGACCTTCTTCTTCCCTTTGGGTGTCTCCCACTCAAACAGTATTTCTGAACATATCTTTTCCACCAACTATCTCACTCTGTCTTCTGAGTGATTACTGTCTTTCCCTGCACCTGCTGAGAATTAAGGCACCATTTCAGTACAAACTCCTCTAATGTGTCAGGGAGAATAGGAGACATTAACAATTTCAATTCACCTTGACCTGTCATCAGTCATGCTGCAAATTGCTCTTCAAAGCAATTAAGTACGTTTAGGATTCTGTCTTCTCTGCTCAGGCTAAACAGCACTGTTTTGTTGCAATTAATATTGATTTTGGACTAGATCATGCTTGGCCTCAGTGGCTCATAGGAGATGACCATGTAGAGGACTACACAGTTCTTGCTCTTTGGGGGGAGTGAGTGGTACAAAATTGGCTGGGGGAAAAGTGCAGGGCCATGGCCTGTTTAGTGGGACATAAATCCCTGCACCATGGGACACCTTCACCACAGCTCCCCCTGCCAGTTCTTGGCCTCTTTGAGAAAGTCTCAGTGTCCTCCCTTCACAAGTATCTTGTAAAACAAAGCCAAATATCAGAACCTTGCTCCCGCTTCTGAAACTAGACTTTGCAGTATACAGGGACCATAAATCATACACGAATGCTAAGCACCCTAAAAATACCTGAGCAATGAATTTTAAGACAGTTTAAATATGACCCATCATTTTATTTCAGTATAATATTCTCTTCCATTTAATTATTACTTGAAGGTGAACTCAGCACCTACGTAAGGAAGTGCCTATGTAGGCATTTATGGTACCTTTCTCTCAGGCGACGAGACATATAAAACAGAGGCTTCACAAAGTTAGAAGAGTGAATAAAAGGTGTATCATGTAAAACTTGGCTATCATCAGCCCACTTTCCCTGCTGACTTAGCAGGAGAGCCTTTTGGCAGCAAATCCTGCGGTACATCTGAGAACAGATATATCCATCCTACCTGAAATCGAGCAGACCCAAGGAGCCACACCACTAGGAACAATGAACTGCTCATGGGTCATCTCAGACTGCAGGGAAGTTCCAGAGATACCGAGTATATGTTTTTCACATGTTGGAAAGCCATCAGAAACACTCCCTGCCAGGTTGAATAGCTGGCACATCACTTGTCATAAAGACCAGGATGTTCAGCCTTGCTTTCCCCTTCGAGGTTTGACAGATGGCTCCGTTATCTTAATTTCATAGAGGGAGCCAGGGATTTATTTTTCCCTTTTATGTAAATATCTTACTCCCCTCACAGACACTGACACACCAGTGAGCTGCAGAAATAGGATTACACACTGCATGTCCTGCTCTCCCCCATCTCAGTTGCTTATTTACCAAACAACTCTAGTTAATCCTCTTTACTGTGTTTACTTCCAGATGTTAAAAAAAGCTTAAGAGACGGTCACTTCCAGAGCTGATTAAAATGAATTGAATTCCACTGACTGTTTTTGAATCTGCATAGATTCACACCAGATGAAGGTTTGTTAGAGCTGCTGGCATTCACAGTGCACTTGCCCAACCCAAAATCACATAATACTGAAATAATCCAGCCTTCTCCACCCTGTGTTAGTTTATGAATTGTCTTTGGACCTCCTGCTTTTACTTCTTGATTACAGTCTTTAGGGGAAAGAGTGAGAATGGCAGGTTTTTACAGACAAAGACATGGTAGAGAACATTACTTGGATGTATTCTAGATTTTGAAGCAGTTATTCATCTGCTCCTTCAATGTACTACAGAAATCACTGGTTGTGGGATCACTTTTTTATCCATGAAATGTATGGAAAAGTCTCACTGCTTACACTGAGGCTGAGTCCCAGCCAGTGATCAAGCCTGTCCTGGAAATCTACAAATGTCACAGATGGTGCTAACTGACTATTGCGAATTTTTTCTGATGTGCTATGGAAAAGATTCTTAAGAGAAAATTTACATTTTTTTAAAAAGTGGAAATACCCCTCTAACACCAAGACCACAGAAAATAGCTGTTTCTCCACTGCCAAACTGAGTGTGCTATCATCACATAACCATGCTGCAGCACAACATAGTATCACGTGGGGTCTCCTTTGGTGCTTGATCTATTCAGCAGCACACATCTGTACCTGGTGTGCCAGTCATGTGTCCAATGCTGCAGTCACCAGCAACACAAAGTTGAAATTTAGAAGTTGCTTGAAGCACCTTTGAAGTATCACTCCATATGTATCTTCCCAGAGTTCAACCCATCTGAGAATTAAAGCCGATGGACACAATTTGGTGAAAGACCAGAGAGGTCAAATCCATTCACTGGAATGGATTTCAGCATTTCTTATGACCATTTCATATTGGGAGAACCTGAGTATTTCCAGGGTAGATGCAGGGATGGAGGCAGTAGTGTACTTGCTTGGTTCAGGTAGTTATTATATACAAAGAAGCACCAATCCACTAGGTTGTATTTTATTACAAATCGCCTTAGTGCCTAAAATTGGTGACACGCTGAAGTTTTAGCTTTTACGAGGGAAAACAAACGACCCTAGGAGACACAGTTTATATATAGATTGAATAAAAACACAGTTGAGTTATGATACCTCGAGGACAGTCACTACCTCTCTTCCTGCTACAGAAAAGCAGACATAAGAGAGTTTGACTGGGTCTGGCCCTTTGAAACAGTAAATGGGATTTCAACTTAAGCACAATAGGATTTTTCTTTTTCTTTTTCCTTCAAATTTGATTCTTATGAAAGTGAGGGATTAATACAACAGATCCAGACTTAATGCAAATAAATCCCTGCCTGCAATTTCCTACTGAAGCATTTAACCCTTGTTACACCCTACAACCAGATGACTGCTGTTACTTCACTCTTTGGCACCTCTTCAGTAGAGGTAGGAGACAGATTTGCTGCAGTGACAGAAATCTGCAGTTCCAGGAGATATGCAGGAAGGAGGGCCCAGGAGGAGTGCAGAGGAGAGCTGGTGGGATGAGGGTGTGAGAAAGGACTGGGCAGAGCATGGTTATGGAGCCTGAAGCCGGGAACACAATGGAAGAACTCTTGGCTTCAGCATCACCCAGATTAATCCCCTTACTCTTTCTCTAGTCACTTCTACCTTCCAGCAAAAAACAGAGTGAGGGATTTCTCACACTAGCTAAAGCCAATTCAGCTCAACAATACGTGATAATACTGTGTTGAAGGCAGAGATGCTTTTCTTGTGAACCATCTGATCTTATTTCCCAGCATTTATTGACAGATATCTTTTACAGGGGATCAAGAAACCTGAACTACTGGGGAATGCTGCCAGGCCCTTTAGGGCATTCTTTTAGCAGAGCTGTTTTAGGAAGGACTCATTGATGAAAAGAAATGCTCTAGTTACCCTGTAAAATTATAATTAATAAGATTTCCTTTCATAGCTGTCCACCCCACATCTGAGCAGTTTTCAGCTTAGCATTTGTCAGCAGTGTGAATGTCAAAAATAAGAAGATCTAAGAGGAATTTTCACTCTTCTCTGAGCCTAATGCCCGTCCAAGCAGCTGACTTGTAGGTTGATATTCATGCTGTTGACAAATAATGGCTGTCTTCATCAAGTATCAGTATTACTCTTCACTGACACGAAGCATGAGACTGTTACGTGAATTCCCCAAACTTTTGCAAGGCAGCTCTAAATCTGTCTCTTTAAATTTAATTTCTGTTCCTCCCATCTATTCCTCCCATCTACCAGCATCACAGCAGATTTGAAAAGCAATTCCTCACGAGGCACAAGTTGCCCTGGAGAGTTCCTGCTCTCATACATATATTTTGCAGCTTTGACACAAATCATTCACAATTTGGCAGTAGGCAGACAACTACAAATGAGCAGCAATGGTAGATCAGCAACTACAAGTACGAGATTTTGCACTGTGCTACCGATTCAATTGGATGCCAATCTCAGTCCTCCAGAGATAATTCTTCAAAAGTGCAGTAGCTAGAGTGAAAGCTTTCCAGATCCCCCAAAATAATAAACATTCACTTTAGCTAAACTAGAATAGCAAAGATATTTATGTAATTTTAATAAGAAATAAAATAGAGACTTTCTCTTCTTGCTGGAATTCTCCCTTTTTGATGCTCTTTCAAATCCTGCATAAATTTTTCAACAACCACCAAACACGTCCAGTGCTCCACCACTTTGATATCCCCATTAAGGCTCAACAAAAATCTTGCAATCACTTTGCATGCAGATAATATTTTTCATGAAAAGTATTTTCACTTATTTTCCTTTCTGCCTCACTCCAAAATACTATCACTCAGAAAGCATGAAGCTGAAAAAAACTGTCATTTAATCCAAGCTGAGATTCAGAAGTCACTGCAGTGTCTCATGAGAGCTACAGATGGGCATCCTGCATTCTCTACTGCAGGCTGGGTGACCTGGACATACCAACAGCTCCCAGCCAAGACACTCACAGTATAAACATTGGCACCACGAACACACAACTGTGGGGCATGGTCAGAGTCATACTAAAAACAATAGAGGAGAAATGAACCTTCATCCACCAGGCCTACAATTCCCACAAGTTATTTTCTCTTCTAAATCAGCCCTTTGGACTTGCATTTGGAACCTTCACATGGAAATGTCAAAATTTTGACCTTTTCCACCAGAAATATGAAATGTTATTTAAGTGAAGAAATTATTTTTACTCATATTTTTCTGTGTAACTGAAGTCAACACTTCCTAACTACTCGAGGCCTAGGCAAGTGCAGCTATTGCAGACAGTGAGCTGAAATGGCTACTTCACACTGTTGTATACAGGTTTCACAGAGGCTTTTACATTAAAAGAGAAAGATTTTGAATTTGTTCCTTAGGCTATAATTTTGAAGCAAGAATAAATTAGAAGTACGGTCTCCAAATGAAAAACTACACATATTACCAGAGACTTTGAGTTAGAAGACTTTGCATTCATTTGAAATGCTAAAATTAGTAATGGGCCTGGGCCAAGAATCTCACATCCCACATGTAAATTTTGAACACTACCAGAAGTAGCATTCAAATACAAGTAGTACAATGTTTCCTACCTCTACACTTGGCCAAGCCAAAGTTCTCCACATTCACCGGCAACTTGCAGTAATTTGACTTTGGGCAAGTTCTTATTAATCTAAATACTGTAACTCTATCCCATTTCTAGCTTTTCTCTTCCTCATGCCCACAACTGCATTGAACTACACCCTTTACACATGCAGGGTACGGTACATAAAGTGACTTTTCAACGAAAACACACATTGGCTACAGGATGCATTTTGCCTTTTGGATGCCTTTAAACTAAAGAAGATATTGTAAGACAAGTCTTGGGTCAGCCTCTGTGGGGCTGCATTGCCCTAAGTGCAGTAAAAGCATCTGGAGTCTTACCTTTTTATGGCTTTGTAGCAAATGATGACAACTACAAAGAGGAACACTAGTGTGGCGCAGCATACTGCAATGATAATAACCAGGCCTGGCCACCAGGTCTCTTCAGTGGGACAAAAGGTAGACTTGGGAGCTGTAAAAAGAGAGTGGAAAAATACATGAGTTCTCCCAAATCAACAGGGTATAATCAGATGTGCTTCAGTCACTCAAGCAGTAGCACTATACCAGGACCACAGATACATGCAAAGATGTTATTTCACATGTAGGACCTGCTTCTTTCTTTTCCCCAAGCAATCAATTTTTCTTACTGGTACTAGATATTTCTTGTCATGGTCCCCAGATGACCAAGTTCTCAGTGTCAGTGTTGCCTACAACCTGGTACTCAGCACAAAGGAGAAAGGCTCAGCTCTGTTACCAGTGGGAAACATCTTCCTCTGCATTCGCCATCTCCAGCTGCATCAGAATTAATTTTAGAGAGGGATATTATGCTGATAAGAGCACGTTTTCAAACCCCATTAGGGGAGGCCTGTCGGGAGCCAAAGCAGTGGCTCCCAATCTGTATTGTAGCTAATATTACTGTAACCTTGGAGTGAGGAAGGGGGATTTGTTTCAAAAGAATGTGAGTTCTATTACATTTACTAATTGCTTTCAGAGTATTATAGTTGACAAGCTTCTTTTCCATTACACTACCTTTGAATTCTAAGTCACACAGTCAAGAAATGCTAACATTAAGAAATGTTAATTTGTGGAAATATAAGCTACTATTATTACATTTTTCTTATTGCATTTAGGGATAGAATTGTCCATTTAAGTACCACTCAAAACAAGAAATATTTTGTATCTGGTGACATTTAGTTATAATATTTTCCTTCAGGGCTAAGTTCCTTTTCCCATTCTTTGAGGGGGGACATTTCCTGAAGGATGGTGAGTAACAGCCAATGCCATGAGCAGTACCAGTGTATTGCAGAGGGGAGAGAGAGCCTTAACACAGCCTGTGCAACCACATAAATTCCATGAGAATTTTGGTCACCTTAAGTGACATTTAATAATGATTCATTTGATAGGACTGTCTATATCTACATTCTCAGCTATGTAGGTGAGAGAATGAAATATAGAAAAAGGTTCTTTTTGAGCCTAATCGTTAAATTTGATATTCTGAACTTCCAGTTATACACATCACAAATAGCTGAACAAGTTAAAATATGTCATCGGTCCAGTATCATTTATTGTGATCTGACACCTCCTCTGTCTCCTGTGTTTGATTAGGAAAAGACATACACATACCCTTAGATTAACACTCAATAGATTGAATAATGAATAACATGATTACTGAAAAAATTTGTTTTTTCCAATTGCAAGATGTACAGAGGAATTGGCAACACTCACCCTAAGGAATCTGCAGGAGCACCTTAGGAAAAGATGAGGTAAAGAACTATAAGAAGCAATAAAAATAATAAACCAAACAGCCTGACAACCAGTGGTACCCAGCTCCTCCTTTGACTGTGTTCACTTCCAGACTGCCCCAGGAACTGAATTTCTACTCTATTATTATGTCAGTTGCAGAAGTCTGTTTTCAGGGGGTGGTGGAACTATTTATTGTGTTTTGATAAAGCTAATGATTTTAATATTCTCTGAAAGTTTTCAATGTTATAAGATTCCAGAACAGAATGCCTTTCAAAGATGACAAAATGTTCGCATGAAGGAGCAGGCAGCGTCAAGGTCAACTCTACCCTCCTGGTGCTGTCCTGAAAAACCCAAAAGGTTGCAGTGAAGTCAAAGGAAAAACACTGATCAGCAAGTGCTACGTAAAATTTGATGAGATCAGAGAAGATGGGAGAAGTGGGGCTATCCTTCTCTAGCCCTTGTTCTTCAAAGGCAGGGTCAACCAAATAAAGCAAAATGGTGGTGAGACTGGGCTGCTCCTCAGCACAATAAATGAGACTGACAAATGGCAGAGACAGGGTATAAAGCCAGGCTTGTCACATGCCTGTACACCATGTGCTCCTTGATGGTTTATCACAGTATTTTTACATGGAGAATAAACAGATACATGTGGGATTCAATAGTAAACATGACTCCTATATGCAGTCATTAATGACAGGAAAATAAGAATTGCTAATGTGGATGTGACTCCTAATCCACCTGGCTCAGCTCCTTTCCCCACTGGCCTAGACTGGGCACTCAGAAAAAAGCACATGAAATCACACTGGAAGCTACCAAAGCCTGTTTCTTAGTGGCTCGTGTTTTCACATAGATTTAAAAGTTATTTTCTATTTCTACTCCTCATTAATGCAGTGCTAATCTCGTTTTCCTTTGAAATATCCACTCCTTTTTTAATAAGCACCTAGTTACATGTGCTTTTCTGCCTTTCTCAGTATGTGTTCACAGAGCCCTCATACCCTAGCATTTCTATGTCCTTAATGCATTTCTCCTCACAATTATCCTCTGAGGAAGAGCAGAACTGCATTTAATCCTCGTATGAGGATGGGAAGGCTGAGCCTGGCCTGCATGGATGACTCCTCTGTGTGCAGGCAGAAATGTCAGCTGAGAGGGGAACTTCCCAAAGAGCCAGCAAGATGACTGGGAAGCACCATATCTTCAGAGAGGAGCCTCTTAGTGAGTCCCACACTGACCTTCTGATGCTAGGGAGGCGTTAATGTCCCAGTTCCCTTGGGCTGGGGCTCACAGCTTCTCCCTGGGGCTGGGGAGGCTCTCCATCCTGTGCTTGACTCTCAGATCCCAACTCATCACCCACACCCAGCAAGGGCTGAGCCTGCAGGTGTCAATGATCTCTCAGTGATGAGAAATTATCCTGGGTGAGGGCAGCTGCAGCACCCTCTTCCCACTGTGCCACTTTGCATGGAATAGCAAGGCATTATTTCTCAGGCGCTCCCTGAAAGAGCAAAGACGTGGGTCCCAAACCCTCCTCTAAGGAGATACTGAAATCATTACAAAACACACTGAGCAGATGTCCCACACTACCTATAACAATGCCAATGTCCAGTTGTTTCACCATCTTCACCTTTGATGAAAAGCAGGAAAGCATTCTCCTGGTTGATTCCTTCTTTGTACCACCTCTTTCAAACACATTATAAAACCCTCAAAGCTGCATAGTTTCAGAACCAAACTGTGCCCTTTCCCGTGAGTAAAGAAACAACAACCCACATACTGCTCTCATTCAGAGAGGTGTAGCTGGGGAGTGGAGGACATCCCTGGGCACCTGAAGTCCCTTTGTCATCACCATTGGGTTACTGAGAACTGAGGGCTGGCCAGCCTGGCCACAGTGGGTGTCCCCTCAGCACCCATCACCATCTCATGTGAGCAGCTTCAGATGCTCAGAGCATGATTGCTTCTTGGTTTGACTCATTCCTGGCTGTTCTTCACTGCTCTCAAAATCAGCTGAATTGGAGAAAATTATTTTCACAGTACAAAACAACTCAAGGAAAATTTGCTTTTTCTGCTAAACCTTGAAGTGTCGTTCTGCACATTGAAAACACTGCTGAGTGGAAAGTGGTAGGAAAGTGATGACATTTTAAAGAAGATAAGCAGGTTGAGCGAAGTAATCACAGCCTGACATCCTGACAGAAATCCTGCAAAAATAATGAAGATCTCTTTCAATTAATAAAATATTAAAATAAATAATTGATGCTAAACAGCATAGATTTAGGAAGACATCTTGTCAAACTAACTAGATATTTTCTGAAGAGATTACGAGTTGATATATAGATGTACTAGTGCTAGTGTGATAACTTTAGACTTTGATATGACATCCAACTTAATTCCATGTGCTGTTGAGGTTATGAAACTATAAAGCTACACACAGAGTAAGTGTGGCACACACAAATTGAGTTAAAAGCCAGAGAACCGGTATGTCTCAAAATCTAACTATAAACAGAAAGTCACTGCTGGAAGAATGTGGTTTTTAACAGCGACCTCCCTCTTCCCCCCAAAATAGGGTGATGAATACTGATACAGTTTGCAAATGACTCAGGAATGTACTCAACTACACATGGATACAAACACATTTAGATTAGAAATAGGGTAATTATAACCATTAAGGATAATTAATCATTACCATAGTCTATCAGTTCTGGTCGAGTATTTAAATGAAAAACTTAGTTTAAGGTAGACTTTTTATTTTTCCTTTAAGAGGTCTAAATTCAGCTAAAGAGATTGGACTCAGGATAAGAATTGAGTAAGTAAAGAAAACGCTCTGGCTCTGTAAAGTCCACATGAGTACAATGACTTTTATCTCTTGGCCTTAAAATTTATGAAATACAAATGTTAGTTAGGTTTACTTTTAGAGGGCCATCACCTTCTCCTATTCCCAACAGCACCAGGCCTACATAAATACAATGAGCAAATAAACCCATTTCAGGCCTGTAGTGGTTAGATGGATCCAACTAATTGAAAACAAATTAATGAAAAGGTGCTTTCAGAACAAACTGTTTCAGCACCACAAAAATCTTACACCTGCTTTTTTACTAAGTTTGTTTTGAAGGCTCAGCATAAAGACACAGCTCCAATTCTAATGTTAGAAGGTATCTGTACACAGCTGGCTCTAGCCAGAACTGTGCATACCAGAAAAGATTAGCTCAGCTATTGAGGGTTTCTCTCAATGTCCAGGCACAAAAATAGAGGTTCTATCACTGGAAAGAATGTTTCCATGAAAATCCCAAGAAGTTCTCTGATTTCTTTTTATCAGATCTCAGTGGGTCATTCTCAAAATTGCTCTGAGCTTCCAACAAAAAACTGTGATGAAGCTGTTTTAATCTTCTGGGTTAAGCATTAAATAGTTTTGTGTATGTTATAAAAGCAATACATGTACTGCCTGAGGCAGAATCTAGAAACAGGACTTGGAATCCTTGGATACGCCATCAGGTTATCTTTAGTGGTCATGGCTGTAGTTTATAAAGCTCATAATTTCAGAAGCCAGCGCTCCTGCCATTTATTTTGATTAGGGTTATTACTTTCCATTACCATTTGGGTTTTAGGCTAATTGCTCTTTGCATGGGAATGCTGGGACATTAACAAGTAACACAACCAAGTCTGTCAGGAGACAGAAAGTGCTCTCTGAGGAGGCCATACTGAGCTGGTGCCCATGTGCAGCTCTCGGCAGCGATGCTGAGGCAGGGAGCCTGCACCAGAGCACCCCTTCCCACTGCCGATCCCACAGCAGCCAGGCCCGCAAAGCAAAACAAAACAAAACAGAATAAATCAAAACAAAGCAAGAAAACCCAGAACAAAACAAAATCAAACTCAGGGCTGAGCTGGAAAACAGCGAAGGGAGGCAGTGACCCGTGCACCCACATGTAATCTCAGGGGAGGTGTCTCCAGTGGAGGTCTGTCAATTCACTCACAGCCTGGGTCACCAGCTGGTGAGTGTCCACTGATGTGATGTGGAAGGGTGACAGTGACCCCTATCACCTCTCTACAACAGCAACTTCATGCCTAAAAAAGGAAGAGAGCTTTCAAGATAAATCAAAACTGATTATTGTTTTTCTTTTGCTTTTATTCCTGTTCTTGCAAAGGTCAAGAGTGCTGTTGTAATCATCCTTATGAGACAGCTGCCTGTTTTTAATATTGTATCCTCACAACAAGCTAAACCCTGCCATCTCTATGCCTGCAGCATTTTTCTTGCTATTGTAGGGCTGCCTGAATCAGCCATGCACTTTTAATTAGCATGCTAGGAAGCAGGATTGGATTTTATTTTGAAGGCAGGCTCATATTCCAAGGGCCTCAAGTGTTTTATCAGTCTTGGTTGGAAATTAAAAGGAATTGAAGATGCAGGCAGTGTGTTTTCAGCAATCTCTAAGTATGTCACATATTCTACAGACCTGTTAATCTGCTGGCTAAAACAGGGTTTGGCATCCTAGTCTCATCTTCACTCTTATTTATTATTTTTATATTCACATAAGTTGAATGTTGACATCTCCCTTTGCAAGACAGAGAGAAGACACTAGTTCCTACAGCCATTATCACACTGAGATACAGGGACAAACCCAGAAAACATGGAGAAGTTTAAATGTAATTTCAAATGTCAAGGTACATGAAAAAACTCCCAGGACACTCAGGTGTCCACTCTGAACTCCCAGTTAAATATGGAGAAGGATTTTGAATCTGTTACAGTTTGGGTCTCTTCACATCAAGATGTCTCATCCAAGCTCCTTTGGAATAGAGGACTGCAATGATTCCCCTGATCAGTATGAAATAATTTGGGTTCTGTGAGGAGAAACTCTACAGAGAAACAGTTACACAAACACCAAGGCTCAAACATTTACTCTATAACCATTGTGCTGTGTAAAACATGAGAAACAAGGAGAGCCTCCATCACATGCTCCTATCTTTTTTGAGAAAGCTGATTTCATTCCTGAGCCTGAGGCCTCTTGTCTACTTTTGAATAAGGCCCTCCACTCCCCCAGCAGTGTAGATTCACCCTAAAGTGAGGGCTGATTAACTTAATGCTGATTAATTTGTCTGACAGAACGAAGCCTTAGGCAGCTGATAGAAAAGGTCCAAGGGCTCAAGCGATGTAAACTAGCAGAAGTCCACCAGCTGTGAGACTGGTGCCAACTGAGCACCTTGTCCCAGAATCTGCATGATGATGCTCAGAAGAGAAATGTAGCTGAAGGTCAGGATCTCGGTCTCCAGAGCCCTGGAGGCTGTGGGCTCTCTGGGAACAAGATCGGTGACCTAACCCAGGGCCATGGGGAGAGATCTGTGAGTCAGTGTCAGCTCAAGCAGCCCCTCTGTTTGCTGTACTTCATCACGTAGAGACTGCTATAGATGTGTTTGGATAACGCATGTGGTAGGAACGTGCAGTGTGTACCCAGGGCTGCTCACAGTCAGAGGCAGCCAGCATGGAAAAAACAAATCCTTTAACAGAGCCTGCTAGTGGAGTCTGTGGTGCTGCTAGACTTGATACAAATATAGATCTTCAGCTGTTATTCTAAAAGGCATTTTGGGAACAGGCAAAGTATATGTTCCCTTCCACACTCTTGGATTTAAGTAGAAAATTTCCTGGGAGGATGGGGGAGAGGAGGCTGACCAGGAAATGGGCAACCTTGGTGTCTGTTCCTGGGGCAGAAAGCCATGCCCATGTAGATGTGACCTGCATCCTTACACTGCCCCAATGCACAGGCTCTTGGGCTGTGCGTGGCCGGAGGGAACCCTGAGCTCGCCTTCACGTGGCAGCCACAGCTGCCTGCAGAAGGCAACGCTGGTGATCAGGGACAGACAGGCTTGCCGAAGGAAGGAAGGATTGACATTTTCCCCACTGATGGAGAAGTGGCTTGTTTAGCCCTGTCAGGTTTCCTCATGCTGTGAGAGGAACTCCCTGGTGTTTGCATATACATATACACACACACAAAATAGATGCACACACATACTTGTGTACACATGCATATGTATTTGTGTAAAAATACATACATGTAGAAAGGAGAAATATATCACATATTTTTTAATGTATGTCTATAAAGAGGTACACATATGCATCCATATAAATGAAACTGCTGCTAATAATTTTGTTAAACATGTTTGCATTCCGAGCGGTTCCTCAAGATTTTTTAGTAACTCTTGGTGACAGAATATATGAGAAAATCTACCAACTCCTTTTTTTCTTCTCCCTCTTCCATGCAATTGAGATTTCTTTTATCAGCTGAACATACAAAGGCAAACGTTCACAATTGGGGCACCTCTGTATGTGTTTGAAATGATTAATTTTGAAGATATAGAAGCTATTAGATATGAATAGATGCACTTTACTGTCTCCCTGGCAGGTCCGAAAAGCAGCCTATCAGCCTCCCTTCACAGCTGTTGCCCTCAGACAACACACCTAGCCATGCTTGAACTGCTGGAGGGGAGATGCAGGAGCACAACACGCGAAATGCCAAAAGGCAGGTATCAACAGGAGCCCCAGGGCTGGGCCAGGCCCCTCCCGGTCTGGTTGGCCACAGACTCAGAGACAGCCTGCAAGAGGCCATAATCCCCCTCTGCAAAGCCTTCAGACCCCACAGCAAAGGCAGAGCAAAGTCTGTGAGCAGACTCTGGGAGGGAAGTGTGGAGGCATTGACAGAATTCAGCTGTGGTGGAGCCAAGACAGGAGGAGTCTTGAGTGGGTGTGGCCTCAATCACATGAGCTGGTGGTGGCACCAGGTACTGACACCAGCATTATGTACAAACAGTTAAACCCTGAAGAAAGATAAACTGGATTTGGCCACCACTGCAATGGTGTGACATCTTTGCCTCATGGTAAGACATGGTCATAAACAAAGACATTCAGCTGCTGGCTGGGGGGCTTTGGGCAAGACTGCCCTGGTCCTGGCACCCCAATGGCAGCTACAGTTGGTCCCCTGGGAGATATGAAATGATGTAGAGGAGACACTGGGAGCAGACCACCCTAGAGAAGCAAGATGGTGTCACATGCCCTGCCATACCCTTGCATACATCTGCTCAGAGAAGCCGTGGATGCCCCATCTTAAACTTTCCCTTCCAACCCAAACCATTCTGTCCTTCTATGATGTTTAAATACCCAGCATGGAGGTGCTCTGTCACTGCAGCTTCTTGGCACAGCAGCTGGGACGAGGCCCAAGCCCTGCTGCTGCTTTGCCATTCCTTTCCTCTGAAAAGCAGAAACAAAGCTAGCTCCAAAGGACAGCTACAAACACTAAAACAGCATCGGGTGGCTTAACTCCAGGAAGTACAATAAAATATGAGACTCTCACAGCACTGTGGCTACTCAAAGTGATGAACACACTGTTTCCTGTTTAGAGAGTCGGGGAAAAAAGGGCACAGGATGGACACCACAGAAAGCCAGGTCTACTAACAGCCATCATTACCACAAGGGACCAGGCCAATGCAGCAGGAATGTAAAGCAGGAACAGACAACAACTTCAATAATAGACAAAGTCTACTTGGGGCAAATTCACCTCCAGTACCTCTGAACATGATGGAAAGAATTTGGATTATCACGGTCTCCAATTAGTAGTGACCCAGAAAGCTGCTTCGCTGGACCTGTTCCCACAGATCCTGCCACACAGAACAGGCACAGGAGGAAGGCACTACCCAGTGATGAAAAACTGAACAACAACAATATCCCATGCCACCACAGTCACCTTTGGAGCGCGGCTGTAACTGTACATGATGTGCAATAGACTGGCTTAGACAAAACAGGAATCACCTAATTTTGGAGCAAATTTTATTCCAGAAAAAGAATTTGTTTGTTTGTTTTTTTACTCTCTTACAGATTTCTGCCCTTCCTGTTGCCTGTAAGCTTAGGGCCATTTCCAGAGTGCCGTGAGCCAGTCGGGTAAACAACCAGGCAATAGCGGTGTGCTCAGCAGAAAGCCTGTCCTGATTTATGGCCTCCCTGGAGTAGCTAGGTTAAATAACATTGGTAGAAATCAGCTATTCCTGTAGCAGATGATACTTCTGTTTATCGCACTTTGTTGCAGACAAGTTTATACCATGCAGCTGCTCCGTGCATATGTTCCTACTACACTTTTAAGGGGGATACTGCAATCACTACGCAGCGGGAACTTCTGCTATAATAAAAACATGTGTGGGAATGATGCTGGAGAAATTCCCTCCCCCGCAGCTCTTACACTGTAGACGCTGTTATTCTACACTCTCAGTTGCTTCATCTCCTTAGTTTTCTCCTCCTTTCTAAAAACACTTCCCTTCTGAAACAAGAAACACACTCAGTTTTGTGCTTCATTTTGGAGACTGGAGTGTGCAGTAGGTGAAGGACAGGGGTAGTTCTGCAGGAATTTTCTGAAGGTCATAGGCACTAGAGGAGTGCATGGCTCATTGCAAGAAACAGAACTGGAACTGCAGGTGAAAAAACCTGAGCATGGATACAGGCAGTGAGGAAGAGAGCAGCTGGGTGGGGGAGGTTAAGTGTGATGCTCAAGATCTAAGCTTTAGGAGTTATTGAACTTGCACACATTTAGGTTTGGGTTTTGCAGTGGATTTCACTAAAGCCCCATGTTACTGTGCTTTCTTGGTAGGTGTCATGCAGCTGCTTTTCCTTGGCAGATTTGAGATTCCAATAGAAAATGAACATATCATTAGGACCAAAATAAAGTAATAGCAGGTGAAAATACTGGTCAGCCAGACGTAAGTAAGGCACATTGTGGGGAAGCAGCTTGTGCAAAGTCACTGCACCTCAGTGAGAAAGCCAGGAAAACAAAATGTCTTTTGACTCCTGGCCAGTTCTCCCCTCTGGATCATGTTGCCTCTTCTTTGGGAGTAAACACAAACAACTGACTTGGCCAAAACTACATTACAGGAGTGGAAACAGCAAACTCCCTTTTTGACTTCCCAGGCAGGCACCAGATCTCTGCCCCAGGCCAGCACAGCGACACCATGCCCAGGAGCTCTGTGTGGCCGAGCCCTATAGAAACAAGGTAGGATCCCACAAGGTGCCCTGGAATGGCTGACACTAAGCTTGTGGGATAACCTGTCTTGGTTTTGTACAACTGCAGAGGGAAACTAGAGAACAGTTCAGAGTTCTACATACATATGGAAATATGCTGATGCATAGAGCAGAGCAGTCAAGGGATTGTCAAACAAAGTAGGAAGGGAAAGTCTGTGCTCCAAATGACTGACAACCTGAGGGCCAGACCTGCCAGCCTTAATCCTATCAGATTGTTGGTGAAGCTGATGGGACCCATCAGAACTGAGGTACTCCTCAAATAGGGGCAAAACATGCTTTCAGCTGCCGAGGTCTTTTGGAGGAGAGCAGGTTTAGAGAGCACAGAGGGAGACCTCTAAAGCATGATTTGGAGAAGCAGTAGCATTTATAGACCTTGTGGAAAAAAGGCTTTTAAGGAGATTACATCATTGCTAGCTTCTGTGTTAATACTCAGCTCTGGCATTTATCTTTACAATGCATGCTCACATCAGCCACTGCCCTCTGATCTGACTTTGTCCAGTGTTTTTCTAACCAGCAGTCTCCCGAAGAGACGCTGCTTTTCACTCACCATCTGGTTCTATCTCAGCATAAAGGACTGAATTGTTCTTACCCCGATTAAATCACACCCTGTCACTTTCTGTCCCGAGCAAATGAGAACTGAAGCCTGTGCCTTGTAAGGCAACCTCCTCCTTGCAGCAACACAAGCATTGGGGAGAGCCTCACAGGCATCATCACATTGTCTGCTCTCCACAACCTGGATCACTGCCAGGCAGGGCAGCACCGAAACAGCCCTAGGGACACCCCCAGGTAGTCCTAAGTGCTGCCTCTCCATGGGAGCCATCACTCAGGTGAGCCCTGCCAGACTTGGTGGCCTGTTTTCTGAAATGCAGGAGATGTCAATCAGATTAGTGGGTATCTGGTGCCTCTAAGAAACAGGTCACCAGTGCCAAAGCATTTGCTGTTAAATTAGTACTCTGGAATTTATTTTAGAAGGTAACCTGGTTTCCAGAGGTTCATAGCACTCTGAGAACCAGGATGCTTAAAGGTGGGTATGAAGATATACAACCTTAAGTTCAGTCTTCCTGAGTTTTATGATACAGGCTTTATAGCTAGGCAGCATGTCACTGCGGAAGACAGAAATTCCCCTCGGGATGTGGGTTCCAGGCTCAGTTCTCCCCCTTTTTTTGTTTGCTGGGTGATTTTGGGACAATCTCCTCTCCAGTTTTGTTTCTCCTTCTCCGGGATGGGAACAGTAGCCCCAGCTTTCCAAATGGTTGCAAAGTGTAGGGATAAAATGTGCAACATAAGGCTGCATGTCAGCACTGTTGCTGTTTCTTTCCCAGTTCTTTAGTAGAACAGACAAGCCCATTTATAAGTACTTCATCTATATTTCTACAAGAACCAGCTGTATTTCCCTGTCCTTCCTGTCAACCAATTCAAGGCAACACAGCAGCAAGGCCACGCTCTGTGACAGAACAGCAGAGCACAGCGCTGACCTGGGGACAGTAATTCTCAGTTCTTTTGAACAGAGGCACCACTGAGAGACACAGAGATGTGCCAGCACAGTACCATCCACTTCATTGCACAAACACACAGTCTAACTCCAGTGGTGAGTGATGTGCACAGGCACGTTATGAGCACTGGCAAATCTTCAGTGGGGAAAAATCAGTGCTGAACATCATCTGCTTGTCCTGCCAAACTGTGGGACATCATCATGTTATAGGGATGAAAGTGAAAAAGCACTCAGAAAAAAAGAGGCCTGAAAACGCTGAACCTTCATGCTAATTCTGCCTTTGCCATTTGGGCTTATTTCCATCAACAAGCGCGCACACACACACACACACACATGCATACAGGTATCTGGGGGCATTTAGCCTGAAGAAAAGGAGGCTCAGGGGAGACATTAACACTCTCTACAACTGCCTGAGAGGAGCTGTAGCCAGCTGAGGGTCAATCTCTTCTCTCAGGCAACCAGCAACAGGACAAGGGGACATAGTCTTAAGTGGAACCAGGGGAGGTTTAGATTGGACATTAGGAAGAAGTTCTTCACAGAAAGTGTGATTGAGCATTGGAATGGGCTGCCCAGGGAGGTGGTGGAGTCACCAACCCTGGAAGTGTTTAAGGAAAGACTGGATGTGGCTCTTAGTGCCATGGTCTGGTTGACAAGGCGGTGTTAGGTCATAGGTTGGACATGATGATCTCAGAGGTCTCTTCCAAACTAAATGATTCTGTGATTCTGTGAATAACTTCAACACGGGCAGGAAGAGGTTTGCTTCTGGGAATCAGATATGTGGATACTTCTTCAAGCTGCCAGGGAAAAGGGCTATCTTTGCTTGCAGGCTTATGGCACTGTGCCCTGAGCCATTTGACAACAAACAAAAGTAGGGACCAGTGAAAGAAACAAAGGGCTGCTTCTAAGCTGGAACTCACTAGGTACAGGACATGCATTTTCCCATCTCAATCCCATAGCCAATATCACCTCCCAGGTCCACTGCAGTAAAATAGGCATAAAAATAAATGAGTCTTCTGGACAGTTTCTCCCCCAGTCAACCTGTCTTGCTTTCAGGCTGTTTCAGAAGCTGTTTTAGGGCAGAAGATGGGCTCATCATCAGAACCAGGTATTTCTGAGACAGATAGGCTCCTTCATGTGGCAGTGCAGCTGCAGAGGGCAACTCATGGAGAAGCAACTGCCAAGAGCAAAGACATTAAGTAGAAAACTTGCCTCATCCTCCCTTGTGACCTGCTGGCCACCACTCACCTCAGATCAACAGTGAGGAAATTATTAGTAAACAGCACATGGAAAACACCTGTCCATTACAAAATAAGGTGGAGTGGGCCATGGCTTAGGACACTTCCTGAGAGCGAAGCGGTTTAGAGGGCTCATTCAGCATCTATCTGCATTTTTAGGTGATAAAAGCCCTTAAAAAACTAGCCCTTGTTTCCACTGAGCCTCAGGCACCCTTGGATGAAGGCACCCAAAAGGTGCCGTGAAGGCAGGTTCTGGTGAGCCTGTTACAGTCCTGTGGTAGTGGCAGTTGTATGGACACTGTAAGCACACATAGCGATAGCCTTTCCAAGTTGTTCATTCCCCTATCTGCTGATATACTCTCCTTTACCAGGGCTTTGCTGAAGCTGTATCATCATTGACAGTGGAGTAGTAAGACAAGCCATAGTGCTGTTTTTTACTGTGGGCTCATGTCCAGCCCCTCAGGCTGCCTCCTTTCATTCATTACTGGATGGTGATGGTGTGGCTGTAGGTGCTGCATCTCACTCCTGGCACAGTCCTCACTGTGTGATGGTACAGCCTCCTATTCGATGGGATAGGACACAGCTGACCAATTCTATAACAATTACTATTACTTTTGAGCTGCCTAATAATAATAATAATAATAATAATAATAATAATAATAATCTTCAGTGCTTGACATCCACTAGTCTCAAATACGAAGTTTACAGAGATGAAAACATATCTCTGTTTCAGATATGATAACTCTGGGTGTCTGATATTGTAGTTGACTCTCTTGAGATCTCCCAGCAGGTTGGTGGCAGAGGGAGAAGCAGTGCCCTGGACACTCTTTCCACCATTCCCTGGAGGGTGGGCAAGATGCCTCCTTTGTGAGAGTCACAGTACGTCACCATCAAGCCTTCTGAAAGCTTATCAATCTTTCAGCTCTTACAGTGAACAGACCTTCCAAGGAGGGATGATGTAGGCTGAAATTCAAACAGCTGAAACGTGGTTTCAGGAGTCTACACTCTTACAGTGATGACCAGTCTTTCACCAGTGAATGATTAATGAGATACCTCAGGGCTGGCAGATTCAATCCCATAGAAAGACTACATATTTTCTTGGTATAATGTTTTATGTACAGATTGAATTAAAGTCCAGATTTGCACAACTTCTTAGAGTTCAACAGTATTCATATGAGTGGTGCCATCAGTCACAAGCTAAGCAAAGTGAATAAAATTCTGTGCTACTGGTATTAAGACATGATCTTGTAGATCCTTAACAGCTTTTTTAAGAGCTTAGGAACCTCTAGATAATAGCAAAGATTGGACAAGTCTCACATCTTAGTGCTGACACTTTCTCAAAATTAGTGCCTTCAGGCAAGTCTGAGACAAAACCAACTGCAGACTGAATTTCCTAAAACAAATTGTGGAAAACTTGGAAATACTCTGCGTGTTTTCCTAATGTGTTAATAGGACAGCTTCTAAGGTACTGGTATGTGCCCATCTCTGAAAAATCAATGGTTTGCCTGTTGGGCACTCCACTATATGAAGGGAGTGACTATAATAGACATACATTTTAGATTGGTAAGTGCAGATGGCTCTAAAGAGTTCACTTTACAAAGAAAGCCATATTGCAAGTCATATGTGTAAGTTTTAGGGAACAGCCGGCTGATTATGTAGCTGATACTTCTGTTGATGTATGGCATCTACATAAACATAATCCTCCTGCTTGATATTATGTGGTTTTTTATTCCTTGTTTCACTCCAGCAATTCAGTTATTGCTGGAATTAAGGGCTACAGTGATCACTTAAAAATGACCCTGAGGAGATCAATTAATAATTCCCATACCTAGTGCTTTTAAGTTCCTTTTCCAAATTGTATTCAGATTCAACTTAAGGGAAATTAAATTGATGACCCACCCAGAGTAAAATGGAACTGAAATGTGAAAGGCCTTCCAAACCAGGTGTAAATTTAGTTCTAATATAAGTAAAATTACATTTATCAACTAATAATTTTTCATGCAGTTTCCATAAAATACAGAACACTTAAAAAGGCAATTACATCACATGAACAGATCGAGGCATTTCACCATGCCAAATGCCTTATGTGAAGTCCTCAATCACCACTCAGTATATTTGGAACTCCCAGAAAGCTAAAAGACAAGGCATAGCTTATTTTACAGTCACAAATGCAAGCAAATTGGTTACAGGTTGCTATCTGCACTGCCCCCAGGCTTTACACAGACCATGACTCCCTACTGAACCTCCAGCAGTGGGCAGCCCCCATGTGCAATGATGCCCTGAAAAGCTGAGGCAGAGCACCTGCACCTTGCCAGACTGAAACAAGGGTTAAACCAAACCCTCCCTGTGCTCCACTGACAGTCATTTCCTTTGATCGTGGCTATGAAATAAGAATATGCATCGCTTCCAGAAGGAAAGGAAAATGTCCAGGGATGATTCAAGAGAATCTGCTCCATTGGTAAAAGTCCAGTTTAATAGCAGCATTTGTCAAGGAACAGATCTTTGTCTAAAAATATTTCTAACCAATGAACTGATGAAATACCAGCTTCATTTAAAAGACACTTCAAAATTATAACACAATTCATTTAAATAGCCATTAGGGAATGGCAATTTGTTGCTATATTTATGTAGTTATAATGCAATATGATTTACTAGTGGAAGAGTTAAATTAACTTGCATAATTATTAATGATATATTTTGGCAGCATCTGTTATTAGCCTATATTCATGCTAAATTGATATACACTATGTCCTCACTTTGGGTTAACATCCCAGATTTCCAGACTACTGCTTCCTTGACCTGCTGCATTGACTTAAATATTACCCTCAAGATGCAATTACACAAGCAGGGCAACACCTTTACATCATGTTCACAACAATACAATGCACAAAACCCTTACAAGAACATATTCTGAGGTCAGCTGCTTAGCCCTCCCTGGTGGAACAGCTTGTGCCAATTAAGCATTTACTTCTGACTTGTCAAGATGAGGCACAACTCTTTCTGCCAGGAGCAGGTGAACCTGCAATTACTTGTAAATCAGCAGCCTCTGACTCATCAGTAACTTCACTGAAGATTTGTTATCTTCTTAATCAGTGAAATGGTAGGCATGTACAAATGGACTGCCATCCACAGAAGGAATTAATGTCTTCAGCTTAGCCAACTCCTTCTGCTTAAAACAAAAAAAAAATCAAGCTGTTGGAGTATGCATCTCAGAGTAGAAAGGACTGTTCTATTGCAGAACCAGTTTAATATGTGATGGTTCTTTTTAAAAAATTAGACAATGTTCTTAATCTATAGACAACAGAACTCCCACTGATTCCTGCACTGCAAAATCTGGCCTGAGGCTCTTACTTTTAAATACTTCAAAATGCATTTTCAAGAGAGAGAATTTTTCCATTATATAGATTTATTACTGTATGAAAAATTCAAAACAAATATGCAAGGTTCCAGAGCAGGGGAAATATTCATCACTGGCCTAAATAACAATTAGACTTGACAAAAAATTTCAGAATTTATTTTGATGAAAAACTCTGAAATGGGAAAGCACTGGAAGCTGTGATTGACCATCTGATTTTACCAGGGTTTCAAACAGAAAGACATAGATTTTACAACAGCTCAATATGAGGAGATGTTAGGTGAAAGAGTGACAGCAGAATCCTATCAAGAAAGTATTAGCATGAACCTTTCCAGTCTTACCTGATTCCTAGTCACTAATCCAGCTCTTCAGACTTAATATAACATCTTAGATGCTCAAACTATTTCAAATTTTGTATTTGATTGCTGCTTAAGAAATCTCCTCACCATAAATAATTTTCTTATTTTGACTGAGAGGTGAGGACTTGTAACTTTTATTCCTACCCCAGAAATAACTGTGCTAAATGGAAAAAAAATAGCAGGATTTTGAAGTCTTTATGTCTTTGGTGATAAAATCAGGGTGCCTGCAGTTTGAGGCAGAAAATCCAATCACTGCATTTCTGATTTAGATGGGTGAATTCTGCTTAATCCAGTCTTGGATGCTTAACGATTTGGTTCACTGTGCTAAGAGAGAAGGTAGTGTCTGTGATGTGAAAACAACATGATGGGGACCTGGACTAGACTCTACTTCTGCCATCATCCATGGCTCCAGGCTGCAGGATTGGAATTCAATTTAGATTTGAAAGCCTCAAAATCCTACAGCCAGTTCTGAGAGTCACATTCCTCCAGTAACACAAAAATGTATGTGGGAGATGACAAGAACTGAATTTTGGTTTTGCTTTGTAAATTATGAACAATGCTCTCACACAAGACTGCAATTCACAGTATGACAGCTGTGTTACCAAAACTGGAAGGGCTTCCCTGTCTCAGCATTCTGTTTGCATTTTAAAAAAGTCACTGTCTAGACCAGACTTGCTCTCACAGTAGCAGTCTCTACTGTATTTGTCTTCATGCCGGAGACAGTGTGTGCCCTGCCATTTTGGGGCTACTCTGCTGTTCAGTTTTGGTAGTCACTATGTCGTATGCAGTATGGAGGGAAATGTCTTCCCCATACTATAAAACAAGCCCAGCCCTACCTGTTTGCTAACAATTCCTTTGGGCATCACTTGGGAGAAATCCACTCAAGATTCCTCGAGTATGTCCAAATATCTCAAAACCACTCCGAACAAGTCTTTCAGGCAGAAGGGCAGTAGGTGAAAGCTGGTCCTGCCAGCTCAGACCTTAGGGCCAGCAGCTTTGCAGTGGCTACTTGTAAAGACAGAAAGCCCTCACAAGATGAAATGCCTAACCAAAGGGAAACTTAAAGTCAGAACTGTCTGAGATGCTCAGTTCTTACTGCAGCAGCCTACACCAGACTGACCTGAGCTGATTATCAGGCATGTCATATTTGAAGACACATTGTGGCCTCCAGGAAGATTTCAATTCATTTTGCAATCACAACTTCCCCTCAGCTCCTGGGGGACAATCAAACGTCTGCCAATGACAAAAGTCCTTTAGGCATTGAGTAGGCAAACACATCAGCATCCAAGTACAAGAAATATATTGGTGAGCATCAGGACCATGCTCAGCTTTCCTGCTGGAATAGCGACGTAGAGATATTATTCAGCATGAGGTTCAAACTCATTCTTTGAATCCACACTGGATCACCTGTGCATCCTACTACCAGGATTTAGGACCTAGAAAATCCTAAGGAAAACCCATTTCTTATTCTTTTATGTCCTAGAGCTATACAATGTTTATTTCTATAACAAGTTCTTGTTATGAAAGGCTATTTTAACAATTAGCAAGACAAATCTGAAAACTTTGGTTACTTGAAAACCCACGCAAAGTTTAAGAAGTTCCAGACTATTCCTGTTCTTCACATTCCTGCCTAATATACACACATTGTGACAGTCCAGAGATGAGAGGCATTCCTCAGGGGTTGTTATTAGGACTGGTGCTGTTTGACATCCGTGTTAGCAACACGGACAGTGGGATTGAGCACATCCTCAGCAAGTTTGGTGACGACACCAAGATGTGTCATGCAGTCAACACGTTGGAGGGAATGGATGCCACCCAGAGGGAGGAGATGCCATCCAGAGGGAAGGGATGCCATCCAGAGGGACCTTGACAGGTTTGAGCAGTGGGCCTGTGCAAACCTCATGAAGTTCAACAAGGTCCTGCACCCACATCAGGGCCATCCCAAGTGCAAACAAAATCCCTGAAGAGAATAGATTAAGAGCAGCCCTGAGGTGAAAGACTTAGGGGTGCTGGTGGACAAGAAGCTTGACATGACTCAGCAATGTGTGCTCACAGCCCAGAAAGCCAAGGGTATCCTGGGTGCATCAATAAAAGTGTGACCAGCAGGTTGAAGGAGGGGATTCTCCCCTCTACTCCACTCTCATGAGACCCCATCAGCAGTTCTGTGATCATGTCTGGGCCCAATATAAGGAGGATGGAGACCTCTTGGAGTGAGTCCAGAGGGGGGCATGAAGATGATCAGAGGGCTGAAGCATCTCTTCTATGAGACAGGCTGAGAGAGTTGAAGAAAACTCCAGGGAGACCTTATAGCACCATTCAGCATCTGAAGGGAGCCTACAAGAAAGCTGGAGAGGGACATTTTACAACGGCATGTATGGGTGAGGACAAGGGGTAATGGATTTAAACTGGAAGAGCATAAACTTAGATTAGGTATTAGGAAGAAATTCTTTAGTGTGCGGGGGTGAGCCACTGGAACAGGCTGCCCAGGGAAACTGTGGATTCCCCATCCCTGACAGTGTTCAAGGCCAGTTTGGATGGGGCTTTGAGGAACCTGGTCTAGGGGAAGGTATTTCTGCCCATGGCAGGGGGTGGAATTAGATGATCTTTAAGGTCCCTTTTAACCTGAACCATTCCATGAATCTATGATCTATCCCAAAAGATCTAAATGTCCTTAGCTTTCCTACTTGCACTGAAGGGACCCTGCATGCTTTCTGAAATTAAGCCGTACATCTGAGCTTATATAGTTGCCAAAAGGTTTCACCCTTCTTGTAGCTGGTCATTTTTATTTTGGCATTTTCACCAGTCCAAATAATTAGTTAATTAGATGCTCTGTCTCCAAAGATAAAGATTTCACCTTGAAAAACAAAATGATACAATTACTTCATGGAGATTAGAGTCCTCTGCAGTGATGTCATTCACTTTGGCTTTGCACTGACATGATCGTGCTTGATCTCAAGTGACAGCTCAGGGCAAACATCCACTAAGGTCAGGAGCTGTAAAGACTTCACTGTGTACCTATGTGCAAGCATCCAAATGTTAGAGACTGGTTTATGTATCCAGACTCAGCTTAAGTTTCGTCCTCTAAATTTTGACTGAAGCAATGTTTGACTGAACACTTCCATCATCCAGAGAGCAGATGGCAATACCATGGACTCCTCACCCAGTATGGGAGAAGGGTAGAGCAGAGACAGCAAGTGCTGCTCACCAACAAGTGAGGAGTACACGCAGGAGCATCCTTTCTCTTCCTCGTACCATTTTAAAGAAGTCACTTCTGAATTTTTTTTTCCTAAGACCTTACACAGATTAAAACTGATACTGCCCACAGTGTACGTCTAGCTCTAACCCCTTCCCCCTTTCCTGGTTTGAAAGCCTGGCTTTTACTTCCAGACAAAGTCCTTTCTTATTTGCAATGCCCCTGGAGAAACATGCATGCTCACGGAGTATTTAGGGGTTGACAACAGCAGTTTTTCAGATTTTTAAGGGTCAACATAATTTGAACTAGCTTAATCTCATGGGTCTGTGAAGCTGGGTTAGAAATGCTGCCTAAACAAGTATTCCATCCACCTTGTCTCAGTCTTGGCTGAAATCCAGAGACAAGGAGGAAAGCAGATGGAGAAAAAAAGACACAGTTAATTAAAGGCCAGGTTCTGAGCATCTCTATTGCCTTCAGGTCATTACAGCCATATCTAGGGAACACACTCAATTTCATTGAAAGTTCCTTCTTCCTTTGCCGTCAGCATCTAAGTTTAGTTGGCCTTAGGCCCCTTAGAGCCTCATGAGCTTTCCTTTCACTTCATCAATGAGCAGTTTTCTAGGCATGGGCTAAAGAGCAGGCTGCTGCTTGCCTAAGGGGAGTTACACCGGAAACATTGATGTGCCAAACTGTCTGGAGGAACTGCCATGGGCTCAGGGACCATGTCTCCTGACAGTCCTCACCACTTTATCACTCAGTCCCCACCATCCTAGTTACTTCTAACATGGGCTGAAGCCCCTCTCCTTGGAGCCCCTCAGTAAGGTACACATCTGTACCAAACCGAACAGCAGTATCTCAATGGGATGACAAAAAAGTCTGTCTGAAATGAAGCTCAGGAAAGTCAAAACTTAAATACTCCATGTGCCCCACTTTGCAGAAAAAGATATGGGTGAACCAGCAATTCTGAGAGATCCAGGATGCACAGGAAGCAGCATGGCTGATGGTGGCCTTCATCTAGATACTGTAAGGCAGATGGATTCCCAGGAGGAGGCACAGGGTTATGCTGCCGTGATGGAACGGCTGCAGAGTGGAGGCACTGGAGGCAAGAGCAGCAGTTGGATGGGGCACCAGAAACACCAGTGGTCTGTGTGAAGGAGTTAGACACATGGGGAAAGGAGACCTGGGGTCATCCCTGAAGGAGGACAAAAGCAGTCTATTAAATTTCCCATATTTATATAGTTTCATTCATTTATTCAGTGCCTCCTCAGGGTGCACTGAAACACTCCCCACACATTCTTTATGTAAATACACAACTGTAACATGGAAGTGTCTCCTAAACCATGGAAAGCTGGTGCTCCTAACACTGCTTGTGGTTTTAGACTGCCTGCTAAGCTGTGTGTGTTTCTACTCATTTTCTGCAGAGGGAATTAGGTTATTTCCCCTCAGAGTAAACACAGCATTTGCCAGCTATTATATGTGAATTCCAGGATTCTCTGCATTTAACAGATTTTGTATAAATCTGTCTGCAGGAAGCAGAGCTAAAGATTTGTTGCTGGATCAACCTGTCAATATTCAAGTGTCTAAAGAGACATTAAATGTACTGTAATTGTTCCTAAAAGTCCTCAAGTACAACAAAAGCCTTTCAGGGAGTGATTCAGCTGCTCACAAACAGTTATGCAGTGCCATCCCATACAACCAAGTAGGGTTTGTAAAACAATCAGGTGGGACTAATAGGACACACAGAAGGTTCCCTGCTTTTTCACAGCAGCAGCTGGAGGCCACGTCAAAGAGCACGAGATGCTTCATACAGCAGATAACTGAACTGTCAGTGTCTGTAGTGACTGGATAGACAGGATTCATGCATCTATTGGCTTTAATCACCCAGCCCAAACCATGGTAGCTGCTTTAGAGTTGATCTAAGTCTCCACCAATATTCAGTTTGATTGCAGAGAGAGCTTTTAAGGACAGTGCCAAGCAGGCTGCAGCCTTTTGTGGCTGACAAAGCCCTGAAAGCAATTCCAGCATTTTTATGTAGTACCTCATGGCGCAGACACTGTACCATGTAAAGGTAAAAATCTTGCAGCTCCTGGTCTGCTGTGTTTTTGTAGAGGTCTTTCCAGTACTAAACTTTATTCACTTAGAAAGTGCAAAGTGCAAGTCTAGCATCAACCACTTCACGATAGCTTTTGGCTCTTTACTTCCCTCTCCTCTGAATACCATTTAAAAGCAGTGTCTGTAACATCAATATTTAACCACGAGGCTTGTTCTTTCTCCCAAGGAAAGGGATTGCTGTACACATGGACTAAATCACAGTGCCTAGACAGCTGATGATAATGAAAGCATCTTTCAAGATGAGATACTTGATTGCTACTCTAAAGCTTACCAGTAAAAGAAATGTGTAATCTCTTTTTTTTCATTGTATTTGAAATGAAGTCACTTGCTTAAATATTAGTCATCTGGATTTATATAGCTCATTTTTAGAACTGTGTTAGCACCTGGCAATCCAGCCTGAGAAAGCATCAGGCTATCCTAGTCACAGGCCCATTTGATTTCTTCTTCTTCTTCTTTTTGCAGTGTGTGACAGACTTCTTTTTTTCTGACATTATTTCCTTCCCACTTGACAGGGGACAAATCCATGCACTCAGAGCAGCTGCCTGATGGAGAGGAAGCAGCCTGGCAGCAGTGCTCCCTTCCCAGTGCAGCTGGTCAGCAGGGCTGGTCCCTGTGACAACACTCTGCCACATCTCATCCCCCTCAGGGCAACAGGGTACCCCAGGCACAAGAAAAGAGAGTGACAAAGTACTTTATTTTCTGGCTGTGATACAAAGATCAAGGTAATTTTCAGTATTACTGTCCATGACATTTTCCTGAACATTGAAAGAGATTTTTCCTGCTATAAAAACCATCCCTCTCTGCTTTCCCAGCTGTCTTTGTACTTCCTTTCCCAAGTGTTTCACTGTTGGTTTTTCTCTGCCTTTGCCTTAATTTTCTGCAGTGTAGCACAAGTACAAAGCATGCTCCTGGCAGAAAAGACACTGAAAAATTCTGCCTGTCCTCTGCCTGACTAAAAGCTATGCAGAAGCCTTCTTCATGTCTTCTGCACATGTGGAGATGGCGCTGATAAAGACAAACAGCCAGATGATGATACCTAATGATTTATTTTTCCTTGGGGGAAGTGCTGAGGATACTGGATACACTTTGCAGCACTGCTCCCATGAGAGTTTATATAAGCAGGGAGAAGAATTAATAGGCAGCCTTATAGGGAAAGACGAATTTATGAAAATGCATAAGCGTTAAGGAGATTTACTGGAATACCAAACACCCAGGACCCAGTCTGTGTCCCTGAACCCAGTGGGTGCATACAGAACGGGGAAGCTCTGTCCCACTGTGCAGGGACCACGGGGACAGCTATCACTCCCCAGAAATTATCTCTGTGTCAGGGATCACAGGAATACTGATGTGGAAAGCAGCTGCAGAGCCAGCCAGCAGGAACTGAAGGCACCAGGTGTGCTGGGCATGGGGATGCATGGCTGGAAATCAGGAGGAGCTCAGATGCGCTGGGTAAGGCTTGGGAGCACTGATTTGTATGAAGAGAAATAGATGAGTCTTAGCCTGTATGCGCATTAGTGGGAAAACTTCTCACTTGCCACTGACTCCTGACATGCCTCTTATTTTTGTAACAGTTGTAAGCAATTTAAAACCAGTGAGCCTGACTCACTGCTATGGTAAACTGTAGTGCTCCAGTGTCTTGACAACAGTCAAACGTACTGAATGGTCTAGACAGACTGTTTGGATTTTTGTCTGCTTATAAATTAATTTGCCTTGGAGCACCCAGACCTTCAAGCTGCACACCTGGCAAAAAAGGAGGTCATGCAACTCGAGGGGCAGCACAGCACTATGTCTCTGTAGGAAAGCATTTCCCAGGGCCAGGGGATTAGGGAACCATTTAAAACCAGAGAATCATATATAACATAACACAATGAAAGCAGGGAATTTCTCTGGCTTTCCTCCAAAAGCCAAGAGTTATTCATTGATCAGAAAACAGATCTCCATCTCTACTGAGAACATTTCTTCTTCCATTTGCTAAGTGGAAAATGACAAATGAGCTAGCTGTGCCCTTTCCCACATCCTTTCTCCTGTCTGTCCAGGTGTCCCCGTCGCTTTCTCCTCCTTCAGCACACCACAACTGTACCAGTAGCTACTTACTTGGCACCGCTAGCAACCTTGGGGGCGGTGGAGGTGGAGGAGGCGGTGGTAACAGTGGAGGTGGCCTGCACTGGCAAATTTCCTGGCAGCTCTCTGTAAATTTCTCTGCTACAGGCTTGGAGCATGACTTCTGGGGCTCACCCTGAGTGATCTGTGAAGAAACAAGTCATTGCATGAGCAGCAGAACAGTGAAAACTGATGAATGTGTTTCTTAGACTTGAGTGGCAATTCAGATCTGTAGTGAGAACTGAGCTAATGTTCCTAAGATGTCTCTTCCCTACGTGGTCCCTATTTTAAATTTTTTTTTATTTAACACAATATCTTCAAGACCTCTTTCCTCTGTCAAATTTGGTTGAAATTGGCCAGCTGGTTTTTGAGTTATTACGGGGTAAGGAGAAGGCAGGCAGTGGCAGACAATATGATTGCATAAGCCTTCTTTCCTTAGGAAAGCCATCTAGCAGCATGCATTATTCACAGGGTCATTGCTGCAAGCCAAAGAGAGCTAATAAAAATTACAAGACAGTTAGGGTCAGGATTATGTTCATTTTCCTTATGGCAGAACTGAAAGCCAGAGGACATCTGTCCTCTGCTTTGCCAGCCTCACTAGCTGTTCAGAGAGCATTTCACAGGGTGTTTCACTTCCTGCCAAGAGGAGAGGCTACCCGCATTCTAATCATCTGTGGACCACAGCAATAACATGGTTAAAATGGAAATGCCACTTTGTAGCCTCTGCAAGATGCAGTGTTGGCTAATAATAAAAGTGAAGATGAGGCATTGCAGAACCCAAGTATAAGCATCACTTGGCCATGGAGAGTGATTTAGCCAGTACTGGTATACGATATATTCAGTAGCTTGATCTAGTCATGACAAGGACCATTTATTAGCAGCATGTTTTTCTTATAATCAGTAGTATTTACATAACTAGGGATTCAAGGAATATTCACTAAAATTCGGTAAAATATAATGCTACAAAATGGAGTCAGTCCCCAATGAAAAGGAAATTTGCTGAGCATCACAGAAACTTCTGAGAGGTGTTAACTTCAGAGGTCTCTAAGCCAGCTCTTTTTGAATGACTTATGCTGGATACAATTTTGAGGAGACAAAGCAAAGCCTGAAAGATTAATAAGCATGTTATCTAACAAGCACTTTGAATGTAAGTATTAGGAGACCGCCTGGGACAGACTTGTGTCCTGCTGAAGCTAAGGAGAGTTATGCTAGCACATTGTCTTGTACAGTTTGGTCTCAGGCGGGTTATTGTCCTAATAGTTTTGGCCTAACATCACCTCCTTTAATGAGCTTTTTTCCACAACATGTTGGTCATTACAAAAAGGATGTCTCATGCCGTGCTTTCTGATCTGTTTTAGGCAGGCTGCTTCTGCCTCTCTGCCAGGGTCACCCAGGGTTGCCTTCTCCCCACTTCTCTCTCCTGCCCAAGCTTCGCTTCCCTTCCCCTGCCAGCTCCGAGCACACAGTGCTTTCTCCTCTCCTCTCTCAAGCCTGGCCCCCAGCACAGCCAGCGTGCCTCTCCCACTACCCACAGCTGGGCACCAAGGGGGCTGCACTGCCTCTTGGCTGCAGGAAAGCTGTACACAGTCATTTTATACATTTCTGGCCAAAAAGAGAGACTGGCTAATTAAAACAACATCACTGCACAAAGGACGTGTTCACATGCGTAGGAGGTTTCTAAATGCAGAAAGACGCATTACTCTGGCCTCAGGGAAATGGAGGTAGGGCTTTGTTGATTAAATATTGTAGGGAGGGAGAAAAGAATAGAAAAGGCTATGTGTAGCTGAGTTGGAAGGACGGCTCAGCACAGCATAAGGCAGAAGGCTCAGTTCTTTAAACAGCTTGTCTAAATCTATTACCAAACACAGGGAAAAACAAATTCAGCACAAGTGCTTTCCAACTTTCCCCTTCACCATCAGGTAACAGTAAGAGGATGGTTAAAGACCATCCCAGACAGCTTCCAGGAACTTACACAAACTCTCTGAACACTCTAATGGATCAAAGTGACTTGGCTGTGTAATCCCTCATGACTAGTAATAAATCTGTCTGCTAAGAAGGTTTATTTGTTTTTAAAGTAAGGGATCCCAGGCAGCAGAATATCCTCCATGCTGTTTCAGCTCTTCCAACCCTGCTCACATGAGGGGCTGGGGTCCAGGCACACTCACAAGGAGAGCCCTGTGAGAGAAGTGTCCTTCCCATGCAGTGTTGGGGGCACACCTGGGGTACCTCCTCGTTCAACAGGTGTGACAAGATTTACTGTGCTGGCAGAAGGAGGCAGGGCAACACCTCTCCACCGGTCTCGGCAACTTACTAGGAAGCAACTATTAACTCCTAGCTACAACTACTGTCCCCTGCCTAGGCCCTTGGTTATTGAATCCTGTGAGCTCACTACAGTCTTGCAGGAGGCAGTGTGATGGAAGATGATGGTCACAGGGAAGAATAACATTGAGCAGACTTGGAGCCAGCTTCGTTTGCACACCAGAAGCAGCTTTGCATATGTAAGTCTGAAGACAGTGCTGGTATAGCAAAGCTACACTGACTTATTGCTCTAACTTAGTATCAACCAGAAACAAAGGCTTGCTCTGTCTTTTTTTAGAGCTATTGACTGTTTATAAATCCCTGGAGGCTCTCCTACCTTAGGCTGGTAATAGTGTCCTCAGAAAATAGTGGATAATTTTCTCAATTACTTTGCAGACAAGATTAGCCCCATACATGACCAGTCACTTGCTGCTCCTGCTCCTGTCTACTTTAAAAATATTATTTTAGGGGGGAAAAAAAAAGAAGAAAAAAAAAAGTTGCTTTGTTTCTCAATACTTTAGCCTGAACCTCTATAAAAATTTCCCATGATCATTTTTAAATAGTCGGGAAAGAACTGACATTTAAAAGTATGGGCTTTATCACCTATTTGTTTCCCTTCTCCTGTCACTGGGTAAAATGTGTGGCTGTTAGAAAATAGAAGTAGGAACATAAATACTACCTTGACAGGGGTTTGTCTTAAAGGTTTAGTTTTAAAAACAAAGATATTTTAAGCTGGTTGAAATCTGCCAGGAAAATGAAAGACCCAAATCGAGGTTGAAGGCCTCAAGGAGGAGAGAAATAGTCAAGGACTGCAGCGAGAAGATAGAATAGTAACAGTAATATAAAGCAGCAGATAACAGTAGCAAGATAGTATCAGGGAAGAAAGAAAGGCATTTGGCTCCTTTTCAAGGAAAAAAATCGTCCTGTTGATGTCTATTAGTCTTCTTATGAAAGAAATGAAGGCTATTACTTGCGTCTTCTAAAGGTAAGCAGAAAAAATCACTAGAAAATACGCTTTAGGGAACAATCTTGCTCTGGCAGAAGATGATGAAATAACACTCCATGTTTCTTTCTTACTGTCTGCAATTCAAGGTAAGCTGCCTTTACAGCATGTGGCTGGAAAAGAAAAGCATTTTGAAAGAGCCACACCTTTCTATGGCCAGGTCATCTAAATGAACCTGTCCTCAAACTTCACTGCTTATTTGTTCTGCTGGACTCTTCCGTGGCCTCAGAATGGCTCTGGGGGACCTTTGCAGGTAGAAACCCACCAGGCTGCCAGGCAGTTTGTGGCACAGAGGTTGCCTTGGCAAGGGATCACCTTCGGAGACAGATCCATAGGGCTTGCTCCCTAGCTCTTCCAGCCATTCCTCCAGGTGCTGGAGGTGCCATGAACACCTTTTCTTGGCCCATCTGAAACTTTTGCTTGTTGGCATGAGGCTTTCTTAACACACTGAACAGTTGGCCAGTCTAGACATATGCTGTCTGGACTTCAAGCTGATGAATTTTTTCCCTGCTCTGAAAATATGTAGAGCTGACTTATGGATTTGTGCATTTGCCGTGAACATGTTTTGCAAAAAAGGACAAATGTTTTTAAAAAATACTTATGGAAATGAAAATCTGATCCACAAATATCCAGGGAAGAAAAAACAGAAAGTGGTAACTGGTGGTTTCCTTTTGCAGTCTCTGTCGAAGTTTGTGCCTGTGGCATATTTCTCTTTAATCCAAGATTTCTTTTAGAAACAGTGATCCTACTCCTGCTTTGCATACAGTGGAAGAATAAATCTGCATGTGGAACTGTTAAGTATTTCAGTAGAGTCCCATGGGGCTGCAGCAGTCCACAAGTATGTTCCACAGAGTGGGATAGGAAAAGAGGATTAACACAGTCCCTGGAGGGTGGCCTTCTTGTGACTTTTTTAATCAGGTAAAAGGAGGAAAGCTTTCAAAGAAAAGTGCAGTTGACTGAAAAGGCACAGAGACCTCTAAAAGCCTGCTGTTGTGGCAAGAGCTTTGTCTCTTGGAAGCAGTCTAAAGAGATGAGATGAGATCTCTACACCACTGCATAAATCCCAGGACAGCTCTGTGCAATTCACATCAGAGTTAATCCAGATCCATGTTTACAAAACCAGAAAAAATGTGACCCTGCTATTTATCATGACCCTTTCTGCTCTTTTTTAAATTATGTCAAAAGCCTCCAACAGAATCATCCCTTCCTTCTTGTCACAGAACTGGCTACCACGCTAATAAGAAAAGATTGCGGGTCTTCTCTTGGTTTTGTTTTTAGTAAGATAAATGCTTCTCCTTTGATTAGCATCTGACTGATTCTCTTAAGTGTCTCAAGGCAGGGCCTAAGGAGGGAATGCAGAGGTGGGAGGGAAGGCTATGCCACACTAAGTCATTGTGGGGACAAATGAGTGAAGAGGAGCTGGAAGATGAGAGAAAACATGACTGCTGCTATAGATGGAGCAGGGCAGGGGAGCGACGAGGCAACATTACAGAATTAGTCAAGGAGAGAATGGCTTGTGAGACTGAAGATAAGAGCAAGGATTATGACTCAACATGGGGAAGGGAATCATGGGAGGGGTTCAACGATGAAGGAGTTTCAGTCACAGGAAGGATGGAAGGCTGGCATGCCAGTGAGCATTCCATACCTGCCCTTCCCATTGGAACCTGCTGATGGGAGCCCTGGACATAGCCTACTGAAAAAAACCTTGAGTATGAGCAGGTTTATTGCTTGCTCTTCAACAGAGCAGCAAGCAATAGCGCGAGCACAGTTGATGAATGGGACATGCATCCAAATTCCAAATTATTGCAAGGAAAGGCTGGTGGACTCCTTGGCTTTTGTATTTCTCAGAGCCTGTTTCAATTTTTATAAATGTAATTATTTTCAAAAAATTGCTTTAGATCATGTGAATAGTTTGCCAGAAAGATGTTTATCCAAGGTTTTTTTCGGTCTGCTCAATTGACTGATAGGAGAGAAGCTACAGGAGGCATCTCTTCTCAACCAACTGCGCTTCCCTGAAAAATGCACTTATAGTTTAACTTAAGATTAGCTACCTGAATACTTGAGGAGGAGAGCAGGAAGATAGAGCTGGCAGAAATTTTTATGATGGGGACATTGGTTTAAAGGAGGTTGTTTTTGTTGTATTTCTGTTCATTTTAATCCAAAAGGAGCACAAATCCTCTTTGTCATTCATGGCAAGAGACAAGATGCTAAAACAAACAACATCTCTCTTTAATCTCTTGGGAGTCACTAAGTTTAGATCAGGGAGTAAAAGATGTGGAGTCTTCCACTTTGTTTTTCCAAGAAAGAAACTGTAATTGGTCTGTTCTTGAACGGCACTTCGCTGGCTCATCAATCACTTCTCTGAAGACATATATTATAAATAAACTTTAAAATATTGAAGTGACGCATTTGAGTTGAGCTTTGCTGCTGTTCTGATTCTCCAAACTGGATGGGTGCTCTCCCTCACTGTATACCAATTTCTCCCAGTCTCTCTTGCTGGCCACCCACATTACAATCAAGGTCACACAACACTACAGCGTCGGAGTTGGCAAAAGCTGATTCAGCCCTTTACCCAGAAAATCCTCAATTCAATTCGCAATCAACACCGAAAACCCACGGCAAGGCATGACCGCCGGGGCTCCGCTCCGCCGCTGTCTCTTTCCGTGCATCTTGCCACCTACAGCAAAATGCACTTCCCAACCCTCTGACCGCCGGCGCGCCGAAGAAAGTCAACTCCATCCTGCCGGGACCGAACACGCTCGGACCGAGTTCAGCGCTCCGGGGCTGGCACCGGCCGCCCGTCCCGCACACCCGCCGGCCCGCAGCACCCAGCCAGGGGGGCCCTCGCCGGGGACAGCAACAGCTCTCCGGGCTCGGGGACCGCCTGCGCGACCACCGCCCCGCCACGGCCTCCTCCTCGCAGTGCCGGGGGTGCCGGAGGGGCTCTGCCCGCGCCCCCGCTTTTCCCCCGCCCAGGCCCCGCCGCCCCCCGCGCCCCGCAGCTGCGAGCGGGCTCGGGCGGCCCTACCTGGAGGGACCCCCAGAGCGGGTGGAGGGCACAGTGCAGCAGCAGGGAGGGCCAGCAGTAGCGGAGCAGCCCCAGCAGCTGCCGGAGCAGCATCCCTCCTGGGCGGGCGGGCGGGGGCGCGGACTCCGGGCGACCTGGGGAGGGAGCAGAGCGAGCCGGCAGCAGAGGCGTTGGCTCGCACCCATCCCCGGAGCGCGACTGTCCCAACTTTAATTCTGGAGGGGAGGGAGGGAAGGCGGGAGGGAAGGACGGGGGGAGGGAGGCAGGGAGATGGGCGGGTGGGGAGGGGAAAGAGTGGTCGGGAAAACCCAGAGCCCTGCAAGTCCCGGCTCCCTCAGCAGGGAGACGCGCCTCCACCCCCGCCCTGCCCGCCTCCCTCCCCGCCCGCCCCGCCGGCTTCCCCTCCCCGGGATACTCCGGCTGTCGCCGCCGGCAGCCTCTCCGTGCCGGGGGCTTCCCGGCTGGCGCTCACCGCTGAGCTCGGGGCTCCCTCGCACACGGGAGGAGAACGGGCGGCGGGAAAAGTTTGGAGCCGGGCACGGGGGAAAAGAGGCAGGGCCAGCGCCGGGGCCGGGGCCGGGGCCGGGGCCGGGGTCGGAGCCGGAGGGGAGAGACGGGGAGAGCGGCGCGGCCGCGCAGCCCGGGCATTGCATCTCCCCCCCCAGCCCGCCGCCGCTGCTGCAGTGATTTTTCAAGCCCATCGAGGCAGTCCCTTCCGCGCACGGCTCCCCTCGTCTCTCCCTCCCCGCCCGGGCTCCTCCCGGCGGCAGCTGCCCTCCGCTGAGCCCCGGCGGGGCGGCCCCGGGCGGCTCGGGGACCTGCGGGAGCCGGGAAGCGCCGCACCCGCCCCCTCCCCGCAGCCGAGAGCGGGACCGACCCAAAGGGGAAGCGCGGGATGAACCGGCACCCCTGTCCTGAAGGAGCCTCATCCGAATTGCGGCCAGGTGGTTTTGGGGTTGGTTGTTGGTGTTCACCCCTTCCCTCACGAGTGGTGCAAGGGCTTGTCCTGTGACAGGCAGGACACGGGGCTGGTTCGGGCCGGTGTCTCTGGGATGTAATAGGGAAGACGCTTCATGGCATTTGTGTTTCTAACAAAACACGCGGAAATGTGTAACAGTGCTTGCAGGGAAGTGGATAGACCACCTCCCCAGTATCAAGGCACCACAGTCCGGCTTCCTCACGGGAAGGAAACAGTAGAAAATCAAGGATGACGATGGTTTTGCTTCAGTGAAGCACTAAAAGCTAAACAGCTGCTCTGTGAATGGTGGCTATTGCTGAAAGTTGGGCCTTGTGGGTATCAAGATGACCATAAAACATCTGTTGTTAGGTCCATGACACAGGGATCCTGTTTTCAATGTTTCAAATGCAGTAAGGACATGGGTTTGAACAAAATACTAGTTCCAAGGTTTATATTTCATATCCAGAGATGAATGAGTTTGAGAATATTGAGTTCAGTTTTCCTTTGTATTTCTTGCACTCACTGAGCCAAGTTTAATCATCAGTTTCATAAAAATCTGCTCAGAGAAGCAGGAATGGAAATACATTAACCTCCGAACTGATACACAGCTAAAATTCTTTTTCCATACCACTGTTACCTTCATTTCATGTCCATTCATTTCAGCCCCGACAGGCACTGTTTTAAATGTCAGGACCATCAGACCCAGCAGCATTTTACAAATGAGAGCAGCACACTGGAATTTAATGGTGTTACACCTGAGTTGAGGTAGAGTCATTGAACCTAGGCATCTATTTGTAAATCCCTGTCTTGTGGTTTTATAAGAGCAGAATACAGAGAGATGGAGATATTATGATCTTAGGTGTAGGCAGTAATTGTACAGCAAAGATATTTTCTGTAATGATGCTGAAAAAGATGGCGTCCTTTTCTGTAAGCCTACTGTGTAATACGCAGGGCTTAATATATTGTGCTCTTTCAATTATAGTTTTAGTGAGCTGGAGTCACAAGAGACAGCAAAGCTTTTCAGGCTTTCTGGTGATTTCCTGAAGGTATTTCAGCACTTGGTCACAGTACAGAACATAATAAATTGCACCATCTGTATACATAGTTCTTGGTTCCTGACAGAATGAGAGATAAGGCTTTAGGCATTGCACGCCAAAAAAATACAACACAGATTTATTTTCTTTCAGTATTTACAATGCCTTAATGTCTGAAGAACTGTGGATTTTCCTGCCATTAGCGATTGCCCAAGCAGCTGTCTCAAAGCGCTGTTCCTGTGGTTCAAAGACAACCCAGTGAACTGAGGAGACAGAGCCAAACTCAACCCACAGTCACACGGAAGCAAGCGCAATCAGGGATATTGTTCTGACACAAACAAGAGCAGAGTTTGACCCAGGTAATCAGCATCTTTTCTGTCTCACACTGGTAATTGACAGTTCCCTTGGGAAAATGATTGGGCTGCAAATATATTAAATCCAGCCTTTGGACCCAGTCATACGGTCCACACAGAAGCATATTTCCCATTAGTCTGAATGGCTGAAGAAAGGGCTGAATGTGTGCCCTGTTCTTGTCCACATGACACCAGCACTTTTCATTAATTACTTCAGCTTCTCTGTAGTTTCTATGGAGAGAAAATAGAGCCTGGGAATTTTTTCCGCTTATAAGGAAGATGAATGATATAATGCTTGCAAGACTGTAGGCCCTGAATCAATGACAGGCTTGGAATATGTTTTGCTTAATAACGCATTAAGTATTTTGTAGCACCAGGACTGGTATGTGGAAGAACATGATGATTTGTCTGCAGCAGTCACACTACTGAAGTGTGGAGAAGGATAATGGCTAGGGCTACCATCCTGGAATCAGAACCAGGATTTCCTGGGATGTAGTCCCACTACCACCAACTTCCTCTGCTACCTTGGGCATATTTTCAAAATTACCTATACCAGATTCCTGTCAAAACAGCACAACGAGATCCAGCTACCTGAAATTCTTATTGTGTTTGGTGGGAAAGGCAGTAACAAGGCCCTGTCCTCCAAAATGTGTTTAGCCCATCACAAAAACATGGAACAGTACCAGATCCTTTGCTGCTGTGATCAACAAAGGTCTGTGCTCTGGTTCAGTGCTCTGAAGATAGAAAGTGATTTATAAGTGTTACAGCTCAAAATAATAACTAACACTATTTTAAAAGGTTGGGGTTTTTTTTGTTTTGTTTTCAGAAAAAGACTGCACAAACAGCATCATTCGAGCAGTCTCTTGAAAAATTTAAGTCAAATATTAATACTCAATGTAATGATGACCATTACTATTTTCCCCTTTCATCTTTTGTCTGATTAACAAGGAAGAATATTTATCTTGTTTACTTCATGTTTTTATTTTTTAAACAATTGCTGATAATCAGAGAAATTGTGATTAACACTCCAATGCAGCAGCTACTTTGGAAACATTAGTAAGGATTGCAACACTGATTAGATGTACAAACAAATATTATCGTATTCCTTTAATCTTAAGTAGCCATAATGGTTATAATGGACTTTAAGAGGCTATTTATTTTGTTGGTATTGATGGCTTTTACAACATAAATTCAAGTGTTCAGAGAACACAGGAGAAGGTTCTCTTTGATGTTGACTTGTCAAAACTTTATTAAAATCAATAAATATTCCCCAGTCTGACTTTAGGCAAGTTTTGTCCCTATGCCTTCAGAGACATCAGAGGGGTTTTAGCTGAAGCCAGTAGCAGAGGAAGTAAAGGCAACCTCTTCTCAGGCTCTGTGGTCAGTCAGGCCTAGAAAGAATCCCCTTAAGCTTTTTTTGCTAATGACATTTCTGGATGCAAGTCAATGAACTCAAGAAAAGCGTCCAACCTGGTGAAATGCTAGAAAACATAAACAGAAAACATTTCAGCATTGACTTTTCAAAGCCTTCTTCAGCCTGGCATGGTCTGTCCCAGATTAATTTTTGGGTTTGAGTCTAGAAAAACATAAGTAAGCAGGTAAATGTACAGCATCACTTTGGCTTGCACTGAAAACATTTTTGTTGCTATTTTTAAAAGATATTTTTATTGCTCTGTATATCTAAAGCAGTGCTTTCAACATGTGGAAAAATTTATTTGTTTTGGATATAAAGTTTCTAGCCAGAAATCCACAACTTATTGGGATGTTTTTAGAAGATCAGAAATCAATAATTCTGCTGCTGTCACAGCAGCAGAAACAGTGGAGGAAATTGCATTTCTTCAAATACCATCATCTCTTCCCAGGGAGGGGAGAGAATTCTTCTTGATGATCCCAATTATTTAATAAAACTGAGGACCACACAAGTAACAGATTTGATTTTTGGAAGATTTGCTTATTTAATTGTTCAATATATCCAACTTGTGGGAAAAGATTCCCAACTTTGAGCGTATCTAGAATACATTTGTATAAAAACTGATTCTTTGATTTTCATGATATTCAAGTTTTAGAAATGAGTTTTAAGTTTCATAAGTATCTGAATTTCAGTAAGTGCTCTTAAAGTTTTATCTCAGATAAATACAGACTATTGCACTGTGTCTGGAAAATAGTGGCAGGGTGTTTCTTTTTCCTTGCTATAGGTCAGGAATACTGTAATCAAAATCAATGTCAGTTTAGGTGAGGAGTGAATAGGACCAACATGGAAAGTTGCATCATGTAGTCTTTAGCTTGTGTTCTCTCACCTGAAATTACAGGACACGGTAGATTTTTATTCATGCCCAAAAAAGCTATGGCTATACAAGCCACAAGCCCGTTCTTATATTTTCAGTTTTCTGGCTCTGAGATGCTGCTTTCAGTGATAAACAGGCCTCCTGCTTACTCACTTTCAGTAGTTTCTCACATTTTGTTCTCTTCACAAATGGATTTGCTCAGCAGTATCCCTGGTCTTTGTTTATAAATGTAAAGGTAAAATGTGTGGGATTAGTTATTAAACTGTCCAGAAAAGTCCTAGATGTAAGGAAGAGATTGTATGCCCCAAATATGTCTTTTTTTCAGCTTTATCAATTGTTCACACAACACATTACTTCTTACATATATTACATTTTCAATCCCTTGCGACTTTATAATGAAGTCCCAACATGCTGAGTGAACTGCGGGTTGCAGCAATCACTTAAGTGCTATATCACTTTTTCACTCATTATACATAGCTGCTTAGGTTTCCAAGATTAAATATTTGTTATTTGAATGTGTAAAAGATGGTATGAAAGCATTGCCTTCACATTTACTCTTGGACTGTTTGCCCAGATCTTACGGAAACGGATGGATGGCAAGGACAGGGCTGAGTAAATGTACAAGAGTCTAAGTAGTTCCAGATGAAGGGCAAGGATGGAGAATCACTGCTTCTAAAACAAAATGATCAGTATGGCCTCCTTTTTTTTAACTTGCCCTTCAAGGAGAAACCGGCACATATTTGGTCTGACTGATCTAATTTTGGTCGCCAGTTTAATCAATCCCAAGCATCAGAATATTCCCTAAAACTACAAGTCTGAGAGTTTCTATGCCTAGCAAAAATATGAATGAATTGGTGACTAAAACTACTGTGTGCAGGTCTGTATATTTGACAATGTTTCATTAAAAAATGCTTGAAAAATGTTCAGTTTCACAGTACATTGTTTTCTCTTTCTTTCCTCTCTCTGTCACTTTTTACCTCTGTTTCTAGTTGACATGATACCTAGTCTGAAAAATTAGGAACCAGACGCTAGAAAGCTGTCATTCTGCAGATCTCAGGAGTGGGTTGTCCAGCCTGTTTTTGTAACTGCAAGCACACAGACCATCTGGGTTCATATCTGGGTTCCAAGCTGTGGGGATGCTGGGAGGAAAACACAAACGTGCTATTAATTGTTATGAGAAAATACTGGTAGAAACACGCCCCAACTTTATTTTTGTTTTTCTTCACTTACTCATAAATTCCACAGCAGTGGATTTTGGTAAAAAGCCATTCTATTGTTTCTTTAACAACACATTCAACAAATGTGGCACACACTGTGGTGAGGTGGATGAGATAATCTGTGCTGCTGACAAACACATGACATTTGTTAATGGTAGGGAAAGAAATATGAGGTTGTGCCGATGTCTAACATGGAACTTTGGTGAATATTTTACATCAGCTAAGGTTAAGGGTTAAGAGCCAGACTCTGAGCAGGTCAGATTATAATGGATCCATCTGTCTCATAACAAGAGCTATTGATTGGTTATAAGTCCCACCTAGTGGGGGACTATTACAAAGACAGCACCAGCTCGCCAATGAGATCCGCTGCAGTCATATAGCACTGGGGTTAGTGGGGGAGTTTATTTGAGACATCTGGATGCTGAGCACCAGACACTGCTCCGGGACAAACACTGGCAGACCCCAGTGGTATTACTGGTAGCAGGTCCCAGTTCTTCCAACAAGATTTTTTGGTATGTAATACAGGTCTTTGTTTTATATATTAATTCAGAACTGTCCAGTGCATTTGTAATCTCCTGTCAATAAACTGTGGTTCTGTTTGCAGATGGAAAGGAAGATCCAGTAATTTGTCAGTGGTTTCTAGACTTTTACAGCTTGTTAAATTTTTCTAGGTCTTTTGAATTACCTGTGTCTGAAGTCACCTTGAGGTACACCAATCCAGTTGGGCACTGCTGTCATTTCTTAGATCCCATGTGTCTTGTAATATCTGAAGAAAGAGAAAAAAGATACCTAAAGTGGTGCCTATGCTTTCTGGTATGCAGAAGATATACTGGGATCTGCCTGCTGACTGTAGGTGGTAGGTTAATGTTTGGTAAGATATTGCTAGAATCTTGTTAGATTAGGGCAGTAGCTGGGAGCACGGCTCCTTGTGGCTTAGACTGGCTGTCAAAGGGCCCTACACACAGACTGCCTGACAGACCATGTTGCCTTCCCTGTACAGAAGACAGCCAAACACATGGGTCTTATAGCACTGACAACTGAACTAATCCTGGCTTGGCCTTTGAAGAACATAGATGAATGCTGCTATCAAAGTTCATAAATCTACATCATAAAATATTCCAAACATTGAGGTACTGCGAAGCATTTCACATCTCCCAGCAACCATGTGTTCCTAAAGCAGTCCTACCAGGCTGTGCCTGTGGGTTTCTGTTGTCCCCTCTAAGTATTTTCTAGGGTCAGAAGGCATTTTTCTGGCAGCAGGTCTCTGCTGCGGTAGACCTGGAGATATACACAGTGCAAAGAATTTTCTCAGCTAGACATAAGGGAAAGGCAACAATATGTTTAGGCAACAATTCTAAGAAAAAAGGTGTAAGTTCTGAAATACTTTACCTTGAGCCTATACTACGGATGTTTTGATGAAATCAAACAGAGATTACACTGCGTGTAACTTCTTTTATGTCACAAGTTGTCACTGTAATGCCGAATTGCTTCCCTGGCAGAATCTTACGCAAAATGTGGGGATGTCTCTTACTAAGGCCACCAACATCAGGAGGCATATATCAGTCAACAGTTTCAACGTACCTTTTTTTTTTGCTCTGAATCAGCCAGTGGATTTAGATTTTATTGCATCCTAAAAAAAATTATCTCCTATTAATAAAATCCCAGTTATTATCTTTATGTTTCTAAGATTATAGTGTTCTGCCTTTTTGGAAACATTCAAATCCTTGATCTGTTCCTTTTCCTTCTTCATCTTAAAAAATACATGCACTAGGTAGAGGAAGAAAACTCTCAGTAGGGCCTGGCAGTCCATAGTCGCTCCAGCTGATGCACTTACACCTTGGAGTACTCTTTATCTTGCAGTCTTCTTTGTCTCACCAAACAGTGAGAGAGTTCTCAGGAGGTCCCAGGAAGACAGTGATTTAGGTTTCCATCTTCATGGCTCCTAACATCAGTGCCCACACTTTGTTCCACACAGCTTGAAGTGCGCTGCCTCTTGCTTGAGGTGTGCTGCCTCTTGCTTTAAATTTCTGAAAACAGATGAAGGAACGTGCTACAAAACTCCAGTACTTTCTTTATTGTGACGAGTGATGAGCCACATCATGATTTAATTGTTCTTAAGAATTCTTGGCTAGTGAGAAAATTTTGGGGGTATTATTGAATTTGCCTACTGCTTATTTGCAACGCTTTTGCTTGCTGCTCACCTGTAGAGACTGTGGTATAATCAGAGAGAAGGAACAGGCTAGATATATTTTTAATTGCTCTATCACTGGATATTTTAAAGGATATTAGAAACACATCTGTAAGGATCAACAGAGCCTGAACACATTTGAAGACCAGAGGATGTATCAGATTCATCTTTGTCAGCCTTTTCTCTTCCCCCAGACCATCAAGTATTAGTCTGGTGTGTTGGAAATCCCTGGGAGCCACTAGCTGCTGATTTGAGAAGAAATGCACCTAGAGCCATCCTGCAAGACTGACATCATCATGCATTCATCTCAATGCCTCCTAAGCATTTTGAGATCCTTTGATGAAAGCCATTACATAAATGCATAGCATTGTATTCTTAAATGTTTAAATCATGACAGATTTTGAATACATATTTTTTGTGACTCAGTCATGAATTATCACAATTTGCATACAATATTTTCCTGTATTCAGCATACCCTCCTTCTCATTTAATCCTTCTGATTTGTGCTGCTGTAGTGACTTTAAACCTGAATTACAGAAGCAAATGTGGAGTTCCTTGCTGTTAACTTGGTGATGAATAATCTTGCTATACCTATAGGCAGGAATAATTGACAATTTTTTGTAATGAGCAAGGAGGAAACTCATAATCAAAGGAAACATTTCTCTATTTATGAACAGGTGCATCCACTTTACTCTCTTTGTATCCAAAGCTATAGCGGTTGTCTAATGTGAATAGTATTTTCTTTTGCTTATTGCTGCAGTGCCAAGGGATAAGCTAATATCAGGCCTTCACTTAATAAGGCCCTGGTCAAATGCTGAGGAATAGGCAGGGATGCCCCAGTGCACTTACAGTATTAAAGAGAAGAACAGTGAGAAGGTATAAAATTCAAGCATTAAAGGAAACTGAGAAGCAATTCTCTGTCTTTGAAATAAGTTTGTTCGCAAAGGGTAGCTTAATATTTCTTGGAAACACCATGCTATTTATCCAGTCACCTCCTTAGCTGCCCTTTTCTGGTTTCCCCTACAAAAATTGCCCAGGTGACAGCAGCAGTCCTGCTGAGTCCCAGCTGTGGGAGAGGAGCTGAAAAGCCTGCAGCAGCCTGTGTGTACCCATGCTTGTAGAGCACTGTCCAGTGAACTGGAAATCACAGTCCAGCTCCACACACTTGTCCTAGACATGTAGAAATGTAATTCTGCCATTGTATACTGGATATTGCAGGCAGAAGCCCTTTGTCGCCTTCAGGAAGGACCCGAGTTAGGAACTCCCTGGGCCTGCCATGCTGCTTTCGATAACAATCCCCCACTGTCCTTTTGAATGTTTTTGCAATGTGTCCTCCCACCAGGAGAGGAAATCAGGTCCTGAAGATGGTATATCCTATGGCTCCTTTAATTATGGAGGATTTTGACAGAGATGATTTCTTTCCTGGGAGATTAAATGTTTACTCTTGAGATAAAGAATTGTCTCACAACAAAGCTGTTTGCCCCATCCCTCTCCTGCACTTGAATATATTTTCATAATGCTTATTTTTGCTGTAATAATCCAGCATCTGTTACGCTGACAGTCTCACAAAGAGCTATTTAGAACAGCTAAGGGCTGCTTTGGGTCCTAGAGCAAACAGGGTGGTTCGCTTTCCCCTTTTCCCCTCCTTTTTCTTTCTACAGGTTAACCTGGTGCTGATCTCCCCTCCTTCTCAGCCCTGTTGGTTGGAGGAAGGGGGGACAGGACAGAGGCACTCTCTGAGGTGCAACTCCAGAGTCCCAGGGCATTCACTCCTAGCCCCCTTGGTGGGGATGGCAGCACTGTTCAGGGTGTGCATTAGTCCTTTCTCTCCAAATATGTGGTGCTGGAGTGGGATTAGCTCTCAGCTAGTACATGTCTTGCCCCTTCATCTTTTAAATGTACCTCAGTCATCAGGCTTCTTCCCAGGCATTGCATATGAGCAGTTATTGGATCTCATGCTGGTGTTTGACTCTGGAAGCTGAGCTCACCACTGGCAGTTTGGAAAATAAGCCACCACACAGATGCAGAAAGAGAGTAATTGCACCAGAATGATTTTGCCAGAATTACTTGGGGTAAGCTGACAAACTCTGTGGGAGCATTTTCACACTAAGGCTTCAGTGGGGTCCTCTGTGTGCAGTGAACCACCTGTGTGCAGAGGCCTCCAGGCGTTTTTGACTCTGCTAGCATCTTCTGTCTCTCACAGCTCAAACTCCTTTCTGTAACTAATTCAAGTGCAAGAAGACACTGATTCTCCTCTCTTTACAACAAGTTTTAGTTAGAACAAAGTAAAATTTTAGCTCTGACTTGCTTGAAATAGAGAGTTCTGGTGAGCACTCTCAGACCCTACTGGCATCTACAGGGTGGAAAACTCCATCAGCAATGGGCACACTGCATATTTTAATTTTGGAAAGGGAGAAAGTTTGTGTTCAAAAGCTTTCTCCAGTGTCAACCATCTGCTTTCAAGAACATTTCTCTTTGTGCCATTTCCAGTCTGAACTGGGGGTGAGGTATAGCCCTTTTCAGTTATCCGTTCATGCTTCCTTTTCATTTGTTTAAATCGCTCATCCATCTTGTCCATCAATACGTTTCTTCACTTACCACAAAGGTAATAAATTCCTATGCCCATAAACACTTTGGTCCATAACTTCTCTAACATAAATATGCTTATTAACTTTTCTACAGGACAACTTTGATGAGGAAGATGGCATATGTGCACACTGGAAGGAAGATAAGAGTCTGAAGTAATTGGATTAGCTGTAATAGAAAAATGAATGAGCTGCAGGGATGGAATTCACCCAGGACTAATTTGGAGCACAGAACATCAGAGTGCTGCAAATCTGATAGCAAATGATGCTTGTTTAGATTGCAGATCAGGAGGCTTTATAAGTGTGTATCTAACACTGAATCTGTACATCATCTATAGGATGTAGCATCTGTGCACCTACAGATACCTGCATACAGCATTCTTTGATGAAAAGGTGCCCTGATAAATGTGTTTATTCAGGTCAAGAAAACTATAGGAATTTTACTATATTTCATAATCCAGTAGAAATAACTGCCCCCAAATTCTGAAATAGCCATGTATACTTCTTTCCTTCATCTCCTTACCTTTAGCTTTCAAATATGGAACAACTCCTGCTCCCTCCATTGGCATCAGCTGGAGGCACTGCTTGTAGGGAGTCCTGTATATTTAGTTATGGGAGAGGTTCTTCAGAGCTAGCTCAGAAAGAACAGCATTGGCCTTTAACCCAAGAAAGATAATTTAGAAACAATTTTTATAGAAGAGTTCAATAATGTGATTCTTCCAGAAGACTGGCTGCAGAAAGACAGAGCCAGGATAACTCACACATTGGGTACACACACCTGTGATGCAGACACATCAACTGGACAAGGTGAAGTTGCTTGGTTCCATTGACCCATGAGGACCAATGGTGCCTTGCATTAAAATTTAAAGACTATGCTACATTCTGCATGTCTGTATTTCTGCTCTGCAATTACTCATTCCTCCTCCTGTTGACAAAAGACTCAGCTTTCCTACTGATCTCCTTCCTGGAGCAGAGGTAATTATTCCCCACAGGGGTCTCCAACACCTGCATGTGGCTCATGGAGACCTGAAGATTCATGTTCAATGTTGTCACAGGTGCCCCAAGAGCCACTTCTCTGGGGCCTCTTGACAGCTAGTCTCAGCCAACATTGCTATAATGTCTGCTAGGGCTGTATTGCCAGGGCTGGGGCTTTGTTTCCAAACCCTCTTTACCCTATTTCACTTTCATTTGATTTATAGTTGTCTCTGATAGTTGAGATTAATGTGGATTTTATTTTACAAGTGAGCATGGCGTTAATTTTCAGAGTATTTATTGCTCCAGCCACATAGAGGAGATAAATCACCTTAGAAAGAAAATGTCCTCTTGCATGCAGTCGGCTCAGTAAGTTTGTCTAAACTCACAAAAAGTTGCCATTTAATCTCTGCCTGGGGTTAAGTCCCGTGAAACTACGACTGAGCAGTAGAACAGTAGTAAGCAGCACACAAGACAGGCAATGCTTGCTCCCACCTTTCTGAAGTACTCAGCCCATACGTCTTTCCACAGGCTCTTAAGCTTTTATTCCATGCTCAGTGGAGAAAAATATAACATGCCCACAGCTCTCTCTTGAATGAAATAAATTAATTTATATATTTATTTACATAGCTATATAACAGTGTATTTTAATGTAATATAATGTATTTTTAATGTGCTAGAACAATGTGTTTTTAAAAAAACCTACTCACCTGCAAATGGGTCTCCACATAAATGATCAAGATCTCCAAAGACAACTAATGATTTTGAGCAGCAAAGTTGAGTTCCTCAGCCTAAGATAACAACATCAACTTCACTGAGACTTTTGGGATATCATTCAAGCAGGTGACATGTCCATTCACCAAAACATTTTTCGGAGTATCATTCATGCCTTCTGTTTTACACCACACCAGTACTGGTCTGACTGCTCACATTTTCAGATAATTTTCCTCGCAGGTATATATGAACCTATCTATTTTTCTACTTCAACATCACCTGTGAGGTAGCTTGATATATATATTGACTTCTCAATCTGGCCAGGACTGGCCATTTTGAGATAGATTTATAGTAAAAACTTGATTTTATTCTGTACAATCAACCAGTCTACTCCTCATGCTTGTGTTGCAGTCAGTTTTGGTGCCTATTTAGACAAATCAGAAACAAATATGCCTTGTTACCTTACTTAGTAAATGTAGTGAGAGACCCAGTTCTGGGTCATCCAGAGTGGCAATGACATCCTCTACCTGTATGTTCATCTACGTACTTTGCTTTTGCACTTTGCAGTCCGTACTGATTTTGGCAGACTTTCACACAGAGAATAGCTGCTGTTACTGCCTACATGGCATCCAACAGCTCCATGGCACTGTTTCTATGCTTATAATGCTAAGTAAACACAAGTTTTCAAATAAATTTAACAGATCACTTCTATTTGTCAGCAGTTTACAGTGGAAGCCCATAAATAAAAATTATTTTTTTATTTATAAAATTTGTCACGCCAATCCTGGGTATTGAACTACTGGAGAAAAACCGGTGTTTGTTTTCAGACATTCGTCCATTCAACTGCTTTTGGTGAATATCCCAAAGTGTCATGTTTGATTTTGCTTTCAGCTTCTCACAGAAAATCTGCCTGTTCTAAGGGGACCTGTTGGATAAAATTAAATAACCATTAGATGAGGGGGTTGTTTTACTGTGATTTAGTAAGGCAGAGCAGGCTTCTTCTGCACCTCAGAAGAATAAGAATCAAACCCCTGCTTTTTCCAGCTCTGTGCCCATTCATATCTCTGGATATTTATGAAAAACATAACTCACAAATGAGAGAATACTCTAACCTTATTGCTCAATACACATCCATTTGAGATGTGTGTAACTTCAGCATCTCTGGGCTCAGCAGAACAACTGGAGGAGCTTGCTAGTGTAGCAGATAGGAAAATAGCTAAACACAGGGACTGGAGTGCACTGATAACTGTCACAGATCCAAACCTGTGATGTGGTCACAGTAAAAAACAGGAGAGAAAGGCCCCCTTCTAAAATAAAACAAAGCAGAACACAGAACAAGTGTGAACCGAAGTGATAAATTACAGAGGACTTCATGTGGAGAAATCAAATAAGTCTCTAAATATTTTTAGCACACTCACTTTTCTTTCAATAGCTCACCAGGAGGTTCAGTGGTCTCACCTGGCATCTTATTAATCCTGCACTGATTGGTGAGCATGCAGGAATGGAGCAGCACCGGCATCTGGGTTAATCACGTCTTCTAGGAAATTGTGAAAATGACACAGGAGATACTTCACAAATGGCGAGCTGAGGTTTTGCTGCAAAAAAAGGCTCTCTTTTCACAGCAGGTGGTCAATAAATCTAGCACTGTTATGGATCATAGCTATAAGTCAGGTTTCAAATGTTCCCAACTGCAAGAAGCATCTGTCTTATTTGGAGTCTGAATACAAACAATCTTTGCTGCAAGTGCAAGATGGAGTTTCTCCTGCATTTGGGTTGCTTACTTTCATTTGTGTCTTTTACTTGATCTCTTCTTTGAATCCTGATATTTCAGAAGACTATTTTTGATCAATAGAAACCTTATGCAGTGCCTAGTGATTTCCTCATTTTGAACTAAAAATCTCTTTCATAAGCAATTCCCAATAGAAATGTTCCTTTTAGTCTTATGCACTACTTGGATTTTTCCTCAGGGATGGAATGTTATTTTTCTTTTTAATTCTCTCTAAACTGCTGACACTAATGCTCTCTATAAAACTTGTTGTAGGCCCTGCTCTGTATCTCGTCTATATTCGGGATTAAGGAGAATTTATTATCATGTGGTCCTAAAGCAGCTTTTTTGAAGTCTTGAGTACACTCTCCTGTCAGGTGAGTGCTGATTATATATTATAGAAAAAAATGGTTTTAAAAATAGATCCAAGAGTGAGAAAAATCTGAAGGCTTGAGATGAACTGTTAGGAGAAACAAGACTGGGAAGATTTTGCAGCAAGAGTAAAACCTTAGTTCCCATGGAGGATGGTCAAGTGGATGGTGCTCTTTGTTCCGAATGGAAGCAGCTGCGGCCCAAGAGGTGACCCAGTGGGGCTGAACACCATGACAGCTCAGGACACCTGAGCTCACTTCCCACCAAAACACAAGATTTGGAATCTGGGAGTTTGATTCCATTCAAGGGGACAGGGAACATTCGCAGCAGAAACCAGTTCCCTGCTCAGAAAGCTCAGTGCATAGGCACACACATACTGCATATATAAGTATACATGATCTTTTGGGAGACATATCAACCTGAAAATTCACCCTTTGAACCAGGTTCTTTCCAGACACCCCCAATCAGACACCTAAATATGGAAACAGCCTCAAACCCAACCTGTTTTGAATGCGTTAGTTTCGCATTTCCACTGCTTTTGGAAGAGGTATGTAAACTCACAAAGAAGTATTTCATGCCTTACACTTAAAGCAATTTCAAAGGCAGTCCCTCACTGAAGAAAAGAAAAAGAAAGTACACTGCCTCTTGATGGTCTCTAAAACACACAAGTAAAACAGAATGCTTTGTGTTTCGTGAAAGGGAAATCTCAGAGGTTAAAAACGCAGGTTGTGAAGAAAAATGCTTTTTAGTGCAAAAATAAAGGTTATTCTGAATGTTGTCCTAAAATTGGTATTCCTCACCACAAGCATGGGAGCTGTTTGGAATTTATAACCTTGATAGTTTTAACTAGAGCAAAATATATATAAATGGATCAATTTTTAATATGTTTAACTTCAAATCTGACAGAGATAAATCCTTCAACGAATCACTGGCTCAACTTCTTGTTTGAAGTTAACAGTAATTTAATTAGATTTGACTTCAAAAAAAACACCTTAGCATGATTTAATGGTATAAATTATGACCTGTTCAAATTGCTCACTGAAAACATATTATTTAAAGACGTATTTTAAATGACAGCAAATGTAAACAAGCTGTATATTTGATGGGTTATGCATTTTATTCCCAGCAGACCATTTCACACTGGGGACTATCACACTAGCTTGTCAGTGTGATATAGTGCTGTGAGCAGGAGCATCAAAATTGGTGGTTGCAAGGCAGAAGGTATATGATCTTGGGAAAGACATTTCACTTCTGCATTGTTTCCTCACCTGTAAAATAGAGAGCAGGGGAAAAGTAATGAAGCTCTCTTGGGGTCTGCAGTAAGTTAATGTTTGTAAAACACTTGAGGGTTGCAAATGGAAGAGGTGCCAGAAGAGTGTTGTAACTTCAATTATTTCTAATTATTTTTTTCAAGCAGGGCTCAGAATTTCAGATTTGGCTTTTTAAGAGATTGTAAATCTGCCCTCAAGGTCAGTTAGTAGGAATTCCTGCACACTGTAAAGCTGCCATTATTTGTTTCTGCGGCAGTTTGGACCCTACAGAAACATTCAGCTCTGTTTTTTACTTGAAAGTTAATAAAGATATATATGGAGGTAAAGAATTAAAAACTTTGTAAGAAAACCAGCATTTCTCCATTCTTGCCTAAACCAACCTCCCAGTGTATCCACCATACTGGCTGCTCCAACCAGCACTGTAGCCCATTTGCTCTCATGGCATTAAAAACTCAAAATCATATGTTTCCATTGCTGTTTCTTAACTCCTTTAACTAGTAATTGGCACTAATTACTTTAACACCTGCTGCCTTCTTAGCTGACTTTGATTCATGCAGGCAAACTCATAAAAGCATTAAACATTTTTACTGTGTCACCCTTCCCAGTCTTGTAGGTTGCAGCAATAATTTCCTTTCTGTACTCTCCCATCACCAAGATTTCCACCTTAAGTGTTCTGCATCTCTGAAGCCAAATTGCTGCACATGTGTAAGAGACTGGAAGGATTGCTGGCTCGAAACCTTCCGTGTGTGTGTAAGAGGCAGGTCAGGCCTTTCCCTGCCCCATGTAACCCCCCGGGACTGTATCCCTGCCCTGCAGTGACCCCCAATCCCTGACACACCTGAGGCAATGCTCCACACCTGCCCTTGGAGCTCCCAACCCAGCTCCTGAGTGGCCAAATAACCAGAAGTCCCACCTGGGGAAAGGGCCCAGGAGGGCCTAGGGGTATTTGAAGTGGAAAACAAGGCAAACACAACTTGACCCTACCTCCTCTTGGAATTTCTATCAGTTGGACACTGCTGGAACCGAGGAGTTGGTAGCTATATTTGTTCTTTTCCATCTTTCTCTTCCTTCTAATTCCCTCTCCTTGGAATTTTTGAGTAATTTAAAATCAAACTGGCTTAGAGTTTGCAAAGTTAATGCTTTGAGAAGCGTTTTATGTTGATTGAATGCTGCTCTAAGCCTTTTGCCAAACTTCTCTGATTGTCTGAGGTTGCTAGTAAAGTTTTTTTTTTTGCTGTTTTGAACTCTTGAGAATATCCTGTCAGTATTTCTCCCATGCATCTAACTCAGAGTACATGAACAACTGTAAGCCCTTCTAAAAGTCTAATTGAATGAGTTTTTTGGGACCTTACAACGTGACGTCTTCTATTATTGTATGTGAATTTTAATTTCCCCTTAAAAAGTACCTCTAGTCCACTTGGTTTTGTTCACATTTATCTAAACAGGACATTTGGAGGATGCAGAATTTTTGTTTTAAACATGAGAAATCAGTTATTAATCTCAGTGGTTATAAAGCAGTCATCAAAATTATAGTAGGACAAGATTGGCTCATAAAGAACATCCTAGTAAAAGGAGTATGCATTGAAATGCCCTGTGTGAAGACTGCTACCATGGGGCACTGCATGCTGAATCTTTGTTCTTCCTCTGGTTCCTCCTTGTTATGGTTACTGGGGACCTGGTGACCTCTTGCAGTGTCCTGTACTGTCCAGGATATTGCCTGGTCAATAAATATTTGTACTCCCTGTAGACAGGACAATTATTATTCATACTCCCCTCCAAAGAAAAGCTATTGGAACATTATTTTAAAAAATACTCTGCTGTGCTTGATTAGTGCTGGCTGTCATGAGACCCAGACTGCTGGGTCATGAGCTTCGAGTCTGACATCTCTTTTTTTTCTCATAGTCATTAAAAGCCTTTCAGGAAGGCAAATTTAGTAGCAAGACATCATTGAAACATAGGCTAACTCCCATTGCGTAATGGTAACCTCTGTCTCTGGCAGTTACTAGCCAGGGTGACAGGCTACGCACTTATTTATTCTCCCACTGGCAGTGAGATCAGAGCGCAAAGGTCCTTTGGGGACTGCTCCATCTCAGTCCTAACTGGGGTATTTAATAGTTTCTACCACAGGCCTTTTAAGGTTGATTGTGAACTCTGTCCTATTAGCCAGAAACCACTGTTCAGCAAAGTGACAGCCAAATCTTTTAGAATATTGTTATTTTTTGTAAACTAGCCTAAGGCTTTTGGGTGAGAAAAAGCGAGAAATAATTGCTTAGTACTGGGAGAGACTTGGACTCAATTTAGAATTCACACCTCTCCATTAAAGTGGAATAATTTCTATATTGTATATTCAGGAGAATAACAAAAAATTAGATTTGTACTTACAGAAAGAAATGTCCTTTCTTCTTTAATTGGTTCCGACTTGGAGAACACCTGTCAGCACATTCTATGAATATATTTCAGTCTAATCCACCATCCAGGTGTTTCAGCCTAAAAACACCTTAGTGATTAAATTCTCTCTCTGCAATACATGTCTCTCCTCCCCCTGGCACTAAAGCTAACCAGGCACACCTTGTAATCTCAGAGTTCAAAGCTTAGTCCTATTCAGTCCATTGCCAGAATCCAAGAAGTGTAACGTTTTTATAAGACTGTAATTTTTTTTCTTGCCAAGGGTGTTGGCTTTTTGTTCCAGTATGAAATATATGCTGGAAGACCAAAGTGAGAGGCTCTAAGTCCTCAGAAGTCCTCCAAACATTACCTGCTTGATGCTGTTTAACAAACAGATAAGACTTAAGTTCAACATAAACAAGACTTTTACTCGTGTTTCACTGAAGCATGATTTACAAAAATAAAAGAAAACAATGAAAGAAGTTTGTGCTTCTCTCTGCTGCTTTATGATGAGTAAAGCTTGAGAAATATCTGTTTCCATCATCTGGCATTGTCACAGTCAGTCACATAACAAGCATGTGCTGACTATCTCATGTATCAATCTATTTTTGCTGAGTGTCTTCTTTATAGCTCCCATAAAAGCATTGTAAAGCCCAGGTTGCCAGCCTGCAAGGTGCTTTGGGCTGGTTGGTATTTCCACCAGATATTCTCTGGAGGAGAAAGGGTACATAAAGATAATGGATAGAAAGGACTGCTTTGGGTGAGAGGAAAAAACCTACAGATATCCTGAAAACCACAGTGAATTTAAGGTATGGTTTGAAAGTATAGTAAATCAGAGCTATCCTACAGTCAGCATGGCACGTTCCTTCTTTTGACATACATTCTACCACAGCAGTAACATCCAACCAACCACCTTCATTCCTATTTTTATTGTATTGCCTTTATTTGCCAGTGCATTGTGCCAGATTTGGTAGTGTCTCTGAAGCAGCAGGTCAGGATATAGATGGTCATGTGGAAAGACCTGCTTACTAATTTTGAAGAAGAATGTGTGCTCATGACAATAACAGCCAAACAAGAGGATGGCCTTAGGGAAAGAAGATGTATGGAGGGACAAGCCTTGACTGTGGTAAGCATATAATCTGCATACAGATCAGCAAGAGTTTTCTAATTAACTTCAAGGGGAAATGGGTTAGTTGTGAGTCTAGAAGGTCATGATTTAAGAACCTTTGCTATTGTAAAGCTGCTGCTATATGAGGGAACACACAGACCAACCAGCTTTATGTATATCCTCTAACCCCACTTCATTTATCACCTCTTATCCATCGAACACTCCAGGGAGACTGTGCTCTTGCAGCTTTGTGGAAAAGAATGAGACAACTGGTACCCGAGCAAACTGTCCTGAAATATGTTCTTACATTAAAAAAAAAAAAAGTATTCTCTTGCCTTGTTCAGCTCCTGTCTATAAATCTTCTTTCCTTGGCAGGGTTATTAAGAACAACTGGCTGAAGCAGCACTGTTGTTAGCTGAGATTCTTGCTGTCCTATGAACCTGTCAGCCAAGTTACAGGAGTAAGTATAGAGAATCAATAGGTTTTTTGGCAAAAAAAAAAGAACTGACATTGATTCTTCCAACTGTGGCAGGTGCCTTTCATACTGTGCCCTTCGATGTGTGTTCAAGGCCTGTCTGTGGCCCCATTGCAACCTTGTAGGGTGTTCAGCACAGCAGGAAGGACAGTCCTACAAAGTCACATCTTCCCTAACTTCCACAAGGTAAGGAATGGGTGAGTTTGACAGAACTTCAGACCTTCAGAGGGATAGATGGGATTGGGTGAAAAGGCTCCTCTTAATCTTTACTGTCTTGGATGTTTGACTGTCTGGCAGTGTTCTGTGAGTGCCCTCAGTCTGGAGAAGTCTTCTGTCATAATTTAATACATCTGACTAGATAATAAGATATGGTCCAGAAACCACCATTAAATTAATAACTATAGACTACAGTCCCAGGCTGTGTAACAGACATACAAAAGCTTGAACTTGCAAATGAGCCAGATTACTGAGATTTAACACAGGCACAACCAGGGAGGTGGTGTACCCACATTATGATAATAACACAAGGCAGAGTCACGATATAGTCCCTTCTTTGCCCCTATACTTTCCTGTCACTGCTCCTTAAAAACAGTAAGTAATATCATGTTTGGCTGATGTTGCTTTGCAGACCTTTTGGATACTTGCTTTTTCTCGATTCAACTATTTTTTGAAATGTTGTGCACCTCTACAAGAGCCCAGTCAGAGGTGGGTAGAGGATTTACTTTGAAATGATTATTCTGAATCCTAAATGCCACCTAGTAAAACAATCACTCATAATTTGACTTCATTAAGCATTCTTTGTTAGTTCATTAACCTTGGCATTGTCAGCATGTTGCCACAATCAAATATAACTTATTCCATGTTGTGCAGTGAGAGCTGAGGGCAGATCTCACACTGGGCTGTCATCTAATGGACCTGAAGCACCAGCTAAATGTAACAGTGCGCTGTCCTTGATATAGGCATCTAGCAAGGGGGGCGGATGTATGTGCTGGAGATGAGCTGGTATACATCCAGGTGCTGAGCTGGGCACACCTAGTCCTTTAATCACAGTTTCATCAAATACCTGACAAACTTTCTGAAGCCCAGACTGGTTTCTCTCTTGAGCTACAGCTAAACTAGAATTCCCACAGGACTCTTTCAATTTTGCTTACTTGGATGCTCTTCTCTGAGGAGGAGAGAACTGACATAGGCTTTGCTCAACATCTGTGGTACTTTTCAAACTGCAGATAATCAGTGGATAATGCAAAATGATATAATTTGCATCAGAAAGATAACTGAAAAGCCTCTTACACATATTAGTGGGCATAATTTAGCCCTTTGATGTAAGAACAACAAAAAATATTAAGGGCAAATTCTGCCTTGTGTAATATGTGCTGATAGAAGAGCTGAAGCCAATGACATCTTGCAGATTGCTGCATCTTTTTTCATGTTGACCTGCCTGCAGCCAGCTCCCAAAGGTCCCTGTGGAGCAACATGTGATGCAAAAAGCCTCAGGCCCAGCTGCCTGGAAGGGATAACCTCCTCAACTCGAGGAGTCAAAGACATGCTAAAGCCAAGCACCCTCACTAGTGCTGCAAAGGGAAGGCAAGGAATAACAAGCACCCTGAGAAACTTCATTTCAATCTTGTTATAAGTAAGAATAATTGAGCAGGGCAGAGTGTCATAAGCAGTTTGTCTCTACATGACAGACAACAGACCTGTTTTTGAAGGTGATGATTACAGTGACTTCCCAGCAGAAGCTCAATCAAATCTGTGGTTATATGGTTTCCTTCCAAACTGGGGAACACAGCAGTGCTGCTGTTATTCGATAATGCTTTTGTGGGTATGAATTTATCACATGCTTCCTAATTTGGCTTCCCTTCAGTGGCTGTGTCAGTCCAAACTCCATGAACAGGACCACCCCATCTCAGCCAGACATGTCAGCTTGCTTCAATCCTGATTTTCTGTCTGGTTTGGACAAAGCAAATACAATATTCCAAGGTATTTAGGCCATGTCAATAGCTTTTAGGAGTCATAATTTCCAATGTTGTCTATGCTCAGGAGATAGCATGGTAAGAGGAAAGTGATGTATCTTGTAGGCTGTAGTGTGTTGAAGAAAGATAAAGTCAGTTATGGCCATGTATGCAAACAGAAGAATAATACTTAGCACTTTCAGCTCTGTAAATCATGATTTTGGTTTACCTACTGCACCTTCCCTACAGCCCATATTCCTAGAGATCACTCAGTTTTCCACTAGCTATTAGTCTTTACAGATAAAAGATTAAAATGTTTAAAAATGTAAAAAAGCATTTGTGTTTCTTAAAAAAAGCCCCAACAATGTTAAGATGGTATATTTTACAGGTGAACATGATTCTTACAGGAATCAACAAGCCTTTCTGTTACCTAAGATCCTCTTCTCCAGAACTCCAGGTTTTTGTCCATCCTCTTAACAATGAGATTTTATTGTATCTGAAGCAAAACACTCTGCTAATAGCAAGGCCTACTGCTTTTCCTGCTTAGTAACAATTTGACCCCTATTTATTGACTTAATTTTGGTGTCTGTCCAGAGTTGTCCTTAGGATACCTCCTCAGAGTATTCTTTACTTTTTATTTGCACCAGTTAGTATTCCAAACTGCCTATCAGCTATCAAACTTTCAGCTAGAGGCATAATGCTATTTTATTGCTAGTGATTTGCCCATTTGAGCCTACAAACCAGTAATCAGTGTTTTGATGACAAATAATGCAGGTATTTATCATTGCAAATAATGGTCATAAGTTGGACTTCACCTACTTATTCAGATTATTGCTGAGTTATGCCAGCATGCACAAAATCCAATGCCCAGTCTTCTGACATCGGAGACTGACATAACTTCCATGGAGTCAGTAGATCTGTCAGCAAGTGTAATTTAAGTGAACAAAGCAGCTGCTCCTGCTCTTGTTGAACTAAATGGGGAAAACCCACTAAATCAGTAGGATCATGATCCAGTCACCTGGGGAGTGTCTGTTTATAGAGAAACCAGTTCTTCACAGAATCAAAGGATATGTTGAGTTGGAAGGGACCCACAAGGATCATCGAGTCCAGCTCCTGTCCCTGCACAGAAAAATCCCCAAGAGTCACACCATGTGCCTGAGAGCATTCTCCAAACTCTTTCTGAACTCTGTCAGGCTTGGTGCTGTGACCACTGCCCCGGGGAGCCTGTTCCAGTGCCCAGCTACCCTCTGGGTGAAGAGCCTTTTTCTAATATCCAACCTAAATCTCCCCTGACACAGCTTCAGGCCATTCCCTCAGGTTCTGTCACTGGTCACCACAGAGAAGAGATCAGTGTCTGCCCTTCCTCCTCCCCTCACGAGGAGGTTGTAGACTGTAATGGAGCATTGGAGGCAACTGAGGTTGTAGTTGCTATTTCAGCGAATAATTAATAGCTATTTCTGAGTTGGGTATTTTATTATTTATCAAAAAACACCACTCCATCAAAGCTAAGGAGTCTATTAAAAACCTACGGCTTTTGAGAAAGCCTGCACCTTGCAGAGTAGAACAAGAACAAATGCCTGAACCTTGAGTGTTTCAGAGACAAGGTCCCCAGTTGGGTGGAAGTCTATTTGACTTTGTTCACATTGGCAGTAGCCTTGGGAAACAGGTATTACCTAGCAAGGTTACTGCTGCTGGTTTTGTTGAAATTTCTCAGAGATGGAGAAATAGGGTTGGGGGGGGGGGGGGTGTGCGGAACATGGGGAGAGATACAGGGCAAATGTTTGCTGAAATTTCAGGGTATGTTACCACCTAGGCAGTACCAGCAGGGCTGGCTCAGGTTGTAGCAGAAAGCTTTGGCAGTTCCATTACATCAGCAGAGAGCAGGAGAATAAGGACAGGCTCTCCTCAGGCTTGTGCTCTCTGTCCTTGGTGTGGACACCCCCTGCTTGGGCAGAGTTTGTGGCAAGGCATTGTGTCTGCTGATTGACTTGACAGGCTGTGCCCTCTGTAATGCTTAACAGGCCTCGTGGCCCCTGGGAGAAAATAACTTACTCTTTAGACTTAGGAATACTCCTAGTTATTAAATGGAAATATGTGCCCCCCAGCCCTGATAGCTGTCTCTGACTGCAAACTGCAAAACTGAGGCAGAATGCTCCCTTCTGCCTCCTTGATCAATGAGCTGTGTGCCAGTGGCCAGCAACTGGTGCTCTGGGAAAAGGGTCAGTGGGGTGCACACTGCCTTATGCAGGCAGGAGTGTCTCTTGCCTGTCTCTTTCCTACTGTAGCAGCACAGGCTCAAGGCCTTGATAAAGTCACATTCACCTGCTGAAGGTCTTAATTTACTCTCTGACTTTTGGAAAACACATATACATAGAGGTGAGCTGAGTAAGGCCCATCCAGAGCCCTCTGATGTGGGGTTTGAGGCGTCACCACAACCGTACTGGAAGCCTGCTTGCACACACACGTATCTGTGGGTGCATGGGAGAGCTCCCTCAGGCCCTGCTGTGAGCTGAGCATCCTGATCCTGGGCTCTGCCCTTTGCTCCACTCAGCCTACCTCCCGGTCCAGGAGAGCCAGCCCGCTGCACTCTGTTCCTGCTCCCAGCGTCTGCAAGGCAGAAATTGCTGAACACTGCTTTGACTCCAGCTGGCCAACTCACACTGGCAGGGGAATGACTCTCCAAATCCCCTTAGCCCCCTGCTTGTAGGCAAGGAAGTCTGCACATATCACATCCTTGGTATTGGGAAGGCATTTGCAGCAAAGCTGGAGGTGACTGGGATCGGACTCCCAGGCTGCAAATTAATGTAACTTGCAGGGGCATCACTGAGTTTAGAGAAGAACGGATGGCACTGCTCACTGAAAAGCTTCAGAAATTGGATAAGTCAACTTTTAGTACACTGCAGTCTTGTTTAACTGGCAATATTTCTTTGCAGATGGATAGACCAGGCAGTTCTAGAGGCAATGGTGAGCCCGTAAATTGCTCGTATGTTTTCGCAGAATGGCTCGCCACTGTTTTATGGTCAAAAATGCAGCTGCTCTCAGTCAATGCTTCTGAAAGCTTTAACAGGGTAGAGTCTAGAGTCTGACTATTCCCACAGGTTAATCAATCCCTGTCTTCCCCGGTTTTTGTTCTGAAGTCCTTAAATACATTTTGGTCTTACTTTCGAGAAATCTATTCCTTGAGTTTGTTTGTTTGGGGTTTTTTGTTTCTTTTTGTTTCATTTTGCTTCTTTTTGTTTCATTTTGCAGCATTGAGCACTATTGAAATAATTCTTTCCCATGTTGTTCCTGTGCACTGTGCTTTTTAAATTCCATGTAGCTTCATATTTGTTCAAGCAGAAATGCTTAAAATCCCTGGCAAGGGATGTTGTTGTCAGGGGTAATCACCTCCCCGCAGACATGAGAAGTACAAGGTGTAAATGAGTACCTCAGCTGCCAGAGGCAGTGTTAGCCAGCAACAGCCACGCTCCAGGAGCTGTCTTAGAGGTATTGTGGAATGTCTTGTTTTTCTACATAAATCATTTAAATAAATTATCATGATGGCTGGAAACTGCTGGCTGATACTAAAATGTCTCAAATGAAGACAGAAAGATAAATCTTTTAAGCACTTACCATCATGACATGTTCCATTAGTACATTATTTAATTACTGGCAAGGGGCAGTGTCAGGGAGGGGAGCAGGGGGGTTGTGAAAGGATTTTCTCCTTTAGAAGGAGAGCAACCAGAGTATGGATTGAGGGGCAAGCTGAAGTTACTACACTTTCAAAAGAGTCTGAAGCTTCCTGGCATGCCAGCCCTGTTGTGTAGGGGTACCCAAGGTGACTTTAACTAGCCTGCTGGGGCAAGCTTGCCACCATGCAGACTCCTGTGCAAGCCAAATTTGCTGCTGCTTTGCCAGCTCCTCGGGTCACTGTCACAGAAGATCTTCTAGCCTTGGTCCTCTTTCAGATCACAGGGAAGGCGTCAGCCTCATCTGCCTGGATGAGATTTCATCTGGATCTGTCCCCTGAAGAGCATGATGACTTTATCTAGGTCTGAGATGCACGTTTTACTTTTTGTACTTTTAAACTTAACTTTTACTTAATTTTTACTCGATTTTTTAATTTAATGCACAGAAAAATAGCTCTTCCTGCTTCCCATCCTTCATCCTCGTGATGGGAAAAAGGCTGTTCAAAGACATTGGGAAGGCTTGGATACCGCTAGCTCAAACAGAAAGTAATGGGGCGCATTACTATTGAAATAGTTTTTATTCCCTCATAATGGCAGTGTGAACAGGGACTGATCCCAAGTTACTTCTTGTTTGATGTGCAAAACAAAGCTGGAGAGCTCGGGATTATGCACTTAAAAATGGCGTCTCCATGTATTTAAATGAAGGAGGGTGCATGAATTCATTATGATCTCAAAGCTCTTCAAACACTGCCTAAGTAGGTACAACAGCTTCAGATGAGCCTCAGGACTAGTTGCTAATGCACATACTTGAGAAAGTTTTCTTGGTTTTTTTTTCCAGTGCCTATGTACAGCTGCAGAGCTCCAGCTTGAAAAGAGCATTCATGCAAAAGGAGGTACACTAAAAGAAGCCAAAAGCTGCAAAAATATTATCAGCCTAATTTAATTCTCAGTTGCAGGTCTGCAATTCTCAGGACTTCCACTATGCAGAGAGGAAACAAACTCTGCCTTGGTTTAGGCATTACTAGTGATATAATGAAAATAATAATGCTTAGCAATGAGCAGACATTTTTGTATTGCACAGAAAATAATATCCTTTCTATAGTATCATAATTTTAAAGCTTAAAAGGTTCACTATGATAATCTTCTCTGACTCCTTGGTTCTATTCATTTTTTTACTTTTTCAATCATTTAATAGAGAATTGTATCTTGCTGTAATTTTGATAAGCCTGCAAGCAACAATCCTGGCCTTGCTATTTCCTGCAAGAAATAGCAGACCCCCGGTTATATCTGTCAGATATTTGTTTCTATTCAGGTATGTAGGAAATTAAGAAAAAGCCCTGTAGCTGTGATTAAAACACCTCAACCCTCTTGCTCATTTGTACATGTTGTCTTTATAAGTCTGTGCAGGGAGATAGCTCATATCTTAAATTAATTTTTCATCCCTGTTAAGGAAGCATTTTCCCTGCACCATACACAGGGGTTCCTCTCTTGCTCAGCCAACTGCAACAGTTTGGTGGACCAACAAAACATGGTTTCAGTTTTCCAAACCTCCTGACCACTCAGGGGGTTTCAAGTCCATTGGTTTCAAGTACAAACCGTGTCAGTGGGTGAGACAATTCCCACCACAAAATGGGAGTACAAGACACACTGGGAAGACAACAAGCTATACATTACTGTAACTTGGCTGGCACTGGGGCAGGTCCTGTCCCATGTCCTGTGGTGGGACCTGCACCAGGGCTCTGGCATGTCTCCTCCAGCCAGCCAGCCCTACTGCCATCAGCAGCCTGAGATGCAGGATGCCCTGGCATTGGTCACAGCTGAGCAAGATGGAAAGTGAAACTGCCTACCCCTGCTTACTCATGTACTTTACCTTATTTCTTACCCTGAATGATCAAACCCCCAACTCCCTTCCCTTCGCAGGACCAAGACCCTGGGAAGTGAAGTCTTTTCACGTCCTGTTTTCAAGGGCAGGTCAGCTCACTGCACATCCCAAGATGCAGACAGAGCATATTTTAAAGACAGTCCTCTACTTCTGAGATGAAAAGGTCATGAATATCAGTCACTCTCAAATTCAAAAGGCTGCTTCATTCTAAACAGGGAGGTGAAATGTCACTGGCTATTCTCTGCAGCCAGTGCTTTGTCCTGAGAGTGTCAGAAATGTTCACTGTTATCACAGACACCCCTACACCCCCAAAGAAAAGGGGATTACTAGCTGAACAACAGCCCCGACTGCCTGGGACCAGGGCTCTTACAAAAGTCCTGCTGAGCTGGACCGTAAACAAAGGTGTGTGCTCATGTCCACAGTGCAGTGCAAGTCACTGGAGTTGAAAGACCAAGAGATGGGGGAATAAGGGACATACCTCAGGCCCTGTCCCTACCCACAATGTGAACAGTAAATCACTGCTGCCATGCTAGCAGGAGCTAAGCTGTCTCATTGGAGCAATACAAAGAAAGTGAGAAAGAGACAGAGAGCAACTGACAAGGACACCAAGGGGGAAGAAGACAGTGCTTCCCTCCCGAACAGGCATGGTGCCACAGGCTGTACCTGAAGCCAGTCCCCACAGTGGTGTGCACAGCAGGAGGGGGCAGTAGTGCTGCTGGGAGCTCAGATACGTACAGTGTGTATGTACAGTGATGCAGATGCAAACAGCATGGGCTGCGTTTTGCTTTCATCACTGTCCAGGAGCATCTTTGAGCCGACACTATTTCCCTGCATGCTCAGGAACGTGAGAGACATGAGGATCCTGCTGCCCTGCTCCCCTGGGTGGCCCACAGCCCCAGGATGGACTGCACCATATTTATGCCCCAGCAATAGGTAGGAACTGAAAATGGACCCTTGCACCAGGGGCACAGAGGCATGAGGAAGAGACAAATGTGCTCTAACACCTGTCCTCTGATGCTGACAGGCACTCCAAAATTGCAGCTGCACACCAGTAGGTGACTGCTGAGCACAACCAGGTAACTCAGCATTTGGAGGGCTCTGGCAGAGGGTTTTAAGAACACAACTTCAGTCATGTCCTCAGGATGATCTTCACTTACTTTGAGTTTTATTTGTTATGAATTTTGGTTCCAAATCTGCACAGGGGTAATCAATTTCTTCCCTTCATCTGGGGAAGGGAAGAAGTGAATCACAAGCCAGCAAATGTGGTCTTTCTAAACAGAGATTTTTGTTTTAGTTAAACTCTGCAGAATCCTCAATGAGATGTTTTTGAACTTGCAGTTTCCAGGCATTTAAAGGCACCATGAATTACAATATAATTGAAAAATAGGCCTGTTTCTTAGAAATGAAGTGTAACCAATAGCCCCTGTCTGCTGACTTAATAGAGAAGCTTAACGTTATTATAACTATATTAATAACAGGGCCAGCTAGCCATTAGCAAGAGGAGTTCATTCATTGCAGCTCTCTGACACTTTCCAGCTTGCTTTTTCATGGTAAATGAGTGTTGCTTGTGCTCATTTTCTATTCAGATAATTCCCAGGAGCAAGATAAACACACGGGCGAGAGATCCTACTTTTCTCTACTTCTAAGTAAGAGCTGTTAGCAAGATGATGATAGAAATAATATGAATCTATGATGGAGGAAAATACAAAGAGGAGAAGCTGAAGCTCAGCCCGGACAGAAGACTAAAGCAAAGAACAATGAGTCCTGGCATGTTAAGGTTTCTTTGTACTACAGTTGCTGAAATAATGCTGAATGGTTAATGGGCACGCTTGTGCATTAAAATATAACAACAAGTTTAGAAAAAACCCTTCTGAATCACTTGAGTTTTCAATTTTTCACATTGTTCAATTTAATTTTTTTTTACTGTGGTTTTCTTTATTTTTGCTCCCTTTTTTTTTTGTAACAGCTATCCTGGGAAGTGCATTCAGATAAAATCAGACTCAGTCCAGTGGTGACAACAGGCATTTAAAAGGTTTTAGAAAGTCACTGTTAAACAAAAACAAGCAGATGATATTGCTGATCATCTTGTAGGGCCAGTTAACTTTTTTTCTTAAAAAGGTTTGTAAAAAGGGGATGTTTCATTCAAAGCAATAGGATCAGGTCTGCCAAGACATTTTCAAACTCCACTTATTCTCTGTGCAGCTGATGTGCTGCATTCACCCTGTGGTGGCTGGCTGCACTGGCCTGGATGTAATTGTTTGCATAGTCAGTCACATACAAACCCAAGAATTACTCTACTGTATGAACATGGTATTCCTTACTTGTTACATCCCATTTTAAAGGTTTCACTCACCCAATCAAGAAACATGACAAAATGTGACACAGCTGAACTGACATAAAAAGAATTAACCCCTTAGCTGAAACACGGGTTACCTAAATGGTCCAGGAAATCATGAATGGATAATTAATGATTCATTTTTATTAAAAAAACCCCCAGATTTATTTTATTCTCAAGGAGTTTCTGACCAGTATGCTTGCATAAATATGAACTAAAGTAATAGCAAGAAGAGAAGAAAGGGACTAATGCATCTGCATCAAGCCAATGAGGCTACCCTGCCAGAAACCCCTGTGGTATTCAACCAAGCCTGTCCTAAAGGTGGCAAAAAAAAGTTAAACAAAACACATGTTCAGGGATACTTTTGTTCCTGGATGTTGTGATCACATCAGGCCAATTCAGTTCATATAAAAAGCCTTGCCAGTCTAGTCTCTTGATAGATGGCTTCTTCCCTCAAAACACATTTATCAGCACCTCCAGTTTGGTCTGCCAAGTGCTTGTACTGGTAGAGACGCTGTGTAGAAAATAGGGCATGGCCCAATGGACTACCCCTATTTGAAGCAATCCTACCTGGTGACAGAGAACACTCATGATTCTGTGCTGCTTTTCTTAGCAAGTGTCTGGACATGAAGGCACAAAACACCAGGTGTGTTCAAAACCTTGGAACAATCTTCTCTCTCAAGAAAGTCTTTGGTCAGCTTTGCCCCTAGAGTGACATTACAGAATGACATGTTGATTCTTAAACCAGATTAATAATAGCAAATCCCTATAAACTATGAGTTAATCAAATTTCTGAAGGTCATGGGAAACTCCATGGAAAATAAAGGTTATGCTGAAAGAGTATTTCCACCTGCAAACTGCTTTTACCAAGCCTTGGTTACTCATGCTAGTGAACAAGTCTGGTGTCTTCTCAAGACTTCCATGCCTGGAAGAATGGTTAATAAAATTCCCTTTGTCCTGCCAGAGTTCTCCAAATTTTACATTGTACAGAGAGATACACAATGTTTTATTGATATTACTTATTTCTATTTACTCTCTTTTTAGCAAAAGTTGTATCATTGCATAGCCACTTATCTGTCTCGAAACAATTGTTCTAAGACTGTTCCAAAGTCCAGCTGCAGAAAAAAATAAATTTGTGAGAGTGCATGTGTATTTGGAAGGACATCTGACAGCTTGTGAGTTATCTAGGCTTGAGACATTGACAATTGGGTCCTAATACCTGAAATTAATATTGCTGGTTTAATTACCAAATAAATCTTTGGAAATGTTCTGGGAGCTGATGGGGTACTTTCTTTGGACATTGTTTCTCCTGCTTTCCTTGCCTTTTTTTATTTATACCTGCCTGATACTGTACCCCTGATGTTACTGGTATTCATTTATTAGAAAACAGGAAAAGTTACTTTTCATAAAAGCTTTTCCATTCTGCATAAGGTGCAGTGCAAAATGACTGCTTTTTGGCTGGGGAAAAGAAGAAAAATTTCTCTATTGTCACAAATCACTGTCTGCATTTTACGATACTATATCTCTCTGAGTAGCTGCAGTCAAGTGTAGGGATTGCCCTTCTTCAGCAATACGTGTCCTTAAACAGCTGGAGATAAGCACATGCAGAGCCTTACTGAGAACACACCATTGCATTTCCATCGGTAATGAGCAAAACATCTACAGTACTTTCCATCTGAAATGAGCTTTACTGGAAGCTAAAGATACCAGCAATCAAGAAAAAATACCATGTCAGGTGGGCAGCAATCTCCTGAAAGCATGGTGGCTCTTGCCCTTACACATTAGTAATAAAATCCATCCCTGTGATACTCCAATAAACACGCATGCTTACTTGCACCTACAAAGGACGTTTTTCTCAGAGTTACAATAGAGATGATTTTGAAACAAAGAAAGGTGCAAGACTATAAACAGCAGGGGTACTACACGATAAGGAGATTTAAGAATTACACAGTTGCAGATACCTCTATGTTTATTTTTTTTCCTCTCACTTGCTCAGGCTGTGGTTCCTGTGTTTACATGGTAACTGTCAAGGACTACATGAGACAACATGCTGTGCAGCAATACCGCATGAGCACGGGCTGCGTTTGATGTTTCTGTGAGGGCTCATGGCAGAGTCTGGATCTGAACATCTCCCAAATCAGTGGCTTTCTGAGCTGCTCCCTCAGGTCACATACAGGCTCCTATGGACAGCTGTGGCATTGCTCAGGCTCACAGAGCTCCTGCTTTGGGCACTGAGAGAATAGCCCCCTCAGCCACAGCTGGGCTATCAGCATGAGTAAGGCAGGCTGGGTTTGAGCTTCCAGGGATAGAGAAAGGACCTCATGCTCACCTGCCCCAAATCTACTCTTTAAGCAGCAGTAAAGAAAAAGATGACTTAGCCATTGTGGTGCTCTCCTTTTCCTGGGCCATTTTGGAATGAAAAGTTACTTAATTGGTTTACTTCGCACTGACTACAGCAATGTTGGTAGCTGCCAAAGAGCCTGCGGAGCAAATAATGATGGCTCCTAGCTCTTCCTTGCTCTGACAACCTCCCATGTGGAAACAGAGTTGGCTGGCTGCAGTAGCAGCAACATTGCTGAGTCAAGACCCCTAAGTAATCCTTACTAAAGGGAATTCTAACATGAGGGCATCTATCCCTCTGTTTCTCCATGCTGAAGCAATATAAAACTACCCTCCACTCAGTCCCTTTTGTACATGTACCTGTTGTGTTTGACTTGCTGAGGCAGATGAAGTGACTCTATAGACAAATTTTGGGCTACACAACCAGTTCTCATGAACATTACTGGCCATTTTTCCTTTGAGAGAGCTGCAGCACTGGGGCTGGGCTGTGGGCTAACTATGCTCTCGGGGCTTTTTAGGTCAGATGATACAGGAATATGCACCATTAACTTCCTTCTTCAACAATAAAGTTCCCTATTGTCTCCATACGGGACCAGCCTCCAGAGAGATGTGCAACAGGGGGAGTTGAAATGAGGTGTCTGGCTGAAGTTTGCGTTAAACTGTGCCTGGTGCACCACTGCCCCAGGGTCTCCAGAGGCAGAGAGTCACCACTCAGTGGAGAGGAGACAGGTTAACGGTACATTTTGTATTCATGACCATGTGAGATATATGGGAGGTAAAAAAGCTCTGTCTGGATTTATATGAACAAGACACCCATTGAAATACTTCAGCATTTTCAAAAAATCCTGATTAAAAAGTTGGCTTCACTTCTAGCTCCAAGCAGGCAAGGACTGCAAATAAGACATCGCCTCTCTTCTCTCACTCTTCTATTGGGAGAATTTTGCATAAATTAAAATTAATGCATTTTTTCAACTAGGTCAGTGGAATGTAAATGTTCCATTCCAGGGAGGATTATACATGTAACTCAGTTAAGGGATGCACAGCACAGATCAATCCTGCTGCATTTATCAAAGCTGAGCTGTTTGGAACAGAAAGCAACCAAAGTTTTTCTACCAAACACTTCATTGCAGTATCTGAAGGCTCGTGGGGCTAAGGATGGGTATTTGTCTCACTTCTGGGAAATCTTAAAGTCTTTGGCTTTTGTCTAGGTGTCAAATATGTCTTCAAATGTGGTCATGAAGTCTGTGTGATAAAGTGGGACAGTAGAAACAACTCCATCTCAGTGGTTTTAGCTCCACAGGGAACATGCCTCCTGTGTTTGCAAACCAAGCGGTGCAACGTGAGACTCAGCAGCAAGTTGAACAAAATTGAATTTGTGCTGCCCCAGGAGCTTGTCTGCTCCGGCTGTCAGGCCCGCATCTGGTTGCTGACATCTGTGTGGTGCCCTCAACCACTGCCTACTTAATGTCTTAGACACCATATTCAGTCTGGATGCAGATACTGTGCTACTGAACTAGTGCATCTGAACCCCTGTTGATGCCTGCAAACAAGGAAATAAGAAAGAATGTAATTTTCTCTCTCTCTCTCTGGCTTGGATTTTCTCCTGTGCCACAAATCTGCAAGCACACACACACACTCAAATGTATGGAAATGAATGGCCACCCTGACTTCCAGCCGTGCTGGAGAGAGGCTTCAGAGGTAAGCAGGATGTTGCTGCTTTCCGAACTGGACTGGGACTTTTGTTTTGATGGGCTTAGTACTGTATGTTCTGATGTAAGGAAAGATGCTGTGACTGAGATCATAATACAACAGCAACTGAAACAAAATCTTCTCAAAAAAATAAAGTTTTTTTTTCATGATGGATGACACTTTGAATTATGTTAGCTCCCCTTAGAACAATCTAATCTTCTAAAGAAATCATAACTAAACCTTTCTGAGTTGCAGATGTTCTTTTACAAGGATCAAAACAAAATTGCTATCAATGCAGAATTGTCCCAAACAAACTTGCAAATAGTAGGTGGAGGGAAATGGGACCTTGTTTTTCATATGCTTCCAGTATACTCTTTCCTTGCCTCTCACTGCATTAAATATCCAGGATGTACTTTCCCATTCCTTCAAATGAAAATGCTCTACTGATTGTGATTAAAGGTCTCTGTAGTCCAGAACCTGACCTCAGATGTCAGCCCATGTGGCTATTTAAGGAAGTGCACAAGGACAGGGGCAGTACACAGTGGTCTGTACTGTTCTGGCTCTTGACAATTGGTAGTTTCCGGAGTCTGTGAGCTACAGATTTGTGGTAATATGTTTATCCATTGCCTTTTCTAACCCATACTGTTCCCCCCACTTGCCCCCTGCCCCTAGTCCTGGCCACTCCCTCGGGCTCTCCCTATTGGTTCCTGTACCCCAACTCCGCCCATGTACCACCCCTGAGGCCCTGGGAAAAAGCCCCTGCACCTGGACCACGAGGTCTCTCGGTCCCGGGAACTGCCTGGATAAGATGCGTGAATAAATCTCTTCAGGGGCCGCCGTGGGAGTCCCTTCTCTACCTCTTTTGCCGTCTCTGTGTTGTAAGGCTGACACCTAAGGGAGCAAGAGTGCGGAGCCGTTTGGAATGGACTATGGGAGGGCAGGGAATTGCTGCCCTGCCCTAAGAAGCCCCCGCTGCGCTCCCAGGGAAGGCTGCAGCGTGCTAGACTAAACCTAGCGTTTACAACACAGGTTGAAGGTGGATATTTCATCTTAATAATGGTTCTGTATGACATGATTTTGGCTAAGTCTTTTTAAAACATATTTGTGCAAGAACAAGTTGCTGTTTTGGCAACAAGTCACATGGTTTAATGCATCATGTGGAAAATTCCTTCCTTATGGTTTAGATCTACTGTAGGATAATTCAGTTTGTTACCCCTAATTCTTGAATTGGAGAAACACAAATTAACCTTGTCCTGCTTACCTTCTCCATGCCACTGATAATTTTACATCAAGTCCCCTCAGGTAGTTTTCTTTCCAAGGTGAAAAGGTCTAATTTAGTCTTTCCTGAAAAATACACTGTTACAAAACTCTGACCATCCTTGCTACCTGTTCTATATCTTTTCAAAAGTTACTAGATCAGTGCTGTAATACTATTTTCTGTTCTGCTTTATTGTTCCCTCATTCAGCAACTCCTACTTTCCAATTTGCCTTTTGACTGCTACAGGGCAACAAGTGATGCTTTCAGAAACCACATACCTTAATTTCAGTTACCCAAGATCTTTCCTAAGTGCTGCTATCTAGAGACTGTCATTGCACATGTATAAGTAGAGTTATTTTTTCCCTAAGTGCCTTACTTTGTACTTGTCAATATTGAATTTCATCTGGCACTTCACTGTCAGTTGATACTATAAGCTCCTTCTGCAACAGTCAGCTTTAGCTTTGATTATTGTGAATAATTTTGTATCATATGCAAACTTTGCCAGTATTCACCTGCTTTGACATGCCACATACAGGGGTGGTGAACAGCACCGATCCCAACATAAGCCCTTGGGCACTCCTTTTGTAAATTTACCATCAGTCCAGGGAAAATGTTGCTTTATTTATTCTGTAATTCATACAACTACGTATCACATTACTCACCTTTGTTCCTTGAGATGGTGGTTGGTGTAAGCTCTGCTTTGGTAGCTCAGCAATTTCATATTTGAGCTCTTTTAGCACACTTAGTTGAATGCCATGTTGTCCTCATTGTTTGGCTCAGGTTGACTTATCCAAGAGGGTCTGCTTTCCAGAGACTGACTGTGCTTCTCTTTGTCCACAGCTGTTCCACCTCACAATCAAAGCTTCAGCTCTGGGAACAATGCAGGTGTAATGACTTGTTTATCAGAAATGTCAACCTTTTGCATTTTCCAGCAAAACTAATCCTTAAAAGAAGGGTCCCATACACCTAGGTTAAGCTCTTAGGCTGAGGGTGATTTCTCTACCAGCTCAGGCCTGGGGACTCTTTCAGTATCCAAGAATTAGCATTCTGTTGAGCATGGGAATGCAGTGGAGTAGTCTTTTGTATTGTACCAATGAAGTGGGTTAGGGAGAACTGACTGCTGCTAATCAAAGGTTCATTTAATACAGTCCATGTGAATAAGTCTGTGTTCACATCTGTATAGTGCACAAAATCTCTGCCCACGTGATCCCCTGAACTGGGATCTGGAGCAACACATATATTATGCTTATACCTCATCTTGTAAGTGAGAAGGAGACTTCTAGCAGGACAGCAAGTTGCATTTTCACCCTTCCTTTTCCCATTTATTTTCAGCGCAGGCAGCTCTATCGTCTACAGGTCCTTCTCTGACAAGCAGGTGCAGAGCTTGGCTTCAGTCAGGCTGGCAAACTGGTGAGTCTCTTCTAGTTTACTTTGTGTCATCCCTCTGTGCTAGAACAAACAGCAGTCACTAAGCTGAGGACTGCCAAAGCTATGCCAAAATGTTGCTTGTATCACTCTCTGCTGTCCTTGAGTGTAACTCCACAATATGCTTTCATGAAGAAAATAATACAAATTTTGGTAAGTATTTTAAGTATAAAATCCTCCTCAGATATAAAAGTCTCATCATATATACATTGCCAAGGTGCAAATCATACTGCAAGTAATAGACATTTAAACTACTCTCAGAAATACCTACAAATCTTCTCATTCACCATGAGCTACTGATTATAGAATTTTGTGAGTGAAGCACTACTTAAAAGCACCATCCATGAGGATTCATTTCCCTGGTCCCCATGATGGATCAGACCAGGTGCCCCAGTATCACTGTCTCTCATGTGAAGCTCTGCTCATGCCTGGCAGTTGCATGCACAGATCTAGCTTGTGCAACAGTGACAGACTTTCCTAGGTACCAGAATCTTTGAGGGCAGAAAGAAAAAAAGAAAAATAACAAACTTAATATCAGACTTGAAAAACTTAGGTTTTGGACAATGTATTCTTATTGTTACTTGTCATAAACAATTAAACACTATTTTTTTCTTTATTATCATTCTCTGCAAAAGATGGTTGAAAAGATTGTGTTAAGGCCAATAAACATATTTTTTTTTTTTTTACTTCAGCATATTGGTGTTCTAAGTCCTTTACATTCTGCAGGAGCACATACCAAACCCTGCTGCATCCCATCAACACCCACTATAGGATCCCAGTGGATGTAAACACTGTTGTATCCCAGGAAAACAGAGTGCTAATCTGCTCCAAGTACCCAGCTCTTGTATTTTTAATAGAAAACTCATAATGGAACCTAATTTGGTACCTGTAAAAATCCATGTTCATTTAAAATTTGGCTTCAGTGGTAGTAATGAGTCCAGAACACCCTGAGCAAATACTGAGCTCCAGCAGAGACTGATTCTGATCACCAGTACTTTGATTAATATTGGCTTTGTGATTTGCTCAATTTCTTCACTGCAATATGCTCTGCAGATCCCATATTCCTCTGACAATCTTCCTGATGCTTTATGCAGGACTGGTCCCGAAGAACTGGACTCAAGCACCTGGAAAGTGCTGAGCATGCTCAGGCACCACTGAACTGAGGGCGCTCTGAGGCTGCCCAGGATTTTGCTCAGGCGTCTTTGAACCTTTTGCCCGGCAAGGAACTTGGACACAGAGGCTCGTTTGTTCGCCCGCGATGGCTTCTCCTACTCTCCTTAGGAGCAGCACCGTGTGGGGGGAGGAGAGCACCTCCGGACCGCAGCCCGCATCGCCGCGTGAAAGGGGAGGAGAAGAGGGGAGGGATTTGTTTTAAATAGCAATTAACCCCTGACGTTGGCTTTTCTGGCCGGAGCAAAGGCTGCTGCTGCCCGGGCCCAGAGCAGCACTGCGATGGAGGCAGGCAGGGAGGTAGGAAGGGAGGGAGGGAAGGAGGGAGGGAGCTCGGCGCAGAGCAGGAGCACCGCGCAAACCCGGGGCAGCGCGGCCGGGCCCAGCCGGGCTCCCGCAGCGCCCCCTCGCGGCGCCGCCGCCACACGGCCCCGACGGGGGCTCCCCAGCGCACCCCGGGAAAGGGCACACGGGCGACCTGACCTGGCTGTTCCCTGCAGCAAAGGCACACGGCGGACGGGCGTTTTCCACAGGTGATGGCCACCTACCTGTGTAAACACAGCCTAGGAATCAAATGCATCACGCTGAGAGGCAGAGCTGGCATACCCACTTAGCCTCGAGGTGCTCAGCACAAGGGTGCACACTTGGAGACCATCAGGGCAGTGAGGGTGACAGCAGCTGGCACTGCAAAGAAGTGCCTGTTTTTTCAGTCTGTATGATGATCATTGCCTTTTCTGTAGAAGTTTCTCTATCCACCCAGCCTGCAGAAAAGCAGGCCCTGAAAAGCTCCCTGTGCCCCAGTTGCTCAGCAAGTGCAGTGTGCACTTCCTGGCACTTCTTTCCATTTCCTGGCACTTGCCTCCTATGGACCCTTCTAGGGGTTCCCACGGTGACCCTCAGTAGCAGCTGCAGCCCTTGTCACCTTTGCATATTCCTTTGAAGCATAAGGTCGATTTTAGAGAAGGACACTTCCAAAACTGGGATGGAGGGATGACATCGAACTTGGTACCTGCTGGTTCTACTTCCTTGTGCAACTGCTGCCTACTGCAAAGGTGGCTGAATTCCCCAAACTATGAATAGTGCTAAAGTTACCAATCAAGACAACATGTAGTGTAGAGAAGATTTAGAGACCTTTAGAGTTTTTTCTAAGTCTTCTGCATGGATAGTTCAGCCCAGCTAGGCTGTATACTGAGTCTTCATCCTAACATCCCTCCAGTAGGACACTTGGGACTGCAAGAGCTCTCCCATAGCTTCTGAACTGCAGACCACCAAAACAGTTTGAAGATCTGGTAAAAGAATAGGGTTGTAGTTCATCAGCTATTTCTGTCATTACAGGTAAGAAATGAATTTTTTTTTTGGTTTGACAATTATGACCCTTGTTATTTCTAACTGTTTATCAACAAAGAGAAACTGAAATAGTAGTTAGTGTTAGCTTTTATTGTCTCTATCAATCCTATGTATGAAATACCTCAAAAAAGTGTGGGTCCAAGGTCAATTTGTGCAGCACAAACACAGTCTGAGCTGGGACTGCTATGCCACAGAAACACAGCTTGTTACAGCATCAGTGGCTCACTGATGGAAGGAGGAGAAAGAGATCAAAGACACCTGTTTTGCTCAGACACCTCCTGGCTCACCCTTTAGAGGGGATGGCAAAGGCGTTTCAAGCAAAGCTCATCCTCTCTGAACTCCCCCTGTGCTGAGCCAATGCCTGTACACATCTGTGGGTGATGCTCATGCAAGAGCCAAACCAAGGCTCTTGCTCTGCTCCACACTCCATGGGGTGATTCACCAGCGCTGGTGGGCAGATGCCGTGTCTGGAATACAACAAGGGAGGCCGTCGGAAGGAAATGTTAGGGATAGAACTACACTCTGTGCCTTGCTAGATAGATCGCTGCCTGCCTGAAGCCTCATGGTCATCCTGACATCGGGGCCAGGTCAAGGCAGCACTGCCTGGGGCTGCCTGCTCCTTGTCCAAGTGCCGAGGGCTACCCAAGCTGGGTGCAGCCCCAGCTGGGCTGTGGGACAGGGCCATGTCCTGTGGTAAGGGAATGCAGGTGCAGGAGGGTCAGGGGTGAGTTTCTGGGCTGAGGAGCCCAGCACTGATTTCAGTGCAGAAACACCCATGTGGAGAAGCCTTGCCCAAGAGAGTAGAGCAGGGAACATAGCTGTGAGCCTGGTCAAAATGTGGGCAGGAGGAACACTACCCTTCTAGTCTGGCATGGCTCTTCTGTACCGTAAGCTCAAGATTCAGACTCTCCCTGTCCAGGGCCCATTGTGTATTTCTTATTTTGCAGCTTTTAAGAGTAGGTAGTCACCCTTTCATATGTTCATAAAATGTCTGTATTTTTAAAATTCTTTTTGCAGCACTGTTTCTCAACAGATGCACCCTGTACGTTTGGCATGGAGTTCGTCCTGCTCTTGAAATACTTATTTACTCCAGAATTATGTAAGGAAACTTATATTTGGCCGTGTTGCTTTTCTCAGTGCATACCTGCCATGAGGGGAGGCAGAATTTAAACCTTCAGAAGGACCAAACCAAGGCAACACTTTTTTTTAAACATCATCTTATTTACCAGAAAGAGAGGCAGAGAAAGGCAGGAAGGTCTTTGATCGTGCCTAATTATGGAGTGTAATATTGGATACATGGATACAATATTGCCACGGGTGCTTTTTCTTCTGCCCAGAAAAACAAAATTCTCCTTAAAGAAACAGCTGTGTCCTGCCTGCAGCCTGCAGAAGAATGGCATTAGTCACGTGCAGTCCAACACGTAGCACAATTGTAAAGTTCTCTCTATGAGACTGACAGGAGCTATTCACATCGGCCCCCTCCACCATCTGCCTGAATGGCAGGCTGTGGGGTAGCAGCAGCCCCCCCGTGCTGTCTCTGCATGGCCTCAACACTTACTGCCTGCTCAAAGTCTGTCCCCAAGTGCAGAAAATCAGGGACTGAAAGCAAAGAGAGGATGTCACTCAGGTCAAAGCAGACTGTCAAGAGGGAAAAAAAAAAGGAGGGTGGGGAAAGAGTCAAAGCTTCATCTGCTGGAGTGCCAGGCTGCTGTTCTCCTGGGAGCAGAGGTGTTAGTTTCAACAAGAAGATGTGGAGGGTGAGAAAAGGGGACAACCAGCTAGCACAAGGATGGGGAGAAATCCCATATTCTTTCCATGAGCTTAGAGGACTCACATCTGGGGCAGGACCAGGCTGTGTGAGGGTCAGTGTGAGGCAGAGACATCCCTGCTGCTGTCTGCAGTGCCTGTGTGCTGGAGTGCAAGAAGGGATGCTAAGGCCTTTGGCTGCACCCCTATGCACACACTGCCAGACATCCCTTTCAAATGAACCTGCAGGTCCTGGAATGGACAAGCTCCCATCCCAGGCTGGGGCCAGTCTCTAAGCCTGTTTGGGGTCCTGAGCACCATCAGTACCACACCACCTTTCTCCCTCACCCCTCTCCCCTCCACACGCTTTGAAGGTCAGACTAGATGGAGGGAGATTCATTTTTATCCTATGACCTGATTTCCCTTCTCATTTCCAGACAATGTCATTTTTCCTTATGACAGAAATTCCTGCTATCAGTTCCTGAGGTGCGTGGCTCAGTTACTGCAATCCTTTCCTCTCCCATTGCATTCACCTTTAAGGTCACCCAGTTCTTGCAATATGATGTTAAATTCATTTTTATGCCATCAGTGCATCATTAACATCTTTCTACTTCAGTCACTGTCAACACGAAATCTAAAATCAGGATCCCCAAGGAAGAGCTTTAGTGGTCTTCCTCCATCCCAATACTACTCCTCTCTAGGCCAGTACTTCTGGTTTCACCATGAATCATCATCACCTCCCCTCAGGTTCTTGGCTCTCCTTTTCAGGTGTGAAGGCAAAGCAGAGGCTTAGGAGGCAGCAGGTGAGTGAAAACAGATCACATAACTGAATTATCTTTGCTTTTAACTGCCCATAGTGGACAGGACAAAGAAAAGGAACAATTCACACATGGCCTATCTGAGATGTTCCAACTAACTGTCTAACATTCAAAACAGTTGGAGCTCCATTTTTTTCTTTGCTTCGAAGTGCACATCCATTAGGCTCAACATGGAGTTACAGGACTGCGACCCAAATGGGGAAAAATAGTTTAAAAAATTTATAAAACTATGGAAATCTATTTTTCGCCTCGCCTCACCTCCCCTCTCCTCCCATCAGTAAAACCTCTGTGGAGTTTCTAAAGAAAATATTTTGATGTCTGTTAAGAAGCCGTATTTTTCAAATAAAAATCTGATCGATTTTGTGGGTTTCTCTTTGTGATTAACAGAGATTGCCTAGTTTTGACACTCATGGGGAAGAGATGAGGATAATGGTGCTTGTCATTTAGATGAGTACCTCAGACAAGCAGATACAGCCACCAAGAGCTGATTTCAGTCCAGGCCTTCCCAGAAAGTACTATGTGATTTTTACTGTTCTTATCCTGATGGCGGGGTGAACCCTGCTGTAACATCTGTTGCTCAGGTTAAGATGGACAAAAACCTTCCTTTCAGTGAAGGAAAAAGAGTTTTGAGAAGTCAAAATAGTGACTTCTGTATCATCTCTGTGCTGCTCAGTTGTTTTTTTTACCAGCATGATTTAGGTATTCCTGCTATTTGAAATGCTTGTGGCACTTATGGGGGAGGGATCCCTGCCCCAGTTAATGCTGTGCATTTTGGTTAGTGGGTGTGCTCACATGGTCCAGGATAACCTAATGCTGAAATACCTTTGCTGAATGAGCCCCACAGCCTGGAAATAAACTTTGTGAAATTTTAGTGTAGAAGTGACTAAAGATGGACATCGCTTACAATTAGTGACACTTAAAAAAACTTTGCAGGTATTTTTGTGCAAGAAAATCTTTCCTCTCTTCTTAATTTAGTCTCAAAAGAAATACTTCATTTTAGGAGAGGCCTGGCTGCAATTTTCAAGTGAATGGATCTATTCTTGTGCTTTACTTAAAAAAAGGAGTTAGAAAACTTTACATACCAAAAATTCCCAAGAAGACAGCTGTCAGGAGGTGACATGTCGGATATGAAGTAGCTCTCCAGCTGGTCCCTGTCTGCATGCTGGGAAGGCATGTGGAGACATTTTTTCAATTGCTGTACTAGTTTGACATGTTCACAGTGGAAAATGATGTATCATTCTTGAGCCTTTGCTTGGTGGACACTTCAAAGTGCATTGGATCCTCGTAGAGGAGTGCCCTATTGTTAATTGTTCCTTTCACATGTACATTGGGATGAACATGGTGAGAGCAGCGAGGAACAAAAGGGCTCCGGTGGCCTCTTAGAGAAAACCCTGTGCAGCTCAACCTGAGTCTGACCTTGAAAGGGTGGGTTGCTCTGGTTTTTAAATCCCGCTTGCTGGTTCATTCCCCTCTGGCACCCCACTGTTACCAGCTGCAGGGGAATGGGATGCCGGAGCAGCGAGCGTAGCAAGGCATGGGGAGCTCCTCCACCCCTGCCATGTGTGCCCAAGGAGCCACATCCTGCACAAGCATCCTTCTGGCAGAAGATGGGCATGGCTGTAGTGTAGGAACTTGGAAAGGGCTTCTGCAGTGACTGTGTTGGAGGTGTGCGGGTCTGTTATCCCCCAGTACGCAGGCAAGTCACATCCACCCCCCTCAATCTAACTGACCCACTAGCCCTCAGTCCCAGAGCACAGCCTAGGGTTCTGGAGCCCCCATGATTTGATGTAGGTTTCATAATACATGGCACGAGTTTCCCAGGCCTCTGAGGACATAGTTCATTAACATCCTGAGATAATCTTTGACTCGCAGGCACCTGTCACATGTCTCTCTATCTCTCCCTTTTTCCACCTTGGGAAACCAACTATCTCTAGTGGGAGCCTGCACCATGAAATGTGGTGTCCCAGGCTGGGTTTGAAAGCTCAAGCACAGAAGGCAGTTTATTCCTGCAAAGAGAGATATGACCCCTTGGTATGCATCTCTTTCAATGAGCTAGACAAAACCTCTCCCTGTAGCCTCAGCTGCACAGAAGTGTCTGGGTGGGCCACACAGACACCGGGGGAGAGAGGCACACCTGCAAGTAGCAAATCAGCCACTGTGTTACAGCCCACCATGGTGCCAACAGCTCTGCAGCACATTCTGTTGCAGGATGTCCTGACCCCAGGGTCTCCCTAGACCTGAAACACCTCAGCCTGGGCACCACCACATGTGGCTCAGGCCAGACTGAGAGAAAAGGTGTGAACAGGGATGAGTGCACCAGTACAGTACTTGAGGGCACCAGTACAGGGATCCTGAGAAGTCATCCCTGAGGCCTCTGCCCAGACTTTTGTATAATGGCACAGTCTGGATCTTGGCTTCCTCTGATGAAAATTGGATAAATAGAAATAAAGTAAAGTAACAGTCAGTAAAATACTTGTAAAATGTGGCTGTTTTCATCCCTCAGTGCTCAGGCCTTTGATGCCTCATGTCAGTAAGGTAGATTTTACTTGCAAAATGTGTTGGACTTCAGTCCCTGCTTTCCTCAGCACACATCTGTGTTTGATTCAGAGCCGGCAGCATCTCCCTGATGATGGGTGCACAGGTCCTGTGCCCCTATCCAGTCTTCCCATCCCCAGGGTACTGGGGACTGGAGAGCAGGAGCAAAGCTTCTTCAGCTGTGGGAGGCAGCAGGTGCTGGCTGGCATACAGGCTGCTGCCAGCTTTGTGTCATCGGTGCACACCAAGGGCAGCTCTTCTGCTCTCCTCTTCCTCCAGCTCTAGGTTTTACTGTGCTTTTAAGTAATTGTCACCCCTTAGGGACAAGCCTTCGAGAAGGCAGAAGGCTTGCATAACTCTGGATCAGTAAAGGAAGCAGCTCAATTAGCATTTCACACGCCTTTTCTTCCCTCTCTTCTTACCTTCCCTGCAGCGGGCATGCTTTCCCCTTAAAGGATTGTCCTGTTTCTGCTCCTTGCCAGCGTTGGCAGGGTGACAGTAGTCGAGTGTGCAAACTTGTGCTATTGTCCCCAGGCCAGGGGGAGTCATGGAGACCCACTAATATGACACAGGAAAATGTTTGCTGATGGCAATTCTATGGGCTTTGTCTAACTCTTTCTCCATCATGACGACTCGATTTAAGTCTCTAACTGTTTGACTACAGATGCAAGAGTACTATCCAACTCCATCCTTTTGTTCGGGTAGTTTGAATGGGTAATTCAGCTTTTGTGTAACTCAATTGAGGGGGCAAACATAAAGACAAGATTCTTGAGCGCTCAAGCTCCCTTTCCATGGATATCTGCACATCTCTTTAGAGATTTGTTCCTTTCCTACCTTTTTCTGACATCATCCTCCCCTTAAAAAAAAATTCTCTGATGGGGAACGGTTAAAAGTAGGCTAGTCCAGTCCCCCGTATTATATTGTCCTGTGCCAATGAAGCATGTTTAGTATCAGCCCCCAGACAGCTTTGGAGAATGCAGAGAAAAGGGTGTCTAAACTTTCCTAACTCATCTTCAGCATTTTTGCTTCAGATTGTGTAATTTTTAAATGAAAGGTTTCCATCGGGGTGAAGAGGATAGGGAGAATGGTAGAAATCATGGGGAAATGATTGTATTTATTAGCTGTCTTTCTACGGCTGTCCCCATGGAGACAATTTGTGATGGCAAAGAATGCAAGGAGGGGAGGCTGATGCCTGATTGGGATGCTTTGTATTTGGCAAAGTGGCTTCTGATTGGCCTGGGAGAGCCCCGAACTCGCTGGAGTCGATATTCATTCAGCTTGCTCAAGTGCTTGCTAAACTGCATCCAAACAGTGGCGGGCCCTGGCTGCCTCCGCCGAGGTTGGCGGTGTGTAACCTGCCTAACGAGATTAGCGGGGAAGGGGCTCTCCTCTGCAGCGACGCAGCCGCCAGCACCGGTGAGAAAAGCTGCCGCGCGCCGGGTGAGTGTCCGTGCGTGCTTACAGGGCGGCCACCCCGGCTGCTGTCCACCTAAGTGCTCTCTAACAAGATTAGGCGCTGAGCTGGCTGGCACTTGTGAGCCAGTCCCCGTGCCGGTGTGCGCTGGGGCAGCAGTGCGGGGCGGTGGGCTGCGGGCACGCGTCCGCTCCGACGGGACTTTCCCTGCATGGAAGCGAGCTGACGAGCAACTTGTTTGCGCGGCTGAGAAGTTTGACATGTCCCCCTACCCTCCATCCATTTGCTTACTGCTATTTGAACCAAAGCTTCTTGCTCAAAAATCTGCCCGTCATGTTTCGCAGGTTTGCCAAGGTTTGTCGGAAAAAGGATTATAAACTTTTCATGGGAAACTCTGCACAGTGCATTCAGTGAGATGGCATCAGACAGCGAGGTAAAAACTCTACTGAACTTCGTTAACCTGGCTTCGAGCGACATCAAAGCGGCTCTGGATAAATCAGCTCCTTGTCGCCGGTCAGTTGACCACAGAAAATACTTGCAGAAGCAGCTCAAGCGGTTTTCTCAGAAGTACTCACGGATCCCACGATGTCACCCCAGCAAACCTCCTGAGTGCGGCTGGCGCAGGGGGGCAGAGGACCGGGCCCGAGGCCCCCAGCCCGAGGCACCTGACCCCGGCCCCCACGGCGGGGCTGCCGCCGAGAAGGTGATGCAGACAGCCGAGGCAGAGGAGAACCTCGCCGGGGAACGGGTTTTGCAGGAACAAAAACCCGAGGCTGCCCGACCGGACCAGGTGCCCATGAGGAAGCGCCAGCTCCCCGCCTCCTTCTGGGAAGAGCCACGGCCGGCCCAGAGCCTGACGGGCAGGGCCTTTCCTGCCAGCCCTGAGGGGCTCCAAGTCCCCAGAGACCCTCCTCCCTATGAGGGGAAGAAAAGCAAAAGGAGCCCAGACGCTGCTGGCCAGGAGAGCCCCCCTGACCCTGCGCCACATGCCGGGGAGAAGGACCCTGCGGGGGCCCTCTCAGGCCGGGTGGGTGCTTGGACCTGCTGCCCCTTCCCCTGCCCCGGCCCAGGCGTGTACCAGCCCCCGGGCGCGCTGCCCCCGTCGCCCTTCCCGGGGCTGGGGCTGTGGAGGAAGAGTACGGCCACGCTGCCGGCGGAGGTGCCGCACTTCTGCAAGGAGGCCGATGGCCTGGGGCAGAAACTCTACAGGCCCATGGTTCTGAAACCCATCCCCACCAAGCCCGCCATCCCCCCACCCATCTTCAATGTTTTCGGCTATCTTTAGCGGGGCGGGTGTCGGAGTCATGCCGAACACGACAGCTCCTGAGGGGGATTTGAAAGGCCCGGGCAGCCTCCGGGCACGAGCTGCGGGCAGCGCGGAGCGGCAGGGGAAGGAGGCCGGCGCTCACACCCTCTGCCTTGTGGGCGGGCTGGAGGGAATTAGTAACTGCTGGGAAGGTACTTGGGCTGCACTCTCCTCTCAGTACACGGGGGTAAATCGGGAATAAACCTTGCGAAGCCGGTGGTATGGAGCATGAGGCACACCAGGTCTCTCATCGAGGGGCATTGTCTGAGCCGCGGCGAGCGGAGCTGCGGGCCATTCATAGCCGCACTTGTAACACCTAGGAGACCTTCTGCACGTGGGAACATCTTTCTGGGGCTGCCCTGCGGCAGCAGCAGTGAAATGGAATTAATTAAATGCGTTCAAAGGGTTTTTGTACTTAAAAGTTATTCCAGAGAAGTCAAGATATTCAGGTCATTTCGGTATGCATGCAAGAGACTGGAAGGATGGTATTTGAGATAGAAACCACTTGCGATTGATTTAAGCTCTTGTTGTATGTAAATACTGAGAGAATTAAAAGAAAAAATAAGGAAAGAAAGGAGGTAATTTTATTTTGGTGATTCTGCAAATGCAGTCTGTTTAGTGTTTCCCCACTGGGTAGACACAGGTTTGATTTGCAACTGGTGGGGAGATATGAGGGCTGAAATCTCTGCCTATTCAGATTGATATAAATCAGAAGTAATTCTTCTGGGGCTAGGATATTAGCTAGTGCTAAGCTGGTGCAAATGGAAGTGGGATGAATTTCCACATCAGGAATTGCTCTGCATCAACAGAATAAATGAGGAATTGTATTAGTTTAATACAAAACCATTAGGTGTGATGGAAGAAAAAAGTAAAGAATAGACTGCCTTGATTTCTGGCTGAGAGACATCTTTTATTTTGGCTGATTTTAAGATGTTATCACAAGACCTGTCTGTGAATGTTTTTCCTAGTATTTTCCTATTTTTTTTAACAAATTGTCATTGGAGAATTTAATAGGAAGTGTTTTTAAGTTAGGTAGGTTTCTCTTAAACCCACGGAGAAAAGTGGTACTAAGACACAGAACATGAGATGTGAGAGGTTTAATATTGCAGGTGTGTGTATCTATTTGGTTATCCTGGAGTAAACCACTGAAGTCAAGAGAAGTATATTTTGGGAGGAAAAAGGGCCAGAGAATGGACACCTGTGATCTCCCAGAGCCTGAATCTGCTGTTGCTGAAGCTAATGGGAATTTCTCCCAGCATTCAATAAAAAAGTGGCCTTGATTGGTTTGGTCTCTGACTAGCATAGCTCTCTATGACTCCTGATACTTCTTCAAGGGAAAAACAGAAAACACTTCATTTGAGTGCCTTGCAGTCATTAAAAAGGTTATCATCTGAAGCAATTGTAGAGTATCATTTTGTATCTTCTGATGGCCTTGGTATTATATAACCAGGTCGCATCTTTTATTAGGATGTGAACTACCACTGGGATTAGCTCATTTGGTTAGAGCCTGGTGCTAATAACGCCAAGGTTGTGGATTTTGATCCCTGTACGGGCCATTCACTTAGGACTTGGACTTGATGATCCTTGTGGGTCCCTTCCAACTTAGAATATTCTGTGATTCTACTCCCAGGCTACAAGTGGTTTACTCTTTCCCCAAACCTCACACATCCCATCAGTGTTCACTTTTATGGAAATAATGTCTGTAAGGCATTAGTAGTGCAAGTCAAAAGTAGGAGTGGAGGTGGCTTTCATTGCGTTCGCCCTGCTATGGCACTTAATGTATGTATCAAGCCAGTACAGACCATACCTATAGGACAGAGAGCAGGAAATGTCTTTGGTAGCACATACCTGCAACTACGGGCAAGGTGTGAGGTGCTAAAGAGCTAATGTGGGGGTTAAAAATGTCAGGTTAGCTCTTGATCCAGAAGTGAAGATAGGAACATACTTAGATGCCTTTCCCTTTTTTGGAAAAAATCCATGAGGAAACTCTGTCCCTCTCCAAATGGACAGTAACAGAAACCAGAGCCATTGAAGTTAAAGGTAGGAGAACAAGGGCTTTTAATTTACATACCTGTAGGCAAGGACGTTTTTTTACATGGAAATGGGGGACTTTTCTCACATCAGTAGCTCTGTGTCACTGCTGTAATCCAGGTGCAGCCAGGTGCTGAACTCTGTCTCAGTACTATCAATGCAGAGCAGCCTCCTTGGTATTGGTCTGGATTTCCATCTGGGTGTCTAGACCACGTCTTGGAATGAACTAGTGGTATTGCAGTGGTTGCTGTGCTCAAGTGTTCCTTCTTGAGTTCAGAAGGGAAATTTCAAAGTGCTGTGGATCACACCAGAATAAGGATTTCTATAAAAATTAAAATACTTGGCAAAGTGGATAGCCTCTGTATAAATTTTATTTCTGAAGAAATCCAGAGAAAGAAGAGAGTTAAAACCAAGTTTCTATCTTTTGAATATTAAATTCCTAGTTTTCTTTTTTTCCATCTTTTAAAGTCTTTCTTATTTGAATGTATATTACTGCACATTTTCCATGTAGTAGAATAGTGTGTTTTAAAGTTATGATGAAGGATTGAAACAGACCATTCTAAATGACCTCTGACTCAAATATTTATGCTCCTACACTCAGATTTAAACTAATGTTAGTTTTTCAAAATCCTTTGTGACATGGAAGCTCCCCCTCCTCAGCCTAAAGGCAGGCAGTGGCCCTTACTGGGGCTTTGAACTGGAGCAGCAGTGAAGTAAAACACAAATGAACAGAAGACAATTGTTAAGTATATTCAAAATCCCTGAATGGGGATGTGTGAGACTTTCCAAAAGGTTTGCAAATAATAGCAACTCTGTCTCCTCTCTAGCAATACTTACTGTTCTCTCATCCCTGAGATTAACATCAGAATTATTAATTGTTCAAGCTTGGATTGATTCAGAATTTTCCTGGATATTTCTGTGTTTGGCTGGTTGATGGTTGATGTTGCTATTCAGGACAGCTGATAGTCCTTCAGAATCTACTTGTTTATTCATTCTTTCTTTGAAAGATGGAAACATAACATTTGAGAGCTGCTGTTTACGAGAACAATGCAGATTTAAACTTTTAAAAACACAATAGCTTTTATAAATAATGGGAAGGGAGAGGTAAATGAAAAAACTTCCATACAAAATGAAATAAAAAAATCAAAAAAGTGCACAAGAACATCAAGTGAATTGCACATGTTGCAGTAAAAAAAGTACAGTAACCTGGTCATGAAATATTCCTAGAACATTTCACATAAAGTCATTGTCTCTGAAGGAGTCTATCTATCACACTCAGTAAAACAAGCTACTTCACCTTGCACTAGAATTACTGATCTGCTTACAAAGCCTGGCTTGCCTGGGTTTTGGAGTATTTTTCTTTTCACAGTAACTTCTAGATAGATGCATTAAAGGCACATTGAATTTGTGCAGATTCAGTATTGTGCACAAAATAGTATGTCAGTGACTGGAGTGGAGAGGTAGTGGGCTCCATTTCAGTGCAAATAAACGTAAACTGAGTGTGTGAAGGTTTGCTTTAAAGATCAAGCAGAAAGGACTTAATAACATTGTAATTACCAGATTCCCCTTCTAACAGGTACACTCTTCTCACCTCAGTTTCTGTGCACAGCATGCACTTGTCCTTCCCACAGTTATGTTCCCATCAGACCAGTGCTCTCTGGCTCAGTGCCTCCTGCTCAGGACAGATGGTTGACAGCAACCAGGACATGGGTCTCCCAATAGAAATGAAGTTCTCTTGGTTGAAAGAAGAAATGGGTTTTCCATATTTGTCCCATTCAAACCCAGTTTCAGCTTCTCCAAGGACATAAGAAGAAATTACTACTTGCTAGACTTTTGTGGACACAAGAATGTTGTCTCAGGGGAAATTCCCAGTTTGGGATAGCTTACGAAATCCCACTTCTGGAATTATACGTGTAGTTGGTGATTGTGAACCCTTCTATCTGCCAGGGCTGCCACTGCACACCAAACAAACACTGAAGTGGTCTCCACCAAGCTCTGTCTGTATCCATCACCCTCTACAACTCTGCTTTGTTACACTTACTTGATTTCAAGGACTTCTGATTTACATCAATGTAAGACCCAGACCTTCATTGTTCAGCCCCAGAAAGTGAGAGATGTATGAACTCCACAATGATTTTCAGTCTCTCCAGGTACTGCTTACCAGTACAGGGCCTTCACTGGCAGAGCTGATACAGCGATTTCTTGCTCCCTATCCTTTTCTCTCCACCCAGTGTTTTTCTAACCTGAACCAATTCTCTGTTCACACTGCAGGAGACAAGGGAGTAGATCTTAAACTGGCAGTAAAGGAAGTTACTGGATGAAACTTCAGCAATGGAGGAATCTCACCTGACTTTCCAAAGCTTTAGAAGAAGATCAGTGTTCAGTGTGAATTGAAACACTGTGCTTTTTCAATTTTTGCATTGATAAAAGGGACAGCACTGGACAGAGTAAGCAATCCTGTAACCAATCCTTTTTCTGTTCACATCCTGTCCCACTAGTGATGAACACATTTCACACAAAGTCATCACAGTCTGTGTGCCCAGACAGATTGTATTACTTGTATTTGTGCAACACACTTTAGTCCTGTGTTAAGGTATAAAACTCCACACAAATAAAACTCAGTGCAATGTATTTTCCCTACTTACATTTCTATCACATTCCATGGATGGTATGCAGACCAACAAACAAAACCAGATCTGTAAGGTCTTTGGTGGGGACTCCAAGCAGACCATGGTGCACAGCTCCTCTGTCACCTAAGGTAAGGAATGAGCTTCTAGCATAAGATCTGCAAAGATGTAGTTCCAAATTTAGTTTCTTCCATACTTTCTTAGGTGCCTAGTGAGGAATAAAGCACTCATCAAAGCAGTTCAGCAAGTCACACCTGTCAAGTGAGCTGCAGTCACTGCCAATAACTGTTCATGGGCTCCTTGGCCTCCCCAGCTGTGAGGGAATGTGACTTGTTAAAAACTTCAATAAAAGAATTTCACGGACAATTATAGTGGTTCAGCAGATAGATGGTGACTTGTTAAGCTGCCATAAATCAGTTGTGGATCTGTAAATAGGTGACCTAATTTTCAAAGAAACAGAGATAATAACTTTCATCAGTGTCAAAGGAAGCTAATAGATACTTCAAACTTCCAAAGTCAGAAAATTCAGGGCTAAATTCTGAGATTTATATTCTGCCTCAGTAATATCTGATACTGAATATGATCCCCCTGGTTTAAGTGGAACGACACCTGGTGCAAGCAATTTGGCATTGTTAGGCACATGAGTAAGGATTTGGAAACCTGAGTATTCATTTTCATAAATTTTCAAGTTTGAATTCCATAATTTTGAAATAATTTCTCTTACTTTCGATCATGGTATTGTTATAGCCACAGAGGTCCAAGGAGGTCGGGTTTTGTAGAGATAAGATCTTCTGGGGAAGGAAGAGAATAAGTTGGTTCAGCAGTGTTGCCTCTCTCCTTCACATCACTCTCCGTTCCTGCTCCTCTAGGGCTTTGTTCTGTTCTGACACCAGCTTCATGAAAGCATAAACCTACTGTTTACAGTGCAGCTACTTCTAATTTACACCAAAAAAAAAAAAAAAAAGAGCTCAGGGTTGCTTTCAAATCTCCAGTCTAGGAAATTCTCTCAAGCAGAATTTCACTTACTTCTTATTGCAAATATAATACAGAATGAACTGCATTCACTGTGTGCAAATAATTCTTCCACCCTCCTTAAATAAACCTTTTCTTGACTTTTAAAGGATTCAGCATTTCTGGACTTTAGTCTATTAAAAAGTTCTGAGATTTGAATGTTCAGAAATCAAGTACTCAATAAGAAAGGTACAAAAAAAGAAGTAAAAGTATTAGCAAGGTGGTGTCAAAACATCAGGGAATTAGCAACCAACACACTTAGAAGAAATCCAAACAATAGAACAGAAACTACAATAAAAATCTCAGTCAGTGAAGGTAATGTGACTGTTTTCCCAAATATGTTAATTCTTGACAAGTTCTGAATTGTGACCACAGCAAGGATGCTAAGCTCCACCACAGCTTCAGGATGTTCCTCACTGATACTTGCTTCAGCACTACTCATTTGTCAGTGTTGGCTTTCATTTCTTCTTCTTTGCAGACTAAGGTCTGAGGTGAATTGTATGTGTTTTCTCCTGAAAAACCTAACAACAGTCTCCTATGTCAGCTGTCTGCTCCATTTTCTTCTCACTCATGCTTCAAAAGCACATTTCTCTTAGATTAGTCACGGGAGGGTGCTTGACCAAGCCAGCAGCAATTCCTCCCTGGTGTGCACCTGTGCCACGGCGGTGACGCCGGGTGCTACGCCGGGAAGCTGCTGCGTGTCCATTGTGCTTGGGGTCACTGTGAGTAATCATGCTGTAAGTACCGGATCAGTCTGTCTGGCAGAGGCAGGGTGTCAAGGAGTTTAATGCGGTTTCTTCCAACCAGGCTCCGTACCTTGACGCGGCAAAGATGGGAAAGAGGTCGTGGAGGTTCTGAAAGACAAGCGGGTCAGAAACATGAGCAGAAGAGGTTTTAACCTGAGGGACTTGAGCTCAGCTTGAGCAGGACAGTGTCAGGAAAATGGGAGAAGTAAGAATGAAAAAAGGGGTTTTTTTCTGTAATGAAGGCATAATGTGTCTGGGATTGGTGGCCGATCATCTATTCTGAGGCATGACATGGGGAAGGAAGTGGGGCTGGAGGATGGCGTGCGGTACCCATCTCAGCCGTAGCAATGGGCTTTCTGGGAGGATTTAAACAAGCCACTTCAAAGTATTCAGCCTTCCCACTGAAAATAAATGCAATAGGTACCAAATTTAGCTTGGCAGCAGAACACTGATTCTGATAAGATCTATGAAAGACCTTTTCCTGAAGGAAAGGATATTAGGAGAGTGCAACATTAATAAAGGCTTTAAAGGCCACTGGTGCCTGCTAGGCTGCTGTGGAGATGGCTGTGCTGCCCACCTGTCCTGGTCTGACTGCACTCCAGTTACATCCAAATGGGCCTTTCTGCACTGCAATGCTCACTCCCAGTGGGCCAGATCTATGGCTGGTGTGCATTTCACACCATAGAGCCAGTGACACCCCAGAAATTTCTGACCCTCATATCTGGTTAGTCACAGTAGGGAAATCCTTTCAAGTTTATGGGAGGAATACTAAGAGGAGATGTTGATGAGGTTTTGAATCCAACAGTGGGACTATTTGTGCCAGATTCTCTTTTGGGAGACCATACCTGCTTTTTCTTTAATGACAGCCCAGTCCTCATAGCTGTCAATATGCTCCTTGAGCCGGGAACAGAGCTGCACGTTACCCACATAATCCAGAAGAACATCAATGATCGGCCCAGCCCAGCGACTTATCTCTGGAGTAGACACCATTTCACAGAACTTCAAGGAAAAACAGATTGACTACCATCAGTGGGACATAAATGCACTTGTGGAAACAGCAAAAATTGCAATAGCCCTGACAGCTTTGATGGTACCTCCGTTCTACCAGCTGTGAGGGCAATCACCAGTTTCCCTTCAGAAAACTTCAACTAAAGCCTATTCTTTTCCAGCTGAGGTAGAATCCCCTCTTTGCATTCACAGGATGACAAATCCCTGGTGAAGTCCTAGCTCTGGAGCATGGAATAATGTTGAATTGTTTACAAGCCCTAAAATCCTACTTGCACAGAAATGCAATGGCAGAGGAACTTTGCCCCAAGCCAGTCAGGGGCTGCTGAAAGGTCCATGCAGTCTAGAGCCCTGTGACTGAGCATGCTGAGTCCTTTCACTTCTTGGGAGGGGCTCTGTGGGGCAAAAAGGAATCTTAGGGAAAGAGAGAGATTCAGAAGAGCGCAGCACCTCCTGCTTCTTGTGAACCTTCCAGTATCTGCAGCTTGGGGGGACCAAACACCTTACTAGAAACAAGTCTGGAGAAATCTCTGCACAGATGAATCCCGGGCTGTTTTACTCACTCATGTGAGAACTATCCTGGGCCTTATAGAGGGGCACCTTCCTTACTCAGTCCTGGATTGTGCGAATTTTCTATTGTTCCCAGTGCAAGCTGCAGAGTACCCAGATCCATTGCATGGAGGGCTGCTTGGAGATACTGAAGAACAGACTTAAGGACCTGACTTCGTGCAGTCTCATTTTAAAAAAATCTGCTCACTTTAATATAAATATATATATAATACCAGTCATTTTCATCTGTCTCTCTTAGGGTTCTGTATATGATGAAGATATCTGTGGATGTAATCTGCATGCAAGCAGTCAGGAAGTTTAACAGGAATTAAATCATGCTGTGTGGATAAGAACATGGCTGAATGATGGTGGCTGAAGCACCATCCATCAACTTAGTCGCACTGTCTGCAAACACCCTCCAAGCCCACACCAAACAGGAAAGAAAATGCACCAGCTTAAAGCTCTCTCAGTTTAAGCTCCTGTAACTAGATCAAATTTGATTATACATGCAGGAGTCCTAACTCAAAATCATTAAACTCTTGTGTGGATACACTTATTCAGAAGTAAAATTATATTAGTTCACCTACTAAAGAATAGAGCTGTAGAAAATAAGGTTATTTTGTTCAAGGTGAGAGCATTCATAGTGGTGTTTACTACTCTTCTGACTCTTATTTTTCACTAAACATCACCATGTAATGTTTCGCAGGACAACTACAGACAGTAATGTCAGAAGGATCACAGTGGACAACCCACAGTTTCCTACCTGGACTGCTTATAGGAAGTTCAGTTTTGTCTATCTGGCTGTCACTCTCCAGTGCATGTGTCACTGCCCTGCAGTTACCCGTGGGATGCACAGACTGGGCATCTGCACTACCACCTCCTTGCAGTAACTGCTTTATTAGAGTTGAAATTAAGACACATGTAGTGCAATAAAACACTGGATCTTACTTGCTCTCTTGTCTCCACCAGAGACCTTGTCTCCCTTTTTCTCTTTTCCTTGTTCACAAGCTCAACTTACAAAAACATCTCCTGGAATAAACACGTTTCAAAACACATTGCAGGGAAATAAGCACAGCAAAATGAAAACAATGCAGAACTGCACCACCAGTCAGTGGGATTGACTCAGGGACAAGGTGGCTCTGAGCCTGCGTTCTCGGCAGAAACCCGAATGCCCTCTCGTGGCAGTATGGTACTGCTGTCCCCACCTTCCCGAGATCAACAGCAGTTCCGGAAACGTGGAGGGAGTCAGCAACCATTTTTCTGTGTTCACTTTCTCCAGCACACATTAATTTAGTAGCATCAGTGACGATTTATATTTGTGCATTTTCCAAATCCAGTTACAGTAGTTCATAGTCTTTATAAAGACTTTATTCAGATTTATTATCCCTACGTAATCTTACGCAAGAAAATAGAAAGTGAACATCCTTTGTGTGGAGAAGGCTGTAGTTTCATAAGATCCTCTGTATTTCAGAATATAAACCATATCATAAATACATATCATGAAGCTACCACACGAGCCTCACTTTTATTAGACAAAATCCTAGCAGTTAAAAGCAAATTAAAAACAGTATTAGAGGGAAGGGATTACTTTTTTTTCTGTGTGCATCTGCCCTCACTGCTTTCTCTCTGGGCACAGATAAAATTTTATACAGCTTTTGATATCTCTGCCTCATGTGATGTGACCTTTGAAGCAATGACCCTTTGAGAGTGACCTAATATTTTCTTAGGCAATAGTTTCAGGTGAGATCCAGAAGGAACTGGTTTTGAGTGGCTAGGATACTATAGAGAGCTACAGACAAACCCTCTCTACTTGTCTTGGAATTCCATCTCTCTGTTTACTTGATGTGCTACCATATCACAGATCAAGAACTAGAGATGATATATTTTATAAATTTTTCTTTGACAAAAAATACGGTATCCTGGAGGAATTTTGTTGTGACTCTTGAGGGTAAAGCCCTGTTTAGGATAAGAGATTATTGTGATGGACTCTTAAAATTCTCTCTATAAGATTTTTTTTTTCCCTAGATATGTTACTGGAGAGTAAAGTCTTTTGAAAGACAGGACTGATAAAAAGGTCAAGATTTCCTAGGATCTTTTAATGTTTTCCTTTATTCTTTCCACCACCAAAGAACATATATTGGTAACCATACCTTCGAGATTCTTCTGAATGCCTCAAAGCTACACTTAAACTAGATAGAAGCTGATTTATTTCTTCCCTGATTCTTTGCAAGTTAGAAAGACTGCCATGCTGAGATTTCGTTTTTGTGTAGCATGTTGAAAGACAGCAGATTTTGAGTCGAGCATTAGGTTTTGAGATACATTGGAAGGAGAGAACATACAGAAATCAGAAAAAAAAGTGTAATGTGAGATTCTGCGAAGTCCTTTAAGGGATTGATAGTCCAATTCCAGCCCAATGGAAGCTGAGCCTAGCTGCATTTTAGAAAGGACTGCAAAGATGCATGTATAAAAAGTAGGTATCTAAAGCCTATAAGTGGCTTTGAAAATATGAAACCATGGACCTAAATCTCCTAATCTCCTGTGAAAACTTCAAATATAATTCAGTCCTATAGCTAATGTAAAAATTTATGCTCTCTCTCCATGACTGCTTATCCAGTAGACTCAGAAATTGCAGTTGTTTACATTCACTAGTTTACCATCATAGAGTGAAGCACTAGATTGTTTTAATGTAACCAGTGGCTAACATTCTGTATCAGACAAAACAAATCGTACAGGGCAAGTTAAAAAAGAAGGTTTCTACCACCCATATGCTATCATCCGTATGTTTGTCAGGAAAATATGCCTCACTCCTGGAACCTCGGGTCCAGAGGAAAAGAGCATTGTAGAACTGTCAGTGAGTCTATCAAGATGGCTACAATTCACTGTAAAGTCAAGCTATGGCCACAGTGGCTGTTGCCTACCTTCCTGCTGTCATTGGACGCAAACTTGGAATGTTTGCAGACTCATATTCAGCATTTTTTCTGTAAATAAAGTAGGGATAGTGGCATTTTCTCTCACAAAAAAGGTGGAAGAAAAAATACACTAGTTGTCAGAATCCACTGGTAGGAGATGTCCTCAGAAGTCCTGTAGGTAGACTAGGCAGTGCTTACCTGTACTACAGTTGGCTCCCTGGTCAGCTGAGGTTCATTAAGTCTTTCCCGCCTGTAATTTAATGCTGGGTGTGGGCCATTTCCGTACTGACACACAAAACAGGAACCTGCGTCACAGCCCAGATCCAGGAGATACTTCAGCACGGAAAGGTACTTCATTGAGAACATGATGGTAGCTGGAAATGTGGTGGGATGACTTGATATATAGACATCAATGTTTGCTCCGTGGTCAAGAAGCAGTTTCATGGTCTTCAGGCAGCCATGGCGGATGGAGATGAGTAATGGGTTAATGAGGTCAACATTGGGGTTGGCTCCGGCTTGCAGCAGCAGCTCTGTGGCGTAGATATTGTTGTTAAAAACAGCAAAATAGAGCGGGGTGGTGCGTCTGTCCTCGTAAAGGCAGGACCGCTCATCAGAGAGGGCAGCGTTGACCTCGTAGCCAGCATCTATCAGCTCTTCCAAGATGTCGTCATTGTTACGTTCGGCTGCTAAGTGCAGGGGGCTGATGCCACTACGCTTGACACGGGTGCGGCTGGTCACAGGGATCAGCATGGAGACAATCCTGCCAGGAGAAGACTCAGTGAGCAGCAGTGAGCTCTAGGGGATCTACAACCCTACAGCAAATCATGGCTTTATGATTGTACCTGTAAGGCAGAGCCCGCTAACTCGGGCACAGGAACAACTCAGAGAAACCAGAGCGCAAACCTCAAACCTGTCAGCAACTCCCTGTGCACCTACCTAGCCAAAAATGTGAGTTGTGTGACCTTCCCCTTTCATGGAGGAACACATTTTTTTGAGATTATCACTCAGTTTCTATGATGTAATGGCAGCTACAGGGGCAGTTACAATGGAAGAGACAACATGCTGGCATTCACCCACCCTGTTGTAACTTCTCTTAGGTTCCACAGCCCAAATGGCAGACAACCAGCCAGGAACTACCAGATATTCTGCACCTTCATCATCATGCTATGGGTAGGACTGAAGGAAAAGGCACACAATCTCCAGCCTGAGGTGCCAGCAGAGAAAATGTATCTCCCCACCTTCACAGGGTTTGCTTTACTGCTCAGCAGAGAAGGGTGCCAACACAAAGGCTGGCAGGTCCTGTGAGTCACAGCCACAGTAATAGGCTTGAGACCAGATGGGGTGAAACCCCATCTCTACAGGACTGAGCTAGGATAAAGTACAGATTTGGTTCCCCGGCCTTCCCTATTAGATTTTACAATTCAGTTATTACCCTGCATTGATCCCTGTCCTGGAGGCCTTCACTGTGTGGCTTTTGGCTGTGGCAAATCCATGGAGCTATCAGTGTCCATCCCAGGTCATGGGGAACCAAAAAGACAGTTAGTAAAGGGGAGAAAAAGAAGTAAAAATATCTTCCAGGCTGGTTTCCATATTTCAGCTGAGGGAGAAAAAATGTACAGCCAAGTCCTAAAGCCCAGTAAATGAGGGATTGCTATGAGAAAGCGTGATGTGGCCTTAAACACAACAACATAAATTGAGCTGCTCTAATATGTAATACGAATTTCAAATATATGATGCACAGGAGCCCTGCAGTCGCAAATCCATGATCATTTTTATGTCTGCATAGGTCTCTTTGGAGCTACATGGCCAAGCCCATGGGTTAAACCTTGATTTCCTGCTCCTAAAGTTGGGTGGTTTAGCCAAGGCCCTAGGTTGATGCTGTAGATATAGACAAGTCTCCTTAAGCTACTTTCAGAAAGAGCAGAGGCACCATCCAACCTGAGTCTGCCTGCTGTCTCAAGAGTTGCCCACACTCCCTGTGTAATGTCTGTGGAGAGAGGGATATCTTAAATAGGAACTTGTGTGAGCCAGGAAGCCAAGCACACCCTCTCCTCTTTCCCTCCCATGCAGACTACCTAGCAGTCAACAGCTCTGGTGACACACAAACATGCAAAGCTCAGTTTCCTACCATGTAGTGTGTCTCCTTTAAAATGCTGCATATCTTCAGCTTGACTGCAATGGCTGGTCCCAACACTGGGCCCTCAGACATATATTTACATAATGAACTAAGCCAGTAAAACCTTTGTCTGTGATGATCTTGTGATCCTGTGAAAGACTGAGCCTCCAACACTCCCAGGAGCTGAAATAAGTGTTGAAGATGCACAGCACTTTACAGGATTATGTTCCTATTTACGTGATGGACTGTTGATGTCTCCAAGTTACTTCTACGTCTCATTTTTAAACAAAAAGGCTTTTTAAATTATGTAAATATCTTGGGAAATTAAGCACTTTTTTTTTTCTCCAAGCAGTCACACTAATTTTCCAGCACTGTGACACTTGCCAGGGAGCAGGAGGTTTGAGTCCTGGTGAGCTGGCAACTTCCCACCCTCAGCAAATGTTCCGTAAGAGCCTAATAACAAAAAGGGCACAGAGCACTGTGAGGACACTACGCCAAGTACCAGCATTAGTCATCCCATGATCAAATGTTTTGAAGATTTAAGGGTCTGTTTTGTTCTTTCCCTCCAGCATATGTGCTTCAGCCAGCTTTTCACATCTGAGTTAAAGAGGCACTGCATCATTTCTGTCTGCAAGGGGCACCTGAACCTCACTGCAGGGGTGCCACCTCAGGCTCTGCATCCAAATGCTGCAGTGTCCTAGAGCTCAGTACAGTCCCTGTACCCCACATTTATTTTTGTATGACAAGCAGGAAGCATAAAATTTTTATCAGTTTAATCAAGTGTAACTTGAACCTGTGTCTCTTTCTCATCCTCCAGAGTGGGTCAGTTCAGTAATATGGTGCCTTTGGAGCCTTTCCTGTTTCTCTAGAGGGAGAATGCAACTCAAGTGAAGGCAGTCAAGGCCAGACAAGTCAGACCACATCCCATGTCTGCCACAGGGATGAGCTTCATGTACAGTTTTTAAATAGTGCCAAGATTCCCCTTATCCCTGACACCTGCTTCTGTGTTTTCTATTTTTTAGAGGTTATATGGAGGAGGAGGCAGAGCATCCTTAGTGTGAGCATGCTAAGAATTTACTGACTTGTATTTACTTAATAAATCTGCCCACGCTTCACAAAGTCTTCCCTTCTCAACATCTCAGTTCTAAGGGAGAAAGAGTTAAATGACTGCTTGCGATTGTACTACAGCTTATGAGATGACCCTTATGAATTTCAGGTCAGTATTGACAAGGTGTCATTTAAAATAAACAAACACCAAGCAACAAGAGTTGACAGTTGAGCCCTGGGACCACATTCTTGGCTTTTTGATGGTAGGGAGCCTCCGTGCTCTGGCAAAAAGTTGAAGTGTGGAATTCCTGCAGAATTATGTACTAAATCTGCAGGAATACAGAGGTCACCATGCAGGGTGTTATTTTACTGAATACCAAAGGAATTAAGAATGATCAGCCAAATGGGCTAAAGTTTTGTCATTTAGATAAATATTTATAAGAGAATATCTTTTGCTTTTGTCTTTCTTTTCTACTTAGTTTGCAGCAGTTGTGCACAAAATTTGTGCTCAGTCTTTTACAAGTGAAGGAATGCAGAGTTTGAACTAAATTCTGGTCTCATTTGTGCTGCTGGCTGTTGGGAATAATAGATATGAGCCCTGAATCAGGCCCTTGCTTTCATAACCCAGGAGTGAACTCAGATTGTGGAGTTTCCATGTAAATTTCTTTTCAGAGCGGGGTGTGGGACTACTGAGGGGACGGAAAGATTCAGAGAGCTAGCCCGTACTCTATATAGAAATTGGATTTAGATCAACTTACTGTACTTTCAGATAAACTTTTTAGAAAGTGAACAGCTGGAGGTGAGTTCTGTTTCTCGCACAAGAAAATGACTTTATAACTCAAAGCCTGAAGAAAAGTTTGAATCATACTTATGTTAGTCAATGCAAGGTATTCATGTACATGATGTAAGTGTATAAAGCTGTTACATAAGTTGACACTGAGCTGCCCTCTAGAATACACAACTTGCACAAGGAACCAGGCCTACTCCACCTACAGAAAATTAATATCCTCAGGTCTGTCAAAAGTGATTTGAGAAGCTTAATTGGCATTCCCAAGCAAATCTAAATGCTAGAATGGAAAACATTAAGGGAGGGTGTAGTGATGTTAAAAACTTTTATTCCTCAGAAATATGTAGGAATCCACTTGAGCAGTTCTCTGCAAGGATAGCTATACTGTCCAGAAACAGTCACTGCAGTTGGACAGACACTCTCATTTGCCTATTATAGAAGTATTTTGATAGAAACTGTGATAGCCAAATCACGAAAGGAGTCTGTTACTGCAATGAAAAATTAGCTGTGGGTCACTCACTCTTTCAGCAGTGAGGGGCTAAAAGCAGGAACTAAAACTTGCTCCAGGATCAGAAGTAAATGCTGTGGAGTTCAGGCTCAGAAGCATGCTGCAATGTCCCAAGTTACTGTTTACATGACAGTGCAACATCCCATCGCCAGACAGCATCTTCTAAATTGATATTCTTTATCACAGACTATAGTTTGTTGCTTTCCTAGAAAAACCTCTATTTCAGAGGACTGTTAATTCTACCCGATTCCTGCTTATTTTTTCCACTATTTACTTTTCTCCCTGTTTAAAGAATATGCTCAGCTCTATCCCAAACACATTTAATTTTAGAAAGAAAGCAGTGGGTCTTTTTATGCATTTGTCTGTTACAATTGAGAGTTATTTAATCACTCACTAATAAAATATATTTTCTAGACCATGAGAAATTCTTGTCCTTCTTTTCTGAAGCCTTTCAATTTCCTGAAAGTTTTCTGAAAGGAAGGATAACAGAATTGGACACCATATTCTAGAAACAGTCTCACTAATGCCCTAGAGATTCACTTAAGCACTTCCTGCTGTCAGCAACTGAATTATTGTTATTAAAACCTGAACACACCAGAGACGAATCCAGCATCTTCTGCTTGTGCAGAAGAATCACAATGGGCCCATGTAGGAAAATGATTGCAAACTATGCTGCAAAAGCTATTAAGGACTAACAGTCCCCACCAATAATTTTTCTATTGTATTTCAAGAGTGTTTTAAGAACTTCAGTTTAATCCACTTCCAAGATACATGATTTTTTTAGCGCTAATATGTGATGTCTTGGTAAAATTAAAGGACTCTTTCACCCCATCTCATTCCAACCTCCAAACACTCTTCGGTGTATAGTTTCTAGTGTGAGCTCTGCAAGCAGAAAGTCCACTTCTCAGCTGGTATCTGCCTTGCTCTCAATGCTCAGAATTAGATCTGGGACATTATATTCTCCTTTTTTTAAGAACTTTGGATTCTTGTCTAAAAGATGAAACCAGGAAACTAACTAAAACTTACTCGCAAATCCCCTTTTTGGCTGCTATGTGAAGAGGTAACAGGCCGTCCTTATTGGCTTTGTTAGCATCTGCTCCTTGGGACAAAAGAAACTCCACAATAGGTACGTGTCCATTTTTACAGGCTTCATAAAGAGCAGAGGCGTTATCACTGGCTTGTGTATTTATATCAGCACCTAGGAAGGAAGAAAACCTTTTAGCACCAAAAGGTTAAAATTAGATGGGAGGAACATACTTCGAATGAACACTTTTATTTCCATGACAGTGGAGCTATGAAATGTGAATACAGTCATATCAGAGGTGGTACAGTCATGTCAGTTATACACCTTTATATCATAAATTTACATTGGCTTATAATATGATGGGAATTTTATGAGGGACAGTTTATCATGGCTGGCAACCATTAAGTCCCAGTCATGAATCCAGGCTCCATTCAGCTGTAGCTCAAAGGTAAAAAAAATTTAAAATGGGCTGTTCTTTATAGGGCACGGCCTTCCCTTCAAACACAGTAATTCCATTAATATTTATTTGTTTACACTATGTATATATACTATTCCTGAGCAGGAGTTTGGACTAGATTATCTCAATAGGTGCTCTCCAAAATTCTATGGATATCTGTTTATGCTATATATTTATTTATATTTATCATTTATGCTCTATATATTCACACTGTAAGTACAGTTATAGTATTTATTGTCCTTTTTAATTTTAGTATGTATCCAGGGTAAAATAATACTCTATAAAATGACATCTGCTTGGTGCTGATCAACAATTCTAAACAGGTTTTATTTGGGTGTGCCTTAATCGATGAATATTGCATTTCAAAACTCAGCACCTGAGGCCATATCTTTGCTTCATGAGGGCTGGAGTTAGGCTTCAAATGGTAAGTTTTACTACAAAAAAGATAAATATTAACAATAAACTACTATATAGGAATTTTTTTCTTGAGCTCTAATGTGTGTTTGGCTTAATAAATAACATGCAGGTGTAAACCAAGACAATATTTTTTTGCCATAAACAATTTGGAATCTACATTTATCTGTTGTAGATATTTAAGGCCCTTAAGCCTGAGTTTTGACTGTCATATGCTGTACCATGGTGTTCTCAGGAAGGCTGCTCTATGTGTATCCTAAATGGGAATGACAGTTCACTGGAGTTTTGCTTCTAAACTCCAGTAAAGAAACCAATCAGTCTTCTGTTTGATCATGAAGACTCCCTGCCAGTGAGAACATTTCCCTGAGCTCTCACCCTAAGCTGAAACATCTGTGTCGTGTTTGGCCTTTTGAAGATGTTGTAGCTGGAAACATCAGGAAAATTACTGTGACAAAACATAACACAGGACTACGTTCCTAATGAGAAAGAAACCCTTTTTATGATGAAAATTGCTCATCATAAACAATGAATTATATAATTCCTGGGGTTCTCAGAAGAGCTTTTCAGGGCTTGAAACAATTGGACAGTTTTACTGGATTTTTTCTTGTGTATTTTTCTCAGAATTGAACTTTAAAGAGATCTTAATATCTAATTTGAAACACAAATCACATTCTAGCTTAGTTTAAGTCATAGGCAGCATGATGGACTAACTGGTCATACAAAACTCTCTTGACAAGACTAGCTGGGCAGCAGAACACATTTTTTGTTTCCCAACTCTCATATCTTTCTTAATCATACCAATTTTTTCAAAAGTTCTTCTTATCTTCATCACTGGTAAGCTCTTGTTTTGCAAGTGCAGGACCCAAATCTTACCGACATTGAAGATATTACTCCATTGTGAAAATATAATATGCCTCAGAATCGTAGTGATATCGTGCTTATTGTAAAGCTGTTTTACATGAGTGGAGCAGTAAAAGATATGTTTAGTGTAAATTAGATTCAAATTCACTCTGTTTATATGTTTTAGACATAGGGAGAGTAAGTCTGCTTCTATTTGATATAAACCCATCAACTCTACAGTAGTACTTTGTCTGTTTTCAGAGGATACATTACGAGGAGGACAGCTCACCTTGCCCATCACTGCACATGTTCATGACCAGATGGGGTTGGCTAAAGTTCAACTTTTGCCATCTATTAGCACCTGCAGCTGTCTTTTATGACTGACTGGATTTTAGGCTACATGTGTACAGCAATATGGGTTTAGAAAGCTGTTAGGAAATGCAGTCAGACAGCACTGCATTACTTCCCGAAGTAGGTGACTGTGAATGAATGCTGAAGAAGCACATGTGTCTAAACCATGTACTTCATGCTCTGTGAAAGACCCTACCCAGTTCCACCATCAGGAGCAACAGTTTTAGTGCCTCTGCAGGCTAGGCCTGGCCTCCAGAGACAGCAAAACTGTCAGGGAGAATTACTGGGAAACTGAATTATTAAGACTTAAATGAATAGAGGCATGTAAGCCATACTCACCACATCTTGCAAGGTATCTCAAAGCTTCCAATTGCCCACTCTCAGCTGCCACAAATAAAGAAGTGATTCCGTAGGCATTTGCTGACTCAATCTTGGCACCCCCTTTCACAAGGATGTCAATAATCTCCAGGTCATTTCGGGAGACAGCCTCATGGAGAGCAGTCCAGCCTCGATTGCAACGATGGTTGGTATCTGCATTGTACTGCACCAGGAGTCTTGCAGCCTCTGCATTCTTGCGCTCACAAGCTGTTTTGGAAAAAAGGGAAGAGACTAGGACAGGCTTTTGAAAATATTCTGGGTGTTGTGTATCCGTTTCATGTAGCCTAAAGCAATATAATACAAGTAGGCCATAGTAAGACCAAAGATCCATTTAGGTGTATATGAGGGCCAAGGCTGCTGACAAGTGACACTGTCTGAGGCTCAGAAAGGATGTGGCAGTGAAGCCAGTCTTCAGCTGGGACCTGGCTAAGTGTCCTGTGCAGGGGTTCTGCCAAGTCTGGTACTGGGGGGAATCTGGCCCAGCACATTTGTACCAACAGGAAACCACAGGGACACAGTGAGGTGACAAGGTGCAGGAAATAATTTATGAAGAACAAATGTGTTACAGAAATCACATGACCTGAACACTTTCTTTCCAAATTCTGTGCAAACTGACTCTTTATCTTGCCATGGCCTGCAGATAAAGCTCCATACAGACAAGAAAATAAAAAACTCAAACCAACAGTTGTGTGAGTCAGTAACACTTTCTCAGCCTGAAACAATTTATAGTTCAGGACCATCCTGAGCTAAAGATAGTTTCTTAATAATTTTGTTGATTTTTATTCTACCAATTCGTCCCATAGCTTTTTGAATCCCAAATCATGAGGCTTCCCACCTTAAGGGTGGGGGTCCAACCTAAAGGTACATAGGATGAGTAGCTACATTGAAAAAACTCAATTAGCATTTGTTGTACAATGTACAGAAGAGAGGCCCAGCACATTTCATAGCAATTAGTTTTTTCTTTGAAATAATAGTGTCTTTTTCTCACAGAGGTCACCTTTTGGTTTCAATTCCTCCTTTGCGATAGCTCCGTGGTGTTCTCCCCTAGGAGAACAGGTGTCACTCATATATACTGAAAACAACTATGTAATTAGACCTTTCTGTAATTATCTATCCATAGCTCTGCAGAGCTTAATTTGCTTACATATGAGGGATGACTATTTTATGACAGTTTTTTTAACTCTTTTTTTTTGTTGTTGTTGAGGATAGACTAGAAGATACTGCATCAAGGCTAGCCCGTTCTTACTAACAGTTCTTCTCTGGCTAAAGGGTGTTTTCACATAATTGTTGTTGTCATTATTATTACTATGAGCACTACTACTACTACTGTGGGTTTAATGCACAGCCGAACAACTTTTTCCATGTCAACTAAAAGCCAGAATTTTAAAACAAAAGCATTTTAAAAGCAGCTCTAATGCTAGGCATCCAAATCTGGTGGCAAGATTGCTGTTTTAACCAGTATTATGTGTTTTTAATGTTTTAGAGTGCTAAAAACTGTTACGGCAGGAGCAAAGGGGGTTGGACATGAAGATGTGAGAGATCATCTTCTCTGAATGTGTGTCATATCATGGATGTATTGCTAGTCTGCTAAAAGAAGAAAGTGTTCTCTCCAACCAGCAGCAAAATAATATATCTGTGTTAAATACTTTATCTACCTCATTGAATTGTTTATAATTTTATGACTCTCCCATAGCACACAGTCTGGCCTGACCCCCACAGTATATGAATCACTGGCATGTCTACAGTTACTGTACTTGCATATCTAACAGCTACTTAGGTCCTACTGTTTAGCAAAGCATACGTAGTCCTTCACTGCCCAGCTTTCTGTAAGTTTGGGACATTGTGCAGACAGCCCATGCTTAGGGCCCCACTGAGTATCTCACCCCTCAGCACCCCATCACAGCCTGCACCCTGCAGGACAGCCTCTGTTCCTGTCTGTGTTGCAGATGAGAAGAAACGCCATGGCATGGCAGGTCAGACACGGGAGATAGAGGACTACACAGGGAAGTAGAAAACAGGAGCTAATCACTGACTTTCAGCCCCTCATCCCAAGCGATCCTGCAGTTCTGCCTTGGTGGTGCCAGAAGAACTCAGCAGCCCTGGAAAAGCAGCTACCAACCTTTGTAGAGCGGCGTTTCTCTGGCCTTGTTGGAGATGTCGGGCTCAGCCCCAGCCTGCAGCAGGGTGAGCAGGCAGTCCAGGTTGCCCCGGCTGGTGGCCAGGTAGAGAGCTGTCTCCTCATTGAGGGTGCGCTGGTCGATGGTGCCAGGGTACGCTGTGAAGGAATAGTGAGCCCAGAGTCATTGTGGCATGTAATGAACAAGGATCTGCAGCACCATCACCCTTCTAAATCCTTGAAGGCTTAAGTAAGTTTTTATTGTTTATTTCTTTTCCTTTTCCATAAGCAATGTAAGTTAGGAATATACTATAATGTTACTATAACTCAGACTGAGTATCTAAATCTGTCTTCAGTGTAGATTAAAATGTTCAGCTTTGGCCACTAGTGATGCAGAAAGTTGTTGAGCAACTGCTCTTCAGCAGCAGTTTGAAAACAAACTACAGTAATTAACCACCTTCAAGCACCAGCAAAGAGATGCTGGGTTGGATCTCCCCCCAGGGGAAAGTGGCGTTATTCCTGTCAGCTGCAACAGCCAAGCAGCTCACAACAGTAGAGAGCTCAGCTTCAGGGCCTTAGCATGAGAAAGCCAGGGCTTGGCAGGATCTATCCCATGTCACTTTCTCCCAAATATCCTAACTTTTAGAGGCTTCAGTCTGGAAACGTACTTTCCAAGAGAAGGTGAAATTAATATACAGGCAGGGAGGTTGGAAAGAAGCTTCATACACAGCCCCAGGCCAGGATTGAAATACTGCTAATTCGGCCTTCTAGTTTATTCATTTTCATCTTTTCCCTTTTGTAATTAGTTAGTTTTAGCTTCACTGACCTTTTTGCAACAGGCTCAGGCAGCCCACTTGGCCATAGTATGCAGCTTCGTGGAGGGGTATCCAGCCATCCTTATTAGGTACAGAAAGGTTTTTTCCTGATTTCATCATGTTGCATACTGCTTTTTCATCTCCATTCTTGATTGCTGCCACTACAGGGTCAATTTCTCTTTAAAACAAGATTAAAACTTGGTTATTGCTTCCTTCATTACTGAGAAGCTTTCTGCAGCAACATCACTGTTTTATTTGGCCAAAATAGTGAACCCCTGCAGTCTATAAAGCAAATATTTGTACCATGAGACACCACAGGGCCTGTAAAGGTGAAATTTGTCTTCTCTAATTTTGTCATTGTCAGCAGATCAGAAGAATCACTGTCTGGAGGGACTGATCTCTCTCCTCAGAGTGTAAGGAAAGTGTAGGTGTAACTAATATCTGACATAAACACTTATATTTCAGATATTGGGAGTTGTGGAAGACTGGCTCTGACATTGCTCTATACACTGTGGAGTGTCCATGACTGTGATAATTTCATCACCTTGCTGTTCCATGTTGCATGGTGCTTCCATATGAGATCTTTTAAATAAGATCAGCTTTGAAGAAAATTACCCCTGTTCAATCTTGAAGAAATTTTTAGATTTGATTTGCAGGTGGCTTTAACAGAAATTATCAATAAATCTTACTCTTGTATTTTGAAGATACTTCATATTTCCTCTCACAATCCTGTTTTCAGAATTTAGCCAGTCCACTTATGAAGAAGGGAGAGCTCTGGTTAGAGCATGTGAACACTGGGGTGTTGGTCTTGGCTCTCCTTTCTTCATCCAGGGAGGACTGAAAAAAATCCACCTACCCAGATCCCTCTGCCAAGCATGCATTCCGCACACTCCAGGCAGCAACCCACTTCTCTGAGCTCTCTGAGTGTTTGCAGAGCAGGGCTGACCTGGGCACACCAATCCTATTGCAGAGCAACAGCGACAGCTCCTGTGAGTCTCCCCCACACAGCGGGAGTCCCAACACTGCCTGACAGTCACTGTGCCCCGGGTCAGCAGTACCTGAACAGGACATGCCACCCTCCTTCCACCCGTTCTGAGGCTGCCGGTAGCACGGCAGAGGTAGGGAGCTGGGGAGCTCGTACCCGGCAGCCAAGGCAGGTAGGACCCTTGCCCGTGGTGGGCAGCAGCTCTGTGCATGTTGGTGGGCTGTGCCTTCCAGTGTTGGCATCAACACTGGAAAGGATAAGGCAGCCATAGCATTGTTACTGTGATGCACTAAATAACTAAGATTCAGCACGGCCAACACCGCAGAGGAAGAAGCACTTTACCAGTTCTAAGGGGGACTTGCAGAAAATGAATGTGGGCTATAGTTTCAGAGACAGAAAACAAGAAGTTGAAGAAAACGCTGGAGCCTTTGTGGTTTGAACTAGCTCTACAGAGAAAAGCTTGCAGTCGTGAAGCCAGAGAGACGCAGGGTGCATGTCTCAGACTATTAGCACTGCCAGGGCAGGAATACAGCATGTGATGGAGGTCATGCAGGCCAGTGATGATGGGAACAACCAGAAACTCCAGTTATGACAGGAAGAAAGTCTAAAATACCACAACAGAGTGAGATCAGAGACAGAAAAATATGGGCAGGTCAGCACAGGCATCCTCACAAAGCAGTATACTGGTGCAACTTCTGCACTTAGTGGGAGTTACAGGAGTAGCACTGAACTCCATTGCCTTGTAGGGGCTGGACAGACCAACACTGAAACTCACACAGGCCTCACTAATTTCTGTTTGCCAAAAGGTGCACAATCTGTGCCATAAACACTGATATTAGCAGTAAAAGAAGTCACCAAGCTGCTTTTCAGGACCTGGAGTGGAACAGGTGATCTCAACGCTTGTGCCAGGGCATGGGAAAAGACACCATTTCCCAGGTGAAATAGTACTTGGTGCCACTTGCTCCTTCTCTATAGCTGGAAGCAGTGATTTCAAGACAGTAGGGTCACAAAAATAGCAACACTGGAATGAGGAGAGATATGGGACACAAGGCCGGGCATTTTGCCTGAGAAGATAACAACTAGAACAGGCAGCTGCTGTCCTGGCCACAGCCCTCCCAGGAGGAATCGACTGACGTTGTGATAACTGCTGGCCGGATGTCCCAGGGACGCTGCTGTACCTCCATACTGCTTAGAGCACCCTGGGGACTAAACCTAAGATTCCTAATTGTGTACATATAATAGATTTTTATACGGGTGTTTGAGCATTTTGTTGAAGTCTGCTGACAGCAACTATTGGCATTTTTGGCTGGGAGGGGAGGTGGAGGTGGGGGATCTTCATCTTTCAACACCTCTGGCACAAGGCTGCTGAAACCATCTGTTGTTCTGTGCAAAGACTCATGTTACACATGTAGGGCTGTGACCTCAGGATTTGGGCACATGATATAATTACTGGTGCTTAATGAATTACTGCATGCCAGGTGGGCCATGGCAGGAGTCTGCGCATGGGGCCGGCTCACAGCAAATGCAAGGTAAATCACATTATCTGAGACCTCAGGGAAAGCAGGAGGGTACCTTGGATCTGTGCTAGGGTTAAAAATGTGTGAAGAATCAATTACTGTTCTGCTTAAGCCCTCAGATGTTGAATGAAGCAAACTTCTGTTGGGTTCCTTGACCTTAAATGATTCCTGAGTAAGATGAGGGGGTTTGCTGGACCAGGCTGCAGATGCTTTAGCCAAGAAAATTCCAGATCAGAACAGAAAGTTTAATGAATCTCCATGTGAAATCCTTTTTTTCTGCCTGGCTTATAGTTGGCTGTTATAAAAACCCACCACATTCTGCTGCCTGGATTTCATCAGATATAGAAAATGCAAGTATTAAAACTATGGACGAAGTCTGAAGATATGATGAAATCTTAATCTTATAGGCAACTCAAAAGAATTACTGCATTTCAAAGACCAGTAGGCAAGATAATAAATACCCTTGCAAATGAGATATATGGTGAGATCAATTCTGAGTGCTGAAGAAGAGGTTCAGTGGAGCATAGAAAGGTTCAAGAAGCTCCTTCTTTTCCTGGCAGCCTGGAGAGATGCGGGCAGGATGAAGGAACAACACTTCCCCAGGTGAAGCCTAATATCATCCCTGCCTAGCTCTGAGACTAGGGCTATAAAACAGTCATGCCATCATTGTCTCCTAGGACTTCCCCACTGTCTTTTTGCTCTACCTGGCAGCAGAGGTGGGCTAGTTTATCAGCCTTCTTGTACATTGAATTCTACTGAGCTACCTGGTGAAGAAGAATAGCCTCCCCTCAAGTCTTCTGCTGCACCCAGAGCATCAGAGAGGCATGCAAGGAGTGCAGAGCAATTAAGTGAGAGGATGTGATTTCAGTGTGGCCAAGGGAAGCTGGCAGGTGACAGGGATAAGGCAGGCTTCGTGTTGTAGCAGGAAGAGATTTTCACAATGTCAGGGAGTGCAATGCCAGTGGAGGGCCAGGAACAGAGCCTTGATCAGCCAGGATGCAGGGGGAAGTGGGGGAGATTGTAAAGCTGGATGAGGGGTGAAAGGAAGAAGAGTGGTGGAAGGGTAGTCACTGCACCAGTGCTTCCAGGGAGGGACTTGTAAGATGCATTAAACAAGATTTGAACTGGGTAGATAGAATAGGTGGGAAATTTCTTTTCTGCAGGACACAGGGAAGTGCTGGCTGTAATGCTTTCCTCTTGTGATCTGATAGCTAAGGGCAGGTGCATGTATCTATTCTGCCCTGCACAGAGGTATAATAAACCTGTCATGGTCCAGACATTTCCAATACACACAGGCACTGGGACAGAGCTTGGGCCACTGTCTGCTTTTCTCATCCATGACTGTGTTCAACTAAGCTTATTTGCAGCCTCTGCCAACAGCAAAACATGGCCAGGAGGACCAGTCAGTCAAGCCAGTGTCCTCCTTGGGCAAGCAAGCCCTCCTCAGTGTGGCTGGACAGCACAGGTATGGCTGGGAACAGGCATGGCATCTTGGGAACATTTATAAAATACTTACTTTGAAGGACTGGACTTTCTCACCTTGTTTGTATACTGTGATATGTTTTTCCCCCTACTTTTTCCCGTTGCTGAGCCCTGAACTTAATACAATGCAGTTACTATCAGCACCTGCTTCCCTCATCCATCCTGATGATAAGTGAGCCAGCCTATATAAATTAACCACAGTGCAGTCACCCCTTCCATGTAGTCCTTGTCACATCAGAGCTTCTGACTGACCCAGAGTCCCCAGGACATGAGCACTGGGGGGGATGGAGAGAGATGAAGAGGGAGAAGAGAACAAGGGAGATTTGAGGTGTGTCACCTGCAAGAGCATGGGCATGGTCTGGGGCAGCAGAGAGGTTGGAAGGAAGAACGGGAGTGCAGTGAGGGTGAGGTGCAGGTGTCAGTGAGACCTCCTCCAGATGAACACCACCATTTCCCCCCACCAGGCACCATCACCACCCAGAAGAGATGTCTCAGGGAGAGAGTGGGTAGCAAGGCTTGTTTTGACCCCAGGGGAAAGCAGGAGAGGGAGAGGGAGACACTTACACGGACTGGGATGTGCTGCTGTCGTACCTTCGCCTGACCCCCCAGGCTGCCCCCGAGCTGGATGGCTGAGCACGGCCTGTCTGCTGGGCCGCCAATCTGGAGTGGCGATGACAAGAATGAAATAAGGAGAAATACTCCGAATAGGAGAAACAGGTCATGCTGAGGCAGAGACAGAGACACACATCCACAGAGACGGAGCGCGAAAGCCTGCCGGTCAGGGCTTTGAATAAAAGCAGATGGCCACGGCTTGCTCTGCACTGGATTCAGCTGCTCACTCGGCTCGAGTTTATTTTTGGCCCTCTGAGGAAGCGTCAGGGGATTCAAATGACCATATAAGACAACAGTGTGGTTAACCCTACCACCACCACCACCACACAGGAAGCAGGCACAAAGCGAGGTGAGGTGACATTCATCACCTCCGAAGTGCCATGCAAGTGGGTCAGGGTGGGGGCAGAGGAGGACCCAGAGCCACTGGATGTCAGCTCCATTTCCAGCTCGGCTCTCCCAGGTGGCAGAAGAGTTCAGCAATGCTACAGATTTGGTGCTACAAGCTCTAAAGGTTTTCCCTTTGGTGAGAGGTCGAACACTGCTGGGCTGAGGCAGGACAGGTTAATGCACAGAACTGCTAATGCTGCTTTTTGCCAAAATAGCTGGTGTTGAAGGACCTCCAACAAGGTCAAAAACAAATGGCCAGGGAAGTCCTTATTCTACCCTGCATCGGGTCTCTACAGGAGAGCTGACTGTACAAGTGCACAGTAACCACACCGAGAAACCACAGCCTTTGGGAACAGGACTGCTGGCAGCACAGCATCCCGATTCCACAGCTATGCATATGCTTGCTGCTCATCAAATTGTCCCCAGCTTCCCAGCCTTGGAAACCAAACAACCACAGGTGGTAATGAGCAAGGCATCAGAGGGTGGTGGAGTTATGAAAAAGGAGGAGGAACAGAACTTTTGTAGCTCTCCGTTTATTAAAAAAGGGAAAATTAAAGTAACTTAAAAGATTAAAAGGATATTTTTCCTTGTTTTGGAGGTGACTTTGGAGTCTATTCCCTTCCTCCTTGAGAAACCTGCCTTTTGTAAAATGAAAGGGGAACTATATCTGGGTTTCAAGCTGTCAGCAGGTCTCTGTGACCACAGCTCAGCATTGCAGGGGAGGGGGATGCTGCCATGATTTGGTGTCTGGAGCTGCTCTTGGCTAAGAGTGGCATGCTTGAAGTCAGACTGATCTGAAATAAACACATCCTTTAAAAACTGAAGTATTTAACAGGTAGTCAGCTCACACTGTTTTATATACGTATTTTTTGTGCCTCTCTTATGTTTTCCATAACAAATGCTTTGCTCCCTCTCTGGAAAAGCGTGGCATACAGTGGGGAAAAGGAGCAGCTGGCCTTGGGAGGGCTTCTGTCGTTCAGGAATACTTGTGACTGTGCCCCTTTATTTGCTTTATTTGTTGCTTAAAACAGACAACATCAAGCAAATTCTCCTCTCGCTGCGAGCACGTAAATTGTTGACCTCATTGGATTTATAGCAGACTCCGGCTTTGACACTAATGACAGACTTGCAGAGGAGCTGCCTGGCAGAGCTAATTAGAGAGCACGTGCACTGACAGGGAGCCTGTTTTCCCTTCCCGGGCAGGGCTCTCTGGGGGAGCACCTCGGGCTGGCACTCGCTTACCTTTGCCAGGGGTAGATGCGGTAGGGAGGGTTGTGGGGGCTGGCACAGCTCGGGGCAGCCACCTCACCAGCATGGGCCACCATCGACTTCTGGGGGCTCTGGGCCGCTGGCTGAGCCGCTGGGTCCTCTTCCAAGCTCTGCTGGATGGCCATCTTTATAAGCTCATCTTCGCTCAGGCTGCTGTACAGACTGTACTCCTCGCAGCCTATCGTTTGTCTTTGAGTGTTTGCTGCCGTTGTAGCCATTTTTATGACTCTTTGCTTTCCTGTAAAAGGAAGTTGTGGTCATCAAAATCTGGAAAAAACTCAACTATTGTGTGCTGTCATTCAGGTCTGCCTCTTAATTAGACTGACCAGAAAACCCTTCAGAAATCCTTCACCAGGGAGAGAACATTATCAGCTAAAATCTGCATGTAAACTTAATGAACTAACTCCTTTCAGTTCCACAGAAATAACTGGTTTAGCTGGTGTTTTTTAAAAGAGGGGGAGTTGCTGCAAGCAAGGCAAGTTTTTATCTGCTTATTCTGGTTACCACATCTCAAGAGAAAAATAGGTAAAGGAAATCCCCTTAAGATTAAAGAGATACATTTTTGAAATTTATTTGGGAAAAGAGCAGTGGATGTCTCTTTTTACTGGTTTTATTTCTTGCTGTAATTGCAGGAAATTAAGGGAAGAGGTTTGTCTCTTTGCTGGTTTTCTGTAAGGACAGGTTCTCCACCATGAAGTGCAAAGAGGCTTTGTAATTTTTTCCACCTTATCTGGAGATCTCTCAAGCAACATGCAAAGCTATGCTTTGAAGTGACTTTGTTCTGTGAAAAAGGAAAAAATCAGAAGTGAAACAGAGCAGTGTGGTGTTGCTCTCCTCGCTGAGTGAAACAAAGTTCAAGGTCATGAGTGAGATGGAAATGAGAGAAGGGGGAATTGGGCACACTCAGCAATCACAGAATGACTGTGAACCACCACTGCAGGACTCTAAAAGGAAAAGACAATTCAAGACACTGCAGAATTTCCAGCAGTGATAGGGACGTACTAATGCCATGAATGGTAGAGTGCTCTAGCAGGATCTCATTCGGATGCCAGAGAGCACTCTGGCCATCAGTGTTCAAGAGCCAAGGGTTTATTTTATGGGAGGAGGTGGAAAAGCTTGCCTCTCCTAAGGAGATAACAGCCAGTGCAGAATAGGTTTGATTTTATAAGCACTGAGCGAGAGCTGTGTAAAATAACAGGGAGCACCGGGATGAGGAGCAATGGGAACAAGCTGCTCAGGAGGACATGGATGTGACAGGGGAGGACAGGGACCTAGCAGGAGGGGACTGTGGAGGCATGTCCCCTGGGTGCAGAGAGGTGAAGGGCTGCCTGAGTGTACCAGTGGGGTTGCTGAAAAAGCTGCCTGCTCCTACCCTGTGGCTGCCAGTCCCTGTCCCATCAATGCCACAGCAGGGTTGGTCTCCAGCTCCACACAGCCCTGCTCTGCCCAGGATCAGGTCCTACTGATCTGGGCAGCCGGCAGAGCCATGAGCATGAGGACAGCAGAACCACCCAGCTTCCCACTGCTCAGGAGCTGCCGCAGCAGGAGCCTCAGGGGAGCTGTCAGCTCCCTTTCCCTGTACAGCTGCTCTCCCCCGAGTACCCAGGTCAGCCTGGGCACTCACACTGACACCAATGGCAGAGGGGTCCAGCAGGCCACAAGCCTCACACCAGGAAAGTGCCGTGCCGTAGCAGCCCTTGCTGCTGTGTGCACAGCCAAGAGACAGTCCTGACCTGGAGGAAATGGCAGCTCCCCAAATACAGTTTGAAGAAATTGCAAGAGCTTGAATCAATCAATTAACTTAAAATCTTGGATTTAGGGTTTTCACTTCAGACATGGTGATATGTCCCGCATCAACAGCCACCTCAGGCTCTAAACCCACTCCAGAAGAAGTGGGAAGACTTTAGGGTAAAGGGAAGCCCAGCAGATTTCAGATTGACATTATGACTTTTAACAACAAAGGATATATTTTACAGCCACGAAAAATGCCAAAATAAAACCTTCAATTGCTGTAAATAATGCAACCCAATTTTGGTGGTTTTTTCTCTCTCTCTTTTTTTTTTTTTTCTTTATTTTCAGCCAGATCTCTCATGGCTGCTGTTGCTTCCCTTCTCCAGTGGGTGCCTCAGCTCTGCCGTGACCCTCACTGTCCCGAAGATCCAAGCCCAGGCGTCACAGCGCTGATAGCCTCCCTGTGCCCCCGCTGCTCCGGTACCTGCCTTTGGCTGCTCTCCAGCCAGCAGCTGGCTGAGAACCATGACACAGCTTCGTTTGTGCAGCAGCTTCTGCTGCTGTCTGGCTTGCTCAGCCCCTGGCATGCTGGGCAGTACTTACATAGTCGCTCAGCCTAGGAACTCACGTAGTAACTGCAGATGTGTGGAATCCACGGGCTGGAGCTGGAAGGCTCGTCTGCAGCATCCAGCACTGCAATGCCTGAATGTAGGGACCTGGCCCCAGTGGTGACTCAGAAACCTAAACAAACCCGTCAGCAGAGAGGGCAGGATCTGATCTTAAGCTCCTAATGGAGGTGATGCACAATGAATCCTTGGAGAAAGCAAGAATGGCGATGAAACTGCTCCTCTCTGAGGGCAACCCGCACCAGTGCAGCCTGGGACACAGACCCCTCCTCTGCATCCTCCCCATTGCCAGCATCCTCATGGCAGTGAATCCATCACTGCTGTGCTTCTGAGCTGGGTGTTGCAGTGCCTTCTGTGGCAGCCTGGGCTTTAAGGACTGTACAGGAGACCTCTGCCAACACAGCTCCACACCCTGGCACAGAGGAGCTAACTGATACAGCTGCTTCACCACATCCCAAATGGATCTAGGTATAAAGGCCACTTCTGGACCTTCTTCCCCTCCCTCCTTCTGTTTCACACATTCTTAAGGCAAAGGGAGCAAAAGTGAAGATTTTAAATTTGTGGGGATCACTCCTATTTCATCCTCTTGTCCTTTGTAGGGGTTAACCGGTCCAACCCACTCACAGAGAAAAGGGAGAACCTCTCCTGCATGTTGGTGAGCCTCACTAATCTAAATATTTTGACAGGAATTCCATAGAGTGCAGAAACAACAGTGTTGGCTGCAGCTCCCATCACTGACTCATCCTGCAGGGAGAAACTTCATAGGGCTCAAAATAGAGAAAGCTTTCAGTTCTGCTCATGGCACTGCACAAACACGATGAAGGTGTGGGGGTCACATCCTGGGGTTTGCAGGAGCTTTTGGGTCCTTACTGAGAGCCAGGGACAGCCTTGGCTGCCCTGAACCCCTGCACAGAATGTTCTAGTTGGGCTTGAAGCTGTTCCTGCATCCCCCTCCCGTCTCCACTTGCTCAGACAAGTGTGTGTGTGCAGCTTGCCTGTGTGCTGTGTCTGAGTTTGGCAGGAGGCAGGGCACGTGCCCTCTTCCCTACAGCCCCCTGCAGAACGGAGCACAGCAGAGCCACCACCCTCCCCTTCCACCTGAGGATGCTTTTGTTTGGAGCTGTGGGACCACAGGACAGGGGCACTGGTCTGAGTTATGTCTGTAAGAAGCCACAGTGAGCCAGCTGAGCTGCAACAACAGGCTGAGCACATGCCCTTGACTGGAGGCTAATGCACCACAGCCTGATTCAGTTTACCCTTCTTTCCCTGAGGCCAAGTGCAGTGGCATCACCTGGCAGTGCCCTTGCTCAGCTGACACAGCAGGGCTAAGTTTACCCCATCTGAGTCCATCGGTGAACTGCCAGCCACAGACTTACGAAAATCACTAGGCTAATGTGCTATAAGCTAAATATTTTCCACCTTCTGTAATGAAGGTGTGAAAAAAATCAATCTTTATTGCTAGAAATGCTTGAACTAGTTTGGATTAGTAAGATCTGGCCAAAGTGGTCTTTCTAAATGCAGCTTGAATCTATTTCCTTGCTCTAAGCCAGCTTACTGTAGGTTTAAAATATTGGAATTAGATTTAAAAGTTAAATGCTGGGTTTATTCTTCATCCTAACTTTAAGTTTTGGGGGGATATTTTAATGTTTGGCTGTACTCTGCATTTCTCTGGCAGCCCAAGAGCCCATCCTCACACGCAGGTAGCACACAGCATCTACTGGGACAGCAGAACCTGATTTTTAAAGCTGTGGGTATAGTGCCTTTATTATTCCTTAGAGAGTGCTTTGCTTTCAGGTCTGGGTGGCTTCACTAGTGATCTCTCTTGGCAGAGACATGTCTTGGGATTCTGCTGTCTGTGCTGCCATTTAGTAGCTCAGTCTGACAAGATCTTCTGTAATCTAAACTTACCACCATTTCCACATAGAGTCTGATCCTGATTTTAATTTTGCCATCCTGAGCTGAGTGAGAGTTTTTTAATTCAGATGTAGTAATCAGGCCTGTGCCATACAGAGGCAACTGAGCTGCATCCAGTGACCAGAAGGTAAGGCTGGAAATAAAATACTTGTGCAAGGACCATGCTGCCACCTTCTAACCTGTGCTGATGAGCAGCTGTACCTGGTCGATCTCCAAAACCAAAGGTACTGCTCACAAGGGGGACTACTGGTAATCACCTACATGATGGCAAAAGCCAGAGACAAACACAATTAGGTTGCTATTACATTTGGACTACAAGCTCTGTCAACATACAGTGATTAGGAGAATGGGCCTCTGATCCCTGATGCAATATAAATAAACAAGGATTACGGCTGGCTTTGAACATGCAGAACCGTGCAATTCAATGTCATTAGCATCTGAAACAACTGGTCCCCGTTGATAGCATTTCTTTAAAGAAAAGCTTAGCGAGGCTGCCTGTCCCCCTTCAATAGATCCCAGGCAGCAGAATTAGCAGAATTGCTTATTTCTGTCAGAGAAGGATGGCAGGTGAGTGACAAGGTCATTAAGGGAACAGAGCCAGACTTTGCCTGCCTTTGCGCTGAGTTTATCCCAGTCAGCTTGTAACTGAATACAGAACCTTGTTATTTATGGCTCCGGGTGCTATAAACCACATTTGTAAAAACATAACCAAGTCGTCGGAGGCTGCAAAAGAGAGAAAAGAGGAGCAGCTTCATCATTTTGCATTTTGAAAGGAATGGTTGAGCCCCTGCTTCTGCAGATCCGTGTTTGCCTTTCCACGTGTTTATCTTTACTTCTGAAAGCAGCAGGAGCACACATGCGGGAAGGAAAACACGGCTGGATGTCTCCACAGCGAACTGAGCCTCTGCTTCAGTTCTTACTGCGGCACCTTTCAGGACAGATCCTCCGTGGGCAATGGAAACCAGACCAACTTGCAGGACTTAAAGTGCTCACATTTCTGCTCCATTTTAGGTCAGTTTCCTGATAAACTTTTAGAGTTTTCCAAGGGTATTATATTGGATAACTATTGCAAGGAAGCAAATGATTTTTCAAAACCAGACAGATTTCAGTGCCCATCAGATCTGCCAGAGCTGAGACATCAGAAGGATGACACCTCATGCTGTCCGGCTGCGGCAACAGGCGAGGATTCTTTGTAGTGACAGCTTATGCAATCCACTCAAGTTCTAGCCCAGTGCTGAAGGAGCAAAGCCAGGCTTCTCGAAGGAATCCTCTGAGCAAACAAATCCCCTTGTTCAGACCCAGCTGTCAAAACAGGTCATCTATCAGCATGGCATATGCCCTGATGCCACCAAATCATGATTCTGCGCAAATTCTTTACTGGAAATCATACACGTGCAAGCTTTTGTTTCTTCTCAGAATGTATTCATCCACACAGCAATCAGTGCAATATTAGCTTCATGTCAAACCAACTAGAAATTTAGAAATTAAAGAAATTATTTGCTGATGTTATTTTTCTCCTTCACACTGTGCCTTGCATGCTACATTCTACCTTAGTATGTTGTGGCTACAGCATTGATTTCTGAGCAAGATATTCTAGGGACAAAGACACAAGCATCACCTGCAAGTAAAAGAAAAATGAGGAAATGACAGAGCTACTGTTCTGCTTAACACCAGACAGTGTTTTATGGCATATTTGAAAAAAACCCAAAGCCCAAACCAAACAAAAGCAAATCACGAAGCTCCCAAGACTGTGTTAGGGTGTTAGGTTACAAACTGCTGTAGGAATAAATATTTGCATAGACATAATGAACTGAGAGATTGAAAGTACTAAGCAAGTTCAAAACATGCATATTTGCATTACCTTTTTGTTCTGAAATAAAAGGGTAATAATAGTGTTGAAATGGGTTATCTCCTTGATTAAGTCTTAATTCAGAAAATCCTCGCTGGTATTTGTCTCCCTGCTTTGCCTGGATGTTTCGATCAACTGCAGGACAGCTTTGAAACACGCTCGCTTTGAAGCCTGGAGTTTATTTCTGGATCACCCCATGATCAGCGAATACAAGCCAAAATATAAGTTGTTCCCAATCTCAGATTTCCTGTTTGAAGATGCACAGCAGAAACTTGTACCAATCCTAAAGTTCTTCTTTGTTGCATTATCTTAAGAACTCACTTCATCAACATCCTGTAGCTAAATGACACAAAGTTGACCTTTCTATTACATCATTATTTATTGTCCCTGACAAGTAGACCATATATGGATATGTTTCTGGAACCTAAAGAAGAAAAAAACCTGCCATATAATTTTGAAGTAAAATATGCTGTCCTGGAGAGTTTTATTTGCTTGGGGAGAAGTGATCTCCATTTACTTTTGTTTTAGCTGATACTTATTAAACAAAACAGCCAAACATTACATGGGTATTTACTGATGTGTTAGAGTTGTTCATACATTTTTAAGGCTGCAAGTTTGAGACTTCAGGATTCCAAAAGATGACAACAGACTTGTGAACCTGCTCCAAGTAGTATTTGTAAGAGCTTACTAGTGGAAAAGGACTGATCCCATACCACCTAAATGTGAACAACGGATTCTCTCTCAGACTCCTCAAGGCCATAAATGTGAAGTGGTACCCATCTTCCCCACATCTGGAAGAGGGCAAGCTGGCCGAGGAGGAAATAGCACTGATCCAGGGATGAGTTAGAAGAAAAGAGTTGGGCACATATAGGAGAACTGACACTTGAATTGTCTGGATCATGGGAATAATAATACTCACTTTGGGAAGGTTTCCATGTGTTTGTCCAGCTAATACAATGAATGAAGGAAAACTATAATAGGATATCAAAATTATGCCTATGCATTTTCCTTCAGCTCCTGTTTCACTCATTCCCATGGCAAAACATTGCATATATGGAGAATACAGCCTAGATGGAAGTAGGTCTGGAATCCTTTCTGAGTACCTTGTGGAGGCTCAAGTTCACTGTAGACACCCTGTCAATGCATGAACACCCTCATCTAAGGCTTACCAAGAACAGTCTTGAAGTGAAAAAATGTAGCAAGACCATATCATCCACTAATACATGATTCCTTTCAGCTCAGCTGCTTTGGTTTTAGCCTTTCAGGATCAGCATCATTCCCTCTCCATGCTTGCTCCTGAATCCATCTCGCTCCAGCATGGCATGAGGGTGAGTACATGGCACGATGGTGAGTACATGGCACATCTTTCTTCCCTGCTGTCTGAAAAGCTGTCTGCTCCTCACACCTAGTGCAATGACTGTTCCATCCAGAGTTAAGGTCATTCAGCAGTAACTGTGACAGACAAAGGAGCCCTGGATATCATCACCAGGAGTGTGAGAAACTCTTACGCCCTTGACAAGATGTCAGCCAACCCTCTGTGACTTTTAAACAACACCCAGTGCTTTTTCCCTTGATACTATTTCAAGATTGTAACTAGCCTTGGCTTAAAACCAGGAGTATCTCCCACATTTAACCCTTCTGCTTGCTTTTTGGGAATCTCTCACCCTTGATTACTGAACTCCAGAAAAGTAGCTGATACTGTGATGCAGATTCATGCTTTGCGAAGGCAAAGGTGTCTGAGTCTTCCAGGATGACCTGTTTGATTATGACAAAGGCACTGGGGCTCAAGATCCCATCGGCTGTGAACATTGCAGGTGGTTCCCCATGCCATTCACAGCAAGCACAATGCAATTCCCTTCCCTCCCATGTTCCTGGGCTTTCTTGCAGAGCTCTGTGCACCCCTGATGTATTTGAAGCTGCTATGAATGCTGATGCACCATTTTCCAGTAAAAGCACGGGACTCTGCTTCAGAAGATCTATTTTCAGATACCATTAACTCTCTCTTTTGTCTTGAGTAAATAATTTAACTCCTCTGTGTATCATTTTCTACATTAGTGAAGTGGAAATAATCAAATGCATTAACTTCAGAGAAGAGTCCAAAATTCCTTGCAGATGGGAAGCCAACGGGACTACTTATAGGGATAGAGACTGCTGAATAAGACCTTATTTAATTAGTATCTGTGAAATCCTCAGAGGAAGACCTCATATAAGTTTGAATTTTAATTACAGAAATAATACTACTCAGAAATGAAATCATACATTTGGGAGTTGATTTTTTTTCCCCAATAAAACAATATTGTGGCTTTATTACAACACATCCAAAGCACAATAATACCAATCATGATTTATTAGCATTGCATCAGATTGGCTAATATTTCCCCTGGGGCATGCAAAGTTACAGATCTGCATTTTCAGCTTAACCCTGAGACATTTCAATAGATTACAAATGTCACATGCAAAAACAAATATGTAAATTTACACTACTTTCTGGGACATTTCAAACTCAGACACTGCATGTTAGATCCATTTGCTGTCTCTAAATAGGAGTCATGGAAATGGCCAACTCATGCTGACGGGGGAGTCAGCTAGGGTCTCACAAACAGGACACAGTAAAAGAGATTTGAGTCTGGGAGGAGAAAAGAGGACGACCATGTGAAAACAAATGGCAAAATAATCAGCAAGATTGTTTTCTTCTTCATATTTCCTCAAAATAGCCAGCAGAAGCCAGGTTAGGAAAGCAAATTTAAAATTTCTTTCCTTTGTCTCTACTTCCATTATTTGAATTAAGTACCCCATCATCACTACTAAACCCTTCAGCTATACTAAGCTACACAGCTGAATCTGGCAGCTGAGGCTGGAGGAAAAAACAAAGTTCATTTGTGCATCCCAGGAGACTGGTGAGCTTGTGACTGACTCATTCTGTGTGCAGAGCTGCCACAGATGTGCCTTCACGTGATGAAGTGCAGGTGAGAATGGACATTAGCATAAACTGTCTACCTGTATCTACTAATGGTGACTAACTCTACTGCATCCAAACACTTGGCATATATGTGGCTGTTCTGAAAGGATGAAAATACTGACTAGTTCTGACAGTAACAGTTCCTGGACAGAAAATCCTCATAATACTTTGCCTCAGGACAGCATATCTCTTTGTGCACCGATTACCTGTAACTGTTGTCTTGTTACTTAAATCTGGTCTCAACTTTTTTACTGCAGAAAGACAGCAAGGTATTTTGAGTGGCGTATTTCCCTGAGAGCATAGGGCTAGAGTACACATCCTTTACCATGATTTCCAGTGAGCAGAGCTTTGCATTCAGTGTTGCCATGCTGTGCTTCCATCAGACAGTCCCAAAGATTAAATGTGAGCACCAGAGCCACAAGCACCTCTCCTGTGCCTCCTGCTACACAACCCACGTTAAAATAACAAGAATGTAGAAACTCCCACAAGAGAAGATGGTTTCAATTTCCTTTGCAAGAACTAATGATTGCTTTGGCCACAATACTCTGAGAGAGGCAAGGAGCCAGAGGCACTTGTATGGGAAAAGGTGCAGGATGTCACGCATGCCCAGGGGTAATTAATATGATATACATTATTCCTTACTAACTTTGCTGCCTAAATACTTCTTTGCTGGAAAGATGTAGCTGTTTTGAGATCACTCTACCAAGATTATAATTCCCCTTTCAGGAGGAATTTATCCCACTTCAATGGCTGCTGACACACACCCCGAGTCAGGGTGGCCTTTGGCTCAGTGTGTGACTTCCACCTCTGCACAGTGGCTCCTCACAGAAAATTTTTCCCTTTCAAACCCAATCAAAATGAAGTCCTCACTCCTCTGGAAACATGACATGATCCCAGTATCCAGGTCCTAAGACCCATTTCAGGTATCCGATGACTCAGCCCTGCCAGTGAGCTTTGTAAGAGTGTGCAGCTACTACAGTCAATGCCACTCTGCAAATGTCACCATAAGGTCACATCCACTGACTCAACCTGAAAGAAGAATCAGTCAGAGGGAACATGAAAATCTAGTATGAAGTGAACACAACCCAAAGACTATATAAACAAATACATGTTCCTTGGAGGAAGAGGGAAATCATAAACATTATCATTTAGTTCTCTTTGCTGTGCAAATATAATTTATCTTATGTTATAATGTATGTTAGTAAGAATTCTAATGAAAGACTTGCCTTTACCTTGACATTTACAAAATCCACAAAATTCAGAGATATTGCTGCAATCCCAGTGCTCTGAGGCTCCTGCAGGGGAGCAGGAGGATGAGAATGGCAACCTGAGACACAAGCTGCTGTGAATAGCAAAGGTCCTAGGAAAAACAGTGTCTCCAAATTGATGAAATATGAAACCAATTTTTATGGAAAACAACTTTTTCACAGGTTTTTTAAAGGAGTCCTTGGATCTATGCAAAGGCTGTTTACATCTCCATTCAGTCTCTTAGGACAGTTTATTAACAAATCTCTCTTGAAGCTTTTCTGTGGTACCCTCTAATTCCTTTCAGACTGATTTGTTTCTAACTACTGTGCCTGCTGTATGCAATAAGACCTACTGCATTTCTCTCCTTCCCTTCTTGCAACAACATGAGAGGCTTTCTGCATATGGATCTGTCTTTGCTTTACTCTTGCCACAGACAAACAGACCTTAAAAAACAAAAAAAAGTCCCTACCTAAATTCATCAGCTTGCAGTAATGTCCATAACTTTTACCACAAGGAAGTTCAAGGAGTTACGGCTCCCTATATTCTTGGAGTGAAGCTGAGGCAGGTGCTAGCAGAGCAGCAAGGCAGAGCAGGACCCTCCTGTGCACAGCCCCAGGGGAGAGGTGCATGGGTTGGGCTCTGGAAAGATGGGCTCCTGCCTGGCTTGGGATGGATGTTGGAGGTTGCTTCTGACCAACTCAGCTGGAAGTGAGTTTGCTGCCATGGGGCCCAGAAACTGAAAGCAAGAGGACAGATTGTCCTCCACATTGATCCTGCTATGCTGGCCCAGAGATGAGGTGGCCAGGCCTGGGACACAGTTGGTTGCTGTGCAGCAAGAGCAGCAGAAACTCCAGAACAGGCTGTGCTAAAGGACACTGCACCACCACCTCTGTTTACCCAGTGCTGCTTTTGTGTGCTGTCAAATTCCTGTGTAATGAATACAGTACCTGAAGCCCTGGTCAAATGAAGTGTCCTTTATCTTGCCATGGAGAAAGCTTCCTTGTCCTGCACTGACCAAGCATGCAACAAGAGAGGAGCAGAGGTTTATGCCTCCTTTAAGTTCAAATCACAAAGCAACAGGTTCGATTCACAAGGCTGACATTTAATTATTTGCCCTACATCTCAGGTTAAATTTAGAGCTAAATTTAGGACAAGTGTCTGGACAGAATGTCATGACACCAGTGTGTATCTGTTGCACAACATGCCATATGAACATGTAATGTTCAACTCAGTTAAAAATAACTGTACACTTACCTAACTCAGCAGACTTCTGTACTCTGTCTACTGAACTGGTAAGCAGACAGTGCAATAGTAAGAGTCACAAGCATACTGTGGAAAGAGACCTTACAAGACATAAAAGCAAGAAGACAGAAAAAATATTTTCCTGTTTCTGTTCTTGCTTTTTTTTTCAAGTAGTAAGTGCTGTTTCATAGTAATATAAGTATGACAGTCCAGATAATCTTAAAAATTGATGTGAATAAGTAAATTAGAGTGAAATTGTGAAGAGTTTTTCTCCACTGAAGTGAGAGATCACTCATTCCTTAAGAGCAGAGTTAAATGGCTATTAAAACTCCCACCCTAAGCCTACAAGAGGACAGATTCTTTCACAGTAAAAAAGTAGCTTGCTACATACATGGGCTACATAACACCAATCGATGTGGCTGAGTCAGGTAGACCCAGATCTCCAAACTAAACATCATTATCTTTCTTGAGCTGTGTTTGGAGATCATAGCTCCAGGAAAAACCACGCCTGGTTCACAAGTGTCAAAACCACAAAGTGAGATGGAAAATCTGTTTAACACCTTTATGCATGAGAACAGCAGAATAGGACAGATGAGGGTTGGAGTAAAGAGCTGAACTTCAGCCAAGCTGCTTTGATGTCACTGAGAGCTGTAACAATAAGCAGAATGTATTTTCTGTACTTGAGCTGCAGCCACGCTTCTGTTCTTTGGCATTTGTCTAGACCCACCCTGCTGATAGGGACAGGTTAGGGTGTTTTCACCAGGCCATTTTTGGTGGGGCTGCAGGTGCCTCAGCCGTGTGTGGCTGATGGCCATCACAGCCGAGATCTCCTCCCGTTACAGGAGCTGGCAGCCTCTGTGGTTCCTTGCTGAGGAAACATCCTTATAGGGCCTCAGCTCCACCCTGGAGATACAGCCTGGCAGAGGGCAGGGCACCAGGATGAGACAAAACGCTGAATGCTGCTGACCACCAAATGGAGAGGCCGATCGCTGTGCAAATCAGCTGGTTATCAGGGTGCACTGAGAGCACGAGGGCAGCATGCAGGGCTGCTGACCAAGCACTGGGGGAGTGCCTGTGGCAGCTCAGCAAGGAGAGTGTTTTGTTTCAAGGCACTACAAGTGGGATACAGACAGTTCCCTGGGTCACTAGGCTAAAGCTGGTCCAGCCCACATGGAGGGGACTGGTACTTGACAGCAGCCCAGGAGCTGGTGGGAACCTGTGCAGGCTCAGTCGGGGAGCAGGCTGATCAATCACATCGTGGGCTGCAGTGGGTACTGTCTGGTCTCGTCAGCCAAAACTCTCACCCTCAGGTGGGACAGTCCTTTGGGACCAGAGCAAGGAACAACACCATGTCAGTGTAGGGAAATGTATCCATCTGCTTTATGCTTCCTCTCTGGATACCAAAGCACAGGCATGCCAGCACAGCATCTTTCAAAATGCTTAAATCGCGTTCATAATTTTTTTCCTTTAATGAGTGATTTCCTTTTGACCTGAGATTGTGAGACAAGATAAGGCGTCTTAAACTATTCACACTACAAATGAGTGAAGAGGGTGCATGCAGGATGTCAAAGATATTTTCCCTGAAATGCTGCAACGACTGAGTCATTTCTTGGTTGGCATGTTCTATTTTTCGTGAAAATGGTTTTGCTTTCTCTGCCAACTGTACATCGTGTCTGTCACATCAGTTGTGGTCACTATTACGTGTCATTGATTAACCTCTGATATAATCTTATTTTCTGTGGCTTGGCACCTAAAAATCAATCAGGCCAGTGGTCAGCTTAAGTGGACCCTCTAGGCTGACCCTAACAATGGTAGTTTGGGAGCATTTGCAAGAAACTTTGGTGAGGATAAATAGTTCCCCTCAGAGATATCATGCAAGTTCATGACAACTGGTTTAAATCTTCAAAACGTGGCACTTTGCAACCTTTCCAAATATTTCTTTGATTATTTACTGCTTAATAGTCTTGTTTTCATATAACACTGAACCCAAATATGAATCTTGCTAAATTATTTATCTCCCTGATGTTTTGAAGCAACAAGTCCCAGAGCCTCAAATAGCACATTCCCATGCTATTGTTGTCATCCTGCTGACAACCTCTTGCTGTGCACCAGTGAAGACCTACATGTGGTTGGAACACAGGAGTAGGGATCTCACTCCCTGACTGTGGGTCAGGCCCGAGGGGAAAGCCAAGCTGCAAACACCAGCCCAGATCTGAGTCACACGGAAATGACACTGGGGCATGCTGGAAACATGGAGCTCAGGTTGCACAGGAAACTGTGGTTAGCTTTAAAACACAGCCAAAGTAAAAAAAATGCAAAACCTCATACATGCACCAAGACTTCACTTTTTCAGGCAGCAGTTCCTATTGAATGTGCCAGGAGACTCACTGGGGCAGCCTGTGCAGCACATGGCAGCAGCAGAGCTTGAGACATATTTGTGTCTGGCAAGAACCAAAACACTCCTTCCTATCTCAAAAAAAAAAGTGATTGATAGTGTAAATTTTCACTAGTTGTATGAAACATCTGTGGTTGTTGGTTCATTGCTTAAGATATGAAGAGGAATGGAGTGTTTAATAGTATTTTTATTTTTATTTGTTAAAGAGGAGGAAAAAGGAGGATTTACCAGAAACCACTGGAATAAGTGAAGGGTGTTGTCCTCATTACTGATCTTTGTAATCACAATCCATACCACATGTTTGGCCTGAGGATCGGTTGATTTCTGCTCTGCATCACATCTGTGTAACAAAGCGTGGAAACTAATATTTGTTTTGTGGTATGCTCAGGTATATTGGTTCAGCACCAGGGAAGCTGATGGAGTCACACTGGAGTGAGGACAAAGCCATCAGCCAAAACCCCCAAAGGTCTCATAATACACTAGAAATAACGTGCATAAATATGCAAAGAAATAATAGATCAACCAGGCATTACCAACCTTTCTTTCCCTAGGGTAATTTTATTTTGTTATTTATGAAAAATTATAATTGTCTCTTCTGACCTTCTGTCAACAGACACATGAATAAGGACTCTCTCTCTTTGTATGTATATGTGAATATGAACAGATATTTTACTAGAAATCTGCTGTACCTGGGTAAAGACTGAAGTCCTCTACTTGAGATATCCATAACAGGTACAAATTAGCGTGGCAAGAGAATAGCTGGGGAAAATAATGCGGAAGATATGGGCTTTCGCCAGCTTTCTTCCTAGAAAGAAATTGTTCATATAGTTAGAACTCTACTTCCAGACAATTTCCATCTGTCCTTACTGGAAAACTGACAAACAAGGGCAGGGAACACAGATTTTTGCATTTATTTATGTAAAGAACAAGCAGATCCCTAGGTACTATAAATCAGTACCTTCCTGATTATTTTAGTGGAACTGTACTTACTTGTTTCCAAAGTAAGTGGTGCTCAGGCCAAGGAGTACAAGAATCACTTCAGGGAGAGGCAGATGTTTCATCAAGAGATTTTTAAAACTGTGCCTCAGATCTGTGAAATCACATGACACACAAATGGTGCACACTGACTTGCAATATGAAGTTCTCATGACACATTAACACTTTTCCTTTTTGAGCTCGAGATCAATACGCTATGTTGGATAAGAAACAGGCAGTAAGACTTCAAGCTCTTTGGAGGTGAGTGAAAAACTCTTTGCTGATCCCATATGGTTCAGGGTAATTTACTGACATCCACAATTGCAAATACACCTGGAAAGGACCTGACGCACAGAGTCCACCACTCTCTCTGAGCCAGGCATCGATGAAATATAAAAAACAGGTGTGCATTCTGCAGGTGGTTAGGCTGAATTGCAGCAAGCAGGAAAAAGAGTTAATTGTAGGGAGTATATGTTTCTGTTTCTCTACCATCTGGAGTGCACAGATCAGGATTCTGTACTGGCTAAGCCTCCTCAGGAAAAGATCATCAGAAAGGTTAGCAGCACAGAATGCATATTATCAGAGAACCAAATGAAATTACATCAAAATAAAGCTACTATTCCTGATAACTGACATCAACCAGATATAAGCATGGGACTCTGCACCTCTTGCTTGTTTCATATGGGAAAAACACACTTTGCTGTGCAAATTAAACAAAATACTGCTGAGACAACTTCCACTGGGAGGAAGATTAAAAAAAAAAAAGATAAAATCTGTGTACCTCTGCACATGCTGCAGTAAATATGCACAATTGCACCACAGATGCAAAGAGAGGACTAGGAGCTGTGTGAAAAAAGGATGGCATCAAGAAAGCCAAACACATTCTGAAAAATCAAAGAAATCTAACCCCAGCCCTCCAATTCTATTTGTAGCATTTGCATTTTGAAGCTATCCTCTGAACGGATTATACTGAATTTTTTGCAGTTGATTTAGAAGCTTTCAGGCTGAAAATTCCCCCCTCCCCCTACAAGGTCTTACACTCAGCAAGAAAGGGATATTTTCCCAGATAAGTGTGTTAGCATGACTTGGCAGATCTCTGCATGCAAAAGAAATATTTGCCAGGGTAGGCCTTGAGGTTTGTGATCACCTGGCCACCATCTCTGCCTGGACATGGCTAAGGCTGCTGGGGGAACAGGGTCTGTGGCTGTAGCCAGGAATGTGGCTCTCTGCAGCTCCCCTCTGCTCAGCAGAATGATTGAGCAGTAACTTTCCTGTACACATAAAGCCTTCTATCTGCACACTCTATCTGTAAACCTAGTGCTGTACCTTTATGGGTGGCATCCCAGAACAGAAAAGCAAACTGGGATGATGTAAGTAGGCACTGACTGAAGTTAAATCTGTTTTGCAGCATGGGGAAGGGAGATTGTAGAAGACAGAGAGGTGATTCATTATTGCAAAATCAGAATTTATAGCAAATAATACGGAGTCAATAAAAATAAAAAGAGAGAACAATACCATGCATAATAGGACACACATGTGCACAATTGGTTGACTCAGCCCCAGAAAAGTTTAGGACAGATCTGGGAAACTGAGTATGTGCAGCTGCTGCTCATGCATTGAGTCCATCTAATCCACCCCTCAGCTGTGATGTGCCCACCACTATGATATCTATTTACACAGCACAGAGCTGTGGCAAATACATGCATTGATGTGCTCTAAGTTGCTGCACAAACCTACTTCCTGGCTGCTTACATTGAGCTGACTTGTCCATCAGCCTTCTCAAAATGGTGCAAAAGGTTCAAGAGGCACAGTCCTTCCCACGTGTGTTGGCAGCAGTTCTTTCCAATAGAATATCTCTTCAAAAGAATCAGCAACATACCAGACATGCCCACTAGTTTTGCACATTTCAAGAGCATTCTCTTGCAGTTTGCCTTCAAAGACATTCATCCCCACTAATAAAACACTCCAGACTTCCAAACTTTATAACTATGAGACATTTTGTATGGCACTAATCCTGGAACAGATTCTGTGCCCAGTGGAAAATCTGTAGCTGGGCTCATATCTCATTTTCCTTCTAGTAAACCCTTTGAGACCAGGTACTTCCTCAGGTATTCCAGTAGCCATGCCCATTGAATTAATCTGTGCCGCAGTGGTGGGACAAACATTTCATTTGAAGAAAATCTTCAGGAGCTGTTTAGCATCCATCCATACTGAAAGATCCATTGCAAAGACCATCACACTGAATTATACTAAGAAATACATCTCAGTCTTGCCTATCAGGACCTGGGCTTGCAGATTTATAAAATTGGAGTTAAACAGTGATGTTAAAACAAAGCGCAACACAAAGGTTGTCATGTTGGCAATTTCTGTGTTGAATTCTCCTGTTGGAAACCTCACCTTTCTCCATTGTGCAATATGATGCCATGTACTTGCTGCCTGCCCGCTGGGTGCAATCCTAAAGTATAATCTTTGCACCAACTTGTCAGGAAGCTGGACAGGTGTGTTTTATATTCCCTCAGTCTGTATTTAGTCCACTTTGTCCTAATAAGGAGCCCTGCCCACAAGGATATATATTTTTATAAAAATACCCATTCATTTTATATGCAGACCATCGCAAAGTACAGTCATCTCTGTAAACGCTCAGACCAAAACCATTTTTGGCACTGAAAGCACTGATGCCAGAGCAATGGAATAGATTATTTTCTTTGTCTCAACACAACCCTTTCTCATCTTTGCTACCATGCACTACCAAGCAGAGCCCTGTGGTTGTATGCCATGACAATGCACCACATATCAGTGCTATTATCAGGATCACAGAATCAAGAATCACAGAATATTCTGAGTTGGAAGAGACTCACAAGGGCCATCAAGTCCAACACTTAAGTGAATGGCCCATATAGAATCCAAAACCTTGGCATTATTTAGCACCATGCTCTGACCAACTGAGCTAATCTGTATTAGGAAAAAAAATCTTACCACTGCAAGCTGGTATTTCTCATGCAAGGTCTGATTCCAGAAGCAAATTCTTGATCTGTTTCCAAACATGAAGTGTAATCTTTATTTTAAAAGCAAAATCTATTAAAAGACATCAGATTTCATTTACATTTCCATTTAACTTAATATTGAACATAAAGATATGTTGAAATAACAAAAAATACCGAAATGACCTTGCTTCATAAAATAAAATTTTCCAAATCCTGTAACTGATTCTGAAACCAATCAAGCTATATAAAATCAGAATATTAAGCTTCCTCTGTCATCAATTGAGAATTTTTTTAAGATCTTTACAAGCCATCACTGCATTCAGTATGCTCAGGACAAATGTACTGGAGACAAGTAGATGCATCCTGCCCTCTTCTCTTCTAACTGACATGATTATAACACCAACAAATACAAACAATTCCCTTTTGATTTGCATCAGCATCACTGAGCTTATGACTTGGCCAAAGAATTAAGTAATGATGTCTCAACAGAAAATCTGTAACTAGGAATATCACTGAAAGAAAAGATGGGGCCTCATTCACCTGTTAAATACAGTATTTCATTTCTCTTGTGCCAGAATCAAGCTTTTAATTTTCGTAAGTTTTTTTAAGACTAACAGTGGGAAAAGGAAATGAGGCAGCACAAACTACCAAGCAGAAATAGAACTGAATGAAATGACAGAGGGAGAGAAAAATAAACTGGTGGCAGAGCTTGAAAAATTGAGAGTCAGGTAGGGCTAAGCTCACTCTGCCACAATATCAGACTGTAACACGGGGCTGCCTCTAACCGCACACGGTCTCGTCCAACCTCCTGCATCTCTGTTGTTCCACCTATTCACTTAGTAAAATAAATTAGCACGATAGAGCAGTATTGGTAATAGCAGCAAGGTACTAAAAGGGTCTCATTGCATCTTTAGGTCTTGTCCCCTGCTGTTGTTAGTAAACATTATGCACGATCTTCATTCAGAATATAATGAGATCCATCAAAAAGAAACAAGGAAATACAGGCTAAACACATTAAGAGGCTGCAAGAACTGCTGGGCTGGACAAGACAAATGCTGGTTTAAACCCAAAGGGGACTTGAAATTTGGGAGCTCAGGTTCCTTCTGCAGTCAGTGGGGATTAACCTCTGTTATCTAGCCTATTTATCAATAAAGCAGCTGTCTAAAAAATGTGGGTGATGGAGCACTGTCTCTTCCTCCTTTAGTCATGATTAAAATACAGTGGCTCTTGACCATGGTGAGAAGCCCTCCAGGTTTAACCCCCAGGACATCAGCTGGTGATCAGCCACTTCTGATGGGGCTCAGGGATGAGCAGTGAATGAAGCTGCTCATCCTTAGCAGTGCTGGGCGTGTGGTGACACAGGGCCTGCAGCTCCCTGGAGGCTCTTGATGCCTGTGGGAGAGTGCTAAGTGATTTAGGCACACCCAGCATTAGAGGGTTTTCAAGAGGCTGTAACTTGCAAGGACAGGATGCAAAGGGATGGTATCCAACATGGGTCTAGCCCCAGCTCCTGTTACACCCAGTAATATATTGTTCAAAACCTCTTTCTACTGATTGCAAGATTTTTTTAATTGTCTCATGGTCCTTTATTTATTTTGCTTCCAACTCTATCCTTCAGCTCAGCTGGCTCTCCATTCTCCCTGATGTTATGCCCTTGCTTTATTTATAGAAAGCACTGGTATCCACTCTGGGACACTTTCTCCATAGCAGTGAGCCAGCCAAGTTTTTGTTGTTCCAGCCAGGCTCTCAGCTCCCCTGCTCTGCTCAGATCTCCCTACTGCACCTGTGTGGTCAGACTTAGCCTTTTGGGCACACTGCATGCAGTATTTGGGAGTAGATTTCATAAATGTCTAGTACCACAGGACATTAATACTTGCTATTATTAAGTATTATGGTTATTAGCATTCTTATTATTTCAGAAGACCACTGGGAGGCTCAACTGTCAGGACTTCTGGATTTCCCCCTCAAAGGAGTTGTTTTATATACTACTTCAATATCATGGACATTCTCTTCACAAGGCCTAACACAATTAAAAGCTCCTTTGACACAAAAATCTTTCATTCTTACTGTTTGAACTAGAATTGTTTTGTGTGTTTCTCCATTTTCTTTGCAGCAGCTAGAGAGGAAAGTTGCTAAATGCAAAGTATATGAAGGTTTCCTGCTGAAAACCAGTGACAAATTGCGTGTCAGTGTTACTCTAAGGCACCTGCTGTCTCTTTTACTGTAATAACAGCAACAGGCATTGCTCAGTTTGCTCCTAGGTCTGGTTACCAGCAATCAGCTGTGCAGGGCTGTGCTGGGGTGCACCTGGCAGCTGATGGCAGGAGCAGCAGGGAGTGAGTCAGACACATTTCATGAGTTGAGCCTCTGTGCCTGGTCAGCACAGTCAAGGGGCAGGTAGAGGGTGAGAGGGACAGAACCCTTCAATAACAGCAGCAGCCCAGTTTGACCCTGGGATCTGCATTGCCTCATGGCTGGGAGCTAGGAGCACCAGCTCCTCCAGCTGATACCAACACAAGGGGCAGAATTCTTCAGCTTACCAATACAACTGTGCTTGGGAAGAGAGTAAGTCAGGACTGCACAGTGCAGCTCAGCAGCATCACCACAATTAATTGATGATGTCCACTCAGGAGTTGGGTTGGACCAAGATGACATGAAGTTGCTGAAAGGATTCACAAAGTGTGTGGTTCATTTCTGGCTTGCTGAGCTTGCTTTTGAAGGTGGGGTCTAAAGCATGCTTCTTGCACAGGAAGCTTTTAGACCTGCAAGTCCACCCATTTACCACAGGCACTAGGTCTGCTGAGCCTGCAGAAGTGAGATGTTGTGAGATCCAAGTGAAGTGATCCAAGTGAAGATCCAAGAAGTGAGATCCAAGCAGTGATGCTTGGACTGCTACACCACATTATCCCTGCAAGCATAGACTGGACTCAAAGTGACTATAAGCACCCTGAGCCTCCTGAACCCCTTGTTTCCCATTTCCATCATTGGCTGTTAGTTCTGTTTTTCTCCTGACTCCACACAACCATACAACACGCAGGTGGGGCCAACCTGAAGAAAACTGCCTGGACAAATTGCAAACTGTATATGGCCTTGCTTTGCACTTTTTTCAGACCACATAGGCACATCCTCAGGCCCTAGGACTTGGGGTTTGACTTCGGTTGGATTCCCTCCCTCCAGGTGACTGTGAATCTCGCCCTGAAATGGCTCCACAGCACATGCTTGCATGGGAGCAACATGGATGGGAGACAGCCCTGAAATTCTACTTCTGCCCTTTTGTGAATGACACAGTCTGATTATCTCCACTTCTTTATTAGGGGATTAGGACTGCAGTAGAAGAGGCTCCAGACTGTTTTATGGCTCAGTGTTTTTCAGCAAATTGGTTGTGACCCCTGTAGCCCCATGCAAGAGGGTTGTGATATGTTGAAACTTTTATTACACTATGAAATGAAAACAGTCCTGCTCCCTGACCCCCTCCCCACCATGTCTAAGGTCAACTATGCTCTGTCAGCTTCTCCAAACAAGCAAATCAGTCCAAGAAGCTTTGATATTTTTTTCTCTTGCTTTTATAACAAGTATACTGCGGTCAGGGGAATATTTATTTTAGAATGAGGGGACCACCATCCAGTGGAGGCTGTTAAACACAGATCCAGCTTGCAGACGGCTTGTTGGGTGTAGATAAACCCATTTGTGTTTTAATGCTGTACTTAAACACTCAGGTGATTTTCTTTTAAATAAATTCCCTTGTTGTGTTTTTTACATACCGGTAAAAGACCTGTCATTACCAAACTCCCTAATCCTGCTGAATTACACAACCTCAGAAGATTCATTAAATACATCTTTTTAAATGCATCTTAAACCCTACCTGAATCCTTTCTAGCAGTCCAGGTCTTTGGGTTTCCAGTCCAGTCTTAATCTGGAGTGATAATTTTGCACCAAAAGCTTTATCAGCCGGAGCTATTTAGCACATAGTCAGGTGTTAAGCTTATAAATAGTTTATCTCTTGGCAACATTTAGACCTTGAGCTAAGAAAAGTCACTGGCTTGCTTTCACTGTCAGGTTGTCTGTTTGAACAAGTGGCCTATTTAAAGGACACAGAAGTACTCATGCAGACATTAAAAAACCCAAACCACCAAAACAACAAAAAACCTCAACCTACGAAAACCAGGCCAAAATCCAAACCAAATAGCTTTTCTTAAAAGCCCATTTCACTCATTGGTGTGATGTCTCACACTAGATTGATTTCCTTGTTGGATTACTATTGAGTCCCACTGTATTTATTCTCTATTGATGGCGCAACGCTTTACTTGATGGAGAGTTTTCCTTCTCTCTGTCCTTATCACCATGTTTTACAGAAATTAAATTCCCTGAGATTAGAAGTTCAAAGCCCTCGGTAAAAGTGGTATGAAGTCCCATTCATTTCCCTGACAAAACTTTGACATGAAATCACTTTATCTGCCTTGTTTTCTTACCTTTCACATTCTCTGAGTAGAACAGGGTTGTTTCCTTTTGTCAGACTTTCAGCAGCACAGGCACTTTACTTAATTTTCTCACCTCTCAATCTGGCTCATGCTTTGGACTCAGCAGGTTAAGCAGCATTCCCCCTGTTCAGGTAGGAGTGGGAAAGAAGACAGTGTGGTTTTTTTACTCAGGAGTCTATTTCAAGTCTCTTCAAAGTAGCAGGGAAACCTGCAGTTGCACCTGAAAATGTGAAACTCCCACATTTAAAACCTGACAAGCACAAATCACTCCCAATTTCCAATTTTGGAATTCTTCACTATTGAGATGACCTTCAGATGTGGTAGAAGGGAGCAAACTGGGACACAAGTGCTCCTAATTAGTCATCTTGAATCACTTCCCACTACTAGATGCACTCCCCAGAAGTGAGATTAGGTTGTTATGCAGAGGTCTTTCATGGACTTTGTAAGGTGCATTCATTTCCTGAGAGGTCCATAAGAATCCTGCAGGAAGACATCTGTACATCAGTAGGATTTGGCTCCTGTCATGCCACGAAAGGACCATAATATATGTGATAGATGGTAGGTGGCACCTCTATCCACTTTGTGGTTCATTTCCCTCAGTCCTTTACTGATTATTCAGAACATGTTTGGGGACCCAGGGTATGAGCTATCATCAGGAAACACAAGACTCACCTACAAACCAGATCTTGAAAAAGAATTTAGTCATCCAGTCAGATGACCACAAAAATAAACCAGCATGACCCTGAAGCCACGCTATGGGAACATGATACCACAAAAATTGTAATGCTACTAAGCAGGTTATTTATGGTTTATAAGGTGGAATTTAGGTTGAGTCACACCATCTAAAAATCAAATGCTTCATGGTGCTGAATTTCATCTTCTTGCAAGAATTCTTTAGACTCACATGTAACAGCTGAACAGGGGAACATTTCTTCAGCTATTGCTGACCATAAATATAAACTATATCTCCCTCATTTGAACAGGGAAGAAGAAAATCCCCTTTGTCAAATGAGCAGTGTCAGTGGCCATGCACAGTCTGGATACCCTCCCTGTTGGAATCTCTCATGGATATCAAGTGGGTTCCTGGAAGGAGGCCAAGTGCAATCCAGGCCACGGTGATGCACAAACATGGTGACGGAAGCCTATTTTTGACACATGTTTACAAAATGTTGCTACAGAGGCTGATTTTTGTGATTAAACAAATATGATATTTTTGGTTCAATCAATCATCCTTATTTATTATTTTAATTGGGATAAATTGAGAAACTATGCCCTCGCTGGGAGAGAAAGAAGCCCCAAAAAGCCTGTCTCCTCATATTACTGCCCTGGATCTGATCAGTACTCCAGGCCAGGTCCCATGGAGGCTCCAGTGGTGCCCATTGGGTGTGGGCTGTGTCCAGGTGGCACTAATCTCATCACTGAGCTTTCTGCTCCGCAATGGCTGAGTGCTGATGCCAGAGCTGCTTTAGGTTTACCTCGGTATTGACAGTGAGAGAAGGAGCTGGTCCTGCCAGCAAGGACAGAGCTGCACAGAGTAGAGCCTTGGTGCTTGTGGAGCAGCCCAGCCTATGTTTGTCTCTGCCCAGCCCCAGAAGCAGGATTGGCAAATTTGCAAAGACTCTTGGAGTCACTAAGAAAGCCATTTGGTAACTGGAAGCCCCCAGAGCCGGCAGTCGCTCTGCAAGTGAGAGGGACAAGAGTGGGTCAGCTTTCTGCTCTCTTGATCCAGATGCTGATGAGTGAGTTTCCCACTCCAGAAGAAGGGCAGCATCTTGTGGAAAAGAACAAAAAGCTGGAGTTACACACCACCCAGGAGAAAGGTCATTTCAGACAGCAGGTGAGCAGGTTGCACGAGGCCAGCCAGAGTCACAGGGAGGAAATGGGAACAGGGACAAGAGCATCAGTGTCATTGGCTAGCTGCCAGAAGAAAGAGAGGATCTCCCAAAGGGATCTGTACTGGGCTGAAGCCCTGCTCTGTCAGTATGGGAAGAATGGCCTTTTCTGGGAATTTGGCAATCCTCAACTCACTGCAGAGGGCAGAAATCCATGCAGGGCTTTTCTGCCGGGGCAGAACCAGGCGTAAGTCAGGCTACTGTCAGACACCCCATCATATGCAGCCCTGGCAAAGGAGGTGGGATTTTCATCAAGCCTGAGTATGAGGCAGGTAAGTAACAAACTTTGAGTATGCCATGTCTGTGGCACTCCACCATGAGGACTATACACACCCCCATGTCATCTAAATCCCTGGGGAATTGCCCTGCTCACCAAAGCACTCTGGCAGCTGCAGTCCCCCTCAGATTGGCAGCATGGCTGATGACAGCAGGACTACAAACAGCCAGCAACACGGAGCTCCAAACTGTCTCTCAGCTCTACCAGCAAAGCTACGAAGAGACTAGAAAAAGGTTACATAATGCCATGCTTCAAGTTCCTCACAAAGAGCAATATTTCTCTGCCTCTCACTTTTTCTCTGAAAATTAAGAGATACATTAAACAATGGAGATACTGGGGGAAATGTGCTAAAAAGGGCTACATACCACCAGCAGCACGTGCACCTATGCATGTGTGGTGTGCACATTGCACAAAGCATGTTACCAGTCTCATCTTGCTGCCATCTGCAACACTAACAGTGGTGGTGGATTCAGCTCCTTTTAGGTGATCTGACAACAGACAGGCCATAAAGCCAGGGCAGGGAGACTTGTACTTTTTGGCCAAGATATGTCACAACATGATCTTCGAAACTGATTTTTCAGGATTCAGCCCCTGGGAATGTAAACCTAGGGAGCGGAGTATTGCTGGAGAAAGCCGTGGAGCATGCAATCTGCTTGAATAAATAAATCCACTTGAAGACTGCCCAAGTTTAGCTGTATATGGACATTTCTAGAAAGTGAAAACTGCCATGGTTTTTCCATCAGTATTTCAAGAGTTTTCTCCAGCCTTTTCCAAAGCCCTGTACTAAAGGGGTTTAACAGAATAATCCTGTCTTAACACAGAGATAACAGAGATACGGAGAAGTGCTTGGTCAGAGGAAAGGGACAAGAATAGCATCCAGACAGTTCCCAAGATGTGACCCCTTTGGGTCTAACTCTGAACCTTGCATCGAGCCTCTCAACCTTCAGTTGAAATCCTGGCCCTACTGAGACAAGACAAATTATTTTACCTTGCAAAAATAAAGAGGAAGGAGGAAACCAGTTCAGCTTTATGGTCTCAAATCTCAGACTGTGGACCTAGTCTGTATCTACGTGCATTTCATAGCAAGGGCAAGAAATCCTGAAGGTTAGATATGCTAATAACAATAAATAATTTGAGTACTGGCCAGGACTAGTTAATAGTGTACATAGATAGACTCCTTCACTTACTCTGGTTCACTCTGCCTGCATTCCTGGCTACAGCACATGCCTGCAAGGTACAGCACAGCCCCATGACAATGCTATGGTGAGGGCACAGGCTGAGGAGAGCAGAAATGTAACTCAAATCCAGTAGATTAGGAGGGCACTTAAAGCAATTAATGGTTTCCTGCAGAGGAATCCTCTCCTTTTCATCACTAGAATTTACTTCTGAAAAGATTCATTTCATACACTCAGTGACACAGACAGATGAATCCAGAATGTTGCCATTTGGTGTTGGAGACCAGACTCAGTGCAAGATGCTACAAAGAAGGCACAAAACAAGTTACCAGTGGGTAGTGATGGAATAATACAATGGAGTGAGAAAAAGCGGAAAGCATCCACACAGGACTCTTTTAGATGAATGTTCTGCTGCTTTTAAAATTGAGAACCTCAGCATTAGGCTAGCTGGTTTTCTTAACTAGTTCTTCTTCTAACGTTCTTTTTAATTTCTTTTCCCTGCATATCCAGCTTGGTAGAAGTAGATTTAACTGCTGCATAATGGAAACACACTGGTAATAGAAAATATTGACATTACACTGATCATGATGGGAATCAGTGGGACTAATGTACGTTTTGGTGCACTCTGATTCAGGGCATCCGCTTTGAAATTAGTGCAGGAACCCTCCTTTTAGTTCCTTCTTCTCTGGGAGAAAGAAGGTGTTACTGGAATCACTCACAGTGACAATACCATATTATGGTACTTCAGAATCTTTTCAGGGTGAGGCCAGTGGGGTTCAGAGGTTTTTGGCCTCTTTGTTTCCCTACACTAGCTCCTCACTAGCTCACTTTGCCTATCAGATTTACACTAGTCCCTTGAAACTTCCCCTGAACCTGGAGCCGAACAAGGCTGTGCTGAAACTGGCCCTCACCCCCTCTCCCCAGTGCACACAGTGCCCTTCCCAGTCCATTATTCAAAGGCTGAGACAACCCAGTAGCTCCAAGAGCACCAGAACCCAAAAGAGGACAGTGGGGTGCAATTCTCTTTTGCTCATCCTTCTGACTCTCCCTCCTTGATGACACTCCCACTCTGGCAGGCTCCTCATTTCAGGGATGGTAGAGGAGGTGGTAGAGGAGGGCATCAGGAGCAGAGGATCTCCAGGGCCAGAAGATGTGAATAGCAATGGAGGAACAAGAAAGGGAAAGATGCAAACCCAGAATCACTGATCTCATGGTGGTACTTTGGTACTGGCCAGTAACACAGGCTCTGTTGTATTATCACAGCATCCATCACTCTGTATGAGAAGTTAATCACTACCTGTGAAACACAGGGGCTCTACTGACTTATGCCTGGTGAATACCTTACCCAGGATTTCCAGTGACATAACAGCATGTTCCATTCAGTTTTCCTGCAAGCTGCCAAATCTCTACACTAGGGCAGGCCTGCTAGAAAACCCTACCAAATTGGAAAGGAAGCATCTGACACTGCTTTGCACCAGGCTGCAGGGAACCAAGCCCTTGAGTTCTCCCTCACACCATTCTAAACAGAAGAGCTGGTTGGTGAAGTTTTGTTTCCTAAGAGTCATGGAATTAGACACTCCTAAGTGACTCACCAGCGGATGAAGCTGGAGGCACTCATTGCAGGCAGCAAAAAGTTCTTTCACATCTAGCATCAAACCCCTTGTCTTTTGTCTCAGTCCAAAGGTAGCATCAGCTTTAATGGCTCTGGCATCAAACCACTTGTCAAGACCAGCCCTCCCTGAGTCACAAAAAATTATCCCCAGCTAGTAAAAGTCCTGTGGGACAGCAGCTGAGAACAGGTCATGCCCCATGCTTACTGCCAAACTCAACAAAGAGTGGTACTGGTGCCAAGGATGCCAACTTTTAGGACAGGTAGGCAAGTGGTAGTAAGAGCTCGCACTGGTGCCTCAGCTGGCAGGTGTGGAGCTGTGGCCAGAGCAGAGAGTGCAGAGTCACACATGCTCTCCAAAATGTCCACCACTGTGCTGCAGATCCTGCTCCCCTCTCCTCTCACCTCGTGAATCCTGAGCTGCTCCCTGGGTAGCTGCAGAAGCAGGGCTTGCGACTGCCTCCACCTTGCTCTTGCCCAGGCACTGCCATGAGATGTCATTTGGCCTCTCAGCCTGATGACAGGGACCTGGGTAGGCACTTGTGGTGAGAGGCTTGTCTCTGGTCCCCCCATGCTCTCCAGTGGGTGTGTGGTAAAGATGGCTCTTCATCCAAAGCATGGGATAGTGGGCTGGATGGAACTGGGCTGCCCACTGGACTGCACTGAATGATGTATTGAATGAAATTTCTTCTGATCACACAGAGGATGAAAGTAACACCTTTTCTGTTGTTGTACCACAGCTCCATGTCCAGTCAGTCCATTGGTAAATTAATAACAATTGCTTCTTTCAAAAAAGTGTGATGTTGCAGTTAATTAATAGAATGAAATGAAATGGAAGGAGTTGGAAGGGACATTAAAAATCATCTAGTTTCAACCCCCTGTGCCATAGGCAGGGATGCCTTCCACTTCACCAGGTTGGTCAAGGCCTCATCCAACCCAGTCTTGAACACTTCCAGGGATGGGGCATCCACAGCTTCTCTGGGCAACCTGTGCCAGTGCCTCACCACCCTCACAGCGAAGAATTTCTGCTCTATATCTGATCTAGTCCTGGCCTCTTTCAGTTTCAAGCCATTGTCCTATCCCTACACGCTCTTGTAAGAAGCTCCTCTCCAGCTTTTTTGAGCCCGTTTAGGTACTGGAAGGTGCTATAAGGTCTCCCTGGAGCCTTCTCTTCTCCAGGCTGAACAACCCCAATCCTTTCAGCCCGTCTTCACAGGAGAGGTGCTCCAGTCCTCCTGATCCGCTTTGTGTCCCTCCTCTGGACACGCTCCAACAGGTCTATGTCCTTCTGAGGTTGGAGGCCCCAGAGCTGGTTGCAATACTGCGGGTAGGGTCTCAAGAGAATGGAGTAGAGAGGGGGAGTCACCTCCCTTGACCCAACTCAGTCACCCCAGATTCTATTAAGTTCCACATTTCAGATTTTTGAATGATTTTATGATACCATAGCTACTACATATAGTGCTGCTGTGTGGCTAAAGACCCAGAATGAACCAGTACTCCTGTGGTTTGTACAGATATAAATAAAACCCATACAAAATCACTGAAATCACATCATCTGTGCTCATTTGGAGAAGGATGTGGATTTTCCTTTGGTGTTGAAGGCTCAATTCAATAGTATTTGGAAGCTGATATTATTTGATAAGTAGGAATTACCAAAGCGCAGTTCACAGCTTAGAAACCTTTAAAAAACATCCCCTTTATAACAAACGTCTATATAACCAATCAAGACAAAGTCAGGAAATCAACCTGCTGCAAATTAAGTTGTACAGTAAAATAAAGAAGAAAGTAAGAACGTGTTTAAAGACCTAAGGAAGACAAGTGTTCCTGTTGCTGGTGTGTCAAGAGACATGATTGAAGAACGGTTTGTGCATGTGAAACATGACCCTGGTAACTCTGTCCAGTTCAGTCAGCTGAGGGACAGCATGATTTGCTGGGAAGGGACAAGCAGTGCCACAGAGCTCTGCAAGATTTCATTTACCAGGGAGAGCATCACATCTTATGTGATCAGCTTAATTAGGACTAAAAAAGCAGGATTTAAAAGTGACTGCATGCTTCCTGTACTTTATGGCTGCCTCTGTCCTTCTCCTGGCCTCCTCTTTTTACTTGGAGTGTCCTCACCCAAAACTGCTTCGTGGGTCTTTCCTCTCATGTTTATCAGTGTGCAGAAGAGGGGACAAAGCATTGGGCACGTGGAAAAGGCTGTTGTGCACCAGTCCTGGAGTGAATCTCATTAACTCATTAACTGTTAATTGGCACTGCTAATGCTGAAACTGCTTCTGAAATGTAAACAAGACTTTCTGAAACTGTGGGGTTTGATAGAAAATGAAACTGACCCTTGAGATAGTACAACAGTTATGTAAATACCTGGAAAATGAAAGTCACAGGGTCTATAGACTTGAGCTGCACTTTGCTCCCTGTATCCTTCAGCTTTCCTAGGGGCCAGGATCACCCTCTCTCTGGCAAGTAGCAAGGCCAGCACCTCCCAGGAAAAGGAAGCTGAGGGGGTCCCCTCAGGATCTCAGCACTAAGACAAGAATGACAGCTGCAAATGTAAAATGTGACTTTTCAGCAGCATGACAGCCCCTGTTTTGACTGCAGTCTTTCAAGTTTTCAGAAATTAAATCCGAATTTTCCACTGAATGAAATGTTCTATTTCAGCAACATTTTCCCTGGCTTTCCCTCTTCTACCAAAATGCTTGGAAAGATTTCAATTAAAACTGTAAACTGCCACATAAAATTTTTTATTTTCTTATTTTTTTCTTTAGGCCACACTAAGTCCTTTTTCTATAAGAAAACCAAATGTTTGGAGCTGCTGTGGTCTTTCTTTCTGTGACAGACCTGCAAAGGCAGAATGGTGCCCATGCCCATTCCACCATGACGTAGTTCCTGTGGTGGAAATCAGGAGCTCTGAGAGTTAAGTGAACAAAACTCAGAAATGTCTTGTTCCTCCTCTTTGCACCTTTGTTTAACCTGTGCAGTGTAAAATGCAATGGAATTGCACTGGCCTGAAGCAGCTCTGGGTGATGTGCAGTGGCAGCCAGGTGCCCCTATTCCTCACCTACTGTTCCCCACCACCTTCTTCCAGCTCCCATCAAGATTCCTGCCTTCTGCTGCTCACCATTGCCTGCTCCAGGGACGTAATTTAATCTAGCCTAGGTCATTACCCACTTGAGCAAATTGGGATTCAGCTGTTCCAGCTTCTTGGGGGAAGCCCAACAGAGGGTAAAAATGTCACCTCTGGGTCGTGCCTGTGGATTGCCCCACTGCACCCCATTGCATGTGATGCCTTTTCCTGGTCTTAAAATCAAGAGTCAGACATTGTTAGAAGGGAAAAAGGGATTTTACCTTGGTATTTATTTTAAGGATCCTTAGGTGCACTACATCCAGGTCGAATGCACCTCCATGCACACTGCAATGCACCCCCAAAAGATCTGGTATAACATTATAGGTGTTACTAATAAGCATATCTATTGTAAATTCCTCAATGAGAGGCTTGAGTGAGCCCCCCCTCCCCAAGGAACCTTCCCCTGGATGGTTTTGTCTTAGTTTACAAAATGTGTTCTGGAGAGGACCTTGGGGTCTGGGGCACACTGATCCCTAATTACGAAGCTTCTAAAATGTTGAGTCTCCTAGTTTGACAAACAAGTCCAAGAATGTAGGCTAAAGCACTAAGAATACAAAAGCTGTAAAAAGGTATAACAGGGGTATAAAAGAAAAGACAAAAATCATTATGGCATCACATGCACCCAGATCCCCATGGCATCACAATTATGAGTCTACAGAGTGTAAGTACCAATGATTGAAGCATCTGAGTGAGATTTCCAGAAGAGAAACCCAGAAGAAGTGTCTGCTGAGACTATTTATGAACAAAAGTGAGGAAAGTTAAACAGTCCTTGTTTTAAGCGGGAGGCAAATGGGGACAACAATCCAGAACTGCTGTGTATTGACAGCTTTGGGACAGTAACCAGGTTTGTCCATCTGATTACAAAATGCCAGTCCTTGCTGTCTAGACCCACATCTGCTTGCTTCACACCACTGTTTGGCTCAGAACTTTTCCAGTTTCCTTCAGCCTGCCTCACGGGGTAGGACATAAAGCACAACCATGATCACTGTCATTCCCGGGACTAAACATACCCAGATCAGTATGAGGGCACAGGAACAAAATGGCTGAAAGATTCTGTGGACTTACATGAGGTAAAGTCTAGTCTGCATCTCTGTTGCTGAGACAAATGAGTTACCAAAAAAATGCAGGTTTGGGCCAAGTAAAAGGGGCAGTGCAAATATCCAGTGCTCCTCATTTCACTGATGAACCAAAAGGAGGGAGATTTACAGATACGTGAGCTTGGCCAGGGACACCTCTCCCAGCGGCTGACGGAGCAGAGGGAATTACGCCGGTGGCTCACGATGCCCCTGGTCACAGTCCCTTAGGCCTCTTCGGCTGCAGAGGCCGAGGGCTGGCTCCCGGGGAGGGAGGGAGGCACAGCCCGGGCTGCCTGCTGCTTTCCCGGCGCACCGGTGCCACCCAGCGCCTGCTCGGCCTCACTGCCCGAGCGTCCCCCGAGCGGCCCCGGCTGCGCTGAGGGCAGGCGGGCTGAGGGCAGGCGGGCTGAGGGCAGGCGGGCTGAAGGCTGCCGGGCTGAGGGCAGGCGGGCTGAGGGCAGCCGGGCTGAGGGCAGGCGGGCTGAGGGCAGCCGGGCTGAGGCGGCTGGCTGATAGTGAGTTTAGCTGGCCGAAGGTACATCTGAGGCGGAAGCAGCGCGAGGTCTATTGCACCCGTAGGCACGCGATCACTGTGACATTAAACACCAGGGAGAGATCGGCGCTGGCCTGTTATTTCACAGAATCATGGAACAGTTTGGGTCAGAAGAGACCTTAAAGATCGTCTTGTTCCAGCCCCCCTGCCATGGGCAAGGACTCATCCCACTAGACCGGGTTGCTCAAAGCCCTGTCCATTCTGGCCTTGAACTCTTCTAGTGGTGGGGCATCCACAACTTCTCTGGGCAACCTGTTCCAGTGCCTCACCACGCCCACAGGAAATAATTTCTTCCTAATAGCTAATCTAAAATTTCTTGTAGGGCCCATTAGGTACTGGTCTAGTGTTAGGTGTACTTGCCCATGGCAGGAGGGCAGGAACTAGATGATCTCCAAGATCCCTTCCAACCCAAGCAATTCTGTGATCCTACATTTTCACCTAAAAGCTAATCATACTTCACAACACAGAAAAGAAAAAAATCAACCCCCAAACCAGGCCTGAATAATCCATCTCCCCAATCCATCAATTTCATTTAGCCTGAATTTTACTATTAATGTTTTAAACAAGATGACAGAGTTTTGAATTCTTTTTCCAATCCAATAGAATAGAGCATTTTACCTGGCATCAGATCTGTATGGCTTCAGAAGACACAAAAAGGCTTAAGGATTACAGAACAGTCCTTCTCTGATGCTTGCAGAGGATCAGTACACTCTGAAACATGGAGCCTGCTGCCTCCTGCAGGAGACAGGAGAGCGGCCCAGGCAGCCTGGCCAGAGAAGCTGTCCATGACCTTTGCCTGACACAGGCAGAACCAGAGAGTCACCTACAAGTAAAACTGCAAACAGTGCCGATGTTTTGGTGGGAAGCTAAAGAGCACGTCAAAGCTGCTACATGCAGCAGCTTGAGATATCTTTATTGCTACATGATGCTTTCAGTGTGTCAGACAAACAGCACCAGACAGCTCAGCCAGACTGCTGTATTTATGGGCAGAGCAGCTGATCCCATCCTTACATGGTGAGTAACATGCTAAGCGGAGCACTGCTGTGGCTGCACCTCCAGATGAGGCTGCAGCTCTGCCTTACAAACAGCCAGGTGGATCAGCTGCTTGACCAGAAACTGTGTCCTGTGCTGAAACAAGCCAAGGAGCAATGAACAGCTGCAGAAAATGAGACAGAATGTGAGCAAAGGTAATACTTCAAGAAATCAGCAAGACTCCAGGAAAATCTCGTACTTGTCCTACAGCTGTGGCTGGTGCAGCACGATGTAGATCTGAAACAAACTCAACTGTGCTGTGAAAATCTCTCCTTTCTCTTTTTCTGTTAGTGCTTTGGTCTGTCCCAAGTCCTGCCCCATTTTGGTTCTCTTTGCTATGGGAGGTACGGGTGGGTGCTGGCAGAAGATAGCAGCCACCAGCACAAAGACAGCCATTGCCAGTGGGAGGGCGATGGGAACAGCAGTCAGCGTTTCAAGGTATGCCAGCTGTCCAGGAGATAAAATGTGGGAGGTTTTGGCAATATAAATAGCTATTGCATTAGTGCTGGATTAACAGGAGAAAGGCAAAGCTTAATCCCTCTCTTAGTGTGCTCCTGCATGCTGGGAAAAGGGCTAAGGAAGAGACTCTTTTCAGAGATGAGCTGGCAGACAGGTACAGAACATTTTGCTTGAAAGAGGAAGACACTGAAGAAAAATACGTTACCCAGAGTAGGAATTCCCTAGCATTAGTGGCTTAAATTCAAACAGCACTGTCCTACTGTGATTTTTGTTTTAAATCATGTTAACAAGATGTAACAGATGTTTTTGCTATGAGTATTTATCATCTTTCAGGACCTCTCCTTGTATTCTCAATCACTGCAATGCAACAACACTTGGCAAGATTTGGTTTTAGTGCAATAAACACTAGTTTATAGTGAACAAATAAATACAAGGAAGACTGAAAATATAAAAAGAAGAGAGGGATTGTTATAGTGATAATGGCCAGGGAAGCAAGGCAGAAAGGTGGGTGGTAACTACAGGCAGTGGTGAGGGACTTTGAGATACAAGATGCTGAAGCAGAACTGTCAGGAGAGGAAGGCTCTTCCTTTCATCTTAATGAATTTCATTTCCCTCTTGCAAGGAGAAGGCAGGATTCCACAAGGAGGATAACCACTGCTTGTGCAGCAGCATCACTCTGGTTAAGTTTTGTACATGGGACAAAACTGTATGTCCATAAAAGACCTCTGTGTGACACTAGTACAGGAGTTAATCACTGTACCAGCTTCACCCCTCAATGTATCCACTGTGCAATGTGCTATGCACTTTATAATACAACACCAACGGGAATTTGTTTACTTTAAATTCCATGCTGGCTAGGGAAAAATGTACTATCAGATTTGCCAGCATGGATGAAACCAGTGGCTAAAGCAGAGAGAAGACCTGTTTACTACTCACAGCAGCAGCAGCCTTTCGAATTTGATGGCTTCCTTTCAAAATTTGAGAAAAGTTTTTGAAGAGTCATGGAATTTTTCTGCAAAGGGCACACAGACACAATGCCTGATATTCACCAGTCACCACATATTAACGGAGGAAGATACCTGTCTATCCCCTAGACACCATGCAGCCTGCTGAACAAACAGGGGTTTAAAATGACAAATGATTTGGCACCCAAACAGGTTCTAACTTAGGGGATGTGAACAACCTTTTGCTCAATGCTCGTTAAGCACGCAGGAACCTGGTCTGCACCTGGCGGTTCTGGCTGTATTAATAGTACTGGATCAGTAACTAATGAGAGCTGTCAGGAATTAGCATGCACCACTTATAAAGCTGTCATTCAAATCTAGTTCCCTCCACACACTCTAAGGTATTTAATATATTTTTCTAAACTAGTGTTTACTTTTCACATTAACTCATCTGAAAAGTTACGCTAATAGCTTAAAAACAAAGCAGAGAGGAAGAACATGAAGTTCTAGTAATTGAAAGGTCACAGAAATTTTTTTCTTGAACTGCCTTCTCCCTAACTCCTCTGCTTTGGCTGTTGTGTAGAGCAAGGCACATTTACCAGACCTGTGTGTACCTGTGTCCTGTCCATTAGTTCTCTGCTGGGGAAACAATGCCATATATACAAGTGCCTGACTTGCTTTTCAGAGCATATAAAATGGTCATAAATACAAGTACACCAAGGAGCAGAAATGCTAATTTATGGCATTGATTGCCCAGCAGTGGAATCAATGACTGGCTGTTTGCTCTTGTACCATAACTCAGCTCTGGGATTCATCGTGAACTGAGTTCCGGTCTCACCATCTGTGTAAGGAACAGTTTAATAAAAATGCAGGAGTAATAAAGACAGCTTCCATTGATATATATTAGATAAACCTTTCCCAGTCTAGGGTTTTGGTTTGTTATTTGGTTTTGTTTTGTTTTCAAATAACAAGGCACTGCAGTAAAATATGAATGTCATATAATGGAAACTGCAAACATTTTTTTTATCCGAAGCAGGAAGTTGTCCCTGGCTATGGGTAACACCAAGACTTTTGTGTACAGAAGAGTGCTGGGATAAATGGTGGTACCCTTTTCTGATTAAACAGTTCCTGATAAATGTTTATTTTTGTGCTCACATTGACCATATTTTAAAAAGAAGAAAACAATATGATATTTCAACTTGATAAACCTGTCCTTGGGTTTTTGTATCCCAAATATCAGGTCTTAATTAATCTTTTTTTTTTTTTTTGCCAATAAATCAATCCAATTTTTGTTGACCTTGTGTGGGAAATAGGAAGAAAAAAGGTAAGACAGTATCAGGAATCGTGTTTCAAGGCTTAAAGGAAGCTGCATTTTTTTGGCTAAGATGTAGTTGAGCCAGAACATTGAAGTTTCCTTGTTTCTTTTGAAATCTGTGATGGCAACACTTTTTCCAGCTCACTTTCATTTATCATTTGGTAAACACATACCAAATCCTTATTCCAAACTCTGTGTGAGTGAGAGCAAGGCAGCAGCGGGCGCAGTCCTGCCTCCAAAGCGCGGCCACACCGCCGCCCCGTGGCTCAGCACCGAGCGGAGCTGCATCCTGGGCGGGGAGAACGCCGCGTTAACGCAGCAGCGGGAGCGGCCACTGTCACAGAGAGCAGCAGAACGTCACCCCCGGGCCACCTCCCAACCTTGAACGTCCCGCATGAAGTAAAATTGATTTTGAAGCAACATGCTACACAAGCATTGTCCCTACAAGCGGCTCAGCACTATGATTTAAAATCATTTAATTATCTTAAATGAGAATAATGTCATTTTAAAGAGATGTAGTGTTTTGAATCCAGCAACTTTACTGCCTGCTCCTTATGATGAGCCCTGTCATGATTGTGCTGAGGCCATGTTTCACTCCCAACTGCACACAGAAAGATCTGCTGGATCAGCTTCTAGGGAACTCAAATCTAACCCTTACCACCAACAGATCTTTATGCTATGTGAATGGAAAATGATACGTGGGCTATGCAGTGGTGAGAAACCCGGAGGTACTTGAAGCAGAACCTCTACAAGCCTTGATGAATTAACTGCGTTAGCAAGAGCAGCCTGGTGGGGACATCAGCAGCGTTTATTCTTATTCTGAGTAAGTTTTTGGAGTGTGTCATGCAATGGGTATGCTACAGAAAGAATGAAGATTCCTTACCTCAGCAAGAAAGTATATTTCTAGTGGAACTGAAATCTGAATGTTGTTGGAAGCTATTCAGCTTCCAAGGGAAATTGCTGTAGTGCACTGTCCAGCTCAAATCAAAGGATCCAGCAAAAGCAGAACAAATAATGAATTGGCAGATAAAGCAACTAAAGCTGCTGTCCAACAACCTATAATGAGTGTGCCACCATAATAACTTCCTCTGCTGACAGCTGACTAGAGATCAATAATCCAGCCCAAATATATGCAGAGGTTACTCAGGAAGAACAGGCTCGATGGGAAAATTGGGAGGCTGTGAAAGATGAAACTGGAATTTAGACTATTGGGAGATAACCTATTCTACCAAGAAAGTATTTAATTACTTTGGCTAGTTGGTTTCATGGTAAAATACATGGAGAGATGATAGCAATTGTTAACCAGATTGAAAAAATGTGGGCAGTCCCCAGAATGTATATGACAGTTAAAGGGATTATGAGCTCTTGTCCCACATGCTGGAAGTTTTCCAACGCAAAACATGAACAAGAGGTTGAAGGATGATCATAATCATCTTTCCTATTTTCAAAGACTGCAAAGTGGTTGTGCTGACATGCCTCTTATGAGCACTGGTAATCATGGATCAGGTCTCAGAATGGACAGAAGCTTTTGCCACCAGGAAAACTGTTACTTGGGAGTGGTTAAAGCATCCTTACCAGATATGGAATACCTGAAAACATAGAACCTGCCAGAGGTTCTCACTTTCCTGCTGGAATACTAAACAACATGTATAAAAGTTTAGGAACACAGTGACAAGTACACATTCAGTATCATTCACGGTCCTCGGGAGAGGGGGAAAGAATGAACAGGACTCTCAAAAATAAAATTGCTTGAATTTGTAGTCAGGTAGGGTTGAAATGGCCTTTAGGAATAGACCAATGGGATATTAGAAATACTTTGTGCCACCAGCAGAAGTAGTGTTTGGCAGGCATTTAGCTGTATTTGCCTCCTCTGTCCCTGCTATGACCAGCCTCTTAGATGGAGAGTAATGGGTTACCAAATTTATACCAGGGACACAAAAACATCTACAAGAAAAAAAGGCACAAGACAGATGGTTTCAACCAGTTTTATTGTTGGATTGTCTTCGACACCTTAAGATACTAGAATGGTTACTGCAGTTCAGATATTAAACTCTCCCTTGCATAGAGTTTTGGTTCCTTTTGTTTTCTAGAATGCAAGGACAAAGGAGACAATTCCAAGGGAATGAGGTAACTTAAGAAGGCCAGCCCAGCAACAGTGAAAACCAGTAAGAAATCGAGAGATGACTGACCAGAATTAAGTGATGAGGTGTGGATTGGGTGATGAGTGGTATGGGTATAACAGAGGAGAATGGTCTGGGGAAGGGGTCCCTCTCTGGAGGCATACAGCTGTAACCTGAGAACTAACAAAAGAGGAACTGGAAACCTTCACTTGGACTTGACAATCAGTGGGATCCTAGGGTTGGACCCTGTTACGATGGCCAGTGTATGTAAATTCATAACACTTGTCAGCTTATACTGCTATAGGTATTGCCGTGACGAAAGGAAAATAAACTTTACTTCTAAAAAACCACCCACATTAGTGATTAGACTGATATAATTGCATCCATAATAAAAAAATCAGACCTTTAATTAGTCCAGTGCTACTAAAGCCCATGTGTATTTTGTAGTGCCTGTTCTGCTTTTCCAAGTCAGGTTTTGTGTTTATGTTCTGTAACTGCAGCTCTTACCTACAGAAATTTGGCAATTTATACCATCTAAAGTTGGTTGCTCTGGAAACTGGCTACAATTTCTTCCAGTTTCACAGCAAGAGCTGCTGAACTCCAAGGCAAAAAGCATAGCAGCTCTATTCACTTGCTTCCCCAGGCCAATAAACTTGCCACAGGAGTGACAGATTATTTTCCTCTTTCTTACTCACTCTGGGAGGCCAACCCCAGGAGGAGCTTATGACTGACTTGAGAAAACACTGAAGCCTTGAAATATCTTTCACACAAAGAAGCTGAAATAGAAAATCTCTCACAGGCCAGAACATATCAGACAACATCTGCCTGACTGCCAGAAGGGGGCTATAGAGGGGGTCTACAGAGGGTTACAGAACTAGGACCATTTTCTTCAAGAGAGCCCTTCTGTCTTGTGCCTCCCTTCTACTTCCCAAGCCTATAACCACTGACGACATCCTACTTTTCTGCAATGACTGTTGGGTATTACTTACAGATTGTTGCCTACTGTATTATCAATCTGTTACTAGTCATTCAATTCATGGTCTTCTGAGCTCCTTCCTTCACCAAGCCATTCAGCAAACAGTCTGGAATAGCTCAGGCACCCAAAAAACACATCCTGCTAGCACAGGACAAAGCGGTGGGCGTTTCAACTCCCAGGAAAGCACAGTGTTTCTTACTAGATTTTCCTGCTTGTGTCAGGCTCTGTGAGGTGAGGCTGTCAGAAAGTGTCCATTTCCCATCTCTTCTCCCCTCAGGGACCTGATACAGACTAATTGCAGTGAGTGTGTGGTACCCGGCCTTCTCTCAGGAGGTGTGAATTACCTCCCCTGTGCCACATGGCCAGCACTGTGCCTGGGCTGCTGGCATATGGTGAGGCACCACTCCAGCTTCTGCTCTGCTAACTTGCTGTTTTATTAACACATGGGGGAGAAGAGAAATAAAAGGCATGGGGAATGTCAGGAAACTCTCTTGTCTAATATGTGAGATCCTGTCCAAACTATCTCCTCAGCAGATGCCTTAAACTGCAGGGACTCTTCCTTCTCTTTATAGAGTATGACAGACCAGGAACTCTGTGGCAGGGATGAGGTCAACTGGCCCCATGCATTCAGAAAATAAAAATGAAGGTTCAGAAGCTATTGTTTCAGTTTTCTGTTCGGTACTACTGGTTGCTCTGTATCAGCTTGTACCCTACTACCACTCTGCTGAAGTCATGCTTTTATTAATCTATTTGGAAGTTGCTTTGACAGCTTAAATAGACTTAGTAAGTCCCTTAATTAATGGGTATTTCAGCAGACATACGCTGCCACAAAACACAAGATTACTTGTTTGAGGCCTCAGTGTAACTGCTGTGCCAGCAGAGCATTAGAGAAAACATTTTATACTACATATTTGATAAATACTAAGATGACACTGCCCATATGGACTTGATGCAAAATTCTTCATGTCCAATTTGCACCAGTAGTACACGTGCAAATCAGAGCGAGAGAAAACATTCTGCCTTACCATCCTCTCTTTCTGCAGTAACTTCATTCACATAGGACTGGGACAGCTAAATGGTAATATCTTTCTGTTATTGGTTTAACAATTTTTTAAAATTAGCTAAAGCAAATATAAGGTTTTTCCTCTAGATAGAAGACCCAGGGTATCCTAGTAAGATAATGACAAGGCAAAACAGGCAGCCACAAGAGAGCTTCCAGAGCTCTAGACAAGTATTCTTTTTAAGACACCAAGATATTTTTAGGGTCCAAGCTCTGCTTGAGTTCCTGTGGGGGTGCAGCATCAGTAGATTTAAGCATTGAGAGTTCATGCAGAGCACATCAGAGGCTGCAGAAGAAAACCAGCCCCAGAGCATGTCCCACAGGCAAATGAACCATTAAGCATTGGAACAGGCTTGCCAGGGAAGTGGTGGTGTCACCATCCCTGAAGCGTTCAAAAAATGAGTGGATGTGGCACTTCGCTATATGTTTTAGCGGGCATGGTGGAATCATTTTATGATTCTATGAAGGCAGCAAGGAGGTGCCATGCTCCATCTTGGAGAAACTTGGCAAGACAGTGGGCTGGGAGTGTGAGAGCTGGGTTTTTAAACAGAGGGAAACAGAAGAAGCTGAAAAACTTGATAGCAATGACAGAAATGAAATAACAGAACTCTCACTGTCCCTCAATTCAGTTCTCCTCATGACCTCATGGAATGAGAAATTGCCAAAACTCCTACTTCATGCAGATTCAGGCAGGAAGATGCTGAGCTCTATTGTCAGAATCCAGCCTTGATTTTGCTAATGAAATGGAACAGAAATGCATCATAAGATGCAGAAAAGGCCTACCTGGACTTCAAACTCTTCAGAATGCAAAACCAATACAAGTTTCCTTTTCATAATGTAACAGTCTGATTAAAATGGCACAGAAATGAGGGCATGCTTACCTTTGTTCAGTTCCTTTTTTCAGCCTTCCTTACAATGAATCCTCATAAAATTGTTTTTATTTTTCAGATGTCACATTAACTCCAAAGATGTGTCTCCTCACATGAGTGAGGAAACAGAACCTTACCATCTCTTCTCACCCAAAACTTCCCCCTCTGCTCCCAAGGGCATGAGATAAACAGTGCATTGCAAGGAAAGTCTCATACATAATTGATAAGCTCTGTATGCTTATGATTACATTGTCACAGCTCTTCTTCAGTAATGCATGGAAACAAGAGAAAAGCCCTCCAGAGATCAGGGGGCTTCAATTACTTACGCAGAGGAAAGAATAAAGATTTGTTATTCTCACATAACTAGCAAGTGGTTAGAGGGGGCACTCAACTCCACAAATTTCCCTGAGTAGCTGAGTAAATTGGTGCTTCCTATCATGGCAGTGACACTGGTTCATTCATTCCATACTGTATGAGACACAGAAACTAAGCCTCATCCAGAGCTGGCAGGTGAAGGTTACCTGTCCTCTCACCAAAACAGATTCCACTGTCTTATCTTTTGGGTGCTTTTCCCCTCTCCTTGCCTGCTAAGTGCAAACAGCATCAGCTATGAGGGATTTAGAAATCTCAAGTAACTGAAAACAGGCACAGGCTTTGGAGTTTATGGCAGATATAATTTAACAAAAATTCAAAATACATTCCTCTGACATATTATTAAAAATAGTTTTAAAAAATATTTGCCCAGACCAGGTTAAAATTATTTAAAAGCATAATTATCATGGAGCAATCTTCAAAAGTGACATTTCAAAACATCATCTCTTCCATTACAGCGAAGATCATGGTTCTAACGTTTTCAAATACAGGCTTAACTTCAAATATTACTTAAGAAAACACTGAGTAGCAACACTTATTCCTCAGAAATCTACACATCTCCCAAGGTCAGTCCTGGCCCATTGCCACCTTTACTTTTTTTTGCACATTCAAAATGTATTAACACAGGACTAAGGGAATTAAACCTGGTGAAGAACAGAACAGAGAAATGTTATCAGAGGAGAAAGAAAATTGGGACATTTCCTTAACCAGAATTGTAGACTTACTGGTAACATTATCTGTATTTTCTGCCTTTCACACTGAGCTGGAGGCAGTAAAAGCCAAACCTCCCACTACCACCAGCTCAGACTGTACTCACGCTGTATATAGCTGACCTTCCCCTGTCCTTCAAAGACATTAAAATCGAAATCAAGTTTTATCCTTAGAGTATGCCCACAGTGAATTCTACCCAGTAACTTTTACCCATCTCACAAAATGGAGTAATTATCAGAACTATGTGAAAACTAATTAACTTCTATTAATATAGAGATTTAAGAAAAAAGTAAGAACATAAAAACCAAGATCCAAGACAAGATTTAACAGTAACTAACCAGATGTTAACTGAGCCCAAAACATTTTGTTTTGTGCCTGCACAACAAATGCACACACAACATCCTTATACAATCTGTCTTCTAGCTGGGTTCCTCCATAAGCACTGACAGCCTTGATGAGGACAGTCCTTGCTTCTGTCACACTGAATGATCTTGCTGTTCTCTAATTTTATTTTACTGATTTCTTCTTCTTCTTGGCTTGCTTTTTGGACATGGCACCTAGAGCTGAAATGCCCACTGATGTCTGAGGCAGGAGTAGTTTTCCAGACTGTGTTGGGTACTTGGTTTTCATAAGGACTTTAAACAGTGGCTGGGACAACAGATGTTTCAGTTGTTTTTTCATCCCCTTCAGCATCTTTTGCTTCTGGCTTTCTTCTTGCTCACTAGCTTTTCTTCCTTGGGGCAGAAATCAAAGATACAGAATGTTACAACAAGAGAAAAACTTGCATTGCAGGCCTTTGTAGTGATAGGGGCAGATGCTAACCCCAGCTTTCTCTCTCTAACAAGGTCACTCAACTCCCAGTCATCTATGACATTTTCAGATCACCCAGGCTGTTCACAAGGTAACGAGATCGAGAAGAATCCTGACTACTGAGTAACCATAGTTAAGGCCTGAATTGAGGAAAAATGAAATCAAGGTTGCTGTAAGGTAAAATTGAAAGCACATTACTAAATCTTTTGTAACTGTGTAAGAGGCGTTTCACTTATGGGAGGAATGACTGAGAGTTTAATGGGTCTCCAACAAGCTACACAAGAATTAGAGACTGAGTACACTTTAAAGCATGAATCTGGCAAGTCTCTGGGTGGCAATTACAAAGTGTTTCGCTTGAGAGTCACAACTTACTTGGACTGGATGTGCTGTTTAGAAACTCATTCCAAAGCACAGCATACTCAGATTATGTCAAAACAAGACAGCAGAGTGCTAATTATCTGAAAGCACCCCTGAACAATTTAGACGGAGATGGTTAGTGTTTGCTTGCACAGTGATTGAGAAACAGCTAGCCCAGCCATGAATAAAGAAAGACATTAATCTAAACATGTTTCAAAATTAAGACATTGGCATATTTAGCAGCTAACAGGTTAGACAAAGGCTAATCTGAAGTGACCCCTGCAGCAACCCTATTCAGCCTGCCTTCAAAGAACTGGTAGGAAATCATACCTTCAGCTCTCAAAATATGAACACAATGTGGCATTTTACAGTGCATCTAAGCTCTGCAAAACTTCATGGCATTGAACTAATAGCCACTTGCAGTTGTACAGCCCTACACATTCTCTCAGCCACAGCCTGCAAAATATTTAATTTTAAAAATGTAAGAAATTATTTACTTCTAACAAACCACCAAAAACCTCACCAACTTCAATATACGTATTGGTCGTTCAGCCCACACAACTCAACCTACTTAAGGCTCACATAATGTTTGGTGTTCCCTAGCACTTCCTGGGTGTTCCCACACAGAGCTGTCAGGCTCCTGTCCTGTTGCCTGACTACAAGGGAGTGGGAGAGAGAAGCAGAAGTGTGGAAACAGCCTTGTCTATGACAAGAGGGGACAAGACTCAGTCAGGACATACTGGGCTGCGTAGATTACTCTGAAATGCTTGCCAGAGCTCAACAGTTCTTGTCCTACAACATGTAGACTTGTCTGCGACTTGCCAGCACTGTCACACCTCACTCCCTCAGCTCCAGCACTCTCTGCTGCTCTCTCCGCATCATCCCGAAAACATCCCTAACACTGCGCATCAACAACACTCCTTTCCTTCCCCTCCACTTCTGCCCTGCTGCTTTTGGAGCTTCTCTGCCACGGTGAGGCTTCTTCTGGACACCAGCGCTATGAGACCTACTGAGCATACCCATGGAAAAACATTTTCTACTTGCCCATCAACATGTCATCATCAAGATCAATCTCAAGAGCCTCTGCAGCTTGCTGGAGCCAGGAGTTGTGTTGCTTTGCCCGACTGTTGAAAAATTCTGCCTTCTCAATCTGCCTTGCCAAATTCATCCGTTCCTGCAACAAAAGTACATTTAGACATTATGATCAGGTTTAAATGTGGGGTACTTCAGCAGAATAAGTGTTTGAGAGCATGCACTACAATGCAACTGGGGTGCAGAGACACTTTTGTTCCCTATCCATGTTCCAGGAGATGCCTCACCTAATAAACACGTAATCATTCACTAGGGTTTTCCTTCTTCAGATCCATGATAGAATCTGACTTCTAAAACATCTCAACTACTAAACATACCTGAATGTTAACTCAACATTCTATGTGAATCATTATAAAGACTTGAGAGACATTAAGAGCAAACCATGATTCAGACACCAATCACTTCCAAGTTATATATTTATATAGTACAGCTTGATCTCAGATTTACTAGTCTCAGCAGTAAGGGGCAGCCACTCCTTTCATCCCACTCTGAAGAAAGTAAACTCCTGCAAGCCATATGGAAGGAACAGATGTTTTCAGGAATGCACCTGGATCTTGTTTAGGCACAGGGCAGAATGTCCTGTCCTTCTTCCCAGCTCCACACAGGTGGAACAAAGATGTCCAGCAAACTTAACCTGACCTGCAGGCTTCCAGCTGGGTGAAACAAATAACTAATTCACTGTGGAAAGAAACACTGCACTAACAGTAAATATGAACCAACCAGAAGCAAGTTCTGCTGTTTGGAATGTGCCTGCAGCTGCTTAAACCAAACTGTTGCACTAAGCTGAATAGTCTGGTGCTACACAGTAACAGCAGCAGCCAGGACGGCCAGGATAATTACTACAGAGAGAGAGAGAAGTAGTAACACTTGCAGCGGACTACTCAGTCAGTCACTTCTGAGACCATCACAAGAAATTTCAAGCAAGTTTTTCCATCTCTGTAAAATTTAAGTCCTCTTTAAGTCTATCCTCGTTCAACAATTCTATTCCTCTCAAGTGTGAAACCCTTTCAGACTTTTCCTGAACTTTAATGAAAGCATGCAAAAGGAGGGAAGGAGCGTGCCAAAGGGACAGACATAAAGAATCAGCAGCACTATTAGTCCCAACTACAATGACTTTGTCATTAAACCCAGGACAAAGTATAAATAAGACCTGACTGTTCCAAGGGCTTATGAGGCTGGAGTCCTGCAACTACAATTACAAAGATCTCTTCTGGGGAGAAGAGCACTATTACAGATAGGAGAGATCATTGTGAGATGGTGACAGGAAATGGAAAGTGTAGAAACAATATTAATTGACAGAGCATGATAAGAGCCAAGAACTACTCATCAAGAAACACAGAAGGAACCTCTGAAGCAACACTCTACGAAACAACAGATTTCTTTCAGTAACTAGAAACATTTAGTAGGTGGAAGGGGGCAGTGGGGGAGATAGGGGTGGAAATCAGATTCTCTTCGTTACTACCAAGACGAGAGAAAAAAGAATCTGTGGAAGCATTTATATTATTTTCTTTCCTCTTTCAGACAGCTGCATCTCCTGAAAGAAACCCTATTTGCAGCAAGCCTGGGTTTTGAAACTTGCTGTCATTATTCCCAAGGTGAGGATACTGCTGTTGTCACTGGGGTAGACCCTGGGCTCAGTCCAAGCCAATTAGGTAAGCCTGAATCAGAATACCATGAGGAAGACCCCTGCTGCATTATCTGACTGCTTGCACTCTTCCCTGTTCTCAGTGACTGTGCAATATTCAGACATTTCAACCCCAGCTGGATTCCTTTAAAATCCAGTATTTAAATATGTCCCATTTGTACATGACTGACACCACCCAAACTCTTAAGAGAATGCTGACGCATGAAATAGTATCTTATTCAAGAAGCAGAAAATCTGCAGTGACTAGATGCTTTCTAAAACACATTGTTTTGTAAATCCTAACCATTATCTATCTTGTGAGTTAGTGGATGACTGAATCCTCCTTAAAATGGGCAATAAACTATAAAAGGGAAACACAGTTTGACAGGGTTCAGTGGCAGCTGTGGCCTCACAGTACAGGAACTTCTAGAAAAGCAGACAACTCACTACTTCACATGGGAAGGGGCAGGTGAAGACCACTGAACATCCCTGGACCTGCTACTGTTGTCTAGTCTGTTCCTAAGATAAGAGCCTTTAAACAAGGTACTTAGCAGAGCCACCCCAACTCCACAGCCACAAAACACACTCGCTTCCCTATACTGTTTCTGGAAAAACAAGTGATATTTATGTTTGAACACCTTTCCTGGGCCAGTTATTGAGAAGAAATCATACATATTGCTTAAAAAATATAAAGTGTGATTAACTTAATTTTCAAATCCAGATCCTCAAGAGTAAATTTCATCTGAAACCTGGAAAGAACACAACAGGCAATATCATATCAGTAATATAAGCAAGCAACTACTCTGGCTGCAAAAAGACTTGTTTCTTTACCTTGATAGAAGTCATGCACTTGGTATCAACTGGGAAAAATGGCAGGTCTTCACTCTTCTCCAATGTTTTATAGATTTTCCGAAAATTGATCAAGTCCTCAGGGCCAATCAGCAGCAGACTGAGGCCTTCACTGGCAGCTCGGGCTGTTCGGCCACTTCGGTGCACGTACAGCTCAGAAGTGCGAGGGACCTGCAAGGATTCAGAGAAGCCATGCAGCTGGCCATGGACAGCCACCAGCAGCCTGGCATGCTTTGGACAAGAGGCTGCCAAAGAATATTGGGTTTTATACACACAGTACATTGCATGTAACACCAATGAAAGTAACGTAAAAGATGATGTCCTGACACACTTTTTGTTCTCTGATCCAGCATTTTTCCTTGCGTAATCTTTTGTGAGTCTCTCCTAACTTCTGACCCTCTGTCATTTCATTTGCAAAGCAGGAAAATATTTTATGTGTCCTCAGCGAAGAGTTATAAGGCTGAGTCATTTCACACCTTTGGATACCAAAGTTAAGCAAAAAGCAAGGAAGATCTATCTATTGTCATTTCTGATACATAATCACACATTCATAAAGTACTACCTACTGCAGTCACTGCAGAAATGAGATCTTTAAGTACAAAGCACCAAGGACAGTTAAATGATTTAATTTCTATACTTGGGACTACACTATACACAGGACCAAGAACTACAGCTTTACAGTGTTCAGGATTTGTATCAGCAAAAATGTATGTCAAACCAAAACAGTAAAAGGAAAAACATTAAAAATACTTAACCTGGTAGTGGATGACATGCTGGACATTAGGAATATCAAGACCACGAGCTGCAACATCTGTTGTCAGGAGGACACAGCTGAGAAGGTGACAAAATTTAATGAACACAAAATTGAAGAGTAAATCATGTACCAAGGAACATAAAATACAGCAACCTAGAATTTTACCATAGCAGTTTAATAAACAGGTTGATATTGTATTGTCTGTAGGACATACGCATTCTATTTGCCCTTACAGAAACGATACCCAATTTAACTCAAGGGCAGTCTTGAAACAATAATTCTTAGAAGTAAAATTAAAAAACGCAAATGTTGCCTTCAGCAGGTCTATTGTATTTCCAATAAATAAATACACTACCTTGCTGGATCGTGTTTTCCTACCGTTTTCTTCTCTCTCAGTTCACAAGAATGCTAGAACAAATTGCTATTCAATGAGGAAGGGGGGGTATGTGCCCCTGCATTACACTTTTCAGTGCACTGTCCAGGTTTTAAAGAATTTCTTTAGCTTGCTATGACCACACCATTAAAAACACAGTTGATCCTCTGGCAGTACAGACATGTTACTAAAAGTTTTACCAGTTGAGAAAAACCACATTCTTAACATTATCTATTTAAATAACAGTTTTGGGGGGTGAAATATCTTCTACCAACTTGCACTCAAATAAGCTCTCAGTAAATTAAAAGCTAGAAATATAAGGGGTGAGTTCTGTTCTAACAAATACTATTTCTCCTTATCCTTAGACAAGATGAACTACACAAAGAAGTTGTTCTTTTATATAAGCAGTCCCTACAGAGACAAAAGTCTCCCCAGGATATGGAACAGTTTGTTTTAAAAACATCTCCCAGTAACTGAAATGAGTTCCTTTTAGGTAATGGAAATTTGTTGAGATTTTATGGCATTTGACTGCACACTCTTTTGCTACAAGGTTCAAAGCAGAAACAGCAAAAAAAAATTCTACAGCTTGCACCCTGCAGAAGGCTGTGAGAGATGGTCTCATAGATTTCTTTCTTGCCTTGAAAATCTGCAGTCTCTGAAAACACCTCACCTGACCTAAGCAAATGCTATCAATACATGTGTCAAGGGATGCTGCAGCTCCATCACAGCAATTCAACCTCTGTTCTCCATGCCTGAATCTCCTAACAAGGTACAAATTCCCAGACACCATGCAGCAGTTCGCAGCAGGACTAAATTTGGGAGGCTTCTGGATCATGGAAGTACTGAGACCAAACATCTCCTCCCAAAGGCCACCCCAAAGACATCCCGAAACAATGTTTCCTAAAACGGCAGGACAGGTCTGCTTGGGTAAGCCCTGGCTGCCCACTACTGCTGAAAAGCACAATTGCCCTTTCTTTTGCATTGCTCAAAGATACTTTGGCCCTTGGGATGCTAATTTATGTAACTAAACCTGCAAATGAATAATGAGTGGTTAGTTTTCTGATGGTTTAGGGAGATTCAATAACTTACAGAGGATCAAATGAGCTGCAGAGCCAGGACATGGGCAGAGGTGTGCAGGAGAGTTCTAAAAACATATCTGAAAACAGGGCAAGTCACAGCTCTTTCAGCAGCAAAGAGATGCTGGACCACAGGATATTTCAAGCTCCAGTGGACCTCAGGAGGTCGCTAATAAAACCTCCTCTTCAAAGCAGGACAAGCTGCAAGACTGGACCAGGTTGCTCAGGGCTTTTATCCAACTGAGCCTCAAAAAACTCTAAGACAAGCAGCCTATTCCCATGCTCAACTGTCCTCACAGATGAAAAGCCCTTTCTCATATCCAGCCTGATCTTCTTATTTCAACTTGCACCCACTGCCCCTCATTCTCCCATCAAACACCACTCTGAAAAGCCTGGCTCCACCTTCTTGATAACCCTCTTTTATGGTGTCAGAAGGCTGCCACTAGGTCCCCACAAAATACTTTTCCCAGGTAATACAAACACCCAGTGCCTTCAGCCTCTCCTCTTGCAGAGTCAATGCTTCTTGAACATCTGGGTGGCCTTCCACTGAACTTGCTCCAGTTCATCACCTCAACTGTGAAACCTCATCCTTAATCGTTGATATCTCGGGCTCATCAACAGGCGACTCACATCCTCAGTTAACTTCCCCACCCTGCTCCTACTCTAAGAGAGTTGTTTCCCCGCCCCACCACCCTTTATGCAATTTCTTTTTTTCTCTACTAGGAAGCTGAAAATCAACTCACCTCTCTCGCTCAGCAAACCTTTCCAGGTTTTTCAGCCTTTGCTTTTGGTGCATGTTGGCATGCAAAGGAAGAGGATCACAATTTAAGATTGTGAGGAGAGAACTGAGGCGTTTTACACAGTCTATGCTGTTTGCAAAGACCATGGTTCTTCCGGGATACTGGAGAAGAAAGTAATAGAGGTAATAGTCCTTCTCATTTGTGTTACAGTGGATTCTGGTTTCTGTCAGAGTCTCAACAGTAGCCTCTTTCCTTGTTAAGTCTATTACTTTGGGTTTGCCCTTAATTCCTACTTTTTCCATTAACAATTCTAGTTTGGTCTTCTTGTCCATCTTTTTAGCATTCTTTTTTTGTAAAACTCTTGTGGGAGTCTGATGGACTAAAGTCAAAGTGGCAGAAAAAACAAAAGTCTGCCGTCGAGGGTTATACTGTGAATCATTCAAGATTTCCAGCAACTGAGACAGCTCTAAGAAGTGACCTTTCTCAACCATTCGGTCTGCTTCATCAATCACAAGGCACCTGTCAAGTAGAAAATACACAGTAAAAATACACTTGTGCAGCTAAATACAAACCTGATACATTTAAGAACAACTTTTCCTATTAAACACATAAAGCATGTTATGCATATAAAACCGAAAAGAACACCTGGTATGCTGAAGCAGCTACAGCAGCCTTCTGTATTTCCTTTTGAAGAATCAGTTCTTTACTACTGTTTTTAACGGACACCTCCTTCCATCAAAATAACCAATGTGCATTTCAATAAAACACTGACACAGAAACAGGTGATCTTTTCTAGTCTAAATTATTTAATCTGTTAGTAAACCTAATGAGCATGCAGGGCTGCCCAGTTCAGTATCCAGCAGTTATCTGAAAAGGCACTTTTACCTGAGCTGACGAAGATTTGAAAGATGTGGGTGTCTCTCTTTAACTAACTCCCACAGACGGCCTGGGGTTGCAATTACAATTTCTGGCTTTCGATTTAGTACACGTTCTTGCTTCTGTGCAGCCATGCCTCCTACTAGAATTGCAGTCTTAATGCCTAGAACATATAAATAACAGATTTTATTTCACTAATTTACCAGTGAATGTTTTTATATATATCTACTTCACGAACTGTTTTGAACAGTCTACACTGCAACTTTCAACAAGCATTTTGGCCAGGAAACTTCAGGGGTTTTATGTAACACTGAGCATACAACAATGCACTCAATTTTACAAAAAAATCCTCATTATAGTTAGATGCCATGAATTAGTATACCTGTCTTTCAACAGCATGAAGAATCACATCTATAGCTGTTAGCTTTGTTTACACACATTTCAGAGTCTCATGTTTTCTCAAGTGTATTTGCATGAACAAGCATATTCCTGTTAAGAATAATCAGAAGATCCCTTCAAGAATAAGACTGAGAAATGCTTGTCTTGCTAAATAACTGCTTGTTTGCTATGGAATAATCAATCCTACCAAGTATGCTCCCACACGATTAATGATTCTTGCACAGCAGCACAGACCTCGTTAGCTTTAAGTAGTCTGCTGAAGTACTAAAAGGAGTTTATCTTTGGAAGCAGACTCCACATATGGCTTATTTCACCCTACTTCTTCAAACAATACATTGGCCCATGGTAAAGTCAATGTTACTCTGCAAGACCCTTCCAGTATCCAAGCTCCCGCTGATCTCTTCCGGACTATTTGTGGAACACTATGCTTCCAGGTGCAGATTTTTTTTTCCCAAAGTGAGTTTGAGGCAATAAAGAAAGTCCACATCAAAACATTTCCTCTCCTGCTGCAGCAACTGTATTATCACTTGGACAGCATATTTTTACACATAAATAGCACTGCTCCTATCAGAACTGTATGACATAAATTGATTTTTTCAGCCTAGCAGTTAAAATAAGCCTTGTAATCAGATGCAGACTGATGAGCACAGCAGAACATACAGACACCAAAGGAAGATGGGCTTAAAGGTAGTGCATGGCACTACATACCCTCTTCAACAAATAAACAATTACTGGTACTGGAGAAGTGAAGAGAATTGGGAAAAACTTGTAATCTTCAACAGTTTCATGTCCTCACTCATTCACTTAACAGACGTACTGACTTCTGGTTTGGAAAGGAAAGGAAGAGGGGGGAATTGCTTTTCTCAGGCATGTTAATATTGTCAGGTCAGTAACACTTCTGTGGCTTGACTGCTGCAGGAGGTAAGTCAGACAATACAGCAATGCCCTCTACCATAAATATGGCCATATTTATGGCCATAACTTCTTTTTCTTTTTTAATAGATGGAACAAAGTTATACATATACAGTATATACAAAGATTGATATACCTGTCAAAAATGAAATTATTATATGTACAATCAAAACTTTATAGATAATGAAATTATTAATTATATATAGTCTATGTTATCCAAAACTACAACAAAGTTAGCTGTGGCCAGTTATCTAGTACTGATTCTGTGTTGTGAGAGCATGAATCAATACCTATTCGAAGGAAGACACATTTTAAAACAAAATAGCTCACATTAACTGATTACTTCCACATGCATCTCACGGAAGAATCTTCAGGCATTTCTCCCACATCAGTGACTACAAACTCTAACCCTTCAGAAGCTACACCAATTTTATGATTTTATGGAAGAAAGTGTGGCACACATTCTGGCTCAACACCAATGCCAAGATCCAAACACAGTGTAATATGAGACACGGCCTATGGGATCTACATACCTGTAAACTTTGCAACTGCATCAATGTGGTGCTTTACTTGTACAGCTAATTCTCTTGTAGGAGTAAGAACCAGTCCTAAAAGAGGTCTCTTTTTATGGGAGTCAACAGTATGTGTCTCGTCATCAGAATCAAATTCAACATTTTCCAGCACCTTCACACAGCCTGTTGTGAAAGATGCATCATCTTCATCTCCGCTATCTTCAACCTGCTGATTGGTTACTTTTTCTGCTTCATCCTCATTTTCCCATCTTGTTTCATCATGATGCTGATGGGACTCTTTAGAAACACTGTCATTTTTGGTTGTTGAGTTATTTGATTTTTGCCACTGCAGCACAGAGTGAATCATTGGAATTGCAAATGCAAGCGTTTTGCCGCTTCCTAAAAAAACAAACAAGAATAATAACACGGACTGACAAGTCATTTATTTGAAAAGATGAGAAAAGCAACAGCCAATCACACACTGTTCTCAAAGCATACCATTGTAACAGATGCAAACTCATGATCTTTAGAAGACCAGAAACTTGCAGCAATAGCATCTTTTCTCCCGTTTCCTTTATACATCTCCTCGACGTGACCAATAGCATATTTGCTGGCGAACAGGTATTTTTCCAAGCTCTAGCAGGTTGGGCAGATTTATTTGTTCTGAAAGTATTTTTTAAAAGCTGCAGTTGCAGTCAAGATATTTTTAAGGAAGTGCATGTTCATAATGAGAATACCATGCCCTAATTGAAAGTTCTAATCAATGTTCTCCAAATAAAGGAGTAGCAAATGAGGCCAAGGACAAACTGGAATGCACTTGAAGGATTAGCCTCCATCTTCAATTTATAGTCCTGTATTTACGACTTTCTAAGAAACTGTATTTTGAAATATTCCACTGTCTAATTTCCTGATCTAGCACTGGGTCACATTTTTATAATCAGAACACATACATTTAATTTAAAAGAAAGAATCCACTTTGGAGAGACAGGGCTTGTCAAAAGCAAGTTTAATTGTAAGGCTTCACTGTACCAACTGCAAGTTACATCCCTGTCACATATTCCCTTCTGAAGTATCTGTCAGTAATAGAGACATTAGGAAAAGCCTGGTAGCACATCCACCCCAGCCAATTAAGCTTCTCAGATGTAGCAGTTCAATAACCATGAAAGCAGCATCCAGAGTACAAGACACTATTACACCATTCCTGTAACAGGCCACTGCTGGAAAGCAGTCCTTTGGAAATCTCATCTCAATTCCTGTCCATATCACAAAGCTGTAAAGGTTTGCCAAATTTGGCAACACAGAATCTTGCATATTTAGAGAAGAACCTTAATATGAGTTAATAAACAGCTAAGCCCAGTGTCATCGTCATGACCAGTGCTGCTGCAAAGTCTCATATCCACTACCCAACCTTTCTGCATGTCTGCGAGGTCTTTTATGACTTCTGTCTGCACTTGAAGCAGAAAATATTTATAACCTGTACTTAGAGCACTTAAACAGTAAGATTCTGTATTACCAGAACATCTGTTTTTAAGGTGAACAACACTGCTGATCTTGAATTAAACGTAATTCAGTTTGACTGGTGCAAATGTCAGTACTGGACCCAGAGAGATTATGGCTGTGATAATCAGGACTATTCTGCAGGCACTGGATTCATCCACAAATTATCACCTCACAGGACATGTAATCTTTATAACACACAAATCACATACCGTAGGCAGGCGTGCAAAACCAGAAGGAAAGTATATCTTGGTACTACAGCTCAAGCCAATTCTTGCTCTTTTAAACTGTTTCAGATTGTATAATTTTACATAGGTTTGGCTCTTTAACCAGAAACCTCACTAGTTCTACATAGTAATGAACAGAAAGGGTTAGAACCACTGCAAAAACAAGCCTTAACATTCCCTGCATCTGATCTCCACATGGATCTGCTGCCATATCAAAATCTTGCCACTCTTCCCAATGTTGCTACCAAAAAGGAAGATTAATAGTTCTTTAACTTCATACATCCCTCCCTCAGGCCCAATGCTAAGGGGTGCTACAGGATGCAGAAAAAAGGACTAGAGAGTTTCAACCTCTCCCAGCTGCAGCACCTCTTAACAAGCAGTTGTTCACATCTCCCAAGTTTCTACAGAAACATCAATGATCCACTGGACTCTCTGGAGAGAATCTGGATTTCTCTCATGAAAGAATAAATGAGCAAAACACAGTCCTACTACCTCAGCGTTATACAAAATTATAAAGCAACCACACAGCCTGCCACCAACCATGCTTTCCATTCTGCAGCTAGACAGCAATTTGCTTACCAGCACTGCCAAAATGGCACTTTTTTGCAGTACAAAAACACCATTTAAATTTTCAGTCCCATTTTCAAAAACACTCCCTGCGGGGCTTTCTAATCTTATTAAAGCTAACAGCACCAAGGCAGCTTCTAATTAAAATAAAAATGCAAATGAGTGCGTACTGTATTAGTTACTATACCTTCTTGCTAGAGAGCAGTAAATGACTTTACAGAGAAGCAGTGAGATAAAGCAACTGGAACAGATGGAAACAATGTAAAGGAAGCCTTTAAACCAACGCAGCTTCCAATCGTCCTTCCTATCTCTAGCTGTTTTACAGAAAAAAACGTTACAGTGCTAAAGACAAAACTTCAAAGGTAGGAACCGCAAACAAAGTTTGAGGGAACATAATGTTCTGAGGCTTCCTCGCATTAAGTAAACAAGGAGCTCTAACAAATTTCATTAAGGCTAGCAATGCTCAAAGCATGAGCTGAGCGCAAGGTGGATGTGACCCTACTTCTCAAACCATCGATGTAATAATACTCAGTTCAAGCACAAGCAGGGAGAAGGGCTAGTGACAACGCACAGACAAAGCCAGGGGACAGAGCACAGGGTGGGCCCGTTTTGCTGCGAGTATGACCTGAGTCATATTCACACAACACTGTGCCCAGTGTTTATTCACTGCTCCACGCTAGTATGAATTATCTCCACAGGAACCTGGTTCTCTACTTTGCCTCGCCAGGAGCACATGCTTGGCTGCTGCAGAAATGAACCTGTTTGTTTCATTAATTCTGCCTTTTGCAGAGCATCACCTTACCATTCCCAAAACAGGAAGCAATTTGAGAAACAGGAAAAGAGACTTCTGCCAAAAGCATAAAAACTCATTGAGACTTCAAAGCTTTGCATGCTTTGTGAAGATGGGATGCTCCCATGTTTGTAAGTTACAAAGTCCTAACACTTTACTAATATGTCGGATATGCAAAAGACAAAAGCTCTTCTCGTATAACATATAAAAGCTGCTTCTTCTACACATAAAAACCTGTAACCCTGGGCTACATTTAAAGACGAGAAACGGGATGCTCCCAGCACACACCATCATTTTAACAGATTTGTACCTGTTTCTGCAGCACCAAGAACATCCATATTATCCCGAATGGCAGAAGGCAAGGCTAAGGCTTGAATAGGAGTTGGAGCACTAAACCCCAGGTAGCTCAAGGCCTGCAACACTGGCTCAGGTACAAACAGGTCTTTCCATGCAGACACATCAGCTTTTTGATCAGTTGAGGCAGATAAAACTCCTGTTGTCCAATTTTTGACTTTTTTAGAAGCATATACTGATGGAAGGGCTTCCTGTGCTTCAGAAGCCTTGTTTTTAGATACCTTCTTTTTCTTTTTCTTTGGAGTGTCTTTTCTGCTTGACATGCTCTCAGTCACACATCTGTGGTCTTCACGATTTGCTTCTTCTATTATTTCATTACACTTTGCCTTTTTATCAACCAGCACATCAATTTCTGCTGCATTAGGAGTATTGCCTTTATCTGTTTGGCTTCTCAAATCTTTGTTTTTCTTTTTCTTTTTTGGAGGGACAACAGGTTCTTCCACCTCCTCATTGCCTTCTTCTGAAGCACTCTCAGCACTTCTCTTCCTCTCTTTTACTTTCCCCACTTTGGAGGAACTTACTAGCTTGTACTCTGTAAGTTCCTCCAAGCACACTATATCTCGAAACTCCTCCTCAGCAAATAGATTGGGGTCGATCTGCACGGTTTTCCATTCTCCTACAACTTCAATGCCTTTTTGTTTCAATTTAAAGGAAGATCTAAATCTCCCTCCTTTTCTGACCTTCATTTTTTACCTAAAAAAGAAACCGAAGAAAAAAAGAAAAGAAGAGCTTCAGATCCAAGAAATTAAGACTACCTTGATATTCAAGCAAATGGTAATCCATGGAATAATTATTTTACTTACTTTTAAAATACGCCAATAGCATAACTTAAATATAGCTTTAGGTTAATATAAATATAGCTAAAGCATAACTTAATAAACTATAATATAACTAAATACATCAGGCAGGCCAGGCCTACTGCGTCCCTCCTGTAACACCTCCGGAGATATAACTAGAACCGCCGGATAAATTCCCGCAGGCCGCGCAGCGCTCCCACCCCTGCCCAGCCCGGGAACCACCCGCCGGAGCCGCGGCAGGGCCCGGCACGGCCTCCGCTGCCACACGCGGGAGCTCCGGGCACCTGCTCCCCCCGCCCAGCGCTTACCGCGCTCAGGAGCCCCGGGCCAGAGGGGAACGGAGAGGGACAGAGGGGAATGGAGCGGGACGGCGGCACCGCAGGCTCTGCCCAGGCCCGGCCGCTGCCGCTACCGCCACAGTCCCCCGCGTGCGCTCCCGGGCGCCGCCATTGCCGCGTGACGTCAGTGCGCGGCGCCGGCCGGCGGCGGGCCGGTTGTGCGTCCCCGCGCGCAGCGCGTCCCGTGAGGAATGCGTGAAAGGCCTCTGGAATCCCAGCCCCGGAATCGGCAGCTACGGCTGGGTATCACCGGCACTGCTCGTTCAGTAAAAAAGATTTGTTATTCGCGCCTGCTTGTGTGTTCGTGTGGTCCTGTTTTAAAGACTGTTACGGGTTTAGGAGAGAAGTAGCAAATACCTACAGAAAAGCAGCAAACACCACCGAGGTTGCAGCAAGGGTTTTTTTCCTCTTGTGTGATCACATGCTCTTCTCAGCCACATCTTGCCGTAGGAAGAGGACGTCAAAAATTATATCATAATGGAATATTTTTGTTTCTCCTAAAAGGTGGGCTGATATTCAGAAGCGCCTCTTGCTGAGTGACTTAAAACCAGGAGGTTTCTAGGTGGTAGAGACCACGACAGTAGGTTAAAGCACAATTAAAACAACAACTACAGTTATTTCTCCTCTTTGGTATTTGCAGATGTTTCCCGATTCTGTGAGAAGATGGGAAAACAGAGGGTTGTTTACTTTTTTTTTTTTAATGTTTTAAGGCCAAGGGCATAAACAAGCATATTAAATGTTTTCAAGGACAGTTCCAGTTCCACGTAATCATCATTAATGACCTACCAATGCACAACATAGGGAGTTTCTTCCAATTCATATTCCATGAGCAAGGCTAAAGAGCATTTGATGCTTGGTCCTCATGTTCTGTACGAGATGAGTTTAAATCAGTGACAGTCAGGAAGTGAGTTCAGGGAGCAGGGTTTTATAGGGTACATTTAACACCATAGCCATCAAACCTTATTTACGTAGTACTGAGCTGGAGACAGCCAACAGTACTGTCTCAGTGATAGGAACTGGGACTGCGTCTTCATGCCAACCTTAATGAAGGGTCTCAGCAGTCTTCATGCATTCCTTCATTAAAAGTACCTTTCCTTCCAGGTTGTTTACATTCAAATTTGTAAGTGACAAAAGAGCTTGTTTGCAATTTTTCCATTTTATCGCTTCTTATTTTAGTGCATATTAGCAAAAGCAAATTTGCAGATGCAAAAGAAACATGACTCTGAAATTCTGGTGTGGTTGACTTAACACTGATGCTGAATAAAAATACAAAAAAAAGTTGACAGAAGAGTTCTTAGCTGTTACTCTTAGGTATAATTATATGTCCTTATGTAGTTTCAGAATTTCCAGCTTTGTTCTGAAAGAAAGATTTAACGTGGAAACGGCTTGCCAAATTATGTTGAATTACGCTTTTTAATGTGGACATGTTTTTACAGGAGTATTCTGATTTTTTCAGTAAGATTTCACATGAGGGTGCAGCTGACTTTTCTCCTTGATCAGTATTGAGCTCTATATACTATTTATGGACTGAGGGACTGAACTACAGGCTCTAAATCTCAATTTGATAGAAGGGACGTGCCTGTTTGTAATAAGCCATGAGCTTCAGAACAGCCATGGTAACTTTCTCCCTGCCGAGTTGTGAACTGGTTGTTCAAGAGGCGTTTGGTTATTTGAGTTGCTTTGAAATGGGATAACCAAGGGAACTAAACATTTGCTTAGTATTACGGTGACATTGATCTTTCTGAGCCTTTGTAACATTAATCTTTCTGAGCCTTTGTGACCTGAAAGAGGCGCAGCTTTGGTGTGTTGTGACAAGGCTTTGTCAATGAGAAGTTCACCTTCGTGTCCTAACAGAGAGTCAGCTGTTAAACTCCTGGTAAACACAGCTCCATTATCAACAGTGCCGAGTGAGCTCTTAGTGAAAACACCAATGACAAATGAAACAGGTCTGCTTTACCCCCCTAGGACTTCTTTAGATCAACAGTTATTTAAATACCAGGAAATTGTGAATTGAAGATAATACCCTGTATTAATAAATTAATGAATCATATCATTTGCTTGCATAACTCATGTCAGTACATACATATTTTATTATTTTATCAATAGTTTCCAGGTTATTTAAGCCAGTATGTCTGAGAGCCCAAGAGAACTTGAAGGGTTTGATGTCCTCATTATAGAACTTTACCTGGTAATAGATCCTGTTCTTCCCAGCTGTAAATTTACATTCCTGCAGATCAGTAGCCCAGAGATTGTGGTTTTATCCCTAGTGTGCAGTATTAGATATTATGTTTTCTCAATTAATATTTTGATTTTTTATGAAATATGGAGGACTTCTCCTAAGGTAGGTTAAGCCAAAGATTGTTTCGACCAATACCTTTAATTTTGGGATTCATGTAGCTGAATTCAGTACCAGTAACAGTTGAATCTGCAAGTGAGCAACTGATGTAGGCTTTCACTTAGTAATCAAATTCTTTGATTTCTCTCTTTTTTTTTTTTTTGGTCCCTTGCAAGAATGTCAGTGTGTGCTTAATTACTGATTTTGACAGCTATTTCTGCTAACAAAAGAATGTCATCATACTGTGATTTATATTAATACTCATGGTGCACTGTGCACCTGAAAAACATGTAGCTGCTGGCCAGTGGGGGACCTGATGCCTCCTGTGCTTTGCAGACTGTAAAATTTGCTCTTCTTTCTTTTCTGGCATGCAGCCAGACAAGGCTTGTCATCCTGGTCCTGAAGTGGCAAGGTAAAGCCTTGGTTCTCAGGCTTAAGGCCTTTGTTGTCATCTTCAGAAGTTCTGGAATACCATTCTAGGACTGACAAAATCTTATGGCATAGCACCATGAAAAATAATAACTCTGGGAGATGGGTTGTTAACTGGAAGAGTGTTTTAGGTTGGATTCCTCTTTCTGTTTTCTGCAGTATTCTGGAATAGTTTTCTATATTTCTCCACTTTTTAGTTCTCCATTGTTAAGCCTCATTTGAAAATATATACCCCTTTGCCTGTGCTGCCTTTTTTTAATTTTTCTGTTTGTTCTTGCAACTTCATAAGTATGTTTCTTACTTACCTCTGTGAAGCCTTTTGTCAGACATCATGCTGCTCCTACAGCTAATGTGTTCATAAAGCCAGGAGAACAAAATAATCTCCAGGCATGAGATTTAAGAGTACTGGCATGTTTAACTCTAGTTACAGTAGCAAAGACTTGTTTCAAGTACAGATTTATCAAGGGGAAGATTTTTCTGTGTGATTGAAGAATAGCAAAGACAACTCCATTTAATATGAGAGAAATATTTGGAATGGTTGCAAATGCAGTCAAATGCAATAGATACTTCAGAATGTATTTTCAAGGGAAGAATGCTAAAGGAAGTTATGAAGATAACAGGAAATTAAATAAAAATCTATATTGGTTAACCAAGGGGAAATGGGAAATCAGGCCATGTCCCTTAAGAGTTTTCTGGGCAGAAAAATAAAGTGCATCTAATCTATCTGGACAATGTCAAAATATTTTTCATTGGGGAAAAGGGAATAGTACAGAACTTTGAGGGGAAAGAAGTTAGCTAAAGAGGAAGGGAAATGCATGTTTCTTTTGGGGGAGCACATTGATGTGTATATTGATAGGTTAACCTATCAGCTATATGGAGTTTACTTGCATTTCTTAAAGTTTTGTGGACTAATCTTATTTAATGAATAACTGTGATACAATATTAAATTTGCTGATGACACAGTTATTGATACAGAGGGGAATTATGATATCAAGGCCGATTGAAAGGACCTTGAGGACCAGAATAATTGGATGAATTGTCTTATACAAAGTACATTCAGCTAAAGCTAATACTGAGAATTTATACCATTAAGATGGGACTTAATTAATTTTAGGTCACTGTGGATGACAGTAGTAACTGACCACAAGATTAACTGTGAGCTGCCAATGTAGTATATTTGGTAAGATAACTCCTGTACAGATATTCATTCTTTGCAAGAGGCATTATTACCCACGAGTTTTTATTTTCAATACTATATTCTGATCACCTTGATTCAAGAGAGGTGAAGTCAAACTATAGCAGATGCCTAGGGAACTGCTAGGGTAATCAGGAGAATGAAAAGACTGTTTTAGGGTGAAAACTAAATTCTGATCTTAGCTTGTTTAATCCAGGATTAGAGCAGATATGACTGCAGTCTTTAAATACCAGGAAAGGAAGAATAAAGGACACTATGACAAGAAGAAACTTGGTAAACTGGCCAACAGTAATTTTAGGTAGGAAATCTTAAGTTTCTATGGCAACTAATGAGTAAAGAATACTTGAAGACAAAAAGTTGTTAGTTTTAGTATAATATTTGACATGAGTATGACAGACAGTGTTCATGGTTGTCATAGCAAGGAACTGGACTCATCAGCTTCCTCTTATGAATATAGCAGAGCCAGTTTTCACAATAGAAAATCATTCACTTAAACTTTGTAAAGTAGTTGGCTATTAGGTCCTACTGCCCAGTAAAAAAATCACACAAATAGCTGAATGATATGATGAAAAACAACACTTTCTATTTTCTCTGTTGTTATTCTATCTTTGTGCATGTGCTTTTAACTGCTTTTGGACAGAGGGTAGCAGATTAGACACTGTAGGAGAACATTACTAGTTCTTAGAGAAAGATAGGGAGAACACAATGACTGCAATCTTTCAGATTTTATATGTTACATAAAGATAAATTTAAGGGTCTTTTCTGTGTTCTCATAAAATAATCTGTTTGTTATTTTAGATCTTATTGGAGGAAACTAAGTTACAGGAAAGAATATGGGAGACCAGGCTACAGATGAAAGCACATTGAATACAGTCCAGTGCTTTTCCTTTATAACCCATTTATTTATATAGCTGTTACAATGAGATGACTGAAATGGCAAAAGGACAATCAAAAATTTTCTGCAAATGACAATAGTGAAATGAAGCAACAGTTTCTTAGCAACAAACTGGAAAATACGCTAAATAATATATTTTTCCTGCTGAGGTTTGTGTATGCTACATTCCAAGCATTGTTCTGAAGTAGATTCATATTTTTCTGCCTGTTTCTTTTGTATTAATCTTTTTACAGGTTTGCCTCAACATGGAGATTTTCTGAAGAACCCCTGTTTGTGGCTACATCCTTACTTGGAGTACAAATGGAATAAAAACAACCTTGTTTTGTAAGGCTAAGGGATTAGATTGAACATCAAAATTGCATTTTTTAAGAGTCTGGTGGACTGTAAAAACCAATTCCAGTCAGAGGTCGCTCATTTGGAAATGGTGAGTGACAGCTGCTGCAGCTTTGGCTGTCTCTCAGTGGTGGTGAACAGACAGAATTCTGAATTGAACTTCAGTGCAGAAGTTCAGGTGCTGAGTCCTGAGAAGAACTGTAATTACACAGTGCATAATATACATTGTGTACATTATGAAACAGTATTTATTTTTCATTGGAGTATTAAATTAGAGAAAATGGGAAATGAAGAATTATTTTGTTTATTGGGGTTTTTTTCCCCAACATAATTAAAAATATTTTGCTGAATTTTTCCTTCTTTTTTGGTTTGGCCATTGCATGAGAAATTCTGGCTCTTAATCGGGAGTGCACACATTTTGCCTGAAAGCATCTCTTGGCCTGTCGTCTTGTATCCCCCAAACCGGTTCCTTCATATTTCAGCTGATTCAGGCATTGCAATACATGCTGGGACTTCACAAATTTTCAGTTTCTCTGTGAATAATTTGATTTACAGGTAGATTCTTTTGTTACGTGTAATAGGTACAGTAAGAAACGCAGCTTTTTCAGAGCAGTTTCCAGAAGGCAGACACCTAACTGCGGGGTAGCAAAGGAGAACTGTGCATCTGTCCAACATGACAAATCTCTTCACCCCAGAATCCTTAGGTCAAGCCAGAGTACCTGAAGAATACTTCAGGTATAAAGTCCTTCCATCTATTTTGTAGTTGGTATTATTATTATTATTATTATTACTATTATTTTATCTTTGCCTGTATTGCATTTAGACCTCATTGCTTTAGAAGGCATGAGTAACACTCTCTCTCTCTTCTTCCACTAGGTATGGGTGCCATTCTCCCAGGTGCTCTGCAGTTGTCTCCATCAAGGAAGGATTATTTGAAATCAGCCTGGTACTGGCTTTGCAACATTACACAGCTCCTGTGTTAGAATGAAGGTTCCAATTCACTCTGGATTTCACTAAAGCAGCATGAAATAGCTCTTGATTCTAATACAATACCTATGACAAGGTTAGAATGAAGCTGAGAGTAGAGCTTTATTTGAGAGAAGAGAGGAGTGGAATAGGGAGGAGCTGAAAGCAGCAGGAGTGGAAGGGAAGTCATACGTGACTTTAATCACAGATGAGAATGAGAGACCACTTGCCTGCAGATTTACTGTCAGAGGGGATTCATTTTTATATATGTGGTTTTGGAACAAAATATGCAAGCTTTATTTTTTCTGTCAAATGTATGGGTCAAAATGAGATATGTTTATAGTTAATCTAATTCCTTCTGTGTTCTTTATTCTAGTCCAGTACTATATGTCTGGAAAAAAAATATTTTTTTAAAATTTTGCTTTTCACATTTCCGGGATATCTTTAGATCTCTTTGACATATCTACAGATTTTAAAATCAATGGGAATCACGTCTGCTCAATGTTTCCCAGACTGAGTTAAAGGACAGTTTTTTAAAGGCAGTAAGGAAGAGATGTTTTTATAAACGTTTGCACATTTTTAAAAAACTCTCTTCCTTAGTGGCTTACAAAGTTTATGTCAAATATAACATGAGAAATCAGCCTAATTGCATATCTAAACTCCATATTTTTCAGTCTTTAAAACTGAATTCTGGAACTCCTTGTTTGAAAACTGCATTGAGTTCCTAGTTCAAGACATGCAAAAGAAAATATCTTTGATCTCAAAAGACCTCTAAGATTCATGAGAACTACTTGCAAGGTGAAATAACCACAGACTGGTTGTGAAAGAACTTGCAAAAGGATTTTCCTAACTTAACTGTGTTCGGGATTTCAGTATGTTTTCCTGATACTTATTATTGGCAGAAGCCTGCATGCCAGGATTCTGAATTTGAGGAGAGAACATTTTTTAAAACTCTTTTTTAATTTCCTCTCCTAGAGCTAGTTCCTTAACTACTCCGAGAGGACTTAGGTTCAGTTACAACTATTTATTGTATTTGCTGTCTAATGATGCTCCCTGGTTAAAAAGATTTTGCAAAGGAGATGTTCAAAATAGTGTTTCTCATTTTAATTCATCATCATGCCTTGAAAACTCCAAATGGTTTTAGTTTTCTATTACATTACACTTTAATTATTTATATATATATATATAGGATTAGATTTTCCTGCTAATAATTCATTGTACATTTGAATTTACAATTTGTTGTACATTTGAAATTAATGGAGATGCTCTAATTTTTTTTACTGTTTTACTGGTTTATCTGAGTACAGGATTTGGCCTAACTAGTAGACGGAGAAGTAACACAGAGGGACCATGTTTATTTTTTGCTAGGTAAAAGCTGAGGTACTTGCCAGTCATAGAATAAAAATTAATAAAATTCTGGGAAATATACTGCATAGTATCATATAATCTTTAGGATTTCTGGAATTACTTTTATCAACAACTTAGTCATGTAGGCATTTCACAAGGATAAAAAAACATTTCACCCCCTCAAATCAGCCCTTGCATAATTTTTACGGATTTTTTAACTCCTGGTCGGAGTGTGATTGTTTATTTGTGTTCATATAACCATTGGAAAGGCCACTGTCTAGAGGTCTGGTGAATTACTTATCTCAGTAAATGCTGAGTCTAACTGTGTGATGATTCTTGTCCTGCGTGCATTTTGCATCACTAACCCACAACAAAAGAAGCTCTCTTACTAAGTTTTTTAAGATTATCCATGCTTATTTGTCTATGAATCAGAAGTAAACAGCATACCTTTATTTTGAAAAAAATACTCTCCCTTCAACCCCTAAGGCAATCCACATTTGTGAACCAAAATGGTAAAGGCATCCAAGGCCTAACTGCATATATCAGGAAGACTATCCATATGGAAATCTGTGCTGCTGCTGCGAGTATGAGTGGTGTGTAACCTGGGTCTAGAATATAAAAGGTGAAGAATAAGAATTTATGATGAGTGTAAGTGGTGTCTTCATCAGAGATTCACAATTTACTGTCAAAGAAGTAATTTTTTTTAAACATTAACAGAAAAGCATTCATTGGGGGAGGAACCTGCTTTGGACTTTTCATTAAAAACAGCACTTTTGTCAGTTATTCCGGTGTAATTCTGCGTTGACAGAGTTGTGAGACAGCGGCGACACTTGGTGGGGGGCCCCAGCACCGCTGGAGACGAACGTGGCGCCCCACAGGGGAGGGGTCGAGGAGCAATGGGCGAGGTGGTGCAGCTGTGGGAAGAGAAGCTCCCGGAGGCCACGGCCGCCGCCGGGACGCCGCGCGGTGCGCGCCGCAGGTCAGGGCAGCGCGGCGGGGCCGGGCGGCGGGGCTGGGCAGCCCCCGCGGGGCCGGGCGCTGAGGGGGCGGCACCCCCCGCCCGTTCCGCCGCTGCCGCGCCCGGCGCTGCCCTGCCCCGCGGAAGGCCGCGGTAGCGCCGCGTTGCCCGGAGACCGGCTCGGCGGGGCTGGGGCTGCCCCGGCCGGGGCTGTGGCGTTCACCCCCCCGCCAGCCGGGGAGGGGGCCGGCGGGCTGCGCCGCGGGACGGGGGCGGGGAGCGTCACTGCACCACAGCGACCGTCCCTCCTCCCGGGGCGGGCGGAGAGGCGGCACCCGGGCACCGCGGCGGGGCTGTTTCGCTCCGCTCCGCGCGGCGCCCTACCCTACCGTGCCCTGCCCTGCCCCACCGGCGAGAGGCGAGCCCGCAGCCGAGGGCTCCGCCGTGCCCTTCTGGCGCTCGGGGACAGCCCGCTCCCCGCGCCCTCGCTGCGGACAGGGGTGGCCGGTGACGAGGGGAAACTTGGCTCGAAACTCCTGCCCGCCGAGGCACCAGCGGCTGCAGCGGGCTCTCGGGGCTGCGGGCGCGGCCCCGCCGCCTGCCCGCCCGGGCCGAGCGGAGAAAGTTTGCCGGCAGGAGGCTGGGCGGGGGCGGCGGCCGGCGGGCGCTGCCGCAGTGTGTGCGCCGGGCCGGGACTGCTGCCGGCGGCGGGAGCGCCCCGGGGCTTCGCTCCTGCCGCCCTCGGGGCGATGTGAGGCTCGGGGACAGCGTCGGCTGCCGAAGGCTTTAGTTGTTACATGCGCCCAATAATCTTCTCCAAAATGGATTTTAGTCATAGCAATCTTTTTGGATACATAGAAGACCTGCAGGAGCTAACTATTATAGAGAGGCCAGTACGCAGGAGCCTGAAGGTATATACCGTGAAATAGAACGATGCTCTAACATCCATTTTAAATTGTGTCTTAGTTCTGCACAAATAAGTGAATAGTTTATTTATTTACTTTTTTTTTGCAGCACCAGGGTAAGAAACATTGTTCTCAGTCATTTTACAATCTCGAATTCTAGATAGCAGAGATTTAATGTTTTCAGTATAAGAATATTAAGATGGGAACAAATCGACTAACTTGGGTCTTTAGATTAATTTATATGCCACTTGTTTAATAGCGATAGTGTCTGACTTGAAACTGTACTTCTCTGACATTCCGTCTTTTCCTGATGAAAGATGTATTTGATTGAACTTGAAATGTTGACTAGAGGTTTCATGAAGAAATTCAAATTACTCGTGAAACTAGCCCTGTATATGTGGGAAGAAAGGGGTTGTTTTAAGAAGATTAAGACAGTGAAATAGTAAGGCATTGTAAACTTACAATTTCTATTTCACACTTGACAGACACCAGAAGAAATAGAAAGATTGACAGTTGATGAAGAACTCAGTGATATTGAAAGGGCTGTTTATCTACTCAGGTATTTCGTAAAACGTTGCTGTGAAACATTGCTGACCATCATGTTTACATACATCTTTTTTAGTGTTTTACTCTTCACTCCTTTAATTTTCAGTCTATTAATAGTTTTTTTACCTTCAACTGTGTTAAGCATATAGGCAAGATAAGAATAGGTACTGTAATTTTAAAAAATCACCCGATAATGGGGTGTCTGTGTATATGTATAAGCATTTCTGAGCTTTTAACATGGTCCTCACCAGCACAGAGTTGTACTTAATCATCTTTTCCCCTGCTGTTGATTTTGCAAGATTCCCTGAGCGATGATGTTATTAACACCAATCATTCAGGGAGTTCATACTCACCCTAAGCGAATACTCACTCATGGGCAGTTACCACAGGCTGGTAACAGAGCTGTTCTAGCATCCTGTGTATGTTTGTACTTTCAGAAGAGAAAAACTTGAGAGATTAGGTTTACAGTCCTTAGAAATTACTGTAGAAGATACTGTGTTAATACTTCCCCCGTTCTATTTTTTTTCAGGTTACCTCCTTCTTCTTGTTGAAAGCATTTATTTGCAGCTACTTGAAAAACTTAAATTTGGTAGTTTAAAATATGGATCTTTCAACTACTGTGTGTCATCTTTGAGAGTACAAGTGTTCTGGGGGATTTTGAGTTGAATATGCATTTTTAAACAATACCTAGTAATTGGAGAACCAGCTGCAACTCCCTCTCAGTTTGCTTATTCTGCTGTTTTAAGTGCTTTTCTAGTCTATGCCTGTGCTCAGTATTTAGAATAGACATTGTTGGTGATTTAATTTTCTCTTTTTGGGGTGCATGGCATTATTTTTAAGTTATCATTATTGTGCACTGATACTGCTTTTGATACTGACTTCTGTTTATGGTTTGTTTTTTTAATGCTGAAATTTATTAAATAGAGGATTTTAAAACTTGCTTTGCTCTTCGTTCCTGTAATGAAAGCAGTCGGTTGACTCTAGGGAAATTCAAATGAAACGGTTTGTATGTGCTACATATCACTGAAAGGATGCATATCAGTTCTGGTTTTTACTCACAACAACCAGCGTAGGTGATGTGTTTTTTTTTTCCAGTGGGGTAGCAAATTTCTTTGCTCTTTTTCCAATTAAAGATCACATTTCCAGCATATCTGTCTTAACTAGATCACTGCCTTTTTAAATGGCAAAAGGTTCCACTTCATATCTTTCATCTTATCAATTGCTTTTCAACCTGGCCTTGACCTTCTCCTGACATCTTTATCTGATTTTCTCTACTCTAGCAGGTGTTCTTGAGATACAACATTCTTTTTCTTTTAATGAAGCTTTCATTTTTTTTTCTCTGCATTGTTCTCATTGCTGAAAGGTACCTTCAACTCTGCTTGATAGGCTTTTTATAAGGTAATCTTACTGTGCAGGTATTTTAATATAATAATCCAGTGGAAGCTTGTGCTGTTGAATAGCGTATTGCTGTCCTTGTACTGGGTGGAGTAAAAGCATAGTTGAAAAACTGCCTGTAACCCAGTAGTACCTTTTATATAATGTACAGGAGCATGTACTTTTGGCTTGTCAGGAATTTTAATCTATTTTAATACAATATCCGTGCCTGTTGCTATTTGACAGTAATGTGAATCCAGTCTTTCTGTGCCTCGTTTTCTCACACAGATGCATTGTTCACTGTCCTTCAGGTTGTTCCTTATGTGGGACTCTCCTTGATGTTATCCAAAAAGCCACTGCTTTTTCTGAAAATCTATCTATAGAAATAGCTTTGCTGAGATGGAAACAATTTGTTAATGATGCCTCTGTTGTATCCCATTTGGAAAGGATGATGTTATCTCCAGATACATTAAAAAATACACAAGAACAATAATAGAAGGCAAATCTCTCACCTTAAATATCTACAGATAACATCAAAATACTACTTCTGTCCACAATGTCTTTTATATTGTCATTTACGTATTGCACCCTAATCTGCAAGTTGAAGATTTTAAATTTACTGAGGTAAGTATCTTCAGTGCTGCTTGTACAATGCAATGGAGCTGATAAATACTGAGTGAAACCTTTGTATGCTACAGCAAAGCTAATGTTTACTAATGATTTTCTGGGAGAGTTCAGGAAGAGTCTTCACATTTTAAAGATTCTCATTCTGAACAAAAAACCTCAACCACTTTCTTCTCTTTTCACCTCCTTTCCCTCTAAAACCTGCCCCCAGCTTCTCCTCCCCACCCTTGAACTTGGATTTGCTTATATGCGGAGTTGGTCTATGTTTACTAGATACTTGTTTTTAGAAGATTTCTGCTCTTGTAGTCTTTTACTGTAGTAGGCTGAAAATGGGTACATTGACATCCAAGCTGGAGAGGATAGATTTTTTTTTTCCTAGTGACTGATTCTTGCTTGCTGCATATATGAGAAGGTGTTAATTTCCCAGCTCTCAGAGTTTCATCAGTTATTCTTCTCTTTTCACTTCTTGTGTTCTCCACTTCTCATTTGCCAGTGGTATCATAGAGTTTCTGGCATGGTCTTTTACTTCTTGATATTGTAAAGTTAATTGTTTTGCTCATCTGGTATGTATTTGGAACCATCTAAGGCTTATTTTGCATTTCCATAGTGTCTTGTCTGTGTGTAGCCATGATGTGTAGTCACAGATTTTGTAAATTTCTGTTCATTGTCTTTTCTTAAGTATGACATAATTATGTACCTACAAGTGTTTTTAGCATGTGGTAAGTACATTGGCATATTGATCCTGTGTGAGAGCTCACTTCCATAGGCACATGATTTCATTGTAATTGGTTTTTTGTTGTTACCTACCATAATTTGGTTTCACATTCTGAAGTGATAATTGCAATTTTGGTAATCCTAAAAAGTTAATCTCTCTCTCATTATTATTTCTAGTGAATGTCTTTGCTTTCTGTCTTCCCTTTTCTGCTAGTACTGTTTTTCAGATAACTGTGTAATGAGGTAGATTGATAAGAAGATCTAGCTAAAGCTGATGATTTTTAGTTGCGTTAGTTTTCAGATAAGTCAGCTCTTTGATTTGCTACATCATGTGGATACAGAAACAGTTCTGCAAGCAAAAGGAGAGGATGTAGTAGCTCTCCTGGTGGCTAGGGTTACTTTAATATGACATGAGCATAAGTGAACTTCTGCTTTAAATCACTGATTCCCAGAGTACTCAGTTTTAATTAGGTTACATTCTGCAATTAGACTGAGTAAGTTCTAATTTAATAAGAATGTGGTAACAAAGTGGACTGTAATTTGTTTTAATCTTATTTAACCTTGATTCTGGTAGAGGAACTGGGCTTCCTTAGACCAGGCTGTCAGGGATGTTTATGAACTTCTCATTGAAATCCAATGTGTTTAGGGACTTCTGGAGGGAGAGGCATACGAGTGTCTCAGATCTGTGTTTTAGAGCTTCAGCCTGCGTGTTTGGTGGTTTCTCTAGGGTCTAACAGGAATCACTGGAGTTGTATTCTGCCTGGGCTTTGCATGCTGCTGGCCCAGCAGAAGAACACGAACAGCAAAATAGCTGTGCATCTCAACCAAGTCAGTGTCAAGATTGATGGCTTAACATAAAACCATCAGCAGCTTAAGAGAAGCTGCCAGACCACACTGAAGCAACTGAATAGTTTGCATTCCGCCTCAGGGCTTCGTGACCTCTACCAGGACAGTGGCAATAAGCAGCTCGGGGGCAATAACTTTTATTCCTGCTGTGAACTTTTGCCTGTAATCTTAGTTTCCATGTTTTCTGATGCTTGATTCAAGTTATTACTTATATTAATTTGTCTTACTGTAGCTCCCTCTTTTATGGTATAGAGCCAACAGTCGGTATTGTTTGCCTGATGCGAATCTGATTCTGGATGCTTACTGGCATGTGCACTGCAGAGTGGTTTGTTTTCTGAGGACTTTTCTGATACTTTTCCCTAGGGCTTTTACATTTTTGTGTGTACTGTATGATTTTGTATTCAGCTACTTTTTTGGTTTTTTTTAATTTGTGTTTGCTTAGTGTTAAAGCTTCCAGACCTTGACATTTGTGTCTTACTCAAAATTACAGGGTAATGAGTTATCAAGGTGGAAGATTGAATTACTCACCCTTTTGAGAACATAGTATGCTTTGTTTCTGGAGAGGTCTTACCTATCAGTGTAGAAAACAACACAATCCCTTTCTAAACATTTACTGTAGCTTTTGAAGATACAATAGGTACTCTACCTAGACTGGAAAGAATTCAATGCCTCTAAACTTAGGATGACTTAAAAAGACCACTGGAACAACAAGAAAAGTTGTACTTCATTGTAGCTATCCTTGATTAGCTAGAGCATTCTCAAATTCTAGGCATCTTTTAATACGTTCTGCGTTGTTAATTGTGAACGTCAAAACCACTGCTATTTAAAAGTTTGTGGTTTTTAAATTTTTTATCTAGTTTTTAGTGATCGTGTTAGTTTTGGGAAGTTTCATTTTTCTGTAGGTGAAGGCAACTCACCTTTCATTTTAAATGAAAGCTTTCATTTACATGTAACTTTAGGAGCTAATTTTCTGCATTGTATCTTTTTTTTGTGTGTGTGTTACATAACCATGAAAACTGGCTACTCTATTCCAGTTATGCAGTTTATGGTTCTGATGCATACATGGTATACTGAATGATCCAGCTGTAATGCTCAGCATATTGGAAGATAGTTCTGCCATTGTACTGCCAAGCTGTAAATATTAATGTAAGAAGTATTTCTTAATTTTCCCCATCTTTTATTTTTCAAATTGCAAGTTAAATTTTATAAAAGTTTCATTCTGATTCACTTTGTTAGACAGGTAAACTATTTTCTTGACCTTAAATGTGTTATGCAAATAAATTAATGGGTATAAAATTGATTCTTTCACTTTAGAGTAAAAGGTGTACCTGTAGACTCCTAAAGTGTTGCTAAGTCACATACTTTTATTTAAATTTAGATTTGTGCAAAAACCTCTGTTAATCATATTTGCTGAGTTGAAACAGCAGCTGAGGAACCAGCTGTGGACATACAGGGCAGAGTTAATATAGTGCTTTGAGAAGCATTAAAAAAAAAAGGAGAGAGAAAAATGTACATTTCAGTTTTCTTTCTCAAGCTACAGTCAGTGCAGGAAGATGGCAGTCCCAGCCCTCTCCCTACCCTAGTGTTTGTGCTATGTTTGCCCTTTTGCCTGCACAGCACATTGGGGACTTTATCTGAGGCAAACCCTGAAAATGATGGTTAGTTTTAAAACTGATCGACTGTATGATCCAGGACTTTGTACACTTTAAAAAAGACCTGTGCCAGGACAAAGGAGCTGAATAGCAGCACGGGAACAATGCTTGGGAGAGGGTGAAATGTCTTTGAGACTTAGTACTATGTTTGGCTGGCTTTATGGTATTTATGAAGTTATGGTTTCCTGGTGTCTGGTTTCACAGTCAAGTTAAGCTGAAAGAAGCTTTCCTGATACCAGAGAGGAGCTCTCCTCTCCTTTCATTATGTGACTGCATGTTACCGGTAAGTTTTGTGTACCAGTGCTAATGCTGTTGCAGCCACGCAATCTCAGTCAAATTAGGGAATGGATGCTAATTCTAACGAGTTTTTCAGATGCTTGCTTCCAGCAAAGCGTGGAACAAAATGCAACTGCTCGTGCTACTATAAATGGGAGCATGAGCAAGAAGTCACAGCTGGTAGATGACTCTCCCATCAATAGCAAACCAGATTTAGTTCTTGTTACTCTGATTTTGAATGTGTGCTTTGAATCTGTGAAGTAAAATACTGGTTGACCAGAGAATAGGAAGTATCAGCTGTTGTTTATTTAACAAGGCCTTTGGCATAAAATGGACTTAAAGAATTGTTAAAGTTGGAAAAGACCTCCAAGGTCATTGAGTCCAACCTTTGACTAAACACCGCCATGTCAAATAAACTGTAGCGCTAAGTGCCACACCCAGTCATTTTTTGAACTTCCAGGGATAGAGAATCCACCACTGCTCTGGGCAGCCTTAACTACGCCTTCCTGATCTTCAACTTGATCCTTCCCTGACACAGCTTGAGGTCATTTCCTCTTGTCCTGTCACTTGTTGCCTGAGAGAAGAGGCTGATCCCCACCTGGCTACAAACCCCTTTCAGGTGGTTGTGGAGAATAGTAAGGTCACCCCTGAGCCACCTCTTCTCCAGGCTAAACACCCCCAGCTCCCTCAGCCTCTCCTCACAAGACTTGTGCTCCGGAGCTTTCCCCAGCTCTGTTGCCCTCAATGCTCCAGCCCCTCAATGTCTTTCCTGTCATGAGGGGCCCAGAACTGAACACAGGATTGGAGGTGTGGCCTCACCAGTGCCAAGTACAGGGGGACAATCCCTGCCCTGGTCCTGCTGGCCACGCTATTGCTGACACAGAATGCCAGGATGCTGTTGGCCGCCTTGGCCACCTGGGCACAGCTGGCTCGTGTTCAGCTGCTGTCAAATGGCACCCCCAGGTCCTTTTCCACCAGGCAGCTTTCCAGCCAGTCTGCCCCCAGCCTGTCACGCTGTGTGGGGTTGTTGTGACCCCAGTGCGGGACCTGACACTTGGCCTTGTTGAACCTCATACCAGTGGCCTCAGCCCATTGATCCAGCCTGTCCAGATCTCCTTGCAGAACCTTCCTAGCCTCCAGCAGAGTGACATTCCCACCCAACTTGGTGTCATCTGCAAATTGACCAAGGGTGCCCTCAATCCCCTTGTCTAGATCATTGATAAAAAGATATCAGACAGGGCTCTCTCCAATACTAAGCCCTGGGGAAACACCACTGGTGACCATCTGCCAACGGAATGCAGCACCATTCATTACCACTCTCTGCGTCCAGCTGTCCAGACAGTTTTTAACCCAGTGAAGAGTACACCCATCCAAGCCATAAGCTGCCAGCTTCTCCAGGAAAAAGCTGTGGGAAACGGTGTCAAAGGCTTTGCTGAAGTCCACATAGCCTATAGCCACACCCTACACCACCACTAGATGGTTCACCTGGTCGTAGAAGGGAGATAGGTCTGTGTGAGGTTTGGAAGTCTGCCTGAGCTGTGATGTGTGAGACCAAGTAGTTCTTCCTTATGTGTTGTCAGATTCTTCTCTGGAGATCTCAATTATATGTGTGTTTCAGAGCATCTTTGCTCATGACATAATAAGGAGAAACTAGGTGGCTACAAGGCATGGATGTTATTTTTTTAATATCAGACACAGTTGAAAAATCTGTGCGTTTTCTTAACTTCTAAAAATCTTTCTGTTGTCCTGGGAAAACTTTATCATCGTCTCCTAGAAATGTTCAACATAGGATTATCCAGCTAAATATTGCCCATATTTCTTTCTTTCTTTCTACATGATGGATCCCATTCATAAGTAGCATGTTGCTCAGCAGGAGAGTGAGTTTCTTTTGGTTTTGTTTAGATGAGCACTGGCATTTAATAAATAAGTTTAACAGTTGCACAGTTCATTTTAGAGGTCACATAATTAATGTGTAAGTATAATAATTCTATAATTCTTCTTTATATCACCTTCCTTAGAAAGTTCCAAGTATTCATAGGAACATTTTGTGCTTATAAGGAGCTTTTATCCTCATGCTTGCTTAATATTACTAATTTATGTTTTTATCCTTTGCCTGATTTGGCAAGAGTATTGCACTAGTATTGCACTAGTTTTTGTCAGGACCTGGAAATTCCAGTGAAAACTCTATGAAGATGTAGATGGGAAAATGTGGTATTTTGTGTTAGAATACATCAAAGGTACAGACTCCTCAAAGAGTAGATCAAGCTGTCCATTTACGGCTAGGCTGAATATGCTTTCATGTGATGGTGCCCAGTAAAATAATGGCTGTTGTATGCTAGGGACTGAAACACAAATCTCCAGTCAGTTTTCATGGAATCATAGAACAGCTGGGGTCAGAAGGGATCAAAGGTCATCTAATTCCAACCCCCTGCCAGAGGCAGGGACACCTTCAACTAGGTCAGTTTGCTCAAGGCCCCATCCATCTTGGCTGTGGATGCTTCCAGGGGTGGGAACTCTGAGCAACCTCCTCCAGGGCCTCTCCACCCTCATAGTAAAGAATTTCTTCCTAATATTCAGTTTAAACCTACCCTCAGTTTGAAGCCATTTCCCTTTGTCCTGTCACTACATGCCCTTGTAAATAGTCCTTTTTCAGCTTTCCTGTAGGACCCCTTTAGGTACTGTAAGGCTTCTGTAAGAGGCTGCTCTCTTCTCCAGCCTGAACAACCCCAATTCTCTCAGCCTTTCCTCACAGGAGAGGTGCTCCATCTCTTTAGTTGTCTTTGCAGCCCTCCTCTGGACTTGTTCAAACACGCTGATGTCCTTTCTCTGCTGAGGAACCCTGTCCTGGATGCAGCACTCCAGGTTGGGTCTCATGAGAGCAGAGTAGAGGGACAGTGTCACATTGCCTTGCTGGCCGCACTGCTTTGGATGCAAAAGCCCAGGATACAATTGGCTTTCTGGGCTATTGCACAGTGCATGTTGCCAGCTCATGTCCAGCCTCTCACCGACCAACACCCCCAAGTCCTTCTCAGCAGGGCTGCTCTGATCTGTTCTTCCCCAGCCTGTGTTGGTACCAGGGGTTGCCCTGACCCAGGGGCAGCACCTTGCACTTGGTCTTGTTAAACCTCATGGTGTTCCAGCAATGCTCAGCTTGGTGTCATTGGCAAACTTGCTGAGGCTGCACTTGATCCTTTCGAGTCATTAATGAAGATACCAAATGACACTGGTCCCAGTACAGACCTCTGAGAGACGCCGCTTGTCACTGATGTCCATTGAGACCACTATCCTCTGAATGTGAACATCCAACCAATTCCTTATTCACCGAACATGTTTTTCTTGCAAATTCCTTCTGGTGTTTTGAGGACTACTCTGTTGTACGCGTAGGAAGCCCTTCACGTGTCATGATGTGATGCTTCTGTGGCCCTGCATTCTGACTCCATATGTTGCTGACACAAAGAAGAAACAGCACTTAGTACTGATCCAGCTACTCTTTCCCTAAAAGCAGTTTAGTAGCATGCACTGCTACCTGTCCCAAAAAATCGGAGTACTCTGAGACTTCAGAAGAATGACTCTTAGTGCTGATACGCCCCATGTTTTTGCATTCAGGGCTGTTTAAAAGGTTTTCTGAATCTCTGCAAGGCAAGGTAGATGAAACTCCATTATATATTGGTACACTGTAAACTTTATATGCAGGGAAGTTGTTTTACTGAGGTGAAATTCTGATTGTAATTTAAGGACTTCAGGAACTAGGACTGCAGTCTTGGGGCTGTATCTGTGCCTTAGCAGATATGCTATGACAGAAGAATTTGGAATGAGACAAGAAATAGCTTTGTTGAGATTTAAAATTAATCCTGCTCTCTGGAGTAAACTTGTGTAACAATTCATTTAGCTATTTTTAGAGTTAACTTTAGTAATATTAATGTTTTTGTCCTTGTTCCACCAGCTGGTGCTCTAAATGCCAACACTGAGTTACCCTGGATTTTGTCAAGCCTTGGAGCCCAAAGCTTTATGTCATGGGAAAAAACCCCAGGATTATTTAATCACTTAGACAGAATTTTTTTCACTGGGGAAACAAAATGGGAATGTAGACAGTCATTGAGACGAAGCAACTCAAAGAGGTCTGCATTATTCATTGAGAAGTTCTCCAGTGTTGGTAGGAGCATCTTATTTAATCTTCTAGGGGCAGCTTTTTTTATAAGAGGAGTTCTCTTTAGTTCTTGAGGACAAACAGAAAAGGAAATTGAAGTGATTTCTATAGCAAGGGTTTCTATTGACATAGTCTGGCAAAACCTATATTACAGCTAAAGAACCAACTGTTTTAATTATACACAGTTATAGGACTCTGTACCTGAATAAGAAGGTTGCTTCAGATTCCAAAGCTGAGGCCAGAAGTGGCATCTCTAGCCAAAGACAGTTATTTCCTCGGGCAAAGATTAAAAAAAAACCCCCAGTAATACAAAAGCACATTGATGGGAATTGTTCATAAGTGAATTGTTCTTGAAATTCACCTTTTGAGAATTAATGTGTCACTGGCATTTTTATATTTTGATTCTCCTCTCCTTCCCCCCAATGTATCTTTGTCTTCCTAGATAGGTTTATATGTGTCTTTCCAGTCTGAACAGTAACTGTCCTTTGCGGGCTTTGGAAATCAGGGTTCTCCAAACTCCTAGGCCTCAGTCTGGTAAAACTAGTTTTACATGGCCATCACATTCATGGCAGTTTTAGGTTGCTCCTCTCTCCATGAATAACCTTGCTGTCTCGTGGAGACACTGTTTGGCAAGATGGAGTCTTTCCCTTTGAATGCTAGTTCCCTATGGGCCTATCCACCCCTGTAAAAGGAAGAAAAAATGTCTTTCTGGTTTAAGAGTAATAAATAAACAGAATGAAGAAAGAGACAAAGAATCACTTGAAAACTTCTGCTAGATCTCCTGGATACGTCTGTCTGAGGCTTTTTTGCCACTGCCGGATACTTTTACACAAGCAGAAGGTACCAGATGTTTCACATCCATATGTTATTAATTGAACGGACTCTTGTTAATGCTGGTATTCTTATTTAAGTCCTATTTAGCTTCTTTTATAGTCAAATAAATGTTTCTGCATGTTTCTCTTTGCAAAACATTACCCTAAGAGGGGTTAATGTCAGGAAATAAAAATACCAGGCTCTAGATACATCTCTGTATCTTGGTAGCGGTTGTTCCAGCAGCAGTTTTGTTTATTCCATGTTACGTGACTGTGGGTTCTGAGAATGTGTACAACTCTCATGTACAGAGTAGCTGAGTCATTCCTTGTCAGTCGTATCAATTCAGAGCAGGACCAAGGGTAACTGCTGTGCTTTACTGAACTCATTAACTGTTGTTAGGAATGCCTTGCCCATCTATCCCTTACATATTACCATTCCTAACAGACTACAGATAGACAGTACTTCTTAGTCATTGCATAATCCAAAAATTGCAGTTGCTTTGTTTCCAGAAAGATGTTACACTGTGAATTTAGCCTCAGTGTTTCTGTGTAATGCCTACTTTCACATTCTTCCGCTTGCTCTTGAATTTACTATAAGAAAGTCAGATTTAGGCAGTGTGTAAGCAGGGGTAGATGAACTGGCATGAATGGAATTGCATAATTTTAAGTGTGTATGAGTCCAAGCTGAGTATAGTAACAAGGTTTGTTGTAGGACTTCAGACTTTTTTTTTTAAACTGACGGTGTTTGTAAGATTATTTAAATAAAGGTGACCCACATTGCTAAGTCAGTATAATGTATAGTGGTAAAGGAAGACTGCAGTCTCAAAGAGCGTAGTCTTACATTCTTTCTAATAGGGAAAAAATTAATTTATGCATTCTTCTTGTCCGTATCCATTTTTCAAGAATCATCCAGTTTAAGAGAATACTTCTGGCTTTGGAAATAGACCAATACAACATTTTTTCCTAGGGCATTTCTCTCAGAAGTTTTTAGGGTTAAATCTCCTATTTAATTGGGAAAAAAAAAAAAGAAATTCTTTTTTTTTCACCAATCTATCTTAAATCAGAATGATATAATTTCTTTTTATTTTTTTAAATGGCAAAGCACTGTAACTTTCAATAAAATTACGAAAATTTCCACAGAGTTTTATGTGACAGTCCAAGAGAAAAGGTATAAACAGAAAATCTTGGAAGGCTTGGGTTTGTTGGGTTTTTTTGTTTATGGGCGTAGCTTTGTGTCCAAATTGTCAATTATGCCTCTAGTGGAAATTCCACGTTTCTTGAAGTAAAACCAGTAAATTAATTTGGGTAGGTATCAGTTAGCTTCTCCTTCCCCACCGCTGCTGCCTCCCCGTGACTTTTGTTGAAAAACAAAGAACAACATTAAGCACTGGAGCCACCAGTTCATGCTACAATTAAATAAAAGTTTTTCAAACCTGCTTATTTAATTCCAAAACATTTCTCTTTACCAGTTGAAGTAGACCAGGAAAGTTGGATTCAAGGTGGATCAAAGCATTTGATAACACAATTGATATTAACAGAGCTGCACAGCAGAAGTGATGTTGCACTCAATAATACCATTGCATTTTGCTTGCAGTAGTTTATGTCTACAAAATGGAATGATTTACTGTTTGTCTGTGCTGCATGAGAAGTGCAGCTGACCAGCTTGTGGTCAGATTTTCCAAAGTAGTATATACTGGCTGGTTTTTTTCCTCCTCCTTAGTGAAATTGCTTGGTAACTTCTGTTACCAAGAATATATTGAGAAGGCTCAACTAGGGACAGAAAGAAAATGCTTTAAACATGCTAATTGTATTTTTGTTTTAAGTAGGGGTTGATTGTATTGTCTCTGGCAGAATAAACATATATAAAAGAGAAATGTGAAAGGCATCTGCTTTAATACACTTTTTTACATGGTAATATTACTTACATTTTTGGGCAGGCTTGGAGATAAAAATCCTGTCTTTAAAGGGAGAAACAGAAAAGATGCCGTTTTCACTGCTGAAATTGTTACTGAGCTTTTTGAGGGGGAGGATTTATGTCCATATTAAATAGCAAAACATGAGTCATTGCCTGATTGCTCCTCGCACCAAAATTCTTCTGTTGCAAACAGTTAATCTCTTTTATGTAATTTCCTTTCAAACTCAGGATTAGGACACCTATTTCTCTGCCATTTTGGGAACTAGAAGTCAGTTAGATTCAGGGCAAGATTTAATTTTATTTTTGCTTTTTCCAACTGCAGCAATTGATAGTCACTAAATCAATGGAGAAAAGAATGATGGCTACTTAAAATTAACCTGCTTCTTTACTACAGGTTTTAATCCAACAATATGTCTAGTTCTTCTTATTTTTCTCACCATGTAAAGCCAATTTAGGTGTAAATTCTTTTGGCCCTTTCATGCTTGTTGTATTGCAAGAAAATACTTACTACATATGAGTTTGTAATAAATCAGTAGATGCATACTGGTATGTAAAAATCAACTCTAAATGCAGATAAATACACTTGTGCTTTGATGACTTAAACTGTCCCACCTATTTGAAAATGATGTGTTACAGGGTAGATAGATCAATAAAATTAATATACAGATCTTTGTATCTAACGTATTTATTGCAAATCCTGAGGGTATTAAGTAAAAACTTCTTGAGTGTCTCATCTTACTTCCTTATTAAATGAAGAAGCTGGTTTTGGTCTTTTTAAATGAACAGTTGGAACCTGGCAGCTTCTGGATATATTGGGTATAATGCCCCACACCTGTGAAACTCAGGAGCTGAAAGATTCTAACTAGACTTTAGTTCTTGATAGGTTGTTTGAGATGTTCATGCCTCACTTTACCTGGTTTTTGGTAAAGGATGTATTTTCCCCCAAATGTTACTCCTTCCCTTTTCTTACTTTCCTTTTCTTTGCCCTCATTGCTGTGACTGAGAGTTTTCCTTAAGCTCATTATTTTCAGGGAACTACACACTGGATGCCAACTGAGATGGTTTGTGAGACATCTGTAAAGACTGTGTTGGCCCTATGGAAGTTGTATAGAACTTTGGAGTCCTTATGCACTAGAATAACATTGATAGCTTAAGCACTGTGGGCTGTGTTTGAGGTAAATTCTGCCCGTAGATACCCATTTGCATGGATGCCTCTTCAGATACCTAATAAAAGTATTGTTCATGAAAATAATATATTGTGTTAATGTTACACCATGAGTTTAGACTAAAAATTTATTGTTCCAAACCTTTTAGTGATCAGTTGATTCAGTTCTTTTTCAGTAACAAACAAACCATAGGGAGGAGGGTGGCGGAATGGCATGTGAATAGTATTGTATCAGTGGATGCTTTTTACCATGATTTTTCTTTTTCCATGTTATTTTTTCTTCCATAGAATAATGTTGATATCAATGTAGTAAATAGATAAGCCAGAAATTCTGGTGGTTAACACTGAATATATGCTGTGAAGGATCTATGCAGCTGAGCATATTTGACATGCATTCAAAGGAAAGAGATATTCTTTTCTTCAGAGATGGTTCTGGACTAATTTTAGTAAATGTGGGTGGAATTACTGGTAAATGCTTTTATTTATTCTTCCCATTGCAGAATGTCGAACTCTTTCTGGGATAACTGTACCACTAGAAATAAGTTAATATGACTATGTGAGCAAAAAATAGTGTAACAAAAGGCTATTTAAGATTATTGTAGTGATTTTGAAGATAGGGAATGTTACTAGGACTATAATTACCTAAACATAATTGAGTAGTGTTGTAGATTAACTCCAGCCAGCTGCCAAGCCCCACATAGCCACTGAGAATCAGAAGGGTAAAAGCTGGAAGACTTGTGGGCTGAGATAAAAGCAATTTGATAGGGAAAGTAAAGCCACGCACACAAGCAAAGCAAAGCAAAGCACTGCTTCCCGCAGGCAGGCAGGTGTTCAGCCATCTCCAGGAGAGCAGAGCCCTGTCTTGTGTAAGGTGACTTGGAAAGAGAAACACCATCATTACAAATGTTTCCCCCTTCCTGCTTCTTTCTCCTATTTTGTATACTGAGCATGATGCCATATGGTCTGGAATATCCCTTTGGCCACTTTGGGTCACCTGTCCTGGCTGTGTCCCCTCCCCCCAGTCTCCCATGCACCCCCAGTCTCCTCCCTAGCATGGCAGTACGAAAAGCAGAAAAGGTCTTGGCTCTGTGTAAGCCCTGCTCAGCAATAACAAAAGCATCTCTGTGTTATCAACCCTGTCTCCAGCACAAATCCAAAACACAGCCCTCTACCAGCCACTGGGAAGAAAATTAACTCTACCTCAGCCAAAACCAGCACAGGTAGGCAGGAGGATTCCGATGGTGTGCTGATAATGGTTTTAACAAGAATGCAGATGTGGATTAATTGTCTGTATATGTAATGCTTATTTTTATATACTGTATGAAATTACTGTCAGAGAGCTGGAAATTTGAAAGACTTGTGTCACCACGTCGATTTGTTAATTATGTTAATTGTATTACCTAGTTTGGTTGTCCACTCCAACATGGAACAAATCTTATGTATGTTTGAGAGACATGACTGACTCTTCTATTTAATTAAGTAGGTGAATTTTATCCTGCTTTCCAAAGTGAACATAAATCAAGTAAAGCACTTTTTTGTTTGACAGAACATGAATCAGGAACAGCTTGGAATTGAAGCACTTTTTAGTTATTTGTGTATTTACTTCAGAAAGCTGCCTTCAATCTATGGTTGCTTTTGATATATGAGAAAGCAGCACTAGAGTCAGCTGTTTGCACTGTATTGCTGATGCATGTAACTGCATCAGTCTGAAGTAGCTGTCCAATATACCTGAAAATATGAATGTTACTATGAATACTCCTTGAATAATGAATAGAATGTGAACAAGCAAAGCTTTCCACTTCTGACTTGTCTAAAAGCTAGCTCTTATGAGGAGTAAGTTCACAGTTTCGTGTTCATTTTCTAATTAGTTTTTCTTTTGAGTCGTCAGGCCCTTTGAGTATAACAGCAGTAATTTGATAGAAATTTAATGTGAACTGTTGGAAGTCATTCTGAGCCCACAGTTAGATTTCCTTGGCTGAGAATAAAGCTGCTTCTACAGCTAAAACTTCAAATTGCGTCTAAAATTTCAGATATATTTTTCAGTGCTCACAATTTGACTACTATATTTTTCAAATTAGAACATGAGCTTAGCTAGTATTATTAGATATGATACCTATCTACTTAAAATATCTAGATATCTATATATATCTATATAAAATATATCTAAGATATCTAGATATGTTTCTCTTGCATATGAGGGAAAATGCTGTGATGAAAAGCTTCAAATCCTCTCTTTACCCTTTTTTACTTTTATTTTCCTTGTGGCTTTTCATTCAGTTACTGTACTCATACCCTGTGCTTTCATTCTGTACTCAGCATTATTTATAGTGTCTCTATGGGTCTTCTACATATGCATTTTCTTTTGATCCAGTCTCTGTGATTTTGAAAAGGGCTGATCAACTCTTGTACAAAGTATGTTTTATTTACTATTTGTCTGTGTTTTACTGTTAGTAAGATTTTGTTGTTATGGGGCTTATAAGCCTATTCTAAAAAGTTTGCATTTTTTGAAAGACAAGTTAGAAGTTTCTACTTGTACTTTAATTCTTAAAAGGCTAGGGTTACTTCAGGCTTTTACCGTGGTCTTCAACTCTTGCATATATAGAAAAGTCTTTTTTATGAAGCCAAGCAGATAAAGGCAAAGACACCAGTTAATGGTTTCTTTCCTAACCTTTAATGTGCTTTCCTTAATAGCATGCTGAAGAATTGCAAGTGGGTTTAGCATAGCATAATTTGTTTTTAAATGATTGAAGAGACTCATAGCAAGGGTTGAGTTGAAGTGACAGCTTCTGTTAGAGCTGTCGATAAATCTTGAAAAAATAAACAATTTTTTTTGACCTGTGAGTCAGTTTAAGAAAGGAGAGGTTGCAATGTACAGCTACAGCTTTCTATTTTTTAGAAATTCTCATCAGCTTCCACGACTATTAGATTAGAGTTGCTATGAAAAAAAAGTGTGGAATTGATACACGATGGAATATGCTATAGTCAGAAAGGTTGAGAAGGCATGATAGGATAGAAATACACGGAGTAATAAAGTGGGAGCTTTGGGATCTGTTGTTTATAATATCCCACACAGGTAAGATGGACAAGCTGAGGAAGACTCTTGAGTAGATTTTGGTATTTTCCAGGTCATTTAAAGTTTTCCTCTCTGTGTGCATGAAATATACTGATAGAAAAAATAAGACTGGAGAATGAAAAGAGATCCTGTGTCTAAATAGACTATAAGAGAAATTTAGGTCAACAGAAGTAATTTATCCTTCTAGAATTCGGTTAACATCTGTGTTTTTTTTTTTTTTTTCACTTTCAGCGTAGAAAAATTACAGGCCTTTTACTTTTTCAGAGGACTTCTTATAGCACATAATGCATGCTGTGAACATGACAAATCTGGTTGAATGTGAAAATTACAAATTCTGGGTCAGTGAATGAGAACTGGCAGAATGAAAGAAAATACCAGCTCCTAGCTCATTTTTGCTATATCATCTAGGAATGGGAAATGGCATCATCTTGATCTTGAAGTAAAAACACGAGCTTTACTTTTCACATTCAGACTCAAAATAAAAGATGCCAAAATGAATTCTGCCCAGAAACCATACAAAATGCAATATGGGTTATAAGCCCTCCAAGGAAGAAGAAACGTTTATCTTCTAGGAGATTGTGATGTTGATACTGGGGTAATATTTGAGAGGAAAAATGTGTTCCTTTGAGGCACTTTTTACATTCTTGAAACTTTTCTTGAAATTCAAGGGAGAAAAGCTCAATGTTTACTCATAATAATTAATGTATAAACTCACAGAAACTGATGATATTAGAAAGAAAGACATTATTGTGTCATTATAATGTATTTGTTTTGGTTCAGGAACAGAAAGGGATATCTGTATGAGTTAGACATTGTCCTTTCTCTCTCTGACAGATGTTCATCAAGGAAACAGAAATAAGAGACTTCAGTTGACCAAACCTATCCTGGTAAACAAGGTTACTATGAATACAAAACTACTGTGCAGCTAAATCTGGGGTTTCGGTTCATACTTTAATTACAGTAGCAGTTTCACCTGCAATGGTACAAGTTCAGATATGTACTAAAATCAGATTAGTTTCTTCTTTTTAATCTATAGACCATGTAGATTTTATTCAGATGTGCTCTAAAATGATCACGGGCACATGTATCTTAAGTAGAAGACGAAAATGAGAAAGTGGTTTTGAAAATTAGATTTTACTAGGAAAGGACTATAATGTCAATTGCAAGGAGATGTTCAGCCTATGATACTATTAGGGCTTCTGACTTCTTGAAAATTGACATTATTATGGAGTTAAATTTTCAGATTAATTTTATTCTGTCTTATTTTCAGCGAAGTTATAGAAGCCTAAAAATAAAGTTTCTTCTCTTAAAGAAGTCTCCTGAAGTCTCTTCTCTTAATTTACTCTGGATTTTCTGCAGATTTACTCTCTTGTGGTATATAGATTCAAGACTGTGCTAATAATTATATTGCTCACAATTCTCCATCTTTGTTCAACTGAGGCTCTTAAAGGAAGGTACTTTAACAAAATGATAGATCTTTCCATGGGACTGAGTCTGTTTATAATATACTTGCTACAATAAATGTCGAATAGATGTTCAGACACTCCTGTTACATAATTTATGTCTAAAGAAGTATAATTGAAATGTAAGCATACCTCACATGAAATGAAAGTTACTGCTTTACAGCAGTGTAAAGAAAGGGTTGTACTTCTACAGAAAATACTAGATTGTATTTTATCAAAGGAGTATTCACTTTAAAATAAAATGAAAACTAGTCATAAAATGACACATCAATATTTGTGATTTCAAGACATTTTTCTAATTTCTAGATTTTTTCCCCTTTTTTAGTAAAAGCCTAAAATTATTCAATCAAAGAAAAAACTAAAAAAAAAAACCAAAAAAACCCCTTGTAAAAGTGTTAGTATTTATTAGCAAGAGCAGTACCTAGAAAGCAGTGTAATAGATTTTAAGTCTGTGTCTACCCATCTGCATAGGAAAGATTGCCATTTAAAAATCTTCACAATAAACTAAAGGTGTTTCTCAAAGCAAGTTTTACGGGCCACACACTTTTATGTTATTGACAAATACTTATCTGGATTTCTAGTTTGCCTTGGCAACAGTAGATTGTACAGGAGAACAGAAATCCTGGGGGGAGAATTGAAATGGAATCATTCTGAATCAGGCTAAATCCTGTCAGATACTGAGCTTTTATACAAATAGGAAATTAAGTCTAGGATTTATGAATCCCAGTCCCGGAATTGTTTAGGTGGTTGGTGACCCAGGAAGTCATTTGGTCCAATGCCGTGCTTAAAGCAGAACCAACTTCCAAGTCTAATGTCATTTGATGTTAGATCATGTTGCTCAGGACATTGTCCAGGTGAGTTATGAATGTCTCCAAAGATTCCCACAACCTCTGGACACCCTTTTTCAAGTTTGAGTGTTTGTGAATTTCATTTTTCTAATACCCAATTAGTTACTGAATACTTAATTAATTTTTTTTGTCTTGCTATTCTAATCTCTCACTCATTGAAGTTGCTAAATTTTTACGTCTGTCTTCAACAAATTCAGATTTAGACTAACATAGAACATTATAGAATCTTGCACTGAAAACAATGTCACTTAAGGAGTGTTGAGTTAACACTGTAATTCCCTGCAGCCATTCATCAGAACTTCTGTTTACACAGAGCACAAACTTCGGTGGTTGATTCAACAATGGCTATTTAACAAATCTTTTTTGCTGAAGTAGTACGCTTAGCAAGTGTACTACTTCTGTGTGAAAGAAAAGCCTCTTCATAAACAGAGCCTCAGAGCTTGGGTAAACATTGTACCTCAGTCTTCTTTACAGTACTGTATTCTGCTCCTGTAGTCACGTTTTGTAGGCTAGTGTGAATGAAGGAGAGAGAGATGTAAATCTATATTCTCTTTTTCAAAATCCTTTGTTGTCTTGCAGTACATTCAGTGACTAATCTTCGTTCTTCACGCTGTAGAAGGAGCTGTAGTCCTTCCATCCATTTCCAGATACAAATGTTTCTAATTGAGTATGCAGGGACTTTTAAAATTTTCTTTGTTCTTATCTTGTAGAATCTGTCTTTAAAAATGCTTTAAAAATTAATGTAAGAAATCTTACTGTCTTCCCTGAGCTTCATGAAAGTCTGCAAAATTGGCAACACCTACCCTGAACATAGTCATAGTATGGTTGTGGGAAGGGACCTCTGGAGATCAACTAGTCCACCTCCCTGCTCAAAGTAGTGTCAATTAGAGCAATATGTTCAGTCTTGTCCTGAACTCAGGATTTTGAATCCTACAGATGGAGGCTGCACCACTTGTGTGGGCAACTCATTCCAGTATTTGAACACTGACATAGAAGAATTAGTGAGTTTTTTTAAAGTTTAAGTTGAATTTCCTGTTGTTGAATTTGTTCCCATTGCTTTGCATCCTGTCACTGGGCACTGCTGAGGAGAATCGGCCTCTGTCTTTTTTACTGTCTCATATCAGGGTTTATACATGTCAGATAAGGGCCCCAGGCTTTCTCTTCTCAAGATTAAAAATCCCTGTTGTCTAAGCATCGGCTCAAATATTGCAATGAACTTGCTGCCCCCTGTCCGTGAGATTCTTGTGTTGAATAGAGAAGAATAATCACCTCCCTTGAGCTGCTGGAGATGCTCTTGAGTGCAGCCCAGGATGCCATCAGCTGCCTTTCCCGCAAGAATGCATTGTTGGCTTCTGGTCAGCTTTGTGTCCACTGGGACCTCCAGGTTCTTTCCTGCCAAGCTGTTTCTCAGTTGGCTGGCCCCCAGCCTCTGCTGGTGCATGGGGCTGTTCTGCCACGGCTACAGAACTTGCATTTCCTGCTGCTGAACTTCCTAAGATCCCTGTTGGTTTGTTTCTCCAGCTTGTTGAGTCACCAGAGTCTCCTGGTCTGTCAGTCCCTCCTCCTGGTTTTGTGTCATCTGCATACTGAGAGTCCACCTTGTCCCATCACCCAGGCCATTAATGAAAACTTTAAACTGTTGCCCCCAGTAAGGTAAACCATGAGGTAAACCACCTGTGGCTGGCTTTCTTGCCCTTTAGGCTCAATAGTTCGCTCAGTTTTCAGTCCACATCACTTTCCATTTGTTCAGCTTGTACTTCATCAGTTTATCTATGGGGATGTGATGGGAGACAATGTCAACAACCTTGCTAAAATAAGTTAACTTCCACCATCTCAGCCAGTCATTGTGTTGTCAAGTTGGCTGGTCAGAGTTGATTTCCCCTGCACAAATCCAGGCTGACTATTCCCAGGCACTTTTCTGTCCTTCATATGTTTGTATATGTTTTCCAGGAGGATTTGCTTCAGTCTCAAGGCATCCCAAATATTATGTGAACTTCATTTTATGATGGTAGAAGAAACAAGTAAAACCAAATGCAGGGTCTAGAGGGAGAGGCTTAGTGCTGTGCTTGTGCTTGAGAAGTGTTTGAAAAGTCCTTTGCAACAGGTGTTGCAGTTAGACCAGGTCTGGTACCACCGGCCAGCAGCAAGCAGCTGCTGTCACAGAGGAAGGAAATACTAGGACAGGAGTGCTGGGGCATGAGAGCTTCTCTCCCTGCATGAGGATTCCCAGCCTTGTAAAGTCACTGGGATCTCCTGTAGGATGAACGCAGATGAGTCCTGAAGTTTTATATTGAAATGGTATGTGGATTTAGCTGGCACAAAAGAGGTTGAGTTAAATTGCTTCTAAGTATAGGGCTCTGTTGTGTTCTTCTATACTTAGCACTGTTAATAGAGGAATAGTGCCTTCATAACACTGAGCTTACTGTGACTATGAGGAAAAGATTTAGCATTTATTTTAATTTGTTTATTGGTACAAAAATGTGTACATCCGAGCACTTAGCAATAATTCGCAATAATTCTGAAGTCTTCAATTCAATATTTAAAGAAAATCTATGGTGCAGCTCTTTTGGTAGAAATAGAAGAAAAATCTTACGCAGTTGGAAAATTACAGACTGTGTAGGTGTTGAAATGCCTCCTGCTTCACATTCTTAATTGGCAGTAAGCCAGTCACTAAGAATTTCTGGTTTAAAGGGAAATGCTTCCCTTTTCTTTACATTTTGATGGATAAAGGTAGCATTTTGTTTGCATTTTTTAGCAGTTAGGGTTTCTTCAATCTTGATACGAAATGACTAAAATTTCAATTAAATAGCTTCTCCAAGTTACCTTGGCTTTTTGCATTACTGCTGGATAACGCAAAGATATGCATGCCTTGTCAAAGGAAAAGGATATGTTGATGTTTAGTTTTAGTTTTAATTTTGGCATCCAGACCCCCTCTTGCTTTCTGATTCTATTCTAGGAGTTTATCCATTTGAGTAATTTTTGCGTTCACCTCATACTTTTTTCATTGCTGCCTACCATTTCCTTCCCATACTGCTTTGTTTTTCATTTCCTTTTTCAATTGTGGGATACCATTGAGAGAGACAGAATAAGGAGAAAGGTAAAAGATCTGTAATTTAACCAAATTTTTGCATCCTTTCTTGATCATGTTTGTGTGCATATGACTATAGGTCTGACTGCTTTCCCTACAAAAAGGAAATAATGGTAGATTTCTGTTAAAATGTTGTACACTGTATGTAGTTTTCATGTATGTCTTCTATTTGCCCCCTTCCTATGGTTTATCCCTTGTATTGCTTTAATACAAAAGATTCCATGAAACCACTGCCTTGATCATCTGGTTTGAAAAGATCTTTCAAAAGTTTCATATTTTTATGCAAAGCTACACTAAAAATTAAAGCATTCCATGTAGGAAATGATATATAATAGCTTGATAGGTTGATATTTTTAAACGTTGTCTTTTGCCACATATTATAGAAAAACATAATGCCTCTCTTTACTTACATGAAAAACCTGAGTAGTGTAGGTTTGTTCTTGTTGGTTTTGTTTTGTTTTTTTAATGCAAGCTGTGAGCTTGTAATCATCATAGTGAGTAATGTATTGTATATTTATGTTTTTGTAAGTTCTGGTCAGGATATCCAAGGAACAAGTGTGGTGGCAAATCTTCCAGTCCTGATGCGACAGAATCCTGCAGAAACACTTCGTCGGGTTTTACCAAAAATCAGAGTAAGTTTTGTGTATTGATGCTTGAATGTATCTTTTTATGCCAGTTTAAGTATTTTAACAAAGGAAAAAAAAACCCCCAGTTTTATTGCAAACTCAGTCTCCAGGAGGTGTAAGTCCAGTAGGCTTCCACATTAATTCACTGAATTTATGAAATATTACAGGTATTATATATTTTTAAAAATTGTTACAACAGGGAAAAATAAAAAAGCAGAATTAATACTACTTATGTGTTGTGAAGATTTACCAGTGTTTTGACAGCTTTTTGAGAATTCTTTTTGAGGACCATCCAGTCATAATGGTTCATTCTGATGTTCTCAATCTCCTTTCATCCAAACATTAAGATTTTCATAGTGCTGTCCAGAAGAGTATAGTTTGTTTTTAGCCGTCTGTGTAAGTCACTTCTAGTTGTGATAGATGCATACTGACCATGGAATGTTATACAGTAATTTTATATAGAGATATGTTTGTATAAAGCATATTTGTGTTGTTTAACCTGGAGAAGAGAAGGCTTTAGGTATACCTTATTGTGACTTTTCAGTACTTAAAAGGGGGCTTATAAGAAGGATGAGGACAAGCTTTTTGGCAGTGCCTTTTGAGATATGACAAGGGGCATTGGGGTTAAACTAAAGAAGGATAGATTGAGACTAGATATAAGGAAGAAATTTTTTAACATGGGGATGGTAAAACACTGGAACAGATTACCCAGAGAAGCTGTGGATGCCCCATCCCTGGAAATGTTCAAGGTCAGACTGGATGTGGTTCTGAGCAACCTGGTGTAGTGGAAGGTGTCCCTACTCATTGCTGGTGGGTGGAATAGCTGACTTTTAAAGGTCCCTTCCAACCCAAACTATTCTGTGATTCTGTGATGGTGGAGAAGATACACGTCTCTGTATTTCCACTCTGTCTCAGCTATGAACCCTTGCCCAGAAGGTGCAATTTAAGGTATGGTTTAAGGAGCAGCCTTGGCCAAATAAGAACAAACTAAATTACAAATGCAAATGCAGAACTTAGTAACGCTAAAGACCCATTGGCCCCCTGCAGAAGAAGAGGGTTGGAGAGGGCCTTATCAACGTCTACAAATACCTGACAAAGCAAGGACAGAGGCAGGCTCTTTGCAGTGGTACTCAGTGACGGGACTGCAACTGTTGTTGTAGTGTGCACAAGCAGAAACACAGGAGATTTCTTCTGAACGTCAGGAATCACTTTTTCCCTATGAGGATGACTGAGCAGTGGCACAAGTTGCCCAGAAATGTTATTGTCTCCCTCCTTGGGGGTATTCGAAAGCAGTCTGGGCATGTCCTAGCTGTAACTGGTCCTGCTTGAGCAGGGAGATTGGACAAAATGACCTCAAGAAGCCCTTTCAGCCTCAAGCATTCTGTGAATATCAGACATCACCTCTCAACTTCATATTATCTCCTGAAACATCTGTGATTTCAGGAGACTTCTGTTTTTTAAGAGGAGCTGTTCCAACTTTTGTCTGATTATTTAGATTCAGCAAATGGTCAAGAAATAGCTCTCCTCAGGACTAAGGACTGGTATAGGCTGACAGATTGTTTAGAGAATGTTGAAGTGCTTCTAGTTACGTTCTGTGCTATAAGATGCAGGTCAATAGGCATTTTGCTTAAACAGGTATGAGTGTAAAAGTGCTTTGAGAAGAACGACTTGAAGTTGCAAAGTACTTGGAAACTCTTCAACTTACACCAAGTTACTACCACGTTATTCTGACATAGGCAATGCAGTCTTTCTAAACCGACCTACTGGCTTCAAGGAAAGTTGGTTTGGTTTTTTTATGCTTACCATACGGAATCCATTTTTGCCTCCGGTTTTCTACTTTGAGAGCAGAATTCTTCCTGAAATTAAGGAGGAATAAGAAACACTGGGGATTTTCTACCCTTATTTTTCAGGCTATAGGGAAGTGCTGGTCTTGGCCTGTCTTCAATAAAAAGTACGGAAATACAGTTTTTGATTCTAGTTTTAAGTTTTTTTATATAGGGATGAAGAAAATATTTGAAAGTATGATCATTTGCATGAATAGGGCCTAGAGCCTGGAAAGTATTTGTGCAGTGGGAGTTGGATCTCAGTGTGGTCTTAGATCAGGCTGTACTTGGTTATTTTGTAAAAGTATCTTCCTGTATAATATTAAAGACATTAAACTGAAAACAGTATATGACGGAAGAAGCATTAGGAATTGAAGATAGAAATATTTGAAATGAAGCAGACAACTTTAATAAAAATGCAATCAATCTTTGAGCAAATTACTGAGAAAAGTAGTGTGGTTTTCATCTTACAGTGTCATTTAAACCCAAACTGGATGCCTTCCTAGATGGTAAATTAAATGAAACCTAAGTTAATGGGCTCCAGAGAGAGGTAAAAATGTAAAATATAATGAGGTCAGTCTAAATCCAAGTGTTTCTTTCACGTTTAAGCTTTATAAACTGAAACTTTATAGAATGTATATGAATTAAGTTCCTTTCTGGAGCAGTGCTCTTATAAAGCCAATTCTTCAATGGTGTTCTGTTATCTAATATTATTTATCTGTAATAGAAGTAAGTTCTGTTGTAGCCATCTAATATTATTTATCTGTAATAGAAGTAAGTTCGGTTGTAGCCATGTGCACTGCACTTTTAACTGCAAAGCAGTATTTGGCATGATTAACTTGACCTATTTTTTTTTCTTAACCTTGTTTTTATTGGAGGAATCATCCTGACCATCCATTAAATGGAAACTTTTATAGTCTGTAAAGGCATAATTGAACTCAACTGCTATTAGAGTCTTGCGAATGTAATCTGCCAGTGCAGGGAAATAAGCTGATTTAAATTACTGCACTTGGTTCTACTTCTTTAGGTTGGGAGTAATCATTTGTGAAATCAAATTGGCACGTGAAAGATGATTTGTGTAGTAGTTTCAGAGGGCTGTTTATTTGAAAATATTGTCACCATATAATTGCATAAGGAAACCAGTGAACTTATTTAGCATACTTGCAGACACCCAAAGCAAAAATAATGTTTTTATTAGAGCTGAGGGTAAAGCAGATGAAGAAAGAAATAAATGCAAGGAATGTTCAGTCTGAATATATTGCAAATTTGTATTTTATTTGTGAAAAATTGATAAACCTGGTTACTTCTAGAAATGTAGAAATGGGTATATGCAAATTGCTTATCATTCTGTGAAATCGAATTAAATTAAAATTATATCAAAGACACTATATATTTAACATAAGTGTTTTAGGTCTGAGATGAGCAAAATCAATACATCAATAAATGTGACATACGTAAGTAATTATTGAATTGTCAGTATTTTGGTTATGCTTTTTAAACAAGCACACGGTGTATAATTTAGATGTTAATGTAGGAATGAGATTAGGAATTTTTTTTTAAGTTCTGCGGTTAAAATGAAATTGCATCCTTGTATGTGTTCTTTTGCATAGAGAACCCCACTCTGGATTTCTGCATGCACCTCCTCATGAACCTTGGAATTCATTGAAAAGCAGATTTAGGGAAAGCTTAGACATTCTTACCAGCATTTCTCTCTGCGCACAAAATGTCTCTTTTCAAATGATGTTAATAGTATTTTTCCTGCTTTCCATCTGTGGGCTCTGCAACCAAAAGTGAGAGAGGGAGATTGCAGGTGTCTATCTGATTGACTAATAAGACATTTTCCCAAATGCTGTGATTGCAGCAAACTATGCTTATTCTTCTTGTTGTGTATACATCAAGCTTTATTCAGTGTTGTCTGATTAGTTCCAAACTCATTTTCATAGTTACTTATTTTCCTAATATATCAGGCTCCTCTTGAAAGCTTTTCTTTTCCACAGCTGATTTTATAGTTTAGGAAAAGGTGGGGTGATTTTCATCCTTCCTTATACCTAACATTAATTTTAAGGTCCGTTCTCATTGTATTCTTGAGCTTCTGTAATCTCCATTATTTCTGTGTCTTTTAAATGAAAATTTCTATCATATCAATGCAATTACTAAAATGATTTGAATATGTCTCTGCTTGCAGCATTCTTTTAAGAGAATTCGGTTGTTGCAAGACAAAATGTGCATTTAAACTAGAGGTGAATTTTCTTTTTTCCAATTAATGGAATAAACCAGGCTTTCTAAATTTTAAGTTTTGATGCCTGAGTTTAACTTGTAGACATTAGAATAGTTAAGAACATGCTAATGCCCTTAAATTCCATTAAATTTGCTTTTCTGAATAAGATAGACAGGGAGAGTTTTTTTAGTCTGGAGTGAAAATTTGTGGAGTATCCATGTATAGAAAAATACATTACTTTCTAAATAAATAAATCTATATTAATTAAATTTAAATTACTCAACTTGGGTTGGATGAAAATGGAAGGAGGAGACCCATATATTTCCAAATGCAGAACTGTATAGTTCTGGGTGTAAACATCAGTGCAGGAAGGTATGTGAGCAGTCTAGAAATTTATATTTCAATGTCTCCCGAGGTCCATGAGGAGGCACATCCAGAGAATGTGTTCTCACACATGACTATCCAGAGTTATGTGGATCAGTGGAGGAGACTATTTGGAAACTTTGTTTGTTGGTAAGTAACCCTGTTTGTATTGCGTACAAAGTGAATATGTACGGAAAACTGAATTCATCGAATCATCAAATTATTTAGGTTGGAAAAGACCTTTAAGTTCATTAAGTCCAACTGTTAACCTGGCACTGCTCCATAATTTTCTGGCCTGCACTGCTATGTTAGCATCTACAGTGTGAAGATAGTGCTTTTGATTCTCTTGGGGATGTTTTTTTGAACAGGTATAAGCCAGAATCCCAGAACATTATGGACAGCTATTCTGATCCCAAAAATATTCAAAATACAAAATTGGTAGATGTCCTTATTCTTTCTTGGCTGTGGCTGTAATAGCAGTGGAGGAACAAGGACGCAGATAGTCTGTGGAAATAAGAAGGCGACAGTTTCCATGGCTATTGAATGTAAATATTTTGTTGGAAAGCAGTGCAGTGCTGTTTCTTTTTTTCATTTGGGGGAGCAAGGACACAGAGAATCCTTTTAGAAAGAAACATGGCTGTAAACTGAGGTCTTGAGAGATAAGTTATGGTTCTCCTTGAACTAAGATAAACTAATAATTGTACATTTGCACGTACAAGTTGTTGGACATTTGAAGAATGAAACCTTCTTGATTTTTACCAAGTCAAATAGTAATTTCTCAGATGTTCTCTACAAACTATTTTCTCAGCAAAATTCTTCTGATATACAATACTTAGAGTCATAGAATCATTGAAGTTGGAAAAGTCCTAAGATTATCAAGTCCAGTTGTTTACCGAGCACCACCATTTTTGCCATGTCCCTAAGTTCCATATCCACGTGCCTTTTGAACACTTCCAGAAATGGTGGTTCCACCACATCCCTGGCAGCCTGTTCCAGTGCCTGACCACCCGTCCAGTGAAGAAAGCCACTTTCCAGCCACTCTGCCCCCAGCCTGTAGCACTGCATGAGGTTTGTGTGATCCAAGTGTAGGACCCGGCGCTTGCCTTTGTTGAACCTCAGACCGTTGGCCTTGGCATTGATACTAATTAAGATATTAAACAGGACTGGCCCCAACGCTGAGCCCTGGGGACACCCGCTTGTGACTGGCTGCCAACTGGACATAATTCCATTCACCAGCGCTCTGGACCCGGCCATCCAGCCAGTTTATAACCCAGCGAAGAGTGCACCTGTCCAATCCATAAGCAACCATGCACTTAGCTGGAAAATGAATTTTTTTTTAATATTTTCCAGGCTTATTTTTGTTTTTTTGGCGAGTGATCTGAGAAGACACTGTTCATCTCAAGCACTTTAAAAAAGAAACAAAACCACATATATAAAGTGCTAATTAGGAAATATGGGCTTTAAACTCTTACTGAATTTGGAATCACTTGTAAAATGAGTGTAATGCTTTAGTAGTAGAATAATGAACTTTTTATTTTCTCATGAAATAAAGAGACATGTTTAGAAAAGTAAACAAATGGAATGTTCACTTTGTTGATAGATATTTACAGTTACTAATACTAATAATGAATGCTACATCATAGATTGCATCCTGCAAGGTCTGTGCATAAATCTGAAATTTAAAATTTAAATTGCCTTTTTTTAAATTAAAAAAAACCCAGTAATATTTCATTTCATTTCAACATATTAACTTTGTTTTACTTTTGAATTTATGATTTTATAGACAACCTAATTAATGACTTTCTTGTGTGTCAGAGCTCAGAACTACTAAATGTTTAGTTAGGTAGATAAGTATTCTAGTATATCTTCCTTTATTCATAAGACTATATTTATGTACTTTTCATTTGCATTCCATGTTAGTCAAGGGATGAAATTTAAATTGCCTTCCGCTATTTTGGTATCTCTCACTGAATGAATGAATGAAATACTTCTTTTTAAGTCATGTGCGTAAACAGCAGAAGTGCAAGTATTGGCTGGTCTGTTTTTGCCTCTCATTTTGTAAAGTGGAAAAATCCACACGTACGCATTGATGAAACTTAAAGTCACAGAAAATATTATAACTAACTTTTTTTTTCTTAGAAGATTCATGTTATATCATAAGAAAATTTAATGTCTGCAATAAATTGCTGTAAAGAGAAAATAATTTTACAGCGAATTTTACAGTTTACCCACGTTGTTGCATATTAATTCTAAAAGTGAATGTAAAAATTTGGATGTTCTTTCAGTAAATTTCTGCCTCACTCTCTAAATTGTTATAATTTGTAATTACACAGGAGGTTCTGCATGTTGCAGGAGTGGAAATGCAGTTAACAGCTGCTGTTTCTTTTTTGACTGTTCTGCAAGAGGAGTCGGTGTCCATTCATACGTACTCCCACTCCTTCCTCCACATCATTCTCCAGAACGTGGAACACAGAGATGCAGGTCAGGGCTGTACGGCTACTCTGATGACTGCTACATGTTCTGTTTCTTTAGTGACCTTACAATACTGTGTCAACAGTGAGTGCAATCACTGTGACTTTATATCTAGACTGGCATGAACGAAAAGATTTTTGCATGATGACCACTTTCATACTGACATTTAAATGTAATTCTCATTGAAGCAGAAAAAACCCTCTGACTTTGTCTGAAGGATTAAATCCCAAAGTTGTTTCTGAGTCTGAGCTTCTCCTGAAGTACCAACTTTTTGTGGCTGAGAAAATGGAGAGAGGTTGACAGTTCTTCTTTGTTGACTGTTTTTTCTTAATTTCTTTGACACTAATTTTAGAATATAAAGGAAAAAAAAGGCCTATTGTGAAACTAGAAAGTTTCAGTGGGCATAAGAAAAGAATATGCTTCCAAATGAGGGAAATTAGCTTTATAAAGCAATCAGAGTAATAATTAATTGTATATAGGAATTGGAAAGGGAAAAGAAATGGGGTAGACTTTGCTTCTTACCTATCCTACTTCTTACTTTGAAGTCTTGAATATTTGGTGGCTTTCAGATACATAGCTCCTTGAAGACGTGTGTAAAAAGACCAAATTTTGTAAAACTGATGTATGTTTTGGTTTAGTCACGGTATGTACAATATAACATATCACGTATAACTCATTTCTCTTAAATAGGTGTCAGCAATGCATGGTTAGAAACTCTTCTTGCTGTAATAGAAGCTTTACCAAAAGAAACTGTCAGACATGAGGTAATAATAATCTCTCACTTACGCTAACAAAAAGTAATATTAAGATTGTAAGATTGTATTTCCCTGCAAGTTTTATTCACCTCAGTCAGATTTGTGGCAGTTCTGTACCTGTGAGAATGGTAATGGTTGTGGAACACACTGTAAGAGACGAATGTGCAAAAAGGCCAGACAGGAAGTCACCTTGAAAAAAGTAGTGTTCTTCAGCAAATAAAGTCAACACACACTTACACTCCACTGTACCACTTCCACTGCACCTTGTATTCTCATTAACATGTTTTCCTGCAGTCTGTTTTGGTTTACAGGATAGTATCTCACTTTGTGTCTTCATGGAGAAACTACATTTTGTTTGCTACTGGGCTAAAATTCCAGTCTGCTATGTCTGCTAAATGGAACTAAATGCTGGAGATCCATTGCTTAGTGTATTTCAGTTGTTCTTGATGTACCAAAACCCTAATGCACTGCAAACACTCTTAATTTTTCACTGTGTAGCTCAAGAAGGAAGAATAAAATCTGTCACTAAGTTATAATGCCAGTCCCCTTTAGTCAGCTAATTTATTCACTTTTAAGTATTCATTTTTTTTTTTAAGTTTAAAAGCTTTTCAACAGGCATATTTACTGTGTTTATAATTTAAAACAATATGGAGATTTAAATATATGATTGTTTGTGTGGTATAAAATTTCTCATTAAAATAAGAGTAAAATCCAGAACTGTTTAAAAAATGAACTTCTAAAGGGTAAAAACTTACATTGGACGAAGCACATAGAAATTATTCTAGTCACCTCCAAAATCTAATTGCAATGTAATTTTAAAGATGTCATTCAAACAAAATGGACTTTTAATGTGCATAGGGAGCATTATTGTTAGTACTGATTAATTCAGTGAAAAGGTTAATGACATTTGGGACATGTTTTTCTAGATTTTTTTTAAGCAGAGGAATACTTTATTTAATGCTCACAATTTTTCTGCTCATATTTCTTCTTTTTTTTTTTTTTCCATGTAGATCCTGAATCCACTTGTTTCCAAAGCACAGCTTTCTCAAACACTTCAGTCCCGCTTAGTTAGTTGTAAAATCATGGGAAAAGTAGCTAACAAGTTTGAAGCTCATATGTAAGTAGGCTGTAAATATATTTTCATTCCACAGTGTAAACCAGTATTTCTTTGTTAGTGGACAAAATTACTACAAGAAAAGTAGACTTTATTGCAAAAATGAAATGCTTTTTTGTTTACAGATCCCTTTCATTATTTAACTAGCATGTTCAGACTTGCTAATGATCATCATTTTATAACTTGAGTTTGTTTGCTCTTTCACAGATTTGAATAGATACCATTTTCATGCCATTCTTCCATACTGTTTTTCTTACTAGAAAATAAGCCACAAAGTGGATTTCTCTGCAGCTTACAGGCACAAAACACAGCTTCATCTCCTTGGAGTTTCTTGTCATAAACAGAAGAATTCTATTGCTAACTTTTTATTATGTAACCAAATTTAGCATGTAGATCTGGTTTTTTCTATCCCTAATTAAAATGTAGATATATCAGGAACTACTGCTGTTCCCTGGTATTATCCAGCCCTTAGATTCAGTGTCTGTGAGTCTGGACAGAAGAGGATGCAATGATGAAAGTAAATCTGAGTAACTCATCTGCCCAGAGTAGTTGGTGTGGTCCATTCCTTGGTCAGTTTACCCAGGCTTATGATGGTAGGACCACTTCACCAGATGTGTTTCCTATCCGGGCAATTGGCACAACGTGACATTGAATTACAATAGAAATCCACTGCGGGCTACTAAATGCACAGAAACTGTCTAGCTGAGGAAGTCCACTCTAACAATGATTTTGATCTGCCCCAAAATGCAAGAATTCAGCGTAACACAAAAGAAGAACAACAGGACAATATGACAAGATATTTAGGAATGAATTTATTTAGATTGTTGGTTTTTTTCTTTAATAAAGAAGAACTAGAAGCAGCCAAAAGGAAACTATCTAAATCTTCATTTGCTGTTTAGACTATACTTGTTGGACATTCAAAAGTTAATGAACATGGTAGAGCAGTATTTTTTCAGTATGTTACCAAAGCCTTCTAAATCTTTATATTCCAAATCTCTAGGACTCTGTCAGAATAGCAGTTGCATTTATTTATTTGATGTTACATTCTCATGAAAATAAGTGACTTTATGGGTTACTTGGAATCTTATATGAACATATAGCAGTGTTAATTAGTAGCCATAACTATATTTTCTTTTGTTGTGTTTCTTCAAGGTGATTCCTTGCTGTTCAGGAGTAGGAATCCCCTCATTTCAGTAAACAGATAGTAGCACCTTTTCTGCACAGTCACTACATTTTAAGAAGATAACTGAGAATTTTCTGGGACATCTTGTTCATCTGGTTGAGAGCTCTAAGTGCAGTTCAGAGGCCTGAAAAGAGAGCTGGGTCCCCAGGTTTAGAATGTGGCAGACTGACTAAAATTCAGGACACACTCTCATTCCCCTTTCAGTAGGGCTCTTGGTACAGGCCCAGAAGACATATCTGTCCCCAGGAGTAGGCAATGCATAAGCATATCTTCACTTTCTTCTTCAGAATGGCACAGTTTTTCCTCATAAAATTTATACTATAATTAAAAACTTTGTATTTGATGTTACTCCCAGGTTATTTTATATCCTGTCCTTGTCGTAGAACATTAGTTTTTCTGCCCTCTGTTCCAGTGTTCCAAGTTACAAAGTCTTTTTTTTAATGTAACCCCTACTTTAGAGTATTCTAAAATGCAAAACTTCCAAGACTGTACCGTTTTTGAAACTTGAGGCTAAATTTTTCTGCAAGAAAAATTAATTAAAAAATTAATTTTCACTGGAATAAATGGAGGCTGTGCAAGCTGGCTTGAAAATTTGCTTGTCTGTGTCTACATATTATTTATCTTGAGTTTTGCAATAACATAAGAATTTTTATAGAGATGTTTTATGAATACTTATGACAGAATCTTGGGCAGTGAAAGGAAACACAATGGCTGATTCTGCCAAGTTTTAGTGTGTGTTTTTACTTAAATAGGAATCAAAATTTTTATTTTGTATCTGCCGTTGATTTACATGAGTACTTGGTCTACTTGCCTGAAGGCATTGCAGCACTCAAGCTTTTAATCTTAAATTCTTCTTCTCCTTTCTTCCTAATTATGTCTTGGGTGATACCTGCATGTCAAAGATGAGGTATTACAGACATTTAATTGGGATTTGCATTTCCATTTATATAATTCTTTGTATTCTTTCAGTGGCTGTTCAGAAATTGTGCTGGAGATGGTTATTAAATGAGGACAGCATTCTACTACCACAGTAGCCTACCTACTATTTTTGTAGTTTATAAGAAATAATAGATGAAATATGGGCAAATGATAATGACAGTAAATATTCCTTTTCCTGTTTCTTTGTAGCACATATTTGCATCCAATGTACAATATTCTTTTCTAATTGCTAATTATCAGAAAAATCATTTACTATGTGTGATAAATTAGTAATATATGGGATAAACAAGTAATATATGAGTAAAATTCAGTACTACTCAATGGATTTTATATATTCTTGTTCTATATATTAATAAAAAATATTCATGTTTTTAGTATTAAAAGAGAGGTCCTTCCATTGGTAAAATCACTGTGCCAGGATGTGGAATATGAAGTTAGAACTTGCATGTGTCGGCAACTGGAACATGTAGCTCGAGGAATAGGGTGAGTACAATTTGCCTAGCTGATCTTAAATGCAAAATATTTCTCTAAAATGGTAACTTAAAAACTCCCTTTAAAATTGCTGAATTCATGCATACTCAATAATGAATTTGGAATGTACAGATGTGTTCCTAGGAACTGGCTGTTGGCAGTTGTCTGTTTTCCAGTTTAAGATTTTTCTTTCTCTTTTATGGTAAAATTGCTGAACCATAAACCCAACAGTTTTTTGTAAATAATTACTTCATCTATAGCTTCTTGAAATCATCTCAATTACACATTGGTGGTATTTGGCTTTTTTAAAAATTCTGACAAGTATTAGCAGTTTTAATAATTACTGTGCAGTGTCTGAGAAAGGATGCCAAATGGGTTTTGTAAGCCATTTAGCCCAGTATCAACTTTCACTAGAAGCTTGAAGGCCTTCAATATTCATGGATAGGATTGAAAAAGTCTGGAACTTTAATACAAGAAAATGTTAATTACACACAGTATTGGTCTCTGAGTGAACAAATATTTTGAAATTCGAGGTCTCTTTACCTCGTATTTTGTCAAGGAGGAAAAAAAGCAGTAGCTTCTTTTACAGACTGGAAAATTTATCAAGTAACGTTCCCTACCCAGTGCTAGACAGCAGCGATAGATTAGTTCTTGAGTATCCATCTGGCTTTTAAAAATGTAAATCTATGAGCAAATTCAAGGATGAGGCTGAAACTGAAGTGTAGTTGGAAAGATCCATTAAGTATGTACTTGAGTTTGTTATGCTGATACAGGTGTTTGTGGAAAGGGTGATTTCCTGCAGCTGTGGCATGATTTCTGGTTCTTTGGGTTTGTTTTTTTGTTGTTGTTGTTGGGGTTTTTTTGTGGTTTTTTGTTTGTGTGTTTGGGTTTTTTTGGAGAATTGTGGTTTAGATTCTGACTTACTAAAAAAACAAGTAAAAACCCCCCAAAACTAAACCACCAGAAATTCCTGAAGCAATGTGCTTAGGGAATATAGAGATATAGGGAATTCACAGCAAGAGCTAAGCATTGCTGTTATGTACTTAATTTGTCTTTTTTTTTTTGTATGGTCATGTTGGTTAGTAATTTCTAGATTCCTAGAAAAAATTCTCTTTATTGCATAGAAAATAATCTTATCTATGTGCTTTAGGCACTTCTTCTGCAAGGTCTTTGTCCTGCAGAAGTCCAGAAGATGTGAATAATGTTGAAACAATATTATACTCATCACAGTAAAGTTGCTAATTTTCTTTTGTACTTACTCTTTTTTATATCAAAATGTAGGCTAGCATGATAAATCATTCTAACACTTTCCATATTGAATGTCTTTCAATATAAAGGAACTTGTGATTAAAGAAAAGAAAGGTACTATTTGTCAGTACTGTTGATATTTGTAAAACTGGGAATTTAACAGGCATTTTACTAAACTGAATTACTGAATAATTTGAACTTGCATTTATTTTTACTGTGTGCATGGGTCTTATGTATCTTCATGTATCACAAAATTGAATTCTGTTTAATGGGAGAATAAAGATGTGAGAAGGAGAGGGTTCTGTTTACCTCCAGGGAGTAGTCTGGTGTTTTTATTCCATAACTGCTGTGTTTTGAAGGGAGAGATGGTTCTGTCCGTCATATTAGTTTGAAGATTTTTGATGCCACTAAATTGGAAATCCAAAGAAACGTTTGCAATTTTTTTTTTTTTTAAATTTCCTTCCCCCTTCCCCCTATTTCTATGTTTTGGTTTAGGATATAGTCCTACCCTTTTCTTTCCTGGTCGTTCTTAGGCTGGCTGTTCTCATCTATCTCATTTGTTCTTGCACAATCCCATGGGAATTTTTCTGTGTCTTAAGTTTGAGATATTGTCTCCATTTCTATGGATTCCTTTAACATTCTCAGTCAACCTGTGCTGTAGTCAAGAGCTGAGAAGTAAGCATATGGATTTGGCTTTGAAAATGATTTGTGATGCATAATACAGAAATTTTTTTTAAACAGTACAAATATATTATTCTGAGTAAGGTATCCCTTACCTAGGATATGCATATAGTTAGAGAATATTTCTTACAGATATGAAAATTATTTTGGTGGTAGCCTTTAGGAAGCACTCACAGTTAGTATGAATCTGCATGACTTGCTTTCAGCAGTTTTATTTTACGTTTAAAATAGGTTTATGAACAGCCAGGTGTTAAAATAATAACTGAAAGTGTACATTTATGTCATTTTCTTCACACCTCCAAATGCAGTTTAAGTTCAACATATACTAAGCAGCGTGAAAGAAGAATGAAAAAATGTTGTTTCCAATGGTTAAAAGGTGACTATATCTTATACTAATAAGTAAGCATACTGGAAAGGAAATTTTCTTAATTCTGTTTAGTGTCTTTAAAATGAACTGAATTTAATTTATTCTACCTGGGAGTTGAAAGTTTTAAAAAATTATAGGTGTTATGCAGTGGCAAATGACAGTATTACTGGTAATTTACCCGGCCTTAGAATAGTGGGTTTGATAGGGCTAAATACTTCGTTATCAGTTAGTGGTCTGTCCTGTGTCTTTTTCTTTGATTCTTTCCTCACCAACTTTTATTTTTAGCATTAATGTATTTGTGTAAACTGTTCTCTCTCTGAAGATTTTACTTAATCCCTTCTCAATGCTTTAGATGATTTAATCTCATAAAAAATGGTGAACATTCAGTGTTTTCAGTATGGAAGCTATTCCAGTGTGTCATGTTGAGGATAAATAGGTTGTAGGTAAATGAAGAAATAACTAAACAGACATGAACAAATCCTCCCAAAAAATATCTAAATGAGTATTTCAAGGAAGAATTCTGTTTGCAGTGCCAGTATTGTTTCGTTATAAGTTTTCTTTTGACTGCTTGCTTCACGTTGCAGGACAGAACTAACAAAAACTGTGGTGCTTCCTGAGTTAGTGGAACTGGCAAGAGATGAGGGCAGCAGTGTACGCCTGGCAGCTTTTGAGACCTTAGTGAATCTTATTGATATGTTTGATGCAGGTAAGAATTTAATTTTGGCTTACTAGCCCAGTTCTTAGTGCTCTGGTACATCTTAAAATTGTATTCAATTGCTTTTTGTTCTGTGTGCATTATTCAGACATTTCTGATTTTATTTTGTTTATTGCTTTGTCCTGTATATTTCCTTCTATTTCATGTCTTGTAGTGCTTGATATGCAGGAAGTTTTAAGGGAGGTGAGCTAGTTGTCCATGAAATCAGTTATCATACTCCAAGTTTCTAATGTAATGTGCCTAAATGGAATGAGTAAAATTACTGTGTAAATTATGGAATATTGTGTTGCTAATATTTAATTAATTAATGTAGTGCTATCAATACACAGAATACAAAGTGTTAGCTCAACAAAAATGTACTGTACAGGAACTTGGTGATGAATTACTAATATATATGGTAGTATTTAAGCCATATAGAAGAGTGGCTAAGGAATAGAAAAAATAATATAGTTTTAGGGAGAATACCATAAATGGACTTTTTAGCAGTTAGTGTTTATATCATTAAGTATGATAGTAGGTTAATTTTGTAATTCTTGAGCCTTTGGATTGGTGCTATCAAGTTTGTGCCTCTCTTTGCACCTTTCAGTCTTCACTCTTCCTCCCCCACCCGCTGCTGTAACTGCTGCTTTGAGTTACTGTAAGAAGCTTAGAGAAAGCAGTATCAGGTTATTTACAGGTTTGTAAGGAATGTGTTTCTAGAAATCAGGTGTGCTTTCATGGCTGAACTAGAAAATGAACACTTTTGAAGGTAGATGGCCCAAAATTACATCCTAGAGTTTCTCTCCCACAATATTAAAGTATTTCTTCAGGCCAACCTAACTTTGTTCAGCCAAAATTATTTGCTGAATTTCGCTGTTGATCTACCATTAAAAAAATCATAATCTGTTTAAAACTCAAACATTTTTATACAGTGATTTTATTTAAAATAAGTCAAAATATATAAATTTCTTTAAACATTTGCTTCTTTATAAGGAGGTAGAGTGCTTTAGTTTCTAAATGATTTAATTTCTTCCCTGTGTCCTTAATTATTTTGTTTCTCTGAATTTACTGTATACCAGAAGATTTTGAAACACTTCTCAGTAGGTTTAAAAAATTAACTTGCAGCATATCCAGATTTTTCTGTTTACTGTCACAGTCATGTTCAGTCTTGATCTCCCTGTGTGCCTACTATTGGAGGAAATCTTATTGTAGGAGTACTGCAGTATTCCTTTTCTCTCTATAGTCTTGGTGAATGGAGAAGGTAGTGACTATTTATTCTATGGCTCATCCTTTAATGGGGGATGCCTTTTCACTGACAACAAACAAATGAACATAACAGGTAAGGTATTAAACTTAGGACATGTATTATATTAACATGCTCATCATTCTCTCTACCTCTTTTCAGTGACTGCCTGCCAGAAGTAATCCTGAGACTGTTAAATGAAATTTTTCTTAATTTATTACAGAAGTTCAGTCTCTGTGCTCTTTTTAAAACTCTAAAAATTTCTTTTGTTTTTCAGATGATCGGAGTCAAACTGTTCTCCCATTAGTGAAATCATTCTGTGAAAAATCCTTCAAAGCAGATGAATCTATCCTAGTTTCTTTATCTTTCCATTTAGGGAAACTGTGTAATGGATTATATGGTATGATTTAATTTCTTTTTTAAAATCTTAAAAATGAGGGAGGATTGGAGAATTTGAGCCCCTTGGAAAATATCCAGATTTGAGTGTCTCAAATTAAATGGTAGTTAGTTAGATTTTGGAAATTTCCCCTCAGAGTGACCATCTGCTTATTGTTTGTTTTTGGTTTTGTTTTATTTAGACAGGGTCAAAGATGGAAACATGGTGTTTTGTCTTTATTGGTTTGACTGATTTATTTGGGTGTTCTGGAGCTTGTGATTTGGATGACTGAATTTTTGAAACTAGAAACCTTTGAAAACCTTATGATGTTAACTTTATATGTTCGTTTCTGTGCTTGATCTCCTTTTAAGGCACAGTGCAGTGTGCCCCATAAGGAACTTCAGGGGAGAAAGGAGACCTAATGGCATGTGGATTCCCCAGCTGCAGCTGAGGCTGAATCTGTACTCATAATTTTTATACCCATAATTTGTGCTTGAATTTTCACTTGAGCACAGCACATCTTTCCTTGATAATTCTGCCCACCATATATTACCTGGGGAGGAGCAGCACAGAATCACAGCTTTACATTGTAATTTCCCCCTAGACTCTTTACCTTTGATCTTTCCTACAGCTCTTTAAAATGAACCTCCATGATTATGGTAGAGACTATCAAAGTGACCATTGCTTCACTACAAATTACTTGAAATGGCTGTTCCACAGTGTCAAACTGTTATTTTCAAAAACAGAGAGCTAGGACAGTCCATCCTGTATTTATCATGTTTTTCCAGTCTTTTCTCTAGGTTGGATGACTAATTCCTGATCTTTCTTCACCTCTGAACTCCATCTGACGAAGTGTTATGCCTTAGGACAGTTGAACAAAGTGAAAGGGTTGCTTAATGTGTCTTGCCAGATATATTGCTGCTCACATTTTTCAGTATGAAAAATTGCTTTTTATAAAAATAAATCTAGCAGCTAGTTAGTCTTTCTCTTTCCTGGCCTTGTGCAGGTGATGCAGATCGGGCTAAGCATGGTACCTTACTGCTGTTCTAATGGAATAATAGTCTAAAGTGTTCAGGCCATATGTCTGGTTATTGAAGATCATTTTAAACTGTGTCTCTGAAGAATAAGCAGTCTCTGTCCTTGGTTGATGCTTTCAGAATACTGAATAAGCAAAGTCTCTTGTCCAGCATCCAGAAAATCAATGAAAATACTGAATAGTACCACAACTAGGATAGAACTTTCTTTATGCAGTTGCCTATCCTGTCAGTAGTCCGTGGGCAGCTTTCTTGTAGTTGTTTTTCCAAGCAGTTTTGGAGCACCTCTATAGTTTTTAATCTCTCGTTCCTGTTCCCGTGTTGTGAAAGTCATGACCTTTACTGCCTCTTTTGTTTCACGGGTCCTGTTACCCCATACTAGAAGGAAATTGAATCAGTTTGACAAGTTTTCCTTTTGCCATGTTGTCTACTGCTATTTTTTGGAAGGCGGGAGGGTGGTGTTGGTATTTAGTAGTAGATATTTTTATTTCTTTTTTGTTTCAATTTTTTCAAACATGTGAAAGTAACCTGACTTACGTAATTATATGGCTTGTCCTTTCCCTCTACAGCTATTAAGTATCAGTACCACTTCAGCCCATTTCTATTCCATTATTTGACTTATTTAGGAATTCAGCAACTAGTACTTAAGTATTTTGAATACTGGAATGAAGCAAATCTGACGCTGCGCATTTTGAAAACTTCTTGTTTAAGATCCACTGACGTGTTGCTTCTCTACTTAAAGCTTGAATCTTTGTCACAGTTATTAATTGTACTCAGCCTGATGATACTAGTGGAATTTGAAAAAGAAGATAAAATTATTAAGCATTTCAGCCTTCTTGGTACCAATCACTGATAGCTTTCCTCCCTCTCTGGATTAGAAAATTGAGCCTTTCCTTGATTATTGTCTTATTACTAATGCACTTGTAGTTTTGAATTCTTCTTGCTAGTTGCATTCCAGTTTGTTCTGAGTAGTTGTGTGTACTGATTATACTCTGCTGGATTCAAGGGGATGGGACGTAAAGGAGGGATAAAATCAAGATATTTGATAGATTTTAAAATAATATTTGTTTGGGTACATTATTAATAGCATTTGTAATGAGGAAAGTTTGTTGTTTTGTTTGGTTTTGTTTTTTTTTTTTCTTTTTTTGAGGCATTTTTACTCCTGAACAGCACTTGCGGTTTTTGGAATTTTATAAGAAGCTTTCCACGCTGGGTTTACAGCAGGAAAATGGACACAATGATAATCAACTACATCTGCAAACTCTGGAACAGGAAAAGAAGTATATTTCAGTGAGGAAGAACTGTGCTTACAATTTTCCAGTAAGTAATATTAATTTAAGTTTTGATATTAATTTGTGTAATGCATATAGTTCACTAAATAGGAATACATGAGTGATAGAAGAGTTATTCCCAAATTGTTCATTGTTAGCTAGATTTTAACTCTTTCCTGCAAAGTTTCAGTTAGTGAGGTTGTCCAATAGAGTTAGCAGGAACTATTACTCTTTGCAGAGCCTAAGAAAATTATTGGCAAATTTTGACAGAGGGAATGGTGTTCTAAGAGTTTACTGGTCTTATTCTTTCCTGCAAATTTTCTCCAAACTCTTAGCATGAAGGATTTGGGAAAATGTCTGTGAAACAGGGTCCCCAGTTTCAAACCACTTGAATCTACACTTTCACATTCACTGTGTGCTACGTCATTCTAGGGAGTTGAAGATGGAAACTGAATGCTTAGGTTGGTGTTTTAGTCATGTTCCTGCCTGAGTACAGAAAGTCTTTTCAATTTTATGTGAGGTCTTTAAATACACCAGTCATGTTTCTGTAAATCTACTTTGTATTTTGACATTCTGCATTTGTATTCAATGAAAACGTTTGCACCAAGAGCCAGTAGACAACTATTTTTTCTTCTGCCTTTTAAAGGCAAGCACACTGTATGTAGGTAGACATCTGTTGGTCTATTTGAGCAAAACCAAGGTATGTACCAACACAATCATGTTGAAACTCAGATTCTTGCTTTGCTGCTTGCTAAAATGTTGTTTTTGAAGTATCCAGTTAGAGTTTTTGCTAGAGTACAGAAGCATTAACAATATTTATAAAACTGGCATTTTATATCTCATGATTTTAGTCCTTATCTTCAGAAAAAAAGCCTACAGCATGTTTGGAAAATGCATAAATTCAGTTTAGTTCTCAGCTCCGGATTTTGTCTGGTGCCTGTGTTTTAACAACACCAACAAAACCTCCACACTTCCTCCTTAAAATAACAACCTGTTATCTCTCAAGTTCATCTGATAATCTCTGATATTGTGATCCTTTAGCTGTGTAGTTAAAAAAGGACTTTATCCTTCCACAGGCCATGATTGTTTTTGTGGATCCAAAGAACTTCAATTTAGAACTTTATTCTATATTCTTCTGCCTTTGTCATGACCCCGAAGTTCCTGTCAGATATACCATGGCCATAAGCTTCTTTGAAGTAAGTCTACAATGGTTCTTTGTTACTACTTACATGGGTTTATTTTATTTTGTTTTCTTGTTTAAGCTTACATTTGTGACTGTTCAACCAAAATAAAAAGACTGGAGAAAATGTATTGAACTTACTTCGTTTGTCAAGGGTGTTCAGTTCCTTCTAACCTCTGTACATAGCCCATATACACACATTATTTTATTTAGGTTGTGTGACATTTGGCTACAAGAGACTACTGCTATGTCAGATTGTAAGGAGCAAAAGCTAAAAGAAACTTTTAATGATCTAGTACCACAAACATAAACAAATGTAGTAACTATAATACTTGAAGTTTTTCAGTGGTATTAGAAAACAGACAGATGGGAGAAAGGAACTTGCCCTTTTTGTGCCTGAAAACCTTCAGAGCTGTAGTTTGCGGGTGTGGAATGTGAGGAATATTTATGTGGAACAAATCCAAATGAAATGCTCAATTTAATATGAAACTACTTGGAAATTTATGCAGATGTAACAGCATATGGATTCTTATATTTCTTTTCAGCTTATATAAGTTCTACTCTGTTATTTTCATAAAATTAAAAAAAATGTATAAATGCATAGGTAGTATTAGCTATATGAGGTGAATTCCAGAAATTAAAATACACTCTCCTAAATATAGAAACCAATATAGGGAAATTTTCGATGCATTCATATTCTCTTACTGAGAATCCTTGTGTTTCAGTCCTTGAGCTCAGCTTTGATCCCATTTTGTTGCTGTGGAAATTGGTAAATTAAAGGAGTTTGCTGAAAATATTGAAATGACTAGTAGAGGAAAAAATGGGTTTATTTCCACCATTGTAAGAAAGATGTATGGATTTCCAGTTCTCATTACCTATTGATGCCTTGTTTTATTGAATTATAATCCAGCATAATTGTTGAAATTGTAAAATCAGCATTTAATTCTACATGATATTTTGTTTTAGCTATATAACACTATTAAGGTACTGCCTGTATATAAGGACAGTATTTTAGGTCATTTTAAAAAACCTGTAAAATTATACCTTGGTCTAAATGTACATTTAGTTCTTGTTGGTTTAATTTTAATAGCATGACTAGGCAACCATGTGACAGACAGAAATGAGTAATTTATGGCATTCCCTGTTAGGTGGATTACTTTTCAAAAAAGAAAAGCCCTTGTAGCCATTTCCTTAAAGCTTCATCTTGATTGGAAGTAAGCGCTTATTCTCACTTGGCTTAAGAAAGCATTAAAAAACATCATCTAAATATTCCTTGTGGCAAAAAAATCTCATTCCTCAAGTTTGTGTTATGCTTGCTATAAAACCCTTTTAATAGCATGGAGATGGACTGCTAGTGTTTTTTAAAAATTTACATAAGACTTATGAATCACATAAGTCACAGTCAAAAACCCAAAAAAGTGAGGAGGGAAAACTTCAGATGGAGGGTTGGGGAAGCTTAAAATCCAGCACTGGCTAAGAAAATTTTTACTTTTATCTTCTGTAAATTATATGGCAGGCTGACTCTCAACTCTCCTAATTTACAACATTTGAATATTCCCCTAGGAAATTTCTAGCCTGGCAGTGCATCCCTAAACATTTTTGGTAAATGTGAAATACAGTTAATTCTAAAAGCACGTGTCATAGTTAGATAATAGACCTGTTTCTTGACTGATGTTCTTTATATAAGCATATTTTTAATGTGATCAGTGGGAAAGTACACAACTTTAGGAGGCTGATATTAAACAATTTTTTCTGTGTCTCTTCATGCTTGCTGTAAAGTAAGTAAGTGGTGTTGTGCCATAGAACTAAAGAATGTTTCACCTTGCTATCTTACTGTCATTTTTTAGGTTGCTAAGCTTTTAAATTCTGATGTGTATACAATACATAAAGAACTGGTTACGCTATTACAGGATGAGTCACTGGAGGTAATACACTTTTATTGGAACTTTTTTTTGCTTACTACATCGAGGCAGATTATCTTCATATTTAATAACTCTTCAGTAACACAGTAGAGTAGCAATTTGAAATGATTAACAGCTTTTACTTCTATTACACAGATGCCACATAACAATGCCAGCCTTCTGTGAATAAAAAGGAGGAAAATAGGAAGGTGTTTGAATTTAGTAAACCCACACTAAATTTATTAGCTTTTAAAAATACTAATTCTAAATAGTTTTAATTGCTGTATTATTTATTACCTTACAAACTCTAAAAAGCTTTGGGTTTGGTACTATATTAAAATAATACTTGATGGGATTCAAGGTCTTTTGCTTTGTTTTATTTTTATTGTCCAATTGAAGAGGAGATGAAGAAGTTGTGTATGGTTCAGAGATCAAGATTTACAGAAAGAGTTTTGATCCAAGGTAACCGCATAGAACATGAATCAGTTATATTGCAGTTAACATAGTGAGACTTTTTTGGATGGAAAAAAGAGACATATTTATGCTCGAGACAAAATCACCATTTCCTCTGATACCAGTTACTCCAGTAGTTGATGTTTCTTGTTTTCTATGAGGATCTTTGGATATGGCATGGAAAAATTAGTTTTGTATTCAGGTGCTCTTTCTTCATTCAGTACCTTTTGTTAGATGTTTTCAGGGAAGTTAATAGTATTTGTAGAACATCTCCTTATGGTTTATGAAATTCTGACCCATAGTAGAAGATTTCTCAAGTTGGGCACCTGAAGGTTGAGACTTAGAAACATCTGATGACTTTGAAAAATTCCTTGTTTTGATCTCTGTATGTTTATATGAATAATAACAAATATATTGAGCTTTATCTTATGTACCACCTCAGTCTGAATTGGTACAAAAATATTCAATTATGTACTTTTCTAGTCAAGTTAAGGTCTCACAACATTTGAAAGTAGGGTTCGTCTATTACTATAGGCTATATATTGTATTTTGTCTATCAACTGCATCTTTTCGTAACACAGGAAAAATTGCTTTTAAGATACAGCTGACAAATATAAAAAAGCATTTCTTTTTGTTTGTTCAGGCTCTTAACTCCTGATGAAACACAGATCTTTCTTAAGGATGAATGTTCATTATAAAATATATTCTCTGGATAGTTTAGAAAACTTGTCTGATCACATAAATAAAAACTGAGACCTGTAATGCTTATATTACTTACTACATTAAAATATCAGTTTTAAATCCCACTCGTCATCAATGCAACTCATCTCTTTTTTTTTCAACATGAGAGAGCAGTAACTTAAAAGGTGTCAGCAGGGATATGTTGGTGAGAGTTAAAAATGGAGTTGAGTTCGTTTACAGACCTCTTTCATGCAGCCTTTCTTTAAATAGGTGTTAGATGCCCTCGTAGGTCACCTTCCTGAAATCCTTGAACTAATGACTAATGGAGGAGAAAACAGTGGATCAGAAAGCAAGGTGGGTATTCTCATGTGTTTTTTAAAATTTTCTTTCTAAGTGAAGGTAGTAGCAAATTTCAGACAAATTTTGTAGGAAAATGCTTTCATGATTAGTTTCTGCTTTGAAGAGATATGAAGTTTCTGTTTGGTTTTTGGGGGTTTTTTGGTGGTTGGTTTTTTTGGTGTTTTTATTTTTTTGAGGTTTTTTGATGGTGACTTTATAAACTGTAACGTTAAAAAAAAGGTTTTGGAAAGATTAGAGTTAATATAAAAATGAACAGTTACACATCTTCTTTTTCTAATTAACCACAGTTAAGTGAAAACAAAATTTGGTTTCATGTTAAGGGAATGATAGCCAATACCTATTTTAAATCTTTTTCATATTAGTGTATCAATTTGGTGCCATTTTCAGGCTTCTGCTAGAAGGAAATCTATTTCCCGAAGTAAAGACACTGAATTAAGAGATCTGTACTCAGCTCTCAACTTTTCTAATTTAATTCTATGTGGCTCTGGAGGACTCCTCACCTCTAAGATGGAACAGAAAAGATGCTGGGTTTTGAGCAGACTTCCTAAATAAGTGTGTGGATAAATTGAGATATTGCAGCAATATATCGTATGTACAGAAGTTGGCAGCATAATTTAAAAATTCGAATTTGTCAGATGTTTGCAGCTGTAAATATATATAACATATAGCAAATGCAATGTCGGGTGTGGCAGTCTGTTTCATTTTTCTTAGTGCTGAAGGGAATTTAGCTTGGCTACTATAAATTCTTTTCCTCCTACTGAGAAAAGGTGTATAATTCCTACTAAAATTAATTCCTACTAAAACTAATTAGGGGATTGAGAACAATAACTGCAAAGATTAAGAGGATAAAAGAGAAATGGGATTCATTTGGTTTGAGAAAGAGAATACTGAGGAGAGTTGGCATAATGGTCTTAATATCTGTAAAAGGGTGTTACAAAGAGAACGGGTTGGAGATGAAAGTGTATTTAGTTAGGTACTGGAATAGCTTTTGGATTAGTCTTCCCATCTTGTATTGTTGTGATATGCTTTTCAAGCATAGTGACAAGACACACAGCTCAAAAATGTAAAATTAATGTCTATCTTTCTGTTTCTAGTTACTCTCTATTCCTGATTTGATTCCTGCATTAACAACAGCAGAACAGAGAGCAGCGACTTCTTTAAAATGGAGAACGCATGAGAAGTTACTACAAAAATATGCATGTCTCCCTCATATCATATCCAGTGATCAGATCTATTACCGTTTTCTTCACAGAATGTTGACAATCATCTTGACAAATGTGAGCCCACCTGTTTCTTTCTCATTTGCTTTTATTTGTTTATGCGAGTTAGAGCAATGACCACTGGATATTTGCTATGTGTAGTACTTCCTGTGTTATATTAAAGTACTGTCCTTTTCATATGGTATATCAAGCTGTGGGATTTTTTCTATGAGAATTTTTACCAAAAACTTGCCCCCATTTGAGGAGCAAAATTTGGATTGACAGTTTTCCTCCTATCCAATGCTTCTTTCCTTTCCTCATGCTCGTCATCAGTTTGGTTCTAGTTAAATCAAAACTTTTTCCTCTGACATATGCCTTCTTTTTCCTGATGTCATACTTTACATTATGTTTGTTCTTTATGAAAGAACACTGTATTTCTAAAAGAAATTATCATTTAGAGCTACTAGTCTGAAATTTTACTAAGTTAATTCAAGAATAAAACTGTTGTGAGAGAAGATGTTGTAAGTTTTATTTCTAACACCTGCAATACAGAAGGTGTCTTGCAAACATGGAATATTTTAAGGTGCTTATAAAATAGTTGAATCTACAAGTTGGGCAGAAGGAATAAAAGAAGTAGGTGTCTCCTGAATTGGCCAAACTTCCTGAATCTCCCTTACAGTATGACAATTACTTTAAAATTTATAAAGTTAGGCTACTTTTTAGCTATTTGTTTCTAATTCTAGAATTGTTATATGTTTTTAGTCATGTTCTCTCAGATATGTTTAATTGTGTTCCCTTTATTCCTTTCAAGAATGTCCTGCCAGTCCAAAAAGCAGCTGCTCGGACTCTCTGCGTTTATTTGCGCTACAATCGCAAGCAAGAACAGAGACATGAGGTTATTCAGAAACTGATTGAACGTAAGATGATTTTTCCTCGATTACTTAGAAATGAAAGTTAGTTTTGACTGAAGATTTATTTATAGTTACATTTATTCAGTGTCATTTCCTTCCATCATTGGAGGGATTACTCTTGGAAGACATTCAGTTGCTCATATTATCACCAGCAAAACGTACTGTGCATATGTGAGGAATATATCTGGAGCTTATATAAAGGTATTGGGGAAGAGGCAATGCAGGAAACTGACAATATGCCAAGACCCCTCCAACCCTACTTCTTGTACCCAGAATTATTAAGCAGCAGTATACAAAGCAGAGTTCCTCTGTAGAAGTAAAATTCTCTAGAGCCTTCAGCATAAGAAATGCTGAATAAACCTTAGAAATTAATTTATTAATCAGTCACCTAAAGTTGACGCTTTGGTGTATGCTATGTGTTTTAAAGATAGTTGAGAAATTTTAACAGTTCCCATTAATATTACTTAATGTTTACACAGTAATTTTGATACTCCTGTAACGTGGTTTGAAAGGCATAGAGGTCTTTGTTTACATAGTAGTTAGTTCACTTCCTATTTTTGGTTTTTCAAGTGCTCACTGACAGAATTAATTGAATTCAGGATGTTAGTTTTTCACTAAAAGAAGGAACTGAGATGGGCTGAGAAGTTGTGCCTTTTGATGCCCGTGATTATCATCTTCAGGTCAAAGGTCAACCTGTGAAATGTTTTCTATCTGACATTGAAAACTTGACAGATAGTATCTGCAAATTTTTATTTTTCAGAACTGGGCCAAGGAAAAAGTTACTGGAACAGACTTCGATTTTTAGATACTTGTGAATTCATTATGGAACTGTTTTCAAAATCATTCTTCTGTAAATACTTCTTTTTACCTGTGCTTGAACTTACACATGACCCAGTGGCAAATGTCAGGTATGAAGAATATGTAGCAGTGTACAGGAAAAAAAGCTTTAAATAATAATTAAGAAATACTGTTAGAAGTTCTATGTTTTGCTTAAATAATGGGATTAAAGATAAAGACCCTTTAGAATGACCAGTATTAAAGATGTAGGGGAGTGTGGGAATGATGCTAGAAAATCCCAGAAGCAGGTCAGTTCTGAGTGTTTGAGAGACTAATCAAAAGCGTCAGGGTTTGGGAGTGAAGGGAGCAATGAGGCAGAGGAACGAGCAATAGATGGAAAGAAATGCACCACATCTCCATGTCTGTTAAATACCTCCAGGGATGGTGACTCTGTGCAGCAGTAATATTAGATGTTCAGATATGCTAACGATGACAACATGAATGACACACATCAGAAACGAGATTAAAAGCATAAAATAGAGGTGTGCACTCAGGAAGCTTCACCACATACTGTTTATTACCAAGTGAAACTTAAAATAGACACTGTGTTTAGTATAACTACCATACCTCAACTCAGCAGGATCCTAAAAATTAAGCCATTTTGTACATACAGACTAACATTCATGTCTCATGTCATTAAATTAAGAGGATTATATTAAAACAACAAACTAAATTTGTATATATTCTGAAGTAGCTTATTGCTTTTAACAAATATTTTAATTAAAAGCTCTATTGATACAATATTAAAATTTAATGGAAACTTGAACTAACTTGCAATCTCTTAGCTGACGTTAAAATTAATTTTGTTGTAATTCTTTTCTGGATTGTTCTTGTACAAAAGAAATGCACTGTCTCCAGTGGAGTGAAGTTTACAAGTTAGACGTTGTTAGCTGATGGTTTTAAAACAGACTTAGGGAGATACTGTTCTGGATTTCTGCAGTGTGGTGTAACTCTTGGTAATGGGAAATTATGATGGTTAAAGTATTTTGAAGGTATAAAAATGGTAAGATGAATTCATATGAGAATTTTTTTTGAATGTTTATAATCACAGAGTTACCATGTCTGGCAAAGGATTGTCTCTGATCCAAAGCCAGTTGACTCTGAGTACAACAGAGAATATATCCATGTATTGTTCTTGGTGTTTCTTTTAATCTATTTGTGTAGATTAAAACTAGTCATTATTACATGCTATTACAGTCTGATCAAATCAAGGAATTTTTATTTGCTCAGTTGCATGAAATATTTTTAATTTAATTTGCACAGTATTTCGGTGTTAATGAAATAAAAAGCAATGAGCACATTTTTTATATAAACCGTTTAGAAACAATATCTTGGAATCAAGGGAATGAACCACAAAATTGTTTAGGTGGGAAAAGACCTTTAAGATCATCAAGTCCAACCATTAGCCTAAGACTGCTAAGTCAACCACTAAACTATGTCCCTAAGCACCACATCTACATGTCTATTAAATACCTCCAGGGATGGTGACTCCACCACTGCCCTGGGTAGCCTGTTCCAGTGCTTGACAAACCTTCTGGTGAAGAACTTGTTCCTAATATCCAATCTGAGCCCCCCTGGAGCAACTTAAGACCATTTCCTCTTGTCCGATTGCTTATTATTTGGGGGAAGAGACCATCCCCAACAATACAACCTTTCAGGTGGTTATAGAGTGTTATAAGGTCTCCCCTGAGCCTCCTTTTGTCAATGCTAATCACCCCCAGCTCCCTCAGCTGCTCCTCGGCAGACCTATGCTCCAGACCCTTCCCCAGCTCTGTTGACCTTCTGTGGACACACTCCAGCCCCTCAACGTCTTTCTTATTGTGAGGGCCCCAGAACTGGACATGAGATTCGAGGTGTGGCCTCACTAATGCCAAGTACAGGGGGACAATCACTACCCTGGTCCTGCTGGCCACACTATTGCTGACACAGGATGCCAGGATGCCATTGGCCTTCTTGGCCACCTGGGCACGGCTGGCTCATGTTCAGCCACTGTTGACCAACACCCCCAGGTCCTTTTCCACCAGGCAGCTTTCCAGCCACTCTGCCCCCAGCCTGTAACGCTGTGGGGTTGTTGTGACCCCAGTGGGGGTCACTTGGCCTTGTTGAACAGCACAAGCAGGGGCAGCCTCCAGACATAAACAGGAAGATAATGAAGGGGAAAGAAGGGCTTTCTTTTCTTCTTTTTAGTCTATCTAATACATTTTGATCCCTGCAGTTGTATGGGATTGCAGTAACATTATTTTTGGTGAGACTTGGGCTCCTTTGTACTGATGGACAAGATTTCCAGGATATTTAGGTAACTGATAAAGTTAAGTGTGCAGATCACTTGGAAAATCCAGAGGTCTCCTTATTTTTGTAGATTAAACCCAAAACAAACCAAAGACTTGTTTATGGACTGTAGTCATGATCTGTAGAGATGTTTTTGAAAACTATGTCTGCAAACAACACATAAGCAACAATCACTTCTGAAAAATAAGACCACCTAACTTATTTATTTTGTGTCAACTGCTAGCATGAATACATTGAGAATTAATAATAAATATTAAACATCTGCATCAAAAGGTGAATATTTAGATGGTTTGGGCTTTTTTTTTTGTAGAATGAAGCTATGCTGTTTGTTGCCAAAAGTTAAATCTACTCTGAAGATTCCCACTGATAAACATTTACTTCAGCAGTTGGAATTATGTATAAGGAAACTTCTGTGTCAAGAGAAAGACAAAGATGTCCTGACTATTGTAAAAAGAGTAAGCATTTTTCTTTTTCAGCAGCATTTTATCTTGGGGTTATCACTGAAAGTTAAGATTACTAAAGTTACGCTTTCTGTTGATTTTCTCCATGTAAGAACAGGAGTTTAAAAAATTCTTTTGTCTGTTATGTAATTTTGAACAATTAAAAGATTATGTAGTATAGTATATTCTGTGAAATTTAGTAGTGTTGATGTTTCCTTGGTTATTTCCTTGGTTATTTATAGTGCAGTTATTTTGTATTGATTGGAATTCAGGATTGTAGCTCAATGACCATTTATGAAAAAAATAGCGAATGACTAGAGAATGGATTAAATGTTGATTCTAGTAAAACTGATCAGGTCTGTGAGATAGAGATATCTTGTTAATCTATATATTGAACAGTATACAGACAAAGCACTTGCAGGATTTTAAAATGTTACAAATGTGTTTGTAATGTGAATATTCAAAAAAGTACATCTTTAAGGAATGTCTGTGCTTAGTCTCAAACTTAGAAACCATGAAGTGAAATAGCTCAAGTAGGTGGCTTCCTTACAGGGCCAGTCTGCAGGAGAGACTGCGTGAACACCTGTGTGGAACCTTCTGAGTTATACACAGATTCCTGAGTTGCTTTTTTCAGTCCTTGTTTCTAAGCCTGTGCTGTAGCTATTCTTGCTTTGGTGCTTCCTTGAGTGTATTTTGAGTTCCATCTAGATAGTCTGTGACTCTCTTCATTCTGTGAGTCTCAGCAGGACTCTGAGAATACTCTCTGACACTTTTTAACTGCATTCGTGGCACGAAAATAAAAGCATAGGCTTCAAATATTTAGGAAGAAAAGACAGTTTTTTGCTTCAAAGTGTGGCATGCCGTTGAGTAATAATAAATAATGTTTTAATTTTCTTTATAGACAGTGTTAGAATTGGACAGAATGGAGATCTCCGTAGATGCTGTAAGTATTTGGTAACTTTAATGCTTACCAACTACTTTTAGTTTCCATTTTCACGTAGTGATTTTTTATTTTTATTGATTTTATTTTGAAGTTTCAGAAAAGATTTTACGAAAATGATTTATTGGATCAAGAAAAAGAGAGACAAGAACATCTCCTTTTGGAAATGGTATATTTTATCAGTACGCTGTCATTATTTTAAAATACTTTGTAGCTAAATATTGATGAGGCAATAATTTTAAGGTAGGGGAAATGCATATTTTGGAGAGACCTGATAGGTTCGTAATCTGTGTATGGTTTCATTTTACACTTTATAATAGGGTTAAGTCCTTCAAAGAAACATGTAACGGTTTTTTCTTTACTACCTAAATTTTGCTGTATCAATTAGGCAAACCTGAGTTTCTTGAGAAATACCATGTATAACATAATAAACTGATCAGTGAAACAGCTCAGAATTCACATACAGCTTCCCTAGGCAAAGAAATTAATGTCATAACTTCTTTTGTCCCAAGGAAGCTGAAGGATGCTCTGTGTTACAGCCTTTCCTGTTAACCAGGAAAAAGAGAAAAGCAAAAGCTGCAGTAGGCATTTCAGCCCACAGTTTACATCTTCACCACATACTGCATCTCCACAAAGCCTAGATTAGACCACTGCAGTCCTCCGTTCTGCTGCCTCCCCTCCAGCCTGAGGTGGGAGAAGCTGAGCAGCTGATAGGATTCAGAAGATCCTGATGTTGTTAACATGCTTCCTCTGACCTGTAGTAAATGAACTTCTCTGTAGTGAACTAGAACAGATTCAAGAGTGTCCTAAAAATGTCATTGTTTCCTGCGTTTGTGGTCTGCTTTGATGTCAGGAGGTATCGCAGGTCAGTATGAGCAAATATACCTGACCCACAGACTTCCTGCCACTTCCCAGTGTCTCGAGCCAATGGTTCAGCTTTGTTCTCAGGACCTGCACATGCACATTGAAAGTCTTGAACTTAGCTCTAGCAGTCTCCAGGTAGATACAATTAATGCTTTTGTAGTGAAAGCATTTGAGTGGTGCAAAATAGCCTCCAGTGTGCTCTGTGTTACTGTGTATTGTATGATGACATCAATTTTTACCCTGTTTCTACAGCTATACTTTAGAAGAGCACCTGAATTTTTGTGATATAGGCCACTGATATGTGCAACCCGTCTGTATCACAAAGGCCTCATTAAGCATTGTTTGTGAGAGGCACGCTTTTGGGGAACCTGAGATTGGCACTGTAAATTGTGCCATGTTTCAGTCCCAGAGAGATGAAGAGCCATTCAACCCACTTAAATGTGTCTGACTGCTAAAGATTTTAATACTGAATATGTTTATAAGTTTCCTTAATTTTAGTAGCTGACTTGTAGAAACTATTTTCCAGCAACCCTGACCTGAATTAATTACCTCTTTCTTTTCTTAATTGGGTAGCAATTAGAACTACATGAAAAAATAGATTAGAACAATTATGGTTCACTTAACACTTTTTATTATGAAAATGGTACAGAAAATAAGCTAATATTATATAGTTTTTTGAAGTTGGAGTGATATCTGTTCACCACATGGAAGATACTTTTGGGCTAGGTAGTATTATAGAAGAGCCAATAAATTCCATGAACCTGAACAATTTTACATAGTTGATTTTGTTTTGCATAAAGATTTGTCAACTGTAGATGTTAATTTTAGATCTTTATAAAGTTTGAGTATATCTGACACACCTTAACATTTAAGAAAAACATTTTCATTGAACTGTATGAAATAAAAATATTGGCTACTCTGTTTTCAGAGTATCTGTGTAACTGAAAATTTTTGCATTGCCAGCTGCCAATTTCTGTACCTTTTTAAATACAAAAAACCCCAAAAGCCCGGCATAGTTTTAATAATAAGTTATAGATGTGAACTTCAACTCTGAGCTTTCTTCAGACTGTAGCTTTTAAATGAGAGATGTGCCCTGATTTCATTCTGTACTATTTAATTGGTTCTCTGGATTTTCACCAGAGGTTGTACTACTAGCAGGAGAGAGTAGAAATGACCTGTTATTTGGAAACACAATTTATTTACTTTTACTTGAGTAATATCTGAGAAAATTATTCATTCTTTTAGGAACAATTAGAAAAGGAGAAGCAGAAAAATGAAGGAAGATCTACAAATATTAATGATAAAATGCTTGAAAAGAAACGTAAGTTTGTTTATTTGTGTACATGTTGTTTATGCATGCTTTACTCTTCTACAAAGGTAGTAGAGAAAGGTGCAGGAAACAGACACTTTATACAATGGTTTTAGAAATTGGAAATAAATTTTGTTTGTATTTATTTCTGAAGTTATTTATGAAAAAAGGCCTCATATATATAATATATAATATATAATATATAATATATAATATATATATGTTTTATTTTGACTTTATTAAAATACATTACAGTTTTAGTTCTCTGTTTTTTTTCATTTTGGGATATAGTGTAAGTATTTGTCTGTGGTGTTTCTGAAGTGTCAGTAGCACTGGATTAGATATTATTACTCTTTGTTCAAGGACTATGATATGTTATGTCCTCTCTTTTATATAAATTTAAGTTTTAAGAGGGAGGGGATTATACTGGACTTTTTTTTTTTTTTTTTAGGTAGAGACAGTAAAACATCATCAGTGTTGGCAAAAAGTATCAATCTCTCTGTTTCTGGAAGTTCTTCTGGTACATCAGCAGGTAAGAGCTGTTCAAAAACTCACCTGGAACACTTTGATCTCGCATCATCAGGTTAAACCCCAACAGAGCTGCTGTTGGCATCTGTGGACCCAAGTTTCTCCTACTGCACAGAGGAAAAAATTCCTCTCCTAGAACTGAATGTATTTTCTATGGTTTTTAGTTTTGTTTTATTCTGTAGTATATAAATAATGACCTAAGGTTTATTTTTTTTATTGAAGTATTTAAATCAGTTCCTTCATCTACCTTCAGTTGACAGAAAAATATATTTTAAAGTGTTCTTAATTATTGAGGAAATACAATATTCATATTAAAAAATGTTCTTTATAATTTTAGGCAAAGAAGAAAAAAAATCCAAGCTGGTTCGAAGCCAATCTTTCAGTACTCAAGTACTGCATCCAAAATACAGCAACATAGACAAGTGTCCTAAGTATCTTTATAATCTTCATTCCTTACCTTATAGGCAGATGTTTACTCATAGACAGCTGTTACGAAATTATATGCTCATGGATCTCTGAGAGTAGTGATGTACTTACTGAATTGTCACTTATATTTTCAGCTTTGTGTTTAATTGATTAACTGAGGGAAGAAATACCATCTAAGGCATGCTGAAGCCTACAAATGGTTATTAATTCCTTTTTAGTTAATATATGTCACCTTTTATCATATATTAAAAATAATTTTCAATATGAATTGCTAAATCTAATTTTGTACATTTTGTAAGGAAATTTCAGCACAACTTTCTCCTTTAATTTTTTCATATAAACTCAGCAATAACCTCTAATACTATTAAACAGCAGGATGATGCAATTGAGAGGAACACTTTCGGAAATAACCAAATTGGTTTTGCTTTGTTTGGTTTTTTTAAAGCAAAAATTCTACTACAGCATATACGTCTTCAGTATCAGGAATGGGAAAGAGTTGTATGTTATCCTTTAGTGGTAAGTAGGTTATTGTATTGTATTTTACTTAGGGTTTTTTGTGTGAGTGTTGAATGTATGGGCCCAATTAGACAGGCATACTCTAGGATGTCATTCTCCTAAAGAAAGCAGAATGATAGATTTCCAACGCGTTTGGGTATTTAAATGCTAGTCTACTAAGTGTAATTTTCAGATTCTTTTTTGTTCTTACACATTTGTTTTAATTTACATTTAAAAATAGTAAAAACAAACTGAGTTTGTCATGTCCTGGTTGGAATTTCAGATATCATAAAAAGGTTGGGTTTGCAGTTTTCCCCCACCTATTTTACATGAGGAGAATGAATATCATGTATAACTTCTACTGAATTAAGAGAGAGAAACTACTGTTTGCAGTTCTGTCCACTAAATTTTAAAGAGTTTGGATGATTAAAGATAAGATTGAGATGAATGGCTTCCTAGAGAAACGTGTCCTTCCATCACTACCAATAGGCACTAGACAACTAAGTTACATTAAATAGGTAAATTTTAAGCAGCTACAGATTGGCCCAAGACATCATGCTCTTTACATACATTAAATGTATTAATATTTTCTTCGAAAATGTGTATTCCAGTTATTTAGCGGGGCTTTTTCATAAAAATACTTGAAGAGATGTTAAGTTGAAACCATTCCATTAAAATTTTGGATTAGTGCCATGGGAAATATGCCACTACTGCCACAGGAAAACCATCTCATTCTGTTTACTCTCTGTGTACTTTTTTCAACCAAAATTCTTTGTCTAAGCTGAAGCTCTTTATTTCAGATGATTCATTCCGGACTCATTCTTCTGGTAATAGTGGGAATGCTGCCTTCCCTTCTAGTTCTTCTCGCAACTTATTTAACTCAGCTGACCAAAAGAACAATGGAAATAAGGAGAGCTCATCCCGAAAGATGAGCATGTAAGTTGTTGACAAGAGGTTAAACCGAGCCTGGGGGTAACGTTTTCAAAAGGAAACTCGAAAGAGCCATGTTAAATTAGGCCTATATTTATAATACTTCTGCACACAGATTTTGAAATACTAAAATAGCAGGGTAGAAATGTGATGTATGCAATTATAAGTGTTTCTAAGATGGTATTACCTTCTAATTAGTCTTTCACATTTTTCTCCTGCACACATCTGCATTCAGCTGGTACCTAAATGGGAGGGTAGAATGGGACAAAGTGAAGGTTAGTGCCTTTGATATATAATAACTACAGTCACAGTGATTTAGCTGCCTGTAGTTGGAGAAATAGAATATAAGTATTTTTAGGCTACTTAGTTTTTAATTTTCCTTCTTTTTGTGTGCTTACGTAAATGTTTATGTATCATTATGTAACAATTTTGTGATGAATCTTGAGACTGATGATGAACTGCTACTGCTACTTGTTATTAATGCTGCCTTCTTTGCCTTAGCCTTTTAAAAAACCCAAAAATTGAATGCTAGGCATATCCCTGAGGCTGCTTTCCTTTAAACATCAGCTTGTGCTGTTCAGCATTTTGCAAGAACAAAATCAAAGATGTATTTTTTGCTCCTGTGATAAAACTGTAAGTCATAGAAAATCACTGTGACATATACTCACCCAAATCTCTGTAGACTCTCGCAGCAAATTCCCTGCAGATTCCTTTTACACTAGAACTAAATTACTGTCATGGGATTAGCTGTAATATTGTGGGCTCAAACGGAGGCTTTTCTTTGCTAGCAGAGATTTGTATTCTTAGTCAAGGCAGAATGGAGAAAGGAAAGGAGCCAGCTATAGCAAGAAAGGGAGTTTGGGAAAGTAGACTTCAGTGTAATAGAAACTACAACTGGAAGCTGAGACAGGAAAAAGGAAACATCTTGTATTGGTTTGCCAGGTATAAAGAGGAAACAATAGTGATGATCTGTGTTGGTAAATTAAATATCTGCATGAACATATTTTTCCAATTCTATATTTTCAGCTTCCTTTAAAAAACAAACTAAAACATCTCCCCAACTTTGCTCAGGATTTTAAGTTAATAAAAATTACTGAATTTTAAAATAAAGCACTCAAAAATGTAACAAACAAAAAAAGAAATTTTCAGGACAGTATTCATTTAACTCCTTGTGTACTTGATTTTTTTTTGCTGGAATTTTACCATCCTCACTGTAAAAGATAAATTGTTTTGTAGAATGAACGCAAGCTTGCATAGTGACCTATTAATTTTAAAACTGCTTTTTTTTTTTTTGTAGAAAAGGTTGGAAGGTCAATTGTGAATGCAGATGGACTGTTTATGTTAAGTGATTTCACAGGAATAGCACTTTAAGGGGCCAAATCACTTTGCCCTCTCTCCCTGTCTTTGCCAGTTTCTAATGCCTTCTCTTAAAAATACCCACAGTACTTCAGACGTTTTATAGGTGATCATTAGGGGGTCACTTATTTCAAAGTGCACCATTTCAAAGTCAGCAGTTAGATCAGTAGCCATGCTGACATTTTCAGCTATCTGTAAAGTAAATGGGGCATGTATCCTGAGAACATAAAATGTCATGGAGTGCTACATAGTTTCAAAAATTAGGTGTGCTCAAAACCTCATTTTCTTTCACCCTAATCACTGTATGCCTCTTTTCCTCGCTTTAAAACCAGAAAATTAGTTCAAATGTTGTAAATACTTTTAGCAATCTGTAGAAATTCCAATTATTTGCTGTCCCACAAGGATTTGGGGAAAATGAATGGATTAATAATCACAAAGCACAGTGAGGTGCAAAGGTTAGTTAGACAAATTTTTTATATCACATAAAACTTATCCAAATTTCAAAGGTTTTTCTATCTGTAATTTAAAATACAACTGATAGCTTTTGTTTAAATACAAAGGGACAGAAAAAGGCTTACACAGAGCAGTTTGCACCTTTGTCTTCAGGCAGGAGAGTGGAATGTAAGAAACACAGCTTCAAGTATCTGTGTACGCTTCCCAAATGAATACCTTAAGAGCAGAGTGTTTGAAAGTAATATCTGATCAAACACAATGATCTGGATGCTTTTTCTGGTTCAGAAAGTCCCTGAACTGCATAGGGTCAGAAGCCAAGAGGATGTACCAGGGAAAGAAAAACATTTTTGGGGAAAGAAGAGGAAGCTTAGGATGTCCTACATTCAGTTCTGAATGAGAGTTTTAATGTTCTGTGTTCTTACAGGAAAAGGCATCTCTCAATTTGGTCTAATGTCTGCTGTGCTGCAGATTCAACTTCTTTTTTGTAAATTGACCCAATAGTTTTTCATAATAAAATGAACTGTTTTTGTAAGAAAATGAAGCAGCTCTATAAGGAGTTATTAAGAGATACAGGTACAGGAATATTTGGTGGTAAATGCATTCAATCACAGATATGTTTAGCTGTACTTTTTATCTTTTCTTTTGCTCGGGAAGTCAGGCCTGGTGCTAAATATATGCACACTAAAATTAAAAAAAACCAACCCAAACCAACAAAAATTTCAGTTTCAAGGAAGCATTATTTTCTAAGTTGAATGATGGAAAAAATTGATATCCAGGTATATAAACAGCTGACAGAAATCACTCTGAGAGAAGAATTTGAAAATTGTACAGTGAGAGGTGCAAATGAATCAATAAGCATCATCTTTGGTGGACTCACTAAGGCAGAAAACTTGTGAGAAAATACTAATTGGGTATTTTTGTAGACTGTCTCATCATGCAGATTTACATATGTGCTGGTTAAAATTTGCACTGACCATCTCAGTTCTGGCAAGACCTAACTTTTAGTTTGCTGGCTCTGCAACTTGAGTAAGGTAACTTCTAATATGTTTCTTTTTCTAAGTAAATATGTGGGCAGTAACACATTTAATAATTAAAGTATTAGCAGATAAAATTAATGATTCTTAGTTCAAAGTGATATATGCTTGGACAAAATATTGATTAATTGCTTAAGCCTAGTATTTTCCATAAAATTGCTCTACAGAATATTGGCAAATATTCACTTTTGACACTATAGTGCAGTTTGCAGGGATGAAGAATTTCTGATTTCATATATGATAGTGCTCCAGAATTTTTCAAAACTCAGAGTTACTTTGGTGGAGAACTGAAGTCTTTTCTTAGCACAGTCATGCATTCAAACATTCAGTTCAAACTAAGTTGTGTGTGCCAATTAAAATTTCATCTCTTTTTAAAAATAACAGAAATGCATGAAAAAAAATTAGTAAATCATGCTCCAGTGCTCACAAGCAGGTGACAAGAAAGTATTGTTTTAGTGTAGGTGTCAGTTGCTAGGTGTTAGGTAATACTCAGGCAATAGAAAATGCAAGAATTATGCTAAAGAAGCACCCATAGAAGTTAATGGGGGAATCAGAAAAGAGATGACTATGTGCTTGAAGTACCTGATGGAATAGGAAAGAATCAGAAAGAGCACTGCTTGAGTACTTTGTCCCACCAGAGATCTTACTTCATTTGCAGAGCAGACAAGTTTTTCTGAGTTCCCGTTGAAGAGTTGCCAGTTAGATCATGAATCATCCTAGTGCAGACATTAACATAATTCATGAACACTGTGTTCTGTCAAGCAGTCCGAGCTTGTATCATTATGCTATGTAGCTTTATTATTTCTTCTGAATGTTTTCAGCTTTATGAGATTAATTTAGATATAAGCTGTTTTGCTTGAGTTTATATTGCTGTAATGTGACTGATTTCAACATGCAATTGTTTAAAACTGTTTAGAAACTTTATATAGATTCGTCAATGAATATATCCACTTCATAGACAGCATTTAAGTATTTTGCATCTTGCCTATAGACATACAGATACTGCCTGATGTTATTTCACTTTGAATTAAAACTTTCTTCAAGGTTGTGTGGTATAGGTTTTCCATCTTGTAAAAAGAGGGAGTAGATTTATTGTTGCATAAAAAGTAATTTTCTAATAATAAATTAGAAATTTCTAATAATAAATTAGAAAATTAATTTTTATGCAACAATAAATCTAAATAAATAGCAGTATTTTATAAGATGTCCACAGCTGACCTTTAAGACATCCAGTTTGGTGTGTGACCATGATGTACCAGTTATATGTTTAAGATAAGTATCTTAAAGTAATGTCTTTCATCCAGTCATATAATTGCTTAGAAAGTTAAGCACAAGATGAAATAATTCTGCCACTCATCTACTACACTTTTAGTTACTTACAGCTTTTTATCATGTTTTCATCATGACGTTTAAGATGCTGGGACTTCTGAGTTCCAGTGGGACTGGCATGTGTTTTGTGTCCCATTTCTATGATGAAGCTAGTAGGTATCCTGACACTGAGATGTTATCATATAATATATGCAGTTTTAAAATATTCAGCAGTTTTACAACAGTGAAACAGAACAATATGTTGTGTTATTTGTAAATGATACCCTAAAATATTGATACAAGTTAATATTTCCACAGAGTTCTAAAAGTTATGCCCTGTTCTTGGAAATATTTCTGACTGATACAAATAGCTGTTAATTGACACAGCTACAACTCTTTGAAGCTGAAAAATGGTATATTTAAAGATTAAAAAATTAAGGAATGAAAAATCCAGAGATTACCCAAATGACTTTGTGGTCAACATAAGACCTAGAAACCACACTGTCATGTGCCACACTTCTGGCACTTTTTGTAGCCATGAGTAGACTGCTTGTACCACCTTAACTATCTCACTCAGATGGATCTCTTCAGGACCTTCTGTAGACAAGTTAATGGAGGACTTCACTCTTCCTGAGAAGAATGCCCTCAGAATGTGTCCATGTGGCTTTTTCAGTGGGTGCAGTAGAGCAGCTAGTAATTTTTAAAGAGGAGCAGCTAAGAGTTATGTTAAAATGTTGTGCACAATAGCAGTTTATTATGTTATGTAATTTAATAATATAGTAACAATGTATTATGTGTGTTTCTTCTTTTGTATGAAGAAAAAACAGAAAATCAAACTCCTAGATCATCTGACAGAAAAATGAGGGAACCACAGGCTGGAAGAAGCAATGTTCTGGTGAGATAAGGTGGGAGCAGCAGATGGGACTCCCTAATGCCTGGACTGAATAAAATGCATCCTGCAATGTTAAAACTTTAAAATAAATCTTTTAAATAAAATTCCAAGCTGTAAAATATGTTCTGATAAGCAATGTAATGGTTGCAGAATTCTAACATTGTAGTGAAATGATATGAAATATAACTTCAGCTATGTGCTCTTAACTGCTGCAGCTAAAGAGGAGATTCTGTTTTCTTCAGTTATGCCTTTGTAGTTTGAATTCTTGGATTTAGAATGCACATACCCATTATTTAATTGGCTTTTTTACAATCTTAGCAACTCTTAGCTCCCATACTTTAAGCAAGAAATAGAAGGAATTGTTATGAATATGAAGAAGTAATCCCACATTTTAAAGAATCTGTAAACCTAATTTAAGACCAAAGTCCAGAAACATTGATCAGTGTATAAAAAAACATAGACTTTTGAAGCATTGTGCTGTGAATTTGGAATTAATGTTTTTACAAGTACAAAGTTCATAAAAATTCTGTGTAAGTTTCAAAGCAATCTAAAAGCAAATGTCTCCAGATTATGTAAAAAAAAGGTTTTATTTCATAAGTTTTGTTGTATAAATACTTGTTTTAATTTTTAGTATTTCAAATTGTATTTTCACTTTAATAATTTATAATAACAAATCTAGTTTTTAATCAACTGCTATTGCAAGCTGTCATGGTTCAGTGATGTCATCTGCATTTGTTTGTATTAATGCTAATGTTTCTATCAAAATTTATGTGGAAAAACATGCAATCATATTTTAAAAAGTTCTATTTATGCCAATACTTGAGAGAGAGATTATGAAGCTATTGTCAGCTTCTCTGTTTCAAAATGGAGGCAGCATAAATATATTGATATCAGAAATATATTGTTTTTAAAATTTATTGGTGTATGATAAAGATGGTCTGGTCTGTGTATGCATATGCGTGTGTGGTTACTTTTTATAATGTAAAAACATGAATGATGATGAAAATAAAACCTAGGACAATGCTGTACATGCATGTTCTTGAAAAAAAAAATTCTCAGGGCATCTTTTATAATTAAAATAAATAAAAGCACTTACCTATGGAGGGTATTTATTTAAAATAGTGATAATGCTGGATGTGTGCTGTCTTGTGTGAAGTACAAAATGTTTCTTTGGATTTAGCGCTGTCTGAATTCTTAGGCTTCCTGCACTGCAGTTGGATTTAGCTGTATTCACTGTCTTAAGTCACAGGCATTGTTTGGGGTCTGTGGAAATACTTAATTTTTCAGTTTGTTCTGCAGCCTGGCATAGGATCTTGTAAATCACAAATTTCTTTAAAAGCTTCTTCAAGTTTTATGATGTTTAACATTCAGTATTGATATAGGCATTCAGATGACCAGGGCTGGCTCCTCCTGGGCTCTGCTTTTGGGTCATTAATGCAAAAAGATACTCGCAGTTCCCCAGGGACAGCTGACTCAAGTGCCAGCTACAGCTGCTCGCCCGAGGGCCACAGGAGGCTGCTCAGTCTGTTCTTAGTCTGACCTTTGCCAGGGACCACACTCAGATCATCAGCAGCCAGCTGTAGAACAGGACTCAAAACTGTATTTGCCCTTTCCATGCCTTTACTAGAGCAGTGTAGAACAACCTGTAAGTTCAGAAATGTGAAGCTCTTCCTCCCCTTCATAAGCATGTAATGAGTTCCGTAAATTGTCTTTTGTTTCTTCTTGGTTGTCGTTGTCTGTCATTTTAAACTGATTAATTTATTTAATGCTGATAACACGTGCTCTACTCAATAACCCTATTGTGTATTAAATTCCTTCAATGTAATCTTTAAATGCTCTGTTTAGACATTCTTTGGACTGTACATTTTCCTTGTGCAATACCTCTGGCATCTTGTGCATACTTTCATCAGTCCTTTACACTACAGACCTTCACCCAAGCAGTCTTTTTAGGAGCCACTTCTTTCTGGGTTAGTTCTCTTAAACAGCCCCAATACTTTTGAACCCTTCAGAGCATTGTTTTTACCTGCTGGTCAGCTGTAGCTCAGGAATAACAGCTGAAGGTCAGCCGTGCAGTGGAATTGGTTGGTTTTCATATAGACCAGCGGCAGGAAGGAGTGATTCTCCTTCTGGGTACATTTGTAATGCAATCTGGGGTTAGGTTAGATGCACCTTCGTAGTCTAGTCAGAGAGCAGAGCCTGGCTCCCGAGTCCTTTTGTGAGTGGCTTACACCAGTGTCTGGGCTGTTGTAGGCAGACATCAAATGGTAACTGAGATGATTTTTATAGAGATTTATCAGCTTTATTCTATAATATATCTTTTTATCTTCTCTAGCAGATGTATCTGTTTATGTGTGTTTACTGATAGACACCTGTGAAGTTCCTTGCCAAATGATTTTGAAAAATCTTCTGCTCCCTTTTGGGCAATTATTTAGTGAAGGTTGGATGAGCAAGCAGAATAATGCTGAGACCTGTTAGTTGCATAAAACTAGAAGTAGCTTTTTGCGTTGTTTCGTACTTTATACAGAGGACTCTGCTAATTAAAATCTATTAAATGTTAAGATCTTGTCATTCTGTTGGAAGCACTGCTGTACTTGAAAAAAGAAATTGTATTTAGATAATGGAAATATTTTTCTGACACCTTTTGGATTTTAGGATCAACTCTGTGAATAGATTTATTCCACTTTAATGGACGTATGTTTTTTCCTACCAATGTTGGCCTTAGTTCAGTCATAGAGTCCTGTTACATAGTTCACCCTGGTGTCTAGATGATACTACAGGTAGGAATTCTGGGTTTAGGAGAGGGCTAGCTTTGTGCTATGAAATAGTACAGGCCAGATTTTCCAAAATCAGAATACCTAAGTTATTTTTCGGAACTATTTTGTTTTTAATTCAAAAAATATTTTTAAAGCACATCATGTACTCTGAGAAAATCAGGTGATTTGCATAAACACTTTGAAAGAGGTCACACTCACAATGTAGACTTCATGATAGACTTAGCACAATTTCTACAGTAATAAAATAAAGATCTCTAGACAGAGGCTATAAATCCTCTTATAGGGCTTGATACTGCTTCTGTTTTTATAACTGGCAAAATTCTGCAAACATTGATGTCACTGGGCTCTTAAGTCTCTTTGCAACAGAAAGTAACACTGAGGAATGCAGTATTTGGGAATGAGCTTCCTGAATATTTTGGCATGTGAATATCTGGGGCTTTTTATTCAGATTTATCACTAAAATACTGATTTTTGAAAGTTCTGTTCTGTGGTTGTTGGGTTTTCTTTTAATTTCGAAGATAGATTTTACAAGTCACATTTTTGTCACTTTGAGCCTTAATGAAATTAGCTTGTTACATGGCATTAATAAAATATTGCTAGAATGACCTAGTGCTAGCTGGGGAGAAAAAAACAGGTTTTCACATTTCATATTTCAGTGTGTTTTTATTCTAAAATAAATTAACAAAATAAAAATAAAGCCTCTTACATACCAAAGAATAAAAACTATTACCTTTATTCACATTTCTGTTGGATCAGTCACCCTGCCAATGAACAGTAATGTTTTAAAAGTTTCTTCAAAAATCATGAAAAGGAATGGTCGGTCCACTTTGATGACAGGAGGCACTGTGAATGCAGTTATTTCTGACCCACTTGCTGCTGCAGCCTCAGTTCCTTCTTCATCCACTTCAATAACTGCCTTTTGGACAACCTGAAGTGCAAGGTAGGAATAAAATATGTGACAGAAGTAAGTACTAACATGGAAATTATTTTTCCAGGTGAAGGCATTCAGTCTTCTGTTAAGGATTAAAATGAGCAGGTCAGTGCAATCTGTTAGACTGGTAGACCCATGTGCTGTCTACTTCAGCAGCAGAGGAGTCAGCACAGCCACTATGCCCACAGTGCTCTCAGTGTGGTTGCTAGTTCAGGAGTCATTGCACTTTTCCACATTTCTGAGCACAGACCTCACGTAGAGATTGTGGCTTTTGCATGAGACAACCATTGCATTTGTATAGAGTGCTCCTCTATGACACCTAAGTGTGCAAAGGAGTTCCTGAAAAGTAGGAAGTGTGTTTTCACCAGTCACACACACTGCCTGGCTGGATATGTCATTCACAGCTGATTTTGTGAGAGCTTAGGTAAATGACCAATCTTGGCTTTTTCCCCTGTATATTTCTAATTTGTAAATTTGGTAGCACAGACGAAATATGTACAGCAATGAGGTACAGTCCTGGATTGGTTTGAGGACCTTCCCTTCCCACTGAAATTGCAGCCTGGCGGAATCTCATTTTTCGTTTTTTCATCTTATCCATTTTGTTCTTTCAGCCTGTGCATACCTCTGAGTGCTTCTGCTATGTTTGTGTCTGTATTGGTGAACTGCCCGGTCAGCTAGTGGATTTCCAGCTCCTGAACTCCTAATTCTAGGAATCACTTAAGTGAAAACAGTTGAAGGACTTCACCAATGTTGAGCTTTCTACTACATATTCTTAGATAATAAATTTCTCTTTCACAATTCTCAGGGACAGGATGCTCCTCTGGCACTTTGTAGCTGATGCACATATTGCTTCTAATATCAGTTAGCAGCTCCTGTTAAAGTGTGATTTTTTCATAACACAATAGAGTTAACTGCTGAGAACCAGCATGAAAGTTACATGATCAAGAGGAAGGGAGAAAAGTGCTGCAGATTGCCATTATATTTCCCAACAGCGAAATAGTTTATACCAAACTGAAAATCACTGCAATTTTATCCATTAAATATTTATTTTTAGTATGTTACATCATCCCAGAAAGGTTGTTTTGTTAAGCCACCACAATTTTGAAAACCGGTAGGTCAAGCATTAGAGTTTCTGAAACTTGTATAGAAGTGTTTATTATACCACCCTATTAACTGGCTAATCACAAAGGCTGCTAGCAGGATTTGGTATAGGGAGACTCGTAAGAGCAGCACCAGAAAGATTCTTTCTTGTAGGGTAAAAATACCCGAAGGGAGGGTGCAAAGAAGGTAGAGCCAGGCTTGTCATTGGTGCCCAGCGACAGGACCAGAGGCAGTGCGTACCAACTGAAATGCAGAAGGTTCCCTCTGAACATCAGCAAATGCTTTTTCATGTGAGGGTGACTGAGCACTGGCACAGGTTGCCCAGAGATATTGTGGATTCTTCCTCTTTGGAGATACTCAAAAGCTGTCTGGACATGGTCCTCAGCAACTTGCTCTAAGTGATCCTGCCTGAGCAGAGGATTTGGACCAGGTGACCTCCAGCGGTCCCTTCCAACCTTCACCATTCTGTGAATCTGGGGAGCCTCTCCTGGAGTTACAGTCCTGGATTATCAGTGCCATAACACAACCCTCCACAACCACAAGCAGTTGCATGCTACAGTTTCCTTACATAAATTTATAAAGCTATGTTTTTAAATCCTGTGCCAGATTAATTTCATTTGGGTCTTGTTTATAACTTCAACTTGTTTTTTTTTACTTTTACTGTAATGTACGAATTTGTATTTAGAATTAATTGCTTTTCATCTAGTTCCACACACTCCATTTTTATGGGCACAAGTATCTCTGTGTTTTGTCTTTCACCTCCTTTCTTTGACCATGCCTTCTAATTTTCGATCATCAGCAAATTGTCTTTTCTATAGACTAGCAGTTTCTTTTTCATAAGTCATCTCTGGTACATAGACCTGTTTCCTCTCGATATTGATGTGATTGACAAATCCTTTGTCTGTCATTCTCTTCTGCTTCTCATTCTGCCTCTGTTTTCTATCAGTCTTTTGAAATTCATCTATGCTCTCCCTTAAACAGTGGTACAAAATATCCCTTTGTCCTCCTCTTTTTCCATGGGGCTGTGTTCCTATCTTCTTGGCCATTCACTGCCCTTGCCTTTACCTGTTTAAAAGCCCTTTAAAAGTTTCAGCATATGAAGTGGAACATCTGTTTGGGTTGGAGTACAACTCTGTTGTGCCAATCCTTTGCTGTGAGATGCTGGTTTTTCACTTCCATGGTATGCAGAAGGAAAAGCAGCAGTGCTTTGACTTCTCTTTCTCACTGTTACCTTTTTGAGATTTCATTATTTAAAATTTCTAAAGTTCTTTATTTTTTGAGAAGTATACCTTTCTCTGGACTGTGTACGAGGAATTCCCTCCTTGAATTTCCTTCCTTGCCCTGGCTTTTGCCATTTGACTGTCATTTACAACGTCTTTCTTGTTCACAGTTTTTGTGAAATTGTGCTCATTCCCTGCCAACCATATTCCTCTTGAGGCAGAGCTTTTCTCCTGTGGTGGGTTAGCTTTGGGAGGCATTGAGCACCTATGAGATGTCACTGCCCCTTACCTCTACACACCTCATACCTGAAGTGGGATCTGTCCTGATTAAGATGGGTAGATTGCAAATACCTGGCAGATGAGGTACTTTGCTATTAGTGTCCCTATAAATTTATATGACCACCTTGGCTGGGCCATTTATGTACTATTATAATCCAAACAGCAAATCATTTTAGAAGGCTTACCTGTGAAACTGCTGCATATTCGTGATCTGTCAGATGACTAAGATCTGCTGAATGTGTAAAGAGCTTTTTAATTCCAAGACCTTGAAGCAGTTTCTTCATTTTGTATTTTTGCTCTAGTTTAAACTTTGGAAATGAAATATCCACTTTTCTGTTAAAAAAAAAAAAAATCAATGCAAACAGGAGGTCACTTGACTGCTGAAATTCACACTACTCAGGAATTAAGCTTTACACTGAAAAAGAATTTAAGGAGAGAGAAGACCTAAGGAAGAATATGGAAAGACTCATGCCCTCAGAGAGAGAGACATTTTTAACTGAGATGAGCCAAAGATTTGTCCCTCAGAGTTGAAACTTTCACATCCCACTTGGGCTGTGGATAGGCCACTAAAGGACCTCTACTCTGTAGATACCTCTTGCCACAGAGATGCTAACATGGTAAAAGGCTTAGGAAGACCAGCTAATCTTTGCTGGGCTTTGTTGCTTTGCTGCAGTAGACATCAAAGACATTAGGGCCCCATGGGTGTCAAAGCAATACCTGGTTTTCATGTTTCCAAGCCAGGATTCCACAAGCTCTGTAGTCAAATGGTCTTCAATTGAAATGTAGTCTCCCTCTTTTTCTGGGATAACAATCAGCATGTGGGCATTCCCCTTGTAAGGTATCTTTATCACAGTGCATCTTAAGTTCTCATCAAAAGTTGAATTGATTTTATCTGACTTGAACATCATGGGTACCTGTACACTTCTGTATTTGTTTATGTGGAAAGTCTCCATTTCTGTGAATTTGGAATCAAATGGATAGACCCACTTGCCTGAGGAAAGAAAGAAAGAAAGAAAGAAAGAAAGAAATTAAAGAATTCCGTGTGTTTAGATTTGTTTAAAAAAACAGTTCTGAAACATTTAAAAAACTATAGGATATTTTCTGTATCTAGTTGAAGTGGCTGTCAATTGTGTCTGGGATAAGTGAATGACAATTTCATGTTTATTTTATGTTTATTTTATGTTCATTGTATATAAATTTTTTTACAGAAAAAAACCAAAGTAATCCACAAAATAAACTTCTTAATTTGCACAGAAAAAAGGGAAATATTTTTCTAAGGTTGGTTAGTTGCCACCCAAGTTCAGAATTTATGTTCTCTTTGTTTATTAAATGCCTGGTGAGCATCTGACCTTTCCTAACATGTAACCTTCTCTTAAATTCTCTAGCAGCTGTTCAATATTTTGTTTTTAATTTAAAGATCCAATATTTTGGATGGGGATTCAGCCGTGCACTGACCTCTCCACGGAATGGTTGCCACCTATCGCTGGTATTTCTTTCCCTCCCCCTGTAAGGTAATATAATGGGGTAGTTGTGTTCCTCTGGGGCAGATGATTCTTAATGGAAATCGAGAAATTATTTTTGTTTCAATGATTTTGTGTACTATGTTAAATAAGTCCATGATTTTATGCCCAGTATCCAGCATTCAAGACTACTGTGATTAAGACTTTTTCATTTTAATGGGTGAATGAAAATAAAACGTGGTTTCTAGTCATAAAGAGGGATAATTTGGAGATGGACTGAGATAGTTTGATACAGGGCTTTTTGTTCTCTTTGAGACTCTATTGTATGGAAGAAAGCATAGAAGAATGGTGGTTCCCTATAATGAAAAATAATTTCGTATTAAATAAGCTTAATAGAAGAAAGTAAACTTAGAGACAAAGAGAAAACAGGACATCTAAATTCATTTAAACTCCCCCTAATGTAGCTTAAATTAGAGTCTTGATTCTTCTAATAAATAATTATTTTGCAAAATGAAAACAGCAATTACCTTTAAAGACAATGTAGTCCACAAGCACCAGTTTATTATGGCGGTCTAGCTCTTCAAAAAGCCCTGGGATTTTTCCTTTGGTCCTTTTGTTAATGTTTTGATTTATGAAAAGTTTTGCCTGTGTAAAGTTTTCAAAGTCCACTTTCAGGAATTCCATATCAAAGTACTGCTTCGATAAATTCAGGAAAGACTCCTTGAGTTTAAAGTCCTTTCGAATAAAAGAAAGAGTACCATGCACAAGGAGAAATTCTTCATTCATTGTGATGTTACCTATCAGTTGTTTAAACAAAGCTGGTAAGTGTTGGTGATCCACTCTGTCCTTCACAGCATGGAGGTTTAGACCTTTTACAATTTGTCTGTATGTTTCTCCTTTGGCTGCCAGCATATAGACACCCATGAGAGCTGATACAGACAGGGGAGAGATGATTACATTGTTATCATGTGTCATGGCAATTCTTCTGTAGAGGTTAAATCCAAAATTTGCATTCTTTTCAGTGAAGTTGTGAAGAGTGAAGTCTTCAAGACCTTGGTCTTCAAAACCTTGGTCTTCAAAAGGCTTAGAGATATTTTTGTGATGATACCACTCTGTGGAAATACTGACGTTGTTATTTCTTTCCAAGAAATTACTCTCTTTTTCCTCCTTTGGAAATTTAGGTTTGATATCAGCCTTGATGAATTCAAAACATATTTCACTTAAAAGAAGTATGTAGATTCCTGTTTTCATGTTGACATCCAATAGTGAACTCTTTGGTTTGTTTTTTTTTTTTCCTAGAAAAAAAAGGCAACGAATTGACTTTTTAGTTTGTTCTTCCATTCAAAATGCAAAAGGTCAGATAGTGAAGTGATTTTTCTGCATCTTCTACTCTAAACATAAGATCTGGTTCCTATCTGAAAAGTCAGATTTAGATCAGTGAAAGAGGAGTTTCCAGCATCATTAAATTAATCCAGAAAAGATATCACGATCTTTTGTTATTGGTGGTTCACATCAGGAGTAGTTCACTGATTTTCCCTTGCTCACTTGTATTTCCTTTACAAAATGAAACCCAGATTTCAAGAACAGTATGCAGCTCAAAGATGAAAAATGGACTTGATAGACACTGTGTTGCAGCTTCTGCTCCTGTGAAACTGATGTCACCTCTAAGCACAAGAATTCTAGGCAGCATGTGGTGGAAACAACATGCTTGCCTTTCATAATTTCATCTCACTTTTCATCCTTCTGCTATAGACTGTTTATTACTACATTCAGATCATTCTCCTGATCACATGCCATAACATTCCCTGCTCTTTTCTACCTTGCTCTCCAGAAAATGCTGAAGTAAGTTTATCAGTGCTGTCTCCTCCCTAACCATAGATGCTTCAGTGTCAAATAGCACAAGGATGAAGCAGTTGTTCTATGCTTAAAAATACAGCATTTTACACAAGTTTTGATTTCTGAGCAAAGTTAATACAGGGTCTCTCATCTGGCCAACAAAATGTTTGGAGAAAACTAGGCACATCTTACAGGACACTTCAGGCAAACCTTAGCATCGGACATTGATTGTGTAAATTTGCAAATGAAATGCACTTTTCAAGCATAAAATGCAAATATGATTATCATCCATCTTTCCATTAAAGCAATACATGAATTCTCTCCCATACAGCAGTGTTGAATTGCACCTTATGGAAAAATTTTGAACAGCCACAATCTTTGGAGATCCATTTTCCCATTGTAAATTAAACAGACCACCAAACCTGTGCAGATTCCTTTCGTATAGCAGTGGGCAAAGGGATAAATGAGATGAAAAGATGGATTATATGGCCCGTCATTAAAGTAGTAGGTGATTCAACAGTCTAGAATCACATGGCAACTGCTAACTACTCCTTTTAAGTTGAGGATCTGTAACAGCAAATTACGGTCATTGTATAATTTGTGATTTGGCATATGGGAAAGCTGGTTTTATCCAACTTATTCAGAGTTCAGCTGAATTTCACAGTTGGCTGATTCAGGCTGTGGGAGTTAGTCCTGAAAAGGTATGTTGATGTGAGTACTGAGACATTTGGGTGCCAAGTCACGAGGTGCTTTTGGCAGTCAGGTGTTGTGCTATTTTCTTTGGAGATAATAGGTCACGTTCTGTACTTGGTGCAACACAGATGGGCTGTCATGACTTAATCGGGAGGAGTGAAATTGCTGAATGTTATGCCTGCTCTCGAGAGCACAGAGAACAGAGTACAATATGCGGCAAATATGTTGTGAATATTTTTTTCTTTATTTTTCTTTCCCATTAACCCTTGATTTATTTCTAATGAGATTCCCAGTGTCTGGGTTGTGCCGGACTGGAGTAGGGAAGGGGATGACTTGACTTCAGCTCCTGCCTTGCTGGTCAAGCGGTGCATGTGATTTCTGGAGTGCTGGGATACTCACTGTCCCCTGGCAGGCTGAAGCAGCGCAGTTCAGAGCTATGGCAGTAACTGCTGGGCATTCCTTCTGCTTATGCAGTGACCCACTTTGGTGGGAAGTAACACAGGCGCAGAGGTCCTGTTCCTGCTGCAAAGCTGCACCTGCCCTGGCAGCAAAGAAGGAGGTTCTTTCCTCTCAGAGTCATCCCTACTTTGAAGAAGCATCCCTGGACACTGCAGAGTCAGCTCTAGCAAAGAGGCAGGGATTGCAAAATTTTGCTTTTGATCATATTCAATCACAGGGAAGGGATTTTCTGCAGCAGCAGTCCCTCCCTCTGAAAGAGCATCAGGCCTAACTGCTCACTAGGCATTGCAGAGTGCAAGCTCTTCCTCACCTTTTCTAGGCACAGCGCAATTCCTGCGCAACGTCTGGCAGTGCTGCGTTTGGCAGGCGTCACTGCTGCGCTCGCTCTGGGAGGCCTGGGACAGCGCTTGGCTCGAGTGGCCACCAGCTCCCCCGGGAGATGTGAAGGGACTGACTGGGCCAAGTGCTGAGCTGCCTTCCAGAGGGCTCTGCCTTCCCAACACAGGTAGAGTTTGGACTGAAAGGGCAGGACAAACACAGAAGCTCTTGTTTACAGGTACATCCCAAACCTTTCAACACTCAAGAAAAGATTCCTGCATCCTCAGGCAAACACATACACAAATGCTACGATTTTGGTGTAATGAACATCACGGGAATAAGAACCTAGCAGATGCACTAAGTAATCACTGCAAATCTGAGATTGCAAACATTTGAAGTTAACATTACAGCAGCTGTATCATTCACCTTTACTAACAGAAATAGAGCTAGTAAAAATAGAACTAGTAAAAACAGTTCTGGGAACAATAAAGTGGAATTTATGTACATTGTAGACTCGTACTTTTTGACCTGAGTGAAGCTTATAGCTAATTTTAGACAACTCACTTTATGTGTAGAGCAGACAGTTCATTAATAAATGTGTGTTAGAGCAAAGTGAACACTATTTCCATTTTAAGAAATATTTATTTCTAGTAATATCAATATCAAGGAAAGAAGTTTCTCGTGCAAATGCCTTTTTCTTCTGAAGGCATTAGAGCAGGAGAAAAATACATTAGAAGCTGATTAAGATCTGCAGCCATTTCAAACATCACATCTAGAGAATCATTGATAAATATATAAAATTGTATATATATATATAAATAAAAATATAATAATCTTTCCTTTACAATCTAAATGCTTCATATAAATCTTACCTTGCCTATTAGGTAGCTCTTCTGTTACTTTTCTCAATCAGCTATGTTTAAAATTGAAGTGAAGGTGTCTGTCCCATTTAGAAGTTTTTGATCAAATATTTGCTCTTCCAAAGACTGATAATCTGGTTTTGTCTGTTATAAATTAACTGCTTTATAAACACTGCATATGTGTTTCCTATAAATGGCATAATAAGTGAGGGTTATATTCCAGTAAATATGTTCTGTCTTTCATGAGAAACAAGAGAACAATAAATTCTTTGCATTTAGCCCTTCAGCACCCTATCAGGATGCGGCCCCACACATCCAGTAGCCCATGAGAATTATTTTTCAGGCAGGCTCTGAGCTACTCAGTGGTGGAAGCAGTATCCAATCTTGCTTAAATTACCCCCTTACATAAAAGAGTATGTCAATATTCACCAAGGCAGGGGGAGCACAAGCGAGGGAGGGAGAAGGTACAGAACATTTGTAGGGGTGTTACCAGCTCCCTCGCCCTGCAATTTGGCCATGCTTTGAGAGGCCAGGGCTCCACTCCCTCTTTGAAGAGCGTGCCAGGAATTCGGTGACGTATCAGTCTGCCAACATCAACTGCCTGATAACCATTGAAGGATGTTTCTCCCATAAAATACAAAGTGAGCCAAGCTGATATTCCCACAAAAGTTAAACAGAGCTATGGGAGGCATTAATAAACTTCTTGAATTTTCAGTTGGTCTTCCTTGAACAGATTTGAAGGCTGGCTTTGGGTCTTGGGACTTATTAGTTGGGCAAGGCACATTCTTGTCAGATAGTTTATCCAGAAATTTCTGTAACATGGGATGGTCTAAACTCTTCACTATTTTGATCGTTGGCCGAATTCCAGATAAAACATAAACATGGAATTCCCTATCTTCCCCTCATGCTCCCAAATTATTTTTAAAAATACTCCCAAATTAAATAAGAACACTTAATTTTGATTTGGATTGTAAAAGAAAAATAAATTGGCTTTAAAATGTGAGACAAGGGTATTAGCCTCTAATTTTCCACTGAACGGAAAAAAATGAGCATTATATGCAGTCTAAGTGGATATATTGGATGTTTTAGAAAGCCCATAAAGGAATAGGGCATCCAGGACTCAATTTTAAAAAGGCTGTTGTTTGTTGCTAATGAGTATTGCTTCTATAAGAGTGTTTGCTTACAAAATGCAAGATTTGATTAGGATGGGCTTGAGAACTGAAAGTTCAGATTTGTGTCCTTGTTGCAAGGACACCTTATTGGAGGGCAGTTGTGGGGTTTATGCTTTTAAGAAGTTCAACAGAGGGGTCACAGGCTCTAGCTTCTTAAATTCTTGCTGGTTTAAATTAATTAAAAATACTCTTCCTTTTAGAAGTAATCCCAGTCATAATAGGCCCCCAGTGTAGGCATTGTATTCAAGAACATGGGAAAATAAGATGGGGTTATGAAGTGAAGGCCCAGCTCTAACATCAGGCAGTCTACTCCCTAAACATGAAAAGCTCCACTGTGAATGTCCCAGAGACTTCAGAACTTGGGCTCTCTGTCCAGGTGACTGGACTTTTTTCCCCCTACTTCCTAGTCTTCCTAGTCTCTATCTACTTGTGGTTAATTCAGTTGGATTTGAAATTCAAATGTCTTCTCATCGCATGGAAGAAATTTGCATCTGATATGGTTGAACAAAGCTGCATTACTGCGGTGTGCCTCTGAATCTGTGTCTTCTGGAGACGGTGGTACTGTGGTTGTGGCCCAAAGGAAAACACAAGGAAAACCTGATGCACACAGACCCCAGCTTTTGTGCTCAGCAAAGTCAGCAGTTATTTGCAATGCCAGTAGCAACCAAGCCTCTTCCTCCTCACACCAGGACGCTGACACATGTGGTCACTGCTGGCAGCTGAGTTAAGACACTCAATATTGATGTTTAATATTCAAAAGATTAAGATTGTTTATAGATGGTACTGAAAAGAAGGGTTTGATGAAATCTTAAAGTCTTTGAATCTCTAGGCTAAATCTTTGCTGGACCACAAAGCCCCTATCAATCCTGTTTTACCCAGAGGAGAAAGGAGGCTGTCATGAGATGTATTGGCTGCGTACAGAGAACTGAGAGAATTGTCTTCCTCTCTAGTTACTCACAAAGCCCTTGCTAGTTTTTTCTGCCAGGTAACACCTTGCTGAGAGTATCCACCATACACTACCAGGAGTAACGTATTCCTCCCACTAACTCCTATTTATATTGTCAGTTGCCCTTTGGATTCAACAGAGCTTTCTGAACACTAAAACTCCACACAGCATATGGATAACACTCCGCCAAACTACGCATGTTCACAGAGTGATTTACTGGGAGAGGATTGCCAGTGTGTGACTCTGGCAGAATTGCACTTTTCCACAGTTTAGGACAAAACCACCTCTGAGACCAGAACAAGCAAGGCCAATACACATGCACTGCTGCCCAGTTGCATCTCTGCTGGGAGCTTGTGCCAGCACAGTGCTGAGGCAGAGCAACAGGCAACTGATAGGCCAGCAGTTGAGCCAAAGACTGTCTATTCCCTAATAGACAACTGTTTTTGGATGCATATGCAACTCTGAAAAACTTGGCAGTGATTATGTAGTCCAGGTTCTCTCCAATGTGTCTGAAAAAGCCCTGTGACTCTTGAGTACCTGGGGGTAGATACTGCAGAGGCACATTCAGCTGCTCGTTCCAAATAGTCAAAGAGTTTCTGTTATAAGACCCTTTCTTCCTTTTGCAGTTCTTGTGGGGCTGGCAACAACTCTATTTCAGTGGCTGCTTTTCCTCTTACTTAATTCCCTCAGTCTGTTTTAGAAAACCTTCTGTGACCATGAAACAACCAGTCAACCTAATATTCAGGGGTTTTGGGTCTTAGGTTCCCTGTGCTGACTATAATTTCTCCAAGTTATGATCTCCTTGGAGCAGCAATAGTGCTTGCATTAAGTAATGCCTGTGTTCCACATGCTGTGACCCATTTCAGCAGTTTGTAACTCAACCACAGCTGAGATTCAAAGTAGGCTATAAGATATGATGGGCATGATTGCACTGCTGAGAGCAGGTTCCAGGAAGGAGACGGGTGGTTTAATTAATTGTATCTGTACCAGCTTCCCAGTAAGAGATTTTTTGGAACTGAGTTTCTTGCCTTGCTCAAACCAGGTAATAACTAAACACATACATTTCACTCAAGGCCCTGCAAATTTCTGTCCCCAGCTAGTGGCTACACATTTGGTTTCTCAAGGGCAGACACAGGGTATTTACATGTCTTGAGGGATCTAGTTGAAATCAGTCAGAAATACTGTCCAGGCTGGAGTCCAATAAGAAGGATAAAGGTAGAAAGTGTCAATTCAGGAAAATATTTAGGCTGAATGTGATCTAACCTCTTCCATGTTTCTTAGACTAAACAAAATACCAGGAATAGTGCAGGGGATGATTTTCAGGGATCTGCAGCTCTTCTGAAGCCTCAGTGTGAAATTACTCATAACACATAAACTAACATGCTCCAACAGTTATAAAACAGCTCTTTATACAGTCTCCTGAACATACTTAGTTTGTCAACGAGCTGATTCATCAAGGTGACTGCTGCTTCTCCCACTCCAAGAATGCACCATATAATTGAAATCATCAGGATGCAACCGTGGCTCCAGACCTACACTGTTTACAAGCTTGACCCCTTTTGTACAACTGTGGCACTGTTCATGTGACAGGATTCCTGTAGTGAAAGCCTCTTTGGACGGTACCTATTCCTGCATCTCACCTGGCGTGGGATGGGTGTGTTACTGTACAAGGTGGACAAAGCAGTAAAGCTGTGGTATCTCATAAACAGGGCTGGAGTATTTCCAATGTGCTTTCAGCTTCACAGTCAAGTGCTGTCTAACTGTCCTTGAACACACAAATAAAAGTATAATTTTCTGTTAATAAGACATCTTACTGTGGAATCTTTTACAGGAAATGCAAAAATGATGAAACACTCTAACAGTGTGTCCAGAGAAGTACTTTCAATTGTCAGTAAGAGATAAAACAACCATCCATGATGCAGGTGGAAGTAGCACAAACCCTGTTTTTTTTCCAGGGGATGGAATACATGACCTTTTAAACTTCCTAGCCTTGTTTCCTGTGGTTTTCTGACTTGCAGCAATGAAAAATTTTAATTCACAATAATTTATTTATCCTCCATTTTTGCCTGCAAGTATTGAAGAGCTCTTGCAGAGGCTGGCTGGTGTTTGCTGAGTCCCCATGGAGCCAGCAGGTGTCATCAGAACCTTTAGTTCTCAGATGGGAAGAAGAATAATTTTGTGTGTTTGGACAGCTGCCCTTCTCTGTGCCTTACTAAGTTTGTGTCATGAGACAGGACTTAAGCAGGCACGAGACACAAACTTTTAAAAAATGGCACTGGTAGATATTTCTGTTCTCTGGGGAGGGCATCTCAAAGTTTCTCCAGTAGATGTGAAATGTATTTCTATTTTAAATTTCTGGGAAAAATTCAACTTGAAAGGCAGGAATTACAAAGTGTGTAGGAGATTGGTCTATCTAAGGGGAAAAAACCTGATTATTGCACCTTCAAAATGGCAGAAAAGTTTACAATCAATGACTTCTTATGACCTGAACTTGAAATATGATCTATTTTCCCACTATTTCTTATCCAAATTCCATGTTTACATGCACTGCACATGCATCTCCTTACTGCTGTGATAATCAATCTGAGTTCCTGGGACTTGCAGTGTTTGACTGTCTGGCCTGAAGCAATTGTGTGATGTAATGAAGAAATCTCTGCACTTTGGCCTCTGTAGCAGACACGCAGAAGGTGCCCTCTGGCACTTGTGAAATGTGCTGAGGGTTACTAAGTACCAAATGAGTGCAAGTTAGTGCTACCTGCATTGTCCAGAGTGGCTGGCAAAGAGCTCTGCACTGTGGGGTTGGGTACTTGAGTTTCTTTGGGGTTTTCCACTTGAACAGAAATATCAGTGCAGTAACCTGCTGCAGGCCTAGCACTGAGCATGCTCTTCCTGTTGGAGGCTGCATGGAGTGGGTGTTCAAAAGCAACACGTCTTCCTCAAGAAAGTGTGTATCTACCTGGCTGTGCTCTCATGGAGTATTTAAGCAGGAAACAGTTTTCATACAGGACTCGGTGTCTTTGTTTAAGCTGCTTCAGCACTTTACACTACCTGCTCTTCCATGAGATGTGTCTGTGCCTCTCTGGTTCTACTCATTTCTACGTGCTGGTCTGTGACCAGGCCCTTCCTGAGGTTTTTGAAGACAGTATCAGTGCTGTGATCTATGTATCTACATTTTGAAGACAGTATCTACCTGAAAAAGTGAAACTAAAGTGGAGAAGCAAGGGCAGATGAACACATCTTTAAAATGTTAATATTTTCATCAAATAAGATATGAAGCTGTTATATGGCAACAAAACAGTTCTTGTGAATTTGGGTTAAAAGGATAATAAATTACATGCTGCTACAAACAAGGGGCATCTATAATGACCAGTCTCAAATGTAAGGCCACATTGCACATTTGTGGCTATCACTCAACTGTATATATAGTATTCATTTTCCAGAAAAAGATGTATTAAACTAAAAATCTACTATAATTTGAACATTTGTAACTAGTATTTCCATTGTTTCTTTCCCATAAGGAAAATTATTTAGACAGCGAAATAATTAAGTGTACAGCAACCTCTGTCTATGAGCTGTACAGGGACTCAAATATGGCTTTCTTTATGTTTCATAAGAATATTGCATTTACTATGTGGGCAGTGCCAGATGTGAGGTGTTAATTTTTCACTTCCTTGATTTAGGCACTAATGTCACTTAGCAACCTTACTCATCTTTGAAATGGAACTTCTTAAGGATGCACATACATTGCTAGTGAGAATATAATTTATATTGGAAAAAAAATTGGGAAACGGAGCAAATGCATGAACCTCTGTCAGTCCTGATGGAAACCAGGTGCTAAGTTTAAAGCTCTTTTGAGAGGTTTCTTTTATGCCACTACAGAACTGCTCTTCCCAGTTCCTGATATTTTCTGATTAAAATGCCATCCAACTCTGAACTTTGAGTCAGTAAATTTTCAGCTTGGAGTTTTTGAGATTTAGGTTTTATTTTCTCTATCTCATTCTCTCTCTCTCTCTCGCCATCTCTCAATTGCATTTTATATATTTTGAAAGTATTCTTTGTTTGCATCCACTGTGACAAAATGATAAAGGTCTGAAACATACCAAATTCATGAAGCTGAATGACCTGATCAGACTTTTACAGCCTGTACTGTGGGAGGAAGTGATGAGCTCATCTTTGCCAGACATCAGATAGTCTGCACCAGAGAAATTATGGAAACCAGGTTTTGAATCTGCAAGCCAGACAACTCTTTGTATGTACCAAAAAAGTGCAAATATCTTTGATTTCAGATACTTATTTTTATGCTGGTAAGTTGATTCCATCAATGTGTCAGAGGTAGATGAAACCTTAATATTCACTTCCTGGGTAACAAAGAGTAGTGAGATACGTTCATGACGAGCAGTTTTTATGTAAGAATCCATTCCTACAGGGTGATAGGACAGCTGGAAGGAGGAGAGAAGAAAAGGACGATCAAGGTTGTAGAAAGCTGAGACTTTACCGAACAGAGCTCAGAAAAAGTAACCTCAAAACCTGGCCCAAGATTCCATCAATCCACGAAACATGACTGGCCATTCGAGGTCTGCTCCTTGGCTGGTACCAGCATGCTCCCACGTGGCTGGCATGGAGAATGCAGTCTCTCAGTGAACTCCCCGGGTCACTTGGAGTAGAAAGTTGTGTTCCCACAGGATGTGGACCATGGGTCAACTCAAAGCACCTTCACTGTCAGGACCCCAGTGGAGATTCAACTGTAGGTTAGTCTTGCTTTTCTGTGCTACAGCCATAACTACAGTATCAGCCCTGTTCTCTCTGCCTTTTCTTGGAAAGATTCCCAGCCTCCTACAGTCAGGATTTTGTGCCAAACTGAAGCATTTAAAAGCCTATAATACACTGTATTATATATTCCTTTAAAGAGAGTGGTGTCTCCAGTGTGGGAGCAGTCTTACTTCAGACACTTCCTGGGGCTGTGGCCAGATCAGAATAAGTGACTGAACACATCCAAGATATCCTTCTTACCTCCCAGAAGGCCTCATCTAGCATCATCACTTGTTCCTTCTTAGTCATTTTTGATTGAAAGCACCTATTTTGCTCCCTATATAATGAAACAATTTTTGGATCCCACTGAAGTCACTCTATAGTAAATGATAGTAACCTTGGTCAGCATGTGATTATAGAATGAATGCAAGATTTCTGCATCATATAATTTGCTTTTGATGGAGGTATTCATTTTTCTTTTTGGCATTGTAATGAGCATGGAAGCATTTGCATTGACAGGAGGTTTAAATTACAAGCCACCACCCATTCTTCTTCAGTGAGCAGTGGTGTCTTCAAGTTCCAGTCACTGTCCTTCTAAAGGACAGTCAGTCCTGTGGTCAGACTTCTTGTCAGCCAACATTTCTGTTCAGTAGAAGATAAGCGTAGGGTGAATATGATATTTCAGCTACATTTGATTGAGCAAGTGGCTATATTTAACAAGACTTTGCTCTCTCTGACCAACAAGCAAACAAGTGCTCTGGTGAACACACAGTGCAGTAATAATACAGAATTGAGGACTCTATCAAGAGACTGTAAGAGAACAGACTTTACTTTTCAACATCATCGTTCAGACACTTGCCACCCAAACCCGAATCTTCAGCTTGACCATAGTTATCTTACAGCTTAGGCACAATATAGCCATAGTAGGCACTGGAAGATCTAAGCTTGGACACAAAGATGCTCCCATTCTAAAGGAAGGATATAATCATTGCACCTACTTTGATGCTTGTGGGAGGTCAGATCCAATGATAATACACCCTGCCTGTACTCCATACAGGTTGGGCTGGCAAATATCTTTGCTTTTAACATGCTCCAGATATCCTGTCTCAACTCCTTCTTAGACTTGTGTACAAGTAACGTGGATCATGTGTGACAATGTGCTGAGATGCTCAGCCTCCTGCTGTTGTGTACCAGATCAAATTGCTCCTCCCAGGTAATGTCTAACACGATGGGCTGCAGTAGATGAGGAGAACTAAACAGAACATCGAAAATAGAGAACTGATGTTCTTCATGTGAGAAAAGAAACATATCAGATACAGACAGTTGCAATAATAAGGGGAGGAAAAGTACCAGTCCTTTCAGTGTGGATATGTTTTATTTTTATATCAGTAAATTTTAACTGACATTGGGCTGTTTACCTGAGGAAATAATGCAGTGGAACTGTGATGGGAAAGCGTTACTATCCTAAATCCTTATGTAGACTTTCATTCCAGCATGAGTGACTTCTTGGGTGAGCTTAAACTCTTAAACGCTTCAGCAGGTGACAAATAAAAAAAGATTTCTTACGTCAGACCAAAAGTTTCTGTACAGGAAATTTTAAATCTAGAACTATTTTATTTTAAACCAATCCTTTAGATCATAGCAGAACCTTGGTTTTGTGTGCACCTAGTGTAATGGAAGATGGAATGATTCAGCACATCACTGAATATGATTTTTGGGAATTGATTTAACTCTTTCTGCCTTTTTGACCAAAATTCAACATGGGAAGCCTTGCAAAACTCACAGCTTCTGCTGCTAGCTAGCACCACAGGAGTAGGTCTGCTACTATGGCTGTGTGACTCCCACACTTGACTTACAGAGCAGCTCTTACTCTTGGCACGCCCAGACCTGCCATGGTGTGATGGGTTTTGAGTTCTCGCTGAGAGCTGAGCCAGTGAGAGCCTCCCAGCAGCAGCAATTACACCAACAGAGCTGTGCCTGTAGCAGTACAGCTCATGCTGCTCAGGAGAAGTGGCACAAAGAGTCTCCGTATGAGGCAGTGGTATAATGCCATAATTCCATTACTCCACCGAGCAGGCTGTGGGTTTAACTGCCCTTGCTCAGGCAAGGACCACTTTAGCAATTAATTATGCACATGCTGCAGTTTATGTTGGTAACAGCATGCCTAGTTCAAGTAGATGTGATAGATACAGGTGTTGAGGCCAGTCCACAGCATGACTGAAAGCCTGCAAGCAAACAAGCTCTAACAGATGAGGCTGCAAAAGCAAAAGTTGAAGCCAGGCTAGAAATTTTATCCTAAGTATGCATAAAATGCAAACGCCTCATCTTTTTTCAGTTCTGCTGAAAAGAAAAATGAGCTGTGCAATGGAGTCTTTGCCCAGAGTTTTATCTCCTAGTTTAAAATCAAGCAATAGGGAGTCGGGGTGGAAGAACAATGCAGAGTCAGCATGCTCACTGCAATGCAAACATGAGCGTTATCTTAAATTTGCCCCGAGAGAGCAGAAAATAAAGGTATAAGCTAGCAAAGCATTTTCTTATAGAACCTCTTCTGTGCACTGAGAGTGCCTTAGCCACTGTCTCCTTAAGAGTCATTTGGTTTAATTATACTAACACTGGTTAACATTTTGATGTCCCCAAACCATATAGTAAAGATCAGTGCATGTAAGTGCATCTGCATGTGGATGCATCTGTAGGAAAGAAATAGGACACTGAGCCTGAGTGCTGGGACTTAAGCAAACAGATGCAGAGCTGGAAGGACCTGGGCTGTGCAGATTTGCCCATTAGCCAGGGTTTGCTTAGGAGTGGTGGCAAATTGCAGTCACCCTGAGAGCAGATCTTGGGAAGGAATCTGAGAAGACAGCATGCCTTGGTGGAGCACAGCCCACCTAGGGAGCCCTGCTGGCATGTCAAGCAGCACCAGCACTGCTCAGTGGTGTGGGGAAACAGCCAGGAGGGAGTAGAGTCTTAAACCCCACTGCTCCTTTTGTCATCTTGACAGTGATGCATTTGAGCTGGGGAGAAATCTGTATATTATAAAGTGCTGTCGTCACAGTGTCCCAGTAATCTCAAAAATGTCCAGATTTTGTGCTATCCTGATGTGTGGTTTTGTTCACTTCCCCAACTGCATGAGATGTGGGACTCATCTCTTCTTGATGCACTTCTGGAGCTGTGGAGATATGCCCTGTGTTGGTAAATGTGACCTGCATTGGTTACAACATGATACACGTGGTAGGCAGAGCTAAGCTGAAACAAAATGTACTGGCTGTCCTCAAGTGTCTATTCTTGATTATGCAGTGATAAGGTGATCTCAGCCATCCTAAAAATTGTGGGTTTTGCTTGGGTCATGTTAAAGGGGGCATTTGGAAATTGGTATTTTTTCTGCAGCGGAGATCACACCTACAAATACAGCAACAAAAACAATTACATTCCTGACCTCAGACTTCCAGCTTCATGGAAATCTCTCCTTTCCCCTCCTGTCTCTGTCTGTGCTACCCAAAAAAGGACAGCACACTCAGGGACACCCAATGGATGACACTGGGACTTTTGCATCGTGGTCAGTGACTCTGCCTGGCAGTGAGGCTGACACCTGCAACCCCGAGGCTCCTTCCACCTGAACTCCTGTTTGTCATCAGCCCTCCCTGTAGGGACACCCCCCTTTTCTCTGCCCAAGTGGCCTCACATGTGTCCAGCCCCAGCACTGCTGCTTCTGGTGGCCATGGGCAGAAGCAGGGTGAGATGACCTCCTGTGCTAACCAAAGAGGCTGAGCTTTTCTGCAGCCACCAGCTTAAACACACCCTGTTTCTTGAACTTTGCATTTATATTTTACTAGAGTCTGGAATCATTAGAAAGTTTTTCTTCTGTGACCAGAGGACTCCAATTTGACAAAGAAAAATGCATACAAAATCTGCCTGTTTGGGAAGACTGCTGAGTTAGACAGGTTTTCCTGGCTGATGCTGCTGGGCTCCACGGGATGGCATCACCCTCACTGCCCAGCATGACAGGCTGAGATCATTTCCACTACAGAGCCACTCCAGAAGTGTGTCTTTTCCCCGTGACTGTATGAGGAACTCAGGATATATTTTGAGAATATTGAAAAATAAATCCCTCAAGAAATAAAATAAAATAAAATAAAATAAAATAAAATAAAATAAAATAAATCCCCCAAACTTTTGTTAAAGTTTTAAATATTATACAATTATTAAGTCATGCTAGACTTTTACCTGTGGCCAAGCATGTTAAATTAGTTAAACAGTTATTTCCTGTGCTTTGAAGCCAGATATTTCAACACCGCAGGTAGTCTGATAATCTCTCAGCTGCACCATTTACCAGGCAAATAGCTTCTCTGTGTAAATAACATAGCCAACACAGGGATATAAACTAATGGATAGAACTAGATCAAGCTGTAATATGAGTGCTTCAAATTATACCCAGATTGCCTAGGGAGCGATGACAAACAAAACCAGATTCTCATGCTTGTCTCCTACAACCAATAACCTGCACAACCACATTCACATGTGGCCTGCAACAAGCTGTCCTTAAAAATGCTGGCGGTTTTCAGTGCCCCAACACCAACGACACTGGATGTTTCAGCATCAGTTCTGGTCAGAGGCTGGGCACTCTGACACATGAATGAGCACACAGGGGTTTTGCCACAGCAACTTCTGTGTTGCTGTCACAGGACTGACAGTCATTTACAGCTGTGAAGATTTGTTTTAAAATAGTTTTTCCATGTAACCATGAAGAAAGCAACCTACTAGAGATTTTAGCTGTGATTTCATCTCATCTCAGTGAGCTGCTGTCCTTTGTCAGTGAGTAGAGGCATGCTGATGCCTTCCACTACTCTGTAGCTGACTGGCTCAGCTACTGAAGATAAGATAGAATAAATAATGATGAAATCTTATTTCTTATAGCTATCCAGGGGAAAAAAAAAAGGTGCTTTTGGTCAAGTTGCTAAACATCTAGTGACTGAGTAACAGGGTATCAGTGTATCAGATAAGATAAGGAGGCACAGAAAAAGGAGTCCTACTGATGCCTGTTGTACTGCTTTCTTCGGTTTCTGGAGTAATAAAGCAGTTTGAAATTCTGTCTGTGGGACAGATCTCCTCAACAGAGCTCTGGGCCTGTTATCCCCAGAGAGGTCACTCAGAAGGTCCCTGGGCTGTGGATCAGCCTCCTGCCTGGGGTTGTCCCCTTGCCCCTCCATGATGTGGCCCTTTGCCAGCCTTCCTCACAGTCTTGCCGCTCAGCTGTGGGGAAGAGCTGAATGTCCTGTGGCCCAACATGCAGCAGGAGGCTTGACAGGAGGGCAGGCCAGGGGAGAGTCTTTAGGGGAGAATCGGGACTGCCACCCAGGGCTGTCTCCTTGCCTCTAATTCCTCTTCCCCCTGTTGCACCAACTTTTGCCTTTCGTCCAACATTGGTCCACAAGGCTTGAAGCACTTGGCAGAGCTCACTGACTGACTACAAAGGGGTGCTCTGAGGGGATGTTTTCTTTCCAAAACATCAGTTCTTCATCTACCATTAGCCAGGCACTGAGAGAAGGGACCTCTGGTATCACTGTGTGAAGCTGATCTTGTGGTTAAACACTGCTTTTTGAGTAAACCCATGATGTATTCCTGCTTCAAATACTACAGAAGCTGGCATCCAGGGAAGATTTACCACTTCCTTTCTGGACACAGCATATGAGTCTCTTGCATATTTCACGAGCTTCTTCCCCTCTTCCCTCCTCAGTAACCTCCAGGAACATCCTCCCATGGCTGGCATGCTGTGTTACCTTGCACTGGATAGGGTGTTTTCATATTTCATTTAGGAAGCAAGAAAACTTTAGGGTGGTTTGGTCCCTTAGCTCTACCCAGGTGTGCAGGGGACTCACTGATATTACCAATTTTTTTTTGCATCCAAGTAACAAAGTAGGTGACTTGAATTCCTGCCATTTTCTTATACTGAAAATCTTGTTATGATGGAAAAACATGCCTTGTATGCAAAGATGATAATTTATCGGTAGTATTTTTAAAATCTCAACAGTTTTATCCAAGAATTAATAGCCTGGTTACAATACTAAAATTTACTCTTCAGATTATGTATAGTTAAAATTTTTACATGCAAATTTTTTAGTACCTTCCCTATTCTCTTGTTTTAGCTCACCCTTTCTCTGTCCCACTCATTCCTCAGGCTGATGGCTTCAGCCCTAAGGGAAGGGATGGCCACACCCTTGCCGAGAGGAGCACAAGAGGCAGATGTAACCTCTGTGCTCTGGGGTCTGCTTGGGATTGCTGTTACACATTTGCTCACATGTTCTTCCCCTTGCTTTCCTTCATTGTTTCACAAGGTCCACAGTACACCTGGACACAATACCTGTGCTGTGTTTTACATACACTGTGTACTCAATCTCTGTTCTAGTTGCTAGTTATGCCCCAAACTGGTTTCACCCAGCTCCCAACTCTACAAAGCTTTGATGACCAGTGACTGAGCACTGGTGAGATGTTCATAGCTCTGAGGTGTCCCGTATCATCCTGTGCTTGTTCTCTCCAGTCCCCTGTTATCATCCCACCATGTCTGTATGCCTTCATTCTAGGGCCACAGACACTTCATTCTGTGCAGAACTCCTTGTTCTTAGTACCTCCTGGTTACAGAAATATCTGCATACAATTATACAAAGCTAAGGAAAAATTTAAACTATTACTATTAGATAATAGCACCCAATTGCTGGCTAGTTACTGTTACAAGCAAAGAAGCTGAAACAAAACCCTGGGCAGGCCCAGACAGGTCCTAGCAAAGCCTGACAAGTGCAGAGACCTGAGGCCTGTGCTGTTTAACACAAAGCAGGTTGCTGCATTACAAGCAACAACAGCACTGCTGTATTTGTGAAGTCAGAGGTTGTATTGACCTGTGTCTTTCCTCCCGCTGGGCAAGAGCTATCAGATCACGCCTGCCTGAGTACATAGGGAGTTTTTCCTGTGACTCTTGTTTGTAGGGAGGCTGAAGGGTGTGGGTTGGGAAGTGAGGGGACTTTTTGTTCCCTACCTCCAGGTACAGCTTTAGTGATGGTGCGAAAAGAGCAAAACCCTAAATGCCTGCTTCAACAAACAGGGTGTGAGCCCAGGAGGCTGCTGCAGTCTTGGGATGTGGCACTCGGAGGTTCTTGGGCTACAGCTGATGGCGTTGCCCGGGTGCAGTCAGTGAAACAGGACTGGCATCCGGCCAAGAGACAAGCAGGTTACCCAAACCTGGGATCACCACAAGCACAGCTGTGAGTTCCATCCTCACACTTTATAGCTGTGTCAGCTGTGGCAATGCCTAATGAACCTGATCATTAATTGCCCCCGAGATGCATCTCTGGCTCATTTATATCCTCACATTGCCCATCACACCAAATGGCAGTAGCCCAGCGACCTAAAGCTCTGCCTTTCTGCCCAGCCTTCCTCACTGTGCTGTGAGTGCCCTCAAGATGGTTTGTGGAAGGCAGAGAACCCTGTTTATTCCCGCCCTGCATTTTTTGGGAAGGAGAGAGGAGGACCTGCTGGCGCCGCAGCTGAGCCGGCAGCGTTCCCCTCCTGCACGAACAAACGGTGCCGGCGAGTGGGAGGGATAAAATGTTAGTCTGCAGGAGGGAGAGTGGGAGGCTGTGAAAAAGAGCTGGTCCGGAGAGGAAATGAGGAGAGTGAGTGCAGTCAGGAAAACCTGTTTTGTTGCTTGCAGCGACGAGAGCAGGATTAAGAGAGTAGGACTATGGTGGATGGGGGGAGAGATGAGAACGGGCCACATAACAGCACAGCGCAGCACGGATGTAGGCAGGGAGCAAGCTGTCTGCTGCTCTTTTGTGCTGAGTGTGGTGCCTGCCTCTTCTTAACACTGTCTCTGGCAAATCCTGCAGTGGAAAATCACAGAATGATGTCAATACAGCAGGAGCTGTTGCCTGATGAAGCAAGTCTAGCAAACGGCTCCTGGACGCCGGTCTTGATTGACGGAAGTCCCCTGTGGGAATGGCAGACGCCCCTCGCCACCACCACTCTGTCCTCCCACGGCTGGCACCACTCACTGTCCCTGTAACCTCCCGGCACGTTTTACAAACGCGGAGAGATCGTAGAAAAGATGCAGTGAGAGGAGAAGCACAAACTGTGAGGTGCTAGTTCTTCGCAGCAGCATATCTGCTCCTGTGCCTCCCTCCTACTGCCCTGTGGGCTTTTTTTCCTGGAATTTGTGAGGAAAACAGAATTCCAGCATCCTGCTTGTGAAGGGGGCACGTCTGTGAGGGCACCAAGATACTAAGGGTAGGAAAGGAAGGAATCTCCTTCCAAAAATAAGGATTAACAGCCTGCAAAAGCTGATTTAGCTTATGTGAGAAATCATCTTCAAACCTCTCCCAAAACCACAAGGGGACAACTTTCCTCCTACTATGCTGTATTTCTATGTTTATGTCTTCACCCACTGCAAAGCGGTTTACAAGGGAGCGAGCACTATTTAGTACATCTGTAGCCCCTGTTTCTTCTACACTTCTTGATGTAAACTCAGAATCACTCTACTAAAATCAATTATGTCCATTTTTCAACTGCAACTCTAGGGAATTCAATACATAACTGAGGATCTCGCCTCTTTGAGCTCTCTACCCCCTAAAGGTTTTACTGTTGCTTTGCTGGATGTCCATTGCTTAACAGCAGTTAACAGTAGGAGTGATAACAGCTGAGGCTGACCCCACTGAGGCTGCACCCTGCAACTGTATTTCAGGGAGATGAGAACCTGCAGTCAGGCAGGAGGCCTTGTTAATTACTCCTGTATGGGTGTTGGGCCACAAAGCCACCCAAACAGATGGAGGAGTGTGGAAGAAGGTGCCAGAAAAGTACATGCATTTCTGTCACTCTGAGTCCTGCCTTCGATGCTATGAGTTGTTGATATATTCATCTATACTGAGACTGTATTTAGTAAAAAAAAAACATTAAGCATCGTGTTAACAGAGGGTATTTACTAGAAACACAGAGCAGAAAGGGGGCTTTCCTTTAGACTGCAATAGGGGAGACAATGCTTTGCACCAGACTAATAAAATCACACGTGCTCTTAATTTTGCAGAGGGCACACAAGACCTTGCTGAGGCTGTGTTTGCTTCCCAAGCCATTTGACTGGTTCCAGTGTCATTGCCAATGACATGACACCATTTCTTCTCCTTCCAAACCCCACAACTTTAGGGAAAACAGGGCCAATTGTTCCCTTTCTGGTACCAGTTGCCGCGGCAGCTCTACTGAGTTCTGGCTCCCAGCCAGCCGTCAAGCTGCCCTATGTTCTACCTAGGTGCCTGTCACCCCCTACCTGGGTCAGATGATTTGGTTATCGTGTGCTCCTTACTTACATTTTTGGCTGTAAAAGGACAGCATTTGAAAGATCTTTAATTTTTCAGAGCCTCCTTATAGGTTTATCACAAATCTCAGCTGACAGTATGCTTGTGTAATTGCCATCCAAATACCTCACCTTCCCATTCAGCTACATCCTCCTTCTCACCACTGATGGATACATGTGTGATAAGTCAGTAACTCCATCTAAATCTGTCAAATTGGCAACACGTGGTGAAAATCTTCAGATTCAAGGCAGATTTGATCCTCCTGCTCTCCTTTAAGCTGCAAGAAACTCAGGAAGATTTGCTGCTAGATTGATACTAAGAATGATGAAAGGTTTCTGGTACAGAAAGCAGGGGGTTTTTTGGCTGAAGGCAGATTTTCACATTCCTAGTGCTGTCTCCATTAGAAGCTTCAGGTTCCTGTGACCCTGCAATGTTGATCCAACTCTTCCCATCTCATATTTACTTACAGTAAATTACAACCACTTCTGCTTTGTTTGCAAGTATGTTCATAATTTTACCTGCTATTCTGGCTGACTACCTCATATTAAGCAGGAGTCATCCATTGTAACATAAACATTTCTCTCCAAATGCTGGCAAAGTTTAGGTCTTTCCTTGTCTTAGTCAAGTAAAAAAGGCATTCTTTTCTAGCTGAATTTAAAACAATTTCTTCCTTCCTCTTCAGCAAGTGTCGCGGTCAATACCGATAGTTTTTGATGATGACATAAAATAAAAACTGTTACTAAAAAAGAACCATATATGAGCTGTTACAAGTGGAAATAAATCATGTCATGCATTTTTACGTCTTTAATTAGTAGTAGCAAACAAAATTCATATGTCACTCCAGCTAGTGATGGTCGGGTTAACTATTTTTCCTATGAAGAGTGTACTGTTTGTATCTCTATCAAAAATCAGCATGAGGAAGGGACGGCTGAATTCAATGGTTGAAGGAAGAGCCATTCTCATTATTTCAACAGCAGTTGCTGCTGCTGCCTCAGTACCTCTCTCATCAACATCCAGAGAAGCCTTGTGAACAACCTAGGAAAAAAGAAAATAGAGTCACTCTGGGCAGTCAACAGCCGCTTGAGAAATGAATCAGATTCCTTCTAAAGAAGCCCTGCTTTGAGGGACCCACTGAGAAGTGAGTAGAGGCAGAAAAGCTGTATTATTGTAGTCATGGCCACTTAAATGAGGGCTTGGATGGAGCTATGGAAATCTCATTTAAAAAGTCCAAAATATTGGATGAAGGATAAAGGCTCCACCTGTAATTGTTTGTCTGCACCTCCAAAACTGAGTCTCCAGGGTGAGAAGGACAGGTTGTGATGTTCCTGGGAGCATTAGTGCTTTTCGTTGAGGAGTCAGGGGTTGATGGTCCTCTCATGTTTCAGATACTGCCCAAAAAATCTTGGCCAATATCATTCTTGGAAAAGCAGACATGCAGCAATTTAATCTGATCTCCAGTGTCACTGAGCGCCAAACTCCTTTTGTAAGCTTGCAGACTGAGGCCTGGGTGACCCAGCTGCAGGCAAGCCAGGAAGCTGGGAGCTGTATTTACCTGGTGTTTCTGGGTGCCACCGATGGGTTTTCTTGTACGTTCGTGAAAGAAAGGAAAGGGCCAACAGCCACAGACTTACTTTGGAAACCTTCAGCTCTGGGGTGCCAGTGATGCCAGAGAGATCTGCCTGGTTGGTGAACACATCCACAATTCCCATCTTGCTAAGGGTGTTACTTATTTCATAGCTCCCAGAAATAGAAAATTTGGGGAAGTAGAGGTTCATAAAGCTGTTAGGTAGAAGAGAAACATAGAGGGTGGTGAGAGGATTTTTCGCCAACATTAAAGAGGGTGAGATGTTTGTGTAATTCCCATGAGTGTCAAATCCCAGGAGTTTGGACCCTGAATGTACAATAAGCACTAATTCAATTGCTGGTGCTTCTCATGGTGATACAAGCACTATCATTCTTAATAACAATAATAATAGTAACAATCGTACTGGTATTTATCTGGTGTTTTGCTTCAGGAAATCTGAGAGCACTCTGCTAAGTAGGACAGTAACAAGAGCCCCTCTTTACAGGCAGAGACGAGGGACAGCCCATGTCACTCAGGAAGGTGGAGAACTGAAGAGAAGTCAAGTCTGCTTGGGGAGAAGTGTTGCAAATCCCAACATTTCAAATCAAATAAGTATTTTTGACATAACTGGGGCATTTGGCATGGCCCCAGGAAAGGTCTGTTCCCTGCTGCCTGCACATTTGGATGCCATGTCCTCTAATTGCCTTCCTCCTCTGGGCTGGTCATGATCAAGTTTGCCTTTGACTATGAGCAGTTCATGCCTAGTATACTTTCTGTTGGATTTCTTTTCTTGCCCTGTCCAGGGATCCTCGGAGCATCCAGGTCACCCACAGCAGTGATTACCCTTTAGGTAGCTCAAGTCTTTTGCTGCCTTGCCCAGAGACAGCTTGGGTTGAACAGCAAAACAGATGGGACCCTGACTGCTGTGCTGTAGCCCGCATGTGATACTGCCCAGTGCACCAGAAGAGGATGGGACCAAGTGTATCGGCACTGGAATCAACAAAACAGTAGAACAGAAATTGCCATTTGGTTCTCACAGTTTCTCCCATGAAGAACTTATTCCTATATTGATCCTGACTGACCTTGCACCACAAATTCATTTAGATAAGGGTTTTCCTGATATTGCAGCTGAGAGCGATACATTTTTTATTTTTGATATTTGAGATATCACATTATTAGCTCATATTCAGTTTGCTACCCATTATGTTTTTACTAACTGTGCTGGTATTTCTGTGATGATGCACTGAGATATATGGGTGTGAACTGCACAGCCTTATTAGTTGTGAATTAGGGCAGAGCTTGGTAAATTAAGCATGTATTAACTTGATATTACTCATCTACTGTTGCTAAGATCTCCTCTCCCAGACAAACAAGGTTGTAAAATGCGTTAGCTGATGTTGGTGTCAATGGTTGAAGCTAACAGAAACTCATTAGATTTTTATAGTTTCAAAACAAAATGCCAGAAAATCAGGACATCCACAATTAATCACTTGCCTGTTCTAACATCAACTGTATGCTGCAAGATAATTGTGTAGGACATACCATGTCTGTAAGCACTACTACAAACTGTGTAAGTTATGCTTTATTTAAGGTTTAGACTTATTCCTGAGTCAGTGTCTCAGTGACATGTGAGAGGTAAAACACACTAGCTGAAATCTCAGTACAGAAGATTTGGCTTAAAATTGTGACCATTCTGCTCAGTCCATGGAGTATTTTAGAAACGCCAATCTAGGCTTGCTGTTCAGGATGGTCTCTGCTCTGGTTGGGAGAGCAGCAAGTCACTCAGCCATCAACAAAAGAATAGTTAAATATCAACCAGCTGCAAGATTTTTACAGCTAGGGCACACAAGCCAAAAATAACCCACTCAGTTCCCAGCATCACCAAGTTCATAGTGTTTGCATTCCCAAAAAACAAGAAATACTATAAATTAGGTGCCATTGCAGCTGACTGGCAGAAGATTACCTCTGGAAGAGATGGTCTGACCATTTCTGGATGGTTTCCTTGTCCAGGGTTTGCTCTAACTGCTTCATTTTCCCTTCTGCTGGCAGAACAAGAAATGCAGTAGCACTCCCATTATAATGCAGTCGTACCACAGTGCATGACAGCTCCTCATCAAAATAGAAGTCAAAGCTGCCCATCTGGTGCATCATAGGGACTTTCACAGTAGTTTCAGCATCCACAAAGAAGTCCCTTTCTTCAGTATGCTCTGGTTTAAAAGGCTTTTCCCAGCTGCCTGATACAGAGAAGGAGAATTTGACTGAATATCCCATGTTCTATCCCATCACAGACTAAATTTTTATAGCTAGTAAATAATATTCACCTATTTCTCCATAGGTTAAATACAGAATTTTCAAACATAACACTTTAAAATGTATATCACAGTAATGCAAGGATCTTTTACTTGTTCAAAAGAGTGCATTGGATCCCACTTTCAATTTATGTTTCAGATGCCAGTAATGAAATAATTAGGTGGGGTTTTTTGTACCTACCACTGCTTTTCTGTTCAGGGGATCTAAGTGGCCTTTCTATAAACATCATCTGTGTACTCATACACTGCATGCACCTAATTTCTATTGAGTTTAATCATAAGCCTCAATTTGTAGATAAAATAATGTAGGATCTCATATCTGAGTGGTGTTATGTCAGCCTTAAGGGCACATCTGACCCACATCAGAAATGCAGAGTTTCTGCTTTGTTCCTTAAAATGTTCTCCCCTATTCATCACTAGCTTCTCCCATATATAAATGTATGTATGTATAAAGGACTCTGATAGGGGAAAAAAAAAAGAGTGTGTAGTAAATTAGGCTACTGAATCATGCATAATTTTAAAAAGAGGCATTAGGTCATGTATAAGTCTCAGTGCCTTCACTGAAAATTAGAAGAGCATGGGACAATTGGAGTTATGGTTAAACCCAGGAGCACCAGCTCAGGCTGCATGGAAGGCTGTGGCTTGGAGCAGAGCTCCTGGAGCTGTCACAAACAGAAATAAGCCTGTGTGGCCTCCAGCTGCCTCCCCATGCTGAGAGGGGTCCTGTCACCTCTCCACCACCTCCACTATGCCATTAGGGGACCTTCTGGCCCAGCAAAGAGCATTTGAAATTTTCCCCAGACCAGTTCTCAGTCAAGGTAGCCAACACTAGATCTGTTGATAAGAATGAATAGTGAGAATGTGAACCCTAGAGGACTTACTTACCTTTAAAGAAAACAAAGCTAGCCAGAAGCATTACAGTTTGTGGGTCCATGTCCTTGACCAAATTAGTAATTTTCCCATGTGTTTTCCTCTCTATATAATCATTGATCTGCTTTTCAGCTTCTGTGGGTTTGTTAAAGTCAGTGGTAAAAGCCTCCAGCTGATACAGAGCTTTGGCATCATCTAAAAACTTTTTTAGGAGTTTCAGCTTCTCTGTTACAAAGATGGCATTCCCCATGTTGAGCTGGACTCCGCCCTCAGGATGGCTCAGCATGTGGATTAGGTTGTGGAAGCCTTCATGTATCTCTTTCTCCTGAATCTCTGTAAGGTTGAAGGCGAGTCCTTCCAGGATCTGAGACTGCGTGGCTGATCTAGCTCCAAGAGCCAGCATCGCAAACGCAGCGGAGATGCTCACAGGAGACAAGAAAATGTTCTTATTAGGTGTCTCCTGTGTGACCTCCCTAAAAAACTGGAATGCAAAGTCAGCATTGTTTGGCACAAGTTTGAGGCAAGCGAGCGCTTCACCTCCATGATGTATGTGGTGTTTAGGGTCGTTTGGATCATGTCCATTGTGGTCACTGGGTGGGAGCTGACTGTGGGCAACAGCATGAAACCCAGCCAGTAGCAAACTGAGGTACAATGTGGTCTTCATGTTCTTGTATTAAAATCCTGTAGAAAAAAACAGGAGATGATATTACTGTGGTAAGTAAATTAATGAAGTAGAAATAGTTATTCTGTCATTACCACTGAATAAAAAGTCTTATCTCTTTCTTTTGTCCTCAGTTTCCATGTTCTCCAATTCTTGCCAGATTTTTTTTTTATTTTCCCAGGCCTCCTGGCAAGTCTCCGACAACTCTTTCTGCCACCCCCACCCTAAATACCTGCAGAGACAAAATTCAGCATGGATTAGTTGAATACACAGCACCCTCAGCAGGCTGGAGAATGGAGCATATCCCATCAGAAAACACCTCGTGGCTAATCACTGAAAGGCTGCGGTACCTCTGTGCTTTTGACACTGATGGTCTGAATAATTCCTTGAAAGTTCATCGTAGAAGTCTGGCTGTTTTGTGAGTTAGGGGAGAAAGTGGAAATTCATGCAAGTGAGCAGCAATCAGTAGCTACATGGAAACAGAATATGAGCAAATAGGCAGGCAGGAGATCTTTAAATAAACTTTTGGTCAGATTGATAAGGTGCCCTATTTAAAAAAAGGACAAATAGTGGTGTCTATTCTTCAGCAGCAATCCAGATATAAACCCCTACCTCTCTAAGGAATAGGTGGGGTTTTTTTCCTGAATAGAAATTATGCAATGTTCTAAATAAGAACCTGAAACAACATGTTGTCTCTTCAACCAAACTGTTGGAGTGGGTTCATTTTCAGCATGGCAGAAGCAATCAATGTCATTAACAAAGAACAAGGCCATGTTTTCATCAGCTGCTCCACTGGTCAAAGGGCGAAGTGTTTATCAGTGTGTTACACTTGGCTGTGGTAGCCTCATTTCGTTGCAGAGCTGACACTCTGCGCTGTATAAGCTCTTAAAAAGAGACCTTGGAAATGGGGATATGAATGTCCCAATAGGCCTAATTTCTGAGGAGGAATCTAGGGCAAAGAAATGGTGCAAGAGTTGCACAGAGTTTGAGGAGATAATGAGCCAGATTTGCTAAAACTGTGCACAGAGAGATGTATTACACCAATTGCACCTTTCATCTCTGGCATGACTCAACTTGAGAGACTCGTCAGAAAGTGCTACACTTATGGTCTTGCTTTCTCTCTAAGATCAGAGGGAGCAATTTGTGTTAGTAGAAGAATATCCACTTACAGTTAGACTCATGAGAACAACAAAACATTTTCAAGCTATAATCAAATATTCAAACATTTACATGTTTGTTATAAGTAATTTTAAAAAGAAAGCCTATTTAACGGCATTACTGACAAGTGTAGGAACTGTAAGGGTTGGGTTCTTGGTAACTACATTTTCAGTTACTGTACGCAGTAGTTTTAAATTATAGTTTGGTCTCCTCTGATTTTGACATTGAAATACTTCTCCATGTATCTAGATACTTGTAACTCAACATAAGAGCTTCAGTTCTGAATTTTTAAAACTGCTATCAACGAGCCAATGTATTAGTCAGACTTTGAAAAGAAATCAACTCCCAAACAAAAGCATCAGAGCTAAGCCTAATTTATTTCCACATATCCAGCAGGCTGATTCAGAAGCTGCTATGAATAAATTATTTACTATGAAGTATTTACTCAGCTGCAGTCATAATTTATTAAGAATAACATGAATACCAAAAAAGAGAAACATTTCATTTTAAACATAAGTTGCCACCTGTTCTCTATCTCATCACATTTAATATTTATTACAAAATATAGCACCTGATAGATAGGCTTTTCTATGTATACCTCAAACTGCCAATTCTATTTATTTGGAATGCAAAGCAGAAAAGGAGTTTAACTGACTTGACCTCAAAATTATGGTGAAAGGATATAGAATGGTTTTGCTGTCAGGGTTCTGTAAAATATTGGTTACAGTTTACTGAAGGCTATTTTCCCTATCCTGATATTTTTTCTCTATGTAGTTACAACATGTTCTCATTTTGTGGTTAATTTATGTACTTTCATGGAATTAATTTCATTTTATTACAGCTCTGAATTAACAGATAATTAAATACAATCTGAATCTGAATCATCCATCTGTTACTCAGTACTGGCCAATCACAAACTGCCAAGACTCATGAGTCAGACATCCCAAAAATCTTGATAATAGTTAGTTTTAAAGGCATGAGATTATAAAAGACTTAGTAGTTGTGATTTGTAGAGGTCTTTTTTTGTTGTTTAAGCCTTGAAGATACAAGTGGCCCTCTCCATTAGTCCGTTTTTTGAAACCTAAAGGTACGTTTATAATAAGATTTGCACCCTCTGAACCTTCAAAATATGACTGGGGATTGTTACTTCATATTTGACACTTACTATTTCATTTGATGTTATTGTGGCTTCTGGGTAAGCAAGCGATCATCCACTGACAAATTGACAAAAGACACCCTTTCAGCATGAAACAGAAGATGCAGATTCTCATATGGTCTTAAAGATTGATAGATTTTCCTATGGAGCATAGTTGCTAACGATTTATTGAAAGCAAAGAGCTGAGAACCTGTGCTATAAAGCCTTCAGGAAATTCCCAATCTGAAGGAGTTCAGTTTGCAGAAAGCTCTTTAAGACCTTTACTTACATAATTTCCAGAAAAAAACCAGTTTATCCATGAACATGGCAGTAGAAGTGAAATTCAATTCTAGTTCTAAATCTAGTCTGACTTGTTGAATAGCCTGGAATGAAAACACCTCTACTTCTGCCTCTTTTCTTTGTGTGTGTTGCACAATGACAGTATATTTGTAGTGTTCAAGAATAGGTTCCTCTAAAGAAGAGCTTTCAATCAAATCAGACAATGATACAAGAGCACGCCAGCACTTGGTGGACAGTGTTTTTGGCAATTTATCTCTAGTGATAACACTTGCTGAATATATTACCTCTTCCCTAGCACACAATCTTCCCTACCATGCAGCTCAGAAACAAAACAGAGAACACTGGGATTAGCTGAAGTTACCTTAGAATACTTCCACCAGAAAACCTGGAAGTGAGCTGGCCTGAGTTTTCTGACAGAACTTGCTTCTTTGTGGATATAGCTGTTTTGTCCATTTTAGGGCTGATTTCTGTCTCTGTGATTTGAAGAGACAATTCTGAAGATAACTTTCAGCCTTTAGAAAGAACTTTCTGCCATGTATTATTCCAGGAGATGAATGTCCATCCCATACTACTCCCATAATGGGTCCTCACTGATAATCTCGTTTCAGACAACAGGAAAATTTGCACTACTCAAAAACATATGAAAGCATGAAATAGAAAAGCTGTTTGCTCACCAGATGGTGCTGCTTCCCTCCTGATTGTTTCTGAAGGAGGAAATCTGAGAAATTTGTTTCCTGAAAGCAGCACTGTGGGGGCACCAGGCACATCAAGATACAGCACCACCACCAGTGGTGTCTGCTGAACTAAATATCAGCTGCCCAGAGACTTGTTAAAAAAACCCACCCAAGAACACGAAAAATCACAAAAGAAGGACTTGACTAGTCATATCTGTGTGTGAGAACATGACCTCAGAAACCTACTGTCCAGGACCACCTCTTCAAAGGAGCATCACAAACTCACATGTGCTTTCCTGGCTGACCAGAAAGCTCTGCATATTTAATCATATGCACCTGAACAGGTTCAGGGCCTGTTCCAGACTGATCATCTAGACATTCACTTCTCTTGTCATTCAGAGTTTTGATACCTCTATGCCCAAGCCCCCGAGGAGATTGCAAACACAAGCCAAGGACGCTGGGCTCTTTGGAGAATCCAACCACTGTGAATATTTCATTAAAAGTAATTCCTTTTGCAGCAGAAATGTGGAAGCCTTCTTTACATTATCCTTCAGAAATGTATGTGACTGTTCACAGGGCTGGTTTGTGTTTTTTATATCTTCTGTGAGCCAGCTTAGTATTGGAGAACTCAGCCAGAAAGTGGCATCACCCACCTCTAGGCCTCCTTTTTCCTGGAAACAGGTGAACATGAGCTCTCACTCTTCTACCAGGCCACCATGTGTATTTGCTGTTGAACCTGAGTTACTGCACACTCTCAGGGATGAAGCATCACTGAGGCCAAGAGAATAAAAAAGTAGACAAAAAAGAATGAATGCAGTGGTTAGAGCAGTCAGGTGGGGATTTTCTTCTCTCTGCAAGAACAGACCAGACAGGTTCTCAGTTCCCGCATTCCAGTGTACACCTGGCCACAGCCTGGTTTCTGACTCATTGGAAATGTTGACCTCACTGTGATCTTCTGAACATGTGAAAATCACCAGTTTCTCACCTTCCCTCTCAATGGGCCTGTAATCTGATGATTACCTCAATAACGTCTCATCTAAAAGGGAAGTAGGCATTAGATATACCATTCCCTAAGCAATGGTATTTCTTGACCTTCAGTATAAAAATCATCAGAATTACTTAAAAAGAATCAACAATATGTTAAAAAAAATTTTAAGCACCCATTCTCAGGCTTTTAATGAATCAGGGCCTATTTCTAGCAGGAAGTACATCAGGGAAAGTCCCCCCTTTAGGATTTCCTGGCTCCAGAGACCACCTTGCTTTCTGACAAGACACCCTGCCCTGCTTTTAGATTCTTACTCCTCCTTCCAGTGACCTGACAAGGTGTAGGCAACTTGCCTCAGTTGTGGTGCCTATGTCCTTTATCTCCAGCTGACACAATAAAAACCTCTTTATCTAGGACAGATTTCAATATAAGATGCAACCCTAGAAAAGAATTAAAATTGATTGCCTGCAACAAGAGGAGACACTTTTGAAGTCTCTATAGGAAGCGAAAAACCACTACTTACAGCAGCTTCCAAGGATCCTGCTGTCTTCACCAGGACTACCCTGCAGCTCCCTCTCTTATTTATACAGTTAAATAGCATTGTGAAAGAAAAACGTCCTCTAGAAAACATTAACCAGGACAGACAAGCGTTACTACTTTAGGAATGGTGCAGAGTAAACAGTGAAGACAGTTTTTCTGGGCAAGCACCTGAGTTTTGCTGTATATGCATGGCCAAACCCTGCCTTTACTTAGAGCAGTCGTTAGAGTCCCCTGCATTTCTACACATCCTGCTGCTGGGACTCCAGCTACTCACTCAGGAAATACTTCACATGCATCATTAACTTCTGTAAACTGCATGAGTTCATACAGTAGAAGTACTGAAGTGAGTAAAATGGAACAAATAAATACTAGACATGAGCCTAAGGAAAAGACAGCTGGATGCATGCTGTAGCCAGATCTCAGTTTAGTATTTTTCACAGAGATATTTTGCTTCCTCTACACCAGACTTCTAATAGTTTTTATTTGGCATATTTATTTTAAATGATACACTATTTCTTAATTACCTACATTGCCATTAATAAGGGCCAATTTCTGGGGACATCACTTATAAACTTAAAATTAAAGCTGCAGTACTAGCGTTCGTAGTGGCTGGGGGTTGCTATAGGGACGTGCATCCAGGACCCCATGGCACCCAGCCCTCAGCCAGAGCGGTGTCACCCGGTGCCTCATGCAGCAATGGACTGAAAGACAGACTCTTGCCTGTGCTCCCAGTGTGGGCTGGCACAAGGTGCAGGCACTGCCTAAAGGCAGGCAGGGAGGGGCAGGCCAGTACATCAGAGCCTGCTTTCACACAGAGCGGGACCCATGCGGTCAGGCCACCTGCGTTTTACATGACCCCTTGTAAGGGTGTGCTCCTGCAGCACCCACAGAGGGACAGTCACAGGGACTGTGCTAATTGTGGGTATGACTGAGGGATTGGAAAACTCACAGGTCAATGCCCCAGTGAACACCTTCCAGCCAGGAGCATCCCCTTAGGAGGTAGGGGATTCAAGGAGAAAAGGTGCTATATGTCATAGAATCATTGAGGTTGGGAAATACATCTGAGACCATCAAGTCCAACCATTAACCCAGCACTGAGAACTCCATCACTAAGCCTTCTTGTTAAGTGCCAAATCTGCAGGTCTGTGAAATGCCTCCAAAGATGGCGATGCCACCACTTCCCTGGGCAGCCTGTTCCAGTGCTTCATAATCCTTTTGATGAAGAAATTTTTCCTAATATCCAATCTAAACATCTCCTCGCACAACTTGAGGCCATCGCCTCTGGTCCTATCAATTGTTACCTGGGAGAAGAGACCAACACCCACCCTGAAGCAACCTCCTTTCAGGCAGTCATAGAGAGTGATAAGGTCTTCCCTGAGCTTCCTTCTCCCCAAGATAAACAACCCCAGCTCCTCCAGCTCCTCCTCTTTAAGACTTGTGCTCCAGACCCTTCACCAGCTCAGTTGCCCTTTGCTGGATATGCTCAAGCACCTCAATGTCTTTCTTGCAGTGAAAATGCCTTTTCTTGTAGTGCACATTAAAGAAGGAATCTTTCAGAAAGAAAAGCTTTACAATAACAGGATAAATGTTTTGGTAGGATTTTCCTCTGGGCCGTTCCTCAGGGGTTAGCAATGAATGGAAGCGTTTCTTCTCCTCTCTTTTCCAGCCTGTATGCCTGCACATTTGCAACTACCAGTAGGTACAGCATGGAAGGTTCTATGCATTTACGGCTGTTGGAACTTCTGCACATCCTTTCCTTCCTGGCTCCTACCTCTTTCTCTTCAGTGGGTGCCTTTCACCTGTGCAAAGGTAAGCAGAGTGGTTCAGTAGGAGTTTTGATCCAGACTGCTAGAAAATGTGTTTGAATTGTTTACAGACTGAAAAAAGCAGCTGGACACATGCAGACTGTTTTTCTGTAAAGTAGCAAATGAAAATAACCTCTGAGGTTACAGAGGCTTACCTAAAACATATTCAGACTGAAGATGAATAACACGTGTACCGAGAGAAAAATGAGAGCACAATTAATGGAAAAGTTCAGCTATGAGTAAAGTTACTGAAAAAAGTGAAGGAAAAAACAATTGACTTAATATGACTTCATTTAAGAGCAATTTGCTTTTGCAATTGGAAGTGCCATTCACCTGCTGACATTTGTATGGGAGTGCAAGAGGGAAAATCAAGTAAATAAAATCTAATCTGTATCAATCTCCAGTGTTATATCCAATGTGATACCTGTTTTCTTTTTCCTCATCTGTGTAACAGTTTCATCCAATCATGTAAGCCATCCTGAAATTGTCTGAGACTCTGTTTCAATATTTGATATCAGAATATGTTGCACATGGACTTGCAGCTCTCTTTTTATGCAGGCAGTAGGCTTATATAGGCACTGTTCTGGTATTCTGAAAGACAGGAATACTTCCATTTGGTTCTCTTGGTCTGGAATATTAGTCTTATTGCTTTGAACCCCAAGTTACTCTGAAGTTTTTAAAGTAGTATTATTATTATTATTATTAAAGGACCTTAATAATACTGTTTCATTTTTTAGTAAATTGACAACATTAAAGAGTCATACAATATGAATTCCCTTGAAAACACGCTGGCCATAGTCCAAAAAGAGTTATTTAAGTTAGAAGAACTGTGTGCTTGCTTCTCTAGCAGAGAAACACTTTCATCTTTTTAAAATACTTAACTAATTTCCTTGAAAGGCATTTTAAAACACAATGGGTTTTTGCTATTCTGATGATGCCCTCTGGAGTGCAGAGAGCAGAGAGTCCCTCCTGTGATAGCACTGAGTAAATGTCAGTGTGGAGCCGGCGAAAGCTGTATCCCACTCTCCCCTGCCAGGCTACATTAATTTGTGGAGCTCTGTGTTTCAAGATGAAAGGCACTCGTGGTTACAGGGAACAGTTCAGCAGTGACCTGCTGGAAAAAGTGCCAGTACAGAGCAAGCACAATTGTGTCAAGTGCCTGCTCCAGTGCTTCCAAGTGACAGTACAGCAGACCTTCACCTTTAAGTTCCTTCTTCTTTGCTTTTGTGCTGTGCACTGGTCTTGCCTCCTGCCAGCCCCACACAGGGGTCTGGGCTCACTCCAAGGGGGAGTGTCTTGCTCAGACACAAATTCCAGCTCCGATGAGGGAATGCACAGGCAGTACTGTCCCCTGAGCCCCTGCAGTGAGTTCCTTCCCGTGTTTCCAGTCTATCATCAGTTTCTTTCTGCAATGCAGTCAAGACCTTCTGGGTCCCAAGGAGACTTATGTTCTATCGCCTCCAAAATGTGGCTTGGAGTCTGCTTCCTTCTCTTAGGCTGTGGTTGCACAATTGCTTTACCCTGACCAAAGTACAGGGTGCTGCTGCCAGAGATGTCTTATCCCCCTGCATCCCTGCCATCTCTCCAGGATGGCTGATGGTCTCTGGGGCTGGAGCCCAGGACAAGTGGGGAGAGGCTGGGGGAACAGGTCTTTTTCAGCCTGGAGAAGAGAAGACCAAGGGCGAGGCTGCACTTGCTGTCCTCCCCCACCTAATGGGCTATATCAGAGAGCAGATGGAGCCAGAGGTGCCCAGTGGTAGTGAGCAAGGCACGGGATGCCAGCTGCAGCAAGGGAAGCGCAAATGAGATCTATGGAAAGGAGTGCTCACAGGGAGCTGAGATACAAGGGCACATCACTGTGTGAGCCTGTGGAACTGCTGTCCTTGAACACATCCAAAACCTGGCTGGACATGGCCCTAAGCAACCTGAGCTACATTCCAGGTTGGTGCTGCTGTGAGCAGGTGGTGGGATTGGATGACCTCCAGTGGTGCCTTCCAACATAAATTTTTCTACTTTTCTAACAAAAAATAACTGTGAAACCACGCGCTCAGGAGTCCCTGACTCCACTTGCGGTTTGCATTTCATCCTGCAGGGAAACTCCCCTCTGCTTCTCACCACATGAGTCCAGAGGCTTTTCCCTGAAACACTCAGCTCCTGGTAAGGTGTCATCTCCCTTGTCCTCTGGCGTGCCCCAGCAGAGCCAGCACAAGGCAAGCAGGCAGGCTCCCTCCTGGCTGCCCAGACACAGGCTCTGCCAGAGCACAGCACACAAGATGCACACTGAGAACAAACAAATCTGGTGGGCCATCTGCCGTGCTCCCAGCACCCCATAGCCATGGCAGGTGGCTCACACCCTTCTGCAGTGCTGCCTGGGCTCAGACTTGCAGCACTGCACAGGACTGTGCCCTTCTCCTCAGAGACTTTGACAGCTCCCAGCACTGGCTGAATCTCAGTAGGAATCCGTGTAGCTGCCTTGATTTCTCTAGACCTGCCTGTAATTCAGGCCTGCTAATGATACTTTCTAATAGCCTGTGTGGTGGAGAGAAGGAAACTGGTGAACCTTGGATCAGGCAAAGTTGAATGGGCTATTTAAAAAGTTACTTTGAAAGAAATATTTGATACGGCCATTTTCTTTCACATGTGTCCATTAGGACAGTAAGTTTTCAGATGTGTCCTTAGTGGGGAGCTCAAGACCTTGGGATTTAACTCCATTTTCTTTCTAAGTGTGCAAGAAGCATGTGTGCAAAAAGCATGACTGCGGGTGTCTCAACAGGTCTGACTCTGCTGTCTGCCCTCAGGACAAGATAAAGCATCTCTGAAGATGAAGTTGTGTGATTGCAGTGGGGAGAGCTATCACTGAGTAGTGATAAAATCTTTTAGCACAGAAGAACAGAGCCTGGAAAATGTTCAAGTACACACTAATTCATCTTGCACATATACATTTATTCTTGAGTAGATTTATGTTCTTCTTTCTTGGGCCATGAATACACAGTATATGTGAGTGTGTCCAAGAACAAATGTTGACAGTTCCCTACCGTTTATGTGGACAAATCTCATTCCTCTCTGTGTCTGTTTGCAACTGCTCCCTGTGGAGAACCACAGAGAAGAGGAAGATTCAGTGAACCTGTTTCTTCTATGCTCTAAAACTGTGTGGTCTGTCCATACTCAGTGTTAGATCTTTGTTTTGATAATGGTTCCTTCTTTCACCCAAGGAAGGTCCTAGGTTTCCACAGGTTTAAAATGACTGCACACCTCTTGCCCTGAGCTGTGAGACATAAGAGATTTAGACTCTGGAAGCTGCTCAGGGGGTATCAACTTCTGTACACGCTCTGTGGACACCCTTTCTTTTTTCAAATCCCTCCTTAAAAAGCACATCACCTCTGTTCAGATACCTTTAGATCTCTCTGAAATGGCTAGGAAATTGGAGATTTACACTAATTGGAGACACTTACAGAAATACCCAGTAGACTGAAAACTGGCTTATTATTTAGCTTGATTTTACACCCCATGAGTCTACCATCCCCTGTGTGTTAGGCTGATTGCTCCAGCATTTGCACTGTCTTCTCTTCCCTCAGAATCTCATTTTTTGGTCTCATCCACCTTATGTCGTGATCATCATGCAGTTGGTCACCTCAGAAGTGGGATACTGCAGGTGATAAAACCTGGAACTCTTGGAAGGGCTGTCACGTGCCAGGCACCTCAGTGGGACACATTAACTGCAGACTCCTGCAGTTAGGAAATGCCAGGGTGAAGGTGGCTGTGCTGTGCTTTTTGGTGAAAGACGGGACTGGTGGAATCCTGCTCCATTGACACTGATTTGGCATTACATTTCTCCAGAGGTAAAACTCTGAGGCCTCAGTCTCACTTCCAAACACAGATATTCATATACTTGAGATAAGAAATATGCAGTATTTTTTTCAACAAGGTGCCTTTCCCGAAGGAAAATATAAAGATATCTGCACAGAAGGTCTTGAGATGTATTTTTCAGTGCCACATAAATTTCTGTATTTCCTAATACTTAAACAGACAGTTGTGCCAATTCAGCATTGATTTAACTCAGTTTTCATCTGACATTGAGTATGCTTTGCAACTATTTACATGGTAGTGATCATGGACATGTAGTAAATAGACCCAGCTGGTCTTGACCGTCACTACTATTAACCTGGGCATGCACAGATACGTCCAACACCATCTGGCCAAATTGTGCACTGATATTAACAGACAGGAGTTACCCTGTGTCTTTTGGTGATGAAAAATGGCTTGAAATATCTCTTACTCAGTAAAAATGCATTTTCATGCCAAGTTTCATTGCTGGTCTTGTTTTGTTTATAATGACAAGACTTGTATGGTTTTATTTTTACTTTCTGCCTTCTTTATTACTTCTCAGAAACCCACCCAGCTTTTGGGAGATGGTGGCCATGGAGGTGACTGGAGATGTCAAGCTAAAAGGAAAAGCCAGGTTTTTGGGGCTATGAAGGTTTCAGTTTGTGAAAGATCTGATGCTCAGTAGCTGTTCCTAAATATGGCCATTTTTAGGAGATATTCATTCCTGCTCTACTCAGTTATCTCCAATGCACAGGGTCTGTCCTGTTCTTCATATCCTTTCAGCTGTTGAACAATGTTACAAACCCAGACTCTATCATAAACATTAACCAGACTAGGGACAGATAATCATTCCTGAGGAACAACAAATAATGTAGATATTGCCTGTGTTTCTTTTTTCACAAAAGCCGAGGGACTTTCTAGTTAGGGGAAGGTCAGCTGCATGGTGAAGAGGCAAGAGCCTCTGACAGGGTGAAATACTCCTGTCAAAACTCATCTTCATCCAGACATGTTGTGTCAGGTTGCCCAGAGCAACTTCTGAAGCTTTTGCTGAATCTGCTGAATAGTTTCTTCCCAAATACTTTTTAGATGAAAAACTAAATAATTGAATTTTGACAGTTTCTGAACTGGAACAGTATTTTAGAAGCTTCTTTAAAATGTTGTCTGACTCTTACAATACCTCCCTCAGCTCAGCAATTTGCTGCTTTTCATCTGGGGTCAGAAAAATCCTTGGAGAAACTTCCAGCTCATTTACTGAGAAAATGAAAAGTGGTTTTCTGAAAATGTTTTTCGTCCAAAGGGCGAATCTGAAACTGGTTGTTAGAAGTGCTCCGGCATGGTGTTTCATTCAGGAGCAATCTGGGGATGAGAGCAGTGGGAATTAGGGAAGGGTGTGGAGGACTATGTACAGGCACCAGCCTGCCTCCAAGGAGAAAGGCTTCCATCCCACGCACACTCACTTCAGCAGAGCCGAGTTCTGCTTCTGGTGAATGAAACTCCTGAATGCCATGAAAGTACAAGGAATAGTTGACACAATTGATGCATATGATATTCTAGTAATCAATTGCTATGAAATATTTTTAATAGTGTTGTTCTTACAAAACCTGTTTATGTTTTGGTTTTTTTTTCTATTATCTTCAAGTGTGTTTAAGGAGAACAGTACTGATGGATGTGAGAGAGCAGCTGGTCCCAGGTCTGAGATGGAAATCAATCACCTCAGAGGAGGCCCCTTGTCTTTTGGACTCAGGCAGTATAAGCAGAGGAGGCTGATCTAGTAATGTGAAATGTGCAGTTGTTTGGTCAATAAATTAAATTCACATTTGGAAAAAAACGGTGCAGGAAGAAGGCTGTGTTTCTGGTTAGGATCAAGAAGGGAAATTTCCAGTAAAATAGAAGTGGAAGAAAACCAACAAGAAACCAGAGATAGCCCGTAAGATGATGAACTGCAACATGGAATCTGTACGTCTAAAGCATGTAATTTAGATCCTTTGTTGCCCTTAGACATGAAACATAACACGTTTTTACAGTTCCCATCTCATCCCTGGTAACAACCAGCTGATAGTGCTCCTGCAGCTGGTGAGTTGTGAGCAAAGAGAAAGGGACGGACCAGTGGAACTGTAATTCATGCAGTGCTGCCTTGCCCTTGTAGTAAAAGCATGTTGGACCCCTTGTTCCTTCTTACCTGGCAACCTTCTAAGCATATTCCTTGTGCCTTCTTACCTGGCAACCTTCTAACCTGTCAGCTACAAACCCTTCTTTCTCTTGTAGGTGCTGTTTGCTCACCCTCACTCTATTCCCCACCGGAAGCTCAGGATATAAGGATAATTGCAAAGCTACATCCTAGTACTATGTACAAGTATTGGGGATACCACAAAGCCAACCTTTTCACCTTGAACTCCATCAGGAATTTCCATGTGTTTGTTCCAGCATGTTGTGACGCCAGTGGGGGCTCCCTCTGTTCTTTCTTATTTTCTCTCTGTTCTTTAATATTTGCAGATCAGCTATCCAGATATTCCACGTTTTGACCAGACAGCACACTGTTGCATGGGTATTGGGAATAGGAGCTTCTTTAGGCAAAGGTGATGGTGGAGTGAGGGGCTCTGGGTCCAAATGCAGGTAATTATTCCTATGATAGAAGGGTTACATGGAGTCACACAATATGGGAAGCTATTTACAGGTGATCAGATAGCAACAGCAGCTACCAGTAGTGTCCCCATGCAACAATCATAGAATCTCTCAAGACTTTTGTCTTGGCATTGCCCTGTATGTATAACGAGTTTATATACAGCCAGGATTGCCATATGTTCTCAATTCTTCTCAGCTAGTGTTCCCAAATTCAGGTGATACATGATGAAAGAAATTGGGAGTGGAAAGTGGATGTTTATATGCATCATTCTTCCAGAAAAATGCTGTTGTTGCTAAGCAGCTTTTCTTTTTCATCATGAAGAGGATGAGGCTTTAGGATGGATACTTCTGAGCTAGGCATAAGAAGGGAGCTGGGAGATGTAGTCAGAAGGAAGATTGATTTAGCTGGTGGGTCTGAACCCAATGAGGAGGTATTAAGAAGAGCAGTGTGTGCATCTGTGTGTGTGGCTTTAGGCAGATAGGCAGTGGGTGAAAGCTGCACTGTGTCAGGAGTCTTTAGCTGCAGCAGAAACCTTAGAGAGGTGTCCCAGGGGAAGAAACTCTCTTCTCCCTTACCTGAGCTGCCCCTGCAGTGTCAGATGGTCTTCCTGGGAAGGGTTAAACGGTCTCAGAGGTGGCAAAGCATCTTTATCCGTTAAACATTTTCATCTTCCCCCTGCCCCTCCTGTCCCTCTCCACCTCTCAGTCACCTTCACAGAAAAGGCTCTGGTCATCATTTTCCACACTGGCACCAACTCTTTCATGCCCCCCAGACCCCCGCACTCTGACCCCAAAACAGCCAGAGGTGGTAGTATATCCATAAATTGGAAGCTGCAGATTTGCTTTGAGTTTCCTGATTCTGTCTTCAGGTTTTCTGCTGTGAGACTTCCTGGATCTATTTCATGCTACATGAATGCCTCTGTTCTGACAGGCTGAAGTCTGTGGAAGCCACCTATGTACCAAAGAAATAGATACCCTAGTTATCTACTAATGATGGGAATTAGTCCTTCCCAAAAATCCTGCATCTTTCTACAATTTGTGCTCAGTGATCCATGTTTGCCCTATTACTCTTACTTTAAAAGTTTAAAATTTTAAAAGTTTAATTAAAAAATCATCTTCATGGTAGTGAAAATGTCATCTGCCTTCTTAGCTGGCTGAAGAAGAGCTTCTTTGTGTAGAGCAGACTGTCATTGGCCTAGTGATCTGCATCAGCTGGGCATGAATTAATTAATTGAATGAGTTAATCTATGACACAGATAGCTGATGTGAGTTTAATGTCCCTATCTACTAAAATCTAATGATATCCATGGCACTTGCAAAAGGACCCCATCACATTCATCTGACCTTTACTGCTTTTTGCACTGTCTTTATATTGTTTGAACAGGCTTACACAGTGAGCACGCTGTTATATATTAAACAGAGCAAATAAAGTTAATACAGTAGCTGTAGAGCAAGCAGTGACAACGTTGCTCTTCTGGGCACAGCTGCATGCCAGCACAAGAGAGCAAAAATAACACTGAGCACTCCTGGGTCACAATGGCTCTGCTGTTTCTTGCTGTCTCCTACGGTTCATACCAGAAATGAAGGGCGATGGGATTTTCACAGAGCTTCTCTTGCAAAAGGCTGGTAGGATATAGCAAATACTTTCCTTCCCCTGCTTTCCTGATTCAAAGTCCTTCAGAGGAAAGCCAACAGCAGCAGTGCTCCAAATTCAGACTATCAAATACAGTTGTTTTCTTCATAAATCCTGACAAATGTAGTGCTAGTTGCATGAGACAGATGCAACATTTCTTCTTGAGACATCTTTTCTAAATTGCGTTTCATGCTTGAAAAATCAACCTCTCCTTTGAAGCTGTGTCACTTTTATTCTCTTCCCCATGTCTGATTACTAAAAAGAGAGTATTTCAGTCAGTTACATTTCCAAATATAGAGAACTATTAAGATTAATTAAAATAATAATTACAAAGTTGAAGCAAGGTATACTTTGTGTGGTACTTTGAATTAACTTAATGACAGACACTAAGCTGATAACAAATAGCAAATCATGCCTATTTTATTTCCTATCTGAGTGTTGAACCACTTCCTAGCTTGTGGTTTTAAGATTAATTAAGCCTTTAGACCAAAGGTGTCATGATGAGATGCTCTTCAGTTAAGGCTAAATAGGAAGCCTCTAAGTGGTATATTGATAAATGAAGATTATTCCTTCATTTATCTAATTATTCTTTCAAAATCTCTCTTGAACATAACCCCCCCAAACACTACTATTTCACAATTAAACTACTCCTTAGAGTGTGGAAGGAGTTAAGTAGGGGGAGTTACAGTTTTCCATAGTGGAGTAGGAATTATCAGGCTCTGTTCTGGTAAGAAGAGAGGGAAATTGCCTTATTTCAGTTGGGGTGTGATGGCTCCTTCAACATGACCACTCTGGGGAAAATGCTAAAAGAATAATTCTCCCTGCTCCTTCCCACCAATTATGCAAGATGCTGAAGTTACCACTTTTGAGGGAATTGTGAACCTCGATGTCACAGCACAACGGGTGAAATATCTTAAGAGGAAAAAGCTTCCATTCTATATATGCCATTCAGCTTCAAGTAAAACTAGGGAAGAAGAACTTCTCCCTTTTGGAGTAGACCTTTAGAGGCAAAAGGGCTTTTTCCAAGGAGAGTGAGTAATGTGTTGCCCATGTAGTGTTGTAGGAAAAACGAGAGACCAGACTACATTTGTATTGTCAAGGCATTTGTCCTCTTCTGGCCTCCAGTGTATGTAAACGTAGCAACCAATAAAAATTTGTATTCCAATAATTTTTTTCTGGGTTTTTATAGCATGTAATTCCAAAGGGCCTTCTATTCCTCCTACATTTTCATTTCTGTGAGATAAACAACAAGAGATTTACTATGTCTATGGGATTTCACCACCCAGGCAGGCAGCCACTCAGTGCTTATGAGGCTCACTATAATATTTACTTAGTTTGGTCTTCATTTGGGCTTTAACTGATATTTTGCCATGATCCTGGGTAATTTTATAATGAAATTCTTTGTTAATGAGACCTTTGAGAAACAGTGGAAAATGAAGCTAAAAGAAGCAAAGGAGGAACCATTAGGAAATATTCAATGAACCTCTGTTTAGCTAGGTTTGTTTTAGGGTTTTCTTGACCACAGAAATCTTATTTCTGCAATGGCATATTTACCCTGTAACCAGATGGCTGGGTTCACCAAGCAGTACTCATAATTACTGGCGCTCTGAAAGTTTTACTAGCTAATAATATTTCTGGTGAAAGGAATGGAAAATTATTTTCTTTAAGTCTGCAATTTTAGGAATGCAAGTTTTCTAAATTGTTTTTCTAAGTTGTTTCTGTAATCTTGCTGAGGCCCTTGCACGAGTTTCAGATCAGTTCCAGATCAAACTCTCTCATTTTTGGAAACCTGTAGAAACTAATAAAGCCTCTCTTTTCTTGGTACAACTGAGAATTCTTCCCCTGAACCCTTACAACATGTGGCTCAATGGCTGAGTCAGAGAGCTGGCTCATGTTTAGCTTTTATCTAATTTACTTTCTTTCTCTAATAGCACAGGGAGTGCAAGATATAGGGACATAGATGGGAAAGTGACAAGCATTCAGAATTTTATTTAAGATGGTTGGGTTTTTTTTAGTTTGGAATTGTTGACATCATCCAACTAATTTAAAAGTTATGAGAGGACTTTCACACAACCTACTCCCCACCTACAACCCTTACAGGCTACCAAAAATTCTCACACCAAACAGCCTGCAAGATGGGAAATTAAATTGTTCAAAATTGATGCTGTCAGAGAGAAGGAATCCTGATACTGCTTTCTCACTTTCACATCCATATGCACATTTGAGCCTCAGCAGGGAAATCTGCATCTCAAGCTTGACCTAAAACCATCTGCTCTTTTGGGGAGGGACCTGGTTCTTCCATCTGAACTGCTCCACCAGGGTCAGCTTGACCACTTTCTGGACTTCTGCAACACTTTACAGCACTTCAGATACTGGTTTTTTTAGGTCTTACTGTGAATGTCCAGGGTTGTAGAGTGTCCCTCAGAGAGCAGAATAGATAGTGCTCAGTTTTGGGCACTTCATTCTCGAATAAGAGTTGAACAAAGGGCGGTGTAAATGCACTGTACATGAGTGAGTGCCACAGACCCTGCAGAGATTTGGAAGGGACAGCTGTATTCCTAAATTAGACAGAAGTTGTGGTTTTCTGTTTCCTATTTGAATGCTAAAATCAATCCCACCTGCAGTACAGACAATCAGTACAGCTGGCTACTGCTCCCACTGACATCCACACAGCATGCAGGCATTCAAAATTTGGATGTAAATTTGATATACTTGCCTAAAGACTCACAGGTTTACAAATGAGGGCTAACAAGTTTCATAGAAAACGCTAACAGAGCTAGCAAGAGTTACAGTCTTAAAAGACTCAAAACCTGATGTGCCCCTTTAATACTGCCTGTACTGGCACCTCTTCAAAGAAATAACAGCTGGCAAGAATATCCACATGATTGTGCACATAATAGATATTGGCTAAGCCAGCCGTTTTCCCAAGGGCTCATGAGAAATTCTTTCCTTGAATTCTCAGTCATCAAGGAGCTCCAGATTTTCTGGAAATAATGCATGCCAAGTGGGGTAGCAGTACCCGGTTCTCCAGCCAAGGAAGACAAGTGCATTGGCCTTCTCCACAATCTTGTGGAATTCCTTTAGTGCACATGGACCTGAGATCCCCAGATGCATTTCCTTCCTTGCAAGGCAGTTGCAAAAGTGATACCTTAGTAAACTGGAGGATAGGTACTTCAACACTACAAAAAAAGAGGGGCTTGAAGAGACCTAGAGCAGAAAAAGAATCCAACATAACAAGCTATTGTTGTACATTTTTAATGTATGATTTTATGTTAGCCAAGGGCAAATCATGATGGTTGTCTTTCAGACTTTTTCTGGTTTGGTGGCTATTTACAGTTTTTATTTCAATAGGTGCATTTCAGACAAAACAAGAGAGTTCACAGTAGCTTTGAAGTGCATTATGTTACTTTTCAAATACGACAGCTTGCTGCTTACAACGTTCCCTATTGCTTCTTAAAAGCCTTAATTTTGCTGGATGTCAGGTCATACTGTTTTGAAATACAAAACAAAAGCACTTCTCAGATAATCTCCATCCCCACTTAGGGCTGACTGTGGGGCAGTGCCAGGTCAGGCTCCCTGACTTCAAAAACAGCATTGCTGTCTCTAAGCACTTCAGAAGTGCATTTTTTTCTGAGGTAGGGCCTAGGCACCAAAAGCAGCAGAGACAGATGACTAATGAAGGCACAGAGTGACCTGTCTGTTAAAATCTGTGCAAAATGGAGGTCAAACATTGCAAAGTTCATGCAGTCTAGTTTTACCCCTCATCGTGCATCTTGTATGCCAAATATTCCAGTATGGTAGATGTTACTTTTTTTGTTAACAAGGGAAGTCATCAAGGATCAAAATGCATATCCTGGAGATTTTAACTAGTTACCTGTAGGTGCTGTGCTGGTGGAGGATGAGGTGAGGCTAGTTGTCCCTAATAACACCGGGCCACAACATACGTGGCAGTCCACTCCATGTGCTGGCTCCAAGTTTTCTCTCCATTGGGTCAGTACGTCTTAAGTGTGAGGGGCACTGGTATGCTGAAATGTGGCCAAGGGTTCCTTGTCCTCTTCAGAGAGATTTTACTCTCCCACCTCTCTTCTTTCCATGTTGCTCTTGAAAACGTGAAGGCTCGGCAGTCTGCTGGAGTTATCTTGGCTCAGGGTGATATGTTTTCCTCTTGGTAGAATTTCAGTTTCAGCCAGAGCTGATTCAGGGTATCTACAGCTGGGCCAATGTGTTGCCTTTGGTTTTATGGCAGACTTTCTGAACATCTGTAAAGCTTTCACTTTTAAATCATCATGTTCTTGCTATACTCCCCCTAGCTCCACTGTGGAGCTGAAATAACTGAGCAAATCAGCTCAACACTCCTGTTCTCTTCCAACTCTTTGAGCTCCTTTCCAAAATCCATCTAACTTTCCAACAAAGTCTTTGAACTTAAGTGCTTATTTGAGAAATCACTGGTCTGCCTTTTAAATTTTTTTTTTTAATTGGTCTTATTTGAAGTTGCAGGGAAGTTACAAAAGCATAGCTGGGAACTATCCTCTCAGCTGAAATAAGTTTTCCACTCTCAAATTACTTCATTTAACCCATTAGGCACCAAGTGAACTTGTACTATTTTCCATAAGAAAGCCTCACATTTCTAATAAGAAGACAATTAAGAATTTTTACTAAGGTTTCTATTTCAGTTATCTAGTATTTACTACTAAACAATAAAACTGGGGTTATTCCTGGGTTTCATTCTCCAGAATTAGGCAGAAGGGAAGGGAAGAAATGAGGCAATATGAACAGTTTCCTATTTACTTTCATTCTTGCCTTCCCTTCGATGTGTCTCAAGTAGCGCACAGTTAACTGCTCTCCTAAATCTCACCAGTCCCAAATCAGGGGAGCAATGACTGAGCAAGCTGTATTAGTAGCTATGGATGAAGAGACTTGTAGCTTGGCAGCCCTGTGCAAAGCTAAAATCCTTGGCTTGTCTCCAACAACAGACGTTTGCCCCTTCGAGCAATGCTGAAACAATTGATTTTATTTTCCTGAGAGAGAAAATGAGTTAGACAGGTATAGCTGACTCAGATTTTCCATGGAGCATTGCTAGTTTTCTTTCTTTAAAATCTGGAGATGGGGGATATAAGGGGATGATTATAGAGAAAATATTTTGCATTAAGCAAGTCTTTAGGTCTGTGTGAATAGGTTGGCTAGAGGTTGGGGTTTATTTTCCCGTACGACTGTGGAAAGGTCTGTGCTTGCTCACGTGAAAGGCTTTATTATCCCTCACTGCAAAAATGCACACGACAGTTTTCTCTCCACCACCTGACCTGCCAGGGCTCTCCCGAACCAAACCACTTTGCAGAAGCATTTGGCAGCTCTGACCCAGCCTAGCCAGAAGCTAAAGCCCTCTAGCAGTGTCAGGGAGCCCCAGGCCCCCTCAGCGGACTCTTTGCTTCCAGCTCCTCCTAAGGAGAACAGCAGAGCTGAGGCTGGAAACCCAGGCAGGAAGCAGTGTCCTGAGCTGTCCTGAGGCTCAGCTCAGGCTGTGTTGAAGTGCCCTCCAGCTGCTGATGCTGACAGGACACTGTGAAGGGAGCCCCACCACAGCTCCTGACAGTTCATTAGCACCATCAAAGTGTCCTACCCATCCATTAAATCGTGTTACCCATTGTGAACCCCAGCTGAGGACTGGGTTCTATGTATCTGGTGTTTGTGCAGAGGTGCTGGCAGAGGGGGCTTCAGGGCAGCCTCTGTGAGGAGAGGTTGGGGCTGCCCTGTGCTGGACATGGCCAGTTCCAGCCTGTTCCAGAGGGCTCCAACAGACCCACCACACAACATGGTTGAGCCCCTCAGCCAAGTCGGTGGCACCTCTGGGGAATGCATTTGAGAAAAGGGAAAACCCATCTTGTAGCAGCTGTGAGAGGTAGGACTAAAAAAAAACAGTGAGAGAAGCAGCGCCACAGACATTCAGATCAATGCAGAAGAAGGGGCAGGAGGTGCTCCAGACACTGGAGCAGAGATTCCCCTGCATCCCCTGGAGAAACCCCTGGTGAGGCAGCTGTGTCCCTGCAGCCCATGGAGGACTGTGGTGTAGCAGAAACCCACACTGCTTGAGGACCCCATGCCAGAGCAGGGAGATGGGGCCTAGTAAGAAGCTGCAGCTTGTGGAGAGCTTGCCCTGGCGCAGGGTCCTGGCAGGACCTGCAGTCTCTTGGAGAGGAGCCCACTGTGGAGCAGTGTGTTTCTGTAGTTTGGATCCTGCAGGAAAGACCCATGCCAGAGCTATTCCTGAAGGACTGTCAGCTGTCATCATACTGGAGCGGAGAAAGATTGGGAATAGGAAGGAGTGGCAGAGATGAAGCATTATAAACTGACCTCAACTCCCATGCACCTGTGTCTCCTTTCCTACTCCACTCAGAGAGAGGAAGTAGAGGAGTTAGGAGTGAAATTGAGCCTGGGAAGAAGGAAGGGGTTGGGGGGAAGGTGTTTTCAACTTTGTCTTTATTTGTTACTATCCTGCTCTATTTTTAATTGCCAATTAATTAAACTAACCTGCTGCAGCATGGCTTTCCCTTCACATGGTGCTGTTGGTAATGCTGGCTTTTGCCTACTCAGCTCTCACAAAGGTCCCCAAGTCACCTTTCTGCACCCTGAACGCCAGCTTAATGGAGAGAATCCTCTTGGAGGCACTCAGCAGCCTGACCTTGCTGAAGCGAGTGGAGGTCAATATGATCAGCTGGCATGTGGAGAGCAGAAACATGACCTCCAGATGCTGTCACCACTTTCTGGAACCAGAGGATGGGTTTTTCCACATAGGGTTCTCCTAGGGATCCCATGCTTTACTGTGCATGCACAAGACCATTAAGGATGATAATTTGTGCAATGATGTGCGGCTTTCACTGACACAAAAGCTAAATTCTTGCCTTGCCAGAAATGTTGGGCCCCTTATTCTGGAGCAAATAGTGAGAAATGCAGAAGGGAGCAAGGTTTGAAGCTGGTAGAAGGCAGTTGTCACGCTGGAAGGAAAAGGATTATTCTTTACCTAGGAGCATCCACCGTCTAGGAGAGGAAAGGTTTAACAGCTCTGTGTCTCTGTTTCCCTTCTCCTGGAGGGACTTCAAAGATGAAGGAGGCTTCTCCTGGGACTCACAGTGGAATGAAAGGGAGGGAAAGAAGAGTTCCCCTGCTGAAAGGGATAGACTTGTGGTTTTTGAGGTGAGGATGGCAAATGGGAGACACAGGAAGTTTCTCAGCCAACAGTAGAAAGTTGTGTCTACATACAAAAAACCCTGACACTGTGGTAACTGCACAGAAAATGTGTATCTGTTGAGGATCCCATGGCTGCCTACTTGGGCTGAGAAATTTTGTAAAAATGGCTTATAATGTTTGTACCCAACTGTCTGTTTTGAAGTAAAGAAGAACTTGACAGAAGATTTATTTATTTGTTTATTATGCATCGGATCAATTCTAGTCCTACTTTGCAAAGAAATTCCTGGGATGTGCACATGCTCTCCTCTCTGCACTGGAGTGTAAGTGCTCCGGCCTAGTCTTCCTTAGCAGTCGGGTTCACAATTTTTCCCAGGAAGAGCAGGCCATCGGTGGTTTTGTCAATGACCATCATCAGGAAGGGCGTGCTGAAGGTGATGTGAGGAGGAGGAGGAAATGGTAGAAGCAGTGGTGAAATTTCCATCCTGGTCACTGCAGCAGCCTCTGTGCCATTCTCTCTAACATCCACTGTGGCCTTGTGAATTGCCTGCAAGGAAAACAGAGATTATAATCTAGGCACAGAAGAGAGAGAAGCAGCTGGGGGAAAGTCTGCTTGCTTTAGCACTGTGATAAGGTAATTCTTAGAAGAAAACACAAAATTAATGTAGAACTGGTGTGAAAAAATGAGAGTGTCCAGCCTTTTCAAGACAAGCAAAGTTTGCTCTGAGTTCAGGGAAAGTTTCCTTCAACAGTCAGTGTCAAACATGACTGCTTGCAGAGACTGAGCAACATTGAGGGTATTTATTGTTCTGTTGTTTCTCAGAGTAAGGTTTTGTCCTTAATACTGAACACAAAAGAAGAAATTTGTCATTTTTCATCAATTTCTGTGTAAGCAAAATAATTCTCTCTGCAAAGACAACAGTGACAAGCTTTACAGAGCATCTTTATGTAACACAGCCCACTGATAAGATTTTGCAGGACTTTCTGTGGTAGGTATAGCAAATTCATATTTAGTAATTCACATGAGCTATTCCATTGATTTTTGACAGCCCTCTGTTTTCTTCCTTCATTGTCTGCAACACATCTGAAATTTCCTCTAATGAGTCTCTGCTTACCTTTCATCGATTTACATGGCTTTCCAGACATGAGTCCTCTATCTACAATCCAGGTGTTTCCACATGTCATAAGGAGGAATGTGAGGAATCACAAATAATATATGATGGAAGGACCTCTAGAGGCCATTGAATGCCACCAGTGCCCCCACACTGTGTCACCTCTGACACCAGATGAGGTTACTCAGGATCTAATCCAGTCAGGGTTTGAGTATTTCCAAGGATGGTAATTTCGTAAGTGACCCATACCAGTATTTGATCACCGTCATGGTGAATTTTTTTACATAGTACCCAATCAGAATATCCCATTTTCTCTCTTGTGTGTGTTGCCCCTTGATGTATCACAGTTCATCTGCAAGAAGAGTCTGTGTCTGTCTTGTCTGCACCCTTCTAATAAGTATCTGTAGCCAGTGCTAAGAACCCCCCTTCACCCGCCCTTGTCTTGACTGGCAACTCTGGCTCTCCCAGCCTCTCCTCACACACCCAGCACTCCAGCCACACAGCCATCCTGCTCACCCTCCACTGGACTCACTCTGCTCCAGGGTGTCCATGTGGCCCTTGTATTAGGGAGCCCCAAGCTGGATGTGTTGAACTCCAGAGGTAGTCACAAGTGCAGGGTAGAGGGAAGGATCACCTCCCTCGTGACACAAGGCATGTACTCCTTGGCGCTCTAGAGAAATAATTTTGTTTGTGTGTGTACTCATTTCTTGTTTGTGAAATGGGGCTATCCCTGTCCCAGGAGTCTGTTGTCCATATACATTCTGAAGTGCTCGGACAATGTAATAATGAAAGGTGTATACATAGTATAAGAATTACTATTCCCAAACTTATGTTGTAACAATGATTCTTGTCATGCGTTATGTGTTTAACACCAAGTTTTTGTGAAATTATTCCTGCTATGCTTTCCAGTTTTTTTCTTCTTCAGAGACTTTCAGCTAAGTTTTTAGGCTCGCTGTGCAGTAAACAATTTAATATTAAACTGTAGGAACAACAGCCATTTAATGCCTAACCTTTTCCTTCCTTTATTACCATCCATAAGCAACGACTACACTCCAGGGGTGGGATCAGTCTATTTGTAGAATTAAACCTGCATACAAAAAAGGCAGAAAAATCTCTTGTTTACCATCCCTGTTTGCATACTTACTTTGGAAACCTTCAGAAGAAGATTTTTTGCCACTCCAGAGAGATCAGCCTGATCACTGAACACCTCTGTCACACCCATTTTCTTAAACAGGCTCTTAACATCATAGGAGCCGGAGACAGAGAATTTTGGAAGATCCAAGTAGATGTCTCTTTTCAAAAATAAATAAAAATATGAGTTTGTTATTGCAATATCCCTTGAAGCAATATCTGTTGCAGGTATATATCCATCCCAAATACCCATGGAGCTAAGGCTTGGCTTTCTAAGACGGTGATAAATCCCTTGTTAGAGAAGCAGAAGCTGAGGTACCTGTCCCACCAACCACAGTCTGATCCCTGGTGCAGGGGTAGAGTGATGGTTTATGAAAGTGACTGACTGGAAAGTATCATCCTGACTGGAGAAAAAGAAATTATATTTTCATTTGAACTGGATTCCTCCTACTGGAGGCAGGTTCACCCAGGCAGTTGACCTCAGGTTCACTGAGGGCAATCCACCTGTGTGCAGGATCCTCACAACTGGGAGCTGTGACTGGGGGAGCTGAGAGGGCTCCCCTTTGGTATGAAATCACATGATAGCTTGTCTGAGTCAAAGAAACAGTAATACTTTTCCCTCAGAGCCGTACATAGCAACTCATCATGGTATCCTAAGATTTACCTTTCCTGGATGAGTAGTTTTGGCTTGTTTAATATTTAAACAAAGCCACAATTAAAATATTACCTTTTTTTAAGCGATCGCAACCAGTTAGACACTGTTTCTTTCAGCAGAGCATCTTCCACCTGTTTCATTGTCCCTTTATCAGGCAGAACAAACAGTGAAGTAACATTTCCTTTGTATGGGATTTCTACTACCCAGCAAGACAACTTCTCATCCCTATGGACATTAAAGTCATTTTTTTGATGCATCATTTTGACCTTGACAGAATTCTTGGCATCCAAAAAGAAGTCATCATCCCTCGTGTTGAAATTGTTGAAAGGTTTTTCCCAGGAGCCTTTGGAAGAAAAAAAAAAAAGAGTATAGAATTGAAAAAAAGGGACTAATAAAGGCATGTCACATTAATTGATGCTTAAAATAATATATTTGAACTGTACAGACAGCAACAAGCCTATCTCAGTTTAAGGATGCCTGTTCCCTGGCCATGGAAAGAATCTTTACCTTTTTTCAATGGTTTTAATAAAAAAATCACACAAGAAAAGTATAGGTTGAGGCTTGCACTGGAAAAGAGACAAGCCTTTGCCTGTTCAGATAATGGTAAATCTTTCACAGACTCCAAGATTCAGGCTTACTCCTTTCATGCAAATGTCACCATGTCCTGCACAGCCAAACACCTGTGCCTTTCAACAATGATCGTAAGTTCTGAATATCTTCAGCTCTGAACCTGGTTTAAAATTTATATTACATTGATCAATACTTCTGCTGGTTCTTTTATTTTTTCATTCTTTTTTGAATTTCTCATCTAGAAAATGATTCTTCATTTATTGTTTTATTTTATTTATTCATTTATTCTTCAAATATTTTCCTGTGTAATTTAAAAATAGAAAGATGTTTTTTAAATTAGATGATAGGATGTGTTCACAATGTGAAAAAGTTTTGTTTCTTAGAACTTCTGGAGCTTATTTTTATAGCTGCTACCCATGTCTGTCACTCACCTTTAAAGAAAATGTAGTTAATGACAACCATCACGGTGTCCGGATCAAGACTCTTGACTAAATCAACAATTTTGCCATGTGTTTTCGTTTCCACATACTTATTGATTTCCCTTATAGCCTCTGGAGGATTCTGAAAGTTGCTAGAAAGAGCTTCAGCATGATAAAAATTTGTGACATGATCCAAAAAGTTTTGAAGCAATTCCACTTCATTATCTACGAACAGGGCATTGCCCATGTTCAGCTGGACTTCTCGGTGAGGGTCATTCAGCAGCTGGAGGACACGCTGAAATCCCTCATGAATCTCCTGCTCCTCCATCTCTGTCAGGTTGAAGGCAAGGCCTTTGTAGAGCTCTCTGAGTGTGTTTGATCTGGCCCCCAGGGTGAGCATTGTAAAGGCAGTGGAGATGCTCAAAGGAGAGAAGAAAATGTTCCCGTCACCCAAGTCATCTCTGATCTGCTTGTAAAACTTAAATGCAAATTCAGCATTGCTGGGGGCTAGCTTGACATAAGACAAGTTTTCACCATCAGCCTGGGACTGGTCTTCTGGGGAATGGCGTATTTGTTGTTCCTGCTGTTGACCCTGGACTTGAAGTCCAAGAAGCAACAAACACAAACACAGTGCAGACTTCATTGTACTTCTGAATAGTTCTGTTAAGAAAGAACAGAGTAACTTTTAGATCTAGAGAAGTTTTTCTTTACTGGATAAAAAGATTTTGTATTCTAGATACTGATTTTCAGATGTCAGTCATTAGAACTACTATTCTTTTAGGAAAAACTCTCCTACTTGGCCTCTGGACAGGCTGTTTCTAGTCAGTTCTCTTAGTTTGTGACAAAGGAGCAAAGGGAATAAGACAATAATGTGGCATTGCCGGGGAAGAATCAGCTTCCCTGAGGTATTATGTGTGAAAGAGTTCTTGCTTCTGATCAGCATGACCTCAGTGCATTCCTGAATGCCTTGGAGTACATGGCTGAGTTCATGTATTGGCACCCACGTATCTGGTAAGTATTTTGGCAGAGGGACCAACTTTGGCTGATATGTTTCTGTGGTATCCATGGTCTTGCAATGACTTTGGTTTTCAAGCATTGCAGAGATACAGTCAGTTATAGAAGTGTATAAAATCCACCTAAATGCTCAGCCCTTAAACTATTTATATATTTCTGCCTCTTATATAACAGCTCTGACTCAAGACCTATATTATTTCAAGATTTTACCTTAAGTGTTTCAGCAAACTGAGGAAAAATCGAGGAAGTTTATTGGCACTCTCTATTGCACATAGGCTATCCAGAAAGTCACAAAGCTCAAAACTCAAGAGCTTGGGAAAAGCTACAGTGGAATCTGCCTTGCTGTGTATATGTAATTTGATGACCTTTCCTTTTCCTTTAACTGACATAAGCAAATTCTACATAAGCCCAGAGTCTCTCTTCTGTCCTTTTGGGGGAAGAATCATGCAACAAATTGGAGAAGAATGCTCACCTAAATTATCTCAAATGACAGAAACTCAAACCCATGAAGCAAGCAGTGGCCCTCAGGGAAATGGACATGGTCTGAATACTGTTCACAGCAGCTTAAGTATACTTATTCTTGAGAATGAGATTCTGCCCAGAATCTGCCTCAGGCTGTGTGTCTAATGCCAGGTTCAGGTCTTGTGCCAGATTTTTTATGGGGAGTTGTTATTTCCAGACTCCCCCTTTTTTAGATGTCCATTATGAAAACCTGGAGATATAAGCTGTTGAAGTGCTCAGTATGGGAGCTACGCTCGGCATGTCAAAAATGCTGGGTATAAACACTGATTCAGAAAAAAAAAACAAAACACCCTAGCTTTTGATAATTAATTTTGTTCTGGTAACAACTTGTTTCCTATTTCCCCAAATCTGCTTTTGAGAGAGACTGATTTCTCTTCCAGGCCACTTGACTGCAAGTAGCCTGGTCTTTAAGCACAAGGGACAGAAATGGAGCTACTCTCATTAGCCCTGCATCAACCTGGAATAGTTGGGACATTGAGATTTCAACTAAATTTACTCTTCTGGGACCAGAGACAAGGTTTTGTTCTTCATCTTGGTACGGGTTGTTGAATATTCATTTTGGACCTCATATCCCAGTCATCCTGTCACTATAGCTAGGAGCTGGATCACTGAATGAATTCTGCTTCAAACATTCAGAACATGCTTCCAGATGCTAAAATAATTTCCAATTACTGTACAAAATAAATTAATCTCAGCAGTAAATAGCAGGGATCACACACAGCATAAATTCCAAGACTTCTAAGAAAGTATAATATGGTACTTACCGTGCTGGACTTTTCTGTCACAGTGCTACTTCCCTCTTATGCATTTGCTTCCTAGTATTAAGTTATTGTCCACTGGTAAATATTAAACAGAGCAAATAACAGTTATTTGCAAAGCAAAGATTGAGTAAACTATTTTTTTCTGGATATCAAACATGTAAAGTCTATTTCCCATCACACAGCCGGAATGATGCCAGCACCTAGGGCTCTAAAGGGAGAGAAAGACCAGGGACTTCGCTACTCTTGGCTCAAACTAAACTGTGAGTAAAAGAGCTTTACCAATAACTGAGGTAAATGAGTTCCTGAAGACAGAACATGAGAAGAACTGGAAAGCTAAGAAAAGGCCAAAACCATAGATGTCCTGTCCCACTGAACTTTCTGCACAGGATACCCTGATGCAACAATGCCATCTAATTGAGTACCCTAGGCAGCAGCAAGTGTGTGCAGGTACAGCTCCACCCTGCCCTAAATGTCATTATTTGATGGGCTCAGAACTCTGGTTAGCTTTTTGAGGGACCTTTGATGAGTATTTTAGAAACTGCTAAAGTGAAAATCAAAGCACAGCATGGCTTGAGAAATAACCAAAACAAGAAAACAAATGGAAGAATGAAATAGGCAGATTTTTCCACAGCAAAATGTTAACTGGGGAGAGAAGATCTTAACCCCTTGTGCTGTGGATGCACAGGATGAGTCAAGGTTTTAAAAAGTTAAAGTTTTAGTCAAGAGTTAGAAGCAATTTGTATTGATTAGGATGCAAAGTAGAAAAACAAAAGATAAGTTAATTATTATTAGATGCTTAAGCTAGAGCTACGTGATGTATTATTTGCCATTATATTCTTGTTTTGAGTTTTGTTTATAGGAGGAAACAGAACAAATGAACTGTCATCAAAACAAATTGAAACTAATAGAACCAAGAACAGCACCTGGGTTTCGTAATAATTAATCAAAAGTAGGAGATCTTGGGCTGCGCCAGCAGGTCATGAAGGCCTGCCAACAGTAAGGAGGTAAAAAGGTTGCTGTGAAGAAGGCGTTCCTTACTTCGTCTGTCAGGACCACTGACCCAATTCGAGACCACCGACCCAATTCAGGAGAGAAACTGCGCATGCGTGAAGGACCAATGACCTCATTTTAATGCAGAGCGAGGAATGGGAGGTGCTGGGGTCATACGTATGTAAAGGATGTAAAACTTTGAGTAATAAATAGGAAATGAAGAGTGTTGTACTTGGCTGGCTTGTCTTTAGGAGGCTACTCCCATGCCGCCCGCCGGTGCCTGAGTAAACATGCCACTTTCTAACTTTAATTAGTTAGAGGGTCTTTTGCCTGTGGGTACCGTGATTTTAACGAATCAGGATAAGCAGGAATTACGTACATACCATACGTATCTTACACTGGGATCCCTCTCAGAGGAAGCTGAAACAGGCACAATTTAGCTATTTAGAAGGTTATTTAAGCATGAGGTGCATGGCACTTATTCTAATTAGCAATGACTAATTATTTCCATTGAATGTACATGATTTCGCCCCAGGTAAACTTACAATTTATCTACACATAGGAATCAACCATCATTGTTATTGCCATGGAACTACTCCCTCTTACAAGACAGAGGCAGGGTTGGTCAGAATATATTCCTGCAGAGAGGGGTTGTTTTCATGATATGTGCAAGTATCCAGAAAGTTTATTGCAGTATTATGTAAAATGACCAAGTCTCAGGAGTAGCAAGTATGCTGTTGCTTAACTCTAGCAAAGACAAGATATTTTTCTCAAGCCTAGGCCTGCCTACATAGATAGCATTAATCTTTCAGCCCAGTCCTGATGCTTGGCTAACCATCTGCAGGGTGCTACTGTTTCTTGAGAGGAATTTCTGGGAACAGCAAAGCTGCTGCAGTGATTCCTCTCCTTTCTCCCAGGAGATGCAGCAGCAGTCAGCATGTCAGAGAGAGAGTGGAAAGTTGCTTCTGTCCCTGCTCATAACTCCAAGGCACCAGATCCTCTGACCCTGGCCCAAGTCTCTTCCTAGACAAGGTTAAGACCAGCAGTTACAGCAGACCCACAAATAATCATTCTCAAAGAATCAGCTTCCCAGCAATTCCAGACAGATCAGCATAGGTAACGAATCCATCAGTCACGCCTAGTCTTTTGAAAATCTCCCTTAGGTCATAGGTGCCAGAAATAGAGATCCTTGGATAATATATGTCATTTATGTTGAAGGCAATGGAAAATGAGGGTGAATCACCACACATGTGTATCACCTGCATGCCAGCCAGGTGGCAAGTCTATGAGAACACAGGGAGAGGAAAGCAGTTTGTTACTTCACTGCACATTCCTGTTGTTGAAAATGGCTGTATCTCCAGAACACAGGGAAATGCTAGGCCAAACTAGAAATTTTGTGTGGTTTTGTGAAAGGAGAGCCGTCCAGGGGAGTTGTACAGAAGGGAGTGTGGAGCTCCTGGATGCTTTGTGATAAGCGGTGGCTGGGACAGGTGGACTCTTGCTCCAGGAACCAGGGGAGTCGTATAAAGAACTGACAAATATGCTTTTCCCATTGGCCTGATAATGGTCTATATGGAAGGAATTAAGGAATAATTTCATTATCTCTCTCCTCACTCTCTGCCAGTGACTCTGCTCAGTTATGCAATGTGTCTTGGTTCCTCCTTACAGGAGCAGTTTCATCCCATGTCATTACCTTATTTTTGTTGCTGCTTGGTCATCAGATTATTATATTTCAAATTGCTGCTTGGTCATCTGATTGTTATATGCTAGCTTTGCAAGTTATATTTGAGGGCTTTCCAGGGCAAAGGACTTCTGACTGTAAAAAAAAAAATCAGCAAGATAAGGATTCAGAAAGATAAATGATTACATTGAGTGATAAATCCTCATGCAGCCATTTCTTGTTTCCCTATAAAGATGTATCATTCAAGGTATGTCTACAAAAGTTCATCTAAATAAACTTCTTGACATATGTGACTCCATTAAAATCCGGAGATTGGTATCATTGCACAACTGGTGTAAGTAGAATAAAAATCAGGTCCTTTCAGTAATTTTATCTTTTTCTATAAAGGGCATCCCAAATATACTCTCCATGTCTTACAAATATTTCATCTTTTTCTCTGCAAATAAAGAAAGTGCTTTGGACTCCTATTTCAAAAACCAGAATGACTAACAGAAAGAAAAAAAAGCTGAAGGTTAAGCAAAAGTCTGTGAGAGAACTGGGAACAGAAACTAGACCTTTTCTACTTTGTTTTCTGCTTCTTTCACCAATGCAATAGGAATCTTTGAACTGAATTTTCATATAAACTCATAGTCTGCTAGAAGAAAGCTGTATAAGCAGAACCAGATACTCTATTTTTTTTCTTCTGTGTTATGTCTCAGAAGAAAATAAAGTCCTTTTGTTATCAGGTGTGTTTCCTTTCCTTATAATAGACATTTTACCTCAGATGATTGTTTCATCAGTGTTCAGAAAATAATATTTTATATTTTCTACTTTGTCTGTACCTAATCTCCTAGCATTGAATGAAAAAGTGTTTCCAAGAGCATACAACCATTTAAGTCCTGATGTGAATTCCACTGGAGTCAATCAGCCAATATATTAATGTCCAAGACGGGTAATCTGTCACTGACAGCTCGTCTCATATTTTCCTGGTATATTTTCCAATAAATTCTCAGCTGAAAATAGTGGAGTTGTAGACATACTTGGCACCACCAAAGCTTTTCAAAAACTCAAAACAGGGGTGAAAATAACTAATAGTAGGCAGACTTCAAGACCAAATTTGCTCTCAAAATGAATCTTAGCTTGAATTTCTTTTTTCAAAAGATACATTAAACTCAAGTAATTAAGACTACGGGCCAAACCCCTTAATGAATTATAATGGTACAACAACTTAGAGATGGAGTGTGTAACTCCCAGAATTAAAATAAATCACAGAAAGTTAAAATTGGTGTGCCCTCCTGAGTGTCAGTGAGGTTAGAGGCCAGCCCTTCCAGCACCTGAGCCTGGCTGGTGGCTCTGGAGACCATGGAGAGCAGAGCAAAAGCAGTAGAGAAGCTGACCAGGGGGAAGAAAACACTCTTGCCAGGTTCTTGGGCAGTCAATTGCCTGTAAAACTAAGGAAGAGTGCCTGTTTCTGAGGACTGTCCGTTGCTAGGATCCCAAAGGATCTCCATTGTGGGCTTGCTGTTCCTGTGGAGCTTAGTTGTCTTACTCTGCTTGTGGCCACTGAGCTGTTGACAGTCAAGGACAACAGGCTCACATGCAGCAAAGGAGCATTGCATGCAGTCATGGATAAAGAAAAAGTAAAATTGTAAATAGATTTTGTATCTGGTACTGTGCCAAAAACAACTCCTAAATTCATCCATCTGGCCGTTTGAGAACTTCTAGAGTTATTACTTTATCGGGTTATAGCCACATTCGTCATTCTGATTTGTCAGTAAAATAACTTCTAAAAATTTTTAGCAATCAAAAAATATGAGTTTTGCTTTGGTCTGGCACTGTCTTTGAGGATGAATTGATCACCTGGGATTTGGTTATATCTCTGACTCAGCACTAATTTGGCAGTAGTATTACTGCAGTTATGGTCTGCTTTATTTAACATCACTGTCAGATTTGAGGTGTGGGGAGCTATGCACTTTATCACCTCCATCTCTGCCTGCCTCTGCACAGTTGTTGGAAGCAGAGCTGCATGATGTTGGCCTTGGGTGCTGAGCCTTTCTCAATAAGGGGTGCACCTGCCAAGGGAGACTCTCCAATGGCCTTTTTCTGCCAGCTCATTCCAGTTTGCAGTGTCAGGCCACTCCTAGCAAGCAGCTGGGTCCTTGAACTAGTGACAGACTTTCTGGATCATAACAAAAGTCTTGGTTTCATTATTTTTAAGGAGGAAATGAAATACAGATGATGGACAATCCCTATGCTTCCACAGTAAGTTGTATCACATTTTTAAATTGCATTCCAGTTCATTTATGTTACAAGGTAATAGAATAAAACTTTCATACTTTATGCTTCATGATAGTTTCTATGTGCTCAGCTGTAAAGTGTTTCTGGTATCTGAATCATCAAAGCATTGCTGTATCATCTAAGGACCAGCACAAATCCTTAATGAGGAGCAGCCTTCTGAAAATAAGCATGAACAATTATTGTGAAAATAAGCATACACAATTAGAGCAAATGTACAGGACTGATCAGGAGAGACCACCCAAATGCATCTGTGCTAAGTATGTGGGAGTCTCGCAGTCTGTGACTTGAAGCAGTTTTGAAATATGTTTCTTGAACTGCCTAGTCTCATTCCACGTCTGGGCCTCCAGTTCCCTCATTTCTGAGAACTAGTTGTGAAGGCCTATCAGCATCACCTGGAACGTGATGTCATTCAAAAAATGCAGATAGCCAGCAGTGGGTGAGCTTATAGGGCTGAGTGACAGGAATACTTCCCCACTCCTCTGTTCTTCGCTCTGACTCCATTTGTCCCAGTACACCGAGCAGTTCTGGGGAACAGACCTGGCCATTAGCCTGCAGTCACTTACATTCTTATACTTTTAGTACAGTTTCAGAGACATGCCACCATATGATCCTTCCAAACAAGTGCTAAGCATGTTTTTGGAGTTAGCACAGGCCAAGGGACAGTTCCAATAAGTAGATTGGATGGCTTGCAGGGTCAGAGTTAAGCAATGTGGATAGGACCTGTGATGAAACTGTTGACCTCATGGTTAGAGAACAGATCTTAGAGCACTTTATTTATCAGCATAGATATAAACTCTGAAGATAGGATTAATCTCAGTGTTTGTTTTTTCCCTTCCAGGTATTCATATCCTAGCCCTTTTGAACATCCACTTACAAGTACCTTCTTATTAAATCTATAATGCAATGCCAGTAGAACCTTTTGGATATCTAGCAAAATAAAGCATTCCCCAGCACTGCATCCACATAGGATGTTTGTGTAGGGTTTGTTACATTAACAGCCAGCTCAAAGAAGCCAACACAATGTGGGTGAATGCCATCACCTGTGAATGTCGTAAAGGAGAGTATGGAACAAGACTTGACCTTCAAAGGAAATGTCTAGGCTTGGTCTGAAAGTGACTGACTCTCCCAGTGTGTAATTTGCAGCTATGCCTTCCTTCAACTGGAAACCTTACCAATGTTAGAAGCCAACCTGCAGTTTGCAAGGAATTCATTTGGATTTATCCGCTCAAATTTTATTTACTTACAGTGTTTTAACTGAGTCTCTCAGCTTGTTTTTCAAGTCTCTCCCTTGCTTTTCAAAGATGGCACTGATCACTAAAAGGCTGATTTATAAAATTCTTCACAATTCACTAATAGGTCTATCTCAGTGGTTATTTTCTATGGAAGGACAAAGCAAAAAGAGTGTTTCTGAGAATGACTACACTCTTTCCTGACTTTTTTGGAAAAAGAAAATTGCTAGTGACTGTTTTATATAGTTTTAATCACAATGGACAATAATTCCATAAAATGCAATTCAGATCCATAAGACCAGCCAATGACCAGTCATTTTTCAGTTGGGTTTACGATTTTTCCCATGAAGAGGATGCTCTGAGTATATTGATCAACAATCAACAGCAAAAATGGATGATCGAATTTAATGACGGGAGGAGCAGAATGAGGAAGAAAATCTATGCTGCTGGCTGCTGCAGCCTCTGTGCCATTCTCATGAATCTTCAGCAGGGCCTTGTGAGTAGCCTACAATAAAATACAGCAAGAATTAATGTATGTGGAAGATGTGGTGTGAAATTATTAAAATTAACACGAAGTTAATTCAACTACTGCCTTTCACAAAAATTGCTGGTAAGCCAGGAACCAGGAAGAAGGGTGCTACAGCATATTGTGGGTTTTTTAGCAATGTTGTCTCAATAAGCAAATATTTACACATTCAGTGTTCCTCACCACAAGTGTATCAATGCAGACCTTAGCAACTGCACACCTTGTGGAATTAATTGAATGTAAATAGTCAAGCAAATTCACAGGGAATATCAGTTTCAAAGAGAAAGGAAATGGGGCTCCAGAACTGCTCTGTAAATATTCCTAATAGCACATGCATTACAGTTTAGCCAGGTAGAAATTCAACCTTGATACCAAATTTTTTGTTAAATTATTGTTGGATATTTTTAATCTTTTTCTTTTACTAGCCCCAAAATGTTAGAAAATTTTAAGTGCTGTTTTCAGAATGGCTGTAAAAATGCTAGTCTTTATCTTCACATTATTTTCATTAAATGGGATGTTTTGCTCAAGTCTGGTCCATTTTACATTGTTAGCACTCAACAGAGCTTTCAATGGTAACAGCAGTTTTTAAATCCTTTAAAATTATAGAATGCATGTTAGAAAAAGGCCACTTTTTGGTGGATATGCTGATGCAAGACATCCATGACACCGTTACCCATAGGCTCTTCTTTTACATGCAGAATATGTGCTGTGTTTAGTTTCCTCGTTAAATGCTAAACCCACCCCTCCATCCACCCTCCACCTTTGCCTGTCAGACAAAAGAAAATATCCTTATCTCCAGATCTTGGACAAGTCTGGGGGGGTTTAAAGAGACTTTATCGGCTAAATGTTCTATTTCAGATTATCAGCCAGCCCTAGCAATAAGTAAAATTTCACAGGTGAGCTTAGGGTAATGCAATTGGCTGTTCAGAAATCCACAAGGTGGTTGTTTCTGCTGACAAACTTACTTTTGAAACCTTCACATCAGGGTTTCCTGTGATTCCAGACAAATCAGCCTGATTAGAAAACACATCAGTTACACCCAGATTCATTAAGATCTTCTTTAAGTCATAGGTGCCTGAAATTGATAGTTTTGGAATGCGCAATTCCATCCTCCTGTTAATTCAAAAGAAAATATGGTAGTTATTGCAATCAGAGCATGCCTTGGACTAAAGATTCCCAGCTTGCTGGTGGTTCTTCTGTGCTAAAATGCTAGTCTTTTCATCTCAAAAACATGGCAAGAAAAAAGAAGATGGGAAGATGCTGGTCTGGAGGATAGGAATATGTGGAAGGAGAAAGACATCAGTTCATGTTTCTTGTATAATTCTGCAACACAGTCACTTGATGAGACAGTAAGCAGTAGCACTGCCAGCATTTCTGGGACAAAGTTTGCATTCTTTTTCTAACCTTGAAGGTTCTGCTTTTGGAACTCACACTCCATTCCCTCTGAGAGATCTGACTGCTGTGTCAAAGTATTACCATTCTTAAAATATTTTGCTCGAGGCAAGGGAAATGGAGGCACTTCGTATCAACTAGAAAATGTATGGGGGAAAAAGAATTAAATTTCCCACCTCGGAGATCTCTTCTCTCATCACAAGGCAGTGTTGATTCTTATTTTTGCTGAAAGTATCAAATCATTTGGTCTGACCCCTTATACTTATTACATTGTTTAAACCCCCATCAAAAATACAAGATAGTAACTGTAAGACCAGACCATAGCATTCAGACTTTGGATTCTGACTACCTCAGTCATCAAATCAAAATTCCATATTTACCATCTTTGAAGAGATCTTTCCCATTTAGAAACAGTGTTTTTTGTCAGAGCACGTTCCAACTGTTTCATTTTTCCTTTATTGGGCAGGATAAACAAAGCTGCAACATCTCCTTTGTAAGGAATCTGCACCACCTCGCAAGAGAGCTTCCTGTCAGAATATGCTTTATAAAATCCATCTCGAATCATCATCTCCACTTCAACTGAGGTCTTTGCGTTCACATGGAAATAGTCCTTGTGGGTCCCCTTAATATTGAAAGGATTTTCCCAGTAGGCTTAAAATCAAAAGAGAAAGAATGGAATTGAATACTTATTTCAATGAGGATCTATTAATATAGTCCAGACTAATGCACGAGAAGTAAACCCATATCTAAAGATTTACACTTATACTTGAAGATAGAGATTATTCCAAGTTTATATAAGATCTTATTCTCTGTCATCTTTGCTGTACTGTGTTCTGTAAAAATTAAATATCCTGGGTTAAATTTTGTATGGACTTGTACAATGTCTTTCTAAGTCCGATAAATTAAATGAAGTAACTTTATCATATTACCTTATGTTTTATTTAAAGCAAATGAAAACTGACCAGAATCCAGTGATTTGCTATCTGTTTTCAGAATATTGCTTCTAAAGCAAATTTCACAGCAGATGTCTGACTTTTAAAACGTGGCATGTTAAGCTCCTCACATGCTTTTTTATGTTTTTCATCTTGTAGCACCAAGGAAAAGCTTACATGCTAGAGAAACACAAACTTTTGCACCTGAACATAACTGCAATATGGTAAATGGAATAGGGCCTCAAGGTCTTTAATCTTCAAAATGGTTTTCTCTCGATGTTTATTCAATTGAATTTTCTATGATATTTTATTCTGTATTAAGACAGGTCATTCACTAAACAAATAGACAAGGATTGCAGCTTGCAATTCTGTAAGTGTGGTTTTTTGTTTGTTTGTTTGTTTGTTTGTTTTGATGTTGGATAGGAATAGCCTAGTCTGAAAAAATAAATAATGGTATGTAAACTCCACATATATAAGTTTACATGGTATGTAAACTTTTTAAGTTTAAGCCTATCCCCTTGCCCTCCAGAAAAAAAAATATACTCTGGTATGGTACTCAGACTAGGGCACCCAAATTTAGTAAAGTATTTGAAGGAAATCTGTTTTGTTGAAAGTTCATAATTTCCAAATATCTTCCAAATATTTCTTTCTGGGTGGGAAATCCCATGTATGTCCTGCATGCTGCTGCAAATGAACACCTAAGAAGAAGTTAATCATTGCCAAAACAATACATTCAAATACCTCTTGGGATATGTGTAACATGATGACAAGGTGCAGAACATTTGGACTCCAACTCCAGAGGTACCTACCCATTTAATAGTCATGGACTGTAAGTCAATTAAAGTTTTTGGCAGTTTTTGTTAATCATCATCTTCAGAATTTCGTTTTCTACTTTGTGCATACAATGTGAAAACATTTTAAAGTAATAAGTAGATGAAATAAGTAGATAGACAGGGAAATTTAACAATGCATGAATCTCTTGTGCTCTGGAAATTCCCTGAACCTGGATATTGCAAGTACATGAACTTCTATGCTTAGAAGTCTAAATATATGCTAGAAAAATTTAGATGTGGAAGAGGTTTCAAAGTTGAAAACTTCCGATTTTTTTTTCCTAATAGTCTCATCTAAACACATTCATTTAAAAATTATTCAGAAATAACTTGGTGTACTTGTTTTAGTGCAGGTGAAACATCACTAAACAGATGCAGTAAGTAGCATCTATGTAACTTACCTTTGAAATAAATGTAGTTAACAATTACCATCAGAGTGTTGGGATCAAGGTCCTCAAGTATTTGGTTTATATTCCCATGGGTTTTATTCTTTACATAATCGTTGATCTCTTTTTTAGCTTCAGTGGAATTCTGGAAGCTACTAGAAACCACTTTTCCTCTGTACAGTTTTTTGATGTCCTTCAGAAATGTTTTTGTTGGCTTCAGGTGTTTGTCCATGAACAGGGTGTTCCCCATGCTCAGCTGCACCTGGCTACCAGGGCGGTTTAGCAAGAGGAGGAGATGACGAAAGCCATCATGTATCTCCTTCTTCTGGATGGTGGTGAGGTTAAAGGCCAGCCCTTCCAGCACCTGAGCCTGGCTAGTGCCTCGGGAGCCCAGGGCCAGAAGGGCAAAGGCAGCAGAGATGCTGACTGGGGAAAAGAAAATGTTCTTGCCAGCTTCTTGGGTGCTTGCTTGCCTGTAAAACTGAAAGGCAAAGTCTATATTGCTGGGGACTATCCTTTGGCAGGACTCAAGGGGATGTCTCTCATGGGAATGCTGCTCCTGGGGGTCAGTTGCCTCGGGCTGGTCAGTGTGGTGGTCAGTCTGTGTCAGGCTGTGGGCATGGAGGTGAAGCATGGCCACCAGCAAGCACAGCGGGAGGGTGGCCTTTGTCATTCTTCACGGCTACTGCGTGGACAAAGAACAAAAGGTCTTGGATGCTGGAGGTCAGCTGTATCAACATCTCATCTTTTATTTCTGTCTGCTACTGCCTTCAAGTGGTAATCACTGTTATCTCCTGACCTCCTTTGCTATGGAAGTGTTTTTTAAATCCTTGTGCTTCTGAGTTTACCTGTGATTCCTATCCACTGCTGCCTACTTCAGTTCTGCTTTACTCCACCTACAAAAGTTCCTTGTTAGTGGGGAAAGAAACATGTGCGTATTAAAGAAAAATAGGAGTCCAAGGGAGAGAAGAAATGAAAAGGCACCTTTTTTTTAATGGCAAAGCAACACATCAGAAGCATTCTGATTAATTCTTTCATGTTTATCTCTTAAGAACTCCTAGGATTATTATTCTATTAGGGTTTGAATGAGGTTTATGTTAAGTGACAGTGCTATATCAAAGGAAAACGATACGAGATTGCAGCATTCAAGAGCGCTATTTCTCTTACTCCTGACTCATTTTAACATACAAAGTGACTAATCATAAGGGCTAGTAAAATTTTTCTGCTTCAGTACCTGATTATATTAGAATATGTTTATTTTAAATGACCACTCGTGTCACTTGTGTTCCAGATGACTTCCTTCTTCTGTGTATACCACATCTTGTTATGGGGAGGTGAGAGCATTGGTGTGGACTTGGCCTCTCCTGTTTTTCCAAATTTCTTATCAGCAGGAAGTGTCCTTTTGTAAGGTAAATATGCCTAAGGCCAGAGTAGTGCTCAGCAGCAAGACTGGATCAGGGCATCTTGGACATTTGTAGTGACTGTGAACATTTCTTTTTTCTTTCTTTGTTTGCGGCTTTCTCTTTTATGAGTTAGACCAAGAACATGCTGGGGTGATTTGTGGTGTCTAAGATGCTTAACTTGTCAAAAAACCGGTAGGAGCTATTTCCATTAAAAAGATGGTACAAGAGGCTAGAAAAGCTCCAAATTGCCTTCTCCTAATGTCCTATTTGAAACAGAACAGCTTCAGGCAGAAGATCACAAGTTACCTGCTCACCCCCCAATCAACAGTAAAGGCACTCAAAGACATGGGTTCAGCAGAGCAGATGAGATGTTTACTGGGATTTTCTCCACCCTGTGACAGCACTCTGATCACTAAGGTTTGGGTGAAAAGGAGCCAGCTTGTCCTTCTGCTACATTGCTCTGTGTGATCTGATAAATTGTAATTTACAGAGGACTTTGGCATGGCAAAATCAGTTTGTGAATTCTGTCTGGACCATCTTAGTGTAAGCAAGACATTTACTCATTCACTTCAGTTTTGGTTTCCTAGTTGTAAGCTTTAGGGAAAATTAGTAATGTTAAATAAAATTGACAATTGAGAAGTCAGAATACTTCTGTTATTGAAGTAGATTTCTTCTAGATGTTTTTGAGCTATTTGGTATAAATATTCAGAGCAGAATTATACTCTGTGGAGCTGATATAATGAAACCCCAGAATTTGCTATTCAATATTTCTTGAAATTAAGTTCAGCTGTCATTTGAGCACATAGAAACTAAGTTTCACCCTGGAAAGCAGATGTGCTTTATGACTCACTTAGCTAAATAGCATACAGCTGGGTCAAAATCATTAGGGTAAAGATAACTGGGTACTTACTTTACATTCAGAAGACTCTTGCTCTCAATGGGCTGTGCTGTTTGTTGCTGCTTTACTCGTACAGCTGTTTTCTGCTGTTAAACGTTACATGGCTTCAGATACATATTACCTTGAGGCACAAAGCTGAATGCTGATGAAGCCAGTGTTCTTGGACCTTGTATGCATATGTCCACATCTCTTCACTCCAAACAGAGAGCAAAGACCACAGGGCCCAGCTGGTCAGTAGAGCAGAGTGTTATATCCCAAAGGGTATGCAACTCCTAAGCAAATATTTATTGGAAATGATATTTTGGTGTCAAGAGCAGCTACTCTGCCCTATGTGCTACCTGAGACAGATATAACTGTTCATCTGGAGACACAATTTTGCCCAGCATTAAGCTCTGAAGGCCAGGGCAATGGAGCTACAAGGAGCACCACTTGTCCCCAGTCATGCTACCCAGCTTACTGGACTCCACTTATGTGTCAACATCTCGTCTTTTATTTCTACACAGTAGAAACCCCACTGGTCACTACTCAGAAGCCAACGAGTCCTCTTGGCCTCATAAAGAGAGTACCTCATTAAGTCATGTAGGAATGGTGAATTTTACCTCTGTGACAATTAGTTGAATAGTCTCCTCACAACCAAATGACTCTTCCTGTATCTCTGTTAAGGACTGCCTAACCTATCAGGATCTGAAAAGTACTTAATGTAGACTTTAGCACTTGAAAAAGCTGTATAAAATATGGGCCATCACTGCAAGTACCCAGAGACAATACTGAACAAATGTAACTGCTGTGATGTGTATGAATAGCAACCTAGTCTCCAATACATCAAACAATAGCAAATGATGGCAGAGAGTAGCCCAGAAATATTAACCAGTAATAAATCAAGGCAGTCCCAAACAGTAAGTCTCATCCTTCTTATAAAGATGTTTTCCCAGGAATCTTCCAAAGGAAGATAAGTGCTGTGAAGCAGGTTTACCACCATTCACAAATGGATGAACTGTTCAGATGCGTGGCTTGATCGGCCAGCCAGGAGAATGCCTGCTTAGTCCCTCTGCACCTCTGCTGCACTTTGCAGGACTTGTCATTGTCTGCTCAGCAAGAGACAGCACAATCCCCTTGATCCTGGAGAAGCAAGGAGATATGAATGTAAAACAGTGTGAGCACAGCTGTTCCCAGTCCCCAGCTGTGCTGCTTTCAGAGGTAATTCTTTACCTACTGGGATCCATGGCCTTGGTCATGCAGATAGGTTCCCCACACGGTATTTACAGACTGAACACCTTTTTCCCTTTTTTTTTTAAATTTCAGAATACAACTTAACTCTGCATGCTTCCTTTAGACATGGAAAAAGTTTGCTGTTAAGTATTTTTGTTTTGAATTCGTATTTTTTCTTACTACCGATTGCTGCTGTCCCTTGGAGTACTTGTGAAGGTCAGGTGAGGCTTGATGAAGTAGCCTGTTTTCTTTTTTTGCCAGCCACAAAAACTCTGCATTTAAATTGAATGAATGTAAAAGCCAGAATGCCAGATGGCACAAATGCAGTCTTTCCAGGAAAAGGAGACAGGTGCTCATGGTGCTCCAAGACAGTCAGGCTGTTGGTGGTTCTGGGCGCTCCTTTAGTCGCAGAGGTGAGCAGCATTAAACATTTACACTTCTGTTAAACATTACATGGGTGAAGAAAACCCCTGTCTGAGGACACGGATAAATGCTGACGTAGCCATGCAGAGAAGGTAGAAGTCAGTGCTCGCAGAGCCGGCTGGCTTTGATGTTTGTTGTCCCCAAACATGCATAATAGCCATCTGCAAACACACTTTGAAGAGGAGAGGTCCATGGCCACGAGCAGCTGTACTACCAGATACACTTTCCTAGCTTATTGCCAGCTAGTGACACAAGTGCTAAGGCATCTCCTGAAGTGTGCACTGGGCCTTTAGATTTTTGGTCATGCAGCTTTGGGCACCTGCTTCAACATGGTACTAAGTAAAGCAGAGCAGAAGAGATAATTAACATGTAACTTGGTTTTTTTATCCCACAAATGAACCTGGCAGCAGTTCAGAAACAGTACTACATTCAGAGGCTTTCTTTGAGCCTTGGTTTGGTCACAACAGAAGACAAACCCTGGGCAGTGGACTCCACTGTGCAGCTGCAGGGCCAGCTGAAGGAGAAGGTGGTAGGAGAGAGACAGTGCTATAAAGAATTATGTGCAAGCATTGGGGCTAATTCTGGATTCCTGGCATGACTCTGAGGTGAACCAAAACATGCTTCAATACAGAGACACAAACACAAATGTTTTTGCTGTTCAAGCATTTATCTGTATTAGTCTCTTGTTGACAGTCAACGTGGATTGATTTTTGAAACTCTTTCAAAATCTGACTCTCTTTGCTTCAGTTATCCTTGTTCTCCTGAGGTGGTGGCTTGAAGAAGAGGTTCATGATCCTGCTAGGGAGGTCAACAGAGGGTCTCCAAGCCAGCACCTGGTCCACCGAGGGCCTGCTTCTGGAGACAGTAATGTGTATGCCTACTCTGCTACTTTGTTTTACCTTAGTTCCTTCCTAAAAATGTGACTGTCTTCCTACTATTTTATTCCAAGTGCTTCTTTTAAAAGCTACCTAGCTCCTTTCATCAGCAAATACTCAGCATGCCTTGCCTGCAGCCCCAACCATACTGGCCTAAGGCTGTCTTCATGTCCTGTCCACAAAGACAGTACTTGCATTACTAAAATTCACCATTGCTTACCCTGGCGCCAGACTCCAGCTGAGAGGGTGCAGTGACCGTGGGGGAGCCGGGGGTGGTGGCTCTGGGGCAATAGCCAGGGTTAGGTTGAAAAACTTACCTAAAGTATGTCTTGAAGGCATACGTGGTTAATTTCTATTCTTGCAACAGGACTGAAAGGTCTGCCCACCCCTGGCCTTCCAGTCGGCAGGGAAGGAAGATGGATGCATGGAAAATAAGCCATGCTGTTTTGTCATGGTTCACATAAGAATCTTTCCTGCATTTATTTTCCCACTAATATTTTTGTTAGCTCTATTATCCCATTTGACAGAACCCACATGCTCATTTATAGTGTAGATGGAGACTAATGTCAGGAACTTGTTACTATAGTAAGTCTTTAATAATTTGCATAATTTGAGAAGTAAACATATGAATTTCAAACAATGGTAATAGAAGCTACAGATGATGAATGGTATAGTCAATTTATCTGGGAGGAGCATAGATCTATGATTCACATGTCAGTCGAACATAATATAGCAGGAGTTCAATTTCTGACTGCCGTTAAGATCATTGCTTCAGGATAACAAATTTTGTATTTCATAATTATAAAATGTGTTCAAGATTTTCTCTAATTTTCTTTTAACATTTATATATGTAAAAAGCTGTTTCAGTTAGAGAAGTGCAGTGAGAAACACAGCTCAGGCATAAAGAGATTTGCAAAATGGTTGTGTTACCATCTTCATATTTCAAAGCCCTGAAAATAATATTTCATCATTAAAGCCTCAGGAAAGAAAGGAGATGATCCCATTTTGTTTCATTCATTAAGCTCTCAAAAGTTTCCTTTCTATGTATTGTATTTATTGATTCTGAGAAAAAGTAGAATTTATGTATTAAGTACACAGTTTTCTGTGTTGTGTGGAAAGTGAGCTTCTTAAACCAGAATGGCTGGAGACAGATTTCTTAAATCCATGTTTATGGACCAAACGAAAAATGTCTTAGTAATCAATCTGTACTTCATGAGTACATTTGGAAGATGTTTGAAAGAAATGTTATGGTGTTTGATATTTGCTGGCCAAGTCATGTTTTTATCCAGGAGCCCTGCTCTTGCTAAAAGAGTGTAATTTTAAAACTCCAACTTTGAAAACTCTAGTTATACTAGTGGAAAGTTTATCCATGAAAAACTGTTACTGGTCCTAAGCAGTTATTTAATTTTTAAATTTTTTTTTAGTAGTAATGATTGGCTTACAAGAGACTTTAAAAACAGAAATGTAAAATTTTATATTAAGATTATATTAAGATGCAAATACAGGCTCTGGATGCACTGAAGTGTCTCTCAGTGATTTACTTCATTTTTCTCAGCACACCTGCTGAAGAAACATAATTTTGCTCTTAGCTCTAATACAAACTGTTATACTCTCTGTAATACTCTCTGTTTGTGTGCAAAGTTGTTCTGGTCTGATGTATTGTGTTGGTACTTTCAAGAGAAACAGCCATGTTGATTTTTGTCATTGATATTAAAGAAAACTTTTCCCTCCCTCTCCCTTCATGTTTTCACTTGGCTAGGACTGTTAGCATTGCTGAATTTTTGTGAGCAGTTACACAGTGGCTGTTCAATGAGCCGTGCCTAACAAAGGAATAAGGTTTAATTAGCCGAACTTAATCTGACAGTGTGCTGTTGGCACACTATCTGTTTGTACAGCTGGCTAGTGATGCATGTATGCATATGAAATAAAGATCAGTCCTTGAACTTTTTCTTTGCTTCTAGTATTGTGTAATTGAATTTCAAGTTCTCCAACAGACTCTGCTTCCCTCTGTACAGTTTAAAAACAAGTCTCAGTTAAGAAGATTAACATATTCTTCAGTTTGAGTTTGATAAAAGGCTGTTTTCAAGCTACAAATTTCATATTCTTGTTTAATCACAGCAAAAGTTTGGATCACACAAGAAACCAAAATCTGTGCAGCCAAGCCTCTAATCCTTAATATCTCCAACGTGTAAAATTGCTTCAGGGTCCAAAAGCTCTGAGTACAGCACACAGGCTGCCTAAGGCAGCATAAGGTCTGCACAGAGATAATAACAGATTAAAGTTTATGGCATCTTCCTTTATACTTTGAAAATATGATTTATGCTTTTGTTTTCAATGTTGATGTTCATCATGCCTTACATGGATTTACAAACTCAAAACTCTGAGTCAAGGTTTCATCAGTTGGGGGTTTTTTAGCTACAGACAGTTTAACCTGCAGCTGTAATCAATGATAACAACTGAGTAGTGAGAAGACAAGAACTGAATCTACATTCAGCAGCCGTGGCTAATGCAGCCCCTGTGTGCTTCCCAGCAAAATTCAGCAGGTCTTTGTGAATGTCCTTTTAAGAAAGTGGGCAAATTTCATAGGAACAGAGGTTGGACAGTAAAAGTGTAAAGGGAGGTAGCTGATGCAGTGGCTCCCTGGAGCGATTTCATGTGGGGAAACCCAGCCCAGGCACTGGAAACAGACCTACCTAGTGGAGACTAGGGAACTGGAAATGCCAGAAAGAGGCTGAAGTGAAAAAGCAAGAGAGAGATATTCTGTGCTTCTCTAACAAAACCTATGCATGCACTTAGTAATAAAATCTTGTTCAACTTCTGTCCAGTTATGTTGTCGAATGGTTTCTTGCAGGAAACTTGTAATCAGTGTGGCAGAGAAATATTAAAACTTGGGGATTATAATCAGATATTAAAACATATTTCTAAAACTGTCTGTCTATATGAAGTATTTTATTTTTCAGGAAAACAGAGTTAACAAGGTTCCCAGTGTGTTTTCCCCACAGGTTTTGTGCCTGTGCAACAGAATCTTAGAATCAAAATCTAGGTTGCGAGAAACCTCCAGAGACCATCTAATCCAGCCCTTTGCTCAAAACATCAGGTTTCTTAGGTACATGTCTCCAAGGACAGGTATTTTGCAACCTCTCTGGACCATGTCTTCCAGTACTTAAACACTGCATGGTAAAAGCATGTTCCTTATTAGAATTTTCTGCATTTAAACTGTTCTCTGATCTCCTCTTTGGTTTCTGCCAGCTCCAGCATCGTGCATCTCTTTGTCATGATCCAGGAACTTCTGGGCTGTCATTTACAGAGAAGCCATCACATTTTCTCAGTTGGGCCTTGCTTAGCATTAATTGAAAGAAAACTTCCATGGATTTTCTGCTCTTCCATTTCTCTCCGGGGAGGTCTTTGTGAAGCCAAATCCACATGGATGCTTTCCACCCCCACCCCAGGAGGGCCTCCCAAAGGCAGTAGAAAGACTCAAAGGAGAAAATTAAATGTTCTTTTCACCTGCCATTACCTAGATCTGCTTGTGAAGTGGAAATGTAAGCATTGCTGGTGCCTACCTTGAGTAGAGTCAGGTTTTGACTACATTGGTGCTTTCCAGGAGATGTGTAGGTAATTTACAGCTCTCGAGAGGTACTATTCAGTGGAGTGAGTGACCAGTTAGTATGTGGGATTGAAACCCAATCACACAGTGGACTTTTTATTTGCTGGCTCTCATTTACAAGATGGCGAGGAAGGGAACTGATGTCTGAGTGAGAAAGCATGATGAAAATTTCCCATCTCTGCACAGAAAGCCATCAATATTTGCTACAGAGGTTAATTTTGTGCTAGTTCAGATCTATGGACTCAAAGACCAGAGTGAAAACAACGAGGAAAAATAGAGGTCTTCATTGATGTCTTTGAAATAGTTTCTAAAGACTGGAATACCCAAAAAATCCACAGTGCCAAAACTAATTCCTCATTTTTACCCACAGAAATGAGATACAAGACTTAGGTCTCAGTGGTCAGTTCAGTGTTGCCAGACTCCATGAATACTGAAGTGTTTAGAGAGGCTGTTTTCCCCTTAAACTTCTTTTGACCTTTCGTCATCTTCCCCCACCCAAATTCCACCTCCATCCAAAGCACACGTCACATCCGACTGGAATGCCTTGGAAAGAAAATGGAGCTGGGTTTCTTGGGGGATCAAGGGAAGAACATTTTGAGAATCAGTATCAGTAAGGAGGAAACTAGATAAACATAGATTTTGCTTTTAAATATAGAAATAGAAGATATATCTGACTGTTCTTACTGCCTCTGAACAAGCTGGCTCTTTTAATTTTGCTGTGTTGAATTAAATTAAGATTTATATCTGTGGTGCCTTCATCTGTACAGCAGTACAAGTACAGAAAAAAATACTTCTTTTCAAGAAACAAGAATTAAAACTGTGTGTTTATACCAGCTGCGGTTTTTGACTCCTCTTTTTCTTTATTTCTTTTTAGTAAAGAAACTGAATTATTTCTTTAAAGAACCCCACGTTATACTATCCAAAAACTGGCCAAAAAGTAAGTCATCTCAGATTGGAATAGGTCTGAGTTTCATTTATGATTCATAGCAATGTATTGAATGAATTGGAGCCTGAACTAAAGACTGGGTTTACCCCTACCATACCAGATGTACAAAAATCGAAAAGAGAGAGGGACCCATCTCCTCACTAAGCTGGACAGGGAGCAGTCCTTGAGCAGATAATGGTGTGGAAATTGCTGGCAGTTAGAACAGATATAAATGTCTCAGGAAAGAAACTGTTGCAATGCTCTGCAAATGCTACCTGGCTTGGTGTAGGGAGAGCCCCTTGTACTCCCAGAATAAGGAAGAAGGAGCAAGAAGTGTTTGTATCACATCAGCTGCCAGCTCCTGCGTATGACCTTGCCTTGAGGAAAAAGTCCAGGAAGCCAGCGCCAAAGACTCAAGGACATGTGAGAGCCTAAAGCTTTATATATGCTCTGAAGTGCATAAAAGACCACACAAATGAAAGTGTGATAAAATGACACAGGAGTGGAAAGTTAACACAAGGGCAGAATCTTTATTCTGAGCGTTTCCAAGTTTTAACACCTTCAAGTCCCTCTGTGGCCAGCATGTGACATCCAGCCAAACTCTGAACTCCAAGCAAGGGAGAAGCACCATTGCAGTTGCACTTGCATGGGTCTGAGCCTGTGCCCTGTGACTAAACATCTGACTGACAGAGGTGAAAATTTTAGTGTTAAATCTTCTCTCCTACAATAATTTCCTTTTTTCTCTTTCCTTTGGCATCACTTTCTGGCTTATTTATGCCAAAAACTGCTAATTAAGTTACAGTCAAGCCTTAGAAGGACTCAAAGTCTACATTGCATGGTGGTCTGCCCAGGCAGAGGAGTTAATTAGCCCCAGTGTACTGTCAGGCTGCTCTTGGTTTCCTCCTTTCTTGTGTCATGGCAGCTGCAAGAGGCACCTCAGCTTAAGCCACTGCCTCTCACAGCAAAATGTGTCTGTCTTGGTAAATCCCCTCTTCCTCACACCTACTCCCCATGGACCTCTGCTTTTTATTTGGGAAAGAACAGTGCTCATCAAGACATAGCATGTTTCTTCACAGAACCTCCAAGAGTATTTCTGTTTTCTCACCATTTCACAAGAGCAGCTATTTCCCCAGTCCTTCCTTTGCAGAGAGGTGATGCCCTTTAGCATCACTATCAAACCTACCCTTAAGAAACTGTACCATGAGTAACAGGCAACATGAGCTCTAATACAAGTCTTAGCTCATGTTCACACCACTTGCAAGATTCCCCCTTAGCAAGGTGTCCTCTCTGCCCTTTCTTTTATTGCTTGCACTTCACACAGCATAAGGCAACTGAATGAGAATGTAAAAACAATCCTGGAGGCTGTAAATAATCTTCTGAGGAAGATTACTTCCTTTTCATCTTTTTTTCAATGCAGGCAGCCAGTGGTTTAGGTTCTTTTAAAGGTATTGTGATAAAAGTCCAAGATGTACTTTTCAATTAACACATAACAAACACCTGTGGGTCCATTTAAACTGGAGAGATCTCATAAGCAATGTCAAAGTCAGCTACTCAGAGGGAATGAAAAATCTGAAGAATGGGTTGGAAAGCCAACAGCTTCAGCTAGAGCATGCTTTGCTTATAGAGCCATCCACTTCTGATTGATTTGTAAACCTATTTCTTTCCCAGCCCTTTTTCCCAGATGAAATAGCAAAAATGACCAAACCATATTGTATTTGAAGAAGAGAAATGCAATTCTTTTCCACGCCTTTGCAGGAGCAAAATAACTACAGATATGTTTTGTTTCCTGGCCAAATGACAGAGCACAAGCCAGGAATATAATATATAGAAGAATTACTGAGTTAATATTATGGCTTTCCATTAAGAAGGCTTGGAAACGTTTGAGTGAAATGCATTCATTTGTTTTCTTCTGACTTTCAGCTTTTGCAGTCTCCTAGCAGCCAGTGCTACAATTAAATATGCCCCATTCCAGAAGACTGCTTCTGGAAGAAAAGAGCCTTTCTAGCTCTGTTTCAGCCCCTCTAATACTTCAAGCCTATTAACTATCTCTTGGAATTAATCTACCTGCCACAACAGGTCATCAACCTGTGCACACTTTGTGCAGTACCTTTTCTCCAGTGGAAGCATCTGGGCATCCATTGCAAGCTACCACCTGTACTGACATCTCCTTCCTTACCAGTCCCACCTGAGTGGAAGAACCCGGCTTTTCGGGGGCTGTCTCAGTGGATACACTTGTTTTGGCTCTGAGGCAAGAGCCCACCTTTACAGCAGAGACCTAGAGCACTTAGCACTTACTTGAGCCGTGGACCTCCTTGCAGGCTGCAGCACCCTCCCTGCATGCCCCGCCCACACCAGATGCTGCGCTACATCTGATGTGACATGCCCTGGTCACACACTCACAGAGCCATTTAAATCTCCTGCAGATGCCCCGGTGACATCCCCTCCTCAGCAGATTGGCTCACAGGAGCTTACTGGTCCTGACAGGCCCTTGGCTGCTGCTCAGGTGTCCCTGAGCACAGGTGATTCTGCTGCTGGTAATTCATTCTGATATGCCAGGAGTATGCATGGGGCATTGGGGGTTACCAGTGCTCTTTGAAGGTTGCAGGAGAGCACTGCCTTGAGGAATACATCTCTCAAATGGATTTCCTGAGCCTAGAGATTGTTGTGATTAGCAGGTGACAGATGCTGGCTATGAGGATGTCGGCACCTTCATAGCTGCCAAGTTCCTGGCGGCAATAGAAGCCATGTTTTCAGCCCTGATTAATCATTAAGTTCGTTAAAAGCCGAGAAAGTCACATAGTATTGCCCAGGAATATCTGTTAATTACTAACTGTGTGGCAATTGCTAGACTATTAGAAAACAAAATTACAGATGTGACATCATAGAATCATAGAATGGTTTGGGTTAGAAGGGACCTTGAAGATCATCTAGTTCCAAACCCATGCTGTGGGCAGGGACACCTTCCACTACACCAGGTTTTCTCAGGGCCCCATCCAGACAGATCATTGACACTACCAGGGATGGGGCATCCACGACTTCTCTGGGCAACCTGTTTCAGTGCCTCACCACCCTCACAGTAAAAAATTCCATCTTAATACTAATCTAACCTACTCTGTCTCCATTTGAAGTCACTCCCCCTTGTCCTGTCACTCCAGGCCTTGGTAAAAAGTCCCTCTCCATCTTTTCTGTAGGGTCTCTTCAGGGTCTCTCAAGGCTGCAATTAGGTCACCCCAAAGCCTTCTTTTCTCCAGGCTGAACAATTCCAATTCTCTCAGCGTTTCTTCATAGGAGAGGTGTTCCATCCTTATTTTGTGCATTTAACAGAGTATTAGTAGGTCTTTCCAGCAGAATATGTAATTTGTTTTCAGCCCATGACATTTAAGGCTGTTGCTTCTGTCATGTGCTTTTAGTTTCTTCCTAGCAGATGCTGTACAACATTGGGAGCAATGACAGACCTGTGCACTGGCACTAACCACTGCCTATTGGAAATATGTTATTTTCTTTTATACCTCAAGCATACTATTTCTCTCTCTGCCCCCATAACAATATAAACTTTCCTGCTTTTGCTTGCTCCTTCTTTAATGGTCTTTAACGGTCTTTAACACCGCTCAAAATTGCCTCTGGTTTTCTTCCAGTGTCTGTTGCACTTCACATAATTTGTAGATAACATTAAATCTCTCTCCACCTTGAGTTAGCCTGGGTTTCTGAGCTCCTCATTTATGTTTTTAGTCTTTGTTTCACTTCTAGTTCCTAAATATGACAACAAACACAGTTTACTGCTATTTCCACACTGCTTGTTTTCCTTCTCTCCTTATTTCAGGGAGCTGCTCAGTGTGTGCTGCTCCCAAGTTTCTGCCATGTTGGCAATTCTTCTTCTGTGGCTGGTAATCTAACAGCAGAAGACTGCTTTCAGCCTTTACAGAGACTGCTTTCAGCCATACCCTCCTAGATTTCCCTCAGGGTCTGCATAGGCAGTGCTGAGGCTGCAGCTCATGCGTGCTCATGGTTGCATGCACTCCCACATCACATCTGTGTGTAGACACCAGTGCAGGCTGCATTAGAAGATGTCCTTTGCACTTTGTCCCTCATCTGGCTCATCTCACCAGCTCCATCCTCCAGCAATGTCCCTGCACTGAAGTGGCCCATCACAGTACTTGCATGCAGCAGCAGCAGCAACTCTCTACCAGCTAGGATGAAAGTCATTCCTTGGTTAAACTGAGGTTTCTTGGTCACAAAACTCACAGTCAGAGAGCCAACCAAGAAACAAAAATCCATGAAAGGAGAAGCAAAAAAGAAGCAGACTGAAACAAGAAACACTGTCTTGAGCAAACCATGACCGCAATGGATTTGTGACAACCTTAATGCTGGCAGCTTTGAGGGGGGGGGATGTGGCTGTGTGTGCAATAGTTCTGTGCTTGTTATTTACTACTCAAATTTGCTGCACATTTGCAGTGAGGGGCATGCCCTGTTTTTTGCCAAAATAGGAAGAAAACCAAGGCAAGACATGCACGGTTCCTATACCGTAGGAATACCATTCCTTACCATGACATTATCTGGTCATCCTGTTCTTAAATCAGCTTTGTTTTTGTCTATCCAGTTTCAGACGAGTTAAGCAGCAAGGTTACTTCTCAAAGTGAGATGTGGTTGGCAAAATAGAATTTAGATTTTTTTTTTCCTACTAACAAACAGAGACTATTGATCTGAGGTCCATGAGGGACAAAAAACAAAGTCTCTTGATATTTGCCGACAGAGTTATTTGTCATTGAAAGCTGGACTTTGACAATGCATCCTGAGTTAGCCCTGAGGTTTGGCAAGAACTTTTAAATGATCTTCTGTAGAATGAGTTTACCTGTATAACACCAGGACCAAGTTCTTATATGTTTAGAGGCATGAAGCCAACTACTTGTTACTGAGTACGGGACATACTAAATACAGTTATGAGTAAGGAACATCTGTCATTGGTTTATGTGATTTTGAGGAGGACTTTGGAAGTGAATGTCAACTGTTACCTGTCTGCGGATAGACATGGAATGTTTTTTCTATTCCTTATTGGTACTCTTACGCTACAATTTACTCATATTGATAACATTGATTTAATATGAAAGAAAATAAAGATCCCCAAACCAAAAAAAGAATTGTGTTTTAGAAATATTCACCACAGTTTTTAACTTATATTTTTCACAGACATCTTAAGAACCTAAGGTCTAAAACATTGCCATTTATATTTTTTCCTACCAGTTTGAGGTATTCTGTAAGAAAATATTTAATCAGTCTATAATTAACATGCTTTCATTGGCTTTCTATATTTTAATAAGATGTGCTAGGGATGTTGATTTAAAAACTAAAGCAAAAAATAATAAAATAATTTAAACATCTACTGCTTTGTGTTTCTTTCCTCTCATAACCACGCAACAATCTAGTGTAGTTGGATTCCAGAAACCTTAAGTTAAGAAAAAGTACAAATATCAATTCCCAGTCTGTTTTCACTATATAACTACAGAGTAAAATCTATAGCGGTAATCCACTGCTAGCATTTAGATCAGTGACTTCTGAAATATTTTCTGCATTTTCTAATGCGTGTTTATGATAGCTTAAACCAAGTTAACAGTACCTCGGAAAGCTCTGCTGTTCCTACTGAGGAAATACAAACTTTCTGGAGTCATAATTTTCATTCCTACTTTTTCTACCACAATCTGTCAAGTCTAGCTGGAAAGTGAATACTGAAGGCGGCATCAGTAGAAACAAGAAATGATAGTGACAATAAATCCATGAAAAGGAAACTGGTGCTATGTCCTGGACTACTCCATCAGGCTTTTGCCTGAAGGCATTAGCAACAATATTTATATTAGTAGGATGAAACAGAAGTCTTTTTTCTGCTATGGATTCCTTCCTTAGTAGAATTAACATTATCTGTAAAGAAAAAGCAACCTTCTTGTCTCCATGGGGAGGGCTTCCGCTGAGGAGGAGACAGAGGAAGGCAAAGTAGAACAGCTGCACTCATCAGCCTTTTACACTGATGTCTCCTCCAGCATCCCAGTCACTGATCCTGCAGTGCCATGCCATACTTGGTTGCAAAACCTAAAGAAATTAATGCAAAATCACTCCAATATTAAAGAAAACTGAATCTAAGAGTAGTCATCAAGGGTTAGTGGATTAAAGAGACAGGACTTACAACTTGCACCTCCTTTTTCCTGTTTCTCCTTTCACATGCACACCCTGTGACTCTACAGCAATACCTACATCAACTGGAGATTTTGAACCGAGTACCCCACAGGAGCACATCAGAAAGGATTTCTTACAAAACTGGTGAAAAGTGACTTGTATTTCATTAACACTACATACTATATTCAGGTGTCGGTTTTGGGAAATCCTAGTGGCTTTTGGACAAGGAAAAATAATTTTTGTATTTTAAGGGATTAATGATGTTTCTAAGGATAATGGTTGAAAGATGAGCACTAGCACAGAGTGGTATGCATACTTAAGTGTTCCACTGGATCACAGGAATTTAGCCAGTGGTGCGTGTAAGTCTCGTCAATCAGTCATTTTTCTGAGGGTTTACAATTTTCCCCATGAAGAGGACAGTGTGGGTGAATTTATCCAGAATCACCAGGAGAAAGGGTCTGTTGAATCTGACTCGAGGCGGGCGAGGAAAATCCCCAGATCTCCACGTAACCTCCTTCACTGTGGCCCCGGCCGCGTCAGTGCCGTTCTCATGCACATTCAACATGGCTCTGTGGACCACCTGCAAAGAACAAAGCAAAACAGCCTCCAGCTGACAATCCAGCAAGAAGAGAGCAGCCGGCCACCCTCTTCACTTTGTCCAGCCAAAGGGAGCCCTGCCTGGAGCAAGACCGAGCAGCAGCAGCTTCTGAGAAGGTCATCCCCAGTCACTCCCATTCCCACCGCAGCACCAACAGCCATCACATCACTCAAGCCATCCTCCTTCACTTCTGTGCAGAGAGTAACCCTCAAACTGCAGGCAGCCAAAGAGCACTCAAGATGACTGATGACAAGAAACTCTGGAAGCAAAGAAACCTGGTAATTTAGCCTAGACTCAATTTGGTCTTTGGCAGCTTCATGTATTATTGTGAATTTACCCTGTCATCTAGCTGAAAAAAATAACTTTTTGAGAACACTAGAAGGGCAGGAATAACAGCCTTTTGCCCTCTGTAGGAGGAATTAGAGGAAATTTTACCAAAGCTAATGTACTACATTTAGATAATTTTGTTTAGTAGCCAAAAGAACATTTAATTATATATATGTCTTCTTCCTCATCCTCCAACCATGCCTTTCTAACCCCTTGTAAGCATGTTTGGCTCCAGGTTTATGAAAGACAGGGCTTCCTTTGCCTTCATACTGGCAGCTATTGATGATTGAGCGATGCTCCAGAGAGACTGGAATAAGCTTTTCATGGGATATTAATGTCAGGTTCCTGGGAACCGGCAAATCCTGTGATTACTTTCACATGCTGACTTACTTTTGAAACCATCAGTCCAGGCTCCTCAGTAATCCCTGACAGATCAGCTTGTTCAGTAAACAGATCGACCATACCCATTTGTTTGATTATCTTTTTCACATCATAGGTACCAGAAATAGAAAATTTTGGAATGTGCAGATGTATTTTTCTGTAACAAACAACACAAATAGGGACAAATCATCATCTAGGCAACACTCCTCAATGGCTTCAGTATATTGACACTTCACATTTATTTTTCTAAATGTTTACAGTCTTCTCTTAGGGTTCAGATAACATTTCTGATCAGGTTATCTACTTAATGTGTAGGATTGGAACAGAATGAGTCTGTTAGCCCCTGCCTCTGCAGTGAGTTTCAAGGAGCGGTGTGGGAGACACAGCTATACCAACTCAGTGGCAAACAAAGCTACTACTGCCAGGTAGGAGGGCTTTTTCAAAAGATTGTAGCTGGCTCACCTAGGGCTACTCAAATACAGACGAGGGTCTAGGCCACCACAGAAATAGCTGCAGTAGTGGTGAATTAATCCACTTTTACAAAGAATGCCCTCAACACCCTAACACCCATCAGCTACTCCATTGTAATTTCCCAATGCTTGTATGAAACAACAATATGTTGACTTCATCATGGTGCTAAGTAATTTTTGGTTGAACCAGGAACTTAACCTAAGGTGAATCCCAAGTTCAATGACCTATTTGTTTTCTAGCCATAGCTCTATTTCATTTTCCATCTAAGGAAAGGGAAGTCCAGCACAGAGGAACAATTAGGTGTATAGAGTCCAGTCAAATAACCTGTCTTTCAGTGTTTTCTCTTGGCGACATAAACACTATCAATCTGTAACGTGGTCACCTCTCACCTTAGCAAAAAAAGCTTACCTGTCTTGGAGGGACTTTTCCCATTTAGTTACAGTCCTTTTCAAGAGGGCATCTTCCACCTGCTTCATCTTCCCTTCATCAGGCAAAACAAATAATGCCACAACATCTCTATTGTAAGGTATCTGAACCAGCCAACAGGACAGCTCTTCATCAAAGTAATTTCTGTAGTAACCCTTTCGATACATCATGTCAACTTTTAAAGATGTTTTCTGATCCACAAAAAAATCCTCCTGTTTCGTCTGTGATGTACTGAAGGGTTTCTCCCAATGGGCTTACGACAAAAAGAAATTTATTCAGTGGAATACAAAGAGGAATGGTCACAGTGAATATAACAGGACCTAGTCCCACAGCCTTCCTTTCATTAGGGCAAATATCTTTTTCATGTTACTGCATCCTCAGGTGTTACAGTTTTTTTAGGTGCTTAAAGACAATTACAGTCAGACAATACTGAAAACATTATCTTTCACTATACGTGAGTCTATGATCACATGAAAGAATTTACCAAACTCAACAAAGATGTTTGTTTTAAAACTTCATTAAACCAGGTGAGGACATATTTTTACTGGCAACAAATATGCATGGGTTTATAGCAATAGCTTCCAGATACTGAACATGATTTCCTCCCTTTAAAACACTTAAACTACATTTTTTTCTCTTTTCATTCTCTGTAATAAGCTTTAGCTTTGCACCCTTTGATATATCTTACCTTTAAAGAAGACATAGTTAACAAGGACCATTGCAGTCAGAGGATCAAGATTTTCCACCAGCTTAACAATTTTCCCGTTTGTCTTTTCCTGGATATAACTGTTGATCTGATTCTCAGCGCCAACAGAGTTGTTAAAGTCAGCAGAAAAGACTTCAGATTCATAAAAGCTTTTGACATCATCCAAGAACTTCTGTAGTGGTTTCAGTGTCTCTTCTATAAAAAGGGCATTGCCCAGGCTCAGCTGGAATTCACTATATGAACGGTTCAGCATGTGGAGGAGTTGGCAAAAACCTTCATGTATTTCCTGCTCCTGAGTCTTTTTCAGGTTAAAGGCAAGCCCTTCCAGAATCTGTGTCAATGTCACAGCCTTGGCACCAAGTGCCAGCATTGCAAAGGAAGCAGAGATGCTTATGGGTGAAAAAAAAATATTTTTGTCCATTTCTTCAGATGCGACCAGCTTGTAAAAGGAAAATGCAAAGTCAGCATTGCTGAAAACTAGTTTGACAAAGGTTTTGTTCTTAAGTGGAGAAGCTCCTTCCCACTGAGAACTATGTCCTGGATAATGCGTCCCTTTAGCATCATCCTGCTTATTACGGTAGCGGGGATGCTGATGACACAGGGCAACAGTATACAAACCAACCAGCAATAAACACAAGGAGATGGTGGGCTTCATTTTCCTTTCAGCTGTTTCTGGAAAAGAAAGAGACATACAAAACATGTCATGGAAACTAGTTTGTTCATACTGTGTCCTCCAGTGAAGCAAAGTGGCGGTCTCAGAACACACCTATTCTCCAAAATCCCACACAATTGTAATTCACATTTCTGATGCATGTCAGTGTTTGCTGGAAAGGATATGCCTCCTGAGTCACTATTTATAAATATATAGTCTAGATACCCTTCAAAAGAGGTAGTTTTAAACTTTTAAAAGTTTATTAAATTTAATATTAGCATATTCTTTTAAAATTTATAAACAGCTGGAAGCTTATGACTGTTTCCCCAGAGTAACTGATATGAGTTGGTTTTGTAGTCAGTACTGCAGGATGGTTACTTCAGGTCTGTTAGCCTTCCTCGATTCATCAAATATTTAGAGAATTTAATCTGTATTAAACAAAAATATGACATAAAGATAGATCATACTATCTAGAACCAAAATTACAAAATACTCTTACAGTTTCTTCAAAGATGAAAGACTAGATCACTGGTCTTTGTGGTAAAAAAGTCTATAGGCATTTCTTTTGTTTCCAAACCACATTTTTACTTAATTGTGTGAAGTATCCTCTTTACTATCAGTTCTTTCTGGCTTTTGAAATGTATTGACTTTTTTCATAACAGGTATATTTCCTTTTTCACATGTACAAAGGCACCACTCCCAGAAAACAACATAACCCCCCAAAATGAAGTGTCCAAAAGATCCAAGGGAAAACTAAAAGGGTACTTACAGTGCTACAGTCTGGTCTTGTCTGCTCCTTCTCCTCTTCAGTACCATTAAACAGAGTTAAGCAGATCACCCTGTTAATCATTAATTAGTTCAAATAAAAATTGCCAGTGAGGATGCACAACAAGCAGTAACAACGTTGGATATTTTGGACAATTTGTTGAACCCAGACAAACGCTAAGAGTGCTGGGTGATGGGGACAAGAAGGAATGGAGCAGAGACTGTATCTCCTGTTGCTTCCATGCTTGTGGATTGACAGGAGGAACCTGCTGCTGTGTATGTCTGGCAAGAGAGCCACAGCCATACCCTTCACATCTGGAGATGAAAGCTGCAACCGGGTGTGAGGGCAACCCCTTGCCTGGGTCTGTCTGAGCCAGCACCACTCATGGTGAACACAGCATCTCTGCCTGAATGTCCTCTTTGCTTCCTTCTGGGGACACTGCTGGAGCCATAACCTCTCTTGCAGGATTTCAAAACAGGGTTTGGATTTAGAAAGTCCTTCTGCCTTACTGTATAGTTCAGTCACAACCTTCGACACCATGTTCAAGGGTTTTGGGAATTTTCTTATGCGGAGCAGGCTGTGTGTGATTGGCGAACAATGTCTAAGTTTCTTAGGACAATAACACGTGACGTTACCACTCTAGTGAGACATTTACAATCAATACAATTATTCACTCATTGCTGTTGGCCATCACCTGTGACTGAGTATTTGGGGAACTGGGGAAGAGTTTTCACCTGGCTTTGTAGAAAATATACAACAAAACCACCACTGCTAAGAAGCAGCGCTGACTGCAAAGAGAAACGTGGTCAGTGAATATCTTGTTTCCTCAGGTTAAACTTCTGTATCACATGCAACTGAAATGGACACCAGAAGGACACAGAACTGGCTGCCAATTCACCTTCCATCCAGTACTAAAGAAGACGTGCTGGCATCACTGGATGATATTCAGGGTTGAATATGAACAAAACACTAAAAGAGAAACTAAGGCAGAAAATGAACTATTTTTAACAGATCTGGTTGCCAGCATGTCCCTCTCTGCAAGCTCCCAAGCATTTGGTTTCTGAGCAGGAGCCCCAGACTATATCAGATATTGAAATGCCCCACATGAGGTGTTCAACATCTCTGAATGAGAGCACTGGTGGGGAGCTGAGCTTAGGAAGTTAAAGGCAATGCTGGAAAGGGAACTGTACTTTCTTCCCCTCAATCTCAAATCAAGGCTCTTGTCCTGTGGTTGTTTCATATGGCTGCATAGTCAAGCAGAAAACCGGACAGGACATACCTTTTTCATTTTAAATTCAGCAGTGCTAATCTTTTTGCACACTAACCTAGGGGCTGGAATACCTGATTACTTGATCTGGATACAAGACCCTCAAACCATTCTACTTGAGACAATCAGACCCAAGTCATCCACTTGGCTCATATTCAGGCTGCAAGAAGCTGACAAAAAAGTGAGGGGAAAGGCAATTCACAGCTTTCCTTCTGAGGATCTTCTGCTTAAAGACCAAATAAAATACAAAACTACTTCTGCAACGTGTAGATAATTGTGTGTGTAACTGTATGTGTTTTCACCCATCTGTGAAAGACATGTGTGTAAATACACACACTTCTAAGTACTCATAGTAGTGGAAAAAGATCATCTAGTAAGTGTGATGTGTTAATGTAATAACACATGCACAAGTCTGGTAGATAGGAAACTTGGGTTGCCCTCTGAGAACAATTCAAATAGAAGAAGAAACAAAGGCCCTAGGAATTATTTTTGAATAGGATAACTGATTGAAGAAGATGTGGAATTGTCATTAATTCTAGTCATATGAGCAGTGTGTGAGTAGTTCCACTAAAGAGAATGATTACCTTTGTTAAATAAGAACCTGTGGCAATAATTAATATGTTATGATTTGAACTAAAAAAAAAAAAAATGAAATGCTATCTCAAATTACTTGTGATATTTTGATAACATAACAATAACCTCAAAACATTTTTAAGAGCTTTGAAGATTTGCACATTTGGTAGATTTTATATGCAATTGTTTAAAACCTTTATTTTTCTAAAACCTGGTAAAAATGAGAGTGTTCTTTTCCATCCTGATATGAAGTAATATAAAGTGGCATATTCTTTCTGATGACAGATTCTCTGAGAGAGTTAATGTCTCTGAGTATTTACAGCCTAATTAACTTATTTCATTGTCTTACTTTTAATATACTATTTTATCATTTCATTTACATCTGAAAGTGATTCTCAGGTTTAAAATATTTTTACGTCACTTAATATTAGAATGGAAAAAAATTCAAATTGCACTTGTTCCTCATGCATGGAGAGCACTTTCTGGGGAGAGTGCCAATGTAGTGAAAGTACACAGCACATCGCTTTCTGGAGCCCATAATAGGGAGTGTGTCCATCTCACCTGGGTAAACAGAGGTGTTTTCCAACCTTTCCTATTATATTAGCTCAATTTTCCCTCAATAGGAAAAGCCTGAGGGTGGCAGCGCAAGAGATGGTTGAGAGGTCAAGGACTTTTCTTTATTCTGTCTTGTCTTTATCCCGTTAGGGTTGGACCTAAACAGTCTCCACAGAAAGTGCTCTCAGCCCGGGTCTGTCATTCAGGGGAGCACCAGTATGAGATACATGAGGAACAAACACAAGTTGCTTCACCCTTCATCATCCGCAGAGCATTTTAAATGCAAACCTTAATCCCTTCTCCTTTGTGTCAAAAAAGCCATTTACAATGAAAGATGAACATGCTGTAGAGGAACCCCCTTACTCTCCCCTGTCATTTCCCATTCCAAACTCTTCCCCATTCCCCACCTGCCTTCAAACAAGCGCCCTACATTTGCACCTTGGTCCTGCCTTTCCTCGGACCACCAGCAATCTGGGTTCCCTGAAAGAGGGGTTGCTTAGCAGGGGTTAATCTTGTGGAATATATAACAGACACAGCATGAAATAGGAAAGAAATGTATGCAGTATCTACCCAGGATGTTTACGGTTTATAGGCTGCATTGTGGATAAAGATACGTCTTTTAAAAAAAAGCCATACTGATCATCTGGAATTTGTGTCAGGAACACATGAGGAACAAGTAGTGTGCTGGTACACCTTTGGAATTGCAGCATCACCCTGCAATGTGCCACTCCACATACGCTGTCCTTGTGTGCAGAACCATCTCTTTTTACTGGCATAGAACTTGGCTCCCACGTGCTTTGTGTGATGGTCTGTAGTCCTGGCACCAGACGTGGTAATAGAACGCAGTCTCCCTTTGCCCAGTCTCTGATACAAATCAGTTTTGCCTTCTTTATGTTCTCTAAGTTGTCTCTTTTCAAGGCTGAAAATCTTTTACCTCCAACAGGCGCTGTTCCAGACCTTTGATTAACCTTACAGTGTTTTCTGAACATTTAATAGTTCTCACTTATCCTTCTGTTATTATACGGCCATGTGCGGATGGCCCAGAGATTTAGATGATTTGCTATACAGTTTGCTCCTTTTTCTTTCCCAGTAATTTCTAATATTTAAAATCTAATTTTTAATTTGCCTCCTCCCCCACCACTACGGAGCTGATATGCAATACCCACCAAAACATCAGTTCTGTATGACAGCAGTCAGTTCAAGTGCAGCATTTCACCAAACCTGCAGCTAAAACTTAGCAAGAAAATCAAAGTCTCTATCAAAACAATAATAAGCCAGAAAGCTGCTGTTCTTTTGGGTTTGAAAATGAAACAGAATTTGTCATGTCCATTCCATTATTTTACCAGAAGATGGTGGCACAGGTCTCCTTTTCCTGTAATCCCTAGAACTCTGGGCTCCACACATAACAGTTCTACTTGCAGAAAGCAATGTAGAAGAATCACACTGAAAGGTTGGCTTCATGCAAGGATCACAGTCATAGCTGGTATACTGAAATAGTAACTTTTTACTAGTAGAATTTGCCCTGTGGACCTTTTTATCTTGGTGTAAAAGAACTCTTCTTATACAAAAACTTTTAGAGTGACAAGTTTACCAGAGAAGTTCTTATTTTGAAATGAAGTTGTCTACCCAGAGAAACCTCTTGGTGTGAAATTAAATTTAAATCGATGCCTTACATTCTTTATTTTTGTGTTGCAAATGTGGCTTTAATCAAGCACTAAGAAAATCCCTTATGTAGATATTTTGGAATTACACTTGAAGTTTTTTGCTTCCAAAGCCAGATAGAAAGCATAAGGGCTAAACTTTGCAAAGTGTTATCATTTGTTATTGTACAACAAATTAATATTGTTGGCCTCAGTGAAGAACCAGAAGGAAGATCAACTAGCTGAATGAATATGTTCAATAAAATGAAATGTATTATATTATTCTATTGCTCACATCCCTTTTCTTAAACAAGTCTTTGGGACTCTAAGATTTTAGAATTTTGAGGATTCTGACAGACCACTGAGGTGATTTACTGCAGCAACTCCCTTCCCAGTTTAAAGGGAGGCAAAATAAGAGACTATATGGTTGCCCTTAGCCTCTGCAGATCCCAGCCTGGCAGGTCAGCATCATTCCATTTCCAGCAACATTAACATGCCTTCACAGGACACTTTGGGGTCTAGGATGTACGTACACAAGGCTTTCTGTCATGGTTGCTGCACCCTCTTTCCCAACGTGCCAATCTAGGAGTGTACAGAAGTGCTGGAGTGTATTTGCTTCTATGTGATGCCTCTTCTCAGTCACTTTTGGTACCACTGTGAATATGTCAGGGCTATGACACAGAGCACAATCACAGGCATGGGCACGAGGTGGTAACCTTTGGCTGGGCCACTGAGACACAAAATGTCTTCAAATTTCACCTATGAGATTTACCCCAGAGACACAGCTTGCACTTGAAATTTAGAGGAACAGAAAATAAATTCTAGTAACTGTCCCTTGAATACGTAAGTTATGGTATGGCTTTTTTGATGGCTAGAGCATCTGCATCTGTGAGAACAGCAAACCTAACAGCATTCATACACATTTTAGGACCTATTGCATCTTTCATCTCCTCTGTGCACAGATGTTTTCTCCTGCTCTGAGGTTCTCTCCTGTCTGCAACCATCTTATGATGACTATAACACCTAGGTTGGATTTGATAATCTTGGAGGTCTTTTCCATCTTTAATGACTCTATGATTCTGTCATCTTGTTTTATGTTGTTTTTTTCCTTCCAATCCTTTTTCTTCATCAGAGCATCTTCCATGTGGTCTGTTTTTCCTATGTGAAACATAGTAAACAATATAGTCACTTTTCCTCATATTTGCCCAATTCAGACAAAGTCTTCTTCAGACCTTCCATATGAGAATCATATTGCTGTTAACAGTTTTCCAACAATAAAGAATACATTCTTGTTTAGTAAAGTAATAAATCATGAGAACATTTTATCCATATAGCTTATGGAAAAGAAACTGAATGCAATAAAAAATAAGATAAATAAAGACTAGTTTGTATAAATAAGGTTCATTCACTTGTAGTAAATTCATCTCCAGAAGCAGAACTGACTGAACTGAAAAGGTACTTTCATCATTGAAATTCTCTTTTGCAGGAAACCAGCAAAGTAATTTGCAGCAACATCATTGTTGAGCTGAGTTTGTGTAACCAGGGTGTTAATCATAATCAAGGACATCTACATGAAATGGATGAATCATAGTTTTGTTTAAAACTGTTAGTCTTAGGGAAGTTAAAACAGTTAGTGTTAGTAGAGGAAAGTACAATTGCCAAATTATTGAAAAATGAATTCACTTTTATACCTGGTACGGGGAACTTAATGAAGGATCTTTCCAGATCAGTCTTTTGTGGCTAACAGTTTAAAGGGAATGAATGATACCATACATATGCTGTGTTTACATCTAATGGAAGCAGCCCCATGTGGGTAAGGGCAGATGTGCAGAGGAATGTAGTATGGATGGGTAAGATTTGAAGGGTGTGTTACAGGACTCAAAGATACATAGCCCATGGTGGTCTTCATGCTTTTTTTTCCCCTCTTGATAATTTGCACTTGTTCTAACTCCCACTGCAGTGAATATTCAAAGTTTTCAAGTGAAATGTGCCCGTAAGAATGTTCGTGTTTCTCTTGCACTTCTTCTGTGATTGGAAATCCTAGTGCCTCTGTGCTTTGGAGACATGACTTGAATGCTGGATTAGGGATTAATGCTGTTTTGAGTTTTTTCATACCTCCAAAAGGTAAAAAGATTCATGTCAAAAATGAGCAGCTGGGTTCTCAGAAAGGGCTTTGTGATTCTCTGCTTGAAATTAGTGTGAGAACAAAGAAAATGCCTGCAGTTTTTTTTGTGCTGAATCTACTGAAACGTTTAGAATAGGGTTGGTTTACAATCTGTGCGAATTCCCATTTCCTTGCAATAATAGCAATGATCAAGGACTATGCAGGTGACATAGCTGTGGGGGAAGGGTGGATGTGCCCATTTAAGGCATTCCAGAAACCAGGGCTGAGGCTCAAATTGCATAGCTGAGAAAAAGAAAGCCCAAAGTACTGGTAGCATCTGAATAGCAGAACTTATGTGAGCGATTGGTGCTTCTGTAACTATCCAAATGCTCTGTGCCTGCTGACATTAAGTCAGCACCTCTCCTTACTGCTGAAAGGAACACGCTGCATTAGCCCTGCAATCATCCCGCTGCTTCACGTTTTGTAACAACGTTCTACATGGACTCTGGCACGCGGCAAAGCAAACAGAGGGTTACTGACAGAAGATATCCTGTCATCCAGCAGAGTCCCACTGGACCATAAACAAGGTCAGACAGAACAAACTTACAGTCTCCCGCATGGCTCATAGGCTGCCAGGAGAACTTTGGCACTTGGGTCTACTAGGGCACAGGTAGGCTGCCTTTCAGGGACCCAGCCCTGTGGGTCTACCTTCCCTCACAGGGACTCTCAGCTGAGTTACACTCTCTCTCAGCAAGTCCTTTTCCTCAGAACTTCCTGTAAGTGTGTCAGATCATGGCTCACAGAGCCACAGCAGGCCATTTGTGTTGGATGCTTATGATAGGTGGTCATCTACTTCACTGTAAGCTGTATTATCCCCTTCTGCTGACAGTCACTGCAGGAAGTCAGGTGGATTAGGTTATAAAGGTTACAAATGTTAGCTTATAAAGAAGGTCTAGTTTTCTTTTAGGGCTTAGTTTGGATCCAGCTGCCCCATAGGTTGAGAGAATGCATGAGTGGTTATTTTAGAGGAACACCAAAGGGTGTTAACAAAAATATCTGCAGATGTATGAGAGACACCATGAAATACACGTGTTTGCCACAGATTGAATACACAGTCCCTAAATGAAAATTATGAAGATATTTATGTCTATCAGAATTCTTCATTTTTGCTCTACCTTTAATAACCCTAATAGAATGAAGAGGGTACCCTATCACATATTGAGACAAAAAAAAAGCTACAAGGACACTTGATGCAAAGTAGACCAAGACAGATGTTCTTGGAATTAGGAAGAAATACTCCATCTCCCTACAAAAGCTTTGCAGAATTTTCCAGTTCCTAAAGAATATCATCAGAACTGTGCTGAGAGTAATATCAGTGAGGTCTGTTCAGTGCCCAGGCTCTACAGATCTTCATACTGTGAACTATAGGCTTTTTTTCTGATTTGGGTGTATGTTTGGCAAAAGGTTTATTAGTTTCCTATTCCTTCCACATCCTCTCCTTCTAGAGGGATTTAGGATGATCTCTATTCCTACCCCTGGTCCCTGACACAACTCAGGTCAACCTGCTGGTCTGGAGCATGAAGTTGCTCAGCTGGAGGAAAACTGTGGAGATGCCCCACAGCTTGGTAACGCTCCCAAACCAGCTTTCAGAAGTATCCCGTTTTATACTTTTGCTAGTAGCAGCCATTCTTCACAGTCCAGTGTGGAAACTACCAATGCAGCTGTCGTCCTGCCATCTCAAAACCAAAGGCCTGGGAGGTAGATGGGGCAGGAAGTTGCTCTGTGTGTGATTTCCCAAAGCTTTTGCTCTGTCCTAGCAACCATGAGATTTTTCCTAACTTCTTTCCCTTTAGCAACAGGCCAAGAACCTGTTTTTCTGCCACCACACTCTGATAAAAATCTCGTGGCTCTGATAAAAATCTCTCCATCCTACCTTCTAATCAGTCCTGGTGCACAGATTTATCAGGATGGGATCTCACGGGAACTGCTCCCAAGTCCTGTTGAGTTTGTACAGGCACCGCAGGGCAGGCTGCCTCACACTACAGCAAGTTATCACTGATCTCAGCTCTGCAAAAGCCGCTGCTTTGCACGGAGGTGTGGTCTCTCCCAGTCCCCTGAGTGATGCCATCTTGCCTCATGAGGAGCAATAGCTCAGGGCTTCCACCGAGTTCTCGTCACTTGGAGCAAAGGGACTCATACAAAGCAGCAATCTCCAAGTCCCCTGAGCCAGAAGCACAGCTCCCCATACCAATCCATCCTACAAACACCAGTGGGCCCCTGTAAAGCACCTCTGTGCAAAGTGGGCCAAGTTTGGGAGAACAGGTCAGAAGGCCAGAGAGATGTCAGGGGTGGGGAGCTCGTTTGTTGATTTGGGGCTTTCATTACCTTTGCAGTGCTCAAAACACACTGCCAGGATCACTGTAGAAATGAGCAGCGTACATTCAGAAGCCTCATCTTCCTAGGGATGGGGACTCAACTCCACTTGCAAAAAATGTTTCCAGGATCAATATGCAATGGCATGAAAGCAGTGCAGTGAGAGAGCAGCTGTCAAAGTAAGCCTCTCCTTGAGGCAGCAGCTGTGCAATAAATGGTTTGCTATAGAGTTTAGCCCCAGTGTTCCACTGCAGTAAGAGTGGGTAAGCACTGGGGCTAAACTGTACACTGGGGCTAAAGCACTACAGACCTACAACAGCAAGAATGTATTTAGGTATTTCTTGAAAGCAGGTTTTACCCAAATAGGCACATAACAAGAGAATGTGAAGAATCACGATTTCCATGTGAGAAAAGTTGTACTCATTTAACAGCATTTAAGACATATTTTACAGATATCTATGTTAGTAAAAGGGACTGAAGGTGTTTGTTTTTTTTTAAGAGATTTATAGAATGATACAACAGACTGAAGTAATTCCTTAAGTGATACACTTAAATTACATTATATATTTTATTGATCAGCCACAGCAATTATTCATGAATGACATTTGTCACAGACAATTCTTTGACATTTTATGCTATGCCTAGTGTCACTATCTCTTAAAGTTTTTTGCTGACCTTGCTGAGTGCAAAGAGGCACTTACAGTAAGAGCTACATCAGAATAAGTCTATTGTTTCAGGGATTATTCTCTTTTTTTTGTCCATGATTTCTTAAGAGGTCCTAGGCAAAGAGCTGGAACATGTGAGAAAGAACGGGTTGGTTGAGGGTAAACAACAGCCTAGGCAGCAAAGAGTGATGTAAGGAGAAAAGGACTCTGCAGGGACCAGCTCAGGTGAATAGTGGAGAAGACATAGTAGAATTACAAGATTTTATCCCTATTGGGATAAAGCTTTTGGTGAATAGCCCGGAACTGAAAGCAGGACAAAACTCCTTAACAGAGAGAATTCACTTTTAAATGTAACAACATGCTTTAAGAAAGTTATCTTCTGTGGAAAATTTGGAAAATGTATTAATAAGTTGAATTGTTGTGGTGGTTTGGCCCTGGTTGGATGACAAATGCCCACTAAAGTCATTCCATCACTCCTTTCCTCAACTGGACAACGCAGAGAAAATAAAATGAAAGGTTCATGAGTTGAGATAAACATAGGGAGAGATCACAAACCAAGTACTGTCACAGGCAAAATAGACTTGACTTGGAGAAATTATTTGAATTTATTACCAATCAAAACCAGAGCAGGATAATGAGAAGTAAAAAAAGAATCTTAAAAACATCTTTGCCCCAGCTCAGGGAGATGGGCAATAGGGGTTGTGGTCAGTTCATCACACGTTTCTGCTGCTGCTTCCTCCTCAGGGAGAGGAGTCTTTTCCCTGCTTCAGTGTGGGGTCCCTCACACAGGAGACAGTCCTCCACGAACTCCTCCAATGTGAGTCCTTCCCATGGACTACAGTTCTCCATGAACTGCTCCAGTGTGGGTCCCTTCCACAGGCTGCAGCCCTTCAGGCACAGGCTGCTTCACCACGGGTCCCCCACGGGGTCACAGGTCCAGCCAGCAAACCGGCTCTAGAGCGGGCCCCTCTCTTCATGGGTCTACAGGTCCTGCCAGGAGCCTGCTCCGGTGTGGGCTTCCTGTGGGGTCACAACCTTCCTTTGCACATCCACCTACTCCCGTGTGGGCCTCCTCCATGGGCTGTGGGTGGATCTCAGCTCTCCCCTGGACCTCCATGGGCTGCATGGTGACAGCCTGCTTGCCATTGTCCGCACCACAGTCTGCAGGGGGATCTTTGCTTTGGCACCTGAAGCACCTCCTCCCTCTGCTTCTTTGCTGACCTGGGTGTCTGCAGAGGTGTTTCTCTCACAGATTCTCACTCTGCATTCCTCTGGCCTCAATTACTTCTGTGAAATATCTTTATTCCCTTCTTCAGTATGTTACCACAGAGGTGTTACTATCATTTCTGATTGGCTCACCCTTCAGCAGCAGCAGATCCGTCTTGGAGCCGGCTGGCAGTGGCTCTGTCAGATACGGGGGAAGCTCCTGGCAACTTCTTGGTGAAGCCACCCCTATAGGCCGCCCACAGGCCCCCACTACCAAAACCTTGCCATGCAAACCCAATAAAATTATTCAACTGGGGAAAATGTTACATTTAAAAAGTGTCAGTTGATGGTGATATTTTACAATGTTTTTTGCTTATTAATTTGATAAGGAAATTTCTGATTTACTTCTGACTATCCCTCAATCAGACACTAGTTAGTAGCACTAACTAGCCCAAAACTGCAAACACTGTAACCATTATAACTCATACCCAATATTAGTATGCCAAATAACCGAGCAATTACTCCTTAGTAGGATCAACAATTTTCCCCATGAAAAGTGTGATGCCAGTTTGTGTGTCAGAGATCAAAATAATGAAGGGCCTGTTGACTTTGATGGTACGAGAAGTATAGGAACCTCTGGTAACGATTATGGCAGTGGCTCCTGCAGCTTCAGTTCCAGACTCATCAACTTCCAGCAAGGCCTTGTGAATTGCCTTCATAGAATAGGAGAAAACACTGTGGTTTATATAGGGAATAGGAAGCAGGAGTAAAATAAATTCTGTTCTTATGGAATATTTAGGAGAAGAAAGGAGTAATAAATCTAGTAGATGAAAGTTGATTTTATGATAAATCTCCAACAGTTTGAAACAGGAGTATTTTCTATGCCAGGACTAAGCAAGTAGGGGCAAAAATTAGCATGGACACACTGTAAATGCATTCTCACCAGTGCTGAGTAAAGTGGGATAAAAAACCCCATGTACAAGCTAGTATATTTTCTTAGATGGTTTGGGCTTCTACTAGCAACACTCGCTCTTATTTCAAGGTTAATTAAAGACTGCTATTTAAATGCTAATATGGAGCAGTATTTGGCATCTTTAGCATTAAATCATAGCTTAAACTGACATGGTCAAATTCTGCTGCTGCAAACTGGAGATTTCCTGAAAACTTTGAGAATAATAAAAAATGAGGTACTAATCAACACAAATATCATAATGAACTCATTTGTAGTTTACTTGACACCATTTCATTAAACTATTATATTCTAGTGCCAAGAAGTAATTTAAAATGTTGTCCAATTTTTCTATGTATTTAATATCCAGCTTTTTAATAACAGCATTAAAGTAATAAAAAAGTGAGCCAGCAGATTCTTTCTGCAAAAAAAGCGCAATTACTGACCAAGCCCCTGCATGTCATTGTGAGATTTACTTATAACTTCAGTAATATAAAGAGGGAAATAAAGTCTTTAAAAATCCCAGACACAAATGATCAAAACAACTAACCACCATCCCATCACCAGCTCTGTCTACTTACTTGTGAAACCTGGAGATCGTGATTGCCACTAATTCCAGACAGATCAGCATTACCTGAGAACACTTCAGTAATGCCCATTTGCTCAAACAGGGTTTTAACATCGTAAGACCCACTAATAGAAAACTTTGGTAACTGCAGATTTAATCTCCTGTTGGTCAAAGAAAACAAAAGAGCAGTGAGCCCTTGCAGCCTCGTTTCAGCCAGCAGGGTGGATAGCACGCAACTCAGCAACACTTGAAAGCATTCTTTTGATTGCGAATTTGTTTGATGGTAGCCTTTGTACTCCTTGAGCAATTTTGGCCTCCTGAGAGATGGACCATGTTCTTGTATCTACATTCTCTATGTGATTTTGGGTAAAGAAACAAGTTTCTTCATTGTCGCTCTTTCATCCCAGTGCCACATACGCAGCTAGTAGAGTTTTTTGGCTAGAGGGTTATAGAGAGTAAGGAGACTACTAGTGGAAAGCCTAAAGTAAGGGAAAAGGAGGATGAAATCTAAGACATGGTGAAGGAAATTAATCATGTTAACACCTTGAAAGAAGAGTCAAAAAGTAACCAAGCAAGTCTTGAGGCAGCTGTTAACAATGCTGTGACCCCTTCTGTCATGTCACAGAGCCTGCAGTTTCTTAGTGATTATGCTCTGCTCTGACTCATTTGGGGAATTGCTTAAAACTTCCCTTTATGAAATCAGGACATTATGTCCAGTAGGAGGTGATCTGAAATTGGCATTTTCTCTTAAAAGCAGTGATGTGTCCTCAAATATAGCAATCCATATACCTAGAGTTACCTGGTCATGAGTTTGCTATCCCATTTACAAACAGTTTCCTTGGAGAGAGCATCTTCCACTTGCTTCATCTTTCCATCATCAGGCAGAATAAGCAATGCTCGTGCAGTGCCCTGGTAAGGCAGCTCTACCACCACACAGGAGAGATCCTGGTCATAGTAACTGTTTGAGATACCATCACGCTGCATCATGTTGACTCTAACAGATGTATTTGTGCTCACAAAAAAATCATCCTCATATGTACGCAAAGGATCAAAAGAGTTTTCCCAGGCAGCTAATGGGGAAAAAGAGATGTTGTTGCACTCAAACATGAAGATCATAAAGAATGGCTCATCTAAATTAGACCAGCTTTAATGTAGGACACTGGAGGTATATTGATGAGAGAAGAGGCTCACTAAATCACTTCAACCTCCTCTATAACACACAGTAAAGCATTTTAGATGTGCAGTAAGCTCATCATAGTTAGCGTGAGCACATCATGTCTTGCTGAAGAACGACCAAAGGCTGATGACCATTTGAGAATCCTTCTTCTACTGTAACCCTGTGTAATGCCTTTTATGCCATTTAAATGCAGTCACTTAAGCAATCGGTGATGCTTCTTATGCCTTTTCTGTTAGGCCGTACCCCATGCAAGCTGGCTGTACTCAGCCTGGTGTGAAATTCATCAGCAATTAAGGAGTCCTAACATTTGAGCAAGGCTCCAGAAGCACAGGCCCTCAAGATGCTATGTCCCAGGTTTTCATGCAGAGCACCTAGTAGATCTACCATAAAACTGGGGCCTTGTGCAAGGATGTCAGCCCACCAAGTCTGAGTGGCATATACAGTCAGCATAGAGATCTTGGTCACATCTTTAGTCATTATGGCCTCAGACCAGTGAGACCATGTGGATCCTTGTCTATGAGGCACCCACTAGAGTGGAACTTCCCTGGCCACAGCGTTCAAGCAAATTGGATCAAAACCAAGAAATCAGTATTTCTCAACAATCAGATATGCTGCTCTTGGCCAGATCTAATCTTTACTTCAAAGGTCCTGCACAGTTTATCCCTTTCCTAAATAGTCATTCTCGTAATAAATCATCAGAAGTTCCCTAAAATTTTTATTTTGTATCAAAACCTTCTATTGAAATTGTATGTTAAATATCTTACCTTTAAAATAAATATAGTTAACAAGAACCAGTACACTACTTGGATCAAGATGACCAACTAATTCAGGAATTTTCCCCTTGGTTTTCTCCTCTACATATTTATTGATTTGCTTCTTAGCTTCTTCTGGTTTATGAAAATCACTAGAAAAAAAATCTGCATCATAAAATTGTTTGGTATTTTGTAAAAATGATTCCTGTGGTTCATACCCAGTAGCTGTAAAAAGGGCATTCCCTATATTTAATGTGATATTAACATCAGCACAGTTCAGTACTGACAAAACTTTGTGAAAACTTTCATGTACATCATGCGTGCGAGTCTCAGTCATGTCATCAAAGCCCAGTCCTTCAAAAATCTGAGACAGAGTGGTTGACTTAGCACCAACAGCCAGCATGGCAAAGGCGGTGGACATGCTCATGGGAGAAAAGAAAACATTTTTATCAGCTTCTTTGGATGTAGCCTGCCTGTAAAATCTAAATACAAAGTCTGCATAGTTTGAGCTTTTCTTGTCACAGCTATATGCTAATAAATTTTCTCTTCCATCACGCAGATTAGTATTGTTGACTTCATGGCAAATGTCTTCAGGGCAGCAACGGGTTACAGCATAAAGAACAGCAAGGAGTAAACACAGGCACAGGACACACTTCATCTTCTTTTCAAATTATTCTGTCGCAAAATAAACAGTCATTAAATGAGCAGATGGTAATGATGTGCTTGGTAGTAAGAAATAATGTATGGTTTGTTAGCATAAATGTTACATAATTCAGCTGTAAATATCTAATGTACTTAGGATGCCTAAAGTTCTCACGGGCACAATGTCAAATTTATTTAACAAATTCAACCAGGTTATAGATTAAAATGTCAGGCATAATAAGACCATAATATTCCATGGTAACTGCTCTGAAAAGGCAATACTTTTTTCCATTGGCAATGAAAATATAAAGCTACAGTCCATAATAATCTTTATTAACAATGACATTATCTTCCCAAAACACTGTCTCTTATAGGGACATCTAAACAAACAAATTATCGCAAGGCAAGACAGGGTGTATGTTTCAAAGACATCAAATACTCGGCAGCATCTGCCCAAAAGCAATTTGATAAATGTAAGGAAATATGAGGCAGCTCACTACTCAGTGGAACTGGGGTAAATTCCCTCACTTTCCTCAGGGCAGCAGCTCATGGACAGACAGCTATCATGGATTATCCAATGCTTGTTAAATTCACATCCCTGTCTGCTTTGTGGTTGCTTACTCACATGGCCAGTTACTGGCCACAGCTGATAAGTGATGGAAGAAGGTCATCTACATGAACTTCAAGGCAAAACTCAAGGCAAAAGCCTGGAGCATCCTGTGCCATGACAGCAGTGCACACAAAGGTGGACACAATGACATGTGGCAAGCAGCAGGTTTGCATCACATAATGAGGTGCATGTTTGGAATGAAGGAATCCTCCTTTTGGGGGAGCAGCAACAAGCGCTTGTAACTTCTTAAATGGCGGTTTTCCCCTCACCATGGGTTAACCTACATGGGATGTGGGAAGGACCTGGGTCAAAGAGGTAGAGGAGCACTGATCCCATTTGGAAATCAAAGGACACTGATTAATTCCCTTGGAGATGACAAGTTTCTTCATTATGCATGTTCTCTTAAAGCTGACATGATATATTTCACACGAACGCCCTGCTCTCCACAGGAGCTGGAACAAGTCTTTGGTTTACTGAATTTGGTTCCCTGCAGTTCTGGGGAGGCATTTCATATAAACTGTCTTCAGAACTGTAACAAGCTATTGATGAAAATAAGCTTTTTGCTCTGGCAGCTTCTGCGTGAAAACATTTCTAGAACTTTTCTACTGTCATGGCTCCCCTTCTGGTTTCCAGCCGATACAGCCTGTTTGTATTCTTTTCTTTCAGGAATGTATTTATTTTCCCATGTCCTGCCACAGTAAAATTCTCTTGGTCCTACATTCATTCCTAGATGTGAAAGATGAGTGTACATACTATCTAAAGATTTAGAGTTTCTGAGGGCAGCCCAAGTTCAAGGTTTCTTGGTGATTAACCAGTTGTTTGTTTTAGTACTGATGGTCTTGTTTTCATAACAAACATATAGATAGCTGTGTGTTCTCATATTTGCTAGGATCTGAGTACGCTGAGTCTGCCTGAGATCAGCCAGGGCCCACTGCAGTGACCCGCAGTAACAAGTGGTAACACTAAATTTGAATTTCCTTAAACCAAAAGATGGAGTATGGCCCTAGATAGGAATATGATCCAACTATTTGCATCTCTTTCGAGCAGAACTCTGCCTCTTCTTCAGAGCCAAAAAAAAAAAAAAAAGGAAAACCCAAACAACCGTTATGTACTTTGGAAAAAAGAAGAAATTATATAGTACAAAAGGCGTCTCAAAAGTATTTGATGTTTAGTATGTCATAGTCTGTTTTTCTCTAGTTGTTTGAGATATTGCAAACTTAAGTGAGAAACAAAAAAAAATCATTTTTTCTATCCATGATTACTTCCTATGTCCATACAGAGCTTAGCGTAAATTTTAAAGAATTTCTGAAGCAAAGAGTATGGTTTAGAGTTTTTTTCTGCAGCAAGCTTATATTAGGCATGGCTCTGTTTTTAACTTCTGCTGTAACAGATCAGTTAAAAAACTCTTCCTGATATCATAGCGCTCTACAGAAATCTAAAATAAGTACTTCCATCAAAAGCTGGAAAACACTGAATATTGTCATCAAGTTTTCCTCACATACTCTTCCCTTTAGAGATGAAAATCACATTGATTTCAACATTTTGAGATTAGAAAATTTCTGACACCAGTATTTTTATTATCATTTCGAAGCTGAAGAAATTGGAAGGGCTTTGTTAAATCTGGCAGTACTTTTTATGCAAATTGGAAGTTCAGAAAATAATTCTCTTCCAGTACACATATTAGTTTGTCTATGGGAATAAAAGCGGCAATTAAATTTAAATTGTGGCCTTCCACCCACCCCCTACACTCACTCCACTCCTAATTAGAGAACCTGGCCTTAGCAATTCAATTGTTGTTTTATAAATCAAGTCACTAGAAGAGTTTTAAAATTGGACCTGGTTGTTCAGTCACTAGTGGGATTATTCTAATTTTGAGTCACTATGAAGGCTGTTTCCATCCTGAAAGGTGATTACATCAGTATTCTGTTTTAACAAGTACTTAATAAGTCCCCATGACTTCAAAGGGTTTTTTAGTTTGATTTCAGTCTAAGCATATTCCCCCAGAACAGCAGGTCCCACTGGTCCCTTGCACATCTGCTTGGTTAATATTTCATTGCAACATCCACACAGAACCAAATCACAAGCAGACAAATGAAATTAACCTAATATTAAAATTCCACTGACAGCAGAAAGGATCATTTGCAAGTCTGTAAGAAAAATGCATGTGTAGTACTTACAAAATCAGAAGCCCTGTTGCATTCAGCTGACCATGCTGTTCCCCACACTGTTACTTATACTGCTACATCATCTTCTGCTTAAGTAGAGATGTTAAACATTACACAGACCCGGTAAAAATTAGAGCCAACCAGAAAAAAGGAGGAAACAAAGCAAATATTGATGAAACAGGGTTGGCAAAGATCATCTCTGTTATTCAGCCAAAGAAGCTGACAATCTTCAGCCATTTTGATAGCAGCTGTGACATCCTCTCAGTTGCCTCTGACCATGCGGAGGAGCTTAAGTGCAAACGTTGTGTGATTAGGACCCTACTGGAAACCGGGAGGTTGTGCCTGGAATCACTGGAAACAGGTGCTAACTCTCGGTGCCAGAAGTCAGGCTTTCTGTGTCGTGAAGCACACATGGAGCTGACAGCCACGTATCACATCGGCTTGGTGCTCTTCCAAAATCTATCCAGAGACAAATCTGCATGATCCTCAGCCTGTATATGGATGACAAAGTGATTGCCTGTACCTTCTCACTCCGTAGCTTAATACCACTGAGAGGGTATGTGATAGATACGTTTCCATGCTGAGTTTTCCACCCTGGCTGATGTGGTCCCTTCATCTATCTCAGTCCTGTGTGCATCTCAGTTACTGCCTCGGGCAGGTGGTGGGAATACAAGTAGCAGGCTGTTTACTCCCACACGTTTGCATACTGCATGTGTGCACCCATTTCTCATTCTCCTTGCCCTCTCACACACTTTTAAATTGTTCAAATGAAAACAAGTGCTGCTTCTGTCTATGAACTTTTCCCAATAGGAATGAAATGCTGATGGATCAAGATGACCGAATTTTTCCAGTTAACAACAAAGACTGTGATTGAGTGGTGACATGAAATACATTTGCCCATTAGTGATGACTCTTTTCTTTGTACTTGTTTACTCACGTGTGTAATTTTGTTGTTGCAAACATAGATAAACATGGAGACAGAGCATAGATAAATGTTGTCTGGACACTCCCCTTCTTTGTTTTCCTCTCTATTTCTCCCCTTCTCCCCCCTCCCCCCTTCCTTTTTTACTTGTTCCATCTAGCTCTGGCTGTAAACGTCACAAACACAGAGATTATTTTACTCATCAAAGCCCAGGTGAATAACAGGTCATGGTGGTCAAGGACAAACTGTGTTTCAAGATGGATATAAGCCTCTTGTTTTCTCTTTCATTTGTGTGCCTTGTAATTACTGCTTTGTTTTTAATAATGTTAAGCTAAACTTTAACAAGGCATTTCCTTATTATTTCATTATAGCAGCAGAAATAAGGTGCTACAGCAGCTTGAAAATAACACGATGAGCAGACACATGCAAGCCAGGGGTACCATACACTGCCACGAGCCATTACAGTCCCACCTCCCTACTGACCACAGTTTCATCTCTAAGTCATGAAACCATGTCAACCAGCTTCATACTGAGCATTTATCTACTGAACTAGATCTTTTGCTCTACTATTTATTTTTTATAGGAATAAAAGTACAGAATACGGAAATAACCAAACAGATGTGTTTTTTTCCTTCTGATAATTAAAACCACGATGAAGTCTACATTGCCCGAGTCCATGTTACTGCTGTGTAGTTCATGTAGGTCAGTTTCTATACCACACCCCAGCTCACATTTTGACATCTTTAGAAGAAATAGAGCTACATATGCATTTCATGCATTTGCTAACATCTTGCAAACATCTCGCAAACATCTCACTGACAGTTTGTTTTGTTTTGAGTAGAACATTCCAAAGCAGGTTTAAAGAGTTCTTAATTAACCAGTAGCTGGTATATTCAATGACAAAGGAACCACTCAACTTGTCTAGTGTTCTTGTTATCCTTCTACACCTTAGGTAAGGAAATTAGAGTTTTTGTGTCAATTTAGCAACAATAAAATTTCTTCTGGGATTATGGCTCACAGACACACAAGTTGCTTCAAATATAAAAAAATTTTATACCTATGAGCCTATTATGTCATAACTTACACAAAGACTTTTTAGTGTAAAGAATATAGACCACAAGTGTATTAACAGAGCAGCAATACAAAGGAAACAGAGTATGGAATTAGGAAGGAAATGGACATTGCCTTCCCCTCCATTTCCTTGCTGGTAGTCTTGAGTTATGTAATAGTCTTTGGGAAGGATCAGGCAGTCAGAGTGCAGGGAAAATTGCTAAGATTGGGGATGTATGCATGTCTGGTGAGCTGTGTTTTTTCTAGTCTGGATGAGGTATATAATGAAGAATAAAGGCACAATCTGCTCATGGGGTCATGGCATGCTTTCAACACTTCTTGGAGAATCTCCTCTACTGTCTTGTCAGAAAGACAAAATTCAGTAGTTTAGAAAGGGACTGTGAAATTAGCATGAAACATAGTCTATATATAGTGAAGAAAACATGCACAAGGAGGGGTAAGTTCTGCTCACAAAATGTTTTTTCGTTTGAATTAGCATCATTCATATGAACTAAGTAGAGAACAGGGATGAGAATTTAAAAAAAATTACCAATGGCCATGACCAATGGTGAACACTCATCATAATTTTTCAGTTGGAAAACCAATTCCAGTTGCAAATTATACACTAAAAGTAGCAGGTGTGTTACATGTATGGTGCACCAGTAACAACTGAACAACTGAACCCCCTGTTGTTGCTCCAGCGTGTGCAGGTTGGCGGGAATGACGCAGGAACCACAGTCTCCTATAAAAGGGGCAGTAGAGTAGGCAAGCTGCTCGTTAGTAACATTAGAAACCTTTATTTAGGCCCCAGAATCTTTCAAAAGAAGGCTGATTTTTCATTATTTCTACATGTAACAGCTTTACCATGGATTTTCTTTTCAGAATATTTCTGTAACACTAATATTAGTAATGAAAGAGCTACCAAGATTTTAATATCTGGATGATTTCTATCTGGGATATCATGACAAAATAGTATGCATTCTACTTTCTTTTCCGTCTAACCACCAAAATAGATGACAAAATATTCTTATTGACCATAATGATCTCCAATAATATCTTTCACTGGCCAAGTACTGCTCAGGATACTGGACTGATTTCAGGTTGGGATGGACTGCCTGATGAGGGAACCGCTAGACTGAAAATTCAGAATAGGTGGCTGTCTCTGTTGAGCAGCTCAGTTTTAACCTTGGGAACATCACTAACAGTAATAGGCTTCAGTTTTCTCATCTGTAAGATAAAAATGACACATCTAACTTCCTCACTGAGATTAGATAGTGTGAAAATAAAAAAATATTTTCAAAGGTCTTGAGCATTGCTTTAGTTCTTTATTGAGTTTAATGAAGACAGGATAATTTTTTTATCAGTTTTATTCCATGGCACCTCCCTTCTTAACAGTGAAACACAATTTGAAAATCTGTGGTCTGTAGGATGCAGCTTTATGCAACTTTGAAGTGAAATTTGAAAGTTTCCTCAATTGCAAGCTTCCATAAAAAGTCCTCTGGACTTTACAGAAAGTGTCTTCTTTCCTGGTATGCTTAGAACTTGTATTCAAGGGGTGGTAGTTACTGAGGTGCATTAAAGCATGGGCACGGGTGATTAAGCACACCCAAGTATTGCAAGTATTAATAACCTGTATGTGCCACATGACACTGCACATGCCAGTCCTTATACCAGACTTGTTTCTTTCATGTCTAGAAAATGCAAATATCTGTTGCCAGCACCTACAGCATAAGAATCTTATACAGAAAAATAGAGAAGGGTAAGACCATTGTGCTCACTGAAACTTTTTTCATCTTTCAGTTTGACCCAAGCATCATGCCAGCAGGGATTGTTTTACCTGAACCTCTTCATCTATTACCCATCCAGTACTGTGCTTTTAAAATCATATTGCTTACCTACAGTAAGGCACTTAACTCCTGCTCTATGTAAGCTAAGAGAGGAAGGGTGGTCAGTCTTAGTGGGTAGCTATAAGCAGCCCAGAAGCTAGGTTTCTGCAATGTGAACCTGTGACTGAGTTGGGAAGGGAAGCAGAAACTCCCAAGTCCCAACCCAATGCTTTGTAACTACTGGTCTGTCCTTCTTTCCTAATAATGTTCTTGCGTTAAAGAAAGAAAGGAATTAATCAATTAATTATGGGTTTCCAACAGCAATATAGTACTTAAAATTTTAATAAATGTGTGTCTCTACAACATGAAAATATAGTTAACAAGAACCATCCCAATGAGTAATTCAAGACTTAAGCAACTAACATTATTCTGAAAGCCTTCATTAAAAAGTTCTTCTTCACCTTCCCATTTGGTCCATTGACCCTGCTATCTGGGACCATCTCATCTGAATTCTTTACCTCCTGTGTACTCCTGAGTGATACTGAATCAAATGTCTAGCTTTAATCATGCAGCTGATCAAGTAAGGTTGATCAAAGTGGATTGAAGTAAACACTAATGACATTATTCTGTGACTCAGAAGCTCAACTGTCCAACCACATCTTGTGGATTTTGGCTAATGCTCAAAAAAAGGACCCAGAAAGTGGTCTTGCAAGCCACAGAGTCAATTTGTCTTGTTTATTATACCTTGTCAGTCTCCCTACTCATATAGAAGAGCTCTGTTGAAAATGAGGATACAAACACAGGGATCCACCAGGGAACAAGTGCAGAAGGGAGGCAGGTTTCAATTTTATTGTGAATGGATATTGAGTAGATTAAATTTTTCTGTGGCCACTGCTTTTAACCATGTTGAGAGATTTAGACCAACTCCAAGTAGCTTTTAAAAATCATACTCTAGATCAATATGCAGACAAGTTAAACAAAGCCATTTTTCTACGTAATCAACCACAAGCATCTCAAATCGGTTAACAGCAAAATTGTTGGAACTGTGACAAAACTTCCCTAATCCAAACCTGACAATACCCTGTCTAGTGTTGTCTCCTACATACTAATATCTCCTCTGACATTCTTTTCCTGCCTTTCCTCACATCACACACGGTCACTTGCAGACCACTCTCATCTTGGCACACCATTGCTCTACCCCTGCTTCCTCCATTAGCTTGGAGAGCAATGGCAAATAGACCCTGTTGAAGAGTTATAAAGAAAGGCATTCCCAAAGGAGTCACAGCAAGACCCTTCATTGAAACTCAGCCTTTGGGGACCAGGGAAAGCCCAGATCGATTTTCACAGAATACCCAGGTGTCTTCTTGCATAGAGTAGCAGAACATTATGACACTCCTAGGGCTGGGGTCAGCAAGAATGGGGCTCAGCCATAGAGAGCAAAAAGGTTAATCAGGTCACAAGAGCTTCTAGGTGACGATGTCCTGCTCTTAGGTTCATTGATCATCCAGTGAGAGTATTTTTTTTTTCTTGATGGTGCAATGTTTTTAAATTAATGCCTTTGCTAGAACGTAGGTGGGTGGGGATTATGAAAACCAGTTTGAACCGGTCTCTGGCCTTTGTGAATGCTCCGACTCTCATACTAATGATGATTGAATTAATGTCTTAACAAACACGTTTGTTTTTCTAATTCGCCTCCACACACATAATTAATATAGCTCCAAACCCAACACGCAAATATTACAGCAGAGGTGGCACTTAGTCTTCCCTGATCTCTGGAAATCTCTGAACTATTGGGATCCTTCCTGAAGTAACTTCTGAAGCACAGTGAATAGGATCTCCTCACCAGAATCAGAATCCTGCCAGCCAAGACCAAGGGGATTCATTGTCTACAAAGGAGGAAATTTTTTACCAGCATGTTCTAAACATTTCCGTTCACAGTTCAGTGTAAAAGTAATTATTTTTACTACTGATCTGTAGGCATTCAGTGGCCAGCCAAAGCTAAGAAGTCTCTAAATCCTTTGAGCTGGAGGTTCCTATTTATCTTTGATGGTAGTAGGGTTATACCCAAGCTATAATTTCAGTGTTCTACTACTTACAACCTACTTCACAAATGCTCAACTTTTTTCCACACCTGAGAAAGTTTCCTAGATTGCACAAGTACCCAGATTCTTCCTGTAACTCTTAATGTTCCACTTAAAAATCCTTTCTCAGAAAAACTTCTTGGAAGTTTTCTGAGAGAGAAATTTCCATGTAAGAAAGCAAAGTCAGAGAAACCTTAATATTTTCATGGATATTTGACTTTGTCAATGTTTTGAAAGAGAAATGATGAAAATTTTCCATGCCAATTTTTGTTTTATAAGATAATATGTAGTGATCAATTTTTCTATTATTTAACAATAAAATGGAAAACAAAATTCAAAACAATTTTTAGGCAACTTGCTGAGAATTTAAATTTTTGTCACAACTTGTGGAAAATTCGATGTATTGAAATTTCTCTTGGGAGAGAAAGGTAATTTATTTTATGTGAAGATAATACAAATAAGGGACTACAGACATTATTTAAAGGCAGTTGTAGAAAAGTCTGACTGGAAAGAAAACAATTGTTTACAAGAAAGTTTCGATCGTGCACTCAGTTCTTCAAGTCAGGATGGAAAATCCTCTGCATCAGTTGTAGAGGACCTGAGGAATGAGGATATCATTATTTTGCCACTCATAGTTTTGTTATAATTTGCCTTTTATTGTGAACTAAAACCAGATTTATCATATACTCTAAGGTAATAGATGTCAAGGAAAAACAGTTTAGAACTGGTATACTGAGAGCTAATTCACATTAAAAAGTAAATTTTATTCCAGGTTGCTATGAATCTGATGGGAAAAACCGACGACCAATGAGATATTCCGGTTTAAAAAAAATATACATACACTTGATGGAGAAACAAAAGAACAAGACACAGAAACATTAAATAGGAGACATAATAGGTCTGGTTAGAATCTTTGTGAAGGTTCACTGGTAAATAGCAAGACATTCTTGTGGTTGTAAGAAGTATAATTAATAGCTGTAAAGGACCAAAACTGCAAATACGAAGGCAAATGTAAATTAACCTACTTCAACCCATCAAAGTGATAAAAAGACCCTTTAAAACTCTCAAAAAAACCCACACTTCTTTTTTTTTATAATGAATGCTCCTTAACTACTGAATCATATAAGTTGGCTTAGATTTTTAGTAATTTCCTACTGAACCATTGAGCTGAGAGAAGTGTTGCTGTTAACTGAGGAAATAAAAATGCCCTAAAAGGTCTTGGACACCCTCGGGCACAGCAAAAGGAAAAAAAACCCACTTAGGCTTTGGCTGTAAGTAGAGCCTATAGATACACAGTACAATACATATCTAGTGTATATATACACATAACTCATCCTATAAGCCACATGAAATGGGCACCCTCAGCTTAGACTGAAGATTCACGTAGTTCAGTATCCACCATACCCTGTGGGTACATCATGGAACAGGGGCACACGAAGGTTTCCTTTCTCTCTCTCCCTTTCTTTGCATCTCCCACTGTTTGGTTTCCTTTTTCCTTGTCACTGAGCACAGGAAGACATATTCAGTGGCCTATCCAGCATCACTGCAAAATCTCTGTCCTGAGTGTGGCAATGACTAACCTGAGACCATCATGCCAAGTATAAAGGCTTGTATACTTGTATTATGTAGTATAAAGTATAAGGGCTTTTTTCCTTGTATTCTTTGCCTCATATTTAGTGACAGTGATTCTCCTCTGATCAGCCAGCCACTTCGTACTGTGAGATCCTTCCCAATGAACAAGGTGAAACCATCAGCAAAATGTGTCATGTCACAATATATTAAAGTCCCACATCATCTCTGACTTCTCTGAATAACATGCACCTGAACTCATTGCTTATAAAGGGTATTCCCTCCCCACTAGTGTATGATTGTTTTTAGCTCCTGTCCTGAGGACCCTTATAAGTTTTCAGAAGTATGTGATGTATACCAACCAAACCATTATAATACGTGGACATATCAACTCTTTCAAAGAATTCTTTGGAAAAGGATTCTGGCTACTGCTGTAAAAGACAATAAAATGTTCCTAGAAATACATTAGCAATAAGCAGCTAAAGAGAATCTCCATCCTTTATTGGATGCAAGGGGGAAGATTGTGACAAAGGATGAAGAAAAGGCTGAGGTTCTGAGTGCTTTCTTTGTCTCAGTTGTCAATAGTCATACCAGTTGTTCACAGGGTACCCAGACCCCTGAGCTGCAAGGCAGGCACAGGGGGAAGAATGAAGCCTCCATAATGCAAGGGAAAATGATCAGCAACCTCTTGCACCACTTAGACACACACAAGGGTACTGAGGGAGCTGGTGGAACGGCTCACCAAACCACTTTCAATCATTTATCAGCAGTTCTGGCTCTCAAGGGAGGTCCCAGACAAATGGAGGCTGGCAAATGTGCTGCCCATCTACAGGAAAGGCCAGAAGGAGAATCTGGGGCATTACAGGACAGTCAGCCTGACCTCATTGCCAGGGAAGGTTATGGAGCAGATCCTCCTGAGTGCCATGACACGGCATGGAGAGGACAACTGGGTGATCAGGCCTAGCCAGCACGGGTTTATGAAGGGCAGGTCCTGCTTGACTGACCTGACCTCCTTCTCTGACAAGGTGACCAGCTGAGTGAATGAGGAATGGCTGTGGATGTTGTGTATCTGGAATTTAGAAAAGCCTTTGAAACTGTGTCCCAAAGCATCAACTCAAAACAACCACCTGCAAAGCTACAGGCTGGGGGCGGAGTGGCTGGAAAGCTGCCTGATGGAAAAGCACCTGGGGGTGCCATTTGACAGCAGCTGAACATGAGCCAGCTGTGCCCAGGTGGCCAAGAAGGCCAATGGCATCCTGGCATTCTGTGTCAGCAACAGTGTGGCCAGCAGGACCAGGGCAGGGATTGTCCCCCTGTACTTGGCACTGGTGAGGCCACACCTCCAATCCTGTGTTCAGTTCTGGGCCTCTCATGACAGGAAAGACATTGAGGGGCTGGAGCGTGTCCAGAGAAGGGCAACAGAGGTGGTGAAGGGTCTAGAGAGTCATATGGGGAGTGGCTGAGGGGGCTGAGGGTGTTTAGCTTGGAGAAAAGAAGGCGGAGGGGGGACCTTATCACTCTCTACAACTCCCTAAAAGGAGGAAGGAAGGTGTAGCCAGGTGGGAGTCAGTTTCTTATCCCAAGTTACAAGTAATAGGACAAGAGAAAAGGCCTCAAGTTGCTCCAGTGGGGGGGGTTTAGACTGAGTATTAGGAAAAAATTCTTCATGGAAAGGGTTGTCAAACATGGGAACAGTCTACACAGGGAAGTGATTGAGTCACGACGCCTGGTAGTATTTTGGAGATATGTGGATGTGTCACTTAGAGACAGGATTGGACTTGACAGTCCTGGATTAATGACTAGAGTTGATCTTAAGGGTCTTTTCCAAACTGGAAGATTCTATGTTTATATGACAGTCATGTTTATTATTCAATATTTTGTCATACTTATTCATAGAACTACAAATTCAGCAGTTTCAAAAAAACTGAAGTTGAACTAACTGTTCTGCACTTCAGATGCTCACCTGCATACTTTTGAAAAAATTGACCATTGGACTTGTCACTTCCTATTACTGTGGTATGGAGCCAATTTAACTGTTGCATCAGTGTGGAAAGCTTAATATTTTCCTTGAGACAGCTAAGTGCTCTTGCATGCATACTAAACAATCAGGGTAATATGTTGTTACTTGTTCAACTACATTTTTTCTCCCCTGAATACTCGTCTATTGTTAGTTCAACTTGGAATAGTGGTTTAAGCTCAACCACTGCAAAGGAAGCACATGTGCAATGGATTGAACTTTTCTGTTTTGCCAGTGCCCCCCTTGAACACTTCTTTTACACTATGAACATATACTGGCCCCTCAGACTCTTTGAAATGATCTTTTTGAAAAAGAATATATTATTTTGTGGCATGACTTCTGCAAGTTTCTTTCCCTCAAAATTGTCCTTTTCCTTTCTAATTACAGTTTTAAATTTAATGCTCTGGGATTGTTCTTTTTGACAAGGGGGCATTCCCTGATCTGATAATGACTTGTATTTCTGAATTTTTTCTTTTTAATTGTAGCTTAGTTTTCTGTGTGAATGTGTGTTTCCCCCCCCCTCCTTTTCAAGTTAGGGTTTCTTGGATTTAATTCCAAATGCATTGCTGTACATTTTTACAGGAAAGCAAGCTGCAAGATCTGTTATGTCAGAAAATTATCTGTGACCTAGGAAAATCTGCAGTGCCTCTAGATTGGTGTGGATTACAAATATCTTTAAGAAACTGTAGAAAAGTACCCTGTCTAGGTTTGCTGTGGATCCAGTGATGTAGGCAAATTTAGTACACCTAATTTTCAGTTTGAGAAACACAAAATTTATTATTGTCTTATTTGAATGCCATAGAGATGAGTTTTTCTTCACTGTGATTTTAATTTGGAAGTGGGTTCCTCTACAGAAAGGTGACAGCTTCTAAGCACTTTTCTTGTTTCCTTGTCGTAATCTATTAAAACCCAAAAAGGTACGATATAGATGGCCTGTATTTTTTTATGGAATAACAGAAGCTACAACTCAGAACATATAAGACTGATAATGTAGCTATTAGAGGAAATCAAGAGAGAGCTTTTTAGAAGAGAGATGAGAAGAAGCTACACACAGAAGCTACACACCGGATAGAGTAGAAGCAGCACACTTTCTAAATGCTTTGAAATAAACATCTTTGCATTAAATGAATACCCAACCTTCCCAAAAGGTTCTCTGCCTAGCAGAGATAACTTACTGTTTGTTGCTCAGGCTAAAGGCTTTCTGAAACTCCTTACTGGCATTACTGTGCTGATCTAATGTATATGAGCAGTAAATTAATAATTATTTGTTGATGCTCATCAAAAAAAAGCTGTTTGAACCGTACTTAAGTCTTAACTCTGAATTATAGAAGTAAAATAGCAAAATTAGAAACTTTTTAATGTCAAGTTTATTCATTGTTGTTGTTCTACCATAGTACATTTGTCTGCATATTTCAAGGCTGTACAAAGAGTGGTGTAAGTGCTTAATACCTTAACAGACTAACCCACTTTAGTCAATAATTTACCCCTCCTGCAACCAGAGATCAGACATATACCAGGAATGTAAGCAAAGAAATAAAATAATGATGGATATTGTAAAAACCAGAAGAAAAAAAAATAGATAGGAAAGTGAACAAAGAAATAAAATTAGCATGTTCATTATGAGTGTGACTGATTATTGTGTGCCTTAATAGTGAAAACAGCTCTTTATAATATTGTGGCTATACTAACCATGAAGCGGATGAGAAAAGGAGTACCAATGTTGTATTACTGGATAGTCTGGGCACAGAAGGGGTTATAGCAAGAGACATGGCAAGTGCCACTGATGGGATATGGGTGTTTTTGGTAGGGTGCTTGACCCTACAAACAATACTGGAATGGCACTTACTAACATGGGTAATCCCCCAGGTGCAGAGAGTAATGGTACAGACAATGGCACCAGGGGGAGATGGCTTGTGCTTCCTGCTGCCTTAGGTGCAGGCACAAGCTAGAAGCAGTCTTCTGGCTGCTCTGAGCTGTATTGATTCACAACAGTTGGCTCCAGGGTACCAAACTGCAGAGATCAGATCTACCTCTTCTTTTCTTAGATCAAATTCTCAGAACCTCTAAAGTTTGCCCTGGAATGAGTCTAGACTGCAGATTTCACAGAAACAGTAGGCAGGGCAGTATATATCTGCAGGAGAAAAACACACCTTCTTTGAGACCCCTTTGCAGCAGCCAAGCTGGGACAATAGCTGACAGGCAAGGGTGTAATAGACTCACTGGACAACAATGGTACCATGCAAGGTAATAAGCATTATGCATGTTAAAGGTCTATGCTAGTAATGAACTTCATGTTGGTAGGAGAGTGGACACAAATAGTAAAGTGACATAACTTGTACCTATTTGTCAGCCAACATGAAAAAACTAGGAGAGAAGGCAGCCACGAGGGAAGAAACAGACATACACAACCCTCTCCACCCACATGCTCCTCATCTTCCCTGCTAGAGGATGTATCTATGCTGTCAGTATCACACAGGCCTATTTTGTCCCAGAGCTAACAACAGTTCTGCATGAATGCAACCTTCTTAAAAAAAAAAAAAAAAAGAAGCAAGGCCCAAACAAACATGCAACTATGACAACTTAAATTGATGAAGAATCTCATCTACAAAAAACAGTGAATAACATCAGTTAAGAGGTGGAGAACCCCTCTGTAGCCATGCCATACTCATCAGGTCTAATACTTGATTTAAGAGTGGTCATCACCGCATACCTAACTTGTACATTAACTTATTCTTTTTTCAGTGGGTTCACAATTTTTCCCATGAAGAGTATAGTGTTCTCCATAGTTATGACCATTAGGAAGGGCCTGTTGAATCGAACTGTAACTGGAACGGACATAGGCACTATTTCCATGCCTGTTGCAGCTGCTGCTTCGGTGCCAGTCTCATCCACCTTTACCACAGCCTTATGAATAGCCTGTGAAAAAAACAGACATTTTACAAATCAAGGGAGTACAAAACTAGTCACCTAAATAAGAATGAGAGCTAAAAGTGCCTGAAGAAGTTACTGGTAAGAAACAAGCATCAGATGGACAGGTGTGAGTCCACTGCTTAAAGACAGCAAAGTTAGGGGGAAAAAAAAATCAGCAAGCTACATGCAGCACAGCTTTCTAGTCCCAGAGAAGAAAATTTACTCTCCAGTGGAGGGGCATGTCCCTGCTAGTGAAAACATTTGCTTTGTTTCTTTTCTTATTCCTTGCATCCACTCATGGAGATCTCTACAGCTAGACCTAATGCTAAGAGAGTAAGATCATATTTAAATATGTATTAGAAGTTCATGTAGTTGAAGAAATAACATGAAGATTATCCCAGTGAATAGAAATTTGAAATTATGTTTCCTATGTTTCTTCGTGTTTTGGGAAAACTGGGGGCAAAGATGAAGGGCCAGAAATGGAGGGTTAAAGCAAAGAAACACAAAAGTTTTGCCTTTTAGTATCAAGACACTGACAGATCCTGATTCACTAATGTCCTCTTGAGGTCATGAAGGCAGTTGTTTTCTTCATTAGACAATTAAGTTTGCACTGATTGTCAGCTTTAAACTCTAGGTTTGTTGAAGTATGACCTATCTGTAGCTTTTGTCTGGGCCTGTTAGTCACTGTTCATATGCTTGAAGCCAAATGTTTGCAATAACTGCATTTTCCTTTCCCCCAAACAGTTTAAAAGCAAGCAGTGTTTTTCCTCACCCCTCACCTCCATAAAATACAAGCAGTGATACATCCTACAGCTCCCTACTTGCCCACAAGCAGGCTAAAGAAGTCAGACACAGAAGCAGCCATGCAGTGACTGTAACACCCTGCAGGAGGGTACCAAGGTGTGGATAGATGATTATTTGGTCATATCTGTTTTATAAGGTTGCCCCATGCAGGTCAAAATAACCTAGATTAAAAATTACAGACTTGTAACTTGCTCCAACCCAATTGCACATACAGTGCAAGTAATGTGGACAAAATACTCTGTATGCCAACAGCTGCCTTTTCATGTGAAGCAAAGCCTCTTTACATGAGGTTTTGCACCATGAATAGTTGTACAGAAAGTGATGCAAATATCTGTAACCATCAGCCCACAAAACTAAAAGCAGTATGACTTACCTGGGAAATTCTGTGTTGGGGCTGCCCAGTGATCCCAGAGAGGTCAGCCTTATCAGTGAATAGATCCATAATGCCCATTTTATATAAGGTATCTTTTAGGTCATACGTCCCATAAAGCGTGAATTTCGGAAGGTACAAATTTACTGAGCTGCCAGAAAAGAAGTGCAAGAATATGATGAAAAATTTGATCAGTTTTCACAGAATAACATAGACTCACAAGAGACAAACTGATTTTGCTTTCTCCCTGAAGACATTTTGACTGCAGGCCCTCTCTTATCTACATAGGAGATGTACATTTTCAGAAGTTAGTGATCTTTCGTGCAATCTGCTGGAAGCAACTTCATCATGAGCCATTACTGAGGATGCAGAGGATTCACCTTGTGAAAAAGAGATTCCTTTGGGTGTCTCAAGCTGAGCACAAAAAAATCGAACACATTCAAGTTCACTGGTTACTTTTGGAGAAAAATATTGGCCTTGTGTATTTATCATATGAAAAAGGACAGAGAATACAAAACTATATGCACTGAAGAAGCAGGACAATAGTAAGCAGTGATAGAAGGCATGGCAAAATAAAAGACAAAAGCACATTTACAGAATGTAGTTAGTCAATAGATAATTATTTTTCTGTGTCAAGCCCAGTGTCTGACTTACTCAATTTTAAGTGACTAGATTGCTGCTTTCCATAAATTAACCAAAGCTCTATGCTTCTGACTCATTTCTTCCTTGTTTTTCCCAAAAGTGTCTAGCAATTACTTTTCAAAGGTAAAGCCCAACATTTACAGCTAGAAGCAGCATAATGAGACACAGGTTCGTGATAGTGCTGACTGTATTCTGGTGAGAAACCAGGGCAACTCTCCAGGGCTCTAGGTCAGGGAGACGTGGAGCACTTAATGAAGCTAGCCAAAGAGAAAGTTATCCAGTGGGCAGGTGGGAAGGAAAAGGCCCATACCTCCAGCATTGCACCAGCATCCAATGGCAAGTCTGGCTGTATCCATAAACAAGAGTGCTGGTGGACTGGTAACAGGTTGCTGATCTCTTACTTCTCCCTGATTTCTGTCTGTGCTGATTGCTGTCCCAAATGAGGATGCAGCTATTACTGAATCATCTGCCTTCCTATTACCTAAAGACACTCCTTCACAAGCCCCCACTTGCTTCCAATGTAGAGGAAAGGGAAAGCCACAGACAGACAGCACCAATGCAACCAGCTAAGGGAAGCAAGCAGCAGGATACACTTTCCAGAAGTGAAAGTCATGTTTTCTCTACAGTTCAGCCATTAGAAGATCTCAGCTGTCTGTACTGGTGACACTTCAGCACTATCCTCTGTCAGCCAGCAGTAATGAAAGATGTCCTTCACAATACTTCTGCCACTAATATCAACATCAGTCTGCAGGCAGAGAAGAAGGGACAAACAGAGGTAGCCCACAGCCTTTAAATTATTCCATATAATACTTTCATTTATTAAGACCTCCCAGAGACTCCAAATAATAGCAGATGCAATTAATTGTTTTAAAAACTAGAGGGAAAAGGAGGAGTTTGTGTCATTATTTTGTGGGAGAGAATGATTATGAAGAAAAATGGAGAGCAGCATGAAACAAGCTTGTCTTTGACAGTGATTTTTTTCATATTATAAGATGGAGAGAGGAAATACAAATCCCTCCAATTTTAATGATTCTAAAGGCAATTGTTTCTTTGGCAAAAATTATTCATAAGTATCTTGATTCACCATCTTATTTGTCCTATAGTCACAAACCACAGAGCTACTCCTAGAAGTTTCAAAACTGTAAAGAGAATGACACAGTTTTTCCTGTTTTTTTTTTTTGTTGTTGTTGGGGTTTTTTTTCCTTCGTATGAAAAAGAAGTTAGATTCATTTGATAACATTTAACAGTGAATCAGAGTTAAGATCATGAAACCAGTTTTGGGTTCTTGCATTCAGATGTAATTTTTGTCTTGAGAAGGGAACATCTAAAACACGATTTTCAAATGTCTGTGTGTGAAGGTCACTAACGTGACACATCAAATTCATGAATGAATACAAGGGCTTGATACTGTAAATGTGTTGTACCTATGCTTGTACACATATTTTGAGAAAGGCTATTGCCATACACAGCACTGAATGTAAGGACTCTAAAATTTTTGAAAGCGTATAAACTTTCTGCCTTCTAGTCTCAAAGCTACCTTGAATTGAGTGTAGCTTACTGCAATTTTGCCTTCCTAAGTCCTCAGAGAGCCTGGATAAGTGACTCTGCTCTATACTCTTATCATTGATCTTTGCCCTCACAATTGCAGAGTGGAAATTGTTGTTTCAGCATTAACTGTACAACTACTGTTAATTTTAATAGGCAGAAGTTAAGAAAGAGACAAGAAAAAAGGCGGAAGGGGTAGGAATTTACTCATAAATAGGAGAAGGCTGAAGACCTCCCCCCAAAAAAGTAAGAAGAGGTCTAAGTCCAAAAACTTGGGCTTATTGAGAGTTGAAGATGGAAAAAAAAAATGCAGAAATAGCAAAAGTCCTAATCTGTGAAGGTTTTCAGTGCATGCAGTACGGAATGTGAAAACACACTAAAGAGCCAGATTCAACTTTGGTCAGGGGATTTCTTCTGTAGATTAAAGCAGAACTAAAAATGGCATACTGACCCTGTGTCATACCCCAACACCTTTGTTTCCTTGCCTACCATCTGAACCAAGGACTGCAGAATTTTACCTTTTTGTGACTAATGTCGTCCACCTTGATATATGTTCGCAAGACAATCTTTTCTCCAGCTTTCTCATTCTTCCTCTATCAGGCAGAATAAAAAATGCTGAAGCACCTCCTTTGTAATCCATTTGCACCACAGTGGAAGACAGCTGCTCGTCATAGCCATGCTTGAACAGGCCCATTCCAAACATCATAGGGACTTCAACAGCCTTGTTCCCATCCACAAAAAATTTGCCCATCTTAGTGTATTTTGGATCAAAAGGTTTTTCCCATTCAGCTTGAAATATAAGAGACAAAGTTACAGGATATTTTGAGGACATGAAACCATAGGACATATTAACACAGGACACATTCTTAGATGACAGAAACTGGTACAGTTGGATCAGCTTCAAAGACAAACCAATTTGCAATGATCATGATCTTACTAAATACTCAGAATAATTCAATAGCAACACACAGTAGGTAGAATGTGATGCAAAAGCACTCCCTCAGATCTTACAGCAGGCTGAAAAATCCTTCATTTAGATGAGTTATCAGGGGTTCTACCTTGCACTTTTATTCCATGATAACAGGGGTTTTTTAATATGTAAAGCCCTCATATAATGCAGCCTTTATCTAAGCTCAAAAGAAGATTCTCTCACTTTCTTAGGAACCAAAGACAAAAATAGGCTTGTAAAGGGTGACATGAGGGATGAATTCTTCAGAGAAATTAAGGGATTTGGGTTACTTGCAGAGGGGTCTTGATACCTCACATTAGCTGATGATGTATAGAGTCATAAAGAACTTAATTTTACCAGACTGCTGAGTTAAAAAACAAAACAGCAACAGCAGAAACCTTTTCCACTGTCATCTTCACCATATTAAACTTTCAAAGGTTTCTCACTTAGTCATGGTCAAACAAACTGTCGACATTGAAACTCTGAAAGATTCTTATACTTAGTGGAGAGGAATTTCTAAGCCAAACTTCACGTGTCCACATCATACGTTTAAGAGGCTGAGCAAATTTTTTAAAAGGGGGAAAATTGTGGAGTTTTGGAAGGGTTTCTTTGGTTTTATTTTAATTTTTAAGAAATCTTGTTCTTCTGTAGTAAATTTTGCCTTCTAGAGCAAAACCAATGTATTATCAAATGTAGTGGGCAAAATAGAGCAGTGATGCTGAGTAAGATGAGTGGCATCAAGAAAACCATGAGACAAGATGCAACCCCTTTTGACTTCTGATTTCTATTTGAACATTGATTACTGGGCAGCTTGTTACAAATGAAATAACTATCATCTGCTGTTTCCGCCGTCTGACATAGCCTGCACTACTAAATAGCTTTTGAAAAAGTGAAATGAGACTTTAGTGCATGTCTTGGTCTCTGAAAGCCTACATTGACAACTGCAATACTCTGAACAGGGAAAAGTTGCTACTTTTATACATTTCATATACTTTCACATGCTTCATTAATAGTGACTTCTGTCATCAGATATATAACACACAGGACTTTTACATTTTTATGCTTAAGGGGAAAAAAGCGCAGAATGAATCACAATAACGTGAATGACACCAGTCCTTAAAAACTTAAACAACATTTGTCTAGTGCTCAACTCGGGAAAACTAACTGATTTCGAAAAGAACTTTGATTGAAAACTGGGTATGATGTTAGGACCACTACTCTGGGCTTCAGGAGAGCAAACTTTGGCCTCTTCAGAGATCTGCTTGGGATAAAGCCATGGAGGGAAGAGGGCTCTGAGAAAGCTTGTTTGTCACAACCACCCCATGCAGCACTACAGGCTGGGGGCAGAGTGGCTGGAAAGTGGCCCTGTGGAAAAGCACCTGGAGGTGCTGGTTGACAGCAGCTGAACATGAGCCAGCTGTGCCCAGGTGGCCAAGAAGGCCAATGGCATCCTGGCATTCTGTGTCAGCAACAGTGTGGCCAGCAGGACCAGGGCAGGGATTGTCCCCCTGTACTTGGCACTGGTGAGGCCACACCTCGAATCCTGCGCTCAGTTCTGGGCCCCTCATGACAAGAAAGACATTGAGGTGCTGGAATGTGTCCAGAGAAGGGCAACAGAGGTGGTGAAGGGTCTAGAGAGTCAGTCATATGAGGACCAGCTGAGGGAGATGGGGTTTTTTTAGGCTGGAGAAAAGGAGGCTGAGGGGGGAACCTCATTGCTCTCTACAACTGCCTGAAAGGAGGCTGTAGCCAGGTCAGGGTCAGTCTCTTCTCCCAGACAACAAGTGACAGGACAAGAGGAAATGGCCTCAGGCTGTTCTAGGGCAGGTTCAGGTTGGATACCAGGAAGAATTTCTTCACTGAAAGCGTTGTCAAGCATTTTAACAGGCTGACCAGGGATATGGTAGATTAATGATCACTGGCAATGTTCAAGAAATGACTGGACTTGTCACTTAGTGATACAGTTTATTTGACGTGGTGGTGTTCAGTCAAAGGTTGGATTCAAAGATGTTGGAGGTCTTTTCCAACCTTCTATGATTCTATTAATATTCAAGGATGACCTCCACCAAGCACAGGAGTGATCCATCCTAACGAAGAAGAAGTCAGGTAAAAATGACAGGAGGCCTGTGTGGATGAGCAAGGAGCTTCTTGGTGAGCTCAAACACAGACAGCCTACGGAGGGTGGAAGCAAGGACAGATAAACCGGGAGGCATAAAAAGAGATTTTCAGAGCCTCCAGGGATTAGGTTAGAAAAATTAAAGATGTAATAGAACTAAATCTGGCCAGGGACATTGAGGGCAACAAAAAAAGCTTCTATAGTTATGACAATGATAAAAGGAAGTCTAGGGAAAACATGAACCCCCTCCAGAAGGAAATGGGAAACCTGGTTACCCAGAACATGGGGAAGGCTGAGGTACTTAATGACATTTTTTGCCTCAGTCTTTCCTGGCAAGTGCAGGGACTGGGAGAAAGAAAAACTGTCCACTGTAGAAGATCAGGTTCAAGACCATATAAAGAACCTGAACATGCTCATGGACCTGATGAAATGCATCTGCAGATCCTGAGGGAAATAGATGAAACAGCTAAACCACTACCCATCGTATTTGAGAAGTTATGGCAGTCCGGTGAAATTTCCACTGACTGAAAAAGAGAAATGAGAGCTCTTATTTTTAAAAAGTGAAGAAAAAGAAGACCTAGGGAACTATCAGGCTTTTTCACCTCTTTGAGTGGCAAGCTCATGGAGCAGATCCTCCTGGGAACTACGCTAAGACACATGGAAAACTAGGAAGTGATTGGTGACAGACAGCATGACTTCCCTAAGGGTAAACTGTGCTAAAAGAAGAGTAATTGATGTCATCTACGTGGAGCTGCGCAAAGCATTTCACACTGTCCCGCATGACATCCTTGGCTCTAAACTGGAGAAATGGGTGTGACAGATGGTCCACTCAGTGGATAAGGAATTGTCTGGATGGTTGCATTTGAAGGGTTGCAGTCAATGGCTTGTTGTCCAAGAGGAGATCAGAGATGACCAGTGCTCCTCGGGGGCTGATGTTGGGACCAGTGCTGTTCGATATCTTTGCTGGTGACACGAACAGCGGAATTGAGTGCACCCTCAGCAAGTTTGCCAGTGACACCAAGATGGCATCATTTTGTTAACATACCGTAAGGAAAGGATGCCCTCCAGAGGGAATGGATGCCATCCAGGGAGAGTGAGACAGTCTTGAGAGGTGGCCCCATTAGAACATCGTGAAGTTCAACAAGGCCAAATTCAAGGTCCTGCATGTGGATTGGGGCAATCTCACGCACAAATACAAGCTGTACAAGTGGATTGAGTTGAAAGCAGACCTGAGGAGAAGGACTTGGTGCTGTTGGTTGATGAGAATCTCAAAGTGGCCCAGCAATGTGTGCTCGCAGCCCAGAAAGCCAAACACATCCTGATTTGCATCAAAAAAAGTGAGGCCAGCCGGTCAAGGAAGAGGATTCTCCACCTCTGCTTCACTCTGGCGAGATCCCACCTGGAATACCGCATTCAGCTCTGGGGTGTCCAATAAAACAAGGATGTGGACCTGTTGGAGTAACTCCAGATGAGGGCCATCAAAATGATCAGAGGGCTGGAGCACCTCTCCTATGAAGGCAGGCTTAGAGAGTTGGGGTTGTTCAACCTGGGAAGAGAAGGTTCCAGGGAGATCTTAGAGCCCCTTCCAGTACCTAAGGGGGGCCTATAGATGGGGAAAGACTTTTTATGCAGGCAGATAGTGATAGGACAAAGGGGAATGACTGTAAACTGAAAGAGGGCAAATTTAAATTTAGATTAGATTTAAGGAATAAATCCTTCACTATGAGGGTGGTGAGGCTGGAACTGAGAAATTGTAGATGCCCCATCCCTGGCAGTGATCAAGGCCAGGCTGGATAGTTCTTTGAGCACTCTGATGTAGTAGAAGGTGTCGCTGCCCATCGCAGGGGGATTGGAACTAGATGATGATTAAAGTCTCAAACCATGACTATCAGTTAACACACTGATTAGACAGAGATGATATTCACTAATATTTTCCTCCTATTTCAAAGGGACTCTTATTCCTGTTCTCACCTCTGTCTCAGGCGGCTACCTTCTAGGCACCTTCCTTCAAGTGTTTCACAGGCCTCAAGTGGCAAAATGAAATTTGAAGTACTCTTTATTGTTACCAGCTTGACTAAGGCATGAAAAGGGACTGGTGTAGTATAGTGGAATAACATGTCCAGTAGCTCAGAGTCAGGAAAATATTACCAGACTTTTGTCCTTGGAGAAGGACTTCTGTACTATGCTACACCACAAAAAAAAGTCACCAGTACTGTGCAAGGAAGTTTGTAATGCACAAGAAGTGGACAGGCACCTAAAAGTATAGACTGGTTATACAGCTAACTGAGGTTTAGAAATCCTCTCCAGATTAATCCCAGCTCTAGATCATTAACCTACTCTTGATTTCAAGATAAAAATTATTATATTATTGCTATTAATGCTATTCTTTAATCCATTTGCTTTAAAATTGGAGAGCTAAAACTGAAACTCCACCACCTTTGGACAAGCTAGGAAATCTTTGCAGTAGTAAACTGAACATCTAATAAAAAAACCCCAACAACACTTACTGTTAGAACATGTAAAAGTAACCTGTAATACAAAGTTATCTTTAATAAAAGATTTTTCAGGTGTGTGTCCCCATTGTGCTACTAAATCTATTGTTCATTCTTCAAACACCTTTCAGTAAAAGAAAAATCAACAGGTTTTTTCCTGTTTTGAAAGATGAACCCGGTGCTTAATAAAAGCCTAAACAAAAACATTATTTGAAACAAACAAGTGTGTTTTCAAGAGAACTAAGAAACATCAGTCATCTGTATTTCAATTAGCTCCATTTAGTTGTGGCCAAATCATCAGGCATTAATACAAGGAGCAGAGACACAGATGGAAAGCAAAACAAAACAGAAATATAGTTCTTAATTATTTTCAGGGGAAGCCTCATATTGGAAAGTGCAAGCATCCAGGTTAACAGTTCTAAAAGGATAATTTTTTTTTAAAAAAATTATCTAATATTCTGTCTCCCTTTCAATGAAAAGCTTGATGTTATTTTTATCAGATAAATTACAGAATATTATTTTTCTGACTACAAATACTTTGCTTTCAGCATGTAATCAGGAAGAAGGAGAAAGTTTGAAATAAGATTCAATATCTGTTAATACACCACTAATTGAGCCTTACAGCCTTGATCCTCTTCTTCTCATTGGATCAGAAGTCTGAAAAGCTCTGGGAAGATCTGTAGACTGTATCTAAGCAGACTGCACAAGTTAATTAAGAAAAACAAGCTTATTGTCAATAGGCTTGTATTTGATACTGGTGGGTCCATCTCTTCACTGGAAAATATTAGAATCTGCAAATCAAAAAAAAAGGTTGAAACCTATGCCTCTAGGCACACCAGGACTACAGACATGCTATCGGCAAAGGCATAGTTAGTAAAAAAATAAGGAGAACATGAGTGTGAAACTAAAGCTATTGTTGCATGTTTAGTTTTGAATACATAAACATACACAGTAGCAGCAAAGGTGTTGACTAAACTTATTTTGTATTTGATAAGATGCTAAGTTTTCCTTTAATAAAAATCTTTGCATTTCACTCTGAACTTGTTGAAAAAAAAACCAGCTGGATTGAAATTTACTGAAATGGATTTCAGCCAAGCGTTTAAGAAAGTGCTTGAATCCCACTAGATTGTATAGGATTAGATGCTTTACTGCCTAGAGGTGCCTTCCTCAACATATATTTCACTTAATCTTCTGAAGGAAAGAAGGTTATATATTAAAAGATATGGGAAAATTTGCCATACATTTTGCTAGAAGTTATCAGTGTCAAGTAGAACATAATTTCCAATAGCTTTGTTTCTAATTAAATATAAGTGAGGACCAAAAGGAAAACAAGATATGAGTCCATCTGCAAAGCCATATTGCAAAAACAGATGAAGTCCAAGACTGACCTAAGGAAATAATGTATGGAGTAGAAGAACATGATATGTGTATCTTACCGTTAAAATAAATATAGCTAATAAGGAGAATTTCAGTAAGTGGATCAAGGTTATTTACAAGGTCCTTGATTTTCCCATTGGTTCTTCTTGCTACATATTCGTTGATCTTTTGCTGAGCTTGATCAGAATTCTTGAAGTTCATAGGATAAGCTTCTCCTTCATAGAAGTTTCTGAGATTACTTAAAAATTTTTCTTGTGGCTTCAGTCGATCAAGCACAAACAGAACATTTCCCATATTCAACTGTAACCCCCCATTCCTTCTGTTTACCATTTGCATGAGTTGACGATAACCTTCATGTATGTCATTTTCAGAAATCTCACGAGGGTTAAAGCAAAGGACCCTAAGAATCTGTGTCAGGGTGTCTGATCTGGCACCTAGAGTCAGCATTGCAAAGGCAGTAGAGATGCTCAAAGGAGAGAAGAAAACATTCCCATTGTTTTCACGAGAAGAAATCTCTTTGTAGAAACAACATGCAAATCGACAAACACTGTTCTTTACACTCTGCAATGGCATGTTTTGGTTTCCTTGTCTTCTTTGATTTTGGTTTCTTACCCCTTGTTGATAGGGTTCATAGCAATAACTGTTGGAATGGATTCCAACAAGTAAAAGACACAGGAAAAACAACTTCTTCATATTTCTGTGATTCTGTAAGAGAAGAAAAATTACATTTGGTTTACAAATCTTTTCACCTTGTGTTTAGCAACACATCAATCCCTTCACTATACAGAGTTAGCTTAGCACTAGTGACTCTGAGATATTTGAATTGAGGGAAACAAGCTTTCTATTTCAAGGAAGCAGACTCTGGAAAATTACTCAACCTGCTGAAGAGGTTATGAAATAATAAAAATTGAAGTCAAAGAGAGATGAGGTAATTCCAAAGACGCCCTCATTAAAATTAAGCTGCAATTCATTTTAAACTGGTTTTTTTCCAATATTCTGTTTTCAATGTGGCTTTAAGTGATAAAAGAGTCAAAAATACAGGTCTATAGAGCAGAAAGTAAGGCAGCCAGTCAAGGGTAATCAGTAAAATTTGGAAATTTAACAGATGAAAAATCAAAGCAGAAAAAAGGCACAATATTCCTCTTTTGTGAAAGTTAAAACATAACATTTTTGAATGGACTGCATGTAAACACACATGCAGGCACTTAAGAGAAAGCAAATGCACATGTTAATGCAGAAGTGATGAACATTTACAGTGATTTCATACAGCTTGAACAATTGAGCACAACTCAAGGAAAAAAAACAACTTCCACAAAAATAACAAAAGAAAGAAATAGCAATTAGGATGTTATCAAGACCACAGGAATAGAGTGTTGCCTATTAAGAAAGGGAAAATGAGTATATACATAGAGCAACAAAAGGAAATACATGTGCCTGCTGCATGCAAAGGCATGTCCAGCCCAGTGACCAAATCAAATCACCTAAAAATAAAATTAAAAAAAAAAAAAAGTAGAGAAGCTCTAGAGCAATCACGGTTTTTATCATCAGAAAGGTAGAAAAGGGTGATTTGGCAGAGAAGCCTGCAATGGTTGAAAGTGAAGATGAGTGAGTAAATCCCGGAGGACCAAAGATACTAAAAAATATAGATAGAACAGGAAATCCTTTTCCAGAGCAGCATGGAAACCATCCATTCCACATCTATGGCAATGCTTTTACCTCTAGAAATTAACACTGTATCACAATTGGTTCAATAACTTCTGTCAATAGAGAGAAGTAAAGATGTGGAATAGCTGGAAATACAAAACATGCTCCTGTGATACGTGACCATTTTACCTATAGAACCTTTTATAAAACAAAGTTCGCTCTAGGGGAAAAATATGTAAGGTTTTTGACTTGCATTGAGAAATGCAGGCTCTGCCTTGTAAAAGCTTTGAATCCTTGTCAGCTCCCACCATGATCCTACATTTGTGTTCTCCACTTTCCATCATCTTTCTTCTCCCAAACCCAGTGAACTCAGAATGCTGATCTCTGCTTTAAAAATAGATGCTCTAAATATTCCTTAAATTAGACTCTGAATATATGGTCATAGAAATACTTCTATTGCTAGGAAGGTCCTGAACCACATGACAAACCACTTTCAGACTGCACTTTCATATCTAGAACACATTTATATTTAAGCTCTGATTTTTTTGTGACTTGTCCCACCATCACTCTTACTCTAATTCTTTTAGCCACGGTTTCTTTTTTTTCAAATTCTCTAGATGCTTTAGAGAGCAATCCTTAAGTCTCCACTTCCATTTCATTTCACGCCCTACATTTGTTATTATCATCAATTTACTTAATTTAAAACACTTAGAAATGCAGTTTTCCTAAGGAGAGTTATGCCTTATGAACATGGCAATCTCACGAAGCAGTTACCTTTTATATTTAAAAAAACCCAACATCATAATTAAACAATACAAGAAGCTTTAAACCAGAACTTGAATACGAACAAGATAATTTCTCAATTCATCATTCAAAAATTTTTGTCCCGAATATAGTTTTTGACAATTTTTCCACATTAAAAAAACCCCAAAACATTACTTACAGTGAATTGGAAAGAGTCCTGTTGTATTCACCAGGTCTGCACAGGTCCTTGCTCAGTTGTTTATGCTGCTGAACACAAAGCAGGGTATCCTCTAGTAAAGGTTAAGATCATCTAAGGGCTGTGACTCACACATTATAATTTTAGAGATTAGTATGATGTCGAAACTAGTTTTACTGGACACTTAACTTTACTGAATATGTTTCACACGTGACTTCATATTATTCATGACTATCTGATCACTCTGGTTAGATTCAAACCCATTTTCCTCAAACTGAATCTACTGTTTCTTAATATCAGACATTCATATACATCCCAAGTGCCTGAATCTACTATTTTATGAACAAGTCACCAGAAGTAGTAATTACAGAGAAATATTTTGAACATAATTTGCATAATTTCCAGAATTTCCAATAGCATTGCTGCCACTAAGGCAGGAGGACAAGGCTTGATGCGCCAGAACAATCAGAATTTTTGTAATCTAGCCTGCTTTGTCTCCTGCATATCCATGGCTGGGATTGATTGTCTCCAGGTGAAGCCAGTGATGATTCTAATAGGTGCAGGGCTTAAAACACTGTTGTGCCACAGTAGCAAATGCTGTTGTATGTGTACCTGGCTATCCACTCCCAGATGGGGAATCCACTGGCAGCAAGAGCTGTGATATTGACTCCTGGGCCACTTATATGGCTCTGTGCCCAGAGAAGAAGAATGCAGCTGGGATGCCATTGAATGCAGGTGATCCCAGTTACAAGCATGGCCTGGGGACAGGGGGTGGAAACCTAGGAACATGGGTGTTAAATAGAGCAAGTCTTTAGATCAGCTTACTATCTTATGATCTGGGATGTGGGGAGTAATCCCCTCTGATCCTGTGCCAAGTTCAGCTGGGTCAGATCAGACAGCCTGCTATCCTGTGCTCAGCTTTACTCCTGGCTATAGAATGACTGAAGCATCGTAGAAGGGAGTTCTGGGGACCGCACAGTTCAAACCCTTGCTCAAACCAGGTCATATACGCTGAATTGCTCAGGATGGTGTCCTGCTGGATTTTGGCTACCTCGACAGTGGAGACTCCACAAGCTCTCTGGGCAATCTCTCTATTGCAGTGTTTGACAACACTGACACTAAAACAGGTTTTCTCTACATTTAAATGGAACTTCTTGGATTTTAATTTGTGCTCATTGCTTCTTGTATTGTCACTAGATGCCACTGAGCAGAGGCATCTGTCTTTACTCATCTCATCAAAAATTGGGTGGTTATACACTGTTGAGACCTACACAGGTCTTTTTTTCTCTGGGCTAAACATTTCTAGCTCTCTTAGCCTCTCCTCATATGTAAGATGCTGCAATTATTCAATGACAATTCTGTCACTTTAATGGAATCATTCTGGTATGTCCATGTCCTCCTTACACTGTGGAGCCCAACGGTGGCTGCAGCTCTCCAGATGTGTATAGCAGGGATGAGTAGAGAGAAAGGATTACTTGTGGTGACCTGCTGGCAATGCTCTTCTTAATGCAGCTCAAGTACATACTCATAGAATAATGGACTGGTTTGAGTTGGAAGGGACCTCAAAGATCATCTAGTTCCAATCCCCCTGCCACAGGCAAGGACACCTTCCAGTAGACCAGGTGGGTCAAAGCCCAATCCAACCCCACCCTGAACACTTCCAGGGATGGGGCACCCACAGCTTCTGTGGGCAACCTGTTTCTGACCACTCTCATAGTGAAGAATTTCTCAATCTACTCTCCTTTGTTTAAAGCCTTGTCCTATCACTTCTAATCTTTGTAAAAAGCCCCTCTGCATCTCTCCTGTAGGATCCTTTTAGGTATTAGAAGGCCACAATAAGGTCACCATGGAGCCATGTCCAGGCTGAAGAACCCTAACTCTTCCAGCCTGTCTTTGCAGGAGAGCCGCCCCAGTGCTCTGATGATCTTTGTGGACAAGTTCTCTTCTGGACAGATCCACATCCTTCTTATGTTGGAGACCCCAGAGCTGGATGCACCACTCTGGGTGGGATCTCAGAAGAGCAGAGCAGAGGGGCAGAATCCCCTCCCTCGCCCTGCTGACCACGCTGCTTTGGATGCAACCAGGGCACAGCTGGCTTTCTGGGCTCCTAGTGCACATTGCCAGGTCATGTCCAGGCTCTCATCCGCCAGCACCCCAAAGTCGTTCTCAGGAGGGCTGCTCTTGATCTGTTCATCCCCCAGCCTGTGTTGATACTGGGGATTGCCCTGACCTGGGTGTAGCACCTTGAACTTGGTCTTGTTAAACCTCATGAGGTTCCCATGGGCACATTGCTCGAGCTTGTCCGGGTCCCTTTGGATGGCATCCATCCTTCAGGCGTGGCAACCGCACCACTCAGCTTGGTGGTGGTGTCTGCATTTCCTGCAAGAGCTTACTGATGGCTCCTGGTCAACTTGAAACCTCTGATCCCTGTGCACAGTATCTCACTTTCTAAAACTAGGGTAATATTTTCTCTCATTTTCCCTTCAAAATGCAACCATTTCCAGAGAGGGACCAGCCCTTGCTACACACAAATAGAGTGCTGATCTCAATGCTGTTTCTAAGGACAATTGAAATACTAACCACAAAAATAATTCAGCAATATTTTCTGTGAGGCAAAGATACAGACAGTGAAAGTTATTGATGTTTATGACCTATCAAGGAACTCAACAGATTGCAAAAAACCCCTCTTAAGCAAGTTGCTTATGAGGTAAAACTTGAGAAATAGGCAGCTTTTAGGCAGGATACCGGACTCACACACAGTGTGTTCTTCACACACACCACTTACCTGAAGGAGTACTTGAGATACTATTTTCACTGCTTCTTGTATAAATAAGAGCCAAGAATCCTGCTTAGAGCTGGCTTTTAATAATGGGCTGCAGTTTTCATGGTATATAAAAACTGAATTCTGATGAAGGAAGGAAGCCCAATTAAATACAGACGCCATGCTAATGACAAGGTGACGGATGAATGACTAAGATAGATTTGAACACACCTAGGCCACACCTCAGGACACTTGCAGGAGAAAGCCTGCTGCTGAACATGGGAAAGCTGCCCTATGATTGGAAAGAAAGCAGAGAAAATCAATAGAGTTTCAATTTCCATGAATAATGTGAATCTCTGGACACTAATACTAAAGAAAGTCCAAATTTTTCTTCCGTATGTTGTGGTGACAGGTATATGTTTCCAGTTTCAAGCCATGACAGGAAGATAAATGAAAGGGTAACAGGTCTAGACCCAGCTGTATAATATCTGTATTTTATGAAAAATCGTCAACAACCATAAACAAGGACTTATATTGTAATTATAAGCAGAATATTGATTTACAAAGAGTTTAGCTGTTTTGTTGAGTTTTGAAGATTGGATTATTTCTATGTTGCATGTGTTGAAGATATGACATGGATAGTGAACAGAGAATTTTCTCACTTACACTGGGGACTTTTCTAAAGGTTCCACAGCTCTTACACTGCAAGCACTGAACTGTTCCTATGTACTTAAGCCCCAGCTGGCAAAATTTGATGTAAATACATCTGCTTTGGGCCAAGAAGTTGAAAGAGGTTTGTTTATGCAAGGTTCCTCTCTCTGCTATATATAGTAAGCACTGATGGCACGAGCAAGGTGTTCTACTGCATAAACAAGGCCTCAGAGACTCTCCTTAGCCTGTGCTAAACCACAGATACCAGGTGTGTATATACCTTCAAAGAGATGGAGGAATTTCTTAATTTGTTGTCTCATTGAAACTAAAGCACTTCCTCATAACCATAATTAAAAAGGGAGGCAACAGGGACTGGAAAACAAATTTATATTAAGTTGCTCTTTTCTGAACCTAGCAATACTTTCTCCTGAAAACATAAGAGGGGAGAGTGTGCAGCCTATGCAAACCGTAGGGTGTGATCAGTCTGATTTGGGGCATCTGTTTCCTTATAATACTGTAAATATGATCTTTTATAAACAGTTCAGGTCTTGAGGAATCTCAAAAATTATTGCCTATTAAGTAGAGCACTGTTAGAGATGACCTACAGAGACACTAAGCACTGCAAGGCATCTCCATTTAGTCATGAGACTTTTCACAATTCTTTAAGTCCCAGGATTTCCTACCTGCTATTACACTGCACAACAAGCAGGTTGAAGAATTCACCAAACTATTGAAGTTTGGGATAGCTTGGAGTTGGCTGGCATGCCCACAATTTCTGTTCCCACAACTATCTGAAGCATTCCTCCACCTGACAACCTCACCCTGACAGCATTTATTTGGGCAAGATTCTCACAGGCCCACAGTGTTTGAGTTAAATAGAATAGATTTGCTTATTTTAAGCTCCCTTAAAAAGAAATCATAGAAAATATATACCCAAATAACTGACAAACACCACACCCAACCCTCCAAAGGCTGAAGTGTTCTCTTCCTTCAATGTCTTTTTTTTTCCCCAAGATCTTTCTCAATCTCTCAATCCTCTCTTTTATCACTCAACAAAAGAGAGAATATGCTGTCCCCAGAATTCTGGTCAATGATTCCCTTAACTTCATCTTTTCCTTCTCCTTAGGCAGCAGATTAAAAGTCACATTTTGCCTATATTCACTCTTCGAGGACCTGTGCTACATAAACGAATAAACACACTTTACTCTTCATCATTTCCTGGATACACTTAGTGATACCTCACCTAGTACTGGAAATGCATGCCTGTATGTAAATACGTGCAACACTCTTGTAACATCACAAAAAGCTTTTCTTGAATTAGGTCACTATTTGCAAACCCAGCAGTCGTTTGTCAGAAAACAAAATACTTTATTTCAGGAACAAGGCTGAAGTCGCTGTGGCTTGGCAGCTCTTCTCCCTCCTGCCCAGATGCCTACCTTTCTTTCCAGGAAGAGGACATAGGGAAGGATCCCACCCAACTGCTGTTGTCTCTTCTTCTGCAGAGGATTCAACAGAGCCGTACGGTATAGACTCATAGAGTCACAGAATGGTTTGGGTTGCAAGAAATCTCAAAGATCATCTGGTTGCAACCCTTCTGCCGTGGACAGGGACACCTTTGACTAGACCAGATTGCTCAGAGCCCCATCCAGCCTGGCCTTGAATACTTCCAGGGATGGGACATCCACAACTTCTCTAAGAAACACGTTTCAGTGCCTCACCACTCTCACAGTAAAGAATTTCTTCCTAATATCTAATCCAAATCCACTCTCTTTTAGTTTGAATTGGTTTACTTATTGCTTCTCCTCGAAGCCCAGGGATTTATTTCTCCCATGAAATTAGCTGCTTTTCTCTTCAGCACATCCTTCAGTTAAATACAACTGTCCTGCTACCAAAAAAAACCCCAAAAAATCCCTTCATTTTCCTCTTCCCAAGAGGTCTGTGAAACACTGTCCCACAACTCATATCTTTGGCAATTTTAATGGCTTGCTCTTGCAAATTTTCTTTGATTTGCCTTTGGTGAAATTTTACAGCTTTTAAGTTTATATCTGTTGAGAAAATTCGCATGTTATTTTTTCTTCCTAGCTTCAACAATCTCATTGTCCCGTAGACAGACACTAAGGCTATTGGCTTTCTAGTGTCAGTCCTTACTCCAGCTCTTGACATTTTAAGTAAATGTGGAGGCAAAAACACTACAGAGAAAATCCCCTATATTCAAAGTGAGATGGCCACCAAAGGAAAAGTCCCTGTATTAAATTAATAAACCATACATAGACAATCATTCCAAGAATATATTAATTCCTTTTTCTTACTTCCTCTCTTCAGCTTTGACTTCTCTTTTGAATGGCTTTCTCAAAATACACAAAACTAAAGAGTTTTTTGTCCTCCACAGATAGTCAGACTGGTGGCAATTCCAAAGTTTTCAATTACATTAGAAACATGCACCTGAAAAGGTGTTTACTCAGGCTCCAGACACTAGCAATAAATCTCAAGGCATTTCATGTCAAAAAACATCAACAGCTGTTTTTTAAAGAACATGCAGACAACATGTTCTTTACAGCATTACTCTGTCAGCACAAAAAACCAGAAACCAAGGAAGACGATCACAGTCATCATAAGAGTTTAGTTTTCTTTGTGAGGGACATGGTCAAGTGCTGAAGAGTTTGGTTAAATGTTGAATTATCTGAATACCATTAAGTATCAATTATCTAATTCCTTTGGAATCAGGTGTAAGAATTTAGTTACCAACTATTGCTCATGCAGTGTACTTGAAGTTATTTGATCCATTACCACTTGCCATGATGGCAGGTAGGAAACATGAGAAATTAATCTGGACTTCAGCATCATACTTTCTGAAACTACTTCTACTAGACATGCAGTGACACCTCAGAGATTACCAGCTGATGAGGCCAATTAAGAAGCTGTGTCTCACAAAGCAAGTACTGCTTTCCATGTAGGACTGAAACATGAAAAGGAGATTTTTACTGTGGGATCAAAGGGAAAATAAAACTAAGAAAACAGCTGTGAGAAAGTAGAGCTGAAATGCAAATTTTCCCACTTGGGAATTAACCCTAGATTGCTATGTTGTGCAACAGATCACTTCGTGATTCCAGAACTGAAAGTGAGACAACTGAGGCAGTGAAATGCTGAGAGGTGCAGGCCTCTAGACCTCAGGCTAATTATGATGATGTGGCTGTGCTACTGCTCAAATGTGACGATTGAGCTCTACACAGCATGTTGCTCGCTCCCTTAGAAATCCCCACGAACAGCTATTTTACACACAGTAAACGTACTCCGGGAAGTAAGTAAATCTGACTCATGATGCCTTGTGTGACAACCAGCCCAGGGCAATGCAGACCTTACAATATGAAGAAAGAAGCAGAAATGTAATTGATTATACAGCTTTGGAAGGATTTACAAACCACAGCAGCTGTATTAGCATAGGAAGGTCCTCATCCTTTCTGACTTCTAATGCAAAAGATTTTTTCGTAGAAGCACTAGACAGTGTTGCACCAGGAGATGAATTACTGATAATTAGAAAACAGAGAGGTCATTGTTTTTTGTAAATTGGATCCTGGTGCATAGACCCATTTGATGATTAAAACTGTAAAATTGCAACTAAAAAACTTTGGGGAGTGGAAATCACACAAGTGAAATTCAACAAACTGATGCACAGGGAGGAAATATGTGAATTACATATATAGATAAATAAATTGAGGGAAAAAAGTGTATTCCTTCCTGAAAGCAGGGTCTGTAAAAATATGTTATACCCTGGATCTCCAGTCTCAGGGCAATGAACTCACTGGAAAGGGCAATAAAACAAAACAACTGAGGAAAAACTTGAGCATGTGTCCTTGAGTGAAACACTCCGTGAAATACAGTTTATATCTGAGAGGTGAGCTCTCGATAGGACATACTTTGGACTTAAATGAACATACGTCTTAGGAAGGCACACTTTACGCTTCACAAGAAGCAACTCCTTCCCTTTGGAAAGTTGCAGTTGGACATTTATTCACACTGGTTGGAAAAATAATGTGGAGTTTTTTCCAAAGTATTATTGTCACTCCTGTGAAATAGCCTTACGGTGAAATATTACAGCTACACATGGGGTTGTGCTACTGGTCCATTACACCAACTGTATTAGGAGTTATGCTGTTTCTAGCTATGCTTTTTCAACTATTTGCCATTGTAGTCAGAAGACTGAACTCCATCATATCAGCTCTGACAGACTGCAAAATTTAATTCTCATCTGGTCTTTGCACTGTTTAGTAATCAGCAAGCAAACAAGCAAAATGGGATTTGTCAGGTGCAGATATTTAATTTAGCAGAAAACAAACAATCTGAATGCCTTTAATATCTTTAAGCTATAGCCAAGGAAACATTAGTCCTCTAAAGAAATTGAATTGTTTATTTGGGATGTTGAGTGCATCCCTCACTTCATGATCATGATGAAAATCACACTTAGAAATTAATGATCATAACAAACACATGTTCAGTGGTACATGGAGATCATCATCCAAGGACACACATATATGCTGAGGTTTAAACAACATCTCCAAATTCTGAAAGAAAAAGAAAAATGGTATAGGATTTGCTGCTCTGCCTGAAAATGTTTCAGTTAGGTAATGTTGACAGTAGCAAAGAAAATGAGCTCTAGGAAAATAAACAATAGGAATAAATAGTAATGATATTGGAAGAGGGAGCTACATGTCCAGAAGACAAAGGGCCTCAGAGGTGCACTGAACTTGGTTAGTCAGGTAACTAGTAAACTCTTTCTGGGTGACTGGATCTGTTTGCAGCATGGCTAATATGTCTGAGGGGGGAAGAATACGTATAGTGATGAAAACTGTACTTATAATAGTCCAAATCAGTGGACACAGAAAATGTGGGGTGTAACACCAAACAAATAATGTGAATTATAACTGTGGTACTAAATGAAAAGGGAATTGCCTTCATCATAATTGCCATGTAACAAACACTAGATGATGTATGTCCCAAATGATTCAGCTCAATTATTTCACAAATGCTTTTTTTTTACAGTTATCGATGAATATCTTTGTAGATTAAATATGCCTTTAAACCTGTTTGGAAGCAGAGAGATTATAATTGCATTGACACTGGGCATGGGAAAGCTGGGTGACTTAGGATGCTCGGTAGAGACGTGATCAGCAGCACAGCATGGCTGCTGTGCTTCCCACCACACTGCTGGGAGGAGGGTTCAGTATCCTTACTCTGGACATATCCATTGCTCCACAAACAGTATTTCTGATCTATGCATAGGCACCACCTTTTCTTGCTGTGCACCTTCCTCTGTCACCTCCTCTGTGTGCCAAGTGTGTTCCTGAGCACATGGGAATATGTGGGAATACCAGAAAGGTGAATGGGCTAGGAAAAATTCTGAAATATCAGGAGGGGAGAGACATACCTTCTAGAGAAAGAAAACAGTAAGAAAATCTAGTAAATTTGTTTTCCTCAGGCCATAATGAGACCAAAACCTCCCACAGACACGTGCCCCTTCTTCCCCTTCAATCAATGTATAAGCTAGTCATTGAAGAATGTATATATTATAGATCTATGTATGTACGTATTTTGAAAGTTGCTTAATAATGGGCTGTGGCCCATTGAAAGGAAAGGAAAGGAAAAATGCAACAGTTGCTCAAGAGCTGTTTAGTGAAGAGACACTTCAACAACTACTAAAGCAGGAGGAACTTTGGCAAATGCAGAACAGAAAAAGAAATAAAGAGAATTGCGTTTTGGACTCATCTGGTGGTGGCTGCTGCTTCCTGGAGACGTTCTCATTCAAGCAACCTGATGACAGTAAGTGCCCTCCCTCATCCCTGATTTCAGCAGGCTCTGGACTGGGTCCCTGCTGCAGCTCCTCCTGCACTCCCCCTGGCTGCCTGGCTGTCTGCAGGGCAAACTGCGGCATCACAAACGGTTTGTGGGATGCCAAAATGATGTTGAGATTTTACAATTTGCCTCAGCTATTCACAGCCTGAAAACCTGCGAGGCTGCATCACCTACTTTTGCTGCTGAAGGATAAAATTAAAACCAAGTTGAAGTCAGCAGTGAAAACACCAATTGTTACAGTTCTTGAGGCTTTTCAAGGGAATCAAGTTGCAATCTCTGGGAGTTTCCATCATGTAACACAAGTTTTATTTACAGTTTTGCCCATTGCAATAGTTTCCTGAGCCTATGGAAATTAGAACAGGTTACTGCAAGATAAGCAAGGCAGGAAGTTTGTAGGCATCAGATACTCTCTGATAAGCTCTGATAAGTATATATGCCCAAGTCCTGCAGTAAAAATGCACTAATCTCCTTTCCTTTCATTTTGGTGCAGGTTACCTTTCATTTATTGCAGTGTAACAATGGTCACTCATATAAATATAAATATGACAGATTCCAATGAAGCAGATCCCGTACTCCAGTGCAAACAGTGCAACACAGAAAAAAAGCAGGCGGCAGCTCCTGTTTGTGTGGTGAGATCAGTTCCAAGATTACTGGATTAGTTTTTACAGACTCCTTGAGAAAATGGGCTGTAGTTTACATATAAAAAGGTATGGCAGTGCTATTCTTCACATCATGTCATTATTAATATGTATTTCTAAATAATTCCAAATACTAAAAGACACATTTTGTTCTTGTCCTCTGCCAGTTTTAAGGTACTTATCCAATGGTTTTGTAAGCTTAAATGGATTCCCTTCATACTTCCTCTAAAAATACCCTTCCAATTTTTGCACTTTTTGAAAAGAAAACCTGAGCTTGCCAAAAAACACGTTCTCCAGATGGAGCAGCCATTGGCAGCAGTCTCTGCAGTTTGGCTCAACATGATAAATGTTGATGGGAAGGCATAATGCAAGAATGTAATAACGTTTTTAGAGCCTATGTCCCATTTTCAAACGTGAATGAAGTTTTAAATGTCAGATTTTCAATGGTATTTAGCATACAAAGAAATTTAAGTTTTCATCAGCGTATATGCAGGCTTGTAACCAATTTGAGCCATTAGAAGCAAAGAACTGCTATTTTTATATGCATAAACATTTTCAAAACCCCATTCCCTGAAAACTGCAGTTCTAATGCTTTAAAAAATGGATTCACAAATATAAAAATATTTTAATTTAGATTTTTCTTTCTATTTTTCAGGAGTAAAGGAGAAAAAAGAGAAAGGAAATCTAAACCTACAAATACAGTTCAGTAATTAGATACCCACAGATGATAGGGTTTAAGGATTAAGCCATAGTTACAGGTATTTCAGCACTAACAATGGATTTGATTGGATTTCTTTTACTATATTATATAATTTCTGCAGTCCTGTTTCACAAACCAAACAATATCAGGCAAGAGTAATAAATATATGCTATGGGGAAACAAAGTGAAACCATTGAAAAGTTGAGTGGCAGCAAGTTAGAGTGAACAACAGAAAAATAAGGTAAAAGAAAGAGGGGAGAAACAGAGAAAACAAGGGTCTTTTGAAAAACGGAGTTAAATATGTTAACTAATTCATACAGTCAGTTTTATATCTATGCAAAAGAAATTTAAACTGTTCATAGTCCTGTTATTTTCTTTCTTAAAATCTAATGCAGAACTTTGTAGAAGGAGATAAAAAATCAAACTCTGTTTTAGAGAATTTTCTCCAAATCTCTCATTAATTAATGAAGTATAATAATAACTGCATTCCTTGTCTTCTTGCAATAACTGAATAACTCAATGTCTCTAATACATGTAGAAAAAAATTTCAGTAAAATGTCAATATAAAATACTATTTGTCTAAAATCTCTTTCTAAAATTCTCCTTGTGGACATTTCACGACACAAGGGAGTTTCACAATAACAAATATGCTACACTACACGCAAATGCAAATACGGTTTGCCTCTTACTAAGACGATACTGAGTACTGGGTTGCCAGTAATACCCTTCTAAACTCCCTTTCTCTTTGTGTGCAAGCTATGGCAAGAGTGTGCCACACAAACAAGTTGCAAAGAGATAACACAGATTGTGAAATTACAGTGCAGAGCAGCAACTTCTCTTGGATGCCCATGTAATCCCAGCCCCACTGAGGATAATGCAGTTTGCACCTCAACAGATGGGTGGCAAAGACCTTACATATACCATAAAGAGAAGCCATTGGGTGGAGTAGGTAACATGCTGTAAATCCACACCCTCACTTGCTTCATGGTAATTTGTCCATGAAGGTATCCTTTGGGTTGCCTGGAGATGGATGTTCTTTTCCTCTTCAAAGAAAACAAGGAAACTGTGCCTGATGAATGACAAAATGAAATGTTTATAGAAAGTGCAAGACACTTCACTTGCTAATAAGTGAAAAGTTAGAAGCCATAAGTGAAAATTTAGCTCTAGGCAGACAGCTACTTATAACTAACTTATTGTTATAAGTTGTATATGAAAAAAATTCAAGGTAGCCGGTGAAGGTAGTGATGTATATATAACGATATATTCTCTTCCATTCTTGTAAAATTGAAAACCTATTTTAATATCTGCTACTAGAAATCCACATTCTGATTTCCAAAAATAAATGTTAGATTTTGAAACAGTTGTGGACTCAGAAGTCCCTAGCATGACAGAGAACTGACATATACAAGGCCCATGATGCTCTCCCCCTCAAATAAATGAAACAAAGTTATACCCTGAACGACCAAGCACTACCCTCTGTATTAAACCAAGTTTATGATACTGGAACTCTGTTAACTAGGCAAGCTATGTTTTATTTTTCTTATGATTTATACATATTTTTATCATATAAATGAGTCACCCCAAGACATTTAGTATGTTTATCAGCACAGATGTTCATGCATCTGTGGACTAAACTTACTTTGCACTTGAACTTACCTGCAGCCATGTTTTGCTGATACACACAGTTCAAGTTATATTTAGTTCGTATTTAGTTATAAAAACAGATCAGATTTAAAGATCAAAATCCAGTGGCCAGGCTTTTGACAGTGTGATTCTTTAGATAACCTTTAACCTTGGAACAGCAATTACCTCATCTCAGTAAGTGTTGCAGGAATCATCTTAAATTTTAAAGGATATTTTTAGGTAGAAAATAGAGTAGAATCATAGAAAGAAACCGCTCCACACAGTTTGGAAGCAATGTCTTACTATGTTTTAGCTAGTCTTCTTACTTAAGATATATATCTCAGATCAAAGACATACCCTGTACAGTATTACACCAATTAGTAGCTCAAAGGAAGAGGAAGTCAGGGGAAAAAAAGTAAGAGGGAGCAGAGAGGGATTAGCAGAAAAGTAAAAGACTATTTATTTGAATGCCTGAATCTTCCAGCCCACACAGTCTTAAACTGGCTGACTAACTACATCACTACCTTCACCTGCTACCTTGGATTTTTTTCATGCAGATTAGTTTTTTGTGCTCCAAGAACTCTCTCGTTTTGTGACTTGAAAAGCAAACAAATGTCTGATCATTCAGGAAACATCATGATGCAACAATGCAGTGCAAAATAACCACTTTGAACTACACAGAGATCCTTAGTATGGAAGGCCAAAGAGAACAACACCTTCCATGACCTCAACAAAGCTACAGTCACCTGCTCTGTGTCAATACAAGGGCATAAAGCAACCAGCACAGAGCCAAGTTAGTCGACAGTTAGACAGGCAATCCCTACATATAAGGCTTGGCTCTAACTGCCTCCCAATGCCGGAGCGACAGACACACCCAAATCAATGACTGGAGAGAGATTTACTTAAGTAAGGCGTGTAGGGCCAGTAAGGCAGGATAGGATACAAGAGCACAGTGTACATCCCGACATACAAAACTCTGTAACTATTTGAAGAAGTTCCTATTAACCTCTTGCTTCATCCTCAGTACCACCCTGAAGGAATGTGTTTATGGCAGAAGTTAACAGGCCTGCCCACACCCTTGTCATGGGGGAAGGCACAGCCCAAGGAGCGTGAAAAGAGGTCAAGCCGCAAGATAAAGCCCACAACAGAAACAAATGGCTAAAATATGTGCCAATGCCGCCTTCAAAGGAGTTAAAGCAATGTAAGGCACAAACAACGTGAGGCCCAAAGATACCATCTGATGTAGCAAATGTCCCTAACTTGCCTGTTGGCATTATGGTAACAGCAGAAGTATGTCATATGCCTCCTAACACAAAGGAGCACAGGACTGCATGATTCTCACTGATAACTTCAGTGATAACTCCAGACCTATAGGACTCAGGTGGAGATCGATGTGTACCTGGACAGCTTGGAAAGCAGTGCTTCCTCTTCTTGTGTGCTCCAATCTCCATCTGCTTTTATCGTCCAGCCTGTCCCGATCTCCATCATATACTTCTCATCACTTGCCTTCTACCCTGTGTAACTTCTCACTCTCCCTCAGATTATCCCCTCACTGGAGCTTGCTTTGACCACTCCCATTATGAAAACACCCTACTTGAGCCAACTCGTTCCATCAGTATCACTCCATCTTCTTTCCATTCTCAAGCTCTTTGAACACAACCTTTACAGTTTCTACCTGGGGCTTCTCTGCTTGTGTGATTCCTTCTCTTTGCAGCTGAAGATGTTTTTACCAGAGTATTTAATAATTCTTCTATAGCCAAGAGGTACATCAGTAACCTGTGATTTATGGGAAAGGAGAGAGGGAATCTGTGTACAACATATACATTCTAGTCGATGTTACACGGGTGTTAAAAACTCTTGAATCACGGAAGACCTCATTATATGGGGAATTCACCATTTGTTTACAGAGGCTGCATCAAATCTCTCCCAGACAAAGCACAATAATGAGTTGTTATAACTTTAATGATAACCTATTCAAAGACCTCTGGCACAATTAGTTGGATGAAGTCTAAAGAAAACAGCTGAATAACTACTCTGCATGAAATGCAGAGCAGAACAAAGGAAACCCGGCCTTCGAGGAAGGAAATTGTATTCAGAAGCTGGATCGAGTGACATTAGTAATGAACAGGAAGCTTGAAAAGGAGTGATGTTCTGCATGGCTGCAGGAACTTAGCCTTAAATAATTACAAACTAAGCAAAATATAAAGGACACAGCATCTCAAGACTTGAGGAAAAAGACAGTTCTGTTCTTGGATTTCTAGGACTTGCTCTGTTTCTTTTCTGACCTCCTTAAATTTTCCTTCAATACATGCCTCAAAGACAACATCCTATAACTAAGTCCAGTTGAACAACTCCTTTTGGGCTCCTCACCAAACTGATAGCTGAGGTCACAAACACTTGGTCTTTCACTAAACAAGTCTTTGAGGAATCTAGTCAATGCATCACCCTTCAATTTTGTGTCTTCAGTCAAACTTGTGCAATGCAGGACATCTCCATAGTTCCTTAGCCTGCTGAACTGCAGCTCTTCATCTTCTCTTCAGAACCTGTCTAGTCTTTCTACTCCCTGAATCTCTCATTTGGTGTCAAAGGACAACTCTTGCCCCATTATTCCCATATTATGCTTTCAAACAAGCACTTTCATGTATTCTCCCATCTTAGCACCAATGTTTTGAGGGAGTTACCTCTAATTATTGACGCAGCCATTTAGCCATAAAGAAAATGAAAAATTATTCCATAAATGCCTTACCAACAAAAAGCTGAGGAGAATCTCGGTCCTTTTTTGGATGTGAGGGAGAGCATAGGATTGAGGAAACATAGGAATGAGGAAAAATCTGAGGTACTCAGTGCCTTCTTTGCCTCAGTTGTTAATATTCACATTAGCTGGTCTCAAGGTACCCTTTATCCCTCTCTACAATCGCCTGAAAGAGGCTGTAGCCAGGTGAATGTCAACCTCTTCTCCCAAATATGAAGTGATAAGTCAGGAGAAAATGGTCTCAAGTTGCTCCAGAGGACGTTCGTATTGGATATTAGGTAAAATTTCTTCACTGAGAATGTTGTCAAGCATTGAAGCAGGCTGCCCATGAAAGTGGTTGAGTCACCTTCCCTGGAGGTATTTGAAAGATGTATGGATGTGGCACTTGAGGACATGGTTTAGTGGTGGACTTGACAATGTCGGTTTAGTGGTTGGACTTGATCTTAAGGATCTTTTTCAACCTAAATAATTCTATTATTTAATTATTCTTTTTTAAATCTTCCTTTTATTTTCCTTTGTTATGATGCTTCCATGTTGAAGAGAGATTGCTCTGTTCATAAAGTTGTGATGTTCACTCTGTGAGAACAGAGCCACTTACACTAGTCAGTAGAGTCTCATTGCTGCCTCTGCTGCTCATCAACCTGCCTGCGTTCATCTTTCTTCTTTTCTCTGATAAACTAAAAGCTCCTAGGCACAGGTTTTTGTTTGTATTGGTGATTAGTGATGTCAAAACCAATTAGTGATGAGATATCACTATATAGTAAAAGATGCAAGGCCCAAGGAGCAACTATTTTGAGCTAGTATGTTAAACACATATGGCACAAGAACCATGCCTGATTTCAATGAAGATAAAAAGGGAAATTGCTGATACCAATATTGCAAGATGGCATCCTTAAGCACTCGAAAGCAGTAACAACATCCAGATGAGCAAGCATCTTTGTGATTCAGTCCTACCTACTTGTTGATAAAGAATATTACAGGCCACTATTGTGATTATCACCTTCTCTGCCAAACATCAGCAAGAATTCCATCCTCACTGAGGCTTGACAGTGAGTGAAGGACAGTCAAAGAAAACATGAATGTGAGTTCTTGCACTGCTGCAATGGGTCTCCAAAAGGACCCTGACTTCTGTGCACTTTCTCCTCTGTGGTTTGCAAAATATTTTTTTATTTCATATATTACACTGCTACTGTTTTCCATGTGCTTGTAGATGGGATATCATAATATCCTTGTCCTACACAGCACTATTTTCTCAGATCTTTCCTACATTTTCCATCTACTTAAGACAAAGCTTGTTTAATACATGGTCTTGTTATAATGAGCTTCACATTTGCATTCCTTTCACTTCTTGTTTTTCTAATTCGGGAATCTGCCTAAAATTAGGTTACGAATTCACTGGGTCAGATATTTTGCACCTCTTTTGACAAGTGCTTTGTGCAAATTCTAGGCAAATGGTAAACAGTAATCACCACTATAATACTAACAAATGCAAATTAAATGCTGCTCCAGGAGCTCTTCCCTCAGAACAGTAACTGTTAAAATTTATGCAGTACTTCCCCCCCACCCCCAGACCTCAAATACATTTATTAATTAATTGAGGCCAAATGACAATGCCGTAATTAGCCAAGCCCAGGTTGCTCTTAATGGCGATGGGGCTACCAACAAAATGAAGGCATCTATGATTTCAAGAAAGCATCCATTCGTTTCACTGGATGGAATGAAAATATTATTTATGTGCAAAATGATTGGTCTTATGACAGCACTAACTCCATCCAGAGCTGGAAGGAACACAGGAAATGAACAGAAAGACCTGGCATCTTCACTCAGCAACTGGCAACCACTACATGTAATCTACAGAAACAGTGTCTAAACAACAGGGCATGGTTCAGTTATTTTATCCTTTCATAAACAGGGGGACAACACACAGGGATCTACAGCCTGACTATTGTGTGTTGTACACATCGTATAGATACTGAGTTACAGCTGTTAAGGAACCATACATCATTCAGAATACACACTAATCCTATCATGTGCTTGGAAACTTGCAGAGAACAGATTCATCACTCCTGTTTTGTTAACCACAGCCTACCAGTGACCATCTATGCCAGGGAAATCCTTTACTTTTCATGTACATTTTCTCTTAAGCGACTAAGAGACCAAACAACCAGCAAGCTAATGAGTCTTATCACTTTTAAGAAAGCAGGCTCTTTACTTACAAAGCTGATTGCGTCAAATCAGCTATATATAGCTAATTGCTCTATGGCAAATACAAATCAAATTAATCATGTGCTTAGGGCACCAGAGTCTCTGTAAGTGCTATACTCCATGGCAACAGTGTTGTATTGTCACTGTGCTGCCTCCTGAAGTGGGTCTATGCCAATCTTTTGTAGGATGTAACAACTACTACAAATAAGGAATACTGCAAAAGTTTGGAGAGAACGGAAGTGATTCAGTTCTGAATTTCTCGCCAATACAAAGGATGCAGTCTACATTAGGGAGTAATACTGCCAGTTGTGCTGTCATCACTCTATACACTATCCTCATGTTTCGTGTATGCATGATTACATAGGTGACAAGGAAGGCCATGTTACTATGCTACTGCAAAAAAAAATGTTTCCTCTGCAGGGACCTTTTCTCAGTGTCACAAACAAACTAACCCAGGACTGCCCATTCACTGTCAGCTATGTGCATGCCTCCCATTTAGAATGATTTTGCTCAAAAACCTTGATGTGGCACACACAGGAGCTGTACATCTGCCCAGTGAAGGCACAGGTGCACACAAGTGGCTGACATATCCTATTTCCTAACTCATCCATCATCGGCATATCCATGCAAACCTGTCAAATCTCAGGAGTACCATTATGGCTATAACAAAAGGATAAATTTTGTCTTATGCCTTGGATGGTTGAAGTTCAAGGAAAAAAAAATTACCTAAAGCCATTAAACACCTTCTGATTATCTCTCATGGCTAGAGTGATCCTCTAGGATGATAAGAAGGCTTTTCTCATCTGTCACAATGTCAGAAAAGCTGTCCACCATATGTCATCTGCCTTTGCTGTACCAGAGAACAGCAAACTGGAAGCTGCAAGCAAGCAATGTGTGCCTTGTCCAGGCTGCTCCTAATAATAAGAATTATCCCCAGGGGAGCCATTTTTCACAATCCTTACATATTAACTCTAGCTCTGTAATTTGACCTTTCTTTCTGGTCTTTCAAATAGCAAAAGCATTTGGAAATTTAAGAAAAAAAATCAGTCTTGCTGTCACTGGCTTCCAAAAGTTTAACCTTTTCTGTTTAGTGCTGTAACAATTGACTGCAGAATATGTCATGATATGGGGGGAAAAGCCAATAAATGTTGTTAAAGAGTTATTTTCATGTAGGTTGAAATCTTGCATCAAATGCATCAGGCAACACCACTTGAAAAGCTTGCAATTCTCAGCATCTCCACTGCTGATATTATCATCAAAAGTCATGAAACAAGTCAAGTCTGGTGATAACAGCTATGTCTGTCACTAGTGAAGCACAATGCAGTTATCAAAGCACCAAATCACAGCCATCACCAACTGATGTTTATCTTGGACACACCAAAATTATTTAAGCAAACAGACCTTCTGAGCTAACCACCATGCACAAAATTAAGCTATGTATTTTGCATGCACCTACTGAAAAATAAATAATCTACTGAATACCCTCTGTCTACCAAGGAAAATTAACTGACTGGATATAAACTCTGTGCACCAGAGGTTCATTTGTGCATGAGAACAATTAATCTATTTGAAGTTTGTAAAGTATTCTGTGTATGCTACTTTGCCGTATTTATCATAATGTTTCACATCCTGTCTAGCTGTAAGGATAGCAGAAACTCAGCGTATCTTGCTGCCTATGTGGAGAGCTGCGCTGAGAAACAGCAGGAAGAAAGATGATCTGTAAGGCAGTTTCAATGGAAGCGTTTCCCTTTTGCCCTGTTCTCAGTTCTTTCCTTCAGTAGAAGAAGGTATTTGACCGCTTTCCCAACATCTTAGCATGTTCTGAATGCCCCTTTCACTTCCCAGAGGATGAAGGGAGATGCAGCTACATCCTGCCACTATCAGGTGAAAGGATGATACTTGGCTCCAGCACAGAGCTACAACAGTCTTCATTAGTGAAAAAGAGGTTTTCTATAGTGATTTGATGCAAGAACATGAAACTACAGATGTTAAAGAAGTACAGCAGAGGCTTAGTGAATGAGCTGGCCTGAACAAACAGAAAATCAGCAATCATTCCCAGCAGAAAGTAGACTTTTAAAGATATGCTGGAGGATAAGAAGTTCACTTGTCTCTCACCACTCATTCTATGTGTGATAGCCAGCCTTTTGTGAAGCCAGTATCTGATCTGGCAAGACAGATTAGACCACAATACAAATGCAGAGACAATAGTGAAGATGCTGATCACACATGTGTGGTTTGACTGCCGTTTGGATAACCACACTGTCACAGTACTAATGAACTAATAGAAGGTGGACTGTACATGAGGAATCCTGTTGTCACCCGCAGGTCTCTCAGTTTGCTCCCAACAACCTACTGGTAACTAGTGTGACTAATACGTGGTACCATTGTCAGCATGCTGCACTCCTACTGTTTTTGAAGTCCAGGAGAGAGGGGATACACAGAGGATCTATGCAGCTCTTATCGATGCAGCATCTGCCTTGTGGTGCTCACAGTTAAAATTATGTTCTGGATCCTCTGCTCTCTTGCATCTTGAAACAAATGCTTGTACATAGACACACCCGTATTGCCCACTGCTGCTCAGTTTTGCTTAAGATCTCTCAGTATTTGCTGTACAGAATGTAGGTATATGTGCATTCCTGTATACACACACACACACACACACACACACGTATATACTTCCTACTGCTCTTCCTATGAGTTCTGCTGAGTATTTTTGTGACATTCTCCTTCTTACTCCATTTTGCAAACTCTTTTGTTGCATACAGCACAGATGAGACTTGGGGATTTCCTGTTCAACAGGAACCTTCGGGTGGAGCAACACTGTCGGCAGCAGTACGTCCTGTTTTCTCTCCTCCTTTAGGCGTAGTCCCATCTCTGATTATGTACAAGAGTTTATCACTGTGATTCCTAAACTCTAGCATTGCTCATCTGGAGGTGACTTACATACCTGCAGCTGCTGGCTCTTTGGTGTCCCGCTGCACAACCGTTCTAACCAGAAAGTCAAGCACTGTTTGACCTTACTTCACCACTCTAGGAGCACTTGGAACCAATGCATTTCTCCCTTGCTCCCTGGATATATTTACTGAGGGAAGGACATTCCTAGGGAGGGTCCAGCTCCTGAGATAGAGAAACTGTCCCCCTGATAGGCACCATCACAGGCGTGGAGGTTGGTGGTACTAAGGGGCTGAGACGATAAAAAAATTCTGGGAGCACTTTCTGCACTTCTGACGTGGCATGTCCTTTCCCTCCAGGACGGCCTGTTAGCTTGCTCCATGTATAATGTTCTCCATGTCTCAGACTTACTCAACAAGCCCCTCTTCCACCCTCAGGCATTTTTCCTCTACTCTGAATCACAGAATGGTTGAGGTTGGAAAGGACCTTGGGAAGTAACTACGTCCAACCTCTCTGCTCAGGTGGGATCACCTAGAGAAGCTTAATAGGGACTATGTCCAAATGGCTTTTGAATATCTCCAAATTATCTCCAATATCTTCTTTACAACTACCCTTTAGCTATTTATATACATTGATGAGATCCCTCTCTGAGCCATGTCTTCTGAACAATCCCATCTCTCTTGGCCTTTCCTTATAGGAGAGATGGTCTACTCCTGCAGTCATCTTCCTGGCCCTTTGTTGGACACTGTTCAACAGCTCTAGGTCTCCCTTGTGCTAGGGAACCAAGAACTGTTCTCTGGTGTGACCTCACCAGAGACGAGTAGAGGGGAAGTATAACCTCCCTTGACCTGCTCTTTCTCTCTCTGTCCTTCCTTGTTCCACACACTCCCTCTTATGTGATCCAGCTTTTTCTCATTATCTTTGTTTCTATCTAAATCCTTCTTAATGACATTTGTAGAACTAGTATGCTGTCAAACTTTCACCTTGCTTTTTGAAGGACAGTGAATTCTTCACAAACCGTGAGAATTTCATACGCAAATAGTGATCGGATCTCAAATAACCAATTTTCTTGGTGCTGGGCAGTAAAAAGGTAACACAGTGTTTGCTATGAACCTGCATCAAAGCCATTAATAAAACCAACCAGAAAAAAAATCAACAGATTTATTTCTCATTAACAACTTTTTCCCCTTTTTCTGTGTTGGAAGTTCTTGACTGGTTTTACCAACCAAAAAAATAGATAACAATAATGATGAAATCTACCCCCTTTAGCAAACACAAGCGATTCTTTTTTCTCAAAGATACAGAGTTCAGCATGAGAACAGCTATGTCTTTACTAATGTCCTCTCCAGAGCATTGACTTACATGGATGCATTACAGGCATCTACTTCCACAAAAGATAACTAGAATTAACAGCATCTGACTGATTTCTAATTAGTATTGGGAGGTAATACAGATATTAGCTCCAAATAATTGTACATTTTAGTTATTACTGTACTAGCACTGCAATAGCACCTAGGGAGGTCCTTGTGACAAATACAGGCAATGAAAAAGCAGTAACTTGTACCAAAAATTGGTATGGGGGTACCTTGGCATGGGGGTTGGACTAGATGATCTCCAGAGGTCCTTTCCAATCCTAACTACTCTGTGATGTGAAAAAGCTTAGAAACAAGACTATGGGAGACAAGACGGCAGGAAGACAAATAAACAAGCAGGAAGACAACATGTCAGCAGTGCAGCTGTTAGTGCCAGGCAGAGTATATCGATGAGTCTTAGCATGTATTTCTGGACTAGCAGACTACCTTAAAAAGCATCATGAACTACTATTGCTATGTGTAAAATATCTGTATTAAGGCTTAAAGTACCTGTATTAACTAAAATGTATTGCACGTTGAAAGAGTTATATTATTAATCTCAGTTGGTTAAGTATAGTGACATTTAAGCATAAGCACATAGTATTTACAGCCAGAGTCAGTACAATATGCATGGCAGTTTTCTACACTAATTAATCCACAAGAAAGCCTGTGATATGAGAAACAGAGCTTTAAAGTAATATATAGAAAAAGAGGTTTAAAGGAAATCAAATATAATTTAAGATTAGATAGGTTAAGATTAGATCATAATTAGGCAAAATTGTTTATGGAGATTAGACATCAATAACAGACCAGGCGTGTACCTAAGAGCTAAGCTATGCAGAAGCATTTTGTGTACTCACACCATGGGAACATTCAGAGCATGTCTAACACAAGATTTGTTTCACAACATAAACTTGTGTAGTTTTAAACACACCAGTAGAGCCTTAGATCAGACACAGTTGTGTAAGAGGCTGTCAGATGAAGTACATTTTTGTGCTGCTGTAAGCAACTTCTGACTTGGAATCTACCATTACAAATTTTAACATTTCATATTAATTTTAAATTAGACCTGTAACTAGCATAGCCAAAAAAATACTATATATAGATTAAACCTTAGAGCAATAGATATATAAATAAAAAAATATAAATGTTTAAAACAAAAAATTCAAGAAAATATTGCATACATGAAACCATTTCACTTCCACCAAAGTAATCAAATTTCTTTCAGAAAGGCTGTTGACTTTTAATTTTTTCTATCCCACTTATTTCTTTTTGCTGACTGAATGCAGCAAATGAGTTTTGGGGATTCATCCTTCCCTTTTTTTCTCTTTTTAGGACAATTAAAGATTTTGAATATTTTCTCAGCATTAAAATTGCCAGAAAATTTAAGATAATATGGAAAATATATAAAATAAAATCTAATTTTAAAAGGTATAAGAATTGAGTGTTATAAAATTACTACTCCCCCTTACAACCCTACACCCTTTCCCAAAACAGAAAAGCTTTAAAATAATTCTCAAATATTTAAGAAAGTTCCAGAAGAAGAAAACTAAAATAAAGACAAGAACTAAGAAAAAAACCACAAAAAGGAAAAGGAAAAGGATGGAAAATAAGCTCACATACTTTTGATAATACTTTCTCTATTACACTAAGTGACAAAAAGAATACTAAGGAAACAAGATACAAAAATGTAGAAAATTCAAAATAATTAGAAAAGTATTTTGTGAAATAAACTTACAAACTCTCTATTATCTACCATTTTGAATGAGAAGCATCTTTGAAATATATTTTTTCTTTTCCCCTTCAACATTTTGATCACATGTTTAAAAAAATAACTCCTGCCATCACCTCAGAACTTTGTTTCCGGTGCTCCCTCTCTCTCCTTAGCAGGTAAATGGAGATGAGTTTTTGCTAACTGTCAGTTCCATATAAACATCTCATTTTGTTGGCAGATGAAGGAAAGAAAACATTGAAAGCAGGATTTGCATTTAATAGGCCTTGGCAGAGCTTGGGGTTGAAACAAGTCAGAGAATCATCAAGGTTGGAAGAGACCCTCAGGGTCATCCAGTCCAACTGCTAGCCCAGCACCACCATGGTCACCCCAAACCATGTCCCCAAGTGCCACATCCAGACCTCCTGAACACTTCCAGAGATGGTGGCTCCACCACCTCCTTGTGTAACTTATCCCAGTGCCTAACCACTCTTTCAGAGGAATATACTTTTCTAATATCTAGCCTGAATCTCTGTTGGTGCAACTTAGGGCCATTTCCTCTCGTGCTTTCATTTGAGACATCATGATCATGAACAAACAGGTGTAGAGTGACTGCTACCAGGAGGTTCTGGAAAGTCATTTAGCAAGCTTCATCCCTCTGTACCTAGGAAGACAGTTTTGTTGGTATTAGCTGGCTGGCTACTCAGATGTAGAGGATTTCAAACCAGATATTCCATCTTGGATGTTTACTCTTCAATGTATGTTCAGACAACAGCAGCAACAAAATAGTTTCACTGAAAAATTGCAGACCAGTCCTTTGTTAAAAGCACCCAGAAATCCAAGGCAGAAATCCACTCTATCATGATCAGATAACTGGAACCTTGATGCCTAAAGTATCTTTACTAAGGTTGTCATTTACAACTACCATAAACCTGATCCAAAACCATGCAGACAGCCTCAAGTTACAAATCTAGCAGTACTATAAGACATCCTGTTTCCCCAGATTCGCCCTGTGGCAGAAGCCTGGACAGCAAGTACACAGAGGCATTAAAGAACATCTGAGACAGCGTTACCTGAAGGGGCAAACTCCTTGGTTACTCCTAAGAGTTTTCTAAATGGTGTTTGGACTCTCGTGGGGTTCCCTTTTTCAGTCCTTTCTTTTGAGTGAAGTGTCAAAGGCGAAACCTTCCCAAAGGGTATCTTTGTATCAATCTCACACCACCCTCTGAAACTTGTTGCCTTATCAGTTTCTGGGGAAGACCAGAGCTCAGTACATGGTCACTGTAACTCCACACACTCCTTTAAATATATGCCCTTGTAATAATTCAGCTAATTGTATCTGGATTAACCCCATGAATATACTGCACAAATGGTGCTGTGAGCATAACACTCAGCCAAGGGTGCCATGAGTATCGGCAGTTCCCGTTTCATGAGTAAGGTGTGTGGATATGCATGACTAATGTATAAAAACAATGCAAGTGCTCTGCAGCAGATTTAAAATGAAATTAGGGTCTAGTCTGGATAGCCCAGTTTGCATTTTTGGCCACATGGAAAGAGAAGGAAGGTGGCATTTTAGATACAGTCAGAAATTTTAAGAGCAATATTCACGCTTCTTAGGAAAGATTGAATGAGGATGCCTTTGCCTGGAAATCAGCGGAAGCAAGAGGGAGGGAATCTTCTGGACCCTGCACAAGTCCATCCCTGCCCTACACCCCCATCCTTAATTAGTCTTATTCTTCGTTTCCATTATAATGCCAGTGCCTCTGGCACCGCTGCTCCCTCGGGAACTCCCTCTGCCTCCACTTCCCGCCAGCTCCTTGTATACGAAACTCCTTCCACCTCATGGACAGGGAAAGGCAGACACCCTCTTTTCATCTTAATCCCCTGTAAAGCACACACTGCCTTTTACTGAGCTTGCCAATGCAATCAGAAATCGTGCTGCACAAGTAATAAAAATAATTATCAAGCTTTGATGATCATCCAGGATAGTTTTTATGTGTTTTCTCTCTCCATTTGCACAGTGAGTCTCGTAAGACTGAATTTAATTTTCCCTGCTTGCTGTGAACATTTAAAAAATAGTCTCATCCATAAAAATATCCAAAGCCTTGCACTGAAAGGCTGTTCTCATGTTTAAGCCCAGTTTCGCCCATGCGGGAGTTTGTACTGTGCAGACTCTCTGCGGTGTCACAAGAGTAATTAAATTTGTACAAAATCATTCATCCTCAAAGAATCACAAAGCGCCTTTAGACTTTAACAGCACTGAAATACACTGGAACGGAAAGTTGTTTTCCCATCCTTAAAATCCCATCACAAAAGTAGGGATGAGGTCTGAGGTCAGTCTCAGGAGATGTGCAGACACTGTCCATCACACTGTGCTGTCAGAACTCTGGCAGGAATCCCAGGAGAAACCTGCTTGCCCAGACACACATCACCTCTGCAATATAAATGTGTCCTAGTGCCATCTACCAGCCACCCAAGACATCCGCATCACCAAAGAGAAGTGATTTTTTTTGCCTTCTTGCTTTTGCAGCTCCTGAAACAAATCTAATTTTTAATTCAAATTCTAATCTTCCTCACCTCAGCCAAGTCAGAGCTGCCTTCCAAGAGCTGTGAAGCAATGACACATCAGTTGAAGGATGTTGGCATTAGTAGCCTGCTCACCTCTGTGTTGTCTTTTTTGGGGATTTTTGAGTTTCTCTGGAATGAACATCACTCCTAAGCACCTCCCCATTAAAACCTAATCTCCTCCAGTGTTCCCGGTGACACACACAAATAGCCCCCTCCAGCACTTGAGAATAAAAGAGCATTCAAGCTAGAATATGACTCAAACCCAATTTTCACATGCTTTTGGCTAAATCCTGCTTTCTCCACTGACTTTCTTGGCCAGAGCGTAATATATTCATTACATAGAAAGAAATTAAAGGAATGGAAGAAAGGTAATTATTTTGTTGGGGTTTTTTATTATATGACATGGTGTACTGTTTTCCCTGGTAAGAAAATGTCCTCATTTAGCAGCTCATAACTGGATAAATGTCTGTCCAAGTAACATTGACTCACTACAGTTCAAAGGAGACTTTAAAAAGTTTTGTTTATGAGAGAATAAATTGGCTGAGAGGGTTTTTTTAACCCAGAAATAAGCAACTATTGATCAGCCCTTCAGTTAATAAAACATAAAATTGTTTCAAGATCTTGTGTTATTGTTCCAAGCCCTCCTACCAAAACAACTTTTTTTATCCAGTTACTGATGGCCTTTTACAGAATAACTAGGTTGAACTGTAGTTCCCTTTGTGTTGAATAACAGAATCAAACTAATCTTGTCACACTGACAAAATCAAATCTCAAACAAGGCCACTTATCATATCCAATTTTTGTCCTCTTAGAATCTGCTCCTGTTGCAGGGCATGTCTTCAACCAGGTCATACAAAGGCTTCAGTCTTATATTCTAAAGCAAATGTGCTGTGATGTCATCTGGAAGGAACCCATAGTGACAAGACCTGGAAGAAGCAAAGAGAGGGACAGAGACAGAGAGAAGATGGGCCATGATGGGTTGTCAGCAGGGTGGAGGCAACACCTGAGAGGACAGGGAGGCAGCTGGCTGATCTGGGACTGTCCCCTTGCTCTGTAATATGGCCCTGTTTTGCAAAGTAAGGAGCCAATCTGTCCAGTCACCAGGGCTGGGATTCCCCATGAAAAACTTGGCCACATGGTTGGCAAGGGAGGGGTGGAGGATGAGGCAAGAGTTCTGTCAGAATCACTCCTCCACATCTCAGTGTGGGATGAGCCTTCCAAGATGCAGAGCCATACTCCAAAGTACCAAATGCCCTGAGCTAAAATCAACCCAATTAAAAGGAGCCGGCAATTTAATGGATGAAACTCTTTGCCAACTGGTATTTAAACAGCTGAAATGAAAGATTTAGTGTGAGAGTGTGTTCTCTCTCACAAGAGAAAACAAACCACCCTACCAACGAAATAAACAAACACAAATCTGCTCTCTGTGCGAGGCTAAGTATCTAGAGAGAACAAGAAGATTTGCACTTATGAAACCAGGACCAGATCTAAATCCACTGATTGCCTTGGCATTTCTGCTTAGGTCTGAATAGGCCAAAATCCAGTCAAAATTCCTTAAGACACATTGGCAGATAAATTATTTTAACTGAAAATCCCACCAGCAAAATATAACACAATATATAAATGCTACTCTCTTGTTCATAATTTTTGCTGTTCTCTAGATACCATAAATAGAAGAATTTATTATTATTTCAATTCATCATTTATTCAATGTACTCTTTATACATGATCTGAAACCAAACAAAGATGGTTGATTTATGCCATCTACTGGTAAAGCAAGGATTTCCAACTCCTAAGTACTTTGACTCTACCAAACTTATTTTAAATCTGTTTCAGTTTGTTATTAACTGTATACAAATGTGTTACTTCTTTGCAAGAAATCTCATATATGCCCTGTCTGATAAAGAAGACTGCTCACACTATGTGAAGGTGATGCTAAAACCATGTTGGACAAATTAATTCATGGGCAGCTTCAATTAGAGTGACATTATTATGATTCTGTTGAAAAGTCTCAAAGGCACATTTTTAAAATAAAATTTTCACCCAGTAAGCCTGTATACTGGGTAAGACCTGTTTCTTAGCTTGGTGTGTCTTTCTGCCAATGAATTGCAGCGTTCATGTTGTGACAACTGCTGGTAAGCTGTTACGCATCTGAGTTACAAGTGTGAACCACTGTTCTGAGCTGAGGTGCTCACAGCAGAGTTGAGGCTGGGCTGCCCCTCCTGTGCAAGGCACTGGCAAGATCTCACACTGGCACAGTGTGGTTAGAGCTCACTATTCATAGTCAAAAAGGCTGAACTCAAACTGTGACCAGCTTGCTCAGAGAAGTGCATCCCTGGAGAATGGAGATGCCCTTATAGGAGAAAAATCAAAACGACCTAACTTGAATGGTGCAGCAGAATGAATAAATGAGACATGCTATCTTTGCATCAAGGGATGGAAGTGAAGGAGAGGGAAGAGGTTTTCTCAGCTTCAGGACAGTGTTGGCGAAAGAAGAAATAGGCGTCAGCTGGCCATGAATATATTTAGGTTGGAAATTAGAAGGCTCCTAACCATCAGAAGAAGGAGGTTCTGTGACAGCCAGCCAAGGGGAGCGGTGGGGGCACACAATCTAACTAGTTTTAATATAGATCTTGGTAACTTAATGAAAGGGATTATGAAACATGGATGTCTACAACAGTAGAAAACTGGACTTGATGACCCGGACAAACCCTGCTAGCCCTCTGTTCCCACGTTTCCCAGAATGTTCCTCTGCTTTGACTTCAACATGGTGTCCAGCTTCTGACAGCAGTAGATTTAGTTGCCTGTCAGAAGGCTCCAAATTACGGAATAGTTCTGTTGATCCCAAACCCTCTCATTAGTTGGGATATGATTTGGTAGGAGTGGCCAATTGCCTTTTGTCTCTAAATCCTATGGTGCATTTGTCAGATCTGCCTTCTAAAGCTTTTAAACATAGTTTGTATTCATTTTTATAGTAGGCTGCAGGCAACTGGTGAATCAAAAGTGAATTAAGCAAAACCAGCCATTTTAAAGTACAATAGCTAGGAGATCAACTAAGATGTAATTATCCATGATGTTTAGCAGAAATCACCATGACAGAAAGAACAGGAGGTGGAAAAGTCACTGTAAGTATGATTTGCAATGGAAGTAACTTGATAAAAGATGAGTATTTATTTCTAAGTGACCTCATGTTGCTTTTAATTTTGAGTATGCTTCCACATAAATAAGACACTAAAAACTCTAGTGGGTCAGAGACAGGGCCCAGTATCTGCACACATTGGATAGTTGCTTTAAACATAAATGATATTCTGTTTAAAAAGGAGGGGACTTGTCTGAGCCCCCAAACTTCCACTTATTGTGCGCAGAAACCGGGAACACTGGTTGAACTCTGAATAAAAGAAAAATACCTGAGGTCTCTCAAAGTGAGCACTCAAAATTTTATGTCCCTTTTGAAAATTAAGTTCTAAAGTAAACATATAATTAAATGTATCAGCTGGTACCGTTAAGAAGAGCACTCTGCCTTTCTCTCTTGGCTTCCATTTCACCCTCCCCAGCTGCTACAGAGACAATTTGAGTGTAACAAAGTAGCAGTGCTGTGCTCAGGAAGTGATGTGGAAGTGTGAGTGCCTGTGAGCCCGTGCACAAAGAGCAGAGGAAACGCAGCACGTGCAGCTCCCCTGGTACCTGGCAGAATTCTGCACCTCCTGCTGTCTGTGACTAAGTGCACAGCAAAAAGTTTTTATGAGGATCCTCTGAGAATCATTTCATTTTCATTTCCTGATGTAGGAAAATGTCAAAGTTCTTGAACTACTTCATTCAGGTGTCCAAGTGAATCATATTTAAATCAGAAAAAGTGGAAATACAAGAAAGCCAGCCTAATACACTTTCAGATTATATTTAGTTGATCTTCCCCTTTTTGGAAGGATTTGCTGTTTGGAAATACTTAGCCAGGCTGGACTCTGTTCAACAGCCAGAACATCTAGAAAGAGCCATCTATCAGGCATCTCACGAAAATATTCCTCTCATGTGTCCAGCTTACACGTGCAAGGTGGAATAATTTGGGATAGAAGAAAACTGGCTCTAGGTGAGGTCCTCTGGTCCTTTCTATCCCATGGGTGTGTAAACTTACTGTTTACCTGAGTAAAGTGAGTGGCATCAGAAAAGTCCCACTAAGCTTAGTGGGAAAACTAGTTCAAGCAGGGCTTGGATTGTAGCATTACCTTTTTGCCCAAAGATCAACACCTTCACCACAGCTGCCCCGGGCCAAAAAAAAAAAATAAAGACATTAATGCCAGCCTGGTCTTAAACTCTGGGGAGCAATGCAGATATCTTTCTCTTTTTGATTAATTAATTCTTCCCTTGATGACACAAACTGCAAAAGCTTCAGACATGCAGCATTTCTTCCTGCTGGGTTTCTACTTCCATCCCTTCAGACTCAACAAAAGAAGTGCTGCTGGGAAATATAATGCAGGCAACAAGCAGGCTATAAGAGTGCTCCCAAGTGGGTTTTCAAGAAGGTTCTGTAACTCTGTTTTCCTCCATCAGCAAAGATGCACAGCTTGGTATTGCCATATAGCCATCAATTATCTATGGTATGTCCTGAAGCAATTTTCATTTTAATATCCTTTTCATTTTCTAAATGACAGGTAAACATTTCTACTGGTGTTCTGTTTCTTCAGATGGCCTCCCCAGAAAAATCAGAGTATACTACTGTTAGTATGGATTGCTCACTGATATTTTAGATGACATAATCTGAACTGCTGCTGGGTTGGTGTTTACATGCTGTCACTGATCAGCTTCTGTAAAGGGCCAGTAGAATATTTAAAAATGCCTAAATGCCTTTATGTACGAATTAATAAAATCTTCACTCCGTCTTGCTCCTACTTCTCACCCTTAAAAAATAAACAAAAAACAACCAAGTGGGGAAATGAGACCACACTGCAGCATGTTCAAACATAAATATGAACTTGCATGAAGCTGTTTCAAGACTGAGACTAGTAAGCCACACCATTAACGCTCTTGTCTTCCTGATAGCAGCAGGAGTTATATCACTTCCTTTATTTTAAGCATGAGGTCTCATCGTTTCAAGCATAAGATGTCTGATTCCCATCAGTGCATCCTGAACCTTTTCTCACTTGAGTGATCGCTTATTCTCCTCTTTTTTCTCTTTCAGGAATTGTTTCTTTCAAGAGTAGTTTCTCTAATAAACATTCTGTGACATGATTTTTTAATTGAAACTACATTTACCAATGAGATACTGGAAAATACTACTCCCATTTAATGGTACTTTTCATATTGGATTTTGTGACATTAGCATCCAAAAATTTTATGATGTCATTCTCAGCTTCATTTGATGTTTCTTCCACAGCTTAGATGTTGCTGATACTGCGGTTGTCTTGGTCTTTAGTACCACAGTAACCTAGAAGATTGCTCGTGCCTCTTACAAAATGGGTTGTGCCAAAGATGTTTGCGTGTGTGTAGATCTTATGATTTGCAAAATCAATAAAAGAAATATACAGCTGTGATCTCCCTATATTTTGAATGTAATAATTTTAACTTAAGCCAGGGTAATTGCTACTTAATACAGATTTAAACCATTAGTTTCACTCCCATGCCATGACCACAGTAACAGTAGCTTCCCACTTCATAGCTTGCTTTCTTTTTTTTACTTCCATGCAATTGCAAAAACTAGCAAATATATGTGTTGGGATTTTTTTCTTTATTGCTTCTGAAGGAAACTCAAGATTTGCATTTTACAGATGGTTTTCTGAGGTCTCAAATGTTAACTTCGAATTTCTTTATTCCACTACTAAATAAGGTTTTACCACTAATTCAATAATGTTGCTTTTCACTTCAGATGTTAAGACTCTGTAATCTTGGAGTGCAGGCAAAAGATCAAAAGAAACTGGATTATCCCAGTTGGGCAATTTACCACTCATTGCCTTACCTATTTTTTGTTTCTAACCCTTTGCCTATGAGAGGGAATAACATGGCTTAAATGTCATCAACAGCAACTCTGGTACTTGCTTTTGCAGCTTTATATCTTAAAAGCAAAAACATAGATTCTGGAAAAATACAAAATGAGAAGATAGACTAGAAAGAGAATGCTGCAATGATAAAAACAGGGAAAACTCTTAGGCAGCATAAATACAGTGGATATGCCTACAGAGAGCAGTCACCTTTTTCCAGGAGACACAAAGTTCCTGATGCAAAGGAAGCACCCTTCCACACGATACATATTCTGCCTCTTTGCCATCATAGTTGTTGAGTGTATTCACAGTCTTGTTTCAGAAAAAAAACACCCACATTTTGGTGTCCCAACTCTGAGCACAATGTAGATGCTAATGTATATACAAACAGTATGAAATATTCACTCCATAATGTCAGTACTCCTGATGGGACCAGGGTGTTTTGGAGATAGCTCCGTGGGTAAGCCTCTCTTTTATCACCTACTGAATTTAGAACCCATCAGAACATTTCTGCATGCCGAGAGGAAAAACACTCTAAATAACAGCTCCACAGATACCACTTGAATATTTCCTTGAATATATTCCATCTAAGAGCAACTGTCTGTACTTTTAACTAAATGAAGCAGCTGGTTTACGTCTACATGAAGCAACAGTAATGTGAGTGAGTGGCAGTCAGTGGATTCCTGTCAATGGAGGTTTGCTTGATGGCACCTTCTCTCCCTTTAATATGGACGTGAAAGTTAATGAAATTCATTAGCCTTACCGGCACCAACATGTTCAGCCAGCACCAAAGCAGAAAGCACTGGTACTGCAGTGCACTGTTTAGAGGCGTGTGCTGAGCTGCAGCCACCTCCCCTGCAGCCACTGTAACCACGGTGTTTGCCACCACCAGTTCAAAGCACTCCCATCTAGACAGCCTGCAAAACCAGACACAGAGGGGAGCTTGACGGCTGGGCTCTCTTCAGTGTGTTTTTCCACAGGAAAAATCTTGGTGCTTCACACTTCCATTGCATCTCAGGGAACGAAAATTCGCACCTCACAAAAGCATACTCAATTTGAGCCAAAATATTTCAGTGACTATACTGGTATATTCACCCAGGTCAGTGATGAGGAAGAGAATTCACTGAATGAGAATTCAAAGCTTACCATGGAGGCTAACTGCTCCAAATGGAGGAACTTTATTGACAGCATCCCTTTAAACAACATCGTGTTACACAACGACTTTCTTGAACTTATACATTGATGAATGGAAAATATGACACGTCTGCTTTCTGCCTGCAACACATCTAAAGCTAATTAAAGTCAATGCATTACTGTCTTTGTTTCTGCATGAGAAAAGTCAACAGCAGGAATATATGAACTGTAAAAATGCTGGCATGGCATTATTTGACTTCACTCACCTTGAAATCTGTGTTTGAAAGATATGGTATTTCCCATCCAAAACCCCAATTTTTAAGGAAGCTGAGGTTTTTCCTCCATTTATGTCCCATTTTCTCCCATATGTACATGAATTTTGAGGCCAGGCATAGTTCCTTTTTCCAGCACATGGAAAAAGTGAAAAGAAGGTAGACATGCTTGCATGTATTGTAATTGATATGATAAACAGACAATACCTGATGGAAGTTTGGGGCAAAATTCCACTCACAGTTTCACCCAAGAAGCTATTTTTACCTCTGGAGGATTTATGGCAATGTAACTCAAACTTTGGGCACAAATTAACAGAGAAATTCTATGAAGAGGAATCCTTTTCTCAGCTTTCAAGGCCTCCTTAAGGCTTCAGAAAGAACATGTATGGTACAGTAGTTATACAAATGACACAGAAACTACCTGCCATGGTGGAAGATATGGCAGGGTTTTTATGAGGGCGTTTGTCAATACGCTGTGCTTAACAGAAACTGTGCAAGATTTGTAACTTATCATCCTCCTTTTCTTCATTCTTAAAAATCCAGTGCCAGAAAACACAAGGAACTCTTCTCTATCCAGAGAGAAGTTTATTCTGGAACTCTTGTCTTACGTAGATTTTTTGCCTCCACGATATTTCCACCTTCCCTTACATATAACTTATTTCCATTAAGTCACATGCTTTGAGGTCTAATTCACATGTGTTTCTAAGGAGCAGACAGCCACGGAGCGACTGCTTTGTGTAATGACAAGTAACAGCACAGAGCAGAGCAGTGGTTGCCAGCAGGAAATGCAAGTTGACAGGCTTGTACAAATGGCACCACTTAAAAGAGATGGGCAGCTAGCTTTGCATTTGCATTCCCTGTGCCAAGAAGGGGGAGGCAAAGTGTTTCCTGAGAAAGGGTATGAAATGCAACTTCTTTCCTTTTGCTAGACAGGTGTAGTGCCTTCAGGGTCAATTCTGTCAGCACTGGCCAGACAGGAAGAATCTCTCTTGGCATGTCTTGTGCACCTCCTGTAGTCATGGTTAGCTGTGCTAATAGTCATGGGCAGCATCTGGCTCGCCACTGTAGAAGTGCAAGAAAAGGTGAAGGTCTCAAGCCAGTACCCAAAGGCAGCCAACATCTACGCAATCCATCTCATGTATCCTAACCAAAAAAGCAAGGGGAAAGACATGAGTTCTGGAGAACACAGAGCTTTTACAGATGAACAATGAAAACATGGTGTACTAGTGAAAAATGGAAGGGCAAAGGACAGCATGCACTTCTGGCATGTAAAATTTTTATTTCAACTGTAAGTGGATCTATATGCTTCGAGAGGCTTATGTGGGGTTTGGAACCAAATAGATATATATAAAGCAAACGAGCATCTGCAGAACTGAAAGGTACGTCAAAAGAAATTGCTTTCAGAGAAATATGTAGATCAGAAGCCCATCAGCAGCCTTCCTGCATTAGAGATCCAGAGGCCACTTAGCAGCTGCCAACAAAATGGTTGGTGGGAGCCTGCCAAAGAGAGCCACAGGCTGTTGCTGGAAAAAATCTTTCACAACTGTGCTTGGCATGTATGTCTGGGACTGCCAGGGAGCAGGAGAGACAGGCTAAACTGCACACTTTCCGCTGACCACAATTAGTATGAATATAGTTAAAATCAGGAATGTAAGTGCAAGCTACCAGCAGCCCTGCACTTCATCTGTATGCACCTCTGTCTGCAGTTTAAGCGCTGTGCAGGTAACACCCAAGGAAATGAACTGATAGATGGACAGCAAATGAGAACTCGGGCCAGCAAGCTAGGTGACACACCACTGCCAGACCCCCACACTCCCTCTTTTGAGAAACATATGGTCTGTGTTTCAGCTGGGAACGGGCACACAGTAATAAGAACGTGCAATTGTTACTGTGTGAGAGCAGAACATTTTTGTTGCCAGTATGCTGGCATACAAGGAGGATGCGGACTGGTATCTCAGAGCCTTTGGCATCTCGGGTTTCAGAGATGGGCACATGTCAGCCACTGTCCAGCCTCATTCTTAGGGAAGGGGCAGCCAGGCTACAGATGCCAACAGTTCCAGCAAAGGACTATGCATGAACTACGCAATGGTTTGAAATTTGCCATTTTTAAACGTCTGAAATACCAAGAATGTTTTACATCCCTCATGTTTCTTCTTTTGGTACTATGTGAAAGAACTCTCTCCACAATTGACACAGGTGATATTCCTGTAGCAGCTGCTCTATTCAAATTCCATAACATTGGTGAAAATAAACATATCCAAAATAATTTTCAAATAAGCAACACAGTAGCTTCAGTTATAATGAAGGCTTGTAGCATATTCCCATAATACACAGATTTATTGAGAATCACATGATACAGATATTGCTCTAGACTTAGGATCTTTGAAATACACATTGTGAATATGAATCATAGTGAATCATAGGTCATTTACACAGAAGAGAAAATTGTAGATTAGATCATTAGGGGGAAAAAACAGGACAAAGACCACATACATGGGGTGTATACACAGTATTTTCAAATGAACATAATAGGGAAAATCTTACCGTCTCTGTCTCACAAGCAACGAAAACTGAAAATGTAACAGTATGTTCCATTTCTTACACTTGTCGTGATAATTTACGCACTGACAGAGTAGAATATGGTAATTTCTCTGCATAGACGGAACAACTTCCACTGCTTCTAACAGGAAACAATCAATTCAGGTTACCATCTCAAGAACATCAATCTCCAAAACCTTTCTCCAAAACAATTATTCATGCATGACATTCAATCAGCAGTATCCATTTTTTCTTGCAGAATGTTCCAGACATGACTTTCAGGTCCCAGTTCTTCCTGTTTGAAGAAGCTGAAGTCTCTTTTACCTTTTGAAAAGAAATTGCTTCAGCATAGATTAGTAGGTTCTGGAAATCATCTCAAAAGAGCCTTGAATGTACTTTACTGGTTCTTTTGACTGTACTAACAAGGAGTGCCAAGTCCTCACTCAGAAATTGCTAAAGAATGCACTCAAAGAGAGCTATAAGCAACCATTCCAGGAATCATACAGATCCAAGAACATTATAATACATCCAAATAACAGAATTATTGTCATTCAGCTTTACTCATGTTCTCACTTAAAGACCAGCATAACAATCAAGATTCAGGGGATTCCTGGCCTTAGGATTGGATGTCTTTAAAAACTAGTTTCATTTCATCTGATTTCTATTACCAGTTATTTTAAATGATTGCCATGAAATGAGGTGCCACATGGATACCAGAGGATGCTTTAGCACAATTACATACCTAATAATCCACATGTTTTAATAAGCTTGCTGAAAGCTGGAAAGTAGATACGAAAATGAGCCCATATTTTTCCTTTCAAAGTTTCCAGGGCTTTTCTTCTTCTAAGTGAGCAGATATTACCACTAAAATATTTCTGCTGTAATATTTGACAAAAATGAGGACAGATATAAAAATATATATGGAATTTGGTTAAAACCACAAATGGTAAAGGCCAGTCACAGTTCAACAGGCAATGACTTCTAGTTGTCAGTGTGCTGAAGGAAACACTCACACTGATGGCCTTGCTCTGAATTAAAATAACCAGATCTGTGAAATGCAATTTGCATTCTGTTAAGCACACTGTTCTCATCTGGAGCTTTCTAGGTTGGCTTAATTGCCTGGCTGAGGAATTCAGTGTGATGTTTCCCAGACCCTTGCTAAGGGACTTTCTACCCTGTAAGCACTTCTATGTCTGAATTGCAAAAATTGAGGCGAGACCCTTCTCAGCCAAGCACTTACATACCTAGGCTGATTTTACCAATACTAGTAGGACTTAACTTTTTGTTTATACTGCACCTTTGGTCTTAGATAGAGAAAAGGCTTGGATGTAAGAACTTAGAGGGAAAAGGAAATTTTTACATCAATGATCACGGATTTTTAAACCTTAAACAGCAAAAAAAGAAAGAATGTCAATAACTGCATTTTTCATCTTGAAAGCACCTCATAGTGTCAACATTTTGAGCTGCTGAAAAAGCAGGTATAGCAGAAAAATAAATAATATCATTGATGTTTAACACTTAACACAGAAGAGGGAGCTGAAAGCAATTTCAGTCACTAGGCTACTTACATACTACACCATGACTAGGAATCAGAAGTTTCCAAGACCTTACATAGCACTTGTTGTTTAGTCTCCTCTGTTTTGGTGCTTCTCTGCAGCACAGCTAATTGGAACAGTAGGAAATCATAATAGACATAAGCTGTGATACATTTTCTTTCTAGACCAAGCAATGAATCCAACTTGTCACAACCGAAAAGAGAAGAAACAGTGGTGTGTTAAGCACCAACTTACTAGGTGACGATTAGGAGCAATTTCTAATATAAACTCTTAAGTTTCATTGATACCTGATAAAACAACATTAATCCAGACAATAAACTCTATTAAACAGAAGTAATAGGAATAAAAGGGAGGGAAGTGAGATTCAAAACAAGATAGACTTAAGTATGGTAAGAGATATACCTACCTGATGAAAACAAACCAACAACATTATTTACAAATTGCAAGATTAATATTATAAAAGTATGCTAAACCCTTCAGAGGAACTCTACAATTAAATCACCCACATGCAAAGGAAATTCAAACAGAATTTTTGTCATTTACCAACTGCATTACGTAAATTGCTAAGCACACTATAGGCATAATAAAATGACAACTGTTAAATTGATCTGCCTGCGGGCTACCGCAAACCGGTCAGTCCCACCCTTTTCTGCCGGTCCTGTTGCAGTCCTGGCCCATACTTTGTCTCAGCCCTAGCAATTACTCGATTTCAGTGCACATCAGATTGTATCGGTAATCTAATTTAAATCACTTCTTAATTTTCAGTTAAATTTCAGCTGGATGAGCAGCTTTTCCCACGGCCTCCTGAGTGCTGGAACTGGTGTAAAGGAGGAGGCAGGAGCATGTGGCAAGGGCAAAGCTGAGCACGGATGTTGTTGGCAGCACGGCTTTGCCCCAGCCCAGGCTCTTTATGAAACTCTGTGAGTGTGTGAAAGCAAAGCAGATACCATAAAAGGCCAGATAGATGTGAAGTCAGGAAGATCAATTAAAAATCAGTTTTAATTGTTCTTAATGACTTCTGAGTAAATATATTTTAAGCCACTGAAATACTGATGAGTGTTTACCTATTACTATGTTACAGTAGTTTTGAAACTGAGTAGTGTTCAAACATTTGGTTGCTTTACACAAGAGCAGGGTCCTTGGAGTCCTGCTGATGTCCTTTTATAGCCACCTCCCCGCTCTACTTGCCCTGCTTTTCATTTCTTCACAGAACCTTGCAAAATCGTTAATAAAGTACTACATATTTACAGTGAAGCAGGAATTAATTCCTAATGAGACACTCACAACAAAAAGCAGCCATCTTCTGCTGAAAACAACTCTCATGCTGGAGACAAAGCTATCGCAATTTGGAACAGCTGGTTTTGAGAAGATTGGATTTTCATAAGTTTCATAAGTTATTTAATACCCATTAGTTACCTGAACTACTAGAAGATAACGTAATTTTATGTATGTCAAGTGTAAAGAAATAACATAGAAAAGCATAAGCACTTTCTTAGTGCTTATGGGAAGGTTTTGGTAAATAGCTAGATTTAAAGTACAGAAAATTAAGATTGACTTCATATACAACTCTGAACAAAAAGAGAAGTAAATCCAAAAGAGAATCAGATATGAAGAAAAAAAAATGTGATCAATGGAAGACCTGCCAACAACAAACAATATCTGAGTCATTAGCAACAAATCATCCACTGCAGCTTTCATCACTGAGATCCAGCTAGATGACATTGCAAGCCTTATACTAACCAATGATTCTCCGCCCCACACAAGCAGGACAAACCATCTCCCAACACTATCTATCTTCTCCACAAACATCACATTTGAAAGGATAGGTCCCTTATGTAAGACTAATTCCACTGGATTCACTTACTGAGCAGTAAAAACAAATTGAATGTAAAGTCACATAACATAAGTAATTTAAAGGTGAGTCCAGTGGTACTTCAATATGGATACTCAGGAAAGATCTGTCATTCTGGGCCAGCTCAACACACACATTATCAAAGACGGATGTCTAAGCAGAAAATTGTTTTCTTTCCCTCTGATGTCCAGAAGGCATTACCGGTCCTGCTCACAGGGCCTATTGCATCTGTGTCTTTTGTCAGTGCCGTATTTCAAGCACAGTTTTTATACACCTTTAAAACGTTAAATCATAGAAACCAAACCACAGAAATGTTGGGTGACAAGGGACCCCAAGAGATCTATTTTAACTCCTACCTATGAAAAAGAAGTGTATCAGTGTATATATACATATATGTGCCAATGCGTGTAAGTATCTGAAGGGAAGGTGCCAAGAGTATGGATCCAGGCCCTGCTCAGTGGTGTCAAGCCGTAGAAAAGAGGCAATGGGCAGAAACCGATACACAGAAAGTTCCACCTGAACATGGGGAAGAGCTTCTTTACTGTGCAGGTGACCACACACTGGAATGCATTGCCCAGAGAGTTTGTGGAGTCTCCCTCACTGGAGATTTTCCAGAACAGTCTGGACACAATCCAGTGCCATGAGCTTTGAGATGACCCTGCTTGAGCAGGAAGCTTGGACCAGATGACACACTGTGGTGCCTTTCAACCTGACCCATTCTGTGATTCTGTGAGTAAACTCCGACTGTCCCTGACGCTCATGTGTTCTTAAAAATTGTAATGATGGAGATTCTACAACCAACAAAACCTCACCTGTCCAACTGCTAAAGGATACTACAAAAAGACTTTTATAGAATTTAATACAGCTATCTTTTGTTCATGTCAGCTGATTATCTCTGACCTTATCTCAGCCAACAGTGGTAACAGATTACTGTTGGCCTTCTTGTCAAAAAAAATAGATAAACTATGACATCTTCCATAATGCGTCTCTTTCTTAGACTAGCATAGGGTAAGATTTTAGATTAGGTTTTTCATTTCTTTTATTTTCACCTCTGGACAACTCAAAATTTTCCTAGTCATTTTCAAAGAATAATGTTCCACACTGGACAGTAATCCAGATGAGGTCTCACAAATGCCAAATTAGGAAAATAACTATTTCTTATTCCTACACGCACATTTCGGCTAAATTTATTCCAGAGATGGTTTTGGTGGTTTTGCAAAGACATTACACACGTGATTTAAAAATAAGATGTGAACCAATAATTCCAAGATTCCTCTCAAGGTCCCTTCTGTGGCCTTTCCTGTTATATTTTCCATTATATCTCTGTGTTGGATTTTCACTGTCCTAAATGCAAGATTTCACACCGTTCTCACTCAGTTTCAGCATATCCCTTTCGAATTGTTCTTTATATGATGAGAATTACTTGTCATTAGAATATTACTTTCTCCTGGTTTCTTGACTGTGCCAGTTCCATTATAGTGAAATCCAAGCCCATAAACTCTGATTTTTCTCGCCGTTCTTGAGAGAGTTTTCATTAATAGATGGCACCAAGGAATAAACACATGTTGAGCAAGAAACATTCAAGAACCTAATTCAAACAAAGATTTATGGAATCCATCACTTTGTAAAACTCATTTCAGGGAAAGCAACATACTACAGATATGACAAAGAGTGCAGGACACTCATTCTTAACTCAGTTTAAAGGACAGAAATACAGAATCCACATAGCAAATATAGAATCCACATAGCAAAGATCTGATAATTTGATGAAGAATTATCATTATTATTATTATTATTATTATTATTATTATTATTATTATTATTAGCTACACCTCCTCATCACCCATGAAGGTGCCTGCCAGCTGAAGACAAATGCATATGTCCGAGTGCTAATGGGAGAGAGCTGAAACAGACACAATAAAATACCATTAATTGCTCAAAATACGTAATTTAGTTTGCAGCACAAGACAATAAAAATATCCCACCACACTCCAATGAAGCTGTTAGGCACTCTGTCCATGGCTCTTATAAGAAGACATGTATCTAATGGATTGCAATTTTTTATGCAGTTCAATGTAGCAGTGTGCAGAAATCATGATGCCAGCACTATGAATCCAGCCTCTTTCCTCATCTATAATACCAAAGTAAAAAATCTAGTGGTAGTCAGGCCTTGAAACAGCCTACAAGCCTGTCAGAAAAGACTTTCCTTCATCCTTCAAATGTACAAGAGCCAAAGATACCCAGAAGAAAACATTCCTTGATGTGATGGTCCAAACCTCCAAGCCTTTCATTCATGAGCAAGCTTTTAGGAAAGGCAGCTCTAGACTGTACTCAGAATCTCTTAAGTGAGATTGTATCTCACATAGAGCACAATCAGAATGCAAGACCAGGAGCTGTAAATGGTATTTTAATGAAAAGATGTTTTTATTTCTTTCTATAAAGGTACACAGGATTCAGTACATATAGCTCAGTGTAAAATACTGCTCAGACTCCTGAGAAAGACTAGCAGTCTAGGTAGTCCTCTAGAGTGACTGGACTTCTTCAGTCTGACAGCATCTGATGACAAATATCAATGAACAGCCGTTACTTCCAAGATCACGAACTCCTTGTCTTTCTAGCTCTCTGTATGAAATTATAGGTTTATTTAGAAGATCCAGCTGCACAAAATGCCACAGGACATCCTATTAACAGCACAATCTACCATAAAAACATCTGACCCATCCTCTCTTCTCTTCACTAGCCACATTAGCTTGCTGCACCAAAGTCTTCATCTTTTACCTCGAAAATACTCAACTTTGTGACGGCATGCAACAAAAAGTATTTCAGTTTTAATACGCACTTTTAATACGCACTGAAACAAAAATATTGGTTCTTCTATACGAATTTTTTATACTTACGTGTTTATAAACTCAAAGGGAAATGAGCTTTGATTCACTGTACACAATTCAACTACATTGCACACAAGAAGTAACACGTCATTTTGCACAAGGAACAGGACAAAGTAGAGAATTTTTATAGGAAAGTACAGCAAGAACACATCCTAGATAGGCTGAACATTTGACTCAAAGGATCCTGCAGAGCAGACAGGTGAAAAGGAAAAGGACGGAGAGACACAGGTCTGAAAATATAAAAGAGGAGGGCAAAGAATATGAGCAATAAGCTTGGGCCTGGAAAACCTATGAAATGAACTAGAGAATGTTTGGATTGCTTTATCTTCAAAAGGAGATGAACTAGCAAAAACTTAATAAAGTATCAGATACCCAAGATATTTGTGTCATGTTTTGTAACACAAGAAAAAGTATTAAAATAACATAAACAAATATTTTAAGAAATATTTAAAACAATATTATGAAAACATTTTTAATGAGACATTGAAATGCAGCAAAAAGAAATGCCTGTGTGTAGAATGACTGATTTGGGAACTTTTTCCTACAAAAAGATAACGAGACTGAGAAGTTAGATGAAAAAGCAGCCACATATTTATGTAGATAGCAACAGTCCCATAACACAACAATAAAAACTGTGTGAAGAGCATATCAGACAATGAGCATCAGGCCTTAATCTCTTAAGTACTAACAGATAAAATGAAGTCTACTGATGGGAAAGACAGTGCCATGTCTGCCCACTGCAGGGTGTTCCTCTTGTTCTCTGAACCATCTCGAACTCGGTGCTCTCAGATCCATCCCCCTGGATTTAAAATCTGAGTCAGCATGGCAACTCCTAATATCATGAACAGACAGACTCATAAAAATGTGACACCAAGTTACAATCAAATTTAATTGAGCTTTACAAAAAAGGAAAGTCTCAAGAAGATTTACTTGTGAAGAGTAGCTGCACTTCCTTCTGACCATGCTCAGAGAGATCCTCCTATGTACTTCCTTCCAATATTGCAGCTCTTGAGAGGCTCCCTTCCTTCCAACTCCAGGTGATTTTCTGATATTGTAGACAGTCATCTAAACACTGTCATCCAAACACTCATTTATACCAGAAAAAGACCTTAAGTGAGGACCAAAACATTGAGTTCCCCAATTCATTATGTGTTCTCTCTATGTATTTCAAAGGCTACTTGCCCCAAAAGACTTTGCAAAAAAACATGCAACTCTTGATCAATTTTGAGGATAGTCTTGATGGGAAAAAAGCTATTGGTAGAGGGAAGGGGAAAATGACTGTTATTAAACCTTATTAAATTAATAAAATACATTCCTTTTATTAAAAAATAATTATAAAGTTTATTCTACCAAAAAAAAGTGATATTGGATATTGCATGTACGGTTTACAATTCATTCTTATCCATATGAAGTTCATTTCCAAATTCACTTTGATACTATGTCTGAACTAGTAAGAGCAGAGGTTAAATAGGAATGAAACAGGAAATGGAACAACAAATAAAAGCTCTGAAACAAAGCCCTATGTTTTCTGTAATCTGGTCACTAATAGCTTTATGCAGCAGGAACACTACACATGGCAGGGGGGGTATGGAAGGCAGCAGACTTTTGTGTATCCAAATTCTGCCAACCCTCTCAGCAGAAAGCTGGCTGGTGTCCAAAGGTCTAACTAGGAAATACAAAAATGCAGTTCTGAAAAACCAACCCTTTCAAGCTCCCTGATCCACATTGCTGAGTTTTTCTTTCGGACATCTTTTTTTCTTTTTTTTTCTTTCCAGAAACAGCTGCAGAAACATTCTTTTTTAATAATTCAGAAGTTTACCCCAAAACTGGATTAGAAATGACATATCTGCTTAATCTTGGACCAGAAAGCTTAGGGCAGATTCTTTATAGACATTTCTGGCTACAACTCATGCCCCCACAAACACACAATGCTCATGCACGGTCTCTTGGCTGCCTTTACGTGTAACCATCTGTTAGGCAGAGTCACCCATTCACAAGCAGTTCCAGCCTGTTTCACAATCGTCTTGAACCCGAGCGAGTGCTGGCTGAGATACACAACTGTGCTGTTGCCACTCGCAGGAAATATCTCTGGCCTGACTGCAATGTCAATCACACTGATCTCACGTATTTCTGTAGATTTTATCACATCACATTTTAAGTAACAGAACTTAAAGCCAAAATGAGCAATGGGTGGATAATGCGAAATCTGCTTTGTAGGCACTTGTAGCTCTGGTGTTTTGTAGGAGAACCTACTCAGTAATTTAAGGAAATTAGGCAAAGAAGTGGCCCCAAGAGTGGCTGACCGATGGGCAGTGATACTCATCTAATCCCAGCTGCTGCAACATTAGATTTTAAGCTTAAATAATTTGACCTCACATGGCTATAAGCAACATGAGAACAAACCATGAGCTGTGTGATTGTTGACATGAGACCTTAAAACACAAGTTGCATGGACATCTTGTTAATGGAGGTGTAGGAAATACAAATCAAAACTGAAAGACCCAAGTGAGACCCTTAATTATATTTTAGTCAAACTTGACAGCAAATCTGTGAGTGAGACTAGTGTTTCCTATTCTTTCAAAGACAGGCAGCTTTTGCACCAAATTTGATAATGATGCTAAAAACCTCCTCATGGTTAACATTTAATTCTTCACCAAAGTTTCTCCTTTAAGTGGTTTCTTAAACAAGAGAAGACAGATGTTTGAGAAACATAAAACAGATCCTTCCATAGAATAAAAAGTGAAAGATTTTTTATCATTTCTCTGGGACGGATCATTCTTCCCTATTTTTGGTAAGGCGAAACTTGCTGTGTAAGGTAATACTTTAACTAGACCAAGTGGTATAGCTGGAAAAAATGGATATGCTTTCAGCACAAATATGCTAAGTACTTTCATGATCTCCCTGCTGCACATGCCAATACCTCTGATTTTGGAGGCTCACTGTTGCCAGGGCTTGCCCAAATTCGGAAAAGTATTTGGGCATATGTCTGAAAATGCAGAGCACATTATGCATGGAAGTCTTACTATCCTAAAAAGGAAAAGAAAACAATTAAGCAGGTGTTCAAGGTAGCAATTACACTCAGGTCACTGATTCTGACAGAGGCCAGGGATTCAAGATGCTCCATCAGTATTTTCTTCCAGCAGTCTCAACAGCCTGTAAATCCTACCAGTCTTCACAGTAGATAATGGTAGAATCTTTCTATGAGACGTCTCATTCCTTACTTTGTCCTACCCACTCTCTAGGATAGCCTGCCTGCTCAACATTGCTTCTGTAATGTCTTTGCAAGATCAGGTAGGAACCACAGAAAAACTTGAGGTTCTCTTCCCACTTGTCTCCAAGCCTGACTTTAGTGCTCTCCTATCAGTGAAAAGCATGAGGGATCAGTGAATTTGGCCTCAATCCCAGCCTTCAGACCACTCTTAAAACTAGATGAAGATATAGCTACTACATTTTGCTGGATTAGGGCCAAGTCATTCAGTACTTTGCAGGAATATCCAGACCCCGAATCAATTTAGAAGATTTCCTTGAACTCAAAAACCAGACTTCTTAATGCATCTTGAAATATGGACCATTCTTTAGGGTATTTGGTGACATTGAAGTCAATATTGTCATGTCTGATGCCAGAACAGTCTTAAGTCTTGCCAGTTAAACAATAGACTCAGCTGCCAAAACTCATATTATCTTTTTTCTTGAGCACAACTTCACATCTTTTAGTTGAGCATACTAATAAGCATCCACTCTAATTCATTAGAAAAATGTAAATTTCCTAATTGCACGCATCAGTTTGACGTTAATTTTTATTGGAGTTTTTCCTCATCTTTAATATAGTCAGTCTATTCATCTGAAAGAACTGCATATTTTGGAGTTTGTCATCTGACTTCTTGTAAACTTCTCATTTGGCACTAAGTGCAATGACCATGTTGATTAGAGCAACCGTATGACATAGGGGTGGAATTGCTGTCAACTCATTACAAAAATATATAAGGCCTCACTTTTAATTACTCACTTAGTAACAGATTAGTTCTTATTGCCTGCCAACAGCATGACCTCTCTCTCTTTCAAGGTCGACATAAATCAAAAGAAATCAGATGAGCTTGAACTTGTCGTTTATTCACTTCTAACCCTTTCATAAGAAAATCTGTTTAACAAAAAAAAAGCAAGTCTCCATTCAATAAAGAGACCATTATTAGGGCTAAAGAGCCAAATTTCCTGTTGTGTTTTTTTTTCCTGAATAGCCTCAAGTAATATTCCAGGAAAAGGGCCTTGGTACTGTTTTCTTTGTGGAATAAAAAGAAAATCAGCATTAGAAACATGAGATTGCTTACAGGTTTCAAATACCAGTATGAATAAGGGTTTCCTGGTTCCATGTTTTAAGGATTAACTGTATTAGGCACTACAAAATGACATTTGTCATGTATACATTAGCTGTCTTGATCTGACAAACCTCTGCAAGCCTTATAAATACAGCTTGTACATGACTTTTCTGAGATTGCTGTTGAATAATACAAAAATATACAAAATGCATCATTTCACTTTCAAGGAAAAGACTCAATAAATAAAAATTCTTAAATACAATGAAATGGTACTGCTTGACGATTAATTATGACTTAGGGATATGAAAGACTTGGCTGCACCTGTTTGTGTCAGCAAAAATTGCTTCAAGGTTTTGTTGTCACTTGGATGTTTTAGCACCTAGATGTTCATTAATTACAAAATTATCTTTGTGGGCCTTCTGGCCATGAAGAATGTGCTTTACTGGCCATGTACTACAGACTGTTTTTACAAAGGGGTCTGTATTTATGCAAGTGCCCAGTCAGTTCAGATGGAGAGCAGGTGTCCAAAGGCCGGGACCTCATGACTTTTTTGTGTTGCCACAAATATTTTCAGTAGGTCTGGTTTTTTTGTTTGTTTTGTTGGTTTCTTTTTCTTTTAGCAGAAATGCTTACTTTGGTCTATTCCATAACATAATATATTCTAACTTCTGCAAGAGTTGTGCCTCACACTGATAAAACTTATTTCCAGTCCCTAAAAAGGAAAAAGCCACATTAAGAGGAGTACAGGCACACCAGTATCTCACACCCTTTACATGTCCAAGTCTGGAAACACATTTGATTAACATACACAAATCAGCCCTTACTCACAGGACCCAGAGTGTTGGGTGTCCCAGGTTTGGATGTCCATGAAGCTAGAAGGAGAGATCAGATCAGTTTCCCAAGTCTTGGTACCACTCTTCATCCACAAGACTGGGAAGGGTTTAAAATCTGCCTCTGTCCTTCGAAGAATGTTTACAAGATAAGTGACATTGGATGAGGTATTTTAAATGCTAGAGTTGGCATCAAAGTTATGTAATTAACTAGTAAAGAATACAGATTATATACAAAATGCATTAAGAGATACATTCACATTTATCTTCTGAGGTATACTAACAATTACTAAGGAACAATACTTTCCAAACACAGACATCTTTGACTCTCATGTTCAGATGTCAAACTATTAGTGAAGCACCTGACTAATTTAGCCATTCCTATATTTCTTCAGCATTATTTGCAGGTTAATTGTAGCAGGAAAATTATAATGACAAATATATAGACAAAGCAGAATGCATTATTCATATATGCAACAAAAGCATCAGATGTATTGTCATGACTTATTGTAGTGCAACATGTATGGCCTTTTTGGCCAGATGACATACCAGATGTTTCCTTTCCTTTAGGTTTGAAAAGTTCATGTGCAGCAGAATCAGTTCCTGAGGGTAAGGGTGGGGCTTAAGTATTTAAAGTTAAATGTGCAAATATTGACAAATAAGGAAATATTTTAGTCATAAAATAATTTTCTGCTTAAGTCTTATTTTTTCCTGTTTACCTCCTTAGAAGAACGTACAAATTATTGAGACACACTGTAGGTAAAGTCTTGATTAAAGTTTTTTTTCCTTTTACTTCTCTCTCTTCAGTTTTCCTAGTTTAAAATAAATTGGTTTTTTTTTAAAGCATAAAAGGATAAATCACGTGTCTCAAGTAGCTATAGCATGCATAACAGGTAGGAATGTATTACTTTTATATAGCCATTCGTTTTATAAAAAAAATCAGGCGGGGGATAAAGCCCAACACTTTATTTTAAAGTGTCAAAGACCCTTTTGCTCTCTAGATGCATTTTGTCCATGAGAAGAGAAGTATAAGCAAGGTATTGCATAGATACAAACCTGTCCTTTAAGCTCCTGGGTCCTTCTCTGTGTCTCCAACTGACATGTAAAAAGAATGTGGGCCCAGATCCACCCCACAGAAATCATCACAAGTCAATGCATGAAATACAAGAAAGTGGTGAAGGAGTTTACTGCCAGTAGAGTGGACAGTACACTCAAATCATCACTGAACCACCAGACAAGGCAAGAAAATCGCCAAAGCTTTCACTAGAAATCAAACACATTTCCCCCTTTATTTACTTCCTCTAAAATAGAAGGTAGCCAGACCTGCTCCACTCCAATGAAATGACAGATTTAGGCTGGCCCCTTTCCGCATTTCAACAAACTTGACAGTAGCCACCAGTCCTCCCATTAGCTCCAGAGACTTTTCATTGAAAATTCAGGAATACTCGAGGGCGACCACTAAACCTAGGCCAGCCCCAGCAAGTGTAGAGGGACTATAAAACCCTGTATGTATACATATGTATATAAAACATGTATGGATCCCACCTTTCCTTCCTGGCAAAAACTGCCAGCCTCTCAGGAAGGAGGCAGAAGAAATCTTACACAATCCAAGATTTTACAGTTCTGAAGGGGGCCAAGGGGGTGTAAATTCCAGCTAGACCTCTGTGTATTGTTAAATTTTAAAGAGATAGTTCAGCAGGACTTGCTGGGTCTTACAAGTGCCTATGTACAGCCTTCACAGGCATCCCAAAAGGTTTGACGCTGGACATGGGGAGCAGAACAGGCTGGGGTTTATATTTTTTCTGATTCCTTTTACCTATCCTGAACCATAACAACATTAAAGCCTGGAAACAGGACAGACCACAATGGAAACTGTATTAACACTGCACTCTGCTGTATGTTACATGCTATACATCCTTTTTATAATTTCTTCTCTATAACTCTGTTTAAACTCAGGGAGTAGTTTGAACTGTGGTTTGTATCATACCTGTTATACACAAAAAATAAGTCATTGTACACACTTGTGCTTGCTTCTTTAGGTATCCAGTAAGTTTCTTTTCTCACCAAATGGATGTCAATGGATTTAGATTAAAGAATTCTGCAAAGCAAGCAACAGATGAAAACTGACTGTTCAGAAAAGCAGCTCTCCTATTTGTAGGGATTGTCCCTCATTAACCCACTCTCATCTGTAAAAGGGTGTCTTTGAGCTTCTTCCTACATGGAGACTATCTCTTCATTGTCTGTCTCCCAGATTCTCTGCAGCAGATATTCAGATCAAGTTGCACTTGCATTTTCCAATCTAAGAGAGAGGCTCGATTTGTAAGTCCAGTGCCGTTCCATGGAAAAGAGAACATTAAAAAGCAAGGGGGAAAAAAAAAAGAGTGAATTCACTCAAAATCAAAGCAGCACCTGTAAGCACTAGGTGGCAGCACAGGAAACGGTATTTCTTCCTCCAGCAATGGAAGTCGCGGAAAACTGTAGAGGGATTTCAAAACCAAAGTATTACTCTAAAATCACATTACAAAAATTTGGAAATAGAATGAGTAACAGTACAAAAGGAGAGAAGACAACACAAAAACCGCTCTCCCTTCTTTTAAGAGTAATGCTTTACAGCCTGCCTCTTCCCAAAACTGGATGGCAGCACTATTGCCCATCTACAAAGCTCCAAAATGTACTCTGAATACATCTCTCCGTTCCTCAGGGTCCATACATCACCCCCAGACAACGTCTGCTCAGGCTGTTTGTTGACTAGTCTGGACAACATGAGTGTCTACAGCCCGTCAGCTCTGCCTTCACCAGAAGGAAGTTGTTCCACACAGAGGATAATACAAAAACAGTGGGAGGAATTTGGTGGGCATCTACAATGTTAGACCTGAAGAAATAAGCAGCAAAAATCATCGGGGACTGGACCAGAAACTGATTTTTTTTACTTCTTATCTATCATGTATCCCCAGCCTTGCAGTTCCTTTATTTTTCTTCCCCCGAGTATTTAATAAATTTCTTGTGATCTCATATACTCTAGCACCATGCCAGGATTTTTCAGAAACATGTAGAATTCATATTCCTAAGAGCAAGCCATGATCAGTCCTGGCTCTGACTTAAAAACAGACTCCTTTGAAAGCAATCCTGAGCTTCAGCCTCATCCTTTGAGAAGTGCATGAGCATACACACAAGTGTGTAGATACACACATATGATAGTTTGGCTGGCATTCAGTTTAACAAAGTAATTCCTGTAGTGCTGACCTCTGTGACTCTTCAGCTGGTGTTGCAGAGGGCCACAGAGCAAATGTAACTGCAAAAGAATCTTATGGAGCTGAATATCTGAGCAACTGAGCAGCAAATCTAACTCAGTGTCAGTAAGTGCAATGCAGGCTGGTGGGGGAGAACAGCTACTTAAAGACTCTGAAATATGGGCCAAACCTGTTGTAAAAGGTTCTCTGAAGTCATCAGCATCTTGCTTAGCAACAGTTAAAACACAAAAAGGAACAGGAAAACAAAACAGAAAATCAAAAAATAGAAAAAAGTTAGAAATCATCGTCATGACAAAACCATCCATCCAATGACAACAGAAGATACAGCAAAACCAGAAAGTGTGCAATGTCTACAGAAACACACAAGTATATGAAACTCTTTCCATTTGATGAAAGATCAATTAGTTTATTAGTCTTCAGCTTGGAGAGGACATAACTGAGACAATAGGCAGCTTTAGAATCATGACTGATATAGAGAAAGCAAACAGAAATCGATTGCTCTGCATTTCTTGTCATCTTGGAATCAGTGGGATCTATGTAATTATTAAGTACCAGGCTTAAGTGGATAAAAATAAATACTTTTTCTCACAGTAATCAGCTATAGTGTAGAACTCATTGCCACAGAACATCACAAGAAATCAGAAGGATTTTAAAAGGGCTGAACCATTTCGTGGAAGACAGTCCAGCCCTGACTGTGTAACATGATGGCCCAGATGCATGGTGGGGCATCTCATGCAGTTTATAAATCATCAGATGCATAATGCAAAGAATGCCTACTAGGAAAGGGTTACTCTAAAAACCCCACTGATAATAGTTTCCCTAAGTATCAAGGACAAGATCCTGTCATAGACAGACTGCTGGTTCCTTGAATGTTATACTAGAGAAAACTCTACTTATAATGCATATCGACCCTATAAATTAAAGATTACAAATTTGTGGTAAAAAAAAAGAGAGAAACAACAATAACAAAACAAACTAAAAAAATATCAGCAAGGCAAAACAGTGAGATCTGCACTGACCCATTTTTCTTTTCTGACATGAACACTTGAGTCAGTCGAAAGATATCAGTATCACACATGAACATCCAGAGATACAGTCAAGGGCTGATGAAAGCATTCGGTCAAACATTGGCCTCAATAAAGTTATGGATTTTTTACATGTTCATTATATATTTGAGGCAAAAAGCAAAAGCTGAATGGTCTAGTTCCTAAAATCCACACTTACAACATGGATTTTGCCCAACTACTGCGGGGAAATCCAACTTTTTTCACTATTCTATAGGATCTTTGCTCCCTTGCAATTTGACCTATTTCTCCCATTTGAATTCCAAATGGGAACTTGCTCCAAAGCATTCCTAACTGTTTGAAAATTAAAACATCTCAAAGAAATACATTCGGCTTTTTGGCTGAATCATTGCAGATGCAGATGGCACACTGGAGATTGAGTGGGATGTTTTAGCAATTTCACTGAAAATTCAGCCAGCCACCAGATCATCAGTTTATTGTCCCTGTGTCACCATATTTAGGTGGTGGAAACCCCCTTTTTTTTTCAGGAAACCACTTTCTTTTTCAGGATGTTTCCACCACCAAACAAGGCTTGCAGGTTTATATTCTTTCATGTGCCCCACTCTCGCAAATTTCATGGAGATACATGCCGGAAAGAGGCCTACAGAGGCACTTTATTAATGTTTTCAAAGATAGAGAGGATGCAGAATGAATGGAAACATCTTCTTATATGCCAGAGAACCCACACACAGGATCACTGTAAGAATCCTGCCCATAGAACCACCTGTGCTTGCAGTGCATTCACCATGTGGAGAATTTTAGAGGGAGAGTTAACACACAGCACATTAGCTGTGTTTCAGGGAGTACACAGGCTGTGGTACACAGTTAATTGTTCTGAAGACTAGAAGAGACTACAGTGATAATCAAAGTAATCCCCTGTACACGAAAGGGAAGCAGCCTTATTAACTCCTGCCTTTGACTCCAATCTCTACAGATGAGTTACAGACATGATTTTAAGAAACACATCCATATTTTGTTTTCAAATTTTCAATAGTGAGGAACTTGCTAGGCTGTTCCAACATTTAATTACCATTAAATATTTGGATCTTGCTAGATTGTTTTCAGCCAGACAGAAAAACCAGTTTGGACCACCATATTGGGTTTTTGTATACTTGTAAGTCTAACTCTAAAGACTTAATTTCTTGTTTAACGGAAGAAGTAGGCTGAACTTGTTTTCTGAGTAGAAAACGTATTTCCCAACCCTTCAGATCATCCTTGTAAGTTCTCTTTGATCTCTGTCCAATTTTTTTCTTCAGTTGTGGATGTCAAAATTCGACCTCATGATCCTGATGTGATCATAGGTACTAAATATGGAGGTAATACTGCTTCCACATAGTTATTTAATACCCTTCACTCTATATATCCAAGGGTCCTTCTTGTTAGGAGCTACTCTCTCCATAGGGAAAGTTGGTAGTTTCCAGAATGCTGGAGGAAGAAAACAACTGCAGCCTTACAAACTTTACTGCAATAGGGCCTTGAAGAGTCATTGCTGGTGTTGCTACAACTGCCAAGGAAGGAATCACAGGTGCTATGTGGCAAGAACAGCTGGAGCAAGGGCTGGCAGCTTCCAGCAGCAGCTGCTGCCATACCTCTCTTACCTTCTTCACCCTTCCCTGTCTTCCCCCACCTCCCTATTTAGGGTTGCAAGAAAAGCTGTAAATCTCAACACTTCCAGCTAACTCTGTGTCCCAGATTCACTTCCTACACATCTTTCTCCCTTTTTTCTGGCTTGCTTTAACTCGAGTTTGGCCTAAACTCGGATCTCTGTATTACCATTGTTCATTCTGCTCCCATTTTTGATTCTGGCTCCTTTGGCTCCCCAGATACTCACATACAGTTAAATATACACCTGGGCTATCAGGATAAAAGCCACATTATATAGATGTGGCTAATATGCCCTTTTCCTAGACAGCTGAGCTTGCAATTTGTGAAAAGTAAACTTGTTTTCCCATACTCAGGGCTGAAAATAATCAAGACTGCAGCCAAATAATGGGGAAGTGATGCATGATGGAAAGGACAGAATTATATTTACTAATAACAAGTAAATCTTATCTTCCAAATCAATTATAAAAGTAAGAAGTAATATATTTTTAAATTACTAAGATGCAAAGACAATAAGATATGTATAGGTAAGTTATAACAATTTATGCAGTGACACCTTGGTCACCTTCGTTGGAAAGCTCTGATGTAATGACTACTCCAGGGTTAATTGTACTTGAGGGGAAGGAAAAAAGAAAGAAAAATAGCATTTGGAAATCAGACACCTCCATCTAGCAAACAGTTAAAAAATATTTTCTAAACATAATCTAACCAAGGTATCTACATAACAGGAAGGTGTTACTCTGAGTAACTTGCTGAGCAAGTGGTAGGAAGAGGGAGTCGTGGTGCTACACCACTGCTTTGGGTATAACTCTGTCCATGCAGCACTGAACATGGGTGGAAGACACTGCAGTCAGCTTAGCTGCTGTTCCCCCCAAAAAACCTGCCCAGATGCACTGAAGAGGAGCATTTTTGCCCAACAATGTTGCTATATGTTCAGTGAATCTCACTGCAACCTAAAGCAGAGAAACATGATCTTCAAGGGGTCTGAATCCAAGGCCACACTGCCTACAAGGATGCAAAGAGGTTCATGTTGAATGTTCCAGTTTTGGATTAACTCTGATTTCAAACGTTAGTACATCTAATGCACCTCATGTGACTCAGTGCATAAGGGTTCCTCCCAGTTTTGACCCAGTTGTTATTGGAGAACTAGTTTTTCAAGCTGTGAAATCCACTTTATAGCAAGGCCTTAAAACCTTGGCAATGTCTTTGAATGACAAATGCAGGCCTCCTCTGAAATACATTTCAGCTATGTGACCCTGATTTAAGTTAAAATTCATAGACTGTTAATTAGCATGTGGAACAGGAAGTTTCTAAATAGCTCACCAGGTATGTATTTGGCAGGCAGTACATCAACACTTGAAGTGTGGTTAAAAAAACTCACTCTTTTTACATCACTGAAAGTTTAATAAATATTTATTTCTTCAGAGACCTCCTATGTTAATGAAACCTGTCTGCTCTTGTTTGAATCTTTAAAACTCCTGTGTTAAATAGTAATGCTGAGGTAGTGTCTCTGAAATTGCACCGCTAACAGCAGAGCAAATACAGAGCGTAAGTGTTTTTTCTGTCAATTTAACAGTTTTTATGTGTCTGCTAAGTGCTTGTTTTCTGTTTTGTTAATCATTCCAACTCCCATAATAATTACACAAAAGAGGAAATCACAATTTCAAATGCTACTGTTTCTCTGGTTCTCTGGAGCTAAAAGGAGGAAGCAGGCTTAGATGGCTTTCTCAAATGTTTTTTCTTTTGCTAATCATGTCAAAATCACATTTCTGTGCCCATTATATAGCCAGATAGCCCATCAAAAAGCTGTGTTACTTGTTTCATATCAGGAAGCAGTTCCATTTACCATATAAGATAATAGTCATTGTCCTGAACTAATTTTTTATCAATGCTATCATTTTCTAAGACCTTTTACCCTATCCTCAAGACTTGTTCAGCTATTGGTGCATAACTTGCACTTCTGCAGGTTAACTTTCCAGCCCTGGAATGACACACTACACGGCAGTACTTCCAGGCAGCCTGATGCCACACATAAGAAAGCGCCTTTGGTGCCAAGTGCCACGTGCCAAGAGAGAGGAAAGTCACAGAGACTCGTTCTGAAAGGAGCCCTGCTCAGACCATTCTATTTACAGCAGACTTACTCTCCACCTAAGTCACTTCCCGGCTTCAAATCATGATTTAACTTGATCTTGAATTTGTTCTTTCTTGCTTTGAGTCAATGCCTGTGTATTTTATGTCACCTACTTACCTAGATAACATCCTGAGGCCCCTTCCAGCCTCACCTGCCCTATGATCCCGTGGGTGCTACTGAAAGAAAGCCTGCAGCAGCTTGGCACTATGGCTATTCCATGTGGTTCATCATTTACATTTGTTCCTGTCATTGTGTGAGCATGGAGATGCATTCGTTAGTGCACAGGAAATGTAGAAGTCTGCTCCTATATAAAAGTTACCTGGTGAGAGATGACATGGCTGGGTTCAGAGAGTTAAAATACTATCTTATTTTGCTTCCTAGTCTCAGCTTTGTAGTAACACTACTGCGGGTTTTTTTTGTTCTTTGAACAAAATTTTCATGCAGCAATGGATTCCGGGAGATCTGGAAATCCTGCCTTTGCAAAGCCATATTGACTACAGAATAACTCAAATTCCTAAAATCCTATGAGAGATTTAAAATATTGGAGATGCAGCTTCATTTATATGGCCTTTCCTCCAAATGAAACCTGGAAGTAATACTTGACACTTACTCCCTGCTCCATGAGAAATGTTTCTCTTAGAGTTGCAAGGCTCTTGAGGCAGCTAAAGGGATACTGGAAGACATTCCAGGAGTGCCAATGGAGAATTAGAGACTGAAATAGCCATTAATGGGAGTTTTTGTGCTAAATGTCATGCAATCCTGATTCTTGGTCATACCAGTTTCAGGGGGTGCTGGTGGTACCTCATATTCTCTGAGTAGAGAACTTCACTTTCAGTCTGGACAAATTCATGAGCCTGGAGGGCAAGGGAGGTGATGTTCAGATTACTGGAAACCTAGATTCTCAATATTTATGGTATACTGATATTGCCAATTGAATGCCACATTTTACTATTGCAGGAAATATGTTTTCAGTGTAAAGTTTCAGCTCAAAGCTTGGCTGTCTATTGCTTTCTGAATTTCCAGCTTCATATCCTAAATGTGTGTTTCTTAATTTATCCAGCCTAGAAGTACATCTGTTCAGTATTCGGCATATGAAATATTAGGAAGTATGCACTGAAGAAATATCCAGAACAAGTTATCAACCTACATACAAAAAAAAAATTAAACTGAAATTTAAGAACTAATTTTACCTCTCTGATCTGTCTGGCAGATCTTCTCACTCCAACTCTCTTGTCCAGTACATGCATTCCCATGACGACAGCTTTTATGTACGCAAAGGCAATAAAAAGAGAGGTGAGATTCACCCAGCAGACACAGTACAGATGCCAATCATCAGCTGGCATGGAATTAAACAGAAGGAAAATAGGATACTTGTATGAGGTTCACCCTGCAGATGGAAGAAAAGACCTTAGCACACATCTCAAAACTATGAGGTAGAGCACTAATTTTGTATTTCAACATACGAATTTCCATTTATTGTGATTTTCTTTTATAATGCAAAAAACATCTCAACTCTGAAATCCCTCTTCATTGCTCCATTTCCGCTAAAAATTGGCTGATATGTGGTTGTGCCATAGAGACACTTTGAAGAGGAGCACCTGTTCTTCCTGTTGGGGGGAGACAGGGGTGACACATACTGGGACTTCCCATGCCAGAACATCATAATATCTATTTCAAGCACTTTATATTTCTGTCACAAGTCAGCAATCTTTGTTCCAAATAAATAGTCACTGAACCTAACATCCAGTTGTGAACTTCTTTATCCCATTTTATAGACAAACAATATTAGATACAGAAATGACTTGTCCAGGTGACTGCATCACTGGCAGGACAACAGTTCTCTAACATAAAAAATTGCAGTATAAATAGTTTCATGTGCCCCAAGTTAATCTAGTGCTTTGCAAATTGATGCAGTTATAACCACTTTAAATAAGCATCAACTATTTGGCATAAATGCTTTTTAAAACAAATGTAGCATATAAACCCAAATTTATGATACTTTAAAATTGTATTTTAGGAAAAGTCCTAAATTGCTGAACAAATTAATGTCAAACCTTATTCGAACAGGCTGGCCTAACTTCAATCACCAAAGGGAAGGATCTTGGGCTCTATACTATTTGAAATTCTTGTGCTCTGGATGTGAACATTTTGATGAGATTGTACTGGAGTGACATATCACACTGAACCTTTTAAACTGTGTCAGCTATTAAAAATATAAAGCAAAACAAATTTGGAATTATTGCATACGTGAGTAATGCAGTTCACGTGAAGTGTGAAATCTGGAGCTAAGTATTTGTTGCATCACATCATGCTCTGCAGTGCAATCAGTCTACTTGATATAAATTCTTGATCTTTTATAGGGAAGAGTATTTGATTTCCAGTTTGTCTGGGCCCCTTATTGAAAGCCTCTGGTAATTGACTTACAAATGTAAGATTTTTTGTCTGAATTAACAGGTGAGCTGAAACCACTCCTTGTAATACTATTTTCAGATTGAGACTATTATTACAGAAACTAGTATTAGCTGCAACCAGCTTGAATGCTAAGCAGCAAGACCTTTTTTTATTGAATATGCCATTCTGGGTTTCTAATTGCTGGTTTAATCTTTTGCATTTTCCTGAGTGAGGGATGAAATATAGACCTTGTATCTGATTTTTTTTAACTTCAGAAAGATGCAGTACATTCTGAACCTTCACATGCAAGCCTATTTTTATGTTTTTACTTTAGAGTCAGAACCATCAAAGAGTAGAAGCTTGTTGTCTTAATTCTTTATTTGGCTGATTCAAAAGAAATATCTGAAGAGAAACTGAATTTGTAAGATTTTGTGATTCAAAAGACAAACAGAAAGCAAAGACCATGAAAGAGATGCAGCCACAACTGCAGTTCACACTGTGATCCAGTCAGGAGATGAAGGTGGATACAAACAGAAGAACAAATACTGTTCTGAAAATGATGTGGAGTCCTTCAGCTCCTGTTCTCCTCCTAGCAGAAGTACATCACTTACTGTATTTTAGGTTCAACGTGTTCTATTGAGTCACCATGGAAAGCACTGATAAAGAATGTGTCCTTTTTAAGTTTCTTTTAACGTTCAGAGCAGTGGCCCACAGCCTCAGGAGGACACCACTCTGTCAGATTTATGTTAATGACCATCTCTGTACCCCACACATTATAACACACATTTTTAGATTTTAGCACATTTTGTGGCTAAAACGTGATCTACAGCAAGGCCTAGAGCTGTAGAAATTAAGAATTCTCTGACATTCACAATGAAACAGAAAGACCAAGGGAAACTGGAATAAAGTAAAAAAGGACTTTCAAAGACAACCTTAAACTATTTTTGTCACTATCAAGACTCTGGGAACTGCTGCTCAGGACTCCAAAGACACCACAGACGATGAGACAGCTCTGCATAACATCTCCACGTGCTCGCTCATCTGCACTGGGATCATACACAAGTCAATATTAGAACTGCAGCTTTCTCCTGCTCCATATTTTATTAAAGGTTCAGCAGATACCTCAGAAAGCAGCCAGGCTTGCAAACCATAAAGACGAAGAGTTCACTCTGTTCTCTGGTGCCTGTAATTATTTCATTCAGATTTTGAACCAGCAGAAAGGTCTGTTTGGACAGAGATCTTTGCAGATAGGCATCTAACAGTAACAGCACGATCCACATTGGGCTGATGTTTACCCACTATGCTGATTCCTTACAGCAGCAGCTGTGACAAGGGATTATAATAAATGAAAAGGGATGGTATCAATAAAAGGGACAATATGGCTATACAGTCTGTGGCCACCACCAGTATCTAAATGGCATCTGATTAATTTTCTTTCTATAATTTTAATAAATAACCCATCCTTATTTCTGAATGTTCTGTGAGGCTAGTATCTAGGTATAGTATGCTAAATTATGTGTTTTTAGAATGAATCAAGCTGACACAGCTCCCTGAAATGGATGCTCTTCAAAATTAATAGGAAAACAGCAACCATCAATGCTGACATTTGAAAAATAACTACACAAATAAATGAAGGGAGGAGAGGCAGTGAGCCTTTTAAATTTTGTAGCCTTCAAAAATCACCTATGTGTCTCCCCAGTAGATCTTACTTTTCAAACAAAATCCCTTTGACAGCACAATATAGCTTTTAGATTGAGCGGCTAATCTATTATTTAAGCAGATGACTACTATTTATGATGGTAAAGATGACAGATATCATGCCTTCAAAAAACCCTCCCTGTTAGGAAAATTAGTTTTAACACAGAGAGTCTTACACATGCTGCCCGCAGACAGACAAATCTGTCATTTTTTAGTGAGAAAAATGTAGACAGGAGGCTCAGTTCTCAACTCTATTCTACTCTTGCCACGGCAGTTACTTTAATGGCTCCAAAGAGGGTCAAATACGTACGTTGCAGCCTAGTGTTCTCCAACAGGCACAGCTGGTATCCTCTGCAGCTATCCTCTGAGCTCTCTGGAAGCAAATTGTCTTTGATGCAATATCCCCAGGAGCGTCTTTCCCACAATTTCTCTTGACTGTTCCAGTGAAGTAATGGGATACAATACTTACCACAACTCAAAGTGCATCCCTATTCCAACACCTTCCACTTCCCACACATTTCTTTCTAGGTTCCTAGCTTCAAGGAACTTAGAAAGCTCTGTCTGGGAGTTGATGGTGCAGAGATGGCTGAGCTGACTGCCTGCCTCCCATTTGGATTACAGGCAGGATCAGTCCCTTTTCGTTGAGGACGTCTGTCCGGCTTGGCAGCCTGTCAGTGTCACCATTCAGTATGGCCATCATACAGGTACAGCCCCGAGAAGACAGCACAGCTTAACATTGTACTGATGGAACATCACTCCTCTTCCAAGAAGGGTCCAGAGCCTCTTAGGAACGTAGCTTCTGCTGCTCTGAATGTTAACCAGACTGTAGCTCATCAGTCTTTCCTGAAGGCAAGTTTTGCAGATATCCTTAATAGCAAAGGTCAACACATAATCAAAAGTAGAAAGACAAATCACGTGTCGTATCAGTAAAGCCCTGGAGCTGCTGGCCCGTAAGGATACAGTTATAAGAACTGAAGAAAGATGCCAGGGACAAAGGAATAAACCAAGAGCCACCTTTCCTGGCTATGCAGTGCTCTGATGGGAAGCTACCCAACATCTAAGAAGCACAGCGCAATTTCTGTCAGAAGCACCACTGCAGTGACAACTTGGGCTTCGCTAGACACAGGATATCTTCTCTCAAGTTTATTTTGTCAGAGCCTAAGTTTCTGATATTGACCTATTTGCTGAGAAATCTAACTTAGCAGCAAAGGCTGTAGACACTCAGAGATACAAATTCAGGCTTGCTCTCCCTTCAGGCCTAGGAGGTGTAACACACTCTGAAGGTCCACTGAGGAGTTATCAAAACTAAAGTATAGAAAACAAAGTCTAGAACTGTAAATCCTTACTGAAAATATGAGCTATCATCATCATATTGGTAAACCAAGGAAAATAATAGCAGTTTCCCAAAGTTCCTCAGCACTTTGGAAATATCAAACCACTTATTTGTGTGCCTAAATTTGAATTGTTCACATGTGATTTGTCTAATGGGCAAGAACTAATGGAACAAGCCAGGACTCAAATCATTACCAAAACCTGCTCCAGTTCTCATCTCTCAAATATTTTTGCCTCTTAATTTAATTGTCTGAAGTGCATGAGATAGGAAGACAAAATACTAAGTAATATTTAGCAGTTTTTCACCTAAGTGCAATATACGTTTCTAGATTGCAGAGCTGTTTTAATGAAGAACTTCATGTCAGAAACTCTTCTCCAGTACAAGACACAGTATCAGCTGATATAAATCTCCAAAGTTCCACTCATTATGTGGATTACTTAATACAGATGGCTGATAACTGTTTGAAAATTCCCTTGTTTACTAGCCTATGCAAGCCTCAATTCACATGTCTAAATGTATGCCTATTACGGAAAAGTACTTAAGCATGTGTTTAATTCCCAAAGTCCCAGGCTCAAATGCTTTCCGCAGTAGAGCTGTTGTAACTGTGATCGTCTAAAGAGGCTGCTTTCCAGAACAGGGGTGTTTTTTCTGAATGAAGGCCACAGCTCATTTTAGAAATATGCAGCTGTCTTACTGAAATAAATGGCACACTGTTATGGTCCCATACCTGGGTGAAGAGACTACACTTCAGAGGGGCAGCTTACCCACTGTGCTGATTCCCTACAGCAGCAGCTGTGACAAGTCATTTCTACTGAATTAAAAATCTGGCTTATTTTTCTGGTCGTCTGTAGTCTTAATTGCATGATTTCAAAATGTGGGGAGAAAAAAGTCAATGTTTTGTAGCTCTCAGACCTCTATGAGTTTCATGATTCTTGGAAGAAGTACAATTTTATGAAGCTACCCTAGTCATTGTCAATTTAAAACGAATATAAAAACGTATTTTAGAGCAAAATTTTCTTTTTCAGAAGAAATGTTGCATCATTTAATAACCATAATTTATATAATTCTGGATTGCAGTTTGGGGACCTAGAAGCCAACTTTTTTTAAACTTACAGTAAAAATTTCTGTATTAACAGCATAGTTTCTGTTCATCAACATTCTTATTTCCATTGGTTTTTTGGGTTTTTTTTGGTTTTCAACTCTATAAATCCTAAATGTGCCTTTCATTTGATTTTTCCACACTTTAAGTACATCTGCTCAACATTTGGTTCATTATATACTAGGAAATATGCTCTGAAGAAATATTCATTTACTTTTCAGCCTACAAAGAAAACGCAACAAAGCTGTACTAAATTTTTTCTTTTCAGTAGCTCACACTTAACCAGCTAACTCCCACACTTACTGAAAACAGAGCCGTGATTTAATTGACACAAGGATAACTCTGCCAAAAACATTTACTAAAATATAACAGAATCACAAGATGGTTGAGGTTGGAAGGGCCCACTGGAGGTCATCTCGTCCAACCACCCTGCTCAAGCAGAGCCCCTTAGAGCACATTCAGGATTGTGTCCAGATGGTTCCTGAGTATCTCCAGTGAGGGAGACTCCACAACCTCTCTGGGCAACCTGTTCCAGTGTTCAGTCACTGTACAGTAAAGTTCTTCCTCATGTTCAGGTGGAATTCCTTTGTTGAAGTTCCTGCCCATTGCCTCTTGTCCCATTGCTGGGCACCACTGAGAAGAACCTGGATCCATCCTCTTGGCATGCTCCCTTCGGAAACTGGTAGACACTGATAAGATCACCCCTCAGTCTTCTCTTCTGAACTAGAATATAGATTCCAGTTGCTAACTCTTAGAATCATAGACAGTATTAAAACAGTATTACAATGTCTTCAATCTCTCTTACGGCAAGTCACACCAGGTTAGAATTTATTTTAGTGGAAACTGATCTCTTTCACTACGTCCCTCGATGGATATCTCTTACCCTTTGTGATACCTGTCAACAACCTCTGTACTGGGAGGATGGTATTCCCACCTATCAAAAAAAATCTCTTTCTTTTTTAAATTAAAAAAAAATTAAATATGATCTCTGTCTTTAAAATAGTGCTAAAGAAACATTACTCATAGATCTAAAGTTATTACTGCCATTTTGTTCTGTTAAAACGCAGAAAATAGCAGAGCAGATGTGTTAAATGATGGTAAAAGCCAGATTAGTTTGGGTGAATAAATATAGTTTGGTAGCAATATATATATTGTACACCTCATGATGCAAACCATGTCAGCTCCTCAGTGCTAAGCTTCAAGATGCACCAAAAAAAAAAAAATTTAACATGTACTCCTGTACTGATCTAAGTTCTGTATTCCAGTAAGTGTGACATCAGTGTAAGCTGCAGTGGAGCTGCTTCTTCAGTTATGGGATGGAATAGTCTGGCCAAGGCCCTGATTTTTTTGCAGGCTGATATAAAAATACACAAGGGTACAAAACGCACAAACCATACCTTTGCACACCAGCCAGGCCTGGTGACCAACAGAACACAGACTGAAACGGAATACAGGCTGGCTTCTTAGACTGAAACAACAGCAACGACTCCAGACAAAATTTGCCTGCTTACAGCCTGCTGCTGTAAGAGCCACCGAATTCTCACGTGACAGTGAGACAAACCCAACTGCAAGTTGCTTCAGCCAACTTCTTTTTCATCTGAGCACAGCATCCTCTGGTCCCAGGCTAATTGACTACATGCAATGGCCTTAGAAAACCTAAAATGAGGGGGAAGTGGAAATGCATCATCTACTTGAAGCCTCATGCAGACTTTCAAAGGACTGCACTTACCCAGCTGCCAGATCTCTGCCTAAGATGACAGGTTTTGTCATGAGAGAAGAGTCAGACTGAGAGTGCGAGGTACCAGAGGAAGCCAGAGCACGTACCCATAAGACAAAAAGGAAACTCCGTGTTCTCTGGAGGAGCAACCATAACCTGAAGCTGCCAGAACTGCATGTTCTGCAGTCTGAAGGTACAGATCCCACTGGTGAACAGTTTATAGTTCTGTTTTCTCTCCTGGATCATTGTTCTGTGTTTCATTTGTGGTGGATCGCAAGTAATAGAAAATAGGGAACTATGGATTAGAAATTTTACCAAGTATCTCCATTACAATTTGCCTTGGGACAGATGGATTCATTCCCCATACATTCCTCTGCAGAGAAATTCTAGCCTCTGCCACTTCAGTCACCCCCATTATTGCGAACAAAAAAGAGAGCATGGGATCTCATCAAGCTCCAGTATTTTCATCTTAGCTCTTCTAACAATGGGTGTATTATTTCCGGGGGACTCCCATATGTAAGGGATGACTGGATCCCTTCTGAAAGAAAGAAATTCATGGAATTAATTTTTTTCTCCTTTCTGATGTGATATATTAAGTGCTATCTGGTGAAATGGTTCAGTTACTAAGGCTTAAGATTTGTTCTCTGGTTATATAATTTACCACTAGGCACTGCTGCTTTCTTTCTGGAAAACATGAACCTCACCAAAAAAAACTAAAAATAATGGCTATATGAGTACTTAGGGAAACATTCTCTTTTTAACCAGTTCTTTCCTTGATAGGAAAAAAACCCCAAACCAACAAACAAAACCCAAACCCTTTCAGTTCTGCCGTTCTAGTATCACATAAAAGCATTTAATTTTTCCCTCCTGGATGCAAAGTTCTGGTAACTGATTTTATTTTTTTTATTTTAATGTGCATGTGTAACAGCTTGGATTAGTAACAGTGCATAGTTCAAGCCTGTTACTTAGAACTGCCTGCTTCCAGCATGTATCAGAAGTAGAAAGCACCAAATTGAACTTGAGCAACTCCTGCAGAAGGATTACTCAGTATTCCATCTGACTCTGACTGTTGTCCAAAAGGTGGCATCAAGATTTATTTTGTTATTTGGATTTGGCAACATCACACCCTGAACAGATTGGAATTTTCCCTGGTCTCCTTTTCTAGTTTCTTTGACTTTTCAGGGTTTCTTATTAAAAGTACTCTATCCATTTATTGACTTATAAAAATCAGGATTGGTTTTGGATAAAACTGGTAAAAAGTGCTGGAAAGGCAGTAAGCTGGACTCCCCAGGTGAAATAAAATTTGGAGACAGATATTGCTGTTATGGGAGATAATAAGGAGAATGGTTTAGATATGAAGTTATTTTTATTTTCATAATATACCACCAAGTGCTGCATGCTCAGTATCATGAGGCACTCTGTTACTGAATTCACCTTTGGGAAATACTGATGAAGAAAAAGATCCAAACAAACTGTCCTGGAAGGGTTCCTCTAAGGGTCATGACTCTATTCATCTGCCTCCTATATGAAATATCATTTTATTCTGTCCCCAAAAGGTAACACTGTGGGCACTCTCCCTCAAATAGCTCATCCACTCAGCTACTTTACAAGCACAACTGTCCTTATACACATAAGGCCGGGAGAAAAAGCTTTCTTTGTCTTTTCTCACCACACCCCCTAAGCATCCACTTGGACCCCTATGGGTGTCATTGCTTCCTACAGCAAACCATCAAGAATCAGCTTATTTATATTCTTAATGAATCCCAGCTTTGTTTGTGCTGGCTGATGTGCCACATTGTAGAAGAGCAGCAAAAGCTGAGACACACACCAAAACAAATTATTCAAGCATATATCAGATCCATTGTTGCCTGCTTGCATGAGCCCCTGTGGAAATGCTGACTTGCTTCAGAAAAAGGGAGTTATGTGGGCAAACACACAGCAGTCTAGAAGCTGTTTAGGACTGCTGTCCTGGCTGTTCTAAGAAGGGCTTTTGGATGGTACATTGTCCTAAGCAGCTCCTACTGAACTTCCATCGGATGCTGTTCCTGCCCAACAGCTCTTTTTCCTTCATCCGATCCTTCCTGGTGTCACCTACAGAAGCAAGGTCACCTAGGTGGGAGGTCCATTTAATTTATTATTCAAGCATTTAGAAAGGTATAACTTCAGCTTAGATATGTGGTGAGCCAACAGTCACACCACTTTATTTGAAGTACAAACATTTTAATAGTCAATATTTAGCCCCAAATGTAATCCCAGTAATTTTTCAGTGTTCCTTACAGCTTAATTTTCTGTTACCATTTAGCCAAACATACTAAAGGTTTCTGGATTACAAATTACCTGAAAACCACCACATTTAATGACATTAGATTAAACTTACTATTTTTTTTCCCTTACAAAACTAAACATAGTATAAATTCTTTTTTAAAAATGTTATTGCACATTTTATGCTTTGAGAAGCACTGAAAGTACATGGTTTCCACCAAGCACACGTGACTCAAAGGAATAAAATCTGCAGTTAGACTTGTAAAAAGTATATTATTTTTAAAGCCCTAACCCAATGTAGCGGAAAAGTCTTGTATGTCTTTACCTCTTTTATAGGCGAATATTAAGTGCAACCCCAACCCTTTATAACAATGTATCATCTGTTTCAAATTGGAAGGAAATCAACTCTCTAATATGGTAAAATAACATATAAGTTAATTTTCTAATTGAACTCTCTGGTCTTGGACTGCCTGCAATAAACCTTGACAATCTGAGACCCAAGCAAGCTCTGGTATTTCGGAGAGCGGGTTGAATGTTACTAATTATAGATAGTTGACTATTTCCACCAGTATAAAAAAAGACCAGTTGCCTGCACACTCAACATTCAGGGAAGAAAACCACACTAATTCCATATTATCGTTGAGAAGTGAAACCCACAATATTCAGGAAATTCTGAGCCCTGGTTCTCATAGTAATTACAGCTCAGCAGCATGCTCTCATGCAGTGCTAGGAACCGACTAAAATCTCACCATTAGCATATTCATAGGACAGGGCTTTTCAGACACTTGCAGCCTTTGGGGTTTTTTTTCCCCAGACAGTGTTAATGACAAACCACAGTGGAATTCAGGTGTCTGTGAGCCAGCAAGATTTTGAATGACATTCTGGAAAGGAAACATTTCACAACACTAGTTGTAGTTGCAGTGTTATATTATAGCTGTTTAAAGCCCATTCTCCTGAGCAACGAGGACATGCATGGTACCTTTTACTGTCCCTGACTGCTGCTTACAAACTATTATGAAGTATGTGCATTGCAAAAAGTATGCACAAACACTAGACAGCACGCAGCTTAGGAGGTATGAAGTCCCCATATTTGGAAACGTTGACACTCAAAGATTGCAGGCACTCCCCATATCTGACAAATAGGACCGGAATGGCAAGAAAACTGTATTCCTTGTTGGAAGGCCATTCTGTCTCTGCTCAACAGCCAGCCAAGGTGTAAACCACACAACCTCACCTGATGCTCTCTCTCCTCTGTGCACTGGAACATCTCAAGGAGAGGAAGCTGCCAGCAGAAACCCCAACAAGCCATATCATGGAGGTCACATGGAACTAAGCCTGCCAATATGTCGTCAAGCGTCTACGGAAATGAACTTCAGCTGGAGGGAGGGGAACCGCACTAAAATGGTTACACAGAAAAAATAGTACAGGAATGCATTTGTGTGAGCTACTTTGTCTTATGTAGGGCTGATAAACAAAAAAAAGGTATTTTTCTTCTAGGCAGTAGAGGAAAGACCTCTATTCTGATTGACAGTGGCCAAGTATGCTGTTACCACTTATAAGTCCCCCAGTTAGCAGGAAAAGTCTCATTAATATTGTATATATGTATTGGCTCACAGTGGGCTTACCATAGCCCAAATATAGAAGAGAAGATTTTTTTTCCCTGAGATCAGTGATCTTTGGTTACATCACGGCCAAAGCTTATTTCCAGTTTCCATTCCAGCATCAATCTAACAAATCCAGACTTCAGTGATGGGTTTAAACAAGCTTCAAGCATGAGAAGAATGCCTTTATTAAAATATGAATGTGTAGGCTTGCACTCTGTGCAACTTGGTGTTCCAAAATCAAGCTTAATTTTCTCTACAAAAAAGGAGACAGTCCCAGAATGAGTCAAAAAACAAACAAAAAAAAAGGGTTCATTGATACACCATTTAATCTGCTCCAGTCTTCTGAAACACCAACTGGGGTATGAAACCATTACCTACAGTTTGTAAAACACGTAGAGAAAATTTATTTCTTCATCCAAATTAGTTTTTAGTTTGTTTTGGGGTTTTTTACATTAAAAAAATAAGGTCTGCTTGCTAAATTCTCTTCTTGGTCTCATGAACTATCTTTTTGCACAGCTGTGTAACAATAAAGTATGGTTTTAGTTGGACAGGCAAGGAGAAATATCCTTTAAAAGTGAAAAGAGAATGAGTCTTTCTTCTCACACTACCCTGCTGCACTCAACTAAGCCATAAGTTTACACAGTAGACATAAAAATTGATAGTCAAGACAGTCAAGGCTAAGGCTTGAAATGCATGGAAGAGAATTCATCCACAGTGGCATCTTCAGAAACAAAGTGTGGGGGAGAAAGTGGACATCTGACACGTGTATGAACAATTCCTGTGAGCAGGTACTGAGCCACACTTTGCATTTCTCCATTTGCTCATTCTGAGACTTGTACCTCTAGGCCAATGAGGATATTCATGAATTCTCCAAGTCTTCACTCGTTTGTTTCTTCCCTCTCAGTCAGAGTTTAGCATGGAAATTTATTTAATAGCCATTGAGGGACAGACTCGAGTTGCCAGCAAATGGTGTAAAGCATTAGAGCAAGCAGCTCTAGTATGCCTTCTGTGGGGAGAAAAAATTAATAGGTGAGATACAGCTCCAGTCAAATTAGACTTTAAACCCCTTTCCCTTTGAAATGTGTGGGTTTTACTACCTGACCAGTAATGCAAAATGTCCCCAACATTTTAATATTACTGAGCCCTACTTGAGCCAGGAGGTCAGACAGGTAACTTTTCAAGGTCTCTTATGCCATTACTCTCTATAATCCTTTGAAACAACAGACTCAGAGCTCAGCTGAGTAGATGTTCTCATGTCTTTAAAACAGCTCTTGACTGAAAAGGAAATATTAGACAGAAAAGTGTAAGGACTCAAAGGTAGTTCACTCTCTGTCAAAAAAGAGAAAGCAGAAAAACACAGAAGTGAATGAATTGGAGAAACCAGACAAAAGAGCTGCACAGCCTCACTAGCTCTCAAGAATTTCTGCCCTGATGGTTGAGGTTACTAAGGTTTCCTCTGCTGAACCTACTCACATGCTGGCTGAGCACTGACATGTGGACCTGGCAAACAAGCATGGTCCAGACTGCCTCAAAGGAGCAGTGCTCCATCATCTGCGGATTTAACTCCCTAAGAGAAATCCACATTTGCTTCTTTGTCCTTTCCCCTTGAGAACTTCACATCATAAAATTCAGCATCAGAAATCACAACAGGGTCCTCCCCTCAAAACTCAGGAGTGGCTCTGTTAACTCAAGTCTGATGTGGGTGGTTAGGACAGTACAGAGTACTGTACTGTTGTTGCTGTCTTTACTAAAAACTTAGGAAATTGTAGACTATGACTGGCAACCCAGTATTCTTAGCAACAGCACCTCTGTTTTCAGAACAATCAGGCACCCTGAGCTCAAGGTGCTCAAAAATCAGGGTCTTCTTTCCAAAACCAGACATTTCTCCAAGTTACACAGTAAACACCACAGAACTGCCTGTTCTCATCTCCACTGTAAAGAAACACCTAAAGAAACCTTTGTTTTATTGTTATTAGGGCAATTTTTTATCCAATACCAGACCTTGAGCATCACAAGAGTCAGATGTGTCCATGAAATTGTTACTTTCCTCTTTAGCTTTCCTGTGGAAGGAGCAGAAGAGACCACAGAAAGATACACAGTCAAGTTAGTTTCTCATCTTCAAACAGCAGCACCAGATTACTACTCTGCAAATTAACAATCCTTTTGCATCTAGCAGTCATTGACATACCCCCAAGAGAGCTATAGAACTAAATTTATCAGAATTATACCAAAGGTAGGGAACTTCTATACTACTGTATAGTTGGAAGAAGGAAGAAAAGCTTAATGTACTCTCCAGCTGGCAAACAAACTTCTTTCTAATTAAGCATTCTAGTCTGGAAGGTCATTTATCTCTGCACGAAGTTTTTTTTTTGTTTTGTTTTCAGTGGGAGAAACCAAATCTGATCCTGTAATAGTCATGGCTGTAAATGCAGATAAAGCTGGGTTGTGCCAAACTGTAAGGACAAAGCAGTCTAGGTGCAGAGCCAACTGTAATGCACACCAGTCACGACCTTCAGCAGAGAAATGCTGCAGTTCAAGAGATCAACTAGAGTTTAAAATTTTATTGCACGAGATTTTCTTTAAAAGCCCTGTTTGACTTTATGATTCCTCTTCAGTGACAAGCTTAATATCTATACTAAGACTGCTGTAGCAAAAAGCATATACAGAAAAGTGAATTTTGAATGTGCTTTCAATGAAAAGCAATTTATAAGGCATCTTGGGGCGAATCTTCAGTGAGCTGTACAGGGTATTAGCCACCTGACTTGCATTAGCATCAGTAAGAAATGGCACTTAAATCTCTGCACACTGAGCTAAAAATCTATCTGCTTGTATTGAATCATCACATTTTAAATATGACTTCATAACAGAAAAAAATGCTGTTACTGGAAATATGAAAGTATACAGTGGTTAAAAGTGATCTGAACTGAGAGATCTTGTAGTTTGTGTATTAGACATGTATGGATAAAGAGGTGTGCTTAGATTAATGTACAGCAGTGCCAGGCCCAATTATCTGTCAGCAGTAACCTCCACTGTTTGCAACGCTCTGTGAGAATATTCATATAAATAATTCTTGACCATGCAGTAGACCCCAGACATGGTTAAAACTGCCCCTTGTTGTTGACACTGGTATTTTTCAGTGACACCTCATTTATCCTAGAAGAGCATGACTGCACTGTCTGCAACCCAAAGCCATGTTCAGGTTACTCTTTTAAAAGCTGCACCATGCACAATATTTGCAAAGGACAGGTATCTAAAAAAAAAATTTTAAAAAATTAAAACATGGAGAGCTCAGATTTCTTGACATGACTACTTTTCTGTCACATTTTAATAAACAGCTAGAACTTATAAAATCTATATTTAAACCCCATGTATAACCAAAACTTTGGAGTGAGAACCACTGCACTGGTTTTTCTGTAAAAAGTGAAGTTTGACTTTCAGCAATTAGAGGAAGTGGACAAATCTATTACTTCAACATCATGCATTTCCACCTGTATTAGGTATTCTCTAAAGCCAAGATGGTCAAATGGACAGGTTTAGCTTCTATACACATATTTACCACTGAACTCACTCCAACTCACCACTCAAGTAGAACACGGGACAAATGATTCTCCCTTTTTAACAGTGTTTGGTATGTGCAAAATATTGAGGTTCTAAGGAGTTTGTGACTTTCTTAATTGATAGATTGCCTTGCTTGTGATTAAGACATTTTGGACTGAAACCAAATCAGCATATTGAAGGAACTGTTAGCACACTCTTTATGGTAAGGAAGCCTGGCATTTTACAATACCCTCAGTTAGTAACTTTTATTATCAAAAATATCTTTGTGTCTTTCCCCCACAGCCTATTTGTCTAGACCTCAAAGGACAAAGATGTACAACAGGATCAAAGAAGAGAAAGTTACTGTTCAGGTTTTTCATGTGTTTTATGTTTCCTAGTCTTTTTAGGTTGGAATACGAAATAAATTCTGACCTTCCTTGTGGTCAACTCACATAATTATTGCTCATTTGTGTGGAGGAATGGGACAGGTCTGGAATATCCCAGTCAAGGCTAAAAGAAGATGAAAAAGGTTTAACAAGAATGCATAATAGGAGTATATGGAGAAGAACAACTGCTGACTGCAAAGCACAGTTTATGGAGTTGATACAAGACAAAATGCTTAGGAAAACTGAAACCAGCTCATGGGAAAACTGTTCTATCACTCTCCATGTCACAGCCATTCCATAAACTGACTAATCTGCCTGTCCATAATAGTAAATTAATCATACTTCTACTTTTTGCCAGCAATGTGCGTTGCATATAGGTATAAATTGGAGCAAAAAAAGAAACTTCATCCCCAACCTAACCTCACTGTGTGTGCTATTCAAAGAGCCAGAGTAGTTCTTCCATTTCTCCTGTTGCATATTCATATTATGATAAATATGTGAACATTTATGTATGCTGTAGCAATGTAGTGCCCTCATCTAATTGCTTCTCACCACCTGACCATCAGAAATATCCTTGTCTGCAGGCGGAGGATGTGGTACCCTGCTGAGATTAATCCACGCAAAAAAGGGCCAAGGTAGAGGCATACGGGGTGGTCCTTACATACCATCCATTATTCACTGCTAACTCAAACAAAGCTCCTCCTTTCAGTGCTGTGAGAGTGAATGACAGGATTCTTCATACAACACAAGGCAAAGGTGAAGAGAGGTGAAAGAATACTTGTTTTATCCTGTGTGCTGGTCTTGGCTGGGGTAGAGTTAATTTTCTTCACAGTGGCTGCTATGGGGCTATGTTTTGGCACCGTGCTGAAAACAGTGTTGATCATATTAGGAAATTCCAGCATTCCTAAAGCATTTTATTAATTAAAAGCCCCTACAACCTTGCTCCCTTCAGCAATACTCCTTTAATGCCTCCTGAGCCTTGACTACAGCACCCCACAGTGGATGGCTGCAATGGAACCAGGTGGCAAGCTGAAGCTGCAATCTCTTGCCCACTTGCTGCTTCTTGCCTCTACACCATGCCCTCAAGGAGACAGCAAACTTTTCTGGTTATATTTTATTTCTGTTAAAACATGACAGCCGTGCACCCTGTGACTGCTGCTCCTCACAATATGGGGAAGTGTAGGTACCTTGCTTCTGCTCTGGTCGTGCTGAGGGCCTGGAGGCCGGAGCGAAACAAGAACTTCAAGGCACAGTGCACCTTCCTCCTGAAAAACAGCTTCACAAGTGGATCATGCAGCTTGCCCAATACTAACAAGTGTCGACTCACCACCTTGTAACACTGAACATATGTATATAAATAAGTCATTAAAAGGGGCTATCTAAACAATGACATCATATTAACTATATCCTGCTCCCACTGATTTGATGAAGATTATAAATTAATCATCACTGCACAGTATTATTACATTTAACATGTTACCCAAATGGCCAGTTATTACTGAATAAGGGTTTATTTTGTTTAACTGGACATGTATACCTGTTTCTCCTATCAAGATATTCAACTGGTGAGTAATTAAAATTAACAACCAGTTATCAGAATTATTTTGGAGACACCACAAATAGACCTTCGTAATGGTTTTAATGAAAGCAACAGTTGCTTTTATAGATCTTTCTGGCTCCACGTCACACAGAGGTTACTGCAACACAGCTAGAACCAAGTGTGATGCCATATCCCAGTCAAGCCCCCAAAATGTAAACTGTTACAACTGACTAAAAAGAAAGTGACTCTAAATAATCACCTAGTAAATAACTGTGAAGTCCCAGTGCAACCTTTACTGCAATATTCCAGATCTGGCACATTGGACTTCAAATAGTAATAATTTTAGGAAAACAAAAGCACTTTATTACTTCTTGTAGATGTGGGGATTTTTCCTCTTCCCTATGGCTTTGAGTCAACTTAAGTCCCCTAAAAAAAATAATTCCTTGCATTATGCATTCTATTAAAATAAATAACAGCTAATTAAGTGACAGGCAAGACATAGTACTAAATTTCTAGTGTGAATGAATATCCCATATGGCATCAGGCTTTTTGCCACACTCGAGTAAAGCTGGATGCGAGAGAAAGCTTTTGCACACCGCAGCTGTGGCACCCTGCAAGAGCGGTTCATGCAGATCAAGAATGTCAAGTGGCAGCCCAGTGGCAGAGGGTGGCCCACAACCTCACTGTATCCAACCTCAACCAGGCCAGCCACATGGCTGCTTGGTGCTGTTTGGAGAGGGGTAAGAAAGGGAAACAGAGTGCAGATGGAGCCTGGAAAGTTTCTAAAACTCAAGTGCATAAACGTGGCTGTATCTGGTTTGCCCAAAATACCTCCTTGGGAATACAGTGGCTCCTATACAAAAGCTGGCTATCCCTGCTGTACATAGGCAGTGATGGGTCAGCCAAAAGGCTGTGGGATTTGTGGCAGCATACCAAAAGCTTTCCAGACTCTGCAGGACCAATTGTAATGTGCTGTATTACTGCCTTGCAGCCAATGCAAAGGGGTTTGGGTGTAGAAAATTCCAGCCTAAATTTGGGGATGTGGGAATTCACCCACCATTACTTAGCTGTCTGCACGAATGCTCTGCAAAAAATAACAATTTTCAAACTTTGTTAAAAATGTGTCAGGGCTTACTACAGGAAAAACTCTATGCACCATTAGCAGGCCCAACCCAACATGCATTTCTGCACTTCATGAAAGCCAGTTAAGTAGATGACTATCAGACTAAGGCAGCAGTCTGCTGGCAGAAGGGAGCAGATTACCCCTTTATATGGTGTTTGCCGAGCCAAACCAAATCCTCCAGAGAACAGGGATTGGGACTAAGGTCTATGGGTTAGGTAAAGTGCTTATTTTAACCAAATATAAGCTAGTGTGCTAACACAAACCACCTAAATTTCCCTACAAGGGTGGGAAAAGCACATATGTTATTTATTTTCAAGTTCCACACTGTAATAATCATTTATCTTCCCGATTTATGTGCATGTATAAATTTGTATGCAGATTTAACGTATCTAATATTTGAGGATGAAGATAGGAAGGCAGGAATTTTAAGAAAGAAATACATTATGGCTTAGGTATATGAAACACAAGGTCAGAAGAGTATACAAGAGCAGAGATGGCAAGAAGCCAGAAGTTAGGACACAGCAGAGTAGTGACAACCAGAATTTGAACAAGAAGGTACAATAACCAAAGAAAATCACGCACCAAGAGACAGATCTGGGCAGGCAAAAGGAGAGAAAGGGAAATAGATTTACATAGCAAAAGCCTGAAGCATAACCAAGAAACACACTTTAAAATGCAAAATACCTGGCAAGGTTCCTTTGCATACTCAAGGAAAGGGATACCACTCATGGCCAGACCCCCTCACCCTCTGCCAGCCTGGCTGCAGATACTGCCAGTCTGCAGCTACAGCTCTGATGGCCTTCAGGAAGCTTGGAAGGGGCTGCAAGGATCCAGTGTTCAGCTGCACCTGACGATACAACTATTGTTCTAAGGCTTCCATTATGCCTGGGCTCTCTAGAATCCAAATTATTAATGGATAATGGGGAAGACTCACAATATTGATTAATAAAAGAAGCAAAGGGTCCATAATGTCTTCTTTCACATGATGACAGAATTATAACAGGCAGCAGATCCTTAACTGAGTCGCTTTTTTTTTCTTCTGTTTTTGTCCTAGCAGAAGTATTATGAAGCAATCCAAAGCAATATTTAATTTAAGGGTTCTCACCTGACAAAAGAGCCAAATTAATGACACTGACAATGTCAAAGCAACATATCAACAGCCCTAACCATGGCAACCAAGACTGGTACCTTTTAATTTATTTTGGAGCAAGTGCATGTGATGAAGCTCTGGACCCTAACTTGGCTATTAATTTCTGTGATGTGGTCTTGCAGTTTCTGCTGGAATTTCATCAAATATGCCCTTTTTATGGATCTATCTGATACTTTTTTTTGTCTCTTCTTGACAATGCACAGCACCGCTACTGTTTATAACTTCCAGCCCCACTCTCTGTCCCAAGAGGCTGAAAGTGTCACCAGTCTGACGCTGTGTCAGCTTACAGGACTTTTTGATTGCACACACACGCACAGAACAGAAATGTCAATAAGGAATATACACCCACGAAACAGTTGAAACCCACCACGAAGCAGAAGTACACCACACGTAAATTAGTGTCTATTTCTTTTCTGTTTAGAGAGCGTGCTTCACATTTATTTAAAATCATGAAAGGCACATATCTGCATTGCAAGGGAAACCCTACAATCTGCCCACCGGGCCAATCCTGTCTGAGTTTCTTTTCAGAAAAGGCAGCATACAGAAATCCTTCATCTCACTTGATCAGTCCTGCTGAAATCAGTGAAACAATCAGCATGGGCAAGAGCTGGCCAGGGTTGGCCCCACTGCAACTTGTCCAAGATGGTCGTACATACAGTGTGCTAGCTTGCTCACTAATGTGTTTCATGAGATAAAGATTATTACAACTCACATCTGAGGTTTTTCAGTATTCTTTGTGGGCTTCAGTCCTTATTTACACCAGTGAAAACCTGATTAATGCCAGTTTATAAACATGAAAATATTTAACTCCTACAGGTTAGAGAACTGCAGTATGCTAAAAAAGGTCAAAGTGGTAATCCTCTGTAGAAAAGAAGAATGCAAACAAATATCAACTAATCAAGGAACACATGCTGTTTTTCAGAATGCTAATATAAAGATTAATAGCTCTTCTTTGACATCCAAGAGCTTTTGGAAACTCTTCATGTTAAAACACTTTGTAAATCACTTTTAGGGAAAGAACATTCAGGGAGCTCCATTTAATCAAATTAACTACTAGGGAGCCTTGATAACCTTCAATAAAACTGCATGTACTTAGAATTCTCGTCTCTTTTTCTAGGATATGTAATTGTTTATGTTGCTTTACACCATTTTGCATTGCTGTGGAGCCTTGCGAGGGAATTAGATATTATCGAAAAGACCATTCATTCCCCTTGTGTATGCTCATCTTGGACCCAGTCCTGGTCACAGTGAAGTCAAACTATTCCCAATGAATCCCTGGCAGAAATCCCAGAGACTGAACTTGGAGTAAGAACAGACACATAAGGCCTGATCCAAACCTCCCTGAAGTTGATGTAAGACTTTCATTTCTTTCTAATAGGCTTTGGACCAGGCCACATCCACAAAACTTGTTTAGAAGCACTGTTACAAACAAGGTGCAAGGAGGCACAGGGCAGATTTCGGTCCTGCCCGGCCCTGTCTCGGGGAATCAAGGTGTTTGTGTCTAAGACCAAAGATACAGACAGCAACCACAAGGCAGCGCACTATGGAAGCGAGCTAAATCCAGACGAGGCACAGGGTAAAACCCAGAGCCCATAAAGGCAGGGATGCTTTTTTCTCCTCCCTGTTCTGCTGCTCTGGGCATGCTCCAGCATCAGGAGCAATGCAAACAGACATAGGAGCCAGTCCAAACTGTATCGTGGTCCCTAACCTCTCTAGCATCATTTGCTGGAAGACACAACATCCTCAAGGCCTATGCAAGAGCTAGCCAGAGAAGCTGGCATCTCATATCCAACTCAGTGTCTCCCACACACTTCCTCTACTTTATTTCTTGTCACTTCAGGATTCATTCTATAAATGACACCAAAATTTAAACTGACATAATATTTGAGAATATAGTTAACAAAAAGGTTGTAAATTGCTGAATCCAGTTGTTTTTAAGAATCACAGAGCTGTGGAGTCCTGAACTTCCTTAAATTTTGTCACTGGCTTGTTGTAAAGTGTGACTAGGCTTTTATCCTTCCCACGGCTCCATTTTTCCAACTGTAAAAGAGACATGTTATTACTGAGCATAATGGGAAATTTTCAAGATGTCTTGCATGTTGTTTCAAGTGTGCAAAGCTCTACTCACAAACCCTAGGTTTCATTCTTTTGACCTAGATCTGGACTGGGATTCTGAAGTCTTGGGACATGTTCATCTCTAGAGTTCTGCTTTGGCCAGGACCAAAGCTCAGGACACAGAATTAAAGTTCTGGGTTGTTGGCATCCTGCAAGGATACACAGAAAAACACGAACAGAAACTCAGAAGGGAGAAGGTGACAACAATATTTTACCCCATCTGCATTTCCCGCAACTGACATCAAAATATGCAGTGATGTATTCTTTACGAGTAGACACATAATCATTTTGGGGTCTGATGTTCCTCCCACTGAAATACAAGAGAGAAATTATATATCATACACAGTGAAGATTTTGACATTTGATTCCTCCCACATATTTGAACGGGAGGAAGGCATTAAATGCCAAAACCAAAAATGAGCATGCAGGACCTATCCTTTAAAACTGTAATTCATTCCAAGGCACAGCTCTCACTTTACTCTTACACTGACCTGCATCCCACACAATACAAACCCAGCGGTTGTTTTTCAATTAACAAGGCAATTTTTGCTATTTCTAATGGAGCATAGAAGAGTTATGTTCTAGCTTATCTTCTACGAGTGTATATAGGTTAAAAAGATAAATCCACTATTTCAATTTCCTTCCAACACTAATAATTTGTTGAACTTTTTTTATAAGTAGAATTTCTCTTTTCAGTTTCCTCTCACAGACAAACTGAAATCATGTAGATGTACAGATTGAGAAGAACATTACATATGAGCAACTATTAACATGGGCCTCTACCATGTCTCCAAATGCATGGGCACAAAATTGTGCGTATGAGAGATTGTATATAATTTATGCCCTGTGTCTGTATTATGTAGATAGAAATGTTCTTGTTTGCACTTTATAAATTCCCGTCACCACCCTTTAAAACATGCACCTTTCTTCATTGCAGTACATTCTCAGAATTCACCCTGTCTACTGCATGCACGCAGTTTAGCATTAGCTTATAGGAGCATTACCTTCACAACCAAAATAGGCTGATTTTTGGCTAACATCTCAATTTGAAACTACACTGATCAGTTTTAAGATGTTATTTTTGTTTTTTAGGGAGAAAAGGTCACAAAGCACACCAGTAGGCTCCATGCCAAAATTTCATCTTCTCCTTCTTTCCATCTGTTGGTGCAGAAGTCTGACACTATCTGCTGTGATCTGCAGCTACTGAATGCTGCTGTGACATAAAGAGAAAACAACCCCAGAGCCACAGATCGGGTCCCAGGGTTTCTCAGCATCATAAGATTAGGGTCTTCCCATCTTAAGCTAAAAACTGCCATGGCCCCTTTGCCATATACAGAAAAGTGAAAAGTGAAACAAAAGTAATTCACCAGCAATATGCTTCCATAATGAACTTGTGTGTCTGCTGAGACTGGCAAAAACACCCTGAGAGCAAGGACATGAACAGGAGCAAGGAACTGCAAGGAGGACTTTGTCAAGAGGAGCAAGGATGACTTTGTCAAGTTCAACTCCTCTGTCTTGTGTGATATTTCCATTTTCTCCTCCAGGTTTGAAAGTATGTAGTGAAGGCAGAAAAAAATATACATGCCAGATATCCCTTCCATTTCACTTTCATTGCATCAGCTCTCAAAAGCTACTCAAACCTGGCATGTCAAGATTTAATCAGGAGATCTCCAGGACCTGCAGAAAGTGACAATAACCATGTAGCAGAGGACACCTATTGACAGAGCTGGGTCAGCTCTGAGCTGACACACATGTTCATATGTAACTGCTGTGACACTGCTAGAGTTTAACAGTGTCTTGCCAAACAAACCTAAGCCCACATTAGCTCTTGAAAAACGCTCAAAACACACCATTGTTGCAAATTTTGAGTTTACAAATTGAGCATAACTGAATGCACCTGTTCCAACAGTAGTTCCTTTGTCATTGAAAGAATCTTATGAAAGAAACAGTTTTTGGTGCACCATTGACACCCACTGTCCTTGCTGAAACATGAGCAGAATCTGACTGAAAAGCTCACTGACTGGCACAGTGTAATGTCATAATTTGATTTAATATAGGGGAATGAAGGAGTTTTGAGTCCCACTGACCTGCAGAGGAACTATTCAGTACTTAAGAAAACCACTTCAGACTGACACTGTGACCTAACTATCAATTAAGATGATAAACCTAAGGTAACTGAGTTTTAGAAATTTTAACTATAAATTTCAAAACTTATAGTTAAAAATTCTAAAAATAGACTGTGGTAGCTCAACTGAAATATATATTCCTGCCCTGTAGAATTTTTATTGGGATGACATATTGTTGAATTCCTTGTCTCATCTAAAATGCTGGGTTAAGGCAAACAGTGCAATTTCCCGAAAAGTACCAAAAATGTTTTTGCTTGAACTGTTTGTCTTGCAAGTTAGAGTTCTGTTAAAGATCCTTCCCCGTGTTCTCCAAGGAGCTTTCAAAATCCAACAAGGTTCTCAAGTACAGATGTTTACAAAGGGATCACCACACCAGCATATGTATTTATACAAGCACATTTTGGCATTTGGCTTTCTCTGCCTGTTCCACATCAGAAGTTGGTGAATTTCTTCACCACAGGGATAGAACATCTCTCATGAGTAAACTGAGCCTCACTGAAGTGGTTTGGGACAGAAGAAATTAAATGAGCAAGCACTGCGCCAAACATGTTCTTTTAGGCCAGATCATACCCATTTCTGGAGCTCCACTCTCTGAGAAGAGAAAGATGTGGATTTGGACCATTGCAAAATTTGGAAGAATCTCTCAGAACATGAGTTGAGTTCTGTAACCACAACCAACATCCTTTAAGCTTGTTTTTAGGAGCAACTGTTGTTGCAAAACCAAAATGTCCCACTAAGAGAAAATGTGTTCTCGTCTGAAATCAGCATTAGATTTCTAGCACATGCGACATGCATGGACGTGCAACAATAAGATGCAGCTATAGAAAGTCATGCCTATCAATTAGTGTAAGAGTAATCATTCTGAACATGCACATATACAGATCAGTTCTCAGAGGATGTAAAGTTTGTCATTATTAATTCTGTCCTTTCAACTCTCTGGATATAAGAAAAGCTCAAACAGTGGCTAATCTATCCAGATGTATGCACACTAAATCACAAATTACTTTTTAGTATCAAGCTCCCCTCTTCTCTTGCCAGACTTACACACAGAACAAAACTTTATAAGCTGATTCAGAGCAAACAAGTATAGCTGGGGAAACAAACAGGGAAAGATTAAACAATAATTTTTAAAAAAATTAAAAGGACGGTAAAGCTGCCCAGGCAGCAAAAATTAAGGACATGCAGCAAATCTGTGACATTGCTGGAAATGTACACAGGCTAAAGGGCTGCAAACCAGAAACAAACTGAAACATGACACAGTGCTAACATCCAACTGCACTTGTATGGTGGTGGTAATGAAAGCACAAAGCACTCAGGGTATTCCCATTTTTCCTCTTTCTTGATGAAAGCTGATATAGGCAGTCTGCCTTCCACCAGGAGATACTTGTCATGGAGACATGAAGGCTTCTTTTTCAAGAACATCCTTGGTTCCCCCCTTCTCCAATCACTTTCCCATATCTCAGGTAAATAACTGCTGGTAGCAGAAGTAAATCATTCAATACATGGATGTGTTAAAATAAAATTCTCCTATAAACTGTATTCTATAAATGCACGAGTATTCTTTGTCAGATTCAAACTGTCCTTCTGGCCACCAAAAGACACATAAATTCAAAGAATAGATTAAAATTTCAACTGATATTAATCACGTATACAAGACATGAGAGAAGACGTGCTCAAGAGACGCTGCAAGTCCACAACTCAGGCACCTCAGATACTCTGTGAGGGGAACACATACAGTTCTGTCAGGCACTGAGTCCCTAATGAGCAGCAGCATTTCAAGAATAAATTTAATTGTGTTTGCTCTGTAAGATATTTAGGTCACTCCATAAAGTTAAATAGCAATAATGAGTACTGATTATTTTTACCAGCTGACCTAATCTAGGCATGTATTTGTGTTTTGCTGCATAAATAACTTGTGTTTACAATTCTCATCTATAATGTTAACAATGTTTATAACATCTTCTCAATAGGTAGGAATAAAATGTTAACCAAATAAATCTCCTTTCTGTTAGGAAGAAATCAGCACTCCTCTACCTACTTTTTAATCATGAGTTACAAAGTTAGATCACAGTCTAAAATGCAAGTTACTATGAAGCTTGCTGCAGTTTAATTGCTTCCTTAGGGATTTCTCTGGCATGAGGAAGTCCCCAAGTGGAATGGGGCTGATCTCCTGCTATTACTGCGAAGGACACAGTAACGGCAAGAGCAGGGTCAGCGAGCTGCGACATTTGGCCAAATCCCAGCTGCTGTGTCTCCTGCCCTGGATCAAGAACCTAGCTGTTCCAGAGCATGGATGACTGAGAGGTTTCTTACAGCCAGCCTTTTGAGATCCCATCCATTTCACAGAGCTGCCCTGTAGTCAGTCCAAAGGGCATATTCCCTTTACAACCCTTTTGCTTTTAGCCATTATCCTTTCTGGGAGGAGAGAGAGGATGGGGGAAAACATTGGTCAACACTGTTGGTCAACATTGGTCAACCACCCCTGCAGTAAGGGTCATCTTACTTAGGTAAAACACGTGGTTGATTCTGGTTCAAAACCTCCACACTATTACAATAGATTAAATTAAATAGATTAAATATTAATAGATTAAATATTAATAGATTAAACCCCATCACTCCAACCAGTTGCTTCAAGGTTGCCATAATTTTCAGCTCAGCTCAAAACCTGCCATGAAGTGGTTATCCACTTACCACAGCGGAGCATTACAACCTTGTAATTTATTTTGATAGTAAGTGACAAGCCAAAACAGATTTTATCAAATTAATGCAATTACAGTGTGTAATAATCGCATTTACCTTGCTGTTACCGATTACAAGCACATTTGGTAACTGTGCACTAGAAGACCTCTCAGTGGGATGCTGACAACACTGAAAGAAAAACTGTTGTCCTTGCAAATGCAAACATAGGCATATGCACTACTAGAACCAGTAATAATGTCACACCCAGATACAGATCATGAAGTTGTCCAACTCTTCTGCATTGCCAAGCTAGGACAGGTGATAAATCCTTCAGATCCAGTCCCTCTCTTAAACTACTCACTGGAAACAGTTCAGAAAAGAAACAATTGCAAGCTCTCTCTGTGAAAAAAACCCCATTGATTTCTATGCTTCTATTCCCCCTTTACTCTTCCAATCTCTTCTTCTACATCCTGTACACTGTCTATCCCCTAGAAATGCAAAATATATGACAGAGGGCCAACCTATTCTTTCCTTGGCATCTCACCATTGCTCAGATGCCTTCTTGGTAAGATCTCAAGGGATCTAAAGATCCCTTCTTCAGAATGGATTTTATGTAAGATGTCAGAGGGGAAAGTGACCTCAAATTTACGAACCTATCAGCCTACTGCTGGTGAGGCAACTGAGGTTAAATCAGGTTTTGTGGCATTTCATTCTCAAGAACCTCTTTGATCTGGTATTACAAATTTATCTAAATATTTTTATTTTCCAACCTAAAACATGTCTCCATCTGCAGTAAATAGAGGGAAACACTTGCTCAGAAGACACTGTGATGGAGAAACAGTAAATAGCACTTGGTATCTATGGATATAATATTAAATGGTTTCCATTTTACAGATGGAAACGTGTCTGGCCCAGCTGAGACATAGGCATTCAGAGCTTCTAAGAGCAGAACTACAGATAAATTCTCTTCTCTTACTCCTGTACTAGTGTCCCATCCACTAAACTGTACTACTCATGCTCAATTTGTGCTGAAAATACTACCAATATTTTTCATTTCAGTCTCTAGCTGACCTATCTCAGTGAGGCTTCAGCCTGGAACACTATCTCTGGGCCTCACGAGTATTTTAAACCCTTTGTTGTTGTTAATGGATTCCACTTTGTATCTGCCACATATGGGTTCAAACCTGCTGAAATAGGTTAAGAAGGACCTCAGTCCTTGCAAGTACAATCTGTAAGTCATGCATCATTACCCATAGCATAACCTTCCATAGATTTTTTTCCTGCACAAGGGACACTTCCATACCGAAGATGATTCACTTATATGGAATTCCGCCATTTGAATGTCTCACATGCACAACCATGAGCCATAAGAAAGAACTAGGGTTTCTAACATGGGTCAGAAGGCTTTCATTATTTATGAGTTTAAATTCTTGTCTTCACAATCTATGCTGCAACAAGAACGGAAGGACTGCCAGTAAGAATTTGTAAAAATAAATAAACCCAAAAAAAACACATGATGATCTACAAACAGCAATGATTTTCGAGTTTTTTTTCCAAAAATAAACATGAAGTGTATCTCATACTATTTTAAAAAAATCTTAAAATTTCAGTTGTACAAATATAATTTCAACCAAACCTTAAGTGGTTTTAATCCTCAATTAGAACACTCAAAAGCTGTTATTGGCAATATTTGTGGGCCAATTCCTCTCAACAAGTCACGGCCCCTGAGAGTTGGACTGAGTTTACATTTACTGTTGACTTGGAAATGTAGAGAGAGGTGGCCCTTGCCTGCTCTTCTCTCTTCTTTATACAGGGCCAAAAGTCACTTGACAATGCAGACTGGAAGAGTATGGTTTCCAGTTTACGTGATCTACCAGAGGTGAAGATTAGACTATACTCCCTAGATTTTCTTTCTCCAGAAATATTCTCAGATACTTTTCTATGACGGCAGTGTTTCTACTTTGTGCTGATCCAAAAGTGATTTTAAAACAGCAAATTAAATTTATTGGTATCAATAGACTGGCTTTAAAGTAGTACCCAAGCATTATTAAAATGTCCAGTGGTTTTTAAGACCTAGACCGGAAATTGAGAGAAGAACAGCAAAAATGTGCAGAAATTTGAAAGATGCAAATTAATAGACTTTTGGAGACTATTTTTAGCATCAAGTTAACATTATCTTTTCTTTTTTTTTGTTTGAATTTTGTAGTCATCTGAGATCCATCTAGCCAATACCAAAATTTTCAGCATGCAACCAGAAAGATTGTGGAGCTGAAAAGGAAACTACTTCTGCTCCTAAGACAGCTACTTCAAAGAGATTGATATCAGAAAGAATGACTCTAGAGCACCTAATGTCCTAGCTTTTAGTGCTCAACATGAATTCTACTTACCTCTTAACTGCAGTGTGCCTGGTGACTGAACAGTTTTCCCAGTGATCAGTCAGCCAAAGCATTAAACCGTCATAAGCAATATGGCCATAATCAGTCCCCGATTCTGTGTTTTTTAGTGATGTCAGAATAATTTAGATGTCCGGATATCTGAAGCAGCTGTGCCAGTGAATACATGAGCAGAGAAAATCACAGCTGCTTTGCAATTCAGGAACACTGTTTTGGGTTTTCTTAAGCATCTGGTAAATCAGATGTTCCTTTAAGGCCAAGTGATAGGTATCAATAAACTTTTATCTTGCCTTTGTGCTGGAGGAGATAAGCTTCACGCAGGTTCTGAGAGCCCAGTGTTGTCCCTAATCAAGCCTCACTGCATGGAAAACACCTACTTCTATGTCAAGGAAACACTTGCCAACAATATTACCGCTCATTTAAAGACTGTGTTGTATTAGTGTAATTATTTCAGTGTAGACAGCTTTTACCTTAAAAGGTACCTCATTAAAACTTTTAACATGAATCCAGATGCATTGGTAAGCTTATTCCATCAACAACAGTACTAACTGCAGTGACTTTAGTGACAAAAACACATTTCTACCATTGAAACTGCATCTGTACCAAGGTGGGAAGGACCACTTTAGATGAACAAATCAGAGAAGGACAGATAGAGAATTTTAATGACAGAAAGTTCCCCTGGGTTTACTAATGATCCCTTCCTGCACGGTTCTGTCCCAAAGTCACCGGCCTGTTTGACCAGGGGTTAATGCCCTCTCTTCATTGATCACCTTGCAAAGTAACCACATCCATTGATGTCAGTGGGAAATATTACCAGCTCTAGAAGAAAGTTTCTCACTAATTCACAAAGGTTTTGGGTCAGGCTGCCACATCATCCTTTCAACCAGGCTAAAGGAGCCTCAGGTGAGCAAGTTTCATTGTGAAGAGCTCTCTCTATACCATTAGGGCCAACTGCAAGAAAAATACAGTATGTTCTAAAACTGTGCATGATAAACACAGTATAAAACCAATGAAAAAGTAATATTAAACAAATAAGACCTAATAACAGATGTAAATGAAGCCTGAAACTTTCTATGTAATGACAGGAAGCTCCAAATAAAGGGTGTTGGGTTCATGCCCTTCTAAATCATTACAGTTTCCACTGAAAATATCAGCCTCCTTGAGGTTCTTAGGTTAGGGAGATTTATAGTGATAACAATAGCAGTAGTTTATTTGAGACAGTTAATCAAAATTCTAGCACTTATAAGCCCTCTGTGAACACTACAGATTTAAGAAGTTGAGCACTAAATATTCAAAAGTAAGCTTGCAATCTACGCAAGTACAGTAAATTTCAGTTATGTGTTTCATTATACTGGTGCCTTATTGCTTTTAAGGGGTTTACAACTTGGCTGTAATTATCCACTGTGGGGTAAAATTTGGCATAAAGAGAACTCTTTTCCATTTCTATTTCCAAAGAAAGTTACTTCCTCTCTGCTGGCACTGCATTCCCTGCACATGCAACACTCAGCCAGAGTTTTCGGGTGTGCAAATAAAGTAGGTTAGGTCTCTGATTTTGTGGCTTTTAAAAATATGTCTTGCATACACCCAAACCATATTGTCCCCGTATTCAATCATCTTCCATTAATTTAGCCTTCAATTTTGTTTCATGGACATGGCAAAAATACATGTAATTTGTTTATGAACCAAGTGAAATTATATATATAATTACATCAACCACGAAGGCCTTATTTTCACCAGAAAAGTCAAATTGCCAGCAGGATAGCAGGAAAACATGGTGATGGCATTAAAATCCACCAGTGAAAAAATGTCATCACTTCTGCTTCCCCACACTGTGCCAAAGGCTTCTTGTGTGCCCCCCTGAGAAAGACGTTCCTCAGCACTTCAACAGCAAAATGGAGCAACAGTAGTTTCCCACCTCAGGATCACTCTGAAAATTCACAGCTAAGCTCTTTGACAGTTTGCCAAAATCCCCAAATAAGGAAATAAATACGGTTATGCTCAGGTTCTACACTCATAACACCTTTGAGTCAAAGAGAGATGCCAGCTTCAGATGTTCTCATCCTTGTACTCAGCAGCTCATTCCAGCACTGTAGTTTGCAGCGCAGATCCAATGGTCTGTGATGCTTCCTTACAAACCAAATTGCTGAACTGACACCATCAGAATCTGGTTCCCCATTCCCTGGGCTTTTCTTTCCAGGAAAAGTACATACTAAGTCTGCCAAGTCCACAGGTGCACCCAACCTGGACAGCAAGGGGAGAAAAAGCCCTGCAGGCAGCCTGTTGAAGGAGATGGTTGAATCCTGAGTAAGGGGGCTACAGTTCACCAAAACTCTCTCTTTTGCCATGGTATGGTGAAAGTGAAAACCCAACATATGCTGTTAAGAAAGCACTCTGCAGTCACTGGGTAGTAAACATTGAGTAAATTCCCTCAAAGACAGAAAGGCATTAAAAAAAAAAAAAGTGAAAAACTGGTGGTGGTAGTGTTAAACAAATAAAGGCAAACTCTGGTGGGATTTCAGTGCTTAGAGTTTTGGGGGAATGCTCTTTTCCTGGCTATAATGCAAAGGAATGATTATAACTTCTAGGCTTGCACATGTGTTTGACATGTTTGGAGGTATAAGCTCCAAATCTCTAAGGTAAGCTGGCATCTTTGTCCAGGCAAGGAGTAGAAAAGAAATGCAAACACTGGTATTCAGACATCATTTAGAAGACAGAGGAGAAGTAACTTTCAACATTCGACTCTAGGTAATTCTATGCTATAACAACTTTCCTGATCTCTCTCTTGCTCCATCTATTCAGTTGTGCCTTAAGTTTTGCCTTATGTGCTGAGGGATATAGCCTATGTCTGTAGACATCTACTCTGTCCTGAATACAAATGTGTAAGAAGTCTGATTCCTTTTTCTGATTTAAAATTTGATTTCTCCAGATTTGGGTAGTTCCAGTGTGAATCAGAAAATTGTAGCACGGATTTCTGTATTTAAAGTTGTCAGATACTTTACAGAGATATGCCACTTTAAAGTTGCATTAATTTCTTACAATCCAACACCTTGCAGCTATAATTGTTACCTTTGTGTAACAGACTCCAATCAAATCAGGATAAGTGGCAACTCCAGAAAAATGGAAATTTGACTAAACTCCTCTGTCTATGTTGAGTCCAGGCTCACCAGGTCTCTGAAGTAGGAAAGCATAAAGTATAAATGGAATTAAACCCTAGGGGGTTAAAATACAAAACAAAAACTCTTTAGGTTTTCGTTCCTTTATGCTCCACGGTGTTTAACCCCAGAGAACCAATAAATGCAGATAGAGCACAAAAAATATGAACTCACCTTAATGTTGCATTTTTTTATAACTTCCACTAATCCAAACGTTTGCTTCACAAGTCACGTGTAAGAAAGTTTGCATGGTTTATATTCCCAGGATCCCATTATAGTAAAGCTCAAAAACAGTTCACTGAAGTATTAGTAAAACTGAAAAGTAAAAAATATTCCAGATTCTCAGCTGATAATAAATCATTTCATGTCAAGCAAGAAAAAAAAATCTGACCTCTGATTTCCAGCATTACTCATTAAAACAAGAACTACAGAAATAAATATGGTAAATAGAGTATTAATACAAATATAAATTTTTTCTATCTAAATGCAGATGGCACAATGAAGCTAGCACATCAAGTTACTAAGTCTACCTCTGTGCAGGTGAAAAACTTTTGCATTGGACCCTTACTACACATTGCTCTCCCTACCTTTCCCTTGCAACAGAATTTCGTACCCTAAGTCAGCTTAGTTGTCAGGGAGGTTTATTTGGTGTATGCTTCTTTTGTATAATTGTTTAGTTATTACTCCTACAATGCATAGCATTATCTGTAATAAGGCTGCACTATAGTGGTGAACCTCCAAAGTAACTTACGTTTCTTCATATAATCCCCCACTCAACCTAACTCCCTTGTGAGATCTGAAAGGAATATTATTCCTTTTACAGACAGAAATTCAGAAAGAAAGAAGTCCAACATTTCATAAAGAATTAGTAAGACAGCAAGAAGCTGAACTCAAGTTGTAAAACCCAGACAGTACCTCAGTACCATGAACAATACAACACATTTCAGTCCCAACACATTTCAATCTTCTGAGAATGTGTTGGCCCAAGATTCAAGGTTCTAAGTTGCAGTGGAGGAGATACAGACAAAACAAACCAACCAAATAAATTTTAAAAAAAATTTCTCTTTTGGTCTCCTTTCTAGGCAAGTGTTAACAAACAGAACCACAAACAAGTCTTTCAAAGCCCCTTTGTTAGAACTGAACCTGCTGGAACACAGCACATATTCAGGTCCTTTGCTTTGACTTGTTCCTACTGCATGAACAGAAAGAGAAAATAATGAAAGCTTCTACATGGCATTTGCATTTTGGCATGCAGGAATTTTCTCCTAAAATAAAAATCCAGACAGACATCTAGAGATGGAACATGCCAACAAAACAGCACAAGTTAATGAGAGATCTTCTTATTACAATCACCCTCATGTTTTCAGTAATTTAGTTTTCAAATTTCTTGATCCTTTTCATGCAGTCTTCTCACTACTTTTTCACTGTTGGACTCCCATACTGCACAGAATCTGATTTTGTAGGCTAAAAAGTTAGAACGAAACCTTTAGGTTTTCAACAAACACCAGTGAGAAAAAGAATGAGACAGCTACTCCTATTAATGGCACAAATACCATTTTAGTAAGTAAGGTTAAGCTTTTAGGTCAAGATTAAAATTGCTTTTCAATTAGATTTTATTTTTAACTTCATATTATTAACTTCAGTAGGTCTACACCTACGTGTAGTAATAACAATAGATACCTGTGACTGCAAGATCAAGTTTATGGTAATCAAGAGTTTGTAGAAAACTGAAAAACTAACACAGACAAAGGTACAGAGTGATTTTAAAGAAATTGGTGGTGACTTCATCACAATTCCATGGATAGAAACTGTGTTTTGGAGTACAAAGTTTTGATTCCTACATCACATCCCACGCTTCCACAGAACAAACAGTTCTCAATAAATCCATAAACTGGCATGTTCCGGGACCTGGAGCTTCCATGGTTCTCAAGAAACTTGCTCCCATTGGAAAAGTCTAAGTATCCTTAAAAATATGTACTGCATATTTAAGTAACTCCTGTTGGTAATCAAAACCATTTTTAAAGCCCACTTCTTACAAACCCGGATCCAGTTTAACTCCCACATTCAACTATGCAAGCTAAAATCCTTAGTAGTGACTTACAAAATTACCACCGCACACAAAAAAAATTGCAAAACAAAACAAAACTTTACCAAGCTCATATTGTGGCAGTAAGGATATTTACACATGGAAGTAACACAAATATATAAGCATTTTCAAAATCTTGAGCAATATTATCCTTAGACCTGGCTTTTATTTGCAAATTAAGTATGCAATTTAAAACCTAACAGTGACTAAATACAGAGGTGATGACATTAAAAATCCACTCAGTGAGACTTCCTGCGTATAACATAACAAAACACTTCTTTTCAAATCTAATTTTCAGTAATCAGAAAACTAATTTTTAGTGCTGTTGTGTTGTAATTCGATATAGTTTGCAGAGGCCAAACAAGCATCCACAGCAATAGGGTAGCATCTCCAAAATGCAATAGCTCCATATAACCAAACCGTTATATGTGTCCAAGAAGAAGAATCCATTCGCTTTTACCCTTCCTCCTCTGTTGCACTGAAGAACAAGAGGCTAAATTTCTTCTCTACAAGAGCGCGGTAGCTATGAAACTGTTAGCCCCCTAAAGGACTGGCTCACACAAAACCACACTGAATTTCTTCCACAGCAGCTGTTCCTACGTTTTGATACAGTGAGAGATTGCTCAGAAAGAGATACCACGTCTATGTGGAAACATTAACATTAAAAAGTTTTATGAGCAGATGGGGACTAAGACTGGCTCTAACACACTAACACCTGCACTATGCACCATGTTACAACATCCATAAAAAGCTGGATATATCACAACAAATAGGAAAAAGCACAAGGGCAAGCAACACAGCATATGACCCTTTCTAGTGTCACTGGAAGTAATGGTGAGCACATATGTAAAAAACAATTTGTCTAAACTAGGCAAGCTGAATAGATACAGGTGAGTTTAGGCATTGGCCATAGTTAAATAAAATCACCTCCCTACTACTTGACTTTGAATGAAAGGCACAGCATGAAGATTTCCAGCCAGAGATCATCTGAATTGGCTTTACACCTTCAGGTTATTTAAGTTTATGGACAGTCCTTTATGCAAGGAGAGAGAAGGGTCTTCCTAAACACAATACCATGGGGAGACCACAGTGGTTCCTCTCTGAAATGACAAGCTCTGAGCTGGAGAGACACAGCAAAAAAAAAGCAAAAGGAAAATGAACGTTTATTTTAAAGGGGAATAGGCGTCTCTACCACGAGGCCCTCGTAGAGGGAAGAGTAAAACGAGACCCGGCTGTCACTCCTTTCGTAATTGCGAAGACGCTGCCTCAAAGGGGAGAAAACTTCCATGGGCAACTTCCTCTGAAACACCCCAAAAAAGCATCACACAAACGCTCGTACTCCCCTTAAGTATAATTCATCTGATAATGTCTAAAATTTATTAACAGCAACTTTGAACACCGCTGAAGAGAGACGGCATTTCTAAACGAGGGTCAACGACAAACCCCTTGGAAACTCAACAAGGCATAACCGCAGGGACATAGGGGAAAGCGCAGAGAGACGAGAGGGAGCAACAAGTGTGGGGCCGGGTTTGCTTCGCCTGCAAGTGTTTCCCAAGGGCATCGCGGCCGGCGGGCCGGGCAGCGGCGGGGACAGCCGCGGGCGGGGGGAGCCGCAGCGCTCCCAGAGGGGAGAAGCGCTCGGGCCGCGGCCGGGCGAACGGGGCCGGGACGGCCCCGCGGGAGCCCCGGGAGGAGCGGCGGGGTTCGCTCCCGGCCGCCTTGGGCTCGTACCGGGCTGCTCCCGTCGGGATCGGCCTGGCCGGGCCTTGGCCGCTTCCCTCCGGGTGCAAGATACGCCGTCGCTGCCGGCCTGCGGCGAGCGGAGCCCGCCTGCCAGCGCTGCCGTCCGCCGCTTTCACGCTGTGTGACATCGCACCGCTGAACAAGGAACTGCGCCGGCCCTGCTCCCCGGGGAGCCGGGCACCATCGCTCCCCGCTCCCGTCTCCCTCCTCTCCCTCTCCCCGCGGCGCAGGGTGAACAAACACGCCGCCGTCTACCTGTGCAACACCTCCGCAACACATTTTATTTACACGGAATCAGCTCGGGGCATTGTACATTATATACAGATATTTTCCCCCTCCAACAAGGCAGATCTTGTGCAAGATTAGTAGCATCCTCTGGAGCGTATCCGACAGTCCACGGGAAATGTCCCCCCCACTTAAAAGTATCAGCTGTCAGAGTCCAAGTCACTTTTCCCGTCCTCTTGTCTCTTCTCCGGTGACGTTTTAGACGCTTTATTCCACTTTTGTGCGTTTTCTGATTCCTCCGAAGATGATCGCTTTTGCCTCCTCCACTTCGCCCGGCGGTTTTTGAACCAAACCTGTTACGTTAAGAAATTAAATTATTAGTGGGAAAAAAATAAAACTATGCAAACCCGCAGCGTGACCTCAGCCCTGCAGGAGCTCTGCCGGGGCCGGTGTGCGGCGGCCGCGCTCGGACGGAGGGAGGGAGGCGGGGGAAGCAGCCGCTCGGGTGGGACCGGCCGGGCGCCTTCAGGAGGCACAGCAGCCTCCCCACAATCGCTCACAGCTCTGCGACAGGCTCGGCCGGCTGCCCCACAGAAGGGCACTTGGAAACATTAAAAAACTTTCCCTCTGCCCCCGCAAAGCCGTCGCTCTCCTTCCGCTGGCCGAGCCGGGCTGGAGCCGCACAACGATACATCCGGTTCGAGCGCGTTTGAGTGTGAGTGGGATAGGGCTGAAGAAGGAAAAAGAAAGCAAAATACCTCCACTTTTTCCTCTCTTAAGTGCACCCTTCTGGCCAGCTGTTCTCTGGTGCCCACGTCTGGGTATTTCGTTTCCTGGAAGAGGTTTTCCAGCGCTTCAAGCTGCTCGTCAGTAAAGATAGTCCGGTGCCGTCTTTTTCGCCTGCAGTGCAGCTGGTTCAGTAACTGCAACTCCGTCCGGGACAAAGTGCCCACGTTCATGTAGGGCAACATCTGATGGGGAACAGGGGACATCAGGACTGACCCAGTGCCCTCGTAACCTACGGACAGACAGACGAGTCGACGATAGGCTTTGCATGAGATCGCTGCTTCCCCCCACTCCCGTTCCGTTCCGTTCCGTCCCGTCCCGTCCCGTCCCGTCCCGTCCCGTCCCGTCCCGAAGAAGCCCCCTCCCGCCGCCCACCCGCGCTCCTGCGGGCCGCCAGCTCCCCGCCACCCCCTCCGGCCCCGCGACGGCGGGAACAAAGGGAGCCCGTCCGCCTCGTCCCGCGCGGGGCCGCCTTACCTGCGGGGGGGACGCAGGAGCACTGCTGGGCGCCCAGGGGCGGCACGGCCCCGCAGCACGAAGGGCCCACGGGGGACGCCGGCACATGCAGCTGCCCGTAGTAGTAGTTGTTGTAGCCCAGCCGAGATCCAGTGACGGCCTGCGGCAGCGCGGAGGCGGGAGCCACCGCCCGGGAGTAAAATCCGCCGTAGTCAGAGGCGCTGCCGTAGAGCGAGTCCCCGTGGAGGCTGGGGAAGACGACGGGCGCGGCGCTCGGGGGCAGCAGCACCGAGTCCTTGCAGCGAGGTCTGGCCGCCAGGATATTGTCGATGCTGAACATGCTCACAGGCATGCCCCAAACCGTGCGGGGCAGGGCTGCGGGGACCGGCCGGGGGAGGGAGGGAGGAGGGCGGGAGGGAGGGTAGGTGGTGGCTGGGAGGGGGGGGGGAGAGGCTGGAAGGACACGAAATCGAAACTTTTCGGATAAATTTTAAAAAGGGATCGGAGCAAAAAGAATAGAGCCTTTTCCGAGGGCAGCTTGCGGGCAGAGTGTGCGTGTGTGCCTGTGCGCGCGTGTGTGCGTGTGCGCAGGATCCACCCCTGGAACTTTCCCCCCTCAACTCTCGCCTGTTTACTGATCTCAACCCAGAGGGCTGCTCGGAGTATAATCCATCTGAACCTCTTCCCTTTTTTATACCCAGGCGACGTCATCCTGGATTTAGTTCCTGGTAATATGCAGATGACAAACAAAACCAGATTTGATTTTTTTTTTCTCCCCTTTTTTGGTGGGGAAGAGGTGGGGGTTACACAAAGGAGTGAAAGCAGCCCGAGTCTGTGTATTGAGAATTAATGAAATTAACGTCATCCTTTCCATTAGTAGGCTTTTTAGAAAGGCCCCAGATTTAGGCTTGATCTCTGCTGCACCGGCTAATTGCCCAGGTTAATCTTATTAATGCCATTGTGTAGAAGTGGTTAGCAGCTCCTAGTCGTGTCTATTATGCGCCTACTTTGGTCGTGTTAGTTCACATTAGTGGGTGCGATTTCCTCTGTCTAAAGCTCAGATTCATTATTTATGCTTCGAACTGGTTAAGAAGCACTTTTTAAAAAAAATAAACTGCCACATAACCATGCAACGCCCCCCCACTCCAAGTGTTTCTGTAGCAGGGTTTGAATCTTGCGTCCCCGTCTCGGAGGACTGAAAGGGCATTGAGGAGTATGCCTTTCTCTGATTTAAGGCAGTGAAGCAAACAACGTCTTCACTGAGTAACTGAACTATTTTTTTTATTTTCCTAGGTCACCTGGCGGAACAAGGATGCGTGAAAGTTGTAAACTTCTCTCTCTTTTTCTTTCTTTTTTTTTTTCTTTTTCCATTTTTTAAACAGATCCAGACAGGTATCACTTTTTATTTTTGAAACAAGCCAAGAGATGCAAATGTTAAAGACCAGTGCCATCTCAAATTCCCGGTTGTGGTAGGTATTCCGATTTGCTTCTGATCTATCTTGGTGCTTATTTCTTTTCTTTTTGATCTTTAATTATCTAGTTTAGAAAACAAAGTCCATAAAGTTGCAACGATACAGAGAACTTTATATTTTGCATGTTCCGTGAATTTTTAAATGGAGACATTTTAAATCCCTAAAACTCTTCCTATTAAGAGGTTTGGCTCTCCTGGTAGCTGGCTCTTGTGATTTACAGAATACTTCGTCTGTCACGACTGTCCCTGGGAATCCACAGGAGGTGAACTGAATAAGATTAGACTATTTACCCCATCAACTCTCCATCAAAGAAGGTAGGAAATTGTACGCATGAAATGAAAACAAGCCATTAGAGTCCGTTTACGAGGAACACATTATTTTTCCTCACCAAAGAATATCCTCGTTAGCGCTTACTCGCACTTTATCTTTATCCTTCCTTTCCTCGATATTCCAGGATTTAAAACCGCACCTGACAGTGATCTGAAACCTCCTTCTAGCGAAAGACTAGTATTAACGTTAAAGAAAAAGAATGCCAAAACTACGTTCTTGCTTTGTTGATACATCGCAACGTGAATAATTACTAGCATCAGTCTTTACTTCAATTTGTCTGCGTATCAATTTCTGTACGCCTTTGGCATTTAGACCTGAACTTCGTGCAAGTTTTTCAAATTTAATGAAAAGTGAAACTATTTGACAGAGGGCTCGGCGATTTTTTGTTAGATTTGGGAATTTTTTTTCTGTTGATGTTTTGAGAGTTTTCTTTAATTTTTGTTTGTTTGTTTGTGGGTGGGCTTGGAGAGGGAGTTTGGGTTTGTTGGGGTTTTTTGGGCAGTAATTCCCTGAGTGCAGCCGGTTATACTGCATGCAGCGCAGCGCCTGCTTAATGCCGCCATCGGGATGCTCGTTCACGTCCTCAGCGGCTCCGCAGCAATACGCGGCAGCATCCCCCCGGTGGCCTGTGCACCCCGGCGGGGAGCGGGGCTCCGGGCGAGCCGGGCTCGGGGTCCCCGGGAGAGCCAGGCCTGAGGGGAGGCCGGCAGCGGAGGCACGGCCCGCTCTGGCCCCGGCCCGGAGTGGAACATCCCGCGGGTGCCCTGGGGGCTCGGGGCGGGGGGCGGCGAGGGACGGGCGCTGCGCAGCGGCGGGAGAAGGACGGCGGGGACAGCGCTCAGCCCCCGGACTGCCGCCCCTCGGGGAACAAACCGCGTGACCCCCGCGGGGGCTCGCAGGTGGGGACACCCTCCGTGGGGACACCCTCCGTGGGGACACCTCCGCCGGGGCCGACTTCTCGGGTGTTTAGCATCACTCGCGTCAGAGCTTCACCTCCGCGCCCGTCCGGCTTCTCCCAGGTGAAAGCAGCACCGCGGGACGCGAGTGGGCACCGGAGGAGCCGCGGCGCTGGCGAAGCACACACAGCTCGGGCTGTGAGAGCTCGGCTTCCCAAAGAGTTTTTTGCTCCCCTAACGGGTGATCCACCACGCTGCAAAGCTTACCTTTATTCCTAATTTGAAAATTATTTTTTCCAAATAACTTGTCCCCCCAGTGGGGAAGTTTTCTGTTATTTTGTTTTGTTTTAATCTGAGTCGCCTTGCCGTGAAACCCCCGGTTTTGATACCCGCTTCGCAAAACCCTCTCTTGGAGTTTCTCATTTCCCATGCGCTCTTGGCTAACCTGGCAAACGGAAAATTGTGTTAAACAAACAATCAGTTGTCACACAATGTCGGGGTGAAATTGTAATAACAAATGAAACACAAGCAAATTGTGCTGCATAGTGTTGCTAAGCAATTGTTTGTTACGGGAGGGTGGTCACAGCATGGGTTGAAAGAGGGATCTAAAGAGGAGCATAGCACTGGGCAGAGCAAGCTGTTAGGTATGAAATACAGTAAACACGGCGCTGATTTTCAATATTATTACCCAAACACGATTTCATACAAAGCAATCACCGTACACAAGTCTATGAAAATGCGCTTGTTGAGAAATCGAACTTTTTTTTTTACTTTAATATATTAAGGAATAATTCCGGGGATGCAAAACGCACCCACCGCCTTCCCGGTGGAATCTTTGACCGGCCTGGCGGTGGGAGAGGCACCAGGACTGCCGGCCGGGAGGGGCTCGGGGCACCGCACCCCAGCCCGCCCGCCCGCCCGGGGCTTGCCTCGGGCCCAGGTCCCGGCTGCGGCTCCCGCCCCGCGCGAGGGATAACGAGGGGGTGAACCAGGGGTTTGGGGGATGACCGGCGGCGAAACCTGCACGGAAACGGCGCTTCGCGGCACATCTCTCGCTTATAAATGCCATCACCCTGCAGCGTTCCCCACGTTTGTTTCAAATTGATTGCATCATTGCTTCACCAGGAAAAAAAAAGTATAAAAGTCATACGACGCGAAATTACGGTAATTTGTTCCCAGAATAAACTTATCTTGAACTGATTAGGAGAGTCAGTCATTTGAAAACGACGCAGAAACGCGGTTGGGGTTTTTTTCCAAAAGCTTCCCTCTAACAATATCAGCTTCTAAAGTTTTCATTCATATAAACTTTATTAATGAAGATCTTTTATTTAAATGTCAAGGGGATTTGAAATTTAGAGTAAATTATGAAGCATGCATGTCTTGCCAAGTCATGGGTCAAATGCATTTGTGAAAAACTGCTAAAAGAGCATATGGTTTTGAATTTTTCTACAATGACTAGTGTTTAAATAAATTGCTTGTACTGCTTAACTTCATGTATAATTTTGACAGAAATTGGCCTATAGCCTTTTGATATGTAAACATTTCAGGCTTTTATGCGGTATAAAAAGACACTTGCTTTTTGGGATCAGCTAAAGCAGTCACCCTGTAATTCAGAAAACTGGCACCTAACGTTACATTCTTGCTGCATTTCAACTTTCAAGTGGCAGCATAAGGGGGGAAAAAGAGAAGGGACATTTCAAAAGTAATTGGAATTAAAAACTGCGAATGAGGTGAGAATGTGCCACTCACTGTCTGATTGAAATGGATAAACCTTAGCACTAAAAAGAATTCTCTGTCTTGTTTTCTAAAAAACAACAGAGGAATCAGTGAAAACAGGCTTCAACGTAGCACAGACCTGACTCGCATGTCAAATTAATGCCTTAAAACAAAGTCTGTCTAAAGTACGAATAGGTGTGATGAAGAAAATCCAGATATCCCTTCTGAATTCTGTCAGCTGTTTCTCTTCTACAGACTATCTTGGGCTGTAAAAATTGAAACAGACTTTTATACATGGAATATTGCATACAATGTATATAAATACACCACAACCCTTTGAAATGCCACTTAGCTAGCTTCACGTTCACTTGCATTTCACCAGTTCTTAAGTCTTTTGCAGTTTTTGCTCCAGTAAACATTCAATTGACTTCAATGAGTGTCTTGTTTTGGTGGTGTGTTTTGGTTTTTTGTTTCAGGGTTTTTTTCGGGAGGGGGTATGTGGGTTTGTGTGGTTTGGGTTGTTTTTTGGGTTTCTTTTTCTTATGAAGAGGAGACTAGAATGTGATGAGGGCTTCAGGATACAGTCCATAAAAGTAGTGGAGTCACTCAGTTTTAAGTCTCCTTAAACTAAAATGATTTTGTACATGTATAAACCCACCAAGCTACTGAATAAATTCATTTATTACTAATATATCTGTCTCACATAAATAAACCTCCTAATGTTGATTAGATGGATAAGCCTAGCACAGTGCTAGACAGAACAGGACCTGGATAGTTGCCTGGTGCCAGACAGCTCAATATGTTTATTTCCTGTGTGCTTTAGTGGGGACTAAGCTGAAGTTGGAAAAAGGTTTAAATGAACTATATAATTTCAATCTGTTACTGTAGTAACATTTGTATTTATTGTATATGTCAGTTAGTCATACACAGTGTTCTCAAGATACACTACCCCTTTTGTTAGTGGTCAGAGGTGATTTTTTTCAGAATTGTAACAAGTCAACATAGACAAATTCTGCTATAGACAATTCAAATGCTATAGCAATTTAAACACTGGTATGGATTCAGTCTGATGTGATATAATCTAATGAAGAAAGTAGAATCTCTTGTAGGTTTCCATTAACTTGAACAAAGGAAGTGAGATTATTTTGCAGGTTTCATGCGTATTCCAATGAACAGCATACTTGGCAAAAAAGGACATGTAACATTAATGACTCAGCAAGAAAAAGGCTTTTCCTCTTAGCAGAGGAATCTGCATCTAAACTGAGCAGATTGTTGTAAAGAAGAATCTTTTGCAATAGTGTATCTTTACAAGGGGACAGTGAGGTCAAACACTTTGGGTCCTTGGCTACAATTGCAGGAGTCAACAGGAGAATGCCCTGCTACTTGGAAGTTTTGTTTTCCATCAAAAGCAGTTTGAGTGCAGTACTTTACTCAAAGATACTGTGATCAAACCCATTCAAGCTCGGAAAAGTGGGATGATCTGGACTTCTACATTAAGAAAAATTTCATTCCTAGAGATGTGCTGGAGAGGCTGACATAGCAGGTCTGTTGCACACACATGACTGACCCAGGTTTCAAAAATGATTCTCAATCGCAGTACAGCCAACAACCAAAATTTCTCCTGGAAACTGAACATACTGTAGCAGCGTGCTTACCAGCTTCAAGACAAGATGGCTTCACTCTAACCTATTAGTACTTCGATTTTTCTCTGTAAGGATGAGGTCATTCTAATCCCTCATGTTATACATACAGTCACACATAATGGTAGATAGGGAGATATGTGTGTGTATCTGTTCCCTACAAACAGTGTGCATAAGCTGTGCTCATTATGTTATTAGGCCACTTTCTATGCCAGGGTTTGTACTAATAGAAGTAGAGCAATTAAAACAAACAAACAAACAAAGACAGAGGACCATTTTCCTGATTGACAGACATAAACCAAACTAAGACTTCTGTTGTTGATTTGCCTTTTTCCAATAACTGAACTTTTTGGATCGTCATGTAGCACACTGGATTTTAAACCACGAGAGATCCTGAGCACACACAGCTACAAATCAACAGAAATTGTGTGTGGTCAGCACTTATCATTCCACCCAAGTATTTTAACATTGGCTAAAGATCTTCTTTGTAGTATAAACTGTACATACTTAGTGCCACCAGAACCTCTCCTCTCTCTGAAAATGTCCTGGAGGTTACACCCAAAGTAGCTCTTTATTTGTAATGCAAAGAGCCTCAAAAGTCTTTGCAAGGGAGTTAGAGCAACAAAGCCAGCTTTAAAAATAAATAAGTCAACTGTACAAAAGACAGCTACTGCATTGTTTTCTGTACCATGTACACGATGTATTTTCAGACTTCCATGGTTTTCTATGAGCTTTAGAGTTTGTGAAAAGGACTAGTCTAATTTAACAGTGTTTACCATGGTGGAACTAGAACTGGAGCCCAATCCCACACCTATGGAAGTCTGCTTGGTACTTGCCAGTGATTTTGAATCAGAAGTGAAACAGAGAGTATCTTCCAGCTAAAAGTCACATTATCATTTCCAAACACTGTATAACTGAAACCTAGTAGACTTTTTTTAGTGAAATGTGCCAAATACATATAATGAATACATATCATTTGCATTTTTTATAAATCCAGGAAATAATAATAAAAATTAAGGTCAAAAGTAAAAAAACCAAAACAACAAACCTGTAGTGGAGAAATATATGATGGAGGGTAACAGATTTGAAGTAGGCAAGGCAAATATGCCAGAAGGAATTACAGAATTACTATCTTGGTTAGATGATGTTTTGATAATATCATTGAAATGAATATCACTATGATCTGTTACAGTGACCAGTGCTTAACATTAGACAGGAAAACAAGACCGTCCAGTGCAGTAACTGAAGTGGAACAACTATTATATTTACCTACTAATGCTCTCAACTTTAATCTATGTCTCTACCACACTGTCAGTCAACCTTGTCCCCATTTGTGTTCTAATTTAGGCAAAAATTGCCTATTCCCAGCAAAGATAATTTGCTGGAACAACAAATTTGAGTCCTGGATAACACAGGACTCAAACCACTAGATGACAGAACTAAAAAGTTATGTTTATATGATATCTTAATATTTGGATTTTGTTTCTTTTTGGTATTTCTAAAGATATTTTAATTTACAATACTGATGTACTGAAGTGCTTTGATAGATTTCTGAAAGCCACCAGAAAATGTTAAATTTAGTTATGATTAACTTGAAGTCTAGATTAATTTATGGTTATTCCCTTCTTAACTAACCATCTAGTTCCAAACTAACTAGAACTAGATTTTTTGAGTCCTGTCATACGTGTTCACATCTAGTTGAAAATTTGCAGCATGTACCTTTTATACTTTGAATCTCATCTAATGAGACAAGGAATTTTTTATAATTTGGGATTATATAATGTTTTGGAGCAACAAGTATGTCTTCCGCTCCTATGAATCAGGAATATTATGCCAGTATTTATCCATTTGCAACTGTCTCCAGACACTTTGCCTTTTGATTTCTATTTGCTTTCTAATTCCTATGCACTGCTTTCACATAGCCCAGTCTCCAAACTTTTGTTTTTGAAGGGAACTCTGTTCTTTTAAGAAAATGTAAATTCAGAGTTTTTTTGATGGATTTGGTCCAAAGTTTTAGTAAGAAATGCAAGATCACAGTCTGGGCCTGATGCCTGTTTCAAGAGGTCAGTGTGTTGTGCAGTTAGATAAAACTCTGGACTAGGAACTGAGCAGAGAACATGATACAGCAGCCAAAAGTCAGGGATATTTCCTTTTTCAGAAGTTTTATCAATGACATCCTCTTTATTTATGTGCTGATGTAGCACAACGTGCTTTTGGGAGTGAGGATGAATCCTTACATGACTTTTGCCATTGGTAAAGATTCTCTCGGAGAGAGAATAATGGCTCTTTCCCCATTCTGCCTCTGGTAGTGGACATATCAACATACATTAGCAACTGATTTGAGGATTAAATACTCTCAAAACTTCGGATGGATGGATGGATGGATGGATGGATGGATGGATGGATGGTATCTGCATTTCTTGTGCCAATTCTTCACTGTGGTTTAGCCTCAGGGTAATAAACACACATTTGCTACAACATTGAGAAAATCCAGTGGTCGTAAGATATTTTAGGAAAGATCTAACCAAGGAAGTCAGTGCATAAAGAATGTTAATTTGTATAGCACTCTGGTATACTCTGAATTTCCACACGGAAAAGGTTTTTTACCGAGGGTATTTTGAGCCTTTCAGCTATCTCATCATATGTACTGTGAGCATCTGCACAGCTTGAAGAATGCAGTGAGTTGCAAATCTTTTCCCTACCTTTCTGCATGCTCCTAGAGAGACACCATAGTTCACAGAGCAGGCTTACTTTAAAGTAAGCTGTGGCTTTTACCACTTCATGTTCAGAAGTGACCTAAAAAAAAGGAAAGGCATCCCACTTAAGAGCAAAATTCTTACTGAGACTCCAGATGTTCTCAGAACCCCAAATTTTAGCTCAATAGCAGCTCTCACAATAACTGTCTGTACAAAAGTTTTGCTTTCCAAACCTTTGAATTTCATGTTGGTTACAGAATTTGCTGTTTTGAACAGAGCATGAAAATGGATTTGAAACAGCAGTTAGTGACAGCAACATCTACCCATTTTCATCATTAATTTGGTGCTCTATCTGAAGGGTTATCTGCCTGTGTATCTTTAAATATTGCAAAACCCATGATAGGTGTCATGTGAACTTCCAGTGTATATTCATTTTGCAACATATGTAAGATAAAACTTATAAAAGTCTGGGGTAAGTTTCAGAACCTTTGTAACTCAACCAATTCTCCAACAGACAGACATATTCTCAGTCTGCCCAAAGCAGGTAGTGCACTGTTTTGGTTTCCTTTGATTGAAAAATATTTTCTTTAAAAAGACATCTTAAGGCATCCGTCACCAGATGACTAATGCTTTAGTCTAGCTATCAGAGTTTAAATCCCACTAATTTTAGGTTTTCCTAACCTCAGCCTGCCCTATTGCAGCAAAAGGAGACTGGCCCATGTTGAAACATTAGCAGGATCCAGGGAAACCAGAGAATAACTTTAAATATTTTGTACAAATATTCCCTAGTCTATACTCTGGCCCAAACAACTGGATTCTTAATTCTAAAATGATTTAAACATGAACATCAAGTTCTGGAAAGAGCTATATTGAAAGAAATCTGACTTGCTTGTGCACAGGATGTCTTGACTTCAGAACTGGCTGTGGTTAACAAAAGCATTAACTTGACACGCTGTTTGCTTGCTCTGTCCTCAAAGAGGGAGTGATATACAAACAGTCTTTAGACTGTGTCTTAAATTTTCTGGACTGTATTCCACACTCGGTTGTGTTGCATGTTGCGAAGTCTCAAACAAGGCTCAAGGAGGAAAATTGAAACATTCACTCTTAAGCAATCCAGGAGTTAGACTATGCACAGCAATTCCACCAACACACTTATTCTGAAATCACTGAACTGGTGCTGTTTCTCCATTAAAATCCAGAAGAAAAAATCTAGCAATTACAAATGTAACACCTTTAATGCTGAAACTGCATTTGAATTTTCTGCCTGCTTGCTGCATGTAGGGCAATTCTGTGCTGAGAGGGACTGCAATAGTATAGATAGTGTTCATAAGGACAAAGAACTGTGCGGCATAAAGTTGAACAATTTCTGTATTTTCTTTCCTGTGGATTGCTCAAGTCCCATTGACCTGTCCAGCCTATACAACTTCCCTCTCACCCTCCCGCTGCTCTGTTAGTCTGGCTGCTGTCTATCTGTCACTTGAAACTGAGGGCTGATTTCAAACACCCTCAAGCCTGACTGGTAAAACACATGGTTTTCTCTGATGTGTCATTTACAATATTCATTTAGAGGGATTTAAATGGAGCCTTGCTCTTACAGATTGAAGGAAAGTAAAAGTGCCGTAAGAGTCTATTGTTTCGGCACTTGGCTGCATGTTGCAGAATGTTGCATAGTGATGCGTTGATAAGATAAAATATATGCTACCAGAAGCAAGTCAGAGGTTTTTCTGTTAAAACCACTCATTGCTCTGTGGCACTGTATAAACAGGGCAGAGCAAGGGACAGTAGAAGGTGTTCAGGAAAGGAAAACACATTTAACATTCATGCCATCCTACACAGGATTTTAATATATAAACACATACAAATATATATAGAGATCACAACATTTCAGGCGAGAAGCAAGTGTCAACGCATTCGAATTCCCAACACTGATAATCCACTCAAACAGCAACCACCACAGATTTCCTCGGATATGTCTGACTTTGTGTAATCATGCTGTGCTTATAATGCACACAATTTCAGAACGCCAACTGCAGAAACTTGCAATGCAGGCAGTAATCCTCAAGGGCTAAAGCGAGAGACGTGGCTTCAGATACGATCAATTCTATAGCACTGGTTTATAAAGTCTGCATTTTTTGCAAGATCAAAATGTGACGTGGTGTTCCCAGAGGCAAGTAGGAAAGTTTGTGCCACTGCCTAGCAAAGGTGATGGCTGAGCTGTCCTCCTTTCCCTCTCTTGTCACTTTGTTTTCTACGACTGATCTGAAGCAGGGTAGGTGACCCCTGAGTGACAGGGAAGCTCGAGCAGCTCAAGCCCCTAAACAAGCCACATGGGCAACAAACTGACAGAGAGAGAATTTCAGCAAATCTACATTACCTTTGGTTTTAACAGGAGTTGGACTAGGTTTTAATTCAGATTACATTGCAAATACCTTCCTGTGGGATAACTGGCTAATTGCAAGTCTGGATGAAAACCACAGGACCTCCAGGGTAATTAAAACTCTCAAGAAAGCAGTACTTACTCTTAGGGAAATTACCTTGTTGTTGACACTGGGTGTAAACCACAGGTCTTCCTATTCCTTCTTCAACAGGACATTAAATCTGGTTAGCAAACATGAAAAGAGCTGAACACTTTAATACCATTACAGAAAGCTCTGCTAGACATCCCGCTGTTCAGGGTCCAAAGTGTCACTTTTGTTACTGAATTCTTGTTCTGTACTGACCTTTTAGACCACAGCTACAGTTGTGGTGGTACAACACGTTCTCCAGTAATTTGTTCTACCTCAAGCAAGTTGTAGATTATCAATATAATGTTAGTGTGATTTAATTTTAAATACTATTTTGAGATAACCTTTGCACTAGCCAAGCACTACGAACCACTGACTGCTGGTTTAACTACGTTGATTTTAGCTGAATTCAACTGAATTAAGAAAGATTCAAATCAAATTCGAACCAGCCCCTCCAGATCTGAGAGAAATAATACTGGACCATACAAGGTTTTCGATCAGTTCAATTAATCCAGCATAGAAAAAACCCTAAAAATAATTCAGTTGTCAAGCAGATTGGGAAAAAAGTGTTTTTTATACATTTAAGAGAAAAGCTTTTGGGGCTTACTCTCTGCCAGTGTATCAGTGGATTATTTCTAAAAGCTGAAAGTATTTAGAGCTACCTTTTATGAGAAGTGGGCCAAAATTGAAAGAACAGATCTGAACTCTTGAATTTGCGGGTTGGAATGTAATTCTCACACCTATTTATCCAGCCTTGCCAGACTTATTACCACTACTTGAGCCCTAGGAGTGAACCTACTTTTACAGCTTTGTTTCCTGATCAGATGCAAAATTGCAATCCATGTATTTTATGGTTTGGGAATACGCAGAGCCAAAACCTTGTAGAGCTCCATTGCACTCAAGAACAAGTATTCTCATCAAGATCACCTAATATCCCAGGTCTTCTATTTGGAACTGTATTTTTCTGAAGATGCTTGTGGGATTTTACTGTGATGTAAGTGAAGCACAGCTTAATGCACAGCCGACACCAGAATCTTCAAACTCTGTCTCTGTCTGCTCCTCCCAGTAGCTGCAACTAGTCTGGAAAACCAGTTGATCTAGTGCCAATTGCTCAGGCAAACAAGCAGTGTTAGCACTATTTGATTTCTGAGCTTTTTTTTTTACTTTTTAAAGCAAGCTATTCATCCCACACACCTTCTAGACGTTAATTTTTAAGCCACCTTCGGTTTTTTTCCCAAACTATATGCACAGATACAAAAGTAATCCTTGCACTCTTAAAAACATGGAAATTACAGCATGTAGGACTTTAAACTGCTTGAGAGACATTTGGGAAAAGAGAATACACATTCACTATGGACAAAACCGAGTTGCTAACCAATACAAACGAATGTAACCTAATCTATCTACAGCAGTACCCTACTGAACACCTTTGCCTCCTATTATACAATTCTGCCACAGCAATAAAATCAACTGTCTGCAACAGTTTTAGTTTGTTGTATGGTTAATACCAATAATGTACTCAAAATTGATGTTTAACAGAGTGAACTGATTTGTTAGAGTGTTAACAGCCACAGACTTTAACTAATAAACAGATCATTAACTGCTGGTAATAAACAACTTGCCAGGATCATTTATTATTTAAGAACATACTTTGTCTTAAGAAAAGATGGCCCGCATAATTTTATCTATGACACCTTTCTGGCTGCCATTCAAAGTGGGAGGCACAGATGAAGCCACAGAGAAACTATGCTGAACACACTAGATCATGAAAATTCATGAAAAAATACTAGTTTTCATGAGAAAGTACTCACAAGAAATACATTAACTCCTTACACTGTTCAATAATATAGTCAGCATTTTTACCAAGCTCTTGTTTTTAATATTGACTCTAATTGTAATGAAAGGAATCTAATTTCTAGTTCTGATAAAAACTGTAACATCTTCATCCTTCTTTTACCACATGGGATGCCACCGCAGCAAGCATTTCCTTCTGGAAGTAGTTCTGAATGGGAGATATTATTTAAGTATATAAAGAGTTTTCATAACGGAAGAGAAAAGAAGTTAAAGGGAAAAGCCATGCAAACTTTGTTACAGGAGAGGAACGTAAAAAGGTAGCTTGAAATCACTCATTCTCAGGAAACTTTTTAAAAAGCTGAAAAGTTGTAAATACATTGCCTAATTACTCTAGATGATGACTGGAGATTTGGAAGGAACAAAAGAAAGTCCTTGTCTCCCCATGGTTTCTAAGCCATTCCGTGTGTAATAAAACGAAGTCACACAATAAGATAGACTTTGCATATTGGAGCGTCCTAATTTTGTCAATATTTGAAGTTCAACAGTGTGGTACCACTGTAGTTTCCTTTTGGTTCTCACTTCTGAAAGAGGTGATGTGGCACAATGCCAATCTGATTGAAAAGCAGAGACACCTTCTAAGACTATTACAATAAATCAAAGTTACCAAAGCAGCCAGATGAAGATTTCCTAACCTCCTCCCTGCATTATTTCAATAACCTTATTAGTCAAGCCCGTAAAAATACAACCACATGTTCTGAATAAGAGTGAGAGATAAGAGGAGCTCAATGACAGTTTGCTGATATCCAGATTTTAGATTAAGAATCACAAAATACTGATTTATTTTGTAGTATCTCCTTAGAGCCACCAACATAAATTATGAGATTATTATTTCTAGGCACTGTGTAAATAAACTGCACAAATACCCCAAAGAAGCTATAGGCTGAATGCAAATGCAGTCTCAAGACTGCAGTGTCAGCCTTTAACAACCCTGCTGAAATGTACATATAACACTTTAATTGCAGACAGCTGAAGGATGACTTCTTTACGCCAGATCCTTACAAGTGAAGAAATGTAATTTAAAGAAAATTTTTCATTACTTTTTTTTACATCCCTGTGCAAGCTCAGGCGAAGGCATTTTTTAATATCATTGTTAAAATAATTCTGACCTTAAACTAAAATAAATTGGCTATTACTTGCAGTAAGAAAAAACCCCTGTATTTGCATGCTGGTTGGAAAAATGCTTCTACTTAATTGCTTGTGGAAGAAGCAATTTATTTATAGACATACTGTGCAGGAGGAAATTTGGCTCTCCTACCATATAATAAGATGCATGGCACTCTGCCAGGATGCTGGCTATCCCCGGACATTGGGTGTTCCATATACCATGAATGTGGAATTGCACTGCCTGTAAACAGAGAAGGCTTGTTTTCCAAGGACACTGTACGACATGATTTTTCTTGAATGAAGAAGTGAAAAATTAATGCAACAATTATGAATTTGCAAGAGCAGAAACTTTCTTTTTTGTATTTATCACCAGTTGCATTAGTCAGCTAATGAGTAGCTAAAACATATTACTTGTTATTCTTCCTTATCCCATTTAGGGAAGATGCCGAAAATCTCTGGTTTTATGGGTTTTGAATATAATTCTTCTAAATCAGGGTATTACACAAATATTTCCACACAGCAGGATGACTCACATAAATAAGTAAGTCAAGACTGGGATTTACTAATCTGTCAGTGACAGTATATCCAATTAATTCCTCTGTTTATTTAGGTAGGAGTTTTTTGCACTTTATTATCTTCAGTCTGTTTGACCACAGGGGAGAGAAGGCCTTGGGAGGGGGAGTGGAAATAGATTTTTGAAAGGGAGCCATAATTAGCTCAATTCTTGGATTGAGCTCAGGAATGTTGTTACTGCTAAATAGCTCCTTAAATGGAGTATTTATAAACTACAGGCAAAGCTGTAATATTAAAAGAGAAGAAAACCCAAAATCAAATATATTTAGACGCACAACCCCTAGGTTAATGCCCTGGCATGATGACATAATCCAGCTCAAGGGATGGGAAGTGAAGAAACTTTTTACTGATGGCAAATCAGAGCATTGCACACAGCCCTGTTGGAGCTGATGGAGGGGCCTCAGGGTATCTTCTAGCTACCCTATCTGAGAATATAAATGTATTTAACATTATACCCACACAGCCATGCCCTATCATGCCCTGGACCCAGCTCCATTTGTTCAAAACACATTTATTTTTTTTTTATCACACACAGACTACATGGTCCAAACCAACTCCCCTGGAAGACACTTGGACTTCAACAGGGACAAATTCAGGACCAAGCAAAATAAATCATTAAGCTGTGATGCAGAGGATTTGTGCCAGACCTCCACATAAGACTAAGTTTAATCATTGCAGATCAGGGTATTTGGGGACAACATCAATTTTGTAACTTCATAAAAAAAATAAAGTGAGGCATGGCTTGTCCAAAATTTCAGATTATTTTCCACATTTAAGAATTTTTCATAGAAGAACTTTTATTGCAGTGTAATATCCCAATGAAGCTTGTTGAATGCTTTTCCAAGGCTATACCATCTTTATTAAAAAATTATAACATTGCCTCCTGGACACAAGGAGAAAAGAAATAATCTCTTTTTCAGATTAAGTTCTTGAAAGCTTGCAATAGTGGAAAATAAATCTTACAAATTCTCTCTCAATTTCCATTTAACATATCCTGGTCCAAACACAGAGACAGTTGTCTCCGAAAGATGCTGCAGTGCATTTATAAATTGCAGTAATACTGTTTCCTTGACAAATCCATTTCAAATACAATAAAAAACTTAATGGGATTAACTGCTTGGAAATTTAGTTGAAAAGTTTAGCTTAACAGAGTAAAACCCACTGTGTTAACACATTAAAAGTGCAAAACAAAATAAGGAGAAATGCAAAACAGAGAAATAGATAAGCATTAGACATAGAGACAAAATCAAAAGAGCAGAGAAATAGAGAATCAATGTTTGCACCTGGATGCAAGTTGCTGTGTATGGCTTTGATCCCAAAGCGTGCAAGCCACGCTCCACACGGAGCCTGCAGGCAGGACTTCAAAGGGACCCTGTGGTGCTGGAGCCCCTGAGCCCCCACAAGGGAGAGCCAGGACAACCTGAGACTCTGTGGTTGAATCCTAGCACGGGAAGGAGCCTCCTCCTGGTCACACCAAACAGATAATCCTAAAAGCTTTTGTCTGTCATTGCTGCAGGAGTTGGTCTGACCAGCACAAACAGGACTCTGGTGGCAGCCTGACACAGCGTGCATCTTCACTGGCACCAGTGGCCAGCGTTGCTGGGACGCCCATCACGACTTTCAACACCTTTAGAAGAGGGAGTGGGGACACAGAAATGCAATATACCTTTTCTGAAATATATATACATACAGGTGCATTTATATATAGAATCACAGAATATTCTGAGTTGGAAGGGACCAACAAGGATCATCAAAATCCAACTCCCAGCACAGCAACATCCCCAAAAGTCACACCATGTGCCTGAGAGCATTGTCCAAAGGCTTCATGACCAGGCTCTGTCAGGCTGGTGCTGTGACCACTTCCCTGGGGAGCCTGTTCCAGGGCCCAACCGATCTTTGGGTGTGTATATATGTGTGTGCATGTGTGTGTACATATCCATGTGTGTGTATTTATGCGTATGCCTATGAATTTGTGTGTATGTGTGTATATACAGATATACATATGAGAAAGATTTCTCCTACAATTTTTCCTTTGACCGTTTTATTTAAGATGCAAAACTCAAGGGGGAAGGAAGAGGGGTCATGGGAATCGAAAGTCAGCTTCCTAACTGATGTTTGTGAAACTTGATGAGTAAAATGAACATGGCATTTCTGACTTCCTCTGAGGAGATATTGTAATAAATACAGTAGGTAGACCTTTATGTGTGCCAGAGAAAATGATCAAAACCCTGTAGCCAGCTCTGTTTGGTTTGGCATTGCCTATACTACAATAGATATATGAGTATAAATAGAATGTGGCAGGATCATGAGCTGAATTAAATATTGATTGGTACAATATAAACATGCACAGAATAATAAATGGTGAAATAACACACTGTCATAATTTATTACTTTTTCAATCAAAAGTTCTTTCCAAATTGTTTTTGTATTTGAAGACAAACACATTCCTGCATGTTTATCATTTGCAAGCATGTGCTTTTTTGTGCTTCTTTCTGGTTGTGGTTCTTACTGGATGACAAACCACCTTGGGTACACGGTGCTGGTTTTATTCTCTTATTGGAGAACAGAAAACAAGTCATGCAGGAAACAATAATAAGAGTTTCAACTTTTTTTTTTTTTTTTGGTAAACCTTTCCACTAACACAAATGATTGTGGTCACTTTTTACTGCATAGGATTTAAAACATTTCAAAGTATCCTTCAAGTGAATCTATTCTATCCATCACTTCTCCCCACCTATTCCTCAGCCATTCCTATGCACTCTGTGCACACAGCCAAAATTAAAAGATTTTCCTATCATGGTGCATGACTTATGAATTTTCCTATTTAAAAAAATAAAAAACTGCAAGCACAGATTAGGTGCCAGTTATCAATTTTTTTTTATGCAAAATTCTGCTAGTATTTCTATATGTTATATTGTTAGATGTAGAAATATACCAGGGCATAAATCTATATTGACCATACAAACACCCTGTTCCCCTCTGTTTTTGTAGACACTTCTACCTGTGAAGTCAGTAGTATATGACTTAAATCTGGAGCAGCAAACATAAAGATCTAAAAACTTGTGTTTTGTAGTTATAACTGTGCACACATATGTATACATACACATAACTATTGAACACATTTAAATTAAATTAATATTTTTTTAATCCATAAACATTATAGGAGGTCTGCTGTCAGCCTCAAAACTCAGAAGTTCTTGGTTAGAACCAAAGACAGTTAAGCTGAACTTAAAAATGGAATTTAAAAGTATTTGGCCTTTACCTTTGCTTTAAGTCTTTAGGGCTCAGACTTGCAAAATTTTCTCTGCAACTACAAGATCTACAGGCATTGCTTTTCAATGAAAGCTGAGAATCACAGCTAATGAGATGTCTCCAAGAGTTGGCGCTTTATGGAAAAACACCAAACACCATGAGACTTGTAATAAAATGATGAATGTTGGAAGCACTGTTGTAGTGTTGCTTTCAGAATATGATTATTGTAAAACACAAAATCGTTCATGCTAAACCAATGTTTTCATATTAATACCTCTACATTTGGTACTTACACTGACAGGCTGAGAGTTACATGGCTGTTTTTTTCATATCACAACAATTTACATAACCATGACAGCAAACTTCAGTTGCTAAAAACTACTATAAACCAAAGATTGAGGAAGGGAAATGGACTATTTCTCTGAAATATGATTCTTGTTCCTTCTTACTATGGCTTCAATCTGAATTGTCATCCTGAGGTCTTACCTTACATGACCCTTCTATGGTAGAAGCACAGCACTTCTTCTAATAGGAGAAAAGTGCTTTGTGGGTGGCAATGTTTTCCCAGAAAGGGAAAAAGTTGCAAGCGTCAAGCCAGGAAAGTGAAGGAAAAGACATCACACATTTGGAGCTCTACAGGCAATAAATTTATTGTCAATAGTCAGGTTCAAATAGCATCATCTAGGGGAAAATTCCCAAGAGAACCACAGCGTGGATGAGAAAATAATTTTGGTCACTCATGTTCTGACATTTTTATGAATTTAATTTAAGGTGACAAGAAGAGGCCTAGTAAAAATGGCTGAATGCCTACCAAAGGGAAAAAACAAATAACCTAAAAGAAAATGAAACACTTTTTTTCAGAAGGAAGTCTTTCATGGCTGTTGGTGTGTTTCTATGTTCCAAGCTAAAAGTATTCATACCAACATTTCAGTAGTGGGACAGTTAAGAAAAAACAGTCACAGAAACATTTCTAATAATCTGATCTGAATTACTTTTAGATTAAGGACAACATTGAAGTCTAAACTGAAAGCCGAACAAGGTAACTCAGGCTCTCAGTTTGATAAATTCCTTTTACGATTTTGGGCAAGTCAAGTGATTTAGTATTTACCACATTTTTAAGCCCAAATTTGCAAAGAGAGATAATGTTCTTCTGCACAGAGAAGAAATCTGATGCATTCAGAAGGGCATCCAGCCTTCTTTACTAGAATTGCCTTTGTGTCCTTAAAGGAAGCTGTACTTTGAAAAATTTTCTTTCCCTGTCCTTCCTTTTTCTCCCCTCTCCCACTGGTACATATTTAATGGGATTTTCAGGAAAGAAAAGATCCTAAGTGGTGTATTTGAGATAAGGGTCACTCTTTGGGCAAGGAATGATAACCACATACAGAGCTGTGTTAGGGAGTGCTGTGTGCAACTCAAGGGGTGCAATTATTCTTCTCCCTGAGGCACAAGTGTGATCAAACAGAGGGTGCTGTGTCCAGTTTGATGCCTCTCAGTATGAGAAAGAATTGGAACAAGTCCAATGCAGGGCCAACAAGATTATTAGGGAGATGAAGCACATGATGTATAAGGAGAGGTTAAAGAAATGGATTTATTTAACCTAGAGAAAAGAAGGTTTATAGGAGATCTAATTGTTTTCTTTATCTTCATAGTGATAAAGGAGATAGAGACAGACCCTTCTCTGAGGTGCACAGAAAAGCCCAAAAGACAAAAAAGAGGTTGCAACAAGAGAAAATTCAGCTAGATACAAGAAAAAAATTCCTCACAAAACTGTTGCCCAGAGAGATTGAGGCATCTGCATACATGGAGAACTTGATAAAAACCTGATCAACAAGATTAGCCCTGCTTTGAGTAGGGATTTACATCAGACGTGATTATGATTAAAAAAATACACTTTTCATCCTCAAGATAGATGTTTGTTGTTTGTGGAAGTTTTTATTTTTAATTCTATACTATTAGAACAAATTAATTTCCACACTTTTTTCTCCTTTGGAAGCATCATGATGGTATTTGCCTTAAGTGTACTACTGAATTTATTGTGCCACCTTCACCGCAGTCCAGGGTGTGATTAAGGTTTCTACAGATATACATAAGCAATCTTCAAACTCCTGTGCTCAAGATCTACTAGCAGATTAGTTCCATCAACACAGAGTTACTAACCTTATTCTTTAAATATTTGGCGTCATTCATGATGCTAGGTTTGCAAAAGGATTGTTTTGCATGTTAGCAAGACTGTGCACACTATCTAGGATACCTGGTTTGTAATCGCACCTTTGACTGACAGGTGTTAACAAAATTCTTCTGGCACTACCTTCAATAAAGATCTCCCATGAAGAGTGCCTAGAAAATGGGGTTCTGTCTATTTGTGCAGAATTGTTCCTAAGGTACCAGGAACAAATAGATAATTGGTCTTGTTATAATGCACTGGCAGTGCTGCATCTTTGCAGTCTTTAGTTTTACTTGCTAATTCCAGTGGCGGGCCATGCTGGGTACATATTCAACAGTTGCCATCATGACACTGCTGTTCTGCCTTCTCTAAGGTATCAAAATATATCAGAGGTATCTTCTCAGGAGCCTTGGAAAGCTGTGAGGCAAGGCTCAATATCCACTGAGCAAAAAAGGATCTGACATTCTACAAGTTCTTGACATGGCCTGCAGGAATAATGTCCTTAAAAATTTGAGAAAAATTAACAAAGAAAAATAAATGAAAGCACCTGAAGAACTTGTGATGCACTCACTAAGAAGCAGAGATTATTTCAGGAACATGGTGGGGATTGGTCTGGACTACCCAGCCTACAAAATTGGTATTTTTATTGCTGAAGTAATGCACAACCTCTAGATATGCCAGTCCTTTTGTTTCCACTGGATGGAGCACCGGATTTGCATCTTGACAACTTCAGTGAGTGAGGTCTGAGATGCTTTTTAGGTCCTAGGTAAGCAATCAAATGCATCACTTTTGTAGTAGGACATTGACCTGTGCCTTCTGCTCTTGAGAGGGCCCCATATCCAAACAGAGACCAGCCCTGCTCCCAGTGCAGCACAGTGATTATCAGAGAATCTGTAACTCCCCATCTGGAACCAGAGGTCTTGTCATGCAACAAGCCCCTGTGGCATGCTGGTGGGTCAGTCACCCACAGGCCTGAATTCTTTGCTGTTTGTAGCTGCACAGAGGATTCCCCTGTACTGATTTAGTCTGTACAAGGAGCCATTAGAAATATTGAGCCATGACAGAGATGGGTCCAAAACTGTCTGACAAACCAACTGAAATTATCTGGTGGACAGGAACTGTTAAAGCCCCGTGTGAGCAGATGCTGGATCTAGGAGGAAAATCTGGTTCTGTGGAAGACCACAGACTGGCTAGCATCATTTCACACCAATCTTATCAAAAGTGACTGTGAATTCTGGATTCAGTTGGGGCCAATTTTAGGGTAAGGACTTGCAGTGCATTGCAATTGTATGAGCCACATTGAACTCTGGTTAGGGCACCAAGTTTCTGAGAGTTGTAGACAAAACCTGAGTTACTGTTGATCAGACTGGATTTTCTCTTTTTTTCTGACTAGATGTTCAGAATTTTCTGAGTGGGTGAATAGCCAGCCATTTTCTCAAGTGAATAAGTCAAAGTAGATTCTAAGATGCTCCACTTTAGAAATTACTATGATCACTGGATATAAAAAACTCTTTTCTTGGTAAATAGTGGCTTTTCTTAGAGGCATAATTCTGAGTATCATTTTACTCTTGGTGATGATTAAATTTTCAGATTTCGACACCTTAACAATTGACCTTGATCAAGGTTCTGAATTGCCCGTCATATGAAAAGAGCTTTAGACACCAAGCAATTATTTAGTGATAGCCATCAGGATAAATATTCACTGAAAAGAAAAATAGAATGAGTGCACGTCTCAAATAGCAAGTGCAAAAAATATAATCAAAGTCAAAACTTAATTTGCATGTGTCCACAACTCTGCACTATAACTTTTCCCTCCACAATTTCCATGTATTGGAACATAGCAAAGGTAAAATTTAAGACCTCAAAATAAAATTACATCTTTTCAATAGCTATCATGAAAAGATGAGGAGCTGAAATCTAATGTCAAATCAAATTAAAGAGTATTACAGTGCAAATTCCATTTTCATTTTGCACATTTTAATACCTTGACTATTTACAAGCTAAAGAGACAACACTCCACTTAGATACAGCTACTTCTGAAATCTAAGAAAAAGCACAATGCACTTCCTTCTTTTCACAAGCAGCTGTGGCATATTCAGCTAGAGGCAGGATACCTGTTACCTTTGCTACATCAGAAGAAAGCTGATTACAGATTCTGTGTCCCTTTCTTTGTTAAAGAAAGGTTTGTGAGGTCTCAAACGGAAACTCTTCAAGGTGAAACAAAAACTCTGAAACCACTTAGAAAGAATTCATGCAAAGAAAAGTCCTGCCCATATGTCAAAGAGGCTTTTACATATTCAGCATAACAGCAGGAAAAGAAGCAAATATCACTCATTCGATGCTATAGAACATCACAATATGTCTCTGCAGGTCAGTAGAAAATATCCCTCTCTTTCAAGCAACAGTATATGGAATTAGCAATACACTTTCATATTTAAATACGAGAAAGGCTTTTCTCATAATATCTTCTTGCATTTCAGTTGAAATGGGCTACACCTCTGTTTATGTGTTTCACTCTGCAGGAAGTTTAATGAGTTTGGTGCCATATCTGAATTGTCATTTGCAAAGTGAAAAACTCAGCACTATGTAATAAAATGTTCATACTTTTTGTGGCAGTGAGGAAAATCTCAAGTGTGCGTCTCAAGTATTTGGTGCAGTGACACATAGGAATAGACAGAGCTTAAAGATGGATAAACTCCCTGTGTCAGTGAGTTGCTTCCTGCACCCACTGACCTAACAGGGCAGAGTAACACCATGAAGTGAGGGACTGGGCCACAAGGTCAAGTAGCATGGATGCATAAATGTGCATTGTGGTTAGGGGACACTAGATTCCCTTAGTCCTGCCCCATCTGCAAGAAACCACAGAGCAAAAACGAGCAAGTCTCACTTCTTCTGCAGGAGAAGAAAAGACCAATTACATCATTTTTATGCAATGGAGTTCTCTATATTGACATAACACACAGCACATAACTCTGCTTAAATCCAGCCTTGCAAGTCAGAAGAGAGAAGAACATGACAACATGTACATCCATACCCATCAACATGTATGCATGCCCATAGATACAGAGATATATGTACTTGTTGAAGGCTTGTGAGGACTCAGAATAGGGCTCTGGGTGAATATGGGGCATAGGACTCCTGGGCTCCAAAAGCACCCACCGCTGAGCTCCCTGCAGTGCTGAGGAGAGCTCTCCCTACCTATCCTAGAGCGATGATGACAAACATTTTATCAGGGCCTGTAGGGATTGGACAAGGGGTAATGGTTTTAGGCTCAAAGATAGTGATTTAGATTAGATGTAAGGAAGAAATTTTTTTACAGTAAGAGTGATGAAACACTGGAACAAGTTGCCCAGAAAGGTGACGTTTGCAACAGGACATCTCACTTACCAGTCCCAAGCAAGGAATAAAGTTTTGGCAAAGTTTATCTGCAGGACCACATACAGCCACACAACACACAAACTAATATTTATACTTTCCATATGTTAAACTTTATCATCCATCTGTATCTATACTCACTTTTCCCTACTGATTCATTGTACTAGTAGGTTTAATCCACTTAATCTCTGTCTCACAGTGTCTGTGACTATAAAACAGGATAATGAGGAAAGGACAACATATTACCTACTGCATGGTTTGTAAGACTTATGGACAATTCCTGAAAGTGGGAATTTTTCTGCAGAAAAAAATGGCAGGACCTACTTATGATGTCTAGCTGGATCCACCACTATGTTAGCAATGAGCTCAGTTAAACTCTGTAAAGTTGCACCATTACGGGGAACATTCAAGTTCAAGAGCTTGTCCTTCTAAACTGATTTGTTGGAGTTTGTTTTTGTTCATTTTCACCAGTCACAAGAATTGTTTCTAAACATTAAAAAGCGTATAAACTAACTTTTAATTTAAAACACTCCCGCAGAAAAAGTGCACAAGGAAAATAGCTATTCCATGCACAATAGTGACACAGTGACTTACAATGACTAATTAATGAGAACACCTGGAGTATCTTTCAGAGCTAAACTGGAAACAAAATACTGGAGATTAGGTTTTCAAGCTACTGGTGGTCCCAACTAATCTCTTTCAGGTGTAAACCACAGTGTACGTGGAAAGCAAATTCTGACTCATTCCTGCGAGACAGGAGGTCTTCGGGCTAATAATTGCAGTATGTAGTTTCCATAAAATTTACGAGGTTGGCTTTAAATTTTAGTAGTGGCAGGCCTGCAATAAATGCCAATGAGGTCCATCAAAATGAGTATTTGTGTGTGTCCTCATAAAAATAGATCAACCTTTTTAACAGACTCCATGCAGAGGAATTTGTATAATTACAACACATATCTACAGCTTTAGAGTCCTTTCCACACCAAAACCAACATGCTAAGTCATAAATGCAGAGGAAAAATAAACACAGGAACATAATAAAAGAGATTTGGTTGGGTTAAGTCGCTCCGTCTCAGCTGCCATGTTGTAACTAACAGAATTTCCACTAGGGGTGGGCAAAGGGATTATTTTCCTTGTTTGTCAGCTCTCCCCTCACCTTTGCCTCTTGCACTCTTGGGATGGCAAGCAAGTCTGTTCACATAAAGGAAAGGAAAGGGACAATCAAAAGGGAGGAAGGGTCCCACCACACATACATACGTTAATTTCCAGACCATGCATTAACTCTTGTCATGCTGGTCTTGATGGAAGTGCTCAACAAGGAATGAGAGATGCTAGGCAGCCCAGAAGAAAGGACAAATTAAGTTTACATCTTGTGCATTGTGTCTATAACTTGCCAGTTCCATGGTCACAGCTGAATTGTCAACTCCAACTAATAAAATACGGTTTATGTCTGAGATTCCCCACCATGCCAAGTTTCCGCACAGTTCAGCTGAAGTGAAGAGGCGGTTATGATTCACTGATTCTCTCTCCAGCCCAGGCACAGCTCTCATCCTCAGGAATTATCCACCAGCAGGGAAGAACTGGAGCGTTATGTGTCACATACAGTCCTCATCCAAGACTGCCTCTGCTGCCAGGGACAAGACCTACAGAGCATGGAAGCAGGGGTGTCTGGAGGGATGAGGGGCAGAAGCCAGGGAAAATGCTACTTGGAGGCCTGGATGCATTTTAGGATAGTGCTCTTCCTAATAAGAGTGGGGACAGAGTTTTATAAGTGTTTATGCACCTAAAAGCACATATGGGCATTTAGTGAGATTTCCAAAAATTCCTATGACTTTTATAGGAGCTAGGAGATGTTAAAACTCAAGAGGCACCTCTCTACACCTTTAATTTTCAAGTATTTTTAAAGGGTCTGGTCTAAAAATCAGCCAGTGTTTTCCAAATTGGCCTTGGTTTTGAGCAATTTCCACTGCCATAGCATTGCATTGTTTTAAATGGACTTAATGGATTCCACTTTTGTGTAACAGCCAGAAAACAAGAGACTAAGTGTGAGACTTGGTTTGATTTATTTTAGGCATCTGAAAATGAAGGGTGTGAGTCTGAATTAGTTGCTGATCTACCTACTGAGAGAGCAGACACACTGGAAAGGGATGAGTCTACCTCTGAAGGTGCCTGTCTCTCTCCCTTGACCACAGAGGGAGCACAGGCAACAAGCTCATATTAGACATCTAATTTGTAACAGCTGAAACCAGATGAGATGAATTCCTCCTCCTCCTCCAGCGACTTAGCCAAAGGCACACAGAAAACAATGGGAGAGAAAAACATTGAATTCAGCCTCCCAAACCTCTAGACAGTGTTTAATCACTGTGCTGAGCTTCCCTCTCGAGAGGAGGTATTGGCAACTCTCGCCAAAACAAATCCAATTCGTACACGACGGAAAGCAATGGAAGTTATGCTGACTAATAAGTACAGAGTTGGGAGCTGGAGGGAACAAAAGGGTGATACCCAAGCTTAAAGGCTTTCCCCACAAATTAACCAGTTCACAAGAACTGTGGCACCACAGACATGCAGAGGCTGCAACCACCCAGGGAAGTACAGAGGAGCAGGACTGCCTGGGCATGGGTCCTGACAGTGGAAATCCAAAAGCAAAACTAGTTTCAGCCAACAAGCTGTGCTAGTTTTCTCATGACATATCTATCTCACTGCTCCGATCAAGGTCAAAAAGCACACATTTTTCTCTTAAAAATATTACTGTTAATAATAAGGAAGAATAACTGGCAATACTTCAAAATCCTAGTGAAAGCTGAAGATAGTCTGAAGTTTTGCAGCACAGCGCAACGCGAACTCACAGTGAGGCACATGAAGTAATAGCTCTTATAAAACAGTGTAGACAAATAGTATTTCTGTTAAAACTTTCTGTTTCATTTGAAGTTGTCATCTTTTTTCATTTTTTATTTCATCTTGTATTTGCTACTCATTCTGATGAGGAAACTGTTCTCCCACTAATGAACTCTGAACCTTATGACAAAAAGGGTTTTAAACAAACTTAAGAGGAGATGTTCTTTCTTGAAATATTTCTTACACTGCCTTCCAGTTTTTAAATAATAACAAATAACGAATAGCTCAACCTGTCATTATAAAACCAGGTGATTCAAAAAGTAATTGCTTCAAAAATTACAGTAGAAAGATGTAAACTACTTCTAGGTGCTGTGAAAGGCAAGGGAAGACTTTCAAAGAGTCTCCTAATCATGCACTGTTTTTTGCTCTCCTTGTGCTGTAGATCTTGTCATAACACTCCTCAGCCTCCTCCTCCCTCATGTCTTTTAAATGACATTTGAGAATATAAAGCAGTGAAGCATCTACAACAGACACAAACTTTTGCCTTAATGATGAAGTCACTGGGAAAGCCCTAGTTGGTGTCAGTCAGGCCAGGCCTTTACTCCAGCCATGGCTTGTGAGATCCCAGGCAGAGCACAGGCACAGATGGGCTGCAGACATGTCCTTCAGGACTGGGGTCTGACAGCAGTTAGATGACTTTGCCAATAAATTTATTATGGTCTTCTGAACGCTTATTATGGTCACATTGAGATATCAGAGGCTCAGTGTGATGTGCAATTACTCTTATTCCAATCAGAAAGCCAGCAACCAGCAATTTAATGTTATTTTTGTTTCAGTTTCCCTTGTGCCTCTATGTGGCTTTGATGTTCTGAATGCTGTTGGTCACAGCAGTACCCGCTCAATGCCCCTTCAAGGTGCAACTGCAAACCCCTGTGTCTTGGTTTGAAAGACAGGTGTCTGTCAAAGAAGGCAGGAGCCTCCCCTGAAATGGAAAATGCAACCCCCTTCCCTCCGAATTATTATAATTTTGAAATTAAGGGGCTTTCAGGCAAAAATATGAGGAGTAGGAGTAACAGTTCTTTACTAATATATATGTATATACATATGGCAAGGCAAACAATCAACAATAACTATGGCAGTAACAGCAAACTCCTAAAACCCCCAACACCCTGTCTCCAGTCCAGCCTTGCAAACAGCTGGAAAATTTACTCATCTTTTAACTTTCTGGGGGGCAGTTTGCTACACAAAAGCTTCAGCAGAGTTTGTGCTAGCTGTTGTCAACACATACAAATGGGCAGCACTCCAGAGGGTTTATGAAAAAGTAGACAAAAAGCTGTCAAGTAGACAAAATAGCATTTCACTTTCAGACCCACATAGCTAAACAAATGCTGTGGTCTTGTGGGTTTTCCCATAAGAAGGAGTTGGCAGTTCAGGTGTCTCCTTGACCGAGCTGAGGAACCTGTAAAGCACCATGCTTTGGGAGGCCAGCAGTGCAGGAGCCAGCTCTCAGACTATTGCCCAGTTAGCACTTTGCTGAAAACCTTGTCCATTTTCTCAACTTCTCACAGACCTGACCCTGACACTTGTACTGGCTGACAAAGCTCTGAGTATTTTTCCCTCTTTTCCTAGGTTATTTTCCCTGCTTCTCCTTTGCAGACACCCAACCAACTGTCAGCAGCACCCTAGGCCAGCCCCAAGTGTTGTTTGCAGCAATATTTGTCTGCATTTGTTTCTGAGAAGTCCTTAACTTATACCTCTGTGGCACTAGTATTTGAAGCAAAGCTCATCACAGAACAGGATTTTAGCCCCGAGGTCTGTCACCAGCAAGACAATTCCCTGGTGCCTTTAACCTAAACAAACTGGATGTATGGGAAGGTGAATTCTCACTTATTTCACCCCCTTGTTAACCTACCTTTTCATAACTAATAACAGAAGTAACTCTGGGGCAATGGGACATATCCTAAGTGTGTGTAAAGCATTAATCTCTTTCAATTGCTGTATATCCAGAACAGATTTGGCTTAATTAAATAACAGTGTTGTAACTTTCACTTCTCTGCACCAGTCTAGCCAGTTGCGAGCTGTGGTGATTGCTGTACATGAAAAACCATCACTCCTCAGTACCACTGCACCTTTGAGGTAAGTGAGATTTTCTTTCCAGCATATTCTGGAGCTTACTGGTAGCTCAATAAAACAGCACTCTATGTCTTCAGAACCTAAATTCCTTTTTTTTATTTTATGTACTCACGCAAGTAACTAAATCTTTATCTTAATTTTTATTTAAACACTGTGTGTTTTTCAGGAGATTTGAAAGCTTTTGAAAGATGCCTGAAGATAAGCCTGACAAGACCCAGCATGTTGTGTCTGTAGAGCAAGGCAGAGAGGTCAAGTGCTTCAGGACCAGGAAAAACCTTGGTGAGAAGGAGCCAAATGCCGATACTACAGCAGTGGGTTTTCCCCTAGAGCTCCATCATGGTGCCAATTCCTATGGTCCCTTTCAGTCACACAGGCTTTGCACCTGAAATGGTGTAATGGGGGAAGGAGGAGGAGAGGAGAGCCGGTGTCATGTCTAACAAGCTGTGCACACAAAGCCAACAGCAAAATCACAGCCTGGACTGCATTTTAGCAAGTGAGCTAAGGATGAAAGGCTTTCTGCTCCCACTGGAAACCGTCAGAGCCATCCATTCACCCTATGTTCACTATCAGAAACTGCTCTTCAAAGCTGAACAAAAACTACTGTGCTGCATATAATTGACAAAGTTAATTGTATGCAGCGTATTTCCTCTACCATAAATATTCCCAAACACCATTTGTTTCTGGATTTCACTGTTCTCTTAACTAAAGAACAGCTACATTATTGTTTCATCTGTAGCCCAACTGTTTTCTTTACATTTTTACCACTAAATTGAATCTACTGCCAGTAATCTAATTTACATTTAAAATGCACAATATGCCAACATGACCAGACTTCAATAAAATTTTTACTAAAACTCATAAATGCCTTGATTCTGGTGTTTATAGAAATTTTAGACTGTTCGTTCCCTGAATGTTATGTCGCTAGTATCCTGAAATCATTCCCATATGAAATAAGAAACATTCTTAGATTCATGCTGTGTCAGGAAATACAAAATATAATGTCACTAGCCATTGCTCTCAAAATCAAAGATTTGTCGTCTCCCAGCAAAATTATTTGGATGGCGTGTCCAGCCTGCACTAGCATGGGATATTAGCTACACTCACCTGCTTTTGTTATTCATACAGCGCATCTTGTTCCCGGCATTTCAGATTACAAATATTTCTTACCATTTTTGCTTCATTTATTTTTTCTTCCTGTTCACACAATTGCTTGGTTTCAAAATATTGCAGAATTCTTCAGGTGTCTTATGAGCACTCTCCATCGCCGCTGAATCTGCCCAGAGGCATCTTTCCTGAGTACCTACCTGACAGCACCAGGAAGGTCATTTCCTAGAGGTTTAGATTACATTTCTCAGTTGGATGCTGATTGTCAAATTTGTAATTTTAGCAAAACAAAAATTATCAGAGGTTCAGGTAAAATTGGAACAAGGTTTCAGGGTGGTCTTCCTTTTTTTGTTTGTTTGGGGTTTTTTTGGTTTGAGGTTTTTTAATGTGAAAATGGATTATGTAGTAGACACAGCTCATTTTTGTACTTTCTAAACATTTTGATTTCTTGATTTAAAACAATATTTTCAGGGATATTAGGCTAAAGTTAGAGTTTTTAAAAGAAAAAATTGAAAGCAAAGAATACATTTGCTTCCTATTAAAACTCTTTTTTCTCTTGCTTTGAAACAAAAGTGGTGGGATGTGTGCAGGCAGGCACATGTTTGCACAAAGGGAATTAGAAAGGGTTGAGTTCTTTGAGTCAAATCCTCGTTACAGCCCCAAGCCTGTATGAGTTCAAGAAGCATTTGGACAATGCTTTCAGGCACATGGTGTGACCCTTGACTCCTGGCCCCTGTGCAGGGCCAGGAGTTGGACTTGATGATCTTGATGGGTCCTTTCCAACTCAGCAAATTCTATGACTCTACGATTTTCTTTTTTTGTTTTATTTATTATTTTACTTCAGCAATCAAGCCAGTTATAAAGTACTTCTAAAATTCTATTCATAGCACTTATTTATATCCTTCAGCTAGTATTTGATTGTCCAAATCCATTCTTGTTTGATTGCCTGTGCTTATCAGAAATGTCACAAGCTACAGCAGTACGAGGATCAGTGGCCACATCTTCAGCACCATCATAGTTTCAGTCAGTGTCCAAAAGCTGTTCTACAGTGTGGATACTCTGATACAAAGACATTTACTGATTTAAACTTATTTATCATAGAATCATAGAAGCAGGGACCGTAAAGATCACCTACTTCCAGCCCCTCTGCCACAGGCAAGGATACCTTTGTTTAGATCAGGTTGCTCGGGGCCCCATCCAGCCTAGCCTTGAACACTTCCAGGGATGGGACATCCACAACTTTTCTGGGTAACCTCTTGCACTGCCTTACTACCCTCACAGTAAAAAATTTCTTACTAATATTTAATCTAAAACTCTCATCTTTTAGTTCAAAACCATTCTCCCTCATCCTATAACTATCTGCCTATGTAAAAAGTCCTCCTTTTTTATAAGCCCTCTTTGAGTACTTAAGTCTCATTTTGCAGTAGAGGCCAAATATGGATTCTTGCATCCTTACTAGTGGCTGAGAGAGCCCACTGGGCCATATTTTCTTTACATCTCATCTTGAAAACTCAAGATTTATATGCTGCTATTACCCTGTGGAAGGGGAAAGGATAATCTAGAGCTTGTTTGATTCAGAGTGGCAAAAAGCTGAAGAGATGTAAACTAAGGCACAGGCTCCTCTGTGCTTAGATATTGGGATTATAATTGCTTTAGGTAGAAGACAAGGTTGCAGCTGTTTCTTTCAAGGATGAATCAGACTCCTCTGGGTATGTTTGCTGTCTCACCTCCAAATGCATATAACCAGCTTGCAGAAAACCTATCTGTACATTCTATTGCTTCGGAATATTGATTCCATTTTGTTTGTGATTTCATGTATTGGAGCTGAGCATTGAATTCCAATTCTGCACTGGGATGCATGCACTTAAAAGGCACAGCTTGGTTCTGAATAAAGAAAAAAGTGAGGACAACTAGTTTTATGCACAACACACCATTGCTCAAGCTGTATTCTTCTCTCAGGAAATTTTAATAGGATTTTTGTGTACAATAGGATTGTTGTACTCCAGGGTGCAACTATTTATGTAAATATAATCATGCTATTTATGTAAGAAATTCTAAAGTTTACAGTAAGAATCAAGAACAATTTCATCCTGAAGGAGTAATCATTTAATTGAGAATGCAGAGTTAAGGTTTAATGTTTCCTTTTTTCCTTTTCCAAGTGGTTTTTGCTAGCATTCTTACTACACTCAGAGTTACATAAAGTAAATATACATTGTAGTCAAGCCAAAACTGCTGTGCCAACAGAAAGCAATACCCCACACCTGCTGAAAAAATCTCCATTCTCAGGGCCTTATTTTTGCAGAAGTCCTTGTTGGGACATGGAAGCCCTTGATTGTCCTTCCTGATGAGCAAGCACCATAGCCTTTCTGAAAACCGAAGCACTCTGCACACTGCAGGGTAAGCAACACCAGACACTTAAATTCATGTTTAGAGCTACCCAGGAGATGGTAGTTTGGAGTTTTTTGGCCAATTTTTAAAATTTTTAATTAAAATTTCAAGTGTATAGTCTTATCCATCTAGTCTATGCAACAACATGGTAAATCTGATCCAAGCTTACCCTGAATCACAGTGTGCACATGACACAAAGTATGGGGACCATTCGCTCAAAACTCTCCCCTTGCTCCCTTCATGTCCTGTGGACCAAGCTGCCCTGCTGTGGTCTATGTCCCCCCCACAGGGATGTCAGCTGTGAGGTCCCTGTATCTTAAAATGGTACCTTGAACAGAGGATTGACAATGGGACACAGCTGGCTATGGAATAGAGACCTTCCAGTGCCTGGGGAGAACAGCAAGGCAAAAAGATCTTGAGGGCGTTAAACCGAAAAGAAGAAGTTCCTTCCTTTCTAACCATCTGCAGACTTCAGTCTTCATATAAGTTTTCCAAGCAAGGCATTGAGGAAATATTACATTAAAAGTTTTAGGAAGATATGTGATAACCCCACCAAGGGACAGACCCAGACAATTCTTGGAAACAGAGAATTAAATTTAGAACAGGAGTCTATGGATGTCCAGTTATTAAGCGGTTACTGAAAGGAAATTGAGCGGTTGTAAGAATTTAATGCATTTAATAGAAATGCATTAATAGAGAAAAACTCTCTTTTTCAGAGGATCTAGACTCCCACTTGGTCATGAAGACTGATAGTAAAAGCAACTGCTGAAGATTACTCCAGCTGTAATAAACTATTGGCCAAAGGACAACATGTGAGAGAAATGTACAATAAGATTGATTTGGAACTTTTTGCACAGACTGTGAACCCTAGCAGAAAAATTTCCTAAAAAAAACTAGACCAATAGTCTAAATTTCTGGGTAAATTTAGCTAAATGACAGGTTTTAGTACAGTCAGCTTGAAAAGTCAGACATCTGAACTCAAAGTGCATAGCTCTCATTTGTGAGCCTGGGAAATGGTAACTCTGGAGGGATTTGGGGATCTTTGTGGATATTCAGACAAACATCATCTCCACCACTGACTCTAAAGGGCAAGTTCTCCTCTGGAATGGGTAGTGGTGGGGCAACTGAATGAGAGGTTGTAAAATCCTGCGCCTGGGCACCCAGACAGCTCAAAGCTGTCCAAGCTACTTCTGTCAAGTACCCATACAGGCCACACACATATGATGACAGGCTTTGTCAGTTTTGGAGAAGAAAGCTGTACAAGATGAATCCTGACATTTAAATCTCAAAATGAGACCCATTCACCTTGTGAGGGGAGGCAAACTCTGCAGGGGAAAACGGATACGGGAATGTCACCATGCTGTGGGAGGCCTTCTAACACTGGAAACTGAAAACCAAGATTAGAAGGTTGGGTTTGGATTTTTTTCCTAAAATATATGCTGTAGCTCAACTAGCGTTGTTACTGGTCTTGGAACGGCAGTCGAGCAGTCACAGCGCATTATCACAGTGGTCTCCTCTGGCTATGGAAATCTCCGAAGACAAGCAAAACACAAACAACGGACCAGAGGCTTATTTTGTTAAAAACCCAACAATTTCCATATACACATCCCATAATTAATTTGACTTCTTGCATAGTACACCTCCTTGTCCTGCTGTCAGCCTACCCTAGGGCCAGGGGCAGAGACACTGCATGCCCAGCATCCTATTCCAGCCCAGCACACCTTCCCATCTTGATAGAAGGGCTTCCAGCATCAAAGCCTCAGACTGGGGCCATTTAATTGAGCCAATGATTTTATATTATTGTGAATTCTGTGACTATTGTTTAACCTGCAGACTGAAAAATTCACCATGAGAGTCAGAACAAGATTCAGATTTATTTTCTGTGAACTGAAAGCCCGTATCCTAAGGAGGTAGAGAAGTCTTTCCAGGTTGTTGGTGTTAATGAGCCTGACACACAACTAAGCACTGCTGGCTCTATCCAGCAGAGGGAAGCAGCAAAGAGAGAGCTATACTGGCTGGTTTATCATTTTAACAATCACATAATAGAATAACTAGTTACTGCCTAAAGAAATATGTTCATAAAAGGCAGCTACAGCTGAAGTCCCACTAGGCAGATTTGTTCATTTCTATCCAGTGACTAAGATCATGTAAGAGTGGGACATTTCATTAGACAGACATGTTTCCTCTGAACCTGTTGAACACTTTAATATAACTTCAAATCACTGCAAGGAACAAATAATCCCTGCAGATGATACTAAACCTACACTTTTTACCTGCCCCTGTAAAATTGAATGAAAAAGTAACAGTACTGCTATTGTGATTCACACATAATTGAGTGTGCCAACTAATAATCTTTAATATCCACTGCTGACAGGATGGAATTAACTGCATTTTTCCCTGTCCAACTTTCATTTTTTTCCTTGTGGTGTAAGCCAGTATCTAATCCCATCCTTATATCATTTTGCCTATATTAACTCAATTGAGGAGAAAGTACTTAGCCTAAAGCACGTTAGGGTGAGACCTTGAAATAACAATGTTTACACAAGCTAAAGATGTCTTTTGTTGAAGTGCTCCACTGATGCTTGCCAACAAAAGCTTTTCATGCGTGAAAGAGTCAATACTGAATTATAGTTAAGCCATGTAATAATTATCCTCATTAGACGTAACCAGAGCATGGATAGGATGAATTCAGTTATAAACTCTGCTAATACTCAGGAAGCATATTCTATATGTAATTTAATAATCTTGGAAATAAATACACAAGTCTTTCTGTCTTTTAGCACAAGGTCTATTTAAAGCAGAGAGGCAATTCACTTCACAGTGAGAAGACCAATTTTTTCATTATTTGTTTATAACTTAATCTGGGTGAAGCTTTTGAATACGGTATTTAGGTGAGTGTAGCAGGGCTTCCTGAGAGCGAGAGAGCTGGGACATGCTGGCCACCACACCTTGGGTGTATCATCCTGGTGGGGTGATGGGCATGGGTGGGAACATCTATCCTGAGCAGGGAGTGCGGATCTGGGTTGGTGTTGTCTCTGTCTTTTCCTGAAGCTGGTGGGAGGAGAGATGAATCCCCATGGAAAGATGCCATGATGACACTGACGTGTCATCTTTTCTGTCCCTGGCTCATAATTCCCTGTTCTTCTTGACTTACCCCTGACAATTTTTGGACATCCTTTGACTGCTTTTAGCAGCCAAGGTGGTTTTAGCACAAGTTTCTAACATTCAGGTTCTGGTTAGAGCCTGCCAAACCGCTTCTCAGGCAATTTCTGCCCATGCTCTTGGCAACACAGGGGTAAGGGACGACTCCTCCCATCCCAGTCCCAAACCAGTTGCTCTCCCTTGCTTCCTCCACCCAGTTCCACCATTCACTGTCGGCATGTTTTTCAATTGACACTGTAGGCAGGTTACCTCAAAAACTTCATCTCAAAACACATTGAGGGAAGAGGATGGTGGAGAACCTTTTTATTTATCTGTTTTACAACATCTCATCTCAACAAGGTGAGCAGAAACAGACAGGAGAGAGGGATGGTGATTCTCTGGCCTGGTATTTCTTTCAGCACCCTCATACTGGCAAGCAAGGCAACTGTGGGCATCTCATTGTGTTATTTACCCTGTGAAATCCTCCTGACCCCACTGTGGGAAGCATGGGATTTTCCTCCCCCAGGACAGGAAGCCTGGCTTGGCTGCCTGAACACAGCATCAAACCTCAGGGCAGGCTGAAGTCCCAGAATCAACTGGGGCTCTGATTGTCCCTGAACAGTTCTCTTGCAATGTCTCTGACTTCGCTGTTTCTTCTATTACGGGGGATAATATTACTTCCCTATCGCTGAATTAACCAGCTGTGTCTGAAAGCATGAAAACAGCACGTTTTCCTCTTCAACATTTAAACCTGATGCCGTTCCATGAACAAAACTATCCAGAAAATTAGCTTTTAGAGGTTGAGAAACTTTGAGAGACAGGAGGCTCCTTCAGTGCTGCTTTGATCAGGCCTCATGAGACCCCAGCAGACCAAGGAGAAAGAGCAGCAAATTATGTCAGCTCTTATCCATACCTTGCCTCATCTGTTCCAGCCCTGCAAGTGCTGAACACAGCAACAGACATGTCGGTGAGAGGTCCATGGCAAAGCATACTGGGTGGTGAGACTATATGTACATAAATACTTCTAAATAAGGGGGCCAAACGAAGGCAGCAGCCATGCACCATGTCGCTAGGAGCTGCAGCGTTCATCTCATGGATGGCACAGTCCGTGGGTGAAAACCTGTTGTTTTTTTATGCCAGCCTCCCCCATTCGAGGCAGTGGCAAAAATCCCATAATTACAAAGAGAGAAAATTCTGCTTCTTTCTAGTGATGCAATGCTGATGTAACTATCAAAGCTGGTGACAGTATACTGATGTGGCAATAATACAACTCTAAGCCTACCAAGGTAAGAGAAAGCAGACAGGATGTGAAAAAAAATTGATTAATGGATTTATTTTTCCAAAGATTATTTACTTACTTTTGGCAAATTGCAGAGTTATTCAAAGAAGAATGATTTTTTGACTGCTGACATGCCTCACAGTGATAAAGTAATCAGCATTTCTCAGAATATTATGAAAAAGGCCTATGGTCCGTGGAAAAGTCGTATTCAAAACAACTGGTGTAAGAATGTGCTTGTGTAGTCTGAACATTTTTAAGCAATGATGCCAGAACACTAAATCAAATATCCCATATTTCAAGTTTTCATTGCAAAATATTTTGTAGTTACATTCAAAGTTATCAAATTTGAGGAATGATATAAATAAGATCTAACCTCCATGCTATTAAATTAAGCTGCTGCCAACGTTATTATTGGCAGTAAAATTGCTTTGATTGCTATCAGCTATAATCAAATATAGGAAAAATCTTGGAATGCTAATATGTTCCACAGTAGTATGTTCTGAAGCAGTCATTAAAAGAGAAAGCTCTGACATGACATATCTCTTTAAAATTATGCTCTACAGTAGCAGATATATAGCATAATGAATTCTTGGGTTGCTGCAGCCTATGCGCTTAACCTCAAGTTATCATTTTATTTCCATTTGTCTTTTTGAACAGTTTAATGTTGTAAGTAAGCAACAGTTCAATATACTGAATTATTCACCAGCCTGTGGAGTGCAGATTCCTAACACAGCAATTCTGGAGAAATCTCTCCCAGCTCTAGCCAGGACATGCATGCCAAAACAGAGAGGGCAGCTCTCCACATCATCCTGGTCCATCCAAGCCCTGCCTAAGGACAGAGGGAATCTCTGCTCACTGCCTGCTTCTGGGTTAATTCTTTCCCTTAGGAGCCACTCCAATGCACCAGCAATGAAAGGCAGAGCAGAGCAGAGCAGAGCAGAGCAAGCTGCACAGCTTGAAGGGGAGACTCGGTGTGTGAACGGACCCCTGGGGTCGCTCCTCAGTCACCACATAGCCAGGCCTTCAGGCAAAAACTGCACACAGACCTTGGGCTAAGCCTGAGGTTTGTTCCACTTGTGGCTTTCATAGAAACCGAGAGAACATGGGCTGAGACCATAAACACAGCTGGATACCAAGGGCTGTTCCTTCTCTGGCAGGAGCACCGCAGCATAGTCTTCCCCTAGCCCCAGGACATCCGCCTCCCCTCCTCACAGGGGCACTTCCCCCCAGGATTTCTAAAGGCAGAGAGCAAGGGCCAGGACATGCTGAGTGAGGGCAGCAGCCACTGGGGATGTTCAAGTTCGTTCCACTCTCACCCTACAAGGGAAATCACAGGGCTGGGTCACTTCCCAGCTCCGCAAAGCCACACTACTGGAGCAATAGGGGAGAAAAAACAATATCTTCATAAAACAAATCCTACAGGATTTCCTCACAATAATCCTCTACCCAGAGTGAGGTACCTGCTTTGCTTTAGTGACCTGCTGTTTTGAGGAGTGTTACTGCTGGAAGAACAGAAGGGCAGACTCGGTTATTTCCCCCACGTATTCTGGAAAAACAAAGGGTTGCCTCCAGATACCCAATCTCAATTAGAAGTGGAAGCTAAAACTCTCCCCAAGGTTCATGCTTTGTTGTTGAATTTCAGAAAGAAGCAGACTTAACTGCTTCTTGCACTCAGACTACACTACAGACGGATTTTTGCCCCTGCGAATCTTACTGCAAAACCATTGCAGGGGCAGCAGGTATTTTCAGAGGGGTTGCATGAGACAGCGCCTCCAGATGCCTTGGAAAATCTCAGTCTAAACACAAATGGCAATCAACTAATTTGATGGGAAAAAAAGCTGTCCTTTACAAGATATGCCTGTGCCAATTATACTCTATAATCTCACCTCCAGAGGCAAAATAACTTTCTTCCCCTAGACTATATGCAATATATGCCATAAAAATTTCATCAGAGAGTGGAAAATTCAATGTACTATAAGACAACATATGTCAGAGAGAGCCAAATAGTCTGTCAGTCTCAGAATAATTCTACAATAGTTTTTAGGAGTAGAACTAAATAAGAAAGGGCAGATATTTTTAATAGTTATTGCTTTTTATTGAGGGTAATCAACAATGTTGAAAGAACAATTGTTATTTTAGGTAAGCATTAAGGGAAGTGATAGATATAATGTTACTTCTAAATTAATTTTATCAGTTGACCCTCTTACTCAAAATTATAAAAGGTTGAAATATGAAGTTGCATTTTGTGGATGCAGCAGGTCTTGGACACACGGTACAGCGGGAACAGCTGGACCCTCCTTGCCAGCGCTGGTGCGGGAGGGGCCAGCTCCCTGCAGCCTGGGCATCCTGGCAGCTCAGCTCGGAGGTGGCTCCAGATGGGGAGTTGAACAAGCTGCAGCCAGACACAACCTTCTGCCCCTACTCACCCCAGCTGGATCCAGCTGATCATCTCACAGCACCCAAGCAGCCAGTGCTGCTGCTTTAAAGAATGGGCAGAAGTGGGGAAGTGGTGAATGGCAGCATGTTCTTTGCACTGCTTCATGTTAAAAGATTTTCTTTACATTTTGAAAAGGCAGCTTATACCTGATCTCGTCACATGAAGGACAAAATGCACCACTTTCAGTTATGTCACTGCATGCTATGTAGGAAAGCAGAGAAATTAGCAGAGCCACAGCCAAGCATCGAGTGCATCTGCATTCTTTGTCTGCAGCCCAGGCTTTTCCTGCCTCGCAGTGACAGGATCAGGGAAGAATTTTCTGTGACTAATTAGGTTTTAACTTGCCAGAGAGAACATGGACATTGGCAGTCTATTGTATAATAGTGAAGCAAAGTTTGAACTAGATTGAACTTAATTTCCTTTTCACTGAAAGGAAAGAAAGATTAATGAAATATCCCCAAATCCATCCTGTTAGCTTTTATTAAATCAGCAAATGAAATTTAACCTCCAATTCTGTTATAAAATCTTTTCCTGAAGATTAAGTTTCTGCAAACATAAATGAAACAGACATACTCTCCCCTGCAACATTTTAGATATGAAAATTGCATTACTTCAATCAACATCAGTGTTACTTTAGGCAAATGCCATATTAAGAAACAATTATTTCTTGTATTTCTTTTCACAAAGTTACCTAAATTTTATGAAATGCCAGAACTTTGCTAGTCTTTTCTGAAAACCACTTAGTGATACTCCAACCTGTCCTTGTTCTTTCGGCCAATAGGACAGAGTTAACTCTTCAGGAACACAGGGCTTTCTTTTACTAATGTTATACTTTTCATCTGAGGGACTCCAAGTCATGCTCCTCTCCCACCTTCTCTACTGCTTCTGGGCTCTAGTTATTGCATTAACACCCTGCCTTACCACTCTTCTCCTAAACATCTCATTGAAGTTGGCTGAGTGACATCAGGAAAACCCAGCATCCTTCACCTCAGCAGATGGGGACTCAGGTGTTCTTTATGGAGAACCAGCCAAGAGTGGTCCCTAAACTTGCTTCCAGTCATAACCTCGAAGGACCAGAGGAGGTGACATCTACCTGAAGCGTCCATAACTGCGTGGCAATGTCTATACCGTCAAAGCTATTTACCTGCAAATGTTGAAACAAATGAGTTGGGAAGCGGGACTCTGCTATTTCTCACTGGTAAGACAGAGCTGTAAAAATGAGTGTAATGAGCACATGCTGCATGGGGACTGCCTCTGTCCCGCTGCCTGCACACCAGGCCCTCATTCTGCTGGGGGTCAGACTGGAGGCTCTGAGGGCTCTGGTGTGCTGCTGCAAAGGGCAGAGCAATGCAGAACCTCGCCTCCAAAAATGGGGTCCTGTACTCCCCCCAGGTGAGTGTTCCCACTATGCTGAACAGGCCCTGCCAACTCCAAGCCTTTGGAAAGCACAGGGCTCTGCAGGGGGAGAAGAGTTGCTGCCATAGAAGTTAAAACATTAACACTGTTTACGTCAAACTGCTGGTGCTTGGTACTGCACAAGATAATATGAAACTGCATAAAATATTTGCAATGATTGCCAAGAAAGCAGACGCTGCCAATACTCCAGAGCACATCCTCTGGAACTGATTACTTCTAATCCTTTAGAAAATGTATAAATAAAATGATGCCAAGACTGATGGACAAGCCAGGGCACCTACTCATGTTTCTAATATACTGCTTTCCCTCCACCCCCTTCCCTTCTGTGTACAAAATGCTCTCCTTTTTTAGTAACTTAAGTTGACAATCATCAAAAGAAATCAAACTGTATATAAACTAACATTCTGAAGCATGTCACAGTACGTCAGAAACTATAGAAATCTACTACAAGTCTGCAAAACAAGTATTTAAATCTTTTAGTAATGCTTTAGTAGAATGATTATTTAACTTACTAGCAAGAATGCATTTAGCAGGAATACCAGAGGCGTTTACCCTTAGTATTAGCTGCTCAATCACATAGCCTAATCCCAGAGGCCTAATCTGCGTGTTAGTGGAAACACAGCAATTATCTACATTCATTAGAAATTAGAAAGGGGAAAGGTGGAGAGAAAACCTCAATGGGTGGATAATTAGTTTCACATACTCTCATTGTTTGCATGAGGCCAAATCCATATTGCCATTGAAGTCAAAGGGGCTTTTACTAGCCCGTCCTGCCTTTTCTTGCCATCCAGACCACCAGCTATGATCATCAGAGCTGCTTGTCTTAGCCAAGGAGACACAAGCTTGTTCTAGCCTTAAATATATTAGAAGGGTCTTTCTTTCTCATAAGTGTCTAGTAAGCTAGAGTAAGTGGATTTCAATAGCCTGCTTGTTGGTAACTGCAGCTGGTGCCTGCTTCGGTTCTTTATTTTGTGCTTAACACAATACTGCTTTAGAACAGATGGATTTAGCAAAGCTTGCTAAGATACTAAATAAGAGTAGGGTGTTCCTAAAGCAGCTGGGCACAAATTGGGTAAACATATAATGGAAGACCGGTTCTTTCATTCTCCATTCCCTAATAAAGATGTAATGATTTATCATATAGGTGGAGAACTGACATTCCTCTCAATCGAAAGGCGGTGTTACGCCTCACTATGAGTCATTTATGGTTAATCCCAGGCAGGGGGAGAGAACAGGCTACTCTTGCAGCCTGATTTCTGCAAGCTCATTATAATTACAGCTGTCCTCAAGCTGAAGAATTCACACATATTTCATGTCTCCAAAGTTTTACTGTAGCTCTTTGTAGCAGCAGATCTGTGTTCGTTCTCAGTCAGTGTAGCAATAAGATGTTCTGTGGTATTCTGTACCCTTATAATCCTCTTTTACTAATGACAGAAATTGGTGAAACCAGTTTTACTAAAGGTCTTTGGACTTTTCCAGTCACTCCAAGTGACCAGGAAACTGTGCAAGCTGCATCTACAAATACCTATTCTAAGCTCAGGTCAGAGACTGCTATTTAGAGATGTTCTGTCTTCATTAATTCACCATAGATATAAATCTTAGGTGATTTCTAGCATGAAAAGCACGGCAAATGCTTGCAATTCTCTTTGCCATGAGAACATACATTGAATTAAGTCTTACTTGCAGGTCAACTGACAAAGTCTATATGCAAGCAGCAAAAAACGCATGAATCCAGCTTGAGCACAACTGCTCCTGGGCCTAAGGTGTAAAAAGGGGGTTTCTCCTCATGAGATTCACTTTCTCTGCTCAGTGATCTTTGAAGGCCTCTACTACACAAGGCAAAGGAGAAGTGCTGTGATGAGAGGAGGTTAGGACCAAGCAGGGTGTGATGGATCTAAACAAAGCTATGTTCAAGGAAGTGTTTAATGCTGGCTGCATTGTGACTGCAGAAACGGAAGTGTCTGCAGAGATCTGGAAGTGCCCTTGAAGTCATTAAGTGACTTTTGAGGAAAGGACTCCAGCTTCTCAATCCATCCACAAATGGACTCTCAGTTTTGGCAAAGAGCAGTTACTTCAATTTTCTTATAAGAGAAAGTAGGGAGAGATGGAGGAAACAAAAGGTTGCAGAACGTTGCCATGCTGCGCAGAGGCTGAAGGATCACTTCCCTGGGTGCTGCAATGCCCAGCATGGCCCTCTGCTGTGTGATACCTTGGTAGACATCTCATCTCCAAGTGTTTAGTGATGAAAAAATGTAAAATAGGAAGAACCAGAAGAAATTCCAACCTTGAGTTCATTTTCAGAAGGAGATCAGGGAGATTTTTTAAAAACGCATGTAGGATCACAAAATAATTTGGTTTGGAAGAGGCCTCAGGAAGCCATCTAATCCAGCCTCCTAGTAACATCCCTACCACACAGACATGTGTATCCCCTTTTACAGAGAGAAACTCCTTGTAATAGGGAAACAAATGGTTAAAAGCATAACATTACACCTTTTCCTGGAATGATGCTTCTACAATTAAAACAGGCAGTAAAAGGCCGTTCTGTGATGACAAGGAGGTGCAAAAGTGTCGAAGTCAAGGACTGAAACACAAATTTATTGGGGTGAATGGCTCGTCACAGAGTAATTAATATATGCAGAAAAATCTGACTGACATAATTTTGGAAAATCTTTACTATCAAGCTACTGGAAACAGAGCCATCAAGTAGGAAGACAAACTCCTTCCAAGGAGCTCAAAAGCAGATACCATTTGCATGTCAGAAAACAGAAATTGAATATGCTTCCTGGAAAAAATGTGAAGAGCTCAGTGAGAGCTCCTTTCCAAACTGTGTGTTGTTCTTCCTTGCTTTCTGGGTGGTGGTGGTTCTTCTTTCTCATGTATCAACTCACCCTCAGACAGAAACTCATTATTATGTAAAATACAACATGCAAACTCAGAATCTAAAACCCTATAATCTTAAAATCCAGCGTATGGAAAATGTAAATGGGCGGTGCAGTGTGAGAAGCTGTTTTCATCCACTTCTGCCAGCAGCTGATGCCCAGAAGAAAAAAAAGAAAGCTTTGTTTATGTGCCATCCTTACACCAAAACATTTTCCAAAGAGCCATCATGTGTCCCCAGTCAGGCCACTGTTTGTTTTATTCAGCAGCCTTTCAAAGCACAACTTCAACAGTGTGAGGATATGAATTTAAAGAATTTTATTGAAATAGTTTTGTTCTTTCTATGGACATGGATACAAACTCACAGGCACCCATCTTGTATCTACTGCCAACTTGTAACTACAGCTTATTCATTGTGTGAGATGGGAGTGAAGTCAGAGTGAGTCCTGGTTCCTTCTCCTGACGGTGTCTCATCCTTAGGTGAAGGCAACAGGGGAGGGGATGACAACAATTTCCCAAAACCACAAATCTGAGAAGGGCATGGGGGTCACCACTGAAAGAGCTTTAGACACAGGTAAATGATGGCCAGGGAGGGGTTCTGGGAGAAGGGCAGGTGGTCCTGCTGCATGGGACCCAGGGCCATGGGGAACAGAAAGACAGCAGCCCGTGGTGGGATGTAGAGGAACCTGTGGGCCAGGGACTGGCAGCTCAGGCAGAAGGAGGGGATTTTGCAGGACAGCTGGAGAGAAGAACTTGGTCAAGATAGCAAAGGCTCTCAGAATTAAGAGACACCTCTCTTTATGAGGAACCTCTATCCCTGGTACAGAAATCTGCCTTAAACAGTAACATTATGAGACAGCTATTGTTTTGAGAGGCTTTAAAATGCAGCTGCTCTACATATCTAAACAAATTCTGTTGCAAGCATGCAAAGTAATATACTTCAGACAATATACTCCCACAGAGAGCCTGGGATCTAGCAGGAAAGACACTGATGCAAGAACAAGTTAAAAGTGTCCATAAAATTACAAATGTAGGAGCCTCCAGACTTACAGTGTTACAAGACACACAGCTTTAAAGGACACAGACCAAGATTACAAGTATCATTGCTACAGCTATGACAACATTTGATAATCAATCTCATTTGGTGTTTAAAGATCTCTCATAGGTTTTTAATTAAACTTTAGAGGATCCAAATGATAGATTTTGCTGTTGCACAGTATATGTTTACCATGAGATTAATTCTGGTTGATTGATGTGCATGCACTCAAGCTGGTTCAGAATATGCTGCTTACAAGGCATGCAAAGTCTGCTTGTACTGCAGCATACCTCAGCCACAATTAGCTGTCATGAATTTCTTTTCATGGAAGGACTACCTATTTTAATTACCTTTACTTTATAGTGCCAGGTGTACTGGTTTAGCAATTATTACATTTCATTCAAACCTTTGTCCATATTTAGATTATAACAAATTTCAAAATTAGCCTAAGAAAATGAGACTTGTGCAGCCATAGTATTTGTGTCTGTTTGCATGTCCCTGCCTTGGAGCTTTTGATCCCCTTAGCACTTGACAGAGGTTAGAGGCCTCTAAAACACTACTTTTCCGTGTTTTATGCAAACAGGCAATCTGGAGAACACAAACTCTAGTATTTTCCTCACTACAAGAAAAGTTGCCTTATTAGACACCAGAAAATCTACATATGAAAGATAATATAAACATCCTCAGTCACAAGAAATATTTCATGGGAACATAGGGTATTTCAGGCTGGCAGTGCCCCCAGAAGGGGTCTTCTACGATACCCTGGGCAAAGTCATGAACCTGGAACACATTGCTCAGGGCTTGGCCCAGACATGTCTGGAGAACCTCTGAGAATGAAGCCTGCACAGACCCTCCAAGCAACCTGTCCCACCACTTATAGTCCCCACAGGGAGAAAATGCTTCCCTGTGCCCAGTCTGATCCCCTCTGGTTTCAATGTACACTGTCATCTCTTGTCCTCCCACCCTGCAGTGCTGATCACAGCCTGGCTTCATCTTCTCTGTGACCTCCCTGTCGGTACCAGGGGTTGCTGTGTGGTCTCCCTGAAGTTGTCTTCTGGCTGAGCAAGCCCTGGTCCCACAGCCTCTCTTGAGTGGGTCTGTGCCCAGCTCACTGCCCACCATCCCTACAGGACCTTTCCCACAGAGCTGCTCAGCCAGGCAGTGCCAGCCCGGATCGCTGCCAGGGCTCTGCCTTCCCAGGGCAGCGCCTTGTCTTTGCCCTCGACTGAAATGCCAGGAACCTTATGAAATACAAGCTGCTGGCCACCCTGCTGCTGGTGTCAGAGCCTGGCCATGTGGGATAGTCCAGCTGTGCTGCACTGCAGCTGGAGTCTGGTGACTTCCCAGCACACCAAGACCAATACAGGACATCTGCTCCCAGACAGAATGTTAACTAGGCTGGCTCTCATCTCTGTGGTCAGAGCCACAGCATGGGACCATTTTAATGTCTACTTACTTTAAACATATTTTGAAGGCAAAATTTTGCCCTCACCACTTGGCAGAGGATAGGAAATGGACTGACACAGGCTCATCTCTTGCCAGCCTGCCTTTGCAGGACAGGACACACACTAAGATGCTTTTCACCATGAACAGCACGCATTGCCCAGAGATGCAGGCCAAGAGAGGAAAGAAGCAGGTTCCAGATTCAGAATAAACCAAAGGAAATTGTGCTTTGTGAACATGCAGGTAAGTAAGTGCCAAAAGTTAACCCAAGTTCAGGCAGCAAGCGGATAAAAGAGAAAAAACATTCAGAGAGACCATATGAGAAAATTTCTGTCCCACAAAATCCCTGATCCAAATATCACAGGTAGATGAGATTGTATTTTGTGAAATATTTTTGCCTTGTTTTTGTACGTGTTCTCCTTCCTAGACTGTACGGATGGAATACCAAATGGGATAGGTACCTGTGACTGGTCTGACACAGTGTGATTGTGCCTAAACTGAACCAACACACAGGATTCACACAGACTGGATGCCTGAATTGCCCCTACCACTGAAGAGCCCTTTCATGTCCTCCCGTGCCATCCACTTTCTCTCCATCTCCCAGCAAAGGTGACCATGAAGACAGCCTCCCCGACCTCGTCCCATGATCAAACAACACAGGACAAGATCACATCCCTATCCATGTAACTGAGGTTAAAGCTTCATTCCCATTTAGGCAGTGTTTCAGGCAGTAAAGATCCCAGAAACTGCACAGTTTCAACTGGGACCAGAAGTCTGGCTGTTCAGTGGGCTAGTTCTCACTCTATCAATGCTTTTTTAAAATACATGTAGCAATGACTTGCTGAAAAACTAGACTATTTGACATTGTTTTGAAGTTCAGGCTGTCTTCAACACCCTTACCTTCAATTCACATGTTGTAAGCCTTTCGAGTCTGGTATTAATAATAAATATTATTCCATGCATCCCTATTTTTTGCTTAATTTAATTACAGAAAATGTAATAGCCTTATGAAAATAATATATGGGTTTTCAAACCTAATTAACATGATACAAGTGCACAGGTCACTAAAACAGTTGTTTTAGCTGGAAGCCTTCCATTCAAACAGATAAAAACAAAACTACATGTAATTCAGCTACTTCACTGTAAATTTAAATCAAAGATGACTACTTCTTGCCTAGGGGTGCAGCCTTCCTGGTAATAAATGCCTTCCTCTTGTCATTATTTTAGAAAAAGAGAAAGAGATATGAGAACTCTATCACAGAGTTTAAAGTATGTCCAAGTCAGCCATGACCAAGGCTTAACTGTTAGACCAGCCCTCTATCACGAAGGAGAAAATCAACCCAGATGTATCATATTATTTTATTAGTCTAACAGCAAATTTTACGTTTAAGGTAAACCCACCCATTTCTGCCCCTCCTCCACCTTGATGTACCTTCCATACCACCCCTCAACAGGTCAGTCTGATTCCACAGTTGATTTTGGTCTATAAAATAAGTTAGCAAGAGCTGCACATCAAATGAGAAAAAAAAACCCGTAAGATTTTACTCTCATTTTACATTTTCTTGAATATTCTTAGAGCTGTGCACTGAAGAAAAAAAACAAAGCAAGTTTGATAATGGCAGCAGAGTCATTTGTAGTTCAGGACTAGAGACCTGCATTCAACAAGCAGTTTATTGCTCCCAGTCAAAGAGAATTGATTCCCTCATTTCTTGGAAAAGGGAAAAAAAATTACTCTGGTATCCAGGATGTCACATATCTGCCTACCCACAGGCATTTGTCTGTCCATCAGCCAAGGAGAAACAACTGCCCACTGGCAAATAGACAGTGCAGTTTGACAGACATCAAGGCTGATTCATCCAAGGACTAAAGCAGGCAAATATTTTGTCTGTGGCAGCCGAAGAAGCCCCCGCCTGCCGCAGTCTTGCACAGTGCTCCGGCTCCTGCACAGCTGAGGAGTCCACATCTGAATGCACGGCCATGCTGCCCATCATGTCCTGGGAGGACTGAGCTGGACAGCCCTCAGCCTCAGAGGGGATTATCTTGGGTTTTCCAAGTGTCGTGTCAGAACAGAGGGGCAAGAACAAGGTTGGAGGAGAAACTGTGCAAAGCAAACACCTGAAGACTTGTGTTCCTTTGGTGCAGTTTGGCAACCCAACTAGATGAGCTCAGAAAGCCAGCCTAGCTTCTTGGGTGCCTTGAGACTTGAAGAAACCTTCATTTTAACCACAGCTTCCAGGAAACCAAAGCTACCCAATAAGCCCAGATGCACACTGATGAAGGCTAAGGTGAGTTTTTAGCACCCGGAAAAGACAAATCCACTTGGGGTAGACAAATCAGCTGTACCTTCACTGATGGGTACCTCCAGTTGGCAGCAGAGGTGAGGGCATGGCCAGCAATGGCTGCTTTCAGTCAAAACCAGACGTGGAGCAATAGCAGCCAGGCTTCCCAAGGTGACTCAGTGGGTGCAAAAGCTGCCCATGAAGCAGGCTGCCTGTGCTGTGGCCACTTCGCTGGGCACCACCCACAGCTCCCTGCTCCCCAGAATATCCCCTCCACCTGGCAAATATTTCTGCAACAGAGCTGCAAGTGATGTGAACCTGCAACTCCACCCACTTCTCTAGGAGCTCCAGAAGATGTCAGAGGGGTATGTGAAGATGTAAAAATCCACGTATGTCTGTATTCTCCATATCTCCATAACCCTCATATTCCAGTAACTTTCTCTGTGCAACAGTCCTTTAGCAGATTTTTAGAAAGAGCCAATATCACAACGCAAAGGCTATATCCCTCCTTAAACTAAAACCATCACACTTTTATTTGAAGAGGGGTTCAAAATTTAATGCTGTTTTTCTGCTTTGTTCAAACTCTTAAAACATTGAAACATGCCATTAAAATCATTACCTCTGAAATCCTCTCATAAAAAGGCTTCTGTTTATTTCTATACCTCAATGTCAGGACCTTCATTATTTTTAAAATTCTGTGAAACATCTACACCTAATTCATAATTAAATGACCTTTTCACAAGACTCCATAACGGCACAAGAGCAGATTTTGGATGAGTACAGAATTGCACAGTGAAACCAAGCACTTTGGGTTTCCCCAAAGAAAGGCTGGTCATGTGGCCAGCAGCTGTGACAGAGCAGGACCTCTGTATAATGAGAAATGTAGTAATAATTACCTTTTCCTGTGCTCCCCAACAAAACAGCAAATAAATTATAACTTAGAAGAAAAAGAAAGTTAGTGTTTCTTTGCAAAGATTAAAAAAAACTGTGAAGATTCAGGATAAAGAAAAGAAGTTGAAGAATGAAAAAAAAAAATACTTCAAATAGAAAAAAAAAGCTCTGGTACAGTCGTACTTCCCCAGATGCGCAGAGCAGCTTGCAGTTTAGAATTACTAGGAGCAATTAAAATGAAACAATAACAAATTCACAGTCCAAAGGTGAGGCAATCCCCTTTCCTCCCCTCTTCACTCTCTCTCAGCCTGCAGCCAATCCAAAGACCACGAAGAGGCTTGTGCCGTGCAGGCAGGTAAAGTTATGAAACATGGGAGAGAAAGCCACCCCAGGTTCACACCAAAATACATCTCAGTGCAGGTTTCCCAAAACAAGCCCAGCAGGGGCTTTGTGGTCAGCATCAACACTGCTAAAAATAGGTATTTCTTCCATTTGCCCTCCCAAGGTGCACCCCTCTTGAGTCTAGAGAAAAAACAGCAACCTATCCCTGTCACACACAGGAGAAGGGGTAGAAAATATTTGGATTGATTGAATAATTAGAAGCAATAAGGAATAGTTATCAATGCCAGGAGACTTCTCTGGAACAAGGAAAGAAAGATGTGACAAGAGCTACCAGCTGGAAGAGGAGACAGAACGAGTGATGACAGGGCCTAAAATGGTTTGCAGTTGCTTCTGGGCTGCTGTTACTCTTTGCTATATTTAAAGAGCCAATGGCCAGAGCAGGCTTTTGGGAAAATACTCCTCTTGCCAAGGCTCTCCTGCGCTAGAGGATGTCGCTGTTCATCAAGGGAAGGAGGCCTTGGGAATCCATTTCAAGCTAAGGGGCTGCTGCTATGGAATAATATATCCAGTGATGAACCTCAGCAGATTTATCTTGTCACATTTTTTTTCTCTAAGCAACACAGTCTGAAGAAACAGCTCCTAAATTTTGGGTGCAGAGAGCTAGAGAGATTATACTGTCATACATCACCAGTGGCACTTTCCCACCCCTGTCCTGTGCTAGTCCCGAGGGGTTTGTAACCTTCATTCAGCACCTTTCTGTGGTACTCTCTGGCAAGACCTTGATTTCCACTGAGCTCCCCAGAGCCACATGGCGGCTCTGGAAGCACACAGCTTTTGTCTCTGGGGTCCCTAAATCAGTTCCCACTGTGGTCTCTAGGGCAGGTGGTATCACATGGGCACAGAGCAGGACTTCACAACCTTGCATGGGGGAGTTTGCTCCTTTATCAGTACAAAATCCCTGATCCAGGACAAACCATGTGTGAGATGAAAGCGCGTTCCTCTGCCTATGGCACATCCTCATTTCTACTGGGCATGTGTGGGACTGAAATATGAACACAACAGGGTCACAGCTTTTCTTCTCTTGTACTGCTTCAGTTAGAATATGTCCCAAGGCAGCTTGGCTTTGGCAGTTTCCTCTTCACTCATTTTTCTGGCATTTCTATTTCTTTTCCTAATCAAAATCTCCGAGGCTGGAACAGCAGGAAGGAGGGAGAACTGTGGCAGTTTCAAATCTCAACTAGTGATGAGGAAGCAAAGTGTAGGGTGAATGCTGTTTGCTATAATCCACGCCTGCCCAAAACCCACAAAAGTTCAAGGATTCAGGCTGTGACCTGTTCTGCTTAGATTTTAAGCCAGGGTGGCATGCTGAAGCAGCATGAAGGGCTTGAATTTGACAGCAAAGAAACTTCAGGAGCATTATGAAGGTTGTGCTCAGGATGGCAGAAACCTCAATCTTTTGGCCCTCTTCCCAAGAGGAACTGGCTAAATTAAGGCCCCTTTCAATTGTGGATATAACCCTAAACCAAAACCACAGGGATCTGATTCAAAATCTGCCTGCCTGAAACTGAGGCAGCTGGAATTCAAAGCTGGAATTCAAAGACTTTCAAAAGGAAGGTTTGGGCTTGCAAAGGAAAACCTAAATTTGTCAAACCCAAACAAACACACCTCAGCAGTGAGCTCTGGGTCCATCCTCTGCCTTTGAGGCCTCGCATTCCTCACATCCCTTTGAAAACACAGAGCAGTCCTGTTATCCAAGTTCTTGCTAGCATGGAGACTAGACAGGATGGAAAGAATTAATTGTGGGCGTCATTTTGCTTTCCAGAGACCAGCACTACTCAGGCGGCAGTGGCAGGTGGAGGATGTACTGCAGAGCAGCAGGGATGCCCCTCAGTTTGCTCAGGCACTGGCAGTGAGCATCCTCTGCTCAGAGAGCTTCGTGGGGAGCTCAGCTGCTGAACTTCTCCCTGAAGCCCACAGGTTGTAGCATAGGCAAGAAATATTCTCACTCCCCTGAACTCTATAAATTAACAGTGAGTTTGACCTGGATTTCTCAGTCTTGTTCATCAGGCATAGCTGGACTGAAGAGAAGGGAAACCAAAAAAAAACCAAAACAAAAAAACCCGTGCTGCAGCTTTGTTAAAAATGTACTTTGGAAGCAGTTTAGGAAAGGGCATGTGGCTGCCCTTACAGCCCCCCAGGGATGCTGTGCTTGTGGGAAGTGCAGCGATGTTGAATGAAGTCTGCATAGCTCTAAATCTGCTGCAAACACCCTGCTGGGTCACAGCCAGGTGAGAGCAAGGGCTGAGGTATAGAGTTGGAGGCCACATCTTTACAGCCAGGCAGGAGGGCATGGAATTCTCTTTTTTTAATCTCAAACTGATGGCCCTGACATCAAATGCACTGCACCCTTCTTTTTCTTAAACCAAGCTACTTGCACTCCAGAAGGCTGAAAATATATATCTCAGTTGTGAGTCTGCGTTTTGCCCTGTGGGGACCATTACTAACTGCAGTTAGGGATGGACCTGCCCCAAACCTGCTGTGTGTATTTCAAACACACCCCAGACTCTCTTTTCAGAGCTGCAGATGCAAGCAGGGTGAGAATATGAGTTCAGCCTCTATTTCAACTTGGACTCATTCCCCACATTTCCACTTGGATCTAGTTCTAATTTTAACTACATCCATTATAACATTTAGGGTTTGCTTGCTGTTTTTTTAAATAGTAGGGCTCTCAGCTCCACAGACAGCCTCTGACAAGTTTGAGTTAATGTGAAAGCACACCAAGGTATTCATGTCTCTGCAGACAAGGGTGAAAAGGCCAAATGCAGCTGCTGAAACTCTCACCCGATGTGAGGGGAGTGACGTTTCAGTGACAATGTGACTTTAACACAGGGCTTGCAGTCCAGCAGCCTGTTGCAATTCTCTTTAGCCTGTCATTCTGCCAAAGTTTGATCGCAGAATAGCACCCAGGGCAGCAGCAGCTCCTTAAGGCAACCACAGAATTCAAGTGGCCAACATGCAGTATCATTAAACAGACAAGTATAAGGGAACATCCCTTCTGGGGATGGTATTATGATAGTTCTCCCTACCCAAATCCTCTAGGGCTACAAGATTGCACCTATAATGATTGTCTGACTATAAAGCCTGTCTCTTGCATTCAGTCTAATTAGAAATCTGAAGAAACAATTACTTTAAATATTTTTTTCTTTTAATGCAGGTACGCGCACTAAACACAATTCAACATGAACAGGAAACTACAAAGAACTTTATATTCTTCATATTGTCCTGTGCAAAGGGTTACAGAGACTTTGCTAGGACACCTCCCAGCAATTTATAAAATGAACTAAAATATTTGTAAAAAGAAACCCCAGTCCTGAATAAGAAATATGATCCATTACTATGCAGCTCAGTAAATACAGTATATATATACAGTAAATATAAAGTGAATTTACTGATGTACTGTCCAACAACCACTCAATACGGTCTGATTGATCTCCTAAATTTTTTCACATCTCTTATCTCCCAGTACCATGTCTTTAGGGCAGGGGCCTCTTTGCTCTGAATTTTTTCAGCATCTTGTAGTTCCTGTTCACTCTAAAGCCCTGCAGTATAGTTATTGCACAATAGTGAACTACAATATTGTTATTGAGTAAAATAAACACAGATACTCACTTAGTTTGAAAAACATGTATTAGTACCATCTGGCCTGAAAAACTGTGACTCTGCTACAACTAAAATACATTAATTTGCTCCCATGTAAAGCACTGATGCAAGCAAAATTCTGAAACTGGCTTCAGTTTCCTTTAGTACAACACTGACCTCTCCCTTCAGCCACTGACTCCAAGTTCTCAGGCCCAAAACTTACGTGCTTTGTCCTGTTTAGTTCCTGGGGCTTCAGCTGTCACGCAGAGGGTAAATATTGTGTCAGGAGACAAGTTTTCTTGCCCAGTTTATAACATTCTAGACAAACTGAGAAATGTCCCGGACTGAGGTCTCGAGCACTTGCACACTTGGGAAGTTCAGTCTTGTGTCTTTAGATGTGATTTCTTGACAGCAGGTGGTACCTATATGTACTTCCATATATACAGACTGTGTGCTACTTCCTTTAAAGATAAAGGCTACAACGTTTTTTTCTAGGTGGTTTTGGGCACCTCTGCTTGTGTGTGACACATACTACACACCCACCTCAGCCTAAGTCAACAGGCATTATCTGTCATATAGACTAACCTGTAGGTCATCTAGAACTTAAAATTCTTGGTCAAAAAAAAGTTATGTATAAAATTCTTTTAAGGAAATAGTAGCAATACAATCAGCATCTTTAATGGGATCTTCAACTCTGTCACACCTATTGAGGAATGAGTCATAAATTCACTTTTCCTTGCTTTGCTAGAGGACATTATGAGGCCATGGGAAGTGATCCAGGGACTTGCTGCGTGAAGCAGTGGATTTAATTGTATTTCACTTAAAAGTTTTAGTCTAAATATAGGGTGTGAGAAGTGCTGAGAATTGACAGTGGTCCAGAAGTTTTGCTGATGGTGATACAGAAGTTTTGGAAAGAATTTAGGCTAAAGTCCACCTCATGTAAAGAGCAACCGTACCTCAAGCTCGAGCTGTAGCCTCTGCAGGGACTGGAGCCACCTTGTGCCCAACACCACAGAGCTGGGTGCAGGCAGCTTCTGCCATCCCAATGATCCGGAATAGCAGGAAGCTGAGCCATGTGAGTGCATTCAACACTAAATCTGTACATCAGAAATTACCATGTGGTCAACAGGACTATGACATGGCATCCCTTCATTCATCTGTGGAATGTATGTGTATAAAACAGGAGTTTCCAAGCCATTCCAAGGGGCTAGATATGCACTGAAGCTTTGGGTTTTTTCTGTTCCAGAGAAGAGAACGGCTTGGGTACAAAAATCTTGTTCCAAGGCTAAGATAAAAGCACCTCTTTTAAAGGGAGTTTCGTCTTGAAGATCCTGAAACAAAGGGATTATGCCATTCCTGAAGAGGGATTAGAGATCTTTAACACCACTCATTGCATCTGCACCTACTGCTAAAACAGGAGGCTAGAGGAGATTAGAAACCAACTAAATGTGAATTTAAATTAGCATTATAAAAAGTTCTCAATCTGATTCTGGGAGTTAGGATGTGATCTTATTTACATGGTTTTTAATAAGGATAAGCTCCAGAGGCTGCCTAGAGGATAATAATGTTACGGGATTTAAACTGCTGTGATTGGGATCCAAATCTGAATTACTGAAATTACTCCAGTTTCATACCAGAGAAACTAAGAAAATAATCTAGGCCTTCCTATCCCAATCTCCCAGGGGGACAGGAGTGCAATGCTGAGCCTAAGAAATCCACTGTATTGAATAATCCAGGAGATGGTCAAGTAACTACACTTACACCTTTGTTTCTTAATTTATCACTTCTATTCTCACAGCCAGTTTGTATTCTGACCCTTTCTGTCTCTGAAATGATAGACAAAAACAAACACTTTTTAAGCAACAGAAATATGCTCTCTAAAAAGCTGGACAAATTGTAATTTCTTAACCTGTTGATCTGGGAAACATTTTTGCTGCAATATCAAAATACTTAAACACCTATCAGCTCCAAGTCACTTCACCTGTACTGTCAGCTTTCCCTGTTGGACACATGAAGTCCTGGGGAACACATGAGCAGTTGTGGTACTAGAGTACAATGGCAAAATCTAGCCTAAACGAAGGAAACATTTTTGGACTAAAATTCAGTGTGTTGTTTAAGGTCTGCTAGAGGCAGCAGTGATCAGTCCATGAAGGATTTAGTTTTGGAAGGCAGTGAAAAGAAGGCATTGGCACAGAGCCAAAACGGCATCATGGCACTGCTGCACATCAGCAGGTACCCACTGCTGATGCATACGTGGTTTGCTTGGCTTCAGGGGCTTTCGAGGCAGCTGTGGATGGATGTTGTGTGTAGGCAGGTGGGTGGTGAAGGGAGATGCCAAACCTGGGCTGTGGGATGCAGAGCCACAGAGCTTCCCCACTGCTGCCTGGCCAGAACTCTCTGGAGAACTCATCTGCTGCAGAGCTTCCCTTCAGAAGGTGAATTATTACAAATCATGGAAAGATTTCCTAATAAAGGAAAGGAAATAAATCCATCAACCTCTATTCTGTCTGGTTCAGCAGAGTCTCATGGCACTTGTTAAAGTTTGTGGCTGGAATGGGACTATAGGTAGGTTTTGATTTAATCTTGGCTCTGCTGAAGTAGATGGCAAAAAACTCACTGAACTTGAGGAGGGGAAAGATTAATATGTTAAACCTTGTCCCTTAGTGGCTCTGCTTTGCAGAAGACAAAGTATCAGCGCTTGCCTGGCTCACAGGCGAGCAAACTCTTGCTGACTGGAGTTCATTTTCTAGGGTAGGTAGAAGGATTGCTGCTCTGCCATGTGCCTCCTTGCTCCTCCTTAAAATCTGCCGTGAACTCACTCCACTGTGCCAAGCTTTTGAAGGCCATAGTGCTGATAGTGAAAAAGAAATAATTCACACTGGTCCTAACTTCCCAGTTTTCCCCCTCTGTATCCCTGTGAAGGCAGCCTGGTCTAGTAGGTGTCTCAAAGCTCCTGTGTTGGTAAAACTGACCTTTGCAGCCTCCCTTGCCTTGTCCCCATTTTACAGTGCAAGCAGCAAAAGAGGCTCATACTTTTTCCAGTCATGCTGTTCATCGGTGATGGGGGAGAAGCCAGCACTGTTTGCTCACCATTTTGTGATCTATGACCGCAGATGCCAAGTCACTCAATTGCTCTTTTCATCAATCTGAGACTCCTTTTCAAAGAATATTAGAAATACCTGCTAGATAAGCTGTTTTGTTAGCAGGTCATGGAATTTTGTAATATTCCATGCATCAGTTGGCATCTTTAACCCAAGGATTTTGAGACTTTGGCTTCGCAAGCACTAACTTATTTTTTCAGACTTTCTTTCACGATATTTGGAAAAGACTTTTTATAAGACTTGCCTTGAATGTATTGTCTTAATTCTCTATTTGGGTACAGTCCCAGAGGATAGTATTTTCCAGTGCCTACTAAAGCATACAGAAGGGGCCAAAATGACTTTTAATTCAATAAGCTCAAAAAACCATGTTCAGATTCTACTGAAGAGCAAAATTCCATAAACAGAGTCTGTATTTTCATCGTATTCAGAAAAATAAATATTTTTTTTTCAATATTAAAAAGTCCTGGGTTGATCAAATTGTTGCATATTTCTTTCTGGGTAAGTGGTAGTGAGTAGAGATCTCTGACAGTTCTATATTAAATGCAGGTGGCTCTGTGAATGCTATTCCTGTCTGATACACTACATTAACCATAACCTGCAATTTCTTCCAAAAGAACTGGAATTAATTAAATTGTTTAATAAAACCTTACTTACCTGGATAAACTCATTCCTAGTTTGCATTTAGGGTCCCCTAATGTATCTTGCTAGATTAGCATTTGTAACATAAAAAGCTAGAAGTGTTTACTTAGAAAATCAAACATCAAGTGTAATCCTGATAATTGTCCAAGATTTTCCTTTTACAAATGGAATTTTATTTTACGCTTTTTCTTGCTATATTCTGAATTGCTAAATTAATTTAGCATGAATTGATAACTTCATTCCCATTTCACAGCTAAATCCAAGGCTCAAACACAAATCCTTCTGCCTAATTTGCAGTTCAATGCACCTCCATTCAGTCTGCCTATAAACATGGATTTGGGCGTTAAAGACATCAAGAAGTTTGGGGATGGACATACCTGGATGTGACTTCTTTTTTTCTTGTTGCTGTTGTTCAGTTTAAAGCAAACCCACAGAGCAGAAAATAAAATGCATCATCACAGTTCTACACCTTAACAAGACCATCTCTTATTGAAAGAGAGGTTTTTAACACAGAAGCAATGCAAACCAGCTACATTTTATCAGGAGTAAAAACCAAAAATATTATTTCACTTGCTGCATGTTGAATACAATAAAGTTTAAAATTTTGCTGTTCTAAAATTTATTTTAAATGCCGGAAGAAAGTATGTCTGGGAGAAGATAACGGCTTTATTTTGTTTTCATGGTTAAAGTAAGCCATAAAATTCTTTGTAGCTGAGCATGGTTGAGGCAAAAAACACAGCCCTATGATTCCAAGTGTAGCATCATTTATATCCATAAGCACATTAAATTTTAAAAGTTCTCTCAATATCACTGACCAGAGGAACAATGTCATTGTTAGAAAACACACGCACTGGTTACCTTATAATCAAATTTTCACTGCCCTTTCTGACAGGTTTTTAAGTTACTTAAGGGATCTATTTATATGTGGAAGCATCAACATCATGCAGTAAATCCAACCACAACTCAGTCACATATTTTATTAAGTTTAAGTTCAGTGAAAGTGCAGAGTAAACTAGGGCCCTATGTCTCTCAGTTACATCTGATTTGCGGTTGCTATAAAAAGGCCCACATGCCGCTCTTTCAGATGTGTTTTGGATTGAAAATAGGATTAATGTGCTAAAGTGTGATTAGAATGGTTAAACACGATTAATTGGAACAGACTTGTATTGCCAAGGGAGCTCCGCTGTTACTGGCCAGCCTCCAGTTTACCAAGTGAACAAAGCAGGCCAACTGTCCAAGTTTTTCCATGTCTTTGCTTATGTGCCTTTTCCTTTGCATTTTCTCATAGCCAGCTTGTCTCAGAGCAGATTAAATACAGCTGAGAATGTTGGTCTAGGTCTGCAGCGAGGATCCTCGGGGAATAAGCAGGAACCTCAGGCCCAGACTTGGCTTCTCCAGTGCTGGTTGAAAACTGCCATGCACCTAGGGCAAGGGTCCAGGTGGATCGACTAGGGAGTGGGAGTAATTTGGGGTTTTTAAAATGATCTATTAAACCCCTGAACTTTAATCAAGCTGCTACCATACTGACAGCTGTGATTTACTCACATATGGCTGAGAAGGGGTAAAAGGGGCAAGGACTGCAGAGCTCAGGCACTTGTCCCCAGCTTGAGAGCCCATGCATGGGCCACACGTGCATGCCCCCCCACCCTCAAATTAGCACACTGGTGTGCTTTTATCATGGGCAAATTCATATGTATCTGTGTCATAGGAAATCTATTTTGTTTTTTTAGTGGATATTTGGCTGGACATTCAGGAAATGCTGCCCCTCTCCACTAAGTGCCCTTCCCTCCCCCCTCCCCCCCCCCCCACCTTTTCCAAGCACAGATTAAGGATTTAAAGCTTAGGTAATCAAAGCTTTAAACTGATCCTGCCTGGAGAAGTCAGAATGGTTTAGTATATTGTTCTAAAAACAGAAATACCTCAGTGGTTTATTGCATGAAGATATTAAACTTTGCGCAAATTAAACTCAGGAGTGCAGACATTTTGAGCTAAATTCCTGGCTATAAGCAACTAAAACCTTCATAGCAATTAAAACCGTGTTTGATTTTTTTTTTTAATAACTCCAGGCGCAATTCAAATCACAATGGGATTGCCTTTCTTAATAATGAAATCATTGTACAGCTTGTGGAGTAATGGAATTCTATCTGGGAATGGGCTTGAAAAACACACATGAATACAACATCTCCAAGACAGCATGCACGTATGTACAAAACTGTCTTTCAATATTTAGTATCCTTCTTTAAAAACTGTCTAACCACTAGGAACAGAAGGGTAACCATATATTTATCCTCCGGGATTTGAGATCCTGAAGCAATTATTAGAGAAAAAAATGGAAAGATAAATTCAGGGATATTTCTTGCTGCACTCTAGTTCATTTACGTGACTGTACATAAATTTCCATCTCTCTGAACAATGCAAACAGAGAGGCAAACAGCATGCGCTATCTTTGCTCATAATTTACAAACTTGCCTTGGAGTCAGTTCAGTGTCACTTCCCCCTAAGGGGCTCAACAACAACCTCTTCCTTTGCTTCCTTCTGGCTTTCCCTTCTCAGCCTTCCTACCTCCCATTCTCTCTGCCTCATACACAGCTTCCCACAACCAGGCATATAGCTGCTGTACTTGTGGTCATCTCCACAAAGCCAGCTCAATTTCTTATCCAGACTCTTCTACTAAGTCCATTGCATTAGGTAGATGATACTGCTTCAGGTGCAGAATGGATGTCCTTCCATTTTTCATTTGAAAGGGTGGTAGCACACAAAATCATAGATCAGCTTGTGTTAGAAGGCACCTTAAAGATCATGCCATGGGATCTTTCACTAGACCAGGTTTCTCAAAGCCCCATCCTGCCTGGCTTTGAGCACTGCCAGGAACGGAGCATCCACAACTTCTCTGGCCAGCCTCTTGCAGTGCCTCACCACCCATATAGTGAGGAATTTCTTCCTAATATCTAATCTAAACCTACCTTCTTTCAAGGTATGTCATACTATGCCAGAAAAAAAAGGGAGACTATTGACAAGCCTCGTCACAAGCTTTCTATCTTCCCTTCCTGTAAACACAGCAACTTCCTCTAGTACTGTGCAGTACACTCTGGTGGCAGCAAATCCCTTGCAGAGATCTGATTTTAAGCTGCTACCACATGTAAATTGGAGTCCTAAGGTTTTCTTCTATAGTTAGATGATCAGCACCTTTAAAAATTAACTGCAGCTGCAGAAGAGTTAATTACTGTTAACAACAGCAATTGCAGATGTCTGACACATTATAAGCTCTATAGTTATCCAGGTGGTCCTGCTAACCTGCTACCTCAGTGCTTGCAATGAGTGACCCATCCCCATAAAGACACTCAGAGAGTTTTCTTTTGTTAATGCTGGGGAGTTATTAAAGCCTTCTTGGCAAGCTTGGGTTATGCCTTTCACTGACCATTGTTCAAGGTGTGCCTCTGCAGCTCGTCAAGCCTGCTGCACGTGACAGGTACCCTCCCAGCTGCCCTCCCTCTTTGAACACCTGTCTGGTCAAACTTGTCAGCCCCAAACCCAGAGCACAGAACTGAGCATTCACCAGGGGAAAAACACATCCGGTGGCAAAGGCAAATCTGCCCCATCGAAAATGCCAGTTGAAAGTAAGCTTCCAAAGCCCTGTGCTTGGACAGTCCTTTGGAGTAGTCCAGTTTGTCACTGAAGCAATAAAGTCATCGTCCAGGTGTTTGAAAACCTCTCATAAGGATTTGCTTCAATCAAAACACACTCAGTTCACAATGCTGCTTTCTTCTGTGGTTGCAGAGGCTGTTTCTCCCTCCAATACATGGATGTGGATGAGATGTGGTTCAACAAGAACAGGAGCAGCCTGTGGTTCACAAGTTCTGCCAGTTCAAGTGGTGTGGCAAATAAAAGTTTCTGCTCCATACCTGGCCAAGCTATCTACTCAAGTCATGGTACCCATGAGAAGATGGGAATATCAAGCAGCCTTCCTGTTCAGAAGCTTCAATGTTCACAGCCTAGTACTCAAACAAGAATATCAACATCTATTTCAGTTTGTATCACTGGGCTGGTCTGGGAACTGTCTCAAAACTCCCATGAGGTGTAGCTGTTCTGGCAGACAAAGGCACCATTCAGCTGACTTCCTCAGTCACCACGGCCTAACCTGGCAGTGCTTGTGAGCACTGGGAGGGTGTTTTGGTTTTTAAGACTTCCGTGGAAGGGAAGACTCAGCATAGCTGATGTTACATAGAGAACCCCTGGTGATCTGAGTTATATAGCTGTGTGGATGCCCCATCTTGGTTAAGAGCAAACATTTCAATAACATCTCCCAGACAGCTATTGTATTTTCAACTCATCAGAAGACAAAATGAAAGGTCAGTGTTTATATCTTTGGTGTGGTACAAACTGGAAACACTCATTATGTTTCAAACTACTGTGGCACCAAGCTAAAAAAAAGTTTTAGGAAGAGAAATCCCATTGTCAGATCGGTCTTGTAGTTCCTCACCACAGAATGTTGGATGTTGCAAAGTCATCAGATCATAACAGTACCTGTGCCATGTCCTATCTTTAGCACCAACTAGTTACATTTTTCATAACCAAACATGTTGCAAAGTCGCTTCTTAATTGAAACCAGATTTTTGAATTCCTTGTGTAGTACACTAAGAAAGCACAAGGTACAACCTGCCCTGTGCACCAACACCGTGTACTGGAAGCTGCCAGTGCTGAGAAGCAGAAAGTTGCTGCTATGGGTCCCAGGGTGCCCAGTGTAAGCCATGTGACCAGCCACATATTCTGTGCCTTAATTATGCATCTGGAGATCTTGCCTTAGGGAAGGTTTCCATTTTTGCTCTTTTGTCAGATCTGATCAGTGTTTAGTGCATGTGCAGATGCATATGACACCACTTCCAGAGTTGTGTGGAACACAACCATAACTCTCTGAGAGAAGGCTGTTCATTTGGGTACTTAGGGGTGCTGTAAGCCTTGCTTCAATTACCCAGCCTCAGCATCAGGGAATTAATCTATCATCTCCTCACCAAAAGTGAGACATGGCAGCAGAGAACCTGAGGCAGAACTGCCAGTGTTCCTACAAGAGACATAGAGCAGTGACAGGTAAATGGAGGGGATGGAGGTACAGGAATGTAGGTGGAAGCAGAATTGGGACCCAGGCTATTTATAGCACTAAGTTAAGGTGATTCAGAAGTTACAGCCTGAGTAGGACACTTGGGTCTTTACATGGCCATTGATTTTTTTGTTACCTATGGAAGTCACTTAACTTCCCTTAGCTATGCATCCATAAAGCTGGGGTTACCAGTGTGATCTTACACAGCACAGTGACAATAATTGCACAGAAGATGTAAAAGAACGATGGTAACAGCTATTGTGCAAGTAGAATGGATATATCACATTTATTTTCCTACTAACACTTCCCAGAATAATACATTGACATTTATAATACACTTTCCTGAGCTTTCCTCTTGCATAATGTGTAGCATTATAAAATCTTTACAGGCTGAGTACCATTGCATGCATATTTATAGACAGTGAGGGAAAGAGAGTTGGAACAAAATCATCAAGGACAGGATGGAATAAGGAACTGAATGCTCCAACCCTGTTCAAGGAAAGCAGAAGCACTGGTCACACTGAAGCCAGTGAGCCCTTCTTTTGATTTCAATAACATGCTTAAGTCTTTTGTCAGAAGGGGGCCAAGAGCTCTCAGCACCTAGCAAGGCTCTGCAGTCCCTGTGTTGCCTGAAGTCATGCAGTGAAGCAGTGGGAATATTGTGGGAATATCTTCTCTGGCTTCCTGAATAGGACAACTGAGAAATTAAAGCTAAGAATGAGAGTCTGTCCCGGGTTTTACACAAAGCTCTGTGCACTCCAGAGAAGAATTTGGAGAGCTTAGTTACTGCTAGCTAAATACATATTCAGAGCAAAATTCTTTTCTGCATGCACCTGGTTTGCATGAATGCCAGGCTTGTGCATGCAAGGAAGGCATGTGTACAACTGAAAAGAGAAGCCAGAATAAAAGTGACCCCTAATTTCATATGGCTCAGCAGGGGGAAAAGAGCAGCTCTACACAGACAGGTGTATATGACTTTCTTTAGATACAAAATCTGGTATAGGACACTGAGGTCTGAATATGGTCTCTCTGGTTAACTGGAGAGAGGCCTTTCAACTTGAGAATGATCCTTGTCCCTTTCAGCAACGCAGAAGAAATATTGTCCACTCTGTCTGTTAAAACAGAGGGAGGAAAATAATCAGTCATCAATTCTTTGATTTTTTTGTATTGTCCTGCTAAATCCTCCCACTTTTGGCTAAACCATACCATATTGGGAAGCAGAGGACTATCATGACGCATATGGAAAACATGCAGAGCTGGAGAGCAGCATTTGGAGATGAGGAGAGCTGACCCCGGGACCAGCAGCCCTCACAGCCGCTGACAGCCCCACTCAGGCATCCTCTCCTCCAGGGCTCTGCGGAGCAGAATCAAGTCCTTGAACAGAGGCTGAATGTGACATGCAGGCATTCAGCAGCTTTTCATACATCTTTATCTCTTCTGTTGTAAGATTCAGTGCACTACACAGATTTATGGGAATTCTTTCCATGTTCACAACTTATAAGTATTAATAACCCGTCCAAGTTGGAAAATAATACACCATTCCTAACTCTATTAACTACAGAAAATCTGGCTTCAGTTAAAATAAGATCCCCTTTAGCAATGCCCAATATCCAATAAATATTATATATAAAAAAAGCCAGGCCGCATCTTATCTGACGTACGGTAACAGTAATGTTTTTGCCTGAGGCACTGCAAACTTCAGGCTTAAGAAGTCAAAATGACAGGGTGCAGATGATTGCTTGAAAGTTATAAGTTTTAACTTAAATAGTTACCTTTAAGTCTTTTTTTTTTAATCTAATATTGATTACAGACAGGCAAATTCAGCAGGCTCACAAATCTACAAAGAGATATTAAAGTTGTAGATAACAGTCAAAAACTGTTTTTTTAATGGTTGTGTTTCTGTCACTGACCTGCAAGGGAAAACGGCATTAGCATTTCTGCCACTGCTATATAAAAGTGGCTCTGAGTTTTCCAAACAAGCGATTTCATCCAGCTATCAATGGTTTTAAAACTACTTGCCTTCAAAGTTAAGACTAAGTCCTTTGGTCCTTACTCTGGCAAAACTCCTGTTGCTGTTAGTGAATGTCTTTCATTCAACTAAGACTTCTAATTTCAGGTTAAGGTCTTCTGAGATACTTAAATGACAGATTTACATGTTTTCAGTAGATATTTGGTACTTGAATACCTGGGTCTGTGCCTTACTAGTACCTAAAACCAACATTAGTGCGTTACAGTATCTCAGGACCTTTTGGGATTAAATATGCCAAGAAATGTCCTCAGAGTTACTCAGTGAGTCCTTAAATTGGAAATGCTTCAGACCAGCACAGCCTAACTAGAGCTATAACTGCACCACTTGCACCCTGCTTTAAACTAGCAGAAATGACTTGCAGCATACACTGGCTTAGCAGGGGTCACTTGCAAAGTCAGCTGCCAAACCTATCCTATTGAAGGCTGTTGGAGAATGCAAACTACTCCAATTATTTACTGAGACCAGCCCATCTCTGGCCTCAGAAGTTCAATTAACCTGATAGCTAATTAAAAATTAAAATCAACTATTTTCTCAGGTACTCCTCAGATGGCCTTCACCAAATCCTGTGACTCTGTTACCACATTTTAGCCTTTTCTCTTCCCCTTTGCTCAGAGAACCCACAATGCCAGCCCTGAGGACAGTGCTGGGGGAATGGCCTGTCCAGGAGCCGTGTCACAGACCAGTTACAGAATCCATCAGTAGCTATGATTAGTATTTGCTCCATTCTGACAGCCTCAAGAATTCACAGTATTCGTTCAATCGTTTGTTCATTCATTCATTCATTCATTCATTCATTCATTTTCCCACTTTCTTGTTTTACTTTGTATATTAGTCTATAGGCTAGATGCCATTTTAAAGAGTTAGGACCAAAATGACCCAAAGTTTGCTTTTATTTGAGAGTGTGGATGAAACTTTTAAAAAAAGGAAGCAGGCTACTGATGCTATTCACAGCAGCTCATGGACCCTTCTGCACCTACGGATGTTAAACCCAGAACGTTAATTTGATTACATTTTTGTTGATCACATTGCAGCACTGGCTGGCTCACTATTGTTTATTTTAAGGAGAATTTTTCTGATCAGAGAAAGTCAGAAAACTATCTATTCAGCAAATTTTTTATTTATCATCTTTGTCTGAGGCAGCAGTCTAGCAAGCTTAGAATGACTGAAAATTAAAGTCAATGGAGAAACTGAAAGGTTTCACATGCATACCAGAAAGGAAACTCATTTTCAGAATGAGATCTGGACAGTTATCTCACTCTGAACATGACCTCATGAATTTGGCAGCTTCCAGCCTTCAGCAAACTTTGAACTCTTTGGTGGATCAGTGGCCTAAACTTTGACTTTCTTTTCTGTGTAAGAGTGATGGGGAACCCTCAATAATTTGGCAGGATTTTGCAAGAGACTGTCTAATCACTCATTCATCAGGCTTACAAAGAGACTAAAACTTCTGTTGTTTTTATCCAGTTAAGGTCTGTTCTTTGCCTAGTTTGTTTCTGATTCTTTTTATCTTTAGGTTTGTTTTTTTCTTTTTTTTTGTCTTTTTGCTGTGAGTTGAGTGAGGAATTGCTCAGGGTCCCCGTGAACTCGAAGAGAGTGGCACTTTTACCCCAGAGACACACTCTTGCCAGATTTCACTGCAGCTGAAATCCCCAGGGCCAACATTTTTAGTTGAATGGTGTCTATTTGAAGCATCATTCCCGTCCCTGGCTTTAGCAGTGACAGATATGCACAGCTTACAGCAGGGACGTGGGCCTCTGGAGCTGCTGCACACATTGCTTCCCCAGTGATGCTGGGCTTTTCTGCTGGTCCAAAGCTTTCAGACTTAACGAGAAGCAAGTGTGGGACACCCTGGCACGGCTTCAGACACACCTCACTTTTCCCATATAAAATCTGGCAAAGAGAAAAGCCTCGTGATGCTATCTTTCCACGTTTGCACCACATAAGCAGCAGCTTAGAAAAACTGGTATTTTTCCATATGACAAATGGCAGCTTTCCAGTCAATACCCTAAAATTTTGGTTGGTATTTCCTCTCACAGGCATGCCAGTTGGGAAAAAAAGGAAAGCCTCTTGTAGCTTTTGTGTGATGTTGTGGCAGTGGGATACCACTGTCCCTCCTGTGTGCCCCACAGCCAGCTCTGCTATACCACATTGGTCACTCACACCTTTGCAGGGCATCGTGGATAGAGGTCCTCAAACCCCCAGCCATCATTTTAACCAAGGGAGCAGGAGATTTGAGGGGAAGATGCTTCCGCTGTAAACTGGATGTTCAAGAGTGTCTTGGGAAAGAGCCTGACATCAAATTACAGGCAGGGCCGGGGCAAGGGAGAGTTGAACAGAGCCTGTATTCCTCTTAAAGTGTTTGAGGACAGAAACAAAGGACTAAAGGGGAGTCTGCCAGGGTGGAGAAAGCTCTTATTTTTATTTCCCATTATAGCTTTCATCTGTGAAAGAGGTTTGGCCAAACTCATTACTTTCTGAACAGCAGCACTCGTAGTTAGGGAAAAGATACTGTGAAAACTGCAAAAATTGAAAAATATATTCTTTCATAATAAAGTCTGAACTAAGGGCTTGCTTGGGTCTCAATAAAATTGACAGAAATTTGTAATAGACATGGAAAACAGTAAGAATGGGAGTTTGCTTTGATCAAGAAATCTTCTGACATTTGTATTTCTAAGTTATCCTAGACAGTTACAGCACATTTTGAAAGCCATTAAAGAAAGGCTCCTTTCACAAAAAGGGTTTAGATTGACATTTCCTTCAAATAGCTTCCTTTCTCAACCAAATGAAATTTTAAAGAGTGTCTTTAATTATGACAGTTATTGTTGTTACGGAGGCCGGATGTGTTTCATGTTAAAAATTGCAGGAAAGTATTTTATAGGTTTCAGTTTGGACTCAGTGAGTGTATCTGCAGAGTATCTTAAAAGTAGGTCAGAGCTGGCTAAGCCAAGTGGCTGCCTGGAGCCAAGGCTGGTGTGGGGCTGGTAGCAAAGGGATGTTCCGACACAACCCATGCCTCAAGCTCCGTGCTTGGCACAGTGATACCCCACCTCCTGCCCCAGGCTGACCACAAAGCCCAGGGCCCTTTCTGCAAGGGCTCAAACAGCACCTGCTCCCAGAAATATCCATTTTGTAGACAACGTGAGTTAAAGATGACTGCCTTCATCCTTGTCCAGTCCTGGTTTTCCCTTGGGAAGGACAGCAGTAGCTTTCACATTAATTTGGGGCTCAGACTAATGGTGTCTAACCCACATACTAGTTCCATTGAAGTGAACTGAAATTATTCACTTGTGCAGAGATTAAATCTCTTGAGAAGCTGTAGAAAAAATAGAGCCATGCTCTTAATAAATGCTAGCAACATCCAGAGGCCTTAAGCACAGCCACTTTTAGTAATTAATTCGCTATAGATGTAGCTAGCTGATTTAAAGAGTCAGATTTATTCTGATTAAAGCGTTTACTTCTATGTCAGCAGAAGGAAAATTTATTGCCTCAGGAAAACATAAATGTCAAATGTGTGCTTGAATATACAGAGTACGGTAGATAGAAAGAAGACGATGTTTTCACAGGTCATGTGCTTAAAGGTCAGTAGGGTTAAAGAGTACTTTTTTTGTTGTTTTAAAGCTGCCATACATGAAGAAGGAGCTGTGCAGCTGAAGGGAAAATGGCAAGACGGAATGTGCTCTAATGTCCACGGGAAGAGCACCAGGCACTCAAAAGGAGCTCATGCATACAAACAATAGCTGAATTTGCCTCAAGACCCATTAAGAAGACTTTTGTATAATATTGTTCTGGTGCCAGAACTACTGCTTTCCTGTCGTGATGCACATTGCCAGTTTTGCTTTTTTAGACATCAGTAACCATTGGTACTCTTCTCTTCACAGACTTGCAATGTCTAACCTCACTATACTTGTGTGAAAAATTCCTATGTCCAAACCAATTCTTATCCAGGGAGAATTCCAGTCTCCAGAAGACTAAGCCAGGAATATTTCACCTGCACAAATGCAGTGGGGACATTGGAGAGAAAATATTGAAATAAATTGAAACCAACCTTGTACAGCCAGGAATTCCTGTTGGAACTAAGGGAGCAGTACTGGTGCCTAGCTGTAAGCACTGAATGTCACCTGGGACCACTGAGGGTGCCTAGGACATCAGCATAAGACCAGCAGCGATGACAGAGGACTCCTGCAAGAGACCCATGCCCTTATGGAGTGGTGTCTGGAAGGACTCCTGCAAGAGACCCATGCCCTTATGAAGTGGTGTCTGGAAGCCACCTATATTTAGGGACCTGAATGTCTTCCTAAATAACTCTAAGAACAGGAGTTTTTAAAGCAAAAAATTAATACAGAGGCTATGAAATTCAAGCAGCTATAGACAGAAACATGAATGGGACAATGACTTCCTGGATTTTGTGTGTTTTGGAGACCAGACCTCACATTCCCACCACAAGTGCTGGCAGGGACTGAAATCCTGCTCTGAATATTCTCTGTAACTTCAGGTCTTATCCTAAAACGGTCTAGGCTGCTGCTGCTGGCTGTGATCTGTTTTGAGGCTGCCCACTCAGCACCTCACAAGAGGTGCTGCAGGATGAGGCCATTAGCCTGTATTTACATTGCCTGGTAATGCCATCAAACATTCTGCTTCTGGTCATTAGCAATCCATCCCTCCTGCTTTTCCTCTCCCTGAGGAAGTGCTCACAGAACCTGTCTCATGAATTTCTGTTTTTCCATTATTGTTGTAGTCTCCCCTGTTTATCTTTCTCTTTCATTAAACAACAAACCACAGATACAGTTTCAACCTAACAGCCTGCTTGCAAGAAACTAACCATCCAGGAGCAGGAGCACATCCTTCCCACGTTCTTCAAAAATGCACTTAACGTGATTCATTGCTTTATTCTTTGCTTGAAGCATGTTTCACTTACATTAATAATATTCTACCTTTCACTTATAAATTCAAACACGAAAGTGGTTGTCGTTCTCCAAATGATCATATACATAAAATATTACTAGCCTATCACTTTCCAAAGGTCAAATTCTCTTCTTTCCCTTAATTAGGATTCAAGATTTCCAACAATAAGCTGTTGCAGCAGCAGTATAGCTCTTTTATGTTTACTAATTCACATCTCTGTTTTCTCACTTTGCCAAGAGGAAAAAGGAAATGGTTTTAAGTGGAATAAGTAAGTACACTTTTTTCTAAACAAAATAAGAAGAGGAAGTTCCAAATATGGAGGAAACAAGCAATTGGTGATCTGATTCAGTAAGAATTTACACACAGAGTCCTTAGTTTTTGAAAAGTTTATCAAGTCAGTCCTTCACACTGAAGTGGTACAACCTCTGATGTGCTGCGTCTCATGTGCCTGAATATGCAAGTCGGAGTTCCTTATTAACAAAGTTCCAGTCATGAAATGGATCTTCTCACACCTAAAACAGCAATATCTTAAGTCATTTTTTCATATTCTTGCAGGAGCAGACTTCATTTTGAGTCTGATTAAAATAAAGGGTAATATTTCATTATGAAACTATACCCTGATTTTTTAGGTAGTACCTGAAAGGAAGTAAGTTTTGTCTGGAGTGAAAAAGGTGTGTTAAATCAACCAATCTGTCTGAGAGCACAAAGTTAAACATAGTGAGCAGTGTGATTTCCTGTAACATGATTTTGCTACATCTAAATATAAAAATCTCACGTAATAGTAACCACGCCTTTTGTGTCCCAAAAGAACCTTCCCAAGGGGCCAGAGAGAAAGTTTATAAACATGTTCTTGCAAAAAATGTCTGTTTAAAAAAAAAATAAAATTCAATAAAAGGAAAAGAACAAGCAGTACCCACACAATGTAGTATCTTACCATTAAGAAATTTTCTTGATGAAATTCCTATTTTTCTGATTTCATGTGTATATATGTCTCTGGAATTTCCTCTAACCTGGCTGTGCTACAAGTAAAAGGAGCATTTTGGCTTTGATTATATACCCGGACTTCAGGATCTGGGCTGATGCCCACCCTCTGTTGGAAATCATCTGCGTGTCCATGAGCAGATGAGTCCACTCCTCCCATGTCTTAGTCATTTGCAGTATACTTGGATTTTCCTGCTACAGCCCCTGGTGTAACACCACTGCCACATCTAAGGAAAAAGTGTCTATGAAGTGGGACGTGGACCTTGTCAGCAGTGCAAGGCACAGTAGCCCTTCATGTTCCAGCCTTGCAGACACTGGTACCCTCAGAAAGCAAAGTTCTTGCTGATGAGGGGGTGGGTGCAGTTTCCCAACACAGATGCCAGTGCTTTGCTTGGGAGCTGCTGAGGGCCTTCTCATGGTGCAGAAGCCTTCTCGGGCAGTACCCTGGCATTCTGGCTCCCTGCTGCCACTTCCAGCCCCACACTTTGAGGTTTCCGGTCCCGCTGAAGAGATGACTCAGCTGCCTGTGAAGCCGTATCAAAACCACGCCATTTTAGAGCCCGATGTAAACCAATCCTGTCTTCAATTTACCTTCATATGCCAGCCAAAAATGGTGCCAGTTCTGATGCAAGTCAGAGTTCTGAGTCACTGCCTCATTAATTTCTAGATACAGGTTTTAGGTGCTTTAAAACTTTCCTCAAAATCCAATTCCCCCAGATTCCCAGTCACTTTAACGTGTCTTCTTTGAAGTCCTTCCAGTTTTTCTAGATATTTTTGGTAATAGGGTGCCCAGCACTGAATGTAATTTTGCTTCCCTATATAGTTTCTAAATCCTAGCTCTTAAAGCATTAGGGGTTTATGTGTGTGTATATAGTCTATTATGTATTATAGTGTATAATATAATATATAATGTGAAGAATTTGCCTTCATATCAGTGATACCAATTTTATTGGGAGAGAAATATTAGCAGGATTTGATTTTGAGTCACCAGCTGTTTTTTCTTTAAGGTTATTTCTTTTTTATTGGTGTCCCAGTGAATGATTAAAATGTAAACTAAGTTAAGACTTAACAAAACACCGGGACAATTCATACAAGCATAAATTTATATTGGCCTGAATTTTTCTGAACTGTCTCTAGAACGCTTTGAGTTTACCGGACAGATTTCAGGTTGCCATCACAAAAGTGCAAAACCAGACTGAACATTCTCAGATATCAAATCTGCCAGTGCCATTTCTCCATTGAAGAGAAATGCCAAGCCTGGACAGAGGATGGACAACAGCAATGGTCACGGTACAACCTCCGTTTTCAAATCTGAGCAAACCTTTACTCCAGGTCAGTGATATTAATAACAGACTTTCAACTGATTTCAGTGGGAATTAGCCCTTATATACATACACAGGAAGTGTTTATATCAGCAGATATCCCTTTAACTCTGATAGCTAACATGCATTGACTCAGCAGATGTGAGTGCCTCTGTAAAAAAGCTGTGCCAACATGCATAATGTAGGTGGTGGAAAGTCTTAAGAAGAGCTATTTCAGAGAGTTAAAGAAATACAGAGAAGTTTTACATGAGCTATGAGCCTCAACTTCAATTCTGAATACCACAGACTCCTTGATGATACTGGGCAACCTGCTTAGTCTGTCCCTGGATTCTCTATCAAAATGGAAGTCTTCCTCACATTTTCCTAAGAGGAGAGCCATAGGACCCAGCCTTTTCTCACTGTGACTTTCTTGACTGTTGTAAAAGCAGTAATTAATTTCAGTGTCTTTGTTTCTGGAATAGCTTGTCAGCATTTTTTTTTCTTGTTTGGACACAAAACTTTCCAGGAAGTAGACTGCTTTTTTACCAAGTGAGATGATAGCAAAGCTCCCTCGCTTGTAGCTCACTTCCAGCTGGAAGGAAGGGGATCTACAACTCCTAAGGTGGGAAAGAGTAGGGAGAAAATGGCAGTGAAAGCATTCTGGGTGTGGAAAGGTGGCGGGAAAGCAGACACTGCCTGTGAGTTCCATTCACAGACAGTCAGAACAGGCCTCATGTCCTCACACCCAAATGAGCATGCTGCTGGTAGCCTGGAGCTGATATCAGCTGTGCTTTGGCGGTACCACGCAGTGAGCAGTGAATCGAAACCATTCACCACTGCACGGACCTGCAGAAGTTTTCCTGTGCTGCCCAACACACCCAAAATAAGAACAGCTTGCTATAAACTTGTTATATGAACCTGGAAAAGGACTTAACAAACTTAACAATGTGTTTTAAGATAGTAGTATTTCATTTTCCAATTAGCTGAAAAAAAATTCTGGTCTGTCCCACACCTTGTGAAATAGCCTACCTTAAAGGCTCATGCTAATTTTGCACTGGTGTAAATAACAGCAGAGAGTAATAAAAAAAAGAAAAATCACTCTGTACCAGGCTGAAAACAGATAAAACTCCATCCTTCCATTAAACAAGCATGACTATGAGAGTGGATTCAAATAACCTCTCCAGCCCAATAAAGTGCTGCATGGAACAAGTACTGTTGTTTAAGCTGAAAGTCTTTGTCTCGACTAGAGATAACAGATGGTGCTGATAACATCCAGGAGATCGATTGGTGCTGAGTTAGCTATGTTTTTTGAATGCAGAATATGAAGAATTTAAGCAATTACATCTTAAAAATCCCACTTTCCTTTGTATGCTACTCAGTTACATACTATTGCAACCCACTCTGAAACTATTAAGCCAAAGGCAAGAAATAGGAAAACGCAAGGGCTTTTGAATAGTGAGAATTTGCACAGGGAATCAAAGAGGTTTCAAGTTCACTTATTGCAGATGTTTCTATAATTGAGACACACTAGAAAAATGCATTAATGCACAAATCAGTCTTGCCTACAGTTATCTGAACCATAAAAAAATGTCCATAGTCAGGATATAATTCCCTACTAAATCCTATAGGATACTTTAAAAAAATAACATAGGTTCTTTTTTTCCTATTAAACTCTTCTGGACTTTTTCAGTAGGGGAGTCCACAGGGAGCACAAACAAACCTAAAATCTGTTGACCAATTCACCCCATAACCCCTTTTCATACACTTGCCCACAGATACTAAGGACCTGAATTTTAATGAGGCCAGCTAAGTGCAGCTGGTGACCTCAAAGATTTATTAGTCCCATTTAAACCAGTAAGACTTCCTTTGGAACTGGCTCGAGCTCCCTTTACTGTATGTGCCCAGCCATCCATCCAACCTAAGCACAGATTCAAGCATGCAAAGGCAGGAACTTGCACCTACACTTTTGTTGCTGATACAAAACACGCAATCTCACAGGTAGAGGGAGAACATGGAGTCTCACAGGCTTTTGACTTCTTAAAACTGTAATGCTTGAAGCATTCAAAGGGAAGAAAATGTCTAGGACAGATCCAAGCCAACCTGAAAAGAATATTTTTTCTGCTTTTTCTAAGCATGACATAATCATCTGCTTTTAGTGTCCAACACATATAAATAGAACTGGCCTGTTCTCCTCAGCAATAAACTGTAGCTCCCTATCCAAAATCGGCAGGGACAAGCTGTACCATCCCTCAGGAAAGTTGTCTTTGATGGAAGTCTAAGCTCCCAGGAGTGACTCCTACCTGCAGGTTGCACATCTGTTTGCTCCTCAAGAACCCCTGGGGCACACAGCCTCCTGCTGTTATGCTAAATTTTAGCAAGGATCTCCCAACCTCAAATCCAGAGGTCAATTAGGATTGTCAGGTGCTGGTTTCCAAACATACCTGTTTGCCCTGCAACGCTCCTCTAAAAGAACAGCAAACACTACCTTTTATTTTTCTTTCCATCCGGGCTTGCCTTGATTGCCGTGACGGACTAAAATAATGATACAAACAAGAAGGAAACTGTGTGTCTCTTTATCTCAGCCCAGCAGGAGGCAGATGGATAAGTATGAATAACAAATTACCTTGCAGCGGATTCCACTAACCAGCCTCAGGGCCGGGCTGGTTTAGCGTGAAACAATTCTCAGCCTTTTTTAACAGTGCTGGTTCAGGCGTTGGGCAGAGGACCCTAACCCCTAATTAAGAACCTGAAACAAATTGAAAACAGCTGTGAATAATTAGACAATTTAAGTGCTGTTAAGAAGGAATAATTTTTGTAGCCATCGTAATAAATCTTATGCTGTCCGAACCCATACGTTTTACTTGAACTTTTTTCTGCTGGTGGGTTAGTGCATTACTCATAAAAGAAACAGTATCCCTTTTGTTTTGATTGGGCCTGCTTAATAACAAAAGAGCATATCACTGTGAGTGGAAGTGTGATGACAAAGAGAATAGCCTTTACTTTCCTTAATTTTCAATCGTTGTGGTTCAGATCCTATGTCAGGCTCCTGGCATGTGAGTTTGGTGAAAAAAAAAAAGGATTCTTGATTTGCACTGTAAATAATACCTGAACCCAAGCTACTTAACATTTTTTAGATTTCTCTGGAAAAATACATGTCAGGAAAATACTTAAAAATTCAGCAACCGGCCTATTAGCTTTATGTAGCAGATAAGTTCTTGAAGTATTAACTAAGACCAAGGGAAATATATTTTTCTCTGAAATTTTCCACCTTTTTTTTTAATCTCCTGACTTGTCTGGAATTCGGTTAAAGTGTTTCACAGAAAGTAATTTACAGATGGGAAGCTTTCACCAGGCACTGCCAAACTATTCAGGGCCTGATTCAGCAACCCATAACTGGCTTTGTCATAAAATAGTTCTGTGAACACCTAAATTTATATTTAATTTTATGTTGTGTATAGCTTTCCTGAAGGCAATGCATCTACTCACTCACTTAACGGTAAGGCCATTCGTAAGTCTTTGTAGGATCCACCCTTTGCTTGCATGAGGGCATTGCTTGTAAAGAGGATATGGAAGGAACTTGATTGTTTAGAAGCATGCTTTGGCTTTATTGCTATCTTAGAATAGCATACATTCCTCTGTCATTTGGTGGACTTACATTACATAATTCCAATCAGGACACAGATTCTGAACACCCAGTTTTCTGAGGTGCTGTTTTGTTTTCCTTACGTTTCCAGAGAAAAGAAAACAGAGCTCACTGTGCCAGCCTTGTGTTCACAGTATTGCAAACCAGCCAGCAGAAATGACTCTGTGAGGAAATACCTGATGCAAAATACTTGGTCTGCACTCTGATGGCCTAGATTTAAGTACAAAGAAAGGAAAAGAAGCATTGTGCACAGCCTCGGAAAATGAACCTTGTGAAGGTGGTGGGAGCGAGGGTTGAGATCCATCTTCTGCTTCGCTCATAAGGTGGCAGGCAGCTCAGCCCCTGCTGCACACCTGCCTGCGTTAGGTCCTTGGACACCTCTCGCTGTTCTGTGTCCGCCTGCACATGAGATCTGTGGCGGTGGCTCCTGTCTTTGAAGCTCTCCCCATCCTTGACACTATTTCGCCAAGGCCCTGGGGGGCATTTCTTCAACTCTGAATTACCCTTTTAGTGGTTTATGCCCAAAGTAGTATGACTTCATCAGGATGCTGCTATGGGACGACTCCTGACCAAGATTTCCATGACCCTACTTCTGTCCTTACATTGGCATTTGGATATTCTGCATGTGGAAACAGTGGCCGCACTGGGTATGAGGAGCTGAGATTTAAATTTCGGATGTTGTATCACCTGACTACATGTAAGAATTATGAATCTGCTTCGTACTAAAACGTATTTTTGGAAGATGTTTTGAAAAATCAAGGATGCCACAAAAGCAGGGCAACTGTGCTGAACCAGGGCAAATATTTCCATCACTGAAGGTATTTACAACATTCAAATTCCTTTAGGAAAAAAAAAGAGAAATAATGATTTATGTTCTAAAGACACTTTAGAAATAGTAGCACTATAAATACACTATTCCTAATTTTCCACCCTTCACTTTTCATTCACCTACTTGCAAGCGCATGTATGAATTTTGTTTTTCAAGAACAAAGATAGCATGTCTTCCCCAGAAAAGAGATGCAGCACTGACAAGGAGGGAAATAATAGATTGCCTCTGCATCTAGTGGGAGCAGAGGAAATATCAGCAGAGACATACCTATCTATTCATAGGTGCTTCTCCTCTTTCCTCCCTGCCTGCTGCTCTCTTTGGAGAACTAGTGACTAAAGATCCCCAGAGGTTTCCTAATTTTGGCCTAGGGTGCAGTAGGAGCTTACAGTGGCCAAAAGAACGATTTCATGTTTCAACAACATTGGCAACACTGAGTTCAAGAAGAATTTGTACAATGCCCTCAGGCACATAGTGGGATTCTTGGGGTGTCCTGTGCAGGGCCAGGGGTTGAGCTTGATGATCCTGATGTGTCCCCTCCAAGTCGGCATATTCTATGATTCTACGATAATCAGTTTAGGCAGGAGTCGTCAGTCACAGCCACGCTTGGGGCTTGCTGGTAACCCTGGGGAGGACTTCTGGATGGGTCAGTGCAAGTCTTTGGGGGAGAACAGCCAGATATACAGGGAAGCAGATGCAAATTAAAACCAGCTCCTTTGGTTCCTGCTGGCCTTGACGGAGTTGTGGTAGGGAAGGAGCGGTTTTGGTCACCAAAGGAAACGCCTGTGTGTCTCCCACCAGCAGCACCTCTGGCCCTCAGCTTCTCGTTCCATAAAATGGGGCTAATAGATCCTTGCCCTGTACATGGCTGCAAGGCTTAATCAGCTGAGGTTTATAAGGTGCTTTAGGAGCCTTGACTGCAAGTTGCTGCAGACTTGCTAACTACATTATTTCAAAATAAAATAAACACATTTTATACAATCAAAAGGAAAAGGGAAAAAAAATTCCCCACCCCTTTCTTCCTTCCAAGTCAGCTTCTCAGAACTCCTCCAGCACAAGTTACACTGCTCTCCTTGCTCAAGGTTTCACAAATAGACATAGCTGGTTGGCCAAGAGATTTTTTTACCCTGGTGTTTATAATTCCAATTGGTGTAAAATTTCCTGATGGTTAACACATCCCGTTACAGACACTTTTGAATGAATGACTCATTCCCAAATAATTGACTAGCTTTGTAATTTGGGAAGTAAAAATCACATTTATGAGTCCCTGGGGGGAAGGTCTATAATGTTGTGCATAAAAAGTAGATAAATCATAAAACCTGATTTTTTTTTCATTTGTAAAAGCTTCCATTAGCCTTTGTGTGCACATTAAAGCAGTGCCCTCTAAATGTGTGCAGCTGCTTTAAATCACTGGTGCACTTTAAAATCAAGCCTTTTTATATCGTGATGTTAAAATTACATGTTGGTTACTGTAATTCTGTCTTGTTTTTTGTGGGACATCTTTGGATCAGATCTGCTTCTGGGAAAACCTCTCCCTTTGCACTAAGTTTCCTAATCCGTGTAAGCAGAAGCCTAAGCATTTTGCAGTCGATGGAAATGATGTTTATCAGGTAAACAAGGGAGACAAACGGAAAGGACCGGTCCGTGCCCGTGCAAATATGGCCCCATCCTCACTTGGCAGATGCATGAATTTTAGACTGAGGTTTCAAATAAACATGCAATGTGATTCTAATGGGATTTGACAAGGGTATTTGATGGCTGCAAGGCAAATCTATTATTATCTACAGAATATCTAGTTACAAATGTAACCCCCCCCAAAGGTGGTACTGAAACTACATGATATTTAAACTCCTGCATGAAATGGCCATGCCACTTGCCTTGCCTTTGCAGTCTAAAAGTCCCATACACCTTTATGCTAGCAAGGCCTTTTCCCACATTTTCAGAGTACTGTAAATTAGTTTAGTATGCTTGAAAGAACCTGTAATTGTAACTGCTCTTGTTGACACATCAGCTTGATGCCACACAGAGCACGACTGGGACCATATCCTTTGGTTTTGCAGCTACAGTGCATTTCAAGTACTTGACAGGTCCAGCGCTAAGATGTTCTGAATTAGATTTGAATTACAACCACTAAATGCCCTTGTCAAAGCTTGTTATGCCTGAAACTAGCCATATACATTTAACTGACTATTCCTATGGAAGATATACTGCTTAAACAAAGACATACTCCAAAGTTTCATACAGAATTGTCAAAATATAATTGAGTTAAAAAAACAACTAAAGCATAAGAAGAGCAATCTTTACCGCCTTTCCCCCCCCTTTTCCTTCTTTGAAATAAATCCAAAGGACAATTTAGTGGAATCTCAGTATAAAATAAAAAGAGTATATGCAGTTCCCGCAGAGACATTGAAATTTATACAAACAGCAGATTCATCCATACATTGATCCTAGTGTCAGGAAAGGCCATAGCAGACCTTTAGGATCTCACCCTGTGAAAAACATTTCACATCACGTTGCTGGCATCAGAGCATCTGGTGCTTCAGAAAGAAAATGAACTAAAGCTAGCACATCGATGAGAATCAGGATCAAGCCTTGAATTCTAGAGGACTCCAAATTCATGCTTCATCAAATAAGGGAAGCACACATACAGACGTGTGTGGAAGCACACAATGCCCATATGCAGTATGAAATGCACATATGCAATGTTTCTACAATTCAATAGGAACATAATAGAAACTTCCTTCTAACTTGCAGATGCATTCATGATCACATACTGGTTGTACCGGGCCATAATCATACCTTCTTAGACTAGGAAATAGCAACCAAAGAGCACAAAGCTGATTTTGACAGTGTTTGAAACTCAGTCTGTGCCATGGAGATGTCAGTAGCTCACAGGGCCTGCATTGTGCTGCTGCTTGTTAACCCCTGGGCTGCTGACATCAGCTGTGGTTGCTGGAGTGGGCTGCTGAGGCTGACCTGGCTGGAAAAGAAAGTGCTGGTTGTAAGCACCGCAGCGGGCAAAGGAGATGGTCTAAACCTGAAGGCTGAGAGAAAAGAGTGAGGACCTCCTGCAGCCTAGCTGCCTGTCTCAAACCCCGTCTGAGCACAAGAAGCAGGACAGATTTGCTTTACCTAAACCCACAAAAGCTCAGGCAGCACAGAAGAGGAGGAGCAGGCTATTGCATCTGTCAAAGACAAGACCTCCACACGCCTGCTTGCGCATGTGGGTTAACATCATCAGCTTCTCTTCCAAATTCTCCTGCATGAATGAAACAAAATATTTTGGGAAAATATCTGTTGCTTCATCATCAATTTCCTGGTTGAATTTGAAAGTCACATAATTCTGGAAGTTTTCTAGACTGGAGGGCAGGTCTCCACTATGATGTGCTCCCAGGTCTGCATTTGCTGACCTGACTGCAGACACAGCCCGTGATGCCCTCACTTACTGCTTCTCCCTTTCTTCAGTGGGGTCTGTGAGCACAGAACGTTTCAGGCAGGATTTGCTGGCATTCCGCAGTGGAGAGCCAGCACACGGCAGAGGCATATGTTCTGAAGGACCCCATGCCTGTCCACCCACAGTAGATTAGATGTAGGCTCAACATCAGTCCTTTGTTTCCAAAATAAGGATAAAGGTCCTTCCTCTGTATGCATTGGCATGTGGACTGTAGCATCTCTGGGGAAGAGACTCTCCATCCCTGGGAAGTCAGGAAGCATCCAGCACGACGGCGTGCCATTTCACCCAGGGCCTCTAGAAGGTACTGTAAGACAAACAGAGAATAATCCTGCTTTACAACGGGTAAGGGCTAGACAAAGACCAGGGCACTGCTGCAGGGCTGTCTTCCCATCTCTGGTGGAGCAGCAGTGCAAACAGATTGGGAACACACAACCGAGATTTCTCCCATCTGAAGCTGCCCTAGGCATTACCTCAAAAGTTGAATTCTCCAGCAGCATCAACTACAAAAAGATTTCTAACCCCATTCCAAGAGCAAAATGTGGCTTGAACTGGTCAAAACCTGCTGACAGCCTTAAGCAGCATGAGAAACCTGTTTCATGATGGCAGTTGGTTATTTTAAAACTGAGCTGAAAGATTAATGGTGAGATTTTCAAAAAATGTAGGCTCTCAGTGACAGGAACTGACAATTTGCTCATGCAATTTCCCATCGCTGTGTGTGCAGTAGGGAGAAACGGGTGGGCAAAATGACACATGGCCATTCTGTTCCTATACATTTTCTGGAAACCTTAGCCCTGAAAAGGCAATAAGCAAATAAGAAAAGCGTTTATATGAAAGACAGAAAGACTTAGGCTGAGAGATACATTGGTATTCTTTGTTAATTTTTTTATTCAATTAAAAGGCACATGCTGATTATTTTTAGCAGTGTCCCCCTGATACAATTCAGATGTAAATCACATTTCTGTAGTCAGCTGCTGCTGTTTAAGCAGAAATATTTTGACACTATAATTATAGGGTTGAAACTATGCTTTACATTAGTGTATAAAACACTCATTAAATTAAAATTCTTCCATGAAATCATGAAAATAAACAGTCTGTCTGAACTAGCATCAACAAATTCACAGGATGCTTCTGCGTTTTCTCAGGGCTGGCCTTCAAGTGACTGTGTTACAAGGCCCTTATTTAACCATGAAGTGTTAAAGGTTCACATTCTTTTGAAGGTCCCATTCTGCTTATTTTTAAAATTATTGCTTTAATTGTTTTTACAACTTGTAAGATTTTAAAGCTATTAAGCCTCAAAGTTGTGGGAAAAATTAAAACGGTGATTATTATAACTTGCATAAGTCTGTGAGATGGCTGTGGCACTGCATTTTTTTTCAAGGTGGATTAAATAAAAGGTGTCCGTGGCACCATATGTGACATGTTACATTGGTCTATTATGGCTGAGAAGCAGGATACATAATGTATACACAGCACCTTGGGGGATGGAAAAGAAACCAAAAACTCAGGGTGGTAATGTGTTAGGGGATCCTTCTTGTCCTCTCATTTGCTCCCCACCATCTCCTTGCCTTGCATTTCCCTCCCATCCATCACAAAGCTGATAGTCCTGCAGACAACAGGTCCAACTGTCTGTGCCTCAAAGCAGGCAGAAATTTCTGGCAGGAGGTGTCAGAACAAGAACATCCCAGTGAGGTCCATCCACATTGCAGGAGCGGGAACGAGGGAAAGAGTGCCTTAGCCCTGCCCTCCTAACACAGGAGTTCATTTATTAGGTCTGTTTTCATTTGCTTTGCTCCCCAAGGATAAGAAGTCACAAAGAGAGGTCACTGACCATGGGAAGAGGCAGTATCCTCTGGCCTGATGGTCTTACTAGAGGGACCCACTGATGGGCAACTGCGTCAGTCCAGGCTCCTCCACCACCCACCACTGGCAAAGCTTCCTGGGTGGGACCGTGGTCAAGACCCCTGAGCCTCACAGGCGTTCCCTGAGAATGTTGGAAAATCTGCATATGTTGGCACACTAATCCCTATAAGCCCTGACTGGGTTTTGTTTGTTTTCTCTTCATCTGTACAGTATCACTGGTCTTTACAGTGCACCGAGCAAGCTGTGGCTGTGCTGGGCTTGGGAGTGAATGGCACGGGATTGTCAGGATGTAGATGATGTAATCACAGTGGTCTGAAACATTTTTGCTACATCTATGTTCCACTGAAATCCACAATTATGGTTGACTTTTCTTTGATTGAAGATATTCCAGAAAGATGGACTGCAATGGTAATTGCACCATTTTATCTTAAGATACGAATCTGAGACTGATCCCTCTGGTCTTACGAAATTACAGTCAACATGTTATTTTCTCCATTTGTGCATGAAACGTATATGCAACAGTGGTTGCTGCAATGTATATTTAGCCTTAACTTGTCAGAGCCATCAGTTAGAAAATATTCAAACCCTTCAACCATTTTATTAATCGGGATTATGCACAAGAAAGTCTGTTTCAGAGTGTAAGTTTTAGTACACACTGTAATTCAACAGTAAAGATTTTTTTTTTAGTGCTACAGTTGTTTTCTTTCAGCAGCCACATGGATGATTGTTTTTTCTGTCCAGTATTACTAGCATTATGGTTAGCCCTCCTCTACCACAGGATGACATTTTCCATGCTGGATAGGAATAACCGTCTTTTCTGAGCCTAGATACTATAGCCCAGTGAATTAAATCAAAGAAAGTAAAACATTTTATCACTGGAAGACATTAATATTTTATTCTGGCTCCACATTATCATGATACCTGTGAGATATGTTCAGTGGGATTTTGAGAAATCCCACTAATAACAGTTGAAGTTACCTTTTTATTTTTATTTTATATTCTGCAAAATACATTTAGTTCTTAAGTTAGATAACTAACAAATGTAATTTTTTTACTAAATATGTTTATTCAGATGAATTATTGTAACTCTTGGTCACTGGATTTCCAGGTTCTAAACAGAATCTCATGAGGATTCCTTCAGATTTTTAAACACTTTATGCAGTTTAGTTGTTGAACGAGGAAAGAAATCCCAGAAAGACAGCCCAGAGAACCCTTTCTTGGTTAATATAGGCTTCTTCAAAGAAGAAAGAATTTTTAAAAATCTAAATTTTTTCTCAAAAAAAAAAAAACAGGTCAGAAAATATTTCTAGTAAGCTGTTAAAAATATCCAAAGTTAAATTTCTTGAATACATCACTTTTACTGCCTCTGTTTGGATTACCACAGGATAGGTGTTAATGAACCCTTCTACACAGTTATAGTTTGCTTTCTGTTGATATTTTCTGGTGTCTGCTCACCACTCTTTTTTCCTAAAAACATCACTGTTAGCAAAGTTCCTCTCTACAATAGTCACAGAAGACAAACACATCTGAAGTGAACTCAGGACTTGTTTTAAGAAAAATATTTTTCTAGAAATTCTTTCCTGGGAGTATCTCTTATTAAAGACATTACACACATAAAATTTAGTGAGAAGGAAATGATGAAACATTGGTGTGAGTGTAAACTCTGAGGGCAGAGTGACTTAAAACAGTACCTAGTGACGGCAGCATAAACAGACATTAGTAAACACTTGCCATGACCAATGCCCAAATAAATCAGATTACTCTGCAGTATATATATTTATAGAAATAGTCATTTTGGTGAATTTAAGGCACTTCAGATATTAACCTTACGTTTCAGAGCTGTGTGACTGCCCATTGATGTCAGAGAATTTAACTGCCTGGTCCTACCTCTTCTGGCACAACTTTTGGAATATTTTTGAGTAACTCCATGAACACAACTCCGTAGTCTTCATTTTCCAACAGCTATTCTACCTTCCCATTCCCTCCCTGTGACTGGAGCAGCTCTAGGAATGCTCAGGAAACACAGAGCTACTTGTGGTTGAAGAAGACCTGTCACTGACCACCAGAACTAAATATCCAGCCCTACATGTTTCAAGAAAGGCAGTTTGCCACCATTTTGCATTTGGTTTTGTCTACCTCTTGTAGCTTCCCCTCCCTCAGGAGCAACTTCATTTCTCCTACTCTACGGTAGGGTGGTCCATTTGTGGCCCCTTACTTAACCGGTGATGATGAAGACATCTGAATTCCTCTGTGTCCAAGATAACAGCTGACACAAACATCGCTACAGACTTCATCTTCTTGCCCATACCTACCTCACCTATGGAAGTCCAGGAGCTTGTGGCTTCCTCAGCTTTCCCATGTCCGGAAAACAGCAATATAGTCCAAACCACTGGGAAATATTAGCTCTTCCCCTACCTTCTAGGCACCCATCCACATTTTCTTACATTCTCCAGGAAGTTTTCTCTCATCTACCTCCTCACATGCAAGAGTTGAAAGAGTAAAGTAGGGACTAGATCCCTGTCCTTCTTAACATCCCAAATGATGACCCCTGCTATGGGCTGGCTTAGGTATCACCATCAGCTGGCTCTGCTGGTAGCCAACTCAAGGAACATGTAGCTGAAGTAGGCAGAATGAGGAATTATGACCAATGACCTGCTCATCCTCTCAGTAAAGCATATTTCTGCAGGGAATAGGATTTTACTTTTTTTTAAGTTGAGGAAGCTGCAGTCTAAGTCCTCCAGTGGTACAGCCATCATCCCAGCTGGAAAGCCTCGGTGGGAGGTAGAAGTGGAGGTGACAGACAGACAGCCTTTGGAAAATGTGAATGTATCACAAACACACACACACTCTCCACCACGGTGACAAAGACTGTTGACAGAGGACCAGATCACTGCCACTGTTACAAATGGTAGCAGACTTCAATTTAACACTCACATTTTTTCTGAAAACTGGAGAGGTGCCTCAGGCTCCTCTTCTTCAGAGACCTGGGATATATTTGGGAGGCAAAGATAGGAATCAGCCCCCTTTTAGAGCCCAGGACTTCTTCTGGACTTGGTCCAGGGTAGCTTAAGGCCAATTTCCATACAAGACCTCTGCCTGAGCAAATTGCAAGGGTCTGCTGCAACATCCAGTGGAGAGCAAAGCTTGAGCCAGAGATGCAGTGTTGTACTGCTTCTCCTCCCTCTTGATAACCAGCTGTGAGGCAGGAATAAACAACTCGAACCTTAGCTAAGGCACCCTGAAGTGCCACTGTGTCCCCAGGGGTTTGGAAGCCGCTGGTAGCAGGGAAGGTGCTAGACAATCACTCCTGGGCATGAAGGATAAAACCTCCTGGGCAGCACCCACTAAGAGGCATCTGGCTGCCCTTCTGCCAGCAGGCTTTTGGCAGCTGGGTGTTAATGGCCATCATCGCCTCAGCTGACTGTCCAATGATGAGGTTAGGCCATTAACACTCAGATTGTCACAGAAAAAAATAGGTGGAAACATTACTTGGCCTTGCAGGCAGCTAGAACTCCTTCTCTCCACCACCTCCACCTCCCTCACCCTCTCACTCACATGTCCCCAGGCACATTTGCAGCCTCTGATTGCTTTATTGGTTCCAGGGGAAGAACGTTACTTGTTCTTTGCACAGATCTCTCTTCCTTCCCCTACCTCTTTCTTTCTTCCCATCCCCAATTCCCGAATATGTTACTGGTACTAAATAAGCAGCACATCAAATGGTTTTGAAGCTTCCTCTGGCAAAACCATAAAATCTGCACTGGTAAAATATATATATATTTCTGTCCCAGATTCCCAATCTGTTTCCTTTAAATCCAATAAAATTTGTATCATAGGGCTTAAGGGCAGAGAGCTTCATACAATTGAAACTGATTCAGTAAATGCAAAACATAAAAATAAAGTATTGGTATTCGGTATTCCTATGTTTCAATATTGCTTTGATATTTCACTATGAAACTTAAACTGGGTTGGGGTTTTATGCATTCTTTTTCTCCCTCTTTTGTTCCCCCACTTTTTCCTTTGAATTTCATCTCTTTAATCACTGGACCATGGACCAGAAATTCTTGCAACTTGTTTGCGGATGGGCAGAGTCTAAAGCAACAGCTTGTTTAGGAGTTGTTTCACCATCTGTTCTTGCTTTTTCCATTAGATGGCTGGTTTTACACAGAGATTCATTTTATCGTTCCCTCTGTAGTGCATCATCTTGTTTCATTCACATACTCACACAATTGCTCACTTATCTTCCTGTTTGTGCACAGTACCTATTTGTACAGCGAGTGCACATTCCTCAACAGGCAATATCCTCCACTGACTTCCACCAGGACCACATGTAACTCCTGGAGCCAGGGCTGGGATTTCCTAAAATTGTATAATAGATTCAAAGTTCTGGTGGCTGAAAGGGGCTGTTATGATTATCTAGTCTGACTTTCGATATAACAAAGGCTGTAAAACAACAAAGACCAAGAAGCAATTCCTGAACCGAACAAAAACCCTTTGGCTGAGCTGGAAAATGTTAACAGAGATCTCCAGTTTGGGTAATCTCCTACAGCTTTGGAGAAGTTGTTCCAGCAGTCAGAGGTAGCTGGCCTCTTTTTGTGAGGAAAATGTAGCTGCCTTCTAAAGTTTCCCTTTGCAGACACTGATTTGTATTCCCTTTGCACTGATAAAATCAAGACCTATCTGATAGCCAAAATCTTCTCCCCCTAATGGATTCTGGGTGTGCAGCTGGCCCCCAGAGGAGAGGGCAGGCACTCAGGCTATCCTTCTGAGCAGCAGTGGGCTGTTGTTCCTCTTCCATCTGCAACCATGCCCAGTTTCTGTCTGACAAAATAAATAGGTTGCACTGCTTTCCATTTTTGCTATAAAGCAGGTTTTGAAGACCTTATCAGCTCATACAATTCTGAACATTTCTCAGTCATAGTCCTGTAACAGACGTGCAAGGAATGGTGTTGCAAAGTACTCTCAGTGCTGGGCTGAGGAAGCTTTTTCAGCATCAAGGTGAATCACTTGATTCCTGCCTGTACCACAGCAACGCGTGAGCTCTGCAGTCTGAAAGCAAGGACAGATGACCATGTGCATAGGTCACACACTTCCGACCGCTTCAAACCCTTCATCTAGATAGGAAGATGCAGATTAGACTCCACACAACACGTGAAGTTGTTCCCACCTCAGCAGAGAAAGCTGGAATAATTAACATCTTGAATTTGTTCCAGCCCTGTTTCCCGTGAGTCTAAAATACATTTAATTCACAAGGCTGTGTAATTAATGTTTATTTTCCTACCATCACCTGCATTCAGTGAGTTAAACATCCCCCTATGGCTTCCCCAGGCAATTTCGAATGGCCATTTTAATTACATATATAAATATACTAGAAAAATCTTTTCTTTCCTTGGAAACCTGGGATTCTATACCAATATGATAATTTCTTGACATCTTCTCCTTTCAACATTTAATGTGATATAGTGACACCATTTCCGCAAGTAAAACTACCATAAGCTGAGGGGCTGGCAACTCACAGCCTGAAAAGTGAGATATTGGAACTTTGCACTGCTGGGAGGGTGAATGGAGCTGGAGCACGGCAGGGTCAGCCAATACTTGCCCCAGCCCTGGACTAACCAAGGGATTAGACATAGAAATCTGAATGGTTTTAGCTTTAGAAAAACTATTTTTTATACAACTGTTTGTTTATTACTTAATAAAATTTTCCACCCAAAAAGTGGTATTTATCAGTGAGCTTTTTGCAGAACATCTAGTCTCTAGCTTCTCAAGAAGGTCTTTGTATGGGGAAGATTTATGCCGTGCACTGAGGAAAGAGAGAAAAATCAGGAAACTTTATCATTTCTTTTTCTTGACAATCCCTTTATATTCCTGGCTTATTTAATCTTATGAACTATTCTCGAAGTTACCAAGAACAGCACCTGGACTACGATTTCCTCTCCTGTGAAGGTGAAAGGATGTGTGTCACCTTTCTTGTCAATCTTGGTGACTGATGGAATTTTTCAGGGTTTTATCTGATGTACAGTTATTCTCAGAAATTCATTTTTTCATGTATACACAGACATTTTGCAATGGGAGCCTGAAAGAGACAGAATTCAACTGTATCACAAACTCTGAAGCATCCTTTTAATGGCCAAATAGCTGACATCTGATTATTGGGAAGGAACCCTGGATAATCCAGCCTGTTCAGTGGGGTGACTGCCATTTTAAGTTACACCATGCCTGTTTGCTAGTGCAAATAGCTTAACACATCCAACTCCTTTAAGACAGCAAGAAATCAGTTTGACAAGCACTCATTATTCTGAAATCACATATTAAAGAGAGTAACATTTGCAAAAGCACCACAACTATTCAGGGAGAAGAACTTATGTGAGGTATAACCTTACTGTGCAGCGGGTAACAGAAGCATTAATAGGAAAAACCTAAGTGGAAACACTTGACAAAATAAATTAAAGCACAGCTCTTCCCTGAAAAGTGACTAAAAATGGCATCCTAGGGTCCCATGTTTATTATGTGTTACCAAGTCCAGATCAGATTTGCTCAGTGTACAAATAAGGGGTGAAATTCTAGCTGGGTTGAATTCAACTAGAGCTTTGCCGATTACTTCAATGGGGCCAGGATTTCATTTTAGGAAACATTTTTTTTCCTTTTTGAGCAGTCTGTGGAGACTTGACTTGGAAGATCACAAGACTGGTTGAAATGTGAAACAGAAAAATCCTAAAAAATTTCAAAATTGTTTCCATTTAGCAGGGCTGAAAACAGGCCAGTGTTTCGCTTCTGTGTTTTATAGCTGAAGATTTTGCATATGGTGTTTTTAATCAATCTTCTTATCAAGGATATCACTGACATGTTTATTAGCATTCTTTTCTTCCAGAAACACATAATTTGGAAAAATGAAAAATCTAAATGATCATGCTGGCATTGATCTTGATACGCTTGTCAGTAAAAACATCAGCAAAAAAAGAAGCCAAATCATGATGTGAAAAAGTCCACTTTTCTCTAATGATCTTTGTCTTGAGAAAAAGTCAGCTTTTGAAGGAGAGGAGGAGAGAATTGCTTTCCCAAAACACAGACTCGCTGTCCCCAGTGGTTTGTGTATGTGGACTGGTTTTATGGGTGCCTTGGGTGATTTCTCAACCTGCAGCCCATGAAGGCAGATGGCTGCTTGCCCTGAGTGCTTTAAGGCATTGGAGAAGCCTATGGAGAAGGATAGCCCACTGTGCTTCCCTCCTCTTTGGCACTGATGGGGTGTGGATCAGGCTGGGGAAGGAAGTTTTGCCATTTCCTGGGCTGTACTCCTTCTGCGGTTAAAAAGAGGCTCCAGACTCCAGAGCTGTCAATCTGGCACTTTTCACTAGCACTTAAAAAAAATTTCAAAATCTATTAGAAAAATGAGATCCCAAACCTGCTGTATGTGAACAGACAACAGCAAGAGCCATATCAAGGCCTTTGATTGCAGGCGAGGCTGGCTGGAAGGAGCCGGTGCTGTGCGGATATTGCATTTTATTCTTGATAGCACAGGACCTTGCTGTGCTTCTGTCATGTTTAAGCTGTCTGTTTCCATCAGGGAAAGGTCTTACAAGCACAAAACACATGGGCAGCCTTTCAGCCCTGTTTCAAATTTCTGCAACACAATAAATCCGTTTGTTTTTATTTCTTCTTTCTGTAAACATTTCTCCATCCAACATAGTAACTGCTGTTTATACAGTGCAGTAAAAGCACAGGTCAGAGCACAATAAGATTATAGTCTTACTTCAATATGTCCAATCCACAATAAAATAAAACCCTACAAAATATCCAGAGGAACAGTTTGGGGTTCTCTTCATATTAATGTATGTTGTACGGGAGGGTTGTATTGGGGCATAATATTTTCCACAGCTGTCAGGACTTATTTAAAAGGCAATATCCTTTTTCTGGGATTTTATTTAGGTTCTGTTTATACCATATGTAGGATTGTTAATCCCATGATGTATGACTCAGTGGTGTATGATTACTTGTAGGTAATATGTACAAAATGAGCTAAATATTTTGGGATACATCCTTGGGATTAAAGACACTGGGCTCACAACAGAGGGGTGGTATGATAAGGAGGGGACAGAAAGGTAACTGCAATCTGCTTTTGCATCAAGTGCTTGGCCCAAAGGCAGACAAAATCAGTCTATAATATAAGTTGTTGTCAGTCCTGCTCCAGTGCATTCCGCATTCTCTGTGGCCCTTGTGCTCCCTTCCACAGGGAGGCATGGGATGGAGGCTTAGATGCTTTGAAGGTTTTGAATCCTTTTCCACAAAGTATTCAATTCCTTCCCCTCTGGGAAGGAAGGTGCATTTATCCCCCTGCCCTGGCTCTGTTCCATTCACTGGGGCATGCCTGAAGAAGCAGAAATCCTAAAAGGCCAGCTACCTCAACTTTCATGGGTGAGTTAACCACGAGGGTTGATAGAGCATTCTGGGGGCTATTTGACAAGAAATACAAAATATGTATTATGTCTTCAGGTTTAAACAACATGAAACGTGGGTTCATTTAATGGATGGTGTGAATGTATTGAGATGTGTTTTCTATCAGCTTTGACATGGAAACAGAGGCATACCTAAACCCACTGAGCTAAACTTGTCCCGAGTGTAACTTCATTGGCCTTACATCAGGAATGTGTTTGGCCCAGTGACTCCACAGGTACTTATTTTTGCCATTTAGTCAGGTTCTTTCCAAATGAATGGAAATGAAAGGACACATTAAAAGGCCATAAAGGAGCTGTACTATTAGGTTGCTAGTTTTCTTGTAGTTATTCAGTATGTTTGGTAACTAGTCTGTTTGGTTAGAGAATTTGCAGAGACACCAACTTCAGTTCTCCCAAACTCTGTATGCCCCTGGAAAGAGATGAAATATGAAGAGATACAGCCTGTTAAGGTGCCAACAGGCCGGAGTCTCATAAGTGTTTAAGTGCCTGGAAAAGCAGACAGACTCCCAAGGGGATTGTTTTATAGTGCCCATATGCCTGACTCCTCCAGGTCATGCGAGGGTGGTTGAGAAGGGAAGGAAGAGTTCAAACATCTGAGCAAGATGCCAGGCCAAGAAGATTTAGCAGCTGAGATCCAGGTAAGTGTTTTTTCCATTTTAATGCAAAATATAGTCAGCTTTTGAAGGGTGTAAAGCAGTACAAGTCTCTTGAAGGACAGTCCCTGAAAAAGACTACTTAGTTGCTGGGTGCATCACCAGGAATTATCAATGAAATCTCTGAGACCTTGGCTCATCCCAGCCCTGCAGTTACCTCAAATGATGTTTTTGAGCTCTGGGCACCCCTCCAGCCTTACACAGCTCACAGCTGCATGATACTACCAGGAACAACATGCACGGCTCTACAGTGTCCAAGGTCTCCCATCATAAAGCACACCAGGAAAGGTGCCCCACCAATGCAAGGCTGCTCAGGAGGCTGGGAGGAGGCTCCAGCCCCAGCCAAGGGCAGACAAGGAACAAAGAGGCAACAGGAAAGTAGGAGGAGAGAAGATGACCCCCACGGCAGAATGGTCCTGCTTTACTTGAGATTTAGGTGACCACCTGGAGAGATGCCGTGTGTGGGGCTGGAGGGTGCAGTCCCCTGCACTGCTGCTTGTCCTCGCTGCTGGGTGATGCACAGAGGAACACAGGGGCAGAGGGAGAGAGTGCAGCTGGGAAGGGCTCATGAAATACTGGAAGAGCGCCTTCATGGGACAGCATGGGAGCTTCAGCATGAGGGAGTTGGGAAGAATATAGCCTGTTTCAGAGAAAATACATGGGTTTGAGGCACTTGCATCACTTAAAGCCAGATTCAGAAGGATTTACGTATCCCTAGGTAGAGATCTGAAACCTGATTAGAGGGAAAGGCTGGAAGGCATTCAGTGCAGCACAGCTGTATTTGTACACTCCCCAGGTGGAAACTCGTGTTCAAACTTTGCTCTTATCATGGAACCATGTATTAGTTTGGGTTGGAAGGGACCTTTGAGATCATCTAGTTCCAACCTCCCTGCCATGGGCAGGGAGAGTTTCCACTATCCCAGGTTGCTCCAAGCCCTGTACAACCTGGCCTTGTACACTCCCAGGGATGGGGCATCCACAGCTTCTCTGGGCAACCTGTGCCAGTGTCTCACCACCCTCATAGTGAAGAATTTCTTCCTAATATCTGATTTAAATCTACTCTCTTTCAGTTTGCTGCAACAATTAACTCTGTTCAAGATCAAAGAGGCCGTACAGGCAGCCTTGGCACCAGAGTTGAGGGCAGGAACTGAGAGGAGACTGGGGAGAGCTCTGGGGAGAAGGGGGGAGATGACTAGGACAGCAGTGAAAGTACTCCCTAGGCTGAACTAGGTGATCCAGTCAGTCTTGTCACTGCCACCCCACTGCATACACTTGCAGGCAGCATTCCACCAGCAATGCAAACAGCAGCCTTGGTTACAGCTGAGCAATGACTGCTTTGATGGAAAACAGCTCTTAATGGGATGAATTGGGCAACCGCAATTTTCCTCCAAACTGTCAGTATGAGACTTACTCAGCAGGGAAATGACTCCTAAGGAGAGTGGCAGAGCTTTTCTCACACAGTATGTTGAACACAGCAAGATGCTACACGGGATGTTACTGAGGCATCTGTGGGTGAGATTCCAACCAGTATACACTGCGCTGGCCACTGGCAAAGCAGGGGGCATTTCCTGGCTCCTGACACAACCTCTTCTCCCCTCTTATTCCCAGATGCTACACTGCATTTAGAAAAAAAAAAAAAAAAGAGTGAAATGGGGAGGAAAATTACTTCCTTCATGTCACAGTGTTTGCTGGAAAATTACAGGGAGACAATGAGATTCCAGAGAGAGGGGAATAGGCAGTGGGATGCATCCTTCCTGTGCAGAAACAGCAATGAATCCTCACAAAATTGGGACAGTGACTTAAAAACAATCCGTGTGTTTGATTTGCTTAAAAATGCAGGGCAACTGATGCCTGCTCTCCTGCTCTTCAACCCTGAATAATGAGCTTGCTTCCAGTTCTAAAGTTTTCTGTGTCACCATGACATCTAAAAATTTACATTTCTTCATTCAGAGGTTAAGGAATATTGATTGTTTAGGCTTTCTTTTTTTTTCCCCCTACCAACAAAGTGGGGCATTATGCAATGTACTGGATATCGTGATATGGGGTAGTTTCTGACATCATGTCTCCATTAATGTACAGCCACAGTTAGAAAAAAATTGAGAAATCTTATGTATACTTCATAATCTGACAGACCTATCCCATTTATCATTTCTATGGGCCAAATCATGAAGATATTTATTGGCTATGGGCAAGATTCTTGTTTATTTTTCAGCGTAGATAAAAGACCTTGTCTCAGAGCGAGACCTTCTGCTGGATCCTGTACAAGCCTTCCTTTTAGTTTAGGGAAAACAACATTTACACAGTGTTTTCCAGGCAAGCATTGCCTTGCTCTGGTCATGCTCAGAGCAGGCTAAAAGCAACGGGGTTGTGTTAGCACAGTGTGGTATCTGTACTAATCTACATTTCAAATAATTAATAGAGCTGCACTAACCATAGTTTCTGGTCAAGACAGGTCATAGCAGAGAAAGATTGTGTTTGTTCAGAGGGAGGTTAAACCACTTCAGGAAATGGACAGAGCAGGCTCAGATATAGACAAGCTCTACAAGTGGCTTGCAGAAGCTGTTAAAGGTGGTGAAAGATGCAGGATTTTGTGCTGCAATTTAATATTTTTTTACACATAAAGGAGGCTGAAGACCTTCTGAAGCCACAAATGTGTCTGGTGAAAACCTTGGAAATCAATGGAAGTTTTGTCTAACCTTCCTGTAAGCACTATTTGATGATGAAGGCAAGGCTGGAGCGGTACCTGGTGTTGCTAACTCTTGTTGTCAGCTCTTTGGAGTTCCCTCACCACCCAAAACACATGGCTTCTACAAAAATACCCAGCACTTCCTCATGCCCCATATTTCCCTTCCCACTTTGCTCTGGAGCTGACTGACCTCTGAAGAGGAACTTGCCTGGAGAGCTGATATTTGGAAGCTGACACTGTGACCATGTTTGAGGCCCAGTCAGAAGATGCAGTTTCCAATTTCCTGCATTGTGCAGCACAGAAAGAAAATTAAGCTTCTGTGTTGGTATTCTTGAGGCAAAGAGGTTACATGGCATGCCTGGCATCCAAGGGCAGGGGCTTTCTTCTAATTCTCATTGCTTGTGACAAGCTCTGGTTGCATGTAAATAACTCCTGCACACAATAATGCTATTATCCACTAGTGTCTTTTTCTTGCCTTTCAATATCATTGTAAAGCTTATTTACATGGCCCCTTGCTCTTCAGTTAACACCCTTCCAGACATACTATTTTCTTGCTCTATAATTATCTAGCCATTGTAAAGCTGAATTGGCAGACACTATATTGTAATTCTGGCACTTTTAGCCTAATTGGGGATAACCACATCAAGAGAAGATGGTCAGTGACAAATGAGCACTTTTTTCCTCTGAAAAATAATAGTTAGCTGCTGCTTCAATCACTTTTTTTGACAGTTCAACATTTTTATATTTTTTGAATATATATTTTTACAAGGAGAAAGCTATTACCAATGCACCATACAAACATGTCCTGTCCATAAATCTGGGGGTTTTTTTTAATATGGTAGAGCTTCACAACTCGAAACAGTGGGGGTGACTTTCTGCATTAATTTCAGTAGGCATGTCCAGCAAGACCTACAGCCTCTCCACCTGGTGCAGCAGGACTAAGAACTGCTAGACAGGTTGTGGGCCACTTAAGGGGTCATGAAACAGCTTAATGGACAAACCAGAGAAATCATAGACTTTTTCTGGGCTCAAGAGAAACGTGATAGCAGCAGTGTGAAAATCCAGGGCTGCTGTCCCCGGGATTAAAGGGTTTTTTTTAAACTTTGAGAAGTATTTCATCTCACTCATGGCATACGGGCCTTGGAAGTCATACAAGTCTTGTGAGAGATTAAATACTCAATGCCTTGCAGTGGCAAATGTACACTGCTGAACAGAGGGTAACAGGAGCCGTGTCCCCTGCCAGCTCTGTACAGGCACACGTGTGGCACCCCAGGGGTGAGCTGTCACCATGCAGCCTGCCCACACCACACTGGACATCTGCCCTTCCTTCTCTGTGTCTTTCTTATTAATTCCCTTAGCCGAAGAGCCAAGCTTTGGTAAGAAGCAGCTTGTTTTGTCGTCCCTTTGTGGGGGTTGATGTGAGCACAGAGCTCAGTGCTGGGACATGCCGGTGCAAATAATCTCCATGACCTATCCAGCATCCCAGCCAACACAGATCCTCATGGGCTGTCAGAAGAGATTGCAGATCCTCCAAAAACTTCTTGTGACACCATAAGGCTCACTGGGATGCGAGGGACCTTCTGCTCCTCCAAAGTCTCCCTTCTCACCTCACATCAGCTTCAAAATCCCTTTGGTCTGTGGGAGACGAAAGTGCTCTCAATGAAACACTCTTTCATTTTACTCGTGTTGGTATCTAGGACAGGACAAAAATAAAATTACTCAAATCTTTCACAGGCCTTTAATCTAAGTGTTTTAACCTACACATTTGTACCTCTCTTAAATACGTTGCTTATTCCACCTCCAAATTTCTGCACATTCCATCCATCCAATACACCCTATACCAAATATTTTGCCTTGTCATCTCCTTGTAAATAGAGGGTGTCAAATACATGGCCAGCACACTGGACACAGCTAGGGAAATAGTTTAGTCTTCCCAGTGGAGTAATTAAAGAAATCATCCCAACTAGCTGGTCAGCTCTAGCCACACACCTAATCAGCCAGGCTGGAAGCAGGAGACTTGTGATACACATGCACTGGAAGGGGAAGGACAGGCAGCACATGTAGTCATACATGGAGAATTCATGTTTCTTACACCTGTGCTCTCAAGGATCCAAGAGTGGGACTCAGTCTGAGAAAAGTGGCTCTAAATATTGGAGAGCTGTTAAAAGGCCTGTGATGGACTCTTCTGGTAGCTCCGCCAGGGAAGGCAAATCTGTGAGCTCAGCTGTGATTGAGTACATTGTGTCCCCAGTTGATAAAATTGCTATCATACTTTGGGCAGTAACACTCCAGCTGCAGTCACAAACAAGGAGTTTTGCCCACCCAAACAAGAAGAAAGTTATCCATTAAACTTCTTTTGGGCCAATATTTGTATCGCATAGTTCAAAAATGTGCTGCACTGCATTGTATCCCACCAAATGCCTGCTACAAACTCTGAGCAAAAAGGATCTGATAACCCAAAGACTGGAGATTCCTCCTTTTCTCATTTTCTTGAAGTTTCTTTTTGCCTTACTTAGATTTGTGCTGCATGTTAAAAAAACCCAAATTCTCCAAAACAAAATAGTTCGTTGTGACAATACTCTAACTCAATAACAAGTCTGGAATTTAATTAAAATCTCTTATTTCAGTCCTTCTATGTACAAGCTAGTAACCCTTGAAAATTTGTGAACTAAAAGTCTTTTTCAAAGAGCCAGGGAGTTTGGCAGAGGAAAGAATGGAGATGAGTAAACTTGAGAAGTGCATTGGCATCGTGGTTCTTGCTGTGTCTTCAGTTCTTGAAGGGGAGACAAGAAAAGGAACTTGACCAGTATTGGCAGAAAACATTCATTTTTGCTGTGTCCTGTGGTGGCAGTGCAGGGATTGTTTCTTGTCTTTTTTATTTAGTACTAGGATTTTAATGGGCTTCTTTTTCTTCTTCATCTCCACAGGGAAGAATATTTCTTTTCCTTTCCATTTTATTTCCATTTGCCTCACCAAAGGAACTCTTCATAGAAAAAAGAGGAAACTACAACAGTACTGTTCATCTTAATGTGTTTCTAGCATGGTTCCACATTTAGAGATGAGACTTAGCTGTGCTTCTGTTATGTACTTTAATTAACTTGAAGTGCAAAATCCCACCATACCCAATAGAAACCTTTGGCTTGGAAGTGTGACTGGAGCCATCGAGAGAAACAAGGAATTCAGTGGAACAAGGTAGTCAGTGCACTAATTAGTGTCCAACATCTGCATCAGAAGTCTGAAAAATGTGATTTTGAGCCTGCATCTGAAAGGGCATGAACTGTTCTTTCCTTTGTGCTCAGCCACACGTACCTGTCCCTCACTGTATTCACAGCAGGACACAAGGGGGTGAGGCCATTGGATGAAGGAACTGATCTGACTTACTTAAGGAAACCCTAAGGAAAAGGACAGGAAAATACAATACAACCAGTATGTCTCTAGGATGATGAGGAGGTGACAGCTGGCTGTAACACTACACCCAGGTATATGGAAAATAACATTTAAAACATCTGATCTATGATTTTTTAATGCTGTGCATCAGCAGAATATCCTGTTAGTATAGAATAAATTCACTCCAGAGTTCCCCTGCCTCAGCTCACCAGAATATTTGTATGTTTAAGTTCTCAAACTGAAACACAAACATGTTTCTTTGAAGAGTGAAGTCTGCTTGGAATTCATAAAAAGTGTTCTTGTATTATGGGTTTTGATATTTATTTGAACTTTCTGAAGAATCAGAAGAAAAGGTTCATTTTTCAAATGATTGGTGCATTTCATCAGGAGAAAGCTGCTTCTATAGGGGTGTCTGTCTGCTGCTGTTAGTAGGAGAAAGGCAGCAGGTTTCCAAAGCTTTGTCTCTGAACCAGAGGTCTCAGTCATGTCGGTGTACCTTGTTTGCCAAAACAGGCTGCAATGAGATTTCCAAGCTGACATTACTAAAATGCTGTAACAGAAAGAAAAACTATCTGACTTGTGAACTGAAATGAGGCTTTTGATAACTGCAGAACTAAAATACATCCTATTCATCAGTGATGTTCAGATGGGTCACAGTGTAAAATACATTTCAGCATCACTGATTAGACATCTGCCAGAGAAAGGCAAGCAAACCTCACAGGAGAAGACATTTTTCAATCAGTAGGGCTCATAATACTCCCCATGGAAGCTGATCCACTACAAACAGCTCTGTTTCCTCTGCTGAAGGCATAGTGGAAACATCTCATTTTTATTTAGCTGATCAGACAACCATTTCTTTGCAAAGTGGAGTGTGGTATAAAACATGCAAAATGAAGTCTTTAAGAAGTTACACATTTTCTTGGACAGTTTTTAATTTTAGATCTCTGAGTCTTATTACTGTCCAGTCAGAGCTTGCTAGCACTTTGGGAGTGCCAGCTTCCCCAGTGTTTGAAGTGACAACTACATGAACTGTGACATTTTAAAAGCATGATGTCTGCTAGGCATGTCTCAAAAGTTGTATGTGTTTGTTAAGTCCATAAATCTTCATGCCCACTTGTTGCATTAGAGTTTTAAATTCAGATTCCAACTTTTGCTTCTTTTTGCCAAAAATAATGTATATGCCAGCGTTTAATATTTCACTGCAAATTTATTAAAACTGGAAGAACTCATGCAGTGTAACAGACAGAGGGGGTGTCTATACTGCAGCCTAGAGGTGTGACTGAGACTTGAGCAGACAGCAGAAGTAGCTTTCATCTGGCTTGCTGGGTACTGATAACAGTGCAGCCACGGCAGCAGAAGGCTGAGTAACCCAGGGAGATCTGGGCACCTTCCCATCATTTCCAAGTGCTCTGAGGCTGCTAGTTTCAGGCTGGTTTGGAGAGTTTTCATGAGCTGCAATCCCCTTTGGGTTTCTACACATGGACAGACAAAAGGAAAAGGAGACTATATCAGAAAAAGGTACTTTTCAAAGTACATGAAAAAATAATTTTTATAATAGCCAATGGCTATTATGGTTATCAGATGAACAAGTCTGGAGTTAGGAAAAAAGGTCAGAAACCAAGAAATCTTGCCTGCTTTTCCTTACACCAAGGGTCTTCAAAGATAAGGATGAGTTCCCCTTGCAGATTAAAAAATGGCTGGAATAAAAGGTATTTAAAAATCCATGTGAATATGAACAGAGGAGAGGTCCCCTGAGGGCTGTGAGAACAAAAACAAATGCAACCTCCCGGCCAAGAAGTTGCCAAGCCCCAGACATGGAAAATATGTACAGAAAATATCGCAGTATAACACCTGGCTCTCTCCCTATGCCTCCACAAGCCACTATCAGAGAGACAAGGCTGTGGCCAAGATGCATTTCTAGTCTGACTCAAAATGGCCATAGTTTCATTCTTATGAAAAATTTAGAAGAACTGCTTTTCATTTGTGCAGCGGAGAGAAAATACCCACAAGGAGTTGTCTCAAGGACTTGCTCCTGGAGTTGTGCTCCTTAAGCAGGCTCAAAAACTGCTTAGGAAATAGAACTGGGACTCATTGTGGTTTGTCCTCTGAAAGTATCAGCTCTGGGTTTCACAGCTGTCTAAAGAGCAAACGTGAACTTGGGGTCAGAAGAACACAACCACAGGGCTCATTGTCCCACCGTGTAAATTCACAGTGTCCCTGTTCACAGTGTTGTGAATCCCTGACGCTGTTTCGGCTACCCAGTCTCTAGCAGGATGTATCAGAATTCAAAAGGAAAAGGCAAAAAAATATTGGAGAAAAGTGCATGGAGGGCAGTGAAAGACAAGGATATTTGGAACTTTCATACATGGAAGCGGTCAGTGGAAATGCTACCTCGAAAAGAAATTACTTAAGTTTATTGGGGTGGCAAAGATGAGCAGATACAATAGAAGTGTGTAAAGTCACAAATGCTACAGAGAAAGTAGACAGCAAAAACTTAGATCTCTTGCAAGGTCAAGGAGAAAAGGAAGTCAAACCTATTGCCTATTTGCAAGATGCAAAACAACAATTTGCAAGCCTTCCACCTTTACTCAGCCCTGGTGAGGTGCATCTGGAGTGCCGTGTCCAATTCTGGGTTCCTCAGCACAAGAGGGACATGGAGCTCCTGGAACAGGTCCAGCAGAGACTACAAAGATGATGAGGGGACAGGACCACCTCTCTTGTGAGGAAAGGCTGAGAGACTTGGGCCTGTTCAGCCTTGAGAAGAGAAAGCTGAGAGGGAACCTTATCAATGTACAAAAATATCTGAAGGGGGCATGTCAAGAGGATGGATCCAGGCTCTGCTCAGTGGTGCTGAGAAATGGGATAAGTGGCAATGGGCAGAAACTGGTGCACAGGAAAGCTGCAAGGAGGCAGGAAGAAGAAGGTACAAGAGATGGTAACTTGTGGGAATGACTGCTCACTCTTGCCCATCCTATGGGACTGGGCCAAGCAAGCTCAGAACAACCAAGGGGAGGCACCTCCTCACCCAGAAGGTGAGACAACATGGGATGACACTGCCTACAGCATGTAGTGAAGGCCAAAATATTAAAAGGATTCAAGAAGGAATAAAAATTTAAGTGCCTATTAAGCCCCATGGTGGGGACATAACCTGAAGCTCCACAAGGAATCCACAAGATATGAAGTACCACAATTAGGTGGTTTACCACGAAGGGTAATTCTTCACTTTCTCCATTGCTTCTGTTCTTTCCTCAGACACCTACAGACCACTGCAAAGGTCCATCCTGGGCAGGGCAGCCTTCCAGTCTGATCTGTTCTGACAGTTCTATGTAGTTCACTCCCTAAACAGATTGTCTTCCTCCATGTATATGTTTTCATTTCAAATGAACAACTTTCCAGTGAGATGAAGTGACAATGAACCAGTCAAATAATGGCAATCTATAACAGTGACAGGTCTGGGATACAGTAAGATATTGGTTTTTTACATTGTTTGAACAAGCAGTTATTTTCCAGAGTACAATAAGAACCAGGGTGAGTGCTGCTCTAGTAGCTCTAGAGAACATCTGCAATACTGTATATTTAATAGGAAAGGTGCTTGACAGAGTGGATCAGACCAGTGCTCTACTGTCTTCATCATTAGTTATTCCCAGAGAGTTCACAGGAATGTGAGAGACATCCCACAACAGACCACTAGAAAATAATTTATTGTAAGAAAACCATCTCTTTAACTCACTTTGGTTAATGATGTCCTCCCTACTTAGAAGGCTGAAACCTTTTCCACTTTGGACCTCTTATTATTCATATAAATTCCTAACCCTGCAGAGCGGTTGGCCTCAGTAATACTTCCTGGCAGAAAGTTCCACAGGTTAATTATGTGTTAATTATTTCCCATGTTCCCTTTAAAATACCTGCATCCAAGTCAAAGAAAATGCTCACCTCCCTTTGGTTTCAGTAGACTCAGGGGCTCTCAGGCCTTGGCAGTTGGGGGTGGCACTGACAAGGTGGTAAGGAATCCAGCTATACGTGCAGTTTACATTACATGGAGCGTACTCCAGCTGCCCTCATTTTTGATAGAGATCTGAGCTCTGCAGAGATTTAAGCTTCCCCACAGTGATCCATCACGGCCCTAGACGCAAACAGAGCTGCGTTCTGGGGTGTGCAGCTCCCTGTGGAGCATTTTTCCACACCAACAAAGAGGTCATTGTGTGTGTGTTTGTGCGTGCGTGTGTGCGTAGCGGATGGGGAGCGGGGAGCCAGCCACAGCACACAGACTGATATCTGAAGAAGTATTAGGTAAATTGCTTCTGTCCCATCCTCAAGGTAAATTGTTAAATGCTTGCTTGTGTCTGACATGAGGACCCTGAGCTGGTGCTTTGATTCGTGCCTTTGTGCAGGTCCAGTTTCACACCACACCTGCTCTGACCCACTGTCAACCTGAGAGAAACGGCCCAGCTCTCTCTCGCCTGTCCACTGCCAACCCTTTCCAATGAGTTCCTTGTGCTGGACCACGGGGCTCTATACAGACACATCAGCTCGGCTGAGTAACCTGAGCACCAGGTCAGCAGCTGCTCCTGGTGACACTACCATGGCTGGTGTGATGGGAGACACAGGCTGGGAGCACATGGACGGGGGTCTCACAGAAGCTCACAACCAGGGGCAGGGGAGATTGGTGTTGGCTCACGCTTCCCTTGCCTCCAGCAGCCCTGCCTTCTCCCTCTTGTTGGCACTGGTGCTTCTGAAACTATGCAGTAGGTCAGATGAGGAACCTGATCCAGCTTAAAGCTAACATGACCTTAAAACAGAAAAATACCTAAAGACAGGCCATGATGAGAATTGTTCCCTTGCCCAGCTCAGTGTGCAGGCTGCAGACACTGCTGCTGAGGCGGCAGGGGCATGAACACAGTGCTGGGAGGGCATGAAAGCAAGGTTGGATGTCAATCTACACAGTGATTAGATTACAGGAATTGAAAAACGATAATATTTTTCCCCTTTTAGTCCTTACATTTGGGAAACTCTAAACATGCTACCGACACAGCCAGCAGCCTTGGGTTTGCACAGCATGTTGTGCACAGATGCTGGCCCGTCAGTGAGGCCGAGTGCTCCCAGCACAGGCTGCACTGGTCCCATGTGCCCTCCCCAGCACAGGGGCAGGATGTGAGTGGGAACATGAGATCCAGCAGGAGTCCAGACAAGAACAGCCTTGCAAAGAAAATGAAAACAAGCACCACAAGAGAGTTCAGGGACATGGAATCAGAAGAGAATGAGGTGAGCAAGAAGCATATTTGCTTTCCAGGGTACTCAAGCTTTATCACGAGAGCTCTGAAACATCATATGTTCACTTGTTCTCTCCCTCTGGGGTCAGTAGCTGCTCAGACGTGGTGGGAGGTGACATCTGATAGACTGCAACCTCTTACCCAGGTCTGAGAGACCAGACCAACACAATGGCCCTGCTAGACAGGATGGGCATTTTTTTGCAGACCAGAACACCAAAGCTATTATAGCTGTGCTTAATGTCACCAGGGTTTCAGCCTTATCTTAATGGATAGGAAGGCCCTATTTTTAGAATCAGTCAAGAATCCAAGAGCAGCTCAAACAACAGTTTCCTCCAGCACCCAGGTTACATTGCTCTGACTCTGAGGAAAGAGAATAAACCCAGAGATCAAAATTCCAAAATAGAAACACACGAACAGAGATATTTTAGGATATAATTTTCACAGGTCATGGAGTGCTTGATGGATGTGCCTGAATGTGTGCTAGCATCAGAACTGCTGGCTCCTGATCCAGTAGCCATTTCCTTCCATATTTCCAGACACAGAATATTTTTTTCCACAGTCTTCGTGATACATTAAGGATGGCAGCAAAGGGACAAGGACCATTGACTCTGCACCTACTGGATCTTTCCTAGGGAAAGACACAATGACAAATTTACCCATTCCAGCCTTAAAGACAAAATCTGAAAACCTGGCCTTCGTTCCTTCCCTCTGTAAATGTTGGGTTTTCCTAGCAAGCCAAAAATTACGGCACCTAAATACTTGGGAGAGAACAGTCATCAAGAAGAGTATAAGCACTTCTGCTGCACCTTGGCATTAGCAGTGACTGCACTGTTTTCTTTAGAAGCTTCTGAGTGACAGGAAAGTGGATATAAAAAAGAAGAAATAGTTAGAAATTGTACAATATTCAAGCAGACTGTAATAATGTTAAATACCATTTTAAAGTCCCTAAACTACTTTAAAAACAACAAAAAAGGGACTGATTTACAACCTGCTTCACAGCTGAAGGGTGGAGTCCAGTAGGAATATTTGCCTTTGGATATGCTAGTAAAATAACAAACCTATATTAATCCAGTCTTGAACATAACTGCCAACATTTTGAGTGTATCCGTCTGTTAACAGTATAGCAAAACAGTCAAAAGAGACTTTATTTTAAAAAGGAATAAAAAGATGAAGGCACCACTAAGACAGAAGTCAGTTATTCATTATAATATTTTTTGCAGCAGTGCTTCACTTCAGAAGCTGGAGAGCTGGTGGTTTTCTTTGCTTTGTCATGAGATGTTTGACATGCAAGTCATAGATGAACAAGTCATGTACACACCCACTTAAGGTGTGTATGTATATATATGTGTATATATATAGATACATATGTACTAAAGATTGAATTAGTAAACTTTTTTACTTGGGGAAGAAGTATGAGGTATAGACACAAGTTCCAATGCACAGAAAAAATCATATTTTTATCATGGTTCGTGGGCACCCTGGTAGAATAAGGTCACTAATCACGTACCTTCTTGTTGACCAGCTTATCCCAATGTCAACAGCTAACGGGCATGAAGCAAGCGAGCAACTACCTTCAAAGCCATTGAACCGGAGTGTTTGAATTGAAATATTACATGGTGGGGCACAATCATGACTGGCAAGCAAAAGGGGGAAGAGTTACCTAATATCAGCAGTTTCCACATTATGCTGCCCTGGAGGAAGAGATGAACTGCCAGAGGAAGGTGACTGTGAGAGACAGAACAGCTCCACGACGTCTCTGCAAAACTCAGCTGATCAGCTCATGGTGCTAACAGGCTTGCTCAAAATTGCTAACAGATTGACGATTATTCACACCACACAGACTATTTCAGGGAATGAGCCGAGATGTCTCTGATGGAAACCATTACAGAGCAAACCACTGGGCCCTATCTTCTCTGCATAAATGAACAGAGCTTGACTGAGTCAGCAGAGGTTCCCCTTTTAACATGAGCAAAGAATGTGGCCCCCCTGCTTCAAGCCCTCAAACCATGCCAAAACTGTCACCTTTAAGGTCTGAGTGATTAACATTTGCTCTTCACCTCCCAAACGATTCTTTGACCAAGTCCCTCAACATAGGTAAAGCAAAATAAATTGAAATATTCCAACCCATACTTGAACGAAAATTAAATAATAGAAAAGACAGACTTACAGCAAGAGAACAGGTTGTGCTTGATTCTTGGTACCATACTCTTCCTCAGTGAGAAGTTTGACTTTTGTATATTTGGCAGGTAGTTGCAGACAACATGGTGGAGACACAGGCCTGCCCCAGCACCAGTATCTGGCAGATACACAAGACATGTGACAGGAGGAAAACACCTTTCTGTGACGTGCTGGGATCTTGAAGAACCACACCGCTTATTGCCCTCACCATTGTCAGTAGTTTGTGACTAAATAATAGCATCCAAAAATGTCAATAATAGCTTTTCACTGTGGAGGTTACTCTAAAAATGAGTGAAGAAACCTTCCCTTCACCACATAACTTCAAACATAAAAAGCAGAAGTCTAAGGGCAAAAGCAGAGGCAACTCTAAAACAAAACAATCTTTTATAAGAAACTGCTGACCTACATGCCTGTCCCAAAAAGTACTTGTTGGGCATCCCCCCATGGCAGAATAGGAACATTTTGGGTTGAAGACAAATGTTACCACCATGCTTTTGTTTTGCTTCATTGTGCAGAAAAGCAGACCTCCACCTCAGTGCCATTCTCCAGTTAGCTTTCTTCTGGTATGTCCACCTTAAATTCAGGATGACACTGACACTCCAGCTATCTTGGTCAGTCAGCTCCAAAATGACAGCTCTCATTTTAATGACAAAAGCTTGGGCTTCTGGGTACTATCCTCATGTAAAGCAAAAGAAAATGCTGGTGAGCTCCTGAGTACACTGAAGCCAATGGGTCTGATGGATCAATGGACTGAAGCCAACAGTATGAAGTTCAAGGCCAATTGCTGCATTTGGTCACAACAACCCCAAGTAACACTACCGGCTGGGAGCAGAGTGGCTGGAAAGCTGCCCAGAAAAGTGACCTGGAGGTGCTGGTCAACAGTGGCTGAAAATGAGCCAGTGTGTGCCCAGGTGGCCAAGAAGGCTAAAGGCATCCTGGCCTGAGTCAGCAACAGTGTGGCCAGCAGGAGCAGGGCAGGGATTGTCCCCCTGTACTTGGCACTGGTGAGGCCACACCGCCAATCCTGTGTTCAGTTCTGAGGCCCTCATGACAGGAAAGACATTGAGGTGCTGGAGCGTGTCCAGAGAAGGGCAACAGAGCTGGGGAAGGCTCTGGAGCAAAAGTCCTGTGAGGAGCAGCTGAGGGAGCTGAGGGTGTTTAGTCTGAAGAAAAGGAGGCGCAGGAAGGACCTTATCACTTTCTACAACATGAAAAGAGCTCTAGGATTGGTGTCTTCTCCCAGGCAACAAGTGATAGGACAAGAGTACATAGTCTCAAACTGTGCCATGGGAGGTTTAGATATCAGGAAGAACTTGTTCTCTGAAGGAGTTGTGTATTAGGCTGCTCAGGGAAGTGGTGGAATCACCATCCCTGGAGGTGTTCAAGAAATGACTGGACATGGCACTTGGCGCTGTGGTCTAGTTGACAAAGAGGTGATCAGACCAAGATTGAACTTGATGATCTTGGACGTCTTTTCCAATCTAAATCATTTTGAGATTCTGCGATTCTGCGATTTTCACCTCCAGCATCAAAGGATCAAGATATCAATCCATACTCTGTCTATAAACTTGGCTGGGCAAATTACTTAACAAACCATTTAACAATTTATTGCTTTTGGGAGAGTTACTTATTTTCCCCTGCCTTTGTTTTCTCCTCTGATAGAACACTCAGAGCTTTATAAACCATAATTAGCAAGTTTTGAAAGCACTTAGAGGTCTTGAGATAACAGCATGCTACAGGTGCACGGTGTATTTATTCTTAACACTTCAGGCCAGTGGTCCTCAATCTAGAAGCTGCAAAGCCATAGCTTACAGAGTTGGGTTGCAAGTTCATTGGAAGTAAAAACAGCTCACAAGTAGAAACTGTGACACGAACCTAGAAGTGGCACTGGGAGTGAGGTCACGAACCTGGTGGTGAAACCAGAAGAAAGGTCAGTCAGTCTTGCTAGTTCCAGAAGAGCTTAAAATAGCAAGCTTTGTGCTGACGAGTATGTTTCCACTCAATGGAATACAGGCTACAATGCAAAGTCCCACAGACATGCTTTTCTGTTGAGCTCTCCCTCAAGAACAACAACAGAAAGTTCTGCCTACGCCAGTGATCTACTCAATTAGATTTTACTTCAATATGTGTTAAGAGATTGGAACAAGATTTTAAACAAATGTTTACCCCCAAAAAGAGCCTTAACAGACTCAAACCGATATTTCCCATGTGTACACATCATCTGAATAATAATAATAATAAAAAGTCTCTGGGACATACTGCAAATATCAGTTTGGCTACCAGCTTTACTACATGGAAAACTTCCCAGCAGGTGGTTATAATCCTTCTAGAAAGGAACAGGGCTGGATCAGCAGCGCCTTGGGGTGTTAGGTGCCCGTCTCTTATTGGATTTACACTGTGATAATCTAAGCACAAAACCATTGCTTCTTGGGTTACTTCATTAAAAAGCTGACATTTTGGTTCATGAAGCCATGTCTAATCTAAGCACTTGGCTTGCATTCGGTTTATCAAAGGTAAACAACTGTTGTCTTCAGCTTACTGGTTTTTCCTGGGCATTGGACTCTCTCTTTGTCCTAAAAGTATATTTCATTTTTCAGGAACATTATGTCCTGGAAAACATTTTTCATACAGCAATAATAAATAAATAAAGAAATCCCCCTCCAACGGGTTTTCATTTGTCACATATAATTTATGCCCACGTAAGATTCATTCCTTAAAACAAATACTGAAACCTCAGAGAAAGCCCTTGTTCGGGTCTGCAAAGGGAAAAAGTGCCGTGTAAATGGGAGTGGCGGTTCAGCGCAGCCTGAGCCCCACTGGTACCCTCAGAGAGCAGAGCAGCAGACCGGAGTTTTTACTGGCCTCTGTTGTGTCTGTTGAACTGTTGCTCCGTCTTTAGTGAAATCTCAAGCAACAGAAATCCTCTATTAAAACCACCTGCACAGCTTTGTCAGCCGAGCTCCGTGCTGTCAAATGACTTAGCTTCTTAAGCCAATACAAGTCATTAAGAAGAAGGTGAATTAGAGATTTAGACGTTGCCGATAGTAACTATCTCTGATCAATTGATATCTTCCTCTGATAAAGCGGCGCTCCCCGGCCGACCCCCTTCTCTGCCTCATCCGCGCAGACCCCGACCACTGGATCTAATTATAGGTGAGGAACACCAGGCCCTCGTCAGCGCTGAAAGGCCATCAGTAGGCCTATCCATTAATAACTCTCCTGTGCGCTGTACATTGTAATTGTCAGACTGCAATTTACAGTAATCCTCCAATGCAAAAACTTAAATAGCTGCAGCTGATTTGAAATTCATACAACCAGTTGAAAGAGAGAAAAACAAGATGCACGGGTTAAAAGGCCAAATTGTGCAAGTGTGTGCGCTGAGTGACAGACATTTTAGTACTAGCCTGGGACCATATTTTAAAAGGTCACTGAAAACTTTTGGCTTGGGCCCTCTGACAAACAATGAACTTTCCATATATTTATTTGCCATCTCTTTGTTTTTACAGCAAGCAGAATAAATGAGTTAAATGACGTTGTGCGGGTCTGCACATTGTCAGCACAGGTTATAAGTCATTATTAAACTCCATCAAATCAGACCAAACCCGGTCTAGGCAATGAGACTAAAAGTTATTTGCATTCCTTCTGTCATAAAAAATCATATCCCCTTACCCAAGACTTTCGTTTCTTTATTAAATGCAGCCACAAGAGTATTTCAGGTCTGGCAATGTGAGCTCAGGAAAACCTACTCTGTATAACTCAGTGTAACAGCTTAGAACCGATTCCACTAAAATGTCCCAGTTGAGTGTATCTGGGCACTCAATCAAGACACACATATTACTTTTAAATAAGATTAGCCTTTATATTTTGCTGCTTAAGTTAAAACTTTTCATGTCATTCTCTCATTTTATGTAAACTCCAACATAATTCTGTTTTAGAGAATACTTCAAACAAATTAAAATCCTCAACTTGAATGTGTCTAGCAAAACTCGCCTAATGGCATAGCAAGCTGTTTGGTGACACTAAAACACTTTTAAATAAGATGAATTTTCCCTGCGTTGCCCTGGCTTTGTAATTACTGCTGCTGAACAGCAGACGCCTTTGGTTACAATGGCAAAAGCAGCGGCTTGTGCTCTGAAACTTATTTGACAAATAACTTACAAGTGACCTGCAACATCTGTTTAAAAAATCGTCCTTTCGTATCTGCCTCAAGCCCAGTTCAGCATCAATTATGAAATGCAAACATATCATCTGGGGCCAAGGGCAGCTTTTACACATACACAAGGCACGGTGTGGGGAGGGGTGGGCTGCAGGCGCCTTCCTTATGCCAGTCAAGGGGAAAGAAAATGTTTAAGTAAGACTCCATCCGAGCTACCAGCTTGTAGCGTCACGCTAGTGAGATCCAGTGACACTCAGCGATGGGCCTGATACCAGTGGTGCTCAGCTCCCGGGAGCTCAGGCAGGCATGAGCCATGGTGGGATGGGACTTGGAGAGGTGGAGAGAGATGACCAGGACTTTCAGCCACCCTGGACATCAGCTGGAGCAGTGGGACCACAGAACCTCTGAAACCCAGCCATGAGCTTCGCTCATCTGGAAGGTGCCAGCAATGGCTACGGAGGCGTGTAAGTCACGCCAACGCCTCTGGAGCTGAAAACACCTACCTAGCATGCAAAGGACTCCATACTCCAAAGAAAACCAGAAAAAGGATTTCATAAAACTAATGACAGCCTCGATTACACTCACAAAATCCTATAGTGATGGACATGATGCTCTTCAGTCTCTAAAGCTCTCCTCAATCCTACGTCTCAATAGTTTACTACTGTGCTGCTTGGCATAACATCAGCTCAGGCTGAGATGGTACAAAAGCAGATGGAAGAGTGAAATAGAGCACTTCTCTCTTCTCTTCAGAGATGGGAAAAATTTTTTTCAAGGTCTTATAAGTCTTTTTATGTGGAAGTCAGTAAAAAAATAAAAATAAGAAACTCTGACTGTATGTAATCCTGAATTACATTATTTTGGATCTGATTTAAAAGCTATACAACAAGGTTTGATTCAAATAACATGTGCAGTACAGATACCCCTTCACATCAATGAATATAAATAGTTTAACTATTGAATATAAACTTTTAGAGAACGATTTCATTATTGCAATCAAAATAGTCTGCTTCTAACTTATGTGGAAGCACATGTAAAATACAGGCTGAACAATACTGAAAATATTGATTTCTGTAGCTTTAAAAGATATTTGCTTGTAAGAGATCAAAGGCAGATCTAAAAGTTTACTTGTGCAGGTCTCGTTTTCTCTCTGCTGCTTTTTTCATTTACTTTCTTATACACTAACTTAATCAGCAGCCAAGCTCAACCATCAAGTGATAACATTTCTGCAGCTAATTGTAGCATATTGGAATCTAGTAAGGAATATTATTAAACTGTCCTATAACTCACGTTTCGTGTGAAAAACTGGGACTTGAAAAACACCTGCCCAAACAATTCATAAACACACAGCACAGCAAATACCTATGGTAATTCACTGGATTTACAACCGTCATATTATATTAAACATACAGTATCAAAATTTATCACCTATTACACAGATTCCTATTTTAATAATATCTTGTTCTTGTACAATTGCACCTTCTTTCCCAAAGGGTCCCAAAGCACTTTAAGATCATGCATACAGGAATTGCTTCATTCACTGTGGAAATACAGCTGCCTCTGGGGTGGAGTGGGGGTTTGGGGAGCAGAGGAATTGTGCACAGCCCTTATAAACACTGACACTTGAGAGAGATGTTTGCGGACAGGGAACAGAGAAAATTATACCCAAGTCTCGGGAGCATCGTATAAAAAGCATAATCACAGTTGCAGGTGAGGGAGGTGCACAGGCAGCTGTGGCAGAGCTTAGCACAATTCGGGGCGTTCTTGCCCTAACCATCCCTGGTGAGCAGTCCTACCATGGCCGTGGGGCCAGCCTGCAGCCTTCAGCTCCAACCCTCAGGCAGTGGGCCATGCAAAGGGATGAGCCTCCCCGTGCTGCAGCTCTGGCTGGTGAGGGAGCTGAGCTGGAGGCTCATTGCACTGCCCGGATTCCCCAGAGACAACCCCAGCTGTGTTTCCAGGAAACCACAGGAAAACGGGAGCCCACTGATACTTATCTCTGTGGTGGGCAACTGGGTGAAATTGGACAAAAATAATGCAATATTAGAACAGATCAGGAAATGCATGGATTTTTGCTAGGCCGTTTACCTAGTTAGAACTTGGCTGTCGAAGACTGCTGTTACCTACATCATTGAAAAATGTTTGTGCTCCTTAGCTGGCTCCAACTGCAGCTTTATCTCCTTCGTACTTGCCATAATTGCCAAAGCAGTCTCTTTTGCCTTTATGTCAGCCCCAAATCTCTTCAGCCTGGTCTCATTCAGGACTTTCTCTGACCCTCTTTGATCAAGGCAAGGAATCAACTTCTGAATTATTAGGTTTAGCTTTACAAGAAAATCAAGTGGGAAGTTTAAAACTGGCTCCTGAAAATCACTACCAACAGATTTACTCCTGCCTACTAGACTACTCTGGTTCTGCCTGTTTCCACCACTGCCCAGCTCTTCCCCATGATGCTTACCCCTTTCTGGGGGTGTTATTTATGTGCTGGGTTGCCCAGGTCTGTTTCTTTTCCTCTGTATATTTGAAGTGTCTCTGAATCTTGGCATTTCTTCCAACATATTTTCAGTCTACAGCTTTCTCTATTTGTTGATATGTTTCAGGTGTTTATGCAGGTCCCCCATCACTCCTTGCCTCAGTCACTGTAGTTTCTGGGATTTCCTGACACACATCAACACACCATATCCTATAGAAAAAGCAGCTGCTATATATCTAGCATAGACTACATACTAATGTCTAGTTTAGTTCCAGCAGCCTATGTGCCATAAGGCTCTGCTGCGATTTATTTAGCTGCTGCATTAAGTAACCCTTCACCTTAGCTAACCTGGCAATAAACCAACATCACTTTACAGGAAACCTTCAGCAGAGATTGTTGTATGGTTGTTTTACACCATAATAAATGGTGTAAATAATAATTTAAATTCAACGGCTTGCAATTAAATGTTAAGTAAAATAAGGATTTCCCTCTCAGTGTGCTTGCACAAGGATATGTATTTGATTCAGCCCTGCAAAGTGGATGGGGAAGGTCTCACTTGCCTTTCTCTGCCTTGCTGTACCTGCTGAGAAGAGCGGCATTTTTTGGGAATTCAGCCCTCTGTAGTAGGCAGTACTCAGTTCTCCATGCAGGAACGCTTCTACCTGACAGATTCCACAGAAAGAGCAACTTCTGAAAGCCCAACAAAGGCATTTGGTCCAACAAAAAATGGTTAGTAAATCTTTCATAGATCCCTTCCCATCTCTACCACCAGCAATTTCAACACCGTTGTTGAGGCAGAGTCCCAGGAACTTTTGCCCTTGTTCTGTGTGAGGCTTTTGCTGGCACAGCCCTGCACAGCAGCCAGTTGGCCAGACAGGGAGTACAGCTGCCTATGCCATGCTTGTTTGTACAATGAGATCTCTTTTGCCTAGAGCAGATGTACTATGTAAAGCTGGGAAAAAGGTGATGAGTGTTGCTGGCAGGAATACAATGCCCTGCTATTCCAGCTAGAATCACCCTGAAAGCAATAATTTCTTAACTTGAAATTGGTGCTGCAAAATAGCATTAATTGCTACAGTTGTGTGAGAATAACACAGATCTTAGAATAGGCAGAGAAGTTGTGGATGTCCAGTCCCTGGAAGTGCTGAAGGCCAGCCTGGATGGAGCTTCGAGCAATCTGGTCTAGTGGAAGGTGTCCCTGACCATTGTGGCGCAGGGTGGAATTACACTTTAAGATCCCTTTCATTCCAAACCATTCTATGACTCTCTAATCTTAACTACCAAGCTCCTGAGGCTCTGCTGAATTCAGGGAGAGTTTCATTCAGACACCTGAGTCTTGTCTAAAGTCAGGCAGTGACTGGAGAGTGAATACACAAAAGGAAAAATAACTGACTTAAGTGGCTGTAATACAAGAACATGGAAGCAGATGTCTGTACTTAATGAGATGTGTTTTCTGCTTTTTTACTAATGATGGTAGTGAGACAGGCAACACTTACAAGCATAATGCTGCTCTCCTCTCTGTGTTGCTGTATAGATGAGAAACTAAGTAAAGTTAAAAGCCTTACCCTTAAAGTGATGTGAAAGTGCCACTCAAGTACTTTCACGACAACTGATTTCTCAAAGGAATATATAGTTGAGGACTGGACAGATATACTTCTGTCTCCTCATGGAACTCAGGGCTTCAGTTATGTGAGTGAAGTTTGCAGCCTAGCACCAGTTTATTACAAATGCTGGAACAGCTGCAGCAGTTCATCTTCCCCGCTTCAGGCCAAATGGCAGTAAAGAAGAGAGGATCATCCTCACCCTGGCAAGAGATGAGAGTGACCCTGGAATAACGAGTGATTCCCTGGCCACGCTGCAGTCTGATGAAATCTTCTTTTTCCCTTGTTCCATTACTTTCCCTGGAAGAACATTTCCAGCTTCAGGCTACCGTGTGAGACCCATGTCATCAGCTTAGTGCCATCCCAAGGTTAGGGAGGAAGGGGCCTCTTTCTCATTCAACTCACCTCATTTTTAAAGGGTGATCTCAGGGCAGGAAAACCAAATGGTGCCTTGCAGCTCCACTGACAGCAGAGAAATGGGTGGGAGCTAGCCCCAATGCATTCTGCAGAGGGCACCTGTCTGCCTGAAGTAGAATCGTCATAGAACCATTGAGTTGTTTAGGGTAGAAAAGATCTCTAAGTTCTCTAAGATCATCAAGTCCAACCATTAACCCAGCACCACCGTGTTCATCACAAAACTATGTCCCCAAGTGCTACATCCACATGCCTTCTGAACACTTCCAGGGATGGTAATTCCACCACTTCCCTGAGCAGCCTGTTCCAGTGCCTGACCACCCTTTCAGTAAAGAAATTTTTCCTAATATCCAACAACGTGCCCAACTCAAGGCCATATCCTCTAGTCCTGTCACTTGTTACTTGAGAGAAAAGACCAGGTTATCTCAGAAATACGCAGCTAGTGACCATGCCACATTTTATTAAAAAGCCTGAAAAAATAGAAGCAGAACCGCAGAGGCTGCCTTTGCACATCACTCTGTTCCTCACCTTCCGCTTGACATCTGGAATTTACACTTATCATGTCTGAAGAACTTAAGTTCAAATGCACCCAAGTTACAGAGCCCAAGTGGATGTCTTCCCAGTGACTTCAGTGAGAGCCAGACAGGAACTCAGAACTACAGGAAATTTTCAAGCTAACAGAAGAAAATTACTTCAATTTAAAAGCTAGCATGAGACTTCCAATAAAATACACATAAAAAGGTAATGTTAAAAATATAGTATAAGCCAGGTAAGTGGAGATGGTTAAGCAGCAAAGTAAATGATACCGTTTCCATAAAACTGGGAAGGTACTTGGTTATTTTGCTCACCAAAATGAAATTACTATTCACATTCTACAATAAGGAAAGACACAGCTATGAGGAAAATAAAACCTGCGTACATGTCAGTACTGCCTGTGTCCACTGACATGGAGATTTCCTATAAGGAACAGATCCTGCACCTGGACTCTAGCAACAGTGTTAAGGGAAGCCCATATGAGCACCAAACCTGCTCCTCTGTGTTTCTGGATTTGAAGCTATGATTAGCTTTTTTACTACTTCTTTTCAGGACAAACATTGCCCAAAACTTATTCCCCTCAGTTTTCAAACTCCTTTTACTATATGATTTTACTTGAGAGTAATAACAGCTGAGCACATACATCTTAGTTCAACTGATGCAATTATGAAACACATTTTTTCTTGTAATAAGGAAATGAGAAACCAGTACCTGCAGAGTCTTCCTCAGATAGATAGGGGTATTCTCTCTTCAATTCCTATAGGGTGAGCACTGAGGATTGTCAGAAGGACAAACAGCAGAGCTTTAAACTAGCATCTAAGGGGGAAAAGGGCAAAACCAGGCTCACCAGTGAAGAGTAATGGGATGGTGTACCAGAACCTGAGGAAATACGCACTAATAGGATCCCTCAATCTGCTTCACCAGGTGTTGGCTAAAATGCACCACACCTGAAATGTTTCTACACTAACGCATGCACCATGAGGAGCAAACAAGAGGGGCTCCAGGCTTTGGCCCAGTTCCAGAGATTTGACATCACTGGCATAAGTGAAAACTGGTGCGATGAGTCCTGTGACTGGAGTGCCCTGTTGGAGGGTTCCAGGCTCTTCAGGAGGGACAGGCAGGTCGGAAGAGGCAGGGGGTGGCAATGTAGGTAATAGAAGGGGTAGAATGTATGGAGATCACACTTGGCAACGGCACAGTTGAGAGCCTCTGGGTAAGGATCAAGAAGCAAACAAATAACATGGATGTCATTGTGGGCATCTTCTATGGACCTCCCAGCCAGGATGATGGCAACGATGAATTATTCTCTGAAGAATGAAGGGCCACTTCCAAGTTAACTGCCCTTGTCCTTACGGGGCCTTCAACTTGCCAGAAATCAATTGGGAGCATCACACAGCTGGTACAACCCAGGCCAGAAGATTCCTAAAAAACCTGGATGACAACTTTATGAAACAGGACCTAAGGGAGCTGACTCAGAAAGACGCCCTCCTTAATTTGCTGCTTGTCAGCAGAGCAGATTTCGTAAGCCAAGTGCAGATTAGCGACCACAAAGTGATCAGGTTTAAAATTTCTGGTGACAGGAGAAAAAGTGCCAGCAAAACCTCAACTATGGACATGAGGACAGCATACTTCAGGATGCTCATGGAATTACTAAGTAAAGTCCCCTAAGCTGGCAGACTATGACTGTGAGAATGATCAAAATCTAGTCAACCCTGAACTTGTGTGGGATCTGCTGCTCCAGCTGGCTCCCTATAAATCTATGGGGCCTGATGGGATTCACCGAAGAGTCCTCAAAGAGCTGGCTTATGTCATCACAAAACCTCTCTGATAATTTTTGAGCAGTCCTGGAAACCTGGAGAACTCCCAGCTGACTGAAAGCGGGTGAACATGGTCCTGATTTTCAAGAATGGCAAGGAGGACTCTCAGAACTACAGGCCTGTCAGTCTCACTTCAGTGCCTCATGAAGTTATGAAGATTACTCAGGGAGGTATTGAAAAACACCTGAAAGACAACTCAGTCATTGGTCACAGCTTCACGAGAGTAAAGTTCTGCTTATCAAACCTGATCTCCTCTTATGGCAAGGTAACCCACCCAGCTGATACAGGAAAGGCAGTAGATATAATTGGTTTGGATTTCATAAATCTTTCAGTACTGTCTCTCACAGTATCCTCCTGGACAAAACGTGCAGCCCCCACCTGGGTAAACACATCATGGGATGGGTGAGCTACTGGCTCACGGGTTGGGCACAAAGGGTTACAGTGAATGGGGTGACATCAGACTGGGGACCTGTCACTAGTGGGGTTCCACTGGGTTCCATCGTCAGCCCTGTGCTCTTCAACGTCTCCATTAATGACTTGGATGCAGGACTGGAATGGATACTAAGCGAGTTTGCAGACAAAAAATGCGGCCACCTGCCTTTGAAGCAGAACCTCTACTGATTTTACACCTTGACTTTCTGGAGAACTCAGTCTGTTTCACAGTGCTACCCAGCAAGGGATGGACCACTTTTTCTCAAGTTGAGGCAGCCATACCTCACCTCATTTTGCCACAATTAACAGGATATAATGGCATCTTCAACTAATTTTTATTATTCTTATTTTCAGACCAATTTTCCTGCAGAAAATTTGGGGAAAGAAAGCTTTCTAATTTGACTCACTTGCTAGAACTGGGGAGGTGGGGGCTGTGTTATCCTTACCAGCCTACACACTGGAGCTTAAAGGGCCTTATCCTTAAAGGCCGCTCCTCCAAATCGCAGACAAATCACGGTGCCTACCAGCAGCCCAGCAGGCTTTTCTCTATAACTTAAGGCAAAACATGTAGTAAAAGTTGCCCACTGCAGATGCCAAACAAGCAACTGCTGCATTGTGAAGTTTTCAGAACAGAATACTGATCTTTGTCTGACAGGTCTGACTTGTCTGCATAAAAGATACGTGACACTACTGTGCCAGTCAGAGCACTCTACAAGCACACTTTCGATATTCAGGATATGCAAAACAGAACTAACAGAAAACAAATAGAAAAATAATGAAATTGCTGTTATTAATGCCAATACTATTAGCTCATATTAACATATTATTCTTAAAACATGTGCCAGTCATACAAACCTGTGTTACAGAACCCTTGTGCTCTGGGGCCTCCCACTCCAACAGACATTTTGCAGGTATAATGGTCAACACAGAGATCAAATCATACCACATACACCATCATTTTTAACCTGAGTGTCCCTTAAGAGTCTTCACATAGCTATGAAGACAGTTCATTCATCAGAGGAAGGAGACAAGCAGACTTGTCTTTAAACAAGGTCAAGAAATACTGTTTTCACAAATGTTTTCACAATTTTTTTTTAAATTTAGACTGAACAGCAATTTTTTTGTAAACTCTAGAAGATTTATGGAGAGATTAACAGGAATTTAAAAAAAAGCAAAACAACAATACAAGGTGAACAGACCATAACTTTATTGGAGATATACTCAGCTACAATTATTACAAAAAACTATTAAAGGTAATTGTGATCCATAAGGTGCAGATTGCAAACTTCTGCAGCATGATTACAGTATGAATGAATTACATTTTATGTCCCTTAAAGACAGCTGCAGCATGTGATGGTAAATATTTTATTGTCCATCAAATTATATTTGTTATTCTTTCTACTTGATTTTAACCATCTTTTCAGTCACACTATTTACAATAAAAACGCCTGCAATTTCCAATTATTGTTCACAAACATTATTCTCCCTAACTTGCTGCTGCAGTAAATTCTGAGTGCATCTACAAAGCAATTAGAGTAGTCTGTGGTTGCCATTCAAATAAAAGAGGGAAAACCCCAAGGACTTGATTGGATGAAATTTATTTTTAAGAAATGTAGTTAGCTTTGATAGAAGTTAATTTTAACTGCTAGTGGAGTATACTACAATGACCTCTAGATATTTGCTAACATAATTCATATTGAGTTACAGCTGATATTAAGATTACATTTGATGGTCATGAACTGTAGTGTTTAAAGTTTAACATGAAAGTAAAGAAATTAACTTCTTGAATATTAGAGCAACTGAAAAAGGATCAATGTCAGTAATTAAGTACCAAAAATCAAAATGCTTCTTGCTTCACTCATGTAAAAAATACAGAGATTTCCATAAGAATGTGTTCACGGGGAACCCCATCCAAAACAAACCCAGAATACTGTCAGAGTCAAGTGCAGTATCACAGCAGACCACGATGCTATTCATCATTTTCGGATTGCATATGCTGCTGTGACTGAGATACAAAGAATTCATTTTCTGTACAGATAAATGCATAGAATATGTAGCATATGTTATGTCATATGCAGTAACATAAACCCCCCACACTTTCCAGTTGATGGTTCTGTATTTGCTCACAAGGAGGAAAACTGAAACTCTGCAACATACATGCAAGCACAAGATCTTCAGGTATGTAAATGAATGCAGTTCCATTACTAAAATGATACTACATCAATTTGCACTAGCTGAGGATCCAGCACCTCATCCCTGGGCGACGTCTATATTCCTCCCCAGCACCGAAACTGGTTCTTGTTCAAGTTCTGTACTTGGCAGTTGCAACATACTACTGTGTAATGAGACTTAAAAATAGTACGCTTTTTTTTTTGTATGGATTTTAGCAGCATCAAGCTGAACAAACACTTCAGAAGTCACTACTGGGCACTCAATATTCAGACTGAACAGAGATTTAGTTAAGGTTGACAAATTACTAGGGGCTGTCTTCTCCCAAAAACTACATTATATGTGTTAAATGTTGGTTTGTTCAGAGATAATTACTGGAGTGTCAGTCAGAGGTCATTCTAATTTTAATTACTTCACATAACAGTAAAATGATGTAGTAGAAAAATAATAGCTTTAAAATACAATCAAGAGTTGTTACACATCTTTGTTGTATTTTTCCACATACAGTAAAAATGCCACAGACGTTACAAATGACCTATTTAAGTTGTGCAAGTAAATGACACATTGCAGGCATTAAAAACTATCTTTTTCAAAGTCATTAAATCAGAACAGCAGCAAGGCCAAACCACATTTTTCCTCTCTGTTAAGCATTTTTTCCTTGAAATGAGGTAAAGCATGGTACCAAGTGCAATGCTTATTTGTGCTACATGAACAGAACAGCGCAAAAAAAAGCCAAAAAAATAAAAACGCAGCATAGTTAGGAGGACTGTTTAAAAGTACAGTATAACAGGACTTAGATAAAAACCCCAAGGTTCATGCCAATTAACCCCCACACTATTTATGATGAGCCTGTGTGGTTGCTTTTGAGGATGGGCTGCAACAGTCCGCTTACACTTGTGCTTACAGCATGTCAAGTGATTTCTATCCCAACCTTCAAATAATCAGATTTAGGTCTTTAATAGCATACACTGTCCAGTATCAAAATCATATCAACTGTAGGGTAAAACACACAGATGTATAACATGGAAACTAATATGGATTTTCTGTCTCAAAGGATAAAAAGTATTTCAATGAGGTCACACTGGAAAAAATCGTGGCATTTAAAACGCATTTAAAAATGCATCAGCAGCAGAAACTACTTTATAGTCAGCCACTACACATTTCGGATGTCCAATTCATACGCTTTATCTAGTAACAAAGTGATCATTAAACTGTTCTGAAACACAGAGTAAGTTCAGCTGATTTTCTCTGCACCCAAACACTCCATAACCACTTCACTGCTAACAATTACCTGAAACCCCTGAGAATCTATAACCTTGTAACAATCAGTAAGAATTTTAGGCATTCAAAGAATAACTGAAATTTTAGTTTTTCATAATGCAATTAAACTACTTAAGACTTTCTAGATGATCTGATTTAGTCTGCTGATTGATGTCTGGCCAGAATTGTTGACATCAGTTATCATGTATTTTCACTAAGAAACTTCAGTCCCACGGCAAAGAGCGAGCTATTGCTTAAACCAGTGACTTTTTTTTTGTTTGTTTTTAAACAGCCAACACAAAGCAATTTACATTTAAGAATTTGGACTGCACGTTTTTATTGTTCCATATCACCATATCATTTACACTTGCAGTTCTTATACCTCCTTGTTATATTTTCATGACTGAAGTACCAAACAAATACTAGACTTTTTTATAAGCTAGTATTTTAATTCTTGGTCTGACTCCTATAACAAGCAGCTTTCAAATACAAGAATGGTCCTTTTCACAGACTGAAAAGTGACTGAGATAGCAAATATATGAACTTTTGAAAACTGTATTTCAGAAAAGCTTAATGTCTGTCCCTTGTCACTAAGGCATTTACTTTATTTTTTTGTTAAGAAAGCAAGAGCTGACAGTTTTTGTTTTGTTTTAGTGTGCATTTGTGAGGAAAGGAATAGGGTTTAAAAGCAGGAAATACAGTATTTGTTTGTAATTTAATTCATAAGACACAGCATCAAGTTCAAACTATTGTGCTGGAAAACGTTAAAACACCTTACTCTGCTTTCTCAAACTTCAAGCATAATTAACAGGGCAAAATTGCAGCAAACCTCTACTGATACTGGTGGGAATACAAGACCCACAGCTTTTTTTAAAAGGTAAATTAAGAGGTATTATAGTTACAGTGCAAAAAATTAAAATTTCAAGCATAATATATAAACATAGCACCAAAACAGAAAAAAACCCAATGCATGCAAAAATAAAAAGGAAAAGAAGAGAAAAAAAGAACTGAGGTATTTAAGTGAAGAGTGCCTACAAAAATCTAATTAAAGAAGTATAGGCAAAGCCTAAAAAATAAAAGTATGATTTCCCCCCACGCTCCCAGTAGACCAAAACACCAATGAGCTAGTTTTTCTAAATTAAGGACCTAAATCACAGATGTATCAAAAGTACGGCAGTTATATCTCAAACATCAACTTTCATGTTATTTAACAGCACAGCTTTGGTAGATGAAATATGCATGCAACTCTGAAAAGTACAGTAAGAAATTTACGTGGAAATATCTCTAAGTGTAAAGGTGCTCTGTTTGTTAAATACGTAACCAATTGACTATAAAATCTGCAGCATATCTTAGGTGTGATATGTCTAAGGTTATTCTGTTAGTGACAGTTTGCACTGTGCAATTATTTGTTGCTGTTTCCAGTATTGGAACTATCTAGCTTGCAGGTTTGTGTAAAATTGGAATTTTAGCCAAAGACCATATTTCGTTTATGGTATAAAAAAAACTGTAGACTAACCACCTCCTCAGAATTGTTAAAAATAACCTAATTACATATATATAATTTCTATTATAATCCTGTAATAAGTCACAGCTATAGTAATGAGTTGTACTGTAAATATAGAGCTGTATCATTGTAAAATGCATAACAAAATGAAGGGAATGTAAAACAGTTTGTTCCAAAAAAGATCAGAAATTAAAGATTATTAATGAGGGTTTATTTATTTTTAAGGCAAGAACCTTTTTTTATGCAAGACTGTGTGGCATAAGGAAACCGAAGTTTCACACTACCAGTATGCCAGCCATTTCATTTAAAATCTGTCCCTAACAAATAAGTGCAATAATGATTGGGAATGCCATCTTAATGTAAAAAGATGACACGGAGAGAAAAAAAAAAGGAAAATAAAAAGGAGAATACTGGCACACTTAATCTTTCTTATACCCAATCATCCAGTACAGTTTATCAACTGCTTTATGACTGGCACTAGTGCACAGATTGAAGAATTTCAAGATTACTATATATAAATCTAGCAACTGCATTAGGCATAAGCTCCCTGGCCTTCTAATACTAAGCAAAGCTGTACTGACAAGAAAAGTAAACCAAAAAGACCTGACAACAATTATTCTGAACACTTGCTAAATGTCATCATTAAAGCACTCTCGTGATTAAACAAAGCAGAAGTGAGGAAAGAAGACAAGATTGTGTTTGCGCAAAAAACTATAACTACAATTAGTTCCAAAATTTTATACATGTTAAATGTTTTGTTATCTACTCTGTTATCAAACAAACTTTAAATTCTGTCTTCCAATTTGTTCCTTTCAACATCAACTTTTTTTTTAAATTTGCTGTATTTGTATGTTATTTTTTTCCCCATTTCATTTATTTTTAAGAGGAGTCTCAGCTGTTTGGGACCTGAGGTTGATTTGCTTTGAGGCTTCGTAGTGCTCTTCTCGCAGCTGCAGATTTGGCAATCCTGTAGCTTCTGCCAACACCTTTAAACTTTCCCTTTCCTACAACTTCCACTGTAACTCTGACCTTTCCATCGTAAGTTCTTTCCGCAGGACTGCAAAAATATACACAAGAATTACTTACTGCCTAGGCAAGTTAATGTGAAATAAGAGACCTACATTCTTTTTTCTACAGAAGTTAAAGCAGTAAAGTTAAACAGAAATCATTGCATTTCTCAGAAAGCTATGCAAGGAAAAAAAATAAAGAACAGTGGACACAATGATGATGCTAGCTGCTAAGTGCAAAAGAAATTACAAGTACTTTGTGACATTTAAAAATTCACAGTAGTTCATGAAGCACAGCTTAGAAACATTTTCTGTCAGTGCATATGGAAGAAAGCATATCCTTACCTAAATTTGGCTGTCTCTGGCTCCATCTCCAGCAGCTCTCGCACTGGGGAACGGGGCACATTAGCAGAAAATTTTTCTATTTCGAAAAAAAAGTGAAAAAAAAAAATTAGCTTTGGTCTTTTCATAGCAGATGGCACTTAATTATTAATAATTTTCTGAAAGCTGGCAATACCTATTAGTGGCCTCATCATTGGATAGTACACTTGCCAAACCATTTCCAAAGACATTCCACTATCCATATAAATGGCACCAGCAAGGGACTCAAATATATCCCCCATGGCCTTTGGTACTTCAATGTCTTCCTCTTTTTCTTCATCTTCTTCAGATCTTCTGAGCTGTTTGCAATTAAAAAAAGACAAGGGTGGGAGGGAGAGACAAGGGGAGGGGAAAAGAGAGAAAGGATTGCTTCACTTACAGTAAAACAAAGATCTTCAGAAATGTAAGCTCTTTTACATCCTATATCCTGTGCTGCTTCCTTTAAGTTTTTAATGGAGAGCTTTCCACAGCAAAATTGTTGTCTTATTCCCCAGTGAAACCAAGCTGCTGGTTACATCGTTTTTCAAATATGGAAAAAAAATCCCAAACACCACTGTGTACAAGGAACTTTTATGCTTTGTGAATTCTTTCTGTGATAATTCTGTAGGATTTCACCATGGGTCTGCTTTTTCCAATTAGAACCGGGCTTCTATCAGTTAATACTAGAAAGCTACCCATAACAAAGGAAGAGTTCACACATTATTTATCTCCCAAAAAGAGACACTTAAAATCTTTAAGTCCAGTCTCTGGATGAAAGTTGCATGTACCTCTCCTTACCTTATTTACCCCTGAAGACAAGCACGGAACAAGCACTAGTAAAATAAGACATTAACAACTGAAAAACAACACCACCAGACTGAGCTAACAGGCACATTTAGGTATTTAGGTACAGCAGGCAGTGTTTTCTTCTATCCTACCAATTTAAGACAATAGTCTATTATCATTATCAAAAATGAACTTTCAGTGTACGTCTTAAAGGTCTTGAGCTAATCTAATCCTTTACTAAAATACATTAAGCACATGTAATACACATTTGCCTAACTCCAAACAAAGTAACTTGAAAACAAAGTTTTTGACTGTTACGCTACTCTGCCTAAAGAGAAATAAGGTTCTGTCAGCGTTCTCCCCCAGCAGCTACCCTCTCACTCCATTTGGGGTTTAAAATCCAATTCAGTCCTCTTAAGAGTGACCATAATACTTCATAAACGTGTTCCACCCAATATTTCTACCTGAAATAAATCAAACAAGTAGTCAGACCTGACGTATACAGCAATCCAAACGGGAATTTTGACGTTAAAAACCAAGTTCAACTATTTTGAATAGTGTACTTCATGACAAATGTAAACTGAAGCACTTTTGCATTATACTGAAATAACAGAAGAAGAGAGAAACTAAGAGCTATAAGGTAAGGGACAGATGTTTCATGAGTGAGATTTGAAAAAATAGAAAAGCAGATGACGTGGAGACACACACGGAAACCAGTCCAGCTGGCATGAACTGCAGAAACAAAGACTCTTACATTAAGTGATGAAATAAGAGTTTCAGTAATTTAGTGCCAGACCAAGATAGGGAGCAGGCGTAGGGAGAGTGAAACAAGGATTTTATTTGAAACAGCTATCACACAATTTGGTTGCAACTTTGATGAAAGTTTCTTTTTGCATACTAGCAAAAACTGAACAAAGTAAAAACCACCACTAAAAGTTCTTAAAGTAAGTTCCTAGCCTTTTCACTCATATTGTGGAGAAAACAAGAGAGATAAGAGCTTGATCCTCTAATGTAAAGTAATTTATATTATCTCAATTTCAGTGACAAATTTCTTTTTCAATGTTTAAGGAATTTTTCCCATAAAACATGGTTTTCACTCTGCAACAGAGTGCAAGGGCTGTAAGCACATATATGTGACCGAAGTATTTTGATTCCTAAAGTTTTAAATTGTCTATTGGAAAGAAAAATTACTAAATACAAAAATAATATGCTTATTTAGTGCTGGCACATTGTCAGACAGAATATTTTTTAAGAGACTGGTCAGCTTTTCAGAAGACAAGTTATCATGGACATCTATCGGGTAACGCTTTTAAAGAAGGATAATGAGAAGTCCATCTCTTCCAGATCCTGACTAGACTTTGACTCACAAGGCCCTTGGTCCCATAGATGTTCTAACCAGCTTATGTAAATGAATTACTTTTACCACATTCTCCAGAAAATAGAGGTTCATTATCATCAGCTTTTCTGCACAGCACAAGAGATGACCTGTGTTTGCAGGTCTTCAGTGAAACTATTTTTCAAGTGGCTTACTTGAAAGATGCATACAATGTTTCTGTGGCTAGCAGATATAAGGCCTTTAGGAGCATGTCAGACATACTTGATTAAAGAGCAGTAACATCTCCTCCAGTAGAAATCATAAGAAAAAAGCAGAAATCTCTTGTCAGTGTACTACATTTAATAATCCCAGCACTGTGCCAAGGCAGTTTTGTTCACGGTGTTGTATGGATACCTAATCCTGAGTCAGCACTACGTGATGTAGCAACTCGTCATCACAATTTTGTGTTGCAGTAGTGCTTCCTATCAGTTGGTGAAAGCAGCAAGCTAAATGTTTATGTCTGTGTCCCACATTGTTATAACAACACAAGAGCAAAACAACTACTAAAATCAAGTGCCACAGAGAAATCTAGAGGCAAATTGCTTTCAAATTAATTAATTTCTGTAAGTTCTAATTGATTTTATTCTTTCTGAAGGCTGTATTTTACTTTGCATATTGCATCCTTCATTACTGGGAGCCTGCTTCTTTGGCTGCTGCGTGCATAAAACATTACAAAAATGCTAAGAAATCCAGTGACATGCTTCAAATCAGATACTGAACATATTTCTTCTACTTCCACTAACCTCAGAATCCATTCCTTGCATTTCATTCTTTTCCATTTGAAACTGCACAAAGTCATCAATAACATGAAACAGTTCAGGAGAGACAGCTTTGAAGTACTTGTGGTAGTCATACTTTACAGCTAATGATGCAAAAATGGTATTATTGACTAGAGCAGATCGTAGGTCAGTAAGAACTCCTGGAGAGTGTTGCCGTGGGTCTTCATAAAGGTGCTTGGTTATGAGGTAGTCCAAAATTGCATCTCCCAGGAATTCTAAGCGCTGGTAACAATCTTAAAGCATTGGAAATAAAAGAATGTACAACACCACAATTAAGTTTAACACACACATTCTTTCCAGGCTTTCTGGATAAGAAGTTTGGTACACTGCCATGTAAATTCCACAAACTAACCAATGCTCAGAGAAGACAATCTGTTTTTTAAAAGAAGTATCCTTGTGTTTAAAGAGATTGCTAATGAATTACTGAAAAAAAAGAAATCTGGAAAAACAGGATCTATATCTAATAATAAAGCCAATACTGAACAAAATGTTAATTTGCCAGCCTAGAAAAACAGCTGTGTTTATAACCAATTAATACTTTTACTCAAGATCTTCACGTGCTGAGAAACATCAAAAAGTAAAACTAAGAGATTCTGCCAGCACGCTGATCTGAAAACCGTAGCAATTACAACTAAAAAAAAATAGAAAAAAGTAAAAACAATTAATACAAAAATCAATGTACTAAAAGCAGGGGAACACAAAATCTGAGTTTTTTGTCTGATTTGCCACACGTTAAGACACCTTCAACAAAGATTCCTATTTAGAATATGTCTTTTAAACTGGAAATTAAAATTGTCAAGCCTTTGCTTTTTTGACAATTGACAGGGGCCATGGGAACAGAGAGCTAAGAACATCTATTTTTAGAATACAAACAAAAGCAAAAACTCTCCTGAATGCAAATAGGGGTAGGTAGGTTGAGAAGGAAGAAGACAAACTACTACAGAAGTTACCATGAGAGTGAAATGACTAGCACTAAGTTGCTTTTATAGCAGCTGAACCTAAGACACTGCCAGATCTCAACTGCTAGCTACTCCTTAAAGAGAAAAAGTTACAGGTAACAGCTGTTCACAGTTGTCTCATTTGGTAAACAGAAAAAGTTCTCCTACAGTTTCAACAATGTAATTTCAACCAGACACTATGCCTCAAGGTTTCTGGTAGTGTATACAGGTATTTATGTATGTATAAAAATAAAGGAATCATCTACCTTCAATATGTTTTGTGAAATATTTGTAAAAAGTAAATACATATGTGGGTAATATCACCTACAATGAAAAACCAAAGGAGCGCTGCTGTGTTTTGTCAGAATTGTTTCTCAATGTAGGTAGCATTTCAGAATTACTTATTTCTTTAATGAAAGCAGAGCTTTCTCACTCCTTGGAATAAGGGACCAATTCACTATGGGGAAAAATTCAGACTGCTGACTGCAAAGAAATTTGCCAATCACTACAAATAGGGTTGGAATTTTACCACGGTTTGCTTCTGATCACATATTATTGTAGGAAAATACGCAAAGTTTTAGAATGAACAAATATTACATTAATTAGTATAAGCAAGAGCAATTAAAGATCACAGAAACACAAATTTCTACTGCCATAAAATCTTTTATGAGATCATGTACAGAAACATTAACCATTGATCTGAAACTAGTATTTAGTCTGATTTAGTCAATTACTTCAAACTCTGACTTTAAATATTTACTCAGTAAAATGCCTAGACTTAATTTAAGACTTTGAATTCACAGCTTCAAAGGGAAGTCTCCCCATTCTGCAATCCTATAGATTATTCAGCTAATAAAAGCTGTAGACTACAGTTCATCTTCAGAAGTACAAAGTGTAACATTCTTGGGATTCAATTACAGAACAAATTTGCTAAATATATTTGCAAAATACGACTGCTATTTCCTGAAGTACATGGCAATTTTCCAAAGTTCTACAAGAACTTATTTCCATTAAATGAGGATCTAATGTCAGTCATATACAGCTGGTGATAGAACATTTAGCACTGATGCTGTTTCTCAAAACTTGGTGAGGCCTCAGTAAATATATTTTTTCTGCATGAAGTCAAAACATGAATAACCACTGAGATACAAATTGAGCAAGTATCCCCCTCTAAATAGCAAGCAAAATACTATTGTATAAGATATTGTATTCCAAGACTATTCTAACATGCAATGTCTAAAAAAAGTCTCTATATATATGGGAACACAAGATACTACTTCTCTTGCTTTTGCAATATGGGGAAAAAACTATAGAGCTTTTTGAAAACAACTTACCAGTAATGGTATTATAATGGTAAGAGGCATGAGTAAATGCCTGAAGAAGATAAGCCTTGTTCTTAAAACTGTAATTTATTTTCTTCTCAAAGTTTTCAAAACCAGAAATAAGGTGATTTAGGGTTTTCTCAGCATCTGGGTGATCAAACATACACCTTGGTGGAATCTTCAAACAGCCATACTCCAGGTCTTTACACAGAGAAGGCTCTGAATTAGCTACAGAAGCAGAAACAGAATTTGGTGAAAGATTTTTCTGCTCACTGTTACAGTTCTCTCTGGTAGCACACAAAGTGCCTTCCCAATCAGTCTTTTTAATTACAGGGAGCACCTTCAGCCCCAATGAACACAGGAAAAGCTGAGCAGCTCTTTCACCACAGCTGGTCAGATAGCAGCCCAGCAGGGCTTCCACACAGTCTGCAATACTCTTGTCAGCAATACACTGCTCCGTATGCAAGTCATAGGAGATCGACTGCTTTCCTGCATCAACACCACAGTTTTCTTCTGATGGATTCCAGAAGCCCACTACAAAATCATCCTCTTCAACAGCCTTGCTAGGATCCAGATAGCACATAGCATCCCAAGAGCTATAGTCAAAATCATCAAAATCTGATGAACACTGAACATTACCCATGGATGACTTTTTGGGTGCTTTCCATTCATAGTTTGAATCAGTGGTTGAAAAGTGTGACAGTGAAATTTTCTTCACAAAAGCCCCTGATCCCATTAACATATTATCAATGAATTTGATATGCTCCTGATCATACTCCAGAAAATCATCTTCAAAGTCTGTTTCTTCCTTGGGCAACCTCCACATTAGGTCTTCATTCTCTTCATCATCATTATAATCATCAAGTTTACCATTAGCCAACATGTTTTCCTTTGTCTATGAAAGAACACAAAAAAAAAAATGGTGCTGAAGAGGGAAATGAGACACTTTCACTTCAGTAAGATCACAAAAGCAGGATTTGAGACGTGTCTGCTTAATAGTAAGACTGATTTTTGTATGTCCCTAAATAATGACATTGTCTGATCAGATGCACAATACAACCTTAACTTACACTAGCGTTCCAAGACTAGAATAATTGTCCTGGAATACAAACTCTGTTACCAACCTACAATAGCATCTGTTCTACACATAACACATGCTGCATTTCATAGGAACCTGTGCTTGTACTTGAATGTGATGTACACATAATGAACTTTATATCCACTGAACATTATATACTTGCACACCAAAGTAAACAATAGAAAATTATAAATTAACAAATTTTAGAGAAGTATAAGAAAGTTCTGGGTGCATCCTTCTCTCTAGCTGCTAAGTAAGACTATTACAAATGTTGAACCAATGCAATTTTGAAGATTCTTTCTACACCTTTCTACATGGAAAACTCATTCGGTGCGGGTTTTTTTCAGTCTTTTTTTTTACAGGCTATACTTCTAGCCCTAACTAATAAAAGAGAAGGCAAAAGTGTCACCGATTTTCTAATATTTACATACACATCCACAACAGCAAAATTAACGATGCCTCATGTCTTTTCCCTGCTCATATTGAACAAATTAGTATGGCCTGATGTAAATTACAAAGTGAACACAAATATTCCCAAATTATATAATGCTTTACAATTTGCTATGGCTCCTATCCAGAAAAGCACTTAAACATATTAGCTAAATGCACTAGTAGTCTTCCTAACATCAAAAGGACTATCAACAGGCTCAACACAGCAACACTGATGTCAGTGGGAATTCTGCCACTGAATTTGATAGGAGCAAGATCCAGATTCAAAGCACTTTCCTGGATTGGGTCCTGAAAGCCAATAACATTTTGAATCAAGTGAAATAGCCTTTATCTGCCCTGAACCTCTGTATGTCATACTGTAGGGCTCAGTCACTAAATCTTGCAAATCTGTGAACCAGATGCTACCATGGGGGATGCTTCCCTTTGGGCAAAATGCACACCCATCCAGAGGTGCGGACGGGTGGCAGCCGTAAGGGGCTCTAGGCAGCACTTAAAACTGTCTAAGGATCAAACAGATCTCAGTGTTCCTCATCGGGACGGACCAGGCTTAGTCAAGTTTACCAATGAGAGGAGAGGGAAAAAAAGTGGCTATAGAAGCTCTTAGTTTAGACATTCTGCTGAAAGAATTTCTGCAGCTGTAATTACCCATCTCACTCACACACAGAAGGGACTTCTGTAAATTAAATTGGTCAGAAGGAGATATCAAAACTGGATTTAAGGCAGTTATTTTGTATACTTGTAGTAATATAATACTTAAAATAAGATTAATTTAATCAATCCCAACAAGGGCAAGTGCTGCTTTTTTTCTTGATACACACCACCCGTCACATTTACGACTGAAATAAAAAACTCTCTGAATGAGGCATATCTATATGAATGCTCCAAAACAGATTTTGGCATCTGTTTTTACAAAGATGTAACAAAATATAGATTTTTACTGTAATTTCATTCACAAGCTTCTTAAAAAAAAATTAAGTAGCAGGACAGCTACATGAACTATTCTAACATTGTCTGTACATTACTTCTTGTACATTAGAAAAAAATCTCTAAGGGATAAGCAGTGGCTAAAGAAGACAGCCATTCCAATGATTGATTTTTTTGTCATTAGAATTAAAAAAATTAATCAACAATGAACCCCAGAAGAAAGAATTTTTCTTAAATAATACCTGACTAATTTTCAGGAAGTTATTGCCAATTAAAAGGTGAAGAAAAATACACGTTAAGTGCTTTTTTTCATGCTCTCTTGAAAATCAGCTGTTTGATAAAATGAACGAAGAAAGATTCTTCCCTTAAAAAAGCTTGATAAATACTAACATTTGACTACAATCTTTTAGCAATAATTTGTCATAATGAGATCTTTATTTTGAGTTATAGACCATCAGCCCATGGATGGAGAATGAAATTTAAATCCAAGAAAACAAAATATCTACATGGCACAACCTCCCCCCCACCACTGTTTAGTTGCATTACTCTCAGCATTTTGGTCTGAAACCGTGTGTTTTATTTACAAATAAACAGTGACTATCAAAGAGGAAGAGGCCACTGAAAAGTTGTGGAAAACTGAAACTTTTTCAAAACCAACAATTAGCTCCAGTCCCAAACGTATTATCTCATTTGCCAGAAAGGTATAGCAGGAAGTCTCTTTGAAATTAAATCTTGGCACAATACAGAACCACAATAGTCAGGTTGTTTTATTCTGCAATAAACATTTATTTGCACAGTACATCCACCTAACAGTCCTCTCATGTGCCCTCTGGTGGTTCTACAGTCTGAGTGTGGTCTTCAGAACGGGAAAAAAGAAAGATGTCCCTCCACCTCCTTCCCCTGAACTCCAAACCAGCCTGAAACACTTCAAGGTCATGTTACTGACTGCTATGATTGCTGGTATTTCTGAACATGCCCTTCTACTCCCAGCATGTCAGAAAATAGTGTGAACCTTTCCTCACTAAGATATGTCATTGTGAAGCATTTGGTGATAAGACAGTAAGGGTGTCAGACAGTGAGAGAGCCTAAGCCAGCACTGTATTTTACATGAGGAGCAGCTCTCAGTCATATCCGCGGTGTAGCTACCAGCCATCAATATCGAACATTTTCTCAAGCCAGTTTTACTCTTCAATCTGCCTCAGCACTACGAAAAACATCAACTCTTTTTCAAATATTCTAAAAAGGCGAACTCATTATTTATTACAAAGCAGACAGTGTTCTGCCTGAACATATTACAGCTAAAGCAGTGATGATAATACCATTTAAAACTTCCAACAGAAACTTCTAAAAAACTCCTGGGAGCAGGCTAACTATCAGCAGAAAGGCTTTTGTTCTCTGCTTCTCCACCATTAATATCTACACTCATTACTGGATGATGTGCAATAAATTTCTTTACTTCAGGTTCTGGTTAGAATCAGTTTTCTTCTCATTTTCTTACAGAGAAGTTTTAGAAAGAAAAGAAATATACGGATTTACCTTTTTTTTTCTGAAAACAGCAAAATAACTGGGGGTGGTGGGATGAGGTAGGGGTGAAAGAATACAGACACACAAATAACTACTTGTCAACACAGTTAAACAAATTCATACCATTTCATCTTTCTCCCATTTGTCAGTGTTGCTCTTGTCCTGATTTACTATGTAACCAGGAGGAAGCCAATTGACTGGGGGATCAAAAATCGACACCACCATGCGACTTGGCAGTCCTTTCTTTTTTCCAAGGCGATACAAGTTACAGTTGCTGACCTTTAAGAAGAACATTCTGATAAACCTCTGGACATACATTTACATAAATAGGCTAAAATGCAAAAGGAGCAAAAAATGTTATGTGTCAAGCTGGATCTTGTACTATTATGCATTTTTTCCAGTTCTCAAAAGAGAGTTCAGCTTTCGTAATACAGTAGAACCAAATCAAAGCAAGATACACATCTTCCCTTTTTTTATTTTGAGGCCAATCATACTAGGTGTGACTAGTTAAAGAAGGTGTTTCAGTTAAAGAAATCTATTAAATTCTCCTCGCAAAACAAACTGATTGCTACTTTTAAAATAATAGTAAATAGAAGCTGTACAAGTGTCATTTATTACCAGTATAAATAACCATCATTCGGACTACATTTGGAATGAAAAGTTCTTACTTATAGGTAGACTGACCTAAACCTTGGCAGTAGACAGTGTTAAAACAGTTCCGTATAACACTTATTAAGTCATAATCCAGATGTTATTTTGAAAGCTTCTAAAATTACTTTAAGTATTTTAAAGGGAAGGGAAAAAAGCATTCTCATATACAAATATATTTCCTTTTCCTTTTTAACTATCAACTACAGATCTTTTTTTCTCCTTTTAAATGCACTTTGCATGTTTTAAAGTCTTGAAATTTGAACTTGAATATTCAATCACTTCTTTTATTTGAACAGTGCAACTTATTTAGCCCTCCTTATTTTCCAAGATTAAACTATACAATCATTTCATTTGCAGAGTGATGCATTTTATTAGAGGCAGACAATGAATGCCTTAAGACTTAATTGAAGTTATCACATCATGTGGAAGAAAAACAAAACAAACAAAAGTTTTCACATGACTGATTATTCTAGCAGCAGCAGAACTGAAGACTCTGCTCCCTACTGTTTACATTTACTCTAAAATACTTTCACAAGTTTTGTTGCAACAGCTCTGTAAGATTTTTTTGCTGTTTTGAAGTAAGATGCTAAAAATTGCAAGGGAAGTATCTTCTTGAGGAAACAAAGGAAAGGTCAAGTAAAGGCGCAACCTAAGGCTCTGTGCTGCTAACTCAATCTGTCCTTCATTCAAGCATTCCTGTTAAAGAGCTTCTACTCAGTACAGCTCTAGAGTTCAGTGCACCAAATGTTCTCGCTAACCCAGAACTTTTAGTTCTATTCAATCCTGTCCTTTCTTAGGTTCGTAATCAGCTGGTTTAGATGTCAAATTGAACTGCAGAAAGCAGTTTTAATCAATCACAGCTATGGCAACACTAAGCCCACAGTCCTGTATTTTTATTACTAATATGCATGATACTCAATGTATAATGAACAAAGCTGTGGAATTAAATCAACCTGTTTCCATTCAACCTTCCAGCAAAAATTTCATATATATGGCTTGTTACAGCATGCTTTTTACACAGTATGACTAGATTGTTACTACTCACTTTTTTGCTTCTCATGTATGATAGGCGTCCCTCGTGAGCATCAGGGTAAGTGCAAAACAAGTATGTAGTGATGGCGTGCTTTAAAAATGAATCGCCAAGCATTTCTAGCCGCTCCAGGTTAAACCCATCACTAGCATTTGAAAGAGTCAAAGCTTGAAGAATGAGACCAGGATTAGGACCGAGAGTTTTTGAGGAGTACCCACTGCAAGGGCTCTTTTCAGAATCTGCTCTGTCTTTTGAAAGATTAATAGCTTTTGAAGTACTGGTGGTCACTGCCATCTTGGGGCATCCATCTGAGGTAGATCTGTTAGCATTTCCATCAAGGTATTTATTACTCGGTAGAGTACATTCATTGCTGGGCTTGGGCTGGTTCTCACTGTTGTATAAATTCTGAATGGGATATGAGGTAGTTGGTTGTACAGGTATTTCCTGCCTGCAGTAATTCAGCTGATTTCCTTGGCAAAAGTCTCTGTTAACTAAATCACAATTGCCATTGGCAAGATTTTTATTATAGGAAACACCATTAATTGCTGCAAGTTCTACCGAGACATCAATTTGGAGTTTACTGGGTGACTCATTGAGCAATGTTCTGTAATTCACAGACATTTGGTCATGGTTTTCTGCAGAAGAGGTTCTATTAGCACCTTGATGTGCAGCATTTTCAGGGACTACAATTGTGCTGTGCTTACAGTAATTTTCATTCTCTACTACAGAGGAGTTAGGAAGAGAGATGAAGGACTTGCTGTCAATTGACTTCTTCCATCCAAAGTCCAAGTTAGGATATCTGTAAAGATACACATGAGGTTTGTTACCAAAAAATATTAGCACAGAACAAGAAGACTCTATGTGCACATACACATTTAAAAAGAGCCAAAGCCTCCTGAAAAGTACAGTGACTGCAACATGTAACTTCACCACTCACAATCAAGTATTTTTAAACTGTGTTTCCCTGAGAAGTGACATGAGTTAAACAAGAGTTACCAGTTTTATAATTCATGCAGTAATAGTTAAGTTTCCACCTTGTAAGTCAGATATCATATTGAAAAATACCTATTGAAAAAATACATGCCTGAAATCCGCAGGAAGTGATTTAACCCCTACACCAGCATCAGTGGCTGTTTGAGCTCTTAGTTCCTCTGCTGTCAAAAGGCAGTGCAGGCGGTAAAGTATGCTGGGGAGGCAAACTGCTTTTCTCCACAATGATGCTGGAATAGGATGTATAGCACAGAGCTCAGGAACCAGTATCTGGGAGAGGAGGGGGGAAGAAAATAATTTTCCTTGTAAAGGTAGCCACCAGATCACTATTAAGAGAGTCCACTTGAACTATATGCTTCTGTTTTACCTGTTTATTCTGCAAACTTTCCCACTTTGCTTTCCTCTTCTCAGCACTGCTTAGTGGAAGTGCTTTTCCCTTCTGATTCAAATGGCGAGGAGTCAAAAGATTAAGTCTAAAAACCACGTGAAAATACTGTGATGTAAGTACATAATCAATGAATAGAACTTGCTACCCTAAACTTTCTGAAGTTTCTTAGTATTCAATTTCAATGCACTGTGAAGCGACAGCACCATTACCTCTAGGAAAAAATGGACTCAATTTATAGTTCTTGTTACACTCTTCTCAAGGAAAAAACCTAGTAACTATTTTTGGAAGATACAAGCCCTCAGCTTTATCCCATATTTTAAAGAAAAAAAAGGCACTTTACTGTCAAACCACAAACATCAAACACAAATATGACTGTTGTTACCTTGAAGATGTGTGGTCCACATCCAGCAGTGGCTGGTTAAGATTGGTAAGGTCAAGATTATACTTTGTTTTATAATATTCTGCAAAAGTTTCATATTCAGGGGAAGGGAATTTACTGAGTGGAGTAAGATCAGTGTATACATCAGCTACGTAGAATCGATGAGGCTGATCAAAATTTCGGTATCTAAAAAAAAATAATATTTTGGCATTACAGTAAAGCTTTTGTTAAGTTCTTCATGTTCTAACATGGTCAGGAGATAAACAGTTAAATAGTGCACTTGAGATTTTTGGTTTACGGGGTTTTTTTTGTTGTAGAAATCATTTATCTAACTAACTCAAATGCTGAATGAGAAACGTGCTTTAAGACAAAGATGAATAAAGTCAATCTACAATCTGTGAAATTCTCTCTAGAAGATAAACATTTAAATTAAATGGAGGATTTAGGTCTTCAGTATGTAATACAAAATCAAGCTCTGTACAACAGTAATGTTACAAATGATGATTTCTGAATTCAAAACACCTAACAATTAAGTTTGATAATTTGGCTTTTTAGCATCTAGTCTCCTATGTGGTATTCTACATCAGTAGAAACTGAGTTCCTCTGTATACAAAGACCGTACAATCTCATGTCTAGACTGGCATTTTAACCAAGTCATCCTCCAGCTCAAGTTAAAATACAAAACCTCAAATATACAGCAAGACAAATTCACAAGCCTTTCAAGGACAGTGACGTTCTTGTATTACAGGCAGAATATTAAAATTAAAACCAGACTGCTACAACATCTTTATTGTGGCTACCGAGGCTCATTGGAAACTGTGGTGATAAACATGCCCAGAAGATAATAATAATGATAAAAATATCATGAAATCAATATTCAACAATTAGATTTGCATATTATTTCATACTTCGATCTGCTGTATCATTTTAAGTTTCTATTGAAATATCTAAATAGAAACTCTAACCAAGTACTCTAAACAAAATTTACACACAATTAATGAGACTTTTCAGCTTCTTTAAAAAAAAAAAAAATCTGAGACAGATGAGGCCAAAAACCAAAGTTTAAACTTACATTTATTCTCTCTATATATTCAGCAAGTAAAATTGTTTACAATATACTAGGTATAACACAAGCCAGTTAATCCATAGGGAATAGTTAAGCCTCCACAAAGCCCAGCAGTTCTGGAGAATTTTTGCATATCCAGTATATAAAATGCATACCACTCAATATAAAGATTCTATTAAATGGTCTTTATCACTTGTAATTTTCCCATCTACCAGCATGATACCTTCCTTCAGAGGCCTTTGGTGTGCATTAGCAGTAATCAGAGAACAGGACTCCCGTGCAATCTTCCAAACTAAAACTGGTTTTAGTAGGCCACTTCTTGATGAAGTTGCAGTGTTTAATCCGAATACTACATAAGTCTTCTGGTGAGCTCTACTATTCCTTACAAAAAGGTAAAGAATCTTGGGATACCTAAACACTTAAATCCTACTAATACAAGATTAACTATTGATTAAAAAAAAAATCTTTACATTATTTGAAACACAACCAGATACCTTCAGACTAACAGCAGACAGTTGTTAAAAAGCAATTCTGCTGCAAATACTAACATGTCCTTATTACGAGTTTGTATAAATACAACAGGTACGTACCTAAACTACGTAGAGTACTCACCGTGGAATGATAACTGCATCCTGGTAATCTTCTAACTTGAAAATAAAAGGCATTTCTTTTGTATACTGTGTACTGGGAATGCCTGTACGTGCCTCAGATTTCTCAATGTCTTCCATAAACTTAAAGTCAATGTCCAAAGTGCTGGAGTCATCAACTTAAAAAGGAAAATGCATAACTCAGTTTTCTAGGCCGAACTTTTCTGAGAAGTTGTAAATTACAAAGTTTTGTTCTTACCAACATTAAGAGGTAGAACACAATAGGCTGAATCAGCTTCTGTAGGTTTGAACTCTAGTGCAGGTTTCTCAAGACGAAGAATATGTGAAAAAATGTACTGGTGGAGTCGTGTTATCAGCTCAAGCATTTGCAGAGACAGAGTAAAACCAGATTTCTTAAGCTCAATGGATATTGTAACCTCTCCAGAGCGAGTATACACAGGAAAGTGAGGAATCTAAACAAGAACAAAACCGAACGAAATCACAAAAGAAAATCCAAAGTGGGATTCCTCTACAGAGTACTGGCTGTTTAGTTCAGATACTGAGGTAATGCTTGCCTGGCCCTACAGCAAATTGGATCAAATAGGACCAGAATTTTAAACTGTGATGACATTCAAATACAAATGAGACTCTGAAAGTTAAAGAATGACTGATTTGGCTTTTTTAATAGCTCTCCTTGTGTTTTACAGCTCTTGTCTTTATAAAAGCTAAGTAGAAAAGAAAGTGTTTTCTCTTATGAAGGAAGAAATGTGAAAACCAGAAATATTCCTGAAATGTTTTCTTATGCGGACAGCAGAAAATACAATTTGAAAAAATCTTCCTCAGCTGAGTCTCATCAACAGAAAATGCCTATTAAAAACTTTCTGAGGCAAGAGGTGCCAATTTCAATTAACATGGCCTACTCTTCCTGCTGCTGCTGCTGACTAGGAATGCTGAGAGGACTTGTTACCATACCTTTTGGATAGATAAGGTAGTGCAGTGCAGGCCACCTCTGTAGCTGATATGTCTACTCCTATCATACCTCATACAAAGAGGAGGGACATCTTGAATTTGCCAGTGCAAAACACTAAATTTCTAAACCAAAAGTTCGGCAAAAATAGAATAGATTGTTCCACCATCAAAGACAGAAAATGAAGTGGTGACTTGACTGGATGGATAGTGTTGCTTATTTTCTGGAGGTTACTTGATGTAAGTATAATTTATAGCCATTTCCAACTGTTCAGTCTGGGGGTGGGGAGTAAGTGGAAAATAACAGGTTGTAAGGCATGCAGAATAAGGAAACGAAATAGATTCCTTACTTGAGGTATAGGTTTGGCTGTCAATATGCCAAAACATCTTGTTGTATCCTCAGGAGGATAAAGCTTTCGTCTCCTGAAGTTGAGCTCGTCAGGTAGAGGAGTCGTTAATACCATCCCTATTACATACAAGTAACAGGGCTGATCAGGTTTGGGATAACTATCCCTCAAACACTCTGGAATCTGAAAAAAATCAAAAAAAGAAAAAACATTAACATGATAAACATCAGCAAAGTTCACCTAATTACTATTCTTTGAACAAGTCCTCTTATGTTTATTTGGAAACACATTGCTAAAAATAAGGAACAAAAAAAAATTTAATTCAGGCTCTTTTTCTTTACCAAGCAAAAATATCTGGCCAGCAGCCTGGCATGAGATTTCCTACATCCTCAGTAGGTGAGCTGGGGGACGGAGGGTGGCTTTTCATTAGAAGACTTACCAAAAATTCTAAAGGAGACTTACTAATAACCTGTCCTATTGGTCCACATAAAGTTCCTGTAACTTTTCCAGCAGATTCTGGAGCTCAAATGTCTGCCCTCAAAGTTGAAGATGCCTCTTCATGTGGAATCCTTCCCTCAAATAAAGGTGTATTTGTGGAGCGAGCTTTTGGATATGCCCAGCCTCAAATGATTGTTAATGTAAGGTGCTGGCTGCTGGGGAAGAAGAAAGCAATTGAAACTCTAATAGTTTTGGGACACTTCCTTACAAATTTATTAGGACTGCATCTCCTAAAGGGAAAGTTGTGGACTGATGAAGAAGATAAAATATGGACTTTTGGGAAAGAAACTCACCATCTATGCCTACTAGGTGCTGCCTCAACTCTTCCTCCCTCCCTCCCTTCTAACCAATGTCAAGCCTTATCCCTTACCCTTGGGAGCAAGTACAGATCACCCCAGTTACTGACTACTTGAAAAACAAAGGGGTATTGATTCCAGCACATTCTCCCTATAACATTCCAGGCCTGGCCAGTTCGCCAACCAAATGGCAACTGGAGACTGACCGTGGACTACCGAGGCCTTAATGCAAATGTAGGAGCCCCGAGTGCGGCAGTCCTAAACACAGCTGAACTGACAGCCACCATAAAAGAACATGCACACAAAATTATGGTTACCACTGGTATCAAAGACATGTTTTTCATGGTTCCCCTACAGGAATCAGACTAGGAATGCTTTGTATTTACATGGGAAGGCCAGCAGTATACTTGTACCTGCCTCCCACAAGGATTCAAACACCCGCCCACAATGGCACACCATGCTTTGGCACAAGAACCGTCACTTATTCCTCCTGCACCAGGGGTATATATATAGTATATATAGTATATAGAAGTATATAAATACATTGACAATATACTGGTGGCAAGAGATGAAACTGAACCAGTTCAAATGACACAAAAGGGCATTACTGAACACCTAGAATCCCTGGCTCAATAATTGCAAGACCTCGGTATGCTTTTCCATGGAAAAGAGTGAAATGGAATTGGACCTCCCTTCACAGTGAGGCCTTACAACTCTTAATTTTTGAAGCCAACACCCATCAGTCACCAGGCCCTATAAATCCTACTGATTGCCTACAAACTGGGGATTTCCTATTCCAGGACTGTCCACACATTAATGGCAGCAAGGGCCAGATGATTTGCCCTGGCCCATTGGATTTTACTCCCGAAGCTTTAACGGACTGGTGTATTTGTTGGGGACATCCCTCATAAGGCTGGAAAAATCAAGATGAGCACTGTAAGACTACCAGATCATGTCTTGCTAGCTGATGTGGGATCCTCATTACGATTTCCCAATTCAAGGTATCCCATTAGATACTAAGCCAAAAATCACTGTTCTGATTTTAGAGAGAAAACCAATTGTAAAAACACCAAGTATTTAGCTCCGTGAGGAATGGCCTCGGGCTGATCCAACGGGAAATTTTATTCACGCCTGTCACTGCAACAGCATGCTGGACTAAAGTGTGGAGTCAGAATCCCTTCCCTTTGCCCCAAGAGCATCTTCACTTTTACTAAAATGTCCTAAACACCCACCAATACCGTAGCACCCCCATCTTCAAAGCAACACAAAGACCAGAATGGCAAATTAGTGGGATTAAAGTTCCAAATTATTATACCACCAGACACACAATATCACTGATGCTCAAAAACATCTTCACCCTTTATGTTACTTTAAAAAGGCATCAGTTCGTATTTGAAAATATCACTTGGGTATTGAATTTATTGAGTAATTGGACACAACATGCATTTGGAGAACTTAAAACACAAGTCCAGCAGGCTTCCAAAATGACTTTACAAAACAGGTCAGCCCTAGACACGTTACTGTTGAAATAAAAAGGAGTATGCATAACGTTGAATTTATCTGAAACTGAGTGTTGCATTACAATCCATAATGCCTCATTCTCCATTGAGGAGGCATGAGCCAAGATGAAAGAAATAAGTGATCAAGCTGGAGAACTATTTCAATCTATGCAAACATGAAACTGGTTTGATGGATCAGAATCTAGGTCATGGGTTACTACCCTCCTAAAATCTTTAAAGCTTACAGGATGGAGAAAATGCTTAGCACAAATTAAGAGTTGCAATTGTCACTGGATTTGTATTTTTAATTGTTGGTATTAGCCTGGTTAAGTGCATGATAACACACTTATTCATCTTGCGTTCCCCTTCTGTTCACTATACTTCTATCACCACCATGAGAGAAGAACACTACATCCACATTCCTCAAGGCAATGTAGAACCATGGGGCGGAATGTCGTGAACCAGTGAAAAGTAAGGAATGTTCTTCCATTGCCTCTTCAAAGACCAAGGTTTGAAAATTCAAGTTTTAAATTGCCTCTAACAAAAGCTTTAGAAACTGCTTTGTTTTAGAAAACGAGGCACCCTGTTAGAAAATTATTAAAATAGCTTGTAGTTGATACATCTAGCAAGCAAGCAGCAGAGTTTTGATACATCATGAGAGCCAGCCAATGAACTTTATGAGGTGGATGTGTTGTTGCCACTCGCAACAGCCTCTATAAGCAAGTGCCCAACCTGCCACAGGTGCAGCCAAATCTACATAGTGCTAGAATCTTTGCTGTCTGTGCTGTCCTACGCTCGCTCTCCTGAGAGGCTGCTCATGCCCCCCATCCCCCCTGCTGGTCCTGCTGCCACGGCTCTGCTCCCTCACTGGCAAGCTTGACTGTTCTGGGAGGGACTTCACTGGAGGAAAACACATCACACCCGATGCAGATCTCCCCCACTGCACTCCATAAGCCAGCGCTGGACCCATGGTCGTGGTAGCCTCTTTTCTGTGCTTCTCATAATTATTCTGGGCAGTTTCCTACTTTCCGATTTTCTCTCTTTCCTTCCTCTTTTATAAAATACGAAGTTGTATTATGACTTTGGATCATACCATTTAACCTTGTTTATGTTTCAATCTTGCTTTTGGGTATGCTTAGAACATTCCTTTCCACAGTAGTGGATGGAGGCAAAACATGCCTCTCCTCACTTTAAGCGGATCAAAACTAGCTTTGATGCAAATTTCTGCACTTATGCAGTAAGCCTGGAGCACATGTTATGTCCAAGCTCTTTGGAACTTAACAGCAGAACATGAAAAAGAAAAAAGGTAAAAAGGAAAATGTGCGTACTCAGAAAGAAAAAAAGCTCGACTGAACTTACAGCTTCATTAACACAGATTCTTTTTCCAGCAGAACTGTTTAAAAGTATCAAACGTGTTTTTATACACTTGGGACAAACACATAAACAAAATTCAATACACTGCCCCTTTGCCCAGGCACTACACTATAGGAGTTTTCTCATTACAATTCTAGCTTGCAGATGTGAATACTTCCAACAGCCACAAGCACTTTTAATTCTGCTGCTCATATTTGTCATAGACGTTAAGAAACCATGCTTTATGTTTGGTAGAAGTTCATTACTTTGCAGGTCTCAAAAATGATCCTCCTGTTTATCTAAAACTAAATTGCAATACATGTAGTCCTGGATTTTAAAGTTACACTGTAGTAAAACTACGGTCTTGGCCTAATGGAAAATTACTCATAAATTTAATAACTAATTAAACCCAAGAGGATCTTGCAGACCTTAAACATTTGCCAAAGCTTGTTTTCCAGATGTGAAAACTTGGGACAAAGGCAAGGGAAAGTATTCTTAGATTCCCTCTTAAAAAAAAAAAAAATAACTGAGAAAGAATGAGGCATCACTTGACAAATCAACTCCTCAGAATGAGATACCATAATCTTGCATTTTATGAGTCACCCCTTTCCAACAATCGTTAGTGAGGTAAGAGGACAGAGAAAAGCACTTGTAACAAGAAACACTGTGCAAAGATGCAAACTGTGCATCTTTGTGAAATGCAAAGATTATCAGATTCTGAATGAGTTACCTGTCCTATTCAAAGGCCCTTAGACAGAACCTGTAACGACTGCAGAGGAAAAAGGAAGGTTCCAGAGTAGTTGCAAAATACTCTGACAAAGCTTCTTTGCTCCATCTTCTCTTAAAGTATTTGCAATTCCCCCACAAATACCATTTAAGAAGTCAAATTTTACAAGCTGGTGTGGTTGAAACCTGTTGTAGCAGACTGTGAATACATTGCTTAACACAGCTATAGTTTCTTGTGTGACCCTTTTAATAGATCAAGTATAATATTAAGTATAATATTTAGAACGACTTTAAAAATAAAAAAAAATTAAAGGTACAGTTATCTGATATTCTAAGATTTAAACCAGGAATTACGAAATTCTGTGTTCAACCAGTAAACATGCCAAACTAAACCAAGCATCCAAAAAAAACACCCAAACATATTTCTGTTTTTAGCCTGGGGTACATCCTTCAGTGTTCAATTATTTGTCAAGGAAGTCAATAGGGTAAAGATTTTACAGATTATTAATGCAGGACATTTTCCTCAGTTACCTTCATACTAGGCAAATACAGCCAACAAGCCCTATAGAAAGTGTATGTTCTCTGAGCTTACAGGCGTGCTTCCGAAGCATGTGGTACCATAAACTCAGGTAGCACTGCAGGCTTTCGCAGAATTAGAACAGCAAAGTATTTCCACTGTAAATACAAGACTTCTAAAAAATTCTTATCAGCTAAGATTAAGAGTTGGCAATTCTGTCTTATCAGTACATAAAGCATTAGATCAGAGATCTGGACAGCAGTAAGTGATACTAACAGCTTTAGGATAGCACTGTCTTCGTTTTGTAGAGCCTGGCCTTCCTGGAACACTGGTTTCTTCTTCATCATGTAAATCAAGTTCCTCCTCATATTTAACCGTTTCTTTACCAACTGGCATCAAATGATCATCCAGTTCACCTGAATAAAAATGTACAAAGAAATAGCATTATGAACAATCAAATCTTGGTTCCTTCATATCCTACACAGTAGATGAGATTCCTCGTGAAAACACCTCACATGTAAGGTTTTAAAATACATGGACTACTGCAAGGCTCCAAAAGTGCAGCTTTGGGGAATGAGTGATAAAGACTGAATTTTGGGCAAAAATGCTGACTTCTAGTAAAAACGTCTTAAATTTAATTAAAATTGAATTCTGTAATGAAAATATCTAAGAATTCTTTTTGCCCATAAAAAGCAATCTTTGACTGAAACACTTATTTTAAAATCACTCACACGGAGTTATACCAAGGAAGAAGGAACATTTATATTTCTCTATCATTCTAAAAAAGCAAATTACTGCTGTTGGATGTGCACTTTCAACACTGAGTTGAGCCACCACCAGGGTGTTATTCTTGGATAAATTTGTTGATACAAATTCAGTGTTCAAAAGGCTTAACTCAGAAAAAAAAAATACAAACCCCAGGCCTACAGGGTTTTTTTGCTTAAAAAATACATAAATACTTCTGTACTTCATCAAAAAACCCGTAACACGGAATTATCTTTAAAATGTTCCTCAATGAAGAACGTGCTCCATTATACTTAATAGAAAAAAGAGCTGAAGTAGTCCTGCAATGTCCTATTTTTGGAACATGACTTATGATACAGTAGAGAAAGGAATAAATTTAGGGTTGTGTATTTTACATTTTGTCACAATTCACTTTAAAAACCATGTTCTTTTGGCTGTAGGATGTAGTCCCTGACCTATAATCAGTATCTTCTAGAGAACAAGACTCTTTTCCCCTATTAAGTATATTCAATGTCAAAATCTTTGTCTCTTGTACTAATGTTGCTTTTGCTGTTTAATACAAAATATGCTAAATAATAAGATTTCCCTTGAAAATTTAACTTCAGCTTACAAGGTGCAAGCTAAATTACTAAATCCATGACCACATCACAAAACAAGGCAAGCGAAAGCAAGCTGCAATAGACGGCTACAGCAGAAGCGCACGTACAACCATATCATATGCAATTTCTCAACTATAAAATATGCTTTAACAAAGAGGTTGTTTTTTCAGTTCTTACCAATTTTGTGCAGTTTTTCACAGCAAATAAGAGCTACAACTCTTTCAGCCAGTCTTGCACAACTCATTGGAGGGCCCTATAAACATTTAAATACTTGGTAAAAACTTTGGGTAATTAGCAAGTTACTTACTATATATAATTCAACACAAGCATTTGAGGCAAGGAAACTTTTTGTAAAAAACACACTGATGACAGTTTTGTGAAGATATTCAGGCTTGTTTTTCTATGAAAACCAGAATTACAAGAACTCAACTATACTATTAATCAAAACCAATAAAGGACAAGCGCATGAAACAATACACAGGGAAGAATATATAAATATTTTTGCCTTTGGCATAAACAGTAACTGATGGAAAATGGATTATAACAAAACCAGACAGTAATCTAAAAACAGAGAGTACAATAAAGAAAAAAACTAATTTTCATTAACAACCATGAAACTAATTCTAAAATGGCACAGACCAATTCTTAGACCAATTCTGAGCCCAACATATTCACGTATTTCCATGCTTTTCCTTCCCCAAATACCTACAACAATTGAAGCTCGAAGAGGTGAGTTGATTGGCAGGTAGAGAGTAGAGTAAAATGTATGGTCAGGTAGTTCCCGGGTTTTACACTTGGGAGCCAGGTGTGTAAATGGATCACTTGGTAATCTAGCGCAGTACCTAAGTTGACAAAACATTTTATACATCATCAAAACCTGCAAATTGAAACCTAAACACTTTTCAGTGCAACCTTGCCCTACTGGTATGAATGCTAGAGAAGATGATTTCAGGTATACTGAGCACTGTAAAGGTACACTGCTGACTCATATTCAACTAACTTCTGAGCAGAAGACCTCCAAGTCCTTTATTACAAACCTGGTCTCCAGCAAGGTCACTCCAGCTTGTAATGATGCACAAGACTATTTCCTGCCAGGTCCCAGGGTTCACACTATGTCTCCTGAGTTTACTATTCTCTTATTCCTCCTGTTTATGGTTCCTCCTCTTGCCTTTCCGCCCTTGGTCTGACTTTCCTCTCTCCCAACTTAGTATTAAATGCAAACATGCTTATGTTAAACTGTGCCGGACCTCCTAACAGTCCAGAAGTAACGCCACATATAACCAGCTGCCAGATAGCCATTTACCGTCTGTCATTCATCCTCCAGATCTGACTGCTTTGAGATGCTTTATTTACCAGTCCATCAAAATGCTCTGCATCTCAAGAATTTAGCTACTAAGGTAGTACTTTGGCAATTGCATCTAAATCTTTTCTTAAGTAAATGACATTCACTGCTTTTCATAGAGTCAACCACTTCATGATACTGGAGATAAAAAGCCTGCGGTAAATCTTGGTTGGTTTCTGCCAACCCCCTTTTCTTTATGGGCGTAAAAACTGCTGCCATGTCCTCATAGGTCCTCCTCCTTGGTCCAGAGGATTCCATACGACTGTAGTTAAATTGACTGGTCCACAGCTCCCTGGATCTTCTTTCTTGTTTTTGCCTTCCTATCACTGACAACATCCTCTAAATTGCCATCGCTTTACAGAGTTGATATTTGACTAGTTCCCTTGGAAGCGTACCATCCTGTCTTGTGGACTTTAATTACTGTGGTTTTGTTTTTAAACATGACAACAGATCTCTATTACAAACATGAATACTAGAACTGTAAGATTTAACTACAGTTTTAACAGTTCTTTATTTATTTTTAAAACTCAACTGACAGAGCAAAAATGCAAACCTACTATATATTTTGAAGCTGAATGTTTTCAGGGAAGCTTTTAATTAAACAGGAATCAACATAACTACAGTTATTAACAGAGCTAGAACCTCTAGTAGGATAGATATAAAGAAAGCAAATAATCCCTTCAAACCTTCGTGTCCACTTTCTTTAGGAGAGAAGATTCTGTCACAATGCCTAAGAGGAAATGTGTAAAATGCCCCAGCCCATGCTTCCCTGTTGTGAGACTGACTAAGAAACTTTTTATTCAATTACATGAAATAAGAAGTGAATATGCCTCTTACCTGTTTATGTGTCCAATGGCAGTGTTAATAGTAACCCTTGGACTGTTCTCATCTGGCCTCAATACATAGGGTGGAAAGACATCGTCATCATCAACAACGGGTTCAGTTTCAGTTTCATTGGCATCAACAGACTTTGAGCATTTGTTTCGGAGGATCTTAACATTTCAAGAACAGAACATGATGAGAGATTTTTCCCTTAAAACATACTACGATACACTTAAAAAAACCAGGCCCATTCCTTTGACCTCATACCTTCTCAATTGCTTTGTATGTCTTAAGATCTTCTTCAAAACTTTTGATTTTGTCTGTATCTGCTAACATAATGTAGTTGGAAATTGGTGCTCTAGCTCTTCCTTTTGACTGCACATAGGAACGGTACTCTGTGGGCAAATCAAAACGCACCACCAAGTTGCATTTTGGTATGTCAACACCCTCTTCTACAATACTAGTAGCAATAAGTAGGTTGGTCTCATGTGCTCGAAATTTTCTAAGAACCTGCAAAAGTAATGAAGACAAATTTGACATATTAGTCCAAGATCTGTTTCCATCATGAGATTCAACAAAAGGCAGTAAAACCAAGATGAGTGGCTCAGACACCCCCAAAACATGTCCAGACATGAAAATACAAAACTATTACAAAGAATCTTTTCAGAAACATAACAAGACTATTTATCAGAACCAGCAGATTTCTAGGAATAAAATCTGATATATGGAATCACATGTGTCTAAGAAGCTACTATAACCCCTAGAAATGGAGAGGATCCCCCTATTTACTCACAAGTTTTCAGTCGTGGTATTAAAGAAAAAAAACCCGCTGCTTTCAGGACACCACCTTTTCCCAAACATTTCTGAGGCTGAAGCATCCTCAGGGGGTAGAGCACATTCTAGAGCTGGCACTTCTGGTATTTATACTATACATGAAACAATACTAAGGAAAGGTGTGGTGTCAAGAGCACAACCCAGACAGGATGAGCTTTACGTGATATAAAATCGTGGGGTTTTTTAATATTTATAACATTTAATGATTAACCAAATTCATATTTAGAAAAGATACATATTAAAATCAGCTTACCTACTAAAAATGTCAGTAAGCCAGACATTCTTTACAGTATTATATTACCACTAACACAATGCAGAAAAATTAGATAATGATCTGACTAGATATAAACATGATTTTACAGGAAGTTTTAATTTCTATTTGCGTAATGTAACATAGCAATGTCTCCAAACATGCTTTTATTGTTTTACAAACAGCATCTGAATCTCCAATAAGTATGCATATTTGTTAAAACAAAGCTGTTCCCTGAACTTCCAATGACTGTGCCCCAGACTCTGCCTGTTGGTTTGTTTTGTTTTCAAAGACACACATACACACAAGGTTCTGAAGGTACTGCCCGTTAAAATTTTTTTTTCTTGAAGTTACCTCTTCCTGTTTTCTAAATTCTACTTCCATTTGCTTGTTACGAGGCTGGTTCTTGCCAATGCCATGTCCAGTTATAAAATTGCTACTGATGTAAGCCAGTTCTGGATCTTGCTTGCCAGCTTCTTTTATCAACCTAAAAATATTACACATGTTTTCAGAAGTTACACAACCCACAAAATGGAAGAAAATCTTTTGTTTGTAAGACCTATATTAAAAGGAAAAGTGGAAGCATGACAATTAAGTCATGCTAACACATAAATTGACTGCAGTCTTCTCGAAAACCTCTGTAAGGTTACCACAAGACAGACTGCATACAGAAACACAAGGAGTGCTCATGCATCACACACATTTCAGACCTATCATGGTAAAACTAGGTATTTTGAAACCAATCTATTACTCTAAGGCTCTCTGTTGTTAAAGCACCCTACTCAAAATTACTTTGTTAATCTCTTTTTCTGTACATTATAGATGATTTTAGAAGAAAGACTTGTAACTGCTTCCTCAACAAAAGTACATTTCCTCAGTATAAAACATTAATTTTTAGGTTAAAATGTAAGATTGTAATTCTACTTAATATTGGAATATACCTTCTGTTCAAGTATACTGGTGACAAAATATTGACCTGTTCTCAAGAGTGATGCTCAGCCTACCCAATGAGATGTTTAGTACTTGTGAAATTAACCCAGAGGACAAAATACAACTCTTTAAAAGGAATACTCAGCAGGGCTGTGAGGAGCATTCATGCTCTCACTTTATTTCCACTCAGTTTATTCTTTATGTTACAAAAGCAGAAAAGGCTGGCTTCTGCAGTGCCCTGATTTCACAGATAAGGTAAAAGATTGCTCACCTATATAATGCACTAAATCTAAGAAAGAAGCACGTATGGATTTAAAACCATAATTACAGTATGCAATCAAAGCAAGTATGCTGGAGCATAATTAGTTGATCAGTTTTCAGGATGGACAGAATTTGGAACTTCTCAACTGTAATGGGCTTTTGAGCAGCAGAGCCAATAAAAACCAAGGGATTATATACAACAAATAAATCCTTGCATGTGTCACTACAGCCATCCCAGCACTACTCTGCTCAAAGCATATCCATCATGTCCATTACCAGGTGCTCCTCACAGCCAGAGAACAGCCTGCCTCTCTACACCTCCAGCAGTAACTCCAACCTTTCCCAAAAAAACCTCCAGCACTTCTGCCTCTCATATAAGTAGATGGGTGCTGTGCCAGTCCCCAGCTACAAGCCTACCATCTGCCCAGCAAGCTGCTGCCAAACCAGATGGAAAATGGCAAAGTTCTCTCTGCTCCTTCTACCCTCAAAAAACTACTGAAGTCTTGCCCCCTTTCCTAGTCCCTGTTTTAAACAAAATTTATGGGAACATAAAACACCTTGAAGGCTTTCCTCCTTTGCAATCTGTTAAAACTGGAATGAACAGGGAGATAGGTAAGAGGACAGAAAAGAGGCATACAGCTTGCCATCCTTAGGGAAATAGACTAGAAGGATCCTCCTGTGCTGAAATGCAAATGTGGTTTGTTAGTTCAAGGCCAAATGGAGTTACATTTCTGTATGCAGTCTAGGCTCTCAAGACAGACACTCTAAGAAAGTATGGGTTAATAACTGGACACAAATATTTTTTTTTTAATATTTCTTTTTCGACATGGCATTTCTGCGAGGTCATACAGATTGAGTACCTACTAAACACCTCAAACATTCTTACTTTAGTTCACTTATACAGAAATGGACAATTAAAAGCATCTGAATAAACACTTCATTGCAAATCTTCGGCAAGTTCCTGAGAAATATTCACTACTTCAACCTTGTGACTAAAAAAAGTATTTGTGGCAGGTAACAGGTGGTGTTTTTCAAACAGATACAGGAACTTCTGCTTTCAAACCTTTCTCTTAAGGGAGCTGAGAGACACTGCAATGCAAACGCAAGGAAACCGGGCTTTAGAAAACCTCTTCTATTCTGAAAAAGAGCTTATAGGCACCAGAACTCAACTGTATACACCAAATTAAAGTGAGTGAGCCTCTCCATCAACTGAGTGTAATAATAATTAAAGACCCAGAAAGTACAACTCATGCCATGAATTTTGCCATTCTTCAGTTATCCTGGATTTCATAAAATGGTATTCCAAATACTACCGTAATAAATATATTTTAAGAAAAATTATACTTCTGTTTTAACTCAGTTCCATTTAATGATCCATACTGGATTACTGGAAGCTCTAGTAGCTGTGATATACTAATTCAATCACTCATGACTCTTCCATTCAGGAGAAAGTCTTTCCCCTATATATAGCCTAAGTATAGCTACCATCAGCAGAGGCCCTTGAACTAAATCCACTCTGCTGAAGAAAGCCTACAATGAGCTTTTCCACTAAAGGCTTCCAGTCTTAATTCCAACAGCTCAAGTCTGATGGTCAATACAATATCGGGTATTCTGAAATCAGGTGCTACATGAGGTAACGGAGCATTTTGAGAGTCTGGCAGCTAGCTTTCAGAAGGGGATAAAAAGTTACATACAATTTTATATTTTGCCACCAATAACCTCTGCTCAAGGTGCCTAAAGCTCAAAGATGGCAGAATTTGATCACCTATTTCATCTAGAGACCGTATTCTGTCAGGTTCAACAGCAGTTAGGACATTATAGTATAGCGCATAAATCACAGAATACAAGAATGCACAGCGGAAAACCAGTATGATTTAAATCACATTCATAATGGAACAGAGAAGAAAAAAAGTTTTCAGAATTCTGTTCATTCCCTGTAGGGTAATGAAATACTCATTTCAGCTCAGCAAAAGACTGTTAATGTTATTTCTTCAGGACTTATTAACAGAAAATGTTCATTTTGCTAAACAGCTTGGTTTGCCTCATACCGCAGATTTATGTGAACATATTTAAAATGCAAAAAAGGAAAAGAGAAAAGACAAAAGTTGACAAAAAACACATAGGCAAGTCTGCAGATCAAAGGATATGTTATGCACTTATTGACTCAAGCAAAAATGTACCAACAGAGGGGTCAGATTTAGAGGTATCCAGAATGCAATGAACACCTTGCACAGGACGTTTGCTACACTATCAGAGAAACCTATCAAAAAACCAAAACCAGAATAGGTGAATCAATCATGTCATTCACAGTTTGTGGCCAACAGCTTTTTAACAATTAAGTGTTATACATAACTAACATGTATCACATTCAAGAATACGAACTGATAAGGAACTACAATATTGCCAGCTGGCAAACACTCTCACATTCATATTTTTCTCGGTGGAGACTTTAAGAAAGCACTTAGTGTTTGACTAAATAGGTGCTTTATAAACATCAACTGTGAAAGTAGTACTGGTTAATCTTGAGAGATATTTGTGCAAGAGTAAATTTGATTTTCCCTAGACTTGGGTCATATAATATTGTGATTTAGTAGGGTAATGGTGAGATTTCCAGAAGTATTGCACTCAGTAGGCTGGAAACTTCTCTAACATCCATTGCAAATATAAATCTAAAGACTGATTACAACAAATCAGTATATGCTTATAGGTTTAGTACAGTATTTCACATTTTGCCTTCTAAAGGAATCAAATTAAAAACTCAGGTCCAAAACAAGTCCTCGAGTACAACTTTCAAAGACATATGCTCTTCCCATATGCTTTAGAAATATTCCATATCATCTCCTAAACCAGTTGGTTTATAAATAGAGTTCTGAAAATACAAGGCAATCCCCTATATATTCATGATATTAAAATCCTGGCAGCTGAGTCTGCCTTTTTTCTTCAGAATATTTTTTTTTTAAATAAAAAGCTTTACCTATTTAGAACAACTGCTGTGTATCTTCTTTCCACAAAAATAATTCCACATAAAATATTAGTAAAGGGAGATGGGAAATTAGTCTCTGGCTTCTCTTTCTCCTCAATTTCTTCATCATCATCATCATCTTCAGAATCACTCCAAGATACGTAATTATCCTGATTCCTATTGTTATACCATTCAACACTTTCAAACTGCTGCCGTTCATATGGTTTGTATTTGCGCAAGATTTCAAGCAGCTTTATTACTTTTGGGGTCACAAATTTCAGGTCAAGTGAGGCAGGCGAGAAGTGCTCTTCACAGAGTGCATGTATTTTCCTTAGGAAAGTGTCTGTAAACAATAAAAATTTCCTGTGCAGCTCCTCTTGTTCATGTTTGATATACTTCTGCAGCTCTCTCACCATCATCCCAGCTACCTTATCTGCACACCACGGTCCCAGAACAACCAACACAGCTCGACAGTCTGACAATATCTACAACAAATGAATTCAAGTATCAGTTCAAAGAGTACATTCATGAACTATTCATTTAAGACTAGGCGCTTTTTTTCTCTTACAGCACAGTCTTTGTAAGGATTATGACAATTTTTCTATTAAAAAAAGAGAGCAGAAGTCTGCTTTTCTTATTTAGATGACCTTGGGAAATTTGGTGTTTCTAATGGAGCAAGTTCCCCCCTCCCCCTTAAATTATTACCAATCAACTTCAAACTGTACATTTCTGAATCTCCAAAATACCCCAAGCTTAATCAAAATTTTGCTATTTTGTAGAACTGTTATTTGAAATTTATACTAAAAAGGAGAATACTTTTCGAAGCAGCTAGATAAACAAAGCAAAAATTCTTATCTTTATTATATAACATAGAACTAATAGAATAAACACTTCACTGGGCATTTTTACTTTATTTACTACTGACAGCTGGCAGGGTTTCAAAAGTATATAACCAGAAAGTTGCACGGTGGCCTTAAGGTAGCCTTAGGAAGTCTATTCTTTCAAAGGAAAAAACAGAACACAGTGGTTTGTATGTGTGGGTGGAATACTAAAAGAGAGGACTATATCCTATTCAGAGAAAATAGAATAGGCATCAGAGTACCATCATCGTCTTATCTGATGAGAAGTCGTTTACTCCTGAAGAGTGAAGTTGTCAGACAATAAACTAGCAATTCAGAAATGGGGTACACTGGTAAAAGGACTTATCATCTGGATGCCCTATATTGTACCAGAAGAACTACAACTGAACTGTAACAGTCAGGATGCTGGTTTTCAGCTGCTGCTTTAATTTCTCTTTCTTCTTTCCTTCTGTGAGGAAATAAAGAACAGGCTATCATCCTCCTGATGCTATCCCCTGTGAAGTTTATTAGCTCTAAGACCTAAGGGCAAAATTATCTAGACTAATTGTAACTGCATACAGAGGCTCTCCTCTAACTCCTCTAACTCTACATTGCCAAGACATAAAGCACCTCAGTCTGAAACTCATTTATTTTCTTAATAGGGGTGCCTCCATCTTGGAGATGCTTTAGATGTATAGCAGTTAATCCACTCTTCTGGACTCTGCAAGTCATGAAGATTGCCTCCAACCAGCATTCCTTATGTATTTTAGCCTATTACGGTTTAGGTTTAGCACAAAAGTAACCAGGACTTCCAATTCCCATGCACTGTGATAGGCTGCCTTATGTACTATCTTCCCTCTGGCACAAACAGTATTTTATGGACAGTGTCAAGAGTCCTCAGTTTCCAAGAATGCTAAAGGAAACCAAAATATTTTGGGCTGAAGAAAGAAATACGTTCTCCAAATTTCTCATAGACTATTACAGGAATAGTCACAGTAGTGACTCACTACTGACTTCTTGTTCAAAGACTTACATCTACATAGTTCAAAGACTTACAACTACATTAGGAGGCAATTCCAAACCAGGAAGCCCAAGCAGGGTTAAAAAAGGTGCCTGGACCCCACGTGTGAGAGGTCCCTGCTAAACACTCCACACCTTCTGGGCCAAAAGTCAGGAGAACACAGGGGCAAACACAGAGAAAGTTAGGGGCAAGCTTAAGATTCAAATTCTGTTCCAGCAAGGTGTGGCACTAGTCCAATACTATTCTAAGATAAACTGCAGACACTGTACATCTCTGGCTGGAATTTTTGCCTAAATTCTTCCTTTATCAACTTTTAATACAACTGGGTACAGTCCAAATTCTTCCTGAAGCATTATTTCCTCTTCTGTCCTGAAATATTCAAAGGTCACAGGAGATTGTGAAAATGTTGAATTCTTGACTTCAGAGATAAGGACTCACAACATCAGGGTGCAGAATTGCTTTAGTGCTGTAAGCAAATCTGAATCTCAAACTAAAAGAAATTCTAATCAATGCCTGCCATTGAAGCCCCACTCATTTATGAAAACAACAGCATGTTAATGAACACAAAAATCAGAAGTCTTTTTGCTTCAGATAATCAAGGACGGCTAGCTTAGGAAGTTTCAGTTATGTAACATACATGGCAAAGAAAAACAGTAACAAGATTACTGTTACCCAGGTTTCTCACATTTCTTTATATCCTTACCTGCTTAGAAATTAAGGTAGAATCTCTTTCTTTTGAATGTACAGATATGTTGCAGTCATTTAGAAAAGCCAGTGCTTCATCCAATTCCTTTAATAATCTTCCATACAACCCACTTTTGTCAGTATATGGTCCACAGTCTACAACAATCTCACATGGCTGAGAAGTATATCTTAATGAGGGCAAAGATCAAGTTAAACACAGCTTCTGAAAGCCAGGGCTATTTCAGCTCTTCATGTTACACAGCAAACACAACAGCAACATGATGTGTATTCAAGAACATTTCATTCCCCATTCTCCACCATGAATTAATAATTATTAAAAGTTATTAATTATTTAAAGTGAAACACTTTAGAAAAACCTCCACCACCCCAAATACTGAACTACTTCATTCTAGATACTGTTCTAATACACTCCAAAAAGGAGGTTAATATTGCTATCTTCATTTTAAATATTGGAAAACTTAAGCAAATTCAATTTACTTCACAACATCTTCACTCATTTTTCTGTAGTGCACTCTCTTGATATACAAAAGAAAACCAATCCACATAATGTAAATTTATGTCTATACATCCATTTACACAAGTAAAATAATTATTATTCTTGAATGGCACGAAGAAATTCTTAAAAGCAAATGGTTCAGATGAGTTCAAAAAAATGCATTTAGAACATTTACACACAGATGAAACACCTGTTCCATAACATGAAAAAAACACCTTTAACTTTGTCTGAAACTCGACAGTACAGTAGACGTGGCAGAAGAAAACATTCTACGTGGCAATCACTTCACCCTAATTGTCCTCTACAAGAAGTCATCACATTATCACCACCTTTAGTTTAACAACATTAATAGGATTCTAGATTCTGTAACTCACTTGCTCTGCTATTTAAATATTTACTATCTCCTCCCATCTCCCTCTATCTTTCATTAGCCTTTAAGACCCAGGTTATGCATTTGGGGGAAAAAAAAAAGGCAACTTCTCTGGCATTAAGAACACATTGTACTGTGGATGTTGCAACATCTTCCTAAATAGTGACATTATGGCATCCACTGGACATGAGATAGTTAGGCTCCTAACAAAAGAGTTCCTTGTAAAAGTTCAGGAATATTTTGTGAAATGTCAGTTTTTTAGCTTGATGGTGTGTTGAGGGTTTTTTCGGTTGTTTTGGGTTGGGTTTGTTTGTTTGAGGATCTGTTTTGTTGTGTCTTGTTTTGTTTTTTAACTACAGAAAATCTCTCCATACCAAGGTCAATCAGCCTTTGTACTCATAAGCCATTGAACATTCCATCTCTGCCCTAAATGGCATAGAAGCATCATATACACACAAACTTTTCTAAAATTTAGAAGATGAAATATTGCTACTGGTTTATTCCTCTATCAAAAAAGGAAATGCAGGCATCAATTTACCAACAATCATTATAAAACACACCTGTCTAAGACCACCAAATCAGTTGCAGTTTCAGCATTGCTCTTTAAAATTTTCTCCAGTTTCTGGATCTTCTCCTCTAACTCAGCAGGATCACATTTCCCATTTAAAATGGAAGCTGTTAATCCCAAAATTCGAGGACATGATGGATAATCCTCACAGATCTGTGAAATTAAATCAAATTAAATTATTTACGAAAGGTATCCTGTTAATCTACTTGCAAACTTACGATGCTTAGGCTGGAAACTTTTATTTCAATAGCAGGTGTTGCAAAAGGAACCCAACACTGAATTAGTATTTTCTGTTCTATTGACAGGAAGCTAAACAGCCATCATATTTAAAGGTAAATATTTACAACATGGAAAAATAGAAACAGTTAGCATTAAACGGAATATTCTTGTCACACTTACAATACATGTCATAATACTTTCGCACCATAGAAAAAGGCACATGCACTTGAGAAGAGATTAGGAAAGATATTTATTATGAAGGTATCTCTCACTTATAAGCCAAATACGACATGGAGCCAATAATATTCTGGAAAGAGCCCTAAACACATCTTTACAAATCAGCATTTTTAAAAATAATATAATTCCCCTAATTCAATAAATTTAGCTTCTCTGTTAATGACAGATTTTTCTTTAATCCCCACTGTAAAATACAGTAAATACATTATTCTTCTACCTCATAGTATCACTGAAGTCTTAATTCAATCCAATAATTTCACAGTCCCAGGAACATGCTAACATTGGTTCCACTATTATTTTTTCTTGGTAGCAAAAGCTGCCTTAAATGGTTCCCAGTTCTCCAGCCCTCCCACTGAGTTCTCCTCCTCAGCCAAGCTTATTAAACATTCACGCAATAAATGCACCTTCATAATTTCACGGTATGGATGATCCTGGATTGCAAGATGGCACTCATCAAACACCAGAAGATTAATATTTGACAGGGATAAATACTCATTTCTCAAAACAGTCAAAGCAACATGACATGTCATAACCAGAACCTAGGTTGAAAGGAAAGAAACAAATGTCAGTACAAGAGAAGTACAAGCTGTCTGAGGTCAAGGCGAAGGAGGAAAAGCTTTCAGCACATCTTGTCAGACAGCATTAGCAAATATCAACCCCTATTCATCTACCTACATCAGGTAAAGACAAAAGAGAATAAAACATTCTCTACTGGAGAAAGCCATCTATCTGAAGGGGGTTGTACATATATATATGTATACATATATGCGTGTGTGTGTGTGTCTGTATATCTCCAGTCACAGGCCTAGTTAAAAAATGAATACAACAATCTCAACACCAATCAGACTACAGTGAACAAGTATCAGTAAATCCTAATAAGTTGTTAGTGTCCTTATGTGTCCCAGCATCATGTCTCTAGCAAGAAAGATAGTTCTTCATAAGCTCTTAATTATTTGCAGCTACAACATAAGCAGGATGTTATTAGAATTCTTTTTAAAGAAAAACTTATTTCTTGTATACTGACACATAAAAATGGAGTTTGTTGATAAAATTATGTACTATTTTTACACTCACTTTGAACTTCACTTAGTAACATTTTTTCCTGTCAGAGTTCCTCAGACATGCTCCATAGACCATTACTAACCACCAGAAAGAAAACCCCAAAACCCTAACATATAATAAGATTTTAACAGCATTTAAAGAATAGTGTGCACACTCAAAATTTCTTCTGCAATCAACATCATGAACAACAAGTCAGAGAGATTGAAAACAAAGGACTTAAGAGGATGGCTTTTTAAAAACAACCTGAAAATGCCTATATATTTGCCTCAAAATTAACATATAAATATTACCAATATGCTGGATTTCTTTTTAAAAAAGACTGAATGTATAATTGGAAGAAATCACTTCTGATCCAACCTCATTCTCTGTCTGTATGCTTTGCTTACAGTTTTTACTTAGTACATTACCTGATGCTTAGAGAATTCCTGACTCCACTTCTCTTTTGTCCATGATTCAGTTATCTCTAAACTTGAATACTCTCCCACTTTAAGGTCTGAATGTGTCCTGACAGCTGACACTTGTTGAGCAACTTGATTTGCTTAAGAAAAAAAAAAATCTCATTACATAAAGGTCTTCTCCTACTTTAATTTATGTGTGTCATATGACCTAGCACCACATTTTATAACATGATCTTTAGCTTAGACTAACGTTAAACCGTGTGCACATGGCAACTGTCTCTATGCAAAACCACATCAAGGAAACAGATTGGTAACTAAATTGCACTTCAGATTCAATGTCTTAACCTCAAACTAGAAAACAGAACATGTTATAAATATAAACAGGTTACATTAAACACAAGATGAAACAACAGATGAAAGGCATCGCATCCTTGCTGTTGAAGACTTTGTGCAAAAGTTTCTCCCAACTTTGCTTTCAGAGAACTACTGTTACAGAATATTCCATGGAAATATTAGCAGTGTGTTTAGGAACATTTCCTCTTACCTGAGTTGACCAAAAACACAGTTCTTTTTCCATTTTTGTTGAAATCTCCCCTGATCTGATAGGACAGCTCTTTAGTGAGTAGTACTGCAATAAAAGTCTTCCCTGAGCCAGTGTTTAAGCAGACTATCGTATTATGATCCAAAGCTGCTTCAAGCAGTTCAACCTAGGTTTAAAAAATAATAATGCCCTTACTTGCAGCAATGTCGTGAAAAAGCTGACAAAAAAATAACAGAAGTGATTAATAAACTATTGACAAGTCAATAGTATCGCTTGAGATCTTTCCAGTGCCATATAATTAACACATCTTTTTCATAACAATGTATTCTCACAACCTTTCAAAAATATTAACACACTATATATAGTCCAGCTTTAAAATCTAAAATCCTTCAGTACCACAGTTTGCTCTCAGGTAGCTTTCTGAATATATCTTTTTAATGGATCATTCTGTTGCTAGATACATCGTGAGAAGAAAGAAGCTACAGCTTTTACATCTAACTGCACACATCAATTCAGCCAAATAAGCAAGTAGGCTAGCTCAAGGTGATCCAAGTATCTCAGTAATACTAACAAAACGCTTCTGGGCACCTCTGCAGTGCAAAGAGAAATGATATTCTAGAACTCAGAAATGGTTTTCCATAACAAAGTGAAAATCAGAGTACCCTGATGGGGTTTCTGACTTTAGAGGGCTGCTTTGACCAGTCTGTGAACCAAGAATCAAAACTAGTATACCATGTGGAAGACAAAGTGAGAGGTGGAAGGAGACACAATGCCTGCATACAATTGAGAGGCACAGTTTATTTGTCCCTTGCAGCATTCTGCAGAGAGTGGCAGGAGAGCACAGCTTAAAAGCTGTTCTGCTTGTTAGAGCAAACTGAGAAGAGGGAATGGAGGATATAACAAATGTAAAAAAAAGCCAAACTAAAGAATTAGCTCCCAACAGGTACAGCTGAGAGAGACATGTCTTGACAGTGTGCATCACTTCATGTTCTCCACCTGCTCTTGTTCTTTTTCCATTAATTAATGGATTTAATTGTACTTTTTTTGATGTTACTGTATTAGTACTATCACTAGTACCTGATATTTTCTTGGCGTGTAAATGTTATCATGAATTGCTTCTTGTTGCCATGGTAGTCCAAAAAATGGACCCATTGGGGAGGAAGCAGGGGTCATGAGCTGCAGTCCCGCCATGCTGAGGGATTGCAAAGCAGGGCTTTTCATTCATTCATCCAGTGTTTCTTTCATTGCATTTGTGTTCCAGCACAGCCTACTATGAGAAGAAAATGAACAGTATTAGATATAGTTGCAATCTCAAGCAAGAAGAGAAAATTTATATTAAGAAAAGGACATTACTTCATTTTACTTACAGAAGTGGTCTTCTTATACTATTTTCAGCAGAAATTGTTAATTTTAAATTTACAGGCGCTTCTCCACTTGAAGGTATGCACTTATCAAAGTACCCCAGAAAGTCAAAAGGAGCTGTACTTTACAGGACAATGCTCATTCTAGGCATTTGGATTTACACATACACATTTTAATATGAAGTTCCATTTATAGTCTGACAGAATCTCATTTTATATCTTTACAACAAACTTTAAAAAGTAAAGCTGTTTTAGCTTTACTTCAGGAAAGAAAAACACTGATTTTCTCCAGCATAGGCAAAAGTATCAGACTTTCCATTTTCCCTTCCAACCAAAAAGGCCTTTGACCAGTTAAAGCTCTAAATACATGCAAACAGGAATTTTATTCTAATAGCTAGGAAAAAAATAGGAACTACACAAGAACTTCAGTATTTTCAAATCATCAGATTCTGATAAGATTATCTTTTTAAGACCTGTCAGAAGCAGTATAAATAATTGCTGATGACTCTAGTAAGGACTAACACAGAATGGGATCCTTATCAGGTTAACCACCAATTTCCATAAAGACACTGTAATTCATAAACAAACAAGGCATTCAGAACTTCATGACAATTCTGCACTGGAGAACACTTTGCCACTGAGGCTCTGAAGTCCTCATCACCGGGGGAGTGCGTGTGTGCGTGTCTGTGTGGGTGTGTCCATGTTAAAAACATTTGCTATTTGTCAGGAATGATCAAAATGAAAACAAACAAACAAAACCTAAACAAACTTACCAACTAAAACAAACCAACAAACCCCACAACAAAAAAACCTTTAGCCTGGGAAAGTGATCATGGCCTGATGATATAGAAAAATATTGCTGAAGTATATAGAAACATGCTACATGAAATCTAAGAAATTTTGAACACTCCCCTCTTTAAACTGGATACATACCCTATCCAAAAAACAGTATTTTCAAAAGTTAGTTTTCCTCAAAATTCCTACAAGCTCTATATTAATTTTAGCATCAATATGGGTTGAGAAATGCATAAAATTGACGATGCATTCACATTTAATCATTCTTTAAAAAGACATGAGGAAAGGCTAATTATCATTTTATTGCATTGAAATGTTCCTGCTTTTCTATACAACAGGAAAGCAACAAAACTTGCTTAAGTTTTGCAAATGTGCTGTAAGGAATAAAAAAAAAGAAAGCGAAAAGTATAATATGCTATCTAAGAGAAAACCCGTAACGGTTATCAGAAATAAATGAAGAGAGATTAAAAATAAAGCAGTACAATTAAATCATCAAAAATGGGGCATCAACTAGACTTCCAGAGGTCCCTTCCAACCCTAGTAATTATGTGATTCTGTAATTAAATAAAAGTATTCATTTAGATTAGTTCCATAGTTTCCAACTAATAACACTGTTGCTCTCTGTTATATATTAATATTTTTAAATTAATTATTATAATCTGGACCATGTCTAGACACTGATATTAAACTAGCATTAAATAATTACATGAAGCTCTGAAAAAAGAGATGAAACCAATTACCTCACTTTCCATCTCAGGTATATATTGTAAAATAAAGAGAAGGCAATATACTGAAGTACATGATCATCCCTCTTACAGAGTCAGAAGTAATTTCACTTTGCAGTAAGTGGCCAGATAAAGCTCTGTCTCAATTCATTTCAAAGTGGCAGGGGAAGCCCTGAAGGACAGGGTGGTTAAGCTGAAGTAGCACTACACATGCAGTTCCTTTGTAAAGAATTATTTTTCTTTTGTAGACAAACATTCAGTAGTAAATGCTGCTTAGTGAACAAGGCCAAATGTAACTTCTTGGGTTTAGGCTCAGCAACAAAAAAGTTCCTCTTTAATATAACTGTGTTGATACCACTGGAATATTGTCTGATATTTTCATTTGAGCATCACAAAAACTGTCATAGTGAGAAGATTCCAGAAAGAAAAGATGTATTAAAATCTTAAAAAAAACTCAAAAGGAACAAATGTGCATTTTCACAGGACACAGTAAAGAACACATTTGACACTTTATGTTTTTTCAGTTGCTTTAGGACAATCTCCAAACTCATGCAAACCTTCTCATTTACTTTTCACTCCTGTAATGTAAGCTAGCATTTGAGCCCGAGTATTTCAGATTACCTAAATAGATAAAATGGATCAATATTGCTTTATTTAGCTGTAAATAAAGAACAACACAATCTACACAAATCATAAAATCATACTATGTCATTATTCATTTCAGTAGTAATACAAAAAAAAGACTCCTGCAGATTCTTAAATTGTTTCTACACATTTCAAGGAATGCATATAAGCACATGCAGGTTCTAACAACGCACCTATAGTAATTTTATAGTGTGTTCTAATCTGGCACAACTAAAGATGTTTTGGTTCATTTCCTCCTCAGAACTAGCGGCTTCATGGCTGTTCCTCCACTGGGAGACCAGAGCTTTGGGTCACAGGAGACAGCTGGCAGGAAAGATACAATCATCATAGAATTGTTTAGGTGTTACACAGCTGCATGTAGCAATCTGATCATCCTTGACATTCTGATCTACTGAGCATTCGAACATCAAATGTACTTGATGTTTATCAGTATGTGACTGATAGATTAAATCAGTCCCGTGGCAAGGACAGTAGCAAGACACAATCTTCCCCAGCCACCAGAAAAAAGCATCAGGAGACTCTGGGAGCTACTAACCTTAGTGAAGCTTTTCTGACAGCTTTTAACTGACAGCTTAGGTGCAGGAGAACAGGGAAGAAGGGAGAAAATGTAGGGAAAAGTGTCATCCCCAACACCTCCTTCTCCAAGCTTATAGATGAAGCTCTCCTTTAATATATCTAGCTTCTCTTTTTGTATTCCAGTGAGTGGAAGCATTAGTTGGTAACACATACAAAAAAATCCTTAGAATCATAGAATGGCTTGGGCTGGAACGGACCTTAAAGATTGTATAGGTCAAACCCCCAGTAGAGTTTGAAGAACACAAAGGTCTTTTGCCTGATTACAGTGTTTCATTGAAACGGTCTCAATCATGCCTCTCTACTGACACAGAACAACTGGTGAAAAAACAACTAATGTTTGCTTTGTTTAAAATGAGACTTCGCTGCCATAATAATTGCTAGAAAGGACTAGAGGAAAAAAAAACCCAAATATTTTCCATAGTAAAAGCTGAAGCTGATTCCTCAATCATTCTTGTACATAAGCCCAGCCACTTCAGTTTTATAAATCACTTTAGATGAGCAGCGCCTCCTCTTTGTTTATTGTTCCATCTGTGTTGTGTTTCTTTTTCAAATGATAAATACAACTTTGGGAAAATATAAAATAGCTATATTGCATCACCAGGAGGGAATTAAGGAGAGAAAACCAACCTTATTTTAAAAGGCTGCTAATAAAAAACAAGTACAGGATCAAATATTACAAGTAATTAAGCTCTTTTGCTACGCACCTAATAACAGTGATACCAGTTTAGCTACCCTGCTGTAAGAAGCAAGAGGATTTATGCTTTTGTGTGGTTCCAGCTTGATCTGGAAAGGCTGTGAAACAACATATACTCTAAACTACAGCTTTGGTTTCTGTGTACCTTCATGGAAAGACCTGCTCTTAAGTACAATCACTTCACTGAGACCAAAAAGCATTCTCAAAAAAAACCCTTTGAGGTGCAAAGGAAGAAGTATATGCACATTTGTAACTTGAAAAGCACACACAACCAAAACAGCATTGTGTGCCACTGCACTCATACCTGGGTTGAGCTTGCATGGGACACGACACATTTGAAATAACACATAGGGGGAGGGAATTTAAGCTGAGTCAGGTAAAAAGAAAAAGTTATCCTCCCAAATCAATGTTACTTTCTGCTCTACTAAGGTTTTGTAGTACTGGTCTTCATTTCTGTGATTTGTATTGGAAGTATATAAGATCTGACGAGATCAATGTCAACAATATTATGGGAGTAAGCCAGATAATGCAGTAATTGTATCATTCTAGAGGCTCCATTTCAATAGCAAGGAAAAATATAAAGTTCTTCAATAAAAGAAAAGCAGTACAGGATCATCTAGGAATAAAAAGGGAAAGAACACACCTACTTGAAGAACAGACTTTAAATTGAAAACATTTGAGATGTAAGCACATATGTTCAGAATCTGTGGACAGAAAACTGAACATGAGCTAACTGAAACTAGCTAACAGTGAAGCAAAAAAAAAAGCCAAACTAGTCCTGCTCAGCCAGTGTTGAGTAATAAAAATACTTGCTAAGATGTTCCATCTTTGTCCGCTACATTGTTTTGAAAACTGATAGAACAAGAAACTGTAAGAACTTGATGAAGCTAAATTTGGAGCAAGAAACACCTGAAACAAATCCTGCCTCCGGTGGCTTTAGACTAGTTACGGAAGCTGGATAAGGCAGCATAGTGCTCAAGCTAATTTGTTCTACTAAAATAATAGTGAAAGTTCCAGTTTCATGGCCATCAATCTTGAGAGTTTTAAGAGCAGAATTCACAACCTAGTGTCCTTATTTTAATGCACATTTATGTGAACAGATAGTGAACTGCAGAGCTAAAATTAACCCCTTATTCCATCATTTAAAGAACTGTTTTTCAGAAGAACATACAATGTTGGAAATGAAGTCAACAACATGCAATAGCAAATTTTTCCAGTCTGCAATAATTCTGGAACTGTGGTGTAGGTTTTTCAGTCACATGACTATATCCAATTTGAAGCCATCCCTTGGCGCACAAAAAATTCAAGTTTTACTGCACTAAAGAACACAAGCCAAACCGACCAAAGCATTCACCTGGAATGAGACATCAGGGATCTAGTCCTGCTTGGAGGACAGTTTAAAACATTCATGGAACGACACTGAGGTACACGGGGAAGAGACTAGCATGCTGGGGATGCAACTTTCAAGTTTTTACCACCATTTGTGAGCACAGCTTGTGTTATATTCACAAGTTAATGAAAACTATAACCATCTCCTATCAACAACAAAAATTTCTTACTGCCATTTGCAATGTATTTAATTTGCTTTCTATACTGATTTTTAAAATTGTACCTAACATAATCCTTGTGATACAAACATTATTTCTAATGCTTTAGGATTTCATCTTTGTCCAGGAATGTCTAATTCATCCTCTAAAAACACTTTCAGCACCAGCCAAAACAAGTTAGCCTCAAGAGGTAAAAATAATCTACTTACTCTAAAGGAAATAAACCACCATCTATAAAAAATATTAATAGAACCTTGCTGCTTGAATATTCTCTTACATGAACACTTAAAGAGTCTGAATGCAGTTTCTTTACAGCAATTTCTATGTTCAAGTGCTATGTGAAACATTAACTTGCTGAATGATCTAACACAGAAAATTCTTACTTGGGTAAAAGAGGACCAAATAAAAAGAAAAATGTGAAATATAACAGATATAAAATACAGAATAGAAAATTAATGTAAATGTTAATATACAAAATATAAAATGTCACTGAGAATGTTCCATACCAACTTACAGTGTACGCATTCAGTGGCAAGAATTGGTTTTGCCTCAGTGAAGGTGAATTTGCAAGATTTCCACATTGCCTGGTTTCTAAACCTCCTTTTAGAAGAAGTGTACTTTTTAAAAGGATTTGACTTTTTCTGTGATAGTCCAAAAGAACACACTACTTCTTCCAGAAAAAGTAGCATATTTTTTTAATATTACTCCTGCAATTTCAGTTCTCTTAAAAGAACTTAAAAATCACAAACCAAACACCCCCAGTTTTACCTGGAAAAAGAAAAGCCCAAAATTTAACCATCAAACAACCGTCAAATAGTATTATTTGAGTAAGATGAATCAGGAATCTCTTTTATATTGTGCTCTCTTTAACACAGAACTCAGCTTACGAGACATTCTTTCTTTCCCATCTTTCAAAGACCTTTATCACATGCATTGCCTAACAGCAATTTTCACATCTGGTCTTCCAAAGTTCTTAAATGAAGAAAAAACCCCATATTTCAGATGTGTTCCCTTTCAAGAAGGGAACACATATACGCTTACAAAGCTCAAATATAAGCATTTCTATAAAGACCATATTCCCTGGTTTCCCTAGCACAATCATCAATTGTGAATGTTCATTTTAAACTACAAGAATTTTATTAATTCTATTTTTCTGATACAGAACCAGTGTAACAGCACAAGCAGAACACTGGTCTTCAACAGCCTATCAAGGCATACCAGAACAACAAAGGCTGCTTTCTGTTGTTCAGGAAAAGTTTCATTAAAGTGCTTATCAAATGAAAGTTAATATGATGCTCTACATTTGGATGAGCTGATTTTGAAGCACTTCTACAAGCAGTACAATAGTTAACAGCTGAAATTCCTGGCAGATTCCTCCTAAATGTCTGTTTGTAGGAGAGAAACGGAGTACAACATGACACTTAGTAGACTCAGAAAACCCCTTAAGTCCTTCATGTAGTGTTCAGTATGATCAAATCTGGACATGGGGCAAAAGCCTAATAAACACTTTGTGTTGCAATCAGTCCAGCTTGACCAACAGAGCCAGCAAGACACTGTTCACACACGAGTTGTGCTGCTGCACACTGCAACAGTCAAATGCAAAAGGATTATGCCACTATTTATCAGTGTAACACACACGGGCTGCAGGGCATTTACAAATAAAGCAATACAACGTTGAACACAAAAGTCAGTTTTGTAGCACATCTCTAGTGATACCACTGCATGAGGCATTCAGAATAAACGTTCAGAAAGTGGCTGTTTCACCTTTAAGGAATACAGACATGCACCCAGATTCTGGAACAAACTTTCATTTTGTTTCAAATGATGTGTACAAGGCCTGTGCAACAACCCTAACTATGTAGTTGCTTAATCAGCAGTGTAGAACTGATGCTATGCAGACTCTTTTCACCTCCTTAACACAGAGGACAAAAGAAAAAGCATGAAGTATAAGATCTAAGATGCAAGGCAAAGTGAGCAACAGCGGAACTAAACACATTTCTATCTTCCCTATGTTATCAACCCACATTTTTCTGCTATGTAGTTTTAATCACATAGCCTCTTTCCCTATTTTTGCTGAACTCGTATTTCAAACTGAAGCATAATTTTGAAACTAAGACCTTAATTTACCTGTCATTTCTTTTCCTTACCATTTACTTTGTATCTGCTATCTGGAACAACATATGAATTCAATTCTAATTCTAACCCCTTGTGTCAACTCTCTCAATTTTTTTTTTTTAAACGGATCGTATTTCACCAACACAACTACATTTGAATATAAAATCCACAAGAAAAACACACACATCCTTTTAAAAAATTGAATAGATTTCTAATCATATTCAGCTTCATAAGAAATAGCAGGGCATGTGTTTCATGATAAACACCTCAACTTCTATGAATAAAATGAAGTAGCTACTTTCATTTTTCTTTCCAAAGAAATTCACAGCCAATTTCTATAAACTCACACGTGGAAGTTACTTTACTCTATGGTTCTGAAGCAGCTTTAAATATAAAATAGAAGAACACAGTGCAGTGATACATCAAAACCTGCTTCTCCCATACTACAAAGCACAGTCTTACCGTTTTAATTTCCGTAGTATCTGTGTTTATGCTTCCCGAACTGCATTTTGACATCATGATATCAGCTTGTAGATTAATCACATAATTTGCAAGCCTTGGCTCTTAAAAAACAACAAGAACAAAAACCTATGAACTACAATAGCAAGATTAATTGTGGTAATTCAGTTGCTTATAAACATTTATATGTGTTGAGCCTACACCACAACTTGCTGACAGAAATGAACTACTTAAGTTCATTTGGAACATGAATTATTTTAGTTTACTATTAGAAACTAAAATTCAAAAGAGTGATTTAAAAGATAATTTAGTTTAAATGTGCACATACTTCCCTAGTCCTATTTCCAGGTTACTATCATTAATTACTGGCTCATGCAAGAAATACAGGAGTAGTGTCTGATATAATTTTACTATGGTTCGTATAATCGTATTGCTTTTTCCAAGCACAGGTATTTTCAATTCGAGTTCGACATTAAAAAAAAATCAGAATTCAAGCTTCTTTAAGCTATTTCAGTTTGAAACTGCAAGTAATAGTCAACTCATGAAAAAGCAACAACCATTTCTCTCAAAGTACACATCAGTCTTTTTAGTAAAAGAGAAAATACTGTGCACTTAAGATGGTAATTCAACCATAAAAGTAAAATTTGGAAAAACAGTAATTCATGACAGTGAATTTCTAGATATATTAGCCAAATATACATATTATATATTTATATCAAATGTATTATATATGTATAAAAAACTACAACTTAAAGCAAAAATACCATATTTAAGCAGACCTAGAGTGTTCTTAAAGCTATAAAATAAAACATTTGTACAATATATACACCTAAAAGTGTGAGTTTTGCCAGACCTAAAAAGAGAGATTGTGAAGTCCAATTTTTAAAAATCAATACTGAAAACTTAAACACAAAATGAATCTTGATGAAAATTTCTCCTCCAATCAATTCCATAAAGTTAACAAAGAGGACACCCCCAAGATTAGTTCAGTATGTTCATTTTTACCTCAAACGCTGATGCTGAGCTTTTCCAGAGTCTCCAAGCCTGTAATTTTGTTTCACCCTAGGTAACCTAAAAGGCAACATAAAGAGAGAGCATTTTAACATGAACTGCCATTAAGATCAACTGTGCCATGTGGTAGTCTGCTTTCTTGCATTTCAGTATTTAGCTCTGTAGCAAGAGCACATGGTCTTTCAAAATCTAATTATCATATGCCCCTTTTTGGCTAGGGATACAGACAGACAGTGTCTGAAAGATCAGCCTTAAGTGCTCAGGAGATATTTGCATGTTTTGTTTTATCTGCTAAAGTAATTGCTAGCTGAGGCCAACTAGATTTACAGCTTTTCTCCCCTGTGCTCCCTCCATGCATGTTTCACCTAACACAGTAAGGACATCTAGAAGAAAATTATTATCCACCACATTTAAGAGAGAGATCTGAAAGAATGTATGTTTTTCCAGAAAACAAAATGAACAGTTATTGTTTAATTTTACAAGAATACAAAAGGAATGCAGCTCAGAAAATCTGATGAATACTGCATTCATGTACAAAATAGACCAACAAAAAATTTACTTCCTAGGCTACATTTTAAATTTGTGTTTGCAGCATACATAAATACATCTTTTTTTTTTCAGCACAAAATACAGCAAATTGCTTCTAAGATGTAGTAAGTAGAACTTAGATTTATTATAGCATGCTCCTATTATGTCTAGGTTATTCATTTATTCACTGCCTCTAAACATGAACCAGAATATATATTCCATTGAGCCAGAAAATAACCTAACAACAGAAAACTGCCACATCCACGGTAAAAATATAGAAATACTCCACTCTCTATATATTTGCAAGAAAAGCTGAAGAGAACAACGCAGCATTTGGATACCCTGGCATAAAGCAAACATGAACAGAAAGAAAGGTTCAACCCTTGTCAGTAAAGCTAATGCCATGTGTGGCTTAATAGAGCAAATTTACTTTACTGCCTAATCGCAGATGGCAAACACAAAGCACAGAGACCAGTAGGTAAGATCTGGAGAACCAAAAAAGTATGTAATTCTAATTCTTCACCAGCACAACCGCTTCCTTTGGCACACTGAAGTCAGAAGACGGCAGCTTTAATCAATCGATCGGCAGGCACGAATTACAGTAGGCCCTTTGAATGCCAACCTAAAACCAGACAGGCCACATTCCGGAGATGCAGTCAAGGTCTAGTACAAAACAGCAGCGTATAACACATTAGCATCTAAATGGTGCTGGTGCACCCACTCAGACAAAGCCGGGTGCGATCCTTCTCCGGCGGCCACGGGCACCTGCTGCTGGCCACGGCCCTCGGGACAGCGGCACCGCCCCGGCTGCCCAGCACCGAACATCCCCCATGCTGCAGCCGCAGCCGGCAAAATATTTTCTACCACATTAAAAAAAAAGGTTTAATTTTGCTCTATAGTGCCAGAGGATCTTGTTAAAAACAAGCAAAATAGACAAAAAGAAAAAATTATTGACATTTTAGAAACCTAATTTTTAGGAATGTCAGTGTCTTCTACCAAGCAGCAAGGCTCCCCCTTTTTTTAAATGTCACCTTCTCTTTTAAGAGCCCAACATTCACATATTTTATCAACAGATAGAAGGCAAAAGTTCTAAGATAATCAAACACTTAAAATGTCTAACTCCGAAACAGCACAAACACAATAAATACTCAAAGCACTAACATTAAAAAAACCCCAGTTCCTATAAAGACATCAAGAGAAGCATCCAAGAAGTGACACAGCAGGCACTTCTGCAAATCTCCAGTGCTCTAGAAATCTGCAAGTAACCACAAGTTACCTCTGCAAATCTCAGCCAAGATCTTCAAGTATCTTGGCTATTTGCTACTGAAACACTATTAATGCAAAACCCAAGTATCCACATATATCAGAGAATACAGAATATATCAACAGGTTTTATTTTTATTTCATGTGTTTATAATTCAGTCCTTGAAAAAAATCACATTCATATGATACCTAACATGCTATTAAAAAAGGATGGTCAGAAAAATGATAACTGAAATTTACAGTAAAAGACCTGCTGTCACACTATAAACAACAGGCTGAATCTGAAAGGCTATCAGTGTTCTTGCTCTTCAGCATCTTCAATTTGAAATTATACAACTATTCCTTCCAGCAATTAAACCATTATTCAAACTGTTACCAACTTGAAAATGAAGTTATGTTGCAGTAAGTTCTATGCAATTGGACTCTTAAACTCACATGAAAGCTGTGATGAAGTGAATTATCTTTATGCAAATACAACGGAACTCCAGCACGAACAAAAGTCTTGCATGATCTTTAGGAGATAAGGTAAAAACTGCCATTATGATTGGGAAGAAAAAGTACATCCGGGCTGGCATCCTGTCTCTATCATTTCAGCTGGTCACATATGCTGAGGGCAGGGGGGAAGGGGTGACTATAAAACAGGATTTATCCTTCTCTTCCATTGGTTATTCCAGGAACTTCATATTTCAACTATTTTTCTTTGGTTTATTATGGTACAAACACTAAAGTTACATCAGAAACCATAGTACAAACTCCCTACTGCCTCAGATTAACTTGAAAGCAATATACTCTTTGACATCCAAGGATCTACGCCTTCTTCATGGAAGTCAGGAAAAAGAATTACACTCAGGACATACACCTCTCTAAATATACAAACACTCTGAAACACATTTATGAGTTTTAACAGCAATTAGAATTAAATTATGCCACTTATTTGAGGGGGTTTTTTGCTGCATAGAAAAACTGTAGCTCAATGTGTAGATTCTAATTTATGGGTAACTATACTATCATATCAGTATCACAAGTAGGGATAACTGACCATATCTGTGAATTTATTTATCATTTGGTTGTTTAATTGGGTACTAAATTATTTACTTGTGATGACTTAGTTAATTTAAAGATTATGTTCAAGCTTTTCAGGCACTTATGTCCTTCTACAGGAAGGCAATTAAGCAGACATTAGAGCAGGGATTTCTCTCTTCCCCAATTCGGGGGCAAGCTGTGAGGCAAATACAGTTCCAAAGGATTAATTATTCTTGCTTTGGATAAGTAAAAGCAGCAGCTGCCCCTTGAATATAACCCCATGTGGAGACTTCAATCCCATTATTTGCATAAACACAAACCCTTTCCCTGCATGTGGCTAGAAGTCAAGCTTCTCAAAACATGGGTATTTTAACAGTTCACTGTTAACACTGTGCCACAACATCCAAAATTACTAAGTGCCCTACACTACAAAGGGCTTTCTCTGAAGTCAGTAATTGTATGATGCAAGGCCAGCAGACATTTGGATTGTAAACCAAGCTCTAAAACTTCTACCAATTCTAAAATGAGAGTTCGAATCTACTGCAGTTGGCCATATCAATTTATGTACCACCCAAGAACCAGTGTTCAAATTCTAGCCTTAGTTCCGAAAAAAACCCAATAAAACAAAACAAACCAACCAAACAAAAAGTATTCATCATTCATGGTGCATCAAACTAACTCTTCCTAGTGCAACCTTAAAATGCGTAAGTATTATATGGTGGTTAGCACCTTATTTACTCCACACTTTACGCTTTGTTGTTTCAAATGTCATCCCAAAAAAGAAAGACTTCTCACCAGTTACACTACTTGTCTTCACATGGCCTTTCCCTGCAACGAACTTGTGGGCACACTACTGGAATTTTCTTTTATGTGAAGCTGGGATGAAGTCAGTATTAAATTCATAGAAATACATAGTACACAGAAACTTTTTTTCTCCCAAATTCAGAAGACATTCAAAGCTCCTCAGCTGATACAGAATTCAATCTCCAGAGAAAGAACACCAGAGGGAACAAAAAAAACCCCTCAACAAACAAAAACCATACTTGATTATTTTATTGAAGGAAAATATGTGAATAACTTTCAAGACATTTCCATAGGCCCACAGGGTTGTTCTTTTTTTGTTTGGTTTTTTGTTTACTTGTTGGTGGGTTTGTCCTTGTTTTTCTTTTGGAACCTGTAAGAATATCTAAAGGTGAAGATGTTGCTCAGGTTGAGTCAACACCCCTGGAGGTATTTAACAAAATGTGTAGATGTGGCACTTTGTGACATGGTTTGTCTGGGCTGGGCAGTCCTACATTGATAGCTGGATTTTAGGCATCTTTTCCCTAAATTATATGGAATTCTGCAATTCTATGAAAATGCTCTGTGGCAAACCAACAGTGTTGCAAGGGCTCTCACACAAGATGAAGAGCAGAATAAACGTGCATGATTGTAAAATGATCTGAATTAATTCCAAAGTGGAAAAGATCTAATTATTTCCCTCTATGTAAATAGATGCACTTAGACTAGAACATCAGCATTCCTTTGTATTCTTTACAGTTAAACTAATATAAGACTTCAGCAGCTCATATCAATTAACAACTTTCATTTTTTAATGCATCAATCTTTATTTTTCAATATTGTCCAATAAAGCAAATATTTGCACAGCGTCTGGGGTTCAAAAGTGGTGAGAAGACATAAATATTACATTTCACCGTATAATGCTTCAAGCCTCATGTAGCACTTCTGTATCACAGGTTATCTGTAACGCTGTTGACCTTCCAGGACAACTGACGTAATACTGAAACTGAATCGAAAATATTCAGCAATTTACTCGGCAAAAAGGTAGTGATGGAAGAGCTGAAGTCCTTAGCTGAGGTAAAGTGGTAAAAAACTATGAGATGAGACATGCTTGTTTTGTGTACTGTCAGTCCGGAACTATCGGTAGGAAAAACCTAGGAACAGTTTGCACAGATTTGAGGACTTCTTCTTGTGCTAAGTAACTCTAAAGGTTTTTATCTTCAATTAAAACTTCTTTTTAAATAGATGACTTAAATTGAATTCTTAGGTTTAGGAGTAAATACAAAATCATGACCGAATTTGAAAAAGTAAAATATTCAAGATCCATAAAATGCAATGGGCACAGCTTCTTTTCCCCAATATGTGGGGTCATAGGTGTCTAAATATTGACTGAGAAGCTTTATATTTTCTTCCCTTCTTTGAAAGCTTTTCACATTATGATCAACCATGAAAGCTGGAACAGGGTCTAACATAAACCACCTCCTCTGTTAGCAATGATGTAAGTAGTTCATAAAGGTCCCTTAGCTCCAATACTGTTGCAAGTTAGCACCACTAAACCTTGCAGTGCAGAGATCCAAATCAGAAAACAGACCCATTCTTGATTCATCCATCAATCTTCCACAGTAGCAGAATAAATGCAAGATGAAAAATAATAAATTGAGATAAAATACATATCCTTGAGAGAGTTCTCTGGATGTGTATTAATAGGTATCTTTCCCTAATGCCAAGTGTAGATTTCAGTTAAGAATCCTTTCCACATTAGATCTGCTCATAACATATACAGTGATGGATACTCTTAACTATGTGGGTTAAAAAAAAAAGTATCCAAGTTGTTAACTCCTCCTTGAACGATAACAGAAGCTTCAAAAACTGAAACAAGCTGTTTTGCTACAACCGTCATTAAAAAATAGGGCGCGAGGCATGAATGGGGAGAAAACTTTTTACCCTTCATTTTTCACAATGGAGTGAGAGCCATTCCTGCATATATGCAAAAGCACTCCCAGATATGCAAATAACAGGATTGATCCAGACATTAAAGCAGTTCTGGTTTACTGGATACAGCATTTACTGAATACTCATTTAATGATTATAGAGGCAAGTTAGGAGGAAAGAGAAATGAAATTATTGTTAAACAATTCCACTTTTTTATGTTATTATCTAAAACTACTCAGGCCTGAGAAATAATGTTTTAAAGGAGTTAAATCCCTGTAAATGGTGCAACTGAGGGTTTCTGACACTATGTTGAGCTCTGCAAGCAATATAACTAAGTTAATATAGTACTAAACCTGTCAAATTAACTCTTCTGCTAAGCACAACTCAGAATATATTCCTATATTTGTTTCGATTCCAGATCCTGTTTGCATTACTGACACAATACTGCATTAAATATGACACACATATGTACACGACCCTAGTCCACAGCCATCAGCTGAAGAGAGTTCCTTTCTTCCGTAACATTAAAATAGATAGTCCTGTAATTCAGCCAGTTGTGAATTGCATTTTCAGAGCAGAACACACACATACAAGTTTGAGTAGAGACTCTTGTCTAAAAACAGTAGATTTTGCTTTATCAAAGATTACCAGCTCCACAAATCTTGGTTATTAAAAAATAAAAAAAAACAAAGCAAAAGAAAGAATTCTGTCCTGTTCTTACCACGTTAGTTGTAGTTTGCATCGACATTGCCAAACCACCAATTATTATGCCTGGTATCATCTAATTACAAGAAGTATAGTAGCTCGATTGCAGCAACATTAAGTAGCCAACATCAAGCAACTATGAGCAAAAACTCTGAGGTGTTTTCTTAATTCAACAGTTCTCAATTTTCAGAAAAAAAATGCAGCCAGATTCTGTGAGGCTGACTGGCAGCTGCATTGGCAGAGCCTGGACTACCTCCCCTTTCTGCTGTGCTCAGCTTCTACTTTGGGTACATTAAGACCTACCAAAAGAAAACAGTAACTGTCTGGCAGGTATATTCCTGGTGCCTGGCAAGGGACGACTTGGCAATGACAGGAGAAATGAGATAAGCAGTAGAACACATCTCCACCATTCTGAATGTGGGAAACAAAAACTCAAACTCACATACAATCTCTCGCAGTTATCACTGTATCATTCCTCCAGTCTGGGCAGCTCTGCACACACTTTCATTCTTTCACTTAATGATGAATACTGGATTGAGAGTACTTTCTTACCCTCATTTATTCCCACAGTACCCTGCAGATGACCAATGCCAGCAGGTCAGACTATGTTTCTCCAGAGGTCAGTCAGACCCAGACTCTCTGAAGACACCCATGAAGCAGCACAGAAGTGAAGGGCAGCTGTAATGAACACACAGTCAGACAGGCTGGATCAGAAGAGGCACTGGGAGCATGTAAGTGACAAAGAACTCGACCTAGTTATGAGAGAATTAAAGGAAAGAAGCAAGTTTCTAGAAGTAAACCAAAAAAGACAGGAATGCAATCAAAGATTTGGAAAAGCAGAGATATTTCAGATTTTAAAAAAAAGTACAAAAAACCCCCCAAACCATACTAAAAGTCTTTAGATATCAAATAATTTCATCTATGAAGAGGGGAATAATCAAGCATTTTAAAGTAAATTATTCCACCATTAACATGCCAATACAGCAAGTCCAATTAAACCAGAGGCATTAACATCCCTAATTTTGATTTATACTGGTAAACATCCCAGATTTATACTGGGAAAGCTTACATCTAAGGTTCTTACGTAACTACCCTATTAGTTAGGAAGTTACATTGTTTTCATAGTTTTCCTTAGAAATGAGTGCATCCATATCGATATCATTTAGGTTGATTCACAACCTAGGCATCTGACTAATTAGGAGAATAGCATCACAGCCATTAACATTCAAGCAATCACACTATTTACCTTATTAATTATTGTATTGAATTATGTAGAACAACTTTCCCCCTTCATACTATGGTGTATTTGAAAAGAATGTATAACTCAATTAATGCAAACATGTATTACATTTATAGTAATAAATACAACTTTAAATTATTCAGAATAAATATTTAAATACAACTGACTTTCAATTTCATTGACTAATCATTTGCTTTCATCAGCTAATGAGCAGCTTATTTGAGTAGGCATTCATAGATGCATTAAGATGCCTAAAGAGGCAGATAATTGATGACTTCCAGAATGACTTAAGCAGATTAGATGCCTAACTTTCAATGGAGATTTCCCTCTTCTTCCTCAGCACTGCTTTCTCAACCCTGAACAGAAAATCTCTCACTTCTCTTCAGCTAATGATTTAAGAAAATTACCATTTTCTTAATTTCTTAATTTGCAATTCAAGCTACTTCAAACACATACTAAAACCAGTAAAAAAAACCCCCAAACCACTGAAAAAAAAAAAACAAAACCACAAACCCTCTAGGTCTCTAAGACTTGCAATAGAAAAGTAGTTTTGAAATGCAATATTAAAGGTATATAATTTTTAAGTTAATAATTTATAAGTTTGACCTTGTTGCACAGACATTAGAGAAACTGAGGCTAATCAACTAAAGCAATGAAGTACATTGAAAAGGAAAAGTGCTTTAAACCCTTGTGAGCAAGCTGTCACTGAGAAGAGTGACCTTATTACTCCTCTTTTAGTAGGATTAAGCACATAGCATATGCAGAGGTTTTACATCCCATCATTTTACCAGATCAGTATTTCACTTCAGCTTTCTCAAACATGTTTATAAAAATCTGTAGCTGGTTGTACAGTCAAATTTCTTGAAAACAATCAGAGAAGAAATACATTTCTGATGTAAACAAAGCACAGGAGAGATTCTTTTCATTTTATCACTTTTCTTTCATTTTCACTCAGCAGAGGACAAAACGCTGTATAATAAAGGCTTCCTGATCACAGCTTACCACGCATTTAATACGGCATGGTTGTACACCCAAGAGCATCACTCTTACTCACTCTTCAATCTACCTGCTGCCTCCACAACTGTTTCCAGGCAATCTGTGACCACATGCAGAGTCAGACCATAACAGAATGAAAGAAATCACACAGAATACATTGTTTATTAGATGAATTAGTCTTGTTAGTTCACTTCACCATAAAACTTCAGAAATGCTTGCTCCAATGAAGCTTAACAACAAATACCAGCACCTGAGGGAAAAAGTAATCTTTTTTTCTAGGCAGAAATGCCATCTAAAATGCATGTCAAACTAGAGCCCAAGATAAAGCCTAAGCTCCTCAGGTGCCAAACAGGAAAAAAGTTTTACTGTTTTGAGTAGCACCTCTGTAATCATGCACCCCCCAATTAGAATGCAAAATTTTAAATAATCTAAAGTTTTGTGATTTTGCCTTTTTAATTAACCCTTTTGACAGCATCATAATGTTAATTAAAATATTCCTGGCCTTAAGTATTGGCTACTACTTCATATGAAAATTACACATACACTCAAACAATATTCCTAAAGTATGTCTGTAAACCGAAATTTGTAAACACTGTTTACCCTTTATGTGCAACAGGATACAACAGTTTAGCCCACACTCGGAACTGCTCAACTCGTAACATTGAAAAGAACATTGTTTACATTTTGGATATTCTTGCTTAAAAATCCATGTATGATACATCTACCATAGTTGCATGGTATCACCATTCAATTACATACTTTAACAAAAACTGCAGTCAATTTTAACCACAAAATTGAATTTAGCCTACGGAGAAAAAAAAGCCAAAAAAACCAAAAACCAAAAAAACCACCAAAACCATGGTTTGGAAAACTTGTATAGCCTAAGCCTACCCCTAGTTCTACTACGAAGGCAAATTTATGGGGTGGGGAGAAACATCTTACTCAGGTTGGGGGGGGGGGAACCAAACAAGAAAGCTTTCCTGCTCTGCAAAGGTAACCTACCTCTCTCAACTACTCCAACTTGTTACTTTTGAACTTCCCACATAATTACATACCAAATTCTGCTCTGGATAGTGTGGAGTCCTAAAGCCCTGATTTCAAATGAGTGATTACAAATCTCTACCAGGTTCATGGCAAACAAACTAGAAAGTTGTTTGGTTTTGTTTGGGGGCAATGGTGGCTGGTTTTAGCGGTTTTGTTTTTTTAAAGCAGGACAATGATTTCCCCTTCCCTCACTAAAATGGAAACGCTGAGCTTTGAAGAGCTTTTAAAGCTAATCGAATTATACCAAAGAACTTGAACATATCATTACAAAAAAACCTCACCCCATCATTTTCATAAGAATGGAAAGCTGGACAGAGGAAAACACTCTTTTAATAAAATTTAATAACTTAAAGTTATTAAGTCATTGATTTGTATCTAATCGTATTAGTGTCTTGGAACATAAAATCACTACATTTGAGGCAAAATGGAAAATAAGTCCTAGAATTTTAAGCAGTTTCTTGTACAGATTCCTAATTATGGAGTCACAACTACAAAGTACCACTAGGTAAAAATGAGAGGTTTTAAACTAGGCATAACTTCAGATCTGAATTTTCCAAGCTAATAGCTAGTCTAAGTGTTCCATCGTGATTACTGCACTGATTGCAGTTACTTTTATTAAAAAGCTGTTCAGATCTCAGAACAGTACTCACTGAAGAAGTGCTAGTAAATCCAATTTTTTTAATTTAATTTTTGTAGCATGATTTTCCCCTGACTTTGGTTCCTATCCTGGATTTACCACAGCTGATTTTTGTATACAAACCCACAAAACTAGTCACAACACACCTGTTTATAACAGCAGCTATTAACAAAAAGCAAGCAAGTACAAAATCGAGAAAAACATGATACAATTATTTCAATTAACAGGTGAGAAGTAGTATTTTGGGGTTAGTTTTCATGAGACTATAGATCCAATCTGATGACAACCTAGTGCTCCATGAAGCAACCCCACTGTCACTGCTCCTTCCCTTCTCCAACAGCTTTGACACTTGTCTGACTCTCTGGGAGAAAAATAGTTCAGGACAATATAACCAAGTGATACTTATTTTTCCTTGATCTAGGCAAGTTTTCTGCTGGTTCAGCAAGCTGAATTAAATAGTTGACATGGATCAGAGGAGTATCAGAGCTGCCACAAGGAGATGGTTGTCCTCCACTTTGACAGCCACTTGAATGCCTTCATTACAGAAAACAAGGAAATTGGATTCAACAGGTTTTTGACTGTGACATTTAAAATCAGACACCAGCTCCTCTTCTTTATTGCCAACTGTTGCTGAACTGTGTTATACTACGAACAACAAATCTAAAAATCCCAAACCCAAAACTTCTTGCTGTGTAGTACAAAATTATTTGAATGGTGCCAGAGGAGATACCTAGAGGTACCAGACAGCAGTAACCGGATGAACCAAAACAAGGTTTTAACAACTCTTAATAGCTGGCAATGTATACATTAGTAGCATTACTGGCATACTACTCACAATGCCTGCCAGAAATCAGCACCTGCTTCATCATTATGCCAGTCACTACATGCCCTAAAATCATCCAATAATTCCTTGCAGACCCTCATCAGCTGCAATACTAACTGGTCAGTAGAGTTTTAACAAATTATGAACTTTGTCACTAAAAACTCATCCTGTATTCAGTTTGGGCAACACATAGTCTTTAGAAAACCATTTTCCAGACAATTTACTATTAATCAAGGCAGGTTTAACTTCTCAACTTCGACAGAGCAAAGCATTAACTATGCAAGGATTACAATAGGGAAAATTGCTCATCTCCTGGAAGTTGATCATATGTCTTTCAAAGACCCAGGGAGCTCATAAAATGTTTTTGGCATTCTTCCAATCCTTTTTTCAATTAAATACTTGAAGATAAAAATGCATTACCTTCCTCAAACCTACACACTTCCTCCTCCAGAGCTTCATCACCCATCATGCCCCAAACTCGTTGCTCTCAAATCACTCAGTAGGTGGTACAGCCACACTTCTGTAGTTGAAGATTTCATTAACTCATTGCCCTTGTGATTACACAGTAAACAAATCAACTGATCTATTCAGCATATAAACCTATGGATACACTGGGTACACATTTCTGGAAATACGTGGATATATGTTTCTTTATTTTTTGATTTATAATCTCTGAAAGTATACAGACAGCTCCTTGTTTCCTTATCATTTACAGCTTGCTATCTTTCTTTAGCGTCAGTGAACTCTTGAGGCCAATGCTGATAGAGTTCAATATTCTTTAGAAATAACGAAGAAAGGAAAAACTTTCCCCACATGCTTTTTTACAAGTTGTAAAAAATTGTAAGGCACTCCACGAGACCTTGCTGACAGTAACTGTAAAAATAATGAAAAAGATACAAGGATAATCCCATGGCTCTCAGTAACATGCTTCCGTCACTTTCCCTTACAGTCTCTGCCATTCATGCTGACTCTGTTCATTACACTGGTAGAAAATATTCATATTCCAATTTTCCTCTTATTTTGTCTCACAGAAACAGGAAAGCATAAGTAGCAAGAAGAATAAATGACAAAAACACACACATCTTCCTGGGGACTCAAAGAACATGCAGCAGAGGTTTAAATGTGTGCTTGTTTGCTTTTTGTTTGTTTTAAGAAGCAGTGTACATTTTATGCTCATTATCCATCTCCAATAGTAATTTGGTTTCTACAGTCTTGGAGGTCATTGAGATAGCACTATGTTAGACAGCAAAAACTATGAAAAATTATCTTCAGTAGCAGGGGGGAAGGGAGGAGCATTGATTCTTTTTTCCCCGCAAAAAAAATTTTAACAGAGCTCATATCCCTTCTTAACAACTTTACATAGCAAGCGGACAATATAGGCATTTAACTTAAGTGGAAAGATGGCCAAAGGCTGCAGGTCACTAAAAAAAACTGACTGACCAGAGCTTTTGCTTGTATTGTAAGCACTCTCATTTTATGTCTTCTTCCAAAAACAAAAGCCTAGTAGCCATTGACCATGAAGGTATAGCAAAGCACAGGTTTGCCTGCTCAGAAATACGCAGCTTCAGTGAGGAATTAAAAGTCTTGCTTGAGATTGATCCCAGACACTAATACCCTGAATAAAGAAGAAATACTACCAATTAATAAGTCAGATTAAATACATTTAAATGTTTTAAGGTATGCAGAATATAAACATCTGTAAAATGTCTTTTATTTATACACTTGACAGTTAAACTCAAAAGAGGGGGTGAAAACAAAAATACCTAAATTAACTTGCCAAAACTTGGTGAGAGAAGTTAGGTCTTCTACGGTTTGAATGTTGTCTACAATTCAGATCACCGCTATAAGTTTTTACTACAAACTACAAGGCAACTTCACCTTTAGAAAGCTAAGCCTTTTTCATTTCTGCTTGAACAAAAATTATAGAGCAAAACCATCATAAAAGGCCAGTAACAGTTCAAAGAAAGCTGTAAGAAACTCGATCTAGATCAGAAACAAAGCAGACTTTGCAAACAAAAGAGAAACATGAATTGCAAAGGTAGCCAGCCCAGACATGCTTGCATAGCCAAATCACCTCAGTGGAGTCAAACAAACTAACTTCAAAAAGCAAAATGTGTTTACCTCACTTCCTAAGGAAAGGAAATGTATGCAATCAGTGGGCAGGTCTAAAACTCCAATTCAGTTTTCAAAAATAAAAGATTAAAAAAATAATTCCTAAATTCCTATTTTCAACACCAATTTCTTCACTACTACCCAGCTACTTACTAGCATCTCAGCTGAGGAAAAGGCTGCTACACGGCTTGACAAATTACCAAGAATCAGAGTCCAAAAGAGGAGACACACACTGGAAATCAGATTTTAATAACTAGCAATAAGGGTCTGGTTCAAACATGGGTTTGGGGCCAGGAGTTTTTTTGTGTGTGTGTATATTTGCACAAATGAAAAAACACAAGGACATTGATATTTAAAACATACAAAAAAATCCCAAGGCCAGATAAAACAGTCTGAAACTGACCACCTCTGTTTCCAGGTCAACCTGTCCTTCAAGTCAGTAGCCACCCTGCTGCTTCTCAGATCTCTCATGCTCATTCAATGAACCGAAAGGAATCGATCCTTTATGAAGAAAAACAGAATACTTTAAACACGGGCAGAAACTGATCATGCCAGCTTACATCACAGAAGTACTGAGCCTCTGAGTGACATAAAGAGAAGAAAGCACAGCAAACCAAGGTTTTCTACTATCATTAGCAAAGATCAAGAGAGAACACTTTTGATTTTTTGTCTTGTAAGAAGGGACACAGTAACAGCCATGCCAACCACAACACAGATCTCAGACTGACAAGTGTATTGCACTTAAAGGAAGGGCCACAACAGGCAGTACTGAAGTCTCTTGGATCCAGGTGTATTTATGACAGAAGGTGGACAATACTGCTCGCTCTTCTCTTTCCCACCAGAGAAGGGCCTTTCAACACCTGCAGCTATGCAACACTTCAAGTAAATTCCTTGACATAAGTTTCAGTTCTCTGCTTCTTGACTGTATGATTTTGAAGGTGACAAATATAATGGAAAACTTATTTAACTAATGCAGTCTGCAAAATGGAGCAGAAATAACAAGGGAATTCCAGATATACTGCTCAGCACGCAAACTTGTAAAATTATGATGTTACTAAATAAGGCATGCAAGAACTATCAAAACCAAGAGTTGACCTAATACAACATCATGGCGCACATTAAAGGGGGCTCTGCTTTGTTCTCTAGATTAAGTTTTCTAGATTGTTTATTTTAATAACAGTCCTAAAGCCACCATACCCCAATCAACACAGTTTGAACACTGAAACTTGCAATGCCAACAAAGACTAACTTCAGCTAAAAAATAACTTTTAGTTTTCTTCTCTTCTGGTTTATCACAATACATATGGTAATCACAAAAGGGTAAAGGATGAAAAAAAGATGTCTGGAAGGTGTAAAGCAAAATCATGCTTTCTGATCTACTCCACCTATCCTTAGCCTTCAGGATATAGCATTCTAAAAGCACATGGCACACATTTTATAGAAGCTCCTGTTCTACACAACACTATAATTATGCTTTTACTTTCTTTAAAAGTAGCACTTCCTAAAAATATACATATAAATAAAATCAAACTTCTGCTATCAGTCTGAAGAAATTACTTGAACACAGGAAGGTGATGGGATACAGATGGCCAGTGGTTACACAGTCAGGCATTAGGACATAGGAGCCACCTTGCTGTTCTGTCAACAATCAAGCTCAGTACACTCCCTAGCTTGTATTACCTACATGAGAGGGAAAAAAGGTCAGAGAGAACTATGGAACAACAGAACAACCCATCTCAGACTGTTCTGCTGCCTGATAGTGATGCCTTTTCACTGGCCCTAAAATCACGAGCCAGATACAGTAAGTTCATAAAAAGGGGTTATCTTTACAAGGATCCTCATGGTGCACAACATGTTGGATGAAAAGCGCCAAAGATGAACACGTAACATAAAGCGGATACAATTTTTATATACTTAGCAAATTAGCATAACTGACAAGAATCCTCCCAGTACTACCCTTTTCTGGAAAACCCCCTTAGACAGGAACTAAACTTCATTTATGAAAATGTGTCTCGCAAAATCATTTTGACCTCAGTTCCTGGAGAGCCTAACCTTGGACCCCCAGGGCTTAGAGCTGCTGGGGAATTTATTTTGCCTTTCTGTCTAACAGAGTAGGTAAAATGCTAGCTATAAATACAATAATGGGCTACAGAGCTACAAATATATACGTAAAGAATACAGAGAATATATAAAAGCAAAAAAGGCAAAAACCAATTCAGCATCAACAGACTAACCTATGCCCCAAAATAAAAATCCTGTCTGTAGTCTTATCACTTACTATAACGCTCATCATACCTAAAGCCCTAGAATCCTTTTCAAAATCTTCCTGAACTCTTGCTCTCACTTATATTCTAGAGCTTATCTAAAGAGAAATCAGACTATTTCAAATCTTTTCTTCATTTTACTAAATAACTCCTTGATCTTTTAAGAATGTACGTGTTTTTATTTGGTTTTGCTAGTAATTTGCATTCAGTACAGATCAACGCACATTTAGTCAGTTCATACTGGAAGCCAACACGGGTCAAGCAGTGATACTCAGACTCTGAGCACCTGTGCTGAAGCAAATCCATACACTTTGCTGAAAAAGTGGCAAACTACTTTACACATGTTTGAGGTGGGAAAGGAGAAACATCTGTGGACTACATAAAAAACCCCACGAAAATACACTGGTTTTTTGAACTGCAGGTTTTGCTTTTTTATTCTTGTATGCTACAGATGATCAAGGTATTTCTAAAAAAAAGGAAAAAAAAGTGTATCTTCTAGAAAAACATTAGTGTAATATAACAGACAAAATAGCTTGGTTGGCTTCCCCCTACCAGCAACCAGTGGAGGACAGGTATGGAGCTGTAAAACTGCTCCAGGAAAAAAGGGCAGGCAGGAGTGCCTTCCACAGACCAGTCACCTTGATGTTTGCCAAGACTGAAAAGATACTCTTGTTTTTATAGCCTTGGATGATTTTCACTGCAAATTAATTGTTTCAACCTTCCTGTAAACTCCTGGCATTGCCAATAGGCTGATGCATCATGTCTTTCAGTTACACACAGTATAAAGGAGTATCGCATTTGTTTTCAGTCTGTAAGATACAGAAATCTTTCAAAAACAGGAGAACCAAGCAAACAATCAACACTTCCCTCTTCTTTCCTCATGACTCTCTTTGTGATGTTTGTTATCCCTTCACTGGTATGTCCTTCCTCATGTGAAAAGCCCCAGTCAATTTTCAACCTACATCTCCCTTAGCCTAATACAACCTTTCTAAAGTAGAAGAGAGATAAAGGGAAAATACCCGAACTGCTTTTAGTATTAAACATATGGACTGAGAATGGATTTATACGATGACATATTGATGCCATTTCCTTCTCAATTAATTATTAATTCTTGTATTAATCATTTTGTGGCTGCCAAGCACTGACCTGCCACTTTCACACAACTGAATCATCAGGATGCTTTGAAGAACAGCAGTAGTTAATTCAGGGTCAACACTTCTGATACATATTTTTTAATCCTACCAATTAATAAAGTAACAATCCAATTATTAAACACGTAAAAAAAGCACCTTCCAGCTGAAAACTTCTAGTAGCATCTTCAAAGCTCACAGACCACAATGTGGAGATAGACAATAGGAAAAACTCTCTTAACAGAGGAACTTAGGAGAATAATTATCAAATTTATTTCAGTTAGTGTCTGTATGAACTTGCTAGAACAAGCACCACCCCACCTACGGAACATACATGTGCAGTCAGCATTTCAACAGAGCACCCCGAGCGGCTTATTTAAAGAAAACACATAAAACACAGTAAAACAGGGCAAACTAAGTGTCTACAAAGTTAACTGTTTTGATTACGTTTACGGAAAGCAAACGGAAAACAATCTTCTAGCCTACACTTTCACCACTTGAGCACACCACGTAACCTGAAGACCAAAATCTTAATATCGAAAATACTCAAAGCTGATCTGAAGAGCCAAACATCCTCCGGACTGTTAGCAGTTAACTGGGATTCACTATTCACTTTGAGAGTCACTTTTTTTAAACACTAAATTTCTGGTTAAGCAGAATACACCCAACCCCCCGCCCCCCATCTTTTTTTTTTTGGTCAGATGTCAGCATCACTCCCCATTTTCTACTCATGCGGGCTTTTTCTGCATAACCTAACACAGCAGCAAAGTCCTGTACAAAAACGTATGTCTTTTTCATTTTTCAACGCACATTCACACAGCACAAGGTCTGCCTTAATCACACTGCCTTCATTCGCCCTGGGAAAGGATGGAAAGAAAGCAAAAAGGAGAGCCAAGACACTCTTACATCGCCTTTAACATCAGCACTGCTGTGTAGAAACTCCTTTAGTACCCGCCACTGCCTTCCCCCGGGCCCCTGAGGACACAGCGGGAGGGCCCCAGAGCCCCCAGGAGGCTCCGGCGCGGCTGCCCGGGGGGCGCCGCTCACAGACAAAGCCGAGCGGGCCCGCAGCGCGGCCCAGCCGTGCGGGCCCCGCCGGCGCCGGAGGAGCTGCCCAGGCCGATCCCGGGGCCCGGGCGTCGGTGCTGGCTGCCGCTGGGGCGGAGGCGGGGCAGCGCTGCCCGGGCCCCGGGAGGGAGGGACGGACTGCCGCCATCCCACCCCGCTGGCGGCGGCGCCGGGGCCGCGGGAGCTGCGGCCGGCGGGCGCGACACACCCGCGCTCGGCCGCCATGCAGCTCCCGGGGCGCCATCTCCTACCTGCTCGGACCGGACCCAGCCCGGCGCTTCCCCCCACTACAGGCCGCGTCTCATTGTGCTCCCGCCGCCGCCGCCGCCATTTCCCCGCCGCCGCCGCCTCAGTCCCCGCAGCTGTCAGGTCCCTCCATTCACCTGGGCCCGGGACGACCTCCCCCTCCCTCCCTTGCCCCTGCGCTACGGCCGGCGCTACGCAAACAGAGCGCCGCCCCCGCCCCTCCCGCCCGTACCAACGGGGGCCGCCCAGCGCCCGCGGCGCAACCCGGCTCCGAGAATTCCGCCCTGCGCAGTCCGCACGCTCCGCATCCCCCACGCTATGAGAGGAAGCAGGCGATTGGCGGCCGGAGCCGGGTAAAAGGTGAAAGGTTCGCGAGGCAGCCAATGGGACGGCGGGATACAGCGACTGCCGGGGAGCCGTCGGGCGCTCCGGCTGCTCACGTGCGTGCGTGCGCGCTCCCCTCCCCCGCCGGAGCGGGGCCCTGCGAGCGCTCGGCCGTGCCGCGCGGGCGGGCGGGTCTCGCGCGCCGAGGCGGGGGGCGCCAGGCGCGCGGCGGCGCTGAGGCGAGGGCGGAGGCCGCCATCTTGGGACGGGGGCCGGGGCTTCTTATGTCGCTGAGGCAGGGCTGATCATGGAGAGACGGATCTGAGGGAATGGAGTTGTTCTATCGCACAGCATGCCCTGGGGGAAAAAGGTGATCCCTTTTGGCAATGTCTGGACAGAGTAGTAGTGAGCTGTCTCATGACTGTGTAACAGAGTCCCACCTTTCCACACACACAGGTGGCCATTTCCATCAGAAGTCACCTTCCTGCCACAGGCAAAGTGCTCCTTTTCTGCTGGAGAGCCTTCCGCCCTTGCTGGTGCAGGGCCCAGAAGGTGGAAGAAGAAAGGACAGCTGCAGGTGGTTGGGTTATGTAGGCTCCCAAAGCAGCATCTATTTCTGTCATTGCATGAGGCAGATTGTTGACTGGCTGGACCACTGGTCTCACTCCAGTATCTTGGCTACACTCCACTGATTGAGGAGATGTTACTAGTAACTACCAAATCTCTTCAAAAGTGCTCTGAAATGTCTGGGATTAAACAGCTGGTATAGGGTAAGGTTTTGCCACCACCAAAACCCTTCAACCAGAGGTGAAGAATGAGTTATGTTTGTGTTGAGCCAGGGGACCAAGTGAGAGTCTCCTATGAACACATGTGCATGCAACAAGGACTGGATGGTGATTGGCCTTGTTGCCTAATAAAGATGACCATAAATGCAATGCCACTTCTGGCCAGCCACTGCCCTTGTAAGTTATGCTGAAGGCAGTGTGTTTTCAATGGAAGATCTGTCGCTGGAGGTCCAACCTCCCTCGTTCCATCTGCTCTCTACCAGGGACTTGCCATGGTAATACAACCGTGCCTACAAAATCAGTATGAAAAGATAAAGCTGACTGGAGCACTCCTAAGGTTCATTTAAAACAACCTGAGTAAAATTACTTCAGATTCAAAGTGATACAGAGGCCTGGAGTATTATCAAATAAAGTATTTTCTTGGCACAAACCTCTGTTGCTGTTTAGAGCACATCTTCTGTAATGACTGCCATTATGCTGTTAAATGTTACTGTACTAGGTATTTTTATACAATTGAAAGGGCATCCTTCTGGTTTTTTTATGGATGGAAGAATAATTATATCCCATGACAAAAGCTGAGGAAGAGGAGCAGCTGTTCAGTCTTATCCAGTGGGAACTGTCAGAGCATATGGGTCTATTTTTCCAATTTTAGCTGAAGTACTGAAGGAAATTGACGTTCTTGATTCCTTCTAACATAAAATAGAGCAGAAAGAAACCCTCCCTAATGCAGGCCATGGTTAAATAATGAATTTTATTCATTTCAAGTAGGTTCAAAGAGAAAGCAACCAGAATACTTAGAAAACAAAACAGACAAATGCCAGGAGAATTCTGGAAGTTGTTTTCTTGTATAAACGGGTGTCTTTCCCCACAGCTACTTCCTCCTTGAGCTTGCCTGCTGACAGGAGTTTTTGATATAAAAGCACAGGATAAAATCTGTGCTGTTCCTTACAGTCCTATTCCTACCACCCTCTCCATTCTAAGAAACAGATATTTGATGTCATATATTTGTGTAATCAGACCTAACCTTCACAGTTTAAGCCCAAATTAAAAATTTACTTTTAGGTTGATTTCACAAATTCCTTACAAAGATTTTTAAAGTAAAAGGAACTCATCAATGTGAGATGCAACTCTGAAAAATTCCACATATTTCAAACTGGTTGGCATTCAGAGTTTGGTAAAAAAATGCACAACCAGCCATAAAAACAAAGCAAACAGGCTGTGGGATGAAGAGGATACACTGCCCAATTATTAAAATCTGGAAAAGAATAAGTAACAATGTACCGAATAACAGCCTTCCCCATCTCTTTAGTACTAGAAATACTGATATTTGCTCTATGGGGTAACTGTTCTTAGTCAACAAGAAAATAGAGACATTTTTCTCCCTTTTAAAAAAACCAGTAATGGATGGGAGGCTTTTCTGGTTTTTTCTGTTGACTAAGATTAAAAAAAGATTCTGTTTGGGTTAGAAAAGAGGAAAACTGACATTAAAAATCACTTTGTCACAATGAACTGTCTTTGTTCATGCTACAGAACGCTCTAATCACACCAGTGGAAAACCAGGTGTTTTGGCTCCACTCGTCACATCAGGTTCTAAAATGGGCTCTGAAGAGATTCCTTCCTGCGAGACAATGGTGACCTCTGTTGTTCCCTGCTGTTGGTACCAGCCATGATGTCTTCTGGCCTCGTGTCACACACTGGTTCAGTAAGGCACTTTGAAACAAGCTGGCAGTTACTGAGGAAATACGTGCCCAAGTGTTGCATTCTAGTTTCTGGCCAGGAAAAGATGTGTCTGTTCTGTACTCCACTTGGGAAATTTTTCCTTGAGGCTTTCCTCTCAAGAAGCTCCTAGTCTGGCTACTAGGTTTTCCAGCTCATAGCTGGGAATCACTGCAGGAAAGAACAGTTGCAAACATTTTAAACCACAGTGCTAATAATAACACCTGCAATGTATTATGAGAAAAAGCTGCAGGTATGATTATAGAGAAGGAAGTTGGAAGAAAGAAAGAACCTATTTTGAACAGATTCCATTCTAAAACTGAAGCTTAGATTTTAACAAGGTGTTGGGTTGCATGAATCTTTGTCTCACCCTAAAATGCATTTAAAAAAAAAATTGGCATGCTTTCCCGCTTCAGTGACCCAGACTTCGTAATTCCAAGGGTATTTTCCCTAGTGCAAGAGAAACTTCAGTATTTTTTTTTTTAAATTGCTGACATGAGGATATGAGCTGACATAGTTTGGAAACTGACTCCTTTCTCTCCTGGCAACATTTCCCAGGCAAAGTTCCCTGTTTTTTCCTTGGGTTTCTCCAGACTGATCATCTCCTCCATCATCTACTTACAGTCTCTAGAGTGTCTCTATCATAGGTAGACACATCACTAAAGAAACCACACAAATTCAAATCACTGGTAAGGAAGAAAGATGGAATAAAATAAATGTTCTGTTCGGAAATAAATCCCTTTTTGACCTCCTATAGCTACCAGTGGATGAAAAAAAAATGGGGAACAAAATTCAGGTCAGCCACAAGATTTGTATTCAGCTCTGAGCTTGTAATTCTATTGGCTGTTCTGGAATGTCTCACAGAGAGAGAATATTTTTAAACCAAAATTGGCTTCCAGCTCCTCTAGAAAACATTTTTGGCTTATTTTGATGCCATCAAACCTACAGTGGTTTTGGATGCCGTGCTTAATTTTCTTATAAATTTAGAAATACATCAAAAGTAGAAAAAGGAGAGAGTCACGAAAGCCTTTGGTGTGACTAAAAACATCTCCTGAACATGGGCAGCAAGAAGGAAAAATTTTGCCCGGGTTTACTGGTGATGTCAGCCCTTGAAGAACTGAGACTGCATTGTTTCCTTTCAGGTTTGTGCCAGTAGGGAACCAGAAGAGCAAGTGGGAAAGGCTCTTCCTTTCTACCTTTTTCTAAAAATGGGTGCAAGGTTTCCCTTTTCCCAGTCACCTGGGACTTCACCGGATGGGTTTTTTTAACTGAAAGATGGGAGCAATTTCACAAGCAGCTGCAATGGCACAATGCAAAAGATCTGCCATACAACAGTTAACAGAAGTTCCTAATGTCCTTGAGATATACCCTTGTTAATGCTCATTTTTGCCTGAGAACCAAGAAATACCACTTGACAATGTATAAATCTATATTTATGTCAATTCTTGATAACAAGCAGAAAATATATATCAGCAGAGTGATAAATCAGTTCCCCAGGGTACAGAGCAGCCATAAAAAAGAAATGTAAAAATAATCAATTCAAAGTATTTGCAGCAGATGGAGCTATACATTTTGCTTTGATCATATGTTATATGATATTCCAAGATAAAGTGTAGTTTGGCATGGACTGTGGTAAGCCAGTGGTACTGTCTCACCAAGGAATGGAGTTAGTCACAGAAGGTGTCTCATAAATTGCTGCAATTAGCTCTCCTGGAAATCATCCTTGTAACATCAGTAGAAATAGCAACTCAAGAAAAGATTACCACTGTATATTGGTGTCTTAATAGAGATCACAGCTCAAATCTAAGGCTTTGCTATATCCACTCACCAATTTGAAAGTTCTCCTGCCCCTGCTGGCTTTTGTTTACCAACCAGGTAAAATGAGCACTGAGGAGAGGATGAAGGTTTCAGTTTACACCACCACCAAGAATATGTGTGATGGCCACAGGTTATCCTTAGGAGGTCCAGGCTCCTGCACAACCAAAGTGCATACTCGGTGTATATACTTGTGTAGGGCTCCTTGTCTGAAATGAACCCTGTGCTTGTCTTTGTTGCTGCCAAGATCCAGATGGATCCAGCATGTTTCCAATGCTACATGTGCATCATCTTCAAGCTACAGAAATTGTGATTACACAGCAAGGATAAGGGAGATTACTTTTGAGTTTCTATCAGAATTACTTTACACCCTTTTAGAGAAGAAGCATTCCTATGCCTTTCACATATGCCATTTTCTTTCACTGTGTTTATCCAATTTAGATCTATTTTTCAGGAGACACATCATGGGGCTGATTCTGAACTGTATTGCAACTCTATTGTACTTTATTTTCTTTTTCTCATATACTGCAAAGGGAATTAAGGTGTAGGGGGAAGTACATAGTGAATATGAAATGGTACTGCAACTAGTAATTTGCTAATCCACAAGTCTAAACATATACAGAGAAACAGCCCAGATAAACTAATTGTAAGAACAGTAAATAATTAAGCACAACTGTTTTTGTAAGCTTTCCCATGGCTTGCCTTTATAATGCCAATTTCTATGTGTTAATAAATTAGTAATTCTTCACCTTTATAAAAATTTAAAATCCGTTTGTTTATTGACGGGAAAAAAAGCTTAGATTCTTCCTCCAAAATGAGAAGTCACTCTCTGGGTAAGTGGGAATCAATGCACTTTATGAATTTGCAGTCTTTACTGAGGTCTTCTCTCCTAAAAAGTGCATTTAGTTTCTGGGCACAAAAATGTGTAAACAGATAAAAATAATACCTACATATAATAGATACAATATATAATAATAACAATTAAGAAATTAAACAAAGAATCCACAAGGACAAACCCACAGGTAATAGATTAGATACAGGAAGCCTGTCCATTTATTTCAAAATTGAAGATTCTGTAAAATAAATTGGAGCTATTCACTAGTAAATACTATTCTTACAGCATAACAGTTTCTAAAAACATTTTCTTCTAGTGTACCAGCTATACAGAAGAATATAGTTCTTTCTCACAAAAATTAGCTATGAGCAACTAGTGCAAACATCCAATACAAGCCCCTTACTGAAAGTGTTCAGCAGAAATGTATTTGAAAGTACACAAAAATGCATTTCCTTCAGTTTATCTGGACACCACTCAAATCCTCCCAGCATTTGTTCTCATTTAAAAAAATCATCATTCCTCACCACTTGCCAAAGAGAAACATGTATTTTAAATATTACATTCCTTAATTACAATGATTTATTTAGGATGAAGTCCCTCATTAACTCTTTAGCCATCTAGCACTTTACATTTTAAACTAGAGAACTTTAACAAGAAAGGTAAAACAGTTTATTCAGCTTTTTACACAGCGGTATACAATAGCACAAAGTGGTATGCCTACTAAAATGTTTTGTTCCAGACAAAAGTACAAGTTGAATTTTTTATTACAATAAAAATACTTATTTGACTTGTGTAACTTATTTGGCATTAAAATGTGACTGCATTGTTTCTCTAAAGAACTGAGCAGCATATACTTTGAAAGTTACTTGATTCACAGTCATTTTGAAATAAACAAGAGTGATTTTCTGTTACAGTCTTAATAATGGCCATGGACCAGGGACACCCCTGTACAAACTGGTCCTTGGACACAGCAAATCTATTCTGTGAATCAAAGAGATTCCAGGAAGGCCCAGTGAAAATAATGAAAAATAAATTACTTACTGGGGAATAAGATATTGCTTGGCCTGAACATAGCAGTGATGGCCAGGAACTAGCCTTTCTTGGAATGGTAGATTTTAGTATTTCTCACAAAGGTAAAATTTTTATTGGTCCTTCTAACCTTTTCATGAAGAAAAAAATATATTCATCACTCAGGGGCCAATTTTTTGTTCCAGATACAAAAACTTAGACATTTCCCCCCACTATGGGGAGAAAATAAGATGGTTCTCATTTTCCAGTATCAGCAGTAGCAGCTGCTTGGAAAGGAATTGTCAAAAGTGCCACTGAGGTGGAAGGAGGTTTTCCATGTCTTACATTTAGTGGAGGAAATAAATCCTTTGATGTTCTACAATTTCAGTTAAGATAACCCTGAAATGACTATGGCACTTGAAAAAATAAGGGTTAATTTTTCACCCTTTGTGAGCTCGAGTTGTGTGAAGTGATGGCTGTACAGAGTAAATGAGCTACTCCGTAGAGAACATGACTTTTCCATGTCATTTAATGTGCATGTATCCCATCCTCCTGCATGAATGGCTTCACGATCTTGGGCTGGTATGGGTGAGGACAAGCCGTACTGTGTATCCTGTTTATATACAAACCTGGAATGTGAACAATCCTAAGCTGGGCAGCTGTAAATTTGTGTTATCAGTGGTGTGCCAGGGGGAAGTTATTTACCTGACAAAAACCTGCACATTGCAGAAATACAAAGGATCTAGTGGTTTTTACCTCCATTCAGACCTGTTACCTGTTAGCTCAATGGAAACAGCAGGCAACCTATTGTCAGAGTATGAGCTTTCAGCTGTGGCAGTTTGGGAACTTCCGTGGCCATATTCCAGCCTGAAACCTCACCCTTGTTTTCCAGTTATTTGTTCCCTACTGCTGTTCTCTTGATTGAAGATGGAAGTAGATGTTAACTTCCTCTCTTTGGAGGGTTGATTCTGCAGAATTTAGGCAAACAAATGCTCTGTGTAAAATGGAGGTAACTGAAGTGAGTGGTGTATGGTTAGTGTACATTGGATTTGCATGGGCATTGCATAGGCTTCAGTGACTTCCTGGCCTATGTGGTTGATGTTGATTTAAGTGCCCTCAGGGCCAGATCTGGTAGTGTGTGCTTAGCACACAGATGTGTTTCACTGACTTCCACAGAAGTAGAGGAACTGAACACATCACTGGATGCATTCATGTTTGTGCTTAGTAAGAAGGGACTCCCAAGTATTTAAAGCTAGCATAAGTTATAACGCACTGTTACAGGTATTATCATGTTAGATGGCTGAATGTGATACCACATACACTGGCCAAATTGATCTCCTAAAGCTCGGATTCTGTGAGGATTAGTGTAGAGAACCCTAAAAACCCCCATTGGATATGGCATGGTACCCCTGTAAACTCAATGGAGCACTACTTGTATAAAGAAGTTACAGTCATACTGAGCAGGAGTAAACTGAGAGTGTCCAGAAAATGTAGGGGATTTAAGTGTGTTTAGACGCCAAACATCAACATGTAGAAATTTCAGCCTCAGGAAGTTTTAATGGAAGAAAGTAGCTCAATCACTCAGTATATTTTGCAACTTTAGCTGAAAGTTTAACATCACAAAATGACATATTGCTATGCAGCTTTAAGAATCACACAAACATATTCAATCATTTCCCCCGCTTTTCAAATCTGCTGTTCATTAAAAGCTCTTCTCCTGTTTGCAGTTTCCAGTTTTCAAATGGATGACACAACCGATGCATAGCTTAATGTTCATTCTCGTGAGTCAAAATTAATAAATAATTGTATCACATACATAGAATTTTACAGGTACTCTTAAAATGGTTTTACAGTTCTATTAAATATATAGATAAAATAATCACTGCTATATAAAAAAAATCATTTTAAAACAGCTGAACTCTCAAGCTTTGCATAAAATTCTGTAGACACATTCATTACAATCTAGAAACTCAATAAAAATACATTTTAGAGCTCAATCTCTCAAAAATATTCATGGCATTGAAAATTGATTGTCATTTTTTACTGTAGTCTGTGCTTGCCCTGCCTTTGCAATAATTTCCTACAATTTGGCAAAAGCTATATTCTGATAAGTTTGTAGATTATGTGACTGTTTAAGTCATTTCCTCAACTCTAAGTCATCTGTCCCATAAATGTTTAGTGGGGTTCTGTCTTTAATAGTGTATCTTTTCTTGCACTTTCTATAAAATCACAGTGAAACACTTTGCAGTTAAGTTACAAGACTACAATGACATTGAACCATCCTATTACAGTTGCCACTCAGTCTTTAATGCTGCTTCTGTGAACACCAAACATCCTTTATCCAGTGATCCTCAAGGCACTTCCTGACGCTTACACTTCACAATGCTCTGCTACCCACATTTGCTCAAAACCAATAGGTTTTAGAAAGAGTCTTAACAGATCAGTACCCCCGTGTATCTGAATTCAGCCGCTAAATCAATATACCAAATGTGGTCAGTTCAAGCTTAGCATTTTTCAAAAACCCAGGCAAAAATTCAGGAAAAATTTCCTGTATTCAGACAGTGCACATATCTGTTGGAAAATGGGTAGACAATAGATTGCCCACCAGGCTTTAAACCCTCCACTACCACCAGCCAGTCCCCTGGGCAGCAAGTTAAAACAGGCTTTGCCATAGTGAATGTTTCAGAATCAGGCTTTTAGGCAGTAGCTCAGAGTAGGCCACAAACCCCAAAACGAAGCAGTGTTTTGAGAACAGGTCACTTGCATTAAGGGATTGTATCTTGCACTGTGGAAGAAGAGATGCAGGCTCACAAGTCAGTTTAACTGAGGGAAGCTGCTGCTTATGCAGATGTCACTCATTACAGTTCCAGGTAAAGGCAAAACTCTTGAAGAGTTCAGTCTTTTTTTTAAGCAAAGTTGACCCCTGGATCTTCTTACCCATGGAATGGCTGGGTAAGGTACACTGCTTCTGTTATAGCACACGTACAACAAAACAAACCCAAAAAATTGAAAGCAATGTAATACCAAGTATCATGGAATGACTTAGTATTTTTTTTTTCCATCTATTTTGGATGGAAGAAGCAATCTCTGTCTCAATGGGATAGGCTGGAAAGTGTACATCAATTGAAACACTGGTTGAGATGACCAATACAATTGCTGGATGCTGTTTGACATTCAAACTGCTCATTTCAATGTTTCAGTCACTGTTCATCAGTGGGAGGTAACAAAGAAAACCTTGGGTTTTCTCCTTCTTGGACAAAAACACTGTGTAATGACATTTCTGGCATCCCCGTTCACCTTTCCATTCTTCATGGATGTCAGCTGTTTAGATAAGACATTCAAAGAGCTCCTCATCGTGATTAGTTTTCTTAGGAGGAAGGAAAGAAGACAGAAGGGAGCACACTTTACTTGATTGAACTTTGATAGCTGTAAAGCCCTACAAAGAGACTGTAATCCAACTCCAAATAGCCTCTGCTGAAGATTAATAAACATGGAAGAACCAGAGTAAAGATACAAAGGGTCAGAAAAAGTTGTCATAAACCAAAGAAGCCTATGAAGAGTGGAACATAATGAAAAGCTGTCAACAGTTTTGCTCCAAACCAGTGTGGTACACTGCTGCTTGCTGCTATTAAATAGATGCTGTACCCCAGCCTGGTATTCCCTGGTTTTCAGGATAAGCATAAAATGTTTCTTGTACTAAGTTTTATTCTTTCAGAGGAAAAAGCACTAACCCTTCAACTTTCTATTTTAGCCTACTTCCAGAAAGCACTTTCAAAAATTCTAATATAGGTTTTCTTTTGGAAGAAAGTATCACTGTCTTTCACAACAAGCACAAACAGGTTAATGGATCACAAAATCAGATGACTCAAAATGTTGATTGTTTTCATGAACAAGATGAAAGAAATGTCTTTGTTTTTACTTACACTGATTTAAACAAAATTCAGTTGGGACATTTGGATCTCTTCCTCCCAAAAACAATGGATCCTATTTCTAGGTTCATGGGGTGAATCCAGCTCTAGTCAGCAGTGACAGGACAGAATAGGAAAGATTTCAGCTTTGTTGAAAGGTATTCAGAATTTTATCTTCAATGTTTAAGATCTCCTGTCATTCCTTATTTCTATTGAATTCCAACTGCAGCTCAGGAGAAAAATCCGAGGAGAACAAAAAGCTTATGAAGAAGAATGAAGTGTGGTGGATGGCTAGGATTACCCCAGCAGATAACATGACTACAGACAGGTTTTTAATACCTGCAAATAAATTGCTGTATGTTCTGACGTATGTTGATCCCAGGTACTATTAGTTCATCTGAAAACTTAGCCAGGGTAGGGACACACCTTATGCTACATAAAATATGTAAAATTTATAGCCATGCGATTTAATTTTCAGTCAGTGTAAAATTATGAAACCCTTCATTTAAGGAAGTACATTGCAGTCAGCCTTCTGAATTTTCAGGTGGAAGCAGCAATGTGATGTAGTCTCATAAAGCATACTGTGAAACTAAAAATGTGCCAATGAGAAGTAGTGACTTCACTAAAAGTCACATGGAGAAAAGATACTGCTATTAAATTGAAGACTTCTCTGTTGTCCTACAAAGCATAGATCACACCTTCTCTGGCAAAAATCCTGTACCAAATATCCTAAAGTGATCATTGATGTGGACAAAAATTACAAGAGGCAGAAGTAGCTCAACTGTGCCCATGGACAAGCCACAGGAGTCTCTTCCGTTGTGCTAGGATGTCAATACTGGTTGTCAACATTTCCCTGTATTTAGCTTTACATCTGTCATTTCTTTCTCAATTGATTTAGACACTTAAAAGATATTTCAAATTCTTTTACCATGCCCTGGTGCCTTAACAGTAGCCTCAGCAAAGAAGGTACCTATTATTTTTTGTATCTGCAAAAGAGAGAAATTGTTATGCAATCTGTAAGTAAAAGCAGCAGAGAAATTAAAGCAGAAGCAGACTCAGAAGCACTGAGGTGCCTTTAAAAAACTTTAGTTTCTGGCCTGAGATTTCCCATATAAACTCTCCTAAGAAGCAGCTAGCATGTATGTTCTTCACATTTCTCCATACCCAATTTATTCCTGCAAATCAAACATACCAAAAGGTGCAGGATAAAAATGACTTTAAATCCTAAAAAAATCAAACTTCCCTACCCCAAACCCCTCAACCTGATTTTGTTGCTCCACTTGGTTTGCTACTGGAACTGTAATCAATTCTTGATGTGTGTTTCACTACCTGTAGCTCTGCTCTGCCTCCAACTCTTTCAAATAATTCCATGGAAAATGTGAAGAAGCATTTCTAGCCTTGCCCTTGCAGCTGGTCAGATCCAGAGGTCACTCAACACCATCCCTCTTTCCACAGCTGTCAGGCCCTACATAAGAAAATTAAGCCAGAAGAATAATTTTTGAAGACTAGAGCTCTGAATTGTTCATACTTCTACTGATAATTATCTGGTTTTATTTAGCATCTTATAAAGCAAGGCACAAATGTACAAAATTGCATCTACTAAATCAGATAATTTTTATATATATTTACACAATTACCATAATATAAAACGTGCTTTGACACTGTCATAGCACAATAGTAGTGGAATTGAGGACAACCTGATAATAAATACAAATACCAGGTCCTGGATTTCTGTTTGTGCTTCACCTGAAGGAACATATTCATATGCAGGTACACAAAGCAATCCAGCCACCATCCTTTATTTTCCACACCTCACACAGATCAAACTTTGTTGCTAAGAAGCTGTGGAAGGAGTAAAAGGCAGTAGACCAGCACCCAGAAGAAAATGACGAAGTAGAATAGCTCTGGCTGCTCAAAAATTGTAATTTCATGAGTTGGTGCTGGAGTCTCGCTTGCTTCCAAGTCCTTTTTGTTCCTGAAAACAGGGGAGAATTCAGTAAGAGGCAAGGAAAAGAAGAAAAAGCCTTCAGTGTTAATAATTACTGTGAAGATCAGAGGGTGGACTAAAAGACAACAGTTTAATGAACCTTTTCAGTCTAGTCAGTTGGAGGGCCCCAGCTGGACTAGGAGCGGCATACTGGGTGTTAGCAGTGTGTTCCTTCCAGAGTCAACATATGTAAGAATCCATCTTCTGAAAACTCCAGACAAATTCTCGGGTAGTTTAAGTACATGCCATTATATCACAGCCCTCTGATTTAAGATTTCCACCAGTCAAAAAGATGCCCTTTTATTTTCAGAACAGTAAACATAGCACTGGGCAACACGTCACACTTCCACAATTTCGCTTATACACTGGATCTGACTTGATATACTTTCCCCAAATCATCTACTTTCAGAGCTCCTCATGCTAGGCACTAGAATATTAAACAGAAAAAGCTCAAGACTTCCAACCAAGAAACCAGCTGGCAGTTGGGGGTTTGCAGGACAACTCCAAAATTTCAACTTTCCACATTTCCAGCTGTGGTTCATAATGGCAAAGCCCGATGGATTCTGCCAGCACCACTGAGCTCTCACAAAGACAAGGAAAATCTTATTTTAAAAGGCACAAGATGATACAATCATTTTATAATTTTATAGTACTGTAAGAAAAACACTCTGGTAAACTGTTTTTAATCTACTTTTGGAGAAAAATGGTGTTTTTCTGGCTTGGGGCATCCTACTGGATATATATACTTGAGTATTACACAAAATTTGCTTAATATCAGCAAATTGTACAACTGATACAACTGTAACAGCTATTTGTGTATTTTTTTTAACAGAAGCATAAGTGAGACCAGGCCAGTGGATCTTGATAATATTTTGTATGTTTTCTGCATCTAAATATAACAACCATTTTACCTAAAAGTTCTGAGAGGTACTATGCATACTATACTATTGGTATCAGCTAAGAGGCAAAACCTAAAGTGATCCTTTCTTATAGATATTTAGACCTTAATACCAAAGGGATGCACACTCTGTGTTCATGACATGTCACCCTAAGTCTAAACTAAGCACACATACAAATTATCAAAACTCATAGACGCTCCAGCAGAGGCCAGACCTCCACTGAAGTAATTGACTTTCCCTGGCACTGATCTCACTAAACATTGTTTTGACAGTCTTCCAAACCTGGAAGGAGTCATCACTGCCAGAGGGCCTAACATTTTAAGTTCTCTCACTCTTTTCTCAGCCTGGGATATCCACCACATGGGGAAAATGCTCAGAATCTTGCTTAGACAGCTGAATCTTTCAGGTCAAGAAAAAGCAGTTTAGTCAAGGGACGGACTGAGCAATAGGGAAATTTTGTATCTTACACCCATGGGAAATGTGGACTCTGAGCCATTACAGAAGACAGTTGCTACCATTGTAATTAATTTCCAGCTCCCTTTGTATCACTGCTAGTAGTACCTAGAGTTATGGATTCCTTGCAAAAGTCTGTCTGAATAAGAATCACTCACCCAATGATTAATGGATTTTCACCCATATCTGTCATCTTCTCCTCGTTTACACCATAGGTTTCCTTAAACAAACCAGGAATAGGTTAGATAACAAAAATAAAATTCAGCATCTCACAAAGGTGGTAACTGTGTATTTTATGCAAATTGTAACTAATGTTTGCTCAAATAAAATGAAAGTGTGCTTATAAACATATTCCCTGTCAGAACATCCAGCACTGCAGTCTGGTGCACACATAGAAAAGGAAAAAAGTTGTGAAATAAAATTTTTTTACTTTCAACTGCTTTTATCAGTTGAATAAAGCTCCCCTCATTCAAATGTATTTCCACTAGCTCTGACAGCATTGCAAAACTAAAGCATCTGTGTGAAACCTCCCTTTCATTGAACATTGGTGGCAACATTTTTTTTTAAACTCCAAGATGGTCAGAATTTTATTTTTGTGTTGAGAAAAAGCCATATTCCTACCCTTGCTCAGCATGACCAGATTGCTGATGCTGTCCCTTCCTTCTGACTTTAAAAATAAAAATCCAGACCTCAGCTGTATAGTGTGCTCTCAAGAAGCCAGTATGAATCACATCTGTCATTAGGGGCACAGCTGCATGTTACAACTAAAATTCTTTCAGGGTTAGCTGCTGCTACTGATAATATAATACACTGCTACTGTGAGGAAAAGGGACGGAGCCCAATTTTTCAAAAACAGTGCTCTTCAGGAGACACCCAGCATTTTTGCAGGGCTGAGACCAGGGCACCAACATCATACAAAGAATGAAAAACTAAAAGAAACTGTGGCAGCGAACAAAGGCAGCTTCAAACAAGCAAAATGTTGCAGCTATACAGCTATGATGAAGTAAGATTTAAAGTTACAATAGATTTAACTGTAGTATTAGGTACTCCTTTGTGAATTTGTTCAAGGTTCAGTAAAGTTTAGTATGTATTTAGGAGAGTTCAGTAAAACTTTGCAACTATGCCTGGTTTTAGCACTAAAATTATTAGAAGTCACAAGACTTTCATACTGTCACAGGCCTTTTTACAGTGTGTGAACTTCTGGAGTTTAAGAGAACCAGAGAAACAGCAATAAATCAATGTCCACACTTACCTCCTCAGAAGCATTACGAGAAAACCTTTTTCGGAGATGAATGTTGGCATCACTGTCATTGCTTCTGAAATGTATGTAAAAGCAAAGTTTTTAAATTCATAAAACTAAGTTAAAAAGAGACACTGCAAATGGACATGACAGCTTTAAGCTACACAAAACCACAAATATGCATTGTTGCATGTATTAGAATATGGACTGGAATTTATCAGTAACATGATAAAAATGGCTTTGGGAAAATCTGACCCACAATAAAAAATTCATATGCTCAAAAAGGAATCTTTTCTGAAAAATTGTATTTGAGAGTATTTTTGCACCTTTGACATCATTAAGTGAGAGTATACCCAAGTTTTACGGCCATTGTTATAAACAAAATTTGGACTGACAGGGAACAGAAAGCTTGAAGGGGAGAACAGGCTTTTTTAAGCAAACTCAAATTCATTAGAGTGCTCCAGTGCTAAGCATCAACAAATTATGGTTCATGTCCCACTCAAATAGATTACCTAAGAATAAATTAGAACATAAGAAAAAACAGGAGTGAATGGAGCAAAATTAGCAGAGTATGTCTGTACTGGGCCTGGCTGGGCTGCAGTTAAATTTTTGTAGAGCAGCCCTGCTAGTGCTGTGCTTTGTACTTGAACCTAGAACAGTGCTGGTCCCACCCCAGTGGGCTGGGGCTGGGCAAGAGGCTGGGAGGCAACACAGCCAGGAGAGCTGACCCAAACTGACCAAAGGGCAGTGACACATGCACTTGTTCTTGTATCTGTCTTCTGAAGCAACCACTACACCCTGCTTCCCAGGAAGTGGCTGGACATTGCCCTGCTGACGGGAAGCAGAGAATAAGTGAATTTTTTTTGGTCTTCTTCTAATTTGCTTCCACACATGGCCTTTGCCTTTTCATTGAAATGCCTTAACCCATGAGTTCTTCATCTTATTTTCTCTCTAACACCTCATTTACTTGTTCATAACTGGAAAAAACATCCAGAAAGTATCTACTGGAATCAATCTGTGTCATGCTTCCACATAATATCACAATGCACATAGACTGTTTCATCTACATTACAAAATACTCTCTCTGTTGGAAAAGCAGTTACAACACTTCCATGCTCAAAATGCACTGGGCTTCCACTTGAGTTTTGTGTGGCAAAGTTTGTAGCACAGTCAAATCAAGTCCCACTGAATCACTCGACATGTTTAAGAGAAACACAGGAAGAAGCCAATGAATCCCAATACTTCTTCCTAAAACAAGACTACAAGAAACATCCAATGCACAGGGCACATTTCAAAAGACCTGTCAGGTGTATTTAAGACAAAGTTAATGTGAAATACCTGAAAAATTCCTGGAATTCAGCATTTTCTTCCAGGTTATCTTGTGATAGAGTAGTAGTAGCAACTTCTGAGATCTGCAAATCTCCTTCAATCATATTTTTCCCTTCCTCCTCTTTATTACTGTTTTTTTCTGGTGTCTTTATGGCTATTGGTAAATCCTCTAGATGTTCTTCTATGGCCTGTTGAAATTAAGAAATGTTTTGCATTAGACACCAAGACTGATTCCCCACCCTTCCAAATATCTTAATGGTGCAGCCTACTCAGATGCTCAATTGCAGGTAGTATGAGACTGAAAGTCTCACTGAAGAGAATAAAAAAGCAATGAATTTCTTGAAAATCTTTTGGGATACACTGAGCTATAAAGTATCATCAGTCTGACATACATACATACATACATACATACATACAGTTGGAAAGTCAGATCTTTCTATTAAAAAGTCATGTCATGACATGGCTCTTTGAGGCAATTCACTAGACTTTTTTAAATCTACCCCCAATTAGTCCTTCAAGCTAACAGCAAACTGACTTCATTACTGTAGTTAATGTCAGGACCAAAACATGTTCAAGCAACGTGTCTAAGCAACATGTAGAGCAGCATTAAATGGACACTCATTACTGAAAAGCACTGTCGAAAATTACTGCACTGGAAAACATGTAAGGCACTTCAAAATTGGTGTCTGCAAGAGGAGATGCAGGAGCAAACTGCCTAAACCAAATACCCTCAAAATACCCACTTCTTTCTCCTCCTCCAGTGCAGACAGGCCTTCATTTTACCCACATAACGTATGCTACTCAAATTGGTTTTTTAAGTCTTTGTAGGCAAACTTACTTGGATTGAGCCAAAAATTATCATTGCCTGTATCCTTTCTTTAGAAACAATACTAATTTCTGTTCATCTCATTATAGATTATTAAAAATACCCTCTCTGGTAATCTTTTATGCCTAGGGATTATACAGTAACCTCAAACTATTTCAAAACATAATAAAAATTCACATTTTTGCCATACTATTAGCTAATTTTTTATGCTTAGGGATTACAGAAGCCTCAGATTATTTTAAAACATAATATAAATTCACATTTTTGCAGTGCCATTAGTATTAGGGTTTATTTTCTCTTTTAATGTCAGATTTTCTCAGGGATCTGCAATTCCATTCATTCCAGTAGGGGGCTGTGGCAAACAGTGTAATGGAAGGGGAAACCAAGCACATTTTAAATATTTCTCCCAAACACTGCAAAATGAAAGCAAATGAAAACCACTGGGATCTGATGCTAAGCCCACATATGTACACAAAGAAATGCTGGTAATAAAATAAAATAAAATACCTCAGGATCTTGTGGAATAGTGCAATCTTGATGGTTGGTGGCCTTATTGCCATCTTCTATTTCTAACTCTTCTACTAGTAATGGCACTTCTTTTTCATCAGAAGAATTCACGTGACTGCTTGTTTTTGTAGTTTCCTCCTCGCTGTTCTCAGTATCTGTTTCTGATGGAGGGGTACCCAGCTTATTCTCCAAGTCTGGCTCTGGAGCGTCTTCCTTGTAGTCTTGTTCTGGTAAGTTCTCGTCATGTAACACATCTGTTACGGCTTCAGAAGAAGCTTTTTCATTTCCTGTATCATAACCGTCGATACAAGGCTCGAGGTAAGCGTTCAGAACTGCTGATATGGGAACATTATAATGTGGGTAATAAAAGAGATCATGGGGTATCACGGATACTTTTGAAGAACTGGGTAGCGCTTCAGCTGCAGACTCAGCTTCATCACAGCTGTCCAGGTCCTCTGGAGTTTTAGGTACATCTGAGAGAGAGTCATCAGATGTTTCATGCTGTGCAGATAGTTCCTGTCTTTCAAGATTAGAACCATTCAGTGAACAAGACTTCGTTTCTATTGTCTCAAGGACCGGTGATTCCTTTGTATGTTCATCTTGTGGAAGTGTCTGTATTTCCTCATCAAGAAGATGGAGAACATACTTCTGCGTATCTTCTTGTTTTGAGGTATCTTCTGGTAAAAGAATTGAAGAGTGGGGTTTGCTCTCTTCTACTTTATTAATAGAATCATCTGTAAGTATACCTGAAGTCCAGGATAATGGACTCAAAGAAGAAGTATTGGCTGATAGGCTCTTGGTTTCATTGTCATATTCAGTAGGGGTTTCCTTAGTTAATTCTTCAGAGTATTCTTCAAAAGAGTCAACGGAATTTTTCTGATCTGTCAGAACAGCTGGAGAAAGGTCATCGTTCTGTTTCAGTGGATCATCAGAGATGCTCCTTTCACCTGGCATGAATTTATCATTTGGAACCTCCCAAGAGGAATTGGATTCAAAACTGACAGATCCTGTAATTTTCAGTGAGGTAGGCCTTTGAGGCTCCTCTTCAGACATTCCCTGTAAATCACCAAACACTTGACTCGGTTTCCCATTACAATTTTCAGAAATGGTTTCTGATGGGATTCTTTCAGGGATATCATGAATATGGACCTTTGGCGGAGCAGGATGACTCCTCTCATGATTAACAGTATACATGTTTTCTTCACTTTCGCTTAAAATCAAGATTTTGCCTTCCTTTTCTGACGGTGTGTCTTTGATGCGGACATACGTGGACTCAATTGGAAGCTCCTTGTCAGGATCTGTAAAGTCTTCCTGTAAGTGATGATATACCATTAGAAGACAAATCCTAGCTCAGGTACCATTTTACATTTCCCAAACACTATGGAAAGAATAAATATCTAGTCTTTCACTCCATTACCTTGTGAATGGCCAATTAATGACTCACTTATTTTGAAAGTAGGAAAACTAATTTGGCAAGTCAAGTGCCTTGAACAAAGCTCAATGTCAAGAAGGCACTTGTATAGGAAGATCAAAATGCAGACAAGCCTACTCCTCAGTTGTTAATGTATTCATCTCTCCCTGCTGCACCTGTGAAGACAACTAACTTGGCTTTTTGACATCCCAAACCCTGGGAATAACATAAATCTAACAACTCCAATAAATCCATAGTGAAATATATTGATATACCAGCTTATTTCCTTCCAACAGACTCTATTAAAAGAAAGTTAGTTTTTTACTTTGTCCATTAAAATGCCAATAAGTCCTAAAGTCAACCAATCTTATTGCTCATCTAATCTAATAATAATAATTAGATTATTACAATAATTTTAATTCCAATTACTTTAGTAATGCCTACCAATTTTATCAGCTACAAAATATATCCCAACTGTAACCTTCAGTCAAGAAATGAGAGAAAATGCCTGTTTCTCCAAAAGGCCTTTGCCAATTCTTGACACTGTCAGTCCTTGCTTAATCCTCAGTTCTTTATTTTTGCATCAAAGTACTGGTCATTTCAGGTGCAGTTTATTTCATGCTTATAATGAGTGCTTTTTACTGTTGTATTGACAAGGTTCAGATTTTGGTATCTTGTGTCTCATACCTGCTAAATTCAGACTGATCATGGCCCTCAAACTTGAGAAGATAAAAGTAAAAATTGAATTTGAAGTCCAATGGTTCCTTATAGACAAAGGAATAAATTTCAGCCTTATTTAAAAACAATATAGCAAAGCAGTAGAGTCCTATGAAACCAGTTCTAACCTCTGAAAGTTACAATTGGATGTAAATGTATAAAAGCACAATTCTACCTAAAGCATTTTAGCAATCACCAATGAAAGCCCATTTCACTAGATTTAACAAAAATGTGAAAAATTAAATCCAGGTTTGTTGTTTATTTTAAATAGCTCAGAAAAAAACCTAGAAAATAAATCTGACTTTATTACGTACACCAAAGCAAATTAAAGAAATGACATGAGATAGGAGTAAACACATACCCCTTCCAGCTCTGGGAAGTGCTCCAGAAATTGTGCCACATATGTCACAATTGACTGTTCATCGGGTGACTCCACCATGATATCTGTGGAGACAGACGCGAGGGGCTTGAGCACACACAGCTTTGGAACACTTGCAGAGGAACAGATTGTCAGACATTTATCCTGCCATTATGGTCACAGAAATAACTTTTTTTCTGACAGATAAGAGAGATGCTCTTCACTGCTGATGGCACTTGACAGAGTTCTCAACATCCTATTCACATTCATTTTTTCCTATTTCCAAACACATACTGAACCTTGATCAGGGTCCCTTTTCATCCACTTTTATACTGCCATTTATGCTGTTGTCACTAGACAGTTGAGTATTTTTGAGCGACAATACAGAGCTTTATTTTTAGCAGGATGGCCCGGTCTTCTACCAGGTGATAAAAGTGCAATTGTGCTTTCAATCATGCCATCAAGGCCTAACACTGGTCTAGGAGAGTTCAGTAAAAAAAACTACAAGAAGTCCATTTATACATATTTTGTATACACATACACACTTACATGTATAAATATGTGTGTGTGTATGTATGCACTGTAAAGGGAAAACTGGGAGATGCAAATGCATTTGAATGGGTATCTCTCCATTTGCCTGGTATGGCAGCCTTGCACACTTCATGCTGGAGTGACATTTAGTCTCTGCAGACTAGGTGTTACAGAATGGTGCTAAGGCACTGAGACACCCCTCAGCACAACAATTAATGCCCTCTAGGAATGCAGATGTCAAAAAGCATCTAAGCATGAACCAGGACCAGTGTACATAGCGAAAAACACGGTAAGATCTCTGCCCCCAAGGAGCTTACAAATATGACTGGAAGCATACAACTGCAAGCCACTGACCATTTTTATTTTTCTTATCAACAAGCTCAATACACTGATCACATCAGCAGCCTAATCACTGGGAGGTTTTTGGTAGGTATCACAATGCAATATTAATGAATTCATTATAGTTTTAGTGTTACCCAACAAAGCTGATAAAAGTGTTTTACCTTCTGGTTCGAGGAGCCGAGGAACACCCAGTTTATTCTGTGCTATGCTGAAAGCATCCTCCAGGTTTTCTCGTGCTGGTTTCTCTAGTGCATGCTTCATGTCTACCAAAGTACAATCTATGGCTTTTATGACGGCTAAGAAAGCAAGGCCACTCCTCCAACTACTTGTAAAGTCTTGGACTGCAACGCCATACCTAAATAGAAATACATACATTTTACATGGGTGGTTTGTTAGAAAATCCAAAGTAAAGGCATCATCATTTTCAGACTCCTGAAAGTTAAAACGTAAGGTTGCTGAGTAGCACCTGTCACATCTGAGATATTTTTGGATTTCAAAATCTAGAAATACATTCAGAAAACATATGGGTTCACAAACTGAACTGGCGTGGCTAACAGCTGACATCAACCTGCTTGTAGGAAGTAGTTAGTGAAAACAAAGCCCTCAAGAATTCAGCAACCACATTTAACATTCACAAAACCAAATGTCTCTGTGATTCCTGTTTCTGTTGCTCTCCAGCATTTTAATGCCATAGCTTGGGAAAACTTCCAGGATTTAAATATTTAAACACATAAGCATAAATTATTCACATTCCTGTGTACTTGGCCTTCTATAGCAGAAAATCTGCCAAATGCAAATGGTGTCAGCATATGCATAAACCACAAGAGTTTTAGATGCCCAAAGTTTTGGAGGAAAAAACAGCCATCAAACTTGCAATGGAATATAGCCCCAGAAGAGAAAATTCTGCACAGATCATGGGGTAACAGGATTACAATGATGCTATTATGTTTTTAATACTTCAGTTGCAAGGACAATTTTCTCTTATTAGATGTTTTCAGTTTGCACTCTTTGACTGGGCTGAAAAGTCTTTGGTCTTTACTTCTCAGGTCCTCACTTTTGTTGTACCACCTGTTAATGATGACTTCAGCATTATTTTGGACTAAAATTGTGCTTCCTCTATGGTTTGCACTGGCAGCAGTGAACTACAGATCTCAATGGGACAAGTTTATCTGCTCAACCAGCACCCTTAGTTTCCCTGGAGATAACCAAGGGATGATATGGTCCACAGGACCAAGTATTTAAGATGTAAATTTTTGTCTTCAACACTAGACACAGAGAATTTGTGTTCAAAGGCAGATTTGGACATATAAATCAACAGACAAAAATGCCAAATACTCACCTAACCAACTTCTATAAGTAACTTTAACACATGCCCTCTTTAAAACTCTCTGCCAGTCACTACTTCAAATAACAATATATGTAAAATACACTCCAAGCATTTGCATGTGCATGAGACATCTTACACTATAGTTTTTTAACCTGACAGCAATTCTGCCAGGATAAAGCATTACTACACAAAATGCTTTGGTGAAAGAACCACTTTTTTATTAAAGAGGAGAGAGATGTGTTGTGTAATGGAAATGAACTCAAATGTTACAAGTTCAAGAGTTCAAGAAGAAACTTAAGTTTCACCCCCTTCCCCTCTTTAATTCTGAGGAAGGAGGGACTCTAGTAGGGGCTCTGTCCTTCAAGGCAATTTGCAGCACACAGAGAAGCTTCCTCAAGGCTACTGCTTAATTTAAAAGGCTGCTGATAAAGTCTCTCAGTACATCTGTTTTTTCAGTTCATCCACTGGTTATACCTAACCTTTAATTAGCAGAAGATGTCAAATAGACTGCATGAAAGCCGGGGTCTGGGGAGCAGAGAATGATCCTGTTTTAAACAGCACCAAGCAGGTTAGTGCAAGTTAACATTTAACACTCAAACCATGGAGCCAGCAGTGGCCTTCAGGGTCAGATGGCTGCTGTAAACACATGGCCATAGTGAAACACCCCCTGCAGAGACCCTGTGCTCCCACACTTCAAAAGCAGAAGAAGCCACAGCACATGGTAACACACCCATGGGGCAGGACAGAGCAAAGAGACTCAGCTTCAAAAGGGCAGGTGGCAAGACACTGTTTCATTCAAGGGTTTGTTAGCTTACTTTCTGGTTTTCCTCTGAACCCAGATTAGAAGGGCCCTGATGGCTTTCCGCTGATCCTTCACTGTAATGGACATGTTTCTCTCCACGCTGGGAGTGCTGGGGGATGTGTCTGATTCTGGACCACTGGGCCCAGAGGACAGGCTGGAGGAGGAGGAGTTCCTGTTGAGGTTGCCTGTCAGCTCCTTAATCTGTAATAAAAGGTGAAATACACAGTGTTCTGCTTTATCACTGGCTGCATCGTGTCCTTGTTTTCATGCAAAGAGATCAGTGCCATATCTGAATTTTAAGTGATAATTATAAACCCGTTCATTTTAACTCTCAACTTGTATTTTACAAGCATGACAGCCAGCAGCGGCCCAGGCAACAGAAAGGGCAAGCAACCAGTTTGGGCCAAACGAAGCAAATTAAACAAAAAGCAAAGAAACATGTCCTTGAAAGAAAAATTAGTTTAACTGAAATTTTTCTCTTTACAGGAGTTGCTTGAGTGAAATGTTTTTAGTCCTGCAGCAGCACTCCTGTCCTTGATCAGCACTGACATTTGAGACTGCTGTTTTTGGGTCCCCTGTGCCCTCTGCTGCCACGGTGACAGGTCCTGGTCACACCATCTTTGCCTGTGAGTCTGCCTGGCCAAACTGGTTCTGTGCAGCGTTGTTCAGCCTGAGGAGTTCAGCCAGGGAGAGAAGCCCCAGTGCAACTTTGAGATCTCTTTTTTAACCTTATAGCCATTTTTTAAATCAGACCAAGAGAATGAAAGGACCTCAGAGTCTTACAAGAGTTGCAGAACCCTCCCTCTCTCTGTCCATTAGAATTTGGGATTGTCTGAAGGTAATTTTCAAACCATGTGTAGGTTAGAGAGCAGTTTTAATCTAAGCCTGGGGATAAATAAACTTTCAGGCTCAAATACGTTTTATCAGTTCCAGGTCCTTTGAGATCTTTCATATGACCATGTACATCAGTTGCAAATTTTTGCCATGTTGAGTAAGTCTCCAGAGAACAGTGATTCTAAATGGAATTTCCCACCACACTGGACCAAATCCAGAAAAGGTAATTGAAAATAAACTGTGACCTGGAACCAAACCCAGGACATTGGTTCAGATCCAGGGAATCTGGAACAGAACCCTGAGAAGGCACAGGAAAGAAGGGAAAGTAGTAATCTGAAGCTCTAATTCAGGTCCAAGTTAAATGAGGGCTTAAATTGTCTCCAATTTACATCAAAATAGGTCCAATGAAGTAAAATGAAAGCAGCTGCAAGTATAAAATTAGTGTATATTAGGAGGGAAAAGCTCAGGTTTAGCATGATTAATTATGTTCTTTAGGATTAAAAATCAATTTAAAAATCACTATTCAGCTGGAATAGATGGATACCATGAAGACTGATTACTTATGGTTAAAGTATTCAAATTTTATTACCTGAAAAAACAAGATTATATTCCATATTAGTCCAAGTACCAGAGAGGAATTTCCATCTGCTATTTCTGCTGCATCGATGCTAACAAGCTTTACCTGTAGAAGAGATCATAAATTCAGAGCCAAATTCAAAGCAGCAAGGTATATGCAAAAAATGCACTGAGACTACTGGATATGTACATACCACTTCTGCCACTGACAGGCCAGCAAAAAAGCAATACTGAAATCTTGTATCAATGAAAATTTGCCCTGATCACTATCACCTTTCTCCTGGAACTCCTACCTGAAACCCCCAGCATAGTCTGCAGAACAGAAGTGGACTCAGTTCTGCATTTTTGGGACTACAAATGCATTTTCTCCATTCAAAAATGGAAGAAGATGGGGCCCCCTCCAGTGGACCCCACTCATAAAAAGTAGAGAGTCATTTCTCATACAAAAATCTAAAATCCTAGTAAGATCTGCTTACTTCTTTTTTTCTATGCATCTCCTTTCTCCTTCCTTATCCCACCTTACACAGCTTGTCACAGAGTTCTGATTAAATCAGTTAGCAATGGATAGGGTTGCCTAATCCAAGCAAACTCTAGACTTTCCCACACTGAGGTTTTTTCCAGCTGATAACACCAGGATGTTATTCTCTTAGACAACACGGACTTGGTTTTGGCAAAGGTCATGGAGGAGGGAGGGAACAAGGAAGCTGTCAGTACTGCACATGGCACCCAGACCCAGTTAAAGCCCAGCAGCCCATTTATCACTGAGAAATCCCAGACATGGTGAATCACTCAGCAGGGCTCTACCCTGCTGCCCCAGTTCCACAGGAGCGGACACCGTCGGGTTCCACCCAGCGTGGTTTAATATCTAACCCCGAAGCTCTTGGCAGCCAAGGCATTTTGCCAGCACTTTCATCACCACCCTTCACTAACCGGTTTGGTTAAGCTGAAAAAAGGAAAGCAAAATAACTTTTTATCTAGTGGTTCGCACAACATTTTCAATCTTAGCAAGAAGATACCTCTAGTTGACATATTTCAAGGATCAGATTTCTTGCTAGCTCCAAGGTATCTGGCATGGGAAAACCTTTAAGACTTAGTACATTTGAATAGCAGTTTCTCCAAAATGGTGAGCAAGTCGCATTTATCATTACACTGCTCAGTGTGAGCTCTGTCCTCTTACTGCTGCTTATGTTTGTCACCCAGCCCAGCAGGGATACTCAGCTAGAAGATACTGGCTGCTTACTCTTGAGGGAACAGGAAGTCCATGGGAAAGTAGTTTTTAGCACTACTGATTTAAAAAGCCACCTGCATTCAAGGTTCCTCCTGCCTGGCCTTGCTGCCTGAGGACCTAGTGAGGTCCCGGTAACCAGATATGCTTCAGCTGCAGCTCTGCCAAGTGCTGGTACCAACAGAGAGAAATAATCTCATCTGCCAGTGGGCCTTAGCTGGATTTGGGTAAAAAGCATCAACTGGGAAACTGTTAAGAAATATGTGAATATGTAAAATATTTCTTAGCAGTTCTACAGCAGGACGTGTAGACGTACACATTCAGGGCCAGATCAGCCCCTACTGATGGAGTTTCCATAGGGAAGCTGGAACACCTGGAAGTTACTGGACAACTTCTTGACCTTTCACATCCTCTCCTGGGGAAAAAGGCAAAGGATGTTAAACCTCCTGCATCTACAAAGTCATAAGAGACGTGCTAAGACCTCACATCATGCTGATTTCTGCACTGGGGTTTGCAACAACTCTCCTGCATGACAAGCACTGCTGCTGGAGCAGGAGCTAAGCTCAGTGCAGGGAAGCAGCAAAGTTGCTGTTGGAGCATCCCATACAAGGCAGGGTTTTGCACACACTGATCCTTCCTCACCCATAAAGTTTAACCTTACTGAAGTCCTTTAGAGGAAATAGCCCAATACTTGTTTTCTCTTTCTGGAAGTTCTAGGTATAGAATGAATTGTTACATGGCTGGGGCTTCTCTCAACCCCATTACTCTCAACATTTTTTAAAATCAGGGAGTTTTCAACACACAGGCCACTTCCACAGGGCTTTGGAATAAACCCATCACAGGAGAAATAAAAAAAAGAAAGAATCATTTCCAGCTACAGGGTCTGATCACACTTGGTCACTTACACCTGTAGGCAGCGATGCTGTGGTAGTATAACACTGGCTATGAGGGAAGTTATATCCATGTAAGGCTTTGATTCCTGGAATTATGCATTTATATCATGTTCCTGGATTTCAATTTCTCTTGCCTTTGACTCATGATCAGCTGCTGCAGCAATCAGTTTACCAGATAAACACATGATTTCTAATAGTGAAAGTATTTCTGAGAAAAGAAAGTCATCTACCATCAGTGTAACTGAAGTAATGGCACTAAGACGCAGATCATAAAAATTACTTGCATTTCTTTTTATTTTCTTTTAATATTGGGTTCCTGATCCTTTAATCCCATTGAACTTTAACATATAAAATGAGCAAACAATCCTTGCTTTAGACTCCGTAGGTGTTCTTGTTGTGCATTTTTATGTGGCTTTTCAGCCTTGCTGCTAAGGTAAATCACAGCCTTTTTAAGCAATACACTCCTCTTACATACATGCAGCACATCAGATTAGCAACAATTACAACTTGCAGCATACATCAAGAGAAAATATTAAGACCAGAATTTGAAAATACTCACATTACTGTCCTCCAAGAACTTCAGTGCTTTGGCTATGTTGTTCAAACGAAAAATGCGATGGGTCGAAGATTTGTATTCGTGCATCTAGATAAAAGAAGTGCCACACTGTTTTTAAAACAGAAATCATTCACCACATCATACAAAGCTTAAAACACTACAAGCACTGAGGCAAAATAAAGCTAAGGAAATCTATCTATGAAAAATTATTGCCATCTTTTGTAAGTAGTAAAATGCTTCAACTACACGATTGTAGCAAACCGGGTTAGCAACCAGCTTTCCTGCTCTCCAGATGTTATCACTCTTTTGGACCTGCCACATTGATTATTTATGTAATCACTCCCCAGGCATGTTCGGTCACAGGATCAGATTTGCCTGAAAATTCATAATAATAGATTTTCTTTTGTCTTGAATTAAATGAAATTATCCTAATTAGGAAGCATGAGCAATTTTAATAGCAGGCACAGGCAGGTGGGAGGCAAAAACCTTCACTTTGGCAGAAATGAAAGATTTTGCATGCCTGTCTCTCTGCAATTCCAATTTAGCACACTGTTTTTATCCCATGTGTGCAGAAACAGCTAACAAGAAATTCGGCCAGCTGACCTTACCCCCTTCCCTGACCTCCTCCCTGACCTTCCAGGGCATGGCCTAGGGTTTCCCATGATGTATCTTCCCCTTCAAATCCTTTCAAGCCTGGCCCTCGATGCAATCTGGGTGAATGCACATACAGACACTGCTGCTTCTGCTGCAGCTCTGCCATACTTCATGAATATTAAAATATACTCTCGACTCTGAATGTGTGAGCACATATTCAGAGGCCATTCCTGCTGCAGGGTATGCAGGTGGTCAGTCACTACAGAGCATCATTGCCAGGTGCATCTGCAGTGGTGAGACAGCTGCTTCTCTTACCCAAGTGTGATAGCCACACACGGGAGAGTTGATGACAAGATTGATGGAGAAAAAAAACATTAAAGTCAACTGTAACTGGGCATTTATATTTGCACTGGGTGTTCCATTTCTGGTGCATGGAACTTTACAGAGCTCTTACAAAGAAAGGAGGAGAGAAGAAGTTTCTGATTAGTAAAGCTTTGCCCTGCTGATTTAGACCACCATATTCGTAAGACTAATGAAACCTGAGCCAGGATACTAGAATTAAACTTAGACCTACAGCAGGCATCAGAAGACCTATTGAGTGTCATAATGATCTTAGACAAAATAGAAACAGAACTTACAGATTAAAAAAATGATACAGCCAATATGTGTTTTCTTGGTAATGTGACTTGGGTAATCTCCAAATGGAATGTGTGAGCATTAAAGTATTAAAGCCTTAAAAACCCTAAGGGGTAGGAACATTAACACTGATCACACACCATTTACACCTCATTGTTATATATTTCCTTGAAATCTACATTACAGCTCAGGACACCTGCCTGTATGGAAATGACAACAAAGTTGCTGAAATTCTTACTACTTTATGCAAGACATGGACCCAAATTCACCCTTATTCCTTGGATGTCCAGGCACTGTTGCTTGTAACATATTGAGCTCCTATGTATGGAGGTTTCTCCCTCTCTGTACATACCAACTTTTGTCCTGAAAGGACTTCCAGGAGTGCCATCAGGATTTTGCCATCTTGTATATCAATAAACAAGTCTTTCACTTTCAAAGGAGGCTTGCACTGTGAAGAAAAGAAACCAGGTAGTTTTTAAAGCAGTACTGTTTGATAAATCACCATGATTTCAGAGAGACAGAAGGAGAATTTTACAAGACAGAGATACCAGAAGTAAATCATAGCCTGCAGTGAGAAAGAGCTGACTATTCTTCACATTTGTGGCAATTCTGTCCTATGAATGTTGGAGCTAAAACTGAAATAATTCAAGGACTAATTCCAGATTTCCCATAACAGAACCTACCCCTAAATACTATGCCTAAGAAATAACCACCCAAGGATTGGGTGCTGATCCCTCAGACTAAGACATGTCCAGCAGAAGCAAATACCACTTTATGCAGAAATAAGCCTGTGATCCAGACAGCCACAATGTCCCTTCCCATGTGAAAGGCTTCTGGTGGTTCCATTCTGTCTCCCAGTATTTTCTAAGTACTTAAAAAGCAACTTCTTATATTGTGTCTCTCTTTTCTCAGCAAACTCCTCCAAAAGGAACCATCTCCTCACTTCACCACGGTGTTGGTCGATGTGTGCACTTCAAGGCACACAGCCAAGTCAGCTCAGCCCTTAGGGGTATTCCCAGCTGCAGCAATTACACTTTGCTCAGGTGTCACTCACGTATCCCTAAAGAGCCCAATCTTTTCATCTTTGCTTGGGCAATGCACTTGTTTGATTCAGCACTGCTCCTGGCAACTGGGGCCACACATTTTCATTACTGGTCTTCAATCTAGCCAAGAGTACTAAACAATACTCCATGAAAGAAAGCAAAGTATCTTTCATTTCAAAATTAAATAATTTATCTGAAAGACTAAAACCCAAACACTTTCTATTCTTTCAGTACTTAAAGCAAGACCAAACAGAACTCAGAAATTCAGACTACTCCCAATTATCCCATGACCAGCAGAGCCAGATCCTCTCAAAAGATGACCCAAGTGGGATCACACCAAAAGTTTCTTGAAGAAGTACAAGAAGACTTCATTGCTGCCTCTAAAAAAAAGAAGCCACTCTGCAAGAAGTGCTTCTTTGAGGATAAAGGCAGAAGCCACCTTTCTCAGTGAGTGTCCTCAGGGAATCGTCTGTAATTAGAGACAGCTTTGGTGAAGCTCTCATTGTTTACATGGTTATGTTTATTATGCCACTTCCAGGAAAAACATTAATATAGCAGAAGGCTTTTGACCTTTCTCCGGAAAAGCATTTTTATTTGTTGAATCAGAGAGGAAAAAAATTTGTATGAACTCCAGAGAAATCTGACCTGCCCACAAAGGTTCTAAGACTACATATGCCTGGCACAGCAGAATTAACAGCACCCTACAGCCTTTTTCATGATATAATTCCTTCTGTAAATCAAAGACCTTCTTTACAGTCAAATATTTGACAGCCCTTTCTGACAAGTTCCAAAACTGCAGTTAGTTTAAATCCCTAGAGCCTGATTCACGAAGGCATCACGTAACACTGTCTTCGTTCTGAGAGGCCTTTGGGAGCAATTGCTAGTCAAAACATTTCCAACTAGCCTTATTCTGATTTTTCAGTGAGATTTAAGAGGATCCCTTTATGCCTTCAAAAACACTCACTGCAGAGTAGTGGACTTAAGCAACTATAGATGTGATGCCTTTCTTCTAAAACCCCTTTACTTTATTGTGTCTGAAATGCAATCACTTCTCAAGAACTACAGGAGCTAAACTGAGACTCAGCCCAAACCTAGTCCCAATCTGTACTTTTTGAAATTTATCCACACATACTAAAGCATTGCGAAGATCAAATACCAGTCCAAGTTAGGGCTTCGTCTAGATCAGGAAGCTGGTCTTATTCCTTGATCCTGCACTAAGCATTGCTGCTGTCTCAGTAATATTAGGAATTTTTTTTGCCCTTTTCAACCTCAACAGCAAGAAAAACGTTCTCTGTCTGACACACTACTCAGGAGAGGTAGTCCTAATCTACTATCGATAAGAACAGTAAATTAGGTCTAAAAGCCATATTATGGTGTCATTAAGAAACAATTGCAACTTAAAGATATGATGTCCAAACATTCGTTCTCTGATGTAAGTGTCTATGTGAAGATCCCATCATATTGCTCCCCATAACATGTCTGACAAGGAATTACTGTCTTCCATCTTGAAATCTGGGATGAAGACAGGTTCTGAAGAACAGCTGTCTTTGGCCATGATTCCTCAGATGTTCAAACTTCCAGTCCAGCAAAGAACACAGACATCATCACCTCAGAGCCTCGACCGTATTTGATTTTATGTGGGTGCATTCTGTGGGAATATTCTACCCTCATGGTAACAGTCAGTAGCATTAAAGATTTAAATGTACCTGAGATGATAAATGCTGGTCAAGCATTCATTGTGCCCGAAAACAAATTTTAATTAATCCAGAAACAGTCTTTGAGCTTCCCCTCATTCTCCTCCAAATGTCCCTATGCACAGAAGTCAACTTTGTTTCCAAATTTTAACTGCTTGAAAGGGAGTTAACTGCAATCTGTCTATGGCTATGTCCTTGTATCCCAATACCAAGATTGTTTGTCAGTCTTACCTTTCCCAAATGCAGGTTTATCCATCTGGTAAAGGTCCTTTTCTGTACATTTTCACGTTCAACTAGAAATATCAAAAACAAAAAACAGCATTTAAGTTTCCAGAAGAGGGAAAACTGGTAGGAAATTTCAGAAACTGATGCATGAAATAGTTAGAATTCATGAGAACCCTGTGAATAAAACAAATATATTCTAAATCAGGAGATACAAGGTTGAGTTTCAGTGTTTTATTCAGTTTCTTTGCCCAGACATGAGCTATACATTTGTAGATGCATTTTAAAGGCAGGAGGAAGGAATTTCTCTTAGTTCTGCAATCTTCAGTGTTCAGCTTCTGGGAGGTGAGCATTTATGTGCTGTGCACAGCTCTCCAGTGTTGTCACCCTCTGAGCAGGCAGCTTGACCCTTTTATGTCAATTTATAGGATTATTGCTCTGACACCGTCTTGCAAATTGGGCTGGCATGGATTCCAATGTACTTACTTGGATGCACAAGGAAACAGGACCAACACAACAATTTTGTCTTCATATTTATAAATCAATGAAAAAGCCTCATGAAACCCCATCTTCCCGGTCTCCTAACTAGTGCATTTAAAATCAGAATTCCAAGTCCCTAAACTGAAGAATCATTTTATTTATATTGCAGTAAGACTAGGAGTGCTTGTTCCTTGCCAGAAGTGCTGTGCATTAGGTGCTGTACAAACAGCTCGTGGGCCAGCTGAAGAGTTTTTAATCACATCTGCCATTTCCTGAATCCATTTCCATAGTGAACTACGGCAAGAGTGTAAGGGGAATCATATTACTGACCAGCTTTCATTTACCTTCTAATATAAAAAAGTAAACCATATATTTAATATAAATGAAGTAGACTGTCAAAGTAATATTTCACTTTCAAGACAATTATTCTCAAGTGGTTCTCAAGTTTCACTTGAATTAAGGAAATCTGGCAATTTATGAACAGAACCCATTAAAACTAGTTATATGCTGTATTTCAATTTACTCATAGAGCGTATCAAATATATTTTAAAACCATTTTGTTTCTTCAGCCCTACAAAAACAGCTAACCTATCTACTGGGAAATCACATTCTGTAAAAGGCTGGGTTGTTTTTATTGGTCAGACTGATTATAGGCCAAGCAGTAGCTTCTGTAAATCAAATTTTAATATTGTTCTTTTTGATCATTTTAACCAAAGGGTCAGCAGCCTCCAATTATTTGTATAATTGTTTTCCTTATTTCAATGCATTGGAATAGAGCTTTTCAGCATGAAGTACATCTGTCACTGATGGCCATTCAGGCCTTTTAAGTCTTATTCCATAAAACCTGATTTTCTCCAAGACTGGGTAAAAAAAGTCATTACCCTTTAAGTGCTTTAGAAAACACAGAAAATGCCAAACTAATTATTGCTGTTGGCTTTTCTTTTAAAATGTCTTAGAAGAATGTGCAAAGATTTGAAACAGCTCTCTACAAATGAAACTGTAAATTATATTAGGATTCCAGAGTATCTGTAAAAGACCCACAGCATTTACCACCTACAAATCCCAAGTACAATAAACTGAGAGATGTGTCATGTATTTCTCAGGCTTCGCTTCCTTCAGCACCTCAGCCCCAGAACTGGCTTTCCATGCACTCACTCCCACAGCCACGGCTGAGCAGCACAAGTGCTCTGTGTCACCCAGGGTGTAACTTCCACAATCGAGCTGTTAAAATTAACCTTTGACAGTGGGTGGAGGTTAAGCCAGAATTGTTCCCAGATATACTCCTTTCTGTTCAAATACAGGTGTTGGTGCAAAGGGGAAGGCAGAACAGGCACAGGAGCTAGCAGCAGGTAACAGGACCACCTATTAAACTCGTCTGAAATGCTCAGGAGTGCTTGGATGGGCACCAGTGCCAGGCTTCAGAAAAGAAAAAGGAGACCTTATCCAACGAGCGGGATATACAGATTTCCAATGTCAACCAAAATCAAAAAGGAAACACAGAAAGGTCACAGAAGCAAATATAATGTTTTCTGGTATCATCGGAGGCTTGGTTTCTTGTCACATTTTTCACCAGTCACTTTGGCAACCTTCACTTTCAGTGTAAATAAGGATGCAAAAGAGAGCTGTGTTTATTTACAGATCATCCATAAAACTGAGCACACACTGGCTCCTAATTTTGCTGCAGAAATTCTGCCATTATGCAAATTAGGAGCTGCACATATGCCTCAAAGGATGGGTGAGCCAAGCTGGTATTACTGCTTTGGGAAGCTCACACACCAAACATAAAAAAAAGGCACATTCAGGAAAGCACTTGCATACATTGACAGTTTTCTGAGATGAATCTGTCTCTATGGCAAACAGCTTCTTTCCAGGAAGAGTGATGACCCCAGAACAGGCACTATTTGATTATGTAAAATTCTAAAGCAGCAGTAACTGGAAGGGGAAGAGGAAAGGAGAGGACATGTGTTTATAAAATCCCTAAGGCAGACAAACCCCTAATGCAGTCCATATGCTCGATGGCAGAGTTAATGGGAAAAGTTCAGCACAGGTATTTACTGATGTGTGCCTTTAACTGCTGTTCTGCTCCGGCCTTGTGGACCTCCCAGTTTCAGTACAGCCCCTCTTCTCCACAATCTTTTCATTTAAGACAATTGTAGAGACTCTATAAACTTTATGCAGTTTCTATAAATTAAATCAAATCTTTTTTTCTCCTTCACACCTACTATTATATAAAAGTGAAGAAAATCATTCAAGTCCAAAGTTCCTATGCTTACGTATATAGTTTACTAAAACTGCACCGTGTTTACTGGGCAGCTAGAGAGCAATAACACTATTATAAAATAATAATTACACCCACCATATGGCTGGCCTGCACACAAATCCTATACTGGAAAAGAAGGATGCCTGCTGTGAGGGTTGAATTGAAAGATGTAATGCTGGAAGGTAGTAAAAAGTCAGGAATTGCCTTTTTGATTCAGCTCAGCTCAGACCTTGACATAAGAGAAAAATTATAGGGACAAATTCTGACCACACACAGAAGCTGGGTCTTCCACATTCTTCCAGTAAGTCCACCTACAACATGCTTTCACAGGAGGGTGTAAGAGGCACAGCATTTGTATCAAAGTGCATGGGTATCAAAGTGCATGGGCTCTGACATGCATTAACTGCAATAGTTTAGAGGGAAAGAAGCCACTGGAGAAGGAAAATGTGTACTGTTAGGATGAGGAACCTATTGTATAACCCACACAGCCCTCTGCCCCACAGCTGTATCCTAGAGGACAGCAGAATTTCGCAGAATTTGGCTTAGCCCCAGTAGCTGCACTCTAGTCAGTATTCAATATCCACAAAAATATACTGCTTTGTAAAATCTTATGGCAAAGGCAACTAATTGCTCAAAGAGTAAAACTAAGATAGTTCAAAAACCACTTGGGCAAAATTCAAGGTTAAACTGCTAATGCACAAGGGAGCACGGCTGCTTTCTTGTGTGGCACTATTTCCTTCCCCATCAATCTAGAAACTCCTCAGGCATTTACTAAGGCCATTTCTCCCCCTCTCAAATCTCTTCAAAGGTCACCACTGTTTGCATCACCTGCAGGAAGCTGACGCCTAAGAGCCTCTACGTTCAACAGCAAATTGAAGATAGCAAATATTGATTTGCTTTTAAATACTATTTATTCTGTTGTTGTAGAACCAGTTATGAATAATCCTCTGAGGCACACCACCACAGGGCTGGGCACTTCAAGGAACTATGAAATATGGAAGCTGATTTGAGTAGAACACTTGTCAGTGTGTAATTGCATAGCTTCAGGAAACTGCTTGATTTGCATGTATGGATATTACTCCCAAAGCAAAGCAGAAGGTCACTTAAATTTGCTTCCAAACCTATTAGCATTTCATCTAGAATATCATCATCAAATGATGTTAAAACCTTCACAACAGGCCAAGCTGGCTTGTAGATCCACTTACAACTTACTTTCTGGACATCTTGCCAAGTTCGTTTTATAATAAGCACAAAATCCAGCTTCCTTGTTTCTACCACAAGCTCAGCCTCTCTATAGATACGCTTGCTATTAACAAGAAGCAAGTCTTCAAGATGGAAAGCTGGTGTTGGCCACCTGACTTTGACAGAGGATGCTTTAACCACCCTTGGCTTCAGAGGCAATAAGTTACCAGGATAATTGCCCCATATTCACTTCGTAAGTACCCACTGGCCACCACAGAACCAGTTCATAATGTGCACAGCTCTGCATGTATCCCAGCATTTGCCAAAGTCTTTGATCTGGAGAAAATGACACTTCTTATTACACAACAAAAACATACGGGAAAATGTATGATAATTAAATACTACAGCCTAACTCTAAAGTGCAACATGGTTCAGACACCCAAAGTCTTGGGAAATGCAAATTCCTCTCCTTCTGCCTTCCTCACCCCCAAGCCCCCGTTCACAGAGTTAAGCAATCAATCCGTCTCTAATGAACACAAATTGAACAATCCACTTTTGAACTCCAGGCCACTAAACAAAATGAAAACTGGGATTTTAAACTGGGTTTCATGGTGTTCCTGCACTGTGGCGCAGCCTAGGTATTTCTGATTACTAGGCATCATACTAACAAATCTGAATACTCCTTTCTCTGCAAACAGTATTCACAAAGGAAGCCTGACTGACATCTTAGAAAATGGATTTTACCTAAAATTGCTCATTTGAGATGATGATAGATGCAAGTAGCTGCCTACAAGCAAATAAAGACCATGCCATTAGTTACAGTACGTGGTCAGGCACGTACAGAATGTTGATGATAGATACCGGATACTGACAACCCTAAGGAAGCACGGATCCTTGTCCGAGAGACCTACTGTTCAAACACGATAGGTGGGACAAAGTTCAGGTGCACAGCCCAAAGACAAAGCACATGCAAGCAACATGTCTGACATGAGAAGGATGAGTAAAGGTGTACTGTAACAGAAGTAAAAGGGGGATGAGCAAGGGAGACTGGGTGCGGGGGTAGCAACTGACAGCAAAAGAATTGGAGAGTTTAAGATGAAATGTGTAAAGTAGGGCAGGGGAAAGTGCAATTAAATTTTGTACTTTTGTCTCATCTCAACACAGAGTTACATTAAACACATTGAACTATGAATGCTCAGAGACATAATCTCTATTATATGTTTTCACAAGAGAATGAAAACATAGCTCACAACATTCCTCTCGTGTATATGGTGCAGTCCAGCAACACTGCTCTGTGAGCACTCAGTACTTGCACATAAAAATCTCCATATTTGTAGGAGTGTGAATTTTACAGGCTTAATCAAAATATAAGGAATAATTTTAGCCAAGTTGCCCACAAAATTAATTTTATAAGCTTATGAATTCCTGCAAATTCTCTATTTTCCTTGTGCTTAAGAAGCCCCCAAACAGCTTAGAAGATTAATATAAATTTTCTGTTTGATCTATACAGGGGTTGAAGGCTTTGTTGTGTACCATATGCCAATTTGATGTAATCTGGAGCACATGAAATATTAAATCTTAAAAACTCTGGTTTTCTAAAGGAAACATTAACTACACTATATAACATGAGTCTGCTCTCAAGTTACCTCTTATGAACAGGGCCTCTAAGCCCTCCAGATGAAGTTGTTAAGTTAATTGTTTGTTGAAACTGACCCATTTATTAGGGTCCTTATTAAATTTCTATGGCAGGTGTTGAAAGCTTGAGGCTTTTTCATTCCATCAAAGTTGCAGAGTCCAAGTCTTATTGGTTCAAAATTCTTTAAAACTCAGGTTGGTGCTGCAGAACACAAACATTGTAAGATCCCAAGCGTTACATTTTCATTAGCTGCAGCTAAACAGGTTTCTTTTGGACTTCAGTGTCTGGTTATAACAAAATATTTACTGCTGCAATTGATGTATTAAGATTACATGCACCAGACAAATATAACAGGATGAATATGAGATTTCTAAAAAACTCTTAGTGTTTCAATCCTCATAATGTCTGAGACAGATGTTTCTCTTACCAAAGAATTAGATGAATTTACTTGTAAATTCTACTGGGCTTTGGAAGAGAAATCCTACATAAAATATTACTATTAGAGCTTATCAAAATAGCTTCCAATAAGAGAGATTTATATTTTCCCTTGAAAACTAATTTAGTTGTGGCAGATGGTAAAGATTCCCCTCCATGTACCCTTCAATCACAAAGCAAACATCTTTGTTCGCATGACTCTTTATAGACATGGGAAATGTTATTGAACAGATTAACAAAATTTCTCATTTACATACCAGGAATGTTACGAAACAAAATCTGACAAGGTTAAAAAAGAGAAATACAATTCTGTTCTGAACACAGAATGAAACAGACATCAGTGTTTACTGTGAACATTGCTGGACCCAAATAAAGTGTTAATTAGGTTAAATTCAATGGGTTTGAAATTGATCTAACAAGTGACTTAAGTGTTGATCCAGCAAGAGGTTTTCAGGCTGTGCAGAGTACTTTTTGTGGTTTATTACACACTGTTCAAGGATCATAATACCTCCTTCTGTATAAGAAAAGAAACAGGATTTGCTGTTACCAGAAATTGCCATTAGGAGAAATGCAACAACAACCAGTAACGTTGTAGTTCAAGAGCTGTTCCTCGCGCACAGTTCATGATGTTCCAGTCCTGTTTGCTGCATTAGTACTGGTTTCTCCAAATGGTTCATCTCCTGCGACTGCTGATGTTTCTCAAAGGGACTGGGGTCCCCAGCTCTGCAGTGGGCAAAATATCCCACTGGGATTGCTGGCATACTGAACTCCGCTTTAAAGCACAATGCTTAACTTCAATTTCAACCTCTTTCACCTTTTCTACCTACTTGAGTATAGCCGGTCCAATTCTCTGCACTCTGCACACTCAACAATAAAATCAGGAGCACCCTTCTGAAACTAACAAAATCATAATTGCCACCTTCAGCCACGTACCAGTTAGCCCTATCATCAGTCAGAGAAATGGCTCTTGAATCAAGTTCACATTGACATGGCTTTACTAGCACAGATCTTTTCCTCCCACATGGAGAAGAGTGTCCCACAGCCATATCAGTATCTGCACCAGTATCTATGTATCACTTCTAAGTGATCCCTGGCAAGATCTCCATTCTCATCCTGTGGCATCTCAAATGAAAAATACATCATCTTCCAGAAACCATCCTACATCCAGCAAGTAAGGGCTAGTCACAGAGTCCAGTCCATTCCATCTCCACTTTGCATTTACCTTGTTACGGCAAACCTAGAAAGCTTAAACTGTGAAGCATTCTTTATTCTTCACATTTTTTCATTACCAGAGAGGAAAAAAAATCCTTTTGGCTGGTTAACTTTGTTGAGACATCACAATCTGAAATGCAATAAGATATTCTGCTATACATCAGATCTGACAACAGTGCTAATGCCTGAATAATTTGAGATAAGCAAAGAAGCCAAACAAAACCCACATTATGTGTCAGGGTTATTTCTTGACATTCAGAATCAGATGATAACTAGCACGTGCTCAGAGTCCCACTGTTTCCTATATTTGTCAGTTAATGTTAATAGGGTGGTGGTTAACTGTATTTTTATGTATTTAAAACCATTGTAATTGAATTTGCGAGTAGAATGAAGAAAATGCAGGTGCAGGAGACCGGCAACACATCCGCTTTCCACAGAAGAGTGCCAGGCAGTTTCCTGGGCTTCTTTAGACAAACCAGTCTCTAACACAAAATTTGAACTCTTGCTATTATTAACTAGGATGTTTAAACCAGCACAGGATGGTACAGAAAGGCTGAGAAGACAACTGCCAGAGGTGTATAATCTTCTTTGGAATTTGCCTTTACCTGTGGGAAACTTAGAAGACAGTAGTTTCATTTTCTCAAATCAGGTAAGGAAAGGCAAACACAAATGTGTCACAGAACTACCTTGCACAAGCCCTGAAATCACAAAGAATTGCTTGTTGGGGTGCTGATGGCTTCTGGATTTCTCTTTTCTGCTTCCCCCACTGTCCCCAAACACCTCGAGATTACCCAGCCAGTACATTATCCAAACCAAGGAATGCTTACGAAGCCTTCTGGACACCACAGCACTAGAAGAGGTTCAGAAATAAAACTTAATTATATTTGTGTAGTACTGCAAGAGCAATAATAAAAGCCAGAAAGAGTAACCCAGTGCAGGGATCACCAAAACCTACTGGTGTGCTCAGGAAATGGAGCAGCCACGGATGGGTCTCCCTAGCGAGAAATACGCAGAATCCAGAGTCACACTGCCTTCTGCCTCTCTCCCACTTATTCATCCTTTTAATGTCTCTTACCAAAGCCAATAAGCAGCACAGAAGAAATACAGTGAGTAGCATGGTAATCAGGTGAATATTAGAAACATGCAGAAATACATGCAACTCTAAGAGCAAAAGATTGAAGAGATTTACGGAGATTAATATTAACTAGAGAAAAATCCTCTGGCTTTGGAGGAATAAGCAGATGCTTTGTTCATTGTGGGCCAGACATGTGATCTGAAGTAGAGGGCACAAGACTCTTTTGGAGGGACAGAGAGGAAAACAAAACCACAAGCAACATAAGAGGCAGGAGCTACACTATATAAGGTGCTGTAATGCAGCGCAAAGCAACCACCATTCAAAAATGGATGAAGGCAGACTGTAGGCTGCCACAGTTAGATTAAAATGGATAAAAAGCTGAACCACAGTAGAAATCCTTTTTAAGATGAATTTTACAAAATGCAAGAGCCTAGCAGTGATCTGTCCATGCTCCTGAGGAGTTGCCATTTGACGTAAATGACCTGTTGGGAGATATTCTAGGAGGCTTCAAGAGAGATACTCCTTTTCTAGGAAAGGGTGGCTGCCACTGAAAAAGTTACAAGAAGACCAAGGATGGCAAAATTCTGAGTGTTGAGTGAAGTCAATCATGCAGTCTCCCCCACAAGACCCCAAGCCTGGCCCCTCTAGCACTAACACAGGCTTTGTGGGCAGCGCAGGAGAAAGCCTGGTCCCCTCTGCACCCTGGTGAGCACTGCTTTAGGTAGCACAGGGAACTGTGACCTGCAAGTCCTGGGCATTATTCTGGGTGATGCTATCCAGCTACCAAAACTGAGCAGAGAAATTATTTTTCTGAAATCAGTAGCAGTCTTTCTTTTGCTCCAGCAGGCTTTAAGACCAGGTTATAATGTATGAAGATAGCTCAGAAATAGTATTGGCACAGCTTACCAATTAGTCAAAGCTAGAAGGTATCAGACAAAATCTTGGACAGGGTTTGGATTAAGGCCTGCAGTAACACTCAGAATCCCAGTTTTTCCTGAGTCTCCCAGAATGTGGAAAAGCAGCCCTCAAGTGACTGACTGATGCTCTTGATGGAGCTCCACATTTTTAGCTATATGCCTGAAGGCAGGTTTCAACAAATCTGCCAGGATGAAAACCCAAAGAAGAGCAATGTGTGTATGAGCTCTCTTGTTCTGAGGATCCAACAGTAAAACAGTACCATTTTATGGCATTAAACCAGTGAGCTGTAGACACTTCATGCATCTTCAACACTGACACTGAGATGCCTCCTTCCTTTGTTATTAAATAGTTCACCTGTAGCTTCCAGGACAACCATCACCTCTCTACCTCGCTATTTTTTGCAACTCTTTTCCAAATTTCAAATGAGAACATGGCAGGAACCATGAAAATTCACACTCTGTCCTTCATAGCCAACATGGAACATCCACTCAGAAGGAAAGGCAAACATAAAAGGATTTGGATTTAAGTGCCAAGCAAATATTTGTGTTATTTGTGGACGTTTCCAGAAACAGAATTTATCAGAGAGACATTCCTCATATACAGTATTACCCATAGCAAGAAAAAATTCCTTCAAGCTAAAACCTGTTACTACATAACTATATTCTGTGTTTGCACTGTACCTTCAACTTAATCAGCTCTGTCATCCTCCTTATCAGACTTTTCCATCCTTGGGGACAAGACACAGCAGTGTCTTCTGTTACAAAGAAGCAAATAGGAGCAGCAAGAACTTCAAGGACCAATTACCACACAAGCAACAAGCCCTTCCTTTAATATACTCCACAGTGGTCCTATGGCATCATCACATTTTTCCAAAAGGCCAGTTTAAAATTAAAAAAAAAAAAAAGCTTATGGAAAGAACACGTATTTTGTTGCTTTGAACTGTGCCCAACATGCGTAACGGGCCCTCCTGAGATGTGTTTAAGAGATACACTTCAAAACGGGACTCAAGCCATTTATTTGCTATATTAGCTTGTACTCAGAAGTTAAACTGATATTCCAGAGAAAGGTAGACCTTCCAATATATGTCACAGTCCCTGGTGAGAGGAATAAAGGCATTTTGGCAAGAGAGGAGGGCTAGCACAAGGGAGGGTGTCAAGCCATGTTTTGGCAGCAGAGCTGGCCTACTGTGTGCAGCAGCCCTTGGCCCAAGAACACTGACACATACAAACACTATCACGAGCTCACTCTTGCTCCCCACGTTGCACTGCCTTGCATCTCTCACCCCAAGCCCTAACAACAGGATTCTGGTTAGTGCATGTTCCTCCTGTTTTTTTTATCCATTTGCCATATCAAATCAGGAATGTTGTGCAATGGGAATAACGCAGAGCATGAGGGCTGACAGCATTCCTGCTGCTGTGGGAGTCAGAAGAGCTCTAATCAGTCAGCTTCTGTTCTGCCTCTTTTTCCTCTCTCTGACAGGCACGCCTGCCAATTTCAGCCCAGAGGAATGCCAGTATGTGCTGGATATGGTTAACAGGTGATACCTCCACCTTCTTTAGGCCTCCAGTTACCTTTAGAGCTGGAATGTGCATGCTCTCCAACAGGGAAAAATCAGTACCTTAGCCTCCATTTTTCTTCATCCATAGGACATGAGATGGATGGATGAGCACCAGAAGAGGACAGTGAGGACACCGCTGCTGTCAGGACTACACACTCCAGTTCCTTACGGCAACTGAGCTGGACAATCCAGTTAAATAGGAAAAGACACCAAAAGCATAAGGAAGGCTTCACTGCACACAGACCCTCATGTCTGAACACCTCGTCACCAACACTGAGATCAGGTGAGCTAGTACATTGCACTGTGGGTGATGGGATGACAAGATTTCCTCACTCAGGCCCTGTCTATGCTCAGACCTAGAGACTTCAAAGCTGTTTTAGGACTGTTTGTACATGACTTGTATAAGATTCTTTTATAAGAAGCCCAGGTATCGCACAGAGCTGTGTTAGAGCCAGGACAAAGCCATTCTGCCTTTGCATGGTGCTTTCAGGTGAGAAGCCTTTGCAGAGGGTCATGGTCCTATGCAGCAATCAGTGCCTTGCCTTGCTCATGCCATCCAGCAACTGCTTCGTTTTGAGAGCCTGGTTTTAAGTTGAGAAGCTTAACTCTTGTGAGGAGTTGCTACTCTTTACAGCTGTATAACATGATTTAAGGTAAACGAAACATTTCAGAAATATGAGACATGACTCATGGATTTTGAGAGACAGAGTTCACATATCCCCAGTGTGTGTCATTTTGAGATCATGGAAAGACATTATTAAGCATTCCAAGGACTCTGGCAGGCTCGAAGTGTGCATGGCAATGAGCACCATCAAAGCACTTGCAGCACCCACAGTACAAGCCAAGTCATACCAGAGAATGGAGTAATCATGACTAAAACATGATCATACAGCCAGTTCCCCTCAGGATTAGAAACACAATGAAATCTTCATAGAGAAAAAAAAATAATCAGGAATGCAACAACCTGATTGCAGCCTCTTGCATGGCAACAGGAAAACACCAAGTCTTTAAGCAAAAGATGCTACTTTGAAACTGAGGTATCATTAAAAAAATAAAATTACTCTCAATGCAAAACAGCATTTAGACTCTGCTACAAAATATTGCTAGGAAGGTCATGGATACCAGAGTATGACCTCTATCAAAAAATCCTATGTAAAGTATGTCAAGGAGAAGGCTCAAAATCTTAAATGCCTGCGGGAATTCCTTTCAGACCTTGGGCAAATTTTAATGCTCTGTGCTTCTCATCTGTAACAGGGAATCATTCACACTTTGAAGCCAACTTGAAACTGAACCCACAAACACTGACTGAAAAGTCAGGCCTTAATGTTTAGAAAATAAGGAACTCATAAGATGACTTTGATGATGCATCTATCCAACGATACCACGACTGCTGATCAACAAAATCATTTGCACAGCCAGCGAAGGAATGCCAACAGGACTTGATACAAGTGTGCCTCTCTTGTGCTAGTTTGTTTGCACCTGGATAAAGATTGACCCCAGTGCAGAAAAGTTGTAATGATAGAAACACGTTTTACCTACTAACCCTGGAAGTTACTGATACTGGAAGTAACAGAGGAGAAAATGTTACAACTGAACTTCATCAGCAGGACATTCTTCCCTTGTGCACCAACATACAGTCATAAGAAAGTCACCATAAAAGTCAGATGGGAATTTTGGTTTAGTGTAACTTTTTTTTTCATGGTTACCCTTTAGTTTATTTTTTCCATTAATAATTATGACTGCAATTTAGCTGTAAGAATGGCTTTGAAAATATACCTTCTCTATTTCAATTTATTTCCACAGCTGCAGAATTACACTGTTTAACTTTTCTTTCTTAAGTGGATTTCCTTTGGCTTTGGCTCCCATTTAATAAAGTGACGAGTTTACTGAAAACAGCCTTTGCAGTTTCAGTGGATTAGTATGGTAAAGCCTAACTTGATTGAAAAATAACTTCACTCCATGTTGCTTTACTGCCAGTCAGCTCACACTGTTGCCTACAGCTGCGTCTGGCCGACAGACTGGTAATTTCACTTTTTGTTTGTTTTCGAATGGTCAACAACAGCAACACCAATAACATGCACACTCTTCATTTTCACATTCTGTGGTGTGTGCAGAGTAGGTGGGAATGCTCTAAGTGGAGACGCATTGTCAGAAGAGGGCTTTGCTGCTCTGCTGGAGATCAGCAGTTGATAGAATCAAAGAAAGTGTGTATGGACCAAAGACAGCAATGTAATTGCTTACAATTCTATGCCAGATGAAACACGTGGGTGGCAATTAAGTACAAAAGGCTTGTCAGAAATCCCTAAGCACATAATTTAATCAGGATTTGATGCTATGACACCACAACATGCTGCACACCTCTTTAAGGCCTGCAGAGCCTTCATCCCTCACTCATGTCACATCCTGCAGCGTTCTGGGCACAGCTGTGTCCCACAGAGGCTCCTCCTTGACAGCACCCACAGATCAAGATAAGCATCAGGATTTAGCTTTTGTTTGTCTGCTAAAACAAACAGATTTAATCTGTAGATCATTTCATTATAAATAAAATAATAAATAATAGTTACTCTGTTCTTTCAACACTGAAAAGGTTTAATTTTTATAGCTGTTTTTTGTAGGATGGTCGCATTAAACCTCACACGTGTAATCAAACAAAGACTCTTTGACATTAACAGATGAGAAGAAAGGGCCATGGGTCATTCAAATTCCCAAGACAAATCTTGTATGCCTTTCCTACCTTGGCCAGAAAATTAAAAATGGAGATAACTGTTCACTCTTACAAATGCCAGTATTGGCTCATATGTCTCTGCTGGAAAAACAATAACCAATTGATTTACTTCTGTGACCACTGAACACAGGATTTTAAAGCTTAATTATATAAATCCTTCCACTTATACACTTTCAGACAACTTTCTCCATTAAAAAAAAAATTAAAAAGATACAATTGGGTATAGAAGCACAATTATATAGCAAAGGACATATTTTTGTCACAGACAACATCCAGAGAAGTAAAAACTTCGAGTTTATGAATAGATTAAAATTTACAAACTAATGACAAAAAGTACTTAGACAAGTTCATAGTATTTACAATTTCAGCAGAGATCTCCTTGCATAAAGAACATAAACTTTGCTCACTAAGTGAGATACAGCAGTCTTCCAGAGAACTTCCCTGGAAAGGAAGCTGCCAAGGGGTTACGAGATGAAGTCATCTGGTTTCAGAAGGAATTGCCAGTCAAAGGAAGAACTTTCTGCTGGTATAAACTGACCATTTTCCCCTGGATTTTTAGACTCTTATAAAATTGATCCATGCAATTTCAGGGTCAAACGTAAGAAATTAACACTATACTGATTTTACAAACAAGTTACATTTGATTGGTTTGTCTGATGTCATACAAGAAGCCAAGTTACGTCTCAGGCCTTGCTCTTTCAAATCACACTTTGCATGGTATGCCAGGATATGCTTAGAAAGCGCTGATTTGATTTGAGTTGAGTTGAGTTGAGTTGAGTTGAGTTGAGTTGAGTTGAGTTGCTATGCAAGAGATGGATCTTTAAAATGCAGCTTGTGTGGGCCCTTTTCTTAATGAAATCCACTGAGATACTGAACTCCACAGTTAAAATAGGTTTTACCATATAGGTTTGAAGCGAATGAATTTGGAGCAGAATGTACTTGCTATAAAAAGTAAGGGGAAAAAAAAGTCTTCAAACTTAACATTTGTCCCAAGAGTCACATAAAATTTCAAGTCTCAGGGTTGTCTTCCAGGGAAACTAATGTTTCCCTGGAAACATGTTTCTAAATACAGTTGCTCCACTCACATCTTGTATTAACGGTTTGTTCTTCAAGTACAGAGATGGGCTAATCAATGCTGAGTCAGTATCCCTGAAACTTGCCCACTCCAGTCAAATCCTCCAATTTCTCAGGATCCACCTATTTTTAATAACATAACAACATTATGTAACAAACCTAACCTGTGTTTTAAGTTACTTCCAAAATTTAATGCATGCAAGTCCTCATCTCATATTTTTGCAGTAGCCCTAACACCTTTTTAACCTCTGGCATAAAATAGAGATGCACTACTGCTAATTACTCTTCAAGTCTGAGACAGCTGGTGCTCAGCCAGGTACCAGAGGCATTCCAGGAAAGGGACTGTATCCTGACTTCATATCATGCCTGGCACACTGGAGCACCAATCACTTCTACAAGAAAGATCCAGAGCTGTTCCAGTTAAGCTATGATGAACTAAACATTCTGAGGAGCTCCTGGGAACCAGTGGAGGAAATCTTTGAAGTCACCATGGTGTGTGGTTTCCAGAAGAGGAAATCTGTGAAGTCACCATGGTGTGTGGTTTCCCTCCTTACCCAGGCACTAATGTAAGCATTAGTCCCAGTTTCTTCATGGATAAAGCAAAAATGCTGGTGAATATTTCACTTCTAGAGTGCAAGAAGAAGGAGCTGCATATTTCCAGCATTCCTTCTGGTTACCCTGCACTGAACTTCTTGCCAATATCCACCTACAACTAGGAGGCAGTGCTGGTCCTGGCATGTTTCCTAACAAGACCTCCAAGTTGCAGTGGGTTTGGCAGAGTGTAATTGCTGTCTTGTGTCTCTGCCTAGGAAGAGCTGGCTCTGAAAAAAAGTGGATGGGTGATACCAGCCTTTGCCCTGTCATCATTATGCTTTACCAGAACAGAGGTGCTGGAACACACCATGCTAATCTCTTGTGACTACTTACCTGGCAGATGGATATTTTTGATGACAAACAATTCTTTTATCTTTTGATGCAAGAGTGGTGGCAAGAGTAAGATTATTTGATCTGAAGAAATGAAGACTTAAGATTTGACAGAATAATTTTTTCTCTTTGTCTGAGGTGTCTCATGAGTGGCACTGAGAGACTAATTTGCTGTCTTTCCCAGCAAAAGAACTAAGGAACATCTGATGAAAACACCAGGACACAGGTTTAAAAACAAAACTAAGGGAATTGCCTCTTCACATAGTTGCACTGTTGAAGTCCTCACAGCCAGACGCTGAGGATTCAACACGTTAAGTGAGAGCTTAAGGGGAGACACAGTCACAGAAGGAAAATTCACCAACAAATTCCCTCCTGGCTCTGGAAGTCCCTGTTTTGCAAATGGTTGCAGACTAGATGAGTTAACTAGGTACCCCTTTGACAATCATCACAGAGAGATACTTGGCTGGGCAGATGTTTCTGTGAGTACAGGCCTCCAGCACATTGTCCTATCAGGTACTGCAGTGGACGAGTCTCAGCTGTGGGACAGGTCAGAGAGAACCTGGGCTGAAGGCACTCTGACATATTCTAGGCTGAAGCAAAAGACCACTTTGGATAAAAGGCCCTGGGAGGTAGAGAAAGAGTGAGAAACCTTTGCATTTTCGTGCTCGTATAGCAATGGGAAGGCAAGAGGCTTGGGTTTGGTTTTCCTTTTCACTGTTGCCTGCTCTGTCCAGTCTAGAGTAGGACTTCCACTACTGCAGATAAGTAGATGATTGTTACCATACTTGACACCTATTTACAGTCTTCTTTGCATGACCTTGTATGGTCCCACCCTTAGATGGACTGAAACATTAAAAAAAAAATCAGGGAGAAAGAAGGACCTGGATAAAACACCCCTTTTGGCTACCTGCTTCAAGAGCCTTTCACTCACTTTTACTGATAAAAAGTAACACACCTTGTTAAAGTCAACTGCTTTAACAAATTACTTTATTAATTTAAAATGCACTAACCTATTTATAAAACAGCTGGCCTTGTTAAACCCGCTGTCTGTTAATAAAATAGGCCTGAAAAATTTCTGCAGTGTATGTCTTAGAGGGTGTAGCTATCACAGAGCCCATGGGTGGGAGAGAAGTATTCTCATCCCAAGCTGGACACACAGAAAAACCTCTGCAGTAAGCATAAGAACCAAAGTAAATAAATAGGTCTCCTGTCACACCCTGAAGGTTGCCACCACCCAGTGCTTGCCAAGGAAAGCACATTCCAGATACGGGGCCCTTCCTGACTGCCACAATTACTCCCAGAAACAGGTCTAATCCATCAGACTCCAGATCTCTATGGGAAATCAAAAGCCAGAAATAAAGTCAGGAAAGTAACACAAAGTTATTCTCAGACAGGTCACCACAGAGAATATTTTTAAACCAGAAGCAGTCTGCTCAATGTGGACTAGAAGCAAAGAGCAGCTACTTTCTCTTACCCTCATAGTGAGCACTATTTCACTGATGCCAACATCCTCTGGAGATTCATTTCTCCATCTCCTTGCAGATCTGTTTATCTTAGCCTGATCCCTAATTGCTTCCTGGAGATCAGAAAATGCCACTTCTGCCTGCTTTGCCTGGGGCTGTCCCTGCTTTCCCTTCGGCTGACTAGGTTGTATGAACACCCCTCTTCTTTCCCTCCCTTCATCAGGACAGCTTTTTCTAGTGAAGTGCAGGTTTGCTGAGCAGCTAGGGATATGGAAAATGCTGCTATTGAAGGTTTTCCTAACAATGTAATTGCTTGACAGACAAGGTCACTTGCTTTACACATCAAATGAGTGTTTTGAAAGAAACCTGCTGCTTGCAGGGATGTCAGCGCCTACTGCCCAATGTTCTTGCCTTTGGCCTGTAAAAGCATCCTGGGACTTTTGGAATAAGCTCTGGGCAGAGAAGTTATCAGTCAAAGACTGGAAGAAAGAATTTTAAGCGAAGAATTTGACTCATAAATTCAGTGGGTGAGGTGATATATGAGAATGTTCTTTAAATTCAAAGCATCTCATTGCTGCCTCTGTTCTTTTCTGAGAGGGAAAAAAATGGTGTTTCTTAACTGGTATTTTTTTCAGGAGCTGCACCTGGAGCAAAAGAGAATACCACAGTTATCCAAAAGGACTCTGTGTTCTTACTGAGGAAGCAGCTCAGTCCCCAAGCACTGTGACTACTCATGACCTGCACACAAGGTGCATATCCAAGCACTTTTCCCACAAAGCCACCTGTGCTGCACTCCCAAGGACACATTCCCTTCAGTCTGTCTGCCACCCCTTGCAGTTCCTGGGCAGGAACTTCTCGTGCTGTGGTCCTTAAACCTCAAATGATCTCCACTGGTCTGGGCACACTCATCAGCAGTTTCTTATGGCTTGGAGACTTGGTATTCACTTCAGACATAGAGGTGAGAAGGTAGAATTGTTTTGCACTAAGGAATGCTGTCAGCAATCCAATTTTGGAGAAGATCTGTCTTTAAAAAGTTTATAGTTTCTCAATTTGTAACATAGGTCAATGAGAAGTTGATGGCCAATTATGGCACACCTGAATTTTTGCCTTCAGTTTGGAAGCACTAACTCATGCTTTACCTTTAAATGCCCTTCTGGTTCTTGCTTGAAATTGTACAAAAACGTCCCTGAAACCAAGTTAGACGGTCTGCAGTTGTCGGTACTGAAGAGCTTCACAGGTGTTCTAGCTAGCTCTGCACACCAGTATGGTCATTCTGGGTGAACGCTCATTCCAGTGAAACCCTCTGCCCTGAATAGAGTTGGTGATATGAGTAGAATCAGACATTCAGTCCTTGGAAATGGATCATTTTTGTCCTCTACTCTGCTGCTTTAGAGAAAAAAGGAAGCTCCTTCCTCATTATGAAGTTACAGGCCCAGTGAGGCCTAATTCAAACCCACACGTCTTCTGGGTGCCCGTTTGCAGATGCACGTCCTTGTGCTCCACATGGCCCCTGCCAGCGTCCCACATCACCGTCCCAGATTTGTACCCTCCTGCCAATTCTTCTCAAAACTGCAGAGGTGCTCACAGCTAACCCAGTTCTGTCGAAATGATCCCCATTTGCTGAATCACCTGCGCAGCCACAGCAGCCGAGCCACGGCAGGAGGTCCCGGGGTGCAGCAGCAAAGCGGCTCCCGGAGCAGCAGTGGAGCACCAGCCTGCCCCAAGCCCAGCATCCCAGAGCCTGCAGGCACCAGGGCTGTCCCACGGGACTCCTGCCAGCCTGGGGCATGGCGGGAACTGCCCTCCCTTCCTCCCCCTTTGCCCTAACCTACGAGGAGTTTGACTCCGTACTTCATGTGCCACTGTCTAACATATGCACACTGGATCAGATGCTACTTTTTCTGTCTTTGTTAATCTCTTCGAGCTCCTTTAATTGCAGCCTGGAAGCTTTTTCCAGACTAGTGGCTGGCATTATTTCATCCTTTCCCTGAAGAGTTCAGCTGCCTTTGCAATTTACAGGCATTTCTCTAGGGCTGAATCTCAATTTTTCCTGGGATATGGAGTCACATGTTCCAGAGATTATCCCACCATCCAGCCTCCTTCTGCTTCTTGAGTCAAGTCAGAAAAGAAAAAACAATATGCATACTTCTCTCTCCCCAAAAAGTACATTCTGTCCCATTAAAAATTGATGCAGCATGTACTTCGAACAGCAGAAATAAATCCTGCAGATTCACCAGCTTGTCATTTGCTCCCCCATTCTACCACTAGACAATAATATTAAGTGAGGTTTTCTAATTATTTTCTTTGCCATGGTCCTCTCTGCAGTCAGGCTCTGTACTTTTTCCACATGCAAGCAAGCATTATTTGCCGAGGAGCCCCTTTTTCCATGTAGTTTCTGCTGGATGGACAGCCCTTCCAGCTATTGTTACTTTGCTTTCCTATTCTATTCTTTACTTGTTAAATTGATTATTTGATTCTATTACACATATGAAGTACCAGAAAATATAATGTTGCAGAAAAGAGCAGAAAAAGCTGGTTTCAGAAACGCCTCAGCTAATCCCAAGACCATCTTGTCTTGTGTCTCACTAAGTGCACAGAGACTCTTGTGGGGCTCTCCAAATTCCTCCCCTCTATAACCTGAGTTTCTTCCTCAAAGATGAACACAAACTGCTCCATGTTGCTTTTGAGGAGTTCTTGTGTTTCCTCATAAACACGCTAGATCTCTGTCTCTTTTCCAGGTTTGATACTTTGACATTCAGTAGGAATGCAACTTCACACTCTTGTATCAAAAATTCACCTCCTTTTATTTGAAGGGCAAGGAAAAAGCGTGGGTGCAAATCACAGGCACTTTCATTTTTTTCTTCATGCATATGAAAGGCAGATGGAACAGCAAGCACAGCAGACCAATATTGTAAATAATTCAGGGACATGAAAGGTTCCTCTACAGAAGCATCATTATGTTTTAAACTGCTTTCAGTTTAAATGTTTTCAACAATTAGGAAACAGCTGTGCAGGCCACTTCCTTTAAAAGCATCACTCTCATCAATAAGCACAGTATTCCTCAGCTGATTAAAAGCTATTTGTTAGGATTTCCAAAAGGACCACTGACTCCTGTTGTATAATTTGGGTACGACTCCTTAGTAAGATTAATCAGCAGCTCAGAGCTTGTGGGAAGTGTGCAAGTGTGATACATCAAAAAGAACCATGCAACTGCAGTGTGATGGAAAGTAACACTTTCCATGCCAAAAGGATTCTGGGTGAAAGGAAAGAAGGCAAAAAAAAATAAAGGATTCATGCACATTATTAAGTAAATATCAGTCTGTAGATTTTATCTTTGGAGTAATGTCAGCATCTCAGATATTTTTGTAGCTCCAAAGACGTAGCATCCAATTGAATTCACTGAAGCATTAAGCTTCTGTAAGTTTTCGTTAAAGTTACACTGAGATGTCAATTGTTTTTTGAAAATGCAAAGTGTACTGAGTTTTACTGAATCATAATCCATTAGATCTGTTTATTTTTTAAACTAGTTCATTCTCTCTACCTATCAGAATGAGCTTTTTTATTACAAACCCCCAAATCTAATACTGTTATGTACAAAAGATCTGTAAACTGTGACTAGGATATAAGACTTGCAGCCACATCTGCAGAAAGACACCTGAGACTCCTCTCCTGGCACAGAAGCAGGAACAAGATAAGGAGGTGCCACAGGGAGACTGGTGGTGTTCACAGGAAAGCACAGATATCCTGGTGCACCTCTGGAGCCCAAAGCATTATTTGAAGATTTCAGGTCACCTACGTGTCAGGAGCCCAAGCAATATACCTGTTGCCTAGCAAAGCATTGAAATTACTCACTGGGTATTTCTTTAGTAAGCTGCCAGTGTTTTCTGGATGTGTTTGTTTAATTTTTTTAAATAGGATTACTTTTATCATCTTCTATTCCTTTGTCAGTGTAGCTTTTATGCTGGATTCTGAAACAGCTGAAGTACTTGCTTAAAGCTTTCAGAAAAACACACTCCTACCCTTTCAAAAATGTCATTTTTAAACATTTATTGATGTTCCAAGACACATGACAAGAAACGCAATTAGAGACACTGTGATTTTCCCCCATGCATTCAATCTCTCTATTACCCACCATAACTTGGGTCCCAAGTGTAGGTTATGTAATTTTCCCAGAAAATCATTCAAAAAGATACTCTTAATGCTGGGTTGAGGCTGTTTTCCCTAGCCAAGAGTTTGCCTCCTAAAACCTTTTCAAAGCAAAGTCAATTTTTAGTTCATTTTCATTATCTTCAGAGATAAACATAATAACTTAATAACATAAGCAGCAAAGAATAACACCGTAGTTCAACAGTACAGTAAATCCATCCTAAAGCTTGTTGGAACGAAATTTTTTTTCAAACCCACACAAACTAATATAATCTTAACCTAGCAGCTTTATTATGTAAAAAAAGTTGCAAGTTAACTTCATATCTCCAAGTTTTAGATCACATCAGTCATTGTCTGGTGTTCAGGTCAGTGCAGAGTTGTCAAACTCTTCATTGCACGTTCTGGCAAATGCAGCAGAGAAGTAAATGCGAGCCCATGTGTGATCTCGATTACTTCTGCATTGTTTTATTGTACAGTAAATTATTACAGTAAATTATTGTACAGTATTGTGTTTCCTCATAAACACGCTACATCTCTGTCTCTTTTCCAAGTATGATAATTTGACATTCAGTGGGAACATAACTTTAGACCACTGTGTCAAAAATTCACCTCCTTTTACTTGAAGGGCAAGGAAAAAACATGGGTGCAAATCACAGGCACTTTCATTTTTTCTTCATGCGTATGAAAGGCATACGACAACCTACAATCAATATTAACAGCAATGGGAAAGGTAGCGTTAAAATAACTCCTGGTTTTAATGAGCTGGGGCAGTAGGATACACTTCCCTCATGAGTTAGGCTGCCACCCATCAGCCTGTGCATCACATCTGGGCACCCACCAAAAGGAGGGAAACACTTAGTGACAAGTCTGCTCTTGGCTCATCTTGTATTTTAGCACAGCCAGTTGCAATCCAACCCAGGAGAGCCTCAGACTTACTTTTACACCCACTGAGGGGACCTGAATGCACAGCAAGAAGAGCAGATTCTGCCTGTCCCATTTTGCCCTCAATTCCTTCCCCATGAGGGTCTGTAAGCAAACTAAAGCCCTTATGCCTGTAAACAGCATGGCTGTGGAATGCCTGGATCAGTGCTTATTTGCAAGGGAAGGGATATTCTCACAGTCTTCAAAAGCAAAAAAAAAGTTTTGTTTGCTACTTTTAATGTGAGTATCGTATTTGAATACGTTTATAACTCAATCATGTAATTTGCTATAGCCTATTCCTGGAAACAGAGGTTGTAACTAAAATATTACTACTTCTTTAACTTAGAAGCGTTCATGTAGATGGATTCAAATTTCCATCCTAGGAAGCAATCAAAAGTAGAAATGCAGAAATGGACAAATGCAGAAATGGACAAATGCCTGCCTACAGCAGGCTTCATCAGCCACATAGCATGTATCTCAGGACAGAGCTGCAAGTTTGCAATACCCCATCAGGTAGAAAAGACCCAGAATGACAATTTGCTTTCTTCTTCATCCTTTAGTGCTACATGACTAAACATGACGTGTAGTGCCATATCTGTTTTTCCTTACCTTTATCATGGATTCACAGTTTACATACCCAATGAGAGCATGCAGATAGCTCTTATGCAAAGATTTGCTTCTGTTCAGCTCACAGACTCAAATAGCTAGTAGTCGGGGATAGGGAAGAGCTGTCTAAATCCTTCTGTACTTCTATGGGAAACCAGATGCAGGATTTGATGCCAGCTAAAGTTAACCTGATGGACAAAAGGGTTTATTTTAACTTGGTCACTCAATCCAATTCACTGCACAGTCACACAAACACTTGTGCCTGTACGAGCCAAGGGGGAAAAGGGTGTGTTATAGCTCTGCCTGTCTTGGCAGCAGCACTGGCTTATTTCTATTTAAACTGTATGTTAAACTATGTCTTAACAGCCCTTGAGCCATTTTATTTAGTCTCTTGAGTCACACATACATCACACAGATTTTTGCTGCTGTCCAGACTGGAGACACTTCATAAACAAAGCATGAGTCCTCATACAGGAGGGAAAATTATGGCATGTTTAACAAAATACTCAGGGATCCAATGGCTGCATACAATGGTTGTATTTTCAGAAATAGTTGCGGTTTGGTTGTTAAAGCAAAGGATTGCTGAGGTATACCACCAACATGAGAGAAGCAAACAAATGAATTTGTTTTCATGCCTCAGTGTCCCTACCTTCCATAAGCACTTTGTAAGGTTTCAGGATGAGAACTAACATTTTGATTGCACGTCTATGAAAAAAACAGCTGACAAAACCTTTAGATTCTCGAGATTCTTAAAAGCATTTAAAAATGTAACACAGAGCTGTGATAAAAACCAGGTATGTCTGTCAACAGGTTGACTGTCCCTTCTCTCCTGTGTATTTGCAGGGCCTGCACTACAAGAAAAGTCCTTATCTTAAGAGTTTGTTCATTTTCTCTCTCCCTACTACTTACCTTTACCTATGCAGTGAAAAGCCACAGAAAAAAGCACACGTACTGTTGATTTATAGCATTTAAATCATGCATTTTGTTAGCTGCTCATCCCAGTCCTGCTCCCAACGATGTAAATGGATGAATTTGTTTTGCACAAGTGGCTGGAGACATAAGGATCAATAACCACCTTCCTCCTTGCCTGCTTTGCATTTATCATTCCTACCTCTCTGTTTTGCTGGTGCTGATTTCCCCATTCAGTCTTTGATCTTGGCTGTAATCTTGGCACACAGTAATCTCTTCCTCTTCCCTTCTCTGTTCATTCTTTCCATCTCACAGCTGATAAAGTGGCCCAGCTCTATAGAGGTAGTTCCTTTCCTTACCAGACAACAATTTGGAAAACCAGAGCAATCACAACCCATTTCTGATGCTGCTCTGCGATAGCTGTGGTTAGGGGAGCATTACACATACCTAGTCACTCCAGCTATAACATTTCAGGCCAGCACAAGATGAACACAACACCCCTCAGGCATCTCTGCGTTATGCTGCCTAAAGGCAGCAGCTGATGCACCATCTCAGGAGGCCTGATAGCAGCATTCAGTCCTCACTCATGCATTAAATATCTGAATCACAAGGGGCTGCTACCTTTTAAATCCAGCTCATCATAAAAGGATCCTCTCTGTTGGTTATTTCATAGCTGAAGGAATGAATAATTAAAAGGCAGTAGGTATTCTTCACCAGAACTAAATCTTTAGTTAGGACCAGAACAACATTCAGCAGATCCAGACTTTCATTTATAAGAGCTTAGAGGAGTCAAAGGTCCCTTGGACATATGCAGAGCAGGCTGGCAGCAAAGGTCTGACATGCAGAGCACACACCCACTGATCCTGAGACACTCTGGCTCTCAGCTGGGGAATATGTTTGTCACACAGGCATCCCTGCCTTCTGCAGGACTCGCACAACTGTCCTGTTTTCACCGTGCTGGTGGCAAATTACAAGCAAATGAAGATTTTCAGTTTAATTTTACAAGCTGCTCCAGGATGAAATGTGTCACATGGTTAAATGAGCTGGGCTCGGGGTGTGGGGTTTGACTGGCATTAGCTGTAAGATGCCATATCAGTGGAAATGAAACAAACTCATCTTGTTCCAGTGACTTAATGCTGCACAAACATAAGCTAGTTAAATATAGACCATGGCAGAAAAATCATTTTCATAGGTGAAGCCTACTAAAATCCCTGCTCTCAGCAAAGCTGCAAAGCTTGCTGCTAGCTGACGACCCTGGCAGCTTCTCCAAGGGGGCTTGGTGCTGCCAGCTATGCTGGGGCACACTGGGATGGACTGGGCACACATGGCATGATCCATACCTACCCAGGTAGGATGGGAGGTGCAACAAATGCTTCTCCAGTCCAGAAATCTCTGTGTTACAGCCCCGCGATGGAGGCTGACTCTGCTGCCCACAGACACGTGCGAGGTCTGTAGTAGAGCTGGCAGCTGCACTTTCCTCCTTAACAGCCTGATGGCTCTGAAGTGCCAGTGGCACAGTCAGAAGTCCTCTTACCCTTATTAGTGCAGGAAAAGTACTATGGATATACCTCAGGCTAAGAGGTGGATGTATCTTTTGAGGTAAGGATGCAAAACCAAGAAAAATAAGAGAATAGCTCTGATGACAGAGTCTCTTTGAATACTCAGCTTGCTAAACAGAACTAAAACACCTGAAGGCTGATCATGGAAGAGTCCTGTCTGCCTCCACTTGGGAGTCCTCGCTACTGTAAGATGAAGTGTTGCAGCATCAGTCACAACCAATATTCTCCAAGGAGCGACCACATTGCAGTTGGCATTTGCTGGCTGAGGAAAGGGCAGCCCAAAGGGCAGTGGGCACAGGGCTCAGCTGCAGGTCTTGGCCTCTGAAATTCCTGAACACTTGCAGTACTGCATATCTTCCAAAGAGGGCAGGAAGTTCTGTAACACTAAGAATAGGTAGCATAAAAATCACTTTTATTTTCTCCTTCAGTTCTTTTTAAAAGCTGGGCTATTTTAGACAAAGAAAAGCCATTGTTTTAATGATTGGTCAATATCCAGGCATTTCTCCTGTCTTAGCATATTCATCTTTTTTCAGGTCTCCTATGGAACTGCAAACAGGCACACTTCAAGTAAAACTTCAGGGTAAAAACACAGACAAATGCAAGTGCTCAGAGAAATGCAAGTGTTCAGGAATGCACCATCTCTCAGGCAAGTGCCCTTCCACAGCCAGTAAATGTCAACTGCAGTATGATCGCTCCTTGGAGAAGATTGGCCGTGACTAACACTGCAACACAGAAGGCAACGACCTTCTCAACGGAACCTAGAAGAGGGCTTCACTTATTCGCAGTCAGGGTGCATTGTTGGGTTGTTTTCAACTTTCAGATCTACTGGCATCTTTTGGCATTCACGGTGACACCCACATCCACATCAGCTGAACTGCAAGTCACACAGTCGCTTCCCAGCCTCTGCCACTGCGAGGGGTTGGTCTGGCTAAGGTGCAGACCCTTTTGCTTCCTGAGCTCCACAAGCTTCATGTTGGCCTAGTCACCAAGTTTATCCCTGTGGATTTAGGTTCTCTCATTTGCTGTTGCTACCCCTAATTTAGTGTCGTTCACACATCTGAGGAAGACACATTCTGTGCTGATCAAAATGTCGAGCAACGTGGACTCCAGCAGAGCACCCTGCTCACTACTTGGTGCCAGCTGGATGTCAGCCCTTTGATCTCCTGGAGTCCAGCCAAAGGTGGTCCCAGCAGATTTCAACCCACCTAACATTCTGTTCCACCAGATTGTGACTGCAGTACCAGAAAGGCCATTTCCCACTGGCAGAATTTGGCAGCTTTGAATCTTTCCTACACTGGCAAGGATGAAAATATGCAGATGGAAAGAGAAGCCATGGTATCTCTGAATTAAATTTTTAAAGTCCATCTGAGACCTGAGATTGCAAAGGTCAGCATTGAACTGTACCACAAATTTATCAGCACAAGAACAGCCGCCTTTGTGGCCTTTAGCTTACTGAAAAAGGATGATGATGTTCACAGATGAAATTGAGATCCAGCACAAATTCAAGTGCATGTGAGGCACAACTTGCAAGAAGTGATTAATTCCCAATGTCAGTGACTGTGATTTAAGCATTCTTCCAAAACCAAAGAACATCTCTTTAGTGAGGCCTCCTTAACAGTTAACAAGATCACGCTTTCCAGAAGATAACAGAACTTGTTCGAAAAGATTTTGTAGCTTCCAGTGAAGCCATTAAAAAGGACTATCAGGCAATCTAGAACGGAAGTAAAAAATGGAAGCAAAAACACACTGACTGACTCCAGTGAGAACTGGGTGTTCAGATGAGAGATTACCATTTTGGGTGTACATACACAAATTAGCAATTAGGGGTAATTGCTTTCAGCTGCATTTTGCTGTTAAAAAAAGTATTAATATCTTGTAATTAACATTAATTTAAGGACAGATGAAAGCCCATGTTGGTGCTAAGAGTAGACACGCCTGACAGAAAACAGCTACCTCATATGCAGTGCTGGTGGTTGTCAGCTAGAATATTTCTTGTGTGTTCCCAAACCAAAATTACAACAGCTTTAATCTCTCTGTCTTCTCAGGCACTTCCTGCCCACTAATCTCTCCCTTTAACCACGGTCAGACCTTCAACAAAACTACCACAGAGGAAGAAACTCATTGTGCACAGGCTGCCAGGTATCAGCCAGACACTGCTCCTCGATACCCACCCAGACCTCGCGCCGTGGCGCCGGACCTGCCGTGCCTGTGTGAGCTGCACCACTCAACTCCAGGGGGAGGCCTGTGAGCCACACTGCCCCGCCACACGTGCTCTTCTACCGCCACCAGAAGAGATAAACGGAGCCAAGATTTAAGACTAAAATGAGTCTGCTGGAAGATTTCCTCGTAATTTGCCCTGACAGAGTTTCCTGCCTGGAAATAAAATCTGTCCAGCCCCAGGCAGCCCTGGTTGTGTTCCTCTGCACACCACCACACGAGGCAAGCCCGTGCACAGGCAGCCCCTCGGATGGCCATCCCCAGGTGAACCTTCCCTTGTGCTTCCAGGGCAAACTAGGGAAGGGCCAGGGTGATGCTAGGGAAGAAGTTACTCGGCCATTACAGAGGTGTGGCTCTGTGGCTCCCCTGAGGTCAGTGAGGAGGTACAGGGCACAAGGCACCCTGCCTGGTCAGCACTTCAGCCAAAGGCAAGTTCATCTCATGAGTGCCCCTCCCATAAGTTACAACTTTGAAGTTATATTTCCAAAAGTTTACCTATCTCCGCACTTCACTCTGTAAAAGTACATGCCTGTTACAGGCTTAAATGCATCAGGCTTGTAGATTTGTTCTAAAGAATTGTGCTCCCAGCACCTGGTCACCCAAGCTATAAAACCCTTTTGCAGAGTCATTTAGTACACACTTTTCTGGACAGAATGCTGGATCACACCTAAATCTCATCTGGGTCAAATGGAAGTGGACTTGGTCTCCTCAACAGTAGCCAATAGCACATATTTGTCAATACACAGGACAAAGGCCAACAGGGACAGTTTCTCAGCGGAGCTCCAGATTATAAAACACCAGGCAAGGCAAAAAACCCCAAACCTCAAGGTAGTGATGCACCTGTCCTACATGGCATGCCCATTTCTATTCACTATATTCCCTCCTGTTGACTACTGTTGAATTTCTTGGGTTTTTCCCCCCACTCTAATCAGTATTTATATTTGGTCAAATGAGCAGCCTTCAGCCCATAGGAGCATTTTTCAAGTTATCCAGCCCCGCTTCCTGAGCAGAATCACAGAACATTCTGAGTTGGAAGGGACTGATGAGGATCATTGAGTCCAGCTCTTAAGTGAATGGCCTGTACAGGGATCAAAACTGTGACCTTGGCATTATTTGCACCATGCTCCAACCAACAGGGCTAATTCCAGGGTCAGGTACTGACCTTCACCATTGGGACTGGAGCTGTGACTAGAGTTCATTGCACCATTTCCTTCACCATTCCAGCACACCTCTGGGTTCACCACACACCACCTTCAGTGGTGGAGCTGGGCAGATTGAGGTGCCTGCAGTATAACTGCCTGTGTAAGGGCCAGGTGACTTCTTAAAAAAAAAAGCCCTAAAAATTATTATTATTATTATTATGATGATGATGATGATGATGATGATGATGATGATGATGATGATGATGATGATGATGAAGCCCCAGCCAGGCATCCATTCTTCCAACAGTGGAGAAGCTCAGAGATGTCATATCATCTCAATTTCCTGCAAATCTACTTCTATAGTCTGAGGTTCAGGAACCTTTTATCAATAAAAGGCTAGTTCCTTATAGTCACTCCAAGGGGCTCAAACAGAATAGAATTCAGTCAGTTCTATCACCAAAATATAAAGAGGTTTCACTGTAAACAGGATTAACAATACACTAGACATTTTTCAGCTTTTTGGAGCACAGGAACCCTCCCTACTTCTGATTGTGATTTTCAGTTTAGCTCTGGGAAAAACATTTAAACTTTCCACACTCCCTCTATTCTACTGATTTTGCAAGGAACACCCCCTTACCTGTTACAGACCATTAACAAAGTGCCCTTTTTGTGCTTCCTTGCCCTCCCCCGTGGCATTTGGAGAAATGCTGCAAAGCTGTGACCCTCCTCAGACTCCACTGCCTGTTGTCCAGGAGCTGGAGAAGGCAAAGAGGAAGGTGTCCTCTGAGGAGGGGTGCAGGAAAACAGGAAATTTCCCTTTAGGGATTGGCTGCAGAGAATTACCTGGTTGCTTAGAGACATGAGATTAACTACAGCTCATTTTCCCCTTCCTTCACACATCCACTTAAGCAGAGGCCATAAATCAGCTTGGTGGGAGACTCAGGATGGCTGGTCTGCAGGGTGAGACGCAGGGTCACCACACAGGGTCACCACGCAGGGTCACCACGTGGGGCAGTGGCAGACAGGGGGGAGGGCATGTTTTCTGCTCCCCAGGCTGTGTGAGCTCCCTTTGGTTTGCAGTGAAAAGTTTCTCACTGCTGAGTTTCAGCCTCCAGGGTGAGAGTCAATCATGGAGCTCCGCAGCCACATCGCCTGTGCCAAGATTTCAGCTTTGATGACAATCGGCTGAGGGAATGCAGTTAGGGCAAAGCATCTGACAAGAAGAAGGAGATGATATTTAAAGCAAATGATATTTTAAGCATAAACAAAAGTTACGTTAATTCCTGCACCTCTTAGTAATATTTTCTATGTGAGCTGCCAAAGCATCAGTGATTGACAGCAATAAACATGCTCGCTGCCTGTTTGCACCTTTCATACCTCAAGGAATTGGACAGAGAGGGTGATTAGCAACACAGACACCCAACTACTGCTTTTCTTACTCGCCAGCACGAAACACAGAAGAAGGAAAAAACAATCTTGATAAAACAGACGTGGACTTAATCTCATACAGTTTATGGTCAAACCAGTTTAACATGAAAAAGCACCACTGCTAACACAAACATGAGAGCATAGCCCAGAGTGTGTGTTCAAGAGCTTTAATGAAGTCTCTGCAAGAATACTCTTCAAGCCCGACATAACAGGTCAAAGGACAGATGAACTGGTATCTGCCTATAAAGTATTAGAATTTGGAAAAAGATACTGGCAAGTGTGCCTAATTTAGACTCTTTCACATTCATCCACATTCACAGACATCAGCTCCCAGACACAGTGTGGAAGGGATATGCTGTGCAGTACATACCCAATAACCTTGTGGACAGGAGCCAGGAGTGTGGTTATCATTATGCTGGATAGTTACTACAAGCTGAGGGTTAATTATTAGCAGAACTTAAAATCAAAGAGAGTTTGATCCAGACTGCATAGCTACACACACACACACACACACACACAAAGCTTCTACCCTGAAGCACTTCCCGTCTCTTTACAGACAAGCTCAGCATAGTTTAGACACGTCCAGGGTGGCACACCATGCCAAGGTAGCAGCGACAGGGAGACTGTAGCCAGGCAGCTCTTGAAGAATCAGCACCTACAGGAATGGGTGTTGGGGGCTTTTCACTGGGTGTTTTTTTGCACTTCAATGGTTGTTTACAAACAGCATGACCAGAACAAAGTTATGTTTGTGTATTATTTATAAGTTCTGCACACAAAAATTCTCTCCTTGACCTTGGAAATATTTTTTTTCAGGGAGAAAGGACTAGAGTTACCTTCTGCGCCGCATTTGCATCCTTAACAATGAAAAGCAATGTCCTCTGCAAGGGAAGGCTTGCAAATATCAGGACTCTGATTTTGTTAGAGGTTATTTATCGATATTTAATAGTGAATTCAAGCTGGTGGGATGGGGAAGGCCAAGGGAACAAAGCAACAATCAAAAACTGCAATCATCGGACAAGTTTCTTTTGTAGATGAACAGAAACTCAGATTTGGTAGAGTTGTTTGGCTTTTTTCCACAGCAAAATGCTCTTTGGGCCTATATGAGCAATCATACCCAAGGTTTTTTTTCACTTAATTGTCCTGTTAATTCAGCATTAACCTGATGGACTCATTTATAACAAAGAGTTTTACTTGTGCATACGCACTTGATATTCAATCAGCATTCAGTAAGAAAACCAGGAATGTGGGTAAGCAGATCAGATTGAGTTCAGAATACACAGTGACGGGGGGAATTTCCTCTTTCAGTCTTCACCTGGGATGGTGCCAATGTACCAGGTTTCTAAGGCAGACACAATGGAGCAAGTACCACATGCAACTAATAGATGGTACACGCTCTTCTACCAACACCACAGCAGAAAAAGAAAAGGAGTTTACCCTACCAAAATGAAATAAAAATGACGAGCCAAGCTGGCTAAACAAGGCAGTGTTTGTGTAGGGCGGGGGGGGCTCAGCTGACAACACTGCTCTTTTATGTGCGCTCATACCGTGTTCGGTGCATAAACATGGGCTGACGTGACCAAGGGCTCCCCGCGAGCAAACGGAGCAACTTTCCCCTGGCAGAGAAGGATTAGTGTTTGCTGACCCTGTCAAAAGGAAATCGGGGCGACCTCTGTCTCCCCCCTGCTAGTCCTGCTACCCTGGTAGCTGCAGGGCTTACACTGTAGTCTGCAGTGTTTACATTGCTGGCCCCAAACCTTTTTCCGTGTCTGCAAAGTTACAGCAGAGGCTGAAATTGAGCCTAATTCTCTCACAGCAAATGAGAGTGCTTTCCCAGCCTGGCATTTAGCATTTCACATTCTCATGTACTGCAAACAACCATCTGCATGACCAGCTGAGAAGGTCCAACTTCCAGTTGGTTAGGGTTTAAGAGAAATGTGACCCATTAAGCCAAAACTGTAAAGAGAGTCCCAGGGGTCTTATGAGACAGGGCAGCTAGGTTCAGGGATCACATCCAGCCCCTGCAAAGTGCCACAACTCAAAGTGTTTGTGTTAAGAGCCGCAGCTGTGAGAAAGGCACAGCTTTAATGAGGGCTAAGTCAACAGGAGGGACCTTCCAGCCAGGCGTGTAATACCAGTAGCTACGGTGACTGCAGAGAGGAGTAGACTGTACTGATCAAGGAAACATTTGCTGAAGTAGTTCTGAAGTGAGCAGTCCAAACAACCTCCCTACCATTTACACCAATGTCCTCCCAAACACAGGGCTTTTTTTAGTACCTCAAATCTTGCTTTAGTAAATTACAATACACTTCCACTTTGCTCTGCTACACATTGCAAGAACGGAAAAGGTGAATTAAATCCCAGCACTGTTCTTGGGAATGAATGATTCTGGGACAATGTCAACAGCCTGGCAAGAGCTGAGGAAACACTCAGGCATCTCCCAGCCTTCACTCATGCCCCCTCTCTGAAGTACTCCTCAAGGACTTTCCATGCATAAACAAGCTAAGGTAGGATGAACTTTAAATAGGCCTCGCCCTACACAGTCAAATAGACTAGGGAACATGTATATATGATTTTTCATATTTGCATTTCAAGCAGTGAAACTTCTTGTTTTGATACATTATACATGCTGGGATTACTAGCAAGCTGCAGACTGGATAGGTATTTTATGTGTTGCTTTTTATCATGAAGCACAGATGGTTGACTTCGCTCAGGGACCGGGCATTGCTGGGAAAACTCAGGTTATGGCAGTCCAGCTAAACAGTGTTCTCCTGCTTACAGCTGTAGTTTAATTTATCCATTTACTACCTCTCAAGGCCAAATTTCACATTTTGCATCTGCAGTCAGGCTGGGCCTTGGCCATGCTGTTAGTTACTTGTCATTCTCAGTCAGTCAGTGCTGTAATCTCACTTATTTGTAGTCAAGCTGTTGTTAAGTACAATGATGTACTTTCAAGAGACTACTCTGTATAAATGAAAGAACTTATTTTTTTTCTCAATGGTCACAAATTAGATAACAAAAGCAACATAAGCAAGGCAATAAATAAACTGGGTTTATACAAATTAACATTTAATTTGTTTGTTTCATAGTCTGCAGTCTGGAAACATGACCACTTGCACTAGGCTAACGTCATTGATTTCTCTTGCTCAGATAAGCATGCCACCAAAAAAGTCTGAGGTGAGGCGGGAGCTTTTATTAGGCCAACAAACAGGAGCTGGAAAAACAACAAAGCAACTTATCAGCCAGACTAAAAAAAGACATTACCTCTCCCTACAAACCTTGCCTTGCTTATATCATGGCACTAAATTCACTACCCAAATATTTCTCATCCTAACAATTAAATTTTACATTTAGTACAAGTCCAAGTGCAGCCTCAGTTTATAATTGATTTTGTTAACTAAACAAGATTTTAAGTGCAGAAGGGCAAAGAAAGCATGAGAACACTGGTACTGGGAACACAGCTTGTGTAATTTGGCCAGCGCAGTCTTTGAATCTGCGAGTTCCCCCACCCCCACATGCTGCAATCCCAGCATCCATGGACAATCCCCAGCAGCAAAATGATGGGCCTTGGGACCAAATTACCTCCCAGCTGACACTGCCCAGAATTACCATCGCTAGTGTGGGTGGGTCTGTATCCCAAATAATTGATTTGAGAGACAAGCTGGCTCCCTTGCAGGCGTGCAGGATTCCTTGGGGACTCCTGAGAGGAGGCAGCAGCAAGCTCCTGAAGTGGCTGAAAGTCATCTTTCATTCCACACTCACTGCCACGGCACTGAATTAGGAGAGCATTTTCTGTGAGGCTGGAGGAATAATTGGATCCCATGGATCAGCAGATGAACAGGTAATGTATAGCCATGGGTCAGTGTAGGCATTTTCCCTGGAGCATCCTCAAAGTCTGGAGAGGCCTAATAAACTGCTTACAGGAACCACTATAGGTATATAGCCATTAGGTATATAACCCTGCTTTGTCAGCTGTGGAGTAAACATACCCACACACATGTGGTCCCTTTCCAGCATCCTTGTTATTAAGAGCAGCTCAGGCAAACCCAGTGAGCTTCTTGTTGAGACAGAAAAGCAGGGAAATACTCTTGAAATTAATTCCTAGCCTAATTTTGTTTAGAGTAGCCACACAACTCCTCCTCTCTGCCTCAAGGCAATGTCAAAAGCAAAAACCAGAATTACAGACAAATGAGCCTCAGCCCCACTGCTCCAGCAGGACAGGGCTCTGCGCTCAGCCTTTCCAGCTAAACCGCTCCTCTGCCTGCCCCTCCCAGCACAGCCTCCAGCACAGCGGCTGTGAATGAGCCCAGCTCCGCAGGCATTGATCCTGGTACAAAGCACATGCTTAGCCCAGCTGGCTGGACTCAGGGTCCCCTCCCTGCCATCCTCACTGCTTTCTCCACATCCACTTCTGTTGTCAGGACTTGGGTCGACTTCAAGCACGCAATGGAAGATCCACACTGCTAACACCTTGTCTCAAGTAAAATACGAGCAGAGGCAAAAAGTATCCTTAATTCAGTTTACATTTAACTACGAACAGCTGAGGCAGAGCCACCTTCATTCTTCAGAGGAACCATTACACCAGCATCCAGGCTGACTTTCCTGAAAGTTAATTCTCATTAACTTTTGAGGGTACTCATGTTGATGCAGTCTATGTTATTCCTTAGCTGCACCATACCAGAGTGGCAGTGGCCACGTTTATGGCTCCATGGTGCTGTAAATAAATGCCAAACCTGTGTTTTAATGGTGGCAGGCAGGCAGCAGCTGTTGCTGCTGAATGCCCAGCAGATTGGTATTGCTTTCAGGGCTCTCAGAAGGGAAGGCACTGAATGTCTGCAACGAGCATTTTCTTTCATAAACACCACCTGAAAAAAAATCAACTAGCCAACCAACCAAAGAAGTTGTATGTTGGAAAACAGATGATGAAAAGGCTTTCCTGTGCCCCTGCTCTGGGCACCAGGCTGTCAGATTTTATGTGGGGGGAAAGTAAGACATTACATGATCTGAAAGAGCATGTTAGAGAAAGGAAAGGCAGGATACAGAACAAAATGCATAATTCATGGCTTGTGAAAGCCTTGAGGCAAGACCTTTCGGACTTGCTAATTGCTTTGCTGAGAAATAGGCCAGAAGCCATAAGAATGACTCCTACAGCCAGGCAAATGAATGCATCAAGCATTGCAGCATCCACTCAGGGGCTTCCACATCACCCCTCTTGCACAGGTGTGCTGCTGGCTCACCTGGCAACATGCCAACCAAGGACAAGTGTATGGGATATCAGGCTGATCCAAAGATCTAGATTTAATTCTGGTATGTAGTTCTGTATATTCAGGTTTTTGCAGGCAGATACATTTATATAAACTGGCTGCAGCCATACTGTAGCCCTTCGAGGACCCTCACTGTGTGCTCAGAGCCTTAGCATGCAACTCTGTGCACGTGAGACAGGCCGAGATGAGCACTTCCTCCACTGCAGTAGCCAGATTTAGCCTCACTGAGCTCAACGGCCAAAAATTCAGTGGGTGCAAGATCAGATCCCAGTTGCAGGCAAAGAAATTCATATGACAAGTAGGATGGATGAAAGCAAGCTTAACAGCTTATAGTTACTGAGGTTTGCACAAGTGCATGGTTTGGTGGATTTAAGACATGAACAAAGCATCATGCTGTCCTGTTTTAACTGTCTTCCCCCACAGTGTCCTTAGAGAAGTCTAACCCCTCAACTGATAGTCTCAATCCATCAGCAAAAATATCTCTTTTAGAGCCCTTTCCTTTCCCTTTGGTATTATTTACTGATGTATCAAAATTGCCATAAAAACTCATTAATAAAACACAGATTTATATCTTCCATAAAGCAGCTTATCTCCATGAGATTGCAGAAGTAAAACTACTGAAAATGCAAAAAACCAGAATCTATGCCTTAACTGTACTTCTCTCAGTCATACTACATCAATTAATTTACTGAAGCAGATAAAATATTAATTGCTCACACACTTCTTTTCTTACTTAAAGACGTTCCATCTATTTCTCTGGGTCAAGAATATGAAAAAGAAGAACTTGACAGAGATGAAGAAAAAATAAGATGATCAAAGATCCCTGGGCTTGACAGGTTTCATGGGGAAACCATCAGTACCAGCTTGTGAGTATGAATGAAGCTATCAGTTAATATGATAGTGGTATAAAGTTTCAGAGCATATAAAACATTTTTTTATAATACTTCAAATTACATAATGGTAAAAAGACAGACTGCTTTGCAATACCTTCTATATAAGAATCTTAACTATTATTCTATAAATATAAAAGGAGTCACAACGAAGGCAGGAGAATTTAAATAGCAGTTCAAACATCAGTGGTGAAGTACAGTGAAGCTGCGGATACCCAGACTTAGATCAGACTAAAATGCCATTGCTAGCTCTGTAGGCAAATAACATTTAAGCTACTTTGTAACTGATGTGCAACATGATTCAAAACAAGCTGCAACATATTCAATGGGCAACTCTCTCCTACACCCTTTTAAAATCTGCCTGTAACATTTTAACTCTTTATGTTTCTGTCTTCCCTTAGGTTTTGATATCTACAACGGGCATACAAGGAATTCACAGTTTCCCCAAGGCCAGAGGTTCCAGCCCAAATAAGCCAATGAATGTCAAAGCATAGAGAAGTGAAAGTGAGAACAACAGGAAAATGTCACTTAATCTTGTGAGTTCCACCTTTAATAAATGTTGGTAGCTCCCACACTGGATGTAAGGTAAATATGCATTAGCAGTAAGTACTATTTGGTCTAGATTTGTTTTGTTCTGCGACCTATCCATTTGGTCCAATAGAGAAGGCAGTAAAAGCAGAATGGGTCCATTGCAATCACAACACAAAGAACAGTCTTTCACTTCATGCAAAGAATACTAGCACAGATGGTGAATCCACATTTTGCAGGAAAATCCATGTGCTTCCACATTAATGAGACATGGGTTAGAAGAACACAGTATTATACACTGTCGTCATTATGTCAGAAGTGATTTGTTGTCCAAGCTTAGGTATCCAGATGGTACCAAAAATACTCCAAACTTTCTAAAAGCACAAAGCTTTCACTGTAATTAAAAAATGGTTTCAGAAAATATACCGGTTTCTCTGAGTATTTCTAGTTCACTTTTAACTGCTGAACATGCCCTGTATTTTGCTTACAATACTTTAACGAGAAGGACATAAATGCACTGGAAAACCTCAAAAGGCAGAGCTGGGGAGTGATAGCATAGGAGAGGGGAGATGGGCAGAACCATCACGTTCCAAAGTGGCGAAAAGAAGGAACCAGGAAGCCAAGAGCTATGTGGTGCTTCCTTGGTGGATATACTAGCAAGGTCTTCAGAAAAGAACTGGCCTCTGGTCATGAAGGATGGCACAAAAGCAAAATCACAGAACTAAGTGTTCCACATTCATACCATTAAGATTAGCTCCAACGAGGAGCAATGGCCCCTTCTGATTCAGATCAGGTTTAACCCCTTCTGTCCATGATGGGTTTATCCATACTGGAGCCGAAGCAGTTGGATTTTATAACTAAGTCCCATTATTAGCACACTTTATTTTCTGATAGGAGCCTCAAAAATCTTCATAAAAGCTTGCAGTGAAATAATTGTTCTCTTTTCACTTCACTCTATCTGACTCCCACAGGTTAAACTGTATTTTTTCTATTCGAAGTAAATTGTACAGCTTCTCTTAAAAAGCTCACCTTTTAAAAAACAGCCTAGAAAATACTGGGCTAAATTTGACAGGTTTTCCTTATGTTTCAAAGCCAGGGAAGGGTTTTTCTGGAAGAAAATGACACCTTTTCTACTCAAGAAGACTGAAAATCTGCTGCAGGAAAAAAATTGGGTGGAAAAAAAAAGAAAAATAAACTGCTAGGACAGTATGTGGGTGACAGCATTCAGTCTTTAATCTGACAGATGTATGTCAGCACTTCTTCACAAACATACCTATAGGGGATCTGATTGTTTTCCTTCTGTTATTGTACTGTTTCCTAATGATACCCCTTGTTTTTTAGGTTAGCTTCCTTGCCTGATGTCCAAAATGCGAACAGGTTAACAAAACAAGAAAAGCTGACACCTTTCGTCATCAATCTGTTTGCTCTTCTGAGCGTCTCAAGCAAATTCATCTTGAAATTAAAAATCATGTTGTCAACCATGCAGTAGACAATGTGGTCCAAAGACAGATTTACAGACTGGTAACTAGGGAGCAGACAGAGGAGGTGGCTGCTCAGCTGATGGATATAAATAGTAAAATCCTAGTCAACAGGATATTATTGTTCTTTGGGGTTCCCAAAGAAGCCTTAAGCGATGGATCAGCTCCTACGCACATGCTGACTGCAAGCCAGCGCCCGTGTGCAGTGGGGAGAACCTGCCCAGGGAAGACACGGGGCTATTTCAGGACTTACCAGGCCGCAGCACTTCCCGTGCTCTGGTGGGAAGAAAGATTGAGAAGGTGGGGGGAAAGTGCTCAGCAAAGCACCTGTCATTTATTCATTCCTCTTAGTATGAATAACTCATCTCTAAGAATGAGACTAAACAGCAACTCTTTCCTCTGCTCATGCAAAGAAACCAAGCCTAGATGGAGATGACCAAACATACACCAAAGAGCTTGAGAAACTGGGAATAGAGAACAAAGAAGTAAGGAATCTTCCAGCAGCAGGTCAGAATGGCTTATTTATCAAGCTGTAACTCCACAAGACATCAGCTTCAGCTGGCTTCAAATCAAGGCAGCTCTCACATATGCGGAGCTTCCATTATAAACCACATTTAAAGGTTAGGCAATTAATTGCCTCATTCCTCTATGACCTTTGCAGTAAGAAAACAGAATCTGATTGCTGTCCTATTTCTAATTTTGGGGTTTTTTTAACTCTCTGACTTCTTTCTCCTGCAGAACACATTCCTATGATCATCCAGAGCAGACACACATCCTTCGATAGGTATTTCCTCACATTCACACAAGATAAATATGCCTCATCCATGCCCTCGGCAAGCTCTTCCTTGGTCTTCCTCTCTTCCCCAGCAAGCTCTTTCAGACCTATGCACAAGGCAGACAGGGCTTCAGGACAATGGATATATCACTGCTCTCTGTTAAAATAACAATTGGATGATTCTGAGAACTGAACTGAAGAGCATGAATTGACAGCAAGTTCATGCTGGGATAAAATTTAATCTGATTCATTTATGCATGCAAGCAGAAAGCTTTTATTAGCATACATTTCTCAAAGAAAACAAATTATAGTTCCTGGAGATGTTCATCATTAATTACCCTCTTCCAGCATCTAGCAGGAAGTTTTCTTCCTTCCGCAGCTTCATTTTATCTTCTTTCTAGAAACACATACTCAAAACAAAATAAACAAAACTTCTGTAACAAACTCAGTGAACTGAAAGCATAGTACAAAGAGCCAGAGGGAGCACAGCTAATTTGGATCTTAACTGAGGTAATTCCAAAGCACTTGAAGGAAAAAAAAAGTTTCTACCTGAAGATGATAACTAGTAACTCATAAAGATGATCAACATACAACATCAAAAAATACATCTTCGCAAATGGGGAAAAAGTAGAACAAAGGAGGTTTATTTAATTCTACAAACATTTTGTTCTTCTTGCATTTAAAAAATCCCAAGTCAAGCCAAACTGAAATCTGATTGCAGTTAACCTTCACACCAACTGGTGTGCACTGCACAGGGCACCACCAAGCACATGCAAACCCAGAGGGGAGCCACCTGCCACCAAACATGAGGACACCACATGCTGGGGTGAAAGATGGGTCTGTAGCTTCATGGTAATTATCAGCTTGTAAAGGTTTACTACAGAGAAGGCAGTATATATGTGTTAGAGTTCACATGAATTGTTAGGGAACATTGTTAGCTTTTGCTGTAACATAATGAAGGAGACGAGAAGATGTGAAGAAAGGAGTTTGGTCAGGTAGTTCCAAGGGTCAACTTGAAAAGAGAATACCAAGATTCAAGGCCTGCTCCACCAAAATTTTCCATGTTCTTACATAGAAAAGCATGTCATTAGGTTGTCTGGATAACTTTGAAATAAATCCTCTGGCTTTCATGTATCTTTTATCCTCAAGCCTAACTTAAGGGTGTCATCTAGAGAAATACATTAAAACCATGAGACACTTAAACACTAAAAAAATAGAAATAAATCCCTGCTAGAATGCATTAGGAACACATTTCAGTTTTAGTCAAGATAACTACAAAGCAGCAAGAAGGAAAGCCTATGGGCATCAGTGTTATCTGAGTACCAGAACTCAAGTTTGGAGCCTCTCTGTAAAACAAAAATTCCTAAATGCTACTTCCACATCCATAACAGCCCCTTCATTCTTCTTTAAGGGTGCTGAATGCAAGAAGACACACGTGTAGCACGACCAGAAAGCCAAGAAGTGGGCAGCCCCTGCCAATCTTTCTGTCACGTGGCCATCACATTAGCACATTACACTGTATTTTCCATGCAGCTCCTGTGTTTAGGCTCCAAAACTGATCATTAGTATGATAAATTAAATGAGTGGAAACTTTGGCTCAGAGAACCCAAACTGCTGCAGCTCTGAAGTCAGTCACTCTTCCTAAGCTTTGGTTCATTAGTGAAATGAGAATATAAGAGGTCAAGTGAACATTCAGTTCATAATTAAGTGCCTAAATGACAAAGCTGTTTACTGGCTGGAGTGATGCAGCATGGGGGTCTCATCAGTGCTTGCTGTGGGCATCCAGACCACTTCTGCAACTGGCTTTCATAATCAGTCTCAGCATAAAAGGAAAGGACTCCCTGTGCATGAAAAAACTGAGATCCTGCATGAAAAAAAAAATTGCTCTAGAGCCATCTATGGGATAGGCAATGAAATAATGCTTCGACCTTTCCCAAAATTAAAGGGTGTCAAGGACTTGAAAAGTACTAAGATCCGACCAGTGGAAACAAAATCTGAATATAACTTGCTGTATTAATTAGTTTCCAAACAGTTTTGAGACAGATGGGTATCAGCTTCCCAGACCTCCTCAGCTACACCGGGATCTCTCAGCACCTGAGGACGGCCCCTCTGGGCTATGCCGGGGTGTGGACAGGAAGCGTGCACTGTCCTTCTCCTGCAGAAATGGGCTCCCATCACCAGGGTCAACCCACCAACCACTTCCTGACTTCAGAGGAGTCACACTGGTGCGACCTCCAAATTCTTAAATTAAAATAAACTCATGATGAATGATACTGTCAGCTGCAGCTTAGACAAAGGATTTTACAGCATCCTTTAGCTGTGCTAGCAACCAGAACATGGTGCTTCCTCTCTTCATACATGCAGTTGTTGAATGAACATCTCCTATCTTCTTTTATCTTTCAGATAAGGATGTTTTAAAGTTTTGAAAGGCCAACATCGAATACGTCAAAAAGACTGTCTACCTTCACAAGAAGAAATGCAGTTTAGCCAGTAAAAATTCAAACTCTATCTTCTTTCAGCCAATGTCAATAACCAAACGACTTCTGGAAGAAGACTGAGCACAAGTTCTTTAACCAACATTAGGTCCCTTAACAACTTTTTTCTCTATAATGGGAAAACACAGAAAAACTCAGGCAAGACTCTCTAAAACTTCAAATCACTCCTTGTCCTGTATCCAGATAGATCTTAAAAAAAAAAAAAAAAAGAAAAACAAAACAAAAAACCAAACCCAGAAAAAAAATGAGAGCAACAGGAACTAAATATTGTTCAGTGGCATTAATCATCAGGCCAGGAAGTCCCCTACACAGCCTGAAACCTGAGAACACAGAGAAGGACCAAATGTTTCCCAGCTACTTTTAAAAGTCACTCTTGGAATCACTCAGGTTTTGTACCAGAAACAGGCCTATGGAATATAAGGTATATGGAATATCTCATCAAAAAAGGAGAGTCAATGGGAATTTTGTCTCTGAAAGATCATCTTCTCATTTGGGCAGGATTTTTATGTTTCACCAAGTTTAAGTATGACATGCAAATGCCGGCCACAGTCCCTCCTGCACTATCTAGATTTCTGAGGACCACGCTCTTCCCCATGGGCCTGCTTCTGTTTGCTTTGTTACTCTCCCCGGGCAAACAGCCCAGACAGATTTATGTTTCATTCCTTGTATTTAAGAAAATAAATCTGGAAGTGGACATTTCATACTATGTTATTTATAAATGCTATATCTTTATTAAGTTACAACTGCAGTTCATGTTTATCATGAACATCAGTAAAAGCCAGAAAACTTTAATCATGTGTCCAAATGCAGTCATATGAAGGATCAGACTTTAAGTTATCTTCATTGGCACTGCTTTCATTTGTCACAGAGCCAGGTCTCTCTTGCCCTTCCCATTTTCCACTGAGCCAAGGGAAGCATAATCAGCCCGCAGTTGTGAACTGTCCTGACTGCATACACCAAACACCTATTGACGTACATTAGGGGGTTCTTCGCAAAGACTGAAACGAAATGGCAAAGTACTTCTATCTGGCCATTAGTGCACAACAGAAAGACAGCCCGTGCACATAACTGCTCCCTCTGCTTTGGCTGCAGCTCAGAGCTTCAGCTGGAGTCCTGTCAAATGGACACTTCAGGCTGCGATATGACTCTCACAACATATGAATAACACACGGCCTCCCGATTGTCAGGGGGTTTAGTGCACTGTTATGTGTATCTCTTGAAGAAAACTTAGGAAAAACGGGCTGGAAGAGTAAAAATGTATCTGGGCCATTCCATGGGTATGGGTAAAGCATCTCTGACCTTAGCAGGGCTCAGGAGGAACTCAGACATATGGAGCATCTGAACGGATGTGTTTCCTGGTAATGGACACTACATAAGAGCAGGGACTTCTTTGCTCAGCTTGGGACACTACAAAAAGCACTCATATCCTCAGTCTTAATTATGATAAAATGAAGATCCAAAAGGATGCATGCATTAAATATAACAAGGACTGGAATATGAATCTTTATTTTTAAAATGAACCCTGTGACAACATATTTCATGAGAATTTATTTTGTAAACAACTGGAATTACACTACCAATAACACTACCAAAAGAGGAAAAACATAATGAAGCAAATCAACACTAGATTTGCTAGAAAGTCTAGAAAGGTCTCATTTCTGACTACTAACAGTAAAAGATGCTAACATTAAAAGTATAAAAAACAAGGTAACTCATTCTTCACAAATATACTAGGTCTGAATTACATTGACATCAGAAGTAACCTTCAAGATACGGCATAAAATACATTTTAATTTATGTCTGAAATTAATTAGTGGAAAATTAATAGAATCCCTCAAAGAATTACATTATTATAACAAATACATCTTGAATCATGCCACCGAATTAAGTAATGGGCACAGGATTAGTTATCTTTTAATTGGTTTTGATAACATCTATTCAGATTCAGTGGGATTTCTGATTTTATAATGAAATCCTCTGCTTAAAGCTTACAGGTCCACAGGCATTCACTCTGCAGATATCCAGTCTGTTGCTATTATGACCATCCCTAGAAGATGCCGATTTAAACTTTTGTTCATGGCTGTACAGCCTCCAACTACAGCTAAAATACAGCTCAGCTCTTTGCACAGAAATATGCAGCAATTATAATGAAGTAAAATTCATCCTGCAATCCTCCACCTACAGTCCCTGTATTTAACTGGTTGGGGAGATATAAAAATAGAATAACAGGTACAGAGACATGTAGAAAAAGACACTTATTTCTTATAAGGTGCTGTGATGCCCTTCACCACCCCAGCACTGACACGTATCTCACTGCTTATCTGACAATTTCTACTCCTGAATACATTTTTGAGTTCATTTTGACTTCTACATTGCAAGACAGATATTTGGCTCTTCCCCTTTAGAATGTGCCCTTAAGAATCATTCTGAAATAACAGTAAGGTTCAACAACTTAGGACATAAACAAATAATGTTTAAATGGACACTGACAAGCCAAAATGCCCAAGGTTGCTTATTCTAGTCTGACAGAAGTCTATCTTTAAAAGTGAAAAAGGAAATCAAGTCATCTCTTTGTAATATTTTCAAAATGCTACACATCCTTCAGAAGGCAAGTGACATAACCTTGAAATTGTCCTTAGGAGAAAGAAAATTGCTTGAATTTCTGTCCAAATCAACTGGACAAAACAAAAAACAAGCAGGAGAACTACGAAAAGTCCATTATACTTTTAAATCATCACTAGTTTTAACACAGTGTTTTGAAGACTGCCATTTTTAAACTATGACTTCAGGCAAGTAATACGGTCTGAGGTGTCACCAGCTCTCCTAATGCTGAGGCTGGTCACAGCTTGAACAACAGCTCACCCAGGGAAGACAGAGAAGGTGATGTTGGTAAGTGACAGCATATCAACCCCGTGCCTCGAGTCAGGTCCATGCAGTTGCCAAACACAGTCTCTCTTAGGACAAAGTGTCAGTACACGAGTGAGTTCATGTGACTGTGGAGCTACTGGGCGTGATTTGAATTTGGTGTCACTTCATCCATTCAGTGGGACAGAGAGCCCAGACTTCTAATTTGTTAGAGAAATTAGGCACTAACCTTGTTAAAACTGCATGCTGAAACATGCAATCTGCACTTTGTCTCCCCTCTCACTGCTCCTTTATTTCAGTGCCAGGGTTTCCTACACCTGGAGCAGGTAAGTCTTCCTTCCATTGCTGACAAATACTGCTGGGTATGAGACTGCCCTTGCACAGACCATCCCCACTAGGACACTTAGGTTTCCAGCATTAAATTTGGCTTCTTATACCTGGATCTGAATCTTTACTTTGGGGGTTCATATTTATAATTCTCAGGCCTATTTAACTTCACTTTTGTCTAGAATAGGATCACTTTGTAGTAGTACAGCGCTTTGCCTGAGGTTCTCCAGACAATTTAATCTTTCCAAATGTCACCTGAATCTACTAAGAACTCCACTAAATGAACATGCCTACAGGCAAAATGAAATCCTGCTGAGTATGGTGACAAGTTATAGAAGAGTTAAAGTAATGAACAGTTACAGCACCTTACTTTTGTCAGAATGAATGGATACATTAAAAAAGGTTTTCTTCTACTCATGAAATTTCCATGTATTTGAAAAACGTCAAACTAGACCAAATAAGTTGAATGCTGCTGTATCTTGTAATTAAAGGAAAATTATTACTCTGTGCAGTTAAGTGCAAAAGTCATTAAAAAGTATGCTTCACACATAAATTAAAAAGAAAAATATGGAGAGAAACAATTGCAAGACTGACTATAGCACCTGCCTTTGGTCATCCATCAGAGATGCTTAAGCCCCTGCAAAGCAAAGATATATAGATACTCTCACTGCCAGAATTAACTTCTATGAGTTAAGCATTTGTATTACTTCTAAGACACAGGCTTCCCAATCTGTTACCTCATAAGATGCTGAGATTCATGTTAGTGACAATTATAGTTACTACTGTCCAAAGCTTATAAAGTATAGATCTAAAGGATCCAAACAGGAAGTCAAGCAAAATCAGAGAGTGCTTGGACTTTATGACTAAGTGATCCACCCAGAGATATAAACTATGGCAAGGATGGGGAACCGATGCAGCTTATATTGTTCAGGTTATTTCTTCCAGTCTGTCACCATTTTTTTTCTCCATTATTTCTGACAGTGCTACAATACACTCCTGCGTAGCCCTCCAAATACTTTTGAAGGCCATATATCCCTCAGCAGAGCAAGAATGAGACTCAAGAAAGTACTTAAATCTACAGAAATAAAGGAATAAACATGTACAGGTTTCTGTGAGTTCTGGATCAAAACCCTGAATGAGTAGTGAAATAACGAGCAGCAGGACCTTGACTCATCCTCTGATAGCAGAATGGTAGAGTTCTACCATCCCAGCCCATCTACTTTATTATAAATGTACAAAATGGACATTCAAACTGTAACTATTTTTAAGTTGCGGTAACAGCACTTGTTTGCCAGAGATGAACAATACATCTGACTGCACAACTATTCATCTATACATATTTCATTGCAGGGAATGTAAGGAAAGATATGTACTACTCAACATACATTTAGACTATTGCAGTCTAACACAACCAACATATCATCTAAAAGAGGATGAGGATGTTGCCTCTTTCTAGCGAGTGCAATTCACCACATAAGGAAGTATATTTTTGATGATCCTAAATCAAGCTTCCAGTAGGGAAGATTTTAAAATATTCTTGTATTGTAACAAAATGTTCCCAATGGTGTTGTAATGAAAGAAAGAAAGAGGAAAAAACCCATCTCCTGGCAGGAAATTAATTATTGAGCATTCCACTGCTTGACGATGCGCTCCTACGTTCTGTGCGGACTCCATTTTTCTCTCTCAGTATGTGGAGAAATTCACTATGGAGAATATACAAACAGAACAAAGAGCACAAAGGTATCAGTTTATTAAATGCATTTAGAAACTAAACAGACCGGGAGAGAGGAACTTGGTTTGTGCATCACCACACCTAGTGTTTATTCCCTCTTTACGTTCCTCTCTCCTCCATTAGATTGTCACTTCTGCTTCTGTTCTCTGAAATCACCTCTGTTGAGAATGGAAGCGTTGTGCCTGCTCTTAGCATCACTTAGCTGACACAGTTTTGAAATGTCACTTCCTTCTTTTAAAAAATATAATAGAAAATCTCTTGATGGAAAGGGAAAATAGAAGCCCATCATTATATGCCCAAATATCAAGATGTAATTCCATTTTTAACATCATTCTTTTTTTCCACCCCCAAGTCCAGCCCATTTAGCAAATTTCACCCCTTGCTGCCTATGAAAAAGCTGAAAAACCCACAGAGGCCATGATTTCACCCATTAGTAACATGACAGAACATATAGTTCCTGGAGCTACTTCTGCAGCCAGCACATGAATCTACAACTTCTTCTCAATTTGGTGGGATCACACCACAGCAAAAGCATCTTCATGAGAGCAGACACTTCCCAGTAATTGGCATCTTGGATTCTTCCTGTATGTGGAACAACCAAACTAGAGAGGGAAGATGCAACAGATTGAAACAACATATGCCATCTTCAAATAGAATTCTATTCAGCAACGCTCTATAGCTTAGCTAAGACATAATGAAGAACTTTTCAAGAGAAATAAACAATTTTCACTTTTAGAAAAGGAGGCAGAAAGGGTACGGAAAACTACTACAGCAGATGGCTGTATGATTCCTGCAGAAACATTAATACCAGCTAGGCTGCTCGGGACCCTTTCTTACAGTCATCAGCACCTGGGCTCTTCCATCAGCTGCTGCGCAGGATGGCTTGGACACAGCGTGGCTGTACTGCCTCTATCTGCCTTGCACACCTTGTGTTTCTCTGGCTCTGTGCCTCAGCCCAGAAATCTCCACCTCTGCATGCAGACGTGCCAGTGTTTGCACATGTTGTTCGTATCTGCAAACATTTAGCTGCTGCCTCCCATCCTCTCCTTACGCCTTCTCGGGTCTATATTAACGTGATGGGCTCCCCAGAGACCAAGAGGCACCTCCACATATGCAAAATGTCCCACTGCATGGGAGCATTCTGCAATAAGACAAACCATCCACTTCATATTCTAAACACAGCTGGTCTTGCAAGAGAGCGCTGCAGGAGCTGGAGATGCAGCATCCGATGGGGACCTTCACTGCATGAGGTCCTTCATGTGGCTCTGGGCAGCAGGGTCCTGCGGGGGGTCTGATGGTGCTGGTGGAAACTCTGTATTGTCCTCACCTACTTTTTCATCCTAAACTCTTGACTTTCTAGCACATCAAAGCTGTTATTGATTCTGCAACTGATACAAAATGATACTGGCGATGATTCAGATTGCATTGTTTTGAGAGGAGAGAATTAATTTTGAATTATAAAGCAGAAGCAAGTTTAATTACTACATATGAGCATAGAGCATATGCTGCCATTTTACAAGAAATTGTTCTGAAGAGAAGCACCATGCTCTGCCACCAAGCTCCCAAGCGACAAAAATCACACTCTCACGAGTATCAGACTTGCCATCTGTAAAATGTTTTTCATTTCTAGAAGATAATGTGAGAATTATGTGTTACAAATCATACATTTTGTGACAGCTATTATCACTTGTTTTGGAGCAGCACCTTAGAACAAATGCTTTTTCTCCCCTATAAGAGCTCACATGAGGCATGAAACTTCTTAAAAACCTATTTAGTAGTGCAAGCAAGGTGATAACAAATATATGTTTCAAAATTTCTCTTGTGTAGTAAGAAGGGAACAGGAGGGTTTTTTCATGAACATAATGTCATTCAACAGAATTTGCTCTCTAGGATGAAATTCTCCTACACAACTGTAGGAATTTTAGATAAGGCTGTGTACATCTGTATACATGCATTTTAAGTTCCAGAACGGGAAACTACTTTAACCCTTCTCTCACAAATGACTGAGTGGCAAAGCCAAAAACATATTACTCTTTCTAAGAACAGATTACTTTTGTATTCCTTCTCAAAAAATGCCCATGAATTAAGGATTAAACTTGGTTTAATTACTATAGTTTTGAGTAACAAGATATCAGAGGCAGGCCTGCCATATTAACACAGAGAATCAAAAGAGACTCAGACAGAAGCCAGAAACAGAACTACAACGTAACAAGAGACTGTCAAAACCCAAGGGGAGTGCAACCTGGAATCAACAGCCCTGACTGTACTCAAAATCTGAATTTCAGAGGTTAGGATGATGCAGGTCAAAATGATGTGGAGTGACTCCATCAGCAGCTAACTGCATTAATACACCAGAGCTGAAAGAATGGCTAATTTGACTCTCTTTTCTGATAAATTATACATCTTCTATAATCAATCCAAACTGAAACTAATTTCCAGCAATTGCACTGCTCTGCCAGTAGACAGTGCCTTAATATAATTATGCATAGACAGGAAGAGATAATGACCTCTGATTCAAGTCTATTATTTTTACGGGACATGAAGATACATCGCAGTATTATGTGAGCTATTGATTAAGATCAGTATGTTACATTAAACAAGTTGTCCTCCCATAAGCCACTGCTGTTTTTTCCTCTTCCATCGAATCTTGCTGTCCTTTCCAATCACAAGGAGTTACCTGGTGAGGGGCAAACATAACTTTGGAGGAACTACTACTATTACATTGATACCGACCTACATCCAGAGCCAGGTATTTGCATCCCTTCCGCCTGCACAGCCTGTGGCAGAATAGGAGAGCATCCCGTAGATGATTTATCCGAAGACTCTGTCCATGTTTATTCAACAGTAGCTTATTAGAAGATACATGAAATTGTATCCTCTGATCGGCTTCCCTTCAAATCGCGGTGGTCCGGACCCGGAGCCGTGCCCTGACCGCGGCCGAGTGACCCCAGCTGTCCAGACGGGAGCGGCGGGCGGGCTCTGCTCGCAGCTGGGGCGCCTCGGCCAGGCCCCATGGGGACCCCACGGCAGGGTGAGCCCCGGCGCCGCCCGGCCGCCCAGATCTCCCCCGAGCCCAGCCGGAGCCCGCAACGCCCGCCCCGACGGCCCTCGGGGAGGCTGTGGGTGGCAGCAGCGCCCGGGGGGACACGCCGGTGCCACCCCCGCAGCATCCCCAGCGCCGCGCAGCCCCCGCTCCCCGTCCCTGCCCCGGCCGGACGGGCCGGCGTCGCGCTCGGGGGAAACTTTGGCCCCGCCGACCTCCTCCCCCGGCCCCGCACCCGCGCCGCCCCCGCTCCGCGGAGCTGCGGGAGCCCGCGCACGGCGGCCCGGGGGGCGGGCGGGGGAGGAAGGACCGGCGCGGGGAGCAGCAGGGGCAGGGGAGCGGGGCGGCGCGGGGGCGGAGGGAGGGGTTTCTGCGGGGGTGTTGGTTTACCTTGGAGGTTCTGCACTCGGATGTCGCTGATGTGCCCGATGAGCTCTTCGCGCTGGAACCAGTCCCACTCCTGCCCGGCCATAGGGACGGGGGGCCGGGGCCAGGGGGGCGGCGGGAGCCGGCGGCACCGCCACCGCCGCCTTCACCGGCACCGACGGCGGGCGCGGAGCGGAGCGGGCGGGGGGACGGCCCCTCTCCGCGCCGGCTGCGCCCCGCCCCGCGTCCCTCCCTCCCTCCCTCCGCTCCCGCCCGCCGCCTCCCTCTCTCAGCCCGCCCGGCCGGGGGCGGCGGGCGCGGGGCGGGGCGGGGCGGGCGGGGGTCCGGCCGTGCCCCCCGCCGCGGGCAGCGCCGCCGCCCGCCGCCCCTGCCTCCCCTCGGCGGCGGCGGCCAGGCCCCGCACCGGCCCCGCGGTCTGCGGCAGGGCTCGCTCTCGCCGCCTCCTCGGGCGCAGGCGGGTCCGGCCCCGGCGCGGCGGGGACCCCGAGCCCGTCCCTCCGGAGCGGCCTCCGTGCGCTGCCCATATAAACGCGTTTATTGCCGAGGCAGGGGGGCCTCGAGCGACGCCGAGCGTGTGCTCGCTTCCTCCTACTGTGCCTGGGGACCGGAGAAGGGTCGTCTCTAGAATAAGTGTCATGCACCCACGACAGCAAGGGAAGAACAAAAGTATGAGCAGCAGAGGGGGTTTCCTCTTGGGGATGAAATCAGTGCCACTATACATTAAAAGCACTAATAGTTGCATACTCATTTCGCTTGTTCTTGGTAGTCTGTTGAGGCTCTCAAATTTCCTTTGAGGTGAATTGAATGTCTTCATGTACACCGTTTTTCATCCAGCTTGGACAGTAATTGTTACCAAGGCTCTTCGGTGTCACTGAGATCTGTTCTCTACACACCTCATGAACAGCGTGAGCACTTCATTTGCATACGAGGCGTTTCATTGCAATATACCACTATTTGTACCTTCGTGCTGGTAAACAGCAAATTTTGACATGATCCAGTCAGACCAGTATAGCATCAGGAGTTAGACTAGCAAAACACACAAGCAAGATCTACAAAGTTAAATATAAACAAACTGGGATCTAGAAATTGTGGCTCTTTCAAGTCTGAAGTGTTTATGTGATCCCAAGCAAACACTCCACACAACCAGTTGTTTCACCCAGCTCAGGAATGCAGTGCTCTTCCCACAGCCTGCTCTGGTGATTTTGCTATTACGACTCAAAATCAGATGGAGATGGTAAGAAGGCAAAGTCATCCCTTAAGCATCTAATAAGGATTCGTCACCATAATAACACGCAGCAGTTAGCTATCCCAAAATGCGGTCTCTGAGAGTCTGAGGCAGTCTTCAGTTGCTTATATATCAAGACTGGAAAGTTTTGCACAGGTGTAAGAACACATGAATGCCATGACAAAGAGTTTATAAACCTGAATGTAAGGAGCAGAAAAAACAGCTTGTGAAAAAGAAAAAGCGTTTGAGCTCAGACAGATTTGCACAAATCACAATGCCAGGCTTTGACTGCATTTTACACTGGGAGGACCTGTTTTTTTTCCAGGCGTTATCCGAGTGGGCTGAATGCATCAGTACCACATTTAGAGGTGGAGCTGGAAACTGAGCGAGCGTGGCTGTGGGAAAAACAGGTGAATGACTTCACAGCATCAGCTGAAATACTGTCTGCCAGAGGTGGCTGGAGATCCCTAATCCATGCTGCAGCTCAAAGCAGGACTACTCCCAGCCCTGGATGGGGACAGTTGAGGCTTTGTCCCATTGTGTGTGAGCATCCTCCAGGAGCTGGGGTGTCATGAGCTCTCTAAATAGCCTTTCACATTCTGCACTGGCCTGCCTGTGAGACCTCTGAGTGGCCGTTTGCTGTGGTCAGCACACCAGCTGGACAAAGGGAGGTGGTATGAGATGCAGGCAAATGAATGAGAAGAAGCAAACCCATCTGCAACCTTCAGCAGCAGAATCATAGACTCACAGATTTGGAATTGTTTAGGATGGAAAAGACCTTTAATATCATCAAGCTCAGCCATCAAACTAACACTGTCAAGGCCACCACTAAGACATGTCCCTAAGTGGCACATCTACAAGTCTGTTAAATACCTCGAGGGATGGTGATTCCACCACTTCCCTGGGCAGCCTTTTCCAATGCTTGACAACTCTTTCAGTGAAGAAGTTTTTCCTAATATCCAATCTAAACCTCCCCTGGCACAACTTGGCAGTATTTCCTCTTGTCCTATCACCTGTTACTTGTGAGAAGAGAACAACCCTCACCAGGCCACAATCTCCTTTCAGGTGGTTGTAGAGAGCAATAAGGTCCTTCCTGAGCCTCCTTTTCTCCAGGCTAACCCTCCCAGCTCCCTCAGCAGCTCCTCACAAGACTTGTGCTTCAGACCTGTCACCATCATCTTTGCCCTTGTCTGAATGTGCTCCAGCTCCTCAGTCACCTCAATGTCTTTCTTGCAATGAAGGTCCCCAAACTGAGCAGGATTCAAAGTGCAGCTGCACCAGTGCCAAGTACAGCAGGATGCTCACTGCCCTGGTCCTGCTGGCCACACTCTTTCTGCTCTAACTCCTCACTGCCAGCCCCACCTGACCTGTGATGTTACAGCTGTGATTCATTGCTCTTGCAGATTTCCCTAGAGCTAATTACTGCCTTCACCCTCCTCCTTGTCCTCACGCAAGAGCTGCCCAGCTTCACTCTCATGGTGGTTGAGGGTGCAGCCCATGCCACTGACACCTCCAGGCCTGCCAGGTAGTTGCACTTGACCTGCACAGTCTGGGTCTCAGAGTCAGGCTGGGTTTAAGATGTAAATGATTAACATTGTGGGCACAGGGAAGTTACAACTTCCGCTTAGAGAGAGGAGAAGGGCATTAAACCATTCTTACCTGGGAAAACACCTGCGCTGTGCTGCCCTGTCCTCTGAAGGCACAATAGCAGAGGCTAGTGTGGTCCAGCAGTGGCTCAGGCTGGGGCTGCCAGCTCTTCCTGTGCCGAGGGAGACAAAACCATCAGCACAGCAGCCTGCCCTTCTCCTGCCAGCGAGTCAGGCAGAACTTCAGCCTGGGGTTCAGCCCATCTGCCAGGTCTGATCACACCAGTTTCTAGCCCAGCACATCAATATAAGCTGCATCGGGCTCATACATTAATACCCTGGGCCATGAGGTGCTGTGAATGAAACCCTGATCCAGTTTCACTTAGCAGGTGTGCAGCTGTGTGTGGGAAGGCAGCAGCCATGTCACCTGCGTTTGTCCATCCGAGACTTTCAGCTGGCTCTTCAGCACCTTCCCCAAATCAGCTTTGTGGTTAGCTGAAGCCCTCATATGTAGAACCTCCTCTGAGATAATTGTAAAAAACACTGCAATATATGAAGAACCAAGTGCTCCAAAATGGAAAGGTAAGCCTCTAACATCATGAGGACATTTAAAAATTGTGAGATCCAACAGGGTATCCTGTATAAAGATTTTGTTAGGTTTTTATGTTCTTCCCTGCAGCCTGGGGTCTGTGATTCAGCTCAGCAAGAAAGTATGAAATCTGAGATTCTCATATAAAGCTAAACCACCAAATGTTATGTTACTTGTTGTAAACTCTGTAAAGGCTTGTGGAAATTATCTGTGAAAATACTATATGCCTTCTAAGAAGTAACTGATTGTATGCAGTGAGGAGTAAAGGACTTCTCTTAAACAAAAAGTGATTTCAGATTTTATTAACAAAGTCCACTTGCCTTTTGATGTTTAAGGACTGTTCTATAACTGAAAAAGCAGGTTAGATTTAATTAAGTCCCTTGGCTCAGACTTGTTACTTAGGGCAACGCTGTAAACACTTGGCAGAGACTCTGAACTATAATAGCAGGTTTATTAAAAAAAAGTTTGGTCACATATGAGAAAGCAGGGAGTCTGATAGGAAGTTCATGGGGAACCTACCACTGTTCTGCATAGCCTTTATCTTTTTTTTTTAGCGTATGCAGAATAAAGATGTTAAAAAGCTTTTCGTTTCCCATCCTTTGCCTATCTTACCTGTGAGTTAATGAGTTGAATTCTCAGTTTGAGAAGAAAATTTACACTTGAAGGTTGTGTAATAGTAGGAACAAAGCCATCAAATTCTACAGCTCAGCTTTGTGCCTGTCCGTACGGAGGGTACCTTGTAGCTCCTGCTAAAATGGCAAGGGAAGGTATCTGACACAAAGGAGGCTATTTCTGAAATTAAGGAAGATATTTATGCCATTGTAGCTAATTTACTTTGCCTTTATAAACAGAGTTCTCCATACGAACAATCATTCTAGGAATGGATTTTTTCTGGTTTTGTTTAAAATAGTTCCAGACCAATGGTGACCGGAAAAAGGTGTTGTCTATCTTGAAATAGGTGAAAATATCGTGCATTCCAACCCAAACCTCAGAGAAGTGTAACTTCCTATCCAGCCATGCCTCAGCCATCCATGGTTGCTCTGACTAAAGAGCTACAAAAACAACTTTCCACTGATCCTTTCTAGACCTCCCTCTGCCTACATTCCCAAAACATCCTTGTTGAATACGCCAGGTCTGCAAGGTGTTTCTCTGCCCATGACAAATAGTGTTTTGGGAAAGGTGGTCGGCATTTGGGTCCTGCCCCTGCACTGCTGGCATAGTCCTTGAGTCTTCGCATGTGCTTCTGGCTTGTTAAAGGAGTTGCGGAGAATGTGAGGATCTCACTCAATTTTTAATCCTTTTTCTGAAGTCTTAGAGGACGAGGACTGAAAATGGATGCTGCCTTACCCTATAGCTGAATGAGAAAAAAGGAGGAAAGTTAAAGTCTCTAACACAGGAAAGTAATCCACATTCCTATTTAACTCTCATATTTAACTCTCAGACACATTACAACCCGGCTTGAGTGGTCACTCCTTTTCAAGGCAATAATCATGCCACTGGAGGTCTCATCAACACTTTCTTTTCCTTGGTTAGCCCATATCTGAAATACTGAGGAGGGCTGGCCAGGAGAAAAGACTCATTAGCTCTCCCAGATGAATAGGTAAGTGAAGATTTCATTTCTATTACCCTGTCTGACAGCAGCCACCCCTTAGTCTGGCTCCTCTGCCCACACACATGTAAACAATGGGAGGGGTACCATGCAAAACAGACTTTCAAAGCAAAACACCAAAAAAGTCAGGAGAGAAAAAGACAGTCTAATTCCACCAAGCAAACAGGAGACACTGAGAAAAATGTATTGTAATAAGAGGATTAAGCAGCTGGATAAAGTAAGGTCATGTGCAAAAAAACCAAGTAAGCTATGAAATACAAGTTCTTTATGATTTCTTTACAGGCAAGAGAGCATACACTAAAATGTGTGTTCTACTTCTCTACCCAAAGTGTGATAACTAGCAATGATTTAATTTATAAAATGTATATAATCAATAAAACAAATACCAGCTTAGAAATAGGAGTGTTGTGCCCCACTAGACCCATCTTCTTCTTAGTCCCCTTCAGATGGTAAGAGAGGAAGAGGGGTGATGCCTCTTGGCCCTTCCTCAGTGTACCACTGAGCATATTTAGAACTCTGGATGTTGACCAGCCTCCCTCTGCTGTGTCTCTGTGCTGGAGCTTGCAGTCTTCCAAGTCTTGGATTATGATTTCTCAGAGCAGAGCTCCAGTAACACACAGGAACAACCAACCCTTAGCTCCTCCCAGGGTTCAATTTATAGGGCTTGTGCCCACCCTGCAGCCACAGCTGTTTGTAGTAGGTTGTTGAGCACCTTAGGTCGAGGTAGTCTCAATTAATAATTGGATCCTGGTGTGGATCCTGGTCTTGAGTGAGAGTTTGGCTACTGCATACCATCAGGGTTTAAATGCATTATACGATATGTCTCCTTCTCCCTTGACTCCCAGAAATCCACCACGTAAGCCACACTGATGAACCACATTTATTCACAACAACTGTTGCCACATAATGGCAATAAATAGACTATGGAACTTGCTGGAAGGTCTTTATGTGCTGTGTATAAGTTTCATCACACAGTCCATGAATAATGCCAGGAGTTACAGTGGCTTCTAACTTGGAAGGTGAACTTGCTTTATGTGCTTGCTACCAAGGTAAAGATTGTTTGGACCAGCTTAGTAACAAAATGCACTTGGGTATTTTCAAGTCTGGGTCTTTTGGGGTGATGGGGTAGCATCACAGGGACAGCTTTCACATGGTAGAGGTGCAGAGGTGAGGTCCTTCTGATTCTTCATCAGTCTCTGGTGTGGTGGGAGCAGGGTTGTGTGGGTCACTCTCAGTCCTCCCTCTGTTAGTTTTTCATTCTCTTTGGTTAAGTGTGGTTTATCTTAAGGTGTGATTTATTGAGAACACGTGTGCTTTATTTGACAGAGGTGGTGGGAAGGCTGTTCTCTGGTCTTCAGGCTGGTTTTCTTACATTCAGTTTGGTTTTCTGTCGTTTTTTCATGCAGATGAAAGTTGGAAGAAAAGGAGAGTAGTTATGTAAAACTCATTTGAATATTACATACTTGTGGAGCTGATTTCTTTCTGTTGCCATGAGCCTTTCATTCAAAATCTCCCCCCATACTAGGGCAAAACCCTTCCTTGATTCAGAGAGGACTTGAAACAGAAAAAGTTCCATCTAGTTTTTGGAAACTTGTTTGTTATTTTTTCCCTTTATTCTGCTCCTGTTTTCCTTCTGTTTCTGATGGATGCGGGATGCAGTTGTCTCATCCATGTGACAGTATTGTGTAATTCTGCCCCTTTGAGCCTGACTTGCTCTCATTCGTCTGTGACCAGCTGAATTCAGATTCCCTTCTGTGTGCTCCAGCACGCTATGAAGATTTGTTGCCCCAGTAGATACTGAACAAAGGTTGCAATGTTTACCAGCAAAGGGATCATTTTTCCAGCTCCGGATGCTGTGTAGCACCCTAAAGGCCAGGAAAAAGACCCAAGAAGCAAAGCTTTCACCTTTAGAGCGTCTGAGCATTCCTAAAAGTTTCCATCTCTTCAGAACCTGCTCCCATAACATGAGTTTCATGGTTTCATTCTGTCTGATCTCCATGCAAAGGTAGAGATGCCAGCCTGGTTCCAGCAGCGCCTTAAACAATAACCCAGGAAACAGAGGGGGCAATTCTGAGTCAGGGCTTGCTGCATGGAAGGAGAGAGGGACACCAAGCAGTGGCCTGGTGTGTGGATGTCTCTGCAGGTGATGATGCTGGCAGTAGGGTCCCGTAGAGCTGTGTAAGCTGGTGAAGTTGTGCAGGAAGAAGCAATCCAGCTGCTCAGGGGTGGCCATCTCTGCACAATGTTCAGCTTCAAGTCACCCTGGCTCGCCTGGTTACCTTCTTCTGCCTGAATTATCTAGAGAAACTTGTGGTACATTCATTGCATACCCCAGGGATACAAGTCAAGGCCTCTGCAATAGTATTCACTGGCAAAGACTATTTCTGGACATAACTACAAATATTTAATATGGGGTAAATTATAAATCAGCATTCTCCAACACCAACCAGAAGAGAATGCTTCAAATGAAAATGGAGATTGCCTGGTCTGTTTTTTACCTCATGAATATTAGGATTGGAAGCAGGGCAGCAGGTAATTATTAGTGTTCAAGCACTGCAGTTGCAGTTGCTATATAAACAATGCTAACATCGCTGACTTTTATACACAGCTTTCCATCTGCAGATTTCAAATCTCTTGTATATTACAATTTTCTATAATTTCCTGGCATAACCTGTCTGAAACAAAATCTGCAAGCCCTGAAATAACATTTGATATTACAGAAAACAACTGGTATATTTTTGCAATAAAATGTTTGTGGAGGAATGAATTATGTGTGATCTATTCTGCGTACTTCACCATAGTAACAAAATGAATTGGTTTCTTAGAAGCCAGCAAGCAAGAAGGCTTCTTTTGAACTGCCTGACCTCTTTCACAGCACTGGAGATGTCAAATATTCTTCAAATGCAACATTCAGCTAAACTGCCTGTCAATGCAGCACCCTTCCAAAGCAATTCAGCCTCTTCCTATTTGTTTGTTTGTGTTTGAAGAAGGGGTTTCAATTTTACATCCAATGTCAAGTCAGTTTGATTGTGAGAGATGTGAGAAGAGATTCCTTCCCTGACCTTCCCAAACAATATTAGCTTTGAAAGTAACAGAAATATATAAATGCTTCAAATGGAGGGGCTGCACCCTGTAGCTGATAAATAAACATGATTTTTTGAGGTAAGAAATGGATGACTCCAATGCATAACTGGCCAGACGGAGGCTTTTGCAGTATGAGATGCACTCACTAATGATTCCAAGCTCTTTCAGAGCAGGCATTTTCAAACCTTACTTATATTTCACTGAATATTTAATGTCACAGTTCTGCCAGAAGCCTCTGAAAATAGGGAGAATTAAAAGCCATCAGTCATTCCTTAGCAGAAGGAAGTTGATGATTTAGAAAGTTTCTCTTTATCATGTTTCCAAGTGTGACCTTGAGGAGTGCTAGGAATGTCAGACATGTCCTTGTGGTGCCGGTAGAGGCAGTGTAGAAGTCATGGTTGGTGGTATTTCACCTGAGCAGAGTTAACTGCAAGCATGTGTCAGGGTTTGTTAACCTCTAACGAATATGTCCTTAAAGACTAATCACCTTAGAAGTCGTGTTAGAGAACACGAGCCTTTCCTTAAGTAGGTTTTGATGTCCTTGCTTTGCTGTGGTCAGCAGGGCCCTCAGTGTTGGTTTGGAGATCAGCACCCCAGTCAGGAAGTGTTTCTAGTGAGAGGTGGCTGGCTGCTTCCTTCTGATCTGTTCTTGTCCTCTTTTCCAAATGCATTTTCCAAATTAAGCTCTGGATTTCAAACCCATCCTTTAAACAGAAAAATCTGGAATCTGGAGAGAAAACAAACAGCAATATCTTGTGGGTACGGGGTACCAAAAAGAATTTTCTGTGCTCAGTTTGTAGGTGTTGGTGTGTGCATGAGCATAGAAATGCAGGCTGAAGTGGTAACTTGCCAGTGGTTCAGTACAGGGATTTCATTACTGCTGCCTTTCCCCATGTCCATCTTCCCTCTGCATCGCCCAGTCCCTCCTGTATCACAGAGATGGGTTGAGAGGATAAAAAATGGATGGATTTTTATGTATTTATGCACTGTTTTCCCTGTTCTAATAACTGCTTTGCAAAAATGAACAACAGTTAAGGAGGAAGGCGAAAGTATGAGGCATCCTCACTTGGCAGATATTCTTAAGTCAGCTTTGATGGAAATATTTGTACTTTGCTTCTGAGAGAGGCTCAGGAATACATCTATTTATGTTGTAACTCCCTTGACTTCAACTGGCAGATGATCATAGATACCACAGTACAAAATTCAACTGGTGTAATTTGAGAAGAAATTTTGGAGATTGAAAATACCCTTTAATTCTCCCCTTAGAAGAGCCCAGAAAAGGCATTTGGTGCAATCTCCTGGCTCTCAAAACCAACACAGTTGCAAGTAATGGATTTGAATGGAAGTCCCAACAGCAATATTTGTCTCCAGTACTGCAGAACTGTTGAGATAAAAATCTGACAAATTTCCCAATTTTGTTCGGTTCTAGTAAGGCTGCCAAAATGCGCAAAACTTGAAAAATCAAGGATTTTCTGTCTTGTGTTTTTATACAAGTCAATGGCTCATCCCATTTGATCCAAAAGAACTTTTATGGGAGCATTTTGAGATTCCAGGATGAGGTAAAAGTGTGACCGTGTGTAGTCGTGCTGGAGAGCTCTGCAGTGATTTTTACCAGCACTTACAAATCTTGTTGCATTTTATTGCACAATTGATTTTAAAATATGTAAATGTCCAGGAGCTCTTTCCTATGATCATTGGTGAGAAACATCCCTGAAGTGTTTGACGAAGAGGCAAAGTGTTCAGGGCTCTTCACACACAGAGTTAATTTTCTTCTTAAGAAGAAAACACCAGGACTTAAGGGGTTTTAAAATGCACGGGGGACAAGAAAGACAAAAACCAATGGCCAGAAGCCGAAGCCAAGATGAATCCAAATGAGGAGATTTTAATAGGGAGTCAGTCATCCAGAGAAATGACAGTTTGCCAACTCTTAATGTCTTCAGAGAGAGAGCGTCTTTCTAGAAGATGTGCCATACTAACAGTACAGTTTATGCAAAAGTGGGTTAATTGTGTGAAGTAAAATGACTTGTAAAATAAAAGCTGTATCAGAGGATCTGCCTAATGGTCCTTTGCCTTTGGTTTTGTGAGGTTTATCTTAAAAGGGTATTGCTTTTCTTTTCGTTTTTCCAGCTCTTGCACAGAGTAGGTCAAAGAATTTTAATTCCATTCCTTCCAGATTTCTACCTGGAAAATGAAGCCATTGAGCAAAGCAAAAGTCGTAACAGCAACTGTGAAGTGATAACAGTTTGCAGTTAGTGCTCAGCCAGTGGGAACTAATTCACTCTTTCACAAAGCTACAAAGCTGCCGTCAGACGGCATTTTTTTTGTCGCTATCAAACAGATTGTGATTAGATCCACTGACAAAGGTGAATGGTTTGATAGTCATAGTTTAATCCTCTTCTCTTAATTCAGCAAGACAGTCTCTAAATCACACGGTCCATTTTTTGCGAGGTTATCCTGAATTTATGGTCAAAACCACTGCCGCAGCATTTGAAAATGCATATTGCTAGATGGTTGTTATAGCGCAGTTCACACCTGTGTGTGTACCTAACCTGAATGGCCCCTCTGCCAAAGGTGTGTGTAAAATTATCTGTGTATGTACCTGTACATGCACATGTGTGGAATTAATAAATATGGGAGTGAACAGAAGAGTGTCGGTGGTGGAACATGAGCATGTGGATGTCTGGTTTGTTCAGCACTGTTTCTGCAAGTCATACACATCTGTGCACAAGACGCTACTGCCTCCTGCTCCCCTTATGTAACTTCATGGACTCATAACATTGACATGGTGTCTGCAAAGAGAGGCTCGGGGAGTCAGTGGGTGCCCTGTTACCAGGTGATCCTTGTCAAGAGCTCGTCTTCCCCATTCAGGTGTGTTCTGAGAGTCAAAACACAAATAGTGACACACCTACAGAACGTTATCAGCATCATTCACTCAGTTCAGAGCACCTGAATTTGAGAAGTCTGGATATTAGTTTGGCTTTGGCTGTGGCTGTGGCTTAGGGCATACAGGATCATATGTAAGTCACTTAATTTCTCTGAATTCATGTTATCTTACTTATAGGACTGGGTGCTCTTGGTTTACTATGCCCTACTTCTCCCAGCTCTTGTGAACTGCTACATTTGTGTGTCTTCATGTGGAGGCAGTTTTAGGAAAGCTATGTGGTTTCATTATTGCCTGTACAAACAGAAAGCAATGCCTGTATTTTGGCTGGTAAAAGTGAAGCAACAGTGATCAGAGTCTTTATTTGTGCATGTTTTAAGGTAGGGTATCAGATATATCCATGTTCAGTTATTTTTTATGTCTTCTTTTTGAGCATCTCAGTTGGTACAGCATGTGCTAAATCCCTCTACGCTCACCAGGAATGGTTCCAAAGTTCTTAACCTAAGGCTGTCAATGCAGGGAAATGGTGTAATCTCCCCAGATTATGGAAGGGGTTACAAACCCAGTACCAGAAATTCTCAGATTTCTTCTCACTGCTCTTGCAAAAGATATTTGCTTGAAAGTCTCTTTGCCTGCCAGGAAGAAAATTTGGGGGAGAGATGAAGTATGTTTTTGCTCCAGCAGTAGTGGAAGCAACCTAAGAAAACATGCTCCAGTTATATCTTAGAGGTGAAAGGGTCAATAAAACAAACAAACAAACAAAGTAAGTAGTGCTTATTGCTTTGAGAAATCTCATCATTTCTGAGCTGATTTCAATGATTTTTCAACAGCTGCAGGCACAGAGATGCTCTGCCTTTCCTGAACAGATGATATATCAGTTTTAAATCAGTTCCCAGCTGATAGGGAAAGGATTGCAATCTGCTTAATAGTGCCGTTGCTGCAGACAAGTAGACGTCATTTCTGAAGGAAAAATATTGGGAGCACATCTATTTGCTGAGACCAAAGGAGACAGACAGGCCTGCAGCCATCGGTTGTATCTGGGAGCACCATGTCGTGTTTGCAGACTTCACCCCACAAGAGTGGCCTTGAGTGCACAACCACAGCCAGTGTCAGCTCTCATCTCACGCATTTTATGTGCTGTAGAAGCCACGGCTTTATTCCCGTCCTGCTTCTCAACTTCTGCCAGCGCCGCTTTCTCGGAGAGCTGGAGCACCAGCACACAATGCACAATATAACACCTCTCTCCCTGTTTCTTCCTACAGACCAGCCATTGAGCACTGGTCAGGAGCCATTAGCACCCAGTTCAAACAATGTAAATTCTATGAGAGCTCATTGTTTTTATAAAGATCGCATGCAATTTGTTGCCAAGCAGCCTACGCAAATATTTAAAGCCTGCCTCTTTCTTCACACAGTTTAAAAACAAAACAAAAATAACATGAGCTTTTACTTTGTAAAGGCTGAGGCGGAATTAACCTCTTCCTGCACAAGTACCAAACACTGAGATCATGGAATTATTGATATGTGCATGCGTTCCATGGGAAATTATGCTGGAGAGGACTTGATTTGGAGGCTGGCTGTGTATTTATATATGTATTGTTATATATTTTGACAGTACAAGATAGGTCTTTCCAAGTCCCTCTTTTCTTGAGAGGTGACATTTTTCTGGCTAACCCTAATGTAACTACCTGATTGCTAAAGATCACCTCCTCATCCCAAATATCTCCAGGGTCCAGGCCCACCTAGGAAGAACAGCCACATTTGATCATGATTTTCTCCCTCTCCATTCCTGCTGTCATTCCTATCTAAACACATGCTCAGCTGCTTTGCTGAAATCGTCAGACACGAACCATGTCCATTCTGTCAAAATGTTATAGAAGCACCAGCTCTAGATTTCTGTGCAGAAACTTGGAAGTAGACACACATTTAAAAATACTCGTTATTATTTTTACTCCTATCACACTTCACTCTCACCAATATGAGTTATCAGGCTAGGTTTTTCTGTCTCTGGGAACAGTGTCCAGGCATGGAGCTGTCTAGTCAGGCAAGAATTATCATCGGTATCACAGTGGATAGACTCCATGAAAAGACAGACCAAGTACAAATATAAGCAATGGCTCAAATCCCAGCGGCACTTTTCCATAGGAACAGGCCTTGATACAGTATGTACCTTTGTGTGCAACTGCAATACTCAGGAGTCATTTCCCAGCCAAATGAAGCCTTTATCAGTGACTCCAGGGCCTGATTGCCAAGGAGACATCTATGATCTGTGAGGAGTCAGGATTATGAAGGTAATTAACATGCCCCTAAGATCTGCCTCAGAAGTTTGCTATTCATTCATGCCACACATACCTATCCCATAAGAAAAAGACTGTTTTCAGGACGTTATCTGACCACCTCTTTCTTGCATTTGATTTCTAAGGTTCACTTTATTATTCTGCTTTTTGAAACCAAAGTTTCATGTTCAGAGCAGAACCACATAAATGTGATCTGAGCTCCCCGAGGCTGTAAAATTTCATGATACATCTTATATAAGTTCTAAATCAATTCCTCCAAACTGATTTCAGAATTGCCTGAAACACCATTTAGTGTGGCCTGACCTATTTTTGCTAGACAAACTTTAAAACTGGTTGAAAAGTATCCCCATTTTAGCAATGACCTTGTTATTTATAACCAGGTCTTGATCCTATAATATCTATTAATTATAATAATTTTCCTCAAAATGTCATTTATCCACACGTTCATGAGGACATAAAATCCTGCAACTTGCCTAACTAAGGTAGAACCAAAAGACCTTACTGTGGTTTCTTATCGTGGCTTTCTATAAAAATGCAAATACCTACAGCTAATGTGCCAAGATGGGGCTATCAGGGTGATAACATCAATTATATGCATAACTGTTTTCTGCATCGAGACATTAATGTGTAAAAGCACAAACAATTTTCAAGATTTATCTTACTTTTAAATGTATTTACTGACTGTGATTTACTATATTTCCTTCTGTGAGAACCATAGACCAGTAGACAAATTTTTCTTTTGTTGCCAGTTTGCTTCACCTGTGGTTCTCATGCATTGCCAATGAGATCTGCAGTACACACAAATGAAAAGGATCATTTAAACTCACAAGAAGCAACTGAAAGTAACCAAGTAAGAGCTTTTTAGAATAATTTGGGTTGGAAGTGACCTTTAAAGGTCGTCTGGTCCAAACTCTCTGCAATGAGCAGGGACAGCTTCAACTAGATCAGGTTGCTCAGAGTCTAGTTCCAATTGGGCCTTGAATGTTTCCAGGAACAGGGCATCCACCCACCTCTCTGGACAACCTGTACCAGTGTTTCACCACACTCATTGTAAAAAAATTTCTTACTTATATCTAGCCTAAATCTACCTTCTTTTCGTTTGAAACCATTACTCCCTGTCGTATTGCAACAGGCCCTGCTGAAAAGTTTGTGCCTCACCATAAAGGTCCTTCTTGGCCTTAAACCCTGCAACTCCTTAGGAAATGGCTTGCACTGCAGTCGGGGGATTGAAGATGAACGCCTGCGTGTCTGGTGGCTCATGTGCCGTCTGACCGTCACGGGCACCGTGAACCGCAGCGAAGCGGCACATGTGAGTCGCGATGGCTGACACAGAAAATGCCCTTTGATGCCGTCCGTGGCTGGGGGCTCCGCGGGGACCGTGCGCGGCCCCGCTGCCGCCCGCGGTGCGGGCAGCGCCGAGCCCTGGGCACCGCTGCCCTCTCCTGGCGCCTGCCCGCATCTCGGGACGAGCCGGGGGCCCGTGCGCGCTCCGGGAGGCGCGGGAGTGTGGCAGCCGCACCGCAGGGCCGCACGGGGCGGAACAGAGCGAGGTTTCCTGGATATAACCCAATTTGCAGGTAACGACACGGGGGTGTGAAAGACTGTGACTATAATGATGGTTTTAGTGCTTCTCTGCCTTAGGGGACCAGTCCCACCCATGCTTCCCTCCCCAGCCTTGCACTCCCCAGCGGGACATGCCGGGGTGCCTGCGGCCTGCTGTCCTGCACCGAGGAAGGCAGTAAATGGGAGAGCTTTTCATTAGTTAGAGCCCTTAATTTGGGGATTCTGTAAAGCTTTTTCCCATTCCTGTAGTTAACCTGAAACCTCTAACACATGCACTGCCAGTCTCAGTGGAAAACAAATCATATGTTGAGTGTTGCAGTGCTCCACAGAGACATCAGGGAACATTTGTCAGCCCTGGACCCTAGAGATACACAGGGCCTTTTTATTATTTCAACTTCGAGCAGTCATTTGTGACTGAGTCAAGAGAGCATAAAACTGCCACGTTTTCCAGGCACTTTGCATAGGCACCTTTGCCTGTACGAGATGCAGGGAACTCAGAGCAGGGCACTGCAGATCGGTCCCCTCTGCTCATCCTCTGAAGTGCAGGACTTCAATTTTTACCACATCTTTTTTACCCTTTTCTCATCCGTCTCCATTCCTGGGGAACTTGTAAGGGTACAGGAATGCTGCACACCTGCAAAACATTCATTGACTTTCTCTCCAGCCAAACCCATGTTCAAGGCTCCTCCCCTGGCTGGGGCAACTTTCCCTTGCAATACAGGGAACGAAACAAAGAGAGAGAGGAAAGTCCTTCAAGCTTTTCTCTGGCCAGGGGTGCAACCACAGGAGCAGGAGCAGCCTGAGCATTCAAGAAAGATCAGAGGAGAAAGGGAGAAAAATTCCAAATGTGGTACATGGCTCTTGCGAGCACCTCACAGCCTTAACCTGCTGAGTGGTAAAAGAAATGTTCTCCACTCCCTCTGTTTTTATTTTCCTTCTCAGGGAACTTTGCATAGCTGGAGGAGGAAAAGAAAAATAACTGTCTTAGATATTATTCCAGTACTTTAATTTCTGTTTCAAAGAATCCAATTTATTAGCAGCAGTACCTGAGATTATACTCACCAAACAAATTCTCAAAGGAAGCCTCACCATCTAGGTGTATTTTTCATTATACAATAAACTCTGAACTCCACCAAAGGTGTTTTCTCGTAATGTTAAACTCAGTGCCTGACAATTATTGTCCAGCTCCATTTGGTGCCAGAAGTGCATTCAGTGGAGAAGTAATAAATCCTTTCATGCTGTTTAATAAAACGAGAAAATGTGTTGCTCACACTTGGATGCTAGACTTTATTACACAAACACAGCTAAAAAAATAAATGGAGTATTTCCTGTTTAGAAGTGCCTACAAGTCACATGATGTTGATTTTCTCCAGGTGTTGCAACTCTAAATGAAATTTTCACTTAAGTTATTCTTAAAGAAGTGAGTTATTTCAAAATGCAATAATCAACATGTTGTTAAAGGTGCAAAAACCATTGTAAAAACCCCCAAAACATCCAATGTGCTGTAATGAAATTAGATGTGGAGCATTGCGGTTGCCAAATTATTCAAGATATTTGTGAGACGCTTTGCCATCCGCTTGAGTGCTTTTCTGAGTTTCTACTGAGAGAAAAAAAAAGCAAGGAAAAATCCTATGAGGTCTGAGAAATGCTTCCAACTCCTGAGTTGGTTTTTGTCTCTTTGTAGGGAGCTGGGGTTATTCTCTGCTCTGGTGGCCTGGTCTTGGTTAGAGGTGCCACTGCCATTGTAAAATAAATGCCTGATATAAATAAATATCTTCATCAAGGTGAAAGCGCTATGTGAAAACCGCTCCTTAAGCAGGATTGTCTGTTCCTTCATTTTCACTAATTTAAATGAAAGAAAAAGTCAGCCACACTTTGTCTTTTAATAGATGGATCCTTCGGGTTTGGATGTGTTCCATCCTGCTCATACTCGCACAACCCATGTGAACCTCATCTAGTGATGCTTTCAAGAACATGATGAATACCTGTCATGCATGCCTCATTCCTCCTCTCTCTTGCCTTCCATTTATGGGCTCGTGTGGGCAAGTCTCTTCCCTTTGGGGACATGGTGGGGGCATTTAGAGGTGCTCAATAGTCTGTATCTCTGTGGGAGATGTGGAGCAGGAAGCACTGAGCATTAGGATGGGTCTAACATCTTGCTGGAATTTCTCCCACAGCTTCTGAACAACTACCAGAGCGGAGACTTCTGCCCAGAGTAGCTCTATGCACATGTAAACTCCCTGCACACCTGAGAAGGATGGATCTCACCGCAAAACTTCAGAGACATCTAGAAAAATTCTGAGCCCCAACCATCTGTTATTCCCATCCATGATAATTTTTTGATATACCATTATATGAACTTAGCATTGTCTCTTTCGTATTTAATAGCTGGAGTTGTATCTCTCTTCTGTTAATCTCTTGCTTGAATCTTTCCCAGTTTAAAATGGCTGAGCACCCTTACACCAGTGGGGTTAATTACTCCTGTTGGTGTTTGTTACAGAAAAAAGCAGATCTCTATCACTGGGTGGCTCATGCCTTTTCTGTAGACTAACATTAACCTGAATATCCGTAAGAGGCACTGACACTGCACCTCTACAAATGTCAAAGAACAACAGTGCCTTAGGTATCATCCAAAAACCTCTTGTACCTGAAAGAATGACTCAAAGAGCCACGATTTCATACACAATAAAACAGGTCAGAAGTGACTGCACAGACATTCCAAATGATGCGAACTTTGTAACAGGCCCTCAGAGCACACGGAGTTTCCTTACCAGCTTGACCAGCTGATGACTCTGCAGTCACCAGAACAGGTGGGATCACCCTGTCCTCCCACCCCTCCATTTTGTGGGCCAGCACCTGCAGTCATATGAGTCAAGGAACACACCCATCTGAAAATTACTGGGCTTTTTGGAGGATTGTTTTTTGTCTAGATCAGTTTGCCGATGCAGTTGGCCGAACAACATAGTTGGTTGCTGTGCTGGGGAAGTACGGCAGGGAAAAAAGGTGGGACATGCCTTTTTAATAACTGTGCGGTCATCAGATGGCTGGAAGGGCTTGTGAAACCGTCTCACAGAGTTTTGCAGACCTAGTGTGGTGTGCATCTCCCTGAGGTCCTTTTCTCCCAGAGGCCCCAGTTCAACATTGCAGTTAAATGACTGAATTTCAAGCTCATGAGTAGTTCCCAAGGCATTTCATATTTAATTTCAATTTAATTGTATTCTTAACTTAAATTTAATGATAAGCATAGATTTACTTGCATGTGCAGAGTTAGGTATGCGTTCATGTCCTTCTCAGGAGGAATATCACAATTGCGTGTATGGAAAAAAGTAATTGATTTTTCCTAATGAGTGATTCCAGTTATGAATTTATTTGGCTCATTAGTTGAGAGCTGATTTATTCACTCTTTCTCTTTACTGACAGCAGCAAGTTTCCTTCCACCTGGGTGTAACTCCAGGACTCAGAACTTTCCACTTAACTCCCTTTGCAGATTTAGTCAAACTCTTTCTTATCAGAGTTGGTCTTACAAGAGGGTTTTTGTTGCTTAAAAATTTCCAAACTCAGCAGGATCAAATGTAGGCTTTTAAATCTGCATTTGAGCGCCTCCATACAGTTTGGGGGCTGTGAGCTTCCCACGTCATTTCCAATGAGAGATAAAAAAGAAAACCTCTGAGTCTCTCCCTGTGACTGTGGAGACCAGAAGCACCACTTTGCAGCAGTCCTTTTTCCTGTCGGGCAGCGGGGTCATGGCACAATGCAGAGAACATCTCTGTAACCTTGTGAGGTCAGATGAGCACAAGTGACGCAGGGAACAGTGATAATAATAGAAAAAGAAAGGTGAAAATAGTTGGGATTTAAAAGGGATTGCAAAGACACTCCAGGAATACTAAATATTGGTATTACACAATTAAGTGAAACCTTCTGCTGGTCTAAAATATATATTAAAAAAATCGGTCTGTCTGAGTTGAAGTGTGATGCCATGCTGCTTACATTATATATGAATAGTAATTGGAAACAGGACATCTGCAGAAATTAACCATTAACTGTTGAGCACTAAAATCTCTAATTGAGTTTGTAAGCCCTTAATGGCACAGTTAACCTTAAACATAGCTCAGTGCACGCACTACCTGGTTAACACTGGTTAATAACTCTAACAGCTGATAATATTTCACACCCATGAGAGCACCAGATTAGCAAGAGACTTGCTGGAATGAGCTCAGCTCGCCGCTCTTTTGGACCACAGACATAACAGCTTAAACTTTCTGAGCTTAACCTTTCTGCTGTAACTGGTCTTTTTGGGTTTTCTTCCTTCCAGACCTGCGCGTGATGAGAGCACCCCTGCACGCGTGGCTTGGTGAACTGCACACACGGCCGTGTCCTTGGAGCACTTCGTGGCGTAGCAGCAGACGGAAGCTGCATGGATAGTGATGGATAAATCCACCTCAGGTGGGCTGCAAGAAGTGTCTATAACTTGAAGTGTCCTTGAGAGGGAGTGACACTGTAAATTACACAAGAAGGGCAAATTCTACCCCAAAGTAGCGATGGGAACTGGAGAGATCAAAGCTGTGAGGAACAGCCCACTACATGCTTGACTGGGGATTCATTCATAAATCTTAACCCCACATTCTCTACCATTAAACCTTGTGCCCAGGAAACCCTAGGGCTGTGCAGCCCAGGCAGACCAGCTCAGGAAGGACAATTTCAAAAGCGTGGGTGGTTTAATGTGACTGGTGCAAGAGGCAGAGCTGACAAGCAGGTGGAAGAACTGTTGTTGAAAAAGCACATAATTCTTTGTCAGCAATGGAAAGTAAAACTTGACAAGTGGATTCAAGAATCTAGCACTGTCAGCTTTAGGTGTCCTAATCCAGAGGCTTGTAAACAAAAAATACTTTGTTGCTGCCAACCAGCACATATCTAAGCAATATCTAAGCTTATACATATCTAAGCATATCTAAGCAAATTAATTCTGTGGATGTTCCAGAACAAGTATGTGTATGTACATTTATATAAGTGTGTGTATATATATATAAATACATATACCTTTTTTTTTTTAAGAAGCAAAACCCCTAAATGTGAATTGAATAGATTTTTGAAGAGACTCACAAATCTCAGTTGCAGACCTGTGTTATTTGTAGCACAAATGTGTGCCACAGCTCCTCTGAGGCTGGCATTCACCTGGAGAAAACCAGATGAGGTCTGCGCCTTGTGTTGTCCTGAGGGCATCGCTGCAGAGCCCAGGCAGGACTGTCCGGTGCTGCCCTCACCCACTGATGCTAGAACGAGGGGCAGCGATGAGAAGAGTGTGTGCAGACCTGCCCCTCTGCAGCAGGGCGTGCTGGATTGCCGGCAGCAGGAGGATGTGCAGCGGAGAGGCCAGCCTGGCCCTGTCCTGTCCTGTCCCGTCCCATCCTGTCCTGTCCTGTCCATCCTGCCCTGTCCCATCCTGTCCTGTCCTTTGTGCTCCCCAGGCAGCGGTGCAGCCACAGCACAGCCCGAGATTGCAGGTCTTCGCCTTTTGACGGCAACTGCTCTTTTATGGCTGTGACCTGCAGCATGTGACTGAAGCCGGGAAATGAAAATCACCTTCTTTTCTCAATTTACTCACTTGCCTTAAAAAATCGTGCTTGTTCTTACAAACCCTTCTTTTATATAATTTTCATTAACAGTACTTAACATGACAATGACTTTGACGATAATTGCCCTTTTTTCTGGCTGCTTTTGTGGTACATGAAAATTCACAATAAGCGGGTACAGATCGAACCCTTGAGCTAGCAGATGTCTCTGAAAACAATTTTTCCTGTGCACTTACGATAGAAATTCTCTAGCATTTTTTGCACTTAGCAAAAACTTTTGCTGACCAAGATAAATAAAACAAAAACCGCAGCTCCGTGCAATGTGGGGTTTGGATTTAAAGTAAATCTTTCTCCCATGCAGAGATTTAGCCCCTCCAAGGCTGCTGTTTTGTCACCTTTTACAGCCTTGTCTCCTAGGCACCCTCAGAGTTTACTGCAGCTGACATGGCTTCCTGTGGACTTTCGCCTACGCGCTGCCCTTAGGTACCTGCCGGAGTTGATCGCTTTGCAGCCATTACTCTTTTCCTATTTTCCCATGTGTTTTTACGGCAACTTGTGGTGATTTTCTAGACTAGCTGGGGTGTCTGGGGCTTCTTTGTGCCTTTGTTAGATGTTTTGTTTTTCTTTCTTTTTCCCCAATGGCAGTTATTTTATTACATCCCAGCCTGTGTCTCCAGGCCTCACGCTCTGGGATTCTTGTTTGGTTTTCTCATGGAGCAGCCCTTTTCCCTTACCATTTCCCTGATGCCTTGTATTGCATTTTTATTACAGCAGAGTCTGTGTCTACAGGTCCTTCAGGCTATTTGTTCTGAGACTTTTATTGGATTCTCAATAAATATGTTTGCCATTGGGGGTCCTTAGCTGGTTTCCTTACCTATTTTTATTGAAGCTGTGATTCCAGACAAAATGTTAACCAGCTATTTCAACAGCAATCTGGTTTCTCTTCTGAGCCCTTGCACAGTTTCTTACATGTTTGCATTGGCAGAGCTACATCTCCTGCTTTTTTTTGCTTTTTTTTTTTTTTTTTGATGTTTCCCTCATGTTTAGGACCTTTTGTTGATGCAGTCTGGGTGCTTTTCTACAGCCGTCTCCATTTTACCTGGCAGCACAACTACACCTTTGTGGCAGGCAGCAGGTGGAATGAAAACGGTTCTCTGCAAAGCTGAGAAATCCTAGGCTTTGGGTAAACAAAGACAAGCAGGTCACATTCCTGCAAAAAGCTGCTCTTTGCTAAATTGACCCAATGGTTTTCACTTGGGTAATCCGTGCTTCACTGAGGTACATCAGGGTGCATCATCTTCATTAAGAGAGATGGATTTGGTGTCTTACAGGATGGTAGGTGTGTTGTCCTGGGGAGGTTTTCCTGTGAGGAAAGACTGACAAACCCTTGCAGGCATGTCACCAAAGCACTAAAGCTGGAGGCTCCCAGTCGTCTCTGCCATGAGGATTTTGATCCAAATTTTCACAGAAATTCTGATCTGACTCTTGGTTTAGTCCCGTTTCCATGGTTATTTGTGGTATCAATAGTTAGGGGGCAGTGGCATTCCCTGGAGAGACTGTGTGGAAAGGCTGATGTGGCAGCCTGGCTACACAGGGCAGAACTGGCAGCTTTTCCTCCCCAAAGGCAACAGCTGCACCCCTGTCCTAGTCCTTTCAAGAATGGGGTTGTGGTACAACTGTCTGGGGTTCACGTCACAGAAGCCACTGCCAGGGCTGGTGGGTTACCTTGCACCCCATCAGCGTGCTGAGCCCAGACAGCAAAACACTGATGGGTAATACTGGAGAGGGGAAAAAAAAAGCCTCTCTCAGCCTAAGCCTAAGCCTTCATCTTTTAAAGTAGTTTTTGTGCATTTCATTTGTTTTCTATTTTTAACTTGGGTGAAAAGGCCTATGTGGTTAATGTATATGTGTGTGTTTGTGCATCTCTAACTGCTCTTCTCACAGTAACTTTTGAACTTACGGGCCAGTTTCAACCAGATTTGACTGAGAAGGAGAAATCACAAAGATAGGATGCTCCTGCAATTTCTGTCTTAAATAAACAGCTGGGTAGAGGAGAGAGTATCAGAGAATCCACACAGGAAAGAGCCATTCTAAATACTTTAACTGCAGGAAAAGTTTAGATCACAGTTAATGCTTTATTAGACATAAAAATCCACCAATCATTCAAGTTGTCTTTCCCGGATGAAGACCATATCCTGTGTGTAGTAAAAGGTAATTCTGATTGAGCTTTTTCTGGTGCTATGTACATTCATAAAGTCTTCCCTCACAAACACATGCTGCAGCTTTAGCCTAACACAGTTTTCAAAAGAGAATCAACTACAATATGCAAATTAATTTGAAACCAGGACCTGCTCCTTATGATACAGATAGACATAGATATTTGCTTAGAGCTAGTTATAAAGCTGTTCTGTGGCATTTATTTTATAAGTACTCTAGAAAATATCAATAGATATTTTCCATTTAATGTGACATACACATTAATTGCCTTATTTTTGAGAGGGAGTATTTGTATTTTGGGACCAGAAGATTTGTCTCAGAATAGTAAGACATTGATGGCAAAGAAATTAAGACAGTCCATATCAAACAAGTCCACTGTCTTGCCTTGGAAGACCATTTATTCTTCAGCATGAAGTTGTTTTCCAGGCATAGAGAAAGGTGGAACTATCTAATGCTACACTATATTTTACCTCAGAAAAGGAAAACTGGGACACTGTGAGACTGATACCCTTGACTTGTCTGGAGTCTACAGGTGATCTGACTGAACCATTCCCAGGTCAGCAGTAAGACTGGAAAGACCCTGGGAGTCACATCCACCCAGCCAGAGCTACTGGGACATTACTAGTAGGGAAGAAGCTCATTAGAAAAACTCATTTATTTGCCTATTTTGGACACAAGAAGTAAAACTTGAACTGAACAACATAAATGGAAACAGAAGCTGTAAATTCTTAATTTTTATCCACTGTTTTCAGATCAACAGGGAGAACTTTGTGATGCACTGTTGGAGGCTTGCTTGGCCCAATAAATCCGTGGTTCTTCAACATTTTGCCAGAAACCCTGCTCCTGCAGAAGCCATGGGGATTGCCTTCTAATTCCTTCAAGAGAGTCCGATAACAGGTTTGTTTTGCCCATGTCTGGGGGAGATGCAGGCTGCAGTGTGGCACAGGGGCAGGAGGATTTGGCATCCAGGTGCCGTATCAGGCATCTCCCTAGAGCATGAACTGCCCATTTCCCTGGGGCAACATTGGCTCCAAAGGGGTGCTGGGCTCAGGAAAAGCTCTCCCAACTCAAAAACTGGATTCCTTATGAAGGACCCATCACACCAGCTTGTCATTCTGAGGCCCTTGAACTGCCAGGTAACCCCCTGCAAGGCAGCCCATGGCTTCTCCTTGTCCCTCTGTAAGTGGGGACAGTGACACAATCCTTGAAGGGCATCTTCTCTCAAGTATTCATGGTTATTTCCAGGAACATAAAGAGCTAGGCATGGGTCACTCCAGGTCCTGCAAAAGCACTTTCTGGCCCAAATTGCAATGAGAAGTTAAGAGCAGCCTTAATCATGCCAAAGCCAAATTATTTGCTGCTGAAGTGGACTGTTCATCCACATCCAGCTTCATTTGTCCAGCCTGTTGAGCAGCAGCCTTGACTTTTACTAAAACATGCTCAGATTTTGCCCTCTTTCCATGTGTCAAAAGGATGGGTGGGAGTTGAGGCTGGAGCTGGGAAGAGCCACGAACCTCAGCCTGGTGATGACACTGAACTTCTTAGGCCAACAAAAGCCTGAAACATCTAATGTGAGTACATGCAAAAGTTCAGCTTTCTTTGTGCCAGAATTTGGGGAAACCACAAAATGACTGCGATAACTGACATGACTTTCTCTGGGAGCATGGAGCTTGTGGGACAGCAATTAATGACCCTGGTGTGAATGTGGGGCACTCAGTGTTTCAGCACGCTGGAGAGGTGATTGTAACTCACGGTTCCCAGCAAGAAACATCTCTTTAAAAAATCAGAACATTTTCCTGCATTTCTTGGACTCTTTTATTGCAAACTCTGTTTCTTTTTTTATTTTCTTTTGTTGCAAACCTGCAATTGTCTGATAGAAAATGCACCACACATGGATGGTTGGTGTTCCATTCATGGGACTGAAATGCCTGAATGTTTTACAGCAACAATAAAAACCTGAGTACCATTATGACTGAATAAAATTTGGGACACAATAACAGTAGCAATTTTAATTTTTTCTTAAACGAAAGCAAGTAGCTGTATTATTAAGGGCACAACTCCAATTTATGAGTTATTGTGAGCAAACAAAAGGCTCACTCTCTTAGCCAAAATAGTGGATACTTGCTCACTCTTAGCAAAACTATAATCTTCTGTTATTGTATCACTAAATGTATCATGAAGCAAAGACCACAAATCCAGGTTTTGACATCAGAGGCCAACATACTTTCCTGAATTTGGGATTCTGAGATGCATTCATAGTACTACTTTTTGCAGTGACCATTCCCGGTGCATGGTCATGTGCATGGATAACCTGTTGGGATGGTCCATGGCCTGGCTGCAGTTGATGCCAACCAGCATCTTGTAGCTGGGCTAGAGGGAGGGCTGGTCACAACTGTCCCCGAAGGCACTGGGGTGCAGCCACCCCCTTTCAGATTGCTCCTAGCATTTGGAGGTTATTGTTTATCAGGAATTATTGTTGTCTGACTTCAGCCTAAAGTTATTCCCTATCAAAGATGCAGGTTTTCATGCCATACGAGTTGTATAGCAGTACAGCTGGCCAGGAGGACTTGCACTATGATGAATTTTTAAATTAGTTTCTAACTTCTTGAAGTGCTTGTCCCAAAAGCTTACTTTCTTTTCACTGTTGATTTGTTGCAAAAAGACACTTCAGATGGTGTGAATTAGAATAGCTCTGGCGAGACTTAGGCTCAAAAACTATTGTCTCATGCCTTCGTGGCCTCCATGAAATCAACAGCAAACCTCAAATGTATTTTAGTGAGAGAAGGAGCAAGCCTAACACTTTCCTCACTGGGGAACAGGAAAGCAATTCTCAAAGAACTCTAAGTTTTGCTTACTGAAGTAAATTTGACATGAACTACTGAAGAAGCAGAGTCCTATGACTAAAGGCATCCTGAAATGTGATAAGGGAGACAGAAGAGAACTTACTGCTTTTCAAAAGAGCACACTGGAACTACACAAGCAGAAAATGTATTACTTGATAATGGACACGCTTTTTGGCAGGAATATCTCATGAGTCTACAAGGTCATTTATGTTCTGCAATAGTTGCTTTATAATGAAGAGGGGGAAGAAAAGAGTAATTAGATCTCCACGCTTCAGGAAGGCAACAGATCCCTCTTTACTGGCAGATTTCAGATTCTTTTATCCTCTTGTGAGTGCCTAAAATCCTCACATTTCTTTTATATTAAGATTCTTTTCCTCATCCCTTCCACCTTTTTTCTTACAGGGAAATGCACACAGAACTTTTATCTGCTTTTGTCTGAGCTAAGCAACTTGATTTCATTTTTTGTACTGCTGACAGCTGTGCGTGACACTCCATGGTTTTGGAGTGCATGGAAAATGAGGACTCCATCCCACAGATTATCTGTGACACTCTCAAGAATTAAAGTAAACACTGTTTTGCTTTGCTATTTCAAACAAAGGAAGAAATAGTAGCTGGTTTTGGCTGGTTGAAACAGAAGAGGTTTTTCACAATGTAATGGAATTTAAACACAAACGTTTCAGGCTGTGGTATAAAAGGGGCAGAGGAAATGGAGTCTGCCACCTTCCCTTGGGAAGTATGCACAGCCTCGTGTGTGCATGCACACACACGTGCCCCAAAAGAGCTTCCCATAGCAACAGTGCAAATTAGAGATATAAACTAGGAACTCAGTTGCATCCAAGGTCAGCACATGGGGTCTTCAAGGAAGGTCCTATCAGACAAGTCCTCCAAACAAAAATAATTAAAAAATCAGATCATGTGTTATTCTGCAGATCACAGTCCATTCCCAGCTGCTCTCATCTGGCAGCCTTTTACTGAGTGCATGCCCAGCACTCTGGGATTACACCTCTCTGGAAGGGATCTGAGCTCCCAGGCGGGTGGCCCCAGTACACCGACCTTGGGGACTTCTCTGCTTGTGAAACTGCCCAGCTTTTCTCACTGCTGCCTGCCCACCAGGCTCCTCACGGGTGAGATGTGACACAAACGGGTTTAAAACCAGAAGTGATCCTTTTTCTGCCAGCTGCTGGCACTCCTACCTGCACTCATCTGAGCAGGGAGCGAGCAGCATGACATGCATGTCTGGCTGGAATTTTTGTTAGAGTTTAGATATGCTTTAGGTGCCAGGAGGTAAGTTCTGGCTTTCTTCTCTCACCGATATCAATACATTTGCACAAAAGCAAGAGCTGTCTGCACTCTAACCCTACTAGTGTCCATTTTTATGGAACCCAAGTTTTCCTCAATATAGGCAAAGACATCCAGGGCAATGTGACATCCAGACAGCGGTAACATGACACCTGTATTTGTGGTAGCTACCTTGAGTTACCAGCTTGATCCAACACAGCTCCTCAGGATGTTGATTTCCATTTTCAGAGGCTGGGAAGAAAGTGGCACCAAAGAAAACGCTTACATTTCTCCTTCTGCTTATCACAAATCTTTTCCTCTTGACCCTGCTTTTGTCATAATAAATGAAACCATTTTTGCTGTCCCAGAGTAATCACCCAGCAATGCACATGTTGGCCATTCCCCTCTGGCACGACCTCTCTGCCAGCTCACAGGGTCATGCACGCTGCCATGCGAGGTGAGTATGGGACAGCACTACCAAACACACCACTAAATATTGTTCCACTGTGTCTGGTTCTTTCTAATTGCTGCATTTAGCTCTTCCCACAGCAAAACCAAGGTGATTGACTAGTGGTTAAAATGTGTAAAAATAACTCAGACAAGTTGTGGCTTTTATCAAGGACAAATATACACCATTTGTCACTGTCTGAAAGGGGACTGCATACAAGAGCAGGAATAGCTTTTCTCAAAATTTGGCCCCAGGAAGACAGCTGTGGCCAAGATTGCTCATTCTGGGATGAAACCTTGTGTTTTGGGACTGCTCTGAAGTGAAAGGAGATACCCAAATTTCCCAGCTGCCCTTCCAGCACTGCAGGCAGGCACTAGCAGTGGTCAACTACTTTCATACAGAAATTTACCTTTCTCTCCATCAAACCTTTCCCTCTAGCTTTCCTGAAGCTTTGCCTGGTGCCCTCTGGAGAGGCCTGCACTGCTGGCAGGCAGCTGGGAACTGCCCAGCACTGTCCGAGGTGGCTGGAGACAGCCCAGGAGGCAGAGACACAGCCTGTGGGTCCCCTGTGGCAACGGGCATGACCAGAAGCCAATTTTGGTTGGTTTCTGCCTTCAGTACAACACTGTCGAGGTGGTTTTGGAGGGGAAATGGGTATAACTGCTGGGATCCCTGGCCATGGGTTAGTTCTGCCAAATGTCTGATGGAGACCTGACTTGCAGGTTTCCCGCCAGCCTGCCTGCACATGGGGCTGGAGCCAGCTGCTGTGCACCCTCTGGCTCCTCTGCAGGGGATTGGGCATTCCCCTGTGCCAGGAGCACTTTTTTCCCCGCCAGCTGCTGTAAGAGAGCTGGAGAGCCAAGCACAGCAAGAGAGGGACAACGTGGAAGAAGATTGGTTTAGAATTTCTTACCATAAGCAATGTGCGTCTTGATTGGAAGTGTTATTAAAGAGTACCTCTAGATGTGATTTTTAGCAGAAGGCATTTGGCTTTTCTGCTCAGCACCAAGGAAACAAGCTGAGGTGTGGGCAGCAGATCCCTGGCATGGCTGTGCCCCTCCAGGCTGATGGCTGTGCCCAGAATGGGTCCTCACTGCCTGAGATGCTGCCTTGCTGCCTCCTCTGCCCTTGGGAAACCCAGCATGGCTTCTGGGGTGTGAATTTCATAAGATCCATAGGCAGGCCTGACTGCGGAGCCCTGTTTATCCCCTTTTTGCAGATCAGCTCCTGGAGGTCTCACCTCAGCTGTGTGGGGTGGATGGGAGTCGGCACCAGCATATCCCAGCAGCACCAGGATGCAGCTCCCATGCCCAGTGGCTCACATGGTTGTGCCTGGGACTGCACCTTAACTCCAGCCCTGCCTCTCGTGGGTCTCCTGCAAGTCAGGTACCCACAGCTGGTCATGGAAACATCAAGTTTCCCCCAATTCCTCTCCACTTATTTAAAGCCATATTCCCAAGGTGCGAAACTGCCATTGCATTGTGAAATGAAAGAAAGCCAAAGGGAGTTCTGGCAGTGATTTCCTGGGGAGAGTAGGATTTGCCCCTGGTTCCCCCTGTGACCAGAAGACACCCATGACCCAGCCAGAAGCAGAACAGGAACCTCAGGCCTGTCCAGTGCCTACACGAAGGGCATTCAGGCAGTTCTCTCTGCATCACCCTCCCACTGGACCAGCCCTGTGCTCAGAGTCATGTGTAGCCCTATCCTTCCTGCCCAATCCCACTCCTACTCACACTCCCTGCCAGGTCCCTCCTCTTCCTCCTGGAACAGCATTTGCATCTGCAGCTCACCTTGCTTTCCTCTTCTCTTTTTTAGAAAGCTGACATTTCATTTGTCATTTATTGTTTTCCTTTTCCTTACATAAATGATATTATTCTTTGCTTTTAACCTTACTGCTGTATCTTTCCTTTATTTCCATTTTCTGGTTTAGCCTTGGACAATTTGGGTTTTGAATGATTTTTGGTTATCTTTGAATTAGAATTTAGTTTTCTGGGACCAAATTGCCACCCTGTGTAAATTAAGTGATAATGCCAAAGCAATCAGTCACATTTCTCACCATCATCCTGTTTTTTGAAGAGTAGCAAGAAGGGCTGAGACAGAGAGGAGCCTACACTGGTTTTACTCACTTATCTCTTGCATAGACAAGCCTGACACTACAAATTTTGCTGATCACGGGTATCATCATATATATATACAGGCATGCAAAAAAAATATCTATCCTGTTGCATAGACATAATTCCACTAATGAAAGCACATTTCTGCCAACATCTGAGTTCTCCACTGGAAAAATGAATTGTTGAAAAGATACAGTTCTGCTGTACCAAGTCCTGTCACTGAATGTTTTGCTAGTATTGTATCAAAAAGAAATACATTCATCATTGTGGGCACGCTGCAAAATACTTTATCTGCTATCGATGAGAAGGTGTAAGCGAAAAAGAAGTACAATCGTCATTTCTTCATCCCTAGTGAGCTGTGATGGTCAAGTTGAGAGCAGTAATGCAGCTGTATTAGCAGTATTTGGCTCCCTCAGTCCCCAGGCAAGCACACTTGTCTTGGTTTGCACAACTGAGGAACTGTGACTCCTTCTGCAGAGGCTGGAAGCTGCACCATTAATGCTCAGCTCTTCCCCAGCCCTTCCTCAGTTCAGGCCCCACAGTGCCCATGTCAGTCAGGCAAGGTGAGTGCATTTGCCATCCTTTGAAGAAAAAGGAAAAGAAAGTGGTTGTGTGTGTCTTCTTCTCTTCTGCACTGGCTCAGAAGAAAGATATTTGAGGGCCTGATGCCTTAGGAGGAAAAAGTTGGTGCTGGTTCCTACAAGTGCGAGGGGCTGCAGGTGAAGGGCTCAGTGCAGCACATTCCACTGATTTCAGACTGATGGCAAGGTCAGCTTCTCCTCTGGAGCCTTGCTCCTTGTCTTGCCTTCTTTCCTCTCTTCTTTGCTCCAACAGAGCCCTCATTTACTGCATGGAGGAGAACATTTTCCTCCTTCAGCCAGAGCTCTTGGTCAGATGTCTACAGAAAACAATTTTTAGAAGTTTGCAGCATTTCCCTCTTCTGCACAGTATCACTTTACGAAGAAACACACGACCTGGTGCAGAATGAAAACCCCTCAGTGGGTACCAACATGACCTGCAGAGTAAACATGAACCCTGCCAGCTGCCATGGACCAAATTCATTCCTGCTGCAGCTTTGGTGACATCCTTGGAATTACTCAGTGAGGAAATCTGATGCTTACAGCCACATAACCAAATGGCTGTTCATGAGGATGTGTTACTAATTACAATTACTGAACGTTAACAGCACTACAGAAATATTGAGAGTGCTCTATATACAAAAATATTTTTGTAGCAGCTAAAGTCATAAATGAAGGTACTAATTTCAATTTAAAAGCAGAAGCCAAGGGTCTGTAAGTTTGCTGAGAGGCCTCTTGTGGTCTAACACAAATGAAGTAGGGGCTGCTGGCACTTGGAAAATAACAGATGAAGAAGAAAGGTAATTGCCAGTCCTGACCTGTCAGAGCTGCTCCTTTGTGCACCAAGTCCAACTTCCCCTTACACTTCCAAGTTATCTACAGCAAATTTTCTTCCAAACTAAACAAAATCAGAGGCTTTTAGGAACTTAGAAATGTCTGCTTAATTTCAGTGTCGATAAGCCCCTGCTCCAACTCATTCTTAATGTATCAAAATTAAATGTTTTAAACATATTTATCTAGTTGCTATGGCTTTGCCTGGTGTGTCAGACACTTTATCCATCAAGTATGACAATTGAATAATATTTTTACTTTTAGATATGGATCACAGATCCTTCTCATCATACTATTCCCTTCCCCCCTTTCCCGAGTTTTGAACTCACTGGAAAATCTGTTCCATAATACGGTGGGTAAATGAATTACAGTCACAGATGGGCTCTGGAGATTTCATACATGCTGCAATTCATTTATTCAGGAATGGAGAAAAAAAAAAAAAAGAGACCCTTGTCTTGTGAGGGTATTATCAGAGACAGCAGATCAGACACTGTAATGCTGCCTTGCACTCTGGATTTGACCCATTTCCTAAGCTTTTATGACTCGGCATTTACTATTCCTGGATTTGAAATTTTTTAAGAGGAACGTCAAAATCCTCAATGAAGATGATTAAATGCGAGGAACTGCGGCCGTTACAAGTTACAATTTATTTTTACAGTCCTGAGTGAAACAATTGTGTTCTGTTGTAGAGAGATGCTCGAGAACAGCAATCTTCAGCTCTGGCAATAATATTTCAGCAAAAAGAACTTAATGCACAGATGCCTGTTGAGAATTAGTCAAACCTTGCAGTGGGCCTTGAGATCCTCATAAGGACAATGCTAGAAGAATAAGAAATACAATATAGGAAGCAGTATATAATGTTACTGCTTGGGTGTCTTGTTCAGCATAAGTCATAAAGCCTATTTGCAGGCAAGCATCAGGGTCAGGCCCCAAGACTCACTTTTGCCTCTGAATTCAGGCCAGCGATTATGGGAGAAAGGGATGGGGTGGTTGATGCATCAGCCATCGGGGAAAAATTAATCCTGCAATAAATGCAAAGAATTTGCCTCGAGAGTGGATCAGAAAAACTCATTTCTGTTTGTGCAATGATATAAAAATACTACTATGTGGTCAAATGTAGCATGGTGATTTAATCATCTGCACTGACACAGCTACTCCATTGCTGGGTCAGGCTGCAACAGGCTGAAAGAAGGGACCATTTATCTTTCCTTGATATTTACCCTGCTCTCGTGAGACCCCACCTGGAGCCCTGTGTCCAGCTCTGGGGCCCCAGGATGTGGACCTTCTGGAGGGAGTCCAGAGGAGGGACACAAAGATGATCAGAGGGCTGGAGCACCTCTCCCATGGAGACAGGCTGAGAGAGTTGGGGTTGTTCAGCCTGGAGAAGACAAGGCTCCAGGGAGACCTTTTGGCACCTTCCAGTACCTAAAGGGGGCTTATAAAAATGAGGGAAAGGGACTTTTTATATGGATAGGTAGCAATAGGATAAAAGGTAATGTTTTTAAACGGAATGAGGGTAGATTAGATATTAGGAAGAAATTCTTTACTCTGAGGGTGGCGAGGCACTGGAACAGGTTTCCCAGAGAAGTTGTAGATGCCCCATCCCCAGAGGTGTTCAAGGCCAGGCCAGATGGGGTTTTAAGCTGCCTGGTCTAGTGGAAAGTGTGCCTGCACATGGAAGGAGCAGGGGATCCTGGATCAAGATGATCTTTAAAAGCCTCTTCCAACCCGAACCATCCCATGATTCTATGAGTATTTAGCTCTTTCTGAGGGACATTTCACACTTTCATCTCACCCGGCAATTAGGCCTCACAGCTGACACAGCCCACTGGGTGCTCTAATGAAGATATTTGTCCCAACGCCAGGTAAACCAGCCAACACTGCCACTCGAGTGGAACAGCATCGGCCAAGAGGCCTTGCTCTGTGCCTGGAGATGCTTTGGGTTGGAAAGAAACTGCTCAAAACCTTCTTCCAGCATGTCCACAGGCCTGAGGGGAGACTGCATATCCCAGGGTTACTCCTGACCCCCTCCCCACCTCTGCCCTGGGGGTGAAGGTCCCTGTGTGGAGCTGGGTCACCTACATCCCTCTGGGACAGAGACAGCACCTGCTGCTGGAGGTGCAGAGTGCCCACAGGAATGCCTTCACTCATCCACCTCAGCAGGACTTTAGGGAACCAGGAGGTTAAAATGTCAGCTGAATCCTCCCAGGGCTGCCGTCCCCCTCCTTGCAAGAAGCAGCAATTTAACAGACTTGTTGCCCTGAGGTTTAATGGATCGCTCTGGCTGCAGTGCTTGGGGACCCTCTGACAGGGCGCTGTGAAAGGGCAAAGGGGGACTAATAGCTGCTGTGTTTTCCAGCAGCCCCAGCCAGAGATAGCTCTGTATATAGCTGACAAGCAGTCAACGTCTGCTCCCTGTCTCTGTTTGCACTTCATCGAGTTATCTCCTTGCAAGCAAAGAAATCCCAGCTGATTGAACAGCACATTCATCATCTGGATTTCCCCCATATCTTTTCCTGTATCAATGGTGCCATAAAAAGCCCACCAGAAAAGTCAACGGAAATCTCCTCTATCTTCCATTAAAAGCTTTTGCAGAGATCTGAAGTAAAGAAAAAAATCAAAACAAACCCCAAACTTTTTTTTCTCCCTGAAATGTCAATCAAGGAACATTAAACAAAAAGATTAGTTCTGCTCTTATTTGTTTGTAAAACAAAAAGCATGAAATATTTAGCAGTATTGTAATGAAAAGCAGATGGGAATAATGCTGGCTTTCAAGGCCGCTGGTAACCACCTCCTTTTCATGCCGTGGCAGCAGCAGGATGAGGCAGGCAGCCCATTAGGACAATTTATGAACTGGACTTCCACAGAGGGAGTTCTAGCAAGAGGTCCACGGCTCGTACAGAGCAACCCTGATAACATCTGTTAGGGTTATTCATTGAAGAGGATTATATTACAATCCCTCTTAATACTACGAGTGCTACAGTAAAACCGGATGAGCCTTCAGTTTCATTTGCTCCAGCAATATGTGTTTATCAGAGCATTTTTCTGAAGTTGGAAACCTAGGCTGCACTCATGGTATGTCACAGAATGAAGTTTAGAAAGCTTGAAATATTAACCTAGAAAAAAACCTCGGTCCCTGCTTTTAATCTCTCATGGCTGTATTGCTCAACTTCTATGTGCAGCATCAACACACCATCAGCCTTTTTCCATAGAAAGCCACTCCCCATTAACTCTCCAGGGCTGAGATTGATTTTATTTAAATAGTTCTCACTCGCTAACCTTGCTCCATCCTTTATTTAAGACTTTGCTAATGATGTATTTTTTTCCCCTTAATTTACCTAAGCATATAATGAAGGCTCACATCCGAAATGACCTCATTATACCAGCAAGGACTTCGTGCGGATACGATTTAGTGTACAGACATAAGGCAGAGAACTCTCTAAATGGAGAGGTTTTAAACATTCTGTAAAATCCCTGTTGACTACAAGCCAGATTCTTACTGCTGTAAATTGACTTAGTTCCAACAGCTTCAATGAAGCTACACTGATTTACTCCACTTGAGGGTCTTACCCTATTATTCTTATTTATTGAACTTGCCACCTTTTGCTGCTACAACCTAAACTTCCATCCTCTAGCAGCAGGGTTGCTATCTAAAACAGGTGTTTCTCCAGTAATATATGACTTAAGAGATTTATAACTGCCTGGAGTATTTCATTGTCCCCTAAAAGTGTTTATAATAATTCTTGTTGACTGTCCCAGCTCCCACCAATCAGCTGTAGAGTTGTTTGCAGGCTGAACCTGGTCAACAAAATATCCATTCCCCATACAAGCATGAGCTGTTTTATCTGTTCATAGGCACTTTTCCTCCCTGCTGGACAAAGGTCTTTCCTGGTCTCTGTACAGCGTCTGGGACAAAATGAAGCCCCAAGTTTTTTGCTGGGTCCAGAAGAACCAGCAAATATACACAAAGCAGACCACTTTCTGGCTCCACAAAAAACAAGCTGCAAGATGAAAAAATGCACTGCAAAGGAAAACTAAAAACCTGTAAAAACAGAAATTTCTTTTGTGCACCAGTTGTAGCCCTAATGGGAATGTGACTGTCCCACCATGACAGTCTGCTGTTCCTACAGCCCTGGGCTTGTTTTACCCCGTTCCCTCCTGGAAGGGATTCGGGCTGCTGCTCCGGCCTTGACACAGCTATGATCAGCTGAAGTGTCTGCATTCGTACTTTTGGGGGCTTAGCAGGAGACAGCTCATAGGAAGGCAGAAGATCACATGGTCCAAATACCTGGGAGAAGCCAAAGACCTGCATAAAGCCCAGTGTGTTCATAAAGCAATAGGGAACCTAACCCACAGGTTCACCAAAAAGTTGTAGTGGTTTTCTACTTGTCCAGAAATAATGGCCTGTGGAGCCCTTTGATATCAGGGATACCGGCAGACTTTGTCTCATAAAGACTCAGGAAAGAAATCAGCAATTACTGGGATGCTAATGAGAGTTGTGCATCCAAACACACGCTGCAGTGATTGCTCTTCAGAGAGATCAGCACTGGTTACACCAATAAACTGCTTGCTCACTACATGTGACTGGTGTTAACTTCCAACCCGAGGTTCTCAAAAGAACTCCCCTTTGTCTTACCAGCTTTGGGATTGAGGAGAACCCCACAGAGAGTGTCAGGGGCCAGCACCATAAGAAATCATACTGAATCATAATATGGTTTAGCAAATTCACATTTTCTTCAGGCCCAGTAGAATTCTATTTAAATAACTTACAGAAAAGCTGACATTTTCTATTAAATCTCAAAGGACTAGAATGAAGTAGCTACATTTAGCACAGCCATCTTCCAGTGATACCTGAGCAGAGAGGCAGGCAGCAGCAAATTTTATTCTTGCTTCACTTATTCTGGTTTTTTCTAGGTCAGCCCAAATACTCTGATGGTAAGAAACAAGCACAGCAAAAATGTGCAACCACCACCCAAAATAATCTAAAAGTCCTTAAAAAGAAATGCACGTGTTTATTTACTGCATTATAACTGTAACATCAAATATATTTTCATTTCAAAAAAGGACACATGCAATAAAATATTCTGATTTCATGATCTGATTCAACACAGTTCATTGGTAACAGTGGAGCATCACAGAACAGTCACAAGGCAAGGGCTTGGGGTGATGAATTTTCAGTCTCTTGATCCTACTTGCAAACAGCAAAGTCACATCATATTTTATTTGTCATCGAGGGATAAACTTTTGGAATAAGTTGTGGCTGGATCACAGAAGGTTTCAGCTGCCCCTTAACTCCCAGACAAGTCTTGAAGAATCAGATTTTTTTACTTGAGAAAATATTATGCTTTGACAAGAATGAGGAATAGACAGTATTTTCCAAGCAGAGAGCAGAAATCCTTCCATGTTACACCACAGCTGAGGTACAAAACAAGGGCCTCTGCTTCACAGGTGCAAAGAAGCCAAGGCTGTGAGTTACTTTAACTATTGCTCTGAAGAATGAAATCAGGCCATTTTCTGCAATATTTCACTGCAGCTTTCTATTATGTTCATCTGCTCATGGGGCTTCAATTTAATCTGGCATTTCAGCTATGGAATAAACCCACAATACACAGGAGGAGTCCACAGCTCAGAAAAGAACACAAAAAGTTGTCCTGAAATACTCAAAACATAGCCTCTTAACTACTTAAAAGGCCCTGTTCTTCATTAGAAAAGGTCCTTATTCTATCACAGATATTCACACATCACAGGTTCTTATTTTTAATATTTCCCACGAAGTTTCATGGGACTAATTTTGAAATAAGGTTCTAAACAGTGTGAAAAAACTACAGACTCAGGGCCAAAATGGTACCATTTCTAGTATAAACTCTCCTGACTTTCAGTTGGGAGTTTTTAGGAAGTGTGACATAACGCTGTCCAGCCTTTCAAAACAATGACCTGGTTTCTTTCTGTACATCTTGCATGGCATAACACTAAGGATGACTTACTCTAAAAATTTACATAAAAAACAAAGTCAGTCTTTTTATGCAGCTGCATTTTTATAGAATTTCACAGAGTCAGTATACAGAAGCTTGCAGCTTTTTGAGCTAATGCTAGCAAATAGGAGGATTTATCTATGAAAACAAAGCGTTCCAAAAGTACATGGAAATCTGTAGAGCAAAATATATCTCTATATAATTTCCCAACACAAGCAATAGGCAGTTTAGAAAAATATGATTGTTACAGTCTTTCTGAACCAGAAAAGAAAGGATTTAAAAAATAAGTTCAGCTTTTCACAAAGCCATATTTTTAATAAGAAAATAGAGAGGTCCGCATTTCCCTGAATAAGCCTAAAAGGTTAAAGAAAGGTCCGAGCAAGACAAGGAGTCTGACTTGGACTTGATATCAGCTGTGATAACATGCACATGTACAGAGACAGCTGCTTGGCTCCAGTATTGTTTACCTTAGAAGCAAGCCTAATTTATCAAAATTGTATTTAAAAATCATAAATAACATGACAAAAGTGGAACTGGTCCCCGCAAGGCAAATAATTATATTCATACAAGCAAAAAGTGACATCAATCCAGTTATTTTCTTGTGATAGTTAAAAGGTATTTTGTACCCAACTGTTACATTGAACAGCACATGTATAAACACAGATTATTATTGCAGACTTTGCTATCAGCTACTATACATAAACAAGAAGAGATGTTCATGCTGTAATTGCCTCTAAGGTTTTTGTTCTACTTGAATATTAACATTTACAAGAAGCTGAGGTGGAGACCTGAATTCAAGCCAGGATTTCAACATGCAGAATGACAGGGTTCACAGGAAGGTTTCTGATCCTCTCCATTACTGACATTTGGAAGTGGATAGGAGCTCTGAAGAATTTTAAAACCATTCATAACATGAGTTTCTCTTGTGAACAGCCTTTGGTTTTCCCTGCGCCCACAGGTGGGTGATCTAACGTGGCACATGCTGATGAAATTTAGATTCACATCAATAAACCTCCTGTTAAGGAGAATACATATTTTAGTTTCAGGTCACTTCTAAAAGGAGGTGGCAAAATGTACCTCAGTATTTGCTGATTTTTAAATTAAAAGCAGAGAACAGTTTGATTGCAGAAACTTTGCTCCAGGCTGTTTTTAATAGCTATTTAATTTATCAGTTAGAACTTCTTATTAATTCTGTTCAATGCGAGAGCAAATCCGTTCATTTTGTTGCAATTTTTGTGAACTATATGGGATATTTACTCACCCTATATGGGAGTCTTAGCACATTTCTTTAAACTTTCTTCTAGCTTGAAACTAAACAAAAGCACAAAAACTAATGGAAGCAAGATTGATGGAGTGTTGGTGAAGGGATCCCAAAACTGTTTAAAATCCAGGCTTGTGAATTAAATTGGGCCCGAGACAGCCCACTGCTCTGAGGAGTGAGGACAGGTCCTCTGTAGGAACACTGGACATGGGTTATATTGCCAGTAAACAACAGTGCAGCTTCTGGGTCTCCTACCACTTTTCAATGTCAATGGAGAGTTATGTCTTTCGAAAGGCAGTGACAGAAAAATGCAACACCCACATTATTGCTTGTGTAATTGCTTCACAGTGGTCCAGTACAGTCGAGTAAACAAATGAGAAGAAGGTATGGTGCTGGAAGGGAAGCCCTGAGGCTGGGCAGATGCAGTGTGCCCTCCTGGAATCACCCAATAAACTCAGTTAACACAAATTAAAAGGGAAAAAAAAAATGGAAAGAGTCACACTGATCAAAAGGAAAACATCTACTGAGGCAGAAATTTCCATCAGGGTCTTGGAGCAAGACAAAGGTGTGTCTTTTGCCTTCCAGTCAAGGCCATGTACAAAATGGAGGCTGGTGTTTGAGGACAGACACATACTTAGCACATGCAACATCCAAATACCTTCAGGAACAGCCAGTGCTCCAGCAATGCCTCCCAGGTTAAATTCTTACAGGGTTTGATCTCGGAATGTGATGGAAAAATCATCTTGGGTGCTTTCTGCCCTAGAGACTGAAACCCAAACTCAAAGCTTATTAAATCTCATTAAAGCTCATTAAAACATGTACCTCTAAACTCTTCCAGCTTCCCTTTAAGACATGATTTCTCTTAAAAGCTGCACTTGAAAGTTACATTGAAGTGGAATGTCACCTTTCTTTAAGCAGAACAATAATTACGCTCCCCATTACATATATATACACACACATATATATACATACATATATATATATTTCATGGCAACGGAAAGTACTGTACAGAGGCATTAATTCACATCTGCAGTGAAACAAAGTCTGTGGTGTTCAATGCTTATTAGACTTGACAATAGAAATAATTTGGTTTTGAAGGTGGGAGTCACTTCAGGAGAAATAACAGCTCCTACCCCTGAGTTCCAGCGGGAGGCCTCCCAGCAAAGCGCTGCTCAGGGCGGTGGCACTGCTCTCCAAACTCACCTCTCCCTTTTAACACATGGCTTTTCATGGAGCAAAAAGGAGCTAAAATAAATGGCTTGCTATAGGGCTTGATAAATGAGTTGTGAAATCAGTTTGTTAAAAGCAACCATTTTAGTTTTCTTTCTTTCTTTTTTTTTTTTCCCCCAGGTCAGAAAAAAGGGTTCTGGCTTATTTAGGGTGTATTACAACGACAGTGGAACACTCCTGGCAGCTCAAGGGCACAGAGCCTGGCTGAGCAGTACCTGGGAGCTCTTACCCCAGCAGTGACAATGCGAGGATAACAGAGCTGCAGCTGAACCACCAGCCCTCTGCGCTGACTGAGGGGCAATTTTCTGCACACAGTAATTGGATTACACATCAAAACCTGCTTAGAGAGGAGAAGAGAAAAAGGCTCTGGGCAGGCTATGAACAATGCTAATGGCGAGGCTTTCATTATTAATAATTGTTTGTTAAGTGACACCCTCACACTCCTGTCTGCGGATGTGAATATTAAGAGCAGTCTGAGCAATAACTGAAGGCAGATGAGGGCAGGACATGGCCAGGAGACTTGGAAGAGACGGCTGGCCAGGACTAGAGTCCCCCCAGGTAGTGATGAAGGTTGGTTTGACACAGGGGACAGTAGTAACAGAGCATCTGCAGGAGGAACTGCAATGGGGGGAGAAATTACTGAATTTTAAACTTACTGAAACTGGACCAGATTTTTTGCTCTAGGTATTGAGGAAGAACTGCCACTGGAAACACTTAAGGTGATAGGAATGACCTAGGCTGTGGAAGAGCTGCAACAGGAAAATAAGAATAAAAGACTGGGATAATTTACTTTGGAAAGGAAACAAAGCCAAATCTCCTCTGCTCTCATAAAAGAAGGAAAGACAAAACATGGCCTGGAAAGGGTAGTGCTGGTCTTTCTGCTTCCTTGGATTTAACACAAAGTGGCCAAAAGAAGGAAAATCAAACCATCCCCACTCCCCAAACAAAAAAATTCTGATCCAAAATCAGTTCAGGGGAATACCTTTTTCACACAACTTGGAATATTGTGGAACTTGCTGATGGCTCTGCAGCCAGAAAGCCACTAGCCTTCAGTAAGGCACTGAATAGGCTCGCCCCCAAAATCCAGAAGACTAAAGACAACACCTGACATTTACTTGAAAAGGAACAGAAAAACTTCCACTTCAGTTTTACATTGCACTTCTGCCTCCTGAGGACTGAACAGAGACCATCATAACTGGCTTTCTATCTATAATAGCATTTCCTGTATCTTTTCCTGGAGCATCAGCACCTACCACCTACCATTAACCTGTCACTGAGCAGTTTTAATTTAGCAGTTTCTTCTGTATTTAATGAAAAGAAAAAAAAGAAACACTTCCAGGGCTCAAACCTCAGCTCGAGTGAATCACCCCGAGGGGAGCCTCCTTTCACAGTCAGGGACATGAAACTGAACGGTGCTGATGGCCGCTGTCAAAATTTTGTCTGGCAGAGCAGGATGGCAAGCCCTTGTTCCTGTGTCATTAGTCCTGGACTGCTCTCATTATGCCAGACCTACACGTTCCCCTCTTGCACTGAGATATCAGGCTGCCTTTTTGAGGACCTAATGTCTCCTGCTGCTTCCACTGGGATGCTGCACCTTAAGCTGTGCAGTTTCACCTTACCCACGCTTTACTAGGAGAAGGGTTGTTATCGCACAGGTACAATGAGGTAAAATCTGGCAACTGCTAAAGCAGGTTAGGGAACAGGAGTGCCATTTAGGCTACAGTTTGAACTGGTATATTCCTGATATACATTCCTTGTTTTCCAGATCTAATGATAACCCTCTGGTACACACATATTCATATTTTAATTTGGATAGAAAAGAGATAATAAAAACACCAACTGTATGACAGATTGTTCCATCCTGCTTTGTTGTTTTGTTTTGGTTTTTTCTTTAATTCAAGAATCTTTGTTTTGTTTGTTTTACCATTTAACTAGTGCAACATGATCCCACAATTCTTAAAAAGACATGTACAAGTCAAAATGCCTTGTGCCTAAAACATGCTGCAGTTACCCAACACCTACAACTAACCTGTTTATATTCCAGTACAACCAATAGATATCTTTCTTAAAATATGGCAAAAGTAATAAGACTGGTTTCTCAATGAATCATGTTGCCTGCACCAGAAATATTATCTTTAGTATTTTAATAAACTGGTTTCTTAGCGTTGCCAACAGCTGACAGATAAATTAATGCAATAAACTTATAATAGCTCAGAGCAGGTCAATGATCTGGGAACTGCTAAGAATATCCTCAACGGCCCCCAGCAATTCTGGAAGAAGCTGATACAGGTTCTCTGGGCAAACGTGTTTTCAGCAGCAGACTAGCAAATGATACTGTCCGAGCGGTAGAAAAGTCTCCAAAAGCAGCTCTTACAGCCAGCTGGGTACATAACCTATGACTTGAAAGACATCTATGATGCCTGGCAAAGACATGTTTATTGGGGGTTTTATACCAGCCTTTCTTGAAAGGCAAAACTATTTTTCCAGTTTCCTATGGTGGATAATTTAGTTTCAGTCTGTAATCTTTAGTTATTCCAAAAGGCTTTGTTTGCTCTGGGAATCTCCATCGCACAGCAGTTTTGGGGTTTTTTTTCTGAAGAAAAGAGGACAATGTACTCTCTTGTCGACACAAGTTAAAAAAATTATTGTACATGAACTCACTCTTCAAATCTCTTTAGTGCTAATGAGATGTGTAGGCACACACATCAAAGTAAAACATTCTCTATTTAATATTGAAGAGGAGATCAGATGTAGCAAACTCCTGAGGTCTAGAGCAACTAAAGGGAAAACACTATTTCTTCTGATGTGCAGAGATCACCAGCTGTCCATCTAGCAATGGCCATTTTTTGGAGACATTTCTTCTCTCTGAGATCTACAACTACTCCAACAAAAGGGATTAAGGAGAAGCATAAAGCCATTCTAAAAGCTCTCCAAATTATTCAGTGATCACTAGGTGGTTTCATTAGTTAGCTCAGTAGCTTTACTTACAGCCTCAAAGTTCCAGTTTTTAAGTATCTCGGTCAGTACAAATAAAGTAGCACTTGGTAGAAATCATGACTGCTCTGGGGATCCAGTGCTAGCAGAGGAATACAACATTTTTAATGTACGTGCTTAGAACTGAACATGTTTTTCATACAGAGATTTCTGGAGAGGGCATATATAAATAATATTTAATACCATTTAAATTGCTGGCTGTAATCAGAGAAAGGGCTGTTAATAGACATGGGGCACAATAGCAATTTTCTACCTCAATGTATTGCTGTCATGGAAAATTCTCTGGAAAGCATCAGGCTTCAAAATCAATTACAGTTTACAAATGAGGCATGCTTTCATGCCAGAGGCTGGGTTTGAAGTGTGCCTTTGGGCAATGTCTCACTGTAAGGCGTGGGCAGTGGAGTGCAGGATTTTGCCTTCAGCACTGCAGAGTCGTTAATGTGGTCAACCAATTCCTGGGTCCAAGAGTGCAGGCAAGAGCTCGGACAGAGAGCTGTGAACAGGCTGGGAGTCTGCACGGAGTACAGGCCAGGTGCACAAACAACTCACAACCTCAAACATATTCGATATATTTTAGAGGGTTTTAGCACCCTTTGACAGTGGCTGCAACTGGACTGGGGCAAAATGGTGCAAGTCCTCAGCTGCAGACACATCCTAGGTTCTGTGCATCCCAGGTTTTGGCAAGGGAAGGCTTAAGGCAGTGGCCCCAGTCTGAACCTGAGCTATAACACATCTCAATTACATCTGGATGTCAGAGATGTATGAGCTGGGGATTTTATAGGCACAAAAGTGAGCATATAACCACCAAATCATCTGTGAGCAAAGATGAGGAACCATGCTCAAGATTTTAAGGACTGATTTGGAAACAGTATGATTTAGTTTGTGTTTTGAGGAATCTGAACTTTGTACAGTTTCCTGGAAGCTGGACTGGGCAGTTTGTTTTCATTATTCCAATTACTGACTTGATTAATATTTACACACACTTCCAGGAATCAGTATCACAAGCTTTTCAGAAAAAAACCCACAAGAGAATAAAAAAGAAAGCAAATTTTGCATTTACATCTCAAGTTTACTTTCGTGGTTTTTCTTCTTCTTTCTTCGCCAGAAAAATCCCACACCTGCCTTGGACAGGTGAGGTAAATGACATTATGGAAGACTTAAATTGCTTTTACTAATATGAACAGTAAAGTCCTGTGCTTTGGATAGTTTTCATTGCAAAGAAGTAGAAATATTCATCATTTCTATGAGATATTCAGATTATTTAAGTTAATGAGAATGGATCGACTGAGATTTAAAGCAAAACTTTCCAAGATTACAGACAGGGGACTTACAGAATAAATTGATTGCAAACCCAGCAGCAAAAAGTGTGTTTCTAATTTAGTTGTTTGGTTTTGTTTTTTTTTTTTCAAACCTGCCACAATACTGAAACATCAAGGTGATGATGCAGTTGTTCTCTTAGGATCCTCTGTGCAGAATTTTTTTCTCCCAGAAATTTGTTTTACACACTCCCATGGTGTCAAATGCATTTGTGAACCCATACAAATCACCCAGATCAGAAAGGCTCGGCAGAAAGAAATCTGATGTGAGATTTTGTGCTTTCATAGAAAAAAATTTTTTATCTCCCCATTGACTTCCATTTGCAGCTTTATTATTTCTCATTATTTCTACTTTCTCCCTGGTATTTTACTTTCGTCACCTGGAACAGCTCAGCAAAACCCAGAGAACTGCAATGTAACTACATCACAGAAAGGTGTGTGCACACCTACACACATCCACAACCACACAGAGCAGGTTTTGTTACTGCCCCTCTTCCCCCACACTTCTTTTCTAAAGGAAGATTTAATTTGAGATGGAGATGTGTGTGATGATTAACTCCTTGCTGGGCACCCACAGGGGTTTCTTTCTCCAGGGCTGGCAGCAATTTTTAGAGGAATGCACATGGCACTTGCACAGCTAATCAGGAGAGGAGAAGGTATGTCCTCTGCCCCCAGAAAGAATGGTTGCAAAGAAGGAATTAATTTGCCCCATTCTCTGACAAATTATAGCCCCTCTCTCCCTCTCCATCTGGCTCCCTCATGAAAGAAATCACAGGCCTTCCTTCGCTTCCCCAGCTGGAATGTCTTACTGCTCAGCATACATGGACTCCTCTCGCCTTTCTGCTCCCAGTCCCTTCTGCCTGCTCCAAGAGCTCTTCTTCTACCTCCTGACAGTCAGGTTTTTAACCCACACCAGCTCAACTCCTGCTCGTGCTCCCCTTGCACTTTGACTGATCCCTTCATCATCCCTGCCGTCTCTCCTTTAATTTCCACTCTTCTTTACACTTTCAGCAGAATTTTGGCATTCTAATCCAACACTAGCAAACCCAGTGTTGTCAGAAGCATTATTAGGAACACAGTGACAGAGTCCTGGTGGTGGAAGTGTCTCCTCAGAACACTGGTAGAAGCCCTGTTACTCGACCCATTTTAAACCTTGAAAACTGAAGAAAAGCTGTTTAATATGCAATAGAACCAATACTGTAGCAGGGAGGGGGAACCAAAAAGATTCTGAGATTTTTTCCTCTGTAGAGCCTGTACTCTTGTCCTCTGTGTTAATTGTGACTCCCTTTCTAAGGTTTTACAAATTGGACACCTCTCCTCTCTATGTTTAGCTGCTCCTCTTCCACACTGCCTGTTTTCCTAATCCTGTCCCTAAATTGAGCTCGGTGCTGTTATGCCTCCCAATTCTACACGAGTTTGCATCTTTAACAGAACTTTAATGATTTTGTTAAATAAGTGACTTCCTCCTTCAGTCTCTCAGCTACTTTATTATTTTAGACCTTATTTGGAAGAAAACACCAAATACCCCATACTGATATGCAGAAGAGAAGTTCCTCCTGCATATCAGGAGGAACATGGCCAGGAGAGGGAAAGTAACTGTTTCTTCTGTTAATTTTTTTTCATGATTACTGCTGTAGATAAAAGCATGAGACAATAAGGGATAGCTCTCAGAAATGGCACAAATTTTTAGAAATCACCTTTTCTCTCAGGAATCGATTATGTAAAACACCACTAAGAATGGCTTCATCACTCTGAAGTGAGAGCTGCTTTTATATTAAAAGGCAATGTTAAAATGTACATTCAAAAATTTGATAAATCAGGCATAGGGTTAGGTAAATAAATGACAAGTTGCCATCATTTTAGAGTTTATACTACATGCTTGACTGTCTTTGATACAATCAGTGTACATAATTTCAATAAACCATTAATATATAAGTATCTTAGGTAGGAATCTTGTTTCCAGAGTGGTATTATTAAAGTACTTCCAACTTTTGCTTTACTGACACTGAATCAGGCTGCATCCCACTGTTCAGGCTTTATAATCCGTTACCAAATGCCCCTTTATAAAGTAAAAAAACCCAACAAACCAAACCACAAAACCCCACAAACACAAAAAACCTAACAAAAAACCCACTCTTTTTTATAGACAAGATTGGTGATACAAGGTTTTGTTCAGCACTCACAAATTTGTTCAGAAAATTATGACCTGATTTTAAAAGTTCTCCTGCTAGAGAGATGCTAAAAAAATATATTCTTTTTTTTTTCTAGCTTTCTTCCTACTGTATTCCACCTCTCCTGATTCAGGTGGGCTGGAGAATACAGTAATTGGAAAAGTAATCCGGTAAAAAATAAGAACAAGAGGAGGTCCACCCCCACTCCTACTGAAGTCAGTAGAAACATTTCTATTAGCTTCTGCAATCCCTGTATCCAGATACTGAAAAAGCAGGTCAAGATTTCAAAGAGAATTGTCCAAATCTTCCTTGAGCTGAATGTCAACCACTTTATTCAAACATGATTCTACTGTGCCTGCTCTCCAGTTTACACTCTGGTGCATGACCACATGTTGTCATACTTGCTCTGACTGCAGTTCAAACAAGAATCTGATAAAAATCACCCAGAAAATCCCACAACACCACCATCCTTCAGTACTGCTTGCTGAAAGATAGCAGAAACATCGCAGAATTATCCCTAAACAGTGGATGAGTGGATGGTGGTTGTTAGTTTGACCACAGATATGCATATTTATATACATATATATGTACATACATACACAATCTCTATATACATATTATAAATACAATAGTAAAAAAATTGTAAAAATATTAATTTTGCTCATATACCTGATTAAAGTGGATTAATCTTATGTTGCAATTATGTCATCTATCCAGTTGATATAATGGCTGTGTTAGAAGCTCTAAAATCTACAATAGCTGCAATTAAAAACAAAGAGTCTGCACTTCTGCCAGTCACCTCATGCCATGCCAAGAAGTTATGTCGGAGGTGGGCCCTCGTATCTCAGCATCAGCTTGAAGGAGCGAGCGAAGTTGTTGGCCAGTGTGCAGCTGTGGGTCTCTTCTGCCAGGGGCAGGAGGAAGGCCAGGAGCAGCAGGAGCAAGAGGAGCAGCTGCAGCGGCAGCGCTGCCCGGCACACGCGATGCAGGTATGAGCACACGTCTCCAGAGCGCTTCTGAAACACACAAACCAAAGAGCAACTCAGAAAAATAAATTACTGGGGACGTCTATTTCAAACACATCCAACTGCCAGGGAGAGGGCCAGAATAGCCCCTGTGGTCCTTGGTCTAGGATCCAGCCTGGGTGCTGGGCACACTGAAGCTGCCTGAAGTTAAATTATGTCTTTTAGGAGAATTCTCTATTTTCAAGAATTCACTGCTGCAAACTGTTGTCTTCTAGAAGCAAAACACTGCTGACTTTCTAGAAGGAAATGACTGTCTCCAAGCCCATTTCCAGTTACAAGGTGGTGGTTACAAATGCTCACGCCCAGCTGGTCCCCTCACAGCCACCATACGGCACAGAAGGTCTGTGTTTGCTACTCTCCAGTCAGTAAAATGAGAGTGCTGGTGCCTGGAAGAGAGGAACAGCTTCTGCTCTCCATCAGCAGAAAGGAGCTTTGTTTGCAGCTCATCCAGCTTCTAGTCATCTGCCCTGCAGCACCATGCTCTGGCTTTGAGACCTACAAGACCAGAGGTCAGAAAAAAGGCCCCACAGTGCAGCCTGCCTCAGTATACTTTATACCTTATCAGGCCCAGCTTAGAACTTTATGTGATGCAAAAGAATGAGAGAAACACAACACCCATAGTGAAGGAGACATTAAAGTCTCATCTATTTCTGTGCAGGTGGGGGACACACAAAGGACTCCCATTACACCTTTCTTTATGCTGGGGCAAACCTAGAGTAGCTCAGTTAACCTCATAAATTTAATCTGGTTTAGCATGACCAGGAGAGAATATATTTAGGACTACAGAATTCAGAAAAGATTAATTAAGAAGGGAGATTTCCACTGGCAAGACTCCTGGGTAACTCCTGCCAATGAGCTGAACTGTGTGAGTTTCCAAAAAAAAAAAAAATCAACTCTCTTGAAAAGAATTCTGATAAAAAGGGCTCAATAACCCACTTATTTAATCAAACAAGGATTTATACAACGAGCATAAATGCAGTGCTTAATGCACCAGCCTACATCATAAATGTCAGCACAGAACCTCCACTGAAGTGGGATCCACGTTTTCCACAAAAGGAAGTTAATTTATTGCATTCAAGTCACAGGCAATGTCAGTCCTGCAGCAAAATTAGGGCTTCTGCCCACTACAGGGTGCTTAACAGGCAATGCCTTTGTCCCACTATAGCACCACCAGGAATAGTCCATGGGGAACATCAGCAGAGAAGATGAGGAGATTGATAGTAGAAGAAAGAGATTATGCCTTTTGCTATTTTTGATGATCTCTTCCACTGCTTTCTAAATTACTCAGTCCCTTGTAACTCCATATAAATGCCTACAGAATTAATTACAAAGGTAAATATACAGCTGCAGTTATACACAGCGAGACAGTTGTGCTGCAAAATCCTTCTGTTGTAGTTGGTTTGCTTCCATTCTACTGAATGGCTGATGAGATGTAATTATTGTGTCAGGCAGATGTAGAGGCAGCAGAGCAACAGCTGCTTGCTCTATCATTTCTGGCCCACAGTATCTGGGTTGTAATTTGCTTTCTGTGGCCAAGGAAAACTCAGATCCCTGGACCCTGGAACTGTCAGTGGATAAAGTGTACATGCCAGGGTGTGAGTGGGACTGACTCTGGGCAAGTTCCCCGGGTACAGCAATCATTTACCCACAAAATCAAAGCTTCACCAACCTGGCTGCCTTGCAGAAGTATCTGCTCCTACTGTGACCTGTTCTCAAAGTACAAGGCATAAGTAGCTGTACTAATGAGACTTTTCCTTATCTAGTCCAGACCTGAAATCCTTCTTCCCCCCTGGATTTCATCTGCCTATGGGCTGAACAAAACCTGGAGGGTCTTCTGTGTTAAGTCAATGCTAAATCCATCATGCACAAGAGCAGCAGCCACAACTCTTGGCGTGAGCTCCCTGGGCTTGTCTCTGTAATGCCATGAAACAGCCACTTCTTGGTGCATCCAGCATAAACCAATGCACTGTCATTCACAGCTCTGTTTTCATTGACAAAGATTTCTCATTCTTAATTCTTCATTGCATCCATAATACACAGCAATATGACAAATACATTTACCAGAGTGCCCTATCTATAAGGAAAAAGACCCTTGCCAGCTTCCAGAAGCCACGAGCAAGTTTGTTTGTACATATTAACAGGTGCAGTTCTGTCAGTGGAAGATCCAATCCGAGTTAACTCTGCATTGGGACAATTCAAACCATACTCTTTGTCCTACCACTATGGCACAGTAAGTGTTAATGCTTATGTTGTTAAGGGGTAGGATCCTGTGAGTGACTGTTCAATAGTTCACTACAACTGAAATCCTCAAAAATGTTCTCACAAACTCAGACTGGGACTTCGAAACCCACCTCTCACTGACACAGTTGTGAGGACCGCCAGTCTTCCTAGCAACACCTAAAACTTTTGTTTTACTGCTGTCAATCCTTTAGAATTGGTTTTGAAAGCTACTTCAATCTGAAGCTATTGTTTCATTGCCAGGCCATCTGCAACATATCTCGTCCCCGTTACGTCTTTCTGCCTATGAACTGGTGGGAAATGTGGGCTTTTCCAGTTGTGCCTTGTCTCTGTTCCTGCCACAGCCCAGGGAGCAGATGTCTGATGGTCACTCAAGCCTGTCGCTGGTTTCCTGTGATGACCACACTGCCAGTTAACCACTAATGTTTTTCCTACCCTAATTCTTTTACCAATCCAGCATTTGATTCAGAGCAGTTCACTGACTCTGCTTTGATTTCTATAGCAAAGACAATGCAACTCAAATAACATTTCAATATCATCCCATTTCTCAAAGTGCCTTGCTTTTAGATACACTGGAAGAAGCAGTAAAATAGTATTGCTTTTCACAGCTCATCTTCCAGGAAGAATTAATGCAAAATGGATTTATTAACAAGCTCTCATTTGCTCTCCTTCGAGCTTTCTGCAGAGAAAGATACTCAGGCTAACCACAGCAGATCCTAGCACTAGAAAAATCTGTGAAGGGACATTTACCTTGGGGCACAACTTCAGAGAAGGAGAAATATTTTGTCTTTATCTGCTGCTTCTCCCCTACCTGCTTGCTGGATTTATAGGTATTTGTGTTCGATGAACTTTTGTCTTTGATGCCCAGCTTCTCTGTTTTGTTTGATCACACAGCAAGGTCAGAATCTTGTATTTCTGACTCCATTTGTTGTCATGGGAATGACTCAGCTATTGCAAACATGGTATTATGATGTCTCTGCAGGACCGAAAATGAGGCCCACAGGAGCTCTGAAGGTTTGGTGTTTTCAGCAAATTTGCAATGATAAACCCTTAATAAATGAGGGCCTCAACCTGCACACACTGAAATCCATAGGAGATTTATCATTAATTTCAGTGTCTGCAGCGGGATTATGCACAGGCACAACTAAATAAAGTCAGGATCAGGAACTACTTGTCTTTGGAGGTCAGCAGGTATCTTACAAATGGATTCATTACTTATATGCCCAAGTTGTTGTGACATGAAACCTACATTAGTTCCACTGCTTTGTGCTTGCTGGAACAATTGGTGATTTCTTCTTTTTTTTTTTTTTTTTTTTGGTGGTAGTACTATGAGAGGTGTTAAAGGATAAAAAAATTTGAAGGAGACACAGTAACTTTTAACAAGAAAAATGATACATCTGGAAAAAGCATGGAAAATTTGAGGCACTGACTCCCTTTCTGAGTATGAAAAAACAGCACTTCAATTTTACTAAGTCAAGATATTTTTTTAGATCTGTGATGTGAAAAAGAGATGCTTTCAGGATGTGGTGACCTGAGATTATGGCACCAACAGGAAATTCAGGAGGCCAAGGTTCAAACCTCTGCTCTAGTGGACTCAAAGTGATCAGGGTCCTGGAGTCAGCACCACACTTCCAACCCTTTAGCACATCATTCTGGGTTAGAAAAGGACAGTCTAACATAGTTCCACCTTTGCAAGAGACAGTTTGAATATATCATTTCCATATGAGATGGAAGGTTGATAATGAGAAAGATGAGAAGGTCGGAACCACAGCCCTTGCTACACAGTGGAATTTCCCTTTCCCAGTCACTCCAGCTACTGGCATCAGTACAGCTACTACCCAGCACCCACAGTGCCTGCAGTGCATGTGTCAGATCTAGGCTCTACTAAATATTCTGAAATCAAATCTTCCTCTGAGAAAAACTGGCAAAGCTCCAGTGAAGTCAACAGAATTTTAATTTCCACCATCTTAGAATAACAGCTGGAATACCTGGGTATCGAGCCAAAGTGTCAGAGACATTTTTGAAACACACATGGAAAAGGAATAGGTTGGCATTTAAAAAGAAAATATACTTTTAAAGTTCACCATCAAGAATAAATGTCCTCCCCCTTCTCCCTCAAAATACCAGGACAAGCAAGGACTGTCAAGGGGTGGACGGCTGTGTTTTGTGTAATGCTAAATGCGTGCTTGTTCCAAACGAACTGCACTGGCTGTGAACATTCACATTTGTACTTGATTCATGTTGGGGCATTTGAATGACAAGCATCGGTTTAGATCTAGGGAGTCCTCAGAACTTAAATCTGTTTGCAGTTAATAACTCCTTACCAAATGCACCATGAAAAATCACTTGGATGGGAAGCAGCAGAAAAGCACTTTAGAACTTGCTACATAATATTCCTGTGTAAGTTGCTGAAGTGTTTTACTAAAAATCAGTGCCCCCCCTGGTTTGCTATTGACCACATTCCAGGATATAAGAAAACACACAGTTAATCTAGCTATTTGAGAGAGCAGAGCAATATAGCATCTTAGACCAGCCTCATTAGTGGGGTTTTGCTGCTGCTTGTATGTCACCAGCGTGCCTGACAAAAATCATACCTGCACCACTGAATCAGTGATCCAGCAGAGAAAAAATATTTAGTCTGGATTTATTCCTCTTACCTCAGAGTATTTCCTGAGAAATGCACTGCTGCCTGAAAACTCCTGCTCTCCCCAGGGGTAAAGAGACCAAAGCCTTAGTGTCCCACAGACACTACACACAGACACCAGCAGCCATTCCACTTCGTGCCAGGGCTATACCCAGCCCAAGTATCCTCTGTTCTACAGCAGTTGGCACAGATGCACAGGTACTAAGGCAAGCATAAATAATTTCTCCTTAATATTCTCACCCTTCAGCTACTTTCAGTTCAGGCTGTTTCCTGAGCCTGACAGAGCTTGTTCATCTGTTTAACACTCAGGGAATCTTTCTTCCAGATACTTGTCCAGTTTCCCCTTGAACCCACACAAACTATACTGAGTCCTCAATATTCTTCAGCAAGGAGTTCCAGCTGGCATGAAAACACATCCCTTGTGTTAGCTTTGAACCTGGCCCCTAGTTCATTCTACAAGAAGAGATGGAGAGTCAACCATCATCTACACTCTCTGCACAATTAATGATGATGTGAAACCCTAAGTTAAAAGCCCAGGCAGGATGAATCCAGGCCTACATCCACAGTGGGTAGGTCACAACATACTGGGCTTAAACTACAGCAATAGGGACAGAAGAAGAACTTCCTAACAGGAAGAACAGATAGGCCTGGGAAAGGATCACCTACATAGGTATGGATTCTAGCACTTCATTATTCCTCCGAGAATAAACAGAGCTGCCAGGAAGGCTGAAACAACAGCTTGCCATACATTCCTTTCATCCTGGATAGGAGTATGCCCAGACAGGTGTATTAAGCACCACCACTTGTTTTGGTGAAGCAGCTGCCTTATCAGTGGCATTTTGCCTCTGAGAGGCCCCATGTTTCTGCCACTTGAGATCCCATTGGGTACTTATTCAGCTGTCACTCACAGAGGCAGGTTATTGACAACAAGAATAATTCAGTTCCAGAGGGATCATGGGCTGCTCTCTCAAACCAAAGCAAATGGGTATTTTTACCTCAATGTGAGATAGTTTGGAGCTGGGCTTCTCATCAGTTCTCAACTCAGAGCCATGAGTGCCCCTCTCCAAGATAAACAACACATTGCACATCACAGCTGGTCTTTTCAAAAGGGAAATAATTTAGGGGAGCTGGATACTACTGTCACCACAGAACTGAGTATCCAACATGCTCTTGGGCAAAGCACAATCCCATAAACCACAGCAGGAACTAAGACCAGCCTCTGTTGATCAGAGGTTATGTGGCCTCTGCAAAAGGACAGTGAGACACTGGGCTCAGAACTGTATTTTCCTAAAAGCAAACACTGCCCAGGGTAGGCAACCAGCAGTGAGGAATGAGTAAGCAGGGCCTGGGACCCCATTGAGACCTGTGCTTCTCATTCTCCTTTGCATAAAGAGCTACCAGAATGAACCACAATGCTGAAGAGAGGTTAACTGCAGTCATACAAGCAATTTTAGCTCTGACATTTTCCATCCTCAGATTGCTTGACTTTGCAACCTTAATGTTCCTTTCAATTCTGAAGTGCATAAGCATATGCATGAAAATAGGTAAGTACACAGGCAAATTAAATACTGTTTTCTTCCTTAGGGAAGATTCTGGAGTACCTCAACATGGCTGGGGGGATAATCTAGAATCTTTGATGGAGGCTTCATTTAAAAGAAACAGAAAACAAGGAAGAGCCAGCAGTTTGTATCTGAGGTTTCAGCAGCCACATATGGTGGATATTTCAGAATTTCTGCTGCAAAGTCACTTAGAACTGAGCACTGTGCCATATGCTACTGGGACACAAACGGATTTATAAAGGTTAGCTTCTGTGTGCATATACAGCATGACATGTTTCTAGGAGAAGCACATCACAGGACAAGAGCTACAGCCTGACCTGTTAAAGTAGCACTGATTTCTATAATTCTCCAGACCCAAGCAAGCAGAAAAAGACTTCAGTCTTCTATAACTATTCAGGAAGGCAGAGAAGTAAAACAGCTTTTCCCAATTTCCATCTTCCACTCATGCTTACAAGTTGAAATAAACTAATTAAAATAAGCATAGTAAGAATAAAAACTGAAAGAAAGACAAAATGTTCTGGAACTTGTAGAAGAAGTTACTGACATCAAAAGGTGCTTTATCATGTCAACAATGTATGTTTCCAGCTGCTCTGCCAGTGACTTCTCTCAAGTCAAGATCAAACTTTTCTTAAACTTTAGCAGTCACTACACATAATTTGAATATTATTTGCATTTTATTTAAATAATTAAAAATGTGATGGCTTACTTTTAAAGAAATAATAGGTATAAAATTGGAGGTAATTTCTTACAGTGCCTTTTACAGTTGTGTTAAAAACATTTTTTCAGACATATACTGAAAACTGGTTGCATTCTGCTATTGCTCAACAAATCTTTCTCTCTTTCTTTACCTTTCAGTTAGGACATAAAATTGTATCTGCTGAGAAAATCATTCTAGGCTATCTCCTTGGTGAAAATCTGCAAATACCTCTCAACATGGCAGGCAGCTAAAGGATCATCACTTCACATGAAGCAGGGAGCACCAACCACACGCCTAACTAATGCCACAGGAGCATGAAAAGAAAGAACCAGGTGTCCTGGGAAGCAGGATGTCACCTCCTTGCACGAGCACTACTGTAGGCAGAGAGCATTGGCAGGGCACAGGTGTGGCAGGACCAGATAAACAACGAAGAGCCCCAGATTTCTAACATTTGAGGACACTGTAAATTGGAAAACAACATGAAACCTACAGAAATAAGAGCAGACAGAGGCAGGGAGTCTCACAGGTGCAGTAATGTGAAGGGAAGCTTGTGAGCCTGCTGGAAAAGGAAGGGGATGCTGCTGCCTGGCTCAGCATATTTAACAGTGGGTCTGAGTCAGGAATGGGCAGTCAGGATTTTTCTGGAGGTGGGGTTTTTTGGTTTTTTTTTTGACTAGATTTCCTTTCTGAGCAAACATCACTATTGGGAGAAAATAAGTTTATCTACTAATTTTTAATGCTAAGATGCCCTTCATCCTGTGTTTGGGTCATGGTATAATTCCCAAAACAGGTAAGCCCAGGCTTATAAGGAAGAGTGATGAAAAAATATAATGGAGAGATACTATCTTTATCTATAAAAGGGGTACAGAAAACTGAGGAAAAGGTACCTTTTAATAAGTCTTTTTCATTTTACTAGGACTGTAATTGTACAGAAGGTTTCAAGTGGGTAACACCTAGCAAGACTTGAGGAAAACAAATGGGCCACACACTTTCAATAGAGAGGCACCACTAACACAGGCACTAACACACAATGCTGTGCTTTTCTGCCATGAGGAACTCCCATCATATCTGCACTTGGGCAGAGCAGACCACATCACTGTTTTCTTCCTGGCAAGCTGTGGCAGCTTGTGCTTTGCAGTTTCCTGAATGACTGCATTAATTTGATTGACTCCAGATCAATGGTGTCCCTAAATAAGATTAAATTACATGTTCCTTCTGCCTGTATGTTACAGGAGATTACTCTTAGCAGAATCTCAAAGGAAGCAATTAGGTGACCAGTGATGTAATGAATTCTAATTATTTTGTTTGTACAAACAATAAAGCCAGATCATTTGTTTAGCAAGGAAGTGTAATTACTCTGAGCACTTGAGAAAATAAATCAAACAGCGCTACCTAGACCTGTAAATAATGAGGCTTCGACTTCGTATTTATGCTAAGAATACTCATGGAATATTTTCAGGTAGCTGGGAGCCAACCTTTGAAAGTAACATTTATCATAGTTATTATTGAGCACTTGCTTGATTATGTTCTTGAGTGTGCTAGGTACCCTGCAGAAATATCCATCTACATTGGCTGTCACTGGCACCTGCTAAAAATTCGCTGCAGCCAGTGCAATTTCCTGCAACTGTTTTTTGTTAATCAACAAGAAGTCGCTCACATTGCAACCATTAGGCTGTTCTGCTCCTGAGGGCACCAGTGGCAGGGGCATGTCCTCAGCAATGGACGAATGACCAGAAAAAAAAGCACATTACTATGCATGGAGCAGGCTCTATTCTGCCCAGCATTTGGCCATGTAGGCTAGAAATGGAATAAAATCAGAAGGCAATGGAATGAGAATGGTCGCAGCTGTGCCTTCCCCTTGTCCACGTTGATCTGCTGCTGCTGCAAAATATTCACAGCTAAACAGGAGAGACAAGGAGAGTCACTAGGGACCTTGTGCTGCAGAAAGCAGAGATCAGTCCAAAAATACCTCAACTTCTGCCACTTCTGCTGATTTTGTGTGACTCAAGAGCATGAGGGAGCTGACAAATCAGAGATAACCTGATCCTATTTTATGCAAACTCACTGGTTGTTGCAAGCACAGTGATGCAGCCATCTGCACTTCCTGCAGATACTAACTCCTGAGATCAGCCGTTCTCTTCAAGGTAGTTGGCTTCCTTTACCACAGCTTTGAAAAGACATTCATGCATACAAAAAATATTTTGCTTAATCTTTCTTTCATTTCTAGGCACATTTTAGGTGTTAAATCTGAATTGAAAGTAAACTGCATAGCCTAGAATTCTGCAGTTGCCCTGGTTTTCCTCTTTTCTTAGGCCAAACAGTGACACACCCAAAAGGGATAAACATTATTTTCTGGCTCTCTTAAGTGGTGCTCAAAAATCTTGTAGCAACACGGGCTTACATCCTGATAAAACCTGAATGAAAAAAAAAAAGACACTTCTGCTTACAGCACTTGGATTCTTGTTGCAGAGATACTGTTTAAACAGAGAATGAAAGCCCTGAGGTCAGCGAAATCTCACTGAAGTGAGCAGGGTGTAAGTTACAGCAACATCTGTACTGGCTGAAGGGAAACTGCAAATCACTTGTTAGTGCAATGGGAGCCATTTCCCTCATGCTTATGAGGTATTTCAGTTCTTCATTCCTTTCCACCCTGAGCTGTTTCTCTTTGTTTGTGTTCAGTAGCTATTAAAAACTCACAGAGTGGGGGTTTTTTTGTGCTCTTGCTGTAGGCCTAATTGACAAATGTTTGCTGCCTGCCATTATGTTAAGCCAGTATCTTTGAAAATTAACTGAAGACTTTAGTCTAATTCTGAGAATTTAAGGGTGCATAAATACCATGTACCCCAAGGCAGGTGAGGCAGATGAATTAAAAATGGCATCTCACTGTAGTGGAGACATGCTTATGCCTAAAGCTTTTGTTTTGTTTTTCCCTACAAACAACTTGATCCAACCAAACAACATGAAACCAGAGACTGCCTTGGTCAGTGCTCTGGAATATCTCTTTGAGCCTCTTCTAGGGAAAAGCAGCACTACTAAATGTTTGGCTGCCTCTACATCAAGTATTAAAATGTCATACTGTTTTTCCAGCCTGAAAAATTCTGGTGACCTTACTGGATGAAACAATTAATGCTGAGCCAGACAGGCAAGAACAGAAAGTCTTTGGGGGTTTTCAGGAAGGCTGAACTGCAGCCAAAACTATTGAGGAAAGTGTGAAAACTGCCTTAAAATTGGTCAGTATTTTTCTGGGTATAAATACTGGAGCTGCTACTCCACATTTGAGTATTAGAGGAATATCTCATCAGAATGAGGAAAGTCTTGATTTCTGGCCATGCTTGAAGTGCACTATACTGCACCCTTTAAATATTGGTCTCTTGTACAGAGGTGTTGCAACAGGAGAAATCAAAGGTTTGATTTATCTTAAAATGACTATGTGATTGTGATCCTGCAACACATTATTCATCCAGTCTCCTTTGTGTTGGGCAAATAAAGCCTTATTCTGTTCCTTCTCAAAACAAATGGAAAGTGAGATGACACTACAAAGTAGAAGAGCGTCTCTAAACAAAGCAAATTGTGACAGAAAAATGTGCTGACTTTATGAAAATGGGATCAGAAGTGCTGCTTGGTTTAATAAGAAACTGGCAGTATTTTGTTTTCTTTTAGCTTCTCCTTATCTCCTGTACTGCTTCTGTTTCTTATGTCATCACTTCAAAAAGAAAATCCATCACAGGAGGAATTCTGCTGCTTAGAATAAGGATTTAGTCTAATAACATTAGACAAATCTCTTGACTTTCTCTGGCTTTCTGCATTAGAAAGAAGGTGGGCTGATTGATCCAAAGCACTTTTTTCAGAAGTGTCTAAAGAATTAGAAGTCCCATTTTCAAAATTATTTTAAGCACTTAACCACTAAATCCTTTACAGAGATATTCTGGCTCTTCCTTAGTCTCTTTTGAAAAATGAACTAAGTTCATATAGCATTTAGATTTAAAAAAACTGAGTTCCCTTCCTCTCCCAGGAGATGGATATTTAGCTTCTAGAGATACAGTAAGCCTAGCTCAAGAGTAAAAACTGTGTAATATTTTTCCTTTTAAAAATCTGGAGAAAATCAACAACTTCCTTAAGAGCGGCTCTTAATACGCAAATTAATTTCAAGAATCTTTAGAAAAGTTTAAAATAATCTTCTGCAAAATGTCTGGTCAAACATTTTAATAATAAGAAACTGTCATACCTTTCTGAATCTGTCTGGTTCTTCCAAAGATCCAGCACTCTGTTTAAAAGAAAAAAAAAGAAAAAGAAAAGAAAAAAAGAAAGCATGAAGTTAAGATCCCAGAGGAGCCTATAAATGAGTATTCACCACACAGGGGATGTCTCTTTCAATTCATGGTCACCTGGACAGAGTGAACCAGCAGGAGACTTTTTTTAATGAGCTTTTTAACAAACATTAGGCAGAAAGATGACATGTTTTTAGGTTCTCGACTATTTGACTCAGATGAGTAGTTCTCCCAGCAATAGCTTTGACTTTACTGACACCTATTGACTACATTAATGCCGACAGAAGGTTTTGGTTAACAATGCATGAGTCATTACAATCAATGACAAACACAGAAATATGCTCCTTATTAATAGAAGTCATGCTTACCTTCCATGCATTTTAAAGGATTCCTGTCCTAAATAAGCTTTGGATTTCAAGACAAAGTTTCCCAATCCACAAAATTTTTAAATGCCTCAAATTTTAGGTGTTCAAGTTCAGACACCATTGAAAGCACTCACATACAGAAAGTACCAAATGCAAACCTGTAAATTCTAATCCTTTGATTATGGTATCTTGAAGTTGCTCAGATAATGTGAGTAGTTAAGCTAGAAAAATATTAATTAATAATTATATATGTTTACGCTAAGAACATGGGAAAAGCTTTAGCATGCCCTGGAATATCTTATATATGATGATGAATTCTGCCATCCTTAGCATGCCTTACATCTAACAACTCGGTAACTTCTTTAATAATTTGGTTTTTGCATTAAAATGCCTCCCCTTTATTTCATTCCAAATCATTAGCCTATAAAGACAGTTTCAAAAGTGACTAGGTCCTTCTATGCACAGTTACTTTGAATTAGTTCAGTCACTGACTATTCTGTCCCACAGCAGGAAACACAAATAATTAACAGTGAATATATTCTTCCTGCAAGAACTGTCAAAAAAAATAACTCTATGGAGAATGTTGTGTGGAGAAAGGGGAAAAAACAGAAATCCACGTGCCCAGAACCAGGCATTTATCCAAACTATTTACACACACAAACACCTCTCAGTCCCCAGCTGCCTGCCTCTTTGCCAGCTGTCATTCTGGCTTGAACCCTCCATTTCAAGAAATATTTTGAGCATAGCTTACAAAGGGGAAAAGCACACAACTCTTCATTAAGCACACACACGTGCACTGTTGAATTAAGCCCAGCAAAGTGAAGCATCCTGGGAGAGCAATGGCAGAGCTCAGCAGCTGTGGACTGTGTGCTGTCACCTACCGGCGAACTCATGGACTCTCTCAGTTTAGATTTGTAGAGCATCCATCGGTAACGCAGGTCCTCCAGCCCTTCAGAGTTTCCAATGACAGGATGAAGATGAAGGAGGTCCTCAAAGAGACGCTGACCATCAGGCACACGAGACTGCAGCTCCTACAGGCAAAGACAAGGGTCAGCAGCAACTCAGGAGTCAGGAAGGCCCCACTTTTTAAATTAGCATTTGAAAAAACAGTGGTTATGGAATAGCACATTTATTTTTGATAATACTTTTTTGGCCTGAAATGATATAAAACTCACCTGAAGGACTCCTGTAGGCTTAGATATTTCTGTATTTAATTTCTAACAGCATCCATTGCCACAGCATTTGGCTATACTCAACAGTAAGAGTGAGACCAAATACCAGACACTGATTTTAATCAGCTTCTTTTAATGAACACCTTTGCCATACCACACTGGAAATGTCCAGCCCAATAGCTAGATGCCAGGTGCTCCCTTCCCTGCTACCACTCTGGCTCTGGCCTTCTTAGTAGAAAGAATGAAATTTGTCCTAAATTCCTGAGTTTCAGCTACTCTAGAGTCCCCTAAAGCAGAGAGCATAGTGTTTGAATTTTTTGTCAGTTTGCTCTTTGGGGATTTTTTTTGGTTTTTTTGGGGTGGTGGGTTGTTGATTAGTTGGTGGGGTGGGTTCAGGTTTTATTGTTGTTGTTTGGGGTTTTTTTAATTCAGAAAGAATTTGCACTTATTGCAGTATTTGTCTCCATTCACCCCCTGAAAACTTACCTCAAGTTTGCTCTGGTGTGCCTTAATTTCCTCTGTGGAAGATGGAGTCCCAGCAAGAATTTTGGTCAGTTTGGTGTTTTCTCCTTGTAGCCACTCTTCAAAGTCATGTAGGAGCTTCAAGTGGCTGCTGGTACTTTGCCCTTCTCCCATCTTCTCCTAGGATACAGAACAACAGGGACAAAAAAGCTCATACTGTTATGTCAGATGTTTCCTCTGAAGGCCTGATTGCAAGATCTTAACCTCCAACTTTGTAACCCACAATATCAGATGAAGGCAATGAAATTGTTCTTGTGAAGCTGATATGAAGGCAAACATAGAGTTCCCATCTCACCTGCTTATGGTTGGGATCTACATCAAAAAGGCGGAAAGCAGGTCTAGACATCCATCTGCTGTCCACAAATGCTCTTTTCTTCTTCTTATCAGCCACTGGTCTATTTAACTGCCACTTTTTGAGGAGGCTTGAAAACACAAAACCAGAGACATCAGTGCAGCAGACATCCACATTTTGACTGGGTCTGTGGGGGACAGCTCTGGTGAAACAGCACTATTGTTGTTATTATTATATCATTATCACTACTAATAACACTATTACTATTAAAGTTATTCCCAACTGGACTGTCTCAAAGCTGCACAAGGACTCTAGTTCTAACATTTCCAAGTGTTTTCTTTTCTTTTATTTAGAGGAATAAAAATATTACCTTGGCAATATACCTTTCTTTCTGATTACAGGAGGCAGTACAATCAAGCCTTCCTCGATTTTGTAATTTAGTTTTTGTGCCTATTCTGACACTAAGTATGAACACAGTCATACATGCAGCACATCATTAAATATTAATACAGACTGGCAAATATGAGCAGCGTTTCGACACTACACAGCAGAGGCAAAATAAATTAAGTCTTCATTCCCCAGCTAAAGAGAAGATTTTTAGCTCTGCTTATCCTTTCGCAGGTTTGCAAAAGGCACAAATCCCATTGCAGATATACTCTCCTTGGAGGCATCTCCAAGGAGAACAGGAAGGTGAGACAAACAGCACAAGTCGCCCAGTCTATGCCAAATTTCTTCTGACAAAGACTGGCAGTACAAGAGTGAGACAGGTCGTAAGACACTGCCTGCTCTGACACAAGGTAAAGGAAGATTCACAGACATTGGTTCACAGAGTCTTAAAAAGGTTTTCCTGAAAATAATGATTTTCAGTTTATAAACAATTAAATAAAATGCTGTCTTGCTTCTAGCATTGTGGTATGGCTGTTCACTTTCACAGCACAGAGCATAAAGCCTCAAGTGTGTCTGTTCTTATTGCAGTAAAAGAACCCCCTTGAAGGGACATAAGGAAGACCTACATGAACACTTACCCAGTTGCCATCTCCTTCAGTGATTTCCACGATTCCTTCAGCTGATCCAGCTCTGCCTGGACATGGGCAGTCTCTTCTGGAGAAGAATTCTCCATGACCAGCTGGCCATGAGCTTCCACAAGGTGCAGCTGGATCTCCTTATCTGGAAACTCAGCTAGCCATCTCTGAAATGCACAGCCCTTACAATTACTCCTAGGTACGCTGGGTAAAGCAGAGGCTATGTCAGACTGAAGGCCATGCTCAGTCCAGGACTATGCTGGTTCTGTTGGCACTAGCTAGAACATACCTAGCGGGAAAAAAAATACGCTGTGGATTCTTCCAAAGAGCCAACATAGGTCAAAGAGCTGATGGCAAAACTTAAAGGGTGCAAGCTGTCAATGCACCTCCTTCTGTAGCCTTCTCATGGAAGATTTTGGTCTCCCATAGGAAGGCAACAGCTGCCAGCTGAAGTAACCTACAGAGTGAATTTAGCATGCAAAGTACTGCTACCCAGGGAAAAGCTGGCAGCTTTGGAACAGCTCGGTTCAACAGAGTATATGGCTAGCTACCATGGCAGGAATGTTCAATGTATTGATGAGTACAGACAGGCAAAGGCAGATATTGTCCAGAGAGAGCACCCTGACAGGAACAGACCACCTATCCTTGGATAACACTTTATCCATCTCAACACTTCTTAGTCATTTTTCACCATTCTTGTCTGTTACATGGCCCCACATCCCACAACACAGGGCAAAGCAGCAAGGCAACAGCAACCAACAGTTACTGAAGGAGAAACACAGCATCATTACTCTCCCAAACCAGGAAATTCTCACTAGAAACCCCCACTCAAAGTCTGAATGCTGCAAAGTAAATAATTAACATCTTAAATTAAGATGCTTTTCTCACCTCCAGGTCTTCCAGCCTGCCCTCGGTGTTCTGCTCTCCATCAGCATCCTGGTAGGAGTCAATCTTCTCCCTGGTTACTGAGATCCACTGCTGGAGGTCAGACAGTTTGTCATTATATGCCCAATGCTTCTGAACGTGGTCTTCACTCTGCTGTATCATCATCTACAAATGATAAATATATGTCAGCAATTAAAGACAGACAAAAAGCACCTTCTTTACTGGATCTAACACTATGATGGGAACAGAACCTCATGGGCAAAAAGGAAAAAAGCAGCTGTTAATGAGAGACAAAAAACTTACCCTTTTAGCATCAGTGGGGTGGAAAACACCTCCAAGCTCCTGCAGGCCTGTATTCAACCACACGGGGGGGTATTAAGAACTAGAATAGCTGCCTTCCTTAGCTGACAGGGAATAGAGAATATACATGTCTGGGGCTTTTGTACCCCAGTCAATATCAAATACATCTTACGCTCCCTGAATCAGAAAAGATTGTACAGACTTGCTTTGCAAAAGTCCAGTTCAGTGATAAATGGGATGATTGAGATTGAAACTAGAATTCCACAGTGCATGTTCAGGTAACACTTTAACATACGTAATTTTACAGTTCATAACTAAAGTAACTTTATGAGCTCTTCTGAGATTGCTTTGGAGGTAATTTTATAGGTATGTTTGCAAGCTACAAAATATCTCAGGACAAAACAAGTATTTATGCAATTGCAGCACTTTTCTCTCATTAACTTGTAGGTCCCAAGGCCATAAAAATCCCAAACACTTTGGTACAAAACCCCTATCCGGTAATCTGCGAAGTGCAAGCACCACCATGATAATATAAGTTTTTTGGTCACAAATCGCAGGCCCACTCCAGAAATAGTTTATATAGACATAAAATCTGTGTGGATGGTATTCTATCCCCAAGGGAAATCACATTAGAGATAATCAGAGAATCCTGGAAGAGTTATCAAAGTCATAAGAATTCAGTGCCTTCTTCCCCTGAAATGAAAATATCTGTCACTCAAAGCATGTAATGTCATAAGCTCAAAGATTTTTTAAAATATTTTTAAATAGAGGCAACTGACAACTCCCCAGGCAACTAAAAACTTCCTAATGTTACCTCCAGTGATCTCTTCAGGGCCTGAGAGTCAGATGAAAGTTGGTTCATTTCATGCCTGTGTGTGGTATTTGACTGAACAAGCTTCTCTACCTCCTCCATGTGAATTGCAAGCTCTGCCAAGTCATCTTGGATCATCTGCAGATGAAAAGACAGATTCCATATGGATAGTGTGCTAGGTACGGCATGGATTTTCACAAAACATACACCAAAGGTAGCTTCATTTGACAGTGTGAGGACAAAAAAAATCCCAGCAACAATCACTGTCATTAAGAAAGCGAATTGTTTTGATGCCTAGGAGTAAATGTTTCTGAAAAAGATGGTTGGATGTGCTTTACATGCTACTGGGAGATAACAAAGAAGATAAGTTGCTGAGAGGTGCCAAAGGAGCCATAGCATAACCAGCTAAATTCTGCAAAGAACTGTGGTGATAACAGCCCTGTGGTCACCGAGGATGCAGTGGCACAGTACAGCTGAACCATCATAGATCACCGTGGCAGTCACATCCCCTCTCCCTTCTCCTCCTGCTCTTCTCTCCCCTCCCCCAGGTATGTAATCCCACTGCATGCCTTGAACAGGCTCTACTTCGTGTTGCACCCTTTGCTGAACCAGTTCAAAACACCAACCAAAAAAATTATCATTTTTTTCTATTAATTTTTTTTTTCTTATCTTGGCCAGCTGAATCAGCCTGTGGAGTAAATCCAGCATGTATCAAAGCTAAGTGACAAGGTAAAGAGCAGAAAGAGGAGGATACCAAAGGAAGGGGAACAATGGGAACTCTTTTGGAGGCAGTTAGATTGGTTCAGGATATCTTGTGCAGTTTCACTGCCAGTGGGAAGTGTCAGGTTACATTTTCTTCAGCGATTAAACTAGCCCAAGAAGGTGTACCACCAACAGCTTCCAGCTGCTTCTTCCTTCCCTCAAGCTCAGTTTGCCAGTGCTTCATCTGCACTGCTTTAATTTCATTCGCTCATGCTATAAACTGGACCAAATGAAATTATCTAACACACAATTGAGGGGAAAGGTACTGAATTCCCAATGCTAATAAAATATGAACAAACAGGACCACAGTTAGCTGAGGATAACAGGGCCAAACAATACTGTAATGTACCTGGAGTCTCTGGAGTTGTGTCTTTTTACCCAAGAGGTCAGGCCGTGGCTCCTTCTCTAGATCTAATTTGGCTTTGATGGCAGATAATTTCTTCTGCAAAGGTGCAAAACCAGCATCAAAGTTCTGATGTTGCAATATCAAATTCTAGATGGAGAAATAAGAAAACAGGTCCAGCATTCAAGATATATCCCTTGGCATTATCTTTTGTCAATATCCACTTCATATTCAGAACAAACACTGAGCTACATTATGCAACAGGCCACAAATTTATTTGAATGTATGATCAGCCAAGAGAAAGGGATTAGTACAGAATTTATATGTATAAAACTGCCTTAGTAAAGACTTGATCTTTGTCTTTATCACAGGCAAAGACAGTATATGGGTTTTGTAGTTCACCTGGAGTTTGCTCTTGCTTTGCAGCAGACTTTTGTGTAGAACTTCTCTCTCCTTTGAAGCTTCAGCTGCTTCCTGAAGGAGAGACTCTGCTTTTTCCTCACCAAGGACATTGCTTAGCAAATCTTTCTTCAGCTGTAACGTCATCAACATCTCTTTGAACTGGGAGCTTTCAGCTAGAGCAGCCTAAAGGACGAAAGTTCTTCCAGTTAAATCATACCAAAAAAAATAATCATATAACCATATTATTCCCACACAAGTCACACAACCAAAGCAGTATGACAAATTCAGGTAAAAACAGCATGCTGGGCCAACAAGGGGTAACAGAAGGTACCTGGACAGTGCCCAGTTAAAGGAAAAATCTTCCTGATAATGTTAGAGGCACCAGGGCTGCATCCGTTTTGTGAACAGAAATAGAGGTAAGCTGTACTATGGAAAGAGTTGTCTGTGCAGAGGAGAGGCCTAAACAACCAACAGAAAGGACAGCTTGAATGCTCATCCTGAGGATAAATTCCATCCCTGTTCACAGACACATTTATTCTGGAGATCACAGGGATGAAAAAGTAACAAACACACCTTGCTGGGCACATGCATAAATCATGCATTTTAATCCCACGTCTACATCACTACAAAATTCTTTAACAAAGTCCACAGACTTCCTCCCATCCAGGGAGATCTGGGCTAATGCTAAACAATATTATCATTACTGTTAAAGATATCTAACCTTTTAATGCAGCCTACTCAGCTGACAACTCCAGTTAAGCAAATGGAGGACAGAAAGTAAGACAATGTGCTAAAGTAAAGCACATTGGAGCTAAGTAAAGACCTCCGTCCCTACTGTGGGTTTTCCTGCCACATTGGCAGGACCTTCCAGCTGCTGCTGCCTGGCAGCTGTCTGCAGGCTTGGCCAAACCCACATTTCTGAACTTAGTAACAGCTTTGTTACCTCGATGTGAGCCAGTTCTGGCTCCGGAGTCTCCAGGAGCATCTGGACCGATGGCTTCCACTGATGAAAACTTTGCAGGGGATTTTGGAACATTCTCCTCAGGTGGGTTTCTGTATCAGTGCTCATTTTAGAAGTCTTGCCTCTCACACTGTAAGGATAAAGTGACAACCAAGAGAAGGATTATGAAGAAATCCAAGCCCAACCATTCTATTCTTCAAGGCATGAATTAACACAATACTGGGTGTAAACCATGCACAACACAAAAGCCTCAGTCTGTGTGTCTGAGCCTGGTGTTGCATGCCAACAGCTGTTCTGTCAGTCAGAGACATCTGACAAAACTTTATTTAGATGCTGTAGGACACATTTGTCTGTTGTATCAGGAACTACTTTGCTTTTCTAGTAGCCAGAAGTCTCCCCTTGTATGTGATCCTTCTTGGCTGCTGTCATCAGTGTGATTTAACAAAACATACTATTGGAGCAGTCTCACTGACTGATGGGAGGAACAAGCCAAGAGTGTCTAGAATGTAACTGCAGTTGCCTGTAAAAACCAAGATTTTGTTTCTTTAAAAAATTACATTAAAAAGTCTTTGATAACCTTATCAAGGTTAGCATAAAAAGTGAAAAATACATTTTTATTTCAGATATAATTCTTTTAAATTTTGCAGAAGCTCTTGAATTTATATTAGTACATACAGGTGATTCTGATAAAAGCTTTGTATTTATGTATATGTATTCACATACATACACAGCTATATTACTGGAAAAAAAATTAAATCAGCAAACTTTAAATGAATATCCAGGCTTCCCTTAAAAAGGCTTATCCCAAACACAGCCAAGTGACAAGGCCCAGCAGTGACACACCCCATGCAGCTACCTCCTGTTTTTCTCAGCTTGCCTGACCTTCCCAGTTTGCAGAATCCTGCCTGATACGGCAAAATGCAGCCCAAACTTTCTGTTCATAGGGGAACAGTAACTTGCAAACTCACAAGACAGCCAGGTGAGAGCAATGCCAATCAGGACCAAATACTGCCTTTCTATAAAAAGAAACAACAATCTTACCTGTGTCACTGGGCCATGACGGAGCTAAACAAAGGCAAGTTTGCAGAAGCCAAAAGCTCTGCAAATAGAAAGTTCTGACTTTACACGTCCTCTGCCATTTGCTCTGCTGCCCCTGCCAGGCTCAGTGTGAAGCTGCCAGACTTCCCAAAGCAGCTTTGGAGAGAAGCTGGCAAAGGAGCAGCTGCCATTTTCTACTCAGAAGCAAGTCCCCTGCTTTCCTTGCTCCTCTTTCAACATTGTTTACGTGCTAGTTTTTAAACTGAAATCCTTTCCCACAATGACCTATAACCCTTCCAGCAGGACAGCATACTGAGCACAGAGGGAAATAAGCTGGGATACAGGAAAAGAACTGACCTTCTTTTTTCCCTTAAAAAAATGATCCTTTCTTCTAGTTTGCAAAATTTGCTGCAGCTTCTTTACTTCCTGATTCCAGGCAGCCTGGAAACGGAAACACTGAAGTCTGGGGAGAGGCTAAACTTTCAGAGTTTCCAAACCAAGGCAAGTTGAAAACAGGAACATGCATATAAGCTGCCAGGAGAAGGGGAATAAAGTCTGCCAAATAATTGCTAAGGCTGGTGAGTCACTGCAACAAACTCAGCAAGGGAGGGCCATAATTCTTCTGAACCGTTTACTACTACAGCTCCTGTCCTGATTTTCTAGTTGCTGGCACGAAAGGCAAGCAAAATACATAAATTATTATTATAAAATGCTAGTAAAATCAAATTAGCTGCCAACAATCTAATTTTCTTCAAACCATACACAACATTAATGATGTAAGATCATTGCTTCAAAATGACCAGGAGCCTCCAGCTCCTAGCAAATGGATAAAATTACAGCTTTACTGAAACATGGAGGCGGATGTAATTAGCAAAAGCTTTTTTTTTCTACTCATCACTTACAACTGGATGGCATAGCACTTTCTTCTTAGGCCCCTGACAATCCCTTCAGTGTCTGAGAGAAGATTCCCCCCACCAGCCCACCATAATCAGACTTCCCAGTACCTTTGATACTGGTGTATTGCAGAGACAACACTCTCAGCGTGCGGCTGCACATCTTGGGAAAACCGTAGCAGTTCCTTAAGCCGGGCCTTCAGCCTCTCAATCTTTGACTCTTCTGCAGCCAGAGCTGCTCTTGTTGCCTTAATTACAGAAATAATGAACAGATCACACCTTATGTAGTGTCTGGCACACAAAATGAAGAAGTAAGGCTGTGTCTCAGGGTATGCACAAATCCCTTTTCAGTGGCTTTTTTCCTCATTATAAGGAATATGGTCTTTGCTAAGATGGAAAACATTCTCAGGAACAGTTTTGTTCCAGCAGGCTCTCTCTCCTCCCCTCACACTGCCCAGCCTCTGTGTCTGATCCACAGTGTTCACTGTTTGAACACAGTGAATCACAAACAGGCCCAGTTTCAGTTCAGTGATTGCAGTATATAACATGAGCTGCACTTTTGGAGCAGTCTTAACAGCATCTGTTTGCATGAACAGATCTTTCTCAGAGACTCACATACAGAGAATGTTAATTCTAGGGTGACTCAGGGAAACAAAACCAACTAAAACCCAGGTAAATGTAGCTGTATTGAACCAGTCTAAATTTTTTTGGATCCTTTTTGCATATACTTTTCCCAGTTAGTCCTGCAGAGTTCTAGACATACAAACAGCAATGAAAGGCATTTTGAGAAGAGATAATAAATGTAAAACCAGTCCTTGAGAGGAAATGAGTAGCAAAGATTCTTATCTACTTTATGTGTGACGAATTTTTGCACTCATTTTTGCAGCAGATTGGTTTTGGTGTAAATACTGGATTGTTACAATCTTGGGACTTCTTAGTACTGATGATGAGTCTGCTAGCAAAGGAAGAGAGGTACCTACCTTACAGAGACGAAGGATACAATATAGCAATGGTCTTACCAAATTCCTCAGAAATATGTGTACTTGTGTCTGTGTATGCACTTGTGCCTGTGTATTTATATATACAGTGAGGCATTAATTTCCTGCTTCTTTTTAAGTGGAGCAATTTGTGTTGTTTGCTCCGTATTGTGCTCTTTTTGCATATGATCCCTTTGAACTCTAGACAGAAACTCCAGCACATCCTCCAACCCTGCTCCTTCTGTGCAGCGTAAGATGGAGGTTGGGGCAGTTGATTCCATTGTTGGCAGTCACATTTTCCTCAGTCTGTTTCCCACACACTCATACTCTTTCCTTATCATCTTTAACCAATGGGACAGGCGTCTGTTGATGTGACTATGCGTGTCCAGTCTATGGCTGCACTTGATCCTCCACACAAAGGGTAACAACTTACATTGCATTTTCTCCACAGGGTTACAAACTCATCTTCAGTCTTTTCCCCTTCCCCAGGGTCCAGGTCATTTTCTAGTCTCTGTAGATCTTTTCTCAGCTTCTGGATGTCTGCTTCTAATTGTCTGGCTTGGGACTCATAGGCACTTTCAGACTGTTGGATCTTGAGCAATCTCTCCTCCTCCTCACTGCTCAGCAGTTTCAACTTCTCCAAGGCTTTTCTTAGCTCTTCAATTTCATCCTTCAATCTTGCAGCTCCAAGTGGAGAGGTATTCTGAATCACCTCTGCACACTGATTTTCAAGGTGCTTCCATTTCTTTCCACCACTCCTAATGTCTTTGGAAATTTCCTGCAAAAAGAAGTTAAATAAAGATTATCTGCAGAAATGGGAAGCTAGGGAAAAAGCTGAAAGCAGTAGGAAAAAAGACCACCTCTCTCAGTTGTATGTATTTTGGTTTTCACTTCTTATTTCAAAATATGTCTTTTTTCAAGTGACCAGAAGCCAGGGTCAGTCATTTGACTGCCTTTTGAGTAAAATTAATTGCCATTGATTGTGAAAATATTGGTTTTCATTAATGCTTATCACCTGAGATCTCTGACAAAGAAAAGAGGAGCTGCAGGCTCTAGATAATAGCTGGATCTCAGAGATTTTAAGATAAACAGTTAAAGCAGTGGCACCAAAATAAAGGATATTATTCTCAAAACTGGTATTTTCATCACGAGCTCTAAACTCTCAAAAACTGTGAACCCTCAGGGTCTATTTGGATCATGTTTACCAAATCTGATTTATTTAAACAAGATTCTCAAAGAATCACATAACCGTTGGAGATCAGGCTTTAAGAAAAACAAAGCAGACCAGTTTGTGACTCATACTGGAAGAACCATACATACTAACAGTTTCAGGACCTCATACAGATCTTCTGCCCTAGCCCATGCTAAAATCACCATCTATTCTGTACATGTAATTCTTTTCTCAAGTAGACCCTTGTATGGTTTGAGCAACGCATACAGGGATGAAAAATACACAATCCTAACTCCTTGTTAGAGTTATATTGTTCAAGGACCTTCAGTGCCTTTAGCTTGTCCTCTGCTGAAGACTTGGTTGCTTCTCCAATGCAGCAGTTTAATCTCTCTGTGACACCATTCAGCCACGATTGAAACTGGTTGACATTAGTGCTGTACTGCTCATGTTCCTTGGTTATCGTTTCAAGCAGTTTCACTCTGTTCTGTAACAAGAGACATCAGAAGTGGTGAGGATTGTGCTTATCTGACTCTTTTTCCTTCATATTATAACCCAGAATTTATAAACAAGACTCCCTTTTCATGAGCCCCGATAACACTTGGCCTCCACAGGAATTCAAAGTTTACCTTGAGAAACAGAACACAAAAGTACACAAAGGCTTGCTCCTGTCTGGATTGTGCTGCAGGTTCTCAATGTCTAAGTCTCCAAGAACACAAACTGCAAGGCCCTGTCAGGTCAATTTCTGGCTTTCCAAACCTTCCTACTCTCTCATTAGGAAAAGAAAAGAGATGGAAGTTTGTTTCTGGTTTTCACTTTGTGAGACAAGCAGTTATGTTCCTCTTGTGGGTTAAAAATAAAGATGAGCACACCTTTCTTACATCTCAAAATTAAAATAAAAGAGAATGCACTAGAGGCATGAAAATTGTTTTAAATTGTTCATTATTTAAACAGACTGCGTGGAAAATGACCATCACCTGCAGTGGTGTAATCCAGGCACTTCTGTACTTACTTAACAGATCACAGACTATCCTGTGGTGGTATCACAGACTCTGGAAACAAATTCAAGCCAATGGAAAGCAGACTTCATTTTCCAAGTTACTGCCTGTACACTCTATAACTAACAATCCCTGAATTTACAGGGGCCTGCACATCCTGAGTTGCTCCCTGCTGATCCAGTCTGGCACTCCTCACAAGTCAGAGTCACATTTGCTCAGACTAGCCTTGTTTTGTCAGCCCAAGGTTAGGCCTGTTTGATTTTGACACAAATCACCTGCTCTGTTGTTTCACTAGTATAATAGCCAATCTAAGTAGTATTTTCTGCAAAACCAGACTGATTTTTTTCTTGCCCTTCTCCAGTTGGCATGGAGAGCAGCTGAGGTACACTATGGTTACATTAGATTAAAAAAAATCATTCCTTGTGCAATCCATGTAGTGCAGGACCCTCGAAAGTACCCTTTGCTCTCACAGACAATGGGCCAAGTTTCATTCTGTGTAACACGGGACACACCACTGGCCTCTGAGCAGCTGCCCTCCAGGGCGAGTAGAGTGACAGCTGCAATGGTGGGTAGAGCTGAAAAGTCTCCTTTGCATTTCCCTTGTCTCTGTGAGGCTCTGGACAGGTCCCCACACTTGCCAACCTGCCTGAGGCGGCAGTGAGCCATCTCCATTCTGTCAGCCTGTTCTCCAGCCAGGCCAGCAGGAGGGTGGCATAAGCATCAGTCACCCCAGCATCTCCCGTGTGCTGGGGTGGCAGTCCCTCTGGGACTTTGCCCTTCACCTTTGGGACAGGTTACACCCGTGGTGCACTGCAAAGACACCATCCTGCAAGTGGCACACCACCAGTCTGTCTTCCTCACTGCCACTGCAGTCTCTGCTGACTTCTGCAATTCATGAGTGACTCCCCTAAAGTTAGTTAACTTGCTGTGGGAGAAAAGAAGGGACAATTGTTTCCCATGAAGGATGAAATGCTGCCCATTTATTAGAGCACGACCTTTAATAGCACCAGCCACACATGGGTTTGGATGAAACCAAAAGGTAGAATTATGACTGCAGACTTCTGTGGCCAAGATGTATCCAGCAGAACACCTCACTTGCTGAATCCCCATGTGTCAATTCTCAAATCTGCAGAGGCTAAACAATTCATGCCTCGACCTCAGGTCAGGGACCTGAAGAAGACAACCTTACAGCAGTGTAAAAGGGCCACACATCAGAGTGAACCAAGTCAGGCCAAACTTATTGACTCCACAGAATTAGATTAATTTGTTTTACTGGCAGAAGCTCCAAAGGGCATAAATCAGAATAACAAAGCAGAGATGTTATTAAGCTCAAAAATCTTAGGCTGATATACAGGGGGTTAAAAAGGAAGTCAAAACAACCTACCCTTGGCCAAGGCTATTCAGCTAAAACAAAGCAATCTGCAGTTTGGGTGCACTGCTGGTCTGTGAGGTCAAGGGGTAGATGTCATGGATCTGGACAGACTGTGCCAGTTGTCAGACAAAAGGCTTACAAAGAGCTGGCTGAGCCCTCTCCCCCACAAGAGGTGAAGCAAGAAAACTTTCCAATGATGAAAAGTAAGGTATCACTTGCTCCTGCTAGGTCAGCTGTTTGGGGAGCAGGACAGCGTGAAACTCAACATCCACATTCACTGGAGGAGACTGAAGCAAGGACATGGCCCTGGAAAGAGTGAGAGCACTGACAGGAAAAGAATGGGTTTGCCATGGGCTGCAGAGAAAGAGATGTGTCTGTGCAGAATATGCCCAGCCCTGGGCACTCAAGGAAGGTGGACAGAGGCTTAGGAAGCTCTCTCCCCTAAGCTCCCTTCACAGTCAGTGAGGGCAAATGAGCCTCCTCTGGAAGGCAATCTAGAGCACATAAAGGAAGTTCCTGCTTTAAATACCCCTGTGGTGTCTCAAGGAGAGTACAGAAAGCTCCTGTAGCCCTTTCTGGTGTTTTTAGTCTTAGCCCTAGGGTACCTTAGCAAACTGTTGTAATTACCTAGGTTTCAGTAAACAGAGACAACATGGACTGAAATCAATTTGATGTGCTCAGAAGTATTTAAAATATTTCCTAAATATCAGCATACTGTGTATCATAACTTTTCTTACCATCTTCAATCATCATTTATGCTAAAAGACATGACCATCTACCTCTGCATATTTTTAATTTCCTGGACAAGGAAAGCATGTAGGAAATGGCTGCCACATCTAAAAATATTCCTGTTGATGTAATTAAAAGAAAAGGATATGCTTTTAAAATTTGGGAATGTTAAAGACACATGTTAGCACTAAGGAAAAAAAAAAAAACCCTCCCACCATTTGCTCATACCAGAGAAGCAATATCACAGGCAAACCATTTAAGAAACACTGTCCAAGAGCCTGCCTTCTGACAGAGCTGGACAACTGCACAGGATCTAAAAACGCTCTTCAAACACAAGTGTAATCTACAAACACAGCGAGCCTCCTCTGCTCAGGCATTCAGCTGGCATCTGCAAGTCACATTTAGTCTGGCCTCTCATCATATGAGGGGCCAGAGCAATCCCCTTACAACTCCTGTGTCTCTTTCATTCATTCTTCCTGCCCGCTGGAAGAGGTGGCAGGGTTTCTCTAACTAGTGTTATACTTTCCAACACAATTCCCAAGGTGCCTGTAACCTTGGCATTAGATAATAAACTCCTCATTTACTTCAGTTGCAAAATCCAAGGCTTCCCATCTCCCTTCTTTGTTCCATACCTCCAGAAAGAGGGATTTCTTAGCCGGATTCTCTCACTCAATCCTTCTATTAAATGTGGTATTTATAACCAATGCCAAAGAAAAGTTTTTTCTACTGTCTCAGTTGGCTGGAAACATAAAGACACATTTTGTCTAACTAGTATGAGCCACTTCCTGATCTCATTTACACCAGCACATATCCAAGTCGGTTAGAGAAACCACACTATGTAAAATCAGTCTCAGAGAGGTCACATTCTGGCTTTGAGTATTCAAATTACTTGTTTGAAAGAACAGCTTTATTAAAATAACTAATGACTGTCTCTCACTTCAAAACCAAAGACAATTTTGGTGAGGAGGGAGCGAATGATAATTTTAAATGCCAATCTAGATAAACCCCTGAATTCCCAGGAACTTTCTTATTTGAGTATCCAGATGCCTTGTAATCAAGCCATCTACCTTTAAAAATAAATAATCAGTGTTGAGGCTCAAGTCTGCTGGTAGCTTCTCTGTGGCAGCTGCAGCTACGGAATTTCCAAATATACTCTAGATTTTGGAGAGACATTAGCAGTAGTTGTACATTTATGGCTAGGAAAGTATCTGAACTACATGCTCACAAAAGATGCCAGTTAAGGGGGTTTTTTGTTGTTTCTGGGGCTCGGGGTATTTTACTTCAAAAGAGATAAAGTATCTATGGAGCAAGCAGGACAATAGCACAAGCATCCCAGTGTTGTAGTTCTTCCAGTGTGATCTGGAGTTAACTTTGTACAATGGCACCAGCGAGGGAAAGCATCCATCACTGTCAGGCTCCAGTTCTGGACTGGTGTGGGAATTAATAGAAGGCAGCATTGTAACAGAGGCAGACAGCAGAACCAAAGTAATGAAAATGATGTCTATTTGCACCACATAATTCCAGCCTATAAAATTCCTGGAAGTCACTATGAGCAAAAACTAGGTTTTAATTTCCATACGTTTGGTATAGATATATATATATATACTTAAAATATCTCTTTGAGTATTTCTATTGATCTGGTCAGTAAGAAATTGTGTTCTTCTGCCCACATGCAGATGTCTGCCCCTCAGCCATACCACATGGTCTAATCCTGTCTTTACATGAGTTTTAGAAGTGAAAAGTACAAGCATTTTCTGAAATCTTTACTCAGAAATAGGGTGAAAGGAAATCATTGGTACTGAAACATGAAGCAGGATGTCTTACCCCAGCCTAATCTAGCAACTGTTCAAGCTGGAAGACTAGTATTGGGCAAGAATTACCATCTGTGTGCATGAAGATCTTTCAGATAGTGGAACTGGTCACTGAGCAAAGTGTTGGGCCAGAGCTGACTCCCACCTCTGTGTTTCCCAGTTCTGCAGGCAGGGAGGGAAGCTCTGGGTCTCAACTAATGCTACTTCCTCCAGCAAGGCTGTGTTCATGTAATATTCCCTGGCTCCTGGAATGTGTACTCTGCATCTGGTTATACATGAACCACTAATGTGCTGAAAGATGAGGAACAATTCAAACTTTATATAGAGATGACCTAAAGCAATATTCCCTAGGTCACAGCAAGCAGCCTGCAGTTACTTTACAACAACACACTTTAAAGCACTATGTAAGAGCATCCCAATTAACAGCTCATCTTGGGACTTGACAATTGTTTAAAACAGTCGATTGACTGAAAGGACAGGTGTCCTCGGCTCTGCTTCCTTTTGCAGTTCTACCAGGTAAGCCCCATCACTCAAGGAGCAAGTAGCAAACAATACCATAGATCGGAGGAATTTGAACACCTCCCACTCTTTGTGAGTGTACCTGAGCTTCTTGTCTGATTCCTTCATATTCCACCCTCATTTTCTTCTGAGCATCCTCATCAACGCTGGGGTCACCTATCCTGCTGAACAATGAAGCAGCTTCCTCCAGCAGCCTTTCCAGCAGGACTGACTGATTTAGGACATCATTCTGCAAAACCTGAGCATGGCTCAGCTGCCACTGCTTCTCCTTTAAGCCAAGCTGCAACTCAATGTCAGGCTCCAAGGTCACCCTCATGTTGTGAATCCATGTGTAAAACTCATCTTGGGCTTTCAGGTACTCACTCCAGTGCAGCCAGACCCACTCAATGCGGCTGTTGGGGAGAGCAAGAGAGAGGAGTTAGATAAAATGATGATGGGAGCAGTTGAGACCAACAATCTCAAGTGGCCTTCAAAACAGTGCACAAGGTTCTCAGCAATTTTAAACTGCTCTGACTTGACAGAGTCTGGATTCACTTCCCAAGTCCTCTCTGCTTTGAGGAGGAAATATTCTGTATAAGATCCCCGTGCCTGACCAAATTCATCATTCCAGACCATGAGGTGGGTGGGCCAGGTTGTGAAGGCAGAGCACTGAGGTCTCACTGATCCCCTCTCCCCACACAATCTGCAAAACGCTCATGGGACTGGGATTAGCAGGGAATTGCTATCTACAATCCAGGCAGCAGAGAGAAGCAGGAAGCACTTTATGAAAGCACTGGAGGAAACAGTTGCCTCAACACACCCAAGAGTGTGTTTGTCTTACCTGTGACAATGGGTAATGTATATGGCTGTCTCTTCCCACAAGGCTTTAATGTCTTTTAGTTTAGAGAGCACCTCATGCTTCTTATCCTCACCGATGCTGCGAAGAGCAGCCTCTGCCTTCACAAGAACCAAGTCCATTTTCAAGCTGCCTTCTGGTTCCAGTGCACGTATTTTCTATGACAAAAACAAAAGGTACTGAAGGAACGGAAAGAAAACAAGCATAATTGATGAAATGTAAACTTTGTTTTTATCCAGGAATCATGAACTCAGAATCATTTAGGTTGGAAAAGACCCTCACGATCATCGAGTCCAGTCATTAATCTGACACTACCATGGGATGGAAATGTTTCTATACAACACAGACAATTAACCCTTCCCACCTAACTCCCTGCTGCAGAGTTTCTCCTGAAAGGAAAATATGAATGTTTTTCAGACATGTTTATTTTTAAACATCCAAAAGGACTGAATTTAATTGCAAACCACACAGCAGTTGAAAAACATTAATGTTAGCTACAAAAAACAGACCATCCTCTATGAAATGCCTGTGGCTGTGTTTTCATTGCTGTTGTAAGGTTACAGCACTGTGTTGCCACAGGCCAGCTGTTCTCCCCCACCTGCCAAAGCACAAAGAGGCAACCTCCACAGGGTACACTGCAACCTCTCAATTTTAAGCTCTACTGTAAGAAATCATGAAGCATATTAAAAAGGCTTCCTAGTGCAAATAAAAGTTGGCTTAGAAATGAAGCCAAGAGAAATTAACTAGTGGAATTTTCTGTCTGCTACCAAATTTTGCTTCAACCCTAAACTGCTAAGTTATGAATTGGTGAAAATGTGTATCTTACACAATTAGAAATGCCAGGAACTGAAAGTTGAGTCATCTAATTTTAAGTATCCAGAGATGGAAAAATCAGCACAAGTTCTGTACAATAGATTAATTATGTCCCAATTCAGATGTCAGCTTTCAACACTACTTTATCCAAACTTCTGATACTACCAAATTAGCTTTTCTTGCTGCTCTCCTGTAAACTCCTGGCAAACTGCAGGCTTTCAAGTTTGAAGAAAAAGGCTTCTACAATGAAAACACCAAGATGTTCAAAATCAGCAATTACTTTCAGTAAAATTAGGCCTATGGCATTCGTTAAAAAAGAATCATGTCAGTTATTGCAAAGGTGAGACAAGTAAAAGGCCTTTGGATTTCCAGTCTCACATTCCGGGGAAAGCCTGTTCTTTTGGCATGCAGACAGCACACCTGCACGTGATGTACAATCAGGTGTTTGGACAAGTTATTTCCTAAGAAAGCTGTGATTAATAGAATCCAGGGAAGCAGGGCAAAGGCAAGAAAATACAAGCCATAGCTATCATCCAACAGGAAAAGTGTAAGAGTAAAGCTGTATTCTAAGCCTCATATTTTTCCAGCAAGTAGAAGCAAACAACAGCTGGAGAGAAAGCAGTGGCTGTACAGTCATTTTTCTTTTTTAAATCTGTTTTTTACATGATTTCTATCATTGGCTGACATTTTCATTAACAAATTAACAGAAAATAAACCACAGGAAGGAAGCATGAAAAAAACTGGCAAGCCAGGTATAAAAAAGGAACCGAAACTTGATCACTGGATTTGAAAACAGCCAATAGGTGAAGCAGTGAGCACATCATGAGGACATCCGAGCTGGAGACAGAAGCCAGGCCCAAAAGGAGGCAGGATGAAGGAGCAGGAGGTGGTTAAAGTACACACAGGAAGAAAGAACAGACACTTGTTAATCTTTAGAATGATGAGTTTCCAAAGTCTGAGTTGAAAGAATCTCTTAACATGACTTTTTGCATGTTACAGATCTCCTCTAAAGCCCACAGAAGTAAATGGGCTTCAGTTCCGGCCATATCACATCACCACAAATCTCCAGACCTTCTAACTTGTTATCTCTGCCATGAATGTTCACCCTTTGCCAAACTACCACTCTTCTACTCGAGTTCTTGTGTTTCTTGTGTGTTTTTTGAGACTGCATGTATCAAAGTTTCCCAGACAAAACAAAAGAGTGAAGATAATTTAAGGTCAGAAAAATAAAATTATAGACCAAGATAGAATGCTTCAGGTTTTTATGACTGACATGCAAGTCTAGCCACCATCCATCACTCCATGAACAGCCTCTGTATTATGCCAGAGGCAAGATCCATCCTCCAACAAACCACAGTTAAGGAAAAAGGCTGAAGACATCACTGTAAACTACCTCATCATCAATGTAAGCCTGCAACTTTTCTTGTTAAAACTTCAGAAGAGGCAGGCCAAATACAAGTAGACACACAAAAGGAAAGACTTTGGGGTAAATAACAATGGGAAAGATTTTGCCATTTAAATTAAAGAACAGATTACTTGGAATTAAAGGTAATAAAAGTATAAAAATAGTTTCGATATTAGTCATAGAAACATCACCACTCCCTCCAATCGTGAAGGGTACAAATGGGACAAAGAGGAGTGTTTCCTTCTCTGAGATTACAAGACCTAGATAACATCTAATGAAACTAAAGTTAATGAATGTGAAATCACTGTAAGAGAGCAGGCACAATCTACAACAGGATCTCTGTGAGAAGAGTTATACAACAGATTAAGTAAAACCAGGAAAACCTGAGAACTTTTACCTTTTCATTAAACAGATCATAAAGGGGATCTGTAAACCCTCTTATCATCAGGGTTTATGGAAAAGGAAAAAGCTATTACTCTAGAACAGCTCATTACCAGGACACTGCAATCTTTCTCTATCAGTGCCAGAGTCCTGGAGGAAATGGAACACTAACGTGATCGGATTCTCTTACACTGTGTGCTACTCATCTGCAAATTACTATGGTAATTGCAAGCAGCAACCAAATTGTTCCAGGCTTGAGGAGAGTGTAAACATTTTAACCTGCCAAACCTGCTGCTAGTGTTCCAAATCAATCTGAAAAGCTTGGAAGCCTGTGATATCAAATTGCCATCCTCCTTTTTCTACATCTGTGAACATTTTACAGATGGAAAAATTAAAAAGAACACTGATGTGAACCATCCACACAGGCCCAGTGCTCCAACAAGCAGGGGCAGCTGACTATTCCCTAATGGAAAACTCTTGAGTTTACAGCAATAACTGCTGTAACAACGGCAGCAGTGAGAGCCACCTCTGAATTCCATCGCTCTTCCCTTACCTCAGTCTCTCTCAGTCTGGCTTCTAGGGCAGATCGAGGTCCTTTGGTGTTGTCATTGATCCTCAGTCTCTCTTGGATGGCCTTCATCCAAGCTTCTGCATTCTCCACGCTACTGTCAAATTCATCCTGTAGCTGCTGAGTCATCGCATTGGAAGAAGCTGAAAGGATAGGAAACAGGGAGGTAAGCAGGTTTTGGGTAAGACCTAAACAGAAATGAAAGCCAATATAAAGGAGCAAGGGAGAAAAGCTAATGATGTTGTGGCTTTCCTTTTGAACGATTATACCAAAAACTGCAGCAGTATCGCTGTTCAGTTGGGCACAGAGAACACATTCACACTGCAGCTTTTCCAAATGAAAATACACCAGGAAACAAAAAGAAGGTGGAGAACTGTGGGAGGCTCCATTGCAGTAAACAGATTTAATTCAAAGCTTTTAAATGAGATTAATTTGGTGTTTGTGGTGTATTCCAGATTAGCTACACCAAACACAAACACTTTCTGTTTCTTCCCAGAGCCATGTCAATATAAAACTCTCCCAATGCCCTTCTGGGCTCATGTACTGACACCAGACTAATGAAGTATTTTGGCACATGCTTAACTTAGAGGTGTATAAACTGCTTTTGTAGAGGTGTTAAAGCTGCTGAGAGCAGGATCAGATGCTTAGACCCTCAGTTAACTTCTTCTGCTGAGACCATGCAGAGGTTATCTTAATGCACGTGCAGTGAGCCTGGGATACACAGACAACAGGAATTGGCCAGCAACTTCTGAGACAAACCACAAACGAGCCTTCATAGGGGAATATCAACACTGGTGGTTGTCTTCTTTTGCCATCTCTTTTACTCCGTAACAGGCTCCAAGTTTTTAATTTTCCTCTCCCTCCCTCGTTGCCCATTCCCAATCAGCAAGAAGGTATGATGGTTGGTTGCTCTTTCGAGGTCTCTGTTTAGAGCACAAGCTCTCCACTGCCCAGACACCCTCCTTTGTGCCTGTACAATAGAGCAGAGCCATCCTTGGCTCACCCCTAGGACTGCTGGACTAAACTTGACTAATAAGGATGAGCCATAACAAAGCGCCCTGTAGGTCAGCTCCACCGAAGTGAACAGAACGAGAGCCACTGACATTCAATGGGTTTGGATCACATCCTACAGCTACTGCCAGCCAAACAGCCAGTGTCTTGTGGAAAATAAAACATTCTTCCTCTTTGTTATTCATCACTGAAATATTTTTTTGGCACAAAGTTTGAGACTTAATTACTGAACCCAAGTTAATTGTGCAGAATTCAGCTCCACAGCAGCCCTGCAGATCCACAAAATTATTCATGTGGAAGAAAGTGCTCGGTGTGAGAGGCAGAGCACGGCTCCTGGTGAAGCTGGACCAATGGTGTTTTGCAACCACCAGAGCTCTCAGCAGCTCAGTCTTTACAAGGGAGAGCCATCCTTCTGCTCACAAGCAGAAAGCTCCCCACCATCCTGCCAACGTTCCTTTCCATAAGGTAAAAGGATTCAATATTAGAGGTCCTTCCCTGCAGCTCCCAGTGTATTTTCTTCCACATTAGACCAGAGGACACAAGATGTCAGCATTCACAACAGTCTGAATTGTTGCTTGCCAGCCATCAGCAGGCTTTCTACTCAACAGGTCCCAGAGCAGAACGAAAGAACTGCACCTGCAGAGCAGCTACTGCACTACCCATGGGGACAGCTGACAGGGTCAGACATCCATGTGCAGAGCAGAGGATCTGCATCTGCATGAAAGAGGGAATTCCTCCCTAAGTGAGACCTGTCAGACAGGACAGAATATAAGGCTGCAGCTCTCAGAACTTGAGAGCAGCTTTAAAAAGAGTGACCTCACCTCGAAAAGATTTAAAGAATAAAACAGGATGTACTGGATTTAGTAAGGGTGGTGTGGCACAGGGCACCTACTCCCTCTCTCAGGTATAAAAAATATGACAGGATATATAATTAAATCTAAAAGCACTGACTTACATCATGAGAGTCCTAAAGATGAAGCCAGCTAATGGAGGAATGTTATTCTCAGTGGATTGCTAGATAGCTGTGTCCTTCCCCAACTATGACTGGTTCAGAACTGACATTTCTGAACTACAATAATCCAATTCTCAGAAAAGAGCACATATTTCATTGCAGCTGAAAAATCAACTCATTTTCACATTAACTTTTCTCATTATATCTGGCAGTTGTAGAGGGACTGTCCCCTAAAACTCTTCTTGTTACATACATACATTTCTAGGCAAACAGTTTCTGAATGCTCAAGTATGAGCTGTGGTGATTCCGAGTTATGCTATTGTGAAACAAAAACTCACAGCGCATTTGCTGCATAGACACTGACGAGAAGTGGCATTCATTTCCTAGGAGAGGTTTCTATTCCTGGCAACATCCATATCATATTTAAAATTGGCTTCACTACTCCAGCCATGGAGTAGCCAATACAGAACGTAATGTTATTCTAGTCCTAACTTTTACAAAAAGTTGAGGGTAATCTAACATGGTTAAGAAGCAGTGGAAAACCTACTCACAATTACACAGCTCCCCCCACCCCACATACAGTCAATCCACATAAGGAGTCAACACAGGAAACCACACAAAAAGTTATTTCAATATCAAGATCACCAGCTAGCAAAGGAAGAGAAACACTTTGCTACTTCAACTACGGGCATAAAACATCATTGGCTGATTTTGACCAAGCAATTCCTGTATCTAGTACCACAAAGATTATTAAATTTAGCATGGAGTCAATGCCCCGGTGGATTTCATAGTAGTTACAACCTGCAATACCTGACATGAATTTGGACTGCCTTTTGAGACCCCCTGTCCTCTCTCCACGCAGGGCAGCCAGATGCTGGCTGAAGCAATCAGCTACAGCGCCAGACTTTTGTTCTGGAACCCTTCCCAGGCACTAACAGCACGACTGATACCTGCAAGGTAAAAGCATGATTTCTGACTTACTGTCTGCTTGGGAGGAAGAACAACTGCTGACTATTTGAGATACGGCAAGATCTGTAACTCCTTCCTAAAGTCTTCTGAAGCTAGAATTAATGATTAGAGGACAAAAGTTAACCAATCAACAGCATTCACCCCATTTCTGTTGCATCATTGGAACTAAATGATTGAGCAATACTGCTGGACAGGAAATTGAGCAATACTTCTGGATCCTGATCCATACAAAAAGGACAAAGGAGACATAGCAGCTCCTGGAACAGACCTAAGCTGTAGAGCTGTGCAAAGCTATCATCCACACACCAAGCTGTAATAGCAGCAGACCATTAGGGTCACCTGTACAGTGGTGCAACAGCTCCTATCCCAGGCTCAGTCTTTGGGACCCATTGTGCCAGGGAAAGTCTTCCCTTAATCACTGGTGCAATCCTCTGAGGACTTTGTACAAAATTGTTTTTGTCACAGTTATTTTCAAATGCATCCAGCTGTTCAAAACGGCTTTTCATTTAATGCCACTTGAATTAGTGTATTAATGCATACTGTGGAAAGTGCATTTACACTCTAGAAATCACTTTGCATCTCTATACATGTTACTAAATGAGGGCAATAACTATGCATAAGAAATTCTGGCATAGATAATGAGATGCTGAGCAAAACCAAGTTTTATTTGTCCAGATGCAGTAACAGTTTCTTGGTAGAGGTAACAAAGAAGCATATTTCAGGGTGTTGAACAGAACTGACCGAGGACAGCTCCTGCAGTATATCTACAGGTTATAAAAAGCACGTTTTAGGAACAGGAAAATGTAAGACAGATTAGTTGCAGAAACCTGTAGCTGAACCTCTCCCACAACACTAGTCTTCCTACCTTCTCTGAATCACCCTCCATGACCCCCAAAACACAGCTTGGCAGTGTCTGGGTAGGCACATGTGTTTCAGCACCACAGAGGGACGATGCCTCAGCCCTTGGCTAGCTGCTCTGCCAGACCCACTGCACACCCACAGCACAACCAGGGCTTGCACTGGTTTGTCTGAGGCTCAGTTACATGCATGGGATATCTGTACCTTTGGAAGAGGAAAAGGTGAACACCTGACACAGCGCACACTAGCCAGCATCGCACCTCTCCCGCTCTCTCATTCAGGCACAAAACTACCTAGCAAGGAGGGAAGTCAGAGAACTACAGCCTACCACCTCTTCCCAAAATCCTGGAGAAGGGGCAGCTGGACGGATGCTGGGGGACACACATGCTGTACCCCCAGCTTGCCCACAGACTGAACACCCCAACATGAACTAATGAGATCCAAAGCAACAGCAAGCTGGGTTTTGCTTTTAAAATCTGGTCCATTTGTGTTGGGCTGGGCTGAAGAGATGCAGAGGCAGCTTTGTTTCAGCTGTGGTCTTGGAGCCATCTTGCTGAAAGAGCAGATAAATGAATTAGCAAACTGCTCCGCATTATAGCTCTGGGAGCCACTGCTTGGACATGTCTGGGTTTCCACGGCAGACCCTGACACAGACACGGGCAGAAGTCATCCCTCATGTGACCCAAGAGGCACTCACAGGGCCAAATTTCTCTGAGCAGTTCTTCCCTAAGTACAGCCACTGCAGGAGCCTTGCTAGTACATCTAGTAACTCTTCTGAGACACTGCAAGATTTATTTATTTAATATTTATAATACACTACTGAGAGCTTTTAAAATTATTTTGCAAGTGCAGTGTCTTTTTCTTAGGATTATCCTATTATTTTGCAATGTTTCCTAACATACTGTTTTCTCTCTGCCAGTCATACTGGGGTTAGGTTTTTTGTTTTGTTTTTTTTAAATTTAAATCTCTTAAAACGTTTCTTACAACCACTCCCATTTTACACATTCTTTTAAACCCTACATTTATAGAACACAGGCTTTTAAATGGTTTCAATATGTCTTGGATTCTTATATTCACGTACTACTTGACTAGTTTCCAGAACCCAGTTCTTACAAAAATAAAAGTACAAAAATGCTCCAGGAAAATTCAAACCACTCACCATTAAGGAGACTATTTTCCAATTATTGAAATACTTCAAACTTTTCACAACCCTTTTCATTTGGTTCTGGGATTGAATGTGAAAAAAAGAAGTATTTTTAAAAAGTCCACAGAACTGTATCAAATTTTAGACAAATGTGTGTGGAAGCAATTTTGGTTCTGGAAATTGCATCTGGGATAATTTAGTAACTTTTCAGCTTCCCTAGGTACTATAAAGAGAGCTCTGAGGAGGCACAGAGCTGGGAGCTCTGACTGTCTGCTTTAGATTGGAGCAGAGGTCAGGAGCTGGCACAGACCACAGAGGCACAGAGCACTGACCCTTGTCTTTCCGAACTTGAATATTCTTAGTCTACTCCAGGAGGAGCTACTGTGAATTTTGAATCCAGCCAGCCTTACCAGCCTTCCCAAAAGCCTCCACAATAGCAGCTGCACCTAGGCACAGCCCAGTTAAGCTGCCCGAGTAGCTGCAGAAGCTCTCAAGGTTTCAAATAAAAGGTGCAGTTATTTCCAGCATAATCTTTTAGAAGCTCAAAATATTAATCCTATCACCTTGGCCATCTTCCAACACAGCCTTCTCCTGTGTTATTGGCAGTCAATGTTTATGACAGTCAGCAATTGTTTGTCCTAGTTAATGAGCTAGAGTATGAATAGGGTTTTTTGGAATAAACACATCCGTATCCTCGTTACAAGCATCCCCTTCAACCAAGGAATGCAACACTCTGAGTACGTACAGCACTCATCTATATCCTAACCACTTCCTCTCCCTTACAAAACAATCCACAGGAAACCTATGGTACACACAAGGCATTCTGCCACAACATGATCACACCTGACAATATTCTCTTTGTTACCAAAAACAGAAAAGCAGAGACTTGTACTGTGCAGGCTAACTCTCAAAAAAATGCCTGATTTTTTTCAGCCATTTGTTTAAAAATTAATTTCAGACTTTGGTGAGAGCCAGTACAAGTGGGATATCTTTTTGTTTCCTAAGACTGCTGGGGACAATATATAATTCCCAGGTCCAAAAAGCCATTTCCTAAAAAAAGGGATTGAAATTTAAAAATAGTTTTATATCCAAATGGAATCAATAGCATACAAAGTAAAGCAGAATTGGGTCCTGGGGCCATCTTCCCTTCTAGGGAATGATAATCAATAGATCTGATCACAGCATTTTTATTTTTTATTTCAGTCTTCAAGTCATTTGGAAGTAAAAAGAATAAGCGAGGACTCTTAATTACAAATCTCTCCCCATTCCATACACTCCACACACAAACTTCCGCATTTCTGGGTCACTCTAGGAGATGGGTTGGTCTACCACGATTCCATTAGATAAGTAAAATGCAGGGTTTTGTTCTGGTCTAGAAATTTTTACCATCAAGGAGACAGAGTATCTGTATTAGACAGCTGTCTGGTTTAGATTTTGATTCTCTATCCCCACATAATTGAGGTATAAACAGTCTTCAGAGCATTTCAGTCAGCCCTCCCGGGAAGCAAGACTATCCTATCCCTTTTACAGATAACAGCTTGGGTTCAAAGGCACTTTGTTCCTTGCCTCTAAGCAACAAGGAAATACTTGGAAGGGCGAGCAAAGTTCAAGATTCTGTTAATAAACGCTGCAGAGAGTGATTTTCAGCCTTTTCTAATCTGTACCACTTCAAGTGTCTCTGCTGAGATGCAGATATCTTTTTAGTGACTTCAAACTTAACGACAAGAGCCTTCATTTTCCTCGTTACCATTCACAGACACTTTAGTCTGGGAAATCACAGGTTAAACACCTCTGCTCTACAACTTCAGCAGAGATTCTTCAGGTCCAGGGAATATGATGGGGAAATTACCCTTGAAAGATATCTGTATGTTTACCAGCAATCTACATCTTGAGCAGCTGGGCACAAGTTCCCAAGTAGGTTTAGTTTCAGCTTTTCTCAGCCCCCTGAGTTTTACCATCAGTCAGCTAATGAAAAAGCCCTGCAAGCCAACAGCATTAGTTTCATGGTCTCTGGAGACTAGAATTTATGTATTTAATTATCTCCCACTTGTCCTCCACAGACTGTATGATCCCTCAGTACTGGGTGCCAGTCATAGCACTGATATGCTGAGAAATAAACCTCTGTGGTATCTGCCCCTTGGCTAGAGATCAGCGAACAATTCAGAGTGAGTAATATATCTGATAAATCATTCCTCTTTTGCTGGTCGTATTATTGTGTACAGACAACCTCATTTTCTCAAGGGTGTGGTTATCCCTAACTATTTGCCAAATACACTTTGCAAATTAGTTTTGCTCTGCAGACTATTCCCAAGATTTTCTTCCTGGCAATCCTTAATACCCCAGTTGTGCTGCCTAGCTTTGGTTTGGCATCACAACACTAATGAGAAATTGCCCATCTTCCATGGCTAGCTGGGAACAGTTCTGCTTGTTTGTGTGCAGTTTGTCACATGGTAGCTCCCAAGGGCCAGTGTCATAATCAGGACTCCGGAGTGTTAAGCCACACACGAAGAGTGTGCTGTCACAGCACCCTCGGTGAGCAGAAGTGCCCTACAGTTACAAGGATAACACCTCTGTCCCAAAGAGATTACAGAGGACATGTCGGAAGGGGCCTGGCAATGAAAGCAAGGCATCAGTGTGTACTTAGGGACACGGAGTGATGGAGGGAAGAAAGGGCTGTCAGAGCCTTCAGCTGCATTGCCACTGCTCTGTGCAAGCTGCATTGCTTCCACCACCCGTGTCCTCCGCCCACCCCTTGGAACCAGAGATACTCAGAAAGAGATCCTCAAGCCCAGCTGGAGCATGTGGCCTCAGCACGGGCTGGATCTCACACCAGGAGAGGGGATTCACTGCACTGAACCACAGGCTGTCTGTGGGACACCCTGAGGCAGGAGCCCTGCGATTCCCTAGGGAGTCAGTGTGAGAGAGGGGCACTTCCAAGCAAGGAACCAGACCAGAAGTAGGATAATTCACCTTCTTCAGGAATCCCATGTTCTGAAGAGGCCTATAGTTGTAATGTGAGTGCTCAGGGGTACAGGATGTCAACCTGTCTCCAAGTCTATATTCTTTCCTATTCCACATCACTGTTTCCACATTTGGATCTAAGGAGTTTTTACAAGTGTAATTTTTTTCCCTTACAAGATCACTGTTAAAATCTTATTTCACTATCATTTAACTATTTCACCTCTGAGTGAGCGATAGTATGTAACTTGGAGCACTAAGCACATGGCTTTTAAAGTAATAAATCTTTAAAGTCAAGTATACACTGGGAATATTTCTTAGAAACAAGGTCACTTGCAAGTACTTTATAAGTATGCTCTAAGGGCACAGGTCTTTTGTCCCATTTAGAACAGCTGAAGGACTAACTCTACAAAACAAGATTTCTCAGATATGTCTTTCAAAACATTATCAGTTCAGTTATGCTAATGATATATTTATATGGTGAAAGTGAGACTTATGGAATTGAGAAAAGAGTAGCAAGTAGGACAATACTAATTTTAGATACTAAAGCTGTTGATTAAGAGTTATTTTCTTGGGATCAAAGCATATGGCTATGGAAAAATTAGCAGATTTTAATTTGCATGGAACAGAAAGATCTGTGTATATAAAGAAAGATAAAAACAACCCCTGAAAGAGATGAACACTTGAAATGCTGTCAATAACATACAGGAGGCTATACCTAAACAGTAAATAGCTATACCTAAACAGTCAGCACTCGGTACATAATTAAAAGTAATATTTGCATTAATCTGATAATGCCAGGCTTTATATTGCAAAACAGCACTGGTTTGTGTTCAGACAAACCCACAGGCAAACAAGGCCTGCCTGCGTCCCAAACAAAATACACTATTGGAACAGTCAGCAGCCTCATCCCCAAGCTCAGAAACAAAGCAGACCACTGCAAAATGGTGGTTATAAATTAATATTGAGCGGTTGAGAACATTTTTGGAATTGAATAAAACAGGCTGCTTTCTTGTGACTCATTTTTGCCTGAACTGTTGCAGTTTCCACGTCTTCGTCACCCTCCCAAGTGCGTGCTGGCCAGGCACTGTGGGTTAAGGAGCACGGCCACATCTGGTTTCAGCTGCACAGACCCCTCCAGCAGGCTGGGAACAGCCCAGCACTGCCAGACTCCAGCGCTCTGATCACTCAGGACTTCATAACAGCGATGAAAAACGCCTTTTTAGCAGTCTTTTCAGCCTGATCGGGGACCGAAGTCCTGTAGTCTATAAACCCAGAGGGGATCTGACCCTCCTCCTACTGAGATTCATCAAGCCTAAAGCAAAGAGTAAAACGGCAGCAGAGCCCAGCAATGAGCCGCCGTCCTCCAGTGAGGAGGACCGGAGAGTTAATTAAAGCTGTGATCACAGACAATTACCGTGCTGAGCAGCACAAGTAAAGCCAATGCTTTTTCTTCTCACTCTTACATCCTCCTCTAGCAACTGCCTTTTAGAAATGCAGTACTACAAGAAACCAAAGCTCTTTTTTTCCCCCGGAAACATCTGAAGAGATCAGGGAGCTCTGCTCTGTTCGGACCCCAACGGGGCCTCAGGGTGTGCTGCTTCTCAGCAAGTTTGAAAGTTCCACCCTAAATATTATGGGATGTATCCCTGGGGCTGCCAGAGAGCTAACACAGAGATACAACAGGGGTCCATATCAGCCAAGGAATTGTATATACACACTGGCAGACGTGTCATAGCACGACCTAGTCTCAAACACTTGAAAGAAGGAAAAAGGTATAAAGCTATAGATTTGCAAGTAATATATAATTCTTCTACAAGGAGTAATAGACATCATGGTACAAACTCAACTTTGGTCTACAAGAAATAAAAATAATTCCCCACTAGTCTCCAAAGCCGTCTTCTAAAGATAACACAAACACTTGCTATATTTTAAAGGTATTTCATATTGCTGAAATTTTTCTCCACTATTTCCCTTTCAATTTACAGATCAGGGCTCAGCAGGTACCTTGAAAAAGGTTGATTCATGAAACAGGAGAAGCCAGTTATCATCTTCCTGAAGGAAAATGTGTTTGACTCTGATGAGGACCCTTGCTGAACCACCACAGAGCAGAGCCTTCAACGACCTTGCTTGGGTTCAATGAGCACAACACAAGCAAGAGTGTTTGTGCAAACTATGCTCCCTACTTAAAAAAGAAATCATTCTGAATTTCTTTAATCCCCTTTTTTACCTTTTGCATACCTCCAGGTCATGTTTCAACAGTTATATATGCGACCTTAAACCCACACTTCAGGGAAGGGATCTCAGCAGCCCCAGTTCAGCAAACATTTTGGGGCTGTAAAAGCTGATATCGTGTCTTGACTGTCAGCCACACTCCCAGCTCCCAACAGACACTGTCTCTCTATTAACTTCACCCACTGTCCCTTATCTCCAGCCCTTCTGGTGCACACCACAGTAGGGATATTTTGGCTTCCTTTCTCCTGCCTTACATGAAGGAGTTCCCCATCCTGGCCTGCTGCTCACAAAACAATTTATCAGGTCTTATTTCATTGCACTGGGCCCTCACCCTTGGGCCCTCCCATCCTTTCCCCCAGCACCCTGTGGTGCTGGCACCAGGCAGGGGGGGAGGCGCGGGCTTGCTCTAGAGAAAAGCGCGCGAATGGGCTGATCTTGGCACCCTTCACCAGCTGGGTGCTGCCAGAACCCTCAGTTATGGCTCTCCTGCAGCAGGCCACTGACTCCTATTTCCCCTTTCACTAGAATTCAAATCCTTGCAATTTCAAGACACTTAATATCTTTAACACTTCCATGTCTCCGGAAAATTTCATGCAAAGCAGAAAATGAGTGCAAAAGTTCTTAGGAGCCAAAAGATACAGACACACTGCCTGTCCAACCATCTCACTACATTATGAAATAAAAGTAATGTTGTAAAAACCTTACCAAAATCCTGGGAAATCTGGTAAAAAGGGTAGGTAAAAGTCTGTGGTGATTCCATCAAAGTTCCCTGAGGGGTTCCCAGCATGGCAACCACAATCCAGCCTGGCGTCCACTGGGAGTTAGAACAGCGATTCGGCACGGTTGGCAGCACGAGCAAGTCTGGCACAAAAAGAAACCAGTGGCTTCCTCCTGACTAGTGCAGGAGGAAGCACAGAACTTCCTCTCTGCCTCCTCCCATGCTGCGGGAGTGAAAGAGGGGATGGCAATCCCAAGATTTATCAGTGCAGAAAAAAAAATAAAAGAAAGAAAGGAAAGAAACCCAGAGCACAGCATGTTGCCACTGTTTAAAATGTAGGTGAGATTTAAATAGCAATAATCCCCTGAAACTACCTAGTTCAGGTCATCAACTAACAAGCTGGTTAATACCTGTAAGGATTAATGCTTGAAATTATTATGCCTGACAGATGTTTGCTGAATGGGAATTAGTCAAGAATACATGGGATGAAGACCAGCAAGAAGTAGAAGTGCAGACAGGTATGTCAGAGCTGAGATTTTAGAAATCATGAACTCATGCTCTAACATAATAGTAATTTTCCTTTATCTTCCGCTTCCTTTTTTACTCTCAAGGTCTCTAGCAAGAGATTCCCTTCACAGACTGACACACTAATCTAGATTCTGCTCTCAGTTACAACCGTGCAAGACAAAAAGGAGGTTAGCTGATATTTTCAGGAAATACCTCTGCTGCACAATTTGGCTGAATGGAATACACTTTGTAGACATTAGCTGTCTCTCATGACAGAGCACATGAGGAATTCTTCCTTCCTAATTCCCCAAAACTATTGGAAAATATAAAGCAGCATTCTCCCTTGATTAATTAAGATCCTGCTGGGTACATCTGCTTTTAGACATTCAATAAAACACACTGGTTTGGTCTACCCACCCCACTACCATTTGCATCATCCTAATGGTGTATATCTAACACACTCCAGGACCAAACCAGGTGCCACTCACTCAAGCTGGTGTAAATCCAAAACAAGTCCATAAGGCCAACAATCTCTACTTTTTCAGTTGCTGTCTGTCATAAATTGCACTAGACTGAGCAGCATTTCTAGAATTACAACAAAAATACAGAGGAGAGGTGGAGAAATCAGTGAAAACAAAACATGAGGGGGAAATTGGCTTGAATTCTACCTCCAAATTAGAAGCTACAGATACAAACAGGGATAAAACTATGAGCCTCTGCACCCATTTTGGAATCAGGCAGCACAACGGAAGAGCATGGGGAAAAACTGAAGAGAAGAACAAAGATGGATGAAAATCTAGGTGGAAGAACAACACTGGAATAGAGCATGTTGATCAAGCTAACCCTGTGAAGTTGCTAATACAGAGAATTAACTGAAGAGCAGAAGCTTCAGTGAGGCTGTGACCCCCATGTGCAATGGTGACCTCAGCACAGCCAACCAAACACAGAATTCAACCAAACACAGAATTTTGCCACCAATGGTGAAAAAAAAGCCCAAGGGACAGAAGAGGAGGAACATCTTAAGAGTTAGCAATGCTGACGGTACCTCTAGAGAGGGAACTGAAACACCAGCTATTTTCCAACTGTTTTGTTAGCCTTTTGCTAACATGAATAATCCTTAGAACTATATGAATATCTCAAAACACATCAGGATAAGAACATCTCAAAACACATTAGCCTGCAGACTAAACTATACAATGTCTGGGGGATGCAAACTGGAGATTGGACCACTTATCTGAAAGTCAGATCAGGGTTGTTTTAGAACTGTGTTGTTTGAATGGGGGAGTTTTAAATGCCTATAAGTGATCCCCTTCATCACTTTTCCCTTGTTCTCGCTCTCTTGTGGTATATCCATAGTCACTGCAAATTTGCCACAGCCCTGCTAAAAAAAATTAAATAAATAATCTTTAAAAAGCACTGAAACTAGTAGTATTGAGGAAGCAGAGCGTATGTGGCTAACATCAGCTATGCACAGCAGCTTCTAAAACAAGGCAAGAATCAGTCTCTTTGGATGACTAATCTAGAAGGCAAAGGAGCTCCCCTGGTGAGTACAGCCAGCCACAAGCTACAGGCAGCAATGAGAGGATCAAATTAACAGTGAAAAATGCAGCATTCCCCACAAAACTTTCTGTAAGTTAGTATCACAACATATTTGAAATATATAAATACCAGATTACCACTTGAGCATAACTCCCTTTAGAGCGAACTTGATTTTATATTCTTCCATATTTTTAAAGGAAACCAGGTTCAGCAAAATATTCCAAATGTTCCCACAACATCTGACCTGCCCTTCTCTTCTTTCCCATACAAAGAAGTCCATTTCCAGTTTCAGCGAGGGATGAAACAGTGTTTTTCCCACTCTTCTGGCCAACTATCATTTCTGTTATGGTAGTGGAAAGCATTTGAATGGCCCCTTCTCTGGACTGACATGTCTATGTTCAAACATGGATTCAGTTACATCTGGAACTGTGGTAACATCTGTTGTAGCTGTAACTCTTGTAACATCTGTTGGATGATCTTAGATTACCTGGCAGCCATGGGCACTGCAAAGGAAACATTTCTGCAAACCCAGTGCAGCCCATGGAGTTAAATGACTACACTGCCCCACTGATTAACCTCCTGTAAGGGATACTCTGGGCAGACTGGCCTCATTACCCACTAATTGTCTGCATCTTCAAACAGCCAGTGATGTATTTGTCCACCAACTGCTCAGGAGACAGATGTCATCACCCCAGCAGGGTTGCCAGGGTTATAAATTATAAAGTGTTGTCTCAGTTCTGACAAAGAGCTATGAAACCCCTCAGATACAACACAGAGCAGCAGTATAAAATTTTTACTTCAACCATGGCAACTGTGTTATATATTCTTACTACTCTGCAGAAGCTTGGGTCCTAGCTGTAAACCAGCCCTACACCATGCTGCAGGTAGTGAACAGGCATCTCCAGTTCAGAGGGTACTGTTGAAGCAGAAGAGAACAGAATATGGATACAAACAAAATATGAATACAGAGGGGACACACATAGGAGCACTGAGGCAGTATTAGCATGAAAAGCCACAGGCAGAGCAGCAGCTGCCTAACCACGGCCAAATTTCATAGACGTTGCAGCAAAAACATTTTAAGGAGGAATCTGAGTGAAGGTCATGACATGGATATGGGAAGGATTACATGTGAGGACAAGCCTGGGAGGAAAAGCATGAAAGTGCCCAGGTGAAAGTCTGCTGAGCATTGGTGGAGGTTGGTATCACAGGGAGGCCAGAGGTGGAAGCTGCTCTCTCAGTTACACAGGAAATGCAGCCTGGGGATGTATGGGAATCAACGTTTCCATTTTTTGGGGAAGATCATATTTCTAACTATATTTTAGTTGTGAATTAGAATAACATTGAAATAAAGGGACTGTCCATGCAATTCCTACTCACCAAGGAATCTGGTTTGCAATTGCTGTGAAAGGACTTTTCAGAAAAGAAACACCCACATCAAGAAATCAGGTTGTCCTAAGTACTGGGCCTGGAGGTACTGGCAGGGATAGCACAGACAGGTTTCAAGCTCTTGATCTCTCTTTCTGGTTTTACACAGTTTCATCCTGTGTAAATAATGAATCATTGTGCAGAACCTAATGATTATGCACAGCCTAATGATTCGGGTGTCCCACCTGGCAAGCCGAGCATCTTAAAGGTCTGGCTTAGGTCATCATCATGCTCTGTTCCATTCAGCAAGGAAAAACAAAAAAAAAAAAAAAGGATTTTGATTTACCAGTTAGCATGAAAAGAAACAAAAAAACTCAACCCACACACCACACCAAACTCTGAAAAATGTCAGATCTGATCTGGGCAAGACTAAGAGAATCAAGAAGTGGGTTAGCTGCTGATATAGTTGCTTAACTGAGAAAAACACCTATTTGCAAATCCCCAAACTAAGGTGTAACCTGCTAGTAGCAATAACAGGACTTCACAAATACCAGTGATAGCTGACATAGGAAGGGCACGATAGAAAACAATTACCTGCGGAGCACTGAAGCACATCCAGGTAGATTCCTCAGCACTGACTAACCACAACTATTCAACAACAAAAGGACTTTAAAAAAAAAAAAAAGGGCTGTGACATTCTAAGTATTGGGATTAAACATGCTGATGTAATTACTTATAAAAATGGTTTTTAAGAACACCTTCAGCTCTTTCATCAGACAGCAAATACTACTTCACTCTGCAGACCAGAACGACAGCACCAGCTCTCCTCCATCATGAGGTATTCACAGAATCACAGAATGGCTGAGCTTGGAAGGGACCACTGGAGCTCATCTAATCCAATCTCCCTGCTCAGTCCGGGTCCCCTAGTAAAGAATGTTACTCAGGACTGTGTCCAGATGGCTTTTGAGTATCTCCAGAGGAGACTCCACAGCCTCTCTGGGCAACCTGTATTATCACAATATGCAATAGCTGGACAAGCAAACACCTGAAGGGAGAAATAAAGTAACACTGAAGGCGAAAATACCTTTAGGGTTGCTGGTAGCTCCATCCCAGACATGAACTTGTCTTGTAGAAAAAAAACAAACAAAACCAAACTAACCAATCAAAAGAACACCTTCCCAAAACAAAAAAAAAAACCAACCAAACAAAAAAACAACCCAAAGAAGCTTGACATCTTTTCCTTTTTGTTAGGCTGCAGACATTTTCTGTAGATTGGCATTTCACACCAGCAGCACAACTCATGGAGTCGCTAGGTTTATAATCTGAGAATACAAGGGAAAATCCCAGGCTCTGGTAAAGCCAGGGGCAATACTGTCATGGAGCCAAGATTTCTACCCTGAGTCCTATGGACTTAAAAGACAAGGTAACAAGTAAATTCTTCCTTGGGTGCTCTCTTAATCTGGAGATCTAAATTAATGCGCGTCTGCGGTGTTTACTGAGCCAGTGTTATTAGCCAGTGTTAAAGTCTTATACTTCACACAAAGCCTGTGCTTAACCTGCTGCACCTATAGACCAATTCTGCTGACTTACATAAGAAACATCACCTACATTTGCCAACTGCTGTCATCTGCATTCATATAAACACTACCAAAGACTCAAGTGCTCATGCAAAGACTCTTGCATTAAGAGAAATCAGTCATCTAAGCTAAAGGAAATGCACAGCCTGAGGAAGAACTGACAGCTTCAATGATTTCTTTTATTTGGTCACAGAAACTTTAAGGCAAGGATATATTTTCTCACATGCTGACTTGAAAATGCAGTGGGTACATCAGTGCTTACCCACTTTCCACCTTCAGCTACTCGGAACTTCTTCAGGCTGCACCAACAATGGGGTACAGAGCCTGGATAAAGACCAGCTGTTACATCTCTCAAACTGCTCCTCAGTCAGAGACAACACATGTTTTTGTGATACAATTGCCTCATTATAATGGCAGGAAAATAACACAAGCATGTAATGCTTTAAATCACATATCACTTCTTTGTGAGGTGGAGAGAAAACACAGCCAAAGTAACCCCTACACTTTTTTTACAGTTTAATTTATTATTGCTGTTGTGTCAGTCCAGATGAGTGAGTAGGTGAGTCAGTGTGTGAGATAATCTTTCAGAGTGAAAAGTCCAATCTTGGTTTTTAACTAAAACCAAGTACCCAGATCCACTGTGGGTGGTTTACTCTGCTGCACCGGTGACACCCTCCCACGTGGTACCTACAACACAGCTGCCACACACATCAAGTGTACCCTATGAGATAAGATGTTAGTGTCCCATTTCACAGATGAATACACTGGTGCTCTCAGCAGCATCTGTGACAGACCCAACACACAAAGCATCCAACATCACTGTTGGATCATCATTTTAAACCTCTAACCGTACATGCTCCTTCAAGATCACAGAGCAAACTTGTGGCAAGCAAAGCTGCATTAAGGGAGGTTTAGACTGGATGTTAGGAAGCACTTCCTGCCTGACAGGGTGGTCAAACGCTGCAACAGGCTTCCTAGAGAGGTGGCCGATGCCCCAAGCCTGTCAGTGTTTCAGGCATTCAGTGCCCTTAATAATGTGCTTTAACTTTTGCTCAGCCTTGAAGTGGTCAGGCAGTTGGACCAGGTGATTGTTGTAGGTCCCTTCTACTCTTATTGTTATTATAATCATTATGAACCGCAAGGGGAGCAGCATGTAAAGTGTGCCTAGGATGCCCTGGTGACAGGCACTATATCTACTACGTATAATAGTAAGTTCCCCAGCACAAGCTGTCCCACCTGGGCCTCTCACTCAGCTTGTGCTCCCAAGTATTGCTGTCACGTTTCTCAAAAGGCTTTCTGCATAGCACAACTGTAACAGCAGTTATTTCACCTTTCAACGCCACTAAACAAACACTAATCAAGAACAAAACAAGCAAGCCACAGCTTGATACCTGAATTCCAATCAAATTACAATCTCCTGGTTCTCCCTGTTTCCTGCTATCTCTTAATTTCTTCCAGTATGTTTTTTATGCACCTGTTCAGTGATATCCCAAGGCTGAGACTGCCCTGTAATCCTCAGCCTGTTATAGTCAAAGCAGAAATACCCTTGAAATCCCTTGATATGAAGGACTTCAGAAGCTTGTAACAGCAGAGACATTAAAAGTCAGTTCTGTCTAAGGGAAAGAAATGCTTCCACACCCCCTTGAAATCAGTGCACTTTCCTTGAAATGTAATTAAGCTGTGTGCACAGACAGAGACATCAAAGATTGCTTATTAACCTGATACGGTGTGTCAGTGAGAACCACCGCCCCTGTCAGACCTATGATCCTTTTCTCAGCATTGAGGTGGGGCCTCTTCAGATACCTGAAGTTAAATTCCCCAGGGCTCTACTCTCTGAGTAGTTTTTTTGTAATTCAGGCAGTACCATCCCGTGATGCAATTTATCAGCAATACAGGAACATATGGTAAGCAACAGTTCACGACACTTTAAGTCTGTGAAGCAGTGAATCCACGGCAATGTCTAACAGACAGCATATTGTAGAGCATCAGTCCTCGTGGAAGGCAAGGACTGACCTGAAGCTCCAGCTCTGCAGAAGACTGTGTAAGGAGTGGTCCTTATGTAAGGATCTCCACTTTCAGTTTAAAAGACTCCATTTCCCTAATATTCCAACTGTTATGCCCTCAACAAACACTAGAGAACAAACAGGAAGAGTAAACTTTCAAACAAAAGAACAAGTCTGTGTTTAAGTTGATGCTGACAACACTGCAGCTAGTCGCGGAAATATTATAAGAAAAGTCTGCATATGCCAATGTCAGCCTCAGGCAGTGAAATTGTATTTCAGACCAAAATTTAAGCAAAATGTAAGGATGTGACATTTGGGGCCTATAACTAATCAATATCAGGCTGTTTTGAACTTTAAACACTGCATTTGATGGCAACTGATGACACAATGACACTTTTCAGTTTTTCTTGTGTCATTTCAGACTACTTTAACCAATGTTAACTAAAGGCACTATTCCTATCATTTGGTTGCTTGCAGAGCGGACTTGCATGACCAAAAGGGACCTGGACCACCTGTTTTGCATGTTTTAATTTCACAGAATTGCAGCCTGAAGAAGCTGAGACATTACTGACCATCAGTAAGCACTACCCTAAAAGATATTTTCCTTCAGGGATAAGAGTATTCCACTTAACTACACTCCAAAGACAGTGAGAAGGTTTTCAGCCAGATTCAAAGAGGTATTGAAGGACCTGGTGTTTATTTCTGTTGATCTCAGGTGCCTGGTACCTTTGTCTTCATACAGAAAATGCACCAACTGAAAACTCCCTTGCCAATTAACACCCTCTGTTAACATTCCTGGAGCTCAAGAATTTTTCCTGTTACAATGTGGCTTTTTCCTTTCACATGCCTAGGATTCACACTTGGCCCAAAATCCTTAAGTGGACATACCTGATCCAGTTATAAGGGGACCCTTTCTAAGGACGCCATTGCACCTGTCTATATGGTAGAACAAGTTTGAGAGGAAAGGTCAAAGCTGTGCCACAAAAACCCTGCTGACAAGGACTAACACCTAAGAAAACTCAAATCAAAACAGAAATCCAGTATCTTGTCATTGTTACAAATGATCTGGGATTTGTCCCACCAGAACACATTATTTTGAGCCAGGATGAATGATCATTGCTTTTGCTCGGTTTCATGGGCATTATGCTTATATGATGGCAGTCTTGAAACTGTTGGCCAATTTTGTCAAAATAAATCTAAAGACACTAGCTGAGATCATAGCCCTTCTGTACTTGTGCAAATGTGTGCCTGGCAGAACAAAGACAGGAGTTGTGCACTGGAGATGCAGGGATGTAAAAACAAAGCACTCTGTGACCAGGCCAACTCAGGAAATCAGATCTCCTACAGAGCTGTGTTCCTTGATGATTAAAAGTATACACTGAACTGTACCAAGACTTTCTGTTTCCATGTTCAAAATGCAATGTATCATATCAGCGTTATCTGTATTCTTTGAAATTTTAAGGGAGATGCTAGTTCAGGGGCACTTACCCAGAAGATCCTTCTCCCTTTCTCTTCACAGCGTCATTTGCACCAAATACATTATTGCCAAATGGAGGCTGTCACATATGAATGTATCACTCAGTCACTGAGCTAAAAACTTGGGAAAACTAGCAAGTGTCTGATTTTAGACTTGCTTTTCACTGTTGGCCTGTTTCTACAAAATTTGCAGGAGCTTAATTACCTTGGAGCTGTTCTCCTTATGTCATACTTAGCTGAAAGTGGGAAACGGCAAAAAAATATTACATAAGAGACACATACCAAGACTCATGTGTACACACATATTAAGGGATAGCAAAAAACCCTGTTTCCAACAGAAGCCAGTTATCTTTCTGAAGCTGCGATGCAGGTGTGGAGCATCCCCTCAGGCAGTGGAATTGCTCTCCAAAGTCATGTGGATGCAGGTACAGCCACATTCTGAGACCAAGCATCCACAAGTGTATACAACAGTTTTTAGGATGATTTGTAAGCCACGGGTAAGTGGAGAAGCACAAAAAATGGCTTACTCCCAAAGAACAGCTAGGAACTCTTTTCAATGAGGTTAGTGCACAAAGGCCACACAGAGGACGTATGTGCCAGGAACAGAGTTGGAAGTATGGTACAAGTCCTAACCAAGATGAGAGGGAAAGGAGGAGCAGTGAAATATGGCTGAAGGGAAGAACTGGAGCTATCAGAAGGTATACAACGAGAGAGGCAAGCACCACAGTCCTGCACCCTGAATGGTAGCTAATTCTGGCTTCCTTGGGAATTTGAGGGGACTCCGGACCTGATGATTCACAAACGACATGAAAACAGCATTGGGTGTAGGGGAAAGCTGCTTTTACGGAGGGACCATTGGCATTGTCAGACTCCATTTCCTGACAGCTAGTTTGTATGGAACAATGTTACTGTGACTCACCAAAACATGTTTGTTTTCTTGTGGAACAAAAAGACGCCCCGGGACTGATTGCAATAAGTTACATTTCCTTGAGATCCAACTGGCTCACACATTTGGCAGCCACAGAGACTATGCCAAGCTGATGTGCATTTCAACAACCGCAGATTTGAGACACGTTCAGGAAAAGAAGGAAAACATTTGAAGGCAACCAATCAACTTTTAAAGTTTTGTGGCATTTTTTAAATTCTTTCCCCAGAAAACAAGCACTGTGTACAAAGAGTTTCAAATGACATGCACCATGCCAAGGGCTGAAAAGTAACATCCAAAACTAGCAGCAGGGAAGTGGTAAGAGTAGCATAGTGATTTTATTTTTCATTAATTATTCGAGACAGCCAGGCTTAGATTTGAGGCAAAGAAGAAGACAGGCATCCTTGTTCTGATGAACTTGCAAAATAAAGTAGTGTCTTGCAACCATAATTTTCACAATTAGTCATCATATACATGCATAATTGCTGCAGATTTCAGTCTGTTAACCTATTTGAGTAGATCTATTTCTACGAATAAAATTTTCCTGGACAAAGATCTAAACTCACACAAGGCCAAACCAATAAGGATTTGGGAATATAAGAGATGGCAGAAAAGAATGTATGAGAAACCAAAGTCTTACCATAGATTGGGGTGTGGGGGAAATTTACATACAGAAGTCGCACAGAATGTAAGTTGCTCTTATAATAGAAAAACTGGAAACTTTCTATCTGTTTAGGAAGAAAATGTGAGACAAGGTCAGATCCCCTTAAGGGGAATCAGAGCCAAGCTAGGATGTATCTAATAGGTTTGAAGGGGAGAGAAGTGGGAAGGGAGAAGAGGAACAAGGACCTTGCAAACCGCAGTAGAGTCCTGGCAGTGGGGACCTACAGATGAAGAAATGTGACAGTAACGCTGAGCAACCGGCTTTGGCAAGAGCCTGACATCTATCAGAGGAAGAAAAGTTGCAGAATGCAGCTGAATGCTGAACCAGGCTGGCACTCTTTCGCAGATGCGATTTTCTGAAAGAAGCTAAACAAAAGGCTTAACCCGTTTAGCGTGCATTACTTCAGGAGATGCGCCGCGGTTACTGCAGCTACGATATTACGCGTATTAGGAGTAGACAGGGAGCTCTCGTAGTACCCAGGGAGCTGTCCTGGCAAGGACAAGCCCTGCCGGCGCTCCCGCTCTGCGGCCCCGGCGGTGCCGCTACCCCGTTACACGGGCGGCCGGCCGGGGGCCGAGCGGCACCGGGCTGTCCCGGCGGCGTTTTGCCCCGGCGCGCCGAGCAACAGGAGGCGGGTGTGGAGCCGGGCGGGCTGACAGCGAGCCCCGCCGAGCCCGACCGCCCTGTGCGCGCCGCGCTGCCGCCCGCCGGGACGGACGGGACGGGACGGGACGGTGCAGTCCCGGGCGCCGCCGCCTCGCCGCTGGTCCCTCCCGCAGCCCCCCAGCACCGGCAACAGGCCCCGAGCAGCGCCGCAGGCCCCGTCCCACTCACCGCCGCGGCACCGCCGCCGCCGCTTCCCCCGCGGGCAGCCCCAGGGCCGCGCTGCCTCTCCCCCGCCGCGCTGCGGCCGCTCGCTCAGCCTCGGCGGGGCGGCCCGGCACCGGCCCCGCCGCTCCGGGGGCTGCGCGGAGGGCCCGCCCTCAGCGCCGCGGCCCGGCCCGGCGGGCGGCGTTATGTAACCCGGGCCGGCCCGCCCTGCGAGCGCCGCCGGCCGCGGAGCCCCCGCCGAGGGCAGCGGGGCTGGGCTGTGCCTGCGCGGCGGCAGCGGCGGGCGGGCGGCCGTGGCCGCGGGCGCCAGGTGAGCACCCGCACTCTGCTATTTTTAGTAGAGTAAAATGCAGCAGAAGAGGAGAAGCTGAGTTTCTCACAGTATCGTGTTCTGGGGAACCCGGAGCTCTGGGAGTCACCCGACATCAGGCGACGGGCGACGAGCCCCGGGCGATCCTTGCACGTGCCGGTAGCTCCGGCGATCCGTGCCAACACGTGGGAAAGTCTCTTGATGTTTCTTTTGAATGGCCAGCAAAGCAGGCAGGCAGGCAGCCTGCATCTCAGCAGTTACACGTGCATGAAAACCCGAGCTCATCACTGCCACTGCCAACAGGCATTCATTTGGATGCATGAAGTGATATTTTGGGGAGAAAAATCAACGAAAACTTAGGAAACAAAAACGTGTTTCCACTGTAGTACTGATTCAGGCACAAAGTCCACTGCTTGTGCTCAATTATGGAAAAAATCAGAAGCAAAAGGAGCAGCAGTGGAGGTGCGTTGCCAGCCACAGCATCGGTTCTGCAGCCCATCAAGAGAAGCCAGAGTCATCAACATCCTGTGCTCCATCTGCAGCATCAGAAAGTTGTAATCATATTAGAGTCTGGGTGCTGAGCCACAGGGAGGGAAGGAGGAAAGAATGAACAGCTTCTTCATATTTGAACAATAATATAATGTAAACAAACTGAATGAGCTTGTATTTCATAAAGCACTAAACCATCCTCTTTGGCAAGGGTTATATTGCTGCCCTCTGCTGCTGAGAAGTTGGGCGGTTCGTCTGCCTAACGAGCAGAAAGACGGGCTATTTGCGATAAAAATCTCTGATTACACGTAACAGTTCTATGGCCAAGAGCCTCGAGATACATATTTAAGAAGTGAAGAAAGGGTGAGCTCCCCGATTCTGCGAGAGGCAGGGGACGACAGCTCTCTAATGCTGAGTGGGTTGGCTGACTCACACCAACCGTATTCTCTGGCTGCAGCAGCCGCGGGAGCCTTCACGGACTCACTTCTGCTCACAGCCAGCAGGGTGATCTGCCATCCATGTGCCAACACACTCTTGACTGGAATAGCTCTGTATTTATATTGTTCCCAAAGCATCAGGAATCCCTATCCCGCACCAGCAGCGGAAAAGGTTACAGGAAATTTTGTCAGAACTTCATGGTAAGGAGTGCACTTTTACAGATGGTTCTGACATTGAAGCTTCAACTGCCCACAGTGCATACTGTAGTGGTACAATTTGGGGCAACTATGACCTTTTAAATTGTCACTGAGAGGGCAATTGACTGCTGTAATCTCTTTGTGTTTCTGGACAAGCCTTTCATATAACTTGGAAAATAATTTATTCACTAGCTTGGCTTTGACAGACTATTGCCTTGGAGGAAGTTCATAAAGACTGTGTAAAATTGAATCTATGCCTATACAGCTACTCTTGTTCATGGTAATTTCAGAGCTGATTATCTCTCGATGACCTTTGGAATAGTGTGTGGAAATGGATACAACCCAAAAGGGTTGCACTCCAAAGGAATGTGTCTAGAATAGGTAGATGACAGAGAATATAAAATCTTGCTTGTGAATTTGCCTTGGGAAACGGGCTCAGTTATCATGGTGAGTAGATGAACTACTGTTACAGACAGCTATTAATTCCTTAGGAAACCACCCCCTAGGAAGTTACTGTGCATACCTAGACCTTTTAAACTCCTTGCATTCAGAAAGCTTGCTGGTGGGGGACAATGCATCGCTGTATCTAAAAATTGCTTGAATTAAGCTCCTCTTCTGCATTTCCCCATGTGGAGGTTTTCATGGCTCTGATTTTACTCCCTCAAACAGCTTGTACATGCTGAGTTAGAAAAATCCCTACACACAGGCAAACAGCAGGCATTAAGTAAATGAGCATTCATTGCATTACCCAAACAATACAAAGCTGCCCACAAACCACACCTAAATGACAAAGGAGAGGTTAGAATGACTGCAAGCGGTATGGAAGGGTGGAGGGGCTTCTGAAAAGGAAAGAACAGCAGGCCTAACTTTCTTTCTTTGGAAGAAAGGAATGTATTTTTAGAAGCAGTTGGCCCAACCTCTAAACCAAACCACAAGTATTTAGTCAGTGAATATATAGCATTTTCAGCCATTTCCTGTGATGAGCAGAATGCCCAAGAGACTGGGCGGAAAGCACCAAATACTGCAAAAGTAACAATGGTGTTGGCAGGGTTTACTGCACAGGAGGGCCTGCATGACGTCTGTAGGGTATCAGAGAACCACTTAAAATGCTGCAGGGTAGCTGCTCTCTCTTATTAGCACAACACACCCATTTATTCATGCTCATAACAGATGACAAACAAGTATTACAAGATACTAGGATGTTTTCCTTTATGTTTGCCTGGGTACAGCAGTGCAAAATTGTTGTTCAAATAATGAGTCACATGGCTGTCAGGGTGGGAGGGACAGCATTTGTTGGCAGAGTAACATTTCTGTGCAGCATACCAGTGACATGTCTTTAGCATGAGAGGTTTCAATATTGGGGCTTCTCAGCATTTTTGTGTGTTGTTTTATAGCTACTAGATGTTGCATATTGCGTGACAGAAAGCTTTCGTGGGTGGTGGTGGGAGTTGCTACAAAAGAACTCTCTCCTCAGTTAGTGAGGAATCAAGAACTATAAACTCTTAAATGCTGAAGCCAAAGCAGCATATCCTCAGGAACACTAGGCCAAGGACCACACTGGCAAACCAGGCTAACTTTCAGTCTTTTATTCACCCAGAGACCACATGGACTTAACCCAGCATTTCACATTCTCCCTGCTGCATATGTTGGACTCTACCTTTTGTCTAATTTGGCTCCACACCTGAGCACAGACTGAGTACCTCCACAGGGGAGTGAGACTTTGTGCTACTGGATCAGTTCTGACATCCTGTCACTTTAAGAGTACAGCCAATTTTTTTTTGTTGCATTAAATTTGGCAGAAAAATAAGCCCCCTTGCATCCCAGCTGGCCTCAGATATCAGAGGGGCTAGAGAAAGCTGAGCTTATTCTGAGTGATAGCCAATTCAACCCTAAGGAACAGGAATGCAGGGCAAATGGGACACTGTAACTCCAATTCCATCCAATAAGAACTACCACATTTTCAAATTCACAGATAGTGTGATACACTCCAAGTCTGGTCACATCCAATGAACTCTCAAGGCTGGCCTAGAAGTCCAGTCCTGTTCAATTACTCCCACAGCCAGGTGCAACACACTGTAGTTGAATGAGCAACACACAGGCAGGATCATATCAGAAGAGAAGGCTCCAGGGAGAACTTATAGCACCTTCCAGTACCTAATGGGGGCCTCTTCGATGTGCTTTGAAAGTGTGAAGGAAGCAGCAGCAAAATGGAAGGCTGTAGGTTTAGGAGTATGCAGTGCTAACTCGTAACTAACAGCAATGCCCCCATTGGCACTCAGCAAATGAGCCAGGGGAAGCCAAGGCTCCATGAAAATCAGGATTTGAAACCAAATCTCCTGTGTCCAATTCCAATGGATTAAGGTTTTCTTCCTTACTACTCTCCACAAATGTTTTTGTTTTGTTTGTTTTTTTGATTAAGAAAACATTCTCTGAAGTCCTCTGAATAGAGAGCAAAGACAAATGTTGATATATGACATTCCATAATTAAAATTATTCCTTGCTTCCCTTCCACCAGTTTTGCTATACTGAATTCCCTGAGACTCAGTAGTCTGGAGTTACTCTTTCACCTTTATTAGTCTCCCCTTTCCTAGATATGACAGGTTTGTAGAACAATTTGTTTACATCTAGTCTTTTAAGGGATGGGAAACACATGCTGCACCAAACAACTGTTGTATGCCAGTGTTTAAAAGACTGTCAATCTAGGAAGTCTTTAGTTTTGCTTTCCTCCTTCCATGGCACACAGACCTTAAATCATTCACCACAGTAGTCAAGCATGAAACTACAAGAGAGCACAGATCTACTTACTCTGATTGTCTCAAACTAAAGTACAGTGACAGAAAGCAGCTGTGAGGCCGTACTTTCATCTCCTCCTGTCTCCCAGGACTAGCAAGGATGGAAAATTAGTATGTGAACAAAGAGCAAAAGGGCTACTGATAGGAAAGGGAGTCCAAGGATGATTCAGAGTGATCTGAGTGCCACTGTGACAAGCAGAGTGATTGTTCTGAAACTCAGAGCTTTTCCCAGGGTGAAAATGCTTTTGTTTGTCCATTTAAAATGAAGTCAAGCTGATTATAAAGCAGGCCTTTATACAAGCCCACGCACTGCTACAATTAAATGACACACAACTTTCAGGTCCAAGTTCTTTATCCTGCAAGTTGCTGGCTATGTCAAGGAGGCTGGGGAGCAATCTCAGCTGCCATGGATATTAGCAAGGGAAGAAGGCTACTATGAACTCAAGAGGAAAAGCTTAGAGTACTGCAGGATTGAAACTTCAATCACCAAATTGCAAGAAATTAACTTGAAGGGAAGCATTAGAAAGCATGCAATTATTTTAAAGGAAATTTAAGAAATATGCATATGCTTGCATTTGTGGAGGAGCTGCCTGTTCTGTGAAAGATCTGCTTGCCCTCTAAAGTGCATAGTTAATAAACATCGCCAAAAAAACCTGTTTGTGTGATGCAGGTATGAGCAATAAAACCACTGCATGTGCACAGTGGACTAATGAAAATCACTGTATCTATATGGAGCATTTGGAAGTACTCTTTGAAAAGTCAGATTTTCAAAACATACACATTTTCATATTTCAAAAATAGACAGTATAAACATTTTAGAATATAAAAAAAACCCCAAACTTCCCTCATCTGTATATTGTTATTTCCGGTTTTACAAGTTTTTCTTTTCAATTAACTGCAGCAATCTAAAAATTCAAGTTTCTGCAAGAATTTGCATTTTTACCTCCCACAAGAGATACATTGACTCTGTTCTTGAACTTTGTGTCCACACATCAGGAATGCAAGTATGCCCAGCACACCCACTCCTCCTCTCCCATTTTAAGTTTCTGCTACGTGTTTGGGTCTAATTTTCTTTACATCACATAAAAACTCCTCTGCAGACCAAGTGATCAAATACAGTCCTACTGTACTCATGGACACTTTTAACATACACAGTCTACCTGTGACATCAGTGTCTGTGGTCAGCAGGCAGGGATTTAAACCACAGCAAGTTCAAAGCACCTGCTGATTTCACACTCAGTTTAAGACACCTAACTTTCCACAATAATTTTTGCAGTACTTTGTATTTTCCGACTCCACATACTCTGCTTCATGGATTCTAATTACAAGAGCTTTTCCTAGTCAGCTTTCAAACTACATTAAGATGAACACTCAGAAAGAAACGCCAGCAGTGAGCATTGTTGAGGACTGTACTTTAATTTTCCAGGTTTCCTTCCACAGTAGAGACTAAAAATCCATCTAAGGCAGGCGTATTAAAGGCTTGATGCTCTCCTCCTGCAAGCAGTTTCCTTTTGAACCTCAGGGCTCACCAAAATTAATGCCTGTGCATTGAACATGTAGGGCTTCTGGGGAAAAAAGATCTCATGTCATAATTAAAACTTTGATTTGACCTGCTATGCACGCAATTTTGAAAGTTGTTCAGCCTAAAACTAACATTTGAGTGTCCTACATTGCAACTCTAAGAACATTCATTAAACAACTTACATCCACGCTTGTTTCCTTAGAAGTCAATCAACACAAAACTTCACAACTCAAGTTTACATTGATCCTTGCACAAACTACCTCAGATCAGAATGTGACTCTGGTAACTTGTGCAGGGTGTGAATGTAAGATCACAAGCTTGTTGCTCTTCACCACACTGTGATCACTAAGGTGACACACAAGGCTGAGACATGCTCCCACTAAACTCTCCCCTAAAAGCTTTAAGGACTTGTTTCTATGCTCTTAGGAAAGCCTGTTTTGCATGTGCCACTAAACCTTAGCCCTTTCATTCCTATCCCCTCCATTTTCTTCATGGCACTTTTTTTTTTTTTTTACCCCAAACACTTGTATTCCCAATTTTGTCTCTAGTGGTTTCTGCTATCTGTGCAATCAGACCTACTTGCTACCGCCTTATCCACACCCCTGGTCAGCCTGACTCCTTCTCCTGTCTCCATACTCTGTCTCAAGTGTCCCTTCTAAGATTACACATCTGAAAAGCCCCCTGCTCTGAAGGGACAGAATCAATGACTGGAATAGGCTGGGAAAGAAGACACTGCCCCATCCACCTCTAGGAGTAACCACTGCAGCTGTCTGCGTCAGATGAGAAATACGGTTCCCTTCTACCTGAGTCCCAGCCTCCCACACCTTTGCACATTCTCCCCTTTTGCTACTGGAAACACACTTCAGCCCAGCCCACACAAAATCAGAAAAACAGGGACAATATCACATATGCTGGGAAAAAAACCCCCAAAAAACCAAAAAACCCCCAGACAAAACAAATATACCCCCCAAAAATAAAAACAAACAACCCCCCCTCCAAAACCCCTAGATATATATAAATAATTTTGCAGAACCTCATATTGCAGCCAAACATGGGCAGATTTCCATGCACAATTCCTGTCAAAGATCAGTCCTCAGTAAAGTTTCAAGCCCTCAAATTCCACACCACAGCTGTCTTCTGAGAGGCAATACACTTTACATCTGCCTCATCCAAATTTCAGTTCTCTTTAGCAGAGCATAAACCATTGCACACCTCCTGTGGGAAATTTTAGTCAAAACAACTCCAATAGGCATAAAAACTGGAAAGTTTCAGTATACACAAAAAGATTTAAGCAAGGGAGATGAGGATCATTTCATTCTGCACAACACTTTGTATACCAGAGGGACTAGGAACATTTTTTTACAAGTATCATGGGTTGCAAAGACTAATTTTAGTTTAGCTACTCACTTTTCTTCATCCCTGCTTTCAAATATCCCCTTTGCACTTCCACAAGTATGCAGTACATAGCTAAGAATTACCCTCAACATTTTTACAGTAATGAGAGCTTATTTATATCAAATCTAATATAAAACCCCATTGAGAACACTTGCACTGAAGACCTGGGTTTCAATTAAAAGTTTCTAGGCTCCCTGAATTACTTTTAGATTTGTCAAGTAAAGAGTAAGCAACAGCAATTCATGTGGTTTAGGGTCACAACATTGGCTAGAGTATAGTGCCTTTCCAAAGGAACATTACAGGAATTTAAAAATATGCTAGAATGTATACACACATTCCTAGAAAACATGAAAGACTAAAGGGTGTGCAGAGAAAAAAATCTTTATTGAAATATTGTAGTGCCAAGCTTAAAAACTCTTTACAAAACACCTTATCATTAAGATTCTTCAGAGCAATTCCATCTATTTTACAAATACAGCGATGTGTGCAAAAGTCTTGAATTTTTACTTGGGGAAATAATAGCTCATACAGATGAAACTCACATGTGATGACACGCTTGGTACTATCTGTCTTCTGCCACAAGAAGAGATCAAACGCCCAGTGCTATTTATTAAAGCTGAGGTGAGTTTTGATAAGGAGATGCATTTCTCAAAATTACACAGCAAAATACTGTAATTAGGAAAAAAAATTATATAGAAGAGGTAAGGTAATTCAGAAGTGCTGAACAAGAAAGGATGTAACCACTCTCTGAGGCAGCAAGGTACCAGCCCTGCCCTTCCAGCGCTGTGTGTAACTCCGGGCTCGCCCAGACTGGAGCTGCCAGGGCCCCCTCGCGGTCACGACATACACGATAACCGCAGATGCTCTGGTGCCTCACTGCACCCGCACGTTTTGAAAACAAACTGAGCCAATGAAAGCACCCCTGTCACCGCTGCTGTGACAGTGTGCCGGCAGACCTTACCTGGGGCACAAGAATCTTTCCTACAGGCAGTGAGTGCCCTGGGGTTTTCCCAGCCTTACTAAAGGCCGAGACACTTCCAGCACTCTAAGTAAATTACAGGTGTCCAAATTACCATACTCGGAGCCCAAGACTCTGTTTCTGCGACACTGGACAAAAGTGAGTGCACAGGAAGCAAAGAACAGGACATGCATACAGTTACAACCCCACTCCCTAGCCTTCTATGGCTCAGGAATTGATACCATAATGGTGTCTTTTTATTTAGCAGATCAATTTTTCTAAGGCCCATTAACGATTTTAGCATTCCTAACTCCTGGGTAAAAAGAGGCAAGAGGTGCTCTCATCAGAGGTAGTATTGCTCAGTTCTGCATGGAAATAGATGCGTATAAAATTATGCTTCCTCCGTAACACTGAAAGACTCAAGAACCACTATCACCTGCAAATCAGAAACAAGGATCTAACACATTTTCATCATTCAGAACAGCTGCAAGCAGCTTGCTTATCTTAAAGAATAATTCTGCTCCTCTAATACTTGCTTCAGGACAGTGTCACAACTAACAAAGCAGAGTGAAAAGAGGTACACAGTGATATCAGCGTCTTTAAGACGTGAGCTTGAAGTCTAAAGAGTGCCTCATTTAAAGGTCTACAATCAAGCTTGAATGTTATCTTCCATTCTTTTTGTTAAATGTGAGGCTCAGACATTTTCCCTTTGACGATTAGTATGACCCCTCTCTGCCAAAGGCATCCTTACATAATTTAAGTCAAAAAACTGCCTTAGGTCAGTTCATCCCCATCAGTTAAATTGACACAGGTAATTTTGTAAATATTCTTCACCTCTCTCATTTATGAAATGGACTGTTGTATTTTAAGGCTAACACAAACACCGTCTTGGGAATATGCCATAAATCCATAGATATTATTTAATTACCTATCCAGTTCAGAAACAAACTCACTTATAGATCTCCAGGTTAGATCCAGAACAGGAAGTTAGACACTGTTCAGATTCCAAAATGTCAATTTCCCAGTAAAACTCAGTAAAACTCCCACAGCATTTTTACATTTCTGCTGTTTGTTGCACAACTTTTTTCAAACTAGCACATTTCCAAAATAACCAGGAACTTTTCCAGATGTGTTTTCAGCGTTCACAATTTAGGCAGCACAGAATTGTAGGTACATGTTAAGCATTTGTAATGCTCTCAAAACTGAGGATATGTTGGTGCTGCCAGATGTTACCCTGATGGTGCACTGAGATTATTTACCTGGCAGGCAGAACAGCTGGACCTCAAGACATCCCACTTAAAAACTTCCATTAACAAAAAATCCCCACCTAAAGAGAGCTCAATTGTTGGGGCACAATAAAGGACTTCATTTGCAGTCACTATCACAACTCAGAATGACACAGAGATATCGGACTTGAACATGAAGAAGTGTTCTGTTCTGATAAGCTGAAACGAGACTTTCTTTCTCACTATCTTAGCCCTCCCCCTTTTAAAAACAAGTAAAAACCTTTCTGCTGACAGTATCATTCTTGTATGTCCAACTCCTTGTACACCATGTGAGAACAAACCACAAATTTATAAATAATAATTCTGTTCTGCAGCAGAATGCCTGAAGGTAACCCAATTTATGACTAACTGTGAGCATTTAAGCCCTGCAGTTTGAACACTGGTGCTTTTATTAGTGTTTTCAAAATGAGGTGATAGGTCTTCTAACAGGAACATCAGCAAAATGTCAGGAGGCTTACGGGAATCCCATTAATATTTCTTCTGAACAGATGATTTATATCATTATCTGGAAAACACAAGAAGTTTCACTTAGACTAACAGAAGTCAGGACCTGGTGACACAATTATCTGTTTCTAGAGTGTACATGGACAAATTGTTCTAAGTCTAATCAGTAGATAAAGTGTTTATCCACTAATTTAGTGCTGTATATTGCATAATCCAAAAGCATTTGACCATACTAAATATTTTATGAAAGAGTATTCTGTTAAGCTTAATATCTCATAGGCCAATCTCATAAAACTACAGTAACTACAAATTCAGTACTTCTACTTAATCTAGTACACAGACTTCTGAGAAACTTTCCAGCATTTTATAGCAGTTTTTTCAGTGTTCAGCAGACATTACTCTATTTGCTAAACAATATCAGACTGCAGAATTGCTCTTACTGTTGATCGATCAATAATGACACGGGAAAGGTCATTATCTCCGTGGCAACAGAATGGCAGCTGTTGGAGGAATATTGCGCATGTTGCTGCTGCGCCTCTGACAGTCATGCCTCGGCTTCCTCACGCTGGTGCTCTCTCTGCAAGCCTGGTATGCCCAGAGTACCAACAACCAAGGGCACCTCTTGGACTACAGAGGATTAAACCACAACTGTGGTTACACGATTTCTGAAAGAACATATCCTCACGAGGGTTTATTACACTTGAGTCTGATGTCTTTATGTTACTTATTTCTAGTGAACAATCCCTTTGTAGAAATAGCTAGAACAAAATTCAGGAAGGCAAATACCACTGTGTTCTGTTCATAGCCCAGTATTTTGTTGAAAAAAACCCGCTTAGTTGTCTTTAAGAATAAAAAGATATCTTTCTTGTCAATCAATTTTTATTTAATTCCACTTTGACTACCCAGGACCTAAAAGTGGCAGGAGTCCTTATACTTGATTAAAATGACAAAAGAGACCACTTGGGCTATTATATTTAACACTTGTTATATCTTTGTATATTGAAACAGTTCAACAAATAGGAAAACAAACTTTTGCTCTGTATAAGTTACTGCAGTTCCATCTAGCATGAACAGGAGTTTTTTTTTTTCATACTACACAACCTTCACCATGTTAATCACAACATATTAACCACAGAAAGCAAACACTTCTCTGTGTCTTGATCCCCATGGCTGAGCCTGATTTGTGATGTTCTGTTGAAAGCAAAATATACCAACTCACAAAACACAGGGTGTTCATCAGCAACACAACGTACGAACTTTGCCTTCAGATTAAACATGGAAGGTATTTCTTCATAAATACATCTACTTTTAAAAACTGCAGCAACTCTGTACTTATTCATAACCTATTCACATGGGACGGCAAGGGGCAAATTTGCAACAATTCTTAATAAATTTAAATAAAAGGCAACAGAAGTGATCCTGAGGGTGGCTTCAAAAAAATTAAAGTTCACTCAAGCATCAGCTGGATTCCACATAAAACAAGAATTAGGCAAGCACTCTTTTGAATGCTGAAAACAAGCTGGTCTTGGTTGCAAAGTTCTCACAAGAACGGAATTGGAAGGCAAAAGTTCTTGTCATTACAAATGTAGATAAAACAAATGATCATTAATATACCAAAAGTCCAGATGCTACAGCTGCAATATAAATTAGCACTCAAAATACGCTCTAACTTGTTATTTGTGAGAGACTGCATTTTAGTACAGAGGAAAACTCTTCAACATTTTCTTCTACTTACACGACAGGCCCTGCTGCTTTAGGAGACCGCCACGCTCTGCGCAAGTTCTTGGAAAGAATACGGCATCTGCCCAGGAGAACAAGCAAAGCTGGCTGCACGCTCGGCCGTCTGCAGGACACGCTCCAAATCCAGCGCTTCTCTGGCTAACATTAGGCAGTTCTGCCCTTGTTCCAACACCGACTGAACCATCCTTTTGCACAGGCAGCCAGCCCAATCTTGCTCCCATCTTTCCATCCCGCTGCCACCACTGCCCAGGTCAAGGTGGCAGGTCAAGCTGTGCAAAGCCACTCGGGCCTCCCCTCCCAGCACTAAACCCGAGCATGCAAAGCACCGCTACTTCCTCAGTGAGATAAACCGCCCACTTTATCCCATCAAAAATAAACCAAACCCGGGCAACTGAACGCAGGCAAATCGGTCCCTGAACACAGCCAAAGCCAGGAAGGAAGACAGACCCATGCAACACTTTGCCAGCTGTCCACATACAGCCTCCGCTGCCTACGGGGACAAAAAGTGCCGACTGAACGGCGCTACTCTTCCGAAAGCAGCTTCCCCGCTGCCACTCGCGCACCTGAACACGCTTCAGCACCGCGGCTTCACCCCGCACACCCGGCCGACACTCCAGCGCACCCCGGCTCCCTCAGCCCCTTCTCCACGGATTTCCCTTGGCCCTTAAACAACCCCGGCCCGAGGGAGCTCCACCACCGCCTGTACCACCAAAGGGCCGGTGGGATAAAACCCAGACCCCGCCCGAGGGCCGGCGGCGCCGCCACGGCCGGAGGTCTTCGGGCCCCCCCAGGCCCGAAGGGAGAGCCGGAGCACAGCAGCGGCCACCCGGCAAGGCCCCCCCGCCGTGCTGCACGGCGCTCCCCGCGGAGCCGGCGGTGGGGGCGCGGGAGGGGAAGCGCGGCCCGTCCATCCCGGGAACGGCGCAGGGCCCAGGCGGGAGGAGGAGCAGCAGCCCCACGAGTGGGACCGCTACCCGGAAGCGGAAGGAGCCCCACGCCAATCGCCCGCCCCCCGCCGGGCATCCAGAGGAAAGCCCCGCCCCGCAGCAGTCTGACCAATCGCGTCCGCGGGGGGGCGGGGTTAAGAGGTCCGCCTTAGATTGACAGTTTTCTCTTCCAATGCGGCCGCAGCAGCTCTGTTCCCTCCACTAGGAAAGCGAAGCCTCCTCAGGGTTGCTGGGCGGGACAAGTTTCGCTGTATCTCGGCTCTATTGGCTGTCGGTGCTGACTGGCGGGTGCCTGCACCAATGCGAGGGACGCTCCCCGGCGGCCCGTCCCTCCGCGGGCGGTGCGGGCGCGGTGCGGCGGTGCTGGCGGCGGGGCGATGAGCGCGGCGGTGCGGGCCGGGTGGCGGATCGGGGCCGCCGCCGCCGCTCTGCGGGGCCGGGCCGGGCGCCCGCTCAGCCAGGCGGCCGGGGAGGGCGGCGGGGCTGAGGGCGGCGGCGGCTCGGGGTCGCGGGAGGCGGTGGAGCGGTTGGTGCGGGAGCACCCCGTGGTGGTGTTCATGAAGGGCAGCCCGGCGCAGCCGCTCTGCGGCTTCAGCAACGCCGTGGTGCAGATCCTGCGGCTGCACGGCGTGGAGGATTATCGCGCCCACGACGTGCTACAGGACCCCGACCTCCGCCAAGGTCAGCGCCGGGCCGAGCCGGGGTCACCTCTGGGTGCCGCGTCCCCGGGGCCTGTGCAGCCCGGGGCGGCTCCTGGTGGGGGCCGGGGCCGGGGCCAGTCCCCCTGTGGGAAGGGCCGTCGGGAGCTGCCGGGGGGTCGGGCTTGCCTTAACGCCCCTGACTTCGAGCACTGTGGGAGCGGCCCCTGCCCGCTTGTCCCACCTGTAACTTGCCTCTTCTTGCTTTGTTGGGTGGGCTGGGTTGGGCTGTTTTTTTTTAACGAGGCCAGCATCGTGGGGAGAAGGGCAACGGAGCTGGGGAAGGGTCTGGAGCACATGTTCTGTGAGGAGCGGCTGAGGGAGTTTAGCAGTGTTTAACCTGGAGAAGAGGAGGCTCACGGGTGACCTTACCATTTTTTACAATTACATGAAAGGAGGTTGTAGGCAGGTGGGGATCGGCTTCTTCTCCCCGGCAACAAGCGGCAGGATGAGAGGACAGTCTTAAGTTGTGCCAGGGGAGCTTTAGGTTGGATGCTAAGAGGAATTTTTTCACAGAAAGGGTGTTTAGACATTGGGATGGGCTGCCCACGGAGGTGTTGGAGTCACCACCCTTGGAGATGTTTAAGGAAAGACTGGACATGGCACGTAGTGCCAGGGTCCTGTTGGTAAGGTGATGTTCAGTCCTGGGTTGGACTCGGATGATCTCAGAGGTCTTTCCTCACCTAATTAATTCTGTGATTCTGTTTGGCTATTAGTAGAACTGGAAGTGTATTGCAGAGATGTGCCATTGAGGTTGCTGCCCGAACGCCCTGGTTTGGTTTTTGTGAACCTCCCTGTGTCCAAGAGGTCTCAGTTATCAGCAGAGCACAGCTGTGTATGCAGGGTGATGCTTGGAGATCAGGCTCTTTGTGCCACACTGCCTTGCCTGGTTCAGAGATAGAGAGCTGCATTAAAGACCCTTGAAATACTTCGTTATCAGGTTTTGTCTTTCCTGTGAACAGTATGGTGAAATTTCATGTATGGCTTGGACTTGTACTACTTCATTCCCAGCTGGTACTGCCTGCTGGGATTCTCTTGATAAAGTACAAAATTATGCTAATCATTTGCACAAGAAGTATTTAGTAATAGTTTCACCATTACTGCTCAAGTGGTAGTAGCTATTCTGTATTAGATTTTTTTTGCCAGTTGTGGAAAGCTAGTAATCTGTTCTGGTAATGCTTTTCATCTTTCCCTCTTCAATGTGCACAGCTGACTGTTGAGGTTCTATGTAGTTATTTGAGAAAGTTTTAAAACAAAAAAAAAAATATACAAGTACATAGTATTTGGTCTTGCAGGTGCATGGCATTAACAGTTCTTGCCCAGAATACATTAAAATGTGCTGTAAAGTCACATGCTGGCATGTATCAGGTGACTTTGTTCTCCTTTATTTTTGGTGTCATCTGACTAATTCTATTTTTCATTAGCTCTTAGCTAAAAGCCCAATTTTTCCAGTCCTTGTTTGCTTTTCAGTTCACAGCTATAATAGTTGGTATGGTATAAAAGCTTAGATACTGGAATTTCTGCGTAATGACATCTTTTGTTAATGGAGGTTGGTTTTGTTCTAGTAAATCTTCCTCTGCCTTTGGCAAGTGAACAAATCATGGTAATATTCTAAACTGTGTTTACATATCTGAATTTATTAATTGTACAGTTTACTAGAACAAACTCATAAACTAAAAAGGAGGAAACAAAACCCTGAAATCAAACCATCAGCATTACACTTTTGGTTGAGGGGGCTTTCATGAGCCTGTGAGTGGGCAGTTCATTTGTAAGTTATAGTCTCTGACAACTTGACCATGTGAATAGATAGTATTTTCTTTCTGTGTAACTTCAATTTTTCCTCTGCAATTTTTCCTCCACAACTTGGGCTTGTGCTAGGTGATCAGAGAGGTTATTGCCCTCCTGGCTACCAGAGCTTTAAATTGAAATTAGTGTCTTGATCCAGCCCTCCAGTGTCTAAGCTACCTAGCATGAAGTTACGGAGTGTACCCTTGCACAATATCCTGCTGGTTCTCTGGTGTTTAAAGAAGTTGTTCTGTTCCTTTCCTTGCACCAGCTTTGGCACCTGTCCAGCTGTGCAGAGGGCTAGCTCAATTTATTAACTGGGTCACTGGGCCTGCAGGTTGAAGTAGCATTTTGTACTGTGAGCTGAGTGCCAGAGCCAGTACGAAGAATGGAGCCTTGAAGACTTGGGGAATGACACAGGTGTTCTCAAAGGCGGCAGAATTCTTGTGCTGCTTCAGCTGTATTACTTACTGCACACTAAAAAGCCAGGATGTGCCTGCTTCTGTGGGTGGCAATCTCTGACAGAGGGGAGAACAGGGCTGCTTGAAGTTGTAGTTCTGAGTTGCCAACTGTATTTCAGCAGTTACTGCCTGAAGGCCAGATCTGGCCTCGGGTGCCAAAAAGTTAGATATGCAGCATGTGAGCCTTTCCTAGGCGCTCTCTGTGAGCATAATCTGCACTGCATGCATGGGGGGTGTGGAATCTTTAGCTGTGAAAATACAAAGTACATCAACAAAAGACTGACCTGCAAGGAGATTGGTGTATGTGAGCTGGCCACCAGCTTTGTGTTCACCTGAACCTAACTTAAATGTTTGAATATATGTGTGCTTATACATTTGTAGTGTGGGCAAGCTGTTGGAGAGAGGCATGTGCCCGTCCTTCATTAGTGCTGATGCTGGCAAGAGAGTCTGAGGATTGGTAACTGGAGCTGGGGAGAGGGGTGCGAGTGTTCTGGGTACCTGTTTCAGTAGCTCTTTGCACTGACCCTGGTTTCATAGTTACCTTAAAGTGTTCTAGCACGGCTGTCAGACTGATCCCCTGACCTATGGAGTGTGGTTTTCCAAAGCAAATGGTGGTTCAGAGCAGAACCTGCAGCTTCTGAAGCACAGCAAGGAACCAATCTGCAGAGAGGGGGATGGAGATCCCTTGGGATGTTGTGTACTACCAAAAGAATCATCACAAATGTGCATCCCAAGTGCAGCAAGGGTAGCCAGGCTAACTTGCTTTAACACCACTGCAGCAGTGTCGGTAACTGCTGCCCTGAGGTAAGGCTTGGGTGGCCAGTGGAGGGAGTGTTCAGTTTGTGACCTGGTTGAGCCCCAGCACGGAGGCATTTAAAGCAGCTTGTCCAGCACATGAAATGCAGCACACAGAGCAGTTGAGCTTGATTGTATTCGTATTTTTATCTGAAGGTGGATAGGTCCTTGAAAGTACTATCAGTGCTTGTATGTGTGTGCAGTTGGGTGCTTGAAGAAAATATTTCTGTGGAAGAATTATTGGTGTAAATATTACCTTGGAATGCTTGTTAGCGGTAGGTTTATTGTGCAGAGCCTTGGTTCTCAATTCATGTTTAGCATTGCAGTATCTTAAGAAAAACAGGCCCTATTTCATATCTGCAGTGGCTCTTTGACCAGGGTCATCCTTAGGCATGTCTTAATCATGGAACACAGTTTTTCATTGAAACTTTGGCTTAAAAGATACGTAGGACAGTTTAAGCAGTTTCGGGTACTCAAAGGCCAAAAAGCATTTAAGAATAGTATTGTTAAATCAAGTTGACATCAAAGCTTAAAAGTTCTGCAAACTAATGAAGAAGTTACAGGTGGTGATGATGGAGGATGGATAGTTATGGGTTCCCTTTGGCCTTGATTTATATGCTAAACTTGCTATTTTGGGCTTACGAAACATTGGTTGCCCATGCACAAAATCTGACGTTAGCTGACGTACTTAGTGGTTAGGAACGCTTTGTCACAACAATTTTTTTTTCTAGTTTACTGTTACTTTAGTGGATTTTTAAAAGCATGTTATATTTTGCTAAGGGGAATTATTAGCTGTATTATATCTTTTATACATTAAAGTAACAATCCCGTTGTATATTTTTGCACTTAGACGTATTTATTAAAAAATAAAGTGGTTTAAGTTCCAACAGAGCAAGCATAATTTTCTTACATGGTTATTTTTTTACCTCGAGTATTTTGGGTTTTGCCTTTACAGTCTCTAGAGACTCAAATGTTTTCTAAGAGGAAAACAAGTTTTCTTGTGCTGTCAGCTATTCAGGCCTAATATTTGTTGATGGAGGGTTGGCTTCCAAGGTGAGTGGGCTCTGATGTTCTGAAAAGGTACCTCTGTAGGCTTAAGTTTGCTATATGGGCTTTCATGCCTTTGGCAGAAAAATTCCAGGCACTGCATTTTGAAAATACATAAAAATGTTGAATTCAAAACTTGTCATCCAATCAAGTGCTCATGGTTGTGTTATAAAAATAGGCAGCAGTAGGTTTTAGCTATTTCCTCTGCTACAGAAATAATGGCTTTGTGTGAAGGGTTATTTAAAAAGTGGCAAGTTAGATACAATGATTCTTCTGTGTAATTTTTTTGTGTGATGTTTAAGTGCAAGCTGGTTGCAGTGTGTATCAGCTGATCAGTTTATATTTTTGGGTGGTCTTACATTTGCCTTCTGTGAAGTACAGTTTTAAACTTTAATTCTGTACTTCATAATTGACTTGAGCTGTGTTTTGTTAAATGAGTACTTTTAAAGAGACTTCAGTCTCTGTGCCCCTCCCATGGGCTGTAAGGTCTGGCTGTGAAAGATAAAGCAATTTGAAATTCATAAGGCCTCTACAAGGGCAAATGTATCTTGCAATTGAAATTGCAGGAGTAAGTGTAACTGTATGAGTTCAGTAAGAACATAAAATTTTTTAAAGTCCCTCTGGGAAATATAACAGAAAATAAACAGTTCTCAATATTTTTCAATACTTTTCATTTCTGTAATTGATTGAAAGAGTCATGTTTTCTTGTTGGGAGTGAAAAAAGATGCTGTGTTTTTCCAGTTCCTGCTTGAAGTCAGTGTAAGAGCTGACTCCATATCTTTCAACCAACGTCTGAGTTGGAGTGAGAACCTCTAACATAGTTTTTTTCCTGATAGTGCTCATGTAACATAGATAACTTTTTGCCTTAATGGGAAAGAAATTCAAGTATCAATGGTAGAGTCAGGTGGAAGCCATGCATTCCTTTTAAAATACCATTCTATTAGGAGAAGGGGGAAACCTTTAATAATTTTTTTTTTCTTATTCAGGAATAAAAAACTACTCCAACTGGCCTACCATCCCACAAGTGTACCTCAATGGTGAATTTGTTGGTGGCTGTGATATACTCCTCCAGATGCATCAGAATGGAGATCTCGTAGAAGAGCTGAAGAAACTAGGAATCCGTTCAGCACTTCTGGATGCAGAAAAAGACCAAGAGAAAAAGTAAAATGAGCAAAAAAAAATGCTGTGACAGGAATAAAGCAAATCTTCGATAAGAACTTGTTACCCATAAAGCCTTACGTACTTTAGGTCAAAGAAGGCATCTGTTTGAACTGACACTAAGTGAATGTCTCTTGGTAAATGTAGTGATCTTGGTATTTTGATTTATGGGTATTGTGAAAATTCGAGTATAACCACTGCACTGTAAAGCAAACATTTGTGAAAGTTTGTGTTTTAAAAAAGAAAAAGTTCACTTCTAAAAGCACTCTTCTTCATTGAGGTAGGAGTAAACCAAAAGAACTAATAATATTTCTATGGATTTTATGTATGTGATTCTCTGTTCTTTGATACATGAACCTATACAAACAGTATTTGCATTCCCTTGCTTCTCTTGAAAAAGTGTTAAGTAAGAGTGCATCTGTTTTTCTGTTTAACTCCTGATGATAAGACTTCCTGAGAGCCTGTAAAACCTGTGTAATCACATACAATATAGGAGAAAAACAGTTTTCCAACAATATAGGAGAAAAAAGATTATATGAGAGTGCATGAAATATACTTTTATTCCAAAGGGTAAAAATAAACAGAACTTGTACAAATACATGTATAATGGTCATTATTACTTTGTAACTTTCTGATGGCTTTTAAAACTACTAAGAATTGTGCCTAAATATTTTATAAAACCTTTTCTACCTCTTGCAAAACAACTTTTCTCCCTGCTTATATACTTTGTGTATGGCAGTTCTGTGTTAGTGCTAAAATGTGGGAATTGTTTAAGGCTTCAGTATTCTACCTTGAAATAGTACAGGAGAATACTTCAGTTATTACAGTAATAATCTTGTATTATTTGCTTGTTGTCTTTTTATATTCGTTGTGTTTCCAAGTGTTTTCTCCTGGCTGATATGCTCAGGAGAATACAGTCTTCAAACATGAGATTTACAGATGAAATGTTCATGTGGGTAAGATGAGTGCAGCAGAGAGGTTACTGAATAGATAAATATTTCCTTGTGGAATGTCTCTGAAGTGTTCAGTTCCTACCTAACCACATTTCTCTAAATGAAAACAAATTATATTAACCAGTGTAGCTTCAGCTCTATAGCAGTACTGCTAAGGTTAAAAGCTAACCAAGCTATTTCTAAATGCAGTTGAATGAATATAAACCAGTTTGCATGTTAATTAGGCAAATGGTTGGAAATAAACTGTGTTTTATGTTGATTGTCTACAGTAGTTGCTCGTTATTTTAAATGACTAATGCAACTGATACTGCTTTTGATTTGAAGCCTAACATGTTTTCCACTGCATAGGGTAGAAAATGTGTTCTGGGGAAAGAAGAAATTATGAATGGTCAGTAAAAGAGAACAGGACTGGAACCTGTAGACAACAAAGAGATTTGATGCAAGTTCTGGTTCTAAATCTCTCCTGCTCACTTGAGCAAGCAGTGGAGAAACTTTACTAGAACATTCAGCACAGGATTTGCCAAACTGATAGCAGTAAGCTTGCTGTATAGTTGTAACGCAGTCAGTATCAGCAGGGTTAAATACAGTGTGTGTGTTGTGTGTACTCACTTGGTCACCACAGCGGGTCCATGGAGGTCACTGAGTGACCACAGTGTAGGAGGAAGTTCCACTCGGTGCAGTCACTTGTGGCTGTAAGGCATGGAAGAGTGAGTGCAAGATTTTTTCTGTTCATGTGCCACATTGCATTCGTGCTAAGCTTAAGGTATCGATGAAGGTTTGTTCTGAGCATTTGAATTAAATTAACTTTCTTACGGCTAATCACAAGTAGTTTTTGCCATTCTGAATGTAAAACAATGTTTAGAAAAAGAAGTAAATTTCAAAAGTCTTTGGTTATTTGTGTCGACCTATTGAAATGAATGTACACAGTAAACAAAAAGATAATGAAGAAAATTATTTTCTGCTTCAATGGTTAACTCTTAGTCTGGCTACAAAAGAAATCTATTAAAAAACCAATCCCCCAAATTTGCTGTTTCATAGATCTTTAGTCTTCTGCACAAGCTGAATATTTTCAGTAGTATCTGCTAGTAATTTAAGATAAAGGGAACTTTAGCATTGTCAGGTAGTCTTTATCCTCTATGCAGCATAATTTTTCTCCCAGTATGAGTTCCTGCTTTTAACAAAACATGGAAGTTTTTCTACTCTCTCTACTTTCTACCCCTCTTTAGTTTTTAATTATTTGATTAAACCTTTGCATAACATACACAGTAGTGTTTATATCAATCTCTGCATGACTGGAACATGTGATTGAGCAGGTAAAAGCAACAGTGATTCTGTAAAGTGTGTGTGACAGAGCCACAGAGTGGGGAATGAAACTGGGACTTCTGCCTGCATTCCCATCCAAGCCATACATTTCCTCTGTGCATGAGCAGTTGTTCTGCATTTATAAAAATGATCATTTTAATCCAGCTGCAATTAAAAAAATGACCATCTACTTAAATTGTAAAGCTTCAGATGCTCACAAAGAGCTTTCTTTTGTTGAATGAGAGTATTTTCCCCAAGAAGCTAGTTCTAGGGGATCATTTTAGAAGGTGGGCAGTATTGTGCACTCTGCTCATCCTCTGCTGTCCCTCAAACTAGAGGCAAAAGGGAGCGTGTGCTTCCAATCCCAAAGGGATGACACAGGTAAACTTGATTTTTTTGAGGAAGAAACCCATGCCTCTCTTGAGGAGAGATTGGCACCTGCTTTTCTCATGCTCTTAGGCAGTGAGAGAAAGCAACTGATAATACTGGAGTGTGGGGTGACAATGAGTTTGCTGAGCTAATACTGGGGGGCTGGTGCCAGCTGGAAGGATCCGTGAGGAGTCCTTGGTCAGGATTTGATGGGTTCTGTGGAGGAAAGGGTGGCTTTTTTTCTCTCCAGGAGGAGCAGCTTGTCAAGGGAGGTGAGGGAGAGGTTGGAGGAAGCTGGTACTGCTGCTAGTTCTTCCCGGATTCCTCTGCCATAAAATGAAGACCAGATGTAACAGTGGTCAAGAGCGCACCATGGGAAGGCCGGCTGAAGCTGCTGAGGACAGCCAAGAGCAAAGATGGGGACATGCCCTTGCCATCTTTGGCGAAGAGAGAGGCAAAACTGCCTGGTCTCGAGTTGGGTCTGCTGTGGTAAGGACAGGGCAGGCCTCAGGGCTGTGCAGGAGCGTTGCCACCTGCAGGGCGTCTATGGATCAAGGTTGGGTGTGTGGAGCTGCCAGTCCCTTTCCTGGTCTTTGTGTTCTTGTGTATTGTGCCGGGCAGGAATTCCGGCTGGCTGCTCCTCTGGTGAGGTGCTGCTGGATCCATCTTGGTTGGATTGCCCTGCTGAGAGCTTACAGTAAGATACTTGTGAATGCATGTAAGCTTATGTAAGATTGTTAGTCTATTATAAGGTTGTAGTATGAGTGCCAAACCGGAAACCAGTACCATAATTATTTACATTTTATTCTGAGGATGCCCTTGGTGTTGCTGCTGTGCTAAAAGGCTGAACTGAGTGAACCAACCTCTTCACCGGATCATAAACTAAGCTTATCTTCTGCATTTGTTACCACTTCACACGTCTTAGATATGAAACAAAGTGCTTTGGTTTAAGCAAATGAGATAGTTTGTATTCCAAAGCTGATCTACTGTCTTAAACCTTCACCAAAGGCGAGATAAGGTTTCTTTGCTCTTCTTGAACTGGTCCTGGTGAGGAGCAGAAGGAGGCAGGTTACAAACACTTGCTATTGTTCTGTTGATTTTGATTTGGGAGCATTAAAATCAATTAACACAAAAGTTGTTTCCCTGAGAAAACAGCAGTTAACAACTCAGGGCATATTAATGGGTTACACAGTGTGTTTCTGAGCCCTAATGACTTCCTTGCCTTAATTTTGCTAGTGAATGTTTGGACATGGTCAATACTCTTGTCTGCTCCAAAAAAAAAATTTGCACCATCTAAATGCCCTGAAATACTTAAGTGCCTTTATTTTAGGTCTGACAACATGTAGGTTTATTTTCATGTTCTCACTCAGTTCTCTGGTTCTCTTTAAAAAGCGGGCTAGAAATCTTTGGCAGGACTTTTCTGGGAGTTAGTCAATGTGCATAGAAAACAATCGAGCTTGGGAGCACGAAATCAAAGAATTGTACCAAGGAAAATATCTCCTGAGCTGTCACCAAGAATCCCAGTAAGACCCTGGCAATGCCTGCATCTAAAAAGAGCAATATTAAAAAGCAGAGCTGGCAGCCTGATCAATAAATCCCTGTCTAATCTGATTCGCATGTCGCTTCTGCAGAAACCAGATCTTACACAGGGGTGTTCAATATCCATATTACAGGACTGTGTAGGAGAAAACCACTCATTAGTTATGAGATATGTATTACCTGTAAGGAGTCTGTGAGTAAAGGTGGAAAGACAACAAGGAAAGGTAAAGGGAGTGGGAAGGGTTTGGATTGTTAATGGTGCTGGGTGGCAGGGTGAGCTTGTTTTTTGGCTGAAAGGGTTGAGAGGAACACACTACTCTGTAAAGGGCTGTGGTTCATTTTCTGGTCTTGGCTTTTTCTTTGGGATGCTGTTTCATTTAATAGCTTGGTCAAAGCAGTGCTGTCTCTGATGTGACCTGATCATGGCTATAGAAAGTCCTCACAGATTTAACTACTTGAAGTTTTTCCTGGAATCTCCCAGGGAAAGCAGGTTTTAATTACACAGAAAATAGAACTAAAATAGCTAAGTGGATTCAGGTTTTATTTTAAATTTTTTTTTTTTTATCATCCAGCTTCTTGTTATGCCTTGTTTCTCTGGAAGTGAGGGAGTAGGCCAGGAGCAAAGGGTTTTAGTTAGAAAGACCTTGGTACTCCATGGTTGTCATAGGGTGTAACTGAGATGAATTCACAGTGCTGTATGCAATCAACAAGCATTTGTATCTTCCCAGTTTTGAGGATCACATCTTAATTGGACAACAGAAATGCTGGCAGAACAGCAGGCTGCTGGCTTATACTCCATTTTCAAGAAGAAACAAAACCTCTTAAGGGTGACTTTTATTCTCAAATGACATTAATGTTTTAAGAGTTTTAGAATCAAAGTAAATAAACAAACAAACTAAACATCCTTAAAGATGGAGGGAGTCTCTAGAAACTTTTTTCTAGCTGTAGAAATACATGTTGTAATCTCCAAAGGAGCTTGTTTACCTTAAGTATGTGCAGGTGGTGATGGTTTATAACTAAGTAAGAAGAATCCAAAGGCCAAGTTCAATATGAATTTTGAAACAACTTTGCCAGTGAAAGACGTTAATTTAGCAAACAACAGGGACAATTATATTTTTCTTTTCACTGTTGCAGTAGTTTTACATAAAAAGCCATGAGACTACTCCTGCACAGGTACAGGTGTGTATGTCTGTATTTATAGTTACATGTTGTCGCTTCTAACTTAAAGCATGCACAAGGGACCTACTTGGCGTCTTTTAAAAATGAGCTTCCCTAAAATTTTGCCAGGCATTTAATGGTAAATTAAGTTAAAAGGGGATTTGGAGGAGTGTTGAATTAAAAAAAAATATCATTGACTTACACTTTTTTTGCCTGTTATATAAGCACAGATTTCAAAGCCTGAAGGATTTTATGTACAATTTAGCCTCAAAGCAGTGAAACAAATCTTCACTTTGCAGACTAATGAAAACTGAAATACAGAAGTGATTTGTTACTTGTATGGTAATAGCTATAGAGAGAATAAAGTTTTGGAGCCCTTAGTCTTAAGCTTATAATCCAGTGAGTGAAAACCACGTGCTTTTATCGGGGGTATCTCAACAAGCATTTTAGAGCTTTCAAATACACACTACAAGGAGTATCTTTGAAATACTACGTGGCAGACAGGATTTCCCCTTTGAGTGGTAATACTACGAAATCTACCATTTCTGCTCTTTTCCATCATTTCACTTGTCTAAACTCTAAACAGCTCTTCAAGTAGATTTTTTTATTTTCGTGAAGGAAATATAGGTATTCTCTGAGAAGCAGCACTTTTTAAGTACTTCAAAGAGGATGTGCTCCATGAAGACTGGGTACATATTTAAACCTTCACAGCTCAGGAAGAGAGCAGATTTAGGGCTGGTATTCACGAGAGTCTTGTGCTGCTGATTTAAAAAATATACAGATTCTAGAAATATTCAGTATATCATTTATTTACTCATCCATATGTGATACTTCATGAGAGGCAAGCAATAGGAGGTGAAAGGAAACAATTGCAAAAATACTGATAGTGCCTGAAAGGAAAGCAAATAAACGAAACACTTTCATTGATGGCAGAGGAAAGCAGTGGAGGCTCTTCTCGGGGAGATGCTCGGGGATGAGCTGCCGGCAGCCGGGCGAGCGGCCGAGGCTACCCAGGAGATGGTGCTGTTGGACCGCGGAAGCGGCACAGCCCTGACCCAGAAGCATCTTTCAATGCGGTCCTCCCTTGTTTTCCATCTGTGTTGCACGTTACTCTTTGGGGTCCTGGTTTTCTTTTGGGAGAAGAAGGTGTCGGTGTTAACCAGGCGCGCATCGCGGTCCGGTGTGCGATGCCATTCCCAGCCAGCCAGCCCTGCGCCCTCGGTGGAGATGACGGCAGTGCTTGAAGGCGATGCTTTTCGCCGGGACTGCGTGGCTGGCGAGATGGTAACGCCGAGGCGGGGAGCAGCTTCACAGCTCACTGCCCTCACCGGAGCCACCGCCTGAGCAGCGCTGTGCCCCAGCCAGGCGCTCGCCGGGAGCCCGCAGCCTCGCTGCCTCGCGTGGGGAGCAGCACGCCCGCTCCGGGGGCTCCTCGGGGACCCGCCAGCTTCCCAGCCAGCTTCCCTGCCAGCTTCCCTGCCAGCTTCCCTGCCAGCTTCCCTGCGCCATCCTCGGGGCGGCCCGTCCCGCGCACACGTGTCTGGCAAAGGTAAGCGCGGGGGCGGCTCTGCGGCCGCACGGCGCGGGCGCGCCCGGGGCGGCGCGGGGCGAGCGCGGGGCGAGCGCGGGGCGAGCGCGGGGCGAGCGCGGGGCGCGCCGGGCGAGGGGCGCGCAGCTCCCGGGCACCCTCCCCGTGTCTCGGCACACGAGGCACTCGCCTCCCGCCGGCACCCGGGCACCTGTGGGCCTGCGAGTGCGAAGGTCTGCGGGCAGTTCAGGGTGGGAAGATCTGAGGTGGCGAAGGGGAATTTGGGTTTCTTTCCGTCCAGAGTGTCTCAGCAGAGCAAGAGGTCAGATGGTTGTGGTGACGTTTTCTGTCGATTTGCTGTTTTATTAGCATCCTCTCATCTCATTTGGTTCAGAGGCTTCAAATCTGGCCAGAAAAGATCAGCAGGAACCGAAACAGGTTAGTGGATGCCCTGGGAGTGACTGTAGCAACATGAAGTCAGCAGACTGGGTACTTGAAGAATATTTAATAGAAGGGAACATCAAAGGCCTCTCCCCAGTTGCAGGAGGGCTTCTGTCTCTGAGTATTTCTGCATGTGTAACCAGGCAGTGACCAGGGTTTTATACGTGATATAAATCTAATTCCCCAATTCTTCAGCCTGAGGTCTTTTCTATCTGAATGGGTATAACCAAAATAAGGTCTTCCTACATGCAGGCAGAGAGGCCAAAAGCAAACCTCCTGCAGGTATCTGGGTGGGTTACAAGGCCTCCCTAATTGCAGCCACCATCGTGCTATGAGCCATTTTGAGTTTATTGCACCCATCTCTCTGTGGCTGAAGTGAGCATGGCCAGTAGCGGAGGTGAAGTGGCCGGTGAGGAAAGAGCCATCACAGAGAGGATGGCCAAACCTCTCTTGAAGTAGATCCACTGGGGAGGCCAGTGGTGTAAGGATTTGAGAATTATGTGTGTTGTCCTGCATTTCTACTCCTGTCTTTTTAAATCATTAACAGCAATTCAATGGCCAGTGGTAGGATTCTAATTTTTTTTTCTTAAGAATAAATGATTTAAAGATCAGCTGACACTTCATGGGGGCTTTTGCTACATGAGTAATGATTTGGCATAAGCTGGGTAGGGAAGCAATGGAGAAACTCTGCTGTCCAGCCGTGTTTAGGTGTGTCAGCAGAAGGAAACCAGAAGAAAATACTAAAGAACAGCAATTCAGGAAGGAGTATAACTAGCCCAAAGCAAGCCTGTTCAAATTCCTTTGCTTTTTATGTGAACTTGAGGTACAGTTCAGCTCACTCTGCTGAACAAGTGTCAAGTTTTCAGGCAGGAGCTGGATGTTCCTTGGGCCTGAGGAGTGTACTGTGAGCAGGAAATGACTCAGTGCTCAGGCCACAACTTTAACGTGGTCCTGCACATCTCTGTCTCAGAAAGATAAGCTCTTCCTACATACTGAAGAGGAGTCTCAGCAGGCATCAGACAGGAAGTTAAACACATTTTTTTAGGGACCATTTTGCACTGAGCTTATGGATAAAACAAAGTACTTAGGATCAGCGTACTGACTCAAACCTAGGAGACCTCTCTGCTCTGAGACCCCAAACCACCAAGCACTAGTGTCCGGCCTCCTTCCACCCCAGAAGCTTTGCAGTTCTTTCTGAGCCAGGAACCCCATCCCAACAAGTGGAAGTGTGCCCTCTTCCCTCCTAGTTCCCTGCCAGGTGGCTGAGTGCTTCATTTGAGATGGGCAGCCATGGCTTGACCTCCCTCCCATGCAGCCTTTCCATGTCTGGAAGAAAGTGCTCTAGTCACTGCACCATTGCAGACAAGCAGTTTCCAACACCACTGGTATGGATTACACACCCCAGGTTTGCCAGCTACTGTCCAATTACTGCTTCTGGAAAGTATTAAAACAGGGGGTAGGCGCCTTTTTTGCCAGCTTGGGCCAGAGCCATAAGTCAGTATGAAATTTCAGATCAAAATGCTGCCTTTTTTAGGTGCCTACATCCTGATATCCTGATTTTTGGTTCTTAATCAATATGCAGGAAGGAATTCAAGACAAGACTGCATCTGGGACTGCTAGCAGACATATTAATGTAATACAATCCTGTAGCTTAGTGGGAAATAAAGTACAAAAAAGTGACTGAAATTTCAGAGCATCTGGGTTTTGGTTATGTTGAGAGGATTTGTCAAGAAAGCTCCTGAGGGAAGAGTAGAAGAAGATGCCATGAATTCCACTTACGAACAATAATAGAGTCTGGAGGGCATGTATGTTGCCAACAACAGTAATACTGGGCAAGCAAAGAGGAAGTCAGTACAACTGAGTGTCAGGGAACCCTTCCAAATCTGAAAATCTAACCTTAGCTTTCCAATACAGTTGTTTATTACTTAGTGTAAAGATGAGATGAAAGGGAAATAAAAAGGAAGTATGGTGGACTGCAAAACACTAAAGTTATAAAATGAGAATGCTTCAGGTTTGTCAGTCACAAGAGCAGGAATAATTAACTAGTAGTTCAGAAACTGGATCACCGAAGATTAAAGGCAGAAATTAAAGAAGATAAAGACATTGCTGAGAATCGGAATGATTTGTTTTAAGCACTCTTCAGCACAGAGAATATCAGAGTGATACCTACTGGGACTTGCTCTTTTCTGGTAATCAAGATGTGTCAGAAGGAAGAGCTGGAACAAATCGATAATTTAAAAAGCAGCAAATCATCAGCTCCAGATGGTACATTGAAAAGTTTTGAAGGAGCTTAGTGTGAAATAGCTGATCTGCAGCAAAAATATGCCTTCCTTAATTAAAACCAGCTATTTCTCTGGAGAAGTGTAAGGTAACAGTTGTACCCAGAGTTAAAAACATGACTGAGATAATTTGAGGAAGCACACACTCTCTATACCCAGCTATACACTTGTGTTTTATAAGCTGGTTGAAGACAGAATATAAAGTAGGAAAAGAAAAAAAGAAAAATGATAGTATCTAAAGAGCAAGTTTCTGCAGGAAAGAGTCATGCCTCATCATTAATCTATTTTGACTCCAACTGGAACAGGCTTGTCATGGGCAAACAAGAAGGAACCACTGTAATTTAGATAAACCTCAAAGGACCTTTGGCCATACAGGATACTGTGAAACAAAGAGAGGGGAGCTTGCTGCAAATGTCTTGGCTGATGAGACTGTGTCAGGCTGCATGTCCAAAGAGCCCTGACCATCCGTAACATCTCCGTGCTGCGTCAGGCCTGTGACTTGTTCCTGCTCTGTGATGGTGTTATCCCACCCACGTGATGCCAAGCCCTGCTTTCAGCTGCCCTGGGAGGTGAGGAACCAATGAGGGGATGAGTGACCTGTTTCCAGCCTCTGAGGAAGCTTAGCAGAGGTTGTTTCTGTGTGTCTGACAGGCTCATGAGTCTGAAAAGGTGAACACTGTTGAGAAAGCTTACACACTGCTTTTAAATTTTAAGTCCCACAGAGGATGGAGAGGTTGCTCTGGGGAACTGCAGAAGGGCAGAAACTAGGAGCTGAGGAGCATCAGTGGCAGCTGTGGTGGGAAGCTCTTCCTGTGGGTAGCACCAAGGTAGCAGCTTTGTGGTGAAGGCATTCATGGGGAAAGAAAAATATGAACAAAAAAGTTAAGACCCTCCAGCTTGTTAGGTAAAGGCAGGGGCTGGCTGGCACAATGCTTTTTACCACTGTCACTCACTAAAAGCAGGTCTAGTACTACTTAAAGGAAAAAATGAATTTGGTTATAGCAAAATAGAAAATGAATATGACAAAGCATCTAATTTCAGAAGAAGAAACAAGGGGGAATGTATTAATTTTCTCTCCCAGTGCTATGCATGAATTAATTAGATACAATGTCAATATCAACATTGTTTAACAACAACCCTGTATGTTTATCATGAATACTCTGGACGAGCTGAGAGGAAAATCCATTGCCTTAGAGGGAATCCATAAGAATCCAAAACTTTATCCTTAACAACGTAGCTTTTTCCTATCTTAATTTTATGCAGATTGGGACTATTTGTGGACTCCTTATTGTGTTCTTTGTTCCCCCATCTTGCTTCAAAGATACCTCCCTGCTTCTATGCTGTCAGTGAAGGCTGACAAACTGACCACATCACTGGGACAAAATTTCAGTAGGATTCTGTGGAATAGCTTTAAAAAACCAAACAACCAAAACACCAAATCTTTAACAAGTATTTCATATTCAGAACCTTTTTTAATACAAATGTACAGTTTTCATCAACTTCAACCAGAGGTTTTTCACTCACTTAGGCAGACAACAGAACTACTACCTCCATCTTTCTCATTTGTTTTTGCCTGTCTCCATTTCTTCTGATCTCTTTTTCTATGTATTCTTCCTTCAGTCCTAGGCTCTTCCCTTCCCTGCCTCCCTCTCACTGGTGTGTAATGCTGCTGTTGCTCGTCTTCTTCTGTACCCACTCCTGCCTCCTCACAGCCTTGTCAGCTCACAGCTGTACCAACTCTGGTGCCCAGCCAGAGTCAATTATGCCAGCAGAGCTAATTAGAAGGCACAAGATGCTGCGCCTCATTCTTGAGACTTGTACAGCTCACCATCGCAGTGTGCTCTGCTGATTACGAAATACTGATTTATAGTAACAAAAATTATAACAAAAAAAATAGTTTAAAGGCTTCTGGAATAACCCTGCTGGTTTTACTCTTTCCTCTGCTTTGTGCAATTATTTTCATAGTAATAAGCTTTAGTATACAGCACTTCTAGGATTTCACTGGGTATTTGGTGGGGAACAGCATCAGACAGGAAATGCCTGGAGAAGTGCTGTATTTATGGATGATAAACTGGGCTGTAGATTTTAGAAAGAGTGTGTTTTGCCTTTTCCTTTAAATTTTCTTATGCAGTCACATAAGGGAGGAAAGGAGGGTGCAGAGGTGCCCAGGACACTTTTAAATTAGCTAATTTAGATGCAAAGTCAGTTTTGCCATGGCAGCATGGAGCAGAGCAGCATGGCTGATTCACTCATCTCCCCAGCAGTCCCGAGGGTCCCACTGCTCAGCTTTTCCAATGCTCTTTTCTGCAAGAAAAGTCTCCCCTCTCTGATGCCATGGGATGCTGTGGCTCATGTCATCACACAGCAATTCAGCTGCTTGATGTGACAGTTTGCTGATATACAGGCTTGTGGGCTTTTCCAGATGCAAGATCCACAGCAGAGATGAATTGCTAACGCTTCAGGGTCAGTAGGTTTGGGTCCTTTCTTTCCATTTATGAAAACACCCATAACTGTCAAAGCTCAAGAGAACTAAGACCCTACAAAAAACCTGAACCACTTGCACATCAATGCCATCAGCAAATACTTCTTTGAGCTGGTTTTCATGTCTGAGACTCAGACCAACATGCAGTGATCTTGTTATTTCTACATCAGCAGATTAGCAGACAGCTCTGACGTCTCTTCCCTTACCCAAAAGTACTTTGGGCTAGATAAAACAATAAGATCTTGGTGATGGTTGCCCAGAGCAGTTCTCAAAACCACTTTATTCATCATTAAGACAAAGAAAATTGTTCTCAGTCGCAGGACTATGGAGTAGGAAATAGAGATTATAGATACAGTCTGGGGGAAAAGCTTTGTGTTAATTATCATTAATGTCTTGTGAACTCCTCTAAGATGTCCAAGTTGTAACTGTTCAGCTGGGCTCCGCCTAGAAGAAAAATACATATATGTTTTCTGGTCATCCTACCAGAATAAGGCAAATTGTTACTGTGCAGTTTGTGATTACTTTTTTTCTTCCTGTCCCCTTCCCTCATGGCTGAAGGGTCCTTAGGTTGGTGGGCAAGTTGTTTTTCCTCACAAAAAAGCTGTAATAGGAGAGGGAGACTTCAAATCTCATGTTGAGGAGAATTCATCATATAGTTTTCTGTTTGGAGAAGCCAAAGTTAAAAGAAAATCAAATTTTTCTCAGAAGAGGCACATCATTTTGTCTGGTCAGCTATTGTGAGTTTGTTTTTCCCAAACTGCTGAGTTCAGCTGGAACTTTAGGTGCCTGGTCTCTTTGAAAATCATGCCCAGGACTTCCAAATCCAGGCAAAGGGCCATGGTGGTTTATACAGTAACTCTGGCACAGAGGATGAAATAGATCCTCTCTCTTTCAGAGGGACCTTCTTACTTCAAGGACTTTAGGGACTGTGAGTACTGAAACCTTGCTGTTAAAAGTCCCTTCTGCTTTGAGGTATTCCACTAGGGAGTGCAGTCTCCAAGTTCAGCACAAAATGGTGCAGTCCCAAATAGGACACTGCATCTGAGCCTGCTCTAGATTATTATCTGATACTATTATTTTTTCTTGTGGAGATCATAAAGAGTGCACGATGGAGCCCGGCAACATCTTTTCTAAAGAGTACTGGTATCTCGAGAATATGACAGGAACCTCTCAGTTTGAGGTTTATTAGGTAGCCAAATCCATGTTTCACTGTAGTGTAGTGGGGTTAATACTTCATTCTGTTCACTATCCTGCTTTGATTGGAATTTCAAATGCTAAATCTAATCTGACTACTGTAATTTTACCTCCTGGTTTTTATATGTCTGCTTCTAGTTGACCATGCTATGTTGCCATCTTGTTTTTTTTTTGCTTGGATGTCATTTAGATCTTCTGAAAACAAGTTCACTCTATTCTGGCATGCAGAACTTTCCCAGCGAGTCCCAGTGATTGATTTCTGGAGACTTACTTGACTTTGAGATCACATCCTGGAGGATGGTGGTATTGAGCTATAATTGGTTTCTCAGAGTTGATTTTCTCCTCCTATTAGTTCACAGAGCAGATGAGCGATTCACTCACTTAACTCTAGATTGGCTCATGAGATTGAAGAGCCCGTCCTTGCACTCATATTTTAAACATCTCCTGCTATTTCTTTATAAACAGGCAGTTGAATGATACTAAGTTTGAACCTTGTTTTCTTTACCATAATAATTACTTATTTTCTTTATCACATTGAAACACAGCTGAGAGCATCCAGAGTCTGGTGTAGGTGTTAAGACAATATGCTGTTCCAAACATGCTGCTTTTGTTGATATGCCCCACTGGAGCTCAGCAAATGTGTATTACCTTTATTAGCATGATAATACAAGTCCATATGCTTTCTGATGAAATTCAAAGAGGCACTTACATTTCTCTTCTGCTTGTAATTAGGGCAGAGCAGACAGTTCAGGAGGAGACCCTGACCTTTTACAGCAGTTTGTAGGGGGCTGTGGTCATGATGCCAGAGCAGGAATCATGAGACTCTTTAAGCTTTGTTAATAACTCTGCTGGAGTCCAGGACTCGGGTCCTGTTCCCCTTATATCAATGACTTAACCTAATTTTTTTAATCAATGGACTAACACTGATGAACCCACAGAGCAGGGCTTGTCCTTGAGCCTGTTTCTGCAGTGCCAGTGCCAAGTGACCAGAGACACTAGGTTTGTTTGTGCTGTCTGTGTGTCCTCCTTGGGAAAATGGGGAGTAAGTGGTGGGGGACACATGCTGAAAACCACTTTGCTGTGGTGCTGCTGTGTCCCAACCAGTGTGTAAAACCTGGGTAGGTTTAAATGTGAGTTAGGCAAACACTGGCATCTGCACGGAGTTGTCTGCATGTGAAACAGCTGTCTGTGCTCAGTTTGTAGTCAATGGTGGTTGGTCAGTCCTGCCAGAGTGGTCCAGAGAGGTGTCCAAGCATCAGGGGCTCAGTTCAAATGCTTAAACCTGCTTGTCTGGTGCCATTTGAGATGCCCTGGAGTAAGTGCGACATCCCCAGGGAGCTGAAGATTTAGCACAGGACTTTTGCTGTCCTGGAAGCTATAGGGCACACCAGACACCTCCAGCAGTCAATTTACACGTCAAACCTAGTTGTCTGCTTGAGGGTAGGCTGAAGTGCTCTCTAGGGTCTGCTCACTGTATCAGCAAACTCTCCCAGTGATTGCAGCCTGGACACAGCACTCACATGTAGACACCTGGATGGAAGCACCTTCACCTCCAGCTGCATCCAGTCCCTTATGGCTGAAGATACAGGTGTGGCTTCCACAGACATTTAGAGTTAAATATGTAGGTAAGCAACTCCAGAGAGCAAGGCATCCAGCCTATTTTTAATAGCTACTGTAGGAGCAAAAGAAGGGCCCTCTGAAAATGCCTTTCATCAAACTGGCTGCAGAGAGACACTGGGCATGTAGCTGTTTAACTTTCAGGTTAAGAAAGTGAAAAGCATCCCACCTATAGTTCAGATGTAATCCTCTTAACACCACTGACCCAGAAACAGTTTTCTCCAGTTACCTGCAGAAAAAGCCATACAGGAGACACGGTAATGATGTTTTGAACCTTGGGAGCAACTTGAATACTTCTGAACTTTGCAAAATGATGTTGACTTAAAGATAGCTGTAACTGAGCTGTGCACAAGATAAAAGCTTCCTGTTTTTTCCCTTCTCCAGATAATACTTTGCACCTTTTCAGCCCGAAAGATCTGTGGAAATGAGCATAGTTTCTCCCTCTATTTCCCTGGACAATTTCAGTCTTCACCACCTGGGTGGCGTTTTCTTACCCCTTCCTCCTATTTTCATTCTTTCTGAAAGACAAAAAGACCACACTTTCACTTGGATTGTTCTGGGAGGCGTACAAACCATGATGGCTGCTGTGGGATTGATGGGAGAAGTTTAGTGTGGGAGTAATGACATTTTCAAATTAAGGCTGGCTGACCCAGATGCTCTTTATAGAGGTATCTCATTTAGAAGCTTAAGTGAATTATATGGCCTAAGTTTTAAAAGGAGATGTGAGAGGAAAAACTGGGACAACTAAAAAAGTGCAGCAGCAGTGAATGTCTGAGAAGTGCAATAGAGACTGTATAAATCCACAATTCATCACCCTGGGGACATTTGAAAGTGGAAGTAATTGTAGAAAAGTAAAAGGTAAGTCTTCAATGGGTGTAGACTAAGTTAATTCCAGTGGGATTAATTTTACTTACATCAATGAGAATCCAGCTCTCACCAGTGTGGGCTGATGGCTCTGGTGAGAAGGTAATAGTGTCAACTTGATATATCATTAAACAATATTACTTTGCCTATGTAATTGTCCAAAATCTAATATTTTGCAGCTGTTTTTATTAGATTTAGCTTTTTATTTGTGTCTAGGTGGTGTGAATGACTGAAACTTTGAACAGAGCCCCCTTCTTTATTCTTGATTTCCAAATACATATATATGGAAAAGTGCACATTTATATATCAAGTAGAGTCTGTAGAGGTATTGGGATGAAAGAGCTAAGCAGATCTTGGCAATGAGCAGTTTCCTCATGGTCACTATTCTATGCTTAGATCCCTGCAGAGGGGCATGTGTATTTGTTTGGACTTCTAAGAAGATCAAGCAAAAAAAGGACACTGACAATTTGATGTCTGTTTCATGTGATGCCTTGTTCATAAAGATCCTAAATGACCTTAAAAATGCATAATGAAGAGAAGGTCAAAACACATGTGATGCCAGGAACAGTACCATGCTGCTGCAGTTCAGCATGGGCTGGGGATTTGCACAGGAGCCTGGTGGCAAAAGCAGGAACAGAGTTGAAATTCCTGGGTCTCGTCTCTCCACAAAGACAAGGCTCTCTGTAGCAGTCACCTACACACTCCAGGTTTCTCTTCACACATGCTGGCTGCTGCAGTCAGGAGTGCTGCCCAAAGCCATTACCAAGGTTTGCTTTGTGTGAAAAAACTGCAATGCCATCAGTGCTTGATTTGCTAGGTTGATGGGGTATGACTGCAGCATGAGCCCAGAAGTGAACTCCATTCCACTGGGGCCAGCAAGTTGCTGAGCTCATGTCCATTTGAGGAATCCTCTCCTGTTGGTGCCATGTGCTCCTGGGAGAGGCCCTGGCACCCTGTGGTCAGCCATGCCTAGTGATGGCCCCAGCTGTGTTCCCTGTCTCTAATTGTCATAACCTGGAGCTTGGAAGAGAGCGGAGATTATTTTGCTGGATGAATAGTATCCACTGTTCTTTGGAGGAACACCTGGGACAGTGTTGCATCCCAGAGAAGCTGCTGGCGGCAAGTGCCCAGAGGAAGGCAACAGGGATAGTTTTGGCAAACTGAAGTGGGAGATAACTTAAGCAGGTTTTGCAATGTAATTGGAAGTGTGATACTTCAAGTGAATTCGTCCATCTGTGTGCCTCCCTCAGCTCAGCCCTCTATACTTCTTTCTTTCTTTGAACCAGCACCAATATCTCTTACTTGCAAATTTTCATAGGCAGAATTTTATTAAAATAACCAGGAATCGAGGACTTCTGCCTTCACATCCTCTTTTAATGCTTCTTGTAATCGTTCGAGTTGATTTTTGCCCTCTCTTTGCTCCTCCAGATGCTGTCACAGCTTTTACGTCAGTACAAAGCTTAGGCAACCTCACCAATCAGTCACCCTGCCTTGGGGCAGCAGGTGCCTCAGGAGGTGTTATTTGCTGGAAGGAGAGATTTCACTTGGGTTAGGATGATGGGAAGAACAGCTGATGTTGGCAGTGGGATTGGAGGAAAATGATGGTTCCGTGCACATTGGGGTTGGCTAATGCTGTCACAAGAAAATGTCTCTCTTTTGGAATTCATCTGACAAGCGAAACCACCTTCACTATTAGTTTGGATCATGACAGGAAAAGAAACTCTCCTATATAGAGGACACTTCTTGTCCTTTGCTTATGTAAGTCAGAGCTATGGCTTCTGGGCTCTCACTGAATGCCTTCTTTTCTCTGTACTTTTCCAGCTCATTTGATACAGTTTTGAATTGTGGGTTGTTGGGGTTTTTTAAGGTTTTTAAAAAAAGATATATTAATTACACAAATGCTTGGTGGAGAGCAATGCTCATGTCAAAAGGTTTAAGCTTTGGGTTTAATTTGGATGAATGCCTGAAATTTAGCTCTGAACCAGGGGCAGTCTTTGAATTTATAAATACTAATATCCACCTGAGATTCTGGTCCAAAGCAAGAGCAAGACTTTTATTCTGTTCAGGTTCCTCATCTCTGCTTATCACCATAGCAAATTAGGCCTTTTCAGGCAAGCAACAAGTGGTATGACTAACAACCTTGTAGCGCTTATTCTTTATTCCCAGCAGTTTCAGTGAGAACAGCCAAGGTCTGGCCATTCTGGCCAAGGACTTAAAATAAGTATTTGATACTTTTGAGAACTCTTACAAATTTTAATACAAATTATTTTTCTTTGGGAGTTTGTCTGCTCTTGGCTGGCCCGGGTTAACCAAGTATAGGGAACAGGTTCAGGATCCTTCCCATTCCCCAAAACTGTGGGGTGAGTGAGTGTCCATAACAGGTATTTAGCCACAGAAGTCAGTGCCTGGGAACAGAGTGATCAAATAAGATAAATTGGAATGATAAATCAGCTGAAAGGGTGACAATAGGATAGGAATAACACTTTAGTTATGGTAAAATTGTAGAAGTTAAAATGTTCATGCATTTAAAAATTAGGAATTTATGTTTTCTTGCTGTCTTGAATAGGATTTAGAATGACATTGAACAGGTTAGTGAAACCTGGATTTAGGATTTTGTATATGATAAAGTTAGGTAACCCAGCAGGGATTTTTTCTGACTAATTGGTAGGACTGTGGGTGGAAATGTCTGTGTTACTGTGTGCTGTGTAAGCAAGCACATCTGCTTGCTGCACTCTGCTGTTCCCCGAATTCATGTTCTTATACGTGTATGCTGATTCCTGTTCCAACACAGATAAAGCCATGCTGCAATCTCTTGGTAACAGGCTGTCTGGGTGGGCTTGGGAATTTCCACCTTATGGTAAAGTCGGAAATGTCACCAAGGCAGGGCATTTTGTGCTAGGTGGAGGATTCTGTTTCCAGTGTAAAGAAAGACAAGACAAACAAAACGTCACCTGTGTGGTTCCCATACACACTTGGTCTGAGCACAGGGCTGAAGGTATCCAGCTGTATGGTAGACTGCAGGAACTCTATTTTCACCTGCAAAAGGTGAGCAGAATGGGGAGCTTCTTTTCTTAACCACCCATGATTGAATACTGTTAGTATTTAATACTTGTCTTGAATCTCAGATAATTGCTAAACTGCTGAACTGCTGTCTCAACTTATCCACACGCAATTAACAATATTGATCACCCTACACTGACCTTGAGAGTTAATAACTGGTTTTTTCCTTAGTTTCCCTTGATGAGTGGTGCTTTGTATATGCCAACTTATAATTTTGTCAAGGTGTCAGATCACAGGGTCTGATCCTGCAGACACTGAAATGCAAACAGTGCTTTCTGCAATGGCTGTTTCTTTGGGACCAAAAAGAATATTTATGTCTAGGCTGAGAAAAAGAAGTACTTTTTTATTTTTACAGGATTTTGCCTGGAGGGAAGCCTATACAAATATCTGTGTATGAACCAAATTACTTGAAAGCTGTGTAGGATACCTGCACAAAGATTTGAGGCTCCAAAAGCCTGGCCTTATTTTCTCCATCAAATAATTAGGTGGTTCTTTTCTCTGTCTAATGATAAAGTGTTTCTGTTTTTCCCAAAAAATCCTTTCCCAAAGTAAACACCCTGGTTAAGACATAGAGAGATAATTGAGGCAATTTATTTGTCTCATCTCATTTGGAGAGACATTTAGAAGTCTTTTTGCTCTAGGTAATCTGAACAACATCTTTTTCCCGATTACCTTGAACAAACTGAAGAATTAATTTATGGTTATCTTTTACTAATAGGCTTCCCTACTTGCCTAATCCACATCTTACTAGTATTATCTGATAATGAATCAACAGTACTGCTCCCGTTTTGTATGACATTTTTTTCTTAGACTCCTGCTGCACTACGTGCCTTTTTGCTTGCACATGTGCCTCTGCTGAGATCCCTAACAGAAGGATCAGAACTACTGCAGGCCTAGAAACAGAGAATCTAGCAAAAAAGGTTCTGCTAAAGTCTCTGAAATATTTTTATTCTCTGCTGCAGAGAAAATCAAACAGATCTGGAATGTGTGAAGTGGCACTTCCAACCCAGAGCTTGGCATCACTGAGGAAAGCTTTGCAGGGCTATATTATCCAAGAGACACATAGCGAGGGAGTTTGGGGGAAGAAATCCGCCCCCACATCGGTTTTCTCACATCAGCACTAACACTCATTGGTGGAGCAGTACGTGGGAAAGGTGTGTGATAATCTCGCTGCTCCTTCTGCAGAGCAAATGGAGCACATTGTCCCGTAACAGCCGCCACTCAGCACTTTAGCACTGGTTTGCCTTCCCCATGGACACATGTAACTGCCCCCTTCCTTTGGACAACTGTCATCATCTGAAAACACCTTATCTTTGTAAAAAACATCTTGATAAACTCTTCAAACACCGCCTCTTTCCTGCATTTGTACTCATTCACCCTCTCCCCATTGCCTCCTCAGCTAAAGCAGATTATTGCAAAATCCATTTAAAAAACACGGCAGTTTTATACTGAAAGATATCTAGAGGGCAGCAAATCCAGAGGGAAATCTCATCCTTCAGTGCAAGTGAAACCTCCTCTTTTATTTAATTTCTGAAAAATCAAACACAGAGTTACATAAAGCTTTTTTTTTTTCTCTCTCTCTCCACAAAGCAGCAGGAATAATAAGATATCTCTATGAGGTTGAGATATAATCATACCTGGGAGCAAATTTTTAATTTGATTAAAGCTTACAGTACTGGGCAAAGCCTCTAAGTTCAGGTGTGAGTTATGAAGAAACTGCTCGGCCATCCATAATCCCATCTGAAAGCAAATGTATTTTTAGAGTATTGCTGTGTGACACGGAATGCTCCTGAGTTATTTGTGTATAACTGTGCTTGATGTGAAGGATATATTTAATTTAGTATTAAGATTGTGTTATTGACTGCAATTCCATTTTCCTTCATGTTTGGTTCAAACTGTAGTTGGCCAAACAGTAGCTGGGTTCCATTTAACTGTTGGCAATGGAAATCAAGACTTCTGTGACATCTTGCTCTATTGCATACTGCCTTCTTCAGCACATTTTGACACCCTTTGAGAAGTGTTTCTGCAATTACCCTTCCTGATTTTCATCACCAACACTTGATGTGTACATGATGGAAATCTCTGTATGATGTCCCTAACATCTTATGTTTGGCACTTGAGGTTTGGAACTTGGCCATCAAGGAGTGATCAGAATGCTTAAAAAAAAGGAGGAAGTTTAAAAATAGCCGTGCTAATGGTTTGAGTTTTTACTCAATTTTTGAAGATTTTCACTTTAATTGTGTATGAAAAACTGGCATCTGCATGTTGAAAGATGCAACTGGATGCAAACCAGTGCAACTTTTTGTGGACACTGTCAGTAACTACAGGGAAAAGCAGATAAGCTCCTTTGAGCACACTTGGGAGTACTAATGCCTAAATGTCAGAAGGTACATCTCCCGTTCCTCGCTTTCTGAAGTTGCAAAATGGGGTTAATGAACTGACCTCCTTTGGCCTGACATTTACTTTTACATTCACTGATGACAAATGTGGTATGAGAGTGGATGAGGATTGGGACTGTGTGATGACTGCTTTTGCTGGAGACTATGCCTGAAATGAGAAGGATTTGTGTGGTACCTGATAGCATTTACGGCAAAGGCCGTACAAGAGCACAGGCAATTTCCTGCTAGTTGCTATTCTTCGGATGTACAACCCCCTTTTCCTGTCTCATACATGTGGTGATTTTGCATAGCTAGAATTACATTAGCACTGAAATATGAGGGAATTTTTGTCACTAGAATAGTCAGTTGTTACCGAATATGCAAAAGGTATCACCTTCCTTACTATCTCTGCCATCTCTGAACACCTCTGTGTTTCCTCTGCAGAAAGGGAAGATTCCCTTTCTCCCTTCATCTCCACTAGAGTGTTCCTTTTGCCTCGGGTGATTGTTTATAAGTGACCACTGGGTGGTTTTCTAAAGCAGCTGCAAGTTGTGAGGTGCAGGTTCAGAATGATGCACTGCCAAAGCCTGCTGACCTGCTGCTGTGAAGGGTCATAGAATGGGTAGGGTTGGAAGGGACCTTAAAGATCATCCAACTCCATCCCCCCTGGCATAGGGGATGCGGTTGGCCTTCAGAGCTGCATTTAATAGCAATATATGACTGCTTTTTTTTTTGTTTGTTTGGTATTGTGTGTACCCTGCCCTGTGAGCAGTGGGTATATCTGAGCCATGAGAGGTTAAAACCTTTTGGACTCCTTTTGTTGCTCAGAAAACTCTTGCTGCCTTGGGCTTCGTAGGTGAAATATAAACACCATTTACATCTACTTAAAATCTGAATTGAACTTGAAATTTCTCTTCAGTCCAGTGGTGAATGTAGCTACTGTTAAATTGCTCCATTAACTATAAAGCAAAGTTTAATCTGCTGTGTTTTACTTTCATAAAAGGTTTCTAAGCACTGGTAATGTTCCTTTTTATCGTGTTCCTTTAACTTTATAGGAAACTGAAAGCTTTGTCCTAAAAAAAAAAAAAGGATCAAAATACCTATGAAAGAAATGCAAAGGTTCAAAAAAGAAAGAAGAAGGGAGCAGCATTACCAGGAAGAATTAAAAAGAACAATGCTGGAGCAACTTGCCGTTTTGCCGTTTCCTTTCCAAAGGAAAAAGGCGGTCAAAGAGCCCCACTAAGCAGATTACTTCAACTACTTGTGGAAAAGACTACGAGTGCAATCCAGAAAGGCAATTACTTTTTTTTTTTTCATTGAGATAGAATTTTTCAGTTTCTAACATGGAGTTAATTGCCCCTTTTTTGTTTCCTCTTTTTTTCTTGTAATGGTCCTTTGCATAGGTTTAGTCATCCTTGAGGGCAGCTGCTCCAAGTATACAGCAATTGCCAGATGATTACCTCTTTAATGTTTTCACTGAGTACTTTGCTGGTTAACCTCCTTAACTGGAGAGCTGCTTATTGTTATTTATGTCTTGTCAGCATAGAGGTTCATTAAGCATTGGTAAATGACATGTTTTCATATCTGCTGACACTAGAAATGCAATATGATCAATTGCAAATTGACTTCAGTGCAGAAATGGAGTGCATTTAACACACATCAGTGGATCATTTGTACAAGCAGAGCTCGAATTTTTATGGCTGTTTATGTCTCTCTAATATCCAAGTATAAATTCTCCCAAGCCAAGCGATTCTTAGTAAAACCAAATGCAAAACTCTGTCCAACAAGTGATGGCGTATCCCAGGCCGGGTGTCAGCACAGGAGGTTTTTGGGTGGCAGGAAGCTGAACAGCCCTGCTCCCCTCAGCTGTGCCAGGAGGCACAGGTGGGCTGGGGCATCTCTTGTGAGTGTTGCCCTGCGTCAGGCTGCACCAGGGGCAGCTCCCCAGCACTTTCCCTCACTTGCTGGCTTGCCACCGCCTCAGGAGGGTGACACTGGGTCCTGCCCACAGCCCAGGGCAGGTCTGGAGATGGCTCTGTGTATGTGTGATTCCCAGAAGCTGAGCTGATGACACCTCTGTGCCCAGATCCTGCGGGGCAGGGGTGTCAATGGAGGGGAGTCAGGAGCTTCCAGTCTCCCAGGTGTCAGTGGTCTTTTACTGCTCTGCCACTCCCGCTCCTGGCAAGGGAGCCAAGCTCATGCTAGGTTGGGTCCAAAGTGCTGCTTTCTGGTGTTACTGCAGCAGCAGCTCCTGAGGAAGCTTCCATCCTTCAGCGGCTCAAGCCCATCGTTAAACCGACAGCCTTGGGGATGGGGATGCTGGGGCCGGAGGGCAGGGCCTGAAATCTGTCCTGCTGCACAGGGTGATAGAGCATCCACTGCAATAGCACTGTCAGGCACTGGGGATCTCCTCTGCTTCCGAGGCCTGGGGTGATCTTCCTTATCAGTGCTTGAATCTCCTCTCTAGGATGAGCTACAACCCCATGCCGAGGGCAACTAAGCAGTGACTGTATCCCTCCAGGTTGTCTCCTGCCCAAAACTGTACATGCACTTACATTTTGCTGCTTGTCCCTCACTGGAGTACAGGGTCTCCATCTTGTTTTCTTCTGACCAGACCAAAATTTCTAGGAACTACTGATATTTCTGTGGTTCTGAGACTGCTCTTGCCTGTACCAGTGTACTTGGACTAGAGTAGGTCACCTTCACAGACACCTCTGAATTTCTAGACCTCTATCTTCAGAAATTTGTCTCAATGGCAGAGGTAAAATTTTCAACTCTGCGGATCCAGGCAGATTATATAGTTAAGGATTTGCCATCAGAGCTACGAAAAGCATATTTTTTTCTTTATTTAAAAAAAAAAAAACAATCCATAACCCCAGAAGGAGAAAAAAAAGCTTTTTGAGAAAAGGTTTTCATTAAAAAGCATCATCAGGCTTCAATTTAACAAAACACCGTAAAATAAAAGAAAACCACGAATGCAGGCAGCAGCCCTGGGAGCATTCAGTGCTGATTTACTAGGACATATCTCCTATAGAGTTAGATTATTATTTTTCTCTACTCTTCTGTCACACATTGTTTCATGTCTGAGATTCCTCACTAGTAACTGAGAAAAGGCAGAAAGGATTTACTCACATTAAATCCATTATTTTATGTGCTGGAGGGAAAAAAAGGCTTGTGTTGAAATCTCTTTGGGAAGAAAGTAAGATCTTACATTGTTTTAATTGGGGTAGCTTTGGCAATTTGCGATCTATACGCAAGTAAAAATATTTTGACATTCATCTGGAGTATCTGACTTTTAGCTTATGCTTTTGTTCTGTTGGAATATTTGCAATATGCTCATGGCTTTATATGCTGCGATAACTTTCTTGTTTTGTCTTATGAAAATGAAATTAAACTTCAGATTGTCTTTTGTGTATAGAAAAGACAGGAGCTTCTGATCTAATCTCTTTGATTAGAGACCTTCCTGAAGAAAAGTGTTGTTTTCCTTGTTTTACTTATTCTCACTAAATATCCAGAACTATATTTGCTCATGGGCAGCTGATGTACTGGTTGTGTTTGCTCCCTGTGGATCGGACCATGTGAAACAGCCTTGTTTCAGCACTATGAATAACAGAATGCTGAAGTAATATTATGGCCCCCTAACAAAATTGCTTTGATGTAAGATTCCAATATCCTTATCTTGTTACAGAGCCATAATACTTGTTCAGCATTCTGTTATTCATGTGCTAAGATGATGTTGATGGACTTACTAAGAGTCCAGTTATGGAGTTCATGCTGGGGTAGAGTCCAACAAACAAAGGCAAATTTCAGCCCAAGTTTAAGACTGTAAGGTGGAGCAGATGGCAGGGCTAGTGATTTTGATCTTTGTTATCAACATGCTGATTGTCCCTGCACCTTTTTCCCAACTTTGTTGTTTTTTATCACAGTGCAAGGCCAGATCCCGCCCTGGGGAAAGCTGCAGTGCACTGGCAGCACAGGCTGCAAACTGTGTCTGGATAAGGTGTATTTAAAAAAAAAGAGAACCCATTGGTCACAAAATATGAATTTTTGTTTAAGGAAAGCAATGATAAACTTGATGAATGATAGAAAGATGAAGAAAAATGGGCTTAGAGAGGTTTGAGTGTCTAAGAAATAGCGTGGTGATTCCACTAAAATCTTGATAATTTAACCAAACTCTGCTTGTGCACAAAAGTAATAGGAACAACAATTGAAAGAAGAAAGAAAGAACAACTGCCCTGTGTGTCTTCAGACAGCACATACATTCCATATAAAATTCACCAAAAGGTGTAGTATATAAAATTGTGGTATGCACTAAGCCAGTAATAACCAAACAATTTGAGATCATGAGTTTTACCATTTTTATTTCCTTTCTTAAAATCAATTAAAAATCAATTTTATTTCAAGAACACTGAAAGATAATTTATAGGGAATTCTACCTCTGGATGATGATGACCACTAACAACAAAATGCAAGAAAACAAGATGCCAGAGCTCTTCAGAATGATCTCTTTAAATCTGCTGGAGAGATGCTGGGGTCAGGCTTTCTCAGAGGCACTGCAGACTCCATTTCCGCCATCTCTGGCTGTCCAAATAGCAGCGCCAGGCTGTAAGACATGGAAGTGCTTTTCCTCCAGGCTGCCTCAAGATCCCAGGCAGAGCCGGATGCTCTGCAGACAGAGGAAACTGCCTCTGACATCCTCTGCAGAAACCTTCGCGGTCCAGTGAATGGGTGGGGACAGAGATGTATCACTCCCTGGCTTGCCATGCGTGTTCAGAGGCTCCTGCCCATCCCAGAGCTGCAGCCAGGCTGGGGGCAGAACCACTGGCCCAGCCAGGGGTGCAGGAGGACGTGGAGCTGGAGCCATGCAGAAGGCTGTGGTCCTGCTCTGCATGGCTCCTCTGGTTTTGATAGACAGGGATCTGAGTATTAATGTTACACATAGCTGCAAGGATGAAAATTGACCAGAAATACCAAAAGGACCAGTATTTCATTAAGGAGGATAGATTTATTGACTGTCTAGACCAAAGTTAGTTTTGTATTCGCACTTTAAAACTTTTAATTAAGGTTTACACTTATACTGTCTAGCCATTCCCAGGTTAGTTTTATGAAAACATTAACCTTGACATTTTGACAACTTTTTTCCTTTCATTTAGTCTCTCATTTAAAATTGTTTTCATTGTCTGTAGTTTAGTGATTCCCTTGGTCCGCTTACACAACCAAGCCCTTTGAAGAGTGACAGCTCAGCAAGCCCAGTGGCAGCTCCCAGCACAGCATTTAATTCTCAGCTCAAGCTGAGAAGTGGAACTCTACCTCTGTGGCTCTGCACCAGCATCACACTGGGTTCTGCAGGCAGAGAGGTGAAATTTGCCTCCACACCTGCACAGTGCACCTGTGAGAACAACACCCTGGTGCCTTCACAGCTTGTGGGACCCAGGGGCCAGCAGAGGATGTGGGGCTCTCCCTCGCCTCTGTGCCTTGGCAGGAGGCTCCTGCTGTCCCTCCTGCCATCACATGCACATGAGTACTGTACCTCCCAGTGCAGTCTGTTTCTCTAGAAGATGCTCCAGCTTCTGCATGGGAGGCCCTAAGCTGTTCCCCGTGGCTTCTGTCATGTGCTGGGACACACAGCGTGCAAAGATGCTCTGACAGTGCCACGTGTTGATTTGGAAAGTTCAAGTTCAGCACTGGTGTGTCAGGAAATGCCCCAAATCACCCAAGAACTTACTGCAAGACATACTTAAACCTTTCTGCCCCAGCTCTCTGAAAATATTTAGGCAGAAATGTACGTAAACTATGTACATTTACAGTGATGCAGGGAGGTGCTGTGAAAGTCATACAGGAATGTTTCCGTGGCCAACACCGATTAAATGAGCCTTTAAATTTTACTGATGTATTTCTTCTCAGCTGCTTTTCTCTGCAAAGCTGCTGTGGTTATTAACTCTTTGGAGCTCACAGGTGATTAGGCAAAATATTTGGGTGTTAATGGCAGCACTTTGATAGACAAGTAGAGAGAGAAGTTGTAACATGTCTCTCCCTAGGGAGACAGGAGAACACATCATCTCTCAAGAAAGGAATAACCCTCACCTCTGCATCCCTGCATATCTTTCCTTAAGACTGCATTGTGTTGGGGAATTTCCATTCCAATCCCATTAACTGAATGTGAGAAACTGGTCTTTCAATTTTGCTGGAAAAGGGGAAAATGAAGTGTTTTGTTGTCTGAAACAACAGAGAAAAGGTGGTAAGATGACATAATTCAGACCAAGCTACTGTGGAAGGAAGGAAATGTTGCTGAAAGAAATTGCCAGAGAACAGAAATGCCTGCAGAGAAGCAGGAATGTAAATGGTGTGGGTGTGTCCAGCCTTTCCTGTAAAAGATTCCTGCATGTCCTCCTGCTTCTCTTTCAAGTATTGTCCAGCATGTTGTTGAGTGGATAAATTGAGTGCACCCTCTGGTTCCATTTGTAGGAGTTCAAGATGAGAGCACTGAGTCGCTTGCTCTTACCAAAGGTGACTTTTTAACTCAAATGTGGATCAGAAACTAAGAAGAATGGTGACATTTTACAAAGTAGAGCTACCCAAAACTGTGGGAGATTCTGCCTCATGTAAGGCCAAGGGGAAAAGAAGATTGGGACTGCATTTTTAATACTGTTTGGGAATCCAGGTTCCCAAGACAGGCGATGCACATCCTTGTGAGCACGAGGGAACAGTGAGGAGAGTGCATGACCCTGTGTCACTGTTTCCCTGCAGAAGATGGTGACAACATGTTCATAGCAGGAACACAGTCCCTGTTCCCAGGGTGGGGAGAGGCAATGAGGACCTGAGGAACCAAACAAACACCACTTTTACTTCTGAATAGCAAATGCAGCTCTCTATTTGCATACAGTGAACATCTGAGGATTAACAGGAAAAGGATAAATGTGGGATTTTGGTATTGGAATTAGGGTTTAGAGAAATCTGACGAAACAAGTAGTGTACAGGGCTTGACATAAAATAGGCATGGCAATGAAACTGATAAGGAAAACACCCTTGGGAATCCTAGAATAGAAATCTTCATTGATCTCTTCTGGCACTGAGAAAGAAAAACGCAGGTCTACAGATTGACAAGCACTCTGTGAGGGAAAAAATTAGATTACACTCAGGTGATAATCCCAAATCAAAAGGAGTCCACAAAAAAGAGAATTGTCTTTTTGTTTATAACTGAACTTTACAATCATGGATGTTATTCTCTGAGGACATGACTGTATTGGTAATTCCAAAAATTAACAGGAAAAAAAACACAACCCAGAAGAACATATACACTGAGTTATCAATAAATAGTTTTTCTTGCCATGCAAAAGATGGAAAAGACTGGCCACAAAATCTTGATTAATTCTGTAGCAGCCTGAGGTAATGCTCTGTTTCAGAAATGTAAATATTTTCCTCAAAGGAGAATATTTTTTTAATCACTCCAAAGATTAGTGGTACTGATTTACCACTAACAATTGATTTATTATTTATTAACAGTTTATTAATATTATAAAAATCTAATCTGTTTTCTCACATTAGTTTTCCTTTCTCACTTCACCTACATCGGATTGCAAAATTTGGCCCAGCAAACCATCTTTTCAACATATTTGATACTTACTGATAAGAATATTGATTTTGTTTTAGGGAACCTGTCCTGGCATTTAAGTCTACAGTACCTGATTCCCTTCTCTGGCACAAACCTTATGTATGAATATGGTGGCTTAATTTTTGGGGCTCATTTTCCTTTTAGTAAAATATGACTTTTGGGAAAAGAGTTCCCCAGCTTCATCCACCTAATAACTGGAATTCTTCTTCTAGTTTACAGGATGGATGTGATTGTGGCAAGTTTTCATACAATATCTTTATCTAAATATCTCTATAAAATTAAATAGTTATTTTCCTCTCACGGTAGTTAGTTCTTGGCTGCCTTAGAGACTGCAATTGTCTCCTGTTTCAATCTGTGTTTTACTGTGCAAGACAAGAATTCCAGCCTTCTGTCATGAGAAAATGCTCCTCTGATCACCTCCATAAGCCCCTCCATGCCTCTCTTTTGATGTGAGCTCTTGCATGCAGTATCCAGATGGGATTTCTCTCTGTTTTGTATGAGAAGTTCCAGTAAGAAATTTTGCAGAAATGCTTGTCCCCTCAAAAACAAAGGAATCTTTCTGAGCCTGTTCACTTATAAGAACACATAGGACAGGGATATGTGATTGTGGTATCCCAACACCATGTCTGTCACTCTGTCCTTTACCCTCAATGCACAAGGAAGGTCCAGCTGAACAGGAAGCATTTCTTGGGGCACAGCCTATCTAAGTAAAATGTAAAATCAAACCATATGGGAAAAAACAAACCAAAACAAAAAAAAACCAAAACCAAGCCAAAAGTGTGTGTGAGTTGCTGTATAGCTATTATTAATGAGAGTGTTAAGCAAGAAAATGCTTGAAACCACTTTGTGGGTTGAGCATAGGACACCACCTTTGTATTGCTCTCCCCTCTGCCCTTGTCCACCTGTCCATATGCTGCAGCTGCTGGCTGCAGGAATACACTCAGTAGAGGCAAAACTAGCCCATCCTAGGCTCCTAGGGCTGGAAGGAGCAGCCCTTCATGGCATCCTGGCCGTCACAAAGGCCAGCACAAAAGGAGTGGGGCAGCATTTGATAGTTCTGGTCTGGAGCAAACTCTAGTCCCCAAGAGACAGGCATGGCCCACCTTGCTGCTGCGTGATATGGGGCTGGGATAAAAGGGAAATGTTAAGGACAGAAGCTGTCAGGTGGGGGTTTACATGTGGCTGACACTCCTGGGATTTAACTGAGGACGGCCTCTGCAAAACGTGACAGCTGTAACTACACTCAGTCATTGTGCAAAACTGCTTCATTGGAAGACTGTCTAGTGCTTGCTGCTTTGATTTACCTATTTTCTAAAGTTTATTTTGCACTTACAGTTTGTGAACTGATCTGGTTTAGACTTTAAGATGCTAGCATTATGTCTCCAGATTGAAGCATTTCGTTGTGTCACTCTTTGTTTCTAGTGCCAAGATCACAGTCAGAAGGGAGTCACCCACGAAGATTTGTTCATGCAGCTAAGCAAACTTTCATGGATAAAGTCCTAAACAAAAAAGGTCAGTTATACATATGTAATTTTGTGTATGTGTAGTTTTCTGACTTACAAGGAAGATTCTTTGTGAAATAATGCAAAAAGAAATTTTTTGTTTGCTTTTTTTTAAGAATTATTTGTGGAAAACACTGTATAGGAATAAGGTTTTTCCTAAAGTTGTCTAGAAACAAGCTGGATCCAAGCACACTTAAACTTGAAAAAAATGTGAGATGAATGAGGCGAGGCTCTGGGATATCTAGTCTTTTGGTTTCCTCCTAACTTAGGGGTATGCAAAGCATCCTTTTTTCAGAAGATTTAAAGCAGAGCTCCAAACTGGCTGCTGAAAGCTGCCAGTCTTTTAACATGCCTCTGTAGATCTCATTTCTGTTGGAACTCTCCTCTTTTTGACTGTGTTTGTATCTAAGCAGTGAGTCTCCCAGGGTGGCTTTAGTACTTTGCAGGATCTTGTGCTGATAGTCTGCAAATGCCTGTGAATATCTCAAATTTTCAGAGAAGCTCATTGGGTTGCCATCTTGCTGCTTGGAAAGGAAGGCTCAGGTGCATACCAAGAGGTTTCTGCCTTGTGACTGTTTCAGACTCGCTGGTGTCTTTCCTTGATCTATATAACCATCTCACAAAAGCAATATTGAGAATATGTGTAGCACAAATTCCTGCATTTTCTTAATATCAAGAATGAATACATTTTGCTTGTCCCTTATGTTCCTTATTAGGATCTGATCCAAAAGGTTCCCATGGGGTCTGGATCAGGCCTGGTGGTGTTTTAGGCGTAACCATGTTCTGACCCATAGGGAAAATGGAAATAACCTGGGAAAGGTTTCAGTCTGCTTTAAAGTCCCTGGTTTAAAAATACTTATTTCTAGCAGGGAGGAAACTGGAGTTGCCTGGTTTTTTAGGAGAGCTTTATTACTATTAGCCTCAATCCTAATCAGATTGCTCTTCAGTACTCAGCTGCATCTCTGCGCTAACATTGAATAAACATAACCCCCCCACTCGGAAACACAGAACAGTATTTCACTTTTTGGATTCCACTCGAGATGAAGTTTCTGGGTATCTTGCACTCGCAAGTATCTAATGCCAGCAACACTGTATCACAAGATGAATGCCCCTGACCACAGGTAGAACAAAACTGCACTTTGTCCTTGAATATGAAAATTACTCTCCTGTGGCAGGAGCTTATATAAATTATGTTTCTTGGTTCTCTTTTCATGCCATCAACTCTTTCTTCTTCCACTAACAGAATAAAGGTCAGAAAAAAGGGATACTAAACTGTAGCTGTGAATACAAACATCTCTATTTGTGTGACTTCCTCTTTTGCAGAAACCTCTACCCACAAAGTCAAAATTGAGACCAAAATCTCTTAGAAATGGGCAACTCAACAAAAGAGCAATAGACTTAAGCCTTGGCCCATTGTTCATCTGTTTTCCAGGCCAAGCAATTCTTTGCTACTGAATTATTTACTGAGGAGGAGAATCAGCTTTATTCATCAGAGGAGCATTAGAATGCAACAGGACTGTGAATACATATTTAAAATGTTTACTAGTGTGTTTGAGGATATTCATTTAAAGCCTTTAGAGACTAGGTTGTTCATTACAACTTCAAATGAGGTTTGCCCTGACTGTTTTTTAACTTTCCAGATGCTTGTCTTGGCTTTTTGTTCTGCCCTGAGTGCGTGGCTTTTTGTTTTGTGCTGAAGGTACCAGAAGCGAGATGTTTTCTGTGATGTGATATTACCTTATGCGGACATGGTGTGTGATATTTTAGGCTTGAATTTATCCATGTTGGATGATGGTGGGGGGTGGTGAGGGGGAGTTCCACTGAATTCCACTGATGGGGGAGGAAATTCCAATGTTCTTTCTGTTTAAGGCTGCAGTGTTGTGGTTGCAGTGGCTTTGGAATATTACCGTACTATGCTTGAGAAGCATTTAATAGCTTGCACTGGATGTCTTGCTCATGAAATCACTCGCATAGATATTCCACTCCTGAGGCAATCAGAGATAAACAATGCTAATTCTTCCTCAAAGATATTAGTATTTTAAAATCTTACACTTCAAACAGGTCTTTCACATTTCCTCAAGATTTTCAGAGTCTTCTTTTGGATTACTTCTCAGAATGGAACACAATGAAATATTTTTAAGCTTCCCGGAGAAGCTCTGGAGGCAGGATTTATTAATAGTGAAAATTCATTACTGATGCTGTTGTTCTCAACTGATAAGAGGTTTTATGCCTCTGTATGTTATATTTTTACTTTTTAAGAGGTGGCATAGTTCACAACTGCTCACTTTTCAAAATCTTTCTCTGGCTCCTGAGCTGGCAGAAGACTGAATCCTCTGTGTTTATGGTTAACAGCTGAATCTCCTGACCTGAGCCTATTAACTCAGCTCTGCTTGTATCAGCTAAGGCAAAACAATTCATGTAGTCAGCTATTCACACACTTCTCTCAAGGCTCCTTCTCATTGTCCAGAACTGACTTCTCTTTTGATGGCTTGCATCGTGTTACCAATGCTTCACAGAAGTACCTCCATCCCCTCTGCCTATGCCTCTGCCATTTACTTCTCTATGTGCCAGTACAGCACTCCATGATCCAGCACTTCCAGTAGCTCGTGATATGACTGGGATTAGGGGTATTATGGTTTTGCTGGGGTGAAAATAGATGGGTTTTGTTATTGCTGTGATGGTGGGCAGAGCTTCACTTTCAGGAAAACTTCCAGATCCCTTTCAGAGCCTTTCTGAACTGCTGACCTTAATTTTACATTCTTAACATGCACTTGGAGCACCTGTGGCTAAAGGGATGCTTTTAGAGATTAAGTGGTGCAGACCTAACCCTTCCTGGTGGTCAGAAACTCTAAGTGGCGTCTTAAAGACTCCAGACTATGGGGCTCAGGGCTCACCCTGATGTGGTAGGGATTAAGGCATTTGTGTGAAACATTCTCTGTGTAAAAGGATAACACAGTCCTCAAACATATTGATGTTAAATCCTTTGTTTTACATTGGCAATCCTAGGTATATAATTGCATTTCAGTACAAATTGCTAGTTGCATTTAAATACAGTAAGTAAACCCCACATAAAACTCAACGTTCTGAATGCAAAGCATTTTAAATCAGTGTTTCTAAAACAGCAATTCCCAGTGCTCCAACAGCAGTGTGATCTGAGCAGGCTTCGCCTTCCTATAACCTGCAAAGGGTGAGAGAGTGGGCAGAGGCCTGATCCTTCTCAAATCCACCTGTCTCATCTGGAACAGAAAAAACCAGCATAATGTGTAATAATATTACAGGGGCATAAGCCAAAGCCCGGTCTTCCCTTCTGATTTATTTTTCCCCAAATAACATTAGTTGTCTTCTTGTTCCTAAATTGCCTTCAAAATACACTTTCCTCTAGTGAGAAGCACAGAACCCTTTTAGAAAGCAATGCCAGCAAACCATATGCTGCCTGGTTTTCATTAAAGATACACTTTGATGAAACCCCTCACCTTAAACCAAACCTTTTCTGTCCTGGGTGGGCTGGAAGTATGTACTTAACGATTGCAGTCGCTAAAACACAACCCGCTGTGACGTGATCTAGCACATACAATCACCACCCCTCACTGTCCAGTTTGTGATGGGAAATTACTTGCTAAAAGGAAAAGTTCTGTTGCGCCCCAAAATGGATAATGTGTTATGGGCAAACCCATAGAAAATTTCTTTGAGAAAGACCTTGTTAGAGTAGCTGAATTGTCAATAAGGAGAGTGATGGTGGGGTTTGTTATCTGTATGGAGTACTTTTATTCCAGCTCCTTGTTCTGTCTTGATGTTTGCTAGTTTGTTACCTGTTTAACATTAAATTATTTTATCTGAGAACCATAGGGTTAGTTGGAATCCAGAGGTCTCTGTGCTCCTCCTCTGCTGTGGTGAGGGGATAAGACATCCTTCAGTAATTACCTTTGAAATTGCAAAAGACCAAAGCCTTTGCCTCTCATTAATGTCCAGATCTGTTTTGACTTATTTTTCTCACCTTGTCTAGATTTAATTAGAATTTTAAAGAAAATGCAGCTTTATGGCTGTAATAATCATCCAGGAATAATTTCTGAACCTTGCCATGAGTTTTGCTGCTCCTTATTGATGCGCAGCTCATTCCAACCTGCTGCAGTAAGTCTCCTCTTCCTTGGGCTAACAATTATCTCTCAGAATGTTTTCACGCCGAGCGTGTGTAGCAGCCAGAAGAGCTGCGTTAAGCCCACAGCGACGAGAAGTTCCCCGGCTTTGTGGGCTCCTCAGAGCCCGGAGGCCGCGCTCGTCGGCAATTCTGATGGGCACGGCGAGCCCGGCGGGGACCGGCCGCCCACGCCGGCAGCCGCAGCCCGAGCGCTCAAGGAGCCGGCGCTGCGGAGCTGCTCTCTCTGCTTGCTGAGCTGACACGAGACAAGTTATTACCATATAAATGAGATAAGGTCTTAGATAATTGCACACTGAAAGTAAAACTGAGCTGGACTGCTTGTGGCTGGAAATTTTAAGCGTACCCTTCTATCTCCAATTTTTAAAATTGTTTTTAAAGAATCTTTTACTTTTTTTCCTTCCACCCATTAGCAGAATTTATAAAATGATATAAAGAGCCCTTATATTGTCCAGTTGTGACTACTTTGGACATGGAACTTTTCTGGTGCCTTTCCTTTCTCCTCTGCTGGTTATTATGAAACCTGTATGCAGAGGTAATAAAATTGCTTTGAGGGGAATATGAATGTGAATCTCTTCGACCAAAATAATCCAGTGCAGTCACTTTATTGCTTTTTCTCTAAGAAAAAGTGAAAGAAAATATCTTTGGCTGAATCCTTCTCTGTCCCTACTTGGTCTGGCCATGCCAGAAGCTGGGTGGCTCAGTTCAGAAGATACTTTTGGCTCTGGGTTAGTATCTTTGTTTTCTGTTTCCAGGCATCTGACTGTGTTGTGGATTAACTGAGTAAAAAGTGATATTCCTCTACAATAATCTCTGTGTTAATCTTCTCCCTCCAGAGTAGGGCATAAAACCCCAAGGAAAGAAGGAAATATTTTCATGTGTCTCACCAAGGCATGGTATAATCTTAAGGATCTCTTTTAGTAGCCAAAAGTGTTTTTTCAATTGGCAATCATCAAACAGCCTGTTCTTGCAAGGGAGAAACAGCTGGAGAGACAGCCAAATAAATAGCACCAAATGTCTTATTTGTTGTGGAGATCAAATTCACAGGTCAAGGTCAGGCCTTGCACACTTAGTTTGGATAAAATCCAGTCTTTCAAAGAAGTCTAGGATGACCACTGTGTACTTACACCCAGGAAACATGCCTGGAGCAGGGCATAGGGCCTGTGCTGGATGAGTTGGTAGAGGCTCAGCTGGTGAGCCAAAGGGCACGCGCCCACAGCACTCAGGAGTGGAGTCTTTGTCTCTGCTAAAAACTATGCTAAAAACCTGTGTGCCTGATAGGTACATAGTACATCCAAAGGGACAGAGTCTTGCATCTTCTGTCTCTGCTGCACTAAGTATATTCTGGCTAAAAGCAGGCGTAGGAAGGCTTTTCTGCTCACCAGACCTGTGGTCCTGCTGCAATTGCCATTCCTCTTGCAAAAGTGTCTTTGCCTGGAAGTTAGTTATTGAAAATTTTTCTTCCCATTTCTGCAACTGTGGCTTTGTTCCCGAACCTGTGTCCTTGGGTGATTTGGAGACTTCCCATTTCTAGCCTTAAGACATTCATGGGCAGTTTATAACCCTTTGACTAAATCAGGTAGATGACACAAAATCATAGTTACAAAAATGCTTTTATGCTATTAACATTCAAAAATTCTATGCATTGAATAATTGTATATTGAAAGTAAATAACCAATTTAAGCTCAGTCTGAATGCCAGTCCATCTTGGGGTATAATATAAAATTTTCCAGAAGATTGCCTGAACTGAGTCTTTCTTTAAATAGCATCTTTCTTGATTTCTAATGCTACTGGCTCAAAATTGCTGCTTATTCTTGCTACCCAATTTCACAACATCACTTCAGTCTGATGCTTTTCCTGCACCAAGGGGATTGCTAGGGGACTCATTTACTTTTTTTGTGGCTTTGCAGAACAGCTAGAGGAATAATAAGCCCAAAGAAAAAAGGTAATTCTACAGTTTGGTCACCTAAGGTACCTACAGTATTACAAACTTCAATACAAATAGATTTTTAAACTTGAAGAAGCGATTTTTGAAAGACAAGTAAGATGTTTCAAAGAAAACTGGCTCCATGTGAAGAATAAGGAACGTGTTCCACAGTGTGTCTTGAAACACACAGCTCTCCCAACATCTGAATCATCCTGTGGATGTAATGATGTCCAGAGGATATTGAAACATAGACAGAAAGAAGAAAAATCAAACAATAGAGGCAGAATGAAAGAAAAATGAACACTAAGATTAATATTTCAGCAGTCTATTTAAAACCATGTTATTACAGTGCTTGAGGCATTAAATTTGCTGGTCTGACTAGTGTGGGAAATCATTTTATTTTAAACATTGTGCAGTCTTGGAGAACTCGCAGAAGTTTTCAACCAAAGTAATGCATTATGCATCTGAATTGGACAGAAAAAAAGTGTAAATCCTACATATAATAAAAATTGATGGAAGCATAAAAATGCCTAGAATTTAAAAATAAATTGTGAAGAGCATCCAAGGAGATTAAATCATGTAAAGAAAGAACAGTGGAGACAAAGCAAACTTTACAAAAAAGAACAACTAGGAATTTCATCACATGATTGCTCAAAGATATTTAGGATAAATTTTCCCACTGGCTGAAGTTAATCCACAAGGTAAAAGTTAAATCATCAGCTTGTGGGAAACCAGAAACAGGGCCAGTGTCTTGGTAATTCCAGCCCTCGCTGCTACTGATGAACAGCAAGGCACATATTGTGGCTTCTGAAGTGGGCTGTGAATGCTGATGTCCTCTGCACCAGATTGCCTGCTGTGGGAGAGAAGAGGCTGCTGGAGGGGTGAGCTGCTCCCAGTAGAAAGAGATTTCCCATATTTCTCATTCCCAATGCGAGAGGACATAGGAGTGGCAATTATTAAAATGCATGCTGATGCACCTTTCCAAAATGCTTATTTATACTGCAGTGAGGGTGGGGGCAGAGATCTGATGTATTCGTTAAACATGGGGAATAAATGGTGTTGGAAACATCCTCTTGCAGCTGCTGCAAACTGGTTCTTAGTGCTGAACAAAAAGGAGTTTATTTCCATCGTCTTTAAGATTTAGTATTTGGAACAGTACAATTTCACTTCTCTAGGCTCCTTTAGATGTGGTGTGATTAAGTATAGTCCTTTATGGTTTATTATGTGACTCCCCCACAGAAAACCTTCATTCCTGCCTTTTTCCCTCCCTCGTCCTCTTTCCCCAAACTGCCAAGAGAAGCTGTTGCCTGGGTTCTGTGTGTCTGGGCAAGCTTTCTCCAGGAGAGCTAGAAACAGAGTCATAGTCTCAGTTGTGATGTGCTGTAATGAGGTGTCTTCAGGTTTTCCATTGCCAGTTCTGTTCCTTTGCTGGCCAGATGGCCCATTTGAAACCATCTCATCTGAGTTATAGCTCCTTGCTGTCAGCACTTGCTTTCTGCCTGAACTTCCAAATACAGCCCTAGAGTGATATCCAACCTTTAATTTCTGAACACAGTATAGTTATTATTCACCTTGCAGTTTATTCTCTGACACAGGATTTTTTTTTTTACAGTGTCTGAATCTTTTTTGAGCCTTCCTTAAGGAATTCTTCAAAGCTTTTTTCTAATCTTTTAAATTTTTTTTAGTTTCTTTCTTTATCAGGGAACTTTGTTTCACAAATTTCCTAAGATCTGATTGTGGAACAAAACATTAGCAGTCATAACCACTCTGGTAGTGAAGTCTTTGTAGCCTACTTAAAAGCAAGCTCTAACTGGAGACTGTTTGGGTTGAACACCCCTGTGTTCACTCCATTAATGAGTGCCCAAAGTGTCACTCTGAACAGGACTTCCTTCAGTGCCACGGCGGATCAGGTTGTCCTGTGTTTGATCAGCCCACGTAAAGCCAAAGGAGGTTTGCAATCACGACGGGTTGGTTTGTGGCTGGGACAGCTCTCCTCCATGATCCCCACGATCCCTGCTGCCTCAGCCACGGGGGAGCTCCTTCCCTCCCCATGCACCTGAGTCTTCTCTTGGGAGGAGCCACAGTGATTGCAAGGACAGGTGACAATATTTCCTCACTTGACAGTAGGGCATGAAGAAGGCATGAACCCGAAAACCAGGACAGGAGGATAAACCTATCTCATGCTGAAGCTATGGCTTAAGTTCAATAATCAGTATTTTCCATGTGCTTAATGTCTTTTGTTAGAACAGAACAGGCAAATGCATTGGTATTCGGATGACACCAGTGACTAATTGTAGAAACCCCAGTCAGTTTGTTTCACTTTGTTCTCTGACTTTGAGATTTTATTTGCTTTCATGAAATGAAATTCTTCATTTCGTGAAACGAAATGAAATCTTGTGATTGCAATGAGTATCAATTTGGCAAGGTTTGGTCCATGTCATTGCACTTTATGTCATCCCATGCCATTTTACTGTTTTCACTTTTTTTCAGAATTTTTTCTTTTTAGCATTTCATTTCATCAATTTCTTCCCCTGTCTCTTCATTTCACTTCATTCTCTGATTTTGGGATTTCAATGAGTATCATTTCAGCAGGGTTTGGTCCATTTCACTGCAAAAAAACAACACCTCACTGCCCCAACATTGCTCCCTCCACGCCTTTCTTCTTGGCACCACCCATGTGCTGGGCAGCTCAGCAAAAGGCTGCTTTTACTGCTCTACTTCAGGTTAGGCTTGAAAAAACCACAAATCCCAGAGCTCCAGGGACACTGCAACTACAAAGGGCATGCCAAGGGGAGCACGGCACTACCCCAACATTTCTCCCTCCACACCTTTCTACTTGGCACCACCCTTGTGTTTGGCACCTCAGCAAAAGACTTCAGTATACATAGATCTCCCTTCAAGTCCTTAGTAATCTTTTTGCCTAACTGGTGCTATTTGGTTTAATGATCCAAAGATTTGGGACAATGTGTATGTCTGGAAAATACCAGCATGTGGCTTTTGACCATTCCTCTGATGTATTGTTACCTGCAGAAATTGCAGCTAGGATTATGATATCAGAGAACTGTAGAGTGTGAGAGGTTAGAGGTAATCTTGGGACTTGCAAAGAAATCTACATTGCACTTTAAACTGAGTCAGGAATCCCCTTTTGCCAGCCCTTATGCAACCTCTGTTTTCACCTGAAAAGCTCCAGATCTAAAAATAACAGAGGAGAATGTCAGTGTGGGATTATATAGTGACTTTAATATTAAAAATATATCCAGGGTGATTTTGAGCATTTCTGAAATGCTGTCCTAAATGCCTGTTTGCCCTTTTGCACGTTGGAATTTCTCCTGTGGTGGATCATTGGGCTGAATACCCAGGGGCCTGGGTTAAAGCTCAAACGGGAAAGACGTCAGACAATGAAAATGCCAAAGCAAGTTTGCTGAGTGGAAAGTTATCTCTACATGTATGGGTTGTAAGGTTTTACACAGCCAGTAATAGATGGACCAGCTCAAATGCTTATCACTATGCCTTCTTGGTCCACGTGCATAAATGCCCATGGGTTTAGTGTGTGGAATCTGGGTCTCTAACCCTGCTCTTAGAGGTTTATTTTACCACACTGGGTATTTTCTGTGCTATGTTCACTTCAATGTTTCAGGGCACAAAATAATCCAGGATACTTTTTCCCTAGTTTATGAACTTTTTTGCCTTCAAGTGTTGATAATTTATAAAAGGAGGTTTGAGTGGAACTTGTGAAAAAATGGCAAATGTTTTGCCAAAGGTTGCAGGGCTAGACTGTTCCAAGTCCCAAACGTAATTTGTCACAAGGAACAAGCACATACCATGTATGTTTACAGTAGGATTAAATCTAAAACAAATGCATTGAAATTAAATAACATAAAAGTAATGGAAAGGTCTTCATTCCCAAAATTCTACAAATATATCTGATATTTATATTGTGGTTCTGTATTTTAGCAAATAAGAAAAAGCTTGTGGAATATTTGGATCATGAAAGACTGCTTAAAAATACTAGGTTACTATAAATTTATGTATCAATAAATACTTATGCTTTTGAAAGACCTTGAGAGCTATTGTTGGCTATGAAGACATTAGTTGCTGTCCAGAAGAACAATATTGGAAGCACTGATTCAGTAAAATGTGCAACACAAACTCCTCAGAGTAATAAACCACGTCATAAAATCTGCCCGTGCTGTAATAGTTTAAAAGGTGCCTTCAAACCTGAGGCTGAGACCATATAGCTAGAATAATGACTGAAGGCGTGAGAAATTTATGCTGAGTCCTTTCCTTGCCTGTGGATTTTCCATGTGACCAATGGTCTGTTTCCATGTAGCTCATCTCTCTGAATGCTGGCTCAGAGTTCCAGCTGAACTGCTGCTTCCTCAGGTTACCATCTGTCAACCAAGTGTGTGCAGGCTTTTTGCTTCACACTTGCACGAGGTTAATAGTATCAGCTTCAATTAAAAAGATCAGACGTCATGTATTTTTTATTTTGCATGTGTGACAAGTGCTGACAGTGCACGCAGCTTCGCTGGCAAACAGGACTGTCAAGTACTGATAGCTTGATTGGGTCCCAAAATGGGGATAATATTCCTTTCTCTCTTTGTTCTGAAGAGAAGACCAACATCGTACTGGAGACAAGTGTTTTTGGGTGGTTCTGGATAAAGGTTTATTTTCCTATTGAAGTAGTACTTAGTCATGCGAAATATTTTCTAGTTTGAGTTCAGCTTGCTATTAGTCACTGCTCCGTGCAGTTCACTGGATTTGTGCCTGTGGCCACATCTCCCTGGCCAGAGGCAGAACATGCCGTGGTGGTGGCAGCCAAAGCTCTCCCTCAGCTCTGTCTTCACAGGGGTGTTCCCACTGAACGTCCAGCCCTCGCTCTCTGCTGCTTGTACCACACATGAGACAGGGGCACAGTTGTTACCAAGTTATTGAAGAGGAATTACTGTGAAAGGGAGACTCAGCATTAAATTGCGTCTGTATCTGCAGGAGCTGCTGGGGAAAAATATTGCCATTGACAGAGATGTAGCTGGGTTTGATCAGAGGAAAAAACCTTCCAACAACTCAAATGCTCTTACCTTGTCACATCTTATTTATTGACTGGCAAAGATGTGTTAAAACATTTGGTATATTCTTTCTCCAGCTGTGGATGATATCTAAAAAAATTTAAAATCCCATTTGTCTCAACATCTTCCCCAAACAGTTATTGCCATTAAAATTTCCAGGGCATTTGCAATAATTAAAAATAACATAGGAGTTCATTTATATTATAAATTAATTTGTGGCCAGTGAGAATCAGCTAAGCAGATTCTGTCGTGCAACATGAACAAAAGTTTTTAATCTCCACTTCAGGACCTTGTGGATGTAGATTAAGGCTGTGTTGATTCTTTGACTTTTTTTGTGTATTTCTGACTCATTGTCACTTAAAGCTGTCTGATAGAAATGCAAATCTTGGCACCTGTTAAACATAAGCAGTAGCAAACTGGATTTCCATCACAATAAATAGTCCAATTTCTCCTGATAATCCCTGCTGAGACAGACATGGCAATGGTAAGAAGGCTTCTACCAGTTGTGCAAGCATCCTATGAGAGGGATAGAGCTCAGGCAAAATTACTGACCTTAGCAACAATAAATTTATTAGTCTCTTGTCTTATCTGTGTGTGAGAGTGAAGTAGGAGGTTGCTTTAGGCTTGCCTAGTAGGAGGATGCTTTTCGAGAGCCCGTACATGAGACACCTTCCAGGTCCCTACTCTGATATGAGAGTTGTGCTGCTGAGTTTCACTGCAGAGTCTGGGTTTGTTACTTCCTCCTTCCATTTGGGCAGCATGCTGTATGCTGTCTTCCTTTCACGTGTGTGAAGGAAGGGTATGTGTCGCCCTGAAATTTGCAGTCCTTTGATGTTTTCATTTCTGTGATGGAGTTTCTCACGCACTTTCTCTAAACAGAGTTATGTTTGGCTAACTGTTCCTTTTTGTTTTCATTCCTTCTCCTGAGGCGGAGAACTTTGATGGACTTTTCGTTTGACCAGTGTGGTTGGAGAGGTGGTAACCTCATCCTCCAATCCACGGTCATTCCTAAGAACATATATATATGAAGTAAAATAAACAGCCTAGGGCTTTCCTGGCTTCTTTTCTGACCTAAACTAAGCTGGGTCTGTGTGGTTCTTTCGTGTCCAAGTACGACAGGTATGAAAGCAAGCAGTACAAGGTCTCAGAGCCCTCTTCAAACCTGATGATTCAAGATAAAAGCAAGTGCAATATTCCCTCTGTCAGGTCCCCCCATGGCAGAGGAGCCTGTGTGGGAGATGGTCTAAGGGATGTGATGGAGAAGGGGCAAGGGAAGAGACAGGGAGTGTGTGGCAGGCTGGAAATGTGCATTTTAGGTATGCTGTTTTATTGTGCTTGAGAAGCAGCTCTGCCCGGCTGAAAGCAGTGAGCTGCAGAGCGAGGAGCTGTGAACATGTGAAGTCTAAACTAGGTGAGCTCACATGTGTGCGAGGTCAGTTGTTATTTAAACATACAGCAATAGCGGCCTTTGTCTGGAAAAAATAGTTAGGACCTTAAAGGAGTTGGAGACAGGAGACTTTCTGCAGAGATCTTGTGTTGTGGAGGCCCTTCAGGAATTTCCTCCATACCTTAGGGCTGTACTGCTTTTGGTACCAGAGCAGAGGCTGCTGGTGAAGCAGGAATGGCTCCTGGGGCTGAAGAGGCTCCTCTCACCAGGCTGGTGGCCATCCACTTTGGGCATCGCCACCCTGCAAGACTCAGCAATCTAAAACTACGAGTTCAGTGTTACTTTAAGAGGGGTTATGAAAATGAAAAATTGAATTAAGTTGGTGGATCTATTAAAATTAACTATTGAGGTGAAAGGGTTGTGAAATTAATATTATAGTTTGAGAAGGAAATATTGTATTTCATTTTGTTTAGGCACACTGCTAGTGGTACCTTTTTTTAATAGTGATTAGCAAGCTAAATTACTTCTCTTTTTAAAGTGAGATTTCTGGATAGAGGCTTCAGCCAGTGTTTCAGAAGCAAACAAACTTCTGATTTATCCCCAGACAAGTGTCAGTGGAAGGACTACATGTGGCTGAATAAGGGGAATGTAAACAGAGAAACACATATGAATTTGTAGGGCATTTTGCTGCAAGCAAGTTTTTGTTGATGGCGATGAGATTAAAGAGACGCAATCTTACTTAATTTTTTTTTTTTTTTTAAACTAAGAAAAAATGTAGCCAGTAGGGAATTGTGTTGTGTTTTGCTGGACACTTCCCTTAAGTGTTCCCTTGAACACTGAAACCAAGAACCCCCCGACTGTTTACAGGTGAATTTCACTGTCCTTCAGGAAACCCAGCTTTGTGAGCCAGGAAATAGCACTCTAGTGCTGCTGGTGGTCTCAATAGCTGGTTACAAATTTCAGCAGTGAGTTAGTGTGACAGTGGGTCAGCCTGCAGGAAGCAGGTCAGGGATGCTCAGCACTCTGTCTGCGGGACCCTGTTTCAGAGAGAAGTGCACAGAAAGCAAGAGTGATGAGAAGTCTTGCTGAGAACCTCTGTCACTGGTCCGTGCTCGCAGTGTGAATTGTGTGCTTTGGGTGAAACTGGGAGAGCATTCATCCACCTGTCAGTGGAAAGAGTGGAGCTCTGAAAATGCAGCAGGCACCTATGCAATCTCCTTCATCCCTGCTTGGAGATTATAGATTATTTTTTTGAAAGAGTCTTTGTCAGGTTTAAGTACTGATGTGAATACAAACACAGCCAGCCATTTAGGATCCTGAATATCCTCTTTATGGCAGCAAATTGCTGCAACATTTGTTGCACAAAAAAAAGGGGACATACAGTAAGATTCAAACACCAGCCTTCTGTCTGGAACACACCCTGTCTTCTTCCAAAGCACTTTTAAGGTGTAGAGAACTGGAGAAAGGGAAAGCATCAGTCTTGACCCAATACCCTTTTCTGAATTTCCACTATTGTCTAGTGGTTTACCCAGAAATGAATCATAGCTTCCTTGGGGCTCTTCCACTCCAGTGAACTTGTAGTATTAGGACTGATATGATTGAAAGGTCCAGGCAATTGGCACTGAGTCAGGGCATTTCCTCACAAAAGCTGTCATGATCCCATCTGTTGTCATGGAACACCACTTATTTTCTTTGTATACACTTTTGGGCAAGATGAAATATAAGCAGGTATAGCTGTAGATGGTTTAAATTTAAAAAAACTGATTAAAAACCTACTTTCACTTGCTCTGCTGGTAGCCTAAGACATTATTTATTTTTCCATAAGACAAGCTCTGGGCAAAAACTATCTGTGATTGTGACTCAAAATCTGGAGACTAAACAATTACTTCAGTAAAGATTTCAGTGTGGCATTTGACACACCACAAATTGCCTGGCATATATAATCCTATTAACTGAAGTGGAGAGATGAGATCCTTTTATGCTTAGAATCAACAAACACTGCTCACTAAACACTGCTTATCTCAGACACTAAATAGGCACCGAGAACTGAGGCTGATGGTTGGCTACCTGACTCACCAGAGCAAATACAGATAATACCATATGTTCTGAAAATACCAGAATGAAATCATGCTGGCTGCTTTTTCCAAAATATCTCTAAAACCTGTTTGTTTGTTTTTCCTTGCATAACTTTTGGCTTGCTTGCTTTTACTTAATTCTCATTAAAATTTTCTTCATGTTGCAGTATTAGCAACCTTATGCCACTTGCTAAATTCATGCCAAAACTACTACTTCCACGTTTTCCATCTCTTAAGTTAAATGGAAACCCTGCTTAGGGTGAGCTCTGACACTCTACAGAAAATAATATCTCTGTAAAAAAGTGCGGTAGTAAACAAACAGCAACACTTCTATGAATCAAGCTTACAGAATGTGGGGAATAACAACTGAGAGTGTCCCTTGCAATCTTTCTTCAGTGCCACTGTGTACATTTGCTGTGATGCAGTCTTCAATTAATTGTGTGTTCACATAGTCCTTTTCTCAAAACACGGTAATATGCATTTAATAAGGATTTTCATGCATAATGTCCTAGGGATTTCAAAGTGATAGGGTTTTTTTAACTGCATGTTTACCTTCCATTTTTTCTAAGGACATAACTGGCACCGGTGCAAAGCTGTTTGTATCTGGACAGGCCCTAAAAGGAGATGGCACCTCTCTCCTTCAGTTGTTGATTCTGATTGTATCTCACTTCTATAGCAATGAGAAGCATTTTTTTGCAATTGATCCCTGCCTTCATAAAATTTCTCATCTTGCTGTTTTACAATTGCTATTTGCAGGTTTCAGAAGTTGAAATGAACCACTGGACTCATTTTTATCAATGTGTTCCTGTGAAGAGCAAGCACTTGTTCAAGTCAATCAGCTAGTGTTGCCTGTTCTACTTTTAAGAGAACTCTGAACCCAATAAATCAAAGCAAAGCAAATACTGTAAATAATTTAGGTGATACACGTGGTTTTTATATTAGTGGCAAATAGTACCTACATCACTAGGAAATATATTGAGAAACATAAAGCCACAATTCAGTCTGGAAGAAACCTCCAGAGGTCATCCACTTCAATACAACCCTCACTTCAAAAGAGGTCTGACTAGATAAGGCTGTCCAGAGTTCTGTCCAGTCACCATCTGGAATGCAGTGAAGCCTGTGGATTGCCCCAGAACATCTGGGACATCCCAGATTTGCTGCAGTGTTACCAGTGACTGTTCGCTTTAATGGCATGAAACAGGATTCCTGGGTGAGCTTCTGAATAGACAGAGGAATGAAACTCAGTTAAATGTAAGAAAAACTACACTGCAGTTTGTTCTTGGAGAAAAAGGCAGGAATAAACCCTGAACAAACTGAAATCGTGAGGATGTAAAACAGGGGGGTGTTGATAGATGCTCTGAGTTCTCAAGCGCTGAGCTGGCAGAATGTGAAAGTTAACTCCGTAGGTTACAAATTTTTTTGCCAAGGAATTTCAAATCCTTCCTGGAAAACTTGCCTTTAAGCTGCTACTGCGAGCTGTGGGCACTTATTCTGGAGAGAACCCACAGTGTTTCTAATGCGTTTTGTTGCATGTGGTGTGCATCTGCCGTGGTGTGATGTAATGTAACATGGCATGTGGTGTTATAAATAGAATGATGAGATCTTGCAAAAACCTGCCTGGCAGGCAAACTCGCTGTCTTTCCTTTTTAAAGGCTTCCTGAGCTCTCCACTACTCCTCTCTCTTTTGTTCAAAGGTACCTTCCACCCCAGCACCCTCCTGCTCAGGTTCCTGGGGAGAAGTTGGGATGGAATGGCTTTTTCTCCCAAATTCCTTTTGCTTGTCAGCAACACAGCAAAGACTACATGGGGGCAGTGTCTTGCTGCTCTCAGTTCCTGTCTCTCCTTTCATCTGTGTCTATGCATTTCTAATTTGCTCGGTGCTGTGGGCAAGATGCTAATTTTAGCAACCTTGTGTAATTACTCTGAAGTCACTGGGGTTAATGCATGTGCTCAGTATAGCTCCAATCAGAATCTGGCCTTATGTTGTCTTAATATTTTTAGCTTTCTTTTTTTTTTTTTTTTCCTCCCTGCTGTCAGTAAATTAAATCTCTGTGGCTTTAGTAGTAACACTAATGTTAGAATAATATTCAGACATGATTTAAAATAGGCCAGGGAGTGAGAGTTACCAACAGGACAATACGGGAGCAATTCCCTGATCTTTCTGGCAGGGATGCTGGTCTGCAATTTTATGGTCCCCAGCTTCCTCTGTGCTCTCTGCAAGAGTGATGGGTTACTATATTTATACCAATCTGTTAAGAATATTGCTTTACCAGCATTTATTTCTAGAACTGTTTGGGTTTCCAGGCAGGCTTCTCCTCTGACTGTCTAAGCAAGAATAGTTTGTTTTAGCAGCATCTTGTATAAGAGTTGAAGGTCATATCAGTTGACTGATAATAGTCATTAGTCTAAAGCCTCAGCTGTAAAACTGAACTTATCAGGACTCCCTCTTCTTAAACGTTTTGTGTTCCAGTGTGTGACAAAATACACAGAAAGTGATTTAAAATATGTTTTTCACTAGCAATTTTGAGGTTTTTTGTCTTTTCTTATAGACTGAAATGATATTTCTGAAACTGTTGATAGAAACATTAGGTATTAGGAAATTTTTTTTCACAGAAAGGGTTGTCAAGCATTGGAACAGGCAGCCCATGGAAGTGGTGGAATCACCATTCCTGGAAGTGTTCAAAAGAAGTGTGGATCTGGCACCTGAGCCATGGTTTAATGGTGAACATGGTGGTGGTATTGGGTTGGACTTGGTGATCTTAAAGGTCTTTTCCAACTTTAATGATTTATATTCAAGCATATAAATACTTTGACATGGTGTGATTTCCTGTTGCAAAGCTTGTTGCTTCTTTTGAGTAAAATCCAAACACATTGTGATACTACTTCCTGAATTTTTAAATGGTTTTAAGACACCAGTTGTCAAGTCCATACATGAAGACAGCATTTTGGTGGCGTTCACTCGCCTTTGGCTGAGCCACACCAGAGAAGCATGCATGCAGAAATTACTGAGATGTTTCACAAGGGAGATGTGGCATCAGACTTGGTGTAGTTCCTGAAGGCTGAGGAGAAGCAGTCAAGTGTAGCAGATAAATAATTGGTTTGTTTAATCACTTCCCATTGATTGTCCATCCATACATAAGAAAATATTAACCAGGGAAAATGTTAGCACATGAATGCTGCATTGAGTTGAAACTCATTGTGTTTGGCTCAGTAATCTAGGCAAAAACAACACATATTCAGCCTAAAGCATGGTAGCTCATGTCAAATTTCACAACTCATGAAACATTTGAAATGCTATAGTGTTACAAATTAAAAGCATGTTTATATGCATGACTGGAGGCATTATCAGGGGATAGTTTTTAGTAAAGTCTTTCTTTTTTCTTTCCACTTAATCTTTCCAGCTATGCTGAAACTTCCTTTACTAAACTTTGTCTTTTGTGGTATCACTCTGCCTCTAATTCTGTGCATCTCGCATCCCCATTTGAATCTAGAGTGTTATTTGCTTTCTAATTACTTTGAGGGCTGTTCTTTGCATCCAAATTTATTCTCCTCCAGATCCAAAGATTTATTTCTATCTGCAGTACAGAAAAGAAATCAGACTAAGCAATGGAAGAAAATGCTGCTCCTCTTTTCATCACAGAATATTTTTCTTCTAGATCTAAATGTGCTCTGCTCATCAGAAACAAATGGATCTTGTGTCAGCTGCAATCCAAAGCACGTAAAACAAATTCTGGACTTTGCAATTATTTAATTGACAGCCAGGAACTGCGATAACTGATTTTTTTGATACTGCTTAAGGAGCAGAACAAAATGCTCCAGTACAGTAGAATGGACTTGAAACAGTTTTGGTCTCAAATTTCCCTCATTTGAAATGAAAATACATGATAAACCACAGAAGTACTGAAAGAAAATGCAGTTGCTTATAAAACCTGTGAAACGTTTTTCTGTCACCGTGGTATCTTGTCTTTAATTGCCGATGGATAAGCATGAAGGGTGGGCTAAATGAGCTAAGTGGATGCTGTGGGATTTTTGAATCCTCAATATTTATTTAAATTGCATTTTAAATGTGTAACTGTATTGAAGCCAGGATTCAGCAATGCGACAGAACCTGAAATCAAGCATTGCTTTAAAAACCTCCTGATGTTAAGGGATACTTTCTAGAGTAATTTGAATGAGTTTTGTGAAATTAGTCAAGGCTTATTTTTGTTAAATGCCTTGTAATGGGGCATACAGATCAGCAGAAATTCTTAATAGAAAGATGAGGAAAAACTAGTTGCCCTCTTCTCTCCGTGGACTGAATCCACTGGCAGAAGGTGTCTGAAAAGTCTTAATGTGTCTCCAAGTTCTTGTATGTTCTTCACTCCACCACCACTTGCTCTTAACCACACAAGAAATTGGTACTGGAAAGAAAAGAAGAAGCATTTGCAGCTGGTGCAATGCTTTTTTATCAGCCAACTATCTAGGGAAATACTGTTTAAAACAAATTGTAATGGAACAGCATTTGCACCTTTTTAAACAAAACAAATAAATAACAACAACAACTAAAAACCAAAATCCACCACACAAACTTTTCTGGTGCATTCAGAGATTTGCTCTTCCACGACACTCATGAGGGATTCTCTTTTACTGAAAACCTAAGATTGGGAACTTAACACAGGGTTTCTTGTGGTAAAGAGCAAGCTGTTCCTTATGATACATTTTTCCACATCTAACAGTGTCTGGCTGCAGCACGAGCCCTCCTTTCTTGCAGTGAAGTGGCTCAATAACCCCTTCATAAGTGCTGAAGAACTGTGGATGAATATAGCAAAGGAATGAACTTAAAACCAAATGGTGTGGCTGTGTTTTCAGACTCTTCAATGCATTTTTCCTACAGGAAAAACAACTACATAGTCAAGAAAAGTCAACAAGGAAACTCGAAGACACTGATATGTAGCAGCTATTTTACAGTTTTGCCTCTGAGCTGCTGTGATAATCAAAAGTCCTGATCCGCAAATAAATGCATTATGGAATGTAGGGTAGCGGACCACAAGGCAAGAAATACATTGTGCTTTGGTCAACACAGTGACAACAACAGTGGTGAATGCTGCAGGGACTCAGTATAACCATGTTTCAGTGATGCTTTTTGAGATGTAAAGCCTGACTGGCTGTCTGTGTCTGTGTTTGTTTGACTCTGTAGTCTTTGGGTGTGGCTTTTCTTCTTTCTCTATTAGTAAAGCTTAAAAAATGAAAGCAAGGGGGAAAAAATTCCTTACATGACCATGCAGTGAAAGTTAAGGACACGTAGCACACCTCACTGCATCAAAGGTGGCCAGCATCCTTAAAGTAAGTGGTGAAACAGAGGGGTTTCCATCTGTTAAAACACGTTGCCCATGTGCAATGAAATTTATTCCTCATGAAGCTTGTTTGAGAGCTGCACTCTGGAGTTTGTCTGCAACTCTTTCACAGTTGTCTTTGAACTTAACAGTCTTCCAGAGCAGCTGAACTAAGTGCCCAATAGACTTTCCTTTGCCCAACTATACCTTGAATATTGGAACAGCTGAGGTATGAGCTTATGCATTTTTCTGTCTGTAAGCAGCAAGATGAACTGAAGGGGAGCCTGCCTCTGCTCCAACCTGCTCTGTACTTGCCAAGCTTTTCCCTGGTGGAAGTCAGTCTCCAAGTATCTTTGCACAACTTTTATAACCACAGAAGCTATGCTCAAAATAACCTTAAAGTCAGGAAAATCTCAAGATTATTGTGTGCAATTGAATAAAACATAAATTGCTTTCTATTTTTAATACCCAAATGAATTTCTAAAGCTTGTTACTAGATGAGGAGTTAGTTTATTATCCTACAGATTCTTGATGGAAATAATTAGCTTCTCTCACCACCAAGACTCAATGCAATAAACTATTCTTGAGAGCTATCTTGCCAAAGATACATGTTTAAAAGCATTCTCTCTGTGAGTAATTGTTTTCCTTGTTATCTGGAGAGAGAAACAGATTTACATACCAGAAACAATCGCTGTCTGCTAAAATTGGCCACTTTCACAAAAGCCAATTACTTTTTTTCCCTGTTTTCTACCTAAGAGTTCAATTTTGATATGGAAACTATCTTGCATTACAATGATATGGGGTCAAACTTATCAGAATGTATTTTCTGGTCATTCATCATTCTACTGTGTGGGTCTTGACTTCCTGCACTCTTTCTCAGTCAGAACATGTGCTGCCTACTTATTTTCTTAGGCTTTGTGTTGGTTTTATTTTGGTTTGCTTAGGCTTTGGGGCTTTCTGTTTGTTTGTTATAGTCCTAATACCAAATTTGGATGAAAGATCTTTAATCTTCTGTGCTTTCCATTTTTGATTAAGTTCTCCTGTGTCTGGAAATTCCCCTTAGGGCTGGTTGTTCTGGGATATTGTTGTGCTGGAGGAAGGAGGCTGATCCTCTGGATGATATTGCCTGCTCCTGTTTTTTTAAGTGGGCCAATTCTTGTTCTCATGAGCAGTAGTGTTGGTACTGTGGTCCCTGTGGTCTGCTCTACTCCTTTGCTGTTTTTAGGTATGGGAGAATGAACACATGAGATCTTGGCTGCTGAGTGAATATCATGCATGTTTTGTTCAAAAAGAGATCATATTAACACTGCTCTAAATGCAAAGTTTCTTTTGTATGCCTGAACCCCTAAGAAGTATAGGGCCTTTGTTTTGGTCTGCACATATGTTAGCTTTGAATAGAATGGTTAATGCCCTACCACTGTTTGGAATTACAAACCCAAGTACAACAGAAGCTCAAAGGGCTTCTTTTAAAAAAATCATAGAATATCTGGATTTGGAAAGGACCCACAAGAATCACACCGTGTGTCTGAGCATTGTTCAAACTCTTCTTGAACTTTGTCAGGCTTGGTGCTGTGACCATTTCCTTGGGAAGCCTGTTCCAGTGCCCAGCCACCCTCTGGGTGAAGATCCTTTTCCTGATACCCAACATAAACCTCCCCTGACACAGCTTCAGGCCATTCCCTCAGTCCTGTCACTGTCACCACAGAGAAGAGATCAGTGTCTGCACCTCCTCTTCCCCTCACAGGAAGTTGTAACTGCAATGGAGTCTCCTCTCAGTCTCCTCTTCTCCAGGCTGAACTGACCAAGTGACCTCAGCTGCTCCTCATATATGGCTTCCCCTCAAGGCCCTTCAAGGTCCTCATTGCCTTCCTTTGGACACTTTCTAATAGTTTAATGTCTTTTTTATATTGTGGCACCCAAAACTGCCCCCAGCACTCGAGGTGAGGCCGCCCCAGTGCAGAGCAGGGTGGGACAATCCCTTCCCTTGCCCGGCTGGTGATGCTGTGCCTGATGCCCCAGGACACGGTTCTTCATCTATTATGTATGAGTACGACTCCAAACACAAACAAGTTTCCAGGCTTCATTCACAAGAGACCAAGAGTGGTTAAAAACAGTAGAAAAGGAGTACGCAGTTCATTTATGTTCTTAACCTCTAGACGAACCCATCTTGACAATCTCAGCAGAGGAAAAATGAAAAATTAACTTCAAGGATGGGGATAGGTGAGTGAAGCAAGATACGAAGTTGTTAAAATAGCTTTATCAAGAACAAGCTAGTCTGTTAAGGAAGACTCCTGCTCCTGTACTTGTAGCTATGTGCTGTTGACAGATGCAATCCTTAAAAAAATAAAAAAAGACACATAAGCCCATAAATGTAAGTGCCAGATAATGATTTGCAGTTTTTGTGGTCATCTTCTTCTGTTCTCAGTAAATATTTTTCTCCTGAAATGTTTGTCATGGCAGTTAATAATTTAAAGTTATTATATAGCTAAGGGCTTCTCTCAAGGCTGATGTTACATTAGGCAATGCAGAAATACAGAACAGACAATGATCTCTACTGAGTTTACTCTCTGAAAAGCCGAGGCAGACTAATAAAAACAGGCACCACATAGAAAAATGGTACAAATGAATTTCTGTTTGAAGCATAGCCTGTGCCAGGAAAAGAATAAAGTGTTCTAAAGTATTTATTTCCTCATTCAGTAATCGCTAAGGGAATAACCTTCATACGTGCAACAGCCAGGGGTTTTCTTCTAGCTATAACTCAAGTAAAAATTGCAGGGATCTTTTCCATGCCTAAACCACTTTATTTAAATGTGTGTTAAGTGTAGTCAAATGCTGTCTTACATTCCCACTTAGAAATAGTAGCTAGAGACTGAACTTCTTTTAGAAACAATATCGTAGAATATCTGTGCTCAACAAGCAGTGCTCAGAGGTCCTAAGTTTGCTCTGCTCTTTGAAGGCGGATGCAGCACTGACTTCAGTAGAAAGGGGAATGACTCAAAAGGTTGGATAAATTGGGACAAACGGATTACAAAACCAATTATTGACTTCATTTACCACAATAGGACTGCAGCACATGTGGACACTGGTGGAATTAATCTGGCAAGGCAGAATCCAGCTGGCCTATTAGTTTTTTTCTACTTTGATATACATGCTGCATCTGCAAAGACAATGATGAGTCTGATTGAATTTTGGTGGCTGAAGAGATATGTTTGCAATCTCAATGCAAAGATGAAGTTTATATATGTATAAAAGAACCTTCTGAAGGACCAAGTAGTAGAAAAGGTGTATATTAACACTGGTGTGGCTTGTTTGGAATGTAACTGGGGAAGAATTCCAGCTTCAGCTGTACAAAGTAGGCAGATTCCAACCCACCAATGTGTAGTATGGGGTGGGTGGAAATTGAGCTCACTTTTAAATAAATGCAAGTACAGTCAGTATAGAAGAGAGTTTGATGGATCTGTTCTGATGGGATGTGTGTTAATAATAACTGAGCTATATTGGTAAGCTGTATGCTTCTTACTCAGGCGTGGGCAGAATATTTTTGGTGCCCATTAGAGCCCACTGAGTTAACTTGTGATATGCAGTCCAGTGAAGCATGTGGCATTTGAAGTCTAGGAAATTCCACGAAAATTTAGTCTAAGAAAGGATCTTCTAGTGTTCAATGGAATTATTAAACAATATTCTGGCCAGGCTCTGAGGCATGATGCAATATAATTGGGAAAAAAATCACTGGTGTGTCCACAGAATCTCCCACTCCCCAAACCCTTGAATCCTATGCTTGCGCTTTTCTGACTGCAATATACTTTCTTCCACTCATCATATGTTCCTGTAGAAACTTTCCAGGTAAAACCAAACAGCCAGTATCCAGCTGACCCAAGTAAGGAAGGATAGAAGCTGCCAGTTATTAGCTGGGAAACTATCACCTACAAAGTGGAAAAATGGACTTAGAAATTGGGCTTGACAGCACTTTTGTCTTCTCCCTGTTCTTCCTAAACTATTAAGCTGTGCTAAGGTGTGTGTTGGCCCTGTTCTTCCTCATCTGTTGTGTCCTGTAATAAGATCTACACCTTCTTTTTCAAGATGTACCAGCTAAATGTGTAGGCAAATTAATAGAAAAACCTTTTATTTTTATTTAGTGACTTAACATTGAATTGCAAAGAGAAATTTTGGTCATAACTTGTTTCTGTCAAATTAATAAAGGGCCATATTCACTGGTTTGTGATATATCAGTGAGTGTAGATTGTCCAGGATGCTTTACCTGTATGTTTTAGGTAACTTCCCTATTACATGGAGTATTCTTACCTGTGGTGAACAAGCAAGACCCTGACAGATACTAAATCCTCATTGATTTTTTCTGTGTTATGATAGCTATCTGGATGCTAATCAGTGCACTGAGCTTGGTCTGGGATCTGGGATCTGACAAGGACAAGGTGACTCTTTATCCTTGTAACAGTTTTCTCATCTCCAGCAGATCTCTGCTTCTAACTTTTGTCTTCATATCCCTCTGAGATTTGTGTAGCAATCAAGTCTCATGTCCAAATTTTTTCACAATTCTTTATATTTGTTGATATTCTCTGAGGGCTTTTGTAGAGGAAAGGTGGAAATATTCTAGATAATTTCCTAGATAATATTTTAGATATTTGTTTTATACTCCATTTTACATACAGATCTATTGTTACTCAGAAGCCTACTGTTAGTAAACATGTTGTTATAGCTTGTCTTACACTCCTGAATTTTTCAGGAAGTGCAAAGTTAACATCCAAGTCCTTGTTGTAAGAAGAGACCCAGTGAGTCAAATAAATCAAGTCACCTGTTGAATACACCCAGCTCTTGATATGACTGTTTTGCTGGTGCTGAGCTTATCATAGTACAAATATAAGTGGGTGAATTGATATGGTATGTCTGAAATTGCTTTTCTTCTAAAGAATATTGCTCTGGGGCTTTTATGCATGTCTGATCTCATCAGGTCCAGGGGATATGTAAGTATCTCAGCTATTATGCTACTTATGACACTGTATGTTGATTTCTAGAAGAAGTAAGTGGAGTATCAAGAATATATCCACTGTGGGGGAGGGTTCTAACTTTAAATCTGTGTTTCAGTGCCCTTCCAAGGATAAAATTTTTAGGAAAAAAATGCCATAAATTTTCATGTACCTGGAAATGTTGTAGATTAATAGTTTGTTTTCAAGCATTTTAGTGAATAGTAATACATGAATCCTGAGAGATTTAGATATCAGATAGTTGTTTATGTTTAGTCCTATCGAGTAATGCATGTGACTTAAAAAACTTAGACAGACAATCCAGTGATTTAAGCAAAAATGGAAATAAGAGTATAGACCAATCCAAGGTTCTAAAATCCATTATTGAAAATTTTAAATTTTCATGCTATCTCTGTCCAGGAAGGAATTTTTTTCATTACTGTTGTATTTTGTAAAGGGAAAGCACAGATACTGTAACTCTTGCTCAGGGTCATAGATGAAGCAACCCCAAGAACTTGAAGTTCTTATTTTTCATTTCTGTGTTTACAGTATGAAGGGGTCAACAGCAAATAAGCTTTACATTCTGTCACTTTTTCTTTCAGAACCTTATCCCAACCTCTCTTTCTTATCTCCTGGTAACTTTTTTTTCCTCATAGATAAGGGGAATCTGTTCTCCGTGTATCTTTCTTTCCTGCTAATAGTGTATTGATAAGATACTCTCTCTGATATTGCCCCTGCTTTCATGTCCTATACTTTCTTCCACACTGACAACTCAGAACACACATCAGTGAAATAGGACTTCCAGCTTTTGCCTGTTTATCACTCTGATCAGATTTTGATGGAGAAGTCATTAGAAAATAGGTTCACAGTCTTCAGATGTGTCTGTACTCTTCCTGACCTATGAATCTAAGACATCTCTGAAATACTTATCTGGCTTCAGTGAGAAATCTTGTACAGATATCATTCTTTTAGTTTATCCTTATTGAAACTCTAAAAAAATCTAGAAAATATATGTGGTAAGCTATGTAGCTTTCTCCTACAATAGTAGCATTTATGTGTAAAGGAAAGACTATTAAAGAGAAAAACAATCAGTGACAAATTCACACATTTTGAGATGCACTGGACATGCTGCATTGACAGTATACTCCAGTAGGTTTGCTCTTATAAACTAGGATAAGTTAGAGAGGCAGAATGGTTGGTACTTACACTGACATTTTTTTTTAAAGAAATCTTTACGCTACTCTTAGCTGGATTGCTAAAAGTGTTTTTCTAAGGTGAGAATGTCCTCTGATGAAATCAGAATAGGCCAGTTTGCAAAATGTGATGCCTGCTCTGAATTTTCCCAGAGTACTAACAGGAGTTTAATTTACATCTATGGTGTGATAGCAGACTCAACCCTTACATGAGAGAGCAGTGATATTGGCTTCAGGGAACTTGGAAAATGCTGAAGTTGGAACAGAAATTTCAGAGATACTTTTTTTAGGGTTTGGTACTTTCCCTAGATTCCGTCACAACCATTTGCCAAACCTGAATGCTGGGGTGCTCCCTGCAAGGCAGCACAATGATATGTCTGTTAATCAATCAGTTGTAACCTAGTGATAGTCAGGCATGGAGCAGTGAATCATGGTGAAAGCCAGACATGTACACAAATGTGAAAAAAAAAAGTAACTGGAAAGTTTTTAAATAATCATTTGATTGATTACAGTTTAAGTTGTAAAGCTGCAAATGCTTTTGAAGGGAATTAAAGAAATTGGGAAGGGGAAAAATATCAAATTACCAGTATGAAGAATGATTATGTTAATACCTTGCTGAGCTTCCAAGCATACCCTGAGGGAGCTAGACGTTTACAGGATCCTGAGCAAGCTCTTTCAGCTAGGTGTTTATGTACAAGCACACACAAAACCCCCCAAAATAAAAAAATCAACACAAGTATCTTCCCTGAGTCAAAACTTCTCAGCCGTTGCTGAGCAGCACAGATGGAGAAGTTTCCAAGAGGAGTTGAACTGAGAAGCTTAAAGGGTAGAGGACAGAAGTGGAGAAGTCTTGATTGCTTGAGAAATTCAATGCAGTATTTTTCTTTTGATTGAAGGCGAGTAAATATTCCTACCTCAGTTGTCTTAAAAAATTCTGCTAATTTTACCACATTTCTTTTGTCTGCCTTGGTGAATTTTTTCCTATATTCAGATGTGTGTATTACAAGCTATTTCTTAGCTGATCACCCAAAGCTTTCTAAAGAGTCCATGGAAACAGACAGTGACATGTCCTGCTTGCCTACCCTCAGGTGGGATGTGCTGTGTTTAGCACTCCCTGTTTCCCATCCTTGACTGCTGAGGGACTCCACCTGTCTATCATCCCTGTCCCACTCAGAAGATTTTCAGCCTTTATTTGGATAGCCTCTTATTTGGATTCAGTTTAGTAATTTGGCCCAATTAAAGCAATCCTTTTAAGCAGGTGTTTATCTATATTAAAACAGTGTCATAGGCTAAAGTTGTGCCACATTTCCTTTAACTCCTCTTCATTTCCATGCCTAATCTAGGTATAGATTCCTATTTTTACGATCCAAGTATCATGAAGGCCTTGTGAGGTGTTAATAAATAGCTAGGCACAAATATGCTTTTTCCACACAGCTTTAAAGTCACTGCTAGAGGCATGACAAAGCGTGGTGTGTCATATTGCCAATTTTTTAGATCAAATACCACCTCTTTTTAGGCAAAAGGCTGCATATTGAATGCATACAGGATCTTTGCCAGTGTTAGAAGTGACCCTGAGCAGCTGGTGAGAGAGATTTCGGGAGAAGCTTTGCTCAACCTTTGCAGCTCTGGGCTGGGGATGCTCAGTCCAGATGGAATCTACAAACCGTTCAGCTGCCAAACTCAAATAAGCCTTTAGTGGTCATGTGTAAAACAGGACTTTTCTCTGTTCTGAGATTGTGTAAATTTTGGCATATTTTCCTGGAAACAGGAAAATTCAGTGCCCTTCCAAAACCAAACCAAACTCCTTCTTAAAAGTGGGCAGCTTTATTTTTAAATTTTTTTTAGAGAGCAAAACTTATGACTGTGTCATCATGAAAGAGTTTTAGGTTTTGGTTGGTTGGTTGATTTTTGTTTGGTTTTTGTTTTCTTTTTTGTTTGTTTGTTTGTTTTGGGGTTTTTGTTTGTTTTTGTTCTGTTGGGTATTTTTTGGTGTGTGGGTTTGGGTTTTTTTGTTGGTTTTGTTTTGCTTGGGTTTTTTTATGGACAACAAAAAAGTTGTGTGATTTTTTTGGGAATTTTCCAAAATTCACCCTGAGGCGGACATCCATCAGGAAATTTCCATGGCCCAAATAGACTCACAAAGCAGGTTCCACAAAAGGACATTTGGGATACAGGCAGCACAACAAGCACTGTTTCTACTATGGTGATATTGTGTGTGGACATGCATGGATCATCTGTGACAAAGTTTTCCTAGAGAACCATGAGAGCCATGCTTGAGTTTCATTCTGCAAGATGCAGGCTCACACCCAGGAAATAGGGCTTTGAGGACTTTCTGATATACACAGCCATTGCTGCCTGCCAGTTTGCCCTGTGTAAGATAACTACTAGGCTCTCCTGCTGGGATCTTCCAAACCAATCCTGATCTTTTAAAAATGTACAAGTTGTAAATGCAGACACACAGGAACACCCCTAAAAGAACAATCTTTAGCAGGTCTTGAGGCAGCTGGTGTTTATAAATGTTTTATGTATCTCAGTGCACTGACACAGACAAGACCTTTGTGTGCCACCTGGAGCTGAATGGGAAAGCTACTTGTGGGATGCAGTTTTATTGCCATCCTGGGTGAGACAGATGGGCATCCCAGTGCCATGCTGACAGTCTGGATTGCACCCATGGGTGTGCAGAGCTTAACAAGGAGCTGCCCTGGGCTTGCAATGGGAGCCGGGCAGCCAGAGGATAAACCTGGTTGTGCTGCTGATCTGCTTTCTCTTTGTGCATGTGTGGTAGTGTGGCTTGTGGATCTGGGGTTACCCTGCAGACAGCTGGGCCAGTGTACGAGGATCTGAGTGCCAGTGGTCCTGACAGAGTTCTGGAAATGAGAGGAAACCCTTTTGTTAGGCTGGAGCAGGAGTCTTCCCACTGGGATATTGCTTTGAGGACAAGATAAACACTTGGTCTGATCATGCAGTGCAGAATTCCATGTAGTCAAACCCTGAGATTTCTCAGGGTCTATTTTAGGGCATGTGCTTACAAAGAAGGAGTAGGGAGATATTGTCTGTAGGGCCTGTTTCTTACCCCTTCTCTTCCATAAAACACATTTCTTGAAGCAAAATATATGCATTATAAATGTCTTCTGGCTGTGTTGCTACGCTTTTTTTATCTTTTTCTTCTTTGTGTACAGTTGTACCAGTTTCCTGCACTCAGGGGACAATGATCTGCCTGAAAATTATTTGACTGCTCAGGAGAAAGAGTCAGACTGTCTGGTGGGGAAATTATGACAGTCTCTAGAAGGAAGAGGTATGTTTTTCTATCTATACAATTACCAAATCTATTTTTTAGGAGAAATAGGAAGTAAAAGCTTAAGCCAAGATCTGCCTTCATGATCACTAAGTGGAAGTCCAAGCACTGTGTACATTCTTTGGCATGGGCTGGCCCTGCTGGCAGGCACCTGCGGTGAGCTGACTTAGAAACTGGGCATTTCTGGTGGTGCTTGCTACGACCAGGAGCCCTGCTCCTGTGGTGGCCAAGCCTGTGCTGATCACAGATCAATGATGTCCAATCTCAAAGGACATATCAAGGGTCTCCCTTGGCACTCAGTGCAGAGACTCAGTGTGGCCAGTGCCTACTAACTTCAAGAGAAGTGCTCCAAAATAATTTACTCGTTGATTCTTCACCCTCTCAGGGATTAATTTTAAATTTTGTCAGAATTATTTTATTGGTTCGAGTTTGGCTTTTTGTTTTTTTTTTTCTTTATTTTAGAAAATCAGTTTTTATCTACGTTTGATTGCTACTAGGGTGGCATTGGCACCTGAATGTAAACAATCTCACATGTCCCAGAGGCAGTTTTGTGGTATATGTCACCCCATTAAACAGTCTACAACAAGACTAGAAATTTTAAAAAGGCAATTGTAACTCGAAGCAAATGTCAGCCTAATTATTTGTGATAACTTCTGTCGTGTATTTAAGGCAAGCCCCTGGAATAAGACAACTTTTTTTGTTTCCCCTCATACAGTTCTTTTGATATTCTTGACCCCTGTGGTCACTGAAATCCCATAAAAGACATGGAAAGAAACATGAACTTAACATTTCATTCTATCTCTGAGATTCTCCTGTAGATTGACTTCTAAAGACTTTTCCTTTAGGCTGATAACACCTAAAACTAGTGCAGGTTTTATAGTAAATCTCCCCTCTATGGGTTTATATCCATTGACTCACTGAAGCTTCAGTCTGAAATGGTAGGGTTTTGAAAGCTTTTTATAATGTAAAGGAGGCCATGCAGTTTTACTGCCACTACCCAGCGAAGCGTGGTTCCATCAGAGCCTTTTATCAGGAGTTTACAAGTGCAGCGTTACAAATGAGTTTGCTGGCAGGGAGCTGACCCCTCACTGAGGAAGGCAGAGACTGGTTGTATAATTCAAAACATCGATGTCTGGCCTTCTGGGATTTCCACCTGAAAAAAGACTCTGTATGAAAGGGCTTGAGGCAGACAAGGGTGGTACATGCAGAGCGGCGAGCCCTGCCTGGTGAGCAAAGCTCCGTCAGCACTCACTTCATCAGAGCCACCAGACCTCTGCACCATGCTTGGAAGTTTTGCCTTAATAAGCTGTCATTTCAGCCAAGGACTTGCTAGTCATTTAAAAGTCATCACAGAGCACTTGCCACGCAGGGATGGCAAATGGCACAGCCACAGCTGCGCCAGGCTCTCCCTGTGCTGATAAGCCTTGCTCAAACCCAGGGCTTGGTAGCTCAGCGGACACCGTGGGGCTGTGGTGATTAGAGCTCTGCTAGCTCACACACCTCTGCTCCAGCTCTCCTGGCACTGCTGTCATCCTGCCTGCCTTCACCAGTCCCTCTTCCTTAGACCCCTCTTGTATCAGTGCAATGGTGCCAAGTCCTGCACAGGAGTAGGGGGCAGAGTTATTGATTTTTCAGTTCACTGGAAGTTGTGAGAAAGTGTCTGTGCGTCTGTATGAGGTGGATGGAACATTTGAGTTTGGGAACACTGGAAAAGGGGTTTTAGTGTGTTTAAAATAGAAGGACATGCTGAAATGAGCAGTAGTTACAGTGAGGAAGTTTGAAAATGTCAAACTGTGTTGACTTTTGAAATCTTGGTAATTTATTTTTATGCAGTTTAAGGAGACAACCTGAATTTAAAGGTTCTATGGACATTACTAAATTTATGCTTTTGGTGGTGAAAATATGGACGTGAAAAATATCATCCAGTTCTGTTTGGAAATGTAAAAAGAAAGAAAAATATAGGCATTACAAAGGACTGTCATTAGAAACAAATGTCTTTCTGGTACATGATATAGATATAGGAAGAGGAAAAATTAAGACCAGACAGCCTGAGTAAAAAACAGTAATGTCAGGTGTGGCTAACTGCTAACAGTGAAAAATGCAGGCCAAGGGAAACAGATATTCTAATTTTTTTTTCACCCACTTTGTACTGGTGCAAAGAATTACAATTAACTGAAGATTGAGTATCAGATCCTCAAGGGTAGAAGAGCCAGCGTATCTGTTTGTAGGGCACATATGAGTAATGTACAAGAATTTGGAGGTAGCCCATTTATCCAAGAGAAGGTCTTCTAATGCCCACACAAAGCAACCTTCTGTGTTTCAAGGTTTCATCAAAAGAATTACAACTGTATTAAAACCTTGGCCAGGAATTACCTAGGAGCTACCACGTGGCTGTCTGCTTGGAACCTGCCTGTGCCGGAAGGTTTGCTGTGCCCTCACAATGTGTGGCTTTTGGGCTCCGGTCTGAGGGCGTCAGAGTTCAATCTGCTGCTGTTTTCTCATTAATAAAGACCATGTGGGCCTGGAGAAAATATAGTAGCATCAAGTGATAATAATTTCTTTCCAACATGAAGTTGGAACATTCTAATATTCTAGTTAATTCTAACACCAGTTTTCTTTTTAAAGTAACTTACCATTTTATAATTTTTTTTTCTCAAAATCTACCCTGAGCCAGTGCCTTTCTTGAGCTTTTAAAGGTAGTATGAATATCCTAGAGGAGCAGAAACAAAATGGTTTGACAGGGTCACATGGATGTTAAAGAATATAAGGCTTGGTTTAAAATTTGTATTTATTTTTACAGTCTTCTAATGACACTTTTTTTAATATTCAAAGACGCCTGGGCACAATGTATTTGTGTGTTTCTACGTTCCTATGAGCTGAACAGTATGTGTGAAGCAAGCCTGAGTGTGGCACACCACTGACTGAACAGCAATTTCTGTACAATTCTCCCTGTGCATGAGGCGGGGATTTCTCATTTCATACATCACTAGAAACTTGCTGCTGCAAATCTGTGAATACAGATAACCATGAGCCTTTAATGTTCATTAACACTTAGAATTTACAAAGTTCTTTCCCAGCAGGCTGTATAAGGAGCAAAGTGTTTCTAGCCTTTGCATTCCTGATGGGAACTGCTTTGGATACAACCAAGGTGTTTGGTCGAACCAGCTTTCTTCACATTATTGTTTGCAGACAGACAGCAGCCCAAAGAGCCTCTGTGGCAGTTCCACTTTCAACAAAAATCCTGGGTTGGGATTCGAATGAGGAATTTTTTTTGCTATTTGCATAAAATAGATCCTCATTAGCATCACCTTGAGATTTACAGAACCTAATCTTGCAGAAAAAGCAGCTTTTATTCACCGTCCATTTTAGACCACAGCACGTGTGGCCAGCACTGATCATCTGCTCCTTCCCCAGCTCCTGGAACCCTGAGTTGCTTTACACCGTTGTAGTTGCGTTGATCTGCCTGTGTCTGCCCCAGCCCTGGCACACGTTACCGGCAGGGGGCATTTGGAAGATTTTCTGGTTTTGTACTAAATGTCTGTTACATGCCTTTCGGTATTGCCAGGGAAACTGTCCCTGGGCAGGGATTTTGTCTGTTTCTTGCGAAAGGTCCCCAAGACATTTTTGCTGTTTGTTACGTGGGTCAGAAGCAATCTGGTCTTCTAGATGGTCTCAGCTCAAATGAAGTTTTATTTTTGCACAGTGAAAATGTTTGGTTTTGGTTTGGTTTTTTTTCAATATTTTTGAGTTAAATTATCCTAATACTCCGTTCTTTCAGCTGAGTTCCTCTCTATCAGATTGTCCTCTGCCATTAATTGCAACCAAGGCCTTCCTTAATTTTTTTCTAGGCTTCTCTGACTTGAGTGTCAACTGGTCCTGCGACAGACTGGTTTCCTAATTCTCCTGGGGCAGTAACATTTTCCAAAACCTGGTATCATAGCCAGGCATTTTTTGTAAGCATCCTTTAACTATTTCTCCCTCCTCTGGCAATGGCTTCTGCTCTGTGTTCTAGCTCTGAATGAATTAATTTGCCCTGCTGGTTTGACTTACTTGAGATGTCCTCCGAAACATCAGCTTGTTTCCCTCCTAACAATCCTGTTCTGCATTGGTCACTTCATCTAGCACTAACCAAGATTTCGATTCAGGTATTTCTGGCTTATAATAAACAAGGATTAGGGGAGGAGTAAGAAGTGGTTCATTCATGCTGTATGATGTCCAGCTGGCCCCTTTTGGGACTAATTTGGCAGGAATGCTGGTTGCTGTCTGCCTACTGTCCAGGGAGATCATTCACCTTGAGGTGTGGAAGCCCACTCAGATCCTTTTGCATGGGTCAGCCTTGCAAACCCCTCAGGAAGGAGCTGGGGGGCAGATGCAATACCTTCCAGTGGGAACCAGTAAATAAGATTATGCCCTAAGGACTGCACTGCTTTACTTTTGTGTTTGTTCCTGGGATTTTTTGGAGAACTAATATAATTTCTATTTACCCAGCCATACCTAATTCTGTGCTATGCTTTTTCCTTATTGTATCTTTATGTGGGAGAACATTGATATTTTTGTCCCTGCTGTACAATCATGCGATTAAATGATAGCTTGATCTTGGAGCTTTTTGCATTTTGAAAGGTCATATAAAAATCCTTAAGAAACAAGTAGTAGTGCTATATTTGATTTCCAGTCAAAATGGATCTCAACTAATGCAAATGGATGCTTTTTTTTTTTTTGCAAAACTATGAAAGCACTTCAGCTATTTTTAAAGTGCATTTGAAATTTAATGTCCAAACTTTTTCTCTTGCCTCATGGAAATGCATGCTAGGAATCCTTAATCCAATTTTTAAAAAAGACTTATTTTCTTAATTTAAAAGGGCAGACACGACACAGGAGATGTGCAAAGAGGAGTCTGGAGAATTACACATTTCTCTAGTGCTTGCATTGATTATGTCATTTCAGATGAGGTTTCTTGTGCTTCAGTTCTCCTCGTCTATGATCAGAGTTAATATTTACTTTATTAAGAAACCTTGATTTATCTTCAGAATCTCATATCCCTATTATGTTATTGCTTGTTATAAATCAAGTTAATGCACTTAAAAGGACTCATATGCATGCAAGAGATTACAAAAGTGCTATTCACATGGTCCAAATGAAACACATTAGCAATGTATATACTTTTCCCTGTAGTGTGGCAGAATGTGGAGGCGTTTTCAGGATCAGTACTTTATAATAGAAAAGTACACAGCTTTATATTCTGTCAGGAAAGTTTTCACTGTGCTGTACGTGACATGGCTCAGAAGGACACCAGACACTTTGAAAGTCTGTCAAATTTAAATGGCTAAAGAGAATGCGTTATTATTACTGGGAAAAGGGCCACCAGCTCACATGATGCCTTGCAATTAGCAAAAAAAGCCAGACTCTTGTCCTTGAGAGAATGTAAGATGGGACATCAGTTCATACTGATGAGAGATGGCTTCTATTTGGAAGGTGGGCAGAGGACTGCCTCACAACAGGAACGAGCTTTAAAGATTTCAGAAGGCTTTGTGTATGAGGGATAAAAGAAATGGAAGAGGTTTTGGTTGTACAATGAGATATTTAAGTTCCTCCTAAGTTTGACCTCCTTCTAATGCAGGGTAGTGAAGTAGGTGGCTGAGTACAGCAGAATCTCCATCTCTGGAGAACTTTAAGTACAAGGTAAACAAACTTCTGTTTGTTTTAATATAATTGATAGTTTATCTCCCATCCTTATGTGCGCTTGGCAATCTCTTGGGGTCTTTGCCTGCCAATATTTTGATGATCTTTTGAAATGTGAATGCCTGCTTCATGCATGCTTCTTTGGGCTATAATTGCCTCTGATTCTGTGAAGACTTTGTGCTGTTTCTCCTCACACTGCCAGAGACAACTTTCAGATTTGTACACTTGCTAAAATTTCAGTTTACTTAGTGGAGTGTTAAACACGCTATCTGACCGCCAAAAAAACCTCATTTCAGTAAAATCAAAGACATTTTGCTTTAAATATGGAATGTAGGGCTGCTTTAGTGAAGCTTCACGGTTTTATACCACAAAAAAAAAAAATCTTTGTGTGTGGTGCTATTTGCCATGTGAGTGATAGATGCAAGGAGAACACAAACTCTACCCTGGCACAAGCTACTCTTTACTGTCAAACTTCATTCTATTACAAAAGAGAGTTTCCTGTGCAGCAACAGACACAGAAGAATTTCCTTTAGACCTGTTGGCAGGTAAAAACATTGCTTACATCAGCTGCATTCCTGCCTCCCCAAAGATTCAACCATTCACCATTTTACCCCAGCTCCCATCTCCACTGAACTTCATTATAGAAAACTTGAAGTTCTTAAGTAAATTACAAGAACACAGTAAAGCAACAAGAAAATAAATCCTTCCGTTTGACTCTGCCTTGGGTACAAGTCTCCATCCCAAGACTGTTTCTGTACATGGAGCATTACACCACAATACAATCATTACTCTGAATTTGCCTGCCTCCAAACACCAGTTTTGACAGTTGTTCAACAAGTCTTTATTTTCTTTTTTTTGGTGGTCCCACTGTGGCAAGGAATACAACTAGGATAATTTAACCCTCTGCTTATTATACACGAGTGTATGGGAGGACTCAGTTCAGGCTGATGTGCTGACTTGTGTTGCATGGTGTTAATTGATGACTTAATCTTTTATTCCTTTGCCTTAGCTTTTGTCCTCATGGATGTTCGAAAAATAATATTTTTTAAAATGCATTTTCCTAATAATAATGTCACTTTGGGTCTCATGACTTATTTCAGGGCTCATTTGGCATTATATTTAGATAAGACCTCCTGCAGAATACTGAGAGGTCATTTTAGAAGAAACTGCCATAAACAGTTGTGATGAGAAAACTGACATTAATGGGAATTCACTAAATAAAGTGACTGGAGAAGTCATCTAATATCTCCATGAAGTTATGATGAACTTTTTTTTGTCACAGCTATGCTAAGTTTGCTATTTAAAAGTTTCATCTTCTATATTATTACCCAGTTGCTTCCATTTGGCTACAGATTCTTCATATTCCTAACCTGCTTTATGCTAGTGAAAGACTAAAGCTTCTGTTCCTTACAGGTTTGGGTAAAATGGGTTTTTATAGTTTTGACTAAATCTAATCCATAGTCAGATTTTAGTTCTATGAAATTTACCTCTTGGTGCTTTATTCGGGTGTTCTTTGCTTTCTAAGAAAGTTTTTTCAGAGTGCATGTCTATACCTAATTTTCCATATACTCTGAAATACTCCTGGGTATTCTGGAATGAGACAAGTGTATAGAAAAGCAAATATTCTGAATTCATTGTTTTCAATCCAGAACAGAAACAACATTCAAGTTCTGTTCACAATGATTGCTAATTTCTTGCTTCAGAAGTTTGTCTGTACCATGCAATTAACTGTAAAAGTTGTTGCAGTATAAATGTATTCAGTGATGACTGTTCTAGAACAGCTTCCCTGTAAATGCTCTTCCAGTCTCCGTGTGGGAGAGATTCTGCAATAGCTACTGTGTTGTGCCCCTTTATTCTCCCTTAATCTGGAGTAATTGTCTCTTATTCATGAGTCAGAAGTGCAGTTTGTATATTCAGGCTGAATTGTCTTGGTTTCATTGACTTCAGTGCCAGCTTATGACAACTGAGAAACTTTGAAATGTTTCTTCACAGTGTTAAATGCAAAAGGTATAAAAAGGTATGGAAATAAGCCAAAATCCTCAGTTGGATAGTTGAGGTCCTCACATATCTGACTTCTGAAGTGTGAGTCAGAAACCACATTTCACAGGTGCTGCTATATTCCTTATGGATTGAAGCAGAACTCCTAGAGGAGAGTTCTGGTTGGGGCTTTGGCTATGGCCTAGAAAGCTAAACCTTAATGTTGTGTTTTGGACTTTCTCCCAAAACTCCTGTGATAACAAACTACTTTGGTGATTCTATAATGCGATAGCCCAGAACTAATGAAAGAGGAAAGAGGAATAATCCTGTACCTTTGCCTTCTCTGTCCAGATAGCAGCTATTTGCTACAGAGAGCTCCTGGACTCTTATTTTTTTGGCCTTTATGCATTGTGAGCATCTCACAATAGACACATAAAGTGTCCAAAGGTGTTTAGGTGTTTGGTCATGGGAATCTATTTTGCATTCAACTCTGCCACAGAAGAGACCCAAAGATACATAAACACAGTTATGCAAAGACTCACATATCTTCAGTTTTTGTTATGACTTAGTTCTGATGCCACACCTGCCCCCCTCTCTCTGTGCCGCCTCCTTCCCCCCAAAATTCAAGCTGAAAAGTGTTTCATAGAATCATGGAATGATTTGGGTTGGAAGGGACTGTAAAGATCATTTCATTCAGATTTTCCTGCCATGGACAGGGACACATTCCACTAGACCAGGTTGCTCAGAGCCTCATGCAGCCTGGCCTTGAAAAATTCCAGGGATGGGGCATCCACAACTTCTCTGGGCAACCTGTTCCAGACAGGTTGTTCACCACCCTCACTGTAAAGAATTTCTTCCTAATATCCAGTCTAAATCCATATCTAACCTCTTTCATCATAAAGCTATTCCCCATTGTCGTACCACTGCTTGCCCTTGCAAGGGCAAGCATTTGGCTTTCCCATTGAAAGAGAAGGGGAAAAAAAATGTCACCCTATCAAACTGTAAATGTCTCAAAACCTGAGTAAAGGACAGAAGATTGTGATGTGTATCAGAAGAACATAGCTTCAAATACTGGCTGGTTAATGCATGAAGGTGTATGGGACTTAAGTCCAATTCAGCATTATTGACAAGAACGCCAAAGACAGCCTGATTTCAAAACTGACATCTTGATTTAAAGTCAACTTAAGCATGCTTAAAGCCCTTCTTGATAGTGTTGCCAGGAGGAAGGCAAATCCTGGAGCAATTCTAAATGTCACCCTTGTATACTTAGGTTGCTTCATCTGACAAAAGCTTGATGGCCACTTGGAAAATTGACATGATAGAAAACACAGAAAAGGATACAACCGCAGCTCAATTAAAGCCACCAAATCTTTCCTGACATGATTGCTGTCTTCCTTTGTGCTAAAAAGAAGAGGGGGAACCAAAGAAAAAAGTCCTGGCTTTTGTGTTCACTAAGATGTGGGTTCATCTGTAACACTGGAAATAATCCAAGAAGGCATGGCAGCAGGGCTTTTGTGTTCTCAAAAACAAGTTATCCATTAAAAACTTCCAGACTACTTCTCTGCCTGTCCTCCTGCCTGCCTTGTTCCTTTTCCCCCTTCCAAATTGCTAAGTTTTTATCATCTCTCAACTGTCATTGTGCGGAGGTCATTTTAGTGTTGTTTTTTTGAGTCTCTTTTCCGCGTTCCCTTCAATTTAGAAAGTTCCTCTGGTACAATTTGTACCTCTCAATTGCTTTCAGTCAGAATTAAACACATGGCTTTGTACTTCTAATTTGTCTAGCACAAACACCTCACGCGCTTGTCAGAGGGGATTCGCTCCTTTGTTAGCTGCATTTATAAAACCAGACTTGACTCATGCTGGAAGGTTTTGCTGGTCCTTTACCCTTCAGGGGAAATGACATGAAGTCCTGTTTGGAGCATTTTATCTTGAATCACAGGGTTTTGCTTATATGTGCATGCTGGAAAACTAAGTGGTTTCAAATCCTCATACACAGTAAATTAAAACCCTATAAAAGTAAGGCAGAGTGTGTTTCTGAGAATGCTTCTCCCAGTGCTCCCCACTCCCTCCTGCACTGGCCAAGTCCTTGCTGAGGACTTTGGTCTGTGCTTAGACTCCGCTGTTCCCAAAGCCTCTCTGAGGCATGAAGCGAGACAAACTCAAGGTAAATTAACTGGAAACCAAAACTATGTTTGACTTGCAAATATAGTTTTCAGGGAAAATCTGAAACTTGCTGTAGAAATATTGGGGGGAAATGCCACTGTACTAAAAAGTTAAAGCTCTTGTAGGTCTATAATTTCACAGATGGAAATATTTTTACTGTCATGTTATATACTCTGTTGACCACCATCTGATTCTTTTTCCCCTCTAATGGTTATGATATATTAGTCTGGTTTAGACATGAACAATTAACAGCTTTCATGTCTCTGTGTTTCTCTTTCCTTGTACAATTACCTGCATAGTAGTTTTAGAAACAGTGTTTTAAAGAATCTTTCTTGGATGATCCAAACAAGTCAAGAGGCCATCTTCTGAAGGTCATTTGATGGTAGTACTGCAGATATCCCTTTTAAGGCAAACCCCACAGTTTTCCTGAAATATAGTCTTACACAGAGTCATCATTGGACAAAAATATCTGTCACCAATGTGCATTGTCCATATAAAGTCACAAAATGAGGTATACTGAGATAACCTTGGAAAGAGAACTAAGATGGAAAATGGAGTCTCTTCACCTCGGAAATAGGAATGTTCCTTTGTATCCCCAGCTATGATGGCTGCAAAGACTTAGACCATGCAAGCTGAATATTAAGCCAAGAAACTTGAAAAAGGATCTTTTCTGTTGAAGCAGATTTCAGATTCAGCCCTGACTATTGGGGAATTGAAAGCTGTTGCAATCTGCTTGGCCATCCAGCACAGATTGAGTTAGGCTGTTTCAGGCAGTTCAAATAAATTTGTCCATGTAACTAAGCCATTGCCACAGAGAACTAGTTGTTTCTGCCATTTATCAATTAGACCAAATATTATTCTGGCAAACTTAGGGACCTGTACTACAAGGATGTGATTCAGGTTATTTGTAACTGAACTGGAGTGTTTCTCAGCCTCCCCACTTGCACAAAGGGGTCTTTGGGAATAAGTTTCTGAGAGAGTAGGAATAGGGAAAGCTCTTTTGGCTGTCAGAAAAATAGGTATAGGGAACAAAATATAAAAAAAGTCTTAAGAACTGGTGTCAATCAGTGTTAAAATGTATTTACTAGTGTGTGTTAATGCAAACTCACAATTGCAAAAGATGAAGTACATGTTGATGAAAGACCTTGCAAAGAATTTATTTTAAAGAAGTAGATGTGTTCCTGTAAAGTATGCAGATGAAAAGTTACAGTCTGTAAAGGATTAACAATCATATCTAAAAAGCACATAAAAGAGTAATGGAACCTTTTGTAGCAGTGATGTGCAAGCTTCAGGGGAAGACCTGGTTATGATGCCTTAGGTTTTAACTTTTATGTTTTTCAAATCCTGTACTGCTTAGTGTGTAACTCTGAAGTTTCTTGTAGCCTGTTAACTTCTGCTCTCTCGTGCTAGTTAGACATAACAAAGCCTCTCCAGGCCTGCTCTTCAAGGACACCCAGACTGTTCTAGGCCCAAAAAGTATAAACCAAAAACCTCTGAAAGGGGGGCAAGCTGAGGGGAAATACATCATTAAACTGAAGCTTTAATTGGAGAATTAACCCTGATATGCAAATGAACCAAACCTATAAAAGTGTGAAGAACTCGTGACCTGTCGTCCATCTTGGGGTCCCTCTTGGCAATAGCCTCTGGCTCCCCAGGGTGCACCTTTGAAAGCCTTTCAAATAAATACCTACCTTTATTCCCTTACTCCTGTCTAGTCTCTGTTTTTAGGTGGCCTCTTAAGACATCGGTTATACTAAATGTAGCCCATCTTTTGCACTTATGCTCTGCTATCCCCATTGTATTGTACCTTCCTATGACTTATTGCTTCACCAGGAATATTGATTCTTGTAGTGTACAGCAACACTGTACAATATATACTCTTCTTATTTGCTTATATGGTGGTTCTAAGATTGTTGGATGGCCTGGCTATTTGCAAAAGTGTGAGTCCAGTCATATATAAAAGCAATGTTCATGCCAGTTTAGTTACCAAGATCCACATTTATGACTGTGAACATTATCTGCAATATTTCCTCTGCATATGTGATTTAACATGCCAATTACTTTAGCATGAAGGATGAAAAATAATCATTTGTTCAGCTTAATTCCTGACTCATCAGTGACTTCATTAGTGTTATGATATAGACTAATTTATCCCATCCAGTCTCACTGCATCCTCAGATAATATGGTTAAGTCTCTTCCTCATTCTCCTGCCACAGAGCAATAGACGGAGATAGACCATTTAGTATTGTAAAATAACTTACATAAAGTCTTACCTGTGGGATCAAACCCCATTATTTATTTGTTCCAAGCCATTCTCTTGAGACCATCTTGAGAGGCAGCCTTCTCTCAGTACAATAACCTGTGCCCTTTAGCTGCATAAGCTGTCTTCTGTGTTCTGTCTTAAAGTCTAGGAACTTAGTGGGGCACTAAAAAATCAGAGGGCAGTGAAAAGACACTGCTTTTCTTCCCCATAGAAGCCAAGAAAGTCTTTCCAGTTCAATGTCAGCAAGAGAAGATGATTAATTCGAAAGTCTTTCATCTCTCAATCAAGAAGATTCTTTCATTGTTTCCTGTCTTCCAGTTCTTCAATGCTGCCACTGAAATCCCCCATGGCAGGGTTGTCTCTTCAAATAAGAATCAACCTGTAAAATCTCCTTTTCCAAATGAAATGGGATTAAGCATAAAAGTTTTCAGTAAGGGTACTGTTACTGGTGGTCTCTCATACTGCAACTGCTGCTTCATTCTGGTTTGCCAAAAAAGTTGTTATACTGAGTCTTGGGAACCTGGTGGCTTCAATATGCAGCTGGTGTCCTTATGGCTGGGCCAAAACGTGGTGCTCAGTCAGGTTTGTGCAGCACTCACTCGTTCTGCTCTCACCAGAGATTGCTGCCTTTTTGAGGATGCAATTTGAGATGCATGGCTGATCTGGTCTCTCACACGTTGCAGAGGATTGGAAATATTTGAGACGATAGTTCGGTGTAGGTAGTTGTGGAGTTACAAGTGATCAGGTCTGGGCACACCTAGTTTTGACCGCATTAGTGAGGTGCCTTGGGTGTGGCACCCATGGTCACACTGCTTTTGGTCAGGCAGACTGTGGACAGGACAAGGTCATCTTTACTTGCAGTGCAAAGGGAGGCAGATCCTTGTCTCTGCAATACTTAGTTCTTGCAATGCAGAGCCATCTGTGAAAAATGGAAAAGTACATCCCTATGTCAGACTCTTTCAGAGTACTTTCAGGATCTCTGAAGTGCTTAGAAACTTGTGGAGCTCTAAAAAAGAACAGATGAGGTGGATTGCAAATTTATATGAAATAGAATCCAAAAAGTTAAACGCCTTCTTATTTTAATATATTTTCACCTCTCCGCCCCTGACAAAACCAATCCATTTTTATGTATATAAATGTGATGCACATTTCAAAGGTAAGGATCAGTGCTAGATCCTAGAGCTATTTATTTCCAAACTCCTTAGCCATGCAATTGAAATGTCCAATTACTCTAACTTACAGTGCACCTTAATAACCTTTGTAATGAGGAAGAATTAAAGTAATAGTGCATCAATTACACTACTTATTAAATTAAAGTGACAGAGCATCAATTATGCTGACATATAACCAGTGACACCATTAAAGCAACAATGTTAAATAGCTGGTGTTTTTTAACAGGGTTATCTCAGGCCACTCAGAAGTTGATGGTCGTTAATTGTCTTGTAAGTGTAATTTAAGACTTCCTTCCTGAGAGAAAAAGATTTCCAAGGGCCTGAAAAGAGTTACTAAGTTAGATCATGTTGGTGGAGCCTGCCTCTGTTTTTTTCTTGCCTGGGAAGTTAAGTTCATGATGCTAAACCTGGCTTTTGTGAATGTCCATGGGTGTAAATTCAGGTTGTGTCCCAGAGTCCGAGACTGTCTTTTCTCCTTGGCTAACTGCAGTTTGTCTTTTATCACTGATTTGCCATCTATTTCTGTGGAAATACAAATTGATAATGTTCACCTGAAGTTTTTTCAGAGATTTTCTGTGAACTAGGATCTCAACTTTTTAAAACCAGCCTTGCATTTACTTTCTTAATCCCCTAAACCCAGGCAAGAAAATATCATGCTTAGTTGTGGATTTTAGTCCTCTGCTGTTGTTCCAAAGTGCTACTATTTCTAATGCCTATTCACATATGACTTTGGTGAAGCATGCTACTAAGTGTTGCCTTGTTTGTTGCATTTATAGTTTCTACACTTTTACCTAAAGCCTCATGATAATTAATAGCTTTTTGCTAATCCCTGTTCTTGAATGAAAATTCAAGCATCTCAGTGTTCTTTCATTAAAGAGCATGACTTCCGTATGTAGGGTTTAGGAGAAAAAAGTGAAAATTTCTAGGAGGATTTAGGAAAAAACCACAATCTAAACAAATCCAGGACACAAGTAAGAAAACTCAGAACTTTTTTGGCAATCTTTTAATTTATTTTGAGCCTGGTCCATGACATTCGAGTGGATTGTATTGGCAATGCCTCTCACACAACTATTTTCATTTGCAGAATTTGAGCTGAAGCACAGCTTGAGTATTATACGTAATATTCCATGTGGAATAAATTATTCTGACAGGGCCTTCATGGACTCCAAGAGTATAGAAAAAAAACTACTTGGTGTTACTGAGACTCGATGATTTACCCTACATCAGCTGAGCTACAGAATCCCCCACGGTCCCTGGCCTGATGCATTCAGAAGATACATGGTGGGTTAAAGTGATGTGCTTTGATTCACAATTAATGTGCACATAAGATCACACACGTCGTCAGATACCAGCTCATGTGACAAGTGGCATGCAATTAGTCCTTCACAATACATTTTATTTGCATCTGAGGCAAATGAGAGACACTCAGATGGGCAGTTACCAAGGTTTAGCTGATACATTAAGGAAGTAGTGGAAGTGGATAGGAAGTGGTAAGGTGACTACTTGTGGCCACTGCCCTTAATTCCTAACAGTAAAGTATATCACCACTGATCCTCAGTCTGTAACCCTGATCAGCAAGGGCAGTAGCTTCTTTCTATACCAAAATAAACTTGCACTTATTAAAAATTTGTTTGTGATGCAGGGAGTTAAGACATCAAGCAGTATCATGCTCAGTCATTTCTTTTGTTATTGCTGCTCTTATGAATTTTTGCTGAGATTTCAAGGAAAACAGAATATTACTTTCAAGCACTGCCTTTTAAAAGTCAATACAGAAATATGAAAAAAATTGCCAGCAGCCTTTGGAAATGTTTTGTAGAAACTCAGCTCTCATCTTCTTTCTGTAAAAGCCTGAGGTAAAGTTAGGTGTTTCACAAGGTAATAAATATCCCTTAATTCTCATACCCTTGAGCTTGCCAACAGTGTGGAAAATACCTGGAAGTCAGTTCAGGAAACAGGACTTAAAACCACAAGTTATGCTTTGAAATGCAACAGCAAGCACAAAGGCACTCCAAGCCTCAGCAAAGTGTAGTAAACATGATGACTCTGGTTTTCTTGTACAGCATTTTTGGAGCTAATTTGAAGCTGTGCATTCCCAATGCAACCAAGGGCTACAACATCTTAGCCAGCATATTTTAAATGAGGCCCTTCCAACTGGGATAGTCCCTGTGTTGCATTGAACTGTGATGCATTTGCATCATTAGCTTGGAGAGAGCTCAGACAACCAGTGTAATAAATAGAGTAATTTAAAAGAAACCCCAAATTCTTGCTACTGATCTGATCACGCTATCCCACTCGGGTCATTCCTTATTACTTTAGTTTGCTTAATATGAGTTCGATCAGTGTGTGTCCAAAGAACAGAATGGTGTCAGCTTTGGAGATCTTTTTGGTCTAGTCTTTTTTCTGGTAATTTTCCTCCAACTAGGCAAGTGTTTGAACATAAAGGCAGAGTTGATTTTTTTTTTTTTTTTGGCTTTGTTTGCCCCTGCATGTGGTCTTTCACATGCAAAGTATTTGACACTGTCCCTCATGATGTCCTTGTCTCTAAATTGAAGACATATGGATTTGGTGGATGGACCACTCAGTGGATAAGGAACTGAATGAATGGTCACATGCAAAGAGTTGTGGTCAACGGGTCATTTTCCACATGAAGACCAGTGATGAGTGGTGTCCCTCAGGGGTTAGTACTGGGGCCAATACTATTCAACATCTTTGCTGGTGACATGGAGAGTGGGATCAAGTGTACCTTAGCAAATTTGCTGGCAACACCAGGCTGTGTGGTGCAGTTGACACACTGGAGGGATGGGATGCCATTCAGAGGGACCTGGACAGGCTGGACAGGTGGGTCAGTGCAAACCTCATGGAATTCAATAAAGTGAGTGCAAAGTCCTGTGCCTGGGTTGAGGCAATCCCAGGCACACCCACAGGCTGGGCAGAGAAGTGACTGAGAGCAGCCCTGAGGAGAAAGACTTGGGGGCGGTGGTTGATGAAAAACTCATCATGAGCTGGCAATGTGCTCATGCAGCACCAAAAGCCAACCCAACCCTGTCCTGGGTTGCATCCAAAGGAGTGTGGGCAGCAGGTTGAGGGAGGGGATTTTTCCCTCTACTCTGCTCTTGTGAGACCTCACCTGGAGTGCTGCGTACAGTTCTGGTGTCCCCAATCTACGAATGACACAGAACTATTGGAGCAGTCCAGAGGAGGCCACGAGGCTGGTAAGAGGACTGGAGCACCTCCCATACCCCTACAAAGACAGGCTGAGAAAGTTTGGGCTGGTCAGCCTGGAGAAGAGAAGGCTGCATGGAGAACTCACAGCAACCTTCCAATATCTGAAGGGGGCCTACAGGGAAGCCAAAGAGGGGTTCTTTGTCAGGAACTGTAGCGATAGGACAAAGAGCAAGGGGTACAAACTGAAAGAGGGGATGTTTAGATTAGCTATTAGGAAGAAATTCTTTACCGAGAGGGTGGTGAGACACTGGAACAGGTTGCCCAGGGAAGTTCCGGATGCCCCAACTCTGGCAGTGTTCAAGGCCAGGTTGGATGAGTGCTTGAACAACCTGGTCTAGCAGGAGGTCTGCCTGCCCATGTCAGGAGAGGTTGGGTCTAGATGATCTTTAAGATCCCTTCCAACCCATAACATTATGTGAATCTATATTAAATCTGGATCTAGAGCTATTGGGAGACACTAGGGGGTAATCACAACCATCCCTTTCTAAGAATTGTCATTCCACAAGAATGTAAGGTAACCAATGGTAACTAGAAAATTACCCTCTCTCAGAAAAAAAAAAATGTCCTAAAAAAAACACCTTCTCATAAAGACCTGTTAAGAGCCACTACGAAAGCACAAGGTCTGAAGCGTCTGTGTGGAAGCACAGCTTTTATAAATGTGTCATGTGTTCAACGTGGGGAGAAGATTTTACCCATGATACGGAGAAGAATGGGCATCTGCTGTGCAGTGAGTCTGTTGCTGGTGTGAGACTTGAAGAATGGGTTAATGAAGACAGCTTTCAGAAATCGTGGGAGAACTGAGCCTCTGTTGTGCTGAGCACTGTGCAAGCATAATGCACACAGTCTGCATCCCCCTGCTGTTCCCAGTAATACGCACACACATTTCAAAACATCTTTTCACATGCGTATTTGACAGCTAGAGAGGAGTATTGGGGGTGAATGGCACCTGATGCTGTATGAATAGCTGCAGTTCTTTCCACAGCAGTTTTCTTTATGTTCCTTGTTGTTCCAAAATGTCTCTTTATTTTGAGGGAAGATGCAAAGAAGGGTGTTGGAGGTAATTTTTCTGCAGTTCCTTAAATACTCCAAGGGGTGTCACACTGCGCCAGAGGCATGTTTCTGTAGTTTTAAGACCAAGGGGTGTGCTGCCTGCACTCGAAGGTGGCAGGAAAGTACAGGGGTTTCAAAGCCTGGTGAGAAATGACTGAATGACTCTTTAGGATGGAGAGATCCCAGCTGGGCACAATCCTGCTCCTCCTGCCTGAAGCAACCAGTCCCTGGAGTGAAATGGTCTCCAGACTATGCTCCAGTTTTGTCTTGGATGGAAGTAGTAGATTGACTTCAAAAGAAACTCTTGGAGTAAATTAATATAATTGCAGCAAGGTGATCAGGCAGAGACTTGAGACTGAAGACTGAACATTTTTTTATTTGAGAAAGTAAATGCTGTTTAGCAGGATTTCTGTCTACCCCTCTCTGACTTTCCACGAGTAAGAACTAAGACAAAGTGTAAAATACAAGGAGTTATATCAGCTAATAATTTCATGACAAATGTCTGGACATTATATTAGGCTACAAGAAAATAGCTCAAAAGGTGAATATTTTGTGAATGTTCTGATTGTTTGGACATAGGATTGTATGAATGATATTTTAAATTGTTTTTTGCTTTTGTTGGCCTAACACTGCAACACAATTTGCTTAGTAGATTCTTCGTATTTGCATACTTGGATTTTTTTTGGCTTTACATTCCAATAGATGTAAAACAACAGCCATTGACTGTTGCTTCAACCTGATCTCCACAAATCTCAAAGGAGATTTTATGAATGATTGGTTCCGGTGTCCTGATGCATTAGCGAGAGTAAGATGTCAAATTTAGCATATCACTGCTACTTCAGCATGTCAGTTTTACTATCTATCTGTGTTTGCCAGATGCATTCAAAAATGCAGTTACATCTTTATTACTATGAAGTACAAGGAAATTTATCTTTGAAAGAAGTCAGTGGGGCTTATTTACTTTCACATCCGTCCTCCATTAAAAAGAGTAATCCAAAATAACCATTTTTTCTACTGAACAAAATGTTGTTCTGTGTGCCACAGGCACCACATAATGCATATTGCTCATCAATAGAGCCCTTAGCTTTAGGGCATGCGGTGCCATTTCACTGTTAGGCATGAAAATTGGCAGTCTGGTGTCCCAGCCAGTAGTGGAGATGGAAAACGTTAAAGTATGGGGGATACATGTCAGGATATAGCACTCTGTATAGCACCTTGTTTTCTAACAGAGGACAGTGCACATGAACAGCAGCAGTTCTGAGAAGGGGAGTCACCTTAAAAAACCCCTCCCCACAATCAGTGACCTTGAGGTTGGTTTCTCCTCAGCATTACTTGCAGAGAAGCAGGAAAAGTGCAGGAAAGGGGAGTGTGAAGAATATGGCTGAAAAAGGTGAAGAGCATCAAAAAGAGAAAGACAAGTGAAAACAGAATGGGAAGAGCAGTTGGGAGGTGGCTTCTCTGTGAAGCTGAGCAAATCTGGGGGCTTTGACAGCCACAAGTTTGTGAGGCTATAGCTCTGTCCCTGACAGCAGGAGATTGCTCCAAATCACTGACGTAAAGAGATACTGGAATAATGTTTATTTAATTTCACGGCCTCAGTAGGTAAGCATTTTTTGGCTGAGGTAATTTATGCAGAGTGGAATCCCAGTCCTCTATTAATGCAGGTGCTGGTCTCTGTTCCTATGGTTACAGTTGCAAAGAACAGCCCTCTGCTTTTAAGTTGTTTGTAAATATATAAAACTGTCATCTTGGGAACAGAAATTTCCTGAGCTTGGTATCTTCCCTGAGGTAATACTTTCCTTTAAGAACTGTTTTGAAAGCAAGGTATAGAAAGACAATTCTGCTGTTTAGAGAGAAATGGAGGAAGGTACGATTTTCTTACTGGGTGAGAAGGCTTGTGCAGAGACCTGGTGCAGACAACCAGGAGGGTGTAATAGGATGCTTGCTCGTTGCTGAATACTCAGTTTGTCTCCTTTTCCCAGGAGTATGACTCAGTCATAATCCTCTGGCCTCACTCTTGCTTACTGTTATTCCCACCCCTACCAAGGTGAGGTGCCATGGTCTGTCTGTGCCCTTCCATACAAGGGTTGGCATAGAAACATGCTGGGTACTCAAGTCTGAAAAATGTTGTTCTCAGATTTTGGTAGAAAAGGAATGGTAAAATGTACACATTAATAGAATCAGTGACAGAGTGATGAAAGGCTCAGTGAACTTCTAGCATGGTCATACAGTGTTTTGAGAACTACACTTTTTTTTCTTGAAATAATTAGTGTCCTTTAATTTAGATTAATAGGCTTTCCTGTCCTATAACTTCTTCTAAATCAAAACTGTTTCCAAAAGAAAATCTAATTATTTTGAAAGCCTTTTTCTGAATGTTGTCTTAGAAGTCAGTCACTGAATTTCTAGCTTTTGGATTAGGCAATTTGAGAACAAGCACACAAGCTGAAACAATATTTTCTCTCTAAACTAAATTTGGGTTGAAAATAGAAAATACTAGCACACTAAGGCAACTCGGTACTGGGTTCTTTGGGGAAAACTTCTGATGGATAAATATATCTTGATATGCCTCTCCTAGTTTCAGAGGTTGTCTCTGCATTGAATCACAATATATACTTTTCTGAGATGCTCTTGTGTATAGATGTCCTGGCTTCATCTAAATGAAATTGGACTTTTATAATGAGGTAGTTATATTTCTGGAAAATTAGACAAATCATGATATGGCTTATCTACTGTTACTTTATTTTCAAATCTAAAGAAGGAATGTGGAATCTAAATGGAATTTGTCATTAGTAAAACCAGACCTTCTATCACTCTACTAACAAGGCTTGTACAGGATATTTACAAGTGCTGTAACCGTCTAATATTTTTAATTTACTGCACACACACATACATGCACAGTGCCTGCATAGATGTTTAGTGACTAGTTTCCATCTTTATAATATATAACTTAATATGAAATGGTATGTAGAAGAATTTGTTTGAACTCAGACAAAAAGGTCAAAAGAGTCTCAGTCAAAAAAGAAGGGGGGGGAAAAATCATGAGATGTGAAATAAGGTGCAGAAAAGCTGAGCTGTAGAGGTAGGGGAAACAGAGAAGGACGAACAAGGATCCAGAAGAAGGAGTAATACTTTACAAAGAATGTAAGATAAGTGCCTAACAGTCAACCCATATTTAAACAATGTAGTTTTGGAACTTATCATCTAGAGTCCTGCTCTACCTCAGTAATTCCAGAGGCTTTGAGGAACATCTAAAATTTTCGATGTGCCGGGACATCATAGGTTCTGTGACTGAAACTGTCAGAAATCTGTCAGCATAGGAGAGCAGGAGCTTTTGATCCTCACCTGTACAAATGATGATTCTGCATATCAGTGCATGGTAAGTGAAGTGATAAGAACATAATCTGGGAGCTTCAGCTCTGCTCTCTTTTGTAAGGAAAAGACTGGAATGCAGTAATTTAAGAAAAAGCCTTCCTAAGAAAAACTTTTTGTTAAATGCACTGAAAAGAATTACAAAGCATTTCAGTGCATGTGGCATTTGCAGCTCAGTTCAGTGAAATTGTAAGAGATTTATTCTGGCTGCCAGAGAGAGTCTTTGGGATTCTGATGATGTTTGTTATCATCCCTGTTTCTTTTTTGTTTTTGTCATCAAATGGGAAAACAAAAGCCAGCTTTTTTTCTTTTCTTTTGCCTGTTTTGTTATATATTTTAGAAGCTCTTTGCATGTTATTTTCTTGTACAAATGTCTGTGTACAACACGTACCATGCTAGGACTATCATTTATGTACAGCTGGAAGTACTTCTGTGAATATAGATTTAGTACCAAGTTCAATAATAGAAAATTGCTATTGCTAACAAGTGTCACCTGCATTTGACTTCTGTTTTCTAAAAACTTTCAAAGTTTATTGTAAATATGCTCCAATGAAAACAAACTGAATGATTATAGTCTGGGTTCCCTTCAGAGTGGTTCTGGCATGCAGGAAATAAATTATAGTGTATTCAAAAAAACAGCTGCTTCCATTTGGGTAGAATATATTATGATTTAATGAAGATAACCATCTGCTCCTGAGTAAAATCCTAATTAAACAATATATGACTCAAAACAAAATTAGCAATAAAGTGGTTAATATTTTACAAATGTTGCCTGCAATGTATAGCAACTAGTATGTTAAAAGCTTCTTTAAATAAGCCTGGCTTTCATAATATTTTAATAGACTGAGAGAACATGCTTGCTATGTCTGTGGCTGGTACCACCACAACATCTCCATAGTAGAATTTAGATTTCATAACACAATCTAAAGCGTTGTATTGAGAACTACTATGTCCATCATGTTTTAAATTTTTAGTTTGGTTGGTTTTTTTCCTTTTTGCTGCTTAGCATCACATTTAATGAATTATTCTGCAAAACAGATGCAAAAGCTTCTGAAAAAATGCTGTGGACAAATGGAAGAGCCTGCCTGAACACATAATTTCTGTGCCAAAGTCAGATTTGTGAATGGAAACCTTCTCATTTAGCTTGTATGTCATGTCTCAGACCTGCTTATGCAACTGTGCAAAAGGACAAAAAAGCTGGTTAAAAGTATCTTAAAAGTGGAGTTGAGATCAGTGCAATTTATGGACCCCCATTCTCTGAGGAAAGAAATGTCATACTTCACACAGCTTAGATGCTGATGCTTAAACTACAGGCAAGCTTAGAGAAATAATATTTGGTCCTGTATGGTTAATATACTTTAAGGGAAAAGTATTTTTTTTCTGGTCAAATGTGATGAATGGGGACCCAGAGACTGCAGCTGAGGACATGTGCAACCCCAGCTGCATTGCTGGGGTGAGCTGAACCTTGTCTGGATCCCTGTGCCATGGCTTTACCTCCAGAAGCATGAGGCTTGCAGGGAAACAAAGGAAAAGTGAAGTGATAGAACAGGCAGGCAACACGTGCGTGCTGTGACTCACTGAGATGTAAGAGGTCTTTGTGCATTGTTCAATGAAAAAAAAGAACATCATAAACAGCACTACCCTGCATAAGCACTACTCCATCCTGTTCGTGGCAAATTGCCTCCTTCCACATGTATGACCCTATTTTTTTTAAGTGCTTTCAAGAACTAGTAAAAGGTATAAGGAAAACCAGAAACTACAGCTTGCTTGACATGGATATAAAACTTAATAACCCTGAGAATTCTCTCTGTCTCTTTCTTAAGCTGAAGTAACTGTCTGGGTCAAACAAAAATGGAGAAGTTATTATATTATTATTAGAGTGAAATTAGGTAGTCTGTTCACAAATCAGTTCCTTGCCTTTTTTTTCAGAGCCTTAGAAGTGGATGTAGCTAGACTGAAAAATGAAGCACACACTTCCCCTTCTATTTCCCAGTGTCTGTTGAATGGAAGGGAGATTTTTCTCTGAGATTCAGAGCACTGTAGAAGGGTTTTATCTTGCTCTGATCTGTACAGCCTCTGACTTGCTGTGGCACAACTATCTGTACATGGGTGATCCACCCTGGGACAGCCTTAGGCTGACACAAACCAGCAGCCGGAGTAGGGCTCCTATCTGCTACCAGCCAAGACTGGGTGTGATAAGGGATCAGGACACACACCCCACACATCTGTCTTTGTGATCAAAAGTACTTCATCTATGACTCAAAAAAACTTTTGTTGTTGTTGTTGTTGTTGTTCCTTGCTTATCTCCAGAAACTCTCCTGCTTATTCTTTCCCTGGGCAAGAAATCAGCTTCTTTAGTTTGGTCCCTGAATAAAATGTTCCAGTGCTCTGCTGGACTGGGCTACAAACACTGTGGGGGAATCTTTTTCAAGTCAGACATAAAGCTGTTCTCCTTTCCCCTTACACTCTTCAAATTAAACTTCAGAGAACACTGTGGGTTCTCTCATTTCACACCTAGAATATATGGCAGCAGGTCTTTAAAGTAAAATCCTCTGAAAGAAAAACGGAATTATTTTCTCCTGAGGATGCTATTCTGTTGTCTCTAGGATGAGCAGCAGTTGCAACAAATCTAAAAGTTCCTCAGTAACCCAGCTAGAGTGGCCCCAGTGGATAGACCCCCATCCTCTGTGGTCTGCAAGAATCTGTTCAGCTCCGTATGGAAATTTTACACTGCTTTTATTAGGCATTAAACTGCAGTGCAGGTTTGAAGAGCAGAGTTAGCCACATCATGTTTTCCATATAGGTGCTGGAGGGAAGCAGCTGCATGTGGGGGAAGCAGTTTTGAAAGCCAGAGACAGAGTTCTGAGATGGTTGTGCATGTTGCCTCTTTCCCATTCACGACTTTGCTCTTTTATTGCTTCCACTCAAATGACTTGCTCTGGTGCTGTGCAGACAACCAAAATTTCTGTAGGAATATATATTTTTTTCTTTTTTCTCATATTCTTTCTCCTTTAAAGTACTCTGAATTACCATTGTAAATCACTAGCTGGATGTAGCCAATACAGCAGCAGTCTTCACTCTTAAAATTTAAAGCCCCTGGTTACACCAAAGCTTAATCTTAGCCTTGAGATCATCTAGTTCCACCCCTCTGCCATGGGAATGCACACTTTCCACTAGACCACGTTGCTTCAAGCCCCATCCAACCTAGCCTTGAGCACTTCCAGGAATGGGGCAGCCACAGTTTCTATGGGCAACCTGTGCCAGTGTCTCATCACCCTCACAGTAATGAGTTTTTTCCTATCTGATCTAAACCTGGTCCCTTTCAATGTGAAGCCATTAGACTTGCTCTAACAGGTCCATGCCTCTAACAGGGTCCCAGACCTGGATGTAGCACTCCAGGTGGGGTCTTGCAAGAACAGAGCAGAGGGGCAGAATCACCTCCCTCCACCTGTTGGTCACACCTCTTTTGAAGCATCCCAGGATACATTTGATATTTCCGAGGTGAAGGGAAAGGTTGTCAGGTCACGTTGAGCTTCTCAGCCAGCATTCCTTCCCTTTCCTGATGTACTAGATACCTGTCAGTCAGTGGCAATGCAGAAGGTGTCTCTTTAGGCCTGGGTATGATCAACTCCACAATAAAGCAGGTTGCAGCTTTAGTCTCAACCTCAGTGAAAATGAAAAACCTTACAAAGGAAGCCTGTTTATGTCATGTGGGTACGACAAGGATGTACCTGCCATTTTGCAGACAATTTTTGACACATACCTACAGATATGTTTATCTAGGAAAACATAAAAGCAAAATGTAGATAGCTATGTTTATCCTGCTCTTGCAGCTGTAGGTTCTGACCTTTTTCCATGACATTCCTAAGTACCTCCACTCCTGTCCTTAGGGATCTCACCATTTACTTGCTTGTATAGTCTTCATAACTGATTTTAGCACAGTCTTGGCAGCTTTGGATAAACTGCTTTGTAATAATTGCCCCATGTTAATAGTTATAGAGAAATTAGGTGCATTTCAGACATCACTTTGCATAAGTGCCATATATGGCTGCCTTTTTCTTTTTAGGTTTTCAACTTGGTTATGAGAATAGTGTCTTTCTGCCCTCCTGCCACAAATATCTGACTCTGAGCAGCTGACTGTCACTTGGTTTGTTCTCCTGTCTGAAAATAGAGGTGTTCTGAGGTGGTTTTTTTTCAGCACCCAAGGTATTTTTATACGAAGGGGTTCAGATACATCCACACTAGAGTGGCAGAAGTATGGAGGCACTTGATTTGAACAGACAGGGACCTTTTTTCTGCCTCAGTGAGTGGGCCGATGCCCAATGGGCCAGCAGGGCATCCTCCCTGACAGGAAGCGCCACTGGAGCTTCAGAGGCTGCCCAGGGTTCCACCTGCCTCCTCCCAGCACCTGAAAACACTGCCAGGAAGGGTCTGCTGCCTCTCCACCAGTCCCCAGAGCCTTTCTCCTCAGGTCCAGTTTGAATCTGGACAGGAACCTCATGAATGCCTTCATCCTGGCTCTTTCTCCTCAGGAGAGGTGCTGGGACTGTACCTGTGAGGGAGGCCACTGCCTGGTCCCTGTCTCCTCGCTGTCCTGCCCTGCCAGGCCTCCCTCCTGATCTGCCCTCCCTCTGCCTTCCCCTGCACCTGCCTCCCTCCCTTCTCTGTGTGAATGGCCACCATGGTGTTCTGGCCACCTGCAGGCGTCCAGGGGCCAGACTTTGCTACAGGGACATCTCTCTGTCTTGGTAGGCCTCTACATGGAGGGGATAGGGTCGGGATAAGGACAGACTGGAGGATAGTACAACTCGCTGCTGACAAATGCATTTTTGTCTCCTCTTTCTCAGGCATTGGGGAAAACTTTGTGTCTTGAGGAGTTTCTCAGGGCAGCAGACCAAAGGCTTTGCATTATGGTGAGACCTCTCCCTAGAGTCACAGTTTAGTCATTGAGCTGCTTTGTGGTGGTACTGAGACACACAAGAACGGGTCAAAATGATGTTTCCCTTGTTGCAGTCATTGGTTTTTTTGTGTTGACAGTGCAGCTGGAACAAAAGCAGAGCTCCTAATTTGTACAGCCTGCGTGGGCATGATGGGAGAGCCAGGCAGTGTCCTAGAGAGAGCACTGACTGGGATCTGGTGTTGTGCTTCTGCGAGCACAATCAGTACTTGGCTTGTGCAGCTGGTGCTGAGGCTGGTTCAGGGGGAGTGATGCAGGGATTCAGGGTGGATGCTGATATTGGATGGAAGCAAAAACTCGGGTGGATGTTCCATCCTGGGGAAGAGAAGTGGCATTGCTAACAAGGGTGTAAGGTGCTGGCACGTGGTGGGAGCTTGGGGCAGCAGTCAGGGCTATCTGTGAAAGACATGATGAGAATTTTAAACTGGATGCTTTAAAGATCAAGCTTTTCTTTTCCCCCTGTCATTCCCCCAAAAGCATTTTTCTGAGACTATGCTCTGTTTTCAGTGGGACTACTGGCAGGTATTGCTTCAGGCAAAACCTAACCCTCGCAGTTGAGGTTTGCCTCACGGATTTCTGCACTTGAACTTGTACAGATTAGTGATTATTCCAGGTCTTACTTAAATGTTTTGTGGTTATGTTACTTCTGCTATGAAGAACATTTAAAAATAACAGGATTTTAAATTGGATCTAGTAGCTACTTTCAGTATGCTTCTTTTGAAGGAGAGATCTATATATGTGTATGTCTTCTCTTCTTTGCAATTGATGAAAAGGTTTTTGAGGTACGAAAACCAGTCTAACTTTAATATCCTTTTTATTGCAGTGCAAAATATGAGGAAATGTATATTTATTGGTCAATCTTACCTGTCTTCTGCTGGAATGTGATTGATAATTTCTGCCTGATGTCAATAGAAAAAGCTTGTGATTATAGTGTCAGTTTGCCTTTGAAAGCGAGTCTGGCTTCAGCACTCGAGACAGAAAGAGTGTGCACATATCACTCCTGACATTTTCTCAGAAGTATTACTGCCTTGCTAGCTCACCTATCAAGCACGGTGAATTGTGTTTCTACTCATTGATTACTAGCTTTCCTGGGCCACTGAAAGGGTTGCTAGCTATTACCTGACATGATAAAATCTGTTGAATACTTTGGCAGGTACATTGTGTTAAGAAACTGTATTTTTAAAATGTCCTTAAGAGGATTTTATTTATGTCCATTTGCTTTTATCTTACCCTTGTACTGGCAATAACTGTATTTGAGTATGTATATATGCATCAATGTGTCTCTACACCAACCTTCTTCCGTATTGTTATGATACGCTGTTTTGAACAGAGCATTCATAAATTACGCTGGAAAGAGTTGATTAAGAGAGTGATTTTATTTATCATAGCCACAAATCTTTAAAATCCACAGGGAAGGCTTCACAGCCAATGACGTTATAATTTTTAATGCCTTTCCTGACCAAGTTTTGAAAATCACACCTTGTCCCTGAATACCCTGAGGATTACGTATCCCCTTGTCAAAAATGGCAAGGTTATTATTCACTCATATAGTGCCGGTAATGTTCAGGGGCTGTAATCATCTTGTAGTGATCCATGTTATTAGATTTCAGTGGTCTGACAACGATTTATCAAATGCCACTTACTATATCAAGAAGGGCAAGCAAATAAACCTGTCCTGTCCTGTCAGCCTCAGCACCAGCACACACGCTTGCTTCCCGGTGCACCTGAGACATGAAATCCACCAGGGCTATTTCTGATTCATCTCGCTTTTAAATAAAACCAGGCATTTCTGGAGAAAGTAATTCGCGTGCCCGTTCATCCGTGCATGGGGCCCAGTTCATGAGGGACACGTGTGCAGCCAGGCCAGAAATTCCCTTCTCCTGCAGCATTCGGGCGCTGGCCGCACTGTGCCTGGCTGACTCCCGCGCATCAGGGCACGCTCGGTTCTCCCCGCCGGCCGGGGAGAAGCTTTGCCGGACAGCGGAGCCGCTGGGCCCGCACACGGGGAGCGGAGTAGCCAAGGGCCGGGTGCCCTCTCTTGGCCACCTTCACAACAGCAGCCGAAGCGGGGCTTAAAATAGCGGCGGGCACTGAAGCGACGTGACCGGTTCAGAAAGGGAGAGAGGCTTCACGTCGTGTCTCCGAATTAAGAGAAATGTTTATTTAAATGCAGGCTCAGGAGCTGAGGATGCTAATCTAAACCCACAGCGCCTCTCTAGCTTCGGGTGAGACAAGTGACTCCTAGGTCTCTGTTAGCCCGTCCCAACAATAGGACTAAGGAACCTCTGCACTGTTCCTCAGACACTGATAATAGCTACAAATGAAAGAGTCAGGGTTCCTTAGCCTGATCCCATGCGGACTTTCCTCTTTGGCTCGTGTCATTTATCACAGCAGTCGTTTGCCGTGGAATTTACATTTTGATGAAACACCGCAGCTATCATTATTTCAGCAGGATTGCATTTGAGTGGCAGGTGTGGGGTTAAGGCACACATGTGCCTGCATGCTAATGTTAGAACTTTAGTGAGGCTTCCTGGGGAACGCCATAAAATTTCTAAGGTTATTCACTTTATCAGCAATCAAACCTACCAGTTCAGGAAGTATGGTAGATCAATCTCCGAGAAAACTTGTTCTGATACTAAATAGTGGTTTCTCTGTGTGTAAAATAGAACCAGGACCAGGATTTGGGCTTGGATGATCCTTGTGAGTCCCTTCCAACTCAAAATATTCTGTGATTCTGTGATTTTGAATATAAATGATCATTGAAACAGTATTTAGCATATGAATAAAAATAGGGTGGTTAAGTGAAAAAAACATTTGATCAACCTTTTAACAGCCAGATAAGAATGCCTGTTAACTAATAAACTGACAGTTTAGTGAAAGAGACTTCATCTACATAGAGTCCTTGTCATCCTACTAAAAGAGAGCATTCCACAAAGGATCTAAATTGTATTTACGTGCTTGATAGAAAAATTTAATAATAATCTTGTACTTATGCTGAAGACCAAGCTAGCTATTGTTTGTAATGGAGCTCAGGTGGTTTATCTCTGCTGAGGATCTAGCCCCATCCTTTTTTTTTGAGCTAGATTTCTCAGCTCTTTACTTAAAAGTAAAAGGGAACATGGGTTAGAGCAAAACTGGGTCTATGCACTGAAGTTGCATCCTGCTGCTGTTCCGGTCAGGTTCTGAGTTTAAGACAAGATTGTTAAGTAGCAAACATCATGCTAGGAGTTGAATGCATACACTTTATTTCCAGCTCTCTTGCTATGTAACTTTAAATATCTCATTAAACCTCTGAACTCATAGAGTTGTAGTCTGAAAATTGATAGCTATCACAAGCATGTCTGCGTCTGGGTATAAACTGTGGTTTATGAAGCCCCTTAAATGCCTAGTGGAAAGACACTCTTTGAAGGCTTGTTACTGGCTTGTTGTGTGACATTGATAAAAGCAGAGCAGGTGCCATTACAGGACAGACAGTCCTTACTGGTGGGATGATGCTGGCAGTTGCCTGGGTACATCTCATATTGAATCTTTCACCTTAGGCAAAACTATTTGATGCTCAGTTTCAAACTGAATTTGAAAAAGGTAAGCACTTTGCATCTTCTGAAGCGCTGTGTGAATTTCCTTAGAATCAGATCGCAGAATAATTCAGAATGAGCTTCAAGCCCAACAGAATGCATATGGATGTAGAGACGAGAAAGACTGGGCACAGTGATGAAAGAGAAGCTCACAGATGAAATATCTGAAGTGTCCACTGAAGAGTGGACAGCCTTGAATCAGAATCAGCTGCCATGCACCAGTTTTAACGTGAGAACCCTTGATATCCTTTGAGCTGCAACAGGCATTTAGACCTTGTTGCAACCAATTCTTGTTCCTTCTAATTAAAACCAGAATGCATTCAATAGTCTAATGCAAAATGCTCATATAAATTACTTGCATTCTTTTATTTGAGTTATTAAGTCAAAACAACCCCACGTGAAGAGGGACTGCAGTATGCTCTGACAGCCTGTGCACAGTGCTCATAGATAAGACCAACATTTCCTGAGATGCATGACAAAAAACCAATCCTAAAACCCCTAGTAGGCAGGACAGAGTGTGCAGACTGCCCCCTCAAGCTACCTATTCATCTTGTATGGAGCTTATACACCGTGGGTGACATGGTGCTATATTTTCATGTGGTTTTATTATTAGGTAACAAAACCAGGAACAATATTTGCATAGCAATTCTATGTTTGGAAAGGTAGGCACTTTTATGGCACGCAGAGCTGACACGCCTCAAGGCTATACCTCATTAGTTTGCTTATGTTACCTAGCTATATATCTCTGGGAATGGAGTAGGTGCTTTACATACAAATAAAAGTTGTGGGCGGAGGAGGAAATAGGGCTGAATTATTCACTTTTCTGCCCTGCAGCTTGTGTAATCGTGCATGCTGTGGCAAAGTGAATGTAAAATACCCTAAGCAAGGTTTGAAGCTGGTCTAAGTTAGTACAGCCCTGTTGAAGTTGACAAATATCATGGGCAGCTTCTGTGAAGGCTTAGACCTGCATTATATTCACTGCTGTGAATGACTGTAAGGAATCAGGTCTGAGGTCCCAGGCCTTGTTTATGCATACTAAATAAGCATAGGAAATCAGGGGGAATTATCTGAAAGCAAAATATTACTTTGAGTTGTACAGGTTTCCAGACATGCGAGCAGGTAACTGGACTCCACTTAAGCAGATAGACGTCAGCTGGCTGCTCTTGAAGAGTAGGAAAAATAGGTGTCAGAGAAGAATTCCTGTTCCAAGCCATTAACTGACTCATTTTTTTTGATATTCATAAGCAATCTAGATTGGGAATAAAACTCTTAGTCAGTGTGACAGTGGCATGGGTTTGTACACAATACAAATGCCAGGAAAATGCATAAAAAACCAAATGCAGTTTCTGAGTTAATTAATTGCTCAGCAGTGGTAAAGCAATGTAACCATTTATTAAAATAGACAAGGTTTTGTGTGCAAGTCACAGCTGAATTGCCTGCTAATTAAGAAAGAGCTAATACTCATTTAGATAATAGTCTTGTCAATAATTGTGGACAAAAGGAAGAAAAATTTTATTAACTGGAAAAAAATAGAATTGATGAATTCTGGATATTGAAATCTGAAAAAAATTAATGAGCTTGAGAGACATTGATACTAAATGGTACTAGATACTTCCTGTTGAGTGACTGTGTTCTATTAGACACCTGCCAGGACACTTTTCTCTCATCACTCATCATTATCATTGGCTATGGTTTTATTGTGTGTTTGATAATGTACTTAAGGAAATATTTAAATACACTGTGTGGGAGTAAAGAGCATGGGAATAAAAATTTGATTGTAATAATTTCTTTGTTTACCTACTGATAGAAATTCCAAACTACATAATGGGCATAAAGATGCAATTTTGAAATATCTATATACAGAACTCAGTGGAGGGATGGTCCAAGCCACAGACGGAGTTTAGGCTACATCCATGAAAAGGCTCGGGTCTCAGAGAACATACATGGTGATGTGAATGGCTTGCAGAGTGATTCATGGTGGCTTTCCTGAGGAGAGATGGCAATCCAAAATGAAATACAGAAAGGAGATCTCCCAGTAGTAATAGTATGTGCAGGGACATTCTGAAAATTATCCTTTCAGTGCTGGTGGCACCATCCTAGTATATTGCATGGGCCAGGCCCTTGCTTTGTTATTTCAAAAAATCTGATCAGTATTGGCTCTTTCCATTTACATGACAATCGGTCCCTGTCATGACCATCTTAAGGATTATTTAGAGGTTGTAACTTGTCTGGAAAGTGAGATTTGCCCTTCTCAGCCTTCCAAAAATTTATTTTATAGATTTATGCCTTAGAGAACAAATACCTGGGCTTTGCAAGAAGTAGATCTGAGTTCTTCAGGTCAAACAGGCAAATTGCACAATGTGAGCCAGATGTCACCTTGATTGCAGACATCAGACAGAAAACTTCATAGTTCTTTTTCTGACACACTCCTGCCATTTCCTCTGGCAATGATTTCACTTTCCTCTCTACCAGACAAGTTTGTATGCTTTTCTATAGACCCTAGGGGTAAACTTTGGCATATCTAATCTGAGAGATCTCTAGTGTAAACTTCAGCTTCTGAGTGAATCATTGGGATTCCCTTTATAGGCAATAAGGAACAGGACTGTCTTGAGCAAAATCTTATTGTATTGTAAAGGAGATGTGCTAAATAGGTTGGATGAATCCTGCCTAAAAATACATATTTCTTTCCTCTAGAGAGCTTCAGGTAACTAGCTCAAGATACACTTCTAGAGAGAAGCATGCGTATCGGTGACATCAGTATAAGATAAATCCCTCTCCAGAGTTCAAGGTCTCCCACCTCTAAAAGCCATTGAAGGAGATAAAAGTGAGAAATAGACACTGCTCCTGTCTTGTTCAACTTCTCTGTCTCAGGCTTCTCCTTTAAAATTTACAGAAATTATACTCAATTGTAATCAGTTGTCCTATTGAGAGAATCAGAAAATGAGTGTTTTGTTACTGGCCTTTTTGTAAGGATCAGTCTGGAAGCCTGCATGTCTTCTGTTTTGCTTTTCTGAAAGGGCTCAATGAAGAGAAAGAATCGTTCTAAGTCAGTTGGAGTTAGATCAGCTTTTTTTTGGGAAGATTTTTATGTGTTTTACCTATTCCTCTTTTCTGAAGTTCATTTCTTATATTGTTTGTGTTTGGAACAGTTTCCCCCTTGTAAACTCTGAGCATAGTACAGTCATAGAAAATCAGTATTCATGTAATTCTTTCTTTTTTTGCTTCTCCACATATGCTGTTCATCTGCATTCTGAATGTTCTGGGTTTAGGGACTTGTTCCTTGTGGACCTAGTGAACTCACAGTTAATTGACCTTGACATTGATCAGTGAGATGTGACCAGTTAACTCGACTCTAAAACATATTTTAGCTGGCAGTTTTAATTTTCAGCATTTTTAATGGAAAAATGCAATGATACATTGCAAGATGCCAGATGTCTTGGAAACCCATAACATTTACAAAATAAACACCAAATGTAAAGAAATAAACGAGTTATGGACAAGTTGTGGCAAAGAGGAGACTTGATCAAGCTTCACTTCAAACTCTGGAAGATGCTGACTGTATCATCAAAAAATTATGAGTGTGTGTGCTGAGAGAGGGATTTCAGTCCTGCATGCCTATTACTACATAGCTTTAGGTTGTTTTTCTTCAGGTCTAGGCCAATTTTCTAGAAACTGTTCTGTAGGCAGATAGTTCTGCCAAAAACCCCTCAAATAAAACCAAAATAACTCATGTGCCTAATTCAATCTTTACAATTTGGAATTTTTGGAAAATAAATACATATATCACAATTCTAATTTTCAAGTCCTTTCCGGTGAACACCCATGTCATCACCTGTCAACAATCTCCATGTAACAAAATATATTATTAAGGAGGTTTCACAGATAGCAATATATAGATATATCATGGATAGTCTGGGAAGTGGGAAGTCATTATTTGTCAAGCTCATCCTAATAAACACTCATTCACTTGGGTTTTGTTTGCGGTGCCCAAGCTGAGAAATGCAATTTTGTGTGATTGTTTATTTTGCAACTTAATGCTAAATCAGGAGGGAGAGGCCTTATTTGGCAAGGACTGCAAGCCCTTCTGAATCCAGAGATTGTCTGCTTGTCTCTGACTGTACTCAGTGATTTTTTGATTACTAGTGCTGATAAATACAAGGGCTTAACTAATGGCCATAGAGTGAGGATAAAAGAGGTAATTTGCTCAAGGGGCTTAACACTAACATCTTAAAAAGAGAATCCTTGAATTGAATTCAGCCACACACTCATGTCAGACTCATCTATCTATTGCTATTTATTATAACTTCAAAACCCCACCTCTTTAAATCACAGAATCATCAGTGTTGGAAGAGACCTTCAAGACCATCTTGTCCAACACAGCACCACCATAATCACCTCTAAACAATATCCCCAAGCGCTGCATCCAGATGCCTCTTTGAATACTTCCAGAGACAGTGACTTCACCACCTCCCTGGGTAACTAATTTCAATGCATAAGCCCTCTCAGTGGGAAAAAAAGAAATCTAATATCTAATCTGAACCTCCTCTAAGCACAATTTAAGGCTATTTCCTCTTGTCCCTTCACTTGGCATGTCAGAAGAGACTGACCCCCACCTTGCTACAATGTCTTTTCATGTGGTTGTAGAGAGAATATAAAGTCCCCCCCTGAGCCTCTTCTTCCTCAGACTAATCACCCTCAGCTCCCTCAGCTGCTCCTCATGAGACTTGTGCTCCAGACCCTTCCCCAGCTCGGTTGCCCTTCTCTGGACACGCTCCAGCCCCTCAATGTCTTTCCTGTCATGAGAGGCCCAGAACTGAACACAGGATTGGAGGTGTGGCCTCACCGGTGCCAAGTACAGGGGGACAATGACTGGGCTGGTCCTGCTGGCCACACTGTTGCTGACACAGAATGCCAGGATGTCATTGGCCTTCTTGGCCACCTGGGCACAGCTGGCTCATGTTCAGCTGCTGTCAACCAGCACCCCCAGGTCCTTTTCTGCTGGGCAGTTTTCCAGCCACTCTGCCCCCAGCCTGTAGAGCTGCAGGGGTTGTTGTTACCAAATGTTTTAATAAGTTTTGTCTTGAACAGTATAGAGGATCTATTAAATGTCGTTTATATTTATAGAAAGACATCCAAGACATTGCTAGGAGGAATGTATTATCCAAAGGTGGGAAAAATTGAACTGATGATTATATTATTCTTCATAAGTGTAAATATTATCAGACATAGGTTTACTAAGACTGTAGGGATACAGTCCAAGATCATGAATTGTCCATTGGATTAGAAATCCTAATATTGAGGTCTATTTTGTTTTCCTATATTTGAGCACATTTATGTTAGATGTGGAAGTTCTTTCAGTCTTGTTAGGTATTTTTATAGAGACCATGTGCATGCAATAATAGTCTAGTAAAACTAGTGGCCTCTAAAAGTCTGTGACCAAATATTCTGAAATTTTCTTTGATTTAAGAATATGAACAAGCATCAAACTTACAACAAACTTCAACACAATTCTCTCACAGTTTATTCAGTGTGAGAACAAAACTTTGCTGAGTGCTTGAGATTCACTTGGTCTCTGTCTCAACCTTTTTCTCTCATCAGGTTCATCAAAGCTTTTAGGAGATACAGAAGCTTTTTGATGAAAAGCAAGCTAGGACTGAATTGATAGCAGGATGATACCGAATTTTGATTTTTTTTTTTTTTTGGCAACCCTGAAGTTTTTTAAAGCAAAGTACAGTGGCTTTTAACAGGAAAAAAGTGTGATCATAGACAGTTTAAAGTAGAGCATCTAGACAGGAAAAATAATATTTCTCTTCATTCCCCCAAGCTCTTAAAAGCATCTGGTTGCTGATGAACCTTTCAGTCTAGTGGGGAAGTAGAAGTTCAGTGTTAAACTGGAAATGTCATGCAAGTGGCAGATTCGTTATCTTTTGAGGTGTCTCACAGCTTTTACCTACACTCTGGCTGAGCCCTTTCCATGAGATGGTGATGGCTCTGAAAGCCATTAATGTTTTTATTTTTGTTATCAAGAAACTTTCCCTCCCTTTCACTGCTAAGTTAAAAATAAAGATGAGGAAAACTAGCCAAGCAGTTCTCTCTCTCCTCTTAAATCACCTTGATGTTTGTTGTTCCAAACAGGCTTATTTTCGAGCTTTGCCTGGCTGTTTGGTAGGCTGGTAAAGAGATGAAAAAATTACTTTTATAGAGTGAGACTCAAGGAGAAAATACTGAAAACTTCTTTTAGGCTGTTTCTTCTTGGATTACTGAACTTCTTTCTTTTCAGTGTAGGTATTTGGGTAACTGTTCAATAAATCTCTTTCTTAAGGCCATTTGACAACAGTATAGGGATGTCTTTGCCAGGGTCACCTCACTCCATTTTCACGTTCATCCTAACAGCTTCACCATCCCCCTGTATCTTACTGCAGCTCAAATCGCCATGTAGACTCCCCATAACTGCCTGTCTCTCACCTTTATCCCTTTAGGTTTTGTCTCTCCAACAAAGTTCCTCCCTGCTATTTTACTCCTGGCTCTTCCTCTTTTATCTTCTGATTGTCCATATCCCTAGACAGTGAATCACAGAGTCCTAAAGGGGGAGTGAAGTGCAAAAATAGGGTGCCTGGATAGTTGCTGCTTTTGGGAATGACTCCAGCCCTAGCAGAGCCTGTTTTTGTGCAGTCTCACCATGGAAAGTAGGCAGGAGTTGGGTGCTTCATGTCACCCCAGTACGTTTGATCCAGGTCTGAAAACAGCCTGACTGGCACTCAACCTTTCTCTGCCCTCCTCCTCCTCTTGCTGCCAGATGTAGTCTTTTTCTTTCCTGAAAACTACTGATCATCCTCCTCCAGTCCAAAAGCCTTCAGGAAAACAGTGAATTTCAGGCATGTGGTCTGAGAAATTCCTTCATTTTCTCATCAGTTTCTGCACTGACTGCAGGAGGGCAACAACACAACTGCACTTTTCTTTTTCAAACAAGGCACCTAGCTGGCAGTGCCCTTAAACACAACATTTAAGAGGAAGATGCCCAAAGCATAATAAACAGGCTGAAATTATAAATCCATTGCTATCACAGAGCTTACAAGTTCTTAGCTGACTTAGCTGGTTGTTTTCTTTTTGCATAGCAGCATGTAATTAAAATATTCATGTGCAGATTGCAGCCCATTTAGGGCTGAATCCTGCTAGATGCTGAGCAAAATTTGAGCAGTGCTGAGAGATCGCAGCTGCCAAGGAAGAGAGGAGGCTCAAAGTAGTCTGAGTTGGCCAGCATCTGGCAGACTGCCTTAACATTGATTTGTTCTTATGTTAGGATAAAACTGGCAAGGAACAGGAAAGCAGTTTAGGGCTCAATTAACAAACAGACTTTAAAAAATGTATTTCACTTTCTGCCTTAGGCTTTGCCTTAGGGCTAGCCCTGTTGACAGAGCTAAGACTAAAAGAGAAAAACTGCTTATATACATAATATCCTGTAAACAGTTATCCCCTCTATAAGGGCAATTCAAAACTTATCAATGTCACAGATACTCTGGTATGGGAATCAATCAGGCTGATATTAGGTCAAATTATTCAGTAGAATAGCTAAGATTTATTTGTAAAAGGTTTGTTTGTTTACGTGTTTAAAGTTTTCATAGTGTTTGAACAGGGAAAAATAAAATAGTCTCTTGAATTTGGGCATAAATTAGGCTGGGCTGAAGAAGTTCTGTGGCACAAGGAGACTATTGCTTTGTCCTGGTCATGGAGAATATTGTGGAGGAAAAAGTAAAGCTTTCCTGCTGTTGAGACATATATTAGATAAATATATTAATTATGGCAGTGGCTACTTCTTTCCTGTTGCACTTCACAAATGTGCAGAGGGCCTATGCTGTGACTGTGGGTAGTTTTGACTGACTCACTTGTGTGTTCTTACAAAGGCTTATGTTATGGCAAAGAAGAGTAGTTTTTTTTGAGAAGTGTTTTTGGAAAAGCAGTGGAAGTCATCCCTGCAGAATGACTGTGACTGAGGCCATGGCACTGTGATCACCACCTAGGAGCTACTGCCTATGCTGCTCTCCCTATCTGCAAATTGTCTAGGAGACTGGGAATTTGAAACTCTTCAATGCATTACAATCCTTGTACTCCCTTAATGGGGTCAACAGCCATACCATCCTTGGCTGAATTTTCTGAGGTTTTGCAGAGGTCTTTGTGCAGAAGTTAAAAGCTAAATCAATAAAATGGCAAGACAAGCATTCGTCTGCTTTATCTTGTTAAATTTATTTCTGATTATCTGACTTTATGAGACCTTTTTGCCTCTCTTTCCATTCAAAGCAAATTCAGGTGGTATCAAGAGAGAATAATTCCTTCCAGAGCAAAGTGATTCACTGTTAGTCTACATTCTGTTTGTCTATACAGTTTCCCTAAGTGGCTATGACAGTACTGAAAAAGGAGATCTACTTCACCCTTCTATGTATTTTTTTCATTTTGGAGAATAGAGAAACAGTGTGTCTGATCACACACTTTATTTGCTGCCTTTGGAGAAAGCTGCAGAGAAATATTTCTAAGTTAAGCTGATTCAAGATTTCTTAGCACTGTAAAAAACCAGATCCTGCTGCCCACAAGATTGAGCTTGGGGATGCTTATGTTATGGGGAAGAAAGAGATAGCAGAAAGAATATGGGAGAAGATGTTGCACAGTGAGATAATGAGTTTGGAGATCCAGGCTTGCTGGTTTTGCTTCTGCAGGAGGAACAGGATGCAGTGCTGACCTTTCGGAAGGAGGCACACCACCTCTTTTCTTTAGCAAGAAAAGCCACAAGATCCAGCCCCCAGGAGCTTATACAGGCTGCCATAATTCTGAGCAACTCAGCCAATAGGCCTCAAAGAAATACAACAATATCACTGCATTCTCTCTTTCTTGATGGGAGCTTCTCTGCTGAACTTACATGAAAGGCACAGCATGGGATGTAGGCTGAGGAATGACAGATACCCCTCTGCTGTTCTCTGTTCACTGTTCATGTTCAAATCTGTAACAAGGAGCTGATCTAAAGGTGACAGTGAAAGAAAAAAACATTCAACTAGCCTCTTATAAAGGTTAGACAAAATATCATATTGGGATGTTTGGGTTTGGTTTTTCTTTGTTTTTTGTTTTTATTTCATATCAGCTGCACAATTTGAGGCTTAAAAATAAGGATGATATGTTATTTTTGTAAGTTTGAAGAGTCTCTTTGAAAATTAATTTATCATAAGCTTGTAAATGGCATGCCTTTTTCATGAAAAGTTGAATAATGGCCATAAACAAGTACAGGATCTCCTAATTGTATCCAAGTGGTAGTAACTGATATAAGTATATAAAATGTTTCAATAAATAGCAGGAGTAACTAGTTCTTAAAGGAAACTTCTTTTGCAATCAGACAGTGCTTTTTTATATTCGTTCTTGCTAGGGAATTGAAACTACAGTTGTTATCTAGATTATATAAATTCAGTTTTGCAATGGAAGTTTAATTTTATTTTTTAAAGATGTATAATATGAAAAAATACTAGAGTGTTTAAAATTTCCCCTTGAAAAGTCATTCAGATTTTAAAGAGCAGTCACTATTAAATATTACACTTGGTTAAAGATGGATAGTAGTTTTTTCATCTTTGCTGAGACTGGATTTTTCCCTGCAGTCCAGAATACCTGAGTGCTTTGTCTTCTCTGGGGGGTGAAGTCCTTAATTTTCTTGCTATGATATATTTTAATGTGGCACCTGCTGCTGTTCTTGGAAGTCTTGGAAGGCTTATTCACAATCTTGTTTTAAACACAGATCAAATAACAGGGATATTGTCTAATTTTTTTTCTCAGATCTGTTTCATTGTCTACCCCTATCATTTCATATCTTAAGATGACAGGGCATGAAGTTGTCTACCAATTTGCTTGTGTGGTGCCTGGTAGATCTGAATTCAAGTGGAATCCTTCTGTATTATGTTCATCATGATTAACCATTCATGTTGCATCAGCAGGAGCAAATCCTCTGAAGAACTTTCAAACCCTCTTGTTTTTTGCAAGATTCAGTCATAGATTGACTACCTTATATTTTGTTAATCAGCCAGAGATGTTGCACATCTTTATCTGTAATGCCTTTTTCAGCTCTGCCTGTATAATCCATTCCTTTCATTTACCTCATTTTTTCTGCCTTTCTATTTTGCTCTGCATGCCTATTTATCCCTTCTCAAATAAGTAGTTCACAACTTTTTGTGGTATATTCCACAGAGTCCCAGCTGACAGTCTGTGTTTGGCTTTTATGCATACCTCAGTGGACCTTGTGCAATTGGAAAAAAATCCTGACTGGGTTTAGGTGGAGTTGCTTGTGGAATAAATAAACACAAAACTGGTGTGTTAAATGTGTAAAGTCTCCAAAATTCAGTGCAGGATGAGTAAAGGAGTGGATAAAAGGAGATCTTCTTGGTATTTTGAAAAATTTCCAGCTAGTTATTTGGTACCCTGATATTTCCAAATACTGTCTCATTTATAACCACAAAGATGCTTGCAAATGAGTGAGGCTCATAAAGAAAAGAATCATTATGACATTTCAGCTCCTCAAGAAATGATGTCTGCTGAGTGTGTGTGTAAGGATGAACTTATGGTTAGAAAGCACAGTTTATAATCATAATCTGTGATTCTTTTCTACCTGTACCTCAAACTGCTTGTAATTCACTTAATGTCTCCCTTTCTCAGTGGCTATGGCAATACTACTTCTTCACCTTGAAAATAAAATTATAAAGCACAATTTTGTTTCTCTTGAAAAGCAGTGTAGTATGCATTTGTTGAGAATCAGTTTGGGATTCATGGACTAAAAGAACTTTTTTTCTTTTCCTTTCTTTTTCTCCTTCCCATAAAAATTATTTGCACTCCTGACCCCTCTACCATCCTCCTCATGCTCTAGTTACTTGTCAATATATAAAGTCTTGGATATGGCAATGTTTCATGCAGGGCCACTGCATTATCTGTAGCTTCTCTTCAATTAATATTCTGTCCTGTCTTTTAATTCCAGTCCTGTGTTCCTAATGTCAAACTGGTTTTGTTCAATATGACCAGAAAGGTAGCATATGTTGAGTCCCACTGCCATTTCTGGAGGTATCTCCTATTAATCAAGAAGGCTACTTCGTCATAGTGCAGCTAAAGTTATCACCAAACTTTAAGTACAGAGTTTGAATAATAATGACTCCTCTTTTGTTAAATGGAGTTAACACAGATGAATAGCTTTCCTGATGGTTTATTGTATTAGTCTTTCAGAACATTGACTGATTTGTTTTTATTACCATGAAAGCTTTTGTCTTATGAAAATTACTTGGGACCACAGGTCAATGTTTTTCATGTCACATTTCTATAAGAAGTACATTGCTTTATTATACTTTGTATTCTGCCACTGCAACCTGTATGTCACTTAAATTTATTTGTCATGATACCACTGCCAGGCTGCCATTAAATTGTTAAAGGATATTCAGGAAATGTTGTTGCAGTAACCTTTAGAGGAAGACATATGGAAATGGACTATATCTGTTAATTAATATTTCGAACCACAAACTTTCCAAAGTATAAGGCCTGGTAAGGATCACTACACATGAGCAGAATACTTAGAGGAGTGATGATCATGTTTTTCCTGAGACAACAGATGCTTCAAGTTCAAATTGCCTATCTATCTATTTAAACTAGGAGACTGAACTGTTAAAGAACAAAAATGAAGTCTAGAGAAAGATTGAAATTTATGTCTCTCTTCTGTCCATCCACACCAGTCTCAAAAATAAAATGGCCTGTAACTCTCGTCTGTCTCAACAATGTTTAAAAATTGCAGCTCACAGAAGAACAGAGAACATAGGGGATGCATAAGAAAAGACAACCCATGGGAGAAGCTCCTGAGGTGTTTCAGGTTAAGCTGAACCAGGGATCCCAAGTCTTGGATACATCACACTCCCCACTGGAGAAGGCACTGACAGAGAAGAGGTTGCTGTCTCTGAGCTAACATGCTGTGATGCTTCCCAGACATGTCCTGGGAATAAAAAGTTGGACTTCATGCAGATAAACTGAAGCTGGGGAGGATTAAACTTTCCTGCTCCAGACACTGTGATCTCTAACAAGATTGGTATGTTAAGGGATATTTAGAACATTAATTGCTCATACCTCAGGGCTGTTCAGAATTCCTGAAGCTAGAGTTCTTAATGCTGATGCCATAGTAATATAAGTACCTGAAGATGACATAATCCAACACTGTTGAAGACAGAGGCTCACTGCTTTTCTGCTTGTTAAACTTTCATCTACATTGATTCCCTGACATGGTTTGGTGTGGGGCTGCACAAATCCTTATGGCAGCATAAACTATCATAGGAACATGCTGGATTTTTGAAGGTAGCAGAAACAGGGAGCTGTGTGTACCAAGACAGGTTTGGAGTTACAGTGGGAACAGTAGTCCCAACAGGCAGCTGCTGACAACATGGAATAGGGATAAAAATAGAGTGAGGTTGAAGCAGGACGTGCTTGTAGCCCAAGCAAGTATGCTTGGGTGAAAATATACATGGGTTAGTACAATATGTGTGAAAAGCAAAATGATAGACAATGAAAGGAAATCCACAGGCTAGAGAAGACAGAATTGTTTGCTCTGAAATGAATGCTGTTGTCCATCAAACCTGGCAGAAACCCCCAATTTTGCCAGGTTTGATCTACCTGACCTCACTGTATGTAAGCCAAAGCTGCACAACAATCTGAAGAGCCTAAAAAATGGAAGGGGTCAATTGAATACAAGTTTTTTTTCCTGTGGACATTAAGGTAACTGGAGGAAATTGAAAATTTGTGGTGAACTCAGACAACAGACTGATGGCTAAATCAAATTTTTTGTACTTTCCCAAGCATTAGATTTCATAGACGACACTGTGAATTCTGGTTATGTACATGTGGGTAGGTAGCTATGCTCACAGCACCTCTCCAAGTATTAGCTTGCTTTCCTTCTTTTGGGTTATTGCCTGGCACAAACAGTATAAAATAGATTGCAGGAGCTCAATAATCAAGCTTAAAATATTCAGAGAATGCAGCTGTAGAATTACATATTTGAGAGGAAAAACTGTTGAAAGACCAGAAATACAGGGCACCAATATAATTATTGTTTCCATTGTTCCATTGTTCACCGTTGTCTCACTAAGTGAAAACTAAAACAGAGGCTTTGGAAAGAACTGCAGTGTATCTTTCATGCAGGTTACTTCTCACTACAGTGTATTTCAGCATCCAAAATTACGCTTCTGGAAAGGTTCTTCCTACTTAATCTGCTGCTTTCATTAGAGTTGTTCTTTTTCATTATTCCTTATAAGTTTAGGGCTAACCAGCAAATCTCAAAATTTCTTGCTTTTCTGAAAGCAGTTTCTCTATGAAACAAGTGTGGATGTCCACAAGTATTTCTTGAATTTTGGAGTAGCAGTAAACCCCTAACTTGTTTAAGTATTTGAAGTTTTCACTTGGCTTGGGTGAAATAAAATACATCGTAACATAGACATAGAAAAAGAGAAATTGCTTTAAGGAATATTCCAATGCAGTTCACTAACCATAAAGTATTGTTCTACTTTTCTGAGCTTAAATCTCTACTGACATGAATCTTTTATATCCTGCAGTGCAAGTTGTACTACTTGGATAACTAATACAGTTAAAGCAGTGATTTCATTAGACCTGAGAAAGTTTGGAATTGGTTGTGATTGTTGAGCAATTGAGTCTCCACTTTGTGGCAGTGGAAAGTTTTTATGTTTTAATAAACAAATATTCTTGAATGTATTCCTGAACTTGATTTTAGCCATCACTGATTTAAAAAAAGAAAGAAAACGTAATTTGAAATGTGTTTTTGAGACAGCAGTTTGAAGGTATATTTTCTGTGTAGTAGTACATGTTGGCTCCTCTTTTTATCTGTGGCTTTTAAAGTGAGTTTATTAACATGGAAATTAGAATGAATGACATTAAACAAGATGAGCAGACAATGACAGAAGAATAAAAGGGAATTGTGACAGTCACAGAGGCAGTTCTAACAAAACCCTGGCCAAAGGTTTTCTATATCTATATATAATACTGTGCCAAATTCAGCAACTGTTTATGGAAATTATGTGTGCTGAAATATGACATGTTTTATTCCTGGAGTAGGACAAAACAAAATCGTTGAACATTTTATTTGTTTAAAAAACATACTTGGGCCTATCCTAAAACTAATCAGGTTTTTACCCCAAAATGGGCCAAAAAGATATGAATTTATTTTGCTTAGAACTCCACGCTGATACTTTGATGAACTTCATGAGGTTTCTGCTGTTCTATTTCCTGAGTTTATTAAGGTCCTCATGTATTGGATTGTGGCTTGGTACCTGTTGTAGCCATCATTCCCCTAAAATGGACATATGTTAGCCTTGTTTATGCTCATTAGGGCCCTCTGATTGCTGCAGTTTTTCCCAGGCAATGGGCAGTAACCTCACAGTCATGTTGGGGATCTCTGTGGACAGCTGAAGGAGCCCCTTACACTGACTTTGTCCAGTCTGTAGGCATTTCCTGGACTACTGCTCCCCTGCTGATGATTGCCCCTCTTCTTTGCAGGAAAACAAAGGTCCAGGAGCAGTTTTTCTGGTGAAGACAAAGGCAAAAAAAGGCACTTAACCTTTTCAGTGCTAGTTCTTCTCTGCCCTTCAGCACATCCATGTTTTCACTTTTTGATCTTCCTTTTGCAGGCTCATGGACCTGTAGTATTCCTCTTTGTGAAGTCTTTGAGCATGGTTATGTCTTTCCTGATTTTGTCCCAAAATATTAAGTTGTAATTGTTTATCTCCCTTTTCTTGGTTAAATTCTTGTACATTCACTTTTTGCATTTTAGCCATCATGAGTGTCATCAGGCTTCCTAAGCCAGCTGACACTTCTCTTTTTCCCTGTTTTTGAGTTCATGGTGTTTTGCCTGTTGCAAATATCCTGTAAATAACATCTAGTGTAGTCTTTTTCTCGTGACTTGATTGGACAAGAGGAAACAGCCTTAAAAAGAAAATTTCAGTATAAACAACCTGTTTGACAAAATTGTAATAAAATGCAAAAGTTATTAACAGAAATTGTAGGGCTACTGTCTTTAACAAAAAATGTTTTACTGCTGTTGATAAAATGAAGTATTTTTTCTTGGTCAATTTGTTTGTTATTAATGTCTTCTCTCCCCACTATCCATAGGGAATGAATACTGTGTACCCAGCCAGCCATAAACCTTCAGCTGCAGACCACTGACAGAAGTCTATAGACCACCAGTTTGGGAAACCTCTGCTTTAAACTCTAAATGATTCAACATTTGTGTAAGTCAGACTCATTCTGCTGTTATATAACTAAATAATTTTATATCCATGTTCATTGTAATGCTAAGAGGTTCAGACAGTGTATGAACTGTTTACTCTTGCAAATAGTCTCTCTAATAATAAGGTGATGAAACTGAAAGTGTTTGTGAACTCTAAATATGTCCTTAAAATGTGCAGGAAAAGCTGTGTGCTGTTTGCAGGCTGTTAAAGAAATCCTTGCTACAGTGACATGTTTTGTAATGCTTACATGGTTTGAGTTGTTTTGGGGTTTTTTTTAATATGAATCTTTGGCTGAAAACAATATTGCTAAACAACTAAGGTCCTATTATATTGTTATTTAAGGCAAGGCTCAGATACTGTTGTTTATAATGCAAATGACTCGTAGAAAATACAGAGCTGACAAACACTCAAAGAATGGGTTTTTTTCCCTAACTGAGTATTTCAGGCAAAGACAAATATTGGTATTAAAATTTTTACTTCCTCTGTTTCTCTGCCCTTTTTTTACTTTACAATGAGAGATACTATGGAAATGCAAAAGCATTACAAGGGGGGAAAAATTTGAATAATATAGGTTGAAGTGTTTTATGAATGGAAGCTGAAACACAAGCTGTAGAGAAATCACTTAAGTCACTGCTGAGATGCATTCATCTCTGGTAGTGCATAAAAGTTAATTAACAGTGCAGTGAACTGGAGGCAATTCAGAGAGAAACATTATTAGATGAGTATGTACAAAGAAAGTGAAATGTCTTTCAGTTTACTGACTAAGGATAGATGAATATCTGCTAACGTCCACAAGTGACCTTGACAGCAAGGAGGAACAGTCTGACTGGAGATGTTCCTTGGGGTGCTCTCTCTACGGAATTAATAGGATAAAAGAACAGGTGATGATTCAGGTTGTGATGTGAAAGACTAAGGCCTTTTCCATTCTAATGTCTGGCAGCTGTTGAGGCTGCATCCGTATAGCCTCTATATGCAGAAAAGAAAACATTTTTACTGATTGAGCACACTAATATAGGGCCAACTAATGTAAATTACAGTTTTCTGTTGTATATATATCAACTGAAAGTGGAGAACAGCAAAAGCCACTGAGGACTGGATACTGAATTCCAAACTTGGATAGATTTCAAGACAAGGAATAGAAAAGCCATTGTTTCATGTATTTAAAGCTAAACTAGAACTACTGCTTAGAGTATTTTGAGAACAGTTCTGCCCTCACAAGGGGGTGGACTTAATACTCTTAATCAATCCTTTTAGACTGTATTTCTTGTTACGGGATGACAGAGTTTCCTAGTGCCAGCCCTGGATAGGCTTATGAGAGTTATTAGCCTCAAACATCTATTTGCATAGACTTTCCTGGTTTTATTCTGGTTACTCCTTTGTTGAAACAGTTGTGCATAGAACACTTGGCAGAAAATAGGTGATTAATCTGTGCTTGCTCTTGACAGCTGAATTTTCCTGTTCTCAGTTTTCTTACCATTTTCTAGATAGATTTGGGATATGGAGTTTGTGAACAGTAACTGGCTACTACTGATGTGATCAAGGACAACTAGATTTCAAAAAAAACCCTCAAACTCCCCTTGATTGCATGTCTTCTACTGTCACTTTCTTCTCTCCTAGATTTTTCAGGATTTTCCCTTGCTGTAGGTTCTCCATGCATATTATACGAGTTCCTACATCACTGTCAGAATTATGGGACTTTAAAATTTTAGCCCTATTTCTTCTATTCAAATGGTAAAATGAAATGGATCTATCTGCATCTTTATTCAGGTTAAGAATAATTGATATTCTAAAAAATCATTTCCATTCCATCTGTGATCAGTTAAGGTCCAGAAGCTCTCTTTCTCTATTGATATCCAGAATGAAGGTTAAAAAGTGCTGCGTCTTATTTTGAATATAACAAAGTTGTAAAGCTAGGAGCTTGCTCGTTGCTTGTTTGAACTGAACTCTTGCTGTATGCCTCATTGGCTAGCTAGGCATTCAAAGAGTTCACATACAACTTGCTGATGTTTTGATGAGTGACTGAGGTCTGCAGATGAAGGTCCAGGAGAATTCCTGGGAAAGTGAGCTCTGTAGCAACTGGAAGCAAAGCTGTGGTAGCTGGATGCTTTCACTTACCCATTGTTCTAGACTGTGAGCTGGCAGTCAGTTGGCAAAAGGAGACAGAAATATATTCTTGAAAACATTTCTGTTCGAATGAGTAAAAGGATAGAGTAAAAATAAAACGAGTGAGAGACAGGAAGATAGCATGAAAATAGCAATTTGAGTTATTGTCACAAGGGAGCGTTACACATGGCATCACATAATGCATGAGTTAATCATCACAACATTCTTTGGAAGTGAAGCAGAAAAGTACAGAACATGACAAGAATTATATTCAAACGCAATGAAATCTTATTTGAAAGTTGTTTACATTTTAAAAAGTAGATCAGTAAATTAAGGGTAGATTATACTGGTCTGTGAAAATTCCAGGAACTTGGCAGAATTCATTCATACAGTGAAATTAATTTGAGGCTGATATATTTTCCTCCATAAAGTTGATTGCAGCAGGCTCCCCCTCACTGGAGACTGAGTTTTGTGCAGCATTCCTTAAGAAAGCAAAGCTGGCAAACCAGGCTCCAACCCAGTGAGTCAACTTAGCGCTTTGTACCTTATGTGGTTCCTTCATGGGTGTGATTCAGAGAAGAGCTGGCAGAGCCCAGCATCTGCACTGTTACCTGGACTGCAGTAGCATGACAAATTATCACCAGCCTGTGACACCCAAAGCAGACCCTCCCAGCAGTGCTCCCCATTGCTTCTGATAAGAATGTCTTCACTTTGCCAAGACTGGCTGTTGTACTTAGCAGAAAGGGGCCAAGTGGGGCTCCCCATGGGACCTCCCATCCTTGAGCTAATCTAGAAGTAACCAGGAGAGAGAGAAAAAGGAGGAAAAACAAGAGCAATAAAGGAAATGATGTGAGGAAGAAAAACATGAAAGCAACAGAGGCAAACCAATTAAAACAAAACAAAAGAAAGGACAGGAAGGTTAAATTCACTCCCTGGGCCAGATGCATCCCTGGAGCCTCAGCAATGCAGCCCTGACCATAATGGATATCCTGGTAGAGCTAAGGCATTCCTTGAAACATGAGCTTTGTCTTGATGCATGATGTCATCTTCTAAAAAGCAGTTGTGTGATGTGTGCTATCCAACCTTCCCTGAAAAACTGGGACCTTACAGTTGATATGGGTCATGATGTGGTTATGGGACTTAAGTGCTAAGGGTTACATATACCCCTGAAATTAATTTGACTGCTGTGAACCAAAATCTAATTTATTTCCTTATCATCTTCCAACCATTAAATTGCTGAAGCTGAGTTGTATAAATGCTTTAAAGAAAGGCAGCTTCTAGTCACTAAGGAATATTGCAGAAAATTTGCCTTCTGAGCATGGTTGTGTAACGCCTACTTATTTTAATTAGACTTTAGCTCTCAAAGTCCCACTTTACCTAAGTGGCATGATCACTGAAACACAGTAGAGGTCTGTGATAGCAAATGCAATCTATCTGCTCCTTTCAGCAGTGACTTCTCCTTTAATATTATGTCTCTCAGGCATGTGAGCCCCAAGCAGCTACTTGCAGTGTTGTCTATTATTAGTGCTTACTCAGAATGGGTCTTGTTCTCCAGCAGAAGTGCAAGAAATGTCTGTGTAAGCATTGCATAGCTTTAATTCTCCTACAGAAGAGTGGTCCTCAGGGAGTAGAGTCAAATAAGCAGCAGCCTGAACTGTACTCCAGGTAGCTGAACACCAGGAGCAGGACCAAACCCAATTACTCACAAAGTGATGCTGATGTTAGTGTTTTCTCAGGAAGATACACCAAGCAGAGACGAGGTTTTTTTTGAGTAAGTAAATTCCAACTAATTAAGCGTTTCCCTTCCTTCCATTCCTACTTGAAATTTTTGCTGCAATAGTCTTCAGCAAGCATGAAAAAGGTATCGTGATTACATCCATTAACTCCTTTAACCCTGCAGCCAACTGCCTCTTCTTCCTATGGTTTTCGTGATGTGTCTTGTTGCAGAACATGGAGACCCATTTGGCCAGGCACTGAATGAATACAATTCCAGTGTACAAACCCAAAAACAAACTGTACATTTGTCGTATGCTAAAAGGATGATTTGTGCATATAGGTGGCAACAATCCCATTCTGGTTTTTGGTTCAGCATTCTCGCACTTTTAACTGAGCAGACAAAACAATTTGTTTCCATGTAATCATGGCAAGTCTACAGGAAATTCCTGATAATCGTGCTATGCTTTGTTATGATGATGAATTACTGCATATATTTCTGCCATACTCATTAGTCTTACTTTGCAGTCTTCACCCTGCATGTGCACTGAGATAAATTGGACATTGAGATTAAAAGGCAGCGTCTTCATGAACCAGATTGTCTTAAGGTCACCTTTTTTATCTTGCTTTCTGACATCAGCTGCTCTTTCAAACCTGAAAATGGGAGACATCATATTTTTTTCTCTCACTGTCTGATTTAGAGACTGAATACTTTATAATACATGCCGTCCCTTAGTAAAAAAGCAGGAACTAATTCCAAGAATAAGTACCTTACAAAAACAAACAAAAAATCCAATCCTACATATAGATAAAACAGTCTTGGAGCAAAAAGGAAGTGTGGGCTCTGCCTGGAGAGAAGAGATATAGCTGATAAAAATTCAGGAGTACATAGATTGGTAGGGGAATTTGAATAAACCTGTTTAGGGAAAGAGAATAAGCAAGGTAATAATCAAATGATACAACCCATAGTGAGCATTTGCAGCAGTTTGTTTTACCGAGTGGATTGTTTACTTCTCAGAGCAGTCACTGCAGTCAAGCAGGAAAAGAAATGCAGTCGAGCATCTGCTACATGTCTTCTTTCTCTCAGTGGACAGTACAGTTTTTGCCAGACATGACGCATACACACAAGAGGCACGTTGGGAAGAAGCTCAAAGAACTTGCTCAGTCATCTGGCAATACCTAGTCTAAAAGAATAGCGAACCACCAAATGGATAAGTTATATCAGGAACTATACCTGTGTAAACTGCATCCATAATCACATTTATTATGGTCAATTCCTACAAAAAAGTGGAGAAGTTAAAAGGAGACTAAATGCACAGAGATCACATGAGTAATAAGATTGCCTGAACTTTTTTTAAGGAAATTGGTCAGGAAACTGATATTTACAGAACATTAAGCTGTAGGAAAAATTACTATTTTTGTTCAGATTCTCTTAATAAAAGGCAACTTCTCTTTTGTCAAAAATTTACTGTCAAAAGGTGAATATGTGTTTCTACATAGATATGCTCTCTCAGTGCTTCGTGTGTCTTTTGTTGCCTGATGTTTCAATGCACCAAATTTCTGGTGATCTTGCAGTGAGGGGGTCACCACCAAAGTGTCTGAATATACCTGAATACTCAAAGGTTAGTATCTGATGCCATGTCTGCCCAAGAATCTGAAGCACAGGCCAGTTCCAGCTTGGATTGTAGCCAAGTTTGCCGTATACTGAGCCTGCATGAATAAACTGAGAGGTGTGAATTTTTAGTTCAAATGTTATCCTGTGATAATATGTCTAAATGAGTTGTGAACCTGAGGTGACATAAAATGTGAAGTTAACTTATGACCATCTAAATTTGATCATATAGCTGTGCCTTAAAATGACCCTTAAGCCCAAAATCACTGTTCTGTAACTCTTGTGAAAGTAATTGCTGGTACTTTCTGCTTGACTAGTTCTGAAGACAGAATATGCAATGCATCCTTGTACTCCTAAGGAACATATATGAATGAGCTTGTGCAGTGCTTTTCTCGTTAGTCTCTTGAATAGGAGGGAAACCTTAATAACCCACTTCTTATTAGTGCTACGTATACTGTGGCAGTATCATGGCCTTTCCAGATAAAGCGGTCCAAATTCCTAAATTCCAGAGATTCAGCTGACAACTGAGTTGCCTATATTTGTTATGCCTGCCTGCAGGAGTCTGTTTGTGGCCTAAAGGCTTGCTTCAGTCACCCCCACACAGGAACTGCTGCCATTTCAGATGCCCTGGAGTATGCAAGGCACATTGACAGCTCTGCAAGATGTATTGCCAACAGGACAGACAGGTTACGGTGTCCATCTCAAATGGCACTGGCTCCTTCTGTGTGGGCAATGGATTGAGCCCTCAGTATCGAAGCCCTTATTAGAGTCAATAAAGATCAAGACTGGAGTCACTGGAGCCGAGCGAGTGATTCGGCTCCACAGCTGCTGGTTCCCTTGGCTGGGGTGAACTGAATTGTGCTCTAGGTTGCATTGGCTGGATTTCTGCTGACTGCAGCAGGCAGATGAACAACTGATGAATGTGTGCCTGCCTAGATGTAGATAACTGTGTTTAAATAGCCTAAACACAAAAATAGTTTGAATGGTCAAGAATTAACTTTTGCAATTTGAAAGGATAGCGGCAGAAGCTTCTTTTCAGAACCAATACAGAGCAATCAGAGTACCTATAAAGTTTAAAGGCCTCATGGGTGTTTTTCCTATGGAAGTTTATAAGGGGAAACAGTTATTTACCTGGTATACAAAAATTAACACATAAGGCAGGCCAATTAACAAATGACCTGTCAGACAGGTTCCCACAGAAAAGCAGAGTCTATCACTTTGTGGTTTTTGAATGCTAGAAGACACTCTAATGATCAATGGGATGATTGCAGGAGGTGAACTGGAGCTAGATAACATCACCACAGTTTTTGGCTGCTCTGATCCCAATAGCTTTGCTGGGCAAGATTTCCCATTCCTCATTAATGAAGAGCTAAAAGGGAAGGTGTGATATTTCTTTCAGTAATAGATTTTTCAGGTAGTAAAGGCTGAGCTTTATGTGCTGTTTCTCTGCTACAGAGCTGGCCTTGTTGTACTGAAGACAGAGGTGCAGTAGCATTCATATGTACAAAATTTAATTACTCTGATTTATCAAGCAATTATTTTTCCTACTAGTTTTATTTAACTGTGGGAGATCTCATCCTTTCTTTGAGCGTAATGAGTGCATTTGCTTCGGGAAGCAATTTGCTATTCACAGATGAATTCTCTTTAACAGTGACTTTGCCTTTATTTTTCATTTTCAAATGAAATTACATTCTCAATTTGTTAGTAAATTTGAGCAGTAAATTTCTTAGTATATGGGAACAGTGAATTCTTTATTGCATGATGACAGAGCTTCTGCAGGAAAGCGATTCCCGTCAAAAGCTTCCTTCTAAAATTGATAAGCCATGCTGGTGGAAGATGGAAATTTTGAGTTTGAACCACCAGGCTGGGGAAGATCTCATATTCAGAGTTTCTATACCCTGCATGAGAGCACTTAACTTCTATATAACATAAATTATAATCACCACTTCCATTTTTCAGCCATTTAAGTGAGTTAAGGAGTGTTCTGTTTCAGAACATTTATAGAATAGAAACATTTATATCAAGTACTTTATATCCTAAGTACTTGATATAAATGCCAACGTCCAGGAGGTGGTTTGAGTCTCTAATTGTCAGGCTTGCACAAGCTTTTAGCTCAGAGTTTCAATAAGGGGGCACCATGTCCTCTTGTTACTATGACCTCTGGTTAACATAGTGCTTGGTGCGTTGTGATTCTCACTCCCATTTAGAAGCATCTATCTCTTCCTTGCATCATGAGAAGGGTTTGTTTGCACCGTCTATGTCTGTGATTTCTTCTGAGGGACCAGATAAATCAAAGGAGGTGAATCTTATTCTGAAAATACAGGCTCAACAGAGAAGTGGGTTAGTTAGGTTGTCCTGCTTCTTCTGTCCTGGGGGATAAAGGCAAACCTTCTTTGTGAGCATTTAAAAAGAATCATTACTGAAGAGCCCTTATTCACAGAATGGTTGGGTTTATATCAGTCAAATATGTGACTTGCATATGACATAACTCCAGATTTCAATGGTGAGGGCCTAGAATCTGACAGCAGCCCTCACTGGGCCGTGGAAGCTGATTCCTCCTGGTTTTGCCTCCGTTCCCTTTCTTTGCACGTTGAACATCTTCCAGTATTTTGTCTATTTTTCTTTTAAGCATATTCCATTGGAAACTTCTCTTTTTCTCATTTTAAATTTCATATTGTCCATTCTAAACTATTGTGCTAAATTGGTCTTTATAATTTCCAATTCACGTGGAGCATCTCATCATGTTCTCCATTTTACCAAACCGCCTTCTACTTTTTTGTATCACTGCTTATCACATACATACAGGGTTGCATCTCCCAAAGTCTGTAACTTTCACAAGATTCATTTCCCACAGTCGTAACAGCAGAAAATAGCCTAATTTTCATTAGAAAAGCAATCCAGTTGGAACAAAAATAATTAGGATACATCAGAAAAAAAAGCCATGTGGACTGTTACAGGAGAGAAAATGCTCTTCACATAGAATTTTCTTCTTTTCATTCTTGAATGCTTCAGAGTTTTCGCTTGATTCACGGTGATAAGATGCACTTAATATAGTTGCAATCTAGAAATCACAGGATCTCACAGAATCACAAGAGCTGAAACTAGAAGGGGCCTCTGGAGACTGTGCAGTCGAAACACGTGCTCAAAGCAGGGCCAACTGCAGCATATTGCTCAGGGCTGAAGATTCTATAACATCTCTGGGCAATGGGTTGCAGTATTCAACAGTATTCAATTAATCTGTTTATAACATCTAGATGGTAAGGCCAGAAGAAAGCATTAGAACCATGTAGTTTAATCTCCTTCAGAAAAAAAAGAATAAAGACACTGTCAGTCATTTCTGCATAATGCTTTATGCATTTCTGCATAAAGCATTTATGTTTTTATATAATATATATAAATATACATATTTATATATATTATATAAAAACATAAATATATATTTCATATATTCCTATGAAATATACTGTCTTGTCTGTTGCAAGACAGCATATTTCATAGGAAGGGCATGTATCTCCAAATGCAGCTAGAAGTAATTGAGACTCTACAACATCCATTGGTGATTTGTTCTAGTAGTTATTTGCCTCTGCAAAAACAGAGAGAAAAAAACCTGAAAGGACACAGAAAATAAAACAGGAAGAGACCCAGGATGCCAACTCCCTTAATCTGAAATTGTGTCATTTATGCCTAAGCATTTTTTGATTGGTGTTTGTCTATCTTTTCCTTGATAAACTCCAGTGATGGAGACTGAGCTGTTTTGTGAACAACTTAGGTTGTGCAAAAGTTTTTCCAAGGCCTGGCTTTAAATTTTCCTGGTTGGTATTTATGTGTGAAACTTCTTGCTCTATCCCTAGTGTTCATGGAGAATTGCTTAGTCTCTTCCTTACAGCTACTTTCTTCACATCTGAAAACTGTTAAAAGTTCCTTTCAGGTTTCTTTCCTTAGATTATATGACCCATTCAACCCTTCTTGAACAATATTTTATTGAATTCTATCATTCATTCTGCTCTCTTAACTCCTTTCAGATGACCTAGACTATTCTCAAGGAGTAGTGCTTGTAACTGAAAACCTACTCCAGTGGATGCTGCACTAGCTCTTACAGCCAGCCTTTCGTTTAGGCAGTAGGTTTGCTTTTGGCAACGTTATTGGCACGTGCTCAGATCTGATCCATTTTAGTCCTCAGATCTTTTACAGCAGAACAGATCTGTCATTTCCTATCCTCTATCTGTGTAGTGTAATTTAAGTGTAGAACTTTTTTTCTTTTTCCTCTAATATGAATCCTGGTTTTGCAGGAATGTTCTTTAACCTTTTAAGATTATTTGGAGTTTTATTCCTAGACCTTTCAGTGCTTGAAATGTCTGCAATTTTGGTATTATTTCCGTATATAACTATTATATTATATCTATAATGTCATATAAGTGATTTATGAAAATATATTATAATATCAGATTCTGCAATGTTGTATTTAAATATACTTTCATTTTGAATAGAATATCCCAAAATAGTTGTCGATGCAACTTCCAGCTCTGAAAGTCATAAAGTTGCATAATTGTTGAAACCAGGACAGCCTACCACATAAAAGTTAAGTATATACTTACTATACTTTTTTTATGTTCATCCTTGACAACTGCTAGTGGCTTCTATCAGAGAAAGGATACTGAAATCAATGAAGTTTAATTTTGACTTATAGAATCAGAGCATCATCTACACTGGAAAGGGCTCCTGAGATCATTAAGTCCAGTCATCAACCTTGCACTGCCCAGCCCTCCCCTAAACCATATCCATAAGCACCACTCCACATGTCTTTTAAATACTTCCAGGAACGGTGATTACACCGCATCCTTGGGCAGCCTGTTCTAATGCTTGACCACCCTTTCGATGAAGAAGCTTTTCCTAATATCCAATCTAAACCGCCACCAGTGCAACTTGAGGCCATTTCCTCTCATCCTGTTGCTTGTTATTTGGGAGAAGAGACTGACCCCCACCTGACCCCCATCCCTTTCAGGTGGTTGTAGAGAGTGATAAGGTTGCCCTTGAGCATCCTTTTCTTCAGACTAAACAGCCCCAGCTGCTTCAGGTGCTCCTCACAGGACTTGTGCTCCATTGCCCTTCTCTGGACACGCTCCAGCCCCTCAATGTCTTTCCTGTCATGAGGGGCCCAGAACTGAACACAGGATTCGAGGTGTGGCCTCACCAGTGCTGAGTACAGCGGGACAATCCCTGGCCTGGTCCTGCTGGCCACACTATTGCTGACACAGAATGCCAGGATGCCATTGGCCTCCTTGGCCATCTGGGCACAGCTGGCTCACGTTCAGCTGCTGTCAGCCAGCACCCCCAGGTCCTTTTCTGCTGGGCAGTTTTCCAGCCACTCTGCCCCCAGCCTGTAGAGCTGCAGGGGTTGTTGTTGACCCAAGTGCAGGACCTGGCACTTGGCCTTGTTAACCTCCTAGCATTGGCCTTGACCCACGGATCCAGCCTGTCCAGATCCCTCTCCAGAGCCTTCCTACCCATCAGCAGCATGACACTCCCACTGAACTTCATGTTATCTTGTGACCAACAACTCCTCTTGTGACCAGTTGTTTTTGTCTTATTTATTTTTCACTGTTACACCTTAGCAAATCTGATCTCATACAAAGAATTAGATTAGGTTACTATGATTTGATATTGAAAGGTCCATGCAGGCAGTCATGACTTTTCTGTCTTTTAGGTGTTTGTGAATGGTTTGTTTGACTCTTCATTGCAGGATTTTTCTAAAACTGAAAGTAGGCTGAGTGGTTTTCTCTCCTCTAGCCTGTCTATCCTCTCTTTTCCTTTTTTTTTTTTTTTTTAATTAGATGTAGGAGTGGTGTTTCCAAGTTTTGTGGAGCCTAATTTATTTTTGACAGATTTTCAAAACACAATCATTTATCATCCACGGGACAAAAGGCAGGCTTAAGGAAAATACAAAGAATTTCCGCGGAGCCTGTCTTAGAACCTCTCATTTACCTATTTTCCAATCTGTTTGTCACTGTTCTGGTTTTATTACTCATCTGTATCTCTGCAGCTCATTTTCTTAGCTGTAAGATCACAGTTGACATTTTTAGTGACGATAGAAGCAAAGATGACATTAACACTGTGACCTTCTCAAGATTCCTGTTGAGGAACAGACCAGCATTTTTCTTAATATTCTAATACTAATAACATAAATATGCAGTATTTTCTCCTACTTGTCACAATGTTTCACCTTTCTCATTTTATTCCCAGACTGCTGACACTCTTGTTCAGGATACTTTGTGCCTATGAATTGTCCTTTTTTGCTCCTTTTGTTTGTTTTAACAGCATTACCAGCTCTCTCCAATTCCTATTCCCCTTTTTACTGACATTATGTAAAAATCTAGCACTTCCACCTCCAAGTGTTTATTGCACTCTGCTGTCCTAAGCTCCATGATTTATGATGTTTGTGTTCTCCCTTCTAACCGTCTGAGGCTTGTTAATTCTGTCATCTATTTCATGGTCACTCTGACAGGTTGCTTTGCATCTGCACAATCTAAACCTGTTCTTCCAGGCTGGCCAGAAACACAGTCAGAGGCCCTTTCCTTTACTTGCTTCCTTTAGCTTTTGTAGAAAAGGATACGTCACCATAAGACTTTGTTACCAATATGTTCCTGTTTCCCTCCTTTCCAAGGGGTCTGGATGATGAAAGAGTCCACCTCAAACCTGTCCTGTGTTCTTCATATTTTTGCTGGTTGCCCAGAAAATGCATCGTCCACCTTATCTTTGTGACCAGACCCAAAACATGACAATGTCCTTTTACCTTCAACATTTTAGCAGGTTTTTATTCCTACATCACCTGGGATTCAGAATAATATCAGTTATCCTTGATACACAGAAAGCATGTCCTTTGTTTTATTTCTCAGTAAGAGCTGAACAAGATATATAGACTTATGTCTGCTAAATAATTAAATTAGGCAGTATTGAAGCATTCAAAGTCTGGTACCTTCTGAGTCAAATTATCTGTTGGTTTATCTGATTATCTATCCCATTACTTCAATATGGTTTCTTAAGCAGAAGATGACCCATATTTTCCCCTTGAAAATGAACAAAAAATATATGTATTTTCTTAAAATCTGAAGTTAAATTTTGATTTGAATTTAGGAAATCACAAAACATTTGGACATATTTTCTGACCCATGTAATTATTACTTTAAATGTTATAGCCAGGGTAGTTCATAGACCAGACGTAGTATTATTGCAGAGAAAAATAAACAAGACTGTGAGAGCAAAGACAAAACCCAGTACAAAGAAAATCACTTTTCAGATCTTGTGGCTACTGCATTATAGGGCAATAAGGATTTTCCTTTTATATGATTAATTCAGTTTTTAATAAGTAAGTTCTTCTGCAAAACTGCAGTCAATTTTTCTTCGTTAATGTAGAAGTTCAGAAAAATGTTCTTTCTCAAGATGAATGGAGAAAAAAATATAATATTATTGACTTTCTTAAACCTATCTCATATGATGGATTTATGAAATGAAAATAATATAGAAATTCCTTAGACTGTGACAGGAAATACAAATCAAGTGAATGGAAAGGCAGTTGCACTGAAATAAAGACATTTCAGAAGATAATGGGTTCACTACAAAAGGGTCTTCTGTTAAGTACTTCCTATAATTCTGTTTTCAGTGGAGCACCTGACGAGAGACAGGCAAAGATGCATGTGGATACATCATGTTTTTGTTCACTGGTAGCTGAAGATGTATTAGGGCTGTAGGCAAACCTAATGCAGTGAGAGTTGGAAGGATGGAAAATTCTTTGTCCAACCTGGAGTACTGTTTCCTGGTTAGTACAAAACCAAAAGAGACCAAGAAAAACCTACATAACTGACTTACTAATGCTTTAGTTCTGCCTCAACGCGTTTAGCTAAAGGGGAAAGATTATCCAGTCACAGTGATTTGAGGCATAATACCTAGAAAGATCAATCAGTTATGTCTTCTGGGTCTCAAATGTGACCAGGGAAGGTCTACTAAGTTGTGCAAAGGCTTGTTTAGTTCTATATTACCTTTTTACTGTTTCAAATAAATTTTCTGGAAAAGAAAGCATTGTACCAGGGAGAACATTTTATAGCTTAAGGTGATCTGTTGACTGGAAGTTTTGGAAACACATGGAAAGGATGACCTAGGAATCAGCCACATCTTACCATGGCTTTGAAAAAGGTGTTCACACTCAGTGCTGGTGTCCGGGCTTGTGGGTTTGCACAGCATCATGGGTTTGTGCAAAAAATTATAGATGAAGATTCTTTCATTAAATTCAATGATCTGATGTCAAAAATATTTCTCAAGGAATACAAGAGATTATCTCTAGTAATGACAGTAGGCCAGAACACATAATTACTAGTGTTGCCTTGTATTACTCCTTGTGGGAATTGCTAAATGTTTCTTCTTGCAGTCAAAAAAGAAAAAAAAAACCCTCTGTTTTCTTGTAAAAATTTTTCCCTGCACAGTTGGTTTTTTTAATTTTTATTTTAATAAAATTTGGGGTTATGATAAGAAGGAAAAGGAGTGGGCAGAAAATTCTGGCAACGCTATTCTTAGAATTGGTGTTTTATTACTCTTCTACTCAGAGATACAAATTCCCAACAGCGAAGAATGAAAAAATAAGGAAAATTTCTCAAAGATCATAAAACTGGAGCAAAATTTCCAATGCCTGCAAAAGCATCACCCCAGATAGGCAGAAGTGTGTCTCAAATAGGCATTCCCCTTTTTATGTGGAAATAATTGATTCATACTATTTAAAACCTGTCCTAACTGGAGAAAAATGGTAAGTCTCACTTGAATTCACAGAAGTCAATCTTAAAAAACATGTTCACAGAGCAGCAGATACCAAAACTGAAGACATCTTCAGACATTCCATTTTAGAGCACTTGAATAAAGACCTTCTCTGTGTTAGATCCTCATCCCTGTTCTTTTTAACTAAAGCATATCTTATGCCTCATGTGCACTGGAAATCAAATTCAGGAATTACATAATTTGCTACAAGAGAAATGAGTGACTTCCTTAAGGGGTCATCTCCCATTCTGCTACTTCACAACAAATCTGAATGAAATCCTATTCCAATGAAAGTAGTCACTAGAGGGAAAGAGAACAGAATTTTGTCTCTAAATTTTAATGCTGAAACAGGAAAACTAAAAGTCACCATTCTAAAAGTGCTTTTGGTGCATCTGCCCTACTTTACAGTAATTTAGAAGTTCAAGTATTTCCTTAAATTGAGCAATTACAAATTTTTTTATTGAAATGCAAAAACCTAAAAACCCCTTTATAATCTTTTTTGAGAACACTGGAAACACCAGACTAGAGGAAAAAATATGATTTATTTGCTATAATTTCCTCAAGCATAGGCCAACAGAACTGCTAAGATGAAATTTGCTTGTTGCCTTATTCTTTGGAACATGCTCTTCTGATGGAAAACCATAGAGCTTTGCAGTTGTTGATGGGCAAGGCATCTCTGCTGTGTGTTGAGTTAGGCTATGCATAATATGAGGTCTAAAACTGTTAGATTGATACAGGGGATTTTTTAGGAGCTATTCCTTTTTTTTTTTTTTGTTATAGGAAAAATTTTTTTTTTATATAGGAAACTCATATCAGCATTTTTAACTTTTCTTGCTTCTTATCTAATAGGTATTCTCTTATGATTTATTAAGAGGCATAGAGCATGCATTCTGCTAAAACTGTAGAGAAATCAAGTACAGTAACAATGAAATATTGTATGAAAGGATGGAGAAATATTTATGCAGATTCTTGTGGAATTTTTATGTGTTTGCTGCATATAAATTAGCCCTATAACTTCACCAAGGAGAGACAAGAATAAATAAGTCCTTAGAGCAGAAAAAGTTGAAGTTTTAAATAACTTGCTGTAGGACAAAGCTGAAACAAAAAAGATAACAAAACACAAAGTGGAAAAATATCTATTTTATTTGTTATGAATACCACTGTCGTTTCTGATATTTACGTACTTGAAAGTGTAAGGTTTGTGAGATGAATGGCATTCTAAGAAATGGGCATATTGGAGGAAACATTTCTGTAAATTTGATATGAGTGAGGGTTCTCTCCTTGTTCTGAGTTTCATCATAAAAGCTTTGTGGAATTCTGCTAAATACTGACTTATTAAGAAAATTTTGCAATACAGTATAAATGAGAAAAGAATTAGCTTTATTTTGTTCAGCTTGAAACAGTTTAAATCAGAAATAAAACTTAATAATGGTCACCCATGCAATGGTATTTTACTTTATGAGAATTGGTTGGGAAAAGTTTGTACAGTAGATTTTAAAAAGAGAAATACCATGTCAGAGATGAAATAAATTACAGAACTAGGTATTTGTTCTTGGTATGTGTTCATACAAATTATTCTTCACTCTATGAAACAAAATATATTTTCTGTGAAAATATTCCTAATTGTTTCTCTTCATCTTCATGAGCATGTGTATAATACATTAAATTACAAAACAAAACAACACAAAGCAGTATTAGAAGACCATTAAAGTTGCAAAGAAAAAAAACCCCTAAACTTGGATATAGAAGATTATTGAAAGAACGTGTAAACACCCAGAGTATTACACTTCCTGATAACCTTAAAGAAGACTGTTGAGCATGCAACTTACTGTGTATCGTACTAGGGTTGCATTTATGGGCTGATGTTTTCTAGTAAATGGCACCTTCCTCATAGATTATCAATTCTCTAAAATATGGTTATTATCCCATGACCTCTCCAGTTCTCCCTTCCTCCCCCCACCCCAACCTCACTTGCACATATTAGAAGCTGTAATTTATTAAATATATGGGATTTCAAAAGACACGGACAAACATTTTTCCATTTGCCATAATTTATCTGTGAAAATACTACCTGGTCTTTATTATCTGCTGAGTTTCACGTATATTTTTAAGACCATAAGGAGATCCTATACTGAGGAAGTAGTATATGCAAATAGCATTCAAAACTGCTACACTCATGGCTGTATTAAGATTGTATATGCAATTATAATGCTGTCACTGACTGACTTTGAGGATCTTAATCTTCCATTTTAGGACTATTTGGTGGCAGCTGTTCGATAAAATAAGTACTTGATATATAATTTGGAAAACTTAGCAGAGAATAATATGATTATCTAAAACTGACTGCAGAAAAAATATGTGCAGTTAGAAGGAAATAAGCCTATGTAGAGAGAAGAACTTTACAGGCTATGTCATCACAGGAGATAATTTTTCTTCACAGAATGTAAATATATTTTTCATCCAGTATTAGGTGTTATAATACAGAGGAAAACTCACAAGTGAAGTGTGGGAATTATGTTTTTACAAAACGGTGTAGCCTTTAAACATACATCTTCTAGGACAAAGTCATTCAACATTTATGGATCTGTTTGAGTTTTCCAACAGGTCTAGGCATGTGTCTGCTAAACAAAACCTATTAAAAGTGATTTAGTGTGACACTCCTTGTGCACCAAGACAGCCAACCCCCCTTCACTGACTGTAGACCTCACCCTGTTCAAGCTACTGGAACAGAGCCGGCAGAGACGTGGGGCCTCCTCAGAAGGGGTCACTGCCCAGACGCTGCTGTTGGAGAGAGCCAAATAATGTTCAGCTGGGAAATTACTGTGGGACAGCAAGCTGGATCATGGTCTCTGGTGTCTTTGCTGAGTTGAGTTTTTCCAAAACCTTCAGCCGTAATATTCACAGAACCTTAGTCCTAATGTTTCCTGTAAATTTCAGGCTCATAATAGCATTACAAGCTAATTCAGGGACTCTGCTTACATTTTCAAGCAGCTGAAAGTATCTAGCCTTTGACCATTGTCCTTCTCTAACTAATTCAGTTTAATGGTAAACAACTAAAAACATACTGTTCATTACATCTGCTATGCTAAAAGCAAAGAAACAAATTTTTCCTTTCCATATGCTAAGAGTTCCCAATCAGAATCTAACAAGACAGCTTATAAAAGAAGTTATTTTCCAACATATGTAGGAGAAAAATATATAAAAAGAATAAGAAATTACCAACTGTGAATTTAAATACAGAGTTTAGGAACATGCTGTGTTAGCACAAGAAGTTAATTCTTCAAAATAAAATGGCAAACGAAAAGCTTGAACTTTTATGGCTCCTTTGAAACCAGTTGCTAAAATATTTCATGAAATTTAACTATTTAGGAGTATTTAGAATTCAAAACAACTCTTGTGTAAAGTGTTCATGTTACTAAAGGCTGCCCAACAACAGGAGCTTAAAATGGAGTGCAGAGAAAAATACATTACTCAATTCACAATGTAGAAATTATTTTATGTAGTTAGAAGGCAATTTCCTGAGTTGGATTTTGTCTAAGGTTCTGCATTTGTCACCTGAAGCTTATGGGAAAAACCACACTATCTTTCATGAGCACAAGTTACCGTGATCTTTGCTTTAATGCCTCAGGACAGAAGATTCAGAATATCTGCTCCTAACAAAGTGCTGGTACAGTACAGGTGTGGGTGCCCAGATACTATTTATTCCTTGCTTAAGTTTCTGTTTTTGTTTTTCTTGGATAATCATAAGAGATACTAAAAAAATAGAATAACTATAAAAAAATCTGGTAGACTAGAGTCAAGTAGTGTTACTTTTCAGTGAAGATTGTGAGTTTGCAGACCTAAACCCCCCTATTTCGTATTGTATATGGTACTAGCACTTCCAAAACTGAAATTTTGCTTCCCGACTTCATAAAATGGCGGGGCTCTCTAAAATTCAGTATGGCAAACGTGCAAAGCATTGTGCCAGAACCCAGAGTGATTCCAAGGATGAGGATAAAAGTCCAAACTAAAGACCAAACAACAGAATATTCTCTAGGGAAAAGAAAGAGCAAAACAAATGAGTGGCAGTCTGTGGACTGAAAAGCAAAAACTTTCTTATGAATAGAACTGTTTGACTTTAGACAGTGTTTTCCATCTGTGGATTGCAAGCCGTTTTATTACTCATAACAAAAACATTGGAGCGTCTTTTTGTGGGAAGTAAATGTTATGTCTGTTTTGCATATGGGTAATGATGATACTGGCCCTCATCTTCCAATACTGTTCTTGACTGTTCACTTCAAAAGCTGTAAGTTGAAATGAAATTGAGTTGTGATGATGGAAAAAATAACCAGGTTTTTGGACTGAAATCCTTTGAACCTTTCCAGATTATTTTTTATATGACAGTCACAGGAGTGTGCTTACACAGTGAGATTGCTCATTGTGTCTAGTTAAGCCATGTTAATTAGAAATAGGACTACAGACTCATTGTGCTATTATATTCCTCTTTATATGTAGCTCGATTGATACATTATGGCTCTGTAGAGTTATGAGTCACATGAGATGCAAACATTCTTTTTGTTCAAACAAAGTTTAAAAAATGTCACTGCACGTACTCTTTGAAGTTCTCAGGAGAAAACTGGTCACAGGTGCTTTATAATGCAAATATTGTATGAATGGATGACTGGGCTGAATCTTCCATATGTGATCTTTTCTTCACAACTCCAAAAATCTTCCTCATGCAATGCATGAATCAAGACACAAACTGATATATCTGTGGTTCATTTATTTTTGTTTTATGAACCTTACCGTCTAGCATGCAGTGAGAATGATTGTAATACATTCATAATACTTAAGCACTGTCTTTTCCTGAAGGAATGCAGTTAAAGAAAAATTGAGAAGAAATAAAACAAAGTCTTTCCCATCTGTTCAAGACGTGCAAAAGTAAAAATCTTCACTTACAGATAAGTTTGAGAGCAAGTTGGGTACTTCTGACAAGCAGGCAAAACTGGGTCAGAGTCAAACATTGACTTCCTGAGGCTCCTTCCTACCTGAATTAACCTATAAGCTTATATTTGTAAAATATAATAGTTCCATACTTGTTGCCATTACACCCATGGTTGTGATCCCTCTGGGATTCTAGCTGGACAGCGCTTACACTCATGAGGCCTCAAAAGAATAGCACTTGGTGGAAAATAATGCATGATATTAAAACTGAAGCAAGGGAAAACATAAACTCGTGTGGTTTGGGGAGTCAAATGAAGTTAAAAATCTACCACGCTCAACTTTTCCATACTTTTGAGCTTCAGCAGCTTGTTGGTGGTGACTTTTAATTTGCAAGGGCGAGGGAGTGTTTTTTGAAACTGGTCCAGCTCGGATTTCAAGAACTTGACCCAGTCCTTGGTGAGAAAGTAGTTTGGTTCTAGGTATCTAGATCCCAGGCACCTATACAATGTGTAGAAAACACAGAAGAACTGAAAGAATTGCCCTCAGTAAGAAATCTTAGTAAAATCTTAGTGCAGAAAGACTGGCTAAAACTGTTTAAAAATATGAACAATCAAAATAATGCTCACTTTCTTTTTTTTTTTTTTTTTTTCCAATTCTTGCCAAGGATTGGATCCTAGAGGGTAAATCAGAAGAGAATTTGACCTAGGCAGTTAATTGCATGACATGATCAAATTGCAGTTTGGGAAATCTTCTGCCTTCTTACCTGAATTCAGGATCCCAGGCTGTGTGCTTCACACCTTTGTCCTTTTTACATGAGTTCCAATGCGTCATATATTTCCCTCTTCAACCTATTCCTCTATTCTCTCCAACTCTCTTCCTATAGATCCTTTTTTCCCCCTGACGTGCCTATTTTTTAGCCCTGCTCTTAGGCTTTCCACCACTACTTTTATCCCTGAGTTGGCCTTCAATCATCCTCTTTCTGTTTCACCTCCATTTTGTAATTCATCTTTTGTTTTCAGGGTTCTGAGGGGTGATCGAGCAGTTTAGAACTTTTTTTTCAAGAGCTAATGGACTTAGCTCACTTCAGAGTGTAATGTACTTTTGGACCCTATAGAGTTCATGAAAGTCCGAGGAAAAAAATGGCATTATATCGATATATCCTGGCAGCTTATTGCAGTATTTCCCCATTCATCACATGCATGATGTCTGAAACGAATGTGTTGTAACCTTCTCTTAGTGCAGCTGAAAGACCAGAATAATTTTCCTTTGATAAAGGGTTTCTATCTCTGAACCACAAAAAAAATTCTGCCTCTTTCTCAAGCTTGACTTAGATATTTGGGCACTTATACTGAGCACAGGATAGTAAATAAAAAGTTGTCAGTTTAGATTCATGTTGACACATGTGTTGGCATGATATAGATATGTTTAAATACAGGCTCTACTCTCTTACAGGGAACACCAGATAGCCCAACAGCAACCTGTCCAGCTCTGCAGTGTTAGAACTGATTTCATATCTGACATAAAATAACTGTTTGAGCTTTATCAAAATTAAATACAGTTCTTTAATTTCTTGCTGCTGCTGCTGCAAGTAGAAGTGATCACAAATTTTTATTTTAAAATATGGATGAACTTAAACCACAACTGAACCCTGAGCTGCAGACTCAACTTCCTCAATCTCATGTATTGGGACTTGTTCTTTGAGCACAAATAAATTTATTCCAGATATGAATATGGATATGCACAGAGTACATCAGGATTTATGTTTCTGGCTAGAAATAAAAGTAATGTTATCGTTAAAGACACCAGTTTCCACCTCTGTTTATCTTTGTGTTTCTTGTTTATTGTTCCTTCTAACAAGACTTTGCACCCTGGACAGTGCTAACTTTTAGTAGTTATGTTTTTTAGTATTTTCTTTTTGGTCTTGGGACTGTTTTACCATTTGATTACATTTCACCAAGGAAATTGTGTGGGATATATTATTTAGTGAAAACAACTTGCCAAGATGCAGAGACAGAATTGCTTTGATGAGGATTCTCTTAACAGGATACAAAGAAAAAGAATATTTGGAGGTCTTTGGTGCTCAGGGAGATGCATGTATTTAATAAAATTAATTGATCCCAGTTTGTCAAATGCTTTTATCATGCTAGAATAGTATATAAGAAAATTCAGATGACACAATACAGCATTATATTATGCTTGTTAGTATCCTGGCTCCTTGAGGATCTTATATACCCTTACTCAGTCCCTTCTGACCTTCAAAAAGCACTGAAGATGCTCAGAGTCCTTCCTGGGACAGTCAGACTCTCCCAGGATGAGAGGGAATACCCATAAGTCCTCTGCAAGGGTAGTGTCACCTTCCTATGCAAAAACAACCCTTGGAACAAATTCAATTTTTTACAGTCAGTAGCTGAAATGCCATGTCTCATGGAAAACTATAGATCCTCCAGTGTTATTAATATCCTACCTTTGGGACATACACACGTTGACCTCTATTCCCAAAATGTATCTTCGAGTGCTGGAAGTATTTTGTAAAGAATATAAGGCAAATATCTTTGCACAAAGATTATTGTATCTGATGGAAGAGAGATAATTCAGACATTCAAAATAATTACCAGAGGCAGGTGCACTTTGTAGTGTCAAAACACTGAAGTCCTTGATGCTTAACAAGATAGTGACAAATTTCATGGCCACTGACCTCTGTTTCTGGAAGCAGCTACTGATATCTTGTATCTGTCTTTCTAATTTTTTATTCTCCTACTGCCCAATATTAAAATGCACCAGTCTTTCAAAAGTTCGTTCAACATCAGACCTCCTCAAAGATTTCTCAGGCTGGTAACCCAAAATAGGAACCTTGGGCATGCTAAAAATACACAATGCATTGCAAGCATATTTAGAAGTCAACTGTGAGTTGAAAACAGGATGTGCATTGAGATTTCTGCCATATGACACCAGAGATTTTATTGCAGTGGCAGTGCTGGAGTAGCCCTTCATCTGTAGGTTCAGCCCAGTGTAAGTGGGCATGCAAAAAGCACCGCATGCTGCACCAGCGGCAGTTTCTCTGGGGGTGGAAGTGCTGTTTGTTTGCATGTGCTGTGTTAGATGGTGCAATTGCTGCTTTACTGCCTTTCCATCACTGGGGTGTGCATGTGGTGCTCTGGAAAGCAGCTCTGTGCCAGTGGGAAGGCTCAAACACCCAACAAAATTGCAAAGCTGACAAGGAAGAGGGAAATTTTCTTAGGGACCTAGTAGGGTCTGGATGGAGTTGATACAACTCAAGATGTCACTGAAAGTTGCTGGACTGGGCCATGGGCAGGGATTTTCTCTGCAATGCTCAGAAAACTCCTGTTCTCACCTTCCTATCTGTGGCTATTCCAGGGTCAGCGGGGTTGCTGTGCTTCTAGAAAGGGTATTTGCCTTCCACCTGGGTATCAGATACAGAAAGGGAGTAGTTAGCATATCTAATGCTTAGGGACACAAGAGCAAATGCTTCCCCTACAGGATCAGCAGCCAAAGCTCCCTCAAATGGAAGGTAGTTTTCCATGAACATGTAAGCCTAGAATACTCAGATTGCAGCAAAATGCAGAATTGTGACTATGGAAAAGAAAAGAATATGCAAACTAAGTGCTATGGCATTTTGAGGCAAAGCCCTGAGCTATCGATGATTTATTCTGTGCCAAGGATGTGGTATTTGCTGTATCTGGCATGTGCAGTTCCCCAGAAAATATGAAACATGGCTCTTTTCTCCATTTTTCATATTTCCAGTGTATCACACAGATACACTTTGACTCCAGCCTTTCTAACAACAGGAATAGTGGAAAGAGGGGTTAATTTTTTTTTTTTTTCCCGAAATATGATGTTTGCACTGATTGGAAAGGGCTAGATCAAGCTCTGCTAAGGGGAAAAATGACCCAAAGTATGGCAGGGTTAATAACTAGAAAGCTTCAAAGTCAAGAACACCGTGTTCTGCAAGATTTGGTGGTGCTGCAGGTGGGTGGTATGTGTGGAAAGTATGAAAGGTGACAGCTGGACAGTAAATTCATGCAGCTGAGGAGTTTCTTTGTTTTATGCTTGAATAGCATTTGGCTCAGTGGCATTTTGGTCTGTGACTGGACTCATCGGACAAATAAATGGACTGTTTTCTTTTTGGCCCTGAAGGGAACAGGCATGTGTTTGTGCTGCATATATTATCTGAGCAGATTCAGACCCAGCACCACACTGTCACATCCAGGACAACTTCAGGTCAGAGCAGGGTTTCAACCAGCTCCTTCCAAGTTGTTTTTGGTGACTTTGTGATCTAGCTGTGTTTTGATGCCCAGGGACACAGGAGCCAGCTGGCAAAGGTCCTCATCCACAGCCTCTCAAGATCTATTTTCATGGGCTTCAGTGAGATTTGAATTAAGGTTTTTAGGCTGAAGTTCCCATCGCTTGGTGCCAGTAATTGAGTCACTTACTCCAAAGCGTTCAGCACTTATGATTCTTGTAAGAGCCTTCATAGTCATGTTTTCCAGAGAGCCCAAAGACCTGTTATGTTTAAGCTATAGAAAGACCAGTCACCAATGTGCTGTTTGCATCTAGGGGATGCAGTATTCTTAATTGTTCATCCTCCACATATGCTCCAGAAAATATTGATAATGATAAAATTATCTGTGGTACTGATAAATACTGCTTTCACATACATAGCCTCAATAGATCTGATACATTTCTCAGGAGAGCAGAAACAATTACAGTAGTTACATATACTGAATTTTCTTTCCTCCTTCCTACCTGTTTGCTGTTAATAAACAGAAGGCTACCCATTTCCTTTGCACGCTGGCATGCTAGAAATTAATGGAGTAAATGCACATGCTGTTTTACTTTGCCAGAGACTGGCTTATACAACAGATTTTTACTCCGTAAGACAGATTTTGCTGTATTTGTGCTTTTTTCATCTCCCCCTGAGGAGTATTAACTCAAAGCAATCACAAGACACCCAACCTTGCCTGCTGCTTCTTGAACTGCTGTATCCTCTTCTTTGCTTCTTGCTACTCTATTTGAAGCTTTTTTTATTCTTTTTTTCCTGATGAGGAAACAGCAGCAACCGAAAAACGTAATGGGTGTCTCCTTTCCTAAAATAATAACTCTTTGATGTGAGAAAACAAACCCGTAGAACATTTCTGTTCACACAGGGTTTACTTTTAACAACTGTGTTCTTTCTACCCAAATGAAGATTGGTAGAGTGCTCTGTGAAGTACAGTATTGGAAAAGGAAGACGTGTACACGCTTGGAAAATGCTGAGCTGCTTGTGAAGCTATAGACACTGCATGTTTATGGCTTGGTTTTCTAAGCAATCTCCAGAGCTTGAACGGATTACAGTGATATTTTAACAAGGCTGCTGGCATCCATCACCAGCTTTCACTTACTGAGAAAGCTAAAAGATGGAAGAATGTAATTATTTCCACATAAGCTAAGTGCTAGTGGCTGATTGTTACGAGAACTTTGATGCTTTAAACTTCTTTATCTTCTGAAGGCAAACAGGTAAGTCTCACAGGCTTCTCTTCCAGTGCTCATTTTGGTGAGGGAGCAGGGGCTTGCAGGGGACCGGTGTCGAAGGGAAACATGTTCAATACGAAGGCAAACTGTTTGTCTCTAGATTTTAAACATGCAGTATTGTACATTGTCATTTTCTGTCTGTCAGGTTACAAATCCATTACCTATACAATTGCTATTATTTCTTTCCATAGCCAAGATATGAATCTCACTCCAAATTAATTCCTAACTTATACATTTGATACTATTGAAAGAGAATGTGTATTTCAATCATCTGTGCATACTGAAATGTCCATTTCTAAATCTCTTTCAGTCGTCCTATAATTACTTCTAGATTGATTACTCTGGTAAAAATAATGTTATTTCATATGAAAAATGAAATAATATGTATAGGATTGTGCTTTCTAAAGATGATTTTTGTTGAACAGTTTTTCCCTGAAAACAGGATTTCCTGAACTGAGATCTTTGGGCAGCTTACTTTTCAGATGAGGTCTGCATTGTTGTAGAAATACTGTGGTAAACAAGGGGTTTCCTAGCTTGCGAGTGGGAATCTAACAGCATCAAAAATAGATATTTCTTTCCCTTTCACCCTTGAAAGAACACTTATTCTCTTTGAGTAATGGCACTGCTGTGCCTCTAGAGGTGAGGCTTCCTATTTGAAGATTTTTAACATAAAAGCCCTTATTATCATTTAGAAAAAAAAAGAAAAACCTTTGACCATAAATAGTTCTTGTCTTAATTAAGTTTTTTTGTGTCCTCTGAGAACATTTTCTACCTTATATATTATTAGTATTGAAGGGCAAAAATTTTACACGATTCTCTAAGATTTTTGTTTGCAAGAATGACTGTGAGAGAAGGAAGTATTTTGAGTTAAAAATAAATATTAATACTTCCTGTTTGCTTGTTTTAAAATATGGTTGTTTACAGAAAGAATTAATTTAAGCTCCATTTCCAATCTGGCTATGATAATTGAAACAAATCCTGCTGGCAGACACAATTATAAATAAACTTCTAAGAATAATTAGAAGTGTAATTAACAGAAGACTGAGTTATTATCACTTTCTCCTCCGTATAATAATTCTGCATAAAAACATGAGAAATGGCTCTCATTAAAATCTCACAGCAGAGAAATCCACAGAAGGGAGTGAGACATTAAAACAAAGTGTTCAAGATGTGCAAATACTGTGATTAATTAATTAAACAGACACCAGCTCCAAGGAAAAGCCTGAAAGCAATTGGGATATTTAAGAAATAGATATATCATAAAGAGTTAATGTTCAGACTGGTTTTGATTTGTCTTGTTTTGCTGGTTTTTCTTTTTAAGAGGCAATAGATCAGAGTACCTTGTGGATCTATATTTGTTTATTTTGCTGGTATCATTTAGCTCTGTGGAATCCTTCTGAATACCAGGACCTTATTCATCAGTAAAGTTTTCAAAATACCAATCAATGGAGTGACTATTTAGCAAGGACTTAAAAGAGCCTGGCAGGGATTGCTGATGGAGATTTCTCCCCCTCTAGCTAAGGGACATTCTCTGTTAAACTTGAGAGACTTTCCGAGCTGTTCCCAGTGACTTTCACCAGAAAGATGCTTACGAAGACACCTCTGCTAGTGGCAAAAAGAAAACCAAACCGGCTGCTGAGGCTCTTGTGGAGCAAAGAATGACCAGGCATTTGAGTGGTTTTACCAGTCAGAATACTGGTATTCTGGAGATCAGCTGTATTCAGAATAGAAATGCCAGCAGTTACTTAAATCTGGCTTCTGTCAAATTCCTCAAGGTGCATTTATTCAAATACTGTGCATTATCATGATAACACCCATACTGTATATTTTGGAGTGTTGAATAATGTTTAGGACTACTTCGGCTGCTATGCAATATTAATTCCAGCAACATCCTGTGTAGTAATTAAGTGGTTTAGGTGTGAATCATACAAATATTCAGGTTATGTTATTTTACTTAATGCTTGGAAGTTAACCCAGGAAAGGAAACGTCCACCTCTTTTACTAAAGGGGAAAAAAAATAAACCCAAACAAACAATAAAAGAGAGAAGAAAGGGGGAAAAAGAAGGAACAAAAAAAAGAGGGAGAGAGAAAGAAATTTTTGTTCTATGGTATTAAATAGTAATGTCATGTAATACATACCCAAGAGCTTAACAGAACTGTAGTAGGACTAATTTAGCCCATGTCTGTCTAATCCTTCATTAGCATACTATTATTTTTTTGCCCAGTGGGTATATTGCCTGTTGAGAAATAACGTGAATATTTATTCAGCAGTAATAACTATTGCTGCTTGGGAGCTTTTTTTGCCACATGTGAACATGCTTATCTAGAAAAGAATTTCAGGCAGATGATCACCCTTGGGATTCAATGAATTCATGCGTTGCATGTCCTATCTTACTACACTGCTGTACAGCAAGATTACTGTTTTTCTAATGAGATCCCACTTTGAACACAGACACTGCAAACACATCATCGCCTCTCAGAAAATAGTACTTGTCTTCTGGAGTAGTTCAATGTAAGCACAGAACTAGTCCGTTTCAGCAGCATTAGAGGAGCAAGTCTGCCTGTGTTTGGTGCAACAGGCTAAGCAGTTTCTGTCTGAGACTGGAGGAGTCTCCTAAGAACACAGCTCAGTCATCTTCCCATAAAAATCAGGGAGCGTTTTTCTATCTGTTTCAGAGGATTAGGATAAATCTCTATTTTGACATCTAACTTGTGTTTTCAATACCAATGGTTTCCCCCCAAAAATACAACTGCCACTGTATATTGCATATACAAAATGGAAGTCTAGGTCAAGATATCAATTTTTAAATGGGTTGAAATCATTCATTTGTATTTCGTTTGTATCCTAAGAAGTTTATTTCAAAACAGGTTTTCTTTTTCTAAAGAAAAAAAGATGCTTAGTGTATATATTTTCTGCAGTGAAAATGGCTGTGCTACTAGCCAGGTAGTCACATTTTTGTGCATACATTTTTGATACAGCTGTATTGAAATGCTATTTTTAGTGCTAGGGTGATGTAAGGAAACAGTGCTATATTGCTGGTACATAATAAATTCAAACTGAAGCTAACTCTTCAATGAACAAAAAATTGGTACTGCAATCAATTGTACTGGCTACGCTGATGTAAATTAAGGGTAACTTCATTGAAATCAGTGAATGTAAGAGGTTTCCTTTTCCATAAATGAAATACAAGTCAGATCCAATAATATTTGTTTCAGACCAACTTGTGAAAGTATGAACAAACTCAACAATTATCAAACACAAGCTGTAACCTTTTATCATTCTTTAGTCAGTTGGCAGTTAAGTTGTAGTAAAGCAGCATTTATTTAGAAAGAAAGAGAATAACAAATCTTAAATGTTTTTCATTTTACTGACTTTACTTACCATTTACTTACCATGTACTATTTTCTTAGTGTTGCAAGTTTTTGACAACTACGGTATCCTCATCTGATTTGCGTTGATGGAAACCAGAAAAAAAAGAGACCAGCTGCCATATAGGATATGGAAAATAATTATTACAATAATATTATATTTAAAATATGTTAAAAATAGAGGTTAGGGATGCTAAATATTCTGCAGATAGATGAAACTGTGTGGACATCCTCTGTCATGATTTGGATATTTTTTTTGAATGAAGGTCTATTTCTTATGGTTAGATTTTTCAATTAATTGCTGATGATCTGGAAATGCACTCACTGAGGCTTAGATTCTCCTGCATGTATTATGGCATTTAAACTAAAAAGGCAAGAAATCAATTCTGTTGTTTGTGCTGTAATTGCCTGAATAGCAAATGTGACACAGGATATTGAAAGGTCAAAACGAGGAACATACCCATAACACTTACTTGCAAATAATTTTCACAAGTTTTTAATCAAAATTTGGTTAATAATTTAATTACACCTTTTATTTCATATGTTAAATAATTTTCATGATCTGGGCACACCTTTGTATTTCTAATTAAATTACTGTATCCTTTACATACAATACCGCATTTGAAAATCTAATTCACTTCTCAAATCACAGGTACTGGAAGAGGTGCGACTTGCAAGGAACAAAGGGATGGTCTTTATATTATTAAGCTGTGGCTGTGATGAAGGCTAATGTTTTGGGAAGCAAGGTGTTTCATCTGCTTTCCGTGTCTGGACCGTGCTGTGGCAGGCAGCTGGGGCAGCTGGGGAGGAGGTTTCCCGTGTCACTTGACGGCCTCTGCACTGTGCTGTGGGAAGGCACCTGCTGCTGACAGGCACTGCAGAAGCTGTCTGAGCACACAAGGAGCAAGGCTGATGCACCTCTGCTTCCAGCTTTCTGGTCTTCCCTGCTCCTGACTTGCAGGGAGATTCCCGAGAGATTTTTCTGCTTCAAATTCTTAAATGTCTGACAGTTTGTGCCCCTATCTTCCAAGCTGCCAGGGGCCTTTGCTTTGCTTCGGGTTAGAGGAGAGCAATTGTCCAGCACAGTAAGGAGCCCATCCACCCTGCCTGCCCTCTGTCCCTGCAGCACAGGCATCCACTCATCCAGAGAAAGGCGCTGCCCTGGCCTTGGCCACCACTTCGTGCTTTCTGCAGCACCCACTCGCCTTTTTCAAATGCCATCTTTCCACTTGGCCCTTACCTACACTGAACTAGAACATATTGACAGAAGTATCTTTTTTCTTCCCGTTTGTCTCCCTGGGAACTTTCTCTCACTATCAGGTCCTGGCAATACAGTCTAAGATCAGAAATGTGCTTTTGCCCAACCTGGTGCCATGGCTTATTTTATGTCCCCGTTCTTTTGGTGCCCAAGGTCCTGCAGTAAGGGGCACCATGGAGGGTGCTGCCAGGTTTTGGTGGGACATCAGCTGTACCATTCCCTCAGGGAATGAGGTCTGACTGGGTCCTAGCTTGCTCTGGTCCTTCGGCTCACAGGACATCTATTTTCTCAAAGAGGATAATGCTACTATTGAAAGGATATAAAAGTGGGAAGAGAAAAGATACATAGAAAATGGAATAGGAACAGAACATATGCATTGGTCAGCCTTTTCAATGAATAATAAAAGGCATTTATATGAGATTAAATTCAAGTCTTGTGTAAGTGAAAGAGAGATACTGTACTTGCTTTCTGTAAGAGACTGAATTTTATCTAAGCAGCTTTGCATTTTCTAAAAAAAAGGTAAAAAGTTGCACAAATGTCGACATCTCCAAACCTACTTCTCCTAATTTTTTTTTTAATAATCTGATCGCTCCTTCTTACAAGCTAGTTTGCTTTCATTTTGAAATCACCTGTTGTTGACTTGCTTTCTTTCTATGGTGGTTTTGTTTTACTGTTTTGCCCTTCAACTGCCCTTCCCTAAAACTTCTAATGATATTTTCTCCACTACAGAGAACTTCAACACTGTTTGGTATTCTGCCTTGTAAAAATAAAGTACAAAACAAAGCACATTAAAATATTAATAGTTTGTTGTCACACTTTTTAAAGATTGTACTGGTGGGGATAAAAATAGGCACCAGCATGAATGTAAAGGAGTAATAATGGAAAGATAAAACGACTACAACTTATCATGCTGAAAGAAATCTTTCTTTACTATGTGCTTGGCGAAATGCATTCATATTGACTTAATAATTCCTTTGCAACAATTTGTAAAATCTCTCCACCTCTCTTCCTTCCCTTGGTCTAAATGGTCCCATATTTCTTTGGATGTTGTACTTGGGAGATTAGGAATTCCCAGTATATGCTCATATCAATAAACATGTTGGATGAACTGAATATGTTCTGTAATCTGCTTCATACAGCAGCTCTGCTAACAGGATCTAATGGTTCTTCCTGAGCTTTGAATATATATGAAGCATCTGGCTTTGCTAAGAAAATGAGGCTAAACTCTAGATCTTTCTTTATAAAGCATGAAAGCAGAGTGTGGTGCAGCTAAGCTACTGTCAGAAATGTTACACTCTTCCTTAGGATAACTGTTCTCCTTTCCACAAAGACCTGGTATTTGCCACTTAGGTAGGTCTTACTAGATAGAGGTTGGAGTTTTTCAAGGGGAGAATTAGATAATTCTGCTGTGTGACTGCAAGCTAAGGCAGTTCTCATGGCCTTGCCCTTTAACTTATCCTATCACTATAACAGAATAAAGAGCTGATCTAGCTCAGATCTTTGACAGTAATCATGCGTGAGCAGTTTTGCCAAGATCTAGTGTTGCACTTACTGCCAGGTCACGGGGAGAGAAATCTTGAGGTCTTTTCGCTTTTTGCATCTTACCTGTGCAACAGAAAGACAGCTTAGTCAGTGCTGAACAAATGCCATGGTCTGACTAAGGATTTATACACCACAAGAGAAATGTCCTGTTTCAGACACCGTGGTGTTTTGGGGGGTTCTTTCAGACTCGAGAGCCACAGAACTCAGTGGAAGCCCTGCTACAAATTGCAGGGGTCAGGCCCTGTTCAGGGTCCATCCCCTTGGCATCAATCCTCTGTGTTGCTCCTACTGGGCCATCAGTTGAGGCATTCTAGGAGAAACCCATTTGAGCCAGCTCCAGTTACTCAGTTATCCCATCTCTTTTGTGAACCAAAACTAAATGGCCTCTTTGCTGCTTCACTCTTCCCTGGAACTTAAATGTATCAGTTAAAGCAATTATAAGGTTTTGTCAGAGAGATCCATTTTACAGTCTCAAAAACAAAGTGTCAAAGATACCTAGGAAAGTCCTCTGCATGGTGGTACTGGTTTAGAGTGCACCCTTTCAGCCAGACAAGTGTCTCCTCTGTCTGAAGTTCAACATGACAAAGAGCTCAGGAATGAGCAATAGTTACTGTTATTTCAGGGACTGAGCTTAAGTGGCCACATGTTCAACTAGAAACTCACATAGGATCGGAGCAAATGACATGAAGCTGTGTCAGATGAGGGTTTTAGATTGGATATTAGGAAGGAGTTCTTAACCCAGAGGGTGGCTGGGCACTGGAACAGGCTCCCCAGAAAAGTGGTCACAGCATCAGCCTGACAGAATTCAAGAAACATTTGGACAAGGTTCTCAGGCACATGGTGGGATTCTTGGGGATGTCCTGTGCAAGGCCAGGAGCCGGACTTGCCTGTGGGTCCCTTCCTATTCAGGATATTCTATGTTTCTGTGATAACTGTGCGACTTTCTTGTCCTTTTAACATCTTGCAGATGAACTTTGCTTTTCAGAAGGCGGCTGCACCACCCTGACTCACCTACCTGTTGACATAGCTGGTTGGGTTTCCCATGGCTACCAGCCCCGCTGGCCCAGGCACCCCAAGCAGGGTGGCAGAGGGGTGTTGCTGTCAGTGTGAAGTGGGGCTGCTCTCCCAAGTCCTGCCAGTGCAGTGCAGGCTGGGGGAGCACCCCCCCCTTCTCCCTGCTGCACTACGGGGGGCTTCTTCCTTTTTCTTGCAAAGCTTCCCTGCAGGGCAGCTGAGGACATCCGGGTAGGGTGACTGATCCCGGGAGGAGGAGAGAGGCGGGGAGACCATCCCCTCTCTCTGCTGCTGCTGCTGCTGAAGCTGTGCTGGAACCGGAGCCTTCGATGTGGCTCCCCAGAGTTAGTTGCTCAGCAACCAGAATCAATTAATATGCTTTGCAGAAAGTGCAGGGGAAGCCCGAGCTGCTGTCAGCTAGCAGGCAGGAGGCTGAGGGTGACTCAGGATCCCACTCCCGCCTGACACCCATTTGGTCCCACCCCATCTTCTCCAAAATCTCCGTTAAGCCACCATTCTTTCCCCCTTTCTCCTTCCCTACGGTACTTAATGCATGTGTCCCCAAATTCTTCAGGCAAAGTGCCTCGTTGCTCAAGAAGCCTCCTGCTTCAAGGGTTTTGCTTTTAGATCTGATTTGTATTTTTGGGTTATTTGTCAGACCTTCTCCAACACTTTTCTAGACATTCTAATATCCCTGTTCTTTGGGAAGGGAAAGGGATAGCTGGTGTTTTTGTCAGATAGTTTTAAAGATGCCTCAGGATGAAAAGGGTTGTTTAGTAGTACACAGTTAAGCAGCAGCAATGAAAATGCATCATGTGTAAATTGGGAAAGTTTTTGCCTCTTCCTTTGTTACAAATGATCAGCACTGCATATATGAGACCAAAGAGGTAGTACTGATTGTTGTGAAACACCTAGATAATAGACTAAATGAGGGGGTGTTGTGGGATTTTTATATCTTCTCCTTTTCAGCATAGTAATTTCAGGGCTTTGGTAAGGTATTACTTTCTTTTTTTCTTTCTTTCTTTGATTTTCTTTGGAGTCCCTCTGATGACACCGCGAATCTGGGAATGAAGAACTTCTTAGAGCTGATTGGAAATGGCATTGCGGAGCTGAAACTTAACTGGAGGAAATATATCTCCTGAAGAAGAAAATATAATGCACTGTAAGGATCTGTCTTCTGGTGAAAAATTCAAGCCTAGAGAAAACTTGTCCGCTTTGTTAGGAAGAATGGGTTGGACAATTTTCTTCAATTCCAAAGGATATCTGAATGCCATGCTGAGCTTAATCTCTGCAGCATGCTCTGTGCTTCTCATCTCTTCCTGATGCACTGCATGGTAAGGCCTTTTTCCTTCCTTTTAATAATAACCATCTTTCCGATATGGTGAGAGGTATAAAATAATAGCAATAGTGAAATGAATACTGAAAAAATGTACAAAGGTAACAAAGAATGTTTGTTTGCATGGTTGTTTTCAAGAGCAAGTGTCCTGATTACTGCAGCAGCTTTGTAAGATAATTTCTGTCTTTCTCCCTCGCTCGGTGACTCTGTGTGTGTGTGTATGTGTGTTTGTGCACACCTGCGCTGTCATTTGCATTTGGACTGGAACATGTGAAGCTGGAACATCTGCAGAAATATGTATTGTACATATTTCCATGCTAAAGAGGATGTTTAGGAATTTGCTTTGACATTTCTCTCTCTTTTTCCCTCCCTCCCTCCATTCCCCTCGTCCTGCCTCCTCTTTCTCTTGCTCTGTCTGTTTCTCCGGGGTCATGGTTCTATACCTTCCCTGCACCTCAGTCGTGCACTGACCACTAGAAGGCAAAAATGGGAGGTAAAAGAAATCCTATGTCAACGCAAGAATGGTCCTGAATTATTTTATTTTAGTAAATGAAAGCTACAGAAAGGTTTTGAATGTCTGCAATACTGGCAGGTACAAAAGATTTTTTTATTTTGTTTCCATGGGAAACAACTATCAAGTGCAGACTTGGATGCTGTGTTTTAGAAACAGTGGGACACAGATTCTCTTGCATGTCAGAAAGCCGAAAATGCCCACTGTGAATTATTATCCATGTCATAAAATAAACAAATCCAGTATGGGATGTTCTCATATGAAGTAATTTTTGCTATGTATTAGAGGAGGGTTGAGAATTATTAGAAATATCTTCAGTGGGCATTGCAAGATATTTTTTGTTAACAGCTGTAACGTGGTTTCATCTTCCTGGATGAAAGGTGCTAGGGGAGTGCAAGGAGATGTTATTAACTACCTGACTTACAAATACTTTGGGTCATTGTCAAGAAATTGCCAAGCAGATCAGGAATTGCACAATGGATGTACTGAGCTGGAAGAACAGGTTTCTTTTCCAGGAAGACTGGATTATTTGGGTCTCTGTTTCAGAAATTAGGGTAGAACTGAAAGGTTTTTGGCAATGTGAAACATATGTATTTTCTTACACATCCTGGTTGATCACTGAGTTTGGAAGAGGAAAAGTTGAGTGGTTCTTGAGTAAACTGTGGTAAGGGCCTGCCTCCACTCTGAGGGCAATCCCTTGGAAATCTGACTGATTTTGATGGAGCTGGAAAAAGATCAGGAGCAGGTTTGTGTGGCAGCTGTCATGGACTGTGCAGCTGAGTATGGAGATGACAGGCTCCCGGCAGCAGGTTTTCAAGGTGGGAAGGATGAATAGAGTCAAAGCACAAAAGCCAGGCCACATCAGGACTCATTAACAAGAACCAGAGCTTAAATACTATTCACAAGATGCAATTTTGTGGTAGTTCCCAATAAGTTTCCTCCTTGTATGATGAAGAACTCCATAAGGCTGTTTTTAAAGAGAAAATAATAATGCAACTTCTTCAAATCACTGCAGCAGGTGAAAGCACAGGTGGAAAAACACATTGTAGTGTGACAATATTTCAGTAGGGTACAGAGGAATTAGCCTTGATTTTAGGAGTAAAGGTTCAAAACATATATACCTGTGCATTGAAGCAGAATTTTTGTGTGTTTTACTATCAAAAATGTGTGACTAGTGTAAAAAAGAATAAGCAAAACCGAGGAAGGACAACACAACCCATAAACGTCATCTTCACTGCCAGAAAGAATGTCTTACTTGTGGAAGCCATCCCCTCAACTCTCTATGTGAACAAGGACTGCATCCTAAATTCAAGCTGCCCATTGCAAACCTCTTCTCACATCAGCAGTTCTGTGTCAATCAGTGGGACAACCTGCATGAATGTTATTGTTTAACCCCAGCTGGCAACTAAACACCACAGGGCTGATCACTCACTCCCCCCTGGTGGGATGGGAGAGAGAACCAGAAAAGTAAAAGTGAGAAAACTCGTGGGTGAGACAAAGACTGTTTAGTGGGTAATGCAAAAGCCACACACACTCCAAGCAAAGCAAAGCAAGGAATTAATTCACCACTTCCCATGAGCAGGCAGGTGTTCACCCATCTGTGGGAAAGCCAGGCTCCATTCTGTGTAAGGGTTACTAGGGAAGAAAATGCCATAGTTCTGAACGTTTCTTCTCCCCTCTTCCTTTGTCTCTCCCCTGTTTTATATGCTGTTTTACATGTTTTATATGACACCATATAGTACAGAATATCCCATGGGTCTGTTGGGGTCAGCTGTCCGAACTGTGTCCCCCCCCAGTTCCTTGTGCATCCTCAGCCCACTTTCTGGTGGGGTGGGATGAGAGGCACCAAAGGCCTTGGTGCTGTGGAAGCTCTGCTCAGCAAGAGCTAAAACATCTCTATTGTAAATACTGTTTCTAGCACCAAACATAACCTTAAACTAATTACAAGAAAGAAAATTAACTCTATCCCAGCACATTCTCTATTCCTTATTCTATACCATTTACATCAGGCTCAGGTCCCACACTATCCAATACACCCTCATTAATCAACCCCCCTACCCATATTTATACATAACATGCAGATATCATTCCCTTGTCTATGGACCACCCTTGTAACATGTCTAGAAATGTTCCCAAAATGTCCATTGTGTTCATTCATTCCATGGCTTTGAGCTCCATCTCTTATGGTGGTCACTCAGAACGGGAGAGGTCAAAACTAGCACAGTGAGTAAGAACTACTCATGTGAATACATTCCGAAAGATTTTATAAGACCAGGCTCTTTGATTGTCATGGCAACAGATTTATTAGGCTTCATGCACAATTTGGATTTCCCTTCTAAACAAAATAATTTTTCTTTTTACTTACATGAATCTTTTACCTTGTAATTAGAGCAAGAAAAATAGGTTAATTACATTCTTAAAGATCATGGAACTGTACAGATACATTGTTAGTGAAAAATTATCAGAGAATGCAAAAATTTACCTTTATTAGTGACCTCCGAATCGAAGCAAAGTGTATTCTTATTGGAATCATTCATTGCCTTATTATTTTTCTGACAGTATTAACATTGCTACTAGGTATTGTCAATTTATCCAGGAACCCATCCTGGGTTCATTTGAAACATCACTGATCTTACAAAATGCTCACTATTATTAGGTTTAAGGATACTTACCCAGCATTTTGCTACATTAAATATGTTCATTTTTTAGTTAATACATGATGTTGAGCTCTTTAGATGATCCAGGAACATTTGTCTTTACGGCATAGAAACAAAATATGAAAATCATAATTTTAGTAAACTTCCTACAGAATATAGATATATATTGAAATAGGAAGGATGAAATCATCTGGATTTTATTTCTCTGTGCAATTTTGCATGCTTTTAAATGTCTATATTATTAGGATATATATTACATAACAAGCAATATTTAATTAACTGTCATTTGTAAACAACAGTTCCTTTTTGCATAGGATTTTTTTTCCCACAAGGTTATGCGTTATGGTAGAAAGAAAAATATTACAAAAAACAAGCATAGCAGCTTAATGGGTGTCCAGTACACTAATGCAGTAATAGGTTCACTTGTTTATTTTGTCCCTATAATATACATACCGAGGATAGTGGATTCTTTCCTAAAGAGTGTGTTATTTTAAGAGAGAAGGGTTTGCATGATACGGGGTGTTCACTGTCTTTAGCATACATTTCTGTCAATTATTTGCTGTGACTTAAGACTCTTTAGCGATGTTTGAAATAATTTAAAAACTTACACAACAGCTGCGTTTGGCTTTCTCCATCAATTCTAAAGCAAGTAAAATTAGTAATTTCCTTTTCTTTTAAGATACTAGTCAATAAAGGTTTGATGCTGCGAACACCTGCATTTCATTTCAGTCCATTGAACGGTTTCTTTAGATAAACAATGTGAATTAAAGCTTGAACAATCTGCATTGTCAGAGAAGTTATACTGAGCAGTGGAAATGTTTTCCACACCTACAGCAACTATTTCTAGTCAAGAAAAATGTGGCACATAAGCAGCTCCTGTACTCAGAATGCCTTGAGCTCTCTTGATTCATGATCCAGCAGAAACCAGGTTTTTGAAAGGCCTGCAAAAAATACGAAACAAAGCCCAAAAGAATCTTAAAGTTTTGTTATTTAAGTGTAAATGTCCATAGAAAGAATATTTCTTGGTTGAGTAATTTCTGTAGATCAGCATCTGTGTTTTTCATAAACCAGGATAAAAAATTGAAATGTTTTAAAAAAATGAAAAGTTCTAAAAATCAATATGTTTGGAAATACTGATCAGACTTCCATTTTAATCAGACTTCCATTGTTACAAGAAACTGTACTGTTATCTGTTTATCTGTTTTTCTCAGTGAAATTTTGCAACTTTATTTTTTTTTAACCGGGAAGTGTTTTGTTGTGTTTTTTTTCGCTAGGTCTTTTATAGCTGTCCCAATATTTGTTGGCTCTCACAAGTCAGTTCTCTAACTTGAAGCTTTCTGAAGGGTCATCTTTAGCACTACATATTGCATAGCCCCACGTTACTGACAGTGAGGAGCAGTTCTCACCCGGTCTATGGTAGAACAGAATCTCTGATGGCGGTTCCCTCCTTTAATTCTTCTTGTGTCTTCAACAAAAAGCAGGCCTCTATTTTTCTGAGTTTTACAGATACCAGAAGTAGTACTTTTTACTACAAAAACCTTCAAGAGGCCTTCAAGAGGCATGCAGGCAAGGAGTAGAATTAATCGAGTATTAATATCCTTATTAAATAGATAAGGAACTGAGGAACAAAGAAACTGCCCAAAGCTATACTGGCAAGGGAGGAGTTCGGAATTGAACCCAAATGTCCTCATTCTCAGTTCATCACTGTCCCTGCAAGGTTGCTCTTCATTTTGTTAATTTTTTTGCTTAATGGCTTGCATTCGGACTTTTAAGTTAATACTAGCTGAAGTACCAATTGTGAAAGGGAATTACTGATGTGTACTTCCTTTCCAGTCTGACACAGTTGTGCTAAAAATTCTTTTTTCTCTCCTGAGCCATTGTGTTTGAATGTAACCATTAATTATGTAATTGCTTTTCTACACAGGGGAAGTAGATCCTATATTAAACAGAAAATTACTAAATAGAAACATCCTAAACATGCCATCTACGTTCTGGAGAATGTACGTATGTACCTGGTTATGCTGTCAGGGTTTAGGGACAGCTGTGGGGCTATGTAATGGTTTTGAAGGCTCTTGGTAAATTAATCAAATTTCAGCACAGAAAAAAAAATCCAGTTAAAACATAAAAAGACTGATGATTTGCCATCTAGGATTCACACGTGTCATTATGAATCCAGTACTCGTGGGGAAAAGAGGTGAAAGAGAGAATGTAAGACCTAACAGGGATTCTTATTAACCCTGGTATGCCTCCTCTGTCCAAGGTAATCTTTCAGTTTTGTATCCTCTTTATGAAAAAGGAAAAGATGGTTTGTATGGAAAGTACTCAGCTGCTAAAATTGCATCTCAAGTTGCGGGAAAAAATCTGACTTTTTCATCTTAATACAAAGTCAGAAAAATTTTGTACATGTCAAGAAGGAAAAATAGCCTTTTGCAAATGTGCCAGAGTTTTGGAATCAGTACCGAATTCCAGCAGAATATCTCAGAAGCTTAAGTGGTATCTGCCTTACTTTGTGCAGCTCCAGGTGTTCCATGCCTCTGGATGCTGATAAGTACAATACTTACCCAATTACCCAACAACATATTAATATAGAAGAATATGAAAGTCTGATTAAAAACAGTACTTTACTGGAAATCCCATCTCACTTTGGTTTTATTCCTGAGAAGTGTTAAGAAGAGAACTTAAAATGGACCCTACTGCACCAAGTATGCTCTTTTATTTTTTCTGACATTCTTTTATTTTTACTGGCTTATAATGGAAAAATGTTAGATAGGAATGCTTTTGTCAATACATACTCCATTATAGTAAGGAATTACATAGCTTGCTTCAAAATAATGTTCTCCAGTGCACAGAGCTCAGGGCAGCCAGGAAGATCACCTGCAATCTAATTTCATCCACAGTGATGGTGCAGAGGGTCATCCCCAGCCTACCTCAACCTTCCATACTAATCTAGACCTAATGTTATCTGTAAATATCATAAAAGAAGTTCTGAAAGTCTTTTCTAGCTAAGATGGCAATTTTTTCCTTGGAACCTTGGACATTAGAGTATATAAAGGTGTTTAAGTTCAAACACATACTGGTGCTTAAGAACTTAACATATCACTACCTCTACTTATTTTTAAGATCAGAGGGAGTAAGGGATCCAAATACCTTTGAGGATCTGACCATGGGATTTATAATATATGCCTATTTTCTACGACATTAAGAGTCAGAAAAGTAAATGTAATTATTGTAGTTGGGTAATTACTGAACTTTGACAGATAAAGTGGTTTTTATTCAGCTAAGAAATACTGGAGAACAACTTAAGCCCATCAACATAAATAATGAAAAATAAATAATGAATTTCATTCATTGTAAGAGCTCCAGAGGATATAAATGCAGTCCATATTCTTAACTTCTGGCTTCTGAAAATTTGAGATTAATAATTTTATGCGTATGTCTTTAGATACTGAAAAGCAACACTTTCTCCTCCATGTGAAACAGTGATACATTTGACGAAAAAAATTAGGACTTTATTTTGACACATCCCAAAACCTAGCAGTACTGTCTGCAAAGTGAGATATTACTGAGCTACTAAGAATGCCAGAAACTTTCCTTTAAGGAAGACAAGCCTAATGTTTGAAAACAAAACCATGTAACTTTTTGAATGGGAAAGCTGATGACAAGACTGTCTAGGAGCTGTGTGTTGGAATTCCTTTTTTTAGCTTGCATCTAAACAAAACACTGGGTAAAAGGGAGCTTGTTGAGGTTTTCACAGTAAACGTAACTTTTCACTGAATACAGAAGCACTACAAAATACTTAGCAGGAGAAGATAGGATTTTGGAAGGGCTTTTAAAGCATTCTTGAAACTGGCTCTTAATGGATGACCACAATGAGCCTTAGGACAGTATTGTTTCTATGCTGCTGAACACAGTACTTGTCGTCTATATGTATTAGGGAAAGCTAGAAAACAAACCTTTCCTATAAGGAAGAGTTCCAGTGATGTCATATCCATTTGGTTTGGGTTCCTGTGGCCTCATTCCACAGCAAATGCTTTATGTTGCACCAAAGTGCTTTGAAGCCTGGCACAGATGGATGAGTTCTGAAAACACTGCTGTGGAAATGTATGACAATCTACACTCTACCTGCTCCTCTGGAGCCATTTTGAAGTATTATTGGCTCAGCATAAAGGTAATGACATCTTTGACATTACTTCATGTAATGCTCAGCGTGTTTTAATGTGTCATATCACTGGGAACACCCTGACTGTGTAATGTGATGTACCTCACTGCATGGTTTTAATATCACGAACACTTTAGAGGGGAATGAGGAAGGGCTTGTCAATTATTTCTGTTGCTTATTGTTATCCCATAAATTCTGCATCTCTTCATGTGCTTTCAAAAGGAATTTTAAGGGATCACTGTTCTCTTTCAGTCTAGTTGTTGTCTCCACCCTGAAAACCACGCAACGGACGTTTAATGCTGAAGGGTCCAGAGTGTGTGCTCCATTCCTCACTGAATTTCAGTCAGCTGGTAAAAGACCACAAATCACATCTGCAATGTCTCAAAAGAGGAGATAGATCAAAAGCATCACTAAAAAACCCCCAAAAACCATAAGCAGACCATGTGTAATGGTACAGAGAGAATCCTACAATGCTTTTTCTGAATCTGTCTCCAAATTAATTTGTGACCTCTCCTCTGGCTTTCAGTAGATACTATGAGTATATGAAGAAGGCACACCAAATGGGCACCACAGGGATTTCAATACCAGGAACACTTATGTTCCCTACCTCACAAACTCTTCCTACCCACAGCCCTTTGCTGCAGCCTCACACGGAGGTGCGGCGTCTCCCTGCAGAAGTCAAGTTGCGTGTGAAGAGAGAAACAACCTTTCTGAATACCTCCAGGTTAAGCATATGAATAGCACAGTGTGAATATGATGCAGACAGACAGGATCAATAAGCAATTTCCTTCATAAAACAGAGACCTTCAGTTAAAATCAGTTAAAATTTTTTACCAAGTTACGGCACATGAATTACTGTATATCTAAAGAAACTGTCCTGTCCTCCTTGCCCACATGTCTCTAGACTGTATGAATTCATCTTCCCTTGATCCTTTTTGTGTCTATCCCAGTCCATGTGGACACACATGGCTAAACCCCATGACAGTGCATCTGGGTACATCCATGCATTGCATGTGGGTATAAACCAAGATTCTCACTCCTTCACAAGCATACATGCTCATGTCCCTCCTGTGAAGGGTCACACCTGTGGGATCACACCCTGTCCTGCCTCACCAGGGACCTGATCTGCCAGTCCCCTGTGGCTTACAGACAGCTCCTCAGCCCTCAGTAATACTGCTAAGACCAGACCTCTCAGCTGCATAAATGATGTGTGGACAGGTCTCTCAGGAAATTAAATAAACAGCCAGCATGGCCTCATGGGCCACTTTGTCTCTAGGTCTATGAGCTCTGTCAGTTTGATCTTGTGGGCCATATCCATCACATATCCTCCCTGCTCCTCAATGCAAAGCCCAAGCTCTGTGCTCAGAATTCAGTTTTCAGTCATATGATGACTGCTACTACTTTTATAAAACAATCCCATTGAGATGAGCTGAGATGCTTTGGGTAACTGTTTGGGTAGGGAAATTGCAACCAGGTAGGACATTTCCACTTCACCTGCTTGGTTTGCTTTACGCTTTGGGTGTGAAACACAGCACTTTGCACATGACCGCACCCATGTCCTCAGTGCCGGGGTGAGAGCTACCATCCTGCTTGTGATTGTCACAGCTGGTGTGAACTGAACAGGAGCCAGGATAGAGCACTTAAGAAAGTCCCCACAGCCCCAGTTCCCCACAAACACAAGAAGTTGGGCCAAAGCTGCTATCTGCTTCACACTTCTTTTTCTCCTGGTCTGGAGGTATGAAGTCCCGTCCTCTTTGCTTTTACAAGATGTAAAGATGCTGATCCTCCTGGAAATCAGGTTACAATCACTGTGGGAGACAGCTTCCAGATCTGTTTGTCAGGGCTACTGAACCTTGCTTGCACGTCCCAAGGTGAGGATTAATCTGTTAATGTTTGTGAAAAGCTATGTAAATGATCTGTACCATGCTGACAGGTCAAGTACTGCATTGCTCACTGGCTGCTCTTCCTGACAGCTTAAGATACACGCCAAACAATGCCTACCCTGTCAGACCATGTTCACTGATGTAGTTTGACTGGCTTAACCCTCTCAGGATTTGGACTTACTACTTCTAGCCTACTGATTGGGTGATAAAACACAAATATGCAAAGCTGGTGCTTTTCACATAACCTAGAATCCAACACAGACATTGATTTATGCCTGTACAGACCATGGACTCAAAGAAAACCTCTTGGATCGATTACAGTACATGTGCAGTTCAGGTCCTGAAGGACACATGGAAAGCAGTGAGGGCGAGCAGAGCTCTGTGCCGTCCTTGGCTGTGGGCAGGAGGCAGCAGCAGAAGCTGCTTTTGTGAGGCACTGGCAGGATTTGGCCCTGCTGTACCTGCAGGAGCTGCAGAAGCTCCGAATGGCTACGAGGCTTGGCACAAGCTCATCCGAGAAAGTGAATCCTACCAAGAGGAGGATGCACTTGAAATTTGGGAACCTTTTTAGTCCTGTGCTTATCACATAGATTGCAGCTAATATCAGTTATTGAGATCAGGGTCTGACAGGGGTAGATATTAAAGAAATGATAAGAGAAACAGCCTCTTCTAGAGAATTAAATTCTGAGTGAATGCAACTCCCATAACTAATTCTGCAAGCACACAGAATGCCAAAAAAGATAGTAAGTAATTTCACTGGCTGCTTTACTACATACTTGGTCCCAGTTACCAGAATTACATGTGGATTTTTATGTTGATTTTTGGTATTAGTGATTAATACTTTCATTATCTTTAAAGCCTTTTGCAGAGAGGATCGCTTGCCACTGATCTTTACTGATGTTTCTCTGGGTGTAACTGTGCTTTTCCTTAACTAGTTCAGCTAGAAAGCTGTGCTACAGCATGGTGCAGGGGTTGTTCTCTGTATGAGCTGTTACTAAACAAGAGTAGGACTGACAAGAGAATGGGACTTCCTGTGAATCTTCATTGTTGCATGGTCTTCTTCTTTGAGGTTACTGGAGCTGACAACTTACTAGGTGGGTCATTTTCAGGGGCTAACACAGGGCTGTAGGGTACATACACTAGCAATTTGGGTGACTAGGTTACAACAAACTATATTTTTTTTCTCTCACTGTTGCTCATCTGGGCAACTTTTGATTTCAAAGCCTGATCCAATACCTAGCGGTCATCAGTGAGAATTGTGCCATTGATTTCTTCCACAGCTGGATCACATCACTGGCTGGTTTAACCTTCACCACTGGTACAAGTTGCTGTGGTAGAAAATATGAATACACCTCAGCTTTGCACTTTGTGTCTTTACCTGAAACTTACTTTCCATTCCTTTCCTGTTTCAGATATTTATCTGCCACATACCTGGGGCTTCAGCAAATGTTCAGGGCATATCTCTGTGTCTCTGCACAATGCCTTTGCACACACATCTCCACTGGTATGAGAATTGCTGCTCCGCAGCTAGGTATCTCCAAGATTTAAAGTACCTCTTGTTTTGTTTCTCTCAAGCAGCCTGTTCGTCAGCCACAAAACTCCATGAAAATGATTGATAATGAAAGGAACTGATTTCTTCTTTCTCCTTGTAAAATGACAGCACAACTCCATTTTAGGTCTTTGTTTATGCTTGCACTAAACAATGTGTATAAATGTACCCAGCTGGCATTGATCTAGCTGGATTGAGCAACAGGCAGGGGGACGAGGGTGGGCATGGGTTTCGGAGTGCATCTAAAGGGTGTAGCAGGAGTGTGGCTGTGGTTTCAGATAGCTGTTCCTCATGGGGGTGCAGGCCTTTTATTTTCTAGGAGACTTCTGCTCCCACCTGGCTAGGTGGGAGTTACCTCAGGCACAGTTCTGTGTGCAGCAGTCCTGTAACTGTAGCAGAGAAATAGCTGATGTCAATTATAAGTGACTGCAAGTTGGAAAAGTTGCACCACGATGAATTTATAAGCCTTGTTTGGGAAGCTTTAAATATCTTGTTTACTGTGCTGTTAAAAAAAAGGTAAAAATTTTAAAGAACAATGAAGACCAATCATCTGTAAATCTTGCTTTGATGTGATGCCTAGTAATATTCTAGTATTTACAGTTTTGACAGTAAAATGACACAGGAAAAAATCAAAATTAGCATTTACAAGAAGTCAGGAATGAGAAAACAGAAGGAAGGCAACAGAGATTTGTGCTAACAGAGGGATTATGGCTTTTGAGAAAGGGCAACATGCCATCTATAAAGCACAGTCACGTCTGCAAATCCATGTTTTCCTGGTTGGCAATTACCACCTGGCAACAGTGAGGAAGAGGCAGCCCATACACTGCTTTGACAAGATGGCAATCATGTGCTTTAATAAAAGGTTTAGTAGCTCTTCACAGCATCATGCTAGCAGCATATAACTGGGGAGAGAGTGCTGCTGTGCAGGGAGGAGAAAGACACCATTTCTCAGAGCCAGAATTGTTCATGCTGCCCAACTTCCCAACTGCAAAGGGTGTCCCTGTGCTCACAAAGGTGCCCTTAGGACCCCAGAGACCCTGACTCCTCAGTCCCCACCTGGTGCTCTGGCCACCCAAACATCCTTCCTGTGATAGGCAACAGCATCCACCAACATTGTAATAGCAAGTGCAGTGTAGAAGAGTTTGTTCTTAACTGGTTGTGCAGTGTACAGAAGGTGGCACGTGTTGGTTAAGCATGGTGTACATGCAGGTACCTATGAGAAGGCTATTCTGTTCTTAAATATTTGCCAATATCTGCATGTGGTGAAGTGCTGTGGATTTGTAAGTCATGTACATTTTCTCCTCAGTAATGTTTACTTTAGCCCCAGGGACAGTGCAGAGTGTAGCTGTGACCAGAATGGATGACTTCATGGGAGGAGGGAACTTACCCAGCCTCACTGACAGATTTTTGTGAAGGGTTTCCCAAAGCCAGCCTGCAGCAGCGCATCACTGCAGATATGCTTCTGACATTTGTAGTTCAAGAAGCAGCAGTAGGAAAGTAAAACACTGCCAGTGGGTTTCCATTAAAAGCCTGATTCTTGGATTATTTCTGGGGGTTTCAGTGTAACTATGAGCTGTATGACCCTAAGCTTTCTCTTGGAAGCACTTGACCAGTCTGCATCTTGTCTTCCTTTCCACCACTGCCAAACAGAGTGAGCTGCAGCAGTGCTGCAAGCTCCAGGGAAGCAAGGACTGGAGAAAGGAACAAGAATTTGGGAGCAGCTTGAAGAAAAAGACACATGAACTCAACAAAAAAGACTCAGGAGTCCCCTGAATGTTTACTTTCAGAAATAAGCCAAAATCTTCTCCTGACAAAACCTTAGATTCCTGAAAAACTGACAAAGTTAATTTAATATCCATAAAATAGGCTATCCTTTTGGAGAAATACCTGGGGTCTTTCTTATCTATGCAGAATAGATTGCCCAATATTCCTATGGCTTCTGCCATAGGTCCTAGCCTGTTTATAGGCATGAAATGTAGGTAAATGTAATTACGATACAGGCAGATTTATGTGTCCCCAGGCAGGTTTTAAAATAACAAGAGTATAAATACTGGATCTATGGAAAGAAAATGTCCATTATTAAAATCAATCCACAAGCTAGTACTGTGAAAAGCTTTCTTCTTCAACACAGATGTCAGCCCCGCTGAGATTTTAAATTGGAGTTTGTCTAGTGTAACTCTCACTTTCTATTTAAAAAGCAAAGCCAGAAACATTAAACTTTTGTCTTGGGTTTTTAAAGTACAGGAAAGCTAATATAATTGCTGCACTAATGTAGAGTTATGAGCTTTTAGGCTCCCCAGTTTTTGGCAAAGAAGGGTCGCATCTTTTGATTCATGGAATAAGATATTTCTCAGTACAAATTTGTCATACTCTTTCTCTTCACAAAAAAATCTGCATCCCTTCCTCTCCCCTGGACCATTTGGCATGGCTCTCTGGTTTGTAACTGCCTGTGCTGCACTCCAAAACTGGCTGCACTTCAGTCACCAGTCACTGTGCAGAGTTTCCATGTGAATTATTGGGGTGTGCTTGACATCTGGAGTTCTAAGGAAATGAGAAGTATGGTTCAAATCTCAGACAGCAGCTTGAAAGGCTTACGGAGATGCAGAGACAGGTCTGTGGTCTGGCTGAGGCAATGCCCATGCCAAACTCAACAGAAAAAGTCCCTGTGTGACAAAAGCTGTCTCCCCTTGGACCTGTGGCATGCACAACACGGCTTTTGGTGTCAGGTTAAAAAAGAGTGGTTTAGAGGGTGACACAAAATCCCTGCGAGGAGCACAAGGGTCAGACATGCCATCTGTGTCAGTGAAGTTTGGAGCCAAGGACTGATAGGACTAGCAAAATAGGACTTAGCTTGAGTTCTTAAGTTAGACAGGCTTGTGTGAAAGTAATTAACCAGCTGGGAATTCTTTGCAGAAAAATTACTTCAAACAAAGAGAAATCTTTGGAAGGTTGTATCAGGAGGAAATAGAGAGGAATTTTAAGGATGTTTTTCTGAATTAATTTATTTTCATTCATCATTGGCATTGATTAACACTGGATTGACAGGACAGTGTCATTATTAAGGCTTCATTCATCATCTTCAGAAAAGTAGTCTCTGTAATAGCAAAAAGAAATCTGCACATTTTATTTGGTGGTTTTTTGTGCCCCTCCTTGGAGTCTCTAGAGCCACAGATAAATTGTTGGTGTTTAGTGACCTGCCCAAGAGTGTAGGGCCTGTGGGTGGGTCTTCTTCTGTGGCTGGCTCTTGTACACTGCATAATCTAAGATGACACCGACCCTTTCAGCCTTATAGGAATAATATTCTCAGCACGATGAATTGTTCTTGAATGTTTTCTCCAGTGTACTGTGTTACATGGCCAAACATTTTTTTTCATCTTGAGCGTATGTCCAACATTTCCTCTCTGCTCTCTTTGTTGCACGGGTTTGATTGTAGCCAACAGCAAAGGTCAAAAGACATGTTACTGTTTCTATTTCTATGTTTCTGTTAAGCTGAATTAAATTGTTGGTGCTGCAAAGTGACTTCTTAAAAAGCTTATGCTGCAAGTCTTCAACCAGTATAAACCTAAGCTGAGCTGCATCAGTTTAAACCAGATGGTGCAGAGACAAAATGTGGTCCAAATAACAGGGTGCTGATCTGGAAACGAAGAAAAAGGGTTTGATTCTCTGGTGCTTCAGTGGGCAGCTTCATAAATTTAGATAAAATTTTTCACCTTCATCTGCCTCAGGTTTTCTGGATGGGTGGTAGAGTGACACTGTATTTTAAAGCACTTTGCACATTCAATTTTTCAGTCACGTAATCTTTTTTCTTTCACATCTAACATTTATCAGTATCACTGCCTGCTTAATCTATGTTACAGATAGGTTATAAAATCATAATGTCTAGAAATACTATGGTGTCCTCAAATAGGTTAATTATGTTTACCAGTGTCTGTGAGTATTCACTAGGAGGTGCCATTTCTCAGTCCAGATTTAGAGCAGCACTGACTTTTGTCCATCAAGCAGCCTTCCATTTCTTTCCTACAGAGTGAAGAAAATCTAGACCTTCACTTAGAGTATGAATGATTCTGATCAGCATTTTCAGGTTAACATGAATTAATGTTTAGTTCAGCCTTCAAATAGCCTTCAGAGAAGTTTGGCCTAAGTGGCTGGGGTTTTTTTAATCTTTGATTTTTTTCTATTTGTTAGAATTTCTTCTAATGTCATGAACTGAAAACACCTGAATATTTCTGCTATGATAAGAGTTCACTTCCCAGCTTTGTTTTCTGAGGAAAGTCCTTTTTCTCACCAGAGCCTGAAGAACAGAGCTACCATTTTCTATGGGTTTTAGATGGTTCATGACCATAAGCTTTATTTTCCACTGGTATGGTCAGTTCTCCAAGGCAGCTCATCCCAGCACTCCTTGATGCTGCCTTAGAGCATGAAAGGGAAATAAATGGATCAAAATCTCCCTAGAGGATCATCTGGCTTTAAAAATACAAGTAAAGCCAAATGGATACTTTACAAATGTGAGCAAAGTATCTTAATGGAGAAAGCATCAATCCTATAGAGACGGTATGACAGCTGCTAGAATAAAACCCAGCTCTGTGTGAACGTGCAGAACATCTTGGGCAACGATTCATAATACATAAACACTTTATTTTGAAAATAAAGTTTAAAGAAACATTATCCAATCTGCTGTTTCCAGGCAAGTTGCTATTTGTTTACTTATCACACCAGTTCAGTGGGACTCAGTGCTTTCCCTATGTGTTACAAGGATTCTGAAACTTAAACATAATCATTTCCAATGACCAGTTTTGGATAATTCAGATACTATGAATATTTTATTTATTGTTAGCAGCCTCTTTATTGCAAGCAATATTTTTAATGAATCCATTATATGTTAAAAAAAATAAGGATTAAATCTGGCTCTCTGTTCTGGGGTCATAAATCCAGATTAGCTTTCTTTTTAGCAGTAATTTTACTCAAGGTTTTGTGAATGGAATTTGACTTGGTGTCCATTGAAGAAAAATGTGGCAAAATATACATTCTTTACCCTAAATCCTAATGAAGAATTTCCAATATGCTAGTGAATACTCCTAATACAGAAAGTCAGTGAAATTTGTGGCTGTGTTCTTGGTCTTATTCCCATTTGATATGGTCACTGTTTTAGATTACTAGCACTACATTAGAGTATGTCAAGATGCATCATATAAACAGATACAATTTACCACGACCTTGAGGCAACATGATGCGTACGTTGCATTACATTAGCTATCAAAATATGTTCCTTATATAGTACAGTACCCACTGCAGACAGAGATTGGGGTTGTTAGGCATACTGTACAGAGTTGGAAGACATATGCAAATAATCTCTCCAGATCTACGGCCACGTCAGTAGCATCTTTTCAAAGAGAGTAAGAATAAGCTATAAGAAAAAAGAAATGGATCCAAGTGGCTTTGCTCCATTGACAAGGTGAAATCTTTTGCTAAACCGTGGAAACTTCTGCACCTCAGGAAGCACGTAACCCTGAGAGTGACCAAGCAGGGGAACAGGTTGCACAGAGAGGTTGTGGAGTCTCCATCTTTGAGATATCGAAAAACTCCCTGGACATGGTCCTGGGCAACTGGCTGTAGGTGATCCTGCCTGACCGGGGGTTGGACGAGGTGACCTGCGGAGGTCCCTCCCAACCTCAGCCTGCGACCCTGTGATACCCACAACTCCCAACAGCAAACACTTGCTTCCAGTGCAAAAGCAATGTGCCAGTGCACAGCGGTTAGCAAAACCAGCTCTTCCTATGATATTTTCTTCACTGCTCATCCCAATGGCCTTGCCAGACCATTTCGTGGGTTAATTGTGACCTTTTCACTCCCAAATCCCAGTTCTCTGCTGTGCCACAGAGCTCTACCCAAGACCTGAAGAGGAGATGTGTCACCTTGCCCTTGTGTTTTCCCAAATGTGTTACTCCCAGCACAGCCAGCTCATTTCCCCAGGAGCAGGGGACCTGCACAAGTCGAGCTACCATCTCTCTCCCATGCCACGCTCACTCAGAGCATGAGCCAGAGGGGCAGCTGCTCCCATGGGTCGAGGCCCTGACTCTCCCAGCTGGGCCAGATTTGTGCAAATCGACCTTCAACAACCCACTTCAACCTTCTGTTCTTCCTCCCTCCCTTTCTTATACTTCTTGCTGTTGTAATTTTGCAAGCTGCTTGGGCTAGGTATCATTCTCGGTATCTGTGTCTGGTTTCTAGCCCAGACGTCAGCAGGGGTTGCTGCATGCTGCTGCAATATAAATGACTAATGATGATGACAAAAGGTGTGGGAGTTGGTTGCCTGGAGTGTTACCCTACTTTGATAACTTTGTTTTAGAAACTAGCTTCTTCCTCAAATTATCTGCTATTTTATCATATTACGTCTAACATTTTACAAGTGGCAAGGGATTCTCGGCTGCCTCCATTTTAGAGTGCTCGTCCAAGGGCTTTGAAAGAGGCTTTGAAATTTTCAGAGTTTGGATGGTGTTGCTGTGACAGTGCCAGTAGCCTTCAGCGTGAGTTGCAGGGTATTGGAACCTTTAAAAGTCAGCTGCGACTGTGTCCTAAAAGAGGCATTCAATAGAGAAGTGCTCTATTTTTAAATTTGGGCTGATACAGGTAATAATTACACACTAAACAGTATGTGAAAAGAACATTATCAAGGTTGCACAGCTCAGCACTTGAAGCTAAGAAATGCTGTAAGCAAAATTGTCTCTACTCCATTAATTTGCCACCTTGCACAGGTGCATCAGTCACAGACTATTTTTGCGCAGGATCCGAGTCTCACTTGGTGTGCATAATAAATGACTCAGTTTGTGAGTTCAATACTTGATTTTCTTTTCAAGGCATAGTTCAGACTCTGCTGTGAAGGCAAAATTATTTCCTGCTGGGGCATTCCAGGGTGTTCCACCGTGCGGGTCCTTGCCACGTGCAAACACTGACTAATTTCCCTTTACAGCATCTTAATAGCAATTCTGAGTATCACTGCTCCCTAGTACAGCTGGTGACCTAAGGCAAAAAAAAGAGCAAGATTACAAGTATCCATAATTGTGGGCGTCTAATGTAAATTTTTCAGGGGACCTGGCAGCACATCCTGCAGCTCCTATTACCTTCCCCTGCACTACTGGCCAGTAGTTGCCGCTTTCAGGTGTTCCAACCCCCCAGGCCCAAGGCAGGCTCCCAGAAACACAGACCAGGGGAACAGGTTTGAAAAGCACGGTGCGAGCAACTTGTCCTGTTCCTCAGAGCAGCATCTAACAGTTGCAGACAAAAGACTGCTGCTCCTCTTCTCAGTTTCCCCTGACATCTTTAAATTCTGACCAAAAAAAAAAAAAAAATCAAAACAATCTACAAGAAAAAGACTGCTGCTCCTCTTCTCAGTTTCTCCTGACATCTTTAAATTCTGACCAAAAAAAATAAAATCAAAACAATCTACAAGAAAAAGCTTTTTTTTTCTCCTCTTCTATGGCAAATGTGTGGTGCTCTAACTGAAGCTGAAATTTGGTGCTTTGCTAAAGCCTACCTGATAACGCATGAACAGATGGAGGCTGAATTCATTCTGGATCACCTTCAATTGTGGCATTTTTGGGTGGTCTTTGTAAATTAATTACAAAAACCCCCAAAGAATTTATTTTTAAAAGCAAAATGAAAACCTTCTGCTGTTCAAATTTTCTTACTGAAAACTATCAATGTCATTTCAACCTATTGGAGTGCTGCAAGGATGCACCAAGCTAGCAGAGTAATTACACAGGAAAAGAAATTACAAGAGAGGTAATTTCTTTTACAAAATTTATCACTTAAACATATTTCCAGAGTCACAAAACCTTCTTCAGCACTTATATCAAGCCATCTCAGCCACAATAAAATTGAGAATGCAGTCTTTGCTTCAAAGTAAAGATACTTGAGTATTTCACAGAAATGGTTGTCAGGTTTTTATAGGGATAAAACAAATGGTTTACAAGTGTCATTCTTATAAACAGCAAAACTGGGTGGTTTTTTTCCAAAAAAAATATTTTTCCTGGGACAAATGGCTGGTGAGTATAATTTCAAACCAAACAGTTATAATTTTAAAATTATAAAAAAAACCCTGAACACAACTTTCCTAAATCAGAAAGTGTTGTTGGATTTATTTGTAGTGTCCCTTAATGTAGCCATAATTAATACTCAATTTTAGAATAAAAATATAGATGGAAGCAAAAGCAGAGATTTTAGACTTTATAGATTGTTGTTTTACCCACACACTAGCAGCTCTTTCCTAGAGAAACTCTGCTTCTACATCCCTCAAGCTTCTGAATGCTCTTCTGGTGCACATTTGTTTTGTAAGGAGGGGTCACATCTGAGCTAAAGGTAGTCTGATCCATTACAAGCCAAATTATCTTCTGGCCTTGGGTGAACTTGGAGATATTATATAGCAACAAATTAATATAAATTTATGTCACTTCCCCTTCTCTTAATATTTCTTGAATGTCTTTGAAGCAGTTCAGTTTCCATTCCAACATGCAGTGGTGAGGGCAGATCTTCAAATAGCTTATGACAGAGGTTATGTGCCTTCTGGCAGATAACGGAGACCTATCTTTCTCTGAGACTTGGATATTGCATTTTTTCTTGTGCAGGGCTTCAATGTATTTTTGCTCCTAAAAGAGAATCCTGGAGATGCCCTTGAAATAGAAAAATAGGTCTGAAATTATAGAGATACTTTAGCATCTCATTCTTTCATAAAGATTTTTCAGCTAATACTACTTTTATCCAGAAAAAAGTTGCAAATTTTAGGACTCCTACAGATTTTATTTATTTATTTGCTTATTTGTTCATTTATTTATTTTTTATATCTGAATTTTTCAGCATCCAAATGTGCTCATGATAGATTTTTATTGTTCTGCTTTGTTAACCTCAGGAAAGATGGGCAAAAGAGTAGAAGAGAGAGCTCTGGCTTCAAACTTCTAATCTTTATCATAATTTCTATTGTGTGGGAGGGAGAAATGTTAGCCTTTTTTCTTTTATTTTCTTTTTTTTTTAGTCTTTGAATGAAAAGTGTCCATTCTGCCAACCTTGATATGTGTAAAGGACAAAATCTTTGGAGTAAGGACAGTACATCTTCAGTTCATAGGCTGGACATTAACACCTGAAGCCCAGAAAGGTTTTGCCATCTGCTGCTTAAAACTCCTTCCTATTAATAGAAAACCCAGAGAGAAAGGCAAGAAAAATAACCAAAAGTGTGGAATAGCTTCTGTATGAGGATACCACTAGACAGACTGGGATTTGTCAGTCTTGAAAAAAGATGGCTACAGGGATATGGTAAGAGACTTACAGAATTCTAGATGGCCTGAAGAATGAAAGACAATTACTCATTTTGTCCTGAATTGCCTAATGAGGAATGAAAAACAAGTTCAAATAACAAGTGGATACTTTTTCAGAAGCCCCTTAATTATCTTTTGACCTCGTTGCTAGAGGACACTGTAGTGACAGGTTCACTGAAGAGCCTGGATTGCAAAATACCGAACCAGAAAGACAACAATATCACTACCAAAGTCAAAGAATAAGATGCTACTAAAAATAGCTGCATTCATACACTAATTTAACTACTGACTACTCCTGGCATAAAGTTGTTCCTTGCTTTTCATTTATTCAATCAATGTTTGTATTTATTTAGCTTAAAGACTTTCTTGTTGCCTCCTAAAGTGAAAGACAGCCCATGAACTCTGATTTCAGTGAATGTGAGAGAATATTGTCACTAACTTCCAGCAAGCCAGGATTTAAATTTTCTCTTAGTGAGCAACAAATAGAAGCACAAGTTGGACCATCTGACTTTTTCTAATAAAACTGAGCAATACTTGCACAAGTATTACTGAGGAAATCGAAAGGTCTGAAACGAAATAATGAGTATGTACAAGGAGGAAAATGGCAAGTGTGTGCTGCAGTACCACTGAGAGTCAAACACTTCTGCTTCTTAGCAGTAGCACTGAGCAACCAAGTAAAGTGCTATCAGGAAAATGGGTTGTGAACACAAAATAGGCCAGGCTAAACCAAACAGAAGCACATTGACTTTTCACCACTCTTCAGGCTGAAACACAAAATGAATAACCTCTGGACTTGTTAAATTTGGACTTTTAATCATAAATGCTTCCTCTGGTTGTGTTTTACATAGATGGTTAATTTTGATCTGTGACAATTCATTCTCATACTGCATCTCATACCAAAGGGGAAAGGGCTGTGGGCTAAAGGGTAACTTGCTCTCACTTTGGTCAGGTTTGTCTCTTTCACAATCTAGGAAACCAGGACTCGTGAAGCCTTATGAATCCTGACGTGGGAAGCCTTGCTGTAGGTGGAGGAACCAAAGGCTGTCAGTGAGTCTGGGGATGGCCCTGCCTGCACAGCAGTAACAGCTTGGTGCTTGAGAATCATTATTCTGCTACAGATCATAGCTTTGTTTCTAAGATAAGGATATTTGTATTGAAAATACTTGGTTTCTTTACAATACAGCTTAGGTATCCTGAGCATATCAGGGCTGTGAGTAGTCCTAGAAACATAAATGCCGAGAAGGAAGGTAAAACTGTAAAAATGGATGCAAGTCCTTTCCCACCCCTGAGTTCTAAGCTGCCTGGGGGACAAAAACTACTGCCAGAACAGACTGACCCAAGGTGGAGAGCAGGATGAGCCCTGTAATACATTACTTATTTAAATTCTGCCCTCTCAGAATAACCTCTTTGCTGCTGAGTGCTTCCCTTTATTCAAGAGGGGTCTCACATTGCTGAGACCTTTGGAAATATCCTGACTGTAGTGCTATAAATAGCATTTAGTATTTCCCACTGACTAAAACCTGCAGCATAGCAGCAGTCTGATGTGGGTTTATTTTCCTGCTTGAGGACTACATAAGTGCTTGTGTCCTCTCTCCGCTGAGACATTCCTTCGCTTTAGGCACTGGTCTCTGCTCACTGCTGGGGAGTGTTATTGAACCTGGCTCACATTCCTGCTCTTTCTGGTCTTTTTTTCTCTGATGAAAGATCTCCCCATGGGCACCTTTCCTACTTTCCCCTCTCCCTTCTCTTACGGCAGGTCTTTGCTTCTCATGGGTATACTGATTTCTACTGTTTATTAATTTCTGCTCATTGGATTTCAATTCCTCTGCTATTCATACATTCTGTGCACTGCCTGTGCACACTGCCATGTCTGAATGAGCTTTTAGTCAAGCTTCTTATGACCCCAGAGCTTTTCTTGGCCTTATCTTGCATTTACATGGTGCCTTTCAGTTCCCTGAAATCCAACTTTTAAGAATAAATGCAAATGTTGTTCCCTGCACCTACCAGTGCTTCTCTGAGCAGGACCTTGATAGCTGACAGCATCCTGTGTTACTGGAGTTTAGGAGAGGACTGTCCAGTAAAAACAGCACAAGGATCAAGAGCAGATACAAAGTCATTACAGAAATGAGAATGTGACAATGTAATCCCTAGAAAAAGAACAGCAAACAAGCACAAATGTGTGTGCCAAGCGTGCCTTCCTCCCACACATCACAAGCAGCAGCAATTAATGCCCTGCTCAGCATCTTACTTGGGGACTGTCCAGGATTTGAGACCAGCACCCAACTTCCCAGGTTTGCCCTTGGAGGAAAAGGAGGTCTGAAGTTCTTTTAAGGAGGAAAGGGACAAAATTGCACTTGGGCTGTGATGTTCAAGTGGGGTTAAATCCTCGAGGAGCCTCTCCTCCCTGTTTGGTAATTCAAGCATTGTTTGTGAGATAAGGGAAGGTGTCAGCTCCAGCAGCATCTGAACTCACACTCCGCTTTGTATGATTTCTGTGCCCTCTTCAGTTTGCTAATCAAAACAAGTTTCTGCTGCGTGTTTCTTATCCCCAGAGGGTGGAACTATCCTCAGAAAATTAAAGCTCTCTTATCTCTTAATGTGTCATCACAACTAATAGCCTGGGGACTGTAAACAAGTTTAAATATCAAAACAATTTGGCTGGTGATTGTCTGTGATTATGGATTAAGAATACAAAATTTGTGCTCACTGATATTCAAGGTAGATTGAAAACAAGGAGCCAGATCCTCAGCTGGTGTAAACAGAGGTGGCTGAGCTGAACGGGGGAAGGAAGGCTGCTTTGTACCAGCTGAGCATCTGACCCTGGGAGGTTTTCAGAGGTTTCCACTCTTGTTTTTCAAGGTTTTCAAGATAATACATGACAGCACGGGGCTGATCAGGAGGAGCACTGAGGGCCCCCGGGAGAGCCTGGATGATCTCCCCCTTCTCTGGGTTCCTAGGAGCTCAGATTCTGCTGGCTGAGCCCTCCACTCACAGCATCTTTGGGGAGTTCATAAATAATGACTTAGAGGAGAAATGATTTAAGATTAGGAAACTTTTTCAAGATCAAGTCAAGGTGCCAGCATATTCAAAAGCTGTCAGATATGTCAGGGCAGGTGCTTTGTGAGGGATGTGCTTTGTATCTTTGATGTGACAAACATACTGCAGTAAATTCACAAACGTGCACTTGCTGCTGCCTTTTCCAAAGCCCTGCCATCAAGCCATCACCTTTAGATCAGCCACGCTGAGTGAAGAGATGCAAAAGGATCTTTTGATAAAAATGCTGTTCCTGGTTCATCGGACTGTTTGCAATGGCAGTGATGTGCAGCATGAACCACAGATTTGGGGAGATGGTAGTGGGTGTATTTCATAGCACAGCTGGATTTGAAACTTTTCATGTCAGTGTGTCCCTCTTTTGGAAATATTTGTGAGGCCTCACTTTTGTTATGGACCATTTTCTGCTGTAGGCTGAATAACCTATTCTTCAAAGAATCCCACAGATGAAAAACTAAGGCAGAGAGAGACTAAGTGGATTTCCTGTATAAGAAGTCAGCAGAAGTGCAAGGAGATGAATAGTGCAAGGAGTGTCCTAACTACCGAACTGTCCTTGTCTCCCATGTGCAGTGCAGAATACACAGAATATTTATCTTTTAATGGATAGCTTTTTGGAATACATATAGTTTCAAAAGGCTGATGTTAGGTTAATGATGAATCTTACAAAATGGAGTAGAAAAGACATTAATTTTGGTGTGGCAGGAAAGTGCTTTCCTAATGAGGTAGTAATTAAATAAGAAGGATAGCTATTAAAAAAATGGTAAATTTAGCGTTCTCTAGCCCTCCTATCTCAGCAGTTCTAGTGGCAGTTCTGGGTAAGGAAAAGGAATGTTTCTGTCAAGCATGAAGTACCACCAGAAAAATATAAAGGGAAAAATGTGTCATAAGAATCATAAAAATATTAAATAATGTCAAATAAATGAAATCAATATCTATAAAAGAATAACAGAGACTGAGAAAAGGTACCCAGAAAGCCAGATGACTTTTCTATTTTCTTAATTGGGGTAATTATAGTAAAACTGACAGCAAGTATTTCCCCAGCAGCAAAAAACACCCACAAACTGCAGCTAGCAAAAATACCGCTCTGGGCATAAGATCTGTGAAGGTTAAAGGCTTGAGTCTGCCATTAGGAGAGTGCTACTCTTCTCCCAAGGTCAGTCCTTACATATGGAGAAGTAATTTTGATTCTAGTCTCCCCACTGTACAAAGTCAATGCTTACCTTGATTTCCACAGTGCTATATTTGGCAAAGTACTAATATAATTGTATTTGGTCCCAGTCATGTCCTGTTTGAATGTTAAATTGCTCTTAATGCCAAGCCATTGTGTGCTCCCCCTTGTAGCTTAGGTGGCGTATAAAATAGCGAGCAGTGCGGACCCGCTGGAGCAATCCCTCCAGGGAAACCAGTGCTGCCAGTGCCCACACCACGTGTCTTTTGGGGGTTTTACTTCACACTAGATTTTGTCTGGAACACTGCTGCCATGGGCTGAAAATTTCTTTCATTGTTTTTATGGCACATGAAGAACTCCTGCAGCACTTTTTTGGGTGTAGTTTCATCCAAAAAAGATGCAGTTTATGCAGTCCCAGGCTACACCATAGCGTGAGCCAAATACAGCACATAGGCACAGAGAGATGACCTCCAACAAATCATACTGTGCATCAGCCCATATGTAAACTCTCAACTGCTGATGCCCCCTTGTTGTTCCTTCATGTTCATCATGTTCCAGCCACCAGCTTCTCTGTGCATATTTCATTGCATCACACTGAGGACTTCTCCCTCAGTTAAGGCCCCTTAGTGGGACAGAAATAACCTGTCATTCTGATTCATGTTACCTGATTTGAAACCACCCACTATCCCCTTGATAATAAATACAACTTGCAAAGAGGAAAAATGTGATTGTATAACCTCAGATCAGAGATTGTGCAGCCCAAGGACCTCTGCCTTTCTCATTAGCCAGTAATGGGTGCCTGGGAGAGACTTTAATAATAAGGTAAGGATGTGGTGGTACTTCCCCAGAATAATTTCTTAGCTTACAAAAAATTCAGTACTCAAGGATTTGCTAAGCCAGAGGCTTTGTCTTTATGTCTAATAGCCTTTGATATGTCTCCTTCATTTGTGAATTATTTAGCAACTTTTTAGATTGATGTTAATTTTAGGATCTAGCATTCTGCAGGAGAGAATTTGATACTGACTTCATGCTGCACAGTTTATTAAGAAAAGAATGGGGATGTTAATAACAGCAGATCAGATGCTGTCTGAGCCCCCATGCTGCCTCTGTTCACATTAATCCTGGAATCAGGATTTCCTAGCACATGTGGTGCAGGGTCACCGTACCAAAGTTAAGAGTGCCAGTGGCTGCAGTGCAAAGCCACCCCAGCTGGGGCTCTGCGCCACTCTCTGTGGGTTTTTTGATGGAATGGGAAACTCTGCCCAAACCACGGGATGCCGAGTCAAATTACACCTTCTCTGGCTTTTTTCAAGCCAGAAAGGCTTGACTGACAAAAATGCTTGGGTATGATCATATTTCTGTGGGAACCAGAGTGCTGAATCAAGAGTGTTCAGCTCTCATGGGAGCCAGCCAGAAGAACTTCACTCTCCCCTCAAATCCTTGCATTCCAGGCCTGGGATTTTTATCAGACTATATTTGTAATCCTACTTGATTTCTCAAATAAACAGCGAAATGCAAACAGTTGGCCAGAGGGAAAAAAGTCCATTTACTGAAAGGGAAAAGAACACAATATCCAAATGACTCATGGCTCTGTGGGTGAAGTAATGGCTGCATGTCATAGCCTGGGATGTGGGTTTGTGGTCCAATGCCACATGGAATGGATGCACTTAGGTTGTGACGTTAATGAAATGGCTTTGGTAGGAATTCTCCTGTGATTTCCCAGAGACAAGTTGCTTGTTAGGATACCATTGACTGCACGGTGGCAATGAACAAGATAGGGAGGACATCCACCAGGTGCAGCCAAACCCTCCTCTGGACACCAGCTGGGGAAAATATGACAAAACCTTTCTGCTGCTAGAAGGGGTAGGTCCTGCGGGAAGAGCTGGAGATGGCTGTGGCTGAAGGAACTCTGGAGACAGAGTTTCTGAGGGCTGGAAGGGAATCTGGAGAGGGACAGCAGGAGCCATATCCCTGTGAGGTATCTGGTGCCTGTGAAGATGTGCTCTCCTGGGGCAGGTTATCCAAAAACCTTCTGGATGATCATGCTCTGATGTTTGATGCTCTGAGGTTTGATGCCCTTCTCCTTGGTGCCCCCTGCTCCTGCTGTCTGCTGTCTGCTGTGGGTACCCTCAGGTTACTGACTCCCTTGTTATTTTTTCCTCTGATCCACTGGTTACAATAAGACAAAACACGTAATAGCTAATGCAAGTGTAAGTACAAAGGCCTCTGCAGAGCCTGACTTCTGCCTTACTTGCCACTAATCACTTGTACCTGCTGGGAATCAAACACTTGCTAGGAAGTTGCCAGCAGTTACTCACTGTCCTATATATGAACAACATGCACATGTGACAAAAATACAGGTTGTTTTGTCTGGATCCTCGGTTTTTCCTCTCAGTTTCTCCATTGCAGAATTTCCTTACCTCTCCCAGTCCCCTCTTTCCTTTCAGTGCTCTGGCTGCTGCCCTGTGGCCGTGCAGTGCAGGAGCAGCTCAGAGGAGCTGCAGGTCAGGACTCTCCTCTGATGATACCTGCTGGAGGGGACGTGCCCGCAGAGGTGGTGGTGCGTCCCTGGGGAGCCCTCACCACCCTGAACATGTACGCTGCCGGGAAGATACTGGTTTTGCTCTGTGAGTCAGAGGAGGAAGGAATTAAGGTCCACTAAAAGACCAAACCAAATTCCTCTTTTAGGCAGGAGCTGTTGGGGAGGAATTTCTTTTTCAACATCCTACCACTGCTTTCTGCTGCAGAAACACAATGGGATATGGTTTGCAGCTTGGGAGACAGCAGCAGAGCATTGCCTGAACCCAGATTTTGGCAGATCAGCTGGCATTGGGAAACCAGCCAACCTTTTTCAGTTTTCTGGGACGCTCTGGTTTGCCCATGTGATTAAAATTTGCAGTGTTAGATAAACACAGATAAGAATTTATCCATTTCTAATTTGAACAATCAGATGTTTACCCATGGTGGGAAAACCAAGGGAGATTCTTTGTGGCTTCAGCTGTGCTGGGAGTCAGGGCTTGTCCCACATTTGAAGAATCTTCTTTTTTTTAGACTCAGGCTGTTGCTTGGGAAATGGCTGTATTCTCCCTGCAGGCAGATCGATACATTTCAGCTCACTGCACTGCAAGTAACTTTTCATCGTACATTAAGAATGAGGAAAATAAAAGCCAAGATGGATGTTATTTTGGTTTTGCTTTTATTTTGAATTATTTATTAAGAAGTCACTGCTGTCTTCCTTCTCATCGGGAGACAAAATGCCTTTGTCTTTAATGATTTTTTCCTATTAAAAAGAAGCAAGGTCTTCCCAGTTTTATTTCCCTCACTCGTTTCCCGGTACTGGAGTGTAAATCTGGGGTTTTCACAGCATGGCAAGATGATCTCCTGCAGTCGCAGTGCAGGAAAAGTCCCCACTGATGCTGGAGGAGTCACACCTCATGGTACTTTTCTGAGCAGTTTTATAATGACATTGCAGATGAGTTATGTGTGCTAGGAGTGATTGCTGGCACGTAAGCAGAGGGTTATAAGTAAACCACAGACTAGCTTCCTATCATTTTAATTAAGTATTTACTAAAAAGCTAATAAAAATATTAATCCTTTTCAAGTGAATTCTTGATATAATTTGTTATGGGGCAAAAATTCTGCAATTGGCTCCACTATTAATATGAGTTTGGATACTCCAACTAATAAACTATTTTGATGTTTTTGTTCCTAAATCTAGGTTATCCTGAAGGGGAGAATAAAGAAACTGGCCACCAAGATGGTAATCACTAGTGGAAATGAAGAAGATAAAGGCAGTCAAGAAAAGGAAAGCAAAGAAGAAACCATCTTGGCAATGCTTGGAATTATTGGGACAATTCTGAACCTCATTGTGATCATTTTTGTGTATATTTACACAACATTGTAAACTAGAAGGCATGCAAATAGACCAGATAAAATGGCCATTAAGAGTGACAACAAACATTGCTGACTATTGAAAAGTTCTTTAATCAGAATTGACTCTGTATTATATTAACACATCATAAAAGCACTGCCTGCAGGCAATGAAGACTGAAGCACAATTAATTTAACAAGACTTTTTCACACAGTAATAAGCTTAATTCTTCTCTCCTGCCCTCTCCCTTTCGGTTTGGTTTTCAGTTTAGGGGAGAACGACTGCAGTTATGTAAGTTGTAGCTTTGAAGAAATCCACCAGGGATATGTTGTTTTAACACAATTGAAAAAAAAAGAAAAAGAAAAAAAGAAAGGAAAAAAAAGGAAAAGAAAGAAACTGTACGCTATATATAATTAGAAATGTATGCTGTATACCCGCAAAGATTGAACTCAAAGATAGCTTCATAGCACAGATCACATGTCTGTTAGGTCAAATGGTTTTTTCTCTTGGTTTTTGCTTTTACTTACATTGAATCTGACAAGCTTTTATTTAGAATGAACATATGGTGCAATCATGAAAAAAACAATCCCATTGAGCAAGGCCTGCCTAAACCTGATAAAATGTTGGGAGAAATACATTACGTGGTTATTTTTCCTTTCTCATTTGCTTAACATCTGTGTCTGTTCATACCAATGTTTATAAATATATATTTTTAATAAATGTGCTATATTTTTAGCATGAACCAACTATTTGGAGACACTTGTATTCATGCAGCTAAATTTTGTTTGATGAAGTGCCCCTTTTGACAATGGATGTTATTTTTCTCGGCAATTATACAGCAGTCTTGTTTGCAGCCCTCTCACTGTGGTCTGAAGCAAGCTCACATCATGCTCATATGCATGACTTGAAGTTGGAATGTCAGCTGAAAAGCATTGCTGCCTAATACGGGAAATAGCAAAACATTGTAAGGTGACCTTTGGAGACTGGTTGCAGAAAGAAGGCTCTATTTATAGACAAAAAAAGAAAAAGCAAATGAAAGGAATATTGAGGCATCTCACAAAATATTGCAAAATTCATAGAATTTGTGGCTTTCAAAATCTGGTCACGCTCTCCAAGTACTTGTGCTGAGAGAAGTGAGCAGAGGTTTATACAGTTGAAAGGAGAAATTTATAGAGCCTATAGTGAGGGGCTTAAGTGAAATCCAGATTGTAAATACAGAGTGTATTTTAAATGTGAGGATCATTAACTCTTTACGCTTCTCTGACATGTGCTTTAACTGAGTTGGTGCAGTGAAATTCTCTGACTTGTGTTTTTGACAGGAATGTACAATGATGATCACCATTTTTCTTCAGAGTTCAGTACCTATAAATATACGAAGCATTAAAAATATGAGACCTCAATTCTGCCTCAAGCTGCCTAAGTACATTGCCCACTAACTCTGACATATCCTCTTAAAAAATAGGTCAATTAATTGTTTACTGACTTGTGATTTGGATTGTGTCCTCAGATGCACAAGGAGGATTGGTGTTGAAGTCAGCTAGAGCTGAGAAAATTTTGACCCTAGAGTCTCATTAATTTTAGTGATCAGACCTGTCCCTCCGGAATCAAGAATGAGTTTTTCACCATTTTCCAGGGTCTAGGAATGGTCTCAAAAATACAGAATTCCATTGCAGGATATAAAAGTAAGCCTGGAAAAATCCTGAGGGGCACCTCTTATAAACAGAGGTGTTCAGTCTCTTGTGGTATCGTACAGTCAAGAACAAAACCATTAAGAGTAGAAAAAAGGTCAGTAAATAAATTACAATGAAATCCAACACAGAGACTGAAGGAAAGCAGAGCAAAAATAATCTCATGTTAATGAAAACATGACAGGGTGAGAGAAGTGAGAAAATGAGCAGAGATTTGAAGCAGAAAACAGCACAGAAAGCCAGTGCCATGCACTCCAGCATGGCTGAGGAAACATTTGTGTTTGCACGGTGCTGGTAGAGCTGCGGGTCTCAGAGAAGACACGAAACAGTAGTGGCACAGGATAGTGTAGCTCAGTGAAGGTGATCTTGTTTTTTAATTTATAGTTATTTATTGATAATTTTAAGGAATCAGCAAACTCTACTTTTTGATCATCCTGATGGCTAAAATATATTTTATTCCACTAGGCATTTTTTCTTCTGTTTAAACTACTGCTGCTCACAGCCTGTGGCTCTGAGCACCTGCACATGCTCCAGGCGCCAGCCTAACTTCAGCCCAGCCTTTGCCTGCCAGGATCTTCTCTGCAGATATTTCTCTTGAAATTCTCCCCCTCCATTTCCAGCAAACACCGCAGCAATCTGCCCGAGGCTCTTGCTCATCTTCTAGAGGGCCAGCCTCTGAGTCAAAAGATGAACTCTCATGCCAGATACTTCTTTGCCTCCCTCTGCATCAGATACCTGTCATCTTCTTGTGGGCATGAAGATGCTTAATGAATCAAATTCCATTAAGGGCTTATACTAATATTACAAATTAAAGCTCTGCATTGTAAAAGAGCATAGGACACCCCACCCACTAAAGTAGGAACTTTTGCTGCTCATCACAGTTGCACTTATTCAGACATGGGCCAGCACCTTCAACAAGACAGGCACTGAAAATAGCCCAAATAAGCTGAAATGGTGGACCAAGAGCCTAAGGATTCCATGTTTCCTCTGCTGTACTTTGCCTGTTAGTCTTGATGTAGGCAGTGTGTCCAGGTGTACTATCATCCTGCCCCAGCAGCAGCCGTGTGCAGTGTGCTTTGCCACAGGACTTTTATTCCTCTGAAGGAGGAAGAAAGGTTTATCCAATTCTATAAAAAGTTTAACACTTAATATTTTAGTTTTACAAGTTTCTGTTCACAGATAGTTCTAGAAATATCCTGGGGCAAGTTATTCTTAAGTAGATTCATTAAGTATTCATTTAAATAAAAATGAAGAGTTTCCTTCGAGGGCAATTTCTTTACCTTTTATTTGGTATTCATGAACACTGATAGGGGAAAAGTATTTTTTCAAGAATGACAGTGGAAGAGGAATATTTTATGCAAAGATCTGAAGGTGTGCCTACCCAGGCAGCTGTGGGCAGGCCTGCTCTTGGCTCAGTGACAGCTGGAGCCAAATTACCCTCATGGTTTTTTTGAATGCACCTGTAAGAAATATTCAACTAGGTAACACATATGTCATGAATACCTTATAGTCAGTAGCTACTCTATAAGCAGTTGAATAAAACTTCACGAGTTGAATGGCAAATCTGCTTTGGCAAGGAGAAATCCAACACTCCCATTTTTGGCTTGACTTGTACATAATGCAAACAGTTTCTAAAGTAAATTTTAAAAAATGGAATGTTAGTCCATTAGTGACAGGAACTTTCATCTTTGCATTTGAGGAGAAGGAAATTAATATCCAATATCATAAAAAGAGATTAAAGCATCACCTTTTGCTTCAGTCAACTAAGAATATGATTACATGTACTATGTAGTTTGATGGTTTGTGTCATGGGAATGAAAAATATTTTCATGAGGTGACAGAAAGGTGACATTGTCCCCACTGGTATCTGGTGTGTTGGCTGGTGGGCACAGAAGACCTTCAAGAAGGGAGAAGATAAAACTATTTTTTATACACACAACAACGTGGGGAGAAAGAAGACAGACAAGCTACTGACCTCCTCTCTGGTTCCTACAGCTGACATTGAAAACGCGACACCTCAGGAGCCACATCTTTATACTGGAATGTATCACGCTGTGTCAGCTGTCAGGGCAGTCCTCTCAGTTATGTACCTTCTTCTCCTTCCACCTGCACCTCTGCAGCAGTGTGTGCCTCATTGTGCCTGAGGAGAGTTTGAACACAAACCCAGCCTGGCAGCTTCTGGAAGCTGTAGTTTTGCTTTACTGTGGTGTAGTGGTCTACTACGGGCCTGAGTTTTATTATTTTAAGGACAGTCATTAATCATCATCATGTTACTGTCTGATAATCTTGGGGATACGTCACTTGTTGAATTCCCAGAAAAATCCCACTCCTGGCCCACAGGTAAAATTTTGATTCAGTAGGCATCAAAATACAAAAGAAAGCTTCAGTTACATCACAACCAAACTTCAGTATGAAGCATTGCTTAAGTCCATGTGTCTTATATTTCCATTTAATCTGTACACTGGAGCTCACCCCAAATGCCCCAAGATTTCATCTGTGTCAAGAGGTCTCATCTCTTCTGAGTCAGAATTGTTATTCTGTGCGAATTATGGCATATGCAGAGAACTTGGTCCATAGAAGGAAAGGACAAAAATTAACTGAATTAAAACTCCAGGGAGGCAGCACTGCAGAATTTACTAATTAGTTTGAGTTTTAGCTGGGGTACTTTGTTTCTGGATAGCCAGTATGCTGGAGAAAAGACGTTATTGTTCCCTGGGAAGTTTCTGGAAGAAATATGTCTAATTGAAAGAACCACATTGAAAATATTTCAGCAGCAATCTTCTGAAGAAAACACTGACCAGAACCGTGAGTGGCTTGCTTCCCAAGAGTACTATTTGGCAGCCCAGGAACACAGTGCACATATATGCAAGCACCTCTTGTTTACTTAGAGGCTTTGTCTTTGGAACAGAATGCACAGATTTACAGAGATTTACAAGTGTATGAAATAGCACATTATGCAACATCAATAATGAAAATATCTGTTTACCTTTATTTCCAGCAGATACACTGCAGGCACCCTGCAGAACCTGCACTGCTTCCATGCCTGGCTATGTGTTTTGGAGGCTCATCCCAAAAGGTCTTACAAACTCAGTGTAGCTTTCTTTCCCCGCCACTGATCCAAGAGAAACAAAACCTATTCAGTATGGAAACCTCCACACCAGACTGAAATGCCACAGGTTTCCATCTGCATTTATCTACATATGAACCATCTGGTATCCAATAAGACCTTCGTTGTCTTAGGCATTAGGTTTGCTTATCTGCATTTCACCTGGGGACTCAGACAGTGAAAGGCAATTTGTAGAGCTGAAAGCACCCAACTGTTTCCAAAGATCTAGCTTTACATAATGGAGCTGCCACCTGGAGGGTGCCTGTTCACGTGCATGGCACACCACACACCATCCTCCTTGTGTGGTCTCACACTGACACAGCCTCTGTGACACCCAGGGGGTGGGGCTGGGCTGTAACTGGCCCATACAGCCAAACAAGTGTGCAAGAGAAAAGTGTTCTGTGCAAAAGCCTGGATCCCAAGTCAAGCTCTGTAGAGTGAAAGGACGTTCTGCCTTGTTCCCAGAAAGGCACATAGCTACATCCACCGAGATCCTTTATTCTGCAACCTGTCCCTGTTCAGCTGAAGGTGACCCACGCACCACACTGACCCTCTCGTGGCAGCTGCAGAACTTCCTTCCCCTGAGGGAAGTAAACAGCTCTGGACTTTCCTAATCTCCTAGAATAGGGAACAAAGCCACTTTTGCATGGCAGAAATAGCAGCAGGAGCATCCATTTCTGGCTGACAATGACAAAGCCACCTGCCTAGAGTGCTTATGGGAACCCTTTTCCCACCCATCATTCCTCATAGTCTGGGAAATGCAAGTTAATTACCTGGACTCCAGGTTCTTCTCCACAGGCTCGGTCACCATTTAGACTCAGGCAGACTTCTTTCATGATGCTGAGACTTTGTTAAACTCAAATGGCTCCTGGAGCCAGGTCTTCAGGAACATATTAAATATCATGATACCTTAATCTGGCCTTGATATCGTGAAGGTGCCACAGTAACAAGTTTTGGGCATTGTCAGTCTCTGCCAACAAGGTGTTAAGGGACAAGCATCAGCAAGGGACACCACATGGGAGCCATGGGCAGCCAGGAATAATGCACCAGGGCTGCTTTCCCCAGCACTGACCTTCCTGAGGAGCAGTGGTGTTATGGTGAATTGATACTGGTGGTGGGTAAATGTAATAAAATGTTTGTGTAGCAGGGTGCGATTTCTCACCTTTACTTCCTGCAAACTTAATGGGAAAAGCTTTATAAATAATTCTGGCTTTGTCAATTTAAAATATGGATTAAAATTTACTATATATGTTTTCAAATTTTAATGTGCTGCTTTTTTTTCCCCCCTTACCAACAAATTCAATTTTAGTTTTGCAGATGCTATTCTTGTTTCTGTAATAATGATGGCTAATGCAAAAGCATTGGTACAGGATGCAAAAGGAAGGAATTATTATATTGTCAGTGTTGTATTATTCTGCTCTTGTGAGCAGGAAAAGATAGTCAGTGGTTTTCTTTGCATCCAGTGCACATAGTTAGCAGTATTTTTATAATTTGATACCATTATTTCTGGAATTCTGTGGGATAAAATTCCATCATTTAGAGCTGTGTATATTCAAACAAATGTCAGCAAACTGAGAAGTACATGAAATGTTTGCAGTAGCTAAAAGAAAACAATGTCAGACATGTATCTTTTGAGCATATTCAAACTCAAAAGTGAGACCTCACAACTATCATTCTTACACCCCTACTGACATCATATAATACACACCAGGACACAATTTAGCAGCTCACTCTGCTAAGACTATTCATGTACATAACTCAGACTAAGGGGCTAAGTTCCTTTACAGTTAATATGCATATGAATAGGTATTTGCAGGTTTGGGGCATTAGTTGACAGCTGACAATTCAGCTGTAGCAAAAACGCAGCTAATCAGACAGGGAAAAATAAGAAATTTCCTGCACAATGAGCTTTTTCTCTTTGTCTCATTGACCTTACTTTAAGTCAGCTGATTTGCTTCAGACTGCGTGATGGATGAGAATGATGCTAAAGCCTGCCTAACTGATGAAAGAATAAACACCACGGAGGAACATTAAATCTACATTTTCTATCAGAAACTAAGAATTTCCCTAAACAGCTTTAAAAAAATCTCAGTGCTGAATGTTTTACATTTTCCTTTATGTTTCACCATCAGCCAACACACTATTTCCATTTGACTGTATAATAATATTTATGTACAGTTTCACTGAGCTGTGCAAACACCAGCAAATGGATTTTGCATCCTTTGTTGCTTTTTAAGTTTTATAAGCCTCTTTCAAGTACATACCCATCTCCTGTTTTAAAGATCAAGAGGAGAAATATACCACATCCTAAAGTACTATACAATTATGCAAACCTCACTACAAGCTTAGATTGAAAGTATATGACCATTTACACAAAACAGGGGTGTTACTTCTTGAGACTGCTCATATGGCCCAAGCGACCCTGATGTGGTGCTGCATACAATATTACATTCTTTTCTTTTTAGAAAAAAAAGAGTCCAGCTGTGAAACTCCTTGAAGCAGTGCATTGCACCATAGTTGCAATTTACAGAGCAAGGCAAAAAATCTGATGACCACAGCCAGTGCTCAGCTCTTGGCTGACCTTCTCCCATGGGGCAGCAGCCCTTGGCGTATCCTGACAGACCAAGTGTTCAGTGCCCTCTACACATGATGAAAGGAAATAATAGTCAAGTGATTAACGTCCCAAAATTTGAAATGTCACCATTTTCTGTCTGGTTTCTCTGGTCCAGAGACAAAAAACACCACCAAGCAGTAGCCTAACATAAAACAGAAAAGCAGCCAGTGATTTCTTAAGGGGCTCCTGAATGTCTCTCCTCAAAATACATTTTTTAGAGAAGTGGCTCTCAGGAGCTTTGAAGGGCCCTTGGCAGCAGCTGGTGCCATCCTCGTTCCCAGAAGTCACCACTGCTTTGACTCAAGTGGCCTGAAAAGGCATCTTCCTAAATGGGACCACGCCAACTCCCCAGTGGATGTTGTGTGATGCTGCAATCCCTACTCTCCATATTCTTCTGTATGTGTACTTTCCTATAGAATAGAATAGAATAGAATAGAATAGAATAGTTTAGTTGGAAGGCACCTACAACAGCCATCTGGACTGTCCAAAAGCTAGAGCACATTACTAAGGGCACTGTCCTAATGCCTCTTGAGTACCGACAGGTTTGGGACATCAACCACCTCTCTAGGAAGCCTGTTGCAGATCTATTCCAGATGACCCTCTTGGTAAAGAAATATTTCCTAATGCCATCTCTGGACCTCCCCTGACGCAGCTTTGGACACCATTCCCAGGCCATATATCACTGGATCCCAGGGAGAAATGTTCAGCACCTTCCTCTCTACTTTCCCTCCTCAGGAAGATGTAGAGAGCAATGAGATCCTCCCTCAGCTTCCTTTTCTGCAAACTAGACAATCCCAAAGTCCTTATCTAGTCCTCATAGGAGCTGCCTCACTTCTTGGTAGAGTTTGAAAAGGGAGCAGTTTTCTGTATCTGTATTCCTCAGACTCCTGCCACCTCCATGTGACAGGGTGGCTGGGAGGACCACAGAGGAAGGCCTGGGTATCCAGCTGATACTCTTCTTCCCTAAAATTTGACTCTGTTTGGTTTCAAATTCTCAGATTGTTTAAGGATAATTTTTAAATGCAGGTCAGATTTTAAGAGACAGTTGTATGAGTCTTATTTGACTTGTGAGCTCTTCCATGACATGGTGTCATAAGAATTGCAGTAGTGGCATGTTTCATCCACAGTGCCTGGAGTGCTCATAAATCCTTCATGGAAGTGCTGGGATATTCCCATCGTCTCAGACACTAAATGAGATACAAAACTAACAATCAGAATAGAATCATAGAATGGTTTGGGTTGTAAGGTCATGATATCCCAGCTCCCCCTGCCATGGGCAGGGACACCTGTCTCTAGACCAGGTTGCTCAGAGCCCCATCCAACCTGGCCTTGAACACTTCCAGGGATGGAACATCCACAGCTTCTCTGGGCAACCTGTTCCAGCACTTCATCACTCTCACAGTAAAGAATTCCTTCCTATCTGATCTAAAACTTGCCCCTTTTCAATTTTCAGTGGAGGCACTTAGCTCTCCAGTCTCCATCCTGCTGTCCATCCACTCAAGAAGTGTGGGAAGAGAGGTTGCCATTGAAAACTGACAGAAAAAGTTGTTGAGTACCTCAGCCTTCTCATCCGTTACCAGTTTTCCAGCATTGCTTATCAGAGGGATGACATCTTCTTTGACCTTCACTAGTAGAGGTTAATAATTTGAATTGATTCAAACTTTGTTGCTTGTCTGAAAATAAAGGGTCCTTACAAAATCAGTGGCAAAAGTAGGATTCTTTTGATGCCATGAAATCTGAAGAGGATAAAAGTGGCATATTATTAAAATATCATAATAAATACCAGCTGAAACCCACTTTTAGTTCCAAGACATCTCTGCAATTGTCAAATGAGCTCAGAAATTTTGCATTTTGCAGAATAAGGTAAAAGGTCTGAAAACAGTGATCTTTGTGCTGCAATTCCACTGCCTGGAAACTAAATAAAGAAATCAATAGGCACGTAGAGTGTTCCTCCATCAGCCCATGCTCAGTTTCCAGAAGGATACACTGAAGTGTGGCTTAACAGTAAGACAGAATCTGACTGGTGCTTTCCAATATCCTTTCAGATCAGTAAGTTTTTATTTATAGTCTTGTCCCCTGTACAGAGGATGGATAGTCTTCCTTTCAACCAGATGGTTTCCTCCTTCTGTGTGTGTTTTTACTCATCAGGTCCTGAGTGATAACATTGTTGATATGCCATTGCTGAGAAGTAGTTTTAAGACAAGAAATTAAATAATCCAGTTGTAAAAATAAAACATATCTGTTTGTATCAATCAATTCAAGCTCCACAGACTAAAATGTATAGAATCCTGTAAGAAATAAGTACTTTTCAGAAGCCATGATTTCCTGAGGAGTGGTAGAAGGAGAAGGATATACAGCATATATCCAAAGGCTCTTTGAAAAATACCTTGAAAATTATAACTTTATTATGTAAAAGTTAAATGTATTAGTTCAATTCAGTGTTTTTCCTTTGGTAAGATCTTTTTCATTACATTCACGTACACACAGGGTGGTGCTTCCCAGCTGTCAGTCCAGCCTTTATTGAAGTTACATGACTGGAGCTGAAGGCAGACTCTAGCTCCCAGGTCTGAATCCAGCAGAGCGTTTATATTCATAATTCTCTCCAAGAAAGTGCATGGTCCTGTTGGCTTTCTGGGCTGCCCATAAGCTTGAAAGTAAGTATGTGCTGAAGTGCTTCACTGGAGCAGGGCAGTGTCCTGCAGCTGCACTGAAACACTCAGTCCATTTCGCTTTTTAGGGAGGTTATTACTGCTTGAAAGAAGTATTTCTCTGAAATAGAAGGGAACAAATGTCCCAGAGCACTCATTAATTTCCCTCTCAGTCCCTTTTCTGCTTTCTGCAACTCCCTTCTTTTTTACTGGCTCATAACATCAGCCTTGTCCATCCCTTACACAACATCACAGCTAAACAGTCTTGCTTAAATGGCTACTCTCTCTGCTTTATGTGCCTCAGATTTAAATTAAGAAGCTCTTCCTCGCCAAAGGCTCTATTTTATTTTCTGATCCCATTTCAACCACCAGTGTCACCAGCTGTGCTGAGCATCATCATTTCCAACACCCGGAACAGCTGTGGGGTGTTCCTATTGTATACCTGGCATGCTTTGCCCTTTACTACCAGGTCTGCTCCTTCCCTCATTTAAACCTTGCCAAAAATACATCCCCATCACATAGTGATAGTACAGCTACCCTCAGCAGAGCTTTTCTGGCTGGGAGCAAAAAAGGCTGGTGAGTGAGACCCAGTGTCAGGGCAGCTACAGAGAGGACTCTGCAGGGTGGTATAAGCTGCCAGAACTTCTTGGACTGAAGTGCAAACATCAGAGCCTGTGGTGAAACACTTTGAGCCCTAAAGGAAGATGAGTATACAGGAATCTGTGGCTGAATGCTGCAATCAGTGCTGCATTGCAAGGATGGTCTAAAATTCCTTCCTTACACACTTTGGTTAATAGAGAAAGAGCTGAGGGGTGGAGATGTCAGAGTCTCTTATAATGAGGCCTCTGAGGTTTTTGATAAAGCTGCTTAGAAAAAAGAAATCACTTTGGTTTATTGTCTGGTACTATCCTATTCTTCCTGCAGTGCTAGTCTTACAGAACTAGTGATGGTGATCAAGCTGATTTCACGCTCACGAGGTCACAGCTAATCTAACTGAACCTTTGCAGCAGTCTGTAAAGAAGCTGATGTCCTAAAAATCTGCCTGTTTGTGCTTCTGTATGGGTTTTTGAGCTTTATTTTGTTTCAGGGGACTGGAAAAGCCCTAGAAGACACAGGCGGATCTATGGTAGGTCTTGAGATCTTATGTGCTCCGTTACAGCAGATGTGGCTGTGCTGGTGGTGAGGAGGATTTGGGATCAGGCGAGTGCCCTCAGTGAAGGCAGTATGATTCTGTGAGCAAACACACGCTCCTCAGGATGACTAAGAGCAGGCTTCAAGGAAACACTGGAAAAAAAGCAGGGAAGTATGAGTCATCTGTGGAATGTCAGTTTGCACGTCTTTATGTAGCACGTAATTATTTTTATACACATGTTTAATTAATTTTTCTTTGTGTTTCATTGGGGACTACATTTGTTTGTCATTCTCCTTGCTGGGTATATTGACACACTGTTACACTGTCAACGACTGCTTTGGCAGTGGGAGGCCCTTGAAGAACACTGCAGTGAATGTGGCTGACCCCAAAAGCAGTCCGAGCTGGAGACAACAGCCTGACGGCATTCTCCGATGAAAATTATATGTTCTGTTGCACAACTCTGTCCTACACCTGTGTCTGAGGCCAAAGCTCATGGGCAGGGCAGAGCTAGAGATGCTTCAGCTTTGGGACCAGCTGTGCTGGCCCTGGCCCTCCCCTGGCTGCAGAGAGACAGAAACCTGCCACACGAGCACCCTGCCCTGCAGGGCAGCCTGGGGAAGGGCAGACACATTTGGGGCAGAGCTGACATGCTGATGAAGCCCCAAAGCTGAGGTAGCCAGGAGTGCTTGGGAAAACAAGTTGTATAGAGCCAGCTTCTACCAAGTGAAAGCACGGGGAAGTGGTCTCAGAGGAGGAGAGTTGCGAGTGTGATGTGGTAGCTGGAGGTCTGTGGAGGCAGCTGAGGAAGGGGCAAGGGCAATTTCCCTGCTCCTCCCTGTTCCTTCATCTCCACAGGAATAAACCTGAGGCAAAGGTTTAGGCTAGGAAGAAAGAGAATTGTTTTGTCCAAAGAGAAGGAAAAGACAGCAGATTTACCCGTGGCATCAGGAGAAAGGCTGTATCTTAGGGCATTGGATTTTTGTTGATTTTATGGGGTTTTTTTAATCCCATTACCCATGAGAAAAGGGCTCTGATTTTTCTGGAGAAGTAAGTTGTTAAAGCTGTTCCCTGAAGATTTGATTTGCTCATGCAAGGTGAAAGCAGCCCATGGCTCCCCTGTGTAATGGAGCCTGGGACATGAAGGAGAGAGGAAATCTTCCTGCAGTAAACGTCAGTGTTTCTTTTAGCTATTAATATACTTATTGCTGTTACATATGAGTTTAACTCATGAAAACCTTTGGCTTTTCTTTATTTAAATAACCACGTGCCATTAGAGTCCCCTGTGACAGATGGCCTCTGGGCATGTGGTGGGTAGCAAATGGGAGGGGGTCTGCTCTGCCCAGGCTGGGGTACCACTGCAGCAAAGGCATGAGGGTATCTCTGCCCAAGGCTGTGAACCCCCTTATCTCACCTAGATAACATAGCTCAAACCAGTGCCATTAAAACCAGTACAACATCTGACAAAACTGGGCAACTTAAGGAGTACCAGCCTTCTGTCAGAGGCACAAAGAGTTTTTGAGAATGCCCCCACCCTCAGGAGTAAAACTGAAATAACCATGTTCAGCACAGTGGAGTCTCTCAAGGAATGAACCTGGTTTAAGCAGAATGAAAATCCTGTCTGCCACTTGTTTCTGGCATTTTCCCAGCATGTCTTCTGAGCACAGGATGCTCACTGCTGGCCACCTCCCCTTGCCCTCTCTCTCTACCATCTCATTGGCATTATTTCAAGGTTTGTACTGCTTTTTTCAACCCTTTTTTGCTGGCTAGTTTAGCCTTTCATTTATAAGAGATGTGAAATTTTGCCATCCTCTTGAGTGTTTTTAATTTTGGTGTGTGTTTAGCCTATGTGCTTTGAAGCATACAATTTTTCTTACATAGTTTCTTCATTTGCAGTATTTGGAAATTAAATTTTGATATTGTGCCTTTAAAGAAAGGCACGATGCTTTTGTTTCCTTTCTTTATGGCTACCTCATAACATGGGTTTGACCCTTTCTGTGCAAAAACCTTGCCAACATTTTGCTTGTTCTAGCCTTATGAAAGCCATAAATAACACTGCATTCTTCCATGTTTTCTAAGAGTGAAAATGCATTGGAAAATTTATTTCTTCTGTCCTGTATTAGGGCAGAAGAGGCAAAGAGCAATTCTGTCATTTACTTCAGTATCCTTATACTTACAGCTAGAGATGTAAGTTGTGGGTTCTGCATCAGTGCTAACAGAGCTGTTCATGCTCTTCATAGTATCTTCAGCTGGTCCATCTCCACCCATGTGCGAGAAGAATGGTGTGCTTTCCTCTCACCTCTTTGTATTTACAGAGTACCACAGGTAATGACTTCACTTTTCCCAGAACGAGCCAACAAGCCTCCAGCAACCCAAGTGCTGCATGAAAAGATCCCTCTCACTCTACATGAAAGTAAATCAGGAGTTTCATAACTGCAGGGCTCAGACAAGAAAAATTGGAAACTGCAAAACTAAAATAAATTCCTCTTGTCTATATTCATAAGAGAAATGATCAATTTAGTAGCAGGAAAGCTTCCTGACTTGTCATATGTATTAAGATGTTACTTACGCATCTGCACTTTTCTGCAGGTACTTCTTGTCTTTTTAGGAAAAAAAAAGATAAATTTCCTGTGTTTAACACTGTGGTTCAGAGCTTCCACTCCAGAAAAATTTGTACAATGCAGCATCCACTGTGGACAATTAAGTAGAGACTGGACACTCTTATAGAGCTAAGTTCGAGGTGTAGTGAAACACCATAAACAGGGAAAAGTTAAAGCTTTGCAATTTCCCACAAAGATGACTAAAATCTAGAAGCCTTGATTTGAAATCTCATTAATATTTTTAATCGAAATCTTTGAAGAGCATTTTGCACTTGACTCCATCTTCCCTAATGTTAACAGAATGGGCAGAAAGTATTCCACAGTTCCCAGATCATACTTGACTGTGGAGGAAGCCCACACCGTACAGTGAGTGTGTGTTTGAGGAAAGGTTTGATTGATCCTTAAGACAGCCTGATTTAGCCATGGTTCTTCCAATACAGAAGAATTCATCAGTGGTGTCCTGGAGAGGAATGTTGAGCACTGGTGACACATAAGGTGTTTGCAAATCTTGGATGGTCCTTTGAGACGTGCTGCAGTTTCCTGGGATATTGCTCCCTATTGCAGTGACACTGGTGGCTGTTCCTGAACAGGAAAATATTTGTCAAATTGTAGGATTAGTCTGTCCAAATGAGTGTTTTGCATCCATTGTGACTTTTGTCTTCATTGCTGCTCAGGATGTCTCCTCTGTGGATATATGGGGAGACACGGAGGCTGTTGACTGGCTGGTACAGACTCTGCAGTCCAAAAGCCCCACCCGGGGTAATTCTCTGTGTGGTGCATCAAGAGTATGCAAAACTGAACATTAGTATTCTGATGATCCTTTCCCTCTGTTTTGGTTTGGGAGTCTGTGGATCTTTTCTGTGAGCTATGAAGCACTGGGCTCCTTAGGCTTGTGTTCCCCTCCCAGCTGTGGAGGAACCCAGCATCCACGCAGGATCTGTCCCTGCAGAGCTGCTTGCAGAGTAAGTTGCCAGCTAGCTGTAGTGTGTATTCCCCCATGGCTTGAAATATTTTCAGAGGGAGAATCTGTGGAGGATTTCTTGTCATCTGATTGCATTATTTTTCAGCCGCACAAGCAATAAATATTTAAAGTCTGGTTGTAGGCGATGTAACAACTCTGTAAATACACGCTTCTGAATACAGAAATAAGAGGCTGATCTTTTCTTTTAAGAGGAAACAAATACATCTCCGTTTGGCATAAAGTGTCCTCCTCCCCATTCTGTAAGGAAGAATATGTTGAGGCAATTTTTCTGCTATGAATGAAGGTGAAAACTAAAGGCAGAAAAGTACTGCTGCATATTTATTGCTACCTTCTGGCAATCCTCTGTTCTTTTCCATTTGTCAGATCGAGGTATTAGATCAAAGCCCAGAAAAGAAAGGCAAAGAGTGTGAGAGGGAACTGAGAGAAATTAACAGCTTCACTCTTACTCCTGCTGCATTCTCTCTCCCTGCCTGTCCCCACCCTGTTTTTTTTCCTGAGAGAGAAGCTGTGAACAGTAATAGAGATAGGAAGCAGTATGAGAGTTCCTGTGACATTTCCTGTCTTCTCTACAGCATCACATGAACTTCCACTATTCCAAGTAATTTGGTTTTACAGGAATACTTACAGTCAGTTTTTACAAACTGAAATTAAGTATCAGCATGAGCCTGAAGATGCCGGGCCCATATCAGCACTAGTGCAAAAGGGCAGGGGTGGCCAGAGAGGTGAGAAAGACCTGTGGATGTGACTCAAAAATGAGTGCACTATCCTTGTCCTTGGACATTGACCACAGACTTTGTGTAGTGTATAAATAAATCAGACCTGTTTTGATGTCCTTTGTTATGATTAAATTAGATTTTTTGCCTCTAGAATAGTTCTGGAAGGAAAAAATGTACTCTGGCATTGACTGAAGGGAGGTCTAGGTTCTCAGCTGATTTAAACCGAGCAGCAGAATTATGGCAGTGGGGAAGTATCTGGTTCTGCACATTGCCCTCTCTAGCTTTCCTGCTTTTTCTTTTTTCAGAAGAGCTTCCTGTATTTTTGGAGGTGATTTTATGAAGTGCTTTTGTAATTGAGAAGTAACTTGGTGATTTGGCTCATGTGGTTTGTTTCTCCTCTGTGAGGCATAGTTAGTAAAGTTTTTTGAATGTATAAATGATTAGCTAAATGTGATGATGTGTGAAGAATCTTACACCTCTGCTGTTTCTGAAATCCATTTAATGAACAAATTCCTTAGAGGTCATCTCAGAAACCATTATCAAACAACTCTTACCTACTAAGAGAAATTTCTTTTTCAAAAAGCCTAGCTTAGGCATAGTAGAATATTTATTACATGGCTGGCAGTATTCTTCTGCCTGAGGGATGGACTGCAATTACAGCATGGTAAATATTTCATTAGAACAAAGCAAAACTGCATGGGAAGTAGCCTTCCCTTTATTTAAAACATTTATTAAAATACAACATTAGAATCTACATGGGAATAATTCTTTCTACCTAATCTACCATCTAAGCCACAATTTTAGGCAAGACATTTTGTTATTACTAAACCTTGCATATTAGAGCAATCTATCTTCTCCTCTGAGAAAGATGGACATCTTAACACAGATTAAACTTAGTGTACACTGATGTTCCTTATACCATTCTGGCTTCTTCAAGGAAGAAAGAGCAGGTACAGTGATTTCAGTGCCCTTACAAAATGTCTTCTCTTCAAAATGACAATGTAAATGTAATTTAAGTACAAGACCTAAACACAAATGAATGTTGAATTCTGCGCACAAGAGTGGGAAGTAGTCACTTGATAGTGCATAAAGATGCATGTGCAGTTTTGGAGAGTAGTGTTCTACATTAAACACTTCCTGAGTTCCACTAGTTTTAAAATTGTCCACTTCTCTAGACAGTGAAAAAAAGGACAAAGAATTTCTGAGGGCTCATCCAACTGCGGCAATTTTCTTAGTGAATAGAAAAACCATCTAAGAGCACAAATGAGGAATGAGGTCTTACTGAACAGTAATCTGGCTGTAACTCCTTTTCACTGGAGATCATCTTTCTACTAGAGCACCAGATTATACAACATTGTCCCGGGCAACCCAAAATGTTATTGTATTCCATATCTACCTGTTCCCAAAATTATTACTGTCTCTCTAAGACCTGGCAGATGGACACGGAACCACAGAGGTCAGCGTGCCAGGTCCTTTTAAGGTCAGGGTTGCTCAGGCAGAATTCTCTTGCCCTTTCCCTTTCTTTCTTTAGGGCAAACTGAGATAGGACAAGGCAGAAGCCTTCTTTTGTTCTCTGTGAGCTCCTTGCCTGCTTGCAAGCAATGCATTTTGCAACGCTAAACTGCTTGAAGGAAAATTTCACAATACCTGTCTACAGCCACAGTGTGGAGGCAGAGCCATTGGGGCTGGGAGGTGCTGGTTTCGGTGCTTGGAGAGACCAGTTGTGCCCTACAACACACCAATGGATGGCTCAGAAACTGCAGTGCTGGAACCAACCAGGTCCAGCCAGCCGAGAAGGAGGCAGAGAAATTGACTCTGCAGGTTTGCCGAGTTCTCTGGCTCCTGAGTTTCCCAGCCACCAGAGTCTTTCAGCCGCCTTTGTCAACGAAGCTGCCAGGGCTGGAGAGATTGAGGGGGCATTGCCCTGAGATTCAGCAGCTTTTGCATCCAGTTGTTATTTACTGTTATTTTGCCTGTTGCTGTTTCATTTTTTTAGTAAACAGTAACTTTTCGACTTACATCTACTTGCATTTGTCTCTCTTTATAGGTGCAAAGGGAAGGGTTAAACTAAAAGGGGAGGTAATTAATTTTGGAATGTCTGCCTCCCGAAATTGTCCTAAACAAAGACAATGTTTAGGCAATACCCCACTTTATCTGCTGGAGTTCTATGATGAGGGCCCAAGTCTGTAGCCTGGTCCTACAAGTGATAACAGCCTTCTTTCTTCTGCAAAGGCTAAGAAATGAAAAGTAAAAGATCACCTCACTGTATCAGTCATAGGCAGCCTCAAACCTCAACTCAAGTTTTGTTCTTGATTTTTTCCCTAGTCTCTTAGAAAGTTGCAAAAGTACTTGACTACGCTGCAGAATGTGCAAAACTATTTCTCATGGATCAGTGTTACACTCATAGCATGACTTTCCATCTGTCCCAGCTGCTGCCTCTGCTGCTGTCCAGCGACAGGGAGCTCCAACTGTCTCTAGGCAAAATGCACTTCTTCCTGGCTGTGTGAGGTGTTTTTTTAAGTTGTTGTGAGCTGTAAACAAGCAGGATGACTTTACCAGAGAAGAGTCAACCAAGATTTCTGGCTCACATTAGCTAGTCCAGACAATTTTTATTGTCTTATTGGTGTGTTTTGTCCTAACACCCCGAGCTCCATAGTGACTTCTTCAACTACACTGGAAAGCTGACACACTGCAAAAGTTAATGGACAGTGAAAACTGTCTCTAGGGAGCCCTTACTATACTTGATGTTACAAGCTTCCAGATGCTGAAAAGCTGTGTCCCCTTGTTTAAAGCCAAGGCTGTTTCTCACCCTGAGAAATGGATCCTGCAGTAAATCTACTCTGAGGCATAAAATCACCATTTATTGCATACGGCATGAGCTAGCTCCCAAAACACAGCATCAACTCCAGAGACCAAAATGAGTTTAGGTTCAATGCTGGTTTCTTTTGGGTTGCCTCCAGACTCTGAGGATGCAACTGCAAAGCATTCTAGTGAGACTCACGAGAGTACGCAAACGGACCACAAGCGAGTCCCCAGAGTTGCACTCCCAGGGCTGGGCTTCCATGCAGTGCAATACAGAAGTCCTGAGCAAACAGAAGCTTAAGCCAGCACATTTTCAGAGGACTGAGCAACTGAGCCACAGGAGCCCACAGATGTGCTGCTGACTCTTCCCAGCCCGATGGGCTGGCAGTGAGGGGAGGCCATACTCTGCTTCCCAGTGCCTGCTCCTACAGAGCTGGCAAATACAGGATCATTTCAGAGCCCTTTGAAATAGCTCTGAGCTACTTAAACTTAGACACTTTAAGCTTTTTTCCCTTTTTTTCCTTCCCCCCCCCCCCTTTTTTTTTCTTTAATTCCTTCTGTCAGAGATAGAAATGAGTTGCTCGAAGACAAGGAGTCTGAATTTACAGAGCTGGTCATTGGGATGCTAGGCAGTGCCTGAGCATTGGAGCTGTAAGATTTCATGTGATAAAAGCAGCTGAAGTAACACTAAAATAGGTTTTGGGTGCCTGATTTCTTTGGAAACCTAATCCTTGCACTCTCCCTTTGCAGGTCACAGGATTAATGCAGCATCCACACAGACATGCTCTCCTTCAGAAAGGTAGTGAGGCACTCTGTGCCAGTCTTTATACATGAAACACTCCACATGCAAATAACTATGCCAGGATTTGTGTACAGTCCTGTGCCAGAAGACAGACTGTCCAGCTCCATCTTGATAATGCTGCTTTCCTTCACTAAGAAGTCAGAGCAATGAAATCTCACAGAAATGCACTAAACCACACTTGTATTTAAAAGCAAAAATGGTTAAGTACAAATATGTGATGCTCAACAATGCTCAGCAAAAGAACTGAAGGGGATTTACAGCTTTAAGTTAGCAAAACCAACAGTAAAAGAAAAAAAAATATAGTTACTTTCTGCCTCCCGTGAGGTTAAGGAGGATGTACCAAAATGAAGGCGGGTCTTTGGAGTTGCACTCCTCCCAGAGGGTGCTGTCTTGGGGAAGTGTTGGCATACCTCCAGCAATATTCCTTCTGTTTTTTTTCTGATATAGATAGTAGACTGATAAGCTTTGTGTCTTGGTGTGATGCACTTCTCTTATAAGAAAGAAGCCACCATATATTCCATCAATATAATGTGTGTTAATGTTGAATGGTAAATGCAACAGTGATTTAACAAGATTTGATGGCAAGGTCCACTTGATTAGTTACTGCATAGAGAACAGGGTCAGACAAAACCATCAGAGAGACTCTCCCACTGAATCATGGAGTTCAGAATAGACTGTTCTGCTTTCTAAAACGCTTGTCAGAAAGTAGCCTAGGCACAGCTAGGTCCACTCCTAGTCCCAGACTTGGTCAATAGTTTAGGTTGAAAGGATTATACATGCACGGTCAATCCTTTAGACCACTCAGCTAAGAAGTCAAAGTTTATTGTGCTATTAATCACTTAGTGAGGATCTGTTGTGGGAAGGGATCTCTCGACCTGGAGGAGCAACCTTGAGCGGTGTCGCTGCTCAAGGAGAGATCCTGGCGTGCAGCCCGCTGCCGTGCAGGAGAGCTCCACGGGCCCTGGGCTGCCCGCTATTTATAGAGAAAGATGAGTGACTTATGGTCATATTTGCATACCAGCAAGACGTCTGGGTCACCATTCCAGACAGCCCTTGGCTACCATGTTGCCATCTGCCCCCCAAGTCCAGAGTAAGGTGGATGCAGCAATCACATCCTCCACTAGTGGTTACTGCTTAAAAGGGGTGGGGGAAAGCACACCTCACATGATGTTAAGAATCCCAAAGATCCATAACACTAGCAATTTGCAGTTATAGTTAATACTTTAAGTAGTTATTGAAGGCATGAATATATTGCTAGTGACAAGATACCTTTAAATCCTATAAGCCAAAATCTTTCCTGCAAAACAAAGCATGGGAACAGCTGTGCTCTGGAAAGGTGCCTTGTTTTGCCTTTTTGATCATGAATTCTACATCTCTGTGCTTGTCTGGACTCTGTTGGAACAATTTTTACATCCAAACTCATATGTACGTCATCTGTCATCCAATTATTGGAGGTTATTCAAAGGTTATGTTTGAAGTACTCATTGGAGATATAAAGCAAGTGTTTCATTCATTGATAGCGATTGCTGAACAAAGGCTTGGAAATCCTAAAGGAACTATCAAAATAGATTTGAACTTCTAACCATGGGAAGAGTGTTGTGAAGTCAGTGTGACCTTGACAGAAACAGCAGGTAGCTGTGCTCACACCTTCTGAAGTATGAGGGACACGTTTGCACAATTGACTGAAGGTGCTTTTCATGTGACTGACAAGTTGACAGCAATAAATTGTCTTAATATTTGCTTGGGGTTCTGAGCCTGCACCAAGCGATTAAAGATACTTTTGGAAATTAGTGGTTTTGTTTGCACTCCTTCCTCTAATTGTTTGCTAAATAATTTACCATCATTGTGTTTCAAATCTCTGAGTACTGCAAATAGTACTTAAATAGTATGGTTTAATTCAGAAGGAAGTAAATACAAATGTGTAAAGAATGTGTGGAAGAAGGGAGGAAGGAGAGAGCACTCCTGGGCTTTAAAGGTAGACCTTAAGAGGAACATGAGTGTCTTCCTCACCTAAATTTGATCATTAAGAGGTGGCTGGTACCAAAATGCTGTAATGTTTCAGGCAGAGGTGCAGGGTCTGTTTTTATTATGTGGATGTTAAGTGGACTGTTAGGAACTTGAAGACTGCAGCAAATTTTCCAACAGTTTGCATTTCTGAGTTTCAAGGAGCACACCAAATTAGCTCCCTCCAGAAACCAAACTCTCTACCCCTCCCTTCCTGAAACCTTTTTTTTGCTGCACCCATTGGTTCTCAGCATCCCTCATCTGAAACTCACTGGGCTCAACTTTCTATGTATTCCTCTGTTTTCCTTTAGATCACAGTGATGCCTGTGGTGTTCAGGCTGTTCTGTAAATATGGTGGATATCCTTTCAGTATAAATATCAACTCATCATGCCCTACCAAATTCATGGCTACAGTTTGTAAGCAAGTCGTGTATTGCCGCCGTAATTTCTATTGAGATGAAATAAAACCAGTGATGCAGTAAAGTTTTTTAAGAAGAAACTGAAATTGTGGGAAAGAGGTAATGAAAAGCTCTGTCTTTTGTAGTTTCTGATCTGAGTTCAGAGTGGTCTGAATTAGTGAGCAAAAGGGAAGCTATGAGTCTTTTCCTTTTTGAATGTCATTATCTTGCTTAGATCACTGAAACTTCGATGACTTAGCAATCACCATCCAGTCCAGAAGTCAATTAATAAATAATTACCAGAAGGCATTGGTCAGCCTTAGACAGCTGTAGTTGTCACTGCTATGCCTCATCAACAACAGAAACTTTTATTATTAGGAAAGAATTCTGTCCAGCTTGGATAAGGTGTCCCATGTCAGTCCTGAGGCAACTACTTACCTTGTGTGCAAGCCAGGATAAGCTTATATAAAACTGATAAAATTGATTATGCTGATCTGTGGTAAAACAATGGCCGAAAACACAGATTTCTGCAAAATGCTGACCAGCTTCCCTCCTTCTGTGTGACAATGCAGCCCTTCTAATGATTAATATCCTTAGATGATCCCACTACTGAGGTCAGCTAAGGTCAGTGTTAAACAGCAGCCCAGCATCAGTGGATGCTGAATGGTTGTGATAGAATCTTTTTGTTAGATTTAATTTAAGCAATGGTTGGTATTTCCCCATTTCTGTTATAAACATAGGAAGAAAAAATCAAGCAAAGTATTATGAAAGAAATGATGGGAATCCTCTTACATATTTATGAACAAATGATCTGCTTCTATCCTTTGGCATGTCTGAGCTGTCCACATGCTAAACCTTTGGTAGATTCAGTTTTATTCTGCAGAAATTTCTCAAAAAAAAAAAAGAAAAATTTCATGGGGATAAAATAGAAAAATGCCACTTCCAGACGTCAGAGCAATCCTGATTAACTACATTAGTCATTCTTTGCTAGAAAAAAATAAAAGGAAACAAGTGTGGAGTGCACTGTGCCTCATATTGCCTCATGCCCGTGTTCATGTAGAGTCCCTCCCATTCCCAGTGGATGTCTTGGTGTTGCTCCTCCAGCCAGCCCACTGGCTCTCCATGAACCCCTATGGCTAATGCTGTACCTGTAGGTGAAGATGTATCTGGTCTGTACCTGTAGACCTCTGGCAGTAAATCAACCTGTGTAAGGCTTTGATGTCCATACAAAGACACATGGACATCAAAGTATGGTATAAACCATGATATTCAAACTTGTTAAACAATGAAAAACATTGCTGCTTTGTGCCAGATTAATACAGGCAGATCCTTCCAGTTGTTATTTGGCTGTTCTGAGTACTTGGCTATCATCTGTGCCTCTCTGCTGTGTGTAGCAGGGCTGACAGCTGGGGACAGGAGTCACAGCTTCACTTATCCAAATCCAGAGGAAGACACAAATCAGGCTTCCAGCCCCTGAAGGCTTCTCATTTCCTGGCTGTTAAAACAGAAAAAGCATTCACACATAGATGGCAGGGACAACCTTTGGAGAGAGAAAGGCAGGGCAAGCTCTCAAACCTGGTCGAATATCAAACAACTAACTATCATTCTGCCACATGAACACACAGAGCTGTTGCTGTGCTGTGCACAGACTCGTGACTGCCAGCCATGTTCTTACCCCTGGCCTAGGCAGGGCACGCACACGTGTGCATGCAGCCTGGCAATTGCCTCTATCATGCACTGTGTGCGTTCCTCTTGGCTCCATATAGATTCATAATGGCCAGAATACTTTTGACAGACCTGAGGCAGAATTCATTCTTTTCATGCACAGAATATAATTAAGTCCTATTTGGAAGAAAAAATGTGGGTTTTTTTTTCATGGATGTTTGTTTATATACTAAATGCAATATTATGAGTTCCTTGAACTGAATTTGCTAGAGGAACTGCACTTATTTGCTTTCCTTCTTTCCTTTGCCTCCAGCTGCCTGTTCCAGAACAGAGACTCTCATTCTTGTCTGTCCACCTATTATAAAAGCATAGTCTACAGGAGAGTATTTATGCAGCAAATGGTACTGCTGCCCTCTACTCGTTGAAGGAAGCATTACCATTTCCTTATTAATCAAGAGCACAGCTCAGTTTATGTCCCAAATCACCTTTGTTTTCCCTGAGTCTAAATATTTAATCAGAATTTTTATCTCACTTGCACTATGCATCCACCAGACAATCCACCCACGTGTTCTCTTTTCCCTTAGCCACAGCAACACAAAACAAGGAGTTGCATGAACATTACAGTTTCCTATATCTTGATGGGACTAGGAGTAGCTAATAAGATGCCAACTCTGTCAGAAATGTTTCCTGCAGTTGTGCCATTAATAATGCATCTGTCTCACGCGGATTATTTTTGCTTCTGTTGTTGCTGAGCTCTTACTACAGTGGGGACCTTCATTTGGCGGACAGCCATTGCAAAATTTACCTATATGATATAATAATATATAATATTATGTAATAATAATCTATTGTAAACCTAGCTCCTAATTTATTTTTGCATTCATCTTTGAGAGATCTTTGAGTTTCACTGGGGTCCTTAACTGTGATGAAGAGAAAGTTTTGTTCCTGTATATCCAAATCACCATGACTCAAAATTTAACTAAAATTGAAAGACTAAATACAGGGCTGTTGCTTGCTCACCAGGAGTCTCCAACACCTACATTCCCTTTGACATGAGCAGAGGGCTTTTTCTGCTGTCTGATGTGTCTTCATGGTGCTTCTGTGATTAACCTGCAGTTGTGAGCACTTTGCTATCTGTGTGTCTGACAGGGGAATTCCACACTGAAAATTTTCTCTAGCACGACTTCAGTTAAAAAAACCCCTTGATTTTCCAATTTTCTTTTTGCAATGATTTTTAATTTTTCTGCCTGTCTGATTCCTTTATGGAGTGAGTACTGAGGACATGCCTAAAACATTTAAGGGGTGTTGTTTCCAAGTGTGTCCTTGCTAAGCTTTTCTCTGTCTGGGGATTTGCTACATATAAAAGGTAATACTGAGCTGCAACGGTATCTTGGAATTAGCCTGTTTGCAGATACTTTGGTTCTGGCAATGTCTGTGCAATACATCAATGTAAAGAAATAAAGATGACATTTTCTGATTTACAAATGTAGTCCTCCTTAGAAAAGTACCTTGATTTTTCCTATTATGCTCTTTTCAAATGGCACAAAATTGGTCTGTGTTTTAAAACGCCCTTGCCAAAAGTTTTATACATTGCCGCTTCCTTCTGGCCTCCATAAATGCCATTACAGCACCCAAAGGAATACTGTGGTCTGGAAGCACTTCTAAAAGCCTAACAACAGAAGGAATATGTTAAATCCTAGAGAAGTAGGAATTAATGAAAGCATCCCACATCTTCCTTTTTCCTCTATCTTGTTTTTGAGCCCTTTACTGCAGGGACATGAGTTCCAACTGATTTTTGAACCTGCTTGACTCATTCTTCTCTTGGAGCAGTGTAAAGGGCTGCAAACAGAGCAGCTCTGGCTTAGTCCATGGAAGCAATGATGCACTTACCATGAGGCATCTAATTCACTCAGGGGATTATTGTCTGCTTAAGCAGTGGAGGGGATGGCTGGTAGAAATTTAGATGGTGATGTTTCAGTAAATGCATCAATAGCCTGTGCATATCTATTTGCTATTAAATTGTTTGTCAAAGAAAAGAAACTGTATAATACCAAGTGATGCCTCCAGCTGGCACTGGTCAGAGTCTCTACAGAGCTACAGCTACACTTTACTATGAAATTCTCATGCAGAAAATTATAAAGAAATTCAAATGATTATTTCAGAGAAGACAACTTTTTATTATGATTTATTTCTAAATGTCTCTGCCTCACTTGTGTGGTATTAAATTTAAAAAATATTTTCCTTTTAAGCCCTCTCATGAGTAAATTTATTTTTTGACTGCCAGATTGAGTGATCTAATGCATCTTTCACACCTAAAAATGCTGAAACAGGGTCTAGTAATAGCAACTCTGGACCAGGGTTTTTAAAGTGTAAATACTTTGGTATATACATTTCAGAAAGCTCTTAAAATAATAATTTCGTAGTAGCAAGATTTATATTTGTCACATGATGTGCTAAATTATGTCCAAATTTTAAAATTAGTCTCAGTTGATTTGTAGGATGTGTGTTAGCAATTAGTTTTATCAATGCTTTTGAAAGAAAGAGTTGAGATAGGCATAGAAATAAATTATTATGGAAATCAGGAATACAGAAGTAAACAGTTGAAAGAACTGGCACAATATTTCATACTTGAGACATCTTAGTGATCCAGGAGTCTTTTCTTCATGATAGAAAAGGCTGGTGTTTCTGCCCTATTAATTGGAATGTGGCTGTTTTAACTGCGAGACCCAGAGCTCCAGCAGGAAAAGGGAGGTGAGCAAGTGCGGTCTAGGCTGAGAGGAAAAACCCACCTCTGCCAGGGGGTTGCTGTTTGATGCAGCAGCTGACCCAGGTGAGGAAACTCTTGGCTGATTCTGAAGTTTTATTTTCATCATTTTCTGGCAGTTTTATATGACCTGTATGCATACCTCTGTCCACACACAGAGAAAAGAGAAGAGGAAGAGGAAGAGGAAGAGGAAGAGGAAGAGGAAGAGGAAGAGGAAGAGGAGGAAGAGAAGAGAAGAGAAGAGAAGAGAAGAGAAGAGAAGAGAAGAGAAGAGAAGAGAAGAGAAGAGAAGAGAAGAGAAGAGAAGAGAAGAGAAGAGAAGAGAAGAGAAGAGAAGAGAAGAGAAGAGAAGAGAAGAGAAGAGAAGAGAAGAGAAGAGAAGAGAAGAGAAGAGAAGAGAAGAGAAGAGAAGAGAGGAGAAGAGAAGAGAGGAGAGGAGAGGAGAGGAGAGGAGAGGAGAGGAGAGGAGAGGAGAGGAGAGGAGAGGAGAGGAGAGGAGAGGAGAGGAGAGGAGAGGAGAGGAGAGGAGAGGAGAGGAGAGGAGAGGAGAGGAGAGGAGAGGAGAGGAGAGGAGAGGAGAGGAGAGGAGAGGAGAGGAGAGGAGAGGAGAGGAGAGGAGAGGAGAGGAGGAGAGGAGAGGAGAGGAGAGGAGAGGAGAGGAGAGAGAGGAGAGGAGAGGAGAGGAGAGGAGAGGAGAGGAGAGGAGAGAGAGGAGAGGAGAGGAGAGGAGAGGAGAGGAGAGGAGAGGAGAGGAGAGAGAGGAGAGGAGAGGAGAGGGAGAGGAGAGGAGAGGAGAGGAGAGGAGAGGAGAGGAGAGGAGAGGAGAGGAGAGGAGAGGAGAGGAGAGGAGAGGAGAGGAGAGGAGAGGAGAGGAAGGAGAGGAGAGGAGAGGAGAGGAGAGGAGAGGAGAGGAGAGGAGAGGAGAGGAGAGGAGAGGAGAGGAGAGGAGAGGAGAGGAGAGGAGAGGAGAGGAGAGGAGAGGAGAGGAGAGGAGAGGAGAGGAGAGGAGAGGAGAGGAGAGGAGAGGAGAGGAGAGGAGAGGAGAGGAGAGGAGAGGAGAGGAGAGGAGAGGAGAGGAGAGGAGAGGAGAGGAGAGGAGAGGAGAGGAGAGGAGAGGAGAGGAGAGGAGAGGAGAGGAGAGGAGAGGAGAGGAGAGGAGAGGAGAGGAGAGGAGAGGAGAGGAGAGGAGAGGAGAGGAGAGGAGAGGAGAAGAGGAAACTTAATAGATCCAATCAGTACTGAATATAGGTTATTTCATAAAATCCATGGGTGCCTATGGTATGGCACTGTACAGGTCAGTTAAAGATAGTAGTTTCAAATGTTTGTTTTGCAATATAAGAACATAAGGCACAGAAAGGGCATCTCTGAAGGCATGGGAAGGACTTTACTGAGAATTGGAGTCTGGGAGGATAGGAAAGAGAAAAAATCATTTTGTATTTCTCTGTTATTATATTCCTTCCTCAGACATTTGCCACTGGAGACTCTGAGACAGCCCACAAGGCTGGAAGGACCTCTGCAGTGCCCCTGTCCATCTGGGCTTGAATGCTCATTCCCGGGGTCAAGGACCAAAGGAAGATGTGCAGGAACCATGGAAATTCCCAGTGGAGCAGCTACACACACTCCCAGAGCTGCCACTGAAGGTGGGCAGACAAGTACCAGGCTACTTGTCTTTGCGAAATGTCTCACGGTCAGGTTGGGCATTTTCTCATGTTCATTTCTGTTCGAAGACACGTGGCAAGAGCAGAGGCAGTAAGTGCACTACAGTATTGCTGGAAGGCTGTCACAGCCTGTGCCCTCATGGACGTAAGTCATCTTGGTTCTATCACAGTCTGTGCTCGGAGACAGAGAGAGAGAGCGAGGGAGGCAGGGAGGATGGATGCTCCTCACATTTTTGCCCATTCTGGAAACACTATTCCAAAAAAGCGTTTTGTCTTCTAAGGCAGGCTTCGGATGGTGATTTCTTAAATGTCAGGGACACCTGGTGGTGCTAAAGGAATCCTGCCGAGCATCCAGCTGATCCCAGCGTGCCCTCTGGGAGCAGTGGAGGGTATGAGAGAGCCCGTGATGCAGGACAGGAGGGAAGGGGCCAGAACGGCCAGAAGCAGCCATCAGCTCCTCGGCTACTTTTGTTTGCAAAGAGGCACGATAACAATTTGTTATGGAAATTAATTTAAAAATTTAATTTCTATAATTTTTAATCATTAAGAAAACTCATTATAAATTGATAACTGTACTTATTTTAGGCATGGACAAAATATAGACCCTAATCTTCTGCAGCTGCAGTGAGTCATGGATATGAAAAACACAATTAGTACACAGTTCTTCTGTGACCAGCCAGGATAATAATGCTGGTATTTCAATGTCAAATAAACGTTCTTCATATTGTTTGTAATAATTTCACACATGAGGAGAAAACATGGAGCAAGGCTCTTCAGGTACCTGCAGAAGTTGCAAAAGGCTGACTGTTTGCCACATGTTTAACGCTGGTGAGGGGACTTTAGATCTGGCATCAGAAAGATTCCCCAACCAGGAACAGGAATAGAGGGTCCCTGCCTTTGGCCAGGAGGAGGAAAGGGAGGATCAGACATACTGGACTGTGTGGATTTGATGGCCTGGCACATCAGATGCACAGAAGTATAAAGCTTTAGTGGATACTGGTGCACAGCGTACACTGATGCCATCAAGACACAGGAGTGCAGAACCCATCTGGATCTCTGGAGGGATAGGGAGCTGCCAGGAACTGTCTGTATTAGACACCAAGGTGAGTTTAACAGGGACAAGTGGGAAAAGCACCCCAGTGGGACTGGCCTAGAGGCCCCTTGTATCCTTGGAATCAACTGCCTCAGGAGGTAATATCGCACCAGCAGAGATTCTCGAAATCCCATCCATGAAAATGTTCATTGACTGGAGAGGAAAGGAGCTGGATCTGCTCCCCTTTTAAGGGCCCCATATAGGTGAAACTCTGTTGCATTGCATTCCCATGCATACAGCTTAAACCACACATACATCCTTAAACCATCTCTATATCAAACATACATTTTCATTAACTACTATCTCATGTCCTTTCACAGACAGATAGTATATTCCCTTTAATGGCCTTTCTCCTTCCCTCCAGATCCATGACTTGGGCTCCATTCCGTCAGGATGAGTGGTCAGGACAGGAGAAACAGCATACTTGGTTGCTGGTCATCAGCCCAGCTCGGGTTGTCATCACACTCTTCGCTCCTCGCAAATTCATTCTTCACCAGTTCAGGTCATTCCTGCAACATACGACTGCTGCATTACCCACCAAGTACACCTGGGTCCTTGGGCAAAGACAATCCCATGAATGGGTTTGCCTTTTCCCATGGCAGGAGAAATCCACACCGACTTCCCTGGGCACTTCCCTATGTGTAGTATGGGAATGTTATCCCCTCTCACGTTGTGTAGGGGGTTTTTCTGGGCAGGACTAAAGTGGTTGGCAGTGGTTGTAGTGTTAACCAGCCAAGTGGCATCTGCTGAGTCTGCATCCCAAAGCTTCCATGCCCCATTACTTAATGCTTTTACCATAGTCTTCAGCAGTCCTTTATACCTCTCCATCTTCCCAGAGCGCTGGGGGAGATAAGGGACGTAATACATCCACTCAATACCACGTTGCCCAAGAGTTTATAAGGCTTTTTCTAAAATGAGTCCCTTTGTCTGAACTGATTCTCTCTGGGGTACCATGTCACCACAAAATGTATCCCTCAAGGCCTGAGATGGTGTTTGGAGCAGTGGCAATGGCTCACAGCCAGCCAGCCAATGCCTCTACCATGGTGACTCTGTAGCTCTTGCTGTGTAAGGTGACACGATGTGTCCTAGCTCTCACCAGCTCCGTAGGAGTCTTTCCTTGTCCCCTTCATACAGAAATCAAAACAACATAGAATAATCTTTCAACCGCATCACAACTCCTGTGCTAAAACCAAGTAGACAATCTCTTTATTCTCAGATGAGTAGGTAGCCAAGCAGAACACCCATTCATTATCATCAGACAACTTGCCTCCCTCACCTACTCCATAATCCTCTTAATCCTATTCCTGTTGTTGGAGCTTTAGAAAACAAGTTACTTAACCTCTAAAACTACTCTAATAGTTTATAAAAACTTTGGTCTTGTAAACCAAAGATTGAAGATTATACCTCTTCTTAGAGTTCTTTCCCTTCAGAAAGAAAACCTTTATCTACAACTCCCAAAGCTGCTGTTTTAAATTAAACTACTTTTTGACTTCTCTCTACCCTAAACTTCACAAATCGCTCCCCAAGATAGCTCCCATGAAAGTTCTAAGACCATAAAAAAATTAGCAACAACCCAAGCCTGCAACCAAAAACCACCCTGGTCCCCATGGATAGAACACAGCTACACCAATAAAATCCTATCACACAGAAAACACACCCCCACTATCAACGGTGTCTACACCAAACCACCACTCAGAACTACTGGAATCATAACCAAAGCTTTTCACATGCCATACTCAACAAAGCCCCCCAAGTGTCTGGAAAGGGGTCCACTGCCAGAGACAGAGTGAACAAAACCCACTAATATTCTGCCCAAATATGCTAAAAACAGCACCAGAGACACAAAGGAGATACCTGGACTCATCAGCCACCCACACCCAGCAACAGATGCCAATACTAAACCATAATAATAAGAAGGATTGGACACAACTGCCAATTCTCCTAAAATAAAGCATGCACCCAAAAATATAACAAAATTTCTCATAATAATTTCTGCTTAGCCTTCCTCCAAGACTTATGGCTACATTACATTAACAATGATTTTCATTATTATAATGCAAAATCTCCATTTTGCAGCTGGAGAAATACAAATTTATCAGAAACCTGTTTTATGTGGTGGATTGGGTTTTTTTTTTTTGGTTGGGTCCCCCCCTCTTTCCAGTGTAAGTAAAATTATAGGGCCGAAGAGTTCTGCTTTCCTCTGGGCAGAGAGCTCAGGCATGGAGGGGGTCTCAGCTTGTGTAGGCACAGCCACCTGCTGGCACACTGAGAGCCTGTTTTGAGAAGGGTCGAGGGTGTGAACAAGAATAAATGTCATGATGTAAAGAGCTGCAGACAGCGTGTCACAATGGCCACGAGAGGGCAGAAGCATCCCAAGATTAGGTCTCCAGCCCCTAGGCGCCTTTCCCTTCCCTGGATTTCTTTTACATTCAAATTCATAAAATACTCTTTGAACAAAAAATGTAAGTATATGACCTAATGCAATTATGACCAGATGTATTATCAGCTCAGTCCTAAACAAACAAATAAAAAATGCCAACAAGCCTGAGTTGATTTTTGTTTATGGTCTGATGGAAAAATCAGTTTTCTTGGGAAGGAGGGGCTTCAGGGTCTTTATAGCATCCTTGCTTCCTCTCTCACATTTCTCTTAATATCCAGTTGCAAGTCAAGTTCTGTCACTCGAGAAAAGAGAAAATGAAAAAAATATGCAAATTTCTTCAGGTACAGTAGTCTTTAAAACATTATCTCCCCTTGCCATTCTTTGTTTATTCATGTTTTGGTTATGATACCAAGAGGTTGTTTTTATGTATTTGACTTTAGTTATGTAAGTATCTTTGTTAATTCCACTGAGGCCATAATAGTAAAGCAAAGATACAAGAATTTTTGGGATTATGGCCTAATGCACAGATAACGCCCGTCCTGGAAATCTCTCTATGCACAGCAATTAGCTCCAAAATTGTTTCTAATTACTTCAAAGAAGCGTGATGAAATTGTTCTCTTTCCATCAAATTACATAAATCTCTGGTTTTAAAGCTTAAATCCAAATTTGAGTCTGCTCCTTCCTGCCAACAGCTCTGGATCTGACAGGCACACAACATCCCCCCCTGTGCACAGAAATATTCTCATGAGCCCTGCTCTGCTGGCAGATGAGTTCCAGCAGTGTGGACGAGCCCACATGGGCAAGCAGAAACTCTGTTGGACTGGGCACAGAATCCGAGCCACTCCAAATAGTTCCAGAACAGCTCAGTGAAAAAATATGCCTTTACTTTAGAGGTCTGAACAATGACTGATTTTTTTCCATAATGCTGAATAACTAAGATGAAATATGTATTATGAGCAAAACGTGTAGTGACCATTTTTAGAAACAATTTCATTTATCATGTAATGAAAAGGACAGACAGAACCCCTAAAGAACTTAGCTGAATTCCTTGCTTAATGTAATGCATGCCTACTGAATCAAATCCATCTTTTAACAGGGAAATTAATTTAAGGGGGAATTGAATAATATCAATACTAGTAATATAATAGTGTGAAAAAAAAATCTGTAGACAATAGCATGAAGGGTGAACAGAATCAGGAATAAACCCCTCTTTTACTGTCATTTGCATGTTCCCCTGGTGTTAAGAGATAAACCTTTGTACAGGCTAGACCCTTGGGTAGCCTGAGACACCAAAAATTGGGAGATAAGTAAATAACTTACTCTTTCATCAGTCTAAAGTGACTTTGAGTTCACATCTGTGTGACCTTCATTACAATTTAGAGGTGGCATGACATGAAATCTTAATTCTCTTCAAGATTTCAAACTGATTCATCTTGCAATGCACTAATGATGATGGTTCCTAGTTTCTAGTAATTAATTCTTAAATTAGAATTGCAAATATCACTAAAGACAGAAATTCTTTTGATGACAAAAATAGAGTTCAAAAATGTTCCTGGCAAATTTGAAGATGAAATTAAGAATAGGATGAAATTCAAAGGAAGCTAAAATTAAAATTATCCAAAGACATGCTATATGAGTGGGATGAATCATTCCTATTGATACAGGATGGGGAGCCACTTTCTTCAACAGTTTTGAAAAAAAAGCTCTGGTCAAGTATGGACTTTGGTCAACCATGTCATCTTACAAAAATGGGAAATGTCATCCTAGCTTGCAGTGCCAAGGGTAAAACTTGTAAAATATGTGAAATAATTTCTTCCAGTGTATTCTTCATTGGTAAAGATTCAGCTCAGGTACATTATTCACTTTTGAGTGTGGCCATACAAGAAATAGACCAGTGGGATTTGCTTAGTTTAAAGAACTGAGGATGAAAAAGAATATTACTCCTTGCTACGAGGTAGGAAGCAAAAGCATTGAAGGAGACTCACCCTCAAAACTGGGCTTTTATGACTCTGAAATGTAAAAAAATTACTGTGAAATGTAAAAAAACCCCACCAACCTCGAGATTCTGATAAGAAACTCCAATACAAAAAAGGGAAGAACAGTATGATACAATAAATTAATAAACAAACGTGTACGCATTAGGATGATAGAAAGTAATTAAAAGCAAGGAATGTATCTGTATTTTAGAAATCACTAAATGATGGTTAGTAGTACATTAGAGATGAAAATTTTGCTAGCTTCCCTGATATTCAAACATTAAAGCTTCTGAGAAGACCGAATAATTTCTGTGGCCAGTCATCTGATTATGAATTCATCCCTAAAGGAATGCTGTTTCAGAGGGAAGCTCTTCCTGCTTACCATACCAGTTATTGTATGGTAAGTGGGTCTAATAACATTGTTATTTGTAATTAAGCTCATTTTATGAACTATGCTTCCAGAAAATTCCAGCTCATCTCTTATTTCTGAAGAGTTTTATCCTGCTCGTCTCTTTCTGAGAAGCTTTACTTATGCTAAATAATGCCAAGGAAAGGCTTAGGTGATCTATAATTCTTACTGCTCATTGTTTTCAATATTCCTAAAGCTACCATTAGTTAAAATTTACTTCATTTGAGATTGAAGAGGATAGATATTGTACATGTGCTCTACAAATGACATAATAATGTTCTCTAAATGCTCAAGAGATGGCTGCAGGGAGGTGGGCTGGTATGACCTTGGCTGGCTGCCACATGCCTACCAAGCCATTCTCTCACTCTCCTTTCTCAATGGAACGGGGGAGAAAATATGATGAAAGGGCTTGTGAGCTGAGACAAAGACAGAGAGATTGCTTAGCAATTACTGTCATGGGCAAAAAGTCTTGAATGAGGAGGATCATATCAATTTATTGCCAATTAAAAATAGATTAAGATAGTAAGAAGAAAAGACAAACTAAAAGCATCTTCCTCTGACCCGTCCCACTTGTTCTGCCTGGGCTCAGCTCCAGTACTGGCTCTGCTGGCTCTCCCCTGAGCTGCACAGGCGATGGGAACTGGGCAAGTGGTCAGTTCATAACTTTCATCTGAGCTGCTCCATAACCCTCACTTTGTTTTCCTCCTCCATTTCAGGGTTCTTCTCACAGGTACAGCCCTGGCTGGGTCCCTCTCATGGGGTGCAGCTCTTCAGGAACAGCCTGCTCCAGTGTGGGTTTTGAACAGGATGAGGAATGATGGATGAACAGGATGATGTGATTAAATTGCCATAAGGAAGATAAGCGTTAGCCATCCATGTGGTGAGGCCAGTGAAACAGAAGGATCTCATGGGAAGGATATGGAATTTTGATTACAGGACAAGTTTAAAACAGAATGAAAATCTTCCTACCAAAATGGTTGCATTGCAGAGTAGGGGTAGAAGAGAGGGTCCTCTGAGATCCTTTTAATTCTGTGATCTTGCCAGGTTGAAAGAATTAGTTAATTGATGCTACATAAGGTAACTTTGCTTTAGGGGCAAAGCCAGAATCCGTGACTTTATTTACTGATATTTGCTTATTTAGTATTTTGTTATAATTTCTCTGGGGTTTTTTGGCCCCTTCTTTCTTACTTTAAGCTAGGCTTTTGCCCTTGTATAGTCCCTTACTTGTAAGCTATTATGTATTTGTCTCTCTGGAACTTTTATAGGGCTGTCCATGTCTATTACCATTCTAGTTTAGCTTTTACTGCATGTAATTGATAGCAATAGCTGCTTCTATCAGACTTCATGAAGTGTTTGGCTTTCTTTTGCTTTTTGGCTAAAAAATTCTGCTTTGGGGTTTGCCCTTTAAAATGTAGGATATATTCATTTATGTTTTGTTTGTGCCATCAGCATGGCTCTTGTTAACAAACAGACTGTTTCTGAGAGTTGCTATTTTCTGGTTATTGCATTTTTCCTCAGGTGCAGACATCATACATCTGAATATTGGGTTCTGACCTCTTTCTTTTAGGCTATCTACACAGGCTGTTAATGAGCTTGAATATTGCATTAAAGGCTTGATGACAACTCCCCAGAGAAGAGTAATCTGTAGATGGTGTAATAGCAAGTAAATATTTAAGTCTGTTCCCAAGACGCTCAGGCTGTCAGCTTTGCAAAGCAGGGAAGGCATTTTGCTCTCTGTGCAGTGTTGTGATGTCAGAGGGGGGAGCATTACTGCTGCCCATGTTCTGGTGTGCCTCCATGGCATCCCACATAAACCTCCAAGATGGCACATACCAGATACCACTAGCTACTACCTCTTTCCTTACCCTATCAACTCTGGGTCCACAGGAAAAAAAGTGGGAGGGTTCCCAGGTTGCAGCAGAGAACCAGGAGTGCTGACTGTGATGTGGGAAGTGCCAGCCTGGCAGCCTCTGCATAGCCTGTGTGAGCCTTGGTGAGTGAAGTAGAGCCCCAGCCCATGCCTAGGATTTCCAGGCTCTCTGGCTGTACAGGTGAACCAAACAATACAAGGTCTCTCCATAGCTGTATTTAAGCATCACATTCACATTAAAAAGAATATCCAAGGCAATTAAGTCTACTGCAGTGCTGAATTAGAGACACTAAATTCCTCAAGGCCAGGAAATTTAGATAAACTATAAACTTTTTTGAAACACAGACAATTTTACCTCTCATTTCCTGCCCTTTTCGTAAACACTCATAAAGGTTTCCCAATACACAGTAATGCAAACAAGATGATAATTTACTTTTGAAAACATCCTGGGTTTTAGAAAGCAAATATTATCATGCTGAAGTTGCACAGTGTGAAACCACAGCTGGCTGTATTGGGGTAGAAGGTTAATTTGGAACATCTGTAATAAACTAATGACCCCCTCAAGCCATGAAGAGAAGGTAGTGCACTTTCTATTCGTGTTAGTATTAGGGAATGAAACCACATTACTGGGAGGGGAGGGAGGAAGATATTCTGGAAAACTGTCATGACTCTCTAGCTTTAGGAAGATTGAGAAAATCTTTCATGTCTCAGTTTTAATAATGATCAAACTTTTGGTGTTTGAAAAGCTAAAGGCATCTGCCACTTGCTTTTTATTTAAGGGGAAGCAGAATGTAACAGAATTTGGCCTATAAAAAGTGAGGTATTCCTAGTCTTTAGGCACTCCTGCTAGTCCCAATCCCAAGCTTGCTAAAATTGGTGTGTGCAGAAGGACGAGAAAATCAGCATCAAAACTTTTTAGCATATTGGCAGTACCCAACACTGACTTTTAGAAATGGTATTGGAAAGGCTGTATAAGACACAAGATCTTATTTGTAGCCATCTGAGAAAGAGAGGCAGCTGCTTTAAATCCTGCTACTAACAACCTGCTAGGGCATACTGAGCAGCCTCCCCAATCAAATTAAAACCACTGCAGGAAGTAGAAGAGTTCATTTTACATGTTGCTAGGCTGTTGTTGCTTCACTGGAAACACCCAGAGCAAATACCACCAATGAGGGCAAGAACGGTGCACCGTGCTGTGAGACTGAGCTTTTGACGGTGCAGAAAACAACGCTTTCTCTACAAGCCTCATGGAAAAATAAGAAATTTAATCAGATCACATACTGACTACATGGTGAATATTTAGTCATGCCATATCTGACAAAAATATACACTCATACTAGTTTTCTTATGTCCACTGCTTTTTTTGGGATGAAGTGATTCCACTTAGGATTCAGTAATGAAGTTACAGTAACCACCATTTTAAATTGCAGTTTGTAACCTGTACAAGATATATTGTCATCTGACACAGCATAAAAATATTTTATTTGGATGCATAAATGCCTTTAGTACCCAGAACTGGAATGCTAGAAGATGGTGACTCTGGTCCCTGAATGAGCACTTTGAGGAAAGACAGCAAATGGAACAAGCTCTGACATCCAGTGTACACCTACACAGCTGCTCTACCACATGACATTTCTAAATGGGCTTTCCTACAACTGTATCTGACAAGTGATGAAAGCTGGATTGTTAAATCTGACAGTATCTCAGGTCTGTATCTCCAGGACACTTTTCGTTTAAAGGCTCTCAGCTTTTGGGTCTTCTTGAAAAGAACCACTTTAAAAATTGCACTGGCACATTAAACAAGTCCCCTTGTTTATCAGGCCCTATTTTCTAGAAGAAATCAAGGATTTAAAGATATCTGCCTGAGGCACCCAAAACCAGACCTGAATTCTTGGAAGGTGGATGTACAAGATCATTTATCACCTTCCTAAGAAGCACATAAAGTAAATAATATAAAATATATATGTGTAGCATATCATAGTAATGTATTTTATATAATATGCTATGCATGCATATATATTCATGTTCTTACATTTTGGAAACTCTGAATTGAATATAATTTGTATTTTCCAGTGTAGCTGATTTGGGGTCTGTATTTCAAAACTTTAATTTTTACCTGTGTGAGAATATGAAGTGCATACAATATCCATTGAATGAATGACTGCCTGCTCCTACCTTTCAAAATTCCAACATCCCAGCCACTTTAGTAAAAGCAAAAAAGTATTTATGGTAATCTGTTCCTTCAAAGACTCTAAGAACCATAACAACTCAATTTCCACCTGAAATAGGTGTGTGTGTGTGTTCATCTTCAGTAATACTTGGTCCAGCCATTTAAGGAATGCCTGAGACCCATCGCCCTGAGGCCCTGGTGTCTTGCTCTGAGGACTTCAGATGTGACCAACTCAGCAGATCTGAGGGACTATCCCATAAAATGTAGCACATTCCTTAGTATGACAACAGAAATCATGGCCTGAAAGTCCGTGTTCCTGCTGTCTGACCGTGGTCAAGCACCCTATTGTGCTCTCCATCTCTCTGTGTTTAGTTCTTTTTACATACAGTTTTGGAATGGTTTGGGTTGGAAGGGACCTTGTAGTTCATTCAGTTCCAGCCCCTTTCCATGGGCAGGGACATCTTTCACTAGAACAGAAAAAAGAAACAAAACAGAACAGAATGAAGCCCCATCCAAGGTGGCCTTGAACACTCCCAGGGACGGGGCATCCACAGTTTCTTTGGGCAACCTGTGCCAGTGCCTCATCAACCTCACAGTAAAGAATTTTTCATAGCTAACCTATATCTACCCTATTTCATGTATCATGTTCAAGAGGAAGAGTAGAGAATAACTATCCAAAATAACCTAGTTTAGTACTTAGGAGACACTAAAAAAAGACAGGAAGGGATAGACTTGGATAAAGAATTATCCGATGCTGTTCTATGTCTAATACTTACACCTTTAAAACCCTGCTTAGTTTCTACAAATGCTTCAATGTCTGCCTTTGCTGTTGGCAGATTCCCTGAATCTCTCATTCTGGAAGGTGAAGACCCACCTTCATTTTGACAGCATGTGCATGTCTGCCCCGTTGCTATACAGGCTTACAAGCCAGACATTTCTGTGACCATCTCTTTCAGTGGCACAGCTCAAACTCATAATTGTCTCAGCTCATGCCTGCCAGATAAAATACTGTATGGAACAGTAATAATGCCTTCTTTTCTCTGAAAGCCACCTAAAATATTCATCCTTCCTCTGACGTCCAAGTAAGCACATACTATGCCTCTTCTTGGAGAGTCCCCTGATCACCATGACTGGTTTATTGGGGACCTGACTATTCCTTTTATTTTTCATGGAGTCCCCACACTGCCCTTGCGAGACCAAATGATGCAGAGTAAACTCAGTATTTAGTAGCTCTAGCACCAAATAGGGAGGGCAGAGATACATTCTCCAGTTTCTACATCAGTAAAGAGTTAAATTTAAATATTTGACCATTCACCACCACAGCCCCTAAAATGTCAAAATATATACCTGCCAGACTCTGGGAGAGGTGTGCAAAGTTACAGCAAGTAGAAGAATTGATCTATACAATTTCTTTTTCAGAAATAATCTGCAAACACACCCTGACTTCTGCAAAAATGTTTCCCATGTTTAGAGCAAACTACATGGGTAGTGTGAATGAACAGGCTGAGTGTCAAAGCCTTGGATATAAATGAACATGCCTAAATATGTGAGACCTGAACAAGTGTTGCAAAATAGTTCATGAAAACTAGGACAGGCTCACTGTTACAACTCATCCTAGAAGGAGAGGGTAATCCTTGTTAATAGATCCATCGGGGTGGGTTAGAGTCAAATAACACTGAATGACCCATGTTTGTAAATATACACACGTAGGGTTTATTGTAGTGGAGTACTGCATCCAGTTTGGGCCCCCCCAGTGCAAGACAGATGTGAACATAACGGAGCAGAGCAAGACCAGCAGAGGGTTTGTAGGATAGCTGAGGGAATGGAGCACAAGATATGAAAATAGACTGGGAGTCAACCTGGAGTTGCTCAGCCTGGAGAAGAGAAGGTGAAGGGATCTTACTGCTCTCTACAACTCCTCATGGGAAAACATTGTTATAAACCTCACCATCTTGCTTTATGGAAGACTTTTTCAAAAGGAATGAGAAGCATTTTTCATTGCACAAGAGATAAAAAAAAGGATTTTTCTTCACACACTTGAGCCTAACCTTGCTAAATTTTCAATAAAACAAGGGAAACTTTACTTAAGATTAGAACAAAATACTAAACCTTGGAGTAGGACACCTGCCACAGCAAAATAATTTCTATCCCTCTTGAAGGTATCTTTATGCTCATTCAGGTTCTGACTTCATAGGTGATTTCTTTCATTATAAAGTCATTGTATCTGGTTTGATTAGATCATAGTTTATTTGACTTGATGGGTATTACGTATGGGTCTACAAAAGATGGATCAGTTTGGACAGGTGACACGGCTTGGAGCTCAGCCAAAAACATTGATACTTCTGTGAGCTGTTCTGTGAGATGTTCCCTTTGGATAGGCACGTACCATTCCCCTTACCAAGGCGCTGCATGATTTAATAAATATAGGGTATATTTACAGTATGTAACCAAACATGCTTTTTTCTCCAATTCTGAACTAAGGAGACTCAAAGTATCTTCCTCATTATCTTTGGTTCATGTTTACTGACAAGTAGAGTACGTAGCATCTATTAAGAATTACAGTACTGTGTTTCTCTTTTTGGTTATTAATTTTTTTTTAGTACTGTTTCTTGCCCATGTCACTATGCCATGTTTGTTTGTGAGCTCTTTAGGAGTAGCTTTCACTTACTCGAAGCTGTACAGGTGTTGTATAATGTATTTAAACCCTGTTGGTATGCACTAGCCAAACTCTCACTCAAGACCAAGATCCACACACCAAGATCCACACACCAGGATACAGTTAGACCAGGATCCACACATCAGGATCCAATTATTAGCTCATTAACCTCCCACAAATAGCTGTGGCTGCAGGGCGGGCATTAGCCCTATAAATCAAGCCCTAGAAAGAGCCAAAAGTTAAGATCTGCTGAGCTGCTTGTTCCTGGTTGCTGTGTGCTGCATGTGCTGGAGCTCTGCGCTGAGAAATTATAATCCAAGGATCAGAAGACTGCGAGCTCCGGCACATACAGGCTCAGATAGTCTACCCTCTTTTTCAATACAAACATTTTTTTTCATTATTTATAGAGCTAAAGCAAAAAATTTTGGGGGTATCACTTGTAAGTCCATCCTTGATGTATAATACCCCATTCTAGACTTTGTTTTCAAGAGTGATACAGGAAAATAAAAAGACGTCAAGAAAAGCCCATGAGGTCTAGAGAGCTGTGTAGAGAGGCTGACACGTTTGTTGTTGAGCTACAGGAAAGAGGAAAAATAAAGGAAAAATGATAGCAGTCTTTATATCTCTGCATGTTTGCTATGAAAAGGAAGGCAATGAAGTATACTTCATTTCAACTGAGGATGAGAGGAAAGCAATCATTTTAAATAGCAAAAAGAAAAACTTTAAGTTAGGTATTAGGAAAGGCTTTCTAACAAATAATGTAGTTAACACCGAAATAGGTCCCTGGGGAGTTTGCAGATCTTCACCACATATCTTCATCACTGGATGTTTTTAAAATCCATCTCAGGAGAACACTGAATTAACAGAATGGTCTCTTCAGGTCCTATTTAGTCTTCTGTGTCTCTAGTAGCTCCATCAGTACAGCCACAGGTACCACTCTTGTTCCCCACAAAATATGTTTCTGGGACAATTGGTGCACTGCAGTTTTTGCTGCCACTGCAGATGGGGCTGGCTCAAATGCTTGCTAGGAGCTATAGCTCCTTTCCTTGTGAGGTATGAAAACCTATTTAGTGATATCTGTGAATGTTTTGCGTCCCAAACAAAGGAATTATTTCAAGGACACTCTTCTCAAGTATTCTGTTGAAATTATATAACTAGTAGACTAAGAGGCAGACTAAGCTGACTGTAGATTGTCAAAAATAGGATGGGAAATCAGACAAAAGCCTGGGGGACAACTGAATCCTACAGGCCAGCCCTCTACCTGTTAGGTCTGTTGCATTTTGTTTCTTTTTCATTGTAAGTTTCAGTTTGGGTCCAAGCTGTGTAACTCTAAGACAGAGCCTCTCCTTCTCCCAGAAAGCAGAAGAACCTGGGACACCTTAGGATCATCAAAGAGCAGTTCCGTTTTGAATATGAGAGCTCTGACATGTGAGCATGGTAAGATGCCATTGGATCACATTCTCTGGAGCTGACTCCTTGCTCAGTAAACTCCCTTTCTCTGTACACCTCAAATGTTACCTGCTCTAACAATGACTGACATTAATCATGGTGGCAGTTCTCTGTTATTCCTGTTGCAACTAGACAGCTGGCATTGTTTGTGGATATTTATCTATCTGGGTTTGTCACTGGTCTCTTAACTGGTGGGTACATACTCTTGACAGCAGCATGTGAACTAGGAAGAGCCAAGGCCTTTTCTGCTTTCTGTACTGCCATGCTGGCAAGGAAGTTGAGGGTGCATGTGAAGCTGGGAGGAGACAGAGCTGGGACAGGTGACTCAAACTGACCAAAGGGATATTCCAGACCATATGGCATCATGCTCAGTATATAAAATGGGGGGAAGAAGGAGGAAAGGGAGGACATTTTGAATGATGTCTTTCCAAGTTACTGTTATATGTGATGGGGTCCTGTTCTCCTGGAGATGGCTGAACACCTGCCCGCCCATGGGAAACAGGGAAATAATTCCTGTTTTGCTTTGCTTGTGTGTATGGCTTTTGCTTTCCCTATTAAACTGTCTTTATCTCAGCCCACAAGATTTCCAGCTTTTACCCTTCTGGTTCTCTTCCTGGTCCTGCTGGTGGGGGAGTGAGTGAGCAGCTGCCTGGGGCTTAACCACCTCAACAAAATATTTGCAATGAGTCCGCTGGGACCCTTCTGCCAAAACTGATCAAAAAGTCAATTGGGACTTCTGCCAAAACCAGTCCAAGTCTAATTGCTCATGGCAAATTCAGTATATTATTAAACACAAGGACAACCAAAAAAAGAGAATAAAATAAGCTAATATTGTTATAAAGCAAAAAGCTCTGACATATGCCACCAGAAAAGGAGTTTGCATCTCTTGGAGATGTTGCTCTCCTTAGAGTCATATAATAGTTTGGGTTGGAAGACACCTTGAATATCATCTAGTACCAACCCTCCTGCCATGGGTAGGGACACCTTCCACTAGACCAGGTTCTTCAGGGCCCTATCCAACCTGGTCTTGAATATTTTCTGGGATGGGACATGTAAAACTTCTATGGGAACCTGTTCCACTGCCTCACCAGCTTATTAGTGAAGAATTTCTGTCTCACAAGATCTAATAATGCCTGATGCAGTAGCTCACAGGGACTTCAAAGGTGCAAGAGTGGCATAGCTCTGGCAAGTGGAAGAAGGAAAAGGGAACAATTTTCCTATTTCAGAACCTTTGCTTTCATGTTCCCAAAATGATACATCAGTATGTAATCTCAATACCAATGTTTCCTCTGACATTTTTTTTCCCTTTCTTCAACTGGGACAAATACAGTTGCAATGAATTCTTCTTGGGAAGAGAAAAACATTACCTCCCAATCTATCTGAAAGGTGACAGACCCTTTTCTACCAATCTTGCAAAGTCAGCTTCTGAAGGAGGTGCAATCCAGGGAGGGTGAACAGCAGTGCCTCTTTGTACAGACCAGATGGAGAGAGAAAGGACATGGGACATTCACATGGATTCTGCAGCTGGCAGCAACCAGAAAAGTGTGAATCTGGTCAGTTTTCTTTGGTCAGTGCCTTTAGAGAGATTTGGCTCTGCCAGATTCATTGCTGTCCTATTTTAAGGAGGATTCTTGTTGCTCCATTCCAGGAAAGCATTGTTTTGCTGTCTGTTCAGCATTCATTACTTTACTTCCAAGAGAAGGGAGGAAACAACAAACCAATTTCTTCCATTCATTTTCCACTATTTTTAGCCCTAGGGTCAGCTTTGGCATTCAGGGAGCAATATGCTTTGTGACCTAAAATACTGGGGACAGCAAACAAAGTGTAATCCTTGCTGATCGTATTAGTAGCTTTCTTTTTCAACAAGGAAAAGACTATCAGCATTGCTTACATACATTGTGAATTCCATCATGGATTTCTGCACTTCTCTATCATCTCCCTTTAATGAGTTCATGGTCTTTTAATTCAAGTGAATGAAGCTGGGCATGACAAGCATTGGAAAGTGGGAGGAAGGAAAAAACTGATGTCTGCTCTTGTGAGCAAGTTATTTTGTATTATTTACACACAACACCACTGAAGCGTCTCACTCATAAAATGGAGTGGGAGGTATTTATGTGTCAGGAATGGTAAATGGTTCTCCAATAAGCTGAGGCATTTATCACAGTGACATTTGCATATGAGATTGCCTCACTTTTTCTGTTTGTATAATTTCATTTTTAAACAAACAAACAAACAAAAAGTTTCTGGTTGTTACTAAAATCTTTACAATGCACAGACCATGATACCCTCTCCACAGATGCAGCATTGGCAGTGACAGAGAACATTCCTCTTCCTGCCTCTCACTGGTGCCAAGCACCTTCTGTCTGCCAATGGAAGCCTCTGCACAGAGGTGCCCGGTTGTTATTTTCCTTTATGTGGAATGTCTGAAGTAGGAAGGCTGAACAACACCTTGATCATGACAAGTCAGAAGAGGATCAGCATCTGAAAATAGCTGCCACACAATGCAGACCAATTATTGCTCCTAAATCTGACAGATTTTGCCTTCAGATGGGAAGAACATATCGACCTGTCTCTATCTGCAGGTGTTTTTCAGGCAGGGTAATAAGAGCTGGATCTTTCTACTTCATTTGCCAGTCAGTGCCAGATGTACTGATGCTCTCTGTGATGTGGGAATGTCCCTGATGAGGACTGGACTGGAGTCCCTACACTTGTCTCATAAAGCTCTAAGTTCTTCTGCTTTATCATGGGCATATGGGGCTGCCTTACATTTTGGAAGGGTGAAAACTATTTGAAGTTGTGCGAAAAAGGTAGAAAATGTGTAGACAAAAAAAAAATTCTTATGTATCTTCACAGGTTCAAATTCAAGAAAAGCTTCTTGAAAACTATTAGCTTATGGAATATTGTCTCCAAGAAGTGTGATATACATAATATTATGCTGGGCATTGTCCTCCAGAGTGATTAGTGAGGTGATCCTCTTTTCTAGCTTTTAGTGTCACTGTATTTGTGAAGTGTTTCAACATATGTAGAAGAAAAAAACCTATGTAGACACTCCAGAGGTGAAAATAATGCTTCAAAATATTTAAAAGAAAAATTATTTTAAGACACTTAATGAAAGACTTCAGGAGTTAATTTGGCTCCCTAGGTGTCTACTTCTCACTGTATTTTTAATTATTGTTTGTATAATGCCATCTAAAGATAAAAGAAGCTGAATCTTTGATGTAGCATTTTTGTCTTTCAGTGTTTGGAGAACTGAAATCTCATTATTTTTTCCCAATTGTATTTTCCAACATGGAAGTCCCAGAACCTGTAAATAATTTACACTCCTTTTGAAGTTTCTTTATCAGCTTCACTTCAGCAACATTCAAACAGAGATCAGAGGCAAGATGAATTTTCTTGTGATACCCTTTGACTGTAAGGTAACATGCTGGAATGTTTGAAATGCGATATAAATGTTTCAATTGTTCAAAACAAAGTTCAGCATGGCAATGCTCACATTTCAGTCATTATGTTACCTCCTTGCATTTAAAAGTTCCTTGCATCTTTTAAAGAAGTGAACTAAATTTCACAAGTGCTGACACATTAAACACATATTACACCGCTCTGAGAGATGTCTTCACTAGCTTTGCCTCACTGGTAAGCAAAATTAAATGGCTGATGATGACCCAAATTTGGCTCTCACCCCAAGTCTTATTAAAAAAAAAAAAAAATCAACCAAAATGTCAGAAGGCAGTAACACTTAATTTGGTAATTTTTAAAATTTCACTTCCTGATGCAATTATAACTCTGTACTATACCTTCTCCCTCTTTTCTTCATTAAGGCAGTTTTTTATTTTGCATTAGTATGGTGAGATTTCACTGCCTTCACTGATTTCTTTCCCTGCAGAGCCCTCCTACAGACCCCTGAGCTTGGTGAAACCTCCTTTACTGATGTTCATGGTCTCCATTCAGCATTTTTACTTTTTCTGTTCCTTAGAAAATTGAACACTATCCTTTCAACCCAGCAATAGAGCAGAGCAGTATCTGACAGTATGCCCTATCTGCACTCCAAATGTTCACTTTAGCACTTCAGCGCTTTAAAGCTTACATCTCTTAGAAGATTGGGTTACATGTCAGAACATGCCAGTTATTATGTCACAATCTCTGCAGTTCCATTCAACTACAGCTTTCACCCAAATTGTATTTAGTTCTGTCAGTTTTCCCTACCAGCCAGATCCAAGTCTAAACAAAATGCTCTAAAAAAGGCTTGTGAAATGGAAATTTGTATTTAACATGGTTCTTAGCTTCCTGTAATGTTTTCCCAGTCTGCATCTGAGTAGTGAAAATCCACTCCCTTCTTCCATTATTACTATTTACCCTCCTATTAACTAAGTCTAGTAGTTGCTATAAATGCTTCAGTTACTGCTCCTTTCATAGCACATTCGTGGCAGATCTCATCATGGCCATAGCTCCTGCTTTTTCTTCTTTTTCCTCTTTTTCGTCTTTTTCCATGCCAGAACTGTCTCAACATTTTTACTTCTGCCCATGGGATATTATTAGTTTTTTCTTGTTGTTATTTGCCTCTAAAATATTCTAGAATTAAATAATCCTATTCCTATTATTTTGTACAGTGGGCAAGTAATTTGAACTCAATGCTAAAACCAAAGAACTCCTGAGATCTGAGTTCTGCCACAAGCTTAGAACCTGGCCTTTGGTCAGTATTTCAGAATGTGTGAAGACCTCCAAGCCAGACCCAACCTGTTAAAACCAGCAAGGTGCTGTGCTGGCATGGCCATTCTGCACTAGAACCTCCACAGGCTTGTTCTTGATCCTGAACTATTGAGTGCTCACCAACATTTCTGCTTTTGGAGGGGCTCGTGGAGAGCATCAGCACCTGTGCTGTAGATACACTCATGACCTCTGTGTTCTAGTTTGTTTTTCCATTATAGCCTAACAATATTTGTAAAGCACATTGAAGGAATGCTCAATTAACCTTTGTGCTGTGCTTTTATAAGTGGGCCTTATTTTGTGAACCCTCTGCCTCACTTAGATAATTCCCCTACCTTTTCTCCTCTGCCCTTTCTGCCCCTTTTAGAGGGCTTCTGGGCAACCTCATTATATATTTATCCTCTTTTTCCCTAATGTGTGAAATAAGATGAAGAATTAACCTATTCAAAGAACACTGGCTCTTTCAAGTGTGTATCAGGAAAATGAGAATGTATTATGCTCTCCTGCTCTTTGAGAGCCCACCAGAGCCAGCTTTTCACAGGGAGGACTCACAGGTATTGGGAACAGTGTAGTATGACAATATAGAGAGACCATAGTATTTGGAGAAAATACAGCAGCAACAGCAGCTGTAGCATTTATGATTGAAACTGCCTGTTTGTGGTTTTTATTTTGGGGGGCAGGTGGGGTGCCAGGGATTTGAGTGGCAGCCCAGTTCTTCCAGGAGGTATGCCTGAAGCCGAAGGCCCCTTTAGCAAGGAGAAAGAACTGGCCCACCAGGGCTGGTAAACAACAATTGATCCCCTTTCAAGACAGAGGACTGATGTAGATAATTTCTTAAGGTTCTGTGCAGTGCTGTCTTCTTCTGGATATTTGATTATCTTAAAAAATTAAAGCCTACACATGTTTATAGTTTTGCAGGGGCATCTCTTTTGCAAACTAATTCTCTTGAGAACGCCAATGGAGACCACAAAATTGTCCTTCTGAAGGCCATATGCCCTCTTTCTAACAGTTTTAATTAGCATCTTGGTAATTATGTCATGGAGTATGGTTCTTAAACGTATGTTGACATTTCTTACTCAGAACTGAATTCACATTATGGTTGGTGAATATATTGTTTCAATGTGTCCAGAGTGTGTCAATGTCAAGAAATCAAATGTGCTGTGACGGGAGACACACTGCAGAGCTCATGGCTCTCCTTGAACAGATTGCAAGATCTAAGGACAGGTGAAAGGCCTGTTTGAATGGAGTAAAAAAGTAGCCTTTATTTCCATTAGAAATGTTTTACACTGTTAGAAGCTTTTTTATAGATATTTAACTCGATGACAAACAGAACTGGTAGAGACAGCTTTTCCTTCAGGTTTAGAGGACGCTACTGTAGGCAAAATCCACCCTGAACTTGGAATTCTAGCCTTACTGGCAGCAATCTTTTATTCATTCCTTTGTATCAGCTAATGTAAATTTGGGGTGGGAATAAATGTTTTCAAAAGCCAAGCCATTTCTCAAGTTTTTAATAATGTATAAGTACGAAGCATTTTCTGTTTTGCCTTCCTCTAAAAGTAGTGCTTCTTAAATTAGTGCCAGTTGCCAGATCCATTATGAATCTTTCTGTCATGTAACATGAAATAAACTGATTTGAAGCCATTACCTGAACATGCAATCTCCAAGACAAATGGTTCTGTAGCAAAATACCTAGAAGACTGTAATTGAGAAGGAAGGCTATATTATACATCCCTTACTCTTATCTACCCACTACAACAGTAAGGGGTCAGCTCCAGGGCTGCAAGAGATGCTTTGATGTCTGTGATAAATGTGTATCTCCACGGAGGAGTAGTAACTCCCTACCGACTACTTTGCCACCTCTCTGTCACCTCTTCTCCCTCAGCTTCTTTCTAGGCTGGGAGTGCCCGCTGCAGGCCAGGCTGCAAACACAGACAGCAGCCTCAGCCTCCCTACAGGAAGAACCACCCTCTGGGTGGGCTCAGGGGTGGGCCAAGCAGATTGACCTAGTTTGAGGAGCTAGATTTTGCTTTTGCTGCCCCTTCTGTTGCATTTTCAGCTCTCACAAATGAGATAAAAAATGACAAATTTTTCAAGACTTAGAGCAGCCAAGGAGCTGGCTGGGGCTCTCGTGGATAGTGTTGACTCCTAACAGGGATGAGTGCCCATCCTTCCCTTGGTGGAGACTGGGAGTGAAGTAGAAGGCAATGTTTTTTCTTGTATCTATGTTCAGGTACTTCTCTATTTGTCCCCTGTATCACAGCAATTTGTGTTGTCTGCTTGTAAAGCTGCAGTGCCAGCAGTACAAGGAGAAGCTCCTTGAACTTCAGAAGCCTTTTTGCGCATTAGAATTAAATCCTACATGAAGTTCAGGCCCTGAGTTGTTAGGAATTTGAGCACTATTATGGCTCATCTATGTGCTAATGATACTGCTTTTAGGAGAGTGTTAAATCTAAATCTCTTTTGTGAGGAATATTTTGCCCTCAAGTGATTTGAGGGTAATATCTGACTATTATTATTCTTGTGTGAGCATCTGTGGGGATTCAAGAGTTACACACAAAGTTACAAACTTAATTGGTCTCTAAATTACTTGGTACTAACTAGTTTTACGATGTTACGTGTGAGTGAGCCCTTAGTATGTAACAGCTGCTGATAGTGGGAATTTATAGCAATCAAAAGGGACGTAATCCACACTAAATTTGTTGGGCAGTGTTGCTGCCTCCTGTGATTACTGTGGTATATCAGAAGGTCAGCAGGGACAATGCAACCTTGAATTACAAAAATATCTTTGTTTGTCAAGCAGTAGAAATTGGTAGGTGTAAATCTGACCTCCAGGCTTCCATTGCTGATACAGCTAGACCCATTTCCACCGTGGAGAAAAAAAAATGAAAGGAAAACCCAGCCTCATCCTGACCATTTCTTGATGACTAAAATATGTTGATGTGGAAGTTAACAAAGAGTACAGTGTATAAAAGGAAACTTTGTTATTGTAATCTCATTTACCTCTGTAAACGAAAGTATGAGCTTACGTGCAGTAGGTGTGGCTATCTGGCTGGACAGATAGTATTGTAGTGCCTGTCTTCTCCTGCAGTCATTTCTGTACTTCTTTGCCCAGCACCACCTAACATAAAAGCCAACTGTCCTGACACAGGGGTGTGGGCTCCAGGCTGCTTTGCGTACATAGGAGTGCCTGGAACATTGGGCTACAGGCAGAGTCCTCCAAGTTCTTTCTCTCCTCTGTAGTGACTTACACGTCCTTCTACAGAGATATTTGCCTTCAATGTGGTTTGAGGAGCAGGTCTGCTTCCTAATGCCAGACTTTCGTAGAAGACATGCACCCAGGGAACCAGGACCTGCTTGGTTCACCCTGGGTTTGGCAGGTCAGGGAACCAAAGTTTCCCTCTTCTGGGTTTATGCTTTTAAACAATATATTGTAAAGAGCCCCTTCCAATATATTCTAAAGAGGAATAATACTTGCCCACCTTTGTGAAAGAAAAGCTTTCTTTCCTGAGTGGCTATGCTCACTCAGGAGGGGACGCTGGATCTGGAACTAGAGGAGACATCAGTCTGCAACATGGACTCAAGCACTCGTGCTTTGTAAAGGACTATTAGTTTAAGCACACATCTGTGTCTACTCTTTATTAATGGCCAATTCAAGCCACCTCCATTCCCAGTTTGATAGTGACTCCCTGAGAAACTGTCCCAGTACTGCCCAGGGGACCTGGGAAGCAAGATGGGGCAGTTGCATTCCAAGAAGTGAAATTGTCTGCTTGAAATTTAAGGGCTGTACTGCATTAATTTGCAGGTGTCAACATTTTTTGTTGAAAGACCAAGTGCAAACAAAATCAACATTCAGTTCCTGAATGAAAAGAAAGAAAGAGAGAAAGAGAGAAAGAGAGAGAGAAAGAAAGAGAGAGAGAAAGAGAGAAAGAAAGAAAGAAAGAGAGAAAGAGAGAAAGAGAGAAAGAAAGAAAAAGAAAAAGAAAGAAATAAAGAAAAAGAAGGAAAGGAAGGAAGGAAGGAAGGAAGGAAGGAAGGAAGGAAGGAAGGAAGGAAGGAAGGGTGGGTAAAATGCTTCTGACTGAATTCCCTTTTGGTGATTCAGTCCAGCCAGACTTCAGGTGAAAAATTCAGCATCCTTTGCCTCCTTTATGATATGCTGAACAGCAAGAGTTCATCAGAGAGAATGAACTCTGTCTTAAGACTGGATACCACATGTCACTGTGGCTGAATCTTCATTAAGGGAATTAATTGCCCTGTGTGATTGCAACCTGCTGCAATGAGGCAACAGTAGGTTTAAAATGGGGCTCAAAGGGAATAGCATGTAAGTGTATTAAAATGCAGCAAGAAACCAATATTACCATATCTCCTTAAAGTGGGAACTTAGTCTTCCTTTGCATAGATGAAAGATTTAAATGTGATATCAGGATGCAAAGCTAAAAATTGGTACTGCATTGCCCAAGGTATCTAAAGACAACATATGGTAAGTGGGGCTGTACAGATACAAGCCCATTTAAAATCCTTTTTGGCAGCAAGACTCAATTGTCATATTTTGTTAGGTCTGTTTTGTGAAGCAAAGACAGAGCTTATGTGCACATGCAGTGCAAGAAAGGATTTCCTACTATGCCCCAGGAAAACTGACAAACCAAACTATTCTCTAATTGAGTTGTGTTCCACCGTACTGAAAAATGTGGTCTTTTTAGCAAACAGCTTTAAAGCTAATTAAAGAGCATCTTTGCTTGTTTTTAAGAATAATGTTATACAATCGTGTCTGCATTTTTAGCTGGGTGCTACAATGTTTGTCCATAGAAATAGCAAAAATCATGACATAATCTTTTTAAGTGGTCTAGATATTTTCATGAGAAAGCCAGACACAAGGTGAGCAGGACAGCTGGCAGATCTCATTCAAGCTCTGCATTATTGTTACTGAAAGACAGAAGCACATCTAAAATATTTGTCTTACAGAAGAACTTACAGAGCTATTATAAAGCAATTTATATCCAAAATGTATTTTGGGGGAAGAGGAAGAAACAAAGCTTTGTATTTTGTAGTATCGTAATTAAAAGCTTGAGGAGTGGTGGCAAACAGAGTTACATCCAGCTGGTGGCTGGTCACCAGTGATGTTCCCCAGGGTTCAGTGTTGGGGCCAGTCCTGTTTAACATCTTTATCAATGATCTGGATGAGGGAATTGAGGGCACCCTCAGTCAGTCTGCAGATGACACCAAGCTGGGCAGGAGTGTTGATGTACTGGAGGGTGGGAAAACTCTTCAAATGGATCTGGACAGGCTGGATTGATGGGCTGAGGTCAGTTGTATGAGGTTCACTAAGACCAAGTTCTGGGTCCTGCCCTTGGGTTGCAACAACCGCCTGCTAGGCTACAGGCTGGGGGCAGAGTGTCTGGGAAGATGCCCAGTGGAAAAGGGCCTGGAGGTGCTGGTCAACAGCAGCTGAACATGAGCCAGTGTGAGCCCAGGTGGCCAAGAAGGCCAATGGCATCCTGGCCTAGATCAGCAATAGTGTGGCCAGCAGGACCAGGGCAGGGATTGTCCCCCTGTACTTGGCACTGGTGAGGCCACACCTCAAATCCTGTGTTCAGTGGAGCGAGTCCAGAGAAGGGCAACAGAACTGGGGAAGGGTCTGGAGCTCCTTATGAGGAGCAGCTGAAGGAGCTGGGGGTGTTTCTCCTGGAGAAAAGGAGGCCTTAGGAAAGGAGGTACAATAAGGGGGGACCTTATTGTACTCTACAATTACCTGAAAGCAGGTTTTAATGAAGTGGGCGTCAGTCTCTTCTCCCAAGGAACAGGACAAGAGGAAATGGCCTCAACTTGCACCAGGGGAGGTTTAGATTGGATACTAGGAAAAACTTCTTCGCTGAAAGGGTGATCAGGCATTGGAACAGTCTGCCCATGGAATTGGTGGAATCACCATCCCTGGAAGTATTCAAAAGGCATGTGGATGTGGCACTTGGGGACATGGTTTAGTGGCAAACAGGGTGATGTCAAGTTAAGAGGTGGACTGGATCATCTTAGAGGTCTTTTGAACCTTAATGGTTTATGATTCTACAAACAACAAATAATTTGGTGCTCCTCAGAAATTATTTGCAGCTTAAACAGTACAAACCATGCTGTTCCACAAACAAGGCAGTACACCAGAGGAAAATCAAAAGTGAAAACTGAAGAGTGATCTTTTTTTTCCTATGTCAAGCTTAAGAAATATGAATGATAAATTAATAGCTTGGAGATTGAGGACATTGCAGTGATTAATAGTAATTTTCTAGAACAAAATATAACGATGGTTTGGATGGCTTTTGCAAATAGAAATGCTGTTCTAGTGAACCTAAAACTCCTCCAAGTAGAGAAGAAGGTTAAAAAGTTCTACCAGGTAAAGGGGCAATTTCTCTGCAAGTATTTCTACAAAGACTGGTTTTGATTGGCACTGTCTTCAAAGGTAACTTAGCCAAATTCCTAGCTGAGACAAGAATAGGAAGTAATATTTAGCAGCATCTAAAGGAATGTATGGATGCTCATTAGTGTTACTTTCCTAAACTTGTTGAACATCACAGTAAAATATTTGGAAACCTGACTGGAAAATCTTAGTACCAGTAGCAACCCTCATTGAGCACTTTCAGGGAATGGCCAAAATACCATAAGACTGGTAAATGACAAACACAAAGAGCAGTTCTCAGAAGGCAAGTGGTTGTTCCAAAGAAAATAATTTCTTCTTAATGTCCCTGATTGACACAGCCTTAGAAAATGGCCAGTGGAATAAATCTACGGACATGCCCGGTAGGGAATGGAACATTCCTTGCTAGACATTTTAAAGAAGAGATTGGGTAAAGATAAACCCCCTCTTTGGAGGGTCACTGATAGTATTTTAAGCAGATGCATGGACTAGACTGTTTCCTGAGATTCTTTCCAGCTCTGTTGTTCTACAATTCTCATGCTCCATAGAATTAAACAAGTACAGAAGTCACTGTGGTTTTGAAAATGGTTTTATATTTTCATTTTCGTGAACTATTTTGTTATTCTCTGTTGCTGCAGATGGATTGACTGACCAGGCCACATTTACTATGTAGAGAAGTTTACCCAGCACATTTAAAATTTATCTGGATGATGAAAGATTAACGCTGTTTTGAAGTTACTTTATGGCTTCTGACACACACATCAATATCCTTTCAAAACTTTGGAGAGACTCTACAAAGAGACAATTCCATTATTTACACAACTGAATTAAAAAATCTTAAAATTACATTGCCTCTTTGGGATTTTACTTGTTTACTTAATGGGCCTCTTGACATAAAAGCATTTTTGGCAGACACATTAATAGTCACTGAAGTAAAGGACTGATTTAAAACAGCTGATTTTCTTTCCATCACCTCCTGCTGCAGCAGTGCAACAGTAGGCAAAATAGCATCGAGTTCACAGTACCCATGATGAAGCACGGTCTATTTTTTCCTCCAGACTTTAAAACCTCAGTGTGAAGTTGATTTTTCCATGTACTTCTAATGTTGGCATACACTCATATTCTCACCAGCCCTGGTTCAAACCCCTGCAATATGCTGAGGTAGTAAAAACATGGTCAAAGACTTCAGCCTTGAAGATGACACTAACATGTACATGTCAAAAGGGTAAAAAAAAAAAAAAAAACACACAAAAAAGTTTTCAATGCATTATGACGTACATTTTTATTATCCTACTTTTTGTGTTGGTGGCAAAGGTTTTTCAGAACCAACCAGTAAATGAATCCACTGAATTTTCATGCTAAAGTGGTAACAGTGTCTGTGAGGTACAAGAAAAAGCATAAGAAAAGAGACAAAATGTGTTTATTGTGTATTGTTGACCAGTAAATTCTGAGAACAAGGAGAAGTTGAAAAGTTCCAACAGCTCAGCCATGAAAAGGTGTAAGATTGAGCAGTCGGGAGTTCTTTTCAGCCGTGGTGAGAGAGGGAGCTGGTCGAGTATTTTAAAACCAGGCTGATGGATTAGCAAACTGAGCAAGAAATCTAGTGTGACCGCCAGGTGTGCATCTCAGAGGCGCGTGTGATGCAGAGGACCTGCACACACCGCGAGAGCCGAGCAGAGCCGCATCTGCCCGTCGCTGCATTAATCACTCATCGTTTCGCACCCCAGCACTCGCCCGTCACCGGTTCCGGCCGGCAGGACCCGGCCCGGGGGTTCCGCGGTGCCGCTGCCACAGCCTCCCCTCCGTGCCCGCGCACCCGGGCTCGCCCGCTGCCAGCGGGGCGCCACGCGCGGGGCCGGGGCTGCGGAGCCATTCCGCGTCCGCAAACAGCCCCCGGGCACCGAGAGGCTCCGTGCCGGCTCGGGCTGGCCCCGCCGCGGGGGTCCCGAGCCGCTGTGGCCGCCGCAGGAGCCGCCGGCCGGGAGGGTGAGCGGGGCCGGGGCGGGGCCGCCCCACAGGTGCTGCCGGCAGGGCGGAGCGGAGCCGCCCCGGCCTCCCTCCGCCGCGGGGGCGGACCGAGCCCAGCCCAGCGCGGGGGCCGGGTCGCCGCCGCCCCCGCCCCTTGCCGGAGCCGCCCGCCAGCCGCGCTGGGCCGGGCCGGGCCGGGCTGTGCCGGGAGCCGCCGGAGCTGGAACTGGTACCGGTGTCGGCTCCGCTGCCGCGGCCGCGCCCGCCGCTGCTGGGGGAGGCGGTGCCCGCGCCGCGCCCCCGCGCCCCGCCCGCCCCCGGCAGCAGCAGCAGCGGCAGCGGCAGCCTCAGCACCTCCGCCAGCTCCGCCAGCAGCTTCAGCGGCAGCACCATGGACCTCTCCTTCATGGCCGCGCAGGTGGTGCGCGACGGCGGGACGGGACGGGACGGGATGGGACGGGACGGGAACCGGGGGCGGCGGGGCGCGCATCCCTTCCTCTGCTTTCCACTCGGCTCCTCTCTGCTCCCGAGTTGCGTCGCCGCGGGGGTAAACCTGAGCGGCCCCGCGCCTTGGGGAAGGGGCGAGGAGGAGGAAAGAAGGGGAAAAAAATAAGGCGGCTGGAGCTGGCAGCGGTGCTGAGAAGTTGGCGGCGCAGCTCGGGGTGCAGCACCTGTTAGCGCCCGGCGGCGGGCCCAGCGCGGCGCCGCCGCTCCCCCGCCTGCCTCCGGGGCGCTGCCAGCGGCCTCGGGCTGGGCAAGGCGAGGCATCATCGCTCCATCCTCCGAGAACAGGCTGTAGATGAAAATCGGAGATGCGATTTTTCGGTTCTTTTCCTCCATTCCGTACTGCGATTGTATGTGCATCTGTGGTTTGGGTTTTTTTAAGTTGTTGTCTACGCATACAGAATCCAGCTTGGCGTGTATAGAAATACTCCTCTGTTTGCGTGAACAAATTTTTTAAATTGCAGCTTAGTTCTGGATTCCAGCTCGAGGCATGATCGTGGGTGTTGGTGTTCAATGTACTCATGCGTAATATACTGAGAAGTATGTAATGGCTATAAGCCACCCAAAGCCAAAAATCACCATGGTGAATCCAGGTGAATTAGGTTTTTAAACAGATAGTCCTGTGCTTGAGAAAAAGCCACACTCAATGACCATCCATTACCTTTTCCAGGATATATTCTTCTATTTATATGGTTACCGAAGTGTGATTGGTTTTTTTCAGGAATGATTTGAAACCAAGTTTGTGATTTTGCCAATAAACATTAAAAACAATAAACCCACCATTTAGAGGTGGAGTAGGGGCCAGGAGAGCCTTTCTGCACTGTTGCTGCACTGAGTGCTGACTTCAGCTGGTGGCGTTTGTTGGAAGCCAAATCTAATCCTTGCACTGTTGTTCTGTTTCATTAATGCAATGGCTGTTTTGTCTTGTTCCCTTCCTAGAGTCCACGTGTGAGGGGGTGTCAGGCTCTGCCTTTCTTAAGGTAGCAGTTGGCTGTCCAAGCGTCTCTTCCCTTTGGACGTATTTCTAAGAAATTTTTTTTAAGGAAAACCACAATGGGGAGGAGGAAAGCCTCCCCATTGGACAGGAGATCTTCCTGGGAACTGGAGTATTCCAAGGAAATTTCGTACGTGTCAGATCATTTTCCTATGGTCCCTCTCAGCACAATTAGTGAACTCCATGTGTCCTTCTTTTGTTCCCTAAGCACTGAGCTCAAGTGGGATGCCCCTAAGCACTGAGCTCAAGTGGGATGCCCTCATAGCACGGAAACAGAGGTGGAGCACAGCAGCAGGTTTTACCCATAATCACAATGGAGTGTGCCAAAGCTGGGACTAGTGCTGCCCATTCCCTTTCTGTACTCTCCCTTATTCTTGCTGTCCCATATTCCACATGACTTCTGCACTAATTCTGTGTGTTGGAAGAGCCACAAAGCACTGTTGCTTTGCTTCTCTCAGAACAGTTTCCAGTGCAAATGTATCTTACACTTACTAAGGTTATTAGTGCAACAGTTTACACTGAAACATTTGCTTTTCTCCCTGATCCTTTGGGGTTAATTTGTTATTTTCCTTTTTCACAAGAAGTGACAATTGATAGTTTTTTTCAGTGTGAGGTGAAGGCGAAGCAATACACCTCAGGAAGAAAGGATGGAGTACCTTGGAGCTGTGTGCCACAAAGCCCTTTGGGTGGTGAGAAGGTGGGAAGCAGTCAGGGCTGTCCGCTCTCTCCCAGTGGGCTCTCCCAGTGGGGGCACAGGGCTCACTGGGTCTGCATAGCACAGGGCATGTGGGGAATTCCTCCAGGGGGTAGTTGTGTAATTAACCTTTCATGAGGTGTAGGAGAGGATTTCCTGGGCTCCTTTTCTACTGAAGGAAATTAATCCAGTTGTTAGGTCACCGTGTATAGCGGATGCTGCACTTACCTCTTTTACTCCCTGTCACAGGCCTCTTGCACCTTTCTGAACTGTCAGCCCTCTCCAGTCCTGTCACCATAGTGGCATTTAACCCCCAGTGTGTCACTCCTTTAATTTAGGTATTGCTTTTCTTCAGCTTTCTTTTCACTGCTTTATCTTTTTGTCTTTTTTTTTTTAATCATTTCTGTAGCATCTCTGGTGGTGTGGTCCAGTGAGATGATCTTCAATAACAGATGTGTGAGAACATGAGAATTATTGACTTGTGCTTCCTGCTCATAATCACTTTTAAAGATACTCTGCTATCACTCTTATTAGCATCTTTATCATTCTCATTATCATCCACCTGCAGCAGGTATTGCATTTTAACTGATGAATACCAGATACATTAATATTTTGTAGAAAAATAGGTAATACCTAAACTGAGATGCTTAGTGGCATACAAGCAATGGTTACCTCTCAAGTTAATTTATTTTTTACAGGATACTGTAGACTATTTATGTTCCTATAAACTGCTTTTGTGTGTTATCACACCTTTGCACTGCTCACTGTGGACCCAAGTTGGCTTTGCTAGATGTCTTGTGAGACACCATAAATGACCTGTACCTTAGAGCCCCTCTGATGTAAACACAGAAGCAGAAGGTGTGTGTAAGTTTGGTTACCACTTGCAGCCTCAGGGATTCTACAGTGTGTTATGGAGAGTTAAAATCTGGCCTCCCCCTAAGTGCAGCTTAAGCAACCACATCTGAACACCTCGGCTGTATTGTATTTATTAGCTATGCCATGAAGATCAGCTTTTGACTGTAACTATTAAATCTGTTGTTAAAATAAGCCTTTTTGCATCAGTGTGTTCATCAGTAGTTGATTGTGCAGGCTTGGGTGTCCTCTGTTCTGCTGGTGCTCTAATTGACTTTGGTTTAAGGTCTGTTGTGCTAATGAGCAGGACTCAGACCTAGTCAAAGCCTATTAGCTAGTGATTTGGTTTCCATTTTAAATCCATATTTTAATTAATGCTGTACACCTCAAGATGCTGTGCCAAAGATGTTGAGCCACTGGTAAGCTGTATGACTGGCTCATTTCTGTGTGTTGTTCAGTGATTTCAGAGTGCTCTTGTAGTCTAGGTAACCTCCGAAATAGCCACTTCTCATAGGTAGAGACTTTTGCTTCCAGCATAAAAGCCTGGTTTTGGGAGGTGCTGAGTGCTGCATCCAGGCTAAGAGCACTCGATGCTTTTAGGAGGGGTTAGGAGGTTGCTGTCAGATGCCCAGGGGTGAGCTGCCCCCCTCCCTGCTTCTGACAGAGTAAAATTAATTTTTATTTAACAGCCAGCTGATGAAAAAAATGTTAATGGGAGCAGGGTTGAAACATATATTCGATCTGAAAAAAAAAGAAGCTTTTAGTGGCAAAAAAAATGGGAAGACAGAATAAAAAATGATGTCATGGTCTTCAGTATGATCCAAATTGATATGAGCTGGGCAGCACCTGCAGTCATTATGTCACTGATATGCTTTTCAAGATTTATGTTTGCAATTTAATTTTTCTGAAGTGTTTCCTGTATTTTCTGTTTCATTTTGAAAATAAGGACTGGGTTTCCTTAATTTGCAGTGTTTTTATGGTCGGGTATGTCTCCCTACAGTAAAAATAAAATTTTAATTGTCAGATAAATGGTCTTTTCTTCTTTTATGTTTAGAACAGGGAAAAGGTAGCAAGAGCCTTGGGGGTATGGCCATTTCTGTGCATTTTTTTTTTACTAAGTCATAATTAGTCAATGTTGATTCTCCATGTTCAATTTGTAAACACTTTCTGAGTATTTGAAGTACAAGAAGTTGAATTTTTTGTGTTTAGTTTAATGATAAAAAGTTGTGGTTTTATAATCTTTTGTTCCAATTGGAGTGATGGGGATTTGTTTTAAATATGAAAAGTGATGCCATGCTTCAGGAGCTAGAGAAACAAATGAACAAATTTGGTACAGAAAGCAAAACCATAATAAAATAAAGTTAATTTAAATTTAATTTTGTGTTCTCTATTACTCTTCTAGGATTTCAGGTCTGGTCAGTGATCATTCAAGCCACTTTAAACCTGTCATTGCATTGGCAGTAATTCAGGTCACCTTCCCCAAAAAAGGGAGGTGGGTCTTGGTGCATCTTGAAGAAACCATATAGCTCCCTATTGCCGTGTCAGAATAACAAGTCCATGCTTCCACATGAAACATACATTATTAAGAGCTATATAACTTCTGGAAAGCCCTGGAATACACAGGATAAACTGATTTCATTTAGGGTCAATAATGCCATGCAAGTTATTTATGAGAAAATATTATAATAGCAGATTCTGCAAACTTTGATTAAAATAGCTTTTCGTTTTTACTTATGGAATCATAGCATCATTGTCATTATGTCACATAAAGGTTGGAAAACACTTTTAAGATCTAGTTCAGCCATTAATGTAGCACTGCCAAGTCCACCACTAAACCATGTCCTTAACTGCCACATCTACACATTTTTTAATTGCCTCCAGGGGTTGTGACTCAACCACTTCCCTGGGTAGCCTGTTCCAATGCTTAGCAACACTATGCATGAAGAAATGTTTCAATAATATCCAATCTAAACCTCCCGTGGCCCAACTTGAGGCTGTTTCAAATTCGCCCTGTCACTTGTTGCTTGGGAGAAGAGACCAACCCCCCCCTCACCTGGCTACAACCTTCTTCCAGGTGGATGTAGAGAGCAATGAGGTCCCCCCAAGCCTCCTTTTTCTCCAGTCTAAACATCCCCAGCTCCTTCAGCCACTCCTTATCAGACTTGTGCTCCAGACCCTTCACCAGCTTTATACTCATAGTTTCCAGCTGACATGGACAGCCCATGTGCATGCTGCAAAGCTGGTGTGTGCACAGAGGGTGTGCTTGGTGTTCTTGGACACCCAGCCACCTGAACAGAGCTGCTGCATTTCCAGAAATGCCAGACATAGGTCTAGTATCCTTTAATTCCTTTCTAATGAGATTTCTGGATGTTAGAGGATACACAATTAGGATCTACTGTACTCTGCTGTATCAGCACAGAGGAACCAGATTGCAGGATAATACTGCATTTGTTTTCCCACTATTTATCTATTCTCCATCTCGAGGGTCAAGAGGGATTCAAAGCCTTTATTAGCTGTGTGCTCTTTCTTACAGCAAGGTAATCTGAGGTTATTAAAAAAGAGAGAGTTTAGATTTGTGGTTTTGGTAGGTTATTCCCACCAGCTCAAAACAGAATCCAGGCTGCTTGCTCAATGTGAGCTGCATGTGTCTTTGTGTCCATACATGTGCCACCGAGAAAGCTCCAAAGAAAGACAGACAGACCTTTCAGTCAGGCTTGCACTTGGAGAGTCTATCCTTGACAGTGCTAAATGGTGGCCATTTGGAAGCTTTGACATTACTGGTGTATGCTTAGGACTGATTTTTTTCTTTAAAAAGTGGGATCGCCAAAAAGCAAGCTCTATGCCAAACCAATGGAGAGTTGGGATTTAAAGATGCATAAACAACTCTTTGTCAAACGCTGCCCTGATTATAATCTAAGACCTAGGACAAAACCTCTTTGATCTATAGCATTAAACATTAATAATGTTAGCTAGGAGCTTGTAGTCATTCTTTTACATAACCAGTTCAGTGCTCACTTATCTGCATCATAGGGCACTGACCATTACTTTACCAGCTCTGCTTTCTTCCAAAGGTTAAAGCCATTTTCTCTAGAATTCTTTGATTCCTCCAGAATGTCTTGACCTATAATAAATAGAATCAAAGCATCAGGAAGCTGAAAGAGCAGATCTGACTGTAACTAAGGAGTTCTCAGATGTTTTGGGTCAATCTTAAGTCCCGATGTCTTGCTGTGGTATAGCACAGCCAGAGGGACCAGCTGTGTAATCCAGATGTTGCAGAAATCCTGTTCTGTGTGCAGAAATCAGTGCCCTCATCCAGGATGTTGCCAACAGTCGAGGTGAGAATCATTTCCTTTCTGCTGGCTGCTTGGCACAATTGCATTAGATTTTTATTAGTGTGGGGAACAAGCGGAATCCCTGCACTTTTCTTGTCACTGCAGTAACACTGCAGACTACATTTCCAAGTCTTGTATAGCAGATATTTCTGTTCCAGCAAAGCTTTTGAAAATTCATTGGAGATTTGGGCATACTGTTTTTATAAAGTGTTGCTACTGCACTTTGGAGGAGGCTGTTGTTCCAGGATTGTGCTTGTAATTGCTGTCAAAAGATATTAAAAGCAGTGATTCCAATCCAGCAAAACACTTAAATATTTACTGCACTTGGAACACGTGCATATTGTTCCTGTAACATCAGCAGGACAGTCCACTTGCTTAAAATGAGGTGTCTTAAAGTCTGGCACAGATGGGGAGAGAATGCTTTGCAATTCATAGGAAAATATCCTAGGGGAGCAAGAGGACACCTACTACTGGTCATATTATTAATTCAGAGAACCCTGCGATGAGGTGTTTTGGAGTGACTGTGCTTTCATCAATTAATAGCACGACCAATTTCTCATAGGAGCTGTTGAATGTTGGAAGAGAAGGATGTGGTAGGAGGTGGGTGGTGGGGAAGGGTAAGTAGGATGTGGCTCATGTGGCACATGTGTTTGTGCACCCTTGCACAACGAGGGTTAGAAGAAACTGGAAATAATTTATTTGTGTTTCATGTGCCCATTAACTGTGAGACTAATTCTGTGACACTTTTTTTTTTTTAATAATTTACATGATTTTCAGCAGTTACATGCTAAAAACTTCACAACCAGAGCAGATGTCACATATTTCCATCTTCGCTGAGTGTGGAAAGGAGGTTTGTAATATAATAGCAAATAGACATTCACATGTTTCACAGACATAAAGCATTTCACAACACAGTTGATTGCAGCAGTAGCTGGGGTCCTGTTACACACAGAGAATAGCTAGAGATGACAGGTAAGAGAAATGAAGACCGAAGCAGCACTACATTCATGCCAAACATCTTGCTTGTTGAGGTGCCTGGTTTTTCTTGGACAGTAAGAGCCCAACCCTGCCCTGTACTGAGCAATAATCCTCTTGGCAGACTTGATGAGAATGGAGTTTCTGGGTAGCAGCTGGATAGCCCAATTGGGGCCTCAGAATCCAGAGGCTAGAAAATCTTAACGGGTTATAGATTGGGGGTGGCGGTGGTGTTGGTGTTACCTTGGTTTTGGCTAATCTAGGATGAATTTCTCAATTCATTGATGAGCTGCAAACATGGGGGTTGAGATTCTGGTTTAAGTTTTGTTGAAAATGGAATGGATGCTGGCCATTAGGTGGCTTCACCACCTTCCTAACCTCATTCCTGTAACAGACAAAAGCAAAACACTCCAAATGATTCAAAGGGTTGTATAGGATTAAGTAAAGCAGTGTGATGCTTTGGTGACCATACACCATCAAATTAAATCATTGATCAAAGATTAGACCATTCAAATGGAGTGCAGTGGTGTGGACAGCCAAAAATTAGAGCAGCAACCCAAGTAAATTCAGCAGTGACCAGCTCTGTTAGTTTGCTACGTCTCTCTGCTGGAATTTAGTTTCCTTGAAAGTGTTTTCGGTCATGAATTGCATTTTCTACCTGAGCTAGTGAGGTTTGTTGGAGTCCTCTGTCTGTTGTTTCAGCAGAAATCTTGTTTTGATCAGTATAGTATCCTTAATTACTATTAACCCCTTCCTCTGCTCACGGGAATGATGATTTTTATTGGTGTCTTTTGAAATACTGATAACTCTCTGTGATTGTTAGAAACTCTTTTTTTTCCAGCAGATACATGCTCAAGTATGAAAGGAAGTTCACACTTGAAAGTTGGTTGTAAACTGATGATAGTTGTGTTACTCATCAGTGGCTTGATCTACTTGTGCTGGTTAACACATCAGGATTGTTCCATTTCCATGGAATGGAAGAAGGCAAACAGGATCCTGGCATGGCATATGCAAGTTATTGGGACTGGAACAAAAAAGGGTCAGAATGAAGTGTGTGAACTCCTTGACATCTATTTTGAAGGTGCTGCATGGTCAGGGTGTGCAGTCCTGTCCGCTCTGGTGCTGCAGTAAGGGATGCCTGTCCTTACACTGGGCACTGAATAGGAGCAGAAAACATGGCCAGCTCTGACACAAAGACCAGGAGCACTGAGCACTTACTGAATGTGTGCTTCGAAGTGCTGGCAGGATTACAGGGAGCAGAGGCAGTACAGGGTGGAAGATCTCTCCCTGTGGGTATGACCACGAGTGCACGGCAGCCAGAACTGGGGCTGTGAGTGGTACTCGCTGCCTGCCTGATCCCCCGGTGGCTCACACACCCACTCAGCGCCCTCAGTCTGTCACAGTCACAGCACCAGCCTTTTGAAATGACACCTACTCTCACACTGAACCTTTAGTCTTCCTATTTTGCAAGCTGAATTGCACACTCCTGGTAGCTGCCAGAGCCCAAACTTGCCAAGCAGCAGCTAATTAGAAAGCATTACTATTACAGTCACTTCAGAAAAGCTCAGCACCTCTACTAAGCAGGCTGCTGGATACAGGGCCATTTCCTTTTGTTTTGCAGAGTGATTCTCTCTAGTGTTGAAATGTTTTAAAAAGTAATATAGTAATAGTATTAAAAGCTTTTATCCTCAGCTGGTTCTGTTGTAATTTTGTTTGTAAGCCTTTCAAATGTTACAAAAGGGAGAACACCCTAGGAATGAGCCTGGATAGCTAAAACAAAACCAAATTTCCACTGTGGCTTTCTTTTTTTTTTTTTTTCCTGCCAAAACAGGTGGAAGAGCACTTGCAAAATGTGGGATGGTGTGCTGGGTTCTGTGACTGATAAAAGGTACTAATACCAGACTCACTGCATGGAAGGGAAAAAGACAGCTGTGTCTCTTCGACTGATGTGTAGAGGTATTGAGGTGTATGTTCAGAGAGAAAAAGTAACAATAGGACTGATGAGGAAACAAAAAATATTAGAATTCCAAGTTTTAAAGGATTTCTGAGATGTCAGCTAAACCCAAGGACTTGGAGCAGCTGACTGCCTTTAAATTTCTAAGACCCTAATTAAGTGCATGCCTAAAGTATGTAATTCTCTGAACTTCCCTTCTGCTTAGATGAACTATATAATTAAATGCCTTGATAATCTGCAGTAAGTGCCAAAGCATTTTGGCATATCATAATAGCTCTTCTTTAAAAGTGAGCTCCACTTGAAATACATTGAGTTACTCCTTTTGTCTTTCTACCTTACCCTCCTTGATGCACCACATATGTTTTTATGGATCTTTCTCAGGGGTTTTCTCATGGCTTTTCTCTCATGTGCCCATGTAAAATGTTCTCCTTCCAACTCAGGTATGCTGTCCTCTTTGGGTATCTTCTTTCTTCATCTCTTGCGCCCTCCATCCTTACCTTCTACAAATTATTTCAGAAGCTAATAGTTGCACCAGCTCAAGTCCAAGTCCTGCAGAAATTTGAGTTTAGTTCTGGAAGATGGGGACAAAAGAGTAAACAATTCTCCTGTTCAGGGACAAGAGCAGCAAACTAAAATGCTACAGTCACTGAAAGTGTAAGCAACACAGCAGAAACTTTTCAGTTGACTTACTAAAGACAGAAGCCTGTTAGTATGTCTTTACTGGGCTGCAGGTTAGTAAAAATTGAGTGGCACCTGATGTAGAATCTAAACCTCAGGAATGGAAATGTCACCTCCTTTGCTCTGTTTTATATTTTGGTTGTTCTTCAGCTAGAGCAGAGTACCTTACAACCTCAATCTGAAAAGTTCTGAATTCTCCTCTAGATGCTGAGCCCAGCAGTCACTTGTGAGAAAGATATTTCAAATTCATTCACAAACACTCTTCTCTCTTTGCCTGTCCTATGATATCTTTCCCCCCACAGACCTAGAGGTCACCTTGATTGAATATGTGGTTATTAACATAAAGGCATGCCAAATGGTTATTCTGTGATAGGATCCAGGCTGTGAAATGGTTCATTCTGTGCTGGTGTCTGAGCCGTCTGATTGAACATGTAGTGAAACTGTGCAGATGAGCAAGGCGGTGAAATGTGTTGTCAGGGTGGCAGATGTTTTATTCTCCTGGTGCGTTCTCTGGCATTTCTCAAGGACATGAAACAGAAGCAGAAGAAATTGAATTGCTGTGCTCGCTCTCTCCCTTGTTCTCCAAGGTAGTTTTGCAACTCATTTCTCCTTAATCTTATCAAGTGTGAGAAGAGACATGCACCTCCTGACTTCTCGTACAACTGTCCTTTATACTTTCACAGGTAACCTTCTTTACACAGCCAGCTGTAGTTTTCAGCATGGGTGGTTTTCATGGTACATATCTTGCTTATCACTTTGGTGTACATAATACCCTTAAAAGTGCTTTAAAGACAGGTATTTGGATGACTAAATAAACATTGCTGCCTCTAAACCATTTGTCTCCTGACCTCTGGTCTGCACGGTTCATGGCTGGCAGAAGGGAGGGCATGGAGAAGGCAGAAGACAACATGCTGATGTAAGCTGCTGTCTGGGCTGCCATGATAACAATCCCTTGCTGTGCCTTAAAGCCTCCAGGTGCCAGCAAATGCCATGGGTCACGCTGACAAGTGAAGGGAAATGAGGAGAGGAAGCAAAGGTGGGTTTGGCCAAACTGCTGTCTTCTTTGAGGACACAACATGGTCTGATTTGAATTGGTGTAGGGAATGCTGGCCAGCTCCTGGAAGATAGCTCATTTTTTCTAAAACTGTTGGCTTTAGAAATGACAGTCAACTGTTACTAAAAATCTTAAAACTCAGTTCTAGAGGACAATAAATAGACTTAGGAGAGTGTCTTTTGTAATGACAGTCGATCTTGTTTAGCCACCTGGTCTTTGCTGTTAGAAAACTAATCACATAGTTTTACACTCTAAGTTTAGCCTTGCCTAATCAAGAATATAAGTTTATTAATGCAAACAGATTCAATAATTTCTTAGAGTTAGATTTTTTAATTATTAAAAAAATATTCCATACTTTGTATTGCCCATAGGTTATGATGGTAATTCAATTGGACTCCAGCACATCCATAATGTCTTTTTTTTTTACAGAAATATGTAACATTTAGGGGATGAGTGCATCTCCATACTTACTCTAGAGATCTCAGGGACACTACAATATAAGCAGCCATTGGGCATATACTGTCAGTTTGGGTGAGACATGACTGGGACCTTGCACCCCAACACTGTGATGATCTGTGGTGTCTCTGCTCTGTCCAGCAGGACTGTGGCATGACCAGGGAGGTGAGGGACCATAGCTGAGAGCTGCAGCGTGGCCAGGCTGGCCCAGCATGGCAAGCACACATGGGATGGCAACCAGACACAACACAGCTGTGTCTGTTGCTTGTTGTATTTCAGGGTTGTTGTCCAAATGCTGCATCCAGCAGTGACCTACGACTTACTAAGTTCAACCTCTAATGTGATTTTCCATCTCATAAACCTCAAAACTTTTCATGAAGAGTGTAAAGTTTCTACTGAAATTAAAGGGTACAGAGAGGAAGGCAGGACTGTCCCACGATGCCACAGAGGAGATAAGTGCCTTAGCACTGATTCCCAGTTCGGCGCTTCTTTAATTTGGAATCTTCAACTAGCCATTGGTTGCAGAGGCAAAGCAACAAATCCTTCTTAGTCCACATGTGCAGTCAGGTGGTGCAGCAGGTAATGCTCAGAGCATCCCTCAAATTCTTCTGGATATTAATGAAGTTATAGCTTGAAGCTTATATCCCTGTCTTTTGGTACTGGATTCATGACTATCGAGCTCTGATTTTTACGTTGTTTTGTTGTTTGCTTTTTTTAACTGTGGTGTCATTTCCTTCAAAATGAATCTGGCAGGTGATCTTACAGAAGTTTGGAAAACTGGGACTTTCAGACTCTGCACCATTTCAGTAAAGCTTGGCCAACAAGCAGAACAGGGTGTGCTCTTCCCCAAAAATAAGCAGCATCTTTCTGTGTGTTGATTTTGACAGAAACCCTGACATCGGTTTAGGAGTAATAGAGCTCATGTACAACTCTTTGCCTCAGGATCATACTATGCTCCTGTCAGTCCTAGTAGTCATCCTGTTCACTGCCTGTCTCACAGGAGGAGCAGAGTGATGACAACAGAGGAGATGCAGCAGCTGTCACACCTATTTACAGCTTCTCAGTCACTGATGTGAGAATAAACAAACATGATATTCCTGCAGTTGCATTGTTAGCAATTTATTTTTAAAATCAGTCACTTGAAAAATATCGAGGCACAGGTAAAATAGCTCTGTCAGCCTTTTCTGTGTGGTTTGCAACCTACTGCTTGACCTGAGAATTTCACTCTCTTTCTGTTAACTTAATAGAAGAGTTAAGGTCAAGGCCACATACTTACCTGGTGAAAGCACACATCTCTCTTCTGAGTGAAGTTGTACCAAGATGGGATGTGGTTCACCAAATGCAGGAACATGCTGAGTCCTGTCCACTGCTGCCGTTTAATTCTCCGATTTTATTACCCGGTCGGCAGTGATGAGTAATTCTCACATGTAAGCAAGTGATATTTACTGTAAAAAAGGCCAAGTAAATTCATAGTTGAGCAAACATTTTTAAAGAAAAAACAATTAGAGATTGCTTTCCTGTTTTGTTTGAAAATGTGGAGGGGAAAAGAAATTGAAAATATAAACATTTTCTCTTGGATATCCAATAAACAAATGCACAAGCTCATATTTTCCATCACTGCATTCTCAGAAATGTGGGCATGAAACTTGTATTTAGTCAGTAAATCTTTATTAAAGTCAAACAGTGGCTGACAATAAATATGTAAAAAAATCAGTAAGTCAAGAAAGTTGATAGGATTAAAATCTATGATCTGTTTTGGGGGCTGAAGTGGAACAACCCCAGATAAACAGAAGGAGGGGGAGTCTGTAATATCTCATGCAGACACAGCATTTGGGGACATGGATGTTGTGCTCTGTTTTTCCTTTTGTCTCTGCTTTCCTCCTCCTCAAAGCTGCGGAGGGGACCACACAGAACAAGCATCTCATGGCTGGAGCTGTATTTTTGGCTTGGAGTTGAGAGCCATCATCCCTCGAGCACAGCAGATTGGTTTCATGGTCTGATTGTTGGTAATTGCCCCTTAGCAGATGTCTCTTGGAGAGACACTCCAGCACAGTGGCAGCTACAGAGGGGCTTTGTAATCAGGCTGGCCTGCAGTCAGTGTTCCTAACTGGGACTTACCTATCCATCTGTTTCTGAAGTGTGTGGCAAACAGCATGGCTGTGTGTACTTAAAAGCTCAACATGGATGGTTCTTTCAGGGGTGTAAGTTCAGAGCTGCGATGAAACATCTTACCCTTCTTTGTTTCTTCTTATTTTGGGAGGCTTCATCTCTCTCACTGCCACCTTGCTTTAATGGGCTACCGCAGCCTTGCACCTAATTCCTGAGTCACAACAACACGTGGCGGAGTTTGAGTATCTCTGTCGCCATTTGACCCTCCTTTGCCATGGTTCTGTGTGATGGTGCTGTTCCTTTTCTGCCTGCCTCATCAGCTAGTATCAAATAAGTTGGGTGTTTGTCTCTGAGAACTGCTAAGGATGTATTTATTTATTCATTCATTCATTCATTCAGTAACACATATTCTGTGTAGGATCTCACACCTGGATGTGGTACCTCCTGATATCAGTCTCACTGGTTCATCATTAGGAGAGCTCTGCATTTCCCTGGAGGCACCTGATTGTAGCTTCCAAAACATAGCAGTCAGCGTGTTTGGTCTTGTTTTTTTTCTCCCACTTAATTTTTTTTCTTCTGTTTTTCTAATTAATCGTAAAGTAGACTTGCTTTTGTGATCCCTGGGATTACTGGAACCAGTGCTTCAAGCAGGGCAATTCCCAGTCATCTTTCAAATATGATACTGTTTCTGCAATAGGAGTATTTATCTCATATACAGTCTGGGCTACACTTATTTTTGTAGGTTAAATTTAACTGTGGGCTGTGCTGCCCAAACCAGGCACTGGATTTATGTTGTCGGAACCTTCAGCAAAAACCTGAATACTCCAGAACTGGATTTTTTTTTTTTTTAATCTATTTCACTGAAGCAACTAGATAGCCTCCAAATCTATTTTTTGGAAAATGTGACACATTCTCAAGGAGACAGGTTGATGGGAACAATTGCTGTTAAAAAGCAGGAAGCAAAGCAGCAGTGAGGGCATATGTGCATTCACGTCATGTAAACCTGATGCTGACCAGAGAGAGCCAGCCCACACCTTCCTCCCTGCCCGGGAAAGCCCCACAGCGACAGGATGCCACCTGACCTTATTGCCACTTAAGAACAGGGTTAGCCGTGGCCACGTCGCCGGTGTGCAGGAGCAGGCAGCCTCCTGTTCGTGAGTCTTGGGCAGAGAGGTGGTCCCTGCATTGCAAGGAGCATGTGGAGAGGCAGGAGTGGGTGGGGGGTGGCAGTGCGCTTCTGCTGCCCATCTGCCGCTGCCCACCAGCACGAATGCCCCTTCTGCCAGAGCAGAAGTGCCTTTAACTGAAGAGCAAAAGGGGAATCCAGGAGAAGGTGTGTTTCTGATACATTTGCTCCCAGGTCCATGTCTCTCTGCATTGTGCTCGATGCTGAGAGCAGCTGTAAATTATTGGTGGGAATAAATGCAGGCTTTGCCTGCACGATACAGATGTGGTCCAGGGAAAACAATGCTGAAAACAGTGTTAAAATTGTCACATGTGGGACACATATAGTAGAATTGAAAAAAAAAATACTCAGGAGTCACAAGCAGATGTAAATCCGCTTGCTAATACGTCTTGCAGGCAGTGTCAGGGGTGTTTTGGTGATAGCTGCTTCTGCAGCAGAGCAGGCAGTGTGAATGCAGTGCCCACAAACTGCTCAGAGTCCGTAAGTAAAAGGCAAATTAGCTTTGCACAGACCTGTGGAGGGAAAAATATAAGCTGAGGAAATAACAAGCGAGTGATGCACACTCTGCACTTTGCTGAATGCAGAGCAAACTGGGAGCGCTATGAAGATTTGGAAACTTGAAATTATTAACTAAAGAAACAAACAATTGTTTTTTTAGTTCATGTTAGGCATTTTCTTCATCTGTCTCAATTAGTTTTCTGCCTTCAAATGAGGAGCATTTATATCATAGATAAACACTTGTGTCAACCGTCTCATCCATCCTTCTGTATTTTCCTTCAAAATCTCATCTACTTCCAGCTGCAATGACCTTGTCCATTATTCACTTTTTATATTTCAGGGCTGCTGTTTCCTACGTCTATCCTCAACCTTGCATTTAGTTTCACATATATAGCAAAGCCACTTTATTTTTTTCCACAATACGATCTGAAAACTGTCCTTTCTTAAAGTTTTTAAAATACTGGGCCATGGCTGGACTGCTGGTGCGTGTAACCTTTCAGTTGGACTTCTGTCTCATTGCCATCTTTGCCCTGCTCCCATTCCTTTATTCTTGGGTTTTGATCAAGACCTTTTTTTTTTTTTTTTCAATTTCCACAGTTCCTATGGGATCCTTATATTTAATTAGAATTGTTAGTACCTAGATTAAAAAATTTCAAATCACGGGTATTGGAATATTCAGCCCACTAAACACCATTTGGAAGGATTTTTGTCTTTTTCTCCACATTTGTGGAGAAAACAAACATAATTATATTCCCATACATGCATCCATGTATATCTGAAAGCTGTCAGCCTGTCAGTGATCCTCCCAAGAAATGCTCCACAGTCACTGGCTGTTTATCATCAAGCTACTATATTCCAGGTAGCAGCACCCTTTTCTTCTAAGCAATGAATTGGGTTACAGAGGAGCCTGACACCAGTCTGTGTATATCTCATTTTGGCCAGCCTTCTTCAATGTCTATCATGTCAGGGGTTAAGCCAAACAAATAACAATCAATTAAAATGAGAATCAATAAAAAACAGAGATTAATTAGTTTAAGTAACTGAAATAACCAGAGAACAACTCTGAAAGCTGCTTACAGTGGTAGTAAATCTTGTTAGCCCTTTAGTTTTAATGCTCTCACCTCAGCAGCAATGCAGTGAATCTGACAGAAAGGAATCATTGCTTTATGGATATCCTTATTTGTGCAAATTTCCTTTCACTGAAGCAGTCTGAGTTCCCATGCTTCTTCATTCACTGGTCGGGCAGTCCTCCTGAGCACCCAGGTCAGCCCTGTGAGTGGGAAAGGGCAGCTTGTTCATATCTGTTTTCAGCTGCCTGCCAGCACCCCCGTCCTCGTCCCTCAGTGCAGCATTTTTAGTAATTGACATAAAAACAGTCTCGTGCCATCACACACGCATCTTCTTTCATATCTGGATTTCCAAAGCATGTGTTCAGATCCAGTTTTCATGCATCACTGCATTACAAGGACTTTATTTGCATAGTCCATTGCAGGTTGTTAATCTTTGTTTAGACTTTTCACCCTGTCACCAAAATTATGTCTTGATACATGTATGTCAAGGTGGACTAAAGATGTATTTTCCCCTTTCCAGGCCTTCCATGATCAAATGATAATTGGTTGTAGCTTTTCTGCACCCCCTCACTCCATATTTTTAATCAAGTCCTTTGAGCAACAAGTTCAAGTTACCCAGTAGGAGTTTGTAGTTGGCTGTGTGAAAGATGAGGTTGTCTTGTATGTTTTCAACAAATGCATGAGTCCTGAAGACAAGAATTTCATTCTATGCTTCCTCCATGTCTTTGGAGAGGGTAGAAAAAGCTCGTGTGTGGGGTCTGAATGAGGGTGTCTAAAAAGAGGGGGCTATCGTCTTGGACTGAAGTCAGCACCTCTGTGTTTTATGTCAGATATGCTTGGAGTGGTTTGGGTCTAGTTAGTGGTCTGGTTTAGATTAATTTCTTTTCAGTTTCAGTATCTTTATGGGAAAAAGAGGCATATTCATCACAAATCTGCCATTCATTATTTTGTGTCGTGACATCATAATCATCTGAAAACATGATATAAAATAGCAGTTCATTTTTTATTAAAATTACATTTAGTCTTGCTGGTAGCTTCTTTTCCTTCATATCTCTTTCCCTTGAAAGAACAAGATGGCCAGCAGATGTAAAGGCTACCCCCTGGAAGAAGCTTTCTTACATGTGCCTTTTAATGCTTGATTTCTGAGCTGTGAAGAATAGCGCATCAGTGTTGCTTAAGTCAAGCATTTACATTTATACTTTAATGCAAAGCAAAATCATTAAGGTCACAGACTTCCTGCTTTGACATGAGAAGTAACCTTTCCTTAAGTAACCATCCAGCACTTTGTGTAAAAATGTTTGATGTTTCACTGGGAGATGTTGTTAATAGCAACTGAAGCAGTTATCTTAGTGACATCATGCCTCTTAATCAGCAAAAGCTCACAGTAACCTTTTTAGAAATCAGAATAAATCAATATCCCTATAATTCACTCCGCTACTGTCAAACTTTTCATGTGCAAAATATCTTGTCTGCATTTCTGTAAAGGAAAGAAACATGTCATCATCTAAATTGCAGGCTTAGATGAAGGCCTAAGATGAAAATAATATGGATCAGATTATATTTTAAGGCTCTCAACTCATATTGGTTCATCTTGTTCTGTCTGTGGATGCCCAAGAACAGTTGGCAGATGCCAATGCTGCATTTTCTTGCTTTTCTGCTGTCGTAACTAGAGATCAGCAGGGGTCAGCTGTGCACTTTTCAGCCCCAGAATGCCAAGCAGCCTTTGACCAAAGCCACTGTGTTTTCTGAAAAGAAGAATGAGCATGCCCTTGTATTTTAGCCTCTTGGTGAAAAATGCTCAAAATCAGCCTTTGGCTTTACTGTTGTTCCTCCAGCAGGAGAACAGCTTGCTGTATTTTTGAGTTTGTTCAGTGTTGTGAAGCCATTGGTTCATAAGGATTAGTGAAACAAGCTCTAGATGAGAACAATTAAAAATTAACATCAGAATATCACTAGTCCATTGAGGATTAAGACAGTTTTGGAATTGGAAGTGAGATGAACCGTACTAATGCTTTAAAGACTCATTAGCTGATCTCGTGCTGGACACTGAAAATGTGCAAAAAGCCCTGAAGAGCTTACAATCAAAGCGGACAAGATAAGGCAAGAAAGAAGTTTAAATATGAATAAAAGGGGAAAAGATTAAAGTCCACAGAGAAAATTAGTTCCACTTTTCCTTTTTTTTCCTCCTTCACTGTGCAAATAATCAGATTTGTAACACAGATCTTGTTGTGACACAAATCCTGACTGGCTGGTTTTGCTGATGTTCCTCTGCATGTGAACAGATTCTGGCTCAAAGCCCATCTCATTTGGAGCCTTCACAGGCCACAATCAATTGGCAGCCAGGTCTTGGTTCCAAGTAATAGATAAGGGTTTTCTCGACATAATATGGACTATACTTTTCATTGAAAGGTAATGGTTCATTCTAAAGGCCAGAGTGACCCAATGATATTTCCTCAGTAATGAGTTGTGCACTCTAATGCTTTTTAGAAATTTTATTTCTTCCTTTTCTCCATCAGATCAACAAGAATTGGATGAATTGTTAATAGTCTTTTTCTTTTCTTGTGGTACCACTGTAAGGAGCTTGAAATAGAAAGGATGAGTATTGGTGAGATTTACAGAGCATGTAAGTATATGGACAAGGAGTACTTGTGGTCTCAAAACATCAGTTTTTCTACATTCCTCAAAGAGCAAGCACCTTCCCTTGGGGAAACAGATGGTGCCTGCACAGCAGAATTACAGAAGGAAGTAGGTTATAATGGAAAGTGAGAGGTGGAAGCTTACTCTTCTGCAAAATCCAGGCTCTGCTTTCACCTTGGAGATGGTGGCACTGGTTTTGTTATCTCAGTGCTGGAGTAATTTAGTGCCTTGTGGGGAAAAAAGAGCTGCTGTGGGCAGAGCTGAGTTACACAGATGAAGTTTGATCTCTACTTGGTATTTGAAGAGCATGTTTAAAATCAGTGGTGACCCTTATGTGTATGTAGGAATTGGTGTGTAGTCACACTAAGGCTCTGTCCACCCCTGGAACCGAAGGAGTGGGACAAAAGTGTTTGTTTCTGTTTCCTCTTACTTCCCTATTTAAGCTGTAAGAAATACAAGCTGATTTTAATAAAAATGAATGAAATGAGGTTCATGACAGCAGTGCTGCATAACACCGGACTCAAGCACTCAAACTCCACTTTGATGTGTTCTCATCTGTGCTGGTAAGACCCAAGCTGGAGAGACAGCTTCACACTAGGAATGAGTGCATCCATTCACTGTATTCTTTGTAGATCTTGCAACAGACAGGTGAAGTAATTCAACTCTAAAATCTTATGAGGGTCATATCTGAAGTAATCAGAAAAACAGTTTTCTTGGGAGGGAGTGCACTCTGGGACAATGTGAAATACCCAAGGCCTGTATGACTTCCCAACAGCTTGCCTTCCCCTGCACATATTTGTGATGCACCTCTTCCTTCTGACCCCTGCCTACCTGTGTTTGTCTTTTCATATCACTACCTTGTTATCCTTTCATCAGTATGGGATGATCCAGGAGCCCAGAACAGAGAGTGAACAGGAGGAGCACACTGTGGCTTCCCAAGCGCAGTCAGGAGGGCCACTGCTCTTACATGCAGAGGTTGTAACAGGCACCAGCAGTCTGACAATTGTTCCTCTTCCTGAAACAGCACGGCAGAGTCTGGTTCTCCTACCTCTGTTGCAGTGTCTGAATATCCCTGTTGGATGAAGCAGGGTGTTGGATTTTGTGAATATTCTTTAGCTGTGTCTTGTCAGTTTTGCCTGCAAGCGTGCAAACCCTGCAGCCCTCTGAAATCAGTGACATGATTGTGTATGACAGTCATTAGTGGGTGAAACAGAAATCTGTCTGTGAGCATCTGTTTTGAGGGAGCCAAATATAATTAAAGTTTAACCGTGCTGCATTTGCTCTTTTATTTACTGGGACCCAGTCCTTCTTAGGGATCACAGTGACATTTCTTGAGGTCCTTCTGAGGGGTTTGACTTGCTGCATTTTGTCATTGTATATGTGTTTCATATAAGTGTGTTTTGTATTACAGGCTGGATCAAACAAGTCTGTTCAGAGATTCTCTTCAGGATAATGCAACTCTACCTTCTTGAATATGCTCAAGCTTTTCCCAAGGGGAATACTATCTAGTTTCAGGTTGTTCTGAATCTGGACAGTGATCTTGCATTGATGCATTGCATTTTATCAGTTATATTTCCATGATGCTCTTTGAGCAACAGGACAGATTAAGTGTGGTTTTATTCTGTAATTAATTCTCTATACTTGACAATAAATATATAATGTCTTAACTTGGTAAGTGGTACTTGGTAGGATGTAATGCAGAGATCGATGATGTAGTCTTCCTAGTCAGGAAATTTCTCACAGCATGGTTTCCAGTTTATTTTCAAGGAGAATTGATCAGGTATTTAATTATGCTAGGAGGAAAACACTCAGCTTAGCATCCGTGGTGCAAAGGTCTTACTCAGGCCTTGGAAAAGCTCTGTGTAAAAGCTTGTCTTGAGTTCAGCCCTACCAACAAATATATAGAAAACTTTGTTTTGTTTCTAATGTTTTAAACTTTCTAACTTGATTTCATTTTATCTTGAGTAAACATGGTCATCTGTTTATTATGGTCACCTCTTTGTTTCCTAATGTGTCTTTATCCCTCTGACTATGCTTTCCTAGTCCCCTCATTCATGTTACACTCATGACTTGCAGGGCACTTCCAAAATGCAGATCTACTTTAGAGAAATTCTAATTACTTTTGAAAAATCCTTTCATTTTTCTCTGCTATTCCTTGTATTACTAGTTTATTGATTTAGTTACATTTAAGATGGGTCTGTGTAGTTAATTTTAGATGTATGTGTCACTTTTTTACTGAAACTCTGAAACTTTAAATGAGTAGGAAATATGTAAGAAAATAACCTTAAATAGGAGTAGGAAATAAGTTCCTATTGCAGCACCTAATGAGGTAAGTTTTTGAGGTTTTGTACAGATTTTCAAATAAGCACTGTGTGCACTGCTTTAAGATTAGGTACTTACCTTCCCATATATTGCCAGTCAAGAGCAATAGCTGTCTTCTCAAGGGATCTCTTCCTGTTCAGTTTAAGTCCCTAAATTTACCTCCTTTTAACTGCATGCTGAGTTTGAGAATGTGTTTAAAGAGGCTGCTCTGAGGGGGCAAACCAGGTGGCATTAAACCCTCTCTGTGGTTTGTTTTTTTTTTTTTTTGCTGATGGCTTTGATGGTTTCTTGGGGCATCCATTGTAATCATTTTTCTTTGTGAATTTCCTTCCTGAGCTCTCAGTGCCTCATTGTGTTATGGATTTATCCATGCACGACACAGAATGGTGGTGTGGGATGCACAAGTCTTTTGGAGATATTTTTGAAACAAAGATCTTCAATCCAGCATTTCAAAATAGAAACGATTAAAGATGAGAGGAATGCTTGCATTTTTGCAAGCACTACATATTTGCACTGTTTCACTGAGCAGCTCCCATGCTGCTTTTTAATATTCCTGTGTTGGATTTTTGACGAATGATGCTCAGCTTGAAAAAGGCTTGAGCTGCAATTCAGAGGACTTCATGTGGCTGGGGAAGGTCCCTCTGTGGCAGATGGGTACCTGTCAGGCCACTGGGTGAGGGAGAGCCCTCTTTCTCCCCAGGGTGCAAAAACCTTCAGAGTGTTCTAGTGTTACCTCCAATGAAATTTCCTTTGCCTGTTACCTCTCTTTAAAAAGTCTCCATTATCAGGCACTCTGTCAAGTTCTAAGGCTGCACTGAATGATGCAGGGATACCAAACTCTATCTTTAGCTGAGCTGCACCTGTCTCAGAGCCAGTGGCTCCTTGGTGAGAATCTATGTGAATGCTCCAATTTTTGTCTCCTCCATCATTTAATCTTTTTATGGTACACTCATTGCTGCCTTGATAAAATGAGACGGTGATATTTTATTTAAGTTGGGTTCAGAGGGATCATAAAGAAAACCTCAGCATGGGTAACAGTATTATAATCTAGATCAGGGAGTTCATTATCTGAATATATAAGCTTGGACTGAAGAACCCAGCCAAGGGCTGGGAACTGCACTGCCATGCATGTGCACATCTCCTGGGGCTGAAAGTGTTGTGCTTCTGCCAGGCTTTTTTTTTTTTTTGCAACTGTTTTTGTAGGACTTGTACTAAGGGTCTAACAAAACAGAGTTTTGGATTTTGGTGCAGTTCACTTGCTTGATACTTCAGCTTACTTTTTGTGTTCCAGTAGCTGATAATTATTCTCAATCTTAGACTGCTTTATGCCAGATGGGTTGTTTTAAAATTGCATCTGTAGGTGCAAAATACCATCACAAAATTGCACGTGTAAATGTCTAAGTCCCTGTGTGTGTAAGTGTCTTGCTTCAGTGTGAACCTGTCTCTTAAAGCACCAGGGTATCCCTTAGCTGTTTTGTTGATTTGTAGCTTTGACCATCTGAAGTTCAGAAGGCTCTGAACTTCAGCTTGCAGAGGACTCTGTGCATTTACTCTGGCTCTCAGGCTGTGGAGGAAGCTCCTGACCTTGGAGCCAGCCCATTTTCTGATTACTTTTCGACACCTTTTACCTGAAAGATTTTCAACTGGTGCACCCTTCCGGTCTTGGGGATTTCTTCAATATCTGAATTGCAGCATACTCATGGACAGCTGATAAATTCAAGACAATAACATTTCTCTCCTGTTTACGTACGTTCAAAACATTTCTCCAAACATCCAGAGATCCTAATATGCCAGAGGAGTGTGAACGTGCATCTTCTGTCAAGCATGGGAGAATACCAAATCACTTCTCTCTAAACTGTTTCAGTTCTCCAGGCCAGCAGTGATTCCATAATTCTTATTCCACTGAGTGAAATGAGGGGAAAATGCAATTACAATACATTTTGACTTTATTTTCTTTGTTCCCTGCTCAGCCTTCCATAACACAAGAATAACTGAACCAGCTTTTGCAGGAATCACTTTTGGGTAGGAAGACAATAATTTCCCAAGGAAAACAGTTACATATCCACGGCTTTAATTATCCTGAGCAGCCCCAAGATTTCAAAGCACAAGTGTCAAATTACAAATAAAAGTGTTATAAATTAAACATTGATTTGTACCCATCCTATGTATATGTCAGGCACTGAGGAGTGCTATTTTGCCTATACATATATAGACACACTTATCTAGAGAGAAAGAATCGATGCATAATTTATTATATTTTTCTGTAAGGTGCTCTGAACTGTTTGAATAATCTTAAACATAAGCACACAAACACAGATGGCTTGGCTGTTCTGTGTTTGCTTGGCGTGATAAAGCTGTCATCAGCTGCTGTCTAGTTCAGCCACACTTAATCATCCCTTGATGGTCTTGTTGCATGAGCAAACCTGGGTTGTGAGTATCTGGGTTTATGAGAACATATGGAATATTTGGCTCTGATGCTGGCTGTTCTCACACTTTGATGAAGGTTTCTGCCCCCACAAAGAGACAGTGAAATGTCCCGTATGGATGCTTCCCTTTTGCTTCCAAGCAAAGTGAGCCAGGCTTATTTTAAGCCATTTGTGAATTGTGTTCACATCACGCCTGCTGACCTTGCACCAAAGGGGAAGAGAAACACATGTTACTTCTCTTCCTTGGGCTCAGCTGTGGGAACAGTAAATCCTAGAAGATGGTTGAAATACTTGCTTGGTGGCACTCAGTTCTTAAGCATTCAAGATTTTCATGTGATTGAGCTTTTATTCTCTTCATGATATTCAACAAATAGTTAATGTTGGATGGAACTTTTCTTAGCCCAATGAATACTACTCTTCAAATACTAGAAATCAGGAAATCATCAACATTATTTCACTTTCCAATTTTTATTCTCTTGAGTATTGTGTGATTGGCTCACTCATGAGACAAAAATGCAAGGGAATAGGATTAATTTTTAAGCAAATTGTGCCTCCTTAGTTATAAACTGCTACTTACAGAATGAGTTGAGGGGAATGGGTAGTCTGTAGGTTGTTCAAGCCATATGTCGAGGCTGATATGCCTGATGGGATCACGATGGATGCCAGCCTGACACATGTTGGTATTCTATCAAATGAAATGTATGCAGTAGGGACATTTGGCAGTCCTCCTTTCTTCCTGGAAGCAGCTCTCTATTTTACTTGGTCTTTATGCTGGCTGCTACACTTAACACCTCCAGACATGAAGAGGACTAGCATTGTGTCAGATGTTTCTCCTTTTTTTTGTCCATCTCAACTGGAATACCTTGTTGTTTTGCCTCTCGGGCTTGTTGTGTGTGTTAAACTAGGTGCCAAGTATGCAAGCAAAAATGTTTACAAAAATAGCCTTACATGAGAGATACACCTCAAATATTCTCACAGCATACCTCAACCATCCCCACTTTTTTGTTTGTGAAGACGTAATCCAACATGAGAATGAAAGGGAAAAAAAAATAAGTAGGAAAAAATGCTGGATAAAAACGCTGCTTAGCCAAAATAACATTGCACGCACCATTACCAGTTTTCTCTCTCTGCTGTTTTTTCAGAGAGTCTGATGGAATATATAAGCTTAAGGAAAATTATCTTTACGGAATAAGTTGAATCTATTAAATTGTTTTAATTTCCATTCTTAGGCTTTTTATTGGATGCCTGCAAGTATTTTCCACGAGAGAATTAATCTCTGGAAGTCATCATAGAATAATATTTTTCCCAGTGTGTTTGCATTATTACAGTGACCTAACTCTTATCATCTTTGAAGATAGGTTCAAGGTGGCTATCTCAAAGGTGCTGAAAATGAGGCATTTATCACATCATTAGGTACATCAGAGCTGCAGTGGTAGGAATTACTTCTGTCAATAGATAAATATATCCCAACTTGTCTTTGCAGTACAGCCATCACTGTGTAACATAAGATACATGAGATCTATAGTTTGAAAGGTTTGAAAGCTTTTGAGTCTGCATGGAATTCTAAGTAATTTCTCTGATGAAATAGAGCTAAGCCTGTTAGTGTGGCTTAGTTAAATCTCAGCCAATTAATTTTTCATGGGCTGTGTAGCAGGGATTGGAGGAGCATGCAAGATTTTTTTATTGCTTCTGGGTTTTGGTTTGAGCAGTGGTCAGCATATGCAACATAAAGGAATTTCTGTGCTGTTATGTTTCCTCTAGAGGAATAAGATGATATCCAAAATGTTGCATCCTCCTAGTTCCAGCTCCAAACACCTGCCCCTTAAAATTCTTTTAGTGTTTGTGAAAAGCATTCTGATTATGAAATACTGAAGGATACAGCGATTTACAAAATTCTTACTTTTGCCTGTGCCTGAAGTCTAATGATTAAACAATTTTTCATCTGGAAGTAGTTCTACTTTTGAAATTGTGTCATTGTTTCCCTTGTTGTGAATGGCTGCCAATTCCCATCTCTCCACACATCCCCCCACACCCCCCTGGAGAACAGCCTAAGCATCTTGTTAGGCTAAGGGAGAGGGAGCAGAAGGAAAATCAAAAGAATATGAAGGTCAGTCTCTTTCTTTGCTACCCGGATATCTTGGCCACATCACCAAACTGATAATGAGGCATCACCATTTTGTCAGAGATGAACAGGGCTGCAAAGATTACGGTGGAGGAAGGGTCTGAGCAGCCCCTTTTCACTCTGACAAATGGGATTAGGCTTTGTTCAATTATTTTCCAATACATTTGTTCTTGAGTTCTGCTCTTTGGCTTTTCTGTTCATGGTGGGAATGCCTTTTCCTCAGCGGATACAAAGTGCCATTACAATCAGCTTGTGTTTCTTATTGTCCTCTTTACCCTCTGACACATGGAAAGCCACTTACTCTCTGCCCAAGAACTGAAACTGCCACTGATACCGTGCAGCTGTGTGCTTGCTTCCTGTCAGTGATGATACAGCCTTCTGTCCTTAGAGAAAAGCTGTGCCTTGAGAGGTAAAAATGTTATGCCAAGGTACTGTTCTCTTTCCCCCCCAAGATTATTTTTTCTTTGGTTTATTGGTTGGTTGGTTGATTTTATGGTTTTTTTGTAATAGAGGAACTTGACACCAGAAAGAAATTGCCAGCCTGGATCAAAACAGGAGATGATTAAGTCCAGTTAAATCCAGTAGTCTGGCTTTGAAGTCACCAATTCCAAAAATTTTGGAAGCAGTAAGTGGGATAATCAGTACCTCTTTCTTTTCACGTATTAGTAAAGAGTTTAAACTCAGAGGTTTGCTGTTTGAAGCTGTTCCAGAATCACGTTTTGTATTAAACTGTTCCAGCTCTGCAGATTGCTCTTACCTCTAAAGGAATTCCTGTTCTCCCTGTGTTTCCCAGTATGACTACACATGGTCTGAAATGTCCTCTGTTTTGCCATTTTGGGAAATTGTAAACAGATTTTAAAAGCTCCTACTGATGATAACATTGATGGTTAGTTTTATAGCCTCCCACTGAGGTTTTCCATTTTGATAAATGCTTGTCTGTCTGGGTCCCTCTGTTTATATTTTCATTTTATGTTCATGTTCTCCTGGAAGCATGAAAGTTTTAACTGTACATGGGGGCCAGACATCTTCTCCCCCAGTGTGGTGTCCAAAATAGGATGTTAACATCAGTTGGATTAGTTATAGGAGGTCAGCTAGTGCTGCTTTAATAGTTGTTCCACGGGCATTCAGATAGTGTAAAGCACAGTCTGCTTGACTGCCCTGCACACTTTTGTTATATTCACCACTCCCTCCAGTTTAAGGTATACAGATTCACAGTATAAATTATGTGTGACTTAGAGTTGTGGCTTCTTCACAGAAATTTGAATTTCTGCTCAACGCTGACATAACTTACTCTTTTCCTTGATGCATCATTGCTGGCACTAGCTGGAAAGAGAGGAGAAATTTTTGGGATCAGAGGTGGAATAAGAAACTTCTCTGTATCGTTTTGAGATTTGTCAGCTACTGTCAGCTTTTTTTATTAAAAAGGCTTTTGTGTGTTCTCAGTCTTGCACACTTGGAAGACGAAATTCAACAGCAGTTGGTCGAGAATAATAGTTTAAAAGCAGTGGGGTTCTTTGAAGTAAGAAAAGCTATTTCAAGGAGGCACTAGGCAGATGTAAATTGCGGGAGTGGAATCACAGCATGTTTATCATTAGGGTATCTTGGATGCTACCTATGCAGAAATATGATAATGAAACTTTCACTTACCTTCATGCAAGTTATCTACACTGCTTTTTGCAGCTGATTTAGCAGGGGAACTTTCCACAGAGAGGTGCTCCAGCCTGCACAGGACCTCTGCTCATAAAAGTGGTAGCGTCGGGCCAACGATCCAGCTGAGCCCAGTTCCTTGTGGGAATACCTTAGTTAAGGGAAACCAGTTTCTACAGCCAAGAGCAAACTCAGAATTGAAGTGTCTGCTGCAGCATCTTGGAACATCTTGGGTTGTTCCTTCCTGAATGTTTAGACACCTATTGATGAAGGTAACTCTTAGTGTGTGTGGTTCAACAGCAAGGCTCGAACCTCTGGAACCTGAGACACTGCTGAAATGGAAAAACTTTGAACAGTGCTATCACCTAAAAGGACAAAGACATTGTATCTAGCCTAGCATGGATGGGGAAAGCAGTGGAGGAAGTAATGCACAGGCCCTAGGAATATAATGGATTGGAAGAAAAGCAGAGATTGTTAAAATGGAAAGTTTTAAACAAGATTAAAATTACAGGTGAAATCCTGATGTCTCCATTTTGGAGTGAAAATTTTCCATTGCCACTGGTAAGGTGAACATTTTGACAACTATATTTTGAAAATAAGCAGCTGTTTTTTCTAAGCTTGTCAACCTAAGACTTATTTCAGGGTGAAGCAGGAATCTGAATTAATTAAAATGAGAATTTGAAGCTAACTGCATAAAACATTTACATGGATTCTTCCTCTTCAGAATTAGATGTATTTAATTAAATTAAAGAGGATTGCCTTAGGTGATGGTTAATTTTGTGTGTGAGTTTAATGCATTCAAACTAATCCACTTGCAGTGAACATAGAACAAGTGTCCTGATTGTCACTGCGCACCCACTCTTTGCATTGTAAGCAGTAGGGTGATATTCTGGCACACAGTGAACAGAACTTGGTTCTCCAGATATTACCTGTAAATTAATAGTAGCCAATAGACATCTTCATTTACAATGCATGCTTTAGATAAGGAGAATATATATATGCATGTTTTTGTGAGGCACAAGAGAATTAGTGTGGGGAAAAGACTGGTCATGGAGGGTATCTCTTTAGTAAAAAATATTTCTTTAAAAAGAGCTTAAGAATGAAGATGTTGTTATGGTAGATTTGTGAACCCATATATTGCAACTGTCTTTGGCAACTGTGTCAGATTAATTTGTGACTGCAGGTGGAATGTTTTCAGACACAAATACTGCAGTGATCGTATGCTACCAGGGCAGAAGGAAACAATAATTTCACTTTATGTATTCAAATTATACCATCATGTAAAAATATGCTATCTAAAATTTAACAAAAAAGAAACACTGGAACGTTAGATATTTGGAAGTAATAACATGGATTTTACAGTACAACACCTGAGCTGTGGTGACATTTCACTTCTCAGCATCTCATTCCTAGAGTGATGCTTGGTGAGACCAGGGCAAAGATACAGCAGAGCTGCTAAAGCTGCTGCTGAGGTTTCTTCGTTTCTTACTAGAAAATTCAGCTATGCTTTCAAATATCTGTGCCAAACCTGGGTTCCCAATAAGGTAGCAGCAGCTGAGTGTCACAATTCTCTAGCTGACTATGAAAAAATGTCAGACACCTGACTCTCAAAGAAATGAAGCAATGTTATTGCTAAGGGATAGATTTTATGTGATTCTGCTTAAGAATGCTGTCATACTTGCAGTATCAGTGACTGGTACCTGACATGCTGTTTTTCATTCCTGTGAATCACTTTGGTTATAAAATAGGATTTTTCTGCTAACTAGAAAGTGTATCACAGAACTGTTCAAGAGCCTGCTCTCCTCGTGACCCCGAAGCATGCCAGTGGGAGGTATCCGGCGCAGTGGGTGTTCTCATTACCACTTGACATTTTGCTGTTTGGTTTTCTGCCTATTGCTGTTTAATGATTTCAATTCTTTCTTTGCCAGTCACAGAAGCCATTTAGGAAGCAAAGTACTATTAGTGCTACTTAACAATGTCGACACAGTCACTAGGAAAGGAGTTTCATTTCCAAACAGTGTGCTACAGCATTACCCCTCGCCATCTGCTCCTGTCATGTCCCTCGCTGTCATATTTCCCAGTTAACCCTTTGCCCTGGCCCCCTCTCCCAGTGCTCTTGGGGAGGGTGGCAGCCTTGCCTGAACTATAAATGCCCTCTGAGGCTAAAACAGACTGCAGGTCACCATAATTGCAGTGACATGGGTGAAGGTTTTGGATGATGCAAATTGGCATATATTTGCTTTGTGGAGGCACAGGCAGAAAAAATAGGGTAGTCACAGAGAGCATTGCAGGTTTCTGTCCTTAGCCTGCTGTTAATCACAAGCACTTCACAACTCCCATTAGTGTCAGGTCTGGAGGTCTCACAGCCTTTAATGTAAAATCTCAAATAAGACTGCAGAGGGAAGATGCTGTACCTTTTGGGAGTACGAAGACATCAAGACTGAGGATGAGATTCATTTCACTGAATTCAATCTACCAAAAAGATAGATTGCCATTGATACTAATCATCCATGCTTCCCTCCCTCCCGTGGAGAGATGGCATATCTCCCAAAGATGATTTACATGACTCTAATCACTGGGCAGCCCTGACTGTTAAGTGGCACCAAGAGTCCAGACTGAGAAGGATGCTCAGCTTCAGATGAGCTCAGATACAGGCTGGACAAGTTCATGGTAGCAAAATTCTTTGCAAGTTATTAATTACATAGCAATAGTATCTGGCTTATGGACTTCCTAAGCTGAAACAGTCAGAGGCTGTGAGTTATTAAGGGGTGGTATCAGACATGTGTCTCCTGTTGTGCTGTTTCTCTCCTAAGCATCTATTTATGGCCACCGTTGGAGCTAACGCACAAGGGAGATGGACTTTCTGTGGGACACCATATGGCCATTCCTCGTGCTCTTATGTGAGGCTGCTGCAGCAGTGAGAAGGGGGAATGCACATTTAGCAAAAGATGATTTCTGCAAATGGGAATTTGGCAGGAAGGTTTATTTCCAGATCTGTGGTGAAGTGCTACTGACCTACAAACAGAAAAACTGGAAGGCACTCTTACAGAAAGAGCCTGTGCCAGGTGCTGAATGTCAGTGCTTTACTTCAGGTCACCTCAAGCCTTTCAGAGATTCAGATGAGCTGTCTCACCATGTGTTCCCCTCAGATGGTGCAGACAGCTTGCTTGAGCCTTAGACAGTACAAGGAGATTCAGATTTGACATCATTTACAGTGTGCTGTGGAGCTGTGCTGCTACATGGATGCTCCCTGCCTTTGTGAAAGCACCAGGGGAACTAACAGGGTGGAAGCTTGTCATTTCAAATAACTCATTGAGAGCACAGAATGTGGGGCCCAAACCCCAGGTATCAATCACCAGAACAGTGCTTATGACCTCCCACTGTATTGGGCACATGCACACGTGTGTGTGTACCTCTGTACTTGGGATGATTGTTCAATTGCAAGATTTTGCAGAATTGACGATCCTAAATGCTGAGAGCCTTAAAATGGTTTGCTAAGGAGGCAAGCACCTCTGATTGAGCATTTTACTGCCGGTATGGTAAATGTATTCCTGTCACTTGCTGCAGAGATCTTTAATTAGAGTCTCCATAACTGTTACATGGCATCATCGCTGCATAAATACACTTCTGTTTGAAGTCAGACCTGCCTTTTATGGCAATCTCTACATAAAAAGAAATTTTGATTAAACTGAGAAATGCTTTCCTTATCAAATCCCAAGACATAAAAAAGGCCAGTGGAATTGGATTCAAAACATCAAGCTGGGCTTTCAAAATGGAAGCTTTTGCTCTCTTTTAAACCACACTGTGTTGAAACTGCCAGCAAAAATCTTTGATGAAGGGAGAACATATTGAACTTTACTTTTGCAATTTCCTGCTTGGTTTCTTGTAAACTGCTTTTGTCTAATCATATTTGATATCAAAGATAATTTTATTTAATGTGGATTAGGTAGCATGACATATCCACTGTGGTCTTTCATCATTCTCTGTTTAATTTTGAATGTGACATGATATTTTCTAGTACAGATGAAATTTGTTCAGCAGTCAGCTTTGAAAAAGAGCCTGTCTTTTATATCTCTGTAAAACGTTATGCATGGCAAGCAGAAAAAATTATTTTGTTCTCAGACTTCTCAAAGTCTTTGGGTAGTCTATAGATTACAGCCAGTGTGGAGAGGAGAGATGGTTTATCCTCACATACTGTCCAGTTCAGCAGCCTCCATAGCACAGCTGCACACAGCCAGAAGGGGTGTAGTTTGGTACCAAAGGGAGAGGTTACTCAGATGTGATGCAGGAGATAAAGGACAGAGTGTTAAAAGAGATGATTTTTCAGCCCAGTGAGTATTTGACAGGGCAGTTTAGGGCTGAGGGTATAGCAGTCTTCTGTGATGTGGCTGAATGAAGGCAAGGCTTGTTCCTCTGTTATTCATAGGCCATGGTGGCTTTAGCAGTAGTGTTGAAGTTAGAGTAGAAGAGAGCCCTGTTGAGAAAGGTGAAAAAAAATACCAAAACCCAAAGGCACTTACTAACAGAGTGTAAAACAGGAGATTGTGTCTAAAGGTTGGAGGATGACAGCAGCAGTGTGGAAACCACTGTGAGGAAGGAAAGGTTGGCTGGTGTTGCAGCAAGGGTATTTCTTAAGGACAATATTCCCAGACTTTTTTTCAGCCTTCCCTGAAGCCCTGGACTCCTACCAGATCTGAAAGGGGAATGTAGGCAGGATGCACTGATGTCTAGGTTTTACTCATTGCTTAAGATCAAACCAGTCATCGATGCCATGATGGAATTTTTTCATTCTGGACAAGCTGGCAGAGAGATTTAGACATATGACTCTGGGGTTTTTTTTAATCCAATAAATCCATAGGTTTGGTCTATTTACCTACTACAATCCTCACAGAGTTTAGTTACGGAGTACTGCAGAGACTTGGGGCTTTACCATACCCACACTGCTCCTGCTCTTTTACAGGATATTCAGAAATGTGTGTCCTGAGCATTTATAGATATGTGAAGTAGATGTTCTGCAGCTTTTTCTGAAACAATGTCATATACTTACATGAGACTTGGAGCCTCCACTCAGTGAGACAGGGGAGACTCTCCCAGCTCTGCATTCCCAAACATACAAGAGACAAGGACGGAAGCAAAAAGCTTTTGCGTGAACCTTTTTTAGTAGTAAATGGTCTTTATACTGCAGTAGGTATCCTTCTCTTGCTGAATGAGGAATCCATTCATTTGCAGAAAGATGTAATTTTATACCATTGTGTAGAGGTAAAATAGTTCTTGAACCATGAAGAATATGTGTTGTGATCTAGGATGAAGTTGGGAAGACAATTGAAACATGTAAAATGACAATGTTAAACAGTTTATCCTTCCTTTATCTTTTCCATATTGTATTGAGGAACTGCTATCGTACCCAGAACATTTTCTGGTACCAGTGAGAAATCCACTAAGAGCACCAAAGTAATTTTGTCTTTCACAGTAGGAGAAGTCTGGTGTGGGAGAACTGTTAGAAATCTGCCATTTACTGCATTGTGATGGAGCCTTTCAAAATCCAGTTTGAAGTTTTCCATTGTATCGATTTATAAATCCTGGATTTTTGCAGTGGTATGCTTTGCAAGTGAAGTTATTGCACTGAGTACACTCCATCTCTTTTACCATAAAAACTTTTTACATGATCTCTACATAAACCAAGAATTTGCTTCTGAGTGATACATAAAAGGAGAACAAATTCTCTGCATCAGATCCTCACTGTGCTTGTGCAATGTCTTGCAGTGACATGATACCTTTGCTGGTAGTCACAAAACAATCCTATTGCTATAAACTGACATTCTGATATGTGAGTGCTTTGTGTATATGTGTATCTCTTCTAAATGCATATGATTACTTAAGCTGATTTGAAGCCTGCATGCTAGCTCTTCTGTATATTGCATGTATTATATATAGGTTTTCTGCAATAATACTGATTCTAGCAGAAATGGGAGAAATTTTATAGCCTGTGGTATTCCTGGCAGGTTAGCACCATGTACATGAAATCTCAGTAATTTTGCAAGTTACCTAATGGTTAGTCTTTAATAATGACTTTGGGACAACGCAAAAGCAGATACTAGCTTTCAGTCTGATTTTGCCATGTTTTTCTTCACAGCTTCCTGTTATGGGAGGAGCCTTTATGGACTCGCCCAACGAGGACTTTAGTACAGAGTACTCCCTGTTTAACTCATCAGCCAACGTCCACGCAGCCTCTTCCATGCAGAATCCACCAGAAGAGACATCCCGTTCTTCAAATGATGCCATATTGTTATGGATTGCAATAATAGCAACAATTGGAAATATTGTGGTTGTGGGAGTGGTGTATGCCTTCACCTTCTAGGATGACTGTCACTACAAACACCGGAAGAAAGGAAAACTTCAACAGTATTTGTCATGTGTCTGTATGTATGTGTGTATATATACATGTATATCTATATAAATACATATAGGTAGAGACTTTGTCGATTAAGTGCTGCCACAGTCATGGAAATGAAATGCAAGTCAATCATGTTAAGTCTCAATGGCAGAAAGTTTGGGTGCAAGTTGTGTGGAGGTGAGAGCTTTATTTGAGAACAGAGCCAATACCAGTTTTGTATAGAAATGTAATAAAAGAGAGATCAACTTGGGTATAGTAAATACAGAGAGATATTTATATAGAAAGTGCTTATTTTCTACTGTAGATTTTTCTAGCAGCTCTTCTGCAGTTTGTCAGCTCTTTTTTTTTTTTTTTGTGCATTTTTTACTGTGGTATAATGTTGTATGGAATTGTTCCAGGTCATGTTTTCTGGACATCTCAATTTCCTAGATGGACAAAGTGGTTGGCATTGGCTCAGTTCTGATGAAGTCTAAGTTCGTCATGTGTGAGTCTTCAGCATGGCCATAAACTCCTGGGCTGTGTTGAAAATCCTGAGTCTTAGAGCCATGACAGGCAGATGCAGGCTGTCTATTACTTGCCTTCCAGTATCCGTTACTGAGCTGATAATCAATAAGGTGATGCTGAACCTGTCTGCTGTTTGGGAGGAGGCACAGCTGTTGCTGCTCTGCAGACCCTCTGCATTTCAGAGGAGTAAATGATAAATAGAGCAGCAGCACAAGGTCCCATTTCTGTCTAGAGGTACTGGATTGCACTGGTTTGTATATGTGTCCCTTCCAGGAAACAAAAGCCTAATACCATGCTTTTAATCTAATTTGATTGCAATCCAGACTTCTTACAGCAGCTTTGTACTTTCATAAGGTTATTAATGTACTGAAAGAATGACGGGTAAATTGTGAAGCCTAATTGATAGCAAATATGTCTACAAGAAAGATAAAACTGAAAGAAAGGTTGTGCACTTCTGTGCTCATGAGGGAGCGAATTCGAGAGTCAGGTATGTCCTGGGATAGGAACTACACAAGAAAAGTAATAAGTGTCAGATGTGCAAGTACTTATATCTCAGTATTAATATATCTTTGTGTTCCGGTGGGAGTCCTGGAAGTGATGTTTTTATAGCTGGATTTAGGTAATGATTCTGATTATCCTTTGGATTTGTTCCACTGAGAGGCAACATTTTTACTGCATTTTTTTCATGGGCAGTTCATTTTCAAGAGCTGTATCTTTTCAAGACAAGCTGTAGCCTTCTTTGCTTGAGAGATTATAAAATCTTGAGAAAAGAAAAAAAATTGAAATCTTCCTCTTCCCCCTTAAAAATTAAACATAAATACATAAAATGTATGTGCTTTGAGAGCAGCAGACAAATTCTTCTTCTATGTCTGCATGTACTGTCTAGGCTTTCTGTCTCATATAGCTGCTACCCGACTTCCAGAAAGCCTTGTCTGCAGAGACTATTTTTGACACTTGCCTGCCACTGAGCTTGAGGCTGGGCTAAGAGCTGCTGAATGTATAGAGAGGTCTGGATTTTCCTCTTTTCTCTTTAAACCCGTTTTCCTGCAGGGCTGGTGGACAGTTACTTGAATCAAAGCAGCATGCCCCAAATCGGTATTTATAACCACTCAGCAGTCACTGTGTGTATTTTTTCCCTCTCTATGAACTGTCCTTTAAAGCTAGGAAAGATGCAAACAGAGCTAGCAGTGGGGGAAAAAGAAATTAGGTTATTTTGAGGCTGAGAAAAACAATTATGAGCTTCTGGGTTTGTTGTTATTTCCCTCTTTAGAGGCAGGATTTTGTGAAGATGGTTGAGGACAGACAAGACCTGTACTGGGAAAAAAGTTTGAGAAGCCCAGTTCTGGAAGATCAGAGGGAAAGAAAGCAAATTCTGTCTAATAAAATAGCTGTAGTCTTAAGAATGATAGAAAAATTATGATTTTCATTTCCTAAAATAGCTATTAATTCCTTCATAGCCAGAGGGCATTGAAAAGCAGGGGAGCTGCATGAATGGTGTACCTTGTCTGTTTTTGCACCCCTCCTTATTCTTGCTGAGCAGAAAGGAAGCTGTTGGAAAGCTGCAGAGAAGTTTCCAAAGCAGAATTGAACAGGACGAGGTCTGGTGTGTGAACATGCAGGACCATGAAAATATTGTTTAATGTAATGTACTGTCCCCAACCATTTTCTGATACTCTGTTGCCTTTGTAACTGTATCACTTACTCGTGGACTTCTCTTCAATGTTCCTGCCGGCTGTCTAGTTAGGCCAGATCCTGCAAGCGTTTTTGCATAAAGAGCAAAACATTTCCACCATGACTAAAACCAGTTTGACACGATGGTTCTTGCCCAGTGGGATTATTCTGCTGCCTAATGAATTTGCCAGTGGAGTGCTTTGCTTAAATTTCCTAGAATATTAATCTTAGTGCAATTAGCAATGTTTGCATCTCTCTCCCAGAGTACTGGACTAAACTCTTCAACCATGAAGAAAAGCATCAGAGTGGGAACAGCAAAGAACCACTATTCTGCTAATGAAACCAAGTGACACTTTTGTGTTGCTTTTCCCAAAGAAAATGCCCTACTTTCATGTGAAATTGATAGTAATAGCAGGAGTGTTGGAAAACAATGAGTTCTACCTCCTGCATCCAGATCATCATACATATTTTCATCATTAGAGGCTGTGTTGTCAAGAAGGGCCAGACAAAACTTTAGTTTAAGTAATTGGCTTGACAGGGTGACATGGCAAGCTGGCTGCAAGCAGCAAGTGCAGGCATTTCCTGCCTCATAGTTAAATTGCACACTAACTGTACAGCTTCTCTGTCAGGGGAAAAAGTTAGTTTTAGGATGCAGGTACAAAGATACTGCATGTGAGGGTCTATGTGGAATATTGTCATGTGTATTGAAGATGCCTAAATTGCAGTGGCCAGAGCTGGTTCAAGCTCTGATCTACTTTGATAGTGACAATATGCACACTATGTTTCTGGATGTTGTGTTCTGGCTTCGTCCACTACAACCACGTCTCTCTTCTGGCAGGTTAGGGAAGGTTTAAATTAAACCATTGAAAAAGGGGACTAATCCATCATCAAGTTCAGAGAAGCCACAGAGGGGAATGGAGAAGTGGCTGAGTGGTGGATGTTTCACAGGTATGGTCCTGTGAAATATGTTCCCTCTTGAACTGTCAACACAGCTTGGCTTGGAGCACTGTAGCTTCTCCTTTCCTTGGAGCCAGGCAGCTGGATAATTGCTGTCACTCACTGAGGAGTGTTGAGGAAGACCAAACACATTCCCCAGAGCTGTTTTCTGAAACCTTTCTGTAAAAGAAGAGGGTTCTGTGCTTTGCTGGGCACTTTGTGTATCAGCCTGAGAAAAGGATTCCACTTGTAGAAGATCAGTGCTTCAATTAAAAATGTCTAGCACAGATAGCAGTTAGAAAATCCTGTTTGGAGTTCATTCTGTGGTAGAAAAAGCAAACAATTTTATACATGCTCTATCTCTAGAGGTGTTTTACCTCCAGCTCTGTTGTGCAACATCATCATACAAACAAGAAGCAACTTTGCCCTGCAAAGTTATCAATGAGCCATGGGAAGCAGGAAGACAAACTGAGGTGCCCTAATGATTCTCTTTTAGCCAAGGCCTCTAGGGATCTATGGCAACATACCAAATAGTCAAACTCCCTCTAAAGAATTTTTTTTTTTCTCAAAGCAGCCAGCAGCTCAACACAGCAGCTGTGCAGCCACCACAGCAGAGAGACTAAAGGCTGAACAATTATTCAGGTGGATGCAATGGCACATTAGAAAGGAGAACTGAGTGGGCAAACCCACACAGCTATTCCTGTTGTATTTTTATCTGCAAGTAGGAGTCTGGGCTTGCCCACAGCAGTAACACCCTGTATTTCTGTGTCAACACACTTGCAAAACTGAAAAACTGATTTTGAAACTGATGCAATAGTAGCAGAGAGACTCATCTGCTACAAATAATGTGTTTAGCCTTTTCAGTGGGCAAATGAGGCCATACATATCTCAGAAATATTGAGATCCCCGCTCCAAAATCCTCTCTTGCAATGAGACTTGAGGGCAGTCAGCATCCCACCCAGGTGCTGAGCAGCCTGTAATAACCAGCCCCAAATCAAGAGTGAATAGAAGCAGCCAGCCATTATAGTCTTACCCTGCACACCCATTTGAAGATAAAGGAAAAAATACCTTTGTGTCTGGGACCAAATGAAGACAGGAGCCCCTAGTCTATGGGTTGTTATGTATTTTGTCTATTATTAAAAGCTTCCGTTTTGCTATTCCCAAGTAATTCCAGTTGTTAATATCCTCTTCACATTTCTCTGCAGGCTGCTGAGAGTTATTAATTTCATGTAGCACTGTCCATTTATCTGGTGTAATTTGACTGAGTTTCCTGTGGCTAATCACAGAGTAGAATCTGGAAAATTGCTCTTTTTAAGGGTGATTTCCATTTGAGATAAATAGACTAAAGATCAGAATCCCAGATCAAAATGTGTCTGTGCTTTTGGAACATTCGGAGCTCTGGAGAACTGGATTTCATGTGGTTAATGCGCAGGAAGGAAAGGGCAGTGAGGGCCCCGGTGATAATGTCAGACATGAGGGTTCTGACGGGCAGAGCTGAGCAGTTCGTTAATTGCTGCTGTGTCTCTCTGAGCCCTGCTGGCTTCCTGGACACACAGCCAGAGCTGAGTGTAAGTGACCTAAACCAGCAGGTACAGCACATCCCTCCTCACCTCATAGCCTGCTAATCCTCAGGGAAAGAAGCACATTTGTTCCATTCACAGAAGAGCCAGAGATCAATATTCTGTTGGCTATATTGTTACTGCTACATTGTTCAGTCACCATAAGGTCAAAGTAGGGGTGGCTTAACATGTATTTAGCCCTTTACCCCTCCTCTGAGAACATCCTAAAGCAGTCAAGGCATCCTGAGCCTTAAAGTCTCCTGCTGCCCTTTATCTGACACTAACTTTTTGTGTTTTCTCATACAGCCCATCTTTGCCTTTTACCTTGTCTTTCCAGCTCAAGGCAGAGAAAGTGAAGTCACCACTATTCTCTGGAAACGTAGGGAACTCCTAACGGCTACGGACCAGCCATGTCCCATTTTAGTTTGTGGTCCTTCAGGCCCAAAGAAGGAGGAAAGTGTCCAATTACCTACTTAAGCGATTCCAGGGGAATGTTTGCCTTTGCAGAACAAAATGCATGACAATTTTATCTCTTTGTGGCCCATCCCAGAGCATTTACACTGAAACAACATGACCAGATCTACTTTTGCTGGTTTGGAAATTACAGCAACACAGCCAGGAACTGGAAAAGAAAACCGTGATAATGCAAACTTGTCACAACCATCTCAAGGACATGTCTCTGAAGGCAGTTTTTCCTGAGTGACATAGGCAGGCTTGAGCTGTTGGTAGCAAGGCAAGTGCCCTTTTGTGTGAGCACAAATGGTCTCCTTCTCTTTGGGAAGTCTTGGGACCATTGTGCCACCCATTCTGTCTTTCCCAGGCTACTATTTTCGGTTGTGGGAAACACTCAAAAAGCTTCCTGTGTTGGTAGAATACATATAAGATTTACCTCTCAAAGCTCTGCTTAGTCTTCCTGCAAAAGCAAAAACCACCCTATTTTCTTAAGCATGGAACGTTAATGAGTCAAGTATCATCTTGTACAGTAGCATTGTCTCATTTTAATCTTCAGTTTTTTGCCAGTAGGTCTCAAAGGAGGTCTTACGATTATCCAGACTTTAAAGATACTGAGAACAGAAACAAGCTAGAGAATCACAGAATGTCTCCAAAGCCACTGCCCAATCCTTTATGCTGTATCATTCCTCCCCATATTACCCTGATATGAACTCACATCCATCTCTTTAAACTCACTGTCACCATCACATTGTCTCTATGCCTTCATTTTATTCCTCCCCTTGTCTTGTCTGTATTCTTTTCATTCCCTGGTATCAGAGCATATGAGCATTTGGAAGGCAGCAGTGCTCTTCAGGCCTTGTTAGCCAGCTCCTTGACTGACCTCTGAGGGTAAGGTTAGTGATCAGTAAGGACATTCCACAGTGAGGGCAAAAAACAGTGACACAAGGTCTCTTCTTGGGTGAAAATCTTAATCATTATCTGCCTTAGCAAACCACAGAGTATTTCCCCTAAGCAGAAGAACAAGACGTGGCCATGAAGCTTGATAACTGTGTTGTCAGTATCCATACAATGTGAAGTTACCTTTCAAAAATTCAGGTTTTATAAATACACTGCATTGTTCTGCAGGCAGCATTTACTGAGCTTTTCCCAACCCAAAGTCCTTTTATTTTTTTAGCAGTCAGTGGTAATGCTCTTGGGGTAAGGTGAGGGCAGTGGGAGTGGGCCCTAAGGAGAACAGAAAAGCTCCATGTGATTTACTGTGAGGTCAGGGCCATTAAAGAGCAGCCTATTCAATAAAGAAAACAGCCAAAGTGTGCTAAGCCATTTCAAATGTAGGCACATCTGCAGTTCTCAGATGTACAGCCAAGCTGCTATAGCCAGATTGAGCATTTAGAAATCTCATTGTGACCAAAAGAAAGTGCATTCTTTTGCCAGAACTGAGGGAGCTGTGCAGCCTTGTGTTCTGGGAGCATCCTGAGCTGCAGCCATTACGGTGATACCGCGTTTCCTGAGGAGTTCACTCCCCCTAATGAACAAATAAGATTGAACTGTTTCAGGTCTAGGCCTAAAACTCCTCTCAGTTGCTGCCTTCGTAAGGATGATCGAAGATCCTGAGCCTGCACGCTGCTCTATCCAGAGGGACCTTTGCCTCCACCTGGAGTCAACTGCATTAATGACACTTCTGTACTTCTGACATCTGCTTCACTGGATCAGTTTGCAGGACTAGCTGTGGGTTGCTGGGGTTTTATTTTAAATGTAAAGATGTCTGTAATTTCCTAATCAAAAGCGAGAAAGAAAGCAGAATGCTGTATTTTTTTAAATGAGAAGGTAATAAAACCAAGTCAGAATATTTTGATAGATATGCTGGAAGAGTATATAATGTAGCAAATAGTTGCACTATTTTTTCCTAGTATGAGTACCTAACCTGAGAAATATTTTTTTTTTCTCTAAATAAGTCCTCTTCCAGTTCTGAAGTTGGGAAGTGTAGAAGGAGTGGAGTACAAAGTCTCAGTGAAATGTGAAGCCTATGTAAATAAATCTGGTAGTTAGCTTCGTGAGGTAGTCTGTTACATTTGTTTTTCAGTTATCTCAAATACTGCCTAATTATTGGGAGTTTTTTCCCAAAAATAAGCTAAATAGTGACACTTCTGAAAACATCTGTGCTTCACACAAAGTCACAGTCATATGGAAATTACGTTCTTCAGTTCCTGTAAAGCAGCTTTACAGGAGCCCTTTAGTATGCACTGTTACTTTTTCTTAATAATCCTGGACAATTTAATTCTCTTGTGCTTTCTGCTAGCCTGTTTTGTACACTATCAGATTTGCAGGGTTTCTCTGTATTGTTTTTGTAATACTTGGGTTGGTTTCTAGAAAAACCTTTACTGTTGTAATCATTGTTCTTGGATTGTGGAGTTCTATCTGTAAAGAGAAAAACAACTTTAAAATGCCCTCTGCTTTCTTCAAGTTTACTGTAATTAGTAAGTTTAGTTAAGAGATATGTCTTCTTTTAAGCTCCTGTTATGTTCTTTTCCAGTTATTGACTGCTTTCACTATGTATGTACTTAGTACTGGTTCATTCCTTTACTATGGTGAAAATGACAAGTTTTGTTAATATCAGATGGAAATTGTGGTTTTGGATAAAGTTCTTTAAATTGATAATGGTGTGTGATTTTTAATTTTCTCAGTTTACTTGAGAGTAGTTAGAAGTCCGGAATTGCAGTTATTTAATTATTACCTCCAGTGATACTCTGACACTAGTAATTTCTTGCAATTTACAAATCTGCGTGGGTTGGTAGCCTAGGGAAACCGTCTCTATTGAATATATGGCGTGGAAAGAACGCTGTGGCTATTTCTACAGAAATGCATTTACCAGCTCTCAAAGTCCAAGAAGTGCCTCACACATCTGGGAGCCAAATAAAATGTCTCGTTTTCTTCAAACATGAGCTCAGAAGCCCTTGCACCACGAGTCCTTGTGTCAGTGCTCTCTGCCAGTTCTCTCCTCAGCTGAGCTTGGCCATCCCGTCTCACAGAGCTGTGCGGGTGCCTTTGTGTCTGTGGCCCCAAACTCCTGTCCAAAGGCTTCTGGGGAACTAAAGGGGGCATCAGACCTTCCTGTAGGATATCCAGCAAGCTTCATCAAGGCAGATAGTGGCAATAGGAAGGAAGGAAAACATTTGGCTTTGCTAAGGCAATACAGCATATAGATTATTATGGGCCTTACCTTACAATTCTCCTAAAGGGAATCAACGAGGCAAGTTGTGTTCAGATCTGCTGAAAGAATGACAAAAGGACATGCTAAGGGACCTCTTAAGCACAATTTAAAATAAAAAAATTGACTTAACCTGTGAATGAAGAAAACTCAGAACATCATGAAGATGCGTGAACCAATCCTGATAGCAAGTCTGACAAAAATTCCTTTGAAAAATAAAAATAACAGGGATGTTTTATTCTAGTCCCAGTCTTTATCAATCTAGCAACATAGCATATTCCAGAATTTACCCATCAGATTGTAAGGCAGTGCAATTGCTACACTACAGCAATATCTAATTGTAATTCACTTTTCCATTGAAACTATGGATTCATACAGATCCCATTTCTGTTCATTTCTAAATTCTGCACAATATTAAGAAATGAGTATACTCTAGAAATGGAAGAGAATGTTCTGTTCAACAGTCATTTAAAAATGTAGCTATGTGTGTTCAGCATAATAAAGCCAATTGAAATTGTCGGTTCTGTTTTTTGCGTAGCATGATCAATATAAACAAGCTGTCTGCTAATGTAAATTGTTCTGTAGTGAGACTAACAAAGAACATCAGTCCTTTAGCCCAAGAGAGCCTGTCTGCTATAGCATTTCAACTGACAGATTTTGCTGTGTCTAATGCTACATTACAGTTTTCTTTAGGATAAAAATAATTAATTCAAATATGACCAAGTGACTTCACTGCTTTAATTGCAGCATGTACGCATCTTGTATGGGTATAGGTGAAGTTCTATAAACAACCTACCATCCATTTCACTGCCTTCTGTCATAACAGAAACATTGGACTCACACAGCAGCTTGCCTTTTGCTATTGATTGCAAAAGCCTTATTATGAGCTAAGAAAATCACCAACAATGTTTGTATTACATTTTGTAAAGATGGATGTTATGATTCTGAATACGAGATCAACTGACTCTCTCTCTGTATATTTCCTTTACGTATTCAGACAATCCTTGCTCATTACAGGAAAGAAAAACACTCCTTTTATGAAGATTCTTTGTCATTTCTGTTTTGAATTACGAAGATTTTATGCCTACAGGTGTTAGTTGGGTACATAAAAAAAGCTTTACTGCTCTCTGAATTTCCCTGGTGATTCCTCAAAGGATAGGTAAAGTGATTTATTATTCCCAGGGCCTTCAGTGCAGCAAACAATTTTAAACAGAGCATTTTATTTTCTTAGTAGCTCAGCTCTTCTTCCAAGCACCTGGTGTTTTTAATTTCTTTTTATTAATCTCTCTACTCTTTCATTTCTTACCTTGAGCTGATAACCAAAATCTTTCAATCTTTATCAATATTTGCCGCTTGAAAAGTCTTTGAGTAAATATACCTCGAAGTCCTCTGCAATAACAGCTGGTGGAAACAAATTACTTAAAAAGTACTTATTTCTTTCACCTTCTGGTAGATTTAAATAGCCATTAATTCCTTCGAAAGTCTCATGCTTCTGCGTTTTTTAAATAATTTTTGTGACCACACCAGCTGCTCTTAGCCAAACCCATTTCTATGCTCTGTGCAACCTTCTCTAATAATTTGTGCTTGCTATTTACTGACTTGATTTTGTTTCAGGTAGGTCCCATCTTTTGTAATACATATTGACTGGACTCTCCTAAAGTCAAACTCAAACTTTGACCTTGTAAGAATTTTCCTTACCTTCCTATTCCTTTTGTAGTTCAAGGATATGCAGGACTTAACTCTTAAAGTTGTTGTCCCAGTTGCCTCACTTCTGATTGTAGGATGCTCTAGATGAAACCTTGATTTTTCCATCTTCCAATCGCAATTTAGAGTTTCTGTTCTTCAGGCAGTTTTGGGAAAAAAATCCATTCTAAATGTGAAAAAACCAAATAAACATAAAATTCAAGGATATTTTGTCCTATTTCAGAATAGTTTTGTTTAGCTTTGATTTTACCTATAAGATGTTGAGACCTCTGATATGACAAGAATCAGAGCATTTTTAGAACAGTACAATGGGACAGCATAACTATAAACAGCTTTGGACATTCATGTGCTAAAATTTTCAATATAATCTTGCCACTGGAGCAATTTTTAAATTTATCAGTATGTGAACAGCATACTGTGTCCAATTATGCTATACTTTTTTTATAATCTATTATCTGTTCTGTGATAAAAACAGCTCATGGGATGTGCTTTAATGTGTGTTCAAGTGCCCAGTTAAGAATGTTTCCCCCAGTGAGGCTGGTTTAAGATGAGACGGATTAAAGATGAGATGGCTGATTTATGGATGAGAACCATCCATACTTTATAGCTCGACAGCAGTCACCTGCTTCATTCATTGCTTCTGTACTTCCTGCATTAATTCTTGCTAAGTGGGGAAGAGACGTCTCAGAAACCTGATGCACCATGAACAAATTACTTAGGGATGTAAAAAGTTCTTCTTCTAACTGACTGGTTATCTGATCAGAACAGGAAATTGTCACGGGTGCTAACAAAAACCACAGCAGGGCTGCTCTGATGAGGACCTGCTGTGCTTCCTGTGGGTTTGTGTGCAGCATGGGGCTGGGAATGAGGACTCTGTGCCAGCTCCTGCCTGGGAGTGTGCAAGGGCTTGTCAGGGCAGACACTGGGCTGCCTCACACAGCCAACCCAGGGGGTTGGTTGCAGGTTACCCCATCTTCCCTGTTCAGATAAACCCTATGACTCACTCCAGGGAAGTGAAGATAATGTCTCTCAAACCACTTGACTATTTCCTCTATCCTATAATACAAGCCACAGAAAATGCTATCACATCAGATAATCAGAACTAGAGTGCAGGATCATTCCACAACTGGAAATTAAAAATCCAAACATCAGGAGTTTTTTTCCTGCACTGCAGGTGTCAATTGCCTACTCTGTGCACATCCCAGAGACAAAATTATAGCACAATAGCAAGATTTAATAAGGAAAAAACAAACAAACAAAAAACCCAACCCAAAACACAAAGCAAAACAAAAGAAATCCAAACAGGAAAAAAACCTAAACACAAAACCACAAAAAAATCCCAGACAGCTTCTGAGCACAGAAAGGAATATTTTGCCTGGAGGCTTTATGCTGACGGTGCCCTTGAAGGATAGATTGTACTTTTTGTAGCCTGCTGGAAGGGCAACTCTGACAAGTCTAGGAGCAACCCTGTGACTGGCACTTCAGTGGCAAGAGCAACTTGGGCATGACTTTGACTTATCCTATGGACACCATCAATGGACTTCACTTCCCATTTCTCATGCATCTCCCAATTACTGTTGCAAGTTTTCATGACAAGAGAGATTGTAAAATAAGATTGTATTTTCATAACCGTTTAAGTATCATGTCATTGCACACACTTCTCTTCTCCCACTTTATTTAGCATACCTACAATCATGTTAATCTATCCTAATGTGTTTGGCTCACACCAGTGTTAAGATTTCACTGAAAACCTGCCAGAATTGGTATCTCAAGTCTCCACTGTGAAAAGTGATGCAACCTAAAGACTGATTATTACTTGATCACCTTGAAGTTTTTGCATCTGAAAGTTTTTGTAGCATAGATCCCAAGATTCAGCTAATCATAGGATCCATATAGTTAACAGCTCAGATTAAATGAAAAATGTAGTAATTTCTGAAGCAGGTCTTGGAACTTGATGCCAAGGTGAGTCAGCTGAAGAGTTCTACATACCTTAGCTGGTCTTATTACTGGTTACTGTGGTGTCATTTTGAGATTTCTTCTCTCATGACCAACTTGAAAAGCGTAATCACTTGGCTGTGGATATTTGAAGGCAGTAATTTTTTTCATGCAAAAAGAGGCCTCACCTTCTCTGCCTACTTCTGATTTCGATTCTCACTTCACCTCAGGGAAGGTATTTAAAAGTTAACATCCAGTCCACTTATCACTATAGAAAAAAAACTGGCTAGGAGAAGACATGAAAACCTGTAAATTACTTCAGATGTCTATTCATCAGTTGGAAATCTGCACAGCATTTTCTAGGAAACCTACAACAATCGCAGTGGCTGCGTTAATAAACTCTCTGCAAAACTGCGTATTGGTGCTTTTCGTCTTGCCCTTCTTTAAATATGCAGTTGGTGATTGGAGAAATAGTTTAAGACTTGTCTACTCCCAGCTGAGTTTCCTAACTGCTAAAACACTTGTATTTGCTCTCTTGTCCAATTAATCTTTATTTAGTGCCTAGGCACTAAAATGGGAGTATGGCAAATAGTATTCTACAGCTCAGTGAGTGCAGCCTTCACCTCAGAAACACATTTGCCTCCCCACATGCAGAAGGGAAGCCTGAGCTGCTCTCCTCCACATCCAGATAAGTGCTCTGACCAAGGAATGCTGGACATTGCTGAGGGGGTGGAGGGGGGGTGGAGAAGGAAGGAGAAAGGATAGAATATCTTAGTCTTTCATAGTTAGTTAGTTCTAGTGGTGAACTGAATCTCACAGATGAAGTCTGTGGTTCATGGAACACGAGCTGCCCACTTGGGACCATCAGAAGAGCTATCCCTTGGGTAATGTCCCAAAGCAGACTTTTAGAACCCACAGATACTTGGAGAGTTCCCAGGTTAGACAGCTTCCAGGACAGATTTGAAAGTTTTTGGGAATTCAGAGTTTTAGGGTTCTTTTTGGTTGGTTGGTTGGTTGTGATTTTTTAAAGATGGAAACATTGATGACAGAATTCAGAAATTTAGCTTTATTATGGAAGTCTTTTTAAGGCATTTGGAAGCCTAAGTCTTGTCCATTGATAGATTTCTACTTGAAATTCGTTAAAAATCAGTACAACTTCACAACTGGTTTGATTTCTATCCCTGTTAGAATGTTCAGCCTTTTCCAGTAAACTGTATTATTTATAACTGTGTTACCTCTTCAGGGTGGAAACCTTTCTAATAATAAGATTCAAGACAATACGTTTGTGGAGTAACAGATTTTAGTGTCTGTTCCACAAACCATAGGGTTTGTATAATTTAATTGGCTTAGAGCAATCTGTGAGGCTGTTAGAGGATGGCATCATGGTTTCTGTGTGTGGAATTTAAAGAAACTGAAGGAAATTTCTGAAAGAAAACTGTTTAAAAAGTCTTGTTCTAATGAGAACTAATTCTGATTGCTGGATTTTCATTTGCAAAATGCCATTCCATGTAAACCTTGCAGTGTCTGTATCACCAGTTCCTTAGTCTTAGAAACAAGTTAGCTTGGATATGAGGTACTGGTGTACACTATGAACTGTTCTTCTTCTTTGCTATTAAATCAGAGGTAAAATCCTTATCTGCTTCCAAGAAAGAACAACCTCTAAGCCTCTATTGCTAAATTTTTCAGATGTGAGGATATCCATGTTCCTTTCTTCCCTTGACCTAGAAAGTTACCTCAACACATTACAATTTGTAAGAATTATTTTTATTCTATAGTGATATTTACTTACCTTTTTTTTCCTCTCCTGTCTTCTTTAAGTTATGTTGCTGCACACACTACAAATGCCTTCCATTCTTCAAAGATGCTTTGACCCTGGAAAAGTACATGGGTTTCCCTGGACAGCTGCAAAGCTGAGACGTGAGATTGAAATATTATTCCTCATGAAAACCATCTACTACTGCACAATCAAAATCTAAAGTGATATTTTTCCTATCTTGTTTGAGAGACCAGTAGCTTTGAGATAATCATAACCAAGGTATTTCCCTTCTGTTACATCAGTAATGAATAGTGTGTAATGTAATATTTTAGCCTTGAGGCAGCATTAGAGCTCTCTCCTGGAATGCTATGTTATCTGCTATGAACTAATCCTTATATCACATCACAGTTGCAGTGACTGATGAGTCTTTTTCTTTATAGGTTATGAAAACAACATAATTTATATCCCATCTGTTCACCACTACATGAGGAATTCACAGAAGGCACTCGCCACCCCCCTTACTGCTTGCTTTATCCTAAGTCACATAGGATACAGTCATGTTAGTTATGTAGAGATGAATCACAAACTTAAAATAGATACTGAAACAAAAATATACTGCATTTTTTCTCCTAGATTCATTTTTCAACAAAGTGTTGCTTTGAAAAACTATTCCTTCTCAATAAATGTCACTCACTTATGGAAAAGATTCAGCACTGTTTGGAAATTCGTGGTCTATTTATATACAAGATCAAGTAAAATAATCAAAGTGTCCTCTGGCTTTGGAATCCTTTTAAGGATTCCTCTGATATGTTGTTGAATGTCTGTAACACAGCCTTGAAGCTTTCCTCTCTTGTGCAGTTTAGAAACACAGAAAAGTTGTTTTCCGTGGCTTCCTATGTAGTTTGCTGAGAATCACTGAAAGCAAGGACATGAGAATTTGGTTTCCATTATTCAAAACAGCATCATAATTTGCTGATTGGAGCAAACTGAGCAATATTTTCAGCAGGTGCCCAAAAGATAATCTTACTCATCTTCTCCACACACATTTCAAATGATTATACCCAGTGCAATGCTGGCTTCAGGAGGGTCCTTCTTGATTAAGGCCACTAACAGTAAGCTCAGAGTCAGACCCTTTATTTCACATACCGCCCAGAAAATGTCTAAGTTCATGACTGAAAGGAAGTCTCTCAAGTTATTTAGAGATTTTGTATTTTTGAGCTTTAGCAAGCTCAAAACCCAGGGGAATTTGAAAATTCTCCTTTATTGCTTTGCCATGATACCTGTCAATGTTTCTATTTGCAGAATAGTGACTCAGCTTTCTCCTTTTGAATCAACATATTAAAAGAGTGAATCTGTTCCTCACATCCTGGTACTACTTTTCCTCCTTTGGTATGGGAGCCTGCATCCCTGAAGGCAATGAGGGGAAAATTCTCTGCATAAGGATGTGAGAGCTGCTGCTTGGCTCACAAATAGATGCCTATTGTTCTTCAGTGTCTCTGTAATTTTAAAACAACCCACCCCAAGACCAGTGGGCCTTAAAAGAGATTTGATGATGTTATGTTTCCTGTCGCCACTATTTGACACTGCTTTCCCACTTTTCCATGAGTGATATCCTGTCTCACTAGGGCAAGAAATAACACTAAAAGGTTTCCTCTTTCTGGTGTTGCACTTCAAAAGAAATACCACCTTAGTGGAAATTATATCTCTGATCAAACTTTTTCCTTGCTTTTTAGATTTTATTTTAAAAATAAATTCAGTGCATCTTCTGTGTTGCCACTATGTTTTGCTTTGCTCTGTTTTGTTTTGGTTTTTTTGGGGGAGGGGGTTTGCATGGGATTTTTTGTCACCTTCTTACATGATGCTTGGTTTTAATTTTGGTCCCTTTCTATCTGTGAGGTTTCATCTACGGTTTGGTAGTCACCATTCACGAAACCTCAGAATCTTAACTTGATGAATGGGAGCTCTTATATTAAATCTTATATTGATCATTGTAGGTGTTGAGAGCCACTTGCGGGGGGTTGAGGTTTTTTTGTTTATTTTTTTTTCCTTAAGCCTACAGCATCCAAAACTAACCTTTAAGTTTTAGTTCCCTTCCAACTGAAATACTCTATTCTAGTATTTTGAAAGGAGCAAGAGGACTGTATGCTTTGGGATCTTTTGTTTATTGGTTCGGGGTTGTTGGGTGTTTTTTCATCTTCATTATTTTAATTTCCATCAGCTCTCCTGTGAAGACAGGTTGAGAGAGTTGGGTTTGTTCAGCCTGGAGAAGAGAAGGCTCCAGAGAGACCTTATAGCACCTTCCAGTACCTAAAGAGGACCTACAAGAAAGCAGGAGAGGGACTTTTTACAAGGGCAGATAGGGGACAAGAGGTAATGGCTCTAAACTGAAAGAGTGTAGGTTTAGATTAGATACTAGGGAGAAATTCTTTCCTGTAAAGATGGCCAGGCACTGGCACAGCTTGCTCAAAAGAAGTTGTGGATGCCAAGTCTCTGGAAGTTCAGGGCTAAGTTGGAACTCTGAGCGACCTGGTCTAGTGGAAGGTGCCCCTGCCCATGGCAGAAAGGTTGGAACTAAATGTTTTTTAAGGTCCCTTACAAACCCAAACAATTCTGTGATTCTGTGATTAAATATGTTGGGCATTAAAAAAATAAATAAAAATTTGTAATTTTAGATTCAGCTAGACTGAAATTTCCACCCTGAATGAGAAAGCCTGAGACTTTTTGCCTATTCCCAAGTGTAACAGAAGTGAAATGGGAGACAAGCTTCTTCAGAAAGATGTTTACTATAAAGAACATGACTATGTGGAAACATCTTGGTAAATTATCACGAAACAGTCAAAACAGTGCTGGGCAACAAAGCCACATGCTGCAGCTCAGAACTAACTAAAAATAAGTTTTATCTGCAACACAACAAATTATCAGCAAGACAGATGGCCAAAAAGAGGAAAACCAGAATTGTTTTCTCTGGGGCTGGATTTGTGAAAATAAACATTCAGTATTTTCAGTATTGTCCCAACTTTGTAACAAAAAATAGAATTCAATAGCATGGAGGAAATTGGAGAATCATACAATGGCAATGCTGTATTTAAAAGTGTAGCAATATGAGGGAAGGGAGCAATAATGACAATTGTTCAAGTCTGTGCTGAAAGCAGACTGAGAGGAAGTTTGGTCTGCCAGAGAGGCAACAGTCTGGGTGCTGGGAGGCCTTGGCCTTTCTGGCTGTCCTGTTTACTCCTCATATCTGAACCAGACATTGAATCCTCCTGTTTATACGCTGCTTCCCAAACCATGCCTCTGCTAGGGAAGAAGAAATGATCAAGGTTTTAATCACACTTTAAACAAGCAGAGAGCTGGCAAACAGTTTTTCAAAGCCAGCATAGTGATGTAATAAAATAGCTCCAAGAGACCACTCTGTGGTGATGGTGGAGGTCACAGCTATCAAAGAACAGGGAATACATTCACTTTCATTTTAAATGCTGTGGTAACACTTAAAGAATTCTATAATTTTGCTAAAAGGCTGTGATTTGTTTTGTCATCAAATTTCCCAGAAAGTCCCTGCTTAGGTTCCCCATGCTTATATAGTTAAATTTTGACCATGTTAAATTATGGTCTCTCCAAATGAAAAGAACATTTTGTTAGCATAGATGAAATGGCTGTTCTGGGACAGTCTCCAGCCCAAGGAATTTTTAAGTGTGCCTAATTATATGGATGGAACTGCCCAAAAGACTATTTAGGTCCCCACCTATTTTAGAGAGGTTTCTAGGCATTTCCATGTAGAAAAAAGTTCTTCTATGAAAGTTGAGATGAAAATACTTTCTTAGGAACAGTTTAGACACATATGAGTCCGTAATACTCTGATCCCAGAGCTAAAAATCTTGCTATAAAATTTGAGTGCATACTGAGGCTTCTTCATTGTTTCCAATGCAAATTCTGATGCTAATAAAAGCCATTTAGCTTTGTTGAGTAATTATTTGTCTCCTTAATAAATTGCTTGTCAAAAGAGGAGATTTGGCCAGAGTACCAGTTAGCCAAGTACTACTTCACATCCGGGCACAAAATCTGCAGACTAAATAGCTCACAACAGGCCACGTGCCACAGCATAACCTGGTCTTATCCTCCGTGCTAAACCTGGACAAGGAAGAAGCAAAGGACCTGGATAACACAACTGTATATCATCCAAAAGGTGTCCTCGAGCAGGGAAATTCTCAACTGAGCAAATCCAACTATTCTCCAGCATCATCCTCCTCTTTGCAGATAACACAAGGGTGAGAAACTGCACAGCACAATCATGCTGTTTCGGTAACGAGAGAAAAGTTTTGTCCCATCAGCTCTGCCAGTTACACAAGCACAGTACAGCCGCAGCACATACATCACAGCCAACTTTATCCCCAAGATCCATTGCTGACAAGATGGAGCAACAGCCTGGATCAGTGGAGGGGTAAGTGGGACAGGACTGCCCAGCCACACAGCCACCACCATATCTCACAACCAGGAGCAGATGTACTGGACTGTGCTGAGAAAAGGGATGGTCAGCCCATCTGGTGTGTGAACTAAAATAATCACTGACCGTCGTGAAGGTGGTCACTGACAGTACACATCTGTGCCTGCTTTGTGCAAGTTTCGGACACCACTGACCCTCAACAACATAAGTACATCAGGAAAATGAAAAATAAATTACCAGCTATTTGCCTCTTCCTTTAGAAATTATACTTAGATGAGTTTATGAAAAAGAATGTCACTTGCAGTGCTATTCACTTACTTCAAATACTGTGGACAGGAAGTTAGGGTTTGCAGTGCTCTTTTCTCACACGTAAAAGATGACCTGCACTTCACCTCCCTGTGGGGGAGAGGACAATCAGGGGATGGACCAGGGGCCATCATCTCCCTGCTGCTTGGCTTCTGTGTCCAACCTGCTACTGCATATTATCACTGGCAGATGGTCGCACTCCTGTGTCTGCCCCATCACACTCACACAAATCACCTCACCTGCTTCAGGTCACAACCCTGTGCTGCCAGAGAGAGTGACAAACACCCCTCTAGTTACAATATCTCCTTCTCAAGAGGAAGAGCCCTAGGGCCATGCCAGAGCTTGGGGAAAGCAGAGGTGTGGTCAGTTGTTTCCTCTGCTCCCTGTGTGCTGCAACATAATCGAGTACCCCTATTTCCTGGCAGCACAGAGAGGTCTGGACTGCATCATGCTAAAAAAACCCTGACTGTTCACTTTAGTGATAAATAACATTCAGAATACTTAAAAACATGAACTGGTAAAATAATACATCAAAATAAGAGCTGGTGAAATACTAAAACTCATTTAAATCCCAGGCCACTTCAGGGGGAAACAAGTTCTGCCCACTTCCTTGTAGTTGCTGTAAACACCTCAAGGCTCCTCAGGTCCTGGGCAAGGCGAGGGGAAGCACATACCTTTCTCATAAACATACATCCCTTGGTTCACCATGGGATGAAACACCCTTCCTGCCAAACTGTTTTCAGCAGAAGTTGGAATTTATCCCATGCTTTTAATCTGACCATAAACAACGGCATTGCGTTTGTCTCTCTCATCTCTGAATGTTGTTTATACTCACTTGGATGTAGTGAAGGCTGGCTAGTCCATCTGGATTTCTTCCCCTGCTGCTTTTCCATGGTAATTAATAAACACTATCCTGTTTACTGATCCCAGTAAGAACCCCCAGAAATGGGGAGTTGTGGTGATTCACATCGGTTGTTTTGAATTCAGTGAGGGTGAAAAAAAATGTTACCTGCATGCCAGTACTTTCTAAAGAGACATGAAATGACAGTGGCTCTCAAGAGGAGTCAGGACCCTTTCTCTGTTAATTGGGTGAGACTAATATAGCAGAAATAAGCACCCATGGCATTTAACAGTATGTGCAAAACTGAAGAGAGCTCAGATCATCTCTGAGCATTTCCAAACATGTTCAAAACTCTCAGCAATCCAACAGAAGTATTTTCATCTAAATATTTGAAAGGTCTTTGCATCCAGTGAGTTAAGCAGCTGTAAAAACCTGGGCACTTGTCTTGGAGCACTTGGTAAAAGCATGCAAGGGCCTTTTCTAACAGGAAGCCCGTATGAATACCTGTGTGCATATAAATACATGTGCCGGGAGTTGCTGCAAACACACAAATTATGATACTTCTGAGCTTTATTTAGAGCTTTGTAAACAGAAGCAGAAATGAGAGCATGAACCTCTATATTAGGCTAAAAACCTGTCATACATGAGAGTGGTTGTTATGAGGCACACCTACCTCTACTTACTTTTATAGAGAAGCTGCCCTGCAAAGTATTCTTCTTGGCTAGAGTCTAAGAAAAGTTAACTGTAGTTTTCTAAGCAAGAGGAGGCAGGACAGTGGGCTGGTTACTCTCCTAATTTCCTAGGAGAAATTCCAAGGCAGAGCTCTTTGTCCAGTTTTAGTGAGAATGGCCAGACTACTGGGTATTTTTATATGTCAGAAACTAATCCTAGCACAGTTTATACATACCAAAGGACTGTCACGAAGAGTACTGCAAGCTAATTCATCCCAGCAGTCTCTCTAAAAGAGGCTGCCATGGTACATCGAGACCAGCCACGTCTGTGCTGCACATTGCAGGGATGATGTCAGGCACAAGCCACACAATTCCAGAAACACCCTTTGAAAATTTATCTATAATATCCCTCAACCTAGCAGCACAACATTTATTAAATCTGGTTATTATTGTCCCAGAAACCTGAAAGATCATGGTGAAGTTATGTGCTTTCCCACCCACTGTCATTGGAGAGGACCAGATGGAAGTCACATTGCTTCCTGAAGAGATGGGACAGAAACTGTACCACTTCTTGTGCTAATCTCCACTAGACCATCAACATCCAGTGGGAGCACACCTGCCTGTGTGGTGTCAGAGTCATCTCTGCTCACACAGCTTTACACTCTTTGTTCTACAGCAATTAAGGCAAAAGGGGAAGTTTCAGATGGTGATTTGGTGGCCCACTGGGACACGATCTGGTTAGGAGTCTGCTCTGGGGTCAGCAATGTGGCTTCATCACGAGTCCCTTCTTTCGAGCCAATTGTGTGTTAACTGCTCTGCAAACAACAGGGTAGCAAAAAAAGCCTTGGATCCAGACAAACACGGACATGGCTTCTTGTTCTCATTTGAAATGGCAAAATTAAACACAGATGTTTAGATAGACACTCCTCTAGCATCTTCTTGCTTGCTGCTCACTTTCACGTAAGCCTTTTATAATTTAGAACACGTTCAAGTCTTCTAATTACGTAGGAATGCTTTCCACTACAGCTGTCCTGAGGCTCTGTCCCTCTGAATGTCCTCAGTAACCCTAAATGGGCTGTGGTTCTTATCCCTCTTGTTCTCCTTCTTTGTTACAGGTTTTTCTTCCCAGTCTGACTATGCGCATTGCAGAAATGGTCTTTTGCTTTCCAAAATGCACCATAATGTAGTACAGGAGAAATGACCTGAGCAGGGATCTCAAACTAAGCTCCTGAACCATGATTGCAGGGTGCTTTCCAGCCCAGGCAGACACCTCAGTGTCAAAATGCTCAGCACAAAATGTCCACATTGTGTGAAAATAAGTAATAAAGGATAAAGTTTAGGTGGAATTTTTTTAGATTTGTCCACAAAGACAATAAAACATTTAGCAAATTTTTTTTAAGTGTCTGCTCTAAACATTGATTGCTGAAATTGCAAATAAAAAGAAAAAACAACCCCAAAACAATACTTAGATTCAAGTAAAAAATATTTACCTGACTTGGGTATACTTATTTTCTGTCTGTGCCTATAGAAGATACATTCACGGGAGCAGATTTATTTAGAGGTATTTAGTAAGATTATAGAGATACAGAGATCAGTTTAAGAAATGCTGAAATTGCTGAAGTTAGGAAGAATTTTCCCCATGTTGATTGTTCTTATTTTATTCCATAAGTTCAGACCATCAGCCAGTGCTGTGGACAGAATAAAGGTCTAGACTGACTTTTGAAGCTGCACACCACTTCTCCTGCTCCTGTGTGCACCCCGTGTTCTGGCTGCTCCCCAGTGCTTAGGAGATACACCAGCTCCATCCCTTTCTCACAGATACAGAGCAGCTTGCATGGGAGGGTATCAAAGTATTTTGAAAAACTCGTGTGTGCATGAGATGGCCAAGAACCTTCTCCAGTTCTCAACAGCATGATGGAGGAGTTAGAAAGTTTAAACTGCAGAATATCAAATCTGCCCTTATGACCAGCCATATCTGAAATAAAACAAGATAAGGCTGCAACTAAATTTTTATTTCATTCCAACAGCCCTGGGGAAAAGTATTCTGCTTGGATGGAAACCCTAAGTGTTGGAGCATGGATCAGTAAAACAAACTGGGTGAGTAAGGGAGCAGCAGGGAGAAGATAACACTTGGAAAGAGGAACGGAAAAAAACCAGAGCCTTTTCAGAACTGTAGGTATTTTCTTCTCTCCTGGGCAGGGCAACCCCTAGCTTAGTGCTAAAGTGGTGCTAAAGTTGGGAGCACCATTTCTCTGGATTTCTCATTTTCTTGGGGTGGGAGATAAATAAGGTTGATGCAGAACATCTCAGCAAGCAGCAACACTGAGGCAATGCTCTGAACTTACAGTTCACATGATGGAGCCTGCAGTTAGGGACCTTCATCCCTGCCATCAAGAGCTGTGACTCTTCAAAGGAAGGTATTAAATATGTATATGACAATGCCAGGCACTACTTGGGTACTTAACATAAAATAAAAGTACACCTCAGCCTACTGGGCAAACAAACACAAAGACAATAGGAAAGCAAAATAATAATGTTTCTTTAAAAGCATGGAAGTCAAATCAGAAATCTTGAGGGGAAGGCTTGGCAAAAGGAAAGACATATTTCTACTCTGATTATTCTTACTAAGACAGGAACAGTTCTGTAGAAAGGTGTTTTCCATGATCAGCAAAGGCACATGTGGAGATATAACTGTAGTGGTGAAAGTGTTTTTCTATAAGAATTTAATTTATTCAGCCAAAGTAGTATCAAGAAAAATAATCAGTCTGACATGCTCTTTTGCTTCTATGAAGCAATGTCACAGTAAGAGGGATTACTAGCACGGATACACCAATCAGCTTTTCTTTTCTGTATCAGGCACTCAGTTGTGGATATAGCACACATTTCCTTTTAGCTGCAAAGCATTTACAGTTTGCTCTTAATCAGATTTTCCTTCAAAGAAAGAAGTAAGTAAGTAGCAGACAAAAGTTCATGAACTCAAATCAGTGGTGCAAATCTCTTTGTTCAAAATCACTTGAACTTTGCTGAACTTCCAGATCTGAAGTGCAATGTATGATTTATAGTGCTGCTGAGTGCACCTGTGACACCAACACAGACCAGAGCCACACAAAGAGCTATTTGAGAGAGCAGAAATAGTTTTATCGGAAGTCTGGTAAATAAAGCTTTGCTTTTTTTAATTTTAAGGTCGTTTACCGACTATTCACGACATTTCCCCATTCAGATGAATAAATGCTTATTGATCAAATCCCAAAGGACAGAAAATCATTGCCTTGGCTAGTTCTACACTGGAGTTGACCTCAGTGCTGCAAGCTTTACAAGCAGCTCTCAAAGTCTGTAATTTGCATGTCAAAGTCCTTTGCTTTGCATTCCATGTTGACAAAATCCATACATGTGTCCACCCCAAATGCATCAGATTTTAATACTAGTAGCAGATGGGAAACAACTTCTTTCAAAGAGAGTTGTAACAGCCTTAGGTACCAGTGCATCACATTTATCTCATACTGAAGTTTCTGAAAATCAGTATTTTAAGCTAAAGGATAGATTGAAAACAGAAGAATTAGCTCAACTATGCAGAAAGAATATCCTTGTCCTCAGGCTCAGCTCTAGCATATCAACTGTTATCAACTTTGAATTTCTTTTCCATGTTTCTGATGGAAATATTAAAAGATTAATGATTTCATAGCTGTCATTTGCTTGTAGTGTGATAAATTATTTCAATGGAATTCTGTGTCAGTCTTCTGCTTTGATACATGCAAATTGATTTTATTTTAAGTTAAATTATACAGTGGAAACCTGTTCTTCTCATTGCTTATGAGGGTGGAAAGGAAGAGAAAAGTTGTTCAAGTGATCTTTAGAAGGAGTGTCAGTACCTACCCTTCCCAGAACAGGAGAGTGCTATGGCAGATTACCCTCAGCGTTGCTTTTGAAGCAAACCACTGCACAGCTCAAGTTCTCATCTTGTAACAAAGCAGAGAAGTCTTTGAGTGCTACCTCAGACAGAATCACAACAAAACACCACTCTACGCCTCCATGCACTGACGTTGCTCTCCTTTTAACATGATTACTGAGACCATTCTTCTGCCAAATGGGTACAGGTGTATCCACAGAAAAGAGGAGAGCTCAGGTGTAGCACAGTAATGCTCCGCCCCCAGTGACACAGCCCGAGCAAAAGTAATCTCAGAAGGAGAAATCACTTTCAATAGAAAAGCAACTGAAAGGAGTAAAAATCACGTATTTTATTAAGTACCCAGGATGTAATAAAATACCATACCCATCACAAAGTACTTTGCTGATATCCTACAACAACAACAAAAAAGTAGCGCTATAGAGCAAGCCAAAATTATCAAATCAATTCATAAGACTTCATTCTCTGCTTTCATACTGGTTTGCCATATGGAAGGTACAGAAGGAACATACTGTTGTTTTACTATATGGAATGTACTCAAGGAACACAGAGAGCATTGAGGAAAGCTCCAGACACAATTTGCTACCAATAACAGATTATGTACACAGTCAGAATCAAAAGTCAGGAAACTGAAAGAAACTTGAAAGTCTTGCACATTCCTTTTAGAACATGGCAACCCTCCAGATAATCTAATTATTCCCTATGGTTATACTATATTTGCTTGAAAATACTTACCCAAAGTACATACTTGGGTTAATGCTTGTAGAGGGAGTCACAAGTAAGACTTAAATAATCTCACCAAAATCTGGGGGCACATTTAAACAAGATATTATGACTAATTCTCCATGGCTGGTGCCAAGATTTAGCCTACATTGTCTTAGATTAAACCAAGTATCACAAATTCAAACCTTGGAGTATGGAAATTCTATTCTTACAGTGCTGAACTGATGGAAAACAGGATGCAGCACCAAGTACAATCTATGGGTTTAGAAGCTAATGAAGCTACAAGCACTGAAAATACATCTAATGGGTAAAGAATGTTTCTGATTTAACTTTTGTTGATATGAGTAACTAAGCCCTGCAGAAGGACTCCCAAGTGCAAGGCACGAAATTATCTTTAGCACTAAATCTGACAATAAATCATTTCAGAAACATTCTTCTTGTTCACATGGGAAAATATTTCCTGAAAAATCTTGGTCATAAAGACTGCATGTTTACAAATTAATACTGAACTGGTGGAAATAATCTGCCAGAGGGTAGGTATTCTATAGGGTTTAGTTTAATAGAAAGCATAGTGGATAACCACAGTTTTGCAGTTAGCATAAATAACAAGGGCTACATCAGTCTGGATGAGACTGTTCTCGTCTTCATCTTGTCTTCATCACCTGTTTATTCTGCACAAAAGATTGACACTAAATGTTAAATAAATAAATAAATTTTGTAAATTATTCATTTCATGGTCATTCATTGGTTGAGATAATTTTTTCTCATAAGCAGCACTGGAGCATTTTTCTCTTAAGCAGCAAAACTCTTTGGCAGCATGAAAATGACAAATCAAACAAAAACCTGAAGACAGGATCCATTCTAATATAAAGCAGCAAGGAAACAAAATATTTAGAGAAAAAGGGAAATTATTTTTTTTCTCCAGGAAGTAGTGAGAGGTGGCCAGATACAAATTGCAACTCTTTATAACTTTGACTTCCCAGCTGTAACTATTTCAATTGTTTTCTCAGATCATAAATTACATGCAAGGTGTGAATGCTTTGGTGTTAAAATGGCTGATCCAGATCAGACACAATGATAGAATTGTAGAATGATGTGTGTTGGAAGGGACCTTAAAGCACATCTCATTAATTTTCGTTTCTCAGGTTCTTTGCTGAAAGACGTTCCAATTTGTTGATCCTTTTAAAACTTCTCTCTTAGAGAGGACTTTCTAGAACCGTTTTTATATTACCAAACCTCACTCCAGATGAAACCCGGCAGTGTTCTGAATTCCAAAAGTGGAAATGAAAGTTTATTATTAAATGTGGATGCACCTCCATGCAGCTGGAGACCCTGCCTGGTGTCCTGGACACTCTGAAGCACTTCAACATCACTACATGCCCTCATTGCCAAAGGGTGAGAGCAGCCAGTGAGAGCCCAGAAATCCAAGCACAGCAGAGCAGTTGGGATACACCTCAGTGAAGTTAAGGAAGTGAAGGGGGGACACGTGACTGTTGGTATGTCACTTGTGGAAAATCAAAGGACATTTCCCTGCACAGTTTCATTTCCTGTATGCTCCAGATCCATACAGAGACTTTTTTTTTTAAATCTCTTGAATAAAAGTAAACATTTTTTCCCATATTTTGTCTGTTTTCAATACTCAAGGAACTTGAGGATACCTTAAAACCACCATTCTTTCTTTCCATGCTCACCATTTCAGTTATGCAAGCACCACTTGGGGCATCCCATGGAGAATCTCCACGACCTGTCTTAGAACCAATTGTCCAGATCCATTTTCAGCCCAGCCAACCACAGCAGGACTATAAGACAAGGTTTCAAGAACAAGTGCTTAGTTCCTTGTCTTGGTAATCTATTGACCCAAATTAAGCAAGTTAGAACAAAAGTGAATCCCAACAGAAGTGTGCCACTCTTCCCACTCAGAGAGAATTCAAGTTTGAAACTGAACTCGTTGCTGTTCTGACCAAGCCAGACTGTTTGGGTGTCACATGCGGCACACACACATCTGGTTTGGGGGTTTCTCCATGCAGTGACACTGAAGCATCTGAGATGTGTCAGCCTGTGAGGCAGAAAGAGGTGTCTGGCTACAAGCTTCCAGTAAGTGAGAGCAGGCACAGTCCCTGCCATGCCTCGCTGCTATTGTCTCACCAGGATTTCTGCTGCCGCCGGAGTTTCTTGAGCAGATAATTACTAGAGTTTTAATTACACAAGTGTCTGACTGTTCCAGTTCAATAGAGGAGAAATTGTTTGTCCAAAGCGGCTCACGTAGATGTTTTCAAGGATTGATACACCCGCTAAAATGGCAGACACTCAACATGCCCACAGGCTTTCATTCATTTGATATTCATAATTTAATAATACACACTGGGTTTGGCTTAGGAAAGTTGTTTGGAAGGAGAAAAGGGAACAGAGAGCAAGGATGACTTGTATAATCTCAGAAAAAAAGAGAAAAAAATCCATGTCAATAAAATCAGCGGACCATTTAGTTACCTTTCAGTTTCAGAAATACTTTGCACACATATTTACAGATGGACGAATGGGCAGATTTCTTATGTAATTAATTTGGAACCTGTTCCTTTAACCATTCCCATTTTGCAACAAAAACTACAATATAAAGAATCTTTCATTTAACTTGAAAACAAGATGAATAAAGCCTGCTCATGAAAATGCAGACTGACATTTATTTACAATGAAAAAAAAATTTAAAGAAGACCACCAGTAATCCTCAGCTTCTTCACAAGTCACACGGAGGTTTTTGTCTCTTGCTGTCACCCCAGTTACTGCAGAAAAGCCAGCAAACACCACCCTGAACACAGCAAGGAGAACTGCTGATCAAAACAGCTGGAAGCTGATTTTCCAGGATTGAATTGGCACATGGAAGTGCTCTCCTCAGGAATCCAAAAGTAGAATCCTGAAATCCAGGTCATATTTCATAGAGGTAGACACCAGTTATCCTCCTTGGTCAGAAATCAGAACTTTCACATGTGACCAAAACTGCCACTTGTTCCCTGTTCTCCAGGTTCTATGTGAAAACACGAACAGATCAATTAGGAAGGAAACCCCTTGGGAATTTTAAACTTTTAGGACTAAAATATTTTCTTTAATTTTTCTTTCCCTCCTTAAATGGGAACTAAATGTCGTGTTAGCATTATTGAGGCACAGAGGACATACACAAAGTAAGAGTATAATGTCATTCAGTCTCAGTGACCTTTGGATCCTCAGAAGGCAGGACGACCCCCACCCCCTCACAGTCATCACTTACCTGCTTCATGTCACTGGGCAAGTAGAGCTGTGGACAGCTCTTCTTCCCTTGTCACCATTCCCAGCACTCTCGTTCACGAGAGAGAGTTCTCCTTTGTACTTTGCACGTATTATAAGGTTAAAATTATTTGAGAGATGAACAACAAACAACAGCCTATTTTTCTCCTCCACATCAACATACGTACTCTCTCTTGCTTTTTTCTCTGCACACACCTTTCACATCTATTAGCCATAAATATTTAATATTCACGGTGTGCTACTGTGAAGTGTTTCATGAGGTTGTTGGCCATCACTTTAATGCCATTCTGAAAAATAAGCTTGATTTAGAACTGTGTATTTTCTTAAAATCTATCTTTTATGAGCCTTCCCCACCAAACAGATCTGCTTATTAGAAGTTATGGTTCTTGCATGCGTTGTATTTTCTGTGCGGCATTAAAGTACAGGGAATACGCTTCCATTATTCACTGAAAAAGTAACAGTGACTTAAAAGCCAACACACAAAACCTTAATGGAAAATACCCTGAAGTCCTAGTATACCAGTGGGTTCGAAGGTTTCAGCACTTTCCTTATCTCAGACACAAAAACTTGTTGCAGCCTGGGGCAGACCAGGGAACTGGAAGTCCAGGATTAGTACTCAGTCCTGTACCAGTGCTTGGCTGGTTTCCCTCCTCCTAAAACATCTCAGGACAGCATACACATCAACAAAGGTAGAGGCAAGACTCACAGGCAGGATGTTTGAATACTCAGATTGTCTGACCCATTAGATTCTCCCTTCCTCACCTCTCCAGCCACCAGAGCAGCGATGCCCCGGAGTGCAGAGGGTGAGATTCCAATCAGCACAGGGCCAGGCTCTCACTCTCACCCACTTTACACTGCTTCTGAATATCTTCATTACTGCGGCTTTTATGGCCAGCTCTCATAGTTGCATACTGGCAGAAGAAGGCAGGGAATTGGGGAGGCCTTGTGAGAGGAATTAGGCTTCAGTTTTTGAAATGTCAGATACTAAACACTCCTAATTTTCCTTCTCTTTGCCCTTGCTGGAAGACATCCTTTCCTTTTCCCTCAGCTGCAGACCCCTTCTAGCTATTTAAATTGTTGAGTAGAACAGGTGCCTACAGAGGAAACAGTGTATGAGAAGAGAGATATGGAAAGAAAAGGTAGAAGAGTGGAAGCCAGAGGAGGAATGGAGTTAGAACAGCAGAGGTATCACAGTGGGTAGGATGAGGGAGGGAGAACAGAGCTAGAGGACATGAGATGTGAATGGGTTAGAAAAGGAGTGAAGTACACACAAGAAAATCAAGACTGGCAGGGAAGGGAAGCAGTCTCTTTGCATTACAAGTGTTTATGTGTGAGTTTTCCCCCTTCCTTCTTGCACATCAAAAACCACAAACAACACAGAAGGCACAGTTAAGCTGGTTAGTAATTCTGGCTATGACTGAGTCTCTCTGTTACTATCCTCCTTTTCATCCCTTTCCTTCCCCAGCGGTCTGTGCAGGCAAATGCTGACAAACAATCCTGCCAAGGCAAACTTCATCTTCATGTCAGCCCTTCAGCTTCATTACTTCTTAGCCTTCTTGTCCCTCCAGAAGTATCACATCACCAGCTCTTGAGGACTTAAGTTCCCAAGGTGACATCTTTCCTTTACTCAGCTGACATTCAGTAAAAACCCCTCAAGTACTTGGAGTTGATATCTATATGGCAAGAGATTAGAATAAAAATCTATTATCACACTAATAGAGATTTCTCTGCTGAAGTGACTGGTGATGATTGCAGCTGCTTAACATTTGCAATGTTGTCAGCTTCAGGCATTGTAAAGCACACAGAAAACAGGCTGGGCTTGTTTCTCCTTTAGAAACAAATATCCAGAATGCTGTTTCCTCTGAGCTCAGAACTCTTCTATAATAGCACCACAGATAGTAATAGGAATTTTGCTGTAAGTGTGGATTAAGTTTGGCCCTCATGCTTCCTAGCTACAGAATCTTTTAATATATTTTGTGACTCTTACGATACACTACTGAAAATCTTCAGGTTGACATGTCTGTGCATCTGTGCTGGTGGTGCAGATTTATGCATGGAAACTTAGGAGTTTAATCAGGGTCGTTGTTCCCCCCATTAAACAACAGCAAAAAGCCCAGCAGCAAAACTTGTTGCTGTGGCCAACGGGAATTTTAAGATGTGCACCGTAAGAAGGAGTATTACTGATTTCAGTATCTTGAGGAAAAGCAGAGGACAGCTTCATAGTAAAATTCAGAATTGTAATTTAGTTTTCTTAATTTATTTCCCCATTACTATGGAGACAATTTTTTATGTACAGCTTTTAAAATGTACTTGCAAATATGGAAAAGATACTAGATAACGTTAAGCTTTTTTTCAGAGCATTCTAGGTGCACTTTCAGTGATGATTTGCTATGGTCATCTGTTATTAAATAATAACCTGTGCTTAACCTTTAAATTTCATCAGCATGGATCAGTTTGTTACCGTCATATGCCGTCAGTTCCCCTTTCTTTATCTGGTGATTAGTTTCAACTGTCTTTAGTGCTAAATGAGTCATTTTCCAAGCAAGATGGGACAGTGCAGGCAAACCTCATACAAAAACCACCAGCTCAGAGGAATCATCACTGAATTCTTCATGTGGCTTCCCACATGGCCCCTTCTTTTTTGCTAGGAGCCGTTGACAAACTGCAGTGGGATTTTCCACAAAAATTTTGCCAAACTTTGTGAATAACAAAATGTTTTTAAGAAAGTAATATTCAGTATCTCTTCCACTCTACTTACACTTACTGCCTATTTTGTATTTCCACGTCAAGTCATTCCCATCTTTCTGAAAGTTACCGTATGGCAAAACTAAGAATTATTTTTCCAATTCCATTCCAATTTTTTTCCATTAATGAGGAAGCACCGGAAAATTAGGCAGTTAGAGTAAAAGGCTGGCATGAAACATTTGATTTTACTGGACTGTGACCCTTCAGGGTTAATGGGGTCCACTGACCTCTGGGAAACCACAGTGCTGATACACAGTGGCAGAATAGCAGTGAGGTGTGGGAATTGTATGGCAATATGCCAGTAGGTGCCAGACCTCCTAATGGGAAACCCCAATTTGAAGCAAAGAAAAACAAAGAAATGAAAAAAAAAAAAAAAGAAAGAGAAAAGGGAAATCAGGCAAGAGGTTTTCCAGTCTCTGCCAACAGTCTTACCACAGAAAGAGGGAAAGGCCTCATCAGATCCATGCACGCAAAGTACATCCATCCATCAGATCCATGCACAAGCAGAGAAAGAAGCTGGATATATTCTTTAATGTAAATGGTAAATTGAAGCCAAATTAATTGCAATGTGGTTTGTTCCTTTATCTTCGTGAACGATGATGTGCCAAGGCACAGAGTCTTTGGGAACAATAACCAAGCAACAGCACTAAAGCCTTATCAATTTTCTCCTTACCAGCTGTTCTTCAGTGTAATGGAGAATCACTACCCAGTATGGAAAGGGCTGAAGAATCTAACATATTGTGGAAATTGAATTTACCAATTGCTCTATATTTTTCTCTGGTGCTGCTGATGTTTGTGATGTTTCTCCTAGGCTTGCAGTCACACTGTAAGTCGGCTGTACTGCTAGCTCAGTCCTCACCTCCTTTTCAGCATCACTTCTGCTATGGAAAAACTCAAGTACAACATAAAGAAGGAAAATGAAAGGTTTATGCATCCCTCAGAGTGAGACAGACAGTCCTCAACGGTACTCGAAAATACACAGCTGCACTTCAGTTAAAGTTTGCAGCCTTATTTCTATCCATAAGATGAAAGACCCTCACAACACATGCTGTTGAAGGAGAAACTGGTCTGCATCATCCCTTCTTATTCACCTCTGATCAGGCCAAGGCCAACTCTGGGCACAGGCAAAGTAAGCAGTTACCTCAGGCAGTGTAGCAGCAACGCTGCTGATGTGCATTTGCCTCCAGCTGCATTGCAAAAAAGGCTGGATGTTGCCTTCAGCAACTCAAAGATCCAGAAGCATAAGAGGAAGGGTACTGCTAGTAGACCCTGTTGCTCCTGCAAAAATCACCAGCTGCCACCCTCTTCTGTCCAGACCATAGTCTTTGGTGTAGTGAAATTCAGTTCTGCATACCCTGCTGAGAGAGTTCTGGGGTCTGGGTCTCTGAGACAGATACTAATCTGGGGGGAATTATTCATCCAATGGCAGGACCTGGTCAGCAATGCCTGTTATACACATCCTGTGTTTGCTGTGGAGCTGAAGAACGGTGTTACTAGAAAAGTGTATCCAAATCTCTGAAAGTTCCAGAACTGGGGCAGGATTTCTAGTCTTGCTGCAAGAAACAGCACTGTAAGAGAGCGAATTCAGCTTCCATACTGAAAATGTAAATGTCTGCTTTAAAACAAAAAAAACCAAAACAGTAAAACCTAGGAGGATTAAATAAAAAATACCAAAACCCAGGTGTAACATTACTGTTGGATCTCTTTCAACTTTCCACAATTACTCCCTTCTTTCTGGCTTCTCTGCAATTCAGAGAAGCAGCACTCCCTTCCCAGCCTTAGAGTTGCAGCCACCTGGGCTCTTGGCATACAAGGGTGCCAGAATTCACAGGGAAACAGGACCCTGAAGGTCTGCAAAAGCTGCTTTCTTCAAATCTGGCCTTGCATCATAATTTATTCATGTGTGAGATAGAGACAATGCTTCACCACCTTACACACAAGTGAAGAGGTTAAATGAAAATTTATTTGCAGAGCTCCCTGCAGTGAAAGGTGAGAGACTGCATACAAATTAAAATAATAGATATCATTTGTTATTATTTCTATAATCTATTAATTCCTTTTATGCGTATTTCAAAAGCACTCCCTCAAAGCACACCAAGATAGTAAATGCACTGCCACCCCATCCAGTCTCACGGTTTCTAGATTCTGCTCTTTGTTGCTGTGAAGTTTTTCCTTCCTTCTTACTGAGAATTTTTTTGTTTGGATATTTGCATTAAGTCAAGATGAAGCATTTGGCCATGGCTGCTGCTTATTGCTCACTTGCTGCAATCACTATTTTTCCCTTGCAGTACAGAAACCTGTCTCATTTTAATACAAGGACAGTCAGAGCAATAAAACACAACCAAAGGCAGACAAGCTCTCTACAGGAAAGAGACCACTCATCAGGAATGACAGATGCAGACAGGGAATAGCCAAGAGGCTGAAAATTCATTGACTTAAACACAGAGAAGCAGTCCTCAGCCCCTTTTTGCTCTCACACATCAGGAACTGTTTTCAGTGTCTGCATCTAAGATCTTGCCATGTAGCCACCAGCAGGAACAAACTCTTTCCCCAGCCCCAGATCTTCAGCATATTTACAAACCATTTTTCATTTTTCCATGCAGATAGAAAAGAAGAAATTATAAACGGGATATGACAGTCCACAGGGATCCTGATTTGCTTTTCAGCAACCACAGCACTTTGCCTGGTGCCCATTTCTCGGGAAGTTGAGCCCTGGGTGTCAGTTGCCCTGTATTCAACAGGTACCTGCAGGGCACAACCAGTGCCAGCGCTACTTCAGCACACCTTCAGTGGTAAATGAAGTGGTTTTTCTTGTAAACCACTTGCCACTTCACTCTGTTCAGGACTTTCTGGCCTGACTTATATCCAGTTTGTCTAATTTCAAGCTCCAATATCCCAGTATTGTGGATGACCACCAAAGACAGAAATTGATTGTCATCAGTGGAAGATGTTCTGGTTTAGTCCTACAAAACACCCATTCTTTTCTCAGAAGGAGACAGTTTAGATAATCTGATGCTATCCACAGCTGACCTGGTTATCAGATGGGAACCTGGCATAGAGCAGACCTGTCATGAATCCAAACCTTGCATAGTCACAAGCAGCAAAACTAGCTCCTGCCCTGAGGTTGCAGAAGACACCAGTGAGAGAAACACAGATCCTGGAGCTGTCCTTTAGCAGCACCCAGCCGTGTGCAACTTAGGGGTTAAAAATTCTCAGACATTGCTGTTTCAGTCCTGAGGATCATGTAGCTAAACATTATCTTGACTGCAGACTCCAGGTTAGGCAGCTGCCGTTCCTAGATGCAAGCAACAAGACGTATGTGATTAAGAAAAGCTCTGACAAGTGGACACTGGCTACTTTCTGTGCACTGCCTTCAGTTTGTCACAGCTTCCCTTTCCTGGCCCTTCAAGTCTTCTAATCCTCCAGTCTCATTTGCATTGTTCCCTGTGGGAGCAGCACATCCATAAATTTAAATTTTTTTGAATAAAAGTGCCTTGTCCAAACACTAAACACAACAACTCTCAGAATTCTACGAAGATCTGTATGGCTGAAGAGCATTTTTCACCTTCCAATTTTTCATTCTCTTGGGAACACATATCCAAAAACAAATGTAAGCATTTCATCAAGCCCTATTAAACAGCCTGAAGAAGTCCCACATCAAGATTTCCGTCTGAACCACAAATTTATGTTTTTTGTATAGCTGTTTGGTGAAGCTTTATAGATACTGGGGCTCTCACCCTGGTACTCAGTAGACTCTTCCCGCAGATGGGCCAACTCCATGCAAGCTGCTCTGCGCTAGGAATACGATCGAGGTCATCTTACAAACCCTGGTTCAGCACACGTGTGTGCATGTGCACGTGCACTCCTGAAGGTCTGGCAGTCTGTGCACACACGAATCAGGGCAGGGGCTGCTGTGCTGGAAACCAGCACTGATTTCTGATGTCTGTGCCCCAGTGCCATCCCCAGGGCCTGAACCCAGCCTGCTCAGAGGCAAGTGACATGCAGCAAGTCATGATGACTTCACTGACTTGTACTTGAGCTACTACCTGGCTTGAAATCCAGCTGTGGTTTTTTGGTTCAGGATTTGACTTGCCTTGGGTTTTTTTAATGCTGTTTGATGCCTTCCAACAGCTACACAGTTGTGGTATAAGAAAGTTCTGGTGAGAAAGAAATAAACAAAAAAATGCCCCTTTGAACTTGCAGATAGCTTGTGGGGGAAATATATGCTGATGCCGCCCCAAGATCAGCCTTACTCATTAATTTTAGACCTCGTAATAAAACTGAGACATGAAGGGATTTCCAGTGCTTAGAAATATCCAAATTCTTTTGCCAAAACAAGGACAAAAAGAAAGGAACAAAATGTCTAGCATGTGTAATGAGCCTTAACTTTGCCAAGAAAATCCTGACAAGAAGATGAGCAAGGCATAGATCAGGCTTTCCTAAGGAAAATTAAGGTATTTGTTTAGATCAGAATGGGGCACTGGAATTTGAAGATGAGCTGGAGCATTCCCAGAATGTAAAGGAACAGACTGTTCCAGTGGTTGCTTCATCTCAGCAGATACGACTTGTTGTGGAACAGAAGATGGAATCCAGACTTCAAGCTGCTTCCAATCAATGATTTATTGAACCAGACTAATGGGATCATTAGCATTCCCAGATTTATGCTGAGAGTTATGGCAATTGTCATCACTGCTAGATATTGCTTTCTTCATTTAGTTACCTTGCTAGTAAAAGACGTCTGATGATAATTTAATGTGGCCTGGTAGTTCATCACAACAGTTTCTTCATGGCCTAGTTTGCATAAATGCAAACCAAACCCAGGGATAAAATAAAATGCATGCCTAGAAAAGGCACATTTAACATTGTATCATGTTAAATCATTAACATTATGACCAGCAATACTAGTTATATAAGTATATATATATTTATATATATTTGAGGTATATATGTACATAGATGTACATACAATTATAAGGGTGAAGAGCCAAATGATTGGGCAATATGTTTGTATTTGGGCATAAGAATACATAATATGGTATCCAACAATTTTAAGATTTCAATTAATTTTTTTGTAATTTCCAAAGGCTCCTGTTCTACAGACCAGGACACTCATCTCCACTCATCAAACCCCTCTGAAACATCCCAAAAGTACGTCCTTAGCACAGTTGTTCTTCTCTAAGGGCTTTTGTCTTCTGTCTTTACGTGGCATTAAGCCAAAACCTCTGATTTTTTATCTTGGAGGTCATTTTAGCTAGTCTCTCCCAGTTTCCTTAAAATGATTAAAACCTTAATCCTATTTCTTCTACCTCACCATTTATTGTAAACATTTTGAACAACAGAGTATATAAAATGTATCCTGTTTATCTGGATTGCATCAATCATAGAATTATATAATAAATCACCTTCCAACTCATGTTTAGGGATCATCTTACTCTGTCACATTGCTCAGGGCTTTGTCCAGCTTACTTTTTTAATTTATCATCATCATCTTGTGCTCCAGCCCCCTAAACAGCTTACTGGCCCTCCATTGAGCTCTCTCAAGTTTGTGAATGTCTTCATCACACTGTGGGAACCGAAACAACACTCCAGATGCACCTTTCCAAGTGCTGGGATAAAGAGAATATCCCTGCATCTGGTGACTGTGCTGCACACACCCCGATCCTGCTTTGTTACATCCTCCCTTCCCGGTCTCTCCCAATTGTTTGGTGCAATCACTCAAGACTTGCTGTTTTACAGGAAAGGCTTATTAAATAAAAAAAAAAAATCTGATTTTATCTGTCTGATCTGGACCCCAACAACAGGAAGAGAAGGATGCTAAAATAAAACCCCATGAATTAGAAAAAAATAAGCAGACCTACTCTAAGTTAATGAAAGCAGATTAAATTAATGCAGAAGTGTGGGTATATTTCCATTTAACTCTGCAATAGAGATCACCCTCCTATTAACAGGACAAGAATTATTTTTTATTTATCACATTCTACTTGAAGAAAACTGACAACAGAAAAAACACCAAACTAAACCATAAAGCAGGGGAGAATAAGATGTTAAATCCATTCAGTATAATTTCAGGGCTCTCAAGAGGGATTCTCTGCCTGAAGAAATTAAATTTTCTTTCAGAATAGCAAAGCATCTCCAGCCCTTCCGTGACACTTCATGTGTTACCCAGATTCAACTGTTCCATAAATAAACATGTGGAGGGAAGAAGAAGAAAAACAAAGTGAATACAGGAATCTAAATACCTCCTGAGACCTTTTGCTCAGTTGCTGGTAGTTCCATCATATAATAGTTTTCCTAAAACAAGCTTATCAGACACAACAGCCAGACACATATGGTTCTCCCCATAAAAAAGCTGATTATGAGAAGAAATTAGTATAGGACCTTGAGTAACTTTTTTTATGTCAACTAAAGCCCAGTTCTATTTGGGTCCTTTGTTTTCACAGAAATCTGAACCATTTTTTCCTGTTGATTTGTGCTTTGCTTCAGCCTCTGATGAACCTTCAGTGGCTTGTACTGGAGATAAAAATTTCTTAGCTTTTCGTAGAATCATGGGATGATTTGGGTTGGAAGGGACCTTTAAAGGTCAGCTGATCCAACCCCACTGCAAGGAGCAGGGGCATCTTCAAGCAGAGCAGGTTTCTCCAAGCCCCATTCACAGACCTTGTGCATGTCACTTCTATTTCTCTCATGGGCTTTTGGATCACCTGGCTCAGCCCAAGGCAAGCACAGGAAAGAGACAGGGAAAGACAGAAACCAAGCTGTCCAAGAAGGTACATTTCCATCCAGCAACATATAGGCACAGAACAACCTCTAGGAGATTGGATCGCTTACCCATATTTTAACATTTACATGTAGTAACTGGAACAGAAATCCAGTGATGGAGCCAGGCAACCTCAGACTCGCGCAGCGGAGGAGAAGGTGGGGTCTGCGCTGGTTTGGAAATGACCATGCCCCTGATTTAAGTGCACAAGTAACCCTCTTGACTCTGATTAACTCCTTATGTCAGAAAAGCAAGGAAAGGGGGCTCAGGAACAAAGAGTAGGTGACTCTCCAGATGCTTCCTGAGCATAGTTTTATTTTTACTATTGCTATTCATTTCCTAAGTTCTATTAAGTGGCACTTGGAAAAATATCACAGACAATTTTAATTTGTTAAGGTAAGTATATTCAGCTGTTATTTATTTATGTACCTTCTTCAGACAGTATTAAAATAGATGAGAAACCAGTACACTAATTAATCATTTGTTCTGAAATTTGTTGTAGTCAGAGCACTTATTTGTTTTGGTCACTAACCACAAGTGTTTCTAGCTCCTGTGGTTGTCCAAGTGGGTACAAGAAGCTTCTAGACTTAACAGAACTGTGAGGCAGAGGTTAACCCATTCTCACTAAAATAAGATCAATCTTTTAAAATCAGGGATTAATAAAATGCTAAAAATTAGCATAACCCCTGAGTTGCTTTACGCCAAATAGGACGTGCCTGTGTACATTCAGAGAAAGCACATGAACAAGGGAAGCCTTGCCCAACCTTCTTTTTTGTAGTGGCTGTAGCAGCACATTTACAACCTGGGCCAGGGAAAGAAAGGTTTTAAGTTTTCACAGTGAGCAGAGAGTTGACAGGGATTGACACCCCAAGTGCCAGTACAGGAGATAGGCTAAATGTAAATGCATGATTTTTCCAAAACATGGGGACTTGGCACAGTTTTTGTCTTCTCAGTTTGTTATAGTCCTCAAGGGGGAAGATAATTTCTTAGTCAAAAGATTTCCAAGGGTAAGTTTATAGCATGCAACTATTTGCTCAAGAAATTTTTGTTTGCAAGATACAGGGACTTCTGAAATTATGTCCCTTGATCTACAGTGGACCTTTTCTAAACAGAACTTTCAACAAGGTCTGTCAATTTTTTTTCATAAGCACTATGTTCCCTGTTCAGGGTTCAAATGGGAAGGAACAATTCCACCTTATTAACTTCCTCCCTGCACATTAAAGACATGCTCCATCACCACTGCCCCACCAAAGGCAGTTTCCTCATTTGTTGTTCTATGCAAGAAGTCAAGAAAAAATAGGCTGCATCCTGTAAACCTACCCTTCTGCCCATAAGCAAAGGTGAGAGCTGATGTGCCTTCCACCAACACGAACCGTTGCATTACCCCTCAGGGGTTCATTTGCCATTACTCCTCTGGTATATATCAAATCTGATGCCCTCTGCCAATATACTAATATTCCCATTACAGTGGTTTGAACAAGTAAGACAAGAAATTAACAGTAAAAAAGCTAAGGAGAGTAATTTATACCAATCTATTTTTTTTCCTGTTCTCTAGAGCATTTTTAGACCAGTTTTTCTTTTTCTGTATATACCTCTTGGCCAACACCCATGTATTACAGCATTGGGAAAATATGTTCTCTTTCATGTTGGCTGAAAAGTGAAAAGCTTTTGATTTTTCCCTCTAATTTGTATGGCAAATAGATTTCCATTTTGCTTCCAGCAAACAAATTGCTTTCCTAATAGAAATAAGCAAAGATTTGTTTGTATTTTGAATAAATTTGAAAAGAGTTCATTATACATATGTTTTTAGACAAAAGTTAATGGAAGTAAAATGCACTTGTTATTTCTATCTGTAGCAGGTTTCATGTTTCTAAGCCTAGGGTGGACAATCTGAAATCTTTCCTAGTTCACCTCCATGAGCTAAACTTTCATATTTCTCAAAGCCTTGTGCTCAATAACAGAAGTGAAGTTTTGCAGTAGATCTTTATATCCCATGAAAACAATTCCAAGTAGTTTAGATGCAAGCAGCGAGAGACTGAGTTGCAAATCAGTGTTCCAAGCTTCAGAACACATCAGTGGATACTTGTAGATGGAGAGAATGAATTGGACACTCCCACCTACCTTCTAGACCTGCCCCTGTAAGACCCCAGCCCCTGGAGGGTGACCAGTCAGAGTACTGAGTGGTGCTCTCGGCTGTTAGGATCACTTAAATTAGCAATGACTTAAAACCAAACATGCCTTAAAATCAAAAGAATAACCCTTTATTTTAATCAGGCCCTGCATCTTTGCACCATCTCTGTGTAAAGGTAACGGGTGTCCAGGATTATGAAGAGCCTGTGGCAATATTTCACGTTGTTAGTAATGTGACTAGTCCATATACCACCTCTCTCATCATGTCGGCAACAATACACCCATTTCTTGCTATGCCTGCAAGTGTCAAGTATTTCCACTGCATCCAGAGAGACCATTCTCAGATGCTGCTTGGAAATAGTGCTACACAGAGAGCTTTTTGTATTTTCTTGCATAAACTGAGCTGAACGAGGGCACCATCCTACAAATACACATAAATAAACAATGCTTCCTGTTCTATTCAATTTACTTTAAAAGAGAAATGAAATAAAAGAAAAGAAAAAAAAAAACAAACCGAAAAGCAAAGACAAAAAACCCCAACAAACCAGCCAAATAAAAGAATCACAAACCAGCCAGTCTGTTGAAAGCATTTGTACTGTAGTCCTGGGACATATACAATTTACTTGCAGTTTATACCAAGTAATAGGAGAAAAAATACAGTCCTTTCTGCCTTTAAGAGCAATTCTCCATCCAAAATAAAACCTCATAAAGAAAATAAGTAAATTCTTCTTGAGGGTATGAGGTATTTGGATGTCAGGTCATCCTGACTTCTTAAAGTAAGGTTCTGCACAGCACTGAATATTATTGCTTTTCTGTTTCACTCAAAGGCAAAGCCAAGCACAGTGATGGCAATTCTCTAGCCTTCAACTTCAAACAACTTTGGTAGCCTTGAGTTCTGGTTATGATCTAGGGTATGTAGCTGTCACATTTTTGCTTCCACCACCCTACAGACAGCATCTTATCTAAAGGTTTGATTGCACCCTAATGCAGCCTAAATGAAAATTTAATTTCCAAGTTCTACCACTGTAGATTGCTGCATCTCAATTACTTATGATCCAGGTACTTACTCTACTTAATTTACTGGCTTGAAACATGGAGGATAAGCTTAGACATATATTTACTTCTTGGCTCCGAATCAGAGCTTTTCTTAATATACACACCACAGTATGAGTATTTTGCTGAGTATCATGTACCACCAGAGCAGTGCTGTTTGCAGGCTGCAGGCTCTCTCACCCCGTGTGCACACACCAGAAGATCCAGCCCTGCCTTAGAACAGGAGCAATTGCTGTGACAGTGTGTGAAAATGCTCTGGCTTCACTTTAGGAGTGAATACACTCTTCAGTGAGCTGCTCAAGGTGCGTGTTCCTTGGTAGCCAAACTGAGCAAACTGTAGCTGAGCAAACTGTGCTGTAACAAACGGGACACTAATAGGTCTTACTTTGGGTTTCCAGCAGAAAATCCTCCTTTTGCACAATGGATCACAGGACAGCGAAACAGCAAGACTAAACTAAGGAAAAGCAAACAATATTTATCAGACTGTCTGCAAGTCAAACTACCGGTTATGCACTTCTTTGCATTACAGTCATGCTGTGACAGTCTATTGTGACAACACACTCGTGAACAGGTTTCGTCAACAAATGAACCCTCCTTCAAAGACCCCTTTGGCTGGGGTTCAGTTGTTGCATAAAGGAGGAGAGCAATAAAATAATCAAGACTTTTAAATGCATCTTTCTATCAATATTTACAATGTCTGCAAAGCCAGACAAGTATCTTTCTTTCAGGGAAAATACAATACTAATTCATTTCCTCTCCTTCTCAATGAATTCAGCATCAATGACTTAAGCTGATTCCATCTTTCTAGAAGGAAATATTCTATGTTTTGTGTCCAGACAAAGAATTAACACCAGGCAAGAATTTTAGGACATGCCAGAACAGTCAGAACATGCCAGAACATGCCAGAACAGTCAGAACTCCCACATGCGGACTCTTGAAACATAGTTACAAATATTAGGTAACAAGCATCCTTGAGCAATCCTGGGTAAGAGGAAATTCTTGATTTATTTGGTAAGTCTGTTACGAGGTGGTTTCACCTCATACTTCTATCAAGTGGTCTAGTATGACAGATCCAAAATCAGAAAAATATATCCTGAAAGATAAAATAGAAAAAAAAATCAAACAAGGAAAAGTCCACCTATTCCCCAACACATTCACAGAAACACACACATTTCCCAGTCTCATAGACTTTCCTCTCATGTCTTGCCTTCTAACACCAGTTTCATAAAGACAGTCCTCCACCTTCCTCCCCACCTTGCACTCATAACCTCCCAAATTAGTTGAGTGGGGTACAGTCTAGATCCACTCCCAATCCTGAAAGTATATAGAACACAAGTGAAATTTATGGCTACTCCAGCCTGCACTTCTTCTTGTCCAGTACTTCACTCATCCCTAGTCCTTGAGCTCCGTGAAGTGGGAATTGTGTTAGTCCCCAGTCGTATTAGATAACTCACCCAGGAATTCTGCTCATGATCCTGTCTTTGGCGGGCCTGTGATTAATGAGGTTGTTTTCCCACAAAGTAGTGTGATACACACAGTAGACATCCAGTCCTTTCAGATTTAAGAAAGACAAAGATTCCTCTGAGCTGCATGTAAAATCACATCAACTCGGTCCTGAAGGAATGGTGTCTGAAGAAATAAAGTACAGAGGCTCAATGTAGTTTAAACAGCTGTTTAATCTGACACTTGGCAACAAATACTTGATTCATGCAGTCCAAGTAATTTGTTTTTGCCTTCTGCAGCACTATCCACAAGTTGACCCAATCAATTACTTGGAACCAAAGCCACCAAAGCCACTACAACTTATCATTTCCTAAAGGAAACTCCTTGACAGCTCTAACAGGGCATTTTGTTTCCTCCCCACGTACACCTTCATTTGTACTGAGCATCTCTGACACTCACTGCAGTTCTCATTTTATCTCTGACTTACTGCCTTCAGAATTTTATCCACTTCAACCTCCCATCTTGGATAATCTTCTGATCGAGGTCATTGGCATTTTGGTGTTGACAATCTACCAACTGTTCTTGCACTGTCAAGGTTCCCCAAGCTGAAGAAAGTAACATTTCTGTTGGTTTCAATAGCTGACTTTTTAACAGCTGGAATGCCAGAGGAACCCTGACACAAGGATCCTCCACCGTGTTTCTTTCTTTGACCAGAAGTCTCCCTCAAAGCAATGGCCGTTTCTTCCAAACACCCGCCTTTCTATGAACAAAAGGTTTTCCAATATTACTTCCTCTTAAATATAACACAGTAAATTGTGATGGCTATTACACTGCAAGTGATAATGACCATTTCCCTTGACAGAAAAAAAATCTGTAACATAGCATTGGCAAGGCTCCAAGATCCACTCCTTTTATCCGTATGCTAGTGGACCCTGTCCGATTGTGTCATGACCACAAAAGCAGCTTCATGACATGGAAATTGAGTATAGCTTCTTTATAACATCCTTCCTTAATTAATTTATTTTAAGCTGCACATATTTGTGATTAAAGAGTGTGTTTCTCAGCAAATCCTAATTTACAGTGTAGCTCAGAAAAAGTAGCAGTTTGAAGTCCTTTGCTCCATGTAAAGCCAACTGATGAGATATTTATTCCATGAGCACCAAACAGCTCCATGTTTGGGACTGGTCCTGTTCATCTCTCCTTCAGTTTGCTCTATAATTAGCTATGTATTTGCAACTAATTGTTCATCTTTATCTTCCATGTCATTACACTGATTACACAGAACTTAGCAGCCTGTTGAAAACACTGGAGAGAGATAATTAGCTTTCTAAATATATATATGTGTGTGTATATGTATGTGTGTATATATATATAATGTGTGTGTGTATATATATATGTATATATATATATAATTTTTTTAGACAGTCCTCAGTTCCACTTGCAGTTAGGAAAACCATTAGGAACCTCAGCTATCCTAGCACAGGAGCACTCATTCCAGAATTCAGAACTGCTCCTTCTAACTGTCCGTAAGGGACTAGCATTACAAGTCGTCATTATGATTCCATTAAGACAATAGATGCAGGCCTTGGAAAGCCTTTCTGAACTTCCAGCCACCACACAGGGTTTGAAGCCAATCCATAGGTGCAATGGAACTCATCTTTTATATCCCACTCTACCAGAGAAGCAAATACAAAAAATATTCATCACACTAGGGACTTTCATGTCCCTACAAGTCCAAAGACAGCTATCAATTTATTTTACTGCCATGGTATTGTTTCCTACACGTATTGCCCTATAATTTAAAACATCTCGCCTCCACCCCTCAATCAAACATCAGCACATTTTCCACTTGCAAAGCTGTTTATTCTGTAAGGATCTATTCATCTGCCTTCCTCCACCCAGTTATTCTCAATGACTGCTGGTTTAATGATTGTGCCTTCATTCTGTTTTAGGAGAAAAATTCAACTTCCCTCTCCCTTTTTCCCTTAACAAAAGAACAAGAAAAGTCCAAGACAGTATGCAAAAATTTAGTCTCTAATTTCCTGTACTAGGTCTTATGTTCAAATGAATGTGAAGTAAAATTGAGCAGTTAGCTGGTCTAATTAAACTCACTTTGGTCTGATTAAATGCAATTATATTTCACAGTTGCTTTGTGCTCTCTGTTAACCTCTGTTTTCCGTCCTGTCTCTCTGCTCAGTGTGATGGGAATTTCACTCCACTGACTTCCATTAGGAGCAGATTTCTTTTCGCCTCTAGGCTTAATACTATTTACTGACCTTTCAAATTTGACTATATTCAACTGTAATCATCTTTCTTACTTATCTCCAAGTAATATTAACTTCTCATCGTTTGGCCATTGCAGCATTTTCAACTGCAGCACTTGTAATGTGATAGGACATCTGAAGCTCCCTTCTTTATCAGCTAGTTATCACACATGGAGGAAAACAGGCAAACAAAGAGGGTCAGGAAATTACCCTCACACTTCTGCTGGCTCTCCCAGGGCACAGAATCTGTCCAGTGGCTTCTCTCTTCAGAGAGAACTGAGAACTAGACTCAGAACAGTGAGCAGCCACACCGCCTTTCAGGTTAAAACAACCCCATGACGTTACCATTTGTGACTGCTGAGGGTCCATCCAGGAGCCGTGTTAAGGACCTTGTGGTCTTGGTATTAGGAACAATTAAGTAGATACAGAATCTTAAAGCAGCACTGAAGTCATGTGTTAATGAGCATTTAATAGCCACAGTTACAAGATCTTAGAAAAGTTAATATTGAATACTTGGCTTGATCCTGTATTTCATATAAGTCCCTCTAGTCTGGGTAAAATTAACAGGCTCATGAACAAAGCCACTGAGTGGCCACGATGAGTGTGTCCTCACTTGACACAAAACCAGATTTCTGTTTTCACCATCGTTAAGGCACTGTCAACTTTAATGGAAGTAACTCAGTCCCTCTGTCCACTGAAAACCCAGCAAACCCATCTGAAAGTAATTTGGTTACAGGCTGCAAAAGGGACTCTAGATCAGCTGGGGATGGTCAGCATTGGATGGCACAAAAGGCAGCTCAGCCAGGTTAGAGGAGCATGAAGCTGAATCCTTGCTGTTTAGTCTGCTCTGCATAGCTGGAAGAAGGAAGCAAAGAAGGCAGGCCAACTGCAGCAAATTAGCTGTGTGAGGTCTCCTGACTGTATTATAGATTTGGCTCTTGACTAAAAAGTGGTCCTGCAGGATAGAGAACTGTGTCAGAGAATTAGGTAAATATAATCCCAAAGAACTTGCTATCCAGTTCCAGATGCCTTCCAGATCCAGCATCATATCAACCAAGTGATTTGTGATCAGTTTCTTGCTTTGGGTAGGTATGTCTAGTAAATTAATAACGTGTCCACTGTTTGTAGGCATAGGGTTCTTTAAAGCTCTAAGATTAATGGAGAAATCTGAAATCTCTGTGATTAGAAAGCAAATTGGATACAATTTTTAAAATTCAATTCCTGTTCATATTATTGCTCATTTCTTAACTTCTCACTTGAAGATAAGAAAGATTTTAGTACCAACTCCATAAATATTCTTCCTTGTTTTCTATAGGAAGCAACAGACATGTAAGTCTCCAAAAAGAACAAATATGATGATGGCAAGATAAAGCAATTTAAATATGTAATTTTATTGCCCTAGCCAACTGTCCTGGGTTGCAGTGTATTCTATTACCATCCTCATGAGCTGTTGAAACCAGATGAGGCAGTGTTTCCTGGCCTCCTCCCTCCAGACTATCTTCTGTTAATGAGCCCATCAATGCCTTGCTGCATGACTCATAGATAACTCCCTCTGGACTATCTTCTGTTAATGAGCCCAATCAATGCCTTGACTGATGACTTCATCACCCGTTGTGAGATGCTCCACCCAGAGGGAGGAACCAAGCATTCCATCCTGGATATAATCTGAGATTCTGAACACCACAGACACCCTTTCCACTGGATTCCCAGAGAGCAGGAGCTACACAGCCACCACTGGACCTTCTGAGGAAGAGCAGACCCTTCTACAGGATCACCGCTTCGACAGAACCACATTCACCACTTCAGGAGGACTGCAGCCACCATCTTATCGAACTGCTACCGCCACCCTGATTAACAGGGTGTCAGGTTGTATCCAGACTCTGTCAGTTTAACCCAGTGTTTTCTGTGTTGTTTTTGTTTTTTTAATTTCCCTATTAAATTGTTATTCTGACTTGGTGCCTCCCATTGGTTTGTTTTCAAACTAGTACAACTCAGGGTTATTACCTTCCCTTCAGATGTTCAAATGAAAAAGGATGCATTTAAGCTATTTTCCTGCTGGCACCATAAGAGCTCCAAGGTAAGAGAGGCATTTGAGGCGTAAAGGATATTTACACGCTTATCTATTTTCAATGGATACATGTATATGAGGCATTGTGGTTCTTCTGAGCAGAGGTTTGGAAGCCAGAGTACTACACTTAATTTTTTCCCGGTTACTTCTGCTGTGGTCTCATGCTAATTTGGACCTTAGTTTTCTCAACTACCCTGTGAACACTAAAATGATCACTTTGCACCCACTGATGGTGAGGGCCCAGCTGGAGTTTAGAGAAGGTACTATCCATCCCTTGCCTGTCAGAAGCAGGAAGTAAGAGAAAGAAATTATCTTTGTGACAAATAATTAAGCTCAGCTTATTCTTATTGCTGAATCTGGGTGAAGAGACCTTGTTTGTAGCACTAGGAGGCTTTCTATACTTTACATTTAAGCTATGGTTAAGTTTAAAGTACTAGTACGTCTCCTGGAAACATTTTCCCTTCATCAAAGTGATTGTGGTAGACACCAACTAGAATTAATGGTCAGATTCTCTTCTTGATTTCACAAATCTTGTCTGTAGTAAAAACTCCTTCTCAGGAAGGACTACAAGTTCATTCAGATACTGATGCTTGGGAAACACAGGTGCACATTTTCAGTTTGAGTGCAATAATTATGCCTTGGAAGCCTGCTCATTTTCTAGGGCTGTCCTTTAGAAGCAAGTTCTTCGTGAAAATGCCCTTGTATCCTTTAAGAGTATCAATTTAAGAGTGAAAGTGCCTCAGTTGTATTTTGTCAGGAGTCCCTAAGCTGGGAGTGTATGAAAACATCCAGAGAAAGTCTACGAGGTAAGGCTCTGCAATAACACCCTCCTTGACAATTTTAACGCTTCTCATTTTACAATTTCAATGGGGCTTTGATGGGAGAAGGTAATTCTGTTGTTCAGGCTGGGCCACCTTTGCTGTAAATGGCTGATGGGTGTTTGACGTCAACAACCTCTGCAAGCTCTCAGATGTGTTCTCTGGGAGACAATGTCTGACAATGAGCAGGACATTTAGCTCCAGTGTGTACATTTTGCTCATGTTGACAATCTCAGCTGTCTCTCCCACATTCCAGTAATGTTCACTCCTCCTACTCCAGAACAGTTCCACATCAAATACTTGCCGGCTGAAACCGAGTGTGTGGATCATCATTCTCTTGCTGTGGGAAGATTGTTCACCAACAACAAAGCTCAGGTTTGGTGCTTCTACAGAGTATATCCAAAATATCTGTGTCATTCCATTACTACAAAGTTGTTTTAGATCATATTAAATTTCTTTCTTCTTGCTGTTTGTGCCTTTTGAATAAATTGCCTAGAATTGGTTTTGCATGTGTTTAGCTGTATAGCTAAACAATCCAGTTAGTTTTTCTTCCAGAATAGCAAGTCTCTCCAGATCCCACATCTTTTTACCAGGACTCCTTATAACTTTATTCACAGACCCAAGCACACTCGTCACAGTGCAGTGAGCCATCATTCCTCTCTGACCTGACATACTGGCAGGTGGGGGGGAGAAATCAAACGAAAACTGCTATGAAGAAGATGTATACCAGATGTTCTAGTCATACATGAGGCCAATTAATTATAAAAAAAGATCAGCAGATTTCCCTTTTCCTTTCTGTTTTAATTCTAGTCCCTAATTTTTGGTACGGACAACTCAAATTTTGAGGCTTGTTTCTTTGCCTCACATCTCCTTTCACTGCCCTCATTCATGTATGCCTTGAAAAGTAAGGCAGTAGCACGAAAGGAGGGTGCAAGAAAAATAAAGGTAATGAAAATTGCTGTTCTAACTCTACATCTGCTAATGAGCAATTCTGCATTCTGAATTCAATCATTATCTTTCACAAGTTTATAGGAGCTGAGATCCTGCTTTTCCAATGCATAATCAGAAACAGGTTGCCTTGAAAACCAGCCCATTTCTTTGAAACAGTGTTTAGAGAGGAAGAGAAACATCTAAATTATCTGATCAGAATTGCAATGGAAGTAAAATATGCGACTTTTCAGCTCTGATTTCAGAAGGTAGAGAGTGTTTTCAGCCCCCATGTTTCTTGGCTCGTGCCCAGCATCAGCCAGCTCAGACTTTTTAAGTTAAATCTTGTACAATCTCCCTGGAAGAGAATGGGGGGGGGGTCTCTTCTTTTGATATCTAGGACTTCAGATTTTCATCTATTTCTTTGCTGAAGTACAGTGGATTAGTCCTGTGGCAAAAGTCCCTAGCTTGAAAAAATGAAACACAATTCTGCAAGTCCTGAAACTACTGTCCTAACAGTGGGAAATAGAAGGGACATTTCCTCTTCCTGCCTTTGCTAGCACCTACGTCCTTGAGATTCTTTTTGAAACTTAAGGTGCCCCCTTTGCAGCATCTAGCCTTGAAGCTCATGTAGACATGGAGATGAGAAATAACAGGCTACACTATGAAAAAACTTTCAGCTAATGGAGCTCATATTGACCTCTCAAAAGCAATTTGTTCATTCCCTAGATTTACTTCTCCCAGAAGCATCTAAATAATATTGTGATGGCATTAGGAATCTGGCTTATATGCTGTCTCCTAGCTCTTACACATTCCATCAATACAATTTCACTGCCTAAGAAGCAATACACAGACTCAAGAATTCACAATCTGTCTCTTACTCCTTTTAACTACCTTTTTCTATCCACTTTTTTCTCTTTTTTATGTGTGGGGGAGGAGGTGTTTTTAATTTAGTTGTGCTTTTTTTTTAATTTTTTCCTAGTTTGCACAGATTGTTGTCTCTACAACAACAACCATCTTGGGTTCCAGGCAGCTCAGCAAACTAATGAAGAAAAGAAGCCTAAATAAGGAAACGTGTGGTTCACCAATATGACCATAAACAAATCCAATGTGAGAGGAAAAAACGTAGTAAAAATCAACCGGCCTGTTTATGCACCCTAAACTGAGTAGGGGATTCCACTTCCCCCTCCCTAAGGGCTCTGTGTGACTCATCCTGAGCAACTTACCATGAAGTAGGCTGACATTTTATATCATTTTAGGTTAACTTTTTTCCCAGTTCAAAAATTTCTCTGTAGCTTTGGATGAATATAAGGGTAGCTTTGCACTTGCTTGGCATGCTGAGCTCTTTTTGCCTTGGCATCCTGATCTTCAAAGCTACTGTGGTACTTACTTGCTTTACCGAGATTTATTTGAAAGAGCTACTGCTCTAAATACATAATACTGAGGAATTAATTCATTTGGCTTAGAATCATCAGCTTATGGTAGCCTGTTCTGACTGTTGCTTAAGGCAGTGAGAAGAAGGAAGACATCCAAAATGAAGGCAGAGTCAATTCCCATGTAAAATGGGCCTCCTCCTTCCACAGAGGCCGTGTATCTGTGGTCTCTTGTCCTCACACAAAAATGGTGCTGTCAAATACAACTGTCACAGATCTGGATTAAAACAAATAGTTACCTCTTTTCTGTTTGTCTCCATGTCTCCATTGTCTCTTCACTTCTGAAGTTTAAATCATAAAATCTGACCTAGATATGGTCTGTCTCCAGGGGAGTTAGAAACTTTTTTTCCTTAAGAAATTTCAAGATTGTGTATAATTTCCTCTTATTTCCAGGACCTGAGGCTTTTGGGCAAACACTGGTAATCATGAAAACAGGGTAAGAGTTGTCAACACCACAAGAGTTATAAGTTTCACATTTCTGCCTCTATCCCAGATTAATTACATCCTCACACCACCTTGTAAAACTGTTCTATATTCTTCCACTATAAATTTGCAAGAAAACAGAAAAAGCTAACTTGCCTTCACTAAACTTGCTTTTATACAAGTGTTTGTACTAAGTGCAAGCAACAGACCTTTTGCAAAAGTAAGAGTGAAGAAATGCCTGAGGTCCTTTGGGTTGGAGACACTGAGTGTGCCAGGTGCTGTGGCACGTGCCTGTCCCTCAGGAGCAGGATATTGCCACAGTTACATGGTAAGGGTAAGTGCCAAGTGACTGAAGCTTGCTGATCTCTGTCCCAAGGGGGCAGTGAAAAGAGTTTGTGAGGAGGAAGACAGCACTACCAGCTGCTAAACGGGACACAAGCCTGCTCTCTGTTGGAAAGAGACTTCAGAGTGAGTGTCTTATTTCTAAAGTGATGACAGAATCTTGTCATGAAAAACTTGATGACTGAGATGACAATGTGTCCCAAGACTGAAAATAGGAAGACCTAGGTTTTGTGCTAATACTAGAAAAAATCTTCTTTTTAAGTGTACCATCAGGTAGATTTTTAAATGGGTAATATTTTGAAAATGTTGATAAATTTTTTAGCTTTTGTAAGACACTTGCCTCCAGACCCAACTGGAAAATAGACATAATCTGAAAGTCTCACTAAAAGTGCTGCTTTACTGTCTTTATATCTTTGGGGAAGTTTAAAACAGGTTTGTTTTCCTCTTTCCTGGCTGAAACAGAACCTGTGGAAGGCAGTGGGAATCTGTATTCATAATAAAATACAAATACACATTTATACAAAGTAACTATTTTCCCACTTTTCAAGAAGAGTTCTTGATACAAATCCCCCTCAGCTGTTTCCCCTCCACCTTCCTTCAGCAACTAACCCAGACAAAAGAGGGACCTCAAGTGCCTGGCTTGCATTTGCCAGGTGTGCAATTCCACCTCCCCCAGAGACAGCACATGCAGCAGAGATGTACATGCACAGTACTCAGCAAAGGAGAGCCCTGTGGGGACAGGCAAAACAAACAAGAACCCCCACAGAAGCTGCAAAGTTTGAAATGAGGTGATACCGAGAAACTGATCTTTTCTGTATGACCACTGATGAGTTAAATGCTGCCTGCCCTGCAAAGTACTGAAAACTAACTGTAAACAGGGAGAAAACCAGAGCAGTGAAAACTGCAGCAAGAGAGCACTCACGAATTCAAATGCAGTTCTCCCTTCCCCTTGGCTTGCTAAGCAGTTTCCTCAAGGTCTTGTCTAAAGAAGAGGCATCAGTCATTTAGGAGACGAAGCCAAGAGACTGAGGCAGCCGTTCACAGCCCCGGACATGGCCCTGAGCTGGCACTGGCACTGCATTTGCATGGCCTCAGCACAGTTGCCACTGTCCCAAGGAGGTTCTCACGTCCAGCTGCTGCTACTTTATCACAAGTCTCACTTCCGATAAGTGAACATTAACTTAAGTGAAACTGTGTCTTAGACTCATGCTTTTATTACAGCAACCACCATTCTATGCATTAGAAATCTGAGACAAGCTTTAGTGCCTGCCTGCAGGCTAGTACATTTCACTACTTTAAATTGACAATATGTCTCCGAGGAATATTTACATTAGTATTTTTAATGATATCCACATGTATGACCAAATATGCACTTCCATCTGTGAGTTAGTGCTAAGAACACAAATATTGTTTCAGCCTCAAAGCAGGTAACTTTGTCCCTTTATAAAATCCATGTTTTGTTTATCCTATGATACACAAGTAATAACTTCTGAGATAAACGTTTTGGTACAACTGAGTACCTCAGAGTTTTAGCCTGAGAAACAACAGCTGTGGAACCGAATTTATTGCTTTGGCTTGTTACAGTTTGTAACTACTTGCACGGAGGTCGAATGGAAGAGGCAAAACAACGAAAAACAAGTCCCTGATGTGTTTGAACAGCACAGAACGCAAGCAATTAGCACAGGCACTATTGAAGATTTCATTTGAGATTAGGTTTTAATGAAGAACACATCACATTTCAGCCTGCGTTACAGGGAGATGACCACTCTTGGGCTTCCCTTAATCCCTTGCATTTTCCTCAGTGCCACAAATTCATACCAGCCCAGTTTTCCCCCACATGAGAAACTGTCAGGTGTACCTGGCTCCTCAGCTGATGAAGTGTATGGCTGCAAATTTTAAATGAGGCCTAGGTGTTTAACAGCATATCTTAAAAAAAAACAAAAGGAGATTTTTTAATTTAATGGACTTCTAATAATCAGTTGCCTTTTGTGATGAGAGAAGCAAGAGAATCCGTAAAAAATACTTTGACAGAGCTCTCTAAGCAGAGACATCGTTGCTTTACTAATCTTCAGTTCCTCAACTAGAACCAGGAAAACCCTGGCACTTCTGCCAAGAACATCCAACAGAAACTGGGCTAAAATATGTTGGACTCAATGATACCAGAGGTCCTTTTCAACCTAATTGATTCTGTGATCTCATGAAAATTGTCCAAAATGTCATTTCATCATGTGGAGGCCACTTATTCTGGTTCCACACCTGAAAGGATGATCCTTTTAGTGTTAATGTTTTTACAGCTGGCACACTTGGAACTGTGAAAGAAGTCATTACCTGTCTTCTGTTTGATATGCTCATCAGTGGTGACAGATAACTCTTGTCTGCCTCTAAAACTGGAGGAACAAAAGTTAAAATAACAGCTGACCACAATTAATTAATCAGTAGTCAAACTATTATTAATCCAAGTTTTTTGTTTAACCTCTGGATTGCTATGAGCTGCAGCTGTTCCAGCTGTGACTGACAAGGGACTTTTTTATCCCCACGGGATGGGCAGGACAAAGGTGATGCACGACATGTTCCTCACTCAAACTAATATAAGTCTTCTCAATCAGACACTTCAGATGAAAAAAATACCAGATTTTTCTTCTCCTTAACCCCATCTGTGGGTAAATAAAATGTATTTTGATTCACTGTTGAATTTATTCCCTTTTCAATGGAACCATTTTAAAATAGAAGCCAGGAAAAATAATTATCTACTTGTCTATACACAAAGCAAAAAAAAGAAATATATATATCTATATTCCCAGCAGAAGAGTATCTCATAAATTAAAAACAAAAAAAAATTAAAATGGCAATAACATTCTTACTTTCTTTCACTCTGAAATTTGCAAACTCATGATGAAGGATGTTTGAGTAACTGCCCCTGCCAAAGGGCAAGGAGGAGTTCTGACTGCAACTCACTGTCTCTGAGAGACAAAAGTGTTGTGGTTCTTTGCTCATGCAGAGGCTGCCTAGAAAGCCACTCCTTCGCACTCAGGACTTGAACTTTTGGCGACCTAACAGTGCTTGATGGGGCAAGGTTATCATCTCCTGTTGCCTGCAAACCTCAACTTTCCATTATCTCAGAACATCAGTACTGAACTACTGTTTGGAGGCAGCTGAAAACATTTATACACATACACAAGTTGCACTAATGCTCTCTTTGAATTTCAAAAGGAGGCTATGTCATCAGTATAAACATGAGCAATATAAACAAAAACAAAAGAAATCCCTCTCAGCCCTTCTCACTCAAACATTCATCTTCACCCACCTCTGACCCCCATATCCAGAAAATTACAAGGAAGCCAGTGGATGACACTACTCCCAGAAAAAGTTGTGGCAAACGCCCCCACCTATTAGCTCAGACCTCCTGAAACCACTGTGTTTAATGAAGACACATGCAGGCAAACCGGGAGTTCAGATGCAGTTCCTGCCTTAGCAGGACTCAGCAGTCGAGCAGTAGCACTTTTTTAACCAGTATAAGCATCTTTGCTGGCTGAGAGCTGGGTTAGCAAGTGCAGATTCAGCTTCAACTTCTGCAGCTGTGCTCTAAGACTTGTCACCAGAACAAATTGTGGGCAGAAGTATCACTTTCCATGCAGACTCAGAGGCTGAAGTTTGATCTGCTTCTTAAAGATGTTCAGGATGTTTTTCTAGATTTTGTGCATCAAGTCCAACTAGAAGCGGACAGGAATAAGATCAAATTAATGGTAAAAGCAAAGTGATAGGAGAAAAAGAATCAGAGCGTGCATACATTTCTGGCTATAAAATCAGAAAGATGTAACCTATACCTAATGTATTTTTGCTTATAAAAATATGTTAACAGACACATATACAGGTACATGTGAATGTATCTGTATATGTATCTTGATTTTTAGTACATTCAGAAGTAAAAACCCCAGTTAACCATGAATTCGATATTTCAACAGCAACTCAGATACAGTAGCAACACGGAGATTTAGACTATCAAATTTTCAGGGTAATACCTGCTGTGTGAAAAAGTAGCCCTTGTAATTTGAGATTGTAATATGAGAGCTGGTACTTTTGTGAGGTGAATAAATTCCATCCGTGTTTGCTCCAAAGCAGCGTTTACAGGTTGCCATGGTGTTGGTTTTTAATGCTGTTGTCCCAACCATCAGAAGAGTATTAAGACAAACTCCTGAGCTACCTGACAGCTCTTTGCAACAGAGGAGTCAGTAGCAGCAGTGGTTACAGGTGAGCCAAATGGTTTATTTCAATGTCCTGTAGGTAGAATTCATATAGCTTTTTAGAGGCCTGATCTACCCTCGTAATAATCTGTCCTTACATCCCTCCAAGATACTTGCAATAAATAAATTTGTTAACTGTAAGAAAGGGCAGAGTCTTCATGTTGCCCTGCACTCTTGCATTGAGGCAGCCAAGGGGATGGCAAGTGCTGTTGGATCATTCATGTTGCAATGTGGAGAGGGAATTAAAAGAATTGTCCATGGATGGTTTTTGTATCCCTTCAACCAAACGGGTTCTCCAAAATATTTCAGTTCAGACTTGCTGCAAACAGCTGTTCCTGAACAACAGAAGCCAGCACTGCCTGTTACAGGAGCAAGAATAAGCATGAGGATGTTTGAAAGAGTTGATAAGCTGTAAGGGGCAGAATGTCAAACCTCAGCCTTGGGGCAGACATGTCCCAGACAGACAGGTCCTGGGTCTGGTCATCATGTGGCTTGGATTAGGATTCAGTTTCACAGAATTATAGAACATGTTGGGTTGGAAGAGACTTCTGAAGGACATCTAGTCCAACAAGCCCATCCCCGCACCCACCCCATGCTTCCTTCCTCGATAAGGGATTTTGCTTTGAAATGGGTTTTGTTCCCGAAACCTGTGGGGCCTCAGGCATAAAACAATAACCTGAAAGATCCAAAATTTCATTACCTTCCTTAACACATGGCTAAAATTATGGTGATATAGGACAGGGCACTTTAAATGTCACATATTCCTTAATAAGCCAACAAAACAGATAGCATTTAAAGGAAGTTATTATACATTGGGTAATTAAATCCACCTCCAAATGCTATTCACTCTGTCACTGTTATTTTTCTGTCCTTATTTTACCTAATACCCTTCTCCTGAACACGTTTATGAAGTGAGAAGGATAGATTTGCACGCACAGCTAGAAGAAAAGTAAATAGAGTTGATCTTGTTTTACCTTAATACCTTATATTGTTTGGGGTTCGTTTAAACCCTTTTTTTATTAGAGGAAGAATCTGTTCTACCAGGTTCTGCCTTCAGGTTAGAAGGAGATTGCTATATTGCTACATCTCTACGCTCAGCACTATTATGGTCATTATAAATCATTCAGCCTCAGAAATATGAACCAGTTTAATACTGACATCAACAGAAGCCAAACAGAACTCCTTTTTTTTGTTTTTTTAAGTAGGGACTTGGTAGGTTTCTCCCACACATACTCTGCAATTTGTGTAAGAGCAGTTTGGTGCCCCAGATTGAAGTGATACAGCTGCTCTTACACGTAAGAACTGACTGCTTATAACTTTCAAATTCATCATAGCCTTATCAAGGAGAGTCTATGAACTATGTAGACTAGAAGAACAAATGAAGTAGTCAAAACCGCCTAGGGGAAGGCGGAAACCAAGATGACTAGTGTGTAAATTCATTCAGTCTCACCTGGAGAACTACCATGTCCTAAAATAACTTCGTCCCCCAAGATTCAAAAAACATCTGTGCAACAATGAGAAAGGCACACGTTCAGTCTCCTGAGATTGGTACAGGCAGAGCAAACAGCATGAGCATCATGTGCTGAATGGAAACAAAAATCTGTTCAGCCCTGTGTGTGTGCAGTTAAAAGTATGTTCTAGCAGGGCTTTCTTTCATACCTCGAATTTCTGGGGTGGTAGAGGAAGGATGCAAGCATCCTTCTGAAGCACTCATATATTGACCTGTATTTTATTTGTCCTTAAACAGATGTTATTTTTCAGACATTATTTGTCTCCCACTAATTAGCATCCAAAAGTAGGAGGGTAAGTATGCCAGAACTGAAGTTGTTACTACAACCATCTTCATTTGAAATGCAGCCACCTTTTTAAACATCTCAGTCATAGCAGATGTCTGTCTGAAATACGAGCGTTTCAGACCAGTAGGCTGTAGCCCACAGCCAATGCATCCATGTGAACTTGCTTTGTGTCCATTATTAATCATTCCCTCAAAGGTAATTGGGCAGGCAATTGGCAGATTCTGCATATTCAGTAGATGTTTCTTTGCTATTGCCAAAAGGTACAAGGCCAAGCCTGCAGCTTCTCTGTCACAAGTCTTCACATGTTCAGGAGACATGTCTAAAATACTTCACAACTTTTTGTCAGTGTTAAATTCACGCTCTTTCTACAAACTGCAGCATCATCCAGAATGTTACAACAGGGAGAAGAATACAAGAGGAAACACAAAGAGTAAGAGAATTAATGACTGTCTTGCAGGACCTACAGAAGATTCAGACAGGATGCAGATTATCACTGCAGTGCTTTAGCTACAAAAAGGCCTGCTTTGGTGGGGTATTGTTGCTTTTGCTTGCATAGCAGTGCTGTGGTCATAGGAAACAAGGGAGGAGTAAGGCCATTTCCCCCACATTTGTGGGACATCTGTGCACTTGAAAACCTGCTGAAACATGAGTTAGTCCTGCTGGGCACCCTCAGCTCAGTCTGGCCTAGAGATCATCAATGACACAGCTCTTTCATGCCTGGCGGGAAGAAACAATCTCAGAGAGGATTTCTATAGTTTTTCATGGTTGCTAAAGTGACCTGGCTATCCTAGAGCTTGAGTGACTGCAGAGAGAGGGTCATAATGGTGCTCAAATGCAACTTCACCTAAGAAACAAGCTACTCTGCTCTCTATTTTCAGAGCAATCTCCCCTGCTGTTTAGTTCCACCTGCTTACACAGCCAAAGCTACAGAACCTATCAGCAACATATCCTGTATTACAAAATAGGTGTGTGATAATAACCATTGGCAAAAACCACAAAAGATCACAGATATCACAGCAGTGGGTGCAACCTGAGAAAATCCTACTATCTCCAATGATGAAACTAGTTTCCCTTACCTAACTCTTCCAGCAGCAATGCCACCTCCCAAAGCTGATTTTTACTTGTAGTTAATTTCTCCACAGGGATTACCACATTCTCGGAGAATATGAATGACTGATGGAAAAAAAGTAAGATCTCCAATTTTAGTAGGAAGGATTCCTTATTTCTTAAATAAGTGACAAAAATACATTTGGACGAATTACATCAGTGTCAGAAGGAATGGCAACTCTTTAAAACGTTACTTCTACAGGCTTTCCTTACCCTTACTAAAAAGCTGACAATCTGGTTAACATCTACCACTCATATCCAGGTCCTTTCCACGACTTACAAAAGGGCTTCCAGATGCCCCCATGCACACTACCATCTAAATGTTTGTGTTTCCCTCAATAGCTGGTACAACAGGGTATATCTTATTTTTGCCTTACAGAGAAGTCATTGTGCGAGATGACAATATTTGCCTGGTTAGAGGAGATGCTCATGCTTTAACAATACTGAAAGATGCTTGAAAAAGGGTGTATTGCAGCCCTAGCAATTGTCAGACCACATCTCTCAGTCAGAGCTTCAACCCTGCTAGAACAGACAGAAGCTAAAGTGGGAAATGCAGTATCTCAGAATAAACTTATTTTCTACTTGAAAGAGGATACTGAAGAATTCACTTACGTTGTCATTTAGTCCCTATATTTTAATACAACTACTGGAGTTTTTAATTTTTTTAAAATATTTTTAAGCATCTCAAAAAATAAAGCACGTTTTCCTACCGCTGCCCTTAATTCCAGCTTTATAAGCTAATAGAGGCATAGCACTCTAGGAGCAGGTGAAAGTGTTTAAAGATGCTTCAGATTTTAGGTCAAGTAGCCTACATTCTCTTTGTTCCTGTAAAATAGGAAATTAATCAAATGTCTTCGAATTTCTATGTCAGGGGACTGGAGAGGACCTCTAGAGACCACCTAGAAAATCCTCTTTCCTCACAGCCAATCGGACATAGCTGTTCCGAAAAGGATGAAAGCTTCCTACGAAAAACATGTCAGTGCTTCACTGTCTTTACCAGAAGAATTTTTCTGACATTCGGCCTGGATGTTCCTTGCTGCAGTTTACATCCATGATTTATTGATAGCCTAAAATTGGGAGAATCTCCTGTGTCTTTTTGCAACACCATTTACTCACTGGAGAGGTCAGCCTTCTCTTCCTAAAATTGAAGAACTCAAATTCCTTCAGTTTTTCTGTATAGACAATTTTTTTCAAATCTCTGATTTTTGGCCTTTGACCAGACCACCCAAACTTGACAATACTCTGCTTCAAGCTTTACCACTGCCTCAACAATGAATGATTCTTTTGTCTTGCTAGATATGGTTTCCTTAATAAATCCCAGTACAGTCACACATTTTCAAAAAGCGTGATTGTCTTATGTTTCTCCTGCAAACCCCTATACTCTCTGCCTGGTGTTTTATGCCATAAAACTGCTGTTTAGATGGGAATAATTGGCTGAACAGCTGTAGATTCCTTTTCTTTACCTAGATGAGGTGAGGTGGTCTGCAATTCAGTTTTAATAAGGTGTCGTTCTTCCAGCATACTAAGGGGCCTTTCCCTGTTCTGCCTTGCCTTTTTTTCCTTTTTGCACATGTGTACACATATATGGTGCCTTTGTAGCAGGATGCCCTGCCTAATTGGAGGCAAAAGAGCTGGAACTATACAATATTTGCAGAAGTTACAAGTGCTGGATGAAGGGGCGTCGCGCTGCTTTGGTGGAGAAGAATGCTCAGACCAGTCTGACTCAACAATCTGAAAGTTAAACTCTCTGAGGAAGAACAACATTTCCTGACAGAAGCTGGCCACCAGTGAGAACGTGACAGAGAAAGCTCCTGATAAAGCAACCAAAAAGTTGTAATGCTGATAATTTATCTAAAGCTGCTGAGCTGGCACAGTTGGCCTAGAGACTTATGGCTGACAATCACTTCATACTGAGAAACCCCTGCCCCACTTTTTAACCATAGGGTATTGCGACATATGACCCCTTGGAGTGTGTGTGGAAATTCCTCCCTTGAGTGGAGACCCCTCTCTAGGTTACTCCTTGAGGTTGGGAAAAAGAGATTTGTTCACGGTCATTGGTATGGGTGTGTAACATAAATCCCTACTTCACAATTATTTTGCCAACTTTGATATCGTGGCTTGGATATTGCTTCAATAAATAGTGCACTGTATTAGTAGCTATAGCTATCTAAATAATAGATAATTAATGGACTAAATAATAGTGATTAATATATTTTAGACTAATAATTATCATCATCCATTTAAATAAATAATTAATTTTATTCACATAAATATATATATGATTTTCCATCCCTAATCCTATGTGACAAAGTCATGTAAAGGCTCAACTGCACCTATATAGTCCTTTAGACATAAATTGGTGACTAATTCTGCAGCTAATATTGGATCATTGGAATTATCGTGATTTAGACTCATGAAGAAAAAGATGTAACTTAGCCAATACTTCCCAGATACAGTATAAAAGATTTTGATTTTTCCCCCCATTGTAAAAGTGCACATCCACACATGATTCATGCACAAGAGCATCCCACAGTCATCAACAGAGCCAGTATTCTCACTATTTTCAGTAAAAGTTGTTTGACTGAGTCAGAGAAGGCTACTGTGGAAATCATTAAGAAACTTTTATTTGACAGAATCATCCAAGTGCTAAAACATGGACACAATAAACAGACGGGAACCTAAAGAAATTAATGGAAATCATTAGGGAAACTAAATATTCTGGGCAAAGGCTGAACTGGACATGGTGTCATGCGGGGCTGAAGAGAAATAAAACTTTAGAGAGGAGGTTGGAGAAGAATTGCAACTCTAGTAAAACCAGACTAATACAGAGAAACTGCAATATAAACAATATTTAGTGATGAAAAATCAAGGGAGATACGATATGCCAGCATTTTATAACACCTTTACACTTGTGAAGAATCAGCTTAAATTTCTTTAGACGTGCACAGACAGACACGCAGACAGAGGCACACTAGATATTCTAGTTTTTGGCATGAGGCACTCCAGTTACTTGTAAAAAGCGAAAAGCACAAGGGAAACAATGCACACACTTCCCCATAGATAAAAGACTTTTAGGGTCTCCACACTTGGACTGAGAAGATCTGGACATTTCCCTGGATCATCTATAGATTTGTGGAGTGGGTTATTAAAGCTCTCAAATATCATAGAATTAGAGTGATACTGCTGCGTTTGTATGAAGGCCATGAAATCTAAAGGGCAGAAATGTGGGGTTTTTATTTATGTTTCTTTTAAGGAAAATCCCATCCTCCCCTGAGGTACCATGTGTCATTCCACTCACTGCTGTAGTAGCAGTCAGGTGTGGTATTCCCGTATCTGCTTGCCAACACATCCCTTCCGAGCCGAAGTCCCCTCACTATCAGAGGAAAGAAAGGGATAGTCCCTTTTCCTGCCCTTCCACAGCCACAAGACAAAACTGGGAAGGTGTTTATATGTATCAGGACCCAGCAAGACAGACCAGACAGACTGCAGCCAGCGTATTTATTCCTTCTAAGGGTACCTCTCATACCAAAGTCAAAAGGCTACTCATACTCCGAGCTCTGTTAAAATCTAAGAACACGCAACAGTAAAACAGCTCAAGCAGCTTTTGTTCCAAACAGACTTGTCAAGGGAAAATGTAAAGAGATGAACTCATCTTCTCATCTTTGTGCTTCAAACAATCCTTTCTGCAGTTCAGTTGTCATTTGTCTTGCACATGTTTATGTTTGCACATATTTGTGTCATTACAGCTGATTACAAAGTTGATAAGTCATCCATATTTCATTAAGGAAGACAGGAGCAGTCAGAAAGAAACTGGTGAAAGTGCTGGACAGCTGATAATCAGTTTTTAAAAAATAAAAAAATTGTGAGTTGGATTTTTAAAAATGCCCAAGTTTGCCTCTCATACAGATTAAATCATGAAAAAAGGAGAGGTTTATTCCTAAAACAAGTACATGTAGAGATAGGACTAGGAGCAGTGGCTTTAAATTAAAAAAGTGGAGGTTTAGATTAGATATTAGGAAGAAATTTTTTATTTTTAAGGGGGAAAGGCACTGGAACACGTTGCCCAGACAAGTTTTAGATGTTCCATCCCTGGAAGTATTCAAGGCCAGGTTGGATGGGGCTTTCCCAGAGAAATTTTAGATGTTCCATCCCTGGAAGTATTTAAGGCTAAGTTGGATGGGGCTTTGAGCAACCTGGTCTAGTGACAGGTGTCCCTGCTCATGACAAGGATGTTAGAACTACATGGTCTTTAAGGTCCTTTCCAAACCATTCTATGACTCTGACTCCATGTCTTCCAAAGGTGGGTTTGTATTTCTTCTTCAAGTGCATTTCCAATTAGAAATTTAATGTGGCAGAAAGCATGTATCATTTCAGTTTGTAATAAATAAATGCTGCTGAGTATTGAATTTCCGGTTGAATGCTGAATTTCCTGCAAAAATGCAGTATTCAACAGTAAAATCAAAATTCTTTCAAGCTCTCCAAAATTGCTCCTTGATTGTAAAGGATGCCCTAGAACTAAGCTGGGAAAAAGGGGGAAATGTTGGGACACGAGAGAAAAAGAAGCTGTGGCTAATTTTTTTGCTGACCTTTAGAAACCTCTCCCTGTTCTGACTTGTGTCAACATTCTCAGTAAGCGTAGAGCGACCTATTCTTCTGAAGTTAGCCTCTGAAAAAAATGACCACTTTTACCAATAGAAGAGCCTGTCTGAAAATAATTTTTTACTAATGGTCTTTATCAACACAGTTTTATGCTAAGCTGATCTTTCCTAGGAAAGAGGCCTGGATGGGAGGAGAGGGAGGGTGATTGTTTAATTTCTGGAAGAAATCCAAAAGCTGAGTTCTAGAAGCTATTTAACTTGATGTCATGCAGCGTCATTTGTCGCGCTGACCACTGGCCGCCCGGAGGCCTGGCAGACGACTTGCTATGGTGTCCCAGTCAGGGGGAACCACTCTGTGCAAGGCTGATTGGAATCCGCTCTCTAGGGAGCCTTCTGCCCTCAGCTCTCAGGGAGCGGGCTGCAGTCTGGGTGTTGCCCAGCAACCGATGGAGGCAAAGGAGGAGAGAAGGGCTCTTCGTTGCAGCAGTGTCCGCTTTATTGCCGGGGGAAGAAGCAACAAGACGAGCCCCGAGAACGGCTGGGGGGCAGTTTTCAAACAGGGGAGACTCAGGGGTGGATCCAAGGGAAGACCAATAGGGAATTGATGGGGAATGACAGAGAACCAATGGGGAATAACAAGGGGAGGAACTTACATAGGCAAGCCAATGGGGTTTACAACAGAGATGAACTTTCTAGAACATAATTAACTAAGCAATGAGATACATGAATATGCAAAAGGAACTTAACCAATTGAGAACTGAGGAACAAAGAACTAGCTAGAACAGTAGGAGGAGATGCCTCTAAGGGTGACACCCAGGGGGAGGAACCCTCAGGCCTCGGTGCCGCCCTCAGAACCACTGTCATGAGTGGGGAAGTCAACCCACTGAATGCCTTCAGGCCTGCCAATGGGCTGGGTTACCGCAACAGTCATTAACTGACTAAAAATGATACCAAAAATTAGTACTATGTCACATCTACTTTTGCTTAAAATCTGGCTGGCAGAATTCCAGGATTTCTGTGAGAATTCTCTAGTGGACATTTATACTTCTACAAAGTTTTCTTGCTTTCAGATTTTCATCAGTGAACAGAAGAAATCGCTTGTTAATAGGTTTTCAAAAAGGGATCAAAATTATCTATTTTTTCCATCTTTTTTTTCTGTTATAACCTGGGCAAAAAGAAGTTAGCGTCTTCTATTGGCCACTTATTTAATGCAATCCTTGAATGTTTCATTGAGGGATGGCTAAGAAGAAAAGAAATGTTATAGCTCTTCTTTGACAGTGGTAAGAAAGAGGTCCAGTTCTGTTTCAAAAGTGTGTTTTGTCCAGTTCTGAGGCCAGCTGGGGAGAACAAAAGTATGTCAGAGAAGATTTAGAAAAGAGTTGTTCAATAGTGGGAAACCTACTTCATAGCTCTGTCTTTATAACTTCTCGAAGAAAAGGTGCAGAAATAACTGCATCACAGAATACAGCTACCTACACAGAGAACAAAACTTCAGTGAAGGTTTCTACAATACGGCAGACAAAGGTGTAAGAACTTCCAGTGCTTGGAAGACACACACATAGACACCAGGTCTGTGAAGCAAGCAGTCCTGAAAAACTTTTCACATTTTCATAGGATCCTCATCTCTGGAGCTGCCAGAATTTCACAGAAGGACAGAATTTTGTTAAAAATAGTCTGAAGGTCAGCTAGCTCAACCCTCTGCTCAAGGCAAGATAACTTCAAAGTTAGAAGATCAGATTCCTCAGAGCTCTGTCTAGATGAGTTTTGAATATCTTCAAGGACAGAAACTTCGCAATCTCTCTGTGCGACATGTTCCACTCTTCAACAAATCTTTTCCCAATAGGAAACAGGAACTTTCCATGATGCATTTCTTATCCCCTCCTTCTTGTCCATTAGCATTGACACCTGAGAAGAGTCTGGATTTCTGTTCTATAACAACCACCCACTACACTGTTTAACGTGGCAAGTATCCCCCTTCAAACTCCTCTTGTTCTGGATTAAGAAAACCACTTCCGTCAGCCTCCTCTTAGAGTGTCACATATTTCAGCCCCTTTGTCATCTCAGTGGGCCTTCTTTGGACTCCTTCCAGCTTCCAGTTTGTAAATCTCTCTTGAGGGTAGGAGTGGGTGGAAATGGAGATATGACTCTAGAGGCAGCCTCAAATTTGCAGGGCAGAGGAGAAAAATTTCATCAACCTGCTGGTTATGCTCTTACTGACTGACCAGTATGCTGCAAGACTTCATTGTTAAAGGATACATTGCTGACTCATGTTGGACCTGCTGTTCAGTAGGATCCTCGAGATCTTCTGCAATGCTGTTACCTGGTTAGCCCACCTACAGCCTGTACTGAGCCTGGGGCTGTTCACCCCAGATGCTCACATCTTTGTTGAATTGGCCAAGTTTTCCATCAGCCAGCTCCTCTAGACTTTTGAGGTATCTCTTCCCTTTATCAGTATCCTGTCCCTTCCCCTCTCCCATAGCTTGGTGTCATCCTTAAGCTTGGCAGGAGCTCTTTTCTATCATTCAGGTTGTTGATGAACACATTAAGCAGTGGCAAAACACTGACATTGGATTACTGCCCATTACCTTCTGAGCCTGGTGGCCCATCCAGTTTTTCATGTACATTGTAGCTCCCTCAACAAGTCTCTACCTACCCAGTTCATTTATAAGAATATAGTTCATAGAATTAGGATCAAATAACCTGATAGAATCAAGACAAACAACATTCACTACTCTCCCTTTTCCACTCAGTCAGCTGCCATTTCCTCAGAGAAGGCAATTCAGACCATCAGGCACCATTTGACCCTGGTATATGTGTGTTGAGTATTCCCAACCACTTTCTTATTCGTGTGCTTGGAAACAATTGAATTTTCTCCACAGTACTCTCGGGACTAAAGTGAAGATAAGCAGAATGCAATTTTCAGATCCTCTCTATGCCTTTGGTTCTTCTGCTATGGTTAACATGGATTGTCCACCCAATAAGCATTTAGCTACAGGCATTAAAAAACAATGTTGAATCAATAAACAATTTAAATCTATTGTGGTCTCACTTAAAATTGAGGTGGATAAGAGTAAATGCTAGCCTCAATTTTCCTTGTCTACTCATGCTGGGTAGTAGTGAAAAAAGAAATAGACAATACATGATGTATTGTTTGACTTTGGGCAAATATAATCTTCACTGCTGTGAAGCAGACCGTGGTTAGACTGGGGAAAGGCAACAAAATGGTATCAGGTGTATTTGCTTATTTTCTCTTGCTCCTACAATCCCTTCAATCTCACTACTTCACTGTTTCATCCCGTATTCTTCTTTGCTGTCCTATCTGTTGTTACTGCCTACCATTTGGTGTGGAAACATACGAGCAATTATTTGGTTTCTGTATCCAATTAATTCTTATAAATAAATAAATAAGCAAGCCCCATGGTATTATAGTAAGGAGCGGAAACACATTTTTTTTCTGCAATTGTTTACAAAGAATATTTAGTAAATCACTTTTCTGCTAGAGTTAGGGCACACACCTTCAGGACAGAGAACTATAATGTCTCATTTGAGCCAAATGAGAAGGATATGGTTCCACTTTATTAATTTAGTCTCACTCTTATGTCAACTTAGCCCTGGAGAGGGTTGCAACAGCACTATTAAGGTTGGAATTAAATAAATATAAATGCAAAGACATGTTTGTAAATGGAGCAAAAGGAACCACAAAGCAGGGATTAAGCATGACATGCAACAGCAACAGCGCAAAATTAACACCGGTAAAACTGGTAAACGCTGAAGAATGTGCTGCTCATACCCAGATCATGGCAGGGGTGACTCACTAGCTGTGGGCCTGTGCTCTGGTGGAAGAGAGGGGTTTGATGAGTTTATAGCCCATAATAGTTTATAGTGCCATTTCTCTTCTTGTTATTGAAACAAGAATATACTCTGTAGCCAGAAGATGCCCAAACCAAGAAAACAACACAGCATTCATCATCCTCAATGTCACGCACAAATAATCCCCATCAGACTACTTGGACACAGATTTCTAGGAGATTATGGATATGAAACCAAAGACTCACGTTATCCAGAAACAAAAATAACCTCTCCCTTCTCCAATCTCACAAAGCTTGGGACACAATGGTTTTGTGTCCCTTTCCCCACTCTTCCCAGAAGAAAATAAATGCTTAGAATGAAATCAAGCCTGCTATTGCAGGGGTGTTACTAGACACTGAGAAAAAGCTGAAAATAATTCACACATATCACAATTTGTAGCAGGAATTAGTCCCTGCCAGCCAATTGTCACAATAAGAAGTTTACAAAGATAACAATTTTCATATTGAAGCTCCAGAACTGCTTGGAGCTACTCCTCTTTAGGATTTAGTTATTATGATCATCAAATCCTTGCCTTACATATCTTTAGAGAGATAATTTGGATATTACTAAGTTATGATGGCCACATCTGTTTAATTTTCATAGCATTACTAACACAGAAAAGGTTTAAACCACTCATTCCTCTGTTCCCTGCATACAGTGCCTGAGTCAGCCTATGGTTCAAGCCCTTGAGCAGCTCATGACCACCCTGCTGCCAAAAGCAAAATCCCCTGTCACTGTTCTGACTCAACAAAGTGCCCAGTCGAAAGTTCCATTTTCCACACTTGATTTTAGCACTAATCAGTTCCATCCTTGCAGGAAAACACCTCTGGATTAATTTCAAAATCCTCTACTAAACAAACTGCTTTGAAAGTGTTATAAAAGTCAGACCCATCCCTTCCCCTATAATAAGTGATTTGTATTAACACTTGGTAGGTGTGTGGATAAACCCCATAGTTACAGCTCCTAAGTATGGTCAGTTTGTCTGGAACTGCAGTATATCTTAAAATTTCAGCTTGAGACTGTGCCATTTTAATGCAGCTCCTAAGAACGAGACAACAGGAGGAGCTGTGTCTTTTCATCACCTGAAGGATCAATGTGACACTGCAAAGTTCAGTAGAGTGCATCAATCAGCATTGCAGTGTCTCCCTGTCAGCAAAACAATGCCATAAGGAGACAACAGTACCTACGTGCTGTTTGAGAGCAAAACAAAAAGCATCAGAATAAAATTACCTGTGGAAAGTTGCAAAAATAAGTTGCCAATAAAATAAGCTCTTTCATGGGGTATACTGCAAAAACATCAACTGCCTTCAAAGTGTTGTGTTAGAATATTTGTACCTAAGCCTTAATTTCCCCTAGGTTCAGCCTGTATGGATCTAAATGTCTATTAAGTCTGCAGCAGTTCGCCAAATCTGGGAAGTCAAAAAGTTTTCATATAAACAATACAAGACCCAGACATAAACAGAATGTATTGTTCCCTGAGGTATAGGGCTGTTTTTGACTGAAAATCCATTAGCTTTTCAAAATAAAAAAAATAAATAAAATATAAACTGTCCAATCATCACAGCATCCCAACTGCAATCACAGCAGTCTTTGTTTTGGCAGATTTTCACAGAAAGCACAGGTTATCTGAGTTTGTGCAGAAAATGCTCCATACAGCCATTTAAGCATATGAGAACAAGACTTTTTCATCCACTCATCACCACCCGCAGAGAAGGCAGGCTGCAAAGAACCAGGGGACATGGCTCTCTTATTTTTGCCCTATCAAGTCGCCAAATTCTGGTAGTCCTTGCTGTGCCACACTGCTACACTGCTATCCCTTCTGCTATTAACGGGTAGATCATACAGCTACCCTCATATTTGGGCACTCATAACCTCTATTACCACAGCCATTCTCACAGATACAATTTTCATCAGCTAGCTTAAATGGTTATTGCTGCACTTCATACTCATGCACCAAAGAGACCTTGGTTCCTGTGTTTGCATTATGTCTCTCTTAGTGGAACTAAATGGACTAGCATAAAAGAGCTAAAAAATGAACCAACTGGTGAAATTTTGCCTGAGGAGATCAGGAAGGGAACAGTGTGCACTGGAAATTTTAACAAAGCCCAGTGCAACTGAGGAGACACACAAAAAATAAAAGTCTCCTTAATCTCTAGCTGAGAGTGACATAGTGTTGAACTACAGCAGTTAACTTGGGCATGTCCAATCCAAAGGATATTTCAGAAATAGGATGTTTGCTTAGCTCGTGCAACATAACTTCTATGCTTGCAGGGTTGCATACAGACAGCAGCAGGCTTTCTTTGTAAAGTTCTCTCAGGACACAAAGGAACTCAGCAATCTGAGCACTTCCAATAAGAGTGAAAAAGAGTCTGATTTTAATGAGGAGAACCAGCAAATTTCCTTCCTGAATGGGGGAGCTTAATTTGAAGTACATCTGTAACGTTGTTTACAGGATTTCAGTAACTGTGAGGATAGGTGCACAATCCAGGACATCAGTTAGGGGTGGTTTTTTTTGTTATTTGTTCTTAGGAGATGTTGAATCTTTTTCCTGGTCCTAAGTGGTTGCAATTAATCCCACGCAATGTCTACAAAGGAAAAAAGGAAAAACATCCGATGCAAAACAGCAGAAAAGGAATAACATAAACAGTAACACCCTGTGGCACTGTATGTCAGAGCTAAGCCCATACATTAGCATGCAGCGGCGCCCCTAGGAGAAGCTTGGTGAGATAAAGATGTTCAGGAAGGAAGAAAGAGAGGCAATTCTGCTGCTGTTTGTTTGTACCTTTGATGAAGAGCTATAGAGTTACCACTCAGTAGCAGAGATATGCCTGGCGTTGCCGTGAGGATAAGTGTACACAGCATTGGACTGACAGCTCCTTGTGGAGGTAATCACCCCTTCCTTGGAGGTGCAGCCGTGATTAAGGCTAGAGAAGAAGCTGGGCCACATGTTGTGGTTACAATGATATTCCTTCCAGTTCTGGATGTACAGAAAAAAATCATTCTCATCCCAGCAGCATTTCCTGCTGCAGCCTAAGCAGACCTATAAAAGGTACAGAAAAGCCTTCTCTGTTCATTCCAGCGTCATTTCCTTCCTCTCATCCAGCGCAGATTCAACTTCTGGCTACTCATCTGACTTTTACTACTAAAAGAGCACCATAGCATTCATTGCTCCTCGTGGTTTTCTGTACATGCTTGCAAAGGGATAGCATGAGCTCCACTTGGCTACGTCCAAAGATGAATGCTGCCCCTTGCACAGAACTGAAGAAGTTTAATTCTGGATGTGTACCTCTACAATACAATGTATAGAAGATCCAGTTTTTGAACAAAAGTGTTTTTCTCCTGGTAAGTAAGCTGCAAGTACTTCCATCAGCACTGTCTTTTTTTCTCTGTTGATATGCTGTAGTCTGTACCTTTGATGAAGCGCTATAGAGTCATCTATGTACATCATATAGATGTATCTGTAGTCAAACTTTATCTCCTTAGAGGTCTTTTAGAACTGAACTGATTGTACAGTCCTTCAGTAGCTCATACACATTCTAGATCCTGATTAATTCAACCCCCTTTACAATAAGTACCATAATCTTAAATTGTAGAAAGGAAAAAAACCTGTGTATTTACAAATTACTGAAAAGAGGTTTTGAAATAAATGCAACACATTGAAGGGCCAGAAACACATAGGAGATAAAAAAGCTGTTCTCATTCTAGAAAAATATAACTGACCAAAGTGGATGGTTGTTTAAACCCAGGTTGTTTAATCCCAGGAAGTTAAGGCTCAGTGATGATACAAAAACCTTACAAATGCTATAAAACTGTGCTGATACAATTTATTTAGGAGAGTCAGATCAGTTCAGGGCAAGGAAAAGGAAATTAATCACCATCCTCTTTAGAGAAAGTTACCTAAATATCCTAAATAGCTGCTAATTTTAATCACTGAGTCTTGGAAAAACACTGAGTTTGCAGGGGAAGTAATGCACAGACTTAGCTGCAAAAATAGCTTCTTCTAGGAGACTGATCAGTGTGTACATACACACACAGAGATTTGAAGAGCAGCACTTATCTGAATGTAGCTTCAGGTAACTTGCATGGCCAATAATGCAAGTCACCTGTTCACATGGAGAGTGGGGACTCCTGCTCAAACATCAACAATCAAAGTTCTAAGTCCCTGTCAAAAAGCCAAAGACTGCTTCCTTCTTCCAAATCTGGAATGCAAACTTGGTGGGCCAAAAAAAGCAAAACATACTTGGAAAAGGTCAGAAATCATGAAGTAAAACTACATGGTAAGATTTTTCTCTTCTAGAAAGTGCTTGCAACAGTCCTCAACAACTACCTAGGCAACCAATTCTCCCCTTATACTTACTCTTTACTCACTGTTTGTTGTCTCGAGTTAACAGAATCAAATATTCACATACATCTCTCTCAGTTTCCCAGACAAATGCTAACTGAACAGCAATGCTCCCACGTAACCCAGAGTGTATGCCCAGTTTAAGCAAGGTCAGGTGACATAGGAGGAATACAGAGATGCTGCTCACCACTGTAGGGAGAAAATTCGTGTGGCCAAAGCTCAACTGGAGTTGAAGCTGCCAGAAATGTGGGGGACAATAAGAAGTTTTTCCAAATATATTAATTGCAGTAGGCAGTGTGAAAACAACACCAGCCCATTCCAGGATGAGGATGGCCGCCTCAAAAACAGGGACAGGGACAAGGCAGAGGTGTTTAATGCACTAAACTCTGTCTTCAGCACCAGTGATGGACTAAAGGGATCTCAGTGTCCTGAGCTGGACGACCACGACTGTGAGAATGATCAAACCCCAGTCAATCTTGAACTCGTGTGGGATCTGCTACTCCAGCTGGCTCCCTATAAAGCTATGGGGCCTGATGGGGTTCATCCTAGAATCCTCAGAGAGCTGACTGAGGCAATTGCAAAGCCTCTCTCAATGATTTTCAAGCGATCTTGGGAATCTGGACCTGACTGGAAGTTGGTGAACTTTGTCACGATTTTCAAGATGGGCAAGAAGGAGGAGTCTAGAAACTACAGACCTGTCAGTCTCACTTGAGTGCCTGGTAAAGTTATGGAGAAGATTATTCTGGAAGGTATTGAAAAACACCTGAAAGACAATACAGTCCTTGGTCACAGCCAGCAGGACTTCACAAGAGCAAAGTCCTGCTTATCAAACCTGATTTCCTTCTACAACAGGTTAACCCACCTACGTGGTCTAGAAAAGCCAGTAGGTGTAATCTTTTGGGACTTCAGCAAAGCTTTTGCTACTTTCACAGCATCTTTCCGAAAAAAATGTCCACCCCACAGCTGGGTAATTGAGTGGTGCACTGGGTAAGAACCTGGCTCACGGGTTGGGCACAAAGGGTTACAGTGAATGGGGTGACATCAGACTGGGGACCTGTCACTAGTGGGATTCCACAGGGCTCCATCCTCAGCCCTGTGCTCTTCAACACCTTCATTAATGACTTGAACACAGGACTGGAAGGGGATACTAAGTGTTGCCAACCACACTAAATTGGGATGAGCCATTGACTTCCCCAAGGGCAGAGAGGCCCTGCAGAGAGACCTCGACAATTAGAGAGAGGGAGAATCACCAATTGTATGAAGTTCAACAAGGGAAAATGCTGGATTCTGCGCTTAGGGTGGGGCAACCCTGGTTGTGTGTATTGACTAATAGCTCCTGTCTTGCAGAGCTTTGCCTGTCTAAAGCTTTTGAGATGACTGCATACATTTATTTCACCATTCAGTCAGCCTCCATAGAGGATTGGCTGCTGGCAACACCAGCCTCAGCCTCCTGAAATGGCTGTAGAATACTCCTCACCTGCTCTTCCAGAAGTTATCCACATTCCTCAGGTGCAGCTGAGTAGATCTGGTTATAGCTGGATTTTATTACATCATTACAAATGAGCCAGCAGAGTCCCTCCTATAAACACATAAAATGTGTCTTAAAATCAAAGCAGAGTTTTGAGGCACTGTATTTGCAAAATTTTGTTAATATTTAGTATTAAATCCATGACCAGCCAAAAACCAAAAATCTAGAGGTAGTCCTAAAATTTTTATTCAAGTGCATAAGGAGTTAAAAAAAGAACGGAAAAATAAAATGTGGAATGAAGACCTTTGAGATTGTGAGTCTCAAGATTACTCAACCAAACAGGAACTGGTGCAGGGAAATCAGGGACAGACCAGGGGGAGGTATTGCTGGTAGTAGAGCATGACTCAACTAGTTCCAATAAAGACAGAAAATGTACCAAGCAGCCATTATGATAGAATCCGAGAAAGAGAAAGAAAAAGAAAATGACTGAAAAGCAAAGCAGTGATTCCTGTCAGAATACACACCGAGGAAGTGTATTGCACTAGAACTGTAAAGGACAAACCAGTGGAGAGTGGGAGCCAAATATGTTCACTGGTAGATACCACTGGTCACTATATAGATCAGTGTTTTTCCTGAATTGTTCACTTTCGCAATTAGAATTTTGTGGAGAATTAAGGGAGTGGACTGTTCTTTTCTCTGTTCATTTCTCCTTTGAATAAAGTTGTGTCCTTTGTGTGGAATTCTGCAACCATGTTTGCCATTTCAGATTTCAGTTTAATTGCATAAGTATTAGAGGAAAACCAGCTGTGCCTTTAATAAACAGTCTAAAATTAGTTCTCTGTTAATTATCTGACATCCAGAATAAAAATCAATGCAGTAAGTAAAAGGGTATGTTCTGATGTTTGCCTATAATTCTGATTCATATAGAGACTTCATCCCTAACCTTGAAGAAATTTTGGTCCAATTTAAATCTTTAAGTGATATTTGGATTCTGTACTTGTTCTCAGCAGACCAAGTAGTCAGAGAGGAAGATCAGTGTCTTCCAGAATACAAACAGTAAATTTTTTCCCATGGAAAAAAAGATATCTTAGACTGTAAACGAGATATTTGATCTTTTCTGTTTTAAAGATCCAAGTCCTCCAGAAAGCTGACTTGTTTAGCTCTAACACCAGTAAAATAAAAAATGCTCTCATCATTACCCCAAATCAGGATAAGAGCCATGTGTTTGTGCGTGCAAGCTCATGCACAATTCTGGAAGCTGTAGTACAAACACATGACTGTTTTATACACATACTGGGGAACATCAGTATCTTAGCTGTGTTTGTGTTGTTTGCCACCCATATTAAAATATCAGTGGTCTCATACTGGAAACAGTAGATAAACATTGTTTTTAAAATATAGTACGGGAGAAAATCCAGGAATATGATGTCATCAACAGAGGGATGAGTCTGCTGTGTTCAGGGAGGGGCAGTAAAACCATAAGTTAGGCTCATTCATACTAGAGAAGGAGCTGTTCCCAGAGAAGTGTTGCACTTCACTCATTTACATCTGCTCAGTGGTGAATTTTCAATCAAGGTACGTTTTTTCACTTCTCTTTCATATGAAAAGTTCTTACTATTGAAATTCTGTGTGGTTTGTTGCTTCTTGGAAACCACTTATTGAATTCTTGATATGTTTATGGTTCAGTGACAAAAGAGCTGATATTATTATTGTTCCAGGAAAATGGAGGAGAAAAATAATTTTTGCTACTGTGATTTTGCTAATGTGATCTTTGTTGGATTTTGCAGAGCTATAACATTTACAGAAAAATGTTTTATTTCAAAGTATCTGATGTATCAAAGCCACAGGGTATTTCATCTGCACAGATACTGTCCCATGTACTGGAGGGTAAGGATTTCTCCTATCCAGATGACACTTCATGTCTGTGATCACACCATGGGCTCCGTTTATTTCACAAAAGTAATCAGAAAGTACAAGCAGCTAACTTTGTTTGTGGATGAGAAATTACCTACAAAATAGTAATGAGAAAACAGAGTCAATTCTTTTCTGTACCTGCTGATAATTTTGTCCCTGTTTATTATTTTGATTGTAAACTTTGTTGGGCAGGATGTGGAAGTGCATGTGTGTGTACCTTACACTGCTAACCTGTCTCATCTGCACTGATTGAATGGCAAAGGCGAAACATTTGAAACTTATACTACAAAGAAGAAAGGTTTTGGATGACATTTAAACTGCATTATTAGGTTTTTTTTAAAATCTGTATGCAAATAAAGAAAAATTCAGTAGGAGCTTGACTATTGAGGTGCTAATGAAAACAAAGAGCTTAGTTGTAGTTTTGTAATTAGAATTATATAACAAAAAGAGCAAAGGCTGAAATAGATGCTATATTTTCAGCTATTCATTTTCCATTACTCAGTATCCTAAGCAGCCTTCTTAGTGTAATAATAGTAAATAGCCATAAAGACAGAAGTGTTCAGATAGTTAGCCATTAGAATTCTTGTTTTAACATTCTGTATGTAATCTTACAGATGCTGTCTCCTAAGATAGGGGTAGACTATTATCTTAAACAGCTCTACATATTTTCTTAGAAACTAGAAGACAGCTGAGTAAAAGATATCTCTATGTTCACACATGGGTCTCTAAGATTGAGGTATCAGCATATTGGGTAACATCAGTCATATGACTTTTATCTGGTCTCTGATAATGTGCAGTCATTAAGAAAAAAAATTAAGAGAAGCATCTTAGCACTCCGGTTTCATTTATAGACTTCCAGATGTATTTGTCTTGTTTTCAGTGTGAATAGTGAAAACACAAGCAGAAGGAATAAATACACCCAAGTCAATAAAGACCTTGGAACAGCAGAGCAGAGACACCTCTGGAAAATCTTTCTCAGGTTTTCCTCTGGGCCTTTTAGGACATGCGAGAACAAGATTAATTGAGTTACTCAGTGTTACCTGAACATTTTGTACCGACAATCTAACAAAAGAACCACCTTTCCTACTGAGTTAGAGCTTCCTGAAATATGCATCCCATTCTTGCACAGGAAAAGAGCTTTAAAAATTCTTGTGGCTGTGTAATAGCTCAAGTATTTTCTCAGGCAGAAAACAAAACAAATTTGGGAGAATTTTAGGACATTCATTATGAAGAACCTAAAATTTATTGTTTAAGAATAGCCAGTGTTTGATAATCTGTTTTTTATTAAAAGAAGGGGGTAAAAATCTCTCAAGCACTCAAATTCCACTGTTTTTAAAGTCACAGTAGGAAAAAATATTCATATTACAAGTCTAGGAAAACTTTTCAAAGAATAGAGCTTTGTTTTCAAAACAAATTCCCTCTAAGTAACCAAATCAACTGCAAAAGTACACCTGAACCCATTAGCAATGCTAACCACTATAAAGTAAAAAAAAAAAAAACACAGGGAAAAATGCCATTTAGCTAAAAGGTCTACTTTTCTTTAAACTTACTCATAAGCCTTGTTCTCTTTTCCCTCATGGTTTTTTAAAACTCCCTCTCAGCACTCCATACAGATGAGTTTCCCCCTACCTTATCAAAAGGCTTATCTTCCTTCCTTCGTGCATTTAGCATACTTCATACATCGAGATGGAAAGTTATGCCTCTGCCTGGCTGACACACAGCTGTAAAGGAACAGGGTACTTTAAAGTGGAGACAAAAGCTGCCCTTTGCCAGCCCTTTCTGGGCTTTAGTAACGCGTAGTTACTAAGGAGTCGCACCCTGGAGCAGTCTTTGGCTGCTGACTCACAAGCGGGTGGCAGGCACACGGCTGAACCCGCTTCTCCCCTGGGCTGGCTGCCCCTGAGCAGGGATAGAGGGAGGAGAGGGCATCCCGGTGCTGTGCCAGCCCTGAGCCCGGTAGGCTCAGCTGCAGTGGGAAGGCACAGAGGATGAGAGCAGTACTTTAAATCTGGGCCCTGCAGGTTGGCTTCACACAGATCAAGTTGTAACTGCTTGTGATCACCACAGCGGTGACACCTCGTTTACTTATAAGTAAGGCTAATGAACCGGGACTGAGGGACTCTGGTCATGGTCCAGCACTCCTCTTAGGAGTGTTATATGTTTGAGAACAGGCACAAATGGGATACAGATCAGACAAACACAAGGGGCAAAGCTGCCTGCTGAAAGCACCTATCTTCAGTCTGATGATAACCAAGTCCAAAGCATTCAGACATTATGGCAAAGCTGCTGTATCAAACTTCACTAAAATACTTCAGGACTTTTGATGCTCCCTGAAAGGGTGGATTTGACTTACTTTTGCTGCTGTGCTATATTTAAGTCCCTGACATGTTAACTCCTCAACTCGATTCAGCAAGGTTGGGCTGGTTTGTGTGATCCCTGAAAACAAGTCTGATCATCAAGGTTTGCAGACTCAGTAGCTTTGCACAATAAGGTATGCCAGAATGGTGGTAGTATTGCAAAGACACACTTCAGACTATGGTTAATTTGCAGAGAATGGAGCTGTCAAAATGCAGAAATCCATTTTTCCCACTCATGTTATCTGAGATTACAGTTAAATGCCACAAAAATAGTGACTGATCCATGGTAGAGGGCCAGGTCTTTTCAACATTAACAGGATTTATGTGTACATGCCCAGGGGCAGAACTGGTCATAGGTGCTTTTCCTCCTGCATTGTTCCTGCCTTGGCAGAAAGGAATAAGCCCTTTGGGACCGCGCCCCAGTGCGGAGGTGGTCTGTCCCTTTGCCATGGCTGTAAGTTTTCCTATCAGCTGCCTGACTGACTGAAGGGCTGCTGCTCTGAAGTGTCATGGGTTACAAAAGAAGGACAGCAGGTCCCTCTACCCACACACATGGAGCACAGCAATGTGCCACTCTCCTGATGTGAAGGGTAAACTCCCTGCAGGTAGTGGGCAGGCCAATAAACTGGAAGTGTTTCATCAGGTACCTTGAGTATTTTTACAAAAAGCAACTGTTAAGCCTTCATAATTCAAACCTGGGACATGATCCTTAAACAAATAAGTAGGATGACAGAAATATTGCAGTACCTGTTGCTAGATTTTTGGCTTGGCTCTGCATGCACCTCTCACCTCCTTCTGCAGCAGTCTTTCAGAATAATAAGCCATATTCTACTCTGTATTATATTTGGATTCTGCTTAGATTATAAGCTTGCAAGACTTTTGCACACTGGTTATCCCCCCAGCCTCTGGCAATCAGTGTAACACAGGCAGTATGGCAGTGTCTGCAGAGCTGTGCTCCTGGTTCTACCTGCTAGACAGCAGCAAACAGCTCACCAAGAAATAACAAGATGGAGGGACATAAAAAAGTAATACAAGTAGCCACATAGGCTAGATCATCAGCTGGACTGAATGCTTGCAGTGCCCTCCAAATCAGCATCAGCAGAGTAATGACAAACTATAGAAGATGAGGTCTTATGGATATATCAGCAGAAATGAGCGACTTGCTCACTGGTAGCCTGCTTAACAAACATGTCATTGACACATCCTCTTTGTCTGGCCTTATTCTCCAGATGGAAAGGTCTGTGAAAGGCTGGTTTTTCTAGCTGTGAAATTAGGAGATTACAAAAAAATGTATGCCATACATGCTCCTTTACCTATCATAGATAAACCCAGTTCTGGGACACATAATACACTTCAAGTCACATTTTAGCCTTTGTAACTGTACAGCTTCAGTTCAACACTGAACTTCAGCCAACGACTCTTACAACCAGCCTAGTGTCATCAGGTTGTGTATCATAACCGTCTCATCTCTGCCTGACACCTGAGCTCAAGGATGAATTTTTATTTCTTCAGATTGAATCATCTAAAACAAACCCACCTGACCCTGTTTGTACTCTGCGGAGCCCTCCCACATGTTCCTCATGCAGAATCCTGTTTTATCTGTTCCAGACCAGCTCACAGATGGCTGTTCACCTTGGCATCACCTAGAAAGGTTTCTTGTGCCTGGTCCTTCTAGTGCTGGGAGTGCACACAAGCCGCGTTCTCCCTGAGTAAACTGCAAAAGAACAGACAAAAGATGTGAGGCTCTGAAGGTGACCAGGAAATGTCTGATTTGTGGAAATTCTCTCTCCTCTCTGTACACACATAGACATAGATATATATACACACAAACACATATTTAGAATTTTTACTATCTTGTCAGAGAAGTAAAATACATGTTCCTTTGCATATGCATGCAACCCTGTCCTACCCATTGCTAAGGGACAGTCCTACCTCAAACCTCCATAACTTTCCTCCCAGATTTTTTACATTGTACAAAACAATCAGCAAATATTTTCATCAGACATTTCTGATGTGTCCATCTATTAGGAGCAAAACATCACTTCCATTTTTTAATTTATTTTACTTTGTCTGGGCAAGGATCTTTTTTTCTTCTCTCAGTTAATGACAAAATTTTCAAGTTTTGAGGATCTGGGACTATCCCTCATGGGTGGATAAATAAGCAAAAACAGTTATCTGCTTCCAAGGCTGAAAACTGTTAGAGGTTTATAGTAAATAGCAAATTCAAATAAGACAAAGAATTTGGAATAGCAATTTACCAGAACAAGGGAACCAGTTTAAAACTTAAGATCTTTCTCCATACTTGTATTTTTTTTCTCCTCAGTGAGTCGCAAGTTCATTTTCAAAATGGTACTAGTGCAATCTAACTAAAGTAGTCATAATGAATCAGACATCAATGCAGTTCTTGAATGGTTGGGATATTGTTTTTTTAAAAACAGCATGTGGAGGCAGGTCACATAAGACAACCTCACCTTCTGATTATATCTTTCCTCTGAGAAACTTTTCTTTTTTTTAGTTTAAAATAGTCACCTTATAGCTCATAAATTCCAGTCGTCTGGGTCAGCAAAAGGGACATTTCCCAGAAGTAGAAGGAAGTAGAAGTAACAAAGTGGAGTCAGTTTTGTGTAGGTGTTTCCAGCAATGCTTTGGAAAAAAATCTTTTTTGGAAATGTAAGAAGACAGCAATTCATTTTCTTCTACAATACATGTAGTCTACAAATTGGCATTTAAATCATACTATAGCTCATAACTGTACAGTATGGGATATCTGGGGATCCATTCTTCTACTCTTTATATCATGTATTTCTGCAGACAGGTTAAGTAGTTTCCACTGCACACTTGTCTCTGGTTTTAAAAAAAGGGTTCAGTGGAACATATTAATAAAGTTTGCCTTAGAATAAATCTACTCCAGTCAAATAATTTTAAAAAATCAAAGAGAAGTTTGACTTTAAATACAAGAATCAAATTATTTCAGATTTTGGACTATTCTGAAGCTGGGTAAAATGCAGATCCAAACTGTGTAAACTACCTAAGTTTTCTAACATTTTAAATCAAAATCCCAAATAAAGCTCTCATAAGCCTGGCTTAGGCAAGAATCCTTATTCATTGTTTGGTCTGGAACCCTTTTCCCACTTGGGAAATTAAACTCCTCTTTTTCCCTTCTTTCATTCCTTCCATTTCAACATTAACATTTCTCTTTCATCCTTCTTTTCTTCCCAACAGCAGCACTTCTCCTCTGTTTCACTTAGCAGCATTATGTTCCCTTCCAGAACTCACATCTGCTCATTTCCCCTTCACTCCTTCCTGCCCTGACATCCTGCCATGAGTCTTTGCTGCCTGCTGCAGAAAACTGTCGCACACAAAATTCTACACAGTGCTTTCTCTTCTACAGTGGTGGCAAAAGTGATTGTACATGAGTTCAAAGGTGACATGATTAACTTAAATCAGAATATTTTTAAAAATTAACAAAGTTGGTCGGAAGACAACATTTCTGTTCCAGAGAAAAACTGGTGAAGGGTCTTGACATTTTTAACAAAAGCAAGAAAACAAACCATGGAACAAAGGCACACACAGAGGATAAATCTGCCTGCAAATGGGGATCACTGATAAGGGATTTTGAAAGAGGCATATTCCTTCTCAAGCAAGTGCCTGAGGGATAAACTGTAGTGAATTGGGCTCTTGCAGTCTCTGGGGTTTTTTTGGAACTACTCCACTTTGTAAAGATATTAAACTCTTTAGATGGCCAGAGAGAGCAAGAGTGAATCTGAGTTACCTGCTAAGCTGTGAGCAATCAGTACCTCTTCTCCTTTGTTCAAGATAAGAAATTACATCTTTAAAATATTTTCTGTTAAATTACCCAAACCTTTTGTGAAAAATCTTTCTTTTAAAATCAGTTTCTCCAGAAATTTTCTATTTTGATAGTAATTTTAATGGAAAAGAAAATTCCCCTCCTCCAACACTTTGAAAAGTATCTCCTACATAGCTGTAATAATATGTGAGTTTAAGGTACCAGAAAACATGATCCATTAACTGTAGCAGAGCAGAGGGGCAGAATCCCCTCCCTCACCCTGCTGGCCACTCTGCTTTGGATGCAGCCTGGGACACAGTTGGCTCTCTGAGCTGCGAGTGCACATGGCTGGGTCATGTCCAGCCTCTCATCCACCAGCACCCCAAGTCCTTCTTGGCAGGGCTGCTCTCCATCCCCCAATTTGTGTTGATATCAGGGGTTGCCCCAGCCCAGGGGCAGCACGTTGCACTTGGCTTGTTGAACCTCCTGAGGTTTACATAGGCCCACCTCTCAAGCATCCCTTCTCTCTGGGTGGAATTCCTTCCCTCTGGATGGCATCCCTTCCCTCCAGTGTGTCAGTCAACTGCATCACACAGCTTGGGTCATTGGCAAATTTGCTGAGGGTGCACTCGATCCCACTGTCTGTGTCAATGACAAAGACATTAAACCTTATCTTTTTGTTAGCTTTGGGTACAGTAGTTCTTTGAAGGAGCTGTGGCATATGCTAAGGGAATCTGTCTCTCTAACTAAATTGTTACCCTGTATATTTTTGTTGGGTCTGACATTCTGGAAAGAGCAGATAGGACATATCTTCTTTGCGAACACAAGTGCTCAAAAGAGTGAAAAACAGTCTGCACCAGGTTCCAGTAGGGCTCTGTCATCTCCAGTTGCTAACAAAGGGATAACAATAAATTAACATACAATTTAATTTCAACACTGGCAAAACACGCAAAGGCAAAAAAAATTGTCATCGAAACATTGACTGTTGTAAATTGACACTGTAAATCACACTCCTTCTCGGCTGGAGAAGTGTCCTGAACCTTCCAGATCTCTCAGTTTTGAAAGTCATATCCATGTTTATACAGTTTAATCACCAAATCCCTATCTGCATGTATTTGAATACTTAGTCCTTTCAATAGAAATAGGGTGTATTCTCACTTAAGAACTGTTGTCATTAGAGTTCCCATGGGTTTTCAGTAGTAAAACAGGCTCTGTTTGGATTATATCTAATTTTTATCTGCTGTTACTATCCAGATAATTGCAATACAGTTTGAAATTCACTATAGTGTGAATTGCACACCATTTCTAACAGTTACATCTGATTTTGAGCTTTTCTCTACAATATATGGAATAAGGTGATTTCTAACTATTCTGTCTGAAAACTGACCTCTTTCTCATTGCAAATACTTCATGTACTGGCTAAGTGAGGAGCAGATACACGAAAATAATATGAAATTACTGTCCCAGCTGCTCAAGAAATGACAACAACATAGCAGGACCTAGGGTTTGACCTAGGAAGGACAAGGCAAGATGGCTTTCTGAAGTTTATAATTTAAGAAGTGAAGCACATTACAGACTAGTCTTCTCCTTGAGAAAGGAACTCACCATTGCTTGCATGGCCACACTCTGATTTTAGTTTTTAAAAGAATATGAAATTTAAAATAAACAAAGAAACGAAAACCTCCAATCCTTTAGTAAAGACAACCTGCCGTTTAGACAATGAGTATCATGTCACATTTCTATTGCCTTCTATGACACAAATCAGTGATGCTGGGGATCATTCTCTGAGATGATCCACGAGAAAACCAATTCAGGAGATTGAAATCTGGGTTTATAGTTTAGTGTAGCTGTTGTCAGAAGTTCTAAATTAAACTAGGACCATCTTCAGAAACCCATTCGTTAGAGGTGCTAACCTGAATGTAAATATCATCTCTTCTGAATTCCACCTGCTCAAAATTAAAGCTGTAATTTCACTTAAGCATTATATAGTTATAGTGAAATACTTTCTAGCCTATCTTGTTGTCAGAGCCTGAAGTGCTGTTTGGAAAGTGAACCATTACCCAGTGAAACCATCCATATATTCCTGTGGCGAAAGGCATTAAGAAAACACAAGGCATTTTTACTAATTTACAGGGAGAACAGATTCTGCCTGTGATGCCTTCTGTGCTAAGGACTCCTCTGCTTGCACAGAGCCATGCTGTGGCTCAGCAATGGAAACAGCAGTAGTGACTGAAACATTTCCAGCTGCTGGAAGGGATGACTGAGTAGTTGCAAATGTGGTTTTCAGACATAATGTGACAGGTTAAAACATCTTTTATGTTTTTCCAATTACAGCAGAGTAAAACAATCTGTTACCTGTATGATAAGAAATGAGGAAAGCAGTAGATGTCAAAGTAATCAATATTAGACTTTGGGACAACAAGCAGTCAGCCACACATACTGTGAGATTCTTTGGGAGCTCTTTGCTATTGGAGACACTTGGGCTTTCCTCAAAGGCCACACCTGTGACAGCCAGTGGTGAAAATATGCAGAAAATCCTGCATTATTGCAAATACATGACAACAATGTAAATATCATAGTGACTGGAGGCACTCGAGATGGCAAATCTCTTCTTTTTTCCTAAATGGCTGCCAAAATGTCCTCAAGGTGTTAGAAGTAAAGTGCTTTCAGGGCACAGAGCCAGTTCATATGAAAGGCAAATCTCTCCATTAAGTATTTAATGCTCAGAGGGACCAATACTGACAAGTACTATTTGGCCATTAGACCTTCACATTTTTCCTAGTCATGAGAACCTAATGCTGCTACCTAGGGAAAAGAGTATTTCAACTGCTAAGAGAAAGGTGTGGCTAAACTGAGCTGAAGAGGTCTGGTGGGAGTAATGCATCAAAGAGCAAAGCTTTAGAGGACATCCACGTGCACGTCAGTGAGGGAGCTTTGAGTGGAGGTTTCCGCACTGCTGAACAGCTCTTCTGTGCCTCCACTACAACGAGGAGAATAAAGGAGCATCACTCACTAATCTTCTTGGGGAACTGATATGCCTCAGGACTCATAGTCTTTTCCTCTTATCATTCCACCTCTGAGGCTCTACTAATATCGTTCACTTCTCTCTGCAGGATATTCCCATTGTTCTCTGTAATGAAGATATCAAGCAATTTACTGGCATGGTTCATCAGTGCTCTTCTGTCTTTCATACCAAGATCAAGACTGTAACTAAATTAGTTGAACCCCAAGACCAATTCTGAGAACCCACCCTAGGAACAGCTCAGCTCCTCCAGCCTGTGTCCTGAAAGCTGTCATCAGCCAGGTGAAAATTCACCTTTTTCTTTTCCAGCTTGGCTGGTTTTGGCCTGGTTCTTGCAATAAGTTTGGGCTATCTGAGTTTCAGGAAAGGCTGTTTTCTAAAGCAGGAAATTCTCGCTTTAAGAAAGAAATATAATCTGGCTGCACAAGCTGCTCTTGATACGATCACTAGCATTTAATTTCTTTATCACTGGATACCTTAGCTATTCACTGGGCTGAGGGTATTGTCTGCCATTTGAGAGGTGCATTGTGCTGTTTGATACCATCAGACCTGCCATTTCACATGGTATCAGACTCCTGCAATGGATATTAAATTGGTCTCACAATGCTAGTGTGTTAAGCGCTGGATTTTGTAATGGTGATGGAGTACAGAAATGCCTTGTCTACAACAGAAAATTCCTGTGATGGCTGCAGAGCTCAGGGGACTAGATACAACCACCTTTGACTTTGTTCCAATTTGGTAAATCTACATGTCATAAAACTCAGGAAGTTTATCGTCTCTTATTTTTCTTTGTACTTCAATTAATTTGTGCAAGTTGTGATCATTCATCTTGGTAGTCTGACACCATGAGTGCAGGAGTGTTAAGGAACATGCAAGATTTCAGCCCCAGGATAAGACAGGGTTTCCCAGCAGTCACTGACACCCAACGGGGAGCCCTGTGAGGTTCCTGAGGCCAAGGCATGTTTCTCTCACTCCAAGCACTGCTTTGGCTGCTTCTCTCCCTGTACAAATCTGCAGTTTGGCTTGCAAGACAGTTCAGCTGGGGGAGATATCATCAAGCTAGGCAGTGAACCAGCTAGGAACAAGAATAAATTATGTTAATAGATGGTCATCTTCTCAGCAACAGATCCAATGTTGAGCATAAACTCTGCAAATCTTAAAAATGTAAGCAAGCCACAATCTGATCGTAGCTTCTCTCGCAGGAGGCCTTCCAACTAACAATAGAAAATACAAAACATTGTTTTGAAGCAAATATGAAAATCAAGTAAACAAAACCCAAAAGATCACAAGTCAGACATGGCAGCAGATAGACCTTGAGCTCAGTGTTATGCTCAGAGCTTTCTGAAAGCAAATGCTAACAACAAAGCTCAAGGTAGCAGTATGCAAGAGTAGGCTGACCCAATATCACATACATGGGAAAACACAGAGGACTGATAAGACTCAGTGTCAGAAGCGTGATAAACACATGCACAAGCCTGACAGGGCTCACCCTATCTCTGAAAGAGCAGACATAACCTGTGACTCCCCTAGCCCTAACCTGAACTCTAGGTGTGGGCTGAATCTTGCTCCATGCACAGTCCCCATGAAAATATTCTCAAGGATAAATTCATGTGGATGACTGTTTTTCACTCCTGCAGTGCTTTTGCAGTCCCACTCCTACTGCAGCTCCTAGATTTCTCACTCTCCTGACACTAACCTAAATGCTAGCTGTTGGCTGAGCTCTGGACAATGAGCACTCATGGTTAACCTTACCTGTTCTCATATGGGAAATGCCAAAAAAACCGAACCAAAATACCCTGCCAGCCTTGCAGGTGTGTGAGCTTGTGGTCAGTTTTCTCGTGGTTGAGTATTTTCCTTCTCAGTTTTCAAAATATTTTGAGCAAACACACCACAATATACACAGAAAAAGTGTAGATTCAGCTGTTACTTGTGTTGTGTAAGATTTATGTTCTTTGCTGTTGGAGTCAGAAAGTTATCATCTTGCTTCAGGAATACACGAGACTTCTGGTGACTCCTGACACCAGGCTGTGGAGCAGAGTCACGTTAAGTCTAAGGGAGAAGGAGTTGGGCAGGTCCAAGAAGATCAAAACTCTGAAGAATTAAAGACTTGAGAAAAGCAGCAAGTATTCACAAGGAGAGGGAGAAGGACTTGTGAGATTGACATTATAAACCTCAAAACTTATGATATTTCCAAAGATGGAAGATTCAGATTCAAAATTTATTTAAGTATATATACTAACTGGAAATAGCTTCATAAAGTTAAATACCTCAATCACCATTATTCAAAAACTTGTGGCCTCTTAGTATACAGGTGTGTGAATCACCCAATTTCCAGATTTTATTCCAAGTTAAACAGAATAGAGATTTGGAAATAGATCTTTCATCTGCCCAATGACTACAAAGAGAGGAGCAAACTGGCTTATGTTTAACACTTACATTTAAGACCTTCATATACTTCATTTCTTCATAGACATATACTGTCTTGAGAAAGCTGGAGATGAGGGAAAAATAACTCTGTAAATCAGAACGGCTTAAACTTTCTAAGATGTTTGAACAGCAGAAATTAAAGTGTGTGCTGGGAGGAGGTGAAAGGCAGTGATACCTCTTTTCAGAGCAGTTAGGTAGTTTTTGAATTAAACTTCTTTTTCTGCTTGTGAACTACAACAATAAAAGTGTCTGAGAAGTATAGGAAGTTTTACTTCAGGATAGTTCTACTATATTTACTAATCCATTATGTACAAAAGGGAAGGGAAAAGCTGCACAGCACTAACATAATAGAAATCTTCAGGAAAACAAAATGCTAAACCAGGTACTCAGCTCTAAATTTAACTTAGAGAATTGTTGCTGTGAGCACGTCACTATGCACAAGTTTTGTATGTATCACATTTTCATTTCTTGATGGCCCCACAGTTGCAGACCTCCTTTACTTTTATTGATAAACCCTCTCTAATATTAGAAGGTTTATTTTTGAAAAAGAAACAGCTGAGGGATTTATCCTCATAATTCATTCCTTCGTCCGAGCTGTGCCTTGCTATGATATGCTTCAGGGGTTTGGCATTTCCTATTACTTATTTGCTTATACCCTTCCCTGTTTAATTTAATGATGCTTTGATGCAGACTTTCTCTGCAAAACAAATGTTCTCACTCATTATGGCCAAGAGCAATGTTTTGCTGGGGTATTTTCTACAGTCTGGGATCTGTGAAAGATTTCCATACAAGAGGAGTTACATAGCTCCAAAGAACAGCCCAGTGAGTTAACACATGCAACAAAACTGCAACTAAATCTTTGTGGCAAGAGTGCTCCACCTAGTCCTTGTGCTCACCACTGACTGGATGTGCCCATATGAGAAATTTTCACAGGAGATACTGAATCCACTCGCTTTTGTGGAGTACTCTTAGTAAAATTACTGCTTACTTATTACAATAATACATGGCATTTATAAATATTACAATGGGAATGATAGATGATCAGAGCTGTATGGCAGCAAATTTCTGATTAAATATATGTTTTCTCTTCTGTGTAATTCTGAGAACGAAAAGGACATATTTCTGCAAGGAAAATGGTTAATTTAAAAAGTTATTTCTTGCTGAACACTTTTAGCATACACTGCCCTTGAGATAGTTATGTAAAACTAAAATATGGATGGCCTTTATGTCAGCTTTAAGGAATACAGACTTCTCAGGAATGAGAAAGGTGCTATGAACATGCAGATTTTTAAAAGGTCAGAAAGTAAGCAAAAAGTAGTGTCTGGATGTAGGTTTGGGTTTTTTCTCCTAGATAATAACTTTGTCAGAAGAAACTCAAAAGAATAAAACCAAAAACTTTGCCTGTAGTTCATCTGCTATGGCTGTTGTTGAGGTACCACAGCTTTACACAGCATTCCTACACTCTCAAAAGACAAGCAGAAATTTTCCTTAAAAACAACACTAAGTCAAGGTCCAATACATTGACTCATATTCATTTAAAATATGGACCTAAGCCTCTTTTATTGTCTTTTTTCAATTCTTAAAAATCAGAAACTCACATTTTAACCATTTCTTCTGAGAGAAATCAGCAGCTTATCCTTTTGATCTCTGAAAACTGGGATTGTTTTAAAGGGCTAATTCCCAGGAAACTCTTTTCCATAGCTTCTTTTGCTATAGTTCCGCATTTCATCTCACAGCTATAATGCTCTATTTTCTAGTCTCTATAATGCTCTATTAAGCCTAAATATTTGCTATTTTCGCAATGGAGTTGTGCTTCCCATGCCCCAATCTTAGTGCTAACATCAAAGGATAAAAGAGCCCCTGCAAGGTCTTGGGTGCTTCAGAAACTCCAGGGTGTCTTTTTTCCAGAAGACCTCTCAGAGGTCTTGTATCATATACCAGCCCCATGCAGATATCCCAGACAGCCTGCACTTTCCAAAATGCCCATATCCAAGCACCTGAATTGCCTTCCAGGTACCTGGCTGCTGCTCTCCCTCAGAATCCCCAAAATTTTTAATTGCCTCTATACACACTGAATGCAGCTCCTCGGGCTTTCTGTGCAAAAAGACGCAAAACTCCCCATTAATATGTCAGACCAAATTGTCAACAAATGTAGATTTCTATTTAAATTTCCAGTTCATTCCTCCTGCTTCACTGCCTGAATGTCTCTGCTTAAGTATTCCAGATCTTATTTTTCCTCTGGGATATTCTTTCTTTTCTAACCACATAACTGAAGCACCATAATGGCCAGAAGGGTAAACAGAACAGTGTACACAGGTTGAAAGCTGGCTCCAGCAGCCCAGTGTGGCACATGGCAGACCTGATGCAGAAGACTAACACAGCACATTTCAGTTGCCAGTATTGGCCTCTCAACTCCTGGCCGTGCAGGCTCTGCTTTCCCAGCACCCAGGCTGCCTTGTTCCTCCTGATGACAATCCCTACCAATACAAGAAAAACTTTCCTCTGGTTCCTTCTGTGCCTTAGATGAACCAGTTTTGTGTCCCCAAATTAAAAATAATTTTAAAAAAATACTTTAGTGAAGGCCAGTTCCCAAAGAGCTCTCAACAAAATCTGGATAGCTTCCTAAGGAACCTTGCTGAGCAAGGGCACCTCAGTGAGGTAGAAAATTCCAACAAACGAGGGCACTTGCTGCTGAAATTCAGCTTTATGTAATCAGGGACTTGGTCTAGTGGAAGGTTTCCTGCCCATGGCAGGGGGGTTGAAATTGGATGATCTTTAAGGTCCCTTACAATCCAACCCAATGCTATGATTCTATGATTTTTTTTATTTTGGTTAGCCTTAATCCAACTGGATTTTTTCATTTATTAGCACAAGAAGGGCAAATTAAGGAACTTAGGATAATGAGGGTTGGAAGGTCTGTAGGCCAACCTCTTGCTCAAAGCTGGGTCAGCTACAAAATCAGACTATGCTACTCTGGTCTTTTACAGCTGGGTCTTTGAAACTTCTGAGGATTACAAGGCTGAAATTTAATGATTTAGTGGCTGGAGGAACTTGCAGGTTCTGTGTTTTGATCCTGAAAGAGGCTCTAATGTTGAAATTAATATTTCTCACTTCAGATTAAATAGGATTCTTGTACTAAATCTGCTCTTTCAGAACGACAGCAAAACCCAGCTTTGGTGACATTTGCAACATTTTGGAGGTCATCTTTAGTAGAAAAGTTTCTAAAATATTGATGGCAGCACGCAGGGATCAAACACAGACTGACTCAAACATCATCACCAAATCTGAGCTAAACGAAAACTTTATAATGAGATGAGCCCTTTCCCTTATACAAAAGTCCTGTGATCAGGACAGTACTCTGAACCAGTTCACATTTTCCTTCTTCCAGTTTTCACCACAGTCCAGCCACACTGTTCTTCTCCATTTGAGTTGTAACTATTTTACACAGAGAGAATACCCTTTGCCAGAGTCATTGCAGTTATTGACTGGATTGTATAAAGACCATTGAAAAATAACATACCAGGTTTTGAAAGCTAAAAAGTACAGGATTTTTTTTTTTTAGGAAATCATAACCCTGGAGAATTTAAAGTAAGAACATTCAAGATTTCCACCTGGAAAAAAAATGTGTTGTGCAAAGTGCTTCATTGCACTTGATTGGACTTCTGCTCTCTCCACACCTTTCTTTAGTTGGAATTGAGCGGCTTCACCTCCCACACAGCGAGAAAAATTAGTAGCCTCTTCTCAACTTGGTCTCATTGTTATTGAAATAACTACTTTAACAGAACAACTTTCCCCCCCCCCCTTTTTCCTAACATAGTTGATGTAGATGCCTTTAATGATAAATGCAGAACAATAATTTCTTTCCATGATGTGCTTCAAGCTTACACAACAAATAATATCTGAAAATTACACTTTTGAGAGGTAGCTCCTTTGTATATTTTCTTTATCGTCTTAATTTTCTGGCAAACTATGGAGCTGATTTGTGTTAAAAAGAATTTTTTCTTTTACAAGGTTATTTTTGTCCCAGTCAAGTTCCTGAATCTGGTTCAACATGAAGCATCATGAACTGTGAGGGCAGCTGTAAGGTAAAAGGGACAGTGTAGGGTGAATGAAGAGCAAGAAACCTTTAAGCTGACACTGCCACAGAAAGTGTCCGCTGATCTACAACCTCAGAGGTGCTAAAACCTATTAGAGATTCATTATACAAAGACTGGAAATTAAAAATTAATGTCGTGGGATCCATAAAAGCAGAACATTTTAGGAATGTTTCCCATACTTCCTCTACCTCTCCAAAATAACTAATGCCTCCACAGTAACACAGGATTAAAAGGACATTCAGAGAATGTTTCAGAACATGTTTCAGAGATGCCACAAGAGTGATATAATTTTACCTTCCAATATTCATCCAGCCAAAGATACAAACCCATTCTGAAGCCAAAGAGAGGGGTACGAGCAGTCCCATTGGGCTTGGATTAGATGGAAACAAGAGTCTCAGTGAACTGGGGATAGATGACAAAGGTGATTTTTTTCAGGAGTAAAGGTTGCAAGAAGACCAGGTTGAAATAGAAGCTTTGAAAATAAACCTTATGGAGGAGATATAGAAATTTTAAAGAGGGTGGGTTGCCTGTATTTTTGTTGATACAAAATTCTGCATGTTAGAGTCCACCACTGAAGCTCAATCTTCCAGCACACCTTTGGGTTCTTGCTGAGCAAGGTCTCTGCTGATGCCATCCCATCATATGTCCTTCAGGCCTGCTAGACCTGTCGGTGTGGAGCTGAAGGAGAAATTATGCATTGAGACTGTTTTGTTATAACCTATCACTAAATAAAAATCCTCCTTTTCCTCACAAATAGATGTCCTGCAACCAAATCCTCCAAAGCTGTTAAAATAAAACGTACCTTTCTTGGCCAGCAAATACCTGTGTGATGGTCACAAATGAGGCAGTTTAGGGGACATCCTGCAGCCTCCTAACAACTTGCTGAATCTATCAGGTTTACACTCCAGGCTCCTGAGGGCAGCAGTGGAACTTACACGGAGTCAGCAGGACTTCCAGGCTTCCTTGTACAGACCACACTGTGGAAGACCTCCCTTGCCTACAGCAGCTTTTAAACTCCTGCTATTTCCCATTTCAGTCACACCAGATCTGTCAGGCAGATACCTTTTTTCCTCTTATGGCTCTGGCAGCTCCTGTGTTACATTTACTGTAGCTTTTGCATTAGCACGAAGAAGCAAGGCTGCCTGGCAAATCGGAACCACCAGGGGACACTTGGCTGCCAAAGCTGGGCTCAGAGATGTTCGGGACAAACTCACACAAAAAATGCAAAGCATTAAAACCGGCTGGACTCTGCACAGAAACAGTCAGTCAGAGGATAGGCTGGGGCAACCCTTGCTTGTTTCTTTCTGTAGACAACACATCTGCTAAAAAATCACCATGTCAGAAGTCAGGCAGTGCCTCTCTCAGTTTGCAGCCACTCATTCAAACCCATATTTTTTCTCCCAGCTTTTCCTCTCTTCTGTGCCACCGACACCCAGCTGTACATGGGGCTGTATGTATGTATGCCACACCAGCTGTAGATATTCGAAAACACTTTTGGCCACTGACAGCACTTAAAGCTAACCAGGTAATTGTAAAATTCCGCTAAGGATGCTACAGACTGGGTGTCATACCTATCCTTCACTCAGCTTTGCTAAGAAATCCCTGAAATAAATGGAAAATTAGGCTGGTTTCTAGACAGCTTTCATCATGGATGACCATCCATCAAAGAAATTCTTCATTTGGAGAAGACTAGTGGGGCCTTGGGCTCACTCTGTCCTTTGTCCTTGCAAATTAGACTGTGTAGGAAAACATCAGGACTGTGTACCTATGCTTTTTAATATTCTCTTTTTTGCTCCAACAAACCACATTCTAGCGTTAACATCATAAAAGCATTTATCTGTTTTAGGCTCCACCTCTTGTCTCTGAGGTCTAAATTAGCAAGGTTAATATTACGACAATCTCAGAATATACTAATTACAAATTTCACACCTTGTTTCTGCAAAACATGTAATCAGCAAAGTCACAACAGATATAAAATCTGCATTACTCTTACTCCCACAGAGTAGATTACTGCAGGTAACATTGAAATAACCTGAATTCTTATTACACATTTCAGAACTTGTCCTTGTATAAGACATGACTGAGACCATCATGAGACATTTAGTTATTCACTGTATCTTAGCATACAGAAAACGTTTAGCATAGTACAAGGAAAGATTAACACTGGTGGCATTACTAATAAAGTCAGGAATTCAGTAGCTGTAGGGCTTCATCCAGACCCAAAACAGATGGTGAAAATCATTCACCTGAAGCAGCATATCCCATTTGGGGAGTAAAGCTGTGCTGGAGCTTGCATTAATCCAGTAGCAGCATTAACTGAGCTCTGACCTTTTCCCCCCGTCCTTCCGTTCCTTAGCTCATATCTTTTGATCCTTAGAGGACTTTTTGTTCCAATTCATCACATTCCCCTTCTTTTCTTTCAAGAGCTTACATAGGCCCCAGCACGTGTGGCTGTAGCATGGGGACTTTCCCTCCGCATTCTAAGATGAACCACTCTGCTGGACTCCAGGTGTTATCCTTGGCTTGCTGACTAACTCCTGCCTGTCTTCTGGCATGCTTCCTCCAGTGCAGTATGTGTGGGTCAGTCCTTGAACAGCAGGACATCCTATGAGTTTGCCAAGAGACACCAAGGTGCCTTAGTGGCTCTGCCCAGCCCTCAGAGTTTCAGGCTGTGGCACTGGTGACCACCAGCTTTTGGGAGTCCTTCTCCACCTGCTTGTAATGGCACTACAACAGTTGATTAACCCCTTCTTCCCAGTCCCTCTGCAGGGGTTCTTCACTTGCAGCATTGGCAGGATCTGGCCAATACCAAAGTATCCCCCACCACCCGACCCCAAAGCCTTCAGCCTTGGTGAGGGCTGGCTGCCACCAGCATTGGCCAGGCCATGACTGCCTCCCACACAGGGCACCCTGAAGCCCCCTCCCGTCAAAACCTTGTCATTTGTTCCCAATGCTATCAGCAAAAAATACTCCAGAACAACACGAGGTAATGACTGACAGTGGGTTTTATAGACTGTCAAGGAGGAAGTAACTAACAGCAGGTGAACTCTGTCGGGTTCAAATTCAGCCCCCACAGGAGTCCCTCAGAACCACTAATGATAGATTACTTCAGCTGGGCAGTATTTCAATCAAAACTGTCACATAAAATCTTGTTGAAAGTCCCTGCTGAGATATTAAGCTTGTCTTGCATTGCACAGAAAGTATTTGTAGAGAATGTGTGAAAGGATCACATTTATTTTCACCAACATATGACAAGAAAACGGCAAATCACTGCCTTCTCTAAGCTGTGGGTTTGTCAATAACTTATTCAGCAATCACATACTTCAAATTAGTCTCCTATGCTGTACAGAATAGCACCAAGCACATCATTTTAACCCTAAACATTGGGGTTTGTAAATTGATAATTAGCACATTTTACCTTGTTCACTCCCCCATTTCTAGCAATGCATTGTGGAAGGACTTGAGCTAAAGACCAAGGAGGCAGGCTGCCAGAAGTCCCATGTCATGGACTTGGTGACATCCTAACTAGTCCCTGCACACTGTTCCTAGACCACAGTAATATGATATAATTAACTTATTTTAAAGTATTCTAGATCTTCCCCTTCTAAAACCAAAATCTAAAAGAGGTTAATTGCAGAGAAAATACAGATAAATCAATAGGCAGTTTTGGAGTTGCTATTTGCTGTAAATTAAATTCTGTAAATTAATATAATGAGGGAGAATCACGGAAAAAGACAACATGGCCTTTATGACTACTCTCCTAATTGCTAATTCTCATCTTATTAAATATGTGCATACATCCAACCTCAAAGCGTAAAATACTGCACTTACAATTTATTTTTTTTCTGCTGGTTCACAGCCTACTACCAGCAGAAGAAACAATTTCTAATAATTGCATCAAACAACAGAACTTCTCTATTCTCAGATGACCTCTTGTTGGCCATCCATTAGTACTTCACTTCCTATATGTTTTTAGAGTGAAAAGTACCAGCGTAGAAAGAAAGGGAGACTTGAAACTGCTGTTTGCAATTCATTAGTGGCATCTCTCACAGCCACGCAAGTTGAGCTCTGAGATATTTAAGTGCTACAGTGTAACACGAAGTACACAAAATACGACCACCATTTTTCATCAATTCTGCAACCAATAGCCAAATTTCTGTATGCATATTAAGCACTCACACTTACCAGCCAACAATTCCAGCAACCAGAAAACAAATGAGAACTCTCATCCTTTTGGGAATTGCGTGTGTCCTTTTCACTGCCAAGTTACCAATTGAATAGGACAAATGCCTTAATTAAAAATACATTTGAAAGTCTTCCAATCAAATGATAATATAAACAGTGGTTATTATAAAGACCTGGAAAAAGACAAACAGTATTTCTGTCACTCAGTCCAGAGAATTATACGTACAGATCTGGGAACCTTGCATTTGAATAATATCTCAGCATTCATTATCCAAAAGCACTACAAGAAAACACAGTTAACGTTTTATCAGTAGTCAGTGATGCTGCACACTCAACTTCTGTTTGGTTTTAGTAATATTCAAGTACACATCTGACATTTCTGCCTGTAAATAGCTTCCTGTAAGATCCCGGGCTGTTCTGATCTGTAGAATGTTTACAGCATTCTGGTTTTCAGACTGTGCTCTTGCACCCAAGCTGGCTGACCACAGCCTGACTGCAGGCAGGTCCTGGCTTATATGATGGCCACCATCTCTGCCAGACTGCCAACCCACCCACTGCACACCTCTTAAAACTGAGCTCCCTCGTGAAGGTTGTACCACTTATGTCTTCTGTGACTTGGCTGCAGAAAGAGGCTGTAACGCAGAGACAGAAATACTCAGATGATTTCAGTGAGAAGCTGAGAAAGGCTCACTGCTGGCAAACACTGATCCCGCAGCATTCTCAATGCAAACTAGAGCTGCAAACTAAATGTCTGTTTATAGTGCAGTCATAATATTTGGAAAAATATGTGGTGTTCTTTGGGGAGGAAGTACCACTGAATTCCACTCAATTCTTGCTCTGCAGGGGAGGGTGTAAAATGTTGAAGGATGTGACACAGAACTAGCAGCTTTACCAAGAGCAACCTGAGATCCAAGGTACACCTGTCCTTTAGGAGACCATGGCTAACGAAATAAAAAGATAAGAAGACAAACTAATGATGAACATCCTCAAAGAATGAGCAAAGACTTGCTGCAGCTCAGTTCCGGTGAATAAAGGCTGGTAAACGTTCTCTTCAGTTAACCCATTCATAACAATGTCTGTTGTTGCTACAACCCCTCTGTTTCACTTGCCTAATATCGGTCCAGGCAGTCCATAGCCATGCTGTCTGTGAAACATTCCACAGGATTCCCAGAGTCTATCAGAAAGCAAACCATGGAGATGTAAGCCTGTTCAAAAGCTATGCTTCTAGGACATTAGGAAAAGCAGAGACAGCTCTTCTTATAGTGTCTTTTGCAGCAATGAGCTAGATGTAGCAATCTCATGTCACCTATTTTTCTCTTCACAGAAATGGTTTCCATCACAACTGAAAATGTTACATGGCTGTACAACACAACCACCCAGGAGCTCGGAGTCAGTCCAGTAAATTTCCACAACAATTCAGGAGTGCATCAGATAGATCAATATGAATGTGTCAGTGCAGATGTGTGGAAATGGCTACAGGATTTTCAGCCTGCATTCCTCTGGTTTATATTTATTCTGGGATCAATAGAAAATTCCTTTGTGCTCACCATCCTGTGTTTCCACAAGAGTAGGTGCACAGTGGCTGAAATTTACCTAGCAAACATGGCGTTTGCTGACCTGATGTTGGTCTGCACTTTACCCTTCTGGGCCATTAATATTTCTAATAACTTTCATTGGCCTTTTGGCCTGTTTCTCTGTAAAGCCATCAACATCATGAGTTACATGAACTTATATTCTAGTATTTATTTCCTGACACTAGTGAGCATTGACCGCTACCTAGCCTTGGTGAAAACCATGTCTCTTGGACGGATGAGACGAACTGTCTGTGCCAAATGGAATTGTTTTGTAATCTGGACATGTGCATTGCTCATGTGTTCACCTACAATGGTGTTTCGAAATTTGCATTATTATGAAGAATACAACATCACAGCCTGTGTTCTTCTTTACCCAGCCAGCTACTGGGAGCCCACAAACAACTGCTTGCTGAATATTGTGGGGTTTGTGATCCCATTCTGTGTAATTACCTATTGCACTGTGCAAATCATCAAAGCCTTGCAAAGCAGTGAGCTACGAAAAATGAATGTAGTCCAGACAGAGAGGAGAGCCACCATGCTGGTCCTTGCTGTGCTCTTGCTGTTCGTCATTTGCTGGCTTCCATTCCAGATCAGCACACTCATCGACACAATCCGTTACTTCTCACCCACTCTCAAATGCCTGGAAGAAATCAACGACATACTGACCCAGATAGCCACGTACTGTTCCTTTAGCAACAGCTGCCTGAACCCAGTCTTGTATGTGATCGTTGGGAAAAACTTCCAGAAGAAGGCTGTGGAATTCTACAAGGACTTGTTCACAAAGAGGTGCAGAAAATTACAGTCTGTGCAGATGGAAAATTCCCTGGACACTTTAAGAACTTCCATTTCAAGCGAATACCCAAGGAAAAAGTCTGTTTTGCCATTACCCCAATAGCATAATCTTAGGAAATCCTTACAGGAAGAAAGCCTTCTAACATAACAGTCTCTGCTCCTATCCATCTGCTAAAAGTCCACAGAGTAAACATGTAGTAGTGTTCATTATGTGAGGGAAAACAATGGTTTGGTCTTAATGGAAAGTCCATAAAGAGACCTGCTTCTAATGTTAATGGACATTTTTCATGACTGAATCTTGTTTTGTAGCTTACTTACATTTTCATGGCTGAATAATATTTGGCTCATGTATCATTTGAAATGTTTGCATTTAAGGTGTACATACAATTTTCTGAACAGAGCCCCAGTACAGAAGCTATTGTCAGGATTGTACAGCTACTTATGGTACCCATAATAGTGTGTTAGACAAGATTTTTGATCTGGGAGGGGTTGTGTTTGAGTGAGTTCTGTTAAGTGAATCCATTTTTAGATGTGTCCATCTTTTGGGTTTTTGATTTCTCTCTTCAGTCATCCAAAACGCTCTGATTTTTTCATTGACAAGCAGCGCATTTTTGCAACTGCTCCAGTTAGTTACAGATTTACATGAGCAATTGTGTATGGAAAGTAGCTGGAAAAAAGGTGAAGCAGTAGTGGAAGGGCAGCTGCACCCAGCTGCATGAAGTTAGCTGAGTTTTCTTTGTAGAAGATTCTTTACCCCTTCTACCTTGGAGTGAAAGTATTCACTTACTCCTGAGTGAGTGAACGCTATTTACATTCATGCTTACACTTCAGCTCAGAAACTTGGGGTTTTAGTATTCACAAAGCATAATTAATGTTTTTTAATGGATATATAAGAGCTCAGCACAACTAGTATAGTCTCACAAGCAGAAGAAACTGAGAATATGAAGGAGAGCATCACCTAACTACATTAGAAACCTAACTGAAGATAACAGGGGTCTTGAAAGTTCAGAGTATTCAAGAACAGCCTTTTCAGATTCTAGTAATACCTACATTTCATTCGTAGAGATAATCTGTGAGATTTTAACACAAGATAGCTTTTCCCCAATTGGACTGGATTTTTGATCTAAGTTGATTATACACATAAGAAAATTCACAGTGTACTGAATTGTCTGAATGCACTTTAACCTCTAGGAACCTTGATCAAAACAGAGTGGATGATCCAATATATGCTGAAACTAACAGTCTTTGTTCTTTTCACAGCACTTAAGGTTACAGCTTTTAAAGCCACCAAGGGAAGTGGAGTTTGGTGACATAAGTAAACTCAGACTGCAACTACATGGTCTTTATTCGTTAGAGCTTGAATGGAGAAATAAAGTTCATTTAAGATGGGAAATTTGTATTAAACCTTCAAATAACTGAACCGCGAAATAGAAGTGTGCAGACGTGATTTAAAGACTATGGGATTTAGATCACCATATATGACTAACAGGCAATTTCCATAGCTTTTCTTTGATAACCCTGTATAATCCTATGTCATAAATACTTCTATTGCTCATCATTTTCATTGTCTGAAGCAACAGAGACAACTATGACGAAACACTGCAGGGCTTTCTGTTACATCCAGTGTTATCATATTGTCTCATCCATGAGCATGCTGTTCATGCAACCTTTACGCAAAGGGAAATCTGTACAGAGGTTATTGAGGCAACAGAAGTTATTTCTGAGTATTTGGTACTGAGAGGTAAAATATAAATATGTTATTGTGTTAATATCACATTATTTAAATAATGTAAATATATAGGCACATTTTTTGCTGTGCAGTAAGCATGTACAAAAGAAAATAAAGTATTTTGAGAAATGAGACTTCCTGGCATTTTCTTCTCTAGCCTGTATCCTGTTACTAAGGAATGATTTGTCAGAAGTTCAACTGTTCCAGCTACTTACTTCACTTCCCGTTACACCAAAAGAAAGTGAGCTGAAACAACAGTATTTTAGCTGCTTTGAGATCTTTCTTTTCAGGATGCATTTCTGAGTGGTGCTGACCATCCTCGGTTCCTTTGGAAGTTAAAATCTGAATTAAGGCAGCTAAGGGTACTGAAATATTTTCGGAAGCTTTTCTCTGCATGCTGATAACTCAAGGTCCCATGCAGACACCAGCAACAATGGAAGGCCCCTGCAGCAGCTTCTGCACATCACTAAACAGAGGCTGTCACAGACTGTTTAATTCACCTTTTACTGACTTTTCAGTGTGATGATGTTTGTTGTATTCACATGCACCATTTATACAGGCAACAAAAAAACCCCAAGAAATTAAGTGTAACATCCAAGCTATATCTGACCTGGTGACAGTTTCCAGTCACACTTGGCTCGGTTCTGTTCTCACAGAAACATGACAAAATATGAGAATAACTTTTGGTAAAATGAGGTCAGACTTTTTCCTGAGAATTTCAGAGCTGAATATGCCAAACAGTTATCATATCACCTTTTTATTCCTCTTCATCTTGCCCCCATTGTGCATCTGCTCCCATCTTCTCTTTTACCTGAGGCTGCCACAACTGTTATCAAGACTTTTGCCATGCAAATGCCTGACTCCCCATTCAGCCTGACAGAAGTGGGGACCATTGCCAGAGGAATGGCCAGCTGATATTTCTGGCCTTCAGCATCTACAGGCAGGAATAATTCTCATTTCTCCACTCTCTCATTTTTCAAGTGGATTATTGGCTTCACTTGAAATGAAAACCTATCAGTTTAAAAGCTGTTACACAGGCAGCTGGTGCCTGCTGCAGACAGGAGAAAGTTGCTCTTTTTTAGGCAGGGTTTCAATGGAGAAGTTAGGATCTTGGTTCAGGTCTCCCAAATCCCTAAGCAGCCTTGAGCCATTCAATCATCCTTACACTCCATTCTTCCATCAGCATTGCTGGTTTTCCAACTTATATCGGCTCCTTCCTGTTTTGCTGTTTCAAGCTCTGTAAACTGTAGTTAGTAGGGCTTGATTATCACCACACTGTGGTGGTACCAGGATCATTCTTTGGGAACTGTAAATAACTGCACCAGAGTTTAAGCTCTCCTTAGCAATCATTATAGTATATGTGAAGGAATCCAACCAAGCTGAACAAAGAGTTTTACATCAAAAGTTCATATCAAAAACCTTTCCTGCTGTTCCAGAACAGATGAACAGTTATAGCAGGTAAGAAAGCTGATTTGCAAACCATTTCAATAAAGAAAATCAAACTGTTTAAACATGCTGGTCCAAAAAGATAATTTGGCCCAATCATTAAAGATTCCAGCTATCTTAAGAGGATGATTTTTAATGGCTGAACTGGACCAAGAGACAGAACTCTGGAGACGTTTGGGATTTTTGATGTTTGTCTACCTTGTAATGTGTGTAATAGTCAAGTGAAGAGTCTTACCTCCAAGTTCATCAACATAGTTGTTTAATCATTCTGATCAGAGAGGCTCAGTTAGCATTTGTAAATTCTTATGCAGCTCTAGAGAATGTTTACTTTCTCCAGGAAAGTTTGCCTAGACAGTGTGACTGAAGATCATGTAAGCTTAAAACATAAACCAACACGCTGTGAGTATCCTGAGCTGAAGGTGCCAATAGACAGATAAGTTTTTTACAGGGTAAAAATTATAGCTATGGACTCTTACAGATGTTTTTAAACTAATCCTTCACATTCCTTCAATTCTTGGTCCATTACATCTGTGCAAACTGTGAAATGTTATCAGATTTTCACATACTTTCTATAAGTTGGGAAGAATGAAGTTGTAAAGAAATAGTAAATTAAATCCCCTTTCTGTATAAAGTTACATCTTCTTCTGTAGACTTTTTCTAACATCTTTAAGTGCTGGAGCTACTGCAGTGCCTATTCGTTTCACTATTTCTACTAAATACATAGACTTCCAACTTTGAATCTCTCTCCATTACTGAAAAATGTTCCAAATATAGCAGTGAAAAACAACAGAAAATAAGAAACTAGATTTACAAAGAGGAGTTGGATTTGCAAAACCAGAATTTTGATCCCATTTTGATGTGACAAGTTTTGTAAGACTGTTATTTATCATATAAATTTTAGACACAGCTGCAGTTTTTTATTCAGTCTGTGAGTAAATGTGGAATTTGGCAGCTCCTAGAGATTCATATCCAAGCAAGGACAAATTCCAAGCTTCTTGTTATTGCTCAAATATTCTTAATTATGGAAAAAATAACTTAAACAAGGAAATGCAGTAGTGTAAGCAAAGAGGAGGCTTTGGAAAGTCTGTGACGAAGATCTCCTGACATATTGCACTTACCTTCATGAGTCAGTGTGAGATGGGTTGTTTCAAGATTTTCCTCCTGTGATTTATTAGGATTCCTTACATAATGTGTAATTCAAAAATTACACATTGTATTTCAAGTCTTTGCCAAAAATAAAAATTTTACAAGATATTAAAAAAAGCCCCAGACATTAAATCTTCAGCCATTTAGAATTTTCTCCATTGTGATGGTGTTAACTGGAACATTTTTCATTTATCAATTTTTGCACTGCTTGCATAACTAACTTATTATCTTTTAATTAATAAAAATTTGGAATAAAAGTATTTTTCATGATAGGGAAGTTCATAATAAGGTATCACCATTCAGTGTCCCCTGCCTTTTAATTTTAACTTACTTATCAAACCAGAATGGACACAATGGAATAAGAATTGAGAGAGATGGTGCAGGTGTTGGTTAAGCAGCCAATGGGAAGAATATTTTCCTACAAGTAAATAGCATTCCAGTCCCTTGAATATGTCTCTTTTTTTTTTTTTTTAGTTGAAAACCCATATATTTTGCATGGATATACCTAAGAGAGATTTGCATTTAAAGTCTGAGATGCAATAGATATTATCTTTTTCTAATATTCCTGTAATCAGAGGACAATCAAAATGAAAAAGATAAAAATAATTTATAAACAATCACTCTCAGGCTTCATGGCACCAGCAAGTAATCAAAAAAAAGAAGCTTATGGGGGTGTAAGCCTGAGAAAATACAGGAGTCATCATGCACTACTGAGAAGTAATATTCAGAGATTCATGCCCTGGACACCTATAGTGGGGTGCAAAAAGCAATTCTTTTCAAAAACAATGGAAGTGGGGTTTAGCGAGGTTCATGTTTCAGCAGCCATTCCCCCTGTCTGTACTGCTTTACCCCCTGCTCCTTGGCGTGGTTTCCCGTCAAGGCTAGCAGGAAAAGAAGCTCCCACCACAACAAAAACCTACTTCTAAGTTTCTCCCTGTGTGCATTGGCACTGAGAAGGCAATTCAGACCTGTTAATGAAGTTATTATTGTTACAGAGATGGCTATTCACACAAAGGAACTTTTAATTGCCAAGGACAATTTGAAAGCTTTCGTTAGATGTCACAGGATGACAAGAGTCATGACATACGGCTTGTATTATTTCACAACGAGAATGAAATACTTCACATGACTTGAAAATTGCTACAGCTGACATGTGGGGAAGTTAAAAAAAAAAATCCTGGGGCTTTCTTCCAAAATGTAACATCACACACATGGTGCATGGCCAACAAAACACTCAGGACTGCCCTCAGTCACTCAGTTGTGTCTCAGGATGCATCTTTGATTTCTCTCAGTAACCGCTCTACTGCTGTTTATCAACTGTTTCTGAATTTGAAACTTTGCCTGAATTGCCAGGAAGGACAGGGAGAAGGTATGCCTATCTTTTTAAATGTATTTTCTTTATTAAAATAATTTCTATATTTTGCCTGAAAAATAATCTTTTGTGCTCTCAGTTCTGATCTGTGCAGTCTAGTAAGATTTTCCCTTTCTTTTTCACCTTGAAAGTAATTCTAAAAGTCAGTATTAGTTTATGTGTAAAGCCATGATACATTTTACCTAATTGCTCTAACTTGCTAATGAGTATTAATAGTAAATATGGTGATGGATGCACTGTGCATGGAAATTCATCAGAAATCAATTCAAAGTAAGAAAAATACGTCATATTTGTATAAAAGATGACTGGAATGGGTTAAGTACAGAAATTGAAAACCGTTCATGTAGTTAACTGTCCATTAGCACCAAATTCTTAAAAATACTTACAGAAATTACTGAAAATAAAGTGCATTTTCTGTCAAGAGAACAGTTGGAGCTCTAGATTTATACAAGGCTTGTGGCTTGTGGTAGTGCTCGGGCAATGACTAGTAGACTCTGAAGAAATTTTTGAAATTAAAAACTCTGTAGAATCCTCTGGTACCATTGCTAGCTGAACAAGAATTCAGATTTAGCTGAGACTAACCTCTAAGTTGCAATGAAAAATAAAGCTTCCTGGTGTTCTTAGCTGAGGCCATCATGAATGAATTTGTGGCTCCAGGTGAGAGATCACATCTGAAGTGTGCAGAGTGACTGGCATAAGCTGATAGCAAGAAGTTGCCAGGAAAAGGGCAAGCAAGGACAATAAGCACTTCTTTTTCTTCTATATTTAGTAAAATAAATAATTCTGTTTAAGCTTAACTGTTATCTTTCTTCTACATTATTTTTGAAAGATGAAATTACGGATTTTCTGCCATTGCTCTCTCATGCCTTAGCCATCCTCCTGCTGTAACAGCGTTAGATTTCTGCTGTCTCATGAAAAGCCTCTTTGATGCTAATCAGCCATTTATTTGCTATATATTTTATCTGTAGTTTTAGATCCTCTCAAGTTATCTTAGTTTGCATGAGACATCTGTGAACTAGGTAACATTCAGATTGTTCTGAGGGAAATCCAGGGAGCTGTGTTGAGTTGTAGCTCAGTTCCCCGTCAAGACTGCCAGCTTGAGCAAGTTTATGCACTCAGACACAACTTTGCTGCTCACCGTGTTCTGCAGTGATGAAAAATGTTCTGTGCATTAGTATCAGATAGCCTGATGTGGAGTATTAATACTTAACTTGTTCGTAGAGGCATCCCAGAAGTGTTGCAAGCTGCTCATATAGAGACGTCACTGAGGTTGTACCTATATGTAAAAGAGATGAATGATCGTCCTAAATTCTCTCTTCAGAAACTCCATCCTTAGCTGTCTCCTTGGTGTAAAGTACAGAAGCTGAAAGAGGCAGAGTTAAATAGCTGCAGCAGAAAGCTGACATTTAGAATGACTGATTGCAAAATATTGATTTTTTTCAAATACATTCTTTTTTACGATTGACATGCTCCACTTGCATATGAAATACTGAAATGTCAGATGGCAGCACAGGCTCAATAATAACTTGCCTATCATAATGATTTGGGCTCTGAATGCCTGTAAAAACCATGATCCAAGCACTAGCATCAAGCATGGCAGCATCAGAAGAATGAAGCAGGAGGCAGCCCTGACCGTGGATCTCTGACAGAAAATCCAATGGATTTTCATGGGAGGATAAGGTCTTACTCATGTTCTTACTCCTGCACAATCTCACATGGAGTTACCAGAAAGAAAGGTGTTGCCAATGCTGTGATGGACTAAACACTGTGGAGGCTGCACAGCCTCTCTCCGGCTGAACTCAAATGAAATTTTTGAACTGGAGAAGAATGCTGTAAATTTAGAGCTGCAGAGGCCTTCCCTCCAGGCAAGATTTTTAGTGTAATATTTTGGAGGAGTCTATGTTTTATTATTCCAACTGCTGACATTTGAAGGCAATAAACTGTCTAATCTAACAGCAATTTTGAACTCGAAGTTCAGGGTGGGAGGAAATGAGAAGGAACAAAAGAATGCAAAGTTCAGGCAGCAAGTGGTTCATACAGAGAGTGAGCAGCTTTCCCAGTTCTGGGAAACAGCCAGGATCCTGCTTCAGCAGGATTACAGAATATAATAATATATTAATGTATATATAATATAGTATATAATACAGTAATATAATAATGTACATAGCATGGTAAATAAGAGTAAGAAAAAGGGCAGGGTGATGCCTTAAGAGGCCTCCTAGACACAGAGACTAGACAGAATAAGGGAATAAAGGTAGGTATTTATTTGAAAGGCTTTCAAAGGTGCACCCTGGGGAGCCAGAGGCTATTGCCAAGAGGGACCCCAAGATGGACGACAGGTCACGAGTTCTTCACACTTTTATAGGTTTGGTTCATTTGTATATCAGGGTTAATTCTCCAATTAAAGCTTCAGTTTAATGATGTAGTTCCCCTCAGCTACCCCCCTTTAGAGACTCTTTGTTTTATACTTTTTGGGCCTAGGATGGTCTAGGTGTCCTTGAAGAGCAGGCCTGGAGAGGCTTTGCTATGTCTAACTAGCATGAGAGAGCAGGAATTAACAGGCCACAAGAAACCTCAGAGCCACACACTAAGCAGCACAGAATTTGAAAAATATAAAAGTTAAAACCTAAGGCATCAAGGGAAGGATGAAAAGCCGGCTTTGTGTCGCCAGCGTGTCTCCAGCTACTCTCAGGGAGATGGAATTCTCCCATATCTGTGTCTGTCATCAGTCTGGAGGAGACATACAGAGCTACTTACTCTAATTTGTCGCTTTCCTTCCTCTGTGCCACTTTAGACAATGGAGGCAAGGAGAGGAAACTTCGTAGGATGTAGAGGAAGTTCTATCCTTGCTAATACTGGGAATATTTCTCACCCTTGCACATATCAAATATGGAATTATCTTGCCTATATTAATCAGTAAGGACTAATAAAGAATTTGCAGCAGTTAAATGTTTATTATACCACTCACAAGAGGCAACTTTTGCATTTTTATGCTACCTTTTTGCAGTCATTTTCTCTCATTTCGAAGACATCTTCTGTTCACTTCAGAGTTTTTTTTAAAAATGACTGAAACTCCTCTACTGGATATTCCCTCCTCAAACCAGAGTGAAAACCAGAGCAACTCAACTGTTTGCCCAGAGTTGGACGACTGGTGGGACATCGTGTACTATGTAGTTCCCAAGTACATCAACACTGTCTGTGTCATTGGTATTCTTGGAAATGTATTTGTTCTCTTCATTTATTCACTGCACAAGGGCCGCCTGAAGACAGCTGAAATCTACCTTATGAACCTAGCTGTTGCTGATCTTATCTTCCTCATGTGGCTCCCTTTCTGGGCAGAGAACATCAATAACGAGTTTAACTGGCCGTTTGGCAGTTTCCTGTGCCGCAGCATCAGCGCGTCCATCACCTTGAACACGTACACCAGCATCTACTTGCTCGTGGCCGTCAGCGTGGATCGCTATTTGACTTTTGTCCATACCTTGAACCACAGAGAGATATGGAGCAAAACTATGACCAGAAGGATCTGCTTGCTCATCTGGTTCTTTTGCATCCTTCTCAGCATCCCAGCTTTCACGTTCCGGACTGTGAAAGACTTTCCCCAGTGGAATATTTCAGCGTGCATTTTGGATTTCCCCACCCCATCGTGGGGAACAGCTGAAAGCCTGGTACGCAACATAGTGGGGTTTCTGTTGCCATCCACAGCAATCATCTTCCTCAATTTCTCCACCATTAGGTCCCTACAAAAAACAGCAAGAGAACGAAGAGCACTCAGAGCAAAGGGTTGCAAGAGGCACAAAGACACAAAGGCAACAAGGCTGATCCTCACCGTGGTACTGATGTTTCTTTTCTGCTGGACTCCTCACCATTTTTTTATATTCCTTGATACATTACACCACACAGAAGTGATCAAAGGCTGCTTCTGGGAGGAACTGATCAACTTTGGGGAGCAGTTTGCTTATACACTGGCTACCACCAACAGCTGCATTAACCCCGTGATTTATGTCTTTGTTGGGAAATACTTCAGGCAAAAGGCTTTAGAAGTTTTTTCACAGTTTATTCCCTGTGGATTTCCTTTGAGATGGGTATCTTTCAAAGAAATGTCTTCGAATTTCAAAATGTTTCCAGTCAGGAGTAGTTTAACATAATGGTTCTCGGTTCCATCTTCATTTTGATATTACAACTTATTATATGCCATTGCAAATGGCATTAAAAATTAATGTGAAATGCATTGATCTGGCCTTCACAGACTAAGCTAATTATCTATTAAAGTAAATCACTTGACTGATTGCTTATTTGTTCTCAGGTTTGCTTTTCTATTTCTGTGTTATCCATCCAAATGCCTAACATGTGATACCAGAATTTTATAGCAAATGATCTAACCTGTCTTACCTATTAACAGTGGCTTGAAAGAAAAACTTTTTTATAAATACCAGAAATCTGGTTTCTTTGCAGAAAGCCATTAGCCACCTGAATATTTTGCTGCATTGTATCTGTGATGACAGCTACTATACCACCTATAACACTATTCATAAAATTGCAACAGGTATTACAGAGCAAATACGAGCTTAATCTTCGGCTGATAGATGCATTTGAGCAGGTATAGAATAACTTTGGTTATTTTGAACAAGATTTTAACTGGTTTGCATTTGCACAGTAAGATATTGAGAATTTTAAATTTTTTTGTGCATTTCAATTATATGCAGTGCATACCTATTGTACAAGATGATGTAACACAAAGAAAGTGTATATAAATTGTAAAAAAAGCACGATAATGCAGTAGCCTCCTCAAAACCTGACTTTTGTTGATCCAGTAAAATATTATAAAATTGCTCATCAAGTACTGTAAAGATTCTTTTTATTTTTTATATGTGAAAATATCCATGATGGCCATTGACACTATATTATTTTGAGGCAAATCCTTAGATATATATTTATATTTTTATGAATCAAAATTAATAAACTGAATAACATCTAATTTTACTTCAGAGTCTTGTTATATCTTATATTTGCTTTTATATTTTGTTTCTTTTCCCCTGTTCCTTTAGGGAGGAGCAAATATATAGTTCTGTGATTAAAAATCCTTGTTGCTACCAGAATACAAACTCTGGAAGTAGAAGAAAACTTCTTTTCTGTCACAGCCACAATGGCAGAGTAAATGTGAGGCAACTGATATCTGTTTCCACAACTCTAAAATTATGTGTATGTACAGACATGGAAGAAGATAGTGCAGCCTGTTCAGCCAGAAAGATATTGATGCAGAAGGGAGCATGCATACACACCATTTATATAAAAATTCATTTAACTACTCGTTGTAAAGCCTGTTCAGTCTTGTACTCACTGTAACAGCACTGCATTTTCTGTGGTTCTTTTTAGTGTTTCCATTTGGAATATGTAATTAATCTCTTATTTAATTATAGAAATCTGTCTGTTCAACTTTATTGCAATAAGATTAGTGTTAACTTTTAATGGTTCTCTCAAACTTTTTGAATCTGAGCAGTGGAAGCCTTTTGAAGACTTAAAAGCCTATCTTCCTGCAATGATGGTTTAAGAATTAAGGGTGGATTAAGGGATCAGAGAGAAAGAATCTCTCATAGATTTACTACTTCCACTCCTTCTGTGACAGATGTTTTTAAAATAAATATCAGGCTTAGACACCAGTAGTAACAACAGCATGTGAAGTCCTCTGACTCATCTGAAATCAAATTCCTAATTCCCATCTATTGTAAACTGTTGAAAACTGCATCTATTTAATACATCCTCAGCTGAATCTTTAATTCAAAAAACTTCCAAGCAGAGATATTTTCTGGGAAAAGGAAAAGGAAAAGGAAAAGGAAAAGGAAAAGGAAAAGGAAAAGGAAAAGGAAAAGGAAAAGGGAAAAAAAAAAGAAAAGAAAAGAAAAGAAAAGAAAAGAAAAGAAAAGAAAAGAAAAGAAAAGAAAAGAAAAGAAAAGAAAAGAAAAGAAAAGAAAAGAAAAGAAAAGAAAAGAAAAGAAAAGAAAAAAGAAAAGAAAAGAAAAGAAAAGAAAAGAAAAGAAAAGAAAAGAAAAGAAAAGAAAAGAAAAGAAAAGAAAAGAAAAGAAAAGAAAAGAAAAGAAAAGAAAAGAGAAAAGAAAAGAGAAAGCAGAACAGAAGTTCTGTCTTCCCACTACAGATAAGGACCTTAAAAGGGAAAAATATCTTGTCTCGTCTGACTAACACTTGTCCATGTTATGCAATGTACACTAATAAAGGAAAAAACACTTATTGAGTGCAGTGGCATATTTAAGCTATGAGATAATAGATTGAAAATCAGTATGAAATCTGAATTTAATGGAAAACCTCCTTGACACTTTACCATGCCTTTATTATGCCTCCCCTGATAGGGGAGAATTCTTCAACTCTTACTTGGGCTTTGCAGACGAACGGGACTTTTCCACGCTTTTGCTCTCAGATAGTTGTTTATCAAGTCTTATCAGAAAAAGGAGCCAAGGCACAAGATGACTCCCCTTAGGAAGCATTATCAAGATAAGACCGTTCTTTTAAAGGTAAATTACTCAATGAAAGCCCGAAATGAAAGATATTTTTACTTTTCTACCAATGTTCAATAAATCTTTCTGTCACATGAAAAGAACTGTGGCATTTTTCACCCAATTCTCTCAATCCACTTTTGCCACAGAAAATGGAGTTGTTGAAGACGAAGGAGAAGGTCTGGAGAACAACAACAATCTTCCATTTTGAAGTTTTTGTTTCTTATCTATTTTGCTATAGTAACAAACCCAACACCTCTAAATTTTCACCCTGTGACAATCTTATATAATATTCTATCACCTAATTCACATTAGTGTAGATTCTGCTTCTTCTCAGAGGGTAGGTAATTAACATGTGATGGGGCTCTGCTCTCCTGGAGATGGATGAACACCTGCCTGCCTGTGGGAAGCAGTGAATTAATTCCTTGTTTTGCTTTGTTTGTGTGTGTGGCTTTTGCTTTCCCTATTAAACTGTCTTTATTTCAACACACGGCGTTTTCCAGCTTTGACCCTTCCTATTCTCTCCCAGATCCCTCTGGTGGGGGAATGATCAAGTGGCTGAGTGGGGCTTAGCAGCTGGCTGGGGTTAAATCTTTACAAACATGACCCAGGAATGCCTTGTTTCTCTCTTGTTTCAGAAAAAGGGCTGTTTCTGCCTTGAAGGTGTACATGAAAGTAGAGAATGAACTTGAATTGCAGCAAGGGAAGTTCAGAACATTAATAAAAACCTTCTGGTCAAGCCAGTGACAGGTTGCCTTGGAGAGAATCCAGCACGGCAGCAATGGGACCCTCTGAGCCCACTTCAGACAGCTGTTGTTGGGGAAAATATTGACACAGCTGGTTCTGCCCCAGCACAGGGGAGCATTTTTTATGGTGTATACCCCTCCACTGCTTCCTTCTCTTTCGGTCACTAAACAAAGTTTCCTTGTTTGCCCTTTCAGGGCTCTTCACCGATCACCTCTCAATCAGTACTGACATGTCAGCTCTGGTAGCCGGTAGACCAATACTGCAAGACTCCACTGTCCATGAGTTGTTCTTTTGAATAAGCATCATTTTTACCTTCTCTCATGTTACTTTTCACACTCCTGATAAACATTGTCAAGCATTAATTGTTAAAAAACTTCTCTGCTGCAAAGCTAATCTTTCATAGGTGAGATCCCTGCACCCTAACAGCTTGCAAGTATAATTTAATTTGTTCTCCTCATCGGACTATATTGAATTTATATTTTATTATTAATTTCTCAAGGACAGGGACTATCTTTCTTCTAGTTGTTCAGGCCATGCTCAATGCCCAGCCTGGTCTCAGTTTATCACACAGCCCCCCTAGCACTAATGTAATAAAAGTGACATTTATGATTCGTTGAAACTCATCTCAAGGAATAATGCAGCCTGGACTTACATTTGTAATATTAAAACATTTTGACAATCCATTTCAATATTAAAAACTCTAACTGTAAATATAGACAGTCGTCGTATCAGACAACCTTCACCTTTAACGACAACAACAATAACAACAAAAAAATGCCGCCAAACCCAGCTGATCAATTTCTAAACTGAAAATAGAAGAAAAGACATTGATCACTAAAAATTAAGACATAACCATTTTCAGAGATCTATAGCCACATGGACTTCCAACCTGCCAGGAGTCATCTTCCTGGGAAGAGAGCTGTTTGTCATCCCTGTCAAATTGTACCACATCAAGTAAAAATGTTGAGTCTTGGATGGGAATAAAGCAATTTGCTCACAGGTCAGATGTACTGCAGCTTTCAGCAGCCAGCTCCTCACAGAGGTGCTTAAACCTCTGCACTAGCCTGTGACACAGTTTCACAGGAGACCTGGTCACAGAGCAACAGGACCCATGGGTCAAGGGCAGAGGGTGTCAAAGAAACTGCTCATCCATTGTCCCAGTGAGGTCTTAGTGCACTCCCAGCAGCAGGAAAGGAACAAGTGACAAAAGCTGCACCAAGGTAGAAGGACCAGAATCATACTGGGAAAATGGGTGAAGTTAAACAGAGAACAGAGAAATATCTGATTGGAGACTAGGAGTCAAGAATCAGAAGAAAACGCTGAGGGGAGAGAAGAAATAACCCTCCAGTACCTCTGTCAGCATCTCCCTTACACCAAAATGTGGGGACGAGCAGGAAGGTCACAGTGACCAAAAGAAAACACTGAGGGAGGAGGAGACAGGGACTGGCTGGACCAGGGGACAACAATGTGCATGTGAAAGGGAAATGACTTTGACAATGAACTGAACAGAGTTGGGACCTGATGGCAAGGAGGTCAGACCAAAGTGTAAAAATTGGGAAGAAGGAACAGATATCTCGGAATGGGACTCGGCGTATCGTGTTCCCTTAAAAAAAACCCTGTCAAGACTGAAGGCAGTAAAAGAAGTTACAGAAGTTTGAGTTTACTAAATCCAAGGAAAAATTTGACCTAAGACTGTCCCAGGAATCTCAGTGTGGTCTCCTTCAGGGTATGAGTTATAATACAGTCTTATGATCTTATGACTAAGCTTTGAATTTCCAACATTGCAATTTATCCACTTCTGATTTAACCTTGTGTCACTCTGCCTTATGTGGGAGAGGAATATGCTTATGTAAACCAAACAATACCCTCAAGAAACTAAATCATCCGTGCTACATATTAAATAAAAACAATGGTATTGATAACACACATCCTGCCTTGAATTTTACACAAAGAAATCTTTGAGACAACATGTAATTAAACTGAAAATTTATTTCAGTAAGATTATATAGTGGGAAATGAGTCTAATAATCATGTTTGATCATAACTGAAAAGATTAGAAGACATTGTAAAATAAGAGAAAATAGGAAGACTATTGTCATCAGCATAAATGTAGGAAGAAACATCCCCTTTTCCTTGTAGCACAGTAGGACTCCTGACAAACAGTAGACACCACTTTTGGTCACTGGAAAGGGGTTGTCAAACCACCTTCATCGCAGAAGAGCGGGGCAGGGCTTTGGGTTTGTTGGGAGGCCAGAAAAAAACTGGAGTTTCAAAAGAAATCCAACTCTGTCAGCTCAAAGAACAGATGGAAACACACATCCCGGGACTGGACCATGCAAGAGCAGTTTGGCTTGGGTTTGTTCTTCCTTTTTCGTAAGGGCATTTTAAACTCTCATGCAAAACAAGCCCAACTGAATAAGACAGTTTATTCTAGTGTTTTAGCTGTTTTTTCCTTTGAGTTTTCAGTAGTTGCTGTTCATTGCCAAGATTTTACTTCACACGTGATTCAGAGTAAAATCCTGGGTATCTTTCCCAGCCTACTGGGCTCAATGAGGAACCTGCCCACTCTTTCCTCAGCCCCAAACCACAGAGAGCCCTCGCAACCAGTATGTTTATCCCTGGTGGAGAACAGCCATGGACCCATTGGGTCACAATTGCCATGTCCCATTTGAATTCTCCAGAGGAGACTGGACCCCAAATACCCATCACAGTGAGCAAGAGAAAATGCTAGCAAAGCTCATTCTTGAGTTTCAGCTTGGTTAGTAAGAACGGCTCGAACAGATCCCTCTGCCTCTCAAGCTCAATACATGGGCAGCAATGCATCTGTCCTGATTTTGGCTGGGATAGAGTTAGTTTTCTTCTCAGCAGCTGGCACAGCGCTGTGTTTAGCATTAAGAATAGTATTGATTTCAAATTGATTGCAGCCAGGGGACAGGCTGGGCATTGGTCAATGAGTTGTGAGCAGCTTTTGTGCATCATTTCTTTTTCTTGGGGTTTATTTCTCTCTCTCCCCTTTCCATTACTGTCATTATTATTATTATTATTATTATTATTATTATTATTATATTTTACTTTGCTTCAATTATCAAACTGTTTTTGTCTCAACTCACAAGTTTTATGTTTTCTTTCCTGATTGTCCTCCCCCTCACACTGTCAGTAGAGTGTCTAGTTGCCTGCTGGGATTAAACCACAACATCATCATACTACCTTTTGTGAATAGGAAGAGGGGAGAAGACTGCTTTAGCAGTGCGCCTCAGCTTCTGGCAGGAGAACTTTGTCCACACAACCTACTTCGGCCATGCAATTGCCACAAATTCAGTAACTCTCTTGTGCTATGAAGCACTAGTCATGGGGAGTTATTAAACAACATGACAGTACGAATTCAAAACTTCCTCGTTTTATGCATATGTGTGGCTGGTTGCAGTGCATTCTACAGGGAAACACATTAAGAAGAAAACATGAAGCTACTGCTGTAGAAAACCCTCTGCTGCCATCTTAGCCTTGTGCACTTCAGGTTTGTTCCAGCAAAGTCTTCACTGTCTGATAGTGGTATTTTCTTTCAGGAGCCAAGGCTTATTTTCCATTATCGCTCTAATGTACAGCTACAGCTGGAAGAGATGTTCTCCTCTGGGAAGTAATTCACACGTAGAAAAGTTCACATTTGGTTTTCAGCTCCTGCACAGCAAATCTCCAGGCACACATTAGGAACGAAACCAGCCGCCACCTTTTCCCACAGGAAGAGCTGGAATAAGTCTCACATCCATCACACAAGACTAACTCAACAGACAAACTGCAAGGTCCAAATGCTGAAAAAACTTTCCAAATTGTCCTATTTTTGGTGTATGCATAAATGTATGTGCCATGTAGCTCTGGAATATCATGGAGTGAGAAATGCTCTTCAGCACTGGAAGGAGGATAAGTAGAGTCTTTGCACCAGACAAAAGGCTAGTCCTGAACAGAGACAGCGACCCTGAGTGCCTATCATTGTACCATAATAAAGTTATTATAATTTTTTCAGAATCAAAGAAATTACACCATCTTATAGTTAACGTAATAAGCAACAGTCTCTGCCTATTTTTTTAATCTGCTATGCTTTTTAGCTATTAAGCTTCTGATAAGAATATTTTTCGTGTGACAAAAATGCTGGTGCACGCTGTGGAAGTCATTGGGGGTGATGAGGATTTACCCAGGACAAATCATGACAAGAAAGATCAGCCTCCAATGATAATGTGAGACATTCAGTAAGCTCAGATTTGAAAAAGAAAATCAAATTTAAAAAAAAAAGTCAAGACACTACACTTAACAAATTAAAAAGCAGCTAAGACATTTTCAAAACATGAGAAGCCCAAGAAAAGTTAAAGATCAGGCTGCCTATTGTGCAAAGCTTTAGTCAGTCTCTTATGAATCACAAGAAGCACTGAGCCCCTGAGCGAGGCCTCTTGCCAGCATTGCTCAACTCTTATCTGCTGGTTGCACGCCAGCTCTCCAGCATGGATGCCAGTAATTCATAAGGCAAATCACCCACAGACAGAACACTGAATGTCTCTGATGTGGCAAGTGGTTGTCAGAGAATGGATGATGGCACATCTGATGGGGCTTAACACCCTGAAAATATCCTTCTGTCTAACGCATTATTGCAGATAAATAGTAATTTACTGAAATTACCAAAATTATTCGTGAGAAGGTGTTGTGATGTCTAACACAGTTTTGTCTCCTTCCTTGCCTCAGACATTTGGATGTGAAGGGCTGCAAAGCACTACTGGGTCAACCAAATACAGTTTGCAGCTGTCAGAAAACTGTCAGCAAACTTTCTTCTTCCCATGGAGTGGGAGAAAAATGTTCTGCTTCATTTGGTAACACCTGCAGAGCTGTTAAACCATCACTATCAGGTTATCATGGAAATGACTATCATTGCCCAGTTTAGAGAACAGGGAACTAATGATGGCAGAAGATTAATGCAGCAAACTGACTTGCAGGTATATGGAACATGGGGAACATGCCATTTCTCAATTGTACAAAAACCCCTACAGCCAGCCCTGGTATGCTCTTCATGACTGGATCATAAAGGAGGGAGAGAAACAAATTCAAGGTAATGGGAAAATACTTAACAGAAGCAAGTTCCAGAAAAGAAAAAGTATTACTTTTCTAGAAGGACTCCTAGGTGTGCAGACTACTGAAACTTCACACATCCTGAACTTCAAGGCAATTCTCTGCTAAGTTGTCACTGCAGATCAAGAGTAACATTCAGGTGCTGAGTGATGCATTAAAGACACATTTTCCTTCACACATGGCCCTGTTCAAACCAAGACTTGTTATCTTTCATAGGCCAATTCACACACTTGGTAGCCCAAATTAGTGGTCTAACTAGCAATTGCACATCCAGTATCTCAGTTCCCTAAAACCACAGTGCACCAGCTCTGATGCCACCTTTACCTACTCAGCCCTTTGGCTTTCTGCGGCAGCTGTATTAGCACTTCTCAGCTGCCCTTGAGAGCTGGCTTTCAACAGCAAGATTGTGGTCAAAAGTATTCCAATGACAAGAGCACAAGGGTTTTCTCTGAGAGACAGTTTCAGTTCTCCCTCCTTCCATAGCCTTTTTTTAATCAGCAGATGGGGTAGCTGGGGCTATAATTGCAGCCTTGTAGGCTGCTCTAAGCTCTGTGTGCAGGCCTGGGTTTGCTCCTAAATGTGCCAATAGTCACTCCAGAGGTGAGCCCTAGACCAAATTGTGTAGCCAAAAAGGTACTTTTGCTTTGAGGCTGCTGTGATCCACCCTGTACATAGCAGGGTCACTGCCACCAATATGTGTCAGGTAACCACCAATACAGTGAGGCTTCCAAATTTCACAGGTGTCTTGATCTCTTGTGACATCTCAAAATAAAATAGGTATATGATCACAGAATCATAGAATGTGCTGAGTTGGAAGGGACCCATCAGGGTCATCAAGTCCCACTCTGGCGTTGAGCAGGATGCCCCAAGGATCACAGCATGTGTCTGAGGGCATTGTCTGATATCAGATACTATAATAACAGAGATTAACATGTGCTTCATCTAGACAATAACAGGTAAATTCCACCTGTTGTCTGTGGGTATATGGAACTTATTTTAAATGTGGAACACTTGCCCAAAATTTTCCCACAATACCTCTCTTGCTGATTGTTGCATCCTCAGAGGTGGCTGCATCACTGTTGTTTTCCTCCTCATCTCCGAGATAAAGGTGTAGCTTTGTATTTGCTAGTAAAATATTATCTATAAAAGAAGCATCATATGTTTTACTGTGAGAATAACCATTACTTGCTCTGGCAAAAGTCAAGTATCCTACAAGTACACCGCATGTTGTCCAAAGCATAAGAAGTCCTCTAAACAGCACTTGATGTTCCTGAGAAACTGCACAAGAGTTCCACTGACTGATCACATTAAAAAGAGTAGTCCATGGAGAAAACATGTAAAGCAAGGGCACAGTTCCAGCAGAACAAAATTAGACGTGTGATGTTAGACATGCATTGTTCTTCCTGTCCCTACTCTGCTTCACTTCCAGGCATTCTACACAACCCATCCTGTTTATTCGGACAAGGTGTGATGGGTCTGGAAGAGTTATTTTGGGATACTGTCCCAGACTTCCAGCATACTGATGTGAAATACAACTCCCTTCATGCATTGAATTCTTTGTCTGCTTTTTAGTCAAATTCTAACTACTCGGACTAATACTAGTGGAGTTATCCTGTGTCCTGATTTTAATGAAACATTTCCCTTTCCAGTTTGGTATGTAATTTTCTGATGCACTGGACAATACTGTATCCAATCGTGTTGTGGGAGGCTTATCTGAAGTCCCTGGTCACCAGTGGAGATGAGTAGATAATGGCATAAGATGTCCTCCAGAGGGGCCCCACAACCTCTCTCCATGCACAGCCAGTATCCAGAGCATGCTGGCCCGGAGCAGGAAAGCCCCTGCAGCTCTGTAGTAAGGGACAACTCTGAGGGCAAGAATCTGGGAGACAGGAGCCAAGAGTACAAGACGTGTGATGGATTTGTCAAGCCATCTTCCTGTTAGGAATCACCAGCAGTATCTTCCTAGACATCCAAAATAACTTCTTTTTCACGCGGGCCAAGAGGGAAGTCCCTTTTTTTGTCCAAGGCTATTGCTATATGAAGTGATGTTTTCTGTACATCTTTTGGGAGCAAACAAGACAGCAAGGCACACTCAGTTCTCCGAACTGAGACACACATTTTTCTGTGAACATTCTCCTGAGGTATGAGGAGAAAGACTGAACAGCTCTGATGCTATTCGTCCAAATTAGAGTAAGGATAATGACACTTAATGAATATTAGTGCTAAACTCATTACAAAGACAGCAAGACAGTTCAATGTTTGGGAAAAAAAATGTGTGTGTCATGGAAGGGAAAGTTAAATGTTTCATAACTTGACTGTGACAACGGGGGTGTTGGTAGCAGGCAAATGAGCTACTGCATCTGACATTGGGTTTACAACTGTGTTTCCTTCTTGATAGAAGCTAAAGAATAAACAGCAAGAGTCAGAAAACCAGAGGATTTGCCCCCTCTTGTCAGTCTATTTCCTCCTGAGAGTGACAGCAGGAAATAGTCTGTGGCAATAATTATTTACAGTCATGTGAACAGAGATCATCTCACAGCACAAGCCCATTAAGGAAGGTAAATGAAGGCAGGGCAGACAGTGGAGGCTGTTGCATTTGGTTGCTTTCCACCATTTGTCTTGTCATTTTTGTTTGCATTATTTTACTATAAATAGTTTCTGTATATTTGTATACATATGGAACCAGGACTAAAATACCTTTTAGTATTTAACAGTCCATTTCTACTTCTACAGGAAAATGGGGAGAAGCTACAGTGCTCTGCAAGGGAAATATTTTCTAATTCGTGAAAATGCATCAATTTACCATTTGCAATATACTAGGGCATTAACTCTTCCTCCCTCCACATATACATTACAATAAATACCCTAAATTTCCCTTTCAGCAATTTTGTTTGTAGCATCTGCTAACATAACTGACTGTAATTACTGTCTGACACTGGGTTGTAAGAAGATAGATGGGTTTGATTAGAGTTGGTGAACTGTTTCTAGACAAACATTTTATTTGAAAAACACAGCCACATTTTTTCCTTACCAAATATCTAGAGAATGGACATGCTTTACATGTTTTAAATGCCCATTGTTTGGGATTATGCCGTAGATGGTATATATTGCAGCATACTGAAAATTATTAACTCTTTAATCTTGCTGGTGGGTGTTTCAGATGCTGATTTTCAGTGTGGACAGCCATCCAAGGCACCTACTTTTTTTCTCTTCTGTCAGTCAGGATACTTTCAGACCCATGAAGCAGAGCCTCCTTCGACAGGTGCATCCTCCCACAGGAGTACTCAAGTCACTTTGTTCAGACTGGTGTGGGACAGAAGTGTTGGGGAGTGAGGGAAGGAATATGGGAATATGGGAAAGAAGAAAAGGTGGCTCTTTTGCTTTGCTGGGTTAATAGCAGCCCCTAAAACTGCTCTGCCTCTGTGGTTTAGCTGGACACTCCTGCTGGAACCTATCTGGGTTTCTTCCACCTGACCTCTTTGAAGCAATTTCTGTATCTCCACTCAGTCTACATACACAGAAATGAATTCAGAGTTTAAGTCTGTTTTTGCAGCAGCACTTACCAAGCTGGAGGAGACCTTCCCAACAGACCAGCAAAAACAGTGGCAAGCTGCACACACAGTGCTGTGTTGTGTCCCAGAGGACATTCAGCATAGTTTTACCAGCAGCTGTTAACCTGAGCTATTGAAATATTGACAGGTATTAGGGGCTTTTGTTGAAATGCATCTCTCCAGTCTCAAGGAAAGGCCATGTTGCACATTCTGCTTTCTGCTCTACACAGCTTACAGTGCTGCCTGCCAAGTGTGTCTCTGAAAGACTAATGATATTTACAGTGCTTCATCCACGTTTGAACACAATATTTTCATGATAATCTCATCTGCAATTCAGACCACCCCATGAGATGGCCTTCTCTGAGCAAAAAAAAAGGAATATCTCCTACTGAATATGATTGGTAAAGCAATATAGAGTTTCATGAATGCCTAATTTCCCTAAACCTTTTAAAATTGCTGTTGTAACTCATACAAATTTACAATAGCAATTTATAACACATAGACAATTTCAAAAGCTATCACAGCAGGTCTCTTGTGTTGCAGCCTAGACCATTGCTGCAGAACTCTGTGCAAGGAGCATTGATCCATATCCACTTTTGACCTATGTGAACTGACAAGCTAGAAACCCACTGTGTGCACTGGCACTGTGTGCATGCTCTTACTGGAAGTCTCTGTGAGCTGTATCGTGCCTCTCTCTCCTGCCCAGTCCTCCCAAACACCAGCCCTGCCCAGCATAGCGTGTGTCACTGAATTAAAGGGTGCAGCAATGCTGACATGGCCTCCTTGTCCAATCCCAATCCTTCTGCACATCTTCACATCAATCACAGAACACACAGGCTGTCACTGCAGCAACTCTGACAGCTTAGATTTGATGCTACTAGTAGGACAGATGACAATGCCACAGGGCAAGCCACGTCCCCAGCTATGTCTACACTGATGGAACCATGACCAGAACTGCCTATTTCAGCAGTGAAACCACCAGTAGATTATATATAGCACATATCATTAGAGTTAATACACCTGAAAGAAAAATGAAGGGAAATTGCACTTAAACAGCAAAGTAGGGGGAGCAGAAGTGTGATTCAGGAACAGCGAGTTGAAGCTGGATCTCCCTGATCCATTCCAACCTTAAATTGCTTTGCTCACCTTGATGGCCTGTATTAGAGGAAAACACTGGAACATCAGGCAGCTCCCAATGTCATCTGCTTTGTTAGATGGTCCTTGTCTTAGAGGTCCTCTGGCCTGCTTGCTCACCCATCTCTCATTTGCATCAAAGGAGGACTGAAGGACAAGATGAAGAAGCTTTCCTGAAAGGTGAGTTAAAGCACGGAGGCAATTGCTGGGGATGGGTATAGGCATGTTGGGGAAGCACGACATTCATATTTTTCTTTAAGGTTAGACGAAAACTCCTCCTCTTCTCAGCTGTTGCAAGTCCTTTTCTGATTAAAGTCTGTTTTGGGCTGATGTGATTGTTCTGAAGGACTTGACCTAGTAATCAGGCAGTAGCGAGGCAGTAAACACCTGCACTCCATCTCTGTCCTCTGAAGAACATCTCTATTCCCCCTTTATCTCTCTCTCTGCTTCCTGAGAAACTTCTGGTGTTATTACTTAGACCCACAAATGGAGAACAGGGCTCTGTTAAAAGACAAAAATCAAAATTGAAAGCAGAAACTTGTGATTCAAAGCAAGGTGCTATCTCACAGGTACTCACTGAACAACCCCTGCTCTTTTCAAAGGCATGATGGGGACCTACTTATCACATATGGTCAGTAAGGAATCTCCTAAGACTTGTGAATTTTAGGAGATCCTCAGTACGGCCACTTCTTTCCACCAATGCAGCAGCCAATGACATTGCTCTGTGCCAGTGAATTCTTGTGCCACACGGCGCTGAAATTCAAATGGCTGGTGCAAGATGACTTGAATGGATGCCAAGTAACTGAGGATATTACTGCCTTCCCAGGGGTGAAGTGACAATGTTGTCAACTCCTCAGAAAAGAGGAACACGTGTCATTCATCAGCCACATTTGAGCTGCTTCAGGGACAACATCAGTGTACCACAGTGGAAATCTCGTCTTTTACAGGAGATGTGCATCTGAGTCCTCAAGAAGTAGGACAGAGGGAAGCAGAAAGACTGTGTGCAGGAGTGTACATGAGAGAGGAGCTGGGGGATTGAAAACTTCTGAGGATATATGCTTAGCTCACATGGTAACAGGTAACGGTTAATGTCCTTCCTGCAGAAACACAGTCAGAAATGCTGTTGCCAAGAAAGAGATGGGAAGGCCTCCAAAAAAATGAAGAAGCCTGAAGAAGCTCCTAAGGATGCCTATACAGAATTTTGTGGTAACCTAAATTGTTTTGCATTACTTTTGCTAAGTGCATATTTTGTATGAAGCAAATTCTCAAAATTGTTTAGTTTAAATGTCTTTAAGTATTTTCTCTCTGTTCACAGATAAAAGATGAAGAAAGAACACTGCCAAATGTAATGTTAGTAATCTCCTGAGATTTTAGTGTCCTACTTTATAAATATTCTGTATCCACAGGCAGATTTCTTCCAAAGAATGTGTACCTAGGGCTAAAGTTCACATTATGAAAATTTATGTTGGAAGGGATCTTCTGAGATCATCTAGTTAGGGTTTCCAATCTGTCTTAGCTGAAGGAGAAGATATGAACATGTGCCACACCTAACCCAAGAGCCAGCAGGAAGAAGAGCCCTTTCCTTGGACTCTGAACACATGACACTCCGGGCAGGCTTCTGACCTCTGCCACAGGTAGGAAACTCCTATCCTGAGGCTCCCAGCAGAGTTTAGGTTCAAGATATCCACCCAAAAGTTAGGCTCTACCAAGGGTTGTGTGACCCTGTGAGTTCGCTGGCAAGAGTCACCAATTCCCATGGGACTTTTAAGAGCAGAAGTTTAAAGACCGGTACGATTAGCCAGCAAAGCAAAATGGGTGACAGTGGTGAATACACATTGAAGTAATGAACCTAAAGGCCAAATTATCCCTGCCGATGGTCTGTTCTCTAGCCAATACAATTGCTTTAGCTTCAGCTGTAAATACTGCGTAGCCCATTTAAGAAAACTGGAACAGACCTAAGGTGATGGTGAACAGCTTGCTTAAGTCATTTAACTGGAATGTGGCTTACACCCTTGCTCAGCTCTGGAAGACCCTGGGGCAGAATGCCATGGCATTTTTAAAGTTCCCTTGGCAGAAACACAGGTTCCCCAGGCAACAGTGATGTACCACAAAAACACTTCTAAAGCACTGTTGCCCGTTGAGTGCCTTCTCAAAGGGGTGATCTCTTACAGACTCATCTCTAACTAAAGGCAGTGTCAGGTGTGAGCGTGGAAAACTTGAAGGCTACAGAGGGAGTCTCCAACAGCACAGATCCTTTGTCTGCAAAAAGGCCAGTCTGGTTTACATCTCTGTGAGGACACACAGAGATGTTAGATGTTAGTGGAAGGATTCTTTCTGCCTTGTCCTTTTGTGTACTACATTTTTAATGCGTATTACCTGTGTTGTTGCTTGGTTACTCTCAAACAATCCATTGCAGTTTTTAGAAATACATTTATTGCCTTGACATCCACTCTTTCCTCAAAAAGAAGCACTCAAGGAAGCAGTGCTTGGCAACACAGATCTGGACGCTGATGGTTTCTAGCACCATGCAGAACTCACTGACCTGTTTCCCAAGCCTTTAGCTGCCATATCTCCTATGTAAGAACAGCAGTAGAGACTACTCTGTCCTGTCTGAACAGCCCCAGAATTATTCCAAAGCAAGTCTGATGAGAAAAGACCTATTATGCACTCAGAATTGCCAGTGTCTACATGGATGGACAAATAAACCATGAAGTAGGAACTCTGGAATAAAACACCATGAAACACTATCAGAACACTAATGACTGCATTTCTCTTCCATTTTCACTGTTGCCAACAAGTCCTCCAAATGTAAATGGATATGCAAATACATGCAAAGGATTCTAAAGTAACCAGTGCACTACTCAGAACTACAAGATGGACACTAAACATGAGTTTACACAGAGTCAAACAGCCCGTGGAGAGCACACCTCTGTGAGGTGGAGGATGGTGGTAGCTATTTGACTGGTTTTCATGTGAATCAAGTATGCTCAGGAGATGTTTCTGGACCAGCATCCAGACTGATTTTCACATCCACACAACATTGTACGGATTGCAAACCCTGAACTGAACACTGACCCAGTCTCTTTGATGGCTGGTAACTGAGGATTAGGCACCCATCTACAGAAATCTGGAAGATTTTGCAGGTGGCTTGGAAGTCAAGGCACCATTTGGAGTTGGAAAAGAAAGCTGTCGTGTACACATAAACTTCACCTTTGTAGCTGAAGAGGAATAAGAGAGATCTTGGACTGGGGAAGATGCTCATCTTTAACACACTTATAAAGTGTGAGCTCAAAACCAAAGCATTGATTTTCTGTGAGAAACATCTGAGAATAAAAATTTGAAGCTTAGACTTCTGTATCTTGTGCTTAGTCTTGTCTCAAGTGGGAATGATCATGGAGGGCAGTAAACAGAAGTCTTACAGACAAAGAGCCAGGTGTCCTGGAAAGAAAAGATCCCTGAGGTCAAAAAAACCCCAAAACAACAAGACCCAAATATGAAAGGGTCTGTAGCTGAAAAAGGGAATACAAAAGGATGAAAGAGATATCATTTTTCTAAGCAGCCAGAGAATAATGCACATTTTTTGCTCAGAAGTTTTGAAGCCAGCCAGGCCCAGATCCCTGGTGACACAGAAAATTTTTTTCACTAGTGTCTTCTAGCTTGCATTCATTAAAGACAGTGAATGGATGAACAGAACTGCCTCATTTATAACTCACAGCATGTGGACACCCAGGACTCCTCTACCTTATATGTTTTGACAGTGTAAATCAAAATCATCTCCTCTCAAGAGCATAAGATTAATACCTTGGCCAGTCAAATTCCTTCCTGCTGTGTGTGGACAAAGAGCAACCACTAAACCTGCACGTACGCAGAGCTTTGGGGTGTTATAACTACCCTTTTTTCTAATGCTTTAGCACCTCTGACTCTGCCAAGCAGGAACCAATTCCCTGCTCAGTCACAAATCTTGTCTACAGCTTTGGCAAGAGGGTAATCCTCAAGGCCAGCTGTCATCACTGCCTCCAGACCAGGCTGCTCACAGAGGGTTGCCTCCTGTCCTGCGCTCCAGAGCCCGGGCACAGGCACTCCCCACGGGCTCCTGTCACTGACACTTGATGAAGGGTCTCCCTCAGTGTGAACCTATGGCTCTAGGACAGGTCCACAGACCTGAGAGTCCTCCAAAAATGTAGCAGAGGCAAGTGTGACTGAGGAGTGGTTTGTGCTGGGTACAGCTGCAGCAGGGTAGGACAAAGTGGAGAGAGTTCCTGCCCTCCTCTGTGCCACAAAGGAGAACGCAGGTCACCAGGTGATATAGGCTGTGTTCAGCAGGGGCCAAAAGTCACCACTGACCTATATCCCCTTCTGCCTAGGTCTCCCTCGAAAGCTCTCCCACAAGAGCTCACCATCTCCCTCTTCCATTTGCCCAGTCCTTGACTGGAGACCAGACAGCCATGGCCTGCAGAGGCACAGCTTTCCCAGTCTCCATGAGCCTCCAGAAGCTGGGTGTCTTGCTCCAACTGACCAGACACATCACAGGGAGTCACAGTGGCTGCCCAGGGCCATACATCAAATAGTACCTAGAAGACACCATCCAAGATAATTGTGCAAGAATAAAAAATTTATTCTGTCTTGAAGAGCACAGCTAGAAATCCTTTACCAAAGAAGTTGTCGGACAGAGATGATGCTTAACTCCACCCATATGCGAGGGCATCTGCTCCTGGGTGCCCAGGAAATGTGCCTGTGTTGCCAGGAGCTGGCTGCAGTCATGATCAACAGCTTTGAAGGGCAAGTGGCCATGCAGGGAGCTTGGCTGGCCCAGGCTGGCAGATGAGGAGGCTCAGGTTTCTTTGGAGAGCAACTAAAAATATCAGAGCAGACTCTGTGAACAAAACTAAGAAAGCCAAGAAGTCTGACAACATTTCAAAGACCACTGTTATGGATGTACAAGATTTGGCTTCAGTGTTTCAAGAGTAAGGCAGACTCTGGTACATGAATAGGACAATGTGAAGCAAAAACTTAACGGGATTATTTTTGAAGTATTGCAATGCTTTGAATTCTCACTTCCTCATCTTACCAAAACTGTAAATCACTCAGTTAGTGTAATAAGAAGAGCCATAATAGTATGAAAAGTGGAGTTTTTTAAAACATTATTTTATTTATAATAATAATACTACTTCAAAAGATTAGATTATTATTGAGCTTTATTATTATTTATATTAATGAAAGCTGAGGCACAGAGGCATGAAGACCCAAATCAGACCCATTGCTATTATTGAGTGAAAGACTCTGCCCTATGACTGATGTTTCAGAGCATCATAAGAGGCTTGATGAGGGTGTGCACGTGCACACAGGGAGGGAGCCTTTCCAACAAGCTGTCTGAAATTTGGGAGGCACATGTGAACATCTGTCATGTGCAGATCTGCAGCCCAGCTAGGCTTTTTTTCTCGGACTGGTTTTGCGACCAAGGAACAGTTGCTGAGCAGCCCCTCCTGGTAGAAATGAATTACTGCTTTTCCAGAGGAATTTGAATTCAAAGCATTTAATTCCAGCTACAGTCACTGCAACTAAGTTGTTCTCTAACACTCTACCATACTGTCAGTGAAAATCTGAAGGGATTGAAAAATACACTCTAGAAAATCATCTGTTAAGCTGAATTCTGGTTAAGATTCAAAAGTGCCACTTCATAAAGCAGGTATCTGAGAAGATGAATCATCCTTTGCTTTAAACGGTTCATGACCTTCAATGTGTCACACACCACACGCTGCTGTGAATTTCAGTAATTTGTATAGAAATCGAAACCCATTTTCAAGCAAACACTTAAGGACATTTTCCCTTATTACGAAAACCACTTATGTGCTTACATGTATTGCTAACTCCCATTGACTTCTGTTCAACTGTTCTGCTAAATCTAAACATCAGATAAGATTACTCACAGTCAAGCTTAACAGTTTGGGAGTTTAACCATGTAGAAATAACAGTAGCACATAAAATGCACTTTCTAAATCACCTGTGGTGTAGGTAAAGCAAGTTACATATTCTAATGTTATTGAGTGTTTACCAGTCTCCACACTACCCCCTGAGCTACTGGCAGAATCTGACATTTAGACCAATTACACCACTATCACAATTGGCATAAAAACTGCATTGGTGTCATCTCACCGAGACAGCACAGCATTATTTATCCCAGCACAAATGGAGATGCAGGCAGAATAAAAAGCATTGTTGCGAGATGCTGAGTACCAAGCCTTTTTCTACTAAACTATTGTAGCAAAAGAAATACAAAGAAAAGAGATCATATCATGCAAGATTTTGTCAAGGCCAATGCATATACTTTAACACAAATAAACACACAAATATCAGTGTTGACTTGTAAACATCACAATTAGAGAACAGCAAGATAATGAGAGGCCTTACATTTCATAAAAAGAGAAGAAAAGGAGGAAAAGAGATTTTTTAATTGTGCTTTGGTGAACAGAGAATCCACATCTGAGAATGAGTTTGATAAACAAATGTCAGACTGTATTACCAAAAGCAGTAATAAGTCATATCCTTGCAACAACAGATAACAACAGTTCCAAGTGTCCATAGGCAGTCTGCTTACAAGTTGGTAAATTCTCTTTAATTTCTCCCAGAGAGCAAATTAAGACAAAGGTAACTGGTCTTTGCTGAAGCCACAGTTTCCCATATATTTTTTTCAAGGACTCTGTTGGTTTATCCTTCCCCAGATGAACTTTTTCTCCACTCATTTGTTCTTTCTCCTTTAGCTGAGTCAGGACAGAGGGATCTGTAGATGTGTGATGAACTAAATCAGGAAAGTGATTCAGATTAAAACCCATTAATTATCCAGTTCCAGTTCTAATGCACCATGTAAACACAAGACCAGGTATCCTGGCACAGCTTAGGAGGCAAAGTAGAACATGGATGGAGTAGCTACTGGAAAGAGGCATGAAGGACAGCTTAAGCCACTCTGTGACCTAAATGTAATGCATAAAAAAAATACAGTACAATTTCACAGGAATTTCATAGGTATAACTTGTTCTTCTTCTCCAGTAAAATCATGGCTCCTGCCTCTTTCTTAGAGATGGTATTTTTTTGGAAATAACTGTTTTATCATCAATTCAAAGTATTTGTATACATCATTAAGATTATTAACACGTTTTTGCCAATTATAGATGTGGACAATAACATTTGTTTCTAGTAGAACAGAATCCCAACAAAAACATCATATTTGTAAAACAACCCCCCATTTCCTCACTTGCTGGGTAAAAATGAACTGCAACATCTTTTCAAATTAAGAACTGAAAAGTATCCAGAGAAAGCACAAACTTGCTATAATATTATCTTTTTAGGGTGCAGGACTCAACTTCAGTGCAGGACTCAACTCTGACATAAGGCCACAAAACAAGGTGGTTCTTTGACTAGACCAAAAGCTGGTGAGCAGGAGAAATATTTTTCTCATATTTCCTCATAATTCCCATTTTCACCATCTTCCCCTTTGACTCAGTGTCCTCTGATGGAAAATGAATTTACTAAGGGAAACCATGTCCTGAACTGTCCAAATGGCACACAAGTTTTTAGCAGCATCACACCACGTGAGTGGGAGTCAGGCCACTAAACTGCATCATGATGTGTTCCATTATCGGACAGAGTAACATCTCGCAGAGGTAATGTGGCACTGCACCATCATGATTCAAGTTATTTGACTGTAATAGAATTTTCAGTTCTCAGATATTCTTAGTGCAGTTTTCAGTCTCTTCATCCTAAATAATGCATGTAACTATTTTTAACATTGCAATACAAAGCAATTATCACTGTTCTTTGAGAAGCCATGTAGATATATACGTATTTTCTAAATAAGCATTTAGTCATTTTCTCTGTTGAAAGAGGAGCTAATTTATTGTCAGTAATTAATGCAGCTTTGGTTATGTTAAGATACATCACTTAGTTGTGAATGGCTTGAGAGACAGCACTACTTAATTTGCTGTGACTTTCCCTGGCTTCTGTGTATGACTATGACTAAGACACTTAATTTTCTTCTGTAGCAGCCACTTCCTTGTTAGCATTTTCTGTTACTACGATCAGTTTCTTCTGAAGTCATAACCTCAGCATTTCATTATGAACAACTAAAAGCTTCCTCTCTGAAAATGAGAAAATTTGGGGCAATTATTGACAAGCCTCATAAAACATTTCCTTTATCATTGCATAAAGTGCAATGTCTGTTGCTCTTTCACACAAATCTTGACTTCTGAGAATATTATTATCATAATCACAATTATAACCCATATAAGCATGTAAATTTTCCCAGCTAAAGGTACATATAATACACCTAAAATTGACCTTAGCATCAACCATAGATCTCAGTGGTAATTATCCAGCACGTTGTGTCCTGACTGACTAGAGCTCATGTGTTGTCCTCTACACAAGTAGTTTCTGTCCCACAATAGATACATGGGATGAAGTTCGATTTATAAAAGACATCATTAGTTGCCGATTTTTATGTAAACAATAACTGTTCTGAAAATACATTTCAAACAGGTTTTTTTGCACCATAGTGACAGCTGTTATTTAGGGAAACACTCTGTAGACAAATTCAAGATTTTGAAATGTCTGAGGAATGTAAATTCTTGCTGCTTGGAACCTAACACAGTGGACTTGGTCTTAGACAGAAAAGTGATGTGAAGAAGGAAACAGCTTTCAGCAAAGCAGACTCAGTCATGTGGAAGTTCCCCTGGAGACTAACCAAACTCTGTCAAAAAGCTCCCAGTTCTTTGCTTTACTCTAAGCAGGTCCTTCAATTCTCAAACAGTAAAGAATTTGAAGCAGTCTTCTCTTTCAGTTCTCTTCAAGTTCTCACTTTAGCCTTGCTATAAATAGGCAGGGACACAGTTTCAGTTTTTCAGTTCTGCTACGGGTTTCTAAAAGATTTTCAAGCAACTGAGAACACAGGAGAAGGGAGGAGCAGCCTGACACCTGCCTCCATGGACACTGGTGAAAAATCAGAGTCCCAGCATCACCACATTTATTTATTTGTGCAATGCAAGATTGAAACAGATTTATATATTTTTAAACAAGAATAGGACAAAAACAATTTGGATTTTGCTGTAAAATCAAGGTGTACTGAGAAGCTGGTTTTGCTTAGCTTTCTCTGACAGTTTAGACTTTCCCTTATGCACACCACAAATGGGCTGGAACAGAATCTCCTTGGAAAAGGAAAGGGGGTGATAAGAAAGAAAGGAGTAAGCCGTGTGCCTGTCACTCCCTGCACATGATGGCCTTGCCCCAGGACCCGCTGCAGAGTGCTCAGGGGTGGTTCCCTAAAGGGGGAAGCTCAGAAAGGCTCTGTTTTCCTACCAACAGAAAAAGACACTGACTGCTCTTGAAACAAACATCTCCGACCTTCCTCAGGCTGGCTGGATGCTTACACCCAGCTTCCTCGGCTTGCAGGCTCTGTTCAGGCTCACTTCACTCTGTTCTGAACTCACTTCACTGTCCTTTCTCTACATTAATTTCACTGCAGAGATGAGTTTTGCAAAATCAACAAGTATCAAGAGCTGTTACTCAGCAATGCAAAGAGGACTCCAGTGAACCTATTTGTAGAGCTACCCCTAAAATGTATAGTGAGAAAAAAAACAAACCAACCCCAAACATTTTTCAGATATTCAATGTTACTCTGAAAAATCTATTGTCTCTTTATCATGTCTGCATGGCAAGCTTAAATTCAAATGATTGCCCCGGAATAGGCGGATTGATCAAGAAATTCCGACACAAGAGCACTTACCAGCAAATCTCAGGGGTGGCAGAAATAACAAAACTGCTCAACTTTATTCATCAACCTTCCTAGCTTTTTCTGCATCTTTACAAATATCTGTTAAAACTATTCTTGGGGCTTCATGCTTAATAGGAAGCAGCATCAGTAAAAATTCAGGTCGAGGACAACAAGGCAAGATGGCCATGATGAAAATTGCATCTGAAAACCTTCTCTCTTAACGTCAGTGTGGATCTTTGCATTAAATTATACGAGAGGCTTAGGGCAACGATGTAGAGGCATTAATGGTTAATGCAGTGGGACACGCTCCCTTGTAATTGCCTCCTGTCATTGCTGCAGTGCCTGTGAGATATTGTGAAGAGACAGAGCCCAGTTTACAATCCCACGTCAACGGATCTTCTCAAACTCAGAGGTAATTTTTCTTTTTGAATGAATTGTCAAACTCCATTGTATTAACAAATTTACCTGGAGGGGCATCACCTCTGGTTGGGAAAAGGAAAAAGGGCCTTCTTGCCAATAAGTTGCAGCTCTTGGAAAAGAACAGTAGCAAAAACAGAAAACTGTGACCCGGGACAATACTTTTGGCTGGTGTAAACAGAATTCAGCATTCAAGTAAGAGGGTCTTCCTCTAATGGAATCTGTATAATTGCTCCCCCTCATTTACATTTGTTGCATTTGATCTGTCAGCTGTTCTGAGGAAAATAAGCACTCAGAGACAGAAGGAACATGAAAAAGAAGAAAAAGAGCAAACGCTATTACAAGGGATATGGAAAAGAAGAAAAAGAACAAACACTATTACAACAAAGTAATTGAAAGGCCGAGAGAAAATGGAACTTGAGCCAACAATGGAAGTCTCATGTCTAAAATAAATACTTCCAGTGCTCTAAAAGACAATTCTGGCACTGAGTACACAGAAACAGGCCCTAGTGAAGGTGAAGCACTTTATTTTATTGAATAATTCCAGGAAATGTTTCAGATCTGTTAAATATTACAAAAGAGATAAATGATGCCAGGAATTGTATCTTAAAAACTTGTATCGATTTAAATAACCTGCTTATAAAACTGAGCACTACTTTTTCCATCCTCTCATGGCATACTTTGCTGTTCTATCACTTTTCCACCCACAGTACCAAGTGTTGCACACATCTCTATTGATCACTGCCAGGTCTCCATGCTATCTGGCTTTCCATCAGCTGCAATTAATCCAGATCTGTACAATACCCAGCACAGCAAAGCATATACCCATGCTACGGTCCATCAGAAATCTCAGAGCACACCCTGTGCCATTTCATCTGCTGTAGTTCAGCTCACCCGGCCTGCACCTGCCATTCGGCCAAGGACTGCCAGTGTTGTGATGACAGTGCAGAACTGTCAAACATCCTCAAACTCACAACCTTAAGTCTCCCTCAGACTGTGTTGTACACACAGTAGGAAGCATTTTCAGACTCATCAGGGAGAAGAAGAGAAAGAGAGAAAGTCATCCTGGGAGATTCATGGAGTTGTTGGGGCCACCAACAAATCTTCAGTACCTAACAACAACCAAGTGTTGAAGTCTAAAGGTGCAAGTTAAAAGTTCCTTATGGAAACAGCTCATTTTATCTTTGTGCTTATGAGCTACAGTGGACCAAGCTCCATCTTACTGAGTTCTGTGCCGTATCTCCAAAACTGAAGTAACTTTCCTCCTGCTCTAATAGTGTCACATCTTTTTTCCTCCTTGGAGGCTTCCTTCCAATCTTCAACCTACAAGAGCCAAATTTAACACCCGTGCTCTTAATAAAGATGGAAATCAACAACAGAGCAAATAACTACACACACAAGTAAAAGCCTGAAAACAGAACTACACTACAGATATCTCACAAATCCTCATGACAAACACCTAAGAAGCTTGAACTGCTTCCTTGCCTGTGGGGCCATGAATACTTCATTGTTGCCCTTCAGTAAGTTCTGCTTTCATCTAATCACTGTTTCAGAACAAAACAGATCTGAAACCTCAGTTATCTGTCACAAAAAGGCAGCTTTATTACTTTTACAATCTCTGATAATAGAGATGGTTTAAGATACTATTTCATAGAAATATGAATTGGCAGAAAATACCCCTCTATTTAATATCACATTTCAAAGGATGCTAATAAAAATTACTAACGGGGAGAAAAAAAGGAACACTTGAGCCTGGGTCATCCTCAATTAGGAGTAGAGATCAAGGATACTAGCTCACATTGCTCTGGGTCAGTATGACTTACTGGTGGCTTTCCATAAATTCTCAGCTAGCTGGAGTGTCATCAGTGGAGTCTTAGTCTCCTCTGCTCATCTGGGGACTAACCTGGACACATCAGGATTATCCCTGGTATGCCCTAGTATTGCAAAGAGATAAAGAACTTGGATACTTTCCTTTAATCCACCATGAGGTATTGTCAAAAAAAAAAAAAAAAAAAGGCTGGGGGAAGAGGAGCTACAAAGGCTGGGAGTCAGCTTCCTTCTTAAATGAAGGGCTGCTGTTTGACAGAATATTTATCCAGCCTTATACAGTGACCACCCCTCAATTTATAACATCATTACAAAACACAGCAGAAAATTGTTTACACCTGTCACATTCTTCTGGGATCTGGCACTGGCATCAGCATTTAATATTGACCAGCACTCAGAATTCTAAGATCTCTTTTCAGATGCTTGTAACTGAACACATGTGAAGCGGGCATCAGAGAAGCATCCTGAAGGGAATTATTTTGCATTCTTCACAGGGTTGGGAAGCTAATAAAGCTTTAAAAGCCTCCACTAAATGCAGAGATAAGACATACATTCTTAGTAACTAAATGCCGCAACAGGCCTATGGGGGACACAAAATCTGATCATTCAGGTAAAGAGAGCTTTGCTGATGCACAACAGAAGTGGTTTCAGGTAATACCAGCCAGCTTAATTAATTTCCTCCCTTTTGACCTCTGTGCAATTTTAAAACTTTCTCTTTTTTAGTCAGTGTAATTTTTTTTGAGGTACAACTCTTAGCTTTAACAGTTAATTCTGGTACTTTGGGAGACTGTTTTCTGTGTCAGTTATATTCACAGGTAGAGAAAACCAACTCAAGGAACAAATTAAGATATTTATTTTTGTATTGTTACAAATTTGTGGGGGGATTTTCCATTAAATGTATTTAACAGACAACCTATTTGCACTCAGGCCTTTCAACATTTTAATACGCTAAAATATATACTTTTGGTGCCATACAAATTATGGTTAAAAATAATTCTCAAGGACATACTGAGGGGACAAGAACTTAAAGCAAAATAACTCAAGTTGAAATAGTCAATTCCCTTCAACAGTGGTTTCTATTTCATGAGATTATATTCTTTACACTAGCAAACTATATACAAACAATACCACAAAACTACTCTAAGTGCAAAAATGTAAAAAATATACACAAACATATACACAAATTGCCGTGTTTCTGTCTGAGCTACCTTACAATTAAGAAATCCAGTACAAATGCATGATTTGTATTTATGTATTTGACTTGTAATTATCTAATATTTAATTGTAAACAAGATTCAGCATGTAGAGCAACTTAAAACAGTTGTCAGAAGCTTAAATCATGAGGCCTGGAGACTGAAGAACTGTACACACTAGGATCCAAACTGACATACATATCCACATATTTTCTGACTTATATTGCAGGAGCATTTAGGGTATTTAAAAGATTTAGAAGTATTTATCTACTCTAAACAAATTCTTGGATTTCATTGTTTTACAAAATGCATACATTTCAATATTTAAAGGAAAATCAGTATCACATTTGCAGGTGTATGGATCATGTTTGGTAAGAGTGTCTTGTTCATAATCATTGAACAGCTTTTTGGTTTATTAAGAAACCTTTCTTGGCAACTCAATTAAGGAACAGTAAATGAAAGCAAGCAATGGATGTTCACTATCAACCACTTAGTGAGCAAATAGAAGCAGACACGTCCCTTAAGCACAGATGAACTCATGGGGAATTATCCAGTGAGTCACTGATGATGGTGATCATTAGGCAAGTACACATAGGGTACACTGCACTGCTAAAAACCTGCAGGATTTAGAAGAGATAGTGGAAAGCAAATGGAAGCTGCCTTTGCATGGATGTGTTGATTTGCTGCTCTCAGTCACTGCTAAGATTCTTAGCAAGAATGGTTTGTTTGTTTCACAAAAGATGGCTGACTTTTTTTCAGGTGTTTCCGAGGCACTCATCGATGTATTATTTGAAACACCTGGATATTTAAGAAAATCCAGGATGACAGTTCTGTCTATTAGGATGGTGTTGGGCTAAGTAACAGGAATAGCAGTAGTACTATTAGAGTATTTGGAGAGAATTAAACATAGTCTACGCCAGTTTACAGCCTCTACAAATATGAAAACTGCCCATATCTATAGCAACTAATTTCAGTGGAAAATTCAAGTACAACAATATTTTTGCCAATCTCCTTGTGCTAATGGAGAATACAGTAATGTTATCCATAAGCTTCTATTTCCAGGAAATATGTCCAGAGTCAAATGTCATTTTGTGTATTTTTTTAAGTGCTTGAAAACTCTTACAGTATTGAGCAGAGCATTTGATAACCCCTTCTCATACATGATACTTTTTGATTTAAAACACAAGCCATGCACTACAAGACACATTCTGCAAACTAGTCTTAATGTAAAGACTAGTTTGCTAAGTTTTGTGATTTTTTTTTTAGTTTTTTTATACATTTCAAACACTGCAACAATGCAGAATATACACCCAAAAATTGAAAAACTATTTCCAAAATAAAATGTTGAAAAAAATTTAGAATCAGTTTCACTGAAAAGGCTCGATAAAGTGCAAGCAGTAAATGAGAGGGTTTACATAGTGAAAAGTGAGGTTTAATAAATTTGTACAATCTGTATTGCTGACAATGAGAGACACGCTATAAAAATGTTTTACCTTGACATCATGCCCTCATATAAAAATATATTCTAATTGCCTTGCAGTACAATCAGACCTTGACAGAATTGAAAAAGAAAAGAACACTGAAATGCCACCACTCGTTTTCAGCAGTGTCTAAAAGGAAGAAAATATGTAGATTTATGCTACTGCAGTGTACTCTAATTAAGTAGATAAACTGGATTAGCTATTTACTCGTACTAGCTAATTACTAGTATAGTAATTGCCAATGAAAAAGATGCATTGCTACTTACTTGCATTGACTCACCACCACTTCTTGAGAAGGCATTCAGGAGGTGCCACATTGCAAACATGGAACGCATTCCTGTGTAAAATTCTCATGCTTTGAGCTCTCACTAAAGCAGAGCTCTCTAATTACTGAACAGAAGTATGCACTACAGTAAGTACTTTTACATCAGAAAATATTTATGTTATTAAATCTGCAGGTATTTTTCCTCTCAAAAGCATCTCCTCCTGCTTGCAGCAAGTAATTTAACTGAAATAACCAGGTCTTCAAAGTGTACTACAACTTCAATGATTCCAATGAATTGAAACAAGACTTTATATCACCTGTCACCCTATACAGGAATTTGTTTTTACCTGGAGCTTTGTTTTATGAAAAATAATAAAGCAGACTGCAGAAGTCTTCCCAACAGAGGGGACATTTTCAAATCATTTACTGTCAAGCCAGATTCTTTGGTGTTCAGGAATAGCTATTGTAGTATCAGCATGAACAAGCAGCAATTATTTTCCTTCATACACTCCTGTTTCTCCCATAAGGCCCATCAGCAAAGTTTCTGCTAGTGGCAGGTATTAAACGAAGGGAGGGAAAATGCTTCCTCATCACCCTTTGATACTGAAGTCTGATCAATAACATCTGATGTCCCCCTTTCAGTGGGGATTTTCCACACAGCATATGGGCAGGATTTCCGCTTATGACTAGCACAGAATTATGACAAACTTACTTACTGGCCAGTCATTCAAAGTTTAGCCTACTGAAATTCAAAAGGAGTATTTTTCTATTCAAAAGAATCTTTACTTTTTATTCTCCAGTTTTTGCTAATACAAGACAAAAGAAGTTCATTATTGCACATCTATTGCCAAGACTTTTAACTGCCCCAAAATGGTGCAATGTCAGGTGCTTAATAAAGCTCTGTGGAGACCCTGGTCACCTACTAAATGGTAAATAATGTCAGTACCAACTTTGATTTTTGACGTTTTGCTGTCCTTTTTTTAAAACCTTTCACCCATTCCCAGTTTCAATTAAAGGACCCCAAATGCTCACTGTCAAATAATGATGACACACAATCTAAATTAAGAATACCATGTGAGAGCAGCAACTTTGCAACAATATGAACTTTAAATAAAAGCAGATTACTAAAATAAAGTCAGTAGAGTCTTTTAACTAAGAAATTATGAAATAATGTTTTTACTTATGATTTTTCATTCTTACAAAGAACTGTTGGCAACAATTATAATTAATTGTTTTCCTGAAGAGTAGATATTTTTAGCATTATAATTAGTGTAACAGAAGACAAAAAAGTTTTTACATATAATGAATTTAAATAAATTTAAGACACTTTTCTGTAGGATCATCATCAAATGATACTCTTTTCAGTAATTTGTGTAAGCTTCTAAACCACATAAAGGATAATGCACATTACATTTTATTCACACTATAAAAAAAGCACAATATACAGGCCATATCCTTTAAAGTGCAACACAACAGAACATTTCTGCAACATTCAGGTTCTTCAAAAACCCACAAAAGTAGGTATTTAATATTTAGGAACAATTTCTGTTCGTAGGTGTATTGACACTGAATCTAAACTCTGAATTGTTATCAAGCTTGTCCTTGCTGTAAGTGCCACGCTAAAAGCGATGCTTATGGCCACTAAACAGTATTATCTTATCTGCTTCCATATTAGACAGCCTCATGTCTCACGTCCACAATGAAAGCTTTTATCCTTTAGTCAGTGAAAAGCATCTGCAGAGCCCTTTATTGAAGGCAGTTCCTTGACTATGCTCAGAAAACCTCTTAAGTCCACTTAGCTTCACTGTACAGGCTACTGCTTCAGATGTCAAATCTACCAAGAAAAATATGGTAAATGGAACAGAGCAAGCATGTCTCTGAGTTGGCAGCGCATGCTTCACTATGTTTGGCACTATCTACCAAATGTATTGGTAACACACAGCATAAGCATGTACCAATTTGCTTTTCACTTCATAAATATTTTTGGTTGGATGTTTTGCTAATAACAGTTGGAAAACCTCATTTGTTCCTGAGATGAACATGACAAAACAAAGTGAGCTCCATCTAAAGCTGCCAACAGGACATTCTTCTGCATTTCCAGCCTTGCTACCTGCCTGCTGAGCCAGATTTACAACCTCAATCCTCCCCAAGGCGCCACTTCTGAGACTCTTCTTGACGCACATCTGGCCTGATCTGGTTTCTCATTCCACCCAGAACGTTTGAGGTTGCCTCTGTTGCAACGATGAAAGGTTTCACCACGGTTGGTGGGATTTGGCGGAGGACTCCTCCTACTGCTCCAGTGACTCCTCTGTTCTCATGCTCACGAGCAGCGGTCTCATAGATGGTTTGGGCTGTGTCCGTAATCCCCTTTCAGAAAATAAACGAAATCAGTTACACTGAAAAAGAAAAAGCATCCTCTCCTAGTTTTAAGGGAAATGTTAAACTGCTCAGCATTTTTCTTCTTGGAGATTTGTATTATAACTGTACTAAAACAATACTGATCTAAATATGTTTTAGTTCTTCTAATGAGGCTTAAAATAACACTCCTATGAACTTAGAGATGCAAATATTTCATGCAACTTCTGGTGGCACAACTCGCACATAAGGGAAGAAGCTGTGGGGTACTGTGAACTATTGAAAAAATGACAAAATGCACTGGAAACTCAGCTGACACCTTATTTCACAGACACTATATAAGGTGCAACTAACAAAGTACAACACAAAATACAACAAAATCAGGCTGGCATTCTAATTTATAATACAATGTCATAGTAGAGGAAGGTTTCACTTCTCTTAAATCCTGCGTTATGTTTAAACACTACCTCCCTCAGAATTAAGAGTAACTGCAAAGGAGGTCGAGCAGAAAGGGAAAGGAAGGATGGATGACACAGCACAGGAAATCAAGTTTACGTGACTCAGAATAATTGTAAACCAACCCAACCGCAAAGCACTCAAGTCCTGTTCAACTCATCTGCATGACATCTTAGCTTTTTTCTGCTTTTTCCATTCTAGATTTCTGTTAGTTTATGATGATTGATGAAGTCTTGTTCAAAGCTGAAACCTCCTCCTCCATTTGGCCAGCCTAAACTAACATCTGTTGTTTTATTCGCTGTTTTAGGAAATAATTCTTAACTTTGGTTCCCACCAATTGCTTCTGCACTCACCTCTTTCACGACACTGTACGCTTTGGCTACACCCTCCCGCAGGTCGACCGGCTGATGAGCCAAGCGGTGGCGAGGGAAGCGTTTGATCTTTTTTGCTTCAATAAAGGTAGGCCCTGGCGATACCATGTCATAAGCAGTTTCTGCAGCTGCCTGCACATGAGGAGCAAATGCAAAACATGTAAGTGTTATAGCAGCCAATCACAAATTTAAACTACTAATAGGGTGATGGCACTGAAATAAAAGAATTATTATTCTACAAATAATATTCATTTGCATCAGATTAAGGTTTTGTACAAGAACTTCTGGAATGTGCAGCTCTAACTACACATTAATTCCATAATGAAGGAATGAATGTTGTAGGTTTGGGTGGGGTTTTCTCCCCTCCTAATTGTTGTCTCTTCAAAGGCATCCTCTAAACTGAATAAAATGCTCAAGATAGAAACTGAACATTTGATCAATGATATTTCTTACAAACACACATATAATCCCACTTGTGATTAATAGCACTGTTTTTTTGACTATATATGTTCAAGCTTAGGAGCATATACTATTTTTGCAACATTAGGTGGTAAAAGTGTATTTTCATTAATATTTCATATATTTTATATTAAGAAACATAAATTATTAACACTTTAATCCAAGATTACCTTAGGGTTAAATCCAGGAAGCTTTATAGACTTTGTGTAGATCTACAGAAATAGTACTTGTTTGGGTGTTTTAAAAAAAGGTGAGAATCTACTACTGGGTAATACACATGCACAAAGAACTCATCTTTCTCAATATCAGTGATTTTTTAGTGAAGCTGAACATTTTTGTATTAAATTGTACATTGTAATATATTAAAGATATTAAGAAACAAGCAGCACCTTGTGTGTTCAGCAGTATTTTAACACAATTTTCTAACCACTGCATTTGATGCCATAGCTCTCACCTCACAGACTGGTGCAAGCTTTGCCTAGTCTCTGCTCTCCTATTTATACAGCTACCTTTTTTTTTTTTTTAATACATCCTTCCAACCTTAAATCTATAGCATTAAGATATTAGCTTAATCCAGAGCACTTACTGGCCACACCTCTCATTTTACATCTAACTTCAGAAGTAATACACTCTACCTGTATAGTCTGAACCATTCTGTTCGTCAGCTCCAGTGCTGCCATCGCAGTGGAAGTACCAAAAGAAGCTGCTCCTCTTTGAAAGCCTCTGACAATACGACCATCCTTGCGGTACTGCTCTATTGGCAACCACACCAGGTCTTTCAGACCTTGCACTGAAAATGAAGGCACAACACCAGAGTCAGAAAGTTCTCTTAGATAAGCAGAATGCCTTGAAAGGAAGTGAAAACAAGAGTCAACATGGTTTGTGGTGGTTTTTTGAAGGGGTAGAGGTGCTGTTTGGTTTTTAAAGAAACACACTCATATGTAGCTGAATAGGAGCAAGAATTAACTTACCTAATTGCACAAGCGAATGCATAGGCCCTACTCCTCCCAAAATTCCTGGTAGCTGGTTTTTCTTTATATCGTTAAGCCATTCACTGATGGCATAGGAGAACAATTTATCCACACCTAATAAACTAAAGTAAACAGAATTATTATTTTTTTTTAAACAAACAATTCCTAATAAGATAAATGCATTCATGATTCATTGAAGCAAAAGATGCCATTTAAACAAAAGGAAAGCTTTTTCAAGTGTCATCTTTTGCTGCTGTTGGCTAAGCTAAGCATTTCAAATGTATATACTTCATAAAACAAACTCAAAACTGTATAATCGCATCCAGTTCCATAGGAAGTGAACATAAAACTAAAATTAAGAGTTCATCACCAAGATTAGCACATATATTAAATTCTGTTCTGAATTAGAATTTCTTCTTGAATTATATATATATTTCAAAAAAACCTAGAATCAAGAAATATTTGTAAAGTCAAAAAGCATTTTGGATTTTAGAAGGGCATCTTAGAAAATTTGCTTTGCATTTGCAATGTTCAGTTATTCCCCATAAACTTGTTCAATTTGCAACAGCAATGTTGATCTACATTTTGATAAACTTACCCATGTCTGTAACAAAGCCTCTTCAGCTTTAATTCTGAGCAGTTCAACTGAGCAAGCCCAATAAGAATCCCAGCTAGTGTTCCCTGTAAGCGAAATATTTTGTTATCACATAAATTTACTCAACCCGTACAACCTGTGAGAAATAATTTCATCCTCTCAACTCTTACTCACAGGTATTTTGTCTAAACATTCTCCCCCAGTCTCCCAAATGATACCTGTTACAATGCTATGAATCATGTTACATGGAAACTTGCAAAACTGGAAACTTGGCTTAACCTGCTACTGTAAGAAAAACATCTGGATACAAGAGGGCTTCTTCAGAAATAATAAGACATAATAAATTATGTAAACATAGCTCTGGCTTTAGTGTGTTCCAGGCATTCTAAAGCTACCACATTTCATGTTTTGATTCCTGATAGCCAGGCAAATTCAACAAGTTGCTGCTTTCACTTTCCCATATTTTCTTACTGATTTGCCATGCCAAAGTACAAGTCTTGCTGTGCAAACAGGATTTTTTGATGTCTGCTTCTAAACTCAGTGTGATAAAGAATGCATATTTTAGCAAGAACCATGAGCATTTTTTTCATCTGTAATAGATTCTGCCATTGCCACCGAGGCCCATATGTTACCAGGAAAGGAACCAAGGAGAACAAACAACAATATTTTACTCTGGCATTAATGAGGAAAAAGTAAAATAAAATGCACGATTCTGGCATCAGACAGTGGTGTCATACTTTGAGGGGCACTGCAGCTCTACGCTATGATTTCAAGCCAATCATTAAGCTCATAAATGTGACAATCAAGTTCCAGCCTGAGTTAATCATATGTGGGGGATCCACCTCCAAGTTTTCCAATTAAAAGCACAACAAAGCTTTACTGAAACTAAGGGGGGAAAAAAGTGTTCTAGATTTGTCATGATCACATCCTTAATGAGTAGTGACCACAAAAATATACCCCCAGTAATGGGGAGCAGGGAGGGGAAAGCAAAACAACATCAGATTTTTGTTCTAGAGCATCAGCATTATACACAAACCTGATCCATTGATACATGCTTGCCGTGGTAATCAAGCCGTATTGGAACTTCTGAGGTAAAGCGAAATTCTCTGGGACATACAAAGAAAATATTATAGTGAGAAACATGAAAATAAAATTAACCTTCCAAAAAGAAACTCATGGCTTCCAATCCTCCTGGAGTAGGATGTCATACCCTTTTTTGTAAACCATAAATCCTTTAGTTACTGTGTTAGTACTTCAGAATTAATTTACAAAATACAGTGGCAAATTCAGCTTTTCTTGGTTTATTCACATCTAGTTCAGATTAGCATTTGTAATAAATTTAACAGTCCTCCAAATGTGCTACTAATCCTGCAAGCGAGCATCTCTATGTCAAAACAAACAAACAAACAAACACCCACAAAATGATGGTTCTGTGGGCAAAATTTAGTCCTGCAAGTGGACCTTGATAAAAAATTCTGTTGGTAATGTATGTGGCAAAATAGAACCACAGCTATTACAATTTAGCTCTGCACTGCTTACCACAGCACACATCTATTGCTAGGGGCACTTATGATCTGAATGCACATGAAAAAACTTCTGCATAACAAGCTACAATTTTCATAGTCACTTCTCAGTCAGGGCTACATTAGAGTTTCTCTTGTGATATTTTAATTCCGTACCTCTCTTCCACGACATCCTTATATGCTCTTCCTTTATATACTCTCATCTCTGATTATATTTGATCTAATTTATAGTTAGAGGTAAGAGTACAAACACTGCTCTTTTTATGCATTTGTAAAACATCTCGTTACTGGTTCCGTATGTGGTGGAGATTTAATTTTTATTTCCTTGTGCACAGTAGTGTGCAAAAGTTAATAAAAATCATTGGTGAACTTCCAGTGATAGAAACAAATATATTTGCTTTCCACAACCAGCCAGTAAACAAACAAACAAAAAAAAATGCACCTTGCCCTAAGGTCTGAATAGTTTACCACCATGCTTTCTTAAAACATTCAGCAGAATAGCTATGTGTCACTTGAAATTTTGTAACAAAAGTTTACCTGAAAAATACTGGCTGATCACTGTATGATGTCGTTTCTTGTGAGAAATGATCATCATCTCCATTAACCACATCCATAGAATCAATGCTGCCATTTTCATTTGCTTGCTTGTGTGATGAAAAAGAAATGACTGGACTTGGTTCCTTAAGGCTGCTGACATGCCTGGGCAAACTACACGTAACTTCAGCACCAGGAGACTTTTTAACTAAGAAAAGAAGCCATACACAGTAAAGTGACTCATATTTTTCACAGTGATTACAGAAAGATTGTATTTAAACAATTACTGTGTCCTTAGTAAGTTCTAATGCTCATTAGCAGGAATTACTAGCAGGGCAATATTTAGATTCTCTTAGTTATTAATAAAAACTATTACATGCAGCTTATGTTGAGGTTTGTGCATCAGCATAAATAATGCATCTGGTTCTAATGGCAGTATTGCACAGGGCTTCATCACCGATGCATTTCAGCATGACATCTCAACAGAAATAGGTAAAGTACAGCTGCTAACAAATGCCCAAATATAGTTAATAGTGGAAATATGCTTTCCAATATATACTGCTTTTGCATCAGATAGTATAATTGATTAGAAGTACTGCTTCAACTGCATGCATACATACATCATTTAATACCTCTGGCATAAAACAGTAGGTTTGTCCAACAGCTTGAAGCTGTCTAACACAGAGTTCAAGTTTATAAATAAGCAGCACAATGTATTTGTTTTACCTACTAATAACTCCCAATAGCATACACACAGTCCTCAACTTTTTTAAAAGCTCTTATTAAATATGCTCCAATTTTGGTTAAACCTTCTATAGAATTAAGATTCCAGGTGTTGAAGACCTTTGTTCATATTTATAAAATAAAAAGCTTAAATACCTAAAGCTTCTGAGTTCTAAAAAAACCAGTCATTAATGTTAGTGCTCAAACCCCCAAACAAGTTTTTATACACACAAGATTCACATGTGAATTTATAGACACATACAAAAATTAAACGAGAAAGAAATGGCACTTTTATGTTAGTTTTTTTTAGAAATATACCTTCAGGATCTGGAGTAACTAAGAGTTCTACTTCTGTAGAAAGGCTAGTGAAAAAGTCCTTCAGGAAAAACAAGGCATCCTAATGGCAAAAAGGAAAATACAATCAAGTTAAAATAAATACAAAGACACCATTCTCTAAAAACATTACCTACTACACCAGGTCTATTTCTATACAGATATGAAACAAAAATTTTTTTTTGTTTTTGAACCTTTAACATATGCACAAACCACACAGAAATGTAAGACAGAAACCAGGAAGACCCTCTTGGCCAATGCACCTTGCTCCATATAATAGGATTCCATGATCTATCTAGCTCTGTCTTAAAAATTCAGGGTTATTTTCATCATTTCTACTTTCATTTTGGAGACGGGTCCAGAAACTAGGTGTTTTAATGGCTATAAACTTTTCTCTGATTTACAGTAGAAGGTATTTAAGTATAGTTTATGTTCTTCTCTAATACTGTCAAAGTCAATCAAATAATTACAAATCAGGTCTCATCACTGCTTCATTAAAAGTCATTAATATCTATGGTATTAATGTCTTAATAATGTCTTAAAGGTATTACATCCCAGTTTCTTTTTTGGACAGATGCATCACACTGGTGCCTTATTCATCCTATCATTGATGACAACTGGACTTTCTTTTCCATTTTTACTTCCAGCTGGCAAGAACGACAGCTTAAGTAGTAATAACAAGTATTTCTTATATGACTGCATGCAGCCCTGTGCTTCCAAAAAGCTGTAGTTAATTTCATAGAAGTTGTAAAGGTGTATTTTGTTTATGGTTCAAAAGATGAAAGACTTGAAAAAGCAGCCAAGAGGGAACACATTTCCTCCCTAGATGGCAGTATTTCCAGGCTAATTTCTAGATGAAATTATTGCAAACTAGACAGAGTTCAATTTTTCTAATAGCAAAAGGTAAACCTGGTCTCCAATGTGTGTTGAAAGAAAGAAAAGGTAGGTTATGGAAATCCTAATTATGCTCTTAAAAAACCTAAACCCCACACATCACTCTGCAGATGACAAATTAAGGAAGAAATGCTTCGACAAAGAGTAATAACTGCACTTTACATGTGCCTGCACAAACAAATATAGCTCTTACTGGTTTAGAAAAAACCCAAATGTTTCTTGAATATATCAAAAACACCTTGCACAAAGCCCTGCTAAAGACAGTAAAACAATTTCTCTTCTTCCTGCCACTGCAGTTGATAGCAAGACAAAGCCTTCAAGTTATTAGAAGCATTTCTTGATTGTCAAGTGCCCTTGACTAAGATGTTGTGAACCACTTCTAGATTAATTATTAACCTTTTTCAATTAAAAACGATGAAGTCGCTTCGTGAACAAACAAAACCAGATCATTCAAGAATAAGTAGCTCTTTTTAAAAGCTGTGATTCCAAACCCTTTGAGATTATCAGAAGTTTCAGGAGGAAAATTTACTGAGAAAACAGCTTTGCCTAAAGATATTCTTAGTTTTTAAATAAAAAAATCTAGTCTTTGTATTAGCTGGAGCAGAAGGCAAGTTCTAGCATGGATATAAATGGAACAACAGAGATTCAAAGATTAAATATAAAAGGTATCACACCAAGAAAATGTAAAACACAAAATATGTACGATAGCTAGAAGTATCTGGTTAAAAGAAAGCCCAGGTATAATTAAATAAAGAAAAAATTATTTGGTTTTTTTGCACTGGCACAACCAACCTGGTCAATATTGAGGCGAAGTGGCATTAGTGAAACACGTAAACAACATTCCTGTGGGGATCTGCCAGACTCTGGACGGACATGCAGTGCTTTAACTGTCAACTGAAAAAAAACCAACACAATTATTAAATCTCAGGACACCAGCTAGGAAAAGCTTTTACTGCAAAACCTCAGTACTAGTATGACTCCACTTAGCAATTACAGTATCGAATAAAAACTTACTCTGAATGTTATAAAAAAATAAAGTTAAAAGAAACTCCCCAAAAAATTAATAAATCCTTTTTAGAACCAGTAAGACTACTGTATACCATAAAAATACAAATCTGCATGTGTAGTAAAAACTCTCATCACTGATGCAAGCAGACATTTGCTCAAAACCAAACTGTGAAAGCTACCAAAATAGTCCTGCACATCTATTTTTTTAACTGACAATCTCAAACCCATTAATACCTGGCATGCTAACATTCAAACTGACTTTTGAATTAGTCATAATATCCACAAAGAGTCAAGCAAATAACTATCAACAAATTATATTCCTTCAGTGTTCCACGAACTCATGTTTCTGCTTCTGCAAGATTAAGTGTACATAGCCCCCAAAATGATAGTTCAACCACTGTAATTGTAACGAATTAACATATTTCATAGCTATACCATGTTTGAATGTGCTTTTCTGGGCATCTCCTTACTGCAGTAGAGATAGAGAAATTTATTCATTTGTGATGTAGCTAAGCGATCTCTGATTTCCAGGTCCTGAACAATAAAAACTTGTCGTGACACCGGCTGCTCCACCAGACAGGATTCACCTTCCGCACCACCTGGAGGATACACCTCATGCTGGAATTTCACCTTTTAAAAAGGAAAGCCAGCATAATCAGTTTCATCGAAAAACAACATTTAACAGCAGAATACTTCTTTAAAAAATAAGCAAAAAACCACGAAAGCACACCACACATAAGAACTTTTAAAGCTGTCTACTGTTTTAAATTTACACAAATGATATCAAGATTTCTGAAACAATGTTTTTACATATCTAGCACCAGAAATCTTCCAATTTCTAGTTGTGTACATGTCCGTATTTTAGCATGCAAATTCAAGCCAAAACAAAAAGTCAGTATAAGATCAGGAATGAATTTCACTTTTTTTTAACATTCACTCAGCTTTTTCCTCTCAATCCTGACATCTTTCTCACCTCATGGTGAAGCCTGTACTAGGCAATCTTGCAAGTCTTGAATCCTGCACCCTCTAACACTTAAGAAAAAAGTGTTTCTTCCCTACCAACTGACTTCTCAAGTGGCTTCTTGTGGTCTTGTTCCCTTTTTCTTACTCACTTTACTCCATAAATATTCTAATTCAGTATTTTTCTTAAATTCTAAGTTATCTTCATCTGGTGACCCCTTGATGTAGCTCTCACTTCCAGCTGTGGTGACCTACAACCCATCCCCTGCTCCCCCCAAGCCCCGCCGCACCCCGGCCGGCAGCGGAACGCTGCTGAGCGCACACAGCGAGCACGGCAGCGGCCTCTGCCGGCACGGCGCCGAGTTCCAAGGCAACACCGTTTGGGACATCTTTTATTCTCCTTCATTTCTGTAAACATTACTATTAAGCCTTGTACCAAGTATGGGGAAGTAGGGAAAAAAACCTTTATGCCACTTCATGCTAACTCCAGCTCTCATTAAATATCTGCAAACTAAGAGATGGCTATAATTCTACACAGGAAGTTTTCCAGGTGGAATATTAAATGCTTCCCTTTTTCCTCTTTTTTGTTGCAATGTCATGTTTCTTCTAGAAAAGGCTACCTTAAGTATCACATTTCTGGCAAGCTTGAAGCGTTAATGGGATGAATTTTAAGTTTTGGAAATGCACACAGACTACAAAAGGCCTTTATTTTTATGTAGTGCCTTTCATGTTTATGGAAACATTTGAAAAAATCTTATTTTAAAAAGATTCTGTTATCGACCCATTAAACACGAAATATGTTTAACTCCTCACCAATACTATTCACAGCACCAGAAAAAAAGCATCTAGTTCTTATGCTAGAGCTAAGCACAACTTCAAAAACAACAGTAAGATACTTATGCCTGAAGGGTGCCAAATATGTTAGGGGAAACACAGGAACAACACTCTGATACAACTAGATGCTATTTCATATCCAGTTATCAAACTGATACACTGAGTATTCTCAACAGATCTACATCTTGCTTATTTTGTGAGAACACTTAATTTCATAACAGGTGTATCTATTCAGAATGGAACTGAAGAGAGAAAAACAAAACAGCAGCTGCAAAACTTGTTTATAATAAACAAAAACTTTTAAGAATATTGTAATGGATATCCTTCATCTTTAGAAACAAGCTTATTCAGCAAGTAAATACTATGCTAATACTAACAGTTTTTATTAAACAAATTCTACATTCATCAACATCAAAGTGATTGCTTAGATGTAGATACTGTTGAAAGAAATAGCACTGAACTCTAATGGAAAGGTGTTACCAAAGGAGTATAATACGTAAAGATATCAACACACAGAGAGTCATGGCTGTTTCTGTCATTCACCTTGCTTAATTGTATTTCCATTAGGAAGTCTGGGTTTCTTCCTCTTCCTCCACATGCTGTATTCCGTCCATGCCTTGTTGGTGTATGAGAAGGAGAACTATGGGGACTTCTGGGGAAATAAAAAGGAAAAATATGCTTTTGCAGATCAAAGTTATCCCACTGTTAATCTAAAATGAAATGCACTGTATGTAACTTACTACTATTTTAATGATATTCAAAAAAACATTGAAATTGTGTTACTGTTAACCAAATAATTTCTTTTTGTTCAAGTAATATATACCTAAGCAGAATGCTAGGTGTAGGTATCCCACCAAATTAACATTCATAAAACATTTCCTTAATTTTGGCTGTGATAATTTTACTCTTTAGTTTACATAACATCCTATAAATCTGACTCTTATGCTCCTTAAGCCATGACCTCTTTAGGAAAATTTGACTTCTAATATTACCCTGAAACAAAATTCATCCTTCCACTCCCCCCAAAAAATCAGCAAAATCAAACCCAGCTTGTCCAGGTTAAGACACAGGAAAAACACACTCTGATTTGTGAAGTTAAACTGAATAAGATTCTAGATGATCTTCAAAATCCTTTCCAACCCAAACCATTCTATGATTGATTCCTTGTGAGAAGGGAGCCATGAAGCAAGCAAGGGAGACTTGAGATTGAGCAATAAGATTACTCCAAATCAAAAGAAAATTAAGTATTTCTAAATCTTCTAAACCACATAATTAGATCAAACACTTACATGAAACTTTTAGCTGGAGAAGTTGGTGGTGCAGTCCCAAAATCCCTTCCGCCATAAAGATGCCAAATAAGAGATATTTCCTTTACAACATAGCGTACAAGAGGAACAGGAAAATGAAGGGGAGCTTTGCTTGTATCCGTTTTTTTAATAGGTTGGCTGAAATGATTTTCCTTTATAATAATTGCATCATCAACCATTATTTTTATAACTGGCTCTTCCTCTTTTTCCTAATTTAAAAAAAAAAGCATATAGCATTGAGAAGGTGATAGCATTGAGGTGAAATCTGCTGTCTTTATTGAGATGTCTAAATCTTTCCTATGAAAAGGAAAACTTTTCTGTACTGTCTTCTAAAGCTTATACAACACATGATCGGTTTAGAAATGTTTCTTATAAAGACAAAAGCATATGAAAAAAAAGTAGAAGCTGCAAAGTAGTTAAAAACAACAATAAAAAGCCCCAAACCAAAACAAAAAACTTCCCCACCCAAACTATAAACAAAACAAAATTCTAGTTGAGAGCAAACAGAAAACCACAGAAGAGCCCAGGCTACCCTATTAGCACTTTTGGAAACAAAAAAGCTCAACTATAACTGGGAAAATACAGCCTCTAATCAGGGACCCAGGAACTACTTCTGTCTATTAAGAATACCACCAGACAACATGAACACAGTGCAGAGGATAGACAGAGGCATAAAGTGACACACAAACTTTTCTCTGAGGTTTGGCAAGGATCGTAAGTCCTGAGAAACATTGAGAGTTTAGATTAAGACAGAAATGAACAAAAGATTAGAAGACATGAAAAGCTGCTGTTTTGATAAATGCTGGTTTTTTCTTAACACATTTTTTTCCTAACTATGCCATTATTGTAAGTCAAACTGACAATGATTAAACACAACTAAAATGTAGGAAAACTGCCAACACAGCTTAATGTAACATTCAGATCAGAGAACAACTACATAGTGCTGAGATATAGAAAAATCATATCTATTTGAAAATACAATCATATATATTTGAAAATACTTGCACTCATTCCTAACAGTAACAATGCATAAATTCCTTTCAATCAGAAAAACATCACTAAGCAACCATGGAAATCTATGAAATCTAATTTGTCCAAGTTTTACATAGGCTTTTCTCTAATTCAGTTTATATAAGGATTTTTTTTTTAGTAATTTTCAAAGGAACTTACAGCAACAGCAACCTTAGGTGCAAAAAGAATGCAGAAATCATCACTTTCTGCTGGAACATCTCCCATGGCCTCACTTAACAGGTGATGAGTAAATGAAGCATAAGTGGGACTTGGCTCTTGTGAGACATTTCCACTTTCATCTGGAAACAGGAAGAGATCTGAGCAAGATGGCTCCTGAGTTTGAGATTTGTCATCCAAAACCCCTGGGAGTTGAAGGAGGGTGGAGAAAAAACATGTTTCAGTGGAAAAATCCTTACAAAATATGAAAATTAAGTAAGAGTTAACTAATGTTTATTACTTCAATTATATCAAGGAAATTTGCTTATTATATCTTGAATCAATTCCTACTATGAATAAAATACAATTCTCAAGTTTCTCATTCTGGTAGTAAGACCACAGCATCAAAAACTTTCACTAGTACAGCGACTGCTCACTTTCCACCACAGAAAAGAAGACTGGACATTATGGAAATAGTAATGGAATAGAAATCTATTTGCAGTACAAAATCTTATCAAATTTAAACCTGAATTACACTCTAGCCATGATACAGAAGGCATAATCCTGCAATAAAATCAACTCTCTGCTCTATCTGCTAATTCAAAAAATTCTTCATAGCTTGAAGTTCTCCCTGTGACTCGGAACTGTACCATCTTCCTGGACTACTCTCATACACAGGAGATTGCACCACACTAACATATACTCCCACAGAATTTGGGGTCTTGAGAGAGTCCCAGAGTCAGATTTCTTCCTTGCTGCTTTCAGTACCTCAGTAATGTGTATTTGACTAGAATCTCAAGGTACTTCTGCATTATTATTATTAGAAGCAAGAATCTGTTCCATAGTTTGAAGACTTCAGACATCCTAAGTACCTGCTCCCATTCTTACTGCAGCATTTCTACATACACAAAACTTTCAATCCCACTTTCTTCCCAGAGAAGTTGTACTTTATTTGTTAGGCCTTCAGAGGATTCTTACCATTAGATTCTTGCTTCATGGCAGAAGCAGTCTGTTGAGTCTCAATTTCTTCCATTGCATCACTCATCAAATCCCGTAAAATCTGCTGCTCTGATTCAGCAAGGCCTGGTCCGTGGGAAGATGGTTGGCTAAAGGTCTCTACCTGCAGGAGAGCAACTATACATAGTTACATCTCAAAGACAACAAATGTCAAAAAAGATTTTGCTAGAACAGCTTGATGCACAGCTCTTAAACTGTGAGAAAAAACACCTTAACTTGTTAAATAGTCAAGTGATCTGAAACACCAAGCTGGATGATTCATAAAGTAGGTTAGAACATTATGGTTCAGGGTATTTAGATCATCAGAGTACATGGACATCTCGTATATGTCCTGGAATTTTCTTCTTTAGATAAGAATAAAGTACAAGAGGTAAACAGCACAAAATATTTTACAATATTTAGTGACCGAAGTAGAAAAAAACCCAAAACATTATTTTAACTCTGAAATATATTTTACATTAGATACAACCTGTTCATTTCTTTGCAGGAAATCTCATATTATTTGTAAATAGAATGGGGATTAAAATCAAAATACATCACCAAGAAGCAGAAAATTAAGTTGCTATCATTTTGCCATTCTATACCTTCATTTTTGGCTTGCTAACTCCACATTTAACTTCTGTCTTAGCGGGTGGATGTAAATCACCATAACTTGCAATATATTGTATGAGATTCATTAGTGCAGCACACGAATCAGAGCAGGTACGAATATGGATTACATCACTGGAACAGTGCAGCTCAAAACGTGGTTTAGTCTAGACAGCAACAACGAAAAGACAAGAATACACTTCAAATTACCCTAAAGTTCCATAAAAATAGTACATACACAGATGTTTTTAAATTATTTTACTTAATTAGTCAGAAAAGGAGTTTAAAAAAAATACAAGTAAACCAAAAAACCTTCCTTGATTTTAAGTATAATAAAATAATTTTCAAATCACAATCTCTCATGAAGACTTTACATTTTATTTTGTTTGTGATTAAATACTTACTCTTTCTCCATCAGAATCAGATTTCACTGCTGTAATGGTTAGTTCTAGCAGTCCCATATCCATAACACGAACATAATCTGAAATATGATAGTTAAAAAAATATTAAGACAATAAAAAACACCATATACCTATAGTTATAAAACCATTAAAAGCAGCATGAGCTGTAAAGGAATCTTTTTTATCAAAACCTTTTATATCTCTGCATTTCCTTCTTTTATGAGGATTACTTTCAGATTTCAAGTTTCAGCTACTCAAATCAAGAACTTGAATTTTTTCAATCCAAAATATCACTCCCACAACCACCATCTGTCTGCAGTGTAATCTTTTAAGATGTTTATCCTCATTCCACCTGGGTGAGTTAAGAGAAACCAAGGCACACAGAAGCAGAATGACTAAACATTCTATCAATTTGCTAGTTGAAGTGAGAGAGAACACATGCTCATATCGTACTAATCTTTCAGTGCCATGAATAACTTACTTGCCCTCTTTTGTTGTTTAAATAGAACAAGCATACTTTTACTGTGTCCCCTACTAGAGATCTTTTACCTAAGCTAAATACACACATTTGTGGGCACAAGGTTTCATTATTTCTCCAATTCATTTGTTAAATATTGATTCAAGTTCCTCAGTCCTTAAAGGCTTTTACTATTTGAATGAGAGCAATCCAGTTGGTATGATTCTTTTCAGAACCTAGAACTTTGTGGCATATAGCACCTTTCAAGTTCAACTATTTAGAATATATATCTCATGAGATCTCGTACCTATGAAAATTTCTTTCCATGAAACTCCGGATTTTTAAAAATATGCATTTTCAAATACCCGTTATTAAACTGTAACAAGATAGTAGAGGAATTGCAAGATGCTTTCCTCTGACATACTTCAGAATCCACAAATCCAAACCCAAGCACTCAGATTTTTATCAACATTTCACTATTCTCTCATACTCAACTTGCTGCTCCTTATCTCCTCAGACCTCTTCTTCAATAACCTTTATATATGCAGAATAAACCTGTAATTTTCTTTCTTTAGGCTCTGCAATTGATTAGACATCTCTAAAGCATCCTTACCTCTATGGAGGTTCACCGTAACAGTGTTGCACTTGTCAGACAAATGCAAAGCAGCTTCATCTAAAATTATCCTAAGAGACAAAAACAAGATGAAATAAAAATGCTAGAGAAATGCTGTGCAATTAGTAAGTCAAAAGAAATTAGTACATAAAAAAATATTTAAAAACACAAATATACCTAGCATAACTTAAATCCAAACTCTTCACTTTAACCTTTCATAATTTTCAAATCCACTGGCAATTAACCACTGTAAGATATTTTCCCCATTGTTAATTGCATATTTCTTACATTTCAATTTATATATTTGATCCTTCCTAGAATAAGAAATAATACCTTAACCCTTAACACTTATTTCTATTTTTGTCTTTTTCTCTTCTTTGAAACATTTGTTTCAAAGGTCAATTAAAAGGTTTTATTAATAAAAAACAATCAACTTGGTAGATAGTTCACTACAGAACAGGTATAACAGAATGAATATTCAACTGAAGTTGCAAGAAAAATTATTAGAAGTTACAGATATGTTCATTAGTCACTAAATATTCAATTAATTAATATACTGTCTCCAAGTAACAAATTATAAGGAATCTTAAGGTTTTACTAATTCATAAAATAGACATAACTTCATTTCAGGGCATTCCATTCTTATTAAAAATGCAGAATTGCTTGTTGTTAAAGGAAGAAATCAAACGAAAAAGTATAAATAAAGAAAATTATTTAACCTAATAAAACAGAAGGACTACACGTGAGCAAAGTGTATTTCACAAGATGGAAACAAGTGTGATCATTTACACAACATGAATGCTTCTGCGGTCAAAAAAGCAGACAGGCATTACAAGTTTTACAGGAGCTTACATGATTTACAATCATTTAAATCATACCTGAGAGTAGAAGAGGATTTATCTACTGCAACACTGCTGGAAATGCTGAAAGTTTCAACAGTAAGTAGAGATCTGACTGGCAAAAACAAGGGCCTAATAACAAATAGGAAAAACAAATTAGTACTCTATACCTATCTGGAAGTTCACTCAAAGCCTTATAGATTACCTAACTCCATCTTCCCAGACCTAGGCAAGTCATATCCTACTATAAACTGCTTCCAGTTTGAGGGATTTCTGTAAAGTACTTTTTCCAAAAGAGCCTAAATAAGTATTATTTATAGTATGCAAACTCAAACATTCCTGAAGAACAAGTATATAGCTGCAGTGCCAAACGACACACTTGCATTTTACTTGCCTGTAATCAAGAGCACAACTCCACAGGTGTACATGAAAAGTTGTAATTGTAGCTGGAGGATTATATCCCAGAACAGGCTCATCAGAAATATTCAAAAAATATAAAATCTAAAAATCACAAACATATTAATACTTTAATATCTGTTAAATTAACAAACAACTACACATCACAAAAGAGAAAATCTGTAACAGGTATGACAATAAAATGTTAGATCAGTAGAAGGAAAAGGTGTGAGCAGTCGCAGATATTTAAAGATGCTTACTCAATACCTTTACAGAGAGAAGCATGGAACATAAACAAGACAAAAAAACCCCATAAAAACTGCAGCTTCAAAGGTATGAAAAAGACCAGTCCACAGACACTCAAGTGGCTCCTTGTACAAAGCCTCACAATGCATTTTTAAAACGCTGCCCAAATAGGGTCTTATTTATCCCTCTTTGTAGCTGCTATTACAGTGCTTGCATTTTCCTTGCTCTCTCTCTGAAAAGTTAACTTTTCTTGTAATGCTCTACATTGTTCAAGTTATCTTCAAGTCTTTCTTGGGGGGTGGGTGTGGGAAATATGCTCAGAACCATGTGCACATTCATTGTATAAACAGCTTTTTCATGTACTGCCACATAAAACGAACTCCTATCCTCCTCTATAAGATCTGTCATAGTTCCCTCTCAAATATGTTACACTATAAAAGTTCTTCTTAAAATATTCCAAGCTTGCAGTATACCATCACTGCTAGTCTTTCCATGTTTTCTTCTCACTACCTCTTTGGACAATTTTTTATTTGATCCCTCCCCCTCCAAAAAAGATTGCCTGTGATGAACTTGGGAATGTTACTTAGGAAAAACATCACAGAGTAAAGAAGCGACATGGTGTAAAGCAGGCGACACAAACCCACAGGAATATAATGCTGAGGAGAAAATAACTCCACAGCAGAGTCCAAAGCCCCAAGTTCAGCTCCACACAGTTATACAGTAATGTGAAATTAATGCATGTGAAAATAAGCATATCATACAGACTGGAGGATAAACAGGAGAAGCTTGAGTGCCAAGGGTTACTATCTGTAATCCCGTATGGGGCAGGTACATGCAACTACACTGTGCTAATGGCATGTCTTGCCTCATGTGTTCACATACAGATCAAGGGGCTCCAGCCCTGCCTGCTATGCTATACCTCTGCGTCCCCACCTATGAGTACAACCCTTCTCATTCACAAGTGCTCATATAAACCGCTGCTCACTATCTCCCCAAAGTCCTCCAGCGCTGCTATTTCAGCAATACAAAACAGGAAATGTACAAATGAGAAATGAGACTTGAGGGATAAAGTGAGCAGAAGAGAAAAATGCAGAAATGCTTTCAGTCCTGCAAGTAACACATTTGCTTGTTTTGAGGGTATTTTTAACTTAAGGATTATTTACGTATTTGAATAGCATTGCACTACTGACATTTTTCATCTGAATTTGAAACAAAACCCAAAACCCAACAGAACAAAGTAAACCCCTCCCAGAGCGTCCCTGACATGTTATGGGCAGAAAGTTAGGATGATGAGAGGAACAGTACTAAATGACTAGACAAGAAATAATTTAGAAGTAAGGCTGTCATCTGTCAATGGTCTCAAAGAGAAACAAGAAAGAAAGAATAACACTTTCAAGAGCAGAGTATGGTAATAAGGAACAGACTAACACCAAGATTTTCGATCAAGATTTACTTTGACAGTTAAAGCAATGAGACAAATTGAAGATGTAGTCAAGAACATTGTAGCAACCTGACCTGTTCATGCCAGCTTAAACCCGAAGGCAGCACTCGGTGCTGAAGGGTGGCTCCTCGTAGTCCAACAGCAACCAGAAATTCCTGCACAACAAAGTTGGATGACTTGGCTTACATTGGAACACGTGTAACTATGTCACATCTAGATTACGAAACAGTGTCATCCTTCTGCTCCCAAAAATCTCCTGGTGTCTAGAAAAATCCTGCTTCCCAATATAGAAGCCCTGAATAATACAGTATCATACTTTTTGCAACAGGATAGTTTAGAAATGGCAGCTTTGTGGTGGCAGTAGGAAGGAAGGCTGACTGTACATTCACTCTGGGATTCAGCAGAAATTACCAGGAGTAGCAACCCAAAGTAGCTCACACGTGAGACAGTTGAACCTCCATAACATTTTGCTGGTCTACAGAACCCTTCTTCAGATAACTCAACCAACCTGTTTGACACCACTATGCCAGCTAAGAGGTCATCTTTCAGCCACACTAATGAATGTTATTGTCATTTACCAGTGCCGTTCCAAATAGGTAAGCAAAGGCTGCCAATTAGATGACACTGCTAGTTAACTGCAGTGTAACTCTGTATTTGTTCTTGCCCATTTTGACACCAGAGAAACTCAACAAAAGCAAATAAAAAAGGTCAACTGCCCAAAAAATGCATTCAATAAAGAAATGGTGTGATCAGCAAAGTGAAGCATTGGAAGAATTAGTAAATTAAGCTGCTGCTTAAATTTTATAATCCACCCAAAAGATTCTAACAGAAAACTATAGTTTGAAAATGAATGTCTCAGAACTGCATGGTTTCTTCATCTATAACCCTTCTAACTCCATGTCTAGATGCTTTCATATAAATTGTGATAACTATAATTTATAAAAGTACAAATAACACAAACCTTTGTATTGCTCTCTATTTTATCTGATTGGATTTTGACTGCAACAGTCAGCATACTTGGACTATCCACTCCTACACCATCTGAAGTAGTCCTACTAAGACCATCTTCTTCAGAAAAACAAATAGTAGGCTCTAACCAATGGGGACGTATTGTGCTGGGCAGTCGTACTTCAGAGGAAGGGACGACTCCATCTACCAAACCTGCAAAGAGATTTTGGAATGAATTACCAAAGCTGTTACTGATGAAGTGTTACAGAAAATCCTTTTTATGCTTAAAGCCTACAAAATTATTTTAATTACCAAAGTTAGCTATGCATGCTGACAACCAAAAACTGTGAAGGGAAGGTTATGGGTGATCCAATATTTAAAACCAGGGTTCTAGCTATAATCTTCAATGTCGCTATTAGGGATTGAGTTTTTTATTTGCCCAACAAAATGGCAAAGTTGAAATAAAGGACAGAAATCTCCTACAAATTACATGGAAAGATAGGAACATGTGTCTCCTCTTTGTTTTATGACATAGTGCCAGGCTAACTTCTAAACACACAATAACTAAGCCTTGCACTGAAACATGACTACCACTGATCCAGAGGCATCTGAGGGGGAAACCTTAAAAGGTTTAACTACATGGGGGTTTCCAGACATACGCAAACTACACAGTCACCTGTGGACTACAACTAGCTACTCAGGAAAAACACAGCAGCCACTGATAACCTGTAGCTTTTTTTTTAATTAAACAACCAATAACATGTAGGAAGTGTGTATTTTCATGGTAAAGAACAGACTGTACAGCTAATTTGCCAGAGGATCACAATATCTCTAAAGACCAGCAGTTGTCAAGGAAAGTTGGAGCTAAACTGTAACTAAACACAGTTATCATGAAGTTGCATTACTGTAGCACTTAAAAACATTAGCCATAAATTGTATCTATTGTGCCAAATGATACACTTTGAGAGAAAAGAGAAAAAAATACAGCCTTTTTCCTAAAAAGCTTCAAGCTTATTTCATTTCAAATGTAGTCCCAAAGCCACCTCAATCTCACTCCTACCTTGATGATATAAGTTGAGGCTGCTAGAATGGAGACAAACATAGTGTCTGTCCTCAAAGCCTTCATACTTAGTCACACTGAAAAGAGAACCACTGTTGAACTCAAACCAAAATTCGCCATATTTTCCTTCGAGTGTATTTCCATCATCCTGCTGAAGGAAGAATAGAAATGATAAAATTGTTTGCTGACAGTTTGCAGCATTTAGACAATCTAAACTAACACAACACTCACTACCAATACATGTTTTCCTGCTTGCATTTCAGTTATTCTCATGTGAAGCAAAGCAAACAAAATTTGCAAAATACCGTGTTGCATTACTGCCTAGTTATAGTAGTATAAAGATTACAGAATTACTGTTAAAAACACTAGCTCCTTCCAGATAAGTACATACAGCATGAAGGGGATCCACGATCAAAACAACAAAAAACTTGTTCCAGCCCCAGTGCCTCACCTTTACATCTGTGAATATTGACACTAATCCATGCGTCACATTTAGCAGAACAGACAGAAAGCTTTGTGAGTTCTTATTCTGTGAGTCAAGCTTTTTCCTTCTGCGTGAACGATAGTTTGGATCAACAGTGGAATAATATTGCAGTGTTTCTTCCTCAGATCCACTTTCATCATCTAATAGATAAAACGAAGAACAACTCATTGTCTAGCTAGTACACATATTATGCCAATAACTCACTGTTTCTCCATTGGTAATGCAATTCAATTTCACACTTATTTTACTCAATTAAACAGTAATCTACCTTTTTTTTACTTGGTTTAAGTTTTCTCATAAGTTTACAAAATCTTTCCACTAACAGCTTAATCACTTCAGCCAACTATGCTTCTAAAGCACTATAGTTCTAGATGATTTATTAAGTGTATTACCATAATGAACTGCAGATTTAAATTGACTAAAGCTGTCTTTACTGAAAGTGTTGATGAGCTGGCTGGCCACAGATAGTCCAACACCATAAGAAAGGTTTTCAAATGTTTCTACAGGAGATGGAGCTGTGGGTTCCCACAACAATAAATCATTGCTGATCCTAGGAAGAAATACATTATCATTACACAAAATACGTGTCTATATTCCCAGTCTGTATTAAGTCAGTCAAGCATAATTCCTTTGCAGACTTCATGTAACAGATTCCAGATTCCATAAACAAGATAGAGAAAATAAAGTTCAAGAGCACAAGAAACAATAATATATTCACGAGTAAAAGCAAAAAATAATGGAAGTAAATTTTATTCTGTAATTATGGTATGCACATATCAAAGTCTAACGTGTCACAGTGACACAAAAGCCTCTATAAGTAGGTATCTATTAGCTCAGTAGGTTGGAGGGGGGAGTTGAGAAACCCCTATTTTGATCACATCAATTCTCAACTAAGTTGCAGGAAACATTCATTCTTTTGATTTCAAGTGAGTGTGTCTGTCAGGGTAAAGACAGATGTGACATTCAGTACAGAAGTATTCCAACAAAATATTCAGTGGAGGGTTCTGCCTTGCCACTTTGGAAGTGAAAATACTCTGGAAGTAAAGTAATACCTATCACAGACTAAAATAGATCAGCATCTCTCTTGCATATTGCATAGCACAGTACCAATCTAGTAGTACTTTGTTGTTTTTTGAACAAACTAACAGAAATAAATGGTGAACACCCATCTGTACGTTGGGTTCACTTTCTCTACATTTTTATAAACCTTTGTGAGGCTTACAAAACTGGGTTAGGATTTTTTCCTATGACTGCCTTGCAAACTCTAGATTTTTATATGGAAAGAATAAAATTGAGCACAACAGTTTTTGAAGTATAACAATCTGTTTAAAGAAGAGATCAGAAAGATTAGAGCAAAATCAAACATTGCACAAAGATCTGAACAAAGTATTCACTGAGAGCCAAAGACTATTTAGCTTCACCTTTTCTTCACAAAATCTGCCAAACACTTTTTAGCAGACAGCTACCATGGCACAAATCAGATGCATGACACAATGGTGTCATATTAGCTTGGAAAAATATTTACATAGCACTTTATGTTTTTAAATAAACTATACAAATGAGTTCCTGCTATACCTTCTTAGACAATTGTTTTTGTCAACAGTGAACACAGAACTGAATGTACAGGTCATGATAACCAAGCAAAACAATTATACTTGCCTGTTGTAAAGTTTTTCGTAAAAGCTTTTGTTTGGTAATGTCAAGTGAATGTTTGGTAACATGAGTTCCAGTACATAATGAGAATTGCTAATTGTTTTATCCTGAAACTCAGTCATTTCAACTACATCTCCTGGCATCACCATCTGAAAGAGAAAAGAAAAAAATTCTTAAGTAAAAAAAAAAACCCAAACCCAAATCAAAACAAAACCAAAAGTGGAAACCAGAAGTTGCATGTACAGTAGTGAGAATGTACTCTCACTGTATTTGGTCTACCATAAGCCCAAAGCAATAACAAAATTTTTATAGTACCTCTTCATTTTCAAACATGACCCTACGAGAAGAAAAAGGAGAAGGCTCTGGTCTTCTAATATCACAGACATCCTTCAAAGAATGAGACCCTCCTTCTTCTTCCTCTTGAAAGTTATTATCACCTTCTTCCTCCTCAGCTGCTATCCTTTCCAGAATAGAGTGCACAGCCAGAGGGTTTATTTTCAATACAATCCTGACATTGGAGAAGTTATGCAGAACAAGCCATTAGAGATGCTTATAATGTTTATATTTATGCTCTGTCACATGTCCCCTAGTTCTACTGGCTTGCCATTAAATACACACAGACTAAACAGCTCAAAAGTCCAGGGAGTTTTTTATTAGATAATAACATATTTTATTACCCAAAGCAATACTACTAAGAAAAAAAACTAACTTATACACACAAATGCACATGGAAAAGGTACCATCAGGTGAAAGAAAAATGTTAAGTGTCTGCTTTTTTCAACTCCATCAGGTGACCATATAGGTGACCTAAGAAAAACCTAGTACTCTCTCAAAATAATGCTTGTTTCACTAGACCATTAACAGCTATTAAAAAATGCTCTACTGCATGGTATAGCTTATTACATGTAAACACTGTTAGAGAAAAATTTATTTGTGCCATTAGAAAAGAAAAAATATCCATACACTAAATTGCCACTAAATTTTATGGCAAAAAACGTACACAGCAAATTCTGTAGCAAATCTAAAATTGCCTCTTTAAACATATTATTACACGCTTCAGCTGCCAGATCCTTCTCTTCAGTAAGTCTAAAGTACTCTATTGCCTTGCATGTGATATAAGCTGCAATAATTCAGTCATAATACAATTATTCTTACTATTCTTATGGCTTATATTATTTTGAGACAAAATTCAACTAGGATGAGTTGTTTGGTATTCAGTCACGAATGCAGGAGAAAAGGTAAAGTAACAAAAAAAAGAGAAAAAGTCTCAAGTCTAATCATTTACCAAACTTTCATCGAAATTTACTTAAGTCCATGCAGAAGCCATTATACATGAAAAACCATATTGCATTATTATAAACATTGAATTTTCAGGGTTTTTTTTTTTATAAATTCTTGGGGCCTTTTCAATAGTTACATGCTCTTTCTTTGCAAATTATTTTCAAGCATTTACCACACAGGCATTCTGGATTAAAATGAGAAAAACAACAGCGCTTCATAAAAATCTAATGAATCCACATTAAAAACACGAAACTTTATTTTACCGAGGCCAGTCAAAATTGTCTGATGATGATGTTATATCTCCATCTGTGCCACCAGACACTTGAAAAAATTTTACTGGTGTTTCTGCATTATCTTCTTCAAATGAACCTGAATAGAACAGAGATTTTTTAGAAATTAACAGAGGTATGACAACTGCTAGCTTCAGGTTAGCCACTCCTCAGGTTGGAGTCTAACAAGACTAACTAGTCAATGCTACTTATTAAGCTACTTAGGCTAATTTTGTCATCTCTTCTTCCAAAAAATTAATGTTAACTTTTATAAACAAAAATTATTTCACATTATTTTCTAGCTAGCAATAGTTAGAAAATCAGATGCTTCTAATGCATAGATATCTGAATTTACATTTTTAGCATCACTATATTTTGTCACAGCCTTGATTAAGTACACAAAATGAGACAGCAGAGAAGATTGCAAATATAAACCAGTCTCATAGATTTATTACTTTGAAAGATACTAGAGGCATGAAATTATTAAAGTTTTTCAATGATAGTTATTTAGGGAATCAATCTCGGCATCACAGCACTATTAGGGTTGGAAAGGACCTCTGGATATGATCCAGCCCAACCCCTCTGCCAAGGCAGGGTCACTTAGAGCAGGTTACACATCCAAGGTGGGTTCTGAATGTCTCCAGACAGGGAGACTCCACGACCTCCCTGGGCACCTGTTCCCATGCTCAGCCACCTTCAATGTATAGAAGCTCTTCCTCATGTTAATGTGAAACTTCTTGTGTTTCAGTTTATGGCCATTGCTCCTCGTCTTGTCACTGGGCACCACTGAAAACAGCCTATCACCATCCTTTTGGTACATGTCTCTGAGATATTTATATATTTATGAGATCCCCTCTCAGTCTTCTCATTTCCAGACTGAACAGGCCCAGCTCCCACAGCCTCTCAACCTATAAGAGATGCTCCAGATTCCTCATTATCTTTGTGGCCTCTGCTGGACCCTCTCCAGTAGCTCCTTGTCTTTCTTGTACTGAGGAGCCCAGAACTGGACACAGCACTGTAGATGTGGCCTCACTAGCCCCATGCAGAGGGGAAGGATCACCTCCCTTGAACTGCTGACCACACTCTTCCCAATGCACCATAGGATACCAATCCGATGGCCCTCCTGGCCACAAGGGCACTGCCAGCTCATGGTCAACTTGTCACCCACCAATCCTCTCAGGTCCTTCTCTGCAGAGCTGCAATCTGCTAGGTCACCCCCCCACCTGTGCTGGTACTTGGTGTTCCTCCACCCCAAATACAGCATCCTACACTTGATTGTGTTGAACCTCATTAGTTTTCTCCCCACCCAATCTTCCAGCCTATAAAAGCCCCACTGAAAGGCAGCACAGCCTTCAGGTGTATCAGCCACTCCTCCCAGTTTCGGACCATCAGCAAACTTGCTGAGGATGCATTCTATCCCATGGTCCAGGAAGGGATACTTCATTTCTATACTAGACTTCTAGCTTGCCTATCTGTAGTAACCCCATACAAAAGTACAAAACTTACCCTGGGACACAGATCACAGAGATACGAGAAATTGAAACAAACCCAAGAATGCAAGCACCTATATACATTAGCCTCTCCTCCTAGTAGTATTGTTCGGACTTATGTCGGTATTTAGTACAGAACACAAAACTACAGCAGAGATATCTACTCCAAAATTCAGGTGGAAAGACACTTCCTGAGTTACTCCATATGAGAGGAGCTTTCTCTCAACTTCATAGTACATAGGAAAATAAAAAAGGACTTTTGAATATAATATTAACATTCTTACCCGTTAGCTCTTTAAAGGTAAGCTCTAATTTAACTTGTTCTGGAGTTGACCCTCCTATAAATTCAGTTTTAAATTCCAGATCTGTATATTCAAGATGAAGAATCTCCTTCTGAAGTGATTTCTTAAACCATGGTCCTCTTTCCTGATCTGACCGTAGATCAGGTATTGGGAAACGAACAGAGAGATTTAATGCTGGGGCAGTGACTTGAACTGAAATTCTACAGTTTGCAGGAGTATGTGAATCATCCAGAAAAACTTCAGTAAATGCTTTATGCTAAAAAAAAACACCAAACAACAAAAAACAAAACACAAACCACAGTGAATAAAAAAAAAATCTAAATTAAAGAAAATAGCATTGAAAGTGACTATGGAGAAAGCTTTTGATGATGTAGTATCTAAACATGAAAAAGATTATTTATATATTAAGACCAACTGCTATTGCTCTTAGAATATTCTTCTATTACTGGTGCTGTAGAGATTCTACTTAGTAGTCAAGTATTTCCAGAGATTAGCAATCTTGCAAAAAATCAGTTATTTTTACAACTTTTTTTCCTCTTAAATTGGAGAGTGAGAGTACCAAACAATACTCAGCTGCAGCTAGGAAATATTATGTCTCAGACACTTTTTTAAAAATTGCTGTGGTTGAAAAAGTAGGAATTATTATCATGTGTATTTGTCCCTTTCAGGAAGTCACGGTGTCCAGCTCCTATAACTTTCATGTCCTTCAAATTCTCCCCTTTATGCTGATCCTTGAAAAGAATCAAACTTGCAAGACAATTATAGTTATAGAAATGATTGATGTCTTACAATTTTTCAAAATAAGGATTCTCCTAAATAGTTTTGAAGGCTGATTTTTCTGTAATCAGTCAATGCAGCAATAAAATTACATGAAGATTTTTGTTGCTGTGCAGAAAATCAATCAATTGCATTAATCATTCCTCAAGTATTTTAAGAAAAGTCTTCGTGTTTAATGCTATTGTGACAACCCAAACCAAGACAAATAAGCTTCAACTTCTTTCTGTTGGTCCCAAATCACTAGAATGCAATGCATATGCTCCCCATTCTCTCTGTCACCTACCCCAAAAGCAGGTTATGCACAGCAGAGGCAACTGGGCTCATTGTGACAACTAAAGATTTCAACATAGAAGTGGAATTGTTAGCAACCCTTTATATCAGCTGCTGGAGAGCATGATGGGACAGATTAGAGATAAGAAGTCAGTCAAGATTCCTCTTTTTTGCCCAGTTCTCCTGGCTTCAAGAAGCCGAGAACTTATGCAGTTTGTGAAGCCTCTACCACTGTCTTTAGGTCTGTTATCAAGTACACAATCACTGAATGTAAAATGAGACTGTGTCAGATGGCTACTGTTTTGTGTCAGAAGTTGGAAAAAACCAAAAAATCCCCGGTCAACCAATCAAACAAAAAAACCTCTCACACTTAAAAAAAACACCTCAGCCACCACAAATCAATCAGAAGGAGCCATCTCAGGCTTACTGTCGCCCTGCCTTCCTCCTGCAAAAAACCCCAGCAAGTTTATTAAACAATTTCATTTTGAACTTACCAGACTTATGTGCTTATTGTAAGAAGCATACATGTGAGACGCCATCATCTCCACTGTAGTTAGTTTCTGGGGTTGAAGTAAGGAATTTAATCTGTCTACAATACTAATATCCAGCTCACAAAACACTGGACTTAACTTTATTTGTAATTCTGCTTTCTGTGGAACAGAACTGAGTCTCCCTTGACTACCCTGAAAAGAAAGAGAAAAAGCACTAAAATCTTCAACACAACACAGTGAAACAAATTATAATAAGTAGGAGTTAAGAACTCTCTGTTTTACAGTTAGATTTCTATTCAAATGAACCAATTTAGACAAAGGTTATTATACAGAAACTTGGTCTTTTTAATCTCCCACCTTACCTGAGGTCCTCTATTATCTAAATGCTTATAATGCAGCTGAAGGCATGGCATAGAATGAGAATCATTTCTTTCTTCAGAACGAAATGTCAGCAGCTTCAGAAAAAAAAAAATTTAAAATTCTTAATAAATAAGAAGGAAAGAGTTGCCACAGGAAAATATATTTATGATGTTTTACCTAGAACAGACAGGTAACCCCACACTGAAGTCAGCAAACAGAGCCCTATCTCAACTGTTTACTCAATCCACATATTCAGCTCCCTTACTGGATGCTTCTGACCATTAAAACAGCTGGAAAAATAATCACCATCCCAAGAAACCTTTGCATTGCTCAACCCCATTGCTTAGTTTTGGAAAACATTTACTCTAATACCCAAACCATGTTAAGCAAATAAGACAAGTAACTAACAAAGTTTGGCTACTTGGTGCTGTTCCTGTCAGGTATGACAGAAGCTGGGTTCACTATTTGAGCTCAGAACTAAAATGTAAATTTTATCTTAAAACTGTAACATATTTAAAAAACAAAAAAAATATTAAGAAACATTTAAATTACAACCATTTTAAAATCTGGCATTCTCAGTCACACAATTAACATTTCTTTTTTATGGACCTCCCTTTATTTTTTACATACCTCCGTATAGTGAGGCTGCATGGAATGAGAGTCAGTAGAAAAAAGGCATTCCAGGAACTCCATATCTCCAATGGATAAGTCAGTACTAAAACTTCGAGAGGCAGTCCTTTGTCTTTGTTCATAAGACACTTTGATGCCAGTACCTATAAACCTGAATTATTAAAATTATGAATTATTAGAAGTAGCATAAAACAATAACAATTACGAAAAGTCACGACTTAAGTATGCAAAAAAAAGGATCACTACAATCCTCTTAAAATCATTTAAGCTCCATAATGTCTCAAAAAATATGAAAATAACTGATTATTACAGATTTAGCAACAAAGACAATAGAACTCATGTTACACAATCAACAATGGTCAGCATAGAGAAATTTGTAAAGAACATTTTAGACATCTAATCTGAGGTGCAATTCACATAAAACTAGCATCCTTAGATTGACAATGAAGAAGTCAAATGTCTCACAAAGTCTAAATTACGTACATAGGGTAAAAAGAGGGATATACACCCTTAAATATTTTACTTCATACACTGTACTGGGATGGTAAAAACTTCTGCAAAGAAAAGACTGTTGCCTGACTTTATTATCTTGTTCACACTTAGCATTTATCTCTACTGATACAGTATTTTGCACTAAGTAAAACTCTAAGCTCCTTCAAGCAGTAATCACTATATTAGGATAAAAATAGCCCTGTAAAACACAGCTATTTCTAAAGAAATAATTTACTTAATGGTTCTTGACTCTTTAGACTTCTGTCATAGAAACTGTACCTAATTTAATTCAGCTATTAAAAAGCTAGGTGATTTTAATGTTTACTCTCTTTTCTTCTTCCGTTTTAATTTAAAAAAAAAAAGAAATCTTGGACAACAGATGTCAAAATTCAAGGCTATTTTGAAATTAATAAAGAAGTCTAACGCAATTCAAATATTAAGTTACACAATTCCTATGGAAATAAACTTACTTTATTCAACTTTACTTAAAATGTATTTTTGTAAATTATATTTATTAATAAGCAAAGTTATACCTAAGGTGATCATGAGAACAAGCTTCTGCAAATACTTCTCGGAAGGACAGAAAATCTTCTGTTGAAAACTTAACTGGCTCAATCTTTTCTATTCGGGCAAAGAAATCCCGAGCCATTGGTGTCAATGGGTTAAGGTTCAGTGAACTTTCAGGTGGGGGTAAAGGGTCAATATGAAGTACAGACACTGAGAAAGTTCCAACTGCCAGTCTAAAAAGTAGCTCAGGTCTGGATTCATCCACAGAAACAGATCTGGATGGAATAGCTGAAATACAAAATTAAGTTAACGTAATTTTTCAGCAATAATACATTTATAAAATCATCTTACTTTTGATTTTCATTTCTTTTTACCAAGTTGCTGCATAACAATTCATTTTCATAATTATCTAGGGAGAACTACCTATCTGTTGTTACTTACATGTCCTTCTTAAGGAAGTCTGGTGAACCATATTGGCTGTTAGTGAAGAACCTCTTGGAGGCTGTAATTCTTGTTTATTACGATCAAGAAAATCGCCCCAAGTCGGTTGCAGCTAAAACAAAAATATATATGACCTTAAATTTGCAAAGAGTTGTTAGACATTAGATCAAACATAAATAATAAGGTAAATGAACAGAAAACTCCAACATGCATAAACAATCAACAGCATGCCATTTCATGGAGAATTAGTGCTCAACTTATCAATGTACATATGCTTTACTTTGGGGTACACTTTTTAATTCCATGAGCATCTATATCCACATATTTTTAAAGCTAAAGCTGCACTCCCCATGAGCACATATTGTCTAGTTCCACAACCATTCTCCACGGTTTTCATGAAGGAAAACATTAGGTACACAACAGATTTGGGAAAGATGGTGATTAACAACAGCACAGTTTTTATGTTGTTTGAGGAAAAATTTAATACAACAGTTTCATACAACATTGCCTGTGTAGTCTATATGAAAAGAAAACCAGGTGGCAAACATGCAGTAATTAAAAAGAAAATAAACCATAAAGCATCCTATATAAGCTTCAAGGCATTTGAAACCACATTTCCTAGCTTAGTAGCCAAATACATGAGAATACCATTACCATAGCAGAAAAGGAATACTATCAGCTGTAAACATTTCATTTGTTCTAGAATTTTGCAACAGTTCCTGACGTTGTAAAGAATGCAGCAATTATGCAACAGTTCCTGACAGAAGTATTAATTTCTAAAAGATTACAAATGTAGCTAATACTATACCACTGTAGTGCTCAGTGGAGATCCTGCTGGTGTAGTTGTGTATGTACTGGTTAAAGACAAGTCTAGATCCATCGTTGGAGGGTCTCCAAGAGGTGGAAGGGAAGAAAGACTGTGAGACATGTCCATTTCAGCCATTGAAAAGAAAACTTCTTCCTCTGACAAGAATCACAGATAGAAAAGAGTTATTTTTCTAATTTAAAAAAATAACTTTACTTCTAACAGAAATGAATTCCTAAGTCCAGAAATCTAACTGCTACACAGAATAACCAGCCAAATACATCATTTACAGAAGTTCCAAGTTTTCTTGACATGAGACTAGTAGTGTCTATGAAGAGATTTAAATAAAAATCAAAAGGTAAAAAACTCATGAACATTATAGCAGTTAAATATCTCATTTTCATATTCAAGTTGGTATCATTTCTATAAATTCACACCTTCTCGCTTGACTTTGACAAATCAAAGTATTTCACATTAAAAATAACTAGCAAAAAAGTATTCACACAAAATCAGATAAACACAACTATTATTCTACATGTAATTTCCTCAACCACGCATTTGAAAACATGTTACACTGTGGTGTTTTTAGCATATTGCACATTATCATTAACTGAACAGTTTTAATGAAATACGGAATCAGGTCTACCCTGATACCTAAACTAGTCATTAATTTTTTACTGAACTTTACAATTAATGGCATACTGTTACATTATGCCAAAGTTACTTTAATACATAAATTGGTAAGATTAAAAGATAATCAATTTAAACAATCTTTACAACAGGTTATTTGCTATTTTGCATCATCTTTTATACTTGCCACGACTAGAAGGTGTTCTGGCACTCTCTGTCTCATAGAAGCTTTGCTCAGATGATGCTCCTGCAGATAAAGACTCTTTTCTTAAATAACGTTTCAACTCCATCTGAATCCGATACTCATCCTCCTGTTGCATTGGCCGGTTCTTCCTATCTTTATTTGACAATTCTATCCTGCTTAGACTCTCTGGATTCAAAAAAAAGACAGAAATCCTACTGTAATTTCCATAACAGTATCCCTAAAAAAATTCAAAAATTAATCTGAAAATTAATCCTTGTTGTATATATATGCATCTGTATTTATATATATGTCTGTTATATATCAGATGTGTATACTTGTGCCTTTTGTTGGTTTGAAGGTTTTACTTGTTCAGAACAGATTACTCTCTCCCTAACTTCATTAACTTCACATCTAATGAAAATATTTCAAGGTTATATATGCAGTGTGTTGGCTTATAATACGCATTCATTTCTCTTCTCAGTCAGCATTAGGGACGAAGGCCATAACCTCTCCTTAGTAGTAAAACCTCTTAAAGGTTTTACTATTAAGGAATTATTAAAATTTCAGGTTTGACGTGGTAAACTGGATGTAATGCTCCTCCAGTTGTCCAAAAACAATGAACATGTCCAATAAAACAAGTATATCAGTATTACAAGAATATTAAGTACCTACCCAGGATAAGACAAATCTTTCAAAAAGATTAACTACCCTAGGAAGTGTTGTTACATAAAATAGACCAGGGGAACAATCCAAAACACTCTCACACTTCTACTGTAGTAGTTGAAACACTGCTCTTAAATCTTCACAAATACAGACAAACAAACTCAAGTACTGTCTGTTCGATATTTTCTGTGCCTGTCACTAAAACATAGGACAGAGAACCTAAGTTCCTCTTGTGAAACAGAAGCTAGAAGAACCAGAATTGGTTTGGTCTCCTGATTTTCTCCAACTAGAATTTCCTCATTTCTTGTACTATTATACAGTCATGTGTCAAGCCTTATTTGTTGGTTTTTTCATTACTAGATGTTCAGTTTGCAACTGAAGACAATAAATTGATCATAGTCCTAACTCACAGCAGCTACAAAACATTTTACTAATATCAGATAAAAACTCATAGTAATGTACCACCACAATTTTTTTTCAACTGAGGAAACTTTTTTATCTTGCAAAGATTATTTTTTTGTTTCTTTTAATACATATTTAACTCCTACAGAACGTTCACTTGCCTGGTCCAGCAATAGCTGCTACCATGTCCAATAGAAGATGAACCTGCCTTGGCGACAGAAACAGATGTACAGAATCTATTTGTCCATCTATATCCAACTAAAAAGAAAAGGAAAGAACACTGTCAAGAACACTCAAGGAATTTTTCTTTACATGACTTGAATCAATTCTTTGGATAATAGATTTTTTTACTGGAAAGAATACAGTCATTCCATCAGTATCTTCATCTTCTATACAACAGCTAGAAACTAAATTTTGTGTTTCTTTCAACCTGTAGCTTGGCAGGATAAATGCAGCTGTGTCACTGACTATTAGCTTAAAATAAATACACAATCTCGTAACAGAAAAAATCAAGAATTCTATTAATCTGCTAATTGGTTTTTTTTCTTTAATAATTCCCAAAGTAATCAAAAGCAAAGTTAGTTTTACTTACTAATTATGAGATATTCAAGTAAGCACCTTCTGAAATAGACCTTAAAACTATAAAGGTCTTCTGTTTAGTATATTTATGCTTTTGAAATTGGCAGCATTTCTACTTCACACCAAGAAAAATGTTATTTTACTTTTCAAGGACTCTTCTTAACTAAATAAACAAGAACAGTTAAAGATTGACTAGAAATTGCTGGACATAAAAAACCTCCTTCTCTACTGCTATAAAAACTTTATGCTTTCCATAAAATATGGTACACTATACAAAACAGGTCAGCAGCCAATTTAAAAACTGGAGAGAAGGGGAATATATTACACAACTTTACCCATATATTCACTTTTTTAGGAAAAAATAGGGCATTATTTTCAACTGCTTTGCTTCCTGTATCTTTACATAAAACTCAAATAAAATATTAATTTTACTAGTAGCATTTAAATATGGCATTATTATTTGATTTACTATAGATTTCAACATAAAAATTTAGAAGTGGAAATGTTTGTGTGAGTTTTATAATGCTACACTCTAATCAATAATTTACAATTTATTTGTATTGTTGTAGGAAATTACACCCTTTTAAAACCAAAGTGATTTTAAGCAACCACCAGTTAAATATTCCAGACATATGTAGGCAAATCAGTCATAGTGCTACAGGAAAAAAGAATAAATGAATAGTAGCAAGAGTTTCATGAAAACAGAACAACTTTCTCAGAAGTAACTCCAATACATAAATTAACAGAACAGAATCAGAGAGTCATTAAGGTTGGAAAAGACTTCCAAGATCATCAGACCAACCTTCAACTGAATACCACCATGTCCACTAGCCCATATCAAAGTGCCACATCTACTTGTTTTTTGAACACTTAAATTCAGTCTCTCTCTAACATACATGAATTCTCATTTAACAGATTTCAGTGTGCCCTGACTCATCTGGCTACCGTAAAGACGTCGTTTTAGACATTCTCATTAGTTTAGAATGTAAAGAATCTACATAAAAACTAAGGTGATTCTGTTCCCTTGAGAAACTTACACCTTTTTCATATGTACTAGGAAAAAAAAAAACCTCTACAGAACTACTCATTTAGTTAAAGACCAGGAAAGCATGACTAACCTTAGCTCCAGGAAGGACTTCATTTTGCTTTAATGTTAGGCTTAACTCCATTCTACCAATCAGCTTACAGATCTGTACAGGGTCAGAAGGAGTAATTTCTGGCAAGTTTCTTGTTAATTGTGGATGGGGCTCATAAATGATTTTTGGATTCCAGCTAGGTGAAAGCTTTGGTTCAGTTGCCTTAAAAAGTTACAGATAAAGGAATAAGAATGTGTCCCATTTCTTAAGAAAAAACACAAAACACAAGCATTTCAAATAAGCCTATCACACAAATAATCATTTTATGAACTATAAATTTGACAATGGCATTAAAAACGTGTATTGGTAACTGTGAAAAAACAAGGCACAGAGAATGTGAAGCATTAGGCCTTTGGAAAAAGAAGAGCAAGTTTCCACAGAATAGTGAATTGCAGGGTTCTTAAATTTCTAGTTCCTGAAGTTGCAACCAGTACAATACATCTTAACTTCTACTCAGTCCTGAAGTCCATTTCCTTGCCTCTCCTCAAAATCAACAGGAACTGATCATAAAACTTACCAAACACAGATTCAAGTATAAGTTCAACTCCTGTATCCTTCAGAATTAATCTAATATATTAGTGTAACAATGTATTCTTTCATCAATTTACATCCTAATATAAAGTATTTATTTTTACCAGCTGCGTAGCTGAACACACTGGGGAAGACTTTGCCGATGCAGGAAACTCATCCCAAAAGAAAGAGACACCTGAGAGCTGCAGTAATTTGTGAGCAAAAGCTGTGGGCTGATGTACATTAATTCCGGAGCACTCATCTGCAGTTTCATCGCAGTACATAGTTCTGGGAGGCAAAAGAAAGGAAATAAAGACAGTGGGTGCATGCAAATTGTTACTTCTCTTGTGCCTTTTAGCCTTTAAGTTTGTACATGGTCTCTCTCTTCGTACTATTTACAGTGTTGCTCACTGTCATGAAAGGAAAACCCACCACTCTCTGGGAATTGGTGGAAATCTTAACTTTTCTATGGGGCACCACAAGAAAACATGCTTCCAGTGTGAACATACTCCAGAGAACACAACAACCTTAAGCTCATAAATGTTTAAAACCAAATATATTTCATTAGCAATTCTCAGTAAGCATCAATTTTATTCTGATCTCAATACTTTGCAAGAAAGTATGATTACGGTCTCCCACAGGTTGAAAATAATCTACATTAAGAACATGTACAGTATTCATGTTCAAAGTAATTACAGAATTCACATGGGCTCTTTTGAAAGTCCACATAAGACCTAAATTCTTTCAGAGTTTTGTTGGGTTTTTTTTTCCAGGACTGTACCTTTTTTTCTGAAAACATTTAAAGTGTCTTACTCAAAACAGTCAGCTCCCTTTTCTAAATTGAAGAGATGGCCTGACTGGCCAACAACACACACTGGGTGTTGAACATCTGAGAAATGCTACTCATTAATGTTAGAAGTCGATGACAATATTTTTGTGGGAAAAAACCACAACTCTTCTAATTTAATGCTTAAATATCTTTAGTATAAACATGTTAAGTGGAATCTGAGTGAGGAAAATTCTCACTGGCGTTATAAAAGAGATGCTCAAGAGCTAGTGTCTAACTGTATACTAAGAACATGTGTGCATGAGTATAATGCATTTTACAGGAAATGGCAAAAAGTGCCTTAGGAAAAAAAAATCCACAGATTTAAAAAAAAATTTTTACCTTTCAACTCTGATTTCAAGCGCTGTTCCACTTTTAGAGTTTTCCGGCACATGTTCTATTCGCAACACAGTATCTAAAAAGGTAACTTTCACTCTTCTTAGAACTTAAAAGAGAAAACAAAAAAATACAGCGTAGGCAATTAAGTCAAGTTACTAAACAATTACTTTTGTAACCATATTAAATGGTCTTTGTTTAAGTTTTCAATATTTATTTCAGTGAAAATAATCAATTGAGTTTAATAAGGTAACAAGGCTTCAAAAGACAATATAAACACCTGTTAAATGACCAATATGTACATCCATAGCATACAACTGCTGTTTAAGGCTCAGACATTTGAGCAAGTGACAGCTCAAACCAAGTTTTTCTGTAGCTCAGTGCGGATGATCCTCAAAGAAAGTAACACCTTCATTGTGCACCATGTCTGAACTATTAAACATTGCTGCAGCAGAACACTGCCTGGACTAAGTAATTCCGTCTCTAGATGGGACTTTAAACATTTCCCTTAGCTCAGACATTTCTGCACGAGGTTTTCCACTGCATAATGTGGTCATAAGCCCTTAGTTTCTTTCACTTAGAAAAACAGTTTCTGAAGTACTTCTATCAACATGGTGTGATTATGGAGACGTATACAACGTAACAGGTCAGCTTTGGATAAAAACAGCTGAAAAAACGTTCTCCATTTCTCCTTCAACAGCACCACTATTAGCAATTGATTAATTACACTGCCATCTCCAAAACCGAGACATGTCATCAATCCCTCAGGCACAGATTTAGCTGGATTTATTCTGGTGGAAACAAACACCAACTTGCCCCGAAACAGAGTTCAATCTGTCCACTGAGGGAAGAATACAAATATTTTAGAAAGTAAATGGGGATTTTTTCCCCACTTGAAAAGCAAAATCAGCTGTCCTGCCTTCCTCTTTAGATTTTACAAGCAACGCTAACAAGTGAAAATTTATCAGATAATTGATGGCAGTTGAGATGCCATTTTGTAAAATTGAGACACAACATAAACCAATTAAATCTCAGATGTTAATTAAGATCTCAATAATTGATTCATACCTGTTTCAATAGTTTCTGCAAACTTCTCAAGTCCTTCAAAAGGCTGGGACCCTTCTCCTTGTTCATCTGTCAATTTTTGGCTAAGACACTCTTTTGCAAGCTGCATACTACTGGTCATAAAACTTGACCAATACATAGGCTCAGAACCAGATGCTGTGGAATAAAATAAGTCTTAATAAATTAAACTATGAACATTATGAAATTATAAAGACAAAACAGAGCAATACATTTGGCACACCCAGAAAAGAGTTTCAACAGCTTAGTAAGAAGTCATACTTAAAAACAAACTTAGTTACAATCTCTCATTATAGACTTTACTAGTTTAAAATTAATGTAATCTATTTAGACTGCATTGGTAAGATTCTGGTATTTGAAAACTCAGTATAAACAAGATGAAATCAGGTAATCAACAGTGTAATCAATTTTCAGCAGTGGTTTAAGTAATTTAAGCAATTAAATAATTTCTGGAGTTCTTTTACTATATTGGTATGTTTTTGCAGGCATAATTGGCAAAATGAAGTAAGTGCTATTTTCCAGAATTATTTCAAGGTTTCATATTCCTTTTGAAGCATATCATACACGGAGAAACACTAAGCAAGGTTCAAGATGTTGTCTTAGCATATTAAAACATGTTTTAAATGCCTAACACAGACCTGACATAGTAAGTAAAACATAATAAAATCCAAAAAAGCACAGCAGGTACTAAGCTGAACAAGTTTTTCATCAGCCAAATTAACTTAATTGACAGTGCATTCCTATCAGCCAATGCCAAGGCCATTCTGAGCAAATACTATAAAACTACGGATTAGAAAAGTTAATCAAATGCAACTATCACACCCTAGTATAGGCAGACAAAAACAAAACTAGCTCAAATACAAACATGTTAAATAGGCAAAACATTTCAGTTAAGCATTCAGGTCTGGAAACATCTACATGGCTATAGATGTGTGATAAAACCAGCACTGTGGGGTTTTTTCTACACTATTTGTTCTCTTATAAAGCACTGCACGTCAAAGAGAACTAATTGGATGCAAGTGAAGAAATAAAAGTTTCTTCCTAATACTACTATTCCTTCAAAAGCAGTAATCTTACATCAGAAAGTAACATAGCTCAAAATTTAATTCCAGTTAAACAACTAAGGATGAAATGTAGAGTACATGTAAGCAAATAAGTCATTTAAGGTAACTTGCAAAAGACGAGAAATAGGTTTTATGCATTTTTTTTTCCTTATTTGTTTAAAAAAAAAAAGTTTTCTTCCATCTTCTCTGCACTACAAGAAGGAAACCAAACTAAAATCCTTCAGACATTCAAACAATTCTCACAACTAAAAATGCACTACGCATTCCACAGAATTTATGCAAGTTTGATGACCAGTAAAAGTTTATTACCAGGGCAATCTAAACTAGATCAGTAACAAACATCTGGATACAGACAAGCTAGAAAAACTCAGACAATCCTCTCAGCATTATAATCAAAGGCAGTATTTCAGTCATTATTTCAGACTCCGATAGCAATTAAACTGTATTTGTTGTTCTCTAAATATACAAGAAGATGCATCTGTTAGCCTATGGTAGACAAAGAAAGCCAGAACCTCCCATAACCCCCCTCCCAGTCTTACACTACGGTGTTGTCCTGCTGCCACCCAACAGCCAGCTACCAACACTGCCTCACAGCACTGCACAAACAACACCCAAAAACATGAGCTGCAAAAGCTCCTTCCCACACTTCCATTTCTATAGTTCTTAACCGGCTTGGAAGATATACAACAGTAGGAACATTATAAGCATTTTAAGTTATTTAACAGAGCAACAACTATTTGAGTTGACAACCAACTGACGAACATCTGAGAGTTTCTTTTTTTATTAATTCTCAATCATTAATGTATGGAAACTAAATGACATTTTAAATACGGCTAAGAATTGACTAAAGCAAGGGTAGATTTTTGGCTCTGAAAAACTGTAAAGAATCTCATTTGCTAAAATGAAAAAATAAGCCTACCAAGCCTTGGTCTTGGCCTGAAGACCATCTCTAATCCTTTTACTTCTAATGCACAGTTATCCTGCAGCAATGACCCCCACGGGACAGATAAAGAAATTGATTGGATAAATCCATCTGTGACTTCCAGAGGTGCATCAGCAGACTCCAGGATCTCATTAAGACACTAGAAGACAATAAAATAAAATTTAAAAATCATAATGCTTTTTAAAATCACATTCGTAATTTTGCATCTAATAAATAAAACACTTTGAGGCTACTAGAAAATTAATTACACTCTGACAAAAAAAAAAAGAAGATACTTTCGGTATTTCACTTCCATTGCAATTACCTAGCTTTCAGAATAACACAGATTGCTCTGTGGTAGCTCTATAATCTGTATTTTTGCATTATACAAAAAAAAGGTCTGCTAACTTACTCTTATAAATACTACAGTACTAACAAAAGTTAATCAGTTCATTTTTTGGCAGTACTTGAAGAAAACTGTCAACAGGCTGACAGTAAAAGCATAAAAAGTACTTGGTTTCTGTGATAGGAGTATTTCATAGCATGTAATTTCAGTGTAATGTTCATTTTTGATTTCTCTGTGACAACGGAACAATGGACCCAAACAATCCTCTCTTGCTGTGTAACATACTTGCCATTTCTAAATCATGTCTTTATAGTGACATTATTAACACTGCTACCATCAAGTTGCCCAAAGTATCATACCAGTTCTAATATACTAAATTAGGATTTTCAAGTTTTCCACAATCCTCAGAAGACTCCCTTGTTGCTCTATATAGGTTTCATTACATCCATATAGATGAAACATATTCTTCACTTTTATGCTAAAAAAAAGGGAGTTCCTGCCTGTGCTCTGATTTAAAAATGTAGTTAAAACTGAAGTTCTTGGACAAGAAGTACCTAGGCTTTAATAAAACAAATCCCAATCTTATTCACATACCAAATTCATTGAGTGCAACTTTCCAATATAAACAGGACCCTACTAAAGACTGGGGTTGCAATAATAGGACATAATCTTCAATTGGCAAGAAAAAGTGTGGTTTTGACCTTCCTGAGTTGAACAAGGCCACTGATTTTACCTGAGAAAATGCATAAATTAGACATCATAACTTTTGAAAAAAATAAGGATTTAAAAGTTGTTTTCCATTTTAATTGTATTTAAAATGTTGTTCCAATTATATAGAATAATTTAAAAATAAAGAAAATAAGTTTTCAGAAAATTACATTTTTAATTCTTATGTGTCCAGGTGCAACTTTCCCATCATATTAACTTTTGGCTTTCCTTATGCTCTTAATAACTTTGCTTTTAGCGTTTTGTTTGCCTTGCATGTTCAGCTTCTCTAGTTTCCGTTCCAAAGTCCACTCAAGCAGCAGGAAAAGACATTAACTTTAAAGAAACAGAACCTGAACAGCCCTATTGGGAAATTATTTAGGAATCAAATAATCAACTAAAATTAATTGACATTAAAATTTTATAAAATAATATAAAAGCTCAAACATACTTGAACTTTTATTCAAGAATCATACATGTGGCAATAGCATAAGATAGGGCAAAAATAATTATTAGAGATGAAAACTGTATTTTAAAACACCACAGGTTCATTTAAATTACTTGAACAAATTTACAAAGTAATTTGCTATAGCAGGAAGTAAGCCAGCTACCATATTTTGAATAAATCTGACTCAGATGTCTTTTTGCTACCCATGTGCATGGTGATAAAAATAAGTGTATTTTAGTACACTGCTTATTATTTTGCAATAGAAATTTACTATCTAAAAGTAAAAAAACTGAAGTACTCTTGAGCTAAATTGCTTCATAAATAGGCTAGCTGTTCCTAGAAGGAAGTAATTAGAGCATTCCAAGTAAAATTTTAAAACTGAAGCACAGCCTTCACATAAGGACTTGTTTCCACATTATTGACCAACAATCCACAAAAGTAGTATTTAATGCATATTAAAATTCAAGCACAAACACCATACATTACATTTTGATTCTTCTAAACAGCCCAGGCCCCAAAAGGCAAAGGCATTACATTAATAGCCCCAAGAATTCCTACATATCTCTACAATCTAGAAACACATACAATGTTGGCTAAAGTATCTACAGTGCTGAGATGAAGAGAAGTATCCACAAAAATGAATACCATGTACAAAATCGAGTCATCCTGGTGATTCACTGAGAACAAGGTTACAATGACTAGGGGGAAAAAAGAGCTGTAGTACTTCCGCGACATCTGCTTTTGCAATCTGTCATACATGAGAGTCACGTGCAGAGAACCTCAAACGTGTCATTGTTTACAATGGAACGGAAAAATGCTGATCCACAAATGGGGAGGATCACCTAAGCGTTACTGCATATTCATTTAATCACTGTGTATACGTGATGAACACTTCATTTAGTATTGCCCCGTAACTGCTTTGTTACAAAGTATTTTACCTTTTAAACAATATCACTCTGACTCGCAAAGAGTGCTCGATACCCACTAGAGGGCATAGCAACTTCATTAAAGCGAGGCAGCCTCACTGCAAGCCTACCACAGAAAACAAGCTGCAGACACAGCTAGAAAAGAAAACAAGGAAACAAACAAGCGAACAACAGAAAAAGTCCACACTCAAACACCGGTAACATTCAGCATTTCTGCAAACGTCTGGCCGCTACCACTTTCAAACATATTTTCACACAAACAACTGGAAAAGCATTACTTGAAAATATCATATATTCCCAAGTATTTTAAAGTGTACCCTCCGTGTACTAATACCAGTACATACTCTAATAAAAATGTGTTTTGGAAAACAATAAAGCAAAGGACCTAGCTCATCATCTACGTTAAGCTAGAAGTCAGTGACTGACACACTGCAGTGCTTAAGGCTCCTCATGACAGACACTCGAGTGACAGGTAGAATTCAGTAACATTGGCAATTAAACCAAGAACCTTTACAAAATATTACAAACACGGTAATCCAAAGGTCTGTCTCTACAGTAGGCTGGAAATATACATAACTGTGTATAGACACATACATATAAAAAAACATACATGCGAGGACTGGAGCGTGACAGGCCCCTGCTAAGCAAACTCCAGCTAAAATCAGCTTTCTTTTTGTCAACTAGCACTTTCACCACTACAAGACTAGAGAACAATCTTTAGAGATCTACACAGACTAAGCTCAGCATAACACTATCATTAAGAACCAAGATGTCTCCAAGACAAAGACAAAGCATAGATACCACAGGGATTACTTTGTTTTCACCATCTCTAGTAGTCAGCAAACAAACTCCTCAGTAACTACACGTATTTCTGGTAGTTTGGGCTACATTAGCTCATTCTCTCTGAAATATCAGCAGCTATTGCCTTCTTTTAGTTTTTGTTTCCTTTCTCATAATTAAAAATTACGCAATCGAAGTGTGGCTAGAAAAACATATCTGTAACAAAAGCCCAGATTTTTTTTTCTTAAGTGCTGGCATATCAAACAACAGTTCCCTGGAATAAATGCTAATTATGGTTATAACTTTTTGCATAAAGGAGGCTGGGTATTGAAAATAAAGTGGGTGGCAGCCGGGGGCAGAGAATCAGCTGGTCCCTTAGACGCAGCAGGAGCCGAGGGGGTGAAGCGCCAGCATTTCTTACCCACTTATCCAGAGGGACCTGCGTCAAGGAGCCAGTGCCCTGGTAGAGATCCAGGCTGAGTTGTTCCAGGCTGAGCTTCTCCTGCAAGAAGTGGCCCAGGTACCTCTGCAGCAGGTACCTGCAGGCTCTCTTCTTGATGGACTCCGAGAAAGGCCACGGCATGGCGGCTGCACGCCGGGGGCCGCGAGGCCGGGCGGCGGGACGGGGCTGGGGCCGGGCGGCGGGCGGAGAGCAGAGGCGCGAGGGAGCTGAGCGGCGGCCGCCAGGCCAAGCCTCGCCCCTCGGCGCGGGCTACGGCGGGGGCTCCCCGCTGCCAGGCGACACCACCGCCGCCCCTCACGCCCCGGCGGGGCGGCACTGCCCGCCCTAGGGCGAAGAGGCGCTGACAAGCAGCTCCATCCTCACTCGGACACCGCCGCCATCTTCTCGGCGGCCGCGGGCGCGGAGGGGCCGCCGCAGCCGCGCTGCGCTGCGCGGGGAAGGGGCCGGGGTCCAGCGGGCGGGCAGCCCCTCCCCGTCAGCTCTGCGCCGCCGGCGAGGGCGGCCGGGCCGACCGCGACTGTTCGTCTCCTTCCTCCTGGTGCCCCCCCACCGACCACCGGCACCGTGACGTGCGGGAAGTGGCGTCGCCAAGCGGAGGAGGCGGGGGCGGAAGCGGCCGCGGGAGGGGGCGGCGGGGCCGGAAGGCGTCGCGTAGCCGGTGGCGCCGGGGCCGCCTCTCCGGGGAGCGGCCCGGGAAGCAGCGGGGCGGGCGCTGTCCGCGGCGTGGCGCGGCGTGGCGTGGCGCGGCGCGGTGCGGTGTGGCGCGGTGTGGCGCGGCGGGCGCGTCCGGGGCCGTGCGGGGTCGGGCGGCAGGGCCTCGGCCGCCCGCCGGCGCTGCTGGGTGCGCTCCGGGGCGCGGTCCGTGGGAGCGGGAGGCTGCGCAGCGTGGTATCCAGCTCGCCTTCAGCTTCTTCGAAATTTGTTTGTAAGTCCAAGGTGGGATTTGGCAGTAAGCGGTTGATCTCGTGGAGTGAATGTCCCGCATGTTGCGGATCGGTGATTGGCAGCCCGCATTTCCTCCTGGCAGCAGTGCTCAGCTAACAGAGCTCTCGGGGCGGCGTCCCAAGGGGCTTTCCCTGCTGTCTCAGCCAGGTTCCGCGGGTGTCAGCTGAAGCCTCCTGGCGACACTGGTACCCGCGGGGCCACTGCAGGAGCCTCGGCGGTAACCTCGCTGGGGCTGTCCCGTTTTGGTACCAGTTGCTCGCAAAGACCAGCAGCTTGTGTCTCTGAAATGTATCGGCAGTTGTGTGTAAAAGATGAACAGGGGCTTTATTCTTTAGTGACTGTAGCAAACAGCTGCCGTTAATGCGTAAAGTCTCTGATAACCCATTTAATTCACAGACTTTTCTAAGTCTTCCTTATATTCACCAACAGTAGGTTTTTGTTTTCTGCAGCTATTGATTTCAGTTTTTCCAGGCATGACTTGTCTTCCTCCTGCATTTTGGATCAGCAAAGGGCAGAATTAATGACCGCTGAATCATAACAGAGTCTTATGCAATAGAATGCAAGTTAACTTGCCTAAGAAAAACTAGCTTCAGTGATACTGGTACCACTTTTAAATGTTCATGTAATCTTCTTCAGCCCTTGTTCTGAATATCTTGGGTTTGAGTTCTCTAGATTGTCATTTCATGACTTATGGAAGTCATTGGGTCTCATCGTTTCCTTTTGGACAATGTTAAATATGTCTGCTTAAAATATAACTTGTGTTTTATGGTGTTAATATATATTGAGTGTAGTGTTATAATGAATCTAAAATATATGTTTCTATATGCAGAATGGAGGCTGATTGCAATCCTATGGAGTTGCCCAATAATACAGGGTTTGAAGAGGATTCTGATTATAGAGACTTCGAAGGAACAGACGTGAAAGATATGAGACTAGAAGCTGAAGCTGTTGTAAATGATGTTTTGTTTGCTGTCAGCAACATGTTTGTGTCAAAAACCCTTCCCTGTGCAGAGGATGTGGCATATATCAATGTGGAAACCAGGGAAAGGAACAGATACTGTCTGGAGCTCACTGAAGCAGGACTCAGGGTAAACTAATTTGTTTATAATTTCTTAAACTTCTTTGTTTTGAACAATGAGCATATTCAAAAGGTGCCTAGAAAAATACTTCACTGACAACCATATGTATTCCTCTTGTACTTTTATGAAAGCCTGATCTACATGTTTTCTTCTAGAAAAGGGAACTTTAACTAGTTACTTCCAACAAAGCAAGAAGGGAAGTTAATAAAAAACCAGGAATTTATATAAGGTACAATATGATGAAGATAGAGTCAGCAATTTGTTACAGGCGTGTCAGTCTTTGGGTTTCTCAGGTACGCAAAGAAGTCCATAATACAGCACCTATACAATTTGGTTTTGCACCATTTGTAATTTTTGTACGGACACATAGATGTGAGACTTCTTTTCAAATATCATAATGAGGTATTTTACTAATATTCTGAGTTTTGGACAAAAGGTATATGAAATTGTCTTAAATACAGTATAACCAGTAAGCTCCATTGTAGAAAGCAGAGACTGTTATTTAAATTCAGTATTTTTTGTTCTCATGTTCCTGTACTACCCTGACTGGCAAAATTAAATGTTGTGCTCCATGTGCCAAGGTGATCATCACCACAGAAATTTAACCACCCAATTCTTTGTTGCAGGTAGTAGCTTATGATTTTGATCAGACTGATGACAGACTGCAAACTCCGTACCATGAAACTGTCTACTCCTTGTTGGACTCTCTCAGCCCTGCATATCGAGAGGTGTTTGGAAATGCATTACTACAAAGACTAGAAGCTTTGAAGAAAGAAAGTCAGTCATGATTTACCCAGATAATGAGGAAGATTTAGTGCCAGAAGGAATTCTTAGTATGAAGCACTGAGCTCTTCCTTACAAACATCTTAAGCTTCATTTCTTGCATTAAAGTCTACTTCATGTTAATACATTATTATATAATGTTTATATGTTATAACAAGTATATTATATAACATTTTCCTGCCATGGATTTGCATATATCACAATATTATTAAAAGCCACTTTGATAAATAACAGAAAAAAATCGTAATTTTACTTTTTGTTGTAAATGAGCATGTAAGTTGCTCCATACGATGTTCAAAAACCTTGGTCTCTTTTCCAAGTCTTAGTATTCAAAACTAAAAAAATAGAGACTGAATGTTATAGATATAAGTAGTAATTCTTCGTGTTTGTGTTTACTGGTAATTTTCATGCCTTCTTTTTAAAATAGAAGGTAACTACTTGCTCTACCTGGTTACTGAAAAAAATAACTGGAAAACTTCTGCAAAGAATTTCTGCTTGATTTGCTATACATAAATCTGAAAGTTCTCAGCTTTATAGCAAGAAAGATTGTTCTTCAACAGTTGAGCATTGCTTACATAGTGGCAGTATCTGAGTTAAAAACAAGGCTCAGCATTAATTGATCTGTCCTTGTCTACGGCAACCAACAAGCTCCAAATAATACACGAGATGAACTGCTTATATATGAATGTATTGTCTGAACCACAAATGATTAAGCACAGAATTGATGGGCTACACATTTCCTAAAAATGATGTTATATATGCTATATATATGTACGCTATACTGCAACTGTTTGAGAGGCTTGGGAGGCCTGTTTACTATTTTGAATGTGTGTTTACATGATGTACAGGATATATGCAAGAGTATTTTTGCTTCAGCCTTTACTTTCTATAATACAGGACTTTGGTACTCCCAATTTTCACATTTTCTCCCTCAATTGTACAATGTCCTCTCCTAATGAATACTAAAGTAAGCACTGTAATGTTACTTGCATTGTATTGGTTTGAAACCAAAGGCTGTATGAAATTTGCTAAGACTAATACAAGCTGGAAGATGTAACTTGTATTTTCTACTTAAAAATTGGTACAACTCTCTTTATAAATCTATTGTTCTGCTATAACTTTTCAAGTATGTACTGAATGGTAAACTTTTTAAAAATTAGAGTTGGGTAGAAATGCTTGTACAGTTGAACTGAGGTTCTGTGACATTCATACTTTTTGTATTCTTCTATTATTCTGTATTTGTGTATCTTTATTTAAACAATCCTGCCATTATTCTTCTATGCTTTTATGACAAGTACATGTAGTAGCTTTTTTGGAGCCACATTTAGGGATTTATTGGTTCTCACAAATGCTAGTGACTTCATTAGAGCTATGTAGACTTCTACCTGCTATGGGTTAGTCATATTGATCCGACAAGCCTAGTGGAGCTTTTGTAATGGCTTTGGGTTAGCAATGTGCAACTATGACAAGACAACTGTAATTAGAGCTTCTGTTTTTGAGAGCTTAATTTCATGGTTATCTTTTTGGGTTGAAACTTCTGAAACTACTCCTCTGCCCTAGGGTAGGCTTCCATGCTCCAAAAATTGTTCATAGGCTCTCTTTTGCACACAGGTCTGTGGCACGTGGTTAGTCCTCTGTGAGGAGAATGTACTTTAGCAAATTTATATTCAAATATTTTTCCTTACAACAAATTTACTTGTTCAATGACTAAAGAATTAAATAAATGGACCGGTGCATTGTGGTTTTCTTGCGGGGGGTGGAGCTACTGCAAAGTGGGGAGTGAACAACTGAACTCATCATGCCCTAAGAGAAATCTTAAATAGCTGTCAAGTGTTTGGAAAACTGACTGCAAACTTGTATCTGCTGAAACTTTGTCATGAAAAAACAAGGGATGTGATTGTAAAGGACTTGGACTGTTAGAAATCCGAGTGGAAAAAATGCCAAAGTAATGTTTCATTGCTAAATTTGGGGGTTTGTTTTTGATTTTGTTGGGTTGGTGGGTTTTTGTTGGGTTGGTTTTTTTTTCTTTTTTTTTTTGTCTTAGAGGTCTTTAAACTGTCATTTTGTGTGCTTATTGTAAGCATACTTTCAAAACAGGTATTATGTAGGTGTTAACAGAAGAAACTTGTGCTATTTCTTAAACTATATTGCAGCGCTAACCCAAAAGTGGGACAACAATGTCATTCCACCACTTCTGGGTCATTGAGGATGACCGAAATGCTCTCCCATGGCTGTACCGGGGCATTGCTGGAGGGAGCATCTCTGCAGCACTGACGGAGAATTTCAGGAGGTCTCCTTCAGCCGCCAGTAGTTTCCACTGTCCGGAGCCCTGAGTAAGTGCTGCTGATGCAGCTGTTAATCTGTGAGTCGCCTAAGCAGCCCCAGAGCCTGCCTGCTCTCGGAAAGGACGGCTGATAACCTGATCAAAGTCTATTTTTGTCTCGGCAGCACCACACACGTTTCGCCCCGTTCGGAACGAAGTCTCAGATCGAGGGGCGGCCGCCGCCGCGTGTGGGCCGGGCCGAGCCGGGCCCGCACAGCGACTGCGCGCAGCGCGCGACCGCCCGTGCCGGGGCGGCGCTACGGGCGGCGCGCCCCCAGCGGCGGCCGGGGGAAGTGCGCCCGCCGCGGGTCGCGCGGCAACGGGCCGCGTCCCGGGCTGCGGCCATGGCGGCCACCCAGCCGCCGCCGGGCCACCGCGTCTTCCTCAACCACCTCGACTCTTACTGCGGCCGCAGCATCGGCCAGGTGACCGCGGGGCCGCCCGCAGCTGCTCCCGGCCGCCGCTTCTTTCTGCCTCAGGCACCGCCCCCGCTGGGGAGCCGCGGCTGGTCCCCGGGGAGCTCGGCCGGGCGGGCAGCAGGGTCAGCTGAAATAGCTGCTGAGGAGCGGGACCGGAGCAACTAAAGGGTTAAGATAATGGGGTGAAAATAAAGAGTTAGGAGCAGGAGGTGTGGATAAAGCTGGTCGGGAGAGTTCAGGCAGCAGCTGATCGCTGCTCTGGAGGGCGATAGCCATCATCCCTGTGAGGAGAGGAGCAAGGTGCCGGAGCGGAGATCCAGGGACTCGCCAGCACCTTCGGCTCTGAGGCGTAGGACACAAGACAAAACATTCCAGCTGCGGCTGAGCAGTCCCTAAGGTTTTCCCTTCAGTGGAAAGCTGTCTCTGAATCGCATTACCAACAACAGGAGCAGGGCTCGTCATACTGTGCTGGTGTCTTCTCGGGATCACGAGAAGCTGTGTAGGGCTCAATAGATGTTTGCATACAAATTGCGTGTTTTGTATATTGCAGTATTTATCCAGCTGTGTTGTTGGGGCGACGCTTGGAAGCCCAGAAGAAGAGGAAGAAGATGAAAATGGTTCAGATGTTGAGGTTTCCACTACCTCAAAGGAGGAAATCTACGAAATAGTGGGTACTCTTTCTGAACCAGGGAGTACTAATCCACGTTTTGCAAAGGAAACTTATGTAGTAAGTATGAGTCTTATTTCAGGTTGCCATTAGACAACATTGGAAATATCGCGAGTCATGTAAAATGACCTGCACTAATAAAATGGTCTTTTGTTCCTGCTGGAAGTTGTATACACCTGTTTTATTCCTTCTGCTTCCTGCGTGCGCTCTGGCTTCCTCTCTTCTAGGTCTGACACAGCAAATAGTAAAAGGAAGGAACTCAGACAGAAAACAGATTATGTCCTCTTCATAACTTTTTTTTTAAAATCTATCTCGATGATCCACAGGTCTGCTTTCTTTTTCTCTCTAAGCTTGCACCTCAAGTATCTCTCATCTTCTTTTTGTCTTTTATCACCATTTTGAAGGTAGTGGTGCTGGAATCAAAGTTAGTGTCCCACCTAACTGTTCACTGAAATCACAGCTTTCACTAGCAGCCAATTGTTCTGAATACCTACATCTTTGTATAAAGATGTGTATGTCCAGAGTTTAATTAACTAAAGAAAGCTTGCTCTTATGAATGTGATTGCTTATTGCTTGGTTTAGTTTTCTGAAACTAGAATTGCCTCTGTCTCAAACTGCTTATTATAAACTGATTATTATTCTTCTTACTGAAGAAACACTTCAAATATCTGAAAATTTTTATTCAGGTGTCTATACAGCTGAACTGTTCAAGCAAGAAATTATGGATGGCGGTGTTTAGTTTTAACCACTGCTTTTGCCCAAAGTGTTTCCTGGATTTGCTCAAGTGATACAGACAATCTGCAGACTTAATAAAAATTACAGGATGCTATCTTGCAAGGAAATGCACTTTTTTTTTTTTTAATGTCTTCTCCATTCTGCCAACAGATAGTTGTTTAAAATATCTGAACAAGTAATGGATATTTTTTGATAGTCAAAAATGCACTAAAAATATGGATCCTAAAATACCATTAAAAGTCCATTTTTTTGATCTATGTTAATGTGTACTCTAAATTAGAAATTTCAGCATTTAATTTACATTTCATCAGCTTCCTTGTATCTGACAGATAAAAGTTTGATAACTATCTTATGAATAATTCCAACATCCTAGTGTTAGAAAACCACATTCTATCCAGAAGTTAAACTTGAAAAGGATTTTTTTTTTTCTAATGACAGAATCTAACTGTTTTTCCCTTAGGTCTCTTCTCGAGAAGCACTCTTAAGTCACTTGCTTGAGTGTGAAATTGTTATATATAATATCACTGAGGATGCACACCAAATTGAGGAAGCAATGTGGGCTGCTTCTGGTTAGTATAGCTATACCTGAACAGAAATTTGGTTTCTATTCTGCCATCAAAATTTGCCATAAATGTACAATGAAATTATCAGGGATACATAGTTCACTTTAATATAAAATTGGGCTCCTTGATGGAGAAATGCTGTACAAATTGTTTGGTTAAATAGCAAGGAACCATGGAATGCACTGTCACGTTCAGAAGGGAGAGAAGCCGACATGGAATGGTCCAACTCTTCAAATGACACGTCTGTGTAGGCAGTAATTTCCCTAAATAACTGTCATGCATCTATTGCACCGGGAGGTGGGTAGAAAACTTGCTCCTGTGATATTTAAAGGATGTTTCAATATTTTATATAATTATTTTAAGTTTATTTTTTTAAAAGTCCAATAAAAATATTGCTAACAATCTTTTGGAAACTTTCTCCTTATTGTTATATCCAAATTCTAATAGGCAGCTGGAATCTTTTTATGGTGAGAGTGCATTATCATTCTTTATATGATAGCTAAACTAAATTATGCATTCCTCTTTATAGTATGAACACTCTGACAACAGAATAATTTGCATAACAAAAAATTCATTATTTTGTTTGGTATTAAAATAAATTTTGTTTACATTCAGTAGCTTTTTTTTTTCCCCTGTAATGAAAAACTGACACTTTTAAATTTTCTTTCAGTATTTCAGCAGTCAATAAAGATGAATCACTTCCTAGTATAGATTGCTTTGTTGGGGATTTTTTTCCCCATGATATATAGCCCTGTGGAGATTATGTCAGTTCCCAATAATTCGATTCTTTATTACCATTATTTCTCTATTTGTTCTCTTTCCTAATTTATTACCTTTATTTGATATTAACTCAAAGAGCATTCACTTAAAAAGACATATCACATAGAATATTGGTATGAATGTCTATACAGAACCTTTATATAAAAGCAAAAATACAGTTTGAATAATACAGTTTATAACAAAGTTCTTGCTTTCATTTAACAGCCCTGCATAAGAAAATAGAGACTTTTGCAAAACAAAAGTTATTCATCCTCATCTCAACAATAATGACCTGGGGAAATACCAAACCCCCTGACCCTGTAAGTAATATCAAAACATTAATTTTTTTTAAACAAATGTTGCCATTTAATGGAAAATATTCATTACATTCGATTACACAATGTATTTCAGGAGTGTGCTTCAATGATAGCTAATAAAGTGAGAGGCTTTTTAGGATTCCTTCACCCTTATTCACTACTTACTGCCAAAATTGCTAAATATAATTCACTGACAGAAAAGTTTAGGCATTGGGCTATAATGATACAGAAAGATGTAAGGAGTTGCTTGGTCAAGAGGCAAGAAAAAAGCTAACCACAGTATGCCCTGTCTTTCAGTCATTAAAAAAAATCCCATGTTAACTGCCTGTCTAATGAAATACATAATTAAAATAGATACATCTTTATATTGACATATGTAAAGTATTTTCAGGAGCCATGTTGGGCGCTTTGTAGTATGCCATTGCAATGCTTGAATTCAGTGTTACAGAAATAGCATTTTTCAACCTTGTATAATGATATATATAATAAAAACTAATGTTTTTTAAAATATAAAAAGTAGTTTAAATTTTTTACTGTGAAATTTGAAATTGAACTGACATTTTTGAAAATGCTGAACCTCAAGTATCAAATTCAGAACCTTGAAGAGTTTCAAATGAAGATAAAGTTAAAACAGATTTTAAAATACTTTTAAAAAACTTACTTTAACAATCTAGACCTTTAAAAATTGTTCTGTTTTAAGAAATGTGTAACAGTCACATTTTTTTCTCTGTAGGAAAATCCTGAGACTCCTTTAAATGATGAAGATTTTCGCAAAAGAAAATCTCATCCTAGCTTTTTGGATTACATAAATGCTGAAAAACATATTGCGAAACTTGGGAGAACTGTATGTATAGAACTTTCTTATAAAAATAAGTTGTTTTGTTTTCTTATTTAGAGCTTTATCTTTGCAATGGAAATTATCGACCATGTGAATAAGTTTTACGAGTATGTTCTTGTCTTTATAAATATCGATGACATAAATTATTAATAAAATGTAGTAGTATAGAGAATACTATAATGTCTTTTGAAACCCAAGTGTATGCATAATATAAATCTCAAATTCTGTCCTTTTTTGTCTTAGGTAGGTAGTAAATCATACTTATCTTAAAAAAATAGAGTTTCTTTGGTTGTACCAAGGAGAATCAAAGCTGGCGTCTGTGTGTGGAAAGATTTGAGGAAGAAAGCTTGTAGAGGAATGGGATATTAGTACAGGTCTAAAGAAAACCAGCATCTTTAAATATTACCAAGCTATGTTAGTATTATGTCTCATTTAAATACTAAGATGTTCTGGCCACACCTAGCATGTCCCTGGATAGTTTGTGCTCTTGGAGCAGAGGCCTTGTTGACTTTTATTCCGCCCTGTAATTCACTTTTAAATCACAGCCATAGAGCTGACACAGAACAGCTAAAATATGTTATCACTTTTTATGTGCTTTAAAATCCCCTCCTTCAGCTTTGCTTGTTTTGACCTGATTAGACTATTAATCTTACTAGAGAACAGACTATGCCTCTATTTGTATTTAAGAACTATTATTAAATAAATACTAACAGTGGCCCAGCTTGCCATTCAGGAAAATGGAAGCTGTTGTCATTAGTGGTGGAGTAGTGAGGAGGTTAGGAAGACAACAAAATACATTGGATGATGAAGGTGTCATTTGGTCATTCTTTTTCTGTGTTAGGAGTCTCCCATAATCAATATAATTCCATGTCCATTGCAGAAATTTATCCGGCTAATAACAGGATGAAAAGAATTTTTTCTCTGATTCGAGCATGCATGTGCCATCTTATGCCCTCCTGAGAAAATAGCACTAGAAGTTATATTCTGTTCTACCATGGGTCTAACAGTACAGGATACAAGTTAAAATTTGGTTTACAGCTTGAAAAATTGGTGGTAAACTGGTTTTTCTTTTACTGTGCTAACATGGATTTATAAGACCATGGGATAAGTTTCACACTTGCGATGTTAAAAACATGAAAATTTTAAATAGCTTCCATCAAAGCCTGTGTTAACTTCTGCCACCACCTAATACCCAGATGAACTATTGACTATTATTCTGACTAGTCCAAAGCACTGAGCCACTGCATACCAAAAGTATTTATATAATTAGCTTCTAAGTGTTTGTCAGGCTGAACATCTGTTGAGAAGACAGATATGTAGCAGTACATGATAAAGTAACTTGAATATTTTCAATACCCACCTGCTGTAACCCTTTCAAAAGGAGCCCTTTTCCTCCAGAACTCCAGTGTCAGCATCAATGGGTGTCACTGCCCCTGGGTAGTTTCTGTCAGCACTTTGGAACAGGAAGGCTCCAAAGCATCTGTTCTTCCCATGAAATCAGCTTTGGCTTCCTGTGACGGCTAGAGACTTCTGGATTACAGTCCTTTACTTATTTCTAAATTCAGTGATATCTAGGGAACGTGCCATCAGTGAAAGAAATTACACTGTTATCATTCCCTGCAAAGAACTCACACTAGGATTCATCAGTCTTGTCAGCCAGGTAGAGAAGCTCTTGCACCAAGAATAGAAGGTTTTGTAAGCCTTGGCTGTTCAGCGTGCAATTTAATGGAAGTTGTTTCTTAAAGCAAGAATTTAAAAGCATTTAAAGCAACCTCTCTGCATTAGTGTATCTCTCATCTATTTTTTGATTAAAATTCAGTAAGAGTCAAGTTCAAGAGTCTTTGCTTTTTATCACTAGCAGTTTTTTGCCTTTACCTTTGTGGCATTAAGGGCACTCAGGCTGTGTCGCTTTTCTCAGAAGTTGGAATCTCCGGGGTTCTGCCGAATTCAGAATCCTTGAGAAAGTATCTGCCTACCACAGGCAGGAAAGCTCTTCATCCCCCAGCTCTGTTCTCAGTGACATCACAGTTCCAGAATCCATTTAGACCTCTTTCTCACTTTGAGCTGTTTATTGGAACAAAGCAAGCAAACAAGCGTAAAACAGCTACAGCTGGAAGGTGACACCTAGTGGCCTTAATGAACAATACATGGGAACGTGACATTCCTTATCCGGAACTGAACATGCCAAGTGGAACAGCAACTTGCCTAAGAATCGCCTTATTTTTAAAATTACCTATAGCCAAGTAACTTCAAGTAGTACCTTCTCATTTGGGTGGCTTGTGACACTAAGTAAGTATTGTTAGAGAAATTGAACCTGTTTTAGAGGTTTGTATTTCAGTGAAATACAGCACTCTGTGCCAAACTAGGGTTTATCTTCACACAAGGCAGGAGTTAGCACAAGGTACATGGAAGAAAATCCCATGTTACATTCTTTTTAAGGGAAATGAGAAATAGCACCTCCTGTGCATTCAGAAAAGGCAGGTTTTTCCTGCTAGGAGACGGAAATTTCTGTGTGTCTTCTGGGACATGTTTGCAGTCTGTCCAGAGCAACCCTGGGAGCTGCTGCTCTTAGGTACAAACTGTATCTGTCATGGTATTACCCAAGCAAACTCTGTGTGTTAAGACCAGAGCAGTGAGAGATGCCTCTGCCCAAATTAAGATGCAAACGAGACCATATGCTGAAGTCAATGATGCAGATTTTATTTAACAATGAATGTGAGGTAGAGAGATAGAAAGAAATAGAAAACAGAGGAGAGAGATCAAGCAGAAGATAGTCGACACCCATGGATCCAGTGGCATTGTGTTGGTCCTTCTTCACACTGGGCTTCTCAGTGATGGGGGTCCCGAGGTAATTCAAAACTTTTCATATTTATACATTTTAGCAAAAAAGGAATTAATGTTCATTGGCTACACAGTTCTCTAACCTGTTGGTTAAATTATTCCCACACTTCTAATGCTAATTAGCCCCATGCTCAGTCTTTCTCTCCTTTTGAGTTGATAGATTTCTTGGGTCAGTGGGCCATGAGTCGATGGTCAAGATCTTCCTCTGCCACAATTATCTTTTACCCAGTCAGAGCTGATTTCAGCACACTTGCTGAGCTGACTTTCCTTGTGGCCGGTAAATTCTGCATTCTTTGTGATCACTATCAGCAAAACATTCTTCTCCCCAAGCTTTGTTGAAGTCCCCCCAGGATAACACCCAGACAATAGCACCACCTTTATTTCTCTCCCTCTCCCCCTCCCCCTCCCCCTCCCCCTCCCCGTCCCCGTCCCCCTCCCTCTCCCTCTCCCTCTCCCTCTCCCTCTCCCTCTCCCTCTCCCTCTCCCTCTCCCTCTCCCTCTCCCTCTCCCTCTCCCTCTCCCTCTCTGTTGCAGCTGTGGTGGCTTATTTTACAGTCCAAGTTCCAGGTATCCATGGAGGCATATTCGGGGGGCTTCAGTGATTCAGCGGTGGTCGCCATCTGACCCATAACTAGGGGCAATCTTTGAGCACTGATGTGCATATGAACAGTTGCTCCATTACACTGTTTGCCACAGTAGGAATTTTTGTCCAGATGCATTAACCAGGATGTACTAACCAGATCTTGCCCCTGCCATGCCTGGAGTTAGTGTTATCCTGTAGCTCCCTTCTGTGTTTATCTCATGGCAAAGTCCTTCTGGGGCCTTAACAGTGTTTGAAACAGGCAGCTGCCCTTACAGTGTGAAAGCTCTTCTGCTATCTGCAATGTCTTCTAATCTTAGTGTTTCTCGTGATTAATAACAAGCTGTTGAATTCAAGTGAGTTGAAGTAGTTTTTATAACAAAGTTTCTCTTTGTAAGTCTATAGATAAAAACGCATAGATACAACACACTGACTTTGCAACTTGTCATCGAATTATATGATGCTTTGCTTATACAATCAAAGATTGGCTAAGACCTGCCTTATTCTTCTGTTTCTGAAATATTATATAGATGATAACAAAAGGTTCATTACCCCCCCCAAAAAAAGTACATCCCAAATCTGCACATGTATTCCCGCTACTGATAAAGGCAGGTTCTTTTGCATTGTATGATGGAGATACATAACGCCTAGGATCTTTACAGCATGAGAATTATTTAATAATTTTGTGTCATCTTAAAAATTTCAAAGTGACCAATTCAAAAGACTTCCTTGAAAGTTTTTTTCCTTTCAGATGATTTAAAAATCTTTTTTTTTTTTTTCTGTATAAACATCCTCACCATTGATGTTACAAACAGTAACATCTATGTCCAAGCAGACAGGCAAATTTATGACATTACACAATAATGATCAGCCAAAAATATGTGGGTTAATCACAATGTGTGGTTAGGGAAACATTTGAATTGTCCAAAGATTTTTTTTTCTTTTTTTAATTGTGCATTAAAATGAAAGTTAAGAAATTGTAAAACCATTAATCCAGCATTTTCTGCTCCTTTAGGCAGCCAAATGCAAATATAATAGAATTGAAAAAATAGCTGCAATGAATTTCAGAGTTATTTTTTCTTGAAAACAGAAAATAGAAGCATGAGTTATCCTGTTCGCTTAATTGATTTACATAGCTTCCTATTTTTTTAACTCTTAACTTTATTTTAATTTTATGATTTTTGTTCAAATGTAGACAGATCTCTTTTTTGAAGACAGCTGTAGGCAGACAGCTTTTTTTGAAGGAATTAATAGCAATATGACACAGGAAGCTACAGGATATGCAACAATTGATCTAGTTACAACTTGGAAGTGACACAGTTTACACACTTTGTATATTTAGTGTACGTGTATTCAGGAGTCATTGTAAGCCTCTATCCCAATTGCAGTACCAGATTTTAATGAAAACTTTCTTGCTGATTTCACTTTATAGAACAAAGAAAAGTTTTCAACTTACGTTGTTGCCTCAGGACATCAATATGGAGCTGAGGAAGGACTCTTTCACTACTTTTTTAAGGTAGACATCCAACTAAGTTTGAAAGATCATTTAATTTCTAGGGGCAAACTGCACAGGAATTGAATCCATTTTTAGCAGCCTTGCTATCATAAGCTTAATGCTTTCATGAGCAGAACTGTTTATTTGATCCTTTTGAAATATTTTAGCTACAGTGGAAGTGTTTTTCTCTTTTTTTGGCACTATTTTTTCTTAGATATTTCTGTGGTTTTTGAACAGTATTTCCATATGTACTTTCCAGTTAGAACATGTCTGTCATATCGATGGAATCCAGGGAAATATCTTTCTTCACAATGTTAGGGTCTCTTTTTTCCCCCCCAAGCATTTGATTTTTGGGTGATTCAAAGTAATACTTGTCAAGATTAAAGAATAGTCTTAAAAAAAAAAATTCTTGGTTTTAGTAGGCTGCCAATCAGTATTTCTCAAGAATGGTCTCCTTTACTGCAGTTCCAGTAATTATTCAATAAACTGAACTTTAAATCCTGAATATACAGATTTGCATAGTAATCAAATGTCCGTTTTTTAGCTCTAGTTAAGAGTAACCTTTTTTCTCACTTTATTCTCTGTGTTTTCAGATGTGCTGGCTTGGTGAGACTCCTGCAATACCTGTTTTTGGAGATGGAAACAATATTATTCCAACCATTCATATTCGTGATTTAGCCGCGTAAGTGGAAAAAAAAATTCTCTGAGCAGTAACTGATACGTAGCTAGATAACAAATCCAAATCCACTAGAGAGTACTGAGGCTTTTAAATGGGATGGGTTGGTTTAAGGTCACTCTTGGGCCCTTTTAAGTGAGTCAAACAGAGCCTTCAATTTCTTTAGAGATAGATGTGCCTTCTGGAAACCTTATCTGACTGTTGCACTGGTGCTTTGCTTTTAATAAACAACGAGTCATGCTCAGTCTGGAGTGTGATACCAGTTAACTGGCACAGAACTGGAAATGGGTTCTGGACTCTGCAGCAGACTAAGATATATCTTCTGCAGATATAGCTTTTTGTTCTTTTAACTTCTTTCCAAATAAAATGTGTAGCTGTGCTTCTTTAGTAAGTAAAATATATACGAAAATGTCATGCTCTGAAATGTTCTGCAAGAATTTGCAGACTCTTGGTACTGTTTCTGGAATGCATTTAAGAGGGAAAGCCCTGGATGCTTCTCCAAGTACCAGCCCGGGCTCTACTTGCTATGTTTCAGAGTGTTGCAAAATGTAGCAGACCACAGGCCAGACTTTCAGTATATACTCGCAGTAGATACATCAATGCACACGCTTGAAGAATTAGTAAAGGTAAGAGAGTTGATAAAAGTAAGAGATTTGAGTTTCTTTTTTGTTTTTTATGTTATCTGTATGTAAGGTTTTAAAACTGTATGTTTTACTGAAGTAGAAGTTTTTAGGTCTTCCTGAATTATCTTGAGTAGTAAATTACGTGAAAGATTATTTTGAAATCCTCTAAGACTTCTGTCCTTCGAAAAAAATACATTATTTGATCTTGCAGAATTAATTTTTGCAGTATTATCATTAACTTAAATAGAAATTTTACCTAAGAAAGTTATGGAGAATTGTTATGGGATTCACAGTACTGTGATTAGATACTCAGTCTTTATCATGTGTTTCCCTTGATTTTGTGGAAGATACCTTGTTTTTCCAAGAGTTTTGAAATTAGGTCTAGAACCAGTCTGGATGACACTGGTGAGCTATACACTGTGATGGTGAGAGTCAACTCATAGGACACTTGCTCGTGTAGATTGAGCAAATGTTACATAAGGACCAAATGTAAGAGCCCATTCTTTCTGGTGGTATCAAAGAGTTTAGTGAAACAGTGTGTTAGGGAGCTCACTGGAAGATGAAACCTGTGCTTTGGTTCAGGTAGGCACCGCAAGGAGAGTGGCTGGTGTCCTTTCAGGGGTATGTGGTGGTTTAGAAATGGGAAATAGAGGACAGGACTAAGTGGACAGTTTTTGTGGACAGGAAGTTGCCACTGGAAAGGGAGCTACAGAGAGCTGTCTTGGCAGGGACCTGTACCAGCCCAGAGGAAGACTGGAAAGGTGCATGGGAGAGAAACACCTTGAGAGTTATAGTAGAAAATAGTTGAAGATTAGAAAAGTGTTTGGAAGGAGTATCATATACGCTTTTTCCGTGCTTCAATCCATCATTGAAGCCAGAATGCTGGATTATTTGGTATGACGGTCTATATAAATGTTTATGATTTTATGGACTGTAGTGGGGTTTAAATCTATTTTAAAGGGCAGTAGGAATAACTAACAGTTTCTATCTAATGATGAAATGCAAATGATACATGGAGAGTTTTCAGTGACATTGATCTGAAAACCCTTCCCAATTGATAATGGAATTAAATACCTCAGGAACCTGAAGTGAAAGTGCTGGGAAATAATGAAAGTCTCCAAACAGGTCTTAAGCACTAGGAATTTGTACATACACTTAAGAGCTATATAAAACTTTTCTGTGGTTTTGGGTTGTTTCTTTGTTTTGGTTTTTTTTTTTTTTATTGCAAGTAGTAAGGAAGAAGTGTTACTTAGCAACCAAAAGCTATTTAATACTAACATTAAAGTTAATATATTGTTCTTAGATCTATTTCAAATCAGTATCCTGATTTTCCAGGTACAGTGTAACATAAAATTTAAAGCACATATTTTATCCACAGAAATCCCGTTCAATTTTTTTCTAAGAATCTGATTTTTTAAGTGGTTTTGGTGTGGGTTTTTTGTTTATTTGTTTGTTTGTTTGTTTTTCTGATAGTGTATCAGTAAAAATGTTGGACCAGGAAAAATTGAGAAGGTTCCTAAAGCAAATGCATTCCTGAGCAAAGAGCTAACAGTCAGTACTTTTCTTTCTTTTATTACTTCCAGAAAGTATTTAAACTTAAAAGTATAATATAATGAAATATATAATTTCTTTTTTCTTTATTTCACCAGAAAAATTTAACGCTGAAATATGCCTAAAAATATTTAAAGTGAGTTTAAATTTGGAAAATAAACAAAGTCAAATCTAGCCACCACAGCATAGAGAATTTTGAATAGTTACAGCCTGATTTAAAAGAATAAAACACTGAAGCTCTGATGTTACTGCTCCCCTTAGCATGCTGGAGCACTCTAACAAAACCTGCACAAAATGATAAAAATAACAAAAAAACCTCCTTAATAATGCAGTGCTGCTAAGTCTGATGAACACAGCATACGTAAATTATATTGTATTCATCTATTTATCTGGAATAAACTGTTCATTGGAAAAATAAACAAAATACAACCCAGGTAGTTTTAAGATGGTACTTGATAAATTATGAAAGAGGTGATTGCTTGCAATTACATGAAAACTTTGCATTGTACAGAATAATTGTTTAGTGTTGCATGTTCTAATAGAGCTTGAGAACACTCAAATACAAATATCCATTGAAAATTAGTACTTTTAAAAATCTTAAAATATCTGTTTTCTTTGTATGCAAGCCTTCCTTCCCAATGCTTTAATTCTTTCTATTCTCCCCATCCACTCTAGTCTCTTGCTCCAGATGTTCTTTTAACACACATAGCTTAAGTCTGTAAATAAACACAGCTCTGTTCCCTCAGCAAATGCAATTGGATATGTTGTTTGTGGACCTGCGAATGGAACCTACTTATTTGAAAGAGAATTTCAACATTATGTGGGTTGCTGAGGCAGGACTAGTAGAGAACATTGCACAAGTCGTCATGGAATACAAGCAAACTCGAGGATTACTGGTAATGCTTTGGTATATACTACTTTAAATTGCCTTTCTCTCTTTTTCCCCAATAGAAATGGTTATATAAACACAAGTCTTAAATTAATTAAGTAAAAATACGTAGAAGACGGATATAGATGCAAAATAAGTGAACATAAAAACTTAGAATTAAATTGAGGAAGTTAAATAAGAGGCAATATAAATTTAAAAAACAATGACTGAGTTTTATTTCCTTTATGCCTAAAACTGAAATTCTGTAAATGCGAATTAGTTTTGTGATGGAAAGCTGCTGTTCTGAAGCCAGTTTCTTTATGCAGTATATGGCGCTCTTGGTATATTTTGCCTCAGGAAAACAGTAAGTGTATATTTTATTCACCCTTTTTTGTAATAGTCAATAGTTAGGTGACTATTTTGTATCCTTTCTATATTTAGCGAGTGTGGATATTCAAGTGCAATATAGCCTTCATTTTACCCTGCACTGTTGTGTAATTTACTGGGCAACTAACTTCACTATTTCCAATGTTAGCTTGATATTTAGAACTTCTGTATTCAAATGTCTAGGTTACTGAAAGGTGCAGAAAAATGCTTGTTTACATTCAAGTATTGATGGGTACGATAAAGCTGTTTAGCATGTCTATATCTGGTTCAAACTTGGAATAAGGGTTCAGGGCATGTAAAACAAGATGAAGCTACTATTGTTAAAAGTTATTTATTGAAAGTCCCTTCATAGCTCTGAAACGATTATCAGATCTGTGTTTGACTTAAACTATTGCATCTAAGTACATATGCATCTAACTAAAAAAACCAGTACATACTAGGTTGCAAGGAGAAGGAAGGCTAGCTAGACTGTCTCTGTCACTACTCTATTGCAGAGTTTGTACTGTCAGATTTACTGAATTGATAGGCACTTAATTATGTATGATTTTGAGTTTATTGCATAATGTATTTAATAAGTGTGTACTGGAATCCTCCTTGTACTTACTCATCCTCAGGCTAGATAGGCTGAAATGAGACATCACTTAAAATTGTGATGGATCTGGAATTTTTGAGGTCAAAATAATCATTTTGATGACAGCAACTCTACCTCAACTGGGAAGTAGAACTATTGCATGTTTATAGTATAATATCTGCTACCACATGCCAAAATTCACTGCATCCTATCTGTGGGATTGTGTTTCATCTCTTTGAATTATTCAAATATTAACTAGCCACAACAAATTGATCTGTAAGTCTACTAAATAGAAGCATACTTTTTCTCCAACAGTAAATTTCTACATTTAAGTAACTATGTTACTCGAGACCTGTGGGTGATAGAGAAGACATTCAGCAAGAAATAAATAAATGAATAAAACAAAAATATATTTTTAGTTTTAAGTACAATTGCTGTTTCATATTAGCCATATTAAAAATATTGTTGCTTTTACATAAAAGCATCTAAGCTGTTTGAATAATGTTATAGCTTTATCCTTTTTTCCAGCCTCTCAAAGTTTGCATTCATGGTCCTCCCGGGTCTGGCAAATCTACCATTGCTGAGGAGCTCTGCAAACACTACAAGCTACATTACGTTAGGATAAATGAAGTGGTTTCTGAAAAAATTGCAGATCTGGTGTGTTGCTGTTTTCTAATATTCCTGTTACTTTAATTTCTGTGATTTTAAAATGTTTGGCAGCATTTAAAAATTACCTATAATCCCATTATTTTAGAATGGAAATATCTTTCAACGTGCTGATCATCTCTGGGGGTTGCACTGAAATCTTTTTAGAGAATGAAAGTTGCTGAGTATCTCACTGTTCATGAGCATACATGAAAGGAATTATTTATTTTTTTCTTTTATTACATCTGTGTATAAAATAAATTTGGTTATGGAATTTCTGAGCCAATTCATATTTCTCAGGAGAAAATTGTGGCTAAAGAACCTGAAAATGTGAGAGTAAAAGGAGAAGGAGAAGATGATGTAGAGGAGGAGGGTGAAAATATAGAAGAAGCAAAGGAGTTATTAGATGGAATAAAAGAAAACATGAAGCGGAATAAAGGTAGGAAATACGATGTACTAAGATGGGATTCAGGTAACTAGTGCAACGCTATGCAAATGGAAATCAGGAAATAAATTTGTGCTCTAGACTTTAACTTATTAAAAGCAAGAATCGACTGGACAAGGGAGAAGAAATATAATGAAGGATTTATGAGTTGAGATAAGGATAGGGAGAGATCACAAACCGAGTACTGTCATGGGCAAAACAGACCTGACTTGGGGAAATTACTTAAATGTATTTACCAATCAAAATCAGTGCACCTGCCCCTACCTTCTCTCCTGAATTTAACTTTATTCGTGACTCTCTACCTCTCACTAGCAGCACAGGGAGATGGGCAATAGGGGTTATGGTCAGTTCATGACACGTTTCTGCTGCTGCTTCCTCCTCAGGGAGAGGAGTCTTTTCCCTGCTTCAGTGTGGGGTCCCTCACACAGGAGACAGTCCTCCACGAACTCCTCCAATGTGAGTCCTTCCCATGGACTACAGTTCTCCATGAACTGCTCCAGTGTGGGTCCCTTCCACAGGCTGCAGCCCTTCAGGCACAGGCTGCTTCACCACGGGTCCCCCACGAGGTCACAGGTCCAGCCAGCAAACCGGCTCTAGAGCGGGCCCCTCTCTTCATGGGTCTGCAGGTCCTGCCAGGAGCCTGCTCCGGTGTGGGCTTCCCGTGGGGTCACAACCTTCCTTTGCACATCCACCTACTCCCGTGTGGGCCTCCTCCATGGGCTGTGGGTGGATCTCAGCTCTCCCCTGGACCTCCATGGGCTGCATGGTGACAGCCTGCTTGCCATTGTCCGCACCACAGTCTGCAGGGGGATCTTTGCTTTGGCACCTGAAGCACCTCCTCCCTCTGCTTCTTTGCTGACCTGGGTGTCTGCAGAGGTGTTTCTCTCACAGATTCTCACTTCTCTCTTCTCTGGCCACATTTACTTCTGTGCAATGACTTTTTCCCTACATAGACATTTTGTCACAGACACATTACTACCATCACTGATTGGCTTAAATTTGATCAGCAGCAGATCCATCTTGGAGCCATCTGGCATTGGCTCTGTCAGACACGGGGGAAGCTTCTGCCAGCTTCTCAGAGAAGCCACTTCTGTAGGTCCCCTGGCTACCAAAACCTGTGCACACAAACCCAATGCAACTATACACCTTGTATATTAAAAGTGATGTATTTTAAAAAATATTTTGGTGCTTCTTTAATTGTAGCACTTTCATCTTTCTACTTCAGATTTTTTAGCTTAATGTCATGTTTTCTTCTCAGAGCAGAGAGCATAATTTATATAATATAAAGTAAAAAGCTGGTGAAATAAATCTTTATCAAACTTGCAAAAATCAAAGTATTCTAGTAAGAAAAAGTGCACGCTTATATGAAATTGTGGGGGTTATTTAAGAACCTCATACATCATTAGAAAGTAAATACTGTTTAGGGAAGCCTGGAAACAATTTTAAAATCTGCAGATTGAAAAAAAGGCCCTTGCTGAAGAGTATTAGTTATCATCTTTATAGGAATAATGCCATGTAGTTTTGGTCTTAGTGCTTAACATTTTCCAAGCGGTATAAAGTGATCCCCCTTAAAAATGCATTCTGCATTGCTAAAGGTTTACCTGATTTGAATGTTGTGTATCTGCAAAGAAATGAACTTCTTACACATCTGGAAGCTTCAGTAATGAGATCTATGGCAGCATCTCTTCTGCATGCTTTGATGTGTTGTTTAAAATAATAATGCTTTTTAAAGTAGTTACATACTTTTATGATTAGAATGGTTTATAAATATCTAAGACTTTTAATAGCCAAAGCAAAATAAAGTAGGAAACTGGAGTTAATGTTTGCAGAAGGACAAAAAATCAGGTCAAACCTGACTTTTTTCTCCTACATATTTTCTTGACAATGTAGGACAAGTTAATAAATAAATTCGTATCTCAACCTGTCTGAAAATGAAACTTGTAGACCCTACGTCATGTCTTTTTTGCAAGACAATCTTAAAGTCTTACTGTAAAAGGAAAACAGAAAATTTCTTTCTTATGATTTTTTCTATAAATATTTCTTTACTGCTTCAGATTAAAATCTGATTGTATTATTCAAAATAAAACTAATTTCATGTTTAGATCATTAAGCTACTAATATTTATATCCTCGTAAACACAAATGTAATTTAATTTTATATCTATACCTTAATATTCCATAGATCACTGACACTGAATAATATACAAATAGTAACTCGAAATATTTAACTTTTTATGGTCTATGTAGAAGAAAAATGTATTAAAATGTATTAAAATGTAAGTAAAATAATTTCGGATCTCTTGTTTCTCTAAACTAGGTACCTATTAACCTTCTTTGTCTTAGGCCGTCTAGGTGATGAGTATCTCATTAAAGTTATGACGGATAAGCTCATGTCTATGCCTTGTAGGAATCAGGGATATGTGTTAGATGGGTTCCCAGAGACCTATGCACAGGCAATGGAACTTTTTAAAGGTATGTACTGCTGGGTCTGGTCTTGTTGCTGCTTTTGTTTTTGTTGCTGCAGATATTGTCATTATCATTACTGTTCTCAGTGCCATACTGCTTGAAGTGTGTCAGCACTGTAATGACTGCAGTGCAAAACAAAGCTGATTCCATGTGATTATTAGAATGTAAGGACTGTAATGTATCTTATTTAATTTATGCACAAGTTAATTTTCAGACTATCTTTCCTGGTAAAGTAAAAAGTAAGTGCACAAACATGGAGGATGCTTTCTTGTTCAGTGGTGGTCTACTCCACTTAAGCAAGCTCTACAGCAGGATTTCTTCATAATATTTAAGGGCTACTGAATGAGAGGATCCAGTCAGTGCACCAATATGTATTTTGTGAACCAAATTAGAGTGGATTTATTAGATGAGCTACAGTAGATATGACTTTAGAGAAGCTCTGCAACACACATTTCAAATTATGAGCAAGCACTGTCCATACATTAAGACCAAGAATCATCTTCATGTTTAAATTACAACATGAGGTTTAAAGGTACAGAAAAAACAGTCTTGTTCAGCTTAATATGCTGTTCTGCAAATGGTCACACTCAGCTAATGCTCTACAGGCAGTTTTACTGACTAGTCATAACAGCAGACACTTAGTGGCAAAAAACATTTTAACCATAGAGTTGTAAAACTTTTCTACTCACTGTTCTGAGCCTTGTCTCTGTTTTTTGCTGAATAGTTTATTTGATAGGAGGAGAGGCCAAAGATAAGACAGCAGTTTTAAAATACTACGTATTTAAAAATTGTGTGTGCATGTACATTCATTTATAGTATTGGCAAACAACTATTAATGTCCCAAGGTGGAATTCTGTGGTGGCTGGCAACATGAATTACTGAATTCTCTAAACTGATGTCAAGGTTAGATTAATTTCTAATTATTAGTATAGTTTGGATACAGGCAAACCTGTGTTTGGACTGGGCACTTTTTTAGCAAATATAGTGATATTGTTTCTTCAAATGAAAATGTTAATAATTTCTTACTTTTGTTTTAGTGAAAGATGATGAAGAAGAAGAAGAAGAAACAAAAGGCAAAATGCCTAAATTTAATAAAATAATCATACCTGGTAAGTTTGATAGATTTCTTTTTAAATAAACTAAGGAGTTTTATTTTCTTATTAAATAAACTGAGGAAATATTGCTGCCACCAACGAGAAGTCTAAAATATCACTCCATCTGTTCCTATTTAATTTAACTAAAAAAAAAAATCTATTTCACGTCACGCTGCTGCTCTCATATTTAAAAGTGAACAATTAATCATAGAACCATTTAGGTTGGAAAGGACCACTAAAGAGCATCAAGTCAAACCAGTAACCCAGCACTTCCAAGTCCACCATTAAACCATGTCCTTAAGTGCCACATTTCCATATCTCTTAAATACCTCCGGGGATGGTGACTCAATCACTTCTCCAGACAGCCTGTTCCAATGCTTGACCACCTTTTTGTTGAAGAAGATTTCTTAATTAAAAGGAAGGGTTTGGTTCAGTTTCTGGGTTGTTTGTTTGTGCTTTTTTGTGAAAATGCCATCAACTGTTGGCTGATATCAACAGTAGACTGTCTTTGTTGTGATTATGGTCGCTATTAATGGAATAAAAATGTATTTCATTGGTTATGCTGGGAATTAAAATAGAGTGGTTTTCATCTATGTAGAAATTGCTTTAGCCTGATGTTTTTGCTTGATTCCTTTGGAAATTTTGTATATATTCAAACAGTATGTTCTTCTTCACAGAATTTATTTTTTCTTTGACTGCATCTGATGAATTCCTTATAAACAGAATAATAAATCTGCCAGAGAGTGTCGTTGCTGGAACTCGTTATACTGAGGACCAGTTCCTGCAAAGTCTGAAACTCTTCCGCAAGTTGAATACCGATGATACAACAGTTCTCAACTATTTTGATGAACTTGAAATACATCCTCAGTTTATTGGTATGGAATAATAAAATTAGTAGATACAAAAACATTTTGTTCTTACAAATTTAACACTTGCAAAAAATCAAATAGTAAGTGTCCATACATAAATAGTATTTTTATTAACATTGCAGAATACATATACAACATGCATTTAATTATATACCTGCAAAAAATGTTCTTTTACAGTTAACCTGCTTCTAAAAATTGGGGGTTTAGTTGTCCATTTTCGTAGGGTTAATTATTAAAATAATTTTATGACTTAGTTTACAGATCTCTGCACTGGCATCCTTTCCGATAGGTATGAGTACATTTTCATGGACTTAAATATTATGGTTCCTTACATTTTTTTCTTTAGTCTTATCCTCAGATGCTATTGTTGTCCACAAAATGCAGATTCGTTACTTGGTGGGCAACAAGCTAATAATTACACCCTAAAGAGAGGCACTGATTATTTATTTCAGAGTTGTGCAAGCCTCTGTGCTTGGTGGTACTCCACAAATCAAACACCCCTACTATGAAAACTTTTCGCTATTTATACATTCTAGCAAACAAAGGAATTCGTATTTATTGGCTAAAAGTTACATAGTTCTCTTATTAATTAGTATTCTATCTTCTATTTGATAATGATTCTCTTGCTTCCCATGCTCAGTTTTTCTCTTCTTTTGGGTTTGTGGATTTCTTGAGTCAGTGGTCCTTGCGTCTGTGGTTGTGATTTCCTCACTGCTGGCATTACCTTTTACCCAGTTTGAGCTGATTTCAGCACAATTTCTGTGTTGGCTTCATTAGTGTCTTCCTTACCTTGGGCATTCTGCCAAATGTCCTTATGGCCTGTAAATTCTGCACTCTTTGTGTCCACTATCAGTGGTACGTCCTTCTTCCTGAGCTTCCTTAATGGCCCGTTTGTCTGAGATCATTGAATCTTGTCCAGCCCTAAACTTTTACAAGGTAATTCTACCAATAAGTAATTTGTTTTTCTAACACCTGGACATCATTTAGAACTTGCTGTCTGTTTCATGGTTTAAATCTGCCTTCTTGTTGGTCAAGCTTGAAAGCATACAAAGACAAAACATCAAAGGACATAATTTCTTAAGAAAATTTTTACATTTTCCACATTTTGCAGCACTGTGACAATATGTGAGTAATCTGTAAATTAAGAAGCATTTAAGAAAATTTTTAGAAATTAAAGGTGGATGTCTGGGACTGAATCTGTTTTGCGTTATACCTGTATATGAGAAAATTTTTCTTCTCTACATACTCTCTAGAAAATTGTGATCACTGGGAAATCTTGAGAAGATTACTATAAACTGATTATTAAAAGCCAGTGAGATCAGTGACAGCATTCTAAAGAAAAGGTGGGGTTTTGGGGGGAGGGGAGAGGAAAAAAAGAAGAAGATCGAGAACCCTGCAACTAAAATCAAACTGCTGATATTTGGAATGTCTATTTGAGATGAATTATGAAAAGTTAATTGTTCAATCCTCTTAGTCATAACTGATTTTCCAAGTTTTTTATTTATTGTCAGTCACAGAGATTATTTTGAAGATAATAAGATATATGCGTTGTTAGGAAGTGTAGCAGTGGGGAAAATAGTGAATTAGTATAATTATTTTAGAATTGAGGAAATTCTACTGTGGAAAGTAAATGTATGAAATGGTAAATATTAAGGTCTGATGCCATCAATTGGTCATATTCTTAGCTTATACACTTCTAGATATGCAACTAGTGGCACTGTCAAAGACTGAGTTTTATTTTGGTGGGTACTATAATGTGTACATTCTGTGATAAAATATTGCAGTGTTTTCTGCTAAGAATTATGCCTAAAGATTATTCTTAAACTGTAGCCCATTCCAAATACAGAAATTCATTTGCCTACTGATTTTAATTATTACAGTATCACAGCTGTGATATTCCAGATGATTTTCACATTGAGTGTATAGCATTGATTCTCATGTTCAAATGAGCATCATCTTTAGGTCCTGTTTATCTCGGAACTGTAATATTCACATTTCTGGTTGTTACCCACTGAAGTATGCAGATATGTTGCTTCTGCTGTAAAATTGTAGGAACAGATTACAGAGGTAACCACTGAGGATTCTTCAGCTCAGCCAATACTTCTCCATTCTAGTCAATGTTCCAGCTGGATTTTCAGATGTATAGAATTAAGTAGCTTTGGATTTAATCAGAGACTGAACTGCTTTCTCAGTCATATTCTGAAGAAAGGGTTAAAAATGATCCTTGATTTGTTTAATATTGTTTCAAAATAATAAAAGTTTTCTTCCACCTTAAATTTAGAAAAGCATAACATATGGTTTTATGTATCATTTTTATTATTATTATTATTATTTCTGAATCTGAAATATGATTAGTATAACGGAGTGGGCTTCAAGATTCTGGAAACTCAACTTTGCTATAATGAATCACTGTATGAAGACTGCAAGTCGGTTATCTTGTGTTTTGTTTTTCTCATTTGCAAATTGAGGATGGTGACACAGGCATGTTAGAGCTTATACAAAGAGGCATGTTACACTTATAACAGCAATTTCCTTTGAAGACCTCAATTTATTAACTCCTTTTCCAGTGATTTTTCCTCTCTACTAGCATCAGTGATAGCTTCCTTTTTCATTTAAAAGGCATTATTTTTGAGGATAAATGTAGTTAATTATGGTTGCTGTAATATGTACATTGTACTCTTCTGTGGCCATCTAAGAAAAAAACGTAGTCGTTGAGACCTCAAATTCAATGTTGATAGCGTTCTTAGCAATACTTCAAATGACTAGAAAAGCGGTTTTCATTGTAATTTGTATATCCAGGTGCAGCTAAATTTGTAGAATTGATGGACCACTTGCCATAGCAAATTTATCCTTTAATTCAGAATCCTTCAGGAATATAATTCCTGATTTTTTGAAAGAAGAAGCTGTAAAATAAGTTTTATCATGTAGAATTATGTTAGTTCTCTCCTCAGTTCGTGATCAGAGTTTGGACTTGAGGTCCAAATCACAAACACTTAAAATCTTGGAAAAATGGTGTTAGTGTTTGAGAGTCTGGTTCTGCCTGAATCGTGAATAGAAAGAACTGGGAAGAATGCTTTGCCAATAACTTTCAAAATAACTTCTTAAAGAACTGTGAAGTAGGGACTACTGGATTCTCATCTAAATTCTGTATTCTAATTCTTTTTCCCTTCATCTGTTTGCTCTCCTTAACCATTTCTGTGCTTTTACATCTTCCATTTCTTGCCCCTGAATAAGCCCTTTACCTCTGTATTCTCTACCTCAAATGCCTACTTTTCCTCTTTTCCATGTATATTCCTGTACTGTTTCTGCCTCCCCACACTGAATGCGTACAGAAACTACAGAGCCCTGGAGAAAGTCTTCATTCCTCTGTATTTTTTCTTTTTCTTCTTTTTTGTCTAGTTTAATGTCAAGTTTAAGCAACTTCCAGAAATTAAAAGAGAAGGAATAAAATGAAAGAAAAGGTCTTGTTCAGTCTTTATGTTCCTACATGAAGCTACAAATTTGTTTCATAAATATAACACAGTAAGAGATTGACTAGAGAGAGGTCTGTGTATTTGTAAATTTGTATGAGTGAAAACAATAGAGTTTGTGCCAAATCCTAACAACATATTGTGTAGCATTCAAGGGGGAGAGAAGGACAAAACTGATGGTTTTATGCATCTGGATGAGCTGACATAAGGTTGATGTCAGTAACATCCCTGATAGTTGGTATTTGGGTTTCAAAACCTGGGCAAGCTGCAATTGATAAACAATAGTTGTAAAAATTATTTTAAAATGTTTCTTCCTAACATCATCTTAAAAGGCAAACTATTTTAGCTGAAACTGGTAAAGAAAATTAGATTTAGAAAACTTCATTCTGTGTAACAAAAAATTGACATTTATAAGAAATTGAAAACATCTTTTACTTGAAAATTCAAACAGTATGAATACCATATATTTTTAGGACTTGCATAATAATTGACAATTGATAGTTGACAAAAGCCTTGAAATAGTCCTCTCTTGTATTTTTTAAAAGATGTAGCTGTATATGAAGATTCTGAGAACAGACTTACTGTACCAAAGATCATCAAAGAAATTGGAGAACCTCGGAATTATGGTTTGACAGATGAAGAAAAGGAGGCTTTGGAACGGCAAGCAGCTGAGGAACGCCTTGTCAAAGAAGCTCAAGAAAAAGCTGAACAAGAGCTTAAAGAAGCTGAGGAAAGGGCTGAAAGAATGGCAAGATGGGAAGAGTGGGTAGGTTAATACATATTTTCAGAAAAACGTTATTATTTATGTGTTTTAGATGGCTTCAAGTAATCCGTTATGTTAAACAGATTGTTACGTAAATTTATGCCCACTTGGGAAGTGTGGCATAAAATCTCTCATTCCTTATATCATACTTTAGATTTTGGTTAGGCTATCTTCACAGTGTGTTTTGAAGTCCATCCTACAGAATATAGTGTCTTTTTTATTACATACATAGCATTTTTTTGCATTTTGGTATCAGCATATCTATAAAATACTTTTATGGTACTCTTGTTGTGCTGTAGCTCTTCTATTTTACCATTTGTAAGAATCTACTACAGTCAACAGTGATTTTCCTTACCAAGTCTTCTAGGACTTTTGTGTTTTGCTCATTTTACTTCTAAGCACCTGACCAAGTCTTAATTATCAAACTAGATTTTTAACTCAACACTGACCAGTCTTCCAGCCTGCATTGCAAAAAGGTTTCTGAGCCTGCAAGAACACCTGAGAGATCTGAGTACTCGGTGCAGTAAGGACTACCTCATGCAGTCTGAACAATGGTTTTTGTTTGCTAATAATCTAATAAGTACTTGGTATTTGGGCTACCTGACCCCAGAAGATTTGCACGTGATGTCTGTTCCTTATTTACTTTGTCACACCTAAGGACATTTTCGCTAAATGACCTGAAAAGCATATTGTATGTTCCTGTTCACATCCAACATCAGGCTGTTTCACCAGAAGGAAAGTCTATTGTCTTCTTTTAGAGCTATTTAAAAACAAACTGATCCTTCCACAGAGAAGTCCTTTTCTTATATTCGAATGCCCATACACATATATAGGGTTATAATACGCTGAAATTACTGACTTTTTAAGAGGCATTTACATTCCTCTGATGTTGGCTTGTAGATAAGGGGTTTTTTTATCTCTGATTATTTACAGCTTCATTCAACATTAAACAGCATTTTGTACCCTGTAAAATTTGTAAGGATAGTTAGCACATTTTATCTAGATTCAATCCAAGCCATCTACCTTTAAAAGAGCAAACTGTTGTTTAACCAAAGCTAAAGCGGGTGTTTAAATAAAATGTGTGCTTAAGGTTACCCTTTTAAATAGGCAGATGCTCAGGAAATCTAAGCAACTGTTCATTTGCCCTTGACACTGCAGATTACCTGCTGTCTCTGAGTAGTGACCAAAGACCACTTGCAAGATTTATTCAGTAGCACTCCTGGATTGAGTGAATAAGGTAAAAATTGGTGGATCTGTTTTATCTGAACATTGCTTTTGTGTTATGCCGTGAGTATAGAAAAGCAGTCTTCAGAGTGTCATCTGTTTGCTGTATCTATACGTGACTCAGGCTACTGATGAATAAAATTAGTGAAGAGAGGACAATGAAAATGAGTTGGAGTAATCTTCTGGCTAAAGCTACTGCAAGTATGCATGCTACTAAGTATTATTGAATGGAAGGAAGAAAAGCTTGAAGCAGTTTTATTTCCTCATCCCTCTTACTTTTTGAGTGTAAAATTGCATTTGATTTTACCTGAATTTGGAAATAAATTTAGCTGGTGTAAACGGATGTAATTCACTGTGGTTTTAGTGTATTTGACTCTCAAGTCCCTCAAAAACACCAATGAAATAAAAATAAAACAAACCAAGGAAACCAAAGAGAGAAACAAACCCAATACAATTAACAAATTAAACATTTAGAAAGCCAGAGCTCTCTGCTGAGTAAAAATACTCTCCTTTCCCTCCAGTTCAAAGAATCCTAAAGAAACTGTCTGCATTTGCAATAGCACTAATTTTTGAAGTGCTACAGTGTATTTCAACCATTTTACCAAATACCTTATGTAAACACGACCACTGGAAGACTTGAGAATAAACCTCCTTTTAGGTGTTAAAGAAGAAAAATAAAATCATTTTATTAAGGTGATAATGTCAGTCCTTATCCTTTTCAATTCTTTGTCCTCAGTGTTGAGTGCTCTAAATTTAATAAGCAACTAATAATTTTTCCTGTCAACTTGCTTTTTAAAGTTCTGTCCACAGCTTTTAACACTTTTTTTTTTCCTCTAGGCCAGCACTGTTTTTTAGCCAAATGTTATTTGATAGATGTCATAAACATAATTATTTATTATTTCATTTTTTTTCTTTATTACTTGCAGAATAAACAGCTGGAGGAAGTGAAAAGACAAGAACAAGAGTTAGTGGAGGCCCAGTCTATTCCACTACGAAACTATTTAATGAAGAATGTCATGCCAACGCTTATGCAAGGGATAAATGAATGCTGTAGGATCAGGCCAGATGATCCTGTCAATTTTCTGGTAAGGTGATTATGTTTTGTTTCTTAAATATATTTGAATACTCATGTAGACCCAAAGAATCTCTGTTAACGAAAGGACTTAAATTTCCTCCCCACTGTCAGGATAGCAACAAGTTAATGATTAGAATCTGTAATTCTGGTGAACAGCAATTACAATGAAAATTAAAACCCAGCAACTACTCTTTATGGGATCAGTTGATACTATGTATCAAGGGTAGTGTCCAGTGTAGTTAAACAGTAATAGGACAAGAATCACTACCAGAATCTGTTTCCCCTTGGTATGTGCACTCTGCACATCTTATGTACCCTGACAATTCTGCTGTATCATAGAGGACTACAAGTTAAACAACTTTTCGACATTAGGCTTTCATTTCCATTAGATGGATTTGTGCCAATGAACCTATTACAATATCTGGTAGCTGGAGTTAGGTGCCTCAAAAGAGGGTACACAAGCAAAGAAATTCCTGGGCAATTACGCCCTTACAATCTAAACTCCCCATCCCTCATAGGACACCCCTCACGGGACCAGGAGCTGTATGAGGGTCTGAGATCTGGTTGCCTGTCATTGGTTTGCTGTCTGTTACAGTGGGGTTGCTAAAGGGTCACCTCCACACTCTCTTAGGTCTGTTTCAGTGGAGGTTTTGGTTGGTTCTGGTTGTTACAATAATGTGGTTGTTACGGTTCATATACCACGATCTATGGGCTGTCCACTCCAGCTATTAATTTTTAAGTAATGTTTAAGCTGCAGCTTTGTCTATTCTAACCATTATTAATGTTCAGATTGTTATCGCCAGGTTTCACTGTAATCCATCTTTGACTTAAAAATATAACAATATGGTTCAGATAAAGTTCAACTTGCAGCCTAAAAATTCTAGCTACTTATGACTACTTTCAAATGACATAAAATTTTTAAACTTTCAGAAAGGGGGACATCACTCTCCACCCCTCTAGACACAACTGAACACATTGTTGTAATGATAAATGCAAGCTCTTTGGTAATTCTCTTCACAATACACACATAAATAAGGGAGAAAATCCGATAGGACATTCATATACTAATTCTAGTTGCAAAAGACCTCAGGGTGTCATCCAGCAAAACTTTGGGCTGAAAGCAGGGTCAGCATTGCATTCAGACAGGAATCCAGGTGCTGTAACGTTATTGCTGTGCTCCTCTTCTTCCTGCACATCCTAATCAAGCTGCTCACAAGCTGAAACAGAGCATTCTATTAATCAAGCAAAAGCTTAAAATGAAAGCAATGGTGTTGCAATCCCACTTCAGGCACTAAGGAATGTTTTCTTGGTTTAACCTTTTTTGTCACTTTTTGGTGAGTGATAACTACCTGTAGCTGTAGAAGTATGAGATCTTTCCAAATACCTGCATAGCTTTTAAAGTTCAGTATCAGTAGGCCCAGAAATCAGGCCCTAGGGTACTCACTAGACTTCCATGGAGTGAGAAATACTGTTATAAATGGCTCACTTCCTTCTCTTGCCCACGATAGAAACAGGGTGACCACTATAAAGAGGGAAAGTGAGGTTGATGGTATTTTGGACAGTATTTGGGGGGAAGAGATTTCTCTGATGTAGGGACATTTTCTGTCATAAGTTACATTTTACGGCCATTTAATATGTTCAGCAGTTTTGTTTAAGGCAATGTTATTCACTATACCTTTGTTATTTTGCATACATTTCAAAGTTGGAGCTATGAAAATAATTGTAATTTTGAAATTCTTCTGTTTATAGGCAGAATATCTCTTCAAGAACAGTCCTGATATCGACTGGAATAAACATTAAATCCTAGAAGCAATAGGAATTGTGAAACAAAAAAGGGAGAAAATTCCTACTACATTTTAGATAAAAATACTTAGTTTCTGATGTAGTTTTTGTTTAAGCTTATTATGTAATCTTAATTTTTTATTTCTCACACTTTATTACTATTTTTGTACTGGGTTTTTAATATTCTTCTACAACATTTCTATTTGCTGTATGTATAGTTTGATACATTTACACATCTGTATTTCAGATGTCTATTGGAAATGACAAACCATAAGAATTCTGTTCTCTCTGCAAAATCTTCTTCCTGGATTTATTTGAGTTACACATTCTAAACAATATATTATTTTCCTGATCCTTAGTGAATGTAGGCAGCTAGCCTGAGAAAAACTTTTATCAAAAAAGGAAGAAAAGTGTTTTTACTGAAAAAGGAAATAAATAGAAGCAGCAAGCTCTCTTAATTCCCCTCCAGGCTACCAAGAGGCAAAAAGTTACACAATACCGTCTTCTTGTGCTGCACTGAACACTGACTGGTAAACAGTTTCCCAGCATAGGTATGTCATAAAACCTGTGTTTTACTTTGGTATCAAACACATGGCTGTAGACCTCATTTAATAATCTTCAGCATTCAAAACTAGATAGATATTTTTTAGAGATTCTTGAAGAATCTAGACTTTCCAGCACATGGCTCTCCTTCTCAGTTTTGTTGACCTCATCCAGCTGTCACAGGAACCGGTATCTACGCTGACTGAGCTGAAACTGATCGCATACTTGGTGTAAAACAAATAAAGGATTTTGTCAAAACAGAAGGCAAGGACCTTTGTGCAAAAGGCGAAGGAAAAAAAAGAGGAAGAGCTGAAAGAAAAGTGATATAGAAACATTTTACAGTTACTTTGTCTGTAACTTTGAGTATCAGAATTTGAGATATGTTAATGCCCAATGTTTTTATTCAGATATATTAATATTTATTACAGACTATCTTATTTCATCTGTTTTCATAGACACACAGACAAGTCAGGAACAGAGTCCAGAACCATCATCTCCTATTCTACAGAAAAACACATTTTTGTGATCTATATGTCCTATACGCTGTCAGCCCAAGCTAACATTTATCCTGTGAGGCAGTTGAAGATTAGATAATCGGTGGCTTTATACAACTTTTTAGTTTGAAAGTACTATTTTTTCAGAGTAAAGATGAAAACTGGACACTTAAAAAGAGAGGGTAAACTAGGTTTTCTCTACAGTTATTGCAATGCATTTACTTTTCTAAGAATAAAGTTTTGAGCTGATCTATAACGAGTGCGACTTTTTTTTTTTTTTTAATATTCTGCAAGTTTATGCAGACTACTCCAGGCAGATGTTTCAAAAACAACTCCTAGAAAAGGATCTCTTTGCTTTGTGCAGGGCACAAATGCACAGTGAGCCCGACGCGGGTAGCCAAAGCCGTGCACGGTGCTGCCTTTGAACGAGTGCCTTGCACGCCCGCAGCGGGCCGAGCTCACAGCGCCGGGCGGCTCTCCGGGGGCTCTCGGCGAGCCGGGGCCAGCCCAGCCCCCGGGGCCAGCCCCGCCCGGCCCCGCCCGGCCCCGCCCGGCCCCGCCCGGCCCCGCCCGGCCCCGCCCGGCCCCGCCCCGCCGGGACCCCCGGCCCCGCCCGGGCCCCGCGCACGCGCCGCCCCGCGGCCGTTGGCGCTTTGTTTTCAAACCCCGGCCGGCGCCTCTGCCGCCGCCGCCGCGACTACACTCCCCAGCGTGCCCCGCGGCCCCGCGTCCGTCTGCGCAGTCGCGGCCGGGCGAGCGTGCGCTCCGTGCGGGGGTGTCCACCGCGCTGCGTCAGGCCCCCCCCGCCCCGGGACGTTGCTGTGGTAGCGTCCGGGCGCCATGTTAGAAGGCCGGAGGGGAAGAGGCGAGTGAAGCGGCGGCGGCGGCCGGGCCCGGCACAGCCGCTCCCTCCGCTCCCGGGGCCTGGCCCCGGCCCGTGCCATGGTCGCGGCTCCCGCCGCTCCGCGGGACGAGTGACCGGTCCGCAGGCGGCAGAGGTGGGGGAGCAGGAAGAAGAGGAGGAAGAAGGGGACGACGCGGCGGCGGCGGTGGTGGCGGCGGCGGCGGCGGAGGAGGAGGAGGAGGGGCCGGAGAGACGATGCCGTTGTAAGTCCGGGAGCTCGCGGGGCGCGCTCGGGGCCCGCGTTGTGTTGGCCCCGGCCCGGCGCTCCCCGCATGCCCGGGCCCTTCCTGCCGGGGCTCGGGCCCTTCCCCCCTCGCGGTCCCCTCGGCCCGGGCGCTTCCGCTGCCGCAGTGTGCGGCCCTGGCGCCGCTGCCCGCGCGGTCGGGAGCTCCGCGCTGTCCTTCTCGCCCCCATCGCCGTGAGCCCCAGAGGAGACGGTGATGTGGCTTTTGCGTTGTTGTCGCCGGCTCTGCGACCTCGCAGCGGCAACGGGCGGGAAGGGGCGGACGCGTGCGGCGGCCTCCGCTCCCCGCTGTTGGGTCAGGGCGCACGAAGGGGCGAGACCCGCGTGTTTGTGCCTTCCTCGCTCTGGGCGCCAAGAGTGAATCGCTTTTTCTGCCAAGGGCCCCGGTGAACTCTCTCCCCTAGTGACCACGCGGACAGTTTTTCCCCGTTCTGGGGGCAGGAGACCCTGGGCCGATGGTTCCAGTGGGCGCCCCGAGCCCAGCGCACTGTCCTTGGAACCCCCCACTCCCAGTGGCTCCGGGCAGCGCCCCCGGCCGGCAGAACGGGCTGCGGGCCCGTGTGTCCCCCCAGCCCGCCGCCGGGCATCCGGGGCGCCTGTGCTTTGAACGTGCCGTGCCGTGACCCTGCTGGCAGTCAGGAATAACCAAGTGTGACTTTATTCATCCCAGTTTGTTCGCTGATTTCTTTCACCCCACCCCAGGCTTTTTTTTTTTCGCTTACCTTTTTTTTTCCCCCCCATCGCTGACGTTTTTACGATTCCTGATTAAGACAACAGAACTTGCATCTCCTCAGTTCCGTAGTTCGCAATCTTTATATTTTATTGCGTTATACAAATCAGTGTATAGTGTATATACTGAAACAGTGACGTGTAGGTGGTCAAATCACTTTTCAGAATAAGGCATGTTTATGTATTTTATTCGGTTGGTCTGTTTGGTTTTTTTTTTTTTTTGTTTTGGTTTGCTTTTTTTTAATTGAAGGAGAAATATAAAGAATTTTTGATAGTCACTCTTTGCTTCACTGTTATAATTTGGGATTATTCACTGTGATTTTAAGTATGTCAGCTTTTAAGTGGAGAATAGCCAAGGTTGTCTCTTGTGGTTGTTTAATTCAGTCTAAAGTACTGTAAAGTTAGTCATGGGGTAGATAACATGATAGAAACTTATCTGAAAGGGTTTTTGGCAGAGAAAGGACCAATGGGTGAATGCAGGAAGGAAAACGGCTATGCCAAGTAGGTTCTAATGCTTGTATAATGAAGCGCCAATGTCCTTATAGATAAGTTTTGCACATGTTCATTATGGCAATGAAAAGTTACCAGAAGTCAGCTTTGAAGTTGGCTAGGCTTTTCAGCCTCAGGAAAATGGGAGGGTGTTTCTTCTGCTTGCTTTTGTTCTTAGTTTATTTTGTTGTGACTACATAAATTCCAAATGCTTAATAACAGCATTTAAAAGTTTGAGCTATTTTTATGAGTTGTAGTAATAGCGACCTTCAACTTGGAAAAGTTGGAGTGATTTGATAATTTCTCTTGATGTAGGTGTCTATGATACTTTAACTAGAAACTCTTAAATAACAATACATAGTTACAATTGCATCAATATATTGCTATTTTCAGTATAAGCATTACTTGGCGACTTAAATAGTACAGGAGGTTTATTGTAATTAGCAAAAATGAAGGCTTCTCAGTTTATGCATTTGTTCTGTCATTTGTATGTTTGACATTGTTGACTTGGTATCATTCATTCAAGACTTAAAAGTGAGTATTATAGTGCCAGTAAGTAGAAATGCTGGTAATGCTAATTCTTGAGTTTGTGAAGTGATACCTCTAACTTTACAGGAAAGAGGCAGCTTGGGAAGTTTTTTTTTCCTCTGTAATTCTTTCCAGTTGATTCTGTCTTCTGGACGATAATCTTTTTGAGTGAAAGTGGAACAACCCTGTGTTACTGCCAGACTTTCATGGTGACAGAATGTTCCTTTCAATATGTCATTTAAACTTCATTTTGAACCCTGGTGTTTACAGTTGGCAGGCCTTGTCAAAAGTGATCTCCCATACAACCGGAGGTTGTCATTATTGCCTTGGAAGTTTCAGGTTCTTCAGAGCTCTGCACCAGTGTTCATATTGGGCTGTGTTGCGTGCTTATTAACAATATGGTACAAAAGTATAAAACCAAGCCAGTTCTTCTGTACATGGTACATCAGTACTAAGACTGCTGATGCTGGTATCTGGAATTTGCAGACACCTTTAGTATTTTTTTAAACATTAAAATTTATCTTAGAAACTTACGTGACTTTTTGTCAAAATTCTCATGTGGGAAGTGCTAGCAACTGTATAAGGAAGAAGTCCATAACAAAAAAGCTGATTAGAAACAAAGATGACTACTTCCCCTGTCGTAAACATATTTTAGTGCAAGGTTAGGTACAGAATGTTCCTGTGCATTATCTGAAACAAGATGCCAGGGAAGAATGAAGCTCACTGAGCTGTTCGTGTGTTTTGGTTGGGTGTGGGGCTTATACGGAAAGGCTACTGACTCAGTGAAGCTGGAACTATGTTTGTGTGAGTGATGATGTAGTCTTTTCATGTAACCTGGGGCTTTCTAACCCTCCAAGTAGAGAAGACATGAATCTGTTTCTTGGTAAGCTACTGAACGTCTGTGTCTGCTGAATACATGGCAAAACACTTTTGACATGTTTTGGTTTTTTCTGTAACCAGAAGTGGAAAAGTGCATTGAGTTATATACATGAACGTTTAAAAGTGCCATAAGATCTATACATTTTAAGTGTTGTCAGTATTGGTAACTTTTGTATTAGAGTTTTGGAATGTCATTAAGAATTATTCTTTCCAGTGGACAGTCAAGCTGATTTTCACTTCTGAAGTAAGACTTTTCATTTTTTCTTTAACTGAACTTTGCTGTAGACGTATGCAAAGTCATTGTTTTCTTCACTTTTAATTAGAGACTGTCAACTTACATGCCAGAAGTACAGCACTGTATTTAAAATGGCTTGTGCTGATTGGGAATGGATAAGTAGTGTGTTTCTGAACAGAGTTGAGAATTTCATAGGCTGTTAGGAAAGGAATTAAATTATTCTTAACTTTGCAAAGCTCTGTACTGACTTTAGAAGAATAGTTGTCATAAAATAAAGTGATAGCTTTTTTTAATTGAGAAACAATTAATATAAAAATCTGTATTGAGGATTAGTTAGGTGGCAAGGATATGTAGTTTTGCAATAGCTTTCAGTCTTCCAGTATCACTCTAAAAGAGGACTGAGTTCATACCTGTTAATATAGATGTATTGCACAGAACTTGGAAACCCAGTTATTTAGGGCTGAGCAGATTTCACCGCTGAGACAAATTAATCTCTTAACAGTGAAACGCTTTGTGGGATTCGTAGTTCTTGGTTTATACTCCCTGTTATCTTTTTATTCAGCCTGAATTTCTTAATTGCTCTTGACTTTTTTGTCTCCAGCATAGCAATAAAAATAATTTTTGGTTCAGCTGCTGTCTGTGCAGTTCATTAGCACTTTCTTTTCTTTGAACTTGAGAAACTTCTCCTTCAGCTGTGTTAGTAAGAATATTGTGGATGGGTTTGCATTTGCACATGCTGCCTTCCCTATTCTGCTGTGCAAACAGGAGAGCCAGAGAGCTCAGGAGAGAGTCCAAGGTTAGCAGAATGTATATGAATGATCTTCCTTTTGTCATAGGTGAGTCTCTTCTGGAGCCCTGTTGCTTGCTGTTGCTCCAATACCTGTGTTCAAATCAGTTTTGTGTATCTTGAACATCTCATGCTGACAGTTGAAGACTTAATTCATGGTCTAAATGGTCCAGTGATATTCTGCTAGATATTGAAAGTTTCATTCAGGAGGGACAGCTGTATTGTCTTAGCCATTTAAAACATGTTACTCAGTAACTTATTTGCACTGACTTCGTTGTTGTTCCCTGCCTAGAGTTATGAAACTTCATCTGGAGCGATGGTGTTAGCGTTAAGCTAGAAACTTCGGTCTAATTTGCCAGTCACTTATTGTTGAAGGAAACTTGAAAAGAAGCAAAACCCCTCAACCGAGTTTCTCGGAATCTGGACACAGTGGAGCTTGAGCTCCATTCATTTAGCTCCAGCTGGTTAACCTGATGGTGTGATGACCAGTATTGTTTCAGGAATCTGACTTGGGTGTCTTACATCAGCAAATAAGAAGGAATAAATTTTGCTGAGGCAATCAGTAAAGGCAAATAGAGAAGTGAGGCTAATCATTGAGAATCCTTGAGTTAATATATTTTTTCTTAGTATCTGGATGAGTTTGAAACTTAGGGGGATTTAAATTGTTATGATTTGTTCAATATCATGCTATGTATTTTTAAGATTTCCGTCGTTTGTACTGTCTTTTATATTTGTGAAGTTTCCCAGATTTCAGTAGCATGATGTTTAGATGGTGTGGTGCTGATGGCAACTGTATTTTGTTTGTGATAAGAAATGTAAAATCTTAACACAAATAGCACTAAAAATAGTACTATTAGAATGGACATGGAATGCTGGGAGAGAAGAGGAACCGGTGCTTAGAAAGACAGGTTTTTGTGTGGGAGTAGGAGTTGGGTTAAATACAAAGCACATCTGAAAAAGAAGTTCACGACAGGATTGTTTTTTCTGATGATGGAGAAAGGTTCTAGTCTTGTAAAAGCAAACAATAGTACAGAACTTGGAATTAGTATCCAACTCTTAGTTATATATGGGACAGTGTTACATAGGTATAGGTGTATCTGTTCTATGTTCAGTTTACATGGATGTGTTCAGGCTATCACATGATCTTCAAAAGACGCATTGTAACCCCTCCTCTACCTTAGAACAACATATAGTCACTTCCATTTAAAGGAGTTTAGAGTTGTGTGCTCTGGAAACTGTAAAACTTCTTACAGGCTTTAGTTGGGGTTTTTTTCTTCCAGTTCTGCGCTCTGTTTAAAATGGGTTTTAGCAGTGACCATATAGCCAAGGTCTGTTCTTTTAGTTCGGTAGTTGCTGTTAACAGTATAAAAAGATACTGCCTACCAAAACTTCGGGTTCTGAGGAAAAAGTTGTTTGGCTGCACTGCTTTCAGCTTAGCACAGACTAGACCTTTGTGTCTGTGTTTTTATATGGGGGAAAAGGACATGTGCATTTCTTACTGATGAAATTAATATTTGAATACGAAATACTGAATCGTAACACTCTAGAATTAATCCACTGTAGCTGTTGCCTGATTTGCACGTGGTAAATTGTCAGTATATGTTTTTCAAAAATTCAGGTTAAACCAGAGCTACAACAGTAGCATGTTAAATTTAACTCTACATCGTTTTCTGTAACTTTATTTTATATTTGTGCAACTGACAGATAGTTCATGGTCATCTCAGAGTGATAAGATGATCTTCATGTTTATATGTGGTTGTCAAGTAATAAACCCAAAAGCCCCAAACTGTATCTTAATTTTCTTTGTGATCTTCAAAAGAAAAGCTTAGGAGTTTGTTGTTGTTGTTGTTTGGGTATTTTGTTTGGTTTTTTTCTTTTTTTTAGAAAAAAAAAAAACAAGCCCTAAACATGCTTTCAGTTGTGTCAGACCCTGATACGGTCTGCCAAATCTGTCTCTGCTGTTGTCAAGAGTGAGTAGCTGAGATGGAAATTCCAGTTGCTGTTTAATACTCTGCTTTTTGTTAATGTTTAACTTCAGTGAGTACCAGATGTGACATACCATCAAGGTATTGACTCCCCAACAAGGCCTTAACATTTCTAATCCTCTTGGGTAGAAGGTTAGCGCTGGTACTTCCCTGGGTTTTCACCTTTGTCTTTCAATGAATTTGGTGGTTTAAACTCTTCTCTGGACATGTCACAAGTGAAAGCTAGAATGTCCATATGTGACTAAGAGGGAAGATACTGGAGTATGAGTATGATCTTCACGGTTTTAGAAAAAAAGTAGAAGTCTAGGAGCATTTATCATTAGCATTTTCTGGCTAAAATGTAACATGTAAATACAGCATTAAAGTTTGGCTAATGAGCACTTACAGTTTATTTCTCAGAGATAATTTACTTTATAAAGCAGGTAGGAAATGCTTTATCTGAAGTTTCTTGGTTTTATGGGAGGTAGGAGGCAGGGAGAGGATATACCTTTTCTTGTTTGTTTATAGTAACTTTCATGCTGCCTTTTAAATGAATAGATGACCTAGGATAAGTCACTTTATTCTGTCCTTCATTAAGTTTAACGAACCTTCTTGCAATACAATTTTTTCTTTAATTTTCCAAAGGAAATTTTTCCATATCCTTTGTTGTGCTACAGAAGCCTTAGACTAGAGTTAACTTAGCAGGTGTAAATGGCAGAGCTTCAATTTAAACGTTTTTATCTGGAAATAACCTATAGTCTCTTCAGTGTTAATATATGGTAAAATGTTAGCTTCATGTTGTCTTCTGCAGCTGTAAAATCTTGAAGGCAGCTGTGCTGAGAATTGTTACACACTAACCCAGTGAAAGGGTACTTACTCCTCAGCGTTCAAAAAGAGGTGAAACACTTGTGTAGGGAAGGTCCTGTGCTGTTAAAAGCATCGTTATTTCATTATTATAAAAGTAAATGTAAGAACTGTAGCTGGTTTTATGTAACAATTCCCAGCGATGTATATCTGGTGATCAATTTAATTGGTCATTTTAGTGAGCAGTTTCAAAGCTTGTTTGTGCCCTGTGGCCATGCTCTGGTGGTCCTGTAGGAGTTGGAGGAACACTGGTTTGAGTCATGGGAGTATGGTGTTTTGAAGGCAGAGCTGCACATTGCACTGCCAGGGTTCTGTGTAAATCAGACTAGGGAAGAAATCTGGTGTTTCGCTGGCGTTTATGTACTGCAATGTTATAGACAAGGTAAAGGGTTATGTTTGAGTTTTTAGTTCTTGAATTGGTGAATCATGCTCCTTACAAGTAGGGGGAATACAGAGGCCTCTGTCAGCATTGCTGACTTCAGGAATTAGCTTTGCAGAATCTGGTTTTCAGTGACCTTGAGTCTTTTTTGAGATCTAGTAACAGCATCTGCCAGGGTGTATTTTGCCAGCCTTTTTAATGAAGTCTAATATCTGTTGAATTGGATTCAGTTTCTTGCTGTGAATGGGTGAAAATTACAGTTAGACCATCAGGAAATTGTTACACAAAGCTGAAATATTGATAATTTTGCATTATTGCTTTAAAAAACCCGTAAAAGTAAACTGAAAAATCTTGAAAAGCATATTTAGTTTTTCAGATTAATAGTTGGGAAAAGAGGAGAAAATGTAGTTCAAACAACTTACTTTGGAGTATAAGTTAAAATATTAAAAATATCCGAAGGATGTTTATATATTGACACTTTCTGTTTTCTGGCTGCTTTTTTTAGAGGCAGTTAAGTGGCTGAAGCTACTCTTTGTGTTGACATTCCTAAAGTTTTTTTCTAAGAGGCAAAAAAAGGTTTAGGGGCTTCCTTTGTCCTTAATTTGAGTTACTGTTTTATGTAATTCATCTGAACAGCTTATTTTAAAAAAAGTTTTCATTGACACCTAAAGTCCTATGATCTATATGATTTGTTCAGGTGCTACCAGATTCTTCATTAGTTGATTAAAACCTCATAGCTAAAGGAAGCAGTATAAAATAGTTTTCCCAGACATTGCCCCGGTCCCCATGATTATTTGAAGGTTAACTTTTTTAATGTACGCTTTTAAAATATTTTTTTTCTGATGAGCAAAGAGACAGATGTGCTCAAACTCGCATTGTGACTAAGTTCTTGATTGCAAAAATTATAGTACTTAGAATTGTTACAAAATGGGTTTAACTTGTGGAATATTATATCATGTTTTGTGGATTCTGATCAATTTTCAGTTTAGGTGTTCTTTTTTTAATACTTAGTCATTATGGAAATGAGGAATGAAATCTTGAGGAGATGATGACGACAAATAATGGAAGTAAAATTGAAGTTATACTGCAGTTTTTCACATGTAATAAATAGATAGTTAGCCTTGTGAAAATATTTCTCTTTTTGTATGATGAAATAATATATAAGAGGTATAAACATGCATGACTGATACTACAGCAATATACCAAGGAATGCTATGCCTGCCAAGAGTGCAGGTTTTTTCACTTTTGCTGTCAGCTTGACTTTTTGACATGGAGGATTCTCTTTACTTTAGACTTTATGAAAGTGATGGAGCCCAAACTGATGATACAGCTTTTGTCCTAGTAGAATGAAAAAAATAATTAAGGGGGAAAAATGCTGATGGATATTAAGAGTTGGTGATAGGTAGTTCTACTGGTGTCCTTAATAGGACAGATTTAACACAGTAATTTGGGATGTAAATGGTAACACTAGGCTTAATTTTTTTTTTATTAGTATGTATCTCTTGTCTGCTACTCTGATGAGAAAAAAAAATATTTTTTTTTTTTGTTTTGTTTCCGTCATTAACTTTATCTAATTGCCTTTATTAGTCCCGTTACAACCCAGGGATCACAAACACAGCAGCTACAGAAGCATTATGGCATTACCTCACCAATCAGTTTAGCTGCCCCCAAGGAGTTTGACTGCATGCTTACCCAGAAATTAATTGAAACCCTTAAACCTTACGGCGTATTTGAAGAGGAAGAAGAGCTGCAACGCAGGTGAGTGAACACTGTTTTTTGTCCTGTCATGAGGTTCATGTATGACTATTGAACCCCAAGTACGTTTGTGTTCTTTCAAATGCTTTCTTAAAAGCCTAGTGAAATTGTCAGCTTAATTTTTCTCAATTAAGAGGAATACCTCAAAACACAGAGAGGAATTAAAATGGCCTTTAAATTTCAGAGGCTGGATTGCATTTTTTCCCCTTCATCACTACTTTATTGTAAGGGACCTTATACTTTTTTTCCTTATGAAGCTTTCTAGAGTTTTCTTTTCCTCTCAATACTGCTTATCACTGTTCTTTTAGGTGCATGTGCTGTATGAATTAAAGTTTTATTTTCAAAATGAGTAGAATTCATGTGGGTATGCCTTGCATGCTTGCATTTTTTTTTTGAGCTTAAATCTCTTGAGTGTCTCTAAGGGGGGAAAAATAGTGGGAACATTGTAAGAGTAACTTTGTTTCAGTAGATATATATTTATATATAAACAAGATCTCTAATTAGATCTGTAATGTTACTCTGGTTGACTTACTAGTGTAATGATGATCACAGTCTTTAAAAAATTCTACTAGTTTTGTCTTAGTTTGTAACCCATCATTCTGCTGTTTCATTAATAGGATTCTAATTTTGGGAAAATTAAATAACTTGGTAAAAGAATGGATACGGGAAATCAGTGAAAGCAAGGTATGAATGTATTTTACATGGAGTTGCCAATACTGTGATTCTAAGACTGCTGTAGGAAGATTATTCCATAATAGGTTCCTATACTAAATGGGATGAACGTTAGATTTGGGGATCAAAGCAAATACCATCCTCGTGTAGTTTCTTTTGTTTACAGGCAGCATTGCCCCTTGGTAGTAGAACCTTGTCAAAGAAAGAAACTCATAAATGTTACTTGACTTTTTCTCGAAATTCATGCATATAGTACTGTATTAATTACATGCTTAGATTATTTGCCTTTGTAAAGCAGTGCTAGGCCTTAAAATGTACTTCCTGCATCTTTGTGGTCTGTGGTCTTTAATGTCAATCCTGCAATGTTACTTTTGTAGACTGATAATGCTGATAGTGTTTTTGCCAGCTTATAGTAATCCCTGTCCCCACACATCTTTTTTGAATGGTTGTAGACTTGCATGATTATAGATTTTTTTTTTTTAGAGTAAACCCCTAATTTTTTAAGCTATTTGTGTGTATTTGGGATTGTATTTTTTCTTTACACTTTCCTTACGCAATGAGAATTTATATATGAACAAAATTATGGGCAGGGTCAGCCCTGCTATGTGTGTCTTGATCCTTGAAAACAAAATAGTGAGAGTATCATGACTGGCGTAAGATTGAAAGCTACCTAAGTTAATCTAATATACGTTGCAAAGTAGAAGTTCAGATTTATTTTATCTTCTGCTGTGTAAACATTCATGTAGGGTTTCAGATTGTAGCATTGCATCCTATTGTGAAAGGATAGCGCTCTTTGCCCACAGTACTGTGGATTCAACAGTTTTTTAAAGACTAGGAACTTTAGTAGATGTACCTAAACAATTTCAACATAAAATAAATACCTTTCCCAAACCCAACTTTATTTAAAGGCTATAGTACAGGTGTCTCTGAAAGTAACATAATAAACACTGATACAGTAGGCTGTGTTTTGTGTTGCTTTAAATTGGAAACCATCATCAATTTCTGTGTCAGTCTAAAATGTGTGACTGGTATGCAAAATGTGTTTGATCTCTGTAGTATTATAAAGCTGTTGACCCTGAACTGTAGAATTCGTGCAACAATTACTAGGTTTGAGGCAGTAATATGTAAGGTGGTTGAAATGTTACAAATGATCCAAGTGGCAAACATATCTCAGTCTTTTCTGTAAATACTGAGATTATTTCAGTAGTTCAACAGTGTAAATTTTGTGCAATATTTTTCCTCTTGTTTGAAAAGAAATTGTTTGTGTTATAACTTGTTAAGGTAAAATAACCATTTTTTTTTGCTCCATTTAGAATCTTCCACAATCTGTAATAGAAAACGTTGGAGGAAAAATTTTTACATTTGGATCCTATAGATTAGGGGTTCATACAAAAGGTAACATTTCCTTTTGTGGTAGAAATCCATGTGTTTGAGCTAATGATTGATCTTGCTGTATTTTGAGGTGATGTTAGATTTCTTAATTTTTTTAGTTAACCATCTCTAGTCTTCATTCTAAATAAAAGAAATATATTCCTATATTATGTTTTCATCATGGATTGAGAAACAGACAAAAAAGTTGAAAATATTTAAAGATAGAGGAAGTTGTATGCTTACATTTTCCTGTTTTGTTCTTTGAAAATTACAAGTGTTCCACAATTGAAGCAAGAGTGTATGTATGTGTTCTCTATGTTTAATGGCCATGAATTTTTTCATTTGATTTGACTTAGTATTTCAAAAAAAACACCATTCCACATGATGAGAAACTAAATTTTCCTGTTTAATTATTAATAAAAATTTGTTTGTTGTTGGCATTCCGTGCATATGTATTGAGTAATTTACTTCTGCTAATTAACAATTTCAGGTGCTGATATTGATGCCCTGTGTGTTGCACCAAGACATGTTGAAAGAAGTGATTTTTTCACATCATTTTATGAAAAATTAAAGCAACAAGAAGAAGTGAAAGATCTGAGGGTATGTGAAACGCCTGATACAGCTTGCTGACCTGAGGATTAGGAAAATTCAGTAGTGAAAGATGATGCATTAAATAAATAAATATAACTTTAGTGTTAAGGCTTGCAGAAGATTTTTTGTTAACCTGCAGCAAAGCCTATCATAAGAGTTGAAATAAATAGAGATTCTTCCAGATTTTCTCTGCTCCCACATAATAAATACACTCACTTAAAAATTTGGATGGCAGAATGATCTCCTAGCACGTGTGTTAGTATGGCAAAGTTTCTCCTTACTCACTAGAAGCAGGCAAATGTAAATGTTAGCTTGACAGGGTTCAAGACCAAACTTGTGTGGTTTTAATGAAGGCTTTATGCTGCTTTTTTATGCTGCTTTTTTATAACTTCATGCTGATATAAATAGTTATGGTGGTTGATATTAACTAAACTTTTTATTTTGGCTGTCAACTGTGCATTTGAAAAGGTAAGCTGTATTTTTAGTGTGTTTCATTACTAGATGCTTGAGCAAGATTTTTAGCTTGTAAAGATGCAGATTTCCCTTGTAGTAGTGGAAGACCGTAGTAATGCAGTATTTTGTTTCTGTTATACCTCACTGACAAGCCTCCCAGAGTCAACTGGTGGGAACTTTAGTCTTCTTGATATTGGCTCAGAGTAAATTTTCTCTGCTCCAATTTTTTTTTTTTTGTAGATGAAGATAGTTGCTGGCAAGTCTTTGTTTGGTTTAGTTCTGCTCTCATAAAATAAATGAAACTGTCTCTGCAGCATTCTTCCACTCTATGCATCCTGCAGTTGGTAACCAGGGTAGTGCAAACATCTGGTGGTAACACTATATGCACTGAAATAACTGTTTTGAATGCTTTATTATCTGAACACCTTTAGTAATCTTTAAATCGACGTGCTCTGTTTGAGAGGATTCAGATTTTCAGATTTCCATTTGACTTTGCTGTAAACTCTTAACTCTAGGTAATGTAGTTGATTTAACAGCAAGGTATGTATGCTCTTCAGTGTTGCTCTGCAGTGATGCAAATAACTGTTATGTCAGGGTGTCATAACACTTAAATTGTTCCCGCTAGTATTAGGAGTTTGTACATCTCCATCTTTAGGGGAACATAGACTTTATTAGTGGTTGCTCTAGTGAGTGAGTATGAGACACTTGTGAACTTGATATTTTGTGTAAGATCATCCTGCCAACCAGCAATGTTAAGGTAACCTTAACTAAAGTTTGAGCACAGGCAATAGTGTTGTCTTCCTCCTCTTGTTAAGAACTGAAACGCTCTTGAAACAGTTTATCCTCCAACAGTTCAGAATATTTCTTATTTGGAAGTAGGCAGTGTTCTTTGCTTTTACAAAAGCAATGTGCTACAGATCTGCATTTAGTTCATATGCTCAGTTCAGGAAAATGGTATTCATAGCTGATTCCAGAGTAGATATTCCGTAGTTTCGTGATATTGTTCATCAAAACACTGTATTATTGAGCACATTTTAAAAACATGCTTGACCTTTGGAGACTGGTGATTTGCAATTGCCTTAGGTGAAGTCAGGCTGCATAACTATAAAAACACAGTTTTCTCCTCATTTTTTATACTAACTGTAGAAACAGAAATAAGAGGCCTTTTAGAGCAAGAATCCCCATAGCTTGGACTTGAAGTACTTAGAGGTACCTGTGAGGAGTAAAAGATGCTTGATCATGTCTTGAGTGTAGGGAGAAAGAGGGTTGGACCTTGAAGTAACATCATCGGAGCTGGTTGGTATGAGTTTGGATTATAGTTAATGTATAGACAGCTGCAGCACATAGTAGGTCAGTGCTTACTGCATAAACTCTCAATAGTGGAGAAAGACATTGCTGATAAAAATCAACCTGAAAACAGAAAAGCATTGGTATAAATAGCATTTCATTATGATTGTCTGGACCTGGTAGTTATTGTTTGTAAATGTTCTCTATACTGAAAATAAAATACAACTTTTTTCCCTCCAGGCTGTTGAAGAAGCTTTTGTCCCCGTTATTAAACTTTGTTTTGATGGAATAGAGGTAAAGATCATCTTTTAATTTGTTTTGGTAGAATATGGTTAAAACAAAGTTTTTAAATCTTAATAACTCATTATTCATTCATATGAATGCTGTTAAAGTGACTCTCTGTAGTTCATACCTAAGATTTTGACAACAGTCCTCAGTTGTATAATTAAAAGTGGAGATTTAAGACTGAAACAAGTTTTTCTTGATGGACTTAAAGCTTTTTGCAGAATATCTCCCTGTTCTTTTTTTTGGCACTGCTACCCACTTGCACTGATTAGTTTATTGACTTTATTTAGACTTACCATTTAATAAAGCTTATATTTGTAAATAATGTGGCTTCAGAATGTTTTTGACTGCTAATGATTAACTATCCAAACATGAAAGATTTGCCTCATCATCCTACATTGTAGAAAGTTGTGGTCTTTAACTAGTTCTCAAAAATGTGCTGCTGAAGGCAAGCTGGGTATTCCTTTTGTCCTGATCTCTTAACATATCTGTAAACACGTGACCAAAACAATGGTTTTGGTGGCTGTAGCCTGATGGATCAGCTGTCGTGGAGCGCTGAACTTGCTTAATTTGATTTTTGCTAAGGAAACAGGAATGATGATTTCAAAAGATACTGTTAATTCTTCTCAGACTGTTATAGTCAAACTATCATCTTTTGGTGACAAGACAAAAACGTATGAACTGTTTATACACAGAGTTCATGAGACATATAGTTGGATTATGTCAACCAGTAACTGGTGGGTCCAAGAAGGTTAGTTTACAGAGGGGAAAGAATTCCCATGCTAATCTTATGGCAAATGACATGGTGTAGTATTGTACACGAGATTAGTAATTCCTTGTCTCCCAGTCTGTGATTTTGTAGCTGTTAGCCATTTTGTTACTGTCCATATACAGTTGGGTGTTAGGAACATTTTTCTGGAGAATCTGTTTTCTGTTTACGTAGCTTAGGTATTCATTCTAGATGTTGAAACTTGCCATAGCTGTCTTCTGGTCAGTTTGGTTTTTATATGTTGTTTTTTTTTTTTTTTTCTCCAGTCATTTACATTCAAGCCGGAGTTGTCTCTCCTTTTTAAAAAATGAAATTCGAAATACAAGACCAAATAGGGGAAAAAAAGGACTGTTTGCTCTAAAAGAAGTAGCATCTTGTTCCAATATAGTAATTTATGATGGGCTTTGATGGGCTTAGGTTTATTACTGAGACTTAACTCATGTTGCTGACAGTGCATGAGAGTTCTTTTTCTTATATCATAAGCACCCTCTTTGTATACCAGTGTTGTCGGACCACAGTTTCTGATAGTTGTGTTTGTGCCGAACTAGATCAGTATCAAAAGATTTTAATTTAATTTGCCTTTTGCTAACCTGGGAAAAACATGCCAGAAGTTAGAACTGAGGAAAAGGACTCTAGTTTTCTGGTTGATCCTGTTACTAAAACTTAGGAAATTTCTGACAGTAAGTTTTTACATGTGCATTTTATGTTCTTGTTTAAAATAAACAACTTTCTTCATTTTTTTGTTCCTCCTGTAGAGTACTTTGTATTTGATTGTCAGCTACCTCTCCCCCAGTTACATAGGACAGACTGTTAATTTCTTTATTTGAAAATAAATGTCAGTGAGCTTTGAATCTTTAGAGGTGCTAGACCTAGATATCAGAGCAGGACTTAAGGTGAAGTTAAGTTTGAACTTGAAGTTCTTTTACACTGAGAAGTAGTACTTTTGACTGAAATAGGAACTTATATATGTAATACAGATGGTTGATAAGACCAGCTCTTAAGGACTTTGAAATACAAAATGCCCTGAATACTTTGGAAATACTTTTCTGTGGAGAAGTACTTCATAGTTTAAAATGGATGGATGCAAAGTTTTAAGTACCTACAGAAAGTCTTTAAGATGTCTTCAGCTTCACTTTATCTGAAATAATTTTAATGTAACTAAACCAGTTTTGTTCTCAGTGCAATAGTACTAGGTATTTCATCGTCTTGTAGGTCAAGTGATAACCAGTTTGATTAAAAGCTTCATTTGGTGAAGTGCCTTTGTTGCCTTGCAGAAAGGCTACTGATAGGCTGATAAGTGGCTGAGTATTAAGGCTACTTGATATTCTCATCAACTGACTGATGGAAAGGCAAACTGACTTCTCTACTCTGTGGTGTCCTTGTGTGCAGGGCAATGTAAAACTCTAGCTCTGTGCTGAATAGTATTTTAGATGTTCTTGGCATAGAAAAACTGTTATGCTTAAGTGTTGCAGAAGTAATAGCAAGGAAATTGCACATAGTTTCAAAATGTATATGCTTGCTCAGCAGTTTGCTGAATTTTCAGAATCTTTTCTGTAATCAGATATGTAGAATTTTCATAGATACTGGTCTTTATACTTAGAGTCTACTAGTTACATACGTACTTTACAGGGCTAGATGGGGGAAGGTATCCTACTCTTTCTCTAATTCCATGGTAATTTTCATGGAATCATAGAATACGCTGGGTTGGGAGGGACCCATCAGGATCATCGAAGTCCAACTCCTAGCCCTGTGTAGGTCACACCATGAGCCTCAGAGTGTTCTCCAAATGCTTTTTGAACTCTTACCAGGCTTGGGGCTGATATCACTGGCCTGGGGAGCCTGTTGCAGTGCCCAGCCACCCTGTGGGTAAAAAAAGCTTTCCCTGATGTGTAATCTAAGCCTCTCCTGGCTCAGCTTCGTGCTGTTTCATTGAGTCCTGTCACTGGTTTTGAGAGTGAAGAGATCAGTACCTGCCTGTTTGTGGTCTTCACCATCCTCATGAGGGGAAGCAATGAGGACTCTTCTCAGTCTTTTCTTGGATATTTGAGAATATTTAGGTTAAAACCAGGATTTATGTTTTCATAGCTTGTTCTGATGTTGGTAGGATTTTGTATTCTGGACCTAGAAGTGATGCTTGTTCCCAAATGATTTTTATTTACATTTACAGTCAGCATAGTTTTTGTGTGCTGGTTCTATATTAATCTAAATATGTATTTTATCCTCTTGGAAAAGGAGCCGTAAGATAGATGAAGCATCTGAAAGTGTTTCTTTTAGTGTCTGTGAAGGATGTTAGTATGTATTTTTTTAAAGTGATTCTTTGTTCTAGAAAGACTGCTGTTAGTAAACTTGATGAAAATTACAGAATTCTACAGAAGAAAGAACAGTTTTCTAATGTCTTACCTCTTTTTTTGTTCTTAAGATTGATATTTTGTTTGCAAGATTAGCACTGCAAACTATTCCTGAGGACTTAGATCTACGAGACGACAGCCTACTTAAAAATTTAGACATTAGATGCATACGAAGTCTTAATGGTATGTATGTACTGTTTTGTATATCAACTTGTCTAATCTTGAAATAATTATCCTAGGTTCTTTGATACAGTGGTTGTGGATTTGACTGAAAATACAGCAACTTCACATCTAGAAATAAAGTTATAGCCAGTTTTATATATCTTTCTGGAGAGAAGGGTTGTGTCTTGTTGTCCAGACTGCTTATGATTTTTTCTCTTGGTATATGGGTCTAGAAATGAATAGGACTTGCAAGACTTTTGGAGCATTATGTATTTCTGTAAATAAAGATGTGTGTTTGTTTTTTAATTTGTGTTTGCATAAACATACATGAAATTGCTTGATAAATTGGAGGTCTCAAAATGGTGCCAGTTTGAGGTCAGGTCTTTAGTAGCTTACTAGCTTGTGTAACCCATAACTTCTCTAATTCCTTAGTTTAAAAAATCATTATTTAGGTACAGGATGGTAGGGGCTTTAGCCTGGCTGCAGCTTAATGAGGAAGAGGAGCATGTTTGCATGAGGAGCACTGATTGTTGTTACAAGCTAAAACTTTGATAATTGAGATTATCACAGCCACTTAAACTGTTTTGTGAAATTCCCATCTGTGCAATCTCTAGAATTCATAGTTGCCTCTTACTTTGAAAGTAGTCTTAAGTAATACTATTTTCTTGCAAACAGCTCTCTGCAACTACTGAGTAACAATGAAGTACTACTTATTCTTTATTATAAATGCCCTAAAATCAAGCAGTTAATACTGCTATCTATAATGTTACAGTCGGAAAATATCCCATCAAAGTAGCAGTACATTAGTTGTAGTATGTTTAAAAACTATTCTTTTTAGCCTGTTCTTAAAAATTCAAAGCTTTGACCTATGACTGGCAGGTTTTCTGTAGGTTCATGAAAACTTACACTTTTTTCAGTTTGACTGCACATTCCATGATATACTGCACGTGTTCACGTAACAGCAGAACTTGTTTGTTTCTTCAGCAGCTTACATAGTTCATTAATAACAAAAAATTAAGTAGCAGTCCAAAACTGTAGTCATGTGCTCAAGAATTGGCTGAGTCTGCTATAAAGCACTAAAAATGAAAAAAGGCACATGAAAATATGTTAAGCTTTCTAATTGAAAACAAAAGTGATCAGAATATGAAATGCGTTTCCAGCATGCTCATCTAAAACGTTTGGTAGTTTTGAAGGTGAGGGAGGATAAGCAAGCTAAAAACTTTGGAGGCAGCAACTGTAATTGATTCTTTCTTTTGCAGGTTGCCGCGTAACCGATGAAATTCTGCATCTAGTACCAAACATTGACAACTTCAGGTTAACACTGAGAGCTATCAAATTGTGGGCAAAACGTAAGCAGTTTTATTCCAAAATTTGTGAAGTTTTCACTACCTCTTCTGGTTACTGATATCTCCTTTTGTCTCTTTCCTTCTCAATCCACAGGCCACAACATCTATTCCAATATATTAGGTTTCCTTGGCGGTGTTTCCTGGGCTATGCTAGTAGCAAGAACTTGCCAGCTTTATCCAAATGCAATAGCATCAACTCTTGTACATAAATTTTTCTTGGTATTTTCTAAATGGTATGTTTTTTTTTTTTGTTTGGTTTTTTTGTTTGTTTTTAATTTAGATTAAACTAAAATAAAATTGTTTGTAGACACTAAATTTTAGTCCTGTTTTTATGGTACCATTTTCAGCTGTTACCAGATTAAGTTAAATTAGAAGCATTGTTCTTGCCACCAGAAAGTTGTCAGCTTAGTTTTTCAATAAGTCATCCAACATGTCATGTTTTTAAAGTATCCAAACCAAAACCACCCAGTTCTTAATTAAAATTTTCTCAAGTATTTTTTGTAACTCAACAATACTCTTCAGATAAAATACTTCTGTAGTAGAAAATAATAGCAGATACCCCAAAATTTAAAGTTTTAACATTCAGATACTGGGATAATGGATAAAGGAGTTATGCCAGTATCTGGTTTAGGCACATAGCTTGAATGCAATTTAAGAGAACCACTGGCAAAAATATGGGTTTTAATCTTGTCAGTGTGGAGTGGTAGGTGTTTCAGAATTACATGCTATTTTGTCCTCTTGAGCTAGTTAGCTCAGAAAGATGGTTTGGATAACTCTGATGGGGACATTCCAAGTAAATTTAGAACAGATGGGACAAAAGTGAACTTTGCAGATTACAAATGAATACTGTTTTTCTTGAAAGACTGTGTCTGGATACCTATATTCTTCATGAGACATTGACAGATTTTTAAGAATCATTTACCAAGGTGTTGCTTTACTTCAAGTATAGTGTCTTGTCTTCTTAATGTGAAGATAATTTGCACACTTTCACTGCCTTGCGTTCATAGGCTTTCTAGCCTCCTTGAGGTATGTAGTGTTTAGTATTATTTTGCCACACTAAGCTAATAGAGGGGAATTGATTGCAATCTCTGTTTAATGTGTTTCTTGGACTTCTCTCCATTTTGTACATGCATAGCATAGGAGCATTAATGTACAAATTCCAACAGATTAGCTAACTTCTGCTCATTACAGGAAGATAACTTTTATTCGGGGGGAGGAAGATGACTTGAAGAACAAGTGTTACATTTTAGTGTATCATTCAACAAGGTTTCTTTCTCTCTTGATTATAATTTTCTTTTAATACATATGGTTTGTAACGATGTAACTGTGCTAGCTGTTTGTTCTGTAGTTTGTCCATGAAACAGCTAGCTTGAAGATGGACCCAATGTCAATCTTCACAGATTAATTTCTCTTTGATTGGTATATTTTAGGAAGAATTTAAAGGAGTTTAAATTAATTACCTAAACCAGTGGTTATAAATCTCCAAGACTACAGAAAATTCCTTTTTCTGATACCCTGGAGAAGCTAATTGCAGTTGTATTGTAGTTCAGCAATACAGCTTATTTAAACAACCCCAGTTAGACCAGCCTAGTCTTGAAGAAATGGTGCTTTACCTTGAGAGCAGAGTTAAGAAGCATCGCATTCAAAAGTATTGTTTGTTGAACATACATGGTTGTATCCAATAGTCTTATTCAGTGCTACAATCTTTTTGAACAGGGAATGGCCAAATCCAGTGCTATTGAAACAGCCAGAAGAATGCAATCTTAATTTGCCTGTATGGGACCCAAGGGTTAGTGTGTTATTTTTTCCCCTCTAAGTCACCCTGTACAATAAATTCGGTTGCTTAAAAATTCCTAGGTGAACTTCATTGTGGGTTTATTGTACTTAATGTTGTGGTGTTATATCTTCATAAGTAACTTCTAATTCTCCTGAGTATAGAACAAAGTTACCCTAATTTTTTGAATTGACAGCTTGAAGCACACTTGCTGAACAATGTACTTTTTCTCCCAATTTTTGCAATAAGTGGTCTTAATAAAAATTCAGCATAAATAGTTACGTGTCTAAAGCAATGCATTTTTGGAAAATTGCTAATCTTAAAGTGGTTTGCTTATGATTTAAAGCCTGTTACTTTTGCAAGTATGTTGAATTCACTTCAGTGCAAGTCACAGCTGGGTAGGCTTGGTTCCATATAGTTGTAGTAAAGTGTCTTTTCATCTTGCACCAAAGAAGATCATAACTTGAAGTCTTTTAGTTGTTTTATATATTGTTTATAATACTTAATCTCCATCTTTGTAGCACTTATGTTAAGGACATTGGACATTAATATCCTTTGGGCAGTCAGTGAAACAGCTTGCAGCAGATGCATGGCTCCCATTGTGAGCTTTCAGTAGGGAGTAATATGAGTGTGCTCAATGCTATTTTATCAATCATAGAACAGTTGATATTCAACTAATCTTTATTTTGATGAATAGTGTAAGCTTCAGAGGTTGAGTTGTATTTCCTTTTGTACTTCAAATCTGTTTTTTCTGATTCACAAAAGTTCACATTTAAATATGTGAAACAGTTGAAAATGTGTTCTTGAGTCTGTTATTCTTGAGATCAGAGGTTTGAGGTCAGTGTATGATGGGAACTGTCTGTTTTGTAGCAGCTAATCAAAATGGGTTAAGGTAATGGCAGGCGTTTATCTTTTATTTACCTTCTACAAGATTGTTACCCTAATAATATTTTAATGTATTTTGCGTGTGTACATCGTGTCCCTTCTTTTTTGTTACCCTGTCTGCTGTTAAATAAAAGTTCGTTAATGCAAGTGATGCTTCTGTCAGGTTGCATAGAGCCTCTTTTCTTAAAATGGCTCTTAGTTTTCAGTAGTGTTACAGAAATAAAATATGAAATACCTTTCGCAAAGTCGGAAGACAGTCATTCTTCAGAAGGTGCTTATATGGTGATGAGGTGCCCTTGGTTTCATGTGATCACAAACTAATTTCTATTAAAGTGGGAAATTGTTCTGTTTGGTTGGCATGTCTGGATTTAGAAATGCCTGCAACTTGATCTTGATGTGCTGACAGGTTACAGCCCTCCCACATCACTGTCATTCAGAAAAATGTTCCTTGTTCTTGTTTTCTAAACTTTCTCTGAACTTGGTCTGCAAACTAGGGTCTCTTAGAACTTAAGACTTGGTTGTAGTAAAGGGAGAAATCCAAATTTGTTAACTGATGTGTATGCTTGAAGAAAACTGATTGGCTGTTGTTATATGTAGGTAAACCCCAGTGATAGGTACCATCTTATGCCTATAATTACACCAGCATACCCACAGCAGAACTCTACGTACAATGTGTCCGTTTCCACACGGATGGTCATGGTTGAGGAGTTTAAGCAAGGTAAGTATTATCTTATGCTCTCTATATAAATGCTTTCAGACAGATTTAAAATAGTTTCATTGCAGGTATGCTTTGAAGGGGGGAGGTGGGTGGGTGTTAAAAAGCTTATTGACACTAGACTGTTTTGAGGGAGGTAGAACTTGGCCTATTACACTTAATGCTGCTTAACACTGCGAATTTAGTGGATACTTCTGCAGGTACTTCTGTCCTTCACTCTTAGAAACTGAGGTTAATGAAGTAGAATGCCTTGTGCTCTGAAAATTAGAACTAATGGTATAATAACTTTATTTTAGTGGCTCAGATTGTGTCATGTTAAATGAAAGATTAGCAATAGTAGTTCCACTTGATGCCTGTTTCTAGGCCTAGTATAAGGCAGTGTACTCTCTTGATGATGAGTCCTCTGGATTTATCCAAATTATGTACTTGAATAATTACAGCAGGTAAGAGAAGTTATCAAAGCAAGAAGTAGACTTGATGCAGGGAGCAACTACAAGTAGCTTTCTCAGACAGAGCAATACCTTATTGTCTCACTGTTTCTTTGCCTTGTAAAATGCCTTGCACAAGAGGTGATTCCAGTAGTATAAGGAAAAACATCTGACATCTTTGAACTGAATAGTTACTGTGGCATATGCAAAAAACTAAATGGAGCTATGTTACAGAGTAAAAATATGTGAAATAATCAATCTTATCAATTAACATACATTTCTACACAGACGGAGGTTTTTTAAAATTATGATTTCTTTAACTAATGACCAATTGAAGTATGACTGAATTATAAATCTTGTTGATAAATTGCTGTGGATTTGAAGGGAAGAAATAATTTGTAGTAGTCTTTGCTAAGTTAATAAACTGTCTTTGCTCTGGATACTAAACTATTTAAAAAAAAAAGTTTAAATTTTTTTTTTTTTTTATAATTTAGGTCTTGCTATCACAGATGAAATTTTGCTGAGTAAGGCAGAGTGGTCCAAACTTTTTGAAGCTCCAAACTTCTTTCAGAAGTACAAGTATGTATTTTATGGCATGGCAGAATATTTTAAGTTTATCAGTTGAACTACCTAATAATGCTCTGTAGCACAGGATCTTAAATATACATACATTAGATGTCCAAAAAATGTTTTGTTAGGATTTTTCATAGAGTGGGAGACTGAATGCAATACTGTTTTTTCTCTTAGAAAGTGAATAATCTCCGGTACTTTTGTGTCTTAAACCTGTATTTCAGGAACCTTTTAGTCCCTGAGCAGATATTTAGAATGTCACAAGTTAACTCTAGAATTGGTATGCTACCAATAACATTGAAGACGTATCATCTGGTTTGACTAATAGAAATGTTCTTTAGTGCTGTCAGTAGGCATTCTAAAAATGGGTCTTCCCAGGAAAAAAGATGTTGAAAGAACTTATTCTGAAGGTCAATATTTAAGATGAATAAGTACTTGAAACTGTATGTTTTCTTCTGTCAATGCAGTCAACAGTTTACTCTGATAATAAAAGATATTTTTGCAATTGTGTTGACTAGCTACCAGCTGTACTAGTTATTACTAGATTTTTTTCATTAAAGCTTAAGGCTCTTGGATCTTTATTAACTTACACCTAGCTTTTCTATTTTTGTAATGTCTCTGAGGGAAATACTGAAATTCGCACTTCACACTTTTAGGGTTTCTAGTAATATGCTTGTGGGGCAGAAGCTTGTTAAATGTATACGGACTTGCTGAAAGTTGTATTTTTATAATAAATATGGATTATTAAAATATGGACTACATCTTCTTTGCCCTCAGTTGAAATTGGAGACCCATTTTTCTTGAATCAAGATCAAATATATATTACACATGTTTGTGTTGGGTGGTTGGTTGGTTTTGTACTAATCTAAACAAGATTGAAATATACAGTTCCCCCATTAAAAGAGACTGATGACCTTCATAATGTGTCTGTGTTTTGTTTCTATACCTTTTGCATGATAAAAGCTTTAAAACATTTGGATGGCTTTTGTTGTTCCTTGGAGCTTAAGATTGAAAACATTTAAAAGAGCACTGTTAAATTATATTATTTTTTTTAAGTAAAAAATGGGCTGCAGACAAATCAGTTTCTGTGCAAGAGGTTTCTAGTACATTTTCTCTGTTTCTTTCAAAAACAGGAAAAAATAGGAAGCATTTAATGTCATTTGAAATAATCTTCATTTTAATGTAGGTTTTTTTGTGTACCAGCTTTAGCCATTTTACCAGTTGTAGCAATGAAAGCTTCTCCTGCTCAACATTCTGTACTCAGGTTTTCTGTTTTGCACATTATGTCTTTGCTCTAATTTTATTTTTTTAACTGTGGAATGGTATTATGGAGCCTGCTTTAATTTAAATTACCCAGGATTTTCTCTGTTTTCCATTAGTAGATTAATTTAAAAAATTTGGTTAGTAGCCTTTACAAAGTAAATAATTGTATGCAGTAAATGTGACTCTCTTGGTCAGATCTCCATCTGAAAGCTAGATGTATTGAAGTTTTTTTTCCCCTCTTCACACTCTTCTCCTGTTTAAATTGTAGATGCCTTGGCATGTTCTGCTGAATTCATAGCAGTGTGTAATGCTGTTATTCTCAGATAAGAGAATGTCTGATCCTTGCTCTGAGACAAACATTTCTTTTAATCTCTGAAAATTTAGCTTCAGTAATCTGTCACTGTCAATGGCAATTAGTTGCTAAATACCTATTGTTCATAAGCACTTTTGACTTGCTGTCTATGTTTAAAATAAACCTTAATGATGTGTGACTAAGAAAATCTAGAGGCTACTGCATACCTCCAAGGTAGGAGCAGATTAGAAATTAAGAAAATTAGGAAATCTGCTTTTAGTTACTTATTTTTTTCTTACTTTGTAAATGTTAGCAGTTATTTGGAGTTAGAGAGTTACAACATGTTTTATCTGCCCTTTGTGTAGATTTAAATTTTTCAAAAGGGGGGGAAGCAGTGACAAAGAGCATACAGATATTGTTTTACAGGGAAGTGGCAAGAATTTCAAATAGATGTGAGTTTGAAGTGTTGCATGAGAAATGAAATGGTTATAGCTTAAGACCAAGAGAGCAGTGTTTTGAGAGAACTAGCAGTCATTTAATGAGCTCTAGCATATTCTATGTCATTTTAAGAGATAATTCTGCTAAATAAGTAGAATATAAATATACCTTTTTAAAAGGTCTCTTGGCATCATAGGACTTTAAAGTACTAGATAAAAGTATGATTCCCAGACATATAATAAAGAAAAATCAAAATTAACATGTTCAGGTGTTCTCAGTTGGTTTTGGGGTGGGTGTTTTTGGTTGGTTTTTTTTTTTTTTGGTTGGGTTTGTTTGTTTGTTTGGGGGGGGGTTTTTTGTTGTTGGGGTGTTTGGGTTTTTTTGTTTGTTTTGTTTTGTTGGGGTTTTTTTTTCCCCCAGAAAGTACTATGACTCTAATTTGGGTGGTTTTTTTTAGAAATACTTGTGTTAATGATATATTACAATTCCATACTATCTACATTAGGTTATTTTTGTGAAAAGAAGCTGAAAGGAAGACAGTGAGAAAACCTCCAAGCCCCCAAACAAACAAAACCCCAAACCGATATACTTCAGAATAATACCCAGAAGCTAAAAGTCACCATTGAGATGTAGAAGCTTAAGCTAAAACCATTTTTTCTTTATAATGAAGTAATAGATACTTCTGAATTACACGGTGCTTTGTGATAAAATTATGTTTGAGGCACTGATAGCAAATCTTGTCTTAGCAAAATTTAGCAGTGAGACCTTAGACTCTTAAGAGATCTTAATTTTTAACAGCTCCTATTTAATTTTATTGAAAATTGTAGTAGGAAATTTCTAGTGAATAATTCCCTCTCAGCACTAACAGCTGGTAGGTGAGTGGGGAGAAATTGGATCCTTTTTTCTTTTTCAGCAAACACTACCTGAGCAAAAATAGTTAATCATTACTTTTTTTTTTCCATAAATTAGGCTTAGGGTTTTTTCCTAGAGTGTTTACCAGCTAGTTGAGGCTTTTAGACATAGCCAAATTACTTTTTTTTAAAATGATTCTTAAGAAGTCTGTTTCAAAGAGCTGCTTTAATAAGTAACTGGAAAATTGGTTTCTTCAAATATTTGCATGTTTGAGATTTGTCTTTTTCGATTCAGACACAGTTAAAAATATCAAAAATCTTAAGCATTGTCATTTCTTCTGAATGAAACATTCTGCAGATGTGCGATGTGTGTGATGTAGGAATCTTACTGAAAGTGTAGTACTCCTTAGAATAAATCAACATTAGTAATTAGTAACTTCTCATACAGAGTTAAAGGACCCTTTTTATCTTTTTCCGTAACATTTTTCTGTGAAGCAGTCAATACTGCCAAGATGCAGAATGAATAGGTTATTTAATCTCTCTTTGTTCAGAACAGGGGAGAAGTTTCTCCAAACGTCTCCCTTGCAGTTCTCTTGTTTCATTGATATTCTCTGACTGAAATCAGAGGATTGTAGTATTTTGGCTCTTGCCACCTAGAGATAAGTACAGAAACATGTAGCTGCTAATCTGATCTGTTGATTTGGATTTGTTGTTGCGATTTGAAGGCCTGTGGCACCAGAGGACTTTGCACCAGGGTCTTCCAGCGTCATTGACCTTGCTTTCCTTTCTATGAGCTATATGCTAGGGTCTCTTGTGTTACTACTGTTCTTTAAATCCTGCTCTGGAGGTACCTAAACATGCCATATCAGTGTACAGTAGTGTGGCATTGGATGACTTAGGTGGGAAGTCTTTAACATCCTAAGCTTCTGAAAAACCTGGCTGTAAGCATGTGAGATTGCCTCAATTCCCTCATTAGGAACTCAAGTTAAAACTAATCTTTTCCCCATTCTGCTGTCCTTGGGCTTCTTTGTTTAAAATACCATTCTTGTTTTGTATACTGTCTCTTTGAAATCTGCTTACAGTGAGTATACACTGAATATCCTTGAATATAATTGAGAGGTTAAGAATTATCACCAGAAGAAACATTCCTTATGAAATTTCAGATAAGTGTCTTCAGAGAATTCCAAAATTGAGATATAAATTTTTTTAACCACATTTCATAGTGTTATTTTGGATTTTGAACAAATGCTTGTGTGCTAACCAACCACTCTTCTCACTATTCAGAAATAATGTTGCAACTAAGACAGCTGACATGCAAAGGTAGTAGTGAGCAACTGTTTTTTCTTGATTCGTAGTTAGTTAAATCCCTGATCTTATCAGGTATTGAAATATTTCAACCAGTGTTATATTCCAAACCTTTTATTAAGGTTATTGGTATTACAGTGGAATTGCAAATGGCCCTAAACTACAAAATGTTTTGAAGTCTGTTAGTCACACACTTGGGACACAGCCCCTTTTTCTGCTTAACAAAACTTAATTTAATGTAGGATATATACTTAAGCTAATAATCTGCATTTTACAATGTAGTATTTACTGCAAAGTTTTAATATTAAGGTTTGAATGTCTAGTTTTAGAAATATATATAGAATAGCGTATTGTCTTTATCTCCAAAGGCATTATATTGTACTTCTAGCAAGTGCACCGACAGAAAAACAGCGACTAGAATGGTGAGTAATCCTTGATTTCAAGAACCAAATCAAAACAGAAAAAACCTCCCCACCAAACAACAAAAAAACCACCTCCCTTCCCCCCCACTCCCACCCTTGGACAGGAGGGAGTATCTAGTGTATCAGGTGTCTTCTTAATGAAAGAAAGTGGAGCTTCAGTGTTTCAAAATTAAATGGATAAAGATCACAGAGTTTTGAAAAAAAAAATGTTAAGATGAAAAACTGGGGAGTAAAGGCTGTTGCTTGAATTTTTCCTTAACAGCACTGTCAGGTTTACTTTACAAATGCCTTGTGCACTTGTTTTAATAAGCAGTGTGAGGAGGTATGTTTTCAGTCACTTGAAATGCTGTTTCTCAAAACAAAAATTCCCCTTTCCCATGTTTCTGATCTCTTTTATTAGTGAAATTTTAAGATTGGCAGGTATTGGGAATTTCTTCACCTCTAAAATTCATCATCTGAAGCCAAAAGAATATTGGATAAATATGTGGTGGCTCCTTCTGACTGCCTTTTACTTCAAGTGTAATGTCTTGTATTTAATTCCATTTGTAAAATCAGGCCGCAGAGAGAGCTGCAGGGCATTCTTAAGCTTCCCTTGTGTCAGTTTTTGTAACGCCTTAACTGAAATCATTGATCTGAATTAATCTGACGTGCACTAATTCATTAGTAGTCTCAAGTATTAATATAAGGAGAATGTTGAGGATTTTATCCTGATATGTGATGTTAGATACTTCTATTATTTCCTGTTAATGAGATGTTGTTAATAAATGACATTTATACAGGGTGGGCTTGGTGGAATCAAAAATCCGTATTCTAGTTGGAAACCTGGAGAAGAATGAATTCATTACACTGGCTCATGTGAATCCACAGTCATTCCCAGCACCCAAGGAGAATCCTGACAAGTAAGCAAACCCATTTTCTTCATTTAATAGGGAGAAGCTAACTAAAACTAAAATACAATTTCATTAATAAATAACTGGATATTTTTATAGAATCTTAAAAGGATTGATTTTTGATGACAGCACCTAAAGGCAAACAAACAATGTTCAGCACTTAAGTACTGTTTGTGAAATTAGGTACTCTTTAATTCTTTATAAAAGTATTTCTAAATCAGAAAATAAGGGGAAAAGTATTTTTGTTAGTAACTGTATTAATTGCATAATTTCTTGCCAACCTGTATAAGTTACTGCTACTTAGTTGATGCTGTTTTAATTGTGAAGAAGCACTGAGAATCTGGGAGAACATCAGGCACTGTAGAACGGAGCTCTTGAGTAACTAAGTTCATTTAATTCCATAAAATTTAGCAGTTGGGATGAATATCACTGAAATCATAATAACTGTTAGAATTTGTCAGGTTGTGGAAACAGTGGAGAGAATATTAAGTACTTCAGATTGCTGAGGATTTTAAATGTTTTTTGGCTCCTTCCTTCCTCTGCTACTCCTTCCTCCCCCACTCAAAACAGTGATTGCAGGTGTGTGGGGGCTGAAAACTCTTTTAAGACTTTATTTTGAGATAGCATTGTAGTTAATTTGTAAGGAATCGTATTTTTGTGTGAAGTGTGAGAATGGAGAAGAAATTTGTCTTTACTGGAGTATGTGAAAGGCCCTGTTATCCTTGCACAGAGCCTTTTCCACACATTAACTGCTTTAAGTACGGTATGGTGCTACTTTTTTTTTTTTTTAGAGGTTATATAATTGTTGTATGCATGTTCTCAGTAAAATTGGACGGAAGCAGGCAGTACCTCTTCAGCACCATTTTAGCGGGTGGATACAGCTACAACTGCCTGCATAATCAGAGGCTCCAATTAGCTCTTATTTCAGAGGACTTGATGCAGGCAACGCTTCCAGGAAAGATTGTCTTCCCAGTGTATACAAAGGACATTCTTTCTCCTTCCCATGTGAAGGGGAGCTGTCAAAGGGAGGTTTTTAACTGAAACCTGCAGTTTGTGTTCAGCTACAGCTAAGAAATTGGAGCGTTGAAGACACATTTAGGTTGCAGAATGGAAGTTGCTTAGTTGGGGAATAGATTCTAATTACTTTCAGTGCCTTTATAGTTGCTACAGCTAGTTGAAAGCTGGTTACTCTCATGCTAGTAGCTACATGAGAGGATCTGTATGGGAGCACAGTTGGATGGAGTAATCTACGGATGATCTTAGTTCATTTGCTGGAGGTAGATGTGTAGTGTTTCATGACTTTTATTTTATGAATGAAAAGGGAATATTGTTAGCTTTGGTTTTTTGCTTTTGTATGTCTAGTTACCCATTGCTACAGGAGTGAAAACATACAGCTGTTGTTGTTATTGCAGCAAATAACTTATTAAGTTAGTTGATTCTGTCAGTATTACCTGACTGTTTTATACGACGTTTTCCAGGGAAGAATACCGTACAATGTGGGTGATTGGGTTGGTGTTTAAGAAAACCGAAAACTCTGAAAATTTAAGTGTTGATCTTACCTACGACATTCAGTCTTTTACAGACACAGGTGAGTTTTGCTTTCTAGGTGTTCTGGTATTGTAGTACTTTCCAAAAACTTGTTGAAGTTTTTGTCTTTGCTCAAAATGTAGTCTTTATTCATAATGCTCATAATAGTAGTAGAGTTGTATCTACACAGAGGGATTCAGCCAAGGAGTTCGGGGTTTTATTTAATGAAACACATTTTCAATGAGTTTTAATGCTTCTAAACACTTCAAACTAATCACTTCCAGTTTGTTCTCATTAAAAGTGATAAAAATTATACATACATCTTGCAGATCTCACTAAAAGTGTGGTACATTATTTTGTAATCTTTATTAAACAGATGAATTAGTTATCATATGCAAACTAGCAAGCTTAACCTCAAAAATTTACTGTATAATTTAAATATTTTTGTTACTTGGCGAAGCTAAATTTATCAGTGGATTGCAAAATGTCTTTTATTCCATGGTGTTTCATACTAAATAATTGATTCAGTAACTTTACTTTCATGTCCAACACTCAGTGTAAGAGAGCTTTTTGGCTTTCTGATGTTTACTTTTTGATTCACAAAAATAACTTAGTACACACATAAGAAATTTTGTAAGCAAAGAATTGATAACAGCTGGGGAGTGTGACTCCATAGTGTCAGGAACAGTAGCTTTGACAGATTTATCTAATACATTTGCTGTTTTTTTTTTTTCTAAACAACAGTTGAGGCTCAAGTATTCTGTGTTTACAGAGTTGAAGGAATAGGTTCAAGTGTTACCTAATGCAGCCCTGGTCTCTGAATTTCTAAGACTCAGTAAGTCTGAGGAAGCAAGGGAATTGGACACCTTGACACCCCTCTACCTCACACCTTTGAATGCAATAAATATATAGGTATATTTATAAATCATGCCAAGGTTTCAAAGTTCTTTCTTGTCATATATAGCTGCAGAGGGGCATTTCTGTCTTGAGAGGTGAAGTATTTCTTGTAATTATTAGTGGTGAAGGAGAAACCATAGCAACTATAGGAACATCATTCTAATTTTTGAGAATTTAGAAAAGACAGTACCTTGGCTCCTGCTTTGAAGGAGTGCAGGAATTCAGAAGTTACAGTTTCTCAGGTCTCTTACTGTTTATAAACAGATATTCCAGTAGTATACTTGTCAGAGATTTTGGTATGAAAAGACTAAAACTTGCACTTACAATTTTGAATGTGATTTATTTGCACTATATTCCTGAAGTTTGTCTAAATACATGCACTTACAAGTGGAGTAGCATTTCATCAAGATCCTTATAAACTGTGATGCAGAGTTTTTGATTTGTGAATACACTTCCAGAAGTAAGAATCTAGTAAACACTTTGTGTGTTGTGGTTTTTTTGGTAATCTGAAATTAATGTGGGTCTGTCTTCATTGTTTTTAATCCATTCTAAAGACTTCTTTGCCCTGTCTTTTGGAATAGACCCTAAGATTTTATCAAAACTAACTAAGCATTTTCCAGGATGAAATTAAAGAATAGCTTGCTTTTTTAGCAGGAGCAAGGGGAGGAAGAGGGACATGAAGGGTGATCTAGGTTTTCCTAGTTTTGTGGAAAGTTCGATAAGACCTAATGTCAGGAATGCTTTAACCATGTCTGGTTTCAGTGAGCATGCTTCTACCTTAGCTGTCACCTGTATAATTTTTTACAAAGAGGCTTTATGAGCTTTTTCAATGCCAAGAAGTAGAGCAGTACTCTCTTTAATACTCAGTATTCATTGAACTCTTTGTGTGCCTCTCTCTTAACACCTTTTTAATTACATGTTCCCAGCCTATTCAGTGAGATTCCTTAATGTTTGTTGTGTAGACAGTGAATAAGGGAGATACCTCTTGAGTTTTTATATTTAAGATTTACAGAACCATTTTTTAGTCATACATCTGCCCCAGCTTTTGTTTAACGTTGTGGAGACAGTCAGTGTGAATTAACAGGCTTTTCATTTTTACCTGGCTTTACTCGAACCCAGAATCCTGTGTTCCAGTGCAGTTCTTGTACTAACGCTTACCATGTTGACTTACCAGAAGCACATGTTCTGAGGTGAAGAGAAAGAACTTGTTATAGTACACAAAATTAAAAGAAACAAAAACCAACCAAACAAACCCACCAAAACAACCGTACAAAATTTTAAAAAAACCCCAAAAAAATACCAAAGTAAGAAAAAAGCCCAACAAAACAGAAAAACCCAAACATAAATTACTTTTATATAAAAACGTAGTGGTGTATGAGTTGTCATGGTAATTTTAATACATTAGGTGGCACATGAGCACTTAACTCCTGATTTAAAACCCATTTGTTGCAGGAGCTGCATAAATAAAATCACCTGTGAAGAGAATAATTTGATGTAAATACTGTAATTCTTATGAGAAAATTTTATTTCTGTCTTTAGTCCCTTTGAGAAGAAATGAACAGGTTGCTTCAGAGCTCTTACAGTTAAAACTTGTTAAAAATAAACTTGGTAAAAACTGTGTACTTGCAAGACATTCTTCTTGAAGAACAGGTCACCTGTTTACAAACCAATGTTTGTGTTTGTACTATCAGTGCTGGCATGGTAGACAGTTCCCCTTCTTTCTCCAGAGCACGGAAACATTATTCTTGTTCTTGAGGGTAGTAAGTGCTCTGAAATGCAAGTTGTTTCTGCCTGGGCAAGTAAGTGGACTTTGCAAAATGCTTCAGTATGTCTTAATGTTATTCTAATTGTGTAGTTTATAGGCAAGCAATAAACAGCAAGATGTTTGAGATGGATATGAAGATTGCTGCAAGGCATGTGAAACGTAAGCAACTTCACCAACTGCTACCTAATCACGTGCTTCAGAAAAAGAAAAAGGTAAACTTCACTAATATTTGAGAGCAATGAAAATGCAATTGCTCTCAAATTTTTGATTTTTAGGTTTACTAATCAAAGAATTAAAATCACATTTTGAGATCTTAATTTTACCTGCAATATGATCTCATTTGAGTGTAGCAGTATTATTAGGTGCACTAGATATAATACTAGATTTTTGGGAACATCAACAATGTGGATAGTATCTTCTTGTCTGGCTGAATAGTTTACCTGTGTGGCCATATGGTATGGCCTGTGTGGAGAATGGTAGCATTAGTTTTTAATTAAGGTGCTGCATTGGATTGTTTAATTTTAGTGGAGTCAGGAAAAAGCGGTGGAACTTTGAATTGAACAATTCAGTCTGTTTCAAAATCCCTGCTGCTTTGTAATACCTTAATCTGAGAGCAATACAGGTTTGCTTGGGTTTTTTAATAGCTAAACCACTGTTATATATTCTGTTTTAACTGTAGATGAATAACATGCTTTATTTCTATAGCTGTTTTATATTGAATGCTGTTTTAAGGACTAGAAAGTCTTTATTGACACCAAATGTAGATCAGTTTCAGAGAACAATGTAAATATCAAGTAATACATCTCTTTAAGTAGTAGTACTATGTCAGAAAAGGGTTTTTCTTCTCCACAGACTAAGTTCAAATCCTCTTTAAATTCTTTTTATGTACATCAGTTGCTTTAAAGTTAATGAAAGTATTTGTAAGCCCACAAAACCAAAGAAATTTGAAATAAAGCTGAAAATATAATCATTAAATACGCTAACAGTTTGTTTTTGAACGTGGTTGGTTCACACAAATCTGTACCAGAGTTGTGAACATGAAAACATAAATGCTTGTAGTGAGAGGATAGTGGACTATTTACATGTAAAAGGATTTGAAAATTGTCCATTGAAGTTCACATTTTGAAATAACTTTAATTTCTGTTGATTTTTAAACCTTTAATTAGACTAACAGAGTTTGTCTTTGCCTTGTGGCTTGCAGCACTCGACGGAAGGGATCAGGTTGACAGCTCTGAATGACAGCAGCCTAGACTTGTCTATGGACAGTGATAACAGCACGTCTGTGCCTTCGCCTACCAGTGCTATGAAGACGAGTCCGTTGAACAGTTCCGGAAGTTCTCAGGGGTAATGAAGACTTTCAGTTTTGTTGCTGCTCTCGCTTCCTGAATTATTTGTGTTAAACGCATGGCAAATACTGCACGCATGAGATACCGCTGTTACCAAGGTGGGAATGTTCCAAATTGGATGGAGATTGTAGACACTCATTTCCAGTTTGAGCACTAGAGCAAAATTTGGGGAATAGAGGGAGCATGGCACTGGACTGGAGATGAGGAATTCTAAAGTTGGATAAAAATGCTTAGAAGAACACAATGATACAAAAACTTGGGCCCTGCAGTAGGAGGGTATGAGAGGTAGTGAGCAAGTAGTTGTGAGGGTGAGTAAGTAATTTTGTGAGTTTTGGATCCAAGTGTGAGACAGTAGAGAGGTTTTGATTTTCTGTCTGGGAAATCAGTAGTGCTACTGCTGTTACTGATGATACTTACGCAAATTAAGTTTAGGAACATAATTTCCCCTTTTAGTTTCAAAGTGTACATACTAAGGTTTTCTTAATACTAACTTTCTGTATTAAGTCTTTTCCTACCTTAACTCCAGTTTGCCCCAATAAATGAGTTTCGTCTTTGAAGAGTCTCATGTTCATCTCTTTGATACATATGGAAGTTATCATCAATCTCCTGTAGTTCAGCAGTATTACACATATATTATAGGATGTTGTGTAGGATTAAATACTTGACTTAGTCCTTTTGACAAGTGTTCTTTTAGTTAGTCTTCCTTGGTAAATGATTAACATTAGTGGATACCATTATCTGTGCTATCGAAATGAGTCTGTGATACCTAGGATATCACAGGTGAAGTGGAAATTGCCCTTGGTTGATTTTAGACACACACTGCTTCCCAAATTCTTGAAGATGAAAAGAGGATCATTTTTGTGGTTGGTCACTTGACACCCCAGACCTTTGCTTGGGATGATTGGCTTTGTTTCATCATTCAGTAAATAGTTTATATGTTTTCCCCTGCACATTATTTGGGTGGACACTGCCTTAATTTTTGCCTGTCTTTTAAATACAAATGAGATACAAATAAAATGAGACCTTTTCCTGGTCTCAAAAACCTGTCATTGAGTGATTTAAATTTAATATTTGAAATAGCTTCCATTGCTTGAGTTTGATAGTAGATTGCCTATGCTCATTTTTACCTTTTTACTGACATAAGTTCTGCTCTGTAATGTAGGTAAAATACCAGCTGTGGTTACTGGTCACACATATGATGTGATGAAAGGCAGATCATGTAGCACCATAGCTTTACTAAGGTCTTCAGCGTTTCAAAATTTTTCTCTTTTTAGCAGAAGCAGTCCTGCGCCAGCTGTAACAGCAGCATCTGTGACCAACACACAGGCTTCTGAAGTCACTGTGCCACAAATAAATTCCAATGAAAGCTCAGGGGGTAAGGAAAATGGCATAGCATATTGTTTCTGTTGAATTTTTGGTGATGTTCATAAGGCAGTTTTTCTTCCACTTTGAGTCTTCTAGTCTTTACTGAACACATGCTGTAATGTGTTCTCCTTGATATGCATAGTTCAATAATTTCTTTAGGATTTTCTTTAGAAAATCATAGAGGAATATTTGTGCTGTGATGTTTATTTCTTTTAGGGATTTATATTTGCCATTCACAATAGCAGTAGTGTTCCAATGACCTAATGTAGGTCTATAGTTTGGTTGGCTAAATGAGGAAAAAGCTATCTAAAGCTGGAAGAACAATTTTTATATTTATTTTTAATTCATTATGTAGTTAAACTCAAGGTGGTTCTGTACTGTCTGTATGTAGTCTGTGCTCCCATGTTCCTGCTCCTTGTGCTTCATGAAATTGATTCTAGGAATGAAAAAGACTCAAATGTAAGCAGAAACACGTTCCTTACTGATGTCTGTTCAGATATGTTCCACCGTGTGTGCTGACTTTATCCTCCATTTTTCTGCAAGAAGAAGTACATTTTACTTAAAAGTAATTTAAAAATTTGACTCTTTAGTCAAAGAATAAAAGCATCTGGTGAAAATATTCTCTTAGAGTCAGCTACTCTTCTTTTTTGACGGAGCTTTAGCTGTGTACAAGGAGCAAGTCAGAAATAGATGGAAAAGGGGAGTGACTGGTTAGCCTTTCAAAATGAAATCTCTCATTTCACTCTTGACACGTGGCATGGTTTAGTCTTACGTCTCTCTGATTTTTATCGTGTCACAGGTGCATCAATGTGAGTAAGTTTGTCCATGAGCACTAAATGGAGCTTAAATGGCGTGACTGGTTTTTGGATTTGGAAGCATATCAGAAGTTGTTCATTCTTATATTTTGGTTAATCAAAATATTAATCACCTGATAGTTGTTAATGAAAAATTTCCTCAATGTATTTTTTCTCATCCTGGAGCATCTCCCTATGTGCGCTTATTGGTTTGAGGTAGGCAATTGATGAGATAGAGCTTTGTCATATGGAGCATTTTTCAAAAGGATGTATTTAATATCAATTCTTTATTTGATGCTCTGTGATGACTTCATATTTGTCATTGCATAATCTAAGCCTGAGAAGTGGTAAACTTCATTTTTGAGTGAAAAAGGGAGTATCAGATTGCTCTTGGATTTGATTTAAGGCAGTCTTGGCAATGCATACATATGGCTGAGTACAGAAGCAGTAGAACTTCACATACCACAAATAATACAGCTGTATTAGTAGAGAGCTCTGCCTGGGCTCATATAGCCTGCCTTAAGCAGGGTTAATTAGGCTAAGCTGAGTGTCATTGCCATGGCTACCCTGTGTCTGGTACAGGAATTCTTTCTCAGAATCATAGAATGTTAAGGGCTTGGAATGGACCTAAAAGGTCATCTAATCCCAGCCCCTCCTGTCATGGGCAGGGACACCTCCCACTAGACCAGTTTGTTCAAGGCCTTAGATGACCTGGCTTTGAGCACAGTCAGGGTTGGGGCATCCAGAACTTCCCTGGGCAACGTGTTCCAGTGTCTCACCACCCTCTCAGTAAAGAATTTCTTCCTAATAGCTAATCTAAACATCCCCTCTTTCAGTTTGTACCCCTTGCTCTTTGTCCTATCACTACAGTTCCTGACAAAGAACCCCTCTTTGGCTTCCCTGTAGGCCCCCTTCAGATACTGGAAGGTTGCTGTGAGTTCTCCATGCAGCCTTCTCTTCTCCAGGCTGACCAGCCCAAACTTTCTCAGCCTGTCTTTGTAGGGGTATGGGAGGTGCTCCAGTCCTCTTACCAGCCTCGTGGCCTCCTCTGGACTTGCTCCAACAGTTCTGTGTCATTCGTAGATTGGGGACACCAGAACTGTATGCAGCACTCCAGGTGGGGTCTCACAAGAGCAGAGTAGAGGGAAAAATCCCCTCCCTCAACCTGCTGCCCACACTCCTTTGGATGCAACCCAGGACAGGGTTGGGTTGGCTTTTGGTGCTGCATGAGCACATTGCCAGCTCATGATGAGTTTTTCATCAACCACCGCCCCCAAGTCTTTCTCCTCAGGGCTGCTCTCAGTCACTTCTCTGCCCAGCCTGTGGGTGTGCCTGGGATTGCCTCAACCCAGGCACAGGACTTTGCACTCACTCTATTGAATTCCATGAGGTTTGCACTGACCCACCTGTCCAGCCTGTCCAGGTCCCTCTGAATGGCATCCCATCCCTCCAGTGTGTCAACTGCACCACACAGCTTGGTGTCATCAGTGAACTTGCTGAGGGTGTACTCAAGCTCAAGAATGAGCTTGAAACTAAACTCTGCAGTGTATGCACACCTGCTGTTCCAGATATGATGCTTACACCATTAACTGTACCACTTCCTTGATGCTTGCTTGATGTCAGGGATTTTGATTAGAGACCAAAATTACCAGTGATTGAACTGAGATGATTGTGTCGACTCCTCTTGTTGAAGATCTTTAAATTATTTGTCCATAGGTACTTCAAATGAAAGCATTCCTCAAACTGCCACACAGCCAGCCATTTCTCCACCACCAAAGCCTACCATCTCTAGAATTGTTCCCTCAGCGTATCTATTAAATCCATCACCAAGAAGTTCAGGAAATGTTGCAACAAAAATGCCTAGCCCTGTCGCAGCAGTGAAAAGGACATCTTCTCCCCATAAAGAAGAGTCTCCTAAGAAAATAAAAATTGAAGAGGTATTTGAGATTTTGAGATCATGCCATAGCAATGTTCAAAACTTTGAATATTCATTTCACCCAGAGTGCTGATTCTCATATTCAAAGTTTCAGATATTTCCTAATCTGATTGCATTGCTGCTTGATGTTTTCAGCTTGCCAAGGTGTTTTTTATTTTGTTGATACTCATCACATGACACACAAATGCTTAGAATCTAAATTCTTGTCTTAAAAGTAATTATTTTGGTAAGCCTATATTATGCTAGGTCTTACAACTAATTCTGTCCTTAAAAACACTTTGACCTTATTTTTTGTTGATTTTTTAAAAATATGTTTTATAATTTGTGATAGTTTCTGTTTGCTTTTCAGCAGGATGAAATAAGTGAAGATACTAGCTGTATAGATTTGAATGAACATGAAAAAATGGAAACTAAGGTATCTATGCGTAGACTGTATAATTTTGTGTATATTAATTGGGACTCTTCCTTGTGAAAATTACTGTGTTTCTCTCTAGGAATGACTAAGAGTGTGTCTAGATATAGACTCTCCAGTAAAGATACCAAAATGATATGTTATTTTTTTAATGTTTATGTCAGTATTGATGAATTGCAGTCCATTGCCTGCTGCCACATAAGTTGAGCCTGAATCCAAAGTCACATAGGGCTGTCATTTCTTTGCTGGCCATTCATATGGTATTATGCATGGTGAAAAAATTAGTCGTCATATTTATATTTCAGGTTGTTAAATTAGATCAGGGATGTGTTAATACAGTGTTTTGCCTGCATCCCAAACCTTACGTATGTTAATTAGTGAAAGAACAATTGTCCTATGTATTCTACTGAGAGTTTGCATGTTGGGCTGAGAATCCTAAAGCCAGCCACCTTGTTAACTTTTTAGATAAAAAAAATTCAAGTGATAGTAAGTAAATCTTCTCTGGCAGTGAAATTATTGTGTGAAGTTGCAGCATACTCTTTGAGGACTTCGGAGATTCAATGCGCCCCTCCAGTATCTTGTAATTTAGCAGACAATTTTTCTGCTTAGTGGTGAACAGAAAGGTGACAGACTCTTTTTAGGCATATGATAGCAGCTCTCCGCTTGGGATTTTGCAGTTTTTATGGGGCACGTTCTGTTGTCTCTGGAATACTCTGGAAAAAAAAACTTATGCTTAAAAGTAAGTTCATTGGTTTATAGCTTCAACACCCTTAAGTGAGGAATTGTATCTTACTAGGCAGTCACCTTGAAATGTCTCTGAACTTAAGATAGGTGAGGGCAGAAATACATGTAAGCACTTAATCCTCACTTCAAAATTAGATACACTGGATACAGATCATTATAAAAGACATAGGTAATCCTGTTAGTTTTTATTGGCAGTCTCCTCTAAGTCTTTGTCATTAATATTTATGGAAGGAAATGGTGGAATTAAATTTCTTAAATTAACGAAAACATAGCTTTTCTTCCATTGAAACACATGGCTTTTTTTAGGGTATGGTTGCTAAATGGTACAATTTGAACTAGCAGACTGTTTTTATTAAAATGAGAATGTGCCATTGTCCTACTTTAGTCCTGTAGTTCCACTGTTGTACCTGAAAATTAGTCTCTGACACTCATCTATTAATTTAGAAAGCTGATTCAACCCATTAAAGCAGCAGGAAAACTTTCCTGGCAGAATGGCAAAAGCTGTGGAAAAGCAGTTAAATTTTCAAACAAATTCTGTAGCTTTTCACATGGTCTTCCTTGATAATACACTCTTTGTCTTTAGTGAGTTGAATGATATGTAATGTTTTGCTATAGGATTCTGTATAAAAGGTGTTAATTGGTTAAACAAGTGACAACTGAGAAGTGATATAGCTTGTGTTGATGTCAAATCCCTAATAAGTGAAACATTCTCCAGTGTGGTGATTCCTGCAATATAAAAGGAAGGGTGTCAATGCAGCAAGCACCGATGCTTGCATTTTTCTTTTGCACAGTATAAAGCATTCTGGAGTTCTAGGAGTTCTATATAAGTAGCTCATTGGAAGTGGGTGTAACTGTGGTGATGCTTTTGTTTTTTTCAGGAGCAAATTGAGACAGAAGTGAATGTTAATTCTCAAACAGAAACTCTTCAGACAACATCTCTGCAAGCTCCTCAGGTACTGTTTTTAAAAGCAATACTGCCATGCATGTGTGTATATGCTAATCTGTGGTGAAAGCATTGAAACTGAAATGAGTCCAGACGTTAAAAATAAATGTATAATTTAAAATATAAATCCATTGTATGGAAAGCTACTTGTTGTTACTGTCACAATTTTTGTGTTTTAGATGGTCATTGATCTTATTGAATGTGCATTGTAGCTAAACATGTATGGCTTGCCATACAAACTGACCGAAGCTGGATTCGCTGTTCTGAATTGTGCCTTCAAAGTAAGGGGTTCAGTTTATTCCTTTGTGCTTTGCACATCACAGAATAATCCTTTCTAACAAGGAAACAAATTCTTTAAATAGCTGCTGCTCAAAGATATCCAGATAGAGGTTGAGAATGTCTGAAGTGTAACTTCAGATTCTAGTATTTGGTACAAGAGAGAAGTTGCAAGCTTGTCGCTCCTTAGCCAGCTTGTTTTAGCAGTGTAAGGTCCTTTGGAAAACAGTAAGAATTCTGTGCCATTCACTTAAATTTTTGTTTCTAATATTTTAACAACTTTTAGAGAGCACATCTGTGTCTCACTAGCATTTTTAAGCTTCTCCTAGTGCTCTGCTGATTCAAGTGTCACTATCAAAAAGCATTTTATGCACACTTGAATCATTAAAGTATGTGTAGTAAATGTGTTGGTTGAAAATGGAGATTGTTGTTACATAGTAATAACGGTATTTCTTAGTGGACATTTTGAACTGTATGAGCACTACTGAATAAAGATAACAGAATTGTTCGGCAAAAACTGTAGATGCTACATGGACTTCCTAAACTGCTTCAGGGAAGTTTTTAGATTTAGTAAGTACACCAATTTTATTTCATCTGTTGTTGAGGGGGGATTATGTAAAGCTTTGTAGCTTTTTTGCAGATTGTGTAGTTGTTACTTTAGCAAAAGTAATCTGGAAACTACAAAAGGATGGTGAGCCTCTTCTGTCATTTTTCGGTGTTCTTGTTGGCTTTGTTTAAACACTGCCCATGTTGCAGAAAATAGAAACATGTCAAACTGCAGATCAGCACCAACCAGGGGGTTACTCGGGGCAGGGGTGATGTGAGGTTCAGAGCTATTTTGCCCTGGGTCCTTGCTGCTTTGTGCTTTGCTACTGCATCAGTCAGTGTTTACTTGATTGATTTATTTTTAATAAAGCAGCAATTAAGAGCAGTCATTTTAATGCAGTTTTCCACATGTATCAAATGTACCTCGTATAAATTTTTAATATTTATAGCATAAGAAAACATTTTATGATAAATGATGTAAAGTACTGCATAATAACTGGTTTATTGGGATGGCAAATCATGTGCCACAGTGGAAGTGAAAATACTTAAAAAAAAAACCCAACCCACCCCAATCCTAGAGGCTTGTAAGGCAAGTGAGATAGTAATGAATCTCACTGAATCTTGAGTGTGTTTCTTTTCTGTGTTTTCCTTTTGTTTGCTTTAGATATAATTTTGCTGAATGGTATTTAAGTCTTTCAAGTGAGAAAAAAGTGTTCAGGTTCTTGTCAAGGTGGAATTCTTAACACATTCATACAGTACCTTTTTAGAGTTTGCTGTACCTTTTTTCATGCAAATCTGAACCAATATGAAAAATTGAAAATTTGACTGTAAAGAGTTTTTCAGCAGTCTGGAATGTGAATGTATGAAGACACACACTTCGCATTGGGAGCTGTTTTTCATCACTCAACTCTAAGGGCAGAGACTTAAAACTGAATTGTTAAAAGGCATTTTTAAATACTAAACATGTAGATCAGATAGTAGATGTCACTGATCCAAGCACCCTTATGTGGATGTTTTACTATAATACAGGTTATTAGTAGGCCCAGCTTTATCTGCAGCACTTGCTAATTTCTTGCAGTTGTCAAAAAGGGAAAAGCACACAAAGATTCTTGTACTAATTTTCTTTAGTAAAGACTGTGTAGGCAAAGGAAATACCTGCTTCTCTCTTTATAATCTGTAATTATCTTCATATATTCCTAAAAAGTCTTCTAAAAATCTTTGTTTTGAAAGTTAATGCCAATTACTACAATATTTTTCTTTTTATATTTACAGAGTTAAAATACAACCAAACTTCTTTTCTTTTCAGAAAACACCCAGTACAGACCTTTCAGATATCCCTGCTCTTCCTGCAAATCCTATTCCTGTTATCAAGAATTCAATAAAATTGAGATTGAACCGGTAAAAACCACCTCAGGGGTCCATAAACAGTATCTGCCTACTCAACCTGTTGTCTTCTAATGCTAGAAAAAAAAGGAGAATGGAGGGTGCAAGACTAGAACATAATCGCAAATGGATTTAGGTATATTTTGTGCACTTCCCTTTCTGGACTAAAGTCGCCGCTTGATTGGAAGTCCAGGTTAGTATGTGAAGCCAGGAGTACAATTAATGTGTTAGCAACAGTTACATTAAATATTTCGAAGGATTACTGCCTTTAAAAACATGAACACTATTTGTAGCCATATTTGACATTCTGATTGAATTTGTTTGATGCATTGTTTCAAAATTGAGATAAAACTGGCATAAGAATCCCTTAAATGCACTTTTATGTACTTTTTTATTGGAGTATGACTAATTTTAGATCTTTAGCTGATAAACTTTCATTTTATTGAAGAATCTCTTCAACAGTAGTAATTTGCAAATTGGATTAAATTCTGTGATATACTATACATTGAAAACAAAGTGTATAGTATATTTAGTTCAACTGCCATCAAGCAGCAGTAAGTCTTTAAAATGTAATGTCAAATCTTGGGGTCATAAGACATAAGTTGAGAAAGTAATTGGGAAGTTTTGGTATCGGTGGGACATGATTAAGATGTGGTCTACTTTTATTTATAGGATTGTCTTAAGGTGCATACAAATCAGCAATCAAACAGTAAATAAACTTTCTTTTGAGCTAATTGAACTCCTTTATTCCCTTTTTTTAATCCCTTTATTTCTTGGGAAAAGCTTTTGCTTTTAATGTTGGGGGTTGTTCTGTGTGGTTTTTTTTTTTTAATTATTTGTTCAGCTAGTATGCACCATATAGGACAATAGTTATTTATACAAAATAAAAACAAGCCATGTACTCGTTTGGGTTCCCCTCTGCCCCTTACCTAGTTGTAATACCTTGTGGCCTCTAGGCACAAATTCAAAATTTGTCCCATGACTAAAGTGTTTAGGTAAATATTGTGTGCCTGTGAAATACACCACCTGTCTTGATGGCCTTTGAATCACTAAATATGATTTTTGTACACTCCATAAAGGTCCCGTATGCATTAAAAAGCTTCAAATTTTAAATAAAGGCAAAAAGATTTTTCCCTAAGAATTTTAACCTTTTTATTTTTAGATAGTTCATCACAAGTAGTTTTACATACTGAACAACACCAAATTTTTAAAAATCATATTTCTAGTAAGCACTTGACATCTAGTAAGCTCTCTTACTCCTATTTTTTGTTCTTGTAGTCCTATCAAAAAAGTAACAACTTTTTCTTTTGAAAGAACTGAAGCTCTCACAGCAAAGAACAGCAGTATTTGAGGAACATGAGGGATACCAACAGTAATACCAGATGTAGATAACAAACTTCATGTTACTATTACTTAAGTCTGAAATATGTGGGATGTCAAATCATACTTCCCATACTTTGATTAGCATGTTTTATGAACTCCCTTCTCCCATTGTGCTCCATCCTATTACACATGCATCTTTCATGTTACAAGTTAAATTACTTACACTCTTCCCCTTATCCTTCTAAATTAATTCTCCAAAGTCAGAGTGTAGCTTATCTTTTACTTAGGCTGTGCAGTAACTGAAGGTTTTTTTTTCCGCCATTTGTCTAAGATGTCTAGTATACAATATTTCTCTTTTCCTTGCCCTGTGCAGCCTGCTGTCGTCCACCCCCCAAAGAAGGTTATATCTTAACAGTTGAAGTGTACAAGCTGTCTGTGTATTTTGTGTAGCTATGGAGTTTAGATCGAAATTGCCAGGCACAAATTTAGTCTTGTCATTTTGTTTACACATCGGAAAATCTTTTTCATTTTATTAAACGTTTCATGTAACTGCACCCAAGTTTTGCCAAGCTGGAAACTTGGAACCTTTCTGTATAGTGACTTTTTAATTCTAGTTTTCATAACCTGGAGATCAGACTGTTGCTTTCGCATGATGTACGTAGTGTCTCATGACTGGAGTTTGCTTTGTTTTATAGTATCTGTACTCCTTGTATTTTTCAAGAGCTATTTTGTAAACAGATGATGTATTTCTCCATTGAAAACACAATAAAAAACAGCACAATCCCACGGTTGTCTGATTTTTCTGAATGGACTAAATTGGTTTTAATTTATTAATTCTTACTTAGCTCTTAAATTTTCTGCTAGGGCAAAATACAGTATGGCCTAGGAAATATAGGAGATAATGCTTATTTAGCGAACATTCATTTGTGTTTGTTGTAGGAAGTGGAAGTAACGCTCAGAAGGATGTTGGGTTCTAGCTATTAAAGGGAAAGTTTGTGGATTGTGCAGTGTCTTGGCAGGGGCAGAGTTGCCAAAAACACACAAAACATTTTAAGGGCATCCATTCCGTCTCTCCATCCTAAAATCTTGAAAGTGGACAAAACTAGAAGAAACATGGGCCTAAACAGTTTGGGGGTACACTATTTTCTGCAAAAGTTTGAACTTCATTTTTTAAAAACATTGGCTGTTAAGAGTTTTGTTAGGCAAGTGCCTATTCTTTATGTCAGCAGATGGCACTATTTCTCTTCTTGTCAAGTAGTTTGAGTGTGTCTTGAAATAAAAGTAAAAATTGCAAGTAGCTGTGCATCACTTGATTGATCTTTGTATCAGCATGAGCCCAATCCTCCAAATGCTTGATATGAGTAACTTTAATAAGTAGTGTCCTTTTGACTAAAATTTCTTAAACTGCTAAAGCCACTGGTGATTATGATCTTCATATTATAATTGCCCTGCCTAAAACAATAAACCTTTCTGTTGTATATATTTTTCACAGCATGCAATTGCTTGTCTCGTTTAAAACAGATTCATCATCGTTATATCCTGCCCACCACATTTCTCTTTCATCACAGCTGATGATGTTATTTATGGCTTTAATTCTTCTTTTCTTTACTCTGACCAATAAAAATCTGCTAGCAGATACACAAATTTCTGTTCAATGTTTTTCAGTTTACTGGCAATAGGTTTCAATAGCTTTTCTCAGTTGCCCATCATCAACCTCCTGAATTAAGTTCACTGACTCATAAGGATCTGCAAACAAGAAGCTGAAAATTAGTGTTGTAGCCAAAATAATTAACATTAATAAGCCATGGTTTAACAGATGGCTTTAGACATACTGATTGGAATCAGACATTTGAGTTGATGAGTTCTAGCTAAAGTTGTGCTTCCTTTCTGTAGGTAGTATGTGTGCATGCCACTTCTTATTAAATGCACTTCTTAGTGTGTTTCTTAATTTTAGGGGTTTTTTTTTGTTTTGGGTTTTTCTTAAACCACAGATTTTTTTTAAACTTGTAGCTACAAGTATCTGATAACTGAGTAGTAATGAATATCAATTATTAGTAAATGCACCTTAATGGGAGAATGAATTGTATTGACAGTAAAAGATGAAACAGTTCTTCAGCATCTAGAATAACCAAAAGTAATTTAGAATAACAAGAACACACACGATATTGATTCTGAGCCAGAACCTATAATTAAATGTATGAAAAACTACTGTGATAGTTACTGAGGAAGCAAAATATGTTTATCCTCATAAGAGATATTATTTGGGAGTTGTGTGCATTTCTAAAAAAGGTATTTTGCATGTTATAGTGATGCTGGCATCATTTACGTAAGTTTATGAACACACTAGTGAAGTACCTTTGCTATGATTCATCGCTCTTTGCCATCGTTGTGGCTGAACAATACTTACCAAATTTCATCACTTGTTATGCAGGTCTTGATGGTACAGTCAGAAATGCCTGAATGCACATACATTAGCTGAATACTTGGTAGGGTCACTTTTTTTATAGATCCAGTATTCATACTGGAAAAATGTCAGTAATAAACTGATTCTAGTTTACTTTAATAATCATAGTAGAATTAAGTGTCTGTTCAATAGAAACAAACCATCTTGGTTTTGTTGGTAGAGGCAGATGCAGTTGGATACGTCTACAAAGTTCAAACGAATCATTTGAAATATCTACAGACATCTGATACTGTCACCAAAAGAATGCAAACTTTAATATGAAACTTCAGAGGGCATGTTTTATTATGAGAGAGATAATATGGTGAACCACTGCTGGACTGTTCACCTGTGTTTTGGATATTTAAACTAAGGATTTTTCTTTTAAAATAAAGTTTAGGTATATTTTTATTGTTCTAACTAAATTCTGGAATGCTGTCTTTAGGTAACTTTTTTTTCTGCCTCCCACACTTAATGAATTAACCAGATCACAGGTTCTGTGGAGCAAGTCTGGATATCTTAATTACCTCAGTATTTTTATGACCTCTGTTCTAGTGCAATGTTTAAAATAAACTAAGAATGACAAATGTCCTACATACTACATTAAATTTTTACCCCATAGACTCTACTGAATTTTTAAAAAGTCACATTTAAGGGTATAGTAATGCTTGGGAATAAATACTTTATGGTGTATGTAGATATTAATAAGTTTTGGTTTTGCAATAAACTACTGTCTCTAAATAAGAGCCAGGAAAGTAATAGGAAAGGATAAAGAGGAAAATTTCTGTTGATATAAGGTGATAAAAGCCCAAGCTTATTGCGTAAGAAAAGCTACACTTATTTATTTAACTTAAAAATTACCTAATGCATTTAAACTGCCCCATGATGACTGTGGCCCACACAGATACTGGACAGCTTACAAGTGCAAATGCCATTTTTGCTCTCCTATTTGTTATCTAGGATTCCTCTTTTCTGTTTGTATTTTTAGAAGTAAATTGCCTGAATAAGGTCACTTAAGTAAATTTTTATAATGCCTAAAGTCTACACATCATATGTGTTCAGTTCATCTAAGGTTATTTCTGTGGCACTTGCTTCAGTTAGGGTAAAACACTAACCTAAAGCAGATAAAATTATTAAAGTTGAATGGAACGTTGGGTCAAGTACCCTTTATTGATCGGGCACTTCAGATGGCATAAAGATAACACTGGAGGCAAGGCGGGCAACCCTTGATGTTTGAGAAACAACTTGCCTCTCTCCCCATCTCTCTCCAAATGCAGATTTGATTCTAAGTAAACACAGTAAATACGATATTTCTTAAAACAATGTGGAAGAGTGGCACTATGTCTTCTGCTCCAGCATTCCCCGCCCCGTGCCCTGAGCGGTGTTTGGTGCCGTGTGCTTCCAGAAATCTGGCATGCGCGCTGTCCTTGTTTGCGTTCTCAGTCTGCAGCGGAGCTGTTAATAAAGAGATTGATGATAAAGTTGTCGAAAAGAGACAGTTGGACAGGACTGCTCACCATGAGTGACAGAGGGCACGCTCTGCCTTCACAGCCGAGAATGCTGCCCCCAGCAGAGAGCCGGCCATGCCTGGACGCTGTGCCAAGCCTGTTCAGCACGTGGGGAGAGGAGCTGCAGCTTGTACCAAGGATTTCAATTAGATTATGAGCTTGTGCTCTTAAAGTGAGATTTCTCTTATTTAGGATCAGCACACAATTTTTTAAAAACTTGATGTCCTCTTGAGAATAAACATGGTTTCAGCAGTGATATAAAGGCTGAGATATTTGAGAATGATCTCCTAGGCCTTTTACAATATTTCATTGTGGTCTGGTTCAATGAAGTGAAAGGGAGATTCTTAAAATTAACATTTTTTGCTTTTGTGGGGAATAAATGAATTATACATGTACTCAATCTAGATATTAGCTTCTGTAGGAGTCTCCTGCCAAGACATCATAAACTTGATTCAACTCAGTCACATGGCTGGAATAAGAGAAGCCCAGGATGATGGATGGAAGCATTCATTGTCTCAGCCACAGTTTATCATCTGTAAGTTTTATCCTTCTACAATGTAAAAAACAGTGAGACTGATAAAATGTTTGATAGTTTAGGCCATCTGCTCACACAGTATATTAGAGTTATTAGTGGTTGTTCCTACTGTTTCTTAGCATCATCCAGAACAGTGTGTGGATTTTCTATTCACTAGTGATCACTCTGATCACTAAAAGCAGTATCTCAACTGGGAGTATTTTTTTTCTTGTAGCATCTAGTCCTTGTAGGTAGCGAGATAAAAAACATCCTCACAAACTGAATCAAGAAAAATGCCTTAAAAAGCTGCTTCAGTGTTTTGGTTTTGAATGTATTTATGGGAAGAAGATCAGTCTTTTTGGTCTGATTGCATTTTAAGAGGTGGTAGATCATTTTCTGTGGACAAATTGTACAAATATTAGTATAGACTTTTTCTAGGATATTTCCCACAGGACATCATTTCACAATTTTTTTTTAGTAGTTTACTAATGAATTAATAAATTCATTCTTTATGTATTCTTTCTCAAACAACAAAACACTAAGAAAAGAGCTGCTTCTGTTCAATGAGCCTTTGACTTCAATAGGGATGAAATCATATTTAAAGTAATTGCTGTAAATAAAAAAAGTGTTTAATTAATTTAGTAGCATTTTTCTAGTAGTTGATGTAGGCACAAGGAATTTTTTCCCACTTTTAAAATTTTTCATCTTGACTTAGGCTACTTAAAAAAAAGGGGCAAAATTTGTTCCATGAAAATGCAGGCTTAATTTTGGAGAATCTCAAGTCTGTAAATTCATTGACCTAAGAAGACTTTTTTGGTGTGGGGTTTTTTTTTTGGTGGTGGTGTTGTTGGTTTTTTAAAATTTTTATTTATTTAGGGATGTAAGCAAACTCACACTTGCATTTATGTTTGTTCTGACGGTGTAGGAATTGGTTGATAACCTCAGCAGTGGTTGCTCTGAATAGGAGCTGTCTAGCCAGAAGCACACCAGATGTTCTGTCTTTGCAGATAAAGTCAAAATGCAAGTTTGATCCAGCACCATCAGTATTTTTTTTAATGCTTAAAGAATGCTTTTATGTTATATTAACTATAAGCTGTATTTTTAAAAATGCATGGAAGTCACACTTTGAGTTGTTGCAATCACTGTGGTGTGTTGACTTTTCCTTTCTGGCCTGTTGGATTTTCAAGGGTAATCTGAGCATTCATTAGGGAAGTAGGTTTCTAGGTTTGTTTAAAATAGAGACGTCTTTAGCTTTTATTATTATTTAGTGTTGCAGTATCAGTAACTTTTATTTTGAACACCCACTGTTATGTGTCAAACTGAATGAAACATGCCTTACCTGGCAGCATCAGAAACTTTCAAAGAATTGTGGGAATGAATTGTCCTTTCTTGTGCATTCCACCAATGTCACGTGTCATCAGCGTGTTCTTCAGCTGTTAACACCTCATTTTGATGCTTCCTGTTATGAAATAATTCTAGTGGTTTATTTCCTTCAAAATTAAATGGGACATGTGCATATTATTTTAAAGGTGAAACAATTTTTATGTGCCTCTATAGGAAGTATTATATAATGTGTCAGCAAACACACAAATCCCAACAATAACTCATCACTACGGTAGTTCGAAGCAGATTGTTTGAAAGGCTGGCTCACAGCAAAGACAAACACATTCTGATCCTGACTTGGTTGTGTGTGACCTTGGCTAGGCTAGTGACTCCTTGCTTCAACTTCTTTATATAAGAAATGAGATTAGTCGTTATCAGACGTTTCACAAAGACTGACTGTTAGCATTTGAGAATGTCTGGGAATTTTCATATAGTAGATACTTTGTTCCATTGGATCTCCTGTAGACATGAATCACACACCACTTGAAACTCATATGCTACTACCAATCTTTGTTTTGTAACAGATATATCATCTTTATATCCTGCTGTAAAATAGTTCTAAGGAACATGAAGGAGGAAAGGTTCCTGTGCATCCTATTAGAAGTCTTCCAATAGAGGAGAACAACAAAATTGGGTGACTGGGTGCTGTTCTTATTTGAAGACACACTGTGTACTATTTTGCCTTTTTTAAAAAAAGAATATAAACACACAGACCCACATTTGGTGGTTTTCCCCCAGGAAAAATAGAGGTTTAGATCCTAAAAGCTCTATGTCTGTTTACCATTCTGATCGTCAGCTACATAATCCTATCCTCTACTTTCTGTTTGCTTGTATATGGTCTGCAGGCTTTCTAGCTCACTGATACATTGGTGTGATGCATATTGAGTGTAACTTACCTGAAAATAAATTTTAGCTACTCCGTCTGATAATACAAACTAAAGATGTTGCTATGATTGGATGTAAAAGTCCTCTGTGCAAATTAAGGTGCAAATGAGACCAAGTATTGGCTTGACAATACTGACTTTATTTGTAATGATAAGCATGTAGGGAAAAGAGAAAGTGAGAGAGAGCAAGAAGGAAATGGTCACCTCCGTGGATCCAGCAGTGTCCGGTTGGTCCTTCAGTGCCTGGGTCCCCTTTGTGGTGGCAGATCTAGCACAGGGTTCACTCTTTGAGTCACTTTTCTACGCTCTCTCATTAGCACAAGGTGAAGGTAGGGCGGGGTCTCGTCGTTGCACTTGTTCTGGTCTTGGTTTGGTGGTCGTCAGGGTTCTGTTCTGGGGGTCATACAAGGCAAATACCCCCAAAGTTAAATGTCCTGTTTGTGACCCTGCTTGTGCAGTTTTCCACTAGTCCTATGACAGGACACAGTAGAAGGTGGCTGCAAAAAGTAACAGGTTAGGTCCTGCCTCTGCAACGCCAAAACTGAAACTTTGCTGCTTTGTTTCTGCAACAAGTTTCTCCACAAAGGTCAATGTTTCCTGCAACAACTTTCACCACCGAGCAAGTGTTTAAGGCACATACTCTAAAAGTTATTAATCCTTTCCTTACAGATGTGGATCTGTGGTCTATTTCATCTTGTAAACCAAACCAGTGAAGATGTTGAGGATGTCTTTGGAAGACTGGCTTCTTGTGTTCAACTTAGAAATTTTTCTAGGTGTCCAAGCTCTAGCTGCTTTCATATGGAAGCATATGTCTGAGAATTGGAGAAGACATTATTGTGTGAGTCTGTTCATGGTTTGCATTTAGGTTCTTCACAATGGTAATTGCAAAGGGTTTTATTTTTTTTAAGGCCAACTTGATTTTGAAGTGCAGTTTACATAGAAAATACAAAAAGAACCTACCATTTCTGTTCTTCTGTTGATTAAAAAGAAGGAAAAAAAACCTCCAAACCCAGTTGTTTTCTAATGTATGTCAGAGCAGCAGGAGGCATTGCTTTGCTCCGCCACTGCACAGTAGCACTACCTTGTTTTATATAGACGTTAGCCTAAGCAAAGAGTGGAAGTTCAAATTCACCACCTTTTGAGGGTCAGCCTGTGCAACACCACGGAAGAAAATCCGGAAGTAACACAGGGACTCCTCTGTCATTTTGATAGCTAGTTGTAGACTGGCTGACTTAATCCAGAAACAAGTGTCAGTACTCCTATACTTGCAAATAGGATGTGCCCTATGGTGATCCCATTTTCCGTCAGATCTTCTGAACACCTTCCAATTTTTTGTTGTTTGCTTCCAGCACTCTTCTAAGTAGTCCTGATATTTTGAAATAACTCCTCCTACTTTATTCTACATGGGGGACTGAACTGAGTCTGCAAAAACTAAACCTAGGGGGGAATTATGTTAATGTGTGCTATGCTGAACAATTGGTAATAATGCTTTGCTTGCTATGCACATCTTTTATCTCATTATCCTAGCCTGTCTCTGTAAGAGTCACCACAGAGTATCTAAAGCTTGGCCTCTTTATGTGTATTTTTGTGGGAGATGTTAACACAACACTTGCCCTTCCCACGCGAGCATGTTTAAAACCTTCGTTTCTGAGAGACAGGTTGCAATAAAAACCTATGAATACAAAAGATGGGCTTGGCTTTGGGGTGGGTGGGAGGGGATATGCCATGAATTGAGCAAGTCCATCTTCAGCTGGGTTGGTCCTGCCTGGAACAGGACAGTGTTGCAGTATCTTAGATCTCTTCTGTGAGCAATTCTAAGCTAAAACTACTTATCACCAGATTAGGAGAAAAGTTATGAGAACAGTGTCATCTGATGGGGATGCAGTCAGCTGAGGAATAGAGTTTACTTGGGATCTTGGATTTATTTCTAAATCCTTAGGGAAGAGGTTAATAGCAGTGACCTAGATGCTACAGCATTAGGATCCTTGGGGAAAGGGGAGTTTCTTATTTATTTAAGCACTGGTTATATGCCTGCAGATATTAAATTCAAGCTCTTCTTCATAAAACAGTCAAGGGAAGATGCTTCTCAGTGTCCATTGATCAAAAAATTACAGTATATAAAAATACTAAACTCATGTATGTGCTGCTAACTGCCACTGGGAGTTTTTGTATAGAATATAGAAACACTCTGGAGAAAGGACTTCTTTTGTGTTGGAGTTGAAATATAATATATGTCTTCCCAAGCGTTCTTTTACAGCTTTCTAACTGTTTTCAGATCTGCGAACTGTGGTGGCTGGTTCTGTACACAGTGGAACATGCGTGAGAGTTTATTTAAACAGCCGTGTATATTCCACTGATAAACTAGAAACTGAAATATGGACAATACTGATAGGAGAAGCCGTTTGTCCAATCGACTCTCTTGGCACCTATCCATTTTTTTCTCATTGACTTTAAAATATTTCGGACCTTTCATCTGATGATCTCAAAGCTTTTTGCAAACATTAATTAAGCCTGTTGATGCCCCTGTGAGCTAAATAAATACAATAGGTGTGGTTTAGATGGGTAAATGAAGATACAGCGTAGTTGTTTTGTGCAAGGTCGCCTGCTAATTCAGCAGTGGAGCTAAGGGGTGGAAGACTGGCTGCCTGACTCGCCTTTGCAATTGCTAGAGTTAAATCAGATTCTCCCAGATAAATGCAAACAACAACCAGACTTTCACATGGGGGAAGACTGATACAGCACCCTAATTGCAATTTGTATTCTGACAATGACTAGAGCTTTTCTACAATACTAAATTGTTCCTAGTCTTTGCAAAAACAATTATCTGTCTTGTGCAACTAGCCCAGTGAAAGAATTAAATAGTAATAAAAAAAAGTCATGACTCAAAACTGTAGTTCTCTGTGTTTAATATTTCCTGTTTTTACCTAATATCTCTTAAGGCATGTAAAACATGTCTCTTCATGACTTGCTTATCTGTATCCAAGAAGATGCTATTCAATCCTTTAAAAACATTATGTATCAAGAATGGGACTAGCAGGAATATGAAAGAGGGATGAGGAAATAAGCAAAAATGGAGATAGATCTCAGAGGACCTTAAGCTTAGTACTTGCAATTTTGTTTCTCATAAGAACTTTATTGGAACTACCTTGTCACCTGAATACAGAAAGCACGTACCTACTTTTGCTGCTAGTTTGAAAAATGCAGAAATCTGACCTGCAGTTTACAGTATGTGGAAAGAGTGTATGTACAAAATGGTACCTCACGTGAGAGCGCAACCTTCACACAGGACGCTGGTCTTGCCTTGAGCAGGGTGACTTAATTTCTCATAGTTCTTTTAGTGCATGAAATGTCCTTTTGGGGTGTGTCAGACTTGCAGGCTCTGGTTTGAATCTTCTTACTAGTAGAAGAATAGTTAATACTGCTAGTTAATTCAGTGATAACTTAATTAATCAATAAATTTTTGCTTTCTGCATCAATAAGAACAAGTGAACAGCGTCCCAACTCTGCTGCTGTGTTTCTAAAGAGATTGTTGCAGATGCTGTGCTGCTAAACTCGCACCTTGCAGTTCAGACTGCAGAGGGAGATCTCCAAGCAGTTACAAATTAGCTTCTGCTGGAAGATTCATACTTTATATGCAGTGTACTGGTCCAGGAATAAACACCTCCAGTTGTTCTGATACTTGCTGAAAATGGCAAAGCATTTGGCGACAAGCATTTTGTAGGCTGCTGCGGGGCCTTGGGAGACAAAGGTAAATGTGTGAACACAGCTCAATTTAACAAGTTTTGTTCTCCAGTCAATGATTCTCTTGCTTTTTAGTTCTGCCTATTCCTGATGCAGGAATAGGGACATAGCTTAAATCTGGAGTTGGGAAGTGGAAGAAAGACTATTACTTCTTGAAGAACTGATCACAGATACAGTTCTATCTTCATATAATTTTCTTGAAGGTTTTGTTAGGGAATTTGATGTAATATTATACACAGGCTTGTTTTATTATAACTGCATCGTGTTTGTTGTTACTTTTCAGTTTCTTTTTACACTTGGCAAAATACATCGGTTGATACCCTGTGAAACACAGCCATTTCTGGTCTGGCAATCAAACAGTATATCAAGTGCAGTGCAGTAATGATGGAAAGCTATTAGGCCAATAACATCCTGTGCAAACTCAGACTGATTTGACCTTAGATATCTTGCTTAACTCAGAAGAGCACACCAAAATTGTTGTGATGGCCTTTGTTTAGTCAGGAAAAAGAATTAATCCAAATCATACCCAGAAAGCACATGGTAGGAATAATCTTGCAGAGTATAGTGAAAGGAATAAATTTTAATATCTTTTTGACCAACTTCAGTTTGTAAGCTAGAATTGAATATCTAACTTTTTTTAACATGACCATATAATGAATATACATCAGTCTAATTTTCAAAATTCTGATTTGAAGTTCTAATTATCTGCACAAATGTCTATGAAATTTATCTAATGTTTGTTGTCTACATCTCATTTAGAAACACTTTTTTTCTTAAGTACATGTTTAATCAACTGTACATTAAAGAAAAATCTCTATCAAGCTGTCTCATGTATGTTTTTCTGATTTGGGGGGTAAAATCCTGAGAGATGAGTTTTGCATCATGATCTGAAGTTCAAAGCACACAGATCCTGTCAGATTTGGATGGCAGACAAAGCAACTTCTTAAGATGAGGAGTGGTTTCAGTAGGCTTCGTTCTAAACCACTGAGACATGATACATCTATTTAAAAAGAAAGAAATGCCAACACCTACTACTGGCCAGGGTACCTTTTCTTAGTTTGCCGAATGCTCTGGCACCTATTGAGCCTGAGCCTTGAGAACCACCAGAATGGGAAGGTGTTTGGCTACCGTGTCTGCAGCAATGCTGCAAGGGCTGGATGACGCAGATAAGATACTGGACCTACACCGTGGGGAGGACCAGGATGCAGCACATCTGAGAGCTCCTAGACGTGTTTGTAAGAGCTCCCTGCACTCAGTGCTGCTGTGTGCTCCCGCCTTCAGTCCGTTGCATCTCATTAGCAGTCTTTTTCCGTGGAGTGTAAGAAACTCCTTTTGACCGGGGCATGTTGTTTACTTCCAAACCTGTGTACAGCTGGCATAAATCCCTCCAGGCTGTGGTCAGAGCTGGAAGCTGGCCATTAATACAGGCTGCTTCTTTGTCATGATATAGACTTAAAGAAAAGAAAGCAGGTGCCCTCCTGGCATTTTATAAAGAGTCATTCATGAATATAAGATACTGCATTTTGCATATTAGTGTGAGTGCCAATATAAACCCAGCTGTGTGCAAAATAAAGTGAAATATGTATTTCCAAAACTAGGCCACAGCTTTTCTATGGCGCAATCTGAAAGCATTTGAATCAACTTTGCATATGCATAGCCTTTTCTTTTAAAATTATATTTTTCCTTGGTTTCTTTCCCCTAGTTTTTTTTTCCCCTCTCTTTTCTTTCTTGTTTGCTTTCTTTTTTTTTTCTTTTTTAAAATGTGGTGATTTTGTAACACTTTTCCCAAGGTAATAAGACAATAACATGAACAAAAGCAGAGCAAAACGTAGGCAGATGCCACAAAATGCATCTTGAATGTGCACCTCTGTGACAACTTTCCATCCATTTCTCTGGTTCCAAACCAGAACTCTCCTCTTCTACTGACGTGGGATTCTGTTCTTCCAGGTGCAACTTTTTCTGAGAAGACAGTCAACCATTTTGCTTAGCCTTTTGTTGTACTTTAGACCAAAATCTGCAAACCTAAAAGTTCTTGTGCTCCTTTTCAGTCCCAAAGGTTGAAAAAGTGGATTTTTAAGATCCCTTGTATACAAATGGTACTGGGCACTCTTCATGGTGAAGGAAGGAGAAATAAGAGGGGATAAGGGAGTGCAGGGAAAGTAGAAGAGAACCCTCTGGACTGTGGTGGAGTTATCCACCATAGCACATAACATCCAATAGGCAGAAAACATCAGGAGTCATCTCTTTTGTGGGCCTGAGTGTAACTTGCCCCTTCTTGTTTCCTGTCTACTTTCTTGCTTTTGTTGCCTTCACAGATAGTGAACTATTTTAAGAAAGTCTTGTGTGGAATAAAATAGATGTGTCCAGATTTTTTTTGGTCAGGAAATTATTAAATTAGGGGTGTCGGGGACATCAGAAATATAAATGGGCATTCTTCCCTTTTGTCCCAAGCATCCCTTGCCTTCCCCTCTGCACAAGTCCGGGGCAGGAGGGGTTATTGCTGAGGAGTTGATGGGCCAGGCTGGAGTGTCTGGCTGTGAATGAAGGTGAAAATGTTGTAGTTTCATCAATGAAGGTATCCAGGTGCTATATCAGCCTGTGTCCCAGGGTCACAGAGGGAACTGGCGATGCAGCAGGAACCACAAGCTGTAATCCAGGTGCTGTAATCCAACCAGCAGATGACAACAATTTTTTTTTTTTGTGCACTTCTCTTAAATCCCATAATGGATCCATCTGCATTCATATGCAGTTGAAAAGTCTGATCTGATGACAACTCATTTCTCTGCAGCAAATTGTGACTGACAGAGTGTGGTGCTAACAAAACGAGAGGCATTTAAAACTGGGTGTATGCACTTGTGAAATTAAGATGTGGGGGTTCGAGATGCCCTGATAGGAGAAATTAATCTGATTGATTTTGATCTATGGTTAGCCATGTTTTGTTTCAGGAGGATTCTTTGGTTTTTTGCTAACAGGCACTTGGCTTTAACAATATTCTTTCACTCTTTGGTTCTGGTAGATTTAATAGCATAGTTGCTAAATTGAGTTTAGATAGCTTATCCTGTATATATTTAGAGATAGGAAGTTCATTTAGGGATTAGGGAATGCTTCTTTTATATGCACCATTAAGCATAGCACATCTGGTACTGAAATAGCAATCAGCAGAATATTGACAAAAGTTATAAAGAAATCTTTTTTTTCAAGTGAACACATGTTTATATCTGAGGTCTAAAAGCTTACATGACAAAAGAAGTATCTCCAAGAGTTGTAAATTAAAACCAAATTCTTACTGTGCTTGTATGTAATACCAGAACTGATCTTGGTTAGAAATTGTTGTAGTGGGTCAAAAGATTTGGTGATATAAAAAATCATCTTACAGCAAAGGAGACATTATAGTTGTAGTTTCTGCTTTTAAGAGAGAAAGAGGAGCTTGTTTTCTAGTATATTGAAGAAGCTGAAAAAGCAGTAAATTTTGAGAATAGTGAAAAGGAAAAAATGAAATATAGACCTTTACATATTATTTGTTTTAACTGGAGAGTGAGGCCTCTAAAAGTAGCCTTCAGAGCAGCAATTAAAGTACAACATTGTTTCTCTTAAAGCAAATGAACAAACAGAACAAAACAGAGTGGTTTAAATAATGGTGAAACTGTGAAAACTCCTGGATTATCTGGGAGTGAAGAGAGACAGAATGACCACATTACAGATGCTGACCGGCTGCTGGTAACCAAAACCAAGGAGGGAGCAGTGATGACAAAGGGGATTCATCCAAATCGCCAGGTTATCTGGTCTTTATTCATACCAAATGTAATGCTTTATATTGCAATTAGCAGAAAAGTGATTAAATCTTTGAAACACGGAGATGAGCCTCTCAGACATGCAGGTGGTTCTTCTGAAACGCCTGTTTGTGGAGGAGAGATCTGTGTGTGTGTATGTGCACGGGCAGCTCTACTCCCACCAAGCAGCTCAAGGAAGATTTTGTGGGCTATTTATATACTTTATGGCAGGCTGCTTGCTTTCGAAGTGGAAAAGCTGATTCATGCTGGTGTGGAAGCTGATCGTGCTGCCAGTGGGAGAGGCAAATCTGAGGTACACGAGGATAATTAAGCAGGAGATGTGTACAGTTCAAAACCAGGGCTCTGCTTCTTCTCTAAGGGAGATGTTTGTGTCAGTGTGTGGGGCTCAACTGCAGGTGTCACTGTTAGATCTCAAATAATGGGCTGCTCGGCGGCTGCGGCTGCAGTCACAATAGGCTCTTTTTCCCTACCAAAGTCACACTTGTGATAGTAATGTAAAATCTAGGAAATGTGTAGTGAAGTGTGATCGGCTGCGGCTCTGTGTGAGTGTCTGTGTGTGCATGTGTGCTGCCGTGTGCACCGAGGGGTACCTGCACACCTACAGTGCGAGGGCAGCTCTGCCCCCGGACACCCCACCGGGAGCTGCCTCAGCACCAACGAGCTCAAGCACCTCCACAAATTAGACTTACAACTTTCATTCCGAATGTTTTGAAATCCTTCCGTGCTTCGGGATGGATATTTAACTTCTCTGACCCTTAGCAAAGTGATGATGAAATCTTTAATGTAGCCAGCAGCTGAAATTGTTTACTGTGATTTGTAGTAGCTCAGTAATTCCGTTCTCTGCAAATGAATTTGCTTGGACTTCTTTGTGATTTTTTGCTTGTTTCTTTCTTTTTCTTTTTTTGTTTTTGAGTGAACAGGCCTGATTCTTCCATCATTTTTATTCAGATAATGAATAAAGTGCTGCAAGTTTACTCTCTTTTTATTATTTTTCCTTCTTTTTCCTTTGCTCTTCTTCGAAGAAAAAAAGAGGGAGTGAGAAAGAACTGAAGAAAGGGAGTTAAAAACTCCTAACAAACTCTTCTTTGGTGTCTAATTTGAGACTACTAAATTGTTTAGAAAGCAGCAAAAAACCCACAACAATTCTGAGTGTATTTTGGAGTAGCTCCTCGATAGCTTTTTAAACGAAATTTTAAGAGAAATGCAATATTCTCATTAAGTACCAATCTCCACAGCCTGTTCTTCCCCACCTGGATACCATGCCTTCAACACTGGTAGTCTGGTACATGACTTTGATTGCTCCCTGTATTAACATTTACGATGCTTTGTTGTTTCTTTCTCGGCGGTAGCTTTCCTGAAGTATTTACGCAATTTATGAAATATATCCCTCGTCTAGATCACTTTATTTCTATTACCTTATTCCCAGTTTTCACTTTTTAAAATGTTGTGTTACACACCTATGTGGGATTTTTTTTGTTTCTTCTTGAATCCTGCCAAAATCTTTTGCTAAAGCAAATGTATTTGTGAGACTGAAAAATACTCCTTCCTCAAAGCAGACAATGGAGTTTTTCACTTGCACAAATAAATGTATATATCACTGAGTAAGCTCACCCTAATTGAATCCTGACCATTCTGGAGGGATTTAGCCCTCCCTTTTTAATTTTTCTCTAAACAAAACCTAGAAATGAGAAAATATTTTGAGGTGGGCAGGAAAGGGAGGGGGAATAGAAAAATAAAGCAAATAAATTTTTGAATAAGAATGACCCATGTACTGTGACCAGAGGGCAAATGCAAATGTCTGTTTTCAAACACAGACTCGTGCATTCTTATTAGGGGTTCGTGACTGTGCCTCCAAGCACATCATTACATATTCATAAGTGTGAGGAAAATAGACTCCTTCCACATTCAGGTGTGTTCAACTAAATGCTACCCCTTTAATCTTAAAGAACAGCTCATTTGGTCTATTTTCTTCAGTTCACAAAGTGTTAAGGGAATATGAGATAAAAGATGCACACACACAAAAAGAAAAAGAAGCAGCAATATTCCACAAAGATCTTTTTAGTGTCAACTTAAATGCACACAAATAGCAGATGATGATCTCTTTTATTGGACTAACATTTATCCACTAATATCCACACACTTTTAAAACCATTGAGACCTCCTCTTCAGGTGTTCATTTGAATAGAAATAGCTGAATGAGTGTTTTTATAATTGATCCCCTGAGTACTGAATGTCTAGTGCTGCATAACCAACATTTTCCCATTGCTGATTTTTTTTTCCAAATTGCTACTCTGCAAAATTAGGATTTTGTATAGTTTTGATAAGAAAATTAACCTTCCAAATGCCAGATCCCCTTAATGTTACTTAGGAACTGGTGCTAAGGTACAGTTGGAACGCTTGTTCTCAAATGGATTTTTTTATGTATGTGAAGAAAAAAAAAATTGTTTTTTTCCATGATATTACACAGAAACTAGAGGTCTCCTCCCTAAAAGTAGTTTGAAAGTTGTTTGTTTGGGTTTGGTTTCTTATCACTGTCCCCTAGAAAAGCAGTTGTCATCTTTACACTGTGCTTAATGAAATGCCTTTGCTTTCAACAGCAACGCAGAAAGTTCGTAGTACTTCATTGCTATTGTTTCACTTTTACACTGAATGGAAAGTCTGATATATTTTTAACTTTTTATTTTTTAAAGTCACTTTAGATTTTTCTTGCAACACATATTGAGTGTCCTAAATTTTCCAGAGACAGTGTAATTTTTTCTTTTTTTTTATACGAAAAGTACTCCCCTAATGCTTGCAATTTTGAACATGGATTTTAAAAACACTGATCTTATTGTAAAGAAAGAGAGCAGCTGAAGTCTAACAGCATGCATTACAGGTGGCTGTTCCTTCAGTAGCCCCTTGAAGGAAATGGAATTCCTAATTGATATGAAGTCATTTTGTAGCAGCAACACCTGAAGAGTAGAGAGAAAGGGAAGAAGATATAATGACTGTGTGATAAAACCGGTTAGCATTTGTGTGCTATAGTAAACACTCACGAGTATAAAGAAAATACTAGCTAGCCACTAGAGATATCCACTTATGTTCATGATACAACCACTACAAACTCTGGTTCTATCAAACTAGCATCAAGCACAAGATCCATCTTTAATTAATTTAATCCTATAGAGCTGTGACTCATTTTATTTGTGACTGTGCAGAGAGAAATTACTTTCCATACTTGCCTTGAACTTCAACCTTATCCTTCTCTATCAGTCATATTGAATAACACAAAAGCACATGCTCTGAAATTCATGTCCTGGTTTGTTTTTTTTTTCCCCTCCAAAGATTATTCAGATCTTTCTACGTGTGGCTTACTCAATAAAAAGCCCAGAAAATGCCTGCCCCCACTCCTCCTTCTTTAGGAGAAAGAGCAATTTCTGATGCAGGGCAAAAGAGCTTATTAAATGAAAAGTCTTTTTCATAATGAGTAAGAAACATGGAAATTCTAGAATAATGCAGAAAGATTTCTTTCCTATGCTCGGTTCAGAAATGAACAAACCATGTCCCACAGAGGGCCAATGCACACAGGATAGTGTATTTTCCCTTTTTTCTCCCCCCTTTAAAAGTGTGCTTTGTGGAAATTGCATATTCTGTGAGTGTTGCTACTGTACAGCTCCTTGCTGTAGCAGTAACCGATTCCAGCTGCTCTGCAGGTGTCATGGCACAGCAAGGATACAACTGAGCACACTGCCGGGATCAGAGCTGTAGTGAGGGTGCCAAAGTATTCCTAATGATGGATTCACTTCCAAAGTTCGGCTCTCGCAAGGAAAAATGCAAACGTTCTTTTAAGCATTTTTTATCTTTCAAAGAAACAAGGGCAGAACAATGACCCCCCTGGAGAAGCAGACAGTGGTGGGAGTTCCATGAACCTTTAAAACAGCGAATTTAGAGGGCAGGAGTGCTGCTTCTCACCCTGGGTGACCAGACTTGGTGTGAAGTTGTGGTATTGCTGCATAAGTCACCTGTCAAGGTTTGTAACATCTCTGACACAGCCATGAAAACACATGGATTGAAAAAACACTGTGGGCATCTTGGTGGCACCTCTAAGGTGCAAAAGGCTCCAGTGTTCATGAGGGCCTCTAATCGTCGGCCCCAACTGTGATTCTTCTCGTGTACGGGGAGGAAGGGGAGGCAATTCCTCCCCTTCTACTTCAAAACAGAACAATATCTCACTTTTTCCTTCAAAAAAATAGGAAAAGCTAAAGGACTGCCAGAGCTACATTCTAAGATCTAAAGGAAAAAATCACTGGGGTTCCCTTTATGAGCAGGCTGCTGCAAGGCTATATGTACCTTTGGTCCAAACTAGGCCTTCTGCTTTGGGATGCATCCCAGGGAAAGGTTTGCTTTCTTAAAAAAATTCTTAGGTGAACCCTGTGTGCATGAAGCAGAGTGACAAGAAATAAATTTTGCTTGTCAATTAAATATGCGTAAGATTTTCTCTGGAGAAAAAAAGTGCATTTTTTTTTAAGCACATTATCAAAAAAACAAATATAAGGCTTCAGCTAGGTTTAAAATGAGAAACTTATAAAAAGGACTTGGAAAAATCCAGTCCTGATGCCTATGTGAAAGAGAATCTGCAGTCTCCCAGGTCTCTCCTCCCCTAACTATCTCCATAGGTAATTGTGGAATTCCTTATCACAGCCACACTGTTTTCCTGCTTTGGTAGAAAATCTTAAGGAACCACAGAGTTATGACCTACAGACTAAACACTGCCAAGCTTTCTAGAGAGCTGCTATTATCTCGTTAGATTTCCTCTTATCCTTGTGGTCATTTTTCAGTCTTTATGCTCTCTGGTTTGTTCATAACAGAAATCCTGGCCTCAGCAAATACCCATTTGTAAGTTTGAGAATCTCTGTGTTTTAAAATAATATGACTGGTAATTTGTAGGCACACAAGAACACATCAAGTTAAACTTCAAGTTAGATTTGGATCTATATCCAGGTTACTGACAGGAAAGTGCAGAGAAATAATAGGGATAACGTCTTCAAATTGGCCAAACAATTTTGTGATTTTTTTTTCTTTTTTTTTTTTTAACTGCCAAAATTGGGCAGATCTCATGCAAAATTTCTATGCATTGCACATTTTTGTTACTTCCAACTGAATCTGTGCACGCTCTGACTTCTAAAATACAAGGCCTTCAGTGCAAGACACAAAAATCAACACAAATCTCTAACAATTTGATCTAAGGCTCTTCCAATCTTGCCCACACAAGCTCCTACCTTCTTTGTGAGATTACTATTACGCCTGCTTCCTATTTTTTTTCCCTTCAATATTTCTGTTTTCTCTCACACAGAAGAGGAGAGAATAAGAGAATTAAATGTCAAGAATTATCTCATTTTAATATGTGGGATTTCTGTGATCGGAGCCTGCTGCCAGCCTGCCATTCAGCATAGCCAAGTTCCTGTGTTTTATCACTGGCTTTATCAACAAGGCCTTTGCTAATTCTTCAGCGTCTACAAACACAGTCCTTGTTATTATTTTTCCTACTCAAATTCAGTCCAATAGCTCAGTTCCAGCATGAAATAGCACTGCTTTGGCATTAGATTTCAAAGTTTCAGAGTCTTGTTGCCCTTTGCCAGTCTTGGCTTGCATTAACTCATTCTGCCGCCTTTTGACTCACCTTATTTTCCTTTTATGAATTTTACTTCACTGATTGAGTTCCTGCCTCATCTTTTGTGCCTTTTACTCTGGTGTGGAATAAAGGATGGATCTCCTATATGAATATTTCTTGTGCCAGGCCACCTTCCTCTGGTAATGGAATTGCCCCTTGCTGTGACTGAACAAGGGAGTTATTTTCCACCCTCCTCTCCCTCACAAAATCACTTCTAGCTCTTAATTCCACCTTCCTCTGCTTCTGTTGTGGATTTATCTTTCTTATGGTCTAATAATAATAATACGTACCTGCCTCTCAGGGGTGTTGAGAAGATTAATTAGTTAATGAGCTCTAAAGATGAAAAGTGCTGCATCATTGCTAAATATTATTGTTGTTCTTATCCTGTACAGATTGAACTCATCAATATCGGTATTTCAATTATAAATCTCACCCTACCATTTTTCAATTAGTTTGACTAGATCATGTTATCCATCACTCACTCTACCCTCTTATTCCTCTGGCTTATTTCTACCTTCCTGCTTTTGAGAATAAACACATAAACACCATATATTCCTGTAAATAAAGGATTCACTTTTTATTTCAGAATGCTTCCATCTTTTTTAATATTAAAATTTAGAGCCCACAGCAGTCACTGAGCAAAGCAGTAGTTCCTGCTCCTTTACCTGAAGTAAAATCTTCTTTAAAGTCTGTGGCATTAGCTACTGAACACAGCAGAACCTCAGCAGAAATCACCTGGCCTCCCATACCTCTCTCCTGTTGGATCACCATCATGAACTATATTTTTTGCCTTCTTTTAGCAGTTATCTTTGAATCCATGAAACCTTCCTTTGCTTCTATGGATGGCAGTGGATTTGCTGAGTGAAACAAGAAGTAGGAGTTCCCCAGAACTTCTCAGCTCATCCAGAAACTCTTCCTGCAGTGCTGCTATCATGCAAGTCAGGAAGTACCATGCCTTGTTATTCCTTCCAACTGAATAGAAGATGTGCCTGACTGTACTCTTTGAGCAGAGTCTCCAGTCAGCCCCACTGCTTTTTTTCTTGTTTATCTTTTCCCCTTTCAGCCATGGTTCTCATTCTGGTTTTGGATGCTTCTCAGTCTCATATTCCCTAAAATGTACTGGGAACATATCTGGGGAATGTAGATTTGTCTGTGACTCTGTGTCACCTACTCCATCATTTCATCTGTTCCTGTCTCTTAATCTACACTCTCCTGTTGCAGAAACACGATGACTCTTGAATAAAAAATGATCCTTAATCCTAACTCCTACAAGTTCCGTGGGTACATGTAGCAGAATGCTTGAAGCGAGGGCTGCTGTGCCATAAGCATGACAGGGAGGCCAGCGATGCTCTGGTTTGGGCTCAGGGTTTCCCTTTGCTGTGGTGTGTAGTTTCTGGTGCAGCAGGCAAGGATTGCTTGGGAGCAACTCCAAGACTTTCATTTCTGTGATGAGGCAAGTCTGCAACTCTCTTGAAAAAGCAAAACTATGCCCATTACCCTGAATACACATGTAACAGAAACTTGTAACAGAGGCAAACTGCCTATTTACATCCCAGGCAAGTGCCCTCAGGCCCAGACTAAAGTCAGGCTCAGCCGCCCTCTCTCACTCTCCTCGGAGCTGTTCCACTTTGTACAAATAATTAAATAGTCATTGGGCCTGGGAGAGGGAGGCATCTACAACACCGCTTGCAGGAAGGGAAGGACATGATCAGCCCAAACTGCTGGCAAAAGAGCTCCAAACTCATCAAGCTCTGCCAGACATCTTAACTCTCCTGTCTCATGGCTAGACCTTGGGAAGCATAATCTTCCTTTGGAGAGGCATTGTCAGATCAAGTAGAAATAACGCTGGCTGAGCTTAAACAACAACCATATTTGATATTTTCTGCTGATTGAGCTGTCCAGTTGACTGGAAAGGGCTGACAGCAGAGAGAGCCCTGGTCTGAGCAGAGCAGCTCCCAGGCCAGCTGGCGAGGGAATGGGTCTGCGCCAGGTAATTATTGCCTAGTGCAGAGGTCGAAAGCCTCAGAGAGGCTGATGTACTAATGAAACACAAATGGGACATCTGTGTTCAGGAGTTCAGCAAAGCACAGAAAACAGAGCTTTGCCAGGGATATCTGTACTACTGAAAGCAAACTCACTTTCTGGAGCTAAGGGAAACCCACTGAAGAGTAGAGGCATAAGAAAGCCTTTTGCATTGGACTTTTTTTTGTTTGCTCAACAGATCAAAGGTTTCTAATGATTGCTCTGGACACTACAACATTGCAGAGGGGAAGTGGAGGCACTGAATAGTGTGATGCCAGATCACATGTAGATATGAAGGAGAGATGAGAGGAGTAGTAAAATAAAAGTTGCGGTAAATGAGGTTACTGGGAGCCTTTGGTGACAGGAAAGAACAGCAGGGTATTGTGCGTGTGTATGCTGTTACTTCTAACTGGCTGTAGTTACAGATACAAATGTCAGCATATGAATTCAGGGTCTGTCTTTTGGGCCTTGCATAGCCATGTCGTTAGAGCTGAGTTTCAAAAGTTTCTCTTTTTAACACTGGGAAAAAGTGGACATATTAGATAGTATACACACACACACATATATATATATTTAAAAGTATGCGAGTATTTTCTTCAAAATAACCACCAGAAGGCTCAGGGCACTGGCATTACTGAAATAACACTGTCATAGTCATGTTTAAGTGGAGATTTAGGGCATGTATCAGGTAAAAGGATTTTGACGTAAAGCCTGCACATCAAGAACAGCCTCTCAGAGTGGCCAGGACTAATTTGAGCAGGTCCTTAGGGCCTCCCTTTCAACTTAATTGGGGATGTTTGTTGCCCATTCTGGAGGTGCAGAACAATTGAGTGAAGTGGGGGAGACTGTGAGGTATGGAGCGGAAGTGCACCTCTTTTGACTGAGAAAAAAAGTGTAATTGTGATATCCTTCATGTCTCTGCAAGCTTCACCAAAGCTGGGCGTGGTGAAAGGAGGTGTGCTGAGGTCTGTGCAGGCACATTGGTGGCCTTGGTGCAGCCAAAGGCATGCAGAGACTTATCCTTCTACTCCCAGCAGTGCACAGACTGGGTGGGAAGCACCAGGGACAGGGACAGGTCTGTGCTGGACACATGAAACTTGAAAGACAAAAAGCCCCAGGTGCTGCTCAGCTTCCAGGGAAGGGAGCCAGCTGGGCATCAGAACTAGTCCCCATACGAGCAGCTGGTCAGCAGGGAGGGAAAGCCAGGCTTGTCCTTGCCCTTTCCCTTTGTTGATCTGTTCCACTATGTCAGCAGTAGGAAGGCAAAAGGTTAGCTTAGCTGAAGCTGCTACGCCCGGGTCTCTCCTAGCCACAGAGGGCCTTGCTGTGTCCCCTTCCCAAAGTTATTGAGGTGCTCTCAGAGCAGCAGGACTTGGAGTCAGGTGTCTTTCTCTGCAGAGAAAAACACAGTGTTTCTGACTTTTGAGAGAGGCTTAGCAAGCCCACAGGTTGTCCCTGTGAAGGTGAGTGCAGCACTTTACCAATATTTCACTGCAGTGCCAGTGCTGGGTCGGATACAAGGTGACCCCTGGCTTGGAGGTGAGTGTGTGAATGCTGGTACAGAGGTCCTGACTATGAAATGTCTTGAATAAACTTTGCTTAAAAGTCATCCCTAGAAATAAGTAACAGCTAGAGTAGGATAGGGGTTTCTTTTACACCTTCTGTTACTGGTTCTAACATTTTTATTTTGGCCATAAACTATTTGATGACTCATTTTAGAATTAATGCCTCCAAATATGAAGAATATATGCATATTTCTACCATTATATAAGGATGATAATCAATAATGGCATAGTTAGAGCATTTGTGGCACAGAAAATCTGAGCTGGAACTGGTTGGTGCTGTGACATCTCAAGTTGTGACCTGATCAAATCCCTGTGGCAAGACAAAAGGAGGCTCCCAGGGCAATGTACACTGGCTTTGGTGCTTAACAAGGGCACTCTTCCTATTCAGAAGCTTCTAATTCTTCCTTATGGCAGAAAGGACTCAGTGTCTGGTGTTTATGTGAGGCACAGCCAGGGTTGTTGGCACTGACAGCTTGTGGCGTTACTTGGAAGAACAGGGACTTTTGCTGCATCCTCCTCCTGGCCACTGATTCAGGTAACCATGTTGAACATATATAAAACACACTCCGGTTTTCCTACCTGCATGCAGTATTCCTTGAGTTCTGAGGCATGGTGCTGTATCATGTTGCTTTGCCTTGTTTGGACATTGATCTTCATTGGCACTAACGACTTCATTTCAGTGATGGATGAATCACAAGTGTTTAAAATGGAACTTCAGTTTACTGAACATGGTTTGGCTAAAGACACAATTTTTATGTCATCTGTTATTGTAAGAAAATCTACCAACCTACACTTGATCAATGTAATGGGGCACATAACACAGCACTGTGTTGTTTTGCCACCACTTTTAAGCCCTGCTTGGATTCTTTTCCCATGATTTTCATATTAGTAGTTGTTATTCAAGACTTCAGCACATGATCACTTATGCTTAGATCAGTTGCCCTAGCCTGCCTCTTGCACACTGTGAGTGCTGGCCACTACACTGAGCTCTTGGTTAATACATTTGTGTCTGCAGACAGGTCTGACTTGTTTGGAGAGGCAGCTGGGTAGCAATGAGTCAGTGGCTACTGGATATACTGGGACCTTATCCTAGTGAACACTGGATTAATTGCTAAATCTGAGAAAAAAAGCATGTGGGGAGGTGAAAACTCATTTTTGTTGAAGGGAAGCAGCAGCTTTTTGTTGCTTCTGGCTCTACAGTGAACTTGCAGGAGTAAATGCATGAAATATACTTGGCTATTGCTGTGATTAAATCTTAACCCACTTGTTTGAACTACCTGTGTAGAAAAGCAGCAGTCTCTTTTTAGACTTGTCCTAGTTTTGGCAAAGCATGCCTGCCCTTTGAGGTAGTAGGAAAGAGAAATTTAGGGGAGCCCCGAGTGATAAATCCCCAGGAAGAGGGAGGAGCAATTGTGCAGCATTATGCAGTAGAGCTCTGGAAACAGACATCACTGGAAATAAAACCAAATTAATCTAGATGAACCCGAAATAGTCAGCATAGCTAGGAAAGAAGACCACATAGTCTTTTGTTTCCCTGCTTTATTAATAGAACAAAAGGTGGGAAGCTGGAAATGAGCTGGGTTCACCTTCCTTAGAATATGTAGAAGTGCTATCCTGTAGCATGAGGAATGATACTGGATCATTTTGTTCATTCAGATAGTGTTCCTCATGTCCTGCCTTTTCACTGATGAAGTTGGCTTCTGGTTACTCAGCTTTAAACCAAATTCCAGACAGAGGCAGTGCAGTCTGTGCCACCACACACACAAACAGCTACTGTCTAGGTATTAATTGCTCCCTGTTAAGATATCTGGGGCTTAGTGGACACAAATGAAAGGAGAGCAAGGTGTGCCCCGTAGTGAGGGACTGTGCTGGTCATTTGGCCAAGACAGAGACTGGTTAGACACAGCCAGGTGAATTAGCCAGGTGACACTGGGAGTATGGGGTCAGCTCCAAGAACAAAGCTACAGCAAACAGATGTATAGACCTGGGATGCACACTGCAGCCCTGGAAAAGGTGATTGCAGCCAGCACACAGGTGTAATGAGAGACCTGCTGCTCAGAGATTGCTTGTGAGGTTTTTTCACGCTGCTTTTGGCCATTACAAATGTGGGAATTTGAAGTCTGTTACTTACCGAGCACTGTGGAGTGTATTGCCCTCTTAGCCAAGGTTTATGCTGCTAACTGTTCTCTCAGCTAAGTCTACACATGGTGTGGAGACCAGTGGGCAGATGTTGAAATAGCAATTTTACCTGCCTTATCTGTTGCCCTTCTTCCGGTGTACTATATCTAGAATTGTCGTTTTCTCAACATTTTCTTTTTAACACTCTTTTTTCTTTATACCTGAAAAGGAAACATTCCATACAGCCCTTGGGAGTCAGAATTATCTTAATTCAGTTAGTCCAGATCTCAGTCCAAGTCCTTTTGAATTATTTTTTCAGAAGAAATGGTTAGCCTGAAAAATCTGGAGTACTGCACCATATCTCCAGCTGGGTGGCTTTGTTTATTCTACTCATTGACTCTACAATACACAAATTAGCTCATTTAATATGAGGCAATGTAGAGGAAGCTGGAATCATTTGTCCTAACAGCTTTGGGGGAGATTATCAAAAAGAACTAGAACTGGAGCCTAGAGAGAAGAGAAGGAAAATCTGTCCAAGTTCTCCAGACTATCACTGTCAGTGGAAATTACTGACAAATGTAACCAGATAGGAGGTTTCCCTTTAGAAAAAAATGGGTGTGGAAGTGGTGTTCCTTCTTTGGACAATTTCTCTAAATACAGTTTCTGCTGTGCCAGAAAAATGAAGATGTGTTCAAGATGAAAATTTATTGCCTGGACAGAAAAAGATGCCTCTAATACCGCATGAAAAGGGCAGTTTGGAAGTGTAGGAAGTTGGCTTGTGGGAGGGGATGACTTTCCATAGGCTTTCAGACAGCAGTTGCCCAAGGGGTGAGGAGGATTGAGGCTATGGTTGTCCTGTCCTCATGACCCAACTCTTAAGTGTCCCTCTATGCTGTTCCACAGAAAATCCCAATCTGCATTCCTTAGAAATGAAGGAACGCAGCTGAGTTTTCAAAGCCATCAAAACCTGCTTGTGCTCATGTCCTTAAAACCATTCTTGAAATGGCTTCTGGCTTGGACTTGCAGTCAGTTTGTCAAAGGCTTTCCTTTGTTTTCATTGTGCTATGTGGAAGCTCCATCCACACCTCAGAAGACAACACACAGAGGACAACCATGTTTTAAAGTCAGATGTAAATTTTCAGAATGGTTTTCCAGTGGGCCTCTTCATTATCTCCACATGTCTATTGGATAAGTAATTGCCCAGCTGTCTCTGCAAAGAGGCCGATCCTCACTACCAAGAGGTTCTTGCCCTCCTTTGGTGACCATTTAGCTCCCCTGTGTTTGCTTCTCTGAGCCTCTTCAATCTACCACCACTCACTGGCTCCACAATCTGACTGGGGTCTGTGGAGTGTGGTCTGAGCAGCACCAAATGAAACACTGTGCTGTTTTGGCTGGAGTAATTTTCTTCCCAGTGGCTGGTAGAGGGCTATGTTTTGGATTTGTGCTGGAGACAGGGTTGATAACACAAGCTTTTGTTATTGCTGAGCAGGGCTTACACAGAGCCAAGGCCTTTTCTGCTTTTTGTACTGCCATGCTAGGGAGGAGACTGGGGGTGCATGGGAGACTGGGGGGAGGGGACACAGCCAGGACAGGTGACCCAAAGTGGCCAAAGGGATATTCCAGACCATATGGCATCATGCTCAGTATATAAAATTGGAGAAAGAAGGAGGAAGGAAGGGACATTTGGAGTGATGGTGTTTGTTTTCACTGTTTGACGTGATGGGGCCCTGCTCTCCCGGAGATGGCTGAACACCTGCCTAATTCCTTGTTTTGCTTTGACTGTGTGCATGGCTCTTGCTTTCCCTATTAAATTGTCTTTATTTCAGCCCATGAGTTTTCTACCTTTTACTCTTCTGATTCTCTCCCCAGTCCCACTGGTGAGGGAATGAGCGAGCGGCTGCGTGGGGCTTGGCTCCTGTCTGGGGTTAAACCACTACAAACAGCTGCATTTCTATCATCTTTGAGGGTATATGGGCACCCCTACTTCCCACCCTTGCCTGCAGGACTGTGGTTCCTGCTCTTAAGGACACTCATCACTTGGGCAGGGATTGCCCTGTTCGGGCTCCATGTGACTTTGGGTACCTGTACAATGAAAGAACAGGGCCAGTGGAAGCACCAGAAATGTTAACAACCACAGACCTTTTTTATACACACCTTCAGATTTAGGCAGAATTGGATTATTCAAATTGTTCCACTAGCCTTGAGTCATCAAGGGAAAGGTCTCATTTTGGCACTGGAGATGGGAGATGCTGAGCTCCTTTGAAACTCTGGCTGCAAATGTGGCTGTAGGAAGAGAAGGACTTCTGGTGCTCTGAAGAAACCTAAGCCTGAAATGTATGAATAGGACATGAGTGCTGCTGGGAGAAAGTCATGTGGCATTGGGTGCTGAGAAGTAGAAAACGTGACTCAGAGCTGTACTTCAGCCATGGCTCAGAGCTGTGAAAATGGGTATCAAAGGACACTGTTGTGTCTGAGCTGTCTTTCACACGCTCATCACACTGGCACAAGTGATCACTTAATATGGAGCGCAGCGGAGAGGTGGGTGATACCACATGAAGGCAGCCAGGGGCCAGGGTGAGTGCTGACAGAGATATTGAAAGTGCTGAGGATAAAGGGAATGCTGCCTGAGCCCAGTTTTGTGCTCTGAGCAGATAGTAGTATACAGAAAAGGCAAAAAAATTATGCTTGAGTCTTCTAATAAATTTTATACTTTTACTTAAAAGCAGAAAAACCAACCAACCAAACAAAAATCCCCAAACAGGCTTTTAATCTTCATAAGTGCAGATGATCTGTACATTTCACAAAAAAGAGCTGTAGAAAACACACACACACCTTTTAACTAGTGAGCAATTTAAAGACTAATAGGATTCATCCATAATTACATAGTTAAGTAAAATTTATGTATGAAGGAATTAACTGATTTCCCTGAGGGCAATATAAACCATAGAGACAGTGCTCTCATTTAAAAGTACCATCTCAATGTTAAAATACTTTGTCATTCTTCTGTAGCGATGGTTAGGTGCTGTGAGAGCCACATGGAAGTTTATTTACTGATCCACAGACAACTGATAACAGATCTCTGCTTTGTTTGGAATAGAAAACTTGAACAGCTTGTCTGCACCTCTCCACTCGGACATTAAATCAACATGGCTCTATTAGTGGCCCTAGGATGCCAGCTGAGCCATCTCTAAGCCTGTCACCGTGATGTCTTCATCTGTAACCAGAGCAGACGTGAGCTCCTGGCAGCTTCGGGAGGTGACAACAAATCCAATTAGCTCCTCTCCATGGCGCCACAATACTACTGTGAAACGGCCTGACAGGGAGGGTGGCTGCAATACCCTGCACAGTGGGCCATATCCTTCGTATTTAAAAAAAAAAATCTACCAACACTTAATTGCTGGAGTGACTTTCCAGGCGGTTGCTGGAACCTTGTGCACAATCTGGTCAGAAATGTGAGCTGTCCTGGAGGGCTGGATCATGCATGGCTTGGGGAGGGCTTTGCAAAAGGATAAAATGCTCCAAGAGGGTAACTGTGTGCCAGCACTGTCATCCCCTCCCTCACAAGGAAATTTTGGAAAAATCATGAAAAAGCCGACCCCTTTCTCCAGTCCCATGTTGCATAGAAATGGGGACTTTTGGTGCCTGGAGGTGGTGTGTGCTCCATACTGTCTCTTTTGGCTACGGTGTAAGCCAAAAGATGGAAGCAAACTCCCCACTCCAGACTTTGTCTGCTGGAAGGAAAGTGGGGGCTGTTTGGAGGATGTAGGATATGGAAGCAGACAATTTAGCAAAACTTGATCATTGACTGGGAGGGGTTGGTAATACTGCTCAGAAGTCAAGGCGGGGCAGGCTGAACTTGGTCATTCAAAATCCAGCTTCCTTCCTCCCAAACTAGTTAGCAAGTGCAAAGAAATATCTCACATGCTGATTAAAAGTTGCTGATGTCTCATGAGGCATAATGCATAAAGTAATTTAATTCTTTTAAGGCTCTCACTAATGCAGTATTTTTGCTTTTTCTGACCAAAACTTCCATCTAAAAGTGCAAGGTGAAGTAGGCTGGGGAAAAATAGACACTGAATTTAGTGTCCTCTTGAGTGAAAAACTAAATCTAGTTTCCTCTATTTTGTTCTCAAGGTCATAGAGGCAACGAGCAAAGCCTGTGCATCCCTGCTGCTGAAACATAGTGCACTTGAGATGCAAGAATGCTACCCAGTGTTTGTGTTCTTCTGTTCTTCAGCCTCTTTCATGTAGGTAGATTGTTTGTTTCAATGCTGGAGGCATTAGGAATCATTGTAACCATAAGCTCCTTTTGGAGAAATAACTCAAGGTAGTAACTAGCTTGGATTTCTCTACTTCCAGTCGAGTGGTGAGCTTGCAGTTACATCAGGGTATCTGTGCTACCCACAGCCTAATGACTGTGGTCGCTAGACTAAATCAGACATCTCTAACACCACTTATTCCATGTTTCAAGTTAGAGAGGATGTGTCTGTTTGCACATCTTGAGTCTGTGTGGATGTGTTATGTTAACAGAACTGATTTACAGGTGACTGAACTTATGGGCGGGAAGCATCCAGCAAAGCAACAGTAACAGCATTTGCACATCTCTGCGAACTTGTTTGAATGGAGAATCTTAATTCTTCCAAGGAGAGTATGTTTTAAATCCAAGCAGGAGACAGCGTTCACCCGGACGCTGGATCTGCCTTGTCTGTGCAGTTTCTGGTGATGGGGGGTTCAATGCAGAGAAAACCAACTCAAGACCTGCAGAAATAGTGTTGGGAGGAAGCACAGTATTACTGTTTCCAGCAACTTAAATGCATACTTTTTATCTGATTCTTCTGGTGCTCAACTTCCATGATTTAAAAGCGTAGTGAAATCTCTGAGTATTTCAGCAAAAGTCATGATTTTTGAGGATGGATTTCTCCAGGGAGAGCATATTGCAGCAGTATTTGCCTCCCAGAGCCAAGCACACACTCCAGTCAATGGGTAGCAGTTGGCAAGCCACCTCTCCCTTGTCAAGAAGCCAGTTGTTCTGTTGTCTCCTGCCACATCCCTGAGGGAATACCTGTGGGCACTGGCAGCCACACAGCTGAGAGAAAGGGAAAAAGGTGTAACTGGGATAAAACAAAGGATTTTTTTTTTTTTTAACAAAAGCAGATTGTTGCAAATACACATTGTTAAATCAAATTCATTCCAGATGAATTGGGCACAATATCTAGGCATGTGGCTGGTTTACAGAGCAACCAAACACTCAGTGAGCTTTGGAACTAATGGACTGGTTTTGGAAAACAATTAAGTGCTGCCAGGCCCAATTATTTTCAGCAACATCTTTCTGTTACCAAAATGTGTCAGTGTGGACTTTGGCCTGCTTGATAAGAGATACACTGTGAGCTCACTGATGAGCACAATCCAGGCTGCAGACCTTGAAACAGGCTTGCATAGCATGGAGAACAGGATACTCTCCCTGGTCATCAGCACAAGGCTGTGTCTTAACCAGCAATTAGCAGTGGTAGTGGTTAAGCCTAAGTTTTATTTTAAGCAAATTCCACGTATGCTGCGTGTAACTGCAGTAAGCAGTTGAAGGAAAGCCTTGCGTTCTTCAGGATGGGACTACAAACAGGTGATGGGATTTAAGGTCTTACTTATCCCAGCTTTGGATGCACATGAACTTCCACTAATACAGCAAAGAGAAAATTTCATGGAGAAACAGTTCTGGAGATCTAGAGAAGGTTGTGAGACCATAGACCTGATCCATTGGGGAAATATTCCCAGGGCAGTTCACATCACAGGATGCTCAGCTGGTCTTACTTGACCACAAACATCACAGTCAGGCCAGCTCTGCCAAGACAGTGGTGGCTGATGCAGATGCTTTGCAGCGAGTCTGATTGATGCAGTTTGTGAGTCAGCTGAAAATTTACACCATTGTTTTAAGGCAAGAATTTGTGTGGCTTTGATGGTGGCAGCTGAGTTTTGCTTCGCCAGTTTAGGGAGACTGAAAGGATGGCTATAAAATGAAACTTGATGATTGCTACTTCTGTACTGGGCACCACAGAAGCTTTTAATGAGCTTCTGTCCCCTACCCCTCTCAAAGTTACACACTCGTAACGTGCTTACAGACAACAGTACCCCAAGAATGATGACCTGATGCACAGCACGAAAGGAGAGCTTGCTGTGACACCTTGGAAATAGAACATGCTTTTCTGTCTATTTTATTGTCTCCAAAAGTCCAGCTTTTATGAAGACTGCAAAAAAAAAAGACTAGGCATAAAATACTGAGTCTCACAAAGCATCTGGACACTGAAAATGAGCACTCAGATTGCAGAGACTTGAAACAGAGAAACAAGAGAAAGTCCAGATATATTCTATCTGGGAAATCAGAGGGAAGAAGCGAAGTTATTGGTAGAGTGACAGCAGAAAGACCTAAAGAGCAGGGAAGAAGTGGAGAAGTTATTTAAGTGGGCTACGAATGGAGGTGATATTTGATAGCTGGAGGTGATAAAATCATGAGAGAAGGAGAGGAAGGAGGAAGCATGAGACCATGAGCTTCTAAGGCAGGTGCATCAGAGAAGCACAAAAGTGCTTTTTATAAAAAAAAAAAAAAATATTTTATTATTGGATGGGGCCCTGAGCAACCTGGTCTAGTGAAAGGTGTCCTTGCCTACGGCAGTGAGATTGGAACTAGATGATCTTTCAAGTCCCTTTCAACCCAAATCATTCTATGATTCTGTGATTCTGCTTCCTGGAGTTTTTGCACCAGCAAATAGCATTGGCTATACAGAACCCTCTGACCTATGACTCTAGCAGACCAATACAAACTGAATGCACATACTAAAACCTCTAACTTTCAGCTGTTCTCTAGTTAACAGTAAATATTGGCTATAATTATGTTTCTTGAGAAATCTTTTAATTCGATAGAACTTGTATCAAAGCAAAACATATGGCTTCAGTTATTGAGAAGTCTGGGAAAAATTAGCTGCCTGGATTATCCGAGGAGCTGACAAACAATTCTTAAGACACTTTTTAAAAGGAAATTTGAATAAGAAATTATGCCCTTTGAGGACTGAAGGTCTTCTCTCCTCTAGAGGTTTCTGAGCTACTGCTTTATAAGGATTTGACAGCAAAACTGTAGGTTTTTCTTGGAAAACCCTCATCAGCTCTCATCTATCCAAGACAATATTTGCTCTGTCCTGAAGGAGGAGTTCCTCAATACAATCAAATTCTTCTTTGTGGCCAGCTGTGGCTGGGACTTTCTTACTGAAATCACTGAGGCACACACTGTGGATGATGGCGTTTGCACAAGCAGTTGTAATTTCAAAGCTACTAATCAGAATAGTGCGTCTGTGAGCATTCCCAACCCATTTAAAGGTTGGAGAGGCATCTCACAAGAGCTGGCATTAGTCAAGCAGCTCCCTCCCCTCAGTAGACAGAGGGTCTGTTCTGACAGCCTCAGGGAGCCTATAGTTTAAATCAAATGGATTTTGTTGACTCATTTTCTTTGCATGAAGTTTCTAAATATGTCAGAGGTATCTGCCTCTGTTGGAAGCAGGGGGTGTTTTACACAGTTGTGTCACCAGACCTACATCTCACTCTGTGATTTCCTCTCTTTAACTTGAAGAGAAGTCAACAGTTTTAGAAGCTATAGTTTTATAGTCTCCTGGGCTCTCTTGCAGCTTTGGCTCCTGGTAACAGTGGAATTCAAGCTTTTAAAAAAACCTGTTTTGAAATGGGAGTCTTGGAAAAGTATAGTGTTGTTATGGAGCAAATAGTTAGCAAAGATGGTGGCACATCCAAGACAATTTCGCCTTGGTTTTTGGCCAGACCCTCTGGTACTTATGTAGATGCCATCTGCATCTTTTCTCTATGGTATTGCAACTCCTCATAGGCTTTAGGCTCTTTTAGGCTAAGAAACATAATTGCACAAAAATCATTACTTGAATCACAGCCCTAAGTTTCATTCAGGACAACAACTTCAAGGAATACTCATTTTTCCTGTTCTCTTCTTCCCAGGCTTGTTTCCATCTACCTAAATGTCACCTTCCCCTGGCTTGTAACATTGCTGTGCTGAGCACTGCGTGGCTCTACTGCCCAGGAGTCCCATTCACATTGACTTAACTGCTTTAGGGCACCAGTACAATAACACTTGTTTTATCTGGTCAGCTAGCAAAGAGAACGAGGAGAATATTGTCCAGCAATCCCTTTCCTAGTTGGACTCAATGATTTTGGAGGTCTTTTACAACCTTTATGGTTCTATGATTCTATAAGTCTTGCTCAAACTGATGTTCAAGTGTCCCTTGTTCTGAAAATCATTTGCCTGGTTTGCCTGGTGATGGAGTTAGGATATTCATGTAAGATTATTTAAGATGCATAAGTGGAGCAATGGGCAGAATTTCATCTCCTCTTGAGCCCCTAGGCACAGATTTAGGTGGTTTGTTCTTGCTTCCTCCCTAGCCTTGGTTCAAAAAAAACCTGATCCATGGCACAGCTTCTTCAGAAGAGGGGGAAGTGCCCCTGCCTGGTGCCCAATTGCTCTGTTGTGTTTCCCAAATGAATTTACTGATGAAACACGGTGCAAATATCCCTCCAAGGGGCCAGGTGCCATAAGGCACTGCAGTTCAGTGCTCTGTGGTGATACCAGCTCCCAGGGCTCAAGCAAAAAGTGTCACATTCATGTCGCAGCATCTCATGTGAGGAAACAAGCCCTGTACCTTTTCCAGAGTAATGGGACCTTCTGTGTCTTCCAAAAACATGGGGTATTTACAGTGATTGCTGGGGATGTGGTGCTTGTCTTGCCTTTACACGTTTCCAGGAAGAAGCTGAGTATCAAAACTCTGTTAGTTGGGTTTGGAGAGCCTTTCTTCCCACCCTGGAGGCTTCATAGCTTCTGGCAGCTTTGGAAACAAGCTCAATCAGGATTCAGACTCAGGCCTCTCACCTGGGGCTATGCAACATTGCTTCCAGACCATTGAGCAATTTTGTAGGTGACTCCTAAACATGCAAAGAAAATTAAACGATTCCTTCGAATATCCTTAGCCAGAAGAATGGCTCAGAGGGTTATTGAATTTTTTTCCTTTTTGAAAGCACAGTTCTTGTTTATTTAAATGCTGCATCAAAGCTGAGAGAAAAGGCCATTGTGCCTTTGATTGGATTGGAATTTTCTGCACCAGCATTGGCCAAAGGCAGTCCATCCTCTCGCAGGCTCTCGCACATGACGCAATGGGGAATGGGGGAGGGGGAAAACCTGACAGACAAGCAGACAGATCAAACACAACACTTCAAAGAGAAGAAAAAATGCAAGAATGAAGCAATCCGGCACTACGGTCCCTCAATGCTAGGAAACAAAGCAGACAACCCTCTACACATGGCCATTCCTGCCATCCAGAGACTGAGGCTGTATACATGAGATCTTACCAAAAGCACTAGGGAGTGGTCTCTAGTGACTACATGACCAGTTATTGCACTATCCGTGCTCAGACACTCTGAGGGGCTAATTAGTGCTTTTAATATGTAAATCAGAGCCTGAACAGATTAAATCTAGGGAAAAAAATAACCCAGCTGCTGAATATGTTGTTTTAATTATTGCTCTAAAGAAAATATGGACATGGCTGAAGATGATGACAGAGAAGAACATCTAATACTGCCTTATAGAAGTAGTCCCTGAACATTGAAAACTAGTAGGAGAAGCTTGGTGCTGAGCTGGAGCAGAGGAGGAGCAGTAGGAGCACATGCAGGGCTAGCAGAACCCCGCTGATTGCACGCTCTGTCCCAACCTTGGGTCTACCAATCCAGCCAATGGAGTTTTCAAAATAACACCTAAAGACTCAGCTGGGATTTCATCTTGCTGGGTGTTGTTGAAACATGGGGAAAGAGCTATTCCCTGCTCCAAAGAGAGATTAGGGGGAGGGGACAGAAGGATTAATACCACATGTTACACTGCAGAGATGAAAGTCTATAGTCTGTTCACCTCCAGATGTGCTTGCATCCTTCACGTTACAAGGGGACAGGTCTTGGAAAGGAATAAATATTTAATTTTCTCAGGCTGAGTTTGTCTGAAGGCAGAGTAGAGAAGGAGAATTTAGCTAGGATGGCCAGGAAATAGAAATTAAGAAGAATGGAAGGAGGGAAGGGGCAGATTGGGTGATTACTTGTGTTTGATATAAAAAGCTCTAAGCAGTAAAGAGCTATTAACTTTTGTTGAGCTGTGTCCACTGATACTGGAAGGAAATAATGTGCATAGCAAATCTGGACTGCAATCCTCTCTGCCAAGTGTGAGTTGAGAGGAGGAAGTTTGCTTTCCAAGAAAAACTTTTCAGAAAGGAGGGCATCTGTATGCCTCAAAGGCTTCTTGCGTTATTCAAGTCAGAGCTGCCTTCCAACCTGCCTGAAGGAATTCAGAACAACTTTCCTCTGTGTCAGTTGCTAAGGCTCTTTTGCAGCCTCTAGTGAAGTGAACATTTTTCTATGGATCAATTTTTAGCTTCTGTCAGTATTGAAACTCTGAACTTTTTTCCAGAGAGCAAGGGAATAGCAGGTAATTATGTTTCCTTTGAACATACATGCCCTTTTATCTGTGCCCTTCTGCCTACTCCTCTGCCTATCTCCTTATTTACCTGTGTCTTGTAATTAAAGACTGGGAGTTGAGGGAGAAAAAAATTTCTTTTCCCATTATTTTCTTTTCTCCCCCTTCATTTTGTTAGTGTCTAATATAGATGCATTGCTTGAAACAGATGGTTAAAAATGTCTTTTATTATTCTCTCAATATACATATAGAGATACATGCACACATATATCTCTATATATTTAGACATAAGATTGTACATAACCAGATCTGTTAAATCATATAATAGACACTTCAGTAGAATATTTCATCAAGTGCTCCTGATCAACTATATAAACTAAGTTGACTGCTGTAGGTTGCCTGGAATATAGATATGCCTTCCTGATAATTTTTGTAATGTTGTTTAAGTAGAGCACAATTTACCCTTCTCTTAGTTCAGTCTTTCCTCCTGTTCTTTCTATCCTCTGCCCCCTTTATGCTGCACTGCGGATGCCCTAGAAGGCACATGTGCATCTCCAAAACCATTTTTGTTTTAACCCATATAACGCAGTGATTGTGGGATGTGATTTTCTCAGTGTCAACTCCTCCTTTGTAAATCAAAAATGTCTTCAGTGGAGCAAATCTACCCACACATCACCCCACATTAATCTGTCCAGTTAAATTCTTTAACTGCTTCAAGGGACATAGAATTAAATACAGGATGAGAATTTGTGAAATCTGTGTTTCCCATCCTGGCTTTGTGACTTTTCTCCTCGATGACCTTTGATTAATCCTTTGAGTCAGGTTGGCACTGCGCAGAGGCACATGGGGCTGGTATGTCCAGACATTCTCCTGTATCCACACTGTGAAGTGCAGCACCTTGCAAAGGTTCCAGCTCTATTAGCTCTGTGCCACTGAGAGCTAATTAGTTCCAGTGCTGGTGCCATTGAAGTGGGTCTTATGATCACTGAGTGACCAAGAGTCACAACGTGGAAGCACATCTACAGTGTTAGTGTTGTCACTGTAAATGTACCTTTGGTTTCTGCGTGATATCTGTGGCTAAAAAGCCAGTCACTTTTGTTGGTTTTAAGACCTGATGTCTTACTACACAGACACTTCCAGTTACTGTGAGCAATTTTCCTCTTCTAGGAAAAAAACGGTGATACTAGAAATTTCAACACTGTGTTAGTTTGATAGTGTTGTTCCTCTCCTTTTAGCCCTGATACAGAGCTCTTCATCTGTGCCCAGTACATCCTAGAGAGACCAAAGACAACCTGACTATCCTAAGCAGCTTTTGCTCCAGGTGTCATACAGCTGACAAACGTAGTGACAGAGCACCAGGAAAGCCAGTGACATAAAACAAAGGAGGCTCCTTGTTTCCTCAATGAGCTTGTCACTTTTTTTGCATTATAAACATTTACTTTGCCGTAAATACAGGTGCACTGCTGTGGGAGGAGGACCACAGAATGGATATATCAGCCTTGAAAGAGGATTTTCTTTCTGATGCAGAAAGAGTGAATGCCAGGGAATTTGTCTTGAGCTGAATGTTACCAAGGGAACTCAATGCCCATCTACGTGTTTCACGAGCAGTGAAGTGTTATCCACAAAACCCATCCTTTCTTTGATGAGATCTAGAAATACTGGTGAAAATGTCTCCTTGTGTGGGGCTGAACTTGTTGGGACTTTGGGGTGAGATCTGCCAGGTCACGAGGCTAAGATGTAACTTTTGGGAGATCACTCATTATAACTTCTCCGGCCAAAGCTGCAGCCTTGTAAATCACATCTCTTTGGTGCTGCTATTAGTATAGTGATTGATTATCTCCACATGAGCCTACTTTGAACTTTGGATAGTGTGTTCCTTCCAGCAAAATCAACATCTCTATTTGATCATGCTGTTTTTCTTGCTAGGTCTTGCAGACTAGGAGAGTTCCTAATTTTTCTAACTATTAAGTAAGACAGAGATTCCCCATGAACTTTTTATGTTCCTGCAATTGCAGACCAGACCAAAATGCTGCAGAAGCATCCATTGCAGTTGATTTTTGTCAGGTTTCTCATGGACTATGTCCAAGTGGAGAATTACTGACTAATTCTGCAGGATATTGTCCTGAGATTCACAATGCCATGAAAGAAATCTCAATTGTTTTTGTCAATTTTTTGCATTCTTGTAATTAATAAACAGATACAAGCTGCTGAAGCAGCCAGTCCTCTATCATTTACCTGTGGCTAAAAATAATTGCTAGAAATGATATTTTGCTGATATTTCAAATCCACAAATGCAAACGAATTAATTTGCACTAGACATTTTCCATTTTAGTGTCTGTACACACATATATAAAATATAACCACATCCATATTTATAAGTACGAAAATGAATATATTTTGTACCTAGAAATATTCCCACGTACCTTTTGACTTGTCATTGAGAAATACACACAGAACACAGCAGTAAGTAGTAAAAGCAGCAGAGGTGATATCCTAGGGTTTGCTGTCCCCGCAGATTCGTTATGTGGTGGAGGGGAGCCCTGACAGGGTGAATGTCCTTGAATGTGTGTCCTGAACCTGCAGCTCAGGGGTTTTGGCTATGCTGAGGGGCAATCCTGCTCCATCTCCTGAACAAATTCCCGCCTGAGCACATGAGAATGATGTTCCCATCCCAAATGACAGAGGTGACCCATACCTGTGACCAGGCTGAGGGATCAGATCAGCTGTTCAGCTCTCAGCATCTGATCCCATAAAAATAATTAAGCGCATGCTTAACTTTAAGCATGTAAGTCCTACTGTCTCCAACTCACATTGTCCAGTGTCTGACCAAGCAGTCTGTACATGCTTGTCCCCTCAGCTCTTTACAGTGTCCATCCTTTTCTCCTTTAGGAGAAAGGTCAACTTCTCTGCTTGCCAGCCAGAATTATGCCCCAAATAATTAAGTGTAAAAAAGTGTAGCCTGCTGAAAGCTATGACGAATAATACTATCATAGAAAAATTGTGTCTAAGCACTTGCTTTCTTCCTCAAAATATTTTCTCTACAAAGCTCATCATTTCATTGTACATAAGCATAACTTTAATGAATGAGCAAATGCATTCAGCAGTCTGGGGCAGTGTGATGTGTATCTATACGTTAGGGTAAATCTATGCACACACACACTCACTGAGAAGATGTGTCTTTTCTCTTACACTGAGGGATGTATAATACTTCCTGAGAATTTTTTTCCCCCTGTATTACAAAACTACAGAAAGCATTACGGTATCTCTAACTGAGAACTATTTCATGCTTTAGCATGGCCAAGTGTCTGCAGGCAGAGATAAGCTATGATTTCCCATTTTCCTCTACAAAATTAGTGATCTAAAAGCACAATAAAACCATCACCTAGTGTCACCAGCGGGGATAGTGGAAAGCATTAAGTTAAAAAAATATTAATATAACAAGTATTAATGGGGAAAAAATTGAATAATACATGTGTCTGTGTTCTCCACAGTTTGTGGGTTTTTTTTTTTTAACTTGAAAATAGTTTTGAGAGAAAGATAAATTTCTGATCTTGTGGAGAAGGATTCGCGGGAAATTAATTCAGTGAAAAAAGGGATGGCCAGTAGCCAGCAAAAATTTGAAGCTTATATTTGCAAAAAAACAAGAAAAAAGAAAGTCGTTTAGGGGAATCTCTCTGATCCTTTTCATTTCATATTTTTAGATTGCTCTTCACTGTCTGGAAAATGCCCTGGTAACACATCTCGCAGGTAACAATTTACAAGGGTTATCTTGATGCTATGTTTCTGTTAAACTGTTTTTAAGGCAAAACATACCCAGTTAAACAGTTGTAGGGTTGTTTTTTTGGGGTTTTTTTGTCAAATTTTAATACCTGTTTTTTAAAGCTTAGAACCAAACTGGTTTTCTCCCCTGCTGGTGAGTTTTGCAGAGTAAGTAGGGAAAAAAAGTACCCTCCACCAACACAGAACACTGGTTCTTAGGGGGTAAATGTGGGGCTCTCCCCACTTCTGAGCTTTTCAGAGGCTCAATATGCTCCTAACTTTGCACAAAGCCCGGCCCAAGGAACAAAGCCCGTGGACCACCACCGGGAAGTGGTATTAGTCCTCTCTGCAGCCTTCCCACTGTGGATGCATGCTCAATTCCCGGATAAATGCACCTTTTAAACTATATTAATGTAAAAGTTTTATTTGAAAGATGCCAGCTGTGGTCCTAGCCCAGGTTTATTCATGTGGGACATTTACTGGGTCAACTTAATACTTGACTACTGCTTATTATCCCATCAGTCTTCGGGGACAACCCATGATCTAATTGCCCGGCATTTATGTTGCCCTGGCAACTATAAATACAGAGTAATAATCCTTAAAGGGCCAGTGTAGAATTTCATGCCCCTGCAGTGAACTACACTTCATTTCCCAGAGCACCCTGTGTTTTTTAATTCAGTGAATAAAAATGTGTAATGAATAATTAATTATGTGCTTGGAGGCACAATAGCTGCCTACTTTTGAATATTCATCAGTGACATTATTAATTCACTAGAAATCCCAAGGAGCAGTGGGATAGGCTTTTAGCCTAGCTGGAGGACTTACAGATAATACTCTGCAACATGAACAAACTTTTTCAAGCAGACTTTTCTTTCTCAGAGTTTTTTAGATTTAATTTACATCCTAATAAAATAGTAATAAAAAAGTACTGTACTGGATGTAACCAAGCAGCAGTGAGTAATAGTCAACCGCAGTTAGAAATCCACCAGTCCAGAGCCCCTTCCTCCCTGACCCATTGCCATGCCCGACCTCTGCTTTAGGTCCTGGTGTGCATCAATGCAGAGAAGACAAAACTTGGGAGCATTATGAGTGAGACTGAAGAGAAAAAGCAGATTGCCAATCATAATTTCTAATAATGTGTCAGGTTCTCTGATGAAAAACGATCTTATTTGCTTATCAAGGAAGTAAACATCAAAAAACCTTCTTACAGAAAATAACTTGTTTTCAGCCTACAAAGAGGATTATTCTACTGTTGAATAAACCTTCAAGCCTTTTCCGGACATAGAAGTGCAACTTTTCACGTCATCACGTTAGCTTAATGATGCCGTTTCATTTAAAGCAGGGATTTATGCCAGGTGAAAGCCGATGCTGAAGTGCGGAGACGAACCAAATAATTTTTTTTTTTTTGGCCGAGAAGAAACAGAATAATTAGAAAGGAGTCTAAGGTCTTTCTGTGAATTTTCCTTCTTTCCCCATCTGATTTGCAATGCCAATGCAGTTGCAATGCAGTCTCTTTTCACCGCTTATACCTAAGGCCAGATTCTGTGCTGACACAATTTCTTTGACTTGAGAGAGAATTTGATCTTCAGTGCTTTGGGCCAAACCTTGCAGAACCCTCTTCTCACAAATAGCCCACCTTAGGGTCTTGTTGGGAATTTTTCTTCTGAGAAATTTTTAGATGAAAATGTTGTTTCTGCGAAGATCAAAATTCATGGTTATAGTAACCCAAACGCCTGTAAAGCAATGCACTATCAGAACAAAATGTAGTTTAATTCTTCAGCCAGTCCAACAAACCTAGAATATCTCTAAAAAATCTTTCTTTTCCTCTAGGGTTTGTTACTCAACTGTAATTCCTATTGGAATATTTACAGGTCTGATTCTTCATTTGTAAAGGCATAAAACTTTTAAATCCTTCAAAAAGCAATTGGATTGCTAAATCACATACACATTTTTAAAAATGAGACCTGTAATCCACTGAGGATCTTAATGGAAAGAAATCATTATACCTAATTAAACTGAAAGTAGCAGGAAAACGGAACTTACTTGGAGCATATGCTTGTAATAATTTCTACCTGTACTGTGATAGAATCTTCTCTATACAGGAGTGAAACCCAGGATTTGTTTGGTTTTGGAGTCTCATTCTCCCTTTGCTTGACTTTGTCTTTGACCTTCTCCTGGCATGCGACGAGCTGTGCCTGCTCTGCTGCCCTGACCTTCGCTGACTCCCTCATCTCTCTGTCCTTGATCGCCACAGAAACCTCCAGCACCAGCAGCCAGAATGGTGCACCCACGTGTGATCAGTTTTGATTCTCTGCTGCAGAACTTGTTAACCACAGAGTGATGGAAAACAGCAGTTGCATACATCGGCTAATGCAATAGAAAACTGACCAGCAATTTACATTTTTTTAACCAGAAAGCCTCTTTAGCAACAACTTTAGATATCTGAAATACTTGGGTTTATTTCCCGTACAGTCATGGTGTGTACACCTTTAACAACAGAACTGATACCATCCAGCTTGGTCACAGGTTAAACAATAGTCATTTTGCTCAGCAATTCAAACTTTCATTACAATTTGTAATGCAGCAGAACACTTGGGCTATGTAGTCATTTATTGCAGTGATTTGCATTAAAGAGTGTCATTGTATTACCTCTTAGCTTTGGTTGAGATTAGAAGTAATATCTACATTTATCTTTCACTCCTAGGAGTATAAAATTGTGCTAATAATAACAATAATAAAGCTAGTTCCTAAAAGCAAGTGAACTCTACACAGCTTTTTTCCACTCTTTTTTTTTCCTCTTTTTTTTATCTGTTCAAGTAGGGGAGTAGAAGAATCATGAATAATAAATATGGAGATAAGAGAACTGAAACTGGGAAATCAACTTACTGCAAAATATTTGCATATTTTATTAAAAGAAACTGTGCATAAACCCCACAACAGGGTGGAATGATTTATATTTTGATTTGATTTGTATACATTATACCTTTGGGAGAACTAATGCAACTTAGTCATCCCTGCAGGACTTTTTTTGGGTAGGGTTTTGGTGTTGTTGATGTTGTTGTTTTGTTACGAGTATCTTAGACACGGGAGAAGTAGGTCCCCAATGGAAATTTTAAGTCAGGTTGATGCTATGTGATATTTTTGGTATCTCACACAGTCAAATGTCCAGGACTGTTCTAAGCAAACACCCAAGTGCTCTGGGGATCTGCTTGTATCCAAACTAACTCCAAAACTGTGGTTCAGGTCAGAAGGTTTTCAGTTCGAGTTTTGTTAAAAAGCTACATTAATACACCCAGGCAGTACTTACTGCCTGTTATTAGAAATGCAAACCATGAACATCAGGAGAGTGTTTATACTCTCCTCTATATATTAGGAAATACATCTTGTACATGTATTAGAAAAATCCTGTCTAATATCCCAAAATCTAACCTCTGAGCACGTGTGCAAGGTGTCCTGGTAAGAGTGTGTTGGGTGAAAAAGGAAGTTATGGATATCAGAGCAGCTGTGCAGCTTGGGGTGCTGTGGCTTCTGCTGTGCAGGAGGACAGGTGTCCTATCAATGACTTCGGGACCTAAAGTTGGCAAGCTCACAAGTCATGAACAATCATAGTCTTTTTTACAACAATATAATTTTTAACAATTTTGTCGGAGTTCACAAAAGGGAGTTGGGAAATTTAGGCTGCCTTTTGTGATGGTTTTGGCTGAGGTAGAGTTAATTTTCTTCTCAGTAGCTGGCATGGGGCTGTACTATGGATTTGTGCTGGAAACTGTTGATAATACAGGGATGTTTTAGCTCTCACTTAGCAGAGCTTGCACAGAGCCAAGGACTTTTCTCCCTCTCATTCCACCCCACCAGCAAGTGGGCTGGGGGTGCACAAGGGTTTGGGAGGGACACAGCTGGGGCAGCTGACCCCAACCGACCAAAAGAATGTCCCATACCAAATGATGCCATGCTCAGCAACAAAACTAGGGGGAATGTTGGCTGGGGGCTACTGCTTGGGGTCTGTCTGGGCATCAGCCTCTTGGTGCTGACCAATTGTTTTCATTTGCATCTCTTGTCTTGGGTTTTATTTCTCTCTGTGCTATTTTCCTTTTCATTACTATTATTTTATTATTAATTATATTATTATTTTATTATATTGTAGAATTCATTTGTTATTATTATTAATATTGTTATTATTGCTATTATAATTATTTATTTCTATTCTTTAACTGCTCTTATTTCAATCCCTGAGTTTTCTCACTTTTACTCTTCCTCCCAGCAGGATGGGGGTAGGTGAGCAAGCAGCTGCGTGATGCATTTTTTGCCAGCTGGGGTTAAATCACAACACTTTCCTAGCAAGAAAATATTGCCCAAATTCTTTTACATGTCATGTACATGCTTGATACACAATAGCACCCATCTGGTTATTTGGATCTTGAGGTCTTAAACTTTTGGAATTAGACAACACAAAACTTTTCCACTAACATGGAAATCCTATTATAGTCGTGTTTCCAACAACAATACTGTCAGCACAACACACTTTCAGGGGCTGAAATTTGACCTGAGGAGTAACAAAGAATAGGGATGGCTGCTGTTCCACCCCATTTTCCGCCCAGGGAAAACACCTGTATAATATCTTGGAAATGCCACATCCTGGCATAAACTGATATATTTTATGTGGACATTTCATGATTTGATAAAGGAGACAGAAAAGTCTCACCATGCTGAACTTTGCCAAAAAGCAAATTTTTCCATTACTAATTGAGATACATACCTGTACGTACGTGCATACGTGTATGTATTGTTTTTCAGACGTACCTCATGTTTAAAAATTTTAAATGCAGCTTAAAGACACGTGACCAAATTCCATTGCTGCCTGTGAAGTCAGGGAGTTCACATCAGGAAATCAGTAGTAATATTTCAAGAGCAGCTTGAGGTCTTCTCATATTTCAGTACTACCAGTGAGAATATTTCTAGCAGCTTCCAGGGGGTCAGAATTGAGACCAGTGAGAACATGAAAATAATTCCAGGCTAATTTTTACTCTTTATTGCTCAGGTTTTGCTTTTTATGGGGCTGCCTAAAGTTTGTAGATGTGCTTTTCAAGTTTCTTAACTGCTTATTGGATGTTTCACTCTCAGAGATCAGAGCAGTTTCCGTGTGCTTATTGTATCAGTGAAAAGCGATGCATTCATTGTGAAATATCAAAAAATGCTTTGTCGGGCACCTTATGGGTGTGTGAGCAGTGAAATTCAGAAGAGCTCTGTAACCAATCCTTGCGATATATTCAGTTTGTTCAGCTTACTTCAGCTGGCTCCTAAATGTGGCTTGTATCATTTGAAGGCTGTGAGGCACCTCTGCAAACAGGCATGGATGATTTGGTGAGGGCCATTTCATGAGTGCATAATGTAATCATCACCATCAGTGATTGAAAAATAAGTTACATGTATGTATGTTTGCTAAACTATGTTAATTCGTAGCTTTCCAAAACCATGGTGCATTCTGTAGGACTCCATGTTTCTGCAGGACTTTTAAAGGTTAATATATCCCTTTTTCCTGCTTTGTAACAGGATCTGCACTTTCAGATCTTGCTGTCTTTACCTGCTTCATCCTCATTCCATGTATAAATTACAGGGAAGTACCCAGAGCCCTGGATAGCAGCAGTGGGCTGGTTAAATGAGATAAGCCCACCCAACCTGAGAATTGAGTGTGTTAGAGATTCCCACGTGGCACCACAGCAAAACCCAAACCAGCGAGGGGAGCCCACACACTCACAGTGTCTTTGTCACCCCTGTCCTTTGGTGGGAGGAGCATCCTATTATGTCCTATTGGAATGTGCATGAGGCTGGGCTGCAACCAATGGGCAAATGAGCAAGGAATTAGGCCAGAGAAGTATTGAAAATAATCAAGCTTGTGATAAGTTTAGTGTGGGGTTTTTTTGTTTTTAGTGTTTTCAGAGTTGCCAGTGAAGCATGACACAAAGGGATTTGTGCAGGGTATGACTGTGTGGTGTTCAAAGGAAGGTATCATTTGCAAGTACTTATTTTTTATTGTGACTTCATAAATTAATGGTCTTTCCACTATCTCTTCCCACATCTAGAAAAAACTCTTCCATCTCCCTTACACTCTATAAGCAATGTCAAAACCCCTAAATTTCATCACAGAAGTTGGTTGCTGTATCTTGAGCCAGTTTTAAATTTTTGTTTTCTCTGTGCTTTACTCAGTGTGTTTCAGTTTTTTCAAAGGTACAACATAGCCCTGTTCCATGGTAAGTCTGGAATCTATTTTTGCTTGGGTTTTCTTCTATCACCTGAGGTATTTGGACCTTTAACTGAAATCTGGAAAAATGAGGAAACCCAGAAAATTCCCACAATTTCTTTGTATGCCTGTGTAGCTTTACAGGCAGAATGTTGAACCTCATCAATTGCTAGTCATCCCAAACTAATAATATATAAACTTTTATAGAAGCTTCTCCAGCATTAACATCTAATGTCTGACTGATTCGGATTTGCTCATGTCTAATGATGCCAGTAGGATCAGTTTGCATCCTTTCTGATAGAAGGGCACTAATTTGAGTGTTGTTCCTCCATCTGATCAACAATTTCCACAGAACGCATTGAGAGTTAGTATAGCTGATAGGATCTTTTAAGTAATTTTGCTTGAAACTGACCACTAAGTTGCCATGTCAGAAAGAGGAATGAGCCTACAAACACAAATTTGGAGAACACCTTAACTCTAATTTCCTTGGCAAATCAGACTAAGATAAACCTGCAATGCCGTGACCCAAAGCTGATGCTAACCTGGGATTCTGTATACCACAGGACTTAGTGCATCAACAAAATGATTAAATAAATGTAGCCTTATCAGGCTCTGACTGAGATTTCTAATACTTCCTACTCAAAGTCACTGGAGGCAGTCTTATGAGTTCCTTAAACTGCATTAGCACTTGTACATCTATTCTGAAAGCAAACAGCAGTGCAAGTCAGTAGGAATTAAAAGTAAAGTACTGAACATGTTTTTTTTTTTTTCTGGGTTGATTCATTATACGAGCATCTGAAGGTGGGAAGGCAAAATTCCTTAATCCTGTTACCTCTGTTTTCAATGTAATACAGGAAAGGAAGCAGCACAGAGGACAATTCATAACCTTAAATGAAGTAGGATCCATGTCTACATAGACAAGATTTACTTTACATCCTCAGCTGTATGAATGAAAAAAAAAAGAGGTTTGGATACTACTGGGTTAGTTGAGTTTAAATTTTCTTCCTATTAGGACAAAGGTTTCATGGGACCATGGATATTTGGAGCACTCTTACAGCCTTAACATGGGAATGGTGGTTTCAGTTCTCACTACGCACAGACATTTAATGCAAAATTGCTTTTCCTTTGTGCCTATGCAGCTACTCTCTCCTGCAGAGTGTCAGGCCCTGCTCTGCTGGTTAAAGAACATTTTGCTGCCTCTGCTATTTGCTCCTTTCAGCAGCTATTGTGGACTGAACTCTCAGCTCCTTTCACAGAGAAGTCATGCTGCCAGAGTACATGGTTCCCAGGGTGGCATGGATGAGAGCAGCAGGTTTCTTTCTCATGGCCTGAGTTTGGCTAACATGCCCTTATTACCGTAACAGTTATTTTTGATGCATCCAGCACAATGCAGAAAGTGAGTAACATGAGAAATGATAGTGAAATTGAGAGAAATGAGAATCAGGGAAATGATCCTGAAAAATCAGGATAATTCTGTTGCCAAAGCAGATTTGAACCCAATAGCTGTACCCATTAACTCCTTAATCTGCCCCAAAGACCAACAATTTTGGGTATAAGAGGTCTGAGTTTCAACTTTAAGAATGAAGTTAGGGAATTGGTAACAGCAGCTTGAAAGTATTCTAACATAGAGAATTTGTTCTTGAAATCACAGAAACAAGTTCCATATTTTTTCTTCTGATTTGGTGCCTTGCAGCAGCACATCCATTTTCTGCTATTAATGAGTTGATGGTTGGAGAACTTACTCTCAGTTGCAGTACAGCCTTTGATTTCACAAAACTCCTCCAAATGCCTCCAGCTAATTGTGTTTTCAATAATAAATTGTTGAAGAAATCTTGGCTTAGCTGAATTTACTTCAGTATGATTTAATTAATGTGTTTAAAAAGCACTATCCTGAGCAGCTTGGACTACTGGATTGCTTATGTTATTTGCAGGACTCTACAGAGAGCAGTGAAGTGACCCAGAATTTACAGCCTTCTTTCACACCATCTATTACATTGCAACGCCATCATTTAAAATAATGGCATCTTCTCGCCTTCACACAAAATAATTTTTTGCAGCAGTGGAGACTCTGACTAATAGGGACTTTTTTATCATATAGAAAGCAGAACTGAACATCAGTGGCATGTTTGCAAGCTTGACTGATGTACACAGACCAGCTTCTATTACAGATAGGTGAATTACAAAGCTCCAGAGCCAACACCCCTTTTACGGTTACAGGAATTTTGAGGGGATTTGTACCAATATTACTTACTCATTCTATTCACATATTCTGCTTTGACTCATGTTTAGACTCCTGGAATTTACCCACTCTTCCTTTTATTACTGGAAAACCTGATGCCATCATAGCCAATCTCTTCTGCATTTCCCAACCTATTTACCCAGCCCTTCCACACCAAACAATTCTGGTAAGATCTAAAATAGCAGTTCAGTTTTTACAAACAGTGGTGTTTGCTCTGTAATTCTCCACCAGAGCTCCAAGGCACAGAGATGTCATAATGTGGAATTCACAGATTAGCATTACTCGATAATGGATGTGATCTGCTGGACAACGTGACATCGCACTTTAGGGACAGGAAATTTTCTTGCTAGGAGTAAAAAAGCCTTTGGTCCGGGGTATGGAGCTGTTATTTATAGCTTATTTTAAGCAGGGAAACACTGTTGTCAGTTTCCTGAATTAACAAGAGTTGCAGAAGTCTTAGCAAAACAGTTTTTCTAAGACTACACAGATGTTAGATATTAAACAAACATCTGTTTTGAATAGAATGTATTTCACTCCCCTCTACACCTCCTTTTTAACATACCAGAGAATGCCTGGAAAGAACTGTCACAGCTATAGTTTTATTTAGTTCTCTGAACACTGCTGTCCATAGTGTCAAAAACACAACAAAAATAACCCTTGGAAAGGTTAATAGTGGCCTTTCCAGTGTCATATTCTGCACTTTATGCGTTGCAGTAATTATTATCATTATAGCTGTAAGGATGTCTAGTTATCTTTCTTAATCACATACTATAAAAAGTGCTTCTGAACACATATCTATTATTTAATCAAAATTTCACAGTTATTGGCGTTTATGCTCTGGAAGGGCTGTGTTTATTTTCTGTTTGCAAAGGGGAACAGTGCCTCCCAGAAGAAAGGGAGACCTCCACCCATGCCCACTTTAATCACTGTCACATCATGTGACAATCTGTACTATTAATATCAGAGACTGCTAATACATGTTATTATGTCCTGTTGCCTTGTACTTCTTGCACCCTAGGAAAGCACTTTCATTAACTGACTAAAAAAAAAAATAGTATGGGAACTGAGCTGTCTTCCCAAGGCAGAGCCAAGTACAAGAGTTCTCCTGCCTGGAACAAGCTGAGATGGTTTCAGGAGTGCCTGTCAGGGCAGGGCCAGCCATACACCTCAGATGGCATTTATTCTCCCACCACTGCATTTTTATATTTGTTTTAGTGCCCTGTGTACTAGAGCACTGAACCAGTTCTCCAGTCCTTATGTCAGGGCCCAATACCAAGTCTGTTCAGAGAACTCAGCTGCTGCTGGTGCCTCTATACCTCTCTGTTAGATCACTCCCAGTGATGCCCTTTGGCAAGACCATCCACAGTTTGGCCTGTACAAAAAAAGATCTGGAAGGCCACCATTCTCCTACATGATTCACCCTACCCCAAACTTCATTTCAGATTTCAGAACACTGCGTCCTGTTACACCCACTGTGCATTAATGGGGCATGGCTTCACATGATGCTCCCCTACAGGAGCTTCCTGGTCTTCAGCCTGATTGCATGGGTCACCATGAACACTCCTTGCTCTCCCTTGTCACTCTCCGTGATCTTGGCACTCATGTCAGCCATGATAGATGTGTGTGCACAAGGCTTCTGTTTTCTGCAATGTCTCTGTTCCTTGAGATACTCTGACATTCCCCTTCCACCACTATATGACACTGACATCCACAGGCCGTACAAATTGCCAGCAGAGCTTGCCTCCTGCTGAATCCTGTATCCAACATTATCTCAGTAACCACAGTGCCCACAAGGAGTTAGTTGCATTCTCAACTCCCTCACTGTGTCCTTTGAATGCTCTTAGTTCAAGACCTTTTTGTGATACCTAGAAGATCACCTTGACATCACTGACTACTGTAGAAAATGTCATGGTAGCCATTGTAAGGGGCTGAGTAGCAGAGTCCTTCCAGATGGAGTGCCTTCAGCCTGTCTGGACTGATCCCTGTAAAGGAAATGGTGCAAGTGACAACACTGTGCATGAACCTCAGCTCAAGGATCAATGTGTCCTTGAGTTACATGCCCACAGACCTGGGGTCATGGTCCATGAGGTGAGATCTCATTGTACTAGATGCTGTAAAAACACCAAAGAAAGATAGCTTCAATCTCAACAAGTAAGAAACACATACAGAGGGTCCTGGAAGGAGTGTTCTTACAGGTTTTAGAGGTCCCATGAATAGCACTAATATAGATATCACACTATATCCTCCCACCCACCAAAAAGATCCATCCCACAACCCACTACTTTGCTGCTGATTTCCTGTTGCCACTTGCAAGCAGCAAGGGAGAGAGGTTGCTGTCTGAGAGTGGACTCTGAAGTCTTGTCCACACTTCCTCAAAGAACCACTGCCTTACAACAAAACTGAAAAACGAGGAATCTGATGTGTAGATCATCAACAGTTATTTGCATCCCTTCAGACACAGGTCTGGCACACATCACAAAGTCATTGCTTATTAAGCCCACCCAGAAACCTCCTGCCTATTCATGTGAAAATGTATCTGGGAGATCTCCTAGGATACGTCCTTGGGCTAGCTACTCGAAGGGACCAGAAAGGACATGTTCTTCTCTGGCCACCAAGGCAATTTAGACATCGAGGCGAGGCTGTTAATTGCATGGATCGTGGGACTCAGGTCCAGAGACCTGCCTTTCCAGGGGTCCACTGGGTGGGGTAAGGCTACATGTCTGTGCAGTGGGCTCAACACATCTGGCTGAAGGACCACTTTCCACTGGCCTTTGGATACGGCTGTTGTGAACCATGCTTAGGAGAGTGCTGGCATGTGAGTCACACTATCCAATTCCTGGACATGAGAGGCTTGGAAAGCTCAGGAAAGCTGTGCATAACCTAGGGGGTTGCTGGAATGGGACAAGACACATTGATGTGGCTATTCTTCATAAGCACTTTTAAGTTTTTAAGCACAATCTGGTGAGAAACACATCTTCATTCAGTGTGTTACACTTCCATGGCAAACATTAGTCATTATTAACAGCAAACAATTGACAGGATTGCTTTATTCTTTAGCCTTTAATCTGAACAATTTCAATTAAGCCTTCAATTATTAAAGCGAACTTGCACATTTGTGCCTATGGTAGAATATGTTGACTTAGTCACAAAACATGTTTGTCTGTCAGGAATAGCAAGAAATTCCTGATTTTCTGATTCAGTTGTGTAGTGTTTATTTGCAAACACCCAAAGTCAAGAATTACTTTGACTGGGGGAGATTTTATCATTTATTAGGACTTATAGAAATGCATATGCTTGTGAGCCAATTTAGCGCGTTTAAAAAAACCTCAACCAACAGCAAAGAAATATACTTTCTAATGCAAAACCCAATAAAAGTGTATGTGACACATCACTGCTAATAACAATTCCATTTTTCTCAATATATCTCACCATGTGATTATTCTTAATTTGAAAATAGCCATCCAGTACATTTTTCTATAATGAAAGTTCACTTGCACCTTGTAGATATGCTAATAAATTTAACACAGAGGTGCAGCCATTGATTATTCAACAACAAGATGAGTATACCTGCTGTAAAATATATTTTAAAGGTAATCTCTAATAGCCATTTCATAGCAGCTAGGCTTTGCACTAATAGGCTTGTCTAATGTCCCATTTAGATTCTTATATCCCAAATTAGTGATAAATCAAGGGTGGAAATTTATATTTTATAATCCTAGAGCATCAAAATAAAGTGTGACTTCAGCTGTGTGAATGACTACAAATGACTAGTGGTGGTTACAGGAAACACTTGTGCAGATATCTCAGGGGAGGGTCTGTCTTTTGCCATAAATCTTTAGCTGAACTGCCCAGTTTTTATGGGAGTTGGTAAAAGAATGTGAGCACTGTTTTGCTCAAGCCAAGAGAAAAGTATGCTCAAAACTAGTTTACATTAATGGGCTAGGGCCAGCTCTGAGCTGGAATAATGCTTAAACCTTCCCAAAGGCACGCAGGCACTGATGCACTTAGAGAGTTTTGCCTCTACTGTGAGCTGGGGACAGGGCATGGGAGTCTGACATCTGCACCTGAAATAGCTCTTCTTGACAACAGGGAACTTCATCCTCTGATACAGAAGGTGATGCTACATCAGGAGACTTCAAAGAAGATATTTTATTAATATATTTTGAGTACTAGGTATTCCATTATAGCAGTGCAGTTGTGGAGCCTGGGATCTTTTAACCTGTTGATGTTGCTGTCCCTTGTCATGTGGAAAGTTTTAGGGGGAGGTGAGGTGAGAGCTTCCTACTCACCAGGATAGACAGATACTTGGAACACAGATGGAAAAAAAGGATGCAGAAATAAAAAAAAAAAGGAAGAATTAAAGTACGTTCTGTATGACATGCCCTGGGAAACTGTGAGAGCTGTTCATACTTCATCAGAAACCGTGTTTGGAACTTGGATATTCCTTCATGTGTTTATTATAGCATTCAAATATAATCACATTCATGTTTGTCAAGTAGCTTAAAAATGAAAACATGGAACTTTCCTGCTGCCCTTGACCTCCTTCAGGGTTTTCCTGGACAAACACTCACGTTCCAGCATACTTTTCCAAAGCCAGTTAGTTACTGGTTACTAACAGCAATTGAGTTCTACAGAAAAAAAAGCCAGGAGGGACTGGGTAGCATAAGGGTCTGAACATTGCAACACCAGCTGCTCATGCAGCTCCTCTGAGTCTCATCTTGGCATTCCCCTATTTTCACCACAAAACCACTGGGAAAAGCAGTGTTTCAGAAGGAGGGGTCAAACAGGAATATGTCTGGAAAGAAATCACTAATTCTTTGGATCTGCTCACTTGTAGTTCAGATGGAATGTACTTCTAAAAGCTGAGTTGCCTGTGTGAATTAGTGGCTGAAGAGAGATTTGATGGAGAGACGGCATACTACAAATCACAGTGGGACATTCCTGACACTTACTAGCCCACATTATGCTGTGGCAGAGGGAATGGTGTAAATGCCCTAGTTAATGGAGAGTTTAATGCATTAATGATCAGAATCAACACAGCAACACCAGTGCAAACAAACTGTGACTCCGAATAACCAAGTTCTGAGAAACACCACCATGTACAGAGAAGGCAGGCACGGTTCCCCAGCCAGCCACACGTGTACTTTCAGATTGTCTAAAATGCAAAATGAGGTCATCAGTGACCAGTTTCAAAGGGACATGTTGCCTTTCTTTTTTTTTCTAGAAAAAGAGAGGAATAAGAAAGATGGAAAACAGCTTCTTCCCCCTCTGTTTCAATGATCCATGAAGAAAACAGAAAAGACACTTGATATATCCATGCCATTGGTTTCCTCCATTGTTTCCTATCTAGGCTTGGCACAACAGAAAGCACTTGTGCCCCTTATTGCTTTGTACACTTCTGTCAAACCTGCCTCTTTCCTGCTCTTCTCCCAGTGTTTCAAGCTATGCTTCCCAACTGACAACATTTAAAATTCTTGATGATGAAACCTGAGGTTACTATGGCAACTAATGTCATTGCCTAGGTGGTAGTGATCATATAATGTGCATTGCCATTGAAATTTGAAATTATTTTCCATAGACCTATGAAGGCCATGCAGAGCGTTGCACTCTACCTCGTTCAATCCCCTGAAAAAACCCACCACCCCAGCAGGTATTACAGGGGAAGTCATTACAGTCTTTTGGAACAGAGATTTGTACCTCATTAATGTATAGAATTAAACTTTTGGCTCTGAAAAGGCAATATTTGAGATATTTGTTTAGTGTGATCAATATACCTCTGAGTGGCATAGTTTTTTTCTGTCTGATGTGACCACAAACTCCAGCTATTTTCAGTGCATCTCAGGCATATTTACTTTTGAAAGCAAATGATCCTCTATTGACATAAAAATAAAGTTTTGTTCTCTACATTAATCAGTAGGAGAGATACCAAATTCTAATGATGTCACTCAGGTTTTCCTCAGTCAAACATCCTAATAAACTGCTGGCATCTTTTGGAGTGACAAGTCAAAGTCAGCATTTTTGATGATGACTTCTAGCTTGCAACTCAGTTACCAAAATGTGAAGATACCCTTGTGATGGGCACAGCATTTAAAGGTGGATACACAGGGATTAAATTAATTCTGCTTCTTAAACTTCAATTCAATACATAATCTAAGAAATCAATACATTTCAATAAAGAATATTCTAGGACCATCTTTTGCCCACAGAGACAGCAAGTAAGACAGAAGTAAAAGCACACTGGCTTTTTTCCTAAGGGGATTTCTTTCTGGCTCACATCTCAGCAACAACAAAAATTCTGCAACTGCTGTTTGATAAAGGAAAGCAGATCTGAACCAGCCAACTTTTCAAGCCCTGGGTTGGCTCTGCTATCTGAGAAGAAACAAACCTAGTTGCAAATTAGGATACAGCACCAGAAGGGACCCTTCAGGTCATCAGCAGGCCCCCAGTTACAAGCAGTGAAGCTGTATAATCCTGTTCTTGTATGTATCAAGCTTCATTAGAAAACTAATTGCCTGGAGGTTTTGTACATGATTCTTATACTGGAAAGTTATTCTAGAGCTGGCAGCTAGAAGTCACTATAAGCAACTTCTTTCATATTCTCTACATATCCATTTGGGTATTTTAATCACTGCCAGTTGTAAATGTAGGCTTTTCTTGATGTAGTGGGTAGGATGGCTTTATATATAAAGCCAGAATGAGTATTTCTCTTACATCTAATGCTGTTGTTATTTTCAGTCTTTTTCTCTCAACATCTGGTTTATATGGAAGCTAAAACATGGGGATGGTTGTGACAGAAACTCAGCTATTACTAGGAAGAGATAGCTACAAAGGCTGATGAAAGAAACAGGTTCAAGGATTTTGTGCCATGCTGTATAAATATCTGATTTTTCAATAGCTGGAAAGTGATTCCATTATAATGTACAGATTATTATAGAATACCTTGTAAAAATTTTCTGGTTTCTGGAAATAATGTAAACTCTCTTTCTAGGGATTTTATAATGTCATTGTTCTCCCCATATATCTGTCTCATTTGCAAACAGCGTGCAGTATAATAAAGGCTCTTACAGGCTTCATCAAGTCTCTGGCTGCAGTTGTGTGAATAGATGCAAGTTTCAATGCTGGGAAGAGGCTCTTTCACCAAGAAAAGTTTTCAGACCTTTGTGGAAGGTGATGTGGCTATGTATTTGTCCATTCTTTATTTTGTTCCCTAGTTAGACACTCATGCTTATGAGCATTCTTTCTTCTGCTGCCACAGACTTTGTTTAGAGCTAAAGACACTCTATTCATAGATTAAAATTTGATATTTAATGTGTCTTGCAGTTTGATCCACTATTGTGTCATTAATGTGGTATGACTTCTTTTTGTTTGTCTCTCTGCTCTGGTACTGGACACCAAAATACTAAATTAGTTATATTTCAAATTCTTTTTGCAGACTGCCTTGCCCAGCTCAAGACAGCAATTACCAAAAATCATATGAGAGTTTAGTACAAGATTAATGATCAGAGGGTTTCCTCCATGAGAGTGGATAATTAAACATCTACCCTGTACCTAAGAAGCTCTTGAAGTTCAGCCACTGCTACCTCCATAATGCTTTGCCTCTCCTTCTTTTACAGAAGGAGTGGTGAAGAAAAATAAGCTCTGAAAGTCTCAGTTTATGGGCTTTTTTTTCTCCTTTCCCTTTCAGCTTTTTCAGTCCCAAAGCCCATGAAGATGTATCAAACATTCCTTGAGGTAGCAAATCAGCTTAAATAGAATGTATATCCATTCATTTTGAGTGTGAGGTCTCCAGCTCTTTCATATTAGGCTTCCATAATGCCTGCAGACAATAAACACAATTGCAGGAGTCTATGTAGTATCAAAGCAAAGTTATTTACAGCATGTCAAGGTCTTTCTGTGATAGTGTAAGAACACTTCGATAATAATAATATAGCACTTAGAAGTAATGATGTACTTATAAGTATAGATGAAGCACCTTTAATTTACTTGATAAAGTGAAAACTGAAGAGGGCAGTTTCATAGAAGCGTACACCTTTGGTCCTCACTTGCACTGAGTGTTTACACTGAGAGTGTGTGAGCCCCTGATAAAGCTTTTACATTAACAAAAGAACTGTATAAATTCAGAAAATACTGAGATAGAAAAGATTTTTTTCCAAATAGGGAAAACCTGTTCATGGGCAAATACAATATGGATGTTATTTGTAGATGAAGTTTCTAGCATCCAAAGGTCAACTTTCACCTTCTGGCACAAAGGGTGAATCTTGTCTTAGAAAAACGTCTCATCAATTTCTTTTCTTTAAGAGACAACCAGGATATCATAAAATCATATATAGAATAGACTCATAGAATCTTTTAGATTGGAAAAGAACTTTTTAGGACCATCAAGTGCAACCACTAACCCAGTACTGCCATGTCCAACACTAAACCATGTCCCTAAGTGCGTTGCCCTTAAGACCCATGCATCTTTCAAATACCTCCAGGGATGATGATTCCACCATTTCCGTGGGCAGCCTGTTCCAGTGCTTGACAACTCTTTCAGTGAAGAATTTTTCCTAATACCCAATCTAAACCTCTCCTGGTGCAATATGAGGCCATTTCCTCTTGTCCTATTTCTTGTTTCTTGGGAGAAGAGACCAATCCCCACCTCGCTACAGCCTCCTTTCGGATGGTTGTAGAGATCGATAAGGTCTCCTCTCAGTCGCCTTTTCTCCAGGCTAAACACCCCCAGCTCTCTCAGCTGCTCCTCATAAGGAGCTCCAGACCCTTCCCCAGCTCTGTTGCCCTTCTCTGGACAGGATTTGAGGTGTGGCCTCACCAGTGCCAAGTACAGGAGGACAATCACTGTCCTGGTCTTGCTGGCCACACTATTGCTGATCCAGGCCAGGATGTCATTGGCCTTCTTGGCCACCTGGACACATGCTGGCTCATGTTCAGCTGCTGTTGACCAGCATCCCCAGACTCAAATCAGACCCAAATGCCTTGTTATGTTTCTGTCATGCCAAATTTTGTTTGGTTTGCATGGCAAGGTTTTAGTAGTAGGCAGACTACAGGGGTGGCTTCTGTGTCAGACAAGATGGACCTGCCATTGGCCAAAGCTGAGCCCCTCAGTGACACTGGCAGTGTCTCTGGGATAATTTAGTTAAAAAGGGGGGGAAAACGTTGTATAACTGCAGCAGAAGACAGGAGTGAGAATCTGTGAGAGAAACATGCACTCTTCAGGTCGGTGGAGAAGGAGGGGGAGGAGGTGTTCGAGGCACCTGAGCTGAGATTCCCCTGCAGCGCATGGTGCAGCCCATGGTGAGGCAGCCGTTCCCCTGCAAGCCATGGAGGTCCACAGGATGCAGAGATCCACCTGCAGCCCGTGCAGGACCCCACACCAGAGCAGGTGAATGTCTGAAGGAGGCTGTGACTCCATGGGAAGCCCACACTTGAGCAGGGTCCTGGCAGGACCTGTGGCCCCTTAGAGAGAGGACCCCACGCTGGAGCAGGTTTGGTGGCTGGACTTCTGACCCTGTGGAGGACCCATGCCAGTTTGTGGAGGATTGTGTCCTGTAGAAGAGGTCCCATGCTGGAGCAGGATTGTCCCTTCTAGGAGGAAGGAGCAGCACACATAGCATGTGATGAACTGACCACAGCCCCCAGTCCTGGTTCCCCACAGCCACTGGTGCGGAGGAAGTAGTGGATTTGGGAGTGAAGTTGAGCACAGGAAGAAGGGAGGGGTGGCAATAAGTTGTTTTTAAGATTTTGTTTTCTCATTACCTTATCCAGATTTGATTGTTGATAAATTAGACTGGTTTCCCTGAGTTGAGTCTGGTTTGCCTGTGACAGTAAGCAGTGAAGGATCTCTCCCTGTTCTTATCTTGACCATCATAATTTCCTTATATTTTGTCTTCCCTATTTGACTGAGTAAGGAGCTTTCCAGCGGACAGAGTTGCTTTGGTGGGCATCTGGCATGCAGCCAGGGTCAATTCACCACAGAAATACACAAGGGCAGATGTGGTGGAAGGCACCTGTGGTGCAAGGCTCCTGTTAATAGAAAGAGACCACATGTATTTTCTGAGACAATGAAGATATATCCAAGAATAATGATATTGAAAGTGGGATGAGAGAGAATAAAACCCCCTGGTGAATTGAAAACCCTGTTGAGCTCTGTAGAGGATGGGAATTGGCAAGGTCTGAGCTCTCAGCCATATGTTAAACCAGTTCATTTAGTCCTGGAGGCCCCTGTTTATAGCTCCTAGTGTATCTGTCTAAGAATCAGCCATTGCAACAGAAAAAATGGAAAATGAATGCAATTGTTTGGCCATTCAACACAGAGGGAAAGATTCTAGATGAGGATGGAAGCCAGGGAATGGCTGGAAGGACAACAGGATATACAAAAGTCCGAAGTACATGTATGTAGTAATAATCCATTTTATACAAGGATGAAGAATAGGGAAGGGTATGAATGTTGCAGAATACTAGGACAACTTTAAATGTGCTGTTTTACATTCAGAGAACAAAAACAATAGCCTGAGCCTCTGACAGCCCAATTTAGAATTTAGAGTTGCAGATATCATGCAATGCTTCCTCACAGCAATGATCACAGTAAAGCAAAATTGAGATTGAAATACATTTGCAAAAAAGGGAAGCTTAACAAAAAATAGTATGAAGAGAACTGGCCCTCTGTGGGTCACTAATCCACAAAACTAAAGGATACATCTAATCAAGAATGATTTACTCAGAATGAACACTTAGTTCAGTTCCAACTTGTGCATTGTACAGTGTTTCTTCAAAGGGAGACCATTTAAAGATGCAACTTGTTCTTTCCAGAGTGATTATTCCAAACCAATCTAATCTGCTGTGCATGAGTTAACCTTACAAAAGAGGCAAACTGCAGAGAAATCTGTAAATCACAATTTTTTTCATGCACCTAACTTATTCAGACCAAATCAAAGCATGCAATCTGCTGATAACTGTATTCCACTAGCTGCACTTCCTTAGAAGCCTAGTTATTTTCACAGTGTTTCTCTTTTCCTTATCAAAAAAAAAAAAAAAAGAAACATCTAATGCTGGTAGCTGCAATGAAACCTTACAAACAGAACTCAGGACACACCTCTGTCTATGTTTTCACATGTCCCAGCCAAACTAAGAACTGAGTCTAAGTGCAGCTAACAATAGTCTAAGTTTGGTGAAAGGTACATTTCTCCCTTACCTGAATAATTTTTGTATTTAATCCAAACTTGTTCCCTTTAAACTCATGCTGATAAAGTCATACTGATGCTTTCCTTCCCCTTTCCCACAAATCCCACATCTTTCCCTACACATCCTCTCTGAACAGGGAGACAGGCATGTATGTACTGTGCATGCTTCTACAGACAATTTTCTCAAGGCAAGCTAGGAAGTTTTAGGAAGACAGGTGCAATTAAAAATTTTCTTTTCTGGCTAACACTATCCTATGCAATGCTGCAGGATTTCAGTCCTCACCCCCAGTGTGCATAGACACAGCAGGATTTGGCATTATCTTGCTCATAAAAGTGAGGAAGTGGGCTGCTAACAAAGGCAGGTGGAGGACAGGTCTCAGAGTGGCAGCACTCAGTAGAGCTGGGTTGCCCAGCTCTCTGCATGCCTCCAGCTATGGCCCAGCCCTGCTATTCACCACAGCTGTGGATGCAAAGGAGCAAAGCTGATGAAAGCTTGCAGCTATCACTGTGCTCCCGCTTCGTGTCTTCTGCCCTCTCTCCCATAACATCAAACAGGCCTGTATGGGATGTGGGTGAGCACCACTCTGCAAGTACTACAGGGTATGGCCATGCCAACCCACACTTATTTTGGGACACTTGGGAAGTGTTATTTCCATCTTTTTTTTCCCAATCCAATGCAGGTTTGTTGCAGTGCACCGGGCAGTGGGTTTCTCTAGACTGTAGGGGACAGACGAATGTCTGGTTTCACAGAAGAGGGTAAACTCCCGTGTTTGCCTCTCTCTGTGCCTCCTGCTAAGGTCAGACTGACACAGCACTGTAATAGAAGGACTGAGAGAGACAGGGACAAAATCAGAATGCTAAGGAGGCAGGATAAGAATATCCCAAAACCAATAGTCTCCTGCTGCTTTGTTTCACCATGTTTTCAAACTGACGGAGGGTTTTTCCTATACCATGTGCTTGCTCGTTGTCTTTTGTTAATACCACATCCCCTCTTGACAGTCCCAGCTTCCCAGATGTCTCCCTACTTCTTTTTTATGCTGTTAATTGGTATGGAGAAAAGGTATCCATTGTCCCATACTTTCTGCTGAAGTTTAAGGCAACTGAAGAACCTAATCGTTGGTAAAAAATATCACACATTGAGCCATACTAAAATTATGAGTTCTAACCAGTTTTGTCTAGGACAAATATGCATATTTTTAAAATTGGAAATACTCAACAGCATTCGTGCTTATTCTACAATTCTCTCTTGAATCCTTCTTTCATATCCTGCTTCTGCATTTATTTCCTTCCTGTTCCAGCCCAATGTGCCCAAGATTTTTGTAGACACTTTTAATAACCCTTGAAACCCCAAAGTTGTTAGTACCATTTTATTTCAAATTCTTTGATTGAGCCAACTAGGTCAGTACAAGTCATGCAGACCATCACCCACGTGTACAAGAACGTGCTGAGTCAGTGACAGAAGGTTGCACCTCACAACATGACTCCATTGTTATTTTAATTTTCTCGTTCCACAAGTGCTCTCCCACAATTTCCCTCCCACTGCAAGAAGCTTTGCTACAAAATGAGCACAACTAACAGTGCCCAGGGCTGCTATAGAAAGGAAAAGAAAAGCTGGGGGAAATTGCTACAACCTCTCATGTCTGAGGCAACTTTATTATGCCACTTGACACAGCTTGAAGAAAAAAACTAGAGATTTCACAAAAGGCAACATTTAAAAATAACTTCTTTTTGTCAGTTAAATCTAGTGTTTTAAATTAAATAACATTTTAAATTTAAATAAGTGTTTTAAAATCCTCAGCACTGACAAGGTTTATTTTTCTTCCCCCCTTCCTTAAAGGGAACAAACACTGAACAACATGCTTTCTTCTAAGTCATGTACATTTCATGTGGTCTACTACAGAAACATAAACCAGAAAATGACTTTGTCCAACTGTGTCCAAAATTGCCTGATTACTCTGAAAAGCAGACAGCTGTAGCAGTATAAAACACTTCTGAGTGGGGAAATCTGAGGGACTAGAATAGGATGGGATATAATTCCAGAAGTTCCTTCTATTTGAGTAACTCTAATGCAAATGATACCCTACCAAATAACTCTCCTTGGTTTGACTTTCTGTACCTTTGTCCCTGCTCCTTCCAAGCTGACATAGCGCTGCTCAGCCAAATGTCTCCTAAGCTGAACTTGTTAATCATTCAAGCCTCTTCAAAAGCAATGCCCTGAACAAGCACAACAGTATTAAACCTGCAAATATAAAGACTGAACTCCAGGGATTGCCTAATCCTGAACCAGCATGATTTTTTTCACTTACTCCAAATAACCCTCATCCAGATCACAGAACCAGATTCTCCCCTGCTTCACCTCACACAAGGGCCACAAAAGAGTGTTCTTATTTTAGTTGCTGTTGTGACTTAAGCTGATACTAATAATTCACTTTTTATCCTACAGAATGTCAGTGCATGTGGCTACAGTGTGCACAGATATCTGAGCAGGTAATTTGGAAACCTGAAGCCTTTGAACTCAAGATCTAGAATGGTCTAGAAAGCCCAATGAACACATGTAGAAGTGAAGAGGATAGAAAGCTCCAGATCACTACAGGATTCCAAAGGGTTCCTTTCTAGACGAAGAGACTCAGGACCTGTGGGTCCCAAACAAGCTTGCTCACAAATGGCATTTCCATTTCTTTTCTAAAGAAAGTTGCAAAGTCCTTCTCCAAATATGTTGGAAGAGGATATGCTAACAAAATGGCTTTCCATGCCCCCAGCAGTTCAAAACATCCTCCTGGGGGGACTGTAGGAATATCAGGTAACACAAAACAAGCAGGCAGTTACTAGGAACCAAGTTCATGCGTGATTGTGATACTCTGGATTTGCAAAGTCAAGGTATGGCCTCTGTCTACAGTGAGCTAAAAGGCTGGTGGAGATCAGTGCCAGGTAGGAAGGGATACTCACTGATTGCAGAACCTAAAGAATGAACTCCCTGACTTTCAAATATTAAAAATTTGAATTGTGCATTAACAGGGAATTTCCATGTATGCCAATGTTTTCTCTTTAGAACCAGAGCCAAGTTTGCTCTTTAGTTAAATTGTGATGTATGCATGAACTTAACTTTGCTTTAACAAAGCTTTTTTTCTCAGGATGTAAGATCATTATTGCTCCATTACATACTGTGTAAATTATCTGATATGTCTATTGGTGTATGTCATTCAACATATTCAAAACCCCCAAATTTTTATGGCATGCTGCAGGCTTGAATAAAAATAGATTTTTCATCTCTTTTTGCAATAGAACACTTTCAGAGTACTTTTTGTGCAATATATTATTCTCTTTAAATAAGAAACCAAGACAGAGTTGTTAGTTTATACAAAGCTTTACTATAGTGATGACCTTTTTTGACCCTCTGTGAAAGTTAAGCATTCACTAGCAACCAATACAGATGATACCTAAAAATAAACATCTGCATACAGAGAATTTTAACCCTGGGTACACATTTGGGGGGAAAAAAAAAGGCATTTTCAAGCGACACTTCATGACAGCCCAAGAGGAATCCACTACAGAGGAAAATGACAGATTTGTGTTGCTGTAATGCTCCATTCATTGTATACAATAAATGGGTTATTCATCACAAATGGCAATGAGGTCATTGGCTTTATTTGAGAAGGTGGGAATTTTAGCATCAGAAAGACTTGAATTGTTGTTTCCAGCTCTGCTGCTGGCCTAGAGGGTGAACTGGGACAAGTCATCTTGCCCTGTGATACCTTTGTTTCACCGTCTAAAAAGCTGTGAGACCGATACTGCTCCTTTGGAAAGCATTCAGAGATCTGATGTCTTAGAGCCAGGTAGATTTGCTAATATTGAAAGGATTTAAATTTGTGTATACAAGTGGTGCCTGTGTTTAGCTGTAGGATTATTGTGGTCCTGTGTGCTAATTGGGTCATTGGGGAAGAGGCTTAGTCTGTCATTTCAAACTGCTCGGTTGTCTGGAGAAACATGATGACTGCTGCTAGAAACATGCATGTGCTAAGGACTCCATATTTACATCAAAGATTTTTTGGGAACAAAAAATGGGCCCATGCCCCATCATTAGGTTCAGTGTTTCTGAGAGGTGTTGCACTATTTTAGTGAGCACACAACACCTATGCCTCTGGCCAGCCCACGGGAATTCTTGGATGGGTGGAAAAAAATTCCTCAACCTCAAGATAAAATAATCTCCCACATATCTGAAAATCCATATTGACAAAGATGAAGAATTTGGGGTTCGTTTTTCCTGTGCCTTGCATAGGAATGGAGTGACTGCATCACTGGACAAAGGAAGGGCTACTGATGTCATCTAACTGGACTTCTGCAGGGCCTTTGATATGGTTCCCCACATTCTTGCCTCTAAAATGCGGAGATAAACATTTGATGGATGAGTACGTGGAAAAGGAATTGGCTGAATGGACAAATCCAAAATGTTACAGTCAATAGCTTAGTGTCCAAATAGAAAACAGTAATGAGTGGTGTCCCTCAGTGGTTTGTACTGACACAAATAATATTTAATATTTTTATCAGTGACATATACAGTGGGATTGAGTGCACCCTCAGCAAGTCTGTGGATGACACCAAGCTTTGTGGTGCAGCTGATTTGCTTGAGGGATGGGTTGCCATCCAAAGGAACCTTGAGAGGCTTGAGAAGTGGGCCCACGTGAATGAACCTCATGAAAATCAACAAGGACAAGTGCAAGGTGCTGCATGCGGGTCAGGGCAATCCCCAATATCAACACAGTCTGGGGGATGAACAGATTGACAGCAACCCTGTGGAGAAGGATTTGGGGATGGAGAGATGACCCAGCAATGATCACTCACAGCTCAGAAAGTCAGCACTGTCCTGGGCTGCATCAAAAGCAGTGTGGCCAGCTGGTCAAGGGAGGGGACTCTGCCCTTCTACTCCAGTCCTACAGTTGTGGAAGACCCCACCTGGAGTACTGCAGCCAACTCTGGGGTCCCCAGTAAAAGACATGGACCGGTTAGAGCCAGTCCAAAGGAGGGCCATCAAAACTGTCAGAAGGCTGGAACACCTTGTCTGTGAAGAAAAGGCTGAGAGAGCTGAAGTCGTTATGCCTAGTGAAAAGAAGACTCTGTGGAGCACTTATTGTGACCTTTCAAGGCTTAAAGAAGGCTTTCAGGATTGATGGAGAGGAATTTTATACCAGAGACTGCAGGGCACAAGGGACAATAGTTTTAAACTGAGAATAGATTTAGACTGGATTTAAGGAAGAAATTTTTTACAATGAGGATGGTGAGACACTGAAACAGGTTGCCCAGGGAATCTGTGGATGTCCTGTAGTTGCAAGTGTTGAAGATCAGATTGGATACGACTTTGAGCAACATGATCATGTTGCTCAAACATGAAAGGTGATCAACACAATCAATGTGAAAGGTGTCCCAGCCCATATCAGGGGGGTTGGACTAGATGAGCTTTGAAGGTTCCTTCCAGACCAAACCATTCAATGACTCTTCAAGGATTTCTCCTGGGAACAGAGCCCACATGCTTAATGCTTGTCATCATGTCTCCGTAACCCAGCAAACCCCCTCCTGCACTAGCATGACCAATTTAGGTGCGTTTGACTCCAGCTGCTTTCTCCCACCTCAGTGAACCATCTCCCCAGCTGTATGTGATTGAAAAATGAGTGTTTTCAACTCAAATTAATTCATTGAGTTGCTGAAGGTGATAGATGGTGCAAACTCCAATGCTATCACCTAGGAGGAAGGAGATGTGGGCCTGTACCGTTGGATGTCTGAGTCAAAATATAAGAATATTACTAAGAGTAAAAAGCCTCTATGTCCATGTGAGCTATCCAGATCAGGATGTAAGGGAAACTTTTTGGAGGTGCCTGTAAAACTTTGATTGGAAGAAAAAGTGTTTTGGAAAATGCATGTGTTTTCTGAGTATGTGGTGTCACTTTCAACAAAGTTTTGCACCTAAACTAATGTCTTCAATTTTGTTTCCTCTCACAGGACTTAGTGCTATGGAAAGAAACCCCCACAAAAATGTATTGTCACTTTGTTAAGTCATAGTTGTTCCTTGCTAATTCTGATACAATATTAACTTGAAGATAGCTGAAACATTCTGTCACTTTATTTAATATTACATTTTGCTCTATTTTTTAAATAATTTAGGGCAAATTACATAATACCTACATAAATATTTCTTTCCTACATCAAATTTTGTGTTGAAATAAAAGTTTTACATTTATTAACTCTTGCTGAAAGTGCCAAACCATTTAACTTAATTTAACTTCAATGTATACAGAATGCATTCAAAACAAAATGTAAGCAAATTGTCAGGCAATGTCATTGCCACCCAACGACGGCACATCTTCATCTGCAAATAACAGCATTTCAAAATGTACTATGCAGTAGTTAGACTTAATTATTCTTACAGTAAGCTAAAACCAATAAACCATAAAATAAACTATGTTAACATTTTAACAATTGTATCATGTCGTGACAGAATACAGCATAACAGCTTTGAACTGTATAAATCATATTATGCATTTCTACTTCTGGCATGTCCTTAAGTAATGCAAAAATAATCTTAAAATGAAATAAAACATTACAGCAGTCTAAGCAGGTATGTTTCACAACTTTTGTAAACATAAATGAACTCAAAATACTTCTTTACAAAACCAGATCAAGTTAAAAACACAGGAGAAGGCAAATGAAGGCTTCAACTAGTTCTGCAACTGATCCCACTTTTCTCCGGCACATGGTGGGGATGGGAAAAATAAAAGCGCGAGGTCTGCTTCCCAGCATGCAGGGCAGCACAGAGGAGGTTTCCAGAAAGCCATCGCAGTTTGCTGTTAGCACATGTCAGCAGCACACAGCACCCTCCTTCCTTCCGCCGCGGGTCCACAACGAGAGAGGAGCCACGCGAGCGTCCCATGTGCCTGGTGGGCAGCCGGATCTCAAAGGCATGAGCAGGGAAAAGGGATGAGAATGAAGAACTTGGCACTTAACTGGAATGTACCCCATCAAGATTTATGTTGATTGGGAGGTGTCTCAGGTAACTCATTTATGCTAATGACAGTGAATGGTGATGACTGCTGTTTATTAGTGTAAATTTGGCTTAATGGGGAGGCATTCAGCAGGTGCCAAGTAACTGCATGGTCAGTTGACTCTGCCAGGTCAAATTAGAATCAAATTATAGGTTTCATTAAAAAAAAAGTGTTTTCTGGTGCTAAGGCCAGCAGAAAACACTTTTTTTAAAAAACCGAAAATAAACATAGAAACAATAAGCTCAAAACAGCCTTTGCAATCACAACATTGGCTTTGCTAAGACTAAGGTAATTCTGGTTTACACTTGAAAAGGTCAACAGGGTGGTGAGAATGCTCTTGCCACACAATACCATGGCACAAATGCATTTCCCATAATGCCTACAGATAATGTGATATCACAACTTTCACTGCTGCCCCAGCTGCCCTGAATGGGTCCAGAGGGACTGAAAGTCAAGCACCAGGCAAACAAACTACACTGTCTGGTCTCTGTTGTTTTAGATCAGTTGCAAACCATGAAGATAGAGCAGCCCAGAAATGCTGAGCAGTCTGAGCTCTTGCAGTGGTCTTTATGAGCAGGCAGCAAGAGTGGCACAAGCCACCATGTCCCCACTTCAGCCCTGGGACTGGCTTCCTTCCAGTCTGTCCTTTACTCCAGTGCATGTGCAAGAGCAGAACGAGAAATGGCTCTTCTGGTTATGAAAATCAGGTTTGACCATGTTCCAGATGCTGCAGTTCTGGGCCCACCTGAGTATTGCTTGGATATGAGAAGGTCAGTATCTATCCTCAGATGGTCATGTTTATTGTCAGGCACTTTCATATCAATGAGGAAGCTATTTAATAGCTCAGGTAAGTAGATAACTCAATTTTCCTTTCAAGATTTTTTTTTTTTTTGTAGCTGAAGAGCACTCAGTATTTTGCAACAGCTATTCCTTCATTGCAGACACACTGTTTGGAAGACATAGAATTTTTCCCCTAACTGGTTTAAACAAAGGGAGTTGCTTCATGCTCATGTGAAATTGCTGACCCTTCCCAAATGACTCCAAGGCAGATGTGGTGCAACCCAAATCTGGCAGCAGCACCATCATCACTGCTGGTATTTCAGCAGCAAGGTAGGTACTGACAGCACAAGAGGGTCTCTGGCTTTAGTAACTCAGCAATTAGAATTGAAGTAGATTACAGCTGAGAGAGTCTCTTGTCAAGGGTATGGATGTTATCCTTGACCAGTATTGCAAACATGTAAGCTGTTTCTGCTTATAGATGATAATCTAAAAAATGTGAAGCTGATAGAGTGTGTGTGTAAACAAGGGCAGGGGCAAATTTAAAAGGAAGGAAAGGAAAGGTGAATGAACAGAGGAAGAAAGTGAAACACAAGAAGGACAAATATTTTTTAATTTGTTTTGTGTAAGAAAATAAGCCTTTCCAGCCACAGCATAGTTTTATTTGCCAAAGTATACTTCATCAAGGACTAGAGGAACTTCAGTTTAATCTCTTTCAGTATAAAGTAGAAACACTTATTAGCAAAGGTACCAACATAAATAGCTATTTTAAAGTAGTTCTAAAATCTGTGGATCATATTTTATGCTTGCCTACCCTACACAGATTGAGTCCACCTGCTGGGATAAATTCTTCATGAAAAGATACTTGAAGGATAATAAATCCTCTTTCTTCTTCATTCTTCTTCTGATACATTAGGTGTGAGATGACTATAATTTCTCTTTGTAAGGATTCTTGCTCAAAGAATTCCTTCTTCCAGAAGAGTATAAACAAAAGTGTAAGAAAAATTAGACCAAGGCATGAAAAAAAGATGCAATCATAACAACATTGTATATTTTTCTATTATTCTGATTGTTCTTGGGAGAGAGAGTGAGAGAGCAAAAGAGAAGAAAACACAACTACTAGCCTCCAAAACTTACAGGAAATTAATAACAGCATCTGTGGGGTTTTTCTATAATAGTGAAATTTTCCCTGCTGTTCTGAAAATAAGAAGAGCATAAAGCAACAGAACATCAGTTGGTGTAAATCATCATAGTTCCAATAAAAGGCTGCTTTTTTCCCAATAATTTTAATATGGAAAAATATACTTACATTGATCCAGTGCTGGACAATATTTGGAATGTATGTGCAATACATATTTTTATTTTTTAATTTTTGTTTTTAATTTTTATTTTTAATATGATTTTTGCAGCATCAATCACTGGGATCTTTGAGGGGCTCAGAAATCTTGTCTCCTTCCCTTTCTGACACAACTCTGGCAGAAATGGGAGCAAAATTGGTGATGGTGAAAAGAGGTAGAGAGCCAAGGGCTGGGCAAACAGAGAATTTAATGGGCACTGAGATTTGGGCAGATATCTGGGGGACTGGGATGCAGCTGAAGGTGCCACATGCTGCCTGGATACTGTCATGCTGTACACAGCAAGACCTCTGGCAAAACATCCAAAGAAAGTGGCCTAAACTCCTGGTGGGACCTTCGAGCTCCCAGGGCAGGATGTTGTGCAGGCATGCAGAGCCCAGACTCCAGACTGAAAGATGTAAAGAAAGAATGAGTAACCATTGCTAAAGGCTTGTTAGAGAAATCATAGCCAGAAAGGCCATAAATTCCATATTCACAATGCCAGCTATTCACAGCATGGCTCTATTGAACCACTCCATGTGTGCTTTTAAAGTCCACAGACTTCTGGAAGGACACTGTTTGCATGAATCACAGGTTTCAGTGTGAGCTGGTGGGTAGCTCTTGTTCATTTGTGATTGTTTTCACAGTATAGGGGGGAGAATTGCTGGAAATATCATCAGCAAACCTTCAATTGTCCACCTGACCTAAAGAAAGCAGAGGGTGTACTTTTGGAGGGCTTTCTTTTTTTAATGCTGAGATAAGGGAGGGAGAGTGTGTCCAATTACAGGAGTTGGACAGGAACTTCATGCTAGTGATGAAGCCAGGATGGTGCTGGACTGCAGTGACTATGGATGTGGATTTGCTGAGAAGTGAGATGGAAAATAAAGGGCCTTTTGTGGGAATGCAAGGACCTTCAGAGAGAGGTGAGCCAAAGGAAATTGATCCTACCTTTCTGATTCCATATCAGCTGTTTGGGTGTGAGTGGATTATTTTCATGGATAAGAACTTTTGTGCAATGTTCTTGAATTGAAAGGTTTCTTAAGAAAAGGAGGGGAACAAGGTAGGTGTGCTCCTTGAAGTAGCTGTTCTTGTCAGTATGCTGTATTTAAAAAAATATTTGGACACAATTTTTGCGTTCGCAGGGGCATATGTAAACCTCTGAATTTAACTCTGTAATTTCTTACTTCTTGACTCTTTCCTTGAATCCCTGCCCTGTTTTAAGATCTTTCTTTTACCAGTGGTATTTTTATTGTGTATTCAAAATATTTTTGAGAGCATATATAGAAGGATTTTTTTTTAAATCATAATTTTCCTGAATTCATTGTATGAGTGTGTGTGTGTGTGTGTGTGTGTGTGTGTAATTTAAACATGTAAGAGCTACACTTGAGAACTTGTTATCTCTCTGATAACATAAATCCAGGAAATTTTGAAGCACAGAGAGGGAATTGGACCTGCTGGGCTTCACAGTGGCCCTAGTCTTACAAACAGCAGTGCACAGGGAAATTCTTCATTTGAAAACAGGTCTTCAGTGAGCTTTCATGAAGATTAAGGAACCTGCCTAAGTGGTTGCAGGATTGTGGTTGCAACTTGGAAGGAGGGTGACCTGGCATAAGTCACTAAAGACACTACACCAAATGGTTCCCTCAGCCACTCCTCTAAGTGAATTCAATAGGATCTGAATCTGTGGCTCACAGCTTATAGTCAAGGAAATCAGTATTTCGAACATAATTGAGAAAGATGATTGTCAGCACAACACAAAATTATTTTCTTCTCAGACTGCAGCTCCAAAAATTAAAGTAAAATAATCTCCATTTACTTACAGTAATATATGAAGAGATTAAGAAGGTTTTATTAGACTTTTAAAGACGTCATTGTTTATTTGTCCAGAATAGCTCAAGTTATTTCAAATTTATTCAGGGTTAGAAATAAATAGAGAAGTTCTGCTAAGAAAGAAGAAGCAACAGAAAGTGTACAAGACCAGGAATTGTACTGAGCAGAGTGAGCTGTCACTGAGGGCGATGAATCAAGAGTGATAACGCTCCATGAGGGGAGGAAATGCTGAGCAGAGAGATAAAACCTGAAAATGGTGTCACAGGGTCAGGGTTATGCAACAAAATCAGAAAGCTTCTGTATGCCATAATAACACTAATACATAAATATTTCTCTATATTCAAGCAGTTGTAAACTTCCTGGAACTGTAACTCAAGTGCCCAGTAAAATCTTATTATACTTTGATTGCCCAAATGAAAATTCTGGCAATACAGTGACAAAACAGTTCAAGTAAATCTCATTTGCATACATTAACCTTCTTCCCTAAGGCACAAAGCCTTGAGCTGGTCCCTAAATTTACACATTTCTGAGTTAAAGAGCCTAATTGCCCAAGGCACCCTAAGTAACCAAGTAGTAACAGACACACACAGTTTTAGAGAGTGTCTGAGATTTCAAGGGATGAATTACATTTGGGAGGGTCTCTCCCCTCCCTTGACAACTCAGAGTGAGCCAGGAGTAGGCTCTAGCAGCCTTATCTTAGGCTCCTCTGTAAAAGCTTCAACATGGCTCACAATGCCTAATCCTCCCTGGAATCTCTCTTTCAGGGTATCAAAAGCCACAATGCACATGGTTGGTCTACACAGCACCTCAGAAAGAGTTGCAAGATTTAACAGGGTCTCACCTGAGAGGAAACTTGTTCAACAGATAGAAAAACATATATATTAAAAATAAACTGCATTTTGTATTTTTTCCAATCTTGGATTAATGCCTACTCAGAAAAACAATAACTATTTAAGATGGAGCTTACAGAGAGTGGGCAGAATTACATAATTCTCATTCAGATAGCAATTTCTTAAATTTATACAATTTTCTATCCTGCATCCTGACCTTATCAACACTGTTATTGGCCTAATTGGGAAAGGGTGATGGTGATGCTGCTGAGTCCAAATCAGCATTAGCTGCTCCTTTGACTCATGGTATGACTTCATGGTATTCTCCCAATGAGAACTGAGACTTTAGCTGGTCCTGAACATTGCTGCATTATTTTTAAAGTTTTTAAGGCTTGCATACTGTAGGAAACGTGGTAAGGTTTTTGGGGAGGCTTATACTTGAGACAGGAGACAAGTCTAATCCTGAAATATTCATGTTTGTCTCTGCTGCCTTGGCTAAACTGTAAGAGGTAAACAGTCTACAGGAGATGAAGTCACAAATTCAAATGTCCACCACAGATGAAACCTTTGCCTGTAGAAAACTAAGAAACAGTCCTCTTACAAAGAGCAGTCACCATCTGGACTATTAGTGGGAAAACAAGAAACTGGTTGCAATGCATGAAGAAAATGTTACTGAATATTTTTGGTAAATGGTGCCACCAATCTCATAGTTCTCAGATGGACAGGACAGAGATGCAGAGTTTTTACCAAACAAACTCTTTCAGACATGAGTGAACAGAGGCAAATATCTGACTTCTCCCACAATGTCCAAGGGGTGGCATGGACAGGGCTAATTTAATTTCAGAGAGGCAGTGCCATTGCTTTTTTAAGAGAACGCTGATGAGCCAAAGGCTTAGTTTCATCTCCTGACCTCGTTGCATTACTCTGTTCAGCAGTATCTAATCCCTTAATGATTTATCTCCTTATCCCAGTCCTACAGAATTTTGCTTTTAAATTTGCAATAATTAAATGTTTGTTCTTTTCTAACTCAGTGAATAATGTGCTGCAACTTAATACTTTTGCCTAGAAGACAGTCCCATAGTGTCTAGGGTTTATACTATCAAATCCAGCCATGCAACTGGCAGGTGGAGTTTTGAGTGGATTTCTCTGGGGATTGTACTTTTCAGGCCACAGATGCAGATACACTCCCATACCTTGTGAAAGAATTCCAGGGGCACTTTTATAGGTAAAGCAACTTGTCATTCCCTTAAAGAACACATTTTCAGAAGGCTGTAAAACCTCATTAGAGAGTTTAATGACATTTAATTGTTCTAAACCAAGGATTATTGTTATATGGTTTTCTGTGTTTTGTGGAAAACATTAAGTGGACTACTATAAATGTCTTTTACTGAGTAATATAGTCCAGCAGAAGACTAACCTGCTAAGATACCTCTTTCACTGTCAGTACACTTAGTAAAACTGCTAAAATACTCTTTGTTCCTGGCAAAAGATTTTCTCCTTGGCACAATGCAGAAGAGATGGGTGGTCATCCAGGCTCTGGAAGGCACTTTTAGGGGTTACTAGAAAGCTGTTGGAAGTGAGAAAGGTCCTACTTTAATCAGAAAGCTGATTCCAGGTGTTGGTTTTGCCTGGCTTTGCCTGTTGCATTTATTTCTGTGGTGGAGTCAGCATCCATGTGAATTGAAGATCACAGACACTATACTGCCTGCTTTGGAAGCACGGTCCATGGTCTGCAAAGGACATCTCAGTCCTGGGTAAATATATCCTTTGGAATGATGTCCAGTTTAATGTAGACCCAAATTAAATAAGCTCTCAAGACAAGTCATAACAACTCTAGTTGCTTGTGTTGTGACCTCAGTATTCCCTGGTTTCCATTTTACTGGATTTGTCAGAGGTTTGTGTCTGGAATGTTAGCATGAATATTCATTGCCTTTTTTTTTATTTCTTCCCAACTAATAATGTGTTCCACAGCAAGAGCTTATAATAGGGCATGATAACCAGAGAGCTTCATATTGAAAACAAATGAATTATCCATACAGAAAAGCATTCTGCCTAGCCATATATAGACATTATGTTCGCTATTTTGTGGTTTTGGTGTTAAATCCTATTTGAGGATTGAAGCCACTTTCTTTTTAGTATGTCTTTAGGTTTGTGCTATTTAAGCCCTGAGTGATTGCTCCTAACTGACTCTCTCCCTTCCCCCTCCTTTTTCCTTTATACAACAAAAACAAGGTCTTTGCATTAAGAATAAGATTGACCACAGGCTATTTTAACATGCCTCAGCAGCCACTGTCTCTCCCCTTTACTTCCTGTCACGTATCCATTTCTACTCATGTGAATCAATCATACCTCTTGTTTATAAAATATAGCAGCAATATATATGAAATTAATATAATAATTAAAGGAAATATTATTGAAAGGTCTAAAGAAAAACAATTCTTAAAAATCAAATGTTCAGTCCAGTTAAAAATTTGATATCAAGCATTGTGCATGTTCCTTAGAGAGGGTCTTCAGTACTATGTATCTCATGGGTGTCATTGGATGTAATTGTTGCCATGCTAAATATTCATGTATGAATAGTCTGGAATAAATTCTCTTGTAAATTGACAGAGGGCAAGTTAGAACTGTCCTTGAATCTCTCATCTGCATCCTCATTTTTGAAAAACTGTCTCGTTTGCGTGTGTGTGTGTGTACTTGGTTAAATTAAACAGGGAAAGCTTCTTTCTTTCTGAAACACTCTGCTGCTTCTATCACCTGTTACTAGCACTGGTTATTTATATCAACTCAGTTGTGCGGGGTAGAAGCTGGTTTAAAACAGTTTATGACTGGCAATAGTTCTTTGAGTTGTTGTGCTTGCTGATAGCGGCGTGGGCTCTGCCAGGACTGTAAACACATGCAGCAAGGCAACCTCTGTGGTGTGGTACTCACCATCCGAGTCAAAGAGATGGTGAACAGAGAAAGAACGTGGCCAGGCTCGTACAGGAAGGTTACAGGACACGCTGAAACTGAACCCATATCTCCTACCCAGGGGTTTCATCACAAGTCATCCAGTCTTCTTTCCACTAATACTCTGACACAAATATTTTGGATACAAATGCTGGTAGTCATGGCAGAGTATTATCCCTTCTGGTGTCTCACGCTCTCTACCAGGTGTTGTCAGTCTTTTTTTTATGGGTTATGGGGTCTGGGTTCAAATCTTTCACTGTTTTGGCACCACATGACCTGGAACTTGCCTCATCCCATCTTCATTTTTTCTTTCTCCTAAAGACCTGCATAATTAAGTTTGGTTTGGGTTTTTTTCCTTCTGTATGAGTATTGTTAACTTTGATATTTTCCTGAATGGAGAGAAAAAAGTGAGGGGGTTTGCACTCCTCTGTGTGCTGAACACTGACACGATTAAGGCTTCTTCATTTCAGTCTTTCCCAGGTCTCATTACTTGCCCACAGCTCTTCCTCAGACTTGAATTGTGCTCTGAGCACCTCAGCTGCCTCCTCCAGCCCCTGCTCCCTGTGTCTGCATGCACAGGGTCTCTGCTAGATGTCTTTACTGGGGCAAGGTGGCCCCCAGTGACTTGCCTGGGTGCAAGGACCTGTGTCAGGCTGCCTGATCCTGATGCTGCCTTAATCCTTTCTGTGTCAGTTTGGTGTCTTTAGTATTGCATCTGTGTGCTTGGACCCTGTCTGGAGGCCAGCTGCCCACCAAAGCTGCTCTACCACTCCCCTCCTCAACTGGAGAGGGGAGAGAAAATATCATGAACGGTTCATGAGCTGAGATAAAGACAGGGAGAAATCACTCACTCAACTCAATTTAATTTATTACCAATCAGATCAGAGCAGGATAACGAGAAGGAAAACGATTATTAAAAACACCTTCCCCCTGCCCCTCCCTCCTTCCCAGACTTAACTTTACTCCCAGTTCTTTGCCTCCTCCCCTCCCAATAGTGCAGGGGAATGGAGATTATGTGACCATAACCACATGCTTCACCACACGCTTTTTCTGCAGCTGCTTCCTTCTCAGGAGTCTTTCCCCCGCTCCAGAGTGGGCTTCCTCACACAGGAGACAGTCCTCCACAAACTTCTCCAATGTGAGTCTGTCCCACAGGCTACAGTTCTTCACGGTCTCTTTTCTTCCCCCCTCCATGCAGCCCTTCAGGAACAGGCTGCTCCGGCATGGGTTTGCCTTGGGGTCACAGCCTTCTTTTGGGCATCCACCTGCTCTGGGGTGGGGCTCCTCCAGGGGCTGTGGGTGGATCTCTGTGGATTGCCCTCCAGGGGCTGCAGGCATCCCCATGGACCTTCATGAGCTGCAGGGGCACAGCTGCTTCACCATGGTCTTCGTCACGGACTGCAGGGGAAGCATACTGCAGCACCTGGAGCCCTTCCTCCCACCTTTTCACCGACCTGAGTGCCTGCAGAGGTGTTCCTCTCATATATTCTTACTCCTCCCTTCTCTGGCCACAATTACTCCTGCACAATAACTTCTCTTTTTTCCCCCCCATATGTTGTCACAGAGCCTGACAATGCCTTCAGCCCCTCCCAGCAGCATTAAGACACTATTCTCGGCAGACATTGAATTACTGGTGCCATTTCAGCCAAAACCAACATGTGCTTGTGCTGCTGCAGAGAACCACAATCAAACACTCGCCAACATTTATCTTCCTGTCCAGTGGACAAGTTGGTTTAAGGGCAGGACCTCTACCAGCCAAGAAACTGGTAGAGACCCTTTGTGGTGGCAGAGAGACATTTTGCATACCCAGTACTGAAACCAAAGGGTTTCTTTGCAGGTGCCATGTGGTTTGGCTGGCATCCATGAGGAGGAAGATAGAAAGTAATAGTGTGCTATGCTTTCTTATACATTTGTATTTGGACAGGTCATAGTTTAGCTTGAAAATCTGAACCAGGCAGAAAGTACTTAATCAAATCCAGCACCACAGTTGCGTAGCAAGGCTGTGATATCTGAAGGGATATGGCTGTAAATTTCTGAAAGTGAACTTCCAGGCTGTTTGGAGGAGTGACAAGCTCCTCATCACAAGCCAGCAGGAGAATCAGCAGTGCTGCAGGACACCCAGGCTAGGACTGGGCAGCCGGACTGGATGTAGGACACGCTGATCACCCTGTCAGGAGAGAGAAATCGCCTCTTCTTTTCAGTCCCTCCTGTTTCCAGTGGGCTGCTTGTACTGGCAGCAACCTGCTCTGTTGGTGAGGGAAACTGCCTCTGCTGCTACTCAGGTGAAATCCTGCAGGAGGCTGAGCCTGGGGCAGACAGGCAGCCCTTGTGCTCATGGGGCTCCATCCTTGGAAACGAAGGGGACATGCCAGACAGCCATGCATTAGGTCTAAAAATCTGAAAACTCTTAAAATTCTATAAACCTTCCCTCTGGTCCCAGAGAGGAAGAACAAAATGGTGCTGCATTTCTCAGGGTGAGGTGAGGGCTGTGTCCTGACAGTGGGAGTGGCAAGGCTTTTGGGGCCAGGAGCAGGGGGACTGGCAGACGATGCAGGACCGGTGCCGGCTGGAACGTGCAGTTAGCAGCACAAACACACTTGGCTCTGGAGGTGAGGTGATAAGATATATTTTTTTAATTATTGAGCTGTGTACACATTATGAAACCATTATAGACCAAAGTATATAAAATTCCAAGTAGCAAATACCAGCTTATACAAAGGGGTAATAAAATAAATAATACATTAACTAGCTCCAGTACTCTGCATTCATAGACAGTAATGGAACCATATACATCAGAGGCCATAAAAATGCATACATTAAACAGGGTGCACAGTGGTAACTGAGGGTTCATCTTGATGCTTCCTGACTGCATGAGGGTCTATTAGTGCTGGGAGATGTGAACTCTATTTGCTACTTAAGCAGTTATTGATTGAGAGAGGGAAATACAAATCTCACAGACCAGGCCGGTAGGAAAAAGGGTGAGAACTTAGCTTGACATAACACATTAACACTGTAAACAAAGTGGACTTTGAAAGTTATTATGCATGACTACTATGTCCTGTTGTGCAGGATGTGTCTTGGTGTGGGACACCAACAGGGAGGACTGCACTGCGTGTGTACAGCAGCGCACCTTGCATGTGCAAGAAGGACGTGTCCTCATCAATGGTCATTCTGCAGATTAGGAGAGCGGAAAAATTTTGCTCTAGAAATAAACAACCTCTGGTTCAGGAAAAATATGGAGCAAGACTCTTCTCTGGCTCCTGTACAGTGTGGCAGCACCGATGTAGCTCAGGCAGCCTTTGGCAGAGAGGGCTGTGTGATACCTTTGTATGTGCCAGAGTCAGGTCTGGCTGGGTTTAGACTGGAGTGCTCTTCTCCCATGGCTGTGAATGTATTTATTCATGTCACTGCATTGTAATAGATTTTCCCGGAACCTGCATGATGCAGGGAACATCTAAATTTCTGCATCTACAAAGGAGAACAGAACACTTGGCCAAGGACCTAAGACCCAACCCCACCTCATTTCAGGCAAGAATCCTTTCCACTCCCTCTTGTTCTGTCTGCTGAAGCCCCTTCATTTTTATTTCTGTGCATATGGTGTTGCGCATATGAGAAATAGCAGCGTGCAAGTGCTCTGCAGCAGAGCCCTTGCTCTTTGAATAGTCCCTCAATGGGAGAGTTTGGCATGCTAGGGTCTGTGCATCAAATGGCTTACAGGAGTGGCCTACTTAGAAAATTTGGGGAATCTTATGAATGGAAAGGAACTAAAAAAAAATCAGACTGTCTAGAAGGGTAAAAAAGCATGTATATCTATATATAATGTTATTATGATAGCTGTCTGTTAACATCAGATTAATTCAGGTAAAAGTAAAGTTTATTCCTTGACAGGGTTCTGTTTCCTCTTTACTTCCAGTGTGGCAGACAGATTCATGCCCAGAAATGTTTTCACTGGCTTTAGGAACCATTCTAAAGCAAGATTATTTTGTCTGTCTGACTTGAGTGATATGAACGTCATTATCCACTTGCTGGCACTGAAAATTCATTGTGGGCCTCCATTAAGTCTCCTTTCATTTTAAAATTTCTAATATATTGAGGAAGGAAAAAGGAAATGGAAAGAGAAGTGGAAGGAGAAGAGAGGTTTGGAGACTTCACCATACTATTTCTGCTTTCTCTTTGGGATGTTTTTCATCTGATGCAAGTAAACATTATTCCATTGATTTTACTGACTTCTAATGAGATAAGGACAGAGCACTGTAATCATATAATACCATATGAGGTACAGCTTACATGCTCATTTTTGTTCTGTCTACAGACAAAAGGTATGTTTTATTCTTGAACACCACTAATTGAACCTGTATTTCTGTGCCTTGCTCTCTTTCTGGGTCAGGCTCTGATCTCTGTTTCCCTGATACACAGCTAACTTGTTTATGTTGGTGGGGAAACTGTGCTCTGTTTACACTGGTGGCAGAGGCTAGGGCTCCTGGCTCCCTCTTCTTCACTTGCACAAACCCAAATGGAATCCATACAGGAATCCATTAACTTTTAATAATTAATTTAATGGGGGGGAATTAAAAATTAGGAACAATTTGTTTTGAAATATATGTACTGAGCAGATGCCATGCCATCTCAGGTACACTGAGCTGACATGCATTCTGTTTTAAAATGCTGTATGATTTCAACTATCAGAAGGGTTTGGAAAGTGTTATACCCTTGACGATGACCTGTATTACAATTAAAGCTCATGATTATTTGCCCAAGAAGACAACAAGATTTGCTATGCAATTTGAGAAGCATTTATAATACTGCTACCCATGTTGTAAGCTGATTATAAATAAAGTTCAGCAGAATTGCTACCATCAGAAAATCAGAATTCACAGTCAAATAAAGTGTACAACCCTGATGTGTAGTTGCTTCTAACTGCTACTGTACATAAATCAGATTCTGCTTAGCAACTGCTGCATATCATGTTTATTAAACACCTTCTGCTTATTACAGCAGAGGGTACTAAAAATTCTTCATGAAAATTTCTCAAATATCTTTTCACATCTTGGATATTTTTTAAAGGTCTCATTGCAGTGAACAGAATCCTTCTGCGGAAATGGTACTTGGGGGCTCTCAACATGTGCTTCCTGTTCCAGTCAGTCACATGGAAAATGTTCTCAGTTTACAAACCAGACAAATTGTTTTGTGTTGTTGCTTTAGTCCTAAGGCTCAACCCAGCATAAGGAGAATCAGGCTTCCTGCTTTCAATATCATTGAGCATTTTGTTAAAAGTAATGCTCTTTATGAGTTCTGGGAAGTATTTGAAAAAAGGCTATCTCACGAGGAGGCAAACTTGCCTCTGTGCCCCAAAAGGATGCTGGAGCAAGTGACAGTTCAACAAAGAAAACAACCCTTTACTCAACAGCGATTCTTTGGCATAAGCCTCTGCTACGAAATAAGTTCTCAGGGCTAGTCCACCATAAGTGACACACATTCATCACAGTGTCCCACATTTACACTCTACAACGGGCCTTTTAAACTAGTCACAGATGCTACGGGGGTCTGATAGATTGAAAATAGTCAGCTGCACACTCTGACAGCCATTACTGTCACAGTGTATTCTAAAACGTCAGGTTCCATTTATATCTCACAAAAATAAAATAGCACTAGAAATATCAGCTTTGAAATAACTTTCAGTCCATCTCTTGCGGCTCCTTCTCTGCTCCGCTCTTGTCCCAAGCTTTTCTTGATTGTTGCATGTTTGTCACTCCTTGATCTCTGTCTTCTAGTTGTAATACAAATGTCAAATCTCAGACATTTGTACTACATTGTTCCATCTCTGCAACTTCTTCCAAGCTGGCCACAAAGTGTTGCTGATCTGTTTATGCATCTAGCAGGGGTGGAAGAACTCTGTGAGGGTTAACCAGACCCTCCACGCAGGGTGTCAGGCCAAATGCTTCTGTGGACTCTGGTGATTACAGCTCTGAACTATTCCTAGTGTATACAGATAGATAGATAGATAGATAGACAGATAGATAGACAGATACTGTACTGCATTCTTTGCTCGACTCCCTTAGCTCATGTGCAGGACTGCAGGACTGTGCTGGTGTGAGTGCCTACAGGGCAGCAGCACTAGCATACCTGTCAAACAGACACCCAAAACATTTCCAAAAGGCTGCACCTCTTCCACCATGCATGAGGATGCATCCACTGAAACTAGTCTATCGAATCTGAAGTGGATTACTTTGATTCACTGTATGCACAGCTAAATGAAATAGCAACACAGAGATTATGGCACTGCAGCATACAGTGGCCCGGGTCTCCACCAGGACAAGTGTGGAACATGTAGCAGGGCTCTGTGCTACCACTCTTTCCCCTAGGACTGTGGTTGGCATCAGCTCAGGCCCTGGCTTTGATCTGTAAATCCTCAACTGACTAATGCTCCTCTGTATGAAAAATTACCTCTTGAGGAGTGAGAGCCATGCACCTCTTCAATCATACAGCCAACTGCTCCCTGGATGAATGGCGTGCGAAATGGACATAGCCATTCTGGGTTACAATGAAGAACCTCTATCCCAAGACAGAACAGTCTTCCTCAGCAGAAAGTCTCACTCTGATCATATTGCAGCCTGCCTTGTGGCTTTATTACAGATCAATTATTGCTTGATTAACTATATAGGTAGCTGGAAACTGGGAGAAACACTGGGAGGTTTTGTGACACAGTAAATCTTAGAAGCTCTTTATCATAATTTATAAACTTTTTTTTTCTACTAATTGTGCATATTTCTTAGCTGCAGAGCTCCTGTCTGCAATACAAGCAGTGAAAAATGTTACCTGGATAAGAATATATTTACATAATCACGAGCTAATTATTGTTTGTCATAAGTAAAATCAAGGAATTATTACCATGCACAACTTGTTTAGTTGTACATGGGTACAGTTGAACTGCTGCCTCGTTCTACCCTAGAACGGGTTGCGTTTGCAAACAGTGTGCAAAAAATCACTCAGCTAACAGCCAGATGCACTTTCTGTTTCAAGATGTGCTACTCCTTCTCTTCACTGTGCTTTTTTTTGGTGGCATTCCTCCTGATTTAATCTAGTGTTCCTGTGGGTGGAATCTGGCACAAAAAATATGTAAAGAGCTTCATACCCATTTGCATCAAAGGTGCTGTATAGATACCAATTAGTAACAACGACATTCAGGCACTTCAGGTGTATTTGAAAACAGTTGGCAGTGCTTGATGCTAGAAATACAGAACGACTATATCCCCAGTTAGGTAAACTGGGATAGTCCTGTTAATTCCAGCTGAGCCTTACCAGTCTATTTCAGCTGAGGATCTTGAGGATCTGACCCCTAAACTCAAGTCTCTCCCCAGCAGTAACTCAGGACCCAGCCAAATGCACACTGTAGCTCCTTGTTTTAATTAAAGAAGTGGAAATTATTTTCTATTTTGGAAAGTTGTTGGGAATGATGTATGGATAACAGCTTGAGAATTCAAATTATGCTACAGATCAGCATGACCTGCAAGAAGCAAAAATGTTTTGACTACTACTCTAAGCAAAATCAGGATGGATGTCATAGATTATCCTTGCATGCACAAATCCATAGCTGCATGTTTTATGCTGTTTATAAGTAGCTTTATTAACTAAAGTTGACTGCTAAATTTCAGTGCTTGTTTGGGAAAACTTCAAAAGCAAACAGTGTCAAAGAGCACTGTGCTACTTTTCCAGTTATAGTTTTGCACATTTTTGTGCATTTCAGAATTTTTTTTGTACCTATGATCAAGGTAAAAGAACAAATCTAAAAGAATTACAGTTAGTCTTTGATTTTTGAAAGCATTGTGTTATGTACAATGCACTGAAGCATCAATCATGCCGATATGATAAGAACAAGACATATAAAAGGATGATATACTCTGAGATTTTCTTAAATCACAGTGCTCCTAACTTCACTACATGCTTCATGTACATTATGAAGTCCCTATCAGCTGTATCCAAGTAACTGATATGTGTTTACACAGCTCTCATCTTCTTTTCTTCCCTTTCTCTTCTTCCTTTTCCCCTTTCCTTATTAAAGGCAATTTCTTTCCAGCCATCTCCAGTTTGTTATTAGAATCTTACCTTCTTTAGCAGATTCTAAATCTGCTAGAATGCTAGAATCTGATGGGTTTTGATGCTCTTGGTTGTTTTCATGTAATGTCAGTGTCATTTGAAATTAAAAATATTGAGACTGCTTCATAGTTACCTTGAGTGCTCTAAATGGACAAATTGGCAGTGCTTTACTTATGCTAGTGTAGATATAAGGAAAGAGAGCTCCACAAATTCAAGAATTGTACTAATACAGTTGAGGATCTCATTATGCAGCTGACACATCTAGAGGGAAAAATACTTCATTGCTGTTATTTTTCCTAGTGTTTTGTGTGTGGTAGAACTAAGGAGATTTTTTTATACTTGTCAAGCAACCAAAACCGCAAGCTCTGTTTAAAATTCTCTAATGCAGTTGATATGTTATTGGAAATATAATCAAAGCTACTTTACTGAATATGGTTGGAAGACTTTTTAATCTAGAAAGGAAAAGGGATTCAGGTTAGGAGGCTGAGGAAACAGGTACTTTCCATTATGCTGCAAATTTTGTTCCTAAATCTTCTTATGTTTTCTTCTGCCATGTAGGACACAAATATTTCTCATGTATATATTGGTCACAGTTATCAGTATTTTTTAATAGTGGTTCAGGAAAAAGCACAATACACAACTTCTTTTAAGAGCTAGTTCTCCTGTTGAAAGCTTTCCAGTGTTCAGGCTGTATACCTTTTTTCCTAACAAAAAAAAATTATTTCTCAAGCTGAGTATATACATATTTTTTTCTGTGACATTATACAAGTAATAGTATTCTTTTGTACTTGTACAACAATTACGGGAACAAAAGCCTTACTAAGCACAACCCTCTTCAGAGTGAATTTGCTGTAGCACACAAAAGGAAATCAAAATAAAAGAAGATATTTATGTAATCAGTGGTAATATGTGATCAGCTCTGTGCCTCTGTGTTTTTAGGCTTCTATTTGACACTTTCTTATGAAACAGTAGGATCACTTGTAATAACATCTTTGCCTAGCCATATTTGTATCGATATGTATAGAACAGCATGCTGAAACTCCCCTCTAAGAAGATCCTTGAGGTCACATAAAATAAACAAACAAATAAACAGACAGACTTTTCTTCCTTAAGCTTATCTTGCTGTGATCATGGAAGGTGGGACATCCTTCTCCTGTATGATTATCCTAGACTATTAAAATCAAAAGCCTGATATGTTAAGTACACACGTTTGTTTAAAAATGTGGGGTTTTTCCTTGTAAGCAAGACACTTCTGGGAAATTATCCTTTTACTGAATATGTTTTCATTTCCTTGGAAAATATATTGGGGTGAGAAATGGGGTGGGGGGGAGGGAGAAAGAGAGAACCTTTTTTGTTAATCCTCTGCAGGAAACAACAACAATCAATCCCCCTTCGGCAGCTGTTTTGTTCTTCAAATATCCTATCACTTTTTAAACTGATGGTGAAGGAAAGAATGCATTAATTTTCAACCAGATTAGGCTTCAGGAAAAAAGCAAGTTCTAATGCTGAAGAACAACATGGCATAATGTTGTTTTTCAAAACACCCCCAGATTTGTCTTTCTTTTTAATGTTCTTCACTTTGCTTCTTAGAAAAGGGGTTAAAATTAGTAGGCACATTTCATATTAGCGTATTTCATGCAATAAAGCATAAATTATTTAAAATAACACGACCTTTTATCTTGCACCTTTTGAAGGAAGCAAATTAAAAATGTAAATTGGGAGCTAATTAATATGCAAATGTATTCATTCGCAGTTAACAATTAGCAATTAAACCTGCAGTGTCTACAAAGAGCACGGACAAAATTAGTAACTTAATTTATCATTAAAAAATGAAAACGTACACAAAATTTTAATTGACTTTCAAAATATTTCCCCTGCTTTTTCCCTTTATTTTTAATACAAAAAATCATATTGAGCCTTAGATATATAGATGAAACTTGCTACCTACAGCTTTCTGGTGAAGTTCATTACAAAAGACTGAAAAGGAATCACGTTAGGAAAAGTTTGGCTTTTACACGAGATGAATTAAAATGACTGCTGATTTGTGTTCGTCACTCTCCAAAATGTAGGTATTTCAGGACATATAGCACATACCCTTAGTGCCTAGCTAAGCACACACAAAGTATGTGTGTGTGTGTGTATGTATTTATTAAACATGCAGAGGCAGTTTGAAGGTTTGTGCTTTGGTGTTTGATGCTTCAATAGAAGAACAGGAACACAGGATATTAACAGACAATAAATAGCTGAAAAATCTAAATAAGATACTGTGGACAGATAGTCACGCATGTTTATATTTAATGCTTGGTTTATTCCCCTTTTACCAGTTTTTCATTTCTTTTACTTTTAGAGGAGTTAAAAAAACCCTCTGCATATATTACTGCATTTTATGTCCATTTTCTGTGTTGTCTCATAATTAGCGCTGCTCTTTCTGCAGATGTGAGCCTGTATTTTTAAATATTCTCTTTCTAATGTCATGCAGTGTATTATAAACAAGATGTGGTTAGTTTTGCAGAAATACTCACAAACATTTGTTTGTGTAAGAGCCACAAGACTAGGATCACTCACATTTTTGCCCTCTTCTGTACATTTTTCACAAATTCTTTCTCACCAAAATTTTGTTTGAAAATGTTGCTCGGAAATGAATATAGTGCTATGTTTCTAGATGTGCATACATGGAAATCTTCAGCTCCAGCAAGTCAAAGTGCATAGATCTTTGTGTGGCCATTTTGGGAGTTCTTTGTGGTGGAGAACATTATCCAACTGAGGGGCAGGAATAGCAGCATATGGCCTAGGTGGCCAAGCATGCAGTGTGGCAGCACAGCTTCTAAGCCAGGCATGATTTGCCAGCACCTTGGTTCAGGCTCTTTGTGAAGTACAACCAGCACATAATCAAATCAGCAATTGTAATAACTAGTTTGCAAGCAAGTCAAGAGCTAAAATATGTACGTACAAATTAATCATCATATCATTTTAAATTTCAATCAAAACACAACTTTGAGTTTGTCAATCTGTATATGACAAAGAGGTAAAATAATCAAATAAATTAACTGAGAATGTGTAACTTTTCGTTTCCTCTTAATCCCTACAAGATCTGTATTTGTTCCTTGTTTGCAGCCTTTTTACAATGTTATTTAAATAGCATCTGCTATATTCCACTTGCAATTACTCTGTTTTAATCAATTTAGAGTTAACTTTTTTTGTTAAAATCACTTTTATCAACAAAGCCCTTTGGTTGTTCCCTTCCTCTTGTTCTGTTGTTTCTTTTTAAAATATTCAGATTACAAGTGTTTGCATTTGTGTTTGAAATAGCCTCTTGTTTGATGAAGCCAGGTTTTGCTGCCAACAGGACACCTTTGTGTGCCAGTGTAAAGCTGAGAAGGAATTATTGTTACTGGGATTTGTTCTGAGGCTGCTTGGTAACTTCTGGCTCCAGAGCTGGGAAGTGGGGAAGGCAGCAAGTGGGTGAGCTTTGCGAGAGCTGCCCGTGAGAAGCGTGAGGCAATAGACTCCCTTTTCTTCCTGTGCCCTGTCCTCGAAAATACTGCTTATGCAAGGTAATAACAAACCAGTTAATTTGGTTCGATGGGCAAAGGGATGTCTAATTCCGTGCAGATTTCAGCAGTTCAATGTGCTGAATATTGTCACAGCTGACTTGAATTCTGAGATTGTTATTTTAACCCTTTACTCATTTCTGTGCTGAGATTTTACATATAAGAAGTTAATCTAAGAGAAATGGTTGCATCTTGTCTAGAAATTTGTGTGTGTACATATATTTGTATTATCCATATTTGTATTTGTGGGGAAAAAAAGGACCATATAGGATGTGTGTGGAACAACTTTTTGCATAAGATCTGTTTAACAGATTCCAGTCCTTTCCTGTTAAAAAGAACAAAACAATGAGTTTCGTAGAACTAGAAAAATTATTTCTATTAAAAAATATTTCAATAACAACTCTTTCTAGCTTGTCCTGATAATTATCTTTTTTATTTGTAAAAAATATCTATATGGATATCTAAGTTGGAACATTATTAAAATGAGAAACTGAAATTTAGGAATTAAATGAGATGCTTTATACACACATGCATCAATACTTCAGGCATACTGCAAGATTCCATGACTATAGACACTTCAGAGATACACGTGCACACACTCACCTGCTCATTAGAAATGTTACATTTATATTTCATGCTATTTCTATTGTCTTCTGAAACATTTATATTTATATGCTAGAGAAATATGAACAGAATGGCACACAGCACTATTTAAAAAATATTTAAATATGCCAATGGACCTCTCTTGGGTCTTTACTTTGCAGCTTCTCTAACTGGTAAATTAACAGGGATTTTTTTCAGGATGCACTTGTAGGATTTGAACATATTTCTCTACTGGAAAAGTTATTTCATGGAAATAAAAATCTGAAGATAGCTGCACCTTTTTATCCAGTGCTGGGCTTTAAAGAACTTAATAGCCTCTCAGTATTTTTAATGCCTGTGATATTACACAGCTAACAAATAATTTCAGAATTCAGTTACCACAATTAGGAATTTGAAGCAGGTGGCTCAATAATGGGGCTTTTTCATTTCATTTATTAGAAGGGGGAGGAAAAAGCCCAGCAACGCAGAGCTTCATTTATTTTCATCAGCTCCACAGTAAGAGCATGGCAATTTGCAACACCAGAATCATTTCAAGTACAGCTTTGCATACATCATTCATTTCTTTAGTTTTAAAAGCTTCTTATCGTTCAACCAAAATTTGAAAAGATAATTTCCTGTCTAAAGTCCAATCTGGTCTGAGCATCCTGGCTGCTTTTTTAACACTATGTTGGCTTTCTTGGTAAGCAGATGGAGTGTCGGTGTTACTGCTGCGCGACCCCCAGGTGAGTGTGACTTTGCCTGCGTGTGCCTGTGCGTAACACATCCGCAAGCAAGAGCTGTGCATGATATTCAATTTCCAGCTCGAAGTTTGCCTCACCTTCCCGTTCGCTGGGAAGAGAGTTTAATTTAATTTCGCTTCAGTCCCAAGCCTGGCAGCAGAAGCAGCACGCTCCCAGCAGGAGGATGGAGTGTTTGCAGTGATGCAGCCGCGGGTTGCAGCCCGGCCGCACGGAGGGCAGCACTCGGCAAGGCTCCGGCAGGGTCGGGGTGCGCACCATCCTCTTCATCCCATTGCTCCCTACGTGTGGATTCGGGGGTGTGTGTGGATGGGGGGGGGTTTGCACCTCGCAGAGAGCCCCCCTGCCTTCTCAGGGAACGCAGCTCCGCATGCACTGTCGGCCCCGGAGTCACTTTGTTGGCTTCTCCACTAACATGATGTGTTTATGCCGCTTTGAGAACAACAAAGCTCTGTTGTTCTTGTGCCAAAATAAAGGCGTTTTACGCTGCGTGAAGGTGCCTCGATTTCTGCATGTATAGTGAAGGGTCTCGGTAATGGCTAAGGAAGACATCAAGGAAATGTGGTAATAGTCTGGGGCCAGGTGACAGGTCTTACTGTGCAGCAGCAGGTTGCTCAGGTTTAAGTAAAACAGAGGCCTTAAAGTGGCCCCAGGTGCTGCCAGTGGCAGGATTTGCACCCTCAGAGTGTCTCACAATTTAGAGACCGATTCAATGCTGCAACCACAACTGCTGTCACAGAGCATGAGTGGGCTATTGCTGCCCATTGTCCATTTGAGAACGTGCAGCCCCTTCTATCCACAGGAATTCCCATCAGAAACCTCCCTCTGGTTCAGAATACAGGCAGAAACTTTGTTTGGAAGCAATCTCTCTGAAGACTTTGAAGCCCCCCTGCACTGTACCATGGGCCCTGCGAAGCTGAACCAGCTTGTGTTTGCTACTGGGCTAAGTGCCCAACAAAGAGCCCCTTACCATGGCAGAGAGAATCTGTTACACACGATACCATATTAAGCAATTAACAGGGTTGTGGGGCTGAGCCTAGTGCCTATTCTCTGCAGTTTAATCATTTCTCTGTTTGCAAGGTTTCTAGCAAATAAGACATACATGTTCCTCGCCTTAGCACATCAACAGTGTCTATGGGAAAGGCAGAGACACAACGTGCACTGCTGATCTGCTCAAGAACAGGGTCATATTGGGCACCACTAATCAGAGGAGGTGCAGCTTCTCAGCTGACTGCTCCTGTTCTGATTGCACAGTCAGCTGCCTGCAGACAGGATGCCTCCCTGGTAAGACCTTGCCCAAACATGTACAGGTCCATGTGGAAATTTAGCAATTCTTTGTATGAATATGTACTTGACAGTAAGCATTACTGAAAAGATTCTCCTTTTGCCCAGGTGTTACTGCTTTCAAACCAGATAGGGAATATTGGTGATAATTTAAAATCTAAAAATTTTTAAAAAGTGTATGATTCTTAGCCCTTAGAAGCTCTCTTCTGCAGAGGCATGGGAAGGCTCAGCTGCACAGTCACAGCTTTCAGGGATGTTTGTACCAGCAGCCTCAACACAGCTCCACCAGCCCTTCCAGCAGGAGGATGCCTCAGCCCCAGTCTCAGATTCTGCAGCCCCAGGGAGCAGTTGCCCGCCCTTGGATCTCCTCCATGCAGCCACTCCTCCCACCGCTGGCACAGCTATCTGCTCTTTGACACGAGATCAACAACCTTGTGCAAAATTGTCCTTCCCCATGCTGGAGGGAACATGAACCCCCTGATGTTTCACTTTAGATTGACACAGTCCACAGTTAACATCACCCCAGGATACTGTATGCTACTTCAGTGTAGTTCACTGCAATACTCGGGGTAATGGTAGGATTACACTGAAACGTGAATAGTGCAACCGTGAAACTTGGAGACTGGATCAGTCTACTTACATTAAGGTATCTAAGAATACCTTATATGCTGAACAGCCAGAATAAAGTGAATTAACATGAAGAGAGCAAACTCTCTTTGTAAACTGACCCACTCTGTGTGCAGCCCACACAGAGAGGTAAATAGGGAGCCTCAGATAGGGAAAGATGCTGTAGAGGATGAAGGGAGACTGTCCAATGAGTGGAGCACTATTGCAAAAGCAATGGACACTACAGACTTGAGCTCCAGTCTGAAGGAAACATGGAAGCACCCCAGGCCTTTCATTCCCCATGTATAAATGGAGATGATTTTATCAGTCATCTAATGAAATGATTTCTGAGTATTATTGAAATAGGGAGATACGTGTCTAAGATAGATGAATGGACAGATGGTTTACAGTCTCATTCTGCCCACCTGCTACAGAACACAGCAAAGCCTACTACAACTGTGTTGAATTATTTGTGAAGCATAGGAACTGCTGGTCCAATAAATCCCCAGTGAAAAATGCAATGACAGCAGTAATGAAGGCAGCTCCCACATTTGCACAATAGTTCATATTTCTGAGTAGCTACCAATTACTTCAAAAAGACGTAGCTATGTTTATTTTTTGGCAGACAAAAACTTGAAATCCTGATGTGATCTATGCTACTGGTCTCTTCCAAACACTGGTAGCCTCAGTAAGAAAACAGACATCAAGATTCTACATTGTGACATGGAGTACACCTGCTCTATCATCTGGACATTGAACTGACTTGCTGCAGTTACTTTAGAAAGGGAAACATTGACTAGTGCTTAGTTTGTTTCCAGAATAGAACACTTTTCATTCTTCATGACATCCTAAAGTAGCTATACCCAGATTCTGCAATGATCTATTTGACAGTAGGGAGTCCCATGAAGTCTACAATAGTTCTTACTGACTTACATGTCATAAATTTCACTAGAATGATAGAAGACTCACATTGCTTTTGTGATCAATGAAGCATTTCCTTATTAACCAGGGACACCAGTACTGTCCTTTCTGAAGTTAGTGAGAAATAATGCTGCTTCTTACATATTTTTTTATAAGACCTTACTACAGCTTCCAGTGCATCAATAATGAGTTAAATATTGGCATTAACATTGTTTACTTTTGTTGGGTGGTTTGTTGGTTGCTAGAACCCGGAATGTCATTTCTGGTTATTCTTCTGTTGTTATTCTTTCCCCCCAAAATTTAGGAAGAGTAATGTTGTTTCAGCCTTAAATTTATCACTAAAAGCTGATGCATGTTGGCGCAACGGAAAGAGGCTGGTTTTATTTAGGCATTCAGAAATTGATACCTAATTAAATTTTGAAATGAAACGTTAAAAGCAGTGGGTGACAGACTGTCTGTAGGCGTGTCCCCTGAGGTGCTCCCTATTTTATTTGTTAATGATCTTTCTTCTTTGCCCACACTAAGCCAAGCTCTACCAACTACTGCTATAGCACCACTATTCAGCATTTAATTTCTCACAATCCTAAAAAAATTAAAAATAATAAAAAATTCACACTATACTTAATTAGTTGCTCATTTAAGCCCTCAATGGTTGGGTCTCTGCTTCTGTGTACAAATACTTATCTCTACCTATTTCAAATACTAAAGTATTGTTTTGCAAGCACAAGTCTGGCATTGACAATAGTGAGGTGACCTGGGGTAAATTAATGAACTCAAATTGTCATGACAAGAATTTGCTGGTGACCAAAGACTGAGATCTGATTTTAGCTATTCTACCTGGAAAAGCATAGATGTGTGAAGAAGTGACTTGAGGACAGATATGCAGCCTAAACCTGGAATTTTAAACTTCTACTTTTTGGAATTTTTCATTGTTACTTTATTTTTTCCCTATCTCCCTTTTCTATTAAATCAGTGTCAAGAGACTACTTCTGTCTGACCTTAAATGAATAGAAATGCTCATTACCTTTAGGTCTTTGCAGTTATCACTAAAGAGATATTTTCTTGGTGCCTTTTTTTATGTTTCTTTGCTTGGGTTTTTTTCTTTTGGGGGGGGGCGTTGCTTTATTTGGGGTTTGGTTTTTTTTTGGTAATCACTGATACATCTCTGATATAAAGAAAGACACAGGAGAAATGCATTAACAAGTATATGTAGTAGTCTTTTCAGCCTGTGCCACTGGATGGCTCAATGTGTCACAAAAGATATCTCTGTTAGCAGTATAAGTTAAATTCAGTTATTCAGTTTGTGAATACTTCTCAAGGAGGATCTGAACATATTTTGCTAGAGGTATGAAGATCAGAGCAGCCATGATGGTCATGTTATCGTGAAGTTTCCTTTATCTAAAATTCTGTAATACCATTTTCAAAGCCTCCAGTAAAAGATGGATATAAATTCTTCTCCGTGAAGAGCAAAAATGGCTTTGGGCAGCTGAGTTTGCTTTTTGATACTAAGGAATCGAGAACTGTAGGTAAACACTAACTTGGTGGCTCAAAATTTGCTTGCTCACGGACTTGGTGAGAAACACATTGTTGTGGCTGCTCCTTACCCCTGGCTTAAACAGGGACCAAGTTAGGTGTACGTTGGAGTATGTGTCTGTGTGTGAAATCAAACCAAAAAGTAGAGAGACACTTCAGAATAGTTCCCCATTTAGACACACTCTAAGAGCTTGCTGCTCTTCAGTCTGCAATAATGACTTCAAAACAGATAGACAGGATTGGTTTTTGTTATTTGTATCCTGTTTTTCTCTAGGAACTGTACTGAAACAATCAAACAATTTGCAGTTGCTTACCTAAGTCGGCAATCATTGGTTTTTTACCAGTCTTGATACAGGTCACCAGCTCAAATCCAGCCCAAGATTAGAAAGTAAAAATACCTGTGCTTCAGGTCCCTGAGCTGTCCAGTCCTATGCGTTTTGGTTAGTAATGATGGCAGGAAAAAGAAACCAAACTCACCCTTTCCTGTCCTCTGCCATGGATCTTGAAAAACACGATACAGCTTGTTAATAATGCAACTCTTTATTTAAGATATAGTTTGCTGTACCAGCCTGAAATTTCAGCTCCTCTTTGAATGATGATGCATCAAATTGTCTGCATTATAAATATGCTTTTGGAGCTGCTCTGTTTTTTGTGATAACTGTGTTGGATTCTGAGTCATAAAAGTTATAAAACAGATACAATAGACTATATTCTGCCACAGAGGTGGCATAGTTCAGCATGACTGAGTCACTGCTCTGAAGAGAGACAGCACTGATTTTTATGCAGGGTATTGCAAGTCAAGCCTGAAGTGCATTGGCAGAGCTGCATTGTAGCAGGCAAAAAGCTGCTCCTTAATACATACCTAATTTTACTTGTACAATTCCCATTTTTTCAGATACTCATCATATAACATTCTAAACTACATTTTGATGCAAGTGACCCAGGATCATTTAAAGCAATGAAAAGGGAAAAAGTAAAATTCTGAACCATTATAAATGGTCAACTTGGCAGGTGCCAAGAGTAGCATGTGTGACCATGCTAAACAAACTTGGCTGGGAAACTTGAAGTTGGCAAGTATCTTCTACCTGCTGCCTTGTCTGCTTCAGTTTCCCTCTTTCCTCAGCTGGAAAAATCTTACTTACTAGAGTAGTGGATATCTTTGCAAGAGTCATGTCTTCTTTTTCCTCCTCCTGCCTCTGCCTGTCCTTTGCTTTACAATCTGTGCTGATTTGCAAAGGTTTTCCAGTTGGCCATGTCTTCTCTCCAGTAACTCCAGTTTTTTTCTCCTTGCCCTCTTCTGTCTGGACTCTCTGCCCTCTTTGTGCCTTATCTATTTCCCAACAACTTTTGTGCCCAGAACACCAGGTGCAATTCTTTTCTCCTTGCCACCAGACCAAACTCCTCAGCTGCCCACTCCTACCTGCTGTCATCTCTGTCACTCATCTGTTAAATCCCCAGGCTTCTTTTATTCCTAGGCAAATGTCCCTTCTGGTTCTTTCTTGGAACATCTCCTATGGGTTTTCTGAATGTTTCTGCCTGTATATTTCTTGTGATGGTTTTGACTTTTTTTTTTAGTGTTATTTCCTCTGTCAGTATACAGTAGGGCACAAGACTATTTTAATGCTCTATTTTGTTTATTAGTACCCTGAAAGGTTTTGCAGCTCATTATTGATGTGAAATATAAATTCATAATGCATCAAAGGTGAATAAAACACTATTAGACCACACCTGTAATGATTCATGTTCAATCCAGACTCATATTGCCCTGGTAAAAATAACCACATAAGGGCAGACACGTTGATTTGCATTATGCTATGTTGTTAATTTAAAAAAAAAACCCCTTCATCTAAAAATGGTGTTTCACAAGGAACTTTTCAGATGCTTTATAATAATCTGCATCCCTTACCTTATGCTTAGCTTTCCATTGGGGGAAAAATAAACCAACAACCTTGAGGCTGTGAGTTAAATATGTCATTCTATGAAGAAAATTATCCATATGTCCTTTCAGTCTTTTATGCTTTCCATCTTTTGAATGTTTGGTAACTAAAGATTATTATACATAATAAATTAGAACCTTTATCAGTAATAAAACTTCAAATACCTCTACCTAGTATATTATACCTGTTATGTGAATTAGCTGTTCACAACTGGCTTGTTCTAAAGACCAGGTACAAATGTTTTTCAGGATATCCCTAGGAAGGTACACACCTACACATGCATACCTCTTCCTTCCATTCACCCTTGTGATTCTAGGATGACAGATTTATTATTTCCAGCAGATGCTCTGGCAATTCAAGAGAGGTGACAAACAACATTTGCAGGAAAATGTTATGTATCCTATCTGACCAATTGCATAAAGAAATGGCAAACTTCCATGCATATGATTCCCCTTTCAATTCCTTTTTATATGAGAAAATTTTCTTGCATTCAGAGCATTCCCAAACATCACCCTTCTCTCTTTCATATGACACAAAAATTGGTCACTGAACAATTACATTTTGAGCTTAATCTAAACAACAGAACAAAGATATCAGTGCTGAAGTGGCAGCAAGTGTATCTTTAGCTGGTTATATAGGACTACATTGTTTCTGGTTATATAGGTTATATTGATTGGGGTTTTTTTTTTAATTTCTGGAACAGTTGTGTTTGTTTTTTGATGCCTGGGGTGTGAGTGCTGATGCCTGGGGTGTGAGTGCTGGTCCTCTGTGCTGAGTGCCATACCATGGGGTCTTGATTAAGAGTGAGAGGCAATGTAGCCTCTCTCTCTATGTTGAATAGGTACTCCATGATAGCTGACGACAGGAAGGGAGCTTTTCATCCCCAAACAAGTGCTTGAATAACATTCTACACGAGCAGGAGAGAGAGACAGCACGTGCACTTTGGGATAATTCAGCTCTGTCTGCATGCAGGGTCGAGCAAACAGCACCGATGATTTCATGCCTGAGCCAAGCAGAACTGTCCCTCTGCTTAGAAGGCTGTCTCATGCACAAACAATATAAAGCCAGGTAAACAGCAAGCACTCAGGAAACATTTTCAACTTTAAATAAATAACTTAATAAAAAGGGTAAAACACCTGATCAGGCAATCTACTCCTTCTAAAAGTAGTTGTACCCTCTCAAGTTTTCACAACTAGAAATGCAGGCAAAGCAGGCTCTATTTTGGGGCTATGCAGATAAATTATGTATTAAAAATATGCTTCTACTTTAATGATCATTCTCAAAAGGCTCTTTGAAAATGAAGGAAAAGCAAAGTTTACTTTGGTCAAGGAGACGGGACAAAATTCTAAGAAATATTCAAGAATAAGTTACATAAAATTCATGAAGCTGGTATATTTATTCTTTTACCCATCAATTTTGACCCAGCTCAGTTACTTTCATCAGGAGAGATGGAATGCTTTATACTTATAGCTTTTCTAGCAGTCAATATAGTATTGACTGTATTGCAGCCAATGTAGCCAGTGTGGTGATGAGATACCGTAGTTTTCACAAGCTTTCATTAGGTTTGCTGTGAAATGCCATGTTCTCATGTTAGTCATCCTCTCTGCTTTATATCTTAGAAGATGCATTTCAAACTGTTTTTAAAGTACATTATTATTCATCTGTTCACCAAAATAGACCAATATACATTATAATATGTTTACAAGGTGGCAGTCTTACAATTCAACAATTTAAAACTTACATTCCATCTGACATAGCTACAAAATTGGTTCAAATGGCTGTGCTTACTTTTTGGAGCAAGTAGTTCTAAATGAAAAGGTTGATGGCTTCAATTTGATTATCAGCAAGTAAAAGAACACTGAAAGAAATATTGCAGTCAGTGTGTTGATATTCCAGGGAGAATGAAAAATGTTTAGTGGACAGTTTAGAATACTGTCAGTATACAGTGTCATAAAAACTGCTGAACTTGCTTCTTTATTTATATCATTGATGTAAGTTTAATACCATTTAAATATCTTCAAAGCCACGTCGTTACTGAAAAAATTAGCTGTTTCAACAATAGATGGTAAACACTTTCTTCCTAGTATGCTTCAACTGAATAGGAGCTATAGGCAGCTGGAGAGGGACAAAGCTTAGCACCTCGTGTCAAAAAGCAGCCAGTCTGCACGGAATGCAGAACTCCTCACCTCCACCATGAGATATGCAAGGTCATCTTTCGTACGTGTGGATAGAGTCAGGTTCAAGTATGTGAACGGAAAGAAGGAGGTGGAAGAATGGAACGAAAAGGCTGAAATTTAACCTATTGTCCCAATAACAAATCATAAAACAGAGAGCCCATTGGATTCTACACAATTTTTCTCTGCCCTGGTAATTTCACTGTGGCAGAGGACAAAACTGATTATCATGTTTTCCTAGTTGCTACTACTGTATTAATTAATTCAATGCTTTCAGCAGATGTCTGCATGAAAATACGGCAACTCAACTTGAAAAAACAGATCTTAAAAACAGAGGTCTTAGGAGGTGAGATAATACTCAAGTAAAACAGTAGTTCTCTGAATAACAGGGCCAGTGCCAGTGATATGGAAAATAAGCAAATGAGACCCTGAGGACAGAAAGAAGATGGAGAGAAGGAGCAGAGTTACAGTGTGTCTCCTGAAGTCGAGGTTGGAAAAGTGCTGAGATTGTGCGTGAAGCTACATGTGTGTTCCTGAAGCTTCTTAAAAGCCTTGCATAACTCTCCAGTGAAAAATGCAATTGCAATTTCCCCCACCTGCCATCGGAAAGAAAGCAATTATTAATTTATTATCAGACAAGAGGTTGTCCTAAGTTATCCAAGCACATTTGCATCAAGTCATTCTAGTGGAATACCCGTCTACAAATATCAAAACAAGTGGCTTTTAAAGCAAAGAGCGCTGGCCACACAGAAGATCCCTGCACTAATGGTACTGCACACTGAAAACGCAGCACAGTCGGTGGGACTGCAAACATCCGCCATCCTCACCTGCCTCTGTGTAGCCAGGAGGATCCTCTCCTGTCTCCCATTCATCTTGGCCTGTGCTGCTGCCAGCACACGTGAAAGCTATTGCCAATTGTGACAGTTGTTTTTGTGAAGGAGGACATCTGTCTACATAAAATCAGGCTGGGGTCTGCAAACTCATTCACAGAGGCCATGAAATAGTCATCAGATGGTAAAAATTACCTTCTTGGTTAAAACACAAACTGCTGTCTCAAAAGTGAGAGAGACTCTGTCTGACTAACACTCACCTGAGCCAGGCTGAAGTTTGCAACATATGTGTTCAGGGGAACCCTTGTAATTGCTGACAGATGGATCCCCATCTAAAGAGCCTTCCACCTCTACTTGCATGTCTTATGTTTTGAAAAGTTAACAAGAAAAATTATCTTCTCCACCATACATCAAAAAGCAGGAACATGAAATTCTTGAAAAAAATATCAATATATACTATATCAATGAGTTGTTTGCAAATGCCAATGAAACAGCCCACCGGCTTTGTGGCTTTTCATAGATGGGGCTGTCTCAGAGGAGTGTAACATCAGCCCAAGTCTCTCCCTGGCATCCCCTCTCTCCTCTGATTGTTTCTCTAAATCTTTTGCTGTAAGCCTAAAAGCAAAAAAGTTGGTTCCAATTAAGAAAATTAAAGCTATATATTTTTAAACAAAAATAAAAATAACACAGACAACATTTAAACATTTAAAGCACAAGAACAGTGAATGGGCAGACAGTCATATTAACTCTTGACAATCTACCTGATGCAACACATTTCCAGGGTAAATGCATTAGCAGTTCAGTGTTTCTTTAATTTTTGCACAGAAGCATCAATTTTTTTTGTCAGATCACATTTTGTAACACAGTATCAATCTTGCCATACCCATGTTCTAGACGGGCTGTAGGGATTCTGCTGTAATTATGTCAAAAATTGAAATATTTCAAAATGTGATTGACAGCTTGATTACAATAATGCATGTGATTAAATTCAGGGTGTGCTGGTGTAACGAAGGAGGGAATGTCAGTGGTAATTAACTGTATTTTTGTTAAATTTTGTTGAGCATTTCTTGCCCTTAGGTTGGAGTACATTGAAACCAATGAGACACCTAGTGGTAGCATTTTTTCAGAGTTTCTTAGTGCCATTTGAGATTGGGGAAAACCAGTTCTTATGCAAATCATATATTTTGTTACATGTCATGTAAATTTTATGTAGATTAGCATGGTCACGAACACCAAAACTATGCAGTACAGCAGCATGTCAGGAAGGATTCCATGCTATGCTCAAGTATAGAACAGAAGTTCTGTAAGTACATTTTCTTCTCCAGACAGCTACTTCTGTATAATAAAGCTTGCCAGAAGACAGAAAAGTATGAATTGTAATGAATTGCAGTGGTTTATTTTTAATATTCATTGTATTACATCTCCTTCCAGGAGACAGTCTGACTTCTGCCCCTTTTACTTTCTCAAAGAAAGTTTGTATGAGACGACTAATTCACCAAAAACCTATTTATATTAATATAGATCAACTTTTGATATTAAAAAAGGATGAAATATGCTAATTTTCATTAGCTTTTCATTGTTTTTTTTTTCACTGAACAACATGCTCCTCAGACAAAAACTGCTGTCTCCAATCTTATAAAAGATCTTAGGTATTTTAGCTTGTTGTTTAGAAATAAAAATATTACCTAAATGATAAATTTTTAGTGCTCTCTATCATGAAACTGATGGATAAATGCAGAGATGAGAAATTATTATTTCCTAGATTCAAATAACTCAAGGTGCCACACAGTATAACAGACTCAAAACTATGTTCCTTCATGGGTCTGCTGATATCTGCTAACCTTGATATTTTGCCTGCACATCTCTTCTACAAGTTTGACTGTCCTTTCAAATGTGTCCCTTACAACTGCAAAATCCATTCCAGGCCAATATTCTTCCCTCGACCCAGATTTTATTCCCTTTCAACAGCCTCTAACCACTGACTTGTCAGAAACCAGGTTACCTATATTTGTTCTATTTTGGGGAGTGAGGAGACAGGGTAGAACAACTAACAAGGCTTTCGAATTTATTTGGTATTTACTGACTGTAATATCTTTGAACAAGTGTTATGTTTTCCTCTGTATCCGGGTAACATTCAGTAAACTTTGCTTCTTGGCAAGGTCTAGATGGTAAAAATATACAAATAACGTGCAATGTAATATAATAAAGTGAAAGACAAATATATAAAGCTGGCACATTCATTTATTTTCTGTGAAAAGAAATGAAGAGATGGCTAGAGAAAGTAACAAGTACATGGTGATTCTTTATTTTTCCTGACACACAAATACATTTTCAAAAAGTGTGCAGAAAGATGCTATTTTTTCTATCTTCAAGCAAAAGAGTTAATACTGCATTGTTTAAAAATCCACTGTAGAAAACATATGACAGCTTGGTGACCTTGGAAGTGATAGTGATGTCTTTAAGCAGTGGGAAATATGGAACTGTAGATAGGGAGTACATGGCACACAGCTCTCCCTGTTTGCATCAAAAGAGGGTTTTAAAAAATACAACCTCATTCTTTCGTGCATTTTGCTGGAGACTAATCACCTTAAGAAATCACTATTTGATCAGTAAGTCCATAGCTAAGTATAAGCTCACCTCATTCAAGAGATCTTTATCCTCTGAGCTACAAAGAATAGCAAATAGTAAGTTTATAGAATTCTGGTTTCTTATTTAAATAGCATGTAGTGACAACACTACTATTTAGCAGAGAAGTATTTGGAGGTATGCTAATGACCACAAGAAAATTTCAAACCTCCATAATGTGCTTTAATCACCAGCTGGAGATCAAAAGCCACCATGTGATTTTATACAGCATGGGCAGCTTCCAGAACTGCCTTACATGGAAAGACATCAATGGTAAAATTGGTAGATACAGCAAAGCTTTGCAATAAAAGCGTTTTATGTATCTTGTTCAAAGTATTTAAGTGCCTTTTAGATCACTGATTGAACCATAGACATTATAAAGTGGAACCTTTTAATACCAAAATAAATTTGCAGAGTAAAATTCCATTACAGGAAAAAGCATTGCACTGCAACAGGACAGATAATAATTCTTTCACATGTAATGGAATATATGAAATGTTTGATGATAAACAGAAGTTCTTTGCATCGTTACAGTTGGATCCTATGCGCTGCTGTTTGTGTGCATGTGAGTGAATCTACAGTGCAGGATATACAGTGCCCCCAGATAAAATGCATTTGTACCTATAAATATCACTCTAACTGGGATGGGCAAACACACTGCACAGTCAAGACAATTCAGTCATTTAAGCAGCGAAAAACTGCCCATGCATATGAGTTTGGACCTTGACCAAAGAAAACATAGAAATGCTTTAGAAACTCATGAAAGTCCTTTAATTTGGATTAATTTAATGCACTTCAAACAAGCTCTAGTCTTAGAAGCGTCAACTTATTTAAAATTATTTTCTTTAACAGCTTCAAATAATGTGTCTGTTAGCATCACAAAACTGCCAGAAAAAAAGCAAAACTTCCAATGCATCTCACTGAGAAGCTTTTCTTCCACGGAATTTTCATCAATTCTTCTAATACTTCATCCCCTTTCCATTGAATTATTGGGTACTCTGTACACACTGGATCTCTTCTACCCCATATTTCATTCCTGTCTTTAACAATTTAACTACTTGGGGAATGAATACAGAGGATATTTTAAAAGAGCTTCAAGATTTAAAAAGATTTTTCCTGCCCCAGCATCTTAATTTTGAATTTAAGATCTTTTGAAAAGCACAATTAATAATGTCTTTTTAATTCATAATATAGAATTAAGAGTCAAGAAAACCAGGTCTTACTTTGAGATTTGTTACAAATTTCCTTTATCACTTCAAGCTAAAGAAACTTTACACGGTATCTCTGTGTCTGATTCTTCATTTGTAATAAGGGCTAAATATTTATTTGCTGAAGTGATTCTTTATTAAGTTCTTTAGGAACCTGACCCTAACAAAAACCAATATTGTACATTCCTTTGGTGAGGAAAACTTAGATGACTGCCTTATCTCATGGGGAACTTTTTAGACAGATGTGTAGTAACTGCACTGAGCAAATAAATTGTCTCATCAAATGGAGTAAGTATTCAAAACAATAGTTTCTTATTCCCTGCATTCTGAAGGAATTAATAAACAAAAACTTAAATTCCTTCCCAAAAATACAAAAATTAGCCTAACTTGTAAAGACACCTGGAAAGACTGGTAAAACCAGTTTTGTCCCTATCTACCTTTTAACAGCACTCAGACACAATCGGATGTTGTACTGGTCTCCTAAAATACACACAAGCTCTGAGGTTACTGGGCACATCACTTTAAATTCTCTTGAAATGCATATTAATGGATAAACAAGACAACTCTGGCGTGCCCTACTGCTTTTCTCAGAGGATAGTGATTACTCTCTTGAAGTTTAATAAAAGCACATTAGGTGAAAAAAGCCGCAACCTTCATTTAATTTACATAACCTCTTTCCTCTGAGGAAAATAGTGTGAAATGTGAACGGGAGGACAAAAAGAAAGTTAACAGTAAACACATTTTTCCCTTAGTGTAAGTATATTCCCACTGCAGGATAACAAGTGGATATGATGGGAAGTATAATTCCTTGTACACCCCAGCAGGTGCACTGTGGGTGCATGGCAACAAACGGTGCTGAATCAAAAACTTTCTCCTTGGAATGTGATCATACCACTGTTCTTTTTCAGACTGTTTATGGACTCTGACCACAAGGTTTTTATCAAAACCTTTTGTGGTCTAGCCTTTCATGAGGTCTACAATTTGAAGAAAATACCGTGATGATTTTTTGGTACAATAACCTTAATCTCTACTCCAATCTGTGGTCCTCAAACCCCAGTTAGGACAGCTGAGTGTAGTGCAGGTGTACTCTTTTTTCGAGTATCCGTGGTGACGCAGTCTCCCCATTCATTTTATAATTGTCTGCTAATTTTTTTTAAATTATTTTTTGTGTTTTTAAAGCATTGTGTGTAGTATGACATGATGTTTGAGCAATGCATAAGCATTTTTCTTCTCATTTTGCAAAGTAGAAAAATAAAGAAGATTGCAGAAAGAGAACACATGCTGGAATTATAAGACATTTAATTGTATAATTTTTGGAAGAACAGAAATGTGAAGAACAGAAATGTGAAGAACATCATTTACTTTGGAACTTGAATACTACCTTCTATTAAATTAAAATGCGATTCATGTGTAGAAGTGGAATATTTATTAAATTCCTCATTTAATTTTCTCTATCAGCATCTTAAAATGGTTTCATAACCCCAGTAATTCAATACTAAAGAGGAAGGTAATGCAAGTGAAATGCTGTCATGTCTGGTAGTGTTTCTCACTTAGTTCAAACAAACTTTTGGTCTTTCCTATGAACAGTAATACCCTAGAACATTCAGAATAATTCAGATTCTTGAACATCTCTAGTAGTATCTGGTATTTCAGGAATACATTTCTATTGTTCTTAATGTAGCCCAGTTTTTCAAGGTAATCTATGTAAGGACTGTCACGATGAACATATTACAGAATGATAGCTCTTTGTTTGAAAGCTATTTAGTACCTCTCAAACTGCAGCATGTGAATTCGGTGGCCATGAAAACATAATGCCTTTTTAAAGGTTTGAAACACCCAGTAAATTAACAAAACAAAACAATTGTCCTTTTATTTTCCTGCCTCATCCCCTGAATTCCCTGTCTTGCCATGTCTTTCATCCTCTGCACCTGTCTCTCACTTCACAGCTTGGCAGAATCAGGTGCGGACGTGCGGACATTTGTATCTGACAATGAAAGGAGGAGGAATCCCTGCCCCTGGAGGTGTTTAAGGAAAGGCTGGAAATGGCACTTAGTGCCATGGTCTAGTTCACCTGGTGGTGTCCGGTCATAGGTTGAATTTGATGATCTTCTCTAACCTAATTGATTCTGTGGTATCAGCTTGACAAAGGCCTTCTCAAACTTACTACAGCATAAGACACGAAGGTTTCTTGCAACTCTCAAAATCTTTTCACTGAAAGAGCTGTGAAGCATTGGAACAAGCTGCCCAGGGCAGTGATACAGTCACCATTCCTGGAAACGTTCCACAAACATGTGGATGTGGCACTTGGGCATGGTTTTGCGGTGAAAATGGGTCTCAAAATCTTTTCCAACCCAAACGATGCCGTGACGCTAAATAACTTCAGCTCTTGGCCCATCGCGGGCCGCGGTGCCTGCTGGGAAGTGTAGTCCGTGTCCGCCCCTCCTGCGGCCGTTTGCTGCGGCTACGGACTACACTTCCCATCAGGTATCGCGACCAGGGAGAGACGGGGGCGGAGGGCCACGCTCGGCGGACCAATGGGCGCGGGTGATGCTGGGAGGTGGTGCCGGGGCGGGCGGGCCGCTTGGGGCCGCGGGCAGTGCGGGAATTTCGGACCGGGAGGAAGGAGCGGCGCCGGGCCCGCTCCCGCAGGAGGTACTTGGAGCCAGCGGCTGCCTCTGGGGTGCAGTTGTTTGGGTTTTTTTTTTTTTTGAAGGCGAGTTTTGAGGCATTGTTTCGCATCCCCTTCGCCGTGCCGATCGTCCCCGGCTCCTCTGGCGTGTTGCGGGCGGGTTTCCCCGCTTCCCTCGCGGGGGAGGCCGGTGGTACGGCCTGGGCCCGCCCGGGCCTTGTTTCTCCCCAGGGGTAGGGAAGGTGCCTTCCCCTCTCTCTCCTGGCCCAGGCCGTGGCGCTGGAGGCCTCTCCCTGGGCCGGCAGGGAGGGAGAGAACGGGGACAGGTGGGGCAGAGCTCCCTCAGTTTCACCCTTCAGGTCTGGGGACTCCCCCCTTTCCCCGCCTTCCTTCCCGGGCTGTGGGCTCTAAAGCTGCCTTCGGTGGCAGCGCCTAAGTTGTTTTCCTTCGTGTTTGGTTTTTTTTAGCGCTAAGGCGAGGTGGAGGAGGCTGAGTAAAAGCTATACTCTGTACCCCTTAGAGGTTTGTCAACTTCAGGATCATCCCGGTGTGCCATCACCTTGGTTGGGAGGCGTTCCTGAGTTTTGTTTTAAAGTAAACTTTTTTTAAAAAAATACAGGCCTACAGATCACAAAAATATGCGATTTTAGGATCAGGAAAGGGTTGTTGTGTAAGAATTGGGCTAAGCTAGTTTCTGTCATTGATTGTGGTTTTTCTTCACTTCCTATTTCTTGCTATTTAACTTCCTTGTTTAAGACTTCAGGAGTTGCAGGCAGGGTGAACTGTGTTGTTCTCAATTTGTGCTTAAGCACTTCAAAGGCTTTTATTAATTAAAGGGAATCTATGGGCCCTTTTTATGGCTAACAAAAATACAGAAGGTGTTGTGAAGCTTCCTGTAACTTTTCATGTGTCAAAGGGTTTGAGCCTTCCTCTGTAGGAATAAGCTGTCCACTAAATTCTTGGGGGTAACCCCCAAATGAGGTAGGATTCCTGATGAACTTCAGAGCTGTTGATTTTTATACAGTGTGCCAAATAATCAAAAAGCGTTTAAGTGTCTCACGTGTATTAGGTATTTGCAGTCGGTATAGAGGTGAGGCGATTGGGAGTGACATGATTTGGTACCTTACAGTGCTCACTGTTTTTTATTGCAATAACTGAGTGATGTTTAGGATTTTCAGAAGAACCTTAAATAACCTTAAGATGACTTTAAAAGAAGGTAATGTATTTTGAGAAGGCAATTTTAAATTAGTAACACAGTAATTGCTCTTGTAAATGGCTGTTTCCTACCTCTGAACAAGCTGCATTCTGAAATACTGTCATCTTGGTTTGTTTAGGAAAAAAAGGCATTTCCTTACTCCAGTATGGTGCTGTTGTGATTACATGTTTCTCAGTAATTGTGGTCCATCAATGGTATTTATTCATTTTGTCTAAAAGGATATTTTTTTTGTATTTCTTGGGGAGAGAACCTTAGTGCCTCTTCTTCCATAAGTGGCACTTATTAATTGTCGGGTGTCTTAATTGTCAGGAACTTAGATTGAAGAAGTTTTCACAGACGTAACACGATGACAGACCAGTCACAGAATGTCCGATTTATGCGAGAAAGTCTTTGTTTGCGGTCTACTTCACTTGGTGTGACAAGTCACTGACACATCAGTTATTTTTTCTGAGATCCCTCCTATGAAACAGTTCTACAGTATTCAGAAGTCTGAAAGTGTCATGTTCTTTTTTCCCCACTCCTTGAGCAAAAATTTGGTTTTGTTTTCTCCTTGTCTTAATTTTTTTTTTTTATTTCAGGCAGTCGTAGATTTCTTGCTTTGATTAATGAACAATTTTAATGATACATAGATTTCAGGTCGTGCTGGAAATACCTGCTCATCTGGGAGCGCAGGTCACCAGCATGCCTTCTCTGGGTTGACGATGAAAATAGGTCCTACTAAGATGGACAGCTGTAAAAATTACAATTTCTAGAAAATAAAAGAGGAAGAACAAGAAGAAATCATTTTGACTTGACGCACAGCAGAAATACTTCCTTCAAAATAAATTTGTTTTGTATTCATTTCAGAGTTTTGTTGATAATGAATGGCAACAAGAATTGAGAAGTGGCTATTCATATTTATTCTAAGAGTTCAAGTATCGCTCAAGTAGCAACCATTGCAGACAACATTTGTAAAGATAACACCGCTGATATGCAGACAATTTTGCATCAATAGTGCTATCTCAAGTACAGTGTATTCTGTTTCTTCCAAGATGTTTTATTAGGTAGAAGCCTTTGTAGTACTAAGAGGCGAGAGAGTTTAGACAAATAGACTTCTGTTATTCATACTTCTTAGTAGGAAAATCTTTGTTTTTAGCACATTGTAGCGACATAAAATGCTGCTGTTTACAATCACGCACCTTGAAAATTGTTCTTGTCGGGCACCTTAGCTAAGTAGTGTCAGGTCTGGCACTTGAATGATAGTACAGTACTTGACATCCATGGCACTGTTTCCAAGGACTTTAGCATGATTGCAGGAACTAATGAATTAAACTTCACAATACCTGTGGGTAGAGAATACTTCCTTTTGTTGATGACAAGAAGTATTGAAAGGAAAGTTTAAGATTTGCATTCTTTTTGGAGGGGTAGTGGTGGTGAATTTTTAAAGGTGATTTTAGGGAGAAGTAGATGTCTTTATTCCAGTTGTGCAATGTACAGTAGACATCTCTATGACATGTTTGTTGGTGCATAAGTTTCCTGACAAACTCCTCATGTTTACTGTATTATGAGTTGAAAAGCACATAGAAAGACAGAATTTGCACTAAATTTTAATTGTCTTTTTTCATTTTTTATCTTTTTTTTTCTAGTTCTGTATTTTTATGTAAAAAATTTCTGCTGTGTCCAGGTGTCTTTGGTTTCAATTAACAGAAGATATTTGAATGGATTTATCCAAATAAATGTGAAAGCATGTGCAGCCATTGCTTAAATATTTCCTTGGATAACAGCTTTTTTGCAAGAGAGTGAGTGCTTAGTATTGTGCATGGTGCCCATTGCAAGCGATCAGTGTTTGGCACCTATGGCCTACTGATAGTTTGACCAACTTGTAAGTAGGCACAGTGCCATGTTAACAGATGGGTATGAATACAGACAGCCAAGAAACCATGTATGTGTATCTAGTGTATTTGTTAAGGGCAGGATTCCCAGCTGGGGACATTCAAACTTATGTCCATTTTCAATTTTTGCTTTTATGGATAAAGGGAAGTTGTCATTAACAATTTTTTAAAAAAATAAATACCTTCAGGCATACAATTATTGACCATATTAAACAAAATAAGCGGGGGTGTGGAAGGAGAGGGAAGCACCAGCTCTTCCTTTGATACTCTTGAGGAGCTATTTTAAGTAAATTTAATTCCCTTTTAAGTGCGGCTGCTATCGAGTCTCACTGTGAATGTCAAAGATGTGGAGTGTATCAATAGGTTTGTTTCACACGCGTGCTAGCCTTATTGTGAGAGAGGCTACAAATTTTTCTTTTATGGGCAACAATCTGTCCAGCAGTCAAGCACCTAAGTGCGTCTGTCCAAGTCTTGCCCGAATTATTTGTAATGACTCAGAGATCAAAGGGGTGCAGTCCTTCAAGCCCTCTGCATGATTCTTACATTGACAATAAGTTGTTTCTTAGCTTGAGGAGAGTAAGCTCATTTTGGATATGTTTTGGTATCCTTTAGATGACAGTGTGTGTGATCTTGTCCCACATCTGAGTCACTGGGCAATGCTGCTGATTTTTGCACTTTCTTTTTCACTTTATCTGAGTCAGCCTTGGGGCTCCAGACTTCTGGTTTATTTTGTTACCACTTCTAATAATTTCAGTCTGCCCTTTGTTTTAATCCATTTCCTGATTTGGATGTCCTGTGAAGCTGCTTGAAGGTCTGCAGTGATCTTTTTGGCCTGCTCTTGTAAGTGATATCAACATGTAGCCTTTTCTACCACTCTGTTCTTTCTGACACTTTGACACCATTGCTTTCTCACTGGTATGGTCTTATCTGAGCTGACTGGAATTGTCTTTGGTACCTGAAAGTCTCATTTTTCTCCTGAGAAAATCTGGAGGAACAATCTTCCTTCAAGACAGTAAACTATGTATCACTTGAAGATTAAAAAAAAAAAGAAAGACAAAGGGATGTAGAGAGGAGTTTCTTGGAGACAGTGTGGATAATGATGCGGGTAAAGCTAGTCTTAAAAATTTATGTGTAAGATGTGTGTTGATTATAGGGCAGAATGTTACTGTATAGAAGTGTAAATATGGAAAAGTAATGCATAATTAAAACATCTGTTTTGTAATAATGAGGAAGCTTGTGCAATGTAGGTCTTGATAAATACCAGTATTGTCCTGTGATGTGAGTATTCCATAAAAGTGCTTTGTTGAAGTTACTCGTTTAGATATAAGTACGATATTCAGAAGGTATTCAGAGGTGGTTCTATGACACAAAGATACTTCTCAGATTAACAAAGACACTGAAAAAGAAGAACTTTGGCCTGGAATGATGCACCTTCTTTTCTACATTTATTCCTGTATTGAGTGACTGTGATGTCTGGAGACTGCTTGCTGCCAGAGTCCATTGCTGTATGACTAGGCTATTTTAGATGTTCAATGTATAAAGGATGTAATATTTAATATCAAACTTACTTATTTGAAGATATTTGATGCTATGGGAGATTTCTGATTTAGGAGAATGATATAAAATATACTGAAAACAATATAATTGTGACACTTGGCAAAATACAGCAATTGCAATGCACAGTTCAGTCACAGAACTGATGTGATTCTCATTACTGGTCTCTGTAATATGTTCGCTGTCACGATGCTGGTGTCCCCAGCCACCGGGAAGGAATATTTGGATTGCAACCAGCCCAAGCCCATTGTTCTTTCGAAGTTATTTTGCTAGTTACTTAGTTTTTACATGCTTGTGTTGGATTCAGCCTCCTGTTCACTGCCCCCAAGATGGCCTGGCTAATCTGGGGAGGCATTTACACCTCCATCTGATCCACTTAGCAATTCTGAGCTCCACTCAGCTGTCATTTAGCTGCTTTCCTAAAACAAAGGCCACCCACTGGCCCCCTTTGTGTTGAGCTCCTGTGAGTTCCTTTGCATTATTGCCAGAGATCCGTGGGCACATCACCATTCTCCATCTCCACGGAGTGTTTTATCCACTGTTGGGCTTTATTCTGTCACATTCCACCTCGAGGGGTTTGGTCCATCACAGCTGCAGACTTGAGTATTAGTGGACAGAAGAACATTTTCAGGCAACTTGACAGTTATTCTTGACTTTAGTAAGTAAAGAAGTGGTCATGGGCTTCTCTCTTCAGTTGCCAGTTGGGTGACAGTCATTATTTGATGAAGAAAATTTGCTGAAGACACCCAGTTTTGTAGGAGGGGGAGTGCTTTTGGAACAGTTGTCACAGTTATGCAGTTTTCTATTTGGGAAATTAAAAGAAATCCTAGAGGAACATTAGAAATGAAAGAGGAAAACTGATGCTAAATAACTGAGTTTGGCTTAGGGTTATTGTATTGAATGGCTAGACCACTAGGAAAAAGTTATTTTGCTATCCAAAAACTTCCCAAATTGTGTATTAATATTGCTTCCTACTTCCAGCAAAATAATAAAATCCCACCAGTCAGAATGGTATCTTTTAGAAAATAAATGTGACTTGTCTGTATGACATTTATCTGCATAAGGTGATGGGAAAGCTCAGTTTTTTGTAAAACAATTTATGAAGGCCTTTCATGTAAAGAGACCTAGTGCGCTCTTTGCTGTGTCATGGCTGCATATGCAGTAATTTCTTTTGGTGCAGCAAAGTCTGACTCTACTAAAACCTCAAAACACTTGCTCAAAAGGAGGCATTCTGCCAAGAAGGACTTGGAGGTGATGGTGGATGAGAAGCTGTGCATGAGCCATCAAGCAGCTCAGAAAACCAATTGTATCCTGTGCTGCATCCAAAGCAGCAGGGCAAGGGAGGGGGTTCTGCCCCTCTGCCCTGCTCTGGTGAGACTCCACCTGCAGTGCTGCATCCAGCTGTGGGGTCCTTGGTAGAGGAAGGACATGGACCTGTTGGAGCAAGTCCAGAGGAGGGACACAAAGATGATTAGAGGAATTGAACACTTCTATTATGAGAGGCTGAGAGAGTTGGGATTATTCAGCCTGGAGAAGAGAAGTCTCCAGGAAGACCTTTTTGCAGCCTTTCAGTACTTGCAGGGGGCCTGTAAGAAAGACGGGGACAAACTTTTTAGTGGGGTTTTTTGTGATGGGAGAAGGGGTGATTGTTCTCAGCTGAAAAAGAGAAAGTTTAGAATAGATAGAAGTTAGAAATTTTTACGATGGGGCTGGTGAAACAGTAGAACAGGTTGCCCAGGGAGGTTGGTAGATGCCCCATACCTGGAAACATTCAAGTTCAGATTGGATGGGGCTCTGAGCAACTTGATCTGGTTTGAAGATGCCCCTGCTCATTGCAGAAGGACTAGATGACATTGAAAAGGTCCTTTGCAATACACAACATTATATGATTCTATGATTCAGTTTCGCAGAAGAGGCATATTCCAGTGGGCTGTTATTTCTGGAAATACTGCTTATCTGAAACCTGGGGTTGTGAGAAGGAAACAGTAATACTTTCACACTTGGGATCTCAAAATAGGTATTTATGTGCTATTTTTTGTGATGACCTACTCAATGCTGCCCTGTAAACAATAACCAGACTTTCATTTTTTTTTCTTGCAGTTACATAGGAGAAAAAAATAATTAATTGTTTGAATTACTTTTTATTTTTTACAGGTAAGGGGAATTCCTCATATTACTACTGAAGACTTGCAGTTTTTCAATATGCAAGTTTCACTTCAGGAGAACTGATGAGCTTTATTTCATAAGTTTACTTTTTTCTAAGTTTAGACCTGTGATTGGTTGTGATTGATTGAATATGATAGATTCCGAGACTTTTTTAGCATGTATTATACAAGGTCTTGTAATAGGTTTCTCTTGTGAAGATTTTTGCTGTCAAATTTTTTGTGATGCCTGGAAAAATTAGTTGTTTCTCACTTAGAATTCACGCCAATGAAACTGCTTACTGCATTTCTTTTCAAGTATCTTTGTAGTAATAAATTATAACTTAAACAACCCATTCTTTTTTATGCTTTTAACAGATTTCTATGTAAATTAAGCGGGATCAACATGTAACTATGGTTTTTTTCATTTTTTCCTTCCCTTCACTTTCTCTAGGGAAAATGCCAAATAATAAGAAAACTGCTGGAAAAAGAGCCCCTGCAAAGAGGAAACTTGCTGAAGTGTTTGGTCTGGGGGAGGTTCTAGCAGATACATCAAGAAAAGAATGGAAATTAGGTGCCCCTATAGGGCAGGGAGGCTTTGGACGCCTATACCTTGGTAAGTGTAGCTATCTTTGATAATGCTTTAAAATGGAGAGTAAGATGTTTATCCCTATTCAAAACAATGAAAAGTTGACCCTAAGTTAGAAATATGAAGTGTCTTCACGTGATCTTTTTTACTAAAACCGTAGCTTGGGTCATAGTGTTGGAAAAAAAATGACAGAATAAATACTAGTTTTATGAGTTTCCAGTGGTAGTTAATGCTTTTTAAAAATCAAAATCTTTATTACTTTTTAGCCATGGAAAGGATAGTTTAGTACTTATTTAAATTTGAATTTTGGTCTGGCTGAAAGACTGGATTTTTGCATGAATGTCTTTATAATGATGAATTCTGAACTGAAACTGTCAGTGCATATCTGAAGGCTACTGGTCAGCCAGTATTTGGACTGGTTTTGACTTTGGTATTGCATTTACTTTTCCATTGCCTTGTGAACTTCTGGCATGCTATATTTTTTTTTTAATGTAACCAATGCTAAAAACACAAATCAAAGAGTTGAACATTACAATTTAAAGCCTCACTTCAGGTCTTGTTTTGCAATGCTCTTACAAGGAAAACTTTTTAAAGTGAATAGTGTTCCGTACTTAGTATCTCTTTTACTTGGACAGATGAACAGATAAGAGAGATCTTGAGACTTTTCTGCTTGACTGCCCCTGGTCATTTTTCAAACAGTTTTGAAGGGATGAAAGTTAATGTGATCATTATAATATGGTCTTCCTCATCTTGGGGAAAAGGTTGCACTGGATTCATACTGAGTTGGAAAACAAGAAAAAAATCTGTCCTGCTTTTAAAATGAACAGACTGCAGCATAAGTGGGTTAAGGAGAAAAACAGGACCAGTGGGTGGCTTTTTGCCAGAGAAGCTTTCAACTACTTACTCAGCCTCGCTCAATGAGCTATTAAATTTACTGGAGTTCCAACTCTCTTGAATTCCTGCTTGGTTCAAGCCAAAGCTTGCTCTCTGCTTCCCCATCATTTGCACAATGCTGTGACCCTGACTGTTCCTATACTTTACACTTGCCTAACTTGATGTTCTTCATATCTGTGTCTTTTGTCACAAATACCAACAACTTAGTAGCAACAGAAAGCCACTTTTGGATACGTGACATGGCAACATGAAATTTATGTTTCTTCTTTATGTCCACCAATGTGTATGTTTATAACAGCCCTAGAAAGCAAAAGAAATACTATTGAGTAGGAAAAAGTTACTGGACGATAAAAAAGAACTCATTCATTTAGTAAACTGCCTGTATTCCTCAAACAGAAGGGAGAATGTAAGAATGCAATATCCATATACAGTAGCCTTCACATATAGAGAGAGTGATTTTCTTACCAAAGGCTAAGGTACTGGTCTATGTTCTTGTCAGTACTTAGTTACTTTGTTGTATGTTTGTCCATCCTGCATAGCGAGTGTATGCTTTGTGACAGTTTCCTTTCCTATTACTAATAAAAGCTTCCTTTTTAACAGCTGATATTAATTCTTCAAAGGCGGTTGGCAGTGATGCCCCTTATGTTGCAAAAGTGGTAAGAGAGCATTTGAATCTTTACTTTACAACTTGAAAATATTTGTTCTAGAATAGAATGTATAATTTAAAACATCTTCTGAAAATAATGCAATTGCAAAGTACTGTTTAAAATAAAAGTGTGAGGATACAGAGGAGTGCTGCTGAGAATTGGGGCTATTGTGTATGAGGTACATCATTATGGAACATCAGTGCAATTGAAAAAGATCCATGAGATGGATCAGATTCCCTTTCATTTGCTTCCTATAAACAGCACAGATATCACCAAGTGGATGAAACCTGTCTAGCTTTTGGAGAATTTCTGTGATTCAGCAGTGAGTCTGTGAACTGTTGCTCACCACTGGATGTTGGTAAACTGACAGATGGCTCGTGACTAGAAACAGCAAAACTTTGGTTCTTGAGGTCTCCACAAAGTCCTTTAAATGTTTTTTCATAAACCACATATGTGTTCTAATTGCTATTGAATTAAAATAGCATTGACACAATTTTTTTAACTTAATGATTGGAGAGAAGAAAAAGCATTGTTGATGGCTCATTTTTAGCTGATTGTAGCAAATCAGCAAATTCTTTCTATTACTTGAAATTATCTTATGATTTTAGTCTAAAAAAAGAGTTATTTACTTGGATTTGGCTATTTCTCTTCCTAAGGTATAAAGTATTTTTTCTTAAATTTTGCCAGAGTATTTTGTATAGATCTGGTAAGATCTTGCGAAGTCTTAGTAAAAAACCAGGGAGTATGGGAATAGCCATAGGAGATCCAGACTCTTCATTATCTTGGTGGCACTTCTACTCCTGCAATAAAAGTAAATACCAGAAAACTGTACAAGAACTTCATAGTGTAAAAGATTAGTTTTTCAGCGCAGTTCACAACTGCACTGTTTTAACATTTTATTTATTAAACTACATAATGGTACTGAAATGTCTTGCTGCAGTAGCTACCCACTTTATATATATGTTAGTGCTTTTAACATTTGTTCCTGAAACTATAAGGTTAGGTTAAATTAGAGTAAAATACATTTTTGTTAATATGTGCCTTTAATCTTGGTATTTACATCTGCTGACTAAAGGGAAATTTTAGAATACTGGTTTTGATACTGTTCCACCCCAAAGTACAGTTTGTGATGACCCTCCCTCCGAAGTGTTGTCTCTTGCTGAAAAAAGCAGTGCTTGCTGTGCAAATATCAGGCTGCCACACTTTCAACATCAGCCTGCTCCTGCTGCCTTAGGTGTTTGTGTGCAGGAATTGCAGACAGACCAGGAGCCCCAGCCTGCAGTTGTGTGGTGGCAACCTGTGTTAGTATGTTCAGCCTGTACTGTTGAGGATGGGGTGTCCGTTGTACTGGAGCTGTGGCCTGTTTTAGAGGCACATACAGACATTGAGATCAGCAGCAGTGGTTTGCCTGTGAGAGGCAGTGGCTTCTAATTACTGGCTCCTGCTGAGTTTGGACTGATCAGGAAGCAGAGCACCATTTAACTTTCATGGAAGAATCTGGTTTGACTTGCTGTGAAAATCATCAGATATTCATTACTTTATGCTGTGTGTAATTGCTGTCCCCCTCTTTTCCTGAGTTTGAAACGCGTCCATCTGTTTCTCTCCACTTTGGGCTCTGAGTAGAAGAGTTGCCCCAACTTTTGGGTTGCTCCTATGCTGGATTCACTTTGCTGCAGCATTTTGTAAATACCTCCATTGCTAATATCCCAGATGACTACTCACTTTTAATTTGCCTTTCATAATTTTGTCTTTATGGCAATAAAGAGTAGCCCCAGTCTTTGTGCTAGCCTCACAAATGACCCATAACATACTATGTCTCTACCATCTAGTAGAACCCAGCTACAGATAAGAGCCCATTTTCTGATGCCTGGGTGGTTGCTAGTTTTTCCATCAGCTGAAGCAAAGTGGTTAACAGCTTTGAACAATTATTAGTGTTTAACAAAATATGTGCTTCTGTAAGTAATGTTCTTCAAATTAAGCTATTAAAGCAGGATGGAAATTGGCTTAGTCTTTGACATATCCTCATAGTATTGATGTCTGAGCAGTATGAAATGAATCACAGTTTTTATTAAAAAAAAAAAAGCTTTTTAACATGTGGACCTTTCAGATGTCATTGTTCAGGAGTGGATGCACATCTTAATTACACTTCATTACATTGCTGACTGAAAAAGATCAGAATTCTTAAAACACTACTTGAAATTTGTTGGGTTTTGACATGTACTCTATAATCAATCTTTCATTATGTTATCTTCTTGAATAAGACTTTAATTTCAGTTTTATAAGTCATGTATTTAGAATAACCCTGGGCATAAAGCTGTAGAAATTTGTGTTTGCACTCCTTCTGGATTATTATGGCAAATATTGGACATTGTGTAAGCTTTTTTAGTGTCACATATGCATTTATTTATCTGTAGGTAGAATTAATGGTGTTGTGGGAAAACACCTTCATAGTTAACGTTAAGATCTGGTTTATGGTTAAATCATTTATCCATTCTCCAAGTATGAAAAGATGGCAGATTTTTCTTTCTGACCAGAGGAAGATACATCTCTTTTTCAGCGCTGACACATAAATTTTTGTGGAATAATTTATTTATAGATAAATATTGTATGAATTTTTAACACCTAATTTTTTGCTGTATTTTAGTAGGAAAACAACATTGTTGAAACCTGTGTAAATTGAATGAAAATTGTATATAAGAATTCATATTCTAATAAGTTAGGGTATTAATAGATTATGTTACACAGGATTAAGTGAATAGGTCAAGTAATGTGTGTTCGAGATAACTGCAATAGAAGAATTTAGCTATTTAACCCTTCTCCTCTGCATATATAATCTCAGTATTGCTAATTTGTTGTACATTGTGGATAAATAAACTAACTGTGAAAGTAAATGTATGTCGCTAGTGAGCAGAGACCAAGGAGGAAAGCTACATGGACGATTTAGGGTGAGAAGAAACCGACACTTTATTAATTTATAAATTCACTTATATACCTTAGCACGCTGGACTGACGTAAGGTTATTGGTTCTCTGACCAACCACCCCCCAGAGGGATTGGCTGAACCCAACAACACTTGCTTCAGATATTTTCTCCCTGGTATCATAACAATACCATAGTTTACAAAATCTCTCAACTGTTTTCCCATAGCGTCCGTGAGAAAGCAAGGCTTTCACACAGACACTGTCAGAAAACTGAGAAGTCTCCCTGCACCGAGGCCTTCAGCATTCACAAATGTGCGGGTACCAAAGTTTGTCTGTGTTGATCAGTTGATCTGACTGTCTTTGGTTTTGTTATTTTTTTCTGGTTCCTTCTCACAAGGAGATGCCAGAAAGCTGTCTTGGCTCCATTGTTTATCAGGGCAGTGCTGCTGAGAAAGTGAGGTGGAGATAGGCAGTAGCTTTGTAATCAAATGTCCAGGCCTAGGAGTGGTGCCCCGCTGGTGGTATCTGCTCCCAGCGTGTCCCCTGTTCCCGCCGTGCCTCCGAGCCCGCACATCAGCGCACCAAAGCCCGTGGTCAGGGGCGCGTTAGAGCTCTGCATTGCTCTGGTGAGATTGAACAGCAGCGAGCCTCTCTTAGCTCAGTGCTACAGTCTGGCCTTCAGCAATTTGCTGGATCACTACATCTGCATTTAAAAGTTAAGATTAAACATGTTTAAGATTGATGTGTATCTAATGTCATGTGATTGTATTATTCCTGAGTTTCTTTGCCAGTAATTGCATACATTTGGTTATTTTTTAAGTGTAGGATATTCCAAAACAGGTATTTTCACAGAGATAGAATGAATTTGGATGTATATGATTAACTAGACAAAAATATATTGCTTAAGCACATCTCAAAATCAATCACTCAAAAATTACAAGAATTGAGAGCACGTTTTATTTTCTTTCTTCTTTACCAAGTTCTGGAAATGTAGAGTCAAGATACTTGCCCATCTGTTGTTCTTGCAGTATTTCAAGGCTTTGGTGTTTTCATAGGAATTTCTCTCTTGAACTTTACTTGTAATACATGGTTCCCATAGATTTGTCCCTTGAAAATGGAACTGAAATGTATTAAATACTAGGTAGACTCTGAAATCGAAATAGGTGTAGTTCTTATAATTTAGAGAAATTTTGAAATCCTCTGTTATTTTTATCTTGGTCAACTACTGTATAAGGGAACAAAATGCCTTATGTTCAACAAGAATTTAACTTTTGTTAAGGTTTTTTCATTGAATCATTTCAGGTGTTATTTTAAGATCACTAAAGGCTGCTACAACTGATGCAATTCATCTGTAATCTGGAAAATCTGGGATAATGTTTAATGTTCTCTGCTGAACTTCTGCCAATAATTGTTAATATTTCTATACATTTCAGTTAAATTCTTGTTCTTTAGTCTTTTGTTATAGGGCAGTATTCTCTGATATCCTTAATGTCAAGCTGTTTATAATAAAAAATAGCTTTTAGAGCTAAATTTCTTTTCTAAAAACAAGATATTCTGTTGAGTTTATCAGCATCAGGTAGAGCATTTCAGGGAGAATATGTGTTTATAGGGTGGATGTTACATTTTGTGAGCTTTTAATAATTATTAGGCATTAACACAGCAGTTTTTAACGAATTTTAAATTGTCTTAAAGGAGCCCAGCCAGAATGGACCTCTTTTTACTGAGTTAAAGTTCTACATGCGAGCTGCTAAGCCAGATGAAAGTAAGCAGTCTATTAAAATGTTTTTAATGAACTACAAGTATTTAGGAAAACAGAACCTGTAGAAGTAAGGTTGAACTTTGAGAATCTCTTTAGGGTATTTTCAAAATTATTTTTAAATTATTGAAATCTAATTCATATATATATAGTAAATTAGAGGGTTTTGGTAAGAAGTTCTTTGTAGTTCTGTTGGTGGTATTGTCTAAATTTAAACTTGAGTTGCATCTCTATCCCTACAATGGATATGTGACTAATTTTACTGTATACTTTGCATACGTATTTCCATGAAAGAAGTGCCTCAGAGGTATGCAGAAACAGTAAGCGATGTGACTACTCCCTTTTTATGTAAGTCTCTACTCATGCAAATTCATGAACTTAACTTTATTTGTGTTTTCAGTTCAGAAGTGGACTAAGTCCCATAAACTGAAATATATAGGTGTACCAAGATATTGGGGTTCTGGCTTGCATGAAAGAAATGGAAACAGGTGAATATATCTTTTATTGACATATGTTGGAATTTATTTCATCCACAAGCATTCTTTCTTTTAGCCTAAGTTACTTTATAAGGTGTATTTTCTGTTTATCTTCATGTTGTTCGCTTCTACAAATTTTCATGTTCATGGTGGGGTGTGTTTAGGGACTATATAAATCAATACATTTTATCTGTATTCGGTTTGTTACTCCTATTTGTGTTTGTTACAGTCTTTATAATTTTTGTGAACATTGCTGTAATACAATGATGCTATTTATGTATATGTGGTTTAGAAGATTTTTATTTTTTAATTAAAGTCAATTTCTAATGTACACGTCCTGGAATAATATGACTACCTTCAAAGTTTTTCTTGTTGTATGCACTTAAAGAGTATTTTCACTCACAAATATTAAGGACTTAGTACTCTCTCAAACCTGTTCTGTTTTCCCTAGGGATAGGGCTTTTTTTTTTTTTTTGCTTAATCTGTGTGCTAGAATAATTGCTAGTCCCATGTTAAATTTGTTTTAAGTCTAGGGATACTTTTTAGTATTGTTCCATGCCAGGAAAGCTTTTTGTTACTTGGTCTTTAATGTTAATGCCTGTTTATGTAATAGTCCTTGTTTCCTAGTGGCCGTTCTCTAAACAGCTGTGCTGCAAAGGAGTTTTAGTAATTCTCTGGCAGCTTACAGTAGGTCAGGCTTCTTTGTGTGGCTGACTGCATAGGGCAGTCGGTGTGTATGCCTTAGTATGTCAGAAGTATCAGTGTTTCAGTAGGTCCTCAACTGTAAAACTAACCTACTGTAAAGACAACATTCATTTTGAGAGGCAAAAGTAAATGTAGCATTTTTTTTATCCCACAAATAAAAGTGACTTTGCATTCAGTGTTTAGTGCATAAATTTCTTTAATATAGCCACTATGAACTTTTGTAGTTCTAGAACAAGTTTGTCCATAGCAGTGAATATCGGAACACCTTCAGCAAGTGAGAGGTTTTTGTTGTTAACATTAGGTCAAAAAAAGTTTGCAGTACATTTCAGTGAAGGACCATTGTAAGTGAACATGTTAAGTCATTTACAAAAACTAAGAAATGTATTTTTGTAAGTAGATGATGCTTGGTTTTGCCTATAGTGAGTTACAATAGGGATGTTTTCCTCTGTGAGTACTTGTTATTGTGTTGCATAACTAGAATAAAGAGCAGTTCTTTTGATGGATGAGCATTTGAGTAGCTGATACAAAAAAGGTAAGAATTGATGTACAGCGTTAAAAAAAAGTCACGTATTTCCCACAGTTTCTTTTGAGAGAGACATATTCAATCACTAGTTAGTACAGTTAACACAGATAAAATAGTTTACTAAGTACAATTCAGTAACTTTGCTGGTTTTTTGGGTTTTTTTGGTTTTGTCGTTGCGTTTAGCTATCGATTTATGATAATGGACCGATTTGGCAGAGATCTTCAGAAGATTTATGAAGAGAATGCAAAGCAGTTTCCCCATAAAACTGTACTACAATTAGGCCTGAGAATAGTAAGTTTAAAAAATACATTTTATTTTCTCAATCTGTCTTCCCTGTGTAAGTCTCTCAGTTCAGTCCCACTTTTGTCCCGAGTCCAGGTCCTCTGGTGGGCGGACCTCGGTACTGCATTTACATGACTTTTGTTTTGTTAGCTTGATATTCTGGAATATGTCCATGAGCATGAATATGTGCATGGAGACATCAAGGCCGCAAACCTCCTTCTGAGTTACAAGAACCCTAATCAGGTATTTATAATGCATTTTACTCCTCATGTTTTAAACCTTCTGTTTGACAACAATGAAAGTGCTTTGAACCTGTGAAATCTAGCAGAAGCTCATTTTTAAGAATGTATATGGTAACATTATTTCTGCTTGACATTTATATCCAGTTAATATTCTATGATTTTTTAATGCATTTTGCTGGACAGTTATCAATTGACTATTTGGCCTAAATAGTATTCTAGAGAAATTCTCGAGATTAAAAAAAAATTGACTCACAAATAGGTATTTGCAGGTGGAAGCCTAAAATTATATAGCACACTGGTAAATTATGTTTGCCTGTCTGCATTGTTACCTCATTGCTTTGTTCAAGAAATCCATCAGATAAGTGTTCTGTTACTTGGAAAAATTGGTCTTTAAAGTGTTGATTGTTCCACTTGATTTGCGGAAGTCTTTCATTTTTCTGCATTTTTAACTCTCTTTACCATTCAAACAATGCATATTAGAGTTGCAGAATTATGTATGTGTTCTTGCCCAAATGTTTTAGCTTGTGAAAGATGTAAAATAATTTCAGTTCTCTCAGAGTAACTGTTGTTAGTGAGTAGTAGTAGTATGTAGTATTGTTCAAATGGGTCAACTGACTTCAAAGAGGGTAGCACAGTGAGTGTATTTATAACTCTATGGACATTACTTCTTTTTTTGCTTGTTAGCTGGTTTGGTTTTTTTGGTATTTTTTTAAATTTAATTTTATTGGTAATAATTATTGTACTGTACTTGCCTTCTGTAGCAGCAGGAAATGACTTCCAGATCAGACTGCTTTATGGAAAACAATAAAACCTATCTGACATTGTTTTCAAATCATATGAGTTAAGATTTATAAAGTATGGAGAATCATTCAAAGTTGAACAACTTACCATTCTTAATACTTTCAAGGAAGTTATGAGAATAATTGGGAGTTGCATTTATCATTTGCCTAGTTTTTGTATTTATAGTTCTTTAACCTTAGAATTCTTTGTGGAAATTACTAGGTGTACTTGGTGGATTATGGACTTGCCTACCGATACTGTCCTGAAGGAGTTCACAAAGCATATAAAGAAGATCCTAAAAGGTGCCATGATGGAACTATTGAATATACCAGTATTGATGCACACAAGGGTGTGGGTAAGGATGTAAAACTCAGCAACAGGCATTTGTGTATCCCTTTTTATAGATAAGATGTTACAAAACTCAGTGCAGCAAATAAATGAATCAGGTTTCTGATTCTAAACAAATGTTTTTCCTCTTATTTTTTGGTTCTTTATGTGCTATGCTGGCATTTTTCTTTTTTTTCATTTACTGACTTTTACTAATTGTATTTTTAATGTAACTTTCTTAACTAAAGCTCCTTAATTTATAAAGACTGTTGAGAGATTCAGCATATTGCTTCATATTGACCAAGTAGAAATGGAATAGTGCTTGTGAGATCTTGATGGAAAAATAAGTCCTGGTTTTAGGAGAAAAATAGTTGCTGTTATCAATGTGAAAATATTCTTTATTTTAACTCAATAAACTTCATTTAGTTAATTAATTATGCCTATAGTTACTGAACATCAAAATGCCAGAAGTGAGAAAAGGTTTAATATGGAAAGGACAGGTCTATATCTGATTAATCATTGAGGATTTATAGTGACTATCAACTTCATTTTCTTAATTCTTAAATTTTGCTTTATTAGCATAAGAATGTGTTCTGCAAAAATAACAGTTGTTGAAAATTATTGTTTGCTTGAGGGTACTTAAAGCTGGACATAACCAAAGATGACTTGATCTGCCGATGTATACTTCTAGTGTAGTCTGTGGTCGATGTACGTGTGGGTTGTTTTGGTGGAGTTTTTTTTGTGGTTGCTTATTTCTGGGTGGGGTTTTTTTTTGTGAAGGCTTAGGGATCTGATCTCGTACTGTCCTCTGTTCAGTTTCCAGGCCACATAAAATAGTTCAGCATTGTGGAATATTTTTTGGGGAGGTGGGGTTTTAGCACTTCTACCTTTTTATAGAAGAAGGGAAGTAAAAACTATTTTGAACAGAAAGTCAATCACTTCACTAACTTGTTCTATTTTTTCCTCAACCTGAGTACTTAAAAAGCTTCCCAAATTGGGATAACTGCAGCATGTCATGTCTTTGAATAGGAGAGATTGATGAAGGACTTGAAAATGAAGTTATCCTTCCAGATGTAGGAACAATATTTTTTCCTTCCTAGCTTTCATGCTAAAGTAAAGATATAAGTAACAGATATGGTAGTGTTACATTGTTAGCACTGTCTTAACATATTTATAAATTTTTACTGTTGTTAAACTGTGTGTGCTTTATTAGCTGGTGTTATGGTTGGTTTATTCATGTGTGTATTTATATTTAGCACCATCGAGACGTGGTGATCTGGAGATCTTGGGTTACTGTATGATTCATTGGCTTAGTGGCCATCTACCATGGGAAGATAATTTGAAAGATCCAAATTTTGTCAGAGACTCAAAAATCAGGTGAGAAACGACGTGTGTTCTCTCTTTTGAAAATGAAAATGTCTTTCCATAGAAATGCCTTGTACTTTCAATATGTTCCCTCTTGGTGAGTAGCTATTGCTTTGTATACCCCCATCTTCACTTGTACTTCACTTGTACTGTTCTGCTGTCTTCTTTTGTGTATGTGAAATGTTTATTTTTCCACTGCAGTATTGTCACTTTAGAATTGCCATAGTGAAGCCAAAAGCACTCTTAGCAGGATGCAGGTGACCATCAGTCGTGCTTTACAGGAAGAGAAGTGTGGAGTATGAGTCCCTTTAACACCATGCTCTGATGCATGTGGCAGAAATGAAGGCTAAAGGGGAATCTTAAATGTCTTTGAGCATCATTCCAGCTAGAGCACTACCATTATGGGATTCTAAAATTATTTTTCATTTTGTCCCTCAGCCTCAATGTTAACATGCCTTCCCCTCAGCCCAGATCAACCATCTCTCATCAGATATTTTATATGAAGAGAGCTGTCCCAGCACAGCAGTTACTATCTCATTAACAAGTATTTGTTATTTGGCTTCCTTAGCATTGGTATGTGAGAGTTTAAAATGGACCAGTTCTTTTTCTTCAGTCTTCTACTTGCATTTACAAGAATCACCAACTGTTTCAGGTAGCCCATCTGGCATTCATCAGGTTCTCAAGTGTGCTGCACACCTACAAATGGCCATACTAAGTCATACCAGAGGTTTATGTAGTAGTGTTTCTTGTATCTGACAGTGGCCCAAACTGGGTACTTAAATAGTTTATCAGAAGAGGACAAGATAGAAAGTTCAAAAGAAACAGTAGTTTTGACTAATTTTGTTTTTCAGATGTAGAGATAATATTTCCATTTTGATGGACAAATGCTTTCCTGGGAAAAACAAACCAGGTAAGAGGAGCTATTTTAAAATACTTGTTTGCTGAACTTTGTACCGATTTTAATTCTTCCTTTCAATCAGAAACAACAAAGTGGCATGAATTAGATTGTTGCTTAAGAGAAGTTTAGACTTCCTTTTGGCTGCAGTTTTATGCACTACAGACACTGTATTGCTTCTGGTTAAGGACAGTACTAATTTCAAAGATGAGATGTGTAAATTGATTTTTCACAACTGAATTTTAGGTATGGAAATTTAGTAAGTAATGCAAACTTGAAGTATAGGTTGTTCTGTTTTGCAGTGGTGATTTGCTGAGTACCTTATTTGTTTTTAACCGACTCTATTAGAAATACACTTTCTTGGGATCTTAATATTTAGTTATTTCCAGCTATTTCTGGTGATCAGAAGAATTTTCTCTGTCAACTGTGACTTGTCTGTTTTTTCAGTGATCTACTGTTTCATGTATTATTTAGTATATGTTTCAGTCTTGAACTGATGAAGTTCTGAGATAACATTGAATTTCCTTTTCCACATTTTTAAATATAGACATAAGAAATACCATGTAAATAAGCATTCATTGGTGAAGATTAGCCTATTACATTTTTTTACGACTGACTGTTTTCTTCATTGCAATAAACATGTAAAAAACAGTGATGCTGTCATCACTGGGTAATGAACCTTGGTATAATTTTTTTCTAAAATGTGTTGTAGTAAAAACATAATTATTGTAAGTTTATAAATAACCGTTTCAAAAATAGCATGAGTAGTGCATGCATAATTTCTGTCTCTTTTGTAGTAAAAGTGAATGATTAAAATGTTTTCAAATATAAATTAATTGGAGGTGCCATTTCTTTAGATGAAATAGCCAAATATATGGAAAAGGTGAAGCTACTGAGCTATGAAGAGAAACCTGTTTATCAGCATTTCCGAGAAATACTTCTGCAAGGTCTCAAGGCCATTGGGCAAAAAGAGGATGGCGTGCTTGACTTTGGCTTGGCAGAGAATGGAGACTTTCAAAGAAATCCCGTGCAAAAGGTTTTACTCTAAAAATTCATGTCAGCTTTTATTGCATTTTGTTGAGCTAAGTAAGAGTGGTGTTGGAAGTAGGTGTCATAATTTCATCCAGCAACAAATAATTAAATAGTGATTTGTTTAAGTCCTGGTTGCACACGTTATTTCTTTAATTCAGCTTCACTAATTGTTAATAAAACTTAATATAGAATGATGTTTATAGAGGTACTTTCATAGTAGATAGTACTTTGGATAACAAAATTTGTATACCTAGATATAATGACATTTGAACAGATGAACATTTGGTTAATTTACTTATTTCTTTAATTTGGTAAAACTCCAGATGGATCAAAGTACATGTAAGGTAAAATTAGTCTAGTTTTTGTTTCATATTAGTTTCATTTCCATGCCTAGTTCAAAGCTTAGTTTTAAGTATATATCTTTATGCCAAGTATTTGATTCTGGAATTCACATACTGATTTCACTGTGATCTAATATGTTATTTTTGAGTCTTAACTGTATTGGTAGGCTAGGGGTATTTTTTTCCTTGTATTTAAGAAGCCTTAAACTCTGGATTTGAATTTCCATTTGAATATGGCATTAAGAACTTTTTAAGCTTTAGGGAAGGTGTATGTTAAAACAGCTTATAACCATAAAAAAGTGGTCACGTAATGGGACAATAATTATTATCTTACACTTCAAACTGCATTTATTACTTCTTTGTTTACATTTGTTTGTAGCAGGTGGGCAGTTTATTGGTTCCTTTAGCATGAGCCGGGGAACTGAGAATTATAATACAGGATAATAGTCCAAGTATGTTGCCTGCTTACTGACATGATCAGCAGTGTGTTAAAGATGGGGGAAAAAGCAGGAAAGAAAAAAACCTGTGGGATTCTGAAGTCTTCTGAAGATATACGTCCAGCTTTTCTTTAGTTCTTTTTGCCCAGTAAATAGTATTTTGGCTAAAATCATACAGCTGTGATCTCTGTACTAATATTTTCTGTTGAACTGAGTGTAAAGGTCTCTCCAAAAGGAGAGTTGGATAGCATAACTTTGGTTCCCCTTGTGGTTTGATATGGCTTGAGACCTGTATTTTGGGGAAAAAAATAATCTGGTTTTAATGGTTGGCTGGTTTCTTTGCTGAATAAGTTGGCCTGCTGCAGAGCCAACATCTGTGACCTTTAATGTCCTTGTCCAGCAGAGATGTCTGGTGCACATTTTCAATGGAATAAAAACTTCAAAAATCTTATCTTTTTAGCCTATATTAGTCAAGACCACTCCCAAAGGGATGGGATAATACTTTTCCATAGGTTCTTACCTCCTGCCACCAAATAGAAGTAAGCCTTTTCATTGTTTTTTTTTTTTTTAATATATTTTGAGAACCATATATATGGTTAGCTTGCTCAGTTGTCACAAATATGTTCAAGCACTTAGATGAAAAAGGGAGTGCTACCGCCCTCCTTGAGTAAGCATTTTCAGCTGTCTGCTTCATATTTCAGTGGACTTAATGCTACTTCATGCCAGCTACTGCTGGAGTGTCTGGATAGAATAAGATTGATGGACATCAGGTTAACGTAACCCTCTTGCTTTTGTCCAAACACCAGGACAGATGACTCTTCCTTCTATACTGGATTTTGTAGGCCTCGTAGCAGCTGCAGTATAGGCTAGGGTAGAAGATGATTTAGTGTTTTAAAGATAAGCTCCAAATTCCAAACTTCATTAAAAACTACTCTCCATAAAGATAATTTGCCACTGATCAGTAGCATTTTGCCTCTGAAAGCCAGGATCACACGTGCTGAATTTTGTTTGGCATGCTTAATGCCTAATTTGAAAAAGAAAAATGCAGTCTGGCATCCATCCTTGAGAAGATTGTGACCTCTAACACGAAATATCTATGACATTTTGGCTCTACTGATCTTTTAATCACAACAGGTCTTAACACACCTATTCTTCATTTCTTTTGGTGCAATCTACCATAATATTTTCTTAAAACAGTGTTGTTTGACGTTCTGAAGCTATGCTGTTTCATAGCTAGGAGATATTTCTAGCTTCTGTGTAAATACATTCTTAGAATGTAGGATTCTCCTGTGCTGTCAGCTAATTGAGCTATGGTGGGCATTCTGTGTTACATATAAGCATGATTGTTCTGAAATCTCAATCATTCTCCAGTATTGGTATCTGGGTAAAAGTCACAGATGTCTGCTATATTAAAAGTTAGCATTTTTTTTTCTATATCATGGCTCAAGTTTCCCCAGATGTATAAGTAAATGAAACACAGTCCACAGCTGTGCTCGAGGTTTTTTTCTTTTTTTTTTTTTTGTGTAGTAAACCCATCTTGGTTTGTGAGTGTGGTATTCTATAATAGTTCTAGCCAAAGAAGAAGCTAGCAGTACCATGTGTTGAAGGAATTATTTCAAGCTCTTGACTAAATTATTTAGCACAAGGACCACATCTTACTGTTGTTCAGTGCCGAAGAGTTGCTCAGTAGTATTTGGAGTCAAGTAGCCTGGAAAAATGCAGGTCTTAGTGATTTGTGGTTCCTTCTAATGTTCAGGTTCAGATGTGCAGGTGTTGCTTTTGTCAGATGAATGCTGCCTGATTTCTACTGCTATGTAATTCACCTGCATCAAGATTAAGGAGCCACTTTTTATTAAATAAGCTTGGAAACAAGATAAATGTATTTTGCTTTTGTGTAACATGTATTGAATATCTGTTTTTCTGATGAGCGTTTAAAATGTTTCCTAGTACAATTGGGAGGAATGCATTATCTCTCATATAGAAGCAGTACAGTGCTGAAATAGTCCTCCTTAATTTTGGTCAGAATGAACAAAAGTGTCTGTGTTTATTCCTGCCTAATGCATCACAAATCTGCTGACATGCTAACCTTGGAGTCTTGGCTGGCGGTAATCAGGCCTGTGCACCGGCAGGAAAGATGTACCTAATGCACTCCATCAGTGCAGTTTGCATATGGAAGTTCTCACAGGGGAGCTGCCCTGTGCCAGCTGAGGGTTACCTGCCCACTGCAGTTATTGTATGTAATTATCGAACCAATCTGTTCAGCCCAGCAGGGTTTAGATGGTAATCATGAAGCAACACTTTGGAAAGGAAAGATGTAATGCACTCTCCCCTTCTCTCGTGAGCTGTGTGAAGTTGTAGCCACTTTTAAAGCTGTATTAGTAAAGCTCTAGTCTCACACAATTAAAAAATAAAAAAATAAAGAAAAAGGAAAGGTAAAACTCCTCCAGTGTTCAATGCTTTTCATGTATGCTTGATGCAGGTCAGTTCATCCTCTGCAAAAATCATGGCTTAAAACAGTAATTTTCCATAACCACTTCAGGAATACTTTGCAATAGTAAGATTAATTGTAATACACAGATAGTAAGAGTTCTATCCATTTAGAGGTTTTAAGATAATGTACCTTGAATACAGTTCAGATTTCCCAAATACCTTTCTTTGGAACAGAACCCATCGTTGCTATTTAAAAAAATGTACTGTCAGTGGGTATTAGCTACTTTTAAGCTATGCAAAGAAAGCCTTAAGAAGCAAGAATCCAGAAGAACTTGAATTTAATGTGGTGTGATTGCTTTAGAGAAACCAAATTAATAGGAACTTAGGATAAAATGTTTTTATGTGTTAAGTTTTTCAGCTTGCTCCTTTTGTGACAGTTATTCAATGTAAATTAAAAAACATCCCAGGTTATGATCACAAAACCTCATGTTTTCATACATTAAAATTTCAACTCCTAAAGTGATCTGCAGATTGGGAAACTGTTGTTTTAAATTGTATATGGCTCAGTACTAGTATTCTTGTTTTAATACAGGAATAAATTTTCTCCATGACTGGAGACATTTTATAATATAATATCCTCACAAGGTATTTCCTTATTTTGTATTTTCTACTTTGTGTAGTCTTTCCTGCTCTTGAGTTCAATTGCTATTATTTTTTAATTTTTTTTTTCTCCAGAAAAGAAGAAAGGCAGCAGCTGCAGCCAATGAGGGCACTGAGGTGGAAATGGAAGATACAGGAAGTCCAAAAAAAAAAAAAGCTGCTACTTCTAGTAAGTCAAAAGATTGTTCTGACAGTCTCATGTACTGGTGTGGCAGGATACCTTGGCTAAAGTCCAGACCCCCACTCAGCCACTCGCTCCCTTCCTCAGTGGGACAGAAGGAGAAAATAGGATGAGAAAACCCATGGATTGAAACAAAGATGAGGAAATTTATTACTATTTACTATTTGCTTTGGGCAAATCAGACTCAACTTGGGGAAAATAAATGTAATATTTTGCAAATTTAAAATAAATTTGGATAGTGACAAACATTAAAACAACACCTTTCCTTCCCCTTCTCCCAAACTCAACCTAACTACTTCACCCTAAACTCCTCTACCACTCTCCTTGTTCAGTGCGGGGGTCCTGTGCTGTTGCCGCTGGTGCTCCTTCATCATTATATTTTACTCCTGCTCCAGTGTGGGCTCTCTCTTTTGGGCTGCAGTCTTTTGGGGGAAAAAAAAAAAAGTGTCCCAGTTTTTCCAGGAAATATCCATTTTCTCCAGGTTGGGGTCTCACATGAGTTGCAGGGGATATTCCCCCCATTCTGGGTCCTTTCTGAGCTACAGGGAATATGTGCTCTGGTGCAGTGGAGTACCACTTCCACCTCTGACTTTGGTGTTCTTTCTGCTGTTTCCCACTCTTCTCCCTGCACTGCTACTCCATTTCTGCCTGTCTAGTGGTTTTTCCCCTTTCTTAAATGTTTCCATGGAGGTGCCACAAACGAATTTGGCTCAGCTTTGGCCTACAATGGGTTTGTTTTGAAGCTTTGGCCTACAGTGTGTTTGTATTGTAGCCAGCTGGAAAGGGCTGTGTCAGGCACAGGAGAGCAGCTGTCCTCTCCCTACAGTTGCTAGTCCTGAAGCTGACCTCAGCTTACCAAAACCCAGTCACATGGCCTTAAAATACCCAGTAGAACCATTTACCTTTAGCAGTGCAAGTGCTTTTGATCTTTCACAATTTATTTTTAGATTAACTTTATAAAGTTAAAATATTTCAACTTTCTGTATAAGAAAGGATTATGCTCCAATTATGTAGTGCCTAAAGCTGGTAGAATTGCTAGGTGATAAAAATTGGTGGCTGAACTCTGTTCTTTTGCCATCATTCATTCTCTGCTCATTCTCATTTTTGTCCTCCTGTCTTGTCCAGTTCACTGTTAAAACATGCTGACTCCTCAGAATTCCTCTTCACAGAGTGTTACAGCCAAGGGCTAACAGCAGCAGCTTCCAAAAGCAAGCGTGTGTAAAGACAAGGAAAGGATTAGCTATAAGGATAGAAAATGCTGAAGCTATTATTTCAACATAATTTGGCATAGTTTCAGTGCAGTCTGGAAAAAGTCATGGGCAGATAAAGTAGGATTATTGAAAATCCAATGTGAGAAATCAGTAGATCTGTATAGGGTAAGCTGATGGAGAGTGTCCAGTCAAACTGCTTTATGGATCCAACCTTGTAATGCCTTTATGTAAATGTGAACTGAATTCAAGTAATAGCAAAGATATATTTCCTAAAGAATTTATGGTTTATAATTTCATTTAAAATACCAGATGTTGTCTGTGGTCAGTTAGTCTAAAAATAATAAAGCAGTAGGACTGAGGTCTACCCCAAAACAAATATCCTGGTTTAAAAGCAGTTTGATGAAGGAGTATTGTGGGATGGGAAACTGTAACCTTTCAAAGAGTAATAATGGTGGGTTCTGGATTTACCCTGGTATATTTACTCAAACTGTTTTCTACAAAGTACAAGGAATGAAGCTAATGTTATTCCAGGAGGTGACACTGCTTTGTTCATTTTCAGCTATTCATATTATAGAATTTTAATCATTAAGACCAGTGATTATTTCTCTTCTTTGAATGCCTTTTTACTTGTTTACTTCAATTTATTATAAATTCTCTAGTCTGTCAGTGGCTGAAAAAGTGGTAATTGGATTATACTTTCAAGGCAATAAAATTATTTTTTATGATGCTGACACTTACAGTTTTAGCATTTTAGATACAATTTAAGACTTTTTAACAAAATACTTAATACAGCTGACTATTTTCTGGTTGTGATTTAAAATGCGTGTGCGGAACATATTTTCTTTTCTTGTAATATATTATACTACTTTTTCCTGGGATTGTAGATTGAATTTCTTATAGAAGGAGATGGAAAAGAACTTGAAGAATTGCAATCCAGTTGGTAACATCAGCTCTTTGTAAGCAATGAGGTTTTTTCAGATAAATAAAGGTATTTGGGAGGCTGTATAGATTTTCAACATAAGCTTAAATTAGAAAAACTTACTCTCACTAGTTCAATAGAGTTACAGATGAAATGGCTCTAATTTCACCTGTTTACTCAGTTTAATGAGTACCAAGTAGAGGGAGTATATGAAATTATTTCAGGTGAAATGTGATACATGTACTTACTCATTTGGTTCTCTCCAAATTTGGAGTTAAAAACTTACCAACTATTATGTGATTCATAAACCTGTGTAGAAGGAAAGGGCAACTGTTTCATAATCTTTTCTGATTCTGATGCTTTTATAATTTGAAAAGGTCTGATTATTATAGAAATACTTAAAACTGTTTTTCCAAATCTGACTAGTTTTGTGTTACCATGGACTTGTTTCTCCATTAAATGATTTTTCCTGTGACTAAAAAAAAAATCCTGCTGACCATGCAGTTTGGCTTATCCAGTCCAAAAGGTTAGTTGTCCCCAAAAGATCCTGATCAGCTGTGTGGCACTTTGAGTACCCTAAGGTGCTCAGTGGCTATAGGAACTCTGCCAGTAATGAAATCTGCTACTGCTGGGGCTGGGGAGCCCATGGACGTGGAGGAGGGGGAAAGAATGGCACTGAGAAAGGACAGACATCTGGAAATTCTTGCTTCTGCTGTCAGCTGCCCCTGGTTGTTCTCAGTGTAAGAGTGGCCACATCAGATGAGGTTGTTAAAGGCCTTTTCCTGCAATCCTGTCAGCCATCAGTGTTTCTAGAGCTGCCGAGCAACTCTATTTGGAAACAGAATTTCAGGAAGCCCTTGAGAAGCAAACTGTATTGGACTTCCAAAATAAGTTGCATGAAATTTGGTGACATTCTTAAATTGTATTTATTTATATTAGCATGTTACCAGCTTTTTCTTTTTTTTTTCCCCTGACATAATGAAACCATAGGCTTTTCTGAAAAGCAGAATTTTGCAAGATATCCTTTATAAAGCAATATGGATGACGTTGAAGTATTATGTTAGCCAATGTATCTCCACCAGGGTGCTGTCAGAAGAGATGATTTCTATTTAAATGAGAAGCTTTGTTTCCCCCTCTATTGCAGCTCCATTTTCGGTATTAGCTGCCTTCAAGTACGGTAGTAAAATACAGAGTCTTATAAATGACGATACTGTTAAAGCAGAATGCCAAACTTTGGCATACACTGTATGTATCCACCAACGCTCGTGCAGGGGTGTAGTGCATAATATGATAGGACGAATATGCTTATTTTTGATCAGTTTGGTGGGATAGGCAGATAGTACAGGCATCTTCAGTCAAAATCACATAAATGCTGGAAAAACAAGAGTTTTGTGAGAATTTGTGAGTAATCCTAGGTTCAAAGCTGCAATAGAAATGACTACTCTGGCAGGTATTTTTAAATCTCGGGGTTGATGAAGATTGGATTAGAGTAATACAGAACTTTTTTAGAAAGCCTTTTTTATTTTCTATTCTGAATTTTTTAAGACGGTTTTGGGATTTATTAATTAGGACGTATAAAGAGAAATACTAAAGTAGATATGACAATGAAAGTACTGTATTTTTAACGTACTTTTAAAATAGGCAATACTACTGAGGGTAGGAATTCTTCATGTCTGTATTGCTGGATAGCATCCACCGTGTTAAGGCCTTAACTGGGGTCTTGGTTGCTCTTGCAGTATAAATAACTATGTGAACAACTCGATACGAAAACAGTCATACTGATGGATTGGTTAGAAGAACATTCCAAAATGGTGGTTTAATAGTATTTCTCAATTAATAGGTACTTAGCTTTACATTTATTTACCTTGCATGGCTTTGCATAAATCAGTATCTGGGTTATTGTCTTAAATCTTTTTTCTTTATTCAAGTAAGATTTGTTACTTAATGTCCACTTAGGCGCATTTTTGCATTTAGAGAATTATTGGCCTTGTCACCAAGCTTTAGGAGAAAGCAAATCATATTGTTTTTTGAGCTTCTTTATGGTGCAACTTGTTACTTGTCTTTCTACTCTGTACCAATGCCCACATTGGAGGTAAATTTTTTTTTTATCTCTTAATTTTGTACCCTAAAACCTTATTTTCTGTGAAACGTGCTGCACAATAATTCTAATTGTGTAATTCATCTCTTCCTTCTTATGGAGGATTTGGTATTGACTACTATCTGTTACAGGCTCCAGGAGGAAGTAGATATAAGTTTTAAAATGGTATATCCATCTCTGTGTTTAGTGACTGAAAGATCTGTCCCTTTCTGTGTCCTTCTTCGCCTTCCCTTACCTGTCTCAGGAGTGTTGCAAATTAAATGTTCTAGTATAAGAGTTATGTGATCTGGTTTTACCAGTTAAAAGCATGTACTGCAATGTTATATCTAGAAATTAACAGGAAGATCTGGGTTTTAAAGCAGAGAAATAATGTTTTCAATTGCCTGAAATATTGACAAACTCACTTCTATATTTTGCATTAAGTATATTCAAACACTATATGAAGTGATCTGTCTTTTTATGGCCTGCCCAAAGATTGTTTGAGGATCTTCAAAAGCTATTTAAATTAGAAAAGGTGTGGTAGGAGGTGCTTTTAAGTTTAAAGATTTTTAAGTATTATGAATAGGAAGGTTAAAATAGATTTGGTTTACATTTAATTTATCTTTGTGGTTCTTCACAAATAGTAGGGTTTTTTTGACAATTTGCAGGTGACAAATTCAGTGAGAATTAATTTGAACATGTGCCACTAATTATAATAAAGAAAAAAAAATTAGTATCCGACACGTAAAGTATGGGAGTGTTACTCTGTACGTCTGTGTGTGCTTGGAACACAGTTCTTTACTGAGTCTACCTTTGTATTTTAAGCTTATTTCTGTACAATATCTTCAGACCATTTCTAGCACTTAAACACATTTAAAATGTAAGTAATTTAAGTTCCTTGTTACATTTCATGGGACTTTCTTGTGTTTGCTGCTAGTAAAAAGTATTAAATTAAAAGAAAACACCTTGTAATGAAAATTTTCAATGTGTAAGGTTTTGTATAATGACTTTACATATAGAACTAAGTCATTTAAGAAAAAAAAAGTGAAGTCTGCTTTTTTGGTTGTTTTTCTGTGACCTGAAGATGAATTGCAGTATGTTGAACAAGTATTGCAGTTCGAACTCAGATATAAAATTTGCAAGTGAAATTTTTCTACAAGAAAGAAAAATTGTACTGCAGTGACTCAGATTTTTACAGGGAACTAACCTTTTTCAAGATTGCAAGTAATGTTTTGAATTAAACTGCCTTCCTCTTGCAAATTGCTGTGTGGTGAAGAGGAGGGTTAGTTTTAGACACATGCTGAATGGGACGAATGGTTTCTGTGTATGTACAATTGTGTTTTGGAATATCTTCAGTGGAGCAATTTTTACAAATAGAAGTAAACCAGTTTCAGTTCCGTCTGGAACAATTTTATATTAAAATTTTTAAGAGAACACTCATATATTTGATGTTATCTGTAAAAAATACACAGGCATAAAGTCATAAATAATACATTCTTGTGTTCTGATGTTTTTCCTTATGAGAATATGAAAATCATTTGCTTTATTTGTTGCAGGAAAGGGAGTACTTGGCAGAACAGAGTACCTAAAGCCGAGCCCCATCCAGTAACTTTAATGACTTTTTTCTCTCTCATCCTCACCCCACAGTCATATATTTACTGGAATTCAAGTCCATATTTGCATTCTTCTGGTCTCTCCATTCTTTTTTTTCTGAGTAATTTCTGAATTCTTGTAGAAAGAGAGCTGCTGTGAAAACAGAAAAAAGCCAACTAGGCAAAACTACTCTTTGTCGCCCTTGCAATTTCTTCAGCGGCTTCAGAGTACTGAAAAATGCTTGTCTGAGAAGTGTTATTCACCAGTTTTTTTCAGTTATGCAGGGGTTCCCTGTCTGAGTTGGGAAACAGCTTGTCAGAGGACTCTTCCTTAAAAGAAGGAAGAGTCTTCTTAAAAGAAGACTTCACCTTCTTAAAAGAAGATTTCTTCTTTATCTTCTTAAAAGAAAAGTATCTCTTCACTGGCGCCATATTCAAACTGCCCAAACTGATTGGAGAAGGATGGTGTTTATCTGCTTTGGAAATCACAAGTCTGTATTTATTACTTAAATTAGGAACAAATTATTCTTGGGAATGAATTATTGCACTGAGTTGTGACGCAGTGGCATATGTAAGATCATAGATTAGGGACAGTCTCATTCCTACCTTATCACTTCTCAGGTTCACTGTGGCAATTCAACACATTTGGCATGTAGCTGCCTGTATTAAAGCAGTGTCAGTCCTAAGACTGTCCTGCTGTGGCACATGGGGTGTCCACACAGAAAAGGTGATTCAACTTCATGTGTGTCGGTACCATCTGGAAGAGCACATCTCTTCCAGAGAACTCTCCTCCACATCATCCACCGCTCCAGGTTTACTGACCTTTGTTTCTTAAAGAAGTAAACGTAGAGCAAAATGTGTGCGTGAGATTGTGTGCATCTATGCATGGACATTAGGGTTGGGGTTTTTTTGAGAAAGGAAACCTTGTAGTGTCTGATGAATGTACTCCACCACTTGTGCTTCTTTTGATGTTAGCTGTTTTATTTAATGATGATGACTACAAATTTGGTTTAAGAGCTACAGTTGCTGGAACTCTTCAGCCCGTTAGCTGGAGACTGGCATGTGCTTAGCCTTTGTCAGGTGTAGATTCAGCATATGCAAGTGATGCAGTTGCTAACTTCTGGCATGTCTGCTGCTAAATATTTTTCAGTTACCTGATGTTTGCTGAGAGTCTAAAATCTCTGTGTGGTTCTGTTTTCAGATGTTCTGACCTATGATGTAACTTAGAAGTCACCTAAATCATACCTGATTTTATCTGCTCGTTAGCTGTGTTTTCATGTTTCTAAATCTCTCACTGTCCTCCTTTTCATCAAAGAAGGCAATTTAAATGGGAAAGTTGTGACTCTGGTTTTATCAAAGGAACTTCTGTCATTTTATAGAAATTTTAATTTTTTGACTCAAGCACAGTTTTATTTCTCTTAGTCGTAAGACTTATGTGTGTTTCTAAAACAGTGTACTAGAATTGGAAGATGAGAAGGGACATCAAGAGGAGATCTGCTCTGTACGCCAATCTAATCAATTTATGTTGGTGTTAATCTTGATCATGCTAATATTTTATCTTAAAACCTGTGTGATTATTCTAAAACTTCCCTGGTCAACACCACTTGTAATATTAACTATCCTTACTATTACAAAGGATTTGATAAGGGGGAGTATTTTCTTTTGATATTTTTATTACCTAATATGAATTTCCCTTAAGCTTAGTGGTTTTTCTAGCTGCTGTGGACACTAAAATCACATTGATGTTATGCAGCAACCTTTTGCACATCATATGTCTCCATTTTTCTTTTTTTTACTTTCTTCAGGTAAACTAGTTAAATTCAATGTTTTCTTGTTGTTTTTGTTAGAGAGCTGGAAACCATTTTTTCTCCCCATTTTTCTCAGACCTTTTTTGTAGGATAGAGCCCAGAACTATACATAACACTGCTGGGTTTCTTTTGTAAAGTTGTTTTGTTTTGCATTGTTGTCCGCCTCCTTGATTCCCCCAAATGTACTCATTGAGCTTGAATGATCAGTGACTCTTACTGCTCAAAGACTGTTGTCTTAAGCAAGCAGCTTCTTTCTTAAGGACTTCCCTGAAATTCAGTTTTACTTTTCCTTACCTGTACACTTGACATGGACTGTGGAATTATATGTAGTTTTACAAGCAAGAACGGAAGTAATTAGGCATGCTATCTTCAAGGAGGAGTTTAGGATTAAGAAGAAAAAAAAAAATTAAAAACTACATGAGGAGATGAAAACTATTTCATTGTTACTGTATATGCAAAAAGATAGAAATTTTTATTATGTGTAATAATTTTTTGTCAAAGTGACTGCAGTTGAATACAATTCACAGAAATGAGCTGTGGTGTTTTGTTTTCTTCCTTTTCCCTGGTAGTAGGCAGGAAAGAATCAAAGTGCAGGAAGGTTTTTATTATTGCTTTTAGGCATGGTCTCTTTGAACAACCTGCCTGCCAGGTTTACTAGGAATCTTATTTAGATGGGATTATTTGTTACCTTTGTTAATAAAATATTGTCAAGTGGTAGCTTGAATCTGTAGGCACAGTTGCACTGATAGCTGAGCTGGTGTAACAGCTGACATTGCCAAACAGAAATCTTCCTTTTTTTTTCACCTGTGTGCCTTCCACCTCCCCTTGTATAAGCTCCATTCAGAATGCTCTTAAGATGCCACAGCTCACTAAACTGTGAGAATACCAGTTCAAAATTTCATTGCTAAGTGTTCTAGTTTTAGTTGGGATAGAGTTACCTTTCTTTCTAGTAGCTGGTGCAGAGCTGTGTTTTGGATTCAGTATGAGAATAATGTGGAAAACACAGATGTTTTGCCTGTTGCTGAGCAGTGCTTACCCTAAGTCAAGGACTTTCCAGTTTCCTGTGCTCTGCCAATGGGGAGCTGCACAACAAGCCAGGAGGGAGCACAGCCAGGACAGCTGATCCAAACTGGCCAAAGGGATATTCCATACCCAGTATATAAATGGCAGAGAATGTCATACCAGAATGTCATACCCAGTATATAAAATGGGGGAGTTGGCTGGGAGGGGCCAGTTGCTCTTGGGGGGTGATCTGGGCATCAGTCAGTGAGGTTTTTTTGTGAGTGTGGTAATTAATCTGTTTCTTTTTACTTTTGTTATTATTATATTTTACTTTATTGTATTTATTAAACTGTTCCTATTTTAATCCATGGGTTTTTTTTCCTTTTTTCAATTCTCCTCCACTTCCCAGTGGGAGGGGAGGGGTAGTGAGTGAATGAACTCTGCATGGTAGGTAGTTACTGTCTGGGGTTAAACTATGATCCCTGAGCTGGATGAGCTTAGCACAAGGTCCAGAAAATGGCTTAATACTGGAAGGCATTATAAAATGAAAAGTTGGCACATGGGGAGGAAGGAGGAGTGTAGGTTTTGTAGAGGATCTAATTCTTCTGGTGAAGATGAGCTAAAAAAATGACTCAACTCCATGTGATGCTACGCTTGGAGAAGTTGAACTGTACAATGTGGTTTTTAGGAGGAGGTCAGTGCCCAGAAATAGTTGTAGATTCTCCTCTGTCCATGTCATATTCCCCATCCCCACTTAAAGCTCAATGAATGATTTGAGTTGATCTATCCTTTTAAGACTAAAAGTATTTTCTTGTGATCTGTTTTTGTTATTTTACTTAACAAATAGTCTTTTTGTTTTGTTTGCATTGCAGATGCAGTTGCTGCCAGAACCCAGAAGATGACCTCACCAAAACCCAAGAAAATCACAGCAACTAGAAAGAGAGTCCAGAAGTAAATAATATATGGAGCAAGAAATTAAGTTGCTCAGTGGCTCATTTCTGTGTTTTGTTTTTTGTTTTTTTTTTTTTTTTTTTGTAGCACTGGAATCTATTTCTTTCCTTTTTAAATGATGAATCCTGTAAAAACACGGACTGCTGTTTGTACCTGTTTTTGAAGAATAAATGTTTTATTAAAATATTTGCATAATTTATGTATACTTAGATACTAATGCAAAATTTTGCTAACTTTTGAAGTGGAGATGCATTTTTATTCTTTATATATGTGAATTCATGTCTTAAAGGCAAACTAAAAGAGAGTCCCTTTTTCCTGCTTTGTAATGTAGAGATAAAGCCTTATTTAGTAGTTTCATCATGGATACTATATAAGAAACAGCAGTGTTGCATCTGATTTTTCACAGTTTTGAGTAAAGTCATATTGGTGGTCACTTAGATGTACACTGAGATGAAGTCTGAAAAAGCAGAAATAGCTTTTAAATATTTTTCAAGTGTTTGAATTAAAAACAGAACGTAAGGCAAAAATCATGTCCTTCCATTCTAGTTTGTATAAAATGCATTTAAACAATTCTTTGAAAGACAGGTGCTGAATTTTAGCCATTGTTTTTTTGCATAGTATTTGTGTTTGTATCACTTTTCCAGTTATTTACAGTTTCTCTGGAAAGAAAGAGACCAGAATTTTATACAAAGGGCCCAGGGCAAAGAAAAGAACCAACCAAAAACCAATGCCTATTCTCAACCACCCCCTCAGGTTTTCTTTTTATGTTAGTGAAAAGACTAGAAAAGTTATAATTGTGAGTAACTTTGTGCAGGATCTAGTTCCAGTGAAATACTGTCTCACGTCTGCTTCTCATAGCAAAATAATGGTTTACCTTTTCAGTACTTGAGGACCATGTAATCTTCCAGATCCTTTTGTAAAAGTACTTCATTGCTTGGCTTTGAGTCCTCTCTTCAGAGTTGTGAGTCAAAAAATATAGTGTTGAATTTCAGTGGGAAATGCTACTACTTTTCATATGTCTACTGCAGCATACACATAATAAGGCATGAACGTCATTCTAATCAGGGCAACTGAAAGTTTGGCAAACCAAAAGGAATCCATATGAGCCAGTGAGAGTGTATTCGTGTGGATGTCCAGCTTGCTTGATTGTATAATGTCTGAGTAACTACTCAGGAGATTAAATAAATATGTTGTAGCATGAAATGTTGAATGAATGATGAGGTTTTGTTTTGTAACAAGGGAATCCGTTGTTTTGAAATAAAACTGGAATACCACATTTAAAAGGTGCTTTCTCATTTCTGTTGACTGTTAGGCTCATTTTCCTGGGTTTTAGCAAAGTGTGGCTGACAACTTAAAGCATAGCATTCTCTTCATTTTAGATGTAAAAATAGGACTGCTAAAGCCTCTGTCATGTTTAAAACTCCTCAAATCAAACTATCATTTGTAATGCCTTCGTTTAATCATTTTGTTCAGAAAGTATGTTACACTGCTCTGAATAGCTATTGTCAGGAAGGCATACTGTATTCTCTTCCTTGTCACATACTCAAAGTTAATGTCATTCTTTTGTACTTCAGTTGTTTGACATTTTATTTTTTTAGTAACTTATTTACCAGTAAACTTCCTTTGATTACTTTCCAAGTTTTCAGGGAGTGTGTTTTCTTTTGACACTACCAAATCCAAATGCAACAAACAGTTATTTCTATATATTTGAAAAAAATGTTTTGAGGTGTGAATTTCATAAGCCACCCCTACCTCCTCCTACCCCAAAAATGTCCTGGAAAAAGATGTCCTGGCAGGTGTTCTGTGAAGGAAAAGGGTGCTTTTTATTCAAGGTGAATGTTGTTTCAGGGCTTGTCTGTGCTCATAAGGCACTGCAAAACCCCAGGCTCCAGCTTGCTGTAACTGCAGTAGTGTTTAAAGTGGGACGGCCAGGAGGAGCAGAGGGGAAGGCTGTGATTGTACCCACGGCGCTACCGTATGGATCACATACAGTGCGTGCTTGCACACACGTGTTTTGCTGCTTTGCAAAGCACTGATGGGGAAATAGAGCACTTCATGAGAGGCGGAGGGTGCAGCAGGATTTTTGTTGACATCCCCATTTGAAAGTAAAGCCCCTAACACAAAAGAAGCAAGCTGCCTTTAGACTGCATTTACTGCTCTTGATGACTCCAGTTGTGTGTAAATATTAGAAAACAGCAGGGTCCTGCATTCCAAGAATCACTTGAGCAGTGCCATGAAGACAAGTGTCCTTACTAGTATTGTAGTCATACTCCCAAGCTCTCCTGCTGTTTCTAATCTGTGCGCGCAGCCGTGAAAAAACTGGACTGACATTTACAGGCACAGCAGGGAGACACTTGAGTAGGGAATGTTAAAGACTACGCTACCTATGTTTCAAAGTGGCCACCATACATGATAAATCTTCACAGGAGAACTAGTCGGCACTTCAGCTGATGGTGTAATGAGGATATTGATAATGAAGCACAGAATGCTTCTTTTAGTGCTTGAACATTTTGCAGACAGATTGTTTATATTTTCCCCTAATCTAAAATATCTGGAGAGACAGTCAAATTCAGGGTGGATATAAGATACTTTTTAGATGGTGCTGGTTTGATAATTTGTACAGGATTATTTTCCAATAAGTTAATATAAAAAATTAATTCCCAATATTTGCTGCAGCTAGCATTAAGAAGGGGGTCAGTTGCTTTCCTGAGTAGTTTGACAGACTTTTCTCACTGTTTTGTCCCAGTGAGCTGCCAGATTTGGGATGCTATAATACCAGTAATGCAATTAGGTTTTCTGCACGTTGTCTGGTTGACTTCTCAGTTAAGAGTTTCTTTCCCTTTGGGAATAAGACTAGACAGACTGTCATTTGCTATTACTAATTCTGCTTAGCATTATCACTGGAGCTTTTTTGTAATTAGCTATCTTAGTTGGCTCTTAAATTTTAATAGCCAATTGAAGCTACATTTTAGCCAAGTTCCATATCTAAATTGCATTCAGTCCATTAACAAAGTTGGTTAAAAGGCTATTAAAACAAAAGCCAATATATGGTGGTTAGCACTTACATCTTTGCAGCAGTAGCAGTACCAGCCTCCAATGAATATTCTCAAGAAATGGCACTTCCTTCTAGAAAGGAAGTGCACGAAGAATGACCAAAGTTTGTTTCGGGAACAAAGGCTGATTATGCAGAATACCTGTAGAAAAAATAAATAAATTGAAGTGTGTCTTTTCTGGAAGAAGGCGGGAGAGATGGCAGGGGGAGGTGTAGAAGGGAGCAATTAATGATTCTGCTCAGATTTGACAGGTTCTGGAAAAGCCAAATAAACGAAGTGATGTTTTTCTCCATTTCAGCTGATCAAAATTATTAGCAAAACCATCTGAAGCACCTTCTGGTGGAATTGTCATCTTGCTGAGTTTAGTTTGTGAAACATCCTGCCAGACATTAAAAAAACTGTAAGCATGCCAGCACACAGGCTCAGAGCACCGCTTCTCTAATTGATAGACCCTATAATTTTCTTTTTAACTGAAGACCATGGCTGGATACCTCAGCCTCCCTTGTAAATTAATCTAACATCAGTCTGAATTTTTTATCCCTAGTAGCATTTGTTTAAATTAGCTTTTTCTCCTCCTTTCTTAAGGTGTAGACAGGAGATTAACAGCCTTTGGTTCATCTAATAATGTCTTTCTCAGACTTTTCTGCTTTAGAAAAAAAGTCTTTTGTGAAGACATCAGATATTAATACTGCTACAGCTTTAATAGAGAGTCTACCAGTTGCTGATGAGCTGTTTCAAGGATGGTTTGCAGTGCCCTGTATAGGTGATGATAGGTGAATGTCAGTAGCTTCATTGTAGGAGGTATGAGGCAGACTCCAGATTGTGTCTGAATAACCAGTATATATGTGCTTTTACCAGCATATGTAGTGGGACATCTAAATTAGAGTTTCCAGAGTGTACCAGTTCCATTGTAAAACTGAACATAAAGCTGGTGCTCTTTGAACATGGGTCAGATCCCGTTCCTTGTAGCTGCACTGCAGCATCAGACTAACTGGAAAAGCTCTGTGGCAGTAAATGCCAATTCCTTCACCTCCCATTCTGTGTTGGGGATGCTGGGCTCTTTGCAATCATGTGATACTCAAAGGGAGAAGGAATCTGTTCTTTGTGAGAAGTGGTTTTCATTATGTCCTTTCTCAAAGGCAGAGAGAAAGCAGATGTGGTGGGATCAACTGTTTTGAAAAGTCCTAGAGTCCTAGTTGGGATCTCAGCTTGCTTTATGCAACTGCATGCTAACTCGTAGGCATTTCAGTTTTCTTCACTGATATTTTCAAGATTCAGCAGCCCAAGATTTAGAAAGTTGATTCCATGAATTCGATGCTTGATTTAAGTCCTTTATCTCTGTGAATGGTACTTCTATATCACCAGTTTGGGGTTCAGAAAAATGCAACAGCTCTAACTGGCTGCCACAATTGGACTACTTTTCTCTACATGGATGTGCCATGTTTTTAAATATGAAATCACAAACAGTAATGCACTTGTACTTCTTTCTAGTGTCTGTGTTTCATCTTATCGCAACCAAAACCTGTCTTCTTCCAGACTGGAGCATATCCTGCCCATGTAGTCTTCCATGCCAGATTTTAATGCCCTTGCATTTAGTTCTGCATACAAATACTTCAAATTGTCAAATGGCCCTCAAATTTCACAGCTGCCTAAGCTGCTATAAGTGAAGATTTTTCTTCTCTGTTGTGAATGTTGCAACAAGTCAAAACAGAGATTTTGCATTTTCTCAGGAGTACCCCAAAAAGTAAAAGAGTTGTGGAGAAACTGTCATTTGGTATGAGAAAGATTGGCTCCCATATTTCTACCCCTTGTCTTGGAAGGTCAGCTTTCCAACCCTGCAGACCTTAGCTGCTGTGATGGGCTTTCATAAGTATACTCAAAAGAAAAGTGATGAGAACACAGTGAGACAGCTGTGAAGTACAGTAGAAGTGAGAAGAAAATATACATTTTTATGAAGTTTCCTGAACTAATTCCTTTTGCCAGACCACTCCAGACTGGGAGAAGCTGGCACAGTGGGGATCTGCATCTGCAGCTTCTGAGAGAAGAAAAATTCTTCCTTGGCAAATGGAGCTAGAAACCCAGAAAATTAAGGATTAATATGTTCATTTATACAGAAGCAGTGAGAACACAATAACATGAAATACAACCAAGGAGGATGCATTTAAAAGACAAAAGAGCCCTGGAAGGGAAGGTACTTAGCTTTGTTCAGAATGCAAACTCTAACATGCAGTTCTGGGAATTGGTGAATTGCACAGTTTAATGTTAAAAGAAATTACTTCATACCACAAGAAATACACGGTCTGTGCCTTCAAAACCTGAAGTTACTTTCCTTTCTCTTTCTGCCAGGAGAGGAGTGGAACACTGGATCTACTTGAAAGTAAGTAACCCTCCAGCTAATTTTGTCTATCTGCTGCTAAACCTGAACAAAAATAGTGTAAGTAATAAATTGAATTCCTTTCTGAAAAGAGCTATATCTATTAAAAAAATGCCTTTATTCTTACATTCTCACTAATCTCTCATTGTGGGGCTGTTTCCTTTGGAATGGTGAGGGTGGATCTGCAGTAGCAAATGTGCAATCCTTGATTCACTTCTAATAATATTTGATGATATCCATAGCAAAAAATATACAGCAAAGAACACCACATTTAGAAGACAATATAGTGCTGAAAATATCTGGGTGTGGTCTAACAACTGGTTTCCTCTGTCACTGTCAGAGCTGATCATCAGTAGGCTTTGGGCTTTTTTAATCAGTGTGGTCAAATGTGGAAGGAGGCGGAATTTGAAATTCATCTTTTATCCAGACCAGGGATCACCTGATAAATCTCTTTGGAGACTGACAACAGGTTTTGCCTTTATTACTTTTATATGTGACATGGTTCATGTGTGGCAGTGAATTGTGGCACTGATTGCTTGTTTCCCTTCCTCATATCAAAACCTTCCTAAAAACAATTTTGGAATTTGTCATCCGTTTCTGGTGAAAGTGCAGCCCAAGATTTTCTCTAAATCTGCCCAGAATCCTTTTTTTCAGTGCATGGAAACTATTCTGTTTTGACCTTTCAGAGGTAGTAGTGCCCAAAATATTATTTGAAGCCAGTAAGGGCTGCAGGTAGCCATTCTATCTGAAAATCAAGTTTATGTTCCTCTAAAACTGTATCCTTTGCCTGTTAGGAAGATAATGATATTTTTGGCTGTTAAGCACACTGCTGAATTACCGTTAAAGATTAGGGATAGGAACAAAATTGCAAGAGAGACCCTAACAAGGAATGGGTAATTGAGAAGTGAAATTGCATGCTGCAAACCAGTAACTTAAGCTGAACCACAGAACTTGTGCTTGAACTTGACATTCCTTGATTAACTAAGGATACTGTGTCCAAGGTAATGAGGAACTGGAGGAGTGAGAAAAAAATGTATTGAAATGCGTATGTGGTTTTGCTGCATTTTTCACAGGTTTTTTTCATAATGTCTTTGTTATAAGCTCTTTCAAGATGTGGGTATGTTCTTACCCCTCTGCCTAATACCTGCTGCACTAGAATGTGAGAAGTGGAGTGCCTGTGATAAAATGAATTTCCTTTTATTAGTTATTTTGTTTATTTCATGGCAATATGCTTCTTCCTTCTGCCTTTCAAGGGAATATTTTGATTATTTAACAAGTATTTTAGCTTTATTAGACTAATTATTTAGCCTCATTAGATTAATTATTAGCCTTATTGAAATTCATGTTGCCCTGAATGAAAATGAGGGGAGACATGGGAGACCTGGGGCACTGGCAGGCATTGGAGTAGGCCAGGGCACAACCTTGTGCTTGTAGCTGAGGAAGTGGGATGGCTGTTCTGGACAGGCTCTCTTGCACAAGGTTGATGATTCAACGTGTGGGCCTTTCCTTACAAGCATGGCTGCCTTGCTGCTTCCTCTTCATCACATCTGCCTGGCAAAAGCAAGACAGAGCCATCTGCCTTGGGTCTTTCCTTCATCTGTCTCTTTCAATCCTATGATCTGATTTCTTCCCCGTTTCAGCACAGACAATGCTATTTGCTGCACTGTTCTAATCAATCACCCTTGCAATGTTCAGAGCCCTGAGACTGGAAGTCTGAGTCCTGCACAGGTACTAGGGGGCCCGCTAGATCACTGTGGGTCACCTGAGTTTCACAGTTTGGCAGGGGCTGTAATATTACATGGAGCTTTTAAGGAGACACAAAAAGTGCATAAGGGTTTCCTCTCTGCTCTCCCCTAAACCCTTTCCTTTGATTTCTTTTTTTCCACTGTAGCATCTCCTGAGATCATTATAGGTTCTACAGATGTTGTTCTCTCCCTTCCACCAGTTTTCACTCTACTTCTCTCCTACAGAAACATCTGACAACTCATCAGAGAAGCCCACACTCACAGTGTTTCCACATTAACATGTTGCCTTTGACAATCCTATTAGTTTTTCTGAAAGACCATCAAACTGGGAATGAAGTGTACCAAGGAAGGGATTTCTTCTAGAAAACAGTTTTATCCAATTGTGTAGTGTTTGGCCACCAGTGTTCCTTTACTTCATAGGCATGATGGTTTTCTGTGTATATGTATGATCAGGAGTGCTTGAGTTTCTTAATAGCTTAATAGTCCTCAAGGGAGAGCCCCTACTTATCTCTTGAAGTCTCAAGTATCTAGATTGAAAGATGGACAAAGAATTTTGTAAATCATATCATGTTGCACTGGGAGGTTATTTTTTTCTGAGGTAACCTGCCTGAATGTATTGATAGCCCATATAGGTCAGCAGCAAGTAATGGAGTGTCCAACTAAAAATTGCAAGTTATGTTTCTAACTGCAAGACTTCTTCAGGCAAGTGCCAGGGGATATTATGTGCCCAGCAGCTGATAATTTTAGTAGAACACCAGTCAAACAGGGATCCAAACCTCTGGTGGCAAAGGGAACGGCATCATTTTCTGTCTTAGGAATGGCTGCCTGTTCAAAAAGTGGAGCTTTTAACAGGAAAAGCATTCATTAAATAAATGTTCATAATTAAAAAAAAAAATAATGTCTACTAAGAGATTTCCATTCTTTTGTTTCCTTTGTTGCAACCTGAAGATGATATCTTAGTCTGAACTGGTAAATTTCAAACCCTGCCCCAGTAGGTGCATTCCAGTAATGGGCAAGAACACACGTGCTCTTGTACCACAAGCAGTGACAAGTTTCTAGTGTATGATCTGCTGGCAAGTTATTTGAGCCGTCAGCCCACAAAAGATTATCAAACTTGCATAACTACACACCTTATAACAGAATTTGTGAGCATTGCCAGTTAACTATGTTTGTACAAGCTATGGAGCAGGTGTGGTCTGTTCTTCCCCTCTTCCCGGTGACATCCCAATGTCTGAAGGAGACATTCGTAAAGAGGAAGGGTAAGGAACATCCGGTGGGTGGATGGGAAAGAGGAATTTTAGGAAAGCTGCTCCAGGAACACTTGTCTCCAGGAAGTCATAAGTCCTAGTTCCATGTACACTTGCTAGTCATCACTTCTGCCTTTGATACTATAGGGTATTACCCAATTTGCTATCATTTATTGTCATAGGATGCACTGGAATATTTTTCCATTCTGTCATAAGTTCTTCCAGGTCTTATTACAGCATCTGGATTTCTTACTCTGTGTTTCTCTGAAGGACTCAATCAAACATACATGATGACTGCTGATTTTCTGCATTAAATTTTAGTGATAGATTAATCCTGATAATTAATGAAGCACTATCAAATGTAGTAAGGGAGACTTTTATAAGTCCAACAAGAAGGTTGGAAAGGTTAGAAAAGGAGGTTGGACAGAATTAATGTCTCTCTGAACGGAGCACTTCCTTCCTTTTTGAAAACTTGGGGTTTTTGGGGTTTTTTTGTCTTTATGGAGTATCAGCCCAGTCTAAACACTGAAACAAGGTGGGTGAATAAAACTTCAGCAGATCTTTGATCATTCAGACTCTGCAGAAATTCAGGGCAAGTCATTGCTGCCTAGTTCTGTTTTCAGAACAAAGGTTTTTACAGCAGTCAAGTTCAACAATTATTATTTTTGAAATTTAAACAGATCACTGAAATACATTAATCTTTTTTTGCTTCCTCCTCATCAAAGTATTTGATTACCATTTGATGGTTGGAGGATATCACAGTCAGAAACCCTTTGGCTCTCACTGCTGCATCCTTTGCAAAGCAGCAGCTGAGTTCAAGACCTGCCCCAGAATCCATGCCTGGTTTCTACCTCCTTTTGAGAGGCTGAGTGGTGTTAAGAGTTGTACATAGCTTACAGAGGGAATACACATAAGCGATACCAAATGGAATTGAACTATTTCTGAAATATCGAGGAGTACCTCTGATGCAGAGCACGGTTCTTTTAAGAATTAGGGCATGCTATTCCTCTACAGTTCTTTGCTGTGCCAAAAGACGACTAATCAGTGGATTAATTACGTAAAACTTGTATTAAGTTTTGCTTCATACTAATGATGAGGATAGCATATGTAGAAATTTATTTTTACTTTCAGGATTTCTTACAGTTGGTCTATTTTACCAAGGTTAAGATTCAGTCCATTCTCTGTTTGACTTTTTTGTCCTTATCAATGATCCTGACATTATATTGATGAGAGAAAAATATGAAAGGGAAGAATCTACAAGCTCCAACTCAGAAAAAGACCTTTTTCCCCCCCCTTAAGCTATTTTGTCCTTCCTACCCTGTAAAACATAAGCAAGCACTAGAAGAGAAAAATTAATCAACAGCAAACCAAATTGTATAAAGAGAGACATTATTTTTCACCTATCCTTTTTAGAAGGGTAATTGAAAGCGACAGAAGTCAACTAAATTTAGTACACTAAAACAATGTACAGTACTGTGAGTACTTCAACCTAATTGATCAAATATAGTTCTTTAAATCCTTCCCATTGCAAATCCAAGGAGAGAGAATTAAGAGGCTTTATTTTCAGAGTTCTTAGTCAGTTAACTGTAAAATAATTTCCAAAGATAAAAAGATGTCCTTAATGCTTTATACTGTGTGGATTCAGGTTAGAATATTTTTATTCTGCAAAGTTTCCATCACCACAATCTCTTTCCTTCCTTGTTCAGGCATTTAAAATCCACATTCAGACCTGTCAAGTCTTCTACTCAGAGAATGAGACTCATTGGGTTCATTCCTGTCTCACATGTTTCTATAGATGGGCTTGATATCAGTCAGAGAATAGATTCACACTTCAAGTAAGCCAATCCAGTGGGCACCTGGGGTCAGTAGAACAGTCCCATTTTCTTTTGCTGCTCCCTGGCTATGTGTTCCTGTCCCCTTTGCAGTGCCAGTATTGTTGCTCATTGCAGTGAACTACCTAAACCTGCTGGATGTACTACCCTTTGTTAAAACAGGGCTTAGGACTTTTTGTTTTTTGTTTTCTGAAGTAAAGTTTAAAGCCTCTTTTTAACTAGGAATTAATTCTATTTCCCTGGCTCATAATACTTTAATATTATCCGTTACTGGGCTGGATGTAAATCATTCAGGTACTGGCCAAAAGTAGTTGTTGGGCAGCTCTAAATATGTGTCTTGTCCCAAGAGTTCCACATGCTTTTCTGAGAAATTCCCTTCTGCCTTTGAACAGTGGAGAATTAGTCAAGTATCCAATCAAGCTGCATCATTGTGCCTCATCGCCGATATTTTTTTACTGAGTCATACACACATTAAGTCACATGTGAAAGCCAATTATGAAAAACAAACATTTTCAGGCCAAAAGAAGAAATGAAAACCCTACAATTACCTCCATTTTCCAGCATTGCTTGTAGTAGTGGAGCCTCAGGCATTATCAGGCATTGTCACTCAGGCTGGTGCCTGCGTCATATTTGGCTGTCTCCTTGTCACGAACTTAGCAGGTCACAGGGTTAACTCTAGAATGTCCATTTCAAGCTATTAACTTTGTACTCAGAATAAGTGTTGGTTTGGAATGTGATGAAGTGGTTTAGAATAATTTCTAGGGCTGTCAAGATGCACATGCTAGCCCTGTGACTGCAAGAGACATGCAGTGGAACCTGAATGATTGGCAGGGACAAGTTGGAACCAGTTGCTGCTAGACTATCCTGTATGGGTCATTGCATTATCATAAAGCCATGCATATACAATAGGTGGATTTGATTTTTCAGGAAAGGGATTAGCAGTAAGTCTGTGAGCTGGTCATGGCATTATATTTCACTGTAACATCGAGTGGAAACAAAACACACATCCTTTCTCGCAAAAGCAGTGGTCCCCCAGAAAGTCTCTTTGTGTTAGAAGGATAATGAGAGCCTTCAAAATTTTAGGCCTCACCTGAAATGTGCATGTCTGAAGCTTTGTGTGTTGTAATTATGAAGGAAAGGCATTCTTCCCAGTAGTATATTACCTGTTTGAGAGAAAGAGAAATTACAAAGAACGCGGAGTGTAAAATGAGTCTTGATGTTTTAAATAGTATTGACTAGGTCCTCTAAAGAATTCTGTGGGCTGCTTGATAAAGCAGAAAGAGACAATAGAGAATTTTCTACATGCTGGCTTTGCAGAAACATGTTCTATATTTGATTGTTTCATTGAGTGCAGCAACAGAGTATACAAAACATTTGGGATCAATAATGTTTTTGTACATCTTTTTTCCAAAGATCCCAAGTTATTCTACAAGCACTGAGCATCAGTAGGAGAAACTCATAGCTAGGAACTAGGTACACTCTTCCCCTTAAAGGGAAACAGGGGACCAGAAACGGAGTTCAGCTTGCTCAGCATCACATGCTAAGTCAGGTACTAAATTGCATATAAAATTCCCAGACATCACATGTCACTTCATCTCCTGGTCCTTCACACGAGCCCTGAAAAGTGTTTGTTCTTGATTAATTGTCAAGCTAAATTATTTAGGTACAATGTCAATGTCTGTGGAGGCCTTGTGAAGTAAACCAGCTTCAGTCTATTCAGTCAAATTCAAGGAGCTATCTATCTGCAGTGGAAACTATACAGGTTCTTCTCTAAACACCTTTATAAGGCACAAATAAGGACTAGTGTATGTTCTGGATTATTTCTCTTGTCCATTTGCTTTTAAATATGAGGGGTAGCTCTGAACTAATCATCTGGCCAGTTGTGTGCTGGGAATTACATTAATCACCTTAAGATGGCAAATGTGTGTGCTGCACCAAACAAGCAATCACATGGCTGCTAATTTCCCAAAGCCCTTCAGCAGTTAAAATATAATTATCTGTGTGGACACGAGATGGTTGACTGAATAGAACATAATAGAACATAATTATAATGCTAGTACTCTGTAGGTGTTACGGAGGGCAGAAGTTTGCACATTTCTGCCTTTTTATCTCAGGTAAACTTCCGAATGCTTGCATCAAGGTAGTCAACATGCTGCTGGCTTCAGTGCCTGTCTTTGTTGCTGAGACTGGATTAGTTTTTAAACCTTTCTCACCTCTCTTTAAGAAATGGTGAAACTCATAGCCTGCTTCTGAGAAGTTCTTTGCATTTTATAAACAAAGAATTCTGTGCAAAAGCAAATTCTGATTGCTTAATTATTTTCAACATCTTGTGAGAACTCCCATTACATTCCTGAAACCTTCCACTTGGAACAAGTGGGCACACTAAACAGACGTAACTTTTCTTTGCATTTTGAGGATCTGATCTTTGCAAAATGGTATATACTATTTTTATAGGAAGCTTCTAGTACATCGTTAGTAAAAGAACAGGTATATTTACCTTTTGAAATACTTACTTACAATTTCTCATTTTTCTAGTAATTCCATGATTGGAATCAGGTCATAAGTTTGTAGGAAGAGTTCTAAATATGTATTCATAGAGGATATTTTCTCAGAAAGGGAAATAACAATGCCCAGCCTAGTGTATTAGAGCAGTAAAAGTCTTCCACTGTTTTTACAAGTTTGGGTTAAATGTAAGGTGTTTTGTAATGCTAGTAAAAATAGCTGTGCTTCACTTTCTGAGGGTAATGAGGGGAGACAAAAGTGGTGCCTCCATCTTCTGAAATTTTGAGGGGGAAATTAGTTTGTCAGGAAATGGTTTGAAACTGTTGCTCAGGTATTGTAAGGAATGCATACTACAGAGTCCAGCATTCCTAGACCCATCGTTGTTGAATACAGCCTCCCCAATAAGACGTTCCATGCTTTTTTGTATTAAGTGTAATTAGGTCATTACAGAAACACATTCTGTCTTCCTCTTCTCAGTGCTTGCCACAGCAGCCCAGAAAGAAGTTGACACTTCACGTTACCTCGTGTTTTAATAGCTTTATATGCAAAATCTCCACTGCTTGTTGGGCTGCCTGCTGGAAGCCAGCTGTGGCCTACCATCAAAAGCTGTGGATCAGGTTTCAAGAGCGTGTCATAGTGGGGTGGTAAAACCAGTAGAGCCACATATTACTGTGTGGTAGCCCATAGAAAGGGGCAATCATGCAACGTGAGAATAAATTTTTTCAGAAACAGACTTCTAAGATCCAGCTGCCAGGTACTCACAGAGTGGGGTATATCCCTGCCTATGGTTTTGCTCAAGGACAGAGAAAAACTGGGAGCAGGGGGACCCATGAGAAAAAGCCCAGGGAAGTCTGGGGGTGGGATGTGGGACAAAAGACTGAAACTAAGGGTAAATTCTGCATCCAAAGGTAGTAGTGGACTTTCTGATACTCCATTCTCCAACTCCCCGGTGGAGTTTGCCACAATTTACGCACAGCAAGGCTGGAGTTAAGTCATGCAAAGGGCCCTCCTGCCTGGCAGAGGAAGACCGTGGCCATGGCACAAAAGGCATGCTGGAATCTGGAGGGTGGGCCAGGCCTGCAGCTCAGGCTTCTCATCATGTGCAAAGCAGTGTGGGCTGCAGGAGGGCCAAGGGGTTGTGAGACCTGGGGTGGTACTGAGGGGTGGCAGCTTGTGTGTTCAGTCAGAGAGCTGTGGGGCTCTGCAGGTCCCCAGGAGGAGTGCACTTCCTAGGTTCTGGTGTTTTGAATGATTACAGTGAAGCTCTGTCAGGAATTTGTGGTTGGAGGAAAACTTTGTTTTTGATATGCAGAAGAACTCCTCTTCATGTGGGATACAGCTTCTACTTACCTCCACCTGCAAGTCCATAAAGACACTTGAAACTTCCCAGCTCAGGCTCCATAAACAGGTACTAGACCTACACCACAGCTCTGGCTGACAGACTGCCAAAGCTTTTAAAAATTTATAAAGTTATAAACATATATAAACTATATATGTACACTGGAAACAATCCAGATTCGAGAAGCATCTGAGAAGGCACGTGGTAAACACAAAGTCAGTAACTTTAATATAACATGAAAGCCACTGGTTTGCCTCAGAACTGCAGAGCCCTGACCACAGTGGATTTGGAAAGCTGGCTGGCGTGGCTTAAGGCAGACCTATTTCTGTGCTGGAGAAGTGATTTCCCAGGGATTTGAGGGAGAAGTAGTATTCCCCTTTAGCTAAAAGTGTCTCTATGCCTCTGACAGCCTTATGGAGCCAACTACACTAAGTGTGTAAAATATGCAGTTGTCATCCAGGGTACAACTGGATCTGAGCAGAGTCATTGTCATTTTCTCCTGCCATGCTAAATCTCTTCAATTTACAATTTCTTTTTCCTTATACTTTCATATTCTGCAGCTGCTTGTACACCTGTGAGTTGTACCCAGTTCAAGCCGCCTTCTCCACAAAGAGCGTTCACAAAAATGTAGATGTGGGCTTTTGTCCACATAAAGACATTTTGGCCGTGGGTGCCTCTGTTACTGAACTACTTGCTGGCCTTTGAACCTTCTGATCCCCATTTCAGACAAGTGGTGTGTTTATTTAAAAATCTTCACACATATTCAGGTTTTATAGCCAGGACTCATAGCCACTAACAACCACAGTTGTTTTCAGCCACTCTGTGGCAACAAAGAAGTAAGTAGGTAAAAAAGGAGCTAGAAACTGTTTTCAAAAGAAAAACATGCTTGAAGGAAGGGAGGTCTCGCTGTTCCATCAGAAGAAGGATGGCTCAGTTCTGGGTTTGCCCAAGGTCTGGAGTCGGGCCACAGTCCCCCTGGATGTCATCAGGACCCTCTCACAGCCCTGTACTTTTCATTATTTGAAGGTCTGTTTTTAAAAGAATATTTATGCTCTCAGTTAGACTTCTCAGCTTCTTGCTTCTCCGTTTTATTACCTCTGAAAGAGTTAACAGGAGAATGACCTACTAAGCCTGGAGACTGACGAGAAAAAGGGACCTGAAGGCTGGGAAGGGCTGTGATCCATTGTGAGTGGCGGGGCCGAGTACGGGCGCTGCCAGCTGGATCAGTCGTCTGGGAATACAGTTTCAGAGGCTCCGAGCCTGAAAGAGTAACCCCCAGAAAAGTCTCATCACCCCCGCCCTGCTCTTGCCCTTTCGGTGCGTTCGGGCCCGCTGAAGCATTAGAGGGGGGCGGGTTCAGCAGAGAGCGGGCTGAGCAAGTGCCATGGGAGGGCAGCATTGCTCAGACACACAGCCCGGCGCCTTCCAGCCTTGTCCTGCACACATCCATGGAAGGGCTCCTCCTCTGAGAACCCCTGCACGCTCCCGGCCCCATGGGACCTGCTGCCCGGCCATCAGCCCGGGACACTGCGGGAGAGCCTGGCTCATGGGGGAGCCGCTGAGCCCATGGGCAGCCTTAGCTGCTCACCTGGCCCTCGGCAAACTCTGCTACTCTTGAGCTAGTTTGGCGAGGTTTTTTCCTTTTTTCTTCGAGTGTCTTCAAAAGATAATTACATGGAGCTGGGCCCGTTTGCTCAAGTTACTTTTAATTCTCGTAGTGGTTGTAATGAAGTGTGTACTGCACATCCATTTTACTAAAGTAGTGTATAAGGACACACTTGACTTGCTTTTCCTCTGCAGCTGAGGAAGGACAGATCATTAAGAAAACGGGATCGCTACCTTACTGGAGCCTTCAAACAGATCCCCCGGCCTGACTCCTCCGGAGGAGACGCAGACTGAGTCTCTGAGACCTGCCGAGGCTTTGTAAAGGGCTTTGAAATGCTTCCTCTTCCCCCAGGATGGTGCTGCTCCCAGCATCATTGCAGGTTTTATCTCAAAGCAGACAGGCTTGCTGGTGAACGGAAGTGTCCATTAGAGGAAACATGGGAGAAACACCCTGCACCAATGAAAAAAACCATTTCTGAAGATTTCCACTTCGTAGTGATGCTGGCAGGTGCTCTTCCCACATGATTCAGTTGGGGGTTGGAGATTTGTGTGTTTAGGTGCTGGCTGGTCTGCTTCATGCTGAGTGCCCAAGGTGCTGTCAGAGGACAGACATTTTCACATTCAAATCCTCTTTTCCCAGTTCTTGACTTCACAGAAGTTGCAGCACATACACAGATGCATGTTCATTTATTATTTCCTGAAAAATTGTCTCCTTGGAGCTGCTCTCCATAGAAGTGCTATCCTGTAGTCTCTCACAGAGGAACTGATGACAGGGACTTAAATCAAGCCCTTCCTGTATGTCAAAAGAGTACATAACTCCCCAGCCAGAGTGCATTTTGAAGCTGAGATTACATTGGAGCTTTCAAGCCAGATATATTTTATATAAAGTAATTGCACAGTCTTGTGTTTAAGATATGCACTCAAGTTTCTGTCTTTGATCTAAGAAATGCTTATTTCCCAAAGTGGAACAGTATCAATAGGAAATATTCATATCTCAAATAGCTTTATTGCTTCAGGTCTGGGGTGCTGTCCTGGAAGACTGAAAATGGGGTTGGTCTGTTCCAGGTGATCTACCTAAATATTGAAATTTGTGAATAAAAGTCAGAGGTGAAAAAGGGGAAAGTTGGCATCAGCAACATTGTAACAATTTAGACTCGAATTTTCACTTAAAAGAAAAATAAAACAGAAGTTACACAAATAATTCTTTTCAATCCAAAAGAAAATACAAGGGTTTTATCTTTGTCACAGAAAACACAAAAATATATTTGGGTTGGATCAATTTTATGTTCTTCTTTTATTTTGGTAAAAAATATTCTTAAATATGCATATAGGGGTCTATGCAGAGATTCATTGAGCAGAAACCTGTTCATACTTTTACAATGCTTTGATCACTGGACTTGGCATTGTCTGTCAAAGCTTTGATTAACATGACAAGATTATGATGTATTTTTGTCCATGATGAATAACCCAACATCCTTTGCTAGTATGAAAGGGAATTTATATTGGTTTTTTTCGTATCTACAGATGATTATGGACACCAGGAAGGGATAGAGTTAAATTCCTAATACTTGTTAATAATTTGCCTTTGTATTATCCTGCCATCCTTCATTTCTTCCACAAAGTTTCCTAATGTCAGGACGTACTAGGATGAAAGTATTTGTTTAGAGGTAACTGGGGACTAGAGCTCTTGCTTCTAGGATCAGGGACATCACTTAATCATGAAAGTGTCCCACCACTGATAAGGCTTTTTTTCTCTGTTCTGCAATTCAAGAGAACTTTGGGGTCCACCTATGTAAAGGACCAATGTAAACTCTGAATGATCACTAAAAATAAACCCATTTGCTATTTATTATTTTAGAGCTGAATATGGTAGCTACTTCAGAGTTGTGAAAAGAGAAGACATCCTTAGTTGTCTCTGCAGAGCATTTGCAGGCTAAGGAGTCAGCAAGCACTGATAGGATATTTAAAATCATGCAGTGCTCTGCTACATTTTCATAGTAAGGAAAATATATTCTCCTATAGGAATTACTGTGTTCAGTGCTTTGCCCTATGTTAAACAGATAGTAGCTCAGATTTTAGGAGTCCTTCATCCCTTAAAGAATGTTAGCTAAATCTACTACTCTGAGTTAAAAAATTGCCAGTGTTGTATTAAAGCATTGGAGTGCTTCACAAAAGAAAAAAAACAAACCCAAACCTGTTTGAACTCTAGTTTATAATGAAGAGAAAAGAGAAAACCATATAGAAAAGAGAAAACTGGTTAATTTTGCAGTGAGAGTAAAACACATTCTTTGAACTCCCCAAGGCAGGTTTTCCTGTGGTAAGGCCTCAGGAGCAATAGTAAGCAGAAAATGATTCCTGTGATGTTTAGGCTTGTGGTTTGCTGCTTTGCAATGTGACACATAAATTGGTGGACAAAAATGTTTATTTTCTATTAGGTGTTGCTAATGAAGCATCTGTACTTTGAGAACTTAAAGTGAACTCCAATCCTGCATTGTTATGTTCAGGAGTCAGTGCTGATTTCTTCTCTATATTCCCCTATGACAGCCTTAAATGCCTTTATTTTGCCATGATGTGAGATTTGTATCAGTCTATTTTCTTTCCTTTCTCACTGTATCTCAACTTGAATTGAGCTTTTGGTGGGCTCACCCCATGCTTCCCTTAGTATCACATTTAAGGCGTCCAGATGGGGTGACAGAATGGAATAAGACACCAGCCCTCCATCTGTTAAAAAAAAAGAAGAAAGGAAAAAAAAAGAAATTAAATACAAGGTTTTATTGTTCTTTAAGTAAGAACAGATACAGTCTGTATGTCAAGGCCAAACTATATGCTATTAAATCTATCCTTTGAAGTCTTCCATTGGGCTGACCAAGGACAGATGGTAAACTGTTATCAGTTGATATGGGATTAGGTCAAGTCGAAGTTCAAGATTGAAGGTAACAGTAAGAGTCTCAGTTCAGTTGTCAAATGTATTAGTTTATTTAATGAATACCACATAGTCAGCATCTTTGCTATTGTTCTGCTAGTTTAAAAATTGGGAGATTTATTTACCCAAGGATCTCCACACTCTTTAGAAGTTTAATATGGCAAATATATCTGTTATAGCTTAGTAGCTGAATAGCAATAAAATCTTTATTCTTTTGGAGGAGAAAAGAGTTTAGATTTAAGATGTACCAGCCTAAAATATACTGCAATTCTTTTTAATTTTTTGTTTTATTTTTATCTGGCTCATATATTTGCATCATTTGCCTTTGTGTTTCTATTTTCTTTGCGTATGAACTAATTGGAGAAACTGATTACTAGTATCAGATGTAGGGAAGGCTGTAGCAGCATTTCATTTCTTACACTTTATTTTCACAAATAATGAATGAAGACTATTGACCGTGAAGCTGAAATGCTGCATACATGTCAGGCTGTCTATTCTTCAAATTTGGCAGAGGAAATGAACTTGCCTTAAAAACAATCTAACCAAACATGTTTAGAAACAGCTTTTGCAGAACTGGCTGATGTTTGCCATATGACACATGCAATGGACATTAGACACAATTTGGAAACAAGCAAAGCAGTTAAGTGTATGCCAGTGAAAGAGCTGAGACAAAACGAACTTTCAAGATCTGGTCATAATCTTACACAATAATTCTTTGTCAACCTCATGATTTAATAATGTGCATGGTTTATAGAAGTTAAGGACTGATGGGATGAGCCTTTGCTAGCAAAGCTAGAGCTAAAAATGCTCAAGATAACTTCCTAAAGAACAGCTCTTCTTTATAGCTCTATCTATTTTTTTTTCTTCCCCATAACTCCTTACAAATTCAGTGAAAAGGAAACTCTTCTCTATAAGGTGTGTTCAGGCAGAAAAGAGGAGCAATAGTCATGAACCCTGATAGTGTAAAGTTCTTCATAGTCACAGGAGGAAAAGCAGCTGTTGCAGCATAGGAATTACTTTTCAGGTATATAAATCATGAAATTAAAACAATCTAAGGTTTTCTTAATACTGTTCAGTATATTATGGGTACACATTGACTTCTCCATATGACATTTGTTCTTTTATGTACTCATTACATATGTTAATGTGTCATGTGAATAAGTAAATATTGCCAGAAAAACAGGACTTTTGAAGTTGTGACACTTTGTGCTTCATCACTTGACATTCAACAGCTCTTCTTAATTTTTACAGTTGGGATGATGTGTAGCTGACTGTAGCGTTACACTGTGTTACTAACACATCCAAACTAAAAAAAGAGACAACCCTAGAACTGTTTCTGGTTCACTCTCAGCTTAAAGAGGTTTCTGTTTAAAGGCTCAGGACTCAATTCTCATTTAAACAAAATTTTAAGCTTGGCTGGAGGTGGTGGGAAAATCGCTTCATACCATTTTTCCTGTTCCCTGTGCTTGGCCTGGCTGAAACTACTGTTGTAATAAGGCTGCGGGCTTCCTCCTGCCTGTCACAAGGAAAGCTGTAGCTCCCTGAGTACTGCTGAACTTCAGGGCTCAAATGTGGCGCTGTCTGGTCTGCAGAGTCCTTTGCTATGCTCCTTTCTCCCCTTGTTGCCTGCTTGTGTGTGCTGAGCTAGCAACCCCTGGGCAGAGTGACGGGCAAGTTCCGGCAGCAGCAGATGGACAAGGAACAGCACAGCCCTACAGGCCTCCTTCTTTAGAGATCCATGATGTTCTGCACTGTAGTAGTACATAAATTTTTTAGCTTCAAGTTTCAGCTACAAGACTGGTAAATCTGGAAAAGTTATCTATGCAGACAGGACTTTTCCTTACCCACTCTTCCAGGCAGCTGTTTCGGATTCAGGGAATAGGGATGGAGTGCAGAAAATAGCCATTAGAAACTTGTTGAGCATTTCAGTGAGCCTTTTCTCACCTCAGTGTAAGCTTTACTCAATTACCATAGACTACAAAAATGGAAAACTATAACATCAGGTGGAAAGAGTCTAGGATCTACTTTCCAGACGTGTTTTAAAGTCACTCAGGAGAAGCAAAACATTTTCATTTCAGAATGTTGGTCTTTTCCACTTTCTTTTTAATTAGCCATTTATAGTGCTTACCTTAACTAAGACCGATGTCTGTACTCCCTACTTGAATAGGAAAAAGCTTCCATTATACTTGGCAACACAAAGGAATGTTAAATAATCTAAACCGAACTGCATTTTCTCAGCATATTTTGGTATCCAAATGTGTTCAAAATATGCTCATCTATACATGGTTTGAGGTCCTCCATGCATGTTCCTGCTGTAATTTCGTTTCCCCCTTTTTCCTGTGTTCTCCTCTCTGCTCATTCTTTTGAGAAGGGATCCACAGCCTCCTAGGTTTCAAAATTCTCTGGCTACTGCAGCTTCATTTATTTGAGTCCAATTAACTCCCTGAGGTTTTGGTTAGTGTTCTTGGTTTTTTTGAGATAAATAGTGAGCAGACTGAACCTCTAGAAGCACTTGGCCTCCCACATATAGTGTTAATGTTTAACTTTGAAGATCCACCAGGTCCTACACTCCTGAAGCTGGAAAGTTCTCGGGAGATCCTTCCCTTCGCTTTTGAACCCAAGCTGACCTGCCTGCAGATCTGCATATAAACTATGTGGGCACGTTTCCTATATCCACTTCTGCCTGCAACACTTCTCTTGGACATTAATGTGTCTTCTCAAGAGACCTGGACGATTCCTAGAGCCTGATGTTCTTCCTGTGATGCAGAGGAAGATATTGTCTCTGTAGGGAGAGAGGTGTGCAGGTCAGAAAGGTGTAACACCCTAACACTTGTGAGAGTCTTTGGGGCAAGTCCCCATACTTTTTTGCACTCAACATGGACTGCTCCTCATGTGTTTGCTCTGGGACAGGCCTCTTGCAAATGACAATGTCCATATACTAAAGCAGATTAGAGTTCATGGGTGCAAATTGAAAATTAGGCTTGTCGTTGTAATTTTTCTCCATAAATAGCAGCAGCAATTGCATTGTTTTGTAAAAGGCTGGGATATAACAAGTGTAAATGGTACACTCTAAAAAATAAAAAAAATCTGTTCTGCAATATCCAGTGGCCATGGCTGTCAAGGGCCAACACAGCCATCGAGAAAGTCTAAAATTAAAACAGACAAGTTGCCAATGCATAAAACTGCCATCATCATGTTCACTTCCCAGTTTGTTTCAATGACCATCGCATCTGTGAAACATATTTCTGTGGGACAGTTAAGGGTTGCAAGCATAAACCAGCCCATTCCAGTGAATGACACAACCCAGGTGTCGCTCTTGTTTGAAAAATGCCTGGGTGGCCCCACTGCCAAGGATATAACCACAGATAATACAATCCAGAAATCCCTTTCCAAAGCAGTGAGTAATTGAAATTTATGTACTTGCATAACTCATTTATTGCCGTGAGAACAACGAATCCAAGGTTGTCAGCTCCAGCCATAGGGGTTGTTCCCTGATCCAAGAGGCCTGTGACTTTATTGTTTGAATGGGAGAGCTGAGGCTGGTGACTGGCACCGCTGTTTAGAGGCTGGGATGTATGGCTGGGGACATGCTGGATGAGAGGTAAGGGCACAAACTTCTCTCTTTGTCAGGAAGAAAAACACCTCAGCAGGAGTGATTTAAGTGGGGAAGGCTTTGAATCTGAGGCCTCAGGCCAATCTGATAGGATCTGTTTTCTCCAATGGAAAGTTTCTGATTTGCCTCATTCCTAGCAATGCGGTAGCACCCACAGATTGTTTCTATTTCAAATACAAGCTTAAAGGCTTTCAAGGTCAGTTCTCGTTTTATGCATTATTGTGATTAAGATTTGGGAAACAAGTTTGGAATACCCATAAGAATATCATGCTGGTAAAATTCCTTACATCTGGGAAATCTGTCTTCCCTCTTGCTGCTCTGTCATGCATTGAGCTGAGTTCATAACTACCCTAGAACTTCTGAAGATGCATATCTGATAGCAAAATGGAAGGAGTTTTTTCTCTGAAGGGTCTGTGAAGCTCTTAAGTGACCGATGCTATAGAAATACTAAGTATTACTGTGACTAACTAAATGATTTGACACAAAGGTTTGTTTTAACAAGCCTGTGCTCTTGTGTCAGGCATCCAAGCAGGGACACAGTCTCAAGGCCAGGACTCTGGGGCTCACTTTGTTTTCTCTCTTCCAAAGCAGTCACCCTTTCTTCCATTTTACTGCCTGTCATGATAGTTTTTCCCTTCTTTTAGAGAGATGAAGGAGTTCTGTTTAGAATAAGATGCTCCTAATGTTGCATAGATTGGACAAAAGGTACAACATACTACCACCAGCTTGCTTATTTCAATGGTAAAATCTTCTGAGAGTAACACTTCTGTTTTCTAAATATTGAGACATCTGACATGTAATCACAAAGTTGCTGGTGTCTCTTCATTTTTAAAACAAAATGAGACAACATAGTTTTTTTTTTAGGGGACAATGGGATGAGACTTTGATTTTCACATTTAGACAAAAATTAGATTTTTTTTTCCTCTTGAATGGGAGAAAATCGCTGACTGCTATTGCTTACTTCTCATACACTGAAATTAATACCAAGAGGTTTTGCACTCTGAACTGAGGCTATTCTTATTCCCAAAAGCTCTGTATGCTCTACAGATGGTGGAGAAATTAAATTTCGTGGCAGCCTTTTCTCATCAAGGAAAATGGGGCATGGAAATGTCAGTCAACCTGCTCTTGACAGTGGGGGGACCATAAGTTCTACACACTTCTTGTTACCTGACTTATTTTTTTTCTGCACAAACAACTGTCCTATATCTTGCCCTGAATCCTGGGTCAAGCAGATCTATAGTGTGAGGATTACAATAAACCCCATAACAACATCTTCTCATCTTCCTTCCCTGGTGGTGAGAGACACTGACCGAGCTGAATATATGACTTCCTATGTCCTTTTAACCACAGGCCTGACCTTCTACATAAAAGTTTCTGTCTTATGGTAGTCTTGTCAGGATTTACTGGTTGTGCTTATTATTAATTAAGAGGTACTAAGTTTAAAAAGTCATTAGAAATCAAATCACAAAGGATAAGTTAAAAACCTTTCTGTGACCTTTGACATGCCCCTGTATTACATCTAAACCCATACCAACAAAAAGAGACATTAATAAAATCATTATATATTTGAAGAGTAACACCTTGCCTATGTAAAGTTTATGGCTACAAATGAATACGTGTCAGGGAGCACCAGCAAGTCCATTAGGCCAAAGATTTCACTGTTGCTATTCATTTAGAGGGGATGGAACTTGTAGGTTGCCATGATGGACAGTAACATAAAAAATTTAAAGAGGGATAAAATACCCTTTCTCCTTTTTCAGCCTGGCCTTATAAACCATACATGCTTCTAGGGAAGTATGAATAAAAATAAAACTTGCTGCCATGATTTACTCATTCATAAATCTGTTTTTTTCTTTTTTTTTTCTTTTAATCACTAGAAATCTATTCCAGTGCATGTAAAGTCTTAATGAGACCTAGCAACATTATGAGTGCTGGGAGCAATCGCCCTTCAGCCTCATGCCTGCAAACGCTCTCGAGGCATGCATATATCTCATTATGGCCGAACGCCCTGTCATGTGTTATTCCTTACTTAGTGACAATTTGTCATTGTCACCCTTGACATGTCACTCTGCTGCAGAAGGATTTGACTTCAGCGTAAAATGTGACAATCAGATGAGAGAATTTTGTAATCTAAACTGAAATACGGGGCTGAGAGAAACTAATTTTACTCAAAACCAGTCCTAATATAACATAAATGGGAAGAAATGTTTGCATTTAAGGATTTTTGTTAAAGTTCCCTTCCTTTGCCTTTACCCAGACCCTGCTCCCCAACTTCAATTATTCCTTAGAATAATGCTTTTATTTTTGAAGGATGGAGTCTTATGTTTTAATACCATGCATTTTCAATTAAGTGCACTAAGATCTGTGGATATAACTATTACTTAAACTATAAGTAATGGTTACATGTAAAAATTAGGGAAACATATTGTGCTTTAGATAAATTACATTCAGATTACTTCTTATTATAAATGGGGTAGAAAATGGATTTTTAGCTCTGGCTGGCCAAAGAGCCAACATTTGTATCTACTTCATTTGTTTAAATATATTTCAAGCCAGATTGAAATCCATATTGCCTGACATTAATTGAGTACTGAAGCATCAGTGTACTCAAGTTTCATAAACCACTGATGAGTGAGTTTCTACAGGCTTGATTTAAAAATATACTGTCCCTTTTATATGAAAATTATATTCCATTTATACAGTAATTCTTAAAGCCCAACATTAAATGGTATAAATCTTAATAAGATGAATATAAATATGACATTTGTGCTGTTGAGTTGACATCTTGTTTGCTAAGAAAATTATGTTCTGTACTTGGTATTTGTTAACATCTGTATGATATTGTAGGCAAACTGTTTTTCTTTTGAAAAGCAGAATGGAGAAAAGAGCAGGGTGGGCTGTGAGATGGACTGCTCCTGAAGGTCACTTACAGAGTTTTGCTTAGGCACCTCATCCTGGACAGGATATTCCATTCCTGGGCATCTTTTGACAATCAGTCCTATCAGGTTGCCCAGTAATTTATTGGCTTTGTGGCACTGACAAATAGTCAATAAGTTCAATGGTAGCCTATAGGAAGTAAGGTTTGAGCTCATGTTTCCAGAGGTGAAAGTGTAGGGCAATTTAACCCATTTTTCATACTTGTAATTCTCAGAGAAGCAGACATTATTTGAACTAGATTCTGGATTCTGAATTTCACAAAGAAGGTGCAAGGCTATGATTTTTCCTTCAAGTTTCATCAAATTTTTCTGCATAAGATGAATGAATGAATAAGTTACTAACTAACTAAATAAAGACGCCCTCATCAAGCAGCTTTTATGGGCTGAACCAAGTGTCCTATGGCCTCCATCAAGCTGCGCTCTCTCTGAGGTAGGGAATGACTGCTTTTAAGTGAACGCATTATGAAGTGCCATCTGCAATGTGCCGTCCTCCTGGATATTTTTATCAGGACTAACATAGCTGTCAGGATGTCATGCAATGAATGTTGGATAATTTGTGCACTTGATTTTTTGGGTTTTTTTCATACAGCTCTTCCATACTATTATTATAATGATAAAGGCAGCTTTCTGCTTGAAGTGCATTTGCTGCTTTCTCAATGCACTTACTAAAGTTTTTTTCTTTAAAATCTTTAATGTTACAAATTTTTTTTTAATAATAAAAACATTGTGAAGGAACACAGTATGCATTGAATAATCAAGGCTTCTGTGAGGAGTGTGGTGAGTGTGGATTTTTGATGTAAGTTCTGTCATTTGTCTCCTTCATTTAATTCCTTCACCGAGGTCTTCAGAACCAGAAGCAACTTGTCCTTATTTGTTAAAACCAGAGAACATGGTAGATCTTTAGTTCACATTCCAGGAAGATCCATATTTTTTATTTGAGTACTCCTTATTTTGATTCACCATCTGCAAGACACGGGAAATCTCAGCTACCTCACAGGGAAGTTAATGGAAATGCACTGAGCTGGCTGCAGGCATTCAGATAAGAGGCGGGTGAGCACAAAAGCACCAGGTGAATTTGTAAACCATGACCAGCAACTTTTCTTTTTTGTCACCTTTTCTTTTCATGCTGAGCTGTGCACTCTGGTCCTCTCCCATGGACTAGCTGGACAATTATTCTATATTTTGTTGTGCTAAGTCATCTCTTTAAGCTAGGCAAAACCACTTTTCCTCTCACCATTTGCCGCTTGTTGATTCATCAATTTAGTTGGCTTAGTGGGCCACCCTTCTCTTGATAATGGTGAGGTATAATTTCACCAAAATTTTCACTGGAATTACCTTGGAGTCATTTCAATTTTCTGTGTCCCAATGTGTTTTTTCACGACCCTCTGAGACAGTGTATTAGATCATCATGGTCAAGGAGTGGAGCTTAACTCTCCTGTACCCTAACTCATGGTTTGGCTCAGAACTGCACTTATGTTCCTTGCCTTGGGATGGGTTTGGCTCAGGACTTGGTGTTTGAGTTAACTCACTCAAATACAGAAACTAGGCCAGAAATGAAAACAGCAATAACAACAACAAAGGAGGTATTTCTCTGCTGAGTTGTAATTGACTCATCCTGGTAACAGAGCCATTGCCTCATGAGAGGGAGCAAGTCCACCTTCTTTCAACAGGAGCGAGCTGGTAGGCACAGTTTTATGTGTCATCATGGGCTAGACTAACAGTTTACCGTGGTTGATACTTGGAGGTCCCCTCTGCTGTTCACCCCATTTGATTATATGGAAAGTAGATCTAATAAGGAAAACATCAGAAAAATAATAACTTTAGCAGAAAGAGGGAAATTACGGAATCATAGAATGGTTGGGGTTGGAAAGGTCCTTGAAGATCACCTAGTTCCAACTCCTTTGCCATGGGCAGGGACATTTTCCACTATACCAGGCTGTTCAAAGCCCCATCCAACCTGGCCTTCAAGACTTCGAGGGATGGGGTGTCCTTAATTTCTGTGAGCAAAATCTTTCAGTACCTTGCCATCATCACAGTAAAGAATTTCTTCCTAATATCTAATCGAAACCTGCTCTCTCAGCTCCTGGTATCTAATCTAAACCTGCCCTCATTCAGTTTGAAGCTGTTACCCCTTGTCCTGTCACTACATGCCTTTGTAAAAAGTAAGTCCCTCTCCAGCTTTCTTGTAGGCCCCCTCTAAGTACTGTGAGGCTGCTATAATGGCTCCCTGGAGTCTTCCCAACTGAACAATCCCAACTTTCGCAGCCAATTTTCCTAGGAGATGTGCTCCAGCCCCTTGAGCTTCTTCATGTTGCTCCTCTGGACTCACCCCAACAGGTTCACCTCCTTCTTATGTTGGAGCGCCAGAGATGGACACAGTACTGCAGGTGGGGCCTCAAAAGAGGAGTAGAGGGGGAGAATCACCTGCCTTGACCTGCTGGTCACGTTGATGTTGCTGCAGCCCAGGATACAATTGGCTTTCTGGGCTCCAAGCACACATTGCCGGGTCATGTCCAGTGTCTCATCCACCAGCACCCTCAAGTCCACCTCCTCAGGGCTGCTCTCAATTCACTGCTGCCCAGCCTGTATTTGTGCTTGGGATTGCCCTGACCCAGGTTCAAGACTTTGCACTTGGCCTTGTTGAACTTCATGAGGTTTGCACAGGCCCAGCTCTCAAGCCTGTCCAGGTCCCTCTGGATGGAATCTCTTCTCTCCATTGTATCGATGGCACCACACCTTGGTGTCTTTGGCAAACTTACTGAGGGTGCATTTAATCCCACTCTCCATGTCACCAACAAAGATGTTAAACAGCATATCTCCTTACCAGGTTGATGAATTAAATCAGCAAGCTGTAAACATATAGAAAAATGTTAGTAGTAACGTTACTAGATAACTAGTAGTAGAAGGAGCAGCAAAAGAGAAAAAGAAAGAGGGCAGTGGAGGAGTGTTTGTGTTTTTGGGCTGTTGTTTCATTGGGCATTTTTTGAGCAGCCCTCAAAGAGCAGCTTAGGAGCCAGAGCAAAGTGTTCTTAAGATCTTGGAGATATCGATAACCTTTACCTGGACTTCCCTTCTCATTAAGAGGCACTTTCCAACCATCAGTGATGAGTAACATTTCATTCTGTATGGTCAGCCTAGGTCTTTCCTTCTCTACAACAAATTATACCTCTCTGTGCTCAGCTGGACCTTATTTATGGAGGAGGACCTCAAATTAGCCTTATCATTTGTTATAGCTTTGGGATGACGAATCAGAACCTGAAAGCTATTGGCTGGAAGGACTTATTTAGTGGAAAGAATTTCAGAGTTAATCTATTCATAGAAATGTAACAGGTCACAGCCCAGAACTAATGTCATTTCTGCTTCCTCTCACCCCCTCCAATATCTGCTTCCCTTAGCATACTTCTTTAAACTCATACTTTTGCAACAAGAACTAAATTTAGATATTTAAGGAAATCAAAGTTTCTAATCCTCATGTTCTTCTAGCAGCTGGTGTTTTTGACATTGGCTCACACAAAAAACCTGTTGCTCTGAACTGGTATCTCCAGAGACTTAATACAGTACCTAGGCCACTATGCCTGTCTCTCCCTTGACAGAGTACTTGGTAGTTGTTTTTCTTTTGCTAAAGGCTTTCTCTCTGGAAACAAATTGCATTCTCATAGAATAATTTTCACAGATTTTTTTGTTTTGCTTTTTTTGTTTGGTTTGGTTTTTATTCAAACTTTCAGTTTTTAAAATTTTACTTTGATTTTTGAAAACTCAGGAGAAGTTTTTCAGCCGTGGGTAGAGAGAAATCTCAGGTCCTGGTGAATGATGGGGTTGTGGCTGAAGAATGGACCACTCTTTGCTTTCATGTCTTTGTTTTGCTCTTTGTGGTTTTTTTTCCCTCTCCCATAACTTTGCAAACACTGCTCTGTTCTGCTTTTTGCAGGAAACCAGATTTTTCCTCTCATTGATATGGTTTTCCAATTGAAATAGAGAATCAGTCAGCAAGGAAGGCATCCTAGAACCATTCTAGGAGCATGCTGGGAGCCTAAATCTCAGAAATTCAGGTAAGCAACAAAGGAAAGCTATTTATTTCCTAAACTAGACATGTGCAAATATATATCTGGTGCTGAGCTATTTACTTTGAGCCTGTGCAGACCTTATGTTTTTTATCTCTACTTGCTTCAGTAAATTCAGAGGATCAGCAGCTAAATACACTTCTTTGTAGCTATGTCATCAGACCTTTTTGAAACTGAAGTTGGACCAAGCGTACTAGAAAGCTCAGAAAACTAATTTTTCGAGCATGTAAAAATAATAACAGTTTTCGTAAATTTCCTTACCTAAAAACTACTTTTACCTTGGGAATCGGACTTTGTAACATAGTTGTCTGTGCATTTTTGTGGTTAAATAATTGGTTTTTTGTAAGACTTGGCTTGTCACAGGTGTTTCAGAAAGTAGAATTCACTTCCTGAGAAAGGAAATATTTCAGCTCTGTCTTTTCACACTGCTGCTGAAATTAGTGGATTTATCATCTTTTTCAAATCCACCCTCCCAATCTCTCAGAGCTGTGACACAATTCCTGCAGTGGCTTAAGCTTCATAGGAACTCGTGGTTACTCTTTAAACTTGCCGCTGTTTTGAACTCTGAGGTACAATCAAGGTTAATTTCAGTATCCTAATGCCTTGAAACTGATACTCATGGATACAGAAATCGGTTCTCCTGGTCACAACAGAGCACAAAGTCAACTATTAGTGTCACATGCAAGCTGGTCTTTGCATATGGACAGAATTGCATTAGGGGAAAATTAAATGCTATCAGTTTAGACCAGGGACTTTGCAAAGCAGATAGCCTTTAGAGCTATTGCAGTTTTAAAACGTCAGGTTAATTGAGAACTGGTGTATATTTAATAGGGGGGCCTTTGGGATATGACTACAAGGACTCTTTGTTGTTCAGCAGTACATTAGGCAGAAACTGCACTTCTGAAATGGTCATAAAAATCCCAGGAGGCATAATCATTAATGGGACACTAAGCTCCAATTAAGGGCATGGCCCCAAAGACCAAGGTGAAAAACGTGGTCCTTAGCATCCGTCTCAGAGGATCCCTGTCCCAGCTGCTTGATTTCAGCTGCAGAAACATAATTGCAAATAACAAAATATTTAGTCTGAAAAAACCCCCCATACTCCTTGTCTCCAAATTCCCTAAAACAAAACTAGAACTGCATATCACAGCTAACAGTTCTGATCCCTTTTATCTTCGTAGGATTTCAAAACAGTTGCGGTCCAGCCCTCTAAACTTCGTCTCACACATTTTTAATATTAAATTGAGCACCTCCACAAGTTTGTATTCAGAAACTGCAAAGGACTTTCCTCTGTGCCCGTGTTAAAGTTTTGTTTCTTTTTGTTGTTGTTTGTTCATTTTTAATTCTCTGAGTTCCATGAGACACAACTACCCAGTTTAGTCAGTGTGCTGCTTACTTTATAAATGCATTACTGGGTCTTATGGCCTTCTTCTGGTCAAAGACTGTGATTCTGCATCAGAATCTGCATCACATAGACATGGATTTTCTGGAATGTCACAAATATACATTTTCAGAAAACACTGGGTCCTTAGAGTTCAGCTGAAAATGACTGTCATCTTTTGGAAATTTTAACTTTGATTACTTCTATTACTTTGGCAATTAAATTAGTAAGTAAATAATTTGTGTCTCCATGTGAATATCTTCCACTGTTTCATTCTGCTTACAATACAAACTTTTCACTGCAAGTGCAGTGGGATGCACCACCCCATCTGAGTGGGATGTTAATTAATATGACACTATGGAATTCAGTTTAGTGAAGTATCACAAAAAAGGAAATTAATTTCAATCATTGACAAACTTGTCAATTTAGTTGTATTGATTTTTTGATACCTTTACAGCACATGGCAAAGTTCATACATTGTAAAATACATCATTATTATTGGCTCACTCTGCTGGATGTAAGTGGCCTGTTATTTTCTTTTTCCAATAAATTGACATTCTTTAAGTGTAAAAAAATGGGAAATTATGTCAGTGGCTTTTATTACTATTTTTAATATAATATCAATTTACTATCTTTAATGGTGAACGCTCAAACAGAGAGTTATTTCCCAATGCCTAAAAGATATTTGGTTTCAGAGCAACCTGAAAAGAACAGTTTCCTGGCTTGGTGAAGCTTAGCAGAAAAAAAGGTGATGAACCTGGCCATCAGCAGCTGTTGGCCATGAGCTTCCTGGTGGGAGCTGGTATCTTCAGAGGCTCTGGGTCCTCCTGAGGCTGGAGTGACTGTGGGCCCCTGGGATTGAAGATGCTGCTCAAGTAGTGAGTGTGGATCCCTCTCCAGTTGTCTCTCACAGGGCTGTGGTGTCAAAGCCCTCTCTCAAAGAGCAAAGACCACTTGCAGAATTCTCAGCCTCTACAGTGTTTTATAAGTCAGTGTCCAACACTGTATTTTGCTTCTGTCAGACTTCTGTGATGGAAAATCAAAAAAGCAATTGTTGTTCTGCTGACTCCAACTCTAGCAAAAATAAGTTGAAGGTGTTGTGATTAAGTTTCTGATTTTGGTCTGTCTCTTCAGAGCATATAGAACAGCAGAAAACCTACATTTGGCTTGTGCCTGTAAGTTTCCTGGTTTTTAAATGCAATACTCTCATATTCCCACCTGAGGTCATTAGCCACAAGGTAGGTTAAAAAAAGTTTGAAGGATGGATGTAGCTGCATACAAACCCAGGCAATCTGCACTCATATTTATGCTGATGCTTCTGAAATTCATTGTGTTACTCTGTTAAAACTCCGGTTTACAGAGTGTAGTGCTTGTCTAAATTTTCAAATAGAATTTTTATACTGAGGAATGCCTGTAATAGAGGAAGGAAAACATGTATTTCTGATGGAATGCAATTGCTTTGCATTTCAGCCTATGAGACAGATAGTAATATCCGAGGTTTGGTTTTGTTTTGGTGGGTGAATTTTTTTCTTCCTTAGTGTCTCTAAACATTGTTTCAAAGTCAGTGAAATACACATGAACTTCTGAGACAGCAATAATATGTGGGGGAGGAAGGGGAAATAATTAAAAAAGCTAAATCCTAACCACTTGAGGCTGAAAAGATTTTTTCCAGCATTAAATGTATAGTAATGGAACCAATCTTCCCTGTAGGAGAATGCATTTAGTTATTGTCAAGAACTATCTGGTGAATTTTAGTCCTTCAGGCAATTGCAATCTTTCTCCACACAACACAATGATTCAAAAAAATCAAAATACACATTTCTGTGGAATTCGATTTCAGAACCTTCTCATTTGGTCAAAATTTAAATTTGTCGATATGTGGCATGGAAATATTAGAGTTTTTCTATTGATAAACTAGACATTTTTAGCAAAAAAAGAAACTCTGACAATCTCTAAATTAAAATCTGCTTATCTGAGTTGAAATTAATTAGATCAGTTTTCACAGTAGTATGTCTTAAGCATGATAGTGGAGTTTCCTTTTTTCCCCCAAACATTTATTGACTTCAAGGCCGGAATTTCCAAGCTGCCCTGTGTGGTCAGCCAATGTCCAGTCCACCAACTCAGGATGGGGTTGAGCATTTAGTTGCTCTTTTAAGTCCTGTTTTAACAATTCCTTCAAAAAAGAGAGAAACTGAGGCAGAAATGGGCAGTGATTCTTTCCATCTCCTTGCACATAATGAAAGTAACATACCACCCATTTTCAGTCTTGGGCTTACAGTGTTTTCCCAAGATAATGTGCAATGCTATGTTTTGTCCTTAATAAGGGAGAATATTTGCTGTCTCATTCCTTAGCAGGGGTGTTGAGACTTAGCTGTGACAGGAGCAGCAGCCGCCGTTTCTGTAGTTGGCACAGTTAGATTTGACAGGGATCATGAATCAGAGCCCTGGGGTGACGTAATTTTCCAAGAGGGAAGGACTGCTGGGTGAACACTTCTTTGCCACTGCGTGAATCACTGCTTTTGTGTTAATACAATTAGGTGCCTACAATTAGTCTGTCCAAGGACATAATCTATCTATTGACCCAGATAGCAGATTGGGCTGCAGGTCATCAGATGTTACTTCATTACAAGGCTCTAATTATCTCCCTTAGTTTTCCCTTCAGGACAGTACAGGTAGGGATACCTCTCAGGAATGTTGTGAGGAGCTTGCAAGGAGCCTTGAAGACAAAATGCTGGGCGAGAACATGGGCCTGGACTGCTGGTGCCTTTGAGTGCTTGATTCCCACTGAAACGACTGCTGAGCACGTGCGTGTCTCTGGGGCTCTCAACATTAGTATTAGCCACCAGCCAAGGATGGAAAAAAAGGAGAGTTGATTCAGCCTGCTCCCGTGGGTCTCTTATATCAGACCTTCAGGTATGATGCAGCTTTCTGGAGCAGCCAAAAGACGCAAATGCTTTTCTCCTTTTATTCATGAACAGAGGAGAGAGGAGGAGGAGGAGGAGAGGACAGCCAGTTGAGGTCTCCTCTGTGGATGCTGATGTGAGACCAGGGCAGAGTTTGGCCTGGGGGATTTAGATGCTACTTTTAAAATCTGCCCAGCAATTTCATTAGCTGGTTCTGGGGCCACTGTGCTGCACTGGATTCAACCTTAGAAGGCACCCTGGCAAGCTTTCCAGCTGAAGTCCTCACTGCTGATGTAGGGACTCACGCAGAGCCAGGGTGAAGTTTGTTGTCAGAATCAGGGCCAAGACATTATCAAAAAAACCCAGGAAAAAAGAGTGTGTAAGGGTACAATCAGCTGCTCATGACTGAGATGTGTTTCATGATGTGAAGCTGCACTCAGTACTAAGGCATATTTAAAGTGAATGCCAGGTACTGCATTTGGCCTTCCAGCTATTAAACATCACCACAAAACAGTCAGCAGAGCAATGTCATCTAGATCACTTTGACACAATTGCAATCCACAATTAACAGGCAATGAAGGACTTCCTGAAAGCACATGTTTGACACCCTGCTTTGTCATGGGTTTTTGTACTATTGCAGGGATTAAAAAAAAATTAAATTAACTTTGTGCCAGTGCATATTATATTTGGACAAGGGACTAGATGAAATGATTAGAATAATAGCCTTAGAAAAGATCACATTTCCCTACTGTGCCAATGTATTTGACTGCATACGGCAACCCTTTTAGGCCACTGTTCACAGTGAATTATAACAACTACCTGCAAAGATCTAAGTTCTGCATCTTTTGAATGGCAAATTATTAGAACTAGGTCAGGTCTAAGAAGAAATAACCAGCTTTATTAACCAGAAATAACCAGCTTTTTTAATATGAACTTCCCTTTTAGGGTAGTTCACATGAATAAGGCTCTGCTAATAAAATACAAATTCACTTGATCCTAATTACCATCCCTCAACAAAGAAGGGATGCACCCTATATCATTGCTAAACACTACAAGTAAACTGCCACCTGGCTTAAGGGAATCTCTTGGGGATTCTCTGTGAAGTTCATCATTAGTTCTCTACTTTTAAATCAACTGAGCAATGAAAAGTAGAAAATCTTGAACAAAAGAACATTTACCAGTATTTACATATCAATTTTCCTAGAAGAATATTTTGTAGAGTAAGGAGTGTCATTATGTGATTCAAAAAAACTGAGGCAGACAGTAATATACAAAATGTGTAGCTACATTTGCTAACAAACATCCTTCTTGTTTGACTAAAGTATACCTGTATCTCTCCAATATTTTTTGTAATCTTCATACTAATATTTGCTGTATTTCAGGTCAGAGCTGCTTCATAGCGCAGGAGCTCTATGTAACATTCACATCAGGCCACAGAAGCCTATGGTCATCTCATCTTTATGCCCTTCTTTATCACTCCCTTTACCCAGCAAATCTTTTCTTTATCTTCCTTTTCATTCGAGTTCCCTGTACGTGCATATCTTTGTTGTGGCTTTTGTGTCATTTTACTTCTGCTGTACAATGTTTCTGAGTGCCTTGATTTTGTTAAAACAGAATGAGATTTTCAAAGGAAGACAAGAAAAATTATAAATTTAGTTGTAGTTTTGTAGGATTAGATGTCCCTTAGATTTCTTTGAAAATTTAGCGCGTATAAGAACTAAATTGACATGATCAGTATGTTCTCTTGCAACTCAGATGACTGGGGCAGGCCACCTATCACAGACTGAATCCTAGTTAGAACAATATTTGCTGGAACTATTGCTCACTGTTGATTACCTATGTGGTGCATGAGAAGCTCACAGCAGCTTCCCTTAGAAAGTTAAGGTAAAACACAAAGTGCACACGAGGTGCTTTGGGAAGGCAGTATCGTGTCATATTCTAAGAGTGACCAAGCTAATCACTTCTATTAAGGCTGCCCATTTCTCCAAGCTGTATGCTCAGAGTATTTAATCAAAACGTCTGTATAGATGATCTTGGAGATATTTTCCAACCTTAATGATTCTATGATTTTTTTTAAAGAAATCAATTTGCACTAAATATCAACTGAAACTGGCAGAATGATTAGAAACTACTCTTATGTTTGCATAGAATTTCCAGCCGAGGAGAATTTTGAGATTGTACTCGGGTCCAGTAAATGCACACACACTCACAGGCACACACAACAAAAAAGATTTTTGTTTCAAAATAATCTTCATTACATGAGGATTATCATAATTGTCATTTCAATTGACTGATTTTAGTCTTTAAAAGAGGGTATAATAGCATTCACTGTCTGAGACTGAATTACTGTCATTATGTTAAAGGTGCACTTTATCACTTAGCTTTTCTCCATTATAAATGCTCACAGACACACTCCACTTTCTGCTGCTACAAAATCTTCAAAACATAATATGACAAAGTTTTGTATCCAGACACTTTGTTACTAAAACTTCAGAACAAAGGGTTACCAAAGGCAATCTGCCATTGCTAATACAACCGCAGTACCAAAAGATAGAGAGGATGTTTTAGCAATAGCAAGCTTCTGAATTCCTGCAGAAGAATGCAAACTGTTCATTAAGATAAAAAGGTATTTTGTGTATCTTTTGCCAGGAGGGAAGGTGCAGAGTTGCTCTTCTGCTCAGAGCAAACTTATTGAGGTAAAAGCAGATCAAGCAAATATCAGCCCAAATGAGAGAAATAGCCGTGCCATACTATCCCAGACTTGTCAAACTTTTCCTGGTGATGTTTAGACGAAAATCCAGACATTGCCATCATATTAACCTGCCAGTGTATAAATGACATTTATCATTTCTGCAATCTCTTTTGATCTGGTATCTTAAGATTCTTCATATGTAGAAGTTTTCAACACATTGCCCTGTCATCTTAATACATGTGGGACATCTTTTACCTCTGCAGGCACAGAAGAACCAAGTCTGGATATGTCACTATGGCACAACACTTGGGCAGAGCTCTGTTGAAGTAAATGTCACTATGCCTGGAGTAAGAGGCTATAGAGAGGCATGAAGGTATTAACATCAGATCTAGAGACATCAAGGGGAAGAATTTGCCTGAGGAGCAAAGCTTTTTCTTTAGGGGAAGAAGGTAGCCTCAATTCTGAGATACTCAAAAATGGACAGTTTAAAGAATCTGGTTTTCAGAGGCGGTGGTCAGCATAAGACGGGTTAATTATACAGTGCTACTTGAACAATTAAAATATTTTTAAAAGCATGGGCTAAGTGCCAGAGCACTAAAGAATCTTGCAAATTTTCTTATAAGTGGCAGCACTTCAACTGTTCCTCTGACCTGCCCTGGACTTTACAACTTGGTGCTCTGTTTGCTTTATTCAGGCACCCCAGCTTTAGGAACTACATGCCTGTCTCTTGAAAATCAGAATATCGGGGGAGGTTTGAAACTTGTCACCCTAATCACTTCTGAACATTTCAACCTACATTCTCCCACCCCTTTATGGGATTTTTTCCTGTTGTAATGTTTTCTTCCTCCTTCAAAGTGATTATTAACAGATTTTTCTAAAATGCCCAGAGCAGCATACTTAGGTCAGAAAACAGAAGCTAGCGTGTTTTTGTCTGCCAGCTTCCTCCCTTACTTATCTTATAACATTTCCCTTATGTATCCCCGGGTCATGCACAGGTCTGGTTCCAACATTACTTTGTGAGGCAATGAGTAGGCTCTTGCTTGGAAACAGATTTACAGTACAAAGGTTTGAGAGATAGATATTCCCTTATTTATTTATTTTTTTTTTAATCAAAAGACTTTATATAGAAAGAAAACCATGGACATTTAGAAATATCTATGTCATAAGAAGAGTTTGTGGCATTTTATGGAATGTTCCTCTAGTGATTTTTTTAAATGTTCAATAATGGGACTATAAAATACCAAAAAAAAAAAAAAAGGAAAAAACCCCAAATACCCTAACTGTATTTAAGACACTTAGAGAAATAATATTGGAGTGGACTGAGGCGTTATGTGCATAAGAAGTTTTTTTTCTTTAAATTATGTGAATGAAATGAACAAAAACAACAAAGAAAGCTATCCTCACTTTGTCAAGGTTTTTTACAGTGTGCCACATTTAGCTCAGCAAACCTTGTGGCTAAATGAACATTGCATAGTTAGGGGTTTGAATGCAGTCAGAGAAGTGTTCAGGTGTTGGCACACTGAACCACACTATGCTGTCTGAACATGAAAAATTGGGCTGAAAACCTTACAAGAGGCTTTTCCCAGTGAGAGATGCTTCTTATAGACTTTTTTCACAATCTTTTCAGGTTGTGTGGTTTTTTGCTCTTTTTCTTTTTTTTTTTTTTTAGTTGAGCGTTTGCAATTGCAATTTTTTTAATTGAGGGTGAGGGGATGCATTCCAAGAAATCAGTAATGGGACAGGCAGGTATGGGCAAAACTCAGCTTAGATAAGACTTGTGAGAGAGACTTCAGAAAGATACTAGAATCAAATCTAGTTACAGGATTTCCAGAGGAAATTTTGCTTTTATCTGAATCATCTACCAAACTACCAATTTTCTGACAATAAATGAAGCTTTCTTTCTAGAGGAACAGCCAGACATTCTTGATTCTGTTTTTCAGAAGTTGCTTACGTCTATAGTACTGGAACTGACCCTCAAATTTTCTGTATTTAACCAGGGAAAAATCACTTAATCTTCAATGACTAATGAGCTGGGACTTTTACTCTAAATGTAGATCTCAGTCTAGCAGGAAAAGTATGGGAATGCAAAAGCACATCTGGTAATTGGAAAGATGAAAAAAGTAATAATAAAGTGCTCATTTTGAGACAACAATGATGAAGATAATGGATGATAGCCAAGCAGGCCATATGCACTTGGCTAACAGAATTAATCATGGACGATGCAATGCAAAGCAAGAAAGACAAGTACAATAAAACACTTAAAGACAAGAATGGATATTAATTTTAGGAGCAGTATAAAACAGTGTGATAATAGTGATAGCCAAGTTAGTCCTGTGATTGTACAATCCAAACAGGACACAAATTAAAGCTATAAATAATATTTAATCTGCTATACCAATATATGTTAAGAAGAAATAATGACTAAAAATGGTTAGAATTAATCAGATGAGGAGTTCTGTTTCTAGTATATTCAGAAAGGCTAAGGCAATGCTGAAATTGTCAGATATGAAGTTGTGTTTGGAAATGAAAAAGGAATATTACAAGTTTCTAACACAGTTTAGCAAAGGCAATATCTGAAAATGCAAGCTAGTGCTTAGATTTCTATTAGTAAGGGAAGACTTATTATTAGAGCCTTGTGATTAGCAGTGTAAAATTCTCATAAAGCAATTTTGTAAATATCCCATCTTGAAGCCATTTTGCAGCATCATCTGCCACTAAGCCTCCAGCTACGGCACCTAAGGGATCATGTTTTCTGTCGCTTGCTGTTATATTTTTCTGTTACATTTCTATATACTTGTATTTTAAATGGTCCAAACAGTTTGTGTATTACAAGACCTCACCCAAGTACAGGCGCTGTTGGTTTAGGAATTTTAGGAGACAGTTCAAGGCTTTCTGGTGGGTCAGAAAAGACTGTAATGAGAGGTGGCTGAACACCCTCTCCCTCCTGCTGAATCACAGTATCCTTTGGCCTTTACTGAGAAGAAACAATAGTCTTACTGATACTAATAAAAAGTACAACAAAATAACCAGTACTCTCTGTTGGTAACAGTAAAATAAGAGACTGCTCTATGGCTTTCTGAATTGCATGGCAAGATTTCTTACATCTTTAATACAAGCTGAAAAAAATCCCCTTATGGCCACAAATTAGTAATTATTAATTTGAACAAAATCAGGTATGATTATGACTCTGCTCTAAGCAGTCAGGTGAGTTTAAAAAGGAGAATGAGTACCTGAATGCAGGAACAAAGAATACAATAGAATAGGGTGAAATAATTTAGATTGGACCCTTCACCAGCTCCATTGTCCTTCTCTGGACATGCTCCAGAACCTTAATTTCTTTCTTGTCCTGTCCTGAGTGGCCCAGAACTGAACATAGGACTTGAGGTGTGGCCTCACCAGTGCTGAGTACAGGGGGACAATCCCTGCACTTGTCCTGCTGGCCTCACTATTGCTGATCCAGGCCAGGTGCCATTGGCCTTCTTGGCCACCTGGGCACAGCTGGCTCATGTTTCGCCGCTGTTGACCAGCACTCCCAGACCCTTTTCCATCAGGCAGCTTTTCAGCCACTCTGCCCCCAGCCCGTAGAGCTGCAGGGGTTGTTGCTGACCCACAGGCAGGACGTGGCACTTGGCCTTGTTGAAAGTCATACCATTGGCTTTGGCCCATTGATCCAGCCTGTCCAGATCCCTCTGCAAAGCCTTCCTACCCTCCAGCAGAGCAACATTCCTGCCCAACTTGGTGTCGTCTGCAAACTGGCTGAGGGTGCCCTTAATCTCCTTGTCCAGATCATTGATAAAGATATTAAGCAGGACTGAGCCCTTGGGAACACCAGTGGTGACCAGCACCAGGTGGATGCAGCACCAATCACCAGCACTCTCTGGGCCTGGTGGTCCAGTCAGTTTTTTACCTAGCAAAGGGTATGCCATCCAAGCCATGAGAAGCTGGCTCCTCCAGGACAGTGGTGTGGGAAAGGGTGTCAAAGGCTTTACTTAAGTCCAGGTAGAAAATACCCGCAGATTTTCCCTCATCCTCCACTAAGCAGATCACCTTGTCATAGAAGGACATTGGGTTGGTCAAGCAGCACCTGTCTTTCCTAAACCCATACTGGCTGGCCTGATCCTCTCTTTGTCCTGTATGTGCTGTGTGATGGCACCAAAGATGATCTGCTCCTGGTACCAAGGTCAGATTGATAGGCTTGTAGTTCCCTGGATCCTCCTTCTGGGCCTTCTTGTAGATGGGTGTCACATTTGCCAATTTTCAGTCACCTTGGACCTCCCCAGTTGACCAGGACTGCTGGTAGCTGATGGAAAGTGGCTCAGCAAGCGCTTCCACCAGCTCTGTCGGTAGCCTTGGGTGGATCCCATCTGGCCCCATGGACTTGCATGTGTCTAAGTGGTGTAGCAAGTCACTGACCAGTTTTCCTCGAATTTAGGTGCTTCATTCTGCTCCTCATCCCTGTCTTGCAGCTCAGGGAGCCTGGTACCCTCATAACTGGTCTTACTATTAAAGACTGAGGCAAAGAAGTCATTAAGTACCTGAGCCTTTCCCTCATCTTCACATTTCCCCCCTCATCCAATAAAGGATGGTGATTCTTCTTAGCCCTCCTTTTGTTGCTGAGGTATTTATAGAAACTTTTTAAATTGTCTTTTATGGCAGTAGCCAGACTAAGTTCTAGCTGGGCTTTAGTTCTTCTAATTTTCACTCTATATTACTTCGCAATATCCCTGTAGTCCTCTTGAGTGGCCTGCACCTTCCAAAGGACATAAACTCTCCTGTTTTTCCTGAGCTCCAGCCACATCTCTCTGTTCATTCAGGCTGGTTTTCTTCCCGGCCAGCTGGTCTTTTGGCACATGGGGACGGCCTGATCCTGTGCCTTTAGCATTTCCTTCTTGAAGAATGTACAGCCCTCCTTGGTCCTTTGCCTGTCAGGACTGACTCCTAAGGGACTCCTAATTCTCCCTCAACCAGCCTCCCAAACAGATCAAAGTCTGCCCTCTGGAAGTCCAAGGCAGCAGTTCTGCTGACCCCCTTCCTTGCTTCTCCAAGAATGAAAAACTCTTTTAGTTTTGAGATCGTTACGTACTTCAACCACCCCATTACCCACCAGTCCTTCTCTCTTCGCAGGTCCAGCCAGGAGCCTTCCCTAGCTGGCCAAGAAAGTACAAGAAACCTGGAACTTGGGAGTAATTAATGATTTGAATAAAAATAACAGCAAAAAAAGGAAATAACCGCAAACAATGAAAGGTGAGGTTGACAGTCAAGTTACATCAGAGCATTTGCATGACAGGCTAACACCATTTCAGATGTAAATAAAAGGATGGAACACAAACGCTTCTAGAAATACTGTTTCTGTCTCTACAAACAGAACAATTCTGTACTAAATACAATGGTGGAACTCGACAGTACAAAAGGTATTTTTTGCAGCTTTTTATTTGTTTCCAGTGCTTTGTCTAATCATATTGAGCATGCATTTCTCTAAGACCTAAAATTTTTGACAGCATAAGTTTTGCAAACCTGAAGGTCCATGCTAAATGCAACTGAGTTCTTACTTCTAACCTAAAGAATCATAATCTGAATTTTGTTTTAGATGGTAGCACTTTTTTTAAGATTAGATTTTTGTTAGAGGTATATGTGTTCATGTTTATGCAGATTTGTGCTTATTCAACTGGTCAAATTGCTTTTTGCATCCCTGACTATCTCCTTTGCTTGCCGTGGACTCTACGGATTATGGTGAGGGCAAAGATGATCAGCTGGAGACAGCTCAGAGTTGAACTTGGGCAGGAAGCCAACCATGTTGTCAGCAGATGTTTTGCGGTATGTGGGTCACTAGGAATAATCTAAGTATATTTTCCCCCCTTTTCATCACTGTAAAGACCCTCAAGCTGACAACTAGAAGCACAGTTCTTCTACCCTAAAATATTTGTTGTTTAAATACAGTAAATTGGTAGTCTCCTTTGGGATTTGTGTAGCAAGATGAACAACTGTTGTGTCAGAAAGGTGCACATGGTGTGTGTGCAGCTCTGCCACGGTACCACATTGACCTGGATTGAAAATATTTATATTTCTTTGAGAGGCTTGGAGTTGTATAAATCTGAGCGGTAGCATGTTCATATGCACCTGGAATCTTTGCTTGCCTTTTCACAATGTCAGTCTCTTCTACTGGAAAGTAATTTCTCTGATTTTTTAGCCAGGTCCTGTTGCAATAGCTTGCAAAAGGCATTTTGAGAAGCTGTCTTTTATCTTGCATGCCCACCCTTCTTTATGCACCCGTATCTGTCAGGAACATACATACATTCATATATATTTACATAAATACACACACACCCCCACGTATATATGTAGATCTATGTATGTAGGTGTGCTGCCTAGATGTGGTAATTATGGGACAGAGGATGGGAGTTCTCTGTAACTGGTGCCCTAGCCTCTGCAGAAGATATTTTATAGCCCTTCCCAGTTCACTAAAAGCAAAGACTGATTGTAAAGAATCTAAACTGTGCAGTCTTTGGCCACTGATAATAATAATAAAAATAATTTCTATCTTGCACACTTGGATCTCTTCCCCATGCATGTGCATGAAGGAGGTGGAGGAAAGACTCAGTGATTTGTACTGAAGCATGGTGGTAACACAAGAAACTAGTCTTGAAGGAAATTTTATTTCTTGGAGGCTTTTTCAAAAGCTGATACCATATGGGATTATTACTCCTGAGGTTTCATCACTATGAAATGCTGAGACTTACACTGCGGCCATTAGCTGAGAAACAGGTTTTAGTGTCAACAAGTGCATGATCCTACTTATCCTATGATCTGAAATAGAAGGAGATGACAGCTACCTTCATAGCCCCACATCATCAGGTGGTGGGGTCTGGGGCACTGCCTCAGGGGGCACATGAGTCAGCCCAGGGTGTTAACAGTAATCATGAGGGCTGTGGCACCACTACTTGTAACTGAGGAATACTTTGTAGGAATCTTGCCTGGGCACTATCAGGACTGGAACACTAAACTCCCCCATCTCTAGGAGGAAAAGGAAAGTTTTTATTGGTAAGAACTTTAGCAGCTGTCCTGCTTGGTGAGCAGCATGGAGGTAGGCAACCATGTCAGACACAATTACTGCTCCTTTTGTAATAACCCCTTTTTACAGACAACCAGTGAAGTGAATTATCAGCCTGCTAAGCCAGACGTAATGCGCTCAGACCTAGGCAATGCTTTGCTTTCTGGTTCCCCTCCACCTCTGTTGCACCAGAGAGAAGCTGCTGGAGAAGTCAGCATTCCATGGTGATGTGCCAGTCACTCCTCTGTAGCAAGAGGCTGAAGAAGGAGACAGAAGGAATATGTGGGAAAAATTCACTTCTCTTGGCCACAGTAATGTGAAGGGTGAGAGGATGGTGGAAGATATTGGAAGCACCTTTTTGTACTCTCTGCTTGTGGCCCTCTTCTCACTCTGGAGTTCCATTCCTCCCCAGGCAAGCTGCTCTTCCAGCTAATTAAAAAAATATAGCCCAGCAGTCATGAGGGGTGTCCTTTCTGTCAGCTGTGAGGCAGTTGTCACCCCATCCTTCCCCTTTCTGAGTGTAATGCAGGCTGTGAGAATGAAATTTCAAGCGTTACGGTGCTGTAGCCACTCTGTACGTGTAGAGAAATTGGAGGATTAAGCGCGAGAATGACTGAGTGGAAGACCCTTGTATAAAAATAACAGATGCCCTGGTTTAAAAGGTGACAATTTGCCTATGCAGTGAAATGGTTCTGTCAAGGCATCAGGAAATTTGGGGACTTGAGTGTAGAGAAGGAAGCATTTGAAAAAGCAGTCTGCCTTGAGTGTCTGAAGTAGCCTCCGAGCTCCAGAACGGATGTTTTGTAATTTTGCCTTATCATCTGCTTGGGTTTATCATGGTGGTAATAGGGATAATGACAGAGAGTCAGTCATTTCCACTTAGATGCCAGTTTTTAAGTAATAATAAGCTCACAGCGGGTTCGATTTGGTCTGTGCTGAGAGTACCTGGGGTTATTTTCCCTTTGCTTTCTCATGGTAAATTATCTCAGCCCACCAGGGCCAAGCTGATTTTCTTGCTGTAAAAACAGAGAAGACGAACGTGCAGCACTGCACCACTCTGTACACTTAGCTGCTTCCTCCTTTGTTGTTTCCTTTATGTTATTTAGGAAGAGAAAATTCTCTGAGCCACCCATTATGGTTCAAATCCAGGTCATAAAAAATAGTGTAAACTAATAGTGGACTGTCTCCCCTAGCCCTCTCACCCCATGCATCTCTCCCCTGTATTGCAATCCCTAATGGGAACATTTAAAACCAGTGCTTATGATAATGCCCTTGTTCCCATGGACACCACAGCGCTGCAGAACCAAGATTAATGGAGGACCATTGAGACTGGTCCTAAAAGATTGTCCCTCTTGTGTATTATGGTCTGTCATGCAGCATCCATTAACAGAGGAGCGGAGGGTCCTCATCGTGTTGGTATCACTGGGACCAAATCGAGCTACTACAAGATGGCATTTCCATAGCGCATCAACAGATCATTTCACCACTGCTTAAGGCATCGTAAATTGGACTTATAGCTCAGCTGCTGGCATAAATAAGTCCCTTTGATAGTTAGTGGAAGACGTTATGACACTCCAGGGTACAGGAGGGGACATTGGCACTGTCATTTTTTTTCTCTAGCCCTGGCACCCTGGTGCCTCTGATCTTTCTGAAGATTCAGGGCACGCGCTCTTCATTACGGTTTGGGCACCAGGGACTTGTTTTTTTTGCAAGATTAATGAGCGCCACGGAAATTCTCCAGCGCATCTCGATAATTAAGTCTTTGTTTATCAAAAAACAAGTTATATTAGGAGCAGAAAATTCGCAGTAATTATTCATAATTCTAACAATTCAAGTATAGCTACCTCATTTGCCTGGGTAATTCTGCTTTTTAATTTCTTGCATACATTTGCATATTAATTTTGCCCGTCGGCTGCAGCAGGCTTTGACAGTTTGTTACTATGTGATGGTTTTCACAGGGGTGCGACTCAGTTGGGTGGCATTTCGACTGGGTGCAATGATAAATTATGAATTTTCTAATTTGCTGCATAATGAAGTAACCCCTTCCAACCCAATTAAAAAAAAAAAAGCAAAGATGGTGTCTTTTAAATAATATTTCCCAGGTATTTCATCTCTCCAGTTTTGTTGTTGTTTTGAAAGCATTTTTTTTTCACTTAAAAAGCAGATGACTGCATTTGCAGCCTTTCAGAGTGACTGTGCCTTTCCATACATCAAACATGATTCGTGATTCATGTATCCCCAGACTATATTCATGCTGTAAATTGGCCACTCCTCAACCCTCAGGGCAATCACGGATGATAGCAAAGAAGTCCTAGTTTCTTCTCTGATGTCCAATTTGGGCTGTAGTGATCTGTGTGTATGAGTCTGTCTGTCTGTTTGTCAGGGAGCAGGGATTTCAAATGAGGGAAATAAATGATGTGTGTTTGTTTTACATACTTGCTCGAGAGGCTGTACTGTTGTAAATTAACTGCTAAACTACTATGTGTGTTTCCTTCTAATTTCTTAAAATGGTTGTAGAAATAAATATATGTGTATTTATTACTTCAGCATTGTAAAAAAGGATCTGTGGAGACTTAATTTGTGGGTGAGAGATAAGGGATTTTAGTTCAGTGTTGGTAAGTGTGTTCAGTACATTTGGTAATTTTATGCTCTTAATGCAGCACTTAGAAAGCACAAGTATTGCAGGGTAAAATTTGTGGTGTTTCATTATACAACTGCAGACGGGCAAAACAGTTTAGAAATACTGTAGGCCTGATGCCATCTCGACTTTAAAGAATCTGAAATAACCCAGCCAATCTGTTTAGCATGATGCAAATATTGTAATTATACAATTATGCTGCATTTTTAATATAGAACAATTCCTATACATTTTGTTGTCTCTTAAAATTCTGCATTATTAAGAAAAGCCACGATTTTATCAGAGGCTCCACCACAACCACATGGCAGTAGATCATGGAAGATTTTGACATTAATACCCCACAATCAAGCAGCAGAGAGCACACAACATTAATGCAAAAAACCCACAAAAGTGCAGATTACATAACATTAATTCTGCACGTCCCCGCAAGGCAAGCGAGGAGCCCTCCGCGCTACCCTCACCCAGCCTGGCACCGCACAAAGCCCCGGCACCACCTTGCAGGAGCACAGCAGAGCTGCAAAGTGCCGAGCGCTGCCATTCAGCCCTGTCAACATTATTATAACACACAGCACACAGTGTGAGCCTGGCACAACTGGGCAGCGCGGAGCCCAGTGATATTATAGCAGAATCACACAGCTAAATTCGTGCCTACAGTACGGGGCGAGCAGCAATAACACTGAGCACAATGCAGCGTTGTCATAACATATATTAAAGGCGTTCGGCACAGCCACAAAGTGTGGTGGCACGTTCCATGTTTACACATAAAAGCAGAGCAGGCTGTGCTCAGCACACAGAGTGTGCAGGGCTCTCACCACAGCTGTATGCTCACCCCAGAGCAGGCATGAGCACCTACAGCCAAACAACCACAGTGAAATGCAGGAAGCAGCACCGAAACACAGCTTTCACTTCTCTGGTACAAAGCACGGACCCACAGCACGAGTGCATAATAAACCCCAAATAAATGCGTGACATGTGCACTCATTACTGCATGATTTAATTGTGGTGAGTAATAGTTCAGCACAGCTGCAAAACCCTTTGCTTCATACAGTCCTGAAAGTAATATAACTTTCCTCAAATGTACCCAAGTAGTTTGAAAGAGAACACCTTGTTACTTATTTGTATTAATCGTGAGAAAAATTCCTTACATGTTCTTTTACTAGTGGAAAGTGCAGCTTTGTCAAAATCAGACTTTTCCATAGTAATGTCTTGGTTTAATGACATTTTGACAGAAGAGGGGGTAGGTTTCTTGTGGTTTCTTCAATGTTAACCAATCAATTAGGCTTTATTTCATTTTTGCATACCTTCTTTTCTTTGAATTTTTGTATGATTAAGAAGGTTTTTTAACACATCAAAATTGTCCAAATCAGTATTATTTTAATGTTGGTGGTTAACCTCAGATTTCGCCCCAAATTTAACTTTGTGGTGAATGCAGTTGTTTGATTCTGAATAGGAACAACTTTTTTATTAATACTTTATTTTAATATGTGAGAGAAGAAGTCCTGTCTCAGTCTTTTTATGAAGTTGAATGCAAATCCTTGCAAGTGCCTAGGTGAAGCTAAGAGTGGTCCAACAAGTCATAGAGTTCCTCAACACCACAACTGGTGCAGCAAGGACAAAATGCCAAATATTTAGCTGCTGTGGTAGTACTGAAATTATATGGTACATCCTCAGTAACAAGTTCCTCCCTGCCATAGTCTTTGATGGAGAAGTGTCAGTCTGGAGGGTGTCTGTAGCTTGGGCTGCCCTGTGGGGAAGCAGAGTGGTGCCCCACAGTGTGAGGCTGGCAGGGTGCAGCACAGGGGACAGCCAGCGTGAACCCATATGTTGCCATAGGGCAGTGCCGCTGTGCACCAACACAGCCTTGTTTTCTGGTGTCTGCTCAGCAAAATGCTAGAACTGCATGAAGGGAAGTGGCTGATCATTAAATGTATGCTAATAGCATGAGCCTTTGACTGAAAACATCAATATACTCCAGTAAAGTGCACAGTTAGTACGCGGCAATTAATATTTATCTAATCTGATTTATACGGGGGCTTTCTATAATGCCCACTGCTGTAGCATCTATGCTGTGATCAAATGCAGCAGACATACGTAGTGAGGCATCTTCCCAGACTTCAGTCTCCTCCCTTCCCTCGTTCTCTTTCACTTTGTTATTTATTATTATTCAAATTTATACATCACTAAACAAAAGAGCACTCATCCCAAGCCACTGACAAACTCTTAAAAATACATCTCATAAAATGAGCAGACTCCATAATTATCCATGGATAAAAATGCAACAGCAACCATGTGACTACACTAAATTTAATCAAAATTATTAACAAATCACCACCAGAGTTCCTTCCAACCATTTCTTTGCTCATCTTTTGCCAATGAGCTGTACAGAAAAGAGTGGTTTTGCACTGACACCTGAAGGTTGTTTTGAATCAAAAATCAAATGTATTTGAAGTGGTAGATCCTATCTGGGAAATGCCCTTTCCTTTTAGTACCTGTACTGATTTCTTTGGGAGACAGCAGTGATAGCATGAGTGTATTGAACTAGTTCATGTATCAATTTGGGTGTAACTTAGCAGTATGGCAAAGCTAATGTGTGAGTATGGGTGACTCAAGAAGAATAAAAAAAAAATTAAAAGTTTTAATTCTTGAGTGAAGCCACAGCCTGAGAAGCAATGGTCATTTAAGATAAGAGATCAATCTAAAGCCAGCCTCATGTATCTTCTTCTGTTGGAGGGTAGGAACTTTGTGATGGAGACTCTGTGTCTGCCCTGTTTCAGTGCTTGGTTGTTTCAACAGCTACAGTAATCCAGGGCTTTGTGGTGAGGGAGACATGGAAAGATCTGGGACATTTGGTTCTGGAGAGGGGCACTTGCACACAGAGACTGACCTCCAAACCTTTATAACAGAGGTTATGATTTATTTCCTATTGAGTATCTTCTGAAGAGACTGGTGGACCAGCAAAGGAGAAGTCTGTATGTGCGTCTGGAGGAGGAGGAAAGGTATAACTAAACTATGTAAAGAGGCTTTTGAACCTTCCCACAGTAGTTCTGGTGGGCTTCGCAGGATAGGAAATGCTGGATAGTCTTGGACATACTACATTTTGGGAGTGGTCCATGTAGGGGATTATCCTGAGATCCAGGTAATGGTTATTTCCTGGAAAGAGAGATGATGTTCTAAAACAAAACAAAACAAAACCCAAAGGTGAGATAATTATCAATGAATGTGGGCTATAGGGGTTCCAGTGCCCAAGGGCACATTCTGAACTTTTCTGAGCTTTTCTTTAGCATTGTAGAGGTACCTGACTTGCCTTAATCCTTTGCTGATTTCATGAATTACTTTTTCTCCTCTTTTGGAGAAGGGTTAGGGGTTTGACATTCACTTAAACTCATTCCCTAGCATTTCCTGACCTGAAATCTGTTTTCAAAATTGGCTGCGAGGTGAGCCTAGTTTAGGGATTTAACTCTGTAGACCAGTCTTTCATGGACCATTTCCTTTCCCTATATCTTAAGCCTCTGTGTTTGACTATTACAAATGCTTCACTATGTGGCTCACTGTAGGTGTTCCAAATAAGCCAGCCTTTTTGTAGGAAGTTAAATACATTACATTCCCTTTATATATTCCCATTATTTGAGAAGTGACAGAGATTGTTCTGCTAGTGTTTCTTCCTTCAAGATTCTGTGTTGCACTTCAGAAGTGCTCTACTTTTGAGGGGCTGAAGACAAACACCAGGGCACCAGGGCTGCTGGCTTGCAGGCAGTGAGACAGGGCCTCTCGTGTATCCTATCATGGAACTCATCTGTTACTCATCCACTAGGTTTTCTTAATAGCGGGGAATATTTTGCTTGGAAAAAAATACATATCCATATACTATTCATGTAAAAAAGATTTAGACTGATTTACCACTGAAAACTGACTCTGACTCCTGAATTGTTAATAATAATAAAGAAGATCAGCAGGACGTGTAACCCTTCTGCTTGTCTTCTTATATTGCTCCTGTATTCAGCTGTAGAGGTGTTCATATAAGAATTGCTTCCCCACTAAAACCAGCTAGAGAAACTTGCCCCTCCATTATAGAAAGTAGAAGTTAATGTATTTAGTACTGCAAGATATAGATTATTGAAAACTTGATGCCTAAGTGTACTTCTATAACTATACTACTTCTTTAAGATAATTTTTATACTATTTTATAGTTACTGATTAACTATTCTAATCTAGATTTTAAAAGCTCTGTCTCATATAGAAATGTGAATGAGGGGTAAAAACAAGATTTTTTTGTTGCTGTAGAAAACCTCAAAATTATTTTTATATCCTTCCTAAAGTCAAAATACTCAAATGTCAGTGACATTTCAGGCAGTCATTGCCCAAAGAAACCAAACTTTATACATTATTCCCTGGGTATTGCCATATCTGTAAAGTTTCAGCCTGGTTGGTCATTTTCTCTTGTGTAGGCAGCTATTGCTTACTGATTTTAATTGCTATTCTTCTAGCTATAGTAGCCAGGGTGATTCCACAAATGATAGGATGGCCTAGGTTGGAAGAGATATTAAAGACCATCTCGTTCCAACCTGCTCCCCCCCCACCCTTCCACTAGACCAGGCTGCTCAAAGCTCCATCCAGCCTGGCCTTGAACACTTAGAGGGATGAGGCAACTGCAACTTCTCTGGAAAACCTGTTCCTGTTCCTTACCACTCTCAGAGTAAAGAATTTCTTCCTAGTATCTGATCTAAACCTGCCTTCTTTCAGTTTGAAGCCATTCCCTCTTTTCCTGTATTTAGATGCTCTTGTAAATAGTCTCTCCATTTTTCCTGTAGGCTCTGTTTAGGTACTGCAAGGCTGGAATTAGGTCACCCTGAAGCCTTCTCTTCTCCAAACTTAACAGCCCCAATTCTCTCAGCGTTTCCTCATAGGAGATATGCTCCATCCCCCTAATCAACTTTGTGGTCCTCCTCTGGACTTGCTCTGATTACTAAGTTTTGCTGCTGTGAGTTTCTGTTGCTAGGTGTACCACTCATCTGCATGAAATATTTCTATTCCCTAAAAATTTTGCCTCAGAATTGTTCAAATAAAAAGGATAGCAACTACTAACAAAGCTGTGGTAAAATGTAATTGGCAAATCAGACTGGAATAATATCTTTCCTCATTTTTGTACAAAGAGTTTTAATTTAGCTTTTTGCTTTCTAAATTAAGCATGTGTATTTAAAAAAAAAAAAACTGAAAATGAAAAAAATGGATTTGAATTGCCAAAAGAAACCATTTAGTTGAAAAAATATTTGCCATATGAGTATCTTGACAGAATAAACCCTTCCACCACATTTATTAGCAAAACAATATTTGTAAATCTTTAGTGTGGCAACAATAACTATATGTTAATTATATTAATATCTATATAACTATATATTAATCAATAATAATAATAATAACTATATGTTAATAATAATAATAATAAAATAAGGGACTGAAAACTTTTTAAAATAAATGTCTGAAAAATATGCAAGACAGCAAGTTCAGAACCTAAAGCTATAAATACACAAGAGAATAGTTATTTAACGTGTGCTGTAATTTGCACTATTTAAATCTAATATTAGAGCTGTGGCTTTTTTATGTCAAATCTGGAATGCTTCAGCAACGTTAAATAAAAATGGTCATTTCTACATTTGCTGAAATAGATTGTGCTGTATTTTATAAGAATGCCATGTAGATTTAATCCCTGTTAACTGAGATCTTTCTCATTAGATGAGTAGGACATAGAAAAAAGGTTTTAATTTCTTTACATTCAGTAAAGACAAACTGTGTTTAAGTTTCTGTAATTATCTGCGAAGACTGGCAACAGGCAATAAAGTTTGTCAAAAAGGATGGTGTGCATTGACTTAACTCCCCCAGTTAATGGGTTTAGTCCAGTCTATTTTTTGTAACAGGGGACAAAAAATTCAATATATAATTTTGTGTCATTTAGGGGAACCATGAATGTAGAATCAAGGGAAGGAAAGCGAAAAAATAATAACTGTTCAAATAATTTTAGCCTGAGAAGCAAATAGATTTGACTGCAGTGCCCAACCCCCCTAACTGTATTTGTGTACACTGGTTCAGAGTTTAAGATTCAGATAACACTCAGTATTCAAATTTGTCATAAGCCATATGTGCAGGTGAGAAATTGCAACGTTTTGAACTGTTTAAAATTCATTTTATTTGAAACTGTGCTTCAAAACCAGAACAGTCCTGCTAACATTCTAAACGTCACTTGACTCTTTAATAGTATTGCTTGAGATATTTTGAGCAGAGCTAATTTTAAAGTACAGGTAGTTAGCTAGAGTTTAGACCCCTTATTAGATAAGCAGCTTGTGTCACGTTTACATCAAACTTGATTATGATATTTGTTTTTAGTAGGAACTCATGTGCATATCATTGCTTAATTTTATTTTGCTTATAATTAGGATGGCACACATAACACTCAAAAAGAGAAAAAACCTCAACATTTTAAGTGTGTGCTTCTGTAACAGTGCTTTGTATTGATGTATTAGTGTATAAAAAGAATTGAGTACAGGGTAGGAAGGGACAGTACTAGTCTGCTGTTTTTATATAAGATATAAACCTAAGCCCATATTTTAGCACCCTGGGGTTTGCTTATTTCACTGTCTCATATTCTTGATGGCCAATTCTGGAGGCAGTTGTGAACCAAGAAAGTTTTGTGCTGAGGTTAGGTCTCAATGGGAAGCAGGGCTGCTGGTGTCTAGACAATCACCACCCTGTCTATCTTCAGCATACTATCTTCTTTTCCCACCCAGCTTGCTAAAAGTTTTCCAAGCCTATTGTTTCCTAGCCAATGATGTACTTTGGAATAACCTTTAATTTAGCAGCCTGTCTTTATCAGCCTACAGTGCTTTTTGTTCTCCACAAAAGCAAACTAGTGTTCACTAACCCAAAAGCTGTGGCAATATTGAGGAGAGAAACCAAGAAAAACAAAACTGATTAGGACAAGATTTGCTTTCAGAGAACCTATTTCTGTCACAAGGGGATGGATAAATAAAATAATGTTTCAATAATTTATGCAGTGCACACAGGGAAAACATTGGAAATGTGAAAAAAAAACGACATGTAAAGAACAACTGAAGTTGATAACTGCTTTAATCAGCTCAGGTGATAATTCTAAAATAAATGGAAATATCGCTCCTGTTTTCAGCTCACGAATGGCAAAAGACTTTTGGTTATGTATCCCCCTCCCAGAAGTTCACTGCAGTCTTGTTCTTCTCACTGCAATGCGGGACCAGATGAGGTGTGGCCATGACCTAGACATGAACTCTCTCCTTTATCAACAAGGGGCAGCATGGGCTGGTGGTCAGCCTGAAGCTGGAAGAAACAGGCACCCAGCATTCAGCCCTCAGCTCAAGACTCATTTTGGGAACACATTTAAGTCAGTGCTTTACTTTCTCTGTGCCTCAGTTTACCTGCCTGTAAGAGAAGGGATTTGTCTGCTGCCTTGGGGAGTCATGATGTGCAAGGAATACAGAGATCATGCTCTGGCAACTTTTAAACCGTTGCTCTCTGTGTTGAGCGATGAGCACTTCTGCCTCCTTTTCTCTCCTTGAGCTCTGCACATCTTCTTGGCCACAACATTCGCCCCCAGATTCCTATGTCAGCTCAATGTAAAAAGAGAAGAAGTTGCTATGGCATCAACTTAGTGCTCACAGAGAAGGCAGAGAGCAGCAAGCAGGGCTGCCTGGAGCCCTGGAAATGGTGGGGCCGGGGCGGGAAGGCAGCCAGGAGGGCTCGGGGTGACCCTGGGGACCCGCACCTGCAGTCGTACAGCCGCTCTGTGCAGGGGTCAGGGTCTGACAGTCCCTCAGTACAAACCCTGAGTGCTGGGCTCCTGCAGGATTTTTGTGGAGGCATGCTATTGTTTTGCAAGAATTCTTTGTGCTTGCTGCTTGCTTTTGTTGGCCTGCTGAAGGCAGGGGCAGGTCACTTGTGTCACAACCCCAACACAGCGTGGAGGTGGGCAATGGCGGTGGCAGCCGTGGGAGACTGCGGGCCCCGTGTCGGCTCAGAAAGGTTGGGTCCCGAATGTCTGGGACTGGGAAGATGCTGGCATGTCACTGGGTGAGACTGCCGAAGAAGTTGAAGCCTCTTTTTCTCTCTTCCCTCTGCTTCTCTTTCCCCTCCATTTCTGCCTGCCCCCCCTCCCACCAGCCCTTTGTCGACACTTGATCATTTACATCAAGTTGACATTCGCAGAGTTTACTCAGGGGTCTGTAATTGTATTCTTTCACCGGTTCTGCATTACCAACCATGAAAATGGAATCTTATCATCCCTGACCAATTTTTAATGTACAAAATGATTTGGCCGAGGTTCAAAGGGAGTCACAATTGAAATCAGGTGAATGATACATGTAGGGGTTTTTTTTTTCAGTTTCTCCGTGCCTTGATTTGATTTTTCTCTTAGGCATACAGGGAGATGTAGCTTATTTTTATATGTGTGTGTGTGTACAAGCTATATAAATGCATGTATATACTCCGCACATATATTGATGCGCTATCCACCTATCTATATTTTGTGTACATATCACTCAAATTTACCTATTTGCAATGCAATGGATGACAATGAAGTTTGCTCTAATCCCTAAAAAGCAATCAAAGAATTGGAACAGGGTTAAAGCCTGCTGATAGTTCTCTGCGATTAATAGGACATTATTAAATAGCCCCCCTCCTTCAGCTCCTCTTCCCTCCACCCCCCTCCCCCACCACCCCACCATCTTGCCAGATGAAAAGAGGCCTGGGAGACAAAATAAATAAATAAATGAGGTTACATTTACATTATAAAGAATAGGGAAGAAAACAATAGGGAATCCTCCTCACTGAAAAGCATACCATTTCCAAAGGGACAGAGTCCTCAAAGTACGAGGGGGCGAAGGGGAGTTCCTGCTCTCAAATATCATTAGAATGTTTTTTATCTTTTGGCAGTTTCATATTGTGAATAATACGGACATTTATAACACAGTCAAGCTGCTTCTTTCAAGAGTACAGTTCCTTAAGATCAAGGAATCTATCAACTTACATAGCTCCCTTAGCTATCTTATCTAAGTGCCTCACAAACAGGAATGTATTTATCCTCACAATCCCTGGGCAGAAGGAAAATGTTCTTGTCTCCATTTCATAGATTGAGGAGAATGACAAAGAGATTCAGGGCCTCAAAACTGTTTTTGGAGGGCCTGGCTTGAGGCACCCAGGACTTTCTACCTTTCCTCTTCTGTAGGAGCTGCTTCCTGCTTTCCTGCCCAGATGGTAGAGAACTTACCTGTATTGCTGAATGAAATGAATGGTTTCTGAAAACTATACTGAAGAAATGCCAGGTTTGACATTCCTGAGTCACTGGACATTTTTTAGGACAAGTGACTTCCTTGAGGTCATGCAGAGAGCAGGTGGCTATCCCACCTGCTATTCCAATCACAGGATGCTGTTTCCTAAGACTCTTAGTAAGAGAGGGAATCTGTACTTGGAATATTGAAAGAATCAGCAGGAGGGGCTTATTGGGAAATGCTCAGGATGGACAAATGATCTTCTAATTGGTTTATCCATAGCAAGTCTGTTGTGGGAATAGGAAAGATCTAGTGTTTTGTCACTGAGATGTGTGTACAGCTTCCACAAAGGCAAATTGTTAATGACAATAAAGCCAAAGTGGTTCCGAGAGCTCTTAGGGTTAATATTTGGTGATAGGACAATGACATAACTGGTGATAAAGTATATCCTTGGTGGGGATTTGTAGTGTTGAAGTAACTGGTAAAATGTACAGCATTCCAGGCTGCTGGTCTGGTGACACCCAAGTCAAACGTCGGCTCTGGGAGAAAGATATAACCTGGAACTGTGCTGTGTGCTATGAAGTAAACCTTGTGGCTGAATTCTCGTAAGATTAAGCGTGCTGTGTTGCAATATCCATTTGTCTTAATTGGCAAGCTGAGTTATATGATGTTCTTAAATAGATTTGCAATTTTAATCATATTTGGATCCTAGAGAAACTTGCCCTGAAATATTTGACCACCATTAAAAACAAATGGCTCCTTTAAGCAATCACCAGCTTCTCTAATTTTTGGTCAAACTCCAGAACTGAGAAGATTTCTGAAGTCAGTGTCCTCATGCCCTTTTTTTTTGCTGTGAAATAAGAAGTGTAAAACCTGTGCTTCTAAAAGTAGCTTTGATATAAACTGTGACCTTCTGATAAAAAATGTTATGGGAAAAATTACAAATTTCCCTGTAAACTGTGTGTATGTTAGTGGTGATTTTAACAGCAAAATATAGACACTTCTAAAAGTTCTCATTGAAGTGCTTCTTGCTGATTGCATACACTATTTCTCATCTCACTTGTATAGATGTGATTTTATACTAAAGACTAGAGATTAGCCTGACCAGAACGAAATTATTGTTCATCTCCCAGATGTATTCAGATAGTGTTTTGATGTTTTATGGTGAGCAGTGTTGCTAAAAAGGATTTGCATACTCCCTTTGGAGTTGTTCTGGCAGGGTGGTTTTCCAGACTGGAGTCAACACATTGCACACACAACAACTCGGAAAATGCAGTTATTTCTGTACTTCAGAAGTATCCAGTGACAGATCTAAAAATGTGATGATGGTTAAGCACTGGCACAAAGATGACAAATATCAAAGGAAGTTCTTCAATGCAATGCTTTGTTTCCATAGTGTGTGTTCTTGGAAAACTGCATGTTAGTGACAGAAGAAGTGGGCTAAGCTACTCCTCTCATATATAAACCTTGTAATGAGAGAAATCAACAGAGCTGCAATTGTCAATGAGGGTTTCCTTCAAGCAAAGAGAAAGGCAATGTTTTCTCAGGAATGGGAAACAAAATAACAAGTAATTCCTCTTTGGCATTCTGGACAATGCTTGACACGATTGCGGATAGTCCTGAGAAACATGTTTAGGAACAGCTCTCTTTTCTCAAAGGAAAGCTTTGGATCTTGTTTATTTTTGGGGGGTAGGAAGCTCATAGAAACATGATAGTGCAGCTCTTTTAATGTAATCTTCATGAAACTAAAATAATGTTATTTCTGCCCAGCAAAAAGAGTACCAGAAAACAAAGATAGATACATTAAGACATTGGGAAGGTGAGAAGTGCTCATTTTCTATATTCCTTAGCCTGGCACTATGTATGCTATGTGACCTCACAATGTCCACGTGTGCTGAAGTTTTGTTGAGCATGTTACAGACAAGAGACCAACTTTACACATCGGCAAACTGGCCATGACCAACTTCAACAAAATCGCTGCCAGTAATCTGGGAAACTGAAAAGACCAGCCAGCTACTGGTGGCTGTCAGGATGATGATGGGTCTGATTCTGGCAAAGGTGAGGTGGGTTGTGGATTCCTGAGGTATTTGTACAAATATTTAGTTAATTTGCTCTTGTATTCTGATATTTAACGATCTAGCTCTGATTAAAGACTTTAAATTTATTTTGTCTTTCCTGTGGTAAAAATCTTTGAAATGATATAAAAAATATTAACACCAATTTCACTGTTTTAGGCATGATTTCAATATGATAACTTCTTCATTTAGCTTTACTGTAAAAATGATTATGTATATAGCGTATCATAACTCAAGATGGTCTTCTGCTTTTGGTCACAGTGATATAGAGGATAGTAATATATAGCCTTTGTTAAATAAGAATGAGATGAAAATTTATTACAGGCTGTAAGTATCATAATGAATACAATAAAGCCTGCTTTTAGCTGTTGATTTTTATTATTGTAGGATCACCTGTATCACAGGAGCATTCCTGACATTTGCCAGAGTTAGAAAGATTTATCCTTGGGCTAAAGGGAAATGCCACAGGCAGAAACTGTGATAAATTGTGAGAGTTTTTCACAGTAGATTATTTAGGATTAATACTAAAAGAAAGGCAACTGTACAGAACCACTACACCCTCCAACAAATCAGTTCTGGAATCAAAACATCACGACTAAAACTACCTACTTAACCACTTTTATTTTAGTTTGGAGGAGCTGTGAGTGAAAAAGAGGAGCTTGTTAATGAAATCTAAAAAAAAGAGAAAAAAGGCAGAATTGCACGTAATTAAATAATCTCCTTTGGGATACTATAATTTCACGAGAGATGTGTTAATCTTCAGAGAAAAGGAAGCTTGAGAGTTATCCAGAAAGAAGTAATAAAACTCAAAGTAAAAGCTAGCACAAACATTCTGATGCAGTTGATGGAAAACAGACAATTTCACAAAAATTGTTCTGTATATAAACTTAAATTTTTTGAATGCCATTCAGCATAGGAAGGTGTCTAGAAATCAAAAGTGATCAAATATTGAGTTTTATTCTCACAAAAGATATATCAGCATAAGAATATCAAAATATAAAAGAATTGGGGAAATAAAACTTTCAGAAATGTTGCCTTTGCAAAAGGTAAAGTGTTTGATTGTTATATTTTCAATTATTTCATCATTGAACTGCAGCTGCTGAGAATCTTACTAGAATTCCAGTTTGGATGCTTGATGGCTCAGTCAGCTCCTTATATTGGATTCACAGCTGACTTTCATTTTCTGTGATGTAACTGCTTGGGGCTGTGCATACTTGCTTAGGGTTTTTGTGGAAGGATGAAAAAAACGTGGTTCTAACCCTGTTTCAGCTTCTTGCCTAAATCAGAATTGGAGCATGGATTGACTACAAAAGCATGAAAAAGCAGACCAGAAAAATGTAATCAAGGTACGGAGTTAAATCTTACTTTTCTGTTTCTACAATGGAAAAATATCTACCCATTTGGGAAAAAAACATAATAATTTTCCAAGAACATTTTAAGTATTCAAAAATTGCAGACTACATGTGGGCAATGTCAGAAAACATGAGTTGCAGTCAGAAATTCTGATATTCTTATCCACAGTCAGGTATAAAGTGTGTGGCTTCTCCAGTTGTGTTTTTGAGGTGGTTCTGGTTGTGTACAGAAGCAGCCTGGGCCTTAGGGAGGTCGTCCTTTCCATGCAGGCAGAACAGGTTTGGGCTGCATTCCCAGGGCAGCTGTATTTTATGCACTGGAGTAGGCAATTTCTTGCTGAGTTGAACTACACATATGTTACTTGCTATTGTCCATGAATAACTTTGGGAAAGCTGTTGTAAGCCTATCCACTTCCTAATTCTTCCTTTTTCCTTCCTCCATTCTATTTGCACCGAGACTGTTTAGTGCTATGATACATAGAATTGTCTTTGTCTAGGTTTACATAACGTATCTATTGTTGGAATTTCATAGTATTTAGAAAAATATCTATCTGGACAAATATTAGAATAATTTATAGTTTAAATTTTGGGATTTGGAAGTATTAATAAACTGAGAAGCAATTGAGCATCTGTGAAATGGGAAGAAATTTTCTAGGACATGAGAGATGTGTATCAGAGAAGGGCTGTGGGCTGAGCCCTAAAACCCTTTACATAAAAAAAAAGTCTGATTAAACAACTTGTAAATATGTTCTTGGATTTTGGCTTTCTATTGTCTCTCAAAGCCTTTTATCAAATAGGCACATTTCTTAAATTAAATGACTTGTCCAGTGCCCAGAGCACTGGAGACCAGTCCCACTGCATCTGAGACCAAAGCTGAGTGATTTTCTGGCCCTTGTCAGGTCTAAAAGTTTGCAGGCTTTAGTTACCTCTGTGCAAACCCTCTGCCACCAAGACATCAATGGAGAAGACACTGGATTTTTACCTCTGTGGAGCAGAAATGACAGTAGCTACATGCAGTGAGTAGTGTGCACTTATTGGCTTTTCTGAGTAGAACCAAGCCTGAAGCACCCCAGGAGGCCACAGTTATGTGGAAGGGAAGCACTTCTCTCTTTCCAGCTTCCAGTCAAGCTTGGGTCTGCATGCCAAAAGTGTAATCTGTTGCTGCTTTTTATATTTTACTCATTATGTGAGACACTGTCCAGTCAATCTAATATCAAACCAGAGGTTTTGTAAATCAATTATGTATAAAGCCTGGCAGCAACAGAAAAACATCCATGACATTAAAAAAAAGTCTGGGGGAATCTTAATTTTAAAGAAGCAGCATTGCTCGGCATTGTTTGTTACTCAGACATCGCTGTATATTCATGTGTGAAAAAGAGGCAGGGAACCTGATTAGAAGGAGGCACAATGAATGAAAGTGAGATCGAACCCCCCTTCCTTCAGTCCTTGAGTTACATACAAAAATTAAATAGAATGTGTACATGAGGAGATGTGACTTTGTTGTGATAATCCTATGCCTTTTGAATAAAACTGAGATACTTCCTTTTTTCTTTGTATATAAATGAGACTAGTAGTCTTTATGTTGTCATTGTTTTTGTTGCAAATATTTTCTACTCTTGCATTTGCAAAATTCAAAACAATTTTTGGCCTCCAGTTCTTTAGATTACTGAAGGCACTATTTGGAAAAGGAAGGAATCTTTTCTGAATTGATCAGAACTTCTATCTGGGGTTGACCAAAAAGGTTTAGAGGTCTCCCAGATGTATTTGATGCTGCTGTTCAGTTAATCCTGAAACACCTTGGAAGTCAAAGCAGTAGCATCCAATAGATCAATGTATGTGATGCTGGGGCCAGACTTTATGGATACACATGATAAATACCTAGTTAAAGTAACAACTCTGTTAAGTATCCATACTTGACTCTAGTGAGAACCTTAATGTACTTTAGAAGTGCTTGTACAAAACTGGAGTTCAGCTCACTCACGGATAGAGTTGATTGCACCCTTGGTTTAAAAAACACAGACTTTTAAGAACCCTTTCCCCTGACAGCTTCTTTCTGGTTATCAAGCCCTTCCATTCTACTTTTGCTATCTCTTTCCTTCCACACCAGTTTCCCAATCAGTCGTGTTTCTTTTCCTCTTGCCCACTTTTTCTCTGATCTCTATTGCCACTCTGAAGCTGCTCACTCTGCCTCCTTTTGAGAGGCCCAGGAAAAAATTGGATTTTTGTCTACTTTTGATCGCTTCAGTTGTATTAAAACAGTTGAAAACACAATGTTAAAATGGAAAGGTGGCTAACCAGAAAAGCTTCCATTTAATCAAAGCATATGGAGAAAGGAACTTGGTAAAATACAATGGTGACTGAATCTACGAGAGGCTCAAATACTTCTAATAATTTTGCTTCTCAAGATACCTACTGCTTCCAAGGAGATGCAAAAAGCTAGCTGCAATTTTATGGAGTCCCACAAGTCAATTATTTTGATGACATGCAGTAAATTATCTGGATTTTGCTGATATGCAGTAAATTATCTGCATTCACCAAATGTTGAGAGAGTTTAGACAGAGAGGTAGTGCTTTATGTTGTTCTCCCTGTTCTTGTCTCTATAAAGTGCCTCAGTGTTTATCCAGAAAATGCAGACCTCTGTGGACAGTTCTTTGTTTGGAGTTTTAACACTCTTAAATAAACTCTTCCTATTAGTAGATCCTAGTGACATCAGACTGCTGTACCATGTTTAATTGAAAGTGGCAAGCAAACACTGTACAACTGCTTCTAAAATGCCTAGGAGCTATTTGAAAGCTTTAGCTTGTTAGAGGGAGAAATGGCCTGGTTCTATCTCCCTTTCTTGAGGGAGGGTAGTGGGTGTTGAGAGGGAGAGAAAATTAACCTTTCTGTGCTCCAGAACTGCTTTGTCAATGCGTCTTTAGCCTTTGGTATAATATTAATTTTTGGAGTGGTTGAATTTCTGTGGATACCCCTTCTGTAATGCGCTTATCAAAACAACCAACTACTTGCCAACTGACAGTGAGTTTGTTCAGGTCCTATTTATTTGTAATTGGTTCTAAGAGGGTTTGGCTGTGCTAGTGCACTTGTTTGTGCTATTGAATAATGTACTGTATGTGAGAGAGACCAAGAGACCAAGGTAATAGCCTTAGACACTTAAACAAATTTAGGAAAGGGCACTCCCTGTTCTCTGTACTGAGACCTAAATGGCAGCCTGGTGCCATCAGTAAGGAGTGACATTTATAGCATCTAACAGTTAGAAAACCTTCAGATAAGCTACCCTTGCATTTCCTGGTAGGAGTCCTTCTGGCAAGGAAGACCACCTTTAGTAGGTTAAGAAACTATTTTTTCTCAGTCTTTAATATAAAGGAAGCATGAGTTTTTTCACTTATAAATACTTTTAAATGATATTTAAACACTTTATTCAGAGTATTGTTGGGGGGTACATGTGATAAATCAGTGCTTTTTTTCACCAAGAAAATAGCCTGGTAAATAGAATCGTAGCCAACTCAAATTCATTGATGTCTTTTTACATCACATCTACTACTTTCAGGCTTTATCCTGCAGTTGATTAAATCTATTAGAGAGCTTGCTTACCTGCCTAAGTATTGTGGTTTTAGAATTTCGTGATGAGTCTGTAATTAACCCTGTGGTGCAGCTTCGACAATTTTCCATACATTACTCCAAATGGGAAAAGGTAGCAAGTTTACTGTATGGGACCATGGCTATTTAAGCACTTTTTAGCATCCTGATACTGCAGGACTTATAGCATCATTTCATACAGAAATGGCAGAGCTAAATATTCCTTTAGCCCTACTGACATCAAATTAAAGCCCCTTTTTTTCTGGGAGATAATTAGTTGATACCCCCATCGAAGTTCTAATTTATTTTGCAAGAGAAGCCTATAATTGGACATTGTTCCCACACAAAACTGAGCACAAGTAGTTTTTTTTGCTCCAGCAGTACATACCTCTTCTCAATGTAAAGTTATTGGTATTGCAGAGGAGCCTTTAATTTCTATCTAATACGTGGTCTTTTGTGGCCTGTGTGTGCAGAGCACTATTTCACAGTCCGGAGGTGAGACCACAACTGCTACACCACAAACCATTCTGGGACTGCAGTGTATGACCTCAGAGGTCAGTAAGTGGAGAATAATAGAGATGGAAAGGGGAAGATGGAGAGAATCACTCGTAAAGAAAAAAAGAGTAAAATAAATATCTGGAAGGATTTGGAAAGTGTAGGCAATGAGACAAGAGAATAACTGCATGGCATATTCCAAAGGGAGTATATTGGGTTTGTGTGGCTAGCTTCTGGTAGTGGGGGCTACAGGGCTGCCTTCTGTGGGAAGCTGTGAGCTGCTTCCCCCACGTCCAGGGCAACCAGTGCCAGCTGGACCCACCACTGGCTGAGCCCATCAGCTGATGTTGGTAGTGCCTCTCAGATAATGTATTTAAGAAGAGGAGGAAGTTTCAGCACAACTGAAACTTCAGCAGTAGAGAGGAGTGAGAATGTGTGGGAGGAACAGCTTTGCAGACACCCAAGGCAGTGCAGAAGGAGAGGGAGGAGGTGCTCCAGGCATGGTGAGGCAGCTTTGCCCCTGCAGCCCCTGGAGGACCACAGGGGAGCAGAGATCCATCTGCAGCACTTGGAGGAGCCCACACTGGAGCAGGTGGGTGCCCAGAGGAGGCTGTGACCCTGTAGGAAGCCTGTGCTGGATCAGGCTCCCTGTCCTAATCTTGACCAAGGAAACATCTGGCAGCTGGGGAGGGCAGTGAGAGACCAGCTTTGGTGGGCACCTGGCATGCACCTGGAGTCAACCCACCACAGAGGGATTATCAGGAATGATTACAGTCTAGCAAAGTTATATCTACTGAAAAACATATTCTGTTGAGCTCTACTGTGCTTATAACTCTTTATTCAGGTGAACTATCCTACTGGCAGCAGATGGACTACTTTGAAAAGATTTCTTTACATAGTTTTCAGGCCTCTTAGACTGCAAAATTCTCTGGCAAGAAAAGAAAATGAGGTTCCAGTAGGGAAAACATTTAGTAATGGTTTGGATGAAGCCCTGAGTAATTAACTCTGGAGGATGGTCTTTCTGTGGAAGGCAGAAGACTTCTATGAGTCCCTTTCTCAAACAGTACATCTAAGGTTAGGACTAAACTGAAGGAGTTGAAATTGCCCTAATACTGTAAAACCTCAGCTATGTTCTGACTCGGAATTATGGCAAGAAATAATTGTGTCTTCTCTCCCCCCTGCACTGGGGCTTCAGTTGCCAAGGGAATGTGAACCACGGGGGAAAAGTGTGCTCCAGCCAAGGTCTGGATCTGGGCACAAGGGGCAGCTGGGGCCTGGCATGGGACACAGTTCACATAGTCCATAAGACTATCAAGAAGGAATAGAAGTAGAGACATGCTTGATCCTCTTGATTAAATTACCTGTTGTTAGATATTTATATTCGAATGAATGGTTTACTGACAGTGCAATATTCTGAACTTGTGAAATCAGGAGTGAAAATTCTTAACTATAAAAATCTTTTGAAGGCTTAAAGGCTGAGTTCACTGAGGTTATTTTTTTTCTTTTTTTCCCCCCTCTTTTCCCACCCCCCCTCTCTACCCTCCCTTAGTGAGCAAGAATCAAAAATTTTCCTTTTCCCAGATTCACTTTGGAATAAAATCTTTGAAAAGATAAGTTTTGTGAAAAGTAAAGTACAAAGAATACCAAGGTAACTGAGTTTTGGTTTATTTTGGGTTTTTATAGATCAAATTTGAATGGGACACATGGTGTGGCTCATTCTGATTCTCTCAGTCATCTTGTCCACATCATTAAACTGTCCAAAGATTTGCTTTTATGTGCTATTGAAAAGCCATGGGCTTAAATATAGTTGCAGTTTTGTTTTGGGACTGGAAAGCATTACTGAAGCTATATTCAGAAACCTCTCTCTCTCTATTTTTTTTTAGCCAGTACAATCATTCTTTCAAAGACCTGTGTCTGGGATTAATATTTTATGCATGAAATGTTTCATGTACAGTAGTGACATAATAAGAAGAGGCATTGTATTAGTTTGTGCATGAAGAAGAATTGATTACAGAAACAGGAAGTGTGTAAGGACTTGCCTTAAGATGTCATTTTTATTAACACCTAAGTTCATAATTTTAAGGCAAACATGGTTCATGCTTTTTAGTTTTTTATTTTAAATTTTCCAGGCCCTGTCTAAAGAGGTAGCACCCCATTTATTTGTGTTCTTCATGCATATCTTGCACAGAAAATAGCCCATGTGGAAAGACAGCAAACAGATAGCTGCAGCTGTTGCCACTTATGCTCCACAGCACAATTTTAGAAATTAATGGTTTCTAATCCCAAAAATAATATAGATACAAAATGGTGTTACATTCCAAACTGCCAGGCTGAAGTCCCTTGCTCTTATTTCATAAATATGTTTATAAGAGTCTGGATTAATCTCTCAACTGCAAGAAAAGCTTTAGAAATCAGTTAGGTTTTAAAACTAAAGTTATTGACCTTTAGCAAATCATTGGTAGCCAGGGAAATACACTGAGGTATCTCTTTGTTGAAATATTTGAGACAATTGTAAGGCATCAGAACTATTGTTAAATAAAGCTCCTCCTGGTCTTGCCATCTACTTCACTGGCTGAAGATAAATGCAAATGCTTCTGGCACTTTTGGGCTATTGTTAAAGTGTAGGAATAAAACATGCTTGTCTGACAATTGCAGGTTATTAAAGACTATTATATCAGTAATCCCTGGGAAATGGAGGTAAATCTCTCCTCAGCAGAATAACTTTTGTCTAAGATTTTGATTATTATTATTACTTTGTGGTTTAGTAAAACAATCTGCAAATTGTTCCTGACCTCAGATTTTCAAAAATCATGAGTCAAATCTCTTTACTCCCAAAACATGCAGCAACATATTTTCCTACCTGTTTTCAAAGGCTGTATTTCCAAATTCTTCTTTCCAACTGGAGAGCTTATGCTTTCTAAAAAAATAATAGCAGCCCTATTAGCATGAGCTGTACTATAAAGAAGGTACCTAAAAATATCAATATAATGGTAAAATAGTAAGAATCAGAGATGTTACTACAAAAATATTTGATTTTAATAGATTCTGAAATTCATCTCAAATGGATAAAGTTATTGACAGCAAATGTATAAGTAATGAGAGAAAAAAAGCCATAAACCAAAACTTTTTTTCAGCACTTCTGATGTCCCACACTTCCAGATGAAAATGAAGAGACATGCTGGTGCATGGTGTTTTCGAAAATCAGACTGCTGTTCATATCTCACCTTATTACCAAAGCAGGGTGGCAGTGACGATGTATTGACAAATAAGATGCCTTCCCTTCCATCCTTCTCTTCATGCTACATTAGTTTTACTCTCATCAGTAAATGTGTTATTAAAATAAGCGATATCCAAGATGACAGAGAAAGAGCTACTGTAGGGAGCTTGACGTTGCCAGGGTCATGCCAGTCCACTTGTTATTGAAGACACATATCCATCTTCCTAGTTTTACCTCTTTAGAGTCTTTTTTGTTGTTGTTGTTGTTAACCTTTAAAAAGGTTACCTATTCTATGTCCAGAAAGTTTAGCTAAGCTTTTATTACCTCAGCTGTCTTTTCTCTCCCATTACAGCTGCTGGACAATGGCAGTATAAGCACTGTGTAGCCCTTTTTCCCCCTCCAACCCCTTTAGTTCTCGACAGTACCCAACGTCTTGCTCTGTACCATTGTGGCAACTGGGAAGGAGAGAATAAAGGTGTGTGAGAAAGCATCCTGGAGCTTGAGACATAGTGCTGCAGTAAGGGATATTGCCCGGCAGGCAGCAAAGCCCCCACAAGTTGTCTCGTTCATTTAATATAGGATTTGGAAAAGGCTTGGACCTCTACTGCCTTCTACTTCTCCTTGGATCACATGAGGCAGTCACACGCAGCACATGGAGTTGTCAGAACAATGGACCTTCAAACTTGCTTGAATTTTCAGACAAAAGACAAAAAAATAATGGGAACATGAGGGAACCATTACATGCTCCATTCACTTTGAATCCTGACATGATTATTCAGTTTTTTGGGGCAAGTTAGGGGATTGTTGTTTCCCAACTCAGGCTATACAACACGTGGAGTTTAAACATGTCTTGTTTAATCTGGACATAGCAGCATGGAGGGCTGAGTGGACTAATGCAAACTGTCTTGAGGTCTGTCGGTGTGCTTCTGCAATCTGTGATGAATTTCAAAACTGGGAACTGCTTAAAGTCCATGGGTATTTTTTAGTTTTAGAATTTTTTTAATAAAGCACTTTGTGACCAAGAGCAGATGCAAATGGTAAGTATTTGTGAAGGAGATAGATAGACTTCCAAGAAAAACTTTCACTCTAAACACATTGAAGGGTCTCAAGCGTTCTGCTATCCCATCAGAACAGAGATGAGAGAAACTTTAGAAAATAACCAGATTCATGGGCTGTAATGAAATTCATTGTGTAGGCTCTTACATACAGGTAAACCAGGAACTAGCTCAGATAACAGAAGGAGTAAAGTCAGGTTTTTGTTCTGACTAGCTGGGACAAATTTAGTATAATCTCAAGAAGCTTGGCCAGTTTGCCAGGGAAAATACAAGGCTGCATAATATAAGATTTTTGAACACATCAAGCTGGAAAAGTAAAAAAAAAAAACATGTAGCAAATATAATAATGGTCCTAAGAAAAGATGATGAGAACAAAATCAGTTGTATCTACAATACAGAGCTGAAGTGCAACAAGGAAAACCAGAAGGCTGGGAAGTATAGTAACTAGATGGGGAGCATGTGAAACAACAGAAGAATGGAGAACTGAATTGCAGAGTACAAAAAAATCAATCCATGACTACGATGAAGTTCCTGGAAAAGAAATGATAGATTAGTATCAGGTTAAGATAAGATGAAGGGATGTAAAGGATGTATGGTGAGGAGGGCAGGAAGCTATTGCAGAGAACAGAATTTGCCTCAGAGAAGGGTGGAGAAAAGCCCAAACACTGGCTGGAATGCAGGCATGAAATGGTCCCACTGCATTCACTTGACATAGCGACAGAAGGTTTTTACAGATCGTCATCTTGTCTCTCACTTACTGTAGCTCTAGTGTTCAGCTCTGGGAGTGACTTGGGAAATTTGTCCTAGTGATGCTCTTGTCAGTGTTGCCTCCTCCTTGCAGAGCTTCTATTTAGCTGGTATTTATTTGTTCATGTTTCAGAGTGATGAAGATGAATTGCATGAAGATGCAGCTCGTCAAAGCTAATGCAGGTTCTGAGGAGGAACATCTCAACACATCATCAAACCAAGGCTCAGCACTGATTTCTGCTGTTGTCCTTGGCTTTGTCCACCACGTGTTTTCCAGTTTGGATTGTTTTATGAGCAAGACAGCTGCTTTACAACTTAGTGACATGGACATACCTTGACAGGGAGCTGTCAGGACTTTTTAAGCGTTATTAAAACCTCACCTGAAGGAATATTTTAAATCATATCATATTATAATCAGCACGCACTTTGTGTTTGTGCGCTAACATCATATGCTCTTGCATCATTTTATCTGAAAATCCTTTTTTTTAACTTTCACTCTGGAGGTCACTTTATCTGCACAGATTTTTCCTTACCTCATGCCTTTTCACAGATTTTTGTGACCAGGCAATAGCTTTTGTCACCTCTCAGAAATGTGTTATGCCATTCTCCCTCAGAATAACCATCAGGTGGAGAGAGGAGGATGGTTGCTATGATAATTCCAAATTCTTAAAGAATTTAAGTCTAGAAGGGACTGTTGTGACAACTTAGTCTAACATCCTACTGATCATACATAGCACGAGTTGCAGAACTTTATTGGATGACTCCTGAGTCAAAGAATATCCTTCAGCAAAACTGTCTGGTTAAACTAGTTTTGAGGTTTATAGGTAATGAGACCTTGTCATAAAGCAAGATGCTTCAATATTTAATTGCTTTCAAAATTTGTGTCTTATTTCTCTTTCGCATTTATCAATGTCGATGCGTATTCTGCCTGGCATCTGATACCATTTTTTGTCTTTTGATTTAGGCTACTTTTACAATCAGAAGTCTTTTTTCTTTATGCATACCTATAATCTGACTGAAGCCCTCTGTTATCCTTCTTCTCCTTGCTAAACTCAGTACTCATACCTTTCAGCTCTGGCAGTAGCACAGGCTTCTTTTCTGCAGCCTTTTAAACTACAAAGTATTTACGTTCTGGCTACCAAGACGTGTTATCAGAACTATCTCTTATATACTCTAAGTAAGTAGTTTGTTCATTTAAAATTATTCTTTCTGTTGGTGTGAGGAACTCTCAAAGTTTTACTAGCAAGGTTTTTTGTTTCTTTGGGGGTTTTTTGGTTGGTTTGGTTTGTTTGTTTTTTTGTTTTGTTTTGATTTAGTGGTTTTTTGTTTGGTTTTTTTCAGCTTTGAGGAACTGGTTGAGGAAAAAAATCTAAGTAGTCATAGACAATTGTGGGTTTTTTTGGAAAAGAAAAACTAGGCCTGTGGATAATATACAGTCAGCTACAGTAAGTCGCATGCATTCTGCATGTGGCAACAACATTTCATCTTTTGCAGAAACAGAAAATACAATTAGAGAGGAATTAAACATCAATTTTTACCTCAGAGGTCAGTGCTCTTCACAGTTGTAAAAGACTGCTGTTCCAGTGTAAGATTTTGCACCTTACCCAAGCATCTAGGAGCCTCTGTCAGATGGACTGAACCTGATTTAAGATGAAAACCTTTACTTTATTTGAGGGAGTAAATGTTTCAGTGACTGCAGGAGCTGCTGATGTCAACAGCATCCAAAGTGCTCTCAGGCCTGGACTGGAGCATACAGATCAATATGAACATAGATTACGTTTGTAATGCCATAGAGAACATTTATTATTTCTTCTGCAAAATCCTTTTGGAAGCAAAGCAATGAAGCTTTTCTTGAAAGAGGAACCACTGATCATGACTATGGTTTTGCCTATATTGTGTTTTAAATAAGAAATTTGTCCCATACTTTTATGAGAATGTTGCTGAAGTATGTTGATTGTCTTGTGATAAAATCAACTGTTTTGGCAAAGAAAGCAAAGGCATAGTCTTTTATATCTTCCTAATTGCTGGAGGGAGAGGAGGTGAGGAATTGTGTGTCCCTGGATTGCAGTCCAGGTTGCTTCTTAGTCATCAGAGATGCAGAAGATATTTTTTTCTGCTCTTGCAGAGGCAGCTATGTATTAAAATTTTTAATTTTCCTTTTTCATGTTACTGTTGATGTCTTTAAATAAAAAATTCATCTGCCTCAGGCCCATATTCTTCACTTTCTGTAGTGGCATTTTATCAAGTTATATAATAGACTGTACAGTCCCACTGAATTATAAGTGCTAAATACAGAACTCCAGACCTACTGTTTTCTTCCCTGTTATCCTACCAGACATATTACAGCACATGGAGAGGTCTTAAACCTAGTGGGATTGTTAATTTCCCTACAACAACGTTTGAATGCCCAGAACTATATCCTCTGCCTGTGATGCTAAATAATAGCATAAGGAATTTGGGCAAGGAAACCTACTCTCAATTAGATTGGAAGGGGACATGTCACATGAAAGAAGAGGAAGAAGAGGCCCTTGAAGTATGTCACTGAGTTCCTTATAGTTGATCTGACAGAGCTGGAGTCTGTTGATCTAAAACTCACCCTTCTCCATACTGTGGAGGATGACAGATGTTCAGAGAGACCTAACATGATTAGCGTTTTTGCTCTGGGAGGTAGAAGATGTTATGATTTACTTATATTGTTGATTCAGTGTGCTTTGTTCAGAAGTTTGTAGCAAATGCTGCAGTTGCTTTTCTGAACTAATGCCTGAATTTTATGTGCCTTTTTCCCCACATCCCCCCCACAGTAGCAGTGGTTTATTTTGGCTGAATCTGAAGGGTTTCACACCTCAGCTCCAAGGCTATGCCTCCAGATCATATTTCTACCATTGGGATTGCTTCTTTCACTGTCATTCATCTGTACTTCAGACAGTCGTCTAGGACAGGCCTTGTACTTAAAAATCTCTGACTTCTTGTTATTTTCTATAATGATGCACAAGGCAGAGAACTTTATGGGGGCAGTAGAAATATAAATATCTTACCAATACAGGGCAGTTAGGTCTTTTGGTTCCATAGTAATTGTCTGAGGAGCAACTTGAATTTCAAGTAGGTTTTGTATTTCATTGTGAATATTTCACACACTTCTAAGAGACAGCCAGAATCCATAAAGGTCATGTACTATTGCTGATTCTGTGTCATTTGTCACAAAACAGCCAGCTGCTAAGATCCCCCTATGACCAACATTACCTGGCAGCTCAGATAGTTTTGGGAGAGCCATGTAAGAAGCAAAGGAGGATCAAGACAGAGATGACACTGATGCTGGCAGAGTGTCAAAAGGCCTGTTCGGAGACATTGCCGTTGTCTCTGTTCTCCACAGCACCAGCCTGTTGCTCATATAAAAGTAACCATTGCATGATAGGAAAACTCTTGTGCCATAGGTCTGCAGCCTGGATACCCCTACTCCATCAACTCCAACCATCTGTTAAGCTAAAACCTCTACTTTCCTTTTTTGCCTGTGTAAATTTACATTTTTCCTCTGCTGGAAAGGTTTTAAGTCTGAAGTAGCAGAAAGAAAAAATTATCATCATACTCAACAACTTACAAACAAATGAAAACACTCAAGAAATGATGGCAAAATAAAAATAAATTGAAACAAATCCAGTAAGCCCTGCTTAAGGTAGAATATACTGCCAAAAATGCTCTTGACACTGTAATTCCTGTATATGTTACAATAAGAAGATGCTCTTTACCTTGGAGGCAACATAAATTCAGTGTGTTAATACACAGGCTGCCAAGGCTAACGCCGCTTTTATTTAAATATTGTCCTGAATACAACATTCAGCCACTGTACGTTAACGGCATGTAAATCATTGCTGTGCCATAGCTGCCTCAACCTATTTCTTACATTTCTTTTCTAACATTGTCAAACTTTTGTTTCATTTCTCCTCTTCTCTTGAATAAATGCTGTTTTCAGTGCACAGCTCCAAGCTACCTCTTTATTGCCAGTTCCAGACCTATGGTACCTGGAGTTAATCACCCTTCAGCTACATATTGTTAACTGTGATGTGCCTGCTACCTATAAAGAAAAAAAAAAGCTTCTTTTTATACTAGAAAATAAGATATATTCTACTGAATTGCTGGGGTGGGGGGAAGCCTTTGTTGAAAGAATGGGACTACAGCTATTTTTATTAGTATTATAAAGAATTCCGTGCTCCATTGAGAACACACGCTTCAATGTTAAATTGCGGGGAATGTGACATTTCCTGTGCTATCAAGACATTATTTGCAGCTTGTTTAATGAACTCAATTTCATTTTTATCTGTACTTTGTATTTAGATAAAGAAACAAATAAAGGAACAAAAATAGGAGATTTCTCTGGCAACATTTTTTGGAAAGGGGAAAAATGATATAGCATTCTCGCCCACAGATATCTTGGTCACATTGTCAGGATGGACAGCTCAGTCTGTCATTCATTGCCCATGGCGGTGAATTGGGACACGAGCTGTTGATGTGACACTAAACAGAGAATTACATTTTCCTACACTGTATGGAAAACATGGATGTATTCTTGTTCTCTGTGCCTCTGAACAGGAGAACAATGCTGATAGGAGTCCACTACTTTAAATCGTTGTTGGCTATTCACAGCATTAACAATAGAAGGCAGTTGTGAACTGGCAAAAAAAATTAAAAAATCCTACTGGAAATGACAGGAAACCATTTGGCATGCGGGGAACAGAAAGCAGGCTGGTTTTATTCAAACGATGGTTGAATTCCTAAGGAGCTGCCAAGTTTGCTTTGGGTCTTGGAGCGTTTGCGGGGTATCCTATTCTCTATCCCCCCAGTTTGATTTCAGTTCTTTGGATACCAGAGCAATAAACTGAAAACTCCCAGTTATATTTAGAAAAGCAATGACTGCTTAGTATTATCCTTCAAACAGACAGATACTCCTAAGAAAGGTCCTGCCTCTGCACTGGGAATGGACATCTAGAGATCTGTGTGGGGAGAGACGGTTTGGTTTTCAGTTCCTTGTTTCAAGTAAACTCCATAAAAGAGTTAACATCTAAGATTCTTCCAACAAGAGTATGCAACCTCCAGGTACAGAAAGAGGTGCTGCTCCCTGCAGTTCAGAAAATGAGTGAAGTTTTTCTGTGTAAACAGTGGTAAAAATAAATTTTCAAAGTACTGTTATGCCTACTTAGAAATAATCATCTGGAAAATTTAAAACCCTGGTATAATCAGCTTCTACTCTCTGTCTTTGGACCATATAGGAAGATGCTCTACCTCTTTATTTAGGCCTTAATTTCTTCAGGCTGCTGTCATTTATTTATTTATTTATTTATGCTCCCTTTAGCTTTTTGACTATTTTTCCTCTCACCACCAGTTGTCCAGTGGAGAAACCTTGTGGGGAGCTCGGGCATGTTGGAGCAAGCATTATGTTAATGTGGTTGCTGGCTGCAGCGAGGCTCAGCACAACTAAGTGTTTATCCATGTTTCTGTTGCAATAATTCCACAAGTCCTGTAGTATTCCATGACCTTAGGAGATGAGGAAGAAAACTGCAAAGATTACAGCAAGGAAAAATCCCCTTTCTGATTTTAGAGATAGATGGGGGAAGAGCCAGATCTTGTGACCCTTTGTCTAGAGCTCTCTAGAGATAATGTCTTAGGTGATGTGGGACACTCCATTTGGCATTCAGTAGACTGGAGTTGTTGGAAGAAGCTCCCAGTTTGATACCCATGACTATGGGCAGCTAACCACAAAGTGACCACATTCCATGGAGATTTACCACAGTCAGAGCAATGTGGTTTGACATGCTGTTAGTGGCCATCTCTCCCTCTACACTTAGTAATTTTTGTGTTGCACATAGATTTAACTTAAAGACATAGCCACTGCATGTGTCAAAATTAGGGTGAAACACTACAAGGGACTTAATTTTGTTATTGGAGGGATTTTTCACTTGAGAATCCTGAGGCAGAACCTGTGGCCTCACAGGGGCTGTGTAGTGAGGCTTCCCTTCCCTCAGCGACAGTAAGTCTTTTTTCTCCCTCACCTGAATTATTGAGACAGTGTCAGAAATTGTCTGGTGATTTTATCACCGTGCCCTGGTGCAATCACCCTTGTTCAAACCTAGGAGCTAAGTTTGGGTCTAGATACTTTGGTCCCGTAGCAACAGAGGAACTGCTTTGCTGACTTTTGTGCAGTAGAAAACTTGTGGAGGAGGCTGAGATGGGTGGCTGGGGATGCATTTTCTTGGAGAGAGGGAGTCAAAGCCAGCTGGAGCATTTCTTAGTGTCGTTAAGTGTGCCGAGTGACCCTATGCTTATGGGATATGGGGGAGATCCCTGTGTTGCTCTGCCTGCACAGACAGCGCATGTCTTCCCAGCAGTGATTTACTGAAAACTGAGAGACAGACAGCTAGGAGAACTGATGTTATTTTGCAATTGTTAAAAGACTGGCAAAAGAAAGAGGAACGTCTAGCGATATCTCTGCATAAGCAAGTAACGTGACCTTAAACAAAGCAAAGCTACTGTCTATTAAAGCTGTCCTGCAAAGTCTGCCCTTGCAATACAGCTGTGTTGCTCAGCTTCTGGTCTGTATTATTCAGAAAGCTCCCAGAAAACATTGTGTCCTCAGAGAATGAAACACGTGTACATTTTCCTTTCCTGCACTTCTAACAAGAAACTGGCTTTTTGGTCTTTGAGGATGCAGGAGTTCTACTGTTCATTTGCAAGGGAGAAGCAGAGCTCACTATCCCATTTTGAAGTTTTTATCCATCCTTTCCTGAGTCACTGCTGGGTAGCAAAGCTGACCATGATGTGCTCAATCTGTTGCACCTGTACTCCTGATGGCACTGTTAAGCTTTTGGGTGTTGATACATTGTACTGTCATACCAAGGATTAAAAAATTGTGAGATTTGGAGTTGGGGAGGAGTGTTCTCCTTGAGGATGGGATTGGCAGTTCTGTTGCACATTTCTTTTTCCTACTGTGACATGGTCTTTCACGTATCTATCCTGTAAAAGGTATGGTGAAATCAGTCGAAGTAGGGATTTTTCTGGAATGGACCAGTGAGATTCATATTTTCAGTGTTCAATAGTATTGTCACAGTCCTGATGCAACTTCAGACAGTTTTTGTATTTCTGAAACTGCAGTGGGAATACTTTGGAAAGCTTGAAAGTTGTTGCAAGACACAGAAGCTCTTTACTGTGCTGCTGTTCCCCTATCTAGAGGTTCTTGAGTCTCATGACAGTGTTAGGAACAGAAAGAGCAGGCTAGAGAGAATCTGCGTGTAGTCCCACATACACAGGTGGTAAAAGTGTCTTAGATACTTTGAGTGTGAGTATAATTTCAGTTCTGGGGAAATGCGGAAAAAAGTTTCAGTGCAGAGATACAGATTATTTTCCTTGATTGGAAAAAACCCCAAATTCTGAACAGTACTGCAAATATTTATTTGAGTCAAATGTATGAAATGTGGAAAAGGATTCTGAGAAACCTCCCCCAGAAGTTACTTCTAGATATCAGTCCATGACTCATTGTCCAGGTAATATGGGATTTGAGACACTTAGGGTAGTTCTACAACTCCTTGTATGTGGTATACACGTTAAATGACTGGAGCTGATACCCTCCCTCAAGTCTGAATCAAGTCTAAATACTCCCCTGCTGATAGGAGCAGCAATTGGACAGGCAAATTAGGAAGCCACTGCATCTGAATTTAGGAAGATTAGTTTATTGCTTCTCTTCTCTTTTTACATTAACAGTAAGTAGACATGGACAGAAATGATGAAAAATATTTTGTAAAAAATGATATCAAAAGATATTTTTCTGATCCTCTGGGGGAAAGGGAAGGAAATAAAAGAACATATTCAGTGGAATTCTTTTCCAGACCAGTCTATCTATTAGAAATGTTTCATGTTCAATGGGTTTGTGAATACTCTTGTAAACATAATTGCAGCTGGTTGTGTCAATTTGTTGTGTTACTTGTGGGGAGAAAAGGAGTGTGGGAGTAAAGTAAACATCTTGAAGATGAAATCACATCTTTTATTCAAATATGTTTGGAAATGGGGACAACAATGTCCATATTCAGTTACTAGTTTCATCAATTTGGGAATAATCCAAATTAGTTAGAAATTTTGACTGCTTCCTTGACTTCTTCACAACTGCATTATTGGCATTAAGTAGAATTTACCAGTTCTTATCAGTCCTTGGAACAGCTCCTATAGTGAAGGGGATATAGCTGGAGATAACAGTGAAAAGTTATAATACTTTGAAGTCTGTTCAACGGGGCTTTGTTCTTTTCTTTAGTGGGGACTGGAGGAAGCAAGTGCATGTTTGGGTTTTTTATTTTTTTTAATGCAGTCCAATTGTGCCATGGTATTAAGACAGTACATCTTTAAATTTTCATATGAAAGTATGAGCTTTGGTATGACAGAATATCAAAGTGAAAATTAATGTCCGCCACTTGTATATTGCCTAGACGTTACTTTAGAGAGAAAACAACAGGAGCGAGACGAAGCCATACATATGTTAAATTCACATCAGTAATAAAGATTAAGTAGAAGTTAATAGCATCCCAGTCATGCTTGTGGAGGTAATCTCCTTTCTGAAAATTCAAAATTAGATTTGGAGGATCGAAGCAAACAGGGGGTGAGACTTTGGCGTAATATTTTAATCAAATTGTCATGAATGAGTGGATACAATTAAGAATTCTGTCAGTCACAGTGCTGAGCCCCTTTTGTTAGTCAGCTGTTGTGAGGGATGCGCTAGGGCATCGTGGGTAGAGATTAAACTTGACCTTTCCCAGGATCTTCATTTTTGACCCTCTGGCTAGGCTTTGCTTGTCAGATGGCTATTTTTTTTTAACTATTTATTTAATTATTTGTTTAAAAGACAGTAGTAAGAGTTGGGGACACACAAAGATGGTTCCTCTGTTTTGGTTGGGTTTTTTTTCCCCCTTTTGCTAAATGCAGCAGACAAGGCTCAATAACAGCTCCCCGTCAGCTGCGAAGTGCCCATCTAAAGCTCTTTCCTTCATTACTCCTCTGATGTGTACTGTATGTCATTCCTTGGACAAATTTGCAGCTGAAGAGTTTCTGCCAAAGGCAATACAACTTAACGTGCAGAGAAATGTTTTCTATTCAATAAGATGTGCTCTAACATTGCTCCAGCAGGGTTGCTTGGCTTTTCAAGTCCTTTATATAACTTGGGCTTCTCTCTAGAAATTTTAACTATATTTCTCAAGGGGATTTCTAAGAGTGCTTTCGGACAATCTTCTGTTACCAAGGAATTTTGTTCTGTGCACAGTCCTCTTGAGATTAAGGCAGATTTAACTCTAAGATTAAAAATCAAATACTTTTTCTTTTCCAGTTAAATCAAATAATACATATTTTAATTGCTGTTTATGTAAAAATATTCTGAAGTATGGAACTTTATATACTGATTCACAATAGAAATATATCTTGTTGAGAGAGTTTCTGTGAATTCATATTCTGTAGGACCAGACTAATAGATGTTTGTCTAGTGTCCTATTGTAACAATTTGTTTTGTGGAATGCGTCGTGGCTCCAACTGAGACCAGGCTCTGCTTCATTAGTCATTTTAGGCGTACCATTTGAGACAGTTTCTCTTCTCTGCTTTGGGATCTGTGCAACTGTAAGTCCTTAGCTGTGGAACCACCAATCCCAAAACTTGCCTGAGAAGAGACTGTTTCAAACAAAGAAGCAAACAAACAAACAAAAACCCCAACATCAAATCAATAAAAATGTATATTCTGAATTTAGGCTGATTAGCCCTCTTGTTGTTGAAATCCTCTATCACAATGTGACTTGGAAAAGATAAAATGAGTGATTGAAAAGTCTCTTCCCAGTGGCTTTAAGAGTGTCCAAACATTGAAATAGTCTGTATCTGCTGTTGGAAAAAACTGGGGGAAAAGAAAATAAAAATCATGTTATTTCAACACCACAAATGGCTCCCCAAGGCATTAAAGTACATAAACACAACTACAAGAAATGCAAATATTAGAACCAGGGCTCACCACTCATTTATAAATGAAGATAAATCAGTTGTATGCAATAAAGCAAGATTAACTTGATGCCTGAAGCGTGTTCTCTGTTAGAGGTTTCCACATGCTCACACATAGGTGGGTTGTCATTTTTTCTTTTATTTTCTTCTTTTTCTGTTAAATAAAAAATGAATTTATTATTTTAAGCTGATCCCAGATGATTCTTTTATTTTCTGTCTTCTTTTTTCTTTTCCTTCCCTGCATTTTTATACAGAGTGTTTAGTAAATAGAAAGAAGTGCTTTCGACATTGGGTGACAGTATGTAATCTACATTCCCTCTGTTTGTTTTACCTTTTGTTGCAGAAAGAATAAAGTCTGGGCAACTTGTGCTAGTACATCAGTTTCTTTGCACTCCTCTGTACTGTAAGAGCTAATTATATTTTAACACTGCATTTACTTCATTTGCCTGGAGAATTATTTCAAATAAACTGACAGACCTATTGTATTGCGACATCATAGTAACTATTTTTTGTTGCTGTTTCGGGTCTTTGTTTGTCCCTTTGTGGTTGGGGTTTTTTGGGGGTTGTTTTAAAAAAAAAACCAAACCAACCAAAACCACAGAAAACAAGCCCTTCTGTGAATTCAGCAATAGCACAAGAAATTGCATTAACAACATTTAAGCAAAGTGTTGAAAACACACCGAAATAAACGCTAGAGCACTTCAGGGGTTGATAGGAATACGCATCAAAATGCTTGGCATTTAATTTTTTTTTCTTTCTTCGGGAATTTAGCCAGTGAAATATAGCTGCCAGTGTCTCAGGCCTGCGTGTGTTCTTCTGCAATATGCTCTCGATCAATCAGATTTGCATAACTAAACTGTCGGCAAGCCCGCTCGGCTGCCCAGGTGCAGGGCCATTTGCATATAGAACAGTGAGGAGGTCCCAAGAGTCACTTCAGACTCCAGTGAGTGCTGAGCCCGCAGTCCACACCGCACTGGAAATGAAATTGGAATGACAAAAAAATGGTTGTGCTAGTCTGCAAGGGTGAAATATGCACTTGTGTTTCAAAGGTTATGTAGAGATCACAAGACAGCATTCAGGCACGAGAATATGCACAAGCCGCCAGGAAAGTAAATGCTGTTGTATGTGTTTTGTTTCCCTTCCCCCAGCCACAATGATACATATTTTTTTTTTATATATATGTGAGTAGATATATATGTATACACAAAAATGTTCATTTTTTCCTTTAAAGTTGTGTACCACATTTCACACATTCTGCAATGCTTAGGTATGGAGGAGGCAAAGAGAGCGGGTGTGTTTTAACCATATAGTTCATTCCAATTAAATCTCCTGGGGGACAAAATATAAATAAGAGACCTTTCCCTTGAGTTTATTTCTCTCTGGAATGTGCATCCACTTTTTCAACATGTTTGCCCAGAAGTCTATCTTCTGCTTCCTGGACTATTTATTACTCAATTAGAAGAGCTAAATGGTAATTTATAATTACCACAGTATCGATACAGCTGGATATAGAATAAGAAAAAAAATGGATTACAATACTGATTACTGAAAGCTCTTTATCTGAGGCTTGCCATAGGTACAGTTATCCCCATTTTACCTGCAGGAATCGGAAATGCAGGGCTGAAGAGATTTTCCTCTAGGAAGACAGTGATCTGTTGGCACTCTGAAAGGAACAGATTTAGTGGCACTGTGAGAGATCTGGTACGAGATTCTCTGTTCTAGCCATTAAGAAAGGTGGCCTCCTCTTCCCTTTATCACATCTCAGTAAGCATTGAAAGCAAAGGACACTCTTAGCTGTAGTCTCAGATGCTCTTTTACCAAGGCAGTTTTGGGGTGCAGCAGTGCTGTGTGGAGCTGGAGCCAACTGCACTGCCTCCTCGCAGCAGAACACATCCCAGCCCTGCCAAGGAAGAAACACTGCAGATTTGGCCCCTGCTGTAACTCAATGTTTTGGTGGGGGAGGGCAGGAGACAAGGTGTCCCTCCTGGTTTGAATGTCAGTTGTTGTCAAGTTGGCATCCTGAGCTGTTTCCATGACAACAGCTTTTTGTGCTGGGGGACGAGGTCATGCACCTGTGATCTCGATGAAAAGGACAATGAGAGAATGTACATTATTTAAAGCTTTTATCTTCCAGTACGTGTTTGAGTATAACCTTGAAATTGGGTGAATAAAGGGCAAAGTATATTTCTATGCATAGGAGTGAGGCAAACGAAATTGTTTAGAAAGAGGTGTGAGGAAGATTGGGGGCATTTTACAGCACAGACACTTCTCTAACTTTTCATGGATGGGTCCAGCTGTCTCATCAACTTTCCATCCTGTATACCAGCAAAAGTTCCCTGGAGTGAAAGGAGTCCATCATTCTTGTGAGACTGAAAAGAAGGGCGAACAATAGGCTTTCACTTGGTATTTTCCTAAAAGGCTTGGATTAAGTTAGCCATTATGATTCTGCTTTGGTTGCCCACCACAGCTCCTGTTGTGTAAAGCTCTGGTTGAACACTGAATGAAAAAATAATTGTTGACCCAAAGAGCTTCCAATCAGAGTCATTACGTGTCACTCTGCACCTTCATTTGTCAAGAATGCCTAAATACTCCCAAAACTTCCCTTAAGGCTTCAGTTCGATGAGGCCTGCTGGAAATAAATATAAATTGTGTTTTACTAAAAAAAGCTGGTTACTCCTTACTTTTCCAAAATGAAAAGGAAATTCTACAAGAAAAAAATTAAAACCAACCAGAGGTAGTTGGGTTTTTTGGTAAGAGCTTCTTATTCTGTAACTCTTCTTGGTGTTGTCAACTTACTACAATCAGAATGCGTTTGGCTGGCTACAATTTTCTTCCTTTCAGAAATCTTGGAAAACATTGTTGAAGTATTTTCTCTCATGAGGAAAGAAATGTATGGACAGCTTATTGTGAACAAAAAAGAAACCAGAAAGATAATTCTGTGAAATAATACTTAAATAATGAAATCAAATGAACTAACCCAAAATGAGGAAAAAATGAAAAACTCAGCTAACTCAAATGGAAACACAAATTGTAATATTCCCAGTAGTAAAATATGTTTGTATTTTTATATGTGTGTATATTCTATATAGGTAAATCAACATGTTGACATTTTTACTTCAAATACTTGCATTTTTTTGTCTGTGAGAGTCATCTCCTGCACACATATTGAAAGAAAACCCATAGACCATCCCAAAAAAGCAATGAGAGGTGGTGCAATGAGAACAATTCAACAAATTTTTCTTTCACTATTAAGTCATATACTTCAGAGATGATTTGGATTAGAATTTTCACAGCTCATATACATCAAGCATTTCTTTAAAATCAAAGCATTCAGGGTGGCTTTCAAATTTCTGCTGTTATAGAGATGAAAGGGACTGCACGAAGGGAGTAGAAATAAAACATCACAGAATGAGAAGAATCATTAGGACAGTAGATAGTCTGAGGAATGGCTACAATTGTTAGAAAAGGCCATTAAGGTTAGCTGGTAGAAGCAGGGATGACTGCAGCCCAGATCTAGCTTACCTTCCTTTGTGCTCTTGGAGGGCAAATGATCCCTTCACTGCTATCCCAATGGATGACAGAGACTTCCTGCCATTACTTCTCCTTTTGCCCAATATGGAACTGCTAGAATCCATGGGATGTCAGGAGCAGGTTTGTGAGGCTGACACGAGAAACATATGCATACAGATGCACAGGGCATCATACTGATCCCCAGTCACCAGAGCTATGAGTTGTATCCTAGAGGACAAACCAACCCCTGCCAGGCTAAAACAAGGACAAGCTAAAGTAGAGGTCTCTCAGTGCTTGCACCACCACAGTGACGACGCCAGGCTTTGGTAGTTACACATTTAAACTCTCCTCTCCTCTCTTGATATGCAAGAGGAGACACTCAGTGGCTCCCTCCCTCCCTCCTTGGTGTAAGTCAGCTGCTGTGCTTTGTGCCACTGGGCTTGGGGATAGCTGAGCAGGGAAAACCACGCAGAGTCACTGTTACTGGTGATGTATGAGGGAGAGAGACATCACTGTCACAGTATATCTGCTATTTTCAATTTAATTAGTAGTCAGAACTTCATTTGTCAACTTAATCATTGCAGGCAGACACCGCAGAGGTGGGTAGTAGGGGAAAAAAATCAAGAAAACAAACAAAAGACGGCCCATTTGTGGCTCTGTGCATATTTTATTTGTTTCTTAGCTCCGTTTATTTCAATATTTCATATACGCCAAAGCTTAGATTAAAAAAAATGATGAATGCATGCAGTCTTGTCATTAAGTATTGGCTGCAGAGGAACTGGTTTTGTCAAGTTTTTTCAGTAAAATTGTGCTGTAGCCTGCAAAACTACTCAGGTCCTCCATGTTTCCAGTTTCTTTGTGTGTTAAGTAGATAAATGTTTGTTCTTGTTTCAGTTGAGAGAAATAGTAGATTTTGTCATTTGTATGCTGCTAGCTATGGCCAAACTGAAGGAAATTTTGCACAAAATAAGGATAGACTCCATCTGGTTCATACAAGTCTGTAATTGTACTTCCCTACCTTTGGGTTAAGCCAAATTTTGAAAGAAAGAAGAAATGTGGGGAGGTTTTATCCCTTGACTGGACTCTTCTGTGATCAGGAGTGATGTGGAAAAGCTTTAATGGGCAAAGCTTTAAAAAGTGCTTTCCTTACTCACTTGGGTGTTATGAGCCATTTAAAATCCATTTAGGTACAGCTTGCAATAGGAAAATCCCATAAAATGGGTCAAGTTTCTGTTTTCTTGCCTCAGTTATCCACTCTTGCCTGATGAAAGGCTGGAATCAGAACACAGGGCCTGGAGCAGACATTCCTCAGGTAAAACAGTGGACAGCAAGCACAGACAGGAGAGCTTGTTGGGCGTGCTGTGGCAGTGGGCTGAGGGCTCTGTGTGTGTGTGTCTGTGTGTGTGTGTGAACATCAATCCTCAGTGACAGCAGCGGCACAAAGGATCAGCTCAGGCTGGATCACTGCCCTTCCATTCCTGTCAGCTGCTGCTGCCTCAGCCATGGAAAGGAGAAAACATGCCCATCCATCCCATTCATGCCTCCCCCAGCTGCCCTGCTCTGCCCCGAAGTGAAGGGACCTCTGCCCTTCAGGCCCCATCCCTCACACCAGTGGCAAGGCACAAGGTGCTGGCACTGCTCTCATGGTTAAAACTTTCCTCTGGTCTTCGAAGGAGTTGAATGACTTAGTCTGGCCTTCTCTCCTCCAGTGTGACTGAGGAAACTCCTGCTGCAGCATAAAGTTCGTCCTCAGTCCTGTTGTCTTATAACAATAATAGCTTAAGCTACCAGAAGTCTATTATCATACTTTTCTCTATGATCATACTTTTCAAAGTGGATTAATAATAGTATGCTATTACTTTGAGGAAAACTTCAATGGCAGGTGGCAGTTCTTTACAGGAAGACAGGGATTTTGTACTTGATGGATCTTAGCTTTCAGCTTGGGTTTGGTGGCTGCTGGTGGCACAGGGACTCTTCATGCTGGCTCACAGTGTGAAACTCCTGCTCCTGACCCCAGTGCCCCTGTAGCCTCTGGTTCTGCTTGCAGTGAACCCAGGCCAGGCTGCCATCATTTGCTGACCTCTGGGCCATCCCTGACTTGCATGGTGTATCATCTGTTGCAGTTCCTCACACTTCTGCCCAGCACTATCTTTAGCAGGGGAAAGAGGAATACAATAATTTGCGAAAATAGTGGAGTGGGTTGGGACAAAGGTCTGTGGGAGCCACTGGATTCTGGGGGGGAGTTCTGAGGTAACGTGTCCTCTAATGCACAAAGAAGAGCAGGAGGATTGAAATGTAGTTAGGGCTGCAGCTAGCTCATGGATCAAGTCCCTCAGGGAAAATGGTCCTGTTCAAAATCACATCAGAGCTGCTGAGTAATGGAAAGTCCTTGAGGAGAAAGAGAGATGAAGTCTTATGCCCTCCACCACCAAAAGCCTGTTCCTGTCATCTACCACAATGCTATTACATCTTTGGTACATTTTTGCTGTCATGGATGTGGGTGTGTGGGAGTCTGTCTCTGGATGGTGTTGCCCCTCATCTCATGCAGTGGCAATAAATGATGGTAGTAGTGGTATCAGATCGATGTTGGGAAGTCCCAGTAGACCCCATGGAATATGTAAACTGAGTAGATTGCACAAACTCAGAGACTGGGGAGAGAGTGGTGACTGCCATGAAACGATGTGACCAAAATCATCAGAAAGGTGGTGGCAGAGCTGGGACTGGAGCTCCTTTCCTCTACTCTGCTGCCTCGGTGAGAAAACTTTGCTGTAAGATCCTTACTGTGGCTGCAACTCTTCCAGACAGCTTGTAGTCTCCCTTGTCATCAGCTGCTGAACTCTGGCCCCGAAGGACAAGATTTATCATGTATTTATGTGGATTTGCTCTGTGAAAACACAATGGTCCATGTGTTAATTCAGGTCTTACAAAACATGTGCTGATGATCTCTGGACTGTTCTTTTTTTTTTCCATAAATATATAGCTCATAACTTTTTATTTTTGCTATGTATTTTTGGAACTGAACATTTATTTTGTGAGTATGTGTTGAAAAAGGATATAAGAGGACATGCGACCATTGTCAGAGCACATTCCTAAAGAGTGTGTGAATGTGTGTGTATGGCCTTCTAACCAGATGGGTTGGAAGACCAAACTGCCTGGCTCCTGCTATGGTGTGATGATTCACGAGTCACACCAGCTCCCTCTGTGCCTCACCTCTTTCTTCCCTTTGTCCACCTCAAATATGGCTCTCCAGCAATGTTTTCTTTACAGCGTTGTGTGACCTGGATCACAGTTTCGTGCCAAAGTGCTCTTGTAGCATAAATTATATGTAAAATGTTGCATAAGTACTATATTTAATTTTTAACATGGTATCTTATGCAGGATTCATGGAGCTTTTAGGTGATATTGTCCTGGTTTCTTAATTCAGCTTTACTGTCATTTGTGAAGCTTCTCTGACGTTTCTTTGTTTTGAATATTTCTGATGTGCCTGAAGTATTTTGGTACATGGTATTTAAATACAATAGGAATAATTAACAAAAATAGAATACTGATCCTGACAATGGCACTCTCGCTCCCTTTCTCCTTCAGTCAGTTTTCTAGTCATTTTTGTAAGAATGTTCTGCTTTTATGTCTAAACCAAACCTGCCATCACAGAAAACTGTTGGTCAGAACTAATGAAAATGAGTTACTTAAATGAAATGTCACTTAAATGAAATGTTACTTAAATGAAAACGAATTACTTAATAATTTGCCACTATGAATTCTTTGTATCTCGAAGGAACCCTTCATTAGGAGAGCTCACAGCTTTTGAAAGAGCAATGAATTTGTATGTCATTGCAACAGCCTGTTGAATTAAGTGGTTATGATGCCCATTTTACTGATGAGCAAACTGAGGGACAGAGAGAAGTAACCTGCCTCGGGCTATGTGGTAAATAAGGATTTGAACATGTCTGACTTCTGGCTTCATCCACTTACAGTATTTTCTGTTTTTTCTACAGTATTTTCTTTTTTTCTTTTGTGTGTGTGCGTCTTACATACTTAACGTTTTTATTTTTTTCACAAGTCCTTTTTCTTGAAAATCAGTGTAAATTGAACAATCACTCTCGTTAGTACTGTCTAAGGTTCACTTTTTACATATATCTATATGTATGTATGTAAAGATCCACATTCTAAATGCTGGAGCTACAATGGGAATGTAGGCATTCAGCCCAAGCTGTTGTTTGGACTAAATTTGCTTGTTAGTTAGATGTTGTGGCTCTAGGAAAAGGTGACTGTTTACTTGGCTTATTCCAGTAATCTAATTGGAAAACTGGAATTACCACTTAGAAGATGTGCAAGAATGATGGGGAGAGAGGATCTTTACCTCATGAAGCTAAAACGAACTGAAGTTATATGCTGGAAAGTGCTGCTGTTGCTGCTGTGGAGAGAAGCTTTATTTGAAATTACAAAATGAAAATTACCGATCAATGCAGCCAGAATGGAATGATTGATACCTCAATTGCACTTCTAGAAAATGTAATATAGCATAAAGATACACTATTTACCTTCTTTTCAATTCCAAGTTTTTGCACATTATAATAACATATATAAGTGCACAAATGGGCATTTCCAGGCACTGCAGTTGGGAGCAGAGATGAAAAGAGCTGCAGTATGTATCAAACTTCAGGCAGAGCTCAGCTGCAGTAATATTTACTTGTGAGAAAATGGTGAAAAGAGCAGTCTCTCATGGCTGCAGTTGTGCTTTCCTTCACTGTATGAGGCTATGGAATTAAGGAAATTATGTCAGGAAACAACTGCATCTAATTTTGCGTTCATGGACTCTGCTACCTGTGCAATGACAGGGCATGGAATCACTGCTCATAGTAGTGTAGGACACATCAACAGCTTTTCTATCACTACAGCACTTCCTGGGCAATATCTAAAAGTTCACAAGTTCACAGCTTAGTTCTTTCACCATTAAGAACCTTAGTTTGTCTGCCCTTTCGTCTCTGGGTGTGTTTGTGCAATCGCCAGAAGTGTAATTCCTACAATACATGTTTTCTAACAGTGACCTAAGGCAAAGAATTTGTGCTCCCACCTTTTTGATGGGTGTTTTGATGGATAAAGGACAGAGATTACCTGATAGAGATGAAGTGCTTTGCCTCATTTTGCTTAATGCATGAAATAAGAATGTTTTAGTATTTAAACACAGGATACAAACAAATCACTATTCTAAAGCTTGGGCCAGATCGCCATCCTTGTATTGTGTTCCTGCTTATTATTTATGATTTCCAGCTATGGCTAAGCTGCTGAACACACGCGTAAGAAATGGGGAATACTTACTCGCTTACAAATATCCAGCACATAACTGCACAAAACTTAAAGAACCCATATAAGAGTCAAAAATTTATTTTGGCTTTTGGAGAAGCCTTTTTTGTACAATGTCTACACCTCTGGCTATAATTAACCTGCTGCTACTTCAAGGAAAGAAGCTTCCTGAGAGAATGTGCAAAAATGTTCTTTGACAAACTGCCTGTTCATTTTTTTCAATTGCTGAAGGTCTCTATATATAGACAGGCTAATATATTTATATAAATATTGTGATTTTCAGGAATGTTTAGCTCATTGTATTTCTGTAATCAAAAGAAAAGGTCAAGTCCTGTGTGTGCTTATGTAAGAGCAATAGCACAATTCAGTTTTCCGTTACAGACTTCTAACAAATTTTCACTGCTGTAGTGTAATACAGAGTTTGGCCTTTTAATATCATTATGCCCTATTCATTGCCCTTCCCAGAAACTCTAATTTTCTATGACATCATAAGTGGTTGCTATGGATATGATTGCTGTGACACAAACATGATTAGTGATTAGGACATCAGACGAAAAAACGCTATGTGAAGAGCTGAGGTCTGTTTTCATGCAAATGTCCCTAGTATAAAGTGGAGGACGAGGAATGCAGAAAATGGAATAAATAACTAGAATTGCCTCTAAATGAAATGTTTTACCAAGTTTTCCCTGAAGCGTCAGCAGCTCTTTAAACATGCTGGTGATGGCCCATCACAAAGCCAGATGTTACCATTTATCAAGCAAAGTAAAGAGCTCCTCCTGCTTCCACAAATACGAACTGAATATGAAATCAAATGGGAAACTGCTGCACTAACACTGGAGAAGATATAATGTAACTTTTAAGCTATCGACAAGCTTGAGAATAAAAGAAGTGTCTGAAAGGAAAGAGGAAGTGTCGGCAGCATTACTTGATTCGTCTTTCAAAGGCAAAACTGCAGTCATATATATAGACTTAAATCACTTGATGGGTGTCCTAAGGTTATGATTGCCTTCTCCCCTCTCTCTGTCACCTTCTGTTCCTCTTCCATACACACATCATATGCTTCTTAGGGAAAAAACCCTAGGAAGCAAGCCTTTAGCAAGCTTCCTAAAACCCAGACTAATAAATGGGGACTCAGGACACAGATAGCAGATGTAAACACTTTCTTGCAAGCATACTTTCCCATCCATGTCAGTCTTAAAGCTGGTGAGAAAAGAACCACCACCAACATCAATCCTCGTGTTTTGCAAAATGATGTAAAGCACCCAAATTCTGCTCAGCCCCAGCACTGGCTTATATAGTCAGGAAACACCAGTAGTACAAGTATTCTTTTCTCATGGTGTTTTACCTAGAAATGTATAATTTCCACTCAGGTGAGGACCTGGTAATACAAGAGGCAGTAACTGCTGTAATGGTGGACTGGTGTAACTCACTTACTTTAGGATTAAATGTAGAATCATTCAAAGGCTCCAGATCTTCAAAAAAGCGTGCACAAAATGACAGAAGATTAGTTTATGTAGCTGTAACAGTCCTCCAAAATACCTCCAAACTGGTTTGGAGGGAGAAATGTAGGAAGACTTACAAAATTGGGAAAAACAGATATACTTTCACAAATGTAAGTGCTTTTACAGGTCTGATGGTTAAGTAGAAAACTTGAAAGTACATATCGAGGGTAATTGTTTGGCTAACTTAATTAGGTTAACTCCAGTTAGACAATTTAGAAGAAGGACAGTTGGGAACTGTAGTGCACTAGGAGATATTAGCAAGAGAGAGGTCATGAAATTGTTAGGTGAATGGATTTTTTTTTTTAATTTATTGAATTTTGAGGAGTTAGTTGGGATGGCACATAAGAAAAATTATAAATGTCAGAAAACCAGTACTGCTTCCAAACTCATGATTTTTAGCACTGTATTGGATTATATTTTAAGTTTACAGGCTCTTTTTTTTTGAAGCAATTTGTAGTTTTCCTTTACATACAAAGCCTGAGAGATCAGGGTCTGAAAAGCTGTACTGTGAAAAATGTTATCTCACTGGAAATTATGGTTTCTGTGCTTTGTGTGTTTCAGTGCTCACTCTGGTGCATAGTGATGAAGTGTATTATATTCTGGGATGAATAAAGGAGGGTTTCGTTGTGCAGTGTTAGCTGTGGTGGCTACAGTGGTATGTTTGCATTTCTGGCTGTGCTGTGGCATTAGCTGGATTCTTTCAACATTTGGCTTAATACCCTAACATGGACTATAGGGGTCGTTTCAGTAACTGCACATACAGCTGGTTTGTGCTGGGTTAGGTATGCTGGTGGATACACTGCTGAAGTGGGTGAAATGAGTTCCCAGTTTACCCCTGCTACACAAGGCTATAACCACTGTGAGGCGTAGATAGGAGCCGTTCTGTCCCAGTGCTGCCACTAGCAGTACTTTCTCCTCCAGAAAAAGAACTGATGTCCGCCCCATCCATAGCAGCTCCAGGAGGTCCCACACACAATTTCTGTCTCTCACAGCTTCCCCTCGCTCTGGTGCCTGTTGTACAATTTGAGACCAATATGTTTCAGGAGGGTGGTTGTGGAAGTGGGGGAGGGGGTCGCTGAATTATGGTTGCTGTGGGAACCATAACTTTGAATTTCTTGACATCTGTCCAATGACAATCTCAACATTAACGTTGCATTAACATAGTTTTTTTGCATTTAATTAAAAAAGATGATGGCCTGGAATCTGTTAAGGAATTTAAAGCCAACATTTAAACTGTTTGCTGGGAGCAGATATGTCAGACCCTCTGCTCTGGAAACGCTCACGAGACAGTCTGACAATGTACAATAGCCACAGAGATGAGAAATGAAAGCAAAATGTTTGTAACACCATTGCTTGTCTCCTTCTGGTGGCTTTGCCTATCTTTCTTGTCTGAAGGGAACTGCTCTGACTGAGTTTAAAATAACTTGGAAATGAAATAATTGTTTCCAGTTCCTCTGTATACCATCCCCACTGCTGACCACTGACTCATTTGTGTGTGCAGGCTGAGTTTTCTGGGGGCTTGCTTCTCCAGCCTACGCTGCCATCCTGTAGCTTCTTGAGAGATTATGGCAGAAGCTCTTGCATGTACCAAGATAGAGGCACAGGACGGTAGTAAATGACTGCAGCATTCATCCTGATTTCTGGACTCTTAAAAAAGTGTCTGGGTTTCCCACGTAAAATTCCAGTGTGCTCACTAATTGGTTTTGATTTTGAGGGTTATGCAAAAAAAAGTGTTTACAACTTGTGGATGTCTCACCTTGAAAGGTTTGGGGACACTAAGCTTTAGAACTCTCTTTTGTAACCTCATGTTATTTCAATAAGTTCAGCTATCAGACAAATAGACATATGGACTGTGCTAAAGTTAGGTGCTGTAGATAGGAGAAAGATGTTCATATGGCACCCGTGTTATTTAGCCTTCTCTCATAACAGAATACCATACTGTTAAAAATTGTCTATTTTTATGTAATTCTTCCACTTATATTGAGATAAAAAAATTATTAGTCTAAGGTTGGCTCACATCATCAGAGCTTCTAAATGTTGGCAACTTCCCTACAGTCTGTTGCAGGCAATAACTGCCAGGGAAGTTGCTTGAACACAAGCAAAAAATAGGTCTTCCTGCTGAGCCACCAGCCCAGCAATGTAAGAAAGAATTTAATACCATGGCCTTAAGAAAGTTTCCGTGTTCTTCACAGACAGTCGTGCCTTCAGTAAGGTGATGGAGGGAGAATATAAAATCCCAGAGTTACTGCAAGCCTTGAAAAAGTTGTGAAAGAAGACTTGGCAGTTAGTAGCTTTATGTAAAAGATTTTTGCATATAAATTGCATACGCATATGACATTTTAGCTCCAACTTTACATGTGTTTTGGAGGTTGGATGCAATCTTGTCCCTGCCTGTCTGTTTGCTTTTGCCATAGCTGCATCAATATTAATCCCGTTGGTTTTTCCCTCTGGCTTTTTTCTTAATTTCCCTCTCTTCCAGTTTTGATTTAAAAACTCGTTGGTTCCTTTTATCCTAGGAAAAAACCTAGGCATCTCTTTTCTGGTTTTTTAATGAATTATTGTATATAAAGTATGTATATTTCTTTTTTGTCTTTTGCACTAGACACTCTAGTATTCATCTGGTGACAAGAAAGGGCTAGAGAGCTGATAAAATGAAGAGATATTCCTTTACTGGAGACATTTTCTCTTCTTTAAAGGTACAGAAACATTCCTTAAGTATTATTGCTTTTCTATCTCCCGCTGCCCGCCTTCTTCCCCCCTCCCTTCATTATCATCAGAGAATCACAGACTTTGCCTTACTAACTGTCTGCACACTGTATTTAAGAAATATCACCATTCTGAGATCAGATTTGGATGGACTGTTTAAAATGACTCATAAATTTAGTCCTTTTTTGTTTGGAAATTGTCAGTGAACAGTCTAGTCTCCCTCTATTTTTGTCTCTTTATTAATAACCTCCTGGTGACTGTATTTCATTTTTGGAGTTTCAAACAGAATCTGGCTGATCTTTGTAAGCCCTGTTTGTAAGATGCCATGACATGGGACAGCTGCCCCTCATTGCCTGCACAACTGAGGTGGTTGTGGGCAGACAGCTCGGAACAATCTATAGTTCTTCAGCTTCACGAAACATAACCAGAGCTATGAAATTTTCACACTCACCCCAAGTAGAAATTGCAGGTTTCCACAATATTAGCTGATGAAATAAGCAATCCCTCCTTCCCTTCAGTTCTAGCAGAGTGACTCATTTCAGTTCAGTCACTTTGACTTACCCTGTTCCTACAGTGGGAGGCTCAAGGCACTCTATGATACGGTACATGAACTACATCTGCAGTGGAAGAGAGTTTTTATGCCAGAAGTCTATCAACAAATGATTTGCAGAACTGCACCTCATTCTATCTAATAATTTTTGATTATTTGAAATGGATTGAATTTTTTGTTGGATTTTTTTTCCTCTAAAATTTCCCACACTACTGATTTGTTGCGGCTGTTTTAATGAAATGAACTTTGGAGAATGTTTGAGAGCAAGGCATTATCTTTAAAATCTCATACTTTCTAACACACACAAAAAATTTCTCTGAATGTTTTTAAGTCAAAAATCTGATTTCTCACAATCATTCTCATTAATTTCCTGAGGTGGACACATGATATAATTAATACCTTGCACCCATGGTCCAAAATAAATGTAATTGACAACTCAGTGGTTCCAGTTAGCACAACATTAATTTGATTCCTAAGCATATAAAAGTTGCTTCGAGTTGAATAAGAGAATGTGGCTGAACATGGGCTGCAATGGTGCATCAAAAGCTATGACATCCCTGTTCAAATCATTTATAAACAGCAGAAGAATTTTAAGAACTGAATTACTACCTGAACTTCAAAAGAGACCATGTATTTCTATTAATATAAAGAACAATTGCGAGCTGTTAGCCATTATTTGAAATTGAAATTCATCAAAAAGGTGGTGGAGGAGGAATATATCTGCACTCTAATGCGGATAAAGGATCTTCTGCGAGGTAAAATTACTTCTGAAATAAGAGAAGTTTAAATAAACTCTAAAGAAGACATGCAACTTTATCTTCAGGGTGCCTTTCTCCCAGCCTTAGCTCAAACTCTCAGCTTTTTCCAACCAGATCCTAAACCCAACTTTGGACAAAAATTTCTGTTTCTACAGCCTGGGTTCATTCCTGACCAAGAATTTTCTGAAACTCTTCAGCCACTAAAAAAAAAAAATTAATTTTTGTACACCATCTTGAGGATTTTTTTAAAATTGAAAAATCTAACTCCATTAGAAACACATAGTACATGGTTTTCCTTAACACAGGAATTATTTTGTGGAAAGAGGAGGATGCCATATATGGGGGCTCTGTTACTCGTCACCACAGAACTCCAGCCCAACTCTTTTTGCAGGTCTCATCTCCTTGCTGTGAAACACAGGGCTGATATTTTCCTCTGTACATAGATACGCTCACAATACATTACAGTACTACAGCAGAAATTTCTAACATCACCTTTTTGCCTCTTTTTAGCAGGTTCAAAAAATGAGTCAGTGCCAATGCTCTGAATTGCAATTTCTTGTGCAGTTTTGCTTTCATGGAGCTGCAGCAAGCAACAGATAAATTTGCTTTGTGTGTGAATGCCAGAAGCAGCTCTGGTATTTCAGAGTAACCGATGTCCCTGGGACCCAGGCAGTGATGTTGGGCTTAAAGGACAAATTGCTACATGCAATTTGGCAACCTATTTAAGGGGTAAAATAAGCAAGTTTTAGCATGATTATACACAAGCTCTGTTTTACTAATTGCTATTTGACTAAAATCTGTTTTTTTTCAAAGCCCCTGGAGCCGTTATGCACAGCAAAGGAAAGTAATAATGAAAGAAAGCTTGATATTCTACATATGAGCAGCAGATTGTGTAAATCCAGCCTTCCGATTCTGATATTAGCTAAACATGCTCCTAATATTGCCACACATTGATTCAGGATAAAATACAGCAAAATGAGGCAGTTTGAAAAAGTCCCTCCTGTTCTATGTGGAGACATAATGAATTTAGCAATAGTGGCATGATTAGGATATCTTGAAACCAAATTAATTCAATTTATTTTGCAGACCATTTCTCTTTACTTTCAAGTTCTGAAAGCTCAAAGGTTTATTCACTCTCTAATTCTCTGTAGGGTCAGCCTGGGATGGGTGAAAAGATTTTATTATATAAAGGAGGTTCAAGTGAATGGGTCTTCTTTCAGAAGGAGGGGAGAAAAAAAAAGACACAAACAAGGCAACTAAAATTCAGATCAGCTTTTTTTCATTCATTTAGATATCTTCCAGATTGGCAGCTCTGGATGCAGGGTGCAATGAGAGTTTTGTGTCATGAAACTATGGTCATTTAGACTGTAGAAGAAAATCATCAAAATTTATTTCATGTTTGACACAGGAAAGTATCAAGCCAAAATCTTTTATTTTACAATACTAAATCTGAAGTTACATGTGAAAGGGAAAAGGAAATAGAGAAAGAAACTTAAAACATAAAAAGAGGAAGCAGAGAGGGGGGGAAGGCAGTACTAAAACTGCAGTCTTAGCCTTCTAAACCCTTTTGCTTCTCTGATTGATACTTTTCAATTATACCTTCCCATTTCACTGACATTTGAAATGCTATTTTTTTTCTAGCGATAACTTCAAATGCTTAAGTTCCAACAGCACCAGTAACCCTGTTTAGCTGTAGTAGTAAATTGGTTCCTTGTACAACATAATGGCAGTGACAGCCTTTTGCTAGGGAAATGAGTTCTCCAATGGGACATGCCTATGATAAGACGTCCGGTTTTGAAATTGTATTTCTCTGTATCAGAATTAAATCTGGACTTTATATTTCTTTGCTGCCACTGCTCTGTAGCTGGTCCCTATACAGTACGACCAAAGACTGACAAGTAATGCTTACACAGGAACCCTTTCACTTAAATTGGATTTGTCCTTTTATGTTTCCTCCTATTATTAGCTATTAAAATCTCTCAAACCCTTTTTTAAACAGTGATAGGGTTTGGCAAACCTGAAACTCGCTGACTTGGAGGAGGAAAAAAAAAGTGTTCTACTATTAAGAGCAGTAATTTCCTTCCCTGGGTAAAATTAACTCGCATTTAGTAAAATACAGTATTGATTCCCTGCGTTATATGGTAAGATATACAGAGTATCTTCATTGTGTGGAGAAAGGTCAGGATTTGAATCTATTATATTGGCACAGCTAAAGGCCTTTTAAAAAGGATACCAAAGAAAACACAAATCAGTGCCACTCCTGGGTACCTTTAGAAAATCCAAGCCTGCTTTCTTCTGGCTGTCATATTGTATTTCTTAGAGCCTTTAATGGTTAAAACAAAAGTAATGTGCCTCCTGAGCTGCTTGATTTGCATTGGTACCTGACAGTACCATAAGTGTGTGCACTTAGTGTGTTATTACTATGTGCTGTAATGGAACAGCACAATGGAGGTCACTAGGAGATCATCAGTATATATAATTTCATTTTAACCTTAGGTTTACATTATCACTTAAATAACAAAATAATAATCAGTCTGTGGGAAAGGGTAATTCTTTTTCCATTTCTTGCAGTAAAAAATTAACTCAATGTGATCCCTATATTGGTCTCAATACTGATAACAATTCCATCCCATTTTTCTTCAAAGAAACACTCCTGGCAAAATTAGGAGAGAAAGTGCTTGGAACTTCAAAGCTGTTCAGAAAGAAAACAGTTTAGATTTCAACAATGGCCTCTGACTTATTTCTGAGTTCATTTTAGCATGGGATGTATTCACTTTAGAAAATACAGACAAGAATGCTTTTTGACACAGATCTTGAAAAGGCTATTGGACTTGTACACATACATGTGAATGCTAAAAGCCTGGCTGCAGAGAGATTCTCAGTTTTCTGACAGTGTCTGCGTGAAGGCCTTGCTTTCTCATGGACGCTATGGGAAAACAGTTGGGAGATTTTGTAAACTATGGCATTGTTATGATACCAAAGAGAAAATATCTGAAGTAAGTGGTGTTGGGTTCAGCCAATCCCTCTGGGGGGTGCTTGGTCAGTGAACTAATAACCTTATGTCGGTGTCCAGCGTGCTAAGGTATACAAGCGAATTTGTAAATTAATAAAGGGTCGGTTTCTTCTCACCCTAAACCGTCCGTGTCGCTTTCCTCCTCGGTCTCTGCTCGCTAGTGACATATACAGATTATCTATATAGCATTTATGTCTGATTTGAGAAGGCTGCAATTTTTTGCCTTCAGTTGCCATCAAGGATCAATAACTGTGGTCAAGATGATATTTTTCCTTGATATGGTAGCGATTCCGTTGCACCTACTAAATGATTACATTTTGTTTTATTTCATTGAATGGTTAAATTTACTGTGTAAAAAGGATTTGGACCTTTAATTGATAATCTTTTTACTTTTTAAAAACATTGACCAGAATATAACTTTTACTGCCTCTGTCTGTGTTTTCTACATGCCATTAATAATCAGAAATGTTGAATGCAGAAGGGCAAGTTAAATCCTGTCATTGAAACAGCAAACAGCTTTAGTCAAATGTATTGGCACAGAATTAAAAATGCATCAAGCATGTATTTGTCTTCTCAATGGGAAGCCCTTATTAATAGTTTGAAGAGTAGAAAGCTTAGCCTTATGCAACAAGCGCTGTAGTAGGTTGGTTTTTTTTTTTTTAAATATATTTTAATGTGTGAAATTGCAGGATGCCAAGGCTGCCATTAAAGCTCCTCTCTCATTCCAGCAATTTTCCCACTTAGATTCATTCTTTCCTTTCACAAAAAAACACTTCATAGTGGTCACAGCAGAAATGCAGTGATACTGAGCAGAGTGCAAGGTTAATTACTACTCCACTGTCAAAATATTGGACATAACTACAAGGACGTGAGTCGGTTCACTTCTCTGAGAAATCTCTCCCTTTCTCTCTTGTGAGCAGGGATTTTCTAAGGAAGTGTATGCGCTTTATTCAGAATTTTAGTAGAAATGATTTATAGACAGGCTATTTTAAAAGAATCCACTTTTTTTTTTGATTCTGACCCCAGCACAGAACAGTAGCATGAACCCATAAAACAAGATTGTATTCTCTATAGACCTGTGGACATGCCTCCTACCTCAGGGATCCCTTTGAAAATAAATCAGGTGAATTGTCTGTGTTCAAAACTTTGTTTTGGCTTCTGACTCTAGAAATTTAAAAGCAAGTGTTTTTCTTCAGTGCTGTTACTCTTCCCTACTCAGCCAAGATGTGGGAGGTTTGACGAACTTGGAATATGGCTCTTTTGTATTTAGGACTAAACCATATCTAATTAAATTTTAAAATGAAATTAAGGGAAATCACCAAATCTATGTGCGGCCTGGCAGGTCCCTCAGTCTCTGTTTACTGGCTGTGGGCCGGCAGGTTGGAGTTCCCTGAAGCCCTTACTGGAAACCTACAAAACAGAAGAAAGCTAATTTTGCCATCTCATTCACAAATCTGATCAAACTGCTGTAATAAAGAGTGTGGATGAATCTTTCCTTGGCTTACAATTTCCTTGGCTTACAATTTCTTACAATTTCTAGCAAGAAACATTGTCAAGAATGCTTCTTCTATGTATGATGACAGAGCAGCCAAAGGCAAAATCTGACCAGCGTTGCTCTGGACCTCAGTCTCCTCTTGTGATCCAGCCCACTGATGCCCCTCAGCAGGGTTAAATAATTGTCTTGCTAGGAGGTCAAGATTAGTCCACTCCTATATTTCACCAAGATCTTCTTGCTTTGTCATTTCTCCTTTTTGACAGCCTGTCACTTGATCCTATTATTGTGGTCCTTTTGCTGATGCTTCCTGGACGAGCATGCTCTTTTCTCTAGCTGTCAAACCCAACCCAGCCCACTTCCACCACCTGACATAATGGGTGTGAAAGTTTTCCCATAACAAGCCCAGACCTAGAAAGCAGGTTCTTGTATTAACATCCTTCACCAAACCTCTTAGCTTCAGGCATGGTGCATCTGATCAGGCAATACAAAAATTTTGTATGGGCTATGAGGTCTTCAAAGGCTGCTTTGTGTGTTTGTTGAAAAGGAAAGATGTGACCCACTAAGGTGTGTCCAGAGTTTATTTGAACTCTTTATGCAGGTGGAATGGGAAATGGGCTGAATAGAGATGAAGCTGAAGAGAAAACTGGAAGATTAAGTGTGGGAAATGTCTTGTGCTTTGCTTTGCTTTCACAAAACACATGTGGTGCTACTACTGTTTTAAAATTATTTTTTAAAGTGTGCCTATGACATTGTAGTGTGAGCGAAAACAAATCACTCTAAATTAACAATGCACATAAAAATAATTAACAAGCTGACCACATGCCTGCTAATAATCTCAATCAAATTTGCAAACTGGCGTTAAAACAAACACAAAAAAACCCCATAAAACTCCCTTAAACCCCTAAATCCACTATAACTCATGATCTTATACACACCTATTGCATCTTTCAGCCTGCTGGGAGACCTGAGGCCCTTCAGACAAGTGGTGCTGTGAGCAATCCCTTCACTGGTGGCTCTCATTTGGCAGACAATTGACTTTTAAGTCGGGGGCCTTTAATTTGTGTCCTTCAGCAGAATTTAGCACTTAAAAAAGTGAGAAGAAGGGTGGCTTTTTGAATAGTCTTTAAAGGCCTTGGTGAGTTAAAGTCAACACCTTAAGTTATACCTAAAGTGAACATGGCATCCCACTTATCCTGGTAAGCGTATTTATTACACATTTTTTTGGACAAGAAGAGCTTATGTGTGGTGGCATTCTGCACTACATGATATTTCTCTTTGGAATGTACCTTTTAAAATTCTTCACATATTTTCTTATGCCACAAAATAAGATTTATTCCCCTCCTACTATTAATGGACAACTAAGGTGTGGAAACTTAAGTAATGTGCCAGTGTTCAGGGCCTGATTTTGTATTCAAACCTGCCTTACCTGTCTTAATTAGCAGCTCAGACTTTAAATAGCTGGCTTTCTGAGTCTCTTCTAGTTGTGTACACATGGCATTTTCTTTTAGTTGAAGCTTATTGTCAAGTGGATTTTTTCCCCTGTAAAAAAATCAATACAATTTGAATTTTTCTACCCAGACTGAATCCTTGGTAAATTGTTGTGGATGGTTATTGATTTCTTATATCTGTGAGTTTTTTTTTTTTTTAACTAGCATTAAGGTAAACAGAAGTCTTATTGTGTTCATTTTACAGGATAACACTTATCTAGACAAAAGAACACATAAGCACAGGGCTTACCTATAGGAAAGATGCAGCAAATCACTTCCAATAACACAAAATAAGAACAAAACTTTTCCGTTGCTGAGCAGAATGGGAAGATTGCTTTCTTGTCAAAAATTTTGATTGAATTGAGTATGTGCTTTTGGAACTGGTTTACTGATAGAAAAAGAAACATCATTTAACTATTTCTTATACTTTCATGCCCACAGAAAACATAGTAAAGGCAGAAAAGGTCTTAAATGAGGATTACGACTCTTTCCTTACCCCACTGAATCTGGTGAGGGAAAGGATGAGAAACATATTTGTCTTTTAAAAGACATCAGGGTGATTTTTCCTCTTTAGTTCTAAACTGTCTCCAAAATAAAAAGGAAACTCTTGTATTTTACTCTGAAGGCAAGTGGAGCAGCCATTTCTAGAAGCACAAGAAACTAGAAAGTTGAGGAATACTGCTGAATTTATGAAGTCTCCACCCATACAAAAATACACAAGTATTTCAAGTGATCCCTGAGACTTCCAACCTTTGGCATCAAAATCTTTCAAGAAGGCATTGCAATTCCATACTGAGGCACATGATAATAATAACAGCAATAACTTTGATAAAGTAGAATGAATTCCAGCAGAAAAATGAATGGATAATGTGGACTTCCTGGGACAAAGAACTGTTCTAGGGAACACAGGACCCCAGAAGCCACTTGAACGTTGCGAGCACTGATGTTCAATGGCAAGCGTTCTGAACTCCAATATTTCTCTTTCAAAAATGTTGATATTTAGCTTTTATAAGGTATGACTGTTTTAGGGTCATGTCATACACTAGAACTACTGTGGGGAAAATTGGAGTTAATTATTGCTGAATGACATGCCAAATAATCGTAGGAATCCAAAGGACAATGTATTGAAACGTTTGGTGTTTCTTATTTTTTTCTTTTCTCTGTCTCTTTTTTTATTTATTTTTTTTTTTAGCATTCATTCTTTTCTGGTTCCCTGTGGAGTGTTCAGTTCCTAGGGTGGCCTGAGGAGAGATCAGTGATGCTGTGCTTTGTAGTCTATTACAGCACAGCTGTTCATCAATTAGGATGGAGAAAATAATCCTGCTGTTTTAGAATAGCATGATGTGCCTTCTATGTTATCAGGCAAAATGCAAACTGGATACATGAAACCCATGCAGTGAGGCTGCCAGTGTAAGGGGGAACCTCTGACTCAAAAAAGTTCTCCTTTATTATTCTCATTTTCTCTGCTAGTTTAAAACTATAATTACAAACTTGAGCACCCACTCTACCTTATGACATGAAGGAGCATCCACATTTGCCCTGCAGGAGCCACTAGAGCAATTAGTGAATCAGAGGTCAAGAATAAAGCTAAGAAATGTGAATCAATGCTATGCTTATACAGAGTGTCTGCTTGTACACTGCTTTCTTTCTTTTTTTTTTCTTCCTTTTCCATCAGTCTTTCTTTTCTTTTAATAGCAGAGGAATGTGTGCTGAAAAGCAGATAGTTAGTGCCACTTTGCCACCATATGCCTTTATATTTGGAAATTTGCATAAACAGCAAAACATTAAAACAGGATTTATAACCCCCCCTCAAAAATAGAAAATATATGCAGAAGTTTCAAAAGGAAACCCTGGGAGTTAAGTTAAAAAGCCCCAGCCCTAAATCCCATTAATTGGAAACAGTGCATTTTATTTGTATTCATAACATGTATCTATTATGCAGACTGTCTAGTGCACAGCGTACAGTTTTTACTGGGGCTAAGGAGCCCTGCTCATGGGCAATGTTCTGGATATCTGTTGTAATTCTTAATGTGTGAAGCAGATACCCAGAAGAGAAACTGAATTAAAAACCTGAGAGCTGGAGAGAGAGATGGACCATGGTTAAAGCAGAATCAATCCCCTCTGCTCTACCACAAACACATTGGCACATGCCATTCCCAGTGGCATTTACACTCAGTCCTTCCTGGAAGCAAAAAAAAATACACTCGGAGATCCACTAAATCAATCCTCAAGGTCTAAAGGAGTGACGGAGGTTAAAAATTTCTTCTAAAGTTTGTGTTTTTCCACTCAGATCAATGCTTCTGCAGAGAGGACACGACCCTAGGTATTACAAAGAAGATGCGTCACACCTGCATGTGGGGTGGTGCAGCACGTCTGGCTTGAGGTGTGGGTGAGCAGCTTTGGAAACCCACTGAGACCAGCAGCTCCTGGCAAGGGAGTGCTCTGGGGTTCTGAGTGGCAGTAAATGTTGAGGTCCTACTGTCATTGTTGCTGCCTTTTTTATTGCCTCCTTCCCCTCTGTGCTGTAGCAGGTATCACCAGGCCAGGGTTTCCTCTCCAGCCTGCACCCTTGCCTTCCTGCCTACATACTGACTGAAATAAATAGGAACAACATGAACAAATTAATTAGGGAGGGGACTACCTGTGCTTGTCACAAGTGGTTAACAGCTGCAGGATATGCTCCATTCACTGCATTTCGATGTGAATTTAAGACGCCTATCTCCAGCTCCTGCCTTCAGGTGCTGTAAGTAAAAGTGGCCTTCTGCTTCTGAAGAGTGCAAACAGAGAGGTAACTTCAGCCAAGGGAAAGCATCACTCTATCTGAATTTTACCTAGAAACAAAATGGAAGATTCTCCTGTTCATACTTAAACCCATTTTATTAAATGGTGTGAACTATTGTTCTGCCTTAACAATAACCTAAGGAGTCTTTGGACATGGGTTTGTGGTTGTCTCTCTTTTAATGCACAGGTCTCAGAAGACCACCTATGTCAGAGAATATCCACTTGCCCAAATACAGAAGCAGGGAGGTCCTTCTGGCCACAGTTTCCCCTCTCTGGGCACAGTAAACTGGTTTGCAAACTTTTATCATCTTTCACAACTTAGCCTGTGCCAAAATATCTGAATTTTTCCTTTTCTTCCCCATCAGATTCAAATTTGAACTTACCATTTTGTTGCTCTTCTCACTTGTGTAATTAGACCTGTGGATGCATTTATAGTTTTTCTTGTTTCTTTCTTCCCAGTACTCCTGCTGTTGCATCTTTCACAAACATTTGTATTCATTTCTCCCTCTAGTAAGAGAACACAATCTTTAAAAGCAAGGATACTGCAACAGAGACTGTGCTTCATTCATTTACTTTGGCAATTAAAATGCAGTAAGTTATTTATTATTCATAATGTCTCATGTACCACTGACTACTGCTGTATAGCTGCTAAATGTAAGAAAATTGTAATATGAGATATTAAGTGATATAAGATCTTACTACAGCATTGCTTCTGCTCAGTCTTGGACCAGAAGTGGCTGAAAGACAGCCATTTTGGGTGCAAATTAAACAGCATATAGGTTAATAATGATCATTGGTAATAATAACAAATTTGAATGGTTAATCCACACAAAGTAGTTGTATTACTCTTTCTTTTTTATTAAATAATCTTTTTTTTGCCTTTTTATGTTGGGTCCTGTGAACAGAATCCCAGATCTTCAGATCCAGTTGATAACTGGGCATGTCTACAAGTTTTGTTTGGGGGCAATAATTGGCTTGTAAACTGCAAACAGCTACTTGAAAACATGTGCATTTCATATACGCCAGGTTTTGTGTGGTCTATACAAATTCTCCATACTGCAGCTATGGCTTTGGTTTCAGCCTTCCAAATCCCTTGTGTCCACACAGGACAAATGGTGCTCAGCTGGGCACCATATGCAGATGCAGCTCTTCATTTCTAGCCCATGCTTGATATACAGACAATAAAAAGTCAGTGAAGGATTCTGCAACTGCCTCTCAGTGTAGCTGGAGCCTCAGCTGTGTATGTGGCAGTTTTACTTATCCTCCCTTTCTGAGAGGGCTCTTGTGCCACTAGCAGTACTGAGTAAACATGGAAATGATGAAAAGGGCTAGAAATGACTGAAAATGTGGAAACTCTACTGGGTGATTTTCTGTGAAACTGCCCAGCAGTTTATGTTCATGCTGATGAAAACACACTTTATGCCTGGTAAAGTTTTTCCAGAATGCTTGTCCTAAAAATCTCTACTTATTTTCTTTTTTATTCTCAAATTCTGACTGTTCTCCTTGCAGAACTGTGATAAAAGAAGTGCAGGAAGCCTCTGCTCTTTTGGAGGAATGTTGAGGGTGGTGTTATATGCAGGAAGTCTGTATATATTCAAACATCTGCCTTACCCAAAAAAAGAAATTAATGTGTTACCTTAGACTCTCACTCTATTTCTTATACTAAAGTTTATGTAGAAAGGAGAGGTTTAATTCACAAGTGAAATTAATTTGATGGTCCTTCCTTAATTTCAACTCAATGTCTGTCAAAGCTGCAGTATAACAACAGTTCAGCATGTCTGGCATTAACTGCTCAGAAAAAGCCCTGCATTGGAATAGCACATTGATTGAACTTTGACATTAAGACACACAACTGAGCAGGATGTGAGAAGAGGAACAACACTGGTCCCTACATGTGCTACTGGTCCAGTTGTTTTCCTCAGTAAAAAAAATTTCCCAGTTAAAATTTCCTAAAATTTTTGTAAAATTAAAAATAGTCCCTAGGGGTTGACACACCTTTGGACATTATGTAAGCTATTTATTAAATATGGAAAGATATATTGGATAAATTGAACAAACATAAGCTACTGAAATCTTACTAACCAGCTAAAACTTACCAAAAGATCCAGAATTCTTCAGTTTAAAGGAAGGTTTTGAAGAACACTGCAGACCCTGGGAGATCTGTAGATCTCTGAAACCAAGGATGCCTTTTCAAGAGTATTTAGTGATTGAAGACCAGCATCTAGAAATGCAAAATACTGTTGTATTGCTAGAGAGAACGAACATTTACAACACCACTGTTAAATGAGCTGTTAAACCCCCTTTATTTGCAGGTAAGACAAACACTTGAAGTACTTAAATTTCATTTTTCTTATGCTTAATGTTGAGCTTATATTTAAGCACCTTCTGCAATCAAGGTGAAGAGCCTGACCCCAAGCTCTTTAAATTCAAGGAAAATTTAAACATTCACAGAAAGCCAGAAAAATGGCTACCATATTTTCATGCATATGACACTTACCTTAGGTAATTTGCATCCTCTTAAATGTTGTGAGGCTTGAAAATACATTTTCAGATAACCTACACATACATGGAGGCTTCTGGGCATAGGACCTGGAGAAAAGGTCTGTGGATCCATGGTAAACCTCCCCTTGCAACACCCATGTACTTCTGCTGTGGCAGAATCTGTTTTCTTAACAGATAACCTGTGGTTGAGAAATGGTACATTAATTAAAGTTTTTTTGGGAGAAAATAAAGAAGGTAGAAGGCGTGTGTAGATTTGGAGAAATTTGTTATTTATTTGTGACTGTAGGAGACCTCAGCTGTGTTTTTCACTTCAGCGTGGAAGCATTTTGATCAAAAGCTGAGTGTTAACAGAGATAAAGAACTTGCACGACAGATACTTTTTGAGATGGAAGCAAAACATGCAGTATTTGTAGCCTGGCAATGTTGAAAAGAAATGTGTAAGATTAAAACAAGCAAGTCCAAGTGTGTTTTTTCAGTAGATAGATATATACATATATACTTAATTTAATGCAGCAGCTTTGGTTGGTCTATTTCTCATTCCCCCCTCCCCCCTATTTTTAAGGCATATAAATTCCAACCATGTTTTGTGTGAAGGGTCTCAGTGCATACTGACATTGTGAGTGTCAGCTCCAGATCACTTTAATCAGAGAGTGGATATGCATGATAAAACGGATAAGGGACTTTAATCAAAAAATCCGCTGGTCTGGAAACGTGACGCACTCCGCCAAACACACTTCATCCCACTTTTCTTGTGCCACTGCCAAGATTTTTATTTCATGAATATGCATTGGACATGATATTACATTAAAATGTGACATTGTTGTGTAGTGGTAGGGATTTAGAATTAGAATAAATAAATAAATAAATAGACTTCTGTAAAGTTTTTGTAATTGAACATTAGTATCATGTTGTGATTTTACATATATTTATTCACCTACCCCCACCTTTTTCCTTCTCTCCAAATGTATTTTTGAATTGCATATTGCATTCATTCCTTTCTGCTTAATAAGAAAACAACAGTAGCAGAGGGATGCTTTATTTAACGTTTACCTATAAGCATAATGTATAGAGTTCTCACCAAGGAATTCTATTTTTGCATACAAAGTACATGTCTGTGGCTCGGTGGCTGGGGGCATTCTTGCTTCTACAGCCAGAAATTACTCCTTTGCACAGAGCCTACTCCAAAGTCCATTATTCTTTATGCAAAGGCTCCCTCTGAATTTCACCGTATTTGGATCATGTACCTAATAAACTGAGAAATCCTTTGTTCCCCCTAATTTTGCTGTGTTACTTTGTTTCCTGGATATTGGTGAGGATTATAAAACCAATGTATGGAAATTCACATCATTAAGCCTGTGCTAGTCTCAATTTTAGATTGGTATAGTTTCATGTACTTGGGCCAATCAGCTTTGAGTCGGAACATGCAAGCATTTCTACATCTGTCTCTTTGAAAACCCCCACGCCATGATTTCAGAACAGATCTCTCAGACAATATACTTTGAAACACACACCCTAGCATGTGGTGAAGCATTCATCAGATTAAAGATGAATGTGTTTGCTGTCGTACAGTTTCTCTGCCACAAATACATACAGGATGGCACTTGAGGAAAGCAAATTTGTCTAAATGCAATGGTTTGCATCGGAAAAAAGTCAGGGCCTGGTCTAAGTGTATACAAAACTGTTAAATTCAGTGATGCTGGGCAGAATTGCACAAAGCATTTGCCCTTAAATAGGCAAATATATGTTACTACTATGATACTGTTGAGTGTCTTTGTGGCATATCTAGGGTGGATAATGGCTAGGTATGAGTCACAGAACCGAGTTTCTTTTCCTTCTTGTCCCCTGACCTAGATGCATTTGGTTGAATGAGAGAGCGATACCACCCTCCTTTCACTCACTAGTGACTTGAAATCTCTAAGTTAAGTAGTGTTGAGCAGTTAGGGAGTTATTTTTTTCTTAAGCTAGGGGTAAGAATGGACATTCTTTAATTTGCTAATCAAAGATTGTTGTGTATCAGTTGTTTGGTGAGGACCTCTTCTTGTAATGGATGCTTTCCGAAACCAATTCTAATTAAAGCCAAACAAACAAAAACTGTAATTACCTGACTTATGATCTGGAGCACCAATATTTCATAACCTGTGTTATTCAAATGTACAGAGGCTGTATAAAGATTGCTTGGTGTAGAAGGTTTGTAAGTGATAACCACACTGAGAATGTGGTCTCAGCCTTTTGCGGTGCTTCAAACATTTGAAAGAGAGGAAAGAATAGTGATTGTTGGCTGAGCTGTTGCTGACAAGGGCAAAAAATATCGAAGATAAAATTCAGAGCTCTTTAAAGTACTTCTACACCAAAGTTATGGTCATTTCAAATAGAATTTCCTTTATGAGACTCAATTTCACCAGAATTTATACCTGCTATATACATGTATCTTCCACTGGTGAAAGCAGAGAAAGCTTGACATTCAGTCCCAGATCCTAATCAGAAAAGGAAATCTGCAACTTAAGAAGTTTTCAAAAATTTTATAGGCACTTAGGGTTAGATTTTAGTCCCACTGTAGAACTCTGAGTTGGCTGGTGTGTACTAGGGAGTTCAACATTGCCCCTTTCTGCAGAGTTCATTCGATAGTGTTGTGAGGACCAAGAATGATAGCAGTAGGGGGACCTGTTTGTCCGCTTACTGTCAGTTTGGGAGGTTTCGTGGAAACAGCTGGCCTCAAACCTCATCCTGGTGCTTTCTCTATGTTGACCTTGCAAAATTGCCATGGGCAGTAGAGTACAGACTTTCTCCCAGGATATTACTTTTGTACTTGTGTTGTTCCCTGCCACTGGCAAAAGAATTCCTGTGCATCAGCAGGACTTACTGTCCTTCATACCTTCTTTAGAGGTGGACAATCAGACTCTTTCTGGAGAGCCTTATGCCTTCATGCTATGATTCCTGTGTGCAGAAGGATTTATTTAAATGAAAGGATTTCCATAATGTTCTTAAAGCCTCAGAGAGGATACTGAGACCTTACTGACAGTACTTTTCCACTCATAGTCAATCTAACATCTTGTAGCTTTTAGTGTCTGTCCTTTTCTCTTTTAAATTATACCTTTCTGAAAACAACTTTTTATAAAATGCACAGCTTTGTATGGTTGTAACCATTAACAGAGGAACTCTGCTCACAGGGCAGGGACAAGTTAGGTTTACTAGAGCTGCTGTGATTTCTGAGCTCACGCTGTTCTTCATTAAAAGTCTAATTCAAACTCTTCTCACTACTTTTGTCCAGCTCCTAGAATCCACTACACTCTCAGATAGCTAAAACACCATGGTTATAACAAGTCAAACTCTATGCATCCTCTAGACTGCCCACCTCATGAATATACCATGTAACAAGGCAGCTGGGGATACGGATGAAGTCCTATCACAGCAGAGCAAGAGGAGTCCACTCCTGTGTAGATTTCAAAAGGAAAATCACAGTTATGGCACAATCAAATAGTCAAACTGTTACTAGATTAGAAACATCTAGTATAAAGGACAATGACTTCAATGGAACAATAGTCATGGTCTCCAATTCCTGTAGATTATGGATGTGTACTCATAGAAGAGCTTTTAGTGGCTGATAGAGATATCTGCAAAGACAGACATCAGTCAGAACTGCCTAATGTAGAATGAAACATCCCCAAAGGAAATTACCATTACAAAAGCTATTATTTAATATTAAAGGTAATTGTAACACAAGGGCATGACTCATATTCTTGTGTTACAATTAACTTAATATTAAATGATAGTTTTCTGAATGGTAATGAGGGGAAGTTAAACCTGACACTCTGTCCTCAACCCTTGCTACTGTGCCTGACTATTAATATGACTAAGAGGTGTCTGTACAGTCTGTCATTTACTCATGTCACCTGTTAGTCATGATGAAGTGTGGAAGGTAGAATTACAGTACCAGCTTTTACAATTAATTGGAGAATGCTCATTTTGTGGACTGCTATACAGGATAACTGACCTTTACAACCATCAAACTAGAGAGCTGATGCATTATATTGATAATGAGCACTTTAGTATGTTAGACCATGACAGACTTATAAAGATTCACAGCCTTAACTTTCTGTACTTCATGCCATCTTCCTAATATTCTTCCTCAAGAGCTTTTTCTGGTTTCTGCACATTTCCAGCTGGTATCAAAGATGTGTACATAGAAAAATGCAAGCACATTTCATGCCATGATCATGTTTAAAACCTTTTAACACCAGGTTTTCTGTTCTGTAGAGCATGCCTATATAGTTCCCAACACCGAACTGGGGTGTTAGTTTAGAGGCAGCCTTAGCATCACTTCAGGATAACATTTATGTTTCTGCGTATCTGTATATTGTATTGCTACTGATAGTGCATGGACAGTTTTGCTTCCTGCCCTCCTGCAGCTTGTTCCTGAATAGAATTAACCACTTAAGCATAAGGTAGAATGTATGACTTAAGAAAAATAATAAGAAAATCATTATATGCTTAGTCAGAATGAATCACTTTGCATTTGGCTATACCATGTTAATGGTTACATCATGTCATTCTTTATATCATGTCACAACACATGACATAGCAGAACCACTGCATGCAGTTTATTTTAAAAAGTAAAGTTTAAAATTAAAGATATATACACTCTTTTCTTATCTATTTGTAGCTGTGATTTCAGCCAGAGAACTCATATTATGAATTCATGTAATTAATTAGCAGGGTGGGATACCTGCAAAAAGCAGATAATTCTGAGATACCAGCACACAGTCCATGAAAACAGATATCTCAGGATGAACTCAGCTCTAATAACTGGGTCTACATTTGAAAACAGGTTTAAATCAGAAAATAGACCTGAATATATATCATCCTGCTCTGTGATGGACCCTGTTGCTAGGGTACAGTACTGCTGCTCTAACCTTTCTCTTGGAAAAAAGCATATGGTTTTACCTACAATCATGTTGTAAGTTCTCTAACACAATGCAAAGAGGATTCCACTGCAAAGAGGTAACAGAAAATCTCACCAAGAAGTCCAAACTCCACTTAATATCTAGAGGTGAGAAAATCCGTGTGACTCCAGTTGCCTTTTACAATGGAAAAGGTGGAAGGAAAGCTGTGAAGCAATAAGGTACCTTTCCCTTTTGCTGTTTATACTAGCAGATGTAGGTGAAACCCTACAAGTCCATTGGTTTCCCTGTTGGGCTGGCAGCAACATAGTTTTAACTTGAAGTCACACTGTGCAAGAGACAAATACTGGTGTGTCAAGCCATGATGTCTCCTGGTTCCCCTGAAGTGCAATGCTACCAGAAAATGGCTTATTTTCTCTAGCAGGCAAACTCTGCCAGTCCAAAGCTGGCATTTTCTAGGAGATGCAGTAGCCCTTTCTCCTGAGCAAATGCTGTTCCATTTGAAGAAGAAGCCTTGCCCTGTTTGCAATCCTGCATTGTTTGTAAGGATTGGCTACGCATGGACACATGGAACAGAAAAATGCAGGAACGGTGTCCTATGCCTGCACAGCCACTGGAGCAGTGATGAGACATATGGCAACAGATCAGGTCAAAACTTCATATTTTTTAAGTCCTTAAATATATATTCAGAGATAGGCGGCTGTCTGTGTGGCAGTTATCCAAACTCTAAAAACCCCATAAATACATATTTACATGACAGATTTACATGATTTGCTCTGGAGCCCTTGCATAATTTCCAGGCAAGGTCTTTCATAACCTGCAATATACTGCAGAGAAAGGGTATTTCCACCTCAGACTGGGTTCATCCTTCAAGAAGCTCTGGCTGTTCTAGGTCAAGACACACTCAAGCTTGAACAGCCTTGCTGGGATGTCTGGTAATTTAGTAGTAGCTGCAGAGGACAAAGAAACTAAACAGAAGAGCTTTGAGAGCCTGCTTTTAGGAGACCATAATCTGCCCTCATAAATGTTCCTGGAGATTTTGAAATGGATTGGTTGTGACATTCATGACTTATGTTACTATCTCTAGGCATGCCAACACTTTCAAGCTGGATGAAAGGAACCCATAGCTTCACCAGTAATGCACCTAGATTGAGCTTCTTCTGAGTTAAATCTTATTATGCTTGTACTATGTACAGGAACTGTGTTAATGTAACATGGGTTAGCCCAACAATAGCTCTGCCCAGAAATGAATCAACAATCACAAGTGAAAATTTGTTTTGTTTTGTCATTTAAGGACGGACACTGAAGGAGAATGTTAGTCACCTGTTATACAATCGAGCTGTACAACTAACATCTCTATTATATGTTGTACAGAATGAGAAAGGAACATCACTTTTTTATTCCTTTTTTAATCTTTCTCAAGACTCCAGTGGCTTACAGTAGAATTGATGATATATATAGTAGACACTGCAGAAAGACGTGTTTGTGAGCTGAGGCAGAAGGCAGGTTTCCTCAATGTACGGGTTAGCAGTTACCATGTCTACACATCACTAGGGATAATCATACCAGACCAGAAAAAAACTTCAGGATCTTCTTACCTTTGAGCATGCAGGCAGACTAATTGACTTAACTGAGATTACATACAGGCTTAAAGTTAGTTGTATGCTTTGCTGGATTTGTCATTAATCCCACGGCCTGAAATATACAGAAGCTTCATAGTGAACTTGAAGGCCACTGAACCGAGCTTCCATGAAAGGCCTCCTTTTCAACTAGGAAACTGATTTTTGAGGGCTTGTTGGTTTGTTTGTTTACTTGTTTTAAATAAAGGTTCCTGAGGGAGTGGAAAGCATGACAAGGGAACGACTGACATGTGCTTTTAACTGGCATTGCCTAACTGCATCCTGAGCCTTTGCCACCTTGTTCAGAGTATCCACCAGTTATTCCCAGGTTGCCTCTTGAATTTTACTTGGCATCTAACTTAAGGCACATCTTAGTCAATGAAATTATTGTGAGTGGTTTACTGTGAATGCTATTGTTTCAGAAGCTGAAATGTACACTGTTGCATTTTGATACCAGTTAACATCTTAAAAGAGGGATAACTTGCTGTCAGCATAAGGTCTGCACTTTTATTTCTGAAGCATTATTTCTAATGTCTGGCAAAAAATAGGGTAGAGACACACTTCAAAAATAAATCTTTTCCTTCTTAGACACCATTGTGAAACTAAAAATTATTGTTATTACTATTCTTCTTATTATTAAAGATTAAAAACAGCTTCAGGGATTCTACATGCTCAAGTATTATGCCAATTTTTGTGGCATAATCATCGCATCCTATTTATAGAGAAGACACAAACAACAAAATTATTCCTCCCATGTTATATATTTCTGAGGATTTTTTACATAGAGTTATTTCTTAATTTTTTACATTGCTGTCTCATGTTACATTCATGGCCCAGAAAACATCCTGCATTTCACTGTAAGAATAAGAAAGAAAAATGAATGAAACAATGCAATAAAAGTTTTTGTAGTTGTGGAAGTCATGATGGCACTTCTCCAAGAGGAAATACAAGAAGTTTAGTTTTAACTCAACATTACTTCTACATCCCTTTACATACTATTATTCTGACCTTACTATTTTATAGCATTATTCTGAGTTTTTCCTGACATGCCAATAGTGCACTAGCATTGTATAAAATCAATGCAATTTGTGGGATCTACAAAAATACAAGAGAACTGGGCAATGAGACACCTAAAACTGTGGCCATCCAAGGGACCACAGGACCTCGTATGGGGTTGTGATGGCATCTCATGGCTAACTCACTTGCAAATAATTTTTGTTTTGCTTTGGCAATATGAAAGCACATTGCTCCTATTTATGAATGTCATATTTTGTTTTGAAAAATAAGCCTAATATCCTTGGTTCTTCATCCTTTACCAGGATGTGCAGCTGGCACCAACACTTTAATGATTCATCTGTCACAACTTACAGGGTCTCTTCTCCTTCCTTTTCAGAATGAGGTGAAAAATCTTAAGAAGCATCCACGGCTTGAAAATCAAACAAACCTTGATGCACCTCTGCTGTTTGCTTAGGATAAGTTCTGTAGCAATATAAATGGAACAATGAACATACGTTGTGTCCTATAGAAATCATGCTGGTTTTTAGGTCCACAACACTGAGGAAATTGCAAACTATCATTTGGTATCTTAGAGCAGGGATATCTTACCTGGAATGTAAGCTTGTAGATTGTTTTAAAACAAAACATGTTCCTTCCTTTTCCCTTTCCTTTCTTTTCCTGTTTTCCCTTCCCTTCTTTTCATGCTAATACAACTCACCAGTTCATCCAGCTCTGGAGAGTCTTGCAGATAATTTACTCTTAACTGTGAACATATAATCAGACCTATTGCTTGAAGTATGCTTCAAGTGCTAGATGTACTTAGCTATTTTTTTGTTTCAATAGTGGAAAGAGGCCTGTGTATTTTCTGTTTGGTAGATGTGATAGAAAACCCAGTGTGCAAGAGACTGTGGGGAGCTTCTCAATTGATTCTGCATTGAAAGTGCTACTGAACAAGCTCCATCTTTTGAGTTTTATAGCACTGTCTTGCAATACTATGTAGAGAATCAAAAAATACAGCCCAACATGTTAAAAAGTCATAGTACTTAGGGGTCCTATTTTCATTTCTAGCAGCCTGACACACAGACAGTATCTCAGTAATGGTATTTTGATTTATCTGTTATGTAGTAAGGTTCTTCTTGCTGGTATCCAATTTATTCAAGTTGGGTCTTTTTGCATTCCACCTGTTGATATCCAAACAATTGGGGCAGTGCCAAAGCAAGTCCTGGTACATGTGCAGTCTGCTACTTCATTTGTATTATTCACTGAGCTTTACTAAAAAGAAAATTAAAATACTGCCAAAATGCAAACTATGAGCTTCTCTTTATTTTAGAACAATGTTTACCATGGCAATTTGAGAAACACCAAATATATTCAAGCCAGTAAGAGTATGATGCAGATTCTGTATATCTCTAGGTTTAAGTCAGTCAGTCTGAGATTTCCCATGCTTAACTAAATAATAACAACCCACCACCTCTCCCCCATGTCATTTGCACATTTGGTCAATGAGATAGAGTATCCGATGGTGTTCTTCTTGCCATCTCTTCTGTATGTCTCATGGGAGGTTCTCTGGGTACCAGTACTGGTCAGTGAGCATGTCCAGATGGTTACCTTTTCAGCTCCCTGCAAGTTTCCCACAGTAAATGCTGGTGTAATTGTAAAAAAAAAAACCTGTGGATGACCTTTCTGACCCCTGAGAAAATTTGTTTGCATTTAATATTTAGTCATTTGTAACAGCACCAGTGCAAACTCATCATGGAGGTGGGGAAAAATATATTTAAGCAGATCTTGTCTCTTTGAAGCCAATAGTATCTGTTCAGTTTTTCTTGTTCACCACTCGTAGTTCATGGGAGTGCAGCTATCTCACAGAGTTTGCACTGATGCGAAGACAGGAACATTTCATCAACATAGAGAAGCTCTGATTGAATGAATATTTAAGGATGGGTTTTTATTGAGTTTTGTTTGAAAGAAAATAAGGGGGCGTATATATATATATATATATATATATATATATATATGGTAAAATACCCAGCCTTCAACCCTAGTGCCACTCTGCCCCTTCCGGACGTGCTCCTGAGTGTAATTTCATTAAAGCATACAGACATGCTGGAGCATGACCCTTAACCTGATGCCATCCTGCGTGTCTCTAACGTAACACCAGCGCATGAAGCAGGACTCCAGGCTAATCCAGGGCTCCAGCAAGGGCAGCCACATCAAGGGTGAAGCCATGGGAGCCTTAGGAGTGTGTGCTGAGGGTCTTGAGCCTTTGCTCATTGCCTTTGCCTGCTCATTCCTCCCACCCGTGTGACAAGGAGAGGGGTTGCATAAACTCCTGCAGTGCTGGCAACTAGAGAATATGTATCTCTCTTCTGGCTTGTGAGCAGAAGGATTCCCCATGAAGCCAAACGAGCCTGTGTGATCTTTGATGCCTGCTGGTGTGAGCATTACAAAGACCTTGAAGTTATAGCACCACCCCAGGCAGCAAATATGGAAACATTAGTGACCATCGCTCTCACAAGGGGCAGGTGGAAGGGATGGTTTGTCCTCCTGTGTTACCACAGAAAGCTTCTCCTCTTAGCTAGCTTGCTCATTTATAACTGGGGTTGGAAAGTACAAGCCAAAATGAAATCTGCATTAAAAGAATTTTGTGGGCTGTACAAATCATAAGGGTAACTACTTCACAAAATACTGTCCACTGAGGCATATATTTAAAAGGTTAGATAAAATATCTCCTAGCCATTTTTTCCAGTTCTTTTCTTTTTATAGTCCACTGCAAAACAACAATAGATAAAAAGACTGTATATAATGCATGTATATTTTGTTGGGTTTTTTTACCTTTCCCAAAGGAGTCTCTGTGCTTCCCACACTAATTGTAGGTTTTTCTGAAAATGCAGCATGAATCATTTATAAATAAAGAGACTTTAAAATCCCTAAAAGACTCCCTGAGGTATTCAGTATTTCAGCATAAAATAACTGTTAAATGGAGTTATTCTGAATTAGCTTTTACTGGAAAGTGGTGAAAATAAAGTTTTCTTTTCACTGTGAATGTGCAATAATTCTTTTACACAGCTACCCAGGGTAATTGACAAGTGATTTTCATAATTCAGGTTTTAGCAAAGAAATATCTGAAGTGGCTAACATTAAATGAATGGAGCTGCTATTAAAATATAGCTTTCAAGAGAAACTGCGTGAGATGTCAGAACCAGGGGCTCTGTGTTGAGACCTTAAAAAATAATTCAGGCTATAAAGTAAAAACACATACATTCAAGCTCCACAGTAAATTCATACATACACCTTCCTCACACATGCATACACACACTTAAAATAATAAAGAAGCATTTTTCATCTTTCTCTTAAAATCCTGTGATTATTTTAGTGCACAGATAACCTTAGAAAGTCAAGGCACTCAGAAAAGGTAACTGATTTGCATGACTCCTTTGGACTTCGTAACCTTGACTGTCCATACCCACTGTACAATCAGAGGTCACATTTGATCTCTGCGTGTAAAATTATGCAGAGGAAGCTTCCTCAACACTTTGTAGTTGATTGACAAATTGGTCTGTCACTCAAATGCTCCTTCAACTTATCGTGAACAGTAAAGAAAATTATCTGTTCTGTGCATATGTGAGAAAAAGCCTGTTCATTAACCTCTAGTCTGCTGAAGCTGTGGAACATATAATGCTTAGAGGAATATGTACTATATAAGAATAGTATGCAAAAAGATACAGGTGTGTATATATATATTTTTACATGTATATATTTGTCTGTATAACATATAAAAATGTGTGTCTATAATAGAGCAGTCTGTTTGATGCATATATATTTCATATGCATATGTACATATTACACCAGTTTCCACAGAAAATTTTAGGCACGCTTTTTCATGAATTTTGTACACGCATGATAGCTACAGACAGGCAGACACCTCTGAGATGATTCCTACAAATACTTGTTAGAGCAGGCTTCATAATCTAAGATGCCTGTGACAATTATCCCTCAGATATTCTGCCTACACTGTATCTCTCAGATGCTGGGTTATTTACAAACATTGCTGTATCACAGTGCAAGGATTTAAAAGCAACTGACAGTAAAGGTAGGGCCTAATTCACTTCAAGTGTTAAGCAGAGGCAACTCAGACAGATTTAGTGGAGCTCTACCTGTTTATCTCAGCAGCAAATTTAGTTTTACGTAGCATGGAATACTCATCTGGCATCCAGTTGCTTCAGCTTGGGGAAATATTTGCAAGTCATATATATGTATGTCTCTTTTTTGCTAACTACTAGTCAGTGTACTTTTATTTATCTGTCTGATCTAGGTGAGAAAAATTAATTTCTCTAGGAATTTGTCTCTAAATTCTCTATGTGTGGCTGAACCTCAACTAACGACATCTAGATAAAAATCTGAAGCTAGATGATGATGACACTTCTGTGCCTTGCCAGACCTTTTTTTCCCGCTGTAAGCCCTGTGTACATACCAGAGAGCAGTCCTGATGCAAACTCTCCTAACTCAAACTTTGCGAAAGTCCTGACCACAGCCCTGACTTGCTGGCTTCTGACTTGCCTCTGGCCATGAGGAAACATGCCAGGTCAAACCTGGAGAGAATGTGTCTCTGCCCTCTTGACAAGATCAGAGAGGTTTTGAGTAAGATATTTGCTTCAAACCTAGGTTGTTAAGTGATGCAAACTTTAAAAAATCCCACAAACATAAACCTCCACAATTGGTGTTAACATAATTTTTTTCCAATAAAAACTTTTCCTTCTACTATTTAGCAATTTTTCTTTGCCAGTGGCTGACTAGCTTGAAGTCTTTGAAACACTGAGCTTTCTACAAAATCCAAATAATTCTCTGTAAATCAAAGTACTTGGCATGCTTGCTGCAAAGCCTGAAGCTTTTTTTTTTTTTAAGGTAATCTCTAGAAAGTAGTTTGTACTCATGTTTTCACAGTGATTAAATATGCAAAGTAATTTTCATGATTATCACCCCGTTCTGAACCAAATCAGATGCGGCTATGCTTCTCTTTGTACAAAGCCAGTTATTGGATCAGATTCCAAAACAAATCCCCTGAATTTGGCGGATCATCATTTTAAAAGGGGGCTTGTTAAGGTAATGATTAAATTAAACCACCCCTTTAAGAATATTTAGATCTGGTCCGCCAAGCGGAACGGTCTAATGGTTTTTAAATTAGAAGCTGCGAATGCTAGTGAATTTCTTTTGTGGGTCAAGTGGGTATTAACAAATGCTAAGACTGTTCTCTCTTTTGTCATCACCTTGAAATCTGCAAAGAAAAGCGAAGAGTGGGAAAGACACAAGGAGAGAATCACTGTTGGTATTTTAACATCAGTGCTTTTAAACCAAGGGCAGCCTCAGATTTACAAGGTTGGATAGGAGAAGGTATGAGATGATGTTGCTAGTAATCTCTTTATATCTTGCTCTTGAGAAGGAGACTGAAGCTCGAATCTTCAAGGAAGTGGAGAACCCAAGTGCATTCAGTTCTGGCAGTGTTAAGCTATTGCAGAGGTGTAAGAGCTTGCTAACCACAGAAGCGTGGATAACAACCCCTACCTGTGGCTTCCAGATTTCTTAACCCTGTCAATTTTAAATGTGCTTTTTAGCCTCAGATGGTGCTGGGAATTTGTGGCTGAGAGAGACAGTTGTTTCCTTGTGTGGAGAGGCTGGCTGGATCCTTTCCAAAGCTAGAGACTTCAGTTTCTCTTCTTGATACCTCAGGCAAACTGTTTGTCACTAGTATTTTACATCCCTCAGTACTACCTAATACTGGAGTTCTGTGAATATTGGATTTATGGGGCATAACAATCTCCCTGGTGGGAGGAAATCCACATTAAAATATAAATCTGTCAAGTCAGGTCAAGTCACAGCTAACAAAATACCAATGCTGATATTCTGTGCTTAGCCCCTGCTTCTTTTCAGTCATACATAGGTTTCTGAAAATGGCACCACTTGGGCCAAATTTTTCCTATACTGAAATGGTTTAAAAGAAAAATGTTGGTTAGGGGCAGAGGTGAAATTTGAGTTTCTTTGAGAAAAGTGGGGAGAGAAATAGCTTTCTGTGTATTCACACAAAGTCCTTGTGACTCTTTTCTTTATGAATAGCCTTCTAAGCAAGGGTAGTGGTGGAAAGCTACAGAAAAAAACTGTAACTGGTGAGGTGCACTTCTGCAGGTGAAAAAGTCAGTTTTCAGTTGACTGAATTATGACCCTTTAGAAATTGCATGCTTTGGACAGTTTGTGTAGGGCTTTTTGCTAAGCTTGTAAAACGTGCACTCAAGGAGAGACATGCTCTGTGCTTGTGTATGTGTTGAGGGAGAGAGGGCAGAATAAGTTTGCTGTGAAATGAATGATTTTCTGACCTGAAAAAGTGGTTAGGGAAAGTGGCTTACTGAGCTGAGTCCTGGGCTTATTCTCTGCAAAGCAGGTAAGCAAAGTGATCAGGCCAAGACTGATTGGTACGAAGTAGGATTTACAGAGAGAAACACCACTCCAATGAATCCAACAGACTGCCTCATTTTGTTACCTGCATTCGTCTTACCCTACCTGGAATGCTGCATCCAGGTCTGGGGCTCTCAACACAAGGAAAATGTGGACCTGTTGGAATGAGTTGATCAGAAGGCTGGAGCAGCTCTGCTGTGAAAACAGGCTGAGAGTTGGGGCTGCTCAACCTGGAGAGGAGAAGGCTCTGATGAGGCCTTACAGCACCTTCCAGCACCTAAAGGGGGCTACAAGAGGGCTGGAGAGACACCTTTTACAAGACCATGTAGTGAAAATAGGACAAGGGGGAATGGCCTTAATGTAAAGGAGGGTAGGTTTAGATTCAATATTAGGAAGAAATTTTTACTGTGAGGGTGGCGAGGCAGTTGGAACAGGTTGCCCATAGAGGTTGTGAACTCCTCATCCCTGGAAGTGTTCAAGGCCAGGCTGGATGGGGCTCTGAGTAACCTGGTCCAGTGGAAAGGTTCCCTGGCCACAGCAGTGGGATTGGAACTAGACGATCTTTAAGATCCCTTCCAAACCATTCTATTATTCTATTCTGTAAATTTGTCTGTCAATGGGAGATCATCATCCTGTGACAATATTTTAATACACTGAAATCTTCTATTCTAAAAATTCCAGTAAAATGCTGATAGGAAGTTTGTAAGTATGACAGAAATAATTAGGGAAATGTTATTGTTTGACACCTGAGAATAAAAAAAAACACCCTAGAAACCCACCCTACCAAATGAAAAAATCCAACAAACATTATTCAGCCTTGTTAAACAACCTTAAGTGTGCTCCTTGCATATAGACATGGCAATACATGTGGTCAGTTCTAAATATCTTCCATATCCTATGCAGTCATTTGCACTAAAGCAAACAAAATATTTTAATGCGTATCACACTCAAGATGCTGGTAAGGCTGATCAGATTCTACTTTGCATGTAAATTTGTGTAATAGATATTAAGCCTTTGGTTCACATTGCCACATGTAATTATTTTGGTCAAGAAACCATTACAGTGCAAAATATTAAATGGGAACTAATGTTAATAATATCAAATTTCATATATTTTTCCTTTTTTGAAGCAGAGAACGTCTTTCACTAAAAAGCCTTTTGGCTTTCCATGAAAGTGATTTTGGCTCAGGAAGAATATTTCTAACAACAATAGAAAGGTTACAATGGTTTGTACTCAAGCTATCATGCTGTATTAGTCTAATCTGACACCACAGTGACCAGGCTGTAATGAAAATCCTTCACAAGAAGGCCTAATTCATAATTAATGCAAATTCTTTGCAGGTTTTTCTTTCTTTCTTTAAAAGCACAGGACACTGATTATTTTAAATCTGTTTGGACTGTTCCCTTATTCCCAACTATGTTTTCCCTAAAATAAAAGTGTTAACAAAGTTATCTCCCAAAGTGTTTGGTGAATAAAACCCTGAAGAACTTCTGCTTTGTACATCATCAGGGCCCAGTTAGTTTGAGAGAGAACCTGCAGTGAAGTTCATTTGCAGATAACAGTTTTTCCCAGTCTGTGCCCACCTTGATCCCCTCTCCTATGTAACTTTCAGTGTATTGTAGAGACTATCTGCGAGCAATCACTGAGCCTGGACCCTCATTCCTGCCTTCACCAAAGGAAAGGTGTGATTGAATCTTGGATTTTGGCTGGGGCTGACAGTTTAAAATTAACTCATCAGTTGATCCCTATTTTCTAAGGGCAGAGAAGACACTGTATTTCTGAAAAATGGGCTGCATGTTCTGTCAGGCAGAACACAGTATTTCAACAGCACAACTTTAGAAGTGCATACAAGTATTATCTCAGTTTCCAGCAAAAGAAAAGGATACTGAACAAAGTCTAAAATAACTTCACCGTTTCTCCAGTGTTCAGGCCTTAAACCAGAGAATTACCCTTTCTGGAAGTGGACACTGTAAAGTGAAGTTGTGCTTCAGAATGCCTTTCAGAGCCTGCTGTTTTGGATGTATTGCTGTTGCTTCAGGGCAGTCATGGACAAAGGTATCCCACTTGTTCCCAAAACTGCAGACACAGAATGTGTAGCTACAATTATTTGCAGGCTGAAATCACTAGCATGAGGATGGAAAGCAGGTCGAGAGTCTGTTTCAAATTCACAAACAATGTCTCTTTAACAGGTCTCCATAAAAAATGTAAAATTTCATGATAGCACAAAGAAGTAAAATGGATATAAACTCCAAGCAAGAATTTTTGTTCTATTCTATGTTTCAAACATTTGTTTGAGGTTTGAATGTGAATATTTTTAGATTACCAGTATTTCAACTGGCATCTAGCTTTCTCTGCTGAGCTATAAGGTCAAAGCTCTGCTTTTGGGTTATCTGCAGACAGGATCTTGACTGCATGTTGTGCCCTTGATCCCTGCATAAACCAGCCATTGACGTCAGTCTGAGTTTCATGTGCAGATTAGAGCTGAGTAAGCTCTTCACAACAAAATCTGAAGTTATGCAAAAGCCTCTAGTAGTCTGCAGTTTGAATGTGGAAATAAATCCAGAAGAGGTTTATGTAGAATTTGACTCACTAGCAAACTCTTGAGTGAAAATTCAAAATTTTTTCTCTAGACTAAAAGGATTATTATTATTTTTTTAATGCTTAATGCCATGGTTTTGTCCCCCACTTTTATATGCTCTCATGGAAGGCACATGGATTAAACAAAACAAGCAGTGAGAAGCAATGTCTATACTTTTGAACACCACCATCAAATCCACAAGTTTTGAATGCAAAGTTTGAACCCCAGAAAACTGAAAGATTACAAGATGGAGGAATGACATAAACCAAATGATCAATTTGAGTTCTGGATTGCAAATATTCTCCACTCACAATACAACTGACTGGAGTCAGATTCTTTTTTCTGTCCTGGTCAGGCACTATTCAGAGCAGAACCTGAGGAGTATAAAGTGTATATAATGTAAGTTGCCAGCTGGTCTAAGAACTGAAGCCAGTAGGAGCTGCAGTCTGAATGAAAGTCATAAACCTGAAGGCACAGATCTTTTGCGGCAGATGAGAAAAGGAGATTCTCTCTTAAATATTTGTGAAATAGGGATGCCATTTGTACAACATTTTTTGTGACTCTTGAGCTGTGTAAATTTTACCTCAAGGGACCGATTCCCAGGGTCTCTGGGTGAGTTCTTTGAATAGGGAAATCAGAACTACACACTGAGGACTTCTACCAGAAGAGTTGCTCTTTCTCAAATAATGTCACTTAATTAAAAATTGTAAAGATATATTTACCTTCTCAGACAGAAATGGATACTTTTAGAACAGTTCTAGTCTATTAGTAAATAATGTACATTTAAAAAGATTTATAAGTATGTATTTAACTAAAGCAGTCATTCTGGTCTCTTAGATAATTAATATGCATTGGAGAACTTTCCATTAAAGACTTCTTCCTCTCTTCTTTTTGCTTTAAAAAGCAAAGAAGTTAAATGCAAAAACTATAATATTAAAAAATAAAATCAACCCACTGAATAATGATAGGCTTGGGACATAACCCATGAAAAACAGGACACCAAAACTTCATTAAAACTTAAGGCTGAAGAACTCGGTCTGTGAAGCTGATTTTCTTTTTTCTTCTTCTTCTCTTTGGCAGCTAGAATTAAAGGACAAAGTGTCAGCTTAATTTTAAATTTCCTGGCTTTGATCCATTTGTGTTACAGCCTTAATCAGGAAGAAATAGTTCTGCTAAGGGTCATATTATTTTTGGACCATGGAGGAATGTTCAAGGTGAACTAAAGGGCAAAGCTTTAGGCGGGATGTTACCAGAAATGAGATAGGGACCACATCTGTCCCCTCAGAAACATTATTGGCGTAGAGGTGCTGCCACTGCATGGAGCCAGGGGTGTTCTAGGAGCCAGGGCTGTTCTAAGAGCTGCTTGGAGTCCTCTGGAGCAACTTGTCTTTCTGTTTGCCACTAGCCAACTCCTCTCATTTTAGCCCAAAACCTCTGCTTTGCTTTGACTAGTTGTGAGTCACCATTTTCTGAGGCTGCGAGCATCTGAAGGTAAGACTTTTTGCTCTTAGAGAACGAAAGGAGCTCTGATCCTAAATGGCGCTTTCCAGTTACTGCACAAATGAATGTTTAGTGACCGTGCTTCTTGATGGACGTGGCGTTTGAAAGTTTGGCATGTTATTTGGAAGAGGTATTTCTCAAATGTCTCACCTGAAATAGAAATATTTTTGTTATATTAAAGAAGTAGTAAAACAGATAATAGAGCAAAAGGGGATTTGGTTTGAGTTATAAATACCAGCATACATACTTGTCTGACTTGGATCACGTCTATCCAGTTTATTGAGTAAATTATGGAGAGATTTACAACAATGTAAATTCCATCACAACCAAGTAGAGGTATATAAAATCTGTACAGTTCTTAAGTGATTTAGTGTTTGATAAAAAACTCAGGTAAAGAGTAAACAATTCACAAATGTCTTCCTACCACAGTGCAGGTTTGAAAGCCCTTTGAAATCAATGCACAGGATCCCATTGATTTCAGCAGATTTTGCATCACGCTCTAGCTAAATCATAAGACGCAACCAGAATTTACTCTATATGCTAAAAAAGAGATGCCTTTTTTATTTCCCTGGGTACAGAACAATAATATAATTTTACTCTGTTATGCTACTGAGAGAGTGATACACATGCTGAAAGATGAATTCTGATCTCTTAAAGTAGCATTAAGCCAGGGTGTCTTTCACATTTTCATACTGATATGTGAGGAAGCACTTTCTGCTTCATGTGAAATGTTAGCATGATGGCACTGAAATTTAGAATGAATATAATTCCTGCTGTACCAAGGCCCTTATGAAAACAAGACTGTTTATCTTGTGAGGCTATCCTGGCAAACCAAGGCTTAAAAATGAGAAATAAATGCTCTTCAGTTTTACAAGAATGTTGTGCCTCTGAGCTTTGCATTTTTTCTAAACCCCAGGATAGTGTAAGAAGAACCAGTAATACAAGCTTCCATAGCTTTCATATCAGAGAAGAAATGCACACAGCTCTGTAATAAAGGGCAAGGACGTTCATTTGACTTGTTGGTTTACTTTATTATAGGGATGCCATTCATGTTTCTATAATTAAACTTGTTTCAGCGTCTCCATTATAAACTCTTTTTTTTGTCTTGCTGAAGCAAATACTGGCACGCTCCATCTGCTTCAGTGTCCTGGAGTGCCTTGATTTATGTTGTTTCTTTTTTTTTTTTTCTTGGGGGATGGTTGATTGTTGGTTTTTTTTATCCCTCTTTCATTTAGGAAAGGTTTAGTCTTAATTCTAAGAATGAAACTTGTATAAATTTCATGCCTCTTTCATATCTGTATCTCTGGAGGTGTCATCATACATCATTCTTCTCATTCTTGTAACAGAAAATGTGCATTTTTAATGGGTCCTGGACTGAGAATTAGAAAACTAATCTTATATTTTCAGTTCTGCCAGATATTGTCTTGCTGTACTTCTGCACTGATGAGCTCAGCAGGTGTTTCTTCAGCAAATTCTTTCTCTGTCTTGATGCTATGACTCATGAGCTCTGGTGGTACTTGTTCACGGGACTGAAGTCACTGATGTCATAGAGGAGAAAGCTGAAGGGTCAGTGTGCCTATTTTGAAAGTACCATAGTTCCCAGTCAGTGACTGTCCTTAAAACAGAGGCAATAGCTAAAGAACAGACATTTTGCATGGTAAGGATGGTAGGCAGGTGGGAAAAATAACCTCTTTGATACTTGCCATAAATCACCAGAGCTTATCAGGCAGTGCCCTCAGTACACCAGCCTGTAAAATAAGGTTTTGTATGTTTCTTTTTGTCTGTCTTCCCTGCCTAGGTATCTTTTCAGTTTAAGGTAGGAACTTCAAGTATGTGCACGTGTGTGAATGAGCAGAGAGGGGTTATCTTTAGCTTCCTTGTATTTCTTACCAAGGTAAAACACAACCGTCAAGCTTGGAGAGACTCGCTCATCCTATGAGTGGTTTACCTGATCCACAAGTGTTTAGCTTGGAAGTCTGGCCCTAAAGCTTTTCAGGTATGTAAATCCAACTCTTAACTGCATAAGCACTTTTGAGGTACTTGTTCCATGCCTGAAAATTAGTCCTTAGACCCCACCAATATATTTTCTTGGTGTCAGTCCCCTTTTCAGAGTTGATTCCCTCATGTACAGGTGCAGACAGGCACTCCATGTGCATTGGGAAGGATTGATACACCAACGGTGAGAATTCAGGCATGTACACCCACTTGAGAGCCACATCCAGGAGTCACTTTGTGATGTTACACTACTGTGTTTAGTATTTGCATTTAACACTTTTAAAATGAGAGAAGAGCAAGGAATGAGAAATGCAGAGGCTAATGTTTCAGTTGTGTGGTTCCCACAATTTTACCTATTCAAACATGTTTAAAAAAAGAAGTTTCCTACTCAGACTCATCCTAATATGCCATTTTATTATAAAACCAGAATCCTTTTGAGAATTTTTTTCTTGCATTCAATGGTTTGGAACAATGACAATATAAAGAGTTCCTGTTTAGATAATACTTTGTGGCAAACTAGAATAAATATTTCAACCAGGAAAGTGACTGCAACTTCTGCTGCATAAAAAAGAAAAGAAAACAAAACAAACAAGTAAATGAACCTTTCATATATCAGCTGTCATGTTTCAAAAATTTTTTGTTACTGTGTTTAGATGCAATTAAGACTCCAGATTATCTAACTCGTACTGAGTAAACAAAGTTCCACCGCCAGTCTAGTTTAGTTTTCTCTCTAGCTTTTTTTTCACTATTTCTTTGGATGATTTTTTTATTGATTTCTCTCTTCAATAAAAGTCCTTGCTTTCACTAATATAACATTAATTTGTGATTGATCTGTTCTGAGGTGGAGAAATAAGGTCAAAACATATATTGGCATCCTGATGGCTTGAGCTGGTCACTGCCAGCTCCTGATCAGCAGCCAACTTTTCAATTAAGAGGTGAGAGTGAGTGATCTGTGCTGGTTTTGCTATTTATTTCATCTCTGAGGAGTGACAAGTCTTGCCTTTCTGAAAACAGCTCTGAAGACTCTGCAGTTCAAGTCAGTTTTGATCAGTGGCTGATCTCCACCTCATATCTGAAAAGTTCACTGGGGTTCTCAGCACCATCCAAGTGCTTGGAGGTAAAAGTATAAAATACAGAAAATTATCAGAGGAGTAATGATGATAATATCAGAAGAAGATAGACTGGTGATGCAGCTAAGATATTATAATCCAAAAAATTGTTATGGGTAATTTTCTTCTCATAACCTGAGGACACAAACTTTATTACTCTTTAAACTCCAATATTGCACCAATTAAATTCCAGCTTAAGAACTAAGGTTTCCAGTCCACTTTTCATTTCAAAATGCGTCTCCTATTTTTGTTCTCAGAAGTCCCATAAGAACAACTTTTTATTCTTCCTTTTTTTCATCTTCATATTTTCTATAATTAAAAAGCATGAAGGAATATTATGTTACAGAAATTTTGCCAATGTGCTTTTGGTTTTGCAAAAGCACATACTTAAAATCATACTCTTCTCTCACACAAGAAGTAATATATTTTGAAAAAGAAAGGAAAGAAACTTCAAGCCCTTTTCTTTTTCTCTTGCTGCATTTAACTTTTCTACCTCACAGCCCAGATTGCTTTTTTTAATCAAAGCAGTAATGGAAGAACAGTCCTTACACTCAAATGCAATCACATTTAATCATATTTAATATCCTTATTTCTCAGCTGATCAGACTTTTAAAATTTGATTGCTTTAGTTTGATTTAAAACTTAAGGTAGGTCAGACCCAATAAAAAAAGGTGTATTTTTGTTGTTAGTGTGTTCCAGTTGTGTGGTTTCTTAACGTGCTTGAGCTTTTGGCTGTTGTATTTCTGGAAAAAAGATTTCTGAGCACCCTCTCAGTGGAAATGAGCAGAGAATAAAATGATACAATTTTAACCAAATATGATACATTTTTTTGTAAGAAAAAATAAATTGATTTGATGATACATTGATCTTTGTCCTACAAAAGAAAGACTTCAATTCAGTCTGAATATATTTAGTTATCTTCTTCTGTTTTCCTCGAACTTGTTTCACAAATAGGTTCAGTGGAATGGGTTTCTGAGTTGTTTTACTCCATAATAAATCCAAAACAATTCCAGTTGGCATTGAAATCTCTCATCTCTGTCTGCAGTCTTCATTTTCAGTCTGTAAACAAAGGACTGTAGCTGAGGTCATGACTCCTATCAGTTTTTTTGTCTACAACAAAGTCCATTGCCTTTGTTGCAATTGCCCTGTAAGTTCCAGAACATAACCTAACACACAAAATGCTTGCTTCCTACTTGTATTAATGTGAAGGTAAACTGTGTACTGAGCATATAAGACTTCCTTCATGAACTGTACCTGGTCTCCTTTAATCTCAAACTGGATTCTGCGCGTCATATGGGAGCACACTAGCTGAAAGTTCCTGTTATGACCACCAATCATGATGCTGAAACATGCCCAAAGGCTATATGCTTTAAGAGCAAAACTTTAGGGACCCATTTGTCCTGTAAACAAACACTCCCTTGAAATCTTCTGAGTGCTTACGGTACGTCAGTCTTACTTCCAAGAGAATGAATAGAACAATTATGCTTTCATATAGACTGAGATTGCAGAATATGGTAAAACTTGATCCTCCCAGTCCAGCAGCATACATAAAATTTGCTAAGCCACAGAAGTGAACGAAACTAATGAAATGTTCCATTCCTTGTTAATTTGATGCATGTGTTCTGGGTGGGTGAGAAGGAGTGGAGAAGGAAAGGGCAGGCTTGTGCCAAAGTTCAGGGTCAAGTCACTACAGACTTTTAGCACAATCTTGGAGATTGATCTTGGGATTCCTGGAGCTGTTAGACCATGATGATTTGACAGGCATATGTAAACTATAGGAAAGTTCCTTCTGAGATATATCTTAACAGCAATGAGAGGTAACTAGAAAGTATGCATGTTGTCTGTGTTGATGTAGTGGATCAGTCTTATATGGAAAGACTATAATTTCATTAACTTATCATCAAGATGAATTTATAAAAGGATAGACACTGAGAGTCTGGTATGCCTCAGACTAAAGCTTTGTAGCTTCAAGGTCACATTAACATAGTTTTATTGTTACTTTTTTTAGTGCAGACCTGTTATCTGATGAGCAGATATTACCTTCTGTGAAATTCATTATATGTGCAAAATAAAAAAAAAAAACCAAAAAACAACCAAAAAGAGAGACTGCAGCCCCCACTTGGCAAGGAACACCTTCCATATAACCTATTCCTGGTTGCTGCTGGTGCATCTGTACCTAGGTCTGCCACAGGACCTGTGAGACAAAGTGGAAACTGTAAAGTGCCCGGCAGGAGAGTGCGTTTGTGAGCTTGCAGTGTGGCTTTTCTGTACTGACTTTCATTATGTCCCCTCTATTCACAGTTTGTCCATTTGTGGGGCATTACAAACAATGTAATTTAAAAAAAAAATACATGTACACAATGTTCTGGCTGGCTAGCAGTACTCTGCCTTACATTGTTCAGTCTGATGTTTCACTCTGTGTTTGAGTTCATTTTAATAGCCAAAAATATTGTGTGAGACTGCTGCATAGATACAAGATACTTCTCAAGAGGTAGATGAATTTTGAAGGTAATGTGAAATGATTCTATCATAACTTGCAATGTACTCTAGGAGGGGAGGCATTGCATTGATACAAGATGATGATTTAAGTTTTGGCAGACATTGAGTAACAGTTACCATGCATTTTGCCTTCAAATTCTCCTAATTCAACTTAATAGGCAAATCATGTTTTCTCTCTGCTTTCCTGATCATCCTCCATTAACCTGCAGTCTTTGATAAATATGCATTGCCTCATAATGTTGCATAAACATTTTTTAGAAGGCAAATAGAGAGTAAACAAAACCCAAGTTAAAATGATATTAAAGACTTTGATGGCTTATTAATCATTTATACAAAGCTTATTAATCAAATGGATACTTTAAAACAAAATGCTTTCTTCCAAAATCAGAGAACAGAGGCAATGCTGGCCTTTTTTCTATTATGAGGTGCAGGCTGGCAGGAGGCAGTTCTCCATCATCTGTAACTCACTTTTAAGAGTTCAGGCTCCAGGAACATCCCCATACTAATTCACTGTCCCTGTCTACATGTGAATCTGATTCAAGGGCTTTGTGTGCTCCTGGTGAAAAAGCCACCATATACAAAAAGCTGCTCATCTCCTCCATCACAGTTTTCTTCCTATTTCCTTGGTCCTTCATTTACTGCTAAATTTTTCTATCTCTCTGTCAAATCTCTGGTGAATGAACAAAGTGTTACTTTTGCTTTGTGTGCCCAAGAACTAATTGATTTGAAAAGCACAAAGAGCCTTCTCTCCCCAAATCAGCTTTCTTCTGCTAGAGGTTTCAGCATCCTGAGTGAGAGCACAGCATTGCAAATCACTGTTTCAGTACTCATGACAGTTGAGTGTCGGGTTGGAACATGGAAATGGACACTGGAATCTGTGGAGAAACCTCTGACAGCAGGACTACTCATGATGGAGAAGAAGACATCTATCCCAGCTGAATGGAATTCTTTGGAAAAAGTGGGAAATTGGCAGCCAGGAGTGAAAGGACAATAAAACTGGTAGACCTTCTGAAAAGGTAAATTAGCTGCTATTTATAAAATTATAGTTGATGGACTGGTTAAATTGAACTTCCACAGAGAGAAGCTGTGGTTCAGTATTACTGTGCAGCTGGGCCACAACAGCAAAGGAGCTGGGTCCCTAAAGACACGGAATCACAGTGTAACTCTCAGCCCCTATACCACAGCTGTAGGAAGTAGTTGCTCTTATTCAAGTAATTATACATTAATTAATACATTAATTAATACATTCTGATTAATGTATTCTTAAAGTTACGTGGGAAATTCTGAGTAATTTGAAATCAATAGTGAACTTCCACTGACTTTGTAAGGGCCAAGATTTTACCTGTAATTTAAACAAGGGAGATCATATTTTGGCACGTGTTAAACTTGTCATGTTGAAGCATAATGTCTTCCTAAGTGTTTAACTTGCCTGGCTGAACATGACTTAAAGGATACACAGCCTGGTCCACATTTAAACATGTTAGCTGGACCACTCTAAAATTCACTCTTTAATTCCTGGTCTAGACAAAGTCACACTCTACAGGAGAAGGAAGAAACTGTCTACAATCTGGGTGATTAATGGGCTGAAAGCAGATGTGAGATATAAAAGAGTTTGTAAGCCTCCTTTACTACCTGGAGGTAAAGTTTGGCTGTCACAGGCAAGAGAAAAGGGATAAATTTCAAAGAAGGCTGAAACTGCAGCCAAAATGCATTAAATGATTACACGGCCAGGACTTACTTTGATCACACCTCAAAAGTAAAACAAACACAAGCATGAAGAAGAAAGGTTCTTTTCCCCCCAAAATAGCTCAAAAGGATGAATTCATTAAACAAAAGCAAGCACTCTAGGGCAACAGTACCAAACATGACGTGGTGTTTTAAATCCCTCAGCCCCATAGTAAGGGCGAATGTGACTCCACTCAGGGCACTGGCCTAACCCTGCAGTTTCCCTTGATCCCCAGGGAGACACGGGGGTGGCCGTGAACCTTTGAATACCTGTGAGCTCCTGGGAAGGGAGCACGGCCTTGCTAGTGCACTCTGTGCAAGTTGGCATTCATGTAATCTGACACAGAAGTCATCAAACAGCTGGAAATCAGTGCCAATAGAAAAAAAAGAACCAACGTACCAAGAAAGAAAATGAAATAATACTGACTTACATGGACAAACATCTGTGAGTCGCAGAGCTGCAGAATCTGGTGTCATCATTTCTATTTGAAAGACAGAAAATTAGAGAAGGGAGATGTGAAATAGTTTATTCAGGTCAACCAGACAGTGAAAGGTAAAAATCTCTGTTTCAATCTGTTGCTGTCTTATAAACATCTACTAGAGAAGTAAGAGGGAAAGTATATTTGTATATATTCTGGTTTGGAATATTCTGCTCTCAAAGGAGCAGGCAGCATAACGAACAAAGTATATTCTCTCCTTGTGGTTGGAGTTTAGTCAAGATAATTTTGCAATTTAGGGAGGCAAAGTAGCTTGTCCGCTTGTATCGGTAGTTTCATACCTTAGACTGAATAATGACCTGTCTTAAAAAAAAAATCAGATTTTAATATCTCTTCAGTTTTATAGTCTTGCTCTGATTGTTTTGTTATAGGAAGCAGACAGGATCCGTGGGCATATATAGCTCATAGCAGATATTTCTGTTCAAGACCACATCTGATAGTATTTGGCACTTTACACTTTCAAACCTTTGCTGATTTTAAGCAACTATAACTGTGTGACATGCAAAAGACTACAATCCTATTTCCCTGCCCTATTTTTCCTGAGTATGTAAGAAAAAATCCATGTAAAAGAAAGAAAGAAAGAAAGGAAGAAAGAAAGGAAGAAAGAAAGGAAGAAAGAAAGGAAGAAAGGAAGAAAGGAAGAAAGGAAGAAAGGAAGAAAGAAAGAAAGAAAGAAAGACAGCATCACTGTGTTGTCTGATAGCTTGCATTCAAGAGACTGAGCAGATGAATTTGCAGAGTCCTGTGTCTTGTGTAGTTTTAACCATCTGTAGACTGAAGAAAATTCTACCAAGAGACAAAGCGGGATCTCCAGATTTTCTCGTTCTTTTCTGTGGAGTCTCTATATTATTTTATATACCACACACAGTCTCAGACTCTCAATTTGCCCATGTTCAGAAAGGTGGGGTGACATATTGGCTCTTTCTAAAAATATTTGAGGTTTAAGGCAGCAAAGTTTGTTTTAAAATGCCCAGTATTACTTAGGGCTGATTTGTAATTTGTAGTAGATATCCTCATGTGTTTTGGGGTGGGGAGGGTGTCAGAAACCCTCTAAAATCTTAGAGAGAAAATATATAAACAAGTTCAGCTTATGCAAATGATTTCTTGGAAAGTTAGGCTGGCTGAGATTGTTATTTATTTATTTTTAATATTCCTAGCAAAAGCTCTCACAAAATAAAAATATACAAGCAAAAAATCCTTCTGTATATTGAACTCTGCACACACTAAGAGCTTTTTTCCTGGCATATTAGCACCAGGAAAACTTCTCTGGTACAGGCTAGGTCTAAAAACACACTTTAAATAATTTCAGCAGCTGTAAGTGTATCTAATTTGAAAAATATTGTTCTGATAATATGTCAACAAATAAACATAAATCAAACCGAACCTGGAAAAAACCCAAACACTTTCTTCTATTTTAAATTTTTTTTACTTAAAAGAAAAATTCTGATATCAGAAGTAACAATAAAGAATGGTTTCAATAAGCAACACAAGCACTACTTTTTAAAAAAATTATTTTTATGTTTCAAGTCTTATTTTACACATTTTGTTTTTAAAAAGGAAAAATACCATATAATTACTGTCACACTTTTTCTAGCACCTCCTTCAACTTATATGGTAATAAGTAATGACAGCCTCAGCTCCTCTCTCAAGGGAAAGAGTGAAGTCTTCATTTACTTCTAGTGCAATAGATTAAACTGGAGAATCCATTTTAGTCAGGGAAGAGTGGATGTTGGTGAAGTTATGAGCTTACTGCACCTTTAAAATGAAATATTTAAACAAGTGGAACCTTACGTCGTTGATGCATTAAGCTGACATAGGATGTAAATCAAACAACACCTAAATGTCCTTTAACAAAGTCAATTATATTATATAAGCGTAGCAGAGATGGAACTCCTTTATCCTGTGCATCTGTCAGTTTCTCCTCCTAAGATAAAAATGTTTCCACAGATCCAGAATATCATTTATAACTGCTCAGTATTGTGCTATAAACTTAAATGAAATTAAACAAAAATATATTCTTTATTAATATTATTGAAAAATGGTGTTCCATAATCGAAACATCGACTAGAAACATCTACTCAGTTCCTGAAATCATCTCTATTAGATTATGTAGATACCATCTAAGAAAATACTTCTAAACTTGATCTGTCAAGACTTCAAAGAGTCTATAAGCAAATACTTAGATTTGCATTAGATTTTTGACTTTGAAATCCATTATTGTAAGTTCCTTGCTGACTTTGATGTGCTGCCTTTACACCTCCTCTCTGAGAAAGGAAGTGTAAAGGCAGCACATTAGTTTATAGATGTTCACAGACTGTTTTTCGGATAAGGCCATTTAAATCTCTTTTGAAGGTCAATCCCAGCTCTTATCATTCAAGAAGTAATAATAACAGAGAGAGTCTGCCTAGACTAAGGACTGCTTTAAAACACAAAATAGCAGGGGTGGAATGAACTTACTTAACTCTTGACCTAGCACAATATCAGCATTCTAGTGTTTTGCTGTGACAATGCCCTGCTAAGGCATAGTGTGAAATTTCAATATAGGTTTATGGAATTAAATGATTAAGGAGAACAAGAGGTTGCAGATGTTTACAGCTGGCTTATTTTTCACTTTCATTTCTTTGATTTCTTTGTGGTTGTTTGTTGCAATTAATAATGTATTGAGGAACCCTTAAAGTACTGTTTGAAACACACAGTGAGACACCCCATGTTCAAACACAGGACAAGAGTTTCCATTATGCACATGCCAACGCTTTCAAACCTGGCTGGCTAAATTTAGACTCTGAAAATAATCTGGAAGCAACTTCCTTGCTTTTCCTGGGCCTGATTTTTCTCTTCAGTAGAGCACGCTACTTGCCATGGAACTAGGCCTGTTTTGGATCTTTTGTGCCCTACTCGTATGGATGTCACCTTTCTGTAAGCCATGAGAAAAATTTTGAACCATTTTGGAATATTATTATTTTGCTTCTTTTAATTATTTTCCTTGATCAGTAAAAATGAGAAAGATTTATTTTTCCTCTTTTAAGAAACATTCTGCATGCAAAGTCTCTTTCTAGTCACTTTGGTCTAACCATTTTGATTTCAGTGATGATTTCTCATTATGTACCCATCTTATAAGGAAGAAAGATTTTGGAAGCTGTTGCCTCCAAATAAGGGACCTCATTCTCAGAGGATGGAGTCTTACTTTTGAATGCAAAGTTTGGCAAAGAAAGCCGTAAAAAACACAGATAAGACTGAAATTATTAAACACAGTATTGAAAAACATTTAGCAGCTTTTATTTTCCTTCTTTTGTAGGTTTTGGGTGAAGTGTGGTAGCGATCATGGTGTTGATGTTCTGCTAGTTGAGTGCTGACAACACTAACTTTTCAATAACTAGATTATTTGTTGTGATTTATGAGTAGAACTAGTTAGTTTTGAAACTGACCATGTCCAAATGCAGTTTTGTGTGATTTCAACAGCATTTTCTGTGCTGCTAACGAACTAGTAGAGGTGCTTCAAAATGTCAATGCAGTGCAGTCATTTTGAGGCAGCTTTGTCTCTGCTATTCTAATGAGACAGAAAAGTTGTGCTCTGAACAAAACAGTGCTGTCATAATGCCATCCAATAGGTTATAGAAGTGACCAATATTGAAGAAATCTGCAGGAGAATGTGCAAATCTGCAGGGGTTCAAATCACCCCTGTAAAAAGAGCAGGGCCAAACGGATTCCAGATATTTTGTGCTGGCATGTTTGCAGTTGTATTTTTATATGCCATGACTTCTTCTGTATTAGCTTTCCTGTGATCAGGAAAATACAACTGCTCCAGGATTTTTGAGAAAGTAACTTTAGAATGGGCTGTTTTACTTGCAAAGTGATTTTCTTCCCCAAATTATTTATAAAATATACAAAGGTCTATAATAAAACTAGCCATTTTAAAGCTTATACTTAAATGATGGATAACTGAGAAAAGTCAGATATGTTGTTCCTCAACCCACTTAAATGCAAACAGTACCTAAAATGGTGTTTCAGCATATTATGTCTGTGCCACAATCCCTTATGTGTTTTCTCACTTAAACAGTTTCAGACCCCAGCTTTGCTTCTGTTGATTTTAGGTGCTTATCAAGTCCACATTTTGAATGATTCTTGTACCTCTCCCCAGGTCAGCAGAGGCACAGAAGTTTTGTCACCCACTTTTCTTCAGATGGGAAATGATGCATAGAGATGAAAAGAGTTCGTGTTTTACAGACGCTGTGTCAGGGCAAGTGCTTGGGATCACCATTCCAAAGGTCTAGGTGAGTTTGAGCTATTGCAGCAGCCTTTCTTTCTGGATCTAGAGCTTACTTCATGGCTTTTGCAGTAGGAGAAGGAAAATTCACATATCTGAGCCACTCTTCAGGATGTAGTTGTAAGGACAACTTAGCACCAGTTACGGATTGCGCTGAAAGAGGTAAGGCTCTGGTGATTTTTTTGTCAGTACAATAAGTGTATGGCTCTGACTGCTACAACTTCACAGGCAGGTTGGAGCATTTGTGCCACAATCTGTACTGTGGAAGGCTGGAGGAAAGCAACAGCTTGTGGGTAGAAAGGCTACTAAGCCCTCTGCACACCAGGAAACAGTTTTTTTCAGCTGAACTTTTCATTCTGGCCTAGAAATAAAAGCAATCCTAATGTAGGTCAGGAGGAAAAGAAGTAGTTTAGGCCTCTTACCCTAAGCTTACATGCTGTAGTAGGGATCATTCGCGTCACTGATGTCAAACAGTAGATTTAGATAGTTAAAACTTTAACTCCTGTAGCAGCGATGAGGAATATCCAGGATCTACTTAGATAAATGTAAGCTTATATTCCTTAAATGCAAATAAAAAGCAGTATGCCTCAAATTCTTAAGACACTGGCTGAATCTGACTCAGGAACTTTAGTGTACATATACAGAGGATCAAAGTAAAACTTCTTTTACAAATACTTTTCTAAAGATTCATAATTTTAAGACTCCAGCATTACTTCTTTAAAACCTTGACATATATCATATTCTTTCTCTTCTTAAAGAGTTAAAAAACCCCAAAAAACAAACCTTATCCTTCTCCCAGTAAACCCCAAAACTTCCCAGCAGTATCATTGTATAGGATCTCAAATTCCACTTGTCTGTGATGTAGTTCTGCTTGAGGTCCAGTTTTCTCTTTTCCTGCTGACCTGACAACAGCAGTGTATTTTCTCTCTGCCCGAATATCACTGGAGAAGTGCCAGTCATAATCTTCTCCTTATTGATTCTGGTCAGCAGCTATTGACAGCTTTAAAAAGATTATGTTTTAATTGGGGATCAGATAGATGGTATTTTAAGGTATTTAATTTCACTTTGCAACTCACTATAGATTATCTGAGTGGTTCCACAACTCAAGGAGGATAAAGATGAATGTGTTGTCCTTTTCTTTAGGTGACCCTGAGTGCAAATGTAGCTCAGGCTAAAGTGACTGAAAATCTTTTTCTATCACTGGGCTGAAAAGGTTGAATGTGAATTCATTAGTACTATCTTTGTTTAAGGCACAATATCTGTATCTCACCAAGCTCACATCTTCAGTGGCCACACTTGTTCTCATGTGGTTTAAGAGAGAAATAGACTGGTGAGGTAAAAAAAGAAAAATCAAGACAAAGAGTAAGAATTTGTTTTCTCTTGAAACTTGCACGTTCACTTACAACTCTGCAAAATGGGTTTGCAGAAGTACCATAAAAGAGATTGTACATCAGTCCCTAATTTGATGGTAAGTTCATCTTGCAAAGGAAGATCAAGGCAGTGCTAGAAAAAGAGCTTCCTAGAACTATCATCTATGTTTTCAAAGAAATGAAGATACTCTTACAATGAAAAGCAGGTCAAGAGAGAAGCAATCAAAAATAAATACTAAAATCTGAGACCTACAAACCCCCGTGTAGTTCAGCCTGAACAGCCAAAGTCTGATCATTCCAACTTCAGACTCAAAATTGTCTAGTAGACTGTCTGAAGGTGCCTTCAAGAAACCTAGATCCATCTCACCAGGAGATGCTTGGTAACACATACTGATGAAGTTCAGAACTTCGTATCCCATGCATGCCAGATGCACCAAAGATTATAATTTCATATATACTGCACTGTAAAGAGAGCAATTTTTTCCCCAGACTATTTGTCTATCTAGGCTTGATTTGAGGGCTCTGAACAGGGAATCAGATTTTCCAACATCCAGCTAAACATTGCATAGAAATTCATCATGTTGCATGGGGCAGAGCTGATGTGTCTCAAATATATTACCTTCACTACACAATGATACCACACACATTATCAATGATTTATGTGAAGTATTCTACCTATGGGTATTGGGTTTGCAAGGCCAGGTTTTGGTAGCTCCCTACTGCCTTTTCAGAGCCTTAACACCACATCATCAGGAATGTATTCCTCCTCACACAGTTCCTGAGAGACTGGGAAACACAGTTATTCCCATAGCAAAACTGGAGGCATGGAGCACGGGCTGAGAGGCAATGTGTCCAAGGTTATAGTGGAAGTCAGCAGCAAAACAAGGAGCTGAAAGTCAGGGTTGCATCCTGACATGAACATAATTTATTTTCCTCAGCGGAAATCTAGCTAAATAGTAAATGTAAGGGAAATCAGAATGAGGATGACTTCTGTGGACTTCGCAGAAGTGATGAACCTTTAGAGGAAGTTAAAAATAAGGCGTGCTTTACTCTGAGTTCAAGATTTTCTAGTGTTGGCAGAGTATTAGGTCCTTGTTTTCCATGTTGTCTTGAGGAGCTAGTTGAAGCATCATGATTTTAGGAGCCTTACAGAACTATGGAGAAAATAGTTTCAGCCCCGTGGCCTCCTGAATAACTCCTGTTTTATTCCAGATTTTGGTGTACAAAATTTCCCTCTCCTTGCTGGAACATTAATCAGTTATCCTTCAGAAACTCTATAGAGCAGAAACAGAATATGTTATTTTGGCCAAGGATGGAAGAGATAAGCCTGGAGGAACAGAATAAAAATATGAAGTAAGATGGATCATTGTGAACTGACCAAGGGAGCTGATCAGAACAGTGAGCTGAAGTGAGAGAGGGTGCAGGCCATCTCTTTGGTAGCAGTGCACAGACGGCCTACAGGAGGGTGACACAGATATCAGACAAGTAAAGAGAGAAAGGAGGTTGTTGTAATCAAAGGGAGAGATGAATGCACTGCAGAACTTAAACTACCCACTAAGGACAGCCTTTCAGAAATACCGAGAAATCCTGTGTGCAGTGACTGCTTTTGTACAAAGGATTTAATTGAAATAACCTCCAAGCCCATGTTTAGAAGACAGTATTAATTGGCTCTGCCAAGCTTAAATGTTGAGCAGCAATTTATATTTCATGCACTAACTCTCATATGGGCCAAGAACCAAAGAAAATAGGCTTTCCTGTGGCTAGCAATGAAGGTGGTGCTTTTTCTCCTTACATCAGATATTACATATCCCAGAACTATTTCCTTACATTTGAAAAGGCTTTATTTGTGGCTGAGGTCAGACTGACAGACTCCAGGGAAACAGCATCAAACTGTCCCCATAAATTTTATTCTCAGAAAGTGGGTGACTCCATTCCAGGATGGTTTGGCTCATGATTTTATTGTTGTCAATCCATAAGAAAGTTATATATATATATCATAATCAAGTAATTGAGTTATAGTAATTGCCCATGATTTCTGTTCACACAAAATGGCTCTAATGAGAACTAACTTTGCTCCTTCCTGAGCCACTTCTTTTACCTGGGCTGAATTAAGGACAGTCCTTTTCATCTCCACGTGGAAGTCAACCTCTTGGTCTTTCCCAGCCTCAGGCTCAGCCTGGGTTATATTAATTTGCTTTTAGTGGTCAGCAAGCTCAAGGAAAATCTATGCTCAGCTACTCCCTGCTGTTTAATGGGCTGATTCAACATCAGAGAGGGAGAGGTCTCATGCATTTTCCTCAAATTTACCCTTCTTGCTCCTGATTCACTCATTCAACTACACTAGTGATGGGAACGGTGGGGCTCCACATATATAGATGCAATCCCAGCAGACACTGATATTTGAAGCACTGTGTTCTATAGACCTGCTTTGAGCAAGGTTAGTCAACTCAGTGCTTAAAAAGCTGGCAGCCATCTGGAGACCAGCCTACGCCAGAGTTCAAAATTGTTTCCTTCACTGTTGGTAGCAACAATGGGGAGGGGGGTGGTGGGTTGAAAGCTTTCTTAGAAGCAGAATTGGAGAAAAGGAGAATTCACTGCAGGCTGAAGTCACGAGGTAACCCCAGATCCTAGAGGTTCATGGACACTGTGCTCTGTAGTACAACCTCTGCTTAGAGGCATCATTAAACTCCTGATAATTAGCAAGTCATTAGGTTTTGACTACACTTAAAGGTTAAAAGGAGAAATTTTGGTGATGGATATTTTGTGTTTTTCTTTCTCTTGTGTTATGTATTCTCTTTGTGCTAAGTGATTCTGGTGCCCATCTCTTACCCACAAGCTGAAATCAGCTCATATTGAAACTCTTTTTTGAAAACAACCCCAAAGTTTTGTCAGCTTTTCAGAAATTGAGGCCACATTAAAAAAAATGGTGGGTAGGAAAAGTTTAACACCAATGACTCTTTAATTTTTGATCAGAGCCTTGAAGATGTGCATTTGATAGCAAGCTGGAGAGCTGTATTACAGCACTGCAGTGCAAAACTGCAAGATGACAATCTAAGCCTTGATGAGATAATGTGGGGCATGTCATTTCCTGTAGTCAATATTTCCTGTAATGACTCCTCTAATATGATCTTGCTTGATTAAGTGTTGTTTAAGGACTTCTATCATGTTCATATTTCTATCCACAGAAAGTCAAGGCTGTCTTGCAGTATTTGGAACAAATCTCAAACAATACAATTCAGGCTCAAGACAGACAAAGTGTGTCATCTGTAGTATTCCCAAGGAATTAAGCTAAAATTCCTAGGACACCTTTTGTAACAGCTAAAATTCTGTAGCAGTATACCTATAAATCCAGAAATTATTTGCAACATATTTTACACTTTGGGGTTAGTATTCCCACAGAGTGAGCTATGTAAAGCACATGCAGAATTTTTAGTCTGCTTATGACTTTTAAAGTGAGGAAAATTCAGCAACAATGGTCCTTCAGAGTGTTGAATGTATTTCTGTTCGTTGCATGCTTGTAGAACAAATTGAGGACTAAAAGTAAAAATGAAATAATAATTTAAAAAAGAAAACAAAGGAAACACTACCATGCCATGTAGTGGAAGGATGGAAGGGAGGATTGTGAGGGACAGTCTGTGTGACATCTGGCTTTCTATGCCTGCCATGTGGACAGAAGGACAAATTACAATTTGTCTATGACCCTTTTGAACTGCCTTTCCTGATATAGTCTACAGCCTCTCTGAAAACTTTGGCATTTGCGGAACCAGCTCTGCGTCCCTTCCACTTGGCAGCCTGTCACGGCTCAGAGGACATCTGAGGGCTACTGAGCATCAGAAGAATTCTCTTAGATCCCAAGAATTGTTTGCTTCTGCAATAACTTGAGGGTGCCAGTGTTGCTTTGGATGGCTGTGTGAAAGCTTGACCCTGCCCATGGTTACCAGCAGACCTTGTCAGCAAAACATCCTGAGCGCTGTGCCTACAGCTTATCATATTAGAGAGAAAACGCTCCTCTCAGACCCATGTGAGGGATCTGTATTTTCATTCATCTTGCCTAGATCTGGGATTTTCACATGGAATTGCGTGAAGCTGCAAATAAAACCAGGAGCTAAATGCTTGCCTTCCTTTTCAGCTTTTTACTCAGTAATAGAGTATTTTACCTGCAGATAGCAGCAAACTCCTATGCATGGTATAAGAAAATCTTATCCATGGGGAAGTACCTATTTATTTTTTAATAAAATAAAAACAACAGTCTTTCACTACCTAATTGATGAATCATGACACATTTATTTTTAGCAGGTTTTTTTAGATCATATATCCCACAACCTGACACAGTGGCATGCAGTCACTGCAGTAGCCTCTTCTACTATTATATGTACAGGTGAAAATAAGTAGGTGTAAGTGCTATGATTCAGACTTTAACCAAACCTGAGATAAGAGCCTACAAAAAAAGCAGTTTCCATTTCTTAAAGGGAGTATAAATGGACATCTTAAATGGATGAGAAATAAAAATATTTTGCAATAGGTATCATCTAAAGGCTTCGTCCCTTAGGTATCAATAGAGAATAGTATCTGCAATCCAAGATGTTATTGTAGAAATAGGCTATAGAGAGGGCTGAGTGGGATGACAAAAATCCTTGTGTGTTACAGTAACCCTTCCCTCCCCCCCAAGTACAGACATCCTTTGCTTTGCTTTCTGCCTTGTTGCTTTTAATCACTTTAAAATTTTTTTTTACATTCTTAATTTCATTTTTCTGACAGAAATTACATTGTTAATATTATACAAAGTGGACCTGTTCATGCATATTATACGTTTACTTTGATCTGACTTAGTTGATACTGAAAGACTTTTCTGAACCGTTGAAGAAATTAAATGTAAAATGAGGGTGCATGAACAGACAGAAACTGTTTAGTCATGCGATATTTTGGTCCGTGAGGCCTGGAATCACCAATATGATACGTTTACGGTACAGATTTTTGCCTTCTGTTTTCTGACCTCCTGTTGCTGAAAAACAACGTATAGTCCTGGTGAACAGTGTTTTATGGAACAGTATAGTATTCTTGTTCTTATCAGCTGCCAATATTTAGATTGCAGTCACTCCAGAAAATATGTAAGCAGGTGCCACGCAAAGACATTCCTTCACTCTCTGATGTGAGCTTGAATTTGGAAAAGCTGTGTGATCACAGAAATCCCTTTATCTTCTCTGGTGACAGCTCTTTTTAGCATCAGTGGCAGAGAGTAGAGTGGTACATTTTTGGAGGGCAGTTCACAGGCACACTCTGGAGATTGGGCATCCAGTTTTAACCTCCTTACATGAAAAGGATATTTTCAAAGCTAAGGGTGGGCAGGGCTCTGAGTCTAAAATTGTGCTGCAAGTCTTGAGTGCTCAAGGTGTCAGGCAGGCAGAAAGTCAAGGAAACTTGCAGCACAGCTGTGCCCTTAAAGGAAGTTGATTTCCAGTAGCTATTTTGCTCCCCTTTTTATATTGTAGGTGCACTTCACATAGGAGTCAAAAATGAGAGTTCAGTTTGAAACAGAATGTTATGAGTTTACACATTTCTACTGCTTTCTCTTCCTGCTTTTTGGAGCTGTGTATATTAGAAAATCCTGTCTGTGAAAAAAGTGACTGAATAAAAGATATTTCATGTTTGTATTTCCTATGTCCTGCTTTTTATAAATTTAAGAGCTTGCCATTGCATTAAGAAACTATCCTGGGGGCACAGATCTTCCGTTGGTAAATTGTCAGCACTCCAGTGAAGTCAGTGAGGCCGAGGACCTGCCTGACTTCGCAATCAAACCATCAAGTAAGTATTTCCTGTTGTGAATAATCTATTCGGTAAACATGGAGGGTTTCACCTTACCAGAAACATTTTCATCCTTCCCCTTTGAATTTTTATACTTAATACTATCTGGTCAATCAATAAATAACTTGATCAGCTGCCCACCCACACAGACACGTCCTTAAGGCTTTCTATAATCTTGTAAGAACCCCTTGTCACCGGTTGTGGAAGTTCTGGGAACCATCTTAACTGAAAGGACACAAAACACTGCTTTAATGAGAAAAGCACTACTTCTAAGTGAAAAGAACTTGGACCAGTTCACATTGTCAGGTCATGCTTTAAAATCTAGCATTGACAAGTGTGCCTCTTTGGCAAATTTTCCAATTCTGTCAATTTTTAATATTTGAAGCCTTCTTTCGGATCTGCTGGTCTTGGTGTCTAGGAATTCTTCCTCGAAGAATGCTTTCTATTTTGTTTTAAAGTGGATTATTACATCCATTCCTAATCAGCAGACAGTTCGGACTTGTAGTCAGAGCATGGCTTGAAGAGATGCTTATTTGATATGTTGTTGAAAGATTGTATCCTCTGATAAAATAATTTTTGCTTTTTCTATCTGCTTTCTCCTTTTTCTTTTTATTTCAAACACCTTCTTACATATTTTTTTTTAATATTACATTCATTTCCATGTCTGAAAATGTGAAGCTTAATATAAGCCTCCCTTATATTCTCCCCCAGTCTTTTGCAGGTTTTTGGTAATCTGTCTGTGTCTTACTATCATTTTCCTGAAGACCAGACCCCACTTGAAAAGCTGTTTCTGTCATTTATTCATTCATGAAATCCCCCAAAGTTTCTGCAAGAAACACCTCCCATGGCAAGCAACTAACAAAAAAAGAAAAAGAAAAAAAGGATTTACAGCAAATAATGTCACAGCAGACTTCTACAAGTGAATATAAATCTGATTTTGAAATATTTTTCTGAATAGATTGTGTCCCTTTACGAATGTGTGGTAAGGAACTTCCCTGCCCTATTTATTTGTTTCTTCATCTATGCTTCTGTAAGCTATTTAAGCTTCGTTCCTTTATACAATTTTTTCATTTTCAGGGCCCTGCACATCTTCTCTCCAATCCATACCTACTCCCTTCCCTGTTCCGTGGAGCCCCGCTAAGCTGTCCTGGTACTCGCTCGCGCTATGAGCAAGCAAACAGTTGACACAATGTCTCCGCTTGCTGTGAGAGTCCAACAACTTCATTGTTGGATCAAGCTTATTGCCTGGTCCACCACTGAGTCTAAACTGTAAACAGCTGTGGATCTTTGTAGTCATTAACAGACTCCTCTCGAGTGGTGCATAAGCCTGAATTCACCAGGGAAATAGACTTGGACATGTGCCTAATGGTGATACTTGCAAGTTTTAGAATGGGGGACCTGAAAATGGGCCAGCAACCCTGTTAAGCTTAATTTCATTATTTATTTTCTTCTTAATGTAGTGTATTCCCTGTCACAGTGAGTGCTGCTGGAAAACCGAGGAATTTCAGGTTGTACCTATCAGGAGTTGCAATTTGCAATGAGGCTGTGGGAGGGCTCTCGGCCACAGCAGCCCTACCTAAGCAAGGTGTTTTCCTGCTGTTAAGTCCTCAAGGTCAATAGCAGTGGGATGCAGAGTGGTGGAGCTCTTTTTACAGTGATTATCCTCTGGCCAGGGTTGAACTAAAGAATGGTAATTGTTTTGATTTTACACTGTTAGCAAAGATAAGGTGGAAATGGCTTTTACTTCATGTGAGATGTTAAGCTGTCAGTAGCATGAAGTCAAGACCAGTCGAAATTTTCACAGCAAAGGGGGATGTGAGGAACAGACAGGTGGTGAATTAAAAGGTGACTGGTAATCTGGAATCACCAGTGAGCCCTGAATGAGACCCTGCAGAGACAAGGGCGTGGATCTCTTTTGTTAGTTTGCAAAGCATCCTGACTGCTGTTTGTTAGTCTAGATGTTCTAGCTCTCTTTTTTTATCTGAAATACCACCTTTGAACAGACCCTGCCCACAAAATAGTCAAAGCACATCAAATGACATTTCCCGCAATTATTTTTGTCAGAAAATTCCCATCAAGCCTGAGAGTTAGTGGGTGTGGAGCTGACCCCAGAACGCTTAAAGGGCATACATGGGATTTAATTTTCTGAAATTTAGAGAGGGAACTCATCCATTAGATGACTCAGTAACTTTACCCTGCAGGATTAATGGTCACAATGGATTTTGGTTTTGGCTGCCTCTGTGCTAAAGTCCCTGCTGTGGGGATAAGTACACCCACTTTTGTTGCTGAACAGTGCCACTCTTATCAGAAAGGAGTTTACACCATTGCTCAGAATACATCACAAGCTATATAATTAAATTATTCATTAAAAAACCCCCAAACAACACAAACTCTGGTCTCTATTTTCTTTCCTTGTTTTCCATTCTTCCTGGTTCTGAACTTTGCTACACAATGAAAAAAACCCAAGAAAATATTGATACATTGTGTTTTAAAATTTCTCAATTTATCTATAAACACCCTCTCATGAGGTCAAGTTATTGAAACCCAAGAGATAATCATATGGTAGGTGCAATATTGTTTAATGTCTTGCTACCTGATGTTATAGGGTATTCGTTTCCTCCACTCATATATATTACTATATATATACTCAGACACCTGAGCTGTCTACATGTTGAATTACAGCATTCCTTGCATCTGCCTTAAATAATTGTGTGCAAAGAGCTAAAGAGTATTTCAATAAAATGCACTGAAACCTGATGACCTGCCCTAGAGCTCTTACAGGTACAGTGCAATGATCGTATATCGTTTACATAATACCATCGCCCCCTTTAATGTTTTAAAAACAAAGGTGGGGTTTTTCAAAGGTTTTTCAAAAGACTTTATTTTTAAAAACAATGTTGACAATTCAGGCAAGTGTTGTGTATTCTGCGAAAGGACTATTAAATAATTAGGGCAAGTTAAAAGTACACCCATTATTTGCGTGTTTTTCATTTTTGGAGCCACTCCAAATAGATTAGTATTACGTATCTTATGGGGTTTTGTTTGTTTTGTTTTGTTTTGTTTTGTTTTGTTTTGTTTTGTTTTGTTTTGTTTTTGCAAGTGAGGTGATCTTCGAGGGTGTTGGTTACCAGGTGAAGATAGGTCAGAGGCAGATGCAGATGAGATGCGGATTTAAGTGACCCTTCGTTAGAAAATCTAAGGAATATGAGATTAGTTACTGAGTCTCTGATTTGCTGAAATGTACTGCAGTTGCATTCTAGGGTCAGGAGGATCTGCTTTGAGTCATCCTTTTCTAAGGGTACACCTATCTTTGCCTGTTCTTTATTTTTCAGGCTTTTGAATCTTTGGTCTCCCACAGCAAAAAGTTTCAGAGGCCTCTGCTTGTGCATTTCCAAAGCAGCTGCCTGTGGAGCAAGGAATTGCAGCAGGGGATGCCTCTTTGCTTCTCTCAGCTACTGAAGAAGAAAGAGTTGAGGGTCCTCAGGAGCAGTTTCAGTCATGTGTGTTGGGCAGTGACCCATGCCGCAGGGTGCAGAGCCCAAACGGGAGCACAAGGGAGTAGATCATGGAGATCGTTAGCAGCCAATAGACCTTTTCTTCCTCAAACCAGGACAACTGCAGTTTCATTTGTTCCAGCCTTGGCAGAAGCACCCAGTGGTTTCAATGGTACAGCGATCGCCCCTTTGAGAGCGTTATTTCAAACACTGATGCCTGTGGCATTGCATTAGTATTGGAGGTTTTTATTGTGGTAATATCTGGAGCTCTGTGTAAGGAACAGAAGCAGTGTCTGAACTTCAGCAGTCTGAGGCACTGGCCTTGTCTTTTCTTGCTCACTGAAACTTTTGAGGGTGGATTTTCGGCTGGCTCTCTTTCCAGCAAAAAGCACCTCTGTATTTCTCCAAAGTGAATTGGGAATAGATCTGCCTGCACAGGGAAATAAAATATTTTCCCCTGCACTATTTTCTTGGGAGTATGCAAAAATCCCATGTGCATTTTTTTATGAACTGGACCCTTCTCTTTTATAGCTGGTAGTATTCATGCTTATTACAATGCCATATTATGGCCTCAGACACTTTTTATATCCCTCTTACACAGCACCCTAGAGAAAGATGCTTCACTAAGCAAGAACCAGTAAACTTGCTACAGAATCAGCGGAATACTTTTCACAAAAGTGCATAAACTTCTGTTCTTAAACATTGTCATCCTTCACCTTAACAAGCACAGAGAAAGGTTCCACTGGTTTCTATGCCTTGTTAGGTCTATCATCTTTTTAATTAATAGTGTTTTTACGAAGCCGTCTGAACTGTGTCATTTCCATTATCAGAAAACCATTGCCATTAATGAATAATTTTCATTTCTGATCCTTGATATCATGCTAGTTGATCTCCTGTTTCCATGCCGCCGAATGATAGCATCGTTTTCTGCCCACGATCAAATTTAATTTGGACTCTGATTATATTATGCTGTTGCGACTGAAGTGTCAATTTTTGTCAGGCAATTAGGAGCTATAACCTGTGAAGTTAAGTTTGATAGGCATTGTAATTGGATTGTTACAGTAATAGCTTGGAACATTCCCTTTTTTTCTTGCTTCTTTGATTCTTGATGCATACTTTAGTTGTGAGAACAAAGGCATTTTGTTATTATGCAACCATAGGATGTTCAAGACAACAAGATGGAATTCAGGTTTTTCCACTTCCCCCAGATGGACTTAATTTGGATTTAGTTTTGACCACAAATTATTCCAGGATTTTAAAAGAACTTGGGGGTGGTGTGGGGGGGAGTGGTGGTGTGTCAAGGAAACACTGAAAAAGAGAGCTGTAGAACCAGAGCTGTTAGGATTATAATATGGAGGTAGGCTTCACATTAAAAGGCTCAAAGGCATATAAAAGTCCTCAGACTGGAAATGTGTCAGATTACGCAGGCGACTCTTGCTCCTTTTAGTCGCCTTTGCAGTTTACATACTTTGCAAATATTTAGGAATATAATTTAAGGTCACACGATGACCCAAATTTTCTATTAGTGTAGGTTAGGGCTGTTGCCTTCTGATGAATCAGTAGAGAAATTGGCCCCACGAAAAATAAAAACAACGTAACACCTAATGGAGAACACTTCTCTTTTTTTTATGAATCCTTGCTGTCAGACTGTAAGTTATCTGCTTTTACATTTTGGTTGTTTTTTCTTTTTTTTTTTTTCTCTGCAGACACAGTAGTTCAAAGTCTGGCGATTTGTCAAATGAATTTTGTTCTGAATGTCTTTAGGGTGTGCTCAGCCCCTCCCCTACCTTCATCTCTTGATCATCTCTAATGAAAGGCACAATGAAGAGACCTTTTAAAAAGGACAATGGAGAGAAGATAGTTTTCCTAGTGCTTATTTGATTGGACACTTTTCATAAGTGCTGCTATGTGACAAGCAATAGGTAGAGGAAAACAAAGAAACTCCAGCTGCTATGGAATGTAAGAGAAAAGCTCACTTGCAACAGGATTTATCTGGAGCAAACTAAAAATCAGTACTAGAACTGTTAGGTAAATTGTAAAGAGAAATTAAACTTTTACAATTGACAGTAGGAAGTTTTGAAAAGTTTCATATGCTGGGTATGAGATAGTTGTATCCTCTCAGTCAGCAAATATTGACCAGGATTTCACCTTTCTCTTCTGTCAGGCATGCTACTCATCTCCTTCCCACCACGCTGTGTCAGCTGTGCCTCACTACCTACATCCTTAGAGACAGACTTCTTTATTCTGATAAATTCATGATATCCAGTAATTTCGGGATGTGTGTGACTGGGTATGCTCTTTCCTACTTCAGGCATATGTTCAATTTTCTCTTCTGGCATCTTCAGTGTCTGGTCTGTTCTTGGTTAAGGAGTAATTTTGTGAGTTTGCAGCATTCTTCATTGACAGCCATTTGTTCCTCTTGGATCTGTCCCCTGCTCACCTCCCAACAGAACTCCTCCTCCTTCTGCCTCTTCCCAAACCCACACCAGAGATTTTCTGTCAAGGCTAATGGATTGAGTATTCACATCCCATTGCTTCAATCATGTGCTCCCTCAGCAGCTCTGTTCCCTCCTGTAATTCCACTTCTCTGCCGTGTAAACTCAGTAAGTTCATTTACCAGTCATACTCCTGTAGTGTTCTGCTAAATTTCACTATATACTGTTCCACTTCCTCAGTTTCTGCAGGGCTCAGGTGGACCATGGGTTCTTGTGGCTGCCCTGTCCTCTGAGCCCACTTGGGATACCAGAGTATGGAGGCAGCAGAAAACTCTGGCAAGCAGCAGTTGCCAGACTCCATCAGCCAGTGGGGCCCTACTCACTCAGTGGGACCATTTTATTTTGTTCATACTTTGTATTCATGCTAACATTTGCATAGATGCTAAAATCTTTTGTTTTAAAAAAATCATTCTTTTCCTTGTAAGGTTTTCTCTTTTTGCCTTGTTCTACGAAAACTATTTCCAATGAATATTTCCACTTACACTTTCTCACCCATTTTATTTATTTGAACATACAGAGTCTAAATTCAGGGGGTAAACTTCCTGGCATTGTCCCCTTTAGTCTCATGGTATTGAAAACTGATACTGAGAACCTGAAAGGATGCATCAGGACTGCTACTGAGAGAGTGGATTGCTGATGTGACAGAAACTGCTGCATATGAAAAGATGATATATGGAATGGAAAGTAAGCCAGATGAATTTGAAGGTATTTGTAATCTATTCTCCAGCTGCATCAGAAGAGATGTCCTGAAATATGATAGAAGATAGTGGAGAGAGGTTGAAGGGTGAATGAAAGCTTTTGTTTCAAAAGGTAATAATAATAACAACTTATCTCCCTGCTTTTCTATTGCTGTACTTTCCTTTTTCCTTTGTTTTTCTTCCTTTCTGGGAGATAAGGATGGGCTGCAGTTATACATGAAAAATAAGTGAAAGTCGTAAATTTTTCAGTACATGTGTTCTGTTTGCAAAAAGACAGACTAAGGATCTGATGAAAAAGAGCAATAGAGAGACACATAAGCATGTAAAAATCCATTCCAGGCAGTAGATGTATGCAACTTTCTGGAATCTATTGGTGACTTGAGCATGTATCAAATTCCTACTTTTCAGTTGATCTGATACAGGTGTAGCAATTACCACAGACCGATGTCATTAATTGTAATGTTCTGTAGGAGTAATCAATGAACTCTGTTTCCTGAAAACAGTTTCACCTTTGAGCTACTAGTGCTATAATGAAGAGGGCACAGTATATACTTACATAAAGAACTTAGAATCTATTAGCACCTGTGCTGCGCACTAAAGCTGCTGATACTTTGCATGCAAATTGTAGTCATCATCTGAGAAGAAGCAGAGTTCATAGGTTCAATATTCTCTCACTTTCAGTCTCCTATGTCAGCTATGTCTTAACCAGCTGGGGGCAGAATTACATTCTGGAAATTAGTGAGAAAAAAAGGTAAAAATTGAAAATCTACTGTCTCAGCATCTAGCCTCCCCATTCATATGTTATAAGTCAACATGAAAAATCCTAGCAAGTATAAATGATATCTGATTTCATATTATATTTTTAAAGTGTCAGTACTCAAGTAGGTTTACATTTGACAGGTGATTTGAATACTTCAGTATGTTTCTATAGCCATAAGAAAAAATCTTTATCAGGATAAAGAACTTGATGAGAGTATTAATTTTTGTACTAATGCAAGAAACATTACTACTCTCTTTTTACATGCAAATGTATGAGGCATTATATGAATCTTTATATTTTTTCCTAAGTATTTCATTGCTTGAGGATATTTCAATGACAGACCATTTATATTGTTTATCCTATATTTATTTGCTATACTGATCCTTGAATGCTATGCTCTGAGTATATATCTCATTATGATTGGTTCAATCTTACTACAATGCTAAGATAGACGTATCTGTATTTCTGTAAGGCTTCTAATGATTTTACCTTTGGTAACAAAAGGTGGGGTTTTTCACCTCATACCAAAATAACATTTTTAGTATCTACAGCAAATATATGGCTCAGCCATCCCACAAGCTTTAATACCTTTTCCCTCACCTCTCTCACAAAAGAAATAATTGTGGTGGTCTCTGTGCTCAGTTTTTGAACACCATGAAACTGTTCTCTGTTTAATCCTATCTGAAATAATATTAAAATGCGTCTGTTGTGAACACTGTGACTCAGAAAGGAGACAGAAAAATCACAACTATAGACCAGCAGAGTAAAACAGTACACAGTTAATGAAACAGAATTGAGAAAAGCACTCCTATGGACAACAAATATTTTGCATCCCTGGCTCACTTTGTCAGTAGGCTCACGGTAGTTCGCCTATGGGATGGTGCCATGAGTGTTTCACACTTCGTATCAGTTTCATCCCTGGCTGGTCAGACTGACCAGGTCAAAAAGATGAGAGAAAATTCATCCTCAACAGTCTAATGATATAAGAAGTTACTGAAATAATACAATGCTGAAACTAGAATCAAATTCTGACTAGATTAACATGTAGCTCCTTCTACATTCTTTGTTTATGAAGGTGGACCACAATATTTAAATCTTCATGTGAGGTCTCCCAAAACATGAGAATCTGGGTTTTTGCTTTAGACCAGGGAAGATAAGAATGAACCACAGGATTTGTCTTGGCTTCAAAGTTTTTCAAAATCTAGCAATTTTCAAGTATTTGTGAACATTCAGGAATTTTTGTTTGGACTTACCTTTTGTTGAAAGCATGTCTCTTGCACATCTGTGAGAAACATAAAAAGAAAAGAATACTTCACAGCAAAAATAATGGTTGTTTTAAATGATTTTCTCCCCTTTGGATTTTCAAATCAAAGACAACAGCACTAGGATTGAACCAGAGGATTTATTAATATCAGAGTAGTTTGGCTTTACCATATGAGGAAGGTTGTCTTGTCCAGATGTTACACTAGGAATATATAAATCATTATCATTCTGGGATCTGAGTTTCAAAATTAGTCTCAATGTAGACCTGACTCTGTCACAGTGTACATTGAAGCAGGTGATTATGAACACCTCTGGATAGTTCACCATACATGAGGTCTTGCCATTGCATTCAGCTAACAGAAAAGACAAAACAATATAGAGTGTATGAGTAATCAAATAAATGGAAGATCCCTTTTAACATTCAGCTTTATTTTATTGTGGCCCTGTTTCCTAAAGGACTATGTTTTGAGCCTGGAGTAAGGGCAGAGTGACCTGCACTGACCCAGGAGAACACAATCACCTGTTGGCCTCTGTTAGGCCAGAAAATTGCTCATTTATTTCTCTGTACGAGGGAATTGAGCACATGAAATCTAAAGCAGCCAACCTGTTTGGCAGCTCAGGCATTACAAATAGTAATCTCACATCAAGTTTTAACTTTGTCTATAACTTTCTCTGCTTCTTTTAGAGAAAACTAGGGCTGTGATTTAGGTCTTTTTCTCTTATCTCATCAGCTGTGTCCATAAAACCAGTAAGAATATTATTTTGGAGTTTTTTAGCCCTCAAGTTCAAACTGGCTTTTTATTGAAAGGAAAGTAAAGGGGAGTGAAAAGGAAGATGGAGAGAGAGACAAAATGGTTACATAATGCTTATTTCCATAGGAAGCCAAGTTAAACTGTCTTTATCTGTAGGAATGGTAACACTTACTTATGTAACTCTCCAGCTTACTTGAAGAGGTGATTAGCTGTTCCTAATTAAGCATTCAGCTACAGCCCCATTATAAGACATTTTCCCCTCTCCAACAACTCAGTCATAAATTTAAAAAATCAAAATGTTATAACCCCCCACCAACAGGCCCATAAAAATCCCTATGCATTCACATTTTTAGGGTTGAGACTTACTGACAACTTGAGTACTTTATGAAGATTTTGATTAAATTGAGTAAGTACTTTTTAAGATTAAAATACTTGAAACAGCTTATTTTTAAAATATTTGCAACGCCTATGGTTCCTTTGTATCCATCTCTGTGTCCAACAAAATCACATAATACCACAGAGTTTGAAACATAAGTAGATTTCAATACTGACTGTGCAAAAGTCAGTTTTAGGGGTGGGAACAGTAAAATGTTTAAGAAATATCTCTATTTGAAAAAACCTGACTGATTTATCTACCTATGAAGACAGCAAGGAGGAAAAAAAGCCCCAGAAAACAAAATACTTTCATCATCAAGCTCTGAATTGCACTTGGGTGTTTCTGAAATCTCTTTTTAAAGCTCCCATTTCTCTTTAAAACTTCCTGCAGAAAGCCATTTTTCCAGGCAGAAACCAGAGGAATTAGAGGGAAGTGATTTCCTGACGAGGTGGCAGAGCTGGGGCGGGAACCCAGATCTGTGTGTCCTTCTCACTTGGCTGCTTCTGCTGGCAGCAGCTAAGGGAGCTGAACTACCCGTGTGACTCTCTGCAGACTGCATGCACTGCGATAGCCAAAACTCATGAATGTTCTTACTTTGCAGTGTTTTGTTGTGCCTTGTAAAAGCTGTGGTGAGTGGGTACCTCATTAATACTAAGGGATCTTGGGGTTTGTTTTGCAAAGTCATCAGCTGTGAGTTCCATCTAGGTAAGATGCTGATTTCCATGTGGTGCTGTGCTGCTGTGATTTATTAGATTTCACCCAGTCTTGCCCTAGAATCGGGAAAATTAAGCCCTTGCGTGTTGTCACATAATATTCTGTTCAAATTATACTTTTTGCACTATCTCAATTTAATTTACCTTGACTTGTATTAAAGGTTTTCTTCCCAAAGCCCTTTCTTATAGACCAAACCAATGAATTCAATGTGAGGAAGGCTAGACATCATCTTTTCACTGAGAGGAATAGAGCACAGAAGAGGAAGCCTTTAAGATGCTACTATCCATCCTTTTACCTGACAGTATGTAAAGAACATAGTATAAGAGTAAGGACTGAAGAGTTAATGTCTTACATTAATCTCACTCATTATATTAAGCAATATCTTCCTCAAATGACTGTACAATGCAGTACTAACAGTTTCACATCAGGATTTAATAAGTATTGTAGCCCTTGAATAATTTTCTTTATTTAAATCCATGACAAAATTACATCCCAAATAATATAGGCATCTGCTTTGAAACTTGCTCAGATTGGTGGGATCAGTGGAACTTTACAGCCAGACCGTTCAAGAAAAGACTCCTCAGTTTTCCCTCATCATGCACAATTATGAGTTTTGACTTCAACTACTTATAATTACAGTATTCTGAAATGATGTCCTAAATATATATGTTTCACAGCATGACTGTGACTTCAAGCAAATTCCCTTGTCTGAGGTGCTTGGTGAAGTAAAACTGAATTAGTGAGAGTACAATAAGCAAGTTACAGTGTTTAGATACAATAACCAAAAATAAAGTCAATTTAATCTTCCAAAGTAGGACAGCTTTTCAGCGTATTTGTCACTATGGAGATTTAGCAGTAGATTCCAACTTGCATTTTAATAGCAAACTTACATAAATGTGAGTCCTGGAGTGGTACTGCTGAGCGTATTCAGGCTGGAATTACCAGTTAGACAGATCCTACTTAGCCTTGTAGTTAAAACATGTTAGTAGTTTACACATGTGTCTGACAGATGATAATAACCATCTTTATAATCACCTTTGGATTTCTCTTTTCTTCCTTGCTCAACGCCACCGAAAAGGGAAAATCAGTATTAGTGGTCAAGGCTGGAGATTCCTGGGGTTTAATTTTTTTATCGTTTAGCTAATTTTGTCAATGAGGATGTGCAGTATTTCTGCAACATGTATTTTAAGTAAACACAGCTCATTTATTTATTAGTTTGCCTATTTATTTGTTGGTAGACAATACACATTTGTGGATGTATGTAAAGATATTAATGAGGAAAAAATTATTAGATGCATTTAAGAGATTTCTGGGTACTCAAACTTGTTAAAGTATGCAGGACATTTTTTGTTTTGATAGAAAAATTATTTGATTTTGGCAGTATTTGTTGCACATACTTTCTTCATTCCTACATGATTGATTGTAACCAGTTCTAGTCATTACATAACTTGAGGCAAATGTTTTGCTTTAAGCTCTCCATGCCTTAGATTCTCTAGTTGAGGAATGGTTGAGAAAAATCATCTACTTCTCATGGTGTTGGGAGATTTAATTAAGTGTTTATAAAGTATTTTAAGACTTTTGCATGGACAGCATTACGAATGTGTAATGTAATACTATTATTAATGTATATTGCAAATTATTTTTTATCTCTGGCAATTTTCCATTACTTTAGAAAATTAGTCTAATCTAAAATATTGGCCAAATAGACAGAATTTCTGCAATTGCTTTAGTGAAAGTTCAATGATGGACTCATGTTGACTTTTATCTCCAACAATCTTCCCTTAGAGTCTCCCAGAAACACAGAACTTGAGCCATGCTTCTAATTGTTAGCTTCAGGCTAAAACTTTTTATCACTTTCTTTCTCTACTTTCTGTTAAAGTCATTGAACGAAAAGGCTTGATAACATTTTATACTGTCTAATTATTTATTTTGGGGAATACGAAAGACGAGTTTGACCTTCTGAATTTTCAGTCTAAACTTTGGTAACAGGGAGCATTCTCATTCTTGTTTTCATTCATATTAATGCTGCATCTATCTCTTTTGCCCTGTAAAAAGCCATTAATATTGTTCTATTAACCTCTTTCTAAGTAATAATGACCTTTCCCCTGAAAATGCAATTATTGGACTTTTTTTCCCATAATAAATCTCATTTATTAGAAAATTTGGCCTTGTGCACTTTGTTCTCTGCCATTTCCTTAAAAAAAAAAAATCATGTTTTATTTTCAAGTAAGTACATTATTTTTATTCAGAAGAGTATTCTATAGTGCGTGTACTTGGTCATAATTGGAGAGGAGGTGGTGGTGCTCAGTTTGATTATTCCTCTAGCTTTAGAAAGAAAAAGACTGTAGTGACCATGCTCTGCATTCCTCCATAGCTCACAGATGCTCTGGCTGTTTGTAGCTGTAGTTTTTGCAAAGATTTTCCAGCCAGGTCAGTTTGGTTCTTGCTGATGTCCAGTCCAAACGATCTCTGCTTTGTTAGACAGAGCTCCTATGCCCTTTCTGCAGCAAGCAATGATTTTTTTGAGGCGTTGCCATCAAACATTCTCTATTTCACCATTAGCTCCTGAGAGGAGGAAGGAGGAGAAATGTGACACATCTCCTGATGTGTGTGGCAATGCAAACTTCTGGGGGGACTGGAGGGGAGGCAGGGGAAGAGTTCTTATTGCATTCCTGATCTTCGAGCTGCTGCTTTTGTCAAGGGAGATGATGAGAAAACTTTCCTGTATTCTAAAGAATACAACAGTAATAAAAGTTATCTATAACCTCTCCACATCCTTGATGAAGCAGTGGCTGTAGCAGAGGGAATTTTCTTCACTCCAGTAAAACAATGCTAAGAAGCAGTGCAGAAGAGCTGTATTATTGTCCTGGTTCTTCTCCACTCCCCACTATACTCTTGCTGGAGGAGTAGGCAGTTGCTTAAGGTGAGAGAAAGGAGGAAAGTTGCAGCAAATCCCTTTCTCTAGCCATCTTCTTTCCCAGTTATAAAGAATCCTAGAAGAAGAAATGTGAAAATCCGTATAGTTTTTCCTTCCTACGTAAATAGGAAAAACATCTATAACCACATATAGGGGAAGAATATTTTTGTGGTTATAGGTCTAGGCTGGAAAAGGGAAAAAGTGGATTCAGAGTCTGGGGTTTGTTTTTTTTTTTTGCTTGTTTCTTTTTTTCCAAGCAGAAGCAAAAAACCAAAAAGGTTTGTTTTTTTTTTAATTGAACCTATCAAATTAGAATACAAGTTTCTTAAAGCATGAACTGAAATAAAGGCAGAACGACACATTAGGAAATAGAAAGGGAGGCTCAGCTATGCGAGGATTCTCTAAGAATGTCAGAAAATGGATGTTAACTGTGTACCATGGACAGAGAGAATGTCCTTCCATGTGTTCTCCCCACCCATCTTCCAGATTAATCAGACATGTTGTAATGAATGTTAACACAGAAAAACAACTTTGTACCATGTAGGTAGGTAGACATGAACTATACCATATGCACAATTTTAAGATGAAGAATTTTTTTTTAAATTATATTTTTTCTAACATTTGTTTGAACTGCATCCTTCAGAAAACTGCACTTTCTTTGTATTTCCTGGCTCTGTGACTCATCAAAATGAGCTGTGCTAGTCACATCAAATGATGTGTTTCATAGAATAAGACAGGAAAAGCAGCACACTGAGTCATTGTCACAGGGAGGGTGGCTGCCAAACCACTATTAGACAACATAGGGAAAAGCAAACATATTAAATGACTGGGGTCACAGAAACACAGCCCAGTGGCAGGAAATAATTTACAATCAGGTGAACATTAGTCTCCTCATCTTTTTAGTCTGTTTTTTAAGGAAGAGAGACGTGTGCTATCATGATGTTTACCTATCAACTTCTGCCCCCACTAACTGTGTAAGCTGTTGGCCATCAGAAATGCAAAGTTCTTAAGTCACTTTCTAAAAGTTGATGTTTGTACCAAGCTGGGACATGTCTTTTTCCCTCCTGAGAAAAGGGCTGTAATTCTGGTGCAGCCATCACCTGCTCCATGTGCCATGCTGTGCTGGCCACTGTCCCACCTGTGCGGGCTGGCCGGGCAGCCATCGTGGGGCTCTCAGCTCAGTACAGCACAGCACAGCACAGCACAGCACAGCACAGCACAGCACAGCCTGCCCCTTGCCCTGCAGTCACAGAAGGGTCTGGGGCTGTTATACACCTGGGTCATCCTTAGGGACTTGAGAGAGTAAGTGGAAGAATGAGATGGCAGTGGAGATTTTATGTGGTGTTACACTGGATGTGGTGATGATACACGGTGACAGAAAGAAGTGTGGAAATAAGGAATTGCAATACAAAGCTACTGCAAACCAGGATTCACTTTTCCTGAAGAAAATCAATCAGTTCTGTCTAAGTTCAACAAATTGCTCTTGTTTAATTTATAACCTTATTCTGAGTGCTCAGGTTATGCTCCTTCCTAGAGGCACTTAAGCTTCTGCTTCAGCTCTGCTAGGAACGAAGGTTTGTGCAACTATACTGTTTGTCTGCTGTGCCCAAAGTCAATGGAAAACAAGGCCCAGTTTTGACAAACTTGATTGAGGAGTGGAAGTCCCTATTTAAATTCTTGTAAGTTTAATGAAAATGAGTAAGTGGCTAGAAAAAATAGTTTATGCTAATTATCCCTCAGCAAGCCAAAATTAGCTGGCTAGTCAAACAGCTTTCTCCTGATGCCAGGCTAACTACAGCAAGAATTATCTTTTCCTTGCTGGGGCACTGTTCTGACAGGGAAAATGAAGGAATATAGGATAAATATTTGTACAACATTGGGGTTTCATTTGTCTTCTGATGAAATAATCTGACTGCTTTCACAAACTTTTTCATTCTTTAAATATTTGTAAAAAGGGAAGAACGACTACAAAAACTATTACAGCACACAATTTTTTCCTTTTTTTTTCTACCATTGATTCATCTTTGAAATTTGATAACTGTCCATAATATCTGGGTTATTTTTTAGGCTGGTGATTTTTACCTGCTTCTTATTAGGAAAGCAACATGTATACTTCACCTGCTTTACTTTAATTATTTTTATATTTTAACAGACTCACGAGCAGAAAGCAAAAATCTGGCAATTCCATTATTTTAGCATGTTGAGGTGGATCTGATTTTCTTTTCATCATCGTAAATCTGCTCATGTCTTCAACAGGCTTAAGAAGAAACAAAGACACAGCAACACACACATCATGACAATCTGGACTCAATAATTATGGAAATATAAGCTGCTGTGCTGAAACCCCAATATTCGCATTTAATCAAACTGATATTCCAAATTTTTTCCCAGTAACTAATTCTTATCTCTAAATTATCTGGTAGGATTTTTCCTGTGGTTTGCTTTCCTTTTCATATTGTTGCTGACATGGACAGGAATTATCATCTGTAGAGTGTGCCATGTCCACTTACATCAGCATACCATGGTTTTTTGCTTAATGCCACGTATTATTGTAATCTGTCAGAATATAGCATTCCATTCATTACACCGCTCAGATCTTTAAATACGACCTGTGACAAAAATTTGCCAAATTTCTTCCTTAATATAGGAGTTTGGGAGGATGCTTTTACTGGGGTTTTACTACGTCTGTGTTCATAGGCAAATACCCACATTTCACACTATTGAGATTACTGCTTATAAATGTGAGCACATTTATTTTTCACTCTAATATCACAGAGGACATAAGGTATAGGAGTTATATGCCAAATGTATGTGGGAGCTGGGAAAGGCTTTGTTGCGTCTGCAAATTCAGTTTGCATGCACTGTTCTGCAACTGGTTTCTATTCTAGGATGTATAGAATAGGACCCAGTAGCAGCTTCTGCATTCCTACACAGAGGTCTGATATTTAGAACTACTAGGACAGAAGGCCTGTGACTGTTCTACTTCTCTGCAGGCTGACTTATCTTACCTGAAGGGTGATACCGAGCCTGGAGGCCTTGATGAGAAAGCATAGCTCTCACCTCCTCATATGAATGCAAGAGGAAATATTGGGTAAAAAACCTTGAAATTTCTATACAAGCGCAGGAGAAGGGGGAAGAGTCATGAGCATTTAGCCACACAGCCCTGAAGGGAGGACCTCCCCATGTTGCTTTTGTGAGTGAGCTCAAAGAAGGATTGCAAGGACTCTGGCTATCTGAGGGTGAAGACGTTGAGAAGGTAGCACTGGGGTCCATGACATACATCACTTTGAGCATAGTTCAAAGGTGCGTTTCCACTAACTTAACAGAGGCACCCTGTCAGGCACCCTGAAGTCATTAGAGAGGACACACTAGCACCCTTTTTCTTATGCTAGTATGCTTCTATCATAATTCACTTATTTTTAAAAATTATTGCAACTGTAAAACACAGAAGAAAAATACAAAACTTCTGTGATTCTCAGTCAGTCTTGTTTTTTTTAATTTATAGCAAAGACAAAGAGACCATTAATTCATACTTTTTGAATGTGGAATCAACAATACTGTGATTGGGGTCTTGCCTTTTGTACAGATAGTGCTCTGCGTTGGTGGGATTAGCAAGGCAGAGTTTGGAACAGTGGTGTTCCCTGAAACAGTTTCAGTTTCTACAGCTGGCTGCTTTTTCTCCTGGACCAAATTTCATTTGAGCTTTTGGTTGTGTTTGATTTTGGAAGGTCAGCCTGTGACTCTAGGAAAGATCTGCTTTTCAGTAGTTTTCCAGCAAACAGGCTTAATCAGGTTTGATACTTCCCCATTCAGACACACACATATGTGCTCACACATCTGCATCATAGATTTCAAAATGCTTCCCAAACCACTCACTGTTATCTGCAGACCCTACTCATGGTGTCCTGGTATTCTGGTACCAAATTCATTGTTGTGGTTTGACACTGGCCCAGGCATCCTCAAGAGCCTCTTGCTCACCCTCCCCTGCCACAGCTGGGCAGAGGACGGAAAAGGAAAAAAAATTAATGAACACTTAATGAGTGAGATAAGGACTGGGAGAAACCCTTCAAGGGCGAAACAGGCTCAACGTAAGTTGCGAAGTGAATTTATTACTAACAGAATCAGAGGAGGATAATGAGCAGTAAAATAAGCCCTTAGAGCACCTTCCCCCCCTGCCCCCCCAGCCCCTCCCTCCTTCCCACCAACAGCGCAGGGGACAGGGCATGGGGGTTTGGTCAGTCCATCACCAAGATTTCCTCCTGCTGCCCCGGGAGAGGAGTCTTCCCCTGTGAGGCTGTGGAGTCCCTCCCATGGGAGACAGTTCTCCGTGAACTTCCCCAGCGTGGGTCCGCTCTCATGAGCAGCAGCCACACCGCCCCTGCTGCAGCGTGAGCCCCTCCCTCGGGCACACAGCCCTCCCAAAACTGCTGCGCCGTGGGTCTCTCTTTCCTCGGGGTGCAGTCCCCCAAGGACAGGCTGCTCCAGCCTGGAAACAGGGGCCTCTCTCTCCACCGGGTCTTCCACTGGATCACAGCCTCCTCTGGGCATCCACCCGCTCCGGCACAGGCACCTCCCCCATGGGCTGTGGGTGGATCTCTGCACCCCCCGTGGATCCATGGGCTGTGGATGGATCTCTGCATCCCCCGTGGATCCCCACGGGCTGTGGATGGATCTCTGCATCCCCCGTGGATCCCCATGGGCTGCAGGGGCACAGCTGCTTCACCGTGGTCCTCACCATGGCCTGCAGAGGAATCTCGGCTCTGGCACCTGGAGTACCTCCTGCCCCTCCTTCTCCACTGACCTCGGTGTCTCCATGTTGTTTCCTTCACACGTTCTCACCTTCTCCTCTTCTCTGACTAGAATCCAAAACCTTGTGACTTTGTTTTGATTTTCTTCTTAAATATGTCATCACCGAGGTGTTACCAACCTCTCCCATTGGCCCAATTTTGGCCAGCAGCATGTCCATCTTCAGAGCCATCAGCCATTGGCTCTGCTGGACATGGTGGGAAGCTTCCAGCAGCTTCCTCACAGGAGCCATCTTTGTGGCCCCTCTGCTACCCAAAACCAGGCCGTGCCAAACCAATACATTCATCTAAATAGAAGCTGCAATGATGCTCGGTTTTCCCTGACAAGCCTTATTTGCAGAGTATGTGCAGTTGCTGCAGTAATGTCATTTAGTAACTACTTTGGAGGGTAACATCCTCCGCCCCACAAATTTAGGCTGTAATGTGCTACTGAGAAAGTCCACACAAAAGTCTCTGTGATCGTTCACCTTAAATTTATTTTTTTATTTTCAGTAGAAGAGGACTGCAAACCTTCTTTCACACAGTAAATCCTGGCTCACTTCCTGCCCTTGGAAAAGATTATTTCAATACCTGTGAACATGTGCATTACAAGAGACAGACTTGCTCCTTCCTGTATCAAAAACTGAGCTCTGAACATTTCTCTGGGAACCTGAAGCATGGAGAATTAGCACATTGTACAAAGAATGTGTTCCTGCACCTGAAAGAAAAAAGTTGTTGACTGAGGCAGCACCAGTGTTACAGGCTGAGGACCAGCTCCTTCTGGCTCCAAAGCGAAAGAGAGAAATGAAACCAAAGCTTCCTACAGCAAGTTTTGCCCTACCTCTCTTCTCCCTTTCCAGTACCAAACTGTATTGTCTTAATCTGAGAATGTGATTTATTTGTGAAATATCTAGTGGGTGGCAGAGGTGGGGAGCAAAGCTGCACAAAGCTCCCCAGAGCTGCTGACTGAGGTAAATAGTGTGTCATAACACATTTATCAAATAATAATGGAAACTGTATAGAGCACATAGGAGAGGGAGGGGGAAACCCCGCTCCCCACTGGGAAGTTACTGAATATTTCAGCCAGTTTATAAAAGTATGTGTACATGTATTTGGAAAGGGGGAGGTTTTTCTAGTTTCACCTCTGCAAATAAATCATTGGCCTGGGATGTCTGAGCAGACAAGTGAAATGGATGAGCACATTATGGATCAAGGAGGTGGTATTCCTGCCTTGGTTAGTTTGAGACAGACCACCCAAGCACTGTGGGACTAAGATGAGACTGTAAGTAGTGCTTGTAGAGTTCTGAAAGGCCCAAGCTGCAGCCTCTGACATGGTATGAAGGTGGGGAATAAAATAAATTTGGTGATATTTCTCATATAGCAGGCATGACTTATCTGAACTGACGTTGTTCCTAATATTATTTTTTCCTTTGGCTGGATTGCCACAATAGATAAAATGAGAAAGAGAAAAAATGGCAAATTATAATAGTTATGCCTGTTTTGAAAATAAGTTAACGTTTAGGTCAAATAAAAAAAAAAAAGAAAAATTTATTGATACTGTATTTGTACATTATTCACTGTATGCCAATAGTGACTTTCAGAATACAGAAGCCATAGTCAGATATTCTCACAGAAATTAAGAATCTTGCATCATAACTGATCTATTGAAGTCATCAAGAATTACTTATGGAAAAAGACACCCATTCCATGTGAATAGGGCTTACAGAACATGGATGAGTATTACCAAAAATACCCAAGTTAAAAGGAGCCTGGCAAAGATGGTATCCTTATAAATATATGTATAGTTAAAACTTTGGAATTTTTGCAAGGAAGACGTAGATACGAGGTTTGGAATGATCATCTTTAACAGGGAAACCTCTTAGAGTGCAACTGATCATCTTTTTATACTTATACATGGCAATAGTGGTTGAAGGCTGCAGTGTACATACAGTATTGAATTAGATGAATTTTGGGTTTTAAGAAAGCAAGGCAGGAAACACAGAAAATTATCCATAGAAAATTATCCTCTTTTTTTTTTTTAAGGAAAAAAAGCTGTCTTGATGTTTATTATAATTTAAAATTTTATAATTCTTAAAAATTTTGATTGAAGGAATATTGGAAGTTTGTACCAACATTTCTCTTATAGTGGACAACCTTAAATTGTTTTAAAATTATTTTAAAACTGTTGCTAAAAAAAAAAAAAAAAACAGCAACATGTTTTTGAAAAAATGCTGTTTTTTCCATCCTTTCCTCCTGGCTTGATCGTGTCTGATAGCAATGCATCCGCATTTGCAGTCACATGCAGCCCCCCACTCTGCCAGGTCAGACACTGGTTTTGGTTGGCAACTGGGCCAGAGGCTGTGAGATGAAGCCTCGGGACAGCTCACCTTTAACACCTGCCAGGGGATGCCCTGGCCACAGAGGGATGGTGCTGGTGGTTTGTGGGCACTCTGCCTCCCATAACCAGTGTCCCAGCGGGGTGTCAGCTATGCTCCTGGAAACGGGATCTTCAGGGTGACGTAGGAGGCTGAGATGCTCAGCAATTAAGTCCCTGTATCACATTTCTCAGGAATGGAGACATTAACTCACCGTGTTCAGACTGGATTTCAGCTTCAGTGTTCGTAGTGCGTCTACCTAAATCTCCCCCGAAGTTTTGATTTGATACAGTATCATTCATTTGGTGCCTTAAATTGTGCAGTGCAGCTTTTTCTCCCCACACTCTTGAACATCTGCTCTGCTGCAAAAGTTGCTGCTGAGTTTTGCCTGCAAGAGAAGATATTATTTTCATTTTTTTTCATTTTTTTTTTTTTTTCCCCTCAAGTTTTAAGGGGAACTAACTGTCCCTGGGCAGGGGATGAACAATTGGTGTTTGTGCTGGAGAACAAGGCTGCAAGAGACTGAAAAGAATCCTTCTCTGCCCAAGGGCTTAAGGCACCCGAGCAACTGATCTACAGCTTGTGCTGTAAACTGTGGGCTACGGTTGCAGCTGTGATCTCTGCTTGAGATTTACAGCCCCTGGATTTGCCCCTGCTGTGTTCCCAGCCTGACTAAAGCAACTTGCTTCGTTCCCAGCATGTCCTTGCAGAATGTTTTGCACATCAGGCCAGGAGATATCTGGAGGCTGCTCCACAGCCTCATCAATTAATGTAGTCTGCCTACAGCCTGGCCACTGGTGGGAAAGCTCTTCCTTGTCTCAAGTCCGTTCTTGGAGGTAAATGTGGTGTTATCGAGGTGTTCAGCTACAGTAGTGACTAGTTCTCTAGGTATTAATAAAAAGTCAAACAAATGCCAGATGTTGTTGAAGTAAAAGAAAAATTCCTTCTGAAGAAAGTTTATATAGGGGGTTGTTACAACTGGAAATATCTGGATGTTACCGTATTTTTCTACTGCTGCTGTCTACACTGAGGCTAATTGCACCCATTCATGTAGAAGTTTAGCAGTTAAGCAACTATACAATGAGAGAGAGGACAGCAAAGAGCTGCCCTGAACGTCAGCAAAGCAGCACGGTGGAAAGGGTTTCGGGAGGAGTGCAGAACTGAGGGAGATCTGTGGTCCTGTGAATCCTCTTGCCTCCTTTGTTCCCTCGTGTAGAGGTTTCTCCAGCAAGACGTCTTTTGTAAAGGAGCCTTCTTGCTGTATTTGCTGGGCACCTTCTTAGCACTTCCTCAGCTCGCTACATGGTAAGGCAACCTCAGAGCGCTTGCCTGATAACTCTGCAGCGAAATTAATATGTAAGAAATGCAGTATTAAAAAGGGCCAGAAAAGACTGATTTGTTGTTGAAAGCGTTGTCTAATGCATATTGTTGAAAGGATTCTTGTAGGCAAAGAAGACAGGTTTCCTTGACATAAAGAGTAGGCCTTGATCCCATAATTATTTTGGCAGGTGCTTAATTCCCAAAGTGTGAGTTATCCTATGAAATTCAATGCACATAGTGAAACAAAGGAGTGGGAAGGGAGGAGGAAGGGATTACATATGTTGAGAGAAAGGCAAGAGGGGCTCTCTGAGCAAATGGGACTGAAAGGAGGATTGAAGGAGGAGAGGAAGGGCGATTGGTGGATGAGAATAGGAAAGCAATTCAGATTTGAAGTTGAATCAGCATTTGCTGACATGAACGTGACACTAATGGAAAGGATTTGGGAGAAGAATAGATATAAGGTAATAGATTTGTTCTCTTCAAAACATTCTGTATGCAGGTAATAACATGTAGAGTTTGTTTATAATAAGTTAAAGTGACATCCTTTGGTTTCAAAGTGAATTCACGGTCAGAAACAAGGAATGCCACACTCACCTGTTTTTCTTCCTCTTTCCTTCTTTCTTGAAATTTATTTCTGCAAGTCATTAAAATTCAGATCCCATCATTTGTAACAAATGATGTGAAGTGTTAGGTACAGTACTTGGAATATATGTTTGTTAAAATGAAGGAAGAGACTCTTCCAACACTTCGGGATTTTATGAATGATTTACATCTGGTGCTAAAGTTCATCAATGAAACGTGGGAGAACCAGATGCTTCATTTCTTGACTGCATCGTGTCTGCACATACTGATGGTGAATTGAAAATAGGAATGTCTCATAAATCAAGAAAATCTATTTTTGTACTCTTGATTTCTATTCTGAACATCCATACAACACCGAAACAAAAGTGATAAAATTGGTTCCTTGAGAAACCGTTTATGTTTAGTAGCAGTGTGGACATGTTAATAAAAAAAAAACAAAAGAAGGAGAAAAAAAGGAATCCATTTTCAGAATAAAAAGTGCTCAGAATGAGCAAGATTTCTTGGAGATCAGCGTTGAAGGCACTTCGTTTAGCAAGAGAAAGACTGAGTGGAACTTCTGGGCAAATTCTGCCAGCCATACAAAGAGCTGTGGTGTATAATAAGGTGACATTTCATGGCTTTTGGCATTGGGTGGAAATTTACTGACGTGATAACTGAAAGCAGAATCTGGCCCACTGATTGTACAGGAAGATTGGAGCTCACAAGCACACATTTAGAGAGAGATGAGTGAAGTTCAGATGTTTAATTTTTCCATCAATGTTTTGGAATGGTGCTCTTAGCCTACCCTCTTTTCTTGTTGACGTCTTCTACTGGCCTCAGAACTGTAAACAATGCATCTCATGTTGTTCAGGTGCCACTAAAACTTTTGTAAATAGGCTTTTAAAATACAATTTATAAATTTAAAATGAAAGAATAGGCACAAGTCTGTCTCAAGGATTTTTAAAATAGAACTAAAAGATTCCCACTTCCTTGATTTCATCGCATGTGTTTGTACACACATTTTAAGTTATTATATTACAATTCCAAAACTACCTGTAAGGAATGGCAGGGTGGCAATAATAAGTTTGGATGAACAAGTTGTACCAGAGGGTTACCAAGTACCAGCTGATGCGTGGCAGTGCCCACGTGTGTCCTCTTGGCCTCCAACAAATGCATGGTAGTTGGAGTGGGCTCAGCTCACTGTGCAGGTGTGTGAGGCTGACTTGACTCACCTTGCAATTGCTGTGGGGGGAACAGTGTGCTTCCAGGCAGTTCTTGCAGCTCAACAGAAACTTGTTACCTTGTGGGATCTTGTTTGTGTGCCTAAGCCCTGGATGTGCATTCCTTGCTATTTCTGTTAACAATTGAAAACAAATATTTATTTAAATTTATTTGCACATCCTACACACAGATTGAGTGTAGGTGTGCTGACAGAAGGGAGACTTTGGGAAGGATTTCATAAAGGTGAAGGAAATGGCTTAGCAGCCAGGTTTCAAGGAGGCACCCCAAATGCAAGGAGCATCCTGAGCCATGGAGGGCCTTGTAATGGTATCAAGGTATGCACTGCTGGCAGAGGAGGTAGAGCTTGTGAGCTGGGGGAGCTGTCCTTGCTTTCAAAGGCAGGTAGGCAGATTGTATAAACACTCAATTAACTTATGTATCTGCTACTCCAGTATTTCTCTTGTGGAAGCCAATGGAAGTTTTGCCTTTTATTTCAATGAGAACAAGATCAAGCTTTTCTAGGGGAATATTCCATTTCATGCTGGGCATTGTACCCACTTTCAGGCTGAGGTGGAGTCACTAGAAGTGACAGAAGCGCTCTGCACTCCTCTTAGTTACTTTGCTGCTCAAAATGTGTCCCTAACTAATACAATTTGCTATATGTCATAAAACACAAAGGAAAGCACTTTTCACGCCAAATATCAGAAAAGCACTCTCTTTTCTCAACTGCAGAAGTAACAGAAATGATGTGTTCATTTTAAATTCCATTCATGTAGGCCCTAATAAAAGCTATTATAAAATACAATTGTGTGGAGACAAAAAGAGAGATAATATCACTATAGCTCAATATAAAATTTAAGTAATTAAGACATGAAAACTATTACACAATTTACTATGAATGCAATGTGAATAAAAAAAGGTTTAACCATTTCAATTCTGTTTTGGTGGGTTTTTTTGTTTTTTGGGTTTTTTTTTTAATAGTGTCTTTTTAGAATGTTTGAGGTTGAAATATTGTTAAATATCTACATTCCATATTATTTCAGAAGTTGAGCAGGACTGAAAAGTAAGGTAGCTGGATTTCCAAAGAAGTCTTGTACATATTTTTAGGTATTGATGTAAATATGGCACTCTGCCACATAATGGATTCTACATGAAAAATGTCAGTTTCAGGTGATTTTGATTGTGGTTGTAAATAAAACAGGACATACTGAGTGAACTGAGGAAGTATTTCAGCAGTGCAAGCTAAGCAGCTGCATAATAGATATGAAATTGTGTAGATAGACAGATGGGTCCCAAGATTAAAACAAAAGCATCCATAAAAGTACTGGAAAGAAAAGCATTTTTAAACAGGAGGTCCTTAAGCTCTGCATTTTACTTTCACATGATTCACCACTGTGTCCTCTCCTCTGATGGGCTTCAGCAACCCCATTGGTAAATGACTGAGAGGAAAGCTCACTCTAGCCTTTCTCTAGCTGAGTGACTATCAAAATTCAGTATATTTAATAGACATTTAAATAGACCTATAAATATACATTTATATATTATATATAAAAATTTATATATAAAAATAGACATTAATAGACATTTAAAAGATGTCATTTTCTTGTGCACTGCCATATGCACGACAGCCACAGGCGCATACCAGCCTGTCTGCTAACACTTAGCAACATCTGCTCCATGATCCAGCCCCACATCTTTTTAGTTCATTCCGGTGTGATGGTGTGTGTTTGTTTTCTAGCTCAAATTCGTGGCCAGCACTTTGCTTCGGCCGTGCCCAGGCTCTCCCCACGGAGCAGCGCTCTCTGGAGCCGCGGGAGCTGCGAGCTGGTGCTGGTGGTTCAGTAGGTGGCACTCTTCCCCTTAGATCAGCCCGAGCCCCGGTCCCAGGTGCTGCACGGGAGATGAAGCAGGAGCTCTGCTGGAACTTACACGGCAGAGCCTCGGCTTGCCCTGCTGGGATGCCAGGGACTGGCGTTTGCCAATGTCCAGGTTGGAATACATCCTACACTGGGTCACTCTGTGTGTTCCTGGGCCATCCTGAGCTTATGGAGCAGCAACCTCCATACCTGTCCTGCACCGAGGAGAGAAGCGGGGACCATCTTTAGCAACTGGGCAACATTTATGCTCAGGATCCAGTTCTGCCCAAAAACCTATATAGGGAATGGAAACAAGGTTTGGAGATTAGTAAGATGCAACTCCGAGGCCCACTGAGTTGTTTAGGGTGACATTTTTGAAAAAAAGCTCGCTGGTCTCACTTGGTAAATTTGAGGAGAGCTTGTTTGCTAGGTCTTCAGAAGCTGATGATCTGCAGTTCCATTTATCATGATTTTGTAGTACTCAAACCTTTGTCTGCCAGATCCCAGGTGCCTCAAACTGGGAGCCTTTGTTTATAAAATCTTAGTCTTCAATATGCCTTAATTCCTTGGCTGTAAAATGGAACTGCTAAGACTTATATATTGTGTAAGACTTCCAGATGTGTAGTAAGGGATAAAAGTGTTTGTGATGTGCTAGGCAAAAAAAGTAAAAAATTGACTTGAGCATTGTGCTTATATTTGTTGTTATGATGAAGAATCTAATTGTGAAGTTCATCTCTTGAGCCTTTGGGATCTCTCTTTTCCTATTGTCATGGCTTGTTTCAAACTGTGATGAATCCTCCCACACATCACAATGTGTAAGTGAAATAATGATAAAAGGCAGTAATGATAAATTTGGCCCATGAGATTTAAATTTTTTTTTTATTTTGTTAGTTTTGTAATTCACCATTTCTTCTTAAATCTGCAGAATACTTTTCTCCAATAAAGTTATATGAATGACTCAGATATTTGTATACTTTAGGATCAATCATTAAAACAAATAAATAGTCCAAGTTACACAGGTCAAGTCTTAGGATAGGCTTTATAGGAAGGAAGAGTTGCAGGTTTGTGGTTTTGTAGTCTCCCCAGTAACTCATCCCATACATAGTTTAATATTTGAGATATAAATTATTCATGAACAGTTTTTAGTAATCAGTGAATTAGCCACTTGCAATTAAAAAAAATTGACCTCCTCTTCTTGCATTTAATCTGAGTAAAGTCAGTGTCATTGCTCTGTGATTGGGTCTCATCTATTTTTATCTGTTGTAGCAACTGTTTTGATCCAAAATTTACAAAACCAACCTAGAAACCTTAAAAAAGGTAAGTCATATATACATAGGTACATATATATATATACATATAGCCCTTTACTCCGTACAGAAAGACGATGCAAGCTGTCCAAAAAAAGAGCAAACCTTTAGCCCTGTGTATCGGGTCTGGCTGAGATGCAATTTTTCCCCACAGCAGCCTTCACAGTGCTGTGCTTTGCACTGGTAACTCGAAAAGTTGTAACACAGCAGTGTTTTGGCTACTGCTGAGGAGTGCTCCAGCAGCATCAATGTTGTCCCTCCAAAATTCCAACCCCAATCCGTTACCCCGTTCTGCCAGTAGTCTGGGAGTGGGAAAGGTCTTGGGAGGTGACAGTTTGGACAGCTGAACCAAACTGACCAAAGGGATACTTCATGCAATATGGTGTCTGTTCAGCAATAGAGGCTGATGAGAAGGAGGAGAAGAGGAGGGCATTTGTTATTTATGAAATTTGTCTTCTGGAGCAAGAACTACATGTACTGAAGCCCTTCTTCCCAGCAAGTTGCTGGACATACTTTGCTTTCCAGAAGTAGAGAATAATTTTTGTTTGTTTTCTTTGCTTCTGCATGCTCAACCTCTTCTCTTGCTTGATTAAACTTCCTTTATCTTGACCAAGAAGGGTTGTTTTAGTTCTTATTTTTCTCTGCCTCCCCTGCCAAGGAGGGGAGTGAGAGAGCATCTTGGTGGGCAACTGGCATCCAGCCAAGGTCAACCCACCACACAGCCACCAGAAATATCTAGAAAGCCAGATTACATATACCAAATATTTTGACACCTCTCTTTGGAAAAGTAATGTAATTTTAGAGTGGATGACTCTTCTTTCCCTTTACCAGATAGAGCGTGAAAGAAAACACTGACTTTAGAATGTGAATTCTAAGAATTAAAAGATTTCAAAGAATTAAAAATATTCTTTGAAGATGTTATAAGACAGTAACAATGGCTGATGCCAAATATCATGTTCTCCATTTTGCCAAGACTTCTTTGCTTCAGTGCCTCACTTTTTTTCATCAGGCACAAACTGCTGACAGAACGTCACTGAAATAGGAAAAGACATCATTTGGAGCAGTTATTAATATAAAAAACAACCATGTCAGAAGAGGGTTAGACATCCAAATGGACAATTTCAACAAGACACAATTAGAGTTGCATTATTTCCCTCCCTGGAGCTTAGAAAGAGGATAACTTTGCCTTATGTTTACCTTTTTTCAATTTGTCATTGAAACAGTAAACATTTTTTTTTTAAAGCAGCTATACTGTATTATGTACCATAGCTTTGATTTCTTCTTATCTTCATAGTTTCTACACTGTAAATACTTTTTTATTCATGTAGATTAAATTGTAGAAAAGATATTAGTAACAAAAGGTCCTATGTTACCTTCTGTATTAGGTGGGGGTGGGAGCTAGTGGATAGAGATGAGGACTGTGCACTGAGATGTTGAAGGTATTGTTTAGAGAGATAGAAGAAGAGAAAGACAATTTGAAATGAAAAAAAAAACTTAAGAGGACAAGATTTCATAGAGAAAGGATGGCAGGTTATGTGAAAACCTGTTGAGATGTCACAGGGAAATGTAAGAAGATTCAGACCCTGGAATTTGGGTAGACAAAGAAATGAACTACCTTTAAGAGAAGTTTCAGTTAAGTTTCAGTGGAGTACAGACTGAAAATCTGATTTAATAGGTTCAAGAAGTAGGCTACAAGAAATTAATTCAGCAGGAAATTGTAGATGATGTAGACAGATAGAAATTCAATAAGCTCGGCAAGAGAGGGAAAAGCAGGCTGGATCCTAATGGCAGAAGTATGTATGAAGAAGCATGGGCATACTAAGGCTAAAAGAAACTTCTGCCCATATATTTCATTACAATTACCATAAAACAGTGCAATAGATTCTAGTAAGAACTGATTATGCTCCTGTCAAAATTCTCATTGTGGGACTCATTTATGCCCTGGCCTCTCCCTTAAAATTTGTCTGCTTGAAATTCTGAAAAAAAACTATCTTAATTTTCTACTAAGTTTGTTAATTAAGACAATTATAAAGTTTGATCTTATAGCTGGATGAAATAATTTTTTCCCATCTATAGTAATTAATTCTTAAAATGTTGGGAAAATATTTTGTAAATTTTTATTATTTTTTACTAAAGTTATAAGGCAAAACTTTTCCCCCCAGTCATCATTTTAAAGTGGTAAGTAACATGGGAATTAATGTATTTTAAAGATAAAATGAAATTCAAATAAACAACAGCATAAAATATTCATCTTGTTATTCTCAAGCATACACATCTCAGTTATTAAAAAGAGACCATTTCTATTAATATTCTTGAAACCATGCATTGCCTAAGCTGGCCCTGATGTGCTGGAATGGGAATGTATATGATGGCTACCACTGGATGATTTTGAGCGCCTTACTGGGGAGAAAAAATATATTTTTGGCCAGCAACAGTCCAGCTAGATCCACCTGGACAGTGTGCTCACTTTCAAGCCTGACAAAGTGCCATATTAGGTTTTGTGCGTCCATCCAGCTTAAAACTAGAATCTGGGAGCTTATGCTCTGTGTTTATAAGATAGTGAGCCAGCAGTCAAGATAAGAATTCACATTGTATGTGCCACAATGTGCTGTGTCAGTGCTAAAAGTCCTGAGCCAGTGCATCTAATTACTTTGTGTTTGTGCAAAAGTCAGTCACAGAAGTGAAACCTGTGCAGACAACCTGCTCCCCACTTAGCTCAGTCTTATAAATGACACTACCAGCTTTTCTTCCAGAGATTTTCCAGTCCTCTGGTGTTTCTTTTTGGTCTGCCTTTGTTATTTTTTCTCTAATCGACATATCCAAAGCAGAGCCTAAGAATGCAAAGATTTTCCACTTCCAAAATGTCTCCATGGACAGACACATATAGCATCTACTGATGGATGACAGCTTATTGTTCATTCTCATTATAGTAAAGCGTAAATCTACTGACTGTGACTAGGAAAATTGGGAGCTTGTTTCCCCTATAGACTTTCTCAACTATCTTCTGGAGGCACAGTGTCCCCCCAACCATCATGTTTCACTAGCAATCTCTGAAAATGCAAAACAAACAAATAATCCTAATGCATGTGGCACATAAGTGGTAGGAGGGATATGTTTTAATGTAAATTGAGCTAAAAGTTCTCAGGCTCAACTGCCTGAAGTGTTCAGGAGTTAGCTGATGGTGTATAATAGCTGCTCAGCCTTTTTCTTGCTTCTTGGTGCAGACAGCATTGATTGGCTGGGCTGATTATAGCCCTGCGCATCAAAGAGGTGCAAGTTGTTCTTAACGCTAGAAAATCGGCTCTTGCATGTACAGGCTTAATGCATGATAAGCTATATGGTGTAGGCATAAATTTTGTGTGCTTGAAATTGAAGTGAACTTTGCTTGTATCCATGTAGATATGGCCAGTAGCTGTTAGAGTCTGTTGCAGCTCATATTTATTGCTTGTAGTTAAAGTAAAAATCAGTGCCATGTGATTTTATTCAATTCAGGGAAAAAAAACCTAATTGTCCTTCTGCCAAAGTTTAAGTGCTACATTTTTTCATTAGAATTTAACAAATGTTCATCTTAAAATAGACTGACAATGGGTCAAACTGTTCCACTTTATCTGTTATGAACTTAAAATTTATCAAAGCTAGTACTTGCTCTTCCCAAAGCAATTTGTATTTTCACTCCTGGATTTAACTATCAAATTCTCCTTTGCAACTACTATTTAATAGCCACAACATCCTGAAACATTTGAAAAAGATCACTGCAACAATCTTCCTCTTTCACCTGCCTCACACAACATGTTATGTAGATGTTTTAGGGCATTAATATTGTTTATAAGTCTTTAACTCTATTGCAGAATATAGTATTTTAGGGAATATTCTTGAAGAAGATAGCTGCTACCTTGTCCAAGTTTTGCTATCCCTCTTTATCTTAGCTGGCCGTGACCATTCCATGAATGTGCGTGATTCAAAGCCAGTTTGGAGTGTAAGCTAAATCTTCCTTCTCCCTTTAGATTTGTATTCCACTTCATCATTTGCAGACCCACATCTTGAATAGGGACTTTTCTTGCTGTCGTAATATAACTAATGGTAATCTTGAGGAGGTAGGTGTGATCCAGTATGAGAAAGGGTATCTTAATCTTGCCCTCTCGTGGTAAAGTACATTAAATCCAGGATTTAAAAAGTAGACTAAGCATTGATGGGATTAAATGTATTACATATCTTTATGGAAGACACATTTATTCTTTAGTGTTAAGTGCTAAGTCCCGTGTTGAACTAAATCCAAAAATGAGACGTAGATTCTGGCATATCTTAAAATGTCGAACCAGATCTCTTGGTTTTTGCTTTGATGTGGCAATATTCTTTTAGGGCCTGAACAACATCTTGGGTAGAGGTGAAAATGTAACACAGACCCTTTTAATTTCATGGTGTTATTTATAACAATTATCTAAATCAAATTAGAAGTAAATGGCTACTAATCTTTGTGTGTATGTGTATGTGTGCCCAACAATTCCTAAATGCCACTAGGAAATGAGAGTTATTTTGATATTAAAATGATTACTACCATTTTTTTAATAAACTGATGCGACTTTAGAAGTCTGTCCCTGATATCTTTCATGATTTAGACATCACACAAGCTGTAATTGTGCTATTAAAGGAAAGAGAGCTAATCTTTTTGCATTTGAAGTAAGCCCTCATCATCAGACCCGACAAAGCCAGACAGATCAAAAAAGAGTAAAAAAGAGCATTTAAGGAAATTAGTACAAGTGTCAGTTAAAAGGTAAAAATTAATGCACTTATTATTGAAATACAGTTGAAACCTGCGTTCTTTTCATTTCTTTGATATTGCTAAAGCATAAAACATTCAATTAACTTTCCATTGTGTTTGCGAGGTAGCAGGGAAAGGCAAACCATTGTCAGTGAAGTGTTAGGTGTGTAGGTGGTGTGTGCAAGGCAAAAATGATTAGATACGAGAGGAGGGTAGAGCAAAGGCTTTTAGTTTGCAGTCGACAAAGACAGTGAACTCCTCTAGTGTGTTCCAGAACAATGTTCTTGCGTGTATACTTCTTTTCCTAAAGATACAGTGCTGAGCCTCTGAGAAGGTAGCATGCATTCCTTTCATCCTCACTGGGGAGTATTTCTTTTCCTGATTATTATTATCTACATCATTAAAACCTGCATGGTTTTGCACCTCTTTCCTAATAAAAAGTGAATACAGATAAATTGATAGTATTTTGGACCATTGAATAATAATACTTTGCAATATAAGTGAAATAGATACATTTAATTCATACTTACCCTCAGCCATAAATATGAATTCCCATGGCTGTATTCTTTTATTCTTTGAAAGCTGTTACTAAGAGTGTTGATTTGTAAAAACTGATTTAAGATGTTTCAAAATATATCCTTGATTTACAGCTGTTATATGTTGGCAACACTGAAGCTGCAAATAATTTGTAGTAAGTAGTAGTTTTTCCTATCCTTTGTTCTGTTTAAAGTGAAAGCAGCTTTTTTTTTTTTTCTCTCTTTTTTTAATGAGAGCACTGGAATGATGTAAAATGTATAGGTGTAAAATTAAAAAAAAAATCATCTAAACCAGGAATCTCTCTGAACCCATTCAGCTGGCTTGTTAACAAAACCTTCCTAATATATTGATGGAGATGTTTTCTCTCCCCTTCCACAATCCCTATATTTTATATGGATTTCAGTAATATTAAGACTATGCCGTAATATTCAATATGCTTTAATTAAAAGAAGTATTTGCTAATTGGCATAAAATATATGTGTGATTATTTTTCCATGTATTTATGATTTTTCAATAAGAGAACAGCTGCTAAATATTTTCTTACATGCTGATTCCACTTAATCAGCATTCTTCTTAATGGAAGCAGGAAAAGTTAGGAATTGTGTTTTACAAATGTGTTCCATGAAAACATCAGCATGATGACAAAGTCATGCCCTTTGGGGTACAAATGAGCAGATTTACCACAAAACATTTCTATATAGATAGGAGATAAATCTTAGTTTAAAAATCCCTTGCAATATTGAGCACCTTCTGAGCCAAATGTGTACTAGCACTTAAAGAAAATATTACCAGTTTTAACACCCAAACTCACTCGATGTTTTGATTACTATTCCTATTAATATGCACATGATAGAAGTTAATGCCACACTGACAGATTTAATGCTTTGTAAATGTGCTGAATTAAACTAGAAAGGTAAAAGCAGCCATTACCCTAAGACCTAAAAGAGAGACACTAATCAGCTGGCTTTTTTTCTCCTATCCTTTTTACAGATGGCTGGGAATACAGGTTTTATTTAAAATGCAAGGCTGGAAAAAGCTTAGCCACAGGAAAAAGAAAAGGTCTTGACCCTTAGATATTGATCCCGTTCTATTGATTACAAGAGATGGGGGTTGGAGGGACTTTTAAAAAATGTAATCCTAAAAAAGCCACAAAGCAGATTTGGGTAAAAACCAGACTGAGCTTTGTTATTTACAGGAATAAAGAGTTCTAGAATAAAAGATAAAGTGGGTGGCAATCAGGGCACACGTGGACTCCAGAGCGGATGTTCAGGCCTCACAGACTCAGAAGCCAAAAGACCTTGCCTTCCCTGGCAGGAGTGTTCTGTCAGTAGAGTATGCTGTCCATGGAAGCTGGGATCTCTGGCAAGGTCGGGATCTACATTTGCTGGTAAATTCCCTGCTATGGGCGCTAAAGCATCCTTCCTCTGCAGACAAGCTGAACAAGAGATCAAGAAGAAAAAGAGCCCCCAGCCTGTGGCCCAGACTGTGGCCTTTTCAGAAGAAAAGGTAACAAAGTTGTATCCTTGTCTCTTGTATTAAACTTTGGGAGTCAAGTGGAAAACTGGAAGTTTCAGGAGCAAACAGAAAGGAAGACTATTTAGTGTATTATTATCCAAAAGAGGCTTTTAAAAGGCTCTCAAAATCCTAGGGCAAGTAAGCCTATGTAGCACAACTTCTCCGAGAAGCATTAAATCTACATGAATCCTGAAGTGCCTGATTTACTTGAGCAAAAGGCTCCATAATTCTTATTGTCAAAGAACTGAAGCATTTCTGTAGATTAGTGGGAGGAAGAACTGCTCCCTTGCAATGTGCCAAAGCCACAAAGAATTCTCTATAGATACGTTGACAAATGGAAACATAAAATAAACACAGAAAAATGTGTAATCCCAGGCAGCAATATATATTTTAACCTAAACTACTGCTCTACTCTCGGTGTATCTACTTAGCTTTTCCACATTGCATAGCTCAGGCTGCTGAGAGGGCTTTACCCAAGCTTTTGCTAAGAGAGCACAAACTGTGCCAAATAGTTTCTCTGCATAAGTTTCTTATAGACCTGTGGAATTCTGCAGGAAGATTCTCTTAAATATATTTAAATTACACAATATTTGTTGAAGGACTTCTAATCAACAAATTCTGACCTGCAAAATGGGCAGATGTTCTAGGACCCATCTGGTGACATGGTGTTCTCTCCTGCTGCATATAATACTCCCATTATCTTTTGTGATAATTCCCTGCAGGTATGTTCTCTGCACAAACAAGCTTCTATCACCAACATTGCTGTTATGTGCCGTTTGATCTGTCCAGAGACGAGGTCACAAAGCGTGCACAGTTGGGAAAACAAGGGTCAAATACTCTCTTCAGGTGAGATAGAGCTAAAAATTTTGCTTATAAAATTTGTTGCAGATTTAGCAATCTGTAATAACTTTTAGAAGCAATCATGAATTTGGACAGTCAGTATTTTGATGTGACAGCCACACAGGAAATGGGCATATGTGACCTGGAGCACCATGGTGTTTTGCATGGGGTGATTGAATACTGTTAAAAAATAGGGTATCTTAGTGTCAGTAGGTAACATGGTGTATGTAACATTGCTGTGTTGCTGATTGTGACCAGCTGTCTCAGATCTCTCTCCACACCATTCCAATGTGCCACATAGAAAAAATACCTGAGAATTTCATGCTAAGTAGTCTGTTCTCATTACAGTGTGCCTTCACCATGGCTCTCATTTAATTTTTACTGTCTAAAGACAACTCTGGATAATATGTTCCCACGTAGGTATTTGGTTAGGAAGAGATCCTGAATTTTAAAAGCCACATCTCTTTCCAAATTATTTTCTTCTAGACTTTTTATTAGTTGCAGTATCATCTGCTAATTCTTGTATCAGTAGCCCACTTCTCAGTGCAGTTTTAGTGCTAACAAACAAGCAAAAAAAAATTATTGCTATAGAATCAAAGATGAAATCAAATTATTTAAAGATTATCTTTTTAATCAACATTTACTTCTGCCTGGTTTCTTCCCCATCAAAAGAAATCTATGAAATTTTAAAAGACTCGAAATTTCCTTTACATAACAGCTAAAAAATAGGTCTTTTTTTGTGTGCTCCTATAAAATTAGAACATCCAGGACAGTTGATTTCATCAATAATAAACCCCCTTTGCAGCAGTTAGTGACAAAAAGTGTTTCTCAAGGGAAGTAAATATTTACTTACATATTATAAACTTCCTCAGTGCTCTTTATGAAACTCAGCAACTCATGCAACCTAAAGTGGCAAATTAGACAATGCACTGCATAATAACAGATATTAATATTTTTCTTCTACCTGTCTTTTTAAGATCTAAGATGAGAAAAGTTTAAAAGTCATAATGTGAATTCAGGAGCTCCAGAATTGGTTTGGGCTTTACTTGCTTGTTGAGTTTTGGCTGCCTTGTCTTACCCATGTGCAGCCTGGTCTCTGTATCATAGCTGCGAAGCACATTTGCTTCAGACGTAAAACACCCCAGTCCAAAACTGTGAAGAAACTCTCCTGCCTAAGGCATCACCCTGAAGTCAGACTGGCTGAGCTGAGGGGCTGTGAAGGGACAGCTCAGGCAGCTCACACCTGGCTGGAATCATTTCCTTGCTTCAGAAGGGCATCATAGATATACAATCCATTAAAGGCAGCAAGGTGCTTAGACATTACACCTATCCTTGAACAGAGAAAGGAGTAGGAAGTAGGGAAATGAAAGGCTGCTGTGACAGCAGCCAAGGCTCACAAGGTATTGTTGTTAACATCAATGGCTGGGAATTAGAGGGGGCCCTCCAGCCTAGCTGTATGTCACAAGGCAGAGTGGAGTTTTTAAGGGAACCATTTCATCTTCAGAGACAATTTACGGGCCTTCTGCTGCCAGGCCCTCTTTCCGTAATCTCCCCTGAAGCCTGGCCCTGGCCATGGGTGTGTCCTCGCAGCTGTGAGCGCCAGGTGTGGATGGCAGTGCCGGGGCTCAGATGCAGTGGCAGGGAGCCCCTCTGCCCTGTCAGCACTCGAGGTCACCTGTGTCCTCCCTCCCTTTTTAAATTTATTTATCTTTTTAGTCGTGTGAGGCTGAGGTACTTCCATGTGCTCTGGATACACACAAGTTTTCAGACCTCTGCCTCAGCAAAGTTCCAGTGCAGACATCTGGGCTTCTGTGACTGAACCCTGGAAGAAAGAATCTGCATTTAAAAATCAGTAAATTAATGCCTGCAAAGATGCTGTATAAATCTATACCTAATAAATACAGTAGAAAGCTATTAGTTTAACCATCTAGCCTCCCTTATTGCTCTGCCACCCTTATGATAATAATGATGAGTGGAGTGGCAAGAGAAATTGAGCCATTTTGCCTACTGAAATGCACTGGAGGAGCTGATACTTCTGTAGGAATGGGAAGAAAGAAGGTAACTTTTTCCTGTAAAAAGAAATGGGCAGGGAGTGAAGCTAGCATTTACTGTATGAATATATTATTCTAGCGAGGTTCATTATTTTCTGTTTCTCTAGGCAGGGAAAGAAGTTCTGTTTGGAGGGAGGACCAGTTAATTGGATATGTTTTCTACCTGGAAAAGGGGTAGGGCAAAAGAAATATAAATTCACTATAAAGTCAATATTAGGTAATTTTAAAAAAAAAATAAGTGATAAAATTGAAGACAGAGAAACAAAGGAGATACTGAAGGAGAACTTACGTTTGGAGGGTTAATTCATAGAAAAGACAAAATGATACGCATGGAAGGTAAGTTCTGCAAAAGGACGGCGTTTCTGAGCTTTTTTTCTCTCCAAATACATTCAGTGCTACACACCAGAAGTGTAAACACCAAAAGAAGAGGTACATAAAACACTATGATTTTATTAGATAGTTCTCTGCTAAAAAAAGAGTACAAGTAACCCCAACATTACAGTGACAACAGGATGTGCCTTTTGATTCTGTTGTTGTTGTTTGAGGGTACTGGCCTAAGATTTCATATCATAGCCTTGGGCCTCTCACGTCACTTACCTGTGAGGGCTGGAAATTCAAGTTCCAGGTATCCATGTATTTACAGGTATGCAGGTGCGTCTGTGCAAAGGCAGACACTCATATGCATCATATCGTGGAATCACTGTGGTCATCCCATGTCCAGGAGTTGTGGATTTGTTACAGTATTTCAGAATGTATATTTTCAATATTTAAGTGTCACCCAGAAGCTGTTCTATGTTTTCTGTTCACCCATCCTGCCCAGCCTTACAGACACACTAATTTATGTCCTGATCCATGCTCTGGGAATTAGTGTCATGGCACTGAATAAGATTGTAAAGAAGTAATTTTTTTTTTTTTTAACCTCTGTATGTTCAAGGTACTTATCTTGTTGCATGAATATGGATGATAGTTTCCTATGAATATGGAAAAGACTAGGGAGGGATGGGTCAGTGTTTAACTGCTCTTAACCTTTCCACCAAACTGACCTTACCAGAATATGATGCATAGGAGGGGTCGGTCATAGCTGATTTTCTGTAGAATGCCATTAGTAATTTTTTGCCACAGATGTTTGCCCTAAAGCCTTGTTTGCCACCTATATAATTATTAGAAGACTCTTATCATTGTATTTGAAATTCTAAGTTGACACTTATGTCATAGTACTATGGCACAGTATTATGTTTAATTTCTCTTTTGTTAGTCTCATTTAATGTACTGAAGAATTATGCTCAAAAGAAGATCCCACACACTTCTTTTCCTTACTGTTAGCAGCTCTGTATTCCTCTCCTACCTGTTAAAAACATCAATTTAATAAAAAAAAGGAAGAAAAAAGATATGTATAGGTTTGCTTGCTCAAAATATAAAGTGTGTAAACACCTCATTTCATGTGTTTTCTGAAGGAAGTAATAAGACGTTGATATTTCCCTGATAGGTAAAACTAATAACCCCGTGGTATTACAGGATGATGATGCCAGATTAATTGTGATTTTGTGCACTATGTCAATCCGAGCTGTTTGGCACAAATTATGTTCACTTGATCCCTGTACAGAGCAAACTGTAATTGAAAGATTATCTTCCTCCTCCACCCTGGCAGACTTGCTTGGGTGTTTTCTGCAGTGCTCCCTTTTATCCCAGAACTCATGGGTGAGGTTCCTTTGGATGAAGACTCACAGGAAGGTGTTAAATAGCAGATGACTGGGCTTACCTGAATGGAAAATCCTTATGCAGCCATGAACTGGTTATCTGTGAACAGGGTCACACAGTGGGGAACTGGAATAGGAAGATCCTTTGGGCTCTTCAGGTGATGTTTAGGCCTCCATATGGTTGTACCTATATGTTGTGAAGTCTTGAAAATTCATGTCAGCATTCAGTGCCCATGGGGAGGATGGTTTGTGTTGCTTTCCTGTAACACTGTAGACCTGAAAATGTATCATGTTCCTGGATTTATTATTATTATTATTATTATTATTATTATTATTTTCACGGTTTCTAGTGGAGTTTTTGGAAGCAGAGGTATGTAACATGAAGTCACAAAGAAGCAACACTATTCAGCCACTATATAAGGGGTGGGAATGAGCTTTTTCTTATTAGTTACTTTGTACTTAACTACAACTTTTGGAACAGTTGAAAACTTTCATCCACTTGCTGCAGATTGCTATCTTGATTATCTGTTCCAATTTGAAATAGTGTTATTGTGGCAAAAATCCTGGTTCACCCCTGTTCTTCATCTGTAATTCTCTAAACACTTAAGTTTTGCAACAAATTTGTCAACCTCTAGATATTTTGCACTCTTTTCAGTAACTGAAAACTGATGTACCACGAACATAAGCTAGTTTTCCAGAGAAGATGAGTGAGCACAGAAAGTTCTGATTGGTTTATTGGGCCCATGTGGTTAAGGTGTGCCAGTTTCTGTAGCCAAAGCAATGAAAAGGAGTGGTTAGCTGCAGATGTGTGTCTCTGCTTTCTAGCCTAATAGATGTGGTTTCCAGTTGTATTAAAGTAGCAGAATTTTATGAAAGTCTGGATTGGAACTGAAATTTGCAGATTTAGATCTACAGCAGGAATTTGTTTGCCTGTAAGCATCTATAAATATAGTGGACATAAATGGATACTTTTGGTAGCAGTGTCTTTGAAGCTGAGCCCACATATTAAAATAGTCGAGTTTTTGCAGGTTAAACTTAAGTATGGTTATATTACTATTTGCAGTAGTAGTAAGGTACTTTGCTCATCATTGTTACTTTTATTTATGCTGTGCATTTCCAAGATAATTCAATTAAGATAATTTTGTCATTGTGTTAATTACTGTGGATATGTATTGCGTAATACAGAATCTCTTTTGAGTAAATTAAGTCCACACTGCTGAGACTACCCTCTCGTATTCCACTCAAAGGCTCTCAGTTACTACACGGTATGCAGAGTAGACATATCCACAGTTGCTATCCTGCAGAGTTTATAGTTTAAACATGCAAAACAGGTGAAGAGTAGGGAGTTTCCCATGATCTAAAATCAGTCAGGGATGATGTGCACAGGCTGCAGGATCTAGGCACTGCTCCATCCATATTTCTGTCCCTTTGGAAGAGCGGTCTAACACAGATTAAGATACTTACTCACACTTGCACAAAAAGGATTTTTTTTGTTTTTTTAAATTATTATTGTAAAGTAAATGTCAGCTATTCCATCTGCCCCTCAAAATAACCATCATTAATTAGCTGATTTATTTTAGACGTTGCAGCAGAGGTGGATTTTTAAGGATAGATTTCAAAGAAGCGAGGACAATCGCCTGACAGCTCAGTTCAGGGAGGGCACTCCATGTGTGAGGGGCAGGGTGGAGCTGTGTGTGAGAGAAGCTGACAAACAGCAGAGAAGATTGTTATTGTTGGTGGATTTGAAGGAAGAGTGTGTATATATGTGTGTTGTGTGTGTGAAAAAGAGAAAGAGAAATGCAATTAGAGACAAGAACAGACAAATAAAGAAGGGTGGAGTTTTGAAGAGCCTTGAAGCTGAGGACAAGAAGCATGAACTTGCTGTTTTGAAACCAGAAGGGATTGAAAGGGGGATGAGTGATGTGGTCAGAACACACAAGGACTTTAACCCTCAAGGGGAAAAAAAATAAAATTAATGGTGGGCTATTTCTTGATAAGCTCAGAAAGCACAAATTGACAGAACAACCTCTGCTTCCAAAACCTTTTAGAAGCTGAACAAATTTTGAGGCAGAAAAGAGAAGAGAGATGGCATCCAAAATAGCACATTAAAAAAAAAAAAATCTGAGCAAGGGCATTTGCAGTGCTAAAGCAGAATGTTAATTGAAATCCTACTGTGCCAACAGGAACATTGGAAAGAGACCAGTCAGGATTAGACTAATTAAGATGTCTTTAAAAGAAAGGGGAAAAAAAAATCTACTGGAAAACTGAACAGGTTGGATTGTATTAAAGAGGAATTTACCAAATATACAGAGAATCCTTAAAGAATTTATAAAGTGTGTCCATCTTGCAAAACATGAATTGAAGTAGACTGGACTGTTGATACAGTTAAAGAAAAGCTGTCTTCTGAGTATCTTCGAAAGCTTATGGCTGGGAATGTGCTCCAGCACATTAGCTCCTTGTCCCCTATATTTTTGAGGAGAGATGCCAATAGCTGCTTTAAAGAAGTTGATGGCTTCTGTATAACTCATCGTAGTGGTTTTCTCTAACATAAAATACTTAAGATTCAGCGCCCCTCTTCCTTGTCATCACTTGCTCCCATTTGGCTTTGTGTGCCCGACTGTGGAAAGAGGCAAAGGGAGGTTTGTTCTTGAGCTGGAAAATGGAATTTCTGTTTTTTTTTACTAAGGTAAGGATATTGTTTAACGTGATCTTGTCACAACTGTGATAGGGAGTAGATGTCCTTCTTTTTGAGCTATCACTACACAGTGCTGTCAGGCAGCACAAAAGTGCTTGTGTGGCACTAGAACATGAGCATAAAGATGGAGATAGTGTTTGAACTTGCCTTTGCTAGAACCAGAATAAGGTACAGATTTTATTCTGAGACCACTGGTAGAAGCAGAGTTTGCCAGGCAGCTTCCACAACTGGAACTGATGACCCACATCCAAGCCTCGTACAGCCTTGGGAAGATATCCATTGCTCCTGGCATTACAGAGTGATAATGGCATTTGACAGAAGAAACCATGAATATTTTAATCCTTTAAAAGGAGTAAGGAGTATGTCTAGTGTTGAGTCAAGCTGTTTGAATTATTCAGTGTGAATAAGTGAGCCAATTTATTGGACCTTTTCCTTGTTCACAGATCACTCATAACCTCATCTTTCTTTCCATGGCCAGAGTTGCTTTTCTCAAGTTTTCTGCAAATAGTTTATACAAATGTCAGCCAATGGAACTTGTGATCTCTTTCCTTCAACCACTATTAGCTGTTAGCTTTGCATAATTTTCCAAATTATTGCTTTTCAATATTTGGATGGTAGGAATTTTGAAGTGGGGGAAAAAATGAAATAGTGAATCTTGACTAAATATGTAACTGTGCAAACATTGTTCCATACAAAATTTCAAATATGTCTAATTGTGCAAAAAGCAGACATTAGCTACATAATTAGAAGAGCAAATAAGCTCCTAACTGACAGGTGGATTTTAATGGGGTTTGAATTGTGTAATAGCCCCAACAGGAACCTTCTCAGGACTGAGGGTCCCATGTTGGCCAGAACCACATGTGCTTAGCCCTGAAAATATCTCAGCTATCCAGGAAAGCATGGTGTCTACACTTAATGTGTTCAGTAATAATTTTAAAACCTGTCTGTGTATTTTATTGGAGCCGAACAGTTGCAGATTTGATGAAGAGTGAATATAAATGGTACTAATATGGTTAAATCAAAGAGAACTCTGAAGAGCGTTTCAGAGTCTTGATTTTATACTATGGAACTGTTGTGAGTTTTGTACTGGTGTATTTATTTATTTACCAAAGCCAGAGTCTTTCTACAAAAGTACTCTCAGTAATGATATTCTTGGGAGGTCTGCAGCTTGTCTCACATTTGTACATATGTGAGGTCAATCCAAACAAGTAAGTGAATGTAAAATCTGCGTATTGATAAAGTACCTTTCTTAAAATCTGATATGAAACTACACAAAGTAGGAAAGCCAGAATCTTTCTAGAAAATAGCACAGAGAGTAAATCCCATTCTAAGCCATTTATCTAAGTAAAATGGAGTGTACAAGGTACTAAACTAGCCTGACAACCTGTATTTAGTGTAATGATTTATTTGCTCTTTGGCAAGCTCTAACCATTTACTATTAACTATTGCAGAGGAAAGGTAAGGTTATTATTACCTCATAAAGTAAATAGTGATACTTAACAAAACAGAACATCTGCCCCACTTATTAAAATATTTTGACAGATTTAAATTGGTTAACATTTAATCTCATTTGTAATTATGGGAAGCAATACTATGTGTTCTGAAGACACAAAAATAAATAAATTTTTGTGATTAGGAAACTTGTTGCACTCCAACAATAATTTTTTTTCTCAGGGTTCTTTTCTTAATCTGAAAATAATGTAGATATTACTTTGGCATTCTTGTAAATACTGAAGCTACTTGGAATTAAGCCTACTAGTTTTAGATAGCTTGAAAACCCAACCCTTATTTAGTTAACTGGCATATAGAAAAGGGAAATATAAAAACAGTTTTCTGTGCTTAGCAAGATAAGTTGATGTATGGGAATCTAAGGGGATAGGCCACAGTGTTTTCATGTTTTGAGAATAGAATCTAAGTGCTTAAGTATCAGATATTTTAAGATTATTGGATTTTCAAAGAGAGCCTGAAATCCTTCTATTTTAATGTTTTAAGGGCTGAGGACAAAAACCGTATGCTAACCCAGTAAAAGAAAATCATTAGTTGTCTTCCAGATCTGTTATTTGGTCCAGTCCACTACATGGCCTCATGACCACAAGTGGGTTGTCCCAGAATGGGAGGCAGGAGCAGGCAGACAGGAATAGCCAGACCTTCCCTGTCTGTGATTCTTTTGATTCACACTTGATTGAAAAGTGTCTGTGACTATGACTTAAGATGGTAAATCCAGAAACTTGAGCTAGGCTGTGCTTTTGTAACTTAGGATAATGTACCTCTCTGGCAAACAACTCACTGCTCTGCCACCTTTCACTCACTTTTTCCACCTTTCTTTCTCCAAGCTAAATATTTTTCTTTTCTGTGTAGGGAAGTTTTTAGCAGTCAGGTATTTTTTTTCCCTCTTAATATGTTTGCACAATATTCAGCATAGCAAGGTCTGTTTCTTAGCTGAAGGTTATCAGTGTGGGACACAGACCCAAAAAATTTTAGATGCGATTTGCTGGAAGGGGAACTAGTCTGGTTTGCACCAGCTTCATCATTACGTGTGGCAGAATGTCCGAAATCTCTCTGCTCGTCAACTTTGTTTAGTATAGCACTTTTCCTACAACGTGTCAAAAGCATTTTAAAGAACAATAGCTACTGAGTTGAATAATCAATTATAGATAATAATACAGTACAGCACAGATAGCACAAAGTGTATAATTATAGTATTTGATTTGGTTCTGTTAGAAGTCAGTGGCAATTTAACATTCACATCATCAGGGGAAGCAGGAAGCCCACTGTGGATAAATGCTCAGCATATGGTTAGTTGTGAAGTCTGTCTCAGCTATTCAAATGTCCTGTAAAATTTCAGCTTCAGCTGGATCTTTTTGTGTTGAATCCTGTCTCGAAGATGATCTAGAGCAGTTTCAGGTAATCGTATTTTATCCTTTTTCAATTTAAGTATTGACTTTCTGACCTCTCTGTGGGCTGTGCCTATATTTAAAATATCATCTAAGGTCTGTCAGTACAACTCGAAATATATTCGGTGGACTTTACCAGTTTTTCTAGAAAAAAATATTCACAAGTAAATTCCAATTTTCTCACAATTTCTTACATTCTTAGAAATTCATGAAAGTGGCTTTTCCTGAGGAGTCCTCCTCACCCTTTTCTTTTAACCTGAAACTTACAACTAATCCTAATATATGGAAATGTAAAATATATGGCTTAGTTGTGACTAGTCATGTGATTTTCATGGCCTTGTTTGTACTTCAGATGGATAAGTGGAGGCCTTTTTACCATCTTTCTGCTGCAAGGAAAGTGTATTTTTTAACTTGTATCTCAGTGAATTGTAGAACATAGAGGCTGAAGAACCACTGTCCCCAAACATTTGAGCTAGTAAATTTTGATTGCACGGCTACTCTGAGAAGACGTCTGGAGACTGTGTATATCTAGGTTTAAATGAATATTCATAGAATTTTATTCATTATTCTCTCCAGACAATTAATACGTTTTCAGAGTGCAATCTGAGAGTCTTTCCCTTCTGTGTGTTCTTTGTGCTGTTCTGGCTTTTTATGTCTATTTTTGTATTCCATGTATATTTTTGTAGTCTATCTTGATTTAGTTTACATGTCCAACTTCTTTCTGTGACCTTTCTGACAAGATCTGGGGACTAAAAACAGTAGGACCAATCATCATAAACAGGCTTAGACCCAGAAATTGTATATACTCCATCTAATTTGTCTTAATCTCCAGATTAGTCCCCCAAGTCATGATTCCATCTTTGCCTGAATGAGGTTTTGAGTATTCCTTTCTTTGTTTTAGCCTGAAGCTAACTCAGAACCCTAAGAGATAGTTTTTTAAAAAATAAAAAACTTTATCTTTTTCATTAATTTAATTTATTCCACATACAGGTTGTGGGTTTGTTTTTTATTTTTAAATCTAGGCATAGCATAAGCATATAAGTGAATATATTGAGTTCTGCGTTCAGCTCTGTGGCCCCCAGCACAAGAAGAAGGTGGTCCTGTTGGAGTGAATCCAGAGGAGGGCCATGAAATCTAAAGCATCTCTGCTGTGAAGACAGGCTGAGAGTAGAAGCTGCTAGGCCAGGAGAAGAAAAGGCTGCAGGGAGAAATTAGTGCACCTTCCAGCGCCCAAAGGAGGTCTACAAGAAAGGTGAAAAGGGGTTTTTACAAGGCTATCTAATTACAATACAAGGGGTAAGGGCTTTGCACTGAGTCTAGATTTAGTTTAGATATCAGGAAAAAAATGTTTACTGTGAATATAGTGAGGCACTGGAACAGGTTACCAGAGAAGCTGTGGATGCCTCATCCCTGGAAGTGTTCAAGGCCAGGCTGGATGGGGCTCTGACCAACTTAGTCTAGCGGAAGGTGTCCCTGACCATGGCAGGGGATTTGGTACTAGTTGTCTAAGCTTCCTTCCAACCTAAATCATCCTATGCATCTATAATATATTCTGTGAACGGCTTAGTTTATTGCTTTGATTTTATTTTGGTTTGTTTCTCTTCTGTGTGAGTTTAAGCTGCTTTCTGTGTGTGAATTTTGAAACTGTATTAAACATCTGTCAAAGACACGTCTCTTCTGCATAAAGTGTATAGGTGTGCTCTTATAATCAAGTTTTAATAGAGAGGTGTATTAAGACCTTATGTTTGGTCAGCCATCTGGGAAGAACAGAATCTGGCCTCTCAGTACAACACATAGAAATTTGGAGCTCTTACTATCTGGATTGTAAGCTTCAGATCTAGCCTTACAGATAATAAAAACTTCAAAACATTAACCCATCCAGCGCTCCTAGGGTTTTACTTAATTTTTTTCCTCCCCTTTTTTTTTTGTTAACCTTTTTTTATTATTTTTTAATATTTTTTTTCTTCAATGCTTTGGTTTTTACAAGAAAAATAGACGTTCCCATCCTAAGTAATTGCCACCCTTCTTTTACAGCCTTACAGCTCCATAAGATGAGCTATTGTGCTAAATAATTAACACATGCCATTCAGAATATTATAAGAATTATATGCAACATCAAGCAGGAACTATACACTGACACAGGACCCTATTTTCCCTGAAGTTGCGCTAAACAGAAATTAGGTATTAGCAACAGGTGCATTTAAAACAAGTTATTAATTGTTAAGGGAAAAAAAAAAGAGAGAGAGAACAGTGTCCTATTCAACGATTAATACAGTAAAGCATTTTAAAATTTGCCATGATTTGCACCATCACCTCTTTGAAAATATCCTTTGTTCATTTGCATACACAAACATTAATCCTGTGCTTGAACACAAAAATGCATTTACATAAAAACTACATTGTGATTTATAATTTATTAAGTAATTGTGGCTGAGATGTTATTGGAAACAAAGAAAACAACTATATTTAAATGCCAGGCTCCAAGGGAATATAATATATAGATTTTTTTTAATAAGGAAGACAAAATATTTTCTTTCTAGCATGTCACTAATTAATACAGATTTTCTTTTTGATATATTTATTTTTAATGGAATTTTGTGTTTTGAGATGAGCTGTACTACAGTATACTGGAGGCCCTGGAGATTATATTCTTTGCTTAAATAGTGGGTAAAAGATATTGCAAAATATAACCTTACATTGCCCAGCTAACTTGCTAGGTCAAACTTATTAAAAGATTTCTGCAAGGTGTACCTTTCTTGTGGATTCCAGCTGAAGATGGGCACTGAGCCATACAGATTGAGGTAATTTTGGCATTTGGAAACAGAAGTCAGTGCACTGGGGGAAACTAAGGTGATTGGAAAGGTCTCCGATGAATTCAAGCAGCAGATGAACAGAGAGATTTTGCGTTTCAGTTTTAGGATGATATGATTAAGTACCAATTTTATGGCACTGGAAATATTGGTAGAGTATTTTAAAAGAAATTTAGCTTTTTTTATTTGTCCAGATCCTCTAGCCATTCCTGCCTGTACAGAGCATAGGACTTGGCTACATCAGTTTCAGCTGCATCCTGGGATCTCCAGTACATCCTTGCAGCAGAAATGCACCTCCAAGTTTCCCTTGGCATTCCAAGCACAAGTTATTACTGTGAGGTGAGGAATGGCTTCAAAATGTCTCAAGGAAAGACCCTAGGCCTTATTTACTTTGAAGTCATTCCTTGTGTTCTTCTCCCTCCTTAGCAGCCTCGAGCTTCAATTTGTATCTAATGCCGGGTTATTCCATAGACTCCCTCTTGCTCCTCCAGTCGGCTTAGCATTTGTTCAATCTGTGTTTGAATTGACTGTATTTGCATTGTCCTGCAGGCTGCGAGGCATATGGTCCATTGAGAACGCAGGAGGGAGAGTCCTGGAGCCAGCTTTGTGTTCAGAGCCACTTCAAAGCTTTTCAATTCTGTAGGCAAAATTTAAAGGGATAAGGAACTGTAGTCCCAGTTGGATTTTTCTTTTGTCGGGAGAAGTAACAGTAAGACAGGGAGGAGAACGCTGGACAATCATGCTTGCTGCTTCTGGAAGGAGGGGAGGACACGTAGGGGGTGGCTGATCTCAGCAGCAGCCTTTTCTCTCCCCCTGCGCTACAGAACCTGACTTTTACACATTTTGAGCCAGTCCTCAGAGTTAACTGGCATGGATTTCAGGGATCTGGTTAAAGAAAAAAAAAAAAAAGCAGTCACCGTCAGTATCCTCTGTGGTCATAAATGTTTCTGGCAGTCACTCGTAAAGACAAGCTTGACCCCAGGGCTGAAATGGTTGAGCATGTGCAAAATGCAGTTGCTCTAAAGGCTTAGTAAGTGACCAAGAGTGGAAAAATTTCTGCAGTGGAACCATAAGTTTCAGCAGTGACCAGACAAAGCCCCTGCCCTGAATGATTCACTAAGTGAAGCAGATGGCAAATAAAGAAAATTTCAACCCAAATGACTAAAGTTTGGCAAGATTTATGACCAGTTTTGTATGATGGCTTTCCTTAAATCGTAAGTTTCACCTCTGATTGTGGCTAAAGGTGGTCTCTGAACTCGGAACTTTATGCATGTCACAGGCTGTGAACCAGGGTATGATCTGCATCCTCAGCAGCAAAGTGTGGGTGCCTAAGTTCCATGGTGGATCAAACACATTATTCTTTAAATTATCCTGCTGAACTATTACGATAGAAATGACATTTCAATAGTCCTATGTGTTTGGTGAAGTGAATATTACTTTATAATTTTCTTTTGATAACACCTTTCTAGGCCTTCCAGAAAGCTGAAATTTGTTTATTAGAAGTTCATTTTGGGCATATGTTCTGTATAAATTTCTTTGGGGGCTGGGAGGAAACTGTGTAGAAGGCAAATGAAACTACATTACAATTTGTGGTTTGCTGCTCTTACAACATCTCAAGCCCACGAAATTTCAGATGGATTTATTGATACTTTGAAAAATATGTAAAAATAAATAATCAGCTGTCACTCTCCATATATGTGCTCTGTTTTCTTTAACATTCTTATGTCAGATTCTATAAACTCCAGCAAGACATTCTGTATGCTATGTACAGCTTGGCAGCTCTAATGACACACATTAAGACTTTTGGCAAAAAATGTTTGGAAGGCCGTGATATAACAAATCCTTTGGATTTTTTTGAATAAAGTAGTTCAAGGTGGCAAATTCCATGGAAAACATTTTCCAGAAGGCTGGGCAAGCAGCTGCAGGCCATCCTATTCCTGCTCCGTATAAAATTCCACAGTGAAAACATCTTTCAGTAGTAAGGAAGTTAATGCAGTAAATCAACTTTCTCTGTCTACATATACAGTTGTAGTCTTTCATAGAAATATTTTTAATGAATTTTTAATATGGAATTACTCTTTCCTGTTTTTATTTTCCTTCCCCATTCTTTAAGATCCCAAAGGACAGTGTATATCTTTGTAAGAAAAACTGGGATTCTGACCAAGGTTATGCTTATGTGAAATTTCATAAATGACAGAAAACTCTTCTGGACCATCAGTTGTGTGCTTGAACTCTCAGTGGACTTGTTAGTCACATAATAATAAGGAAAACAACGGAGAAGCCATATATATTAAAAAAGATCAGATTTATGGATGACTCTTGGCTATGCTCTTTCTTTCTCATAGGTTATGTGTGGAGCTATGCTGAAGGTTAATAGTCTGAAAATTTGGGTGAAAATTTTTGCAGTAACAAGATCAGTTTTGCTCATATACATGTTCAAAAATTCCTTTTAAAGTCAAGGTAGAGAATCCCATAGTGAAATCTATCATTAATTTTAATTAATATTAACTATGTTTAGTGTCTGGGAAAAAATATGTGAGTAAGCATAACTTCTTGAAAAAAATATGTATTGTTTGTGACAGTTGAAAGCAAAAAAGTACTTTTAAATATGTTAACTGCAGCAGTAGTTCCTGATTCTGTAATATTACATTCATAATTAAAAGTAAAAATAACTACATACAATTTTTAAATGCATGTCTAAAGTTATGAAAATATTTGTTATTTAAGAGGTTTTCTATAATACAGCTACCTGGCCTGATATTAAAATAATTATTTTTATACTCCCAGTGTTCCTTGTCTTAAATGAAGATGCTGGTGGTCTTCAGCACCTGAACATGGCTGAGCATGCTGAAGGAATCCTCCATGTCTTTGCCATAGCTGTCACAACAAAAGTTACCATTACTTCAGTCCATTGCTTTTTTTTTTTTTTTTGCATATTCCTCCCTAACTTACATTAGTCAAAATCAACTGTGTTTGAAAAATCCTACTCTCTATCATTTCGACATGAGAGGATTTAGAGGGCAGCTACATGTGCAGTTATGCTGGCAAATCTGAGGGAGTGCTAATCTCTCCTTATCTCAGCTACACTGTGATGCAGCCATAACTGCAAAACTGCTGGGCTAAATTGTATTGCCAAGTCTGAGCACTGGCAAAAATCAGGAGTTTAACTGAAAATTCATGAGATTTTAAAAAGCAGTACATTTGAAATTCTTTTTATTTGACTTGTATTTTTTTGAAAAGGCAGAGTACAAATTTCTAAACTTTCTTTAACAATTCTGAGTGCTAGTAATTAGGTCTGTTTTAAAATAAGATGAGGTGCAATAGTTTATTATTTGGTTCCAGCAGCTGTGAGTCAAACAAAAACACGACTGAAGTCTAAGAGCTGGTATTAAATAAGCCAAGTGTGCAGCACAGAGGGACAAAGCATTCAACATGAGATTTGTATGTTGCTCTGTCCTGTTAAAAGATCTAGAATGATCTTATGAGCTCTTAAAATTGGCATTTCTTTGGGAAGAAGGTCTTTCCACAGGAGTCATCATAGAATGAGGACTTCTGAGGACGCCTTTGTAAGCCAGATGGTACCAAGGACAGAAAGAGCCCAGTGAGGGAAACGTTGGAGTATGTGGTGTGAAGACAGTTTAGCAGATTATAGTACAGCCTCAAGCTGCTAAAGTGGTGAATCTAAGGTGATCTAGGTTAGACTGTGGCACAGAAGCAACACACTTTAAGTTACCCAGAGTCCTTCTGGCCTTCGATTTCCTCAATCTCTGTGTTCACCCAGCAGAGTTTTTGTGTACTACTTTATCAGAATAAAAAAACTCCAAAAACTATTAGAGAAGATGAGACCAAAAGACAGCTGTCCTCAAATACTTGAGCTCTTGGTTGTTCAGTTCTCTTTTTTTGTTTTGTTTTGTTTTGTTTTGTTTTGTTTTGTTTTGTTTTTTTAAGGCCAGCATGCCTTTATATATCTATATACAATTATACTCGTTCTGAGAAGTGTGTATGACACAGGCCACCCTGAAGGAGGTATTCCCCTCTTCGGAAATTTCACTCCTTCAGAGAAAGAAAAAAAGCATGGATGGAGGCAGGAAACAGGTAGTTAAAGGCAACAGTGAAACACATTGCGCTAAAATTGTGATTCTCCTCAGAGCTTCATCAAAACCCATTCTCAGATTATGTACTGCAGCCAAACTGCATCCTACAGAAATATGTTTGGCTTTGTTTCTTAACTGCCCTGTTCTGAAGCACTAAGAGCATTCTCTTGTTGGGGCTGCCAGTCAAAACTAAAGGAAGTCTTCCTAACCAGGAACTTTTTAATATCTCTTCTCAAAGGTCAGAATAACTTTTGTGGGACTATGCTGTTTGAGGAATGAGAATCAATTTAATTTTGATATATTTGTAAAGAATAAGAAGAAATTGTATTCTTGAAGGTACCTGGAGTTCAAATGTGTAGGCCTCAGAGAAAATTAAGCCAGGAAAAAATATTACAACTTTGGCAATTTTAAGAGCTTTAGTGACTGCTGTATTACTGGGGAGACATGTAGGAAGTATTTTTCTCTATTATTGTAAGAATTCCATTTGGCAAAATTTTTTTCTGCAATGTAGACATTGAATATAAAGGTGCATGTGTCTAAATATGGGTGAGTTCTTTTATTTCTATATGGTGCAGTTTATAACAACCATATTTAAATTCTTACCTTGGAATATGAGCTGCAAGGAATACAAAAGTAAGAGTTACAGGTTAGATCTACTTTTGTGCCTGGAAGATACAGAACAACTGGTGTTACAATTGTGAGAGGGATATTCCCAGCTATGGGTGCCCCTGAAACCATTGACCAGTGTCTCAATTCAGACTTCCTTTTCACTTCTTACATAGGCAGATCACTCCTTTTTTCACTTTGGCTGGTAGGTTTGGTAGTGAGAGAGACCAAGCCAAGGTGGAACAGTAATGACCACATACATTTGCAGTGCAGACAAGTAAAAATGAATTTAGCCATGAGACAATACCTGCTGCTCTGCTAAGACTTATAAAGTTATCATTAAGCTTGTAACGACAGTATAAGTCGTAGCACTTAAAAGTGTTGCCTTTGATCAGCTTCCTCTTTTAAAGAGCTGTTTAGGAAAAGGAACAATTCTGAATAACATGAACCATATTGTTTTGTTTGTTAACAAAAATTCTGTGTTTATGTCCCAAAAATTAAAAGAAGTCTGATAGTCTATAGGTATCATTATAATTAATGAAAATTTTAGTTCCATATTTAAATATTATGTGTTGGACAGCTGAAAGTAAATCCTTATGGAACAACATTTCTCCTCAAGCTGAAACTTTGTAGTGGGAGAAGCAAATTTTACACTGTAATTATAAACCTCTGAAAGTGGGGTTTATAAGGGAAATGCTGGCAGACTCCTTACTATCATGCCACTAACAGAAACTATATAATACATGCATTTAATTGGACAGTTAATAAATATTGCTCTTTTTTCAAGAAATTCTTAGAGTCATACACATAGTGAAGTGACTTTGAACAGGAAAAGACGGAGGATGAATAGGGTGAATATTATCCACTGAAAATACAGAGAAGGAAGAGAGAAGGCTATTAATAATTCTGTTTGTGTATGTGATAGATAGCATGATACACAGAATGAATGCAATAATAAATATGTATTTACAGATACACATTCTTTCCTCTGAAGTCTTAGTCAATATGAAACAAGAGGGTTGGTGCATTTGGTAATAAGTTCATGGTTGAAGTTAATTGTATTGTATTTATAGCCCATAGAGGTGGTTCTCATTTTAGACCAGGACTTGCCTTGGCAATTTACTAATAACCACAGGTTCCAAGAGGCTAAACTGAGAGAAATAAAGAAGAATTCAAATCAAAACATGCAGGGGTTCTACATAAAACTCACTGAATGGAACAGACAAACTCCTCAAGATAGAAGAGAGGGACGTGTAGAAGGGAGGGATTTCACTGGTTTAAGCTATTTTTACTTTTCTTTATCCTTTTCAACTTGAGATAACTGTATTCTGGGCATTCTGAATTTGAATTAATATATCTATTATATTTTATTAGATTCCCATCCACAATCCATTTGAACTTCAGGTTCAAATTCAGAGAAATTGTAAACAAACATAATTCTTCTTTGCAAAGAAACAGATTTCAGTTTTGGAATTAGTTGGTAGCTGGAAGTTAGATGCAATCTCTTGAACTTGGAATATGTCTTTTTTCTACATCTTGTTTTAAATTTGGTAATTTCCCCAAATATATTAGAATGGATCTCAGAAAGAAAAATGCCCCTGCTTGCAGAACTGACTCTGCCATGGGCTTCTACTTTGATTGCCTATCACAATATGTTTCTTGCTCTGCTCTGAAGAAATACAATGGATATTGCCCGACTGGCAGAATTCCAGTAGCTGCATATGTGCTGGGCAGCCTTCTTCTGTCATCCAGAGTACAGTTTTGCTTGTAGTCTGTAGGGAAATATTGCAATAAACTGGTACAGTCTCATGGCTGAATTCCTATCGTGTTACTTGCTTTATTGTGGCAAAATGCCAGTTTACTTGAGTGGGAATTATGCCTGAGTGGGAACTGAGTCTAAGGACTTTCAGGTTTTGTGTTTAGAGAGTAGAACAAGGTATTAAACCATAGAGATATACTTTGCTGTTCATTAAAGCAGGCTTTTTTGTTTTATTTTCTTCACTGAAATTTCTCCACTAAAGGGAATGAAAGTAAATGAAATGAAAGTAATTTTTTCATTGTTAGTGATAATTTCCATGAATTACAATGGAAAGAAAGATTTCCCAGAGAATGAAAAAATGCCCAAACCCTGGATTTGAGAAGATTCCACTAAGAATGTTGATATTGTCTCAAATAAACTTTCCTTTCCTTGAGCATTCCCAATTTTAAATTTATCTCTGTGAGGAAACTCACATATCTAAATTATATGCTGTTTAATTCTATTTTATGCAAGCATAGCATGCTTTAGACTTTTTAATTTAAATATTTCAAAGAACCAATTTATGGCAGAGGTGTTACTTTCCTTCCTAAGTACATATTATGCATTTTTTATTACAATTTTGCTACAGCCAAATGTCTTAAAAGCCTGATTCACAAAGCACTTCACTGCTCTTCAAGTATGAAAAACAAAGAGTATACACTCAGAACGTGACTTACCTTTTGAAACGTTGTAAAGCGTTAGAAAATAGAGTAATTTAGACCTGGCTCTTATTTTTAGGTTTCAGAATATTTTGGCATTTAGTTTGTTTGGTTTGATGATTATCATTTGATGTAGCTGTAGTTATTTAAAAATGCTGTCTCCATGACAGCCTTGTAAATGAACCTTTTGACTCATATACGTTCTCTTTCTTTTAAAAATAAATCTTATTCACAGAAGAAGCTTGCAAGGGAAAATATGTACAATTTCTTTTACTGTGGGAATGTCATGTGGCTTAGCCAATGGTTACTGTTGAGTAAAAGTGATTCTGACACTGTGTATTTCCATGTGATTCAGGGAGAAAATTGATCCATTAAGTGATGACCCTCAAAACTGATGCACCTTAGGAAATAAAAATGTTTTTGTAGAAGAACTGCGAAGGATCAGAAGAACATCACAAACCTAGCTGGTAACTGAAAGAGAGTGATTTGCTATTCGTGACTGAGCACTCACAGCTCTCCTGGAAAAAAATTGGTCATGCTGAATGGGTATGGCTCAAGTCCTGGACTTCATAAGCAGCTCTCGTGTAGATTTGTTACCCAGGATGCCAGGCTGAGTATTTATAAATCTCTCTGGTCCAATATCCTCTCTCTATCTGGCAGCAGCTGCATCAGTGGAGGTTATAAGGAACTCCAGGACAGCAGTGTAATCCAAAATTTGTCAGGCCTTGGGTAGACAGAGACATAAATTTTGTGCTTAGAGAGCAGGAAACCTAACTTGAACTTTGCCTTCAGGACAAGCTAAACTAGTCCTGTGCTTGTCTCTGCCAACATGTATAATCTGCTAATTGGCCCACGTTAACTGAGGCATATTAACATTGTGCTTTGGACAAGGCCTTCCAGTTGATTCATATCCAGCAGTCTGATGCAGTATACTGATTGTTTTAATTGGATGATGAATATTTTATCTGATATTAAGTACATTTCTATACATGTACATATATAATTCACTTATTTTAGTCCTGAAAAACTCCTGTTTTCAGAGTAGCAAGTTGGGCTTTTTTTCTGTCATGTATTTGCAGTTATCAGTTTAAAATTATTTTTGTTTAATTGCATTGATCTTTCTTTTGCTTTTGTGCTGTGAGAAAGGAATTTGAATCTGTAAAGTTATAATGGAAGAGACTGCATTCTACCATATACATGCCTGTGTAGGAATTACTCACTATGTCCAAGCCCAGGTTATTTACATTTTTTTACAAATGCACTGGTTCATGTTCTGAGAAACAGTGTTTTAGATGGATTGTTCTTAAATCTTTACACCGTGTAATATAAGTGGTGAACATGTAATATTAACCATTATTAATTGAAATATATTCATTTATCAGTTCTAAAAATGGTTCAAAAATGTGTACCAACAAAACTACAATCAACTAGGCCAATCTCAGCTGGTAAAAACTGAGAGAGGTTAAGGGATATTCCCAAGATCATGTACTAAGGTGTTAGTAGAAGAGAGAGCAACTTATGGGAAAAAACTCAGGTATATGCTTTCATGACAATTTTGTGCCACAAGCAGAGACAAGGTTTTAACCGCAAAGGAAGATTTTGAGTGTGCCTGTGGAGTTTTCTTATGATTCAGTGTGCTTATGAGGTCCATTAAGAACACGTGAAGGAAAATGAAACAGACTTTTCTTATTTCAGTAGTCTACTGAAGTTACTACATGTGACTTTAGCTACCAGAGAATTTAAATAATTAGCTGCAAGCAGTCTCTTGTCCATATGATAAGAAACACAAATAAAATTATAAATAAAAACCTGAACGACATGTCAATAGTTAAAGAACAGTGATTGAGGTGGCTCTGACAGAAATCACAGATAAGGAGAAAGCTCAGAAACCATCTGGAGTTCCAAAATTGACACTCAATAGTTTGGTAGTCAAAAATCACAAAACTTGATCCATTTTGGGGTCTTATCTGAAACTCTTAATTGTTTGAATTATGTGGATTAGTGTTTTCTGAATTTAAATTTCACTGATTGTAAAAGATTCTAATACCATTATCATTCATCTGTACTTTGTATCTAACGTGAAATAACAGTGAGAAATGTAGAAGAAAAGGAAGCAACTAGGAGGAAGCAGTGGCAAGAGGACAAATGGGCCAATGTAAAGTAATTCTGAACATTAAAATGATGAGATTCTAGAACTGCCTTCAAAAGGGCCAAAAAAAGTGGTGGAAAAAACCCCATAGAAATTTAATTTCTAAGAGAGAAATATTTATAGGGAATGTATAGGGAAACTTGCACTTTAGGCCAACTCAGAGTTACATTTTTAGTTAACACGGTCTGTTCATCTCTTCTCTTCAACTGTATATATAATCACCTTGAGAGCTGTTTGCCTAAGCTCCAAAATAGTGCTTTGCTTAGTTAACATGGTTTATTGTTTAAAGTCCTGTATCTAGAAAGATTTTTAATATCTAAAATACTTTTTGTTTTTTCCCTGCAAACTAACAAATCATTTTTGTGCTGTGTTTTGACAAAGCAGTCTTGCTTCCAGACTTTAAAATAATTTTTTAATATACTGGAAGGCTTTCATCATGCTTCTTCATTTTTCTCTATTCTAAACATATTCAGTCCTTTCAGAATTTGTTTACAGCACCTGTTTTCTAAGGTACTTGCTGGTTCTGACACTTCTGCAGATTTGGTCTTTGTCTTGGTTAAATAAAGTGTCCTAAATAGACACAATTTATGTTGAGGCCATTCCGTTTCTAGTCAAGAAGAAAACTGTCTCTTCCTGCTGAGATATTCCTGTTAAAAATTTCAGGATGACACTGACATTTGTTGCAGTACCAGCACTGGTTCATTCTCAGTCTGAGATCTACTATAATCCCCTAACCACGGCACACAGAACTAGCACGGCCAATTATTGCTCACTGCAGATTTCTGAACATTATTTTTTCTATCCCCGTATGAAGCAGTTTGTACTATTTCTGGTTTTGGATCATTGTTCTAGTTTACTGAGGTTGGTTTGAATTTTAAGCTCCTTCTTGCTATTCCTCACAGATTTTATAAATTTATTCTTTATTGTATCATCCAAGCTGTCAATAAAAACTTTGAATATTGTTGGATTTGGGAAAAGCTCCTTAGGGACAGTATCACAAGTATTGAATTGATAGGGCTTTTTTGATCAGTTGTTTTCTTTTCTGTAGTCATTTATTTTGATCGTATTTCCATTGGATTAGTCACTAATTCTCCAAGTTTTCTGGATTCTTCTTTTGTGAATTCCATTCTTCTAGTAATACTTTCTGGTTTTTGCTTGCTTTTCAAATGACAGTCATTTCACAGTAACTCTCAAACTATTTTTCACTTTCAGAACTAGTCAAAAGTAAATTTGGAATAACTTTCTCCTTAGTTACAGCCTCCATCTAAACCCAACGGTTTTGGTGCTGCGTTCCCAGGAAATGTTGCACAGTTTATGTCCTGCAGCATTGTTAATCCAATAAATTATATCATTATTGCCATTTTTCCTGGGACTTCTTCCTTCTCCTCTTTACTAAATGTTCAAAAAATGTTTGATCTTCCTATTCAAGTTTTAGTGGTCAGAATTAGTGAAATTTGGCTTCTCTGCTCTGTTACTAAATTGATTCATCAGTTTTCTGCATTATCAATCTGTCACCCCTCACCAAACTGAAATTATCTTCATAATTTCTCCCACTCCATGTCTAAATGATTGGTGTAGCTGCCCATGTTGTACACAAGAAGCCAATGGGAAGACAGCCAGACCACTTTGTTCCTTTTGAACCTGCCATCCTTCCCATATGAGGGAAAAATCTCACCTATTCCCTATAACTGCACTTGCCATTCACTGTTTTAAAAGTAAAGACAGGTGGGAAGAACCCTGGAGAAGAATCTTGAGAAGCATATGTGTTTGCTTCTGAAGGGCAGGTGCAGGCAGACATCCCCCTGGTATGAAATAATGTTCCAGAAATACTTACTAAACAGACGGTGTGGCTTGAGAGCTGCAAGACACTGGGTCACTTTCTCACTGTTGAGGCACTGTCCTTCTATAGGATGGTATAGCTGACAGACTCCACAATGAAGTCTTAAAAAGCATAATTAGAGATTAGAATGAGCACAGATGATGTAAATTGAGCCCTGGTTTTGTGTGATATTAAAGACACATTTTAAAATTGTTGTAGTATCATATTGAGGTGGTAAGATGAAAAGAATATTGAAAAGATTGTACCAACTAAAATTGCTGAATCTGGGCTTCAAACGATGAATTTCCCTGAAAGTAATCCAACCTTAGACACTTGGGAGCAAAAAAAAACAAGGAAAAGAAAACCACTCCAAATCCCCAAATGCAACCTCACCTCCAGAACTATCCAATCTGTTTCCTTTGAAGGGTTTGCAAGCAAACAAGCATTATTTTTGTGCTTGAACCACTGCAAGCAAAGAGAGTTTTAAACACACTCTGAACAAAAGTGAACTCAAAAAAAAATATTTTTATTGCCCATACAAAAGAAAAAAAAGGAAAAAAAGGCAAGCAAAGTAAAACCTGACTGAATACCTTTTACTTTACCATACATTGGTGCATCTTTTTAAAATCTTTAAATTGATGGTTACCGAAGTAGTCTGTAAGTGCAATATTTTGCTTTAGCTGTTTTAACACGTATGTGGAACATTTACTTAACTATTAAGAAACTATTGTTTGTGGTTCTCTTATTAAAAATAAATGCAAGTTTTTCAGTAGTTTGGATATCAGTTGTCTTCACAGAACAAGTGCATCTTGCACTCATCACCACTGTTGTTTAGTAGCAATGTTACTTTGAAGCAAACTGGAAAAAAGAATTCCCTAAACTTCTTCCTATTAAAGAATAATGTTAATTGGTTAGTGTATATAGAAGAAGGTTATATGGCCCATTGACTTTATATAGATTGAAATGCTAAGCAGGGCTAAGTAGAAGCATCAGTAGGGAATAGAGGGTAAGTGCTCATCAGTTTTATGTTCTCTTTCCTATTTACTGCTTACCCCTTACAGTGTTTTACAACTAGATACACAAAGTTTTCTTGGGTGCTTCATAAATAAAAATGTATTTTTGTGTTTTTTTGGCTAGTCTGCCTGGTCAGTTGTGAGGGAAAAAACACCTACAAATAGGATGTTTATGGGCAAAAAAAAGGAAATGTATTTGCTAAGAGAAATGACCTGAGCGCATCCAGGCTAAGCAAGGGTAACACTGTTCAAGATGTTTTTTGAGCCTGAGAGAAAGCCATTTAAATGGAAAACGATTGTAGAGATTTGTAATGGAGGTGTTATCTGAAGATGTTTGCCAAATATGTCAGTTTCACCAGAGGAAAATGATGCCAAAATTTAGGGTACAATCAAGGGACACCAACTATCTCTTGCTTTAATGTAGATGAAGAGGTCTGATTTACTGAAAAATACAAAACAAAAAATGGAAGGGTGGTGATGTTGTCACTGTGTCTAAAGGAGTTTAGTAGTTACTGCATTAATGACTAATTGATTGCTCACAGAATAGTGTATCAAAAAAAACCCCAAAACAACCAGCCAAACAAATCCCTTTTCTTTTGCAGTTGGGATGGTTTGGACCACACAAGTGATGGGTTACCAGGACTCAGCTGGTGGATGGCAATGTTTGGAACCATGATAACTCAGCCTGTATGCTTTCACACAAGTTTTCACTAGATTTATTTCTTCTTTACTTGAGCATAAAATCAGAATTAAGCTTTCTTATCCATACTTGAAAGACACTAATGATAGTCTAGGGACTGATTATAGTTCAGATTAAGATTTCCTACCACCTTCAGAAAGATAATGAAGCTTTCAGCTGAATATAAATATAACTCATCCAATGTGGAGTGTGGTTATCTGAATACAGGACTTTGTCTATTGGCTGTATCCTACTAAATAAATTTTGCAAGACATTCTCAGACTTCTAACTGTGAGATTTTATGCGATATGTGGAGTCTGAGGTTGGAATTTTTCCTTTTATTGTCCACTGCATAAAATAAAAAAGAAAATTATATTTAAAGAATAAATGCCTTTAGAAAATACTTTTATATGATGTTTAAAAATCAGGCCTAGTTCTGGTCTCAGTGAAAGTCAATGATGAAATTATAAAGGCAAATTAATATGGATTCTAAATTTTTTATCCTCTTAAAATACAAAGCCATCCTCTGAAATCCCACTTACCTTGACATCAGAAAAAAAAAAAAAAATTAGTCTTCTAATGTTGGTTTGTGAGATTTGGGGAGGATGCAGCAGTCCTAGCTACCCTAGGCTCACAGCCAGATTTTCTCATTCTGCAGTCAGTCCCCCAAGAAGAAAGGTTTCGTTCAAGCTAATCCGAGGAAGCTTTCTCACAAAGAGCTGGCATTGGAAGTTGTGAAGGACCTGACACATAATAGCCATTTGCTGTCTCTAAAATGAAAGATACAACTGAGTTCAACCAATACTTGGCTTTTCCCTGCAATCACTAGAGAGCGATTGTGGGGTATACACACAGCTGGTACTAATGGCAGATTCCTCTCTCAGTGCTCTGCTCGGAATCCAGCATAGATGAATCCCCTGGAATTATGTGATTTGCTGGTACAGCATTTTCTTTGCATCTAAGGAAACACTTCCTAAGTGTGCAAGGACAGATTGAGGGGTGCTGTAATTTAAAAGAAGTCATGATCAAAAAGGAAGCACTGGCACATGGAAGAAACTTTCCTAAAATTAGTCATCTCTGCTTGTATTTTTTTTCTCCTTCTATCTCTGTCCCTGCAGTAAGACTTCCATCCTTCTTGGAATTCCCCAGAGCTAAGTTCAGAAATCAGTCACTGCCTCCTCTAACATTTCCTGGATATTTTTCTTCTATTCCTAACTTGAGGCTGGTGTTGTAGTTTTGGGCTATAACTCCCACTAGAGTATTAAGGTGTACAAAGATAAAGAATCAAGACAAGAGGTAATTGATGTTCTTAATAAACTCCTAGTCTCCTTACTATTAGTGAGAAATTATTTTTTTAATTATTTTACTGTATGTCAAGTATATAACATGTCGTACCTTGGTGTATAATTGTTGTTTAATTGGTGTTTTATTCCTTGCATTGAAAATTATGTCAGGAATAAAATGCCAATATTTCTCTAGTAATTGACAGCTCATTTCTGTCATATATTAAGGAGGATTAAAACATAAATTTAATTATGATAGTGTGACATTTTAGATATTTGACCCAAGCTTCAAATGATAGAACAACTTGTGGGCGGAGGAACTCTATTCCTCTTATAGAAATGATGTTAATTAGTTGCAATATTTATATGAGAAGAGGAATAAAAGAGAGAAGGGGAACTTGCCCTGTCAAAATGTTTGCAATTTAATATCAGTGTTTGGCAATTATTAAAAAGGCACAGACACGGAAAAGTTTGTACCAGTGGAAATATGATAAGTGTAGCAGTTGGTACCTGGAAATTGTTGGCTTTTGTCCACCAATCCTGTATTTGTTGAATCCTCTGTTCTTTCAGGTGACAAAGTTCACAACTTTTAACCCCTGCTGCCTTCTCAGATGGAGGAGGTTATGACAGGTAAAACAAAACACATCCTCACAAGGGATTTCATTATCTACTTCCGTGCAAAGTGCTCATGGACGAGCAGTGTACCACCATTTGAGTAGCTGAACCTTGCTGTCCAGGAAGCTAAACATCTATAAATCATAATTTGTATCAATTTATCTCTGAAAATGTTTGACTAGGAATTTTTGCATTTAAAATGTTTGAAGGTAACTGGTGCAGCTTTCCTGATTAGTTTCAAAGTTTGCCTAGTGTGAAGGTAGATAAAGATGAAACATGGGTAACAAGATATCATAGTAGAGTTCTCATAGAAGATAGAATAGATCTGTGTTGGACACTTCTGGTTGTCTGAGAATTACAGCCAAAATACAGCTGCTGCTCTCCAAGCAAAGTCCAGATGCGATGGAAAACTGGAGCTGATGCACTGATTTCCATTTTCTGTATTTGGAAAACCTGGTGAAATGGCAAAAGTTTGGAGATTCTGCTCTGTGTTAAAACTGCTCTGTGTTCCCTTTTGTCACTTAAACTACTTGAATTCCAAATGTTTTGCAAGTGCCCATTAGTGATGTTCTAGTGCCCTCTGTACTATCCATGTTTTACCTGCCTCTATATGTGAACTCTTCCTCACTGCCTCGATCTTATATTCTCCTGCTTCCTTTGCTGTATCTTCTACCAGAGTGCCATAACCACCTCTGTCCCATTCCCCAGATGGTCTCTCCATGTTTCAATCTCACTAGTTTCATCCTTGCACATATCAACCTGTCTTAAAGATTTTGTCCTACATACACTGAAGCCAAATGACATATGTGTCAATTGCCTGTTGTTCCATCTCTTCAGCTTCTGCAGTGGTCTGCTGTTGGATGAGGAGCAGTGGAAAAGAGGAACACAGCTGACAGTATTGGAAATCATTCTTTCACAGGTACCACTTTAAACCAGCAGTCGAAAACTAATGGTGAAGGTAAGATGAATTCTCTGTCACATGCCTGATCCCCACGTATGTAGTGAGGCAAACTGTCCTTGCTCATGCAAGCAGCCATACAGATTTGAACAGAAAGCACAGCTGTGTGGAACTTCATTTTCCCTTAGCATCTGATATTTCAACAGCCTGATCCAGAGGTCACTGGAAACATTAGGAATCTTTCTGTTGGCATAAGTTTTTTCTGGTTTAGATGAACACGAATAAACAAAATATAAAGGGCATTCAAAATTCTTATTTGGTAATTCTTGTTGATAAAACCAATCTGATTGCTTATCTGTACCTGAGTTGTAAACAAATGCAAATAATAGGTGCATCTTTTTTTGAGTCAACCTCAAATGCTCCAGTAACTTACAAACTGAATCCTTATTTGCAGGACAGCACTGAATTACGTCTGTTTCAAGAATATATTCCACAGAGTTTAGTCTCACTGCAAGCAGTTTTTCTGTTACCTAAAGCCAAGGCTGTAAAGGTTTTGAGGTCCAAACAAGAAATTGTATGATTGCATGTGTTCCCCAAAGGCAGGTGGCCAGACTAGCTCATTGCAGAGATGCTGCAAGTCTCATACTCTTTAAGAATCACTCTGCTGTATTGTAAATGACACCTTTGTAAAAGACTTATAATTTTTCCCCGCATAGAACTTACATTCTGAAGAAAGCTTGTCAAAACATAATTGTAATTATGTAGCACAATATTTTGTAGATTTAAAGATGTTTTAAAACTTATTATATTTCTGAAGCTTCCAGATTGGAAACTACAGAAATGTGTAGCTACGTTGCTTTTGTCTTTTTAGTTCTCAAAACAATCGTTTAACCTGTTTTGTTTCACACCTCTGATTCTCCTCGTACTTCTCGATGAACTCTCATCTTCTAGTAAAGTCTTGCAGTATAGATACAACCTTGTGAACTCCACTAATAATGCACAGACTAAATCATCCCAGAGTTTAAAGACTGCTAGTTACATATCTTGCCTTTTCTGTATGTACACTGAAAAACAAGTGTCTTGATAATAGGAGGCAGAAATAACTAAAAAGAAGAGAGACGTATCTCTAGTCTAAACAAAACAGTGTATTTTTAATTGAAATAACATTCAGTAGAACTGAACATCAAAACATTTAACTTTTTCAAAGTTTTCAGCATTAAAGAATTAAGATGAAACACAATTAGGAAACAGAAAACTGCAACATTGTAGAGGATGGTCACTTTTTGTATGTCATGTGGCTTTAAAAACAAGTCAGATAAATGATGATGCCATTAAAACTGAACTAATTAAAGAAAGCTTCTTTTAAGAACTCATTAACTGCAACCTCATTTGCATAATGATGCATATTAATTAAGTTTTAATGAATCTGAATTTGCACCAAGCCTATTCATGTTGGCTTTGAAACAAATTGAACAAATTAGTTAAAAGCTTTTTGGAATCTACTTTTCACACCAAACAGGATATGAATGCAATCATCTCCACAAAAAAGAAATATTTTTCTTTTAATTTAATTCAAAGGTATGCAGACCCATCTATTAATTATTTTTAAATGCAATAATTTCCACCTTTTCTTTGCAAAATCAACAGTATTACTAATTCTTGAGCGGCATGTATTTTAAATGTATGTTGTAAGATAAAATCATTACAGCCAATTTATTGAAAATAAGGTGGAAACATTTGACTTCAGGGTGCATTTAGTTTACTTAATACATGGATTTCAATTTTGTTGGTAACCTTTAGGCATTTTGGCTGTCTGCAGAACAACCACTAAAACTGTATTTTTTATGTTGCTATCAATTTTTCAAGATATATGTAAAATGCTAAATTGCTCTTATAATACCCATTTCCTAATGTAAGATTTCACAGCATCATAAGTCTTATAAGTATTATAGGAAAAAAATTATATGCTTTTTAAAGCTGCATGTTCTTGCTTTGGTGTTGTTGGATCTTAATTTTTTTTTCCATACACACAGGCATACACACAAGCAGCAGAATCCAATTTTAACAAGTTTGCTTTCAGCTCATAATAAAAACCAGAATCACAGCAGAAACACTATTGATTTCCTTATACTCCATTGTGTCTTCATCAAGAATGAAGAGATTTATGTAATTACTGCTCCATCTTTTGTTGTTAGAAAGCACTTTTTTGTAAGTCAGCAGATACAAAGGCTGGAATGCTTTTATTGTTGAGATTAAAAGATCATTTTTTTCTCTTTCTGTTAAACTGTTTTTCTGTGATAGGTTCTTCAGGGAGGCTGACAGTTAGGAAGATACTATACATTGAAACCCCACAGTTTTAATATAATTTTTCCAGCATTTTATCTTGTCACCTTCTTTTCTTATCAAAAAAAGCAACCAAAATACACTGAACAACCCCCAAACAAACTCCTCTCTTTAATTCTCTTTTGTTTCGTTGTCCATGGTGGTATCCTCTGCCACTAAGCTGATACCAGTGCAGTTTTCCTGCAGTAAAGTACTTTGAATCCTTTTATATTTGTACAAATTACAAGATGTTGTATTATCGTCTCCTAATGATTTTACATTTTAGTTTTCATTCCCCTTTCATCAACCATTTATCTCTCCTATTTGTTAATAAACTTAAACTTGAATATTTAGTATCTGAGAGATTTGAGGACTGTGTTCTAGAATTGTGTTTTCAGCAGTGCAAATCTCTCCTGAGTGTCCATTGCCCTAGTGGGAACTATCTGTACTCCAAAAGGCAATGAACCTACTGCCAAGATTTTAAGGAGTTGCAATACTGGATTATGGAGGCAAAGAAATGCCTGGTTATATTGTGGTTATTTGCTTCACAATTAATGAGGTAGTTGTATGGAAAACTTTGGAGTAGAAAAAAAAAGATTTAGATCACTATTGTGGAATTGGGAGAGACTCACTTTGATTTTCTTCACATTTATTATCAGAATTTCTACAATATAACCCTCAAATTTGAGAAACACATTGTCTTAAATTGTGTGTCATTGTCCAGGGTAAAAGTGTCATCAAAGATAAGAGAAATGTAGACTTCTCTGTGATTTTGAGGGCAATGATTATAGTCTACAGTCACTTTGAAATAAGACATTTCCCCATCTTTAGCATTTTTTTAAAATTCTTATACTTTTATAGTGTACTGTAACTTGAAAACAAAATGAAGCTATTAAATATTTTAAGTACCATCTGATTTCCAAATAGGAATAAATTTTTATGAGATCACAACCTGGAATAAAGAAAAAGAATTACTCTAAGTTATAGAGCCATAATTCTTTTGAATTTTAGGATCCTGGATTAACCAGTGAACATTAACACCATTATAATAACCTATAATTAAAAAAATAATAGAGGCAGTTGGGACCTTCCATTATGGTCTCTATTTAAGCAGACAGATATCATTACAGATAATAGTTTTATATTTGCCAGAAATGCAGTCACCCTAACCTATAGGCTGCTACTGTAACCCGTCATGTAACCCACTGCTTTGTATATTGCACTTGAATATTCATGTTTCTGGCCTTAAAGATTTTAAGCTTCTTGGAGATATAAAGCACAATTTGCAAGGGATGTTTGCTTTGTTCAAGATTACTTTTAATCTTATTTATCTGATTGCAGGAGGCTTTTCCTTGGGGAAGTGTTTTGTGGATTTTTATTTTTTTTTTAATACAAATTTTGTGTGCAGAGCTGGTTTCTTTTGGGGGAATTTTGACAGAAAGTGTCTTCCTTGGGGGAGGTCAAGAGTCATTGGTATTAAACTAGACAAGCTGGTAGTGCAGTGTTAATGGAAATGGAAAGCAGATGTTTGGTAATTAGGGGAGATGTGAATGACAAGGCTTGAGAGGTACGGTACATGCGCTGGCTGGCACAAAGCAGCTGTTGTTACCGATTTCACTGTCAGAAATGTACACAAGTCAGACCATCCCCTGTGAGTTTGCCATAGCAGTGACAATTAGAAAAAATTGTATTTGATTAAAATAAGTAATATATCATACAGAGTAATTTTCGTAACATTTAGAAATGGCCTGGGTTAAAGTCCAGGAAAATGAACTTAGATGCAAATGAAGCTCAATGAATTGACAGTCCTTAAAAGTGGTGGAAGTCAGGATGAGTATTGACAATTGATTCTAAAGCTCTCTAACCTGACACAGAGAAAAGGAAATAATTTGGTCTTCTGAAGGGTAAAAAGCAGGGTATTTGAAAATTGAAAATTAAGAAATAAATTCATTTTTCTAACAATTCTGTATTTAGCAGAGAATATTCTTATTATATTTAAGTGGTGCTAATGCATTTATTTAACAGAATTTTCATTAGTTTTTTATTCATTTTGTATTAACAGAACTTTTGTCCTTCTTTTTGTTGTGAATTTTTAATATAAATTCTATGGAACAATTTTTTTACTATTTTTTTTTTTTTACTATCAGAAAGCAATTCATTTGAGATGGACCAGCATAAACTGTGATAATAATATAATTATTGTAGCTGATCCTAGATAGCTCTTCCCCATTAATTTAAATGAGAATTTTACCTCTAGTTTGCATTAGTCATCTTCAAAGACTTCTGTGGTAGGTGCTGTGCAAATACGAAAAGATCCTGGTCTCTTCCTATTTTTACTGGATTCAGCATGTTTATACCTGGATGGAAGGGTTGTCACATACATCATCAAAAAAGACTGGGGTCATCTCGAGTTTACTACAGTTTTCATCCTTCCACTGTTTGAGTCTGTGATGTTGCAAGCTGCATTACAGGAATAAAAAGGTTCCAGCCTTTCAGACATAAAGCTATGCCCCATTCAGTCCATCAGTGTTGACTGCCTGAAATAAAGAAAAAACCCTCCTTTTACATTAGTGTTAAGAGGGAAATTTGAATCTCCTTTCCTCTTGGCAGTGTTTTCCCCTTATGCTAAACCAAGCTATTATTTTCAAAGCAAAATTCTGGTGATATTCATTTCCAGCGTCCACATATGCCTATAACATTGGTTTCTAAAACACTTTGGGGAACACTGGATGTGAAAGATATAGCAATAAAATGTACATCTTTTTATGAATAAAGTCTATTTCAAGAATTCATTTAATAATTGTAGAAATATAATGGGGCAAAAATAATAGAGATGATTCCTTGATGCGTTGTTTTTAACTTGGTACTTGCATAAGGGATATCTGAATTAGATCTCTTTGTATACTTGCAATTGAAGTTAATTATGTTTAAGTATGTCTTAATTCATCTGTCCATTTGTGAATGAAACTTTCTTCCCATCCATAGTAAAGGCTATTAAAAGTATTAGCTTTCATAAATGGGATTTAAAGATTTTAGAGCATTTGTATTTGCTTTAGAAAATAATTTCCTCTCCCTGACACATACACACATGCACCGACATGCACACATACTTCGCATGTAGTAATGTTACCATTTTATTTAAGAGATCTCCTGCGAAATAAAAACAACAAAAAATTCAATATAAATCAACAATCTCTTATTTGAGGAAAGAATCATTTGTGAAGTTTGTTATAGCATAAATTTTAAGTGACATTAAAATACATTCCCTGAGTTGAAAATAATCACTTTTCTTTGGACATGTCAAAGAACATAATGTATTTGCAATCACAGACATTCAAATTCTGATAGAACTTGCAACCTCTACTTTTAAATTACTTAATTTCTTATTTTAGTTTTTCACCTTGTTCTGCTGTATAATTTTATATTATCATGTAGGGGAAAATTCTGCCTTTAGATGTGCCCCTGTAGCTTCCATTAACTTGAATGGTATTCTGTATCTCAAATCAAAGTCAAATTTTGGTTGATACTATGTAACATTTTTCCTCTTAAGTGTTCACCAAAATGCAGTGTTAATTTAAAAATAAAAGTGGTTTCATTACACCTGAGTGAAGTATGCATAATTTCAGGCTGGCAGGTCAAAAGAAAAGATCAAATGCTTGGTGAGTGGTGTAGAACCTTTTTTTGTTCAGTTAATGATAATTTTGCCTGAAAAATACTTCACTCTTGGACGTTATAGGACTGCCCTTGATACGGGTATGCTTTGCTAAGCCAACTGAACAATGGAATCAGAGATTACAACTAGAAGGGATATTAGATCATCTAATCTTTAGTGTGCCCTATAATCCCTTTTTAAATATATCTACAGATGGTGTTTTAACACCTCTTCTTAGTGGTGGTTTAGCTGTTGGATTGTTCTTACTGCTGACTGAGCTTATTTCCTTTTAATTTTGAGCTGTTTACTTAAAGAATTATTGGTCAATTTGAAATTAATTTTAAATAAGAATGAAATCAAAGCTAGAATATGGCAAATTGGATCCAAATCCTCCCTCCCTAGTATGAGAGCAGAAATTCTGAGATCAGATCTTCATGAAGTGTAAATTGCAGAGTAGTGGCACTGCACGTGAAGAAGCTGTTGTGTGATGACAGAAGTGGAGAAACTGGTTCCATGAAAGCAGCAGAGCTGCTGATAGCTGGGTTTGCAAAGACATTACTGTCTTAGCAGTGTCTGCTGTGGGAGAGAAGACAGAGATTAGATAAGAGCGTTTGGGAAGCGGGGTTCACGATTAAGCTTGTCCTGCCTAGAGAGCTATGGATGCTGCTTACAGGCTTTACTTCAGACTGTAGCTTTTAGTATGACCTGGCCTCATGGCCAGCTTGGGTTAGGAAAAAGGCAACTCAGTCCTTTAATTCCCTAGGAAATTTCTCTGTGATCAAGAATAATTCGTTTTGTGAAGATGCACGTGACATTTTCATTTGGCATCAGTGTATAATGTAGTTTTTGGTTTTTTAGACCATTATGGTACTGTAAAAATGGGCCATGACAAAGGAATGAAAGCTGGTATTTCATCACTGCCAGTGGTAATTCTTAGTAATCTCTCAAATTAAAGAAGTGTTCAGACTGAGTAGTTAGCTAGTGTATATGACATTGCTTCTACATCTGTTTAACACAAAAACAATTGGAACTCACTCAGAAATACAGTCAACATAATTTCCAGAGGAGGGGTAAAACCAGGGGAATTGAAACTTTCTGTTTTTAGATCAGTATTGCTGTTCTGTAACTAAATGTTCAGCTGGTGCAATATGAGTGTCGAAGTCACTGACTGAAGATCCACTCCTTTACTTCTTAACGTTATAGGGGCCAGGACAGGCTTTTTCCTGCGAACATAGGACACATGGGTTAGGATCTTAGTGCTGTGGTTTGGAAAGAAGCAAGTGATGAAAAGGATTCACAGTGAGACAGGTGCCAGGACTCCATCCATCACACATTAAACAGGTCAATAAAAAATACTGAAATTAATCATGGGATGTTTTGTTTGAAGGATTTGGGTGGGAAGTGGTAAGAGGAGGGAGCTAAGTAGAGCATATGGAGTGAGATGTGCCTTACTGTTGAGAACTGGACTCTGACCCTGCTTGTAGTTGATGAGTTGGAAAAAGGCCAAAATGAATATACTGAATTTTGAAAACAATCACTCTGGTCAACTATAATAAGTGAGAGATTATTTTCAGTATATTATCTGCATAGCAGTGTTCTTTTTAATTGTTGCTCTGAATTCATTCTAGCTACTTTTAAGGGTGTGTCGGTTCAGCTCGTATTGGAACCAAGTATATGTACATTTCTTGTATTTTGGATTAACGTTTTTCTACCCAGTGGGAACCAGACAAAAAAAATCCTAATGTATTTAAAATGTGATATGTAGAAAGGAAAACATAAAGAAATGATTCTCAGTTGGCTCCTACTGCCATATAAATATGGTATAGTTACTTGATTTCTATAAGAATTAAACTCAAATGTTTTAAAATGCATGCAGATTCTTGCAGAATATATATGAAAAAGTCACTATAACTGTAGAAGCACTTCTGCTCCCTTGATAAATGGGACTTCTAGACCACACTTTATTGAGTCTCAGATTTTTAATAATTTGAATCCTGCAAGATTTAATTCTGCATAATTCTGGCTGAAATCAGCTTTTGATTGAGTTGTAATGGCTGTGTTATTGTAAATATCTCTTCATGCTAATGTTGTGCTGGAATTCAATAATATTTAGATGAAATTTCTAGCCTCAAGCAGTGTGGAAGCTGGATTTAGAAAGCCTGAAAGTTTGTGTCAAAAAGTCATTTATTTTTGGGAACCCATAGCATGCACTGTAATAAATGGTCATCCCAAGGTCCAATTTAAATACATACAGTAGAAGAGAGAACAGTTGATACAGTGTATTTTTTACACCCTTGAGCTGCTGGACTGAATAGTATTGATTGAGCAGGGTTTTGTAACCTTAAATGATTTTGTACTGTAATCATCTGCAGTGAGGGTAGAGTTGGTGACACCAGATGAGCAGGAATAAATCATGCTATCAGAACAGGCAGCCCATAGCCTGCTGCGCTGTACTCTGATGTTATAGCAAAGATAACCTACCTCCCAAAAACCCTTATTCTAGATGTGGCTTTTCAGTCACATCTTTTTGCGTCTCAGGCTGGAAAATACTCCATACATGCAGGGTAAATTTTTTTAATCCTCATATAGCTTGTATTATTATGTTTTCTTTCTGTGTAATGGTGGAAAACCTTAGCACTTGCAAGGGAGAGGTAGAAATCAGATTAAAAGAACAAATTCAAAAAATCCAACCAAAATCACTGAAAATTTTAAGAAGTATTTATAAGGGGGACAAGAAAGAAGTCTGAAAAAAAAAAGGGAATAGAGATATAACATGAAATTCCAGAAAATCAGGACATTTTACTCTATGTACACATATGTTCATTCTCCCACATATCTGCTTTTGAGTTTTGTGTCCCGTTATGAACTATGGGGCTCCAGAGGGGCCTGGTTCCCTGGCTGATAGACAATGGTCCCTCTTTCTGTAAACCGAGCCTTAGGAATAGAAATTTCCTACCACAGTCCTAAGTTTTGAGAACAATAAATATGATACATGCTGTGTATATATGAACACCAAGAAATATCACCATTAGTGTACATACAAAGAATAGTAACAATCAGATACAGCAAAATATGCTTACCAGGTGAAATCCTGGTCAGCTGACATCAGTGAAGCTCCCACTGATTTTTCTGGAGTCAGTATCTTTTGTCCCCTATGTTCTTATTCTTAGTGTTTAAAGTATTCTGATTTAAATTTTTAGATTTTTGCAATACAAAGCACAGACTTCCTGACATGTTTTTGTTGAGGTTTGCACTTCATCACTTCAATTAGGACCACATATTTTTGACATCAATCGTTTCAGGATACATATTGAATATGCCTCAGGGCACTCTTTTCTAAGTGGGATTTTTTGGTTTTAACACCCCTCAGGTTGGTTAGTTCAGATTTTAGGCTCCTCAGTCAAATACAATGCATATATATTCATATATATCACTATTGGCTTGCTACCCATCAGAGAAGTACATATTTGCTTCAAAAAAAGAAGTAATTCTTTAAATATATCCTCTAGTTCAGATACAAAACCTGGTTCCGCAACAATATTCATACCATCAAACGTGGGCAAAACCTGGACATTTGTGGACATACCTACCCTGAAATCACTGCTCTGACATATCCACAGCTTCCAAGCTGGCTGCTTTGGCTACTGCTGGCTGCATAGCTGCAGCAGTGTGCAGCTTGGCATGGTCTCTTCAAATCTGCCTTGCAGACCTCCCGGCTATTAGCAGCACTGAGGCTTGGCTAGGTAAACCAGATCCATCTGAAAGACTGTCAGAACAAGGACTGCAGTCCAGATCTGTGCTTCAAATAGCAGCTAGATTTAGTCCAGGCTTTTTTACTGGACGAGAGACATCTTCCATGTACAGTTATTTAAAGGGCTTAGAAACTATCGAGTCAGTTGATGCTGTTGCCCTAACATTTTGATTGATTTGATCAAAAAGCATAAGAAGAGACGAAAGGCAAATTTATCTTCCTTGTAATGGGAACAAATACCTCAGATTAAAACTGCAGTTAATATTGCAAGGCATCAGGAGCCAGAGTTTGCTTCTGTTGTGGATCTCAGTGGCAGAGAAGAAAATTTATGTAGTAGTCCTAGTAAGGAAAAAATAGAAATGACACTTAGAACTTCTATAGACAATGCTAATTTAGAAAGATTATCCTTCTTTCCCTGTTTTACATGGACTCCCCTTCTCCCCTTAAAACCTGAGGTGAAATTTAATTGTCAGCTTTGGTTGATTGCTGGGGGTTTTCTGGGCCAGCTAGTATCTAATTTCCTTCTTTTTGTCTGCAAGCAAAAGGTGAAACTCTTTACAAGACTTATCCTAGTTCTCTTATTCCCTGTATCTGTTAGTCAGCCCTTGCTGGTTATTTTTGCTGTATCAAGCTATAGTATATTAAAAGTGCTCTCCTCTCAAATGAAATGTCTTACAATTTAAATCTCACTAGGAGTGTCAGCATTGCCATGGGACATCTCCATCTTCCCAAAGCAAACAAAATTGACACAGTTGATTTGGTGTATAAATGTCTGCAGCTTTATTAAATATGCATTAAAGTGCAACAGTCATAAATTACATGCACTCAGCTCACTCAGAACATAATGTGTACAGCTAAATAACTTTCTGACTCTACAACCTAAGCAATAAGACCAACCTTAAGACGGACGGGATGCTGAAAGTCAGTTCCCTGAAGTGTTTGCCATTGGAGTATCATTTTATCGTGTTGTTAAGCATCTCACCTCTCTTGTGTGGTGTATACATGAGTAGAGGAGGGAGGGGAAGGGGAAAGTGAGATTTCTGTATTACTTTTACTTTAAATTATCCATTTCATTTGCTTATGTGCACCTTCCTTGACATGGAATAATGGGCACTTTGCTTCTTGGATATTTCTGTTTGTTTCAGAGAAAGAAAATCTTCTCAAATAAAAAAATATTTGCTGATTATAATAATACTAATTTATATCTTATATTTACATGGAAATTTTATCATATGATGTTAATATATTTCAAAAGCTGGACATATATAGGAATAACCCCTTTCCTTTAAAAATGCCCCATTTTCTGTGGTATAACAAAATGTAAATTGTATGTACTTCTCCACCAGAGTGTATTCTAGGAAAGAATGATTTCTCAGCATGAAACAAAAGGGACACTGTTTTAGAAAAGACGGAATGCAATTACTTGGATTCCTGAATACATGCTCATTGTACAGTGAAGTGTCATGACTTGTTGATGTCTGCATGTACTGTAGCACTTTTCCAAATTTGATCTGAAACCTGACTTTAATGGCCTTTCTGCCTCCCAATACAATGATTTTTCAAGGAGGATGTAAATTGTACTGATAACATTAACCATTACACTTTGCAGTACCTGTGTTGTTCTGAACTTCTTTCTTCTGATAACTGACCAGTGTCAGCCCAGATCACTTTCTGATAGTGCTCAATATTATATAAGCATCAGTTGGCCATGGAGTGAACTATACATTGAAGCCTTCCCATTATCACTCAGTTCAGGTTTTAGGTAGCTTGTTGTTTGTCTTTGTTTGGTTTTTTGTTTGTTTAATTTTGTCTGGTTTGATTTGATTTTTCTTAAAACACTGTACTGAGCAGAAAGAAGATTTAGTTGCCTTTTTCTGCTTCTTCTGACTGAAATCCTCTCAAATGTCCTTAGGATCAGTGCCATTTAAAAAAAAAAAATTTTCATAATACAAGCTAATTTCTTATAAATGTTCCAGCTATTTTTGCAAATGAATATCAAGATAGCAAGACACTAACTTTCTGACAATATCTGTAATTCATGCTTATTTTATTTCCCATTGATTTATTGCCATAAGTCTCTTGGCTCTTTCCCAAACATCTCCTGGCAACAGAGTCAACCAAATAAATTTTGTGCAAGAAAAGCTCTACTATGGTAACTTAAAGTCTGTCTTCATCATCTGGTTAATGATCTCTTGTGTGCTGCTCTATACTTGCTTTATTTTCCCTTGCTTGATAAATATGAAAGAAAAATCTTGGGGTACATGTTATAGCTATGACCTTGCTTCTGCCTTTTGAGATCACCTTTAATCTCCCATGAGCTGTCATGTTGGAAACGGTCCTTCCTGAAGAATTTTTATTCTTTATCCTCTATAGATTAGTTTCTCACTTGTCTATTTCTGTTTCACAGCTAAACCTTGTTCAAAATTTACAATTTCCTGATACACATTGCATAATATGGAGTAATTTGCTTTGTGTGGCTATTACTAGCTGAATTTAGATAACTACTGTGTTCTGAACTGTGAGTTGATCCTGCAGCTTTAACTATACTTCCTCAGTAGTTTACTATTGACTTCTTAACATCTAAAACTTTGTGAATTATTTTCTAATTGCAAATAAAAGGAAGTGATCCTCATTTAAATATTAAGCAATAAGTTTTAGCCTTCTTTCTAGTTCTTCTGACCACTTCTCAAATGAAGAAAACATATTATATCATAGCATACATTTCACATCTCATGCTGGAAATATAGATAGTCTAGAGTTTATTTTAAGCTCTGGTTGTTTGTTGAATAGATAACATTACTTAAACCAGTTACTCAGTGACAATGACTATACTGCTGTAAAATTTTTGAATAACTTCAGCAATGAGATGCCATTTTAGCCACCTATGCATTATTCTTTACATGATATACCAGGCTACCATCTCTGTTTCTGTTTGTCCAGACTTAGAGAAGCAGTTTTCTCTTCATGAAACATAACTGATAATAAGTAAGTTTTTGGAAATTTTTGTCACTCTACTAACACAGATGTTCTCTGCCTAGTGGCTGGCAAATTGAAGCAAATATTCCAAAGACAAGAAATATATTCTCTGTGGCTTCTGACTATTTTCAAATCATTTTATTGCTAGCAGTGTGCTTTACAACTTTTCAGTTCACAAGAGTCTATCTATAACTAAGTGAAGAAGGCATGCAAAAGGGTATTCTCTAAGAGGTGACTCAAGAGACAATTTGTAACCATGATAATTAAAACTAATCCTGAAACATGTACTGCTGAAGTCTTCACAAAATACATGCTCTTCTGAAGAGTTTGCAGTGGTAGAAAATCAAAACTGCTGTCTAAAACCAGAATTTTTCTGAAAAAATGGTGGCTTGTGGATGTTTGTAAGATGTTTTCAGACTAAACCATTTCAGACCTGGCCTTTTGCCAGAAGCCTCACAGTGATGCATTTAATATATAAAAATGAAATGTAAAGAATTTGTGACAGACCCTCCACAATTAGACTTCAGCACATGACAGCCATTGCAGTTCACATGGTAGCCTTTGCAGTCAGTGGTGACCTGACATCAGAAGGTCTCAGAAGACAATGACATCCTTTGGGACCAATAAGGCTGGCAGTCACCTTTTTATCATTGTTTACAGTGTGTGGTTTGGGGTGGGAAGAGGAACATTATTTGACTAAAAGTTGTATCTCCTATATATACCACTGACCTGATCTTTTTCTTTTTCCTTGAAAATTTTTTGTCAGGTGACCTCTGCTGAGTTCTGTAACCTTCTGACAAATCAACCCCTATTGTCCAAAAATCTGAGAGAGAGAGGAGAGAGGGCATTCTTTGTATGCAAGAATGTATAGCTCATGTTGTATCAAACTGTTGAAAATAAAGTACAGTTGCTACACAACTGTTACGATTGTCTCCTGGAAATATATAAATTTTTTTCCCTTTTTCACTCTTGTAACAAGCATTACAAGCTACATGATATTTTCCAGACAATCTGTGTGCCCAGATGTGGCAGAGTTGAATTATTGTCCTGCTCTTTAAAGAGATAATAAACTAGTTTCATGTATGATGTAGCAGAAAATGAATTCAGGACGCAGAAATACATACAGCTACATTCAGGCTGTTAGATAAGTCTGAATATGATTTTGGGCACAGAAAAAAAGAAAACTATCTTGCTCCTACTATTGTAAGATGCTAGTCAACTACCTAGGATGCAAAAGGAAAGTTTAAAATATGTAATTGCATATTTCAGTTTTGTAACTGCATATCTAATACCACTTTTAGCATGGTTGTTGACATGGAAGTGAGCAAATAATTTGAACTGGTGAAATTTGCAGAGTGACAGATTACTGATGAAATGTGTTTCAGATGGAAAAATAAACAGGTGTAAAATTTAAGTCCAGGATCCATTTCAATGGCCAAAAGTAGTTTTGTCTACCTAGGAAAAAAAAGAAGTGTAGGACAATGTCGTGTGAGAAACAACTTCAGCAAGGATTTATTTGTGAATATTCCCATGTGCTCACATTCCTAGTGAAGTGCAGTGGTTCAACATGTTCATGGTACCTTCAGGGGCCAACACAGAAGGTTGTTTTAGAAATAAGGGAATACTTTCATTTTTTATTTGATACAGAAAGAATAGCTCCTGAAATAATGTGTCCATTCCAGATATTCATGATTAGAAAGAATACTGATATACGGAGAGTTTGAGATTAAAACCACTAAGGGATTGGTTAACATAGTGAAAGACACCTCCTACAGAAAGTAAACTTGAAGAATTTCAGACTGCTTTAGATATATGGTTGGGGAATATGACAGGAATTCTTGATCTATCAGGTACAACTAGGAAAAAACCTGTAATTGTTAATAGCTGAAGCTGGACAGAAGATGACAAGGAATTGCATACTCTTCAGCAGCAAAGGTACTTAATCACAAAATAATTTAATTATGGAAGACAATAAATCAAGGAGGAATATTTTTGTCTAAAGATTATCTGTGAATATAGATCAGCAGATGTGTAGTTAAAGTAGAATTGAATATTAAAAATGCATTACTATAAAAATAAAATTTTTAAACTGGAAAAAATCTGAAGCAAATGTGATAACCAGAACTGCTATGATAGAGTAGCCTTTGAGGGTGATTATTTTCTGGTTTTGAAAATATTAAACTACAGCCTATAATGCCAAAGAAAGTCACATATTGTTAGTGAAATATTGAAACCTATGTTAATAAACACAGTGTAGTTTCTGTTTCTGTAGGTCTTTCACTGATTTATCAAGCCAGTAAAATACACCAAGTGCTCATCTTGTGTGTTTAATGTTTGTCATATTGGTGCCAGAATACCTGGATAAACAAATGAGAGAAAATATATAGTGAATAATAATTATAATTATTAAAGGGGCACAGATATGATAAGCAACAAAATTCTTAGATTTTTTTGTATCTGGGACAAAGTTCCTGGATTTTAACTAAGAACCAGCAGTTTCTTGAAAACATTTACACCTGATTTCCACAGTTAGGTGTTGCAGCACCTTCAAATTATTTTCCTGAATCCTGCTGAAATTCCTGAATGTCTTACAATTATTAATTCCTCGAGTTCCTTGATGAATTAGTGCAGGATGCTTAAAAAAGCCTAACAGATTTTGGAAGGTTTTCTTTTCTGATGTGTCATTTTAAACTAAGGAATAATTTTGCCACAATACATTCTTGGTTTTGAATTTTTTCTCAGCTTGGTTCTCTAATTTAGTCCTTCTAATTACTCCTTCTAATTTAGTCCATTCACTAACTTCTATACTTTTCTGCTTAAGAGGAATGACTACAAGGTGGATTTTTTTGATCAAAGGCAGTTGGACATTCTTCTGTGCTGTTTTGGAGGAAAAGAGTCCTTGGACTGCATCTCTACAAATAAGAATCCCCATGAAAATGAATGCTGCCCACTTTTCAGTACAGCTTCCATGTTTTTATTCTTTAAAAACATAGTTTAATATTTGTGTGTTATCATATGAAATGTGTTATGCGTGGCATCTTGTTTCCACAAAACCCCTGTGGAGACAATAATAAGATATAAAGTTGCAATTACATGTATTATATGGGATCGATTAGACTAGCTGGGAACACATACCTGCATTTAAAACAGCTCAACCTCATTTTGAGTGCCCTTGATAATAAAATTTCTATCTATATTTAGCATTTTTCATCAATTGATTTCGGTGTACTCTATCATTTAGGGTTTCATGTTCAAAAGCGTACTAAGAAAATGAGTTTTGAAATAATAAAATCCTTGTAGCACAGGGTATGGTGAATACTTCTGAAGTTCATGTCAAGGGTATCCTCAGATGATACCACAAGTCAAGCCCATGAACTTGCTACCAAGAAAGTCAACTTCTTCACCCACCCAGGAAACAAGCTGCTCTTGCATTCCGCCTTTGTAATACTTTCTCCTTTGTTTGCGCCTTGTAATGCTTTTTCCCCCTGCTCAGATTTTTGTGGGTTCGTGTGTCTTTCAGTTAAATCTTTTTTAGAAAAACTGAAAGCAATAGAGATGCTCCTTGCTGTGGAACTGTCCAGAAAATCATCACTCAGTTTTGGTCAGAAAATACAGAACTCTCTGTGTTAGAGAGAGAGATTCCCTTGGGTTTTGCTACTCTGAGTGATAGGGGAGAAAACATTCCAAATAGTTGTAACAGGCAATAAGATCAAACAAAAATATAAGAATATTTTGAGTGCTGATTCTCTGAGGTACTTGATGGAGAAAACCAGATATAGAATCTGATGATCTGGATCAGAGACATGAACCTTTTGCTCTCAGGTCTGTTGCTTATGTATTAAGTAAAAGGGAATCAAATGTTGGTGTATATTTTGGTGAACATACCTTTTTGCCAGCATAGCCTTAAAGGACCAAGATGATTCTGTGGATATGTTTTCATATACACTAGAGGTACTCATGGACTGGATCATGATTTCATTCAAAATGTCAGTGGACAATTAAAGAATAGCAACAGTAACAGCAACAATAACAATAATAGTAAAACATGCACAGAAACATTTTAAATTGTTCTCTTAACCTAGACTTCCACCATTTTTTTTCTTATGTCTCAAGGTTGTTTCTTTCTTTTCTTTTTTTTTTAATGCTAATGGATAGATAAGCTCTCAAATAAATCTGGTAGCAAATATTTTTGTGATGCTATTTAGTACTTTTTGAACACATGCATATCATACACTTTCTTTGTGAGAGAGAATGGGAGAGGTTTCTGACTGAAATTTCAGTCATGCTTATAAAATGAGTGTAATGTGAGTAAGTTAAAAACATGCTGTTGCAGACTAGTAAAAATTTCAGCCAGAACTGGCCCAGGTTTCAGATGAAGTACTAGACTAACATTGTTTAATTTTACCTTTTAAAAGCTGAAAAGAGGTAATATGAGTTATTTTGTATATAGTGACTGCAAACAGTGTTCCCGCTCTGCATTTTAATTTCACATTGAGCCTAAAATGACCACAGAGCATTAAAATGACTTGTAACTTCTGCACATAATTTTGGCACAGTCTTTTCTCTTTTCTCCTTTCCTTTCCTTTCCTTTCCTTTCCTTTCCTTTCCTTTCCTTTCCTTTCCTTTCCTTTCCTTTCCTTTCCTTTCCTTTCCTTTCCTTTCCTTTCCTTTCCTTTCCTTTCCTTTCCTTTCCTTTCCTTTCCTTTCCTTTCCTTTCCTTTCCTTTCCTTTCCTTTCCTTTCCTTGCCTTGCCTTGCCTTGCCTTGCCTTGCCTTGCCTTGCCTTGCCTTGCCTTGCCTTGCCTTGCCTTGCCTTCCCTTCCCTTCCCTTCCCTTCCCTTCCCTTCCCTTCCCTTCCCTTCCCTTCCCTTCCCTTCCCTTCCCTTCCCTTCCCTTCCCTTCCCTTCCCTTCCCTTCCCTTCCCTTCCCTTCCCTTCCCTTCCCTTCCCTTCCCTTCCCTTCCCTTCCCTTCCCTTCCCTTCCCTTCCCTTCCCTTCCCCTCCGCCCCCCTTTTCCTTTTCCTTTTCCTTTTCCTTTTCCTTTTCCTTTTCCTTTTCCTTTTCCTTTTCCTTTTCCTTTTCCTTTTCCTTTTCCTTTTCCTTTCCTTTTCCTTTTCCTTTTCCTTTTCCTTTTCCTTTTCCTTTTCCTTTTCCTTTTCCTTTTCCTTTTCCTTTTCCTTTTCCTTTTCCTTTTCCTTTTTTATTTTTTGTGTTTGTTTGGGGTTTTTTAGTTTTTGCTTGGCTTTTTTTGTTCAACAAACATGCTGTGGAGTTAGTCTAATTAATATCTGATATTTGCACTGTGTGTTTTATTCTGGGCAGTAATCTTATGGACATTCTAAGTGTTTTGGTTCTTGATCATGTGGTTTCATAAGAAATACGATGAATCTACAGGTTGAAAAATAATGTAGGATTTTTTTAGTTAGTCAGAACACAATGAGAAAAGGCTATTCCTTGATTTGTTGGTGGTTTTTTTTGTTTGCCTGAAATGTTGCGGTTGCAAGAGTACCCTTCAGGTCCAATAATTTGTTTTACAGAAAGAAAGACAGTAATCTTAATTAGCTGCATAGTGCACAAAATATGCTATAAGTGTATCTGATTATTTTACCAGATTAATCAGTTTTCCCTGTCTAAGTGGTAGAATGTTTGGTTTCCAAAAGTAGCATAGAATACTGTTTGAACAAGAAGTTTTACAGGCATTATTAACTTATCTGTGACATATAACTGAATCTAGAGCTATTGGTGCCACAGAGAATTGCAGCAATCTTATTATTGACTCAACAAATGAAGATATTTGAGTGACTTGCACAGGAATTTTCCTGGAAAAGTGGAATTTTCATTCTAACATGGAGCTTGGAACTATCTGAAGGAAAACAAAAATAGTGCCTAAGAGCCAGATGAAAATATTTCTTACGAAGTAAAGTAAAAATCTAAAAACTCACAAACCAAGAAAGAAGTGCATTGACAAAACAATTATTTACTCACCCCTATAGAAATTTTTTTAAATACTATTAGGCCCTATTAAAGGGCTAATTTTAATTTATAGAAAAGTACTTACTCCCAAACTGCTCATATAGTGACGTCAGACTGAAATCTCTTGCACCTTGATCTCCTACAGAGAGTACTCTGATAAACGAAGCATATATTTCTAATTAAGAGTCAATAAAACAAACTGCTCAACATGTCCCTCTATTACTGTACTGGATGTAATTGTTTTTAAAATACTGAGCTTAATCCAGTATTTTAACATGATCTGGGGTTTAATCAAAATCATGATTACAGCATATTTTACGATAATGTCTCATTTACTCCACATTTCAAAACACAGTAGGATAGTATAGGAATAAAGGCTACATGACTGCTTCTGTCTCTACCAGAGTTTCCCTGTGTCCGGGGAAAGATGTTACCCCTCTGCACCTCACTTTACAGATCTGTGAAATATGGATAATTATACCCTTCCTGAAGCGTTGCTTTGAGTTCTGTCAGTGTGCCACATATTATATTATCATCCACTTCTATTTCATGATGCTATTCATTAGAACTTAGGAATTATTAAGCAAGCTATTAGGCTGTAATTAAGGAAGTGGTGTCTGAGTATGCAGAGGTCCAAGTGAAAACTTATGCAGATAGCTAAAAGTATTGTCTAAAGATTTCTAGAGTTCAAGCTGAAAGTCTGTCCTGAGGCTGAACAAGCTCCGGGAAGATTCCTAGATGGATTTACTTTGACAAGAGCAGAAAGACGGCTTTGACAATTAATGAGGGTAATAACTTGGCTGGTTACCGAAGTAGTTTTATCCTACCCAGCTGCATTTTCTCTCTTGCTCAAATCAAGCTGAAGCCTCCTGTTTCTCATCCGTAATTATTTCCGATGTAAGAGCCTAAAGACGTGCACATTAGGAATGTTTTCTATGGAAGTATATAGCAAGCAGTGTGCAACCATTTTTTCAGGGACAGTAGTTTTTTCCCCGTATGTGGACAGGGACTGGTCTGCCTACTGTATCATAGTCATATATGGTCCGTTCGTAATCATTCCATAATATGATTTATCTTGTATGGAATGTATTAATCATATATTGAAGATGTAATTATAAGGCATAATCATATAATGAAGAACAGTTTATCTCTGAACCTTACAGCTGGCATCTTGTGAGCAGTCATCAAATTATCTGTGCTTTGTTCCTGAGGAGGGAACAAAGTCTTAGCACTGTTATATGTTTGTGCTCTGGTACTCTCCTGTGATCCACTTTGTTTTAAAGACAGTTGATAGATCCCACAGTGTCAGTGCTGATGTGAGTCTCCTTCCCCTGGCCATAAGGACACCATCCATCAGTGCCACCAAAGCTATCATCCTGCTTCATGTTTGTGAGGGAGTTGTGTGAAGTGGTTACACCTCATAGTTTCCCAGTAAATGACAATAGACATCAGTTTGTATCTATCTCATGAGTTTGAAACTTTCATGAAGATGAATGGAGTGTGTCACATCAAATAAGCTCAGTGCCCTCCACTATTGTATTGGGATCCTTTCAGAGTTCCTCCTTTGTGGAGTGCATTTCACCTGCATTGAGCGTAGATATTCAAGTAGTTGTGCTGTTTCAGTCAAAACATTCATTGTTAGGAGAACATATTGGTGCCATTTACTGCAGGCTGGTGTGCTTTTTATGGGTATTTGTAATCTTTAATCAAGTGGAATATTAATAACATTGCATTCTTTTATATTCCTGTGTTTGCAAAGCTTACACTGTTTACCTTTTCAAAAAATAGAAAAGGCTGTATTGAGTTAATTTTCTTTTGCGTGTATGGTTTCACACATTTTTCTGTCAATGTCACATGAGTAGATTTGGGTCAAATTTGTGTTAATTTGCTGTATTGGAAGTGAACTTTAGGAAGTTTACACAGTGGGAGCTGGTGGGAACATATCTACACACACTGAAACCTTTACTCCTTTTTTTTAAACCCCTTGACTTTGGTGTAACTTAGTTAACCTCGTTTGTAATATAGAACATCATTTTCGGATGAGGGAAGTAGTGTGTGAATAGAAACAATGTTTAAAAATTAAACACTGTTTCTGAGTGATTTTCCTCTTCTGCATAAATGTGCACATAGGAAACCTAGGAGTATGTATGCTGTTTCTAGCCACATGATTTGTCAAGGCTTTCCAGAACCAGTTTTCTACAAGTCCTCATTTTTAAAGCAGAAACACTAAGTAGTGAGTCCTGCACTGAAAACTGAAAATAATTTGGCTGGTAGCATAAACTGAATGAGAATGTTCCCCACATAGTATGGAAATCTCGCTAGCAACTTCCTTTCATTCAGTCTATCACCCTTTTTCCTAACGGATTCTCAGAATATTTTAAGAACAGACTATATCTGCACATTTTCTATTTCCTTCTGTGTTGCATCTTTTCTTTCTCAAAGTACAGCTAAATCTTGCCCTTCTGGTTTTGCTAACCCTTATTTTGTCTCACACTTGAAATTACATTATAAATTCCATGTGGCAGGGCCTATTCATTCTTATGGTAGTCTAAAGTGCCAAGAAGAATTTCATGTTGTGTAGAGGTGACAAATGGTTAAAGACTTTTAAAAAATCCTTTTAGTTATATTCAATTCAGTGGATGGCTTTGATGCTGAAATGCATGGTTCAAACAAACAGGCTGTGTGACACAGTCACATTTTAAATAATCCTAAAAGTGAGCTTTCCAGGCCAGTATAACAAGCCAAAAGCAAGTGGGAATGCAATGATATATTTTTAATACAAATAGTAGCAAGACAAGTTTGAATTATGGTAGTGTTACCTCACTGATGGAGTGATGTGCTTCACTTGTAAGAAAGAAGCAGCAGTGTAATATAAACAAGCAATTTAACAAACTTTGATAGTAAATGTGACAGGGGTTTAATAAGGTTCGTTGGCAAGGTGCACTTGACTTTTTACTACATAGAAAACTGTCAGGGAGAGAGTTTTGGCTCCTGTTGAGTCATGAGGTTCAGAATAGATCCTCTTGCTTTCCTCAGACAGGAGTCTAGGTGCATCTGGATCCACTTCTAGTCTCAGATTTGGTCAACTGTCCATGGCTAGAGGATTATATGTGCACAGTCAATCCTTCAGACCACTCAGCTAAGAAGTCAAAGTTTATTGTGCTATTAATCACTTAGTGAGGCTCTCTTGTGGGAAAGGATCTCTCGACCTGGAGGAGCAACCTTGAGCGGTGTCCCTGCTCAAGGAGAGATCCTGGCGTGCAGCCCGCTGCCGTGCAGGAGAGCTCCACGGGCCCTGGGCTGCCCGCTATTTATAGAGAAAGATGAGTGACTTATGGTCATATTTGCATACCAGCAAGACGTCTGGGTCACCATTCCAGACAGCCCTTGGCTACCATGTCCAGAGTAAGATGCACGCAGCTATCACAACACCCACGGGTGGTTATGGCTCAAGGTGGGAGGCAGGAGCACACCGTGATTAAAGAAAGTTTATAGCAGAGTGAGGAATAGATCTCAACTTCTCTAGATTTCAACCAAGATAAAAACTTTAATTCTTTGTGCCTTGTTCTCTGCTTTTCTGTTTTGTACAAGGGTTTCTCTCTTTGAATCCTGTGATCTTTTAATCAAGACACTTCTACAAATGATTTCAGTTGCTGTTTTAGTGAAAGACAGAAATTTGTATGATATTTTTCATGTCTTTAAACAAAAGAAAATAAAGAAAGAAAACAGCTGTCACGTAAAATCATGCTAGTGTTCATACATTTATCAGCAGTGTAAAAATTTCTTGGTTCATCTTCTGGCTACATGTGGAAATGTGGCTTGGTGACTGTGGAGAGCCCAGACAAACACATAGAGTTGAAATGCATCTTGGCTATGTGTGTACAACATGGGTCTGCTCTCTTAAAAACCTGGGGTTTGAGTCCTGCTGCACAACAAATGACAACTCCTGAGTTAATCCATCTGCAAAATATGGCAAATGATACTTGTCTCTTTCTTAATGAGGCCTTGCTGCATAATAAGGGTTATGTAGTACAGAGAATTATTAACGTCAGATGAAGAGCTGCAACTAGAACTTGTGGCTCACTGCCCATCATATTTTTGCTAGGCCAAAGGGTGCTTTACAGATGTAATTTGCTTGTATACTCTGGATTTCTATATAAATTTTTGCAAGGCATGGAGTATAATGGATGTGATTAACATACAAGGAGTGCCATGGAGCTCCAGGCATGCCTAAAGCAGTTAGGAGCTCAGTGTGCCAGGAACAAAAACTCAGAGTTGGCATGCCAGGAAGTATGGCGATCAAGTACCCTTTGTGCAGATTTAGTTCATTCATGGGAATGACTGACTCCTGCTGAAAATGTAGTAAGGATAGAGAAGGGGTTACTTTGAGACAGTTACTGGAGGATTGTAGACCACAGTAATAATGTCTGGCAAAATTAAAAATAGAATTCCTGAATTCTGTGAGTTGATGGACATCTACTGAAACAGCTTATTCTGAGGCTTTCTGTGTGGTGTCTTTGTAGGCAAAATGTCCGTGAATGCCAATGGGATATTTTTCTGTGTAATGAATGCTGGAATACATTGTAGTTAGTAAGAACTGTTTTGCATCAGAGATTGTAGAGAAATGGTTTTGATGAGCAAGTACAACTTCTAAAGACATCCATAAGAGGTACAAATCCCCGTTAAACAGATCCCTTGTTGATATGAATCGTAACAATTTTGGCGAATCTGATGGAGATACAATGCACATGCCGGCTGAGGAACTACTCCCATGAGAGACATTCAGTCTGAGCTCTGCTAATGGGGGTGGAAAGAAAGTGGGGGCAGCTTCTACTCATGTGTCCTTTGCATTACCTCTTGGATTCCTGACACGGTTGATGGTCTGAAGAAACATGACTGAAGCTGGATCACTTATCTACGGAGAGGGCAGGACAAGAACCATTTATACCTGCTCTCATTTGTCTTCATGAATCAGTGAGTAACTGCCTAGCCCTTCTGAATATGTAGGGCTAAGGGGCATTTAATAGTGAGCATTCAGTATAATTAAATATCTGCTAGTATGTTGCACATATTTTGTTTTCACGGGAGTTATCAGTAAAGGCCCACAATTCATAAGGTACTAATACAGTATGGCAGAGATTAGTACATCATAGAGGGAGGAGGAGAGCTAAAGTATTATCATATGTAAGCTATTAGTGTAATTATATTTTTAAAGTGGTGCCTTAAATTGGTTACTTGAAGTGACTTTCCAGTTTATGTAGAGGAAACAGTAGAAAATAATTTATATGTGAAGGCCTCAGTCTTTTGTTTAAGTCAACAGCACATAAAGCATTTTAAGTTTGCTTTTTTATTGTTGAAGTCCCATAATCTATGAACACTTGGTCATGAAGTAGCTTGTTATTAAAATATAATATCATGTTCATCTGTGATTATTATTTTAATTCAGTGCTCGGTTGACTTATACAAAGCTGCCTGAACTCTTTCAGTAACCACTCTCCATTCGCCTACATTACATTTAATTTATACCACGATGATAAAAAATTTGATTTATTTTACAACAGATCAGTAATTGTGCTCTACAAATAAGTCTGTAATGATAATCAACAGCATTTTCAACATAATTTAATTTGTCTTCTCCCGAGAGGTAGTTAAATGCAGTAATAATAACACTACTGTTATGGACTCTGCTGCAGTTAATCATGGCCTGAATATGCAGACAGCCCCAATATTGTATTGACAGAAATTAAATTAACCATCAGCTTGGGCAATCAGTGGCTGTACAGCTATTAAAAGTAATAAAGGCAACAAAACCCAACCATAGCCAATTACATTTTGACATAAAAACGAAAAAAGACAGATGTTTTTGATTTGAAATTTTTATTTCATTGGAAGTAAAGAAGACATATATTTTCATATACATTATTTCCCATGCCTTAATTAACCCATAATACACATCACAGCCTAGGAATCATACTGACATAATGTAATATCACAGGTGTATTCTGCATGCCTCCTAACCCAAACATTTCATTATCTCCATATATAGTGGCTTTGTGTAGCATGTTAATGGAAAGGTACACATCAAAATGCACAGACAAGACAAAGGGCAATCATCATTCCAAAAAAATTTCAAGACATTAGGAAAAAAAGTATCTGAGTGTTCAGTGTAGCATGTTTTCCTCAAATTCCTGCTGAGGTTAGAAGCAAAACTCAAAATTTCTCGGTGAAAACGTCAGTGACTTGGGTTGGGTTTTGTAGGGGACACATTAAGAAAAAGTTATTGTTTTCACTATATATGTGGTTAGCACTTCATTATTATTTTTCTTATGCAAAATGAAGCATCCATAAATTGGTAAAAGTTACTTTTATGTTGTATTCTCTTTAATATCTCTTTTGTCTAGGAAAAATCAAACATGTAACTGCACTCAAAAGTGGCTAGTTGTTATATATTAAACTACAAGGTAAAGTTTAAATACTTGCACCTGTATATATAATATTTAGTTATAAATCTTATATATATTTAAGGGAAAATAGAGTAGATCACACTTAACATTTATGGATATTTTATCAGAGAGCAATGCTTTTACTTTAACAAATCAGAGGAATTACTAGGTAATAAAATCTAAATATATGAATTTGTTTTTAATTCACCTTTTAGTAGTTTCTATAGGTTTACAGCTTAAAAAGTATGTATTTTGGCTTATTGTGATTTATATCTTATGATGAAAACAGTATCTCAGGGTACAAGTGAAATAAAATAGCACAAGATGACATTATTCTTAATAAAAATCCAACCTAGAACATATAAGAAGAGTATTTTGAGAATTACAGTCTTATCTGTCTCTTTAGACAGTGTTTCATAATCTTATGTAGCAGTTACCTGGTCTATCAATAACTTTCTGGAGAGTTTGAAAAACTTGGCATTTTTACAACCATGTCATGAGTTGACTTTTTCAGACTGATGGCTAAAGACATTGTGTTTTAGAAGGCTGAAGCTTTATAGATTAGAAATGAATTCAGCTGCCTAATCCCATAGGAATCCATAAGCTTAGTTCAGACCCATTGGAAAACATAAATACATGTTTAATTTGACACATACTATTACTGAATGCATATGACTTTTCCAGCTCCTGAGCACTTCTCTGGAAAGGGCCTTAGCCAGGAGAAGAGAATAATCTTTCATCTCTAAATCTTTTTGCTCCATAGATTTATTAAATTCAATATAGTTCACTTACATTGAAAAGGACAATAATCCTGCAGGAGCTAGGAGATAAAATTATGTGGCTTGTGTTACGCAGGTCAAGCTAGGAGCCCAACGTTTTTAGAAATTCCCTTCTGACCATACAACCCATGAATCGAAGTTCCCAAAAAGAAATTTACCCAAGACAAAGGCAGGTTTTAGAGAAGCCCTGACTGTACAACTGGAGTGACAGAGAAGATGGTTTCATTTTTTAAAAGTTGAAGTGTCTGTGAGCAGTAGAATATGAAAGGCGAGGTTTCCTAAGGCACTTGTTGGGTGTTACCAAGCCCTAGTGAAGCCCCAAATTCTCTCTTGTAACACTCCTGCAGACTTCAGATCACCTCTGTGGCAAACCCCCATGCACACATAACAGCCAAGTTCCCCCTAGACAAAAAGTCATAAGAGACTTTCCTTCTTCAGTCACTTAATTTCACAAAACTTCCAAGAATTTAATGTTCTTTAAAAGTTTTACTCTTTCAAATGTAACTGTGGTTGGCCAGTGGTTTGAAAAGGTGCAGAGAGAGACCGATGGGTACGTTGGAGAGATTTCTCTTATTCCATAAGAAAGCGGCCAGAAACCAATCCTTTCCAGCCATTTTGATGACAGATATTCTGTAGTATACGTGACAGATCACAAGTTTATAAAGGCTTAATTGCAGCTCATGGGCAGTCTTTGCAGACAACATATTCTTGCCTCACCCGTTAACAACAGGCTAAGTAAAATTAAATTTCTTCAAAGACAACATTTTGCTGTATCATTTTGGTGTATATTACACATAGCATGTGCACTTCCTTCTACATATGAATGTAACAATATGCTGTCAGATGTTAATGTTTATATGTAGGCTAGGTTTAGGTATGTCATGTTATGACAAAATTCAAACTTCCTCAAGTTGTACAGGATTGACGAATTCCTTTTCTAGCTATGTTTCTGAGCTTTAACTTTCTTAGCCTTTATAAATAACTTTCTTTCCTAAAGAACAAAGATTTTATAAATAGGTAGCAAATGAGGGCCAATATCTATTATGACACTTCCTACGAGGAAAGACAGATATATCATTCATGGCTATTTCAGTGATGAGTTATCTTTTCCCTCTCCATGTATCATGAAGATACATGTCATAACAGAGATCAACTATCATTGTAATGCAATTTTCCTTTATGCAGCATGTGTTGTAAATGGTGTTGATTGCTGACAGAAACTCAGAGGGTGGGAAATATGACTCCTGGTACTCCCAGGGCAGGAAATACAACTTAGGCAATAGTGAATATTATTATATTTGATGCATATTTGCTTTCATCCTATAACTTTCTTCCAGGTTGTCTGCAAGTTTCCATAAAGAAATCCACTGCATTAAAATGCAGTCTGGAAGTTTTGTTCCCTCAGACACTACATGTTCACTCATATTTGTTCAGAAAAGTGAGATACACAGCATCAAACTAAGCGGCAGGTTGCTACTGTATTAATTGTAAATTGATTCAGCAGGATGGGAATCCTAATATAATTATGAGGATCTTTTGAAAATAAAACCAATCTTTAACTAGCATACCAAAAGAAAAGGCTACTTTTTGCTTACACAGCATTAAATTAAACATTTCAGCCCTTATCATCGCTATATTTCTAGAAATGGAACAACTTATCATGAACAAGATAAACCTAGAAAATCCATGTTTGGTTACCAGTGCCAGCAGCAAATGAATTGTTCTTTCTTTCTTCTGGCTCTTAAATTGTAGTTAGCTAGGCCACCAGAGATTTTGATATTAAGAGCAACCAAGTAAACTAATCCAAAACCAAACCTAACCTGAACTTAAACAAAAAGCCTTCCAACGTATTTCTAGTAGTTCTTATTTCTGTGAAAATTTTTTGTTAACTGTTCTTATTGGACATGTTGCTTATTATAATTACTATTTATGGATAACATAAAATGAGGAAATATTGACATTGAATGTCCACTACTTTCAACCGTTACCTTAATTCTTTCACTCTGATATTGACAATCTTAATAGTGTATTATCATGTATTTATCTCAAGTTGTCTTGGACAATAAGTAACTGTTTTAGAAGAATTTATCAAGAAGAATACATTTTGAAAATAATATGATCATATGCTTTTTATATACAAATGCACGTGTTATCTATCTTTGCTATGTTATTAAATGTGCTTGAATTAAAAAATACTTGCTTAAATTAACAGAGTATACCTATACAAAGAACAGAGAGATTAGTGTGAAGTGAAATGTATCATGAAGTAATTGTGAGTCAGAACATAAAATTGTTTAAATGATCTGAAATTTTTGCTGAAAAATAAAAGCTATTTCTTCATGTTCCTTCTTTCCTTATTTTTTTTCCTGATAGCTAAATTGTAAATGATACTTGATTTTATTTTGAGAGTATAATGAGGCCCAATTAATATGACTTCAGTAAAAGGAAGAGTGGCTTTTTGTTGGAAAGGTCTCTAAATGTTCCTACAATTCATAGTTCTATGATTTTTTTTTAATGAATTATTTCTTTTATTCCTCCCATCCTTTCTGGACTTGAGAAGTATTGACCACATATTTGGTCTATGCTTTTGAACTTTGACACCTTCTCTCAATTCAGTGACACATGAGCAGGGTAGAATCTAGGAGACCTTCCTGAATATCCAGGAAAATCGGAGACTGGAAGAAACAATTGCTTCAGGATGTATAGCTTGTTCACATTGCTATTTCTGTCCAACAATTTATTTTGGTCTAACATTAATTAAAACATGCCCAGGCAGGTACGTAAGGAAACTCAAAAGCTGTGGACAGAAACTGGTACTGGTATTTCAAATTGCACCCTCTCAGAGAGATAGGACATAAACCCACACGAGAGAATCTGTAGTATTGGAGTAAATCAGTCAATAATTTGGGGTTTAATTAACTTTCAGTAAATAAAGAATCTTATCACACTTTCCTTGGTAGTGAGTTTGTTAAGGCAGGTGCCACAGCTGCAGTTTCTGTTATCTAGACTGCACTTTTGAGATATCCAGTTACTTGCATTATTATAAACATTCATTTACATGAATGCACCTATCCTCTTGCTCACTGGAAGTGCCTCAGGAATCGGAGATAGCATTTGACTGGCTCTAGACCTGCAGGCTGGCTGCCCAAAAATATACATGACTTAACTAGTGGGAAGAAACAATTCATTTGTAAGCAACAGCTGAACACTAAGCATCACCCTTGTTATGCTGGTATTGTCTAGAAACCAGAGTGGCAACAGATCAAAACAGAAAACCGCAACTTGAAGAAACAACATGTTATTTTGATAGCTCTTGTTTTAAGAATGCAAGCACATAGCAGCTTGATTTTAAGTGTGTTGTTGTTTTAAAACTATAACAGCTGAATGAGCCCTTCTCTGGACAAGATTTTTGTATTAACTGTCACTTCTATGACTTCTGTTCATTTCCAAAAAGTACTAATGGACATGCACCCTTAATAATCTTTTATGGCCAAGTAGTTGCTAGACTTAAACATCTGATACAGGAATCTGATCCTTCTCCTGTATAAATTTTGCCATAATTGCAAAACTGTGTTTTCTCAAAAGGCACAAACAGCAGATTTGTCATGTAAATTATGGAATCTCATAAAGAGGGATGAGAGATTGGAAATCAAAATATTAAAGGTAACATTCAATATAAGGTCTTACTTATGGTTTCTGAGTGTGAGACTTCCCAGGGGAAAAGAAGCAATGCAGAAAATGCTAGGTAGAACTACTTAATCATCCTTCTTGAAACCTTTTATTCTTAAAACAATTTATGGACATATTATAAACTGCTGCTTTATTGTTTCCCCTTCTCACTCTGGCTTTGTCTTCTGTTCCATTGCAGTATTTCCTTTCCATCCATGACATCATCTTAACCTTCACTAAGGGAAAGGGGAAAGAGACAGAGAGAGAAAGGGAAAAAAAACCCTCACAAGATACCCCTCCCTTCCTTCCCCCCCTCACCCCCGCCCCCCCCCATCCCTTTCTTGGCAACAGAAATACCTTTAAGTGTAACATAATTGCAATCTCTCTGCCCTTTCTCCCCCCTCTGGGACTATTCAGCAAACCCTACAACATACACTTAAATCTTCAACTTCTTAGAGACACTACACGCAGATGGGAAAGATTTGATTAAAATTACAGTGCTTTAGGTTCAACTTCACCTATTAAGAAAAAAAAAAGGATCTGGTGGTGGACTTCTTTCCCTGAGAAATAACTAGGCCACAGTAATTACAGACAGGGCCCTGCTGTGCACCATGAATAGGATCCCTGGGGTGGTATTTTCCTGTAACCTGTCTATGCTGGGCTGTTGACATCAACATGAATGATAACTATGCCAGGCTTCCTTTTTTTTGTTTGTTTTACTTTTTATTGTTATTATTATTTTTATGCCTCAGAAAAAGAAGGGGAGGAGAAAGAAAATGAAATAAGTTGTAAGTGTTGTGATTTACATTTTTTGTGTCAAGGATGTTTTTATGTACTTTTCTATACATCTGCATGGTTATTTTCTTAGATTTTTCTTAAAATTGCATTTTGGCCCTCAAGCAATGAAGAGACCAACATGTGGAGAGAAATAGGCACAGAACACTAGACACTGTGGAAGTTTAAATGTTAGCACTTTTCCCAGAACTGAAATTAGAGAGAGCTTCCATTTTTGAGCACTGACCCACTTTGGGACAACTGAGTCATATTACTAGATAATGTCCACCACATTAATCTTATTTGGATTTCATGCCATATTAGACAGCTATACTTTGTTATTGTTTTAGCTGATAAAAGTCCTGAATTACCCAGAGAAAGCTTTATTTTGCATTACATTGCACTGGTGAAATGGAGACTAGAATTATAGCTCCTGGCACACCGCAGGCATTGAACAGAATCAGCTGAAAGTCTATTGGAAGAGAATATCTAATAAGAAAGGTAAGGAAACAGCACTACACAATATTATCAATATGTTAGGATGGGTCCAAAGAAAAGTAGTGGAAAGTTGAGTTGAGCTCTGATCATAACCAGAAGTGAATATAGAATAGTCACACGGAATTTAGAAAAAAACTTACTCTCTAGAAGTCTTCCAAAAATGGCAGAAGCTAAAGGATGAAAAGGCAGAATAACAGCAGGAGTTGGAATGGAACACCTGTAGTATTTGTTGGAAGAAGCGGACAAAAGGCAGCAAAGACAAAGTTCTTCCCTTCTCCCTTTATACTAAGTACTTGAGAAACATAAAGCACCAAACTGACCAGAAGTCTTGCCAAGCTCAAATGAAGCTCAGACCCTGCTAATAAGGGAAAGTCGAGGAACTTCGTGCATCTTACGCTCAACTCTACCTTCTAGAAGAGCATTCATGGTTTGGGAGTCTGAGAAAAAGGCTAGATCAGTGAATCATTTTTCTACTAACTCTTGACTGATATTTGCCTTGAAAATATCTACTCCTAGTTGTTGTAAGTAAATGCATCCCTGAAGGAGCCTGTCTCAAAATCAGTTGCTGGAATCAGTACAGGTATCTCAGGATAATCTGGGAGATATAACCTATTCCCTGACAAAAAATCTTTATCCTGTCCCAAGAGGACCTTGGAGCAGGAGAGAATCAGAACTAGTACAGCAGCTGAGTAACTGGCTTTTGTAAATATCTAACAAAACCAAAATAAAACAAAAACCCCCAAACCAACCAACCAACCAACCAACCAAAACAAACCAAACCAAAAACTCTCTGAGAATACTAATAGCATACCAATACTAATCGTTCATGCTAGGATACCTGATAAGTTTGAGAAGGAAGCTAACATCATGAATCAGTCACAGGTGAGAGCTGATGACTGAGAAATGACAAATACACTGAGCATTGACTCTGCTGGTCCGTGCAAGGATGGAGATGTTAACGTCTCATGTAAAAACAACATGGAGCCATACAAGAGAATGCAGAAAGCAGAACGATGTGGTCAAAGGAAAAGCCTGAGAAAATGATCTTGTCAGCACAATTTTGAATGGATTTGAGCATGGCCTGGCTGTTTTTGTCAAGATTTGAGAAAAGGATGTTGCAGTGATCAAAATGAGAGATGGGAGTCTAGATATGCTTGCAAATTCCACTTTAAGCACATAGACAGAGGGGCCTGTGTAGAAGAGAGTTCTGGCTTTATGGGCCTGTGTGGTGGACAGGCTGTGGATATAGTCCACAGTGAATGGGAAGAGTGGGAGAAAACAGCTCTTTCTCTCCACACTAAGCTCTAGGTATTTTGCATCTGTAGTGAAAAGTGTGTGAGAGAGGATTAGATTTTACACTGGACAGAGATGGTCTTGTAATGGGGGGATGCATAAGACATCTGAGATCTTGTAGCTCAGCCATGAAGGGATGCTGTTGGGTGGCTGCAAAAAATCCAGTGCTGTAAATGCAGGAACTCAATTGTTTTCTATTTCCTATAGCCATGATAAAGATGAGTTTTGCCATTACAACCAGCTAAAATAAGGAAAAGATGACAGGATTGCTATGGGAATTGTAGTATTAACAATTAAAGAATGAAATTTCATTGAGTTAGAGGTGATGTGTGAAATTCTTCAGTTCCTTCCAGGAATGCCACTTCAAGGGAACGTTGTAGAGCAGGGCGAAGTTTTTGGGTGAGGCCTAACTTGCTATGTGCCTCTCGTGTGGAGTGGAGATTAATATTTATGACATTTCCTCTCTAATTATTGAAAGAGGTGGGGCTGAGAGAGCCATGCTTGGAAGTCTTGTGGGAGGGAGCTCACCTTCAGGCATGCGGAGGAGCCCCTGCTTTCTCACGTGGAGCAGCTGTGAATCTGATCTTCACAGTTGTGCTTATGACTCACATTCTCTGTTTGCTGTTCTTTTCCCCATTCCCCTTATACTTCCATGGAGTCTTTTGTTACTGTTTTTATTTTCTATTTATTGTCCTAGGATCAACTCTTCTGTAGTATCTTTGTGCCATTTTCTGTCTGAGATTGTTCAACTTTCCTCTTTCTTTGTTCCTCATTCGCCGCAATGTTCCTATTGCTCTCTCAGCAATTGAACAATGTATCAGGTTCAGAGCAGAGCAGAGCCTTTCCTGCCTTTTTATCAACAGAGAGGGTGACTTCTGCCCTTTTAGGCAGTTGACACATGCAAGGAAACACTTCTGTGGGGCAGGATTTCTCCCCTCCTTCACTCTTCTCAGTTCCGTGAACCTCTGCCATCCCTCCTTCCTTAGTTTCATAGCAGTAGTTCAAACGGGCCTGGCAGTGAAAGGACTGCTCCTGCAGCTCTTGGATCTTGTTTTTATTTATTTACTTATTTATTTAATTTATTTCACGCTAAATGTGAAACATAACCCTTCATGTCATGGCTTGCCCTCCTGACTGGTGAAAATGCTCTTGGCTCACAATACACCTCCTTTGACAGAAAGTCCTCTGCACAGTTAAGGTCCCTTTGATCTGCTCACCTTCTCTGCTGGATTTTGCAAGGAATTTGCTTACCAAGGCTGGGCTTTCCCAAGCACTCTAACAGATCCAATGATAAAAGGTTTTTATATACTGCAGAGTGATGCTGAGGTGATCCAGTTGTATTTAGTTCACATTAATCACACCCTTTTACTCCAAACAGATCTAAACCAATTGAGCTACTGATGTTTAGACAAAGAGATTCATACGGCTCAGAAAAACATAACCTTTGTCCACAGAAATGTCTTAAGATAATGAACTTTATTCAGTGGGCTGGATTTATAGAAAAGTGTGTTTTGGATGTAGACATCTAATTGTACATCCTCAACCAACAGGACAATAAACTTGTGCAGGCAGAGAAGTTTCATCTGCATACATGAAGACGTAAAGAAGGAATTATCTCACCTTAGAGCTGATGCTTGAGAATATACAGGGAATTAAAGATAGAATCCACCAAATGAAGAGATGACTAGACTAACAAGTAAAGCAGAAAAAACTAAACAACTTTGCTTGTATTTAAAAATACATTTTCTCCATGCGTCATGCTGACTTAAAAAAAAAAGAAAATCTTCCTTTAGTTTCTCAAGTTATACTAAAGACAAATATTCTCATTTATATTTGGAATTTTTAAGTTGCAGTACAGCCTCACCATAACAAATTCCTGAACTGTCTGTATTTCTAGGATACCATTTTTAGATTAGGGAACATATGAACAAGATGAAATTATTTATAATATTTATATATAATATACTTATGATGCCTGACCACAATTGATATTAGATCAGCTATGAATTTGTAATTAATTAGAACTTCAGTTAATTTTTGAGTTAATTAGATATAAGTTAGATATTAATACATTAGGTGTTAGATTTGTGTTCAAATTCAGCTCAAAGAGCCAAAGGGTTCAGAATAAGATCTGTTTTCGATGGTGTGTCATACAGTGTTAGGTCATTATTATTTGGAATGATCCTGATTACCTCAGAAATTCACTTTAAAATCAAACACCTCAACCCATAGGACCTACTGAAATTGAAAGGCCACTGTGTACCAGTATCTAAGCCCCTGGAAAGGGAGAAAAAATGGAGGAAATTGCACCTACTCAAGCTGCAAGAAAAAGAAAAAAGTCCTGGGTATTCTTACCAGTTTGAGTTATTCAAGAAAGCTATATCAGTCAGGCATCTGTAAATGAAAATTCACCTTACATATATATTATCTAGTGTGCTTGTCTCCTGTCATAGCCAGTCTGTGCTGATTCAGAACAAGGCAGTTCTCTCCGGCTGCTGAGCACTTGTGCATTTAGAAAAAATAAATCTTTCCTGACCAACCAAAGCCCTGAAGTATGGGTTTTGATATTACTGCTTGTCTGAATGCAGAATTTGTAGCAGTTTAATAGAACTCCTTTATGGATCATGCAGTTGTAACACTCGAAACAAAAGTCGCCCACTGCATTCTTGTCTGCATCCCTGCTGGGGTCTAAGATCCAGACCACGCACTTTGCTCAGCAATGGTTGTTTCCACTTGAAACTTCCAAGTAGGTCAAATGAAACATTTTCCTCCCATCAGGGCCTGAAGGACTCTTCCCCCCAGGACTACCCCACTCTTCCCTTGGCCCAGGACACCATTTAAACACCCTGGGGCCAGCAGCCCCTTACTCAGCTCCCCACAGCCATGTCCTGTCCCAGTCATGGCTCCCACCAAGCCAGTTGTGGGCCACATTCCAACCCAGATTTAGTCTGTCCCCGGGGAGATGCCAAATACTGGGTGCTGGTGCTACCCTCTGTGCCCCCTTGGCTGCCTTGCTCCTGCCTGAGGCAGTGGGATGGGTCCCTCAGCGCCAGGCTCCGTGATCTGAGGGATCAGTGGGCTCTTGCTCTGCCTCCCATATCCACCACTTTTGGGTCACTTTCTGTTTTGAAAGAAATGGTAAAATATACGATCAGTATTTTGTCTTATGGTAAGATCCCACTGAGGGCTTTGTTCCATCTGTCCCCTTGTGATGGGGATATTCCTCATTTCAGGATTGCCATGGCTCACATGGAAGACATTCAGAAACCATTTTCATCTTTCCCATGTCAGTAGGCTGTGGTTTCAGTGGGCAAAGTGTCCACACGGTCAAAGGCAGGGTGGGAAGGATGGCATTATAAGACTTGAAATTGAGTCCTATCCCCAGTTTTTTTCCCTCTTTATTTAAATCACTCACTTGTTTGTAGAATCAGACAGAAATCACCAAACTGGCACCTTCTATCCTGCCCTCTGGTGCTGCTGCACCCAGGAAATACACATTCCTCTCCTTGCCTCTACTTGTCACTATGAAAAAGATGTTCTGCTTTACGGCATACTGCATACTTCCTCTCCAATGTTTTGGCATCCAACCATTTCTCACCCAGTGACCTTGGAAAGAAATACCAGCTCAAGGAAGTTGACTGTAACCTATAATCTGTGATTACATAACCAATGTAAGTAGCAAATGTCCATAGTTTGATACACATCAACAAATGCCTTGTATTGTGATGGTTCTACTCCTTCGAATATCACTTCCTAAATTAGTTTTGGGGAGATTTCTTCTCTAAGGGCTTTTCTTTCCCCACAGTTCCCATGAAAAAGGCTCTCTGCCACGTAGTATCCAGCAGTCTAGGCTGGTCCGTATCGTATAATGCATTTAAACCCTGATGGTATGCACTAGCCAAACTTTCACTCAAGACCAGGATCCACACCAGGATCCAGTTATTAACTGAGACTACCTCAACCTAAGGTGCTCATCAACCTCCTACAAACAGCTGTGGCTGCAGGGCGGGCAGAAGCCCTATAAATCAGACCCTGGGAGGAGCAAAGGTTGGCGTGGTTGTTTCTGCTTGCTGTGTGCTGCTGGAGCTCTGTGCTGAGAAATCATAATCCAAGACTCAGAAGACTGCGAGTTCCAGCACAGGGCCGGATTGTGGAATTTGCTTAAGTACTTGTCATCTGAATTGTATGAACTGCTTAAAGAACAACTTAGTGAGGGCAGAAAAAAGAAATTTTCAGCCATATTTGCATTTGTCTATGCTTAGACATTGCCAACTTTGTCTTTTTTTGGTTGTAATTCTGTGACTTAGTGGGAACTGTCTCGTTATCATTGTATCTTTTGGATCCACTGAGAACTCTCGAATTCCTCACACAGTGCTGATCAGTGAGTCTTACACATAATTCTCTTGATTATACTTCAGGTGCTTGGTAAAGGTGCTGTTCACCACCAGGACTAAGTGATAGTCAGTCTGGTCAATAGTAATCATTTGCTTTAGAAATGAAAATGTGGATTTTTGCACATCAGAGGTATTTATTAACTCAGTATTGAGAGTGAAGAGTCCTGTGAATGTCCACGTTTTTTGCAAATGAGCTGTAAGTTAGTAAATTTGAATCTGATTTGTGTCTAATGAGTTTAACTCAAGGGAAAACTAAGTATGCTTGAACCTGGTGCTTGAACTGAGAATGTACACAGCTGGATTCAGTATAAAAATAGTATGAATCCATTTTACATTGCATGTAGAAGTTTTTGCCCAACTTTATGCAAAATAACTTTTTATTATACTACAGTTCTATGCAGTTTACCCTGTAATAGTGTTTTCAGAGGTAAGAGCTTAAAATTGGAGGTCGTGTTTGCTCCTCATGAACATTAAATATCCCGGGATTATTTTCATAACCATACAGATTCATAGCATGCCCTTGAGCAGAGCTATCTTTCCACCAGGACTGGGTAGTTCCTCAAGCCTGTGCAACCACATGAGTGTCTATAAGTTGAGACAAAGCTTTGAAAACAGTCAAATTAGAGGCATAATATTTGTACAAGAGTACATTTGAAGAGTGAAAAATCCATTACAAAAACAGTTACATAGCATAAATCTCTTAGATTCTAAGTCCTCTCTCCCTACTATTTTTATGCAGAGGAGTTCTGTATCCTTGGACACATCCCTGCTCATGAACAGGTTATGGAACTATATCACACAATTCCTTCTTCTCCTCTCACATTCCCAGGAAGGATTATCAGTGCCTCTGCGGATTGTATTGGCATATTCTCCCATTCCTTTTGGCTTCATTCTGGGGTTGCTTTACAAAGAAGCTGGGCTAACAGGGAGCCCCATTCTTTGAGCTGGCTAAAATTCTGACTGTATAAGCAAATATGCTTGAGATCACACTACAGGAAAGGAAAATAGGCTCTTTCTTCTATTCTACAGGCATTCACAAATGAGGGGTGTGGTATCTCTTCTTTAAACCTGTGTTTCTATAGTAATTTTTGCTGTTCTTGTTGTAGTTCAGTTTAAGAAGAGAAACACAAGAATTGGGTCTAGACTGGACTGGTTCTAGAGCCATGGTCTGAAGAATTCTGAGGCTACTTTTACATGTAAATCAAAAGACTCTTCTGGTTCAGATCAAAGTTATTTCTAAGTGAACAGGACAGTCGGGCAAAATGCAGAATTGTTTTCAGTGTAGCAGAAAAAGAAAACTTTTTTGCAGAATGATTTCTTTGTAAATTCTGTAGAGACCTGTTTGCTACTGGAGTAGACAGGCTGCAGGATCCATCTACAATACACTCACAAGTACTGTATTTATGAGTATTTGTGAATGTGTCTTAGACATTGTCATGGTTTTGGCTGGGAAAGAGTTAATTTTCTTCCTAGCAGCGGGTACAGTGCTGTGTTTTGGATTTGGGGTGAGAATAATGTTGACAACACATTTTAGTCACTGCTGAGCAGTGCTGTTGTTACCTCAACACATGTGTTTTCCTGCTTTTACTCTTCTGATCCTCTCTCCCATCTCAGCTGGAGGGAGGCAGTGAGGGGCCGTGTGGTGCTCAGTTGCAGACTGGGGTTAAACTTGTCACTCTTATCTTGGATGGCCCCTACATCACACCTCTGCATCTCAGGAAATTTCGCAAAACTGACCTAAAAGCATCTTCTATGAAGTATGCATATATTTCTCTCATGTCCTCTCTGCCAACTGAATGTAGGAGTCACAATATATTAGTATGCATTTAGTTTGTATACAATCCGCTGCCTATGAACATATATATATACACAGAAAGTATTTGGTAGCTTTGTGACCTTGAGATATGAGCCAGTCCTCATTGACTAGCCTAAGAATACACATCCTGGTATGTTTTATTCATAACCCTATATGTGTGTGTAAATATACATATATGCAAGTAAATATTCATTTTGTACATATTACACATTATAATGAGTGTGATTTATAATTTGAAAAATGAAAGCTAGTGGGAAAAATTCTTACAAGTGACTACTATTTTCTCCTTTGATACCTTTCCAAATTGATGTTTCCATCTCATTGTTTTTGTATTTGTTTTTAACTTTATTTAAAAGATTTAAAAATGGGGTATTATTTAACAAAGAGGAAAACTTTACCACTTTCTCATGTAAAGCTAATGTGACAATAAAACTGTCAACAAGGAGGCAAGATCCATCTCACAAAAATCTTGAAACCTCTAAGTGGAATTTGCATAAAATAGTTCTGGTATTATTATTCACTGTTCTTTCAGTGACAGATATGTCAAGGCCTTAAAACCTAAAAGAACAATTATGCTATTGTATCTCTCGGAGGATTCAAGGGGTGTGTCTTTGGTGAAAAAGTGCTATTAGAGCTTTGAAAAGCAGTAAAAAGACAGCCCAAGGGGCTCTTTAGCTAGTCATTTTAAAAAGAATGCCTGGGCTTTAAGTGTCTTAAAGTACATTTATTCAACTCTTACTTTGTGCTTTAAAAAAACTGCTAATAATTAATGGCTGTAACATTTTTTTAACATTTGCATTAGCTATAAATAAAAACTCTTGATAAAGCCTTTATTGATTAACTTAAACTGTGATTTTCTCATGAATGTTTCTGTGTTTCTTTCAAGCATATTGCAAAGAATTATATACAAGCTTTTTGGTTAAGCTAATATTGAGGAAATCATTGAACAATTATAGACCAAAACAGGAACTAATCAGTAAATCCATTACTTGAACAAGCTAGCTTAACATAACATGTCTGACATTAAAAATGAGGGATTGATAAGTAAAGTATCATTACAGCTGGATGTGCCATAGAAATCAGCAATCCAAATGTAATTTTATATTAAGCATGTTCTTGATTTTAGCTTTAGACTTGTTGGATTTGGTGTAAAAATATATATATTTTGAAGTTCTCAGTAGAGAACAAGTTGAAACAGGCCTGTAAATTACAAAATCACTAAGCAAAGAAAGAACATGCAAAATAAGTATAAAAAATTGATCAGACTTGAGAATATGGAGCAAAACAGCATCAAAAAGAATTTAAATAGGGAAAATCAAGACCCGAATTAACAAAATTTAATTGTTGTCGGCACTAGCCAGCTAATAAATGTATTTTAGAGTGAGACCAAAAATAGCATGAAATTAATTTATTTTGTACCCCTCACCGTAGAACAGTGTAATTATGAACTTGGCAGCCAGGTGCTAGATTGGCCAGAGACCAGGTTAATATACAGTATTTGATTATAAAATGATTCATTATAAATATGGCAGGTCTATCTCTCTCTTATCAGGATTGTCATATATCAATATAAAGTAAATGAGGAAAAAGTGCTGGCCTTAGCCAGCTATTTTTTGTTATAAAAGCATACATTGCTGTGCATAGAGTACATTGAGGTGCTATTCAGTTCCCACAGTAATAGTCTCTTTACAAGTACTGGTGGCATGTGGAAACTCTTAGAGCAGTCTGTTTAATATAGAGAAAACGAGTTACTATATTGTAAGTTTTACAACAGACAGAATACAGAAACTTCCATTAAAACTCTTATAAATAGCATTGCAAGTCAGTAACTTCATCTTAATATTCTTTAGATATTCTATACACTAACTGTAGAAAATACCATAAAAGCAGAGTAATGCTAGCTATTTGGAAAAAATAAAGCTCTAAAATTTTTAATGGTGACCACTCTAAAAGTGAGTGAGTGCTTAGAAAGTCTGATGAGATATATATATAATGTCCATATAATTTCAACTTTGCCATGCCAATATTTAGGTAAAACCAGTAATAGCCAATTTCTGAATCTGGATATTAGTCTAATTTTTATGTGATATTCACTTAGCGCTAGAGTACCTATTCTAATTGAACTCATGAGGAATATTGCAGAATGCAGTATGAAGTTACGTGTGACTTGGGTTTTGCACTGTGTGGTTCACTTTGCATTTACATGGCTGGAAGATTTGCCATCATACAGCCATATAGAATCAGGGGTTTTGTTTTGTGATTTTGGTCACATGTTTTCTGTATGTGTGCAAATGTGTATTTGTGCATAGATAAGGATAGCTATGCTTCCGTATTAGAACTTAATTTATTGCAACATTCTGGTGCTGGTTCTTGAGCCAACATGCATTTTGTCATACTATTAGACGATTTAGGATTCTGCAAATATATATTATGAAAGTGTGGATGGATAGCACTTTACAAACACAAGACTGAACCATACCTCTTATCTGTCCTTGAATTTTAGGATTGTCATTGACTTTGCATGAAACATTTTCCCTAGCTTTCCTCAATGTACATTGGTGTTGTCCTTTAAAGATTAGGATTTATAAAGCAGAACATAATTGTCAGATTTTAAAATACAGTTGGGCTTTCTTTCCAGCTGCATTCTTTGTTAAAAGCTGCTTAAATTCCCATATATTTAATGATGTCTTTTTAAATGACTTTTTCTGATTTAAGCCCTTTCTCCATAATTTAATTTTTCTTCTCCTTTTCTTTTTGTCCCCAGCTACTGTAAGAGCTTTCTGACAGGACCATATTTAATTAAGGAAACAGGCCAAATTCTGCCCTCACTTAAAACCCATTCAACTTCAAATTTGACGGGCAATGTGGAGATGGAGACTGAGCTGGCATTCGTCCTGGCTGATAGATTTCGTAAAGCTGCAGGCAATGAGCTTGGTCAGAATGGGGCAGTGGTCAAGAACAGACCTTGCTCTGCAAATCCTCAGTGAGCAGGAAGGAGGGGAAGCACCTGCAGCTTTTGCTCTGAATGCTTTAGGCAAAAGTAGTCTCTCAATCTCAATTCCCACCCCAACATTTTTACCAGCCTTCACTGCACTTTTTTCATGTGGGCATTTCATTAGAAGAATGTACTGACAAGGAATTTAAAAGAAAAATAGGGCAGTGTCCTTGCTATTTGGCTAAAAAAAGGGTAGTAAGGAAGAGACCATTATCAGTTTGACAGAGAAATAGGGAGTCAGCTGTCAAACCTGGAATTGCTGCCAGAGTGGTGGGGAGGAGGTTCAATAAGGGCCAACCTGAATAAATAAGCAGAGCAAAGCTCTGAAATGGGGAGAAGGAGCTAAAATGTCATAATCAGGGGATTGATGGATTCAAGGAGTGGGAAAGATACATCAGGTCAGACTGAAAGGCAAGGCAGATGTTCCTTAGTTGTAGAGGATTGTGGAGAGAAGAAGGTGATATGAATATGTGGGAGGCTAGAAAGGAAGTACTGTAGTGGACGAGGTATTTAGGGTAAAAGAAAACAAAGGCCTGGGCAGGTGTTTCAGAGATATGGTCCAAAAAACCCCATCTGACTATTGAAGGCACAGGAAAGAGCTGAATTTGGATACAGGCTGCTTATAGGGGGAAAAAATTGAAAGGAAAGAAACCAAAGAACCTATTGAGCTGTGGGCCTGACCAAGAGAAAAGGTGGTGATTTTATTATACACAGTGAATGATGTCAGCGTGAGAGGCACTCATAATAGCGTTTCTGAAATGTGACAGTGCTAATGGGTTTGCAGCCGTGTGACTCAGAGAAGTTGGCCCATTTTTTTTTTTTTCTGAAAGAAGACGGACTCATCTAGATGACAGAAATAGCTATTGTCCCAGATGTACCATCCTTGCTCCCACAGAATTCTTTGGGAATGATTCTTTCAGGCACAGTATTTCTGTTCTCTGGAAGAAAAGTCTTCCATTCTCTAAAAGTCTTTAGAAGTCAACACACATCTCTTGAATGGGTACATGTAAGTACAGAATTTTCCCCTGTGTGTGTCAATAGGTTTGTTTGCTTTACCAGTAATATGCTTGCCATTTGTTATAACCTTTTGTGTTGCCAATAGACACACATATGGCAGACACTTCTCTCAGCCCCTCAATATCCAGTCCTCTTAAAAATGAAAGGAAGACTGTGAGAAATATTAATTTATATTCAGACAACTGTTTAGATTACTACGGTATGAGACATTGGTTTGTACCTCATAGCACCTTGATGTAAGTGAGGTATTTATGTTGGTACAGAAAGTGTATTAAATATTTAAGGTGTGTGTCAGCTTACTAGTTTTGGAGCTTTGGGGACAGGGACTATGCCTTACTGTATATCATGAACAACACCAAGTACAAGAGGGTCTTGACCTGCTGGTCCTCCAGGAGCTGCTCCAATAAATAATAGTAGTTGGGAAACAGTCTGTCATTGTAACACATTGCTGTTACTGTTGTAGTTTAAAGTGAAATTGAAGGATCAGCTTGACAGTACTACAAGTCCTGGTCTTTGGTGGTAGATATTGTCCTCTTTACAGTGAGTTCAGTAAAAGATACTATGTCAATCCCTGACCCTTGCAGTAGCTGAAAACCCCAAATTTCTGATGAATCCAGGTGTGCTCCTGGTGGTTGGCATCCTTCACTATCAACCCCTATTCAAATACATTCATGCACACGTGCCCCTACTGAATATTGGGCACAAAACTTGATCATCTATTCATCTGTGACAAACAATCTGTGGGAAACCTGAACTCTGTGATGGCACCATCACTCTCAAGAGGGGCAATGACCAAACAGTAATACCAAAGTGAAACTGAGAATGTTGTGGAATACTGAATGTTGTGCTGTGCTTCTCTATGCAATCCTCTGTTCTACCCCTCATGGAATAGATCTGCCTTATATTGCATGTCTTGGGCTTACTACGCCTCTCTTCAGATGCTCTTTACAGAATTGGGTGGTGCCACCTGATCATGTTTGGTTGATGTGGAAGCTGGAGCTGCTCTCCACAATCCACCTAAGAGCACTTCTCCTTCTCCCACCAAAACGAGAGAACAGAACAGTGCTGCCCTGCTTAGGGGCTCAACTGTGGGTCTAAGAGCAAGTTGTGCTGCCGATGCCTTGTTGGGACTACCTGAAAACAGAGGCTAGACAAAATTAAGAGAATAAAAAGTGGTTATGTCTATTGAAGGACCTTCAGGTACATTTTAGGCAGATGAACCCCACCCAGGGGCTACACCCAAAAATGGATGACGGGTCACGGGTTTTCATACTTTTATAAGTTTGCTCCATTTGCGTATTGGGGGTTAATCCTCCAATTACAGCTTCAGGTAATGAAGTCATTTACTCCAAGTTTGCTCCCCCTCAACTCACTTTTGTTTACATTTCGCAGGGCCTGAGATAGCAAGGTGTCCTTGGTTTCCAGGCCTAGAGAGGAATTGTTTTTTCTGACCAAAATGGGAGAACAGTAGGTAACAGTCTATATGGAGTTTAGAGTAATACACTAAAGAATTATAGGATTGCAGATATATGAAAAATATAGAAGCTAAAATCCTAAGGCATCATGGCATTAGCAGTACTGCAGGAGAACCCTGGAATTGGTGCTAACTCCCAAATAAAGTTCAAAAGGAAAGTGAGACATTAATGGAATGAGAACAGCCCCCAAAATCTGCCTTCTTTTAATCCGAGTCCTTGCCCAAGAGGTTTAGTAGCATGTCTTAAACTTGGTGGTATCTTAATACTTTCTGGGCGTCAGTATTTTAAATAATTCAGATGGTGTCACCTGTCACTAATCTATGCCTCCTCTGCCAGTCAGGGTTCTGACATTGTCTGTGGGTGGGATCCAGTACCTGAAAAGTTTCATTGTGCTCCCTGCTGTTTCACATCTGAAGAAGGGCTTGCATGCCTGAAAGCTCATCTGTTCTTTTATAACTAAGTCAATTGGTTTAATAAATTCTATTACCCTTCTGTACTAACCCTGCCTCTAGTCCATTGCTCATTGCACTGTGCTTTTTCCTCAATTACCCTTAAATGCAACATTTCCTCTTCAGTTTTATACTTTTTTTCCTCTTTTCCTATTTTCTCCTCTATCATCCCTCTATGTATATTTATTTCCCATATCTGTTGCCCTGTTTCATTTTAAAAGACAGAACATAAAACACATTTAAAAATTACACTTCTGGCTATGTAGCTTATACTCTCTTGGCCTGAGTTGCCTTTCACGCCTATAATGCTTTGTCTTTCTCGATCCATTAATCTTTGCTTTTGAAGGCTTCGGCATTCTCCTAGCAGCAGCCTGTTTTGAAGAAAAGCAGCATTGCAGGACAGACTAATGAAAAGCTGGTTAGAATAAGATTTGTCTTGACGAAAATGACAGTCAGAAGAAGTTTGACCTGACAGTATTTTCATCTAACAATTTGGAGGGAAAAGTACTTTTAAAATTTTGAAAGAACAAAAATCATTCAGGAAGGTAAATATTGAAGCATATTTTATTTTTTTTATCCCAGTCATTCAAAGAACATTTCATTACTAACCAAGGAATTCACAAAAATTACCCAGTCCACAGTGACTTCTCTCTTATACTGTTCCAATGCACTATGCAAACACTTAACTAAAAAGCATTTTTCATCTGGGCTGAAGACAGGAGTATGCAAAAATTTTTACAATCGGATACCATTCTGTGATTATCAAAATAAAAATTAGAAGTTAAGTTTACATTTGAAATTACAAAAAAGCACACTCCAGGAATCTAAACACAGTTAACTCTTTGTTTTGGAAAGTAATGTTACATGTTTTGCCCCCTTTATATTCCATTAAATCACTATGATGAGGGCTTAGAGAGGTAAGTTTTATCCATGTCTTTCATCAAAGTTTACACTCTATTAATTTAGATACAGTTTTAAATAAAAGTCAATTGCATTTTCAATACATCTTCAAAAAATTTTCTGATTATTCTCTTTCCTGTCTCAAAATTGTTCTTACCCTCTCCAAGACATCACAGAGAAGTTAATGTAGAAATGACCTGTTGGTAGATTTCTAAGAAGCTGTCAAATCAGGCACATAACTGAAGGCAAATTTCAACTATTTCTGTAGCCTATCACTTCCCCATCACACTGGAAATATCTCTCAATAGTGTATTGAAAAATATAGGCATTCAAACCAACTTGTTGCAGTAAACAATACTGCAGCAAAAACAGTATTATAAAATTTTTTTGACCTTTTGGGAAAAGCGTTAATTTCATGGGGATTTCTAGGAAAAAAAGTGCCAATTTCATGCAAATTCAGGGAGGAAAGGTAGATTGGAAGGTTTTTCTTGCGAGGTATAAAAGCTGTAATGACTGTAAAAGATATACAAGCCTAATAATCATGAAAGCAGCACTCTTTTACTAGTGTATATTAATCGCCTCATACCATGCTGGCAGAATGTAGAAACGTAATGTTTTACCACGAGTATGATAAAATGCATCTTTACATTAATTTCCAAACAGTTCTAAAAATGGAGCCTTAAATCAATGTCTGGTGGAGTTCTCTGGGGGCTCAAATAGTTCTTCCTCCTTCCTGAAGCCCAGAAGTATCAAGGTCATCCTGAGTTTAGATGTCTAGCCCATGTGACTAAACAAGTGTGGTTGATCATTTGAACAGATTATATGAGACTGAGCCTTCTGTTATCGCTCCCCTCCTTTTACTCTGACATTTATGGGGGCATGGGCAGAGCACATGCAGCTAGTTGTGGCAACAGTTTACTGTTGAATTTGAAATGAATGTAGAATAAAAGGTGAGAAAAATCAGAAAAAGTTTTGTGGTTATGTAAGATTTTAGTGATTTACTTTTCTGCTATAATGTAATCAGTAAGAAAGGTGAAAGATGTACCATGCGTCCTTCAAAAGAGTAGAAAGTGTGAAATTTGGATTTGTCTGTTTCCAAAATTTCATTCAATCTTTCTCGGTAAGTCTTGTCTGCTTCTAGTGGAGAATGCTAACAGCCAGACTGAAACTATCAAAATAATATAGAGAGCTTAATATAATTTTCACAAGACAGGTAGTGATAGCTGCTCATATGTGGTATGAGCATTTTACCACCCTTAGCAGTTTAACAGCTGGTATTGACTCTGGAGCAGTGGTTGGATTTCTGGTATGTTTTGGCAACTGTTTGAGTCCCTTGGTCCAGATTTGGGAAAGCTGCAGAGCTGTGGTGTCAGCACCAAACTATTAAAATTTCTGAAGTCTTATTTGTGATGTTTGTCACCTAGAGGTGCAATTGCATGAGAATGAATGATGTTGCATTTTATTAGCTGTGCTGAACTAGTATCAGAGACAGGTTTAATTTGTATACAATCAAAATAGTAGAATTACTGAATGAAGGATGTTTATCATATCTCATATGGTATCTCTCTTCCTTTGAAATTTGTTGTTAAAGTTCCATCATCTACATTTGTTGATTATTAATCTCTCTATCTCTGCCTGAATTGTATTATGAGTTTCTTAAAATAGGCACAAGCGAAGAGAACCTTTATGGTATTCTAACAGTTTCTCTGGAATCACAACAACAAAAAAAGAAAAAGTATGTCACAGTCTAAATGTGTGACCTCAGCTATCCCAAAGTAGTATAAAAAGAATGAGGGGACGTACTATAATCTGACTATAGTGTAGAGAGAAACTGCATGGTGACCGTCATACAAAATTCTTATTAGAGAGATGACTCTTTACAGAGTTTTAACATTAAAAGGCAGTTTTATTGACTTGCAGAACACCTGTAAATCCAGCAAAAGATTAAATATTATCTCAGAGAAGTCCACTATAGTTTAGCAAGGGATCAAAGAGTTCCATTAATAGTGCAGTAGGAGGCAAAAAAAAAATATATATATAGCAAAGGTTTATGTAGCTCTGATGAGACTCCCCTAGGGAACTGGAAGAGACTCAATAGGTGAGAAGGAGATGAGAGGGGGGGAGATGGGTGGGAAATTATTGCCGGTCTAGAAGGAGGAGGCAGTACAAATTATTCTAATGGCAGTTTTTAGGAATAAATCTTGAATGCACAAGCTGATAGCAATAATTGAATGTGATAAAATCCTAGACAGTGAACTTTCTTTTAGCACAAACATGTCAAGACAAAAATATCAAGTCATGTAAAGACCCTCCACCCCCTTCCTGACATCATGGTTCAACATTAGTCATGGTTGGCAAACTTACCCTGAACTTACTGAAACAAAATTTAAACAAAAAAAGCCATAATGTGAAAATAGAAAAAAATTATCACCTATTCTTCAACTAGTTGTGGTTGGAAGGAGTTCTAGAGGTGTATCTTTTTTGTAACTATTTAATGGAAAAGTGAAGACATAACATTACCACAGTTCTAAAATCCTGGAAGCAATGGACAGTGTAGGTAACAAGTCCAGCTGAGACCATAGATTAACACATAAACACTACACACTACCATGCTAAAACTACAGAAATAGTTTAAAATTAATACATTTTGGCTGTCATGATTCTTGTTAATGAAATCCGAAAACACTTTGAAATAGAGCAAAGAATATGATCATTCTTTTACTCTGAAGATGAAAGAAAATAGAGCGCTGAGAAGCCTAATAAACTCACCTCGAGTAACACTGAAATTTTGGCAGTGCTTGAAAATAGTTCCCGCTTTCTTGCTCAAGTCTTGAGAGCTGGACTGCCCTCTCTGCACCCCTCACACTGCGTATCTTCCTGCAGGATCCCAGCACAAATAAATTCTGGGCCCATGGGTGAGGCTGTCTGTGGATTTGAACACAGAAGATAGTGATTACAGAGCATGATTTTGACATGGACCCCCAGATGTGACAAAACTATTATAAAAAAATAGCAGGAAAGGACAGAAAAATAAGTATTTTAGCACCAAATAACTGCTTTAAAATTTGGAAGCTGAGGTCACTGGCCAGGGAGCAAGGACAACCAGGGCCCGCTGAGGATTTTGTAGTCATCTGGGTAATCATTTATTTACTGTTTGATACAGTGAAACCAATGGCTACTGGTCACTGCAGACTTGACATACCAAACTCATCGTAAGCTTACATCTGAGGGAAAGACAGCACACATCATTGCTACAGGCCGATGCTGAACAGCTCTGGTAAACAGCAGTGAAAGACAGGAGCACCATCAACTGCATTCTGCTCAAGGCAGAAGCGAGCAAACTACACCCACAATACAAGAAGAAAAACATGTTTCCATTTAAATATGCTATAGACAATTTTTCACTGCTCACAATATTAAACTGCATGATATTAACTGAACATCAGGGTGCAAGATCTCTACTTGTTTTCTGAGGCTTTAAAAAGTACATTTATGGGAAATGATGCCACTTTAGCCTCCTCCTTCCAATTCTACAAAAGAAAAAAAAATCCCAGTAGGTTTCTTTCTGTCTAGCTTCGTAAACATTGAGGGTTTTTTGTTAGAGAGAATTAGATCCTTTGGCAAATGAATCATCTACCATGCCCCATCTTTTCTTCCTCAAGAGGTTAGAGCCTTAGGCTTTGCATCAAATTGTACAGTACACAATTTTTTAAGTTGTTGGAGTTTATTTCTAGTTCGCAAATTATTTGATTGAGTCAACTGCAGTCAGGAGGTGGAAAAGTGGCGATAGATGGGTACGATAAATACACTTTTAAGAACAGTGCCTCAAGAAAGCTGTGCAGATGTATTCAGCTGCATAATATCAGATATCCATGAAAAGGGTAGCCATTGATATACTGGAAGAACTCCCACTAATGGAATCATAATTAGTGCAAGCTACTCGCATCCTGTGCAAAGTTAACTCTCCCTTGTCACAGATAAGAGAGTAACAGTATTTTAGTAAAGCTTGATGCTTTTCTACTTTTGCATTTTCAAATGCACTTTAAATTAAATCCTTTGTCATGATAATTGGTGATTCGGATTGCCTACTAGAGCTGTATTCAGAATTTTCTTGCTGTACATGTCAGTTTTGAGATGCTGAAATTAAGTTTTGGCGTTCAGTGGTGAGGGTTGTTCAAGGACCCTGGGCTTGGGCAGGTACTACTATGGACTGCAGGTTCAAGTGCTGTTTCTGTCTGAATTATCTGCATCAAAGTACCATGGTAACTTCACAGTGATGTCACTTTTCCATTTGCAATCTGGATGCATCCATTGAGTAATGAAAGCACAGAGAAAAAATATACAAAACTAGTGATGTTAAGTATTTATTCTGGAATTTTTTTTTGCTTTCAGTCATAGGATTTTTGTGTCAGATTTTGGCCAAAGAATTTTCCTTGAAATCTAAGGCAGTTTAGGGTCTTCAAAAAGTAAAAAAAAAAACAAACAAAACAAAACAAAAAACAACAACAGAACAGATTGGAGTGAGGATATTATCCTCCACACTAGAGATTGTCTTCTGGCAATAGATGTCTGTGAATGGCTACAGCTGCATTCAGGGCAAGGACTTCTGAACTCCTTGACTGCTACAATGAGCAATCGCTTCTAGGAACCAAAGGAGACCTGGTCATTCAAATGCTTGAAATCATTCAATTTTGGTTTTTATGATTATATACTTAGGTCTTAGCTGTGCTACTCCTAGTTATAATATCACTGAAGACTGTATGGGCCACAGTACCAGGGCTGATGGCTGAACAAAGAGTGATTGGAACAGATTCAGCAGAGGTCCATGTACAGCTGGCAGGTGAGAAATGGGTCCTGTTTGTGAGTACAGTATGAAGAATACAAATGAAATGGGGTTCTTCAAGCTTGGTATGATGCCAGTGAAAGCAGTGGAGCTTCTCTGATTTATAGAAAAGGAGCACCTCAAGTGCAATATTTTATTATTGTATTTTAGTGGGTAATTGAATATAAGGAAACTGTGCACATTGTATAGATTTTTTTCTTTTTCGTAACAGCAAAATGAGATTTTGCCAAACATCTAATGAGAAGTCATTCTTAGTGTGTAAATTTCATTATTGTCAGAGGATGAATGTGTAAAGCATGACTGAATCAATCCCATAGTCTTTATTTTAAACTGCTCTGTATTAGTTATCAAAGCATTTTCTGGAGTTCACTACCCTGCTCAAGCAGAAGGATTTGTAGAAACATTACTCGGTAAGAAAGGGTTAAAAAGTGAAAGATAAAGAGCTCCAAGTGTCATTGTTTTAGTAACAGTAATGTTATGTCTCTACTACAGTGCATAAAGAAAAGGAAAAAATGCTGACAAGAAAAGAAATATCACACTTTAAAAAACTTTACTGAGTCTAAGGAAGGCACTTTTAAATTTGTGCCAGTTACAGTAATTAGTAAACTTGTTCTTAATAGTGTTGTTAAAATGTAATTTTTTCACACTTTCTCTGACTTTGACACTGCTGCTTTTTAAACTTCATTTTGCACTTTGTTCCATTGTTCTTTAATCTTCTGCACTTTGCATTTAGTATCACTGAAATTTCGCACTTACTATGTCAATAACATCTGGCAAAATTGCCACCTATTAAGAGTAAGTGTTCTTTTTTCTCCTGTGAGAAATGTGATGGTGTATTATATTGGTTTCCCTTGAGAGGCTAAGGAGACAATTTTAAAGCAGATAAATGCATTAAAGAAATAACCTGAACTACAAGAGAAGGTTAACGAAAGTCAGAAACTTTTTACTTTTTTTTTTCACCCTTTTTTTTTTTCTTTGATAAAAGGATCCTGTTCATGTGGGGAGTTCAGTTATGCAATGCTTTGCACATTTGGATGTATGTTACATTTCATAATGCTGCTGCAGGATACTATATGTTCTCATAGGCTTTTATCGACAACTTTTTCTGGCCATGTTGGACATGTGTCAATTCAGTGATGTATTGCAGCACACGTTCTGGTAAGCTGAGCACTCCTAGATCATTGTGAAAACACGGAAGTGATTTTCCAGACATGGGGCCAGGAATAGGCCTGGCTTTGAGTTCTCCACCTCCATGGTCAAGCACTATTCCAGTTCACTTGCGCATGGAGTGAGCATCAAGTTCCTTCTCACAGCAGAAAATTTCTACTGGAGGAAGATGCCATGAGTTGGAGTGAAGTGATCATCCTAGCTCCCTCTGTACTTACCAGCCCAGACAGAAAGTCTCTGACCTTTGACATCACCCACAGCCAGAAGACTGACCCACTTTGGACGTACTGTCTTCAACAAGGCCTTCCCAAGTTAAGACATACACATGCATGTCTGCATGTAGTCTGGCCTTTAAAGTGCACAACCTTTTCCCAAACTGTATAAATATCTTGAGTATGCATGTGATATATATATACCGTGCCTGTAAATGAAACTGAATTTAGAGAATGAAGCACAGCCTAAGTGACAGACTTTTCCTTTGCCATGGATAGTATCTGGGTGAAACTGAGCCCCCCATGCTATACAGATGCTGAAATGATGCTGAACTTCACATAATTGCACACAAGGCAAGGAAGGAAAAGACTTCACAGGAGAAAATTCTGTAGCACTGTTTACACCATGGGATCAATTTTCATAATAGTCTCCCATGGCATTGCAGGAATGTGAGCTGTGAAGGGCTAAAGAAACCACAGCATGTTCCAGGGCCTGTCAAAGACATGGGGAATCTTTCCTTTGACTTTGGGAGAGCTTTGGCCTGAGTCCTCATTATAAAAGCAAACTATATGGTTTGATTGAAAAAACAGGAGGGATGTGAATACAATGAACTGAGACACAGGGATTTTGGTACTTAGGCAGATTGTGGAAGGGCATTCCATGTCTGCAAAACCTCGTGTCAAGACCCAATGTTGCAAACACTGTTATATCTGGCTTTGCATGAGGCATCTGAATTTTGCACCCAGCAACAAGCGCAGCCCCAGTTAACATAATGAGAACTGTGCATATATTGAATCACAGAGAGAGACTTGAGCAGAAGAAGGTCTGTCCCCATGGAAAAGTGACTTAACAATTAGACTAAAGAAATGGACTGTTCTAAAATTGGTACACTTGAGCTTTGTTCAGCATATTGTTAAAGAATAAATAGATACATTCATCTCTGTACAGATACATGTATGAGACTTAAAAACATAAATGGCTTGAATTTGTACGCTTAAATTCAAAAGAAGTTTTACTTGAGTAAAGCAACATAGGAACGAGTTCAATGCTTTAGTGACTTTGATATATACGATAGCTATAGAACACATCTAATCTGAAATAATTTGAACTAATAATATTACAGATTTGCTACAGTCTGACTATAATACAATGCATATTTCGATGGTTTTCAATTTGCACATAGTATTTGTAATGGCATTTATTAGCTTTTTCAGTTTAAATCTACCCAGGTGATGTGTTTCTGCTTAAACTTTGAATGTACATCTTGGAGGACATAGAAACAGCAAAATAAAGCATGCTTGAATATTTTCCCTGTTTTCTTTCTTCCATGTATACAATTAAGGCTCAGATATTTGCATCTCAATTGATCCTGTATTATAATATGAAGTTTACATACCACTGGTTACAAATAATGAGGTGGTGAAGAACAACAATTGTATTTCTCCTCCCAGATTTTCCCTTTTCTTAAATTTCTCTTCTTCATTCTTTATTGGCTGCAATTTAAAAATCTTTTCCCTGACATGAATGCATTTTCTTCTGAAAAACAGACTCTTCTGATGTTTTTTATTTTAAAATAATTTTATATCCAAAAAAATAGTATTCTTAACAATACACAAGTAAAACTCTAATGAGCACAAACATGAATCAAATGCTTGTGTTGTCCGGTGCTATCCAGCACGATAGTGCAGTGCTCATTGTTAGCCTTCCTTCTAAAATTGTCACCTTCAGTTTCTTAATTTAGAAAAGATGATTTTTTTCCTTATTCTGAAAATGCACCAAGAATTTGCAGTTGTGATTCATTAGCTTCCAGCTGGAGACAGAACTGGAGACTCAAGCACATTCTTAAGGTGACTGCTTGACTAAACTGCCCCAAAAATCAGTTATTTTTCTGTTTAAAGACACATTGTGATAGATTACACGCAGCTAGTTCATGTGAGCCTTGTTCACACTTTGTAATGATTTTCTTGGTAGGTAGTTCCCATGATTTCCTGGGGAAGATTCAGAGAGTAAGTCAAGGTTTGGCAACTTTTCAAAGTTGAGGTGCCAGATGGTATTTTTCTTTCCCAAATTAGAGTTAAGCATGCTGTTTGAAACTCAGCAAGAGCTGGGAGATACTGCCTTTCACAGAAGCAAGATGCTGCCAATCACCTTTTTGGAGGTATCATCTCTCTGCACAAAGCCATAGTTTCTCAGCCCCTGTTGAGTGTGGAAGGTGGGGGAGCCTCTGCCTTTCACAGGTGCCCCTCGAAAGATGTGCTTTGTCTCCCAGCTCCCGAGCCACGTTAGCCCTGCTCTGTGCCCTTAAGAGACTGCTTGTGAACCATTCTGGCCAACCAAGCTGAAGGCTGATGATCCCTAGAAAAAAGAATTTTGTTGAAGGAGCAGAGATGCCTAATCTAACCTTAGTCAAGGGAACTGGTTTAGAGATAGCTGCTTTTCTGTGTGCTCTCTATTTTCATTGTGCCCATGTTGCTATTTTTGAGGTTGTTTATTTTTCCTCCAAATTCACTTTTAAATAGGTGACTAAAAGGTCAGACCTTCAGCCTACAGTGTGTGTCTTTAGGCAGTTATGTTCACAGTAGGTACTTCAGGGAAAACAAATTTGTTTCAGGTAGGCAAGTGATTTAGCTGCCAGCACCCATTTTCTGGCACCTGAACGTTGGCAAAGACCATAGTCTACTTCCCTGTTCAGCTGCAGCCTGTCAGCTGAAAGCTGCTGCATTTTACATTTTTGAATCTCTTTCATTTTTGAATTCTCATTTTTGAATTCTCTTTCACTAGAGGTCACAACCCCTTGTCTGGGAATCACTGAACTCGTGAATATCCTCATGGCAAAAGACCCTTTAAGTCTTCTGCTTTGTGAACTAACAGGAACAAGAAATGTTAGAAAAATGGCACCTTTTATAACCTGTTAAGTTAGAGATTGTCTTGTACTGCTAACTCGTGCCTCCACTCAGTGAAAGGGCAACATAAAGACACTAAAAAGAGAGGGGGACTTTCTGAAGCAAGTAAACGCAGATCCAGAAAGGTGGTCTGGCTTGTCCTTCAGTCCAAACATGGGCTCAGCACTCCTTAGCTGTTTGCATGAGGTGGGTGTAGCCAAGCTGTGGCTCTTGAGAGGAGTCTGAGTTAGTGAATGCACAGTCCCAGTGAGAGTCCTCTCATGCAACTAGTAGGATCCCTGCTGTGTTATCTGAGTTCACAGTGTCAGGAAGAGCTTTGGAGCTTTGGAGGACAGCATCACTGAACTGCTTTGGCACCCGGGCTCTTGTTGTGCAGCGGAGTGGCTCATTGGTTTCTTGGGCATGAATGCGGCATTTCTCACGAGTGTGAACATCAGCAGACTCATATCTGACAAGAGGCTGACAAGTCAGAGGACCGTCATCAGAAGTCCAGAATCTCTTGGCTACTACCGTCAGCTCATCTCCTACCATATCAGAGAAAACAGTGCAGAAACCTATGTAGATGCTTTCTCCATTAACCTACCAACTTAACACCACTTTTAAACAAAAAGGAATGCAAACCAACTTGACATTTATCAAGATAGCTTGGAGACAACAAATATGTTGCAAGCCTGAAGACAGGTGCATTACCACTAAGAAGGATTTTGTTATGAGTGTTCTCATTACAGTGTGTCATGGATAACTAACAGCATAGAGTTTGTGCCTTGAGGTTCAGCTTTGCTGTTGTTACATTGTCGTCACATGATTTTATGCTAATCTTTTAGATTAAATGGTAAATATAGAAGTCTTTATTCAATTAACAAAGAAGTAGTCATTAAGGGATGGTGATTGAAATAAAATGGTGAGAAATATTATCCTCTTAGATAAGAAATTACTGCATGAGTGGACACAAGCAGTACGGCAAGGGATGGAATAAAACTGGAAAAGAGCAAAAGCAATACTGAGACATTCTTCAGCTCTCTGTTTAGAAGGTAAATGTTCAGAATTTACTTAAGCTTTTTTACCCACTCTGCATGGTACACGTAATGTATATCCTAAGTTCTGCATGCGAGTATTCACATTATGTTCGGTATTTACTCTCATTGGTTTCAATTGTTTTAAAGTTTGCTGCTGGCTATAAATCTTGCACTACAGCTTTTATCTGAAGTAAAATAATGGACTTTTTTCATGTGATTATCTGTCTTCCTTATAGTAAATGTCCAAGCTGAGGGATGTATTTTAGTCCTGGACTTTTGTTTTAACCCATATTCTGATCAGATCTGACTGTAATAGTTATTATTATTGTTATTTAAGTGATTTCAATAGACTACTGACAATTACCTGGAATAATATAGCCTGTGTATGACAGTGCCAGCCAGCAAGGAAGAAGGGAACCTGCCTACAGAGCCAAAAGAGCAAACACCCACCACTCTACCTATTAGACAGCTAAAAAATGTCTTCTCTGTCCTTATAGCAGGTAGGCAGATATGAAGTGTGGTAATTACCTGTCCCTTATCTTATCAATAATTAATACTTTTCACTTTCATTATGTTCTTTTCTTTCTGGTTACTACACCTTGTTCATCACCACACTTGCTGTGTATCTTGTTCTATGCATTTCCACAGCTGTCACATGTTAGTTTTCTTGTGCTCTTCTTGGACAGAAAAGCATACAGAAAATTTTGGATTAATTTTTATAATCAGCATATCTCTTCATATATATATTGCTAAATGTTCTGAAAGAAATCAAGACAACGGTCATTATCATGGGATTGGAGGGAATGGTTTTTTCTGTCTTAACTCTGCCAACAGCATGTCAGCTGCAAGTAAAAAAACAATAAGTTCTCAAAGCAGAAGTCTCTATTATTTTGCAGGTGTTTTGGTTATATTGGCATTTTTCTTTTAATAGTCCTACGACATATCAACTGTCATACATTGCAGTTGCACCACGCAGGCGTGTGCAATCTTACTGTAAATGCCCAGCGGGGCACTTAACTGAGCATTCTATTTGCCTCATCCTCAGAAGTACTGAGGGCCTTTACTTTCATCCTAACTGTGATGGCAGGAGCAGGACTGCCAGAGCTCAGATTCCCTCTATCTTTCCATCACAGACAGAAGCCGTTGAGGAACCTCTGTGACCAGTGTAACTTAGCATAGCTTGGCAACAGCTCCGTGCTGCAGTCAGACAGCCTGTTCTGGCTGCAGATGGTACCCTGATTTCTCCCTGCTTAAGCATCCCCTCAGCTCACACCCAGGCTCCTGCTGAAAGTTACTGCCTCCTCAGGTCTACTGGCATGAGTCACAGAATGACTTTCTAGTCCAAAGCAGCCAAACGATGCAGGTTAAGGAAATAGTTTTCATTGAATCAGGTTAGGGAGCAACTAGGTGAGCAGGCAGTGGCAGCTGCAAGGGAACTGATAAGAGGTGAGCAGGTGAGGGGGTTTCATCTGCAGTGAGAAGAGGGTGCCTGAGCACCACATAAGTGATGTCAGAACCACTGCCAGTCTTCTGATATGGGAAAGCGGAGGGACTTTTTGTGCCCTCCCTTCCTTTTTCCTGAACCAAGTCTATCTGTCATGTAGAAGTGTATCAAGCTCCATGCTAAAACTCACTTATTTATTTTTTTAAGGAGATGAACAGCTGTTACCCCAGTCAGCGAATGGTTTCTCTAATGTTTTAGTCACAGATCAAGTATGGAGAGTAGAATAAACTAATTTCTCCCGCTAGCTGCCTTTGTTTGAAGTCTGGCTTTATATACCAGGTTAAATTATTAGATCTTTCTCATTTTCCTTTAGCTTGTTAGTATCTAAGGCCTAGATGTGTTACAGATAGCTCACAAAAACTCAATTTTGAACAGTGATCAGCTCCTATCTCACATGGAAGCTATACATAGGTCTGGTCAGAACTTCAGCAGTAACAGCTTTAGGAAAACAAATTATTATAGGAAGTGATTGATGTACTGACTAAATAGGTTGCAATCTTCCCCTGCAGTAGGTGGTGCTCACTGCTTAAATAAAATTAAATAGTGACAGTGATGGGCACAACAGCTTTTGGTTGAGTCCTAAAACCAAGGATGGACAAATTGTGAGGAAAAAAGATAAAATCTATGAGAGAGAAGAGCCTTGTTTCACAGGGTGCATTCTTTCTATTTAACCTTTCCTTTGCAGTTTCACTTTTAAGTACTCTTGCTAAAAAACTTCACTGCATGCTTTCTTGCTGCAGGGACACCTGGTATGTTTTAGTGTACAGTACACTTTAGGAAGGTCTCAGAATACCAGAAATGTTAAATTTTTATATAAGCAGTTCTATTTTTGGTGAGAAAAATTGATTGGTAACTTATATAAATGCCAACTTCACCTGTTCAGCTGCTATTTGTAGAGCCTCAAGGCAAATTGAAGTCAATGAGAATTAGGCCCAAATGCATTTGAAAACACCTATAACTGTCTGTATGTGTTTTAGGCACCAAAATACCTTCAAAAATGTGGTTTTTTGCCCTTCGTCGCTTGTGTGGTGCTGTGGAGATTTAGTTTGTTTACAGATCCAGCTGCCTGCACGTGCCTCTTCTGAGCCCCGATGCTGTGGCAGGGTCCTGCTTGCAGGTGTCTGCAGATGCTGGACTCTGCACCTTGCCCTCTCTGCCTTTCTTGTTTCAGCACCTCCTGACAACCCTGCTGGCTTCCACCAGCAGTGCAGGGACATTGCAGACAAGGCATGTGTGCAGACTCGAGTGGGGTGATGAGAAGCCTGTTTCCATACTTCTGTGTTGAACAGAAGCAGTCATAGAAACTAACCCAAGCCCCACAAGTTCCTTTGTAATAAAATTTTGGAATTCATACTGGAATTTTTGTTCCAGGCCACTCTTGAAGTTTTAGGAAAGTTTGGACCAAGATCTGAATTTTATGGCCTATTTCTATAATGGTTTTGAACTGGATGCCAAATTTGTGAGCTCTGCCCTGTCTAAATACTTGGATATTATTGCCTTAAAAACTAAAAAAAAAATCTCAGTAGTGAAAACCTCTGTTTTGAGACTTTTTTCAAAACAGTTGATCTGGTTACTCAAGTAGAATAAAAATGGAAATTGCATTAAAAATGTGTGCTAAAAATTTTTTAGTTTGATTTACTATTTGTATATTTGCAGGTCATTATTAATGTTCCAGAATAATACTTCACCTGGTAATAATACATATTAATTCCTTCATATTTCTAAAGCCCTTTGAGAACCTAGAGAAGTGCAAAGTGTTATTAAATGAGTTTGAAATTCCAGCTGTTTTCCCTGCAATAGATTTCGCCTTAAGTAAGAATGAATATTAAAGAAAAAATATAATTTTTTCTAAAGTGGATCTTCACTGACAGCCTGACAAAGTACATTTATTGGCATGCTTTCCATCTCTTTTTCATGGTGATATATAATTTTAGTTTGATTTAGCTATTACTTCATTACTTTAGGAATAAAAGTTCACCAAGGCTGACACTTGTCTCACAAGGTAAATCTCCACTCCAGTAAAAGTGAAGTAAACCTCTCCTTTCCAGTCAGAAGAATATTCTCCTGTAATGTTTTTTTCATAAATATTGGTGTAGTGCTTAATAATGTCTTCTGTATAGAAATCATGTCTCTCTTGAGAAATACATTGGTCTAAGAGCCCTAGAGATAAAAAAGTAAAATCCTTAGCTCACTACCTTAAACCTGGCATTTTCTAGATGCAGTGTTCTGCATGGCTTGGTTTTGTTTTGTTTGAAACCATAGTATTTCTATTACTACAGAACCTGTTGAAATGCAGACTGTTAGCGTGCGGGTGTAAATTCTGAAAAGGAAGCTAATTTGTGCTGTTTTCTTAGGCTACAAACAATTATTTTTTTGTCTTAAAAAAAAAATACAACGATGCAAAGGTCCATGGGTTAAACTGCAACCCTTTGTGTAACAAGGAAAAAAGCCACCTGGAAATATGTGTAAAATGTGTTTTGAGCTGCAACAATGAACTCTTTCAAAACAATGCTGTCACTGTTTCAGTACTTTAAAGTGACACTGTGATTTTCAAGTATTAATAAGCATCCAGGGGGAGCTAGGGAGTAACAATTTTGCTTTTTCTAATGGTATATAAGGAAATATGAATACAGAGAAAAGTAGTATAAATGACTAATTCGTATTTTGGGGTTGGGGCTCTTTTTACTAGGAACTTTTGATAAGAAACTGGTCAGCCATTCTGAGAGTGGTGGAAAGCCTGTCAAGGTCACTGCCAAGGACAAGAGAGTCAATTAGTATGCAGATCAGAGCCAAGGAGTTCAAAGGTATTGTTCCAATTCAATCACATTAGCCAGGCCAGTAATGAACAAACGGCATGACCTTAATCAGGGAGCCTGAACCACTCATTGAAGGGAAGTCTGTGTGTCTCTGTGTGTATTTGGGGGGAGCAGGAGGAGGGGTTAGGGTGGCAAAAAGGATGTGGTTTCTTTTGTTGTTGTGGTTTTGCTTGGGCTTTTTTTATTTTCCTTCTTTTTTTTTTTAAAGGGACAGCAAGCCCAGTTAGCTTAATTAGCCACCAGTAGTGGAAACTTATTTCTGTGTCCCTGTGTTCTAAAGTACAAAATTGCTTTTATTTTTGGGTGATAACTGAAACAGCTTCAAATGGACAGGTGGCTTGAATATTTTAATAAAATGCATTCAGTGATATGTTAAAGGGTATGCAGGAGGAGGGAGATAACCTTATGTAAAACACCAAACCAAATTTTGCAATTACAGTTTCTCTCACACTGTTCTAATTTTCTGAAAGTCTACATGCAAGGAAAATTCTGGGTGATTTTTTTTTCCCTTAGACATAAAGTAATCCACACTCTAGTTAACAATGGAAAGAATGTTTATTTAGAAGAAATATTTCTTTAGAATTCTCAGTCTGATAAACATTGCATTGTACATAATTATATTTTAGATATACAAATTGCTAAGTTGTTTCATGCGCTCAGCACAATGCACACTGCATGTTTCAGTGTACTCGATTTAGTACAGTCAAAAAGCAGCATTCATATTCACCTTAACAAATGCCCACTTTATTATAAACTTGCAAATATATCTCTCTGCGATTTTTCATGTATACATAAGCATGTTCAAATACTTCTACAGAAATGTGTACATAGTGAGGACACAATAATAAAATGACAGGATATATCTGTACTCATTTATATATTATAATGCCTGCATGTTTCTGCAAAGTGGTTTTTGAATGCATACTTAGGACTCCATTGAAATTTCTACATAAATCAGGTCTGCGTTCCCTTTTTTATAAGCTAATGATTGAATTTGGTAGCCAAAAATACTAAAATAACACTTCAAAGGGTAACATTTTTCTGTGTTTGGATATGTAAACACATAGTCTCTGCACGTGGAAAGACTGAAAAAAACCTCTGCAAGAAATCAATATTAACTATTGAAAATGAATGATGCTTAAAATACATCACATGGTTTATCTGCAAGTTTTGTGTTCACATGGTTTACTTACAAGTTATTGTTTTGTGTTTATATATACAAGAAATTATAAGTTTTCTGTATCTCTCTGGGTAAAATTTGCTCAACAGTTCCTTCAATTGGAGCAGATTATCAAAGAAAGCTGCAGGCTTCATTGGGGAGACTGCAGAAATCATTCATTTCTCTGTAAATGAATCGTGATAGGCAACTAAGATTTTAGGAATCAAGGGGCACTTGTTTTTTTGGTTTTTTTTTTCTTTCACTCTCTTCCTCTCTCTTCTTTGCTGGGGAGGTACTTCATCATATCTCACTAAAACGGAAGATGCATAACAGAAATGAAACTATTCTAGGCTATGAAGCACCCTAGGGGTTCATGAATGTTGGGGGAGGAACACTGATTATACAATGCAATAACATATTGAGACACTATTTCAGTTTTACACTTGGTATCAAGTAAATACAGGATATCTCACCCATGAAGGGTGATTATCTTTCATGAAGGGAGGAAATGAGTTATTAAGGTCTTTCTCAGGAGCAAAACAAGGATAAGAATCTTTATTAATGTAAGAAACATTTTTTTCCCCCTGCAGTAATATACTTCCTTTTTAGCAAAGATATGGAATTTTTTTTTTGTCTTTAAATTGTCTATATCTCAGAATGGAACACATATCAGTTTTAGCTGACACCACTGCAGTGCTTGAGAATATTGTTATAAAACATGTGCTCATTTTTTATCTAGATCACAATTAATAACATTTTTAAGCATGCAATGTCTATCTCGTCCCATAAAAACACTTGTAAAGTATTTGACATTTTATTTGAGGATATTAAAAGATTGTTTAAAAATAAACATACACCAGCAGAGCAGAATTTTCACACGATTATTCAGATAGTCAATAGGTCTTCTTTGATCATATTATTATGATGCTTCTGCTGGATTTCAGTCTAAGACAGGCGTATTTTTTGCTCTCTCTCTGTCTCTGTCTCTCCCCCCCCACCCCCCCACCAAACAAGGTCATAGATTTTTTTAAATGAGGACTAGAAGTTCCAAGTACAAGATTAAGTAAGTTCTAACAGTGTTATAAAAGTAAGTGCTTTTTTCTATAATAAAAGGTGTTTAAAAGGTTCGCTACAGCTTTAAACAGAATTACAATTTACTTCTTTCAAGTGTCCAGGCCATAAATTCTTCTCAATTCCCTCTCTCTCTCCTTGTCGGAATTAATGAGATCAGATTTGATCAGGGCAGTGATGTGTTCAGAGCCAAATCACACAACAGCGCGCGTGCGGTAATGGAATTTGCATCTAATGCATACATAAATCAAACATCTTTCTGGACATTTTCATATGCATAATGTCATTTCATCCAGTTCTCTCTGTGCAGAGGGGGAGATTTTTCTCTCTGAGAGAATGACTTTCTTTAATGCTTTCATTTTATTTTCGCTGACTACAATCCCCGTGAATGCGCTCGGTCGGAGAATCTTTCGGGGCGCGGTTGACAGTTCCTTTTCCAAGAGGGGTCCTTCACATTTATCATGCCTCTTCCTCGGGGGCTTTGTTATGCAAATGTGGCTGAAATTGATAATTCCAAAGTGCTTCATTTCGGTTCCTTGGCGGTTGGAGATGGTAGATAAAAAGAAACTGACAAGACACACTGATTGCCCTCAATGCTTGTAACTCTCTTGCTAACAAGGCTCGATATTGTTAAAAATTCCTATTGTTATCAGGGTGGCAGTTCCATTATGCAGGCCTTGCAAATTTCTCATTTGAATATTAACCCTTTAATCACCCAGCTCTGCTCCCCTCCCCCAGCCCCAAACCAGTTGCCCTCGGGTGAGTCAGAATGCAAACCAGGAAATTATTGCCCTATTATTAGTGAAAACTATGTATGTGTGTGTTTTGTCCTGTTTTGGTTTTTGTTGTTTCTCTTTTTTTTTTTTTTTTGTTCCCTAAACTACATGTATTAATCGTTTTTTTCAATGATAATCTTTTACTGTAAAAAAAAAGAGGCTTTAACAAAACGTGTCTAGCAGAGACAGACAGAACAGGATTGTTTAAAGTTAGGTTTGGGAGAATATTTACATCGACATATCTGTTTGCAGAAGTCAAATTCAGTAGCTCCTGGAGACTGGAGAAGTTTCATTATTTTTAACTTGTATGTACTTGCACTTTATGTTCTAACTTAGGTAGGCCTCAGGGAGGGGATAGCGTGTCTTTATATACCAGAGATACATGAGATTTTTAGCTGCCGGTCCTACTGGCTGCACCATCCCTATCTCAGGCTCATCAGCAACTAACTTCCAGCCTACAGACAGGTGGCTGAAATAAAGGAGTAGAGAAAAAGGGAACTTGAGAACCGCAAGGATTTCTTGAGCTGTGGTTTTTTTAACCTTGAAGGACACATGCCTATAACTCCCACTGTTAAGCACTTATTATTATTGACAGATTTCACTTACATACTTACAAAATACTGTTAAGAAATGGAAGGGAAAGGCCTGATTCAGGGACTTGATGCTGCAGCCCCTACGATTCACAAGAGTTTTGCTGGTATCTTCAGTGACCACTGCATCAGGCCCTAGAATGACATAAAATCAGGAAATGGCAAGTTCAAGCTACGGATTAGGTCACACAGCAAAAGAGCATGACTGATTGCTAACTGATTTACTCATCGATTAATGAAATTGTAATGTCTGGAATTTCAAATATCCCTCTAATATTTCCCTATGTGTGTGTTTCCATATAAGGTGAATTCTTTCCCACCAAGTGCATGCCTTCAGGCTCATATTACGATTATAGGTTAATTTTAGTTTGTCATTCTTCTGGGGATACCTGACATAGTTCCAGTTAAAGTAAATCTTGGTGTGACAAAGGTAAGTACTGCAGATGCTGGATAGAAGTGGAGAAAGGAAGAATTGGCACTGTAAAATGAAGCATAGTTCACTGCTAGCACTAGGCAGTTGCAACAATATAATATTTCTCTACAATTACAAAGAAGATGCATCTCAACCAGTTCAAGTCAAAGGAATGTCAAAGTTTTCCACTTTCTTAGCTCTGAAGTCTTGCAGAGATGTGTCTGCCAAATTACAGTAAATAAAAAAGATGCTTGCACAACAGTAACTGAAGATTTCTCTCCCCCACTCTAAAAAAAAAAAAAAAGAGAAAGGAAAAGAAAACCCTCTCATGTTATTGTAGGAACTCTTGGGAAGCTCATACTTCTTTCTTTCATTTATAGGTGTGATGGCAGATTAAATCCATGACAGGAAACAGTGATAATGTCCACTGTAGAGCTGTGTGAGTTACAACAGCTAAATTTCCCATGCCGGTGCTTTTTCTTTCAATTATCTGAAAACACCCTGTTAATTTTTAATGTGTTCATACCCTCATTCTGTTACCAAAACTGCTACCTTTCCCCCCCCTTCCTACTTCAGAAATAGATTTCACTAAACCTGGCTGCTGTAAACTCATTATATGATTCTATCATTTATTCTGTCCATTAGAGTAACCAGTGTTAGTGCTTTTCCCCCTACTTGAGTCTGTCAAGTGCTGTTATTTATGCTCAATGGTATTAATATCTCTGGTTGTATTGTGGTTGTGCACTCAAAATCTCTAATACAATCTAAGCTTGGCAATAGTGACTGCATCAGCTATCAATAATCAAAAAAGTCTCATGCAAGTTGTAGGTATTAATAAGAGTCAATATTACATAAATATAATTAACATCTTCTGCTCGCCATAAAGAATAATCAGTAGTACTGACGGCTTTAAAAAGATGCTCCTTTTCAGAATCAGAGAGCGTGCCCATATTATGAACAAGAGAATTAAAGATTTGACAGTATGATTCTGAATGTTTCTTTTTTTTGGTTACCCTTGGCAATGACTCTGCTGTAACCCGGCTATATTATGTTATCTGCTGTCTTTAGGTGGAAGAGGGCTTAAAAGTTGATTTTTTTCTTTCCCTGCTCGATTTCAGTGGGTTAATTTCACTAACAAAAGGATTTTCTGTTTTTCTGTAACAAGAAAACCTCTTAGGTAATTTGTGACCATAGAATTAGAGCAATACAGCTAAACTAATATATATGCAATCGTTTCATTATGCATAAGAGCAGGCACTCTTTACTTTGCAGCCCAAAACACACAAAGCACCCATTAGAATGAAGAGGCCTGTGATGTCTCTTCATGTGCAGAGTGTAAAGGTACATGAATGTCCTTGCTTGTTGGCATTTAATTTACCAGTTGCCTCTGTAGTGGAGCCTTGGCAGATTCAGCTTGAATCTGAAAGACAGGCTGTCATACTGAGAGTCTGCTGCCTACTGCTGAAATTGAGAGGCTTGGCAGATATGCAAACAGTAACTGGGTTTGAGTTGTTTTGATTACAAGTTAAACAGAAAGTCATTGGCAGGGCCAATATAAATCTGCTGAGGTTTTTTGGCAAAATCTGTGGAGGTATTTCTATAGATTCTGCAGAATTCTGTAGCACCTTGATTTCACATCAAAGAATGTCCACCTCTGAACCCGTTCTGTGGATAAATGTGTCAGAAACGTGAGTGAACATGTTTAAGTCGCTGAGAGCTTCCAGATTCAGAAATATAGAGCACATTAACAACATGCTGTACTGCACCACCTTTGTACAGTTGTTAAATTCTGAAACCAAATGTTTCACTGAAGTTCAGGTGGATTTTTTGAGAAGTAAAGTAACGTAAGTTATAAACAGCTGGAACAGGAAAGCAAAATAGATTTTAATGAAAATTTCAGGTGAACAAATGAAAACAAAAAAAGAGGATTGGACCATGTCCTGAACTCAGCTATGTTGGTTGAAATGCTGAGATATTTCACCAACACGTTTTTTATTACATTAATCAAGATTTTCTGAAGCTGCTTTCTGCATGGCATACAGTGCTTTAACAGTGGTTCAACTTGGTACAATTCAGTCTGCAACTGGCTTTTTTCTCCCCTTTTTCAATAACTTTGCCTGAAACACCATATTTGACTAAACAACCAGACCTGATAAAATCCAAATGCTCATCCCAAATTTACTTCCTTACAGAGTTCATTTGTCTCCCTACCTAATCTGCAATGCTGAGTTGATAAAAGTAACACAAACTGACATTGTATAAGCGAAAAAAGGAGGCTGTAAACTTTAATTATATGCACTTTTACAGTGCAACCTCTGCTCAATTCTAACTTAGTGTTTTGAACACTAACACATCCTTTACTAAAATTGCCTTGCAATTTTAAGGCAAAACCACATTAATTTTGGAGGGAGGGAAAAGAGTACATATAATTGTCGCTCCTATTGTTTCTGTCTGACTGGCTGTAGACAGATTTCTGCAAGGCTGGCTAGCAACAATACATTGATTTACAGAGGCAAGAATATCTCCACAATTCAAAGGGCTAAGACACCTTTATTTGAAAACTGAGAATCTGCAAAATGTGGCAAAGTTCTTGGAAAGGACCCAAATGTATGGAATCTTTTTCTCATCTTTTTTTTTTTCCTTCTCTACTTGTGTCAGCTACTTTGCCTATTACAGCTTTCTAGGCAGGAAAAAAAATTCTACCTTTGAATTTGCACAAATTGTTACATACCTTATGCTAAATTTTACAAGAACCTAATTTGGACAAATTGATTAGAATATGAACATTGCTATCTAAATGCTCTTTATTTCCAGATGTGACAAACTGAAAAAGCATATTATTTTCCTGTGAGAAGTAAATGTTTGTTTTCTTTGGAAATTACTCCACTGATTTTCTCTTTCTCATACTGAATGTCCCTTTCCCTTGAGCAAACAGAATGAAATAGTTTATATGAATGGACCATATTTCACTCTGGTTAATGTATAACAATAGCATTTTAGGAATTTAATTTTCAGATTCAGGTTGAAAATATATACTGACTTTTTGCCTTTTTTTGTTGCCTTTCACTGTTCCATATACTTCTCTTCAAAAAAAGTGAATTTAGGAAGGTTTAAACAGCATACTCACCCAATACTGCAACCCGATGCAAATTTTTAGAGAATGCTTACAAATGTCAAATCCCTCTGAAAGTGATATACTTTATTACTGTTCTTTCTTATAATACAAACATTTCAGTGCAGCTCGGATCTTATTTTTCAAAATATACAGGATTTTGATATATGGACAACAGGAGAATATGTATTTTAGATATAATGCCATAAGTGCTCAAAAGTTATTTCTGAGCTGATTTAACATGGAAAATCTCCAGGTAGATTAATTTTATAGGCTGCTTTTATGGGTGTAACATTTCAAGATGAGAAAGCCGTGCTTCTGGAATTTAGTTTCGGCAGATTTCATTGGCACCTCCATCTCCATCTTTTATTACCTTAAAGTTGAAATTTAATCTCTCTCCATTTTTTCTTTTTTTTTTTTAATCCCCCCAATTTTTGCTTAATTCCTTACTGAAATAGCTGGACCTGTATTTTTGTTTTCAGGTCCTGTTGTGTCTATTGCTGTCTAACTATTTACATTCTGAAGGAAGAAACAAAATAATTACTAAAGAGGCACTTAAATAACTACGCTTAGAAATTACAAGAGCTGTGATGTATAAGATTTTTACTGGGACAAGCAGCTAAAGAAGGAGGTTAAGCAAATGTCCCCCAAAACCCTCTTTCTAAATGGCTGAGTTAATTCACAGTGGTAAGAGCGAGTTGCCCCAAACCCAGCTGCTGCATTGTGGTAAAGGCAGAGCTAGAAACTGCAGCCCCTGCACACACAAAACTTCTGAAACACGACTTTTTAAAGAAACACCTATTTGTAACATTGCCAACAGGGGCTGTGTTTCAATGAAAGGACAATGTGGGCTATACACAAGCATGTTTAGTAATGTTTCTGCATGACTTAATATGGATTCAGTACACACTTCATGGATGTGTCCAGAAAAAACCTATGAACAATAGCGTGCATTTGCGTATTATGTATGTTTTCCTATTTCTGAGACACAGTATAGAAAGCATCATAACTGCATATGAAAAGTGGCTTTCATGCATGTGCTAAGGATGCTTTACAAACCTCAAAACCTCAGCCATTTTGTTGGTTGTTATTGTTATTTGTTTCTTTATCTGTAGCACAGAGATAGTCAGTATTCTGGCCTGATGGCCTGCAAAAATTGCTAAAAAAGGAGAAATGTATTTTTTAGATTTCAGGAGTGCAGGTTAAGGGAAAGAAAAAGAAGCATTTAAATCAGAAAATGTGTGTGTGTCTTCGTGAGTGTGTGTGTGTGCGCGCGCGTGTGCATGTTTGGAAATTCACAAACTAACACTTTCAGGCTATGATCTCAGTTTTTATGACTGAATTACTTACCTTAAAAAATTGGTCTCGCTAATATAAATGCTAAGAAACTCTCAACAATTGTGGTACCTACTGAAATAAAATTCTCTGTGAGAGAATGACAGAGATACAAAGCACTAAACAATGATGATTTCCTCGCTACCAATGCAATTGCATAAATTAGGTGTGCATAAGTTCCCAATGATTTATAGCAGTTAAAACTTACAAAAAATGATTACATTTGATTTTTCTTTCGAAAATACAGAAAACCTGATGTTTACTTGCAGAGTGGCTAAAAGAAGCAGGAGCTAAATCTAGATTATAGAATCTGTCCCATAGAGATCTTTTTATACCTTTTATATAAATTATTTTCTGCAAATTTTCCTTATAGATATATTTCATTAGTCAAACTTGCATATACTATTTGTCAGTTTGGAAAAAAATCCTTTTATTTTTTCTCCTCTTGCCCTCCTCACTGGTAGCCTATTAGTGGAAGTGGCATTTTATTGATTAGACATTTAATAACAATATTCTTCTATATTTGCTCAAACGTTTAACTGTTTGCATCATAGCTGGTGTAAAGGTCCCTAAGAATGGCACAACTGAAATGGGAGAATGAAGAAATGTATTGGCTATGACAAGAAGAAGTAATTGCTTTTCCTCAAAGGATCAGATGTGGTATAGTTCTTTGAAAAACAATCTAAACAACATTTTGTTCACCATTGATTTTAAAAGCATTAAAATTAGTTTTTATGCAGCTATACCCATTAAGCTTTTATGTATACTGTGTAGGGTGAATAGTTAAGAAGCAATAAAGCATTCTGCAGTAAAATATACTTTGCCCATTGTCAGAAGAAATAAAATACATAGATTCGGAATGTTTGTTTCCTGTAGAATATTGCGATATTTGCCATGTTAATTACAATCCAAATAAAGCTATTTTATTTATGTATTTTAAACAGCCATGTAGCTGTAGATGACTAATACAACTGTTATTGAAAGTGTTGTGTTTGGAGGTTGTGTGCTCATACTGATGAGAAACAATCATCAGCTACACATATCCCAATAATTCTTGCATTCTAAAAATAAATCTTCTCGTAGAAATTAGTGTTCCAAAGTCTAATTGTAAATTTTAGCCTCAAAAACCAAACGAAAGTGCCATGCTGTGCAATTTTCTTCTGTACTCCCTTTAGTTCCTCATGTCAATATCTGCATTCATACACAAACTAGTTCCTCCAATCTCACTGAAGTAGTTAACAATTTATTAAAAAAAAAAAGTCTAGAAAACAGCGACAGTTTGGTGCCCAAGGAAAGGAAACTTATTTGGTTATTACCTGGAAGAGCATAACCTTTTATTTTGTTTCTCAAAAATGAAGAGAGAAGTATGTATACAGTACAACAACATGCCATCAGAGAGAATAATGCATATAAAAGTGAATTCCTGTTATTGTGTTCAGGTGTGTTTGTGAATAAAAAATGGAATTTTGAAAAGTCAATTAAAATGCATTTAAATTCTTTAACATCAGAATTCTTTAATGTGAAAATTTTTTCTAGACAGTTTGTCAGTGTCGCTGTAAGCACTGTGCTGTGATCAGAACTGGTTTCCCCCACCCATGACTGTTAGATGGCTCAGAAATGCATTACGCCTTCCTGTTTCAAAGGAGGAGACCACTCTTGAAAACATGGAAGTACTTATAAAGTAAATAACCTTTAATTAAATATCATTGTCTAGCATTAATCTTTATAGCTCTGTTCCCTATGGAAATAAAAGTGGATATTCAATTTGTTTTGATTATGCATGAATTTTAACAGAAGCGTTATTTCTACATTGCTGTGTTCTTCAAGAAAGCAGCATATTTGTGTCGGCATAAGCCATTAAGAAGATGGTTCCTCATTAATGTGAAATAGGAGTGACTCATTTCTGTTGTATATAAATAGATTGACATTTAGAAAGATTAATTATTATTTTTAAGAATAAACATCAATTCATATGAGGCTGGTGTAACTTTCCCGTTCAGTCTGAAATCTCAGTTATTTTCAGAGTTAACTGTGAAGTGAAATACAAAGTGTTCCTATTGTTAAATAGGTATTTTTTGTGGTACCTGCTGATATCAGGGATGTTTGGTTGCACAACTCAACATATACTTTTCTCCTAAATTAAGTTTTGCATAGTGGTTCTCTATGTACATACATAAGACAGATCAGGGACACATACTTAAAGCCTGCTTCCATAATATCTTGAAAACAAACTCCCTTCAGAAGGGTATCTTCAGCCTCAGACAATTTCATTCACGTTTTCCATCTTCGCTCAGGAGAATTTTGTGATAGCCAGGTCAGGAAAGTCCAGAAAATTCTATCTCAGTGCTAAGTCACAGTGCCAGGGTGCCTCCCACTTCATCAGACTCTTGCAGCACCCACCAACAGGTCTCCTGCTTATGGCAAACAGAACTTAATCTGCTCTTGGTGAAAATACACCATTTAGTGCTGAGCTAACGCTGTCTCCTGTGCTAACCATGGATGAGGGATAAACAAGGAGGAAAAGGGTGGTCTTTTCAACTCCTCAGTATTGGAGTACAGTTCTTGCCCTGGCATCTAACAGCGAAGTGAGGAAGGCAGGTTTCATGGTGAATGAGGAGGTAGACCATAATCTCTGTCATAATGCTCTGCCTGACATGGTCTGAGGATGCTTGTCCTCAGTGCAGTAAACACTGGATTGTTTTGTAGCTGTGCGGTAAGACACATTTTGCCACTCCACTGTGGCTGTGCATTTGCAGGAGATGTCAGAAAGTGTTTAAATAATGTGTAATGGCGTGTTGCTCTTTCATCATTTAGGGAAGTGGCTCTCCCCTGTGACAGTCATTATATGCTCAGTGCTGAACCTTGGAAAACACTTTTAATCCTGTCTGTTGTGCCCACACAGCTAGGCAAATGCATGCATTCAGCACAGAAGCATTATCCCAATGTATAACATGATGTTTAGTGATGAAGCCTGAACAAAATGAACCAATGCAGACCCTGGGAAACATCCACTGCAGAGGCAGAGCTGTGGGGAGATCCATCAGGGTAGAAAACAGCCCCAGGAGCAGAATTCTCTGCACCAGGCAGGGATCCCAGCAATTCCTCTCACAGCCTGGCTTTCTACTCTGCAAACAAGGTGCAGAGATAGAAATAAACAAGAGAAGTGAAACAACAGATAAAAGGAAGGTCACAGTAGAATGAGAAAACAGAGAAGCAGCATTCCTCTCATTCTTGCACATATAATCTCCATTCTGGTTATAGGAAAGGAGTAGGGGGCTGCAAAGACAGACTGCTTTTGGATGGCTGTCCTGCCATCTCACTTGTATAATCAGGATCCCAGACTTCACGTATAGTCAACAGAAAGGTGTAGTTTTTAATGCTGCTGTTTTGAATTTTAATTCAGAAGCTCTACTGACTAAATAGGAATCCTTGACACTGCCAGAAGAGAGACAACACTGGTACACATTCAACAACTACATTTTCCTGAGAGTCACTCCCTTTCTTTCACTTAATGGGAGGTAGAAAGCTGTTGTTGGGGATGTTGGCTGTGCAGTGACTAGGCTGGGAGTGTCACAGCCAAAGGGCACAAGTGTGCTCTCCCACAAGTGTGGGAAGAACTACAGAAATTCTTTTCAGAAAGTAGGTGGACCAAATAAAAAAAAAAATCTTCATATCTCAGGCTATAGACCTTCTCTGGATTAACTCTTGCTTCAAATCTAACAGCTGTGGTTGGATAAGTATCACCTTTTTCAACTATCCAGTAACACATCTGATAGTTGCAGTTGGGGATAATCCACCCTAAACCTCACTTAGAAGTTTCAATGCTGTTAACACTGAGCATCTGGAATACAACTTTAGCTGTTGATTTTTGCAATTTTGAAAAAAATTTAGGTTTTTTTTTTCCTTCTGGATGAAGATTCCCCTAGTATTAAGTCCTTATATATCTCTAGAGATGTGCTTAAACCATAATGAAGTTATCCTTTGCATTACTGTAAACTAAATAAATACAGTTATTTATGTCTTTCACTCTAAGTCCTCCTCCAATTCCATCTCTGAAGTCTTTCCTCCTCTGAAGTCTTTCCTGCTCCAAAGTCTTTCTAACCCCTGTAGGACTGGTCCCACTGCTATTAAAAACACATGTACCTTTTCTACTTCTACTCTGTATTCCTCTGTTTATTCGTCTAAGGACCAAGCTAGTCCTTTTTGCTACAATGTCACACATTAAGCTCCTGAGAAGGAGATGAAGGGGATTAATGGATCTAGAAGTCAATTTTTAAAAGTTTACACCAGAGTGAATGCTATTATAAAAGCCTTTAATGAGAATGAATCTGTGCAAATATCACTGACTGCACCTCTTCAGCATTTGTTTTACAGTAGAGATAGTTGCACATTAAATGTCTTTTGGCAAGGGATGTAAGGATTCTATTGGGAGCAATATAACATCCACTTTTTGGTACTCTAGTCCTTGGGAGATCATATTGTTTCCTACTTGAGTAAGTCTATCAAAACCTGCCCTTGCTCTGGAAAGCATCATTTTGTTAACACTCATTTTCAATCTTTCTGAACTTGCCAGTAAAATATATTTCAATGGGCTTGTTCAATGTGGTATGAACACAGACAAGATGATAGCTGGCTGTGGCTGGAAAAAAAAAAAAGAGTAGAAGCAGAAGTTGAAAGTTGCCCTGAAAATATTCTGATCTAAAACTTAAAAGGTTGATTATTTGCCATAATTTCTTCTCTAAATTATAACCGACTGGTTCTATTACAGATGCTACTTCCCAGTGTAAGTGAAACTCTCTGAGGAGCAGTGATAAGCCAGTGAAAGTGTATGGAGGAGGGGGTGAAAGAAGCACAGTCAAGAGGATGTGGTGAGAGGAAACGATGAAAGGCCATATTAACATAGCAGGAAACAGCAGAACACGTGGCAAACACACTGAGGACTGCATGCATTTTATGTGTCAAATTACCTCTAAAGAGGTTTTTTGGAATTTAAAGCATAGTAAGAAAGTATATTGCAAAGCTCTCAGGACCTAATTATGTGGGACAAATTAGTTTGCAAGACCTTCATAATCTGTCTAAAGATGTGGGTGTAGAAGTAAGTTAATGAGCAGGTTATTTTGAGTGAGTGTCTGAAACTCCAGTTGTGCCACATGTAAAAGAGCTTATGTGCAATAAACAGAAAACTGCAGGAGGTTTCAATGCATACCTGAAACAGCAGAGTGACGTAAAGGAGATAAGACAAAAGGAAAGAGCTCATAGTGGGCAAAATGGGCTCAAACGTCTTTGAAGACTGGTAGAAAACATTATAGAGCTATGGTTTAAGTAAGAACAATCTGCAGATTCTGTATCGTCATAATGAAACACATTTTCCATGGCTTAGATGACTCATCTACTACCTCTAAATACCTCAAGGTATTTAAAGACAACAACAGAACTAAGATCTGAGAGAAGCTAAAAGAGATACCATACCTGCAATTTTAGCCTTCAGTTGGGAACCAAGTGGCAGCAAAAGTTTGTCTTTTGTCAGAAATTTCAGATGAACGGGAATAATGGTGTCTCTGAGACAGACTTAGCAGGGACCCTCACAGCACTGACTGACAATATGGTTGAGGGGAGATGGTAAAAGCTGTAAAAAAATCAAATTAAGTATCTTAGTACTTATATATGTTATATATTAGGAAATTTGGTTTTTACCTCAAGCTGAAAAAGTGTTAATAACAAACTTTGAATCATGAGACCTTAGATTAGTGATCAAGCCAATCATCTCTGTGGAATATTTAGTGTGTTTGAAGTAAACTTTATCTGGAAAGATAGTGAAAGAGAGTGGAAAACCACTGTTCTCATTGTGTCTGTCTTTTTATCCATTACCTATTTTTACTGTTTGCTTTAGATTATGCACTTAGAGATGTGCCTGAAATGTGATCCTTCAGTTACTCCAAGAGATTTTTATCTTCTGGGTCAAGATGTTTAGCCAGCTTGATCTAAAGCATAGTTTGTAATTCAGCCTGATGCATTTTTACATCTCCAGAAAAGCTCAGGTGACATAGTTTTTGAAGAAAAAGTTTCAAAAATAAAGGGACTAATCCCCAGCATTAGTCCCTTTCTGGCTGCAAGCATAGTAATGAATACAGTCCTTTTTCTAATTAAGACAATTTCCTCTTGAACAAATTATAGGTTTGTGTGAAGCAGTACTGTCCAAAGAACAGGATACATCTTGAAAGGTGGACTGTAGTAATCTTTTTTGCCTATAATTTTTCTTTGTTTTAAATACACAGTTATTCATAATTGCTTCAGAAACAATTTGTACAGTGTGTAACAATGTTCCACCGGTTCAGAAAAATGAGAACAAAATGTTCGTTGCTCAAACAAACAAAGTGTTAATCTTTGTTCTATCTATTGATCCTCCTCAGCGATGGCCCTTCAGTTCATGGCCACGGGACCACCTGTCGGCTGGGGAGGCATGATTTTAAATGTTTTTATCTGGTTTTAAAATTAATGTTTATAAGGGGTGTACTTGCAGTCAAAATGTAAATAGAAGTTTTTACTGGAGCTCTTAAACCCTTACAGTGTCAGTATAACTGCACACTGTGCATCTGTAGTTACAGGTATCAGCATTTCTGTTGTAAGGCCTTGTATTGAAGAGAGATTTGATTTAAGATAGACAGCAAGTATTTTTGCATTGTCATATTAACTCTAAAATTCTAAAATGTGTCTAAAATATTTGGACACTTTTACCATGTGGGAAAACACATATATATATCACGTTGATTGTCTTTTCTTTCATTTCTTAAAGTTGCATTAGTTTGGGTGTCAATCTAGAAAGATATTAGGTGTTGACTTTTTTTTATTTTAAAGTAAAAAAATATAATTATGGGATATAAAATGATGCATTTCATGAATTTGTGAAGCTCTACAAAGCAGGATCTCTAGAAAGTCTGATAGCGGTATGAATGTACTTCAGGCAATTGCACAAGAAAGTTAGTAAATAAAAATGGAAGCTGGTTTTATGAGTGAATATTGAAAATGATGCTCTCTTGTGCAGAGAGCAGTAGTGCATGTGAAACCCTATGTGCTTTTTACATAATATGCCTCTCTAGTTAACATATAACATAAAGTGTCACAGATCTTTTAGAGCTTGATTCACTATGAAAGAAACACAGCCATCTGTAGTGTGAAAGTTTATGACTCAATTGTCCACACCTTACAAAGTGATTCAGCAAAGACATATCTGGGCCGTGGAAACTTTTCTTTCCCTTATTCCATTAGTTCTTGCTTTGAAAGAATAAAAAAGATCTTTGAGATGCAGTATGCATTTTAATTCTCACATAGTAAGACAGTGTGCAGATTTAAGCTTGTGCTTTTACTTATTTTTGTTTCACAAGGCCATTTCCTGCTTCTGAATCATATTTTGAATTTTCAAAGGTGGATTAATAAAATGTGAAAAAAAGCAAGTCATTTTCAAAGTGATGGGCGTATGGATAGATTAGATCAGACAGAAATCTGGACAGACCATTGGAGAAATGTTGTTAGACAAAATGGGACTTCTGCAATTACTTCTAGTCCAGTTGTGACCCATTTTATAGAGGTTTTGCAGCGCTATTTTTTAGCCGTCTTTTTCTCACAAAAGTAAAAACCCTACGTAGAGCCTTAGTAATATCCCATCTTCATGTCCTTATACAAACTGTAAGGCAGTGTCCAAAATAATCAAGTTTGGCAGTATAAATAACATTGTCATTTCCTTTTCTTTCTTTCTTTTTCTCTTTCTTTCTTTCTTTTTCTTTCTTTCTCTTTCTTTCTTTCTTTCTTTCTTTCTTTCTTTCTTTCTTTCTCTTTCTTTCTCTCTTTCTTTCTCTCTTTTCTCTCTCACACACATACACTGTATGTATAAAATGCGTAACTCTCCTTTTACATTTATTGCAGACAAACACAGTTCATGTGCCTAGGTCGAACAGACAAGCTGATACTCAGTAACTTCAAGGACTTCTGCATTTTCTTTCTTTATTTAGTGATCTCTCTAAGCCTTGTTGTGTTAAGAACTTCCCTTTAGGGCACCTAGCAATATTTCCTTCTTCCTATCTTTTGTTTTGATTGGGGTGGATCCACACCTGACATTGTGAACAAATGAGCTTCAGTAACTTTTAAATCCCCCTTCAAGTCTTACTGAGTTCTAACACCTCCTGACAGATTGGGGCAACCCTGTTATATACCCTCTGAAGAAATGGTAAATCTTTTTGCCCTTCATGATAGCTGCCAAGTAGAAGATGCTGAATGCACATCTAGCCTCACTTTGGAAATCACCTTGCTTAAGGAACATGCTATTTCTCTCATTTGATACTAAATCTTTGCCAGAATCCAACAGTTTCAGATGAGCCAATTTTTTTGAGATAGAAGAGCAGGAAAAAGTCAAAGGTATCCCTCTTACTTTTTTTTTTTTTTTTTCTTTTTTTTTTCCCCCTGGTTGTTTTTAATCTTGGCATTCTGTTCATGGAGAGATCTTTGTTGCCAACATGTCTGCTGCTTCTCCATCTCTCACCCTTCAGGTTTCTTAAAATAGCTAAGAACACAGAGTTTCTAAGCCCGAAAAACACACTTACTGGGAAAAAGGGTATGCATGAAGTTAAAAAAAAATATATTTATACTGTAAGCCCTGCAACCTGGCTTCCTGCCCACGTTTGGGCATCTGTGCTGTCTCTGGATACCTCAACTGACACATGCCAGATCCAAAGAGGAAGAAATAAAGGGCACTGCTGGTTCAGTGCTGAGCCCATGAACACAGTGCAGTATCTTTGAGAGGTGGGGTTTGCCACCATTAGTCTGCTCATTATCACAGGTCTCTGGAGAGTAGGGTTCAGTCTTTATTATCTGAAATTAAAACTTCTTTCATAATACATACTGACACTTCAAGCAGAATTCATTTATTCATTCTTTTCATTCTTTCACTGCAGAGTCTGGAGTATGTTTTCAGGTGAGTGCATCTTCAAGTGCAAATCCGAAGGAAAGCATACAGGGCACAGCAAAAGACAGAAGATGATAATTTAACACATCAGATACTTTAACACATTAGATGATAATTTAACACATCAAAAGTTCACATATCTAGAGTTGGTACTGAATTCATGAAAAGAGAAACAAAAGTTTTAGAAGGGAGCATAGCAATTCCTCAGGTTTTGGCACAGAAATCAAATTCTCCTTTGACGAAGGGGATGGGTTTCTAGAAGGAAAAATTCAAATTGGAAGAAAAAATGCTGGCACACAAATGAAGAGGAAAGACAGAAGGAAAAAATTCTTGATACATATCATAAGCTTCAGAAAAGCATAGGGAGTTCAGAGGGTTGAAGGAGGAGTAACTGAATTCAGGATCCAAGATGTATGCTATTTAATTTCTCTGAACTACTTCTGTTTTCACCTTTTGAAATTTTCATGGATTTGACAAAGGATTTTATTTATGGTCAACAGAGATGAATATGTATCAAGAAGTAAAATGATGGAAGAGTATGACTAACACTCTCTGTTGCCCTAAAAGACAGTCCTTAAGCCCCCAACAGCAAATGACACTGTCAAAAAAGATTTCCAGTAGTACTGCTTGCCCTTGGCCCATCCCTTACTACCTGGAAACACTTGGCTTCCAAGGTTTTTTGCCTTCACAGGGTTTATGCAACAAAGAACTGTAAAAACATAAAGACTGTCAGCTCCAAAGATATTTTTATCCTCTCTGCAGGATTCAAGGATATGCAAAGAGAAGTTGGCAGATTTATGGTACTGAGTTAGGAACCGGTTCTGCACCGGCTGAAGAGCTTGTTGAACTTGCACAGTGCACAGGGTACAGGCTGGGTGGGTTGTGCCATCTGCTAAGACACAAAAAGCAAGGGAGAATTTCAACAGCTGTTTGTTGAGTCAGATACTCATCCCTGATTGTTTGTGCCACAGTGGCAGATTACTGCCAAAGAAATGCATCCCCTGTTGCTTAATACACCTGACCTGGATGTTATAAAGTTACACCTGCTGGAAACAAGCCTTATGATGTAGTGCTCATAAAATGCTAGTGATTCTACTAAAGAAATGTCCTGAAATCAGCATGTTGAGTTTGTTCTTGCTTCTTTGTAGCTAATAGTGATAAAGCAGGGGGCAGTAGGGATTTATCCCAGCTAATTCTACAAGGTGATTAGGGCATGAGCACGATGCTTATATTATATTCAGGTTTTCCCCGAGTATGCTCAGTTTTGTTGGGTATGACATACTGCATGTGAGTCACTCATATTCTGCATGAGTCATATGCTGAAGTGTGAAAGCAATGCTGTATCTCTGCCGTTGTTACCCGTTGCTCAGCTGCTGCCATACCACAGAGCTCAAGCCAATTGAGCTCACCTTCCCAGTTTGAGCCAGCTCTCATCAGCTGCCTGAGCCCTATAAATGTGATCCATAGCGTTGTCCAACATATAACTAACAAGAAAGCCATATGTGTTTGGGATTGGGCTTCGAGTTATGAGTCTGTGGGTTAGAACCTCCAAGAGTTCTTCTGAAAGGATTGTAAAGTGTCCAGAAAACATGCTGGCATCTCTAAAATGCTTTTTCAAAAGGGAAATAATTTCAGTAGTCTTTTAAAGTGCACTCATCTGTAGTACTAAGTAGATAAAATGTGTCTGCTTTCCTCACAAACCCAACGTTTTAAGACCACAAACCTATTGTATGTTTGATGGCTTGATTAAAGATCAAGTGAACCAAGAATGCTTCACATCTTCAAACTCTGAGAAATTCTGGTGCAGTCACACCCTGGAGATCATTAGTCAAACATGGCACATCCATTGTGGACTACTGAGGCGGTTTTGGTTTTTTTTTTTTTCACTGATGAAAAAGTAGACCTTCAGTTTAGAGGCGAGTGTCAAGAAGTTGCAGAATTTGTTTCGGCTGCAGCCATCAAGCTGTTCCCTGCTGTGGCTGTGGTCACTACATAGAGCCCCTTTTTATTTGTGGCACACAAATTTTCTTCCACTTAAGTGGTAATGAATACCTCTGGATTAAAGCTGCTTAATAAAGGATATAAAGAAGAGTACAGTTATATTATACCTGTCATTTGTAAGTGTCCAGTGATTCTCCAACACCGTGTGATTCATGGAGCTGAAAGAAATGATTTGCCTAAAAATTATTAGTGCTGATTCTGCCTGCAGAACCCCTTAATTCCTGTTACACATGTCAGCATATTATGACTGTGAGCTGTCAGATTCTAATGACTAAAATTTCATTTTTCTGTCTTTTCATGCTGTGCTTGAGAATTATAGGTCGGAAACAATTCTCTAGCTAAATTCATCAAATGGTAAACTCAACTGTTTTTGTTGCCTCTCACTTTGTTAATTTCTAAATTTGTGTTTACATTAGTGACTTTCTCTTTTTTTTATGTTTCTCTAAGAGAAAAAAAAAAATATTTCTTCCCAGAACCACTGTCCATTTTAAAGAACATAATCTTAGTCGACAGCACACAGATTTGATGCAAAAATATTTTTATTATTATATTATTTAATATTTTGATCAAAACATGGATTATTTAAAAAAAGAAGAAGGAAGAGGCAAGGTTAGTAGGAAACAAAAAACTCTTACCACTTCATGTGGTTAAATAACCTTGACGCTGGAAAATATTTTTGCCATCCTCCTTGAAACAGGAATTTGTTGACACAATGTTCAATAATAGAGATACAGGACTAATGTTAACATGCTTCAAATACTGCACCAAATAGCATCTATTGATCCACCTGTTATTATGCTTGTTACTGAAATGGTGTATGTAAAGCAAAGGAAACCAGTTTCCAATTTAAGTCATTAATAGATTGGTTTTGAAATTTATGTTATACAAGTCCAACAAATCAAGAATAAAAGCATGTGAAAGGCTGTGTAGTCTGTATTGAATTACTCATTTTTTTCCACAGTAAAAGCCTTTAGCTAGAGATTGACCAAAGAATTTTAAATATCTCATTATATATATATGTCATTGTTCAAAGTGTCCCTAAATGGGATTAAACAATACTCACTCAAGAGTTTCCTGCGATGCCTATTCCACTCCTCTCTCCCCCGCTTCTTCTCCTCACCTTGACTTACATTAAGGCTAATTATATGTTTTCAGTGTAAGGTAAAAGAAGGATTTTCCTTGAATGACTTTCCAACATTTTCAAATCTAATTCATTTTAAGTACTTCTATCAAATGATTACTTATTTCATCTCGTTGTCTTAGAGGATTTAACTCTAAAACACACATGTTTGATATGGATTTAATGACCATGTTATAAACTGAAGCCAACTGAAGCAGTATTCATCTACAAATTTCTGTTTGTGCTCATATTAAAAATAATGCTGGGACAATTTTTCAAAGAATAATAGATTTTTTCCCAACTGCTGTTTTTCCCCTTGTGTGTACTAGCTTGTCTTGGTTGGTTGCTGATTCTTCAATAAAAGGTAGGAGACAGCCTCATGAGCTTCAGAGGAGAGGAAGGAAAGGGCAAAGCAGAAAGAACAGTGGAGAGAGGCTATTTTTGCATAAAATGCTACTTTTGAGTACCAATTCAAGGACACTACACATTTTTAAACAAGAGACGTATTTCAAAAACCATTCCCCTTTTCTAATCCTATAAAAATATTTCCATAACCATAGGCATAGTAACACTAAATATCTTTATAAGGAGGGAAGAAGCAAATAGTTTTGGTTTCTCACCAAAAAAAAAAAAAAAAAGTTGAGATAATTAAGGTAGCGAACATATTGCGCTGCTATATTGGTTCAGTCACCTGATCTGTCTCTCCGATCACTATTTGCACGATATACATGGTTTTGACGGGCTTGTGATAGACTGCTGTCTGAAATTCTTTAATCTGGGTCTCCTGTTTGGCAGTGCAGCAGACTTTGCTATTTTGGGTTTTTGAAACAGAGCCATACTCTGGGAGGATAAGAGATAGCTGTGACTCTGTACTGACTCATCAGTATGAAGGAAAGCCAGGTAAACTCAAATGCGACAGTGGTCCTGTTCGTGCTGCTGCTTGTGCAGATGTGCAGCAGAAGTGATCCCACTGAAATCTGTGATGTTACACTTCTGTGCATGCCTGGGTATACCTGAGAATCAGGCCCAAATAGTTTTATGTTAAGAATACTGTAAGAATAAAATAAGCATTTAAGCCTGCAGGACGTATGTGGGAAAATCCAAACTTTCTGAGACTTTGTTTCAGGGGGTGAAACGGCTCAAGTCCCGCTTCAAGGACAGACTGTGTTGTTGCATCAAGGAGCAGCTTTGGCACAGGAGGGTAGATGCTGCTGAGCCTGTCTTTGGCCTGTGTAGGAGAGAAATTTATTAGCCACTTACACATAGCTCAAGTCTCTCTGCTCCCAGATTACAGAAGATAGCAAAGAAGATTGAGTTATGAAATAAAACTTTAAAAAAAACCCTAAAGTTTTCTGATTTTGTATGAGGAACAAGAATGTGAAGAACAGTTCAAATACAAAATGTAACCACTTAATCTATTTATAAATCTATATTTTACTGTAATTGCTTGCATTTTGACTTTAAATCATGTTGAATGTGAATTTTGTCTTAGTGACCCTAGGATGTATGTAACTCTCCAGATCTCAGTCAGGACTGAGGGATGGAAGAGCAAAAAGTGGGAGAACTCAGGGCAGCATGGCCTTGATCCCTAGGCCTTTTTAGCTGGCTTTGTAGATATTTCCTCAATAGTTTTTTTTTCCTATGTGGCTTAAGAAAGAAAATTGAGTAGCTGGCTTTTTATGTATGGGTTTGAAGAGGTGTATTGCTGAAGGCAGGTAGCTGCCATTCCCTAGTTGCTCTCATTTGGGGGGACTTATCAGGTCTTTACTGGAGGTGTTTTTTCATCCAGAGCATTACAAGAGTGTTTTAAAACCTTAACTTAGAAAGGATTTATTTTTAGGAGATGAAGAATGAATCTGCAGCTAAAAGGGCAAGTGGAGTCTGCAAAGTTTATACTAACATGCTATCAACAAGGAAGATCTCTAAAGCAGTCTGAAAATTAATTAAACACTATTTTCCTTTCTTTGGTTTGAGTCTGTTAGTTGTGGTTATCTCCTGCTTGTGTGCACAAGGTATATAAAGAGCCTCACTTCTTTTAAAGGGCAGGTGCAACTGAAATCCTTAGGGCAGATCCTCTTCTTCGACACTTACACTGGATCTGTCTCTGAAAGTTAGCTTGTGGTGCTGCAACTTGAACATTGTTTTGATGGCAAAATCCATTTACGACATTCCCCATTCCTGTTCTGTAGTTTACTGCATTCTATATTGAACAAGACCAGTTGTGATGCTGTCCTGTGAAGTGACTCTTTGGCATAGCCTGTCTTTAATCCATGCCTGCCACCAAAGAAAAGAGCATCTTGTCAAGGCCTGCTTCTTACTCACATCAGAGAAGCCTGAAAGCAATCAAAGGAGGCTTCCCTCCCCTCTTAAACAGAAATCAGAAAATTTGATGTGGGATTTTTCTTACTGTTGTTATCAAACAGGAATGAAAGATTTTCAAAGGCTGTTCCTATAAAACAGGGTTACTCAATACTCTTACTTCTTTAGACTCCATGGGATTTCCCTTGCAAGTTAGGAAGAAAGGTATTAGATCCCAAACCAGATTACACAGATTGTTATCAAAACAAAAACAATGGGAAATAAAAAACATACACAGATTTTGTACTGTATATGCCCCAAATCAACTGTGAATAAAATTGATTTTCTTTTGTAGGAGACACGATTTTCTAGCAGTGAATGTGTAGGACAACTGCCTTGTGTTTCTGAAAGTGCCTGCAAAAATGGAAAGATTCACAGAGTTTGCAATGAATGTTTCTCAAAATTTGCATGAAAGTGTGTAATTTGCCTCTTGCTAATAGTTATTTTCCTTCTTAAAATATTTCAGTCGAGTAACAGCAATGATAGTATGACGTGGGTTAGCTTTACAAATTTGTTTACATTTAGTATTTATATTGCAGTCAAGCGTAGCAGCTCTCCTCAGGGACTCATCTCTATTCACTGCCGCCCGTGCGAATTGCTGAGTGCTCTCGTCCTGCTCTGGTTCTTACAGCAGAGCTCCCTCACACTTAGGGCTCTCTGATGGATGGGAGCACAGACGCACAGGTCTGGGGCTCCTGACCTCAAAGACTTTATAGGAGCTGGTCCTCAAAGGCTGCAAAGATTTACATGTGTTCTGAACAACCCTCTGAGTTCAAGTTAATCTTTTCAGGATTAAGATCCTGAAATTTAAATGGCAAATTTATGCAGCATGAACAGCCAATAATCTGTATAACCAGCCTGTAAACAACCTACAGGCTGAAAGCTTTCTCCTGGCCTACGAATGAAGTAGCAAACAGAGAAAAAGATTTGCTTCAGTTAACAAAGAATGATCCACTAATCATATACAAAATGGGGGCAAGAGAGGACAGGATGGTGATGAGGGCAAGGAGAAACAAATCCTTAGTAAATAGTTTCATTTGCTCCAATATTTCTTTGTTGTCATGATGTAATTAAACTGCATGACATTCAAAGTTGTTGAGAAGATGTGCTACAGAGGAAAATGCAGGCATGTGAGCTCTGAGGGCACTACACAAATCTGTGAAGAAACCGTAGCCCTAATGCAAAATTTATAGGACCTTATTTCCAAGTAGGTAATAACGTACAAATTCCTCAGGACCAAAGACGAGTTAAAGGAAGATGTCATGCAGAGCAAACTGCAGAAAACCCATCAGCTGCTACCCCACGTGACAGACCCAGAGGCATCTCCAGAACCATTAACACAACTGCCTAGGGAGTTTGACAAGGAAAAAGATTCTGACACTGGAATAATATCTGCCAGCACTTGGCATCTGTGTCCTGTGATGGCCAACCATCCTACATGGGTAGTGACTCCACTGCTGGAAAAAGTAGGAAAAGGAGAGCAGTAGCAGAGAATTATCATTTCTCATATGAACTCATAATATTCACAGAAATTTAGAAATGGGAGCTGGAAGGACAAACCATTATGCCTATGCATATTTGCAATTTTTATTCACAAAAAAAGAAAAAATCAAAACTATGTATTTGAAAAGTATTCTGAGAACATTTTACTTTATAAGTAGTGAGTGACAATAAACATTGAAATACTGTTTTTGCAGGTCACAGGCCTCCTAAAGTTGACTCTGGGCTAGCACTAGTTGCCAATTTCTAGGGTAAAAATTATTCTTATTTAACCCAAGTGTTCGGTTTTCATACACATTTTTCCTGTTTGCAGCCAAATCAGTAATCTGAAGATCAGAAAAAATGTAGTAATAAGTAAGAACTAAATCTGGCAGTTCCTATGCAAACATCACTGTTATACTGGCTATTTGAAACCTTGGTCCAGCACTTAATTCCAAGGGCAAATCTTTTCTGAACATTTTTTCTGTTGGTAGCGAATCAGGCCCTATGAACTCCCTGAGGGCTTGTGCCCGTGGCTTCCAATGCCCAAGTGACAGACTGGTCTAGCAGGTCCAACCCCTACAGACATTTTGTTGAGCATGTACTTTCATAAAGTTGTTGCACTAATATTGTTTGTGAAAAACAGCAAAAATGCCTGCAAATATCCTTTGAGCCAATCTACAGTTTTTATCTGAACTCACATATGAATGCCTCTGCAGCACAGCATTTGTCCAGCTCACATCACCCCAGCAGGGTACAGCCCGGAGGAAGGGAACGTGTGGCTTTCGTCCTCGCTTCAACCAGCGTCCTGTTTGCACCTTATGTGTTGAAAATGGCCCCTGCCTCTGCTCCCAAACCATTTGCCTTATTTGTTGCTCTTGTGATGCTGAAAGAGCCCCCTGCTCGCCGTGGCTGCAATTATGGTTATGGCTGAACCCCCGGCACTGGAAGTAAGAGTCCGGCCCTGGAGAATAGAAGGCTATAGCCTCTAGCATGTTGTTCCAGTCCACTGGCATCTTAACTAGACAGCGTTAGGTTTAGCATAAAATCCATATTCCCAGCCTTATGGAGGAACGAGGCAGGTTCTGTTTTCTTTCTCCTTTTACTGCAAACATCAAGCAGCCCGACACAAAGTTCAGGAGACAAAAGACTGGTTTTGTGTCGGCTTTTTGCCTCCGCATATCTGTCGTTTACCTGTACCCTGCGAAGGGTGTGGTTCACTCTGTAACAGCAAGAGGTAGTGAGAGAATAACCCTATCCTGAGAATAATCTGAATAATTTATTATTTAAATGAGATTTTGTGAGGTAAAACGATGAATCCAGTACAGCCCCCTTCTGAGTTTTAAGCATTGTTTCTTCGAAGGCATAAATTTGCTTTGCAAAGGTTTCTTGATCTGTGGTAGATGGTATTCCTACTTATGCTACATGGTGACAAAACCTAAAGAGGGAGTCAGATGTGTGCTCTACAGTACTTGAGAATTTAAGTTAAATCTGTAATTTTCCCCCCTGCATTTCCTCAGAGAAATTAGCTATTCTATTCACTGCATAAATTTTCAGGTTTTGCTAGCACGACACTCAGGGTGTTGAATTTTTTATGACAAAAATGCTGTAATAATTGTTGAACAGATGTAAGTGTTGGAGAGTGGGCTCTGGCAGACCTCATGAAACCTCTATTAGCAATTTAACCCTGTCGTTACTTGAGTGAAATGGAAGTGGAAAAGGACAGAGTTTTGAACTGTTTCATTCAGACAAGCACAAGGGGCTCCCAGGTGGGGGGTAAATGACCTTTAATTAGATATATTCCTAATGAGAGTAGGGATTTAAAAAAAATCTGAATGAGCACTAACTCTATACAACAGCACTATAAGGACTTTCTGCTGCGACGTGTGGAACTAAGGACAATTCTGGATGGAGATATCCCAGACCAGTGATCTCTGCTGAAATATTCATAGGACCTAATCCTCCAATTTTAGGTCAGTCTCTGTAATACACCTCTCCTTCACTGCAGCTGAGTTAGCAAATGATGACAAGACAAAAAGTTTATGTCCAAGAAACCAGAGGTGCTTTAGATTTTCCACACCTGCCATATTAAATAAATTACTTTTGAGCCTCCAAGGCTTCAGGAAGGGAATTGAAAGAAAATGGCAGCCTGTCAGCAGTGTAACTGAGTACTGAGGGAACTGCCTCTACCTGTAGGTGATGGCAAAAGGTGTTTTTCTGTACTTGAAGCAGAGATTTTGTGTATTTGTGTGTAGAAATAGACACGTGCAGATAAACAGTCATACAGGTGTAAACATAAACTCATACATATAAACACACCCATCCTAAAAATATGCATGCATTTAAAGCTGGTGTATATATAAGTACTAACTTGAAATAATAACTCATGTTTGATGGAAGAGAGTAATTAGTAAACAATTGTTTATGGAGTCCTAAGACCGTATTATCTATGTGTTTGTTGGGGAGAGCCATACATACACACAACTGCACGACACAAGGGCAACGTAGAAGTATAGGATTGTTTTGATTGTTTTTTTGATGCATCATATATGGATGCATTCTGATTTTTTCCAGTGAGTGAATAGGTTTGCTATGGTGAGTCTCACTTTGCTATTGTAATTTCAGTTAGTAAAGGAGCTTAAGCAAAGAAATGATATGTTTGACTCTAGAACAGAAGCAAAGATGCAGAAACCTGAGTGATTCTGTCTATCTCATAAATTAAGTTACTTTTCTTGGTTTTGGCTTGGTGTGCTAAAGGCTAAAACTTTTTTGGGGTTTTTTGTGTGTTAATATATGTAAAATCTATGTTTGTGCTTGCTCCATCTGCTTTTGTTTTACATGCCCCTGTGGTGCTTAGTGAGGCATGGGGAACTTTAGTGCAGTGGCTCAGAAGTTTTGTGGATAAAACCAGGCAAAGTCTAGCTCTAATTTATGACACACATGATAGCATGCATCTATAGCAAAGTTACTAAAAAAATTAAATATATGTAATTTTTTCCAAATCTGTGTATGTATGAGATGTGCTAACTGAACTTTCTGGAATGGCAATGTTTTCAAAGGCTGGAAAGATGTTTGAACATCTGGCTATTTCTTTATACATTTATCCAACCAGCTATGTTAGTGAGTATAAACAGAGGTATTTCCAGTGTATCTACATATTCAAGAACATAATCAAACATTTGTAGGTGGACTGCTTCAGAGACATGCTTTCACAGCCCTTCCCTGTTTGTAGCTTATTTGCAGCTTGGCATTTTTTCTGCTTCTCTTTGTTGTTCTTTCATATGCTGTGCTCTCAGAATCTTATAAGTAAAACAATCTTATATAGGAAACAATGTCCAGTAGAAGTGCAGCAGAAAATAAGATAATAGTCAAGAGAAAATGTCACTTATGGATCTGATTATCATTTAAACTTGCCTGCTGCATATTACCTATACAGACACAGCAACTCAAAGAGTTTGTTTTGAATGATTTATTCTTATGCTTAGAACACACAGCATTTACAGTTACATCTTCATTTCAGATTTCATTAAAGAACTGCTGTACTTTGCAAGGTGCTCAAAGTCAATATGGGTAGGGTGTCTGCAGGGCGTCACTCTAAAACTGATGTGATGATGTCATAATTTATGAAAGAACACATGCAAAATTTGCTCCACCATTGAATTCTCCTGCCCTGAAACAAAACCTAAACCTCAAAATGTGACTTCTGACAGTGCAACATATCTTGTGGCTTTTGCAAATTTGGATGCTCAGAACTTCTTAGAAAGTTCTCATTTGTTCTTTTATCAATTCATCAGTCACTACTGAAATGTGGTCTTATTTCCCAAGCTTTGAAAGAATGCTATCTCACCCAGGCTTTGCACATATTACAGCTATTTGCATTATTTGTTTGAATGGGAAGAATATTTGAGAAAGCACGAGATGTAAAAAGCTGAAAAGAGGTGGGACACCTGAAGAATGGACTTGCAAGTTTGAGGTTAAAAACCACAGTGTCACTTACACACACATTCCAACCATGTAAAAAAGAGATGTATTTGGTAGTGATCCTGACAGCAGAGAGTATTGCCCTTTAGAAGCCTATATGTAAGGCTCGTATTACTTAGTGCTGCACTAGAAGAGATAGAAGGAATTAACTTTACAGATATATTTTAATAAATTTTGTTGTCAATAGTCAAACATAAACAATGTATATTGATAGGAAAGAGCTGAAAAAATAGAATTAATATGATATTTATTACCTGTGTATTAAGGTCACTCTAAAATCACAGTTGGAAACTGAAAAACTAGAGGAAAGCTAGTGAGTAAATGTACTTGCCACTGTGGCAAGGGCTGTATAAAGATACTAGAGAACAGATGCTGTATGAGCTTCTGATGTGAACAGATGAAGAATGGCTTAGTTTTACTCAAAGCAACAGTGTCACGCAGGGGCACACCCAAAACTCTACCCCATGCTTCCTAAAGAGACTTCCAGGTAACTTCTGTTCCCTAAAGTATAGTACTGCACTTGGACACCTGGATGCCAAAGCAGCTTGTTTGTGGTAGGTTGGCACTCTGGAAATGAATCTTTAGTTAACAGCCGTGCGAAGTGATGGGCAACATGATCTCTGTAAGGAAAGGTGTGCTCCAAGAATAAGGAGCTATTAAAGAGCTGGATGAAGACTTTTCACCACTGATACTGAAACCAGAAGTCTTCTTAAGCAGCCAAGAGGACTGCAGCTATGGATTCACCATAACGAACTCTCAGTAGCAAAATGCAGTATCTTATGTGCTCATAAGCTGGATGCCAAAGTGAGGCAGCTCATTTCCCTTTTTGAAAAGCCTGTATGCCCCTTGCTTGAGGACTGAGGGAAGGGAAATATGGCATAATATGTTCCTGAGACCAGGTCATTACAGAACTGTAGGTTAGAAACTGTAAAAATAAGAGTCCTAAGGAAATGGCACTTAAGTTAATGAAAGCTAGAAGACTCTTGTCATAAGTCAGAGAATTAATTTACAGAAAATGTTCAAACTTCATTTTAATCATGTCATCTGCTTATAAGGGTTGACTGAGTGGTTAATACAGAAAAAGAATATATTCCCAGAATTTCAGCTGCAATTCGGTCCAGCCTAACTGGAAACTGATCTGCATTTTGAAAGAAGCCACTGATTTTCAGTGTTTATCTTCGAGCTACAGGAACCAAATCAAAGTGGGATTCTCACACGAAAAAATCAAGGATGGTAAAATAAAAGGACTTCAAAACAAAGTCCAGGCGTCAAAGAATATCGTCAGAGAAGCCATATACTGGAATGAAGCATGACATGGGAAAAACCCCAAGATCAAGCCCTTTCTTTTGTGACTTTTGGTTCAGTAATCAAGTATGAGATCTATTGTCAAACATGGCATTTGCATTGCTGTTTGTACCATTATGGTCAAAGGAAAGAACGTATAAGTAAAATCCATCGATTTTGGTTTGGAATTTTAGGTTTCACCAATTCCTTATTCTCACTTGTGGTGAGTTTACCATCTCTTTTATTTGCCATGTTAGAAGGCTTGGTTTGTGATCTTGAACTTTGACTGTTGGCACTGCTTCTCACCAGTCATGCACAGACTTTTTCCTTAGGCAAAACGCTTCAGTTGATATGGGCTCAAGGGCAAAAAACGAGCTAATTTTTCTTCAGTGTATGTGAATCATGCCTAAGCTCAGTGTAAATCTGGGGTCATTTTTTACCATGTGTAAAGCTCTCTTTATACCGCTGGAGCGTGTCTGCACTAGAAGTTTATATTGCTGTAGTTACAACAGAGTAACTTCACCGGTGCAGGAGTCGGTGTAATTAACGCAGGGGGCACAACGGCCCTACTGGCGTTGCTTGTAATGAAGACTAAAGATGGAGCTTTCAAAAGTGCTGAAGTGACTTACAAACGCGACTTTTGTTGTACCACAGGTCACGGATTCATTAATCACTCTTAAACCATGTCTACACGAGGAGATTTTATCCCTACCAGCCAGAGGACTGTAGTCATACAGCTCTAGTCGTATTCATAGTACCAAAGTAGATCCACGATTTCAGATAAGAGACTCTATCAGGAGCTATTTTTATGGGACTTATCTAAATAACATATGCATCCATATTGCAGCAGTTGCACCTCTTGAACTGAAACAGTGCAATCCTCCATATGAACAAGCACTCGGGGATTTTGATAATCCCACACCTTAACATTGCTGTTCCTCTTGCCAAATAGTCACAGGTTTAGATCTGATCACATTTCATTAATGTTTTTTCAGAGGGATGAGGGAGGAATCTATAAACCACTGGTATTTGAAAGAAGATCTGAAGTCACACGGCTTACTAGTTTCCTTATAGACTAATGTGCAGTTGGCCAGCTCTGTCCTCATCAGCAAATGTCACTTGAGTTACAGAGAATCCATATCCGGTTTCAAAGAAAGGGAGAGTTTTTGCAAGAAGATAATTATATTTCTACACGTTACTCTATTTCTGCTAACAGTGCTAGAAAAGCAAGATTATGGGGGTTGTGTGTTTAATACAAAAAGTAGATTTGCTGATATAACTGTTATTTGCACTGTTTATATTTAAATGTCCTTAAAAAAAAAACCCCATCAAAATTTACGGATAGTAAGAGTGTGCAAATCAGAACACTTATCTTCTTTTTATAGACTAAAATCAAATTATTCCTCACATTTTTCTCAGTTACAGAATATTAGATTGCAGTGTCTGGAAGTTACTTGCCTTCTTGAGGAGGGTATATTCCCAAACTAAAATTGAATACTGTATCAAGACTTTTTGATTTTTTTTTTAATTTTCAGCAATTATTATCTGTCCTGCTGTATTAACATTGTACCACTCCTAAACCTACCCATGGCAGCAGAGAGTAGCTCATTTCACAATCAGATTCTTAATTAATTACCTTGTAGCCTGCTATCTTAAAAGTATAGGTCGAAAAATGGTATGTTAACCTTTTAATTTTTTTAACCTAATAAAATAACCAACTTGTGTTGTGACCTGTAATTCTGAATCTGATTGAGTTTTCAATATACTGTAATTCACAGATTTTCTCCCCTCTAGCACTAGGTTTGTATCTGTCACATGGTTTTCAGTGTTCCTAATGAGCTGTTAACAAGCTGTCAATTACTTATGCAAATGAGGCAAGCAGAAATGGAGGGGTTGCTATACCTAGAGTTAAAGTGTGCTACCTCGGATTGTTACGAAATAAATCATTTCAGTTTTAATAGCTGTCTGTGCCCATGTGGCTTGTGTCATGTAGGCACTTTTTCATTATATTATTTACCCAGCAATAAAATGCTGCAGGGGACTTTGGGGTGATTAAAAATTTGAGGGGGGGAGGGGAACTCGCACAAGTGACTTCATTCTTTGCTGCTTTGCACCTTCTGCTCTTCTTGGGTCGGGGCTATGGGGCTACAAGCTGTCAGGTGCCCTTAGCCCTGTGGAAATCAATGACAATTCAAGACTCAAAGTCTGATCCTGCCAGACTATCTAATGAAGGGCCTTGCCAAGGTATGTAATGGAGCCTCACGAATATATAAAGAGTGGAACTAGGAGCTGAAATCTTGAATTTTGGAGAGAAGAGCACATTGTTTTGCATGTATTCTCATCGTCCTAAGAGCTTTCTATACAAAGTTTGGGCAGAAGAAATTTTGGACTTTTACTTGTGTAATTCGGAAAGGAATTTTTTCCCCCTTGGTAAAGACAATGAAATTTTGCCTTCAAATTCTCTTTCCCTTTGCTTTAGCTTTCAATTGATTCTTACTGTAAAACATTTTGTGATATTTTGTATGAAGAATGTTATATAAAATGAAGCTGCATTGTATTTATGACCAGCACTATAATAACAGTGTATCAGTGTTTCCATTATAAGCCTCCGTTGTTGAGGGCTTTAAAACTCACCTATAAAATTCACTCAGGATTGCAGCATGGTCTACAAATGATAAACAAATCCTTTTGCCTATTGTTGCATTAGAATATGTGAAATCAAGACTGGAAATTAAAAGAATGGGAGGTTTCCTCTCATTTAGGTATGTGTGTGTGTATATATATATATGTATACATTTAAAAGATGGGACAGAAGCATTTTTTCCATTATTTAAGAAAATGTTATCAAAAAGCTTTAGGAAAGTGAAGGGATCACATTGTTTTACTCCAGCCCATAACTAATTAATTGGTGCTTGATAAATATGCTGGCAGGATCAGGCTCAGACTCCTGCACTGACACTGATTTCAGCAGGGTAGGGACATCTCATGGGCAGGAGTCCTGTAGACAGCCCCAACCCCAGAGCAGAAGGTGCAAACCATAAATAAAGTCGCCCGAGCGAATTCCCCTCCCCCCTCAACTTTTTAATCACCCCAAAGTCCCCTGCAGCATTTTATTGCTGGGTAAATTTGCACGTTCAGCTAACTCAGCCGAAAGGTCATTAGCATAGGTACTTTTCTTCTGTCCTTATGTCCATTGTGTTTAAGGTTCAGGGACCTGAATTTGTGCACGCTGAAGCCAGGCAACCTGGTGTGAAGCAGAGAGAAGTGTTCTGGTAGGAAGCCAGAAGGAGAAGAACTCGAGAGATATAATGACATGAAAATCAGTAAATAGAAGTGAATTAAATAAAAATCAAGAATGCCTTTTCAGATGGGAGAAACCCCTAAGAAACAGTCTGTGAGAGAATTAGTAGGCTAAGTCTTCCACTGATCAATCCCGATGGAAGCTTTCTGGTCAAAATGTCAGTGGTAACTTTATTTTCTGCTGGTATGTACAATAATCCTTTTGTTCCATCTGCAAACACTAGGGGGTAAATTTTTAGCATGATGCTTAGGGATTTAGCTGTAGGACTCCCATTAACGATAATGGGAATCATGTAGCTTGAGCACTCTGCATCGTGCTGAATATTTACCCCTCAGTTCAGAGCACTCTCTCGTTGAATTTTTAATTATATTTACAGATAAATTCCATAACCAAATATCATCAGCTCTCAAGCAGATTGTTTTATTAAAAGGTGCAGATTTCCAACTTCATTTTGAGCTGCAACCTACAGTGATTGGTTTAGCAGCTGAGTAATTTTTTTAAAGTGTCTATTTAATAATGCCTGATTTGTCAGCTTCAGAGCATTCGGGAGAAAATAAATATTAGAAAGCATCCCACCCTGCATACACGTGCCAGAAAAATGCAAAATGTGAATATTCTACCTTGTACTGAGCTTTCAAAAGGTGTGTCATGATGCAGCAAGCTCTTTCTGGGAAATACTGCTTCTGCATAAATCTGTGGTTAAAATCAGTAGCAGTATACAAACACTCAGCACTTATATGACATAGGTGATACAGTTTTATTTGCATTTGTAAAGATAAACAATAGGAGTCAAAAAAGTTAGGAAATTTGCCCAAGGCCAAAAGGGTCCATGTAAGAGAGGATATTAGAATTCAAAAGTCCCTTGCTTCTACACTTACATCAAAATCTAACACCAGCATAAACAGGTATAGAGGAGGTGTACCCATGCTGATCTGCTTAGCTCCTCTCTGAGACATGCTTCCACTTGCTTTTGCAACTCTTAATTCCTGAAGTAGCCACATCCAGCTCTGTTGAGACCCTGTTGAAATGTCCTGTGAAGTAAGAATGTTTCTGCTGGTTTATTTCATGTTTGTCTAGCAGTGACATTAGAGATACTACTCTTTGTTTTAAGACATGGGTGAGATGAATCTCCTTTCAGGTATTTTCTAAATGATACTTAAAGTTAATGACGGAGGGCTGAGGTGTTGCTATTTTTCTGGTGCAGCTATTCCAGGGGCCCCCATGCCAGGCTTCAGCTGCTGTCAGCAGAGGTGTTATGAATAAAAGCACAAATTGTAGCATCATTTTAGTGCCACTCATGACTGATACATGTCACCCTGGCTTGTACCAGAGGACTAGACTGACACACAGCAATCCTGAGATCAAAAAAGGACTAAGATGTTTTGACTGAGCCTTGTTGTCCACTCCAGTTTCTCTCCCCACAATATTTAGGTGTCCTCAGCTGAAACAGCACTTTTAAAGAGTGTGGCCATAAAAGCGCCCCTGCATAAGAGGCTGCCTTTGAAGATGTTTTTGTTACTCTGTAAATGGACCCAAGAAATCCATAAACCGAAAATTTCTGCATCGATCAATGCACAGGAACTGTCCTGATGTGAAAGTGCATGCTTTGACTCGTTGGGGAGTGTGGTGATTTCTACTAAGGGAATACCTGCATCTGAGCAACTGACTTGAGAGCACAGACCCTCCCAGGGTATGTTCATACTTAATCCTTTCAATTCACACTGCAACCACCAAAGTTCAGATAAAAAAACACAGGTTGCTTCCTTATCCTTTCCAGTAACCTACCAGTGAGGGAAGCAGAGCTGCAGTGCCTCTGTGTGCTCCTAGAGTTTGAGTTTACAGTCCCACAGTTCCTAGGGGAGTGGGACTGGTGGAGTGTTCATTTGACTTTGGTAGAACATACCTGAATACCCATCTCCATTCATGGCAGCACTCTAGAATCAGGATTGATTCCCTTTCAAAGTCAGTGGAAATCCCTATCATGGTTGATAGCCTAAGATAAAACCAGAATATCCTTTGGGAAACAAAAAAAAAAAGAATAGTGATCAGTCTCTCTTCCTACTGTTAGTGATTGACAGTGCAAGACAATGGCAGAACTTCCACCATATTTTTCCCAGGAAAACTTTTTTTTTGTATGCTAATCTTATATCTGAATATATACCCTAATCGTAGTATTCATATCTCTGCCCTTGGTAATCATCAGCCCATCCCTAATGTTTCTTTTGTTCAGAAAAGGTAAACTCTTCTCACTTTTCAGTAGCAGATTATACAAAGGGAACTTTATGGTATATATTACACTCACAAAGCAGTTTTCTCCATCTTGCAATCACTTAAAAAAAAAAAAAAAAGAACTTTCTTATCTCATCTTCCTTCCTGCATGAATGTCTGAGATAATCAATGAAGTTCCTGTGTAGAGAATAAATTGAGCTCGAATGGCTCCTCTTAAACTGTACAATCAAAGAAAGAGGAGGTTTTTGCTGATGATTTTGATATTCAGTTTAACTTTCTTCACGAGGCTGTCAGCTCAGTGAAAGTGAGGTCAATCTGACCACACTCTTCCTAAAGGATCCTCTTCTGAGCCATCTACTTGAGTATACATCTCCTGACAAATCAATGGGAGAATCGAGAGGTATGCACTTTTCCCAGAAACCTGGGGGCTGATTGTCCTTTGCTGTGCATCTTATGCAGTCATTTAGGTGAGTTCAGCGTGGGCGAGACAGTGCCTGATAGCAATAGTGCTGTTTAGCATCTGCATCCCAGTAAGACAAATGCCTGCCTGAAGATGCAGGACAACAGAGATGCAGACATGAGTCCTACAACATGAAAAAATTCATATCACGGCAAGTACAGGGGAATATGGGCACTCACATGCATGTACATATGCACAGAAACCATTTCAGTGAAAGGGTGGTAAATGAGTGACAATTTTAAACTAAGTTTCTGAAGTCTCTGATTCAGAAATCTGAGTTTTTTACAGGACAGGTGTTGGGAAGCAAGCACTAAGCAAATTATAGGAACTTGCAGAGACCAAGAAACCTCCCCTTCCCTTTTTCAGTGTAATTTTGCATTTCTTGACCATGAGCACTTGGTGAAAGCTCTGAAATAGGGGCTGTTGGTCTCCTGTGAAGTTATAGCATAGTGGGACTGTTGCACAACAGCAACACAAGTAAGTGTAACGAATGTGACTAGAAGTCCCCCCAGATGTTCTTTTGCTAAATTATCCAGAACCAGACAATTTTCTCAGGAGTGAACAACAGTTGTTTGAACCAGTTCAGATCTGTCTCTAGGGTTACTGCCCTCAGACATTTACCATCATGGGCCTTTCCTGCTCAAGATGAGAAAGGAACTGTAGAGAATGAAGAAAACCCAAGAGCAGATCTGGAGTGCTGGAAAACTGGTCAGATTCAGAGAGTTTCTTAAAATTCTTAGCTAGTGTTGCTGAATCTGTGCCTTGCACTTAGGCCTGATAGGTTTTGTTGGCGAATCAGATTCATCTGTTCACGGACAAACCCTCGGCCCTCATCCTCCCCCTTTCCTCCCACAAGTTCTGTTCTGAGCTTGTCTGCATCCTGACGTGAAATGAAGTGATGTGTATGAGAATAAGGATATTACATCCTGGGTAATATCCATTATGTTGCTCTCTATTAGCTCTCAATTCTTGGGAGTGCATTACTGCATTATTTCTTTTGTGCCAATGCTATTCCATCAAGGCCAGTGCTGTTTTACTCAGTTGTATCAACGATTTCTTCTAAGGCGGCCTAGACAATATGCTGTAATATATATTATACTATGTGATTTTTAAATCAGCCTTGCAAATGTATTCTAAAAATTTTGCAGCTCTTCGGTCAAATCCTATTGTCCATCATTCCTAATGATGATTACTGGTTAGCAGAAAACAAATAAAGAAGTGACTTTTATACACATAAAAAAGATAGAGTGAGCGAACACAATTCTTTACGAAGCTCAGGAACGAGAATCTTCCTTTGACCCATACTGTAGAAAGTTCTTCTCTTATTCTGTAAAAGGGGAATCAAAATTCCATAATTTTGGAATTGTATATGTTACAGCACAAAAGTGTTTAAGAGTTACATGTGAATTGAAAAACATATTTCCACTTACTCTGAATTACAATAGTATTCAGACTTTTTTTTATCTGAAAAAATGAATTAAAGTTTATTCCTTCAGTTTCAAGAGCATTAACACAATGCTACTTTTCTGTATCATGAATGCAATTTTAGACAGCTAAGATCACATTTCCATTCTAGAAATGCTACAACATTTTAAAATAATGTTGATATTTAGAAGGATTTCAAAGCTCTATTTTAAAAAAAAAAAAAAGTTTCTCTCTCTCTCCATGCTTATGTTCTTCCCAGGAAAAGTTGTCATTGCTGCAGTGCTCTTGAAATTTCTTTGTATCCCATACTAGCAGTGAAAAATGCTAATGTACAGTTGTTCGTCATGGCAATGTGTATTTTCTAGTCAAACTTTCTATGAATGGTGAGTGATACTCATTAACCTAAAAAGTCTCAAGCCATATTCAGGGGACAGCCTGATGCAGACGGTGTGTGTAGCCAATCTGTCACTCAGAAGCAGAGAGGGCAAGGCTGTTTTGTTACTCAGCACAACTAGGAGGGGAGTGGAGCACTCTCAGCTCTGCTTGCACCATTTCCAGCTGCCTGGGGGTTGCTCTGGTTTGTGCTGGAAAACCTGGAGTGTGTTCTGTGGTTCTTAGGCAAAGGTGTAGCACATTAGAGCCCCAGCACCCTGTGGATGGAAGTGCTCTGTCCCGGCTGAGTTTCCTTCTCTGGGTTTTCTTACCTCTGCTCCATGCCCCTGGGCAGTGAGTGCAAGGGGTAGGCACAGGAGAGGTGGTATTTCTGAGTAGCCACGTTAAACAGGGCTGAATTTAGGATGTGCAGGACTCGGGCGTGATTCTCTGTTTCCGCCCAGGCTCCACCCCTCAAGCCTGAGTGGGTGAAGTTTAGGAAGCTCCCTGAAGCCAAAGGGTGAGTTCTGACCATTCACTCAGTCAGCCCAGGCTATATTTTTTGTGTTTCAGATACTTTTCTACTCAAAGGTAGGACTCACCTGCCTTTTCATACTAAATTTTCACTTAATATTTAAATATTGTATTGTGGCCAAAACAGTGCTGCGTGTTTATTTGAGAGATGAAGCTTAAGAAGAGAAGCACAGTAAGACAAAAGAGAAAAGAGGGGTGGAAGAAGAAAGGACTGATGCTGGTAGGGATAGGTGAAGAGCAGGAGGGATGTAGGATATTTATCAGAAAGACCAAGCTGAAAGGCATGTAAATCCAGTTAACAGCTTGAAAACAGGTAGCCACATTAAAGGAAGTGGAAATAAAGTCAATTAGTGGCAGGAGGCATTAGTTGAGGGTGTCAGATGGTGAATGGCAACTAATTTGATATAGTCTAATCACACAGTTTGGCTATTTGATTACCAAATTGAGATCCAACCAGTGCTTTTTCCAGGGCAATCACTTCAGAAAAGAGGGTAGCTGGAATTACCATGAGATCTTGTACAGCTTTGTAAGAGGCTGGGCAGCCTCTCTAGCACTGTTTACTGTCTGGCATTAACAGGAGTGGATGGTTTGGGGACAACAAGAGGAAACAGGAGACATATAAAGTGATTTTTTTTACTGACAATCAATGATTTAGCAATTTCCTGAATCAGAGCTTATATCCAGACTTAGGAAGCTATGCTCTACAAATTTCTCCAATCTTTTCAAATCTCTTAGTTTTTTGGTCTCTCATAATCATGTTGCAGCTGAAAATTTATACAATTATGTGCTGTGGGGAAAAATGTCTTTGTCTGTTGTAAATGCGGTTCTTGCTCACTTCACTGGGTGCTGTTTCCTCTGATAATGTGGGAAGAGGAGTAATCAGTGCCTGTGCTGGGCAGTTTGTGACCTTACACATCTCTGTCAAGACTTCCTCAATCACCTATCTTGTTCACTAAAAAATGCAAATTTCTCACATATCTTTTGTTCTCAGCCATACCTCCATTCCCTCTATGTTTTTTAGCTCTTTATAGATTTGATGACTGAGTTCAGGCTTCAAGGTTTTTCTCCCTCTGCATCATTTGCCCATCCAGTCATTGTTGGTGTATACACTGCAGGAAAAGGAGGGACGTTCAGAGGAAGAGGGCTTCTCTGTCAATCTTGCCATTGCATTCCCAAAAGCATTTTGCCCTTTTTGGAGCTTACCTCAAGGCTGGACACAGAAAAAAACCTGCCCATGTCATGGGCTGTTTTTCTAGTGTCTGTGACTGGTTAGTGGAACATGAGAGCACAGTATGTATCTCCTTCAAAGGATCTATTTGATGCTACACTGTCTGCAATCATGTGGGTCATGATTCAGCATGAGGTTATCCATCTTTGGGCAGAGGTACAGCCTCAGTGAGATGCTTTGAGTTAGGCATGTGCTTAACTATGCTAAATTGTAGTAAACCGCTGATGTAAAAGGCAGGCATGGGATCAGAGAGAAGAGAAAGTTTTCATTCCTGCTTGCTAGCACATATCATAAGTGCAGATCATGCCAAACTTATGCTTTAGAGAAACAGAAGATCACTCCCCAAATGCTTTCATGTATAAGTGAGCTGCTTCAGTTTGCACTAGAGTTTAAATGAAATCTAAGTCCTTTTTCTTTGCAAGTAGAAATATCAGCTGGGAACAAAGAAACAAGTGAAGGAAATAGCCTAGGCAGTTTTTGCAAAGAATTTTTTCTTTGGGTTGGTCTAGGGATCATCAGGATTGGACCTTAGCACCAGCAACCTCCAGCAGACTGCAATGGCTCTGCCTTTAATACACTTCCACCTCTGTGTGTTATACAGCCGTAATACTGAACACACGAGGCAGACAGATGCCCTGAGGCATTCTCCGTAAAAACTTTCATATCACAATGGAACTGAACGTACCATTATAACACCACGTCTCCTCTTCTTCACAGTAAGAATTTTTCTGAAAACCAGGCAATGTCATAGAAATGTTATAATAGACACATCCAGAATATATGGGTGAGTTAGTTGTCCCCAGTGATATATTTAAGCTGTTCTTTCTACTATACATAGAACAGGTTAAATATAATTAACGTTGGTCAAAGGGTCCTTTTACTTTACATAGTTTATTAATGTATTACCTCAATTATCAGGAAGGAAAAAAAAGGGAAAGCATATTTCTTAACATCTGCTGGTATAAGCTCTTCTAAGTCATTTCCATCGCAACATGCGTTTTTACTCTCCAAGAAACATGAATATTTTCTCTGTCCTTAAATCCCATAATTGTTTTATTGGTACATTAAAAAATGTAAATAATCATTCCCCCTTCCTGTAATAAATTAGAGGCAACCTGTCTAGCTCTGAAAATTAACATTTCAATATCTTCAGCCACACAATGACATCATATCAATATTTAAAATCATTTTATGCATGTATTCCAGGTTGTCCAACTTCATTAGGGGCATTCATCAGCCCTCCGGCTACAGTGTATTCCCACTGGAGTTGTAGGCCTCAGGCCCTACCAAACAGAAATTTAAACTAACTTGCCTTTTTAATTCACATTATTCTCAAATATTCTCTTTTTTAACCCCGTGCCATGACTAAGGTGTTTAGACTTGGCTATGATTTTGTGCACATCAACGTTTAACAGAAAAAAATCCCCATTTTTATGTCAAAACTAGAGTACATGTAAATAATAGTTTTTCTCCTTTAATTTCCCTCCCCCTTCCCCATCCATCACTAGCACAGTAATAACCGTGCTTCTTTTAATGCTCTATGCTAACTTAATAATTTGAGGTACAGGTTGATAGGAGTATAGGCTTGTTGGGGTTTTCTGTTTAAAAATGTACAAACATTTCAAATATAATAAGTTTCATTCTTTTTCTTTCTTTCTCCTTCCAAAATAATAAAAAAACCCACTTGATCTATTTTTCATACATCTAAGAATGTGCAGCATGAATACATTTCCCTGCTAGTGGCATCAAACATTGTATTAGTATAAAACCTTTTTCCCCCAAAAGAACCCCCAAACAAACAAGCCAGTCTTCTCATTGTTCTGATCTATAGGATGACCGTGGATCTGTTCCCCAGGATGTTTAGTGACCTTCAAAATTCCTGAGTAAAAGTCACACATACTACACAGAACAGGAAAGAGAATTATGATATCAAACAAATTTCTTTGCTACTGGCCAGAGAGTGTAGCTTTGGCTGAAGCCTCTCATTTATCCTCCCATACATGTATGGAAAGTGTATAAATAGCCATCATTTGGTACGAAAAAGACAGAAGCATGTGGAAGCAGCCAAGTTAATATAAATGCATCTGAAGATAGAACAAGCCTGTGAGAGATACTGATCACTGAAAACAAAAAAGTTGGGTTAAATATATGTCAGTGTTATCAGCTCTTCTGGCCAAAAAGTTCTGACCAGGTCATAACCATGCACATGGCCAGAGACCTGATAAGCTCACACTTATGTGCTATGATCCATTTGCCTTCAAAAAGGAAAGATGAAAGAATAAGAAATTAAAAGAAGAGGAAATAAACAGTAACTGCAAAACCAGCTTTTGGATCTTTTTTTTTCCGTAAGTAACACTTTTTTAAACAACTGTACTGCTCTCAGTTTCCTTCTGCTCTCTGCATCTCTCCTCCCTCTCCCTCCCTGCCTTGTTTCAGTGTTCCAGCAGCCACATTTTTCTTATGTCACTCCAAACCTCTTCCTTTTTTCATTTTGTTCCTCGGACTTTCACAGCCCTCTGGTTTGAAGACCTCTCGTCACTATGACACAAAATGCGATCTGTCAAAGTAAAGGAATTTCAACCTGTCCTAGTCCCTTTTGTGGTGGTACAACTAGTCATCATCTACATTTTATCCTTCTAGAAAAAAGCAGGTGCTGTCTCTTCTGTCGAAGTCCTGGATATCTTACCCATCCAGCAAAACTCTGAGGCTCAGTTTCTGAAAGACAGAAATCCACAAAAAAAAGTCACCTCCTAAAAATGCTATTCAGTGAGTTGTGGGCTTCCATGAAACTGTACCTTACCACAGGGAAGAAGCAGCTTGAAGTACTCCCTCTGCAGCCCAGAAAGCTCCACAGTGTTGTGTTTGGGTGTTTTTTTTGTTTGGTTGGTTGCTTGGTTTTTGTTGTTGCTGCTGTTGTTTTTGTTTTTCTTTTTTTAAACCAAATTATTATCAGATTACCCCTTCAAAAGTACCAGGAAAATGTCTCACTTTCCATCTGTGAGGTGCTCTGCATCATTCTGTCTCCTGTTCTAGTTGGATTATCCTTATTGAAGTGGAGTCTGCTGTGCCAGATGTGCCTAGATATCTGCACTTACAGTCTTTATCTCGAGGGCAATCCTAGAGAAGAGTACTGCTGATGGCAGCCACCCAGCCTGTGAAGACAGTCTACAGTCTGCTTGTTTTCTATCCACAGTTAACTGACAACCTGACCATGGAAGAGTTGGAGCTGTGGAAGGAGTTTGTGTCCTTTGGAACTCCTGGCAGGTACTTTGCAATAAATGAGTTGGCTTTCTTCCTGGAGACCATGTCATGGTGTGGCCCCTTCCTTGCAGACTCCAGGACAGACTGCCTTGGAGACAGAACCTATTCTCCCAACATTCTGAAAGGACAAGCTAATCCTAACATTTCCATTACCATCCAGGCCATATCCACAGATGTAAAAACAAGAGCTAGGAAAGAGATGTTTGAGACAGGGAATGCCCCTGACTGTTTAAACAGAATGCTGAGAAGGTTGATGGTGATGGTGGTGAAAACACAGCCAAGATTAGATCTCTGGGAAGTATTGCAGTAAATTATATAAATAAGAATAATAACAACAGAGGAAGACAAAGGGAATGGGGCATGTGAAATGATCATAGTAAGGAATGGAGTGTCAGAAGAAGACTGAGAACCGAGCTGGGAAGGAAGAAGAATCACCATCACAGGGAATGAAGAGAGAAGACAATGGATAAAGAGGAAGAGATAAAGAGGAAAGGGCAAAGAATAGAAAGAATAGAAAGGAGTGGACACAGGAATACAAAGTAATGAAAAGAGGTAGAATATTAGAAAAACTGGAGAGCTACTTAAACTACAAAAATTCCAAAACTGAAGCTAGGTGAGAATAAAGAGGAGGGAAAAGAAAAAGTAAAAAAATAAAAAGAAGGCCCAGTAAAGAAATAAATGTAGAAAATATATTTAAAATTAAAAGAAAAAAATTAGAAAGAAAAAGCAATTCTATGGAGATACAAAATATGAGTGGAGAATTAAGATTAGTTTTCTATTTTGTAAAGTACTAGAAACCTGCCCAAGAAAAGGACTGTATAAATGTTTGTCATTATTGTTGGTTATTTATTGCTCCTTTCTTATCAGGCAGGCTACACTGATGTAGCTATATCCAGGACTTGGAAGAGGATGGTGCCACTTTTGATACTAGCTGAAATAATAGGCCTCTTTATTTTCAGACAGATTCTGATTTTCCTTTATGGCTGTGGCATCCTTGTAACTGAGACCTGCATAATGCAGATCAAAGGAGTTTGCTGGACTAATGAAAGAGAGTTTTCCTCTAGATATTTGGCTCCACATCCCCTCCCTGCGAGGTCAGGTGTACCTCGCACATGTAACACCTGTATGTATCATTGATAAGTCTCTCCCTCTGTGAGTTGTAGATATCACGGGGAGTAGTGCTTTGGGTCAGGCTGGAAGTATGTTGGGAGAAGAAGGAACGTGGGGAAGGTTGCAGAGTGCTAGACTGTGCTGAGCCTGGCTATGGCCAGGCCTTTTTGCTCTCTCATTTTCATGAACACATCATTCATTCATAAATTTTTAAAGGGGAAAGAATCATTGTTTAATGAACTTTTGTGAAGAAAACTGAGCAAGGGAGAAAAGAAAAGAAACACCGTGAGCTCCGTACTCCCTAGACTTATGACCTGCATAACTCCAACCATTGTGTTATTTAGACAGCCTTCATCTTTAGCCAACATTAAATTTGTATGCTCCCACATGGTTGAGTTGCTACTTTTTTTTAATCCATGCAGCTGGGATTCTCTGAGGAAACATGATGGGTCAGGAGGAGGAGGGGAGGCGAGGACAGCCATCTCCAAAATGCGGTAGATGTGCCTTTCCGGCTCTACACTGGTTGCACTCAGGCAAGCTGACGGGAATCGGCGGTGGCAGCCATGCGAATGAGGTCAGAGTTGGTTCCTCCGTGGCTTTTTTATTCTTCCGAGCACTCTGAAAATGTGGGTGTGCATGTTAAAACTGCCCTGTGAGGCAGCTCTGACATGTGGGGCTGCCTGGCACAAACACAGCACATAATAACACAAAGTATTTGGCAGCGTTACAGGGCTAATCTTTACGTAACTGTTCCCGAACAACTTCTCTAGTGTGCTGAGCACAAACAAGCTTTCCATCAGCCTTCGGCTGCATGCAGATTGTCTTGTGTCACCTGCTTCTCTGCTGAGCAAATACTGGCTCTGGTCATGGCAAGGAAAACCTTCTTTTGCATTCAGAACTGACTCTCCCTAAATTGCCTCCTTGTTGTCCAAGACTATTCATGAACCATAGGCGTGTTTGTCAAGAATGTCCATTTTTACAGAATTTATCTTAAGCACAAATGTATGCTGAAAATTGTGTTGCGGCCTGTTTTCAGAAGAGCAGTGGGAAAACAGGGCCTGATTTTTCCATGGTTGCCCCCCTGTTGACTTAAGTTAGGAGGAGGGATGTCTTTTGTAGTTGAGCCACTGGAGTGAGACTTTGGTAACCTGAGACTGGAATTGGAATGTTTCATTCTTCCTACCCTTCGTCCCTCTTGTCAGATTTCAGTGTAAGCTCTTTATGATCATTTCTTATGGTTTTGTTGCCTGGTTCAATGGAGCCTGGTCTCCATGAAGACTTTTGTACTACAGACAGCGTCACCCGGGCACACATTGACAATAACAAATCCAGGGAAAGAAAATAAAGGCTAGATCTTCCCTTGCATCTTTGATCAATGCTGGTAATGGGTTTCCTGCTCTTGCATGAAGTCAATCAGGTGCAAACCTTTTCTTTGGCTGGAAGAAAATGAGTGTTTTTAGCTTTCTTCCCCAACCTCAGGTACCACCATCCATCTGCCCAGTACCCACCCAGTGCCACCTCCCCACCCACAACACTCCTTGATTTGGGTGCTCTTTTCACTCAGCGCTGCGCAGCCACAACACATGTGCTGCTGCGCAGCAAAGCCATGTGGCAAATATATAAAAGTATGTACGTTTCTGAATGCTGGAAGAGAGCCCTAATTCTGTTGGCAGCGAAGCTGACTCTCCTTCTTTCCTCGGAGCGGGGCCCGCCGCATTCCTCGGTCCCACAGACATAAACCCTCCCTGGATTTCTCCCAGGGTGGCGGCAGGCTGCCAGCCTGCGACCTCGCCCTCAGCACTTGCTCCAGGAGGGGCAGCGCCTCTGCCTCGATGCTCAGGGAGCCTGAACTCCCTGCTCCAGGCTCATCTCACTCTCTCCAGTCTGGCTTTGGTCTACCAAGAGCCCCTGTTCTGGTTCTTAGTTTAATCTTAGCTGGTGAGGAAAGGTTCCATACCAGGAGGGAGGCAGAGCACAGGGAGATTGCCAGACCCAAATGTTCCACAGTTGCAAAGATGGTTTCTAAATACTGAACTTTAAAAATAATTTGGCTTGCATGTGGAGTGGTGAGAAAGGGAGATCTTTCTATTTGCCTGCTGGGATTTGGAGTCTATAGTTTTCTGGGGACACATTTCCAAGTTTTTATCACCAACTATAGGGGCTAGAAAACACTCTCTCATGTTAAATGAAAGCTGAAATTCCCCCTAGTCCTACACACTGACGATCTGGAGCTTTAACCCTGACTAAATCACAACAACATCTTTAGAATCAGCCCATGCAAGATGTCTCTCACCAAAGAAAGAAAAATCCATACAGAAACAGTTGTTAAGGAGTCCTGAGCAAGTGCAGCTGTTAAGGGAGCAGTCACTGAGATACAACCAGGAAGGAGGAGAGGCATTTTCTGTGATGTGAAGGAAGTTCATGCAGCCAAAGGTGAGGAGATAGGGTCACCATGGTCTATTCCCAAGACCAACCTATTGCTCCAGCAGTATATTGATTTGTGGATCTCTGCAAAGCACACAGACCAGGTCAGAGATGTCCCTACGATTCTTTTTGCTCCCTTGAAGGTATGGATTTTTTCTTCTCTCACCTACTTTTTTCTCTATTTCCCTTTCACTTTTCCTGTGTTTCAAGGCAGGAGGCTGTTAGTGTTATTTTAATTATTCTCCTTTTGTTTTAAATAGGGCTTAGTTTTTAAATCATTTGTGAGTTTGCCTACAGTGATAAAATGCTTTTCTGTTTGCTTCCAAAAAGAAATATTTGCTAAAAAAAAAGAAACTGAAGTTCTTCATCCTTTCCAAATGCAATGCTTCACTTTTTTTTCCTTTTTTTTTTTTTTTAATAAGAGCACTTCATTTTGGAAGTGAATAGGGTGCTCTGGGCACGGGCACTGCAGACCAATTTAGATTTCCTAGATTGCTTCAATAATCTGAAGAGTACTCCAGTAATTTTTAACTATTCTCCACCACATGCCTTCAAACCCATTCATTTTTTAACTGAAGTGACTATACTTAGGACAAACTCTGCTGTTCATTTGAAATTGTTCTATTCTGCGTATCCATAGACTCCAAATTCCAATATAGAAACTTAATACAATATTTTGCTGTAAGATTGTTGCCACTTAATGCCATAACATTATTAGTCAACATTTTTTATGCACTGCTCCTTGTCTGAAGCAGGGCCATGTCACCACAGCCAGTTGGCTGCAGGAGACTAACCCATAATTAGGCAAGACAATCTTTACATTTTGGATTTTTTCATCCCAAGCTTTCTTGTGCATTCAGCCTTGAGATTCAGTTTCTTTTATGGCTTTTTAATCTGAAGATCAAAATGTTTTTGCAGATAGTTAAAACACCACCTTTATGGCACACATATTTTCAGTTTGGGTAGGGAATGAAATTCATCACTACAGATCTCACAGAGCATCATCAGTGGCAGAGGCAGGAAATAGTAAAACATGAGCAATTTTAATCCTTTTTTCCTTCCTGTTGCATACACTCGTGTCATATAGGGTACAGCCCTTCCTGGCACTTGTACTACTGTATCTAGACTGTTAGTTATTGCTGTTCTTCAGGGAGTAGTTATATTTCAAACACCACCCAGAAGAGAAAGCTCATGAGCTGTCTGTTGAGGATTTCATGCCCTAATTCCTCCCACCTTTACCTTGCATATAAAAAGTAGTTATTCTTAGTTCATGTTTCTATAAAAGCATGTCTGCATTTCTAAGAAATACAAGCATATTGTTCCAGGGAGGCTCTATGCTGCCTTAACTAATTAAAGCTTAACTGTGGGGCAGTGCTTATACATTGCAGTCCACCTAATGTCTTATTCAATCACAATTGAGCATTAAAATGATTGGAAGGTGGCACAGTTTACAGTGATCTGCTGCTGGCATGTCTTTTTGCTAAATGAGTGCCCATCTTTCACAAAAGGTATTAAGAGGGCACACAGGATGCACAAACATACCCTGGACTGTGACCTCTGTGGCAGTCCCATGGTGCTTCTGGGGAAACAGCTGCCCTAAGGCAGGTTTTGCAGTGTCTTTATGCTTGCAGGGAGTAGTTTGGTGATGCGTTAGCAGCAGTGTTCCGGAGACTCTATAGCTAAAACCATGGTTTTCTGTCTTGCCATTTTTAAATGGAGGTGGACAACACTATGTTTATGTAGCCTTAGAGGCCAAAGCTCGTGGGATGAATTAAGGACTTTTTGGGATTGCTGTGGTATGACCCTAATGACAAACTAGACTTGAGATTTAGACTCCAGAATATGTCCCAAGTAATTTTGAACGTATTTTGCCATTTTCTTCAACTGAATTTTGCAGTTTTCAACTGCTACTGAGAATTTCAATGAAAAAATAGACTATCAGAGTATGAATAATTGACAGACAGAGAAAAATACTGTAAACATAAAAATGCTGTTACCATTTAATAATTCCTAATTCAGTCTGAATAGGAAACTCATGCTTTTTTCAGGAATTTTGTAGACATAGATTTGTTCTGTACTAGGTATTTTCTGTTCTTGTCTTACAAGACTTTTTTCTAAATTTAATGTTTCAAGGAAAGAAAGAGCTCTAGAGGAAAGATAGATTGAGAATACAGAACTTGAACTTGTGTGGTATCAGGATTTCAGCTGCATACTTCCTCTGCCTGGCTGTCCCTCCTTGTTGAGAAGACTGTGCTGTTGTCAATGTAGCACTTCTTGAATGAAATGCAAACTTGGTCTTGTCCACTTACAAAAATGAAAGATCTCCCAGCTTAAAGAGTGGTATCTTAATCAATTTCTGACTGGGAGATTGCATTCTCCCTACTTACATTCTCTGAAATTTCAATTGGATGCAATCTTTTTCTTCACTTAGAGCCATCCTTTTTTATGTGTTAAGTGCTTGCTCTGTTTCAACTCTGATGGAGCTGATTTTCAAGAATAGAAATTTCATCATCTACACAGACCTTTGTGCTCTTTTGAAAAAAAATCTCATGTCTATTAAAGATATGCTCTTACTTGTTTACTACAATATAGTGGCATTAATAAGAGAGAGACAGAACAATGATTTCACATAGCTCAATTAATTTTGGAGAAGAAATCAAGTGGTTTATAGTTGCTCAGTCAATTCTTCATATAAATATTAAGATAATATTACTGTTAAATTATATTTCCTATTCTTCTTCTTCTAAGATTGAAGACATAAATTCAGAAAACAAAATGCAATATTTTTCCTTTATGATTAGCTTTGCAGGAGTCGATCTTCTTTTAATTTGGCTTTTTTTTTTTTTTAGTAGTGTACCTCAATGGACATCAGTGAAGTACTGTGTATAACTCCAAAGTAAATGAAGCAACTTTATAGGTCAGAGTTTCCTTCTGAAAGTTGTATATGGAGGCAGCATTTGCCAACATAATGCTGTATTATAATTCATCCTTGCACCTGTCCAGTTAGCCACAGATCCATCCAAGCATACAATATAGTGTAGGAGGATTCCATTCTGCAAGATTAAATCTTCAGTTAAATGAACCTAAAGTGGCTTAGGGTGTGTATGGCAAGATATTTCATTGAGAATAAGTTGAAGAGAAGAGAGGGAGGAGGGGATGAGCTTGTCTACAACCTAGAGACAACTCTGTGTATTTCATACTGATTTCCTTGTTATTTCTAAGTCATAGGTATATTTTAAATTTAATATATAAAATAGGAATAACCTCTGTCTGTGCCATAGAAGTGCGTGACTTTATATCTCAAATGCAAAACAAGAGTCAGTCCTTCCTGCTGGACACATTCATGTCCCCTGAAGTATCGGTAGATTCCGAATTATTAGGGGTCAGGTAGCAACTTCAATACAACGAAACAGAGGACACTGTCTTCCAATTTCTCAAAAATAGGTAGAAAGACAGAGAAACTACAGGAAATTAATCAACTTTAGCTCCCCAAATGATCCCTGATTTTTAAATGTCTGCTCTATCTTTAACTGTCTCTCTCCAGTTACAGGGTATTAGAACTAAATGAGAAAAACCTGATGGAGTCTGTCCAGACTTTGAGATGTTTTCCATAGGGGAATGGTTTAAATGATACAAGTTCCAACATGGATTTCCTCATTGTCTCCATCTTTGAAAATACTCCAGACCTGACTGGACAAGGTCCTAAGCAGCCTGCTCCAGTTGGCTCTGCTTGGACCATGAGGTTGGACTGGTTGATCTCCAGAGGTCCTTATCAAACTCAACTATCCTGAGATTTGGTGACCGTCGGTGGTGAGAATGATGGAACTAAAGGATAAAATGGAAAGTCTTTCCTTGCTTTCATTTTGTTTTCATTTTGACAAGGTCTGTTACAGTTTGCACCAAGGTTTCCCAATCAAACTCAACCAGAAGTGCTGGGAGATAAGAGATGATCCTATCTGAGTGACTCTAGTCAGAAATGGTCCCATAAAGAGGAGGGGACATAAGAGGTGGGAGGGGGAAGAGAAAAAGTGCCAGAGAGATAGGAAGAGGGACACAAAGCAGAACTAAAGCTCAGTTTGGGGGAAGGGACCTGGTTGCAGGGTGGTGTTACACATGGCCGATTTTCTCAAGCAAGGATTGCTACAGAAAATTTGGGAATCACTGGTCCATGATACACAGGCTTTGTTGGCTGAGTTGTACCAGAGGAAAATATACATTGGCAAAAGGAGTCTTTTTTCTTCAACTACCTTTTTGAGTGGCATAAGCCATGCCAGCAAAGGGATTCTTACATCTATACAGAGGGTGTTGCTCGCATATCTATATCAATTAAGGGTGTGATTTTTTTCATGCTTGTGACTGAAACAGCTTTGTCAACAACACTTTATAATTTAGACCTGGCTTGAGAGCTGTCCTGGCTCTCAAGCAACTGCAGAATGTTGGGAATTTTAGAGTGAACTCCTATATTGTTGGCAAAGAAATAAAAGGACACAAATGCAGCAGAGTAATTTTGAATAGATTTTTTTATTGTTATTCACAGCACACAGAGAATTTCTTTTTTGTTTGGAAAGGTGGTGACTGAAGAAGCAAAAATAGCAGCTGTGCAGCTTCATGGCAGGACATCCACTGAAATATAGGCTTTCTTCATAATCAAAAGCCGAAAGGTTTCTGTTATGACCATATCCTAGCTAGAAGGGGCTTGTGATATAGCTGGACTGTCAGACACTTTCACTGGAAGCTAAGTTTACACTGGTACAAAAAGCTGATAAACTGATACAACTTTCTGAACAAGATAAGTATAGAGCAGAAGTACTCTTTTGTAGATAAAATAGCATATACGTCAGGGGAGTTGCAGCCATAGCAGTGCTGGTTAGGAGAGGGAAGTGTGGTTTGCTTGCTCTTTGTCTTCTTCACAATCTTAATCAACTGCCAGGCTGGTGTATGTCTCTGTGTAGTTTATTCCACCCTGAAAAACACCCAGCTGTTTTTGTGCAAGTCTTGTCATTTATTCTTACCAGACATCCCTGTATTTTGGTCAGAACAATAGCTCTGGCATAGCCAAAGTGATAACTCCAAGTACAGTGACATAACAGTGTTTAAAGGCTTGATTTCCCCAGAGGACAATCCTAAAATCCTACTGATACAGAGAAGAAAAACCTTCCTTCCTCCCTTCTTCTCATGCTGGCTCTGGAACTTGTTTGATGCCCCAGCAAGCTGCTTCAGCTTACTATACAGACAGCAAATGAATGCAGCAAATACCAATGCAGCATTTTCTGCCAGTTTAGTGAAATAAATTGGTTAGCATAGAGATCAGGTGAACACTCAAGTGTCTCTGCAGAGCAAGAAGCAGCAGTATATAGCTGAGAGCAGAAGAAAATATTGGAAAAATTCCATTTTTTTTTTCTCGGTATTAGACTGATTTAACTGTCTTGCCAAACTCCTTAATGCTGGCAAGGTCACAAACTCCTTAATGCTGGCAAGGTCACAAAATGATTAACCAGTTCAAGAATGTCCATCCACACGGAAGTATGCATTTGTTTAGCTGATTCTGAATATCAGAGCTCTAAGGCTTGTCTGCACTTGAAAGTATTTCTCAGTGTGGCTTGACTGGCACTCTCCCATTCCTCTGAAGAGATGCAGTTTATGAGAGTCACTTGCTGAGGCAGCTCAAACCCAATTTCAGGAAAAGGCCTTCCTTTTGATATCAGCATTACCAAGTCTGCCTTAGGCTCCTTGTTGCCACAGTCATTTTGATCAGAAAAGGCTTTTTTTTCAGGCTTGTAATCAACAGAAATGCTTATCATACTGGTAAAACAGTGAAATGGAGACCAAGTTAAAAGCAGTGTACTTGGAGTTCTGCTGGATAAGAAAATAAGCATTTCCTTGATCAGACAGGGAGTTGTCTTTGAGATGGGGTGCTTAGCATTTAGCAGCAGACCGGTTACTTGCAGAAACTGATGCAAGTTATTTTGGTTTTGAAAAGATGTTAGCATTTTTTTTTGTAAACTGATAGACCGTCAACCTTCAGATCAGTGAATACGTTGGGATTTTTTTTAATTGCATGCATTACTTCACTGCTACCTTGTATGTTATATATGCAAAATCAAACCACCCTAAATTTTAATTTATGAAAAAAATGTGTTTGGCTAGAAGTCCAAATGGGAGTGAAAGAAACCTGAACAAAAAACAGTTTGGAGAGTAAATGCTGGAAGGTTATTTCTTTTGTGAGTCACAAAAAGGCCTTTAGTAGGAAATATTCAGAGAGCTGCCCCATGGCAGGGTAATATTTGTGAATGCTGAAAGTTGCACAGGTACAAAGCCATATGCGGGGAGGCTGAAGTCACTTGGTCTGTTCAGCCTGGACAAAAAGGAGACTGAGGGGAGACCTCAGCAGTCCACAGCTTTGTCGTAAGAGGAAGAGTAGGGGCAGGCACTGATCTCTTCTCTGTGGCGACCAGTGGCAGGACCTGAGGGAATGGCCTCAAGCTGTGTCAGAGGAGGTTTAGGGTGGATATCAGGAAAAGGTTCATTCCCCAGAGGGTGGTTGGGCACTGGAATAGGCTCCCCAGGGCAGTGGTCACAGCACCAAGCCTGACAGAGTTCAAGAATTGTTTGGACAATACTCTTGGGCACACAGGGTGACTCTTGGGGATGGTGCTGTGCAGGGCCAGGAGCTGGAATCGATGATCCTTGTGGGTGTTTTCAAACTCAGGGTGTTCTATGATTCTATAATTCCATGATTCACTGCACATCAGCAAATTTCTCCCTAACAATACACAGTCCATTGCTCATTATTAGTTGCTATGTAATATTCATGCATCTAAAATCATCCAGCACAGGCGAGTTTGATCAATTTCTCTGTAACAGCAGTGACTAAATTTAGTGGGTACTGTGCCTGTTATGGAGCAGAGGTTGGGATATTTCTTACCTTTACCTGAGGGGCTCTTTTAACAGCACTTTGTGTGTCATAAATACCATGTGCTTAGAGAATAGGAGTGACTAGTGAAAAGCTGAAGCAAACAACCCACAAGCTGAAATGGTTGGATGAACTATTCAACAAACACCTATGAAAAATAAAAGCAAAATCCATTTGCAAATTATTTGTTAATCAAAATAACCTGAATCCTTAACTGGTGTAATTTGTAGCTCACAGTTTGTGAAGCTGTAATGGGCAAAAAACACTTGAAAGGAGTGAAATACCATGGCTGATTTTAATTGGCTTTTTTTTTTTTTTACTATTAATGTACCCAGAAATATTAATTTGGTTCTCATTATGAGTGAATTAACTTAAAAAATATTAGGCAGTGAAACTATGTATATACACACATAAATATATATATGCATGTGTGTATATATATATATATATATTTAAAAAATATGTATGTGTGTATATATATATATGAACTTCTATTTGTTGTTTAGATACTTCAAAACCTAATGGCCCCACTAGCTGGTACAGCAGAGGCTTATGGTTCCCAGGCACTTAGAGCACCTCCCAAAGTTCCTCAGAGTTAATTTGTGATCACATGTCCCAAAGCCCTTTTTCCCTATCAGAGCCGGCAGATTGTCACTGATTCATGAACCAGGTCAAAACCACCCTCTGCCTGTACCTTCAGCTGTGTGCATCCCAAAACAGCAGTTCCCAGGCTGTAGTCAACCCCCAGGAGTTTTGCACAAGTGTGTAGCAAGAAGCCTGCAGAGAGTAGCTGAAGATTATCAGCTTACTACATCTGAGTGGTTACTCTGAAGGCTAGAAAGTTGAGTTCACAAGTTTGGGAAACACTAGATAGAGACCTATTTCTCAGCCTTCCTGAAATTTGAAGAGTGCTATCACAACCACCCAGTATGTGTATGCATTTAAATGCTTGCTTTGTGAGTCTTAGAGATATGCTAAAGGAGACAAAAAAATGCCCTTAATAATATCAACTGTAGGTGCCATTTAAGCAAATATTTACGTGGTTGTCTGGCAGATGAGATCTTTAGAAGTATAATTACCTGCTGGCTGTGAAAGCAGAACTTTTATTGAGGTTGGGATGTTAGAATCAGAACACGCTCATTCAAGGTTTATTGAATAGTATGTGAATCACTGTATTCCATTCTTTAAGACTTGCCCTGAACCACTATTGAAGTAATAACCAAAATGGAGTAAGCCTCATTGTAAGCTGAAATTGTTTTATTTTTCAAAGTCTCTTCAGTTTCATTTAATCTATGTTTGCCTGTTTGGTGTAAACCCCCACTGTCTTTCTAAGATGAGGATGGGAACTGCAGATAAGGATATGCACACCTTTTTTTTTTTTTTTTAACCTTCTTAGGGCTGCTGTGAAGTTACAGTTGCAATATAAAGATGACAAGAAGTTCAAGACAAGATAAAGGACCCCAGTGAGATTGGACACTGAGAGGTGCACCAGACTTCCTCCTTTTGCTTGGCACTTCTCTTTTTATTCTTTGATTAAAGTCTTTTTCCTTTACTTACATCCTCCATTAAGATGTCTCAGTGTCATTTAGGGTGTTAATTGAGAGGAGGTTTAAGCTCATCAAGGCGATTATAAGTGATAGTTAAAAATTTCTATATATGGCCTATGCTGGAATCAGCACAGTAGGATGCCATTTTTCTTTTATCTAACTGACATTGGTAATAATAGATGAAATTATTACTAAATCGCAGCTGCAGAGATGATATCATGATTTTTTTGTGTAATCTTTGATGAAAAATTAATTTTTGAGAGGGATAATTTAAAATGATTTAAATAGTATTATACTGAAGTCCTTACTGGTAATTAACACCAATCTTGTCAGAAGTGAATCCACTTTTGCAGCTGTTTCTAAAGATACCTACAGTATTTGTAACTTTTCTGGGAGTGAAATTATAGTGTTTGGACTTTATTTTTACTGCATAAGGACCATTAAGAGAAAAGGATGTTAATAGAGAAGGCTTTGTTCCCCGTCAGGGCCAAAGTCTATTTCACATTTCCAGTGTTTCTCTATGTGTGTATTTAATTAGCTATGCTCAGCATGTAAGCAGAGTTCAGTGTATGCAAAGTAGACTTTACATGGTATTTATATGTATGTATTCGCATGCCAGTGTACACACAGATATGTATATCTTTATGGGTTAGCTATATAAGTATACACAACTTTATTTGCGAGGGTTTTAATTGGTTGAACAGATGGCTGATCAGAAATGCTTCTTCATCTTCATCAGTGACTCGTCTTTCTTTCTTTGCATCGACTTTCATCACAGTGGCAAAAAAGTGCTCTAACGAGAAACAGCTGAAAATAGATTTTTCTTTGGTACTTTCATCATGCTTTAAATGACAGAAGAGGATTTTTTTGTCCTATATATAAAGACCTGCAGGAGAAGGTTAAAAAAGGAAATATAGTGAAATCTAAATAGAAAAATTTGAATGAGAATATGGGAGAGCCTCAGATTATTCCTCTTATCTTCATATTTTACTTTCTTCTTTTTTAAAGTACATGCTGATTTTTGACAAGATATATAGTCATGGTTATTCACGCCAGCTACAGTACCTGCCAATCAGTTTTTCTTTTCCTCGAGTTTGGTGCAGAAAGGGGGAGGGAGGGACAGGAGTTGAAAGATGACACAATGGCTTAGAGGACTGTTACTTTAGGTATTCATTAAAAAAGGAGTTACATGGCCAGCTTCTGCTGTTTCTGCAATTTTATTATATTCAAATCAAAGTCTGACTTCTGTAGGCTTTATAAAGGAAACAATGTGCCTTATAAACAGAGTGCAGGGTTCATGTAGGAGTGGTTCACTTACAAGCAGATTCATGGCTTGAGTTTATGTATAGATATGTGAATAATCTATCCCATTTTTAATTTGAAAGAATAAGTTACCTGCTTTTTTTTTTTCTTTGTCAGTGTTGAAGTCTTTTGCAAACAGCTGCTTTTATTCTCTGAATTCCTGTGGTTATATCGCTGTTGTATCCACTTTGCAAATTGGTAAACTGAGGAATGCCTTGACTGAGGAAACTAAGAAAATCATACAGCTAGCTGAGAGTCAAAAGCAGAAGTAGAACTTGGGGATTCTGCTCTCCTCTCCTTTTTCTCCAGAAGCAGACCAAAACCCCTGGAAAAGTATGGCTTACAAAGGAAAAATTACTCTTTGCATATTTAGCCCTGTTTGAACTGAATATGAAAGAAATACTCTGGTTTCAGTGTAATAACCTGACTTTTTTTTTTAGTAGAGCCTGGTTTTCATAGGCTTTCTCCTCATAAATGGAGTCAGCAATCTGCCCTTGTGCCCAGTGCAGCTGTAGAAGGACCACAGTCCTTGCCAAGTGTGTGGGGGGGGCCCAGAGGAGCAAAGAAGGGGTGAAGCTTGAGGCCGCAAGCAGAGGCATTTCATCAAAAAGGGAGTAGCAATAGAGGAAGACTAACATTCTTTAGTCCTGCTGGGACGGGTCAGTCCAATGCAGATACTTTAGAAATGAAAGGGAAAAATATGTAAACAAGAAATTTCTGGAAGTTAAAGGTGTATAGGGTGTGGTAAGTACCTCACAAGAATGAGATATGGCAACTTCTAAATTCTACTGTTAAAAGACCTCCTAAGGGGGAGATTGAAACTAGAATTCAAGGAAAAGTATACATGAGCCCCATCTTGCTCTTTAGTTTCAGTTCTTTAGACTGGGACAGTCTGGAGATAGAGAAGACATTATTAGGACTACCTCCTCACAGCTTTGATGCAGCTGCTCATGTGCTTGAAACAGCAGTCAAAAGTTGTAGTGGAATTTTCTTTTTCTCCCAGAACAATTACTGCAAGATAAGGATGATGTTTGTGGGCTGGAAGGAGAAAGAAAAGATTCTGGGAATAAGAACAGCAGCTTCAGATTTTTGAGCCCTTCTTTTCAGATTGTGACCCCTTGTTTGCAGGGTTTGAAACCCTGATAGAAATGGTGTGTGTTTGGGAGGAGGTAATCTTGGCTCAGGAGGTCCGGCAGATGGTGTTGGCAAATGGCACTGCAGGCTCCTGCAGTGTGGTGCAACACTCTGGAGGTGGGTAGGGGAGCAACGAGGTTGTGGGAAGCAGCTGGTGGCAAATACACTCAAGATGGCTCCAGTGAGCAACCTCAAGCAGCCTGGTAGGGTGGAGAAAGAGCAGAGTACAGCTCAGAGCAAATGAACCAGCACTGTGGTTGTGTCCCTCTTCAGGAGGACGTGTGAGAGGTGAAGGTTAGTAGCTGAAAGAAATGTGGGTAATGCAGTGCTGTCCTTCTCACCCTTACCTTTTGTGGGGTAAAGCTTTCTTAACACAAGCCTAAGGTCCTAAAACCCAGAAGGCTGCCATTAAAAATTATCTGTCTTCATGACTGGAGGAACTCAGTTCCCTTTTACAGTGGTGTAAATCCACAGGCTTTCCAGTGGAGACTGTGGCACATCCTTATGAACCAAGGTACTTGGGAGGTAGTCAGACGACTGAGCTGCTTTTCTTCTCTCCCCCTCTCTCTTTTTCCCTCTTCTAATGTTAAAGATGATGAAAATAATGCAAGAAATTAATATCAACCTCTTCTGTGTCAAAAGAGATTAGTAGCATGGAGGAGGCAGTTCTTTCTAGTCTATTGATGCTGGTAGACTTCAGCAAAAGAAATTTTTAGGTGGTACTTGGGGATAAAGCAACAGCATAAAACTAAAACAGTCAAGAAACATATGCTTGCATTCTGACTTGTTCAAAGCACTAAGGGAGGTAAGCAGAAGGGATCTGCAGCATTTACACATCAGGTAGCACCAGCTCGGAGCTAGACTATTATGGGTGTGAGTTTATGCAAAACAGCTTCACACAGCATTGCCCATGCATCTTCATCCAGAGGTGTAGTATTTTTTAGAGCTGTGGACCTTTGTCTGCAAAGCCTTAAAAACATGATTAACTTAGTTTTATATATATATTGCAAAAAGATTTTCTGCAGCAGTGAAAACAAGCAACAAGAATGACACTAGTCTCCTAGTGCATTTCCCTAAGGCTCATGATATCTCTGGTTATTTACCCTGCTGCCCTATCTCATCATTATTGTCTTTCACTCCATGAGTGCATCATCCTAAGAAGTGGCTACAAAGCAAGTGGCTATTAGGTATTCAGGCCAGACATGGGGAAGGTAGACAAAAAAGCACTCTTGGTTAGCTGAATAGGACATCCTTGTTGCAGCCCTTCAAATGGAGTCCATGCCAAACATTCTATGCTATTGCTTCCAAGATGGACAGATGGGGGTCTTATCAAATAAGACAAGATTCTCCTTCCTTGCCAGTGTCTAAGCATGCTGCCTCCATACCTGTTCCAGGTGTTGATGTAAAGGAGCAAGGTGACTCTCTTGCACATCACACATAACATGCTTCGTTAAACAGAATTGAATATGAATTGTCGCATCTTTTGCTGTTGTAAATCAGTGCCATGATTCTTCAGTCCATTTATAATTAGAAAGAAGTGCTATTGGTTAAAAAAGTCCTTAAAACTGAACTTCTTGAGATCGTATCTCCATATTAGGAGGATTTGGGGGGGAGGGGGGTTTAAAGGGTGATTTAAACATAAACAAAGAAAAAGTGAATGTGAGTATAGATAATATTTTTGATATTTTATTAAATGTAAGAAGGTTTGACAATTGTGGGTTGGGTTTCCCCCCCCCTTTTTGTTCCTTCTCTTTCCTGTTATATATCTTACTCCATTTACTATGATCTATGCCTGAATTGCTGGTGAAATTATGATATCATAACAGTCAAAAAGATAAAGGGAGGAATGAATCAAGGAAAGCAAAGGAGTTTTAGTGGTAATTCATGTTACATTTTGTATTTTTCTTTTGTTAACACTACTGAGATGTACTGCAGTATAGTATCATAAGCTTTTGGAGAGGGTAAATTTAAAATCTTTCTTCTTTCCCCATCCTCTTCAACCATGCTATGTATTTTTAAATCACTAATCAGTTCAGTGATTAAAATACAGGAAAACCAAACTGAAATTTAAAAATACCTCGAAAAAAAATCCCTCAAACCTCACTCAAGTAACAAGAATAAAATAAACATTTTGGCCTTCTTCCTTCATTCATCATGAAGTATATGCTTTATAAAAATAACTCCTGGTGAATTATTTGTAGGTCACCTTTAAAGAAGTTCTTGAAGTAGTAATGCATCCCCTGAAATAAAAAGACACATAGATTTTCTATTCTTTATATGAGACATGCTTATAGTTTAAAAATATTTTTGCAATGGGTTTAAAGAATGATAAAGATGTTTATGTATGTTTGGAGCTACAGCACTTTCCAGTGATCTGAGCTGCAGACACACAAAAGTGCAAAAACAACCTTGAAAATGCTTTGGCAGACTTCACATGTTAATCACTGCAGAATGGCTTCAAAATTAATGAACAGAGTGCAATTGTTTCTGTATAAGTGCCTCACTCTGGGATGTAAGTGAAATAGAAATTTAGTGCAGTAGTTTTCAAGACAATGATTAATATTTACATTTATCAGCTGAAAAGCCCCAAAATGTTATAAAAAGGTAAATTTTACAAAGTAGAGTACTTGTTTCCCTGCTAATAGGCAGCACTTAGCCATCTAAAGTCAGTCTCTTTCTCTCTCCCCTTCCCTACCAGAACAATTGTAAGGCTGATGGTAATGCCAAATTCGTGTATGTTTTTCTTCTTGTTATGCCATTAAGATGAATCATTTGCAGTTAGACTATATTGCTTCCTCCTTTTAAAATGTATTTTGTTATTTCACAGTTGTACTCTACTTTTTAACATACATTTACTTTATTTGTATATTTTTTAACTTCAGACATAGTGCTAAAAATCTTAATTCTTCTAAGCTGTTCAAGAAGAGAATTTAAATGCATCACAGGATAGGTAGATGTATCCGAACACTCATTGCCAACTGCAGTCCAAAATATTGTTGTTCATTGTTCCCTTCTACATATTCAAGAGATATTTGATCAAAATGTATAACAAACATGAAAACATATAAAAGCTTTGAATTTTCTGAGAGGAAAAGAAAATATAGAAAAATAGTATGATATTGTACTATGCTGAGGGGCACTGGTTAGGGTATTTATGCTGGAGAAAATAGCAAAATGCAGAGAGTCTGACTAGTTTCTTGGAATCTTATGTTTAATACTTCTTCAGTATGGAAATCATGCAAAATTACTTGAAAATGGCTGTCAAGTGTTTGATCATAGCAGTATAGAATCCCCAAGAAGAAAAGGAAAGAAATCCCAGAAAAGTTTTAGAAGGTTTGAATATCAAGTAACAGACTGGGCTGCTGTCTTCATACTTCTGGTGCGTTTTTAACTAGGCTACCTTGTGTTCTTTTCTTTCCTTTCCAAACCCAGTATTTAAAAGTCCCATATGGCAATAGATATTGCTGGAATAGAATGCATACTGTTCTGGAATCAATTTTATCTGAGTTAACTTTCTGTATTTTAGAATGCAGATGAAATATTTTGCCTTCTCTACATTTTCTTTTGACCTGGTCCTTGTCTTGTCTCCATTCTCTTGCCTGCAGCTCTCTGAATGGATGTTTATGTAATATACAGAAGTTTCTCTTTAATCCTGTACAGATGTAGAAGGGGTGGGGTTGTTCTGCCCAGTGGCATATATGCTTAGATAACAGACAAAGGAGGATTGAAGATGACATATTCTGTGTGATAACACCAGACCAGGCACATTAGGTATGTACTCTTCATTTAGGGGACAAGGATGGGAAAAAATGTGAATAGAAAAAGCAGAATCTTGCTTGGAACTTGTTGATGCCAGAAGCCTTATTTAACTTTTGAAGAATGAAGTTAATGTTCCCTTGTGATCTGAACTGATGACTCTGCCTTTTACTCACAGACCCTTGTCATAGGAGTCGAGTCATGCTCAAGGTCAAGGAAAACATCTGAAAAGGGATACTGTTAGGGAATAATCCAAAAACGTGCTTGTTTTACTTCATATCCTGCTTAGCAGAGACTCCACTAGTCATGACTGACAGCTCTTTTCAACCATTAGAGATTTTGTGTCAATAGGTCAATAGATTTAATATCCTGGGGATATCCCCTTCAGATTGCTGATCGGCACCTTACAACAGCCAAAGGCCTGACCTCAGACCATTTGCAGATTTAAACTGAACCAACTGGATGTCAAACTAGGACTTTGGGAGACTAATCAGAACAAGGTGCGTAGTCTGGTAGTACAGCCATGATCTGAACTGGGCAGACATTGAGTTCACCTTCTGCAATAAAAGTACAGGGAAAAGAAATCATATATTCTTGAACTGTTCTTTGCTGAGCAAAGGTGTTTGCAAATCTAGACTAATATCCAAAATTGTGCCAAAGCTACGTACATTTGGAAAACAGATTGTGGGAAATTACTTATTTGTTTCTTCATGTATTTTTAATGGTGGTTTTGATTGATATGGAACATATGCCATGTGAATACTCTCTTCTTGTACCTGGTGTCACACAGAAAGTAAATGCAATAATATTAGTGACTAAGGAATCATAGAAGTCTGAAACTTCCTTCCTATCCATAGTTATTTCAAAATATTTAAAAGGTGATTATAATTTCCAGTTTTATTGAGAAATCTTTAGTATAGCCAGATTTTAACTGGAATCAACTCACCAGTACAGACTTTGTCAGATTCCCTTTAGTATGATTTGGTTGGTTTTTTTGTTGGTTTTTTTGGTTTTTTTTTGTTTGGGGTAGTTTTTAGGTTTGATTTGCTTTGCTTTTGGTTTTTTTCATCCAAGGTGACATTTGTCTTTCTAGCTTCTTATTGTGAGCCAGCTGATGGTGATTTTGAGATTGCATTTCCACAAGTTTTAGGAAAATAAGTGGAAAAGTAGAGAGGGGTTACCCACATCAGTTCCCTACTGAGAAAGATACATTTCTGTAAGCTAAAGTACATTATTAGTCAACTGAGAGTACACATGGATTGAGACACTACCAGTGTCCCAGCTACAGTAAAGGCTTCAGACTCAGCTGGAACTCCATTAGATATAGATAATACAATCATGAGTCAGGAGGCCATAAGCTTCATGAGTTGTATATCACATTGTTTCCTTTCCTGAGTCCAAAGGAAGGTCTTGTACAGGGTCACCAGAAGCTCATGGGTGTGTCACTAACAGCTTGAGGCAAATTGGAGCTATTAGAATGAGTAGCACTGTCACAGGAGGATGTTTTTTTTCCTGTTCCCAATGGATCTCCAGAGCTTCCATACACTAATTAATGATGGAGGCTGCTGTTGTGGGAAAATAATATAAAGGCCCAGATTTTCTGCTGCAGGCAAGGAGCAAGGAGTGCTAATTGGGAGGGAGGTGTGAGCAAAGATGCCACCTTGCACTGACTGATCATTAGCCAGCTTTTGTCCTTGCCATGAGTTAGAGCAATCTGAGGGCGACTGTAAATTGTGTGGACTGGTACTGGCACCATAGGGCCATTATGTTGGCTGGGCCATAGTGGTGTGTCACATATACTTGCCAAAGTCTGCATTTTATCTGCTAGGCAGCAGAAGTGGAGAACGTCACACTTGGGTTTTGAGAAAGGGCTAAGGACTAGTTTGGACAAGTGGGAGGAACCAGTAGGTGAAAACCTAAGCCCTTTGTTGGGATTTCTGCATTAACTTAAGTCTTCAAATGTTCAGATGCTTAGAAACTAAGGGCTCATTGCAGAATGAATTGAATGGAAAAGACTCTCTCTCTGAATATATATTAGCGCTTCAGCTTCTGCTACTACCAGTGGAGCAGGTAGTCCCATCTCCAGAACATCCCATGCAATCCATTAGGCTGCAGCTCCAGAGCAAAATCAAACTTCTAAGATGATCTGCTGTAGAAAATCTCTTCTGAGTGTCTACAGTGTCCTTTTGACAAGCTCCTTTATGCCCCGGTCTTCTTCCCCTTCAGCTTTCTCACAGGGGTGGCAGGATTTGACCAATATATATGAGGATTTGACCAATATGTGTGACCAATATATGTAGGTCGAGGATAACATGAAGAGGTAAAAGGCAAAAAAGGAAGAAAAAAATCCCGAAGGCCAGTCAAAGATCTGTAGTTGTCACTTTGAGTAGGATTTATGAGATCTAACAGAAATGCGAGCTGTCCTGTCAGCTTTGCATTTGATTTTTTCCCGATCATGTTCTACTGCAGAGAGTCAGTGCAGAGACAGAGTTGTTACTGTTCCTGCACGTTATGGTACTTTGGCACTAGGCCACTCCCTGCGTACATGCCAAGATGCTTTTATAAAACCATTAAAAAAAGCAGTACTAATGAGATATTTAGAGGACTAAAAATCCTGAAGATTAAAATACCAGTCAAGCAGTTATGACCACAAGTGTGTTTTACATAAGTAAGCTCATAAAGGATTTTCTTCACTGGTGAAAGCAAAATTATGAACCCAATGTTTCTTTCATAGTAGAACAGGTTAGACTATTAAATGCTTTTTATGTGTGCTACTATTCCATTTTTTTTCGTTTATTATCTTTTCTCACAGTTGTATTTAAAGGCCCCACCATCATACTTGTTACTGCACACACAAAAATACAATCTCTACCTTAAATTGCTTGCAATCTCTTAACCTTTCAGTTTAAAAACATGTTGCAACACACATTTTAAGGAAGCAGATAAATACTGTCAAAGGTGTAGCAGAGAATGAATGTGGGCATGATCTGGAAAGTTTTATTTAAAATTGTTTGTTTTCCTGGAAGTTTCTATATACTGCAACTTCAAAGTTCCCTAGGCTTTGTAACTGAGCAAAAGAACATGTCCAAGGTGAGGAAGCCTACTGTGTCATAAATGGCTTGCCGAAGATAAAGATGGAAGAAACATTCAAAGAGGAGCTAGGGGTCAATCAATGAAAGGACTGGGGAGCAATTTAAAAACAAAGAGAGGACAGCTGCTTGTACTTTCTCACAAAATTTTGACTGAGTGCTAGAGAATATTGTGGGCACCAATAGGAAAAATAGCTTCAAAAAAGATTAGACAAAGTCACGTAGGTCGAGATGAAGTTACCGTGTCCTCTTTTTAGGATTATCAGACAAGTTGACCGGATGTAACAGCCTAAAAGGAATCTGTAAGTTGCCAAATGGAAGCAGGGAGAGAAATTTAGGGAACAACCATTCTGTTACATTTCATCCCTAAACATCTGATACCATCAGTAGTCAAAGGCAGGATACACAGGCCTTTTGTCTGGTCCAGTTTAGTAACTCTTAAACAAAAGATAAACACAAGATGCTGATCGCAAGTATTGTTGTGGCTGACAGCCTGTGTAAATAGTGGCAATAAGCTTTGGTCCTTTTGTGCACTCTGGATGCGTTTTAGAGACTCTAGTCCAAAGCTGAGAAGTGGTCTGAGAATAGAAGTGCTAACCTTTCACTGCAACTATGAGGCACAGCAAACAGTCCTGCCACATGACATGTGGACATAGTCATGGATCTGTGCCATCCATCCTCCCTTCCCCATTTAAATTTTTTCTATATCCACACCTGCCTTCTCTGGTTCAGAGTAATTCTGACTTCCTTCTGAAACATGACAGTGAATCCAGGGAGCTGGACAAAGCATTTCCTTGCATCAACATTTGGCCACAGTCTGTATTAGACCAGTCTTACACCTTTGTGTAGAATTAACAGGTCCAACAGGTCCAAGATTGGTAGTAGATCATCTCACGGCTTTTTTGGACTGTATTTATTGTATGTTACCAACTAGCTTGTGCTTTGGTTTCAGAAGGTGAGGAAAAGAGGGGCTGTTTTTCCAGTTGAGTGCAGAGTACAGCAGAGAAACAAAGGCGAGTATATTTCTGTTATGTGTCCTGATTTGCCTCTGCACTGTTTGATATTCTGACCCCACTGTTCTGTTTCCAAAACAGCTTGAGAGTCCCATAAACAGCTGCAGAAGGTGTCATAATCACTGGGGGGGGAGGGGGGGGGGAGGGCAGAAAGTATAAAGTACATCTAAATAGCCAAAATGCGGGGCATAATTTTTGTCAGGGCTGTGGTGATTCAGCTTTGCTGTATTTGCACTGCAAATACACTAGCAAGTGCACATGGACACACACAGACACACATACAGGCACAGAAATGGCAGGAGGAAAGGAAGGAAAATTACATAATTACAAGAGTAACAGAAAACAAAACAATGGGGTTGTGATGTTTTACCTAGAGTGGTGTCTGATTCCGAGACTCTTTGCCTTAAATGATGTTTGTCATCAATGTTATCCTGTGTGGATATCTCTCTATTTTTGTTCCCTGGATTTTGTAATCCTCTTTCAGTTGGATACCTTGTTTTCTGTAGCTGCAGGGTATAATATAATAAAAGTGGTATGCATCCATCTGTAAGTTGCACTTAAGCTGATATGTGCACTGTGTGTACATATACATAATATTTTTAGATAATATATAAATGTGATACATATAGCCATATATATATATATGCATACAGAAATTAATACTTTGATGTATTTAGCATCTTCAACTAATTATACCTTGCAGTCTCATGTTAATTCCCATTTGCAACATTTGGCACTATTCCTCCTAATTCATTTATATTAATGAGGGGAGGATCCTCTGAGCAATAATCAGTTAAAAATCATGACTAGCTTTGTTAATAAATACCAGATTGGTACATGATACTGTATTGGCTTGTCCTTAATTAGGAAGCACTGGAAGGAGTACCAAGAGGGAAATACTCATAAATTTTTCTTTTAAAGTCTAACTGCTCTCTTTCTGGTATTTGCATCTTTGAAACAGAGAGAAAAATGATAACTTTGAAATTTTTTAATTTTCCTGCACTTAAAACAGCTTATATTTAATTAAGATATACACTTGACATAGAAGTTTTTCCAGTCAGGTCCATGTAAGGAAAGAAAAATCAAGAAAAACATCAGCAACATTGCTAAGTATTAGGTAATTGAAATACTTAATTTAAATATTAGAAAACTGGAAGTTTTATGAAGCATTTGGGGAGGCTGGATGGCAAAGGGAACTACTAATGAACTAGTGAAGTCTTCATTTCTAGGTGATTGATTGCAATTGCATCTAGGAAAGGCTAGAAAGTCATTCCTGTCAGCCTGTGTGCAGCAGTGGCTGTGCTATCAAAGCCAGGTCTTACCCTCAGCCGGGACTCCAGGAGGGAACGGGCACATGGTAGTGAGAACAGGCATGCAATATCTGTGGAGTCTGAATTTTCTGGAATGGTAATGGGTGAGTTTCTCATCTAGTCAATGAATTTTTCCTGAGTTTTTAATCTCAGAGTCCTTTAAAGTGGAAACTTTTTCTGGCATCACAGTGATTTTTTTCCCCTCGTGTCTTCTAAATCCTTAACATCACTGTAGGCTTGCCAGGGTGCAGTCCACTGGTGCTTGTTTATGCCAAATACCTCCAGCATATGTATGCTTATTTTATCAGTAGTCAGTATTATGAGTTATTAATACAGGAAAAGCGTAATTAGGGATGCTTATTTGAGATCTACTGAACAACAGAATGGCAGGAACTGACAGCCCTGTTCTATGCAAGGGTGAAAACTGAAGTCATCACTTCTTCTTATCAGAATCTTTTGCATGTGTTAGTACTCTGAAGCCCGAATCATGACTGTGCTGCTCTGAACTGCAGCAGCACTGACTCTGCTTCTGCCAGGACAGTGCTGCTGGAGAGAATATGGCAATATAAGTCTATTATTTGTTGGTCAGATGGGCTTGAAGGTGACCTTACTGAGAGAACTGTGCTAATATTGCTTATACACTCGTTTGATCTGAAACTCTCTTCCAGTCCACCTGTGGCATACCCTTGCAGCCTTTCTTTCCTCCACCCACTTGTTCAGGTCTGTTCCTCCAGAAGACAAGCCCCTGCACTCTGATATTCATGGGGATGGGGGCAGTGGGAGGGTTAGTTCTGGGCAGGCATTTGGCACAGTGCATACTCTGGCTAAGCACTTCTGATCTGGAAGGCAAGACATCATCCTGTAGTAGGGATGTCAGTTTGTGAAGTTGTGCCTCCTTTTTCCCCTCCAGCATTCATTTTTCCAGTCTGTTTATCTTGGAAACAGCTTGGGACAGACATTGGTTCTTACAGCGTATTCACACAGCTTCTGGCACAGTGAACTGGACCTCCCTTTGGACCTCAAAGAATTGCTGAACAACAAAAAGTCCTGACATGGCAACAAGAGGAGAAAAACCTTGGGGGCAGTGTGCGGAGAGGGGCACCATGGGAGGCACAGCGCCTTCCTGTGTGAGTCAGAAGAACAACCTGCAATGGCAAGTCCATTGAGAGGAGCAGGGTGGGGACAGTGTCTTCTGGGGTAGCTGTACTTAACTGGGATGGACCAAGCCCTTGGTTGATGGCATGGAATGGCAGGCCCTGGGCACTGCGGGAACGAGTGGAGGGCTGTGATGAGAAGGCAGAATATATACAGGGAAAGTAGAGCTGTTTTGAGAAACTGGTTTTCAGACATTTAACTGCATCAAAGTCTCTCCAAATACTTCTTAGCTCCCACTACACCTTCTCCTGCTATGTCTTTTCAACCTCCGTTGTCTTTACTCACCCTCTGTTTTCCTTTTAAGGACTTCCTGTCGCTTGAATCAATAGTTTGGAAAGGCTGCTCTGTTTAGGATCAGAGAGGCCTGAGGAAATTTTTGTTGAAAGCAAAAAAACCCCTTTTTATAGGACTGGGTTTTGTCTCCTGATCTGACCAAGTCTGATGTCCTGCTTGTCTCTTTTTCTGGTGCTGAGACACAACATCAGTTTTCTTTTAGGTTGTGAAGAAAGACTGGAAGAGAAGTGCCAAGGGATGAGGCAGAATAGAGATTGTTGGAGCTGGATAGTGCAGGGTAGTTGCTCCTCTGAGCGCTTCCCAGCCTAAGTATCTACCTGAATAATCAGTAGTGTTTATGACTAAAGAAATAAACTTCAATACAGTCCTAATTTCAAACTCTTTTTAGCAATCCCGAGCAGAAAGTCTTACTGTTTGTCAAAAAAGTGTGAGAACAAAAACAAACAACCCGGGAAATTAATTAACTTTGACTATCTTTTAATTGCTCACACAAATGATAAAATATTTCTAAAATAATAACCTCAGAACTGTTTTAAAAAATCACTTGACAGGATCCTTTTAAATTTACCGGTGACAGAATGATTGCAAATGTACATAAAACAGCTGCTTTCAGATGCAGGTAAGCTCCTATTGAAAAGAGATAAAATTCTAACTGTTTATGCCTGCGTTTGATGATAGTGCAGTTGAGTATTGTGTTATTTTATAATGTATTCAAGCACCTGTTTAGAGAAGGTGTATTCCACTATGGTCCAAAATTAAAACAACCCCATTACTTGTCGGGGTTTCATTCATAATTCTTGTATCATGCTCTGATTAGAGTATACATTGAACCTCAGATGAGCATTACCTAAGGCACATTCAGTTAAATGCACTGTATAAACTAGGCACAAACCACAAAGCTACCTTTAACTTGCACAAAACAGCAAGTGGAAATTGATTAAAATATGCATTCTACTAATATAACGGCTGGTCTCAGTATAAAAATTAATTAATGCTAATAGTACACAATCAAAACTGCTTTTAGAAATCTTCTTAGAACATTAACTAAAATGTTCATCTTTTTAATGCATTTGACTGAACCTCTGAGACTAAAAGCTTTGCTTCCTCCATGCAAATGTGAAAAAAAATCACGGCCTGAATTTTCAAGTGGTTATTTTATAGCAACCTCCCCCAGCCATTTGCTTTTGGATTTCTTGTTAACCTGAGCCTGGTCCCAGGCCATGTGTGAGGTTGTACTATTAGCTACTACAGATTAAGGTGGCAGCCCTGGGAATCGAGGCCAATAACATATGCAGATTGAGCCGCAGAGCAGAGAAGGAGATAACTAAATGAAAAAAGGGGAAAGGGTATTGTGTTTAAAGAGGCAGCGCAATAATATTCTAGGCTTTCAGCTCACAGATATCCTGAGCATAAGGAGTGAATACTTGTCAAAAAAAAAACCCCAAAACCTAAACAGTCAGCCTCCAGGGCACTCTCTTCCTCTTGGTTTGTTTGGTCGGTTTTTACATTTGGGCAAGATATTTCACTTCATTGGGCTGAATTTTCCTCAGCTGGTTTAATTTCCAAAATGTAAAAATTTAGAAAGTCAGTTCTGTGGGCGCAGTGAGGGTCTAATCCTCTGGCTCTCACAGGATCTTGCGTTGTGAAGGGTGCTTTGGTGTGGCCTCAGACTCTGAGCCTCCAAATCAGGAGCTCCCTTTGGATAGTGTCAAATCTGTCTGTATCATTGGTGCATATCTCCAAGAAAAAGCCTTTAATATAAGTTATGAGTTATTTACTAATAGAAGTGGGTTTGATACATCTTTTTTATACATATATAAATATATATATATACACATGCACACACACACTGGCATGCACATAGGCATAACTGCATTTATGTATGTAAACTTCTCTTTATTCACAGGTACTGAGTTGTTAACTTTCTTCTGTTCGTCCCCTCTCCTTCCTATTTCATCTGACTTTGCTCCATATTTTTTCAGTTTCTCAGAATCCCCCTCAAACCTCAAAATTCTGAATTTTAGGTCTGCTTTTTCCTCGTTTCCCCAGATACCTCTGCATCTTTCTATAGGTGCCTGTAACAAAAAATGTCTAAAAACATTAGACCAAAACCTAAAGAAACATCAACAGTTTATGTTGTAATATGTATTTGTCTGGACCTTATCTGCCAAGAGCCTCAACGCTCTTGTTCTCAAAATCCTGAAACCTTGACATACATGGTTTTTCACAGTTGCAGCACCCATCAGATTTTTCCCATTTATGTTTTTAGCAATGGTGGTGATGAAATTTGATGACATCACTAAAAAACACAGTCAAACAAAAAAGAGTCTTCCTTTTAATGATGCAAATATATCTCACTTTGTTGATGTATTTAGCAACCTGGGCAAACAAGAACCTTAGATTCAGTTTCCTGCTCCTATGTAAGTTGGAGAAGGTTGCTTGGACTGCTCATTTGTCAGCTTCTCATCTTCAGAGGACGGAACCACAACTTGTTTCTCCTTTGCTCCTTCTCTGTTTTGTGGAACTAGTTTTGGTTAAGTTTTACATTTCCCTGGGGAAACTTAGGGAAGTGCATCCAGAATAAACCACCTCCTGTCTTCAACACCTGATCCCTTGTGCTTGTGTACTGTGTCAGCTTCGCAGTGGCCAATTTGCTATCTTCTCTGTTTTGCTTTGGGTACATATTTCATTGCCCTTTACTTTCTTTACAGGTACAGAATATTGTCTTTGTTCTCTTCTAGGCTTACAGTGACCTGGACCATCTGAGCCACAAATATCTGTCACTGCTGTCACGGAGGTCCAAAGTCGTGCTCCTATATGGAAGGATACTCTCAAGGCAATCACTGATGCTGTCTGTTCCAGGCTTTTTTTCTCTCCTTATACATTTTAATAACCAAACCATTAACATACAGAAACATTTCATCATAAGCCAGGTGAGAGGTAGCTAGACCCTTTTTTTAAATTTGCATTTGTTCTAAATTTCAAAGAAAATGTAAAATTACAAAATCTCAACAGATGACTTAAGGAGACATTATTAATGGGAATATGAAACAATTAAAATAAAACCTGTAATGTAATTGAACAAAGTATTCATCCACCCTGCCAAATGGAGTGAGTAGTTATAGTTTTTGAGAGGACAGATGGATATGTGCTAAGCCATCTAGCTTCCTGGGTAGCTCAAGAAATCAGTAAGCTACCTAGAAAGACATGGATAACTGGACCTGTGGGTTACTCAGGGCTAAATGATCCTAAAAGGAAGACATCTTTCTTTCAACAGTATTTACAGTCACTCATTAGAGAAATTGATAATCATTAAAGAATTATCTTCAAGGAGAAAATACAATCCATGGTTACATGCTTTACAGATTCTCCCTGGGGATGATGAATTATTGGTAGTCCTGAGAAAGGCTCCTTCCTTTTCATTATTTCAGAGCAGACAGAGATGAAGTTGTAGGTGATGAACATGGCTAAAAATTGGTGAAAGCCCACTGTGACAGGGGTGAGCAGCAAGGGTGGCTGGAATCTATTTGAGAAGGGCTAAGACACTCCCTGGCTGTTCCAAATACATTAAGCAAGATTGCTAATAAGTACCTCAGTTTAAGGAAAAGCTCTCTTCTTTAACAGAAGTGCTTACCACAGCACTGGTTCAATGGAGCAAACATTTGATCAAGGGAAACCTTGTACAATGTGGATTTTATTTGAAAGTTTTCCTTGATCATAGCACAACAAATTACATAAAATCTAATATAGGAGTTGATTAACAGGGAAAATCATAGGTCCATCAAATCTAGTATATTATCTTTTAGAAATAGCTTGCAATGGATGCTTAAAGAAAGATTTTCAGGAGAAATCAAATACAGACTCTTCCCTAGTATAGTATTCCAGTTTCTGGTAATGGGATGTGCAAAGGGATTCGGAGCTGAATGGGACATCTGATGTCTCGAGAGATTTTTTTTTCATGGTTTCCAATGTTCTCTGAAACTATTTATACTAGTAGCATCCAAAACATATTCTGCAAGGACTTCTACTGTTACATCTAAAGATACTTCCCTTAGTTTGTTTTAAATCGGATATTTGATATTTCACTTTGGACAGGTAATCCAAATTACATTATTGTCTTTTTTTTTTTTTATAATTATAATATCTAGGATAAGACCTATGAGTAGTTATCTTTACTTCAGGGTTTTTCGTTTGTAAAGATTTGCATTTTATGTCACTTGCCCTTTCACTCAGCTACTCAACATCGTGTTCTTCTCATCTAAGCTCAACACTCTGAATACCAGATACCTGGACTGAGCTAGTTCTACCCTCTGACAGGCATCTAAGAGAAAGAGAATCAATCATTGGCTGGAAACACTCTTGTTTCACTCAGTGTTTTATAGCATCTCCATTAATTCATTTCTCTATAAGCCTTCTAAATCTGGGTTTCTTTTTTTGATATTTCCAACAAATTTACCCAGTAGAGAAATTAGGTGTATTGCTCTATGGTTTCCTGGGTCTCCCTCCCCACTACAAAATGCTTTAAATAATTTCTATTATATTTCTCACCTCCACTCTTTTGGTACTGAGGTCGATTTAAGCACTAGGTTACACACCACAGTGAGTAGTTTGGCAATTTCATATTTGAGTTCCTTTAGAGCTCTTGCATGATCTGGTCCTGATAATTTGTCACTGTTCATTGTATAGATTTGTTCTTAAACCTCTTCTACTGACACATCAATTTAAGACTGTTCCTTAGATTTGTCCCTCCATAAAGAGTAGTTCCAGGGTAGAAACCTCTCAAAGCTCTTCTGCAACAAACACGGATGCAAAGAACTCATTTAGCATTTCTAACATGGAGTGTTCTTCTTACACCTGCAGGCCTGGTTGACTCCCTGGCAGGATTCATGCTTCTGAAGTATTTGAAAAAAAAAAAAGAAAATAATTATGTCTTTAGTGTGCTATTCTCCAAAATTTCCTATCTCTTGCATTCGTTTTGTGTTCAGGCTGCTACAGGTTATATTCTATTCCATTTTCCTTTGTCAGAAAATATAGCACGTGGCACACCAAATAAAAGGAAGCAAACAGGTAGGATTTTGGGGAAAGGTCAAGAGCTACAGTGACAAAAATACAAGACTTATCTATTCTTAAACAATCAAGAACACCACCAAACATCATCGCTTGCCTACAGATATTGTGAAAAGAGTGAATTCTACTAGAGTGAGAATGATAGCTAATATTTTACAATTCCACTAAGGATCTTGAGGGAAAAAAAAGTTAATTTCCAATTTAAATATTTTTATCAGATTTGAGAAAAGTTGCCTAATATTTCTGATGTCCGCACTTTGGGGAAAGACCACAACAAAGGGCAGTACAATTTTTTTGTTTCATTTTAACCATGAAGTGGTTTCAGCCCAAAGAGTTATTGCAATGAGCTTCATAATAATATTAGTAGAAAAGTTTTATTGGTTGCTTCAAATATTTTCATCCAGCTTTCAGTTCAAATTTACAGTTCCATTTGTATGTTCCCCCTTTCAGTTCATTGTCATCCTAGATTTTCAAGAAGTCTTCATTAATGTCAGCATCTTTTTGTTCACCCTTTCTTTCTGTATTTTATTTGGAGAAACAGAAAATAGCTGGGTGTAAGGGTAGCTTTCTCCTCTCTTATCTGAATTCCACCAACTGGGCAAGAACATCCATAACTGGAAGGACTTCTGCTCATAATGCTGTTGTGTATTTGCTAATGCAATGACTTAAAGATTGCAGAAATAGTGCAAAAATATATGTATGTGAAATGGAGAGGATGGTTGAGGAAAAGCTAACTATGGGTTGCCTACAGATAGATCTTGTTTGCAGTCAATATTTAGGAGCAGGCTAGAAATTTGGAAGAGGAAGAGAAAACAAGAAAATGAAGTAGCTGAAAACAGATGTTTTCCAGCAGCTTTCTGCTTATGCTGCTCACAGAACTCATTGTGATTCCAGTCCAAGGACAAAGACTCAGGACGAAACAGTGAGACACACAGATAAATCTTACCCTCCTTTTCCCCACAGACAGTGAAAATTAAAAAAAATAAAAAAACCCAAGTAATATGAACCATGAACTTCTAAGAGGTGGTCCACATCATCAACACCAACTGTGGACCAATGCAGGAAGAATGCTTCTCTCCTCACCTGGAAATGTGGGTGCTTTTTGACATGGCAAAACAGACCTTTTCCAGTTTAGTGCTTGCAGCATATTTAAACAATTAAACACTAGATTTCATATCCGCAAGCATATGCTCTTGATTTTATTACTTTATTTTACTTGAGAAAGCAATAGACCTGTTGGAAAAGCAGATAAAGTATATGCAGTATATTGTTGTTATTGGCCCTATACTGTCTAAAGTTCTAGAGAACACTTTATTTTTAATTTTACTGAATATGTTTCCATATAACATGGAGCGTTGCTCATGCTGTAGTGTACAGTGTCTCAGCCCATATCCTTATAGGTCTCATAGTCTCACAGTCAGGAGTAGCAAATTTGTGGATTCTATACCATAATATTACTTGCTTTAATACTTCATCTCAGACACAGCAGACTGTTTACAAGCATCTTAACTTGGCATTCTACAGATAGCTGTTTCTCCTGCTTACAAACAAGTTACATTAATGTAATGATTCTGCAATTACATAAAAAGATTACCAGACCACTTGAAAATCCCCTACTAGCATTCTCATTTATATTAGCGTACCGTTCTCAATTAGAGTAATGTATGTCTGATGATTCACTTTACTGCAAAACTTAATTTGGATTTCTTGTTAATCCACATTGTATCAGTGTTTAACACCAAATATAAATAAATGCCACTGTTTGGTTTGGGTTTTTTTTGCCAGAAACAAAAAATAAAGTTAATTGGACTGTTTTGTAGAACAATTTTTATGTACCAAAGTTTATTATTTGATTGCTGCAAAATAGCCCACCTTCAGTAGGCACAGCACATCTGGTTGATTTTCTGAGAGGGAATAAATAAATTTCTGAGTCGATGGGTAACAGTGATGGTGACAGAGACATCAGTGGCATCCAGAGAGTGATCGTCTCACTGCAGACAAGAAAGTAAAGAACAGAAGAAAGTAAAAGCTGCCCACCTTTGCAGAAAGTTATCTTTTCAAGCTGATCATTAGCTTTCACTGAGGATAAGCTTTTCATCTGCCCTCATCTGCAAAGCCAAGTTATTATAATGGAAGCCACCAACAGGCTAAGGAGGGAAGGAATTTGAAAGTTTGGTAGAAATGTATGTTAAAAATCTGTTTAAGACAATATGAAAAACTGCTCACGTACATACAAATAGGTGAAAATTCTTTTTCAGCTTTATTTACCTGAGAATGAATTTCAGTTTGAAGAGGCCTTTATGTCGTTTCAGGCAAAGCACCTAAGATATAAGCAATTTTCAACAAGAGTACTACACATTTGTCTTTATAACAATTTGTATGTAACAGCTTTTATGCAAATGATGCTAAAGTGGCACCTTTTTTCTAAATTGGACATTTTTATGGTTATAATTTTCTTCTGTAATAACAGCAAAAAAATGGTTGTCCCAGTGGAGTTGAGCATTTCATCTCCAGTGCTGTTTTGTGAAGTTGGAATGACAAGTTTCTTTCATTTGCGCAAAGAATGACAAAAAGAAGTATTTTTGTCATTCTTGTCTGACTGGGTTGAGGCAGTTACACTTGGAAGCAGCACCAGTCCCCTGACACCAACCTTTTCTCTGCCATCAAGAATGGTATCATAAAGTCATAATAAAACTTCAAGGAACTAAAAAATATTGCGTTCTCTCTGTTTCTGCTCTTTGAAAGACATAAATCACTTTGTTAGTTTAAGTAGTTGCTGCTTTGGTGTGGTCTTTGGCATTGATTCGCACTCATTCTCCAGAGGTCTTACCGGTGACTTTTACAGACCATGGTTTTGGATTTAATTAACTATGATACGAGAGAATTTATGTATTTCATGCAAACATTCCAAGGCATTAGTATAATAAACCAAGTGACATAGGCAGGTTCTTGTTGCTTAATTGACTATGCAGTTCTGCAACAGTGATGTGAGAAGTTCTGGGTCTTTAACAACGATTAAATTCTATCCCAGCTACCAATTAATTAGTGATCTGCAACCAGGAAACTTTATGATGGATGATTTTACCCCCATAAAGTGATAAATTGGTAGACTTTAATTGAGACATACAATAAGGTTAACAAAATCTAATTGAAATCTGATACTTCATCTCATAAAGTAAAATCTCATAAAATATAATTAAATGTACTGTTTAGTAAAAAATCCACAAATGTTTATTTGAATGTGAACAGCCAATAAATGCTGAAGCCCCTTGTGCTTCTCTCTCTAAACTATGTAGGTAGTATCTATATACCTTCTATATACAAACTATAAATTCAAAGTCTATTTTTAACCAATCTTCTGATTTTTATTTCTGCTACTCAAACATTACCAGTAGTGATCCTTGGCATTCTGCACATTGGCCTAGTGTGCTGTGTTTGCTGGGACAGAGTTAATTTTCTTCACAGCAGCTAGCATGGGGCTATATTTTAGATTTGTACTGAAAACAGGGTTTATAATACCAAAATGTTTGTGTTATTGCTGAGCGCTGCCTACGCAACATCAATGTCTTTTCACAACGTCAGTGCCTTTTCTGCTCCACATCCCACTCCACCAGCGAGTGGGATGGCATGCACAAGGAGTTGGAATGGGACACAGCTGGGACAGATAACACCAACTTACCGCAAAGGGACTCTGTGCCACGTGACATGATGCTCAGCACATAAAGCTGGGGAAAGAAGAAGGAAGGAGGGGGCCGTTGGAGCGATGGTGTTTGTCTTCCCAAGCCACAGCTACGTGTAATGGAGCTCAGGTTTCCCAGTGATGGCTGAACACCTTCCTGCCCATGGGAAGTGGTGAATGAACCTCAGTCTGTCTGTATATCCAGGATTACTCCATCCCAGGTGCAGAATCTGTCACTTGCCTGTGTTAAACTTCATACAGTTGGTGACTGCCCAGTCCTCTAATTTGTCGAGGCCTCTCTGCCTTCAAGGGAGTCAACAGCTCCTCACAGTTTTGCATTATTGACTAACTAGTTTATGTACCTTTGGGTCCTGTGTCCAAGTTGTTTATGAAGAAGTTGAAGAGAATTGGCCCTGAAATGGAGCCCTGCTGAACCCCACTAGTGACCCATTGCCAGCCTGATGTCACCCCATTCACACTTGGGACATGTCATAGAGCTAACCTTTATTATTGTAGTAATGAACTGAAAGGTTAAGTTCAGCCCTTCTTTTTTTTTCAGTGTGCTTATAGCCTAGAATGATTTTCCTTAGAAATATAAAGTGTTCTCTCTCTGCTCAACAATTTCTATCTTTGAAGTTCCTGTGTTTTGCATTGTACCTTCCATTTCAGCTATACAGTATCTATACATATAATTGCTGAACTGCCAGAGGAAAGAATGACTTGAGACATCCTAGTATTTCAGCCAAGGCAAAGCTTCAAAGCAATTAAAGCCATAACTGTGTATGCAAAAGGAATTTCCTGAAAATAATGACTGGAGGAGGAGTTGATTATATTGGTAAGTATATTAGAATGTTAACACTGAATTTTGCTTCTAAATCCCCAGAATAAAACTCAGTTCAGTCATTAACATTCCTATAAATACATACTGGCAACCTGCATCCTCCTATCCCTGAAAAAGAAAAAAAAAACAGTGGATACAGCTGAGCAGGTAAAATGTTTTGTATGCTTGGGGCACTCCCACAGAAACCACATCTTTTATTTAATCATTTGGATTACTTAAATAATTTCACAGTATGCCATCTAATTTATAAATATCTGCTTATGAAGAAACACATCTGGTATTATGTAGGGGAGGGAGTGGGTTAATACATTATTTACATTTTAGAAGCAGAAATGTCTTTTTCTCGGCATAATATTAATTAATAAATACTTCGTACATTTAATAGCGCCTTTCATCCAAAGACCTCAAAGCATCTCCAGATTTTTGCAAGTGGGCAAACTGAAGCAGATAACTACTAGGCAGCACTTCCAAGGTCACTCTCTATGTTCTTGGTGGAGCTAGCAATGGATACTCTAGTGCGTTGACTAAGAATCCTGAAACCAACCCCTCTGGCCCACTGCACTGCATGAGCAAATCTATGTACACTAATGGATTATTAATGTTTTGACAATCTAATGGTTTACTTAGTTTGACATACCTTTAGGGCTTTATAATTAAGGAAATATATGTTAACATTGGTATTAAAATACTTTTTTGTCAAATATTCAGTGGAATCAAGTTAACAGATGCTTGCCTTACTGTCCCTGAAAACTAGTGAGGGAAATAGCTCATATGGGATGTGGAATAAAAGGGCTGATTTCACATAAAAAATTATTTTTTTTAACTCTTCTAAATGCAATGTTAAAAAGAGTTTGAAGCATATATTGAGCATCACTCAACAAGCAGGGCTGATAAAGAACTCAAGATTTAAAAATTATAATTTTAAATTTATTTTGAAAGTCCAAATCACCTCAGGCCTAATTGGCATCTGCACCATGGCCTCTTTGCACTTTTCTGGTAGCATAAAAGAACCTGAAAGTGTGGATATATGTTAATATACTCTTCTCTGATGGTCTAAGGAGTCTGAGAAAAAAACATTTCTTCAATGTTGCCTCCTATATTTGCTATTAATTTAACTTAATAGGAAAAGTACAGTGATACGAGTTCTTCTGATAGTGTTTTTAGTTTCATACACTATATTTACATCTGACTAAAAGACTTTTTGGTGCAACCTCTGCTAACCGGAATGATCACTGCATCATGAATAATCAAATGAGATTAGCCAACTGTGTCCAGGTCCAATTGTCCTCTTATTGTCTGCAGAAAAAGCATCCTTTGGTTTTAGATGACTTTATAGTCCACTACCATAATCCCTGATAGCCTATCACCAGAAAACCACCCAAATTCCTTCTTTTTTTTTTTTTTCTTAAAATATTAAATACTCTTTATCCATTCTTGTTTATTTGATGGCTGTCTGAAGCATGCATGACAGTTCACTATCCCTGTCATCCTGGTGTGTTTTGTGCTTCGTTAATTATGAAAATCACATGGTGATTGCAAAGCCTTCATGTGCAAATCAGAAAACATGATGCACACAGTTACACATAGCCATTTACCACACTCATCAGAAACTGCAGGATCTCAGGAAGAATGCTCACAATTCCCTTTACAACATTATTTCTCAAAAGCGTTCATTTCCTATAGCAAGGTAATGGACTGAAGGAGGTGCAGATCCTCATCTCCCTAACCTTGGTGTAAATTAGGAACAGCTCCTCTGAGATCAGTGCAGTTGCTCTGAATAAGCAATAGAGATCAGAGTCTGGCTCAGGAACTTTGCATATTCACTATTAAACTTGGAAAAGGGAACCCCTGTCTGTCTCAATTTCCCAAGTGCTATCTGTCTGTTACAAGGCACACACACATTAATTGTGTGTTTTAAAACTTTGTTTGGTTGAACTTGTCATCCTAGGCTAAAATTGTGTGACCTAACTTGTAGTAGCTTTTGCAGTGAAGGTATCATTTACTGTTGAGTATATTTTACTGTGCTGTTATAGATCTTTTCACTCAACCAGCTGTCTAACATGTTGAATAGTCTTTCATCTTGTCAAACACTTCCATTCCCCTTTCTACAGCTTTCTCAGCCAGCATGTACACACCTAATCAATCTAATGCCACTGTCTCCAGACTTTAAAACCAAAAAGCACTGCCCAAACTACTTTTTTAAAGAGACAGTCATCCTTTTCCAGTAAATTCATCATCAAGAGGACAGATAAATTGTTAAATGGGAAGAAACACATCTCTGAAACTGTTACTCTAGGTCCAGCCTCAGAGCTCGGGTTCACTCACTGAATCTGTCATTCAGTAAAGGCTGTTGGGGGCTTCCCTTCACACTGATCATGTATATGTTAATGTAATTTAATTTAATAAACATCTTACACATGGAACTGAGTTTAAATCCTCTTGCTTTTGCTTACATATACTTTTTTTTTTCCATTTTTAGACAAACAAGATTAGCCTGTCTCAATCTGTTCAATGCCATTTTTCTTTTTTTTTTTTCTTTTCCTTATACTTCATCAATGGGAACTCCATTAGTAGATTGATATTTACATCATACAGGAGGCAGATTAAAAAAAATCCATTGGCACTGCTTTCAGGTGGCCCGTGCTATGTGGTATAGTATATACCTTACATGGTATGGAGTATTCATTAGGGCTGTTTTTATTACTTTTATTTTTATTAGATATATTACCTCCTGAGACTGTATGAAGTGAACCATGTCACTGGGTGAGATTACTACTCAGTTAATAGCAGTTCTGAAATCAGTCAATTGGGAATAGGCTATGTTGCAAGAACCTCTAAAATGTGAATATATGTGGTGGGGGACAGAGTAGCTTTCCAAAGGGGAGGGTTTTTCTTCTGTTGATGGATTCTCTTGTGGAACATTTTTCAATTGCATGCTCATTTCTATATGTGCTTTTAGTTAAAACAGATAACAACAGCTGAAACAAACACTTTTATAGCCGGCAGGTACACATGAAATAGGGGCCTGAACAAACAGGTAGAGGTGGGTGCTTTGTATTTTCAGTCTGATTTTGAATTACTAAGGATGGAGGGAGGTAAAGACACTTCAACCTTTAAGCCCCTTTGACATTCACGAAGTGCTAAAAGTCAGCTGGGGTCTCTGCTCTGACAAATTTGCATCTCTTTGAATATGACGCTTGAAAAGCCAAGCCGCTAGATTAAATTTTGCCATGGAGAAAATGAGAAAGGCTTCCATCTCCCAGGTCTACTGGGAGGATCTTTATGGTTGATTTACTTTTTTTAAATAAATGTTTCTTTATGTGTTTTCTCTAGTTTGTGTCCAGCCTTCCTCTATCATGCATGCTGTAACTTCTGCCAGCTATATCAGCCCACAGTAAGTCAACCTGGGCAGAGCACAAGGTGAAAGAATATTTCAATCTAAACTGCATACCCCTTCTGTGTTTTCTGATTAAAATTTGCAAGCAAACCTTGGAATAAACTATACCTGACATGACTTCTAAAATAATTTGCACAGTTTATAAACCATGGGCTAAATCCTGCAAACCTTCCCTATGCCATTTGTATGCAGAAGGGCTCCAGGCTTGCAGGAGTGGGCCCCGCTATGTACCTGAAACCTTACTGTAGAGGACAACAGGCAGAATAATGATTATAGTCAACGTATAAAAATAATAAACTGATTGCCCATTGAATAAAATCCACTAAAGTATGAATTATCTAATGACCTGCTGCTGTGCTTCAGGCTGACTTATCCTGCATTAAGTTAAAAATGACACCACAGACTCCTGCGGACCCGCCACGGGGAGGGTGAGGGCTAGTTTGGCACTCATTTAGGTGTAGAACTGTTTCAGCTAATGACAAATAAAAAGGTGTATGTAAGGCAAATGTTTCAAAGTTTATAGAAGCTTATAATATGGACTCTGTTTATTTGCTAATTATTTATGGCAACTCCTGAATTTATAACGATGTCAGGAAAAAACTTTTCACAGATGTTGAATGTAAACATTGTTTTAATGTTCATTGACGAAATCCCAAGTACACCGCTGTTATCCTTGCATTATTAAATAAGGCTAGTGCCTGAAATCATACTGGATTTTACAATAAAATTTAATACCCCTTCCTTGTATCTACATTTGCTACTACAGGATACTCATTATTTTTGGAATTTCTAAAGCAGAATAAACATTTTTTTGTGAGCCAAGAGATGACTCCCTCAATGCTTTACTTTACTTTGTCTTTGTTTCCTCAGTGTATGTGAAACGTGTATATAATAGTATCATACTCAGAGCCAGTAGGAGATATTGTGTGTGAAGTGGTTTTTTTTCCCTCTACACAAAAATTGTTTGCAAGTTCTATGCACAGCAAAAGCTATGAAAAATCACGTATAGCTAGTTTTCCCTTTTTATTTTTATTTCCTTGCTGAGTTCTTATAATTTTCTGGCAGATCACATTACATTAGAATGAAATGTGATCTGTAGTTAGGACTTAGCAATGCATCCTGCAGCTTTAACTCAGTCACTTGGGTTCCAGTTTAGCCCAACATGTGTCTCTTGAAATAACTCAGGAGAGCAGATTGATGATATACTTAGCAGAGGAATAACAGCGTTGGAGACTGCCACTACTAAACAATTCAGTTATTAAATGTATCTAAGCATCTGAACAAAAAATCCAACTTTCTGGAAAAAAAAAAAAGGAAAATATTTAGGAACCCAACAAAGCTTCTGTTGATATTGATGGGAACAGTGAGATATACAGAGCATTTTTTAAAGGACTTAAACTGGACTTGAAAGTCCAGTTTCTGCAAACTGATCCTGGGGATCTTAACCTCAGAATCTTACTGTCATTGCAGGGTCTCATTCAGGTCTGTTTTCTTCAGATGTCACTACTGTGGCATTTTAGTTCAGACATAGACAATTCTCTCTTTAGAGAAGGCAATCCTTTCCAGTAACTAAATGTTTTGAAGCTTTTATATAACATTCACTTACGCACCCAAATGTTCTCACACCTTCCAGTGTCTATTACTTTTGCTAGTTGTGTCTTCCCCTCTCAAATCCAGCTGTTCTCGCAGCAGTCTCAGACCAGCTCCTGCCCGTGCTCACTCTTGCTCTGCACATTGAACCTGCCTATTCATTCTTGTCGTTCCCCACTTTCAAAGACTGCCCTTATATGTGACATTTTATTCCTGGTTGGAGACTGCAATCACCTCCAGGATTGTAGTGTACAAGTAGCAGTGGGACCTGCCAAATGTGTCCTTGCTGAAGGAAGAAAGGTTCATCAGTCCCCCTCAGGTTTGCAGCTCCACAGAGCAGGCATGGTTTGGGGTGCAGCAAACCCCTTGCCCAAGCCGCAGTCTGGCTATTGTGGGATGGTGACTCAATACAGCCTAGCAGAGTGAGCACAGCCTAGATATTTTTGTTCTGAATTAGGCCCCTAACTCCCAGCAAGTCCACTTCCCAGCTAGGATAATGACTTAGATGCCTTTTTCCAGAGAAAGAAAAAAGTGAGTGATCTGGGAGTCTCTGAGAAAAGCACTTCAATACCTCATTTGAGTACACCCTTATGTGATGTATTGGAGTTTCTAGGACAACTCACTTAGAAATGGATCATTACAGCAGTAAAAGACAGTTTATTATTTAACCAATTCAGGCTGAGTGGAGACTGGAGAGTATTGGCACTCCATTGATTGTAAGTAAGAGTCAAGCAATTAATGAACAGAGTTTTCAGCAACAGTCTTGAGGAGAGAGTGCAATGAGCCTGAGTAGGTGTGACTGAGGAGGTATTAACTGAATTCGGAATAAGCCTGAAGACAAGGGCAGTGAAAAGCAGGACATTCCCATAACCCATTGCCAATGTCCACACATCACAAGTATTTTTAAATGCATGTGGATTAAACCTAACCTTTTGATCTGGGTTGACAAAGTAGTTTTCAACACTTACATGCTGCTTAAACTGCTTATCACCAGTAGAACATTTTACAGAGGAAGCAAACGTCTCAAAAGCCTCCTAGGAATTTCTGTGAGTGGTCATAAGTCATACTAAGAGGGTGAAGAAATGTCTCTGATAGCCAGAGTCTGGAGGAACTACACAGATGTGCCTAGGAAAGGCCACTTTTGTGTCAATCCTAGCACAGAGCTCTGGTCAGAAATGGTCAGGCTTGGTGCTAAACTAGTAGAGTTGCACATATATAGATGTCCGGGGTGAAGTCTGGCTTGGAAACAGCTCTTCAATGCACTTTGCTTTGAGGGAATCTGGTAAATTCTAAAGCTTATGGATTTACTTGGAACATTTTCATACTTACAGCACTAGGAATCTTTATTTATTTTAATGAAACCAGAGACAATTGAAAATTCACATGATTACAGGACTTCAGCATATAGGAAATCTTCCTTTTTCCTGCAAGAATGTATTCTAAAGGGACACACACATTTAGGACACATTTCATCCACCCTCTGACAGTTATACAGCTGTCTTTCCTTATCCAAGACTCTTGTAAAGATTAATTTATTCTATACTCCCTACAGCACAGGTCAAAAAGAATAATAAAAACCCGTAAGTAAATAATTAATAAAATAATAAATTTGTAATCCAATTAAACAACAACAACAACAACAACAACAATCCCTCCAGATGCTCTCCGTGCTTTAGCTCTTAACCATGTTATATATTTTCTGCATTTGTCCTTCAGATGGCATGTTCTTCGGAGTACTGCCTTAATTTCTGATTCATTCAGCTAAGGGCACATGGTCATCGTATAGCAAAAGAACACATAATAATACACAGATTAGTGATGGGTGCAGATACACACACCATGTGCACTACTCAAATCATTACAACTCTGAAGGCACACATGGTTGCTCACACATTTAAAATCACACATGTAAACAAATGAGGATAGACACATGCACATGTAATGCTCTCCTCATAGTACCCATCTTGGGGTTATGCAAATTGATCGTGTGCAAGTGTGTGTGTGTGTGTGAGAGGTACAACAAATACCCACAATTGTAAATTAACTCTTTCCAAATAGTAAAAATCTTGCTATTAACACGACATGTTTAAATCCAAATGGGCAAGTTTATGTTCCTTTCTGCCCCTTTCTTCCTCTTTCTCACTCCCTCACTCTGCCTCTCCCTCTCTCTCTCACTTTACCTTCCCAACGGCACTATTTTATTTCAGAAGAAAACTTATGAAAATTGTTGAAACACACACTACAAAGCATTTGCTTTTTTTTCCTCTCCTTTTTTTTTATTTCAGCAGATAGCCCCCAAAAAAGGCAGGGATGTCAAAGGCTTCGAGTCCCCCTTTTGACATTCACGCAGTGCTGAGAGTCAGCCGGGGTCTCAGCTCTGACAAATTTGCATCTCTTTGAATGTGACGCTTGAAAAAAGCCGGAGCTGCTAGATTAAATTTTTTTTTTTTTTCCATCGAGAAAATGAGAAAAGCCTCTATCTCTCTGCCGAGTCTACTGGGAAGATCTTTATTCTGATTCTTGTTAGAATTGTTTATCACCCTGACAGACCAGACTCGGACGAGATAAAGGCGCTGCTCCATCACGGGGCCTGACAGTGGTAGGACATGCAGAGAAATGAAAGGAGCAGGGGAAAATATTATTAATAGATGCCGACTTGATTTGCCTCTATGGCACGTCAAGGAAGGAAGGGAGGGGGGAGCCACGGCTTGATTGCAAGCCTATGAAGTTCTGTCCAAAAAAGAAGCTATTTTTCATTAAGTGATAGAAGGGCTTTTTTCATGTTCTTTCCTGAGGAGCTGATAACTTATGCAGTTTATTCTAACCCTGCTGATTTCTGTCAGGGAAAGAAAACTCCTGAAAGATGGCTCCAGCTCGTCCTTTTCAGAGAAAAAGGCTGTCTTGTCAAAAATGGTAGCAAGGCATTAAAGCCCCGGCCTTGACTCCTGCAAGGTCTCTTGGATGTGATTGGGTGTGCATGTGTCTGTGAGCGTGAGGGGTGGAGAAGGAGGGTGTTATTATGTACCCACTATGGCCCTCTGAGGGGAAAAAATAAAAATATATATGCAGAGCAGTGCTTGCACATGTGCATGTGGACACACACACCACATACACAGAGGCTTTGTGTGTTTGAGCATAAATGCAAAAACACTTGTTTTGCTGCTTAATTACTCTGCAGTTATCAAAGATTTGTCTGCTATGAGCATGCGCTTATTTGAGGATTGGGTGTAAAGTTAGAGCAGCTTAATTCAAAATGAACGTTAAAAAGTAACCAGCTCCCTGCTACCTCCTGTATGTCAGGTCTCACACAGAAACATGACTGGCAATGTGAGCCCAAGAGCTCCTGCAGTGATGCTGACTGTACTGTGACTGTCTTTTTTTCTGGGGCAAAATTGCCTCTACATGATCATTATTTCTCTTAGATTAGATTTTTTTGGATAGGGAAAGTAGGAGTGAGCAATATTCTTTGCGTGCATCATAGCCGTGCTATTGTTATTCTTGGATCCTTCACATTTGCAGCCCTAACCATTTGGGGCGTTTGCTCCAATCACAGTGTTTCATGAACACAGTTCCTTTTTTGTAATTAACTTGTTCATTTCCTGAACGGATTGTGTTTGGTCACTATCCTAACTGAAGTTTTAATTCGGTATAAGTTAACTACTGGAGAAATGCTTGCCTTAGGGCAATAGAATAGGTCTGTTTCTGTGAACCTGCTCTAGACAGTTGCTTCCTGATGGATCCATCCTACAACATGTTGAGCATCTTGAGAGGAGCTACAAATGACGCTGAGCTCTCTCTGCATTCAGTTGAAAGTGTTTAGTAGCTCAAGGGAATTACTCAGCACTTTGACACTGGAAAGGCTAGAGAATTTTTTTCTGGAAAGCTCATGGACAGCCTCAGTGCTAGGCAGTTCACTTTCTCTTTATTCTTCAGATTTTTCTAAAGAGTTGTTCTTTCTAGTAAGACCAATAAGTGCTTTTAAAATGCCAGATCTTTTCCATTCAGGTGTCATTAAAAGAGGAATTAATGATGGAATTATTTCAATACACTTTAAGAAGACCTGTGCTATCTGTCGTGCTAACTCTACCAAGTGTCTCCTGTACAATCAGTGGCAGTCAAGTCAGTTACTGATCCATTTTCAAATTCAGGTGTAGATGATAAAGGATGACTGCTTGGGAAAGTCCAACACCAAAATTAAGGACTATACCGAGGCTTAAGTTAAGCTATTGCCCACTTTGAGGTTGAGAATGGTTTTTACCAGCTGCTGTTTCAAGGATTTTCCTTGCCTCTCCTGAACACTACACTGTAGCTTTCCTATTAAATATCCTAACCCTGCCATAGATCATCAAGCATCCTGATGTACCTGGCAGGAGGATTATGGACTGCTGTGTGCTAATGTACATGGCATAGTTATCTGTGCTGATATGAGACTGGATTTGAAAACCCAGTTGTCCAGATGTCTATTCCTTACCACATTGTGTCAGAATCCTCCTGCAAATCAGTTCATATAAGTATAAGGACATGTTAAACTACTTCTGAATGTTAGTCTAGTTACTGTGGCATAATAGCAAAGATTAAATCATAGAATCATAGAATTACTAGAATACTTTGGTTTGGAATGAACCTCAAAGGTCATCGAGGTCCAACCCTCCTGCCATGGGCAGAGACACCTTCCACTAGACCAGGCTGATCAAAACTCCGTCCAACCTGGCTTTGGGAGAGCACCATCTTTTCTCAGATCAGACTCATGGCAAATGGTGGAGATCTGCAAGCTGGGAAGGGGAATGCAGCTCTTGAGTTTTGAGAATACTACATGCAAAGACGCTGAAAATTTTCATCTCATGACCTTTCTACAATTTCTATGTTGTTTATTTACTGGTCTGATGTTTGTGAAATCCCAGGAATCTTGTGCATAACGATTAGCTCTGAATTCAGAGGTTACACAAACATTTAGAGAAATCCTATGTTGTCTCTGTATGAGGAGTCTTCCGGTAAAACATAAAGAACAATTACAATAGGTAACTTTATTTATTCATACTGAAATTTTAGGAGTGTTTTGTGAGCTCAGGATGTTGTTATGTATGGTTCTGAACAAAACAAAAGACCGTCTGCACACATCAGATGGGAGAAAAGAAATAAAACAACTACCTTTTCATAGCTCAGAATCTGAAGGCTACTGATACTGAGCAGCCCAAGATCACACAGAAAGTCTGCGAAAGAGTTGAATGTTTGAACTGAGGTCTTTAGTCCTAGTTCAGTTTCTTAACCACAGCACAGCGTTTACTCAGACCAGCTCAGTCTGTTTTGGCTGAGCCAAGCTCTCCATATCACGTTCCGCTGCAATGTAGTCACACAAAGCAATTTCGAAAGGCCCCCTTTTTTATGACTACAACTAATTTACCAAAATTCTGTGAGAAAGCATCATGATGTAGGTAGGGATTTGCCTCTTTTTTTTTAGCTGCAGTTGTTTACATTGCTCCAGTGACAAAGAGGAATATTGTTAATGAAACTTTGAGAAGAGAGGTTGAGTTATGCATCCCCGAAGTCCTCTATTTGCATAGTTTTAGAAAGTGGATATATTTGGCAGGCATTCTTTTTTTTCAGCCATGGGTTTGGCACATGCCAGAGTAGAGAGGCTGAGTGAACATCATGCAGCAATTCAAACTGAGAAAACAGATGTGGTTTTGCATTTTGTTATGTGTTGAGTCTCAGGCTACCATGAAAATATCTTTGGGTAATCAGCACACCCAAACCGCACAGTTCACATGTTGATACCTTACAGCTATGCTAGAAAAATAAATATTTTCCTTTTTTTTTTTATTTCTTCATTTAGTTGTGCTGCCCCAAATTATTTGAGTATTGTGGATAATTATAGTTGAATGTTTCAGGATTAATTTTGTTTCACATAATCATCCTTGAGTTTGGGTCCTTATATGCATTATTCCAATCTTTGGGCCTACAAACCAGCAAAGAGAGACGGTGACATCACAAGATTATTTATAACAGTTTCATATGAGCAGAGTGCAAAACTTCTATTTCTGAATGGGAGCCTATACAATGTGCAAAAACTAATGAAAATCACATAGCTAAGCAGTATTGAACACAGCAAAAAATATTTTCTTAGAAATCACTTCAAATATAGACTAAAGAACTGGTGACTGCAGCGCAAATTTAACATAAGGGATTTAAGACCTGGTCCCATATCACTGGCAGAATTCACTTGATTTAAATGCATGTCAGTTCAGGTCAATAAAAGGCAATTACTTTTTTGTATGATGATAAGTATGAAACCCTGAACAATGTCTGGAATGTGTTTATTGCTGATCTTTGTCTGAATTAGGTGGGAAAAATAGCAATTCTTGCATTGTTATACAGAATCTTGCTAGATTGTGTTAAGTGTGATGGTTTCAAGTTGTTAAAGTAGGAAGTTAGGGATATTAAATCATGATTTCTGTGTAATTATGGAAAACACACACATTTGTACTTTATGATAGCTATTGGCTTGCTAGATTTTTCACAAGATTGTGTGAAAACAGTACTACTAACTTGTTCATAGCACTAATTCTGCGACTGAAAAACCAATTGTAGATCACTTCAGGGCAACCTGCAAACAAGGCTTAAAAAGTAAGAATGAAAGTAGCTGTAAAGTTATTAGCTGGCCAAATAAAATGTGTTCATTCAGACTGACTGTCCAGTGTGGCTGCAATTGTGAGTGTTTCTTCTTTGGTTGCTACTTTAATCAATCCAATTTTTTCTCCCACAGAAAGTTTTGCATATGTAGTTCCAATTTATAGATTGTGACCCTAAAGGAATTGATTAAGATAGTATTTTTAATATCACCTGTTACTAGAAGTGAGTTAATACTTCATAAAAATTTCTCTTCAAATTTGACCTTTTTTGTCTCCTTCTCAAAGTCTGCATTCAGACTGAAGGCTTTTGTCAAAAGCTGTGCCAGAGGAAATGGTTTAGCAGATTATTTTGCCTATTTCTGATATTTGGAAAGCAAATTTCAATACATGTGCCAAATGTACTCACCCATAACAACTGGCTACTTCAGCTCCCATGAGGGCCAGGTTTAACAATGGCAGTTCAGGGAAATAAGTTTACAGGTCCATCTATTTCTGCACAGCCTATGAGGAAGCGCTTTTGGAACATCCTGAACACTGATAGGATCCCGGATAAAAGCTCATTCATATCTTCAAGAACTCCATGATTTAAATTTTGTTTCTCCCCACATATCAAGGCATGGAGAACTCATTTCCTCACTTCCAACAAGAAACGTGTTAGGGTAGCTGAAGTGGCTTCTTACCAATAACCATAATATGCAGCCTCCCACTCAAAAAATGCCATGAATAGAAGATCTGTAAAAAAAAATCCCTTAAAACAATTTTTTATTATCCAAGTAACTCAATTTCTTAAGTCATCAACTTCAAGTGAGGAAAGACTGACAATATGTGTGCTCTTCATGAGGGGAGCAAAAGAGTGGGGGAAAGCTGTCCTTTGATTTTGGTTCATATTCAGGGAACAGCCTGGGTTAATAATTTAAAGGTAGGAAGTTAATTTATGCATCCCTGAAATCCTCCTTTTGTGCAGTTTTAGAAAATGCATACATGTGACAGGATATCTCATTGTTCTCAGGATGTGTTATCGTGTATATGTGGAGTAGCTTTAGTGCGATATGAAATGCAAATTTGACTCACTTTGTTCTTGCCACTTTTATGAATATTAAAAATATGGATAAAATAATTGTGAACACTTGGAAAAGGTCTTTAGCTCCTAATTTCAGTGCTATGAAGTTTTCATATTGGTGCAGTAGAAAAAAAAATTGAAAATTTTACCAGCTTATATTGGCATGAATGTAGGAAATTTAATTGAAAATTTGCATTTGACTGCACTCTGAGTGGAACTTTATGATGGCATGAAGCCCTAATGCCAATACCACAAGTGCCTCTCAGGCCAAAACAATATAGTTCATTCATGTTAAGTCAAACAAAATGTGGTCATTCAGGTGATTTTACACCAGCACTAACCTCTTTCAGCACCAAGTTTGTAATAAAGAAGAGGTTAAAGAAGAGCTTATCCTCAACAGACAAGGCAGTTAGCCAGACATGGGGCACCACCAGTGCCACCACTCTACATCCCTCATAACACCAGTCCTGCTTGATCCTCCCTGCTAAGTGCATTGGCTGGATGAGAAGCCTTTGTGTAACAGTTTCCACTCTCACTAGCAGATTCCTGGTAGTAAGGATGGCTCTAAGGCTGCCACGATGTGCCTTGCTTAACATTGTTATGCACTACCTTTGTAAGCCATTCCTGATTGTGGATATATGCTGAGCAGTGCTCCAGAAATTGAAGCTATGTTAAATCAACAGAATAGACTTGTTTAAATTATTGTGGGAGACCAAAAGGCCAAGCCATTACTTTATGCATATGATTCTTTAATGTAAAAATAAAAAACCAGATACTTTGCTTCCCCAGCATTCATTGATGTTATACCTGTGCATTAAGTGCAGACTCCAATACTTCATATTGCAAGACAAAGAATTATGGTGTAAGTACTAGAAGAGACTATTTCTCTGGTCCTTTAATTTCATAGCACTGTAGCTGTGAAGCTGTGGACACAGGATTGTTGGTCTTATTTGTTTAGATTATTCAGATAAAACATGAGTAATAGTCACAGCTTGGGCTGAGATTCTTCTTTACTTTAACTCTTCTAAAATCTGGACCTGTTTCAGGAATTAAACATCTTTTCCTCCATGTGGCTTTTAGGCTGCAGTTATAAAGCTCTTCATCAGCACGTAGTGACTTTGCTCATTTCTTTGACAAAAGGCTGATAATCTGCACTAATGGCTTTGGCTGAGTCATATGTTTAGTTCCCAACTGACTTTGACTGGCATGCTGGGGAATATTAGCAATGTAGAAATGAAGGTTGATCATGGAAGGAGACGGACAAGCATTCTGGCTGAAATCCTGCATGTCTTTACTTCTATGAGTTCATTTCTTTCTGAGGTTAGACTGTTTTTATATATTCCCTTCTCTGCTAACAGAAATTTTCAGGTCCTAGACTGTCATTCCTCCACTTAGAAGTTCCTCTTTAGACAGGTAGCACTTTGGATTATGTCTTCTCATAGGTAAAGTTTCTCTTGAGTATGAACTTTCTCTTATCCCTAAAGAAGAAGGTGCGAAAAGTATGAAAAAAAAGAATCTTTATTTTCCTGTGGAAATCATTCACACCCAGTACCTGGAATTATAACCACTTGGCCATTTGCCCACTTCATGAGCAAGGAGGGGCCATTTCCAGCTTGGACTGGGTTCTTTATTTGTTTCAGTTTGGGAGTAGTGCTCTCTGGGGTAGTGTTGGGGTGCACTGTGTGCTGGAAGAGAGATAGGCCCTGAGGGCCAGAGAGAGAGCCTCTTTCCTGGACCCAGAGGTGACCCTGGGAGTGCATCTAGGTCACCAGGGATGGGCTGAGAGAGGATTGTGGGTTTGTGGACAGTGTTGGACCTATGAGATGTGATAATTGTAGTTTGTGGCCTTATAGGGTATTGTTTACCTCTTACCATAATAGGCAATGTCTGTGCAATACCCCAGGTGATTGGGGGACACTGTGGTGAACATCTTTCCTGTTTATATGATGTTATATCCTGTTGGGTGCTGGTATTTAGGGAATATTCACTGCGCAATAAAGGCTTTGCACTTTTTCCATCTTGTGTGCGGAGCCATGCCCTTGCGTGATTACTGCAGGGTAGTTCAGTTCTGAGCTACTCTTCTGTCTTTTATTCCATATATCAATATAAGAACACATATCCTGACACATATAGATGGTGATAAATTCTGTACAGATGAAATTGCAAATTGTATAAGCCTTTAGGTGACAAATAACAGGATAGGATTGAATAAATAGTGATTTAAGATCCGTTTACCTATAAATTCAGAAAGATAAACATTGTCCAAAACTAGGCCTAACATGTGGACTGTCCTTGAGCAAAAGGATTGGAAGTTGAGGTGTAGGTTGTACTATTGATTTAGACAACCTTAAAATAAAATTTGGCAAACCCCACCCCCCAACCTCAAATCTAAAATTAGAAAATAAATTTAAAATAAAAATTCATAATTTAAAACCTTTGAAAGCAAAGGTTTTGGCTTCCGTGGGCAAACAGAAATGCTTTACAGGGAAAAGTGACAAACATGCAAGTTAGCAAAGGTTTTGAGTTAAAAGAATCTTTCCTGTGCTAAAGTTAAAGACTTGTGCTTAAGTTCATCACTTGCATTCAACAAATATGTCCCTTCTGTTTCTCAGCAGGATCTCCATAAGCACAGGTGGGAAGACTGGTTTTGCTTTGTAGAGATAGAATGATATAAATCCTGTGTCATAACCAGGATAAATGACTATTCGTCAACCTGAATGGAGCTTATGAATTTTTGCATGACAGAGGCCTCCAAAGCATGCACATTTGATTATTCCAAAACAACAGTCAGAAAAGTCACAATGTGAAATGTTTCTTCCTGTTTGAAAGCCAGTTTCTTCCTGGAGGAAGCGTTATGTTCTTTCACATACATGAGATTCCAGCAGGTGTTTAAGCTTGACTGTCATTTATTGGCGGGTGATTTTGAAGAACAGTCACCTAATAAAGAAAGAAAACATTAAAGAATTCCCACCTGGAAATACCTACCTATCCTAATAAGATAGCTTTATATAAAGATCTGAAGCCTTTTGAGATTGATGAGGTCTGTTTACTTTCCATTTCATTCTGAGCCCCCTCTACTACATGTGTTGAATCAAAAGGCTGAGAATTTCGATATGGGAAACTGAAAAAGGAATTGATAAAATGTGAAAAGTCAGTTATTGTGCTGGATTTGAAGTCTGTCTCTCTCCCCATCTTTGCCTGGAGTTGATTAGAAAGACTGGAAGACAACTGTTCTCTTTCATTAACAAAAAAATTAAAAAAGGAAAGAAAAGCCCTCTGTACCTCTGTGGCTCCAGAAACAATCACATAGAGGTACACACAAATATAAAATATGTGTGATTTTACATATTGGTTTGCAGTGATATTGTATAGATGGAGACATAAACCTGTCAGTTTGGGTTTTATTGCCAGGAGTGCCAGATGCACTGTCCAGGAGCCCAAACACACCAGTCTGTGCCACCAGCCCAAGAGGCCATGTCAGGGCTTTCCTCTGCTCTCACAGATTTCTCATTTGATAGACTCATGTTCCCACACTGTAAGTGCCATGGCCTCCCTCTGTGAGCTTTTAGCTTTTGATAAAGATGGTATTGTGTGTAACAACATTCATGTTTCTTAAGAGTTCCCATGTCGCCTGTAAGAAACTCCTTAGGTGCTGACCCAAAACAGATGCCGTGAGCACTCTTTTTCGTACCCTTTAAACTTTTTAATGGTTTGTGTATTTTAATTTTACCAGTCACTTAGCCTTCTCATTATGTCCTGCTTCTCTCCCAGCTGCCTACAGGGGAGACATGGAGAGATAACCTTTCCCTTTCTCTCTGTCTAAATGCAACATAAAAGAAAAGCAAAAAAAAATTTACGTGCCATGGTGTGGCTGTGGACACCGCTCTGCTTTGCCAGGACCTGTGAACTCTGTTTCAAATGTTATTCACACTTGTACACAAGAGTTTTGCTCAGGCTGCCTGGCTCTGGTTTGGAAAGTGCAGTGGTCTCTGGTTCTTTGGTTGTCACCACTGAAGTGACCATGAACGAGGCTTGACAGGATGACCTGGGACCTAAGAAGGTAAATCTATAAAGATCTCAGGACAAAAATAAAGTGAAGATAGATTCATCTTCACTATAAGGCAGTTACAGAAAAGAAATCAAATTATATTGCAGAGAGACTGGAGAGCTGGGAGGCCTGTAGCCTAGATTCCTGACACTATTAAATATTATCCTACGTTTGCACAGTTTTTATCACCTCTCTGCAACATTTCTGTTCAATCATGGAAAATACAATGAAATAAAAAACACATGTTGGGATCTTAAAAAGCGTTCCTGTTTTTTTGAGACTTTCAGCTAAAAGTTGCGTAGACAACTGGCTGATAAACTTTGACATGCCACAGCTCAGTCTTTTTGAGTCACAGAGACTCCACAGGAGTTATTCTCCTGTCAGAAGAGGGTATTACACCTACTACAGAAAAGGAGAACAAAACAAAGCCTGTAGACATACTCAAATCCACCACGCCAGGAGAATTTTGCTTTGCCTCAATGACACTTTCTGAGACTGTGGGCAGCAGATTGTGTTTGGATTGTCAAGGAAACAGTCGGGCCATTATTGTTGTTGTTAAATTTTTGGTGGTTGAGGGTTTTTTCCCCCCTCCTAGTCAAAGTATTAAAAAAAAAAAGAAAAAAAAAAAGAAGTTGATTTCTTCAACAAGCAGCTGCAATGACAGATGGCTGATGAATGCACTACCAGCAGTTCCAATGGAACTCGACTCCGTGGGAGTCAGGGCACTGCGCACCTTCCAAAGGGCGCCACGGTAGTCGCTTGGGAAGGGGAGTGAGAGTCGGAATTTCTAACCATGGTGAAAATGTACTGAAGGAAGAGAACATGATGACAAGGGGTGAGAAAGGGAAGGGATTGATTGAGATCCATCCAGCTGAGTCTTTATCCCCAAGGATGAATTAAGATGAAATCGGGGCCCAGAGCCATAAAAACTTCAGGACTACTTTAAAAATAATGCCTCCTCTGCTAAAACATATCATCTTAGCCATGCACTTTACTTTGGTCTTTGTTGATCTTTCTTTCTTAGACCCCAGATGGACTCCTTCTCTCTCTGTTCTTTCTATACACCTTTTTCCTCGCTTTCCTTTTCCTTCTTTTCCCATAGATTCTCTTCCTAACTCATGACTGTGTGTGATTGTGAAGGAAACAGATAGGCTGTTGCTCTTCTCAAAGCTGCTTCCTGATGCCTGCCAGATGTCCCCCATGAGTCTTTCTTAGCACCCAGGGTCTGGCAATCCATTATGAGCCCTGCTGGGTGATCTGTGGTGCAGTGTCCTCCCTTGTAGTGCTCGGACTTGAAAAAATGATTTGCCCTGGCCAGTAATCACCTCTTTGTCCAAAGGTGCCCCATTAAAACTGATAGTCAGCAAAATTTATGACCTTGTATTGGGACTCCTGTGCCAGGTGTGAAAATTTGTTGTCCCAATGCCTTTGAGTTTTAGCACACTGTGGAGGCAGAAACATGACAAGGAAGGAACACAAGCCACACTCTCTGAAAGGAATTTGCAGACAAAAGTGAGGAGTCAGTTTCCTGCATCATGCAGAATGTCATAACCTGCATAACCCCCAACTTCTCATGGTCCCCAAGACAGTGCAGTTCCCCCTTTCTTCACCTCCCTTTGTGAAGTGAGAAGAAAAGAACTGGTGCCAGCTGGAAAAGCAGTAGGGGTTTGCAACAGGGCAGTGAGTAAAAGAGGAACAAAACTCCTCTAGCAGTAAATGTACTGTGTAAACATAAACAATAGCAACAAGCAAGACACGTATTCCAAATCTGTCTCCAGTGAGAATCAATTATGTTGTATCCGATGAATCAGGGGAGGGTGCTGGTGAGAGAGAATGGGGGCCTATTATTATTTTCAAGTCAAGTCAACCAGCCAAGTCTGCAAACAAAAGCATTTTCTGTCTTTTTCTCTCTGTCTTGTTGATGGCCTCCCCTTGTCTCTCTTCCTTGGCATATTTCCTGCAGTTCCCCCACCCAGCAGTGGTTATATACATCTGAATAACACTGCAGTTCAAACACCAAAAGAATTGTTTTCCTATGGTTTCTAAATGTCTTTTCTATTTTCTTGTATTCATAATCCTAGCATAAGCAGTGCTTATCAAGGGGTGTTCTACATCAGAAAACCCAAGCGTGAGACTATGTGTGTGTGTGTGTGTGTGCTCACATGTACATGAACACATGTGACCAAGGAGGCAAGAAAATACTGCTACAGATCATTACTGAAATAATGATAGGTACTTCTTTTACACCTGTGGTTGTAAAAAGAAAGGAGAGGTTTTATTCTTGTGTCTGCACATCACTAACTAGTACTAGCACACAGAGGTTTTTTTCTGTATCCCCAAAATCACAAAATGGGAAATGAAAAGGGGAGGAGGAGAAAGAGAGAATTGCTGGAAATTATTGTCTCTTAGGGTGTTCTCTAATAATAAGAAAGAAGCCCCACTTTGAACCCTTGATTCTTTGCCAGAGAACAAAAACCTTAAAGCATTTTGCTACCTTTAATTGTATTACTCTTCTAGTAATCAATAAAGATAAAAAAAGATCATTCTATGTACAATATGAAATCACACAGTGTCTGACTATGTGGAGATAGATTCCACTTATCTGTCTCTAGGGGTAGCTTCTCTTGTAGGAGAAAACTCAATTTTTATTTGGATTTTAAAAATGTTTCAAATTATTCAGTCAATGCTACATGCATATTAAAAGATTTATTACCAAATATTCTCATCTTGATGTACTGGATCTATGCACCCGATTCCCACTAATGTTAATGGAACTGCATCTGTAAATCCCTGCACATCAAAGGCAGACAGTACCCATAAGTATTGCAAATACATAGGTAGCTGGATAAATAGCACAAAGATTAACCACCTCTGGCATTACTGGTTTTTATTTCTTTGTGTAAACGTTGGTCTCATCTTTCTAAGGACTCAAGATGAGACATAAGAAACTAAATGCATCCGGGCCAACATCCCCCACACTTCAGCATGGGTGTTGAAGGGAGACACCTGACTGCTGAGTGGTGGCACCCACTCTAATTGAAGAGGAGAGGGAGAAAGGTGCCTCCACAGGGTGACTCAGATTTTAGGTGGGCTGAGTCATCCCCACAGGTGCCTGTTTCTCTCCACTGACTGTTAACTGGGGGTGTATAAAGAGATGGTAATTTGAGCGCCTGAAGGGAGATAGGTTACCTCAGGCCTTAAAGTATTAAGCCCTCATTCCTGTCCTCTGGTATGGGGTGATGTGAATACTCCTGCTGAGGAAATAGGCTGCTCACTCCATGCTGGGGTGCCTATTAGCCCTTCATGTTAAAGGCATGAAGAGAAATGAAGAAAGGGCAACCATCCCATCTCTCTCATTCACACCAATATTAAAAAACCCACACTCGTATATCAAAGCCAAGATTTTCAAACATGGATTCCTAGAGTTTAAACCTTAAATCCCTAGATGGAATTCATATAAAACAGCTTCGATTTCACTGCTCCAGTACTTGATTTTGCGTTAATTATCTAACCTTAGGCATCCATGCTTTGTAACTTTTGGATCATGTTTTAAAATTAAAAGAAAACTAGTGTATTGTTATTATTAATGATATTATTAATAGCTTTACTAATTTCATTGTCAACATATATACCAATATAAGCTGTAATTAAAGTAAATTAAGTATACTCACAACAAAGTTATATACAACTTCACATACCATGTTGGAATTCAAAGTAAACAAATGCATGTTTTAAAGTGAAAAAAAGGATGAGGTACAAAAAGTAATAACCATGGGGCCAATAACTATATTAATTGTCAGAAGAGAATACAGCTGCAATAAAATCACAAGGAGTGTGTACAGTGAAAGATGAGTGGGATGATTAGAGCACAGGGATAATAATAAATGTTAATTAATAATACCTTTCTGAAACTTCCATTTCTTATCCCTAGATTCACAAGTGCCTTACAAAGGAAGCATCATTAGCCCCATTAAGCAGAGGAAGGAGGAAGAGGCATAGAGTAATGAAGTACAGTGGCCAGCATCACCCAAGGGTACGGCTGCACAAACAAGTTACAGCAAGTTAAATTAGAGGATATATTAACGGAGTCAGATGCTCTGCTCTAACTTCCTATTTGTCTGCTCTTGGCCTGCAGAAAATGAAACCCATCTTACCTCAGGTCTAATGAAAAGACTAAGCCTCTTCTCCGGCTGCAGGAGGGAAAAAGTGAGTACCTGATACCGTGAAACCACATTGGCTAACTTGCTCTAACGCCACCTCCGTTAGAAACCTGGCTAGTCTGCGAGATGGCAGCGATAATTTTGTGAGGTTCTGCTAACATTGGGATGAGTGTGGTATATAAATGGAAAGGGCTGACGGGAAAGGAGGGTTCCGGGGGTGAGATACATCGTGTAGTTCTGCACAGAAAAGTCAAAATCTGTTGCAGATCTGCGATGTGACAGTAGGGTTCCAGGAAAAGCAGGTGGTGTGGGAACGCAGCTCCCCATTAGGGCAGGGCTCAGAGAGAAGGGGATCAGTCATAGCCAGAGCCTTTATTACTTAAGGCTTTAAAATCTGAAAGGGCCAACTTAAAATCAACCTGCCACTTCGGAGGCTGGCAGCGTGGAGAATGCAGCGTGGAGAATGCAGTGTGGTGTAATGTGTTCCTGCCAGCTCACAGGGCTGAGCACACGTGCTGCCGTGCTCGGAGCAAGCAGTGCTGAGCAGCCTGGCTCTAAGCTCCGCTAAGAGGGTATTACAATAATTGAGCTTGCTGGGAACAAGGTCTGCTCTGCTATATTTGTGATAGGCATGGGATAAACTGAGCACGCAGCCGGTGCCTGTAGCAGAACTGGAGGAGGGGGGAAAGAACCTCTTTGACACCAGGGCTGAAAACCTGGCTTCAACTTAAGCAATGGCAAAACTCCCTTAACTTCAGCTTGAGCCTGTGTTTTCCGGGTCCTTTTCACAGAGCACAGAGGCCTAACACAGTGCCAGCACACACCCAGCCCATGACCTCTGAAACACAATTCTTCAAAGTGCAGGGCAACATAACAGAAATAATTCCAACTAGTGCCATCACCCTACACAGGCTTTTACCAACTCAGAGAAGAAATGTCTCCAGCTGCAGAGCATCCCTCTCCTCTTCTATGGCTGAAATAAAAATCAGGATAATGATGGCATAGGATTCTATATAAATTTTATTAAGATATTCAGTCTTTGTTTTATTGTTCATCTGTTTTGATCTGTCCCAACTTACTGCCTTTCTCACATTGTAAAATCTGGGAGAAGATCTGGCACAGACTGCATTTTCCCACATGCATTTTCCAGTGGCTCATTCTCATTTTGAAAACCCTCTTCATCTGAAATCCCAAATCCTTTGTCCCAATCACAACTAATAACATGAAGTTTGAGTTATTGAAATCTTCACTTTTTAGTGCTCTCCTATGAGTCTCACATTCTTCCATGTTCCAAATCAGGCAAATGCCTTAACTTTCATTTGACTGCAGAAACTGCACGAGCACTGTCTCTTCTGGCCCATTTGCTATCCCTGATCCTCCTGACTTTGCTTCTGTTGTTTTCTGTTGGGGGCTTGATGCAGTAAGTTCATTTAGGAAAATCCAAAGGGTTTTGGCTGCTCTGAGGAAAAGGGTTCAAGGGTTATTCCAGGGCAACACTATCTTGAAGGAGCTGGGTAAGCAGTTCCTCCCCACTAACAGCACAATGGCCTCCTGGATTTTCTCTTACAGTGGGGCCTCTGAATGGTCAGTGTGAGGGCCAGGCACTTCCAGATCCTGGTGAGAGTGTTGGAGACCTGCTATGCTCTTTGCCAGTGCCCACTGTGCTCCTGAGAAGCCCTGGCAGGGTTCTCAGCTAACAGATTAGCATTAGGTCATGAAATGAGGAACCCATATATCTCTTGTGGCTTAAAGTAGGCACTCATGGGCTTTGGTCTTGCTAAGCTTAGGTGGTAGTGAGCTAGGGATTTGAAGATCAAAAGTTGAGCAAAAGACAGATTTAAGTATGCAAGTCTTCTTTGGATTGAGCCCTTTGTCTAACCTTTTTGGCTAACATCATTTACTGCTCAAGAAAAGGCATCCTGAAATTCTGTGGTCTGCCTTGTCAGCCACAAATTAGTGATGGTAAATGCATGAAAAGAAATTATCCATTAATGAGTATATTATGTAAAGAATCTTGTGTGTATATGTGTGTTTGTGCACCTTGAGCAAAGTGAATGCTTTTTGCACAAATAGAAAAGCATTTTTTAAAAACGAATGTATGATACTCTGTGAAGTCTACAGTCATAACAGGAAATCATGCATTTTCTGCAGAAAGATTTTATTTAAAAAAGCAGAGTGCATCTCATTGACCTACATTCAGCTTCCCCAGCATACACTGTACCTGCAGAACTTTTCTGCAGAGATACACTGTAGATATAGATCAAAGGGAAATGCTGGTGTCAGAATTGTCTAAATGTCCCTTTTTGGGCCTGAAATCCTAGATCATTGCCGTGCATTTGCACTGACTTTGTAACTTTAATCAACCTGTAAACTGTTCCTTGGACTGCTGTCTTTAAAAGCCAGGTAGGCTGTTCCTGGGGATAATGAATGTCTGTGTCTATAGAGCAGACAAATGAAGGTCTCTGTTGCCTCAGAATGAAAATACCTATATTCAAAGAGCTATCTAGATACATTGCAGTATATAAAAGTAGCAAGATAAAGTTAGCATCTGTGTTAAAAGAACTACAATCCAAACAAAGCTAGATCCATCCTGTTCAACATATACCCTAATTGCTTTGCAGAACATTTGGTCCCCTCTTTAAAAAAGGCCGTGGGGGTGCTAAACATCGCCTATCAGGGTGCTGAGTTTTATTACATGCACATCTGCCTATTCTGACTTAGCCTGAGACCTGCCAGCTCATTTCTCACACACCCACTGTAGTGGGCCTGGATTCACAAATGTGTCTGTGGGTGTATGGGGAGCTGTAGAGTAAGAGAAGGGAACTGCAGGGGTTAACACTGGCCACTGCCATGCTGAGCTTTTGGGCACCATTCTGCCTGGAAAGGGTAACACAGGGGCACGGTCCAGCTCTCTTACGCGGTGCCTAGCTGGGTGTTTCAGAAATGAAGTTGACCAAGGAAAAATGCAAAGAGAGGAAGGACCCTTTAGAAAATAGGAAGCATCTACAGACTCGCTTGGTGTCTCTCTCCCTGTTGTGCAATCAAGTAGTTGTAGACCGTAGCTTTTATTTTTGTTTGTAGTGCAAACACTGCATAAATAGATTTTCTCTGTAAGATTGTCTTTTACTACTAGACAAATTCAATAATTTGGACAGTGGTGATGTTTTCAATTATTATATACTAAAACTACTAAAAAAACAAGACAGCCACATAAAATTTCTATTAATAAAAAGTGTTCACTGAGATGGAATGTATTGTCCTATAGTCTCTGTTTTCAATGTTGTGGGTTTGTTTGTTTATATTTGTTTGGTTTTGGGTTTGATTTGATGGGATTTTTTGGTTGTTTTTTTTTGTTTTGTTTTTTTTTTTAATTTATTTTCAAAAAATTAGAATGGTGGATGAAGAAAGTAATTACAAAATATCTTCCTACTCCAAAAGTTAATAATTCAGCCTTTATAGAAAATTGTTTAAACATGGAATATTTAGGGGAAATGTATGTGACATAAAAGTATAATTGTGAAATGACTCTGTATCACAAAACATTACCATTTCCAATGAGCTGTACTTGATACCAAATCTGCACAACTGTGAGCCTCTGGAGTGAAAAAATGAATTGCTCTGAAAGTATCTTGTAGCTTAATATTAGAACAAATTCTGTTGCTTCAGTGTTGTGTCCCTCTCCTTCCATTCTCATATGCTTAGACAATTTCCAAGGTCTTTCATTAAACCTCAACCCCTCCCCCGATTCATAATATCTTTATTTTTTGTGATACTTGTGTATTAAATGTTTAAGTAAAATGGCACTGATAGATCTCTTTCTACATTGGGTTGAAATTTCTCCTCCTTGCTCCTAAATAGCTGTTCAAGACATCTGAATTTCTCCTGTCTTCCTGATGTCTAGTTACAAGACAGATTTTAATCTCATGAATTCAGCTTTCATTGAACCTAATCATCAGCCTCTTTCTTGAAGACAGATAGCAAACTTCTGGAACATGATACTTTTCATGAGATGTCCTTGGGTCACACTGGCTGGAGACCATAACAGCTTCACACTCTTATGACCTTTACACAACCACTTGCTGTTAGTTACCTGAAATGAAGACTAGATCATAGGAACTGTGCTACCTCAACCAGTGGTAAACCGACTCACTTGTTGGACATCCACGTTATTAGTGCATCATATAGGAATGGCACAAACACATCCAGGTGACCCGAGGAACCTGAATTTACTTTGGTGAGCATAAAGAAAATGCTCCATCATTGGATAACTCCGTATACTTGGTTTGTACTGAATAAGCCTAAAATCAGGCACTGAAAATTTGTTTTATGTTAAAAAGGGAGTGGGAAGGACAGAGTTCCAGAAAATAGGTGAGTGGGAGGAGAATATAAGTACTAACAGGTTTTTTTTGGGGAAGTAGTTAAGGAAGAAAAACTGGGTAAGAGAACTAGGGAAGGATTTTTCAGAGTCAAGTCAGGAAGGGAATATTGTATCCTGAAAAAGACCCAAAGAGAACACATTTATTAACTTGTATGACCATCCTCAAGCATTAGAAAACATGACAATGGGAAATCAGACTGTGTGGAATTAGAGACTGCTTTAAAAGTTATTCAGACCACATTAATATCAAAATGCTTCAACTAGAGTCTTATCTAGGAAGGGGTTTGAGGCTGTAGAGGTCAGACCTCCACTATGAATCTGATAAATTGTCGTCTCTTGTCCACAGATTGTGTTGCAGTAACTTGCAGTTATTTTATCATCATATGCTTTAAAAATCTTGCTTTAGACCACTGACTAATTAAAGGAAAATGGCCTTTCCAAAGATGGTTGAAGGCAAAAGTGATTTAAAGGGAACATGGATGTCATAGAGAAGAAGAATTTGGCTGCCAGGAGTCAAATTATCTTGTTTTGGTGCATTTTGCAAGGGATAAATTTTGAGAATTAGAGCACTGTCAATACGTGCTATAAAACTGCATGTCCTTTAAGAGGATAATGCTCCACTAAACCTTTTGCCACAAATTACTCTATACAATTGGACCTAAGATCACAAAGAGCGCACATTTACAAGATAAATTGAAAATTAATGAACAAATAATATAGTAATTACCAAATCTTTATTATTTGAAGAATATACACACTATGGGGTCTATTTCTTCCTCAATGAGCATGTGTAACCCCCATTAATTTTAATGGGAGTTAAGCATGCACATCAAAGGAAGAATTAACTCATGATTTTAAAACTGACTACTAAGATTAAGACCTGCACTTTTGGCTTTGAGTTGAAACTGTGGCATATCTTTTGATATTTATCTCTTTTTAATTGTGTATTTGTAGCTGAACCAATTTGCAAATCATTGTTATCCCTATCAGTACAAGGCAAAGATAAATTGCATTATATATCCTACTTCTTGGACTCCTTGATGTTCTTTTCTGATTAAATTGAACTGTACCAGCAGTATCATAATTAATAATCTATGCTGATCAAGTTGGCAGTGCTAAGGCTGTTCGGTATCTGATGGCAATGAAAAATTGTTGAAGCAAGGTGTGTCATTTGTTGTTTTTTTCACTAATGTGAAAAATTTACAATTAATAATACTGAGTCATGGAGATTTTCAGATAATGTGAACCCTGCGCCCTGAACCCTGGACGATGTAAAAAACATCCAGTTTAAAAAGACTTCTGAGGCGATTCATGAACTATGATGTTAAGCTTATGTAAAAAGGATTTTACTCCTTAGAAAGAGATTATAAGATGCTCAGATGGAAACTTTCAGTCCCAAATGAATTGGTACCAGTTGTTCTTTCTACCTCTCATCTCAGGGAAGGGATATTTTCTTGTGCCCTTCTATGGTTGTCCATTAATTAATATTAGTGAAATGGCTTCTGCAATTGTGCATAGTCTTTTTTATATCAATCAAGGTATTGTTCCCCATCTTAAAGCAGGAATTAAAAATATTTTTAAAGTGTAAACCAATATGGATTAAGTGTATACAGATAAAGAACTTGTAATTTATTTTTAAAAAATAAAAAGTCAAAGTATTTGCTTTTTCAAATGAATTATCCAGTTCTTTTTTTTGCACTGAAAAACAGCACTATATAAGAGTGAAAAGCTCAGAAACATGACTAACATGAAGGTGACCATTGTCATCTTAATGTTAGAGTTGAAGAAACTGCAAAAAATAAATAACAAAAGAAGGGGAAAATTTAAAATTTTAAAATCCTTTGCCTTTTATGTGGGCAGTATTTCTTGTTACATTTAGAAAACTTACCCTAGTAGAAGATTGCAATATACATGTTTCATATTCTGTCTCTCCTTATGCTATTACAAAGTAGAATAATTTTCCATTTGTTTGGCTGTGTGAATGTACAACCGAAGGAGTGCACTCACAAAAATATTTATCCACAAAGGTATGGCTGTTGAATAGCCCTTTTAAATGTCTGTTTATTCTGTTCATCTGATCATTTAATTTTAAATGTTTCAAACTGTTGCAGCTTGTAGCTGCCATTCTCACTGTCTCAGTTTAGTCCCATTTCAAGCTAGAGAGCGAAATTAGGGGAAGGAAGCCCTAGGTCTCAGTAGTGGAAATCAGTCAAAATAATTTGAATCCTATAAACTTTATTTTCTCAACAGTAACTAATTATAGAAGGTTCCTCCACATTTCTGCGCAGACTGTAAGATACCACAATGGACAATATTTGCAAAACCTTGAAACTGAAATGGGGCGCTCAGTATCATTAGTCAGTTATTATAATGCTAAGCAAGGTCTTGCTGTCCTCTCATTACTGAAGTTACATTTGAGAAAAGGGAGCTTCACTGTTCTGCTACATCTGTGAATCAGAGGATGAGAACTTAGAATCTGATCAAAAAGAGTGTTCTGAGTGACATCTGTAGCAACTTTTGAATAGTGAGTAATGTGAAGAAGGTTCAGGAAGGAGACTATTTTCTTGAGAGAAAAAATAATTATGAACTATCAAAATGAGGGTTAGATGAAACGACTTGAAGAAAATGATCATAAAAGGGTATCTAGAGAAACTGAAGTATATTAATAATTTTGAAACAGGTGGTTGAAGATGTATGGTAGTTGTGCTTGTATATTCAGTCAAGGTAAAGTTTCAGAAGGGAAACACTAAGCCTGTGGAGGGTCACTCAGCTAATTAAGGGGATGGAGCTGATAATGAATGAAGAGATGCTAATTGAGCTTTTTTGTTAAACTTTCAGAAGAAAAGGCTAAAGAGGGAATCCAGCTAGAGCACACATGCAGCTCAGATGCAGCTAAAGGGAAGACAGAGAAAACAAAGTGAATTTTTTCTCAGAGACTTACAGCAAAAGGATGAGAGACTTAAAAGTAAGGGAAAACTCAACTGAATATAAAGAAAAGTTTTCACAAGAAAAGTGGTTAAACACTGGGACTGTATCTAAGAGAGGCTATCTATACAGCTTTCCACTTATTAAATAAATTTATATGTCCACAAAAATTTTCAAGATGAAGAAAAAAATTTTTTTTTAATATTCACAAAGAAGCTTGTGAATTAACATCCAACTTTGTGCACTGGTGAAGCCATACATTGTAAGTGCAGTAAGTGCGCTGGTGAAGACATTACCCATGAAATCTATGATCTTTAGAATACAGAAAGTTATATATAAAAGCAAGAAAATATAACTTAGAAAGACCTCTTCAAAAATACAATCTTTTACTTGATTGACTTCTACATGATTGCTTATGCAAAATTAACAATCATTAATATTACTTTTCAATGGAGATGAGAGTAGTATTAAAGTTATTTTTTTCACCTAAATGTGGTTAGTATTTAGTAAGAATAGCTTTAAAATCTTAGAGATTGTGAAAGAAAAATAGTGTGTTGTGTTGGAAAGCAGAAGTGATTCTTTGCTATGTTTTTTATTGGCTTACGATTCAAACAACCACTTGCTGAGAACAGTATCCAGTGCCTGGTATTTTTTATTTCGAGATCTGGACAAATTAATACCCATATAGAATATTTGCTTCCAAAAATACTTAGGATCATTTTGTAATATTTATGGTTCTGACTGCTTCTGAGTTTGAAAGGATGGATTGCATTTTTTATGGTAAAAAGAGCCCCAAAATTCACTTGAATGTCCAAACTGGGTGCCTCTGGTCTTTAGATAATGACCTGAGTTTCTGAAGAAAAGCCATCAAGGCTTCAAAACATCAATCCTAAGAATTTGCCCATCAAACGACTTGATTTAGTGCTACTGTAATCATTTGGCTCTTTGCCATTGTCTTCATTAGGCTCGCTATCGTGACCGGAAAGGTTTTTACCATCAGCAGGAAAAAAAAGATACTTAGGAAACCCTCAACTTTTTTCATCTGTGCTGTGTTTTTTTTTACAGCACCAGCTTTCTCTTTTTCCAAGCAGTTTGCATTTTGGAGTCTGACACAGCAAGTGTGCCATAGCAAGAGTACACTACACAAATATCACAGAAAGCACAGGGAGAAAAGCTTTATATAAACTTCCCCTGCTTGTCTGAGCCAGACAGTTCTTTATTAATGATACTGTCAAAGTTTGTATTGTGCTCACATTGGAAGGGGAAGCTTCATCCTCACAAAACCAATAAAAGTTGATTACATACATATGAAATCTATGGATTAGGGGCAGGATTCTTGGATCCTTTACAAAGGAAGTGTCATGTTTCATCTTCTGTAGGGGAATGTATGGGAATGCGTATGTGAAGCCACAGAACTCCATATAGTTCCTTTCAGTAAAATCATACAAACAGAACCAAATTTTCTTTAAAGCACAACTATAGGTTTATAATTACAAGGGGGGAAAAATATCCCTTTTTTTTCCTTCTCATCTTCAGTGCCACCTGAAGGCTGTCAAGAGAAATTAATGATTTTGATCAAGGGACAAAACATGGTAGATATTCCTAGTTAATAATAATACACCAATAAATTACGTTAGTCAGAGCAATTTGAAATGGCATTTTGGGAAGAGAGAGATGATGCCAGACCTGTGACTGAGGGGCCAAATATTCTAATGGGATCAGTTAGCCATCAAAATAAAAAGTCAGATTTTCAAAGGCAAATATGCTCGATTTTGTAGAAAACACAGGAAATGTGATTCATGGTAGCATAGATATAAGAAACAATATTATTTTCTTTTGAAATATGTGGTTCAGTTGAAATATAAAGCTTTGTGAAAGAAGATGAATATACAAGCATGTGGAGTTGCATGAAAATAAAAGCGTGGAAATCCCAATAAATCACAGTGTTCTCAAACCAAAGCATTTCTGTTCTTTAATTTCAAAGTGGCATTTCAGAAAATATTTTTTATTTTTTCTGTCACAATCTATCACATAACTATAATGTAAAAATATCAAAATTAAGTTATTTGACCAAGCTGACATAATTCGTCATTCTCAGAGTTCTTGAAGTCTGCAAGATTTTGCAGTTTGAATGATATCCAGATTTTCAGAATCTTTCCCAAGAAAGAAATTCCATTCATTTTATATTTGAAATTCTCTACTTAAACCATTTCTGGTTGACTAAAAAGATGCAGAGCCTTTTGAACTTATTCAAATGTTCTGTTCCAGAATATGCTTCCTAAGTAGACATCCTTGGCAAATACATTTTTATTACTATAGTAGCTCAGATAATCTCTGTGACATAACATTTTCCCATGTGTTCTCATCACCTTCATCCAACTCCTTTTTTAAAATGAAGCTAACTCCAAAGGTAGCTGATGAACCCCAGTGAAACAAGAGGGGAGCACCACAGAGTAGGTTTAAGACACAAAGTCAAAAAAAATAGCCTTTCATAATGATAGGACAGGATTTGGCATAGGCAATATGTAATCACCAAAGCCATAATGTGAATCAGACTCTAGAGGTTAAAGGAAAACACCTGACATTATGAAATGTGTGATGAAATATTCTTCACATAATCATGTATTTCAGAAAGACAGTCAGCTTGATTGTTACATTACCTAAATTGGAGATAAAAGATGAAATATATATAGTGGTGTGGTAAATTACCGTAGGGCCACCTTACCTTAATTGAATCTAATGGTATGGGAATTTCCCTGCGTTAACTGGATGGGGAAGAGCACCTGGTCTTTAAGCAGTCAGACCATTGGATTGATGGCACACTGCGTGCAGGAAGAGGACAAAGCCTCTTTTGTCCCTGAAGTTGTGGGCTTCTTCATCGGTTACTGGAAATGAAGTGACACATGTTCAGCAGTTCCAGTCTATCTCCAAGACCTGCAGCACTCCCATCTAGGATGCTCTAACCCATTCAAGATATTTAGACTTTTTTACAGTGATTGTCCATATTTTCTTCCTTTCTTTATTTTCTCATGTGAAATGTATGGAAATGACTCCAGTATCAAGACTGGAAAGCCATGGGCAATACCCAGGCTTTTAATACTGCAGAGGGACAGTTCTTGGGCACTTTTACACTGTATAATTGTAAGCTGCATATGCTACCCTAAACCTCCACAGCTTACAATTAAGTATTCTATCTTAGTACTATACAAATAAATATAAATTTTGTGTGGATCTAAGTTCTCAAATGCAGAACCAAGTTATATGTCTAGGTGCTCAAAGTGACATTTGGCCGTGTGAAGGAGTTTTGCACCAATCTGGAAGCTCGTTGTGAAGCAACAAGTCTGTTCTTCTCCTGGGGGAATGAAAATGATCACATAGAGACATACACATCCTTGTTTGAAAAATCAACTCTGAGAAACTTTAATCTGTTTTTTCTAGAAATTTGGTAATACTAGGTTGCATCTAGTCAGTTATTTATAGCAAATGGCCTTTCCTTGGAATACTTTTTTTTCATACTGTTTTTAAAGGATTTTTCCCTTTCTTGAAAAGGTATCGTTCTGAAGTTCAGACCATCAAAGCAAAAAGTTCAAACATCACTATGAAATATGTTTGATGATAAAATATTAAACATTCAGTAATAAAGGCACAGAAATGATTATATAACTCTTTGGGTTAAACACGACCCACTTAAACAAATAGCTGGAACTGAAAAAGACAGTCTGTAAAATCAGTATATTTATTCCCAGTGCTCTGAATGACATATGTTTAAATTGATCTCACAATCAACTCATATCTGCTTCAGCATAGTCATCTGATACCTATTTAAATGAATCTCATCTAAGAGGTGCAAGATCACTCCTGGGTGACAATTCCATGGCACAGTGGGATGTATGCTAATACAGCTGAACTCAGGGACAAATTCTTGCTGATCCTGATTTAAGTGGGAATAGAAATTTGTTGTCTCCCTAAAACGAGAAAGATCAAACTTTGAAAGAGGAAGCAATCTGTTGAGATCTGCATCCTCCTTGATTTCAAATAAAATCTTTGGTTTTCAGGATCCCTTTTAAATAAGATCTGACATTAGACTAGGGGAGTATGTGGACAATAATCCCAAGTAATTTTTTCAAGGGAGAAAGAATGAGGAAAAGAGATAAAAAATGGGGGAGCAGAGGGAATTGTGACTTAATTGGATATTTAAAATATAATTAAAATACATTAAGAGATGATAAAATAATTCCGTATATGTAAATATAAAGTATCAAGCAAGCTGTATATATTGGCTGTGTTTCAAGTGCACATTCCTGTTCATTAATGTGCATAAGCTTCTGCTTAAGTGCTGTTTCTTAGAGGGAATCGTCTTAAGTTCTTATTTAAGTGTTCTCTTGAAACAGGGCCAACATACAACTCAGTGCCATTTTCACTCAGACACTCTGCCTTTGCTCACTACAGTCACCTATTCCATCTTGACTCCAGTACAACAAAGTTTTCCAGGTAGAAACCATGGCTCTACATTTATTAATAGAGTACAGTTTTGCCAGCTCTAAGTCCTGAATGGGGTTTTTTGGATTTTCTGGTGTTTCTTAGCTGAGCTGTTAATAGTGGTAATACAAATAACAGTTAATAAATCAATCTGTCTCTTCCAGGAATTTTGCTAGGAGGCATTAACCCCTTCTCACCATCTCCCAGGCCACACCCCTGCACTCTTTACAATGAGTGCAGCATATTTTTTATTTCTTCAACTGGCATTTGCAATCTGTCCTGACATAATTTACACATTTACACATTTTACAGAGCAAAGCACAGTCATGCAATTTAATTCCAAAAAACATAAGCATAGGAGACTCGGCACACTCGATTAGCAAAGCATATGATCGAGTTTTGCCAGTATGATATCAAAGGCACACGTTTGATTTGAATTTGTGTCAAAATGTACCTGCTGCTCTTCATTTCAAAACAGACATGTGCTGATGTGTTAGCCCATATTCACACACAGGGGGCTTTTATGTGCTGCAAACTGCACGTGTAGACCAGTGTCCTTTACAAATGCACTTTCTTTCCCTTCCTTTTCTCTTATCTTAGGGCAGCTGATCTTCAGATCTTTAGGGAGAGGAAAGGCCTGTCACCACCTGAGAGACAGAGCAAGGGAAAGCAAGAAATCACTATTCAACCTAATGAAATAAAGTTCTGACCCAGATAAAGTCATCTGGGTTCTTCCACTGATCATTGCCCTATTGAGCCACCATTCCAGTTCTATTATTTCTTTTAAATAGGAATTTAATGCTCATGAATGGAAGGTGAATGCTTGAAAATGAAAGGTGATCAGTGCAGTAAAAGACAAATCAATACAGAACCAAAGTGCTCTACTTATCCACAGGGCAAACTAAAGTGAAAGGAAATGTCTTCGAGACCCTCTTAAGCAGTTGTACTAATAGAAATGATGATTAAATTTCCATACTATTACACTTGGACGTAAAAAAAACCAGTGATTAAACACTTACTAGAAAAGGAATTGGCAGCTACCTAGATGGTGGGCATTTTGTTGTTCACTTTCCTTTAGCTTCATTTAAAAGAAATTTATTTGATTGAGTTTTGTGAATTTTTGATTAATAAAGATTGATGGCTGCAAAGGGCTATCTTAGAAGGACCAGAACAAAATTTCTCCTACAACTTGTTTAAAGTTCATTTTCTAGGAATGCAGGGAATTACATGCTTTGCTTGGGTTCTGGTTCACATAATTATAAGTTAGTATATTTGGAATAATAGCTGGAAAGTTAATTTGTTCAGCAGGTGTGAAATGGGCTTTTTTTTACCTCTAATATTGGAGGCTGCAAATAACATGATAGCAAGATAAGAGCTCATGTTCACAGGTAAAATATCTTTCAGTCTCATGGAAACTGCAAAAAATGAAAATGGAATTTGGGCCAGGAACTTTCTGTGCTAATCTGAGACTGACATTTGGGGGTGTTGGTGTCAAGAGATTTTGGTTTTGGGTCATTCTCAGCAGTAGATGAAACAATAAAGGATTCACTTTCTTTGATCCCCCAGCAAACCCTGATTGGCTGGAAGCAGGGAGAGACAGTTAACTTCACAAAGTCAATAAATGTGGCCATCTGGGAGAATGCAAATTTAGACAAATGTGATATATGTGGGATGACACTTTTTCCTTAGAACATGCCACACCATAAAAGCATTAAAAATACATTCGTATGACCCAGAGCATTTGATTAAAGCCTTTAATATGCAATAAATTCAGCCCCAAGCAAAGTAAAAGGGACAACATGTACAAATTCCAGACTCAGATTCATTCAGGTTCAGTTTTCTGCCTCCTCAGCCTCTTCTCTTCAGGCATCTCTGTCTGTGTTTCTTTTCAACTAATTTGAGAGGAATCTGTGTAAAAAACTGTAATTCGTTGTGCTGGAACTCCTTTATGTGGAAAACTGTTTTTCCTCTTTCAGCTCTTTACATTTCATCCTTTTGAGCCACTGGCCTGAGAAAAAGTTAAGTATGTTTGCACATGGGTAACTTTCCTTGAGAGGACTCCCGGTATGTCTAAAATGAGTAAAGCTGACCTGATCAGAACTTGATCCCCATAGCTGCTGGTAAGAATACTTCATGTCCGGCAGCATGTCCTTCCCCAGCTGCAGGAACATCTCTGGGGCTCAGCTAGTTCCCAGGCAGGAAGAAATCCAAAGCTGCTCACTGTTCTTTCCCAAGTAGGACCACATACCATGCTGCTAACCCCTAGATTGCTGCCTGCAAAGCAATATTTATCTATCAATGTGTGTCTAGATCTTTAGATTATTCACTGAGTGTTTTGGCATGCTATAAAATGGAATGTTTCCACAGACTGGACTGCGTCTTGGACATGCTCACTCAATCCAGAGACCTTACTAAAAGTCCACTTTGAAGCAGTGAGTGAACTTGCCTTGATCTGAAACAGTAGCTATCCTTTTTGTAGTGGTTGAATACCTACATTGTCTGTTCCATGGCAGGAAAATGGGTAAAACCAGGAATAGCCTTTTCCTTACAATGTCTGGACAGAAATGTTGTACACTGTGATTTGCTCCTTATGTAAATCCTACTGCACCCAGGACAGGATAGAAGTTTAAAAAACACATGTGTGTGAGCAATATAGCTGCAACACAGCACCTCCCAGAGATACAGCTGATGTGGTACAGTTCCTTTAGCACTTCTTTTTACGTGGAAATTGAAAGCTCACCCCAGCCTTACTTAAAGATTTTTTTTTTTTTTTTTTTAAGAGGAGACAGACTACTTCTACTTAAAACAAACACAAAGGACTTGACAGCTTCCATTTTTTTTTTTGGTGAAATGTTGTTTTTGGCAAATTATTTTGACTATTTGCATTGAACAAAATAATTGAAGGGATGAACTTGCAGCCTTTATTTTATCTAGCAATAGTGAAACTAGCTGCAGGAGTAAAACTTGCCAAACTAAACCTTTTATGTGATAAGAGATATAAGAAAACAGATAAAGAGTCCTGAAGTGTGGATCAAGATTGCTGCAGAAGAAAAGCTGTAGTTACTTAAAGCTACTTGTTTCTTCCAAAACAAGCCACGGCTCTCTGTGCCTGGTCCTCAGATGGTGTAACCTGTCATGGCACCTGCATGAACTGCCATCACTAAAACATTTCCTGTCGCCCACTGAACAGTCCTGGCTTTGCAGTAGGTGACCAGGCTATCACACCGTGGGCATAGCTGTAATACTGAAATGAGGTGGCAGTGAAATGAGGTGGCAGGCTGAGTGGCATTTACATATGATGGGGAGGTCTGCTGGAAATCATGGTGTTAAGCAGAATGCAGAGGACATGACTGCTGCTCTCTGTGAGATACACACAGAAAAAAGTGAAGGTTTCTGAGAAGGAGAAAGGAAGGGGTGGGAGACTCTGCCTTTGAAAGAGCACGAGTCCAAAGCTTAGTTTCCTGTAAAGTCTTTTGTGATCACATCTACTTGTGGTTGGAGAATGAAACATTCCACAGGACCAACTGTGCACTTGCTTGTTCGTACTTTCTGTTCACGCCAGTCCTCTGACGGCTCTGTGCAATGAAGTACACAGTGCTAACCACCACAGACTACTTCATCTGCACTTCATCAGATTAGCATTAGGTTGAAATCTCCAAGACAATATAAATGAGATCAATAAATAATGCAATCAATCTCAGCTAGTTCTAAGTGTCCAGAGACAGATTGAAACAGAATTCCTGTAGGATGACACTGCGTTACCAGCAGAGAGAACACCAAACACATCGCAGCGATGCCGACATGAACAATGCCCCTTACGGTCCTTCCTGCATTTAAACAGCAAAGACAAGAGGACTTCCTGTTGATTTATGGATGCTTTTGAAGAAGTATTTAAAACATTGTTTGAATTTGCAGAGATAGGAAAAAAAAAGATGCATTTACACAGTTCTTCCTATTCTTTAGTTTTCCAAATGGGTTGAGTTTTACCTTGTTTTGCGTATCTCTACATTTCTGAGGTATTCAAGCAGGGACTGAACAATCCTTGTTCAGCTCTGAGTGCTTTGTCAGTGGTGAAGGAATAGAGTGTAAGGATTTGAAAGGAAAAAGAAGAATAACCCAAGATGCTCCAAATGGAGAAAACAAACACAACAACATGATCCCAAATATTTAAAAGAACAGTGATAAACATCTTGGAAAGCCAAAGCAGCATAGCACAGTCACAAGTTCTACAGGATAGAATTCTATCTAATGGACAGAATTAATTGAAATCCATATCCTGAAAAAAGTATAATACTGGAGGTAAAAAATCCTGTGCATGGTGTATATTTTGGAGTTTTCTTCATCATTTCATCTTTACACTGAAATCAAAGCAGTTACAGCAGTCTCACTCTGGAATGATGACTCAAGACATGACATACGCTCCAGAGCAAAGCTGGGCAAGATAATTCAGAACATTCCAGGTTTTTTTGTTATTGAAGTTTTCCTAAAATGGCAACAACTGTTTCACTGGGTTAAAAGAATCTTCCTTTTCTTGACAAAAGTCATAAAGTAAGCTTGGTTTTTGAAAAGCAGAAAGAAGGTAGGGCATTCCTTATACCTTCTTTTCTTTTTACCTTTCTGTGACCCCTAAGAAGTCACATTCCTCTCACAGTCTAATCAGCATGGGGAATTGCAAAATGAATGGGCTGGAAAATTCCTTTGAAAGGCAATAATAATATTTTTTCGTATATGAATTCCAGCTTAGGAGCTCAACAAAGTGAAGTCACGGTTATTGTTCTTTTAATTTTTTTGCTCCTTCACAGAGCTTTTCAAAGGCACTCGCGTTTGCATAAGTTGTAAGTTTATGTTAAAGTCCTGTGCTAGTCTGTGTTACACGTTTTAGTGTGTTCTGTACTGCCCTGGGAGCTAACCCCCCCTCCCCCAAAGAACTCTTTCTCAGCCCCTTCATCTGTAACCTTTCTGCAAGTAAATGCTAATTGAAAAAGAAAGAACACCACTAATCTTGGAATTTAAATGCATTTAACAAAACCAATCTCAATCTAAATTGTTGTTTCACCATTCCCTTTTCCCCAACAGATGTCGAGAAACTGCAATTCCTATTAAGAACACTTGACTGTTTACTCAGCAAGAGAACTTCAGGCTCAGGCTGCATCAATCTAAATGCGTTTCAGGACGTCAGTCTTTTGAAAAGTGCAGACTGTTAGTTGGTTATTTTTAAATGTAATCTTCACATAAAAGAGTTGCTGCATTTTTTTCTTTTCACTTTGTCATCCATCTCTCCCTCCTCCCTCTTTTTATTTTTTTTTAATGATAACATCAAACATAGATGTCCTGAATTTTTATATCCCATTCCATTTAAGTTTCCCTCTCTCCATGTTGTTTTATTTCATTTTTTCTCCCTTCTTTTCATTTTTGACCAATGAAATATCTATAAAGACTGTGAACACTGTTACAGGAAAAAAAATAAAAATCTAGAAATATTATGTGGTAAGAATGTTAGACATCAAAAACATGAATGTGTTTTCTTAGTGAGCTTTACAGTAAAGCCCCCGTGGGCTTTGACCACAGACTTACATAAGTTATCTCTGCAGATAAAGGTGCCTCTCTATGGTTTTGTTTTGTACCCTGGGCATCGCTCGTTAACTATGATCAGGAAAGTAAACATGTGTAGGGCTTTTTTCCCCCTTTTTTGTCTTATCTCTTTGCATGATTCTTCAGTTAGAAAATGCAATATTAGTATTTGCAAATACATCCTCAAGTGATAGTCACTGAAGTGTAGTTTAGGCCTACAATTACAGTCTGACTGCGAACACACACAGTTACATGGGTATGAACCTCTGTTTAGCACAGGTCCTTCAGGCATATTTTACCACAGAATGAATTTTGTTTGTTTCACTCATCAGGTTTTGAAACATAGTGGGTCAAGTTCTTCACTTGTTATGGGGAGCTGGCAAGGCTGAGGACCAGAGGCAGGTCTGAAGTGGCTGGGGCAGCCCCACCTTGAGCTATGTGATGCCTGCGGGGAGGGGGGGGGAAGATGTTCCTTTCCTAAGGTCTTTTATATAATCCTCCATTTTACCTGACAAAAGCAGGTGTGGAGAATGCTCTGGAGCACACAAGGTCAGACTAAGACACATGGCTTTAAATCTTCTTAACTCTTGCAGTGCAGAGAAAGTCAGCAAAAGCACATCAGCTAAAGCAAGTCAGGAAATGGCATGCAGGTGAAAGAAATAGTTTAAAATTTGAATGCAAACAAACAACAGATAATTGGGTGTGTGGGGGCATGTGGATGAATGTCTGAAACTGAACTTCTGAACTCTCAAGCAGAAACCTGCTACTTGCTGGCTGCAGTCTTTATGGCCTGGCTGTAAATTTTGGTAACACCTGGACTGAAAAAAAGTAGTACATCTTGAATCCTCCAGTTAACAAAGAGGAGTTAAACACAACTAGAAAGTTCATGGCTGCTCATCTGTTTGGCTTCTGCATATAGACTATGTAGAGACTGAAAATGGTTCCAGAAAGAAGACCCAGTGCCTAAACAAAATGCCAGGGGATGACCACCATGATTTCTGTCCAATCTCCCAGAAGGGAAGTAAAAATTTAGCAAACATAGACCTGGGGATGGTAATGTGTAAGTGAGAAATCAAATTGGGTACTGTCTCTGATCCTGTTCATTCAGATCCACCATGGGCTGTTTTCTGATCCATCTCACTTGTGGCACAAGGGGGAAGAATGCTGAGCCAAGTGTTAAAGAGTGATACTCAAGTACTGTGAGCATTGAATATTGGTTTTTAAAATAGGGCAGGTCGTTCTTTAAGACTTCTAGGAAAAATGCAAATATACAAGAAGAAAAGTTAGATAAAAAATGGACTTCAGGATTACAGCAAAAACTGCAATACTCCACAATAAACTGAAAATGGAAACAGTTATAAGGAAAATGTAAACTAAGTCAAATGAAGTGCAATATGTAAAGAAATGTCTGACACTGGCAATCTAATGGGTAATTTGCAGTCTTTATTCAGTTCCATATTCAGAAATGCATTGGAATCAATTACTAGTGGGAAGAGCAGACGTGAAACCATTTTCCACCTGTAACATGTCATATCAGAAACAATTCCATTATGCAGCATGAAAAAGGAGACAAATCAAACCTTGAGAAGTTTACCATGTGGTTTGCAAGTCTTTTTCATGGAGGATTGTGTCCTTCCAAGAGTTTACTTGGTCTCTGAAAGCTCCAGAGCAAAATCCAGAAAGTTCAAGTTTATGATTTCCTCATGCAAATCTTAGTTGAAATAATAGATTATTTTATAATTCAAAAATCTATTATTAAAAAACTCATCACCACTGAAAGTTTTTTTAGAACTTAGGAAACTCTTCAGGTATCATAGAATTAGCATGATCATGCTAATTGACTACTTTGACTTGAATACTAAGTACCCACAGAAAATCTCCCTGAATTTTAGAGAGCCATGAAAAAGAAGTCAAATAATAATTTGGCAAGAGTGTATTAAAAGTCTGTGATCCTTTAATAGCATATCTTTATAGCAATGAGGTATCTGCATAGTTGGAAAGAGTCTGAATTACATGTACAGTTTCTCAGAACAGCCCCCAACATTCTAAGTAAGTTTGTTCTAGTAAGCTTGTTAAACCAAAGTTGATGGCTCTCCCGTTTCTTTGGATGGCTTTCTAAGTTACAGTAGCACAACCGATCATCCTAGCAGCCATGACAAACACAAATACCTGGGCAAAAAGGGCAATCTACTTTTTAGACACTGCTGTTTAGACAGCATAGTTTAAAATTCAAAACAAATGTATAAAGTCACCAGCACTTTCAGTATAGTTAAAAATGTTTCCGTAAATCAGATATCTAATTTTGGTCCAAAAAGTAACCTTGGTAACAAAAGTCCTTTTTTGAAGAGACTAAATTAGAACTGAACAATTTTTGCTTCCAAAATGTTAGAACCTAAGGAATTAAGATTTGTTGTTATGCTTTACTTTTCTTTAAATATAAAACATGCAGGTGTTAGATCTCTGTTTATATTTCCTTCAGCAAAGACATTCATTGTGGTCACTGCAAGGGAAATTCCCCTCTCTGTGAGTGTGTATCTCACCTTCTGACCCTCTCTTGTAGAATCAAGGTCTAGTGAGGGAATAGAAAATCTTGTACGTTCCTGTTTTGCATGAAGAATCATCATCCTCTTTCAAGATGTTAAAATTCTACTCATAGTGTTTAGTTTTTTTCTCCAATATGATTTCATTTTAGATTTGTGCTTTTTTACGTGTTTTGTGGTGGATTTCTTTCTTTATTCTGTAGTGGGAAGATGCTTAAACTCCTGCTCTCCGCTCCAGTAGTGAGCTGAGGGAAAAAATCAGCATCTGCAGAGGAGCAACAACAGGAGAGGAGGATGGCTGGGCCCGTAAAGACATAAACATCCATCCAGCCTGAGACTCAGACACAGCCACCTTGTCATCTGAAGCTGTCCCATTGGCATTACAGAAGAAATATTTTGTGGTGAGACTGAAATGTTGCGTGTTGAGCCTGGAGCCCATTCAGAGCTTCCTTCTCCTGCCTGCTGGCACAATGGGCTCCCTTAGCAGCCAGCCCAGCCACATCCTAAAGGACATTCAAATGGTAAATGTCCCCAGCCCAAGGAGAAACTCATCTCTTCTCATACAGGCGTACTCATTTCCTTCACTGTCAAGGGCCAAAACTGAACCTTTTGTTGTCACCTACGACTTGCCATGTGAGTTACATGGCTACTTACCTTTTTGGTCTCAAGACACTCACAAAAGATCAGAGGAATACTTTTATTGCTGTGCACAACCCAAGTCATCTCCCACTGATAGAGCACAAATAAGGTGTTATTGATACTTTTTCTCTACTGCGGTTTTCTGTTGAGAGTGAACTGATGTTTTGTTCAAGATTAGTTTGTAGTAGGTTTGCAAACTGCAATTAGGCATAAGAAAATTTTCCTTCAAGAATTAAATTTACGCACTCAGTAGTGGAGGGGTAATGGGTAATGGGGAAGAAAATAATGCTGAAATCTTTAGGAAATTCACTTTAAAAGATTTGTTGGTTCAGTTAGGAGTAAAAGCCTGTAGCCTTGGTAATTATTCTACCTCCCCCAAATTCACCATGCTGCAAGCTGTATTTGAGAATCTTTTGGGATCAGCCATTTTTGTACAGTGTTCTTCATACTCTGTGCCATGAAAAGTCAATAAAATTGGAAATATAACTTTATTTCTGGAAGGCAGTAAGGTCTTTAACTTCTGGGCCTTGGTTCCACTTTTATGTATTCTTCACTTTTATTCTTTTTGCCTTTAAGTCTTAAATTAAGACTTTGATAGACAAAACAGCAAAAAGAAAAACAAATACTTTTCTTTTATCTGCTTCTCCTTTGTGACTGAGTAAGACCAGTTTAGACCCCAACTGATATTTCCTATCAGTGGTAGCACTAATGCTACCACTTGTGATGCAATGCAAATTTAATTTAATTAGTTCTAATTCTAGCTAATACATTATAATAATTATTCAGTATAAAATTTTTAAAACAAACTGTACAGTAATTTACAGATGACTTTTGCAAGGCTCACCTCTATTACTCTTCTCATATAAGGTGAGAGTGGGAAAGAGAGGTTTGCCTGGTGTTACAGGATGAAATACTCTGTCTGGAGTCAGAAATTTTGACTTGTGCCATGATTAAAATCCACAAGATACATTAAAGACAATGAACAGCTCACTGTTCACTGTTGTTCAATAGGTAAGTGATATTATTCTTGCCTCAGCCACTACTAGCCCAGAACTTTCTGGAAAGTGGTTTTAGATTGTTGAAAGAAGTTTACCTCTGGTGAAACAAAATATAATGAAAGTTAAATACAAATAAATATGATGAACTTTCAGAAAAGGTGAACCATTTGTAAAAATTAACATGCTTTCACGAAGCATCTGATATCATTTCACTATCAGTTCAAATTTATACCATTGTCATTTTAAAAAATATGTAACCAGATCTGCAAGGTGTTTATCCTTTTTATTGCTCATCTTCTCTGTAAGGTTTAACAGTATGTACCCCACACAGAAATACTGGAGGGCTCATCTCTTATGCCAAATGAGAACCCTATATTTCAAGTTAGGGAGCACTTACTCAAAGGAATGCCCACATTTTTTATGGATGAACTATTCATTCACTTGTGTGAATAAAATATTCAAGGGTTCAGAATTCATAACCTGTTTCTTTAAGATGCTGCATAATTGTGGATAAAAGATGATCTTACAGTGAAAAACACTGCTAATTACCATTTATTATTATCTTATTATTTTCATTTATATCTCACTATTTTTAAGTTGCTCATAAAAATTTCTCTTCCTATGACTTAGTCCAGATTGTATGATAATGAGTGAATAAATAATGCCAGTGCTTTCCTATCCTGTTTTCTTTTTTTTCTCATGAAACCAGATTTCTAAATGTGAATCGTCACTTTGCATTCCCCACCCGAAAACACAGCTACAATTTTGTAGACATTGCTAAGTATCTGAGGTGAATGTTTGGTAGAATTCTGCTGGCATGTGACAAACAAACAAATACGTAAACAGAATAAATACAAATACAATACATTCTGCAGTATTTACCAGGATTCTGGGAAGATTTTTACTGACCTGAAAAACTATTTTATTTTTTTTCTTATGTTGTGTCACACAAAGCATATTCTCTACAATCTGTGAAGCCTCACGTTAGGCAGAGTGAAAGTTAAGTGAATTTTAGGAGGATTATTTATTATATTGCAAATCACAGCCTGGCATAGTGCATTTCTTCACTGAAATATGCTTTTAGCACTTTAGAAATCCCTTTGTATGCATCTGAGTAGATTAATTTCTCTGCAACTATACGTGCTACTCAATATACTTGTTATGTGTTTGTAGCTCTCGGTGCGTAATGAGACATTTTTGCTGTTGCTGATAATTCTGTAGATTCCATTGTACCCAGACATATGGTGTCAGTTGTTTGAAGGCTTTAGAACCCCTCAGATTGGCTGTGATGTAAAAATTCAATAATCCCCATAGAAAACTTCGGACTTCTTGAACCAGAGTTTAAAATCCGCATGCTCGCTTGCAGACTGGGGAGTTTTAAAAACAAACGGGCCCTTGTAGATAATTTAGCATTAATGGCCCGAGTCAACAAGAAGTGCAAAGCATTAAGCCCCCAGGAAGAGTGATACATTGTCTGAGCTGTGCTTCCACAGGGTACGTGGCAGATGGAAATATGTATAACCAGTTTTACCAGTAGTCAGTGTGTATTAAATTAGTCTTATTAAAGGAAAAGTTTTCAATACTTTAGTAAGGAAGAATGACAATCTGCCTTCTCAATGTAGTCCTAATCCAAAGCCAGAAGCAGCCAATTGAAAGACCCCATTGCTTTTGATGTGTTTTCTATTGAGTGAAGCTGGATGGAAGGCAGCTGTGGGGAGTTGGAGGGCCCTGGTTTAGCAGATGTGTCCGGTTTCCTCTAAACCCGTGCAAGTCACCACAGGTCCTTCACATCATGTGTGTCTGGAGTGAAATCATTACTCCATCACAGTCAGTAAGAGTCTAACCAATGACTAGGGGTGAATTTAAAATTTTGCCCCTGGTATGAGTAGGCCAGTTATTTTATTTGCTCTGGATATTAAATTTCCCCGACAAGGGTGTTCTGCTTGGATTGTCTCAGTGGGCCGGTAAGCAGAAGAGTTCAACTACTAAGTGTCTATAGCCCTGCTACCTGATTTAGGGCATAAATACATACTTTCTATGCTCAGAACCTTGGTGCAAAGCATTTGTTATTGTAGCTGTCTAATAAAAAAAAAATTGGTCAAAGGCCAAAATTAAGTGAATAAGGACCATTTTCCTTTGCCATATCATGCACTTAAACAGTGTTTCACCAAGTCTGCAAAAGGATTTGTTAAACCTGGCTGAGTACAGACAGTGTTTGAACAAAGAACGAATAACATTTCCTCCATCCTTCTAATACATTTGTTTCCATGTGCTGTGGTAAAGCATGGGGTTTTTAGGGAAAAGAAGTACATTAGTCTTCTGTAGTTTTTAATGAACCACAGGGCCTGCACTTATTTTTATATGTTACTTTTATAACTCTTGTGTTCAGGGCAGCAGAGCTCTGAAATCCAGGTTGTAAGTAGGTCTCAGAAACAGAGAGTAAATCAATTGAACAATGCAGAACAGCCTGTAACTTCATTGCTCTTGTACATTGCAGGAATACCAGAATGGGTGCAGCCCAGCTAGAAATATTTCCCGTCTTTATCTCTTTCTGAGAAAACTACTTAAACCCCTTGGCTGAGCACTGGCCAAACACTGGCCAGCCACTGGCCAGCAAACAGAGGTCAAACATGCAGCATGCAAGGCAAGATCAGTCTGGCTGTACAGCCTACATATGGGTGTACAAAGAAGGGTAAGTAAACTGGGAAAGCAAAAAAGGTTTTGGTCTTTAGGATTCCTTGAACTGCTTTAGGCTAAATTAATCTTTAAGGTTATGCCAGGAATAATATATCCCTGGTGATGAAAAGACACTTTTTCCTTGTAACACCTTTTCACTTGCAGTCCCTCCTAGCATTAATGCCAGGGGAATTTCCAGATGAGATATTTGAAAGCTTTTTGGTTTTTATGTGCTGCTGGACCAGCATTAAGTGGTGTTTCGTGTGCTGGAGGATTGAACTCCATTCATGTCTATATGATTTCTCTCCTCCTATCTCTGTGCAAGATATACAAATGAGCAAACTCTATCCAGAGTTTCCCAAAACCACAAAATGAGAATGCTACCTCCTTTGAAGCTGGCATGGAGGAAGAGGAGCTGAGCCTTTTCTGAAGACACCTCTATCTTAGCTCTCTTTTGAAATTCAAAAGGTATAGCACTCAGAAAACCAAAAAATGGTTTACTGAAGCCAAAATTTTTACCAAAATTTGATTTTACTCTCAAATAATTGCTTTTATGTGACCAAAAAAATTCCCAAAAAGTTAATTTTGCTGGAATTATCTAGGTAAGACTAATTTAATTCCATGATCCTCTCAGACACAGAGGCCAAGTTTGCTTGCAAGGTGCAATTTTTCCATTTCTTGTTCTTTGGATCATCAGAAAACCCAGCAGTACCCTCACCTCTAGTTGTCACCATTGCAATCTCATATTTGTGTTGATATTGATGCTGTCTGGAAGGGAAGAAAATGCCGTATTTGACAATGGGGAGCTGTGTCTCTAGAGCCCAAAACAACCTCGTTTGGAGATATATTGTTTCCCTCTCATATGCAGGCAAGAGACCGTAGCTGATATCAGAGGAGTTGCACATGATGAGTTTTATTCTGTGGATAGGAAATAGTGTGATTCAGAGTGCTTGTTACTTTTTGCATGCTAATGCCCTGTTTCTCTAACATAAAGGGCTCTATAAGTTGCAGATAAGTGTTTTGTGAATCAAGCCCTAAATCCTCTCTTTATTTTAACTGGAGACTTTAGCCAATTTATAAGCACCATCAGACATTATTCAAAAATTTTACGGCTTGCAAAGAAAGTATTTTATTTTTTTTTTAAAGAATACTTTAAATAAGAGAAAACAAACAGTTTCATTGGGAGAGGCCTGGTTATGGATATCTTCTTTCCACCCCAGTGGCTTGATGTGATTGTTAACCGGCATTTGGTTGCTTTATAACTGGTGCAATTATTTTGTCAAAGGTTGTAGGGTTTTTTAACTCCTGTTAAAAAAAAAAAAAGTTAGTTTACAGTTTATTAACTTAGATTACTGCTAATAGCTCCCATGAGTCTTTCTACTGAAACAAGGACCAGGATAACTGATTTCTTAAGGCCAATCTGGAAGACTTTAAAACACATTAATAGCTATCACTGAAACAGCAGGAGAAAGAATAATCTGTCATTTGGGTTTTTTTCTTTCTTTTCTCTGCATAAACTTTTCCCCCAACTTTATCTATTTATCTGTTATTGTTGCTTGCTCTTTCTCTCCCTTTTTATCTTTTCCTTCTTTTTACAGATATTAACAGCCTAAGTTTTCAGTGAGTGCAAATAATCAGCAAAGACTCTTTTTTGACTGTTCAGGGAGCACATTAGCACATAAATAGGAAACAAAGACTGGTTCAGGGAAAAAGTAAAATGATACTTTAAAGTGTGGAGGCCTGGAGTCAAAACACCCCAATTTCAAAGGAGTATAGATCCGGTGCAGAATATCATTCATGATTAACATTTGATATTTAAAAAAAAAAAAAGAGGTTTTTTTGATGCATAAATATTTGTAAAATCAACACATCCAGGTTAAATAGTAAGACATGCAAGTGTGTAGTTTACATGTCTTTGAAGAAGGCAATAATTTATTGTATGGTTTTATCAGAAGAAAAGGGAAATTTCCCTTCTTCACAGCTTTGGCTTGACTTCTCCAGTCATATCTTTCCATCCTAATCCTCAGTTTTATGGCCAAAAGAGTAATGCATGAATGAAGGCTGAGCAGAAGTGCTTACTCAGTGTGTCTGAAATAGTGTCTGGGATATCTGCTGAAAACTACTACAAAAACCTTTTGCTTACTTTTTAGTCTCTTGTCACAGTTGCTGTAGTGAATAATGGAGGAAATTTGATTTTCTCTGGAAGGTCTTTAGGCAGGTAAAACATCTGGGATATTTGTTATCCATATACTAACATTGCAGTACACAGTGCCAAACATCATGAGGAAGTGATAATATGAGACCACATTTTCAGGAATAAGAGTGTAGATATAAACAGGGGAATTATAATATTCTGAGTGTTCTCATTTCTTCTATGGATTGAAGTTGTGGTGTTAGGCAGTCTGGAGCATCAGCCATCCAGCTGAGATGCTGGGCGAAATTTCCTGTCTTTCTTTCCTGGGTAGCGGAGTCATGCACTTGTTACATGTCTTGATTTTAATCGGTTTGGTGCACTGCCTGATCAGAGAAGGAACCTTTACTATGTTAGGTGCTACACAAGTAAAAGTAACCAGTAATTGTCCTTTCCTGAAAGATTTTATAATTAAAACATTCTTATTTCTGTTATCTGCAACAAAGAGGAATTGGGGTGGGATGGGAAGAAGGGATGCTCCTCTGATATCTAATGGGAAGATGCAATAAATCAGAAATAGTGGCTTTGAGACATGAAAAGATCAAGTAAGTTCAGCTTAGATGTTTCTGTATTGTTCTTCCCACTACTTTGCAGGGGGGTTTTGATCAGATGCAGCATTGCATACATGTGGGAAGTGAACTGAGACAGTTTCTAAATCACTCTGCCTCTGCCCTTCAAGACTGCGAACTGGTATTTGTCATAGCAACATACTTTGAATTGTCCATGATATTATTAACCAGAATGTAGAACATGAAGGAAAGATCTAGCCTACCTGCAGCAGAGGTGTATTTTATAAAACAAGTAATAAAGTAAGAGCACAGAACTACTTCTTTAGAGTAATTCCTGAAAATGTTACCTGGGAAATAGATTAAATTATGCAGATTTCAGTTATTGGCATCATTAGGTGCCATAAATCACCATAATTCCTTCAAGGTTGGTTTTATCATATTTACAGTATTTTACTGTGGTCTGTATTTTGTTTAGCTGAAAAGCTTTGCAGACATATATTTTAATTAAAAATATATGCTTCCAGGATTTTATTTCAAACCTACTCAATGCTTTAGTAGAAATGTTTTATTTTCAGTCCTGAATGGGGGTCATACCATTGTTCTCTCTCCTCAGCACTTTCTGGTTTTATTCTTTATCTATTCACAAGTGTATACTGAAGGACCCAATGTTATCAGACAGACAAGTTATAGCATAATCCTATTTTCCTGGAATAAGTTTTGCATATAGTTCTGTAGTGTGATAAAAAGGTCCACTTATATGAGAAAATCAAAAAGTAAAAAAAAAATGCCCAATGGATTCATTGGGAAAATACACGTCATTTTCTACGACCAGTTCTTTATGACACTCAGCTGTTGATGTTCAAGCACTCCTGTTGTAACAGTGCCTACAGTCTATGACAGATAGTATGGTAATGAAATGGCATACTTTTCTGTTACAGTGAAATTTCAAAAAGGGTGAAATTTTGCCTCAAAAAGAGGGCAGTGATCTTCTCACAAGCACTGTCCTTTGTCCTGAGGCACACAAAATCCCTAAATCCCTAAAATATTTTATCTAAAGATAATTTTGCACCAGCCCAGGCATTAAAAAGAAAAGTATATCAGATGCAGCTGGAAAGGTCCTGTTGCTCAGGGAGAAGGTAAATTAAAGGTTTCTATCTTATCTGTATTTCAATTACAATTTTATTTTTGGTCCCTGACAGTGCAGACAGTTGAAGTCTTGGGAAGTGGAAACACTCACAGGTGTAAGAAAAAAAGAATCTTTAATGGTGGTGATGTATATATTTGAACTATGTGGCTTTTCATGCAGGATATACATGACATTTAAATAAAAATGTGGAATCTTTTGGGGGGCCTATCTGTTTGAGCTCACTTGAAGATTTCCTTTATTTTACCTTTTTTTTTTCCTTAGCAATAATGACCTAGTTTAGGAGTCTGCAGCTCTGTAGATCCCTAGAACGACTCATTCTAGGGGTCAGCCTTAACTAAACCAGTTGTGCAAGGACCAAAACTGTTAATCACAAAGGTGCTGGTCTGACTTCCTTTGGTGTCCATGGTGCATATTTGTATCCAGTTTTCTGAGAACTGGATGACAAGTCTTGAGATAAATACCTTTTAGCTCTTGGACACCTGGGTCTGCGGGAAAAGACCAGAGAAGGCTTCCACCTCCTCTGTTGGGCTGTTCAAGGATGATGTAAGTCAGGAAAACAGGAAAGTTCTTCATGTCAGTACAGGAAGAAGATAGGTGAGTTCGGGCTCACCTTTATGGTTTCAGAAAGGCTAAGAAAGACTGTTAAAATCCCATAGTAGATTTGGGGTAAATGTGAATCTGAACTGGGCTGCAATTGCTAAACCTAGTTTCTACTTGGAGCTTTACTGCAGACGACTCTGGTCTTTTCTGTTTTCTCCCAGCTAAGAAATGCTCTGAAAATGATCCTGCTGACTGAGATTTCAGTACCTTCTGATTTTAGCTGCAACAATGCTATTTTAAAGTAGAGGGTTAACATCACTGAAAACTAGTGAGAGAAAGAGGCTAGAGAAGGTGAGAGGAGGTGAGAGAAAAAGGCTGGAGAAAAATTATAATCGTGAAAAAATGTCAAACACCAAAATTTTTTCAAGTCTCATCATTTTCACTTGCTTAAAAAACTTACATGTGAAAAGATCCAAACCCTTTAAAATAGGATGATTTAGTGAGTAAATCTCTTATTGTCTACATGCATACAAACACATTTATCCTCTCCACTTATACAAATATAGAATACTTGTGTATTTGTGCCTGCGTGTATCAATAAGAGTCTACACATATGCAGCATTATTTGCTGCCTTCTCATTTGGGAAAGGAAGACTGAGAAGGATTTTCCGTCTTCTACTTTTCCTCTTGAAAATATTTTCTTGTGTCTGTCTCAGATTCACACACAAATATTCACTGAGGCAATTTCCAGTCAACACAAGATGTGAACAGTTCCATGACTTGTTGCATTCTATATTTCATCATCTTCAGCAAAATGTGTGTCTCCTCTCTGGTATTACAGAAACAAATCAAGGTTTTCATGTGACACAGTTAAAATTCACAGTGTGTTCTCAGAAAGTGTACCAGGCAAACATTTTAGGGTCTGGTGGTATCCTATGGAGAAAGACCCGCAGAAATCACCAGGATAGAATGATGAATGGATTCTGGATTATATTGCGGTTGAAAAGTATCAGAAAGCTATCTAATACATCTTCTACTGTTTAGTGAACAGGACTCACATTAGGTAATGGCAGCAGAAAACATTAAAGACAATTGTATATGATGTAGTATTCGGTCAGATTCGTTCACAGTGTATAGTCATTTCCAAATGGCATTTTGCTGTTCTTTGTTCTGCAGCAGTGTCTAATATTTCTAAACATTTTTAGGCTCTCTGACACCTTAATGGTATACAATAACAGTATGCCTCCCTCTTAGAAAAATGGATACTCTCATTTTTCTAAACATTGTGCCTTTACCTTTAACCATTTCCATTTAAATGCAAATTTCAATCATGTCCACCTCTCTGTATTCCAACAGAAACCTGGGGAAAAGACTATACCTTAAATCCTCATTTCTCCATAAAGGAAGCCGTTTCCTTCAGGTGTGTCACTCCATGTTATCTATCTTCCTGCTCATTTTACACATCATCATTGTGGCAAGTTTAACTTGCAGAATTCACAAATGAAAAACAGTTTTCTTTTTTTTGTTGAAAACTCTGCTGGTTTTATGTGCTAAAAGAAAATGGGCATTTTCAGTTGTATTTATTTCCTGTTAAATTTGTCTGACATAACTGTAATGGAAATTTCCCCTTCACAAGCCTTTGAATTATTCCCAGCATTTGCAACTGTTTATACACTCAAAAGTTTATAATTTCCTAAACAACTGCAGACAAATTAAGTTAATTTGTATCATAGGCTTGGATTAATCTTGCAATTATTGTTCCAGTTTAAAGTAAATAATCGAATTTCAGGGTTAAGGATAAAATGTGATGCTATGAAACATATGTGATACTGGTGTCAGTTTCCTGAATGTCTGTTCTTCGTATGCAGCTTAGCAACACATTTGAGCAATTCATTAAGGTGTCTCTGCTTAGTGAGTCTTCAGAGAGAAAGTTACATTTGAATCTGGTGTGTAAAAAACACTCAGAAAACGGCCAACCGAAACAAAACATCTCCCTCCCCTCTCGCCCCTCACCAAAAAAACAAATCCCACATCCTTTATCTCTTGTTAGTCCCTCTTGATTTACTTTTGACAAGAGAGGGCACTGTGATAACATTTTAAAGAGTGGACATATTTGTATATTCTTGCCTCTGAGACAGAAAGGAAGCCAGGGATTAACCCCTGAAGCAATTACTTTACAATGTAGCAACTACTTCAACCCAAAGCAGGGTTGGTGGGGGGAGGGGGGGTGTGGAAGAGAAAATTTAACTAATTAGTGCATGTCATGATGTTATTTATGGGAATTACTTAGTTGGAAGAAATATTGTTGAGTGGGCTCATAGAAAAAAAGAATGTCTGATTTGGAGTGTATTTATTAATTCTCACTTTGAGTTATCTTTTACTGGCTGAGAAATTTAGCTGAAGATACTGGCTTCAGCCCTTCAAGAGAATTAAACATATTGGAAATACTGTGCAGGTATATTTTTTCAGCAATATTTATAAACCTATATTAAATGCAGTTGTGTGGATTTCTAACTCTGCATCATATTTCTGGTATTGGGGGTTCTAACACCATTTATTGTAGGTCAGAAATATCTTGTGCCTGTCATTTTAAAATTAACCATTAAATGTTCTAGCCACGATATACAAATTGCCTTGCAAATAGCATGCTTTCTTTATTAATTGGGATGAAACTGATTTTGAGCACCATTTTAAATGTAGATAATAAGTTAGGGGCAGTTTGTTTCTGAGGTGGCCAGGGTTCAAGGAAGGAGGCAACTTAAGACTTTAAGCACCTGCACTTTGAAAATCATATTATTTTTAAGTGTCACAGGCTGGGTACCTGGAACTGCTAGTTATTTTCAGAAAATCTTCCCTATGTGTGGATTATTGTTTTAGGAATAGCATTCCTCAAATTTAGTGCCCCCCCTCCCTTCACCCCCAAGACTCTCTTAAACCAGACACCCTCCACCTTCCCCTTCCCCCTCTGGGGATGGACTTGAGAACTGAAGGCACAAAAAGATGAAAATTACAGGTTGAATTAAGAACAGTTTACTGGAAACAGCAATGAGATAAGAAAACAAACACTAACAGCAACTATATTAATAACAAAAGTGCACAAAAAGAGAGAATGGTTCATATACAAAAATGTTCATCTCAAAGTCTGACCCTAGTGCAGCCGCATTTTCCCCACAGGAATAGGAACACCTTTCTTCACAGAAGCCAGAAAGAAGAATCCCTTTCTCCCAATCCCTGGCAATGACCTAAGATGGTATTGAATAACATTTGGGTTTTGGCCATGCCCACTCAGCACAGCACATGGCAGACCAGAAGTCCTGAGCTCAAGAGACCCGATGGGCTCAGCCTGGCTACTGTAAAAAAATTAACTTTGTTCTGGTGGGAACTAGGACACTTATGAATGTAAAACTGTATTTGTGGTAGGGGCAGGACATGTTTATCCTGTCTTGCTGCCATATGCCAAGTGCATTCTTGGTGAGATATTGTTGATAAGAATAAATGTGATTTGAAGGAAAGAAAAAATTAGAGGATGTTATTAACATTTCAAATTTTAATGAATATCTTGTGGACCCTTAATTTCATTTTTTTCCAAACTGCAACAACTACTGCAAGCATTCAGACAAAGAACTGTTTTCATTAATATTGCAGTTTATGTGAAATATATATGTTTAATCCACAATATATGTTTGCATTTCACTGTACTTTCAGATATCAGAGAACAGGTTCCTATGATGAGAAGAGATAGATTAATTTGATTATGTAAGCCTTTGGGCCTTTGACTTTAGCTGTTCCGGGTTGATATCAATGGCTTGCAAGAGAGGTGTGGGAATGATTGTGCTCTGTTAAATTTTACTCCTTGCTTGTAATACTTAGTTGGGGAAAATCTCTGTGGTAAGCTGGGGAGTTATGTGACTACCTTGGTTTTCTTGTTTATATTTGTTCATGCAAACTTCATGCCAGGAGTCTTGAAAACTATGGAAGAGGTCCTTTCCTTTTCATAACAAAAACTCCAATGTTCTTACCCTCAAATAATTTTTTCTCCAAAATGTGAATTATCTTTCTTCTATAGAAAAGCTATGGGAAAATGAAAAAGAAGGAAATACTCTGAAAGTTTCAACTTTCTGACTTTAGTGGAATAAATAGGACTATTTTTTTCCTGCTTTATAATTATGCTTGTTTCTTTCTAATTCATGCAGGCTGGAGCAGATGACTACATGACACTAAGTTATTAGAAGAGACTTCTATTTCCCGCAGAAGTGAGAAAACATCATTTGAGTCTACTTCTCCCTTCTATTTTGTTCTTCTGCTTTTGAGCTTGAAGGATATATTAGCTAATGGGTAGTTCCCTGCTCTCTGTCTTGATCCAGAAACAGACAGAGAAAATTAACAGACAGTGCTTGAAGATTAGCTATCATTAAGTCAAGCTTTGACATATGTGGCTAATTGAAGGAATACCAGGTACAACAGGAAATGAAGAATAATGGGTAATACTTACTTAGAATAGACTTGTTTAGCCTTAAATCCAGTAAAAGCGTGATAGTGCTCAGATAAACTTGAGGGAATTAAGATCTTACAGACTCTTCACACACCGATTACTGTTAAAAACTCTCTATCCCAGATGGTAATTCTTTGACAAATGTTATTTTTTTAAGTGACAACTGATAGACCTTGTTGTTAACAAAATTATAATCCTTTTCTTTAGTATGATGCAAAAACTTGTTTCTTGGATACTTTTTGTTCATTTTTGCATTTTGGCTTCCTGTGACTTACTTGAAAGGTAGACAACTGCAGATTTGGACCTGAGTGTTTCAATAGTTCATGTTTCCACATGGGCCACTGTAAAAACAGGAGGGAGTCATGGAGAGCTGAATTATTCGAAGCTGAAGCAGAAGAGGAAAGACTTTATAGATCCAGACTCTGCTTATGTCTCATCTGTGCTTTCATCTCTCCAACAGTCATTGCACAGGTGTGCACGACACGACAGACGAACCTATATTGCCAAAGTGGAAAGCACACACATTAGCTTCTGGGAGCTTGTCAGGATTACACAAAAAAAAGGGGCCTATGAATCACTGTAAAATCCAAAGGTGTGCCATTCAGCCTGGAATTTGGTCTGATACTTGCTGTTTGCACAACTTTCAGGAAAGGGATTCAAGTGAATAAAACATGATTTTAAAAGATTCTTATCAAGAACCTGAAGAAACTTCAGAAAACATTCTGGCACCTAATTTGTAATACAGTGCAGAAAAGTCATCAGGATATATTGATGGCTTTTATGAAATAAGCCCATTTTCTAAAGGCAAATACGTAGGGATTAATTCTCTTTCTGCCTCCCCCTCTGGCATGACAATGATGCATGGAGCAGTTTGTGTGTGTGTGTGTGTATGTAGGTGTGAGTGTGGGGGTGAGGGTATTTAAGCAAGCAGCCTCTCTATTACATATTTGTATTGAGAGCATGCATATAGTTCTAGCACAAAAAAAAAAAGATAAAGAAAAGAAAAAAACCAACCAAACTAAACAAAAAGCCCCAACAAAAACCTTTGGAAACTCTAGGCTTATATTCATCTGTGGCATGTGGTTGACTGGCAGGCTGAATTTTGTCATGAATAATGTTTAGAAGGCACTGGCTTTCTTTCATGAGCAACACATAACTTTTCTGATCCACATCGAAGGAGGCAAGTATGTAAACTACATACTTAGAACCTGATCATCTTTGTATAGTTATTTTCCTGCTTCCTATTTGCAATTGTCTTTGCCTAAAAATGGGTCAGAGTTAGCAGTTACCTATGAAGGTGCTATAATGTTGATGAGTTTTGGTTTACTGCTTGCTATAGTGGGTAGAAGAAGGCAAACCATGGGTGAAAGGTGAGCAGCCAGATCAGCAGCTACCCAAACTGACACAGACAACGAGGCTCTGTGAGTTTTTGCCAGTGGAGATACTGCACCACACAGTTCCATTGTATAATATGTCACACACAAGAGGCTATCACAGCTTCTTATGATGTCTCGTACATCATAGAACAGAATATGACTTTTCAAAATTAACCTGTTTAAAGATCATAAATTGTGCCAACCATTCATCTGCATGGGGGAATCACATCTGAAAATTAAATCCTGAAGTGTGATCCATCTGTTTTCACTGTCAGGCTCAGCCCCAGGAACTCCTAAGCAGTTGCTGTTGTTGCTGCTTTTTAATAGAGTAGGACAGTAATGCGCAGTCCTCCAGATGTGTCCTGATCTTGTCTTGAGATTCACACACTTGACCTCAGGTTGACATTGAAAACCCATCTGAGGCCCAACAGAATTACAGTGCCCTTCATAAAGAGGAGGAAAAACTTCTGAAGCTGAAGTGCTGGAAAATGTTCAGTAACCAGTGGATGGCTCTGGTATAAACTTTAGTAACCTAGTAAGAGTGGAGAGAAGGAGGGAGTTTTTCTGACTTCTAGTGGAGCACAGTACTTGTTCTTGCCTCCTGAAGTCTAGTTATTGAGTGCTTAATCATGTGACAAGGAGGCCTGTGTTGCATCATATCAGAAATATAAAGACAGATCATTTTCTTTCCCCAAAAGTTTGGTAATTATTAACTCGATAAAAAGCAGACCTTTTTTATTTTTGCCATCATCTATGGGTAGGAGTGAGCAGCAGATAATTCACTGTCAGAGCATTTCTAATTTTAACTAGTGTGGGAATTTCTCAGATAAGCGAAGAAAGGTAGTGAAACTGTGCATTGATACAACTCAGACAATGAGCCTCTGGACCTACTGTAAGTGCTGATAATACAGACCCAATGCCATTCAGTGTCTAAGTCATTTCAAACAACCATATTTAATGAGATTTGAGTCTACACTGCCCTGAGCAGAACATTAATATAACACGAGGCACTGAACCACTCTAACGTCCCATTCACTTTATACAAAGCAATGCGAGGGTGACTCCAAATGACAAGCTGGCACTATGATTCCTCTTCTGTTCCTTAGAAATACCAGGTGCTGTGCTGAGAAGCAACCAGCTTTACCTTTTGGAAACCTAAAGCTTGTTTTCTTACTGGCTGCATTGGACCTCTAGGGATAGTTTTGTAAACCACCCAAATAAACCTCATTTTTATTGGAAGTGTGCACAGAACAAATAGAAGGCGAAATACTTTGCACTGGAATATTTCTGATAACTGCAACTTTAAGAAGAAAGTTGACATGAAGGGCTGCCTTCATCATTAAAGAACTGCATGGTACAAGCTGCCCTGCCTTAATCACAGCTGTCATGAGAAAAGGAAATAGATTTTTAGGGTCCAGATAGGATTTCTCCTTGGAAATGTCAGGAGTGATTGATGTAAGACACAAGTAAAAAGCTACTCACTAAACGTGTGTTGTCTACACTTTGAATCCTGCCTCCCCCCACCCGATATGGTGTTGTCATGATTTTAACAAGTCACAGGAAGAGTTAAGCTGTGCTTTCTGAATAAATTAGTACAGTCACAAAATGACACTTCCCTGACCTTTGCAAAAGGTGGAGAGTATAACGGTAAGACATACAGGGCTGTTAAACAATGTTGTTTTTTTTTTTTTTAACCACTCTGACAAAAGGTGCAAGCTCTTTAAAACAGTTTCCTAATGCACTTCAGCAAGAGAGCTAACTGACTGTCATAAGATGACATGCGTAACACAGAGATCCTGCTAAACATTTTGATGCAAAGGAACACCCTGTTAGTTGAAAATCATTGCTAACTGGATTCAGATGTTAGAGATGAAGTACATGGAGCACAGTACATTTGGTAAAGCTTAAAGAAGCTTTAAAAAAAAAAGAACATAAATCTTTAGCTGTGGCCTTTTATCAGCTCTTAATTTGTCATGGTATTTTAATTACTGACAGTGTAAAAGTTTTAATCCATATGTTAGGGGAGATGATGCTTATTTCTTGCTCCTTTTCTTGAAAAATAGTTTTTAAAAGTTATCAGGCCTGCATGCACATGGAAGTTTTAAAAGGTTGCAATGGGCCGTATCAAAGTTCTCTTAGCTCCGTGTTGTGCACATATTCAGAAAGTTTTATCCATGTTGACTTTGGAAGTTATAAATTCAAACCTTAAAAGTGACATAAATTTCTTTGGATGACTCCAGTTTGATGGGACCTGATTTTCAGAGGGCTTCTGCTCAGCATTGCTGTAAGTTGCATTTTAATTGTTTCAAGAGGGGTATTCAAATAGATAAGTAAATGATTTGGGGTATTTGAAAATAAAGAGCAAACCTGATCTCTTATGTGGTGAGACACTGGTTTTGCTCATTTTTCATTTTTGTGAGGTTGTTGCCCTTTTAATCACCTTATTTTCAGGACTTACATGTGTGACTGCTGAGACATACACAAAATATGATCAAATTGGTACATGAAGCTAAGGGAAGCAATAAGGTATTCTCAGTACTGCATGACTGCAGTTAAGTCATTTTGAAATCAATAATCCCCTCGCAGTTCACTGTGCCACTTGACTGGACATACAGATGCAGATGCCCTTGTAAATGAATTTACATCGCACTGTGCTTGTAGCCATATAATCTTTCTTCCCTTCTCAAGTCTGTCCCATTTTTCCTTGCTTCCGTTATGCATATGAAACTCAAATTAAGATTGCATGTAAAGTTGACTAGCTATTCCAGGTTATTTATTGGAAATGAAACTATATAAGCATACAATATATGGTTTGTTTAAAATTGATTTACCTAACTCTTTCCATAGTCCCAGGCAAATACAATTGTTATACAGCAGAGAATTGTATTGTGGAGGAAAAGAAACAGAAGAAAAAGAAAGTATCGACAGATAATTTGCAGCTAGTTTATGGCGGACTTCAATTTGGTAATAAAAAGGGTAATTCATCAAATAGCAAAATTAGACACGACACTAAATTTAAAATTCTTATTAGCTACAATAAGTAAAGATTTTAGCATGAAAACTATGTGTATTTCAAATGCTATCTCAGCATTTCTTGGACAGAAGCTTAGACTGAAGTCCAGGAGATGGGTCCTCTCTAAGAGTGCAAGGTTCTTGTTAGCACCTTTCATTGGTCCAGCCATGCCTTCTCCTCCCCCTGCACTGTCTGCCTATCTCTGCCCAGATGTTGACATCAAGACACCCTGAATTAGCCAGAAAGAAATTTGTAGTGTCTGAGATTCAGGTGTGTCAGAGTCACAGGCTGCAAGGGAAGATGGCATACAGAGACCCCGAGGTTCATCTGTGCTACAGAAACTCAACCCTGTGAACTGTGCAGTGGAAGTGTGAATCATGAGCTACAAAGAATGGCATGGCTTAGCAAGCTTCTAAAACTGATTTCTAAGGCTGTGATATCACCAACCATCATCACTGGTGTGTATTGTAACATCACGAAGGAATCCAGGCTCTGACAAACCAGACATTATATTTGATGGTGACGTGCCTGCCCATGGTAGGACTAGATGATCTTTAAGGTCCCTTCCAAACCAAGCCACTCTATCCATCTATGATTCTTTCGATGATCTGGCCTGGTTCAGAAGTCTCTAGGGTTTTGGCTATCATAAGCTGCAGGTCTGTAAGTTCTTCCCCTTCACAAGGAATGACAGCTAAAGCAGAAGGACTGTAGCATGGCAGGTTCTTGCACTGAAGTCTGAGAACTTGCCTTTTGCTGACAGCCGTTAGGAACTGGAACACAGGGGAAACGATCTCTTTCCACCATCAGCGCAGGCTGCTTTAGAGGAGAAAATGGAACAGGGCAGCTGAGGGGTAATCAGTCACAATGAAATGCCTTCCTTAGTCTCAATAGAGATTGGTTTCAATTCTGAATCATGCCTTGCTTTTCACATATTTCTTTTATGTACATATATGCTTATGTATCTATGCATGTATGTATTTAAAATACATATGGACGCACACATGCAATAATATTTCTCAGTGTATTTTCCCACTCCAAAAATGCCCAGCTTTTTTTGAATTCTGTTCAAAAAAACCAGAATCACTGGGCCACAGTGACCTTGTGGTAATCACCTCCCCAGGCTAAGAGTATGCTGTGTTCACAACCTATCATTTTTGCTGAATGTTCTCTGTATTCTTTCTCATTGTTAGGAATTATATCCTTACCTTAAGACTGGGACAATATCCACATGATATTCATGGAAACCAATCTGTAGAGAAGACAGATAACTGGCATAGAAGGAAAGAGGAGTAGGTAGGAAAAATGGCTATGGTTCATCACATCTAACTTATTAAATAGGCTTCTCTTGGGCCCATCTATCCTAAAAATGCAGAAGCTTTGGGTTTCTACATTTATTTTAGGTAGCACAACATAACTGCTTTTCTTTAAGGAGGTGGAAAAAGCAGACTACAGAAGGCCTGTGCAACACTCTGTACACTTGTCTGTGTGAATGTGGACATTCCAGCCAAAGATGCATTTATTTCATTGTTAGATGTTATTTTCCATTTTCTGTAGAAACAATAGTTTCTTATTACTCTAAGTTGGCATGACATAGTGTGAAAAATCAGATGCTGCTTCATGCAGACTGAGAAAGTCATATACATTTTCACTCTGTCTACAATCTTTCATAACAGCTTCAGTTTGGAGAGGGATCTACCTGCATCTTGCTTTCCATTGCATTAAAAAATGCCTCTTTCATTATTTATTTGATGAAAGACAAAGGAAATGAGATCTACGGCCTATATTGGTAAGTCACAGGGTTTTGTCAATCTCCAGAGATTTACCTGTTCACCTCATAATCATCACTAAATCCCTCAATGTTGAGTTGGGATATCTTCATGTTGTTTAGAAAAAAAATCCCTATTCACTACCTCATATCCTATTACCCCATCCCAAATCTTGAAAAACTCTTTTTTCCTGTCACACACTGATAAAAATCAAGGCCAGTTGGATGGGGCTTTGAGCAAGCTGGTCTAGTGGGAGGTGTCCCTGCCCATGTAAGGGGGGTAGGAAATAGATCATCTTTAAGGCTCCTTCCAGCCCAAACCATTCAATGATTCTATAATACTGTCCCTGCTATAAGTTGTTCTAATTAGCTGTAACGGCTAATCTAACATTTGTGCTATGTCTGGTTGCATGGGCATTGCTGAGTCTGGCACAGTGCAAGAAATCCCACATTCTGCAGAATATTTGAAAGAAACAACACAGAATAACCAGGAATTCTGCACTCCAATAATAAAAAACTGAAGCAGATCTAGGAAGAAAAAAATCAATTTCCTTCTTGTATTTCACCATTCTGGAATTTACTTCTTCATCACATCCAGTTGCCCAAAGTTCTCCCAAAATTCTTTTTCCTGCATGAATGTACACATCCATCTTTCTTCCTCTGGTTTTCTACCCCTCCATCTGCTTTTCTCTTTTTCTTTCCCGAATCAGAATTAAAAAGAGAGACCTCAAAAAATTTCTAGCCAAAAAAATATAAAATTCCTTTATTTCAATGAAATTACTTTGCTCTGATGAAGCAATGCTTTTTGGATGAAAGTATTTTCTGTTATCATGTTCCTATAAATTCCATTTAAAAAAACCATAATCATGAGAAACTCAAAGTGAAGTAGAAAGTTCAAATGATATCATCATCATCATCATCAGTGTTGTCTTAGAGAAAACCTATCCTAGCTGTCACATACCTGAAACTTTCAGCTTGTGTTTTTGTGCTGAAATAGTACAAAACAGTGCATTTTTTCTAACTTCTTTGTTACTGCCGATTTACTAAAAATGTACATGACACTGCTTTATTTCACTCTTCAGAGGCTTTGCATCTATGAATCTATGTCTGTTGATGCATATGTGCCTGTATATATGACTGAAATGAGATTTGCTTGACTTTATGAACTACATGCCAGACCACATCTGAAGAACTGCTGAGCTTGCAAAGTGCTGTACCACACTCCTCCTTCCATTCTCTCTCACTCTTTCTCTCTCAGTGCTGATAGTTCTGGCCCTTCAATATTTTCAACCATTTCATGATTAAAAGTTCAGAGAACAAAAGGGATTTTCTTTATGTGTGAGTAGTGTATGCTCTGTGACTGGAGTTACTGGACTCCAAAGCAGAACTATGTACCTTTCTCAACTGAGTAAGTTACGTGATATGGTCAACATTTCAGAAATGTTCAGAGTGAGACTCAGGTCTGCAAAAATTCTCAGCATTGGGAAATAGAGACATTTGGAAAATCTGATTACGCACAAAGCCAGAACAGAAGTTTTTGGATGCTTAGAGTGCTTGAAAAAAAACTTATCCTTTTAACATTGCTTAAATGAATTCCTGAAAAATATGGCCTTAACTGAATGTGTTGAGAAATTTGAATTATGACCCTGCATACTCTTTTCCTACACCTCAGACAGATTTCTGCTGTCATTAGTGTTGCTGTCAGTTAGTTAGCTTTAGGATTTAGTTAGCATGATTAAAATTAGGATGTTCTTATTTTGGGTGTATTTTTCCTGATATCTCATATAAGTAGTAAGAGTCTTTTTTTTTTTTTTCCCGGATTTGCACAGTCCTTGACAGTTGGTCTTTGCACTGCTGGTCCAGGATAGCATCCTGATTTTCTGAGCGTGTCATCTGGCAATGCTGGTTGATGTCTTTGCATGAATCTAAGGAAAGAATGTGCTTTTTAAAAGGAAGGCTTTGACTCTGTCAGAAGTAGGCTGTGTGCTAAAGATTTGTTACTCCATAACAAAAGGCGGCCACTGATTTGCAGACACAGCTCACACTGATGTCAACGAAAGCTGCACATAGAGTTCAAGTGTGCAAAGGGGGCCTTTGCCTCTAATTCATCTCAGGGCTTGCCTTATTTCATTACACAGCTTTGAGCTGAATGAGATCGGGATATATTTTTAAAGATGTTGGCTGCAGATCCACGCTGATGAGAGGTGAGAAAATCCTTGCAGTTCCACGGACAAGTCGAAAACCTGCCTGAACAAACTGCCAGTTCAACTGTTCTTAAAGCAGCCACAGACCAGGGAATTGCTGCACACAACTGAGTGTCAAATATTCTCCTGGTGTGTTTTGGCATAATTTCATTTGCTTCAGTGGCGGCATGATGATTTTCATCAGCTAAAGATCTGGTTTTAAAGTACACATATATATATTTTGAAGCTCTGTGCTCAAAGTTCACAAGTTTGGGTTTGGTTTTGTTTTGTTTTTTCTGTTCTCTCTGGGCTAGTTTCACTGAGCTGTTCGTATATTGTTTTATTTTTTCTTGCGGAATCTAGACATGATGAAAACTGTAGGGCTGGCCAAAGAATGCTATGTTAAAGCGTAACTTCAGAAGAAAAGTAGCACAATTCTACATTGGCCAGTACAAACAAAGGGTTGGTTTTTTTTAAATAGCCACTTAACATACTAAAAAAAGCATTTCCTTTTCTGCCTCTAAATTTTTTCTCTATAGCTTTTCTTACACTGATACTCAGTGTGTTGCAGACTGATAAACAGCAGTCACTGACTGTATTGCAGTTAAACCATAGAAGGAAAACTAGAACGGTCCTGAAGCAGCCACATGGCAGGGAGAGGGGGGAAAAAGGTAAGTCAGAGTGTTAACAACTCCTGAAGTCTTTAGACACCAGGGTACAACTTACCTTGAACTTAAAATAATGCAAGTCTATGTGTCTACAGCAGTCAGAGAATCATAGCATTGTTAGGGTTGGAAGGGACCTCTGGACATCATCCAGTTCAACCCCTCTGCCAAGGCAGGATCACCTGGAGCAAGTTACACAGGAATGTTTCCAGGTGGGTTTTGGATATCTCCAGAGAGGGAGACTCCATGACCTTCCTGGAGAGCATGTTCCAGTGCTCTGCCACCACAGTCCCCTAGATAGGCAGGAATAAGCAGGCTGTGCTGTAGATGACATGTTATTTCCTAAGCCAATGATGCACTGTAGGTAGAAAGCTAGAAATTTGTCACTATATTTGGTTATTGTTATTTTGATCATCCTAGAACATAATGTAAAGAAAGCAGGAAACCTGGTCTCATACTGATTCTTGAGGAATTTCTGAAGTTGAAGTTTCCTGCAAAACTCCATTTTCACCCCAGACATGAGCTAGTCATGTTAGCAGAGCTGACCAGATCTGAAGAGACACTGATCCATCATCTCACATTCAGAGAAGATTCATGACAGTTCTGAACTGTATCCAGTGTGGACACCACAAATCTGGCAGGGCTGCACCACCTAATTTTGGGGCTAGAGACATCACAGCCTCTTCACCACAGGGCTCTCTGCACATTAGTTGAGTGCTCAGCCAAGCCTCCTTCCCTGGAAGACTCTTGTCTCCTTTCTGTGAGCTACTTCTAGAATTCCCCTCAGCTTGGCTTTCTAAAATATGCAGTATAATCCTAAAAACATTTTAGGTGTGTGACTTGCATTGTCTGGAAAGTTGGAGTATTCTCCACTGCCAAGCCAGCACTGCTCACAAGCAGTGTGTTCTCACTCGAGATTCTTGCAGACCAGAGCGGTCACCATAATTGAAAACAGTATCTGTTTGGCATTCAGGCTGAGATGAGAGTCTGTTTTCCATGTTCATCACTGCTAAATTAGTTATGCTGTTACTGAGTGGGGAATTAAGACTTAGGTTTTCAAAGTCTCCAGCATTAAGTTACCAGTCACTGTCCCACACTGTCATTTTGGTTGTGCAATTAAAGTGTCCCTGAGAGCGTTTAAACATAAACCAGAGTGTGCATTTCCACAACGTGTTTCACATCCATTCTTTTTCATAGAAGGCTGAAGAAAAAAATAATTTTGATAAAATGTTAGGTCAGTGTTTCAGAGTGTACTAAGACAGGGAGCATGAGAGAATTTGTGGCCATTATGTCCACCTAGACTAAAACCAAGCTGTACAGTGGAGTCTGAAGTGATCACCCGTTGGCTTTGCAACTCCCAGTCTGTATACTTGCAGGATGAATTCTGTTGTGAGCAATTCCCCTTCAACTTTAATTTTCCCTTGCTGTTGCAAATGGGAGGATCATTCACCTCTTTGACATAAACTGTTATGTTTTTGTACATTTTTCAATAGCTGCCACAGAAATGGATGCATTCTAGCAGGAGGCAGAATTATTCAGCCACATATGTGTGCTCCTTTTGCTCATACATTATACTACATTCTAATTTTATGTGATTGTCATTAATTTACTAACAAATTATTTTTCTTATTTCAGACTCAGAGCAGAGATACAGTTTTATAAGTATTGAAACCAGACAGGCATCTTGAATATTTCCTTGACATATTTTGGTGTATTTCTAAGTTGCTTTATCAGTCATTAAAGCTCAGCTTGCAGTACTTAACAATTTTGGCCTTGATCCTATAAGCATGCATATGCCTTGCTTTATGCATACAAGCACTCTCATTGAAATCAATATTCATCCACATTACATTAAGTACACACATAAGTGTTTGCAGGATTGAGGCTGCCTTTTTTTTTTTTTTTCCTGTATTCATACTATTTTCTGCCTGGTGTCTATTGTAGTCTTTTGAGTAAATGATTTGTAGGCTGAATAGGGCTCTTCAGATCGCATTCCTCACTGAATGATACAATTCCTCATGTAGTGCCAGGACCCACTCAAGGCTTTTCAGTTCTGGAGGCAACATTAACTTCCAGTTCCCCTAAGAGCAAAATTGAATTTTGTGATAATGACACAAAATATTCAACAAGTGTGTGCAGAGGTGTTGAGGTGTGCGGAGGTGTTGAGGGCTGAGGGAAGCCAGTAAGGGCAAAGTGGGGCAAAGTGGATGAGGGTTCAGAAAGGCCAGAGGATGTTATAGAGAGCAGTGTGTGTGTATAGGAGTAGTCCATAAGCTCTCAGTAAAGCTCTGTGTTGTCGAGGGAGCCAGAGAATCCATGCAGATCTTGGGGGAGGAAGGGAGTGACAAAGAGAGGAAGTACTGCTGTTCTCGGTGGCTGTGTATCTTGTCCCATCATAACTTGGCTGTGGATCATCTATTTGCACAATGAGTTAAAAAAGGTTTCAGGGAGGCTTCCTCCTAGAGATGCAAAATCTAATGCTTTCACGGCTCTCCATTCTTCTTTTCTGAGGAAAAGAAAGCATTATTGATGAGAATGAATCTTGCAAAGTTTCATTACAAATGGTCTCTTTTAAATATTAGACCCTTCCAGAACAAATTTCACTTTATTAAAATTTTGAGTTAGGATCATTATGGATGACTTAAAATGTTGGATGGAATAGAGGACTTTATGCCTTTTACTAGATCTTGTTTGTCAGGCTATTTAATCTGTCGTTTTCAAGGACTTTTGAGTTTTTTTCAAGAATGACTTGTGTCTCAATTCATTGCAATTATTAAAAGTCTTCATTTTACAAAAAAAAATCAAATTTGTTTCCTGCCATTTGTGCTGGCTCTTTGTGTTCCATCTACCACAATGAAGAAAGGACCAGTCATATTCACTGCTGTTTGCAGTAAATTTATCTCTGAAGTTTGCGTGTACCAGCACCGGAATTTTTGTCTTACAATGGTGGTAAGACAGTTTTGTCTCTTATTTAACTTTGTGTAGCTACACTGAAAAGTAAAATATGGAAGCATTTTTTGGTTCTGGTGTTGAAGTTATAAATATAAAACAGAAATACTGTGTTTTACCTGAAAATGTTTCTGTAAATCTCAAGAGTTATGACATTTTATGGTTGTTCATCCGCATAGGTCTTGGCTCATCATTCATTATTTTTCCACTTTTTTCATAGCGTGGGAATTTTTTTTATAGATTAAGTTTTAATTTGGCTCTCCAGTTTATTGAGTACATGACTAAAGATATTCATCAATTATGCCCTACTTCATCTGTACAAATTTCAATACCTTGGAATTTAAAAACTGAAGAACTGTGCCTGAAAAGCGTATTCTTTTTCAACCTGTGTCAGATTTTTTAAAAGAAAAAATTACTTCTCCCTAAAACTTTGTTTCTTTTAAACCCTAAGCCTGTGCAGCTACAAGGCTACTTTCTTAGACATGAAGGCATTAATCATATCTGACAGATTTTTCCCTTCTATAATAAGCAACATTTCTCATAATAAGACATAAAAATAGGACATGAATTAACATGACACACCACAGAAGATCAGTGAGTACAAACTCAGATTTAAATTTCCAAGCCTTTTGGGGCTATGTTAATTTTTTGCACCATTAAGTAGTTTCCAGTTTCAATCCCCATTTGTTCTTAGGCAAAACCACAACAGAAGCATACAATGCATTACAGCCTGCACTGGCGGAAGGTTCCAGCAGCTCAGCCGCGCTCTCGTCCTCCAGAGGGCGGTGGGTATTTCAGGCACTCCTGCAGCCCCTGAATTACTGCCTCCAACATCTGGCCTTTCCAGAGATTCCCAACAATGGAGCAGCGGGGGCGAGGAATTTCTGCTGGTTGAAAGTGGAATTTGACTTCAATTAAAAAAAAAAAAAAAAAAATAAAAGAGAGGGGGATGTTGTGTTTATGAGTTATACACTCTTTAATTTACAGGCTTGTATAATACTTATAACCACTAAATATCTGGAGTAAGCTCCAGCTCCAGGACTCTCTCTTTTCCACTGTCATGTAACCACCAATACTATTTTAGTTCAAGTGCAAATATGTAGTGTTAGAGGTTCTTTTCAGATTTCCTTGGGAGATGAGACAGAAGGGGGAGTGTAGTGGGAAAGTGTTCATTTCTCCTGTGTAGTGGCCTCCAAATGTATTATAAACTTTTATTGCCTTGGAAAATGTTATGGAGTCAGATTGATTTGCGTTTGCAAAATGTAGATAGATGGGAACTTCTAAGGGGAAGCTGTGTTGGTCAGAAGATTCCATATGGTTGCAAGAAGCCTTCTCCCTGGTCTCAAGAAACCTGGTTTTGAGAGTAAATAACTGAATGAAAACAGATTTCTTGGAAAACTGTTGTAATTTAATGCATGTAAACAAAAGCTTTTATAATAGTCTCAGGCACACTGGGATTTCTGAAAGAATTACTTCAAACAAATATCAGTTTTTAATTGAGAGGCACCCAAGAGGGTGGTGATGGTGTGGTCTTTTTCTCTTTTCCTTTTTTCTATTTTTTAATTTTTCTTTCCTTTTTTCCCCTGAAGTGGGAAGTATGGCAAGGTTCACAGTGCTCTCATTTAAAATTCCTATCAGACTTTTCTAGCACTAAAACTTCCACAGGATATCATAGAATCCCACAAGAGTTGAGGCTGGAAAGAACTACTGGAGATGATCTAATTCAATCACCATTCAGAGCAGGGTCAACAAGAAAAAGTTTTCCAGGGCTGTGTCCAGCCAAATTTTGAGTATCTCCAAGGATGGAGACTCCTCATCCTTCCTTGGAAACTTGGAAATTCCAAGGAATGCCATTTAGTTGCTTCCCATTTTCAGGAACATTTCCTCATCACCTTGACCTTTCAGATACATAAGAGAGCAGCCTCACAATGACTTCTGCCAACACCCTCTGTTCTTGTGGCTGTATTCTAGTAAATCCCACGGACTTGTATATGTCCAATTTGTTTAAACATTGCCTAACCTGATCCTTTTGCACTGAGAGTAGGTCTTCTTTCCCTCTTCCCAAACTTTCTCACTGCTCTCAGGACTCTGGGATTCCTGAAGGCATATCTTATTCATAGAATCACAGAATGTCTTGGGTTGAAAGGGACCTGAAAGATCATGAAGTTACAATACTCCTGCCATGGGTGGATGCCATCCACTAGATCAGGTTGCCCAGGACTCTGTCCAGCCATTCTTTGAACACTTTCAGGGATGGGGCACCCACAACTTGTCTGGGCAACCTGTTCCACTGCCTCAACACTGTTTGAATGAAGAATTTCTTCCTAGCACATCTCTCTCCCTGTTTTTTATGCACTCCTACACATACTGAATGGCCACAATAATGTCTTCTTGGAGGCTTCTCTTCCCCAGGCTGAACAACCCCAATTCTCTCAACCCATCTTCATAGGAGAGGTGCTCCAGCCCTCTGATCATCTTTGTGGTCCTCCTCTGGACTCACTCCAACAGGTCCATGTCCTTCTTATGTTGTGGCCCCCAGAGCTGGAAGCAGCACTCCAGATGGGATCTCACCAGACCAGAGTAGAGGGGCAGAATCCCCTCCCTCGCCCTGCTGGTCGCCCTTCTTTTAATGCAGCCCAGGACACGGTAGGCTGCAAATGCACATTGCCTGGTCACGTCCAGCTTTTTATATACCAACGCTACCATGTCCTTCTCTGCAGGGCTGACCTCAACGAGTTCTTCTGTACTCTTGTCTGGGATTGCCGTGATACAGATTGGAATTGTTGAACCTCCTCAGGTTCTCAGCCTAATTCTCTGAAAAATTCCAGAACTTTTAAAATAGTTCCAAAACCAGAGGCTTAAAATTGCACCAATATCTAAGCGAAATGACTGTAGTTATATATAACTAATAATAATTCTTTAAAAATGACCATGATTATAATTGTAATAATAATGTACAATAATAATTGGGCAATTCTAACCACAGTGAGATGGAAAGGAAGTGTTTATATAGGCAACCAAATTTGTCTGAAAGCTGAACTGCTTTTATAGGATGTAGTAAAAATAATGGCTTAATCAAGAAATTCTGATAACAAATACAATAACTGAAAATAAAGTTTGTTCAGTGTATGCTAGCAAAAGAACCTTAATAAATATTTATTTACATAAATATTTGCTTATCTTTCCTGCTCAGTGAAGACAAAGATTTTGGAGGGCATGGATGGGTGCTGGATCACACTTAAGAGGAATTTCATACTCTCCAATCTGACTCAACAGATCAATAAGAGGTCTCAGCTAGTGCTGACCTCACCATGCAAGAGTCACACACTCAGGGGCTATTTGCCTTTTGTTTATGTATCCTCAAGAGAAGAGTACATTCCTGAGCAAAACCTTCATCTTTGGAAGAAACAAGATTAAGGGGAGAAAAAAATGCCCTAATCCCCTCCTGCCTACTCAAAGTTTTCAACCCATGTCACACTAAGAAATGAGAGGGGCATTTTAGAAACAATGTCTATATTCCTATAGAAAAATGGATATGGCTGGTGTTTGATATTGTGGAGTTCTCCTAGTTTTCTCAAACTACTTTTTAGTGGAGGAGAACTGAATATTAAAGACACATTTTTGAAAGATTCAGGTTTTGGGGTTTTTTTTAAACTAAGAAAATAAAGCCTCATATTTTTAAGGGTCTTTATTAAAACACATCCTAGTTTGATTGTGTGATGACAAACTAAAATTTTCTAATACTGGGAAAATAATTTTCCAGGAAGTTCTTACTGAGCTGTTGATAGGGATATATCAACTGAGGATATACTGTATGGGCTGATAGAACTGCTGAGTAGTCAACGAGAGAATCTGCATCTTAATTACAGATACAGTTTCTGATATAATGTAAAAGTAGATTTAAAAAGCACAAATCAAAATTTTGGTGTGTGAATGTATGGAAATCAAATGATGATTTTGTCTCCCTGAAATTTATGAATCACAGAAAAACAAAAAAACCTGAAAACAAAATGAAAATAATTTACATTTTCATTTAATTGGTTTTTAACTCTTTAAAGCAGTAAGGTCAGCACTTAAAGCTGAAGAATCTTACTCATAAGAGAGTGAAAGGTTGAGAAAAGCAGAAAATGATAAAACTAAAATGGAAAGCTTTCCTTCTCTTCATCTGTCTCTACCTTTTTAACCAATTTCAGATTATGAGGTATTGAGATTTGACTATGTGAGAGGCCCAGGTGACACCACTAGTCTTGCTTACCAAATCATGAAACATGCTTTGTCCAGCTACTGGTCTGTGGTTTGCTACTGGTTCAGGAAATGACATAATGAATAATGCCATTTCCTTAACTTCAGTTGTGGGCAACATCGATAGGAGATAAGATTTCAACACATAGTGGCAAGAGCCTTATGTGTAGGTCCTTCAATTTAATTCTAGAATAAATTTTGCATTGTGTACTTCATCAATAGATTTCTGTGTGATAGACTAGCCAAGACTACATGTGTTGGATAGGATCCATTTAATTCTTTACATTAGTATTTAAGTGGGCCTGGAAAAGGATAGAGTCCTTGGCCTCCAGACCAGCATAATTGGCCTTCTTCACTACGGGAACGCAGCCCGTAGCCAGGTTGCAGACTTTTACACTCCTACTGTCTCAATGACAGTATGTGTCCTTACATCCACCTTAACCTTCATGAAAAACAAAATCATTGAGTCTCCCCATCCCAATCTATACTCTTCAAAACTCCTGCAAAATCTTTAGACAGGGGTTATTTGGTAGAAATGCTCTAAGTACAAGGTCTCTTTATGCTTCCCTATTGAAGTTATGTAAAAATTCATGAGGATGCTGAAGAGTAAGAAAGGATTATGACTCCACTGCTGGAAGATGAGAACACATGTCTAGGACAGAGGCAGACCTTCTGCAAGGCTTCCATATTCTCTGGAAACCAGCCTAGAGACTGCAGCTCAAAATAAAACATGGCTAAGGCATTATGCAATAGTCACAACTTAACCTTTCTTGAGAGAGAGTGTTAGGAGGCAGATAGGTTTGAAAGCAGAGACAAGGCTGCCTACAAAATTTAGCCACTAGCAAATTTAAAGCCTGTGATATCACCATCATAATCACTATGGGTGAAAATTAAATACAAATAGATGACTACTAGGATGTCTATATGCTGTCTGGAAGCAAAGGCTGTACAGGAATATTGTTTGATGTCTGGAAAAAAGCTCAGTAATACAATTTTGGCCAACATATTATAAAGAAAGAACCCTTGATATTTGCAGGAGAAAAAGTCCTGATGAAAAGGACGTTAGTTTAGATCCTCTGCGCATGTCAGAAAGACTGATTTAGATAAGAGGAAGGACAAAAAAAGAGAAAGTTAGTCTGATTTGAGCTCACTTTCCTAGAAGGGAAATAGATAGAATAAGTGGTTGGCCCCTTACAGTGATGAACTTTCTTAACCCCTCTTGGGTTATGGAAAACAGAAATAGTCTCTTCGTATCTGCCTAATTTAACCATAAGGAACAATGGGAAATCCCACAGAAAATTTCCATGAAAGGAAAAATAAAAAAGCCCCAAAGAAGGATTTATTGTTTAAGACAGTCACTAATTCTATAATAGGAAGCCACCATGAACTGAAGCTGTTGAGATGACTTTTCCTGAGCACCTAATGTGAACTTGCCATACCAGCTATGACATGAACTGATGATATTGCTGTCTCTTAGGTTTACCAGGGACTGACAGAAGGGGTCAAGATGATTTTCTTGGTCCCTTTACATCATAAACTTCTCACTGGATCCCATCTGAGGTTAACATTGAAACATGTGGTTGATTTGGCTGCCTGGTTGTTGAATGCTATCTCTTGCTTTGCTGTCCTCCGGAAGAGGTTTCTATACTCTCTGTTGGAGAGTAATGTTCTGCAGAAATCTGACATAGGATCCAAATATTAAACCCTTGCTTGCTCTCTAATGACAGCATAATATTTATCTGCTATATAAATCTATATATAGCCTTTACGGCTCATTGACATCCCAGTATGTACTGTTGGTTGCTTTTAGTTTCCAAAGATTTTATTCTTGTGGCTTAGGAATGCACAATCACATTGCCAATTCAAGTGGAAAATGTAACTTGAGTAACACTATGTTTCTTGCTCACTTTAATACAGGGAGACTTGGATCTCAGTAGCTTCACAAGCAGAGTAGTAAAATCCTCATTATTATACTTAAAATATTTGAATTTTCAGTCAGAAAATAACCCCATGGCTACTATTTAATCAAATCTGAAAGCACATGAGTAAAATGACTTTGTAGGTTTGTTGTAGAATACAGTTCATAAACCTCTCTTATTTGGTCATATTCCCTTGTGCTGTCATAAACAGTCTTATCCCAGATGCAAAGAACATTCTTTTTTGAAAATATATATGAACTTGTAATCTGTAAAATGATGAGAGAAGTTTGCTTTCTTATTCTGAAATATCTTGTTCTTTTTAACAATCATATTTATTAGGTACTTATTAGATGGTTGCAGCCTCACTGGTAATCTTATGAATTTAACATTAGTTGTCAGAAACAGCAAACTCACACCTGCAAAGATGTTGGCAAAGTGGGGATTTGCTCTAACACAGTGAGGTCTGCAGTATGTTGTTATATTTTGGGATTCTCCAACTCTGCTTTTTTTCTTTCCACAGCGAGATTTTGCTACCTCCTCCTTAGCAGCCAAGAAGCTATCACGGCTTGAAGAAATTAGTATTTTAATAGTAACGACTTTTTCCTTTCAGGCTATCTAAGAACATCACTTTGTACAGATATTTGTATTGTTAGGGGACTCAAACTTGCACAATCATCACTTCCTTAAGACTTCTGGCATTCAGGTATGGCTTTATTTCTGTTTTTCAAATGGGTAGAAATAGGGATTCCTGTATAAGAATGAAATGTAAGTGAAAGTCTGGAGTCAAATGTGTGTGTCCTGACTTCCACAGTCATGCTGGAAACTCAGCCACAGGAGGGTCTTAATCATAAAACCAGCCACAAGGGACCATTGGTCTCCCTTGCCATCTTCATCAAGACACCAAGCAGAGGAGCCTGAGGACTCTGAGGAAGAGAAGCTGAATTGGCTTAGAGCTGGAATATAATGAGCAGGCATAGCCTCTAATTCTTTTAGCTGAAAACCTCACTGTCTTAGTGAATCAGATTGGTGTATTACATTCTATTAAAACTAATTGTCTACAAGACTCACAGGGTAACATAATATTATTTTAACATTTTTGGCTCTAAGACTATCCTTATACCTTTAAATATAAAGATTATTTCTTGGAAAAGTGATTAGAATATTAAAACTCTATAAAAGTAGGCATTAGCTGATGATCCTGTCATTATGTTGAGTACCCATGGATTCACCTCAGCACACCTAGTGATTTCACAAAGGCTATTATCTCATGGCTATATCCCCTTCTTCTGAGCTTATTACTTTAAATAAAAAATGTTAATGGTTTCTGAGAAGCTCATGATGAGAAATGGAGAATTTCTTAACAAAGAAGCATGCTTTCTAAATTTCAAAGCTTGCATTAAACTTTCCAGCAAATGCCTAAAATTCTCAGTTGGCCAATAATATTGCAAGGTGAATTCAGCCTTCTTTTATACAGAGCTGCCATTTCGATATGCTTTATTATTATTTATTAAATTACACAGTGCTGCATGTTATGCATAGCAATTACATAAGAATGTATTATGCTTTCACGTACAGGGAGAATGGAATGAAATTATAAATTCTGAATTGTAAACGGGGTCAAACAGGATGATCTAAAAACTCCTTCTGACCTTAAAATCTGAGGTCACACATTGATCTCAGAATAATGGGTACATGGGTAGAGGAAACAATGGACAATTTTCAAATCTGAAGAGCAGACAGAATGGCATGTAAATATTTGGTGTATTGCATGTGTATGGCATGAATTGCATCCCCTGTGCTGGGGAGTGAAGAGAGCTGAATGCTTTTGAGTGAGTCACAAGCAAACAAGAGGCTGTAGAAGGAGCAGCAGGTGTTTAGATGGAATTTAGGCTTTTGCAATAGGACCTCTAGTCCTGTGCAGACTGTTGGCACTCATAACAAAGGCTTTGGGTGCCAATGAACAACAGTTTCCGGTAGTAATCTGCTTCCTGTCAGAGATACTCCAAGACACTCCTCTCTTTAATCCTCACAACCAGTGGAAGCTGGGACTCCTTAGTCTCAGACCATATCCTTTTGACTTGCATGTTTCTTCTCTGCTTTCAAATCCTTTCAGAAATACAGAAGTAGTATCTTCTAGGCTCTTTGCACATACCAGTGCAAGCTACAGGGAACCCATAAAATTATTTGGGATTGTGCCAAACATAATCACCATCCAGAACCGTCACAACAGCTGGGATCCAGGGGTGAGTCAGAGGGTATAAGTACTGGCAATATTTTTAGTTAGTCCAGGGAATAACCAGCCTTGAAGAAACCATGCACAGAGTTCTTGGCAATCAATTAAAACGTTTTGAGGGGAGGAGTAATCAGACTGTAACTTTTCCTGGAAGGCAGTGAAAGGAGGATAAACTGGTGGAGATGAGAAGACCACACTGTTGACAGCATGGCCAATTCTGACATAATCTGTGTATTTTGTTCTTCTTAGTCACAAAACAAAAAGGCAAACAACCCCCCGTGCCTCCCTCCCCAAACTAAACTAAAACAACCTACCTGGACATATGGAGAAGAAATGTCAGTGCAAACTTTACTGCTACAAAGAAATATACCCTAAAAAATGGAGTCCCCAAGGGTACTGAGATGTTATTATTTACTAGGGCTAATAAAGAAGGGAGAGAAGGCAGAGGTATTATATTTTGCAGGTGATAAGCCTATTCAGGCAAGAAAGTATATCAGCCAGCGAGTAGAAGAGAGCTGGCACACACTGTGCACTAAGAATGATGCTGGCAAAGGCCTATCTGAGTGAAAGCCAGAGTGGCTCAGTGTGCTGGATTTCTGTTGCTGCAAATAAAAAATCTGTTAAAAAAGGCATTAGAGAATTTCAGGGAACTTGTCAATGAGATTTCCTGCTAGAATATTGAAGGATGATTATGTTATACTGAAGAAAGAAGAATTTAATAGCATTCATTACACATAAGGAAAATAGACCTTAACATCAAGAAATGTTTCACCTACCTGAGAAATGGCCCTTGGTCTTGTACTTTTGAGAAATTCTGAGAAATTATCTTTCTCTGAACAGGGAGATGAGCTGAACATAACATATCTTCCTAAGCAATGCCACCTTTTTCCAGCTGACATCTTTACAAAACTTTTACCAATTTCTTTCCATTTGCCTTGCCAACGTCACCCTGGAGATGTGAGAAATATGGACTATGCTGACTAATCTTTTGGCTAGTCTCCTCAAATAAAGAATCAATAAATTAATAAAATGGAGGGGGCAAAAAAAGATGGAATTTGCTGTAGGAAAATATCTATCTAAGCAGCATTTAATAAAACACCAAGATTTTTAGCACAGTAAGTGGATGGTCCCTGCACTTTAGTGCAGGACCCCTTCTCCTGCATGTGTGGGCAGAGTAACACTGCTCTGTGTGTGATCAACAGAGATCTGTCTGCTCTTGGGATGCAATCACAGCATCATAATCTGCAGTTTATGGGCATTCAAGACATAACTGATGATGAAATAACTGCAACATAGACTACTCACAAAGCAGGAATTGAAATGTAGTTTTCCAGTGGTTATGATGATCTGAGAAATCTGATCTGGGAAAGATGGAGGTGTCTTAATCAGTTGGAACAACAGTCTGGAACAAGGACAGATACCTTCACCAGAAAAGATGAGCACTACAATGCCAGTGCATCATGAAAAAAGTAGGACTGAGAATTCTGTTTTACCTATTTCACTTTTCTCTAAGTTGTCAATTCCTACTTGTGGAGCCAGTACAAATGTGTAGACAGTCAGGACAAGGACTAGAAGGTTAGGATGTGATGAGATATTTGATCTCTCCTTCACTTCTGAAAAATGAAGTAGCTGGACAGGAGCACATGGCAGACTTGCTTTGAATTCATTAGCAGAGATGTTTTTGACATATAGCTTGTGATTGTTACCCACTATAAGGACATTAAAGGCATATCAGCATGGTATAATTCTGTACCCTACAGCAATACTCTAGGCATCTATTCACAGAGCTCTAGTGTTAAGAGTTAAAATCTAGATTCAGAAGCGAGTCAGAATGTAGAACTCACAATCCCTGCAGCATTCACTGCAGTATTTTGGAGTGCCAGCCTAGAAAGCTAAAGATACATAGGAAGAAAGTATTAGGGAAACTCAATAAATTAATCCAGTCCTTGGAAAGGTATGACATGCACAGATTTCCCATTCAAGGAAGTTTAAACCAAGGGCATTCTTAAGACACTAACAAAGATAAAGTGACAGTTGCTGTTTAAACTCTGATCAGGCATAAGGGGAGTGTAGGAAACCTTTTCACATAACGGCCCATAGCTTGCATGTTTTATGAAGTTCTAACCTGGATCCAGAAAGATGTAAATAAATCACAGCTGGGGTAGTCATAGGAAAATTAGTTGTGCACCCTCTCCCCTCAAGTCAGAACAGAGTTCTTTTTTCCATCCTTATGCAAATGTAGGGTGTCAAGTCTGAGTCCTGTGCACAATTCCTTGTGTTCATATTCTGATAAAGAATACAGAACACTCAGAAATATTTTCTGGTGCAGTCTTCTCAATGTCTGTCTATATCAAAGACTTTTTAAAACAGTACCAATGAGGTCTATACCACAGACTTGTTAAGAATATATGCAAACTGCTGTCCTAAAACTAAGCATTGCCACATGATTTATCACACATTTATGTAAACCTATACATTTCTGCTCTGAAGGAGAGGGTGTTATTGGATCAGAAAAGGGCAGGGAGGGCTGGTTACCAGAGAGAAAATTGTGTCATGGCTGAGCTAGTATTTCAAAGAAGTTCAGACTTCCCTGTAGAGGGTTAATTTTGCAACTTCTTAAGTTGCTCAGTCCATCCATTAAAGCACATTTTTGTGTTCAGATGATACATTAATAGCTGAACCTCTTGCTGTACCCAGACCCAGAAAAAAGATCTGGCAAATGTGTAGGCACTGCAGTAAAGAGTTCCTAATAGTCTCTGCTTGGGTGGGGTGAGGAAAGACCTTGCACTTCAGTCTGAAATGTAGACCAGTTCTGTAAATTCAAACTCTCCACTTAGGTTCCTGTTGGGACTTCACAGAGTACTTGCTTTCTTTCATGCTAAATTTATTTGAATGACCTTATTATGGAAAATGGGATTTTATATCTCAGTGCCCATTACATTCTTTTTTTTTTATTTGTTACAATGAAAACATTTCATTAAAGCCCTTATTTAATAGCTAAGTGTGAATCTTGGGAATGAATAAAAGTCATTTATTGAATCAGCCCTCACTGGAGCTAAGAAAGCATGTACAGCTGCAGAACTATGAAATGCTCAGTGCACTTTGAGTTTCGTAGGAAAATGCTACAAAACCCAGCTCAAGTTTACTTTTAAAATAAATAAATGAAGGGCCCAAGTTGTTCCATTTCAGGGCCAGCCTTCATCCTTTTTGTGGAGAAAAATAGTACCTCCTAGGTGGAGGGGAAGTGAAGTCACTGCTACATCCCGTCTGTGACTGTTAGTTGCCATCCTCACTCTGGCAGTCTTCCTTGCAAGGGTGAAGGGAGTGGACTTTTCAACTCCTAGACCTTTTTTGTCCTTGAGGGGAAGCAGGGAGTCATCAGGATCTGTTTCCCCCAAAAGAGAAGATAGAGCCACTGGGGCCTGTGCTGTCTCTACCATGGAAACTCAAATCATAATCTCCCTCTGCCCTCCAATTAATTAGATTATTAGAATCATCCTGAAGCTTTAACTTACACTATAATTCAGTTCTTTCCTCTTTTTAAATTATTTAAAGTCAAAATGCAGATGTAGGAAATTCAAATGTACTTAAAGATCAGGGATTTTAATTTGGGGTCATTACTGGTGTGTACTGTGGTTGTATTTCAGCAGCTAAAGAAAGGGGAACAGATTTTGCTCCTTGCTACCCCACTGTAAATCTAGAGAAACTCCACTGATTTCAGTGGCATTTATTCTTGAAATACCCTGGCTTAGTTGACAGCAGAGTATGGCTGACTGTGACTCCAAAGAGACATAGACTGTTTATATCTTGAGTCTATTGTTGATTAAATATGCACACAAATGCAACAAGCCATCAGTCAAAGAAATCGCATTTGCTCTGCTGCCAGGATATAAACTAAAATCCTGAAAAGAGAATGTATTCCTCTGATATATTGAATGATACAATTTCAATAGAAAGCATTGCTCCACGTTATTTTAATGTGATTAGTGCCTGTGAAAGGCACTGAATTGGAAATAGGTGTCCTCTGTTCACCGATTAAAAACCAAAGAAACTCTCAGCTGGTATCTCTACCCTGTTCTACCAGACTTCCTGGTCTAAGGGTCTCCTATGACAAACAGGAGATTTCCTTTGCCATTGCTGCTTATTCTGAAGACCACACAAACAAGAAACCAACTTTATTTACAATGGCTTTCCTGAGACATGAATGTTGGCCCATTGCATTTCTTATGATCTGGCCTGCTGTAGCAGCACTCAGGTGCTCTCAAGTTGTTTCAGGTCTGATCTTGGAATCAAAAATTGGAAGTTCAGCCAGATACTATTAAGTAAAGGTCCATACTTAAATGTACAACCTATGCATAATAAGTCTACTTCTTACTGACAGGAGTAACTTTCTTCAGTGTCCATATACTTTCAGTCAATGCTTAAAATATTTTATATGATACTTATCACAAGAATTATAGATAGGTAGATATGGGTAGGTAGATCCTATCTGCTCTGCCCAATTCTAATTACAAGATTCACAGATTCTCCTGTGCATCTTTGGCATCTTGTAGCATTTTGGTTTCAGGGATGTTGCTGTAAAGTCTAACTGAAAATATTCATGATAAAGAGGCAAGATGAATAGTCAAATATCTTTCCAGCTCTGAGCATCCTAGTAACCAATATTTTTCTGAGGACAGTTGAATACATTGCATTTACATGCATGTACATGAATAGTGACAATGATATAGCACTTGGATGTAGTACTGACTTAATGTGTGTTTCTTGTTTATTTACAGATGTCTTGATTCTCCATTGTTTTGATCACTCATTCAAGGTACTTGGAATTCATACTCAGCAGATTCTTTAAGTTTGTGAAAATCTGGTCCTTTGTGGGGTTGGGTGCAAAGGTCAGCATGTTCCTATATAGAATTTTGGTGAAGAAGAAAGGCAAATATTTCACAGATACCCTCCTAAGGATCTGTCTCTTGTCTTTCTGTTTTGCACCTTGATTGGTACCTTTATTTTATTGGCTAATTTTTTTCTGTTCTTAGTGACGTGTAATTTTTGAGTAACTTCATTGACTCAGTAGAACTCTTTGGGGAATGAGCTATAACATGCCATTTTAAAAAAAGTTGTAAACATCAGCCATGCACTAGGTTTCATACTCTTACTGGCAATGAATGAACACCACTACAGTTTTTAGCCATAATTTTTTGCATAAAGTCATAATATGTTGCCATTGACTGCATTAATAATAATATGCAGTATTAATTTTGTTATTTAGAACAAAAGAAAAAGAAAAGGAAAGGGAAAAAAAGCTGTCTGAGATTCAATTTCCTACCAGTGTGTTCTCTGGACTGCTGGCACACAAAGGTTAACGAAACCTGGAACTGAAGTAGTAAGTGATGTCAGCAGTTAGCACATTATCATTTTCTCTCATCTATTCATCTAAAGTGCAGAGCAGATAACTTTAACTATCATCTTCAGTACAAAAAAAGAGAGAGTTCAAGGCATTGTCAAGGAGCCATTCAGCTTTGGCTCTTAATTAAAGTAAACACAGTAAAAAACATTTCCATTAAAAGAGGGAGTTTTAACCTCTCATAACAATCTGACCACATTCAAATGAGGGTGGAATGCAGGCCACCTCATGGGAAGAGCTTGCAGTATAAAATTTTGCCAGTATAGTGGCTGCCAATAAAAAATATTGTGGTTTTCATTACACTGTGCTCATTAATCACTGGAAAAATGCAAGGATGAGATCTTCCATACAAGTTCAGACACATGCCCTTGAGAGCTACAGAATGACTTTCAATGAAATTCCAAATGTTAATATCCCCACAGGAATTCAGATCCAACAGAGGAACCTACTATTCTATATAGCCATCATATTCACCTCAGTGAGTGAACATCATGCATCAGTGTGGCTTGATACTGTGATTAGCTGCTTTGGGGCTGTGCTGAATAATCAGCAGGATTGACAGTTCTTCCTTAGGCTCCTGGGTTTTTTTTATGGGAAGACTCTCCTTGATTTTTTAAGATTATTTATGATTTTTTGTTATTTTTATATATATATGTGTATGCCACAAAACAATCTAACACAGAAGTAACTTAATGTTTTACTGATTTGTTTTTAAACAATTTTTATTTTACATTATACCAAGGATTAAGTGAGAGATCTTAATGAGGAATTGAGAGAGAGAGTGGAGGGAACTCCATTGCTACAGGATACTAGACAGAAGTGTGGGCAGCAACATGTTCTCCTTACACAGCTCTAGCATGTCACATCCAAATTATTTGGCTTGCTTCTGGTGAACATCTTACCAGATAGGTATTGGCAATTTTGGAAGAACTATTGCTTGAAAAGAAAGCATTGCTCTCTTCGACAGAGCAATAGTACTCAATAGAACACAAGTTAAAATAATTTATGGGATAAAGAATAGAAGAATTAAAATTTCAAAGTCTGGCTTGAATTTAAGAGACATTAACATTCTATACACTTTCTGAAAGGAGGCTATTTGAGAGAATGATACTTAGTACTTTTATTAAAAAATGCACTATAGAAATGCAGAGTCAAGAAAAACAAATACAAAACAGTCTCCCCCTGCCTGAGACAGAAGTTTTTTTGTTTAAAGACAGATAAGTAAAATGTTAGTAGTATATGAACTATGAAGGGAGAGAGTTGCTGAGTCCCTACAGAGGTATCTTAAAGTTTTATGATAAATGTTCAGATAAAGACAAAGGTATTGAAAGAAACTGGATGATATTTATATTTAATTAATTTGCCTTGCTTTCATCAAGAAAATAATAATTTTTTTTTTAATGGTGCTAAACCCAAGAAAGGTGCATAGCTGATGATGTCTCTACTGGTGCTAGCTAGGTAAGTCAGGGACAGATGTATCAGAATGGTTCAGGGAATCCACAGCATCTATTTACTCTACTATCTAATGGTCTGATCCTTCAAACATTTATGCTTGGACCAATGGCAAAATGACAATCACACTGAGTCTGTGGGATTACTTGCCACTGAACACCAGAAGGAGCGTTGGCAGGACTCAGTCCTAAATCCCTTTGTGATGGTCAATATCTTTCAAATTATGATACTAGAGTAACATTCAAAAGTAGGCTGCAGCCTGGCATTTTTCCAGCAGCTAACATGATTGCGGCCTGATTCCTACTGACTTTAAACCTTCATGTATTCTCAGTGCCTGCTCTCTGATTTTCAGAAGTGTCACCAGAAGGCAGATCTAATGAGTAGAACAGAAGTTTGGATTTCATAACTTCTCGCATTTTAATTTCATGTATCAGATTAATTTTATCTGTAATATGCTTTATTCAATCATAGAAATAAAACTGGATGGGATGCGAGACATCGTTCAGCAACATTTTGGGACCCCAGTCACAGACCAAAAGGCTGTTACTTCAGGTATGTATAAGTCAGGAGAAGTCTGCTGTTAACCTTAAAATCAGGAAAGGTATGTAGAGAATTATTGAGGGAATGTGGGAAGAGACTGCTATAGATCTTCAGTAGTTCTTCAGATGATGTATAACTTCAACTTTTATGCTAAGGCCAAAAAGAAATGTCAAAACAAGATGAATTAAAGGAAATGGTCATGGACAAGACACTACAGAAAGAATTAACTTTTCACCTCCACAGCTAGAACTGACCACAGACCAAGAGCAGACTGGTTTAGGTAACCACACGATATAAAACTCAGGCTAAAGGTTAGACCTAATCTGCCCAAAGACAGGATGACAAATGAAGTGCATCCACTTGCCATAATTAAATAATGATAAGAAGGCTTTGCTTCAGATTGACATTCACCTTGCTTTGAACCTGTGTTCATTTTGAGATTCTTACCCGCAGGGGTGAGGAGATCTGTGCTGCCTTTAAATGCAACAATTGAGACCTGGGCAAAATTTAGTTCGAACACACTGCCTCAAAATAATCTTTCCTAGCAGGTTAAGAAATGCTGCCAAGTTTGTAAATGTCACTAATTTGTTTTAAAATGTATTTATATTTATAAAATTGTGTTCTATGTATACCTGTTAATAAAATGTTTACACTGGACTCTTTTAAATTAATTCACTATATTGTTTGATTAATAGTTTCAGTATTCTAAAAGGAATTCTTTGAAATACTTCGGCTTATACTTTAATGGTCCTTTGAAGTCTTTTGGTTCCTAGATCATGCTGGGGCATTAACATCACTCTCAAAGCAGCGTAAGTCACACCTATGTCATTCTTGGGAGATGTTTGTCTAACTCATTCTAGAACTCTTACTGCTGTTCAGTGAACTTCTCTGATCATCAAAAGGTACTTTCTCCACCCCAATTGTATCACAGCTTATGTTTCATCTATTCACACTCACACACATTAAACCCTTCTCAATTTAGGACAATTTCCAAAGTTCACAGAGGTCAATGGAATCACTTGCACTTACTTTAATAGAATCAGGCCCTCAGAGATGAAAAACTTATTTTATACATTTTCAGTCATCATTGCAAGGTTATTCCATTTAAAAAAGGAACTTTCCTAAGCAAACATCACAATCTGTGGGTGGACAATGATGTTTACCTTAAAATGGGAAATTTTTTTCCGCACAGGTAGAATCTATACGTGGTAAAACGCAGAATATGGCTGAAGCTGTAACAACTGTTCTAGTGGAAATAAAGAAAATTAACTTTCTTAAAAAAAAAAAGAAAGGGAACAGTAAAAATGACAGGTTTTTCATGTATATTAAAAGCTTCATGTAAGCATAAACCAGAACTGAATGTATCTTAACAAATTGCTCACTGAATGAGTTTTGTCTCTGTGAATTGTTTGGGATTAAACTGTGATTTTCTCAAATGCATTTGCTCTTATTACTTTACTGACAATACATTATGAAGAAGTCTCAATCTGTAGTTCATTTTTGAGCTCTGTTTGTTGGGAATATAATTACATACTACATTTCTTTTTCCTGATTGGGGGAGTGGTGTAACTGTTAGACACAGGTTTCCAGTGTCAGTACTATGATTAGGATTTTAAATTCAGCTGGGGACAAGTTGCTCTGTGATTCAAATCACACTGAAAAGCCATTGACTCCAGCAGCCCTGGCTTGTAATCACATTGCTCAGTGGTAACCCAGAATTTGCAACCTTGTTCATAAACATATTCTGTGGGCTGAAAGTACTGAAAGAACAAGCAAAGCTCTGCAATCCATAGTTATTGACTTATGTTCTGGATTAATTACTATTTTATTTTTACAACTTTTTTTTTTCATTACATGGATTATAGGCACAATCTAAACTCTTTGTGTAGGGAAACAGATTTTTAGATGCGTATTAATAATCACCATTATTTTATTTATTATCAATTAAATGTTAAATTAATAATGCTATTATCTTGGGATCAAGATCCATGTTGTGAAGCTGAGAATTTAAAGATATTAATATTTTTTTATTATTTATGTTTCATGCTATTTTAATAAGGTTTCCCCTTCACCTTCCTTTCCATAATTGCTATATATTTGCCACATTAATTCAAAATTAATGGACATTTATTTATGGGAATTAATTTTGTTTCTATAATAAAGCTGCTAATGAAACATATTGGAAGGTTCGTACTGTGGAACCAATTATTTCCTATCATATCTGTAAGTAACATTACAGACCAGCTTGCAGTTATGTTCCTGAACATAATTGTCATTAGATTTTGTGCAAGTTTCCTCAAAACTACATCTAAACATTAGCAGCCTTCAGTCTAAGTAGTTCACCTATAAACTTTAAATAAATATTAGGATGCCCTTTGGATTTCTGTGGAATAGCTTTTCGACAATAAAGAGTTCACTCTGAAAACACTGTTTTGAAATTATTCACAGGACTGTCTCAAAAATGCACAAATATGAGGCCTTTCATGGATGGAAGATACAGTGAAGAAAGTTTATTGTTAAAATTGCTTTGATAAATCAAATTTAGGTGACTAAAATGAACTATCCCCACTTCTTTGTCAATCATCTCAACTCTCAAATAGTTCTGTTGCGCTAAGCAGTGAAAAGTACATTTTAAGAAGCTTGATGTGATCATAAGACAACAGACAGAAAGATCAAATGCAAATTATTGTTCATAGAAGTATTCATTATGGTGGTGTATTCAGACCACTATTATCACATGATTCATAACATTCACTCTTTATTTCTTGTACCAGAGGAAGTTACTGTTTCTTGCACTCTAAGTGAGCAATGTGCAATCACCTCTAGCTCAACTGAAGTATTTAATTTTCGAAGTAGTCTATCTCCTACAGTGACTCTACATGGGATTTTCTTTACACCACACAGATTTCAGTGGTAGACCTTCTCAACTAATGTGAACCTGAGCTACATCTAGTCCATGGTATCCTCAAAGCTACAGAGAATTGTAACAGTGTAATACCTGGTTTATGATGCACTCAGAAGTCCAGTTTTTGAGTCTCTGCACTAGAGTGGATAATCTCCCTCTCGAGGGATGACATTTAACTTAAGTCTCAAACAATAGTGATTGCATCAGAAAATATCCTTTAACAGCAGTGCCATGAGAGACAAGTCTAGAGTGGATAGTGAGGGAGGTACAATGAATTTCTTCCTGGTAATGGTTTTATGCCTGACCACGTGAATTTTAATGTTCCCTATTTCAGCAAACATAAATACCATTGTTCATAAAATTATCATCTTGGTCATAAAATTGCCTTCCCCTTTTTAAAATTCAGCTGAAGTATTTGACTCAGTGACCCTCCATGACAGAAATCCCACAGGCTGATTACATGCTGTGTGAAGTATTATTCTCTCTCTTTTGTTTTACATTTACCTGTCATTAACTTCAAGTGACCCTGCTGTTGTTCTGGTGTTCTGAGACACTGTTAAAAAGATGGACTGGCTAGTTTTTGACTCTACCCTTCATAATCTTAAATGCTTTAATTAAATGCCTTCTAGTATTTCTTTTTCACTACTAAATCATCCTAGCTCTTGCAATCTTCATATGCAAATCCTTCTATATTCCTAACTCTATTTTCTGGACTTCCACAATTTTACTATTCTTTTACTGTTAACATCCCAAACTGAATTTAATGTTTAATTAAGGCATATCTTGCCCACTGCTCCAGAAGCAAATATTTTTTACTTGTAACATGGAATACAAATATTCAGTTTCAATCACTTGACATATAATCTGAGACTGATTTAACATTCCTTGACATTGGTTGCCTCTTGTATGACATGACTGATCCTCAAACCAGGCATGGACACACTGAATGAGGGGTACATGAGAAACCAGGCATGGCTTTCCTCCTCTCAGGATCTGTGTTGTTGTATCTTCTAGAAAGCTGAGCAGGAGCTGGCTTGCTCTGCTGTGTGCTGGGGTTATGGTGTCATGTTTGGAGTCCGAGAACTGTCCACTTTCTCTTCCCCACTGTCATTTGCTACATGCTGCAGTTAGGGAAATCCTGTACTTTCACTTCCTGAAATGCTGGGAGGGAATGCTCTGGGTCCCTTGCTTACACTTTTTGCCTTTCAAACACCACAGCACTCTGCCTGAATTACTGAGCTGTAGTCTGTGACAAAAGCAGAAACTCATTATGATCACTAATTTTCAGTTTTAGAGTCTATGCCCTTGACTAGACACTAAATGGATTTTAAGACCAGGACCAGATTTTCAAAGGCATTAAAATGCCTCAGAAGGCATATAAACAAATAGTGAGAGTCAGTTTCAAATTCCAAAAGCCCCCACAAATGCACAGCTATTATTCACAATTTCTGTTGATATGTAACTTCATGATAACACAGTTCTGTGGCAGTAACATATTTTTTAAGTGTGTAATAAACATTGAAAATATGCCAAAATGATGCCTACCACAGGATTTAAGAGCAATTGTTTATGTTATTCTGCTTGCTTTTGGATTTTTTGCTTCAAGCTTTGCTTTGTGTCTACAGTAAGTCCTCCGAAGCTTACAGAGCAATGCGGCTGTGATCTTTCTTGCAGAGAGCTAACGTGCTTAGCTGCACGCCTGTGGCATGTGCGGAGCTCTTACCCGTCAGGCACTGCATTGTACCCCAGCGGTGAAAGCCCTCCGATCCCGCAGCATTCCAGCAGCACGGAGCAGAGACACTCACCAAGTGGGGCAACAAAGCTTTTGCATCCTGATGGTTAAAATCAGGAGCACTATCTGTGCACCAGCAGCATCTCATAGGGAACAGTGGGACATTTTCTCTCTTTCTCTTCAAACACACCAAATGTAAACTGTCTGAACCACAGCAGTTGTCTTTGTGTGGATGAAATAGCAGGGCAAAGACAGACCCTATGAAATAGCTGTGGTTAGTGGCTTGTTGAGGGGGTTGAGGCAAGAAACTCGCTTTTAATCAGTGTGATAATTGATGACATATGGCATCATACTCTTGCCTGATTCCATTCTTTCCCTGCACACTACAGGTCTCAGTGCCTTCCCCACTCTTTTCTCCCAGCTCAGGCCCTTAGCAGGCCAACTGGAAATCTGTCTACTGGGGTTTTTTTAATTACATCTATATTTGAAAACCAGACATAAGTCTTCAAAAGAGACTAATTTAACTGGGGAAGGACTGCTTAACAACCACAGTTTGTTGAGGAGGCTGTGATAACATACACATGCCCTTGCTGTGTTTTCCCATACCAGTCTGACTCCGTGCACTGCTCTGCAGTGATGCCACTGGCCAAAGGCAGCAAAAAGCTGAGTCAGGGATTCGTATGTTATGATTCTATATTCATATTTTCATGAACTGCAATGCAAGCAGTATGAATGAAAATCATAGTGTGTTCTGATCCTGTGCTCCTTTTTCATCTATTAAATTTGGGTTAAAAAAGCAAAGGCTGTGCTGGATATCCTTTGAGTGGCATTTGTGTTGGCTTCTAAGAAATATTTTTCATCTCATATTTTGGCTTTTGTTGGTGGCACAGACAACACAAGGTGTTTGCTTACAAGGCAAGCTTAAAGCCTTGCATTCTATGCAGAAAGTCCTGCAGATCTGTGACTTTGTTGGCCTTTTTCGAAATGAGTGCTGAAAGTCAGTTACAGCTCTTTTTCTCCCTCACGTGATTACCTGGGTTTAGAATTTCCTTGTACTCACCCAAAATAATTTTGGGAAAACTTCTCTATAAATTAAATGAAGTCTGTGAAGTTATGGGGAATCTTAGAGTTTTACTCCAAAGTCCAGATTTTCATGACCAAGGGAAAACAATTCTCTCATGTTCTCATTTTGCTCTTGTTCATTAGTAGTGCCATCTATATTTCACCTTTAGCTTATTTTGTATTTAAGGATAATCTTTCTTTCACATTCTGCTATCAGTAACTTGGTTCCTCTAATTTGTTGTATTTGCATTTGTTTGTTAACTACTACTACCCCAAACAGCTTCCTAGGGTCGTTTCTAACCCGACATGTAAATTTATTGCCCTATGTATGTGACAGTTTCTTTCTGTGGGATGTCCAGTGAAATAAAATTGCCCAGGCTGAACTTTGGACATCTTTCAGAAACCTCTTTCCTTCCTCTTCTTTCTACTTAGCACAGAGATTCTGCCTTGACAAGCATTCAGTTTACCAGCTGCAGTTAGGTTTCTTTTGCTTGGAGCAGAGGTCTATGTGTAGGTAAATTCAGTTTAAAATACAACTACTTTGAAAAACTATTTGTAGACCACAGAAGTTTTCATAATGTTGATGTTTAATCAAATGTTGCTACCGTGTTTAAACTAAAACCCTAACATAACATGTAAAACCCTAACTCCATGTGTTCGTAAAATATTTCAACAGTTTCTGTAAGTTATCAGCCTCAAGTAATTCAGGTGCTGGAGAGTTTCCTTACTAATGCTCCCTAGGAACTGAGAAGTCTAATTTGGAGTGTTAAAAAGTAGAAACCAGATGACAAACTGTCAATAACCTGTATTCAGCAAAGTACGCAATTATAAAAACATACAAGGTAACCACATTCAGAAAAGAGCTGATCTTCATTCTGACCCGATACCATGAGTAGGACTGACACTCTAACAAGATGTTCTTGTTTTAAGTGCCACATAATGATTGAACTTTTTCTGATAAACATTGGACTATTCTTGCCTATAATTCAAGATAAGTTTTTCGAGTAAACCCAAATAGAAACAAGTATGTTCAAATGGAGACTATCATAATCTTCACATCATTTTTGTGCCCTGCATACCGGGAGGTTATGAATGTTTATTTACTACTGACCACATAATGAGGTATTTAGAGAGGTAACACCGTTGTTTTCCCAGTGTTTTGCCTCTGTAAAGAGTGATCTCTTGTATTTACACTGCTGAAACTAAAGGTGTGGGATTTGACAGTGACTTGCTGAACTCATTCAGTTTTTCCTCCTTTCATTTCAACTTAAACCGTCCAAGGTATATGCAACAGTCAGCAATTGTAATGTTTCTGCATCTATATAGCACACATACACTTTTCATCTTTAATAATAAAAATTATATGAGACAACAGCAAGCCAATCTGTTGTATATCTTTACTACAAATAATCACTGCAGAGAAAGTGGTTCATGAGTCAAGTGAGCCAGGAAGGTAATTTACCTTTATTTATTTTCACTCTGCCCAACAGGCTTTTGATACATTGAACCCTTTAGGTTTTAATTAAATGCACTCCAGTGAGAAGCTTCAAGTCTTTGGAATCCTTCTCAAGACTCATCATGCCAAGTGTTAATCTGAATTTCAGTATTTTATAGATTGCATGAAGTTTGAATGAAAGTTTTTTTATGTTCAGGCAATAGGCCTGGCTTTGTAGCCTGCTAGCATGGATAGAAATGTATCTTGGAGTTCACCCTACTGCAAATAAAGGTGGGTCTTTGGAAAGCAGCAGGATCATATTGAGGAAACATGTATACAAGGGAGGAATTGCAAAAAATTTTTTTAACAAAAGCACTTCTACCTGTCCAGCTCTGTGAAATACACAAACAGTAGTTTACAACAGTGAATGACATTTTGAATAACAACATACCATGCACACCTCTGGCATCTAGCAAGGTGAATGAGTCTTGCTGTACACAAGCATGGGGCATGAGTTTGTTAGTCCAACAAGCCATAAATGTGAAGACTGGGCAAGACATCATAGAGTAAAGACACTGTGCTGGAATTACTGTGCAAGTTGGAGTGGATTGCAAGCTTTCAGACTTCTTTTTTATACCAAAACCTCACACATAAAATTTTGTGAAATATAGATTAAAAAAAACAAACCCAAAACCACTAAACCTTTAATAAACATAATTGATGATATGTTGATCGCCTTGTGTGATACCCAGTTTGACACACAAACTTATGAAAGGCAATCTCTAAACAGGTATGCAAAAGTTTGCTGAGGAACTTTTCAGGGAATGTGGGAATAAGTATCACAAAAATGTTATGTCACTGCTCTTTAACTTAAGAGGGAAATTCTATAGTAAATGACTAGATATTAATTCCTGTGGCAAGTGCATTTCTGTAGAAACCATTGTATTCCTACAGTGGCATACACAAAGGAAGTGGGTTACTGCTGGTCCGGCAGTGACAGCTGCCCCTTAGGTGGTGTTACCATAAAGTCATTTTGACAGTTTTCTTAATAATAATTTTCTTTCAAAATTATGTGTGGCTTTTTTTCCTACAACTTATATTGTATCTAATATATCATTCTCTTCCTCCATTGAACATATACAATTATACTGTTTGAACTTTTCTCAAAATCCTACTCTATATCAAAAGTAAATTTTTTGAGTTCAGTATCAATCATACTTCATCATATGTCCTGCTCTAGTTTTAATTCATTTCAGTGTGTGCCTATTCATACAGGGTGCTTTACTTTCTGACATTCTTGCCTATATTAATGAGTAATTGATTTTAAACCAAGTTCAAAATCCATTCAGACTCACAGGAATCTTTCCTTTTGAAGATTTCAGATCACGCTTAATCCATGAGATAATTTTTAACATTTCTTTTGCTATTCTTGTGTTAGTAGACAAGCTGCTTCCAAGCAATTTGTTTGAAGAGATTGTGATCGGTCATTTAACAGCACTCTTCGTCTTGCATTCTGGGTCAGCCATATCACAGCACAGAAAGACAACAGTTGCCCTATTTCTGTGGCTATCTGGCACACCATTACCTCATTTAGACAAATGTGAAGTGTTTGATCTTCTGCGTTCTTGAATAGAACCCAAAGGATTGACGTGAAAAGGAATAACTGATGATTTAAAAAAAATAAACATTACAGAGCTTTCAAAACAGCCCAAATTAGGAAATTACTTGTCTGCCAGGTGTTTTGTTTTTTTTGTTTTTTGGGTTTTGTTTTTGGTTTTGTTCAGTTTTTTTTGGTTGGTTGGGGTTTTTTGGTTTTGTTTTGGTTTGGAGTTTTTTTGTTTGGCTTTTTTTGGTTTTTTTGTTTGGTTGGTTTTTTGTTTGTTTGTTGGTTTTTTTGGTAGGAAAGATTTGGTACATACATTTTGTGAGTAATTCACAAGACATTTGGAAAGACTTCTCAGCCTTCTGCCACTTTTCCAGACCTGTCTGAACTTCTGATGAGAGGTGCCTAGATTGCAGATTTCAGTTCTATCCACTCAGCAGAATCTTTTTTTCTTTAGATTATGGTATGACTCCAGATCTGTTCCAAAGGTCAGTGCTAAGATCACACCTTGGAGAGAAATTCTGCATACATGAATCTAAGACTATTCTCTTGACATTACAGCTGGCTGGGACACACAACATATAGATGTCTTACCAAGCAGTATACAACTTTTGGCAGTGTGAGGGATTTGGGGTAATTTTTGATCTTTGTTTCCATTTAACCTTGTTGCTCAGCCTCTTATCACATTCATAACAAAGCTGGGTTGTAGCTGTGTTTTTTATCTCTACCTTTCAATATAAGCAGCCTTGCTGCTTCATTACATCAGCATTCCAACATGACTTTTTTCTCACATGCTCAAACAATATTTGTCTTTCTCCTGAGTGCTCTTCCTAACCACTCACTTCCCCTCATTTTAATACTCCCCTCTTGAATCTCAGAAAGGTAGGTTTGGTTAGCACAGTGCAGGATTAACATAGCTATTGGGCTTCTGGGTCAAGAACAGTCCACATCCAGCAGTTCTGAATGAGGATAAATGCAGATAAATGTTCAGAGCTTCCGCATCTGGTCTTGTTTCTTGGTCTACTAGAAGTGTCATGCAAGGAAATTGGGATTTGGAATAGAACTTCTGAGGAGAAAAGTTACAAACTCTGTTGTCAGTGAGGTGATTTGTAGTAAGGTGGGTATGAACTTGAAGACTTTGCCTGGTATTATAATGAAAAGACATAGTGTTCTGAAGTAATTATTAAAAGAGTAAGCACCCCAGGCCTCAATTTAGCCTTGGAAAGTGAAAAAAAAGTATTTCAAGAGAAGGGTAAAAGTAAAGTGTGGCTGTATCCTTCTGATATGGAAATTATCAGCATTATGTTCTTCATCTTCTAGAGTGAGACATCTGGAGTTCTGTCTTTATGGTGTGATTTCTCCCAATAATATAGTGATTTGCATTTTCCGTTTGTGCTGTCTTACTCCAAAAACAATGACTAAAGTTTAAAAACAATCAAAAGATGTTTTTATTTAGCTGCACCTATCCATATTTACCTCAGAAAAATGTTCTGTCTGTACCTGGAGGTTTTGTTTTTTTTTTTCCACCTGGCAGCCAGGCTTGAAGTTAAATAAGTGTGGTTCTGACATTATTATTTTCAAGTGAAGCCCTAAGGTCACACAAGTGTCACCCATGACCCAGACTTACTGAACTGCTACTCTCAGGCCTGAAAAGCAGCCCAAAAGAACTGGTTATGCTTGTGGTCAGCTAAGGCAGAATATGGCCATGCTCTGGTTTGATCATATCGAGCAGATGGTTGTAATGCAGCCTGTTCATACTGGTGAAATGCCTCAGGCTCATCACTGCACCTTCTCAACTCAGCTTCCTTCCTTCCCTTCAAAGTGGCCCAGCTCTACAGAGAGAAACATTCTTCTCACACTGTGTTTCTGATAGATCACAGCTACAACAAATAAAAGCAAAATCTTTGAATCCAGTAGAAAAAGACAAGTGAACAATATAAATTATTTTACCATTTCATAACAATTATTTGAACACAATAGGCATCTTCAGTTCACTGGGCTTAGGGCATGTCCCATTGAAAGACTTACCATTGAGTTAAATGTAAAAAGAGGTAGGCTCTGCTCTTTAAAGCTATCATCCTATTAAGCCAAATGAGAAACACAATCAAAGCTTTGCTGCTGCCATTGTCTCACTGTCTTTGAACATGGCCTCAGCATGGCATTGTTTTAACAGTGAAGGCCAGACTCACATTCATAAAGAAGTTTCAGGTGATTTTTCTTTTAATATGAAAGAGAATACTATAGAGAATATTAATAAAAGTTACAAGAAAAATATAGGCCTAAACTTTGTTGTCTTAGATTTCCTTCTAGTCATTAGGTTCCCTCTGTAGCCTCAACTAATAATAATAATAATTATAGTAATAATAGCAAGGCTTAGAAACTATATCTTTGTTGCAGAGATTAAAAACCCCAAGAAACTATGCAATATTTTCAAAAAGCCTTTGAGTTCGACTGTGTAAGGAGCACCTGTGCCATGACACTCCTGTCTGAAATTTCTCCCGTTATACACTGGGGTTTCAGAATATTCTTTGACCTTTAGCTCATAAAGCACTTGGAAGCTTTTTGTGAGTGCAGGTGCTTTGGGGCGATGTTTTTGTTTAACATGTTAAATTGTTTTTGAGACAAGTCAGATATGTCTCTTCATCCATTGTAACTCCAAATATACGTAATTCAGTGAGTAGACACCAATAGACTGACTTTTACTAATCTTGGATGATTTTGCAGTTTGTCTTAATCTTTCAAGCAAAACATGGTTTAATTCAATCTTTCTCCAACATTTGTTCCCACTAGATGCTGCAAGCAAACCTCTGACTTGGGAATTCTCCTTTTAGGGTAGTTTTTGAACTACAGATTAAAAAAGTACCCAGTAGAATGCATAAAAAGTTGTTGGAGCACGGCACAACTTTTCTTGCTCAGAGGAATGTCTAGAATACTGGTCTATAGCTGTGCTTCTCCTTCCAGAGAGTTTAAATATGTGTCTCTGGATCTAAAACAAAGCTGAATATGAGGAGGCAAGGGATTACTCAGCCATGCTTGAGTGGACACAGGTCTGCAGGGCTGAGCAGCGGGGCAGAGCTCTTCCGATTTGGGCAGTGTGGCTTAATTTAAGCATATGCTTTTGTGCATGAAGAGTTAGGAACCTACATTTTTAAGGGATCAACTCTGATCTGTAACTTTGTTCAGGGCTCCAGGAAGCAGCAATCTATGTAGAGAAATGTTACTTATGCAAATCTTGATCACATTACTCAATTCATATGGATGTGAGACAGTTAAAATGCAGAAAGCTTCAATAAAATAAAGTGGAGTGTATTTATGGCAAAGAAGTTGAGAAGACCTAAGACCACTGGTCTAGAGTCAACATAATATTTTTAGGAATAATCAGAAGTCAGGTCTTGGAGAAGGTGAGCTGAGACCTTACACTTTTCACTGAAGCTATCATGGTTTGGAGGTGTTCAAGAACTCCTGGGACCAGACCTATTGTTTAAGTTACTCTTCTCATGCTTCTCATTTAAAGGGAGATCTGGAATAAATTAAGGTTCAGAGAGTTTTGTAAAAAAACTAGATTGGCAAGCTGGTACTGCATTAAAATTGGGAGTCTGCAATGAGACAAAGAGCTGCAGTCTGGCTCTACAGGGAGATGGAGGATATGAAGAAGAGGTCCAGTAAAAAGAATCAGCTCCAATATGTACATTTTCAACAGAGAATGTGTGTTCTAATGAATAGAAGAGTATCTATAGGGATTTTTCTGATCTGTGGTTCATTACTCATATTCCCTCCTCAGATTTCACCCATATTGACAATAAATTTGGTAGGAAGACCAAAGAATCTTGTATTTGTTAAAGTTTCATGCCATCATCAACATATTCTGCTCTAAGACTTAAGTTACTTCTCCCCACTGCAAATAATAGTTTCCATACTTTCAATACCTCGAGGGAGTTTGAAAATGACTAATTGATGGTTTTTCCCTGCTTTAAATCATTACTGTATTTCGGACTTAGAAATGTATGGCTAAGTCAGCCAGTCGTCAAGTGAGGAATTAGTGTCCCCAGCGCCAACAGTAAATTCTCCAGTTTGCTCAGCAACCAGTTGAACAAGCTCCTCAATATTTAACCATGTCAGTTGTAAACAGGCAGATTCTTTGCCTATGTTGTTTTCTCAGGAGAATCTAAAACTTCCTTGTCAAAATATGTGTTACAATGGACATTCATCTGCCTCCCTCCTAATGATGAAGTTTTTCACATTGTGTAAGACAACGCCTGCTGTCATGCATCCATTAAAACCCCATCCATAGAGCCATGTATAGAGCAGGGTGGCTGGCTAGGAATTGCAAACTTCTAAGGAACTTGTTTGTTGTGAGGTGAGGCTTTTTTTCCCTCTCTTGAGTGTTGGATGCATAATATTTCCAGGTAACTCTGACTACTGTGTGATATTTAATCACCTCCACTGCCTCCCAGTAATCACTTTTATTGCATTATGCTAGTCAGCATATTCTGTGCACTTTAATATACATGAGGTTGAGGGAGGAATATTTTTAACTGAAGGCTTTACAGAAAATTTTGCATTTATTGATTTCTGTTAAAAAAAAAGCAAACTGTTATTCTTAGAAAATCGATGAAAATGATTGCTGTGGCCATATTTGTTCAAACAAACAAATAATACAGTATAATGACAACGCTATCTCTCATTTCCACATTTCACCTGGAGAAGGAAAACATTTGATCTGGAAAGCCTGTGTACTATTTCAGTCCGCAGGAATATCTTTTATTCATGTGTATTAAAAAAATATGCAAAGAGTTTGTACAAGTTGGATAGGGGGAAAAAAAGTTTGACAAAAATAAAACAAATTCATCCAAACAAGCATTGCAGATTTGGGACTTCTGGGGCCAACCTGGCAGAGGCAGTCTTGCTATCCTTCTTTGGATATATACTGGAAATTTTATATGTATAATTTTTCAGATATAAATTTTTGCATTCCAGACAAAGCTTTTCACGGGAAAACTATGCCATGCATATAGAGCAACCCTTACACAGCTGATGATTGCAAATCATCCATTCTCAGTGTTTACCTATTAAAAACTATGGAAAAAAAGGAATAAAAGGAACTTAAGAATTCAAATCAGGTAGCTCCTCTGGCTTCCTATAACACTGTACATGCTTTTTCCGAGCTTTGTGAACACAGGAATTGCTCATTCAAAACTATGCTCACAGAATGAAAATCACAATCAAAATGTAATTATTGATATAAAAACAAGAATCTGCTTCATTGCAACACATTTTCTTATCTGAGAATGTACATGTCTCACGATACATTGCATCGCAGCACAACTAGCTCAACATGTCACTGTTACACGGCCACCAATTAAGAAGGATTCTTGGCATGAATGATGTTCTGCCCGAGGCCAGGTCACTGTCTGATGTAAAAGATTGGAGCTTCGGGGCACTGGCGGTTCTGATCCTCTGTTCTGTACAAACTGAACGAGCTGATCATTACAGAAACCTTGTGAGCCAAGGCGCTGTTATCATCTCCATTTTACATATGGGGATTGAGGTGCAGTCAAAAGATGTCTTTGAATGTTCACAATGAAAAATCTAGAGTCTGATTCTTTTCTGAGGGCTTAAAATTTTTTACTACTTTACACATTCCCAGCACAGTTCTCATTGACTTAAACTTGGCTTACCTGCAGTTACACTTGATATTACCAGCAAGCCCATTTGTGGTGTCAACAGACTGTTATTACAGCAACACATCCCTGATCATAAATCACAGATGAAGGAATAAGCTTGCTTTCTCCTTGGAGGAAAAAAAGTCTTCTATTTTCAAACAATAGAATGATTTTGATGCATCTTTTAACTAACCAAAAGTAGCATCTTGACAATTTTAATGGACTGATTATGCACTGATGGTCATCTAGAAATGTGCTCATTTTCAGGTCGTTATGTCCTGACAACTCTAAGAGTTATCAGCTGGAAAATTGGCATGCAAACACAGAATTTCAATCACTAAAATCCTTCAGGACTGGATTTGACTATCCTGAGGTTCTGCCTGCAGTGTCAAGGGAGATAAAAGGTTTCTGATTCTCTAGGTGTAGGATCCAGTCAGTGTCCTGATTAGTTCTGCTAAAGCAAAAACCTTTCCAGTATATTAAAATGCACAATCAGAGCCCTGAGAATCTCAGAGATTAACAGTAGTGCACAAGGGTTCATACTGACCTTTGTTTCAGTCTCAATTTGCATGAGTTTGCAACGTCTGCATTTTGCTTTGTGTTTCTGGTTGGAAACCTTGAATCCCCTTGCCAGAGCCCAGAGATGGTGAGAGTGCTTATCTTAACCCCACTGTGGCATTCACAGCATAGCTGCCAGTATCACTTATGCATGAAACCAGTCCTGACAAACAATATTGCTTTAAGCCTCTTGACAGTGTTCTTCCCACAAAATATTGTACCTGTGAGGGCTCAAGCCAATCCTTCTGGCTTTGTTTCTGCTTATTAAGTCTGGTGCAGAGATGGCTCCTAACAAGTTCCAAGGCAGCTCCTGGTTAGTAACACCTTTATGGTCCTACTCGCAATATTCCTGTCTACTCTACCACGTCTTCACCACCTTCAGGAAGAAAAATGAGTTTGCAGAGATAACCCTTGTGAGGCACTGACATATTCACTCACGTTCTTCTACTGAGGCACCTGCCTGCAGGTGACAGCTACTTTCCAGTTTACTATAGCAAATACAGAGGGCAGTGGAGGGCTCTTGTGTATCCTAACCTATCCAAAGCCCAAGTGGGTCTTTGCACCACTGTCTCCTGATTCTACCAGTGTCCAGCATCCTTTCACAACCCATTCAGGCAGTGCCATGGAATCAGGCAGCCTTCGTATTTGATACAACCTTCAAACCACAATAATTTCTTCAGAGGGGAAACAGGACACAGAAGAAAGTCCCAGCAAGCATCCACAGTGAGTCTGGGGCTCACAAGACTGTCCTGTCTGGGTGTCCCTCAGTAGTTTGGTCTATGACTAAAAAATGTCCACCTTTGTCTCACATGAACACCTGTAGACCAACAAATGGTTTCAAGTACAGGGGTCACAGAGCAAGACAGAGATTGTGGCAGTTGCTGAGACGAGTCTTGTTATGTGGCATCCTTTCCAGCAAAGTTTTGAGAACCTGGGGAGAAGGGTGAACAGTTTGAGAAGAAAGGCAGTAAAGGGAAGAAACCTCACCAATAAGGAAGAAATAGGATTTCACAGATCAGAAGGAAAAAGGTAAAGGAAGGTCATGAGAAGTGTGGGCAGCAGAGCCCTTCATTTCTACATGTTGCTAGGTCCCTTTTTTCTCCTAGTAACTGCCTGACTCCATAGAGTGGCAAGGTAGGGTTACTTCAAAAATGAGAAATATCTTTAAATCTCTTTAAGTCTGTTAATCATAAATAAAGATTATAGTAGCGAGAAATAAAATGTTGATTTAGATATTTGCAAAACAAAATATTTGGGATTCTTTTCATCCACAACTCTTAGAATGAAATTCAGTAATATTGCTCCAGTAAAGTCACCTCATGAGTTCTAGTTCACTCCCAATCACATCATAAAACCACAGCTTGAGTTGGCATCACTCAGCAAAACCAACCTCCTTCATGAGGTGGAGTGGTAGTGGGAAGCAGTGTGTGTAGGTCAGCGAAGGGCCAAATAGGACATGGTGGCAGAGCTTACAGAGATGCCTTTTTGGTTCCTGACTATAGTGCCCTTGGCCACTAGCAGTCCCCTGATTCCCAGACACATTAGAATTCACCCACAAATTTGGAAAGAGGAGAAAAAGAGGAATGGAAAAAGTAACGTAATACAGTCTGATGTTCTTTTTCATGTTACATTATCCTGCCAACCAATGCCATCAGTCACAGTTTTTAAGAAGCATGATGACATTCTAAATGGTCTATGAATATTACTTTGAAATTGAGACTAATTCCTTGGATGAATTTTAACTTTACTTTCCACCTCCCCCACTTTTTTTTTTTTTTAGAGAAAGCTCTGTCTCTCTCTCTCTTCCCCCTACTCTTACTCAGGATTTCCATGGCCACTGACATCTCAGACTGCTGCAATTAAACTAGTGAAATAGCAGGTAGAAGTACTATAAGAAAGTTTCTGTATGGTATTTTAAAGCTTTATTGGAAAGTATTTTAGGCTGAATGAAAGATATAAGTGACCACAAAACTACCTGGCAATATTTTTTACCTCTCTTCAGTAATTTTGAACCATCAATTAATATAATGCTTCTGAAAGCAAGATTTTAATTGAACTATGTAAAAGGAGCATGACTTATGCCTGGTATATGACACCACTCCAAATTAAATCCAAACCCAAAGAGCCCAAATCCAGGATGGAGGGCCTGCCTGTTAGCTTCTGTAAGCCCTCTGCCTTTCCGTAAACCAAATACAGATGCTGAGGTTTGGGCATACACATCTGTCTATACATATATGCGAGATAGACACACCGGTTTATAAGGTGTGATTTGAAGAAGAGTGGGCTCTTTCAATAATCAGTCTTTGATTTTGAATGCCTTGAAGCTAACTCACTGGCTGAATAGATTTTTCATATGAGCAAGGTATGACAGGACAGCGTTTGCAAATTTTGTGTGCATGATCTGCAAATTGTTTGAACCACAAAGCATTCTTACTGAGCAGGCAGTCTAATGACTGGGTTGCTTTCTAAGGGCAAACATGCAGGAGGAATTTTCCTCTTTTGACACTGAGCAAATATAGAACTACGTTACTTACTTTATTGCAAACTATAGCCAGAGAGAATTTTATAGTATTTGCAGTCTGTCTGGGTGAGTGATAAGCTAACCCTTTTCATAATTTTAAGCCTCACGTTCCTGCAGTGTTGCAGTGTGATCCATCCTTCTCTCCTGAGGGAGGGTGCCAGGCAGCACCATTTTTCAGATGTGGACTCTGTAGGTACATGTTTCTGCAGCAGCCCCACTTTGCCCCATATCACTCTTTGCATGTGGAGTCACTAGTTTTGACGGAGGGCAGCAATTTGTCCCATGGGTGCTGATGGACAGCCCATGCACTTGCATGTATTTGTTTCAGGCAAATATTTGAAATATGCTGTCCTTCCAAGTCACTAGTCAACTTTTAAAGACGCCTATATTTGTTAAATCTAAATCTATTTAATCTAAGTGTACTCTCAGATACCAACTGATGGATAGGCCATTTTTTAACATTTAATTTGGGGTTGAATTTGTAACCTGTGCTTAGACATCTTAAGGTGACAAATTTAAATTTTTAAGTACTTATTTGGGAACAACAAAGAGTATATTATTTCTGGGCCTCAAATCTGTTGTAATTATTTGCACTTCCTGAAGGACTGAGTGAAGTTTTTTTGGAGGTCAGTGTATATAATTAGAGAGTACATGATCCCTCTGGCCTTCACTATCCCCAAAGAGGGTGCCAACTGGCATAGATCCACTGAAAGCCTTGAATTGTTATTATTTACCTAATAGCTGAGACACAAAGTCCCAAGTGAAATGAACACCTAGCTTTATTATAGACTGCAAGTGAAATGAGGCAGTTGCTCTCTGAAGAATGTCCCTGTTGATATTTATGAGGAAAAGAAGGGAGATGTACAGGCAGGCATAGGACATAAAAGAGCTTTTCTCAGGTGATGCCTAGATTGTCTGAGGCTTGGCACAGGGTCTTGTTCACTGGGCAATGCTGCCTCTTCAGTAACTTTGCCACTCTACACCAGTGCAAGACCTGATCTCATGAATCTGTTTCTGGTCCTTCTTTATATTAGTGCTGGGAAATGGAAGTTCTCAATCATGTTGGTGGGAGCTGAAGGAAAGGAATATCTGGACAGGACCCTGGGGTCACAGGATAATCCAGGCTGGCATGGGCTTCAGTAGTTCTCTAGTTCAACCTGCTGCTCAGAGTAGGGTCATCCGTGAGACCAAGTTGTTCAATGCTTTGTCCATTTTCGTCCTGAAAACCTCCAAGGTTGGCAACTGTACAACCTGTCCAGACAGCCTGTTCCACTGCCTGGCTGTCCTTGTAGAGAAGTTTATTCCAATATTCACCTGGAGCTGGTGTTTGCATATAAATTTCATTTGGTAACAAAGGTGAAAGATTAAAGAATGAGAAACATTGAAAGCAGTTTCCGTAAGGATTTCAGAATTTGAGTCTTTTTAGGGCTAAATTCAGGAGGGGATAGAGCATGTGACCTGGGACAGACCTGATTGCACTGGGGAGATTGTACATGTTCTTGGACACGTGCCTGGAGAAAGGGGGGACAGGCCTAATTCTCAACTACTGCACTCAGCAGGGTACAGAAGTGCCAGAGCTGTGCAGAACTAAACTACCTATGGGACCAGATGAGTTTCAGAGGTAGCAACCTACCATCCCGCCTGAGAGGCAGAACTTAGTACCTCAGATGCATCCTGAAGGTAGTGTGACCAGGCAGCTTTCAGATACTGAGAAAGCACCTCTGAATTTAGGATTGTACCTGCCCAAATATAAGCTGTCACTGGGCTCGGCTTCGCTATGCGAAGTACTCTGCCTTTCACAGCACATCATAAATGCGAAATTCAATAACACAAGCATTCCTAAGAGATGAGCATGAAAAATGCCTAGTAATGGTGGCTAAAGGAATATTTAAATCACAGAATTAACACCCAGAGTACTCAAGAACCCAAAGCCCTGTGCTGAATCATGCAAATAAAGGTTTGAAGCCTCCACCACACCACAGAATAACCCCTCTGAACTGGCCTCATTGGCAGAAGCATAGCCCCGTCTGGGTCATAATACGTGAATCTCCTTATGAGGGTAGCCTTGCATTTCCTACATTTTTTAAATTTAATTTAAAATATGCCAAATTTAAGTGAAACATTTTGTTCCAGGCTGAAGAAACCTTTTGTTTCAATCAGAAATACTGTTATGCAAACCAAGTGGAATCCTGAAAATGATAACTTCAGAATGCTCCAAAACAACAGAGCATGTACATGTGAGCTGTGATGAATTTTTGTGTAACAGCCAAAGAACTGAAAAATCAGTTAGTTTCACAGATTTTAGCCTCTGTCTCCTTTAAACATAAATTAACTGCAGATCAAAGGACAATATTGAAAAGTATTAGTCCCAAAATAAGCTTTCAAGAATATATGGCTGTGCCAAAAACATTAGCTAGAGTGGGCATTACTTAGCCCACACTGTAAATGAAATATATGCAGGTACACCAGATAGTAGTAAAATATAGAAACATGAGGACTAGATTAGTATTAATGAGAGGTCTAACCTTTTAATTCTTTATTTCTTTAGTTAACCACTCTGTGCATTAATGGCAATGGAATATTTTATGATCATCTTCTACTACCTATGTTCACTTAATGCACTCATCATTCTTTCATCTAAAGGTAATTGTTTTCATACACATGTGGTTTGCAGAGTGTTGAAATAACAGTCAAGCAACACTGATTTCTCTCTCCCTGATTTTATTTCCCTTTGTGAAATTAGAAACAGGAAACTCATTGGTTGTTTCAGGGCAAATCCGAAGCATTTTCGGACAGCTTGTGCCATATGATTCTTATACCAGGGCCCATAGAGCCTATACAGCCCAGTGAGGGGTCTGATGGGGAACAGGAGTTACTGTCTGGTTGGTCTAAAGTGGCACTTTGCATGCAAGGACAGAGCTTGACATCCTTCCTCTCAGAAGAGTGAGAGGATTTTTTAGGCCTCATGGTTTGAATGGCAGCCATCAGTTTTTGACTTCACTGGAGACTATTCAGAATCTTTTCGCCCATTCTCATCACATCATCACCTGAATGAGGGGCTTGCACTGGCCCGTTTTAGCTGGTCTCCAGCCTCCAATCCATGTCTCTGTCCTGCTTTGTGTAAGGCATCAGGAGATGCAGGTCTGTTATGAAGGACAGAAGTGGATTATATGAGAAATTATTTAAAATGCTATTTATTGGAGCTAATATGAAAATAGCACAGACAACCACACAGCCTTTCAGATTCTGGGAGCCCTGAGTGGTGCAAGACTGAACAGGACTGTTCCATGTGCAGCATGCCCTGCAGATCCAGCAAAGTTATGGATGACCCATGCCTGGAAGTGTTTAAGACTGGGTTGGATGGAGCTCTGAGCAACCTGGTCTACTGGAAGGTGTCTCTGTCCATGGCAGAGGAGTTGGAATGAGATGATCTTTAAGATGCCTTCCAATACAAATCATTCTATCATTCTACAATTGCAGGGTTTCTCAGATTTTTTTCTTTCAAGTTACTATAGGATTTTCTTAGAAGGAAACCACTCTGCTTGTCATTTTTGCAGTCAGAAAGAACGGATTTTCCCACGAGAACATCTTGCTGCAGTGTAAGAGAAAGGCAAGGCCAGGCAGGTGGTGAGGGGGCCAGTACCCAACGGAGCTGCCCACGGGTTCCTGTGGCACAGCCCTCTGGCAGCAGCTGCCTTGCAGCCAGGGATGTGGGCAGCACAGCCAGGCCTGAGGACCACGCTGCCTGTGCCTGGGCAGACTCAGGCCAGCTGTGCTGTGGATCATTGACTCCTCGATGTACAATGGATCTCCTCTCAGGATCACTACTCCTTTCTGTCTGCATCCCTCAGGCTGGGTGAAGCTGCAATGCTCAAATGCTATTGCCTGTATAAAACAATTTTCTTTCTTCCTTCTTCTTTTTTCTTTTTTTCTTTTTTTTTTTTTTGTTTGTTTTTTCTTTCAATCCACTGAGACCAGCCCCTCCACACACACACTTTCTTTAAACCTAATATCTGCCCTCTCCCTCACTGATTGCATTTCAAGGCAGCATTAAGAGAGGCAGTACCTTTTTTACAGGTGTTGGGTGACTTTTACTCTCCTCTGCATTTACAAAAAGCTGCAAGCACTCTGGCCTTCTGCTAATGCAAACCCCAGAAGGACTCTTATTGCAGCAACATAGAGTTGCTCAGTAAACTGCAGATTAAGAGCCTAAATGCTGCCAGGCATTTGCCAAGGCCTTCTTATTCTTCATGAAAACAGGTGAAAACACTCTGGGCAGTAAGGAATAGTGGACTTTATGATAGCTGAGTATCACTGCCTGGTAATACAGATGCTAACTGCTGCACTGTTTCCTTTTTCTAACCATTTTGTGATACTGTAGAAGTGCCTCATAATAGCACTTCTAGCAGTTTGTCCTACTTATGAGGTTAACGACCAGTGAGATGATAGGAAGTGATAAAAGTACAAGTATGTAAGAACAGCAGCACTGAATATCCTTCCTTTACCAGACGATGTGCAACCCTCCTCATACCTTTCCCACGAACTTCTTCAGAAAAGTTTGTTGTGCAAACCTGCAAGATGTTCACACGGTAATGAATAAAGTCAGTTAAACTTCAGGGTGTTTCTTATTTTTGTAGTAACTTACAAAGACTCTTCTTTTTTTTTCTTTTTTTTTTTTAATAGCACATCACACATAAGAATCACCAATTCAAGTGTATCAGAAAAAAAAAGAGATAAATTGCAGAAAAAGTTTCTCTTCACAGAAGAACTACTTTCAGGTATCAGCATCCGAATTTTGCATCATAGACGGAAAAAATAAAACAATTTAATGTTTTACCATCAGACCTTGGACTCTGAAACAAGCTGGTAACATTTTCCTACAGCAAGTTAAAAAGACTGTTCAAGAACTGTTTTTCAGGACTACATAGTTAACAGTGCACATCTGTGTATCTACTTGACAGTCATATTTGTAATAGAGGTTTAGTGAAAGGTCTAATGTACATAGAAAAAAAAGAAAAAAAAGAAAAAATGAAAGAAATGCTATATATAAAATCCCATCAACAAAAATATATAGCATATATATTTATATACCCAGCATATTTCTTGAAATTTAGAGGGCAAGTTCCAAAGTTAAGGAAGCAAAAATATCCAGGCATAAGGTTAAATACATACAGAGTGTGTAAAATTTACAATTATTTTAATAAAAGCAACACATTGTCAAGCATTCATCATGGACTTTGTGCACTCATTGCACTGGGTTTTTTTTCCTTATTTATGCTCACTGTGGGGTACGGGGTAGTACCATCTATTAATCAACAATTTGTTTTGACCTCCAAAGAGCGGAGGCATATAAAGGAATGTAATAAGCGTTACTGCATTGCATCCAGGATCTGAGTTCAAAACTAGAGAGTAATGGGTCAGGAGGGATTATTTGGGTAATGCTGGGCAGTTCTAAGATACTACTGTCATTAAAGCACAATACACCCAGTCTTTCAAAGAATTCAAAAAAGAAGCTTATTAACTTCTTCACATTAATTAAATTATGCAGGTCTGCCTGCCTGATATCTTCAGAAGTATTTATACATTTTTTATTACAAATGCACATTGCTGTGTGTTACAACAATTTACAATCCAGACAGTGAAATATGGAAAACTCCTGGAAAGCCTCCACCAGATCCTGCAATCAGGGCATTGCCAGGATTGTCAAAGAAACAAATGAAAACTGTCCTGATTTCCATCAGCCTAAAGAAGCCGATGTCAGTCTCACAGTTGGGTGCTTCTCTGGCTATTACACTTCCACCTTGTCATCAGGATGAGATTGTTAAAATGTGAAGTTCTCTCTATGTCTGTATTAGCAGTTTCACTAGGGCTAGAATTTGCTTTTATAGAAGCTTCACTACCTATTATAACAACTAAAAATATTTTAATGAAACCTCTTAAAGGCAGATTAAAAAGCATAAGTTTTTTTCAGGCCACTTGTGGAAATTAACTTCTTAGCCTGCTGATTTGCTGTCACAGTTTCTCCCATGGTTAATAAAGGGCTAACAAGTCCTTTCACTCAAAGAATAATTGTATGTGCTATTGCTGGTGATGCCTTTAAGATAAATGTTTCCCCATTTATTCTAAAGAGAAAGAGAAAAGAGGAGAGAGTAAAAAAGGAAAGAAAGAAAGAAAAAAGAAAAAGAAAGAAAGAAAGAAAGAAAGAAAGAAAGAAAGAAAAGAAAGAGAAAAAGAAAGCAGTCAGCCTTTTTGCTGCAATCCCTTCTTCTCAATGTGTTTGCCAAAGTTTCCAAGTGATGCATTTCATGGTGACATGTCACATGTTGTGTCAGTCATACTGTATTACACTAGCAGATGTGACTGACAAAGCCCAAAGTGACAGCACAATACAACACATCATCGAGGAAATTAGAAAAAAAAATGTTTCCCCAAAGTATAATGAAAAGAATGCTTTTAAAGATTCCTCCTAATTGTTCTCTCTTTGCCTGCTAAATTCTGTGGGACTGGTGAACCTTTTGTGAATCAGGCACAGGAAACACTGTAGTTTTATTCAAGTCTGAGTGTCTAGGAAGTGGATAAAACTATGAGTATGTTAGGGTGGAGATTAGAACCTTATGAAACTCTGATTCGCACAGTTGTGTTTGTGGCTGGCCTGACACACACAGGTGAGTTGTATATTCTCCCGCAATTTGGCCATACTTCATCTTTTTTTCTCTTGCCATTTCATGAAAGATGGGCTGTCCTAAGGTACTGTGGACTGATGCGTTCTCCCACTGTCCTAGTTTTAAGTTGCCCAAATGCAGTGTATTGTAGCCTGGCCTCCGTTTTGTTCCACACTGAGAAATAGCTGCTCAGCTTTTGCACAGCTGTGAGCACAGGAAAACGGAGCCTGTACTTTTGTTCTGTTATCTCGGTTAAATTCATCTCTGTGACCAAAACTTTGCTCCTTTTGTCTCACTTAAAAGACATGCTTAGTTACAACCTAAAACAGGCCTGTAACAAAGACCTGAGTTAATTTAAGTATTTCTGGTAGAAGACTGTTGAGTTTTTCTAAGCCAGACCACATTGTAGAAATTGTATTAGTGGTCAATAGAATACTTTGTTATTCTGCCACCTCTGAGACAGGGGGTGGGTAACATTCACCAGTCCCTGTACTATTTTGGCACTGCTCCAGACACATACCCTTGCCTAGGACTACCTGACTGTTGTAGCATACGTAGACAAGGAGGAAAGCAAGTCAGGGCAATGTTATTCAAAAGATGACATCTCTCTCAAGAAAAGTCCAAGTTGGAAATGATGTAGCTAAGCAGGAACAAAAGAAGAATGGACACTTTTCCACTTGATTGAAGTCTGATTATTGTTGACAGAGATTAAATCTTAATTTAACAGGGTTAATTTAAATTGACAAATGTGACCTTTAAACTGAAATAACAGGGGTCTTTGGCTGAATACAATCAGTTAAAGTAACACCATTTAAGTTGGGACTTTAATGTATTTCTATTATGTAATAAATTACTGCATAAACTGAATTGCCATAACTACTCTAGGACACAGCTGGACCACACTAAATGCAAGTGAATGAGATATTTGCTCAAGATGTAGTTGTGTCTAAGTCTATATCCATATTTAAAAGCCAACATCATGTACATGGCTCAGCTGAGCTGACACACATTAACATGCTAAGCTATGATTACTTAACCATATTTCTGAGGTTTCAATAGAAGTATTTTAGTGTACAAGGGCTTGATTTATATAATATTTAAGCCAGGTAAATTACACCAATAGAGTTTACTGGAGAGCAATGTAGTAGATCATGTCAATGAGAATTTCAGATGGTGACATTTGAACAAGTCAGGTCTTGAACTCTTACAAAAGATCATATGGTTCAAAGTGTAACCTGCAGTCAAACTTGGTCCATAATGTAGGTACAAAAATTACTTTACCTTACTTCTATATTTGTTTGAACTCCTTGTTGCTTTATGTGGCTCCTTGCTGCTTTCTGTTGTACTGGACTCTTAGAGTATGATTTATTTTAGCTACTGGAATGTTATGGGGCAGGCAAAGCACTGAGGATTTAGGAGGCTGTAGAAAAGGCTCAGCAATTTTCCAAATAAGCCAGGAATAAAACATAATGCATGAAAGTTCCTTCTGTTTCAGCATCATCTTCTGCTGATTTACTGAGCTGGGGCAATGGACCTAACATTTATACATAGGTATTATGGTCCCTTTAGACACATCTACTAAACTTTTTGATGCACATTGCAAGTAACGGGTGGGACGTTGAAGGATTAAGATGTAGCAGTCAGCTGCCTGAAACTGATGTGGGCAGATGCCCTGTCTTAATTCTACATGCCCTACTTAATCTGTGTGAATATGTGAAAAGCCATTCTTCCAATTCTTGCTGAAAGTCACTCTTGCTCAGGTTTCACTGAGAAAAATTATCATTGATGACTTTGCTTGCAAACATCTGGCCCAAAGTTTTATGTTAGAGGTGTGTTTTATCATGAAAAGATATTGTCCTCTGGTTTATAACAGGGACTAATAAGCATCGGATATAGCACATGCTTCTTAAGCAAGACAGGTTCTTTTTTGGCATACACAGCCTCTCCCTTCCATCAGTGTCTTAAACACAGAGAGTTTGGAGTCTTTCATTTATTGTGCTGGACGAAGCCCACACAGGCTAAAGTACCAGTGAAGTTGTTAAGAGGTGCATGAATTCAGGGGGAAAAAGGGGAGAGAAGAAAAGAAAAGCTGCTTCAGAAGACCTTTTCTTTCAAGTAGTCCCTGTTCCTTGTCAAAAGCTTTTGGATGTATGGCCTGTTCCAAAATCTTGTCGTGGATTTTGCATACAAATTCTGCAGAGAGCAGAGGGAGAGGGGAGGGTCAACACAGCAGGGCCTAAGATGTTAGGATGAATCTAAAGTTCCATTGAAACATTTTGCCTGTCTAAAATAAGATTTTTATTTTTTTCAAACTACAGAGGGATAGGTGGATATTAAAAAAAATACCTACTGCTTCCTTTTTCTTGTCGCTCTCTGCAAAGAACCTGCATGGCTGTAGGTTGAGATATGACAGATAATTAGCGTTGGGCAGGCTTCAAAATGTTTGCAATGTGAGTCTAAAAAGTTTGCGTGTTTACGCAAACTTCTTTGGTCTAGAAACAGGGTTGACAGACAAGCTTTATTCTTAGGAGGTGCTTGCCACCACCCAATTGTCAGAGAGTCTGAAATGTTGCAAGAATAAAGTGCTGTGTGATGTTTCTGTAATTAGGCTTTTCAGTTTTGTTTGGATTGGGGTCATGCACATCAGCACAGCTCTAATGACGTCAGCTCAGGATCTGCCTCATAAAATTCAAAGGAAAGTTAAAATAAGTCAGCATCAATGTGGTTCAGTCCTTTTTTGTCTTCAAGGAGTGATCACTCTAATTTGGGTTTAGTTTGAGATTTCAGCTGCTTGTGCTGATCATAGAACATGCACGAAATTAAACGCCTTGATCCAAGTGCCTCACAACTTCAGTAAAGTGCTAATCTAAATCTATATCACCTGAGCCATATTGGCCACATTGGCCATTGGCCACCATGGATTTATCCATATCACATGACTGTGCAAATGCTCACTGTGACTGGTTTTTCAGTTTTTGTTTGCTAGCTAACCATTCCAGGTTTTGCTTTACATAATTTCTGCAATCCAAAAAAAAAAAAAAAAATAAAAAGAAACACCTTCCTTCATCTTATACTATACTCTGAATGGCATGACTATGATTTCACACTGACTGAGAACCCAACTTGTTCTCCCAGCTGCTGGGTTGTTTGGGAACACCACTGAGGAAAACTGCTGGGACTCCCCTGGAAGAAGCCTATATACACCCACTCTTAGCCACTTGAAGAGAAGATAAACTCTAGACCATGAGCATCTTAATTGAGGGTGATGGATGTGCATTGCAGACAATTATGAACACCATGAAAACAGAGGAAGATGTGAGATTAGTGAAGGTCTGAGGTAGAGTGAGGGTTTCAAATTTGAAATAAAATCCTCTGCAACCGTTAGGAATAATGACAGCAAAAGACACCTCTCTCCCTTGACATGACAACAGTGCTGCAAACACATCTGTAGCCCCAAAGCTCAGCTCTAATGGAACATGAAGAAGGTTGTCGCCCTGAGATTTGCAGTCTTTTGATGTTTTCATTTCTGTGATGGAGTTTCTCACGCACTTTCTCTAAACAGAGTTATGTTTGGCGAACCGTTCCTTTTTGTTTTCATTCCTTCTCCTGAGGCGGAGAAGTTTGATGGACTTTTTGTTTGACCAGTGTGGTTGGAGAGGTGGTAACCTCATCCTCCAATCCATTCCTAAGTCATTCCTAAGAACATATATATATGAAGTAAAATAAACAGCCTAGGGCTTTCCTGGCTTCTTTTCTGTCCTAAACTAAGCTGAGTCTGCGTAGTTCTTTCGTGTCCAAGTACGACAGAAGGTGTATAAACAAACATATCTATGCCCAAAGCATGCTGGCAGACTGGTGGCAGGGAATGCCACCTTGGTCTTTCTGCTGACTGTCCTCCTACTTGAGCATGTGAGTGCAGAACTGAGAGTGTCACAATGGCCACAGTGAGGCTAAATCTGACTGGAAATCAAGAAAATCTATGTTTGTCTTGATTCCACATTACTCTCTGGAATTTGGCTCAGCTGAATGCTCCTATGTGATCCTGGGACTGATTTCAAATGTGTGGCTGTTTTATTGTCTGATTTTGCTTTCCATCCTAAAAGCTATCCATGCTTTAGCTGCTAATGCTCTTGCTTGGTGACAACACAGCCACAAGGGAAGGCTACCTGGTTTGCTATCAAAATGTAACACAGAAATTGTTACCTTCATTATATGTGTTATATAATGGGATAGAAGTTTCATCTGGGTAGGGTTCAGTTTAAATATACTTTAAAGTGGTCTTTAAAAGGAACTAACTCCATTGTGTAGCACTATTATAACACCAGGGAGCCCTCATTTTGTGACCACTCTGCTCGATGGATGTGAATGTTCAGGTCAGTATTCACAGAAAGCCAAATTCAGCGCTTTGAAAAGAAGCTGTGATATCTTTAGTTTATTATTTAATCAGTGAGCCAGTCTCAGGCTTGGTTTTATACTCATGACTGACTGTTGAAAGCCTGAAAGATAATGTTCAGGGATAGTAGAAAGGGAAGCAGGCTGTCATTTCTCCTCTGCATTCCCCTGACCCACCACATGCTCAGACAAGGATGAGATAGGCTTATCTGCATTTTGATTCTATTCAGTAGTCATTGTCTCTGAAAATGTGCAAATAAAATAATGAAGACCATGATAAAATAGAGCAGGAAAAATATCTCTCTATTTAAAGCAGCTGTTTGGGTGCCAGCTGCTTAGTAACAAATACATCTTTAATGAAATCAAACAATCCAGCAGGATTTATTGATTGCTAACAATTGTTTTAAATACAGTCTGGTAGGCTGGGCTGTTTGAATCCTTTTTTGTCCAATTAGCTCAGTTGGTTTGAATTAGACATACTTTGCTATTATCTTAAAAAATACAGCTCACTAGACAGTGCATTATTTTCCCTAGAATAAAATGTGGGAGAGATGCATAGAATGAAAGATTTTTGACACTATTCCAGCTGTTTAGAGGAAGGCAGCAGTGTGCCTTGTCAAGCTCTTTCACCTCAGCCGCTTCAGTTCAAATCCTCCCTGAGATTTGAATGAAGAGGATGTGGTATTCACCCCTTGGAGCCTGTTGAACAGCGTAAAGAACAAGAACTCCTGTGTTTTTGTGGCACTTCAGAGCCAATTTCTGCAAGAACGATAAGAGAGTCCTGCAGAAACTTAAATCTTAGGGCTGACCTCTATCTGCCTGTAGTTCTGCTCTTGCTAACATCGAGGGGAAATAAATCAGCAGTATTGCAAGCTGATAGACTACATGGCGGAAGAAGTCCTTTCAGCCCTTTTTTCTATGAACTTGGGAAAATCTGCTATTGACTTCAAGATTGAATAAGTTCTACTTCCAGACAAAGCTCTGGCTTTTCACAAAATTACAAATCAATCATCAGTCATACCAGTACTGGTTGGAAATCCCTAAGCACCAAGTTATTTTCAGTACGCCTGCACAGTCACTAAAGTATTCATTATGGGCCTGATCCTTAATGATCCCTGATCCTACAGGGCTTTTAGATTCAGTAAAGACTGTCTCTGATTTCCTGGGAATTTTTATTAAGAAAAAATGGAAGACTCAGATCCAAACGTGCATGCTGAATGCAGTAGAACTACATGCATTCATTGCTGCTGATTTCAGCTCTTTTTTCTCTGCTTCAGTGAGCATGAGAAATATTGTTCTAAGTGTTGGACACACCTCACAGAACCACAGTAACAAGCTAACCATTCAAAAGCACATGCAGATAAGAAAACAAATGGAATAGATAATTGACTAAAAAACACTAATGTGTTTTCTTGAATGATGTGTTTAGACAAACAAGTGCTGGCATATGATATATTGAGACTCAACAGTAGTTTGAAACTGTAGATGCTCAGGCCCCACACTGTGGGGTAACACTATCAAAATGTTCACAGACAAATGGCTTTGTTTTGCTCGTACAACAGCTATCCACAGAAGCAGACCTGGTGGCATTATAGCTATTCCAGTGCATAAGAGCTGCTGATACCAAGTGTGCAGAATGGGGCTCACGTACACAAACTGAATGGTCCACATGAAACATACTGGCTTATCTGAGATTTGCAATCCTCTCAGAGTGCTTTGTGCTTAATTCTGCACCCCTATATTACATTATCCTTTGATCCGTATGTGAGGATGGAAACAGCTCATACTATACACCAGAGAGTACCCTGACACTGCATCACCAAAAAAACTTGTAGTATCTTCATATCCAACTCCAGATCTGAACCCTTCGCTGTAGATCCATGTATTAATCTGCCTGAGTAGTCAAATATAGAAGTTCTTTTCTTCATGAAACACACAAATCCCTGCTTCTTCCAGGCATTTTATCCTAACAGATAACATGGCTCAGATTTTTATATCTGTTCTTAAACAAGTGGCAATCTGTTCACTACTACACTACTGGTGAGGGTGTTGTGGTGGTAGGGTGTGATCACTATATGGGCAGGTAGGGTGCACCCAGACCTGTCACCACTGCAGTGAGGTTGGAACAGTGGGACAACCTGATATTCCTCCACCTATTGCCCCTCAACAAGGTTTCAGCATGTCTACCAGCAGATAAAGCAGCCACTTAGCAGGTACAGCTTTTTCTTAGCAGTTAGCTGACACTGCAAATCAGAAAGATCACTAAAACCACCAGCCTAGATCAGCACCTGATATAAAGTCATTGGCTATTGGTTTTGATATGATTTTTAGAGGCTGTGCAGAGCAGAAAATCATCTATTAAAATATATGCTACCAATGAGGAGTCTTTTTTCACAACATGAGCTGATATTCACAAGGAAGAATAGCTTTCCATGGGCTGCAGGTGTTCCTACTTTTGTCTGTGCCCTCCCTTTCTTCAGACCTAGTATCCACTGAAAGATGCCCCACAGATGTTGCTTTTTTACAGATGTATTCTTGTCCTGGTTTCCAATTTGTGTGGAATTAGTGGCTGCTATGAGATCAGCTGGCATGTCACTGCATGGTGGCAGGAACCTCTGAGAAGGTGAGGGTGCCCAGGAGCGAGTGAAAAACTTTTTGACCGTCTCCCATGATTGCTCAATGTCATAATGGTAAGACGAAACCTTTGCACCTCGTGCTTGATAGAGCTGCATTTTATATTCCAGCAATCTAATTTCAATCGTTGAGTGACTTATAAGAATATAAACGCATCATGGTGTACATTCACTGGTACTTCATCTCCGTTCAGTGGCAGGTCATTTGATAGATCTTCAGAAGCAGCTACAACTACAGAAGAGGCCACAAATGAGTGTTTTGGCCTCTTTGAGCCAGGTGCTGTATAAACACTTACTTTTAGGCAAACGTTGAGTTCCAGTTTTTACACGAGATAGATAAAAGTTGGGGTGGAAAACAAAGGCAAAAGAAGACTAAACTTCTTTTCAGACTTGTACATGGAAGGCATGCAAACTCTTTTGAGTCTCAGAACTAGTAGCTCAAAGGCACCTCTGAGGATCAGCTCTAAATTTTGTACAACATCTTAGATTCGGTTGTTGCCTTATCACTAATGCCAAGATATAATCCTGTAGATAACAAAAGTCTTCTCTAAACTGTTTAGAATAGTTGGAACACTGTCATTATGAAGATACTTCAGGATCAAAGGATGTAGCAAAAGTAAGGCTTTCACTATTTGAAAGACTGAATGGAATGATTGATTTGATATTTCAAATTTCCTTGATACAGAAATACATAGTAGTGGCCACAGACTTACATATCTTACAGCAATATAATTTTTATTCCATAACCCAAGGAACTGAACTACAGTTGAGTCCCTGCTGTGCTATGTGTTGGATATAAACATCTTCTTACTCCTACACAAGCCAAAATCAGAAAATATTTCTTTTCCATTCTACCAATCTATTTGAAAATGAATACAAATTAAAGTCTTTGCTGACTTGCAGGTAGTACATTTGTCACCTCCTCTCCAGCTGAATGGAGAAAACGGCTAATCTGACCTTGTTCAAACCAGCTGCATCTTGGTAGCACTCATCTTTTGTGAAGAGAATCCAAATAGCAAAGTCAGGTAAAAGCATAGGAAAAGGCTCAAATACATGGAAAATCCAGTGATGGAAGCAGTCTGTTAAAGTGCATACTTCTGTAACTTTCACAACATAGCTTCTCCTAAAGAAGAAACTCAGATAGATTAAAAAAAAAAATATTCCCTAAAGATGCCTGTTTCTCTCAATTGACACTAAAAGGTGCATGGGTAACTGGCTCAGGTGTCTACACTGCAGATCTTCAAAGTTAGATGAGATCAATCCCATGAGACATGGCCTGTCTCAGGTCACAGCAGAGGTCTCTGGTAGGATAAAGACAGAGACAGATCTGTAGTTCAGCTTCTCACCAGGAACCATGAGATTGTCCATCCCTGCTTTTAGAAACATAATTTTATATTATCTTCATCACCTGGAAAAAGGGCTAAACTGAGCTCTTATTTGCTTGTCTTTAACCATAGGGATCCTGACTTCCTTCTCACGATAGACAAGTCCACAATCATCTCCAGCTTTTTCCTTTCCCCTTTCCTGGATGTTTCCTTCAGTGCTAATTTGAAAAACAGTGATGAAAGGAGAAGATTGACCTGGAGAAAGGTAAATGCTTTTAGAAGTGCTTTTGACACCAGAGTCACAAAGAGATTTTCTATATCAAGAGTGTGTGGGGATAGATTCTAATCAGAGAGGTTTCACATTCCTTAAATGTATGACTCAGAGTGAAGCCATCTTATATTAGAAGTGTTTTTGTCACTTTCAGAATAGATTGGTGGGAAATCCCCTGCTCCAGATTTCCTACATTATTTTTTTCTTAATTCTCAGCATTGGTCATTTCCCCCAAGCACATTTGCTTCACAGAGTCACAGAATGGAAAGGACCTCTAAAGATTATCCACTTCCAACCCTCCATCTGTGGGCACGGACATTTTGCACTAGGATCAGATTTCTCAAAACCCTGTCCAGCCTGAATGTTTTTCCTCATCTTCCACTGAGATGCCCTTGTAATTTCCATGGCACAAAATTCTCCTGAAAGCTGGCTAATATGGCAGTCAGGGGGCTCCAGATAAATGGAAATTGAAAAGTCCTCAATTGCCTTTGGGACACTATTAGATTAAGAGGACTTTGAATGGTATATTCTTATATTCCTTTCTTCAGTTTTAATGAGATATCTAGAAATTGCTATACCAACTTGTTTTTGCCATATCCCATCAGTGCAGTGGACGTGTATCCCAGTGTTTATTGCTATTTTTTATCACTGTCTAAAATTATTTAAAAGAACTGATGAGTAGTTTCAGATGGATAGACTTACAGCACTCTGGCCCAGGCTGGATGGAAAGTGACAGAGGGTTGAAATCCTTCCTATCTTTAATCTTTTTGGTTTTTTATTTTCAACATGTGATATGAAAAGAAAAGAAGCAAGCATGTTTGATTTCACATGTTCAGGCATGTAACAGCTAGTCATGCGCATGAGATTTGGCATCTATAAAACCAGATCTCTCTGTAAAAATCAGGTCCAAGTATTTTATCCAAATTCTTATGAAATTCTCTTGGTTTGTCTACTTAAGGACACTTAGCATTGCAAATTTACAGGAGTAAAATTCAGTCTGGCTTCAAAACCTTGCAATGTAATTAACTGAGACTTTATAAAAAAAACCATAATTTGCAAGCCAGCACACTATTAACATATTAATACTCTGACCCTTTCTGTATGAGGCTCATGAATTCAGTTGTGCTACATCTATAGGATGCTGTGACAGAAGTAGAAAAGTGAGGTAATGTAGCTCAATTATACCAATCAAAAGGTTGCTGTGTTCAAAGACAAGGATTAGTGTTAATAATTTTTCTCCAGGGAAGAAAATGCTCGATCCAGGTTCCTTTAGGGCCTGTAGATCCTTGTCAGGATGCAGAAAGGAAAGAACTCACATAACTAGGTCATTTAAGCTCCTTTTGTTTGGCAAGAATGGCCTATGAGATAAAACATTAGGAAAGGCTTTCCTCCATAATTGTTATTTTATTATCATTGGCTACATTTACTAGGGATGTATAAATACATTGGTAAATAGATATTGCTTAGACCTTTAAAAATTGTCATTAAAAACACAGATGCATTCTTCAGTATTGGTTCAAGACTCTCAAATAACATTTATTATTATACAATGGAATAATAGGTATTGACAGTGCATAAAATGCACAGGTATTATTTCATTTCTCTTTGTATATGCTATTTTTAAATTGTTTGCCATGTTGCAGTAACATAATGTACCTGAAACTGGGACAATACATCTTATGCATACTATTCACATTTGAAATGGAAATAAATATGTCTGCAGTGAGTTTATAGGAAGTTTACCTCCCTTTTTCATCATTATAATAATTTTCTTACAGTAAAGAGAGTTGCAAGCAGAATATGAGATACACGTGTAGAACTTGCAGCTCCAGCAGATGAACAGCTTCTGTAAGTTCGATGTCACTGATGAGTTTTAGGGAGGCTAATAAAGAGCAAAATCAGAGGGGAATGCATCCAAGCCTGATAAACCTTAATCGGGCCGCTGTCAAAGATAGTAAAGGCTCTTGTCAGTGCCCCTCTAGCTCCTGCCACAAGCCCAGGAGAGTGATACCCCCATTTTTCCACCTCCAAATATTTTTTTCCCATCTGATCTCATTAAAAAATTTACTGATACTATTGTGATGGTTTCGATGTTTTTCACTGGAAGCTCTGTCTTTACATAGGGCAAGTATTTGAACTAGGGCAAAATATGGTGGTAGATAATGGAAAGCAGGAAGGTGGAGGTACTGTCTGTTAAGCCTATTTATATTCTGATATATTATTAACACTTGTCTTGGATTTCTTTGAAATTTCAGGACTGAAATTCAGTCCCTGATAAGTCAATGACAAAACTGTTTCTGTGTCGCTAAGATCCTTCTCTGATAACAAGTCAAAGGGAGGGGAGTGCAAGGCAGATTCCTGTGCTTTTGTGTTCACTGTGTGCCTGGCAATTCTTGACTTCAGGTAGATAGCACTGGGTCACATTATAAGCTTGCCACATGTAAATATTTCCATTCTTTGGTGTGCCGCCACTTTTGGTTATTTTGAATTCTTCAGGTGAATAAAGTGGCCTCTATGGCTTTGAAAGGTATTGCCAAAATATATGTTGTTGTGTTTCCCCATTAACAACACACAATTATTCGGGAAGAAATTTTTTGTGCATTAGTATATGGATATAGGTAAAATAAATAATTCATGCAAAACATACTGTGCATGTTGTGTTTTTCTCGTTATTACAGGAATATGTTATTAACATGCTTAGGCTTCTGTAGGGGTTTCATTTTTCATGTCTTTTCTACATACTTCTCGTTTCCCTGTCCTTATGAAGTTCCTAGTATCTAAATAAATTATGTCACGTTGAAATGTTTTATGGGAATTAGAGCCATAAAAATTAGGTCTTTTGGGGTATGGGTTTAAATGACTTCCTGGCTTCTTAGGTGTGTGATTTTTCTCTCATTCACTATAGATTTGTGTTGTTAACAAGGTAGAAAGAAGAGTGATATTTTTGTTTAAAGAGTAAGAATTGTGGGGTTTTTTCTCTTACACAAAATAAACAAAAACAATGTTTTCAAATGCTTTCATATTTTATGCATTATAAGATGTTCTTGTTTAATTCCCATGTTTTGATTAAATAAAATTGCTTGTTTTTCTATTTTAACTTATTTTTAATCCCAATGCAATAGTATTTCTAGATGACAGCTAACAGCAGTGGTCAAAAAGGAGTTTTCCAATTTTATTGTAATGTGTCATTATATTTTTTAGGTGACACTTCCTCACATTAGAAATGTTTCCAAGAATTTGTCTCCCGTGAATTCTCATTTCCTACAAGAGATATGTAACATCAAGTAATTTACAAGAGCTCTAGCAATGGTTTATCTTTCCACAAAGTATTGTGTCACTATTGATTTATACCAATGAAAAGGAGAGACAATTCAAGTAATACTAATTCCTTATATGAAGCAGTGTGTGGAAATATTCAAAAGAAGAGTGCAGAAATGTGAAAATTAAATTGACAACTTTTTTTTTCTCTCTCTGAGTTTTCAGTGGATTTTGTTCCATTTTAGAGTTTTGCAGCTCAGTTTTCAAAAGGGCAAATTTCAGAGATTATTAGCTGATATAGATGTTATGGTGTTTGTATTTATTAGTATACTAACTGTCTTAAATCTCTGACTTCATGTATTTCAGTTCCTCAGAATCAGAGCTTGCAGGTACATAGATTTGCCTGGCTAGATTTAAATCTTATTTAAGTCTTGGGCTTTATGCAGCTGTAGGCAGGGTATCGGGTCTGATTTTCTTCTGGAAGCAGACCTCTGTCACTAATTTCTGGTGTGAAAGGAAGCCAGAAGGAGACTTGATCAAATGGCTACACTCATCTTTTTAAAAATAATCAAGTAAAAAAGAAAAAAAAATCAGACTTCAGGAAAAAGAGTGATCACTTTGACAATTACAAATATCTCACAAACTATGGTCACATGCAGTTTTATTTTCCAGTCTTATCAAGTGGCATTCATCTAACCAAATATGGATGTCTAAAATGTGTTTCTGAGTTAATCAATATAAGCTTCCTTTATAGTCAACAGAATGAAACAGGTATTTTTCTGAGCAGTGTATCTCATTAAAACGTAGACCTCTGAAATAAGTCCAGTGTCTCACACCTTAAAAGTTCTGATAAATCTCTACTGATGAAATGGACTCTAGACTGACTAGCTTCGAGATAGATATCTATTCTGCTCATGCCTGATGCTAGGTGAGATGAATCCTGCACTCTTCATCTACCCACAAGAATTACGAACTTTTTGACTTACAAAAATGTGCTGACATATCCTGCTCTATTTTAAGCGTATTTAAGAAACTGAGTGGTGTTTCTCTAGGTCTATCAAAAACTATTAATAGACATCAGCAAAGAGGGGTGGTTTATGTTTAGTTTCATCAGCACGGATTCATTTTGTGCTTGAAGCAGTTTTGAGCACTTCTGTTCGAGGCTACCCAATGAGGTCATGAGAAGGGGAGAAAGCAAACCCTGAATCCATTTCCCCTTGTGCATTTTGAATCGGGTGTGAAATTGTGCTAAAGTAATTCCAATAAAATCAATCATTTTTAGTATTCTCAACCTAAGAAACAATTTTGCCATTTGCCTCCATGTAACACTGCATCTCTCAGCTTATTACCAGCAGTGTGTAAAAGACACAGATGCAAACTTATCAAAGACTAACCAAGACAGGATATCTCTGATCCCTTGATTCCCTTAGGGGAACTCCTTCCACTTAATGCTGTGCAAGCTAGTTATTTTCTCAAGCTCTCTGGAGGCTTCTGAAATTTATTTCCAAAGGTGTCTATTCATAATGTGTTGCTTTTTTTATACTGTTTTGCATTTATTTATAAAGTGGAATTTATGCTTTTTTAAAAATCTTTTGTGCATGAGATATTTCTTTCCTCTTAATATTCCCCTACTGCAAGATAACCCCTTATGAGGGGTGAAAGATGCACTCATTTTTCAAATTTTCTACTGTTTCTCATGGAGGATAAATGTGTGCTGACTCACTTATTTAGCAGAAAATTCAGTTTAAAATCTTCTGATTTCTGCAGTATATAACCATACCTCCATCTCAAAGGAAATCTAGTTTCAAGAGAGCCTTTTTCAGACATTAGTTTCACAGAAGCATAGTTTTTCAAGTATGCTAACTCTTATTGATTAAAAAAACTCAGAGCCACCTAGTAGTACATCAATGGCTAAGCCAATAAAAACAAATAGCATTGTAACTGATCACACACATAGGCAGATTCTCAACGGGTGTATATCATCTTTGGTTCATTAACCTCAATGAAGTTAAATGGATTTTACATCAGCCCTAGATCTAACTTTAATGTGTGAATCTGTTAAAAAAAAATAGGAAACATTTATTGAGAGGTCAGAATTTGTAACATTTTTAATGCCTGTGTTGCAGAGGCTAAGTACTGCTGTGTGAAGGAATTCTGCCATTACTAAAATATTTCTGACACTTCCTGACACCCTAAATTCTCCATGAGAAAAAACTCTTCACTTTTCTTATCAGAGTTCCATAGATTTGTCTTCGTTTTGGTTTAAAGTTCTTTGAGGGCTTGTGAAAGTTGCTAGGCAAACAGTTCTTGAGCCTGAAATGATGTTTTGATGTACCAGAGAACAGTAACTACACAGGGTATGAGTTCTGAAAACAACAGCCACAAAATAAGGGGTGAAGCCAGCATAAAATCTGGGCTGTAAATTATTATAAGGGAAATAGAGATTGATCCTTCAATTTTCCTGCTAGACACCTCAATGCCTTGCTTCAGCACTGAGCCCTTGTCAAATCTATGGATTATTGTATAAGCATAAGCTCTACCCAAATCTCATTGCTATTTCTGTTGACAAAAGCATTATGGACAGTCTAGGTTTTGAGGTGGTATAGTTTGGCACACCTCCACTAAAATCAGATATTCATAGTGAGCATCTGACCTTGTATTTATTTCTCTCTTTATAGTGATACACTACAGAGATAGGCATCCCAATAGGTTACTTCTTCTTACAATGTCTTTTCTCTAGAAGATGTGACTGCTTAAAATTTCAGCCATGATATTTTGGTGTTGAATGTGAAATAAAAGAATAAATGAATATTCCAACAAAACCAAATGAAAGCAACATACAAACAGACTTTGAACTGGAGAAGTAAATCTTGTTACGTAGATGAAACTTTAACAGCCCGTCAAACTATTCATAAAATAGCATTGTGATGAGTCAGACACAGCCCAAAATAAACTGAGAAAAGTATTGTGTAATAATTCTTGAAAATGCTCCTTATATTTCCTGGCCTTAGTTAAATTATCATTGACACAAACAACCATATAAATTATGGGGGAAATTGTCTTCTTTTGTAGCTAGTGTGCTCAGAAAAAAATAATGCATTTAATCTTTAGCTTCGCAGGTGGCTAATACAGGGACAATATTTCTGTGATGAGACTGCCTTTAACAGTGTGTTCCCCAGTTTGTATTTTATACTCGTGATGTTATTAGTGTAGTTTCTGTATCTGTGTATTGCATATATCAGAGTGTATGCAAGCAAAGTCAATGTAGATGGCATTAATAAAGTCAGGCACAAGGTGCTTGCGTATGTAACATACTCACTGGGTAATGTTTCAACACTCATGTTCCATATTAGTGGCCAAGGCAATAAACTTGACACAAATCTCATTTATTCTTTATATCTACTCACAGTAATGATTGAAAAATACTGCGGTTAATAACTTTATGCATTTTCTGCTTGTTTTTATTTATGTGAAGGGAGGTTTAAGACTTACTTAACTTATCTATCAGACAGGAAATATTCTTTTCTGATTCTGGGTACCTCTAAAATTGAGATAAAATTAATCAAGTCCAGAACCTGCCTTGACACGGTAATATAGTAAATTAGATGTAAAGTAGAATAATTAGGTGACATAGAAATGCAAACAATTTCTGCTAATCACATGCCTTGATATCCCTCCTGCATCCTGTACTATATGATATTCCAATGTCTAGACATTTTAGAGATCCTTTTCCAGGGGGCTTGTTAACAAGTATGCTGCTCAGATTAAACAGGGCAATACTCAGACCTGTCTTCTGGCACTATTCAATTTATGTAGACAGATACAAACATTGTAAGCTGGGCCTGTTTTTCCAGGCCCAGTGGTGGGGTAGTTTCAGAAAGACTAGGAAGAGTACACTTTCTCGTGGGTCCAGGATGATCAACTAAAGGTGAAAGCTGTAAGATGGAGAAAGCTACATTTCAAGGAATGTACACCCTTCCTGCCCACTGGATACACACTGGAGATCTCCATGGCTCCTTCTGCTCACCCTGTGCTTCCAAGGTCTTAGGAACAAGGACAAGCAGTGATGATTGCAGAGTGAGTCTGACATATTTTCAGGTGAAAAAACTTCTCAGTTTAAAATAGCCTGAGAAAGGTTGGGTGGCCCAATGGGAGATCCCCAGCAGTCCATATGACAATTTTTACAAGTTAAGCTATATGAGGGGCTCTTTTGCAGTTGGGAAAATATACCAAGGTCACCATCTCCCTTGTCTGATGGGCAGTACCAATTTATTTCCAGGAAACTACATGAAATCTTGCTGTAGACAACATTTTGCTGCTTCAATTTTCTGATTATTTATTATTGCATTTTGTTCGGGGGTGGCATTAGCAGATGACTCAGGAGTGTGCTAAAGCCATATGGTCTTGTGTTTGTGTTTGAGGACAGGTACTCAAGGGATCCCCTGCTCTTCTACTGCTGAGAATGAAGAATGTGCACTGTGAGCACTTAAGTGTCCTGGTCAGCTACAACCGCCCTTGCAGCATCTGTGAAAATTGAGGAAAGTTTCTATACTTTCCTTACAAGGTTAAATTGTAAAAGTTCCAGGAAGAGAACAGAGCTGACCCATAGGAAGGACTGAACAGAGACTTTTGCACTTTCCATACCATTTTCCTAACACTGAAAGTCGCATATGTTGATATACCATTATATTGCTTTGTCCACCGGGAAAAAAAATACCGTGTAGATTGAAATGAGGTGAAAAGCATGTATAGCTGTGCACTGAGAATAACAGTTGGCTGCAATTAAATTATGACATACGAACAGTCACTCCAGAGAATACTGGGGGATAAATGGCAGAGGATGGCCAAGGACTAATCACATCTTCTTCAAAAGGTGTGACCTCCCACACTAAAGAGTCTTTAACACCATGCTATGATGTTATTAACTCAGGTGAGTGTCAGTGAATAACAGCAGTTTAGAGGGCTTTCCTTTGGCTTTCTCTAATACAACAGCTGACCAGACCAATTTGATTAAGGAAACTCTGGCAAGAGATGAGCCTTGGTAAGATGAACCTTGGAGAAAAATATGTCACAGAAAAGAATATAAAATACCCCATGTAGACCATTGTCAGAAACTCTATTCTATTTTTATTTTGCATTTTGTCTTATGTTTAGTTACCAACATGCTTTCGTGTCCACCACACAATGATGATTTCAGATTGTCTTTTTCCTGTTAGCATCAAAACTAGGCAAAAAAACCCCCAAAAGCCACAAACCACCACCACCAAAAAACAAAACCAACAATACGAGATGTTTTCTTGAGCCTCTAGTTTACCTCACCTGCGGAAATGATGGTGCTAGACCCATTGCAAAAATCCTCCTCCCACTGCAGACTCAAATTTGAACTAGTATGATGACGAGTCTTCCCTATTTCTGAGTCATTGTCAGATGAGGCCTACTGAAGTACAGGAATGAACTGTATGAGGTCTAGACTGCTATCAATATGTGTGGAGTCTTCAAGTCCACAGCTTTCAATTCTCTTTTCTATCTGCAATCCACCTTAGGTTTTAGCACCCTTCCTGGGGGACTCAGAAAACGAAAAAAAAAAGGAGGCAGATTTCTGTATGAGTGGTTTGTGTTAGCACCCGTTGCACTGCTATTCACTTGCAACAGTGGAGGGCAAGTGTGAATTGGAGCCTCATCTGGATTTCTCAAGATGACCTGGAGGAAAAGGCTGTGAAGAAGTTGCAGTAGTTGCAATGTCTGAAATGCAGAACACCAGAAAAGAAAATGAAAAAGATTTGCTCCGTAATATGAAATCTATCTGCTGTGTGCTACAGTGCATAATACAAGCATGCAAATCTTATTAGAAACAAATGAAGTCTAAAATATGTATGGAAATGAAGTCTAAAATATATATGGCTGAAGAACCTTGGGCTTTTGGGGAAGCAAACAGTACTCTAGTTCTTGATTTAGGTTGTATTCAGATTTGTCTGCAGATTTTTCTTTTTTTTTTTTTTTCCCAAATAATATTCTTCTGTGGCATTTTGTTTTTTTGTTAAAGCTTAGTGAATATGGGCAGTTTGTTCTCTTTCCTGCTTACTTATAGAATGGAGGAACTGCCCCAGCAAAAATCTTTTATCTTTCATATCATGAAAGTACTGAGCAAATCATTCTCCCCCAACACAGAAATTTCCACTCCACCTTTCATTTTCAAGATATCTGGAAATCCTGCCCTGCTGGCAAGTTAGGAAGGGCAAGCATAGATTACATAAAAATTTCCAGTAGGAAGTTTTATTAAAATCATGTTTAACTCCTTGCCTCATGTCTGACACCAATCTCAGATTCTTGAAAAAGGACTTAGCAAGGGGCAAAAAAGCACAGCCAAAGCAATTCTGTTTGAATTAATTACAGGTGCCAAAGCTTTTTCTCCCGTCCTAAGATCCTGATCAGTCCAAGTACTTGTCTACATTGAAAGTACACAAGTGCATTCACACACTTACACATATCAAATGTGTTACTGGATAAAATTACCAGCCAACAGAGACCAGAGCTATAAAGAAGATCTGGGCTGAGAAGCAACCTGGGAATCTGTGGACCTCCCCTCTACAGACTGAGCAGAAAGACCTGATGTTTTCAGCCTCAGTGGCCCTCCCCCTTCAGCAAGGGTGAGGTCTCTGAAGCAGGGCAGTGAGAGGGAAAAGGAAGAAAATGGAGGAGTTGACTGTGGGGAAATGGTGGGAGAAGCTGCTTAATGCAGGGACAAGCTGGCCAGTGTTTTTGGAAGTCTTTCAGTGTGAGCCACGTCTGTGCCTGTCAATGAATAGATAACTGCTACTTTTTAAAGGATGACTAACCAAAACTGAGTATCTAAAAACTACTTAAAATTTTAACTTTAATGAGCAGTTTAAAAATATATCTTTATGATACTAAAACTAATATACATGTTTTTTAAGGGAAAAAATCATAAGATGATGTTCTTTATATTTATGCTGTCACTCATGCTTTGACTCTGATCACTTATCTGGATAATTAAGCAGTATCACTGAGGAACCAGATACCAGAAATCTGATATTAATCCATCTCTCTTAATAGTAACGCAAAGCCACTGGGGTGGAAAGCAGCCTAGTCTTCCTAATCCCCTTTTACCAACATTTCGGCATCAGCATATCTCATTTATTTTCAAAAGTGGTTCAAGACACGCTATTGCTGGCTTAAGTCTAATTTAGGCTTTAAATCAAAATATATTAAGAAATGCAAAAATTGTTGAGATTACCAAGATTTCTTGAGGGAATGATTCACAACCAGCTCATGTCCCTCTGACAGGAACTGGGGACAGCTAAATGATTGTTGCATGTCTGCATTGCTTTAAGGTACAACACTTTCCTTTGAATTAAAAGAAGGCAGGATTACAGTGGAGTCCTTAAGATCCCACTGCCATACTTATCAGGTGTATGTTAATGATAGTCTGAGCAACTTCTGCAGACATTAATTCACCTGCCAGTACTGAGGAGTCCAAGGCTATTCTGTTCTCTCCCTTGTGTGCACGTGTCAGCGTTTATGTGAGCCTTGTTGTCCCCTTCAGTGCTTCTCAGAGTATTTTTGGGTTCAGTTTCAAGACTATCCTAAAGCCCTCATTAGTCACTGATGATCCCATTATCCCCTTGTGCATTTTGAGGTGGTTTGACTTGAACCCAGCATGAACGTGATTTGACATGTACCACAGCAGTAATGGTGGTGGGTAATTGTTGGAATAAGAAAGCTGCACGCCTGTCCCTTCCCTGCCTCCTCAATGCAAACCAACCTGAAACAGACAAACAGGCAAAATATATTTTTTTTTTTGCTTGATGACATCAGTTTAGGCTCTGCTCTTGGCTTGTGGTGTGAGGCAGGTCCAGCTGTCACATTTTCTATGGCAACCTCGTCCATTCAGCTCTAGTCTCAAGTGGCTGGAGTTGGTGCTGGAGAGTTGCTTCTAAAGGCTGACTAGCTACAGATATTGGTGTGTTTGAATCATGAATGGCAACTTTGATTTTGGTAGCTATCTGACTGCAAGTTGTGTCCTGTTTACCATCACATCATTGCGTTAGCTACTGCTGACATCCCACTGTGCATATTGAAGCTGCAATACTTTGAACTCATAGCTGAAAAACTAAATATATTGTGACAAAAGCAATAGAAACCAAGCTTAGCCATCTACTTTAGCCCCAAGGTTATGCCTTCTAGTTCCTAAGGGTCTTGAGGAGGAGCTGAGAAGACATATGAGTCCATTAACCTTACCTACTACTTACAAAGTTTCCAAAGACACTGTCATGGGGATAGAGTCCATGTATAGTCATAGTAAAAATATAAGGCATTTCACCTTGTTTTGGTGGCTCTGCCATCAGAGACAGGCACACTTCAGCACAGGAGCCTTCAAGAGACTGCTGTTTTCCCATGTATATTTTATTAAGTGTTAGTTCCACCGAACACTGTACAGATGGGAGAATCTATCACTTTATAAAATAATTAGTCTGCTATTTCCATGACAAGAAGAAACAGCAGCGTGTAGGCAGCAAACTGAGGTGCTGCTTTTACCTTCCTCTTCGTTTTTGTATTTTTACCAAAACAGGAAAATATTTTTACAGGATAGGCCAATAGTGCCACTGGAATTGAATTAGAGCATCCTTAATTAATATGTCAGAATATGAGAAATGATGAAAATATGTATAATTAAGTTCTTGCACTAAAAACAGGATTATAATATGTGACTAAAATAGATAAGGGCATTTTTTGTGTGTGTGTGCTTTTTTTTTTCCTCTTATATTTTTATTTTAATTAAAAGAAATATGGGTTCTGGTATCTTTGCATTGTATCTTGATTAGTTATTATGTGCCTGGCTAAGAGATGGGTCACCCCAAAAATGACACACTATTTGTGAAAATGAAAAGAATTTTCCCAGTTCTATGAGTACAGTGTTATTTTCAGGCTAATATACAGTAGTAATAGCTTGGCACTGTGGCAACCTACATTGTCGATAATAAGAAGCTGTTTGAGACAGGTGCTTGAAAGAGCAAACTTCTTACATAAATTAAATACCTATTTTCAACTACATGGCTCCAATTTTCAAAGGCGGTGAGTGATTCTGTGTATTCTAGTTTTCCGGGGCTGAAAATCAGACATATGCAGAGGGTCTGATTTTCTAATTTTCAGTATTTATGGAAGATCCAACTTCATTAAAATGTCTGAGCGCCTCTTTTCTTCCCCTGTCACTCAGGAGTTCAATCAAATAGGTCAGTTTGGATGCTAGGTCACACCTATGCAGTGAGTAACCTCACAGACTATTTTACATTAGACCTTTTTTACTCTGTTAATCTCTTCTTCTTGTGAATGTGTTGTAATTTTTTTAGTTTAAGGGAAATATTTTAACCTGAAAATTTCTTTTTGTCTCTACTTTATGGAAGATTTTCAAACACTTATGTGGAAATTAATTATGGACTAAAACTGAGGTAAGTATATGTGGACATGCAACTGATGTGTATGAAACAAACAAGAGACCTTCCTTAAAAAATCCCATCTGCTATTGAATCCAATAAAATATTATTTATTCAATTATTTGATATATCAGTCATATAAATCTCCCACTTCTTTCACAATTTTTCTTAGCAAAAGTTGTCACTCTACATTCCACTCAGATCCTCAAACGATTTCAAAATCCTCAACCCAGCCTGGATATCAGCATTATAAGGGGAAACATCCAGATGCATCCAGTGCCAAAAGAAAACCCATAAACCAAATATAATGAAGAAGTAATTGTAAGAAATTGAGTTTTCTGTTCTCGTGCTTTCCTAGCATTCAGCTCTTCAAAGAGATAGCAAATATTCTATTGGTTAACATTTAACCCAAACTAATAGGTCCAATCTCACATACTCAAATAAATCATAATGTCTTTTCAATTAGTTTGCACTTTTGCTCACTGCTGTCCTGAATAATTAAGAAAACAATTCACATTTTGCTAGGAGATGATATGAAGTGTTATTCCTGTGATAATTACCAAGCTGCAGTTCAGTTTCCCTGGCTCCCACCAGGTCACCAGGGCACAAAAGAGGACACCATGAGAGCATTAATGAGCTCTCATTGAAGATGTTAAAAAGCTTGTATTGATCTGTTTGTCCAAGAAGGAGATATTTAAGCCTTTCTGCTGAGGGCAGGAGAGACAGAGATTCATATCACAAAGCCTTTTATCCAACCCCTTCTGTTTCTGGCTTCAATATTGCCCAGTCTCAGCATGTCTGGTTCTGGAGGTCATACTTTTAAACTTTCACAACATTTTTTTTTCTTTTTCGCTTTCTTCTTTTTTGTTAAAAAAAAAAAAAGGAAAGAGAGATAATATACAGTGTACACTTAACCTTTACTACAGGGATCCCTTTACACAGCTAGCTATTTCTGAGAACAAGCTGCAGTGCAGTAAGATCTCACTTCTCACTATATACCACTAACACACATCTCAATTAAATTAGGGACACTCCAGACAATGCAAAGCCTGACTCAGTGCAAAATTTTGTTCATATTTTGAAAGTGGATCAAATCAAATCACTTTTGGTGGAGGTCAATCAGACTTTTTTTCCAACATCACTGCCTTTTTGTGAACTTCTGCACTTGCTATTTCTGGCTGGAAACGGAAGTGGAAGAACTGTAAGGCTACGAAATCACCGGTTCTTGTGGTATCTTCAGAGGAGATTACTTTCTGCAGGCAGGGGAGGCAAATCTTGTCCTGCTTTCAACTCTCTGCATTGTTATGATATATTGCAGCTGTAAACTAGTTCTGGGTACACTTTACTGCTCATCAATTTTGTCTGCTCTCTTTTAAATGCCACAATGAACTGTCAGTGAGCATTCGCAGCCTGTCTGGGATAGAGTATGGGACAAAAATTAATGTAACTGTTAAAGCTGTATTTTCTTTGTTTATATTTGTCACTTGAACCAGCTGTTGTCTGGTTCAGCAAGGTTATAGCTCTCTTTTCACTACATCTTATTCACATTCATCTTGGTATGAGCAACTCAGTAAGGCCACTTGTGTGGGTCTATTGTAAACGCTTACTGACGAGACACGTTGGGATCTTTCATAGATATTGTTAAGGAGGTGTTCAAGATGTGCTTCTTTTTTAACATTTCTTAACATGGAAAAGGCCATTATAGCTGAAAATATCTCAGTGTTAGTTTTAAGCATCTAGATCAATGCAATGATAGGAGCCTGACAGAAAGGCTGGTAAGAAAGAACTTCCCAGGATATCACACAAAGCCTCTCCTTCTTAATGTTGTAGCTAGGGTGTAAGATCAGAGCTCCGTCCTCCCTGACTTGCTATTTTCTTCAGTCTTAAGTGACTTGAATGCCATGGCCAGTTCTAAGATGTATTTTTTCTGGAACAGATTTCATAGTCTTCCACTGCAGAATGAATGAACACACAAATCACACTCCCAGTGGCCTGATGCAGTATTCTCCACTTCAGGGATGGAGCTGGCAAGAGATCGTGTGCATCTCTGCCAAATTTGGTGACCACTTAATAAAGATATGAGGGAAAGATTCAGGAATAAATAAAATTGGACATGGATAGGAAGTAATGACCCTTGAGTGACAACTGAGGTTATGTGGATGAATATTAAATGTGAAGGGTCTGAATTATTCATTGAAGGTTCAAGGTAAAAGGGTTAACCTGATAACATCCTCTTACTGACACCTCACTCAGGGTAGAAATCCCAGTTCTGTGATGCTTTTCAAACTTGGAGTCCCTCTGTGCATAAGGAGAACTGCTGGTGATCTTTCTCCTTCCTACTATGGCTAATTCCTGGTGGACAAAGGTAATCTTGTGAGTGCTGGTAACTTTGCCACGAGCTGTGCCACCGCAGTAAGATTCAGCTCTGTGCTGTCATGGAGGCAGGCTGGGGACAAGTAGGAAAATGTATCAGGAGTAGTGTGGCCAGTAGGATCAGGGAAAGGTTTGTGTCTCTGTACTTGACACAGGTGAGGCCGCATCTTGAGTACTGTGTTGATTTCTGGGCCCGTCGCTTGGAGAAAGGAATTGAGATGCTGGAGTGTGTCTAGGGAAGGGCAACGGGGGTGGTGAAGGGTCTAGAGAGTGTTGTATAAGGAGCATCTGAGGGAGTTGTGGGTGTTTAGCCTGGAGAAAAGGAGGCTTGGGGAGGCATTATCACTCTCTACAACTACCTGAAATGAGGGTGTAGCAAGGTGGAGATCAGTCTCTTCTCCCAGTAAGCCAGTGACAGGACAAGAGGACAGAGCTGCAAGCTGCACCAGAGGAGGTTCAGGCTGGACATCGGGACAAGTTTCTTCATGGAAAGGGTTGTTAAACACTGGAATGTACTGCCCAGAGAGGTGATGGAGTCACCATCCCTGGAGTTGTTCAAGTGATGAGTAGGCTTGACCCTTAGTGCCATGGTCTAGCTGACAAGGTGGTAATCAGTTGAAGGTTGGACTCAATGAACTCAGGTGTATTTTCCAACCTAGATGAGTCTGTTATTCTGTGAAGCTAATAGGCTCCTGGACCTCCAGCTGCTATGATACATGTCCACACTGCCTGGCACTATGCATGTCCTCTGCTCACCTGTCTGGCATGACATTCCCCCATTGTCCATCCTACTCCATTTACAATGACATGACATCAGAGGGAGATGAAGTAATTTCCAGCCCTTTCTGCTCTGTCTGTGCTGCTTTCTGCTCTGTCTATGCTACTACCTCATGCATGGTAGGATAAAGACCATGGACTCCTGTACGGTCAACTAACCTGATGTCCTCTGAAAACAAGCCAGGTAGGCATAAGGGTGTGGGAGCATTCAGGGGGATGTCTGATCTGGGAAACAAACACAGAATTGTCAAGACTTTGTCAAGACAGAGGGATTTGCAATGGTTTCACTGACAGCACCTTACCAAAAACCAGAGATTACAAGGGACAGAGATGTCAAATGAGACTGGAGTTTGAGATGTGACTAGAAAGTTCCTCCTTACCTTTCTGTTCCTTCTCTTTGATAGTATTTCTTTCAAATTGGTATGAGCAAAAGAACTTGAGGAGAATGGTTTGGAAGATCAGTTTCTGGCCATTTGACTAGACATTGAACAAAGACTCTCTACTCACAGACACTTCACAGCTGAGTGAAAAATGGGAATCGTGACCTAAATGGAGGTCATTTAGGCATGGGATTGCTAAAATCACACCTCTCACTTCTGCCCCATTAGTTTTGGCTACATCAAACAAAAAACTTGTGTCTGCATTCAGAGTTTGACTCCTGAACCTCATTGAACCCATTGTCTGTGAGCTGGAATGAGTAAACATTGCTGCCAGTAAGCAAAAGTAATTGCAGTGTTCAGTACTACATTCTGGAAGTATAAAAAAATTCAGACTGAAGCAGGAACCCACTTCTTATCATTATGTTACGGCGTTAAGGTAAATGCACCTTGACCAGGAAATGCATGCAGGAGAAAAAAAACAGTAGAGAAGAGCAGCAGAGGAGAAGTGGAAGGAGTAGAAGGCAGAACATGGAGTTAACCAGCAGAAAAGGTTTATTAGTGCATATCTCCTTCACAGAAAAGAAAGTTTGAGCAACTAAAAAGGTTGTTCCTGTAGAAAAAGCTTTTCTTCAACGCACAAAAAAAATCAACATAGAAAAATGTCTTTTTTTTTTTGTAGTTTGCACCACCATCAGCACAAGTGAGAGATCAGTTTCAGCATGAGCAAAGTCACTCTGGGAAGATGAATAATTCCACAGCTATCTAGTTCTCCAGATTTTACACTTTCAAATTATTGTAATATGATTTAATCAAGACCTTTACAGAACTTTGAAATTCTCCTAGTTCTCTGATATTTTCTGTTTCTTCAAGAATATCTAGACAGCTGGTGCCTTGCTGCAAGGGCCTTTGGGTAAGGTAACATAGCTTCAGGAAGAAGCTGAGACAAACACAGACTGCTTCTGAATAAAAGCATCCACACAGAAGTCTGACACATTAAACTAATGTGCTCTTACTTAAGCCTTTTAGAGATTAACTTTCTTGACAATCTCTTAACAAGAAGAGAGCAGGATCTACACCAACATGGAGAAGAACTGAAATGTACTTCTCCAATTCTAGCTACTGCGAACATTAAATTTAATCAGTTGATTGTTAAATATAAATCTTTTCCTCTCACTGGCAGGTTCAGATTCAATAACTCCTTCACTGCCTTTCCTCAAAAAGATACTCACTTTCATCATCACAGTTTTAAATTTATGACTGAAACAAGGAGGACTGATCAAAAGTACGTTCCTGTTAAGTGGGGAAGGTCAGACGTCTCTGATGGTTCAGTGGACATATTAAGTGACTCTTACTAAGTTACTGCACAGAGATATTACCAACACCCTCCTGTAAGAGTCTTGGAAAGTAGAGATCTCAGAGCTATTAAGAATTGGGAGAAAAAAATCATGGATACGGAGAAATAAATGAAAAATAAAGGAAATCTGAGCTGTGCTGGAAGAAGAGTGAAAATATGCTTAGGTTCTACATAATGAGTGTGCTATAAACTGGTAGATGCACAGAGAGGCACTGACCTTAGAGACCTGTACAGATAAACATGTACTGTGGGAAAGTTAATCAAATTAACTGATCTTTAACCCAGAAATGTCAAAGTTTTCTTCTGACTTCAGTTTTCAACCTCCTATTAACAGTTATTTATATATAAAAAAAAAGGAAAGGGTAAAGTCAACTGTGGAAAGAATTGCAGCAGTGGCAGAAAACCCTTAGTCCCCTCAGTTTTAATGTCTGTCTACCAGACTGGTTTTCACATGACACCTCTCTATAAATGAATCCTTCTGTACACTTAGATCATCAAACAGACCAAGAAGACTGCAAGGTGCCTGACACGCTTTTCTCAGGATTCAAATTAAAACACTGACTTGAGATTTTATTTTAAATAGTGCCCTACTTGCTTATTTTGCTGAAATCAGATGGTTGGGAACTTGCAAGCTATACACACTCTTGCTTAATGCAAATTGTACATTTTTATCATAAAGGTTAACAGAGAGGCAGGCATTTCTGATTCTAAGTTCTCATTTAAGTTTGAAATTAAAAGACTTCCCATTCTCCTCCACTTTGCAGGAGCTACACACAGCACCACCTCTACTCCTCAAGCTGCAAAATTAGTACTTCAGGGAATTGGGCTCTCTGCCTGACATTAATCAGTGAATGTTTGGGTTTAACCATCCTTTCAAAGGACGATTCTTGCAGTTGTAGCAGCCTAGGTTGTACTTGACAGCTCTCCTTCTGCAAAACAGCAGCAGACAAATCCATGAGGCCAAGCACTGTTTAGTATCCCTTATTAGTAGAACAAGAACAATTCTCTGTTTTGGCACAAAGAGCAAAAATATTCATTTAAACCTGATTACTGTTTGCTTAGCGGAAGGCTGTTTGGGGCACTTTAAATAAAGTCTGTCCCATTACATGCTGCCTGCCAAAACTGTAATTAGCCACTGTATATAGAAAAAAAAGGAAAAAAACCCCACAGGGTCTTTTTTTTTCCCTTTCTTTCAGTAACTTTCTTCCTATAAAACAGGTGCTATCCTTCCCAGCCATCAACTACAGACAACTTCCTGCAATGGCAAAAATGTTGGGACTGCATGACTCAGAGGAACTGGGAAGAAAAGAAGACAACTATAGTGAATTTGCATCCAAATAGCTATTATCACATTGCTACTATCAGTTATTAAAATCACAGCATGCAACATTTAACTTGCTCCTAAAATTTGAAAACATGAGAAAATTAGTAGGAAAAGAACTACAAGAGCTCTGAGTATCCTCATAGTCTAAAGCTAACATCATGGAACTCATGTGCCTTGACCAAAGCTAGATCCTGCTGATCTCCCATTCACTGTAATCTGGAAAATAAGGCCATAAAGACAGTCGGAAAAGCATCAGGCCATATCTTGCTTGCATTGGAAATAGGAAAATGTTTAAATAAAAGCAGAAATTAATTAATTGAGTCAAAATACAGTCAGAATCAGGTAGTCGAACACTGATCATCTGTTGTATTTTAAATTTTCACTTTTTCCTGTTCAGTGACTTTTAACAAAAAAACAAAGTGATGAGATGTATTTTAAAACATACAGATCTGGGCTTTAAAATCAGTCATCTCAGGATTCAACTACCGAACATTTTTTTTCTGTGACTTTGCATGATTTGCGGTGATTATCCTTTGACTGTTGAGTGAGAATGGTGCTGTGTTTCGGGGGGTATTTTAATCTTTTCAGGCTTCGAAAGTGGAGCTGGTTAGGATTTCTTCAATATTCTCCTCTTTGCTATCTCCCAAAATACTGACTGCCCCAAAAAAGATTTATCTCCTCTGGGACAGAATTTTTGGGAGGAAGATTTCATAGATATGCCCTACAATAATCTGTAACTAGGTGGTCATTCACTGAAGTGGAAGAGACTTAGATTAAAATCAGCACACCATATCAGGCGCTAAGAAGATCTGCATGTGAATCTTCAGTATCCCACGTGAGTTCTGTAATAGAAGAATAGGCTGTACTGTGGGGAACATGTAAAGGAGCGTGGTAGTCACAGTGTGCTCTTATTCTTCCTTTCTTTTGATGAACAATATCTAGAAATTTTGGCACAATCTGATGCAGATGTTTTTCATAGATATTTTTTCATAAATAACCTTCTTTCTACCCTTCCCTACCTTCCCTTGGCAGTTTGGGTTATGTCTTCTGAGATTATTTATATTTGACACGCACACATTTCATTTAATCCAGAAAAGTGTAAAAGGAAAAAAAAATAAATGACCTTTGCTTCATCAGTGCCCAAGAGTCCCAAGTGCTAACAGGTTCACTAAAATAATAAACATTCCACTAAAATAATTGTAGCATAATTGAGGTCAGAAGCCAGTCCTCTATATGTAAAAAAAGGAATAATGTTGACTGTTCCAGAGTGTGTGGGGAACACAATTTCATTTGCAATTGCAAGGTTATCAGGAGATACTCAATCAAAATATATTGTAAAGGGAAAATACACAAAGTCTTTCCACGGACCTGAACAGAACCTGTTTAGATACCTGATAGCATGTTTTCACTGTAAAGGACCTAGTGTGTGTATATGTTGCTTTAAGACAACATTTCCTCTCTTATTAGGGCCAATGATCTCAGGAATACCATTTCCTCTGTGCCACGTGGTGCACAGATATTGCGGTTTCTAGTATTTGTTGTAATCAGGTGTCTGATTCAATTGTTTGGCTATCTTTGGACGGTGAATGTGATAAAGAGTGGGACCATAACCCAATCTTAAAAGCAATGGGAAATAAAGAACAGGCCCTGTTATATTTTTGGACAGCTTTGGATGACTTTTTCATAGAAAACTATCCTCCTAACCACCACTCCTCCACTATCAGTGCAGACTTGCTATGGGTGACACTGGAGTGTCTGTATCTACTGAGGTGTAAAGAGCACAAGAGCCAGCGTAGAAACACTAAGCCATCTCGTCCTCTCCCATGCCTGTCTGCAGCCCAGCTCTACCTCTGACTCAAAGCATCTCATCCCTACTCAGGAGAAACTCATGTCTGGCCAGGTCTCCTGGACCACATGGATGAAATGTTATTGCCACCTGGATGCTGAGTGCTTCCCTTCCGTGTCAGTATGTGATATGTCTTCTGGATACCTCTGGTCTTGGGCACAGATTTCACCCAACACTCAGCAAGCGATGGCTGAGTCCAAGTTATGAAGCAAGGAGAGCTTCCCTGCCATCGCCACCTGCCCTCACTGGTGCTCCCTCTGTGCACCTGACCTGCTCTTGGCTGGAGGGTAGAGAACACAGTGAAGGGAAAGCTGGGTGTATGCTGTACTGCCTGGTCCTAAATTTCTGTCTTGGACATTTATGCACAATGATCCTGATTGGTCCACTTGGGACCAACTACTACAAATGTTGCAGAGAGGGTTTCCATGCTGTGAGAGACTGAAATATTAATGGTTAATGACTCAAAACAATCTCCCATTTGTGGAGTTGGCAGGGTGCTTTGCTGAGGCCAGGTTTGCACCCCCTGAAGAAGAGGTGAGTTTTTGGGTGTGTGGTGGTGAAGTCTCTGGTCTGCATAAGACGGAGGGGGTGAGCACCAAAGGCTACAAGCTGGGCTTTGAGCCAGATAAGAGGCAGATCTTGAAGGTGGGACAGTGTTTTTTATCACACCACTTGTCCTCCCTTACACCCATTCCTCATCCCCAGGAAGGTCACATTCACACGGGACATTCACTTGCACGCATAGGCCTGAGGGTATTCATCCCTTCTGATGAGGCATCAGTGTCACTCTAATCCACCCCAGGGGATATTTTAACAAGAACCTGGGTTACCCTCACCTTCAGGGGCAGTTCCTGACATGTGCACCCAGTATGTTTAATGAGTCAAGGACATGATGCATTGAACACAGACCATCTACACTATGCTCATGTTCAGGCAGCCATCAGCATAGAGTTTTTGAGGAGGAAAAAGAAAGACACCTTGCAAAAAGAGGACATTACACAGCCTAGTGAAGAACAATTCCTTGGTTACCAAACATGGCAGCATCACATTCCTCTCTCATGGGCTTTCTCCAGCATGGTCTTGACAACCACTGATCAGTTTTCCTCTTTTTAAAGAATTAAAAAATCACCAGGTAAGATAAGGTAAATACCAAGGGACAATATTCTGATACTATCCACTTAAAAGACAGAAAAACAAAACAATTTTTGCTGTCCTCAGTTAAAATCGGGAAAAAAGAGAGGTGACAGGCGTGTTCCTGATGAGGCATAAAAGGAGGCTTTCAGGCCAGTCAGAGGCTGGGTTCACGCAATACTGTCAAGGTCCAAGATTTATTCTTGACAGCATTAGTGCCAAGACCACTATTTATGTTGCTTTAATCAGTCACACTTTTAAAATCACCTATGCTCAGCATTTATATCAATGAGGTGATAATATTGCTGCCAGGCACCAATATCGATAGTTGTGTCATAATCTAAACTCTTTTAATCTTCTCCTATGCTTGCATTAATGAATCTGCAAGCCAACAACTACTACTACAACAACAACAAAAAAATAAAGATGGTTCTGATTATGACAAGTGACCATGGAGGAGAAAAAAAAAAAAAACCCAGCCCTTTTTTGGTCTTTGCAAACCATTTTAATTTGCCTTTAGCCTTCTCTTTTTCTGTCTGACTTTCAAGGCATTGTCAGCACATCCTACTGATTTTCTCACAGGCTACTTACATCTCTGAAAATATTTTTAGGGTCTATGAAAGTGTAAGGCAGGTAACCTCTTCCCTAAGTGGTTGGGGAGAGGGAGATAGGGAGGAAGAGAGAGAGAAAAAAGAAACCTTGGTCTAATTCTGGTATGGGGAGGCATCATTGTGCTTTTCCTTTGTCCTTTTTTCTTTTTTTTTTTTTCCTGAGCCCACCCTTACAGCTGTCAGCCTCAGTTCTTTTTCTATTGTAAATAAAGTCTTTCTTGGGTTATAGCTTTAAGCAATTTTTTTAATTAAAATTCAATTCAAATATGAAAGTCAAAGAAACTTTCAAAGCAAAATCTACAAACTGGTTCACTCAAAGGGTCTGTTTTCATTGCCATAGCTACAGATTACTATAAAGAAACTCGAACCAGACCTTTGACACCCAGGAAGGTCAAAAGTCCTTTCTGCCTATGCTAGGACCCTTTTGACAACTTCCTGTATAATTTGACTGTTATTTGCGTGTCTGGTCACCGTCTGACCCTGAAGTCTGGAAAAAATTGAGAGGCAGCATATATCTCTCTTTCATATGGACCTCAAAAAGGGCACTTTTAGTTACATTTTGGTGAGAAACCTATGCATACAGGCTGGCTCAGGCAGCAGCTGGGGAAGGCCCCGGACTTGTAGGTTAAGGATCATCTTGCCTCATGCTACCGTAGTTCAGTGCGTATGAGCTGCTCTGTGCTGTTATCTCCACAGCAAAAATGGATGTGTTTCACAGGTTACACAGATTTCAAACTTTACAGCACTTGCCCCAGTGCTACAAGCTAAAATTGGAATTACACTGCTTTGCCTTGAAATCTGTGCGTTTCATATGCTTCCAATTTAAAGCCCATTGTGCTTATGGGGCCTTAGTGTGCCTGAGATATTTTAAAGCTGCAACCCTAGCTTTTCGTTATAACTATCCATGACCTCACCCTGAAGGAAACCGAAATTGATAGACCGAAGGGATCCATGGCAATCTTGCCATGTTTCCACACTGGATATTTGGGGTTTGGGGCACATTGCAAGGCAACACAGTTTAGGAGCAGACAGCAGTTTAATGCAGCAAGATCAGGTACTGTCAGGGTGTTTCTCCTTCCTCTTCTGCCCAGCACTGAGCACATCTGGTGAAAGAAATGGAAGACCCCAACACCTCAATCACATGCTGTAGCTTTTCCTAAAAGGGTGATGTTACCTGCATCCTGAGTTGGGACTTGTCAAAAGCAATCAAACGGTGGTCTATCATGCTTGACATGGTGTTTCCAAGGGCTGTTTGATGCCTTGGAAGTTACTGAAACCTAAACAGTGGCAGTCCATGGGCTGCCTGTTCCCATGTGCAGACAGTGCTGTGCAAGCGGCAAGGAGAACCAGGTACCCACAGACATGGTGAGTCTTGTGACAGTAACCATCCAAACAGCACAGGCAACATGGGATGGTTCTCGCAGGGATGTGAAAAGTTTGGCAAAAATAACATCAGGTAGACACTCAAAATAGCTTCAAGTTTGGGAACATGTTTGTACCACTGATTTATTCTCTCATCCTGTGAAGACGCAGTGCTGACCCTTTTCTTTTTACCTCAAGAGGGCTGTTTATCACTGTATTTGAAGTTTTGGATCCTAAAGCTGTGAAAGACATAACAGACAAACATGTTTTCATGAATAATGCCTATCCCATGCAATCCTCTGACCCCTTGAGTTTCCGTAGGGAAAGCTAGTTTTTGTGTCAGAAAGCTATGCAAATTGGATGCTGAGACTTGCCATGTCAAGCCCCTAATGTGGCTCCTTATGGACAATATACGTATCCATAGAGGAGAGGGGTGTTTAAACATGCAGCTACTGGACAAAAGGAACAGACTCATCTTCTGTTGCTGACACTGACACATCAAGCACCCCTGAAAACATTGTGAGGGGCATGATAGATCAGTGGTTTGATTCCTTGTGTCAAATCCCATCTCAGGATGCAGAGTGAAGAGAGGCAACATAGTCAGCCTTCTGCTCAAAAGATTGCTAAGGATAGAAAGATTTATGTGTGCATAAATTAAAGAGGGAGGGAAATGGAGAAAAATTCCAAAATAGTGCTTCTGTTCACTAGTATTAGCTGCAAACCACTGTGCTTAAAACTGGTAAAATTACACAGGAAAGAAAAAAAAAAGCTGTGCTTTTATGTGTTATTTTTTCATTCAGTTAATGATGCACTTCAGTTCACTCAGAAATAGACACGCTTGAATCAATAAACAAGAACTAACTGAATACAGTCTATCCAAAAGGCACTGTCTGTGCATCAATCCTAAGCATGACGGCACAGAGAGCTCTACTTCTCAACGCTGGGCTGAGGAGTCCAGGACATTGCTGTTATTTATTGATACCTGACCTCCTCGGATCAATGGGGCTGCAGGCAGCTTTGCAAGGCGAGCAGCAGGAGACAAGCCTTCAGCTCCCCACAGCAGGGCTATGGCTGGACAAAACAGTGCCAGGATGGGCATCAGGCCCTCGCTTTGTGGGAAACATCATGGCATAATATAGGGGACAAGATGTTACAGGAGTCCCAGAAATCTGGCTATGCTGTGAACGATGAGATAAAGACAGGACAAAGAGGGGAGGACTAGACCCATATTGAGGTACTTACTGCCTCTGCCAGGTGGGCTGAGATCATGGGGATGTGCTTGTATTGGTAAAAGATAGTGACATTTCTTTTGTGAAAGGTGAAAAGTTTTGGGGTTTGTTTCTTTTTTTTTTTCCCCTAGTTTTTTTTTTTGAACTTTGAATGGAATAAAACTATCAGAGCAACTTTTGAGTGCAGCCCAGAGGGAGTGCCCCTCTATCCAGACTATGTATTAGTGGGGACATGAAGGTGTTTGTAGCTCTAATTCCCTGCCTGACCATTCCTTTGGGTGCAACTGGCCTCGAGCAAGAAGAAAAAGGAGAAAAATTAGAGAAATGTAAATAAGGAAGGTAACTTGCCATTTGTCACTTGAAAGTCCTTATTTCATGGCCTGCTCCCTGTTCTCCTGGAATTTTGTGTCATTATCTCCTGTTAAAAGGATTCAAATGACATTATTTGCATGGAAACTTGCATACAAATGATGTCGTCTGTGCCACAAAGTTGCATTACAATGAAGGGAATGATGACTGTGTCACATGTACGTGACATTCTTTGTGTCATTAAATTTAAAGTCAATGCTGGCAGTTATAAACCACTCACGTCTCAAGCAAATACATCACTTCTGATCTGAAATGAATATTTTAAAATGCCAACTCCAACTGCATCAAACAGCAATAACCTGCAATGTCATCTTAAAAAAAAAAGGAGGCAAAGACTCTAAACAAAGGTGGACTTATGGGATTGTATGATACAACACAAAGGAAAATATTTTAATAAGCTGTAATAATTTCCAGGCAAACAGAATAAGTTGCTTGATGTTTAGGTACTAGAAATGTTTCTAAAGTCCATTCAACATCATGTGTGCTTTTAGGAACACTTATGCTCCTAGAAATCTTCAGGATTGTTAATTTTCAGGCAGAGTAGATGAATTAATTGTGCAGCAGGTTCCACAGCACGGACCTCTGTATGTTGTTACCTTCTATTTCCTTGCTGCAGTCTGACACTGACAACAGGCCAAGCCTTTGAAAGATCTCCAAACTCTTCCAAAGAGTCAAGGGCAAATGATGACAGGGAAGGCTCAAGCAGTTATCACTGTCAAAATGAATGAGAAAAGAGGAGGGACAGTAGGTGGATTAGGAAAGGTTTCATACTACTGCGATGATCAGAGCCACACAGCAATGAGAGCCAGACAAGTAAGTACATAGACGGATCTGCTCTCTGATTGATGCATTGTTTGTGCAGGTCAGTGCAAGGTAAGGGATGGTCGCTGTGTTTTTGCAGGAGCAGTGGTAATTGTGCCCGCAGTCGCCTGCACTGACCTTGCTGGTTCAGAGCCAGCTACTACCATTTTTCACTGATACAAAGAAGGGCTCTGTAGCGCTTCCTTCAGAAAGTTATTGTTTTAACAATGAAACATGCTGTGTAGTGCTCAAAAGGTTTAAAAACCTCTGTTAAATAGAGAAGATCGGTCATCTAAATACCTCAAAGGAGCTCAGTGTCTGGCTAAGCTGCTGTGCAATTTAACCTCCCCCTGCTCCCCCCCCATCCCCATGCACACTCACACAAATACAGATCCCTCTGAAAGAAAAAAGTTTCTCTGAAGAGTTTGTCTGCATAGGCCTAGCAAGGGAACAAGCAGAGAGGAAAATCTCTGTGCATGGGTCACTTCTTTTCTCTTATTGATACCATTTCAAATCTAATTGAAACATTCTTTGGAGAAAGCTGTGCTACCCACCCCTTCAGCTTTGATATGGCTTTTTAATCAGAGGACATTGTTATTTCATAATGAACATGGAAAGCATTTGAAACATTTTCTAAATGGAGTGCATTACTTCTGACCGCAGCCAAAAGACCACATTAAAAGGAGTTCAGTGGAATTCACTCTTTACAATCTTCTGGGTTTGAAACATTTGTGCACATGTGGAATATGCTAAGACGGGCCTACTCATTGCAAAGGTTTAAGCAATGAGCTGACTTAAAAACTGAACAAGTTCAGCTGCACTCTCTGGTGAATCCCTGTCATGCCCCAAGGAGGTGTGATGCCACTGTTATGCCTGTCCCCAGGTGACAATGTGGGTGCTGCCATCCCATCAGGTTGAGGCTGGGCAGAGCTTGCACAGCTCTCATGGAAGCCAGATCAGAGTGAACACAGCGATCTGATCACAGCAGGGAGCCAAAGTGTGGCAACCAGATTAACGCTCCGTTGCCTGTCTCTTGGTTTAGGACCAGAGCAGTGGTTGAGGGGGACCCAGATCTCTTCCACTGCCTGCCCTTTCCCCATTGCTCCAAGGTAGTGACTGATTTCACTCCCCACTGCCATCCTGCAAGCTGTCATGGTGCAAGTAAAACCACACATGGGAAGAAGGGCAGGTCTGCCTTTTTGTTTGTTGTGCGCTGGGGATTGTAAATGAGCCCTTAATGTCTACCTCATTTTATATTTTAGGATGTATTTCTTTCTTGTAACAGCACAGAAGAAAAGATTAAAAGCAGGATATGACTGTAATGATGCATTGGGTCAAAGCCCTTTCATCCTTTTGCCCTAGTCTGTCTAACATTTTCTTAAATCCCATTCTACCCAGGTACATTCAATTACAAAAGTGACCAGAAATAAATCAAACTAAATTACATTTATATATATATAAATATATATATATATATGTATGTAAAGAAAAACGCCAACAAAAAACACAGAATTGATTAGATTAAGATGATTGGATCTAAGATAGGCTGAAGCCCAAAGTAGGTGTATCAGCATTTTAGAGGAGTTCAATGCAATCTTAATTGCTTACTTTATACAAGCAGACATTGGTGAGATACAGAGCCTGTGAAGTGACAGAAGAAATGTTTTGGCTGCTCTTTGATGTAGAGTTCAGCTGTTCTGGTTTGTAAATATAACAGAACGAAAGGATATTGTACTCAACCCACTTCAATCAAGCAAGACACTGTGGCGTCTAAACTGCCGTTCTTCCATTGCTGAGGCTGCTGCTCAGAACAAAGACATAAAGAAAGTGAGAGAGGCAGAGAGGGCTGTCGAGAGAAAGAGGCTCCTGCATTTTTAATAATTAGCAAAGAACTGCAGTGTTTAGCCTTGAAATTATGGTACATATGCTGTCCACTTGTTCAGGACCCCTGTATCGTGAGAACAAGAAAACATTCAGCATCCACAGATGTCCGCCAGGCCCAGGTGACTGAAAATTCAATGCACAGGCTTCTCACAATGGGTCGAATGCTAATTGGGTGGCTTGGGGAGATTAGAGTAGCCCTGGAGCTATTCTCTATCTGCAAAAGTCTCACAGACAATAGGGAAGTCAACATTGTCTTTCTAAACCTCTGCTTAACTGATGCTTATCAGAAAAATTAGGACAAGTAAATAAATAAAACAAATACTTCCAGTTCCTCTCTGTTTTCCTTTCCCACTTGTGAGATAGCTGGCTACTGCCTTTCCCTTTCCCTTCCTGCATGACTTCCTATAAATAGGAAATAAGAGAAGGGAGGGGAGATTGAGAGCAGGTGGGAGAAGAGAAATTGTATATGAACTATATCAGGAAATGAGAATGGGTGCTGAGAAACATATTTAGCCTACTGAATACTTCAGAAATGGAAGTGGGTTTTCTCAGTGCACTGTCTAAAAAAAAAAAGGTGTTTATTTAAAGTTAAATGAGAATCAGGGCAGTTTCTGAGATGGGCTTGAAATCCATGAAAGTGGGTTTTGCTCCTGTGTTTGCTTTTGTCTTGTGGGTCCTTAGAAAATCTTTGTTTCTGCAGGTGGGAAATGGGTCAGATTTTCCTGATCCAAGCTCTGCAGTGGTCTCTGAGCTCTATGGATGTATTTTCCCTTCCCCAGAACAAAGAGCTGCATCACTGGAGATCTGCTGCTGTGTGGTGGGGTGCTGCAGACTTGGATTATTTCAAAAGACCGGTCAATTCTGACACATCTTCTGAAGTTTATTCCCTAATGCTAAATGCTTGACTTATAAAACTGCACTTGTCGGGGTTGTGCAGACATGGGCAGCATGTGGGACATAATATACACCTCAACCAAGTCCTCTTTCTTTGCCAGGGACTCGATGGTGAGAGCCTACATTTCCATAAGTGGGCTACTACGGTGGTGAATCGGGCTTGATGAATTTACTGTTAATTTCAGTGTGAGGGTACTGGTGTGTAATTATGAGACGAGTAAGGGTGTGCTGACTTTAGCCTTTTTTCATTCATCTTCGGCATGTGTTTAGGGAGAAGTCTGTGTGTGCTAAGTGAGGCTGTGAATTACTACCTTGCTATCTCGTGTTTATGAGGAAACTTTCAGCATGATTGAATGTGGGATAGCTTGTTCTACTTTCAAAGAGAAGCATGAAGCACTTTTGCTCAAGCACCTTTGTCTTTCAGTGTGGGATATACTAAAGAGTGAAATATATAGTGTATCTACTCAGTCATGTAGGTTTTTTCTTTAGGGAGGCAAACCCTACACCCGGTGTGGGTTTCACCCAAGTATCACCCAGGTTGAAACTTTGAATCTTTGCAAAGATGTCTTGAAACACTGATGAGGTTAGCTGAAAAGTCTGCCAGCATCAGCTAATCTTTTGTGGAATCTGGACCAGTTTCCAGCAAGAAAAACAGAAAAAAAGCCCAAATGGGGTGAATTCCCCTTGCCTTCAGACTTCATTATGAAAGTTCTGCAGAGCTCGAGGAACTATGTATTTTATTATTCTCTCAAATCTGCCCTTTCTAAATCACCTTATTCTGATTTAACTGCAAAAGGCATTACTATTTTGGGTTCTTCCTATGTTAAAACTGAAGCAGTAAGCTAGGGACTTTCATAAGAGACCGTTCTGAAATGTCAACAGATGGCTTGCTAATCATGTTAAAAAAATACTCATTCCTTTTCTAAAATGGCATTTTTTTCAGTAAGTAAATCAGAAAGGAATGTTTATGATATAAAACATATTACTCACAACGTCTTTTAATTATCATACTTAATCATCAAGGTCAGGATGATAATTGTTTCTAAAAATTAACATCTCATTTTTCTGAGATGCTTACCAAAATATACGGTCAGAAATATGAATTACTAGTCTGGAACCCAGTTAGGAAAACGCATCTTCTGTTCACTAAACCAAATGTATACTTAAATATCATGAAGCCCTTTAAAACTAAATACCTATTTAAGGCACAGTCTAATTAGTCCACTTGCTGCCTAGTAAAAGCATACAGTACCATATGCCCTAGAATAGGGTGCCATGTGGGTGTTCAGCAATGACACATATTTGCAAGTACTTTATTATGAGATAACGCAGTGCCATTAATATATCTTAAACATGAATGTTTTTTTGTAACCTATTGGAGACAACTATGGTTGGCAGTTAACACAAACTACCATGATATCTTGGCAGCAACTGCACTTCGTTTGTAGAGGGATGAGCAATTCATATGGACCAGCACCTTATATCATTCATGCTACTACACAGCAGCATTTTAAACATGTTCAGGCTGTTCAAGACGTATCTTCTGCCTACAGACATGTTCTTGCTTGCTTGCTTGATTTCTTTCCTTTTTCTTCTTGGTCCCAGACCAGTCCTGTTCTAGAGGCTGCTTTGAAGTGATAATTTCCTATACTATAAAGAGCAGAGTTCAATGCAATTCTTTCTTTTCCTTAATGAAATCCTTTATTAGTATCTCCAAACAGCAAATAACATATAGACTAAGGCTCTGAGATCCATTGCTTTTAAATCTAGGAGGGAAATTATGACAATCTTGCTTTGCGGTCTCCCAAATGTGGTTCTTTGGTCCTCTTAATCATATGGTTTAGTGTTAGGTAGTCCTGCAAAGAGCAGGGAGTTGGACTCCATGATTCTTATGGGTTGCTTCCAACTTGAGATATTGTATGGTTCTAGGTTTTGTGAGAGAGTTGGTGTAATAAAAGTTTATTCTTATTGATTTGGGAATTATTATTGTCTTTTTTTTTCCCAGAGGCTTGCAGACAGTTCTGTGTGTTCTGATTAAGTTTTGAAAACTCTGCTCCCACCTGTTCTCTAGATAATGTGCAACCATACTGCAGATTCATTTGTGCACTGAGAACCCACACTGAAAAGCAGTGTTTTATCACTTTCTTCCCATCCCTTACAATATTTTCTAGTAGATACTGTTCAATTAAGAAGATTCAGTATCACAAATAAAACTAAACTATCACGCACATTTCTAGAGATAATCACACAGCACAGTACAAAATGAAACAATATAAAAAAAAAGTCTTTATATGAAGCAGCTGCTTACAGGAAACACTATGTGTAATCTTTGGCCATATCAGAATTTCAACTCAAGTTAGATTCACTCAAGGAGTAAGTGTGTGGGAGAGAGAGATGACAGAGAGACATCCTATAGTTCCAGTTCTCATTTATCACAGAAATGAATGTAATGTAAAACTTTCTACAGTTCCAGAAAATATTAATGGAGAAGTAAAGAGTAGGAACAGGGTTTTAAGGCCTGGTGCACATATTGTTCTCAACGGAAGAGTAATATCCTACAAAAACACTAGAACACACAAATGTACTAAAATAACATGTTTTGCTGGTGAATAAATAATCTTTTATTGGTGAAAAGTCTGATGCTACACAGACAGTGAAGTAAGAACTGCTCTGGAGAATACTGATGCCAGTGGAAGCATTTGCATGTATTCCCATGGTTTTGTAATTCAGGTAAAATCACAGAGATATCACAGATTTAATCTTAATTCAGATTTCACATTTACTATCTCTGGCTACGGACTTCGGTGAAGTGACTCTTTTTTTACAGGTATGTATGTGGGGTCAACTGCTGATCTATGACAGAACAATCACAAGGGGAAAAAGCTTTCAGTTGAGGAAGATGGATGTCTCCAGGACCAGGAAAGGTTGCCAGTTTCTTTCCAGCTGGTCCTATTGCCATAGATAACAGTGCAGACCAAACTTCGATTGTGACATTTACTCGCAGATTTTTCTGCAGTTCTTGGAAGAATGTCACTGAAGATGCAAACCTGTGGGGCTTGTTTCTAAAATGGAAACAGCAAAACCGGGTGATGGAAATACCTTACTCCTTTCAATCATGCTAGCTGTTATCCTGAGGGGCATTGTACAGGCACCAGTATTTAGCATATACAAAAATAAACACCCAGTGACAGCGGCTTACTTGATAAGGCTTCTAGAACAGTGGATTTTATTCCAAGCTCTTTCGTCAACACACTTGAGTGGACTAAACCACTTATTTTTCTTTGACCCCAACAACAGCCTGTAAGACAAAATCTCCCAAAATAAAGGACTATCTTTCACAAAATATGTGGATAGCACCTCTCACGCCAGAGTTGTGATTTCAGTCAGAGTCTCTGTGTGTTTTGCTGACTGAAAACTAATTAATAGTATTGAGCTTGATATTTTCACACAGTTTAAAGGTTAGAAACTTTTTATCCTATATACACAGTTGAGCATTTTGGCGTCATTTTTTAAAATAGAAGTTCAGCAATGATCCTCAAACTTTTCTCTTCCTATTTCTTAAAAAAAGGTTTAAAAATTTATGTAGAAAATTATAACTCGATCTTAAATATATGCCATTGTGACAGGAGGACAGATATCAGTGTCTTTTTGTTATGTGAGTTATTGAAGTTTGACATCCTTTGAGGAATATTTTTCATAACCCACTGTTTGCTACCCTGTCTATCCAATTATTTAGAACAAGCAATCTGTCATTTTATTGTTTCCTTCCAATTATATAACTTTGGTGACAGTCACGGCAGAGTATCCTCTGCAAGTAAAATCAAATCTCACTGTGGATTCCAATTCCAAGGGCTGCAGAGTGTTTGTACGTGTGTACATGTGCGTGCATGGTGCGGAAATGGAGTGGAGGTGGAAATATTAAGACAACAGTTGGTGAGTGTCATTTAAAAAATAACTGCTTTTACACACTGCAGAAGGTCCAAAAGGGAAACAAAATGTATTTTTCTGATTTTCAGTTCTCAAAAACAGAAGAGGTATAACCTGTACAGGTAGTGGATGCTCTACTGCAAATAGTGATGACCACACTTCTCTCTCAGAGAATTATACAGCAGTTCATGTATTTAGCCTAAAAAATGCTATGAAAAGAAAATATTTAGTTTTCAGGGTGACCATTCTTTCTATCTGTCCATCTGGGATATTAGTCTGTCAATAAAGTCATAAAAAGGGCCAGTCCCTTGGAGCTTGTATCAGATCAGACACATTTAAAAAAAGTGAGGGACAAACAGGCTCCTTGTTTGCCGCACGTTGCTCCCTTCAACTTCAAAAGCAGTTGCACATGGTGCCAGGGATGAAGCTTACTCTATCATTTTCATTTCGTGACTGATAGAGTCAGACTGGAAATTTTCAGACTCATATACTAAATCTGAAACTAGAAGCAAGTCGCTAGGTTGTGCCGTCTTTGTTGGCGGCAGAGAGAAGGGAAAAGCATTCAAGTGGCAGTTGGGTCCAACACCAGTTAGCTAGTCAGAAAGTAGAGAACAGCAGTGAAGCTGAGAAGAAACAGCATGCAAACAGCTGCAGTGTGAGATGGAATAAGTGAGTGTCAGTGGTGTTAGATGGTAGAGCTGTATGAACACTTTCACACTCAAAGCAAAATTGTCAAGTTATCGTGTCCAATTGGGCATGGATTTCTTATTATATCACTGCGGTACCACAAGCTGTACTGGTTGCAGAGTCACAGAACCCTTAATTTAAAGTAAAAGGGGAGAAAAAAAGGAAATTAATAAAATTGTTGGTTTTATTTGAGATGTTTTAAGAACAATTGCATTCTACTCTAAACCTATGCTGAACAAAATTATGTAAGCATATGCTTATGCCATAGTGAAATCATGCTAAAATGCTTTGTTGATTTTGGGCTTGTTTCAACCATTTAAGCTGAACTTGCTTTCATATAGTATCTTTATTTTTTTTCTTTTTCTTCTGTCTGAACATTCAATGTGTTTCAGAGTCAGCACTGGCCAAGCCAGTTCTTCTGTGTATCTTACTTACACTTATAATTTGTGAAGATATTGGGACTTCTGAGGGCACTTCAGCAGGAGCTGATAGGATGATCAGAGAAAGTTCTAATGATTACAGGCACTTTGAGGGAACCGACCTTTATCAACTTCATAGGGATTTTTAAGACCATTATGCAAACTTTATGAAATATCATAATCTTTTTTCGTCAATTTGGAGTTGATTTCCCTAACCTGAGAGTATACTGTACCAATATTTCTGCTAGATGTTGCTCTTGCTTGGCCTGTGTACATCAGACATTTTCTAACAAAGTGAGAAAACTTAGAAACTGTTTACAATTCCATTTATACCAAATTTCAAGAAGATTTTGATGTAGCTTTAAAAGTGGTTCAGTCCTCCAGCATAAGTATTTCAGCACATTCAGTGCCCTCCACTTTGTTCTTGCAGCTATTTGAGGTGGCCAGCTGGGGTCTCAATATTAGAATGTTGTTGTCCTGATATGTAGATGAGACACCTTTATGTATGAAAAAATGTAGTGTCCCATTAACATGGACAACTAGGTTGCATGGACAACATGCCCACAACTTGTTGCAGATATTTAGGTCATATTACAAAGTAACTAAAGCTAGAAAATAAATCATAGCTGTAAAATCAAATAGAACCCATGAGACCCCTGAGCCATGATGGTGCCCCAGACCACCAGACATTAATTTGAATGGGTTGTGGGGAACAAAAAGGCTAGAAAAGTTTGGAAACATAACATTTTAAAATACACCAAGGAGTGATTGCTAGTTGCAGTAACCTGTAAGAGGTACCAGCAGGGAAAGCACAGCGGGTATTGCTATGCAGATGATCCCATCATGAAGTCCAGTGGTATCACAAATTTCCAGGTGTTCTGCTACTGCTCCTCCTTGCTCCTCCAGCTTCTTATGCTGAAATGGAGCCCTGCATCACTAATTCTAAATAATAAAATGAGCTGGGACTTTTTCTAAACCCAGTCTAAACGCTTTGAAGCCAATGTTGTTATGACAAGTATGATGTTTGCTGGTTATTTCTTAGCTTAATTTTTTTTGGTGACTGGTAGTTCTGCTTTGAATATGGTAGTAACTATGCAAACAAATTCATCACTATGTTAAGAAGGAGACTAATTTCTATCTAAGCCAACCTACAAGTCAGGGTTATTACACAAAATCTTAACACTGGCTACATTGAACTTGGGCCAGGGATAACTAGAAAACAGGACATTTCTCAGATCTCCTTCATACCCAAATGCAAGCCTCACTCTAGTTAAAAGAACTCTGACTGGAAATTCTCCATACAGCATGGATTTACATGCTGGATGGAAATTTTCTAGGACGTTTTTTCAAAAATCTTCATTTAGATAGAAGTATTTTACAAAGTCTAAGCCCTAAGATTTTATACGTATCTTGATCTTTGTTTTCCATTTTCATTTTTCTGTGTGTGCTACAAATACATAAAAAGAAGAAAAGTAGGGTTTATTTGACTGTTTTGGATACAAAGAATCCAGAACAAATTCCAGTGTATTAGAAAAACTGCAAAAAAAAAAAAATCCTCTTTAAATCCTGAGCCCATATGAACTAAATATTTGCAATCCTTCAGCCAAATAATTGACAAGGTTTCTTGAGGACCCTATTCACTGAGCCTTAAACAATCTAAACTTGGCTTTTTCTTTCATCTGTAAGAGAAACAAAACCAAAAACAACCGCAAACCAGAATAATTTCGGAGATGCTTAGTTAAGGCACTTGTCTTTTATATTCAAACTCCTACTATTTGTTTCTTACACTTTTACACACATTTGGAAAGCTACCTACCCCTCTGTAGCAACACATTTTTTATTGCAGCAACACATTTTTTAATTCAGGAAAAAAAATTAACCTTGGCAGATTTTTTAAGGTACTAACTAGATTCCCTTACAATTAGGTTTTCCATGATATTATAAATATTTATCTTGCATTTTTATTCCAGGCCATTCTTCTTCTCCAGACACTGTATGTCTCTTTAGCCTGCTCTGCACAAATTTTCTGTTGTCAGAGAAGCCTCAGAATTTATTTTTAATTCTGGAACTCCTTCTGTCCTCTTCCGTCTTTAGCTATCAATCTTTTGAGGTGCTGTGTAGTTTATGATACGACGATGATTTTAAACCCAGAGAGTGGCACAACTGATTCACGTCACAGCTTGTATCTCTGCACAGTGCAATCAGTAGCAGTGCATCAACTGTGGGGGCAGATACATGCCTCCTTTGTAGTGCCACGAACAAGGAACAAAATTCAGCATGCCTTCTTCAGAGAGAAAAGCCATGGGCTGTCTATAAAACCAGTAGTTTAGGTCTAGACTAGCAGCCATGTTCCCTGACCTCTACACAAACAGAACATTCCTGGAGACTTGTACCACTTCCTTGCAAAGCAAAAGATAGGTTTTTCATAAAGGACATGGATATACTATAGCTTCTCTCAGGGAGAAAATCAAATCAACCTATTGAGTGGCTTTGTAGGTCAAAAAAATATGGACCTTTTCTTTCTAAATTATTTGTACCTTTCTTCTTGGAAATTAATACTCCCCTCTTGTCTTATATTCATGACTTCATAAAAAAATCCATGGCTATCTCTGAGCATATCAGAGTTATCTGACCATTCAAACAACACCGTTTACATGATAAAGATGAGGGCTCAGGGAGGGGAGTATAGAAATCTGTTCTGTTTTGCCATAATCTCCATGTCCTACCTCAGTCACTGACAGCAGTTTCGCAATGCAAGCTGAACAGAATAATTTATTCATTATAAAGCACTGTAAATCTGTACTGAATATATTCCTGGAAAGTCTAAGACTAGTTAAAGCACACATATTCCTCTATGTGTGGCAAGTGAAAACATTTTTAATAGCATTAAGGGCTCTTAACCTGGAAGGTGCTAGGTATTTTTAGCAATGTGTTTTGAGCCCTCCATTCTGAGGATGATTGACGGCTCTTGGGATCAGGCCCTCATTTTTCACCTAATAAATTAAATAATACAACAGTTTAATTTGAAATGACTTTGCCATAAACTTATGCCTCTTTCAAAATGGATTGGATATCAGTAGGATTAAATGTTCCGACTACAGAAAGAAATTCCCCCAAATGTAAGCTTTTAAATGCCCCTTCAAACAATGATCAGATGTGGAAAGTTGAGATCTGTTTTCTCTGTGTGGCAGACTGGCAGCAACTGGACCTGGGCTTAGAATTTCTGCCTTCACTAACAGAATTTTGTTAGTAAGTCTGCCAAAACCAGGAAATTGCTGGCAGCTTTGGTGGAAAGTGGTCTCTTGTACAATAAAGCCCATTTTTCTGATGTAAGAGATTTCAACAGCTTGTCAATGTTCCACTAGAAGCAAGAAGAAAATTTTCAGTTGATGCTGTATGTAGAGGTGATAAAGATGCTGAAATGCCATGCTCTGTGTTCTCCTGTTTGTTTGGTGTATCAAGGATATGTAAGCAGAGTGAGAATGTAATTTAATTCGAGGTCAGCCACAGATGTTACGTGAGGCCTCATGGAATGAAAAAAATGAATAATAAACAAAATTAAAAGCATCTATGACTGTCTTTAGCGTCTGCCTGTTTTTTTGGCACAGTGTGTTGTGGAAAGTGCAATAAATTACAGTTTGGGTAGGTCAGGTTCTTTGCATGTTGTTTTGTTTATTGATACTACTTGGTAGTGGAGAGACAAGAGATGAACCTAAGGATAAGAAGGTTTAGAATTTGTATCAGAAGGCTTTTTTTTTGGTAGAAAAGTCTGTTCAGCTCCCAAAGGAGGAGACAGAAATCTGGTTGCTTGATTCAAGTTAAACTTGAAGTGGACAAAGCACTCCAATGTATAGATAGAACTGGGACATTTTGTGCTGTTGAATCTTTTCCAGCTCTACTTGCCATAGGCTACCATTTATAAGTCCTTGCCACTCATGTTTGGGAGGGTAGAATTTAACCGGACAGTTGTATGCAAACATGTAAAACAAAACCCGTTGAATTGTTTTGCCAAGAATGATACTGGTGTGTCCTAGAAAAAGAGAAACCTATAAAAAGAATCCAGGTTACAAGACATTATTTATTTTTCATTTGGAAGTAGTGTCAAATAGCTCACTAAAGTTCTGAAGAGTTCTGTGGGCTGCTGTGCCTCCTGTACATAAATATTATCAGACAAAGCTCATGTGGATAAACATTCCCAGACTTGGATTCGTTGCCAATTCAAATCCTTTTATATTGCTCTTTTCCTTATGTAGATCTAATATTCCCACTGCATTTCAGCAAAACAGCAATTTCTATTTATAGTTTCTCTAGTCTATATTTGTTATAATGAATATGGATAATATATGCTCACAGAAGTTATTAATACTACTGCTATTACATGCATAGCAATTGTATGGTCCTGCTCTCCCAGGCATTCAGATGGAAAGAATAGGAGAAAAATGTTTATATTTCTCTACTTCATGAAAATATACCAGCAGCAGGGCACCCAAAGTGATGATGCCTGGATTGCTCTGAATTGTATGTAGAAAATCTTTTTTTTTCCCATTGGAACACACTGTGTATCACTAGTGTTCCCAACATATATCAAGGGCTTCTTGAACATTTCACGTTACACCTATGAATGAATATTGACTAACAGCACTATATCAACATTGTCAAAATCCAATCCTAATATTTGACAACATCAAAGGGAGATAGGATGCATTTGCTCTGATGGAGCTTGGACATGAGGAATGATGTGTAGAAAGAAGGAGTGGAAGAAAATAAGCCCTTGATATTAAAAGACTAGCATTCAATGTTCTTAAAATATCTAACATTAACTATTACTGAAGTTGATTTAAGTAAAGCTGAAATGTTCAGCCTAGCACATTCCTAACGTGTCTGCTTAACAGAGCCAGTTTGTGATATCATTGAGCTACTGTACGCAAAGAACAAATAAGGCTGTTTGTTTTGGGGGGTTTTTTTCCCTTCTTTTTTTTTTTTTTTTTTTAATTCTCCTGAAAGAGTTGCAGAATACTGGGCTGGATGGTCTTTCTTAATGTAAGTCACTGATTAATAAAATGTGTTATAATAGGTGTGACATGCACTTTAAGTCTTTCAAAGCTATGTAGTCTCCCATTAATTCAAGTGCAAATTGGAATATGGTTACATTCTGTTGAAATAAAGTGACTGAGACTTCAAGGGTCCCATTTCACTTACATTTATGAAGTTTGTGATAATTCACCACAGCAGCAAAAACTGGCAAGAACAGAGAGATTCAATTTGGTCTCTCTCTTTCTCTCTCTCCCATTTCCTAATGCTTAATAAATTTTCCAGAAGAGAGATACACATACTATCTTCTCAGGACTCTTAGTTTAAGAAATGTACTGTTTGCTTTTTTCTTTTATAAATTAATTACAGTTGAACCTTCTCCTAAATCCAGAGAAAATATTTCTGTTTGTAAAAAGGTTTTTCATACATTATGGCCTAATCCTGTATGATTTAACTGTGGTCATGATCTTTGTCCCACACTGAGGAAAATACAATTTCACTACAAAACTTTTTTTTTCCCCCCCTGATATCCAGTGCCTTTCTGGAATTATACAAGTCATTGAAGTAGTTTACTTTCTTTCTTGTTTTTCTTGGAAAGATAATACTTTTGGGGGAAGAGTCGTGAGGAAAGGGGAAGAGTTGTGAGGAAGGGCTCAGCTTAGTCCTATTCAGTCTAGGAGCCTTTTAATCCACCCATTCTAGGCAATGAGTCTGTGCCACTTGTGTTTTGTTTGCCTGTAGTTGTATGTTTTCCTCATACTTTTCTGGGTGCAATCCAATCAATGTCTAATCTCCGAAACTGACCCACTGAGAAGATTTATTTCATCATGTCTGCCCTGCAAACAATATTCATTCAGAAGTTTCAGGAAAGACTATCGACACACTTCAGAAAAAGAAAATGAGCAAGAGAAGGGAAGAGGTTTGCTTGAGCATTCATTTGAATATGCATGTTAAGAGCATTTTGAGGTCCTGGGAATAGGCTGAGATTTCAAAGAGCAGAAGAGCGTTCACTGAGAGTGTTCACGAGATAGCTGTTGTTTATAGAGTGGTTGTCTCACAAACAGGAAAGAAAAATACTTAGGAGGAGAAATGAGCACAAATCAGTGACCAGCTCTGGCTGTCATGTAATTACTTGAAATCAGAAAGCAAGGTATATCCATCCATATTTTAGAGGTAATATTTGTGCCTAAAATAAGTGAAAGCTTTAAAAATTGCGTGAGAGACTGACCTTCCTTAATCTTCTACATTTAATCTAATATGTTGATCTCATTACACTGCACCTGTCACACCTGGTATCTGTAGATCAGGGAAGTAAAAAATGGTCAAGGCATCTAATAAAAAACAGTCTTAAAATCCTATTTTGCTTCTTATTCATGTCCTTGCTAAAAGTACTTGCATAACACTTTCCATGGGAGAATCTCTGACACTGCACAGCTTCCCAGAGTGCTGGTGAAATAGCAGCCTATACGTTGCACGTATCTGCCTTGAGAAAGCAAATGCAGTTGCATGTGTTTTTTGACAACAGAAAGCTTGTGAAATGAAGCCTGGAGAACACCACTGAAAATTAATTACTTTCTAATTTTGGTCAAAGTTTGGGATATTTAAAAAGTCCTTATACTTTTAGAAATCAAAATATTTTAACTTATTACAATTGATAAAATTCATGGAAGAACTGCGAGTCTGGGAGCAGCACTCCAGGCTCCTGCTCTCTTGCTCCAAAAGATGTGTAACCCTGCCTTTATATCAAATGTGTGAGTGAAATGAGGAGAGCGAGGTGATCCTGCTGGGCTATATCATACTGCTTTGCAGCATGTATGGAAGGTACAACAGAGGCAGAGGTTATGCCACTGCTAGAGAAATCTGTTTTCACAAAGGGCTGTGTTTCATAATGAGACAGTAAACTGGAACAGAGAAAAATGTCAATGCCTCCTTCATTTAGTAGGAAATACTTTGAGCAGCCTGCAAGCAATTATTTTATTTAGTGGTTAGATATGTAATTGCACTATATAGTTTTTAAGCATGAAGACGAAATAGCCCCACATGAAAAGGAAAAAGTCCTTTTTAGTGGTTATGAAAATAAACTGTTAAGCACCCAGCAGTGAAAGGGTCAAAATGGTTGTATTAACTGAACTCTCCTGAGGACATATGTTGTTTACAGTATACGTTTAAAATAATATTCCTGGCTAGTCAGGCTTTCCCTCAGGATAATGCAATTACAACAGTAACAGAGGATTAATTAAAGACTCTCCCATAGGTGTTGCTAGAGATCTTGAATCGACCAAAGGGGGATACATTACCAACTCAGCACAGAGGTGAACAGACCAGAGCTGTTCAAAATAATTAGTTAGGCACAAGGGCAGGGTTGAGCTTTTTGCCTCATTTATCTGATTTTGATTAATACTGTAATTTCTTTTTTTTATGCAGAAGAGGCATATTGGTTCCCATTTGTGTATGAGAAATGAGTAAGGAAGATCAAGCTACTGAATAAGGAAATCAATAGCAAATGAATTTATTCTGGTCCAGTGTCAAGTAGGATATAATTTTCTTTTCTTTTTTTTTTTTTGACACCTGGTTTAAATGCTTGGCATCAAGGGGTAATTTTTCTGCCACGAAGCGAACAACAGTTCCGTTCATGCACAGTGCAGGCAGTGATGCAGTTGCATGACAAGCAACAGCCATGACATGAGAGACTGTTAGAACTAGAGGCTCACCTCCCCATTTTTTTTTGCCTTCATAAGCATCCATGCATGTACTTACAAAGTCTTGATAGAAGCTGAGTTATAGTACTCAATTTGGCAAGGCCTCTAATTTGAAATTATGCGGTAAAGTTGAAAAAAATGAAGGTAGTCCCTTTCTCCAAAGGTCTTTTTAAGACAGAAAAAATTATAGCAATCCACAATGTGTTATTTTAGAATAAAGAGTTATTTTTGGTTCATTTCTGTCTTGAAGTTCCTGTTCTGGATGAAGATTCAACAGAAAAGATTGTGATCAAAGTTTAGATGACGTGTACAGAAGCCTGCATTAGAAATGAGTGAGCACCTCTCTCCAAGGAGTGTACTGGGGAGATTTGGGCTAGGTCCCTCATGCATCGTAAGTTGTCAGCAGACCTACTTTGGGCTGTAAAGCCAATATTAAAGTTCCTTGGGCTGTTCTGGGCATATATGCCCTGAGGTGTGTCAAGGCATTCTCCCATTATGATGTTGTATTTTTGTGTCATGGTTTAGTATAGCTGGGAGTTGTAGTTAAGGAGGGCTCCATCAGCCATGGAAGTGAGTCTTTGCAAAGAGGTGCTTACAGCTTCCTCTAGACATGACAGAACCAATCAACTAGCTAGTTTGAATATTGGCATATTCCCTTCTTTTAAGTCTGTTAATAAACTTCTTTATATTCTTTTAATTTTTGTGCCTGCTTTGCCTTCTCCTAATTCTTATCTCACAGAAAGTAAATAAGTAAATAATGGATATTTTAAACCAAACCACTACAATTTGTCACATTTTTTCCATACAAAATCTGTACAACAATCTAAAAAGAGAATATTTAAATAAATCACAGAATCATTTATTTAGAACCTGTATGAAAGAAAATCTCATGAAGAAAGTGATGATCTCTTTATAGCGAATGTTTTATTCTCAAATCTAGGGGTCAGATTCTCATATGGGCCATATTATGCCTATCTAAGAATATGATCCATTTTAAATATGTGGGAAATCTCTTTTGTCAGGCTAGGCTCATTTTATCATGAGCAAGTACTGTGTCTGAAAGGTGGTAGAGTAAGATGAAATGAAAATTAATTTATGTAATGTAAGTATTTGCTGTTTATGGAGTTTTCTTTCAGATAATATCAATATGAAAATTGCAATATATAATATATTTCACTTATTTAGCCATAAATGTGGAGGCAACTATGATGTTCCAATTTTTTATTAATGAGTAGGGACACTGAGCCTTTTAGTTCCTGAAGTAACAGGAGAGAAAGAACAGAATTCTAAAATGGTATAAGGATATTTTTCAAATTTAACTCAAAATGGCAGAAAAATTGTAACCTAGAGGAGAAGTTAGGTTTATTTGTGAAGGAAGTCTTAGGAAAGTGTTGCCTATTTCACTGCATGATAAACGTCCTCTTTATTCATATCAAGGCAGCCCTTGTAAAGAATATTTAAGAGAATACTGCAAGGAGAAAATAAATTAATTGTCAAGAAAAATATTAACATCTACTCTACCCAAAGTTTCCAAAGGCAACAGTTAGCAACATGACCCTGGTGGATTGTTATGTGCCATCATGTTTCACAATTCCCCCTTGATAAAAGAGACACTCTTCACTGAGAATCAGGAATCATGTGTGTTCACACAATCATACTTTTTAGTGATCTAAGAAGTACAGTATCCTATAAGAACACAGTTGTGTCCCACTGATGGAGTAGGGGTTTGTTCACGTTTCTGTGCATGTGTGAACAGCAGATTTGCCTGCCAATGGCGTCCCTGCCTCGGAGGTTTCCTTCTGGCTCTGCTTCAGATCTTGTCTTTGTGTTGTACATTTGCACATACCTATCAGTGCCTCTAGGACTGATTGCACTGCTCAACATGTGAGCATGGCAAGCTTGACCTGCCTGCTGATATTGGAAGCACGTGTCAGCTGTGTGTTTGTGGAGAGACTTCGCAGATCACATGTGATCACAACCTTATGTCTGCAGAAGACGTACATGAAGCTGTGCATGTGGAACTTGTTTTGATAAAGGTAGGACATGCAGGCAGGTAATACTTTTTCTTTTTTGCAAACTTTTGCATTTCTGTTCGTTTCATAGAACCTAGATTCTCATGTTCTCGCCTACTGGAGGTCCCTTTAGCAGCTGTCACTAGATGGTGCTAGCTGTATAAAAGAGGTGTCCCCTCTTTGCCTTCCGATTCAGACCTTGTTCTCTCAAGGACCCTGAGTGCTTTGGCTCAGTGCAAGAGATGTATTTCCATTGAGTCCTATGAATCCAGAGTAGCTGCTTTGTCCCTAACAGCTAATAGGTCAATAGGGATTAATTAGGAAATTGACAGAGGTTTGGATTTACCTCGCATGTGGGTTTCTTATGAACACAAAGGAGATTTGTTTTTCTGCCAGCATTTCCAAGGTAGCTTAAGATACGTAGAGGACCACTAGTTTTATTTTCTCATTGTTTCATCTTTGACCAGAAGGAGGTTTGTCCTTTATCAAGTCTGCTAGAAAGTAAACTACTTTCTCACAAAATACAGGAATCTCCTATGATTCAAAAGCCAGCCTGACAGAGGACTGGGAGCATCTGAAAGTGAATGGCTGTTGGAGAGGTGGAAAGGGGAGAGCTGCATCTCAGAGAAATGAGCTTTGCCCGTATTTTTTGTGGGGTATTAGAGCCTGTTTGAATGGTCCCTTTGAGTCCTAGCAAATGTAGAAGTAGACCAAAAATTATGTTTTACTCAGAAAGTGTTTGGATGAAGGCCCTGGACTAAGGATGGTGGAAAGTATATGGAGGATGGAAGATGAAAACAAGTGGAAGGACTAGACAGACAACAGCATAAATTGAGTTTTCCCTCCTGTAGGTTTTCTTCACTATTTTTAATGGTATCTGGCTGAAAGACAAAACCTTCCTGAGACCAAACCTTCATGTCCCTGGCCTCAGGAAGAGCTTAGCTAAAGAAGGCACCAGTCAAAGACATCAGGTTTTCACCCTCAGCAATAAAAGCCTCTTCCTTGTTGTAAAAGCAGGGCACATTTCACTCAAATGGGGAGAGATGCTAAGTGCAGTGACAATTGTTTCCCAGGGAGAATGTTTCGGCAGGAAGCCAGTATTTAATCACATAGCCACATCACATCATTACAGAGCGTCACTCAGTGCAACCACTTGATGCAGTGCACCGCACCTCCGCAGCATAATGCTGGCTCCCTGCCAACAATTTAGAGAAAACTGCTATCAGCTTTTATAATTGCTTTCCTTGATGAAACAACCCAGTGAAATGGCAGGGCTAGAATGGGGACGAAAGGGAGAGTTATGAGACCACAAAGTTCCCAGACTTCCAAGTGGCACCTGTTAGCCAGCTATTAAATTACTGGCCAAATTCAGAAGTCCACCACAACTGGCACTAATTGTCAGACTTGCTGGCAGTCTCCTCATAGAAACCAAGGAGTAAACCTATGTAAAGATAGAGCAGCTCACTTTATCTCGAAAATGATGCTGGCATTGGGCAATATTTGGCCCTTCTACATGCATCCTGTAGCTGAGCTGGCTACTTAGCATAGCACAGCACTATATGTGCATGTTTACATTGTCATTGCGAAAACACTGTTGGCCATACATGGAAAGTAAAAGCCTACTAGAATGCTTATGATGATGTGTGCTCTCCTACGTGCTATCTACATCATTTTACGTGAGCCAGCAATGTCACCTCTCCCCAAAGGTGGCTACAGGTATCCCAGGCCGCATCAGACAAAGTATTTCCAAAGAGGGGTGAGCCTTCTCCTCTACTCAGTTACTGTAGTAGCCCCCCAGCAGGCCTAACATTGTACCCCACTATCCTTATCCTAGGCAATGTGCAAACATGGACCAGATTCTCCAACCCCACCTCTTCCCCCAAAGCTTGCAGTCCAAATGTAAGACACAGCAAAACAGACTGATAGAGGGAAGTGTGGAAAACAACAGCCCAGTGTGAGTCAGCATGACTGACAGTATGCCCACCTATTGTTCCTGGATGTTGCTGGTTGTCTCAGAACAAGCCCAGAACCATGAATGCAAATCCTCTGCGGTAAAATAATTTCCACCCACCTTTCAATATTCCTCTCTAGAAAAAAAGTAAAAAAATAATCACCTTGCATTCCTCTATTATTGCCTCTGGGCTCACACTTCTCTGTTGCCAGATTTGGAAGGAATCAGCAGTTTCACTGCTGTTGTGGCCAAAGAGAAAAAATAGTATAATCCTAAGGAATTCTGATTAGGATTCAAGCAAGCATCCACATGACCAAGAAGATGTGCACCACTGCCTTCTCCTCCCTAAAGGCTGACATATTAGTTTGAAAAGTGGATACATGCACAACAGAGTTTGAGCCAGACACAAAATAGATCATCTCCTTTGCCAATGCAATAAAATGACCTCTCTCAAGTCTGGACACTCACAACCACATCCTTTTTTTAGATTACATAAGCAATTTGTAGAAATGGGCATGAGCATCTAGAACTAAGATTTTTCCAGACTTCTATTTATTGGCATATATTAATTGGGTTTTGGTTCAGTCCTGCCTTATCATATGATAACTTTTAGTTTTGCAGCACAGTGAATTGCCCATACTGAATATGTCTGAAAGAATAATGTAGGCAAAAAACTTTAGACGGCTCAATATCTTTTTTGTTCCTTTTCTTTCAAGTGTAAAAATGCAATTGCCTGAAGACAGAAGCAGTCTTGACAAAGGAATGTATATGTCCTAATGTTGGTCTCGATTAAAACAAAGCTTGCAATATTATTTTATGACTGTGTTTGTATAACGTATGACTTTGCATAGGAGACAGTCCTAACCATTACCTGTTTATCTATTTAAAGCAGGGTAGTCTGTTATTCATTGCACTCCAACAATACATGAATACATTGGCATATTTATTGTTAAGGTCAATACAATGATAGGATTTGATTCCCTTTTCTTTGTTGCTTAGGAAAGAAAATCAAATTCTTATGAAGTCTGTGTTAATTGTTTTTCTTTGCACTGACTCTAGTAGGCTATGCTTCAAGTAGGTATTCTCTAGTGGCCAAGGCCATCAAATACGTAAATTACGTTAGGGCAAGGAAGACAGTATCAGGGTCTGATTTTATACAAATCTCAACATGATTGTCAATTTGTAAAGCTACTCAATCACCTTCCTTAGATATCTTTACCACAGAAATGCTTGCCTAACCAGCAGCTTTCAAATGTAATTAGCCAGTGTGCCCTTTCAGCTACCATTCTGTGATAACCTGTGAGATGGTTTTGGTGTGTTTAGAAACATTTATATAATATAGACATTCTGTTCCAGACTTATAGGCTATTTACTAGGAAAACAGCTGAGAATCATTCTTAAATGAATGTTTTAAATTATGAAAATGTTTAATTTTTTACATCAATATGGATAATTGTGAGTTGATGTGTACGTGCTTTCCTGATACAGTCTGATGCTTTCATGTTTTGTATGGCCTTATTGAAGCAAGGTGTGCTGAGGACCCTACAGTGCATAAATGATATTCTGAAGTATCCATATTACAACTCTTCCACTTCTTAAATGCTACCACTTAAAACAAAATGTATATGTCCATAGGATAAATGTAATATCCTAAATTACCAGGAAAGTCCAGCTGGTTTGATCCTCTTTTCTACTGGTTTTGAAAAGATCATGTCTTGATTTGATCAGCCTCTGAAAGGCCCTGCTAGACTACATCTCAGTCCATGCCTCAGTAGCCCTTCTCTCCTACATTATGAGCCTATACAACTTCCCCCTAACATGAATGGAAATTGGAGTATTTGCCATCTGGCAGTGAGTGCAAACCACCACTGTTGAATTAGATGGGATTAAAGTATGTACCAGTCCTTATATTTCTGGAAAATTCTGACATGATGTGCTGGCATCCTGCTTCCGCAGTTAGTGATGATGGGATGAGGGAAGTGAATGAGCTCGCAAAAAGTAAAAGCAATAGCCTGTAGGAACCCTTCAGTAGCTTCTTGTGCAGATGTACATGGAACAGCCTTATTGCCGTCAGGATGAAGAATTTTTGCCAATATACTTAGGGAGGCCGGAGTTACAGATTTTTCGGGGAAATCCAAAGTAATTTGATTCAATAAAATGTATTTGGCTGACCCAAACAGACTTTATGCATATTCTTTATTGCCTGCTATAAATATATGTCTTCCATTCTGCCCCAGGGGAACTGTGAGTTAGCAAGAAACTGAAGTCTGAAAAAGCTGTGTCTCTTACCAGCAGGTGCTGTCGATGTGCTAACCAGAGATAACAAACCAGGGAGCCAAATGAAATCCCATCCCAGTGCCTGCTGCTTCTACCAGTCTCCTCCATCTTCCAGATTTTCTTTTATCATCACAAAGGACAGTGATATGAATCTCGAGAAGACAGCCTTATATACCCATCTATAGTTACTTGGGATTTGGCTGAAAGTGGCCAGCACACAGAAGGCACACATGAGGCCATGAATCTGGTTCAACCTCATTTGAGTTTTTCTGTTCTCGTTATTAGTCTTTGTAATTATTGTTAGTTTCGCTTAATGTCTTCCATCTGTATTCCTTTAGCACTTGCTTCTAAATTATTGCATTGCACTTACCACTAATAGATATCAGGTGGACCTTCATCCTTTGCATCACTTCATATAATCCCTTCTGTATCTGAGACTTGGCTGTTTTCTGAGCTGTACTGATGTCAATTAAAAATCTGACTTTAAATTCATTTGGTTAAGATAGTACAGAAGGTTTTGTGTGGACCCTCATATTTTGGGTTATTTGTAAGTCACTTAAAATAGGCTTAAACTAAACCAACTAAAACAGAAGGATGTCCAAATGGAGGTTGGCACCAGTTTAATTAAACTGCAGCAACTATGTATATAAACAAGGCTTAAATCTACAGACTGTAAATTACTTTTGACTGTAACATTACTCATTTCATTTTACAGCATCACAGAAAAAGTTCAGTTGCTCTTGTATTCAGCCAAAATGTGGATCAGTCACTCCATGGTAGATTTTGATGAGCCCCATATGGATGTACAGAGAACCTACCCTAAACAGAGGAAATACCAGAGCACTGTCATTAAGTAACCTTGAATATATGACAGTACAGTTTCTTATGCAAAGCACTGGTGAAAATTCAATTGCTTCTAGCCACTCAAGTACACTATTTTGTAGAATGAGTATGTACTGAATCTATCCTGTCATCTTTAATGTCAATTGATTATTCATGAAAACTTAGTGTTATTAAAAATATTGTAAATATGTTTTGGTAAGCATATTTCATACTCTTCTGTGCAAATATTTGTTTTATCTCTTGAATATGTGACTATTATATGAACTCATTTCCAGTTAAATATTCCCTGTAGCAGTGGTCAGGTGTCATATGAAAGTTAAGAAAAAAAAGCTATAACTTTTATTCTTAGTTTTAGTAATGGGATATTCTATTAATTAAAGACACTGTGGCCTTGCCGTGTGAGATTAATGACAGCCTGGTGTGCCAGGCAAACCTGAATTTCAATATTTTTCCTTCTTACAGTGCATCACAAATTGAAGTTTTGGAAACGAGCTGTCTTATTCAGCAGAGTGTATTGAATTTAATAGAAACACATATGCAGTGAAAGTTAAACAAGTGCTTAAGTTTCTCACTGAAGCACTGCTTCTAGACTGGGGAACAGAATAATTTTCCTTCATTCTTTCTCCCTTCCCTTTTTCTTTCCTCCCTTTCTTTCAGTAACTTTTCCATGAAGTTTGTCATATTAATTTTAAGAAGATCAGAAGTAGCAGTATAGATGCAATCTTCTCCAGTCTATGAAGCATGGAAAGAAATTTATGGAAAATAGAGCCTAGTGTTTAATTCAGATTTCAGCCACAACACTAAGCTCTAATGCCCTGGATTTTGCCTGGTACTGTCCTATACCACTTACCAGATAGAATTGGTACATATAACCTCTTTAAGCCTGACCTTACTGTGTGTATTCAAAGAGGTGCCTTATACAAATTCTATCTTCCATGCACGGAAGCATTAGTGCACATAAAAGTGAAGGGGAAAGTAATTTGACTCCGTAAGATTTTATCCATGATATTTCGCTGAAGGTGCCTATTCCTTTAATTCTGTTTCACAAGAAAAATTATCTGAAGGATGAAAAAGGCCTGTAGTATTACTACTGCACCTTGACCATGGAAGAATTTGATTTAGTTTCAAAGAAAAAGTATTCTTAACGAAAATTCATAGAATCAAAAAATCACAGAATATCTTGGATTGGAAGGAACCTTAAAGATCATCTAGTTCCAAGCCCTCCAATGTGGGCAGGGATGTCTTTTGCTAGACCAGGTTGCTCAAAATTCCATTCAACATGGCCAGCTTTAAAGCTGTATATTAAAAACAGGTATGGTTTTTATTCAGTTTGTTTCCTTGCTCTCCTTCTTTTTGCTTCTGATTGTTGCTTGTTAATTTAGCATGATATTTACTAATTTAACATTATATTTAGCTGGTGAGAACATTTGTGAGTTCAAGGCTGGGAATCTGCTGAAGTAGTTGGTTCCAGTGGAGTTTGATCACCTTAGTCTGTTGTAGGGAAGCCAGGCACTGTACTAGGCAAAGTTAAAGATTAAGAAATCTTCTGTAATGGACAGCCCTCCAGTAAAATCTGTTGGAAAATTATTAAGTTTCTTTGTGTGTGTATTGTTTTGTTGTTGTTTCTTGTTGTTTGTTTTTTTTTTTCCCAGGAATACCAGTTTTATCAAGGATGTGTTGATTGGCTTCTTCTGACATAATACTTAATCATATATATATACATTTTAATACTTCTCTACTGGAATCCTACACCATTTTTTGCTAATGTTCTTCCCCTCAAGAAGGCCTCACCGTAAGGGTCATAAAACACTCTGGCAAACGTTTGGCATGTGCTGCTATTTCCTAAAAATATCTCGACATATTATAAATCCTGGAAAACGAACTCTGTCATAACATGAGAGAAGAGAACATAAGTCATTCCCTAAAGAAGGTTCATCTCTGTCTTGGACCGGGGGGACCCAGTTTTGCCATATGCCTTCAAGACTGGATGGAACCTCAAAAACTCACAGAGCTCCAGAAGAGGAAGCAAAGTGCTCTGGAAGAGAAGACAATGTAATATGCCAGGTTATGTCTCATTGAAGGAAAACTCCTTGGTTCCTACTGACTAAGACACTTATTTAAAAATTTATCTGTACTTCATCAAAAGCAATAAACTTCTTCTCATTGATCACAAGGCGCCTGACTGAATTCTTGGGCAGGGGCAGTTGTAGGTTACAGCTAGTCTTGGAGTCATCCTGTGGCTATGGAACTTGAATGGAATTCAGAAATTCTGGGCTCAGTTCCTAGCAATGCCACAGCCTCCCTAGGAGTAAGCAGCTCAAGATCTTCATGCCTCAGTTCTCAGTCCAGAATCAGCCTTTGACCTTGGAAGTTACTACTATCTTTCCCAAGTAAAGGTGCCCTAAAATTCTTTTCACAGGTCTCTCTAGTATTATGTTCCTGCATGAAGTTTTCACAGTTTCTTCCCCACTATCAATTATAAAGGAAATTTTAGCTGAAGAAGAGACACCAAAAACCAGGTACCAGAACAAAGTTACACTGCAACTGATGCTTACAGAACTGTTTGAGTGAACAGTGTACTTCGTGTTCGGAGTCAGTCCTGCATGTCTGTTTGGGACAGAGCCCAACCAGTAGAGCTCTTCAGTGGCCATAGACAAATCACTTAATCTATTTCATTTTCACCGTTTGCAAAATGGGCCTACTAATGCACTTAAGAGAGAAGTGTTTAGAGGATTAATTAGGTGGGGTCAATTATGGCATTAACTCATAGTCCACATAACTGGGAACTGAAGAGAGATGAGAAAGGAAGAGAAGTGGTAGAGTAGCAGGACCTCCTGCAGCCTTGGTGTTTGTGGCAGGCAGGATGCACCAACACTTTGCAAGGGCACAGCTGCCATACCACCATCTCAAACAGCATTGTGCTTGTGCCAGCTCTGCTGATCAGGGCCCGTTCCAGAACGGGCTAGCATTGGCAGTCAGTCAAAAACAGCAGGTTATCACGTCCCATCAAACTGGTCTGTCTGGTCCTCATTGGGGCTCACAAGGTGAAAAGGACCTATGTTTCCCCTTGCCCTACTGTCTTTCAGACAAGCCTCTGCTCTTTAGAAAAGCAGTGAAGAGGGAAACGTTGTCATCTCTGGCTTTATATAGTTTGTAGTTGGTGGTAGGAAGGATAGTCGATCTCTGAGTTATCTTCAACTTTGTTTATTTAGATTGGGTACAAAATAAACCAGTCTGCTCATGTCAGGATGTTATTTTTCTCCATGGGGGCTATGCAGCCCTGCTTTGATAAGTCGCTCACAAAATAACAGGTGATGAACTGGCAATGCAATGGCATTCACTAACCAAAGCTCTCTCATTTCAGTACTCCAAGGGGTAGCCCATTCTGGGGACAGCCCTGCCTGTCAAACATCAATTCCCTGGAATATCTGCCTTTTTAAAAACATTTACCCTGAGTGAACAAAGTTAAATACAAACATATAGCAGGGAGTTCAATTTTACTGTGGGAACACATCCTTCTTACAGCATTATTTATATAGAATTTTCCATGCTAGCTACACATATTCTGGTGCAGCACTAAAAAACAAGGCTTTTGTGCTAGTCATCCTAAAAAAGAGAAAAGCTTATGCATTAAACAAGCAGACTGCAGTACTTTCATCTGGTTTGTGAAAATATTCTTCTATGGGCTTTTCATAACTCTCACTTGAGGATGCAGCATTTATCTATCAAACATATATTTAATAAGCAGGGCATGTTATACTTATCTCTATTCCAATCTACACAACTACATTTTATTTGTGGCCTTGTCTGTCCTTTGATGTAAAAATATCTGATTACCTACATAACAACAGTTCTAGCAAATTTTTGAAAATACATCTTTTATATCTGAGTAGTCAATTGCACGTACAGTTATTTCAAAAAAACTACAAAATATAAGTAGATTCCCTTAAATTAGGTAGTTATGATAAATAATGAACCACACTCATTTTTTAATTTGCTGCTATCTGAGGTAACAATTTTCACCATTTTCTTGGCTATATAAATATATATAACTATTGCTACTACTTACTAGTACTACTAGTACTACTACTAAATTAAAAAATTCCAAGTTCCCCTAGGGTTGGAGATTTGTTCTCTGAGATTACTGATAGGGTTTGTTATTATATTGTGTTTGTGAGACTACTGAATTTTAGGAGCTTTGCTACGATACCTGCTGCCTTGGATGGTGCTGTTGTTGGCAATGGGAAGAATTCTCAGTGAACACATTTATGTTTGAGTTATATTGCTCTCCATTAAGTTTCCTCTAGAAACTCTGTGATCCAGAGCCAACTACAGCAAATGGGAAAGCTTCATCTTTCAACTATAAACAATCTAGGCATCCAATAAAAAAAAAGCATAGCATGTGACCAATCACACCCCAAAAGTTACTAAACCCAAAAGGTAAGTAGTTATAGAACATCCATTCCTAGTACAGTGGGAAGATTATTCATCCAAGATACTAGAGGAAGCACAGTGAGTAAAGATTTCACTAGCAGAAATTAGGTATGTTCCGTAAGCAGTTGCAAAAGGTCTGTTTTATCAAATGTTTTATTTGATAATGCTACAAAATAATTTTAGCTATGCTCGCACAGGAAATGTAGTTGTCTTTAATCAAGTAGCAGAAAATCCTACCTGTTAAACATTGAATGAATAAAGCAAAACAAAGCATGAATCATTTAGTAATTTTTAATTATTCAATAATAATACAACTACTTTGTGTCCTCTCAAAAGAATATTGATCTCCTTCCTCTGCCATGTCATAGTGACCTCAATAAATGTATTCATTTTTTGTGCTTGTAATTACTTACAGGCCTGCTTAACTCCTTGAAGAATGAGAAGCTGTATTGAAGACAACCCACTGAATAGACAAATCATACCCATCAAGTCAAGCATTAATCTAAGCTGTTCCAGGTTCAGAGTCTAAAATTGTGCTTAGTTCTGGTCTGGCACTGGAAGAATGGGAGTGCAGAGACTATAATACTGTCAGCTTTATTTAATTAAAAACAAAGACTACATGTTGACTGAATTATATAAAAAAAAAAGAAGCAGACCAGCAATATTTATATGCTTTGCTTTCGTTCTCAAAGCTTAATATATCTGGACACTTTAAAAGTGTAAGTGCATAATTTGTATTAACTCTTTCTTTAAAAGCAAAGACCAAATTTATCAAATTCTTGTTTTGCCCTTCATACACCAGCAATCTACAACTGCAGAAAACTGCCTCAAAATTCTAGTCCTGATTTTTATTTAATAATAAGGCATTTCATTCCACTCTGGTAGTACATAAAGAGATTTCTAGTGGATTTGAATGCATTTTTTTACCATCTAAATACTATAAAATCGGTTTTCTGAAAGTAAGGCTTGAGAACATTTATTTTAATTTGGTCTCATTGATACTTTTTAACTGATGAACTTTCCTCACTTTGAACAAATTCTGTCCTCTGCAGAGTGATCCAATTTACATTTTTCTTGGCGAGTTTACAAAATGGTGGATTTATGATCCAGTGAAAATAATGAATGAAAAAAAGAATTTAAATGGCCAGTATGAGCTGTTTTCCTCTGCTATCTGCTTCAGTAACCAAAGTTTTTCAGCCTACAGATTTTAACATTTTAATGATGAGTTATCTCTAAAAACTGGAAACCTGTACTTCTGACATGCAATTGATTTATAAATCAGAAATTATTACTGAAAGTTTTGGGTTGGTTTCTGGTCCTCAATTTTGGTTCTCTTTTTCATTTTAATTCTCTCTCTGGAGGCCATATTAAAACCCAGTCCAGGCTTGGGAGGACAGTGTTGAAATCAATTGGAAGAGATACTTGTATGAGATTCACTGGAGATTCTAGGTGCTTTCTTTGTAAAAAGAAACTGAAAAATGGGCCCAGGTCCACCCTACATAGGACAGCTCAAAAGCACCAATTCAGACCACTTTTTTAGGGATGGGGAATACAGCACAGGGTTTGATCTGCATATGCTGTCTAATATATGAGAAATCTTGGAGTCCTGATAGCCTTAATCCCTGCCACAGAAGTGTATAAAATTTCACAGCTAAGCTGCCAGAAAAGCCAAGACCACACCAGGAAAGCCGTCTGCTTACAAGAAGATACCTGCCAGGTCTTGTCTGCCAAAGCCTGGACTAATGAATGAATACACAATATCCCAGTCAATCAAACTGGATTTGTCTTTGCCCCAGGTCTAGGTGAGGTCTGGTATGAGGTGACCATATCTGTCAAGCATGCAGTAGCTGTGGCCAAGAAACTGTCTGTACATTTATGCATTTATCAAGGCAGATATGAATAGAAGTCTTTATTTTTTAACTAAATGTAGTATATATGCACACTGACTGCGTGTATCTCAATGTATAGTCATACAAAGGGAGAGAACATCATATCTGCAAACACACACTGCCAAATTTAGGCATGCCTGTATGCAGATACCTACACATACATAGTAGTTTTATTTTCCAGCTTGGTTTTGTTCAAAAAGATTGCAGTCTTGCATATATTTTTCAGCACAAGCACTTGGACTGTGATTACCTGAAACAGTGAAAAACTCCAAACTGTAGACTTTGTTTTTCAGCTATAGTGGAAACTCTTGTTTCTAGAGTTTTAATATTTCATTACAGTCATTGCTGTGTGTTTTCACAAACGTGTATTTACATGAGAAAAATAAAGGTATAGTGTGACAATGAGGTAAGAACTTATGTAGTCCTCATAGCCATTTTAGAGATTGCAAGGCCTATTTTAAGGTGTAGGAGTTCAGACTGACAATGGCAGCAGACTTGGTGGTTGCTCTCCTGCACAGGTCTGGACCAGGCAGTAAGAGGATCTCACCCAGGGGTGTTAACAATGCCTTTGAACCTTGGTGTGCTGAAACTGATGACTAGTCCCCACTTCCTGGGAACATGCTCCTAGGTACAGAACAGGGCAGGGTGAGTCAGAGAGGGGCCTGATAAAAGATAATATGGTCATAGAGTAATCACAGATAAGTCATTGCCCAAGGGATGGGAAGATACTTAAATGAAGTGATAGCCAGATATGCTGGTGAGTTATAGAGAAGACCTGACAGTAGAGTACCTTCCCATTCTGTCATCCTTCACTAATTCAGATCTATTCTTGTGCCTGACCTAGCTCCAAGGTGGTCTAATGACACAACACACAGTGGTTCACTGCCAGCATAGGTGTTTGCAGAAGAGAACTGTAGCATAAAGCCTCAAGGACTCCTTGACTCATTCTCAGGATGACTTAAAAGTGCCTTGGTTAATGCATGCCTTGATAGGGCCCTCCTCTAGCCATGCAGTTGGACATATCATCCATGTTTTCTTTAAAAATTCAGAGTAACTTTGATCACTTTTATTGCATGGACAAAGTAAAGTATAACAGCATAAGCATTTTAGAAATTTAAGTTTGAAGTTTCCATTGTGAAGCAATGCTGCTAAGAACCTGAGTTCATTGCTCCACTCCTGCCTGGAGTTTGTCTCCCTGGACACAAGACCAGCACAGGTATGGTGCAGGTGTCTGAACTGCAGTTGTCGTGGAGGCCTGTTCCTCCTTGATTGAGAGCCACCTTTAAGCTCAGGCCCTCACCTTTGGCCTCTCCTTGAGCTATGCTGGCTTCGCTTTCTGGCTTGACTTTGGACCTGCCTCAGCTATATGGATTTAAGGATGATCACTGGACATTGGTTGAACTAGTAACCATCACTGGATCTGCTCTTTTCTTGCTTGGATGCAGTGGGACTGCTCACCCCACACTGTCCCACTTGCCTTGCCCCAGTTTCCCTGTTCTTCCTGGTCCTTGGCATAGAGGGTCTGCCCAGGGGGTTCAGGAGACTTTAGGTAGATGCTGAGAACTTTTAGAGTTACAGTCTTTAGTTAAAATAATATAAACCATTGCTTCACAGTATCCATATAAGCATGATTATAATTGTACATGTGCCAGGCAGTGCCTCTGCAGCAATGCTTTACTGTTGCACAGAGAGTATGCTGCTCTCCAGAGAAAACTTGCTGAGCATCACAGAAGTTATTTTCATTCAAACACTACATTTCCAAAGATAGGAAGATTTCCAGGGACCTAGAGTCATTGTCAAGAAAGGAAAGCACTAAGGTGGCTAACGCAGTTGGACTGACCCTTGAAAACCAAGGCTGAGGATCTCATGGAGCTACACACGTATTGTAGGACCACAAAGTGGTTGTAGACACCTCATGTAGTATGAGTAGTATGGCTGAGTGTACATTTCCTGTGCAGCCAGCAGGGGGAAATTTGCACCCCTAGAGGCTGAATCATCTTGTCTCAACACAACCAGAATCTATTACCTATTTTAGGTGGCTTATGGTCCCTGTGAATCATAAAAAGAGTCTAGAAAAACAGATTAAACTGATATTTAGACTGTGAAAGTTAGATGAGGTGGTTTCTTGACTGTAAAACAAGGATAATTTCCTGACCATATTACATAAGAGGAAGGGATGAATAAAGCATATGACAGTTTTGGCTTAGGTGGCCTCCATTATAAAATATACCATCTTTCTGGGGGAGGTTTGGAAGAGGGGAGCATTTTCTGTCCAATGTATTTTGGGCCCACAATATGGACTGTGCATTATGTCCAGTTGATTTCACTTGCTGCTCACCTATTGATTTGTCCATAACTTCTTCGACATTGTTTGGGATCCCAAAGCTCCTGTGGAATCTCCTCCAAGTACACTCTCATATCAAACAGAGGGCCTGTTCTCCCCTAACTATTCAGAAGTAACTTCTATTAACATTAATGAGAGTTATACATATGCATCAAAGGGAGAATAGACCCTGAGGGCATTGTATGGACGGTCCTTCAATATTCTGTGTCTCTCAGTGGGACTTTGTACAGTATGGCACGAAATATAATGGATCCATTGACTTTGTATCACTCTAGGTCACTAGCCTTAATACAATGTTAATAGAAAGCTTCTCATTAAGATCCTAATTATGTGTGTGGTAACAAGACACACACTATATCTTTCATATTACTGCTTCCAAACCACTACAGTGCATTCTCTCATAGGAACAATATGGGAGTGACCACAGGAGGTGACCTCTGCTACATGTGAGCAGCACTCATAAATCCTCATCTGTCAAATTCAATCTCTTTTGGCAGCAGAAGGACGTTTTAAATCTAAATGCTTCAATCCTGAATCTGAGAAAGAAGTGTATTAAAGTAGTGCTGATACAGCTATCAGATCAAATACATTTTCCATGATACTGCCTGGGATGGATTAAAATGTAGGTCCCTGTGATCAAAGGGCAGTGAATGAAAACACAAGACTTGTCTCTGTCCTCCAGTTGCATAAACTCAATGTGTTTGCTTCTTTTTTGTTCAGAGTCTGCAGTGTCTAACGCACTACATTTGGGGCTGCAGGTGATGTTTCCCAAACTACCTGTATTATGTAAATGAACTGCTAAAACAACTGAAGTGTCTGATCATTATCAGTCTGAAAGTGGAACAATCAAAACTATAGAAGCTGAGAAGCAGAGCAGTTCCCTGCAATTATCTGTTTTGAAGGAATACATTGATTTGACATTCCTAAGAAGTCAGAGATGTCTGATTTCATAATATAATTTGTAGAAGTAAAAAAGGCAAGTTAAACATTTGCCTACACACATCATGTTTACATGTGTTCAAAGAACTTCCCCAAAACTTTGCAGTCTCATCCAGCAGTATTATTTTTTGAGAGTTGTTCACTGTCTCAGGTTTGCAAACAAATTCAGAAATATGTTCCAACTCAGCTTGCTTTGCTTTTGGGGTTCTCTTAATATGTAAGTGCTTCTGTGTGTTTGTGTGTCTTTAATGAATACACAGATGCAGAAAAAGTACAAAAAAAATAGTTATTCTCCCATAGGACACATGAATATAGCATTAAGCAAAGCTGTTCTGCCATGTATCCTCAAAGCTGAAAGAAGGTTAAATAGATGTAATATGGATTTCTGCAGTGTATCAATTCATTCTGTAGTGAGCTGAGCAAATAATTTGAAATACATAAATCATCCAATGAATGTATCATTTTTTTCCTGCTCATGAAAAATCCAGAGGCAAAACTTACTTGCAACAAAGGGTTTTGACATTAAAAATATATTAAATTGGGACTCCTTTCAAAATTACCCCATGTGCTTTCTATTCTCTTGTGTGATTTTTTCCACATTTCTAAGGACCAGCACTGATACCTGAACAGGTCACAACACTCCACTTCCAGACCACTGTCCTCTTCCCGCCTGTATGTTTTTTTACACACAAATTTCTTTCCATCTATGAATTGAGAGGTGATATCCACTGACAGAAGGAGTAAAGCATCTCGGTTATTCGTTACACTGTGCTTTCCTGCCATGCTCTGCTATTTATTTGCTTAGTTACACATATACCTGAGTACCTTGCTGAATGAGGGCCATAAGGAAGAATATAAATATTTTAAAACCTTTCTGGGTTAATCATGAACAGCTGTCTCCAAATATTCCATATACAGTATTCAAGATGTGTAACTGAGTTATGAGTGCTTCCCTAAGTCACGTGGCACGGTTTCACTCTTTGGTGTATGAGCAATCTCCTATGTGACTACTCATGCATGTGAATGCCTATGTGTGACTTTGAAATTCACTGGCCATGAATTTCAAGAGAATTAAGCTCCACCGTGTGAGTACTTACTGAATTTGGAAATGAAAGTAAGAGCGAATGTGGTCCAAGAGGTTGTGCTGATGAGTGCCAAGGAATCTCAGCAAGAGGCTTTTTAGCAAAATCCTCGATCTGTGATTCCCCCAGCCCAGGTGGAGCTGGCCACATATCAGGGCCTTGGTTTCCAGAGTAAAAATGTCTCGTTTGGTACAAGCTGTTGTTTCAAAAACGTAACTAGAGCAGAATGAGAGTTTTGACGGAACACTTTTATTTGCCAGTAACGTATTTCAGATCTATTGAGTACTGAAGAGTAAGTGCCGCGGAGGATTTAGGCATCACTCAGCTCATTTATTGAAATCAGCCTGAGTCTAAGCTACCCAGGTAAAAAAGTTTATATGGTAGTAGATGTGCTTTTTGAGACAGGAAGAGAATTCTTCTCAGATAATTATCCTTAAGGTTAATTTATTTCAATAACCTGATCGGGACATTTGAGTGATGGGTAGGTGGGCAGTGAAATATTCCTCCCACACTTGAGAAGTGAGAAGTGTCCACACATTCAGAAATACTCATGTTTTTCCAAACTGATTCAGCTTTTCTCTTCTTCCAATGTCCTGGGGAACATGCTGGGAAAGGAGCACAACTGAAAATGAAATAGAGAACTGCTGCAATTAAATGTAATTTTAAGTGGCATGAAATTAAGCAAACCAAGAGTACGAAAATAAACAGAGCAGCCCCAGATTTTCCTTAGTGTAAGTTCCTTGACTTCAGTAGAGTTACATGAAAAATATAATTTTACTCCCTCCCTCTCTCTCTCTGTGCCTGAATTCTTGATGTCAGCTTAAAAAGGAGAGTAAGTGAGAAGGAGAGAGAAAAAGAGAGAGAGGAGCATATGGAAATTAACGTTTCAGCTTTCAGAAATGTACATTTAATGAAAAGTTTGGAAATAACCAACCTTTCATGGCCCAAAGAATTACTGAAAAAGATCTTCTGTGTTTGCAACCTTGTTGGCAGTCAGGCTGTCTTGGGCAGCAGTAATTTTCAGTCAGAGGATTGCCATGAAAGCCTGAAAACCCACAGAGCTAATAGGAAACAGGCAGAGAAAGTGAAGTCTAACCCAGGAATTCATAGGCTGAGGCTTCCAAGCTCAGTTCAGCTGTGTGAGGTCTGGCTGAGTCACGCACTGCCACAGATTGAACTGGTACATCTAGAATAGCACCAGACTGAAGAGCTTGGCGTGTAAACTCTAGGGTTAGGCTCCAAACACTTTCCTAGTGAGATTTCATCCAAGGGAGTATTTTATCCAGCAGTCTCCCTGCCTGCTAGGGAGCATCCCTGTTTTTAATTCTCTGCCCTTCTATGTTTAAGTTCCCATAAATATCATGGGAATTAATTTGTGCTTGTCCCTGCTTTAAACTGAGGCAGTACTATGCATGATGCATCTTTATGCTTTCAGAGACTTTCTGGTGTGTAAATCAGTCACTCTGGACTGATACAGGCAAACCTTTGGGGAGTGCTACAAGAGTAGTGAAAGAAAACATGCTAGGAAATCAGGGGAAGGACATAGGTATGATTGCATTAACATATAAACACAGACTGAAAGTAATATCAGTATGATTCACTTAATAGAAGAAAACAACTTTGGACATTTGCTTCTAGACTTGTTTTCTTTGTAAGCTGTTGAGAAATATTTTAAATTAAACACAAATCCCCCACTAGTAAGCAAGAAACAAAGAAAACTGAAAATTGTTAATGTAATTTAGTAAACATCAGACCAGACAACCCTTTTTTATTAAATCATTGCCTCCTAGAGAACACTATATTTTATTTTTTTTAAATACATTTTCCCACTCTTCTGAGGGAATGGGAGGAACCCTTTACGATGGTACACATGATGTAATAACCTCACTTTTAGCCACCACGTACATCATGGCCCTAAGTCTACACTTCTTCCTCTCGCCACACTTGTGGCAGAGAGGCTGAAATTGACTGGGTTTCCTTTTCCTTTACAGTCCCCAACAGTGCTGCACATCTCTTAAGTCTGTTTGCATGGTTTAGGACTTTGAGACCACTAAAAGCAAATAAAAGTAAGAGGAAACAGGCAAACACACAGAAAAGCCACAAAAATGTAAACATAGGTGTATGTGAGCTCAGTTAGGGAACACTAAAGCTAGTCACTCAACAAGGTTGTTGGAAAGATTATAAAATAAAGGGTGCTTTTGTTTTTAAAATAGAAAAGAAGTAGAGGAGAACACCAGAAATATCAAGACAAGCTCTACCTGGAGACATCTGCAGATGCTGACAACGAGAACAGTGTAATGGGCTGGGTGCTGCCTTAGGAATGGAATCACAAATGGGAAAGGGTCATGTTGGGAAGAGAGACTTCAAGACCGAGTTGCTTCCCCAAAGCAGACAGCATTCAGATCTGATGCATTTGTCTGGCTCCTACATCTACTGCACTGGGGTAAGCCTCAGACACACATCAGCTCCAATTTTGAGAAAGTTCTGATCCCCATTTGCTTCCCGGCTTCAAACCATCTTCAGTAGCAGACACTGTAACAAGGAAAACTTTTAGTGCACTCTAGCTATGGGAAAGAGAGTTACTTGTGCAACAATTTTCAGAGCTTCCGAAGATCTGAAAATGGAAATGGATATGAAATCTTTGGGTAGGGGTTATTGATAAATGAGTAGAACTAGAAGCACATAAAAAAAAAACATTGAAGGCTGAGCCTCTAAAACTGGGGAAGTTTCAGAAATTCACTTTGGATAAGGCTCCAAAAATTCATCTCACATGAATGGAAGCTCCAAAGTATCTGTATCATCTTGGAATGGTAGATGCTTGCAGAATAAGATTTTTTTAGGACTTTACGAGAGCAGCAAAGTTAGATGAGCTTTTTATGCCTGAACAATACTCTACATGGATAACTTAGAGAGTGTTTATCTGCACTCTCACAAAGGTTTTGGACTTGGTTTGGTGTTTGGATTAGCTCTTATTTTATCTGGCTGCCCTTATGCAGAGTACGTTTACATTTCGTTCCCTGCAATCTACAACTATGTGGCTTCCCTAGGGAGCCTGGTGGCCTGATAGTATGTCTCTGGGCACACTTACTAGTTTGAAGAGCTTTTCAGGACAGTTGGCAATTGACGGCATTCTTCATGGACAACAAAATGCTGAAATCAGCAGAGAGCTTTTTATCAAAACTAGATCAGCTCTTTAGGATGGTGCCCTCTTCCACTATATGTTGTCCTGTCCTTTGTTTAGCAGGTTTATGCTCTGCTTTGAGGTGGCAAGGATGCTAGTGTTTGAGCTAGGGTGGCTGTCACCCTGATAAGACTTTGAGTTAACAGCTGTGGATTCTTTGCTCTTGGTGATTCTTGCTTTAACTATGGGGTAGGATGGCCATCTCGGTGTGATTTGGGGTTGTTCGGATGTGTGTGGGTCGCTTCAGCTGCAAAGAATTTTGTAACTGTACAGTGCCATGTAAGACACAGCTCTGGACACAGAAAATTAATAGTGTCAGCCTATGGCTCAGGCTGGAATCTGTCCCGTTGACTCTCTATGGGTTTTTATCAGCTTTTACCATCCACTTGTGACAGTGCTGTACATAAAGTTTGGTAACTGCAGAAACAGAGTCTGAGTCTGTACTGACTCCTGGGCAAAGATAGTCAGAGAGTGCAGAACAATTCCTGCTCACCTTCCACTCCCTGCACACATAGGGTGGACCCAAACTTGAGCTGCATTTTTACCTCCTATGTCCACTACGAAGGCAAATGCCTGGAATAGCTTATTCTGTTCAGCTTAAAAGGACCAGTGTTAAATCAGCCGGGTTATGAATTTTTCTCTGTTCAGGAAGTCCCATGTTGAAAAATAAGAAAAGGAAAACACTGCTTAGTCCCTCAAACTTGAAAGTCAAAATATTCCCACACGGCATAGGCCAGATCCTGAAGGGCTTTATGATACATTTCTCTTGTGCGGGGACGCCAAACACAGGAGGAATTTCTACACATGCACAGCAGAGAAAATCTCTGTGGCAGCTGTTCACATTTCCTCGTGGAGGGAAGGGGGAGGAAGTAGGTGCTTTGAGGCCCTAATTGGTAGCTTTGGGCAGCACACAAAAGCTTCAGAGTCAGTGTCAGAGTGGGGAGCAATGAGCAGTGTCCACTAGTCCTCAGCCAACAGCCAGCAGCAGCCCAGCCGCGGGCCAGGTCTGTGGTTTGGAGGCCCTTGAGCTCTTGGGACTGAGGATTCCTTTTCCTCGGGCTGGCAGTGCTTCAGACATCAGACTTTTTCTAACAGTCGCTACCCCGTTTCTCAGGATTTGATTATGAACTAATTAGAAGGCACTTTTCTCTAAGACAGCATCCTTTGATTAAGTTGAGAAAACACGCTGCAGTGTTGTTTTTTTCCTCCTTTATGAACAATTTTTGTCTTCCAAGGTATGAAATATCTGTTTGGGGTTTTTCTTGGACTTGCATTTCAGTGGCATGACAGTAAATCTGCCTGCAGAAGTCCAGTAACTTTCTTACACTTTGCAGCCTAAGTGGAAGCCTCAGTTGGGCAACTTTAAAATGAAAAGTTCTGGTGCTCGTTACAATAGCAAAACCTTTTAATAGCACCAGAGAGGCAGGGGAACTTCACCAGATAACTAAATCCATTGATCTCTAATCCTTTGGGCCATGCTTACTGTGGAAGACTTGCATGCATGGCTTCAATCCAGAACCGCATGCTGCCAAAAAACGCTTAGTACGTTAGCAGCCAACAAAAATGTAAGAGGTCTGCTCTGCATGTGGGAAACAACATAAAAAGAAGTGGTTTTTTAGCTTAGTCTGACAAACGTTAGCATGTAACACTGATATTAAAATGAAATGGCAGAAAGTCTCAATCATATCTTGGATGTTGGGGGACTTATATGTGCTAATTAAAAGGGACTGGGTGGCACTTTAGGCTGCTCTGTTGTAAGTTTCTTCTCAAGTACTCCAGTTCAAAACCTTCCTCAGGGAAGAAGCTGCTATTAATGTGCATTTCTTGCAGGCTGAAACATTAAAAAGAGATCTACTAAAGACAGATGCATTTCCTCCTCTATTTAGACACAAATACAGATGTTATTCATATCAAATATATATCATTCTCTGTCTCTGTTGACTGATCTTAAGGAACTATAAAATCTAGCTAAATATATTTATAGCTTTATAGTAGTGCCTATACCCAGATAACTCTTAAAGCACTTCTCTATAAATATCAATTAATAATGCACATCAGAGGCAGGTCTGTATTAAATAAAAGTTCATGCTATGCCTTCCAGGTACCACTGAAAGTCTCAGAGACTCTGTAAATGCAGAAAGAGTTGCATTTTTTTAGATAATATCACTAAGTCATACTGACCCTTGTGGTTTTCACTGTGTATTTGATACTTTCCACTTTTCAACTCACCAATATTTTATATGTGTATGTGTACACATGTGCACACATCCCGTATAAACTCTGTATAAATTATCTTTCAGATTGTTTTTCAAAAAAGTTCTTTGTGTGTGTCAAAGGACCTATACATGAAATTCTTTTTGAGCAGAGAATGGCAGGCACTGTATCAATTGAAAAACACCCCAAACAGGACAACCATTGATTTTTGTTGGTATCAGGGTGACAATAAAACCCCATGGATTACCCCATTTTTTGACTGCAGCATTCAGAGATATTTCTTACAGGCAAGTTGCAGCTTCCTGAGGGCTTGTGCAACTCTTGTGCCTGTTGGGACTTCCTTTAAATAGTGGTAACACCAGGTGAGGATGGCCACAGTTGAGGTGAGGTCATGGACACACCTGATACCTTCCAGAAATACCCCTTAATCTGGTGCCTGTTCCCATGTGTACAAAGGTGGCCTAGCAAAATCAGACATATTCTTCAGCAAGTATCTCTTAAAAGTCTAGAGCAAACACCATAATACCCAGGATTTGTGAAAGATTTGGTCTGGAATTTGTGCATCTAGTAAAACCAGTGTGTTTGTAGGTGCAAACTGGACATGTCTAAACCATATTCTGAGCAAATATTTTTCACTCAAGTTTCAGCCTATGTTCACAGTCACCTTCTAATTCTATCAAATGGACAAAAGTCTTTGAGTAGTCGTAAGGTTTGAGTCACACAGGAGTAAGCATGGCCTGAGCTACTCCCTGGCATGTGCCCAAAGCACACCACAGCCCACTCTGTGGATGGGCAGGGCACGGTCTCATGACATTCAAAACCTGTGGTTCATGTCACCTGTCTCAGTTCTGGTGCCCTTCCAGAAATGGCTTGGAGGTTGCACATTGCAAGACATGTGGAATTTATGGGTGACCTGAGCTCGGATCACCCTAAAACAGAGTGACTGTACCATGTTGTGATCAAGTGTCCAGTGTCCGTCAATAGGAATGCACAGATCTGAGCCAGGGAAAATACCAGACCTCGCCCCGCTGCTGAAGCTATGTTCTCAGGATGCTTTGTAAGACCTCTTTCAGATGCCTCACTTCTCAAATCCAACACAACATGCCAGCTCCATAGAGTCAACGAGATCAAGGAGAGGTAAATCACTTAGATCCTCTCAGGGGACAATCAGCAACTCACAAGATGGGCTTTTTAGACAGAGTTTTTGTAATGTATCCATAAGTTAGAATGGAGCCACCAGGCATCATTGAGAAACATGTCATCTGCCTCAATATGCTTGGAATTAAAGACAGTTCACAGAGCAAAAGTAAGCTATTAATATCCTGTATTCATAATGCTACATTTCTTTGCTTTTTTTTTCGTACTTCTGAAAACCCTACAATAATCTCCAGTCCTAATTCTACCAGATCCCTTTCTTCTAGTTCACAATAATGAGATATTACAATATCCTCTAGAAGACGGAGGCACTGACAGAATGCACTCCAGTGCTGCGTGTTCTACCATACCACAGCACAATGGGACGCCATTACTGGGAACCAAGTCTGCTCAATCTTGTTATGTCCTTCCAGAGCCAAATCCTGCTTGACTTACTCATGCAAAAATCCTATTGAATTCAGTGGGCATTTTGCCTGACAGGGGAGCAGTGAAGAGCCCTCCTTATTTTTCAGGCTTTTCCCTGAAGAGGGGCCTGAGCATTCAAGATGTTGAGTTGCTGCTGGGTGGCATAGGACCATGTATCTTCTCAGGAGACCTCCAGTTACCCCTAAGACAAATTAATCAGGTGATTAAGAAACTGTGATTTCTGATGAGCTTTGTCTTTTCAGTTTTGTTTTGTTAATCCATTAAAGCAAACCTTCAATCAAATGCTTTTATTTATAAATTCTTTTGAAATCATAAATTTTTATTTACTTTAGATAAATAATACTAATTGCTTGTGAAAGCAGAGGATCCAAAACCAAGAGAAAGACATTTCCTCTGTTCACCCAAAAGTTGTAAGCTGCCAGGAGGGCTTTCTTGACATAGCAGAGTGTTTGTGCCATAGTCCTTCAGACCAATATCCCCTCCCCAGACTATAATGAGTTTTTTCTCCAGAGAAAGATTTAACTTAGATTGGAGGGAAAAATCCCAAAACAAACGCAGCAGAAACCCCACCCTACACCTTTAAAAAGCATTAATATCTTCTAACTGACCTGCTGAAAACTCAGGGTGTTTTCACTTTCTTATGATTATTTAATCTATCAAATTCACTTGATTTGTTTAATCAGTTATTACTGTCCTGATAAAGTACAAATGAACCTATTAATTCAAGAACTGTACCCACATAAAGATCCATCAACCCTTCCTTTTTTTTCAACCCTTCCAGAACCCCAGGATGTGGCCTGTTGAACATACATTGATTTTTTATGATACAATAATTCCTCAGATTTCTGACAGAGCCCCAGACATGAACCTCCAGGTTAGACTATGGATTTGACATTCCTGAGAGAACAACCGACAACTGCCTCTCAAGAATATTTGGATATTTTCACATGTGAGTTCCAGTAGAAATAAGATTATCTGATTCTTTCTCCCACCAAACTTCACCTAAGGACTAAAATTGCAGATTTGTCACTTAAGAACACCTTTTGCAGCTTCTTCCTTTTGTGCTTGCACAATGATTTCCAAGCATTTGGTGCCTATTGCTCACCCAAGAACCTTAACATAGCAGCCAACCATAAATCTGTTTCTTTTCCCAACAACCAAAAGAGTTTAAAATCCAAAAATCCTCCTTCACAGATTTCAAGGATTCTTTCAGAAGGTCAAGTCACAGTCTGTAGACATATTACTGTTGATGCATTTTCCAGTTCATGTTATCTAAGAAACAGTGAGCAGTTATCGCCATTTGATTATATCCTCCCCCACCAGCCCCCTCAATAAAGCAGGATAAATATATTTATTTGGTTTGAAGGATAATTTTGGTCAGAATTTCCTGTAACAGATCAGCTCCTTAGCATGTGAGGCCACCTTTTCCTTTCATTAAATATGCTCCAGCTGGTTCTGTGGAGAATTGTGACGCATGTATAGAGTCAACAGGAGTGCCCTTCTTGGAAGGTTAATGCATAAATTACATACCTCCTCCCTATTCATCTCTTCTGATGTTTGAGTGAATGGTTTCAGCAGTAATAATTAAGTAGCATGAACTTATATAAAGGAGGTATGGATTGTGTCATTACACTTGCATGCATATAAAGTACCCCTTTTTTATGGGAAATGAGGTATTGTTGCCAAAGATACTCATAAACAAGGGAAATAAGAGGAGGATATTTTCCTCATCCAGATTCCTCAAGTTAACTCCAGGTTACTCAAACTCTACAAGTAACAGAATAGCAGCTCTCTATGTCTTCTTTTATGTTGTTTTGGAACCCATTTTGCTTAAGTAACTATACTTACTTAAGCAGGGGGAGATATTTATATTACGATTAGCAAGCAGGATTTCAGAGGATTTCAGGAACACACAAGTTCTTAGCGTCACATTTATTTAAGCTGTACCTGCATTTTCTTCCTAACTGAAGGCAGTATCTTTCATCACACTATTGAGGGGAACTAAATTTCTTATGGACTGTTGGAAGTCATGGAAAATTTCTAACTGTAGATTGTATGGGCTTTTGAGTGATCTTGGGCATTGATCAGTATGGCTACCCCATGAGTAACCTTCACTGGTTAGAGAACCAACTCTGGAATGCATTTAGACTGACTAAAACACACTTGGCTTGCATAGCTAAACAAGAATTAAGCTGCTGAAGCACTCAAGAATACTCCTGCAACACAAAATTTAGGTGTCACCACAGGACATGTTCACATAATTTTGTTTACGTTAGTTAGCTAGGACTGCAAGGTGTGGTGATACATGCCTTAGCCCTGGCTACATTGTCCTGTGCTTGCGATTTCTACAGCTCTCTTTGATGCAGTTCTTAGGGTTCGAACTGGGATAAACAGTTCACTGAAATGATGGGGCAAAAGTAACTTTGCCTTCATTTTTCTAAAGCATTAACTGTAGCAATGTTTTGTACCAGTGGAGCTCTTAGATATGTTTTAATTTAATACCACAGCATCAGCTCTATGTACATCTCTTCTGTTAAACAATAAAGTAAAACCTAACCCCAGGTCAGTATCCTTAATTTCCACCAGGGAGAAAAATAATAATTTCTTTTTTTTTTTTTCCCTTAAACTGGTGAACTGTGACAGAGTTATTTTGCAACTTAACAAGTCTGCAAATTATTCCCATATCCTCTTTGGCATTACTCCTTACTGAGCTGATATAACTAGTGTTCAGTAAAAACACTTCAGCAAGGTAAGCTTTGTATACTCACAAAGCTGGAGAAATGCACAAAAGTAATTTCTGGAATTGGTTAAACATCTCTATGACTAACTTTGTGAAAGTAGGATTGTTGAGTTGAACTATTAGGTGCTGAAGTGTAAAGCAAGAAGAGCCGACGTCTTTCGTGTGATAATTCAAATCATTTCAATTCATTTCCTTCTTGGTTGGACAGAAACATGTTTTCAATAGTAAAGAAATCTTGAGGGAATCCATTGACCTAACCAGTCTTATAATGCAAGAAGTTAATGGACAAAAATGATATTCATCTTCAGTTTATAATAGCATTTTCTTTTCACAGAACCAAAACCATACAAAGGTAAAGTATATTATAAGAGCAACTACTGCTCTGCTAGATACATGACCTTTGTTTAAGTAACAATTACTTGGTTGGTGGAAAAATAAAAAACCCTCAAAAATTTTTATGCTAAGATAATAAATTATAAATTATGAAAGTCTAAAGCACTAAGCAACTTGTAAGCAACAGTCCTGTCTCTTAGCAACGAGCCATGGAAAGCAGCTTGTTGATACGAATAGACCAGACAGGATTGTTTTGCAATGATTACCACCAAGGAACTAAGAACAACATTTTAACACCTGCCTCAGGGCACTTCTGCACCTAGCTATCCATCTCTCCAGTGGCCCACAAAGCCTGGGCTGGATGCCAAGCGGCTTCTGAGTCCTGCCTCCTTCCCAGAGCTGGCCCACTGCAACAAAAAGGACCCTGGAGGAAAGATCAAAGAGGTAGAGTTCAGGTGTGTTGCACGCTTGTGCCCGCTCCTATTTCTTTAAACACCTTTTTACAAAAAATACATGATCATTAGTGTAAATGTTTATTTTTTTCCTCTTTCTCTGCCCCTTTAGTGCTGCATGTCTAATCTATACTTAGCATTATGAATGAATGCAGACATGTTTTTGATATTAAGCCAATATTTTTTTGCTGCAGTTTTATTCTTAAATACCCAGCATTAAGAGTTGGAGCAACAGTGCAATCAGCAGCACCTTGTTGTTGTTTTGCCATTGTGCTGGTTTCAAAAACATACAAAGAAAATATCTTCAGGAATAAAGTGTCTGCTAAGTCCCTGAACTAACATTAGTGGTGGCTCATTCATTCTCTCAGGTAGAACATTATGATAGTGAAGGGAAGCTGTAGGGAAGGGAAGGGAAGGGAAGGGAAGGGAAGGGAAGGGAAGGGAAGGGAAGGGAAGGGAAGGGAAGGGAAGGGAAGGGAAGGGAAGGGAAGGGAAGGGAAGGGAAGGGAAGGGAAGGGAAGGGAAGGGAAGGGAAGGGAAGGGAAGGGAAGGGAAGGGAAGGGAAGGGAAGGGAAGGGAAGGGAAGGGAAGGGAAGGGAAGGGAAGGGAAGGGAAGGGAAGGGAAGGGAAGGGAAGGGAAGGGAAGGGAAGGGAAGGGAAGGGAAGGGAAGGGAAGGGAAGGGAAGGGAAGGGAAGGGAAGGGAAGGGAAGGGAAGGGAAGGGAAGGGAAGGGAAGGGAAGGGAATAAAATTGGTGTGAAAGTGAGAAAAGCATAATAACAAAGGATAGAAATGGGGCAACAGAGAAATAGAAAAGAGAAAGAAATGTCATGAAGGCACACACACTGCTTTGCTGTTAGCAGAAGTAATTTCCCTTGCAGGAAAGAGTGCAGGGAGAACAGCTAAAAGGAGAATTTAATTCTGATCTGCTGGAAATCCATCATTGACTCATGAGACCTGGCAATTCTTCCAGTCCACTTTAAGCCCTAAGTGAGTTGGAGCACTGATCAAAGCCTACAGGCCAGCTTAGCCTATAACCCCATCTATCTCCACATTATACCTGCATTTATTAAGCTATGCAACTGTGCTAAGCACGTTTCTATCAACATAGCTTTCCTGCTGCTGGCTGGAATGCACCTATGCCAATTTTGTTTTTTTTTTTAACTCTGGACTTTTAAACTGCCTTATATTTGCTAAGGATACCTGGAGTTGAGTTGGAATATATTTGCTTCACATGAGTCTTTTACGTGAAGGCCAGAGACCCATTGCAGAAAGCCAGAGTTTTGTTACTTCTTTTTTTTCATTCCCTATCCAGAGAAGACAGATTTAAACTAAATTTGCTAAATGTAACCACGGCCATTGCTGCATAGGCACATTAAACAAATACATGGGTTGATCCACCTCAAGAAACTATTTGTTTTCCCTGATGCAAAATCCTGGAGGATTTGGTCATTGTGTCTTATACACTGTTAAGGCTCACCAGGCAAAAGTAGGCTTTCTCCTTCACTTTTCTTTTGGGTGATTGAATATGAAGTCCAGCTCACTGCACATCCTTATGTGAGATAGTTTAACACGGTACCTCGAGGCTCTGTGGTCCCAGAATGCAGCGCAGCTCACTGGCAGTAGTTCAGCTGAAGACTAAACATTTGGCTCAGTGACAGCAGAGCTGCCAAGAGTTGGCAACAAGAGACTCACAGGGAAGCAGCAGGCTGCTAAACCCTTTCACATTTTTAATTAGATCCACACACCCATGTCTTTGAGCTATCATAAATATACAGATGACATAGAGAGCATTATTTGGGGTAAGGGAAAAAAAAAAGGAAGAAAAGAAAACTGTACTGTGGTATCTCTTACCTTATTAAAATAATTTACCTACAGCAAGTCTTTGGAATTGAGGGGGGAAAAAAGGGATTGTGACTTTTAACTCAGATAAAAGTCTCTCCCTGCCTACAGTCGATTTCACCCTGCACACTGAAGATGCAGGGTCCTGAGATGACTGACACGTCGCCTTAGCTGCAATAGCATCGCCAGAAGAGGGCATTATTGGCAGCAACTCCAGTGTGTAATTTCCCAGAAGAGCTATACGTTCAAGCTCTAAGTATTCTTAAGTGCGTTTCTTGCTATGATGTTGTTGTTAAAATTATTTGTTTGGGTTTTTTGTCGTTTGCACTGTTGTTACTACTTTCTAAAAACAACTTGATATACTAAAAACTCTTTAATTTATTTTTTTCTTATTAATTTCTGTGCAAAGATATTTTCGGAGTTCAGTTCTTCCTAATCTTTCTTTCTTCCTGACTTTCCTGTTAAACTCCTTCCTTCAAAATAATGATGATATTTGATTGGTTATTTAATTTAATTCCTTTATTTTTACATTATTACACAGAACAATTCCCCTGCCACTCATCACTTTTTTTATCTGACACTGTTGAGATCAACACTAATAAAGACATATGTCAAAAACATTTTATATTTACAATTGACATCATCATATAAGGCAATCCAATGCATAGGGTTAAAAGATATCTTCTTATGTCCAAGAACTGTGACACTCAAAGTATTGTCTCTTGTCTCTTTTGTTATAAAGTCTTAACATTTTATTCAAAATAAAAACTGTAGCTCTATCATCAACCTGCAGCGTAAAAACATGAACAAAGGATCTTTGCAACTGGCCTGGAAGGGCTAGGATTTTCTTCTTGTATTTCTCCTAATTTTAAAGAAAATCTAATAATGAAACAAAGTACTCAAAATGCTGTAGGGGGGAAAAGAATCACATGTTGTCCCGCCTGGAAGCACAAATTTTATAAATAGACACTATAGCAAACATCAAAGAAATTTCCGTGCAAAGAAACCAACAGATCATGTATATTTTACATTGCCCATTTATTCCAAATTGTGTTAGCCATACACTGCCAGTTAACTCTGAATGTGCAAACCACAGTCTCTTCATCCTGGATATCTGGAAAATTGTTCATGTCACCCTCACTCTTTTCTCCTGTAAAAGTTAAACTTAGCCATATCTCACTTCCCTTGATTTTTCTCCTGTGTACTTCACCACAAACTGAGAGGCACAGAGCGACCCAGTACTTTTGTCTCCTTGCGCACTCAGGGCAGGTCCTTGGTGAACATTTCAGCCCACAAGATCTGCTCTGACTTCATGTCCCCAGAAGCTTTATTTCTCCCTTAGTATGGACTCTGCTCTGCACCAAAAGACTGAATGCATAGGAAGCACCTCTTACAAATGGAAATAGGAACAGGGTCTAAAGAGTGGGTTAGCTCTTGGGCTGTGCAGAAGCAGTCTACTTGAGCTAGTTCCCTCCTCAGTATGTAGGGGAAATGTTCAATTTTGACCTCTTTGGGCCTTTTCTTCACTCCTTGTACCCACCATAATATTTTTGCAAAATGCTTTGATGTTCCAAGGGCAGCCAAAGGGAAAGAAAGCATTCCCACATCTTGCCAGGAATTCAGAGCCTCAGTTACTAGGAAGCATTTCATTGGCAATTTTAATTGGAGGTGGAGTGGGCCACTACAAACCTTCACACCATAAGGTTGTGAAGTAAGACATGTCAAGGCTGTTAAATCATTGTGTGAGGCATCTTCTTAGCATTTGTAAAATGGTTAACAAAATAAGACTTCTCTCTTCCTTTGAGCTACCAGCATCCAAGTGAGTGAATAAAAATTAAAAAAGCCAGAATGAGTACAGGTAAACATAATTGATCCTCTTAATAGTTTACTGCTGGGTGCTTTAATGAGGCACCCTTCTTAGGGGCAGATTCTACAAGTAGTATTTATACAAGTATATCTACAAGTAGTATGCTGAAGTGAAAAAGAAATTTTAAAAAGAAAAAAAAATACAAAAAGGTGATTAAAGAATCTGCCTAGAATATTAACCCCAGATTTTCACCAAACTTCCACATGACAGAAGCTCAAGAACGTTTCCCAGGTACAGACACAGAAAAAACATCTGCTAACAGTAGTACTAATAATACTGTTTCTCATTATTAGCTAAGTTATAAAACAGATTTCTTTGATAGCAAAACCATATTGTTAATATCCTCGTGTCAGTTGTATCAGTATTAAATAAGCAAGTTTCAACATAATTAATACAAGTGATCTTGTATCTCAGTTACATGTATCTTATCTGGAAGAAGGCATTTCAACAGACGTATTTTTTAATGAAGTCTGAGCTTTAGTTTATCAGACATTCAAAAGAAGGAGTGGTGCCTCTTTTCTTCCTTCTCACTCTCTTTCTTCCTTATTTTCCTCTAGAAGGTACCTATCTTGATACTAACCAGCCCCAAGCATGTTTACTGTATCTGTCCAACGGAGGTAAATACCTGTGCAGATTCGTTAAAATTCTTGTTCAGATCTGATCAAAACCTGGATGTCAAATCTGCCGTCTGCCCATGCAGGCTTCCCCACGCCAGCCTCCTTCAGACCTGCCAAGTTACCAGGCCTCTGGCTATTAACAATTTTATTCAGAGGTTTCAACAGAAAAACGGACAAGTGAGAAGCAAGAATGGAAAATCCTGTTTAAATCATCTACTCTATTTCCATGTCATTGCTGGAAACTTTGCTAAATTTACAGACTTTGCTGTCATCAGTGCTAAAAGAGGTTTCTGTGTACAGCTTTTGCTGCATCAGATCCATGCAGCAAGCTATTAAAAAGATGGGGTAGATGGGTGTGATTTTGACCTTTCCAGAATGAGTTGTGGCTCTCTGGATATAGAAAGACCTAAACCAGAGTTTGTGCACATTGGTGTGAGTATTTCCATCAACTCCACTGAGCCTTGGGGCAGCTGCAAGGGGAAGAGAAACAAGAATGATGGCTTGTGTTTGTCCCCACCACCAACCTCCCATACTTACATACCCCAAGTGAAGTTAGACTGTGTAGACCCGGCCTTGCACTGCTGTTTTGTGGGCAGATGGGAGAATAGGCACAAGATATTCCCCAAAACTGAAACTGGATAATGTAGCACAATGGTGCCTCTCAACATGTTTCCCTGCAGAGATCATTTGGTTAAGCATGACACGTAACACTTAAAGGACATAACATTTGTCTCAGAGCTGGGCGTACCTATGACACTAGGAAAATTGACAGAGTATGTGTCTGGCTGTAAGACATGGCCAGAAATCTGTAAGTGAAATGTAAACTTCCAGTGCCCAAGCACAACTCGGTGCTTCAGTGTTCCCCATTTCCAGCACTGAAAATGAAAGGGAGAAAACAAAGCAAAAAATGTGTCTTTGTGCCACTGTAAATCTGGTTCAGAGACGCTCTGCTTTGGCTCAGCTGCCAATCAGTCCTTCTTGAGCTCTTTTACTTACAGAAATGGCTGAAGGACATGCTTGGCACATCGTCCTTTTAGCCCAGTCCTCTCTCCTTACATCCCAGTCTGGAAGCAGCCTATATGCCAGACTCTGTGATGGCAGTACTCAGAAGGGAACACAGCACAGAGAACATTCCTGAGAGCCGATTACCAGGCACTGCTTGGTCCAGTTGCACTGGAGAGGTCAGATTTGTGATCTGACAAACTGTGCCATTACAAGTGTAACCCTTACCTGTCTCCAAAATTTTCATGGTTGGGCTCGCACACTGCAATACTATACTAAATTTGTTGGAAAGATTTTTTTTTGGCTGTGAAAAACATGTTTCAATCATGTTTATTTCCCTTTGCTGCTCCACCTAAAAAAGCATGTCCAGGAAGTATTTATTTTCAAGTAAAGAGGCAGCTTTCATAGTCTCTTTCATCTTTTAATGAGGCACAAAAAATATACTACTTTAAATCAACAGCACTGAATCCAATTAAAATATATGAAAAATGATATCTGGTTTACTGTCAGACTTTGCAGATGTCTTGCATCTTACAGACAAAAAAAAAACCTATACACTTGCTTGTCAAAGTAAAATAATTTAAATATTGACTTTTTCCTGGTTTGTTATTTAAAAGAATCATGTTTTTTAATTGTTAGCATATATTCATATTGTCCTCATTTCTGTCAGCAAAATAGTTCTAAACAGCCCCATTTTAGCAAGCAAATTTATTACAGTTATAAATAAAGTGATTATTTCAGCAGATGTAAAATGTTCCGATATACACTACAACTATTCCTTCAGTAAAGGTTCTAAACCTTTACTAATGCACCATTTTGTGCATTCCATGCTATAAGCAGTGGTAGTCCAGGGTTTAAGAAAGCAACTTTTCCTCAAAGCAGCCTTAATGAACTCAAAAACTATGCTTAGTCCCACAAAAGTCACAATAATAAAACCCCATTCAGCACTACCTTAATTAGCCTCATAGCAAGAAATTATTAAACAAATAAAATGGACACCAGAAGCTTGCTTCTTGATGCAAGCAAGTACCCCCCTGCCCCATCCTTCCACAAAAATCCTCTCACCCCTAACACATTAAAAATCAGGACAAAAAATTCAGGGACTTTCCTGTAATAAACATATAATTTTGAATCTATGTGATGTTTTGTTGTTGTTGTTGGGTTTTTTTTATTTGTTCCAGTCAGAATTAATGCAAAGGATTTATTTAGTGTGCCTTTATTTCAGCATAACAAGGAATATCTGATTTCAGATTTCCCCTCTATTCTATCTCGAAGATAGTATCAGTACACTGAAGGCTGAGAGAGAAAAAAATCCCAAATGCTGTTGCAGTCATTGTGAATTTTGTCTCTGACTTCAGAGAGACCAAGATTTCTCTCTCAATAGTCCCTTGTTTATAGATCATAGTATCACCTTAGACCCTTTGGTCATAAGATTGCACTGGAAACTTTTATTTAGGTTTCTGCCCTTTCTTCTCCCCTAGCCCTGCTTCATGCTCTTCTTTTAATCTGAGTTTAGAAGAGTGGAGGAGCAGAGTCAGCCACTAAGGACAGGGCGTGGGGGTTCACAGAAGGGAGCACTGCCCTTTACCACAAATACAACTGTGGTCATTAAATTTAGCGGGGTTCAAAAAAGTCTGTCAGGGCAAGCTTAGTTCAGCCTTCCTCAGCCTTTTCTCTACTAGAAAAGTTTCTTACAGATCCCTCAGCTGCCAGTTCCAGATATCTTATAAAACTAAAGCTGAGCACATGCCTATGCTACCATCCAGACACCACTGACTGATGCCTGTAACTCATTGCCAAAACGTAGGAGCAGGAGCATGCAAACTAATCATTGCAGCAACTATGCATTTAAAATTTAGCCTGTTTTCCACTAACAAGCAGAAATAACATCCCATCCCACTTCCATCCAGGAGCTAGTAATACTGCCAGATAAACTTCCTAAGAATTCTTTTCAGCATTAACCACAGAATGCTGAAACCAAGAGGAACTTTTCCTAATCCAAACACTGTTTCATAAAGGACAACTGCAAGTCTTTTCCCACCCCCACCCAGAGCAAGGTTCCCTCATTTATGAAATGCCCATAACTAGTAAAGATGTTTTCATTCCTGCCTTCCCTGGCAAAGTCCCAGGTGCAAGCAGCAACAAGCACAGGAAGCCTGATACACAATCTGCCAAGCCTGACTCCAGCATTTTTTGCTCCTCACATGACAGATCAGATACGTGGTCAAAACATCTCTACAATGCTTTCTTCCCTTCAATATCAAGGTAGTCTAATTTTTTACGGAAAAGGTAGATCTATTTGTTACTGCCTTATCTATTTGCCCTGTGTATCCTCTAGGCATTTACTGTATTAATCACCTCTCTGCTTCGTTTCAACTCAACGTTGTCATCTCTAAATAAAGAAAACTTGTCATTGACAGTCACTCTCTCAGAACAAAGTTAACAAGATTTTTTCTATTAAAATTAAGCGTGCCGTGTCCAGTTTTCTTAGAAATTGTGCCCTGGATAAATCTAAGGCAAAAAAATTTAAGAACCCTCCAGTGATCCATCATTTCAGTGATTCTGAAATGATTAAACCTGAAGTGAGAGCAGGCTTGTGCAGTTTGAGAGACTCAGTATGGACATTTTGTCTGGCTCAAACTGTCCTGTGTACCTGTGTCACCTTCTAAAGAAACCAGAAGCAGAGTCACATATTCTTATTTGAATTTGAAAGCACCATGCATGATGTTTTCTTTTCCACCCTTCTATTCTCATTTCCTGCCTGTCTCCAAGGTCCAGGTCTGATCCTTCTGACACAGTTCATTAACCTGGTCAAGAGAAAACCTGGACTCCAGTTCCAACTTTTCATTGTCGTTCTTGGTGTCCTTAGGAAATCACTTTGCCTCTCTGCCCCTCTGCTTCTAGTCTCACTTCCTACTTGCAAACACAGACAAGACAATATCTTTCATTCTGTGTTTGCCTGATGCATCCAAATGGGATGTTGGTGAAGAAAGTAAAACAGCTGCTGCATAGTCTCAATAAATTATCATAACACCCCTAATCCATGCAGTGCCATTAATGTTGGGGGAATATTAAGTAAGTCAGTGTTTCATTTGTATCAGTATTCTAATGAGGAGGGAACATTTTCAGCTTTCTCATCTAGTTTGTGTACGTGAAACTTAAAGAAAATTTTAAAACCTAGATAGACTGTCATTGCAGTGTGGAAAATTCAGTCAGGAATTTCATTAGGCTCTTTTCCAGAGGAAGGAAATCACTGGTAATATACAACATGACATGAAGAAACACAAACACCCCACCAAGGCCTCTTCCTCTCTTTTGTCCCCCAAGGGTCAATGGTTACTTCAGAGGCCATCTCAGCATCTGTTTGTGCTGAAAAAGGTGCGTGTACCTGTGACCTGGATGTATAATGGTAGTAATGCTGTAACCCCAAATGAGATGCAGCATTGAAAGTCTCTGACACGAGACAGATGCCATAATGCTGATGCCACCACTGCAGCTGTGGGGGGTAAAAGGGCTGTTCTTTTCATTGTTTAGACAATTCATTAACAGTCAAGGCACAGTGCAACTCGTGAACACCTTGCGTGGCCACTTCTGTGTTGAATTCTTATAAGCAAATATTGGATCAGTCTGGTGGCTTTCAGCACTGCACAGCCAGGTTGCCTGAATGTGCCAGTTTCTGGCATAACTTCAGTATTATTGTCTGCTGAAAGACGGCTGCTGCTGAGACAAGCATGACTGGAAAGTGAGGGATAAGGAAGATGCTCTTTTTTACAGGCTCCTTTCAGTTGTACCAGTTTCATGGGAAGTTTGTTTCTCCCAGGACAAAAGCTACTGCATTGGCTAATAGAGGGAGGAGTATTACATGATGATGGATGTGTGAAAATGACACGCCAAAACAAAACTGCACACCCTGTTTCTTCCCTAGGGGAGAGAGTGGAAGAACAAACCACATGTGACAATGTCAGTTGTGTTGCTTAATGGACTGCTCTGGGACTTTCAGCTACTGCAGCGAAGTGGACAACATTAGAACTTGTTTGGGGCTGCATAGCATAGCAGTAAAAAGGTGAAAACTCGAAGGTCATGCCCCAGATTTTTAGAAGACAGCCCAAAAAAGCTCTATGTCATCTTTTTGGCATGGTAATTTTTTACCTGCATGCTGGCCTAAGAGTACCTCAGAGGAGTCCTCTGTATGGTCTCCATATAAATTTGTGAAAACTTAAGGGATTTATGAGGAATTAGTCTTGAAATATTTCAAATTAGAATTAGAAAAAAGTGCAGTCATTGAAGTGTTCCATACTGTTCCATTTCTATATCTTCTAAGTGTAAAATGAAATTTCCTATTTAGCAATAATTTTCTCTTTTGGGATCTTAATAATTTTAATATTTGAAAAATAGAGAATTTAAGAGTTTAAAAAAAGTCTGGAATTGTAGAAGAAAAAATGATGACTAACATGCACACTTTTCTCCATCGAAATTATTTAAGAACACTTTTTATATTTCTGTTCCTGTTCCTTATGTTATTTTATCTTGATGAGGAAAATTATTTCTCATCCTATTTGGCTCCAGACTCTCCTCTCTTGTGTATCTGTGATATAATGTAGAAGGCCACCATAAAGATGACTATGTCCATTCTAAGGTATTTTAGATATTTGCTATAGCAGAACAGTCCTCCGCCACCCTAGTTTGATTTGTTAGAGCAGTGTGCTGCATTTAAAATTAGCCTGAACTAATAATAATAATTTGTTTGGATTAGGGATTGGACAGTAGAGCACAGAATAAAAAGACTACACACAATCATGTTCCAGATCTTTCACAAACACAAGAAGAGTTATCTAAAATTCACCTCTCCTTTTAATAAGGAAACTTTATACACAAGTATGTCCTGGACTTTTACAGTGATGTTTAAAATTTGGGTAAGCATTAGCATAAAACAAAAACACATACAATATCTAACATAAAAACCTGAACACTTCTCAAGTAGGAAAATCTCAAAAGAAAACTCAGCCAAGGTTCCATTCATATGTAAAGTCAATGTCAAATTCTTATCAATAATGAGAAATAAGGGACAAGAATGCAAACTGCCTATGGTAGACAAATACAGTAAATAACAGAATACACACACCCAGATGCCTATATATTTTAAAGTCTCTTGAATAAGTATGTTAAAGGGAAACAATAAGATAGAGTTCTTTTAGAATACCATAACATATGAGTTTCTGGGCACAAAAAGGAGAAGAAAGTGAAGAAAAATCTGGATATTTGCTGCAAAGCATTAACCACATTCCTTCCAATAAAAATTATCGAAAGGAAAACATGTAAAGAATCAAGCTCAGAGATATAACTTGCTTTGAAATTGTAAAGGCCACCTCTCAAAACATGCATTATCTATTTAAAATACACTGATGTTATCCACCACCTCAATGGTATTTATAAACCCTTTTTCTCTTTTCTGCTGTCATTTTATTTTAGACTCATGGATTTTCAAGTCCTCAGTCCTCCACTAAGGGAAAATAAAAATAAAAAAACCTTCCAACCTTAGAAATCTTAAAATGCCTATTCAACCACCTTCAGCCTTATATGAACCTTTCTGCAATTTACTGGAAGAATAAAGAGCCAGGCAATCTTTAAAGCATCTTAATTGTTCTCTGAGTGTAATAGAACCCCAGGAGACATGACCCTAAGTTGGCTGTAAATCATATTTGATTCCATGGACTGTGCTATTTCTCCCTGTCTATGGTACATATATGACATGAAAGTAGGTTATTAAATCACACACATGCTTATTTTTCAAACAGATCTTATGAGTTCCTTCCTTTTTTTTCCTGTTTTTTCTTTTCTCAAAGAAAGACAGGAAGTGGATATGAAAATGGCAGGGGAACAAATGGTTTCTTGAAAATTAAGAGAGGGTGAGAAAACAGTAATTAATCTGCCATGGCTCTTACAATTTTTTTTCTAAGAAGGCCTAGTCTATCAATCTTCTTCCAATCTGTCTACCATTGTCCTTTTACCACCAGTATATCATCCATTTGCCCACAAACTCATTTACTAGTTGTCTCCCTTCCTATCCTGAATTAAAACTCCTCCAACCTGAAACGGTTCAAAACCTTCCTCCAAGTTATGCCAAACAGCTTCTCAGAAACCTCAGGCACACACCTATCCTCTAGGCTGAGAACCACTTCTCTCCTCATTTAACCCTGCCACAGCTCAGCACCACACCCTTGGCTCTGGGCCGGCGCAGAAACCACCTTCTCTCTCTCCAATAGGAGCACACCAGCACACCGTCCTCTAATACAAATAACCAACCCTCAGAATCAGATGGCTTCTTCTTTTATGAGACAGTCCTTACTGAATTTAGAAGAATTCATCTGCTGTCAGTCCATGACCCTGTTTGCAATTAGAATTGAAAATAGGATAGGAAAAGGAGTAGGAAGAAAGAACAGAAGATCCTAGCCTTTGCTCCTGTAGGGAACAAAGAAAACTACCCTACCAAAGCTTGTCTCTCCCCTGCCTTATGTTTGTAGCTATAAGGTAAAGGATTTTCTTGCCAGCAGATAGATTGTTAAAGAGATGAATAAACTCCAAACCTGAAAATATTGGCCTGTTATGAAAATATAGCAGCAAGGTAATAGCTGTGACTTAGTTCAGCAAATCTACAGTAATCATCTGCCCCTCTTCTACTCTGTGCACAATGCACGCACTCTGTCTGTCCACATCAGTAGTTTAGATGGGATCATGAGGCACCAACCAACCAGACCCAGAACAATCAACCAACCCCAGTAGCAAAAATTGTGTTTATAAAGCTGTATGAAAATAGGTTTATGGACAAACATGGGACTAAATTCTTCATGTTCATTATTGTGTGCAGAAACATTTTCTAGGAAACTGAGTTGGAATCATATAGTAAAAATCCCAGGCACTAAGTACAGTACAGGAAATAACATTTAAGCGTAAGAAGCAGCTTTTCTTCCTTTAGGGTGATCAAACACTGGAACCAGTTACCCAGAGGGGTGGTGTAGTCTCCATCCTGGGAGATATTCAAGCCCCAAATGGACATGGTACTGGGAAACCTGTTCTAGTCGATGCTGCTCTGAGATGGAGTTTGGTCTATCTGGTCTCTAAGGATCCTTGCCAACCTCAGCCACTGTTGTTTTTGGTTTTGTGGGTGACCTTTGTGCTTTAGTACTTTCTCAAGGGCAAATACATCTGCCACGAGGTCAGACCGTAGGACTATGTACAAACAGCCTCTGTCTCCCACTGTTACTGTGGTGGTCAAAAAGAACCAGTGCAAGACAAAGAAAACAGAGGTGTTTCTTTAAAGATCCTTGATGTTGGATGCTGAAAGGGAAGATGGAGGTTGAAGGAGGTAGGGAAACGTGAGGGTGCACGTGAACTGCAATGGTGCAGAGTATTTTTTGTTCCTGAGTTTTACCAGCTCATGCCTGGTTTTGAGATCTACACTACAGCATGGAAGAAAGTTGTGCTTCTACCTGTTTGGTGCACACCTGAAGCAGTGGGGCACTGCAAATTGTTGAGCAGTGTAACAACATCCTGAGGCTGACCATCTCCTAAGGTGCCTTGCTCTCTCTGCAACTCCAAAGGGATTCTAAGGTAAATTAATTCAATCCCTAAGCCGGTTGCCCTACTGAAGAGCCTGAAGGCACTTATGTAATGTGGACTGGTAGGTGGCACAAATCCTCCAAAAGCTGCCTTAAGGTGCTCGACTGCCACACCACACCAGCTCAAGGCTCACTTTAATGCTGCAAGTCTGGCCTCCCATTTGAGGAAAACAGAATTACCATTACAGACTCACAAACCAGGTGGGCTATATAACATTAAAAAGTTTTTCTGCAAGGAGAGCAGAAGAGTGGGAGATGCAAAACAAGTACTGAAGAAGCATAAAGCGCCCACCAGGGTTTCCTTAGCAAAGATTAAATGCCAGAGATTTAGTCAACACTAAGAACAACAGTGGAGCAGTATGCCTGCAGTTCCCTTGAAAGCTCAGTATAGCCTGTTACCACTTTAATATTAGAATTAAATGAAGAAAATCGAGAAACCAACTCAGATTTGACCTCTGGGTATTCTGCTCAATAAGTCCAGTGTAGCCCAAAGGCAAATAAACTAATGAAAATTATTAACCCACTAGCTGCTGTCTTAACATATGCCAGGTACAAAACGAACATCCTGCGGTTTCAAGGCGGTTTATTTTGGTCCTAGGAAGCATGTTATGTGTCTCACTTTCCAGGAAGACAATGCAGTTCTGTGACATGGGGTTACAGTATAGATGGAGTGCTGGTTGATTGCATAATGGTCTGGTGTTGGAGAATTCAAACGTGAGCTGTCTTTATAGATTGGAAGTGCCTGTCTTGCACCATTTCCAGGTTTGTTGTCACTCATAATATTTGATGGAATGCTTCATGAACCAATAATGCATCTGCGCTGAAAATGTTCCACAGGAGCTGTCAACCATCCTATTAGCACACTCACTGACACTGGCCACAGTCTTAAAATAAAAAATAGTGTTATTGAAGGATGTACTTGGCATTTTTCAATATTAAAATAATAAATAAATAATGGCATGTTTTCTGTTAAAAATTTAAAATGCAACTGTATCTACCTGGACTCCCTTTGCAGACATGCATTAATTCATTTAGATACAATATCTGAAAATCTCTGAACATGTCAGTAATGTGCATCTCTTAGTGAATTATAACATTCCATATTTTCCATTGCTAATGACCATTAAAGGCACTATAAATACATATTCTATATAAAATGTAAAAACAGGTGGATTTTTTCCTCCTAAATTTAAGCTCATTTCTACCTTGTCATTTATTCTTCAGAATATGGAGTTCTGACATGTCCAAGACACACTGTTCCGCTTCTACTCAGGCAAAATATGTATAAATTTAGCCATTTTAAGGAAAGCAACCTGATGACTTTCCAGAATCTGCACTGTAATCTATGTGTCTTTCATGGTGCTGTGTTATCTCAAGAATTATCTAAAAATACTACCATTTAACTGTCTGTACTAGTTAGTCGCTGGGAACAGAACAGACTCTCAGTTTGAAGAAGAAGCTTTTGTGACCAATCTCTGATGAAAAGATGGGAACAAGTGATCTTTGTTTCCTGACCTGATCAGTCTTACCCTTGCTATTCCTCGCCCACTATTCCAGTGGTGCCATTCTCTCAAGGAGAGTCGTGCTCAGTGCAGGAAAAGCTACATTTAATCAAGCTCACGTTCAGCAAGCTATAAGCTTTGAGTGATCAGCTTTGAGTTGGGTAGGAAAATATTTTTCATTCCTGAATATTTGTATTATATTAATAACTGTTATCTAAACAAAAGTAATGTGATGCCATTGCAAAGTGATAATTTTCTGGGGTGTCTACCCTGCATGTCACGGGAGACAATTCTTTGATTACACTTCTCAAGCTTTGGGACTACTCTGAAGTATGTAGACTTCGGAAACTCACAGGCAAACTGAAGAGATTTTTGCCCATGAAGAATGTTGGAAGGAAACAAGTTTGTTTAGGTAAGACCAGGCAGAAGGGGAACATAATACATTTGTTCTATTCTTTAATTCAGTTTATCTTTTTTTCCTCGTTTAAATCAATCACAAGGCATTGTGATTTATGGGGCTTGTCCCACCTAAAGCATCTGGAAACACTAGCTGCCAGGACTAGACTGTCCTTTTCCTGGGCTTTAGCAGCACCAATGGCAGCAGCATCCTTGCTGATAAATTTACCAGAGATTGGAAAGCGGTAGGCAGCTCCTTCTGCAGCAGTGGAGATGGGGCTTGAACATTAGGACAAAGCCCCCAAACCCAGCAAACTTCAGTCAGATGTTATGCAGGAATAGGTCACATGCTCATGGTTTACAAGCTTCCTTCCTGGCACTCTTTCAGACTAAATCCCAATTAGGGATAACATGGGCACAGCTGACTATGCATCAGCTATGATCTTGGACAGGGCAATCTCTTGTGACTCACAAGTGATGCAGCTCTGGATTTCAGTGGTGATTTTACAACCCTGAGTGCAGAAGAATACTGAAAATCATTATTATTTTTTGTAAAAAAAAAAATCTGGGGAGAAAGGAATTTATTATAAGTGCTTTGTTTTTGAAATCAAAAACATTCAGTTAACCTTGATGTAAAATAATTCTGTAATTCTCATTATTTTTCTAAGCACACGTTCAGGGAAGATACAATTTCTCTTTTAGAAAATATGAAACATAATTAACTTAAAATTCTTTTCCCAAAATATTTTCAAGTCAAATTGTTTATTAAAACTGTTTCTTTCCCAAAAGCAATATGTTCTTGGCTAAAGCATGTAATTAATAAGTTAACAATCAGTGCTAGTCACCACAGAATTTAGAATTTCAATGGATTTGGTGACTAACCAGTTTTTTCTTCTAGTATTCATACGACCTACTCTTATGTACAGTACACCTGTGGAGGTCCTGAGATCATGGATGACTGAGGCCTCTAAGAATTTGAAGTAAATCAACCTGACTGGGGTACTGTGGTTTTGGCAAGTATCTACTTTTTCCAGTGGTATTGCTAACACCTTGCCTAGATTGAGCTTGAGCTAAATCTGTTCATGAGCACTGGTCTTATTCAGGGCCTGGGACAGTGAGGAGATAATGATGTTATTGTAAGCATTAAGCTTTTTTACATGCACCAAATACTCCTCTGACTGTAGCAGATATTCAAGTACATCCTTTAAATAATACCTTTCCTCCCAGTGCTCTCAAACTATTATGCAAACTATGGACATCATACCACTGAGATGAAACCCCTTTTTCAGCTTTGGAGAACTTATGAAATGTTTCACGAAATGTTATTTCCATCTTTAACAGAGGGGTTGTTGTAAGGCCTTCTCTATATTTCAACATTTAAGAATTGATATGGTCCCACTGGCATTTAAAGGAGCAGTTATGACCTATTCCCAGCTCACTAAACACTCCATTGACAATTCCTAATAGTTACAGATGACCCACAACTCCCCTCAGTCCCTACCTTCCTTCATCCTGAGCAATGGTGGAAATTGAGACTACTGTCACACCAGCCTTTTCCAATGCCTCTTTATATTAAGACAGGTCAGACGGGGTCACTGGTCTTTGATCTACTGTATTTCTTCATTCTTGTTTTAAACTACCCAACCTTTCTCACATTCCCATAACTCATGACAATGAAAGCAGCAGCTGTCTGCTCCACTTTCTAACTAATAACTTCTGTTCAGAGTGAGAGGGAAAAGCAGCTTTATTTTAAATGCAGGATTTTCTGTTGGAGAACCAAGCACTAATTGCTTTGTGTTGTGCTCTCGTCTCCCCTCTTACTCCAGAAGTGCCTACAGACCACCTCTGTTTTCCCTTTGCCTGTTTCTACCCCTCTTCATTTCTGTGCAAGAGCAAGAAGGAGAACTTTGCTACCTTTATGATTATTAGCGGCCCTGGGTTCATACTGATTAGTCCCAGTGGCACAGGGTTAATGAGTTAAGTGTGCTTATTCAATTAAGCCACCTCTTTGTTTTAGCTCACATAAATTTTAACCTGATCGCTTCAAAATTACCTTTGACACTATTCAGTAATAGAATAAATTAAATAAATTGAATCAAAAGAAAAATGAAAGCCTTCTTAGTTCTTAAGTATGTGCGTACTTGATTTGCCCTCAGTAAAAATAAATGGATAGAAAGCTTAGTAGAAGCATTCTGATTTTGAGTTATCTACAGGTTGCATCATGGAACATGGGCAAACTGGAATTGTTTTGGGTCCTGGCCTAATGTTTTGAAGAATTTGTCACTCTTACAAATTTTAGGTTGTTTTCAGTCAGAGTTACTCAGTTATCTATTTTCCTCAAAATGCCCTTGGACTATACCTTACTTACAGCAACTACTTCAGTGCATTAGCTTGAGCAGAGAATGAACGAGCTGTTTCACTGGAACACCTTTTTCTAACATAGCTGCAAAATACAGCAATTTACTTTCCTCAAAGTTGCATTTTTGGGACTGTAAATTAGTAGAGGATGTCACATTCCAGCATGGAAGACCAACTGATGGCTACAGTTGAGGCACAGCAGAACACAAGGTTATTTTCATCTGTAAATAAGATATTGAAAGAAAAGCCACTGGATCCTAGTCCATAGTTTCCTGCAATGACTCTTTGGCATACTAAGAAGGTATTTGATTTTGAATTCTGATTATCATTGAGAAGCATCACATTTGAATCTCTCTGATTAAATGGAGGACTTTCATAATGGCATTACTAATTACATTTGTATACACACTGACTGCCCTTAAAAATACCCTCTTAGGGTAAGATTCACCTCATCTAACATTAATCATTTAAAAATTAGGCACCTAGTCTAAGCCAATTATCTCAGCTGCCTCTGTATTCAGTGAAGAGAGACAGACACCTCCAGAGTATGATTCATCCCACGAATCTTAGAAGGGGATGAATCTCTTGGTAGTTTGTTCCACTTATACCATGATGTCACCAAACACAATTAGGTGAAATGACTTCTGCCCTGAATACAAATGAGAAGCTGGATAAAAATTTTAAAAATCAAACAAAACTAAAAATCACAGAAAATCCACTAAATGAATCAACAAAATCTTTCCAGTAATGCCATATGAAATGAGGTGTTATGAAAATTAATGCAATGTTATTCATCCATCTTCTTTTCTTAACACAACAAGGATATTGTCCTTAAAAATGGTGACATTTTGATTATATTCAGTGGTGTACAGAATGTCCTGACCTGAACAAAATGAAGCTTTTGTACTACGAAACTTTTGGCAGGCAAGCAATTTCAATCTCCCTGCATCTGAATGATTTGAATCCTTTCTCTTGGGGATGATTGCTACCAAGATTTCCACTGGACTGCAGTGATTACACCTTTGAAAATGTCTGACAAATTTTGATGTTTCCTCTAACATTTGTAGCTAATTTCTAACTGGAGTATACTCATTTTTGTTAGAAACTTAAGGAAACCTTGCTGTTTGGTGACTTGCTGCTGTTGGTAATATCACGTACAGGGACATTTACCTGATTCACTCCCTATACCGCACATAACCAGCCTTTCTTCTGGACTGTGTTCTTCTTAATCATATGCCTTTAAATCAACTTGTAACTTCCCTTGGGGAACATTCATAAAAAAATATTTCACAGTAAATGTTTCAAGGAGCAAAAGAGAGCTTGTGTGTCCTAAAAACATAAAATAAGAATAAAAATTAAATCATATTAGGGTCCTGCACAGAATAAACTCAAATTAAAATAGTCATAGAGATCACTTATTTATTTGGCAGTTTAATCTGGCCTAGGATCCAGAACTGATTGCTGAACTATCTCCTAGAAATGTGATCTTCAAACTTCATCTTATTCACACAGAGACCTTGGCAGCACAAACAGGCAGTACATCACTCCAGCTGTATCTCTGCTGCATTGGCCTCTGGTTCTGAATTACAGCATCTATCACATTCTGGCTTTTGCTTGCCAAGCTTTTAAAGGTGTGCTCTTGCTCACTGTACCTTATGAACAGATTTCCCTTCCATCATTGGGCCTGCTTTTGAAGTTTACTGATATCGACTTATAAAATATTCTTTCTCTGCATGCCTACCCCTCTGACTACTGTGTAACTGAGACATGCATGCATATCACAAGTGTCAAGTTCCAGTTTGAAAGTGCTTTGTCTTGCTCATGCAGACTGTGAAAACTTCTGCCCATAAATATCTGAACCTCATATGCTTTTAAATCTAGACACAACATACATCCTTTGGTTAAGATCTATTTATAATTAATAGGGTGGCATGGACTGGCAGATTCTTCACTGGAAAGACTATAGACATAAACTCTATGCATATATGTATACATATATATCTGGAGACATGCTCTATTCCTCTTTTCAGTCTTAATACCATCATATATCATATTTGTTTTTAAATTATGTTTTGCTCTGAATTTTTATTTTACAATAAATAGATGAATTTTGCATGTTGACAGGAACTGGCCTCAAAGTCACATTCTCACTCTTTAGCAACCTGATCATGAAGATAGCCCTGTAGCTTTCAGTACCCTGTAGCTTTCAGTACCCTGTCCCTGGTTTTTTTCATATTACCCTGTTGTGGTTTAACCCTGGCCAGCAGCAGAGCCCCAGGCAGCTGCTCTCTAAGTGTCCCATCAGTGGGGTCAGGGAGAGAATCAGAAGGGTAAAAGGTAGAAAAATCTTGGGCTGAGATTAAGACAGTTAATAAGGAAAGCAAAAGCCACACACACAAGCAAAACAAAATAAGTCATTAATTCACTGCTTCCCAAGGGCAGGCAGGTGTTCAGCTACCTCCAAAAGAGCAGGGCCCCATCACATGTAATGGTTAATTGGGAAGACAAAGACTATCACTCCCAATGTCCTGCTTCTTTCTCCTTCTTCCCTCTGCAACTTTGTATACTGAGAATGATGCCATACAATCTGAAATATCCCTTTGGCCAGTTTGGGTCACCTGTCCCAGCTGTGTCTTGTCCCAGCCTCCCATGCACCCTCAGTCTCCTCATCAGCATGGCAGCAAGGGAAAGCAAAGGCCTTTGCTCTGTGTAAACACTGCTCAGCAATAACAAAAACATCTCTACATTTTTGTCACTGTGTTCAGCACAAGTCCAAAACATAGCCCCACGCATACCAGTTACTGGGAAGAAAGTTAACTCTACTACAGCCAAAACCAGCACATATCCAAAATGTTGAAAATCACTGAAATTAAATCACTCGTTGACTCTTCAGAAGTTTGGGGTATTTTTCTTTTTTAACTCTAATGTTGCAATTCAGTGATTTATATACACTAGGCATCAAACTTAAACAAGAACAATTGGGAAGAGTTAAACTCCAGACCTGAAAGAAAATGCTGTAGTCAACAATACACTCTATTCTTGTCCACTGATATACAACTGTATGCCATGAGAGGCTCTGTCACCACCACTATGTCTGGGCATATTGCCCAGTTCTCTCTTCTGGGGTGTGTCCCTGGGGCTCCAACTCTGGGAAGCACTCAGCAGGACCAACCTTCTTCCTCATCTTCCCTGCAGAGGAAGCACATAGGTGTACCACAAAATCGGAGTTGAAAAGGTCTTAAGACTCTGCTAGATCTTTTCTTTTAACCAACTAGGGTATAAATCTTTGAGCACAGATTTCAGGAAAGCTCTCATTTGTGAGATAGCCATATATCTCTAAACAAAACATGCCTTTGAGTGCAAGTGCTGTTTGTCTTTTATTAATAAACTAATTGATTGTGTATTCAGAATGGTATTTTTAGTGTCAATTTCTGACTTCTTTCAATGTTCAGTGATTGTGTAAAGAAATTAAAAAGCTATTGTTAGCAATGGTTGATGAAAATGTCTTTGGAGCATGCAAGAGAGCGGAAATCTACAGAACAGATTCTAAGGTCTAAGCAGAAATAGTCAGAAATCACACCTATAGCTTATGACTCAAACTCTAATCATCTCCACAACCCTTTTAAAATAGAGAAAATGGATGAAATAATTTTGGACATTTCAGTGAGACAGGAAAAGGAGCACATTTGCTATCCTTGTCCTCTTTCAGAAACCCATAGAAAAGCATCTGTGGGAAAACAGAAGATCTGAGATTTTAACAGCTGACCCTTCTCCAGAAAGGAGACAAATGAGAGTGTCTGGATCAATGAAATGTTTCATGAAAAAAACATCTACAAAGCAAGTGGAATACCAGGCTGCTTGACCATTCAGTTAAAAGTGTGTGACTTCATTCAGTAATTCATTAGATGCAAAAAAAATTAGATGTTTAAATTACCCCTGTGTTGAAAAGAAATGTTGATAACAAACTGTGAGTTCACAGATAAAAATACTGGAACCTTAATCTATAGTTTTGAAATCACAAAGCCTTTGAAATAAAGGGTAAAATGCAGTCCCAAAAATACAACATATGCAAGCTGATATACACCCAATAAAACCACCTTTATAGACACAAATTAGTTGCAGAGACTTATGGGGAAGTCTACTTCAACAATGTCAAAGATTTGCTGCTTTTTTATATAGTAAAAAAAGTTACTGAGTTTCAGCACCATAAAAAGCTGGAAGATATCACACCAGTTCTGCTTTCTCATAGAGCTCTTTCTTACGTGCTTTGGGAAGGGGGAAACTGATGGCATCATTACTGTTATTGTAAGTGTCATTACTGCCACTTTTCTCTTTTGACAGGACATGGTGATGTTCTCACTTTATTGCAGTTAATACTATTGCGTAAATGATGCCAATGACAAAGTTTGGAGAGCTCAGGTATTCCTAGAAAGTGCCAAGCAAACCACAAATCATATTAGGATAATCTGAGGACTTGAAAAGAATTGTTAGTTGAGTAGTTTTCTGTGGCACAAACACATAATGGTACTTTTGGATTGCTCATTTGCTGGCTGCAGTATTGAGCACTGGAAAGAAAGTAATGTCTTAGATAATGTAAAAAAGATACTTCACCCAATTTTCCCCTCTATTAATCATAGAATCATAGAATGTTTTGGGTTGGAAGGGATCTTAAAGATCATCTAGTTCCAAACCCTCTGCCATGGGCAGGGACACTTTTCATTAGAGGTGAAAGTATTTATGTACTTACTTATTATTGTATATTTATCTGTTAGATATAGCAGGATGTTCCTGGCAGAGATCAAGTCTGCATTTTAATACTAAAAAATAAAAAAAACAAAAACTTCTTGTCTCACTTAATCCAAATACAAAGTGAAAGACAACAGGTAGACGCAATGCAAGAGGAGGAGAAGGAGGGTGACACTGATGATTATTGCAGTAAACAGTAGTGTTACAGTCAGTGTTTAGCCTTCTATGCAAAATATAGTACATCTGGAAGGCTGCTAATCATTGTCTTTAGATCTGTCTGTAGTTCTCGTAAGGTAGCAGCATTCTCAACAGCTACTTGGAAAATGATTTTCCCCAGCAGAGAAACATAGAAAGCTTCCTATTTTGTCTGTATGGAAAACAATTGAAAGTAATTAACATATTTCAATATTAGGGCCTGAAAGGGCCAAGCAGATCATCTAGCCTGACCTCTCACACATCTCAGGCAATCTGTTTTCTCTTAATTATCTCTTTATTAATCAAAATAATATATTTGAATTAATGCAGAGAGTTGTCCTGCCTTGCTGCAGAAAAATTGGTACATGAAGTATCCATCATTTACTTTTGCTAATTTGTTATTCTGGCTAACTACCTTGACTCTTAAATATTTTGATATCTTCCTAGTTTAGGTTTTCTGGCTTCACTTGCCAGTCATTTGTTGCATTTCTGATCTACTCTGTTAGATTTAAATGTTCATTGGCAGCTGGACTCATCTTCTAGAATGGTAATTCAGGACTATTCTCCACCAGCTTTTAAATAAATAAAGTTTCTCAGCTCAAAACACTTTTCTCATCTTCAGAATAAATTTTCTTTTTTTTTTTTCCACTCCCACTCTTAAATCTCTTCCTGAGAAACTAGAGTCAGGATACACTGTCATCATACTCTCAGTATGATGTTGCTTGTTCTAGATTACAGCATGCTTTGCTGTGTTAAATTACACAGCACTTGAATGAACCCACCTTGCTTTATCCTCTCCTCATTGTTATGGCAAATGTTGCCATTTTTCTCAGTAGTAACTATTTTTCACAGAATCACAGAATGTTTGAGGTTGGAAGGGACCTCTGGAGATCATCTAGTCCAACCTCCTTGCTAGAGCAGGTTCCCCTAGAGCAGGTTGCACAGGATCATGTCTAGACAGACTGTGAATATCTCCAGAGAGGCAAGACTCCACAGCCTCTCTGGATCAAATTACAGTGTCCACGATGGTACACACACAGTATGTCCTTTCTGACAGTGTGAACTTAAAATGAACAACAAGGCTTGTTTCTTTTGACAAAAGTCTATATATTTGAAGCTAAAGTGCACAAAACCACAAGGGGATGATGATTATGTGGCTAAACACACCACAGTTGGCTGGGGGAGATGTCAGGAACTTCTTAGTGAGAGCGGAAGAGCTGAAGCTGAAAACCTCAGAAGCTGATTTTCTCAGATTTTCTATAAATACAGCTGCTCTGTACTGTGTTTAAACACTTTGGATTAGTAGCTACAGTTGCTCTGAATTCTGCATTTATTTGTCTGAAGAAGATAGGTGCTGGAAAAGTAGAGAGGTTCAATATAACTGTTTCTGCTGGGTTTTGTACTCTGTACTGAGGTCCTGCCACGAACAGATTCCAGCAGGGAACTAACATTACAGTATCAAGACTTAGGACCTGATTCAAGTTGCAGTCCAGTCTACTACAGAATGAAATCAGCTGCACTTCACACTTCTGCAATCTCCTCTCATCTGTAGAGATCACAACCTTATCCTCTTTCATTCCTTTTTCGGGGGTTGAGAGGAGGAATAACGGAGCTTTTCCAGGCCCTCTATATATATGTAGCTCGAGCATATATCTCTTGCTTTCCTTGTTTTCCTCTGAACCAGGAGGAAAAGTCTTTCCATTGAAATGCTAATAGAGGAAAAAACTGTATAATAAGACTGCATCCCCTTTGGGCCCACATGTAATTTACACATAAAATGAAATTGCACATGGCCTTGTTTCATAGCATATTTGTTTAATTATCTTTCTTAAAAGCCTTTTTCAATTAATTTTCAATATTTAAAAAAGGAATAAAAATGCCAATTTATCTGTGTACCTGATAATTAAGTACAGTTTGGGGAATAATTACATTATCTAATAGCAGAAATTTGTCCAGCTCTAATAACTGGCATTTTTCAACAGTTTTGCTTGCTTTCTTGTTCTCCAACTGCTCTAATTCAAAAGAAGTTTACATTCTGCATGTGTCAGTCAGTCCTCACTCATTACATCAGACACTGAGCAGTTGACCAAAACAGCTCTGCCTTTGCTGACAATGACTCAGGAAAGAATGGACAGATGCAGGCCTGAATCTCTCCAAGAGGGCCATTTGTATAGTTCTATTGTATATCAGTAAAAGTATAACAATAGAACCAAGAAAGTATTAAGTTTTTCATCATCTCTCACTGTCTTTGAGAAACCCCAGTCTGACTTACTGTGTTGAATTCTGGGTTTTTTTTCCCCAGGAACACTGGAACATCCTTGTTCAATATCAGTGGGAACAGATGTGGAAGAGAGCTATTCAATAGATAATCACATGGCAGTGCATCAAGAAAAAAAAAAGAAAAAAAAAAGAAAAGGAAAAGGAAAAAGAAAAAGCATAGTCAAGAAAGTACCAAGAAAGATAGAATTACTGTCTGAAAATACACGTTGCTGGGATTAGTACCAAAGATGAAAATCTCTATAGCAATGAGGTCCAAATTGCAACTTTTGTGCCTAAACCAGCTGGCTGATTCTTCCATTGAGGAGGTAAGGAAGAGCTCTAGGTGGAAAATGTCCTGCCTGGACATCCATTTCCCTCCTTCTCCATATAAGTGGCCTAAATTGACCATTACAGCCTGGTACACTGCTGTGAAGGGGCTGATGGGGTATGGAGGAGTTCTGCAGGTAAAGCACTTGTCTCTGCATGGTCCCAACTGCTGCCATTGCACCAGCTCGCTACAAACGGGGAAGCCCCAGTTCTGAATCCAGCTTACTCATCCGTGAGAGCTGGAGCAATCCCATTAGAACTAAAGGGATATACAAAATGGGATGAGCAAAAGCAGCAGCTTGGGGTTTCAAGGTAAATAAATGGAGATGGCTGGACATAGCTAATATTGGCTACTATTGCATACTGCAGGGCAGAACAAGGCTCATTGGTTCGTCAAGAACCCAGAGCCTTCATTTAAGTCACTAAGGAGCAGTCAGCAGTAAAATGGACTCCACACAGCTGTGGGCTCCTCTGCCACAGAAGGAGCTGGAACTTTCTCATATGGGCCAGAGGCATAATATCAAATATCTATTCTATCCCCATAAATGGAACGGCTTCTCTACTGCTTACCTACTGAGCAATTATGCTGGAGTGGGGGAACCCTTTTATCATTTAAAAGATTTAGTAAACAGCAGAGAGTTTCACCTTACTTCATTTAAGGAGAAGATTTTCTAGATATAGGAGCTGTGATGTTCTGTTTCTGCAGCTGAGCTAGAGGCAGTAAGATGGAAAACATTCATGTCATGCATTTCACCAATCTCAGGGTTGAGTGAGGGCTGATTTGTGCAACCAGGATGGTAGGGGAAAAAATAATGAGAAAATATTAATGAAAATTCTTCTCAGTCAGTTTTTCCAATGCCATTATTACTAGTTGCCAGGCTCAGTTTCTGTTGCTGAATCATGTTAGGAATTCAAGGGGAACAATAGGGTTTCAGGTCAAGTACTTGCCAGCTGCCTGACAAAGTAAAGATCAGGTTTTATTCAAACAGCAAACATCTTAAGATAAAGCTTGGTTTCTCAGCTAATGCTCCCCACTCCCCAACAATACAATTCTTCTCTCAGTCTGTAGCCCTGGTAGAAGAAATAGTAGTAAAAAAACCCAAAAAAATCTTGAGAAACAAACCTACCAGCCTTATTTAAACCTTTCTTCACACCTTCTCCAACTTCTTTCTCTGCTTCTGGATTATATCACTTCACCTTGTAGTTAATCAGGCTGGTGCTGACAATTAGGCTTGTTAACACTTTCCTTTCAGAAGGCTTGTTCTCCAATTAGGCTGTCTGCCCCGTTCCAGGCAGCCAGAAGATAATGTGACTGTTCCCTGTATTTAGTCCCAACAGCATCTGCAAGGACACCTGGCAGCTAAGGGTAGAGCTTTTAATCTCTGAACCGTCAAGGTAAACTGGACAACAAACTAGCTCAATTTATAATTAAAAATAGTAATATATCTATATTTGTGTATGTGTGGTTTGTGGTGTTTTTATTGGTTTGTTTGTTTGTTTGTTTTTAAAGGAATTAAAGTTCCAGCTAAGTACCTTGTAGGTGTCACAAAAGTGCCTGTTCAAAGTCTGTTATAAAAAGTGCTTGGTATTCAGTGGATGTTAAATACCTAAGAAGCTTAGGCATCTAATTACAAATTTAGCTACTTACATATGTGGAAAATTTAGCCTGGAATGCTTTCTGTGCAACTGAATACTCATAATCTATGTTCAGTTGCTGTACCTGAAAGACCAGTTACATTTATTTCTGAAAAAGAGATACATTCTTCTTTATTACATATAAGGTCTGTCAGTCATGAATCAAAATTTTCTATTGCACCCAGAAAACTACACAAATCTGGGATCCTTTTTCTGTCCCAAGAACCATCTCTTGTTGTTTAAGGAACGCCATTTTAAAAGACAGAAGCAGTAATGACAAAAAGGTGAAATAGATGATTAGCTGTATATTATGCTGCTTCCCTTTCTGGTCCTGGAATGGAAGCTCTGTGTGGTTACAGCTGCAGTACAACTGAACCATAATACTATCTTGGATATGTCATACATTCAATTCTATCACAAATAATTTGCTGCCTTTGCCTTGAATAAGGTCTCACAGGCTAAAGTCTTAATTCTGATTACAGCTGTTCTCCATGCAGCCAACATCCTATTTATCCTCCCAAGCTTGAATGTACTGTGTTGTGTCTGTGCTGATTGCTCTCTGTTAATTTGATATATGAATTCTGGCTTGCCTCAGTAAAGGACCATAAAGGATTTGATGATGATGATGCGGACCTGAGAAGTGTTTCATAGCCAGTGGGCAGTGAATTTTAGTTGGATCGAAGCATATAACCAGGCTGGGCCATGGCACCAAAACTACTCTAAGGGGGATACTGTACATCACATGGCTTGCTTTTCAGGTCATAACCTGTATGTTTCTGTTTGGACATATTAACAATAATAGTCAATGGAATCCCTGATTGCTGATGGCATAAAAGTGGATCTGTAGACTGAGTGGTTATGAGGAGTGATTGGAGTTTTTGTTATAGCACTACAGTCTAGAGTTTGTCAGTGAAATGGCTGGATGTCAAATGATACCTCTCAAACACAGAAATGTTTAACTCCATTCTTGTGCTAGTATGTGTGCCAGCAAATTAAAAAGATTACTCCTCCTGCTGTAGGTGAAGCTTCTGACTAAGTATTTGTAGCCTTATTAAAAATAAAAGAATGCATGAAAAACACTATAAAAATAAGTATTCTTCAAATCAGTCAAATTTTAGCATTGTTTATTTTATTCCTTACCATATTTCCCTCATGCTCTGCACCTGGGGGCCATTTATTGTGGAAGTAATTACAGAAGCTATTGATAATGCTAACATACAAACATCAGCTGCTTTCTGTGCTGCTGGAGACTTTGTGGCTTACTTTCATAAGGACTTAATTGAAGAGCACTGCTAAGGAAGGCAAAATAGACACTCCTTAGCTTGGTTTGATGAGTTGAAGCTTCTGTGATTCTTTTGTGGAATACTAACAATAGCAAGAATACAATTTTCAACAAATTAAAACTTAAGAACAGCTACTCTGCAGTCTCTCGGTGGGTTAGCTCCTAGTTATGTTTGGTTGAAAATGATGTTATAATCTTGACTTTTGTTAAAAGTAAAATATTAATGAGTATTTAGTCTCTTACAGTTATCCAATATCAAATGTCCATCTAAATGTGTCTAGCTTCATTAGCTCAAATAAATATTAAATTTCCTCCAAAGCTGCCTCTATCTTAACACCTCTGTAATTCAACTTTTTTCTTTAGGAATTGAAACACTGCTGACACGTTTCAGTGGGCATTGTGTACAACTTTTGACTTTGATAACACATAAATAGAGTACAGAGAAAAATAGGCATATACTCCCTGGCATCAAACAAAACTGCATGATCCTTCTTTTCAGACAGCCATTCCTATCCAGCTCCACTGCAGAGAGGACAGCACAGAAAAGTAGTGGATACAGGAATGATGGAACTGTGGAAGAATGTAACATAATGCAGAGAGTATCAAGGGTGTTGTAGAAGCTGAAAGCAAGGGAAAGAACCCTGAGGTATGGAGATGTGGAAAGAGTATTCTGCAAAGCTGGCCAAAGATGTCATGCTCAAATATCTTTTTCCTAAGACAATGGTGTTTTTGACAGAACAACAATTTTTGTGAGATTTATTTGTTGTTTGGGGGAACATTTTACGTTGCTGATATATTTCAACAGAACAAAATACAAAAATTTTGACAGATGAAAATTTGAGCAAATTTTTTTCCCTGGCAGGCAGTTTTAAGGAGACAACATAGTTCTTGGGTCCTTTTTAAGGAAATAAAGGACCATTCTCTTCAAAACAATTTCTACAGTATTAGGATGAAGACAGGAAGGGGAAGGGTGCTAAAAAGACAAACAAAAAGAACAGAGCTGGGAAGTAAAATATGAAAAATGAAGTGGCATGGCATATGTCTGGGAGAATTTTAATGGACAGGAAAATGATCAGTGTGAACAAATAACAAGAAGTCAAGAAAATGAAATAAATGGAAAAAAGATGGTGCAAAAACATATGGGCAAAGCCACATCCTTCTCATGACTCCTAGTAAAGATAGTAGAAGTTTTGGTTTTGATATTTTAGGTCTGCCAAGAAACTCATAGTGTTTCAGCTAATCAGTTCACTGGTTTGCTTCAATTTGTGCTTTTCTTAATGGAGTCATCTTTGAAATCGATAGGAAGAGTTAATGCCTGCATATCAAATGGCAAGAAGAAAGCAGGTGCCATCCTACATGTAGAGCTGAGGCACAGCTGGGGTGCAATGTATGCCCACCCCAGCCACGCCTCATGTGGTTTTTATCATACCCTTCAAAATTGTGGACTGCACTGCAAGACAAGGCACAGGAAGAGAATTGCAAAGCCATTTTAAGCCTAGGGGAAATCCTAGGGCTGATGACTAGCTGTTTTTGTTTTTACTCACAAGTTGTTACTGTATGTCCCAACTTCTCCAACTGCACCATGCTTTGCCCCGCTGTATTTATGGTGCTTACACATTTCTGTGCCTTTTCCTTTTGTTTTGCCTGAGAACCCCATTGCTGTGACTCATGCCCCTTTCAGCTCCCCCTTCTCTGTGGCAGCTCTCCTTTGCTACCCCAGTTCTGATCCCACCTTTGTGCTTTTTGGCAGCACTCAGAAGCTTCTCAAAGCCAGAGTTCAAAGGAAATCCCAGAGAAGAAAGGCTAACCAGGGCTATGCATTTTCCAGCTTAAGCCCAGTTTTTAGCTCCTATCAGGATTTATTTTATAATGTCAACATGTTACAGCTACACAATCCTTTCCGTAGTCTCCTGAATAAACCATCTCAGAGGAGTTTAGAGGTAAAAGCCTACACCCAGTGTTTACAGGGAGTCCTGTAAGAGACTCGTTTGTGCTCTAAAAAATAGGAAAAAATGTTGTTAACTGCCATAACTAAATATCTAAAATGAAAGAGGAGACTAAGCATTTTACCTAGCTGGAAACTTTTACTGTACACAGCAGCAAAACACAGACTACAACACAAGGGAGGAGCCACTGTAATTGCCTTTTGCTGTGATCTCTAGATTTTTGATTGAAAGGATCATGTCTAGGGTTCTATGCTCGTTCTTTTCTCATAAGCTCTCAGTACTTAGAAGTCTTTTCTTCCACTCTTAATTTGCCTGGAGCAAGGCTTTTATCTAGACTTTTAGCCAAGAGGCACCTGCTGAAATATTCATTGGTAGAAATTGTGCCATGGGTGTTTTTCCCCATTTGTCCAGTTCTATGTCATTAAAATAAGGTTGAATGCAATGAAAATAGGATTTGACACAGAAGAATGGCATTCTCTCAAAAACTTTATATAATAGGCAATTAACCCTTTTCACTGCAAGAATTGAAATACTCAAGACTGCTGAATAGTATCCTCTCTCAATGGTCCTTTAGCACCACATTAAAACGGAATTGAATATTATAACTTCACAAGGCAGAAGAATCAAATTTTAATCTTCAATCTTTGATAAGGATGATTTAAAGATTTTGATATTTTATTTTTATACTGATCTCTACCTAAACATGATGGTCATTTGAGAAAATGCAAAATCCATGCATCTTTAAAATCTTATAATGTGTACCTAAAATCCATTCTTTCCTTCCTCCCATCTCATAATACTCAGTTGGTCATATGAAATGCTTCAAAAGACATTTTTTGTTTGGAATTTGGTCTAGGAATGAAAATAGAAGTATTCAAAAATTTCAAAGGATAAAAATTAAATTGAATCAAAGAGGATCCCAGATATATACAATTAAACCTGGAATAGTTTTGGCCTTATACAAAGCTGGCCTCAAAGCTCATCTGTTAGTCTTGCTTTGAGCATGGGTCAGGTGAACTCTGTGTGAACTCTGTAGGTCCCTTCTGATCAAAATCGTTCTGTGATTTATTTTATTATTGTAATGGAAGCAGATATTCAATGTGCAGAGAGGAGTAATTTTTTTAAAAAACAGAGTTTAAATTTAATCAGTTAGCAACAGCAGGAGGTAAAATAAAAGTCTCCAGTATGATATTATTTCACCCTGCATTTTAGGGGCTAATCCTAGGCCTGATCTGAGAGTCTTCCCAAGAATGTAAATCCAATTACATATAAGACATTTCCTTGTAGACATACTGGAAATTTCTTTGCATTTACTTGCATGGTTCCTGTCAGATTTTGTTATCTGATAACACAGACACATAATACTTTAACAATCTTTCTCTTCTCTAAAGATCTCAAAGAACATGAAGAGCAGTCAGAAATTAAACCATGTAAAGCTCTTTTAAAATAGGGAAATATTTTGGTTTTGCACATGTATCAGTATAAAAACAGACACAAAGAAATCAAGCCATTTTCTCAAGATTTTGTAACGAAAATAAAGGGCAATTACAATTGTGCATCTAAATGATATAACATAGGGCTTGCAGCCTGTGGGTAGCAAAGGCTAGAACAGTTTCATATGACTTCTCTCTGTCTTCTTGGCTTCACAACTCTGGACTGTTTAGAAAACTAGGTAAGTTAGCAAATCTACTACAATTCAATGAAAAGATATTTTTTTTCTCTCATAAGTTGTCATTTTTATAGGTTACAGTTTGTGAAAAGTTTTAGATATATATCCTTATTCAGCAAGCATTCTAACATATGCATTACAAAATATCTAAGTTCAAGATTTAAATAGTTTAAAGTTAAGCAAGAGAGTTTAATTTTAAAGCTAGACAATGAGATAGTTGTTGGCGTTTTGCTGATGGGAAGGAGTCCAGACCCATAAGACATCGTCTCTGGGTATCTGCAGTCTTCCCTAGACAATATCTGGAAGGATATATAAATAGATAAATAGATATATATGTGGAAGATGCTGCCTCAAGGTCTCCAAAGTGAGGTACATCCATGCTAGCCCAGTGAGAAATTTCCAGAGCACAAGTCCAGTCATTCAATGCTGGAGACTGAGTCCTGTATCAGTCCCTGAGGCTCCTTTTTGAATTTGACCACAAGATTTCTCAGAATAGAGCTGGTGACCTGAACCAGGAGCTCTAAGGTCCACACATGCAGACCTGATGGGAGCTCTGCAGTGTGTGCTCTGCACTGTCAGACACAGGCCCGGGCTGTGCTCTGTCCTGCCTTGTTCCAAAAGGAAGGAAGTGTAGGGAAAGATCCAAAAGCCATGATCCAAAAGCTTTGATTCTTTTTCAGTCGTTACCAAGCTAGGAATGATACATTTGGCATGAAGTGTCTAACCTTTTGGCCTGCCAATTACAGAGAAAAAAAATCCAACCACTTCAGTTGCTTCAGATATTTCCTAAGATGCATGAGAAGAGAACTTGGCACTCTAGGAGTAATGTGCTGGATTTACCCTTTTTGGCAAAGTGAAGCTGTATTCCCATCTTTGTGCAGTAAAAATTCTGAGAAAAGGCCTTGTCTGCAGGACCTCACATCCTATGAAAATGCTGTAGATATATCACCAAATTCTGCTCTCAGGTACCTTAGTGTATATCTGGAGATGCTTTACTGAAGTGAAGGGCTGTGATTCCAGCTTTACAGCAACATCACTGGCAGTAGATTTTGGCCTTTGGCTGCTTTTTTCAGACTTTTCTCAGTGCATAGTAGCATATGTGCTATTTCAAAAGAAAAAAAAGTCATAATGTTGCCATGATAGAAGTACAAGTGCAGCCGAGGGTGTTAGAGCACAGTGCTTGATTAGATCAAAATTGCCTAAGACAAGACTCACTGCTTCATTGACTTAACACAGCTGTAGGATCTGAAAGATTCTGATGGAAACAGCACCAGTGCTCTCCACAACCTACTTTAAAACCAGCCTCTTACACACCCCCACCCCAAAAAAAAAAAAAAAGCAAGGAATTAACTACTACTAGAAACTGCAGTAAATTAGAAGCAGAGTTTTAACGGATAAATGTAAAAATATTTTTCTAAAGCAAAGCAAATACCCTGATAACTACTTAACACCACTGAACAGCAGTCAGAAAATTACAATCTAATAAAAAGGCAGTTGGCATAATTGGTAAATGAACTTTCTCTGCCACTCCACTGTACTCCGTCCAACCTGATATGTTAGCAACAGAATAAGCTTCACTTAACCCTCGGACTGGATGGATTAGGAGTTAAATACAGCAATTCTGATTATGATAAATAAAAAGAAATGGAGAATAGCAATAAAGTACTTTGCATCCCATGAGTATGAAAACATTTAAAGTTTATGGATCTGGCACAGGAAAGAATGATCATGATTACAGCTGGATTGCATTTTAGTATTTAAATTGTGATCTTTGATTGAACACAGTCAGTTTTTCTAACTGGGAAAGCAAATGAATTCCAACTTTTTTTTTTGTGTTAATTCACTTATTAACCAATTCAGCAGTGACTTTTCCAAATATGTTCCCAATATTCAGCATGAATTTTCTGGTTTCAGTCAATTCTCCTGCCAGTGCATGTGGATATGCAGATATGGGATATGCAGACCTTCAGAATGAATTAATTTAAAACTCCAAGTGAATATTTGTGGAGGTGTTCTGCAATAACCTCCATTCATATTAGAGATGCAGATCTCTTTTGGACAGTTGCAGGAATCCCATGCATTGTACAGGTATGCTTGGGAGAAAAAAGAAATCTTTTCCTGCCCCTACACCTCAGTTTCTAAAATGTTCTCTTGAGAGTGCACAGTGTATACATATGAAGGTACATATCACACAACCTTTCTGACATTTTTACCCCCTTCTTTCCATCATATACTGAGAAATTCACCTGAAAAAAAAGCTACTTGTTAATGGTTTCTAATGTCCTCTACTTTCTCATCCAAACGATGGCAAACAACGAACAGCAGCAGGGAGAAAATTTACTTCAATAATGTTGTTTTTTACTCTTCCTGTTAAAGTAAACTCTAAAGAGCAATTAGATACACATTATTACTGCTAGTGTGGCTCTGGACAAAATAGTCACTACTGCACCCCAAATTTAAGCACATATCACAGTGACTCAAAACCCAACAAATAGTTTTGTTCTTTAAAACTGAAGACCAGAAGTGGCCTTTAGCAGACTATTTCCAATACTTTCATTTAGGTTGAAGAAGTTTCCACTAAATTGTTGTCACATCTCTTTGCAGACAGATCTTAAATATTGAGAAAACAATTGTTATAAAAAAATTGCATTAAATTGAATTTGATTTAATTGTTCAATGGCATTCAATGAGTTATTTTTCTGATATGGATCAAATCTTGCCTTCATAGTTCTCTCAGGTTTGGTATTTCCAAGAACTAGAGTGATTACCTGGGACAGATACAGTTTGTCCTCCCTGTTCACTGATATCTTTAAGGCAGACAGCATAGACATGTAGACAACATCTACACTTACCTCTGAAATTAGAAATAACTTATTATAGACATGGGAATTTCACATGAATTTGCAGAAGTACAACAGAAACATTATTTGCCATTTCTTTTACAGAAAGACATTGAGACAAAAAAAAACCCCAAAAAACAAACCCCAACAAACAAACAAACAAACAAACAAATAATCAACAACAAAAAAACTCTCTTGGAAAAAAAAAAATCAGGCTAGGAGGCTAATGTTAGTTAGTGCCCGGTTTCGAGTTTCCGTCAGAAACTGGGTATAAAATGATTACAGCAGCACACCTGAAAACTCTCTGAGATGGCAGAGTCTTTAGGTGATTACTTGGCATGCTTCAGTTCTTCCACAACTTACAGAGAGTGAGGACAGCTCTACTTTGTACTGGCAGTTATTTGTGGAAAACCTGGGCACAATTCTGTCTTGCCAAACAGTGTAAGGTCTTCCCTTTCACGAAATTAAGCTGGACTAAAAACCTATTCAACATTAAGATCGGGTTCATGGAGAAAAAAAGGTCTCATAGAGTTACTCTGCAGCCACCATTCTCTTTTTCAGGGCTGGGAAAACCTGTGTGCATGCTTTTGTTATACAGAAATGGCCACAGAAAATTACCAGTATTTCCCTAATTCCTTTTCCTAAAAGTCTCTGTGGAATTTGCTTTACTCATTTGAATTCATAGATAGTACTTCTCTAAAGTAGCAAAGATTTATCCAACTTTTTGTGTTTAAATATGGAGCTGAAAGCCCTAATCGCAATTTAATTTGACTAAATACTTACATACTTTATGGTCAATCATCCACATCTTTTACAAGGTTCCTTGGCTTTGGAATTACTAATCTCAAATGGGACTATATATGAGCCTTGTCTAACATGACATATATTGAAACAGACTGTGGAACGATCACTTAGAGATGAGAACCTTGCTACAGTTTTAGTGAACCAAAGCTAAGAGGCAAATTATTCAATTATAGTAAATTTACAGTAGCTTAATATTTGATAAAAGTGGTTCTTCTATCATCAGAGCATCATATTGAAAATCCTTGAGCAGCAAAATAGCTCTAGAAATGCCAAGGATGTTTTAGCCACTTACTAAGAAAATTCATCTGTCCTGATTTTTTACGAACACTTTGGCTCTTTGTACAATAATGGCTATGAAGACATTTTTGGTTAGTGTATTGATGGTCCAATTTACCTTGGATAGCAGTGCACCAGAGAGAGCAGTGTTCGTGGAAATAGTTATGGTAGAAGTTGTGGCCCCGTAATTTACCCAGGGGCTGTCAGTGATCTGGGTGGCACCTGTAGAAACATCTAATGCAAAGAATTCTGCTCTCCTCTTTCGGTATAACATTGAGAATTCTGTGGGAGGGGGGAGAACGTCAGTCCTGATTTTTTCCACAACATACACCTCAGATCACTGTAATTTGTCCCAGGCTGTTGTATGTCTTCCCTATAGATCTGACCAAGTGAGATAAGATGCTAATAGTGAAGTCAACCAAAACAAAGAGTTTTGTAGGACAGGCAGTTCAGGCTCATAACTTGAGAACACTCAAGCTTACAGGAAGACATCAAAAGTCCCTCTTTTAAAAATCAATGGTTTGTCAGTCTTCTTCTGAAGCCACTATTAAGCCCTAATTCAACAGCTGATTTAATGCTTGTATAAATACAAGAGTAACAGATTGCAGTGTCTTTCAGCTCACCAATTTGTTCTGTAATCAGCAATCCAGATGCTCACTTTCCAAAATGGAGGATGTCATCATGTACAGTCTCAGTGGTGATGCAGTTATAACACATATATCCCAGAAAACCTTGTATGAAGTAACTACAGCTGCTGGTGACAAAGTTGTGAACATCAATTCCTTTTAAGGATCGTCTCCCAAGTCACTTGCAGTTTTCGCTCCAGAAATTAAAGAAGTTCTATGAATGACCAGGAAAATATAACACTTTTGGCTCAGATGAAAATATTTATTTACCAGTACTAATTCCTGCTCACCCTCAGACCGTGTAGAATTGGATAAATGCATCAGGCCTTTTTTTCCCTCTCCCTTTCAATGAGTGTTGTAAGCAATAAAAGTTTAGCACAAGTTCTCAAAAACCAGTGTGCTCTGTGCAGTACTTTAAGTGAAAGGATAATGTATGAGTGAGTATAATAAAGATTGGTTTTTTTCATAATATGTGTGCCAAGCTGTTATTTGGGAAGTTATTTGTAGTTAGGAGTGTACTAAAGAGAGAGATCACTAAAAGGCAACTACAAAAATCCTAATTTTCATTGTTTTTTGTTCTACTCTGGATTCCTGAACTACTCTTGATTCATATCAGCAACCAATCAGCATCAGCAAATGACGCTATGCCTAGAGTGCTCAGTCATTTATCATAGAATTAACTCTCTGTTATCTTTACTTCTGTAGCATTTACAGTAAGTTGCATTGCAGTTCTCTTTGATTTAGCTGCTTATTTATTTTTAAGTCCGTATATAGCAGACTATACTTTTGCTATAGAGCAGAAGGTATGTATGATGTTATTGTTACTACCACTGTCACTTATTAAGATAAGCCTTTACCTTTCTACTTTTCCAATTGTAATGGGCAATTTAAGCCTGACTAAGCAAAAAGATGTTATCTGTAGAGTGGAGAAGATAGTTTTTCTTGCCTTTTAACCCAAGAATTGTTGATTTCTTTCAGCCATAACAGGGCTTGACACTTAGGGCAGCTCAAACCTGCTTTGCATACAGTGAATTCCTTCAACAGCAGCATGAATTGTGACAGGGACTAATTAGAATTTCCACCCCCTCTATTCAAGTCTTTTATTTTTGATGAGTACCAGAACCAGTACAGGAAGTTTAACTAAAGCCAGATAAAGAAATTGGTCCCCAATTTTGGAAGTTAAGGAAGGAGAAGATGTATATTGCAGCAGGCACTTCTGAGCACATGTGTTTGTGAGTGTGGTATGTATGTATTTGCACCTTTATTCCTTTGTGTTTGATACACAGCTGTTTACGACTGTGTAACATTCGAGAGCAATGCATGCAGTGACTTCCAGCTGCTCCTTCAAGGTATCCATCCAGACCCCAATGAAACCAGAGACAGTCTTCCTGGTTGCTTTATTTGATCTTAACTTCTAGTTTTATGTACATAGGGAGCAAGCTGGTATTTTTTCAATGTAGAAATAGGGTATGACAGTTAACCTCCACCCAGAGTTACCAACCCCTTTTGATCTTTCTCACATAATATGTAAGCCTTTCTGAAATCAGGTAAAATCCCATGGGTTGGCGATGCATATATCTGCTGGGGTAGGCTGCAATTAAATAGACTGCAGTGTGGACACATGAACATACCATTTACGTTTGTTATTATTATCCCCACTAAATATTTTATATTGCTGTAGCCTGTAAGAGCCTCACTCAAAAACATTGCCTGTTGTGTGCCACCCTACTTCCGAATAAGTCAAAGACTGTTCCAGTTTGTAGCATCACACAAAGGTGCAGTGGCATTCATCAGCTATATGGCTGAACTGAGAATAGTACCACCCTCGTATCCTTATCACTGGAAATGCTGCCTGAAATATTTATAAATTATGCTTCTTAACACAGCAGTCCAGGTGCCAGGTAAGAAAAACATAACTTTGCAATCTCTTGTAACAAACCACCCTGTCATGTACCATTGGCTCCTCTGACTGAGACCTGATATTGTCCTTAGTTATATCTATTGTGCATTTTCTCATGTTGCCTTGTGCTCATGATCTGGCTATAGCCATGTGTAGATTTTAGATTAAAACTCTCTGCAACTAGGTCCTCTTTGTACAACACCTAGCATGGGATGAGACCCTGATCCCTGATTAGGGGTCTTAGCACTAGTGCACTATGAGTGAGTGGCTAAAAATAGCAGAGCAAGGACATAAGGATAGTGTAGCTTAAAAAAAAAGAAGTAACTTAAACTAGTCTGCAAATAAATATTAACTAATTATGATAAATAGTTTTTAAAAAACTACTATAAAAGAGCCAGTACCTCTATTTATTACAGCTCTTATGCATGTGTTTAGCATTATGTATATGAAGAGCCCCAAGATTTCAAGGATACTAGTCATATATGTAAAAAATTGAGCTTCAAGTTAGTGAAATACAGCCTTAATGAGGACAGCTTGGATAGTCTAATATGCACAACGAATTAATCACCTGACAGACTAATTATGCTGTATTGAAATGTTGATCCCAACTGTAATCATACCAAACTTGTCAAGCTGTTCAGAGCTGAGGCAACTTGTAAGGTTGTCTGTGCAGTATACCTGCAGATATTCAGCCAGAGATCAGCCTGCCTCAGAGTTATCTAACTTCCATGAATCCTTGGTGTCCACTGACTTGAAAGGGAAGTTTTTCATGTAGCAGGCTCAAAAGGTGAAGTGTTCTTCCTTAGGAGCAAGGAGAGAGTTCCTGAGCTTGAAGTCCAAGGGAATCAAGTCAAATTGAGAGTGGGGAAAACTGCTGAAAGCAGTGGAGTGTGAAGAATTCCATCATCGGACAAACTTGTGAGAGACCCATCAAAAGAGACAGTTCCTTCATTATTAGTGTCATATCAATATATCAGGACAATGGCCACTCTCTATGGTATGCTTATCTGAGCAGGGTGCTTATTGTAAGAGAGATGTTAGAAAGATGGTTTGATGGTAAGGTCTCCAAAGCCTGTAAGTGTTGAAGGAGGTCACGTTAGGACTTCCAAAGCTATTCCCTTTACATTCCACTTTTGCATGCCTAATTTACTGCTGTGGTCAGCACATTATAACTATGAATGAGGGAGCCATTTCGTTCAGGTTATTCTGTGAAAAATCCAAGCATTCACTGCAAACCTGAAAAGCCAAACTTGTAACCTGAAGCTACATAAATAACTGCACTTAGAAAGAATATGAGATGTCTTTTACTGTCTCAATCTAGACTGTTTCCTTCATGGGGAATAACACTGGGGAGTTTTCAATATTTTTTTTCTCTTTCCTTGATGCTTTTTGATGTCGGTTTTTAGGCAATATAAGGACTGTGGAAGGCAGACCTTCTGCTTTTAGCAAGCAGTATCACAAATACAGCTTTGGTTTCTACCTGACTTTTTCTTTAATTACAGAAAATTAAATAAAAGAACTTCTCCCACTCTAAGTGTATTTGGGAAATGTTCAGACACTATCTTAAAAGTGCAGAACTTTAGTGCCTTTAGGATATAACAATGCTTTATTTGGATTCAAGTGATTAAAGAGCTAATTTTCTTAGTGGGAGGTTAGTACATTTATACAGAGAAACTGCATTACAGGAATATGGATACATTTGAGTTCCACGGGGGCCCAGGGAATTTCAAATTCCCATCTCTCTGCTTGTTGCAGCAAAGACCATAAAAAAGAAGAAAAAACCTTCAGTGTTTTGCATCTTGTGAGTCTGGTGTCTTCTGTATAGCTGGAGACAGTTACATTCATTTTTCCCCTGGGGACTAACTTTTTCTGAAGTAGTCTGTTTGGTCTTTTTAATTGTGAAGTCATAGAGTTAATTTCCTCTGCATTGATTTTTAAATGATGCTGTAAATGTGAGGTTCAGATTCTGTTTCTGTCTAACTGATTTGGTTGCTTAGTACTTTCAAAGAAGTTTGATTTCATCCAAGTTAAAAATTTGAATACAGGAAAGTAAAGATCAGAGCATAAAATCTGGGCAATACTACGTAGTTTTTATAGTGCCATAGAATTTTTTCTAATAAAAGAAAGGGCTTTGTAACTGTGATATTTTCCGTTCTACGTACGGAGCAGAATTGCAGCAAGTATTTGGAAGAATTATTTCTCTTATTTTTTTATGCTGTACCTATTTGCTGAATTAAGTTTGATGATGCTGTTCATTGTCCTGATAAATAAGCTGTCCGATTGCTTTTCCACAGTATTATCTGGAATGAGAGTGCTGAGTTCTACATGATGAAGCTTATGGTCACCAGTTGAAAGCCAGGAAAGCATTTCACCCAAGGGGAGTGGAAATAACCAACAGTGAATTTGGCCTGGATCCAGGAATTAGCACATTTAGGCTTGCAGCAATGTCATCTTCAGTGATTATGAGTCGTTGGCTTGGATTCACCCAAATGAAGACATCTCCAACAGAGCTGCTGGTTCATGTTGTATTGCCCCTATACTGAGTTCAGGTGAAATGAGTGAAAGCTGTGAAAATCTTTAAGCACATGTGGCTTATACATTTTCTACAACCAAACCCAGTACTGCTTTTAATGTGTAGATAGACACAATCACCATCCAAGCTGAAGTGAATCATCTCCTGTAGGACGCTGGAAAGGCTCACGCTGCTTCTTTGACAGTGGAGGCACAGTTGCACACTGCACAGTCCTTCAAGTCGTTGGCTGGTGATTTCTGCAGGTTATCCATAGCAGTGGAACTGCATTTTGGAGAGGGATTTATTCCACTGCGATGCAGATGGATGACTGCACCTGACACCAAAAAATTAACTGGAAGGAGATTTCCTCAACAATGGCTTGTTTTTACTTATCCACCTCCCACTGAAAACCAATTATTTTCCTGATAATATTTCCATTCATTCATGTTTAGGTCTTTTTGCTTTTCTCAAAACACTGGCACTGGAAGTGACTTATGACAAGTAGGTATTACAATGCATTTCTCAAGTAATAAAAAACCTGGTCTTTAATTTTCCATCTAACTGAGTGCTGGGCAAGTAAACCTTGGCTAATTACTGACTAGGGTTTAAAGAGCTAGCCAATGGTGGGTACAATATCCAGGCAAATCAATTGTTTTGAGCCCAGTCTGAGCTCTACTCTGATTTCATAAGGATCGTTGTATGAAATAAATTCCATTACCTGGGGAAGAGACTAGGAAATACTGTAGATGTTTTATATTGTTGCTTGAAAGCTGAGGAGATTAATGCTAGATCCTTTATTTTAGTGACACAGCACAGTAATCTGGGTTCAGACAGTTGGTTTATTGAAAGGAAACTCTTTTTTTGTCTGCATTCCAGGATTTAAAAGAAAAAATAGAAGCTGGGATTAGAGCCAGACTGAGGAGAAATGATGCAGTCTGTCAGCAAGCCCTCAGGTAACAATATCATAATTTATAAATTCTACCAACAATAGGATAGTAATTAAAGATGTAAGTTTCCCTTTTCCTGTCTCTATTTTCAGCAAAACAGATTTCAGAATGCTAAACTGTTTGTGTGTGTCCCAAAGCAAGGATTTAAACCAAACCCAAAATAATTCAAGGAATCAAACCATACACAAGGGCTCCATTTTTGCTTTTGTTACGACTTGCTCTTCTTACTACTTATGCTGTGGAAGGCTAGTGGCACTCTGGACTTTCTGACTTGTATCAGTGTATGATCCAGAATAATTTTCTTACAAAGGCACGTTGGAGCATTTTGTGGTTTGTTTTGATTTAAAATAAGAAGGAGCACATTGGCCTGAATATTGTTGTGTTCCGTGGAGCTTGTGAATTTGCCCTAATGAGTTCCTTCCCTGCTGTATCTAGTGTTTGGCCCATTAATTCACATCTCTTGGGCTAAATGAGTGAAGAATGGGGCTACACATGGGGAACAGAAATAGTTGGCTGGTATAATATGACCTGCTTCCCCCAATTACAGCAACCCCAATAATCTCATACTCTTAACTGTGTAGGATCATGTTGATCAATACAGTAAGTTCACTGTTGGCAAATGCTGGTGTTTCAGTGACTAACAAGAACTACATCATTTTTGTTGGGACTAATTAGAGTATTTTCAATGCCTATCTAATTTCTGCTTATTTCATTTGTAACAGCCTAGAGTCATGGATGTTATTTTATGTAATGCTTCTACAGCGCACAGGAAAATGGGGCTCTATTTGTTATTGGGAATGCACGGCGGTAGAGTAATAGCAAAGCCAATAATATTAATAGTAATAAATTAATGATATAAGTTAATACTGTGAATCTTGTCAGCACTCATGAGTTAAGCAGTGCTGGACTAGTCCCATAGTTAAATGGCAGGCTGTCAGGGAACATTTCTGTTTAACAGATGGTACTGTGCATGTGCCCAAGCATGGTGTCAGGATATTGTGTTGTATCAGGTTCCACCAGATATAAAATTAAGGTCTTGACCACTTACAGCCATAAACAATAAATGCCATATAAAATAAATATACTAAACACAAGGCTTGACTGCAGTGCCAGCTAGAATCTGCAAAAAGACTTCTGACTGTTGGTTACTTAACCTGATCAATGTTGGCCAAATCAATCTTTGACACTCTTTCTGCTAGGTCTCCTTCTGCAGTGTCCCTGGATAAGGTTCCTTTTCACCTAGCACATTACATCATTTCACAATGTTTTCCTGTAGTGCCTCTAACCAAATCCTGCATGTCACCAGGTTTTTCTAAAAGTGAATGGTGGTGTCTCCCTGCCTACAGATCTGACAGTTAAGTTAAACAGAACAATGTTCTTATGGCCTCCATACCTAGGTACTGGCCTTCTAGCTTTCCTTGGGGAAATACTGAATTGTCGCTATCAAGGTATTTGAAATGGATTTGTGACTTGAAAACGTGTATTTTTCCAGGAGGGAAGTGACATATTTGATTTTTACTTTCCCATTTTCAATTGTCACCTATAACTGTCAATAGCAATTTCAATGACTTCATTTGCTTTATTCCTCTTCTCTTTTACTGAGTGTCTCATGAAGAAAGAATAAGTGAGAGTAGAAAGTTGGACAGTCTTTCCTGACATATCTCCTTTCAGAAAATTCTTCTTGTCTTTATCTTTCACAACAAAACCAGAAAATCTGATTTTAAGGTCAGTTTGCTTTTCTTCTTTAGGCTTTGTAAAGCAAGGGAAAGAATTCTGATCTACCCAAATTTATATCCTGATCAGCCTGAACTGAACCTAAGCAGATGAGGGCTGTTTGGATTTACTATGCCCTTTCTTTGGTGGATGTCTCCACTTGATGATCTGAAGTGGGACTGATTAGTCCCCAGCTTAGGAACAACTGGGAGTATGCATTGGTGCACACAACCACTAGGATTGCCTCTGTCCAGCACATCCTGCAAAAGTTTTGTGCAGTGCAAATCACTCACGCAAAAACCGGGTAAGTATCAAAATTCTTCTAGTATTTCCTTATGCAGGTGATTGTCTTTTCTTCTTTCATAGTCTCCAGGCAGTGTCCTTCAGGACTCACGTATATGTCTTTTCCTGAGTTAAAGACGAAAATACTAATGATTTTAGTGGACAATCCTTGCAGTAGTTACTGCATTGATGGTAAAAACTGATATTCTCCTAAACCCACTTGTTTTGCTAATCTCACTTAGCCCAGAAGCTTAACCTGCATATAATTCAAAATATTTAAATTTAGGAAAAAAGAGGAATGAGTAGGAATGTGTGTTGCTTAATGAAGCAAAATCCTAAACAAATAGTGTCACAGGTTGTAATTATTTAAAGCTCAGAAAGATTTGTGGGAAGGCAATGAAATAAAAAATAATAGGTGAATTCATGAGGGCTGCCATCACCATGAATACCACCATGACCTCATCGACCTTCTTCCCAAACAGTGCTACTTACTCATTTCGGGATTCAGTTCACAGTCGCTCTCCTGGCCTTTAATGGAAGTGAATGGCTTTGGGGTATAAGCAGGGCATGATTATAATACCATAATGAACTACCTCCTGCATGTGTATCCCTTACCTTGTACTAGAGGGAATTAGAATGACCTCAGCTGTATGTCATAGGCTGTTAGCAGTGAGCCCAGGCACGTGAGGATGAGCTTAGTCTTAACATGGGAATATGTGGTGAACTGGGGGCTGGATCCATAAAGGACCTAGGTCATGCAACATGCAATTTTTAGGTGCCTAACAGCTTAGTGAAATTCGCAGTCCCCAGTGTCACAGGCAACACATGAAATGCAAGGAGTATAGAACCTGGGGATGAGCCCTTTAAAACCAGGAAGCTTTAGGCATCTCACAAAGTGCATATCAGACAAGAAGAGGCTGGTTTCTTCTCTCAGGGACCAGGGATCTCTTGGGATTCCTAATCACAAGGGAGCTGGGCACCTAGTCCTGGGTCAGGCTTTCCTTGTGAGGTGTTGTGCATAGAAACAAATACACCTTCAATCTAAGTCTCTGTCAGGGAGCAGTTTTGAAATCTTTATCTTTTTTTTTTGATCTGGAGCAGACTGAGTGTTTTCAGTTTTGTTGGGTTGTTTAGTTGTTTTTGTTTTTTTTTTTTTTTTTTATTTCAGTCTTTTTTATTTTCCTCATCCAAGAACATTGTCCAAATCACTTGGTTATCTTACATGCTGGATGAAGTGTTCAATTGCTCCTAGCAAAAAAGTTAAACACTGTATATATAATTAAAGACTCAGATTTTGGCAGCAGATGAGTGAGATGTTAAGGATCATTGCAATGCTTAAAAATTTGATTGATTTGTCCCAAATCCCTCTGAAGACCTACCCCTAAAAATGCACAACATTTGGAGCCTGTATCTAGCAATATTTACATTTTGTAATGGGTGTAAGAGTGAAGTTCTCTGAGTTGCGCAGCATAGCAATGAAGTCTTAGATGACCACTGTATTTGGCATACTTACTTAATTAGCAAAATCTCACTCTTGTTATAATACCGTAGATGACAGTCATTAAAATTATATCTGGGTAAACCGAGGCACAGGAAAATTCTGAATTGCACAAAATCACATGAAAATCTCAGAAAACAAGGTCTACAAATGAGTCCCTTTTTGTTTGCATCTCTCTGTTTTTCATTGATATTAACTCACCTTCTTTGTTATGTGCATGTCTGCAGGAAGGAAAAATATCTGAGACAATGGTTATTGAATGTCACATAAATTTGTAAGAGATTCTCTCTCCAAAGGTCAGACACTCATGGAAACAAAATCAAATAATTTAGTATTTTAAATGGATGTTAGTTAGCTCATGAAAACAGGGCTGTTTGCAAGATACCCAGTCCTGTCTAGTTTCTTGCTCTCAGGCACACACCCATCGCTGGAAATGTGTTCTCTCATGTTAGGAGCTCTGGTCTAACCATTCCAATATATAAGGTTATGAAAGGATTTGCTTAAGGCATTTTTATTTTTATCCAGGCAAGCAGTCAGGAGAAGAAGAAGGAGGCAGTAAGGGGGAACAAAATAATCTTGGATTTAACATGGATGAGAAATGTGAAAATGTGTAACTCTCAAATGCTTGTGCTTTGGGAGACAGCACTACTTCAGCTTAAGAATGAATGAAAGAGACAAGTGATGTGCAGTTTCTTGTTCAGAATGAAGTAGTACAAGAAGAAAGGTTTGGACAAGGGATTTGACAAATAAGGTTGAGAATAATCTAATGACAATGGACTGGGCAGCCTATAAAGCAAATTGGCAGGTTCCCATCTTCTCTAATAAGGGGAAAAAACAGAGTGAAGATAAGATGAAACAACTGTATCTGTTGAAGGAAGGTTTCTGCCCAAAACATTAGGCCAACAAAATTTGAATCTGAATCTCACAAAGTCAATGCAAAGGACAATAACACAAAGTCAATGCATTTTTCCAGCTTTCATTTCAGCTTTCTGGTCAGGCAGTGTGATCTGTTAAAACCTTTATTTTCAGTCAGTGTTAAGTGAATGTGCAGCTAGAGATGCACCAAAACGATGATATTAAAGTAAAAAAATATCCCTTGAGAGCACGTCTCTGTACCTCCTCATCCCTCCAGCATAGTTAGAACTTCTTCTGGCCAACAAAGCCAATCTATAGCTATTATAACTCTTTGTCTCTTTTCATATCTCCTAATAGAAGCACTGTTGTAGCTGCTGGCTAGGAAATTAACCAAGTGAACTCTCTCTGTCTGTCTCTCTCTCTTCTCATCAGATTACTGGAAAAATTTAACAGTCTCTCCCTCTCTCCCTTTTTTCTTTTCAGGCTGGTAGCACACTGGAGGGGCTTAGACTGAAACAGTTTAACTCTCATATATCTCATTCTTCACTATAGTTGGTGGACACATCCTTATTCTCAGCCTTTGGGGGGAATGACGGGTAGACTGTGTAGTTATATCCAGATGGGGATTCAGGAATCTGATTCATTAGGAGAAAAGCAAAATGTAAAGCAGCAAAACTGAGAGGAAGCCAGGAGACAAAGCAGTGGTCCGTGGGCATTTTTCTGAGGAGCGTTTGGAGGAGGTTGAGCTATGGTGTTCCCATTCAGGTTTATGGGAAAGTGCATAAACATTCTAGTTAGAATGGATGCAGCTGAGGATCCAGAATCCTGTGTACTTAGTTCTTGCAGAACTTGAACTAGCATCTCTTTGTGTTTTGGATCACTGTCCATTTTGTTGGGATCCGAAAAAGTATCACAGAATCATAGAATGGCTTGGGTTTGAAGGGACCTTAAAGATCATCTAGTTCCAACATCTCTGCCATAGGCAGGGACACCTTTCACTAGGTTAAGCTGCTCAAAGCCCCATCCACCCTGACCTTGAACACTCCCAGGGATGGAGCATCCACATCTTCTCTGGGCAACCTGTTCCAGTGCTTCACCACCTTCACAGTAAAGAATTTCTTCCTTGCATCTGGTTTAAACGTACTCTCTTTCAGTTTGAAGCCATTCTCCCTTGTCCTGTCACTATCTGTTCTTGTAAATAGTCTCTCTACATGATTCTTGTAGGCTCCCTTCAGGTGCTGGAAGGCCATAATTTGGTCATCCCGAAGACTTTTCTTGTCCAGCCTGATCAGTTCCAGTTCTCTCAGCCTTTCCTTGTAGAAGTGATCCGTCCCTCTAATCATCTTGGTGTCTCTTCTCTGGACTTGCTCCAACAGATCTATGTCCTTCCTGTGTCGGGGACCGAGGTGGGGTCTCACGAGATCAGAGTAGTGGGGCAGAATCCCCTCCCTTGCCCTGCTAGCCCCACAGCTTTGGATGCCGCCCAGTATACAATTGGCTTTCTGGGCTCCAAGCACATTTTGCCATCTCGTGTCCAGCCTCTCATCTACCAGCACCCAAGTCCTTTTCAGCAGGCCTGCTCTCAATCTGTTTGTCTCACAGCCTGTGTTGATAGTGGGGGTTGCCCTGACCCAGGTGCAGAACCTCAAACTTGGTCTTGTTAAAACTCATGAGATTGCCATGGGCTCACTGCTGGAGCTTTTCCAGGTCCCCATGGACAGATGGCATCCTGTCCTTCGGGAATGCCAACCACACTACTCTGTTTGGTGTCATCTGCAAATCTTGCTAAGGCTGCACTTGATCCCTTTGTCTATGTCATTAATAAAGGTATTAAATAACACTGGTCCCAGTACAGACCCCTGAGGGACACCACTTGTCACTAGGGTCCATTGGGACTCTGAGCCATTGGCCACAACCCTCTGGATGTCACTGTCCAAACATTTTCTTATCCATCTAACAGCCCTCTCATCAAATCCATCTATCTCCAGTTTAGAGAGAAGGATGCTGTGGGGAACCATGTCAGAGGCTTTACAGAAGTCCAGATAAATGACATCTGTGACACTTTCCTTGTCCACTAATGCAGTCACTCCATCACAGAAAGCCACAGGCTGATCTGGCAGGACTTGTCCTTGGTGAAGCTGTGCTGGCTGTTCCAAATCACCTCCTTGTCCCCCCTGTGTCATAACAGAGCTTCTAGAAAGATCTGTTCCATGACCTTCCCAGGCACAGAGGTGAGGCTGACAGGTCAGTAGTTTCCAGGGCCCCACTTTCTAACCTTTTTCAAGATAGGTACAATGGGTACAAAGTCCAGTTACCTTGGACTTCACCTGACTGCCATGACTTTTCAAATATTGTGGAGAGTGTCTTGGCAACTGCATCAGCCATTCCCTCAGAACTTTGGGGTGCATCTTATTGGCTCCTGCAGACTTATATACGTTAAGGGTCCTTGGGTGGTCATGAGTCACTTACAGTGGGAAGCACTTTGCTCCCCAGTCCCCATCCTGCTGTCCATCCACTTGAGAGCTGTGGAAAAAGAGATTGCCATTGACGACAGGCAAGAAAGTTGTTTATATACCTCAGCCTTCTCCTCATCCATTGTTACCAGTTTTCCAACATTATTTATTGGGGGAGGTACACCATCTTGACCTTCATTTTCTGGTTAACATACATGTAGAAGCCCTTCTTGTTCTTTGTTGGGGGGGGTTGTGGTTTTTTTTCTTTTTTTTTTTTTTCTTACTATGTAGGGAGCATCCTTTATCTTATTTTGAGACCAACTATGAACCAAAAAATACAAACTGCTTCACTTGTGAAGATATTCAGTGGAAATATTTCTGTCATTCCCTGTGGAAAAGACGCTTGGTGGAAGTATGAGGCTCCAGAGCTATTTTTCTGTCTCTTCTTAAAAAGCTTACCTACCCAAAAATTTTGGTTGGAAAGAAGAGTTATACGGGTTCAGGAAGTAGGTTGATTTTGTAGGGATTGACTTAGCAAGATAAAAGCTTCTTTTGGGCAATGAGAGGGTCATATAGCAGCAAAGAGCATAATTGTTTAATAACAGGAAGAAAATTTGAAAAGTTCTGTAGACTTCAGAAATTAAGCCAAGAATTAGATTCATGTCTTTGATGAGCACTCCTCTAAAATAATTTATTTTTAAATTTGTCATCTTAGTATCAAAAATGCATATATTTACATTTATTATTTACTTTCAACACATACTGACAATTCATACCCTTAGATGTGTACATACTAGATCACAGAGGGGAGACCTGTACTCCAGACCATGTGAGAAGGGGAAGTGCAATAAACTGCATTTCTGTGAAATTGCTGGTCTTATTCTACAGTTGCTGCATGCATCTGGGCAAATTAGCTCTCAAGCAATTAAATAAACAAACATCCTGTTCCACCTGACAGGTCTGCAGACCTGTTTCATCTGGTCCACTAATTTTCAGTGGTTTCACACTGGCTGGAGTGAGGAAAATTAGCTGTCCCGGCAGTTCCTGAAAATCAGCAGCTGACAAACACTTGCTGGGACATCCATGTCCCAGGAATATATCCACCCACTCATCTTAAATGGGAGGATTTCCCCTGGTTGTGACTGGCCAAAGGCTCCCGTAGCCTCTAGGGAGGCCCCCAAACAGTTTCTGGCCCAAAACATTAAGGAAAAACATGGGAACAGGCAGCTTATGAAGAACTCTTTCATTCCTTACTGAAGGAGAACTTGATGGACAATTTTTGTGAAACTGCAATTTTATTTGAAATGCTCACATATTGCCCTCAAAATATTTATGCCCAAATTGCAGTGTTTTGGTTTGTTTTTTTTTTTTTTTAATTTCCACTATATTAAAGGCAAAGTTCCCCTCAGGCCTTTTTGGCCTGAGGAATGTTGTATGGTGCAGTGACAAAAGAATAGTTGAAAATAAGCAAGTTGAAGTGTTGAAAGGCATGAAGAAGTCTGGCATTATTCTTCACTCATTCCTTTCACTGCCATGATATCTGAGGTTGGACAAGGCAGGCCCAATTCACTCAACTAAAAGGCGGGACTGATAATAGTACTGTAAGTGAGTTGTTGAGAGAATTATTTAATTAATGTTATCAAAAGACTTCAAAATCCTTAACTAGATAATATTCTAGAAGTATCACATTTCCTTCAATAAAGATTGCTTGCCAGCTGGGAGTATCCATTCACCATGCAGCATTTACCGTGTTGAACAACGTAAAAGGTATACAACAAGGAGAAAGAAGAAAAATCTTTTTGCAGAACATACTTGATTTTTTAAAAAGTTCTTTAGGCTTTTGACTGTGGAGATCTACTGCACAGACTGAGGAATGATTACAACGATTACAATGCCTTAAAGCAAGGGGTAAGCTCAGCTTTTAGGGTCTTAAATAACACTGAAAACACTACTTGTTCCTTCTTTGCTCTAGAACCAGCACTCTAAAATATCTCTCTAACATAAAACAATTTTCCTTTAGTCCTTTTATCCCATTACAAATTACAGTGGAACTCAATAATGAGTAGATAGAGCTGAATTTTTCAGTTACAAAAGGAAGCAGATGAGGTGATAATTGCTCTTGCTCTCTGTTTTGAAGGATCTCTCACTCATTATCATGGCCTGAAAGAGTCACAATGAAGTGAGAATATAGGTACAGGTTCGAGAGTGCTCTAAAATTCAGGCCAGAGAGTTTTGTGTCCAAAGATAAAAGACCACTTATGAAAATCAACTTTATTATTGTCTTTGTTTTAACTGGTGTTAGGAAGAGAGCAGGGATGTGAGGTATGGTGACTTAATGGCTTTGGTCTCTGCTGTTACCTTCAGCCCTAGATTTTATCTAGCTGGTTTGACCCATCCTTATCCTTAAGTCTCTGTCATTTTCTTGATTACTGTCTTGGGGCTAATCTCCCTTTTCTGGTCTTTCTGTTCTGCCTTGTTTTTCCACTCTCAAGGTCATTGGTGAAATCCCTCTTTCCATGGTTTTAAGAGGGCAGAAACATCCTCCCAGTCATTCCCAAGAACCTGGCAGCTGGTATTGGTACTTCAGACACAAACATGTAACTGCCATACGAAATAACTTCCTAAGGGCCAAATTCTGCTTGCATTAGTAATGCAAACAGTGCCATTAACTTCACTCTGAATTGATGCTGTTAATTAACATGGTGTTATTTTTCTCTTATTTGTGGTTCTTTTCAAAAGTCATCAAAAATCAGAACAAAAAACCAATGTAATAGCATCCTACAAATTACTTTAATTATGGAGTAAAATTAAAAGGTATCTAAAAATACATTAAACATTTTCCTCATGTTATTCCAGGTTTGCAATGCTGTGGTTGCCAGAGCATAGTTACACTATTGCAATGCAAGGACGAGGGTTCATGAGACTCTCAAATTCTTAAGTTTTTTTCCATACTATATAAGATCTAAAACCCAAAAACAACAACAAAACAACACCTCCCAAACCCCAAACCGTAAAGAGATATTTAACTGAATTTTTTACGGGCTGACAATGTGAAATAATGGTTTTTACAATGTGTTAACATTTTTTTTTCCTGCCTAGCTTAAAATCTGACAAGGATTAGAACCTTGCTTCTTTGGGATGAATGATGTATGCTTTCTCCTGCCACAAGAATCTGGTAATACTGTACACCTACCTATCCATAAAAATTCACTTTAATTTTCAAGGGTCTCAAAGATATTTGAAAAACCTAATGAACATTGGACTATGTGATCAAATAATTGATTCTATTCATATGTAACACAGAAAGAATTGAAATGTTCATTCAGAAGTTTAGTGAGTTGCCTAAATTCCTGTAATAGAAAAAGAGCAAAAGACAGCTCACTTAATAAGGTGCATCCATTGGCTACTCTACCTCCTCTTAGTGATGTCTGCTGTAATTGGAACACATCAATCTTTTGGTGATCTCCAGCTAAAAGAAAACCAAACAAATCAACAAAAAACTGCCAAAACAAACAAAATACCCAAACACTTCAAACAGGTAAAGATGACATCCATCTATCAGTCAGGAACACCTAAGTGGTGTTAGCATCTGATGTCAAGTGCATATCTATGTTTGTGTGTTACAGTGTTGTACTCCAGCCACAAATGAAAGTCACAAATTAGATATGAGAGAACAGAATAATGAATCAAGCTTTTTTTTTTTGCCTACAGATGATCAAGAAAAGCTAACTCCATTGAGAGGAAAACATCTAGTATTGTTCTTAAAATGACACTCGGAAACAAATATCACAACTCCAGTAAGCCTGAGAATTAAAGTCAATAGCAGCATAAATAACAAAGGCCACCAAAAGACAAAAGTTAGGCAGAGAAGAAAAGCCCTAAAACAAGATAATGTTTTTATTCCTCTCTTCCAAACTATATAAAAATCTACCAAATTAGGAGGTCTAATAAGATCAAGCATTCCCTTCCAGTTACATACATAAATATTTTCAGTATTTCATAATATTCCCCTTTGATTCTATATGAAAATGAATTTGCTTCATGCTTCCTAAAACTATCATTGATATTGGTTTAATTAGAAGCTTCTGCAAATACACCAGAATCATGAACTCTGAAGAGAGAGCTGAGGAAATCAAATGCAGAAACAGAAAAGCTTTGCTGGGACTCTCTTGACTTCTGAAGAGTCCACTGCTCTAGGCAAGATAGGTGGTAAAACAACAGAATCAGATTCATTGACCAACTTCCATAGTGCTGAGCTCCAAGCAGATTTTCAGATAAATCTCAGGAGCAGAGCTGCAGGAGCACTGTGCTTTCTGTTTCTATATTTAATAAAACCTGTAGTTCAGGTCCATCTCTGTGACAGGTTATTCAAGAAGATGGTATGTTTTATATGTATAGTATGCTGAATGGTGTGTATCAGCTCCTGATAGAAGGCCCTACTTGTGGTCTTTCACATTTGAGGATTTTGGGATGACTGCTGCAGAGCAGAAAATATTGCAATTGCAGGGAGAATACCTGTCTCCCTGGCCTAAAACTTCCTCTCTTAAGACTTGGATCCTGATCTGGGCCACAGCATAAAATAGCAGACGACCAAGACAGGCTGTGGGGCTAAGTGCGCTGCCTTAGTGCACTTTAAAAGCCTTTCCACTCATGACAAACTCACAGACGCCAATGCTGCAGAACAATGGATACATGCTTATTTTTTGCCATTCCATTTTTACTCCTAATTCTATTTGTATGTAAGACTTCAAATAAAGACTTGAAAAATTTTACCTGAAAGAGGAAAGAGCAAAAAACTGTGAGAAAAAGAAATCAGATTTCCACTGGAGACTGTTTAACAACCTGAACTAGAGCTGTCAGCACCATGAACCTACTGCTATACGATCATGCAGCTCTCTTGTCACATCCCAGAGTATTTGCATGCTCTGCTCTCTGCCACATCTGAAATACTTATTCTTGATCTGGTTTTATTTCAATTCTGTTCCATAAGAACCACATTTTCTTTTAGCAAAGCAGAAGATATTTGTTAGAACAGTTTATAATTCTTTATTTAAAATGGCAAGATATTCAATTCCTTCTTGGATATTAAACATTATCCTCATGGTTACAGATGAGAGAGGCACATGTCTCAAATTCAAGATTAATCCTTTCCTCAGGTGATATATATAAAGGGAAATTTCCAAGGTTAAGTGTACATCCTATGCAGTTTTAGCTGATTACAGTTTTATGAATGCAATTTTAAGAGGTGCTTAATTCCCACTGAAACCATCAAAAATTTCCATCTACTGTGCACACCTCACTGTTACAGAGACTGTTTTTCAAATGGACCTTTATTTTCAGCAAAAAAAGAAGCTGCAGTTCTCCCATAGCAAATCTATGGGAACACTCCAGCTTTATAAATTTCGTGCCTTCTTTACCTCATGAACCCAGGTAAATGGAGAGGACTGTTCAATAAATAAGCAAGCAGAGATTAGAGCACCATTGTTAGAAAGCAACAATGAGAAACTTGGCTGATGGTGCTGGTTCACTAAAATTATACTCACCACAACAGACAAAACATGTAACTATTTTCAGTCTCTACCCTCTCAGCTCCATTTCCCCTGACAGGTAGGCCAGGCAGCAGTCTATTTTAGGCATTACAAAATCATTTCCAAGGTGGGAGGGACTTGTGGAAAATTGCACCTTATTCAGAGGGGACAGACAGTCTGGCAGCATCCTCTCAATTCTAGAGGGGGTAGGTGTCTAACTCCTCAAAAAAGAATATATTTGGGCAGGTTAGGATTTTGTCTACCCCCATATGCTCAATAAAACCAGCCAGAGGAAGTGCTGAGGGAATTTCAAGCTACATCTTTATCATGGGTTAGTAAAGTGCCGAAGGCAAGTGTAATCAACCTCATGATTCAAAAGAGAAATGACTCAGATGAAACAGACTGTAAAGGGGATTTTTTTTTTGAGGACTCCCACACAGGACCCTATGGTTCTCCCATACTCCACCATGAAGTGAATAGTGCTCCCAACAGCTAGAATCTCTCCCACAAAAAAATGTGTGTTATTTCCTGTTTTCTTCAAGCCCCAATTCTGTGAGGGCTTATATGAAGTTGCAACCTGTTTCTAGCTGGAATGGAAGCACAGATGATTATTTTGGGTAAGACTGCATATAGCAGAAACTCTCATGGTGCTGTCTCCCCCACAAGTAATTTTCTTTTTTCCATTCAAGCATCCTTTCCTTCTTGCTCCAATATTTCCTCCAGCCCTTCTATTTCCCAGGATGACATCTGTCCTGGGATCTGTATATAAAGTTCCTGAACTGTACGTAAAGTCATGACATTATAATGTAGGAACTTTTGACATTCACAGAACTCATTTACATTTATAAGCATCATCCAGAGAATCCCACAAAGCCCAGTGAGCTGCCTTGGAGAAGTAAGTGTTTATCAGTCTGGCCTGTTTTACAGGTGAGGAAACTGGGACAGAAGTTTTCCCAAACCTGATGGAAAGCTTTGTCTAAGGCCAGCTAGTGAGCCAGAGACAGAAAGAAGAGGATAACCCAGGAGTTACTGACTCCAGCCATGTTATCATGCACCAGTCAACTCTGTTTCAAAACAGATAAGCATTTTGGTTATAGAATTTAAATGTCTCAAAATCTGATAACAATTTCAACAGCTCTGTTCTCTAGTGCTTTCAAGAGGGAGAGATTTCTGATGTTTTCCATCCTTCACTAAGTGAAAATATCTCAGGACTCCCATTTACCTGTACAGTGACTTTTTTTCCCTCCTTTCCAGCAGGTGGAAGTGGTAACAGAGCCAAGAAAGAGCTATTCCTTGTTGAAGTAATTGAGGGCAGCAGGTACAAGAACCCAGGAGTGTTCAAATGCTAACAAGAATGTATCAGGAATACATACAACATACAGCAATTCACAGAAATGCAAGGTTGTCAGGTTCTTGTGAGTATTGTAATATATTATGAGTAACTTAATGACCTAAATTAAACAATTCTTTCTCTGCATTTATTAGTTCTGATGTATCATCTCTTTCCAGAATCCAAGAATACACTATCTTGCAATTGAAATTTGTGAATGATATGTGCCACAGGCAGTGGGTGACCAGAATTTCAGTTCCTATGTACCTTTTTTCAGTAATGATGTATTGAAGAGACAGTACACAGAAACAGTGTAGGAGGTCTAGTTTCTCCTGTAGCTTTGAGGTCACTCAGTAGCAAAGTCAGCAGTATCAGAATCGAATGTTTCTCAGGTTATTCAGGACTTGAATGTCGAGGAGTTCGGCTGGAATCAGTTTTTATTGCATGTTCTCTGCCACTTGAAATGGTAGATTCCCAGCAATGTGTAGCTTTACTCTTGTATTTTATTCATCATTGGTCTGGAAGATAATTTTCATTATATGATCGTTACATCAATTTTTTTTGCTAGTGCATAAAGAAAAAGATTTTACGTGCTACTTTGAACTCCAGTGGCAGTTTATTGTGTTGCCTAGAGAAAGTTTTGCATAGTTTCATTTCCTGTAAAATGGAGAAGCATAGTACTACTAATATACTGCAAAAAAAACCCTCATTAAATGCAATTAATTGTTGACAAATTATGAATCCGAAGTGATATTTGCTTCCAAAATATAGTAATAATATTGTTATTTAGCAAGGACTTAAAGAAAACTTCTAACCTTTTCCTCTTCTTTGCCTCTTAACAAACATATCCCTGTTGCTGTCATCACCACCTCACACTTCCTTATTCTCCTCTTCCGGTTCGCAGTGTTTTATATATCCTAAAACCCATATGCTGGCTTTGAAGGCCTGAAAAACACGAACCTGATCTTTCTGACGTGGAAGGTTCTGAGGAAAACAAAAGCTTAAGAAACAGGAGAAAAATTAATGAACAGAGGAAACAGGCAAGAACAACTGCTCCGAATGACCGTGGAGGACAGTGATGCTGGTTTTGGGGTGGCTGTTTTACTGCTGTCCCTGTGTGGAGTGACACGGCCTCTGGTGAGCCATGGGACTTCACAGTTTTCCTGCTGAAGGCATTTCTCATCACGTGGGCCAAAGCAGTCAGCCCTAATGCCTCTGGCCACCCTCAACTCCTGCTGGCCATCAGGCAGGCACTAAGCAGATTAGGAAGCTGACAGATGCAGAAGATATGTGATCCATATTACAAGCATTGGTCTGTATTCTACCTTGTGTTTCTCTTCCTGTACCCCTCCTGAAAAAAGTCCCGCTTACAACCCCAAGTGAGAATTTCACCCTGAGGATTGTTATTGCCTGTAGTAACGGGAGAAGAGAGATGCACATCTCACTTCCCAAAAGCCCACATCTGGTTCAACTTCAGTGAACTGCACACACCTCATTCAGCTTTCCTATCAGCATTATAGCACTGGGTATGCAAACAGCCCACCAGGCTGAGCAGCGGCTACCAAACACAAGGGTGTCCTGAACGTGGCCCTACAACAAAAGACATCTCACTGCCTCTGCTGCTGCCAAAAAGTAAGGAGAGGAAAATCACAGGAAGAAGCAAAAGTGGGAAAATCATGGGAAGAAGCAAAAGTAACAGCCAGATCTGATTTTCTGTTGATTTATGAGGTAATATTAATATTTGGAAATACACCATTGGCTCATAGCAGGCTGAAGAAAATTCAACAGACCTATATTCTTTCGAAATCTAAGATTCTGTCAAAAATTGAAAAGCTTTGTGAAATTGGGCAGGTTTTGCAACAACTTCATTTAGGGGGAAAAACAGGAAACTCTTCTGATAGTGCCAAAACATCCCATTCCTACATTTTTGGAACGAAACTCTTGGACCTGGCACTTGAAAAAAACCCTAACTTTTTAAAATTCAGATAATAAGTTGTATCAACATTAAAAATTAAGCAAATGCTAAATTGTGAATGCCCTGAAATTATTACTTTCTAATTATTTCACTTCATGAAGAGTTTGACAACAACTTAATTTTTCCTCAAAGTCAGAACTAGTTTTGAATTCTTAGACTCCTTTGTGAGGTAGAATATCTTTTTTCTGCATAGTGTTAATGTTTCACGAGGGGAAATGTTGTCAAAACCTGATGAATAGGAGAACAGGGCAATTGTCTCTGAAGCTTAATTGATGTAGAACCATTCAAGTAGGGATTTCAGTCCCTCTGTAACTTGTTTTCCAGGATAATGAGATGTGCAGAAGGGAACTTAGATTTATCTGAATGAAAAATTTTATGAATCCGGTTACATTTTCTGGCAAACTCAGACTGAGTTTTGGATTTCTCATGAAAACCTATTGGAAGTTTATGTGAAAGCAAGTTTTGCATTACATACTACGTCCATCCAAATGCTTTGGCTTCTAACCCCAGAGGTGAAAACTTGTTTCCACTGTGAGGAATTTAATCTGGTCTGAATGAATTCTTGTCCGTGTTTTTCCACTTGTCCCTTTGTCTTCTTCTAAGATTTTTTTCTGTTAGTGCTATCTGATACCGGTGTTTTTCCCATTCCTGGGTGAAAAATATTCTCCTCCTCCTACCTGCAGTCATTTGGAACAGGCAGCCATTTCTCTGCCTACTTGAATACCCATGATTTTCCATATGTAACCTAAAAATAAAAATTAAAAAGCTTTGTCTTTTGACTTTCTGAATATTACCTCCATCTTGTTATTAATGTTTTTTTATTCTTCTGTAAATGCTTTATTTAACACAGTAAAGCCTTTTGGGATAGCCTTTATATCATAGAAATTATAAAAATGGATTTACATTGTGTTGTGAATGATGATACTTAAACTACTCATATGCCTACATTCTTCCTCTCAACCTCTATTCCTTTATAAGCAGAGAATGGAGCATACTTAAGGAAAACAAGATTCATTTCCTTAAAAACCTCTAAGCTAATGCATTGTTGTTTGTTACTGTGGTTTCCGTAAGAGGAGAGGCAGATGGATAACAATGTGGGCGCTTCTAAAGCAAAGCATTTCCAAAGCAATACCCAGATCAGTGGCTGTTTTCTGTAGCAGCTCTTCCTTCCCTCCTTCCTCTTCCTCTCTCTGCTTGGTTCACGACAAAATGTTAGACCCTATGCAGCAGGAAAAAATAATTTTCCCATATGGCGGAATTTTACTGATCTCAGAGTGTGATAAGATATGGCAACCCTCTGTATTGAACCTGCCTCGAAGCCCAGGGGAAGCCTTGACCTACGGGCCACCTGCATGGGGTAAAACGAGGTGATAGCAAGCCCTGAGACCGCTTACCACAGGGACAGTGGCAAGAGCCAGCAGTGGGCACTGGGCTGCACAGTACAGCAAGAACCATGTCCTTCAGGCAGCAACACAGATGTGCAAAGCCAAGTGTACAGTCCAGGTACAAAACACAACAGTCCTCTGCCTGGCCAGTCATTCACACAGCCATGTAAACTGATGTGAGAGCTGCACACGGGACTGCGCTTTTCTACCCCATTTCCTCCGGAACAAAGAAAGGTGGAGCAAAGCAAAGGCAATGGCTTTGACTGTCCCTTCATTGGCTTGCACAGATTGGAAGTATCCCTAAACCAGGGCTAGCTTGGTGTATGTGTGTGTGAATGGAGACAGAAGCTGTGTATGCAGTTTTAACACCAGTATGCTGTTTCCGTGTCTAGGTCCTCCGAAAACCAGACAACTATTATGAAGACGTAAATTCTGATGCTAAAAGTCTACCATTCAAAAATCTGTGTCTTTTAGTAACTTGCAAATTAAGAGACTTCTTTTTTAAAAGCGTGATCAACAATGTGTGTTACCTAAAGCAATCTCCAAGATCTTGTCACTAGCCAGACTAGTAATCCAATACTCTTTCAACAGTCTTCACAATAATGGACATATTTTCAGCTTTCTCAGGTTGGGCAACTTATCAAAGAGAACTATGTGGCTCCATGCAGAGCTGCAAGTGATTCTTAGCAGCTTACCCTACAGTACCTCATGCAGGGACTTGTGCTACATTCCCGTGGATTATGGACTTCATCAGAATCTTTGAAATGAAGTAGCTATCCAATATATACAGGGATCTCACAGGCGGCTAAAACTTTATTGACACTGGGGAAGTGCACACATTTATTTATTAAATAAGAAAATATCTTATACGCATGCGCAGAGACGCATGAACACACACATGCCATCGGAGTGCATGGGGATGAGGAAATCTGCGACATTATCACCTGAGATGGAAGAGATGAAGGAAAGAGACTTCTGTGCACCGCTCTTATTTTACCCCTCTTTTTCATTACGTGGATAACCTTAGAACTGTTCTTGTTAGCATTTAGAAAAAGGGAAAAATCTAGCCTCCTGCAGGGCAGCTATTATTGCTAGAATGTACTAGCATTATCTTGCTTATGGGGGGGCACATTGTTTATGCAGTCTATTTATCAGTGTAGGAATATATCTACCAATATAGCAATATCTCTGCAGTAATGGCATACACGAATAAAAGAGTTTTCATGAACACAGAGTTCCTGCCTGTAGCATGTACATCTGAGATACTAAAGGATTATTTACCTATCATTAAGATATGGATTTTTTTATCTAGTCCAGTTTTTCTTGCAGCAGAAATCATATTAAACTCTCTAGCTATTATATCTAACATCCATTGGGCACCTTTTCATTCTGGGTAACCTAATATAAATGAAGAAAATAAATCCACAGCAATTTGTTGAGGCGCCTTTTTCCCCTTGCCCCCCTCCTCCTTTTCCTGAATTAAATTCACATAATAAAATCCAAGCATTGCATTTCACTCACATCCGCTTCAATTAACGTCCATGACTTTGTATGAAATTTTTAATGGGAGAAACAAGCTAAAACATAATATTTTTAAACCATTGTGTAGGGTAAAAATGCTGCATACAACACAATGTTCTTATATGTCACACAACAGTCAGATAGGCTTTAAAATTCAGTGCGAGCCTTCCCAGTGTTCCATTTCTCTCATATTTTGCCATTATAGGATGTCTTTTAAGAGATTTTAGTGATTTTAATTTAATGAAATATTGTTCTATAACATTGCTTTAGGAAGTGTTTGCTTGTCTGAAACAACCAGGGCTAATAATAACAAAAGTATTAATAATAGTAGCCATATAATGGCTGAAAACTGCAGTCAGTCAAGAAATTCTAATGCAGTATTTGTTTTTTTTCTCTTGGATAATGGATTTCAGTTGAATGTTAAATTTATTTTTTTTTTTTTAATTGCTTTTTGTTTAAAATTTTCCATTTCTGCTGAAAGACAAAGGGTAGTTTGGATACTGATAGAAAAATTTCATGGGGAAAACTGTAAATAATGAAAAAAATTGGTTTAGTAATATTTTTCACTAGGGAGAAAAATATTTTCTGAGAATAACATATGAGGAGTAGGTGTAAAAGTTGACTTCATTAATCCATTAATTGTAGGTGCAAACCAGCTCACTTACATTGCCTTTTCGATACACCAGTTTAGTGTATCCCCCACATATCCGAGGTGGGTCAAAAAGGTAATAACACAGAGACACCTGGTTACATATCATATTCTGCCTCCCTTCTGAAACTTCTGGTGTTTGGCATCTCGGGGCAGCAATGCAAGAGCAGAGGGAGAATGAAGTTACTCCCATCTTGCTGCACACAAGACATTTACAGCTAGAAAATAATCCAAATTGTGTCTTCTTGTGTCTCACCTTAGGCTGTCTGAAAAATTGTCCTCTGCCATATAAAGGAATCACCGACTATGCTTTTATGCCACTGCAGCAAGAAAATGTTGCAATTATAGTCAGAGCCAGAGGTGTTGAGGTTCCTTCATGTGAATAATGTGGAAGTAGGCATCTTGTTTCGTCCATGGATTAATCTGAAAAGTCAGGAGTTTTTCCAGCTAGGTATCTCACATGCTGACGTCAACCCACCTGAAGTAATTAAAAGGTGTATATATTTGCATGTTATTTTGGCTGTGTCCTGTTGGGTGGTTCCCTGTTTAATTCAGTCATATAAGAGTTTCAGCCCAGGTCGTTCCCAGACTGCCCTTTTGAATCCTCCTGGAGGAGTAGTGCCAACAACCAGGGTGTTATAGGCAAGAAGCATGGACCAAGCATCTCCTGAGGGACAGCAAATCAGCTCTGCACAAGTCACAAGGGAAAAAGGAGACCAGAAAATACAGGGTTGAAACTCAGTGGTACCCAGGGGATCAAATGAGTTTTTCCTTCAATTACTGGAGAGATCTATTTGTTCTTTATTGACCCTTCTTCATCCTAGTCCCTTTTTCTTATGCAATATATTTAAGAGAATTAAGTCCTCGTAATAAGGCTGAATTGAGAAAATTAGAGCCTCCACTGACTTATTTAAGGGCATGTGTTAACCTGAAGGTTATGTTATCCCAAACCTCTCCTGCAATACAGTCATATCTCTTATAATAACTAAACACCACTGAAATACTATAGTCAGTCTTGTGTTCTACTTTTATAGATGCATAATACACATACAATGATACTACGTTTATTCATTCTGTTTATTGGTTCGAACATGATTTTTAATGTGTAACATAAAAAGAGGTTTTCAAGTTTAATTGGACTGTCAACCCCATCATGCTCATCTTTATCTCTGGCCGCTTTTACTTCCAGACTAGCATTTTTTATAGGATAGCCACACATAATAAAGCATCCAAACAACTTTTTCACGTCATCTTCAATGAATTCAGAGGATGCAACAGTTTGCACACTCCTCTGCACACATTTTATTAATCCCACTTTCATTCTACAAGGCTACAGCGAATCATGTCATAAATATCTGTCTTGCACTCATGAGTTGATATACTATTTTCTTCTATGATCCCCTCTCTTGACTCATAGCTTAAAAATTTGGCAAAAAGTATTCCATGTTCTATTTTCTCACTTTAGTAAAATTTCAAAATGCTACAGAAAATCCTGTTCCAAAACTGACAACATCTCTCAATCATATGGTGTTATTTTTAGAAAATCAGAGAATATGATTGTGTACGATAAATATATAAGATCAGGCTCAAAGTTGGCATAAAATAGACACTGAAATAAATAGATATATACCACCTTGCACCTATTGAGGTTCTAGTTCAGAGAACATGGTGCTGAAAGCATTTTATAGCATTATATAATTTTCAGACCCACCTAACTGTGATTTTATTTAATGTCAACTACATGTCAAGTACCTCATTTTTGAAAACAGACTCGTAAATATTCACACAGTTCAAACTGAATTCATATGCAACTGTGTGCGTGATATTGAGTGTGTGTAAATTAAATGGTGTTTGTGAACCCTATCAGCCTTTGCTGACCACGAAACTGAAGACAGTAAGCTGGCCAAAATTGCTGTTCAAAATCAGTTCCACCATATCTACGATGAAACTGTCTTCTGCCCTCTTCCTTCCCCACACATCTTGTCAGAATAAAGATCTGGGTACTTCGTGTTATCATTTGTAATTTGATGCTGAATTATTGGGATATGGAAATATACTACCATCTTTGTAATAGGATTCTCCTTTTGCTATATTCTTTCCTTGAATGCTTATTTTTCAGCCAATAGGTCATCAACAATAGATGTGAGAGTCAGTCATTGATGACAGATGTGAGAGTTACTCTGAGGAGATCGTATTCATCTTGTGGTCAGATTTGTGTTCAGACTTTAAGCCTGAGAGCAAAAAAACTCAGAAATTTTTATTTTTGGTTCAATAGCCCAACATTTCTTTAGACTGTTCTCAGCAGATTTTTGGCCCTGAGTAGTGGCATGTGGCACAAACTGACTTGTGATATTTTTTTTCTGCTTTGGATGTCGGAGGTCTTGTGAGATCATCTGTTTTTTCCTAAAATTCTTGCCATCTTGAGCCAAAACCTCATGAGAATAGTTGTTCTTGGAACATTTTTTTTAATATGAAAACCAGAATGAGAAAAATAGACCTCTCTTGGTTTTGGATTTGCCCCACAACAAAACCCAATACTTTGTTTAAATACACATATTCTGATCTGAGGTCTCCTTGCTATCCCCCTCCCTCAATAAGCATAAAAGGGGTTTTAATTTCAAAATAAATTTTAAGGCTGTTCTTGTAAGAGATTCTGAGTGACATCATATTCCATGGGCACTTTCTAGACTCCTTGAGTTCTTTCTATTTACTGGTTTTGGTTTTGTTGTTTTTCGGTTGGTTATTTTTGGTTCTTTAATTAAGAGGTACGTTACATAACAATTGATTCAACACCTGTGACTTGCTTGCGTAACACAGTGTTTTACACTTCCACCACCCAAAAGCAAATAAAATGTTTTTATTTTTGTCTATTATGTGTTAGTTATTATTTCTTACAAGAAAATGAGAAAAAGACATTCAAAGCTTTTGAGGAGAGACAACAGAAAACTGACAATAGATCATTCTTAATCAGACAGCAGAAGCTAATGCCACAAGAGATATATTTGCACAGGAAACTAATTTTTTATAAAGGATTATGCTATGTACATAGATAACAAGACTATCCCAATGAAATCTTACTCTATAAAAAAGGTTTTGATGTAAAAGTAGAATCTATGAATTAGCCAATCTGAGCATATCTAAGAGAGGAGGAAATTTTTATTTCTGGGAGATTTTTTTTTCCACAACTATTATTTATCACAGAGCCTTTGCCTTTAAATGAGATCCTGTATAAAAGTGAACTGAATTAGCTAGACACACCTGATCCACAAGTTAATTTTTCAGATTCCTACATGAAAAACAGGGGAATTCTCATAAAATAAGCAACTGAGAACTACAATCCTTTTCAAGCCAAACTGCCTAGGACTTACATACCGAAGACGGTCAACCCGCCTTTTGAGCTGCATTTGACTTCCTGGATATTCAGGTGCACCGTCTGTGTTGGATGTAACTTCTCTGACCACTTGCAGGTGCCTGATGGTATGGAGAGCTTCTTCTAAATCAAATCCCCAGCTCCAGCTGATGGAATCTTGAAAAATCAGACACTCTTCTGTGGAGGAATGGGACTGGTGTCACGGTCAGTTCTGCTCCCTAATCAGGTCCAGAACTTTCCCACCCTTTGGCTCTTCAACAATTTCAGCTTAGGCTGTGAAAAAAACATAGGAAAAAAAAAGGAAAAAAACGGAGCTTTCTATGTCAGGAAAGTTAAAATCTTTCTTTTAAGCCATAATTACCAGCAATCTCAGCCATTGTTCTGTAATGAGGTTTGATGTTTTAAACTACAAAGACACACATTTAAGATATAGAACAGTGTTGGTGGGTTTTGTGTGTATTTCTTTTAATTCTAGAAGTTGTTTTTCTTTATTTGATATAAATCTGAAGGCAGGAATTCATTCTAGATACACAAGTGCATGCAGTATGGACATATCAAAAGGATTAATCTATACAGGTATAGATCAAAGAAGCAGGAATAAATGTATATAGGCAGTGGGTATGAGAGAAGACAAAAGGCAGGGAAGAAGCCAAATACAAATAAAAGAGAATATGAGAAGACTGTTGTATTGGTTTAATACTATGGGAAATTAAAGTACTTTAAGATCCTCAGATGTAAGATACTATGTAAGTATAAAGGTTTTTTTTTTTTTGTCTAAAATTTGAGTTGAGCCAATGCAGTCTGAAAGCAGCTCCTAATATTGGTTATATGAGGCTATGGACACAATTTCTGCCAGATATCATGAATTTCAGTGTATTGCTGTGTTATTAAAAGCAACCAGCAGCGTGAACCTGCTGTATTATTAACATGTTACATTAGCCTTAATAGTTAATCCAGTATTCATATTCATATTGTGGGCTCTTCTTCTAAGAGAGAGTAACAGCTTTCTAAATGCTTTTAAGATTTCCAGGAATAAAATTAAAGCATGTTTAAGTACTTGTTGGAAATTGTGCGCAGAATTCTGAATAAGGGAGTTATTGCATTGTATCAGGACCCTTAAGAGATTCAGCTGAGAAATAAATTATGTAAACAATGCAATATGTGTGTGTGTCTACAGCTGTATATCAATATCACCTATATCTATGTATACAAATATCCTTATCCTTTTCTGTCAGTCTGGAATGTGTTATACTGGAGACACTGAACCTTTCAAAAGAGATGCAAGACATGTTTTTAATGTTGCTTCAGAATTCAGAAGCAAAACAAAAACTGGATAAATACTTCATTACATTTTATAAACAATCTGCTTTCTGATAATTATTACAGAGCAACTTTTCATTCTTTTTAATGAAGTTTGACTCTGAACGCATATGTGGGAAATTAATTTTGGTGAAAGAATTCAGTTCAGAGTAACGTATCCAAAATGAGATTTGTTGAAACCCTCATGGTTCCTGCAGTTACAGTGAGAAGGGCGAGCGCTGATGTAGGAGAGGAGGACAGGTGCCAGTCAGGGGTTGCAAGAACACCTCTGCTCCTCAGTTCTGAAGGGAGCTGTACTGGAGCTACACGAAGGCCCCACATTCAGCTTGGCTGCAGATTCAGATTGGATTTCCTCTCTGCAGCTGCTCCGCACTCCATTTGCACGAAGTCCAAACATCTGGGTTTAATGTGAATGGAGTGGATTTCAAGCTTAATTCTTCTCTTTGTCTCTCTGTGTGTGAGTGTGTGTATGTGTGAAATAATCTTTCTAGAATGCTTTATTGCTTTCCTAAATCTTTCATTTGTTTTGCATCCTTACAATTTACTTTGGTGTGAAATACACAATCAGTAAAGAGCCTTGTCTCCTGTCCTGTTTCCTGCTCTGCCTTCAGAACATACTATTGTTTGTTTTGTCTGGGAAACATATTGAAGACCTAACTGAAGTGCTGTTAATCATCAACATTTTTTTTACAACTCATTCTAAGATAGGTGTTTCAGGTGTAGAAATCTGTGCTGATAACTTTTTTTTTTTTAAGAGGACTAATAGGAAAAAAAATCATTCATAGCACCATAAAGATTGATTTTTGAGCTCTCTCTCTTGGCATTGTTATATCTCCCCCTCCATTTATGATGTTCTATGTCTTATATAGATTGGGCACAGTATTAAACCTCATGGGAGAGAACGGAAGAAAAAAAAAAATCAGGGAGTAAATAACTGGTTTACTTATCATGCCTCCCAGTTTGATTTTGGTAGGTTCCGGAGAACACAGGTGTAGGATACTGAATTATAGCAAATAAAAGACTAAAACATAACAAAGCTACCTGAGGGTTTGGCTGAAGTCCCTGTGCAAACTGTGATTAACTGAATACCTGCCCTGGAATGCTGGTTTGGCAAGAGGTTATACACACATGAATGAATCTGTCTGCATACTTAGACACTGCAGTTAAACTTCTTTCTCATAAAAAAAAAAAAAGTGGTATTTCCGAAGTTGTTGAATATAGTTTGAGTCTGTCTGTTTTGATTTAAACTCCTCATCCTCAGAAGAAAAGGGAGGTGACAAGTGTCCTACATGTATAAGAGAGTGGGAAGAAGAGGAGAAGTAGCAGTCAAAGACATGTTTGGATGCATGAAGGCAGCTACGCCGGAGTTATTCCTAAAAATCAGTGTTCCTCTGGGAAATGGAGGCTGATCTCAGTGTAAAATGCTGAAGGTCTATTAATGTAAATTTACCTGAGCTTATATCTCAAAACCCACAAGACCAGCAGTGAAGAACTGGTCACATATTAATGGAACTTAACAGATAATATATGGAATATACTCACACATACAGTGGATTAAACATAAACCCAGAATTTTCAGCAGAGCCTAAGGAAGCTGAAAGTCACTGGTTTGTGAGCACATGAGGGTTTGCCCATGTGGAAAGACAGAGCAGCACACTAGTCAAAGTTTCTACTGCAGTTATGCTACTGGTGTAGATACAGCCTCACCTATACTCACAGTCCCCTTTTAGAGGACTAACTATAAATTACATTTCAGGCTAATGTAAATTAATCCAGGCTTAAGGTGTCTGGACAATGATTATGTATTAGTGTCCATTGGACTGGTTTCTATGTGCTCTAAAGCCGCGTATGATTGTGGGGACATGGTACAGTCAGAGGGGAAAAGTCATTGCTTGCTGTCAAAGAACTTACCTTCTGACTATATTTCTTGTCTTTTTACTTTACTTTTTGTCCCTTTCCATGTATATTTCCATGTATATGCTAATAATTTGGATCCTAGACATTAACCCTACATCTACAGGGTAAGCCCAAAGCCATTTTACTCTATTTCCTTGCTTCCATTAGAGAGAGTCAGATGAACATTTCTATTTGGGTGCATCTCCAGCTGGGAACACCGTAGCAAATGTGTCCTGCACAAAAGAGCACATGATGGTCCTGGATGCCTCTGGCTCACATGATGTGAGATGGTTAGAAATTTCCTCTGTTTTTCCTTATGCAGACATGTTGTGCATGAACTTGCAGAGGAGAGGGACCTCGCCCTTGATTTATAATCAAGTCATGAGCTCATCTATGCTCTAAAAGAGTCCATTGTCCAAATCTTACTAGTTTTTCTCCAGGAAAGTTTTGCCAGGGTGTGGAGAACTGACCCCAAAAATTAGTTTTTCTTCTTCTACATTTAAATTATTTCTGACCCTTCCCTGATTTTAATCTTTTTATTTCCTCACCTTTTTTTTCCTAATGTCCCTGGAAATTCAAGGTTTCTTAACATTTTTTCTCATGCCGGCAAGAGGGTTCTGGTACTTGCTGCAATCAGGGGGTGAGAAAAAATAGTGCCCCAAAGCTGCTGCATCAGACAACTTGATTTTTTATTTATTTTTTTGTGTGGTGGAAGCATCAGAAAATATGCTTTTGTTTCTGTGTGTGTGGGGACAGTGGTTGTGTGACAGTAGAGTGAGTCCAGCACTCTGCTCGCTTTGGCAGTTATGCCTAAAATCAGCCTCACCAGGAGGTCACCAGGTTCATGTGACAGCTACTGGGGAGTCATTTTCTTCTGCATATCCCACTCAGTTGCATCTCTGTGCACCACTGTAATTTTTTTTTTTATTGCAAGATTTCGCTAAAGATTTCCAGGCATCCTTCATTTTTTTACTACAATGGGCAAAGAAATCTCCCCACATAGGTGCATACCATCCCTAATTTCTGCACAGAGTTGCTCACTATACACAAAAAACACCCGTATAGCAATTAAATTCAGACACTTGGTGGAAAACGGCAAGTTTGTTTTGCTTCTACTTGTTTTGAGAAAAAGACTCCCCCCACCTGCATCTGAATAGGCAAGATTGACATAAAAAAGTACTTCAAGAGATGAACTCGTCTACTGAACACAAATACAGTGAGTTTCTGTATATCTTTAAATGTTTTATATGTCCTAGTCATATATAATTTATTGTGTTGTGAAGCTGAGCCTTTCTTTGAATGAAAATTTTACTGTCAGAGCCTGAGGTACTTTAGGCTGATGATTTAAAACTCTCAATGCGCTTGTAGCAAATAGCACTTTTTATTACAGCATGTTTGTCCAAGAGGTCAACTTTCAGCACAGCAGGATTTCTTCCCACTGTAGAATTATTTCTGATGGCAAGAATCTCCCATCTTAATTCATCTGCTGCTGAATGCAGTAGCCAACACTTTCTCAGAGGCTCATTAGACTGGACCTGCCAAGAAAATGCACAAGAAAAGCGTGAAACCTTCACCTTTTCTTATGCAAGCATTCTTGCTAGCAGATTATACAGCATGTTAAATGCTGTATGCCTGCTTATGCCCCCTTGGTCTTAAGATTCCCATTTATAGTTTTGCTCCAGTATTTCATTTTCTCAGAGATGATGTTGAATCTAAGCTGCCTTGTGATGATGTTAAATTCATTTTGGAGATGAGTAAAAGTGACTAAAATTATGTGCATGTTTCCTGTGAAATATTGTACACCAACCAGGTCCTAGATTAAAAGACAAGCTTGACTTTAAAGGTAATGTGATTAATTTCCTCAGCCAAAACCAGCTAGATAGTTTTCATGCTTAGGCTGATACAGTATAGATGCCCTATTACACCCATTTGCAGTCCCCATCCCTTTGCTCAGCCCCTGCTGAGCCTATTAAGTTGGTATCAAGTCAACTTGTCCCTTAGTGATAGTACACAAACTCTCAGAGTGCTGCAGAATTCTGCATCTGTCCTTTTACCTGTCACTTCAGCCTCCTTTTACTGATGTTAAAAGAAATCTTTACTGTCAGTCATATAAGCAATTCACTTTGTTCACAGGCTGTGACAACCTTGTTGTGTTTCTCCCACCACAGAACCGACTTCTGTGAATTAGTATTCTCAAAATTTAGACTAGCTCATTAGTCTGAATAAATTTGAAAGGTTGCTGTTCACATTTTTTTTTCTAAAAAATGTAGCTCAGCTTTGCTTGGATATAATTTAGGCATCTTTAGAAAAAAAAAAGAAAAAACCCACAAACACAAAAAAACCCAACAACCAAACAGCCCAGCTCCCGAGTATTACTTTATGATTTCAGAGATAAAGGGTCTCTCAGTGGCTTCATTTGAGCTAATATAAACTTAATCAAATCTTCCAAGTTTTTTCCAGCTTCCCTCTCTCCCTTTTTTTTTTTTTTTTGGGTATGATTGAAAAATTGGCTACTCATTCAGAAAAGAAAACAGAAGTCCAAATGCCAATCTCAGCCATCTTTGGCTCACTATGTCCACCAAACCAACTTAGTTCCACATTATCACTGAAAATACAGAGTAAATTTCTCCCTCAATGCATGAAACCTAACCCCACCTGCCAGCTCTGTATACATGACTGCCAGTGCACCAGTCTGATGCAATGAAGAAAATCTTTTCCATTAAAAAAACTGTCTATGATTAAGCAAAGAAACTACCACTTTTGCTCGTATTTTCAAAGTCCTACCAGCAAAAGCACTAAGATCTCTACTTTCATGAAATCATTAAGGTATTTTCACTCCATCATTTCGTTTCTTCTTAAGGGTTGAAGGCTGACTACCAGTGGACATGACAGAGGATACATCTGGTCTGCCCCAGCACAAATCTCATACTGTGCAGGAATGTGCAGCCACAGAGAGCCAGAGTTCAATGTACTGAGTGCACAGCTGTCATTCTGTCTTTAGGGGAACTCTCAAACTCTCAGGCACTGGTGGTAAGATGGAATCAGGACACCATTTTGGATTGTGCTAGCTTTCCAGGACACTATTATTAGGAAACCATAGGGGGCAGGGAAATTGCTTTCCAGAAACAATAATCTGTACAGTAATTTGGATCAGTGGAGTACTTTTCATAGGAGGATTTCAGTGTTTTATAAACAAACCCAGAAAGAAATGATGATGACACCTACTTTGGGTTTGAACAATGCAGTACAGGGGACTAAGCGTACCCCATTCAAATTCCTTTCTTCTTGCTAAGATTGCACAAATTTCACTGGAGCCCTTTCTGAGTTACCCTGGCAATATAAAAATCCAGTCCAGAAGCCAGCGAGGTCAAATAATTTACCCAAGGTCACATCACAAGCACCCGAGCCTCAGAGTAAAGAATAGAGGTCCTCAGAGTCTCACCTAAAAGCGGTAATGACGACTTCACCATTAGCTGTAAAACAGAAATATAAAAATGTCTTTGCATTAACATCAGCACCTTAAAACTAAAAATGAGAGAGCTTGGCCAAAGGGGTCTGATATAACTGACTAGAGAGTCAGGGTGGAAAAGTATAAATCAATTGGATGAAATGATCCTTTGCTACAGACTAGAGAAGGAGTTTGGCTATGTCTCAAGAAACGGAGAATTACGCTAGACATTAAGGGAACCAGAGATACTCTCAACAGTGCAGGGTGGATATAACTGTGCAATGGAGCAGAACAGATTAAAAATCCCAACCTAAGGAAGGATTAATATATAAAACTGCAGGAGAAAGACATGATGTGACAGAAATAATGTGATGGTGCTCTTAGTATTCATTTGCTGTGTTCAGAATATTCATCTCTTGCCTTTTCAGTTGTTTTCTCAATTCTTCCTCTAGTGTGTGACAATATTGTTGCTTCTTCTTTCAGTATCAATGTCTTCTTCTGACACCAACGACTCATTGTGCCAGGAGCCACAGATATCCAGCAATTCCTAACTTGGCTGCATAGAGCAGAACAGGTCAGTTGTGTGAAATGCAATTCTTTTCATATTTATATCTTGGTTTGCTTAAACAGACCTCCAGTAAGTATTGCCCTGAAAGAGAGACAGCCAGAAATAACACAAGGTCATACTTTCTTTTGAGAGTTGCAATGCAGCAACTCCGCCATTTTAAGGGATTTCTGTTGAAAATTAAGACGACTGCTTTCTTCAGAATGTTGATTAGAAAAGTATCTGAAACTCATTGTTCAATCACGTGAATGACTGTCTTCCTTTAAGAAAGGAGTACAAGGCCTCTCTTCACCTGCTCTTGACACACCACCTACCACTTTCTTTTGCTTTCTCCCTCATACTCATAAGCATCTGCTTCTCCACATCTCAAGTGCACTGTCCTCTTCTTCATGTATTAGGTATCTGATCCTTTGATCTAGTTGGAATAGTTGGCATAAAACCTAATAGGAAAAATGCTGAAAATCACTAGAAAACAGCTATTTGACCATAGTTTTCCCACCTACTCTCATCCTAACGCACCATTAGAGAGAAGGACAGAAAAGTATGCGTACATGCACACACACACATGCACAAAGGCTGTACATGAGAGGCATATTTATACATGTGTTTGAGAAAGTAATGATACTGAATTGGTTATAAAAGCTGTATTCTCACCTATTTTCTTAAATTTTATTTTTTGGCTGATATTTTCCCTACTTAGTTAATAGCTTTAAGGTTCTCTTCCTCCTCTTTCTCTTTTTTCTCGTCCATCTTCCTTTGCAGCCAACTTTCGCTTCATCCCTGGCTGCCATGCCCAGTAAATTCTGGACATCATTAAAACAGCTGCTTAGGAATGGATGGGATTTTTCTCTGCATATCAAGCCAAAACGCTCTACAGATTTCTTTGTTGTGGCTGCAATCCTAACAAGGCCAAAATAGTCTGGGAAGCACCTCTTTTTTTGGATTTGCCTTAGATAGTATTTTCTGGTTTATTTATTTCCTCTTTTTTTTCTCCTTAGTTTTTATCTTTCCCTCTTCCTTTCCCTTCTCGTTTTTACTCTCTGTATTTCATGCCCAATTAATCTTGTTCTCTCCAGCACTCTTTTATAGGAAGGAAGGTTCATGAATAGAACTTTCAGAAGAAGACTGAGCCAATTACCTTGGTAACTACCAAAAGCAAGTGAAAATGACAAACGGATTGACTACAGTGGATTGATTGATACTGATTTATAGCCGAAAATTGGATCAAGTGCGTCCACATACGCTTTCTCCAGGGACTAAAGCAGAGGCAGACTGCTTCTGTCAGCATTCTTATACCGTGAAGCTTACTACCCTCATGTCACCTCATGTCTCCCTTTCTAGCCCTGTCTTCTGCTTAAATAAATATAGTTGTTAAAATAAAGGTTCTTGCTGCCTTATCCCAGAGATACAACATTTTGAGGATACATATGACTTATGCTTTACCATGAAATAATGGCAATTTTTCTATATATTATGGAATCATTGCTCAACTATGCATACCTGCACCTCCTCCACATGCCTGTGTCTGCCAGGTATCCTAAAGTGGCTTTGCACACCAGCTTTCTCCTACTTATACCTTGGATCTTAGTGGTTTTACTATTGAAAGGCAAAGAAGAAATAGCAGGACCTATCCTGAATCTGATATCTGGAAATCCCTATTTATGATGAAAACTCTTATTCATGTGTGTGCACATGTTCCTGTTGTCCTTTTCGGACACATGAATGAGTGAGATTTGGAGGGAAGCACTTCTGCCTAAATCTGCTACCTTAACCAATTTATTTCTTAAGTACAGTAATGATTAGAAGCATCATCATGTCCTGACCCAGCTAGACTGCCAGAGGTAAGAAAGGACTGAAAATTATCCACAGAAAATAGGGGGAAAGTTAAAATATCTGCCACTACAAATTTCAAATCTTTTAGAAGATAGGAAAGGGAAAGGTTAGTTGCTGTAGTACTCAGTTCATAACATATTACAACATGATTTAGTGAAGAAATATAGTTTTACCATGAAAAAAAAATTGGCGTCAGATTACATGATACCATCAGATGTAGAGACCCCTGTGTTAGAAGGACTCTTAGGACTTCTGTTTTTGGAGACAACATACACTTGCTGGAGAGTCAGGGTGCTGCCACTGTCCCCAGTCCATGGGGCTGCTTCTGTGCTGTTCTGCAAAGAGCAGACCCTGTGACTACATCACTTCTGTAATTGTCAGTCAGTTCTGTGCTAAATCCAAATTGCTCTCCTTAGGAAGAAGGGTAGGAAAGCCTTGTATTCCTATATATGATTTCCTGTATGTCACTCCATTTCGGGCCCAATCTGACAACTTCTAGCTGTGGCTTTCATTTTTGCCATGTGGTTATGGGGCTGAAGATAAACAGACAACAGAGTTGTCCTTACAGTCCTTCTCGTGGTCCTTCACAGCAAGGCTTGGATGTTGCTTTTTGACACGGACAGCTGGATTTTACAGGCAAACTGAGCTGGGGTAATCTGAGGCTACTTTTGGCAGGAACTTTGAAATGAGCAGCCAAGTTCAGGGAGCACATTAGGGTTCACTCCAGGAGTCCCCTCACTCAGGTAAGTGGTGTTACACAACCACAAAGTGATTGATTGGTCAAAGTCACCCAAAGAAGCTCTGGCAGAATAAAAAGCTGAACTTAGTCCGTTCAGATTCTGGGTTAAATGTTGTAAACATAAGACAGTTCTTTCTCCTCTAGGCTAATCAGGTTTTTGGAATATCAGGACTGATGGAAAGGCAAAGTTACTGTTACCAAATGGACATTTCTTTGGGTTTTGAGTCATCACAAAGCCCATGGAAATTTTGATGCAGTCTTCATCAAACTGCATTGACCCCTAAATATAGACTTAATTCTTTTAAACATCTCAAATTCAAGGATTTTCTAGTTCTACAAAATTTTGAACTTCATTGGCAAACAGCAATCCTTGGACAATCAGATTTTGTAGCATAACAGAAGGCAATTTGTGATGGGCTGACCCTGACTGGATGCCACTAAAGCTGCTCTGTCACTCCTAAACTAGACAGGCAACAGACAATATAAGAAAAGACACATGGGTTGAGATAAAGAGAGGGAGAGATCACTCAGTGATTACCATCATGAGCAAAACCGACTCATATTAGAGAAATTATATTAATATATCACCAATCAACTCAGAGTAGGGATCCTTTCCATGGAGTGTAGTCCTTCAGGAACAGGCTGCTCCAGCATGGGTTCCCGTGGGGTCACAAGTCCTGACAGCAAACCTGTCCCAGCATGGGCTCCTCTCTCCATGATCCACAGGTCCTGCCAGAAGACTGCTGCAGAACAGATTTTGCATGGGGTCACAGCCTCCCTCGGACATCTACCTGCCTGTGTGGGGTGCTCCACAGACTACAGGTGGATCTCTGCATCCCATGGACCTCCATGGCTGCAGGGCCACAGCTGCCTCCCCATGGGCTGCACTGGGGGCTACAGGGGAGTCTCAGCTCTGGTGCCTGGAGCAGCTCCTGCCTCTCCTTCACCATCCTGGCTGTCTGCAGAGCTGTTTCTCTCACAGATTCTTACTTCTCTCTTTGGCTGCAGTTGCACAGAGGATTTTTTCTCCTTGAATACCTTATCCCAGCGATGCTACCACTGCTGCGGATGGCCTTGGCTTTGAATGGTGTCTGGTCTGTCTTGGAATGTGCTCTGGAATTGGCTCCATCAGACAAAGGCAAAGCTTCTAGTAGCTTCTCACAGAAGCCACCTCTTCAGTTCCCCTGCTACCAAAACCTTGCCACAAAATCCCATTGTAAAACTCCCCCATAGGAGTAAAAAAAAAGTGAAAAACTTTAAAAGGGCAGATTTTAAAACCATGAGGAAAATGGTTAACAGCAGGCTGAAGGGCAAAGTAAAAAACTTTAAAACCACAGAAACAGCCTGGAGGCTATTCAAGAACATTGTGTTAGAGGCACAGATGGTTTGTGTATCATTGAGAACAAAAACAAAGTAAAATGGTGAGAATAAAACTATGGTTAAGCAGAGAAGTACAGGGCTTTATTGAGGTTAAAAAGGCATCCTTTAAAAGCAGAAAAGCTTCCTGAACAACCTAGCCAGGTCAGGCCATCACTTATATTGGTGAAAGGCAAGTCAGCAATGACAAGAGTAATAAGGAAGTGGTCAGCTAAAAGTAATGAGGACGTGGTGAGTAAAGACACAGAGGCAGATTCTTGTACCATGTGGTTCTGGCACATTAAAATTTGCAACAGAAATATCCCATTGTCCTCTTGAGCTTCCCTTGAATTTTCATTCTTTTTTTTTAAGAAAAGGTGCTATTATCCAATCAGAGACATGAAACTAGGCAACAAACAAAACAAAATGATTCTGCAAAGATGCTAGTGTAGCCCCAAATTTCTTGCCTGGCTATTTCCCATCTCCATCTCCCTCTCCCGGCCTGCTTCCCTGGCTGCTTACATCTCATCCTTTTTGTCCTGGCTAGAGGGCAGGCCCTTTTGCTCTAGCATATTCTGGGCTTGATTATTCACTGAGAGATCTAAATTCTCCCACTTTGAACAAACCCTATTTGGATATGTTGAATTAATTATTTACAAAAAACAGTCCCAATCAAAACAAGTGTGTTACCTGAATGTGTCTATGTACAAGAACTAAATAGCTGAGTACCTTAAAGATCTCCAAGAATGCAGACAAACAATAAAAAATAAATTTTGTCAGCAATTTTTCTTCCCCTAGAAGACAGTAAAGGATGCTTTCTGTGTTGGGTTATGGGACTCAGAAAAATTGAAGCTAACAAACTGAACACTATGCATTATACTGAGAAATTAAAGTTTAGCAGTTATTGATGTAGAAACATAGGCAGTATGAGATGTAATGGCAATTCATCAAGGCCCTTGGTCAGCAGCTACCTGAACATGAGCCAGCGTGTCCCTGGATGGCCAAGAAGGCCAATGGAACCTGGCCTGTATCAGCAATAGTGCAGCCAGCAGGACCAGGGCAGTGATCATCCCCCTGTACTCAGCACTGGTGAGGCCACACCTTGAGTCATGTGTCCAGTTTTGAGCCCCTCATGACAAGAAGGTCATTGAGGTGCTGGAGCGTGTCCAGAGGAGGACAATGGAGCTGGGGAACGGTCTGGAACACAAGCCCTATGAGGATGAGCTGAGGGAGAACTGGGTGTTTAGTCTGGAGAAAAGGTGGCTCAGGGGTTACCTTATCACGCTCTTCAACTTCCTGAAAGGGAGTTGTAGCCAGGTGGGGGTCAGTCTCTTCTCCCAGGTAAGAAGCAATAGGACAAGAGGAAATGGCCTCAAGTTGTGCCAGGGGAGCTTTAGATTGGACATTAGGAAAAATTTCTTCACTGAAAGGGCACTCAAGGACTGGAACAGGCTGCCCAGGAAAGTGGTGGAGTCACCATCCCTGGAGGTGTATATGTCGTACTTGTGAACATGGTTTAGTGGTGGGCTTGGCAGTGATGGGTTAATGGTTGGACTTGGTGGTCTTAAAGGTCTTTTCAAACCTAAACAACTATATGATACTATGAAACCTGTGGGTAGCAGTGCCTTCTCAGAACCAAATCTGTGTTTAAGTTGTAGGCATTTCAGTGACTTGTTTTAATGGTTTCAGAAGAAATGGTTTGTTTGAAATGGGCTGGAGATGTGAGATGAGAAATAAGTGCAAGAAACGTCACCTGAACAGAAAGGAGCTGAGGCAATTTTCTTCTATATCTCTGCCAGGAGATGACAGGCGAGGGAGGAAAAAGAGCAAAAAAGATCATTCTATAACCATCTCACAGAACATCTCCTGAGATTTTGTTTGTCCTTTCCCAGCAGTTTTTGTGAGGATATATTGAGTACTCCCCATTGCTTCAGTCAACAGAATGACTTCCAGAGAGGTGGGAACTGTATCTGGAATGACAGAGCACAGATTGTGGGTAGGGAAAGAGGGAACTGGGGAACAAGGCAGTTGGAGGTACAGATCAGCTAAGGAGGGGATGTGAGAAAGGTTTGGTTCATACGGGCAGAGTTTGAATAAACTTTTAATACTGTTGACCTCCAAAACCCCTGTGTACTTCCTTAATCATCCTGTACACAGATGAGAACTTTCAGAACATCTGGTGCCTTCCTGAAGATCTCCGGTGTATAGGATCTTCAGCCTTTAATTTCAAATCACTGTGAACTTTAGATCAAAAGCTGAGACTGAGATTCTGCGTCACTCACAAAAAGAGAAATTTTACATCTCCAGTACTTAGTAAAGGATGTTTTTGGGTTTGGTGGGTTTTTTTGGTTGTTTTTTTGTTTGTTTGTTTGTTTGGGGGTTTTGGTTTGTTGTTGTTGTTGTTTTTGTGGGGTTTTTTCTTTATTTTTTTGTCTGTGGTTGTTGTTTTGCTATATTGCGTTTCGTTTTCCTAGTTTAAAGGAGAAACTGCATGCCATTAATCAGATATGGCACATGCACACACATACACCATTACATGTGAATACTTCTCCAATGTTACTTTATAAGAGCCTTACACACTTCAGTTTGATTAACACTTTGATAAGATATATGTTTTCCTTGAAGAAAGTGAGGCCATGGGGATTTGTTAAAAATTCAGAAAAGGAAGATACTGTGAAAAGATTTAATTCAGTTACAGTAAGTAATACATTCTACTAATGTAATATGGACACAAAAAAATGTTAGACCCCTTGAGAAATTAGGATAATCTTGTTTGAACCTTTATGAATGTATATAATTGTATTTATGTATGTGTCTGTATGTATATCTACATTTATGAAAATATTGTTATGCATGTCCCTGTGTATGAATACATTTATAAAACAAATTCATGACCATAAATCAGCTCAACAGAAACAGTATAAAGTGGACTACTGTACATCTTTATTTAAAATACGTAGGATGCCAAGACAGAAAAACACTGAAAAAGAAATACATATTGTTTTTGAAGCTGAAGCATCAATATGGTTGTAATTTTAATGTTTCTTGCTGGAAAAAGGTCATCTTTGGCGAGGTCGGGTTTTTCTTAAGGTCATTTCACATTGAGATATCTGCCTGCTTTTGACATTTCATCTAGAAGAGGCACAACTATTCTGACACGTGAAATGGGTTCTTTACAAACCCAATGGCTATTTCTATCAACATCTGTTATTCTTACACAAAAGGGGAATATGCATTGATTGCAAACAAGGCTTCGCATTTTTTGGAGAATATTAATATATATATTTTGTGCTTAAAGGTACAGCAATGTCCGTCTGAAATAGAAACAGAATGAAACACTGATCTATAAAAGACTGGAAAAATAACCCCATAGATGGCATATTTTACTCTTAAATGGAATTAAATAAATTTAAAGATGTTAATTGTTGGTAAATTGTCACACTGCTTTCTGTAAAGCAGCAGGGCAGTGAAATTCGCTAAGCATTTGTGTAATTACTTTGTGATATTGGCACAGAAAAAGCACAATAAAAATATTTTTCTTTACATTTTGTGTGGGATTTTTAATTGCGTATTCATTTGCAAATTTCAGTTGCCTCTAGTACTGACTATGATAGGAAAAATCTGTTGCCATATAAATCCCCCACCTTGTATCCCCATATTTTTAAACTCCAGAATTATTATGTGATATCTGTGTAATTCAAATAAACACTGTCAAACTAATTCAGATCACAGGGACAACTTAGTTTTCCTGTAAGACAGTCCAGGACTCCAAAAGTGATTCACAGAATTCCTTTCCCAAGGAACAGCACAGGGAATACCATAGTTTGTCCTTGCTCCTTATTTGCAGACATCTCTATTAAGCTTTGGACAATCCAAAGCAGAAGCATTTAGCTGAGCATTCAGTAGTTAGGATTCTCTAGCTGAGTGCTGTGACCAGTCACGTGGCATTATATCTGTTCCCATATTGATGGTCTGTTCTTTACAAGCCATTGCTTTCTCCCAAAATGAATGCCATTTTATCAGAAAACAGGTTTTGTTTTCTGATGATATTCCTTTGGCAAGTGCTCAAGTCTGCTGTTTGTGGATGTTTGTAGGAACATTGCTTTTCTCACATAAGTATTTGTGAACAGAGAATAATAAAGGATGTGAAGAGGCTAAATCCAAACCCTGCTCTCTCATCTAACAAGCTGTAAGTGAACAATTTATGTGCTATCTCTACTGGCTCACTGATCTTACAACACCAGTAAACTCTGCATGTTTGGAGTCAGTGTGCTTCCCTACTTACTAAATATGTCATATTTAACTTTCTGCAATATTTGGATATATGGCAGACATTCACGAAGGACTACAGGTGCTGCTTTTCTGGACTGGAGCCATATGTCCATAGGGCATTGAAGAGGTTAACATCCAGGTGTAGGAGTTTTATTGTTAGAACATGTTCTGCATCGCTTCCAGACTTTGGCCTCAGATAAATGCCTCTACATATTTTATTAAAATGTCATAATTAGATTTATTTAATGCACTGGGATCCAGAGCATGTCAGCTCTGTGGATGATTGAAAAATGCTTCATCAGCTCTTGATGGCTTCATAGGACAGCAGGGAAATCCACTCCTATTTCCCACTAATGCATCCCTATTTGAAAACAGGACTTGAATGTTCTTCTCAGTTTGTGCATTTACTGATAGAAAGAGAGTGCAAACACTCTCATGTTCTGCAGTGTTGCATTTGATTAGAAAATAATGCTTGAGGTATGAATACGCTGAAGTAATGCTAAGGAAACATTAAAGCACCCTTAAATCTGCCATTTTATGCCTAGGGCTTTGCAGTTATCATTTGAAATGTGTGGCCTTTTTTTAAATGGTTCCACAAGAGCAGCAACTGCTGCATAATGGTACAAATAAAAATAATACTGAGGTGTAAGTAGTGGCTCTGATAGTTGTACTTATTCCTATGTAAAGCCTGGAGTGACAAAAGAGATAGTTTTCCAACTTCCAACAACATCATCAGCACACTGTGCTTGGCCAGACCATGGGCCAGAGAACTAAAGAAGCACAAATATTAGCAGCTTGTGTTGTGCCAATGTGCATACAAGTATGAATTTCAAGTATCTCCATTTAAGTAAATAGTACACATAGAATTTAGAATAAGTAGGAGCAAGATGAGAGTATGGTCTGTAATGGAAAAACAAAGACAAACTCGTGCTCCATACTGATTTATCATATAGAAGAGCCTGAAGCTACTTCAAGCCATCAAACTAGTTACACATAGACCAAAGGGGATTTTGGGGAGTTGTCAGTAGATAACTAATGAGAATTTCAGCTCTGGGCTTTTAAATATTGTGATTCTTTTTTATGTTTGTAGGTAATCTAGAAAGAATCCAAGAAAAATTGTGCAACAGGGGTCTACACACATTTCAGTTAATGGGAACCAGAAACTATTCACACCAGAATGGACCAAGCTTTCTACCAGGCCAGTTTAAAATCTCCTTCGTACTGGTTTGCACGGTTGCCTCCTCTGGCAATAATCCCCATAACTTCTGTACTGCAAGGAGCATAAGGGCTCTCTGCCTTCACTGCACTGTAATAGTATCATTTGAATGATGAATGTCTGTCCCATCTGAGAAACCTGGATTTATCTTTGCAAGGCTGAGCCCAACAACGGGTCATACTTTTTCAAGCAGAAATAAAGATAATTGAAAATGTATGGATGTCATTTGCTTCCAAAAAGCGTTGATCAGATGTTTCACTGGGCAGAAGATGCACAGGCATGCTAATTTCTGAGGCAGCTGAGCTCACTTCCAAGGGCAATGGGCCCCATGCTATTTGCTTGTCTTTATTCTCCTGCCCCAACCAGTTAAGACCAAAATGTGAGAAAACAAGGGGGGAAAGGTTATGTATCTACTTGCATTGATTTGAATAGCAGGATGATAGTTATCTTCAGTCACTGTGGAGGGTGGGAGCTTGACACTGAAAGAATTTGAGGAGGAAGTGCTGAGTGAGAAAATCACTGCCTAAGAGAAGGGTTGCATACTTGACACATGGAAAATATGCACTCTGTAGGTGGGTATTTAGTAGACTAAGGTAAAAGAAGGAATATGCAGGAAGAGAATAACTAAAGAAAGATTACACAGAAGAGAAGAAAGCGAAGTGTCTGAAGCGACCAAATTTCTCCTTGGACTCTTGCATGGTCATTGCTGCCATTGCTGATGCCACTGCATATTGATCTGCGTCTCGCTAGGGTACCACACTGGGGTTTTAGGCTTCCCCTAATCCTTCCCCTACAGTCTTCTATTGAAAGGAAGGAACAAAGAAATCATTCTGAATATCTTTCTCATCATAAGGCAGTGATTCAGTTTCTTTCTTCCAATTTCATCCTTTGTTGATTGAGTTGTCAAGCACCCAACCTTGGCAATAGAAGCTGAAATAAGCAATGTCTTCATAGCTTTGCCATGCTGCGTCAGTACTGAATAACCGAGCCTTATCGACTGCATGCTGGGTCCGACATTCAGCCGAGTTCCTTTGGAATTTTTATCACTACTTTTTATGTGACACTCAGAAAGGCCTTACCCACAATGAATTGTAAACCTGAATCCTGCTTTTCTAGAGACCCCTAGAAAGCATCCACATCTGGAGGAGTTCTGCCTATAACAACAAGTACATGTGATAAGTTGAGGCAATTCTCAGGGACTGTGTTCTGCAAGTTGCACTCTAATATGTCAAAAGCCCTTGGAGTTTCACTGGAGATTTACTGGACTTGAGATGTAGCACTATTGCTCTAAATACTTATTCATAATCCTATTGATGGCACCAAAAATAGTAGTAAAGATATTTTGGTATACGAGGGCCTATGTCAGTATTGGATAGTGGTATGAGAATATTTATGCTTCAAAGGTAGAGTGTATATTGATAGCTGTAGTTCCAGCAGTGGATAGAAAAAAGTCCTTGCTGACATCTCCAACTTACTCATGTGCAGGACACGGAGACACAAAAGCGATTCGCTCAGAACTGAATCACATGTTGTTTTATTGGTCAATTTTGTCCTTCATCAGTTCCCAATAAACTGATAAAGTTGATAAGATCAGTATTTTAGTCATTTTGGCCCAAATTGAATTAGCTTTTTTGATTCCTTAGTTACTGACGCTTGAATTCATTGATGACAACAATAGGAAAATCTCAACTATCACTTGATTCATTTTGTGTGGCAGGGGGTGGGAGGCAGGACAAAGACTAGGAGGAATGAAGGGAAGGAATCCAATCTCATTTGGCTGTCACCCATCTTAGATGTTTCTGGGTCTGATGCCTCCAGTATGTTTCCCATCACATGTTTGATATTGCATGTTATAAAAATGTATTTCCACTACTGCTGAAAACACCCAAGAAAACAAGGCTGTTTCTGGAACAACATAAAATGACTTTACATGGAGCATTCAGATGACATCACAGTTTCAAAGTCATTCTAGTATGTAAACATGGCGTAGGGTCATAGATACCTAATTTTTGCCATCCTTCTAGTCCCATATGTTTTTACAGCACCTATGGATGTATTAATCACACACTGGAGGGCACACAGGTTTTGCATTTAATTTTACCTAGATAACATTTTACTAAGTTATCAAAATCTAGCCTCTTTTAGGGAAATCAGAGACTATCTATTATACCTATCAGGTCAAACACCACTCCATTAATACATTTGGGTTGTTTCTCCTAGAAATGTATATATATATTTATCTCATGCTTTCACTGCAATTATGAGAGAGCACCATAGCAAAGCACCTCTGGCACCTCATCTTCAATCAGAAGAGGAATGGCTATTCTCAAGACTCCACAGCTCCACAATACTAACATTTTGGTCCCGCATATCTGCACCTAACCTTATCTTACTTCTAGTTTATGTAAAGGAGTCTTTAATCTTTCCATAAGTTTTTAAAAGGGAAATAAAACCTAAAAAACCCTCCCAAAACACTTTACCAATATCACTGATTTTACCTCAGGAGCAGAAAGAATAACTGTAGTTTTCAACTCTTTTAGAGGTCACTCTTAAAACTATTAAGATTTTCTGATTGGAGTGGGCTAAACTATCCTCTGGAGTAAACTTTCTGAGTTCAGCAGAGCTGCATAACTTTCCAACAGGAAAGATCCAAACATCTACAATCAATTTGCATGTTATCTACCTGAAAGGATATTTTTTTCTGAATCTATCCTTCAGTATCTTAAGTCTAAATTGCAACTCTGAGAAAGAGCAATGACTAATGCATAGGACTCTATTGTTATTTATCACTGATGACGCTACTTATTTTTATACAGTTACACATCCTGCACGAGTGAAAGAAAAAGTGCAAACGAAACTGAAGTTACATGTTATTCAAAATGTTATTCACAGGTCACCATAGGCAGTGTGAAAACTCAACATGAAAACAGGACTAATCTCCAAAACATTAACTCAGACAAAATTATGTGCTTAATCTCATCACAAACACAAAACTATCTTGTGTCTGTTAAAGACTGCACTTGTTCTAATATATCCTTTTCATCAGTGTTTCAGACTAGAGACTTCTGAAAGCCACTCTGAGAAATAAAGTTTCCATATGTCATGTTATTGAAAAAATACATATCTGACTCAATTTTAAAGAAAAGCACTAATTTCCAATTGTTTGAAACACAAAAGCATTTTTTTATACACCCTGTCACCATGCCTTAGGACCATCAATTTCCTCAAGTTTTCTCCATTTTAAAATTCATAGAGGTAAACCCTATTAAAGTACATGGTGGAGATGAGCTTGAAACTTTTTCCAGATAATTTTTTCTCTGCAATGAATGTATAATAATATTGTTTGTAAGTGTTTTCAATAACTTTACATGTATTCAGGGAAGCAATATAAAAGTCTATGCTTTCATCTTGTTTTCTTTAAAGGGGTTTTAAAGTTTAGGCTATTGGATCATCAGAAGACAGGACCCACTGCAAGAGGTCCAGTCACTTTCATTTCATATTGTATATGTTTTCATTGTGGGTGAAAGAGAGGCAGTTTTATGTTTGTTAGTGTGCATTTTACCTGCTGAAATGTCCCTTGAAGTTTGTGGCCAGAGGCTGGTTGATTCATTTTGCCAGTAATGATGGCTTATTTGTGGTTACTATAATGTAAAAGAAAAAAAGTTATTCTTGCTATTTTTAACATATTTTTTGCATGCCTGGCATTGCCACTGAATTGCATTAACTGTGCTAGTGAATCTACATATACAAGAAGCCTGGCTTGTTTCAGCTGTAAAATAGGATATTGTTATTCTGTAACTGGGTTGGTACTTGTTTGCGGGCCTTTTACCAAGAAGAATTGGGTCTGTGTGCATTCTATAAACAATCCATTATTATTTTCAGTGTATTAATTAATTTCTTAACAAACAATAATAGATTTTAATAGAAAAATTAAATGAGAGACAATAATATTTCTTTAATTTTTATTGTACCACAAAACCTCCAATGAAAGTAGCTTTCTTTCTTGCATACTTCCTCATTCACAAAATGAGTAGTCCTTATTCTTTATTTTACAAGACTTATGCTTGATCTCATTTCCACAAAATAGTTGAAATATTCATATAATCCTTCCCTTTCTTGTTTTGCTCAGTTTATGAATTAATATATGACAGAATATATTAATAGAACTACTATATGATAAGAAGAAAAATATTTTCTCAAACTTTTTCTTCTGAGATAAGGTTAGGGTAAAGAGCATTTCCTTAGAACAAAGGTATGATGTCTTTTTCAGCAGGGACAAACCCAGTATCTTGTCCTTAGATATAGGATATATTTAGACAGTTTCAGGACAAAATGTCTAATGTGAATTTGGATAAATGGATTTGTAAAGATATTGGATATGAGCCATGCAGCATAGTTTTTTTGTTTGGATTTTTTGTTGTATTTGTTTCCTTCTTGCACAAAGGCAAATTTTCTGTCTTTTTTTTCCCCTGTGGATGAGAAATTAATGGTCAGCCACTGAAGTCTGAATCTACTTCCACAGCAGGGGGACATTAAGGTAAACAATCTGGAAAAATAATTTCTGGAAGCAGCTTAAGAACCTCAGATTGAGTTGATTCGTTTCATTTGATATTTGATGCCACATCACATAAGCCCATGAGAATCAGTATCAGGAAATGGATTCTGTTAGAAATGAGACAAAAAACTTCATCTCTGATTCTAAATTCAATAAAATCGCCTGTAACACTGCATGGGGTTATCGTGGCTAAAAGTCTAGGACCCAGCACTTGGTCTTTTTGAACCTCATGCCATTGGTCTTGGCCCATCTTTTTAGCCTGTCCATCTGTGAAAGACCAAATAAAACATGAAGCTCCAAATAAAAAAGTCTTTTCTCTTTTTTCCTAATGATTTCCTTGACGAATAGTAGATGACATGGAAAGTTTTACAAAGGTATTAGGACGTGATTTAAAATACCAGTTGGGATTTTTGTGTCTGCTCTAGTTTTTAGTATCTTTTAGATACCAAAGACCGTGCTATTATGTTCATTATTAGATTTAACAGATGTCCAGAGTAGAATAGTGTTAATTTGCAACTATTTCCTTTTACTAAATAAGTTGTAGGGTTCTGCTCTGCTTTTTATAAAGTTCAGTACAGAAAGCAGCAGTGACATAAATATTCAGCTTCAGGTCCTGTGATTCTGAATGAGGGCATTTTAACCTAAATTACTAGAGCTCAGCAATGCTGGGCAGTTCAAAAAACAACTAAAATAAATGACAAGAATCTGACCCCATTAGTGGTCATTTGCCTTTTGCAGGAGTTACATCCTTGGATGCTTCCTAATGTCTAGACAGCAGCACTGGCCACCATTTTTTTAAACTTTTTTTAGTTGCAAGTGCTTTGCGATTTTTCTTCCCTGATATTGACCATGCTGTCACCAGCCATACACATGTCACTTGCAGGCAGAGTCATTCCAGCACATGCTTCAGGAAAATGTAAATGTATGCATCACCCAGGAAATGAACTAGTGCAGAATGTTCTTGTCAACTTCATTTTGAAGTAATTTTCCATTCTAGGCACTGTTTGACATTAGTTATGGACAACCAAAATATATACTGTGAATTAGCTAGTAAGCGAGCATAGCTTTTAAATTTATTTCTACTTTTTTTCTGGGTGGGTTTTTGGTGGTTTTGGTGGTGGTGGGCAAGGTTGTCATATTTGTGTCTCAAGTCTTATTTCAAGGTACACATGGACTAGTTTAAGCAACCATATTTTAGTCTATCAGCTGCTTGTGAACTATTCACACTGACTATTCACTTATTTTTGCTTTGAAATTGATTGCCACTTAAATCATATAATTCTGCTTTTGCTTCCTCAAGTCGGTGGAAAGACCACTTCTGAAAATGGAGGCACTCATTAAAAGTGTTTAATGTGGATGAAAAAGGTAACTAAAGGCATCGTTTTGGAGTGCTTTTTCTTAAAAGCTATGAAACCCTGTTCATTAAAGACACATCTGGGATAGGACAATGGATTTAAATGTGGTGTGGTTAACTTATATAGAGTAAATAATTAAATATTCATAAAAGTCATCAACTTTGGCTCCTCTATCTCTGCCTTGTTTTTAAAGTACTTTTCCACTTCCTTAGTCAACCTGTAATCACTAGTATGGCTGCATGTGTGACAGGCAGTGGTTTTAAGTAAGCCACTGTAGTTGTCATCAGCTCCAGCTTGTTTTTCCTTCCATTAGGATTTCCTGATTATGCACTAAAAAGATATTTGATTGATAGTAGAATAGAAGACATTTGAAGAAAAAAAAATTAAACTGAATTCATGCCAGTGGGGGGGGGGGGAGCTACCTTATTAACAAAATAATTGAGCTGTTAGTTAATTTTACCTGTTATTTGCAAAAAAGGACAAAAATCTTCGAAGGAATTAATATTCTTCCCTCAAATGATTAAAAGAACAACAAAAGGGTTTGTATCTTAGATGTATTTAGTAATTATGTCTCTGACACCTTTTTTCATAACATCCAAGGCAGATGTAAAAAAAAAAAAAAAGAAAAAAAGAAAGAAAAAAACCCAAATAACTGGTAATTTACAGAACATTGTAAGTGTCAGCTTTTCCTGATCAGTTTTTCTATGTCTCTCCCCCAGTCTTATTAGAAGCAATTTCTGCTAATTGATAATTAATACCTTTACCTTTGTTAAAAGCAGTTACTTGTGTAACAACACTTCCAGTTTGATACAATCAGTATATTTTACTATTGATGTAAATAGTTCACAAAATTAATTATAAAAAATATTCTTGCCATACAAATTCAACATTTCACTTATTTTTGTCTCTTTTTTTCTTTTTCTTTTCCAAATTTTGGAATTCTTATCCTACTAAAAAAAAAAATTGTCCATATGTTAAATTAAAAGAAATTGGTGACATCTTCAAAGTAATAAACATTTGGCCATGTGAACACAGAGCAAAGGAGTGTTATCCGAAACGTGCTACTCACAACACACCACTGGAAAATTACCCCAGAGCTTCCCTGCAACCTTATTCTTTCCCTTATACCCACCTCCCTTCAAGGCTCAATGAAAACAGTTACACATCAACATGAGTGAAGCAAAGAATGCCATTTGATTCACATAACATGACCTTATTCAGCATTCTGGTGATGAACAACTGTCAGACTATTGAATGCAGACAGAAGAACAACTGACTCATGATTCCAGGATTTGCTCTTATCTGATACCTCATTTTGATACCCTTTTAGCAAAGAGAAACAGTTCATGTAGGGGTAGGCTTGAGAGGAATTAACACCTTGCTGTAACAAAGCAGGGGGTTTAGATATCCATCACTCAGGGTACGTAACAGAGATGACAGGAAGGGCTGTGCTGGAGGAACCGCAGCCCCGGTGCAGCCTGTCCTGGCTGACAGGACTGAGGGGTAGCTCAGGGCACAGTGTTGTGGTTGCATCCTTATCTGATAGCCAACACACCAGTAATGGTTTAGTTCCTGACAAAAGCACCTCTATCCTTGGTATGATAAAACACTATTAGCTTCCTTCTAGGCAAAAAGTGCCATACAGCAGGAATGTGTCTGAAATGCTGAGAACTGAACCTGTGTGATAGCAAGGCCTGATGAAGCATTACAAGTTCTTGGTTTGAAATGTCATTTGAACAACCCACCTTGTGCTGCATTCTCTGGGCTTTGCATATAGTCTCAAGCTTCAGGAAAGGAAAGAACATTTCAGTTTCCAAGAATCAAATCTTGGGCAACCTTACCAAGGTCTGCTGTGGATTCAAGTGCTGACAGGTAAAGAGAACAGAATTTTTTTATCTAAGCCACTGCCTCAGAGTTCAGGACAGTCTGAGAACTACGATAATTTCTCAGTTCCACATACAAATTGACGTCAAGATTTCTGAACTAGACATGTCAGAGCAAACCTAAAGAATTATTCTGGTTACTTGGCCCTCTATTCTGTTTCCATCCAGTCTTATAAAAAGTGAACATCAGTCTTTTCACTATGCTCTGAGCATTGATGTCATGTGGACATGGTGTCACGCATCTGCAGCCATAGCAGAACAGACTTGATAGACATCAATATACAGAAGATATGCAAGAAGATATACAGAAGATGTATCTTCTCACCCAAAGTAGTCCATTCATTTGAATTTCACTGAAGATTTCTACTGGATCACGCAACCTTCTGATCCTACAAAATTTTTCATATCTTACTTACATTTATCTTCACTTGCCACACAGAAATGGGAAGAAAAGGGATGATTGGTTTTGTTTCTCCTAGCATCAGAATAAATGCTTTAGCTTGGTTTCAAAAGAACAATATACCTCATAACAGCATGCAAGCAGAATTAATGTTAAGTAGTAATGCCAATTTCAACCATCCTTTTTTTTCTATTTTTGAGGTATGTCTCACTGATATATCTACCATCTTCTCTGAACTGCAACAGAAATTAACTTGGCTCATATATTTTGGGAAACACTGGACAATCATTTCTGGGGTCTCAGAACCACTCTGTTTCCCGATGTGCAGTAGCTAATGCGTACAAACTACTCCTAAAGGATGGTAACTGGTTAATTCGGGTGGGTATTTTTCACACAAGACCTCATACTGCTCTTCAACCTGCTGAAATATGAAGTGCCAACTGGCATAACTCTGTACAACTCTGCTGCTAATACGAGACATATTAAGCCAAAAATACAAGCAAGTCCTAGAAAGGAAAATAAAGCAAACAGAAGGCAAATATCCATTTCAGAATAAAAGAATATGATCAAATTAGCAAAGCATTGGTAAGGCACTAGATAAAAATAAAAAAATAAAACAAAACAGTCCAACATAAGACAGACACAAAAAAAATTTCCTGATTTCATGTTTTTGAAAGCTTTGTTGTGATCTCTTAATGTAAGCCCATACAATTAAATATGTGGCTTGCTCAAGGTATTGCATCCTAATTCTATGTGGCCATCATATTTAGGGGCATTTAGGAAACTGCACAACTAGAACTCAGCAGGATGCATTTTGCCCTTCTGCAGACATTTTCTGATACTCTGATAAATATATTTTGAAAATAAAAATTCAAATTCTTGAAAGGTAGATAAATTGATATTCACTTCAGATTCTTAAAAAAAAATTATCTTCATAATTTTTCACCTCTCTCATGTAAGTATACTTACCTTATTAAATAAAAAGTACCTTCAAATGAAAAAGGGGATTTTAAATTTCAAAATGTTGAAACAGGTTGTTTCAGTTATTTTGGTTGCATTTTTTCCTATTTTTTGGGAGACAGAAAATTAGCTAAAATCAATCTTGTACTGCTTAGAGTTTTGGTTGCAGTGAATTGTTGTTTCATGATGAAGATATATTTCATAAAAACCCTCCCAGACAGTTTATAAGAAAAGAAGAAATGGAAAAAAATTATCCTTTTGCCCAGCATCGCACATTGAACAATGACTTTTCTGCTACCTTGAATGCTTTCTTTTTGCAAAGTCAAATACTCTACAAATCAATACTATATTGCCCACGGAGGTGTTCTTTGGTTCAACACCTTGAGTTTGTATTGGTATTTAAAGAGAAAACCATTTCTGGCAGAGTTTTTCTTTCTTAGTTGGCCCTTCTGTCAACCATACGCACATTCAGAGAAGGCTTTTTTCTGTCATGGTTTGTTTTTTTTTTTTTTTAACTGCAATCAAAATTCTGAAGAAGTGGACATTGATATTTTCCCCAGACCTGTGCCTGCACGACTCTTGAGAAGTGGTTTGAGAAGCATCCCCAGGCTGCTGAGAGCAGCAAGCTCTCCCAGATGTGCTGCGTTCTGAAGTTTTGCTCTCCTCTCAACAGCTCCCAGTGCATGAGGTGTGTCACTGAACACCACTTTTGACTGAATAAATATGCTTTTATTTAATTTCTATGGTCTGCTGTTTGCTGCTGCTGCTTACATGTCCACAACATCTACCCAGGGTACACGAGATGGCTTTTTCTACTCCTGGACTAGATAGAACTGATATTCAGCATCAGACAGGATTAGTCTGTCAGTGACAGAGGCTGAGCACAAACAAGAGTAGTAGAGGTAAACACTATTTTTGTTGCCTCTTTCCAATACCTTCGGTGTCTGATTCAGGCTCTCGCTCCCATTGGTGACTGGTTCTCTTCCCTGAGTGTTTCACAAGAGTGTCTAGGTCTGCAGGAATCACTGAAGGTGTGACCAAAAGGCATGGACAGCCAAAGAGTTCTCTGGGCCTGCTCAGTTAAACGTCTCCTGGATCCATTGGATCCCTGATCATAGGAATACATATGTATACACAGGAGTTATTAAAATAGAATAAACCAATGGGGCTTGTACAAAAATAGCAGCATAAATAAAAAATTATACACACATTTCAACCTTGATTTTTCCAGAACAACACTCTAGGAGTGTTTTGCATTTCAAATGGGACCTGACTATATGGAAAGTACAATGTACAGTAGAATTAACTTTTTTTTTTTAATTCAGCCATTTTTTGCTGTTCTAGACACAGGTCATGACCTCTCACCTCCTGTTTATTTCTTCCCATGTTGACCTTTCACTGAAGCACAGGGCTAATTTTTTGCTCCAGTGACCAAGAATAGGAATTTGTCACTTTATTCAAAATGGAATGAATACAGGTATGTCTGGCATTCTCAGCTGAGCTTAACCCTCTGCATGCTGAAAACAGTCAAATAGCCAAGTGATCTCTATTAGGAAATATCTCTTCTGAAGTTGTGCTATTTTTTGTAACAAAAGAGTTTTGCTTCTTTTGTCTGAAAAAGGGTTTTTCTTTTTCTGTGCACAGTCGGGTACAGTTTTCTTTGTTGCAAAATACAATGAACTAAACAGAAGAAAATGACAGGTTAGAGGTCCATAGAAATTTGCAATGGTTCTAAGGGAGAACTTTCATTAGTGTTAGGAAATAACCTCCATCTTAATTGTCTGCTGTACAAACAAAGTTTTATGTGTTATCTTTGACTGAGAAAGAAATAACTAATTTCTCCAGTAAGATGCCAGTAATGAATTCTTATGGACTAATCTTAATAAGTATGTGCAAAGTAATCTATGCTTCTCATGTTGAGTTATAAAATAGAATTCTTTTCCTTATGCAAATACTTTCACTGGTACTTATCCACCTATTCAAATCTCCTGTGCAGTAGGGTTCTTTTCTCCATCTGTAAATTCTGTAAAAGGAAAAGACGTCAATGTATCCATGCAGGATTTGACGTTAACACTTAAATCCTGTGTTAGAATTACAAAGGATAAGGGTGCCAGCAAAAAACACCCCAAAAACCAAAACCCACCAAAACACATGAAATAAAAAACCAGACAAACAAACACCAACAAAACAAAACAAAACAAACAAAAAAAAAAAAAAAGAAAAAAAACCCCCACAACCCAGAAGGTCTCAAGTGAGACAGTCAGCAGATTCAAACATTATCTGTCAAAATGAAAAAGTTGTGAGCAATGGACTTTCAGAGTGTGATTTCCTACAAACACACCCTTAGTATTTCCGTGGTCTCACTGAAGTTACTGTTATCGCTCTTTTCCTCTTGGTGGCTATATTACTATATTTTCAGTCCTTTGTGACATGTCCTGATCTTTTGTCCTACATACATTAGATACATTAGCATTGTTGCCTTCCCAGATCCTGTCATTACCTGTGTAAATGCCCGAGGTCTGCACGTGCCTTTTGGCCAGCCAGTGTGTGTGAGCTGGCTACCCAAGAGAACAACACTGCTGAGCTCATGGCACTGCCCTTCCTGCAGTGGAATCACTTGTTGGGGTATTTGTCTCACAAAGCATGTCAAGTATTGACATATCTGATCACTTTACCACATCAATTTAATTTACTGAAATCACGTTCACAGACACAAGAGATGGGCAGAACAAGAGACCTAAATGGCTTTCTCCTGTAGGCTTCTAAGCCTCAGGAAAGCAAGTCAAAAAAGCCTTGGTGACTTTGGACCCTGTTACAGGTCACAGACTGAACCAGTCCCGTGCTTTCATCCAGGATGTACCAAACATGTTTCCAGTGAGGTCAGTGGTTCTGATCCCAAAACCATGAAGTAAGCATCATTCGACATTATTTGTGTAGAAATTTTGTCCATCTCAGTTAAAATCAGCAAAATACTATGAAAATATAAATTTGCATATTTTTTAAATAAAGTAGAAATTACCTCTAAAATCTCTGAGTCTTTAGTATCTTCCAACAGCCCCACAACTATGTACAGGAAAGGACCAGAATGGTGAATTATAAGGTCTGGTATGTGGGCTGGGATCTTCTCCTTAGAAGACAGCGCTTTTAGTGCTACAAATGCAAGTCAAATTTTATGTGCTGTTTTTAAAAGCAAAATTTCAGACCCTGGGGGAGGTTCTGCACATACTTTCACTGAATGGGGAGTATCCTTAACCCTCTTTCCTCAGTGCTGAGCTCTGAGCTGCCAGCCTTGGCACAGTTTGATTTTGCAGCAGCCCCCCTGAACAAAGGATGCCCTGAGCTGCTCCCTGTTGGGTCCATTCCTGGAGGGGTGTATGCTCAGGGGGCTGCAGGCAGATCATGGGATTCAGAAGCATTGCAGTTTGTTCATTTTCCAGTTCAAACCTCTAAGTGACTGCAAACATTTCCAATTCTGAGAACAAGGAAATACAGGTGTGGGTGAAGTGGAGTGTGGTAAATTTGTAGTGGCAATCATGGTAACTGTAACAATAACATCTGTAACAATACAGAGAGGCACAACCTATTTTTGCCTTTCAGTTACCTGAGAAGTCCCTACTTTATACTTTCCAAGGTAGAAAACTAGATCCTACACTTGGCTAAAATATGATTTCCAGATTCACCTAAAAATGCCAAAATAAAATATTCATATGACACAAGAGAAGCACAAGAGGGATCCTAAAATCAAAATGAAAAAGTTTCAACTTTTCTCCAGCAAATACAGTCTCCAGACAAGCAAATAACTATTTGGCATAATAATGCTATGAAAACACTTAAGTACAGTTGAATCTATTTAGTGTAGTAGTTACGGGTGGTTAATACTACTCCACTTTTGAAAATTCTTCCTGCTTATCCTATGTAGGGTGTTTTAGTCACAGCTAGGAGTATATTCTTCTTCTTTTAGACATAAAACATCATGTCATTCACTCTTTTCAGTCCTCACCTCTCAAAGTGCAGAATATGATGCCAAAGGAGTGGGAGCCAGTGAAGAATATATGCTTCTGGACCAGTAGACCTATAACAGCTTACAGCATTATTACTGAGGCTGCAATTCATCCAATTTGTTGACAAGTTAAGGACTCAACTTTCACAAGCCAGTGGAAATTATACTCACCTGTGCCAGGGCACCTTTTTATCTCTTCTTCATCATCTGTCTCTATTTTTTTTTTACTAAATGACTCCTTCCTATTAGAATATGTATGTATATAGATTATTTCTCACTGACCTACACTGTCCATGGAGCTTCCTACTGCTACAATGAGATCAGCAGCAGCAGCCTGGTCTGATGTGGGGCTCTGGCTCCTTTCCTGGGCTGTAAGGCTTAGTGCAAGTGTCAAATAAGGGAGGAACCAGCACCAAAACCATCCCTGCTAGTCCTGGCATTTGCATACTAACTGCTTCTGTGGTGACCACTTAAATCCAATATACTGAATACTGAGGGGAAAAAATAATCACAATGTAAACAGAACAGAACACCAACCCTAAACAGCCCAATACCACATTTTTCATGCTTTACAGTGTTTTACATGGGTGCTTTTTCTCTGGGAGCATGCACATGCTCTGATTTTGATCTTTTGAAATTTCAGCATCCCTTAGGTTGTATCCTTTCACTCCAGAATAACTCTTGTTGTGATAGATGAACTGGAACAAGTGTGGGCTTCCTCACAGCCACTTCCTGTCAAAGTGCCCTGTGCTAAGCAGCAAGCTGTGCAGTCAAATGGAAGGAAGCACAAAAGTCCACTTTTCCCTTATCCCTTCCCCATGGCAACCTGACCAAGAACAGTGACCCCCAGCAGCACAGCTGAGGCCTGAAACTGTGCTGAATTACTCAGAAAGAGAATCTCCTGACCCTAGCCAGCAGAACCCAATGAAAATATGTGACCTCTAACTGCAGAACCCCGTGTCTGACACTGCATTTGTACTGTACACAGCCAACACAGGTCAGACCCTTTCAGGAAGCTGACTTGATGATTCTCAAATCTAATTTAAAATGAACCAGTGAACCTAGAACTATTCAGGTTCTGCAATTAGAGGGTTTTACATTAAGCAGTCAAAAACTCCATAGAAATATCACACCTCCTTGAATTAGGTATTGAAATCAAATATTTTTTTCTCAGGGCTGACCTTTGTTAGCTACATGTAAACTGAACTGATGATGAGTCATTGAGCTAGCAAATTAGTACTCATAGTTGTTGACAGGGTCAGCAAGAAATCTACCACATTTTTAAGCAAAAATAAAATTGTCATGTAGGTATTGTCGTATGTACTTCTTGTCCTTAATGACATTCAGAAACCATTGGCAACAAGAAGAGGAAAAACAGGAGATTTTGGGGTTTTCACACTCTCTACCAAGTGTAATCAGAAATTTAACACCACAAGCTTTGGTTAAAGAGCTATAACAGTATCTATTTGTTGTGCTTTCAACCACATAAATAATAGAATTGACCTCAGCAGTGGGTAGAAAAGGGACCAAACTCTCCAGCTCTCTACCTCGGTTAATATTGTTTCAATAGCACTACAGCCTATTTTATAATGCTTCTGCACAAACAGCTGTTTGGCTTGTGACTTCAAGGTACACCAATAATTCATTACAAGAACATTTGTTCTGTCATTAACCCTTAGCACTGTATGAGTAATTTGGAGCGCAGCTAAACAGGGTCCTGAACATATTTTTTGAGTGAGAGCACCTTACAATTAACAACTTTTACAAATTTATATGAGCAGCATTTTAATGACAGAAAGAATCTCAAAGGCGGTTGTTTAGCAGACTTGACTTAACATGTGTCCATTCAGTCTGTGGGCTGCTCCTGGGGTAACATCCATTGGATCACAGCTGATCTACACAATGAACACATTGCTGTGGCCACCGTGGGAATTCAGAAGAGCTACGTGATTGAAATTGGGTTGGGCCATCTCAATTTCGTACATTATTGTCAGCATGACCACATACAGCTCTAGCATGCAGAGCACAGTGCCCTGAACCAGTAGAAAACACAGTGCTATGGAAATATTTAAGATGAGACACCAAGAGCCTAACAGATAGAAATATTTTATGCTACAAATACTCTGAATTTTGAAAGCAGCTTCTCTTTTTCCTGTCTAGTTCCACCTTCTCTCTTCTTTTAAAGGCCTTTTGGCATTTGTGCTGGTCCTCCGAATCTAACTATTTTGCCTCTCTTCGAGTATGTTACCCAACTCTGTTGTTCCTTCCAGTATTTGGCATTTGCTTTGGAATTATGTTTGTCCATCTGTTATTTGTCCTTTTGGTGATGCGTTCTGCTGATTCCCATTTGTTCCTCTCAGCTTTCTCAACAATTTGGGCTTCTGAAGCGCTGTGGCATCAGTCAGCTCTATCTTGGCCCAGGACAGCGTTTGTACAGAACAAGAGAAAGAGCAAAAACTGGCCTAGACTGATTTTTCCATTTCTTTAGGAATTCACAGGCACAACTTTTTGCAGTGGTCATTCCAACTAGCTGATTTCACTGGTTCAAGGAACATGAAATGAAAGGGACTTTCGTCTCTTTTGGATTGTGTTTTACTCCTTCCATCTTTCTGGATGCTTGTAACCAGTGTGAAACCACGAAAAAGGCTAAAATGTTAGCAGATACTCTTCCAGTCTTGACTGAGCTGGCACTTTTGTGTTTCATATTCCTTTCCCTTTGGGAACACATTCACCTCCTTTATTAACTCTCCACAAAAGTTACTGGCCTAGTATGGTCTAAGGAGAAGCAAAACTGCACCTATTCATACTTTTTTTCCCCAGTTATATCTTTTTTATGCTTTAAAATAAACCACAATCACACTACCCTCTGCATTTAGTTGCTGGATATGATCTTTACTTGCCATGACTTCATTTTTCAAGCTTAGAACATTTTGTAGCCAGAATTCCAAATTTGTCAGCTCACAAGTTGCCTGTGCACAACAGCATGGAATGACTAAAGGGATGCTCAGCTATTGATCAGTTACGTGGATATTGTTTTCTCCCCCCCCACCGCTCTGAAAGCCCATTTTAAGGTCACACTATGATCAGACATGCATCATACTGGGCTTGCAGTGTTTTGCTTGGCAATCAGGCACTAGGTAGGATCACGTCTCTTTTTATACATTTGGTTTGGATTTAGATTCGTCCAGTAAAGTAGTCTTACTAGAAAACCAGGTTTCTTACAAAAATAAAACACCCTCCTGGAAAACCTGATTTTTTATAAGTGAGGATTTAGTTTGTGTCAGTGACCCTTGGAGATATTTGAGTGGTGTAGATGAATGAAGGATGCTCACACCACTTTATTTTCAGCTTTTAAAGGAGGCATTAGTTAACCTGTTTGCTTAGGTGCACTGAATTAATGTAATTTCTGGCCTCAACCCTCTGAAAGCCATGTGAATTTTGCCAAAAACAATAAGATACTGGTATTCAACATCACTTGTCAGAGTAAGCCTGTCTTTGAAAGGAAGGAACTTCTTTTTCTTCCTCCTCCTTTCCTTCCCACCCCCAACCAAAATGCTCCCAAACACACATTTCATTGCATAAATACTGAGTATTAAGAATAATTTATGAAATGTTTATGATGTGGGTAGGATGCTGGTTTGGATCAAATCAAAAAATCAGGAAACCCCAATTAGTAAGGAAACCCTGAACAAAGCACCCATGGTACATAAGAGCTCACTGGGGTTTGTAGATAGGAGCTTTGCACATGCAGACTGCTCGGAGTATGGAAGCCCCTCCTGCTCCTGAACATCCAAACAAACCCTGGGTCACACACTAAAAACAGACCACAGTGGCTACAGAGAAACTATCCCTCCTTTGGACTCCTTTGGAAAAATTTACACAATCAGCTAGATCTCCTCCAAGTGAGCCAGTCTGCGCTTGGGCTCTAGCAAAGACAGGTGGAGAATGCTCAGAGTGCTTTGGGACCATCTCGCCGGCCGAGTGTGCCAGAAAATGGAGCAGTGTCACATTAACATCAGCATTACTATATAACACTCGTGAACATGACAGAAGGGAAGAAAAGGAGTCAAAAACTACTACCAGCACCACAGATCATCACCTTCTGATCGAAATCACTAATTAATTGTTGCCCTTTAATATTTTGATTCTAGTCTAAAACCACAAAGTGTGTGCCCACAAAACACCCTTGGACACTCAAGATATGGACAAATATAAGTGTTAGGTAACACATTTACAATTGCAAGAAAAAGGTGTGAATAGTGTAATAATGACAAATGCAAGCAGTTAATTACAGTTTCAGTGTTGATCATAGAAGGTCCTTTGGAAATAAAATTAGTGCAGCAACTTTCAAAGGAAAGGCCAGGTATCACTGAACAACAAGTGACCATTCAATCTAACATGGTCAGCAGTCATTAAATTGTATCTCATTCTTATTCTTGTACTACATCAGTCCAGAAGTTGCCATCACAGTGAGAGATGTCAGCCTATGAAAGAACTAATCAGCTGATACATGCAAATATCATTATTACACACACTGCAACGTACAAGGAGAGCCACATTCTCTTTAGATGCTACTCCCGTGAGATGAACAAATGTAATAATTTTTTCTCTCCACGAGGCTGCTTACCTTATATCATCACATTACTAGATTTTACACTATTAAAATAATTAAAACATTCCAGTTGCAGCCATGTCACATTTGAACAGCAGCAGCTATGGGAGGATTACAGTCACAGCCTCCCATACTGCATGCAGGCTAAATTCAAAGGCTTCCTGCCTGTAAAGCTAGTTAGAAGCATCGAAAATGTGGGATTTAACTTTGCTGTTTGGTAAAGGAGAAAATAGAGGAATCTCCACAGACTACTACCCCCGTACAGTACATATTGTTAGTCAAAAGAGAGAATGGCAATTCTGCATTATAAACAACAGCACATTCCTCTCTTTTTATTCCTGAGAGCTACAATTAAAGGATGCAAGTCATAAAACAGTGTATTATTGATGCATTGTATTTAATCTTGCTGCATTGTTTTATATAACAGGTTCATATAATTCTTCAGACAGGAAAAGGCTTGTTCTATAAAAATACAGAGCCCTGCATCTGAAATATAAGTTCACGCAGAAGCAATGTATATATCGCCAAACCAGCAAACTAACTCACTTACTTAATACACTAAACTTCAGGTTCTTTCTATATTATGTGAAATGGCTTGAAACAGGAGGCAGCTGCCAGGAAACATCACTGCTTCTTTGCTCAAGAGAGACAAGGGAAGGAAGAATGAAGAAAAAAATTCCCTCGATGGATGCCACAATAGCATGTCTTTCATTATCGCCCTGTGTCAAGGCACTGTGTAATGTTCATTGTGCATGCATAGTAAATTACTATTTACCTGCCAGTGCCTTTGATAAGTCAGTCTTTTCTCCCTCTTTTCGTCCACACAGCATGGAACAGTGAAACCTCTTTGCCTATAATTCTTATTAAGGTGATACCTTTTCTGAATAAGAAAGTACACTCTTCCAAAGGAGGCATTCTCTTGGGTTTTTAAGGGCCATTGTTTTTATTGTTTTCCTTTTATTTCTCCCACCCTGCTGTGTTTTAATGCTATAGTGACTTCTGTGTATACAACTCTCATATTGAAATGTCTGCCGCAGATATATGCAATATTAAAGAGTGCTTATGAATTTTTGACATCTAATTAGTCGCTACCCAGTTAACATGTCAAGACTCAGAGGGATTAGGGAGTCAGCCCTTTCTGAATAAGTTAAAGCTATGCCCTGTCCTTTTCATGTATTATTCTTTAATGTAGGTGGTGATTATTTTGCTGTGATTAATTGATGAAGCTCATTGGTCTGGCAAGTGTTACAGAATTCACCATTCCTCACTTTTATTTCTCTCTGTAGGGCTTTCCCACTTATTTGAAAGGAATTGGTTCTATTCGGTCTGTGAAGCTTCATTGTCTTTCCTCAATACATGCACATTGGTTTCTCTTAAGATTTTATCTATTTAATTTTATATCTTTTCTACTATAAAGGAAGCAGATAATTAATAATGGTTGTTTTATTTTAAACCACATATTTCAAATAGGGTTTCTCTAATGCGTTGTTTATTTTTGTTTTTGATGTATACTTTTAGACAAAATTACTGACATATATTTTGAAGTATAAAAGTAGATTTTAATTTTTTTTTCTTAATGCTTTACAAAGTCCTCCACACTCAACAAGCCTTGGTGAATTTAGAGGTTTTCCAGTCTCTGATTAGAAGCAATATTTCACTCAGGCAAATTTTAATTTTTTTTAGCAGTTTGAGTGGGTTTTTTTCTTAGAGATGATATAATATTCTCTGTTGTCAGTTATGGTAAATTATATCAATTTTAGCATCCAAATGGAAACCTTAATTATACAATCTCTGTTTTCCATGTGCACGCCTTTCACAAAAGGAACAAAAAAAAGAAAAAAGAAGGGAATGTTGAGGCAAATCTTTAAACACCTGTAGAAATCTAAGTGATGCATATTTAAAACAATGTGATCACTCATAAATTCAGCTGTGTGTCAAGGCTCCTGCTGACCTGTGGCGCACTCCAAAGGAATGTTCCATTGATTATATACAGCTGCGGATGCTCAGAAAGAAACAGCACATATGTGTGCTTCATGGTCTGATATATTTGTTGTATCCCCCTCTGTGTAAGTGATATTGGGTTCTATATAAAGAAACAATAAAAACGTATGCTGAGCACATAATGGCTGTGCCGTTTGCCTACACAGGCACCACGCCACCAGTATTTAACTCACTGCTTTGTAAAGCACTGGAAGATCTACTGTAGCTATAAAAGGCAAAGCAAAAACATACCCATACACATGCACTAATTTTCTTGCTTTTTTTTTTTCTTCTTTTTCTAAAATACTGTGAAGGAACATCCTGCTGTATTACATTGTTTTTTGTTCATCATTTCACTGAAGTCAGCTCAAGAGTTTTGGGCCTTGTAAAAGTGCAACACAGTCAGGCAGTTTCCCTGAAAGGATAAAATCAGAAAAGGAATTTTCTGAACACAGTGCAAGAGGCTAACATATAGACATGATTATGGAAATATTTAATCATGCACTGTGGCTACTGAGAACTTTCTTCCATTCACTACCTCTTCAGGCAAAGGAGCTGAACAAAAGGCTCTTGCCATCCGAGTTCATTTCTGCAGCCTTGTGGTTTTATGGACAAATAATTACTTTTCACAGAGCAGAATCAATCCCATTATAAACCTCCAGTATTCAAATCTGTAATTGGGACAATAGTGGAGCTCCAGCCAGTTTATCTTCTTTTGAAATGAAGAAACTCATGCACACACTCCTACGAATTTGATCATTATAAATAATTACAATCCTATTTGCCAGTCAGGGTTTGTGCTTTTTAATTTACATTGGGGGGACTCTTTCTAAGGTAGTTTGTTGGTGAAAATATGTAAACAATTCTCTCTCATCAGGCTTTAAAGAAAATTGCAGTGTGTGAGGAAAAGAGGAAAGTGAAGGGGGCCAGGAGGTTTTAGCAAGGTGCCCCTCCTAACCCCTCACCTAGGTTTTGAGGTTATCGTGAAGAAGCTGAAAAGAGTCACAGCAGCCTCACACACCCCCAAACCACAAACGCCTTAGGAACAAAAACTGACATCGACCCTGACACGGGAAGGAGAGCCATGAGGCAGCAAGGAAGGGAAATAAAACTGAGCTGGGTGGGTGGGTCGGCTGAAGGGGCTGTGAGTACGAAGAAGGAAGAGGGGGCAGCATTAAAAGAAATATCAATCAATTGGAGCATATTCACTTTCTCCTGCACAGTAGATTCTATCAGAAGAAAACACTGAACTTTGTAGTGTTAGCAGCAGCTGAAATTTAGAATTATTGTTTCCTCCTAACAGAAGACTCATTTTCCACGGCCGCATTTGCAGCATAATAAGCTTTTTGTTATTTTTTCAATTAGAGTCAATTGACCTAACAAAATGGTTGGCAATTAAGTGATTTTTGTAATGGTCCGGGGGTAATTTAGTCGAGCTTGTCAGCTGTGTTTCATGAAGCCGAGATGTCTTTTTTTCCCACTGCCTCTCTCTCTCCCTCTCCCTCTCTCTCTCACTTACTCCCTCTCTCTCTCAAGCATAATGGCTCATAATTTCAAAATCTTTTCCTTCTGTTTCCCTCACAATAATTCGCAATTACAGGAAGTTGTTGGAGGTGATTTTTTCCTACCTTGCTTTTTGAGTCAGTAATTTTAAATAAAATGTACATACTTGTAAAAAGGGGGCTATTACAGAAATCACTTTTTGTGTAAACTCAATTATTTTATGAATAGTGACACCAGTTTCTGCTGGGTTCAACTCCCAAAGGCTGATGTATTATTATTTTCAGGGTAAAAGGTGTTGAACATTTAGAACACTTTTTCAAATCAAACCAGTATTCAGGAAGGTAAACAACAACTTAAATGATGAGGAGCCTTGTAGTAAAGCTGACAGGTATATGAGAAGAATGAAAGCCATTAGGACATTTATACAATAGTCTGCAGCTACTGGACTTTATTTTCTCCTGTTACGATTTAGGAAGAGATTCCTCATTTGTCTAATTGATTCATTTTCTTAAGACAACATCTGGAGTTGCAATTCATATTAAAGTGCTGTAGTTAGATCTGATGACTACATCAGATGTTCTTTCATTTGTATTTTTTTTTATTCTCTGTTTTATTGCACACACACATTCACACAGAGGCTGGAAACTGAAGCCACGCACCCGTCCACCAGTGAATCCGGAGACTTCCCAGCATCTGCCTGCAAACGACTGTCTTCTAGTTTTGGGGTTTTTTTGGTTGGGTTTTTTTTTTTTTAAATCCTTTTTTCTAATCCCCAACCATGCTCTACATTTCCCCTGTGTCTCGAGCCTCCCTCGCAGCCGGCGGGATGCGAGCGATGCGCAGCTGCCCGCAGCGCCGAGCGCGGCTGCGGCCTCGGCAGCCGGCAGGAGGGGGCGCTCCTGCAGCGGAGCAGCCGGCACCTCGCCCCCTGCCCCTGCCCCGACTGCCCCTGCCCCTGCCTGCCCCTGCTCCTGCCATTGCCCCTGCTCCTGCCCCAGCCCCTTCCCCTGACTCCCCCTGCTCCTGCCATTGTCCCTACTCCTGCCCCAGCCCCTGCCTCTGCTCCTCTCCCTGCCCCAGCTCCTGCCCCTGCCCCTCTCTGCCTCCTTCCCCAGCCCCTGCCCCTGCTCCTGACAGGGCTCTGCTTGCCCCGTGCTCTCTCTCTGCCCCCTGCCCCTGTCTTCTGCCCCGTCCTCCGCCCCTGCCAGCCCCCCTGGCTGCTCCCCTGCCCCTGCCCGCGTCCCCTCACCGCTGCCGGCTCCCTGACTCCTCCTGACCCACACCCGCCCGGCCATGACCCTCTGCCCACGTGAGCCTTCCCATCCCAAGCTTGCGTCGCAAAAACCTGTCGGGCAGGGCTCAGAGGTGCCCGCTGCAGCTGTTTTAGCCCCGTGCTGGTTTCCAAGGTGGGGAAACCGGGCTGGGGGCTGTGTCACCTACGGTGGAAAAGCCTCTGCACTGAACTCTACCAGCACTGGTTTGCAAATGAGAAGCGGTGTGTGCTGTTTCTTGGGGAGGGGGGTGGGGGGTTTTTTTTGGTTTTTTTTTTTGGTTTGGTTTTTTTTTTTTTCCAGTGTCACAATTATTTGTTGGTGGCTGAATTGTATTCATTTATTTTCTTGATTTGCTTTGTCTCACATTCCTGGGGTTTTGAATCACATTTTAATCCAAAATCTGTGGGCCAAATTCTGAGAGGCATTTTTACCTTCCTCTTTCTTTTTCCTCTCCTGCATCCAGCATCTCTTGGAACTGGGTTGTGAAAGACTGGCCTTCCATCTTGCCTATTGGGACAGTAAGATCTGTGTGCATTATCCTCAGTAAATATTACTTTTGCATTTGGATCTCCGCTCATTTCCCTTATGACCCCTGACAGTCTTCTCCTAGGGTTTGATTATAAGTCACTATAGTCTGGACTGTACTGGAGTCTCGTAAGGCTTCGATTAATCCACCGCACCTAAGCATTGCTGTGCCTATAAAAGGAAAAGTTATGATTCTGAATAAGCATCATGCGGAAGAAAGAAGCAAAAGCATAAAGTATTAAACTTTCATCCAGCACCATAGGAGAGATGTAGTTATTAAATTTCAGCTGCTTATCAAACTGATATGAAAGTCATTTTGCATGATTGCTTTGCATCCTCGAATCTTCTGCTTTTATTTGCAGTGCATCTCTGCGCTTTCTTATTAGAAAAATACTCAAAGGATAAAAAAGCTGATAATATTATTCAGTTTTGACAATTAGGTAGAAAAAACATTTTAAGAAGTGCTTTTTTTATTGCAGCTAGTAATAATAGTGGTGGTCCTCCTGGTAGCAGTCTCTTCTGATGCTACCCAGGGTGATGCTAGCTTTACCCTGTAATGGCCAAAGCCCTGATGGTTATACTGGTAAAGCTGCAAAGGAATGTGAGCCAGGATGTCATTCTTAATATCACAAACAATGTACACAGCCACAGATTATTTTGTCTTCAGAGGTGCACAGTTTATGTTTTTTTCACTCCCTGCTTCCTGTTTCAAGATTCACAAGTGGACTGGGGCTAGTGCCTGTGATGAGTGGGGCAAGAGAAACAGTACCTTCCCTGTCCTGGACTTGCCTGCAGCTGCTGTCCATTCCCTCAGGATCACTGTCACGTTAGCCACTTCAGCAAACCTATCTCTGTCTATTTATGATCAATCTCCCATACGCTTTAGCTGCCCAGCAACTGCCTTTAATTATTACGTCCCCACATTGTGGTTCCCTTCCAGTTCAGCTTAATCTGCTCCTCATGTTTTGCGTGTGAATTTATGCAAAGCTATAAGCGTTCATGGGAATGTGGAGCCTTTAGAAGATGAGAGCAAATCATCCCATCTCCCACAACTCTCCCTTTCCCCACCATGGGTTTCCACAACTTGATGCTTGATTGTTTTGTTTTCCAATGTTCCAATCATTTCTTCAGTACTCTCTCTGCCTTCCCGTTTTCTGTCAATGCTTCCCCATCTCCTGCTGGGTTTTACTCCTCTATGATTTAATTCACTCTCAGCAACTGTCACAAAGCTGATGGCTCCCTAGCATTTATCTCTTTATCTTTGGTTGCTACCTTCTGTCCAGTCCTTTCATCTCAGACTATCCACTCATATCAGTGGCCAGATGTCTGGTCATAAGCCCAGGATAGCAAAAATGCAACCTCTTTGAGCCATTTTTTCTCCACCATTGTACAGAATTATTTCCCTGTGGCACGATGCTGGAGACTATTAGCACCATACCTACTTTTCACAGTTTCTCTTCCAGATTTAATTTCTGCAAATCAAGTCTCTGTTTTTCCAATCTTTACCAAATATATCTCTGTTATATTAAAAGACCTCCTTAGATCTTGCCATCTAGATTTGAGTTGTCATCCCCAGGCTATGAAAACTTTTTCCCCTCTGAATTTTGTACTTCTACATACAGCAATTTGCCCCATGTGCAATACAGCTCAGAAGAGCAGTCTTAAATACTTCTAGATGCTGAAAAGATCTGGAAGGGTCAAGTTTTCCTCCCTGAGAGACTAATTCCCGTGACTATCCCCGTGTAACGCATGTCTTTGAATTAGTATTTGGGCTGTCCTGGATTCAGGTTGGGGTAGTTCAGATTGTAACTCAGGGGGTAATATTCTATGACCCCTTAATGACAGCAATTACTTTCCGTGGTACTCAGCCACCCTCAGAAATCTTGGTCCTCAGAGCAGGGGTGGCTCTCACTTGGCATTAGGGAGCAATGCAGTTGTCCCAAGGAGGTGCAGAAGCTGGAGGGATCTGGGCTGGCAAAAGGGATGAATTATAGTAGAAATACTTTATCAGGAGAGAAGGAGAATCACAGTGTTAGGAAAAATATTCTGGCAGTGAGATGTGCTAAGCTGGGTGGGGGGAGGACAACTTCTCCTTTGCAGGATTCATCATCAGAATATATTTATTACTTTGTTGTCCAAAGTACTTTACAAATTCTAAGATATGATTGTATCTTATACCTTGGCAAGGAACAGAACAGATGTCCTTATAAAGGACAATTTAATCAAGGAAAAATAACAATTAGGAAGGAATTTGCTAAAGGAATCAGTAACTGTTAACTCATGGTCAGCCCAAAAATGTAAAAACTATCTGGCTGAATTTTGCCGTGCTTCTGACTTCTCAAAATCTACATTTCAGTCCTATATAGTTTTTTGCACCACATAACACTTTACAGAAATAAAGTAAAAAATATTATCTTATTTCACTGTCTGTGGGCTAATATTTTCTCTCTGAAGGTTGATAACTCCATTTTCAACACAAAAATCAAAGGCAGGTCACATGTTGAAAATATATATAATGTCCTCTGCAGAGTGCTTTAACATGCCCAGCAGTATATTCCCACTTTATTCCTAGAAGAGTAAAATTACAGTGTGTAGCAGGGCTGGCACCACGCTTCCATGCCGTGCAGACATTAGAGCAGAGGGAATAATTCACAATGAATAGTTTAGTCAGTAAGTTTAGCCCTTTTTCTGCTTATGGGATCTCCATGGGCAGACTGAGGTTTCCTTGAGTTTATTATGCAAAAGAATTCAAAGAGATCCTTTTTCCTCTCTAAGTACTTCTAATTGCTCAGGAACACTTCGCTGTGAACATTTCCCAATCACTTCTTGAGCTTTGTGAGATATGACTGCTTTGAAGAATCACATGGTGTTGATTTATTTTTCCAATGTGTTCAGTGTGCACATATTCATGTGCGTGAATCTAATACCCAGTTTCCATCAATACTTATGCATGCTGTTCTGAAATTCTCGGTGAATAGCCACAATAGTAATTGAATCCTACAAACGTCCCTAGAAAGCAAACACAACTAGAAGACAGTATGGCTGAGAGCAACCCATTTGCAAATTCCAGTAAATGAACAATGGTTGATGGCAATCCATTTCCAAATTCCATCAAAGGCACTTTTTTTTTAATAGCATTTAGCCAGCTATAGTAGATTCTATGAAAAATATTGTCAACTCTCTGCTTTCCATTCATTTCATCCTGTGTTTCTCTCTTCTCATAAAGTAGCTGTGGGAAGGAAATAATAGCAAACTTCTCTCCTTCCCCCCACCACCCCCTTCAAAAAAACAACCAACAAAAACAAACCCACAGGTTTAAAGTAAATATCTTTGAGCACCAAATAGCTATCTCCTATTTTTCAAGCCCAGACTTAATACATTGCAGTTTTACCTGGGAGGTCTATTTCATTCAGCACCTACTTGCCTCCAGGATGAGGATTCAATTAAGAAATATAAAAGATAATATGATGCTATAGGGACAAAAGTACTTTTGAAACTCTACCCAGGCTTTCTGTAAATAGAGGTACACTTCTTTGAAAGCAAACATTTCCTGTTAAAATGCATCAGCTTTCTATTCTGTGATCCTCCACTCCAAATTATAATAGAAAATATATAATGGAGCATAAAAACTAACAGATGAGAAAAATGCACCTTCAATGTGAATTTCACCTCCTAGCTGCAAGGCTATCCTCAAGAACCTCACTGTAGTTGCAGACTGTTACTGCAGCATAAATTAACTAATCCTCACCAAAATTCCTTATGATTTTCTAGGGAAAATGATATAGTACCCTTTCTTCATCTGGGCAACTAGAACAAAGATGTGAAAAATCATCAGATTTTGCCTACTCACTTGTGAGGCAAAATAAAAGGTTTTCCAAAGCATTTATAATGTGCAATATTTCTTGTGCACAGGGCACTGGATGGGTGACTTTGGTTACTTGCTGAGGGATCTAGGTCCTTCTGCAAGGTTTGTTTTGGATTGGTAGATGAACAATATGAGGGAACAGAAGTGTACAGCTGTGAACACTTCAGGATGCATTATTGCTTCTTCATTACAAAGGGATAAGAATTGAAATCCAGTCCTTTGGGCATAGTTGTAGTACTAGTTTTGCACCTAACTTTTTGGTAGCTATTGAAACAGAGCTGTTAAAAGTAGTGAATAAATTCACTATATAATCAACAGAAAACCTGAAAACCTCCCCATTAATTCTGCCTGTTTGGGATTTTATCCATAAAATTTATGTTTCGTTTACACTGGTTAGGCAAACTGGAACTCCACTCTCCGCAACAGGGCTGGGTTGTAAGCAATAGGGTTAGACAGCATGTTCTACGCCCTCAGGTGCCTGAACTAGGAGACCCTGCCTTGCCCTCTGTCACAGCCAGCAGAGACTTTGCCATTCCCCCTCAGTGTGACCAATGCATACCTCAGGGACATGGAGACTGTATGGGATCCAGTCCTTATCAGCAGTCATCCTGTATAACCCTAAGAGGGCCAAACTGACACAGCCAGAGCAGCTTTAATACAGATATTTTCCAGTTTTTGAGTGCTAAAATTCACAATGTCATTGCTTACTTTAAATTTCATAGGTGCATTTCCATTGTGTTTTGGAAGTACAGGAATTGAACAAGCAAAAATATCATTGTTTGTTCTGGTCTTCACACAGAAGTGGTAGAAGACAGTTACCCTCTGCATAACCTGTTATTAAGCATGAGATGGAAAACAATTTGAATGGAAGTTACAGTTCCTTTGTTAAACAGTGCAGTGAAATCAGAATTCAGGCCTAGTAATTTTATGTTAAGGCTCCATAGAGGTGGATGGAATAGATTTCTTCTTCTTCCTTCCAACATTTAACATTTTGCTCCTTTTCTTACCTGTCTTCTGGTAGCACTCATGCACACCTTTCTTCACATTTCTTATTCCTGCATAGTCTTATATCCAACTCCTGCTCATGTAGTCATTCTCCTCAAAGCTGGGGCTAGTGTCCATACCCACGTGCTCCTCCTTAACCACAGTCTCAAGGTTCCCATGTTTCTAAATGTTCTGGCCAATTTCATACATCATGTTCTGGACCAACATAATTTTTTTCAATTTTTTTCCATTTTTGTCAGAGATGGAGCACGTACACCTACCAATAAGTGTGTGCTCATTTGCTCCATGTCCAAAGTGGCTGGTCCTTTTTTGTTGTTAAACACAAGCTCTTCCAAACCCCCTCACTCAGAGCTCTCCATTTCCAGGTTCCCTACACCCTTTCTTTCCCATCTTTTAGTGACTTTCCGTGTGAAGCTTTTTCCTCCTGCTGCATATCCTTTGGGCTCAATCAGAACCAGGGGAGAGAGATGGTCTCTGCCATTAGTCCTGGATCCAGAGATCCAGCCAACTCCAGCAAGCAGGACCAAAGCCCCTACGTATCTTAGGGAATGTGGTGTAACTGTGCAACCTGGCTGACCATAGACACTCTGACAAGCATAACAAGCCTCTAATGAGCATAAACAAATATTGTTGGGGTTTTTTTCCGGAAGCTTAAGGTTTGACCAGTTTTCAAGGTGCAGTTTTAAATTGCAGAGCTGTTAAGGAAACAACTGAGAGGTATATTTATTTTGAAACACTAGCAAACAACGTATTTTCCCTAATCTTGTTCTCAGAAGTGAATATCCACCTGAAACAGAGCCATACAGCAAAAAAGCTCTGACCTGAATGTTAAATTCTGGCAAAGTAATATCTGCTTCAAGCAGATTTTGCCAAAGAAAATTTCCATCCACCCTCATTATAGATGTGGATATTTCAGAAAAAACTAAATTCCACACTAAAGAAAGAAACTGTAATAACAATACTTGAAAATTAAGTTATCAAATTAATTATCAAATACAAATAGGATGGTTTCCTTTCTCTGGGCTTGGCCCATCAATATGTAGCATTCCTAACCTACGGTGAGAATGAATATCTATCCACCCGAACTTTTAATGTTTTCATTTCTTACTGGGATTTATCAGAAGGTAAACACTTCACACCTCATCTGCTGGTGGAGTGAAATTTTCTGACTATAAGCAAGAAATATGAAGTGTACAAACGGTAGGTCATGCAACATCCCTTTGAGAATATCCTTCTGGGCATTGGTCACTGCCAGTAAAGGTTGATTTCAGACAGGAGAAGCATAATTATCCCCATTAAAAATCTATACAATTAACAACACTTGCCACACAGTGGAGTCTAGGTTACCATGGTACTGCCCTATCTTGAGAGTAGGAAATAACTGTGGTATATCAAATTCCATCTCATGGTAATTGTTACTTTTTTACTGACCACCCATGTGGCATTAAAAGTCTCCTGCTCAACTAATTCACCTATTTTAAAGCATATTATGGCTATATTTATTCTCCATTTCACCTCAAATCACTAGTGTTCCAAGTACATAATGCTGGGGTTTGAAATACCCCAGAACATATATTTATGTGATGAGTAGGAAAGAGGCATTGAAGGTGAAAGAGGAAAATGGAAAAGAAACATATTGGGGGCATGGGGTTTGGGGGAGTGTCTGAGGTGCCTCTGTGCAGTAGAAGAGAGATGGGAAAGGAATGAAGGCAAATGTGAAATATGTGTATCATCGATGATTCTCTAACTGCACAGGAATATGCTACTGAAGGAGACAGGAAGAGTAAATTCAGCCACATAAGAGATGAAGAAGATGGTGAAATTGTGCCTGACGTGATGATTGAGCTCTGAAGAGGGTCTGACTCAGAACTGTATAGAAAATTTCCTTCCATAGACTTCTCCCACAAGCAGATAAAACCTACCCCCACTGCAAGGAGAGCTAGGGACTGGTGTATGGTGAAACAGAAGGAGGTATGTGAATGGAAGAAGTGAGTGGGGAAAAGAGAGAAAAAGGAAAAAAAACCCAAACAGTGAAACAGGGATGTGAGAAAGATGGGCCAGTAAAAAACACTTTAGGATCTTAATAGGCAGGAAAACAAAATGCATTTGGTTAAATTTTGCACCTGAAATGACCCTACCTTATTTGTAGGGTGTCCTTAAACGTGCTGATAAAAAAAAGCTGTGGCATGCTTTCAAAACAAAATACAAGTATATACCAGGTAATTACTTCACCTATTACCCAACCACTTCTCACCCCCACCAGGATTTATAAAAGTTTTCTGGCTTAGGGAATGGTTTACACTTTTCCTTCCAAATAATATATTTTTTAAAATATGTGCATTGCTCTGAGACACCCTGGTTTGAAGGACAATTTTCTAGGATGTCTCGTTTTTAGCATCCTAGGTTCTGGTATGTGTGATATCACACAAAGTTATGTTTGGGAATGTCCTTATCAAAGGAGAAACTGCCAGATTATTGTGCAGGAGAAAAGAGAATTTTGAAAGCTACAGTAAAACTTGCCTGATAGTTGAGAGATTCAGGACATATTTCTGAACTTAACATAATTTTCACTCCAGCTTTACAGTTCACCTTTAACACATATCACCTTTTAAAAATATTTCCACAAGCATCATGCATGCTACCATCAGAGTGTCAGCTTTAACTGCGAATTCCCTGGCTTCGTTATCTGTTTAAGTTTAGCTGCTTATCGCCGAGGCAGCGCGATGGCGGCCACGGCGCAGCGCGCAGGTGGGGAGGCTGTAGGTACACGGAGAGGCTCTCATGGAGCAGCAGATCCCTGCCTGTGCTCGGCTTTTCACACACCATTATTGCCCTTGTGCACAGGGCTAAGGCAGGAGGGACATTGTCTGTAGGGTGGGCTTCTGCAGGATTGGGCCCACAGCCTGTTAAAGACAGGCAGATAAATCTGAGCTGGACTCTACATTAGTTTAAAGTGGCTCTTTGTATTTATAAACAGCAATATGCTGCCGTTACGAAAGCTATTTCATTTAGTGCCATCTTACATCGAGCAATTTAATTATTCTCTTAATTATTGAAACATTCATCATAGTTTTCCAATTGATTCATGAGGGGCTGGCTGCATTTCTTTAACTCATTAATATAGTGACAGAAAATTGACAGTATTTTTGCTAACCTCCTATCTCTGAATGGTAATACTGGGAATACAAAACCTTGAGTCTTTTTTTTTTTCTTAATTTTTAAAATTTGTATTATTATCACCAGCAATAACTATACTCATAAAGACTCATTTAGTAGTGAAGGAACAGAATGATATATGAGGAAACCCTAATTATCAATGGCTTTCATAGTGAATTTTGCAACCTAATATCTTCCTGAGACCACATTTTTATTATGAAATGGGTGATAAAGCAGAGATAATTCTAAATCCAAACACATGTTATATGAAATAGATAAACCCAAGATAAAAATTAATAGTGACCTTGCATGCTGGGATATAGGAAATATAATCAAACATATATATCAGTCATGGCTGGAAAAGGACAGGGAGATGCCCACAGGTGAAAGATTAATTTACAGAGTTTTAAAATGCATTCAAAATAAAAACTGTGACTTCTCTCTTCTCTTCCTTGTCCTGATTCCTAGTGTTATTGTTATTACCTGTCTGCAAAACTACTACCTTAAAACATGTTCCTAACTTGCATTAAAATAAAGATTTCATCTTTCCTTTTTTTCTTCTATCTCCTTTATTTACAGGCTGTTTAAGTAAAGGCACAACATTCTATGTCTCTATAATTTTTTTGCAACTGTTATTTATTTCACTTTTACAGTTTCTAAAATGTCTGGTGCTACCCTCAAAGACCTCTCTCAAATTCATCAGTTTTCTCTCAGGAGAGGTTGTCCAGAGTCTGAAGCATACAAGGTCTCATCTTAATGTTTATATGAGTACTTCTGCCCTTGGATATTATTCTCATCTTCACAATACTATGCAAATCGACAGCTACTTCCCTGTGCTTCCAGCTAGGACTTCTGAATATAGTGTGAGTAGCTGGAAAATAGCTAAAAAAGAGCGTCAGAAATATAAAAGTTCAGCCCTGAGCGTGTCTATATGTGTGTGTATATATATGGATGTGTTTGTAGATGTGTGTACTAGCCATATACTGTAGTTTGAAAAGTGGATCTGTGTAAATCAATGCATTTATTTAGCTCTCTCACCAACTCTCTCCCTGAGTTAACACCCCAGCACACACAATGCTAGCGAAGGTGATTATCTCTGCTAGCATAATTCCTCCGTAACATCTGCTTTCGCCCATAACACTCCACTAATTTTTCCCTCATTTCATTACACATAATTTTCTTTCAACACAATCTACATGTATTAAGTGGTAATGACTTTCCAGTTAAGAGCAAATCGACGCCAAGGGACCCCCCCCTCGATTGCCTGCCGTGCCTGACTCCGGCTATTAAAGATAAATTTGGTGCCTCAGAAAGCTGCAGTAAGCTAATCAATCAATTAAGCGCTTAGGACATACATTATCAAAATTCCACAGTGCGGGGGTGCGTGAGAGCATGCTGGCATACTTGGTATGATTTTAGGAATAAAAAAATTTTTGAGGTTGAAAGTCAGTATTCAGTGTCTTCTGAAATGAAAACTCAAGCTATTGCACGCTACCGATAGCAACTTTGGTGTCTGTGCTGGTACAATTTCCACTGCAGCTTTTATACCTCGTGCAGTTTACTAGTGATACCAGAATGGAGCTGATGACACAGTAAAATCTATTTTTAAACGATGTGAGGATTCTGGTGCAGAATAAGGCAATGCTATTCACAGTTAAGCTGGATGTTCTGTCCCTAACTTGTCATTGTGTCTCTAGGAACTGCCACAGCCTTAAAACACTGATTAATATTCTGTATTATGTGTGTTGCAAAAAGGTGGTTTAAGGACAGAATGGCAGCCATCACATCCTGTTGTGTCAAGTTTTATCTTCGACATTGCTTTAATATTCATTCTAATTTTGGAGAGTATTTAAAGCTGGTAAAATGGATTCTAAAATAAACTGAAAATTTTTTCAACTTTTTTGTTTTCTGAAAAAACAGCTCCTAGTGACGTGATATCCTTTGCAGGACTGACTTACAAAACAGCTTCAACCCAACCAGAAAAAGTTACATTCACTGATAATCGAGTTACATTTGAGTACAAGGAAATAGTATACACAATATCACTTACAAGCCCTTCATTACTTTGTTTATCTGTGTTATCTTTGGCATTGTGTCGTTCTTTATATGGACAAATGACTTAACCAGTTAAAGGTTTTTTAAATATAAAAATATTTTCTCTTGCATCGTGGTGAGCAGCCTGTATGCCAATATTTAGCCACATGCTAAGGAAATTGAAACAAAACCCCGAAGACCATAAGAATTATACAAGCAATTTTTATAGCTCTGTCGGGACTAATACAAAAGGAGAGTTAAATAGAACTTTATAGCAGGATTCTGAACAAGACAAAACACAAAAAGAAACAAAAAAGACCTATTTTCTGAGCAATCAGTAAATTTATAAAATATGTAATATAAAAGCATCATTACAAGACTTTGTCAGTTACTTTTCCTGTTATTTTTAAGCATATTGCCTAAAGCTTTGTTATCGTAGTATTGTAGTTATCAGATGAAACTACATGGCAAAACTCCCTGCTTACTTTTCCAGAGTGTTTTCCTCACTTTCTGCAAATTACATTGGAGCATATTCAGTGCATACCCTTCTACTAGTGGAAAGAACCATAACATCTTTTTACTGTCTGAATAAATATTCCTTAGCAAAAAAGAAGTATGTTGTCAAAGATAAAAAGGGTGGGTTTGTTTTGTTTTAAAGTATAATACAAATAAAGGAGGTAACTCAATGGCTTCTCTCTGATGTGTTTGCATAAGAAAAAAAGCCCTGAAAAAACTCTAAATGAACGGTACAAATGCATATGATACAGGCAAAACACTTAATCCAAGCTCTGCATGTAAAACACAATTACAGAGAGTTAATAATAGCAGATATAATGAAATAAAAAAAAAGCTACCCACAGAGAATATACAAGTTCATCCTTCAAAAAAACCCCAAACCAGCATGTTTCAATAATATGAAGCCATCCTTTCCTTTGTGGCATTCTTCATTGACTAGGCTGATAATGAAAAGATGTCAGGGAGATTCACAGTTTAGAGTTGTATTTTCTTCCTTTCTTTTGTGCTGTTTCTTCCCATTTATGGCTGTTTTCCTGCCTTTGCTCTGTATGGAGGGTATGAAATATTTGAGAGTTATGTTTTCTTGTGAGATGTAGGGCTGAATTTGACTTTATTATCATTACTAAGCATGCAAGTTAAGTTTACTCAGTTGAAAAAGACACAATGATGTTGTTCTTCTTGATATAGAAACAGCTATATTGGCTTTTATAGGTTTTTTAGTGTAGGCTTCTTCTTCTTCTGTCCTAGATTTGATAGCTACTCTATCAGCTGGAATTATTTTTTTTTCTTACTCGTTCTCTTTTTGAAAAAAAAAATCATTCCGATTTATCTAAAAGCACATCAAAACATCTTTATCTGTTCGTAGTGAGTGAGAAATTCCTTCAGATTAAGGGGGAGAGATGGGGGGGAAGGAGGGAAGAGAGGCAAGCAATAAAAAAAGCTGAGACCAAACCAGTTTGCCTTCTCCTTTTGTGCAGTGCATGTAATGACTGAACTTTTGACTTTAAAGTTTTTCTCTGGTGCAGTACTGTAGAAAAAGAAACAAATAAACAAACAAACAAAAAATATCCCCTTGGCGCAAAGACCGGTCTAAGGCAATACCTGGTGAGTGGAATTTTTTTTTTTTTGGTTGTTGTTGTTGTTTACTTGAAGCAGATAAAACACCCACCTTAAACCCGCCCTCTATTCAGTTCAGCAGCACCTCCATACTCCAATAAACCGTTTTCATTCCATCTGGCGTGCGTTTGCTCTGAAGACATTTTCCTGTCAATCTCTCCTGCCACATTAAAAATCTGTCATTACTATTGCATTGCCGCCTGGCTCCTGAGATTTGTCTGACTGCTTTATTGCTCCGCTCATTTTTTTTTTCTGCTACAGCCGAGAAGCAGAAATAAAGGTTTGTTGTTGAAACATGGCCGCAAGGAAAGTAGGAGGCACACATCTGTCAAGGTATTACCTTTCTTCAACCAGGGATTAAGGTGTTTTACTGCTCTCGCTACTGAGCAGTCACACTGAATAAATTTTCTCAGTAGAACATAAAAATGAACTCATACATTTTGAACTGGGTTTCATTCTTTCAAGCCAACCCATATAATTATGCAATGGCATCAGTGTTCGGGGGAAAAAGAAAAGTCAGAAACGTTTGTGTGCACCCCCCCTTCTCTCTTCTGCACCACCCTTCACATTTACATTATTTAAATGCTTATTAAGAGGGCAAGACTGAGGCAATCAGTACTGGGGAGAGAAATGTTTTTTTACTCTTCCTTGTTGTTGTTACTGGATCCCTTGCAAGGTCAGAAGGGGTACAGGGCTTTGCTCCCCATGTTTTGTGTCTGTGATCACAAAATATGCCTGACCATGAATATTCACTGTTAATTCACATCAAAGCAAGCCAGTAGAATTGTGATTTCTGAAATACTGTTTTTTGAAAAAAACCTGGCAATATTAGCTGCTGTGTAGCCTTCCCATTTCTGCTGCAGACATTAACTTTACAGTCTCAATGATACAAATGAAAATAATTTAAAATTTAAGTATAACCAGTGGAAGTGGTTGTTACACTAGGACAGAGCATGCCAGACCATCCTCCTCAGTCCTCTGCTGGACACTCCTGCATCATGATCTTAGTCCAGTTTTAACAGGTCAGACTTCTAAAGCAGAAGGGGATATCTCACAAAATAAACATTAAGGTGTAGGCAAATGAAGGATCAGGTCAAACATGTCTTTGAAGGGGAGCAACACAAGGAGCTTTATAGTTTGTGTTTTGTAGGGTTTTGGGGTTTTTTTTTTTTATGAAAAAGAATAGTACAGCTTTTAAATTTGACAAGACCTCAGGAGAGAACGACTAACCTCAGTGCAGGAACCATAAACTTGTCCAAACTTTAAGGAAAGAATAGTTAAGAAAATCCTACAAAGAGTCAGAAATCACAGGTCCATCTGTGGCATGCAAATACCTCCAGGTAGCTCTGCTGCCTGCCCCCACTGTCAGTTTGACTCGTTCTCTGTTTTGCCCTAGGGTCCCTGCCTCCTGACTTCCACAGTGCATCCTCTCAGGCTCCCCTTTGGAGTGAGACAAACACCTCCCACCAGAGAAACTAACTTGTGTCATTGCTGACTGACATATTTATTTAGCAGTAAGGTAGCTCAGTTCAACAGAGAAATATATCGGATCTACAGTTCTACTGAAAAACTGCTGCTTGAACAAAAGCAAATGAGCTATCCCACAGGTAGCAGATAATCTGTCACTCACTTACTCTTCACAGTGTCCCAAGAAGGTCATAAATCACCAGGATATCGGTTCAGTACTGTATTCCCTCAGCCTCCACTTTCTGCTGGCTATTGGCTTTTTTCCGTCCATTTCAACCCAGTGAAGACACAAGGAAAAGTGAGCATTGTGAAATCTTACACTCCTCTCCCCAGTCCCACCTCCTTCCCAGAGCTAAGTTGCATGACTGAATTTACAGCTTTCCTATGCCAGAACAGCACCTGGGAACATGTCAGGCTGGATTGTGAGGCAAAGCTCCATCCCAAAATATTTCCAGGTTTTAATTCTTCAGGGGAAGGAACCATCTTCTTGTTCTGTGTTAGTATCTAACACCTTGCACAATGGGGGATTTAGGGTTGTTACATAGTGCTTCAGTGCAAATTATAAATAATAATGTGCCTGTGGAAATACAGTTCCTTCAGCTACTTTTTTTATGGCATCCTTCAATGTGCTTCTTAGGCTTAGACCACATTTGCAAGTAGCTGGTGCATAGGAATAAGCAGATATAGTGCATAATTGGTGCTAAGGACCTCGTGTCCACATTGTATCTTTTTGGGGGTTACCTCAAACTAGTTCTAGTCTGGTCCCATGGACTTGATGCGTATTAACAAGTGGAATGCATTAGGTGTGATTGCAGAGCACAACTTCTATATTAATTTCATCTGAAAGAAACCCAGCCTGTGCTCCCTGAGCCCACTCTGCTGTGCAAGCCACAGCACTCTCAACACACTGGTGTGAAATTCAGCTGGTGCCTTCCCTGACACCCCTCATGTTTGCTGGATCCTGTGTGTGGCTGATGCTCCTTAATGGGTGCTGTTTGCAGAGAAGCAGTGCAGTAATCTGCTACACCAGGTAAATTCTGCAATGCATAGTTAGGATGCAAATCACTTGCAGATAATCAACAAAAAAAGAGGTAGAGAGAAAGAGAAATATATACCTCTTCTTATTCTCCCCCCCCCTTTTTTTTTTTTTTACACAAACAGCTTTCTCAGTGACTTTGTCCCATACAACCCTCAGGGAAGTCGAAGCCTGTAGCAGTGTTACACTTGACTTTAAATTCAGATAATTTGCACAAAGTGGGGGGTTTTGGGTGGTCTTTCAAAGTCAAGTTTCAATATTTTCTTCCAGAGATGTGTTTGCAGGTGATGGCCCTTTACCTTCCAACTTCTTCAGTCCCAGCATACATAGTTCAGAGTCAAAAATGCTGTCAGTACCTGTAGTTTCATTTGCAAAGCCTGTCTGAAGTGGGTAACTGCTTCATACATTTGGGTGTGTTTAAATTACATATCAGGATCCAGATCAAAGATGGCAAATGGCCTCTTGCCAAGATACTTTAAATATCAGATTGTATTTGTAAGAGACAACCATAAGGGCCCAAATTTCGAGAAAATGTGACACTACTGGCAGTCCTTTTGGGAACTTCAGAGATCATTTTTCTCTAAAACAGAAAGCCATTGCCCCTATTTTTATTTGAACAAGTATTTAAATAAGAACAGTTGAAACTAAAGGGAACGCCATATCTCATTCTTCATTAAACTGACCACTTGATTTTAATTACCCAGGAAAAACATGACAATATTTTCCCATGGATGAGGAACCTTCCCATCCGATCAAAGCAGCTGGAAGCTTGAATTTAAATATGCATAGCTGGTCCACACAGAGGGATATGGTTGATAAGTATCTGAGATGAGAATCTGGGCTATACAGTTTGATCTGGTTCTCGGGGTTATCTGTCTAACCATGGCTGCATCTCATCCAGTCAGGCAGTGGTTATCAAAGCCTTACGTGCAGTCCCAGTGGAACAAGTCAACTGCATGTATTATCTTCATTCCAAGAATCAACTCCAGATACACAGAGCTTTAATAAGTAAATGAATTTTTCTGCCCACAACTCAATAATTAATACCTCCTCTCAAAAAATTAATTCAAGCTGCCTTCACATGACAATTTTAGACTCCGTGCTCTCATCCCAATTAACATAAAGCCACTCCTTGCTCTATGCATTTAGGTCATCCCATCTTCACCTGCTTTCATTCTGCTGGTATCAGTAAAATTAAGTTAGATCCACCTCAGATCTATAGAACTAATGAAAGGCCCTTTTCCTGAGTAAAACTAAATGTATTCATCTTCTTCCTTCCCAATAGGAATGTGGAATTCACTCATCCCAGTCTCATAACTGTCCCTATCGCATCTCTCCACAGAGCAATGTCAGCTAGTGCCAGCTACCCAAGGACAGATATTGCTTTTAGCGTGGGAAGAACAGAGAGTCTCTTCAACCAGTACATTCTGAGGGAAAGAAAGGGCACAGAGCTACCCAGAGTCAGGCCTTGAATTCTTTTTTTTTCACTGATGAAAGTAGCAGCTTTGCCTATTCTCCTATCACCTGCCACTGGAAAAGAACATATTAGCTGCTGCACGGGATGTCCAACACCTGAACCAGAACTACAGTGAGGAAGTATCATCTCCTTTGCTTCCATCCACTGAGCCTTTTTACACAGATACTGCTTTATCGTGCTTAGGCACATACAGATTTGCCAAGGGGGTTCCTATTCCCATTGACTCCAGCCAACACAGTACCTCTCCCATGCTTTTTCAAAGGTCTGTTGAGGCAGCAGCTGTACCCATCATTTGCAGGATGGACAGAAAGACATTACAGAATGGAAAGACATCCACTGATCTTCAGTGAGCTTTGAGAGAGACATTTTCTACCTCACGCCTCCTGAACTAGAGAAGTTCATGTCCGCTGTGCAGCATCTGTGCATGGAAGCAGGGGAGGCAGCTCCTCCTCTGCCTGTTCTCTCCCAGTTTCTGTGACACTGTGGTCACTGACCATACAACCACCACACAAGGAGCAGTGGAACTGGCTCAGGGATGTGTGCTTGTGAAACCCACATGGAATCACTCCCAACAAGACTGCTGCTCACATGCCTACAGTTACATGTTGAAGCACCTTCTGTGCCGTGGTCTCTCATCTGTCTGCTGCTAGGAAGGAATTACCATGAATGATTGATACAGAGAGGTGTGATCAGCTCTCTCCCAGGTCTGTTTGCTTCTACATAGCATGCACTTGTGTTTTGCCTTGTCTTTTCTGTCTCCCTCTGCGGTGGTGGTCTGAGAAGGCAGATCTTCCCCCTCAGGGAGAATTTGCACTGCTGATGCACAGATCCCAGTGCTGTACCTCAGAAAGCTACTGCATGCTGCATTGCAAGCGTGGTGGCAGATACCTATCATCATCTTCCAAGCGCCGCACTTTATGATTTTTCACCCCAATATCAATTAACAGTGATATTGGAATTCTTCATTGATCAAAAACTACATTTTGGCTATTAATTTACTAAAGAACTCCAGTCAAATTTTGATATTTTTCATCATATATTCCATCCCACAGCCGTGTTTAGTTTGTGCTCCCCACATGATAAGTGCTGTCTCCCTGATAAGCCCCATTGGCTCACAAATTAAACTGAAAAAGCTGTTCCATTCTCCTGGCACTGTACATAACCAGATTTTGGGAAGAACAAGAAAGGACAGAGAGGTATCCTCTCTTTAAGTCTGTCCATCAGATACTACTGCCAACATGTGTCCGAACAACCTGTGCAGCAGACTGTGCTGCAGGTAGCCTTTGGGAAGTGTTTCTTTTTTGCAAGCCAGTGAGTACTTTAGAACCCAGGGCTGTTTGAGCTCCTCTCAGGATGCCTTCTCTGTCTTCTATGGCTGGACCCTGTGCTGCACTATGCTCAAATATTTATGGATTACTGCTGCATAGGAACTGCAAGGATAGATTGGTTTCCTCTTCAGAAAAGAAGTGGGAAGAGCAGAAGCCCCACCATCCATTCTGATCTCTGTGCCTGCACTTGGTGACAGGAATAAGTTTTATTATGAAATATAAGAGCTCTTACCCCAGAACACAGAGGTGAAGTGTCTGCTCTTGTGTCTCAGCTGAGGCTGAAACTGGCCTGGAAACCCTGAGGTCAGTTTACCCAGGGAAAGGAGCTTGCCACTGTGACATTCCCCTCTGGAGGGTGACTGCAGCACCTCAAGGGGCACCAGGGCTCGGTGGCTGTTTGTCTGTGCTCTGTGATGCCGTGTCCTGCAGGGTGTGTGTAAGTCCATGAAATAACGCTGAATCAGAGGGGTAATTAAAAACCACAGCTACATTGATCTGCTGAAATTTCAGACAGAGTTCAGGGCACGCGGGGAGACTATCCGTCTTACCTCATGCAGGGCCAGCTTGATTGGCCTACTGAGGATTGCAGATGGCGAGGCTGCTCACCTGTGGCCAGGAGGGCTCCCAGCGCAGCAACCCTACTGACTTCACAAAGCGGCAGAGCAGGAGGGTGGGGAGTGAATGGTCACAGCTGCCACCCTCTGTCCTTGCAGAGCAGCAGAGAAGTCATTTAAAGATACAGGTCTGTTTTCCAACCCTTGCTCTTTTATCCACAGGAGGCAAAGCCCGTATTGTTACATAAGGACTTTTCTCCTACCAAGAGCCGTTAGGTTTTCAGAACTCTTTGTTGTATGTCGTCATTATTTAACATTGATTCACAACTAAGTCTTTTGGTTTAATCCACCTTCCATTAGTTTATTTTCTTAATTCAAAAACTCCAGGGGACATTCCACATCAACCTCTACCTCTGTATGGAATCTCATTTCATTTTCTAATTTAAACAAGAATAAATAAAAGCTAACTTGGGATCGATGACTTTCCCTCAGATAACAAGCTCTCTTTCTACAGTTTGGACTTCAGTTTGGACTGAGGGATCATTTCTCAATATGTAACTTAAAGATTATGGGTTTCAAGCTACTTCAGAAGCTGTCTTTATGCCAGAGCAGAGATAAATAGGGAGCTCACTAAGTTAACAGTGATGTCATAGTTTTCTTTGGTAGCTGGCATATTCTGTACATCATTATATAATCACAGATTTTTACATTCTTTTTATAAATCACAGCCTATTTTTCATTCTTTGCTTCCTCCCACTTCATTTGCTATTGGCGGCTGCTGCTTAAGTTCCCTTACCTCTTGGAAAGGAAGTAGGTTAAGAACAAAAAGGAGAACTCTATCAGATTAAGGCAAACATGTGGGTCCTACTGAGAAATGGTGCATCTTACAATAGTACCAGCAAAACAGCTTACTTTGAAAGCTAAATTGCTAAATATATCCAGAGACTTCTGTGAGACAAAAGCAGCTGTCTTCTGCTTGTTTTCAGTTGTTAGACTCCTGATGTCCTAAAAAACGCAGCCACATAGAGGGTCAAAATTTATGCAATCAGGATAATAAAATCACTTTGACAAGGCTGCAGTTTGTACTTAGTTTATAATTAGGAGTCTGCTCTCTCAGGTTAAGATACTGTAAAGTTCCAATGAATTGTTAAGCTATTCACAGCACTGTGCTGCTACTAAACTAGGAAAATATAAAGTCCTAAAAATACCCTCATGTAAACACGTCAGAAATTGAAGGATGGGAAATCCAGACAAAAAACAAACCCATCTAGATTTGTGTCTTCTACACAGGAAAATGGTAAGACTTTGCAATATTTAATTTAAGGCTAGCTGACAAGGAATTATTTATTGTCTTTAAAAATAAAGTGAACCAGAGTCTCAATTAGGATGGATTTTAAATATTTTAAGGTGATTTTTACAAATCACAGATTATGTTTTTTGTACTTTAAAACTGACAAGAACCTGTTCTGGTCAACCTTGTTTTTTAGCATTCTAAAGATAAATAAGGTGATTCCTTGTGACTTCTAATCTGGAGGGCAAATTAATACAGATTTCTGATTTTGGACTGTGTCTCTAATTCTAGAAACTTCTCTGCACAGATACAGACACTTGTCTTCGTGGACCTGTTTGAACACCTCCAGCCAAACTTCCCTTTTCTTGTCTAGAGGACATCTCATTTTTGCCAAGGTTCTTTAACGTATTGTTCAGCCCCAAATGATTACCTCACCTCCAATCAAAGCTGACTAGAAGAGTGTGAATTTCAAACACCTCTCTCCCCTACAGTCAGAAATTAGAAGTGTTTCCATGATTACTTGCTATCAGGGCCCAAAAGCTGAAGTAGAATCAAAACTGGAGAAACTTACTAAAAACTCATCAGAATTATTGTCTGTACTAACATTACATTGAGCAGACTTTAGGAATTTTCTAGTCTGAAAAAGCTCAATACCAGAACTAAATCCTGTGCAATTCTATTGTACTTTGACTGTGTTTATGAAAGAGAAGATTCCAGAATTATGTTGGTTTAGAATTTTTGCTTTCCTCTGGGTCAGAAGAATATCATGTAGGTTACAGATTTTTGCTTTTCATGCACATAGAAATGTAGCATGCTTTGCCATTTATTAATTTTTATTTATCATAAGTTACATGAATTAGATGCAGATCTAAGGCATCCAATTACAATTTCAAATTTATCCAATACCTCACTCAGTCACCCAGCTAAGGATGTGAACTGCATTCTGATTTTGTGTCCAAATTGACAACCATCAATATTCAAAAATCCAGAATCAGATCCCAAAATAATGTGAAGTTGGTGCAGAAATCACAATATTTTAAAACCCATCTTAAATATTTGCTTTAAAATAAAATCTACTGAACTTTTGAACGTTCCTTTTTTTCAAACTGTTCTTGGCAAACAGAAGAGCTATAAATGCACATATTGTTAAAATAAAATGAAGTTTTTTTTTTTCTTTAAATCCTACAGGTGTTAATAACAACACCAAAGATGGCATGATTCCTGATGCAACTTGGAAAATTGACTACGCTGCCTGTTTAGCTGTCCACAGCGAAAGGCTCTCAGCATTGACTTCTACTCTGTGTCAATATTTACTGCTCCTTAGAGCAGAGTCGCTCAGAATCAGGGACCTGATTTTTTTAATTAACAGCCAAGCTCAGTATTTTGGGTGGTTTAAGTACTGTACTGTACCAGTTTTCTGTACAGAGCTGGCTGAGGTGTGCCGAACATACAGATTTCTCCCGGTGCCCTTAGCCCACTGCTTGCTTTGAGATGACACACCCAGGCTCTTCCACTGGTGTACGGTGTGCTCACAGCTGGGCAGTGATTATCTCTCCTCTGAAAATGGCTTTAACCACTTAGTGAGGGGGAGCTTTGCAGGGCCTCTGAAATACGCGTTTGCACAGCCATATTCATCTCTCAGTAGCCTAAAAAAGGTTTTTCCAAAGTTAAACATAAACATTCAGCTTGCAGGTGGAGCCCATGGGACATGCTCAGTTGCCTGGAAAATCACTTTTAAAATTAGCGTGTCTGCTCTGTAATATATTATGTGTGGTTTCTTTCTTGCCTTAGAAGGAATGAAAGCACTGACTACAGGACCCAAATGTTATTGTGCTGCACAAAATTGCTTTCCAAAAGGGGCTGGACTGGTAAAAATATTGGTTTCACCTTTGCAACACCTCTTTTTCTCAAGAGAATTCTCCCAAAGTACCGGATTTTCCTGCTGAGTCAGCCCAAGTGCCTGTGTCAATGGCCTCTGGAGAGAAACACCTCAACACATCCACAGAATGAAGGCTCCAGCTGCAAAAGTCAGAATTTCCATATACAATTTTCGTACATACTAACCAGTCTTTGTGTCAATTCCAGAGTCCCATGACACCTCATGGCTTTCTATTCTATCTGTCTCACTGTAGTTATAAACCAATAAGAAATAGCCAACAGTTTATACATTTTGGGTAAGGCAAATAAATTAAATACAAATATACTAAACCAAAATATATTGATAGTGTTTCAAAATTAAGAGGGAGCACCACAAATTAATAGATCTGAACAATGCCCTCTCACAGATTGATATTAAGACCGTGGACAAGTCAATGAAATGCTCTTTGAGAAAGTCTCCATCTGTGACAGAGGTTCTATAAAAATGTTAGAGTATGATAATTTTGAGATGATGCAGAAATACTAGTGTTTATTACCAATATCATTTGCATACATTACTGGTTTTAGGTTTGACTAAGCCTTGGTACACAATGCACTGAGAAATGCATAGTCCTTCACTGACACAAAGAGTTTGCAGTCTAACCAGACTGGAAAGGGATAAGAAAGGCATATTCATCCTGTGGCCATTATTCCACATAGAGTGAACTGAGAAAAGTTACGGAACAGCACCAAGGCTGTGCAAAAAATCTGTGGATTGAGCATCATCGTATGAAGTCCCAGTTCAGAGTTTTAGCTTCTACTTCATTAAAATAAAACTTCCCCACAGTCTGGGCTCTTAGCCCTCGCCACTGTGCTGGCAACACATAACATTTCACTGGCAAATGCCATGGGTTCAACAGCTCCGTGACTGCAGTGGCCTTGGAGAGGACATGGTATTTACCATGTGGACAAGGCCATTCCCCTGGTAAGGAGAGAGACTCCACTGCCCTGAGGACTGTTCCTGTTCTCATCTCATACTGTCTCTGTGCTCCCCCACCCAACTCTCTTCCCTCAGGAGCTCTACAGGAACCTGTGCTGTCCCTCCCGAGGTGATTAACCCCAGCTCCTAGCTGACCAGATGTCAGTCCGAAGTCCGTGTGTCTTCATCCTACAGATGTGGTTACTGAAGCCCACTCACAGAGGCCTGGACGAAGGACTGAGAAAGAGGAGCACAGACATCTTTGGGCTGATCTGTACTTCACACAGAGCACTGTTGTGTTTGACATAGGTCGTAGGTGTGTATGGAGTTATATCAGTGGAAACCTATGGTTCATTACCAATCTGCTTTGGTCCTGGAGGAGAGGAGGTGGAAACAGGAGGGGGGAAAAATACCCAGATGGGAAATGAACCTGTGCATCTCTCCTGGGAAAATGAATTTCAGTCATTCAAGCAACAGCCTAGCCTATGGAAAAAAAGATTATTCTTTCCAGCTGTTATGCTGAAAGAAAAAATAAATTTAAAATGGAAAAGTGAATAAATTGAGCATATTTTTATCATACTCTTTCTTGCAAATTACTTACAGCATTCTTGTTTCTTATGAGGAACCATTTTTAATATTAAAATAGTCATACACTTTTCCAAAAAGTGCTTCCTGAAAAACTGAAACCATTATTATCTTGAACTCCCACACAGTTTGTTTAAAAATATCTTTAAATACTATTAAGGAACAATCATTATGTAGGTTTATATCTTATGAGTAGGAAGCAGAAACCATCAATGAATCATATTATTTCTCCTGCTGTAACAACACCACCATCAACTACCACAACAACAAAAAAGTTTATGCTCACTGTATACTTGTTTTGCAGGCAGTTTCCTGCCTTGAAATCTGCATAATAGGTAAGCTGTGGTAAGTGTAATATGCTGTTTACTGCCAATCCACTGTGGATAGCCAGGCATGCTTGGTCTGGTGCATTGCTCCTCCTTTGGGTACAGCTCCTAGCTGAAGCGTATGGCAGCCCTGAAACAGCAAATAAGGCTTCTACAGATTCTAGAATCTGCTTCTGAAAGATGCTGCCAGATATACAGAGCTAGATATTTAAATTATTTTATTCTCATACACTATAGTTTTTCTTTTAGTTGAAAGCAATGTTTTAGTCGTAGAAAATATTTTCAGTTGTATGCTGCTTTGCAGAGGGAAGTGACAATGGGACATTGGTGAGGGAAGAGAAAGATTGCAAAATACATGGAAAAAACACCATGGAGATCAATATTTAATCTAGAATTATGGGTGTACAGTATGTACTGTGCATTTTTTAAATTTAACTTGGCTTTTACTATTACTCAGTAGGAGGGGAACAGATACTGAGAGCCCTGGATAGCAACCATAAGAAGCATGTTTAAATACACATATTTTCAGGAGATCTGTAAGTACAAGAAGGAACGGATGTCGTCTCTCTTATCTTTTTTCATGTTGGAAAGTCTGAGAGCTTTACCTGGGAGATTTAATTTCAGGTGAAAGAATTTGTAAAATAATTTCCCAAGTTTATGCTGCATACTATTACAGCACATAAGAAAAAATGTTTGTGTTACCCTATTCTTGAATAAGAAAAACAATGTGCACATCATTTTTCACAGTAGAAATACTGATGGTATAAAGAGATATAAATAAATACCAAGTCAGGAATCTGTGTGGGAAAGCCCTCATCCTCTTTATGGTTCCAGTCAGGAAGCATGCAGGTAGCACAGACTAACAGTGCTGGAAGAAATTATAGCATTCCTGGCAGCTTGTATTCATCATGATTTTAACAATGCTTTGAGTGTATACGTGTACATATATATGTAATGCCTCTTTTATATTGGCGTTTGTATGCCACTTCTAGGTTTTTCTGAAGGCCTTTGAAGTTAGCTGGCCAGAAAGGATTAGGCACCAAGAGGAGGAAAATTATTTTAAGAATTTTAAAATTATGTTATCGGGTATCATCTGCTTACTAATGAAGCTTCAAAGTTATTTCCAGGGCAGAATTCTGCAGATTGCTCCAGAGGAAGAGTTCAACGGTCTATCTAAAGACCTCATTCCATCATTAATGAGTGCTTAACCCCAGCATATTTGAACTTGGACTACATGACCAGTAGTCAATTTTCACTAGCAAGTTTTTTTTTTTTGATCCTGAAAATCTGTAGCCGTGTCATCAGCTCCTTCTTAATTATACCGTATTCTTTACATCTGTCCTGCTAAATAACTCTAATTGAAATAGCACCGGCGTGAATTTTCGTAATGTTCCCCCCAAGACATCCCGAAAGTGACTCACACGAGAAAACAGACTGAAGTCACAGCTGGAAGCACGTCAAGGATCATTTCCATTTTTACATGATTAATTTGAATTTAATATCTTAAATCAAAACCTGATTAATTTAAATAAAATTTTGATGGTGCCCTGCTTCTAATATACATTGCAGTAATTAGATTCAGCTTAATGTGATTTTTTTACATAATTAAAAAAAAGAGCAAGTCAAGTGTAACAATGCAGAGTTGGTACAAATCTGTCCATATATACACATATAATACACATGGGATTTTGTTGAGACGTTGCTCAGGTACAGGAAAGATCACAGCTGGATGGCTGTGCTATAGCTCAGCTTATGGCATATGTAGGATATACCCCTTCTATTTCACTGCAATATGAATGGCTGTCCTTAAAAAAAAGACAAAAAGTAAAGCTGAAATCACATCAAAAAAATAAGCAAAACTATTATCAATGCAATAGTCTGGCTCAGCTTCTCACTTTTAGTTCCTCTCACTTTTTAAACAACTTTGCTTTAGGAACAAGGTCTGTGTATCCTCCAAGTGAACATCTGTGGTGGAGTATTTACAAGAGCCCATGGGCTTCTGTTTTTCATGAGGCATATAAAAATTCTTTGTAAAATAAATTCTTACTGCATTTTCGTATGGGTTCCCCCTGCCTGTCTCTACTTTTGTACAATGGGCCTGTGCACCATGTGAGCCGTAGAGGTAGGAAACAGGACATGTTATGTGCTGGGATCAGATGAATCCTACCTGCACCACACAGCTGACCCTGAGGCTGGCTGTGATCAATGCCTGTGGCTGAAAATGCCCAGTCCTCAGCAAGCAAAGCTTTGCAAGGTGCACTTCACGGAGTACTCACAGCAATGTCTGAGATGTTTCCAGCTTCTTTGCAGGAGGAGAAACTGTTACCATAATCTGAGCAGTGGATTCACCTGCAGGTGCAGATGGAGCTTCAGTGAAGTCATACAACTAAATGATGCAGGTAGGCCAAAATAATAGGGAATCTACAGATGGAGCAGAAATTTGGAGTTTGTGAATTTGTGCTTCTTAATATCTGAATTTTTCTGAAGGTTTATGTAAAATTTACTTTTGTTTAAGGATAAAATAACCAATTCATTACTGTAAATTTTGAATCTCTTCAGTAAAAAAAAAAAATAATACAAAAAATACCCCCAAACACTGTTTCCCTCTTTCCCTGTCATAAGTGATCAAATTGCTGATCAAATTATTCTTCAATGATCAGATCTTTCTTCAGCAAGGCAGTGAAACATCAACCTGACTCTTCAGCAAGTAGTAATCCCAGCATATATCAAACCTCTTGATTTCAATGGGACACTCCACCAGCTTTAAAACACTGGGCATGTGCTTAGCTAGTAGTAGATCACTATTAAACACAAGACAATGATAGTGAAAGGAGTGAAAAACTCCTTTCCTGCCTGGGGCTAACAGCTTTCAGGGAGGTACAAGCACTGTTCATCCTTTTATGAAGGCAAGTAAAATCATTCAGGTGTACTTCATAGCACCCAGCTTTCCAAAAGCCTTTATACACAGTATGTTGTAGATACTGTGCAATGGCACACAGGTAATTTTTAATTTTAATATTTTTTTTGAATAAAAAAATTTCCTCTTTGTTGGTGAAACTGGTGGAGTTTTGCTGGTAATTCAGACAATCTGGGCATTCTACCTGTCTTAAAACTCCTCCCAGAACCACTAAAAAAGAAAAAAAACCACAACAGGTGACAGGTTCAAGACAGTTTTCGGCCAGTACAGCCAGGTTAAATGCTTTTCAACAGAAATGAGAAAAAACCTACCACAGAAATTGAAGAACTGGGCAAAAATAAAGAGTACTTTATTAAAAAACAGTCAGAGAGAATGAAGGGAAACTAATTTTCAGACAAATTCATGAACCAGATTTAGCTGCTGCAAAAATGCTACATGTAGTGATTTACAACAACTCTGTCTATTCTTCAGGCTCTTAACTATCTCTTCACATTATTGAAATTGTCTAAATTCTCATTTTCATGCAGTATCAGACCCTCACAAAGTCACTGTCGCAGCAAGGGCTCCTATGCCATCCTGCTTGGCTCCTCAAATTTACCAGCACACTACCAGCAAATCACTGAAAAGGTGTATCTACAAATTAAACCTGTGAGTTTGACCAGTCAGCCCTCCAAGACTTTTAGTTTTGTGGATTTTTAGACCAGTAAAGCCAGTGAAGTTGAATACTGATTCCAAAGAACTTGCCTATTCATTATTCATTGCAGGTAACAAATAATAATAATAAAAAAGGCACCTTTTATCTTACAGCTAAAACTTCTGATGACAATCAAATTTTTTTTTTCATTCTAAATTTAGGCTTCTCTAAATGTCTACTACAATATGATCCAAAAATTACAGCATGGTTACTATCTGGGGAGAAACTACTTTGGAGCTTATATTCTTATTCAGAAGTTAAAGTCAAAACAAAATTAATCGTGAAGGTTTATCTATAATGTATCACCATTCATTTTAGAAAAAAAAAATCTTTGCCAGCAGCAGAAGGGAAGTACTTTCAAGCAGTTACATTAAACTATAGACTCCAAGGAGAAGATTACAGATCTTCCATATTCAGCAACATGAATCAAAACTCTTAGGAACTAGTCTAAGTTTCTTTTCTGTTCTTTTTTTTTTTTTCCTTTTTTATTACTGCAAGGCAGCAGGGATTGCTTTTTGTATAGGCTATGATTTAGATGGCTAATTGAAAATAAGCAGTGGTGAGCTACTTCCTTGGTAAAATATTACCAAGACAATCTTATCTGAGTTTACAGAGTTATTTTCAATTTGTAAATGCTGTATTCATTTCTACTAGATAAAACACCTTTAAAAATCCTAGACCCAGGCACGACTGGATTTCTGTTGCAACTGCTCTGCACTGTTTCACCCCACACAAATGCCTTCCAACCCATAGATATATATAAACTTCCTCTCCTTATGAATACTTTTGCTATTAAAAAAAACCTCAATCCATTTTATGGTAAATAAATTTAATGATATACTGAATCCTCATAACTTTGAGTTGATGTCATCCTGCCAGTTACCTGCTCTGCAAGAGAATCTCCCTCATTAGAGCCCACACCTCTTAGAATCTCACCTTTGCAGTTTTATCTCTTGCCTATAACACAAAGAAAATCCTGAGCTTTTTTTCACCGTTATAATAGATGTAAATTAATGTTTTGCCATTGTTTGTTGCTGTAATCGTGGAGGCAAGTATATATTCCTAACAGCTATCTTATTTTCAATTTGCAAAGCATACTGTGCTTAATCCCATGAGGCAGCCTGTGGTTCTAGATATGAATTTTGAAAGGTAATTAGACCTGGAGGGGGAGATTGTCCCTGAGATAGAAAAAGCAGATTCCTGCCCGGTCTAGAGGGGTCTTTAATAGGTCCCAGGCTGGTCAGAGTTCTTGTCCTAGTTTATTACTTGTTTCCATTGTGTGAAACAGCTTATTTGTTCATGTAAATGTAAATCGTGTTGATACTAGGAGAAGGATCTTTGTTGCTACTTTTTTTTTATTTTAATCCAGAAGGGTCACAGAGTTGGGTTTTAGGGACTGGCAGCAAGCTATGTTTTTCCCAATGATCTCTGCATTTTTACAATCAAATAGATAGTAAAAGTGACATATTGATAAAAGTTTTAAGGCATCTCTGGTGGGTGACAGTAATTTTAAATATCATACAATCATCATTAAGTCGTTTATGTAAAATGAAAAGTACTTGGCAACTCTGTATGGCAAGAAATAGCACCAGTTTCTCTGCATCTCTGCTTCCTTTCTCTGTTCCTTTCCCCTTTTGCTGGCTGTAACATAGTGCACCCTGTACAGATGAGCTCTCCTTTAGGGCTCTGTGAAGAATTTCTGTAGAAAATATCACACACTTGTGTGATACAGTACATGAAGAGTAAATAATGATGAGACAAAGTCAAATCAATCTATCATGAAAAATGTCTAAAGAAACGTCTATAAGCTGAAATCAATATGGCGTATTGATAAGTTTTTTTTTTTAAAAAGGGAGATATATAGATTTATGTGGGTTTGGATTAGGTGTCTTCTTACTCCATTCTTAGTCTCACCATTTCAAACCTAGATCCAGATCTGAGTTTTGGGGCATCAGCATAAGTCTGGTTTGTATCCTGCAAATCTCAGTTTGAGTTGATGATGGGTTTCATGTGAGACTACAAATCTCCCTTCAGAGGAAAGGAAGGGTAAGGATCTGATCACTCACCCAGGCTTTACTTTCAAAAATTGACATTGTCAACCGAAATCTTTTTGAGCAGAAGAAATGGAGGCAGTTTGAGCTAAACTGTTTGTGTTTGCCCAGATGTCTGACAATATTTAAGGGCCAGATTCTGCCCTCAAGCTGCTTTGGTAGGCAGTGTGAGCACTCACTCTTGGGAAGATTCTGTGCCTAAATGTTCTCACTTTTCAACACATTGTTACCCTCCCACATATCTATTCAGGCAGAAAAACAGAATGGTGAACCTCCCTCAGGGGTTTTTAATGCAAGTCTGTTGAGTCACCCTGTTTTTTGGATTAAGTTAGGGGTATAGTATTAGGTTGGAAGGTGATAAAGATGCCAGGAATGTATGAGGAAAATCCTGTTCTCAGGCCAGCAGATAGAGCATAAACTCTATCCCCATATCTGTGTACAGAGGCTGTTGCTAAACCTCCAGAGGCAACTAGCCAGTAGGAAATATTAGGCTCAGAGACCTAAATAGACAGTTGCGCAGCCAGTTGGCTCAGCGTTGTGTCTACTGGGCTGTGTCTGTGGCTTCCCTGGTGGGAGTCTGGGAGTGTGCAGAGCTAGCCAAGGCTGCTGCAACTTCAGTGCATCAGTGTCTTTGCACATGGCTGAGGCCATCAGTAGACACAGTAGCACAGGAATTGCATATTTGCCTAGCTCCTTATCTTGTTCTTTGCCCACTGTGTCTCTCTGAGCAGGGGGTTTCCAGGAAAGAGGATCCTGTGTGTACCAGTAGTCCAAGCTTACATTTCCATACATAACATCAACTCTGCAAGCTTATTCTGAGCCGGAATTGTCTTGGAGCTTTACACCACTCTCCCTGGCAGAAAAGTAAAGTGACATCACAACTTCTGCTTTCTGACAGAACCTTCCTTTAGGAGTTTATTGAGGATCACTTCTGATAAACACCTCCCAAGAATGCTTATTAAAGAAATTAGAAACTATGGTATGTCAGGACAGACATTTGTTTTAATTGAATTGAATTATTTATTTATTGAAAGCCTGTATTTTTCATAATGCCTAGGGCACCAGTCTCCTTTTGCTAGATTTTTACCAACAGATGCAACATTCGTTTTAACGGAGATATTTCTGACATTTGCCCGGTAATCAAGAATAGACTAGAGTGCTGCATAGCTAATAAATAGCAGTGAGAAGAATCCTACATGAAACTACAGTACAATTTGAGTATATTCAGGTTCTGATGTAGTTGAAATCCAGGTTGATGGCTTTGTGAGGGCTATAGCTAGTCCTACTAAAAATTAAAAGAAATTTATATAATGATAAAAGTTTGATTTTTTTATGTTTGTCCCCACAGATAAAGTAAAAATTATTATATAGAAAAACAAAATTCCCATTTGAATATGTGACCTGAGAACTGGTAAGACTGAGTTCTACTAAGCCTGAGGTCTGAAAATGCAAAAGGTAATGGGTGAAACATGATTAGTTCATTAAGTCAGAATTGGAGAGAGGTGATATCTCTGGTAACTGATTCAGAAACCCTAAGGTATTTTATAAATTCACTAAGAGTTAACAGTTAAGGCTCAGCATGAATGTGCCCCACTCAGAGGAGTCCCCACATGAACATATTGAGCTGTTTGCCTCAAAAAAGTTATCAGCTGCTCTTAATTTCCCCACATGAAGGAAATTTCAGCATAGTCTCACCAAAATTGTCTCGTACGCTTCAGACACCGACAGCACCACAACTCCAAGATCAGTCTTTTGCTTCCTTTTCAGAAATGATCACAATTTGACCAAAGCATAAGTATTAAAATGAAATAACCCTTAAATTCTGTCCCTTATTCCTATAGTTGCAGACATCATCATACTCATCACTAGCAATCCAGCTGCATTCAGGCATTGGACATGGTCAGGAATCATGTGGATGAGGCTGGGTGTTGTCTACCCTGTTCCAAACCAGAAGGCCTGATCCTAAAAATGCAAAGGTAGAAAGCAGGCTACTGAGTAGCACTGTAGCATTTTGTTCCCTTATTACACTGTATTAAGGCTGGCTAAAAAGGCAGCCTCAGAAGTTAGGAAATCCCCAAACAATGTAATCAATCCTTCCATGCCTGTGGTGAGCAATAAAAGTTTATATGAAGCCTACAGCACTTCACACTGAATGGCTGAAAAATAGCACACATTTATCAGAGTGCCCGAAAACACACCCCATTCTGGTGGAGCAAAGCAATCAGTGAAGCCATTCTTCACCTGAAAGGTTTCCATTCTGTTTTGCTAACACACTATATTCAGTATTGATGTGTCTCTGTGCACAGTAAAGAGCGGGCTGTGCAGTGCTGGGACAGCTCATTCACATGACAGCGATATCTCTGTCGCGCTCTGCTCCGGCTGCACGGGGCGACCGCAGCTCCTGGATTAAAGCAGCACCCAACAGTGATAACAGACTAGAGGAGCTTGCCAGGGTTTCCCCCAGAGGACTTCTGGTTTTTTAAGGGCCTTTAAATCTGGCTGTTTTATCATGGACCACAGGTCCATAAAGAGATGCTAAATGGATTAAGTGAAGGTGTATGCTCTAATAGCCCTTATCCAATCAGTGTGAATGGGACTGGATTGCAAGATGCTGCCACATTTTTTGGGATTTCCCTAACCAGCAGTGGCAATTGTGGTGCCCGGGGACAGAGCACTGGGCTGAACCAGCTGTTGGCTTGTCCAGGTGTGCTTTCTTACATTCTTCCATAAGGAGTTGAAAATCACATTAGAATCAGATCCACACCCATATCAACATTCTAAATGGCTTTAAATCCCTGAAACTCCCTATTGGAAACATCCATAAAATTCAGCTAAGGAGTTTCAGATCCTTTCTATGAATTTCTTTAGGATACATCCTTGTTTACCAACTCAGTGATAGTCAACCTGCGAAAGGTAGCATCTGAGTTTGGGATGCTAGCATGTAAATCTCATATTGTTAGTCTTTCTTACCAGATGTTTTCCACTTCTAATCAGAAAGTGTCATGAAAATAAAAAAAAAAAAGCCCCATTACATGGTATATTTGCTCTTGTGATTCTGCTTAGCTTCTAAAGTAAAAAAAAAAAAAAAAGCAGTAAAGCAGTTTCTCACATAGTTAACTGAGCACATCAAAAACTTTAAAAGCTTCATTCAAGATAAGCTTAAAAAAAAAAATAAAACACCAAACAGCTCGAGAGTTCTCTTTATAATAAATCCATGGCCACTTTCGAACTTCACAGTTCTCACTGTCCTGTACACAACTCCCACTCAGTACATCACAGCAACAGTACAGATGGAGTTGTGATCTTCTTTACTCCAAAAGCACAGTCTTGTAGCTAAAGAAGGATATCTGTTAGCAGCTCAGGGTCTATATCATAGAGCTGAGCAATTCTCAGTACAGTGGTACATCCCGATTCTCTGCTTCCTCTACTGCACAATTTCTCCATCAAAAAGGTTCTCCACATGCAAAACACTCAGCCTTCATTGTTGTTTTTACATAAAATTGATTTAAGTGAGCAAAGTTGTTTATCATTGAGCTAAAGATCAGCATAGAACAAGACAGCTTTACAAGCTTTTTACTTTGCACTACTCCAATTAAAAATAAAAATGTTAAAATTTCCAGAAGGGCATCTTAAAGCCTACTAATTGATAATGCCGAGAGTTGAGACTTTCTACACTTATGGGAAAGAGAGGAGGGGGAAAGTCAGCAAATTAGAAAACACAGCTTATATGTCTTCTACTTGTGGTTTTGGCACTGGCCAGGGCAGCATTAAAAGTTGGAGGTTGCAGATCACTAAAAAGCATGGCCATGCTATCCTCAAGGAATGGCAAAGCAAAGTAGAGATATGTTGATCTATATATCTCCTAGGTAACCACCATTTTGAAGATCATGAAACTCCTCTATTTATAGTAGCTGAGCACCTCACAATCTTAATGTGATTAATGAATATCCTTAGGCCATCTGGGTAAGGAAGAGCATCTATTATCTGTATTTTAGACATGGGGAATGAGGTCTAGAAGCCTACGTCTCAAAAGTATTTCGACACCTAATTTATTTCGAATTTTTTTTGCAGGATTTAGGATTCAAAATACATTTTAGGATACATACCCATGCCTCAGAGAAACTGAGACGTGGGTATATATCTGGCATGGGTACTAGAAGCAGTAAGGCTATGATGTATGCTTTCATATCTGCACTAATACATTTTGCTTTTTGTTTGTTGAGGTCTTTCTTTGGAACCCGTGTTGCACCATTTAGGCAAAAAAATACCCTCAAAGAAATATCTGGGGTCATACCGGAGAGCTGCGACAAAGCAGGCACTGAAACTTTTTCAAGACAGACTACTCAGTGGACCATTTTCTCAAAAGTGTCCTCTTTTCCTGCTACCAGAAGAAATTTTTGGGTTTTGTGTAAAGCCTTTTGGGATTGCAGTTAGAATTCTCACAAAACACCAAAATTAGTAGTTGGTCATTCTCAGTATTGCAACCAATCCCTGAGCACAATGTGGATGGTAACCTGGGCTGTAATTATATGTCATAAGTTAATATTTCTGCCAAGGAGAAAGCAGACAACCCAGAAGGGCAAAGGGAAGGAGCAGTCCATCAATTCACAGCTGTCATTCACTCAGTGCAGCTCTGTGATGGTGCTTGGAGCCGTCTCTGGCTTCCCATGCCACAGCCACTAGGAGGTGTGCTTAAAGCATAGGCACAGAGAGGTGGAAACCTCCACATCTGGTGAAGGAGGGATCATATCCTACATGGGGGGCACGCTCAGGTAAAGACAAAGCATGACAGTAGTGAATCACTGGAGCAGCTCGTAGTAAGCTGCTGCAGTTATTTTGTAGGCTTGAGCAGATCTGTGGCTATCCTCCTGTAAACTGGGTGTCAAAAGTAGCCTCTGTCCAGTCCAGAGTGGTGAGGAGCTTCGAGGCAATTCATCATCCTCCCTCCTTACTTCATAGACACTCATAGATGATCAGACAAACATGAGGATTAAACTGCATGTATACAGATACTTTCTGTAAAACGAATATGGGAAGAGCAGCATTCCCTGGAGCACATGATTGCAGCCTGACTATTTATGCCTGATAGGCACATTGCTCCTTAATTGTAGCTACACAAGGAATAACAACATTAAAAAAAAAAAATGGACAGACAGATGTTGAAGAATTTTCTGAGAACTGCCATAAAAATTCCAGCTACCGCAACAACTCAGTCTATGTAACTATACTGCCATACCTATACATCAATATATAACTGGAAGCCTTTCTTCTTCACCTTTTTAACATATATGCTTAAATACATAAGCACAAGCACATAACCCTGCTTATTTGGGGGATGGGAGGAAAGATGGGGCTTTCTGTTACCCCTAACATTTCAGAAATCTCAAAGGTAGAAGATGTATCTTGTTCTAAGGCGTGATAGCTCCTTGATTAATTGACTATTCTCCTGTGCTGTTGTTTTCTATCTGCTTGACTAATATGCCTTATAAGAAAAAACAGCTGCCAAGGAACATAGGCAATGAATGTCCCCATCTTCTAATTGTGATAACTGTGCATGGAAATCTATTTCAGGTTGGATTTTTTTGATGTTTCTATGCCTGTCATTTTTTTTTTCCTTCTCCCTTTGCTATGTGCACTGGGAAAGAGGGGCTAAGGAATATGTTGGTTTACATTTCTTTTTGAGTGTATGCTGACTGTACGAAGAGTTAAACATGAGAAAAAAGAATGAAAATAAGCACGAAAGACAACATCCGTTCTCATTTCAATTTCCTGGAAGGAAAGTGCGGTTGGGCAGATGGTGCTTTTTTGTTTTACTAAACTGAAAGATCAGATGTAAATAATGTACACAATATAGACTATAAAGATCGTTGAAGGTGAGGTTTCTGTGCACAGAGAATTGTTTTATTTTGGAGAGTTTCTCACCCTTTAGTGATATGTCAAGGATTTTTTGGTTTTAGCTTCTTAATTTTTTTTGATGTTTCAATTTGGTTACTGCACCCTCTATCTGCCTAGTCATATTTTTTTCGAGCACTGTATTCCAGAGGGTTGAGTTGTACATATCTTAATTCAGGCCCCTTTCATGAAGAGCCACGATATTTGGTCTCTGATTGAATGGACAGAGGAGAGTGGCTGGTAATTTGGCATCACGTGAGTCTCAATATTTCTGTGTTGCTGTCTTTCTTCATGCCTTGGCTTTATTGTGTGCTATAAGAATTTGTTTTCTTTGTTGTTATCTAGTAGGATTTTTACACCTTTGAAGCTCTTTTTTAACTTGCTTTCCAAGCTGGAACATTAAACATTCTTAAAGCAGAGCAGAGTTTGTGTTCTCTTGTAATCAGAAAAAACCTTTATCAAAGGAAAAAACCAAACCTTTTCTAAAATGTGTATGCCTAAACACGGCTCAACAAAGTAATAATGCTGTCTTCCTGACTGAAAGAGCAGAAAAAGATATTGTGCTATGACTGCAAAGAAATCATTCTGTGATTTTGTTCTCAGCCAGATCAAAATGAGTGCTCTTCATTGCCCTTCATGTGCTTTATTAACTTGGTGGGACACAGACAGAGGACATGTTCCCGTTCACACTGCATGAATGCCTCTAACCAGTGGTGAGAGGTTATTACTTCTCTGAACCTCCCTGGTCCAGGGTGATCAGCCTGGCTGAACAGAGAGCTTTGGCTGGAGCTCAGGAAAACAGTAGAGTTTATGACCTTTGGAAGAAGGGGCAGGCCATTCAGGAGGACTAAAGGGATGTCGTGAGGTTGTTGGGGAGGGAAATTAGAAGAGTCAAAGTCCAACTAGAGTTTAATCTAGCTACTGGCATAAAAGATGTTAAAAAAATATTTCTATAAATACATCAGCACCAAAAGGAGGGATAAAGAAAATCTCCATCCTTTATCAGATGGAGGGGGACACACAGTGAAGAAGGATGAGGAAAAGGCTCAGGTAATTCATGCCTTCTTTCCTTCAACCTTTAATAGGAAGACAAGTTATCCTCAGGTACTCAGCTCCTTGAGTGTGGAAGACAAGGACAGAGAGCAGAATGGAGCTCCCAAAATCCAAGGAGAACTGTTCAGCAAGCTGCGACACCACCTAGACACACACAACTCTGTGGGGTTGGATGGGATCCACCCAAGGGTGCTGAGGGAGCTGACAGAAGTGGTCAAAGGGCCATTTTCCATTATTGATCATTGGTCCTGGCTTACCAGGAAGGTGCCAGTTGGCTGGAAGTTGGCAAATGTGACACCCATCTACAAGAAGAGCCAGAAAGAGGATCTGCTGTACTACAGGCCTGTCAGCCTGACCTTGGTGCCAGGGAAGGTGATGGAGCAGATCATCTTCAGTGCCACCACACAGCACATACAGGACAACCAGGTGATCAGGCCCATTCAGCATGGGTTTAAGACAGGTCCTATTTTAACACCCTGACCGTTTCCTATGACAAGGTGACCTGCTTAGTAGGAAAGGCTGTGAATGTTTTCAGCCTGGACAGTGTGCCCACGTGGCCAAGAAGGTCAATGGCACCTTGTCTTACATCAGAAACAGTGTGTCCAGCATGGCCAGGACAGTGATCATACTCAGCAATGGTGAGGCTGTACCTGGAATTCTGTGTTCAGTTTTGGGTCCCTCACTACAAGAAAAACATTGAGGTGCTGGAGCATGTCCAGAGAAGGGAATCTAAAGGTTTGGAGAAGCACTTATGAGAAGTGGTTGAGGGAGCTGGGGGTGTTCAGCCTGGAGAAAAGAAGGTTCAGGGGGAACCTTATTGCTCTCTACAACTGCCTGAAAGGAGTTTGTAGCCAGGTGAGTGTCAGTCTCTTCTCCCACGTAATGAGCTATAGGACAAATTGAAATGACCTCAAATTGTGCCAGGGGAGGTTTAGATTGAATATTAGGAAAAATTTGTTCACTGAAAGAGTGGTCTAGCCTTGGAACTGGCTGCCCAGGAAAGTGCTTGAGTAACCAACCCTGAAGGTATTTAAAAGGCATGTTGATGTGGTGCTTAGAAAACATGGTTTAGTGGTGGACTTGGCAGTGATAAGTTAATGGTTGGATTTGATAATCCTAAAGGTCTTTTCCAACCTTAGTGATTCCATGACACTGCAAACATAGCCCCTGTGTTTTTTTATTTAGCACTAATTTTTCTTACTAGCCTTAAAAGGAGTACAGTAGAAGGAAGAGAAAAAGATGTTTTCTCAGTGACAGAATATCACTGTAAACCTCAGGAGAAATGACTCGTACAGAATTATAGAACTTGCATATCAAATCAGAATGACCAGATCTGGGGAAATCAGAAGACATAGTCACTCCTAAGACTTCTGTATAAACAAGGCTGAGTTAAACCAGACAACAGGATTAAACTAAAACTGACATTTTAATGTTAATTAAAAATTAAATGTAGTAGGTTACACTAGTTATCTTTTTGTAAAAATGGTAATGTTGAATACAAACTATAAAACTGCTTGGTCTTTTGGTTTTGTTTTAAATCTGTCCTGATGAAAAATCTCTGCTTATGAACCTGAGAGACCTGCTGATAGTTGTGAGTTTCATTTGAGTTTTTTATCGTTTTACATTCATAACTACTGGACTCAAGTGCTTTCAGAAACATTTTAGATCTCAGTATAGAATGTTTTTATCATGCATTGAACAAATAGAGCTTGAAATTTTGATGAATATAAACTCTAAAATCACTGTAAACAAAGAAACATATCTTACTTTTTAAGCCACTCCTACATTTTAGAGGCTTTACACATTTTTATGGTGCTTTATTTCATCAGTGCAATGAGTATGAAAAGAAGGACCAAAGTATGTTTGTGATGTTACTTCTGTGATATCAAGAAAGTGAAAGGAACAGAAAACTGAAAATTCTTCACTTAGTCTTAAGCTATACTGCAAACATGAATGAATTATTGTTTGGAGAAAATATGCCACTGGAACTAAGATTTTATATGTAAGAATTTTTAACATCAAATAGTAAGTGAGTAATAAAATAGAACAAAAATAAAAAGGAAATACTTCAGCTTGCAGAACCTCCTGCCTTATAGCTTTCTCAAAGTTTGAAAATCCCAGAGAATGAGTTTTGTCTCCTCCAGTTGCTCATAGATAGCTCAGTAATAAATAAATAAATGAAAAAAAAAATCAAATAACTGAAAGATCCAAAGAGAGCTTTTACCGGCTGAAAAAGAAATGTCAAAGCCCAGGCACTTCAGCTGAAATGCTATCCTGCACCTACCAAGAGGTTTTGGTGGGGCAGGTTTGCTGAGGGCCATGTGCTGCTAACAGGTACTGCCAGAAGGAAGTGGAGCTGAGGTGTAAGTGGTGCGGACAGACACTCACAGCAGCAGCTTCCCATAAACAGGCAGGGCTTCACTCAGTTGTTCACTGTTTCTCACAGTTGAAAGTTGATGAGTTTGAAACAGTTTGGGGGTGATAAGGTGAGAACTAGTTAAAAAGGAAGGAAAGGCTCAAAACACCTGGGGCCAAATCTTTATCTGCCTGTTAATCTCAACTGGAATAAAACAACATGTGCAAGCCCAAGATTTGACTCTCAGCCTCTTACATGCGTTCTGAAACCCACAGAAACTGACCATAGGATATTTTTGGCTTTCCTTAGAGACATCCACACAAAACCCCCACAAATATCGCTGTCCTTATGGACAAATAGTTCTGTCTATCTATCTGGAACTATCTTGCAAGCATAGAACTATTTGCCCGTAAGAATAACTAAAGCATTAGCAACACTCTCGCAGACACTTCTGGATGGCACTCTAAACTGAGAAAGGCAGAGACCATTTGCAAATAAAAGAGAACAATCCCAGGTTAAATTATGAACAGTTACCAAACAAAATGGAGGCAACGTACAGGCCCTGACAAGCAGTTGAGACTAAAACCTGCTGAACTAGTAAGACACTGAATGTCCTGTGGCACCAGAAAGTAAAAAATCTCATATCTGATTTCTCCCTCGCTTGAAAGAAACTCTTCATCATGCAAAACCAAATCGTTGTTCAGTGAGAGAGCCTGGATTGCCACTCTTCATTACTACAGGAGTTGATGTAGAAGTCAACACAGTAATGCCTTTCATCTCTTGTATTGTAAGAATTCAAATTCAATTTTTATTTGAAATTAAAATTTCAAGGCACAGCCACACAATGCCTTGCAGTGTGGTTCTTGGTTGCCTTCACCCCTTAACAATAGCCTTGAAAAGAGGTATAGAACATGAAATTAAGCCCCTATTTTTTTCCCCTAGAATTTTGTTTCATCTTACAAACAACAGCAATTCAGTATGTAAAAGTCACAGCAATATTAAGTAGAGTCTACTGAACATTTTGCTCTTCCTAAAGGTTTTTTTTTTTTTTTCTTTTGAGCACTGATATACTTAGCTGATCCACGAATTCTGGGGTCTACAAGTTTTGACCAACTGGCACCTTTGTCAATAATATACTAATACACTGAAAGCCTTTTTTAACTCGCCTACAGTGGACTATGCCACTTTTTCTCCTGCTCTCCTCAGGAGTGCAGTGTCGGACCATGGGGAACCTCAGCCCTACTGTCTTTAACCATGGGCTGTGTGGCCTGATCGTCACAATGCTCTGACTGGTGCTTGCTGAGTTCTTAGTCATCAGGCTTTGGCTTGTGTGTCTGCAGCATGCTTTTCAAGGTTTTCAGTCTGAGGCTTTAAATATATACCATATACATGTTGTTAAGTGCTATACCAGTCCAGAAACATTAACTTTCTAAACATGGACTTGAAAATGATGTGGTCGTCATTCCTCTGCTTCTGCATGTGAACCTGACTCAGCAACTGGTGGTTAGTTTTGTGGTCAACAGGCTGTTTCATAAAGTCTCTTAAGGGGACAGGTGGCCCAGTGGATAGGCTGTTCAGTTTGGTATAAAAGCAACAAAAATCCCATCAGTCTCAGCACTGATCAGAGCAGCAGAGGAAACAGAGCAACACATGAAGTGTAGGGATGGAGACATCCCAAATCATCTGACTGGTTTATATTAAGAAAGGATTTGACAGACCTGCTGGGTTCCTACTTAATGCCAATCAGGTCTGAAAGGGACCACTTGAGCTCAGGTATTTATCTCAAACTGATTTGAATTATCCTCACTTCTTGATTTTGAGAGTCCAGAATAGAATACCATGAAGAGAGTGTGTTGACATTTCCTACATAAAACGAAATTAAACCCATTCAAGTCAAGGAAATACAGTGTAAGTGATACAAGAATCAGGCCCTTTGAATTGACAAGAGAAAATGTTTTGGGAAGTGAAAACCCCATGAATTCTTCCACATCGCCCCCTTCATAGCAATTAGGATAAACAAAATGCACACAGGGCATATCATGCATATTATTATTTCTTTTTCTGCCTAGTCAGTATAACATTTATGTTTCTTTTGCAGACATAATGTTAGCTAAAGAGCAGCATTTGAGGTCAAGTCTGGATTGTCCTTTTTATTAGGTTAATGCTGCGCCTATGAAAACTTATTCAAAAGAAATTGTCTCAAATTATTGCCAGCACTTAAATGATCATTGCAGAAATCACAGGAAAGAAGGATAGTGCTTACCAAAACCCCAAGAAAGTACTTCAGATAGTTTTTCTTTCATTGCCAAGCAGCGAGGGTCAAGTGAACTGTATTATTTGCAAATATCCACCTTCTCAGAATGTCACAAGCAGCTGTAACATACCCACTAGCAGCAATTTCCACTTGGCTCTATCCAGAGGGGAGAAAATTACCAGGAGCTGCGTTGTTTATAATTCCCTCAACCCTGAGGGTAATTCTGTTCACCAATTACTTGAAATTAAAGTTAGGTAATTCGACACGTCTGTTTGATACCCGACCACAAACTACCTCTTAAGCAAACCAAAGAGTTGGATAGTTTACTTCCACAATACTCCACAGAATTTCATTATTGCAACCATGACAGGAAAGGAAAAACGAGAAATTGTACAGACTTGTGAATCGCTAGGGCTTGGTGGTTTTTGGTCACTGTTGCCACCACTAAGAGGTCTCAATAGATCTGAGAAACAGGAAGCTGGAAGGCAGTTTTCCTCCTGGGATGAGGGTTCCCAATCAAACATAGCAAATATATTAAGAATTGAACAACAAGAAGCCTCAAAGTGCAGTGTTTGATAGGAAAAGAAACCTGCTTTCTGAAGTGATATGATTTCACACCTTTAGTCTTTGCATGCAGTTACAATGCTACCTAGAAAAGGCTGTACACATGCAGAGAGAACTTACATTATCTGCACTATGTGTTTTTTGATCTCTAGGGCCAGTCGTTTAAATTACATAGTTGAATCCTGAGCTGGATTATATCTAGACTTGGAAATTTTTTTAAAGTCAAGCAAACCTGTTAAACGTTTTATTGGTGATGAGTGTGTGTACACTCCATTTCTGTCTCTCTTTGTGAGTAATGAATTGGCTGCCAGGTACTGTGACTGAACTGCGTGACTCACTCCATGGATTCATTTTACAATCTGGTGAAACCAGAGGCTGGTAACACCTATCCTTTGTAAGAACTTTTTACATGTTGTAATTCTACAAATGAACACTTTCTTTTTTTCCTTTTTTTTTTTTTAACACAAAAGATTACACTGATGAAGTTTTAAAAAGTACAAGCTGACTCAAAATTTATTCACATTGTACTGAGCCGTATACAAAACTGTTCAGCCAAACAACCATGAAGTGAGCCTAGTTCTCATTTCCATCAAGGTATATCAGGACTCATTTCAAAGCATTCATTATCCTTAAACATTATAAAACAAGTGAACAAGAAATGCAGAATCACTCTCTTTTAGTAGTGAGAAGACTTGATTTTTAATTGTGTAATCTCATTCTTGTTAGCACAGCTTCCTATTTGGAAACTTTAGGCCAAATAAGTAGCAAGTGCTTTATTTTTTAAATCTGAATATGATTACCGTTTCAGCCATATTCTGCATTTCATTTTTACTATAAAAGTTGTTCGTTGTCCAATTTCAAGCTGAAAAACTATAAAAGTCCATTTTGACTTCCCTACAGCAGAACTAAAAGATTTTTTTGAACTAAGATTAAATTGATATACCTTGAGCGTCTGTCATTGTAATATGACATTAGGAACATAGTCAAATACTGGTTTTGACTATAAGTGTCCTACTAAAGTAGTAGTCTACTGCAGAGTGCTTTTTGATGTATCAAAGAAATGGTACTATCTTTCAAACAGCATTCATATTCTCCTATCATCAAGGCAAAGTAATAGCAGGACTAAAACATGATCTTTTTTTACAGTTTCTAGAAGTCAGTGCTATAAGGGATTGCCTAGCCTTGCATTAGGTATTCATGTTTAAATGAACCACAGATAGGCTTTCCAATCTACAAACTCCATTAATCAGATTTTACCCTTTTCTCTGTCTTTTATTTTTTGGATTCTTTACCCTCTTCCCTGACGCTGTTGCTAGAACTTCCCTAATGACAGGCCAAGTAATTTATTTTTTTCTTTCTATCTTTCTTTTTCTAAAGTTGAGATACTCTTACTCATATAATTCACAAATGTTTCTGTGTAATGCTGATGGCCATGACTCCATCATTCAGTGGGTAAATAACATTTTACTTTATTCTCTCTCAAACATGTCACCTCTCTTAAAGAATGTCCTAACTTAAAAGACTGGTGTTTGTTTTGCAAAATATCTTGGTTAGTGGAAAAAATGTCTTTGAACAACTCTTAAAATTTAATGTTCTGTTATGGTTAGGTGTATGGCTCATGAAAAACACAAAAAAATGAGGAGCAGCATTAGTACTGAAGGGACAGAGCTGGACAGTATGGTAAATTGTCAAAGGCCAGTGAGGTGTCTAAGACAACATGAAGAGGTGTTGCTTCTTTTTTTTTTTCCTGTGATATTTCTTTTTCCTGTTTTTTTTCCGAAAACAGCTGATTTGCGTCCTAGGAATGGTAGAATGAATCCTGACTTTTTGAGTTTTCCCTTTGTACCTATCTAGGACAAAATGTAGAACTCCACATTCACAGAGCAACAGGGAAGAATTCCTAAAAGTATTTATTTACAATAAGTGGAACAATACATTTGTTTTGGTATTGTTAAATTGCTTCAGTAGAGTAAAAATTTTTTTCGATGATCAGTTTGAAATATTAAATATATATCTGATGTAAAATGTTAATACAAAATAAAATACAAATGTTAGAAGAATAAATTTGGAAGACAAAAGCAGAAATTAATTATTTTATTTTGATTTTAAATCACTGAAATGTTTCCCTTATGAAATCCTTAAAATCAACATGTTCTTATGAAATATTTAAAAGAACACCCTTTTGAAAGCGTTTTTTTTTCAAGTCTATGCAGAAAACAATGTTATTTCCATAATTTTTCCCATAAATTCATGAAAGACATTGCTAATGACAGACTTGTTGCTAATGGGAAGAGCCAGTTTGATGCTTTTGAGAACAGTAGGTCCTCCCCGCAGAACAAACAGGTAATAGAATGGTGCAGCCATCTTCAAAAGTGCTCTTCTATATATGGTGTTGTTTTAAAGCTGGACTGACAAATACTTCAAAGTTCAGTTGCTGTAGTCAGGGAAAGGTCTATGTAATCCCAGTGTCGTCTTCTTCTAAATGCGGTCTGCAAGGATTATACGGGGGCTCCAGTAAAAGTGTGTATATACTGTAGATGTTACAGGGGCAACACAAGACAAAATAGAAAAAAAAAAAAAACAGTTAAAAAAGTGGGAAAAGAAATAACTCTCTAGCACATGTGGAAGGCAAAGTTTTGTATGTTTTTTTTTTTTTTTTATGTTATCCCATTGAGAGTCACCAAATGGACAGACTTCATCTGCAGAAATCATTACAATTGACTGAAACTTTACAGAGTTGGTCAGTAAGGTGAACTCGGGGATTGAGAAAGCTGGTTCATCTCTAAAGCTGCAATGCCCTGTTTTCTGAGGAGGTCAGCCAGTGCAGTACAGAACAAGGTCTTAGGGCACTTCACGCAGGTTTGCTTTCACTTCTTCCTTTCTCTGTCAGAGAATAGTTGGTATCCATTCATGCTGAGTCAGTTTATAGTGCCTATGCCTTATGAAACACTTCTTCAGCTACCCAGCTTCTTCTACCCACTTTTAGATGCACAGATTGAGTTTTCCAAAATTCTTCCTTTTTGTCACACTGAATTGTGAGCATCAGAAGCACAGGCCTGAGCAACTCATACTGTGCACATACAAGAGTGGTTCTAGATACCGTATTCAGTGTAATAATAGCGGATGCTGATACTGGCTCAGTTGACACTGTATGTTGCCAAAATTTGTTGTCACACCAGAAACAGGAAAAGAAAAATTGGGAAGAGGTGTGAAGAACGAACCTTCTGTCCACATTCAAATCAGATAATGCTATTATCAGTGGGGAATAACAGTGAGAGACTAAATGGATCTGCTTTCGGTGGCTGCTAAGGCAGAAGTGACCAGAAAGGGATGTTGGGCAGCACTTCTCTGAATGGTGCTTCTTCTACAGCTCACTTTCCCTAAGTTATGGCCCATGATAGTGAACACATGGCAGCCTGGACCCACTCTCCTGATTCACATTGTTCTTACATGTAGCCCTATTTTGCCTGCATAAATAGGGAGGAATTTCCAATTCCATGGAGATACTACAAGTTTAGTCATGAAGATAATTAAGTCCTTTGGGCTTGAACTACCCGAATATTTCATACTTGAAAGAAATTCAGATATGGCTCTGAATGTCTGGACTACTGCCATCTAAACAATTTGGATTCATTTGAGGTTTAAGATTAGCTCCAAATTCCTCTTCACATCAATTAATCATTCAGATATTTACTATTCTTATCACTAGGATTATAGAATGGCTAGAAATTCTAAGTATAGTCTAGTATAGCCTAGTTCTGCTGACACACAAAAGCCAGCATCAGTCTTTTAAAAACTTCAAATCTAATAAGGAAAGATTAAAAAAAAAAAACAACAAAAGAGGTGGAAAGAAGTTTTATCACTGACGTCCTTTTCCAAAGGACAATAGAAGCATAAGAAAAGTCTAGTAGCTTGTCCAAAGCACCTCACAGAATATCAGTGGTAGAGCTGAGGAAGTGCTCTATGACGGTTGTCTGCCTCCTAAGGCAGCAGGAGGCTTAGCAGATCACCTTACCCCAAATATTTTGCAGCAAAAATTATTTCTTACTGTTATTGCTCGCTGCAGCTAATTGAAAAGATATCTAGGCTTTCCAGAACTTTTGGAACTCAAATATCAAAATAAATATAGTCCCTGTAAATAATGGACATTAATGGAAAGCTAGCTAAGGTCCTAAGGAACTCACAGAAATGTAGGTACCCTCTGGTACTGCTGCGGTGGTCAGATAAAAGGGATGTCGATGCAGAAAAAGAGACACTTCCTTGAAATCAAGCATAACTGCCTAGAGATCTTTGAAGCTAAAGAGAAAGGCAGAAAAAGAACTACATTTATCTCCAGGATCAGAGAGCCTCTGGGAGGTATCTGTCTGACCCATAGTTTTATCTAAGTTTGTAATTTTACCTATATTTCTAAGTAAAATACGTGGGGTTCATTCTTAGGGCTTTTTGTTTAATTTATGAGTTTATTTTTAACTACTAAATATCAATCATTTATATTTACCAAAAATTTACCTCATAGCAACACTGTCTTGATTAAATCTTACTTTCTGTTTTGTTGTTTTGTCACTAAGAATTCTGAAAATCAGATGAAGACTCTGAAAGTAGAACTGCTACAATTGCAAACAGATTTAAAAGCTTCACTTTCTTTCCTGAGGTCTGACTTTTTTGTGTCTATATGTGTGTGTATGTCTGTAGAGGGGAGGGAGGAGGGTTCAACATGACCTGCGGTAAATATTATCAAATGAAATTTAATTAACAGCTCTGATGAGATACCAAGAGAGATTGAACCTCACCTCCCAAAACCGTACAAGTCTGCTGTTGCTGCTGCTGTTGTAAAAAACCCCTTGTTCTGCTGACGCTTCGGAAATGATTATGATGAGTAAAAAGATACTGTCTTTGCAAGGGCAATTCTGGGCTAAATTTAATCTGTTTTAAAAAGATGAGGTGAAACAGTAAAGGAAAAAAAATCCAGATGAAGATTCTGCACTGAATTTGACTTATTTTGAAACTTTTATGAGTGCAGTGCCTGAAATAGAGCACAAAGAGCTTCAGCTTTTCTCAAGACACTGAAGAAGTGAGGAGATATCTTAAGAAGGCATTAAATGCAGAAAAAACAGAACATAATTGTCACGGGGCAGGTGCAAGGGGGGTGGGGTGGGAAGTGGGTAAGGAATAAAAAATTAATTTAACTTTGCCAAAATTTCTGTGAACAGCTCTCATAGAAGTTAGATGTCTTGTGACAGGCACATTCCCGATGCTGGGTACAGGATATTCCCATCCTGCATTGGAAGGTCCTTCTTATTAAAAAAGGGAGAAAGGATGGGAGATGCAAATCATGGTTTATATGCACATAAGTACTTAAAATAAAAGTTTTTCTAGCTTGGTACATCAGAGTGCTACTTTTCTGTTGATTTGCATCGCATGTGGTTGGAAATGGTTGTAGTAGTTTATATACTAATATGGTAATATTTGATTAATTTTAATTTATCACTGGCAGTAAATGTGTATGTTGTTGTGTATGCACCTGTTAAAGTACTGTATTTGTGTTACTTCATCAAAAGGACCAAATATATTTGGATGAGAATATTAAGCCCTTTCCACAGCATGATTTCAAAAACTGAAGTGAAACTTGATTCAAATTTTATTGTGAACTTAAGGCTAAGTCTGAGCTAACTGAAGCCTGGATACTTTTCAAACCTATCTCTGTCACATGGCAAATATAGATAATTGAAGCATAGCTTTCTGATACAAACACTTTTTTCAGCCCTCTACAAAATGCCTAAAGTAGTTACAATGGAACATGGATAAATAATTTGCCAGCTCCTTTTTTTTTTCTTTCCCATAGTCTAAATTTTAGTCCTAAACTAATACAAATCCATATTTTACTGTTGATCAATGTAAAACTAGAATGACTGAAAGGTATAATTTGGATCACTTGTATTTAAGACTGCCAAATGAATACCTTTCAATTTTTTTACATAGAAGAATCTTCTGAAGTGCTGTGTGATTCAATTTTCTCTCTCAAATAAAAACCAAAAAAAAAATCAAACTCTAAATTATCAACACCCTAGAAACAGTTAAGAGTATGTCTCTGTCGTATATAGTTATTTACATTAGTTGCTTATCCTCCTAGTCCAGATTGTAACACTTTGGTTTTGCCTGATACTTTACAATAATTTCCTACTTCTCTAGTTTCTGTTTCAGTAATGTTTACCTAATTCACTATAAAATGAAAATATAAGACAAAACCTCAAAGACTTTAGAGAATACTGTCCAGTAGGTTCCTACTGTCCAGTAGGAACCGAGGGGATTCCCTCTCCTTAAAAGATTAAATATGCCCAGCTAAGTCCTATGACTATGAGCTGAGTCCTGCTGGTTTTGAACTAATCATTTGCAAAATTGGAGGGGGGAAAAAAAGGTAAGACCGGAAAAAAAAAAAGGCTTCTGGTAGGTGAGCCACAGCAGGGCAATTAAGATGATAGGGCAGAGGTAGACATCTGCTCCTAGACAGATACAGTTCCACTGATGCTATCTATAGCTGCAATCCTTCCGAGAGATAAACAACGCGCGAGAGCAAAGCGCAGAAGGAAATGCCACACTGAGAAAGTGGTGATCGCGTGGCCCCTGTGGTCTGAGAAAGAGAGAGAGGCAGCAAGAGAAAAGGGGAGGGGTGTCATGTGGGGCCTGTACCAGGCACATGCAGGTGACTGCAGTCATAGGACAGGCATGCATCAAAATGCACAGATGAGAGATGTGTGAGAACTGACACTGGAGGGGAGCAGAATTGCAGCAAAGATGAAAGCACAACAAGACCAAGAAAGAAAGAGATGGAAAACCCCTTTTTTAAGCTCTATACATAAAGTTAATCTATACTGAACAAAAAAAAAAAAAGTCATTAGTAGATGATTTGTTCTCTCAGATTTGAAGGCTTGAAGGTTTTTTCAGAATTTCAAGCTCATATTCAAGTGCCTCACAAAGTTAATCTGAACTATGCCCCCAAAGTAGATGATTAGTTGCTGCTGTTTCATATTACTCGCACAGCAATGCTCAGACACAGCAGAGGTAGTATTCCCTCTTTCCCTTGCTGGCAGGTACAGAGAAAGCCTAAAGGAGGATGTGGTATCTACTGCAGAGAAACGTTCAAGCCAAGGACTGATACTATTTAATTTAGGACAGACTTGAATCAACAGTGCACTACACAGCAAGCTCCACGACCTCATCAGACACAAGTTTTCTAAAGGCATGTCAGGTCTGGCCATCACTGGCCATGCCAATGAATCTTCATGCCATTTGTCACTGGATTCCTAGTGAGGAGAATTTGTTGGTTCTTCTTTGACGCCAGGGGTTCAGAGTCCCACCAAAACTGAGGGAGCATCCTTCCTCTCTCCAACTTTCCTACAGGGAAGAAGGCTTAGCAATCAGTTGACTTAAGAAACTCTCCCAATTTCAGCTCTCTGGAAAACTCACAGCAAGAATGTGAGGCCAAGCAGTTTGCAGAGATCACTGTTCAGAAGTAAATGCAGAAATACTCTGCTCAGAGCAGGTCCTCTGACTCCTGTGCTGTGCCATCTTCCACTTCTGGGCTGGACCTGGGGCTTAGTTTACATCAGCAGAAGCTGAAGAACTGAAACCCAAAGTGTCATTCTCTCCTGTGTTCAAATCTCAAACCAATAATTACAGATTTTCATAATGTCTGTTGTTATAATTCTTCAGCCTGGTTACCCTGTGGTCTCATTCTGTAAAAGACTATTTCTTTTCTCTGTCTGTGAAGAAGAGAAAAATACCAAACAGAAGAGCTTAATGTAAAATCAAAAGGTGGAGTGAATCACAAGCCCTCATGCAATGTTGTGCTTTGGAGAGTTTTTAAATTGCTACTCTTGAAATCTTCTTACCAGGAAAACCTGACTCTGAAATTTACTGTTTATCTTAAGAAGGTAGAACTGGACTTAATGCCTTTAATGAGCAATTCTCCTAAGGCCAGATTTTGCTATCCTGACTCAGTTCATACCCCAGAGAGGATGGCGAATTTAGATACTTCTTCTGTCCACTAGATGCTCATAAACAGACTCATTTATCTCCAATGTATTCATTAGGGAAAAATGTGCAATGCTTCCTGTTTGCTTAACTGCACTTTTGTCTTCCATATTCTTCACAGAGTGAGCCTGAACATTCAAGTGGTGCAGCTGTTCGTTGTTGATCACTTATTTGGGGATTTTTTAGATTCTTACGTGCACCTTTCATTCTAGATATTTTAAATTTCCCATTCACACATGCAAGTATCAACATTTCTTTCTGAAATATGTATTCTGGAAAAACTTAATGCTGTGGATATTTTCAGGAAGTGAAAAAAACATTAAGTGTAGACTTCTAGTGTACATGACTCAAGAAACTTTATTTTTAAATATGACCATGAGGTTGGATCATTAATTTATTAAAATTTCCCCTAGATCTGCATAAAATTATCAAAACAGGAACAGGAACTGTATCAGCAAAGAACTGAATTCTTCTACTAAGTTGTCTGTTATCAATATAAAATTTTTGCTATTATTTGTTCTGCATTTCCAGAAAGTATTTCAATTAACTGAGGCAGTCAAAAAAGGTCTGATCATTTGAGTTCCTCAGATAAAGCTATTAATTCAGAGAATGGGGTTTTCCTCTTTTGGATTATTTACAACAAATGCCTATCCGCAGGGAATGTCAGTGCCTAAGTTCGTGCTCCTCATAATCATCAGAATGTAATAATTTCTGGACATTAGAGGTGCTAATGTAGCTTAGTTTTTCCCATTTATTTACTCTTGAGGAATGCATTTGGTGTGCTTAATTCTGCAATATATACTTTTTTTATAACTATTTGGATTTTATTACTCTGTTCCTGCTTTTCTCCTTTTTTTTTTTGAATTTTGAAAAAAACCCATGCTTTAGTATAGCAAAGAAGCACCTTTTCTTTCTCTCCCTTTGCTTTTCTTAATGCAGAAATATATCTGATTTTAAAAAATCACATTAATAACTTAAGAATACTTTAAATGTATTTTTTTGTATATTGCATTATTTGATTCTAACCCACTGAGCGACTTTCACAGAGCAGATTGTCGTTATTACTCTATTTTGCCTTTTCACTACACTCTATCACTTGAAAGAGTGTCCCTCCCCCATTCCAGCTATGCTTTGCAAGCTTTTTTATCTTTTCTACCTTGCTAGAGGCATTATTAGGGCAGCTCACCTTTGACCAAATGGTCAGATGAACATTCATCCTCTGGAGCCAGTACTAGTGCTGTTTGGTAGATCAGCTCTCAAATGGTGCTGAACTGTGACCTCTTCTTCTGTTCAAAGACTAAATACATAAACTTGAGTTTCCATTGGTGCCAAGCCTGGGAACCTGAGTTGCTCCCTAATCCCAGGTCTCAACAGCCAACAGCACAATGGGCAGCTCACCATGCCAGCCGGCCAGCCTGAAAGAATGTCTTTATTCTCTCTTCCTCAACAAATTGCTTATTGTTTGGCCCACAGGCTGCTAGACCTTGTGAACTGTCCAAAACTTTATTGCTTTTCTGTTAAACTTTCTTCTCTTTTCCTTCTGATTTTGCCTAAAAATAAAACTAATTCCTATTTTCATGTCTTAGTAATCAAATTTTAAAACATGCCTGCTTCTTTTAATTTTTTTGCAGAGTATATCTGCCTCTTGGAAGCCTGTAGGAACCACAGAAATTATACAAGCCCTGCAGGTTTAGTCTCTTTAGAAAGAAGTCTGTGGAAATGTGAAATGTTACTAGAATGAAGTGCTCTATATTACTGAGAGAAAAATGGAGCCAAAAGCGTAAGATCATTCCTAAGTTTCCAAAGATGTGTACCATTTTTCTGCTCTTGGCCTCATCTTCACTGTGGCTACATTGTGCTCCTTGTATAAAGAGTGAGTATAGGACAGAATAATCATTTGTCATCGTGTTTTGGAGCTGTTCAGGAGGAGTTGTCTTCAGAGGAAGCTAAAGCCGAGTACCTAAGTTGATGTGTTATTTATCTCTCAAGGTATTTCTGGAAGCACCTTTTGTTTTCAGCAGAAGTTTCTGGGAATGTGATTGCAGATAATCATTGTGCAAGCTGGCACTAGGCAGAGCATTGGCAAGATAAGGCTGATATTGCAAAATTCAGCCAGACCTACCCTGGGAAAATAAGAGATTCACAGGTGTGACCCGAGCATTTAAAGAGAGAAATTGCTTCATAAACATGGCCAAAACCAATACAAGACCCAGGGCACCCCTGTTCTTCTTCCTCATCTCAGTAAACCTGTGCTGAGACATGTTCACCTGTTCAGTGGGCAACCGTGTCCCTGTTTGGAGATAGGAACTAGCGGAGGAATATCCTTGTGAGTAGTAAAATTGGTTCTGATCACTTGTAGAGTGCTAATTAAGATCAATTTAAAGACTCATGCGGTTCCTAACCATTTTTTGCACACATTGTTAAGGAAAGATGAGAGAAGTGCACAGCTTTCTGGAGCCATACATGATCTAAGAATCACACAAATTTCTTAAAAGTGCCTAGGGGTGTGTGTGTGTGTATATATATACATATATATACATATATATATATATATATAAAATTTAATACTCTTTCAAGTATGAGAATGGCAGCACAAGAGTAGAAGAATTGCAAAACTAAAATGTCCACATTAAACTGATGTATGGTACATACCAGATGATGTATATACTGCCTTATTGTTCAGTTGTGGCTCAGGAAGCTAAATGCATAATTTGAGATATATGTATAGTCTAAGGGTCAAACGCTGTCAGTTACACGAGTGTAAATCAAGAGCAATTGCTCCGAAGTGACTGAAGTTGCAGTACCCTGGATTTACACAAGTGTTGCTGAAAGCAGAATATGAGTCAATACATGTCATCAATACAGCTGAGTTAGTGGTACTGAGGGAATTTTATGATATGCATGCACCTAAATCCTTCACTTTTTTTTTCCTGTTTTATACTGTTAAATTTTATGTTTCAAATTTTGTCTCTGTTTTTAAAGGAATAAGGGACTCAAATCTTGATTCTGTAAGTGAAATGTCCACTTCCCTCATCTAGCAAATTTTCTCAGTCTCACTTCATAACAGTAGGATAAGCATTTCACATTCATGGAAAGATTACTTCCCTGACTTGCATTTAAGGCCAGTCTTAGTTTATATAAATGCATAATTCTGAACCCCAGCAGAAGGTTGCTAGGCTGGCTGGCTGACTGCATGCAGAAATGCATCCTTGTCATTCACTCCATTCTGTTAGCAACTGTACAGACTGTTGTAGGGTCAGGAGGCAAACTTTCCTAGACAAGTAGAAAGAAGGATCTGGATGCAGCAGGAAGAATTGTGGACCTGGTTGAAGTTAGTGGGTATGGACAGCTGGCAGCTAAAGGGAAAATCAGCTGTTGTAAAAGATTACAGGACAATTTTCTTCACTGACACTTCTTGAATTTTTTATTGAGAGGTTCAAGAAAAAAAAAAAGGCTTTGCATGGGACGCTGTTTCCAAGATACAGTGCAAAACAAAGAGGTATAAAAACTTGTAATCTGCTGGGGAACTAGCAGAATACCTGTCATACACCTGGTCTTCAATGACCTTGTTTTGCATGGAGAAAGAATATATGATTTTCTGGGTTGAAAGGAGGTTTTTAATTCTGAAACAAGGTTATATGTTAAATATATGGTAGCAGTCTATTCAATAATAGAAGTCAAGTCCCTTACTTGGGAAGGCAGAATCTGGTATTCTATCACATAAAATAATGTCATTATTTCTCTAACATCCTTTTGAATCAAATGTGTTATTTTAAATCACATTTTTATTATATTCTTGAATACCTAGAAAGATTAAAAAGCTCAAAAGTAGATTCCCCAGTATTCACATAATCAAAAATGGCTGAATTAATTTGAGACATACTTACCAAAAAAAAAAAATAGCCATTTCAGAGTACAATGATCAACTGTGGGGTCTTACCACTTCAAAAGAGACAGAACAAACCTCCATGTATGCTCAACACACACACACTCCCTCATCCAGTTAGAACAATATGTAGGTATAGATTCGGCAGGATTGTTTGATCCCAAAAGGATTCATATAAGAAAAACTTCTCTTTCAGAGAAATGGTCTCTCTAGAGACTGATAGTGATGATACAATAGGCTGGAGTTGCTATTATTAAAAAAAAAAATTACTACTTTTTCTGACTATGTTTCTTTTTTTCCCAGTGGGATTCTGATTCCAGACACTCAACTAGCCTGATATCCACTGGGAAAGTGATGACACCGTAAATTATTTAAAGGTTTGAAAACCACAAGAACTACTGTATATAACCAGATTGGATTGACTTTTTAACTCTTTTGATTAATAATACATAAAGCCTTAGATACATGAATTGGTCGAGTGCTAACCTGTTAACAAAAGGAGTAGAAGGGATGAATTCTAACATTTCTCATAAGTTATTCTACTTAACACATTGGCCAAACAAAACAAACAAATGTAGTGCTCTGCCTTAGTCTTATACCTTTAATGCATCATCAATATTTGATGACTACCTAATATCTCTATATATCTGGACAAAGATGATAATTTCATCACCTGGCTTCCCAATTTCAAATTTCCCAAATGCTTTCTCCTACATTCATCAAAATATACGAGTAGAAAGTAGATGCAGTTTCAATATCCTGGTTTGGTTTTTGCTTTTGTTTTGTTAGGACTTTTTTAACTTTCATTTTAACATTGCTAACTACGTACAAGTGAAAAAAAAAAAAGTCAATCTTCTGCAAGAAATCAGGGCTAGAATTTCCTGAGTTTATGACATTTTGTCCTCAGCAGCAGGATGAGAGTAGATATGTGTGCTGCTTCAGAAAGATTTCATGTTCTACCCTTCCACTGCTGGCTCTGTTTTAATTATGCCCCAGGTTCTTAAGTTTTGGTCTCTTTCATGCTGTTTTGGGTGGAGCTCAGAGAAGAGAAGTGTCGTTCTTTCCTCTTCAAGTACAGGTGAAGGTGCATGGGACAGCCTGCCTTTCTAAGCGGCAAGAAAACTCTACCGGAGACAGACTGAGTTTCTTCCAGGTTGCCCAACACGTGCTTCAGGAGACAGGCTATGCAGGGTGACTGCAGTACGATATATTACTTTGCAATAATAAATGCTGTATTTTCTGGGCAACAGACAGATATTTTTCCTCTGGATTACTTTCTATTACCCCACCTGAAGCATGACTCCCTTACATGTAGGAAAAATAGGAAATCCATCTTTTTTTTTTATTATTTTTTCATTCCTGCATATTAATCCTTTAACCATGTAATTCAACTCACAATTTCCTTCTGCAACAGACACTGACTTGCCCTCAAGTGCAGAGTGTCCAGACACAGAAACTCTGATCAATTCTGTCTGCCTATTGGCCTGCCCACAGAGCCATCCTTTCTTGGTCCCCTTAATGACACACATGTGTGGCTTCCCCTGTCCCACTTTCACATATTAAAGCTTCTGTACTAGCAGGCTAAGTGCCATCCATCCTCTGTCCTGGACCAACAAAGGATACCTCACCTTTTAAAACGTTAAGATTTATGTGAGTGCATAAAGGAAAAAAAACCATTTTCAATAAAAGGCAGACCCTAAAACTTTTTTCAGTCCATCTTACTTGATTTGATCAATTATTTTGGTGTGAATTTCAATTTATGCCATAAGTGGAATTCAATTGAATTTTTTATAATATGAGGAAAATTAGAATCCCATCCCAGCTCTGAGAAAGAAATGAGGTTCAATCTCTTAGTAAAATACAAACTACAGAAAATTTTCACAGCCCACAAATTATACCTGGATTATATCTCATTTATGATACCAATAATAAATGTAAATTATTTATCAACATTTATTAAATCTTCATAGTTCCCATCACCTGACTCTCATATAGACAATTACTGTGTGGAATCTGTTGCCATATTCTGTTTCCCTTTCTCACTTTAAATATCACCCAATTAGTTCATAGCTCCCTAAAATATAATGGAAGTATATTCATATTCCTTTAAAAATAATAAGAATCTCACCTATAGTTAACCTTATATCCGCACCTTCTCTTTCCTTATACCTGCCATATCAACAGCAGTGTAGGCACATTGCTTTGTTAGCTGTCATGGTTATACACACCACTTGAGCAATCCATTCCATTCTAAAATAAAATTCTAGCTGCAGTGTTATTTTTGCTCATTTTCTTACGGCATTTTAAGATCTAATCAGGGAACTGAGGCCAGCGTATGACTTAACTAGAATAGCAAGTGTCTTTCCCATAGTATCTTTCAGCTGTCATTAAAAAAAAAAAATCCACATTTGTTTTCTTTTCCATCTGGGATTATGTGACAAAATGATCTCCTGCATCTAATCAATTATTTTTCTTCTATATCTTTTGCATTTTGCTGCAGAACTATTTGCAAGTGTAACAGGAAGATCCTTTAGAGATAATCTGGTGATTATTACAAATTCAACCATGGATGCTGTAGGCATTAAAAGATGAAAATTGCCTGAAGTCCACTGTTGTACAACAAATCTGTACCTCTGGACTCCTGTCCTGAGGTGAAAATGCAAACCAGAGAGATATTTAGAATCATTTTGACAGTTCATAAAATTAAGCAGGGATTAGGGATTCTCTCAGAAATAAATAAATAAAAAATATAATGCCACAGGGCCCAAACAGCCTTAATCACATCTCCTTGCAACAGGTATTACTGCAACCCATTTTTGGGAAGAAAAAAAAAAGAATCATATATTTATTTCTGGCATGTATTTAGCACTGATGACGCCAGTTTCAAAATCTGAGCTGGTTCAATTTAATACAAATATGTATCATACATACACGTACACGATTAATGTTTAAACTACCCATTCCCTTAAGTTTATACAGTTATAGATTCCTATAAAAATGTTATATATTTGTGTATTCTATTTTCTTCTCAATTTTATGGATTAGCCCTGATACTACAAACACTTGAACATATGCTTAACTTTACATAATGAGAATGTCTTGCTGATTTTAGGATAACTCTTGATCTACATGAATTTAAGCAAAAGTCTAAGAGTCTACAGGGAATGTAATCTCTGGTGCCAGTCATTTGAAACACACATTTAATAAGAAAAGAATTGAAATAACTGCAGCAGACATAGATGACTTTGGTTCCTGCTGCGTTGACAGCAGGTAAGCAGCAAACATGGCTAAAATGAATTCATAACAAAAAACTGTGCGGCTGTACATAAATACATTTGGGGTGAGCCTGGAGATTTACAGTCACCCTCCCAAAATTCCCCACCCACTTCACAAACTTTTGAGTACAGTTAAAAATATTTCCTTTTCTTTTTCAAAACCGAAAGGCAACATTGAGATACTAAGCAACAGTGCTAGTCCGCTTACAAGAGCGCGTATACTTTTCTTTCTGGATGAAAAAAGCTTGCTTATAATGCATTTGCACAGAGTTTATAATTAAATTTTCACTGCATTAGATTAGTATTTTCGATATATTTGGAAAATATTCAAATTAATTTAATATTTTCTAACAAATTAAAAGTCCAAAGTAGAACTAGCTACACTTCATTTAAAAAAAATAAAATAATTGAAAACATAGAAATACTTTTCAAGTTTGACTATATGTTCAAACTTTTGTTATCGAGTTTAAGCACTGAATTTTAAACGTTTTTTTTTTAATGATGTAAATACTTCTTTGTAATAGATGTTAACAAATTTCTCAATTCAAAATAGAAAAAAGAATTATTCTTTACATAGTACAATTTAGGCATTTGAATTATAATTAACTTCCATCTTTAAAAATTACTTATGAAAATTGTTTTTCATCCCACTTTACTCCAGAATGCTGACTGGAGCTAGAATAATACATCACACAAATGTTGATTTAAATATTTAAACAAATTCACTTACTTTGGATTTACATCCCCTTTGGGCTCTACTTTCCATGAACACTCTGATAAATAAACTTACTGTGAGGAGGATCTGATGGGATGACAAATTATAAACAAAAATTGAAGAATACTTGTGGGATATGAATTTTTGAATTCTAATCATCAATTGTTGCACTAGCAATTAAAGCTGACTGGAGGACAATAATTCCATGCTACATTAATTTTCAAGACTTCATGTCTTCGTGTCTAGTTTTGTTTGGTTTCCTTTTGTTTCTTTTACTGGGGAATATGGTGAAAATGCCCACACGTGTGAGTGTCTGTCTGTGTAACACAACCAGGAACATTAAAAGACCCAGACTGAAATCTCTTCTCAACCTGAATCACAAATTACTCATTTTCACCACTGATTTGTAGATGTGATTACTCAGAGTCAGCTAGAGGAGAAACATAATCCTGGGTTTTCTGTGTCCAAGGCCACTGTTAAACCACAGGGTTGTCAGCAAAACCAAAAAGTCTATTTTGCTCCTTCTCATTCTCCAAAATATTTCCATTCAGACAAATTACAAATGCAGCTTTCAGAGCTGAAAAGGCTGAGATAAACTTCTCCTGTCCAACATGTGGGTATTCAATAACCACCACTCCCGAGGTGAGGTTGGGTTCCTGCCCCCTCTCAGGTTTGAAGTGGGAGGTCCTGCAGTGGGATTCATCCTGCACAGTTTGCCAGGGGCATCGACATGCCTGGACATCCCTACGGCCTCCCAGTCACACAGGAACATGCTGCCCATCCTCTTGCTTTCTCGATCATCCTGAAGGGCCAAGCACGGCTGTTCGTGTTGCAATATTGCTTTGCTCTGGAAGAAAGGGATTGAGAGGAGATATAGGAACTAAACTCTACAGGGAAAGAGACTGATCTGAGCTCCACGTCGCTGTCAACCAGCTCCCTTCCTTGTCGGAGCCAGGGCTTGCACACAGCAGCCTCAGAGTTGACAAGCCTTGAGGACAGACAAAGCAAGAGAAGTTTCATCTCTTCTCCCCACAGTTTCCTCTGTCTGGGCTGGGTTCCCAGAACAAAGAGCCTTTTCACCATAGCTTCGTTGTGACATGATACATGGTGATGCAAATAGTACTGCTGTTTGTCACCCACAGTACAGTCCCATCCGAATCATGATCATGTAATTCAGTTTCAATCCAACCAATATGAACTCTCAGTTTCATGGGGCAATTTATATTTCTCTGACCCTAAATTCATACAACACCCCATAAGTACAATATAAAGATCATGTTTACCAATAGGCTTTTCTTTAAAGGAATTAACAGGGTGTAGATTTGTGCATGTGTCAGTGTCAAATTTTTTTGGTGTCTCTATTTGTAAGGAGAGCCTTAAATATGGCTTAGTTTTGGATTTTATCTCTGGTTGGACAAATAGCCATAGTGCCTTCAGTAAGCAGACCCTCACTTTTGACAAAGCAGCTGGCGCATGTCTAAGTAATTTTAGCCAGAAATTACATCAATAGCAAGTTCTTCTCCTTATAGACAGCTGGAAAGTGAGCTTTGATTTATTTTTATTTTTGTCCTCAGGATAATGGTTTCTTACTTACTTATGTCAATGGTCAATAGCATAACAAATCCTTCATCATGAGAATGTGTGTATCACTTTTCAGCAAACCCTGGCCTTTTGAGGTGAAATGATATACTGCCACTTAGTTTCAAATTGACATCTCTCCTGGTTGCCAAGGCGAGTTAATTTGCAAATCAGCATTTTGCATGAAGCTTTTAAGCCAATCCAGCTAGGCAATGGCTGCCATTGCTGTGCAATTAGTGTCTAAAGCACTTAAAATTACATTATTTAAAAAAAAAATCCAGAAAGATCAGTGATTTTGTTCTGTACATGGCCAGAGACTATCTTGCTGAATGAATAGCAGATCTGGACTTAGAAAATTATAGCAAGGCTCCAATCTGATTGGAAAGGAATGAAGAATGTGCACGTAATGACACTGGCAGACTTGAAGAGCGAAATGTTAGTTTCACTGTTCTTCAGAAAAAGAAAATATACACCCCCTCATAATTAATTCACAAACTGCCTGACTTAGATACCACAGAACAGTAGCAAGTGACAGTTAGAGAAGGAGAAGGCAGTCACAGCAATTGGGTTTACATTCAGTTAAGACACATTTTTTTGAGCACAGAAGTGAACCTGAAAATGGCCTAAATTTCAGATTTTTACTTGAACACTGTCAAAGACTTGCAAACTTTCTGGGTCTTATTTTGGTTTTTGAAGGCAGAGTCAAGAGAGAAGCACGTTTTGAGGAAAGTGTTCTTTTTGGAAGATATTTTTCTGTTGCACTTTCATCCATCTTTAAAAATGTCTTTGTTTTTTTGGACCTCTGGATTTAAATCTGTTAGATACTGATGAAAAAACTTTGGATGTAAAAAAAGAAAATAGGGGGTATTTTAGAAGAGAGTCTCTTTATAAGAGAGGCAGGTGTCTGGAGAGAAAAAAAAAGTAAAAACAAAAAAGTACCACAAAGTTTATAATGGACTAAATGTATTACACCTATTTTGATTTTTTTACACTGGTTTTTAAAACCTTATTTAAAATTTTCCATTCTTTTGTGTCTGGTATTTTTTTTTTAATGTCAGCACAGATGTGGCTTTATATTCAACTTCACTTACCACTAAATATCTATCAGATATATACTACAAAGGTTACAAGCTGCTCGTTAAAGTGACAGGACTCACACAAGTATAAAAAGCCATCCAGTGCCTCAGCTTTCCATGAGTCTGAGGGCCGTTCTAGCTGCCTTACTGGCAAACTGAATTGCATAATGAGAATTCTTGGATGAACACTGGCTGTGCAGAGTGTCTGCAGCAGAATTCAGGGGACATTTCCCTTTCTATTGTTTTCTTTGCTTTTGACACATTTTTGTGAGGTAAGGTAGGGGGAGAACTTGCATCACAAGTGTCACAAGCATCTGTCCGCTTATTCTCCAGCGTACGGCTGGTAGCGTTACACTGGGGTATCAGTGTGAGCACAAGCAGTTACTGTAGAGCAGCTGACCCTCTGGATGTTCATAGACTAACATGCCTCTTGATAAGTCTAACATTTGCCAGTAGGTTTTGTCTCTGCCCCTCCTCTCCTTGCGGATTCAAATTTTTTTTTTTGAGTTTTTTTTGGTTTAGTTTCTGGGTTTTTTTTTTAATATAGAATTCTTTGTCGAACTAAATCCATAATCCACGTGAGATGTAGAACATCACAAAGAGTGACTTGGATCATCTCCAGGAAAGCCAATTAGCATAAATACTGTAAAAAAGGGTAGAAATTGAAGCAAATTGGGGCCAGGCTGTTTTTCATGCGGACATTTTCCCTGTAACAAACATAATGCTAACTGTGCTAGCTGGCAAAAGACAAGGTTTGACACTGTTGTAAGTCCGTGGGTGCTCAGTGTTTTTGTCATACTGATGCACATGGTTGACACGCCAGGGATATGTGGAAAATAAACTGCCCAATCTCTCTGGGCCTAACAGTTTACAGACCTCAATGATACACTGTAAAGGTGGTGCTGTTGACTTCAAAAGCAGTAAATCAAAGTGCCACCAGAAAGTGCTGAGAAAATAAAGCAACCACGATTGAACAGAGAACAAAAGCTGTTCTGCATAAATAGTTATTTCCTATTCAGACCTCCTAATATTTAATTTATACCCTTATTTGTCTTTTTATGAAATTGCTTTAATTCTGAATGGGCAATAGGTTTATAAAGCAATTAACAGTACAATCATAAGGGTCTTTAGTAATATATGTAGTTCCAGAACTAAGCTTCATTAAGAAGTATTGGATTTGATACCATTAAGAAATTCTTATATTTTATCCGAAGAATGCAAGGGATTGTTGAATAGCAGTTGATTCATATCGATCCATATATTTCATAAGTAATATCTGAAAAGGCCAAAAATAAAATGAGTTTTTTTGTAACAGCTCTTTTTAATTCTGTCAGGTAGAATTTCTTTCATTCACTTACAAGGAATGATGTGTCTTGGTGTCCTGCATCTCAACAATTATTGTAATAAGTTGTGGATACAACTTAAAGGCATGAATCTAAAATCCGAACTCTAAAAACCTCAATCCAGACCTTGGCAGTGTGACTTGGTCCTGTTTATTTTTAGTATTCACAAACCTGAGAAAAGAATGAGTTTTAGTTCAGACCTAGATTTTATGGATTAGTATGTATATGTATCTACTTTGCTCTAGAGAAACAGATGAGGCTTATTTAGTATTTGTGAGAGTGCTTAAGTATTCCTTCAATCCGGAGTCCACATTTATCTCTCATAGATAACACCTTTATCTTCACGGAGGGAATAATCTGAGGAGACCTTTCTTCACCAGTAGTCTGCCAAAAGTTACCCAGACAACTACAACTTTTACATGAAAATGAGGAATAATGAGACACAAACACCAGTCTGCTGAATGAAATTTAATGGAGATAAAAGGCTCACTGCCTGCCTTGGTTGCTCCAGTGAAGATGTCAGCTGTCACTAGCAACTCCTGATGCACAGCATATCTGAAGGTGAGCATAAGGGCCAAGAGCAGAATGCAGGAAACCTACTGCAGTACCAGTAACTGCATACTGATCCACTCCATCCAGGACTGGAAATTAAAGAGGTGGTAAATAAACCCCCTCACAATGCATTGTCAATTTAAGTTGCTAAAAATCTTTTTGCTCCTTCTGAATCCTTATTTGAAACATGATAAGTGGAATCAAACTCTTGTGGCCCCCCCTTCTACCAAAAACCAGGCCTTGCAAAACCAATACATTGTGTCATCCCCTGAACAAGAAAAGGAATCAGCCACACAACCTCACACTGTCATCTATTGACCTGCCACAAGCAGATCCCAGTTTCAGTTTCCTCCTGTTTGTGCAGCATTGGAGCCCTTCTCCCAGTCTGCCTTTTTAGGTGATAGCATGCTAAGAGGAGCTTAGCAGGACAGCAATGGACAAATTCTGTTCCTCAGAGACAGTGAAAGGAAGACACAAGACAGTGTGTCCTAGTCATAATACACCTGTATCTGTTCTCACCTTGTGACATTGCTTATGTTCCACTACAATCAATTTTGCCCTGTAAGAAAGTATTTGAAATGAGCTTTTAATGTTATCTTTCTTTTGGCAATGAAAATGACTCAATTACCCTGGAGTCCTGATAAAGAAAACAAAAATACAAATAAATAAAATAAAATTTAAAAAGCCCAACATTTTAAAATGCCTCATACTCCCCAAAACCATCTGAAGTCAAAGAATTTGAAAATGACACCTTGCTCTGATGATGCTCACAGTGTGTTTGTCTGCTCACAAGGAGTCCACGGGTTAGTAAAAATACAGATATTAATGAGTGATAGTGGTCTGGCAGAAGCACACAGGTCACTCTATACCATTTCTCTTCCTGCCCGACAAGAAATGCCAATTACAAGCTCTCTGCCCCACAGATGTTTTAGAGAATAGGTTGGTGTGAGACTAATTCTCCTTCATAGCTGATATTTTTTTTCCTGTGAGGTAAAGAGGGAGGACTACTGCCATTTGACCACTTTCTCTACCCATCAGATTAAGTTACTTGAGAGAGGAAGTTGAGAGCTGCCACTCTACAACAAATGAATGAGTTTCTACAAGCAATGTCACCACCTCAAACAGGCAGAGCTAGTGGTCTGCAAAGGTGATTATTCACATTTCTAGGCTAGATGTTGACACCCTGAATCCAAAACTGCCTGACCCTTCTCAAGTCTCCTTAATACTTTACAAAGCATTATATGATCCATTCTGACAAAATAGCAAGAGAAAACACTGAAAACTTCTTAGGAAAAGTGTTCTTCGTGGGTCAAGGATATGGTGCCCTGGTGTAATCACAGACAAAAAAGAAATCAATACCACATGTAGCTCTTGTAGGACGAAAGGATAATTGTCTATCACAATTAGCTAGACAACATGTACCTCTTCAATGCTGGGCATTTTTCTTTCTTGTCTCATTGTATGTCTTATGCTTTTCAGTGTGCTCTATTCCTGTTCACTGTGCCATCCTCTCCCAAGTTATTCTGTATGTGCTTTTATCACTGTTCCAAATTTCCCATGCTCTGCTGGCTCGGGTTTGAGTGGCAGGGAGGAATCTGTAAGCAGGTGTTGTGGAAGTGAAGCGTGCCATCCGGCCAGTACATTAGGTAAAGGAGCGTTCCCCTGGGAACCCTAATGCTTACAACTGCATCAGCCCCAACTGTTTTTGCAAGAAGAGGAAGAGGCCAGTCCTGACCTCTTCTGACCAGATGTTTTGGAAATGTGCCCATTTTTAGCAGGTATAATAGCTGTCAATTTATCAAAAGTGCAATAAGTATTAGCAAAGGAGATTCTTTAGTTACTACCTAGTAGTAAAATGCAAGAGAAGAAATTAGGGATATGGAAGAGATAAGGTTTGAGTGCATGGGACCACATTCAAAACTAGTTTAAGGAAAATTTCAAGATACTCTGCTCTGTATGATAGAAATGATATGACTGGTTTAGACACGAATGCAGAAAAAAAAGATCGTTTTCATAAGCCTATGCCAAAAATGTTCAGGAATCTGTACGGACTAGACATAAGAAAAGAAGCAAGATAGCTAATGTAAAAACTCATGCTGCAGTGAAAGCAACTGAGTTACAGATTTTGAGGCTCGTTTGGAAACCCTAAACCTTCTGCTCTGAGCTGTGGAAGGAGGGAACCCATATTCCCCATACGAGAGGAAACTGTGTTCATGTTCTTTTATTACTATCCCTTCAAATTGCTGAAATGGGAAAGAAACATTTATAAAAAGTATTTCTAAAAGAGCAAACATTCTGCTTTCCTTCCTCCTCTTACCCCTAATTTATAGCCCACCAAGAGCTCACCAATTTTCTTAAACTTTTTTTTTTAACAAATACCTCTTCCCAGCAATAATATATGAAAGCAATCTTTTGCTTTATCATTTTAAAAAGCTGGGATTTCATTCTATTTCCAATGTCCCAAAGGGGTAAACACCTTTTTTTTTTCTTTCTTTTGAGAATCAGTGGAATTACAGGGAGTTTGCACTCCAAGAAGTGAGAACAGAATGGGGTGCCGAGGGGTTTTAATGGCTAAAGCTTCTGGATTTCTGAAGCACTTAGTCAGGCTTTTTCCTTCACAATTGTAAACAATAGCTTGCTGATAACCAAGATGCAAATCACCAGAATGCTGTGCTTAAAATTAGAGTTTCTTTTTCTTACTGTGATGGTCTTGTTGAGCAATAAGGCTTTTTACACAAAATAGAAACACTTCAGTAATAATAATATTTATTAATAGTAGACATAAGGTAAAGGTTTTAATTTTAAAATAAACTTAGTTCAGCATTATGGTTTTGCATTTGCTTTTTCTGACCAAATAAGAAAGACAGATTTCATTTCATTTTTTCAGCTGTGTTATTTGAAGGAAGCATTTCTTCTCCAGCATAGCTTTTGCAGTGTACAGTGCCTATCTGTGCATACAAAGCATCCCATATGGTTGAAGTAGGCTGGAGGGGTTGCTACTAACCATATTTAAAAAAGCAGATGTTACTAATCTTCTAAATATTACTCCCAAATGATGTCACTTGTGACTGACAACGCTTGGGCTCATCAATCCCTTCCAATGTCCTTTTGCATGTAACATGTAGGGGAATGCAAATTTAGACCAGAAAGCATGGCTCCAAAAGGGCAGAGCACTTCAGTATTGCACTGTTAAGCAGAATGTCAGTTCCTACAAGGAGATGTATCTACATACTACAGGCAAGAAGGAAAAGAAGTTTGCCTGAAAATAGGCCATTCAGGTAAACTTTTAGTACAGCCATTTCAGAGTCAGGCTACGCTGTGACAAACTGAGGTTTTTCGCTCAAAGTGCCTGTCTGTGCCATGCTGTACACAAAGGCAACTTTCTTTTACATTTACAAAAGGCTTCTTTACAGGTTTGCACATGAATGTAGTAGGCGCTTCTGCATACAAAGTCAATGTCAGTTCCAAAGTCAGTTTTCAGTCAATGGCACTTAGTGAGTAAACAAAAATAAAGGGTAGCACTGAACATTTTGACCACAAATGGCACAGAAATGAAATATCTGCTAGTAGTAATCCTGAAATAAATTTGAGAGCATTGTTTGAGAAAGATTTAATTTTTTATCGCAAAAACATAGTGATTTTTGTTCATTATCCTTATAAATCCCTCTCGTTACAAACCCCAGAGACTAGCCACCAGTTCAGATGTGAGCTAATGCCTTTTCTGAATCTCTAGAAAGTTGCACCCAGAAAAATTTGGGTTGTATTTTCATGGGGTTGTATTTTCATGAGGAAACAATTAATGTACTAGTGGTTTATAGATATGATGGATCTCAAGTTCAATTCTCTATGTTCCCTTGCAAGGCTCACTATAGGTCTTTCCCATCCCATTTCTTCTGTTACCATCCTAATATTCTTCCTTACAGGTATTGTGCTTTGCCAAACCTGTCTCCTTCCATACACACTGCATGAAGATATTTGCATTAATAATATTCTGCAAAAATGATGTCTCAGATATCAAGAATTATGTCCACACTTTGGGAAGGGTTAAATAAGAGCACTTGCCTTAACACTATGGTATAAAACTTTACATACCAGTCTGTGTTTTTGTTTTTATTTTTTTGATTATTTTTAACTTCTTTGTCAAAGGTTTCGTTACCGGTTTGGTTACAAGGACTGCATGAAGTCCAAGTTCTCTGAAAATATGAGGATAGAAAAGATTCTTCATTCCTAACTCTAGAGCATTTTTGGCTAAAATGTGATCTAAAAGCTCCATTACAGCAACTTTTGCATGCACATGCAGTTAGTACCTCTCTCTTTGTTTTTCTTTATGCACATCTGGTTTTTTACAGCCAAGGACACAAACTCTTATAAAGGAACGTGACAAAGGCATTTCACCCTCCTGTACCTTTTCATTGCACAAACAAGATGTTTTGTTTGGAAGCAGCTGTCTGGTTCTACAATCGAGGTTTCATTATTTTATGTTTATATTTTTTATATATCAAAAAAAGAGCAGTTGTTATGTCTATAATTTTCAATAAGGTCTAATCTCAATTTGTAAGAGTGTAATGCAATTCTCTGCTCCACACTTACCTTGCAAATTTGTATTTTTGTCTTTCATAAAACATATGAAAGTACTTACACTTTGCTTAGTCTCAGCTTGTTGTCAGCGTGGACTTCAACCATTCCACGCAGAAAATGAATATAAGTTGGGGAAAACTTGTGTGACTGGCAACAGGCACACATGGTTAAATGTCAGCATTTTCGTGTGTCTTTTACTGGTCAGACACTTCAGTGTACTGCCATCCAACAAACCTATGAGACATATTATCAAGGAATATATGCCAGATCTTTTCCAGCAAAGTTCTTGATGCCTGATGCCAAGTACTGGTGGGTGTATACCTTTTTATGCTGTCACTGCATTCAGCCTCCAGGGTGTTGCGTGAAAGGATCACTGGATGTTAATGAATAACAAAATGTGTCATTTCCCCTCAGAATTTATCTATCTATCTATCATATACAGTGAAAAAGACATGTTTGTTTTCTTCTGCCTGTATTTACATGTGTGTCAAAATACGTACTGTTCAACCTGGCCACATGCTTAGGCAGTATGTTGTCTTGTTAGTCTTTTTTTCATTATTACTATTGCACACCATCACACATCCCGTTTCATATAAAAAATAAGTACCCTAGTAAAATGAATTTGGACACAAAGATCTGCTTCTTCCTGATTAGAGTAGCACCTTGTGTTTAAAACTACACTTTCCACAGGCAATGAAAGGCTCTTAACCCATTTAAGTATATTGCCACTCGCACATCAACAACATATGATAGAAAAAAAAATGTGAGAAGCGTCATTAGAGATCCAAACCACAGCTGAAAAAATAATATGAAAAAGCAATTTGTGAGTACCTTGTAAAATAGGTATTAATGTTTGTCATTATCAAATTCCTTTAATGACATACTACTGTTGCCCAATTTATATATTGAAATAAAGAGTTCAGACCTGCAGATGATTTTCAAAAAGTTTTGGGAGAAAACACATTCATTTTGGACACAGGCCAAAGCAACCCATGAAGGTCAATCAAAAAACCCCACATCAGTATCAGGCCATTGAAGTCTGACTGCACAGAACCATGGTGAGGCCCTTTCTGGTCAGCTAAAAAGTAAGTAGAAAAAGTACATTTTGGAAAACAGGAGTTGGAAGATGCTATTTATTATAACTACTTCCTTCAGTTTTTCTCAAAGCCTTCCTGACTTGCAGGTTTTGTTTTTTAAGTGTTTGCCCATAGGTTTCCTTCAAGCAGACCATGTTCAGAATATCAGGGCATGATAAACCAATCTAAATAGATATTCCAGTGCCACTTCTAATATTGTTTTGCAGCTGTACAAAAAAATCAGTGTAACTCCTAAATATGGGAAGAATAGTTGCAAGTATTAAATCGCACTACATACAAGTAATTTTATTAGAAAATTTAGCAATTGGAAAATATTATTTTTAATTTTCTTTGCAAATTCTAAAGGCTTTATGTGATACCAATATTTTCACAGGCAATATGTGCTGATTCCTGGAGAAAAATATGTGGGTTTGTGTGCGTGCACAGTTTTAACAAAAACTCAATTCACTGTGGGTCTTAATTGTGTTTTTCAGCAAACTGATTTAAAGTTCCCTGGGGCACACATACTGTAGGATTGTGACATATCACACCAGGTTAAGTCAAATTCAAAATGTTATGTGATATGACAGCGTGTAAAACACATGATTAACACACCCATTGGGAAACTTGGCTTTATGAAAAATGGTGCAACAGGGAAACTTGGGGCACTCTCTGGTACATTATCCTTTTAAAAATAATAATTAAAAAAAATAACTCAAAAGCATAGTACTATGTTAGCTTCTGGTTGATATCCACATCTTTCTCCTTTGGATAAAATGTCACCGTCAAAGATCAGCACATATTTGTGGTCAATGCAAAAAGCAAGATGTTGTATTGTCTTGGAAAAGAATTGATTTTTTTGACAGTTTAGACTATGACTGTGATGAAGTACCTATGAAACGTCCATAAACTATAATTTCCCTTCCTGAAATTATAGATGCATACTAGACCTTTTCTACAAAGGATATAAAGGTATCATTTGCTAATTCAGGTCTGTTTTCTTCCCTGCCTAAGTGTAACCCTATCTTGTGTACACATTTTCTGGACAGAGAGCACCCAGTATTACAGAGGTGTCATGAAACAGGGCTATAAGATACACCACAGAGATTTCACTTTCAGTTTACTCCCTCCTGTAGCTAAAGTAGCTCCTAAAATTTCCTTCCTTTGTAATATGTCAACCTCAGTGTGGTGCTGGGCAGCACAACCATTGGCCATTGATGCACTTATTAAGATACAACAGGTTTTTATATTTTTAGCAGTCTTTTGTAGCAGCAAACTTTGATGTTATTTGGCATTTAAAAAACTGTCTTTTTTTTGGAGACTTCTCATCCTTCCCCTTCTCTTCCCATCAGGTTTGAATTGAATGGTTAATTTCAACTAAATTTGATTAGGATAGAGTTTCAAAAATATTGAGTTTCTCTAAGTCTTGTCAAAATAGACAGCTGGCAGTGGACAGAGATTGTCTTTTCATCCTTTCTCAGAGAAAAGCTTAAATACCTCTCAAACCTTATTAGACAAAAGAGAATCCACAGTGTTGCTTACCTTCAGTGCTCACCTGGACTGGAAAGCAAACCCAAAATTCTTGAAACTTCTTCTTTTTATTGCTAAGTGTCTGACAAAATACTATCTGTCTAGTTTACTACATGACTTCTTCCTGGAATGCAATAGAAAATGGAAGTACAAGAAGTCTGAGATGCTCAGAGGAATCACAAACTTGGGACCCTGGGTACCATGACTAAGTGCCAGAACACAGTCAAGTCATGAGTGAGTACAGACAGGTCATTTCCAACAAGGAGAAGCCAACAATCAGTGTCACCCTGCTTACCTTCATCATCATTTGTTTCAGCTTGTGCTGACAGACCTGAATAGCCCCCAAACTCTGCCAATTGCTGAGGAAAGGAGACAGAAATCCTTACAACAGACCAGGTGTCCAGCTTGTGCTCCAGCCCTAATTCTGCAGTTGTCCTCTGAACTCTTGGCCCTGAAGGTGATACCAGGAAAAATTTCTCATGCCACTAACCTGCCTGAGCACAGCTACCACAGACACTACAGGCACTGCAAAGCTCCAGGAAAAAGAAGATCTATGTTTACTGGAAGCAAGGGTGGATGGAACTGGGCACTGAGGGGCTCTGTGTGAGTCACTTGCCTATGACATGCTCCAGGGTGAGGTAAATCAAGCAGAGTTTCTGCAAAGATTACAGCTCCCTTATCCATTCTGGTACATTTAGATTAGCAGTAAAGCCCAATACTCAAACGTTGATATTTAGGCAGAAGATAAAACCTTATCAGTCCACAGAAAGAGGAAAGGAAAGATGTTAGATGTATCTAGTACCCAATCTGATACGTCTTAAAAATAATCTAACTTTCAATTCTGTACCTTTTGAAATTAAGGATCAATTAAAACTTGAGATACTGTCACTCACAGTTCTCAGGGTCTTCTCCTTTTTTGGTTGAATTTCACAGTCTGAAATGTTAGGACATTTTAAGGATGTTTTTTGACTAAAGCATTATTCACTAATAGAGTGAGTTTTCTATAATTTGTACAGATAGTATAGATTAAATTAATGGCAATTTGGGGAGGGTGAGTGAGTATCCTTTCAGTGGGATCACTGGGGATGAAGGGCCACAAAGAGAATTATTTGTGCAGAATTCCCACAGTTCTGTTAAAGCTTTTGCGTTCTGACCTGAAACATCCAACTTCTTTGGACTGAAATTGTAGCTCATGCTGAATTATGTTTAACATATTTGGAGGTCAAAAAGGAAATATTTCACTCGTTCTCTTTTTCAAGGAAAAATAAAGCATATGTCCTGTTCCCATCCTCCCACAAGAACAATGAGAGTGGCTTAAAAATCAAGTGTTGCGAATGTTCAATCTGTTGATTGGGATGTGTAAAATTGAAAGGTTTTTGTGTCTAAAGTGGAGCTTGCCAAACCAGATTATCAATAATAATAATAATAATAATAATAATAATAATAATAAATAATTCATCAAACATTTCAGTCCTTTTTTTTAAGAATTAGTTTTTCTTCTGAATTTTGAAAAAATATCTCCTCTCTTTTTTTCCCTGTTGAAATATTTTCCCTTATGAGAACTTTTGGTAAGACAGTTTGGAGATTGTTCTATTTCAAAGAAGCCCACACTTGTGATTGTAAAGAAATTTCCCAGGTAAATTGCTTTGAATTGATGGTATGCTTGAAGTGAGATTATATGCAGCTACTGACATATGTACACATAGAATAATACACATAATATATTGACCGACTTCAGGTCAATAAAGATGTTTCTGAGTTCTGGACAGTTTTCTGCAGAGTGCTACAGAAAGTTAGAGTGCCTGATACTCTTATAAAACTCTTTGCTTAAAAAAGCATACTTTAGGCTGAGCCTGTCCACAAAGATAAAACCTTGTTCAGGCAAATAGCCTTTGTCTGCAGGCACAAGGTAAATGTTTCAAATGTTTTTGTCAGAGGCAGAGGTACTGAGGAGATCGAATCTCTGTAAGAAAAAACCCAGGCATAAGGAGGATTTGGGAGGCGTCGCGGGAGCCTTGCTCGCCTGCTGCCCAGCCAGGCAGCAGCGACAGCAGCTCCAGTGCCCGCCCAGGCTGGCAGAGGACTCAGGTTCCTTGCCCTGAGCCAGAGAAGCAGGGTGTGCTGCAGAGGTCACACATGCTGTCTTTGGGAAGAGAAGGCGGGGGCCGGGGGCTCTGTTCTGTGCGGCAGTCGTGTGCGTGTCCCTGTGTGTCTGTCCTTTTAATGGCCTGTTAGGCAGGAGCCTCAGACGATTTTAGGAGATAGACACTCACTGCTTCACTGCTGCACCCTCACGGTAAAGCCCTATGGTATTTAATGGAGCTGAAGCCAGTTAGATTATAGTGAAATATAATATAGTCCCACAAAAAGGAGTTTTTAAAAAATAATTTTAAAAAAACCCAAACTGCAACACCTATAGATCTTAATAAAAAGGGTTGTCTTGTTAAAACATTTTAAAACCAACATACACGTTTTCAATGTAACATTTTATCTCTGCTGTATATTCCTTTGGGTTGGCTTCAAAATGCCACAGAGAAGTTATCATTCTCTGCCCAGTTATATTGGATTTTTCTGTGAGAGGCAGTTGAAGTGATTGAATAGTAATAGAAATGGACGTCTCCATTAAAGAATAAGTAACCATGCAATTGTGCTGCCAGACCAAAGCAGTGCTCTTGCTGGCCTGATCCTTTCTTAAAACAAAATGGCGCGAAAAGAAATCCTGGCCCAGTCTTACTGGGTATACTCTGAGTATACCTGTTCTTTCCTAAGCCTGTGCTTCTGCTAACCTCGTAAAGTGTGGTTGATGCTGAACAAACACAGTGAGAAAAGGGATCATATCCAAAAAGAATTTGCTATTTGAAAGCATAGCCCACCAAAATATAAGCAATACATTATGTAAAAACATCAATAAGAAATACCTTTGATTTAGTAGTATGATTGTGGAAATGGCAGGACTCACATTTGTTTCTGCTATAGAGAGGTTTCCTCTACTTTGAATGCATCACTCCTTTCTCTGCTGGTCTGCCAAGAACTTCAGCATGAACGTGAAGGGAAAAAGGCTCACTACAGGATTTCAACAATTTATTACATTGTAGGGGTTTATTTTTGCCCATTAATCCCAGGCCTCTTTCAAATGAAGACATCAAATTATGCCAAAATACTGCACAATTTGTGATATTGCCAGCTCTTAGATGAGGAAAGAAAACACTACGAATTATTTCTTTTGGGACTGAGACACAAACTTTTTCTGTAAACTTGCTCTCTTCCCTAGTTATCCACTCAGTTTTCATAGCTCTATGTGATTAGTCATCACCTTAACTGCTGAACTGTGGGATCAACAGTATCATTAAACATAGCTTTAAATACTGCCAATGTGAAAAATTTGCATTGAAGATAAAATCAGTGTCCAAGAAGTAAAAGCTTTATATATAAGGGGGTGGGGGGCAGTTTGTCAGCTGGAAACCATGTTTTATAGTGTTATTGGATATCTGAGCAGTTTTTGTGGAGGACTGTATTTCTTATACAAACCTCCAAGATGTTCTAGGCAATCCAAGAGAGAAGACAAAAAACTCCAGGCCATGAAGTAAAAGAAATCTTATTATTCCTTATTAAAAGCAAAAAGCATGTCAGATGCAATTCAAAAAGAATACTGATTGAATACGTTTAAGCCATATTCACTGATGGAATATATGTAAGGCATTTTCACATAACTGAGGGCTGCAAACGTCAAAACAAGAAACCGGGTATGTGAATCACCAAAAGACAGAGGAATTAACTGATCTGCTAATGTGCAAATGATTTCAAAGTGAATAACTGGGCCTGCATAACTCTGAAAGGAGACTGGAAACCCTGCAGAGGTATACAGCTATACATGCATATAAAACATGGGCATGGAAATTCAGATCTGTATTCGAACTTGGCAAAACTGATAAATAATAGATTCTGTTAACTGAACCTAGGCTAAAGAGATAACCACCCTCATTACACACTCCTGAATTGAAGTTCTCCTTGCAAATTACAAAGCCTTGGCCCTGTCTGACTTTTCCTTGCCATGGGAGTTGATACCTCCACATCTCACCTTTAATTCTTTCTGTAGGTATTCAGTGTCATGTACTGTGCCTCTTTATATTCATGTCAAAGAGGGACTGGAGGAAAAATGGGGGAAACTTTGTTATCCACTTCATTGTCCCACCTGAAATACTAGTTCAGCTAAACAAGAATAACAAAATATTCATACCAGGTGTGCAAAAATGAAACCTCCAAACTTTTTTTTTAAATTTATTTTTTTAATTCTGATGCACAGCAAGCTCCTTATTCTGTCCATTTTTAATTTGCTTCCATTTCACATATGGCTGTTCTCTGCTCTACTGTACATGAGATTTTTCTCAGCGATGTTGTTTCATTTCTGTGCCCAGAACATTCTCCAAGGAGATTTCTATTGAGTGTTGTTTCTTTCCAGACTTTTGAAGAGCCTGCCAGAACCAAGTCTTTGCTCTTGAGGGATAAGACTCAGGAAAGGTTGGCCCATCTGAGGCACTTGGTAAACCACAGGAGACCCCTCTTGCCGTCTTCACTTCCCCAGAGCCTGTCACTGCACCGTCTCACCTGCCTGCTCCATGCACCGTGCCTTGCCCCTCCTGTCTGCTGGCCCTACGGAAGAGTCTGGATCACCAGTGTACCGCTGGCACCCTGAAGGCTTTCTTTGTCATCCAAACCTGAGATTACAACCAGGATAATTCTGCCTCAGGTAAAGGATGCCCAGACTGAAGCTGACCTGATTAAGACATCCTCACCATCCACCAGAAGCGTTGCCACTCTATGTGGCAAGCAGTGATATTTTTGCACAGCATTCCTTGATACTCAATGATGAACAGATTTTGGCTCTAGGACATGGAAGGCCACAATGACCCAGTCAACAGGAGTTCAGGTTTCAGCTGTGAGGTAATGTGATGCCTATTGTCCTCTTCATGCAGGAGAAGAGAGATTAGGTGTGGTTTAATTAGGCTCCACTTTCATTAAATTGTCTGGGAAAAGTGTATCCCCCTTACAGAGTAAAAAGCCTTTTGAGACCATTCACAATTTCCAACCTGGACCCAAAATCATTGGTTGGGACCTTTGGCCTCCCTTGGTAATAGGATGAAGAGAGCTGATAAAAAGGAACGTAACTTCCCCCAAGAAACCAAACATTGTACCAAGTCCCTCTTTTCTTTAGCCTCTTCAGGGGCCTTTTCCTGTGTTAATTTCCATCTCTGGTTTATTAATGAACCACACCTTCTATGGAATGGGTATCTGCACTGAATTCCTTCAAAATTATGAGAATTTGAATTTAACCTCCTGACCTATCCAATATGTCCTTCACCTGATAGGGGGAAGGAAAAAATTTTAAATGAGACATAGATCCAGTTTGCTCTGCTGGTGAGACAAAGTGCTTTGGCCCACAAACTGCAGAAGTACATTACTTTCTTCTGACCCTTGAAGAACAGTGGAGATTTTGAAGCTGAATGGGTTTCAGGAATACTTAACAATGAAATATCTTTTGCTAAAGGGAGAAGCCAACCAAAATATAGTAGGTTTTCAAACAACACTTGTTACTATTTAGATAAACAAAGCATAAATTCGGGTAGATCTTCCATCAAGAAAAAATAAAATCATAGCCATTTGTAAACTGGTAGTTCACACATTTTTGGTGTCTTTTCTCATGAATTGATAATATGACATTCTTTGGAAATAGTGAAATAAAGGGCAGGATTTTTTAGGAGTAGAGAAAAGATCAGCATTTATTGAAGCAGATTTACAGCTAATTTTTGTAGTACTACTGACACATCCTATCAAATTTGTAGGTTTCCAAATATTATATTACTAGATTTTTGAATCTTATTAGTGGGTTTGCATGCATTGTTTTATTAAATTTGTTGTTTTCTAATATGATATGAGAAATTGTTATGATATCAATCTTTCCAATAATATCTACAATTTTAAACCCTTATATCATGCTCCTGTTGTATCACAACCTGTAATAAGATATATGTATTATTTTTAGTATCGATTTTGCACTTCAAAACTATGGGGTTCCCATAATATTTATTCATTTTAATTGCCCCTAAGACTGCACTAAGTTAGTAGGATGTTTATTTTGAAATGCAGAGGGAAGGGGAGGAATATTTTATCAATTTACAGAGAGTTTCTAAGACTGGAAATTCTGGAGTCATCACAACAGCTCAGGGCAAAATCCTACTGTTATGCAATATGGTTGTTGAGGAGGGGGGAGTGGAGGGGTGCTGGCAGCAGAACCAGTCTACTTGTGCAGAACTGGGTAGAACGAGGCAGCTGGGGAGAGAAGATGTTCAGGAAGGTACCCTGGAGTAGGTGCCCTGCACACTGCCCAGGGCCCAACAGGCCGTAGCTGCTGCTGGTCTCAGGGGGGTTGGGTGGAAGGGTAGCAGGTCCCGAAGGAGGCAGCAGCCTGTGGGTGGAGGGAGGGCCCTGCTCCATCCCTGCCCTGTGTCCAGCACCCAGATGTATATCAGGCTACAGTTTACTAGTGAGAGCATCAAAAGAGACCTGTCTTAGTGATTTTACACCATCCTGAACATCTTCTGACGCTTCTGCGTACTTGGTTAGTGCAGATATCCATGGATGAAGATAAATCAATATTTTAGAAGTGAGTTTGTATGTTGTATTTACATCACACTCAACTGAATATGAGTTTTCTCAGGAGGTACTTCTTATTCTTACAGAAATTTTCTAACTTTCACTTATTTTTATTTTTAATGAATATCAACCCACTGCTGTAGTGGCTTGATGCTGACTGGATGCCAGACACCCACCAAAACCTCTCTATCACTCCCCTCCACAGCTGGACAGGGGAGACAAAATATAAGAAGGATTCGTGTGTTGAGATAAGGAAAGAGAGAGATCACTCACAAAATACTGTCATGGGCAAAATAGACTCAAATTAGAGATATTAATTTAATTTACTGCAAACAAAATCAAAACAGGATAATGAAAACTAAAGTAAGACCTTAAAAACACCTTTCCCCACCCCTCCCTCTTTCCCAGCTCTACCTCCTCCCCTCCAGCAGTGCAGGAAGACAGGAAATGGGGGTTATGGTCAGCTCATCACACTTTGTTTCTGCCACTGCTCAGGGAGAGGAGTCCTTCCCCTGTTCCAACATGGGGTTTCTCCCATGCGAGACAGTTCTCCACAAAATGCTGCAACATGGGTCACTCTTCCATGGAGTGCGGTTCTTCAAGCACAGGCTGCTCCAGTGTGGGTCCTCACAGGGTCGGAAATCCTACCAGGAAGCCTTCTCCAGTGCGGGCTCCTCTCTCCACGGGTCTGTGGGTCCCTGTCAGGAGCCTGCTCCATCACAGGCCTCACAGGGTCACAGCCTCCTCTCAGGCATCCACCTGCTCCACCATGGGTCTCCTGAAGGTCTGCAGGTGAATGTCTGCATCACCGTGGACCTCCATGGGCTGCAGGAGCACAGCTGCCTCACCACAGTCTTCACTATGGGCTGCAGGGGAAGCCCGCTGCCATGTCTGGAGCCCTTCCTCCCACTCCTCCATCTTGGTGTCTGCAGAGTTGTTCCTCTCAGATATTCTCACTCTGGTATTGTCTGGTCACAATTATATCTGCTCAATAACTTTTTTTCTTTGTTCTTAAATACATTATCACAGAGGTGTTGCCATCATTTCTGACAGGCCCAGTCCTGGCCAGCAGCAGGTCCATCCTGGAGCCAACTGGCACTGGTTCTGCTGGACATGGGGGAAGCTTCCAGCAGCTTCTCACAAAAGACACTCTGGTAGTCCCCCTGCTACCAAAAACCCGGCCATACAAACCCAATTGAACTAAATATTTCTGTTCTGGGGGACCTTAGCTGAACTTTGACAAAAGACTTGGGACTGAGTTTCTTTTCTTTCTTCATAACTGTGAGAATATGCACTACTGTTCACATCTAAAAGCACACTGCCATGTAGAACCTGGTGAAGAATCCCATAGTCTGCAAAGTGAGAGAACTTAAAGTAAATTATATCCATATGAGAAGATAACACTTTACCCAGAAATTAGTTTTTTTAATTACTAAATCACTTCAAACAGTTTCAAAATTTAATGGAAACAATATGATGTAGCTCTTGATGTTGGCTTCTACAATTAGTGTGTTATTAATTAAACTCTCGAGTGATATAATAATTTGACTGTTGGAACCTCTCTTTGTATTTAAAATACATGCAGACTCTGGCTCCAGTTATAAATAGACCATAACTCTAAAGGCTTAAAACGGAAAATTAAATTTTTCAGAAACAAATTGTTAAATTTAAGCTATTTTCCTGAGAAATTATCTTTGTGCATTTTAATTTTTTTGCATATACTATATCAAATCATCCTTTTTCACCAGCAAATTTTTTTTGCAGTGTACATGTGCATCTCTCTCTATTAACACATGTGCATGCACACACACACATGCTTGCACACTCTTACAGTTAAATGTAATTTCCTGAGCAATGATCTCTGCACATGTCTAAACAGGAGTAAGTTGGTCTGAGATAGAACTATCTCCTTTTTGAAGAACTGTTCCACAGAACTCTGATTAGCCACATGACATTGCAGAGGAGTTATAATGCTCCTGCCTTCATTGAATCACCAGTAAAATTTCTACAGTCCCAATGGACTTTGCAGAAGGTTCATAGTTTGGCAACAAGAGATGTTTTCGCAACTCTCAAAAATCAGGTTGTTTTCTAGTATGAATTAGAAGTTATTATGGGAGTCACTGCTCCTTTAGGCACCTCCAGTAAAATCAATTTATGAAAGTGTTTTGCCATGCTTACCCTCTACTAATGACCAGAAATAACATCTGTTGCCATCAGCAGAGATTTCCATGGACTGAAAAAATTTTTGGTTTAAGAACTCTGTTTAAAGACTTTACATTGTAAAGTCAGTGATCTGGAATATCTGAATTAAAGGTGACCGAAGAGATTGGGGCTGTCCAGAAACAAGTGATACTGGATTATAAACTTGGCAGCCTTTTTTGAGAACATTTGTTCAATCAGTTATAAAATTATGCCTACCAGATCTATATAAAAAAAATTAATATAGAACGTTTTGTTAGAAAAAGAGATTTCAAGGCAAGTGACTTTTTTTCCCCCCAAAGTGACATGAACATGATTGGATTTCCTGTAAAATGAGAAAATGTTTAAATGAATTATTTTTAGACTTTAAGACAGATGCTACTTAGTACTGATTGAAACATTCTGCATGATCCCAAATTTACAAGTTTGCATTTTGTTACAAAAACAATGAACAAATGAAAAGCAATAGAACATTTTAACCAATGCCATATTATAATCTGTCAGCGGATTATGCATGACTATTTTTGGCATGTGTTGATATAACATAAAAAACTACAAAATTTTAAAAGTATCTTTTAAAAAAAAGCTTCTAAAAGGGCATTTTTTTCAATTTTTTTCTTTTAAGAATAGGAATAAAATTTAAAATATTGTTATTTTCCCATACGTCAGAAATTTATTACTTTGACCAGATTAGACATTCTTCCATTTTAATTTTGGACTTTATCTAACTGTATATTTTCATGCTTGATATTAGAAGCTGTCAGAGAGGAGTTATGAATAAGGCTATCCCAATTTATTATTGTTGACTTATCTCTGTGTTTTCAGGGGGAAAAAAAAAAAAGAAAAAAGATCTAATTCCAAGCATATTTTAGAACTAAGGAAATTTACCAACCCTATTGCAAATTATCCTCCTCCCCCAATTGAAGAGAAAGCATAAACTAGCAGCAAATCTCTATTAAGATAAGGAACAAGGTTACTGCTATGAGTTCAAGTGCTGAAACCACTGAGGGGGAGTGTGTTAGCATCTGTGGATATTATTTTTGCGTCTCCACCATCAACAAGATATCTAGTTAACCGGGTTGCCAATACAAAGCCAAGCAGCTATAAACCAGCTGTACACAGCTGTATGCATTCCTCCTGCAGAGCCATCTGCAGATTTTGCCACAAATCCAGTGTTGGCTCCAAAGGTTTTGGTGCCCTAGGGGAACCGGGGAATTTCTGTGCCTGCAAGCACAAGTTTACTTACTCAGGCACAAAACACTGTTCTGTGACCAAAATATTTCTGCCCTCCATGGCAGCCTGTCTTGCTGTCTATTAATTGATTTTCTTCAGCACTTTAGAGGTGTTTCGGTTTTGTTTTCTTTCATCAAAGATCCAATCCGAGCAATTTAGGAGTATGCACAACTTCTCTTCTATTCTTTCGTCATTGAAATGCCTTCCCAAAGCTGCTTATATTTTGGAGAATATGTGTTGTCAGATATAAGAATTCTGGGTCAAAATCTCTCCACTTCTCATTCACTTGGAAACAGGAGCCTAAGGGTCTTACCCATTTATGCTGCTTTTGTCATTTTGGGATAGGCTTTTCAAAACTTCCCTCCCCCCCAGCTTCTTTTGCAGGAGACGCTAATGTAGCTCCTCAAACATAATAGTTCTGTCACCTAGGATGACCAATCTGCACCCACCATGAATCATGTTGGTAACAATAACAATATCCCATTATCTACATCATAAATGTGTACCCGGTCCTGTAAATTGGCCATGGACTTGCCATCTAAGATAGGAGAATCCACTCACCTGCCTTTTGCCATAAGAGCAATGGCTATGAATTGAGTCATCTAATCTCAGAAAGGAAGTGTGGGAAGGACTTCCAAAGATTAGATAACCTTTTCTTTTGTCTCCAGGCAGGATCAATACAGTGTTATCTTGTTGAACATCCCCTGAAATGCTTACAGTGGTGACAATTCCTGTCTGCTCATTTGCTAGAAGCAGAAGGAAATGTTGTGTAGTTGATTTTGCATATTAATGTTTTAACTTTTAAAATCTCTTCTGCATTGCTCTGGTGGGGTGCAAACTGTGTCCAGTATTGATTTCAAATTTCAAATAAGTCCTTAATTGAGACTGAAAGTCAATCCTTAATTATCTGGCATTGAATTATAGACAATTTGCATTCTATTTCAGCTGTTACTTAAAAATTGTTATTGTTACTACTGGTAATGAGAGGAAAGGGTTAATGTTTATATTCAATTAAGAGTTGCATACTACACTTCAAGCACTGATACAAGGAAGAATGGTTATATTCATTTGAAACATGGCCAAATACTTGCACAATAACTTGCAGTAGTCTTTATATTAATTTCAAAGACTTTTGTCAATCTTTATATCACCTCATAGACAAAACAGAGATAGGATCATTAATTTCCATTATTCCTAAACATCTTAAAGGGCTTTTTGTGAACTTCACCGTAGGCAGGCAAACCTGCTAAGAATGTGTATAACTCTTAGTTTCAAAAAAATGTTAACAATTGGATGTAATACTGTTCCATGTTTGTACATGAGAAGTTTTACACAAAGAATAACAGAAAATTTTAAGAGTGTTTTCTCCACACATGGATGAACTTCACAACTATTCATTCTAAGCATTTCTAAGGATTAGGCGGTCTTGAGTGAATAGCCTACAAATAATTTTCTGAAGTACATTTAAAAATATTCATAATGATTAGGCCATAAATAGATGCATTACTAATATTCATTGGTCCCTGGATCAACAACTCACCAGGGAAAAGAGCAGAAAAACATGAAAGCTGATTCAAGAAAGTTTCAGGGGGAGAGAAAAAAAACCTTAATGAATATCTAGTGCAGTTGAAGTTGTTACAAGGATAAAAATCACCTAATTAAAAGACAATCTCTCTTACTTTGTAGTATTGGAGCAATAAATGACTGCAGACATTGAGTAATCAACAAAGCTAAAGTGGTGTCTTTAAATAATCTTCAAACTTGTTTAGCATGCTTGTGACAACACAAGGAAGATTACTCCAAACTCTCTGGTGATGTAAATAAAAACAACTCCATTGATGTTGTTTGGAATGGCACCTTGTATGTCAGCACATATTTTAACCTAGTTTTCTTTACTCCCTTGTGAGGGAACTTACTTATTTTGCAATGCCATCTTGGTGATTGCATGCTGGATATTCAAGAGCCTGGCGCAGGAGGAACTGCAGCGGTGCAGTTACCAGGTACTGAATGAAATCCCAGCCCCATGACTCCACAGAGAAACTTCAGAGAACAGATTCCTCCCATCAGATGCACAGGATTCGTTTGCCTCTTTGTGAAGGGTTGGAGTTCATACCTCAGTGCTTACAGATACACTTCTAAATTAAAAACAGAGGCTTGATATTCCAGCAGGGAGTATTCACACATCCAATTAAAATCCAAAATATATGTGAAAGTTTGAAAAGCATTTATGTCTTTATTTTAAGAAATATCTTCAAGGAATCCAGAAATCAAAATGCTGACCTCTGCCTTCCTGAGTCAAATGGTTGTTTGACATATGTAGTATGTTTGCTACATACTGGTAGCATTGTGGGAAGTAATGGTATTATACAGAAAATAACTTTCTCTTCAGTGGTAAAAAAACCCAGAAACCTGTGGATTCCCATCTTTCATTTCTTAATTGAGGTGGGCATATGCTAAAACATTAAATATCCCTTCAACGAGCTCTCTGAATTCAAAGTTTGCAGCTTCAGTCTGCCTCTAGTTACCATAGAATTCAGCTTGGCATATATTTTTTTTTTTCCTTTTGCTAACTAATCTAGACTTCTTTACTCATCAAGGATTTGAAATCACTTAATTATCCTGTGTCTTACTCTGGGTGTAGTCTTATTGACATTTTACCCGGCATAAGTAGTACTGCCATATTTCCCCTATAGATTATTAGAGATTATTCTATCAGATTGTCATATCCTATTTTTAAAAAGGGTCATTTTTTAAATCATCTGCAACATGTACGGAGATAGTCTTTGATTTAAATGCTAAAAGAAGACATTGTTTAAACAAACGAAAAACTGTTGATGTAAAAAGTTCATAAAGATGAAAGTTCAGAGACTAAAACTCTGTTTGTGAGCCAGAGAGTGGGAAGGAAAAACTTGTATTCTGTCTCCTGCTCAGTATGTGTTTACTTTAAACCTAACTTCAAGGTAGAAACTAAAGTCTCCTGGAAAGAGTAAAGAAAATATCTCTGTGTATTCCTTTCAAGTTAGGTTTCCTTTAAGCAGGCACTGCTACAGGTGCCAACAGTGTGTGTAACTCATGTTGAATAAGGTCTGTGTGAGTCTTAGCTGCGATCAGCAAATTCATTTAAGCACTCAGGTTAATATTAAGCTCAGGCATTAACAGAGGAAAATGCACTCCCAGAGACTCATTTCTTCTAACAAACGAGTTATGCAAGAAAATAGCATTTCAGCTATTTATATTATTCTATAAATGGCATTTTGGCTACACCTTTTGCATGGAAATGGGAGTACATAAGGAAAGATTTACCACTGTGCTTTATATTAATTGAACCCTTTCTGGTAATTATAGACATCAGGATGTTCCCATGGAAACAATGGAAGAATCAATATGTTGGAATATGCAATAATAGGGATGTGGAACCATAAATATGGTCCATGGTAAAAACCACAACCAAGTCCCTTACATGGTGTCCCTTTATTTTAAGTACAGTCTTTAACTTTGTTTGGAGTATTATTTTCACCTGAAATATCTCAGGCTTAGCAAGAAGACAGTGTGTTGGAGATAAGCAGTACGAAAAAAGTAAGTTATGCCTTTAAGTTACTTTTGAGTTGCAGTTTGTAAGAGGTATCTTGATCTGGATTTACCGATCAATACAAATAATTCCTTTGAGGTTCCTAGCACTCAGGCTGACTTCTTAAAACACATTCCAAACACTGAGCACTCTCACAGTAAAAAAAAAAAAATTACTTGTGTGCATTATTCAACAAATTTTCTACCATGATATTCTTAAATTTCACCTCAAAGAAGCAAGCAGCAAAAAAGTGAGAGAAAACACAAAGTTTCTGTAGCTTACACTTACAGGTGACAAAGGGACAAGAATTCATGTGTGGAATGAGGTGAAAAAGGGGTGACCGGGACACTGAGATTTCCCAAGAGAAATCATTCCAAGAAACTTAAAGTCCTCCCACCAGAATTTAACTTATTTTTGCTATATTTTAGTAGAGGTTCCTATTTATGAGGAAGTTGAAACACCTGATACAAGCTATGCATTTTTGCTTAAGTTTCCTGGGGTATTGAAAAAATAAGAGGCAAGCACAGAGCTTTTTTTTCTTTAACTTAGTGGAGCATTAACCTGGCTCATTGGAGTTAGATAATCTGAAGATGTAAAAGAAGAGATAGGAAAATGAGGCGCAGTCAAACCCTAGGAAAAAACTTGAGTTAAACCATATGCTTTCCTTACAGCTAAAGTCTCAGTGCAAAAGGGAAGTTCCCATATATAAACACATGGCTTTTAAGCAAGTAAAGAATGGTGTAGCATGTGCACCAAACAGCAATTTAATTAAAAGGATACTCTTTAGCATTTTAAAATACAGAAGCAAATTTTTGAAGGGGTACAACTGCCAAAACAAACAAATAAAAGGAACCATAAACCTGGCAGTGAATCAATGAAGTATTTCCTGCAAAAATGTGATAATTCTTTTGTTGTGTGCAGTGTTATCTTTAAGTATCAACAACAGTGAATGTTATTACAGATGCAAAAGCTAGGCATGGTGGGCTGTCTATGGGAATATGATCAGATCACAAGGTTGAAGCTAGTCCATACTAATAACATTTGTTTAAACTCTCTTGTGTGAGCTTTTTCTTTTAAATTAGCTTTTGACCACAGTCAGATGAAGAGCAAAGTTTATGGCAGTGCCTAATTTTGGTAAGATGGATGTGGACAGAAACAAAAAGAAGGCAAACTAAAAGTGACAGTTTCCTTTGGAAATTGTGAAATCTGTGCAGCATATGACTGAGAGGCACAGAAGAATAACTCAGGTATACCTGGCCTTGTGGCCAGTGTACAGTTAACCAAATGGCCCAGGACATAATTATGTCCCTATTGGATTCTGTTTCAGTATTCCTACTAGGACAAAAGAGTTATGATTTTACTCTACTTGTGAATGTTAGCTCTCTGGAAATAAATAGCTTTCTGGTGTAAGTTTTTTGTTTGTTTTTCTTTGGAGGAAACACTATTATTTTTGAATAGCATTAACAAACGCAAGGGCAGTACGTTTCAGTAGTTTGAAAACTTTGACTCTTGCTACATATTTTGCTTAGAAACACAAACTCCTGCAGACCTTTCCAACAAGTCCTCTAATCCCTCTGCTCCCTCCACTGGCTTCCCACAGAACTCTGCATTCGTCTGAAGGCCTTTATTCACAAAGCCTCGGATCATATTATTAAAAGATCAGTGAAATAGCAGTTCCCAGACTGCCCCTGGCAACTTCATGCCCCTGGCTGACTGAGTTTCTCCATGAGGAGAATGTGCAGTTGTCATTTGTATAGAGAAGGGAACTTCATACAAAACTAGTGCAAACAGACCCAAACGAGCCTCCATTCATCATCTTATCTTCCTCATTAACCTTGCCTTTTGTAATGTATGCACACACACACACATACACAGAAATCTTTTTGTGGATGGAAGTTTAGCAAATATAAAACTATGCACTTAACTTTAGAAACTCCTCTGTCCAGAAGAAGATAGGTAAACAGTGGTATATGCTATAATATTTTCCTTTAAAACACCATTGTAAAATACACAGAGAGTGAGTATGACATGAGTTGGTAATAAAGAGGATATGAGAGCCTGCACAGAAGAAAGTAAAGGAAGAACAGGTAGAAAGAGATCAGTCAGCTGGTCTGTCCTTCTGCTCCAATGGAAAGCGCAAATATAGATGAACAAATATTTTTACAGTAGACCCAATCCTGACCACAGTGAAGTCCAAATTTCCAACTCAGCATCTTTCCTGAAAAAAAAAATCTTGAAGGCCCTTCATCTTCCAAGATTGTGTATGACAGTCAGTGATGAAGAATATTCTGTCTGCTATAGAAATGAAGTTTTAGCAGGCAACTCCACACAGAAAAGGTTCAGCTTTGTGGATAAAGATCAGCTTTGCTGTACCAAACAGTAGGCTCAGACTCTGGCCGAAAAGACCCACAAAAAATGAGCATCCAGACTGTTGACCAGGGTAAATATTCTGCTTTGTCTTAATGGAAACTGGCAATGCTGTGAGCTGCAGAGGCCACTGGTTCTAACTGAGCTTGTCTCCTCCTTGTCAGCAGCTGGACAAAAGCAGAATTAATGCCTAAACCCATCTGTATTAGTTCAGTACTGGGAAGAGCAGTTTCCATGAAGCCATGGGATACACCTTTGGGAGTGGGCAGGATGCTATAACAGACAATATGCTGAAGGCAAGAGACAGAGACCTCGGGTCAGAAAATGAGTTGGTTTTGTGGTGACAGGCCTGAATGAAGTCATGTCTTAGCTGAGGAGTTTATGTGCAGCCTTGCTGTTTTTGCCATCTCTACTTAAAGTGAAAAGAATTGGTATATTTACTGTGTTCTAATAATAGTTTAAGTCTTCATCCATGGTCCATGCTTATATGACCCAAATCCCCCATAGATTTTGACATTTGCTTGGTTTGGCACATGTAAAACATCTCATTCAATTCAAGGGTTTTGTTGACAGTGCCTGGCGTTAAAAGCATCTGTGTGTCTGTAAGGACAGGGTGCAACACACACTGAGGACAAGAGCTGTCCCTCCTAGCATGCTTGGACAGCACCTAGCCCAGAGAGTCATGGCATTACAATGGAATAAAAGCAATGATGTGCAAGACCAGGAATTGCTCTGAGTTTGCCTTCCAGTAAGAAACTGACCCCATCTCAAGTTCCCAGCATTATCATAGAGCAATGGAATGAGATTATTGTTTCCTCTAATTTGAAAATTGATGGTAAGGCCCAAATGCCCCTACTCAAATCCATTTTGATAGGTACTGCATAGCAAAGAGTAATTTTTGTTTCTTCTCCAAAGAATTAATCATCGCTGTTGGTGGCACAAGCACTAACCACTACCATCAGCTGAAAAGTTTATTATGGATTGCTTCTTGAAATTAAACATAACTTTTATTGGAAGTTTAAAGATAAATAAAAACAGCTGGAGGGAAAATACTATTAAATACTCTGATGAGCCCCATGATGTTCCACTTAAATAAAAAATTCCTCTTGCTTCATTTTAAGGGCTCTTGTCTGCTGTGTTAACGTTAGCATTTCTTTCATGTGGGACAAGTGAAGCTGAAAAGGGAATTTTCTTAAAACTATGTCTGAAATTGCAGCTTACTGAAGCTTATGGTCAGTGCAGTTCCAAGAATCCTTCAGTCCATCTGTAATGGATGGTCCTTCAACTTATGCTTCCTCTATTACTTTTATGTAGCTTTCTAATTAGACATTTTAATTGTTTGCTTTCTGTGGACAGACAGAAAGCCAAATATTCATAGTCCTCTCATCTCTGAAAGTGACATTGCTCCATTGTGGGGACTGGGTTTAAATTATTAACAGAAGATAAGCCCACATACTCAAATAAAGGTTGGCTGAGACCGGCCATGGGATAAGAGCACAAGAAACAGCTCATGCTAGAATACCCCACATTTTCTGCACCCTGCAACAGGGCCACATTTCTGTCTGCAAGAACAGTTGCTTGGAATTGAGGAAACACCCAGAGAGTCCAGAAACAAAGAAACTCAAATGAAGTTATTTGGTAGGAACACACAGATAGGGAGAGGATTTACAGGGTACAGATCACATCTCACCACTTTCATGTAATGCATCCAGTGTTATAAAAGCTTCAGTTTTCCTGTTTCTTGAAGATACCCTGAAAACCAATCTTGCCTCTTAATGCAGAGAGCAAGCCCAAGAGGTCAGCTTCTGGCGTGGCCAAAGTGCACAGACTGGAGCATCTGTGACCCTGCAGGCGGAATCATCAGGCTGTGTCCAAACTGGTGGTGGGTCAGCAGAGGGTGGGGTGCGGAGCACGCCACACTTCCAGCTCACTTGATGTGTCCCTCCAGGAAAAATTTAAACCACATCTCAGGAAAGGCAACAATACCTCACAGTGAAATGTATTAGAAGCCCAAAGGATAATGAAGTTGTGCATCTCCTCATTTCCCGCTCAAGGGAAAAGCCTCACTCTGAGCCTTGGAGGATGCTCAAATTTCAGGAGCTGTGCTGAATCTCAGAGTAATTAATAGCTTCAACTGGAAGAAAGTTTTTCTTTATCTCAGAACATTGCCTCTATGCATTTCCTCTATAAAGACAAAATTGAAGTTAGTTTGTTAGGACCAGCATAGACTTTTTCATCTTCCATTGGATGGTGGTGTTTTTAAAGGAACACAGGTAAATTTCATGTCTGTATGGAACATTTACTGCTTCACAAAGGACTAATTACACTTGTCAATAAGGAGCTAGGACTCCTTCAGGCTGTCTGGAATTCCTTGGTGAGTACGTACACTGAAGTTTGCATCAATGTCCTGATGAGTGGAAAACACAGCCTGGATCCGTGTCGTTTAGGAAGGTTTCCCAGACTAGGGCTGTCTTCTTCACAAGGCAGCTATGCTAATTTTTCACAGTTCCTTGCTCTCTTTTGGTGCAGGTTGTGGACACCGGGAGCTACTTAAGAACCTGATCATGCTAGTAGGCTTCAGAAATTTAGGTGGCAGCTGAGAAGTGGGATGGCTGGCTGAAATTCAACTTCCCACCACAGGCTTTGGAGAGTTTGCTGTGTTTCTCCTATTTGTATTAGTCGTCTTCTAGGAAGTTCAGCTACATGACCTTCCCAAGCAGCATTAACTGGATTGCTTGGGCAGAAATAAGTAAAAAGAACAGAGAGCAGACAGCAAAAAAAAAGAAACAAAACAGCAACAAACAAACAAAAAACCAAACACCTCTCCCCCAAAAGACCAAACAAAAATAATAAAAAAACCCCTCTAAAAAAACTCTTTGCTTTATTTTTTTTAATAATTATTATTTTGTCAGTAATTCTTCTGAATTATTCCCTTTATGTTTCCAGTTTTGGATATTGAGGATTTACTGGAAAATTTCTATGAGCTTGTTTATCATTATTGTGATAGCTTGGTTACCGTAAATAATAAGAAATGAAATAGTTTGATGCTGAATCCTTTCACCAACTTCTATTACTCAAGTTTCACTTTTAGGAGCATTCTAAGTTGCCACTTTAGCACTTTTTAAAAGAATAAATAAATAAGTGTATAAAACTGAAGAGAAACAAAGCTGCAATAGAAAAACAACCAAAATAAACACAAACATTTCAGAGTTGGATTTTTCTTGTTTTAATTTATAGCTCCCATCGTCCTCCCAAACAGTTTTGAGTTTTTTCCCCTAAAGATGCTCTGTGCTGAACTTTCAGAAAACATATATTTTACTTATAAATGAAACATTGCTGTTAAATTTCCTGTAAAGTCACTGCAGAAATGAAACTTTCAAGTTTTACAAATCTTCACCATTATTTCCCCAAAGCATTAATTTTTACAAATATTTTATTGTATCTTATATTACAAGCCTCAAATTCTTTTTTTTTTAATACAGTTCCTTGAAGCTCAGACTTTTTTTAAGGGGCTTCTATCTGTGAATAATAGCAGCAATTTAAAGCCTCTTCTGTAGGGATTAAATTTCAAAGACATTGAAATAATATGGAAATGCCAATACATTTTGTAGGGAAGTGAGGAGGGTGTTACTATAAGGCTGGTAAGGAACTTGAGTGAAATCCCAGCTTTATTGTAAAGGGTGCAGGCTTTCCCCTGACTTTCTAGATTCCAGGAGTCTAATCACTGTCACTGTGCTTTATGTAGAAGGAGATGAGTTCAATTGTCTGATAAAACTATCATAATGTAAAGGGTTATTTAAAAAGCATATTTGCAACCAGATATACATAGGGAAAGGAGAGTTTGCAAGTTGTTTCTCCTCCTTCTAACTGTGACACCAGAGAAGAACAATAACACTCTCCTCAAAACCCCAAAAAGTTAGGGAAAGAATAGCACCAGAGCTCTACCACACCCCCCCCCCCCCAAAAAAAAATAATATGAAAAGAAGAAATGTAAAATGTCTCTGACTAGAATTGGAAGATATACTTTTGTTATGAATTGAGAAACACAGGAGGAGTGAGTCTCCTGAAGGACATTGTCTTCAACAGACTTCAGTGAGAGTGTGAAGAGCCTGAATAAAGAGTTCAAGACTGGGCCTTGCTCTCTGAAGGAGGAGAGCAGTATAAATGTGTGTCCCCATTAGATGCACTGTACACAAAGAGAGGAGTAAGAGTTATAAGAGTAGCGTGCTCTCCTCCTCTCTCAGCTGTGTGATCAGAGAGGTCAGAGCCTCCCTGTTCGCTGTGAACAATGCCTTGGAGCAGCAGTCAGGAATCTGTCACTCCAGAGCCACATGCTGCTCTTTGGAAGAAAAATCTTTCCAGCCTCTGGCATCACAGCACTTGGGAAAGAATTGGGGTGGGGGTGGGAGTGGGTGAGCAGGAAAAAAAGAAAAAAAAACAAAAACAACAACAAAAAACCAAAAAGAAATAAAAAGACAGAAAGAGAAAGAAAGGGAGAAGAGCAGTCACCATTTTTGGTAGTGATTCATTACATCTCTTCTTTGGTACCATCTTCTATAGAAACTGTGAAGTTCTGCAGAATAGAGCTAATAACCAAGTGGAACTGATCACAAACAACATTTTGTTCCTCTGCCTGAAGTGCACATGTTTTCAATTCACTTGATAGCTGTGATTGATGCCACCAAAGAAACATGCTCAGAATACTGTCCTTAAAGAAATAATCACTTGGTAGCAAAACTCATTTTCATAGCTGGTTCTTCAGAATGAGTCAAGTAAATGGTGAGTTTCAACACTGTTTTTAGCTGTGAATCCCTTAAGATCACTGAGACATTCTCAGAAGTTGAGAGAAGAGAATGGACAAGAAAAAGGCCAGAGAAAAGGCCAGAGTGAAGTAGCTTTAAGACACCTGAATACCTCTCCAAGCCATTCATCACACCATAACAGAGAGATCCCAGTTAGGTGTTCTTAGAAAAGCCCAATTCTTGCCATTAGTTCTGAGGGTGTATGGCCTTATTCAATGGATTTATGCAGCTTAAAGAAGAGCAGAAATGGCCCCCAAAGAGACTGAACTGTGCACAGACCTTCCTGCTAGTGGCAGCGAGCCAGTCACAGTGCACAGAGAGAGGTGTTATTTACCATATTTGAATCCTGATTTGGTTTCCGGCACTCACTTCATCCAAAGTTTGGGGGGTGGTCGGGTGCTAATTGTTGGTGCCAGCTGATTTCAAAGAAATTTAAAAAAATGGCTAGACAGACATTTGGCAACAAAGGTCGTTGACTTTCGGCTGCCTTAAAGGATGATGCATCTGCTTTGTTTGACTGCCAATAGATAAGGTGCATATGAAATTCCCCTTGTAAATTAGTTAGATAAAAGTGATTCTTGTCTCCTTGGATTGATCCTTTTTCCAGTGTTTTAATCATGTTGAAGGCACACCCCTATTTTGAAGTTGGTGGGGAGCTGTGCTGCCCAGGGGAAAGCCCCAGGAACAATTCCTACCTCTTCCTTCCTGGGCGAGAGTCCAAGCTGCTCTCTTCTATCTGCTTCCTGCAGTTTGTCCATGAAGTATCCGGTAGTCCAAAGGCAGACAGACGAAGTAGGTTTTTTATGGTTGGAAAAACAGGGATTTTCATCCTCACCAGGATTCACTTTTTATCATCCTTTATCCCTCTAAGGCCGCTCTCTGCCCCACATCCTAGCAAGATCTCAGGACACATTCTGGTCAAAAGATAGCTAAAAGTGTCATTTTTACAACTAATGTGAGGACTGGAATGAGAAAATACAATTCATAGTCACTGTACACTGTCAGGAAAGGGAGCATTGCAAAGCACAGTCTAAAGTGGACAGAGATCTATATACAGCATATAAAGCCAAATTTATCTGAAGATGTCCTTAATTTGCCAACCTTATTTGGCACACTTGATTCTAAGCTGATGACTACAACTCCCAGTTAAAAAAAATGATTTTCAATTGAAATATGATAAAATAGTTTGTTAATGCCAAGGAAAGTGGTCTGCTGTTGTTATTTATTTCAAGTCTGGAGTTTCTCATGAAAAAGAAGGAAAGAAAGGAAGGAAGGAAGGAAGGAAGGAAGGAAGGAAGGAAGGAAGGGAGGAAGGGAGAAAGAGAGAAAGAGAGAAAGAGAGAAAGAGAGAAAGAGAGAGAGAAAGAGAGAGAGAAAGAGAGAGAGAAAGAAAGAAAGAAAGAAAGAAAGAAAGAAAGAAAGAAAGAAAGAAAGAAAGAAAGAAAAAGAGAGAAAGAAAGAAAGAAAGAAAGAGAGAAAGAAAGAGAGAGAAAGAAAGAAAGAAAGAAAGAAAAGAAAGAAAGAAAGAAAGAAAGAGAAAAAAGAAAGAAAGAAAAGAAAGAAAGAAAAGAAAGAAAGAAAAGAAAGAAAGAAAAGAAAGAAAGAAAGAAAGAAAGAAAGAAAGAAAGAAAGAAAGAAAGAAAGAAAGAAAGAAAGAAAGAAAGAAAGAAAGAAAGAAAGAAAAAGAAAGAGAAAAGAAAGAAAGAAAGAAAGAAAGAGAAAGGAGGAGAGGGGGCTTTTTTTTTATGTGTTTGCCTTCACGGCTTTGGAGTGCTCACTAATTCCATCTGTCCACAACAGAGCCATTGGAACGGCGAGAAAAAGCATTTCCATATGTGCAAATTAGCATCCAGCCTCTCTTAATCTGTGCAGTGCTCCTCTGAAGTAGATGGCGCGGATGGCTGCCAAACCCACTAATGGCATTCAAATAAAGGACTTTATTGGCTTTAGCTGCCACTTTTCTTTTTCTTTTCTTTTTTTTTTTTTTTAAGATAGAGAATGCATTCCCCCCTCTTATTTTATTTTTATTCTGATATTGTCACTTTGTACTTCAACCATGAAATAAAAAGAAGGCTCTGCACAGCTCTCTAATGGGATCCGTTTTCTCTTAAAGATGCATTCTTTTACTTTCTAATGAAATCTCACCATTATTTATTACACTATATTCAACACCTAAAGTATATTATTCCCACTCTCAGCCAGCTTGTCTTTCCCAAATAAGTTCTTCCTCTTTTCTCTGCTTTTCACCAGCAGAGACAGGGCTGAGATGAGAGACATTTTGCTTGGGATCCTGCCCACACTGTGAGTTCATATGAAAAGGAATCTGTTTGTTTTCTTGTTTGCTTGCTCCTCAGATTGTTTTTCAAGGTCTGGCACACACACAGCTGCAGCCGCGGACAAGGAGAGGTTCCAGCCGTATCCCATTCAGGGTCACTGTCCCGACGGGTGCCTCTGCACCCAGCAAGGGCTACCATTTGGAGCATGTTTTGAATTTTGAACCACTTGATTAAGCTAATGGAAAACAAAGGAAATTATTTAATCCTAAGAAAAATGTAGCCCTTATAGCAAAAGTATCCCTTCGATTATACTAAATCAGTCTTTACTTTCACCCACCAATATTTGTCCTGCTTCTGGCAAGGGTTAGGTAACCACACCTGAGACCTTGTGATCTCAGATCTTGCTGAAAATACTATGGTTGCTAATCCTGACTTGACTAGTGGTGCCAGCAATAAAACCACAGTCTCTAGTGTGTAGCAGACTCCATATGTTAGCCCCCTAGTCTGCTAAGTCACCACGCCAGCCTAAATTTGAAACATTTCTAAAGTGTTATACAATGTTGTAATAATGTTTTTACAAAACAAAGACTGAGTTACTGGAAGCCATATTCATCCAATCAGCATCTTATTGAAAGAGGAATCTTGATGGTAGCAGTGGTGACACAAGTTATTAAAAAAAAAATTAAAAATAAAAAATAAAAATTGCATCGAAGTCTTGAGAAGGGGGCATTGACCTGTTGGGGAGTGGAAGGTGGAAAACTACGGCAGAAAAAGAAATTCTCTGATGAATATTATCTCACTTTCCTGAGGAAGAGTGCACCCAAAAAGCCTCAAGCTGAGAACACAGTCGACTTAATTAAAAAGTTCCTAATTGCTAAAATGCTGCTTATAAAAACAGGAATGGACACTGCTAATTGCATACTGAGCAGTGTCTGCCCAAACAGAAAACCTTCACATAAGCAGAACTCTCTCAAAATGCTATTGCTGCTGCATGTTGCAGAATGTTTCCCATATGGGGGGAGAATCAAACCAAAGCCCCACAAACCAAATATTACACATTGACTGTGCTCCTGAAACTTAGGTCTACATCATGAATGATAATCAGAGGGCATGAATCTAACCTGTTACAAGGTTTCTGTACGATTCCAATCCTACAAATGTTTAAGCATGTATTCAAAATCGGTGCCATTCATTCTCTTTAATGATGTTAGCTAGGTACTTACATGTGAAGACGATGGAAAAAACAACAACTCATGTATTGTATAACTCTATATACATTACATTATTTTTTAATGTATCTAAATCTCTGGAGCACAAAAATCTTACAGTCCCAATGACAGCCATGAGATGAAAAGATGACGACATTAAGTACCAAGAAGATAAACAGAGAACGTATATGATTTAAAAAGCTTTCTAGAAATTTTATATACAATATCAATACTCTATGTAGAAAAGACAAGAAAGGTTAATCATGTTTAATACATTTTGGCTGTTTTTCTCACTGTTTACTCCAAGAATAGGTATTATGTTCAACAGTCACAGTGCTCATTTACAGAAATTAGCGTTCTAGAGGCTTTCTCAGGTACTTCTAGAACTCATTCATCTATATTTCTTTTCCAGAAATATTCGCACCAGAAATTTGATTTTTATTAGTGACTTGTACAAGAATATTAATTATTTTAAAGAGCCCAGGGTGCCATTTTTTTGGGCATTATGCAGAGGTCGACTAGAACTTAGTTCTTGATGTAAAGCGATTACAGTCTTAGTTGTCAAGACAAAGAGCTAACGAGCGTTGTGCAAGCTATGCTCCAGTAATCAGGACAAAGAAACAATTCCTTGTGATTTCAGTAGTGATTTCACTACTGAGCAATTGAGCACACAATGATAATACTGAGGATCACTTGAAGTAAATGATGCTTAATTGCAGGGGAAAAATTATCAAATTATCTTACTTGCTATGAATCACTCATTAATCTCTATTTGCATTTCTTATGGAAAAGAACCTTAACTACCTGATCTGCATGTGCAAATAATAATTATTATTAAATAGTGAAAGTAGTGCAATTATTAAATAATGCAACAATATCAATCATTACTCCTATTAATAATAAATTATAATAGGTCTCTTAGAACTGTGCATGGTCCCAAGCTGCAATATTCAAACAGAGATTTGAAATATCTGCTTAGACTTGGAGTTGGGGTTCATACCATATCAGTCACTGAGTCACAGTTCAAAATACAAATTCTTTGGCATTTTGGACTTTAACTCCTCCTTTGCACTTGTTTCTCCCCTGGTCCATAACTAGCTCTGAAGTCAAAAATGAGGGACTGTTCAGAAATCATGGAGATTCAAACTCACTCTCCTTTTTTAATCAGTTTAACAATGAGCAATTTAGCTGTTATGACCCTCATTTTACACCTAAAGAAAAGAAGGCTGGGAGAACAAGCAACAGAAAGTCAGTGACAGAACTGTATTGAGTCTCAGAACCTCTTTCTTCTTTCCCTGCTGTTTTTGCTGATAAAAGTTTAGCTGACAACATAAACCAGTAAGAAATTTTATCTTCAGAATAGTTACAAGTATTTTGTTCCCAGGAAATAAAGAGCATTCTCGTGGCAACTAGATACAAATTCTGACATATTTAATCATATATGCTTTATATGTTATCTTTCTGAAGGATCACAAGATGACATATAAATTCGGTGTAGCTAGATAATGGCATTAACGTGTTGTCTGAGTATGTTTTAAAAGCAAGGTCTACACAGATTTGGAGACTGTAAAATTACTTTAAAACAATTAGGAAACGTACTTGATTGAAACTGCTTCAAAATATTTTGAAAATTCAATCTGATTTTCAGCAAAATCTGTTGCTTTACTTATCACTTAAATTTGATGGTTAAGCAGTTTTGTTTGATAGTCTTGTAAGGATTGTGACTATTCAGGGCAAGAGTCAATGAAGGGGAGGATTAGTAAGTAGCAGCGTATAGCTTCTAATTTTACACATTTAAACATAGTTTCTCATGGTCCCTTTTCTGCTTTACCAAAACATCCTCTTTTCTGACATAACACCCACAAAATCCGATGCAGAGACATTTTCTGCAGAACACAATTCAGATGAAAAAAAACAGTTTCAGAACTTCACCTGTGCATGGGTGGAAACACAAGTGGCTTTTCCTGTTTGAAATTAAACTTATTTGTCATAACTTTGGCTTTTCCCCCACGTGAAACCGATAAAAATTTTGTTAGCACTGATGTCTCTGCAGCATGCGCATCCAACTGCACACACACTGACACACACAGCCAGTCATGCACAGATGAACAATGGCAACAAGAAAAGAAAAAGGGGAAAAAAAATTAAAAAAATGCAACTCTCATTTTAAGTCCAAGTCTCAGACTCCAGTGGAGCTGGGCTAATTTACACCAGCTGAGAATGCTCTTGTATTTATTTTAGAAAAGATGCGATTTTGTCCTAACAAGCAGTTTGCAAGGCCTACTTGATTGATTTAGTTGACTCTGGCTTTATTACAGCTTAATGTGTTCACATCACTATTGTTAAAGTTGTTTCAGCACTTCTATTATTACTGCCTAGTTTTTGGCATTTAGAAGTTTATAATAATAATAACAACAGTATTTTGTACTTTTATAGCATCTTTCTTCTGAGGAACTGGAAGAGCTTTGCAAACAATAATTACTCCTTACAACCCCTTGGTATAGCAGACTGTATTGCAGCACATTTTACTGGCAGTTCAGATTCTGATCTCAGTTCACATCAGTGCACATGCAAACTATCTACACTACAAATGTGGTTTGGATTCCTTATAAAATAGAAACAAAAGCAGGAATGCCCTATTCAAGAGCTGCTGCTACCCCAGAACAAAACTTTACAGTCCTGATTCCCTCTCCCCAGTACTAATTTTTAAAACATTGGGTTTGCTCCAGAACCCGTGCTCCTCTCTGCTCACTGTAGCAGCACAGGCTTGAGGAAACTGCCTTAAGCAGGTGACGAGACAATCCCTTTTACAAAGAAAATTTCTCCTGGCTCTACAGAATCATCTCTTCTTATTTCTACTGGGGTCTGTACTGTAAGGAAAAAAAAAATGCCGTTGAGCAATCTGGAGCAAGACGCCTGTTATTTTTAGCAGAAATAAGAGAGATTCTGAAGCTACTCTTTTTTACACTGGTGAACAAGCTAGTCCTATATTTAGTGTTTGGGACTAAGGAATAGACAGCTAAGCATGCTCCACTTTGAAACTCAATCACATGAGAAAATTAGACCCCCTTTAGTAATACATGAACTGGTAAAAATATTTGCATTCCATTTCTTCGAAGACATTTAAAAAATGAAACAAAGAAAAAAAAGGCTTTTAAAAAAGTGCATGCAAAAAGTGCTTAGCACTGATTTTTTTCATTCACTAATGTAAACCACAACAACCAAATAACAAATACAAAAAAGAATTGAAGATCAGTAAAAGCTTTGAATTTAGCTACCCCAACTGAGAACTGGGAATAAATTAATTTCTTTGAGTTAAGCTGTGAAAACAAACTAGTTAAAAATTATTTTAATTTCAGATCAACCTGAATTTTTTAAAAAAATACTGACACATATGATTTAACTTCGAAAGCTTATTTTTTTTTAAATTTATTTATATTCAACTAATGCCAAGTAACACTTTTTGGAACAAGAAATGAAAATTTCAGAGAAGAATACTCTTCATTTTGTGAATAGTTCAGATCTACTGAAAAGTGCATTCTTCTGTCAAAAGAAGAATTAATCAAAAAGAAGCCTTCTGTTCTGACTAGAGTGGGATCTTATCACTTTCATCTTTATAAGAAACATATACACAATTCAGGATGAACTTTCTACGTTTTCACCCCTTATAATAAAAGTATTTACAGAAAGAAAAAAGATTCATTAGATAATTTGTCAGAGCACAGATTTGCCCTACGTGGCCTTGACCAACCTGTGATAATCGCTGTGGACTCCTCTGCTATTAAAATTGGTACTAGAAAAGAACTTCAAGTGCATCAACACTTTTCAATGGCAAGCAAAGAAAAAAAAAATGCAAATACTCTCCTGCCCTTTTTTTCAGCAATTTGACAGCAGATAATAATTCAATTAACTGTCCTACCATCCCCATTGCCACTGGAAAGAAAACATCTTTGTCAGGCTGGTAAAAAAAAAGGTTTCATGGAGTAAAAGCCACAGGTTTAACACAAGGGAAAGCTTCAGTGCTGAAACCAATGGATATTCTGTCCTTGATTTCAAGACCTCCTGAATCAGCCATCTTAGAACTCAGACCAAAATGTTGGCTTTCAATAAAGCAAGCAGGGATTTTTCATTTTCATACAAGAAATTGGATTTTTGGCTTTTGGCTTCATCTTAGAGAGAAGCGCAAGGATGGTTCTATGCTTCTATGGAATTTTGAAGATATCTCAAAGCAATCAATATTTGGAAAAGCAATCAATATCATGATCTAGGTATTAGACATTGCAAAAACATTTTCAAATCAAGGAAACTGAAATGGGCAGCTGATTAGAAACAGTGGGGAATATTTGCCTAAAACCTGAGGACATGGAGCCCTATGAGTAGTGTTGATTACCCATAATTTTAAGTAAGTTTCTTGCAATTTACTTAAAATTACCTCCTCTGGATATGGCCCACAGAAAAACACCTGAAATCGGTATTAAAGAAAGTCTTTGGTAATCAATTACTTTTTGGATTATGTTAAAAAAAACAAAACCAAAACAAAACAAAAAAACAAATGAAAAATCCAGGAACAAACAAATCAAAAAACGCAGAGTAAATCTTTTGGATTGATCTATTTTATACTCCAAGTTCTGATTTAAGTTTTAATATTTTCATAGTCTGGAAGAAAAATAACATCATTGAGGCTTCAAAATGTTTGTGTTTACACACTCAAAGAGAGTTGCAACGCATTCAATTCAGAAGAAAGACAGAACAATCTTAACTCTATCATCTCTGACTGGAGCACAAAACTCAAATCAATTACTCATAAACATTTGTGATAAGATTAATTTAATTTTTTTTCTTAAACAAAGAGGATAAATTAAAAGAATCAGCTTATTCCTTCCTACTCTGTAGTGACAAGATTAAAAATTAAATTTATACATATTTCATTTCTACATAATAAAGCCTTTTGCAAAAAGAAAAAAATACCACAGTTCACCTAATTAAATCAAAGAAAATTGCCTGCAGCGATGCTACAGTATTACAATTAGATGTCTGCCAAAACCAGCCGTTTGAATTCTTAAACACCACTCCAGTCTTAAATACAAAACATGATTTTCATCATTTTTTGTGATATCACTGAAATGAGGGTTTTTTTCATCACTATTACGTCACCCTGGAATGCCTTGCCAGACTCACTACATATTTTCTTCTGCCTCACAGAAATGTTGTGTGAAATAAATGCAGAATACTTTTGCTTTGTTCTCTGTAAGTCTACACACGAATTTTGGTAATAATGTTATGGAAATGAAATAACATAGTTTAAAAAAATTCTGCATTAAAAATTCAAGTTTTGTGTAATTAGTGTAATTTATGTAATGCTTAAATAGTCTTTGGAACTAGATGTAAAAAGAATAAAAACTCAAAACACAACCCCTGCAAGTAGCTGAAGATGATTATTTACAAAAACTGAGGCTATCCACATTTACTATTCTTGCACAGCCTGATTAGTAACTCTAATTTAGATATATTTCAATACATCCAGATCCCAAAGGCCCACACCAAATGCTCAGCTCACACCCAAACTTCCTCTGTGACCTTGCACAAGTCCCAATTTTTCCCGTGTCTGTAAAATGGGAGAATAATACTTCCTACCTGACAGGGGTGTTGTCAGGTTAAAATCCACAGAAGAGTATCAGACACTGAGATACTGGATGTAGTAAGGGACAGAGAAAGAGACAGGCTGAAAACAGTGAAGACTGGATAAATAAGTTGCTACGCTACAGTACAGGCAATTCATTTAAGCATCGTTCAGTGAAAGCAGAGTTGAGTTACAAGCTACTGCTGACTGACAGATGCAAAAATGTACTCCAAAAGCATTAAGCTAAGTTGCAGCAAAATTATTAACCTCCCATTTAAAAAACACTCACATTTGCAAAGCTTTGTGGAGTATAGACAGTAAAATAATGAAGATAATACGTGGCTGATTACTAAGTTTTCGTGCTCTAGGACCTTCCTATGTGATCACATTTTACATGTAACTAGTAAAACTACAGCAATGTTCACCTTGTCATCTTCTCTCTGTCTCCCTTGTGTTTTCCAGGTCCTTATGCTCCATGAAGTAAGTATGTCTGTAATCTCTGCTGAACTCTCCCAGGTCACACACAGGCCTACTCCCTTTAGATTCTTCCAGTTGACTCAACTGAGCCTCAACTTTTGTATGCTGAAGTAAAATTGTATTCAGGCCTCCAGGGAAAGTTTCCATTGACCATCTGATGATACCACTTCCATTGATCTGTGTTAGAGGAAAATGCTCATACTCCAGTTTCATGCTTGCCTGAACAAAAATTGGTCCCATGTACAGGCTCAGAATAATGAGAGTTTTGCAAACCACTTGGTATCAACACATATGTTTCTGAAGAATTTCTCTAGATATGAGACAGATGTTCTGTACTCTGTGCATTTACCTTCCACTATCTTCCCTATGACCAAAGATGTTTGAGGTGAAAAAAAATATATAAAAAAACCCCAAAAACAAACAAACAAAAAACCCCCAAAAAACCACAAACAAATAAAAACAACAAAAAAACCAACAACAACAAACCCAACAACAACAACAGCAAAAGCCAACAAAAAAAATGACCAAACAAAAAAAAAACCCAACCAAACAAAAACCCTAAAAACCAAAATCAAAAAAAACCAAAAAAAACCACCCAAAAAAACCCCCTAAAAACAACCAACCAACCGAAACAGTACATAAGTGTCTGGGGAAATGGATTTGATTTTATTTTCTTCTGAACTAGATGCCACAGGCAGGTGACCAGTACTCTGGTCAAGTGAGCAATCCTCTTAAACGACTCAGTCAGATAGAATCCTCTTGCTTCATTTTGTCCCCTGCTGCTACTGTCTCACATGGGATTACATACACTACAAATGCCTGGGGGATCTGTACTCGAGTTTAAGAGCAGACAGGATGTGCAGGCAGAATGCACAGCATTGGGCACATTTTAATAGCATTTTAAAATGAGATCTAGATGCAGATACATGACCTATCACGTGACCAAAGATGTTTAGGCTGGACAATTAGAGACTAATAATAAGAGATAATATTATGATTCCATTATTTAACTTCTATTTTTTAAGTTCTTTGTTCATACTTTATGTTCACGCGTAATGCAACATGTAAATTCTTTGACTGCCGTAGTGAGAATGTTAGGATTAATTAAAATTCATTATGAATAATTGGATAAGTGTTGCTAAATAGCTGAAGACCAATCCTGAGCCTTAGCATGGGATACTAGTTGCAGAAAATGTTGATAGCACAAGGAAGAATGGGAGTTGTAGGATGCTGTCCACAATAAAAGTGGACACCTGCATTTCAATTAGTAATCAATAGGACACTTTCAGAAATCCATTACTCTTGACATTGTCATGAAAGCTCATTATCTAATTCACCACCTAAAGCCACTCAGCCTCTACACATGAGGTTTTTTCCCAGAGGAATTCACCCAGTAGGTTTGCTTACAATACAGCCCACAGATCTGACTCTGACCAAAACGTGACTGGAAGGCAATAAAGCTTCCTACTACAATCCCAAAGGACAAATGCTTGAAAGTCAGGTTGAATTCCTTTCTCTGATTCCTGTCTGAGAGTCAATTCCTGACTGCAGCATTTGTACATTTCTGTAGGGCCTCATGTTTCCTCATTCCTGTGGCAATGAACCTTTGCAGTACAAGTTTCAGCAGTACACCAATATCCAGGTAGGTCAGCTGAACATGCTCAACTTTGACGAAAGGTCCGTATCCCATTCGGTATGCCGTTCCATCACGCTGTCCCATTCATCACCACTCATGACTGAAAATTTAAGCGGACATTTCCAGCAAACAAGCGAAAACTGGTGAAATAAATCGTCAATATTTGTTTACCTTGTTCCCTTCTTCGCCAGCCCCCAGACATCTGAAATTCCAATACTAACAGAGAAAATGAAGAATAGCAAATTCCACTCAAGAAACACAGCAAAAAGTTTATACAATACACTCGCAGAGAATTGTGCTTTTTCACCTACCTTTTTTCTACATTGCTCCAATTTTGAGTGAAGTTAACATAGAGTACTATTATTCACATCCTCATTATCATTTATGTAAAGAAATGTGAAAGCAAGATTTTAGTGTTAGAACAAATATTTTGTAGCTGGCATTTTATTATTACATTGTGCTTGTGGGAAAGTTTGCGAGATTGCAGATTTTGAACCATATTATATTTACCAAATTTTATACTAATTACTGAAACTCAGTAGCTTTTTGAGAACTTAGAGTAGCTTATAGGAATTTCTAAAAACAGAAAGTGTCTGTGGATTAGTTGATGGCAATAGTTGTAGCTGTCTATTCAGGACCAAAGAACGTTTTTTTTGGAAATGACATATTTAGAATACACAATGTCATGTCACGGAATTCTTCTATTACCTGGAGTGTGGACAAGGCTAGTCTAGGAGTGGGTATCAAAAAAAAAGATCTGTTGCCAGAACTTTTGGCACAGGTACAGAAGCCTCTCTCTTCTTTTCTGGGCTTCAAGTGCTTGCTTTTTAGAATAAAAACTAGGATATACACTAGCAGCCTGTTAGGTCACTAACAAAAATTTTCTGAATGAAATGATGACACATAACAAAAAATCCTTTCCAGTGCTTATAAGTGAGCTGCATTTCATATACCATCTGGATTACTCTTAAAAGGGTGCGTATTCATGCTGGAGTTACCTATGCTCATAGAAGAGCACTTTATGGAACAAGTCTTTTCTGATCAATCCTTGTCTTTCACACAGTTGTCAGTCACACTGTCAGAAATCTGTTGTATGCCTTTCTTTGAGGAAAAGTGTATTTCTCTGTCCTTCCCAGCTTTATCTGCATAGCTGGAGAGCCCTACCATCCACTGTAGTGTACAGTTCCCAGTGGAAAGTTTCTCTTTACCATTCTGACAGAAGGTTGTGTGCTGGTTTTGGCTGGGGTAGAGATAATCTGTGCAGTTGCCAGCTTTGGTTAAACTGCGACAGGTTGTTCAAGAGCAGTACCAGACGTGAACAAGAGACACACTGCAAGTTACAAAAGCAGAGCATTTGGGGGTAAGTATAATACTTGGAGAGACTGAACAATAACAAAAGTAAAAGTGAACCATGTTGTTATGTAATAAAGCTTAGCCCTTTTCATGAGTTAAGGATTACTACTTACACATTTAAAATAAAGAAGACCACAGAGACCACTAAAGCTGGGATTAGAATGCGTAAAGCCCTGAATCCCAGATCTCGCCTTCAACCACTAAACCACATCTTCTATAGTTAGACCTTTTTTTGAGTCATGGAGCTGCTTATTACTCAACATTCTGCAAGTACTTAAGCACCCTGCTGAATCAAGACCACCTCCTGGAGACTAGAGCCTGCAGTTCTTACTCAGGCATTTATCCTCTCTAATCATGCAACTGGAAACTGCAGCAAAGCACACCCTGTTTCTGCCCTGGAAAAATAAAGTCATTAGCTCCTCCAAAGTTCATAGTTTCCTTTTGTAGTGTATCAATCCAGTTTTAAGCCATCATAACTCCACTGTACTCATAATGATTACTCTAATGTGATCACAATATGACAGAATCAGGCCCAAAGTCTCCAGTCAAATGGCTCTGCAGCCTTGATGAGAATATCATGCTTTCTCATCATAATAATCTGTGTTTGTTATTGCTATCACCACCCTGTGCTAACAGAGATCTGTATTGGTACATTTAAGAGGTGCAGAATCTCACTGAGAACCTGGCCTTGCAGTTCTTTTTCATTTGACTGTATTTGATTTGCAAGAAATAATATATTAACTTGCCTTAAATAATTGTCCACAAGCTGGAACCTGGTCCTGAGACTTTGACATATGAGTTTCTAGTCATGCTTAGCTGGTTATAATTTTTCATCTGGAGGGTATCTTCACTATGCAAGCTTGATGAACGGGTTATTTTATGTTAGATCTCCAATGAATACCCATCATTGGCTTTAAAGAAAGAAATAAAGAAAATGTATTGGCTCATGTAGACTCTGTCTTTCACATTTCCATTTACTCAAGAGCCTTTTGAAGTTCTCTTTGTGTCTGCTCAGGTAAATGCATGCATTGGGCGGGGATGAGTGGTATTTGGTAGCCACATGTGTGATGACTTTTGTGAGATCACCTGAATGTTCACCTGCATCAGTTTGCTAGACTTCTGATCTCTTGAGTACTGTCTGCAGTATGTATCACACTGAGAAGGCCAGAGCAGTTGAAAGGACAGTTTTGAACTCTTCTGTCTCTTGCTGGTGAAATGGTAAGCAAGTTAAATCCCATGTTATTCTAGGGCATCTTAGTTTGGGTGAGAGACAGATTTAATTTAATATGAATGGCTGTAGAGACAGTATTGTGCCATACAATCATTCAACTTTTCAACATATTATCCCAGTATTCAGGGCCAAACTGTGGTTGCCAGTTAGCTCATTCTTGCATCATAGATAGAATTGCAGTGAAGTCTGTAAGACAAAAGGTCACAGAAAACTTGTCGATATTAAAGATCTTCCAATGAATTACCCTCTTAGTTGCCCTCTAAGGCGCTGTTCTGCCATCTCCCCGTTAACCCATTGCTGCTGAAATTTACAGGTAAGCTCAAAATATATACCGCTGAGGACTTGTGTAAAAGACCATGAAATGTTTGATGAAGAGGTGAAAAGCTTGGAAAAGGGTCAGCGAAGATGAAGAGCAATCACTCTAGCATATTCTGTTTTTTCCTAGATTTGAGGAAGTCTTTCTTTGCTTGGCATCTTTGGTTCCCGTTGTTGAGGGAAAGGTAAGCAGCAGATCCCTGAGGTGAGCAGACTGATGGACAGGATATACTTGCTCCAGGTCAACTGCGGATACACAGTTCTCTAATGTGTGGGACCTTGTGCACTGGCCCCTCATTTAGCCTCCCATTCCCTAAATTTGGTCTGGCTCTCAGTTATTTTGCTAACACAACCATCATGATTCATACTATACTTTGCCATGCAAACTCTTCAGAGGAGTAAATGAGAGGAAAAAAGGAGAAATGCTTCCATCAAGTCTACCTTCTTGGCTACAGCATGCCTGCCTGAAGCTGCTTCTGCAGCCACCATGGCAAGGAGGTGACTGACTGTATGTTACTATGGCATTGCTCTTGAATCAGGAAGCTCCCAGTCCCTGCCCCTGCCCCTGCCCTGAGGCAGTATCAGGGTTGTTTTGCACTTACCACTGTCCATCTGGGGCAAACAGAATCAGAGATAAACACAATAAAAGCCTAAAATTCTGGATGAGTTATTGCCCCATTCTTTGCTGAACTCTGAGCTTACAGGAGAGCTGCACTGAATTTGGTGCTTCTAAAGGACAACGGTCATGTGCACCCTTGGGCCTGATAAGTTCTCTCGAGTATCAAAGAAGAAAATCAGGCCCAGGAAGAGGAGATCTGAATTTGTCATCTGCCTCACAAAATAAAATGAGGCAGCAGCTGAACTCTTGTAAGATTCTAAGTGGAGTGTCATCCTTTTCTAAACACACAATAAATACATGGCACCAACCCCACCCACACAGACAGACACACACTTGATCCGTGAGCAGTTTTTAAAATTTGGGTGGTAGAAACGTTTGTCACACCCACAAGCTATATCTGAAAGAGGGGAATGGGAGAAAAGCCATCCATTTTGGCTTCATGCTAAATTATCAGCTTCTTGGCTTTGTGCCAGCTCAGTCAGCTTATAATAATAACTGGCTCCGGGCCAAGGTTTTTTAGAGAGGGAGAGAGAGAGAGCACACTGCTTTCTCTTTCCTCAAAAATATTTGTTAATAATCTGTATATTACTCATAATCTGTGTAGCTTAATTAAATAAAAATGTCTATTTTAACTTCCCTGCTAACAGAAAACTGGAGAGATTAAATTATTGGGAGCCTGGAATCAGTCTGGATTCCAAACACGAGACATCATGGGAGCTGTTTGTACCTGGCTTTCTGGTTAAGGCCCCTGCTACCCCAAGACCTGAACACAAACACTCACTGATTGTGAATGACACGAAAACAAGAAAAAAGATGAAAATCTACAATGAAAGCCTACTCTTGTATTGAACCATGTCTTGAACCTTGATCTGTTATTTCTGAATATATACCACAGTGTCTCTACATGACATGGTAAACTCTGAGAGGACTGACTTTATCTGAAAGACATAGCTGTGATGATGCCTGATGTGATATCTTTCTAATTTTAGAATTAATTCAGTCAAACTACATTTTAAATTGTAAGGGCTGAAGGAGAACCAAAAATTCCTCTAATTCAAATGAGTGTGTAAGAACTGTCAGGTCTCTTTTACTTAAATTCCATTTCTTTTGGTCTGTTTGTTGGTTTTATTATTACTATTATTAAGACTCCTAGAGATGACCCACCGTGATTGTATAAAAAGCCTCTCATTCATCTGAGGTGCAAACACAAATAATAACAGTAAGCATAAAAAAAGCAGAAAGCATATTTTGTGTCTTTTGAATGTAAGATACAGCAAAAAGGAAAAGCACGTATACTGAAGAGGTTTCCCTGAAGTTACAGGAAGAACTCCCAATATTAATGCAATGGTAAATAAGCTTGCTCAATATTTTTATTAATGTCTTACCATTTGTTCCTTTTTCAGCTTAGCTAATATTTTATCTTTCTCCTGCACAATGATCCTAAAAATTGTCCGTGTACAAAAGGTCCTCTCTTGGGTTTTTATAGTTACCCATGGTTACAATCTGCATTAGATATTAAAGCTATTACTGCACTGTGCTGACCTGCAGTAAACCTATGAAGAAGTGTGTAAGACATACATCAAGAAATGGTTGAAGTTCAGTTCATGCTGGACATGCACCCAAATCCCTGGGTGTTGAACCTTATCAACACTGACCTTCCTTAAGATTTTTTGTAGCCAAAAGCTGCCTAACTGGGCTGCAAACCCTTCCAGAACAATTTTTATTTTCAAATTCCCAGAACCTCTTATTTTCTTTCTTTTTTTTTACAGTATTTTTAGTCCTTCTACTTTGGGGGCTGTCACTAAGGGGATGATGATACCACAGGAGGCATTCAGCACTTCACAAGATTAGGTCTCTGGTCCTTGCCAAAAATTATAAAGAGTTGAAGACTCAGAAAAAGAAAATAAAACTTCCTTCTCTGAAACTGGGCAGATACAAAGCAAACTGAGGTGCAGATGTCATAACACCTTCTTTTATTGTCATTTCATTGTCTTAATTTATCACTTAAATTGTCTGGATCCTATCAGACAAATGTCAAGATCACTGGGATGGAGACTATTTCCTTTGTTATTTGTACAGTTCCATGCAGAATCAAATTCTGATACCTGGTTAGCCTGTACAAACCAGTGCACTATAATAATAACTACCAGCAATAATAATTACTTAGAAACATTAATCATTTTCACTTTCGGAAAAGTTCACGTCCCATTATTGGTCAACCTTATACAAGGCCCTTATTTTAACTGGAGAAAATTAATTCATTTCCAGTGGAGAAATTGAAAAGAGTGTTTGTATTTTTCATATGTAAGGACCAAGAATCATGAAGATAATCTTTAAGATATGACGGTTGACAAATTTCATTCTGTGTAGTTTCTCTAGAAATCTCATTATTTTCATCTTTTCTGTCAAAATTTCAGCTGAAAGCTAGCCTGAACCACAAAGGATGTACACTAAGAACTTTCACGCCCAGATGAAACTGGATGCTTCGCTCTGGTGGAAACCTCTCTGGTTTAAAGACAGCAGGAGAGATTGAATCTACTTTGTGCGAAGGTTGGAGGGTTTATAGCTTCAAATGCAAGAACACTTTAGAGACTGGACTGCTGCTTTATAATGCAGTTGATTAAGAGTGGCAGAGAGCAGATTTCTTGTATTCTGAGGTAAAGGTGCACACAGGGTGGAAAGCCAGAGCCTGTGCGTCAGGCCATATGAGGCAAGAAGTGCAAAGGGTGCCCTGCAGCAGTGTGCTGGCTTGGCAAAAGGCTTGTGCAGGGAGCTTCAGAAAACCTGAGGTACTCCTTGGGATGCTTCTGGGGGACAGCGACCTTGTCCAGGCCTCCTGGCACAGCTCCCACTGTGGCGTAAGTAAAGAGAACCAGTTCTGAGAGGGAACCGAGTGCACAGGGCTCTCCATGCAGAAACTGAGATTCCAGTGGTGGCTTGTGCTCATTATATAGTGTGAGATCACAAATAGAAGTTTTCACACTTGCCCATCTGCCACCAACTGACTCTAAAGAGCTGGTGAATCATACACTTAAAAGAGGGCGAATTTTTCCCCGCTGCCATTGGAATGTGTTTTGAAATTAAATATGCACAGTACAAAAGCTGAATAACAAGGTTGGGCTGATCACACCAGACACTGTGTATAATGCTACAGACATGAGGGTCAGGGGTCTAGGCCAAGACCATGGCCCTTAGTCACGGCATCAATGAAAGCTGATTCTTCCTTCCCCTTGGTGTCCCTTTCCATGTCTGAAGAGACTATTGAAAGAAAGATTTCTTTGAGAGGAGCCAGGGGAAAGAAAAAGGGGGGAGGAGGGAGAGAAATTTAACTAACATAAATATGGTAAAAAAATATTATTTTTGTGCTTGCATATGGTACTTTTTCTATCTATCTATCTGCATACATTTTCCATTTGCTATTTGTAATTATGGTTTTGGCTTTACAATGTATTCATCAGTGACACTGTGATCCTTTTGTTCTGCTGCATATTAAAATGGTTCAGAAGATAGATTCAAAAGGTCTCAGGTTCCCAAGAAGGAACATAATAGGGGTAATGCATGGCAAGAACAGTTTCTGCTTTCTGCAAAACAGGAATAAATAAGAGAGCTATTGCATTACACTTTGTGTACAGTACTGTACTCTTTGTCAAAGTGTTAGACAGATTCTTATCCATTGCAAATCCTAGTTCTTGCCCTGATTTAAGTCTCAAAATAATTTTTAATTTTCCCTGTGCTTACAATGGAAACCAGGCAGGATTTATAAAAGCATTATAAGCACATTATTTTCGTGAAGAGCAACATTAATATGATCATTTTGGTCATTGAAGAAAAAAAGAGAAAAAGGACAAAAGAATGTTTTTGTTTTTTATTCCCACTTTGAAAACAAGTTTTCTTTGGGTGTGACTAATCTACATGAAGTATAACTGTATCCATTACGCATTGTAGGTTTGTGCAATATGTGACAGCTGTTTGACCCCATCACTAAAGTCCCCCTTGCCATGGAAAAGAGACAGGAGTATGCGAAGATAAAACACCCTTTATTCAGACTACCAGACAGAAACAGACTCCTTGGTTCTCTGGCTGCCAGAGAGACTGTGCATCTTATGCATCTGTATGTCATCACAAAAACCTTTGCAAACCATGACCTGTATAGCCCAGCTGTAGATGGAACTGAGCACACTAAAGATGTCAGACCTCAGCTGCCTCAGGGCTCGGCTTTGCTTCAGACATGCTACCTGCCTCCCTGGAAGCAAGACTCCAGTGTCCAGGCTTAAGGTTAGACTCAACCACATGGCAAATGAGAAGGCAGCTATGAACACAGCTGAATGGCACAGGCTCCATGATGTCAGCAATATATATTATCCCTGGGACATGTGTGTTTCTATCCACCGCTGTCAGCCATGTGCAGTCGTGGAAGAATGGTCAACAGTTCATCCAAAATCAGTATTTGACTGTTTTTTTTACAGTGGTTTTGGTTTTTTTTCACTTAAGCACGTGACTAAGTGGTGGAGTGTCTGAATGAAGACACTTCAGCTTGCATTCATGCTACTAGGCCCAGAAGCGGAGGCAGAGCTGTCAAACGAGTGGAACATTGAAGTTAGTTTTCTTCATTATGAAATATCCACTAATGTGTCAGTAGGGGCTATCCTAACTGCAGGATTTTGTATCTTTGTACAGGGCTGGGTTTAAAATATACTAACTTATTCTATGCTACCTGGGCTGCCTGTAAGTCCCTCTGGACTTCTGAACTGCACCTTGGAGACACGACTTTAGGGTGTCAGCCCTCGAGTTCTTGTCTATAAAACAGACACAAAGTATTAGTCCTAGCTCCCATTTCTTGTTGGCCTAATAGTATTTAAAGAAGTGACAGGATTTGACAAAGGGGCCCATGTGAGTCATTATTTCAGGAAATAATGAACATTCTGTCAGTTAATTATTCTTCCTTACCACTCAAAAGAAAGTGATTCTTTCCATGCCTTCATTTTCCAGAACTTACATACCCGAAAGTGATGAAATCAAACAAACACAAAAAGTATCCGAAGAAGTACAAGGAAAAGATGGGCTAAGGTAGCAAATATAAATGTGCTGGTTTTAAACACTGAAGACTCTGAAATATTTAAGCACATGCCACGTGTTAACAACATGGCTATCCTTGCTGACTTCAGTAAGAGACCTTTATCTTACCTGCTTTCTCTGAAGATCAAGACCACATTTACCATGTAGCATTCATGTATAGAACAGTAAAAGCAAATTCAAAAATATGTTATTTAATTCCCATTCTTTATATGTCTTCAGAATAGAGCTGCTATGCATGTTTATGTGGAATTAATGTTGACTATAGATCACTGATATCATGGTTAAATAATTAGTGTTGTCTCAGTTGCTAGCAAGTTGCTGTTCTTCACTTTGTGAGTTTATTTCTTCCTCAAGGAAATTTGGAGGATCTCTGAACAGAGAATTATTAAGTACTTTTTTTTAGCATTATTTCTGGTAGTCTCATTTGTGCCTTTTACTGCTGATATAACAGCTGCCTAAGAGGAGAAGTACTCACCCAGTGTTCAGAAATGTGCAGGATAAAAGCCAGCTAACCAAATATTTTTCTCCACCTCAGACTCCTCTCTTCTTCACACATTGAACATCTTTTATCTTCTTCTCTATCAGTCTTGCTCCGACCTGTCCTTGAGCAGCAAAGACAGATTGTCCATTAAGGCAAAAATGGTAACTGATGTACTTCTATGCTTACTTGGAGTCAAACTGCACATAGCCTAGAGAACATGCAATTAGGTGACTGTGATCTTTCCAAAAAAGCTCTTTTCTTCTTTCTCTTCTAAATGAGCAGTCCTTCTCATATATCTATATTTACCAAGGATGTGTTTAAGGAATGAGAATTTGGATATGGTTCTTTTGTGAGGAAATTGCTCAAATCTCTTCTAGAATGTTCTGCCATGCACAAAAATAAGAGAAGAATGTTCAGCTTATTGGTGGTGTTTTACCCCACTGAGACCCAGTTTGCTTCAATTCTGCTGAGCTCTTCCTTGTAACAGGAATTTGGGAGAGTCTGTTGTCATGCACTGATGCTCAGCAACATCTCACCTCGGTGACTTCTGCAGAAGTGACTTCTGCCTCCAATGGAAGGTGGGAAGCACTGCCTTCACGGTGTCTTGCCTGTGAAAAAATTAGCTCCTCCTCCAGCCGCTGGAGTTGCCACAGGAACAGCTTTGCTGCTCAAAGCATAGCTGTTAGCTGACAGAGGTGGAGGTATGTATGATATTTCAGCATAGCACATGGTTGTGTGAGCACTTCCTCTGTGCTTTGCTCTGTGCACACGTCAAGGTCTTCACTCGTGCTGCTCATGCCCTCAAGCAAGCAGTACAGATCCTGCAGAAATGCGATGCTTGTAAGCACGGGATATACTGATTAGAGCTCATCGCTTTGTGGAGTCAACTACATCATGTTCCAAAGTATGGCCAGAAAAAGTGCACCTCTACACTTCATCTACCCTTTGCAAGTTTGCTGGCGGGCTAATGCTCATTCTCTTTCCTCTCTATAATTCACTTTATCTACTGTTTTGTCGTATGCTCTTTTGAGTGCTTGTGGTTCAGTAACATCACTATGAGTTGCAAAACTCTTATCCATGGCTACAACTTCCTTGAATGCTTTGCTATCATCAGTCTATGCAGGACATTTCCTTGATTTGTCCTATGACTTCCTTAGAAGAATTTCACATTAGAAATAATTTTCCATACTACTACACTTATAGGTTTTGAGTAGATAAATGTGTTCAGATGGTGAGAAATCTTTGCTGTAAGCCACTGTTCCAAGAAGAGATAAGTGAGAGCAAGAGGCACAGTAAAGACCTTCTAACGCCTATAAAGGGTGTTCCTCTCAAATAAGGCATTTCATAATTTTCCTAGATGGAAATAATGATCTTGGGAAAGTATCGCCCCGAGTACAAGAGATGGAACCTATTGTTTCCCCTGATCCTCTATTGCTATGCCAATCTTTCCGTTTATGGGGAGAAAGATGGTCCACAGTCATTTGAGATGAGCATTTTGGGGTCTCCAGAAGGTCTTTAAAGGGAAGTCAGAGAATTAAAAAACTGAGGGGCAAAATTCATGCCTATTTAACACTTTAACAGTTGGGGCATGTATAATATCAATCTACTGCAGCAATGGTGAATTCATATGATTCAGTGGAACAGAGAAAGAGATGAAAGAAATTCTCTCATAAAGACTGCAGAGTTATGAAAGGGGAAAGAAACTCAGAAATGCAACAGTGCAACATGCAGAACATACAGCAGCAATACAAAAACTGCCCCTGTTTGACCTTGCAATTTGAATCTGGTCATCCTAGTGTGTATGGAATTTGAAAATATTAAGCACTAGAAAAATGTAAAATATTCATAGAATCATGTATGCTGCCTTGAGAAACTGTTGTGAAGGTTTTCTCATTACTGATACTTGGAGAGGTTAGTGATAGAAATGACTGTGGGATGAGTAATAAGTAAAAATATCCACTCAGACTGATTCAAACCAATATGAATTATGCCTGAGTCAATAATGAGTAGACATACTGGACTTGATTTTCCTCTGGCTTACAACATTGAAAATTAAAATTAATTCAAGAGACTACATACCACTATTAAATGTGGGAACACCTACTTACAGCTTGTAAGATCCATACTGAAGGAGAAGCTCTGTTTTGTAACTGAGTTCAAAAAACTGTGTTGAAAACCCAACATTTTTCTCAAGCCATTAATTTCTGTGCTCTCTCACAATTCTTTAAATTTATATTCACAAGTTGTTGAGATCAAAAGTACTCAAAACAGAGACTTTTCTTGCTTAAAATCTGCTGAGTACCCAACAAATCTGCACCAGGAGGTACAAATGTGGATCATGCACGTTAGAGTGGGAATGAATCCAAGGTCTAGAGGAAGACAGCTGAATGAGCATGAGTGGTCAATAAGCATATCACCTGGTTCAGTGCTTCTTGAATGAAACATGTATAAGACTTTGGTTTCTTATCATTTTTTGGACCTATCATCCTTTTGTTTACTTTTGCTTTTGTTATTTCACCGCAAATAAAGAGATCTTTGTTTCCCTGTAATCTCTGACACTACATGGTACTGTGACAGAAAGGATCATAACGGGATAAGCTAGAATGGCACATCACCAGCCATTGCTGGCACAGGCTAAAAAGAAGATTGAAACTTTTTTTTGTTTGTATTAAAAAAAATCCACAAAAACTTACATTATGGCTTTTAAAGACATTTTTATAGGTATTTTGTTGTTTGTTTTTTTTAAATTTTCCTCATTTATTTGAATATATGTTGTTTATTACAGAAAAGCAATTCCTTTTCTTGTACCTTTAAAGTATTTTTCCCCCCTGTGTATTATCTCCTTAAGTTTTGTAAAATAATTACAAATTTTAAGGTGCGTGGATTGTCTGGGTTTTTAAGTTGGAAAACAATTAAACCTTGATGTGTTTTTTGATGAATTCCCATGATAAGGTTGTTTACCGCCCAAACCCCTCTCTCCCTTGTTATAAACTTTTAAACAAGTATCTTTCTGTCTATTCTAGTGATCAGCCTCAGAGAGAAATTCAGCAACAGTCTCAAATTCTGTGCAGGAAAACAAAGGGACAAGAAGGGCTAAAGGATGATGTGCTGTGCCGGGGTCACCATTCTGTTCCTTCCTATGCTTCACTCTTCCTATGTGACCTTGGACCTTATCTCACTTCTTGTTACTTTGTAAAATAGAGGCAGAAATACTTGAAATTGCACAGAGGTATTGTGGGAGAGATAAACATCTAAGTCTGGGAGGTGCTCAAACACTACAGAGATAGAGACAAGATAAGTACTGTACATAGAAAAAACTCCCTTATATGACTGAAACGCCAAACAACAGGGCTTTAATCTTTAGACTTATGGTTTAAATGAAGCCTTGTCCCATCCCACTGTGTAGTTTTCATGAAAGTTTTTTCAATAGCCCTGTTGCAGTGACCATCTGGAATCATTTGGTTGTACAGTACTTCTCCCGGTACTAAATAGTTTCCTAAATTCTCAGAACAAGGCTCCAAGCCTTACCAAAATCTGGTCAACATAAGACCTGAAGGGTCAGGTCAGCTTAGCTGATGCCAAGCTCAGTCAGGAGCTGATTTGGTATCAAATTGCTATGGCTTAAGAAGTTACTGGGCATTCATTAGGCTCTGGGACTTCTGTTCATATATGCACTTTGGTAATGGAAAATGCACTTTACTAATACTAATGCAAAACCTACCTTAGCTGACTTTCGGTGCAGGCTGAGGGCTTGCATGCATTGATGAATCTTAAGCATTTCATATGGAAAGATCCCAATAATTTAACAGGTATAATTTTGTGTGTACAAAAGCTTTTTAATTCCACCCCAACACAGCTGCTATGCAAGAGTTAGTCAGCATTTCTCACTCTTTTCCTGCTGCTGGAAAATAAGCTTGTATCTTCATTCTCCTCTTCTCTGACTCACTCTCATCTCCAGAAGCTCAGAATGATAGGGAAGGATCAAGCTCTTTAGGCCATTAGGTCGCTGGTCCCTCATGTTAAGCTGGGATCAGGTTGAACTGGGACTATGCCTCTAGATTCCTCAAAGCCTTTTTGTCGGTTCCAGGATCTCTGTCTCAGGACAGAAACTCTGCTGCAGTGAACATCCTCTCAGCTGTGAAGACTATGGTGTCATGTGAAAGTAGAAAGAAGGGATAGTAGAAGGTGAATGTTTGCTGCAGTAGCATTCTTTGCTTCAGACACAGCCCAGTTTAACGAGGAATTCAGAGGGGTTTCATGAAGTCAAATGGCAATAAAGCCCAGTAATAAGTTCACATACAGATGGTGAAATGCATCTGTGGTATAATAAAATAACCAATGTAAATAATCATTATTTGAGCTAAAACAGCTGATCACAGTTGCAGTCTCCTGAACTGAAAAAAGAAAATAAAAACAAAGCAGTGTGACTTTAAAATGACAAAGACATCCACACATTGCTGTTCCGATGAAACACTTTAGAACAAATCTGATTGGAGGCTGGTCAGTTTGTGCCTGATGCCTAATCGAGAGCTTATATTTACCACAGTCCCTAGGGCACTGCTTTATCTTCAAAGCTTGAGCCAAGAAAATTCGCTTGTTCAAGTTGTCTGCAGGCTGTTTTTTTCTCTCATTCTTTTTTTTTTTTTCTCCCTCCCCTCTCTCTCCCTCTCCAGATCTCCAACCTGGCTCAGTTAACAAACCTACTAATCCCTAGTCAAGTGCATACATGCAAAACTTTGATGAAAGAAAGCTAATGTGGAAGAAAAGAAACAACTGCACAGTTCAACATCAGCACTACTATTTTCCTTCTTGTTTTATCTCTGTATTCAGAAAAATTTTATGCATGCATATATTTTCCAACAATGTGGCAAGATGTAACTTTGATACATCAACTTCACCGCAAACTCAGGCCAATACCTATCTCATATTGGTGGCCCTTACTTTGTTCAAGAGATGGCATCCAATGATAGGGCTGTTTCATGAGCAAATTTTCAAGATTCCAGTGGTATGCTATTAATATAAATTCTGCTATGAGTCAATAGGTTTTGGGCACTTAATTCCCATTTGTGTTTTTGAAAGATTTTTTTAACTGACTATCAGTCTTTCACTAATGTATTAGGGAAGGAAACAGATACCAGAAATACTGTTTTAAAAAGTACCTCTGCAACTACGGCTATAAATTAACCAATTAAATATGTAAGATCTATGGTTAGACACCTACAGACTCAATTGAATAAACAACAGTCAAATAGGGTCAATTAAATCTACACAACAGTAGTACTCACACCAGCATGTGAGACTGAAGATACCCATCAGTAAATCCTATTACTTGAGGGTGCTAGTGTTTTGAAAATTTCACTCCCTGAATGTTTATGGCTATTTATGCCTTCCCTTCCTCCCACCCACCCATCAATTATTTCATTCCTGTGGAATGTGACTTAGCATGGAATACTGAACCTCTTCATTTCAGGGCATGCACAGTGTTTACCTGTAGCTCGTGTGCTACTGTATCTTAATAGGATCTTGAAGGAGGGTTCAAGGTTATTTAGTTTCCATGTTTAATTCATTCTTGAAGAGCTTTAAATAGAGACTGACAGCATGCAAATATTTGATAATCATTACCATCAGCCAAGGGGAGAATCAATGATCACCTAATACTTCTGTTGGTTTTAGAAATGGATCCCGTGACTGAAAAGTCGAAGTCATTAATCAGCCCCTAGAATGATCCACATAAGACAAACTACATTCTCTCAGCACATAAAGCATGTTGTCTCCTGTTCATGCATGTTATCTTTCAATTTACATTTTATGCAGATTTGCCTAGCTCTATGATCTCCAATCAATTTTCTGGCTTGCAAGGATGTTTAAAACTCTTCCAACCCCTTTTTTATTTTCATCTGCAGTAGAAAATGCTGCTGGCTGAAGCTGCAGCTAGGACGTTCTGAGCAGGGGGGAAATCCTGTCTATGTGATTCAAAGAACATCCATTTGCTAGGAGAAATCCTGTTCAGGAATGGCTGTTAATGAGATCCACCTTACTGGCACTACCGTTTATATAATTTTATATTGTTCATATTACTTTTTGTACTGGTTATATTAATTAAGAGTATATGCAAACAACAAATAATGGAACTGTTATTTGTTCTGTTATACCATCAGTCTCAGTTGTGCCTACAATTTTTTCATTCTTGAACTGCATAATTTTAGACCCAAATCCCAGATTCTGTCCTAAAGTGCTAGTAACTGAATACAGCTCTGGATATCCAGACAGTTCAACAAAATATAGAGAAATATATTTCAAAACATACCTGTGGTAGACAGCATTATTGGTACCATTGAACAAAGAGACACAAGTGATCATAAATCGATATTTTTGCACATTTTCATTAATCTGGGGTCTGGAATTATGCCATCTTCTTATATCTGATCAATTACTTTCTCAGAGCTATTTCCTCTCTATCACTTCACCCAGCAGCCTACATTTCTGGTACTTAAGGTCTTGAGATTACTCTCAAGTGACAAATGATGATGTATGTACACACAGTTTAGTACTTTTCTCTTGGAGTTTAACTCACTGGGAAATGCTACGGCCCTCAGATATCAGACTCTTTGTTTTTTTGGTTTTGGTATTAGAGAAGAGAGGCATCCTGCTTTATTATGAGACTTTAACATTTGGTTTGGGAGTATTTTCTGACTTTCACAAGCCCACAGAGAAGACAAGTCTCTTGACATGCGCCTTGTTCTTTAATCACAAGAATATCTTTAATTAGAGGCAAATTATGACACAGAGTCAAACAGATCACTTGTGGAATAAGGTAGTTCTCAGTGAGAGTGACAGTGGCAAAATTTGGTCCTTGATAAATGAAACAGTGCTGAATACCTCCCCAGGAATTTGATGAGAATGCACAGTAACTCCCTTGTCTAAAAGTCTGAAGCTTTCCTGCCTTTCCTTATGAATGCAAAAGATTTCTAGATATGTTCTATTATTGTTATTTCCTAAAAAACCCATAGCAAATTATTAATTTTCTTTTTATTCTTATTTGAATCAAAAAAGTATTCATATTTCTGTTATTAATTGGTTGAGATTTGCAAAACTGCAGAATTACTAAAGGAGTGGAATTGAAAATCTTACCTTCCATTCATGCACTCACACGACACTCACCAATTCTGCAGTTCTTCCAAGAGTTCCTTTTCTTATCTATGGGTTTGAATTGTGTTGCCTTCTGTGTTATAACACCACGTCTTTCTAAAAGAGATGACTGCTGTTCACTTCTCCGCTTTAATGGATTTTGTGTTTATTTGTTTCCCAACACCCTCTTACCATATTTCTTTTTAGCATTGGAACAAACTTGTGGCCATAGGTCTGATTCTTTTGTCAGTATACTGGATTTACTAGATCACTGTGCATCTCAAACATTGTTAAGAGGTTATATAATTCCTACAAGGTGCAGTAGTATGTCAATTAATTTCTGTGGTTTTAATCACAGCATACTGGTTCAGAGTGAAAACTGGGTAAATATTTTTAAGAAAAGTAAATACGCCCATTTGTCATTGATAAAACTCAAAATTCAACATGCTTCAACTTTCTCAGATCTGTGGTTAATATTATGCATCGCTTCTGCTGAAGCACTCACTGCAGATAGCTCAGAAGCTCATAACTCTCCAGCTGCAAGCTGAACATTTATCCAGTGTATGGATTGTATGTCACCAATGAGCATTCTGGTCACCTGTAAAAGCTGGTGCTCTAACCTTAATAAGTGCATAAGCTCTGCATGGGTCTTCTGACTACGAGGTATTTCCTTACAAGCAGTAGAAGTTCTCAAGACCACACGAAAAAGTATATCAGAGTAGATACTGCAGCGATCCTTCACGCATTGGGAAGAAATGCTTCCTCTGGAGTGGAAAGAAGGCATAAGGGGCCAAAATTGTAATAAAGACATGAAGTTATAACAGGAATAAATTTAGCTCCATGAGTTTAGATGAGCAGCCTGGACAAAATGGTACGTGACAGCTCTTCAGAGACAGGTTTTCCTCTGAGTCTGTACTGCCACTTTAGCACTACATGTTTTTCTTAGCCCTAATCATATGCAGTGCAAGAAAGAAAAGAAACTCAGCTGCTTCTAAGTGCTGAAAAAGACAGTAGCTTTAGAGTTCCAGATGAATGGGTAAATGGGTAGATGGACAGAGAGTAGAACCCCACCAAATAAACTCCTCACAATATGAGCTTGCCAATTTTCTGGTTATTTTTCTCAATGGGTTAAAGAGAAGCATATGGTTTTAATACCTGGAAAAAGTCAGGCTCCATATCATGGTGTTCTGATTTTGACCAGATCTCTTGTACAGGACAGCTGAGTTTCTTCATCTTACGAAAGACAGTAAAGAAATGTTTCTCCCTTTTCCATTCTGTCAAGACTCCAAAATAAAGTGAATGACAGATCTTCTTAGTTAACCAATATATTGTGCTATTATCATTCTAAAAATATTTTATGAAGCATTAGGGAAATCATGTAGACTGAACAAAATAAAAACTATTTTCAAATATAGAAAGATTGTTGTTTAAACCAGTTATCAGAGAATGAACTAATTAGTTTACTCTATTAGAATTCTGGATTGACACTAAAATAAAATTTTAAAATCTTCTAAAATTGTGTCTCAAAAAAGTCTGTAATCACTCAACCAACAACAGAACCACAGTCATTAAACTTAAGAACTTTATTGTAATAATGAGTATGTCATCAGAGGTTTCCTTTGTACAAGCAACATTCCACAAGCACTTTTACGAGGCATTTCAATTTCAAGTAGCCACAGTTCTACCTTTGCATATTCTTCCAATGATCAAAAATCACTAGCATGGTAAAATTATTCAGATTTTTCTAATGTGCCTTTTGGGTTTTCGTCTGCAAGTGTTTGCATGTGCTGTTCACTGCAGAAGTTTAGATATTTGTCCTCTAAATATTGGGAACTAGTGCAAATAAAGGGGTAGAGAAACAACTACTTTGATTTACTCTTGCAATACATTTTTAGTCACAAAAATATTGCTATATTTTTAATATATGCAAATTGCATGAACATGGAGCACATGCTTGAATCCTTTGAAAAATTCCTTAATCTGCTAGACAACCTTGATCACATATTTGGACAAAGCAGCAAAATTACTGGATGAAGAGAAAGTAGCATATGTAATGTATTTGAATTTTACAGAAATATTTGATACAGCGTCTGACAAAACCTTACTTGAAAACTTAATTGAAGTTGTCTTGGAGAAGAATGGTGTTATGTGGATTTAAAACAAACATTAATGGATAAATAGGTAAACAATACTGCAATGAGAGGGTAATGACAAACCACATAATGATTGAGGAGAGGTGCCTACCAGGGCACCAGAGGGAACAGTCTTTGGTCCCCCATAACATCTTTATTAACAAACTCAAGTACAGAGTAAGCAACATAGTGACAAAGTTAGTGGATGATGCTAAATGTGCAGGGGATGTAAAGGAGATGAATCAAGACTTAGATGATTTAATTATAACAGCATGAATAAAGAGTAGTTAAATTTCCAGTCATTTCAATGTACAGCACAACAGATGGATACAAGAAATACAGCAGAGAAGTAATCTGAGGGATATAAAGTCTTCTGAGGAATGATTCAGAAGGAAGATCTAGAAGTAGTGGTTGACAATTAAAAATTAATATGAGCTCTACATATAAGATAGAAGCAAACAAGGACCATGTCAAATGTGGACCAAAGGCACAGAAAAATAATTTCATAGACTATCTTATAATGAAGTTAGTCTTTTCTTATACAAGTGTGGTCTTCCACACTGATGGAATTATTGGTTTTGGTCCTGGAAAATTGATGAGAGTATATCATCTAGAGCAACAAATAAATAAATGATCAGAAGGGAGCTAAGTAGGAAAATAATGGGAAAAACTAAAGCATGCTTGATATTTAAGAATATGCATATGGAAATCACAATCCCTCACAGAGGTGATAGCTGGAAACAAAATACATTTTAAGAAGAAAATAAAAGTGAAACCAATAGCTTAAGACAAAAACAAGGATGCAAGCTGAAGAAAGGACAATATTTTTTAAATGAATGTATGACTAGCAGAATAGTTGTCATAGAGGAATGATGGAGCAAACACGCATAGGTGGTTTTGACACTAAAAGTCTCCTTTGAGGTAGCACTTGTCCCCACACCTGATGCACCTGGCCTAAATGACCAGTAGGGTTGAAACCTCCACATATGGTAACCTAAATTGATTTAGAACGTATGCATGCAGGGGGCCTGTCTTCTCTAAGGATTTGCTCAGTCATAGAAAAACTGGGATGGAAAAAACAGAAAGGAAGGTCAGTAGCATCTGAAAATTGGCTATCCTATAGGGAGATCATGCAGCTCAAATGCCCTGAGTTGGGTTTGGAAATACAATTTATGTCTCCCTGTGCCAGCTTTGATGAATTTGGTGCAACATTACATTGCAAAGGGTGTCTGGGAAATTCTCTGACTATCATGTGAGGTGTCAACATGTATGTAGAGGTGTTATGTAAAGTCTAGTACAACTATGGTAATCAGACGTATCAAGTGACAAGCTGCTCAAAAAGCCTTGGAACCCGGGAGCTTTGCGCATGGGGATGCACCTGGATAAAGAAGCAGACAGTCTCTGCACAAGGTCAGAGGAGACAGGAATTGGGGTCCTCAAGCAGGTGCTGCCCCAACCTACTGGCTGGTCAGGGACCACGGGCCAGGGCTTCTTGCAGAATCAGCTGTGGTGCATTGCCCAAGGCAATGAGCTGTGGGCAGATCGACCAAACTGGTGTGGCAAGTGTTTTGAGAGGTATGGTGCACCAGAAAGCCAAAACGACTCTTCACATGTCGGAGAAGTTGGGAGACATAAAAAGCAAAGGTAGGATGCAGTGCCATTTTTCTGACAGCAGCTTTTCTGGGGAGGGAATTGTACATTTCTTTCTATGTTTCAGTAGAAAGGGTCACACGTCTGTGCCTGCTAGGCAGTGGGCACTCCTGCTGCATCTCTGGGATGTTGAAGCCAAAAGGAGATTGGTGTTATGATAAGTTTCAGCAAAAGTGATGGCAACAATAATTTCTTTAGTATGAGAAAAAAAAAGTTCAATTTTGTACAGCCACCATATGGCATTGGCCTTGTTAGTACAACTTGGTAGAGGTCACCTTAGAGACAAAATGGCATTTCTTTTCTGCCTCTGCCTGGAATCTCTTTTGAAGTCATATTTTTTTCCCTTGTTCTGATGAGTGGGGGTTCCAGACCACAGCATATGAACATATCTTGTACCATCCCAAAAGTGTCTACCAGAAAATCAACACTAAAAGCATCCAGAAATTGTGCAAGTACTTCATGAGCAACACATGATTTTGTACAGTTCTTCTTTCCTCCCCAAGGGTCCTAGAGCATTTTATTCCCTCATCTGACACTGAAATGCAGCCACCTCTGGGGTGGAAGCCAGCAGCCATTCAGCATCAGGGACAGTGCCATATTTAAGCAAGATAAATGCACAGAAGAAAGACCATCTGTTAGCATGCCAGTCAATTTGTAGATACAAGTAGATCCATAGCAAGTTGTGACAAATCCATGTGCCAGAGCCCCCTCCAATATTTCTAGCAGAGTACAGACAAGCATAAGGAAGTCATTTGTGCATGCCCTAATGGTGCTGTCAGCCTGCCTGGATGGACTCTGCTCTCTGTGATATCACAGTTCACCTCTGGGACAGGGGACAGAGCAGAGTTGATGTTATCAGTCAGTGGCTCCCCTATATAGGGGCATGAAGGTAGGCATGACAACTTTTTTGCTCAGCTCTAGTCAGTGGCTTTTGCCAAAGTCTTGAGCCAAAGCTCCTCCGGATGAGTGCCCAGAAACATTTGGCTCTAAAACCAAGCTGAGGGATCTCTAAGAGCCAAGTTGTAGAAGCCTCATGGAGTCTCTGTGGCCAAAACCATGGAAAAGGAAATTAGCTTTGAATAGAGCCCTTATAGATCAAACACCCAGAGCAGACTAAACATCTTTGACAATGAGTCTAATATTTCATGGCAAGGCAATTTTGCTCAGTAATTTGTTCAGATCTAAATGCTTTTAGTTCTCTAAGTTCATTTCTCACTAAATTATTTTCTCAGGACAGTTTGTTTGAACATAATAAGGAATCCAAGCCTCAGCTATAGCAGGAACTTTGCAATAGAAGTGCATGCGTTATAATACCTTATTTTCCATCATGGGGATTTAATCAAATTCACTAAAATGATGGCCTATAACAGAAATTTTTCAATAACGTATGTTAAAAGTGTTATTATGTAATGACTTAGAAGTAGGGAGTGAAAAGATGATAGTGTGTTTCAGCATACAATATGCTACGAAGGATTAGCTAAACTATTGGGAGCCCACACAGGTCTCCACTACCCTCAACACTTGTGAGTCATTGTGGTCTTGTTTGTTTCTCTGATAAATTCAGTAAACTGGGGTGCAGTATATCACGCAGCAGTGCCATATATCATTCCATTCTCTAATAGGAACATAAAACAGCCATTGATTGCAAACAGGCTCTTTTAAAGATTCACTACACTGTTTGGCATTTTCAAATGTTTTTATGTTGGCAAGCTATTATAATAACTCATATGGGATCAAAATGCATATAACTTATTCCAAAGTATTCCACATGCTAATTAAGTAAACAGAAATGCACTTGTCTCTACCTCCCCCATCAAAAGCAAGCATGCTTATTCTCCAGAACATTATTTCACTTCAACTTCTCCTCTTTATGTATCATTCCAAGCCTTCTTACCCCACCTCCAGCATTCATATTCCTGTTCACTGAGTCTCTTGTTACTGTCTCTGTCTTTTCATATATCTAAAATATTAAAGTAAAGCAAGGCAATGAGTCACTTTTTATCTCTCCAAGGAGGAGAGAGGAAGATGACACATTGTGCACTGATCTTACTAAGAAAAATACAGTAAATGTGGAGATTTTTTTGTTTTGTTTTTATTTAATCTTTATCAAAACTGCAGTGCACAAGCCGTCTTCATTTCTGAAAAAAACAAACAAGAGAGAGCAAAACAAAGACAGGTGGAAAAAGCATGAAGAATTATACCAATTATGACATTTTTGTTCAGTTCAGGGTGCTGGTACTTGACTGCAGCTTGAAAATAGTCATATAAAAAAAAAGTTTGATATGTATTAATTTCAAGCAAAATAAGCTTCCCCTCAATGTCCATATGTGTAAGTTCCATTAGTATTACTCATCCACATAAATCAAGTGAAGAACAGACCTCTTAGGGTCAATTGTATTTTCACTTTTGAAGCCAGAACTACAGTCTTCCATTATTATGTTTATGTCTTATGTCTTTTTTAGAGAACAGGCACCACTAACACCTTCACGCAGCATGGGTGGGGTGATCCCTGAGCTGACATTCTGCGATCCACATTCTGCAGAAGGCAGAGGGGGAATGTCTGTCCCTCTGAGTCTCCCTCCCTGCAGAGCTGGGGGGCCTTTTCAAAAGACTCTCACTCTGAACCAGTTACTTGCTTAAGCACAGGTGAGGCTTCAGATCTCCGATGTATCCAAGAAGGAAACTGCAATGAGATGGGAGGACAAGGAGTGGAGTCTGGCACAAATGAAGTACTGGGGCTGGGACCAGGAAATTGCTACCACTAAGGAGTTTTCAAAGGAGTTCACCTGGGTGAAAATGGTCTTTGAGGTACAAATGGTTCACACCCCAACTTGTGGCTATAATCAGTTGTGCCAGAGGAACAGCCAAAACCAGCTGCTTCACGATGTCTCATTAGATCTGCCATTTTACACACAGCAGCCAAAGACAAAACAGGCAGTTGCTTGGCAGGAGCCTGAGGCTGCTTGGCACCACAGCACAAGCATGCTCTTAGCTCCGGCTGTGGCCAACCCCAGGCACAGAGAGAAGGAGAAAGAGAGGAGGAGGAGGAGGAGGAGGAGGAGGAGGAGGAGGAGAAGGAGGCGGCGCCAACAGGCAGTGCCAAGCCTCATTATTGCAACAAGGTTTACAGGTTGTGGGTTAGCTTTCTAAGCAGGTAACAATGCCTGAAATGATAGAGAAGGACACACAGCATATCTAAATCTCTCAGGAATGCTGCGAGGTCTGGAGAGTCATAAGCAAAAGGAATTGTGTCATATCCATGCTACTCTCAAGTCTGGCAGTGGGCTCCCATTCCTGGGTGTTTCTGTGAAAACAGAGGCCTAGCAAGCCAGCATTTCAGGGCTTCACAGCATAGAGAAGGATTTTGAGTGCTATAATTGAAAGATTAGCTACAATCACCCCAATCTCCAGATTCAGACACCCACCATGACTGCGTTCCATAGTAGCTATGTATTCCCATTTACTGTTACTCTATCAAAATGCATTTATGCAAAATAACCATCATAAAGGAAGCAGGCAGTCTAAGAGGGAGGCCTTATTATTGTATGGATAGTCTTTCTCTTGTTGTGTATATGTTTCAAATGTGAGTTTGAAATGGATCTTCCATTTTGAGATGAAGGTTCCACCTTGCTGATACACCCTAACTTTAGTAACTATGTTGAAGAAGACAATACTACTCCCTTCAAAAAAATATCTCAGAACTCTCATTTCAGATCCCTGTGGTCCCTCACAGTGAAGTCACAAAACTGCAGATCCTGCGAAAAGAATTAATATATTTCATTTAATAAACTGAAGTTTGTGGGGTTTTTGTACTTTACTGCCTTGGCATCTTACCTGTTTTTCCAAGACGGTTGTTAACGGTCCTAAGATCACTCACAACTTCTGGACATTCTGGACAGTCTCCACCTGCACTAGAATGTAGAGTAAAAACACTTGTATTTGGAAGCCTCAAATTTATCTTCCCCTGAGACCTTTGCTTGGTTATTGGGCTCCATTGTGGCCAATGTCTCAGCATCTCTGACATGCAAGAGCAGACTGCTCTGTGCACTAGAGCTGTTGGAATCAGGATGGTGACGCTGCATGCCACACAATTCCATCAGGAGCGGTATGCCTTGTTCAATCCGTTTACCTACACAGGGAACACTAAAATTCTCAACTCTACCTGTTGCTTGCCCAGTCAGTTCACTTTTTCCAGTGAAGATTTTATAAGGGTGATATTCTAAATTTAACTGCGTGCTCAGCCATTCCTAGTCACCCTTGGGCACAAGAGATTTTGGATCACCACTGCCATCTAAGCCTCACCTTTAGGCCAATGGGCTGAAGCATTTCTGCAGGCCTCAGGAGCAGTCCTTTGACCAAACTGAACTGAGCAGACCCTGCAAGTAAACGCTTAACTCTCATCTGTGCTTTAGGAAAAATCTCTTGGAAAATCTGCCCGACAGCTGCCTGGGACAAATTGCAGAATGCCCACATTGTATCCTGAAATCTCTGAGAAGAAAATACAGACCTCCGAGCACTTTGCCAAATAAGCGGTGGCTGTGCTTGTGGAGGACATGTTTATACAAGAAATTATGAAAAGTGCACAATAATGTCTAAAAGAAATAAGCCCTCAAGGGTGCAGCTATTCTTAGAGGAGAAAAGCTAAAAAAGAATTATAGTTTGCAGTGTGTATCCTTAATTTTATGCTCTACCTTTGAATGTGTTGAGGTTTTGGAAGTTCCTTATTCTTACATGAAAATATATTCAAGACTTAGTCCTCTTAAGGTATTTATTTTTCTTTCCAATGCTGGGCAGAAAAAAAAAAAAAAAAAACAACAAAGTAAAAGAAATACATTCATATCTAAACCATAATCCTTGCAGTGAAGTCGAATTGGGGACTCTCCAAACAATGCCAAGTATGAAGAAGCAAAGATGGTTTCCACCCCTCTCCTCCCGCCCCGCAATGTTTTAAGGTCTTTTTCCCCCTCATAATATTAAACTAAGTCTTACAACTAATCTGATGGGACTTCAGGCTGAAGCAGCATACTCCAAGCACCTCAGCAGCAGTGACAGAAATCTGCATAACCCTTGCAGGTACAGAAAGTGACACCATCCCTTCAGAGAGCATGTAAGCCATACATCGTGAACCTGTACTCCAGAAGCACGTGCTCTGTATGGAGAGGGAGGATGGATAGGAAGTGAACGCACTTTCAGGGTAGTGTAACACAACCCTCTCTTCTGCTGTTCCCTTCTGCTGGCATCAGGGTGGATGTAATTCTTCTCATGCATTATTGATAGGCCCAAAAGCCTGCCAAGCTTGCCTGCTTTTTTTGTGACAGACAAAGGAGGGTACACGGATGGCACCTCTCACTGCTCAGGGCTCTGCTTTCATGAAGAACATTTTCTGCCTGTTCTCCAAGGGCACCCTCTGTCAGAGACTGCCACACAATAAAAAAAATATGGCTTTGAAGTCCAGTGAATAGAAACAAAATGAATTAGCGTTCAGGTGTTCGTGCAACCTGATTACAAAGGCCCAATTCAGTGGCGTCCTTCACACCTTTTCACATGTCCCTGCATAATCTCTACACATCTTTTAGACTCTCTGCCTTTCTAGTCCCCCTCCTCCCTGTTCCCCCCCATCCCTTTATTTCCTAATGCTTGCAGGTCCTCCAGGAAGACACAAGCACTTACAGTTGTTGAGTGATTAAATATTTATAATCAGGGCAATGAGTGAGGTGTTGAATAATAAATGCTAAGGTTGAGGCGGCCTTAGATAATTTCTGCAGATTTCTTCATCCACAGCCTCTTTGATTCTAAGGCAAAATCCTTTTAATTAACAATAACTTTTTTTCTGTCTTTTTTCTTTCTTTTCTTTTCTTTTCTTTTCTTTTCTTTTCTTTTCTTTTCTTTTCTTTTCTTTTCTTTTCTTTTCTTTTCTTTTCTTTTCTTTTCTTTTCTTTTCTTCTCTTCTCTTCTCTTCTCTTCTCTTCTCTTCTCTTCTCTTCTCTTCTCTTCTCTTCTCTTCTTTTCTTTCTTCCTTTTTTTTCCTTTAGCAGCTGTGACAGGCAATAGTCCTTTATCACTGTTTTTTTCATGAACCTTAACCCTGAGAAAGTGCTAGAGCTGTTATTATAGCCTTAGATAGACATGCATAAAATTTACATTGGTTGTTGCTTGCTCACGTGTGGCTTTTATATCATGATGTGACTCTTGTGTATGTCCTGTCCAGGGCTAAGAGTTGGACTCAATACTTGTGGGTCCCGTCCAATTGAGCATGTTCTGTGATTCTGTGATATATAAAACATGTACATAAATATATCTATTTATGTACATTCACTCAAACTCCTCTACATCAACTAGTATCTACTTAAGAAATGAAAGTCTGTAATAAATGGTCAGTCAGCTGTTAGTGACACTTACAACATGTTGTGATGGGGAAGACAAGTGACTTATATAAAGCTTCTTTAAAGAGCTATCATTGTAGCTAACACCACACTTTACAGAACAGACAGAATAGCTAGATTATCCAGAGGTTTCTCTTGATTTGAACTAGGAATGAATTTAATGTTTAATATATTTCTTTCCTCTCCTTAATTTCCCTAACAAACAGCATTGGAGCTTGGGATTTTTTGCATTTTATTTCCTTGGAAAATACACTTTAGAAAACAAAAGAGTGCTGGTTTCTAGAGTAAAGTAGTAATTTCAGTTTGAGGGAAGGAAAGTCCTTCTTCTTTAAGAAATATTGCAGACACTTCTAGTATGGAGAAAAAGCCTGTAAAAGTGACGTCTCATGAGATTAGAAGTCCTGCAGCAAGTAAGAACCTTATTCCTTCCCTTCTTTCCTTCCAATTACATTCAGTCTCATGACTATGCAGGAGACTGATTTGTCATTTCTGAATGCTAGATTTGGTGGAGAACTGCTGGTATAGCACAGACAAAGCAAAATACAAAGCAATGACTCCTGTGATCCAGGGTTCACAGAGGCTAATGTGAAATGACCAAAAGTAGGAAAAATGCATTCAGCAATAGGATTTGGAAAAATAGCAAAAAGGTATCTGACAGTTAGGAGCTTTGAAGCATTTCAGTGTCAAAGATGACTTAACCTGGAGCATAAAACTAACAAAGAAACATTAGGAACCCCACGGCCTGTCTCCAATCATGTCACTCTGATGTCTATATCACTTAACTCCTCTCAAAATGAATGTTACTGTATTTCTATATGTGATGACACTGTTTTGAAATTTGGTAAAAAAATGTTCTATAGTATTCTAAGATCTTAAAATTAAAAAGGAACTTGAAAACATTCAAAAAGCAAGGCAATGTAAAGCTTTCTGTCTGATACTCCTTTCACATTCGTCCCCCGCTCCAAGGTGCACCCTTTTCCACAGATCACAGCTCCTTCAGGAAACACCCTCCTACTCCACCACAGTCCTCCCCACAGGCTGCACTGTGGCTATCTGCTCCACCATGTAGTACTTCATTTTGTTCTCTTCCTCCTCTTCCTCCTGACCTTGGTGTTCCCTCTGCTTATTCTCACTCTTTTTGTTCCCTGCTCTTCCTCCCTCTGTGCAACACTTGCTGCCATTTCTTAAACACGTTTCCCAGAGCACCACTCTGGTTGATGGGTGCAAGTGTGTCGTGTGATGGGGCTGTTGGAACCAGCTCTTTGGCAGAGGGCAGCCCCAGCCTCTTCTCCCCTGCTGCTGGCACAGACACCCAAAATAAGATTAAAGTTTTAGCAAAAAACTATTTTTTCTGAATGTGTACTCTAACATGCTGTAAGTGGATGCTGATGAGGAATATGTCTACTGATGCATTCTGTTGTTTGACTTTTCAGCTATAAATATATTTCAAGAGAAATTAAGCTGTCCACTTAAGCTCAGTCATTGAAATACAAAAGGGAATACGGTTTGAGTTTAAATCAAAACATTTTCACACTGGTGATTCACTCTGTAATGCAAACAATACAGCTGCTCTGGTCATATTATCTCATATTGTCATATTATCTATCATTATATCAACTAATTTGAAATAGTATGACATCCAAAAGAAAGCAGAAGTTGGTATTGATATTTCAAGGAGGAAAATGGGGACATCCTGGCAGACTAAGAAGGTCACCAGGGATGAAAATATTTGCTCTATTTACATGTGCAGCTTCTAACACAGGTACAGTGCAACAACAGAAGCAGTAAACAGCCTTCTGGAGGACTTTTTCCGTGTGCTTGTTTTCGAACACTGTTCATGTTGTAATCCTATCCTCCTACCCAGCTTCATGCTGCATGGCTAATTCATCTTCCTGTTGCACCTCACCAGGCTTCAAGAACTCAGTCTTTAATAAATTCATGTGCACATACTTATGGGCATGGACCATTTATATCCAGAAGGATGAGAGGAAAATATGGATCCTGTATGAAGAAACTTCCAGAAACCTATTTGGACTGTAAACTCTCCGGAGCAGCATGAATCTTGGTGGTGTTCTCTATGGCTTCTCTCCTCATCATTTGTTGACAATAGATGCCACAAAATTAATTTTTTCAAACTAATTTGATTTCTCACACCTTTTTGGTATTTACAGAGGGAGAAAAAATCATCCTTAAGCCAATTCTCTTAAGTGAACTCAAGCCTTTAACCTTTGTTTTCTTGGAGTATTCTATTCACTTCTTATAGCATTTTCTGTTTCCAGAACTGGGTGCTTTACTAGAGATACCGCGTCAACTTTTAGTTGTAAAATGCTGCAAACTCACCAGTGTCAGGAGAGTTGCTTGTGATTTTCACTGATCAATAGAGATGACAAGTGAGTATGAAGAAAAAGTCTCATTTACACTTCAGTCCATTACAGCACCTGTTCTTATCTTGGTATGTATAAGGCATTACAGGGTTAAGGCTGTGTTACCATGGTAGAAAGAAAGGAGGCCTCAAGGTGCACAAGATTTATTCCTCCTTCAAAACATAGACTTTTGCCTCAAGTGACCTATTACTCTCACAACTGAGCCCAGTTTTGAAACAGATAAAATGCTTACAAGTCATTTTTTCTCCTGAAGAGGACCATTTGGACTGTATATGTTGGATAGCATCCTGTGCACAGAGTGAGTAATGGGAAAGATTTCATAGAAGTGTTTGGGCTTGTAAGGAGACAGCACAGAACAGACAGACCTTGTAACTAGACAAGATCTTAGCCCTCTGCCTCATGCAGCCACTGAATTAATAGAAAATTAGAACTATTTCTTCCCTCTCCCCTACACTTATAACTTTCTGGAGTAGAAGCTGCCACTTTACGTGCATCTCCTACCAGCAAGTGTCAGATCTCAGTTAGGGCTTCTTGATGATATCATAATACAAAAATATAATGATGAAGATGATAATAATAATGGTAATGGTAAGAGACAAGAAAAAGTCATTCAGAACTATGTTGTGAACAACTCAAAGTCAAGAGCAATCTCCAGATTTTAAAATCAGTCTCACTTTATGGAGAGAAAGTGATTCCATGTGAACAACTAAGTTACGTCAGGGTTTGAACACAAAATCTGCATGAATATTTGACTCCTAATAGTGTTTATTCATGTGATACTTCATGCTCCTCAGTTTCCCTTTGTCAGGCTCATCCTTATACAAGCTTTCAGGCACCCTGAGATGATGCATTACAGAATTAGCAGAAGTGTGCATGCCACAACTAGAGCAATGGATGGGAAAAGGTTGCCTAGCATTGCCTCCTAATTTCGTTTCCTCTCCCCACCAAGGGGTAATTGCCAAACCACCAACAGCTAAATAGATCCATCAACAGATGCCAAGGCTGCTGCTAGGTTTCAGTCATGTCTTTCCCAGTAGGGGCCACTACAGAGCATCAAATAGCAAGGAAGACTGGGAAGAGAAAATGAGTACAGTATAACAGAAGGAACCAGGTAAATATGAAAAATGCTTCACTGGCAGATTAATCCTTCCTGTAGTCCATCGTTAAAGTAATAAAAGGTTTATGATTCATTTCTTACATTATAATGGAGGAGGCAATTAGTAATTACTGGATTTATAGTATTTGTTGTGTTAACTCAGCCAATAAAATACACAGCAAAACTGTTTTTCTGAAGCACATTCATTGCAAAGTAATGTTCTTGAAGCATTAAAAATGCAATCTAGTGCACTGCACTTCATGTATTATTACAGAAAGAAGGATGGTTCTCCAACATACACTGAGGTATTAAGAACTAAAATATTTTCATTTTTTTCCTATGCATTTTTTTCCCCAAAGGGAGTTTAAACAATCTGAGTAATCTCCAGTAATAAGATTTAGCACAAAACCTTACATGTGCTTAATGTCTATTGTCAAAAAACTAAGCACCCTTTCTCAAACTTCCACATTTTTCCCCCTAATGTACAATCAAGTTTGTGTCTTTTCTTCACGTGGGGAAATGGTCAGAATCACACAATCTTCACTGGCTACTGGAATTTCCTTTGTATCTGCCCTAATATTACTTTCTATTTCCACTAAAGTATTTTCTTAAAGTAGTATTTGCTTCAGAAGTATTTTTGTCCTGCTGTGAATCAGAATTCTGTTATTATACTTTGGTCAGTTGTACATAAAGGTTTATGTTCTGGAACTGCTACAAAGTAAATTTTTATATTAAACCAGCTTTTAATATATAGCAAAAATGTAACCTGAATTAACAAAAAATGAAAGTATTATTTCTGTTATATTCTTGTGTCTTACCTATATGTGCCTTGGAGTTCAAGATCTTGGAAAGTGATTGCTTTATAATGTTCCATGTTTAGTTATTGGGCTTCTGTCCATGAGCTAAATTAAACATGTAGAATAATAGAAAACACATGAATTTCCATCCAAAAAAACACAATCATCTTTCACTTTAGCCAAAGGAAAGTATACAATAAACACCACTCATCTAGAGGAACCCTACAGCCAGGGAGGGGAAAGGGAATGGAAAGAGGTGAAGTCTGAGGAAACCCCTCCAACTAAGCAAGGCGTTTTTCTAAATAATGTCTGTAAGGGTAACCTCCATGAAATTCAGGATTGCCAATTCCCCTGCTAACTCATTTTCCTATACATTCCCTAAATGTTTTCATTTGCAAAAATAGGATTGACTTTCCCTCCACTGAAAAAAGCCTAGCCACATAGTCCTTCATCATCAAGGCAGGAACAGCCTTGTAATGCAATTTCCTTCTGAAAGTTCTTAAAACTGAATTCAGAGTTAAGCTGTCATGCCTAGCACTCCTCAGGGGTTCCTGGAAAACCGTTTTCCCTATTGAGTATGTAACTCTGTGAAACCAAAAAGGGAAGCAGTCAATCTTGTCAGCTGTTTCTAGTCAAAAAGGTTTTTGACAGAGCAGAATTATTCTTAGAAATAAGTTTCTGCTATGGAATTAAGTTCACTACAGTAAAAGCTGTTGGAAAATTAAAAATTGTCAAAATTATTGAAATAAAATTTCTTTATTCATCTGAACATTTTTTTAATTCTGTTGTCTCCAGAATTTTCATCAGTAGTACTGATTTTCAGATTCTATGTGAATAAAAGCAAACTGTAATCTGAACTTCTTGGGGAAGACAATAAAAGCTTACATCCTCCAACACTGGTGACAGATCTACTGCAAATGCATTATTTCCTACATTGGAGAAAATCTTATATAAGCAGAATGTAAAAAACCCCAAACAGTAATAAGTTATCTAGCATACTCTTTATCACTGCTTCCTTAATATGGTTTCAAACATGAAGAAGAGTCTGTGTGCCTTAAAGCTTGTTGTTTTTTAACCAACCATATCAGTTGATCTAATAAAAGATAATGACTCTGCAAACCTTCTCTTAAAAACATTTCACACAGTCTAGCTAGAGACAGAGAGGGGAAAATTAAGTTCACAAGCCTTGCTTGTGAAGTCCCATCGAAGGGACGATGAATTTGTCTGGATGCAATATGTAATAAACAACCCTGTGAAAAAAAAAGGCAGAAGCTTGCACAGCATCTGCTTTGCAAACTTAAATAACTTGGCCATTTAAGTTGTTTTGTTTGGTCTATTACATATGGCAAAATGATCCAATTGATGCACTCAGTACCATCAGTATTTCATTTTTAAAAACTAATCTGTTCTCTTCCCTTCCCCTCCCCATGTTGATGGAGGATCGGTTTAATATCTGGATTGCTGGCAGTGCACTTGAGTGCTGGTGAGTCAGATAGATGGGAATGCTGTCTCTGAGTCAGTGTGGAGCCAGCCTCCCAGCATGGTGCTTGGGGACACTCTGGTGCTTGAGCTGCAATCATTTAGATCAGAGAAAACCAAAGCCCTGAACAGTTGCGGTCACTTGAAATCAGATGGAAAAAACAGAGATATTACGCCAGTATCTTCAGCAAACTCAAAAGAAGACAATAATTGCATGAGGCCAGATCTGCTCACACTCTGCCAAGAACCTTGATGAGATAAAGATAGTCTTTGTTTTCTACCATTAAATAGTCAAGCTCGTTATTTTTATTATTAAAAGAAACTGTAAAAGTTGCTATATTACACACAAGAAGTGGTTGCATTTCAGTGCTGCACAAAGTGATTCTGTTACGTATAAGCTGTAGGTTTGCACGTGACAAGGAATAAATCAGTCCTAGCTGTGCTTTTGCATAGACTTCAATGGAGTTTAGAGCTGTCCTAGACTTTTTAAATTATCTATAATTCATCTGGAAGAAAATAAAAGGAATTTAATCACAAATTAACTCTTTTAGAAAAAAACACTGTGCTACCCGTTCTTCTCTTGGCCTGTAAGCTCTTTGCAAGCAGGGCCCAGATTCTTATTCTGTGTTCACCCAGTGCATAGCACAGTCAGCTCCTCTGGGTTTTTGAATGATGTATCTCAACAAAGCTATCACAACAGCGATAACCCCAATGACAATGATGTCCATGATAATAAATTCAACACTTTCCAGTGAATAACACATATAATTATTACACTCCATTTCTGGTTATTATTCAAGTATTTTTAGTTTCCCTTAGCAAAAGTTCATGTCACTGACAATGCATCCAATTAAATACACAAAAATGAACATCTGCAAAATTTCAAGTACCAAGAAAGCTCTGATAGTTTCTTGCTTCAAGAAAGAAAGGAGACAGACTGACAGGGAAGTTTTTCTCCTTTTTTCATTCTGAAACACTACAACTCTTGTAACCACCATCCCCCTCATTCACATAGTTGCATAGTTAGTTGGCAATTTACTAGGGAATCATCATGTTCACAGAAAACCATCTGAGAAACAAACTCAATTCAGTGAAAGGGAGAATAGCACTAACATTTCAAAGTGATCTGAGTTGCACAGGTCAGGGAAAAAAGATTATGGTATTCAAAGTAAAACAAATAAACTTTTACTTTCACACTGTTTCAAAATGGAAAAGCATGTTTCCTGATATGTGAAGTTCAAATGAAACTATCCATAAAGTATATGTTGAGATTCTGACCTGAGAACTCACATGGCAGGATAGAACCCCATGCAAAATTAAAAGGAATGAGTTCTCCACCCACCAACTTCAGCAGCGCTTCTAGGCACCATAATTAGTTGAGCCTTGATATTTCATCAGCCGTTGATTACAAAGTGGAGCTGAGTGGAACATTTCACACAGAAAGTGAGACAATGTTGCAACAAAGTCAGGAAAAAAATATCACTTTTCACACAGCATTGTTTTGTGAATTTTGACATTCGATTTCACTTAGCTGTATGAAGAATAGAGTGAGAGAAGGTGAGCATGCCAGAGTGAGAGGGAGAGACAAGGCTCAGACAGCACACCATTCTCGAAGTGGTTCGCATGTTTAATAGCGGAAGACATGGGAGCAGATTCTCCATTTGACCAAAATTTTGTTGTATGCAAAGGAGAGACCTTTTGGGGAAACAACCAACACTCCCAGATGTTTTGACCAGACTCAAGACACTGACTCCCAGCCCAGAGCAGTAGGAAGACTGATCCACATCTCTCAGGCTGGTCAAGGCCCCCCAGTGAAATGTTGAACAGCTGAGCATAGGTGTTACAGACACTGAAGTATAGCCCTTGACATCCAGTGACTTGTTTTGGAGAGAAAGCCTTGCCCGAGGGCAGCTGCACCAGGATATGGTGCCAAGATGTCTCTGCTATGGGCAATTGTGTGGCAGATCAGAAGCCAGTGGAGAGCTGGTTTATAAAGGGAGTTGAGAAATACAAATGTTCATTTTTATGACTGCCAACATTCACCTCAGCACTGCCCAAGTCCCTCAGCATCTCATGTCTTTCCAGGAGCAAACCTTCTTCTGGTTGAAGAGTTTTGACACTGATTAGTGTAAGCTTTAAGGAGTTTTGGAGGGTGTTGTGTGAAGGGAGTTTTTGTCCAGACACTCAATTTAGGAAATTTCTCCATTCCTCAATAGCATAATCCTTTGTGGGGGGGAGTGTGAGTGTGTATGTGTGTGGATGTGTGTGTGAGTGTGTGTGTAATTTCCAAGAATCACAGACTATTCTGAGTTGGAAGGGACCACAAGGATCATCAAGTCCAATTCTTAAGTGAATGGCCCATACGGGGATCAAGCCCACAACCTTGGCATTATTAGCACCAGGCTCTAACCAACTTTGTTTATATTTGCTTAAGTATCAGGGAAAAAACAAACATCCATGTTTTAGCTATTTTTGATTGTGTAAATTCTGTATGTACAAATGCAGTGAAATGCATTACCCTCACATAGCAAACTTTTTATTCAACAACATGATGTAAATAGCTATTTTTGTTCTTTTTGCTAGGACTAGGAGCGCTTTGGATGAAAGAGGGTAGGGGGGAGGAAATACTGGCATGTGTGAAATGTAGGAGAGGAAATGTAAGAAGAGAGAAATCAGAACATGACACATAATAGGGCTACAGAAAGAGCAGCTGATAAAAAAAAAAGATAAGCATTGAAGAGGAAATTAAAAGACAAGAAGTTATCCACTTGGAATTGGTCAAGAAACAAGAGCATGTATGCCTGTAGTAACATCTCCATCTCCCATTGGCAGTTCCTTCAAGATCCAGGGTGTTCCCTGAGTCCTGGCTGACATCCAGCTTGGGTAATTATATTCTACTTACATAAAATTCCCGTTGCAGTTTCAATTGGACACCACTTTGCATCCCAAACTGTTCTGCAGTGTGGTTATGCCTGCTTCACAGCAGAGATGGCTGCATTTCAGCAGGGAGCAAAGTTATCTTTTTATATACTTCATATACTACGTTATAAAGCACCTGGGACCCTTCTGCATCAAACGTGCTGTACACATTCTGTTATCAGTAGTATTCAAGTTATTAGGAGAAATAGTATACAGTCATCATTTATCTACTGAGACAATAAATTCTCTGTTAAGTAGGGTCTAAGCTAAATCACAGTGCCATAGTAGTGCTCAGATGGAATTGAATGGCACAGTTATAAAAGTAATTGAAGGAGCCAGTATGGCTACAGCTGGGGAAAGTAAATCAAAGGCCTAGATCCTCAGCTTAAGCAAAATAGATTCATAGAAGCTCAGCTATTTACACCAGTGGCGAATTTACCTCAAAAAACCAGGCTGGCAAAGAGAGACTGACCATCCTTCCCAAAGTTTTAGCACTTTCCGACTTGGCAGAAGCAAGCAGGCAAGTGCTGATGAACTGTGTTTAAGCAATAGTTGCAGACTTACGGGAGGTTCTGAGGCCAAAAAATTAGAGAAAGGGGAAAAATGTGCATGCACACACACACACACACACACACAAGGGAAGAGCCAATGGAAGAGAAAACAGAGACTCAGAATGTATCTAGGTCATTGTAAAAATGACCCACAACACTCAGCTGACACAGGTGAAGGAGACAGAAGAGGGGAATTGTGCTGTTGCCCAGTAGCTTGAAAAGAAATCTGACTGCTTATTAGTTTGGGTTTTTTGTGTGTTTGTTTTGGGGTTTTTTATGTTTAGATCAAAAGGGTAGTAAGTAATTCAATCCATGTGTTTACACAGAGAACAGTATTAGCATGGGGATGCGTGGAAGCCACATGGGAATATCTGTTAAATGAGACTACACTCAAAACAGCCATTCAGCAGTCTTGCAAAACCCATGGTATGGAGGAGAGTTGACCACTGCATAATTCAAGTAAGTGAAAGACAAAGCCATGGAGTGACTGAGTGCACCAGCTTGTGAGGCACAGACAGGTTTGCTGTGCAACTGGTCTAACCTGTTACTTTTACGATCACTTCCACATCCAGAGTTAGGAGATGGAGCATGATAGGTTCCACAATGAAGAGTGTGACAGAAAAAGGTAATCAATTAGTGTGAAAGGTAATCAATGTAGAAAAAGCAGATCATTCAGCTTCCAGAATTTCAGAGAAGGGTATTTAAAATATAAAAAAATAGTTTAAATTAATTTGTGGTAAATTGTTTTTTCTTTATCATGCTTTTGGGCTACTGAACAGGCACTGGCACTCCATTCACTATGTCTTATTGTAAAATGTAACATGAAAAGGACTGTATAGAGAGAGACAGACATCTTTCAGAGCATGATTTTTCTGCTGAAGAAAGCTCATTTGAACCTGCAAAGTAGACATATGAGAGGAGCCAAAAATCTTTCATCCTTAGTGAAGTTAGAGATAAGGAATTGTTGAGGCACAGCATCACCAGCCACTCAAGGCAGGTGATTGTCCTGCTCTGCTCTGCATTGGAGCATCCTCACCTTGAATATTGTTTCCCCAGGCTCCCAGGGCAGTGGCCACAACCCCAAGCCTGACAGAGTTCAAGAAGCCTTTGGACAACACTCTCAGGCTCATGAGTGTAAGTCTTGGGGTGTCCTGTGTCGGGCCAGGAGTTGGACTTTGATGATCCTGATGGGTCCCTTCCAACTCAGCATATTCTGTGATTCTGTGAGGCTCTGTGGAATACATTATTATAGACACTGTTTCAAAAACCTTGTCAAGGTGCAGGTAAAAATTCTATTTTGTGCCAGTATTTGGCATCTTCTAAAGGAGAACGAAAGTCGGTTGAGAAGGTGATGAGTTTAGCTCCATTTTTAATTGACCAGCCAGTCCTGCTGCAAACTTCAGAAGATAGCAAGATTATTAAAAAGTCAGCTGAAACAGATTCAAACAACTAAAATCAAAGTGCAGAGAACATACTGAATACAGTCAAAGAGTGATAGATTTAAATGAGAAATACTGTTAGACAGCATAATTTCTTTCAAAATACGAGAAACTTTAAAATACAACAGCAGCTACTTCATACTTGGAAAAAAGAAGACTTTTTCAGAAACAACTAAAGATAATTGGGAATAAAGCTTAAGAAAATGGGTCAAGGAATATTTTTATTATTATTTTGTACATACTGTGAAGTATTTTGTTGAATTACAAGACCGCACATCTGAAAATCTTACTGAAGCATCAGAGACAAGGCTTAATTCTTTATTGTGGGCCTGCTAATGCTCTTCAGAATTAAGCTAAATTACTGCATATTTCAAGCCTCATATTTTTGACAAATGTCTAAGACTTCTTGATCTTTACCATGTATTTCACACTGGTTCACAAGTGAACTTTTCAAAAAATTAGCTTTTGATTTTGTGCCTTGCATTTTGTCAACGGGGTTCTTGGGAGCTTTGGGTTAGCAGCTTTAAGCCTCTGCTTCACAGAGGCTAATTAAATTAAATCAACTGAGTGAAAAGGCAGCCTCTCAGGTCTGCAGTAGAACAGGAGCCAATCCCAGAGGGACGAGGAAGGATAAGGCAGCAGCATGCAAGCTTGTCCCCTTCCCCCTTCCTCTTTGTGGAAGCTGTCCTAGGCACTGTCCAGGAGGCTGTCAGCTGAAACTGGCGGCTGCCATCAGCTAACACTGGGCACATGAAAATGAGCCAAAAAGACAACAGAAGGAGAATGGAAGTGCCAATGTCCTCAAAATTCTGGCGCTGAATGGAAATAAAATCTCCTTTATCTACCTCACTAATTTGTTTGATTAAGGGCATGTGACTTATCCCCATACATTGGGGACTGGTGAGAAAGCTGCTGGGAGATGGCTTTTGAAATCATGTGTGCCATTGATTGCAGCTCCCGGTCTGTGGGCAGCAACTACTGTATTATCCCCTGATTAGGAGAATGGCCTCACTATAGGAAAGTCAGTGAAAGTGGGAAAGCTTAGGGTAATTTCTACTCGTATGTGCCACAAGGTCGCAATCAGCAGACATAATTAGGGGTCATAGTAGTTATCATGTCAGGTACAGGTGGAAGTTTAGAAAACTCGCCTTCACTGGACTATTTTTTCATACAGCAATATGAGCCCACAGGTTAAAGGTTTAAGTGTCCAAGTCAGCATTCACGATCGGAACTCGAAATTATTTTGCCATGTTGCATAAACATGGCAGTAACCTTTCCTCTCTGAATGTGATGTAGTCTTGTGCTAAGTGGCTGAAAGCCTGGATGCATTGAGCTCAAAGAAGGAGGTAGGTCTGCAGGCAGAAGTAATGTGTGTTAATAAACTGGTTGTTGACATAAAGAGAGGAGGGTGTTTCAAAAAACTTAAATGCTTTCAAGCACACAAACTCTTCTTCAGGACTAAATTTCATGTTCTTACACTCTTTAAACTCAATGGGAGCTTTAGCATGAGCTCATTCATCTCTCACATTTAAATTGCAAATAGAGAGGATATAAGATTCATCCTAAAGGAAATGAAATTACCTACCATTAAAGAAATGATGGGGTTGTTCTAAATAAAGCCTCAAGTGCTGGAGAATCTTGACCCAAAGTGGGTGTAGAGTTCAGAGAAGGCAAGTCAGAACACTTTTTAGCATTGGTTTACCCACCTGTTAAACAGGTCTAACCGTCAACCTCAGGAAAACAGAGAGGAGTAATTAACATATATGATGTTCTCTGTGATTCAAGAGAAGAGAAAGAATACAGTGCAAAATACTATTCTTATTTTTGTCGTTTTGGTGATCCATCATCCCACAGCTCTGTGGGGACAGGAACTACTGTCTGATTCAGCAGGCAAACACATGCAAAAGCCACTGAGATTTGCCTTTGTTGTGGGCTGTCAAATGTGTTTTTATTTTTATTTAATTATTGGCCTTTATTGGGAGTGCTTTCATGGGACATCATATGATGAGGTGGTACCAAGGGAAGTGCTGCAAAGTAGGTCAGGTACCACAAATGTAACCAGACAAGTCACTCAGGGGAAGTTCAGCTGTTTCAAATAAGTCAGAGACTACAGCCTGGAAGACAGTGATTAAAGCTTAGAAGCCTTTACTGAAGCCACAGCACGATAGGCCTGAATCACTCCAGCAGTCAGATAAAGTTGTGCTATTATCAGTTTTCAGCCATCATGCTAAAATTCTGATCCTGCCAACCTTACTCACATCAGGGACTATCCCTTGCCTGGCAAGGAGACCCATTTTCTGTGTTCACACATCATAATTGATGTCTGAGCCTAGAATAAATAAAGGCATATGAAAGACACTCAGTGCTGTCTACGTTGGATAAACTTTGCTTAGGCATTTGAATTTTTATCCAAATTGAGCTCATTCATTGAATCTTTTCTGGTTCTTACACAGGCAGGACTTAAAATATTGTCAACCACCTTACGTAATTAAATGACTGTTTGTAATTAAATAGCCTCAACATTTGTTGAATTTGAGCTATCTTCCCTCACTCACAAAGGTGAAATGAATCTGGAAGAGATACTTTGATATATGTTTTGTTTAAGTAAAATAGAATTTTAAGAGCTGCCTCATACACACCTGTTCACATCTGCCTAATTTGACAGTCAGTTATAACAACAAATTCCCCGTCCAGCCTTTTCAATCTATGTGATCATTGTTCGCCTTTAGCAGCACAATTTCTTAAAAGGGGAAGTGTTTGGTGTTACACTGGTCTGAAAAGGCCTAAATTTCATCAATTTCCTTACCTTACTGCTGATCTTTGCTAGCTTCAGGTTTTGCCTATGCTTAGTACTAATGTTCTTATAATGTGTTTTCTTTACCCTAGATTGGAAAAACAGAAAAGAAGTTCAGTTTGGGGGTTTTTTTGGTTGGTTGGTTGGGTTTTAATTTTCCCTTAATATACATTTTGATTTAGATATCAAACTGGTCCTAATGCTGATTTTTGACAAAATTAATTGTACCAGCAGTGCCCTGTCCTGCAGAGCTTTCCCCTTGACATCCTGGGCTGTTACATGTTCCTGGGCAGGCAAGCCTTACAAGGATTCTGTTACACAGCTCTTGTTTAGTGTTTAGATCTTTAATATTTAGATCTTTAAAGTGTTTTGTGTCTACTTCTAGCAGGCTGTGTTCCAGTTCCCCAACAATGTAGCTGAATCAGTAACTTGGAGCCAATTCCATGATAGTGGGTCCAGCAGTCTGCTCTGGGTATGTATCTTGCGAGTCCTGCAGCCTGCATGCCTCTTTGCCAAACAATGATATAATCAATAAGCTGCCAGCTCTTGGATCAAGGATGTATCCAAGATATTTTAGGCTTATCCAATTACTGAATAATTGTGTTTGCAATAACTAGCTCGTGTTCAGCACATTTGGTTATTAGAAGAAAGTTGATTGCTGCTGACTCTTTCAGTGCCAGTACAGCCAGAAAAGCTCTACTTTATTATGTCTCCACTAAGCTTAGAAAAGTTACCTCTGAGTGTTTTCCTATTTTTGGTGTCATGTAATGACATGCAGCTCATTCACATTGCTGTCCTCCAGTGGGGTTAGGATAAAGGCTTTAAAGATATTGGCAGTATGCCTCCAATTTCCTCTTCTCCCCCTTATACAGTTACAGAGATGTAAATGATAGTCCCTAAACTCACAATCAGCTCCTGAAGCCACCCAGTGAGGCAGCAGGATGTGGAGCTATTCCCAAGCACCGATGAGCACCAAGTGCTGTGCTCCTGGAGACCCCTCTCCCTGCAGCCGGCAGCAAATCAGTATAACCCACCTGGCAGGTAAGGGTTCTCTTTGTTATGCAAACTGATGTTTTTCAAGGCTTTTCACTCTGCAGACAAAGAAATAACGTATAGACATTGTGGAAAGCTAAACCCATAAGAATTCTAGCTGTTCTGGAACAGTCCTGCTTCAGTGACTTCTTTGAATACAAGTGTAATAGCTGCCCAGACATGATAAAAAATGTTAGTATATTTTCATGGTCATCCTTTTGGACATTTTGCACTTCCAAGGAGATCCCAGGTTGCAACAACTATATAGCATGATCTGGTCCCATGTTGATTTTCAGTTCACAAATTCAATAGGACTCCTTTGAGAAATTCTAGGAAAATTTTCTTCAGAAACAATGTTTAAAATAGATTGTTCCACTCATGCACGTAATAGGTAAGCATAAATAGGTTGCTAATGAAGCTGCGTAGATTGAGTTTTTAAAATGTTTTTGCAACTCTTGATTTTTCTAGAAGGACTTTAGTCTTAAAATTTGAGGAAATCTAAAAAAAAATCTAAAAAAAATCACAGTGAATAAGTTGGACCAACAAAAAAATATTTACATATTGCAGAGCAATACACATTCAATGTGAAAAGGTGATCAGAGCAGAAGCAAATATCCGTGGATCAACAAGTGAGCTTCAGTCTGTATCCAGAGGTGTGTTTCTTTATATAGCACTTAAAACAAGCTCCCAGGAAATCAGAGGGTGAGCACTGAGCATACCACAGATGAGGGTTTTCAGTGGCATTGGTCATGGTTCAAAGAAGATACAGATGCCTTTCAGTCAACAGCCAAAGAGAACCACATACCCTCTTTCCTGGAAATAGATAAAGTGCTGGGTTAGTAGCAGCTCACTATGCAGAAGCAAATAAAGGAAAGGATTTGAAAAAAAAAAACCAATAACATACAAAGGCAGTTTTAAACAAGTGGTAACATCGCTTTTAATTTTTTTTGTACTGACAGTTTTAAAAATCACTTAAAATCCACATAAAAGTACAGTATGTGGGATTCAAATAAACACAAGTGGCCTACTAATGCACTAACGTGTGTGTAATTATTTTAAAATCTGGTTGCACAACAATGAACTCTTCTTTTCATCTTAATCTCATGGAGGAGAAGAGATTTCTGTGGTCTTGGTAAAATGCAATCCACGCCAGGCTTGGACTAGTCTGGCCACCCAGGTTTGCCTTTTCATATATCTGATAGATGTGTTTTGACAAGTTATATTAAGTACAAAGCAGGCCACCAGAGCAGCATGTGGAGTTGATATAGACAGAGACAGAAAGACAAATAACAGTATGAACACACTTTTGTAGGCAGTATTTGCCATAACTGAGTATCCCCCCATACATCATATTACCACATTTCATAAGGAGAAAAAAAGTCAGTGTAAGAAACAGGGTTTAAAGGCTTTCAAAAGGCAATATTTTATGCAGGATTTACAGTCTTTGCATCTCCCTTATCTGTGTCAGGTTTGTTTTATTTTTTATATTTTTTAAGAACCAAATTGTTAGCCTTGGTGTACCTTTCATTTTACACTGATTCAGTTAAGGAGAACGTCAGAATTTTCATTCCCACTCCATCCTTCACTTTCTATTAATACCAGTGAATGTTTCATTTAGTCACTCCTCTGAAAATTGGTGCACAAACTTCATAAGGGGAAAAAAAATGCTGGCACATGCACACCTGAATTGATTGCCTTTTTCTTTCACAACCATCTTGAGTACATCACCATCATCCTCCAGAGCGCTCCTAAACAAGTTTTGGCAAAAGCGAAAACAAACACTATTTTACAACATCTTTGGATTCACTTCCAAAATGCAAAACTAATTAATCAGTAGTCTCTGAGAGACTCAGCTAAATGTGGCTGCCTCTTTGACACTGATCTCAGCTTTGATGTGAATATAGAAAGCATGTGAGCAAACCCCCTAAAAGAGGTAATGGGTTTCAATTATTTATTTGTTTGGAAGACGGGGGAGTAGAAGGTTAGCAATAAGTACACAGCTAATCCTGCTTAGGCCCTCCTAACCACGAGGGTGTTTAACTCCCTGCTTCCTTACACTGTGCCTGCACAGGATGCAGTAAGATGCCTTTCTTGGGCTGTCATTGTGCCAAGTTCCTTACAAAGCAGAATATACTTAAAGGACATGTATACTGTCAAGCTGCATATAAAGACTGCTATTTTTAATTATTCATTAGCAACACTAGAGAGCTGCTAGCTCAACATATAGGCCTTTCCCCTTGCTTCATTTCACTGTCATTGGTTTTCTAGTCAAGAGTGTGTGTTCTGAGCGTTAGCTAGTCATTAGCATCATATTCTCCAGACACAATATAATCATCCTAATAATTGATTGTAGTGAAGGCAGTCACTTGTATCCCATACAATTCTCAGCCATGAACTTTGTCCTCTGCAGTTTATTATGCACAGAGAAACATCTTGATGCTATAATCTATCTTCCTCACAAATTTACATCAAAGGGCAACAAGCTACATATTGCTCCTTCAAAACATACCACTTGTATGATGCTGTAAAAGCACCTGCTTTTTCTGAAAAGCTTGTTATTAGCAAACGTGAAATTAAAAAAAAAATGCACTAAGTGAAAGCCTTCTCCATAGAGACTATGAATCTATGGAGAGAGAAAGTACACACTGGATTTTTCTTTGGAAATAAAACCTATTAAAATAAAGGAGAACGACTTCTGTGTCACAAACAAGGGGCCTGTATTGATACTAGACTGATTAAGAGAAACTGCCTGTAGAAGTAAGAGTAATCTACAATACTTATGTGATAAATACCTCGGGAAAAATGCCTGCTTTCCTTGTTGACTGGAACAATTTAAAATAATTTCATGTTCTTAAATCATTTATAAATTCTACTGGTTTTCTCTCCCCCTACACAGACCTGTCTAATGCAATATATAGGTTGTGAAACTTGGAAGTTTTCAAGATGTCTATTTATAAAAGTTTTAAATCTGATTTGCCACACAAATTCTCTAAGCCTAAATATAGTCCTCAAAAGGTGCAAATGAAAAGGGACAAAAAGAAGTCATTGAAATATTTATAAAGATGAGGAGAAAAAAAATCTATGATAAACAGCAGCTAATTGTAACCCCATTCGCATCCTCTCCTGCCTCCAGCTCAAAACCAATATGATAATTGACCTCTGGAAGATAAAATGGGAATCTTCTGTATTTACTTGGTAGATTAGATCCATGTATAGAACTCTTATTACAACAGTGATTAGGCCCTTATTTATATACCATGAATAAGTTTCTTAAAAATCTGGGGAGCTTACTCATCTGTACTATGCAGATACATCTTTCACCATCTTTAACTAAGAAAAGGTATTGTAGGAGTGTTGGACAAGACAGTTGACTGGATTGGAAAGATCTTAAAGAGAAGAACTATCTTCTTGGAAATTTATCCAGCTCTTATCAAAAGAAGGAGTAAACTCTACGAAAATCTTCAGAAACCAATCAGGTCACATGATGTCTACAAGCAGAATGAAGAGGATTTAATAAATCACTGTTGCCAGTTCAGTATAATTCTGAAACTAGGATCTCATCTTAATGTGATGGACACTGAAGCATGAAAGAGGGGATAGTCACAGTTGAGCCAGCCCTAACAACTTTCCTACAAAATAAGAGACAAGTCAGGAAAATTGGTAATGTTTTCTCTAACAGAATGGAAGGAAATTTGAAATACTTATATCATCAAAAGTATTCATTTACTATGTGTCTCATATTACATCTTTAACTGGTTACTCAAAGTTCACTCCACCTTTTGCACATGCACAAAGTCTTAACGAGTTTATAAGCTGTATAATTTCTGTCTTCTGAGTTAATCACCAGACACCCTTAGCAGAGAAAGAATTGCCTTCTCCTGAGGACACTCAGCAGTAGCAGTTATTTTTTGAAGCTGTCACTCAAAACAGATGTCATTTAAACAGACCTATTCGTAACTATTTAAAACCTCTTTTTCCAACAGTAATGACTAGATTTTTGTTTTACTTTGTTCTTGCAGAAGGATAAATGCTTCTAATAATTGTTGCACATAACAATGAGGCTTTGAAAGAGAAGTCAGAATGCTAGTGAACTGAATGAGTTGTACATTCTTTTTTACTGTAGTTTTTGTGGTTGAAGGTGCACATGTCTTCCTATTAATAAAATATATACAAAATAATGGTATGAAATAAATCAGCATTTCACAGACAAAGTAGCACTGTGCCTACTATGGGGTTAATCTGCAGTATGGATCTTAAAACACTAGGGTTAGTATTCTGTCTCAGGCATTCTAATTAATTTTGTATTTTTCTCCTCTTAGTAAAACTTTTGGAAATGTGATCAACTGACATTGTGCAAGAGCCTGGTCTCCATCTCTATTTCATTAGCTCTTACTCAGATAGATGGAATCTTTGACAGTTCTTTAGCCCTTGGTCACTGAAGGCACCTGTAAGACAGAGTCGATTTTCTAGAACTGACAATAGAACTAACTTCTACATCTTCTTCTATACCCTTAGAGTCTCCTCTCTCCTGTGGGAGTTTCATATTAGAAAGTACATTTCCGAATCCCATTTCAAGGAGCTGTTTCAATTCTTTTTCAGTGAACATCTTGTCAGCTTTACCAATTCACTGATCCATGTTTCTCATGCAAACCTAGAAAATGCATGCAGCACACTGTACATTCTCCTATGTGACCATGGTTGGGCTTTGTTAACTGCTAAGTAGGTTATTATTTACATCTGATGAATGATTAAGCGCTCTGTAACAATGTAAAGAAATTTGGCCTGTGTGGTCCAGCTGCTAGCTGAATTCAATTGCTTCTACTTGAGCTTGGTATGTGGAATATTTAGTAGTCTTCAGCATAAAAATCTTTGCTCAGGCAGGAAATGTAAACATTTTCTTATTCCTTACAAGAGGAAAAGGTCAAGATTTACTAAATTGCCCATATCACATTTCTCAATATTATAAATTTTATCAAAAGCTCAAATTTTTGTTGTAAAAGGAATATTCATTTCTCCACAATAAATATATTTAGTGAGTGACTGTCTAGCATAATAATCCTCTTGCTTTTTACTTTTGTCACAGTGTATAGTGTTTCACAGTGTGAACAGCGATAATGGTCATGTGTTCGTATGAGTAGATTCATTTTGGCAAGTCTTGTTAGTTGACAGGTATGTAATACACTTGCCTTGCGGCTTTGAGACCAGGTTTCAAATACAGCCTTCAGTGAAGTGACTGAAAATCATTCAGATCTCATAACTGTATCAAGTGACAAGTAACGTGAATTCAGTCAGTACGAGTATGGGACCTGATGTACACTGGCCAGTCAAAAGTGCTTCCCTTTATTTAGTGCACTGCTATCTCTGACCATCAGAAGACACTTAAGGCAAGGGATTATGGCCAGCAACACAAATCTATCTTTCTAAATATATTCATATCTTTCCAACAAGACATTTATGTGCCCAGCAGCTGTTTCCTTAGCTTTTTTACTCAGTGTCCACTAAAGGAACTCAAGTCCCTCACATATACAATAAGGGCACTGTACTAATTGTCAACATTAACTGCCAAAAGCAGCAATTCTATCAAGTTGATGTTGACTCAGACATGGACTTGTCCTGATTGGGTTACTCTTTAACGCTGCTGGACACCTCTCACTGTAATGTTTTCGCTGCTCACCAAAGAGTGCCAAATGTTGGCATCTCATTCATGCTTGTCATTGCCATGATATCACACATTAAGCTCTAAGAGGAAACAAGATTTCACCTTATTCTATCACATACAAGGAACACGTCAGTCATGTGAACTCATGGTCAGAAAAGGAAAATGGAATTTATGTCCAACAGCCAGTGATCCTGCAGGCTCTAGGTAAGACATTTAATTCCTCTTTTTGTCCCAGCTTTATCCACTACAAAATAAATTTATGAAGAATAAGACTATGTGTGCTAGACACTTTGAGACATACAGCCAGTTTACAATGTTTTTATCCATGGGCACAATGTACAGCATGTGCAAGTATGTTTATTTTATTATAAGCATTTCAAAACCCATTTTATTCCCCCAAATGTTTTCTTTTAAGGAAAAAAGCATCATACAGATGGAGTGTCTTCCAACTTAGAAAAGAAACTCATTGTGTTTTAACTTTGTGGCATGGTGAGTAGCATGGATGCTCCTAGTTGGAACATGATCACACCGACAGTGGTAGAGGATACTAAAATGCATGGAGGGAGAGCTCTCATTACACTAGCAAAGAAGAAGGAAGCCATAGGAAAGGAGGAAGGTGGAATTTGGTTGTTCTCAGAGTTTTATGCTCCTCTCTTTTACTACCTTGCTTTAAAGCTTTGTTACTCAGATGGTATATTTCTTTTTTAAATTCAGGTCTGACCTTAGAAGTTTTCAAGCCTTTCTGAGTCCTGCTACATCTGTTTCCTTTCTGTTTATTACATTTATTCTTTCTTTTTTTCTTTTTTTCCCGCCTTTGCATCAGTTTTCATATTTACAGAGCGAATCCTTCAAGATGTTTTCTTCCTTTCCTCCACCCCAACTCTCTGCGAGCTCACCAAATCCTAAGGAAACATGAGGTCAGGTCATTACTGCTCTGCCCCAAGGCTTTCCACTTTATCTCATAGTATGTCCGTGTTCTCTGTGCTGTTTGCAGCTCCTCTCAATTAATTTTCATATGCTGGTGTCAGTTACACAATGGAAGTAGCCACAACATTTGAGGGGGTACCATTTTTACTCCCCATTACCTTTTAGGCTGTCTCCTCCACAGTGAAAATTACAATCTCAGCTCATCCTTGACATGTTTCTTAATGAAAAAACTAAAAAAATCTGTAAAATAAATCATCTAGTGTGATTAAACTTTAAGATTACTGAATTGTGGGGGTTGGTATCATTGACATTACTGTTAGTAACTTGACTACCATAGCCTTTGGACTAAATCAAGATGAACCAGATTTTCCTCAGAGAAAGCTGAACAGAAGAAGGGAAAAAACATGAATTTCAAGCAAAAATACACTGTAGCACAGTCACCCCCTTTCCATGCTGTGTCATTCAAGCCATAATTTCGGGAAACTGTAGGATGTCTATTCCCCGTACTGATAGCTGTAAGCACATGAGAATTAATTGTGTGTGTGTTCATTGCTACCAGTAAAAAGTCTGTTTTAAATTCCTTCAATGGTCTTGTGTCTTTTTTTTTTTTTCTCTAAAATCACTGCAGTGATCATTACAGAAAAATACTATTCTTCCATAAACCAGTAATGTTAATGAATGCCTCAATGTAGCTCAGTCTTGAACCTCACCAGCATCAGTCAGGGGAGCTCACTGAAACCCATTGACACTATATACAGCAGCTGAAGATTTGGGGCTTTGGGGCAGGGTAATGATCTTGTTCCATTGAGCTAATTACTATGAAAACAAACACAATAAATATGAATAACATTCATAATAGTATGAATAGGAACACACCGTAATTTTTAATGCTGAATTATAACTGATTAGGCAGGTAGAAAATATTAGATATTCATCCATCTCAGGCAACCTGCATAGAAGTTTAGGTCCATATAGAAACTGTAAAGAGCATTAATCTCTTTGTATTATTTACAGCATACAGAATTGAATTCATACTGTTGGCCTCATCTGCCTTGAAGCTTCTTTATCAGGATTGTTCTGTGTAGCTGCTTATCCATAAAAGATCCTTTATATACAAGTTTGAGAACTTCATATCTCAAAAAGTACATGGTAGAGAAATTAATTTGGGTAAACGTCTTGTGAGGTATCTTCAAAATTTCAACATACGTTCAAATGTTAGAACCTGTGATTTGTCATAGCATCTGCATTAGTAAACAAAATATTTGAGACAGGCCTTTGATTCTGATGGTGGGTGGAACCTAGGAAAATGTGGAAGAATACATTACTTGGAACATTTTCTTTGTTCTTTATCTTTCATAGATTTTGCACTATAAATCAATAATAGAATAATTGTATAGATCAAGCCTAGATTTATCATGAAAGTTTCCCAAAGATTTAATGTCCATTTTTTTTACCAGAAGTACATTTCAATAACAGGCCACTTAAAAAAATGGCTACCACTTAAATCAAGAATCAATTAGAAACATTAATAAAAAAAGGCCTGTTAACTTCCATTAGACCCTAAATGAGCTTTTTAAACTCCATTAATCATGCAGCTGTTAATCATTGTTTTTATCAAGATTGTAAAAAACAGGGATTTTAATTCCTTTCAAATAAATTAAAAATCAGCTTTGTTTAAAAACTACAAGCAAAACTTACCTAACAAATGAGGAAGGGAATGTAATTCATGTGTTCAGTCACTTCTCGTTCATGGTCTGAGGTAAACACTGGTGGAAAACAGAGCAAGCTAACTGGTAACTAATGTAACATCTTCATCTATGATGAAGACTCAAATCACAAAGCTATTTAAAAGGCCCTGACTCAAGACTGGGGCTTAGGGAATGTAGAAAATTACCCTACAATTCTGTTGAAATATTTTTCTTTTTCATAAGGGATAGCTAAAGCGTTGGGAAGTATATGGTTCTTTCCTGATTATGCCCTACTCTTTGCTTCTAGAAATAGTCATAGAATCAGAAGAACATAGGATGGTTTTGGTCGGAAGGGACCCTAAACATCATCAAAATCTTAATGGCTTAGTGAGCTTGTCAGATACAACTTGCACTAGCTGTCATACAGTGGTCACTGCCCACAGACCTCACAAGTGGGGAGAAGGTTGCTGGATTTTTAGGCAGGTTGAGAAACCATCCCCAAACCTTGCTTTTCTGGGAATGACGTCACCTATTCCAATCCTATTTTCTTTTTTAAGTGTTATTATTGATGGTAGGCATTATTGCTTAAAAAAAAATAGAAAACTGTGATGAGTATAGTAGCCAAGGAATTAAATCTTTTTTTAACATTTTCTGCATTCATTTTCTGAGTCTCTGATAGAAGATCTGTATCATCCACTGTGACATTGGCAGGCTGAGAAGTAGGTAGGTGGGAATGAAAATACCCTGTGGGATTTTTGGGCTTGGGCAGTACAAAGGGACATAGGACTTCTCTCTGTTAAAATTCTATGCAGAAAACCATTCAAATTTCAGTTTAATGTCCAGTCTTTCACAATACTCACATAAGCCTGGCCTTTAAGGCTACCCCACCCCTAATTAACACCTTCAGCAGTTCCCAACAAAATAACTATTTAGCCCAGATGTGAGAATTTCCACTTTAAAAACCAGAGGTGAACCTTCCCTCTGCGTGAAATGTTCAAGCACTCATGAAAACATCAGGCATTTTCTTCTTGCTTGGCTTACAAATATTCTCCCTCTTACACACAAAAGAACGGGTACATTGCACAACAGCATCAGAGGGAGCCTGGGGGCAGCAGTGCCATGCGTTCAAGAATTACCTTGGGGCTCTTCAAGACAGGCCACTGGAGGCGGAGGTGACACAATGAATTCAGAGAAAGTGGAGGAGTGCTGGCTGAATAGATTCTTATGCGTTCTCTGTATTTAGTAATACCCACATATTGGCATTGACATGAGTTTCAGAGGCAGAAGGGTTGAGATGCAACATGGCATTCATAACGAAGACTGATAGAAGCAAAATAGGAACAATACTAAATGGGACATCATTAAATATTATTATGAGATAAATTTACTTAGTAGAAAAAAAAATCTCCTAAGAACTGCATTTCAAAGATTGACATTTCACTGCTTGGCACATTCCAGCAATGACTGAGAATTGAACAAAGACATTGCAGTCTAAGATCAGGGAGCAGAATATTGCACTCCACTTTTTAATGTGCGTGTGAGTTTAGCGTGGGCTGAAGGTAGGAGCTGATAAAGCAAGGAGGTGCTATGCAACCTTCAGTCAAAAACACTCTGTTTCATAACTGCCAGAGGCCCTCTCAGGTGCTCCTGGTCTCTCTGGCAAAGAACATGGATATGTCCAGCTGTGTGCAGGAAGGACCAGCTTATTTCTCTGGGGTGCTTACTCTAGCTAGAACAGAGATCTCCACCTAAGAAATGAAAGCTCCTAACAGCAATAACCTGAACCATCTAGACCATATTGTATTTTTTAGATTTTATGAGCTCATGAAAGACCTTCAGGATTAATCTTTCAGCCATAGTTAAGACTTGAGGGCAAGGGGGGAGGATGCGCTAAATATAGCAAAACAAAGAGAGATTCACTCTCCTGGAGGGAGTACGAAATTATGAAAATCCCTGCAAAAGCTCCACGTTCTCCATAGGGTAAGCAACACAGTACATTTTGGAACACAGACATTTTGGTAGAAGTATTACTACACAAGTGCTAAGCCACTCAGTAACTAACTCCAAACCTAGGCCTGATTTGCCACACAACACCAGAGCTACCCACTGCCTACATTTATTCAAATGCAGTTGATTTGAGCTACAGAGATTTCCTTAAGCTTCCTCCAATTTCTTACTACTGGAAAATCAATTACCATGTAAACCTGAAGCCCATTCTGACCAACTCCCTCCTTCCTTTCCGGTCCTTTCCTGTTAGGCCCTTCGGTTACGTTTTCCCAGGTGCAGGCTGTTGGTCTTCCAGCCATCCTTGTTCACACCGGATTTTGAACAGCAGCTGTATCTCAAGGTGGAGAGTGTATCTATGAATATGGTGTTCTCAAAATATTGTTCAAGGCTTTGCTAAGGTAATAGTCGTCCTTCATTAAGGTAAATTGTGCTTTAGTGTTAGTAAGGCCTTCTTAACCTGTTCCATCTTGATGCAGCTGTTTCACCCTTCAGTAGCCCGAAGGCTGGAAAAAACACATATCACCACTTCTTTTTGATATGTCTTCTTGGTGTGATTTACTCCACCCTGGAACGTTGTGATGTTTTGTTGTGATTGCTTGGCTTCTGCAAGCTGGGTGTTACCAAGCATATTCAACATTCCCTGTCCTGTCTGAGTTACAGAGATTTAAATGCTAATTTAATGAGTTCTGCATGAAACAAAGGTTGCCTGGCACCCGGGAAGTCCTTTACCCGCAAGGTGCTAGGATGTCTCTTCTTTTGTATTTGTCCTTCATTAGTCTAATTAGAAGATTTATGCTACTTTCCAATAGTGGGGTGACCTATTTAGTCTTCTGCTGAGGACAACTGGGTGTTCAGTGGTTTGCTAACTATTCATTAATATTCAGGACATGCCATCCTATCTCACAGAAACATTGCCAGTTTGGAATAGGACACTGTTCAGTGTAATTTGGTAGCAGTTTTCTGTGCTCCTTTCTTCACAGTGCTTCATTCCACTCTTACCTTGCTCTCAGCTGCAGCTATTTGTACATGTGCAAAGAGTGGATGGGGGCAGAATGCAGTTTGGGATGGTATGAATTCATATGAACTTTCTGCTGAGGTAAACAAATGTTTCAAGCAAGGAGGCAAAAGTAAATAGAGCCTTGCCTCTTTCTTGGGAAAGACCCTGTGAAACTAAAACCAGGGGAGCCATACAGAGAGAGCTATTGGCCCGAGGAAAGGCTGGTATTGAGGTTTTCAGCTCTGTCTTCAGACATCTTTTGAAAGCAATATCTGAAAATGAGGCAGTTCATATAAAATGTCAGAAAATCAGAGTTATGGTGTTGTGGAAACAAAATGTGTGTCTTTATTGCAAATCTCTTCTCTTGGTGCAAAAGTGCCAAGGAAATAACTACTCATATAGGTCCAATTGAAATGTTTTCTTTTTACACTTGCATTTTATTTCGTACCTTACACAGCTCAGTCTTCTACAATTCATCTGAAATATACCTTTGAGTTTCCCTGTAAGTTACTGCCTTTCAATGTGAGGCATTTGAACTGACTGCAGTATGCACCCAGCTTGGGTGAAACTCCTTTTGGAGTTATTCTTACTGTCCAAATAGGCAACTACACCCAAAAGCAGAGTGCTTAACATTAAAAGGCAATTATTCCCAGGTTTCTGCTGTCCTGGTTTTATGTTGCCAAAGATAATGAAGTGGCTGGTTTTGCTGATGAAGGTCTTGCACTCAGAAACTACCAACTTTTTGGTCTCTTGAGAAACAACAGTTCCCAGAAATTTACCTTCCATGAAAGCTACTTGAAATGTTAGATTTAAATCCTTATTCAGTGAAGAAGGAAATTTTTTGAAATTAAATCTTGCATAGATTTTCACTCCATATTTTATCAAATCCAAGTATTTTTTTTTATTATTATTTGAAACAAAATATAAAAATGTCCTTCTTCCTTGTGTCTTCTCTCTTCTCTCTGCATGTCTTATAGAGAAAAAAAAGAGACATAAATAGTATCTAAAAAAAGAGACTTAATTGAAAAGTCACTTTAGGAAAGAATCTTTATCCATTTGCAAAAGATCATTTTTGATAATCTGCAGAGGGAACTATGGTGACCACTTATTTTTATCCTGTGAAATAAAAGACAACTCTTTTATCTCCAGTTCCAGCACTGTACTGTGCCCAAACTGTTTAGCCCACTAACAGATTCAGCAATTCACAATGAGTCCTTGCTAAGGGGTTTTTTTCTTTCTCATTTATCAATTATTTCCTATTTTCCTGCCACAATAAAAAAGCCAAATGCATTGTAAAACAAAATGTCAGATGTTCTTGCTTAGACACTGACCTTTGACAAGCAATGTGTTTGTTCTGTTTTTTTTGTGAGACAAAGTTAGAGAGAAGTGGTAACTTGAATAGAGCCAATGTAAATGTCTGGCGAAGTCAAACAGCAGTGTTCTGGAACACCTGCACTTATCTGAGCCGCTTATGCTCTGCAAAATAAAAATACATATAGTGAAAATCAATCTTAATATTCAAAAGCAAGAATTGAATTTCTGTGCTCAAGCTACATTGAAATTATGAGAAAAACACCTCCGGGCACGTTCCTCACCTTTCATACCTGTCCCTCTAAAATAGCCTCTACTGCATCGATGGTCTCTACCGTACAGTTGCATGCTTTGAATGGCAGAAGTACAATGTCTTATAAAGTTATAATCAGGTTAGATCTCACTAATCTGGGTTATAGCTCAACTGTGAAGGCTCTTTTGAGTAAAATCATTTCTTTATTAATGAGATTCAGCCCAATCTCGCTGATAAAAATTACTTTAAAAGATGTCCCTTTGCTGCTATTCAAATGAATGGGAGAAAACAGTGGGTGTTTTAAGAGCTGTCTTCCTGTCATATCAGGATGGATCTCATTAGTGAAGGGAATGATTTTACCAGGAAAAAGCTTCTACAATGAGAAAACATAGCCTACCATAGATGAGCAAAATTCAAGTCTAAAAAAAACCCCTTAAAAATCATCTCACTGCTTGCACTCAACAACAGGAGAAAGGACATTTCTCTCTCTTTCTCTCAAAAAAAAAAAAACCCCAAAAAGGAAAGTATTTTTTTAAGTTGAACTGGACAGAATCTCATTAATATAGGAACTATTTTACTTAGAAGAGGTACCAGAATTATTCTACTGTTCAACAAAGATTAATCAAATCAAATAGGATTGTGGGAAGGAAGAAACTGACGTAAGAAATAGACATGGAGGGATTATAATCCACAGATATTTTTAAAGTAACTGGCATACATTTGCCAAGGTAAACTTTTAAACCAGTGCTTGGAACCTGAGCTAGATGTGCCCAACCACAAGTGACTGACAAAAAAGGCAAATACAGTGTTAGACCACACAGATTTTACAATAGCTTGATTATCCTTCTCTTTGGATGATTAGCAGGACAGGCTACAAGAGCCATAGACTTTTTAGCCATACTTGTTTCCCCTTGCTATCAAAAGAAAGACAGTTTCAGCTGAGTCCTGGACTGCAGTCAATGTGGGAGTCTGAGCTCTTCCCTTCTCACCCTTCCGCCCTTTATTGGGTTATGGGATTCAGCTAAAATCTTGCAATGAGGTGTCTCAATTAGCATTGCTCTGAATGTAAGAGACAGTGTTGCTAAAGAAAGGTCCTATGGTGAAGGAGTGGATATGGTTATCTTCATCTCTAAAGCACTTCCAGAAAAGAGGAGAGGCTGGGAGGGTGTACTGCAGATGTGCAGATCAGAGTGCCATCTGGACAGGAGCAGAAACCTGGAGAAAACCTCACACCCAGCTCAGAAAATTACCCAAGCCTGGAAATACCTGTTTTAACAAAAACTAAGCATAAGAGACTGTGTGTCTTTCATGGACTGTGATTGGCACTGCCGTATTAGACAGACAACAATAGTGACTGCAAAATCATATCGATAGACTTGTACAGTATGTCTGGTTTCCTACTACAGGGCTTTTCTAATATTTTGATGCCTTTATTGTTCTCTCATAGCACTCCTCCACGAAGCAATATAGCCAGCTGCAGATACTTATCCAAGCTGCAAGCACAAACCTAGACAGGAATCAGCTTTTGATTTAAATAGCCCTAAATTAATTTGAATCACTGCAAGACTACACACACCTGTGCCCATGAATGCCTTTTGCTGTGTTCTGGCCCTGGAACTTTTGCAGTGATTTCTCAATGACTCCATGCAGCAGCAGCTCCAGAGATATGGAAAGATCAGCATGTAAGTCTGTGTTCACCAGAACCCAACTTGAGAGATGTTTTAAGATTAATATTCCCATTATCACCACATAGCAAATATTAATGTAATAAACACTCATGTTTTTTTCAGTGTGCTTAAAATAATTTCTGATCAGCAGATTACTGAACATACTTGGAATTTAGTAAGCTAATTGCAAAGAAAAAAAGAAAGTGGAAAAACTAGATTTTGTGTAGGGCATGTTTTAATTTTTTTTCCATTTAAAGACTGTCAGATTCTTTGACATATCTACAGGCTGGAATTTCAGTACACCTTAATATATATACACTATTTATAGATTTACAGTCACAAACTCGGTAACATACTTTACAATAGTTAAGGTTAAATTTATTTTTATCTCTTTCATATAAATGCACACATTCAAGCACACAAAAACACACCAGTTCATACATATGTGAAAATCTATAATGATCTTTTATTTTACCCCACCTCGAGGTGGGCTGAACTTCTATCATTCACATTTTTATATATTCTGAACATGTTAAAACAAATCTGTCCACGTCAAAAAAGTGAATGCCATGGACTTTATCTTTCCAGATGAGAAAGCTGCTCTGAGGTCTGACTGGAGCTATCTGAACTGAAAACATTGTAGGTGCATCCCACATTAAATGTTCAGCTTGAAGCTAGCAGTTAAGCATGTCACATTATTACATGCATAATAATATGATGAGCTGAAATGACAGAACGCCAGCTTCCCACCAAAAATTAAAGCAACAAACACAGATTTCTTCCAAGGATACCAACAATATCTTTGCTCTGGGAAATGAAAGCATGTACTACACAGGCAAAAGAACCTATCGATGGAAATATATGAGAACTCAGCTGGCTGGGGAATAGACCTGCTTCTCTGGTGTTCTCAAGTGCTACCAGGCCAAGCAAACTATCTGAAATACCACGTCACGGTTAAGGAACACACCAAGTTTTAAATGGTGCAGGAAGTAAAGTAAGAATGGCAAAGTCTGTTTAAAACAATCAGTTTTATCTCCTTCCACTGAAATAAAATTTAGTGTACTCTTGACCAGGTCTTGATACTTGCTAAAGAAAAACCAGATGTGTTTGATGCATTAGAAGATAACCTTTTGGGGAATCTTAGCACCCATTCCTTCCACAGAATTTTGGATCTGTTTTACACTCATGTGTAGGACCTCACAAGGTTGATCAAGTTTTAAAAAGATGCAATTTAATTAGGTTAATATTTTATTTATGTTACAACTTCCCCCTAGTCATGTCTAACAGAGGTTCTTCTTACAATCTTGCCAAATACTAAAGAACAAATCAACAGAACCTAAATATACTTTTTAAAAATATGTTATTTAGATAAAATTTACATTTGAAAGCCTAAATTTGCATTTCTCTCTATCCCCCCAAATATCAGCTTATTAAAAATAAAAGTTTCCAAGAGATCTTTTGGAAACAAAACTTTTCTTTTATTTTTAGAATGATTTAAATACTTTTGCTGGTGTATGTTTTATATAATTTTGCTGCATTACATCCTAATTTTAGTTATCATAGAACTGTAATTTTTTTCTTCCTGAAGTAGAAATGGGACATTGTTTGTAAACAAGCAATCCCATCAAAAGAAATACATTCTTAATAAAACCTGAAAACAACCAAATCTCATAAAAAAAAGATTAGTCACCAATCATAGGTCTTTCTGCATCACATACATGACTGTTAATTGGAGCAAAAAATCACCCCCAAAATCTGCATAAATCTACTCTAGTACATAGTTGTAGTATTTAGAGCTGATTCTCAAGTGTGAATCTCAGGTGTTCCAGTCCTGTCACACTGCCACAGCACTTTGTCCTGTGGCTGCTGCATGTAACACTTTCAGGAAAGGATTTGCTTTCCAGCAAAAGACAGAGAATATTCCAGGGCCATTGAAATCTGAGTAAAACAGGGTAGCAAAATGTTTTCTGTGTTCCTAAAAAACTAACACACATTGGCCCCTTAGATGGTTTTCCATGTTGTCTGTGCACCCATCACTTGCGCAAGTAATAAGGCTGATATTATTATAAAATAATGTATTGCGTGATACTTTTGGCACTTTATTGGTGAAATATAAATGAGAAAACAGTGTTTTATTTTACTCACAGCAAACAAAGAAAATGACATTTGATGTCTTGTGTTTTTGCAACAACTAAAATACATGATAACCAAAATTCAACAAGACCAAGTGGACAGCCCACATGCTTCTTTATTGCTCTCAGAACAGAGCTCTTTGATATGCCAAACTTCTTTGCTCTCTGTTGTGGGCCCCTAGGTGACCAGGATCCCGTTTTCATCTCACACATCCCTGATTTAAAGCACTGAAAAACTGACGTGTCTGGTTTCTGGCAAACCACAAGGAAAAGCAAGCTCCAACCTCAAGCATTTCCTTGGAAAATACTATGCCAAAGATCAGTCTCTGTCAGCAGAAGCACTGCAGCTTTCACTATTTTTTTCACTGGCACAGAAGTGTTGTCATGTAGCAGAATCCTGTACAGTTCAGAAAGTTATGTGCCACAGTGCTCACCCTGGCTCTATTCATGTCCCTGTTAGGTCACTCATAGACGTTGCCCACGAGGGTACCCCAGCCTGGGCACTGTGTGTACACCCGCTGCACAGCCAAGTCCAGAGGTAAGCACAGTGCTAAGTGGCACCCTGAGGGGGGGCTTCCTAGCATAAGACCAGATTTTTAGTCCTGGCCATGTTCTTTTACCACTCCTCCTTGTGACGCTGCTGTCTCCTACTCTTTCTCCCTTTCTGTTCAAAGGACAATCATGGACAGTCACAGCCTGCGTGGAAGCTTCTCTGACAAGCACCTTCTTGAACATTTAATAGAACAAGAACAAGAACAAGCCCTAGAACAAGACTTGCTGTCCTCGTCTAAGGGGATGAGTTGTTGTGAACACTGTGGTTGTCTCCAGCCATGCCAGACAGGATACATCAGAGCACATTTTGTCCAGAATACACTTGAAAGTAACACAGACACCAGTGCAAAACTTCCAGCATTCCCTTCCACCCTACTGTACATTAAGGAGATACTCCAGAAGGATCGCCAAGGGAAAAAAGTTTAACTGTTTGGTAAGCTGGTTTAAGATCTGCTGCCAGAAGTACTATAATGAGACAAATGGGCACAGCTATTTTATCCTCTCTGGCTAATTTTTTAATTTGTGGATTCTCAGATGGGTTGTTAATTTCTGCTCGGGTTTTCATCTTCTAGGAGCTCTCTAGATACAGCATCGTGCGCACCTCTTTGCAATATCCTCATTTGTAATGTAATCAGAGCAAGGGTAACTGCAGTGCAGTTCACACATAACAGAAATGACTGCACCTGTTCTAAATGCAAGTGAAAAAAAATAGCTTGGTTGACAAGAAGCTACACATGACCCAGCAATGTGTGTTTGCAGCTCAGAAAGAAATCTGTGTCCTGGGCTGCATCCCAAGCAATGTGGCCAGCAGGACAAGGGAGGTGATTCTGTTCTTCTGCTTTGCTCTGGTGAAAAAATATGTAGTTCTGGGTCCTCAACGTCAGAAGGACATGGACCTGTGGAGCAAGTCCAGAGATTAGACAAATCCAGAGATTAGAGGGATGGAGCACCTCTCCTGAGAAGAAAAGCTGAGTGAGTTGGGGTTGCTTGTCCTGGAGAAGAGAAGATTCTGGGGAAACCTTATAGCACTTTCCAGGTTACAAGAGAGCTGGACATGGACTTTGCATGAGAGTGTGTAGTGATAGGACAAGGGGGGATGGCTTTAACTGAAAGAGAGTAGGTTCAGACTAGATGTAAGGAAGAAATTCTGTATTATGAGGATGGTGAGGCAATGGGACAGGTTTTTCAGAGAAGTTGTGAATGCCCCATCCCTGAGAGTGTTCAAGGCCGTTTGTATGGGGCTTTGAGCAACCTGGTCTAGTGGAAGACATTGGAATGAGATGATCTTTAAAGTCCCTTCCAACTGGAACCATTCTATGATTCTATGATTCTATTAACCTGACAGAGTTTGCTATGCAAATCAACAATTCCTGCCTGTGCTCAAGCAAGGCTTTCAAATCAGGAGTATTTCTTCTCATTTCATCCTTTCTGTATCTTAAGATATCATTTACTCTTTGTCTTTATACATCAGGCTCAGGCTGAGATTTCTTCCTGGACTGTTCTAGCCATCCTCTTGAACTTCTGCAGGTGTTTTGCAAACCATGCTGATCTGTAAGGCTAAAGAGAGGGAAAATTTAACTACTTATGTCCTTCTGTCTGTGTAAATAAGCCAGGACATACACTTTACCTTCCTTCTGCTATCCCTACCAATTTGCAATGTCTGCATCCTCCATTAAATGTCTCATAATTTCCATATGGATAATATTATGCACAAATGAGTTTAGTACTGAAAAATTAAACTGTGACAAAGAAAAGATGAAATCGTGAAAGCAAAGTAGAAAAACAAACTCAGAGCTATAAACTGTGATACTGTCTGGTCTCAAACATAGTGATAAAAAGGCAACTTATCTTTCCCTTCCTCACGATATGAGAAACATTGCTTCTAATTAAGAATGCACCATATGTAGCAATCCAAATTATGGAGGTGACCAGGTGATTCCTCCCCTCACTCACTCCAACATAAATCTGGTTTTATGTCCTGGAAGGGACTGCTGTGAGTTTGTGCTGGAAAAACTAAGAATAGAGTTTGAACCACTGCCATAAGAAGAAGTAAAGAACCAAACAGAACATTATTAAAATATCAGTGTTCACTTCTGTTCTTAATAGCTATGTACAACACCCCTGATCCTTCACAGAAAGGAGCTGGAAGGTCACTGTCATTTCTGGTCTTGAAGACATGTGTCACTCATTTCCAGCCTCTTCTGATATTTGACAGTATGGACCTGCCTGGAGCACAGCAAGAATAAAGGATGACACAGCTCACTGAGCAAAATTTCATTAACAATTTTCCTCCTACTCAAATAAGAGTTCACCTCTGACCCTAAAATGTAGAGTTTGCTACAGAGGAGGCACTTGCGAGGGCTTCAGTTAATGCAATCCAGCCTTTGAAATAGCCAGGTCTCTGTCTTGGAGGAATGCTTGAATTTATAACAATCTTTGATAAAATACTACATAATCTATAAGAGAAGAAACGGACTGCTTCAGCAGAGTAGGTCATGTATTTCATTGTCTAGTCTGATCTGAGTTTATTGCACCAAGTGAAGCTAAAAGCATGAGTTTTAAGTGAAAACCACTGCATATCTTATCAACTATATTTGTGTGTTCATGCTCATGTCATTATTGATAGTTTACTCAAAATTTGCAGATTAGATTCTATATTTCATTTTGGTGAAAGAGGAAACTCCATTAACAGTTTAATTACTAGCTTGTCCAGGATATTCTGTGTTGCGGTAAAAACTGATACTTTTCCTTTTACTGTAACATGACCTCTTCAAATGCTACAGTTGGTACCTGGCTTGACACATGACACAGATTTTTCTTCATGACAAGCAAGTTGCTTGGGTCAAGCATCTTCTAGATTCATCAAAATTGTTTGTATTTTAAGAACAACTATATGTGACAGTCTATATAGCCTAATTCACAGTGCATTATCATAACATGTCACATGATAATTGAAGTTTCATATTTTTATTAAAGGCATAGCATGAGGTTTCAGTTGGGTGAAATGACACTTGTCCAAACCCATAAATATTTGATTGCAACAACCTTAACATTTCTACATTTGGGGAAATTTTGTTTTGAACTTTGTGGATTAAACCAGCCTCTAATATTAAATGTCACTACTTGCAAAGGTATTCTATTCCATCTGCCCAGACACAAACTAAGATGATTTTAAAGCATTGATGTGACAAAGAATGTTGTACTAGCGGACAGTGCTCTTTTGTACAGTAAAACATGTCCAGAAGACAAAGTCCTGTCACAATAGCTTTAGAGTTTCTAATCTGTAAAAAAAGATTCATTTCTGTGATGGTCTAACCTGTTCTATAGAAGCATTTCATAGAATCATAGAATATCCTGAGTTGTCGTATAATGCATTTAAACCCTGATGGTATGCACTAGGCAAACTCTCACTCAAGACCAGGATCCACACCAGGATCCAATTATTAATTGAGACTACCTCAACCTAAGGTGCTCATCAACCTCCTACAAACAGCTGTGGCTGCAGGGCGGGCACAAGCCCTATAAATCAAACCCTGGGAGGAGCCAAAAGTAGAGGTGGTTGTTTCTGGTTGTTGTGTGTTGCTGGAGCTCTGCTCTGAGAAATCATAATCCAAGACTCAGAAGACTGCGAGCTCCAGTACACTGAGTTGGAACCGACCCATCAAGATTATCAAAGCCCAACTCCTGGCCCTGCACAGAACCATCCTCAAGAGTCACACCATGTATCTGCATTGTCCAAACACCTCTCGAACTCTCTCAGACTTTGTGCTGTGACCACTGCCCTGGGGAGCCTGTTCCAGTGCCCAACCACTCTCTGGGTAAAGTACTTTTTTCTAATATCTAACCCAAACCTCCCCTGACACAACTTCAGGCCATTACCTCAGGTCCTGTCACACGGCAACACAGAGAGGAGATCAGTGTCTGCCCCTCCTCTTCCCCTCACAGGAAGTTGTAACTGCAATCAGATCTCCCCTCAGTCTCCTCCAGGCTGAAGAGACCAAGTGACCTCATACAACTTCTCTTCAAGCCCCTTCACCCTCTTCGTTGCCCTGCTTTGGATGCTCTCTGACAGCTTTGTATCCTTCTTGTATTGTGGCACCCAAAACTGCCCCCAGCACTCGAGGTGAGGCCGCTCCAGCTCAGAGTAGAGCGGGACAATCCCCTCCCTTGCCTGGCTGGCGATGCTGTGCCTGATGCACCCCAGGACACCGCTGGCCTCCTGGCTGCCAGGGCACTGCTGACTCATATCCAACTTTCCATCAACAAGGAACCCCAGGTCCCTTTCCACAGCACTGGTCTCCAGCCTCTTGTTCCCCAGTCGGTACACACTTCTATATGTACATATCCTAGGTGCAGAATCTGGGACTTGTCTGTGTTAAACTTCATGCAGTTCATATAGTTGAAACTTCATACAATTGATGATTGCCCGGTCCTCTGATCTGTCAAAGTCTCTCTGCAGGGTCTCCATGTCTTTGAGGGAGTCAACAACTCCTCTCAATTTTCTATCATCTGCAAACTTAGTGCACCTTTGAGTTCTACTTCCAAGTCGTTTATGAAGACGTTGAAAAGCACCGGGCTGATGATGAAGCCCTGTGAAAAGCACTAGTGACAGGTCACCAATCTCATGTAGCCATTTGTGCCCGACCTGTGAGCTGGCTGCTCACCCATAACACGATGCGTTTATCCAGCTGTGGGATGCACATTTTGTCCAGAAGGATACAGTAAGAGACAGTATCGAAAGCTTTACTGAAATCTAAAAAAATTGTATCTACTGGCTTCTATTGATCAGACAGGTGGGTTACCTTGTCATAAAAGGAAATTAGGTTTGACAAGCAAGACTTTCCTCATGAAGCCGTGCTGGCTGTGAGCAATGACTGTGTTGTCCTTCAGATGTTTTTCAATAACTCACGGGTATTCCTCATGGCAGGGAGGGATAATATCAACCATTTCTTGAGAGAAAAAGTAAAAGAAAGCTAGTATTACTTTAATATTTGATTTAAATTTAAAGTACAGTCTAAGACAGTTGTGGTGTGGGAGTGTCGTCATTTTAAGCAAGTACTGTCTTATGTTGTTCTTGTTTGTAATGTTCTTAGTAACTGAGAGGAGAGAGCTGTGACTGATAAATAATCAATATCTGCAAGACCATATAAATAAAGCAGAATATTAAGATGAAAGAACTCAAGAATCAAAAGAGATTTTGATAAAATTCCCAAGCAATTAGATATTTCCTTTGTTGACAGACCTTTTTTAAAAATCTATCATCATCTTTCTAACCAATACTTACAGTTATTAAGAACTGCTCCAGCAGCAACTGAAAGAATCTGACACAAGGTTTGGTTTCTCTTATTGTTATTTCTAAATATTAGAGATAAGGATATTAATTTAATTTTACATTTCTATTCTTTCAATAAAGACTATATTAATGAAGACAGTGCATAGGAGTCTTAAAGTATGAGATAAGGCTGTATGGGGGAGATCTGTTCAATGTGGGCGACCTGTCTCCCAAATTCAGTTCTTATACTTCATCTTTTAATTTATTCAGAACGCCTTTGCAATTCACACCCTCTGATCCTCTCTTGTAAAAATCACACTGGCCCTCCTTATTCCTTTGGTAACATCAGACTGGTACCTACCATGAGGTGCCCAGAAATGAGACAATAGTGCATCTTCACATTTTATCACCTCAATGCACCGCACGAGGTTTGCACTTTGGATTAAAACTTAGCCCAATGAGTGTAAAAGCCAGCAGCTGCAGGGCTTATATTTCTCTTGCCCTAGTAAATAGGGCTTAGGAAAGCCCTATTGAACTCCACAGAGGCAGATAAAGAATGTAAAGGAACACATTACGAAAAGGAGATCTCTAAAAAGTTACAAAAAAGGTATCCATACAGTTACACCAAGTCTCTTTTTCCTTAAACAATATTTATAGAGAATATAGACTTCTTTACTTTCTCTCAATTTTTAACTAAAATGGCTACAGTGTAAAAAATAGAAAGGGCACATCTATAGTTTCTTTAACCTAGCCTAAAAAATTAAATCTGCAGCTCTGAATGTGGGTAAAATTCTCGACCACTTCCAAGGAAACAGTGGTTGTGTTCCTCTGGCTGCTTTTTGTTTCTGACCAGAAGGTTGATGAGCACTTCTCAGTGCCTGTCTACAGCCTCCAGTATAGATTTACTGCTCCATTACAGGCTGTAACTTCAACACCCATAGCATTTAGGGAGACTGTTAAACTACAGAACAGGCCCTTAATTGCATTAGCTAGCAAAAGGGAGGTCTTTGGAAGAGCGGCTTACAAAGAATTTGGATCCAGAACACTTATAGGACTCCATGTGTCCCATATTGTCCTCTGTGTCTTTTCTCCTATTTACTGTGCTTTTTAAAGCTTATTGTTTACCTGGGGAAAAAATTCAGTCAGAAACATGAAATACAAATAATCATCAATGTTTGCCAATAACCAAAGGGTAGTAAACATAGTATTATCTGCAGAACATCAGTTACTAAATGCCTGGAGAGTGGCCAGTCTGGCTGTAAGTATGTATTCCTTTTCTCCCCTGCTGTCATTTATGTCAATCTTGAATAGATTCTGTTTTACTATGCAGTGGATTACACCCAGAGCTTATGGATATGAATATGTGTTGCTTGATTTGCTCTCTCTGATCATGCTCCAGTGGTATTAACACTTGAGGTCAATCTGGATTATCCCATGTTTAAAAGATGGCAATTAAACACTTCAATTCTTAATTTCTGAGAATTTCTTCTTGCTTATACGAAGAGCTAAAGGAATTGCTCATGCAGACTTACTTTGCCAATTTCTTGTTGCTGGTGGCCTGGGTAGTGGTAAGGGGAAAAAGAAATAAGATTTTTGCACAAGTATTCTCCCTTGGATCTGAGCAAGTTCCAAGGAACCTTTTTAAAGGTTGAATGGGTGATTTCACTTTTCAGAGACATTTTCTCCTTCTGTGTTGAGACTCCACAGTCAAAATTAGATAAGATGCAAACCTAAAGCAAAGTCTGGAGTTCAAATTTTACCAGTTTTGTGTTTAGAAAAGAGCCTGGTTTGTCATCACAGGAGGTAAGGGTGACTGCATGTGAAACCGTCTGGGATACCACCAAGTGAGAAGGAACTTGGGACCCACTTCCAAGCTGGAAGAAAAATGCAAAGAAAAGCAGAAGGCTATCTTTAGCATGCCAAGTACATTAGATGAAAAGATGAGATCATCTGAAAGGTAAAGGAGACTTTCCTCTAAAATATATGTCTCTGATGTCATGAAGTAGCTGGTGTGAAAACTTGCTCGATATGTAGTAGCTCAGATATTTTTGCTCACTATTTATTTTTATCCTCAGTATGTTAACTAGGAAGACAGTGTCAGAACTACACAAAATGAAGACACTTTGAGTAAGAAAAAATATCTTGAAAAAGTATAGAAATTATTGTGAGAAAGACTTTATTTAAAATATTACTAAGTCCCCTTTCTAAATACACTGGTTTAGAACCCAAACAGGTCTAATCAGGACTGAATACAGCAGCTTCAAGGGACTTGACGAAGTGGGTGGAGGACAAATGAAAGCAAAATGCCTGCTTAGACGCACTGTGTGTGATCTTTCCTAGGACAAGGCAATGAATTCCAGGTTTGACCATAGTTTTCTGTGCTTTTTTGAAGGCAGGGATTTTTATCTATAGAAAGAACTTTATGATATAACTAAGTGGAATAAAGTACATATTTTTCTCTGTATTAAGAACAACATAAATCAATGATTTTAAAGATTACATTATGCTTTTCTCAAGTAGAAAAATGTGTGACCAGATAGCAGCTACATGTCAGTACCAATGTTAAATTTAGCTTTCCAAAATTTGTTTCCCAAAATCTCTGACAGTATGCAAGAAATACAAACTATCCAAGGTTGAAAATAGCCCACATAATCATAGAATTCCAAGAGGCCATAGTGCCTACAAGTATCCTTAGCCATGAAGGTGCTAATCAATGTATATACTGTCTCATCTGCATCTAAGAAGCTCTGCAATTAAAATTAGAACTTTTATGTCTGATCCCCAGCTTGCTGCTATTCAAAGCTCCTATCTGCATACACTGGGGATGGAAAAGGCCTTTTGAAAGCAAATAATTGGAAAAATTAGAGGGATTTTCGAAGATTGCAGAGCTTCCCTTTAGGACCAGTCCAGGAGCCCTGTCCTTCTGTCAAAGTACAAATTACCCCCATATGGTGATGTCCGTTCTCTCAACTGTAATTTATTCATTATGCAGAGTGCCGAATACCAAATGGTGAAAGCACGGCAGCAGAACAATGAAACAGGCTTGGGAAGCTAATAAGTGTCCAATCAATGAGAACCTAATGAACTATAACATGTAATACTTTATAAGGCATTCAAATTAAAAAGGGGAAAGAAATCAACAATGATGCAATATCAATTTACTTATTCCAAGTCTAATCAAATGAAATAAGCATCATTCTCCAAAAATACAGTCATAACTGACATTTGGGGAGGGGGAATGAGTGGAAGATATGATCAAGCCAAAATTCCTTTAAGAACATAATTAGTACTAACCAACTGTCCCTATTTAATGTAAGCTCTTTGCACCAAACTCTTCCGGTGAGATAGTAAGAAATTGTAGGGATTTTTTTCCAGTACACAACCTTTTCCCCTGTGGCCCAAAAGCCTTATTTTACTGTGAGTTCCATTACCACTTTTGCAAAAAAAAAAAAAAAAGTCTAAATCCTGAATCTGATTCTGTAGAAATAATAATAATTAATAGATCATGGATGAGTTAATCCCAGGAAGGTGTTCTGTCTTTCCTAAGCAGCCAATAGGCAGAACATCTCCTGGATAGAGGTGTTTTCATTTAAGTTCTGGCATGGAAGCTATTAAATCCTTCCCCAAAATGAGGAGGTGACGGCAGGGATCCAGGTATCCTGTTTGACAGAGCACTTCCCTGGCTTTTGTGTCTGCTGGGCTGCTCAGTCAAGAATCTCTGTTCTTCAGTCTTCTTCCACTGAGACACCCATCTTTAAATGAGAAATTTCAATTAATGTGTCTCTGAGTTATTGTTTCTGTGTATTTTTTTTTTTAAAGCCTGTTGTGGGCTTCTTTGTGGTCCTTGTTGGTTTAGGATTTTTTTGTATTTTAAGTACCCTTAATCCATTTTATATTGGCTTCTGTTGCCTTCCCTGACAGAAAAGGTGCCAACAAGATGGTTCATTCTTGACTCAGCCAGCTACACATATTAGCAATTCTCACAGCAGTTGCCAAGTATAACTGTACATCCTCCTCTTTGAGAGTGGCTGTAGTTTTCTTTTCCCACAGCAGTTGACATTAAGTGTCTTCTGTGTTTCCTGCTGCTCCTGTTCACATGCGATAGTGGTTAGTGTCAGCTTCACTATCTCTCCATTTCTTCTTCTGTGTGAGTCTCTTGCCTCTTATAATTTTCTCCATTAAAAAGAATAAAATAAATCCCTATTTTCTTCTATAATTCTGTGCTTAAATTTGATGAAAGGCATTTTGGTTTCTGGAATTGTGCTTCCAGCTCTACCAGTGATATTGTGGCTTTTTGCACCAGTCACAGGACTGAAGTCTCTGGGTTGCATTGCAGGAGCTTTGTCTGTGGCACAGTGCTGTTTATGAAAGCAAAAACCCGAATTTTGTGTGACTTCAAACACATGGTCACAAAAGGTTTTGATGCTGTCCATCTCCAGATGGGCAAACAAGCACTGTTTATAATAGACTTGCATTTCTGAGAGTTTTCTTATCCTGTGTTAGTACAAAACCAAGAGCAGATGACCCCTGTGCAGTTCTCAGAGTTGCAATGTGTCTGTGTCCTTTTCTTCAGGACCACATAACTGGAGTAGAAAACTTCTGGGAACTAGAAGTAATCCTCTGTGTTGTAAGACAAACCTCTCTTTTATCAGTGAAAGGAGACAAAAGATGGATATTGTATGCATTCACCTGGACAGCCATTCAAATACAGGGTTCAAAGAAGTGTCTCAGCATATTAGGAACTCTGGACATAACTGAAATGTTCAAATGACTTAAAAGATTGGCTAAGGAGCTCACATCAGTGAAATGTCCAGCAGTCTAAGAAAAACTTTTGAGAAATCTAATCAAGTCTTTCAGTCTTTCTCAGCCTGTCTCATATTCATACAGAAGGAAGACAAAAGGATGCAAATGCATCAAATTGGAGTCTGACTGTAAGGAGTAAGTTATTATTATTTTGATAGTTTCCTTTTTTTTTTTTTCATTTCTGTGTTATTTGTTGGCTCACAGATCTTTCTTTTCCTTTCTCACACCTCAAACTTTAGCAGGACAGTCTAAAAGCAATTGCTACAAAGATTATATTAACACAACTCATTCAGCAATGCAGGTGCAGTAAAAAAAAATGAAAATGAAACTAACAAAATTCAGAAGAAAAAACTCAAAACATGACAGAACTGCTTTGTTTCCCAAATTGCCATCATGCAGCACAGATCTGGAAGAGCAGTGAACAGCTATTGCAGTGCAGATAATACAGAAAAGCTCTCCTTAGAACAACTCAGAACGTGAACTGTCGGTGGGAATTAATGTCCATCAGATCTTCCTCATCGCCTGGTGTTTCACTACTGGGCTGACCCAGAAGGTGCACACATGAGGTCAAGGGGGAAGGCAAAGCACAGAAGATTGTAACACATCCAGTTTAAAGAGAGCATTATTAAACTAAGTTGTCATTTTTAACTGCCCTTCAGGGACTGTAGTGGAATCTCACTCCCTTTTTAGTGAATGGAAGCTTTGCCTGTAATATTAAAAACAGAATAAGTACTTTTGACTGTTTGACTGGGCTCTTTTTTTCTCTATCACTATTATTACTGTTTTAAAGTGCGCCACAGCATACAGGGTTAACGATATAAAATCTCTACATAATGCGATAAAACTGATACTGAAATAGTGTCCCTTTACTGTAGGAGGAATCTGCAATCAGGACTTCCAAGCACATGCAAAAAATAACTCTTGGATCAGTCTTCTTGTCTTCCAGTAGACTTGGCAAGAAAGACAAGCCATATGTGAAGCCAGCCATATATCAGTTATGTGGTCTTAGACATTTGCAATAAAACAAAGGACTTTGCTGTCAGCCCTCCTGATTTCATGAAGCCTTTACAGCTCACAGCAATGTCCTTTATCAAAAGCCACAAAGTTATCCTTAGACATGTGCATTTCTTAGAGAAAATATTCTCTGAAATATCTATTTATGATTAATTCCATCAGGGAAAGGGGAAGACATGAAAGGACCTAATACAGTCAGTTTCAGCCATGCTGAATGCATCTAGATATAATGAGTGTAAAAACAATTAATAAGAAAAGCAGTAATACTGAGGTGCTGGGGGAGAGTAGAGGAATTAAAGTACACATGTGCAAGACAGTAAGACCAAGAAGAAAATCTTTGTGACAGTGATGTGGATGCCCTGGTAAATTAAGTGGAACTAAGACTTCATCCCCGAATTCCTCCTGGCCATTTATTTAGACATTATTAACTGGCAGTTTCATACAGGGATTGTGTTAGGAGTGAGTTCAAAGAAAGAATTTTATAACAGTGCTTCTTTTCCCAGCTAATTCTGGGTGGACAGCCTGCACATGAGGGACCAAAAGGAAGGCTGGGGAATAGTTCAGGGTGAGCCATGAAGTGAGGTCAGGAGCTAATGAACAGCTCACACCCCAGACGTGCAAAACCACGTGGATGTGCATGGCCCTATGTGTGTGATTACTCGCATATGTGGAGTTCAGTGTGTGCTCAGGCTCAGGAAGAGAACTAGTAGTTTTATTTGATGTAGTAGTAAAAGAAGTCAAGGAAGGGATTTTAAAAGTTAAGTGAGGTGATTATGGCAGTGTTTTTCCAAACTAGCCTTAAAGAAAAGGCTTAAGGGAAAGGAACTGTTAGAAAAATAAAAGGGTTTATTGTACAAAGCAGCAATGGCTTTGGAAAAAGGTTTGTGTGAATTTCAAGACTATAATGACAAATGCTGATTTTTTTTTTAGTCAAGTATTATTAACTATTACATTATAAACAACAGTGAAACCCAAGTGGACAGATTAACACTTCTGTTCACTTTGAATTACTTTTTTATAGTGTACTTTTTGTGCACACCCTAAGTTTTTAAATTGCTTGAGCTTTCTAGGTCCAATTCAATGAGGTTGTTCAGCTTATTCTGTGTTTTGTCTCACTGGAATTAGTGGCTTACAATGAAGTATGTGCTTAAGGACCTTGCCATGCCATGCAGGTTGTCTATTTTTTTTTTTTCTTTATAAAATTTGAGAAGGAAAAAGCCCTAAAATTGACTCCCATCCCATCCTATTTTTTTATCCCTCTATATGACATCTTTGAAAAGAAACTCTTTAATCAGATTATGGATTCAGATACCTATGAGATATTTGCTTTACAATGCGTATCTCTTACTAATATCCTGCTCAATATTATGCTGTTTCTGTGGACTCAGTACATAAAGCCTAAGAGCTCTTATTCAGGGATACTGCTATAGCTAAGTTTAAAATTTATATCTCTAGACAGGGTAACAAATTCTATTATACAAATATTTGAAGCTATCACAAGGAGAGGAATACTATAAATTAATCCTTCACTCAGAAGTTGCACTTGCAGCTCTTTTCAGTTAATTTTCATTATTTTACCACCGGGGAACAGTTTCAAGGAATTATTACGCTAACCATAATATGAAAAATGAGCCCTTGAAGCCCACCCCCGCCCCAACAAATATCATTTAACATTCATTGTTGTAGAAATATGTAACAGAAAAGACAAGAGAGTTTTTCTTTTTTATTTCTCATGAAGGTATGAAAATATTAGCAAATGTTCAGCTCTCCACTACTCAAAATATTATGGGTCAGATCCAAGCAGAGTGGAGAGGTCAGCGCTCCTTCATCACAGCTTTAAATCATTATGGGCTGTAGGGCATAATAGCCTGTGAGGAGGCTTGGTTAAAACATGGGAAGGAAACCTGGAAAAGGTTAATTATGGCACACACACCACTTGACAGTTCCTTTTCAATCTGATTCAGCTCAGCTGTGAATGCCATTGTGTCCTCAGCACAAAAATCCTGCTCTCTGCCACACTACTTTCCATCACTCCAAGGCTGAGGCATGGTTTGCCCACAAGAATGCACCCCAAATCCAAGTGCTGCATGTTTTCCGAAGGGTGCACCTGTTTTGCTGTGGATCTGGTCCTTAGAACTTCCTGTCTGAAACCTTAACACCCAGCAACTTTTTTGACAGCTTGGGTTGTATTCATTTGGAAGCCCAAGGACTTTTTTCTTGGCTGGAGGCGAGGTAGGATAGGGGAAGAAGCACAAACAAAACAAAAACTTAAGCCTGTGACTAATTGGCTGAAAGGACACGAGCAATTCCAATCCACTTAATTGAATGTGGGTTCAAATTAAAAAGAGTAATTGCCTTCAAAACTTTGCATTGCAGATTGCTGGCCTCTTGTAAACATTAAGTGAAATTCTTCAAGCACGTGTGTCAGTGGTGTTGCTTTCAGGAGCTCAAATATCCTGTTGCATACATTTACATCCAGAGGACTTCATTCTAGAAGAGATTAGTCTGCATTATATTGATGGTTTTATTTACAAGATGAATTTTCTTGAAAAAGGTGTCCTGATTCTGGCTGGAAATTTCAAATCATGACCATGCCTTCTAACTGCTGGCAGCTTTCCAAACATTTCCTGATCAGAAGACCTGAAAATAGTACTTTATTTTTTGATGTAAAAATAACTAGGTTTTGTATTTGAAGCCAAGGCTGTATATTTTTACACAAATTTTCCACTTATTTTGGAAAGAGCTTTAGTCGAGCAAAGCCATACCTGCATTAAACATGAATAACTAAGGAGTTGAGAGTCAAGGAATTCGCCCATGAAAATACAGAGCTCAGTTATGAGGCCTTTTTAAATATAAAATCTTGAATTAAATTGTTTTGTCTACACACTGACATTGCCATTTATTCTTTACATCAAAGAAACATCCACAACTTCTAACCTCATTGTGCTATGCACAAAAACACAGAACAAAAGAATTGTCCTACCTCTCAAAATACTTTGCTGCAGTAGCAACAAAGACCCTTTGTTTGCTATTTAAGCAAGATTGGTGGACATCGTCTCTGAGCAGAAGCTCTGAGAATCAGTCTTTTCTACCCTTTTCCAAACATGTATACGCATATTTTCACTTGAGTCTGCTACAGCAAAAGGACTCTTAAAGAAAAGAATCAAGCAGAGCAAAAGGAAAATATTACTTTATATTAATAACAAATGGAGGGCACAATGCATTCCACATACAAAGGTTACCCATTTGTGGAGCTGGAAGCCAAGGGCCTTTTAAAACTTAAAGATCCCTTAAATAAACATATTGGTTTAAGAACAAGGCAAATATTCTTAGCTCAGCAGGTAGTTGGTCTCTAAATCACATTCAGACTTCACATAAATACACATGTCAAAGCATTTATCTAGTAATAAAAAAACAACTCTTAAGGAATGCAGTTCAGATAGGGAAGTGTCAGTTATTTTGCACATTTCCTATTTCCAGCTCATTAGTTTCAGCTTTTGACAGGGGTGGAGCTGAAAGAAATCCTGTAGAGGTTTTTCTCTCCTCCCAATTTCACATGAATAAACAGAGGGAGGGAGTCCCCTGCCTGTCTGCCAGGCTCTTATCTATCATATTTAGATGCTAGATGCTGTCAGATTTTAGATAGTGATGCCTGTAGGTATTGCCAGTTACTGGGAAATTAAACCTGGAATAGAAGGTAGTCCTTTCCTTTCCCAAATTGACTTTGCTTTAGGAGCAGGTTTGGACACCCTTCAAAAATGTTGATGTCCAGACAAAGGTGACAGGATTATATTTCTGTCATTCATTACTTGCACCTGATTTTCTGTTTCCTCACTCTGTCCTTGGTGTCTCAGCAGCACTCCATCTGCATATTTTCTTTCACCTACATTCTTACATTCCTCTCAAATCCAGATTCTCCCACTCCAGAAGCAGTAGGTGTAGATTTACACTGCTGATTTTTGTTTAAACTCTCCTCATGTAAGATACCTCCTTGAGCATTAGAAATTCTTAGAAATTCTGGATTTTCATTATTAGACCAAATTTTCCTTCATTTCCTCCAAAATATATTTCAGAAAATGAAGATGTTCCTCTAGGGAGAAGAGGCAGTGAACATAGGAGAGATTTCTATACAATTCTAATTCTTGGAAACTATCCCTATGATCACTAACAATCAGGTTATCAATTACCACCCTTGTGCTAGAAGTGACACCTCTGTAAGCTGACATAAAATAACAACGTGGACACATTTTCCCTCCCAGAGGTAAAGCACACCCAACCATCAGGAACTGCAAAATGGAAGTATGTGTGCACCCAGGTGCTGTGTTTCAGCTGAAGGTTGGTAACTTCCATCTGACGGAGGTAACTCCTTAAGATGATCTGACTGCCATTACCCCAGCACACAGTCTAAACACTTTGGTGCGGTCTTTAAGTGATGTGGCTCAAAATCACACCCACCTGGCTTATTCTTTCTTCCTAATCTTACCTGCATAGGTTCTGTCCTGATTTGTTTTTAGTAGAATTCTTTAACAAAACCCCTAAAACTAAAATAAAATGTACGTACATATTTATGTGTGCACGTCTTCATGTGGATATTTATTTGTAGGTATCTGTGTGTTTGGGTTACAGAGGGTAAAGACAAAATATTTTCAAAGGTGTCTCTTTTAATCTGAGAGATCTCAAATGTTGCTGTACACAAGTGGGAACATCCACACCTTTGGAAAAACTTGATGCAGATCTTGAGGTGCTTTTACTGCACTATACATGAGATACTGCAGCAAAAGGACTTTCATTTGAGGATCATCTGGAGCTTCAGTTTAGTTCCTATTGCCTTCCAGACTTGTTCATATAATTCTGCTCCTACAGTTTGCATGTTTCCTGAAAAGAAGATTTATGACTTCTTTTAAAACCGCTCACCACATGGGGACATAGGTGTAACAAATTACATTTGTCACTAATTTGTAGGATGACACTTCAGTCTGCATTACATTGCAAAAAGCAGCAACAGAGGCAACGGCCTGCATAATTTTTCTATCAGGCTCAAATCTCAAATTTGTTGTATGGCACCATCATAAAGGGGTGTAACTTCCAACCAGTTTTTTGAGAAATTACTAAGTATGGCAGCGCTGCAGATCTGGAGATGCTCTATGACTTTTCTCTTTCACATACCCAGGAGATCATGAGTCTGCCCATTGTGGCTGATGAGGCATTTTAGTGTGCATGAATGCAGAAATAGACACAAAAGTAAATCTATTCTTAAGAAAGAAAAGTTATGGTGATGTAAATTTCTCTTTACGTTAGAGTAAAGCATAGAAAGAAGCTCATCAGTCATACAAGATTATCATTAGGGACTTTTCACAAGGTCATGCAGTGACAGGACAAGGAGAAATGGCTTTGAACTGAAAGAGGGTAGATTTGGGTTAGATATAAGAAAGAAATCCCTCACTGTAGGAGTGGTGAGGCAACAGCACAAGTTTCCCAGAGAAGCTATGGATGTCCCATCTCTGGAAATGTTGAAGGCCAGCCAGGATGGACCTTTGAGCAGCCTGGGCTAGTGGAAGGTGTTCCTGCCTCTGGCACGGGGATTGGAATGAGATGATGAATACTAAAAACAAAGTTGGATACGTAAATTATTTGATGCCTTCCTTGTTTTGAGTTTTCAACTGTACTGCTCAGATTGGGAAACTAACAGAAGCTAATAGGAGAGTAAGTCACCCACACATGATTAAAATTTAGTTTAGAGCCCATGAGATGGCAAGATGAGCCATGTCTCTTAGGTGTTCGAATACTGAGCTGGATGAAGATGCTGACCTAACAGTAGTAGAAATATAATCCTGCCACTGTTGATCACCTGTCACAAATTCCCAGTTGGTTGTTTGACATGCAACTGGAAAGAGTTATTGTTTTTCTCCATTTTTTTCCTTCTCTGTTAGCCAAAATAGCGAAACCATAGCATCAGTGTTGTTTGAAAATATATTTTTGTTTGTTTTCCCTATAAAAAGAGATAATAATGTTATGTTCCAATAATATTAAGTTGCAATGTTATTTGCAAGATTGCAGAGCTTTTAATTTTCTGATTATTTCCACAGTGGGAGTTTCAGCTCAATTTCTACCAAGACACTTCTATCTGTTTCGGTTATTTTTTTATTACAGCTAGAAGCAACAATAATTGCCTTTAGTGTATGAAAACATGACTGAGGAGACAATTGTTGTCCCTAAAGAGTAAAATCATCAGCATACATTTTTGATGTAAAATTTTTGTAAATTAATTGCAAGATCCTATAAATATTATATTTACAAAAATTGTGTTGTCTGCTGTCTTCAAAGAAACAATCTTTTTTCTTTTTTTTTTTTTTGTAAACTATGCTTCATACACAGTGCATTTCCTGAGGCAGAAAACAAAAACATGGAACAAAATATTAGTCTTCTACTTTTGTAATTTTACATTCTACTACTTTTCTTTTCCAGGTTTGGGGGTTTTTTTAATATAATTCTGGAAGCATACAGGAAAAAAAATCATTAACATTCTCAGTAATCAAGCCCCATTTTCAATGTTTTACTATTCAGGTGATAAAAAAACCCCATAAATATACATCTCAAATGTTAAGGCACTAGATTTGCATATAATTTGGTCATAAATCAAGAAAATAATTCAAAGTATTGAACATTTTGTGGAATATTTTTTCCACATTTTCTATTAAAAATGATAACATGAAATCTTTTAGATTTTCTCTGAAAAGTTGAAAAGAATTCAACCTGAAGTACTCCAATCCACATTTATATCTTGGAAAAATTATCTATCAAGACTTCTAACGGAATTATCCTCCACAGCCACTCCATACAGGAACCTGACAGACTGTCCAAGAACAGGAACTACAGTTCTTACAAGCCTCTGAAATAACTTGGATTGATGCCAACATTAATAAATGCAATTAAAATTACACTACTTTGTTTCCATTTTTCCTGTTAGAAAATTAAATAAGTCAGCTTTTTCCTGTGGAAAAAAACAAAAAAAAACCCCCAAAAAACCAGACAAACAAACAAACAAAACCCCAAACAAACAGAAACAACTGGATTTGGGGTTTTAATCAGACTAGCATCTTTTCAGTTGTATTAGCTCTCAGTGTGGTGTATCCTGTGTAACCCAGATGTACAGAAATTTCACATGATTTATGAGTACACAGGACAGCACTCAAGGCACACATATTATGTCCTTTTCCTGTCACTGCATTTGAATGCAGGAGCCACAGGATATTTTTGATAAATAAGCTCAGAGGCTTTTTTGAAGAAGATGGGCAGTGTTACAACTAACATCAAGAGCAGTGATTAGTTCCAATAGATATTTCATCAGATTTACTCCAGTCAGAATGGTGGTATTTGCTTTTGAGCAGGCAGCCCATTGCACTTATATCAAATAGTGCTAGCAAATTTGGTGCTAGAAAAAAATGTAGAAAACTTAGGAAAAATCATTATTTGGAAATCATACTTTCATAAGAAGATCTGATCTCCAGAGATGATTAGGGATCAGATTGCACAAACAACCAGAAATATCTGAGGACATAATTTCATATGTCTTTGACAACTTCAGAGCATGTCACCCTGTGATTATTTACTTATTTATTTTTGAAGCCACAATAGCGGAAGGTGCCTTTCTGAGCTAGTGATAGCAACACATTTTCTCACATACCACCGGAGATTGGTGTGATAGAAGGACCCCAGCTCACCTGCCAGCACTGGAAGGAAGGTGGGTGTCCTCTGGGGCATGAACAATCATCTCCAAGCAATACAAATGAGTAACAGTGCTCTTCCCCGACACAATATCGTTGCAAGCAAGCTCTCAATGTATTTACCAACTCAATGGGATTAACCAGTAATATGCTGATTAGCCAATAAGTATTGAATCATCTTTTGCTTCAGAAAAGGATCATTGTATCCGACTTGGAAAATACTGCTGGCTTTCAACCACATCCTCTATAAACAAAGCATGGTACTTCAGTGCCGACAAACTCTGTATGGAATTTTAGCCCCAGAAGTAGTTCATATCTGTATCTGTGTCAACTGTATCTATGTATATATAGATCTATGAAAGTAACTAGGAAAAGTAATAGTAATTGAACCTTAAGTGATTGCGCATCATGTGTCTGCATTCTTATTTCAGCATTTAAACATGTTTCACCACCAGGAATGTGAAAGGGTTAAGCAGCAGCAGATTTCCTGTGCTAGATAACTCAATGAAAAACATTCAGGGTGCTTTTTAAGAACAACAGACTCATGCTGTTGGATGGCAATCTGTAGTATATTTTTTTCTTTTCTTTTTTTTTTTTTCACAAGGAAAACATAGGCAACACAGACTTTGCTGTAATTCTTCCTAATTGCTCTAATGCCTTTTATTTTATTTTAGTGTTCTCAGTTTATCAAAAACAGTTAGCACCAGTTTGTTTCCAGTTTTAATGGAGATAAACTCATTCTTTTTCTCCTGAAAAACTTCACAATATGGTTGGAAATATCAGCAATAATTAGACAAAATGCTTGTGAAAACATAAAATAGAAACAATACATCTTTTTATAATGGAATCAGTTTGTCTGATTATCTCAAACAATGTACATTTCCAACTGCCCAGGAGAGTCGTTAGAGCTTATGAAAATCAAACTCTCTTTTTTCTGCTTCATACATCATGGACAACAATATTGTCTCCAGGATCATTATATATTGCCTGGCTTTATAAATATACGTTAGGCTTTCTTGAGCTACAGTGAACCTGGAGCATGAAATGCATTCAAAAATAGAAACAACAGGGGGAAAGAAAAAAGAAAATCATGTTATTAACTAAATAACTGTTACATAGAAATTATAAAAGGAAAGATAACCTCACTGAACACAGTACTCAAGGGACCTTGGTTCAATTCTGTCTTCAGTCACAGATTTTGAATATAACCTCAGGAAAGTCATTTTTACCCTATGCACAATGAGGGCTATTTGTCCTTTAAAGAAATGGTTGTGACAGCACTCCCTTCTGAGCTCCTGTCAAGGTGTGAAGCCTAATTCAGAAGTTTTTGTTATTCCTTTGAGATACACTCAGAGAATAGACAAGAGTATCACTTCACCTTTTTCCCCATTTGTAGAAATGGGGCTAATATTCCCCTGCCCTCACTGGAGATCTTATGGATGCAATTCATTAGTGTGTAAGAGGCATTCAAATATTATGGTGACAAGGGTTGTTTAGTGAGTAAATATCTGGATGGAGTAGGAGGAATTAAGCTACTGTTACCATTTTACATCAAAAATAATTTAGTATGAAAAACAATGGAAGTCTGATAAGTTTATCATATGATAAATTATTATCTTACACTCTAGGAATCAGGAAAGCTATTTCAAAGATGACCTTTACACCTGTTTTGTTTGTTTTCCTGTAAAGTGTTGCAATATATTTGCTCTGCCCTGTTGTTTAAGCACCTTGCTCTTTCTCAATGATCATGGGTTTTCAGTCTTCACTGGTCTCCTTCAGATTCAGCAAGAATGTCACCCAGCAGGATGGAGTTCTAGGAACGATGCTGCTTTCTTTTGAACAGGGTCCCATTATATCAGGTGCCAAAGTTCCCAAGGGAAAACTGAAACTTACAGCAAAAGTGCAAAATCATGCAACACTTTCATTAAAAATTTTACATTAGAACCTTTTAACTTTTGAAGAGCTTTACCTGTACCTGGCAAATGTGGTTAAAAAAGCAAAAGCATTACAGGAGTAATCTGCTATAACCAAATCAAGCATTTCTCTTCTGTAGCAGTAGTGCATGTATGCTCTTGTAAATACAAGCAAATGCTTAGCAATAATGAACTCTCTGTATTGGCTGCAATGTTCTAGCCCAAAGTAGACATGAGGCTTAAACTATTTTTAAATCACATGAAGGAATTAATAAATAAAACCCTTCTGGTACTTCAAATTTGTAATGAAGCAGCTCCTTTCAGCCAAGCCTTCAGTATAATATACTGAAGCACATTTTCATTACTGGTGAATGCAGCATATTTTCCCTGTCTCTCCAGGTATTCTGTCGCTGCTGAGGGTTAGATCTACCCTATCAGAGTAGGTTTATCAGAAGGAGGGGGAGGCTAATGGATCAAGGTCTCCCCATCCTGCTCACACTGACTGCTGCCCAGGCCTTCCATGGCATGAGAGAAGGGAGAAGTTGCTCAGCCTCCCAGTTGCAATATGGTCTAGTACGCTCCAGAATAAAATACTAAAGCTCCATCATCATCCTAAGACAAGGGGTTTGTTTTTAATTATCAGAAAACAAAGCAAAGAAACACTCTTAACATAGAATCAGAATCACAGAATTCTGGGGAGCCTGTTCTACAGCCCAGCCTCCTCTAGATAAAGAACCTTTTTCTAATATGCAAATAAACCTCCCCTGACACAACTTCAGGCCATTCCCTCTGGTCTTGTCACTGTCACCACAGTGAAGAGATCAGTGCCTGACCCTCTTCTTCCTCTCACAGGAAGTGGTAACTGCAATGAGGTCTCCTCTCAGCCTTCTCTCCTCCAGGCTGAAGAAACCAAGTGACCTCTGCCACTCCTCATACGGCTTCCCCTCAAGGCCCTTTCCCTCCTTTGGACACTCTCCAGTAGTTTAACGTATTTCTTATTTTGCGGTGACCAAAACTGCACACAATATTCAAGGTGAAGCCATAAACATATTTATGTTTAGCTTCTTTTCTTTTTCATGGCATTTTTCCCCTCCAGAAATTGCTGAGGACTTCTTTTAGTCCAGTAATTCTTAGACAGTGACACAACTCCGTAAGGTCACAGGTCCAAACTTTATTTCACCTCTATGCTCATATATTTCTAGTCCAGTGAAATGAAGATTCATTGCCAGAATAAGCACAGATTTTGCAGATTGGAACAGCAGAAGAGTCACACTTCTCTCTCTTATCTCTCCTACAACACAACACAGCACAGAAAGCAAAGCCCAGGGGAAAAAAAACCAGACTGAGACTCAAAGGTTCTGTAAAAAACATTTGCAGACTTCATCATCAAAATAAAGATCTGATAAATAATCAATCAACAGCTCAAATGCATCAGAAACAAAAGGCCAAAATTGAGCCAAGATACAGATCCGCACATGAGGCTTCTACATGGTAAATAGCCAAGGTTTGCAGATGCATACAAGAGCAAATGTTGGAAGGAATACTAGCATGGAGGGCTGGCCAGTTGTCATCGGTCTCTGGGACAGACTGAAAGAATAACGAATGACACAAAGAGATGGGAAATGAATTTTCACTTTGTGTTGGTACCACAGTGTAAAGGACATGTTACAAATTCCTGAAAAGCTGATTGTCCTCAGGCCCCTTCTGAAATCTGTAACTGTGTCAGCACTCCTTGGTCAGTGTTCTCTGCTATAAACACCAGCCTGTCTCAGCTCACCAGCCTGCTGCTCTGTATCTCTGTTTTTTGAGAGGGTGAACCTCAAAAAGCTCAACTGTAACACTTTCCCATCAGCCTAATTTTTCCATGCCATGCACTTGCTTCTGATATTTTCCCACTTGTGTTATTTGCTTGCTGAAGCTTCTCTATTGATGGAGTTCAATAAATGGTGTTTGCCATCAGAGCAATTTGGTTCTAGTTCTAATTATAGCAACAAGATGCTTCCTTAAAACATGTTACGGGTGTTTCATTATTTTAAATTGTTATCTTCTGTAAAAATTACAGAAAGAGTTGATCTTTTCTGAGAAGCCAGCAGCTGCAAATTCTCCCCTTTTCAAATGTCTCATTTTAATAGGTGAAACATCAGGTAAAAATCAAATCAAGTTGTAATATAACTCTCCAGAAGGAGATATGTAAGTTACAACACATTGCCTCCATATTCCATAGGGTTACACTATTCAGAGGTACTGAACCATATCCCTTAGTATAGATCATAACAAGCCGTATGCTGCACAGCTCAATTGTGAACACAAAGCCCCTAAATAAATCACACAGCAATGGCAACATTACTAATAGGACTATCAGAATCAAAGGAAGCAGGGTGATGCATATGAGAAGAGCCTATATTATTATTCTGCATGATTTCTTTATGGTATTGTTGGAGAGATTGCTTCTCCCTCCTCCTTTCCCTGGTCCCTCCAGATTAAGAACGGGAATGAGAAGGGCAGCAGAACTCCAGGAACAGCCTGTACACTGTAATCCAACAATCATAAGAAGTGGTGGTCTGGTACTCTCTGCAAGGCATTTCACTAAACTAACTCAGTCTTCATCTTTATTCTGACACAATTCAACATTTGAACTCCTTTCAGTTTTCTGCTGTCATGTATTTCTAGCCCCTGTTCACAGCGATCCCTGAATAGAACACAGCACAGCACACACAGCAGTTACTAAGACTGCTAACATACATAGCATCATACTTTTGGCCATATTTGCTCAAAGACCTCTGCCTGTTTCAGGCAGTAATGGAAAATTACTCTTATTTATAAAATGCACAGAATTGAGTGTTTCCAATAGGGGTTAAGACTTTTTCTTCCCACTAGAGCCAAAGAATCGAAGAGGAAAAATTTATGTTGGTGGTGACAAATATTTTATCAGCGATGGGAAGTTCCTTAGTGTTTCTATAATATTTAAAATTAGTTTGAAGAAAAGATTAGGATTTTATTTATCTATTGATTTATTCCTTTATTTAGAAATAGTTCTTTAAGGATGGGAGATAAGTTGTATGACTTTGTGGATCTTTTCTGATCTAAACCACTGACATTTTGTCAAATCCTTTCCACTTTGAGGCAGACACATTTATCTTGTCTAAGCATGGAGATCACTTTTTTTAAACATGGAGTTACCTCTTTGCAGTGATGAGAACTTAGCCCAATATAATTTAGAAGACAGAGACTCAGATTCTCAAATAAATTACTGACTGCAGATTAAAACTTTTCTTTTTAAGTGGTACAAATAAAAGCTAGATAACATTGAGATACTTTTGAATAGGAGCTTTCAAAATCCCTTAATTGATCACATCAGCCAAATAAGATGGGGGGAAAAGAAAAGAAAAAAAAGAAGAAGAAGAAAGAAAAAGAAAAGAAATGCCTTAAAAGAAGAGTGAGGGAAAAAAAGGAAAAAAAAAAGAACAAACTACAAACCTCCAAAACCTAGAGCTCAACCAATCAATTCAACACTCTCCCCCTGGAACCAACGTACCGAGGGTAGTATAAATCAGGAATTTATAATAAAACACTAATGCTCCTTTTCAAAAAAAAAAATCAATAGCGCTCCCAAACACGTTTCAACCAATAAAGTAAAATTGTGCAATTATGAAAAGTTTAAAGTATTGCTCAGATCAACCGGATAGTTACAACTGTGGTTTTCTGTACTGCTCTTTCATTTTCCCTTTCTTATATGTCCCTCCCATTTTGCATCAGACCAATTAATATCTTTGCTTCCCTAACAGCTCTCTAGATAATTCACAGAAGTATTTTTCTGTGTGGCCTGGAATTAAAAAGAAACTATTAAACAGTCAACTCCTATCGCTTCTGTAGAATTAATGTCATGTTAACTCCTACCATGCCTTGTTGGTTTGTGGTATGTAAATGTAAATTAAGGTATCTTAAAGAATTTGTAAGGTGTTTCTCTCACACCCTCAGCACAGTCTTGCGATTTTATCCAGGATGCAGTAAGCCTGTTTTAGTTACAATATGGGAACTCTTTAATCGCTAATTTTAGCCTCAGTAATCTAAGTAGAAACCATAAGGAAAATCCAACACTCTTCATATTACAGCAACTGAGTTGAATTTTTTTTATTTTTGATACATGCACCACATTTTATGATTTGCTTTTAAAAACATGCATGAAAGAGACCTGAGGAAAAGTTGGCTGTGGGAAGGAGGAGGATTGGATCGAACCGTATGACAGAGGCTTATGAGCATACTTGGGAGTAATTTCATACTCCATCCTGTCAATTTTACCAGAACAATGTGCTCTTATTCTTGGAGGCCTAAGCACATGAGCACTCACTCACCTCTCTAAGTAACCGTGTTCAGGGTCCCATTATATTCCATTATGATGATTAATAGTCTCCAATGCATTTGTACAAAAGCAGTCCAATGCATTGGGAACACTTTGATCATCATCAGCACACGGCTCATCTCCTGCGGTCACGTTAACGACATGACTCCAGCTACCATGCAAAATTGCAGTGCTGGATCAGTGCAGATGTCATCAGGTCCCCGTTCATCTCAGGGACTTCATTTTCTCCCTAAAACACAGAGGTGACATCAGAAATGAGCCTTTTGACATTGCTTTATCAGACAGAGCCAACCTGCTAAGGGGGCCAGATGTGTCATCCCTCCTGAAGTGGTCAGCAAGCTGCGACCACACAGATGTGCCCTGCAACTGCAACCGTACTCAGAAACAAGATGCTTCAGCACCTCAACAAGACAAAAATGAGACAATGTTTAATTCTGGTCTGACCATATTTTAAACGACCATGAGATGCCAGGAGCTGTGTGTCACAGTGCTTGTGCAGTATCTATGCTGTAACACTAATATGGCTTCTCTTTTCCATCCCAGGGCACTAGGCTTTATACAACTCCCGTCTATAAAAATGTATGAATTTCTGCTCCCTCTCAGGCAATCGAATTAATAAATCTACTGTGTGCAGAAGACCATGATTTCCTCTTCATGGGCTACACTCTTTTTCCAGAGCTTCCTCTGGAAAAGGTTAAGCATTTTCCACTACTCCCCCCAAGACACAGCCAACACCTCTGTGGCCCATGGTGACCATGCAGCATGGTGTAGGGCAGGCAGGAGTGAAAAGTGGAAGAAGGAAGATTCCTTCCAACTCAATCACTTCTAACTGATGTTGTGTGTAGATAAAAGGTCATCAGGGCATTTACTACCCTGCTGCTTTATGAAAAGAAAACCTGAGGTCCTTGTGCACAAGTAGTCTTTATAAAACAAGAAGGCAGGATGTAACTGTCCAAATAATCTGCTGATCTGGAGGGTATCAACCTCCATCTGACAACTAACTTGGAGAAATATACAGCTCTCACATTACAGAATCACAGAATCAATTAGGCTGGAAAAGACCTCTGAGATCATTGAGTCCAACCCTTGACCGAACGCTACCATGTAAACTGGACCATGGCACTATGTATCATGTCTGCAGTTTTCTTAAACATCTCCAGGAACAGTGACTCCACCACTTTCCTGGGCAGTCCATTCCAATGTTTAACCACCCTTCTGTGAAGAAATTCCTCATATTGTCCAGCCTGAACCTCCCCTGGGGCAGCTCGAGGCCATTTCCTTTCATCCTGTCTCTTGCTGCCTGGGAGAAGAGACCAACCTCCAGCTGGCTACAATCTCCTTTCAGGCAGCTGTAGAGAGTGATAAGGTCACTTCTGAGTCTTCTCTCCTCCTGGATAAACAACCCCAGCTCCCTCAGCTGCCCGTCTTATGACTTACCCCCTAGACCATTCACCAGATTTGTTGCCCTTCTCTGAACTCCCTCCAGTATTTTGACATCCTTCCTCAACTGAGAGGCCCAGAACTGGGCCTAATTTTTCATCAAAGTCTTTCTTGTGACAGAATCAAAATTTATCATCATTGCTCCACAGATAGTGGACCAGGACAGGAAAATAAAGCAGCTTGACAGAGACCAAAGAAGACATCACTGTCAGAGCCCAGATGAGAAGGATTCCCTTTTTTTGGTGCATAGTTTATTCCAAGCCTCTGTGCACTCTTATGCATTCACTGAAATCACTGAGCTGCAGGCAGCCAGATTGCAGGAAAGCAACCGTGCATTCAAGCCTATGGAGACAAGTTAGAGCCTCTCAAAAGCCATATTTTGCTGCAGAGAGCACAGAGAGCCAACAGCAGCCATGGCATCTTTTACTCTGGTAATAAATGAGCAGAACAAGCCATGTAGAAGTTATCTGTTAGCACTGAAAGTTGTTAGAGACCATGTAACACTCTGTAATGTATATAAAATTATTGACATCATATGTGTTTATATTTAGGTTAAACAACTATATTGCTTTTATAAGAGAAAACTGTTTCTGGAAACAATAGGCCAAATTGCTTTTCCTTGCTAAGAACAATGATGCAATGCTGCCAGTACCAACAGTTGTTATTACAGAATCAGCTAACTGAAAACACAAGGTCTTTAACGACTTGTATCTTACAAAGCACTCCAAGGCGTGCCGATGCTGTTTGGCTCTGTTTGCTAGTCAGGATGGGTAAAAGCAATTTGTAATTTGCATCTTGCTCATTATTGCAGTTTTCCCTGTGTATGTTTCCTCCTGTTTTCGTTTCTCTTTCATGAGGGCAAGTATACAAAGCCCCAGTTCTTGTGAATTTTTCACTATCAAAACTAGTTGATGAAATCAGAATCAGATGAACAGAGGAAGCCTAAGCCTTCTGCGATATACAAAGGGTCCAAAGTAAAACAGAAGGGAAATGAGATGGAAAATACACCCCTGTCAACAGAAATAAGCTAGACTTCCCAAAAATTTGGAGATTACTCAATCATGGTCACCACAGCAAACATATTCTGAACAGTGACTTGGAACACCCCATTAAAAATTTTAAATATACAACCGTAGTACAGTTTGCAACAGATCTGCATATTTAAGATGTTTTTTGATAGTTACCATTATGATGATCACAATCAATTCATATATGCTGGAAGTGGGACTAAAAAATAGAGCTAGACAAAGGAGCCTTGCCATTTGCTACTTAGATGCAATTGAAAACAAAGTCTTCAACTTTTCACCATAGCTGACAGGTTAGAGATTCACCAGATGTGGACAAGATGCAGCACACTGAGAGCATAAATTGATTTTATATTTTGGTTTAAAATGGATCTCATTGTCACTGAAATGTTAACCCCTCAACAGAAAAATACACTGGATTTTACAAATGCAAATTTTAAGCTCCCATGCTTGGCACAATAATGAAATATACAGCATTCCTTGTTGTCCTTACCTTTGAACTGCAGGTAACTATACAGCAGTGTTACAGGACAAAGATACACTTGTGAAATATTCACAAGCTGATGTCTTTGCAGCCCCGTGGGACCTGTGAAGAGCTCTTTTTTCCCCCACATCTCTCTCTCAGACTTTGAATAATGAGGAGCAGAAAAGGTATGAGACAACATGTCTGTGTGTCTCCTTTGAAATCTTTTCTTACATTACCTTGTTATCTGTGCTCAAGAGCAGCAGGTATTCCAGCAGTTCAGAGTGTATCCACAGCAAAAACACCCAGCAAAACAGAGTGCCAGTAGACACAGCTTTCAGTTCCAGGTCCAGTCAGCAAAACACAAAACAGATACATGGAGGGAGTGGTGGCACAGCTGAGTGGGGGGAATGCGTGTGTGAAGGGGTGGGAAGGCAGAATTTTGCCAAGCCGGTTAGTTAAGAAGATAGATATTTATTATCCATCCTGAAAAGCCATCTCTCTTTCCTGATCTGACCTCACAAAGTACCATTGTACAGAAAGTTATCCAGCTTCCTTAGTATTACAGCCTGGATCAAAGCCTGACCACTCCAGAAAGACAGGAGGACTGGTCACCGGGCTGGTCACAAGGATTTGAATAATTCTTTACTATTTATCCCTCGTTGATAACTGCTGAGAAACACTGGTACAGGTAGGGATTTAGAGGTTTTACTATAGTTCTGTATTGTGCATCAGGAAAGACCACTCTGAACGTGGTATGAGGTATGAGCTGAGTATGAGGGATTTCGCTTGCTTCCACACATCTGAGCCAGTCTTGAGTATGTACAAGACCAAAGTCAGACAAGTTTTATCAAATGAATCCACCCTGGCATCCATGAATGCAAGTATAGTCCTTTTCCAGAAGAGGCATCACTTTTTTAATTTCCGGTTCTCTAAGACTTCTAACTATTTTTTTATCCCCTCTGCATTTCAAAGATGCTTACATAACAGGTACTTTCCCACACTGGCCTTAAAAGCCCTTGTTCTCTTTCTTTCATTATTTCAACAGACTAATAGTCGTTGCAACACAGGTGACGGTAAATCAAATCAAGTTGAAATGTGGGCCTGACTCATTCTCAGACGATATATGATTTGTTTGCATTACATTATCTTGGAAACCCATAAGCAATGTGAACTAACTACATGTCCGCACATGGCAAGAAGATAAATGCTCTTAGTCAGTAATATAAAATCTAAATAAAATTACAATCAGGTTTGGATATTAGGATAGCTTTGCAACACCCTTGGGGCATTGCTCTTATCATTGGCATTATTTGCATTAGAGTAGTGTCCAGAGATCCTGCCTATGATCAGTTTCAAATTGTGCTAGGCTCTGGAAAACGTGGGAAGAGACAAAAGTTTTGAATGCTAAATAGATAATTACAGGCAAAGAGTGGGAGAAATAAAGGATTGTTATCATCGCTACGTAGAGCTCTGAGGTGTGGAGATTAAATTTTTTTTATAGTCTAAGCACAGGCGCAGAGCAATGTTGGAGTCCAAGTTCACCTTGCATCCAAAGATTTTGCACACAAGCCCATGTTTAGGTTCCCACTGGCCTTGTGGGAGTGCTGATAACAGTAGGAAAGATAGCTTGAGCTTGCCTTTCCCTAGCTACATCCCTACCTGCAGCACGGGCAGCTGGGAACAAGGTTGGCTTGGCTTTCTCGGCCTGAGGCAACCTCCACATATGCTGTCATGCTGTCCTGTGACACCTTCCCAGTGCTGATCCAGCAAGTTTCCCCAAGTCCTTCCCACACGGGATTATAGCCCTGCAGTGTAGGATGGATGGGCAGGTGAGCACAGGAATAGCAAGCTCAAACACCTGAATGACTGCTCAGACAACATGGGGGCGGTTTTTTTTGATTTGTTGGTTTGTTTGTTCGTTTGGAGTTTTTTTTGTTTGTTTGTGGGGTTTTATGTGGGTTTAGTTTTTCTCTCCTCTCTGGGAAGACTCTATGTCTTCCCTAAGGTCACCAGAAAGTCAGAGTGCAGCTAAAAACCAGACAGCTGACTCCAGCATCCAAAAGTTCATCATTCAACTCTAAGACTCTACTGGAAATGTAGAAGTAACCTGGTAAAAAAATAGGACAAGTGATCTTTCAATCAGTAGTGGAAGGACTCTGTTGACCTCCAAGGAAGTTTCTTTTCAAGTAACATTTCAAGGTGTCCTCCATACACACTTACAAAATTTTTACAGCGATTACACAAACACCCATCACAATGCTGGGCTGATGAAAGAGGGGGTGGATGTTTATGTGCTGCTGTTTCACCCCATGTTGGCAGGGATAAGAAAATTGCAAATTGATAAGAAGAGATGCAAGTGGGAGGAGCAGACATGAATGCTTGATTATGTACTTAATTAAGCAATGCTGGCCACATCAAATTGTAATGAAATGTGTGTCTATCTACAGCATGTTTTTGGTCCCAGGCAGTACATTGGCTACCTGCCTCTGAATGGACAGTGAGGAAGATATTTTCAAACACAGAAATGTTGACTATCCAGAAGAGCTGGATGGTTACCTATTTTTGCCTTTGAAGACTGTATATGATCAGTTAAGATCACAATCTCACCAAGTGATCCAGTCACTCGCAGAAGTAATTGTGCTTAGATAAATGAGGCAACAGGCAGGAGTAAGGCTTGTAGACCTACACCTAAAATAAAACTCTTGGCACTCCAGGAGAGCGAGTTTAAGTGCTTTAACAAGAATGTAAACATTTTTTTCTTGAACATGATAGGAACTTTAGTTATTATTTTTCAAAACTAATATTGTTTTTCTATAACTTCTATTTTTCTGTAATTTTATGGGCTCATGTCTAATCCCACATGTAGCATGTTTATTAGATGCAATGTTTTATCTCTTGGATTCAGTGTCTGACACTATCATTTTGTTCTTATTTCAATAAAAGTCTTTCCCTCGTCCTCACTTTGTCAGAATCTAATGGTTTTCTTTATCACAGTAGAAAGTTAGAAAGATTCCTCCCTAAAAGACAAAAAGGGACCATATGTGTCTTCTCCTTAATTCAATTTGTATCATAAAATCCAGGCCAAATAAAGTAACTTTATAACATCAGAAACTGCCTGAACTGAGCTGGGATTGTTTCATTTGTTGCTTGTTTTTAATATACGAGCATGAAGTCCAGTAAATCTGTAGCTCATTGGCTTCGACCTGTAGCCTTGTGGACACAGAATGAACACTACAAAATGCTCGTGTGATTTCTGGTTTTCTTTGGGAATTCACTGTCTGTGTGCTTTAATCAAGTGGAAATACATAGAAACCATTCCAACCTTCAGCTGACAAAAGGACAATATTAGTTGTTTGGTGAGAACTCTATGGATAAAAATTCCACATAGATTTTCCTGGGTTTTGTAAATTTATTAAAAAATAATATATCCTATGCACAATTAGACCATGAAAGTTAAAAGAGCTAGTAAAGTAATTTATTGTGTATGTGAAATCATCTAGGAAACACAGACATTTTCATATAATTTTAACTATTGTATAATATGTAAGACACTGAAGGCATCTGAAACCTTGGTATCCAGACCCAGAAAAGGCTCCCCCTACAAATGTGTTCCTTGCATACCATCCTCTGGAGTAAAGGACTTCTTTATCTCCTTTATCATATCGGTGTAGCTTTTTGCTGAATGGTCAGTCAAGCGCCACTGTCAAATACAGAGGTTGGAAAACACTAATCTTCTTTCATATTCATTTTCCACATCTTGTCAACATCTGCATAGCTCACCAGTGAAGCTGCTTTTCATGCAATCCACCCAAAGGTTACAACTTATAGGTCGGGGATGGGAATTCACTTTGAAATCACCAGGCAGCTGAGCCTACATACATTACTGAGGTGACAGGTATAGCACGCAATGATGAACCTTCTGTCAGTCACAGAGAGGTCACATTGGTATCAGTTGCCAACATGTCTTTCTCCTATCTTTAAAAAAAAAGGAAATTAAAAAAAGGCTGTGTTTTTTTCTTCTTGTGGCAAATGGAAACAGAGTTGATGCTGTTCACCAGTGTCAAGTGGCTGAAGATTTAGGGTCCCAGAGCTGAGGAGGTCTCCTTTAAATGTGCTGGCTGTACTCTCAGCAACAACATAAATTGCTACCTGAACTGAGCCCCTCATAAGCTATTCCAGGAGCAACAATGACAGCCACATTAACGTGAACTCTACTGGAAACAAACATCTCCAGCCCGGTGTCAGGAAAGCCAAAATACGAGCATGGCATTCTCCTGTTTCATACCTACTTTTTTCCATTACAAAACCTGTAAAATAGGTATAGTTTAAAAATTATCACTTTAACAGACCGAAAGATGTTTAGTTTTATGAATGAGGTGCCCGAGTCTGACATGCAAGAAAGAGTAAGTTGTAACACGAATAAAAAGAAGTATCTGAGTTTGCTAAATGTTCACCTACAACTCTGTAACTTTATCATTATCATGAACAGATCAGAATACCAAATCTAAGATCAGTACTCATATCTCATTATGCCGTCTTTGTCTACTGAGTTAAAGAAATGCCAGAGCTCATCAGATAACAACAGAATATTAATATTGCAAAGGTTAAAGAATCATGGTCTCTGCAGCTATCTCAAAGTGTTTGGGCTAGTTGCTGTAAAATCTTGTTTCAAGGTCCTTAGAGGTTAATAAGATCAGCACTCTCCAGTCTTTCTGTGAGACCCCAGAAGAATCTTCCTATATTCTTCCATTTTCTCAACCTACTGAGGTACTTGAATGTTCTATGTATTTGCTCTGCACAGACAAAGACCGGCTTTTCTAAACAAGGTGGTTGGGATGACATTTTTTTGGTGTCAAAATGAAGTCCTTCTTCCACTCAAAGTAAGTCCCCTCTGAACAAAACAAAAAAATCATCCCTAGCATAAAGCAGTGCTAATACACATGAAATAAATTGATTTTGCCAAGGCTAAATTTTTCCAGTGGAGGCTATACTTGAGAACATTCGAGTGCTCTCTTGAATTATCTCATTGTATCAGTGTTTGCAGGACAGTACCTTGAATTTGTTTCTATCATACAAAGTTGATATATAAGGAGACAGGATTTAATTGAAACAACTCTGAGGAATCTTCAATAACTCCTGTATTTTTTATCAGAATTTTTTTTTTTTTTTATAGAAAGAGAATCAAAGAGTATAAGGAAACTTTAGGAGAGATTCTGGTATGAAATGCAACTATAGTCTGTAATAAATATCATTGCACTCTATAATAAATGCTTTTTTATTTTTGTATGTGAAGTTTTTAGAGGTGGAAGGATTTGCTCATTAAAAATATTTTCCTTTTACTTTGCATATTGGATTTCAGAAATCCATTCATACCATGGATTTGATGAAGACAAGCCATAAGTTTATGCAAAGTCTTTAGTTGCAGAAGACCCTGACCTTACAGAGGATCAATTCTTCCGGAGTGCTATTACCAAATTAATACACTTGCTTAAATAACATAGTGCATATGAACGCAAACTGTGGAGATCTGCCTGAGATTGTTAGCCTTCTCTGTATGTCCCCATCTCTCCTTCAATGTATATGCAGCTGTCTTGCTTGTCCCAGTATTTCAGCAGGGAAATATATACAACAGAGATTGAATCCAAAGTTTCCATATAGAGAAGTCTGATGTTCAGGGTCTTCCCACCTAACTTGAGGTACTGAACTGAGAAGTATCTGTATTAATAAAGGAAACACTGTTTAAAAACAGGGATATTCATGCCTTTGTAAAGATTGACAATTTTTTTTTTTTAAATGGAAGAGATTTAGAAATTCTAAGTGAATGAAACTCTTTTGGCTGCTGATGGCACTGTTTTTGAATACCATCATACTTTTATTTCTGCAAGGTTTGGTTTTTTGCCCTGTAACTATTTATTAGGAACATCAGTATACCGAGACAATTAATCATTTCTAATGCTCATTCCAGGACACCAATAAAAGCACCTTTTATCCTTTCCTGCACCAAGTACTATGTTGCCTTAAAAGTTTTCTTTTATCTTCATGTAGTGGGAAGTCCTAGTAGCCAAGTTACTTCAGGTTTTCACTGCCAGGAATGAGTGGTTGAGAGTATGAATAATTCACCCCAACAGGCTAGAAAAAGTAACAATAAATAGGTTGTCCACATCCCCACTTCAGTTGTCCTTCCCTGTGCCTTAAAGTTTTCCTTTACTGTGGGGAGGTGACATCAGCACCCTTGTCATCCACAAGGGTGATAGACAAGGATGCACACAAGGGCATAACTGTCAATACCAGTTACAGTGATGTACATCAGGAACAACACCATTAAAGTCAAAGGGGTAGAGAGGTGTAACGCTGGGGAGAACAAGCCTGTAGTTAGATCTCAGTAGGTAGGACTGCAGGAATTAATTAAGTTTTCAGACAGCCAATTCATCTGTCATGTGACAAGAAAAATTACATTTAGAAAAATGAAATATTACCTTTCCTTTGTTAATTGTTGAGAAAATGTAACTCAAGAAGCAAAGCTTTAAGCTTTTATTTTAAGCTCAGTGTCCAGTCCTATGTTGCAGATTTTGCCATGATTACATGTGAATAAAGTCCATCATATCCTTAGAATTTAGCCTTATTAAACTAACTCTCTCCTCCCATCTCAGCATCCATTAAATTATTGTTTTTCTCCTCCTCCTCAGTTCCCCTAAAGATGCTATTCATTAAAATGTAGAGAATAAAATCTCTATATGTGCATTTTCGCTTATTAGCTGTGCTCGCTGCCTCATCATTTGCCAAAATCATATTTCTTGGACAAGGAGGGCAGAAACAATGTGAAATCAATCTTTTTTGCTTGGCCAGATAAACATGAGACACAATGAGAGAAAGAAAGGCACAGAGACAGATAGGGAGAAAGAAAATAAAGCAAGAAAACAGCAACACCATCCCAGTGGTGATGGATAACTGAAGTGAACGTGTCAGGATGGTATTATGTAAATTACCAAAGCAGCTGAGCAGTGCACTGATGATTACAGAGGATGTGAACAATGTTGTGGTCCCCAGGTGCCACCATGCCTTGTTATTTTTTCTTCCCTCCAACTACCCTTGGGGTAGATTCTTCCTGACCTGAGTCCTTGAAAAAAATCATCCAAGAAATACGCTCCTAAAAAAAAAGGTTAGAGGACATCTATGACATTTCTCTAAAGCAATAACTGCACCCTGTGTGTTGCCAGTTTAACATTCTAAAAAGTGCCTTTTCCCTACACCTCTGAAGGATTTGACTTATCAAACATCTTGATTACAGAATAGGCTCAAGGTCAAAATGATTTTAAACCAAAAAGGGAAACTGAAGGGTGAGGAACATGCATTCAACATGCATTAAACTATATTTTAAAGTTATTCTGTATTATTAGAAAAAACTTTTTTTCCCTCTCATTAAACATCTTGTGTATCTGTGTTTGAATTTGCATGTCAATTTTTGTGTCTGTGGTTACTGGTGACTGCATTTTGTTTCTCATTTTGGGGAGTGTTGATTTAAATAACTGTTGAGCAAGATTGCAAAGTGATAATTTGTTAATTAGTCCTCATTTGAAATGATTTTTTTAAGCTGAATGTGGGCCCAAAACCCAAAGTTCCATAGTCCACTGATAAGCTCGTAAATTATTGAGACAAACATCCAGACCCTCTACAGATTTCTCAGTATTGGACCTTAGAAAATAACAAACCCCCATTGGTTTAGGTCTTGCAAAACCCCTTGTCAACATGTCAAGGCTTTCACCCAAATGCTTCCTTGCAAACTGTGTTAGAAATTAATAAAGCCTTAGAAAAATACAGAAAATTATTCAGAAAGATTCTCATGGTCTTTAAATTATTTTGTCCGTGTTCCTAATTAATTTGCATTCTCTTTTCACAAATAGATGAAATTATATTTTCTTGTTAGCAACATGCGTAGAACATATTTCTACTTGATTGAGGTTGATCTATATTGATTACACAAACTGCTAGTTACAATAATCAAAGTTTCATGGAATTCAGGAAAACCTAAGCTAGTTCCTCCTGCAGAAGGAGGGCTCCTAAACACAGAAGCCTGGCATTCTTTGATTTGTGGATCAATTTAGATGATAAAAATTGTTTTATCTCTCCTTAAAATTTGTCAGAGCCATGCAGCCCTGGTAGATCTTTATTTCTGCACAGCATCTACGGTATCAGGTCCAGTCTCATGTCTGAATTCACTGGACTCTGCAATACCAACAATAAATAAGACTCATTAGCCATAAAGCCTCCAATAAGAGTTTCTTGGAGTAAGTAATGCAATGTCTGCCCAATGGCACACTTTGCAGCGGTGCTCTGGGCAGCCTCATGGGACTAACAGGGGAACTTGGTAACTGACACTTGTACAGGTTTAAATTTGAAATCACGTTTAATTTGTATATCATTATGTTATCGAGAACATGAAGCTTTAAGGCAAATATAGCAGTAAATGGGCATCCTGCTAAAAATATTTGCAATACAATAATTAATTTAATGGGATTCATGTCTCTGGAGACTATTACAAGGCCTTTTTTGTGCCAGATTGCATCTGCTGTCTTTACATGTGTAAAGGGGGGCACTCAGTGGGTGAGGGTACATGTGAGCTGGTAGATGTGCAGAAACATTCCCTTCTGGAGAGAAAACTCCCTTTCATGGGACAGGGACAGCAAATGCACAGTCTCTCTTGGTTCAATGGTGCTTGAAGTGGTTTCCAAGGTGGAATTTATCAGTAAGGTCAGTATGACTTCTTTGGGATTCTTTCTTGACTCCTTTTTTTGGAGCTTCTGTAGGTGTCACTGAACAAGTTGTTTTGTTTAAATTCATGACGAGAAAAATAAACAAACTTGGGAGAAAAAAAGCTAGACCAACCACATAGAGAAACTTTATCATGCCAAACTTACCTCTGGTTTTTTTGTTAATATGCAGTGGTTTGGTACCCCAGGACTTCTTAAGAATGCCAGAATATAGGAACACATTTTAAATGGAAAAATTGCTTGGGAAACTTCTATCAGTTTGGATTTGGATAGATTGCTGAGCCTGATGTCTGGCTAGGCTCCTTTTACATTCCTGAACTCAATGATGTATAGTAAAATAAGCCATGACAAAACAATTGCTTCTTTCTTGGTTCTCTACTATATTTAATTCAGGATTTTTTATACGACTTTAAAAATAGCTCCTATAGAAAGGATATAGAAAGTCTCCTTCATGTGACTTTGTCATTGCTCTATTGTGTAAGATCTCCAAAAACCCTTAAGAGCACAAGTCTTGCTAATTGTTAATTGGGACATTCAATGGGACTTGAGCACCCACTTCACTTAATTGCTTTTGAGCAGCCAACACAGCTCTGAGAAGTGGCAGACATTTGTGACCAAATTTACTCCTGTATCCTGGGTCCAATTTCTCAAGAGCAAAAGCATCACTTACAAAATGCCATTGACCATCAATTGTTCAGCTTTTCTGCAGGACCCAGACTACCTATTGCAGGAGTTATTTTGTTCCACTTGGCTTTTCTTTACAGAAGCAAATAGATATGGAATTTTTATAATGTTCTATTTCCTTTGTTTTAAAGCACATGTTTTAATGTGATTTTTCACTCACAACAAAAAAAAAAAAGGTATTTCTGGCAGCGTAATAATAACTTGCATTTGTATTGTACCTTTCATCTCAAGTGATCCCAAAGCACTTTACTGACTTAACAAGCTGAAACACACTGTATTAAATACTACACATAGGGATCACTTCACCCACCACTAAAACAACCACTTATGTGGTGAAATGAACCAACTGTTTAAAGGCTCAGTTCTGCAAGGTGTTGAGCTCTATTAGCCTGATACAATGCCCACTGAAGTCAATATAAAGACTCCTTAAGATTTCATTGGGCTCTGAATTAGAATTTATTACAATCTTCCAACAAAGCATTTAGGAACATGCTTAACTTAAGCACTTGAGCAGTTCCATTGACATTAATACAGCCTGAGGTTGCTTAAAGTTGAGCTTGTGAGTTTTGAAGTAGGGCCAGGTGTCTGAGTGCTGTGCAGCAGAGATTGCAGTGAGTGCATTGACACAGCAGAGAAGCAGAAAACAAGATCTGAAGAACATCCTAACTCATTTAATTCACCGCTGAAATTAGGTAGCACAATTTAAACACCCTTACCAAACACATGATCAAGACAACATGAAAGAAAAATTGTTAGTCCTCTCCTTGAAACATTTTTGCATTCGCTACATGCTAGTAAGTTTATATTATTGTCTCTGTTTTATTACCAGGGCTTTGTTATTTAGAGATTGTAAAATTATTAATCTCTTTGTGTTTGCAAAACATAGATTCCTCTTAATGTAATCCAGTAATTCATTACTTTTCTTCCTGCACTGTTAGCTGGATTAATAAGCATCTCCTACATTAGTTTATTAATTAAAAAATGGTAGAAAAGAATAGGTCTATAAGCTGGAGCAAAGCATTTGGAAAGAACCATAGCAAAGCAACTGGAGGAAAAAAAAATGGGGCTGTTGTGTTTAGCATTAGGCAGCTCCAAGGATGCTACTTCTCACTCCCAAAGACAGTAAGGCTTTGTGATACTAGAAAAGATAGTAAGTCCAGGTCAGAGCTGGGACAGTAATAACCCTTCTTCATAACCTGACTGCACTCTTCCATGTTAACATACTGTGAACTGAGCACAAGTGACAAAACCAATCCATCACTGCACCGCCAACACAAAGAAGAATAGAGAGGTTAACAGAAATTGATGACATCCCTGCTCGAATTTTACACTGATTCGGCCAGCTTTGCGATTGAAACAGACAAAGATTTATAGTCCAAGCTAGGACGCTGGCTCTCCTTGATTGCCTTGATTTTTTTTTTTATGTGCTTCTGCATATTTATTTCCAAGCTCATCACAGGCTTGTATCATTAGAATGCTGATTTGATTTTACATTCCAAGAGGAGTAGACATTATGCAGCCATTTGCATGATGTGAGAGAAATCACCATAACGGTTTGTGATATCGGCGACCAAAATGATCGGTAATGTTCACCTGCATAAGCAGGATTGTGTAATATTTTTTTTGAAATTCAGATTTTTTCCTTTTGCTTCTCCCTCTGTGAAAAAAAAAAATAAAAAGAAGGAATTATTCCATATCCTGTGGATGAGAAATTGTGTTTTGTCATGCCTCCGAGGGTTACAGTGGTATTGAGCTTTTATGAATTCGTTTGATATCAGGGCTGAGCGTTACGAGTTCCAACACAAATTTTTTCCCCATGACATTATTACTGAAAGCTTTTATCAGTTCATTGTGACAAAAAATTGATTATTATCCTTGACACTTGATGGATAGCTTTCATAAAAGTGCTTTTTTTTTCTTTAAGTTCTTTTTTTGTGTGTGTGTGTACGCCTGTAAAGTTTTCTTAGGAAGGTTCTATTTTCTGGAGAAAAAAAAAAAAACAAAAAAAAAACAAGCAACAACCACTTACTCTATGGAGTATTCTTGAATCACTGCTATCCATGAAAAAGTTAGAAGTGAAGCAACAATTCTGCTTCCTTACAGCTCTTCCTGCTTAAACACTAGGAAAATGTACATTCACACATCTTAGAGATAAATTTGGATTAGTAATATAACTGTTGTATAGCCACCTGAAAAAGAGATTTTGAAGTAGTTGAGACAGAGGCATTGATAGACACTCTATAGTTAAGGTTAATTTGGGCCTCTGTCTTTGCCGGATTCTAATACCTTTTTGTACTTGTTATATTTTATACAAATGTTCAGCAGGTGTCTGACAGAAGAACAAAGCTATCTTTAAAGAGTTTAACTCTTGTTTATTGTGTTCTAGCAACAAGAAGCAATAGGACTTGACTCATTCTGAACAACGCCAGAAGCTGAAGCTAATGGTGATTCAATTACAGTATCTCACAAATGGGAATATTCACCTCTGTCTGTGCATTAGTGTTGATGGGAGTTCTGTGCTTGTCTTGGGAGGAGAATATACTTTAAGAGAATGTGGCAGAACTGTTTTCTTCTAGAGGAAATGGCTGCTTTCCCTGGTTGCCATTCTCAATGATGGATTCGTAGGAGTCTTCCCAGGGACCCTCGCTGAAACAAAAGGTGGGAGGATAGTGAATTTTAGAGAAATTTGTGAAGACAGAAAGTCAGCCAGAGGCCAGACCAGCCATTTTCTAGAGAAAAGGGGCTTTAGAGAAGATAAGATTAGTTATAGGAGCAGATTTTAACCTTTTGAAGCAAATGCTGTTAAGTGTCAGATCAATTAAGAAAAAAAAGTAGAGGAGTTTTGTGAACTGTGTGCCAGTTTCAGACATTTGGTGGTTCTTGAGATCAGGGAAGTCAGCAGTAAACAGAAAAAAGGATTATTTAACCTTACTGTTACTATTGCATAGATGCAAAGTTGTTTCCTGATGATGGACTGGCGTAGGGACAGTTGCCACATATGTGAAAGAAAGGAAGAGGTTACAACAAGAAGCCTTGGTCCAATGTATAACCCCCAGTATGCGCCTTGCCCTGAGAGAAGTGATGGAATGGCTGCAGTCTCCCTAATTCCTTCCCCCAGACTTTCCACTTCTCTCCACTCCAACAAGTCTGTCCTGGGGGCAGGTTCTGGGCCAAGTTTACCAAATTGGGGCAATATAAATGTCAGTAACACTGCAGGAAAGGAAGAATTCTCCAGGGTATACTTTGCATCTGTTCTTAGAAAGAAGGATGATGTTTACAATAACAACAACAAAACAGGCTTTCTTACAGTAGCAATGAGAGGAAAGGAACAGCATAATAGAAAAAAAGAGTTTAATTTAATTGTGATGAACTACTTCACACATGTTAAGTTCAAGGGAATAGAAGACTGATGAATTAATCTTGGAAAAGTGAAAAAATTCTGGGGTTCTGGAAAAAAAATGGTTCTTATGCCACTGCTTAAGAAGGACAAATACTTCAGCAAACTGTCGTCTCATTAAATGGATATAGAGCAACTAAATCAAGGTGACAGGAGATGAAATCAATGAAGAATTAAAATAATGGCACATTGTCAATCAACACAGCTTAATGAAAAAATTATCAAGTAAACTTGCTCTTTTTGATTGAGTTTATGATTTCATTGGCAAAGATTTCTAAAAGGTATTTGATTTCTTTAGGATTTAAAAATACTGCAGGTAGAGAATTCATTAAAAGTTTTCTAACTGATAGTTTTTGAAAAAGAATTCTAATGAAAAAATAATCAATTTGGTTTTTCCTGTTGGATTCCGTCTTTCTGTTGTGATTCAAGTCATGACCTGAGCAGCACTGTGCAAAATGACACACAATCAGTCTTGTTAAGATTTACACACATAAAAAAATATGTATGGTAAATAATGAGAAAGACAGCTCTGACAAACAGCCTAGATATTACAATGATCTGGACTTGCTACAATAAGATTTATTTTGACTTTTCAAACTGCAATATTACACATCTAGCAGTGACTGCAAGTCACAATTCCCTTCTGAAGGAGAAACTAATTTTGAAAAGGAGCATCATAAGGAGTTAGAAATTACCAGGAGTCATATGATATAGAAAAGCATATGATCAGGAAGTTAAGAGAGCAAATATCAGTCCTCAGTTCTATGGCCAGAAAGACTAAGTTCATGATTAACCAGAGGAAAAATGTATTTAAGGATCTCACGGCTCCTCCGGTTTTTGGTGTTTTAAAAAATGAAAAGCTTTGAAAAGGTATGTTCTGTCTTACCAGCAGGCCTGATGCAAAAGATAGGGTCATGCTGTTCCCTCCACTGCTGAGTTTAAATCATCTCTGAATTGTCAGCTTCATCAAAGTAAAATTAAAAATATGTAACTCTCTATGAGTTTAATAAACAAAAGATTGTGTAAACTGAGATGCCCAAATTAGGCACTGAAAGCAAACAAAAGGTACTATTATAGTACCTAAATGCCATTTTCAGGGCAAAGGCAAAAGTTTGCAAGGTCTTCTGAGTATTCTGGTATGTAATGTTGTCACTTTCCAGTTGTATTTCAAAGAACTTCAGCTGTTTATTGTTTCTCCTGGTACAATATTAGGATTTTATCTGCAGCTGTCAGAGGAGAGAAAAAAGCATGTAGTCTACTACTTTTTCAATGTTAAAATAATTTTCAGACTCTGAAAACTGGAAGGTACTGCTACTGAGCATTAAGTCTTGGCTTAATTTGCCAGTGCACTCACTACATGTGATTTTTTTTCCATTGGCTGGATTGCCTTTACCTGGTAGGTCAGCCAGGCTTCCACCAGTGACTCCCTCCTTCCTTCCCTCTGCTTAGCAGGACTGGGGGAGAGAATAGGATAAGAAACTTCATGTGTTGAGATTGAGACAGTGAGATATTTACCAGTTACTGTCACTGGCAAAACAAATTCAACTTGAGGACAATTAATTTACTTTTCTTTTTTTCCTAATTAAAATAAATTTTGTTAGTGAGAAACAAAAGACAAACATTAGAACACCACCTTTCCTCCCCCACCTCTTCCCACAGAGGCCATGCCCCACAGAACCTCTACTGCCAAAGCCTTGCCACAGACACCCCAAACAATATAATATAAAAAAAGTTAGCCTAACAAGTGGTATGAAATAATGAAAGCATGACATTTAAGTTGCATGTGGATACTGCTTTTATATTTTCTGTTAATACTGTAGGAGGTAATTTAGCTAATTTTCTGCAGAAGAATGCCGTTTTAATCAAACTCAACGAGCATGATTCTCCCTCTATTTATATAGTAACTTTACAAACTTAATTTTAAAAGGCTGATTTTAATTTTCTAAAATCAAAATTTGTTTGGATTGTTCATTTAATTAATTTTAACCCTCTTCTAATGCAATGACAGATCATGGTTTTAGTCAATTTTTATTGCAATTACTGCATTTGCAGTGAAACTGATAAAACAAACCTTTGTTTTGGTTCTAGATAATATTTTATTTAAACTGCAAAATTGTTGTGATATATATTCAAGTAAATATAGAGCATAATATAAGGTTCTTGTCTGGATCTTCCTGTCAACAATCTATTAGTTGTAATGAATCTACTAAGAAACTATTGTACTGTCCATATTAGAAATGTGTGGAGGCTGGAATATCTGCCATATAAGGGTTTTTCAGGAATTTTAAAATTTGTCGGCTAGCAAGAGTGATTTCACAGAAAAGAAAATGATGGTAGAGCAAAGGAGGGGAACTTTGGGTCATTCAGATATCTTGCTTCAGAAAATTAGAAGGATTTGTTTTGATTTCAATGCTTGAGTCTTTGTTCTATTAGAGCACTTGTCATTCTGTTATGATTATAATTTGGCAAATTATTTCTAATTGAAAAGTCAGCTTCCATGAAGAAATGAAATTTCTAAAATAACCTAAAACCAGGCATTTCAAAACTGTCAGAAATTTTCTTCACATTTGCAAGCTAAATCCTAGAAATATCAATCCCATTTCACAAAGCATTTCTGGTAGCAATATTTTCCAATGAACTGTAAATCAATCAACTTTTCTCTTGATGCCTCTAGTCCTACTCTCACAAATATCTCTATTTTTCCTTATCAGTTTGGTTCATTTTGCAGAGAAAGCACTAAGTTTAACAAGTAGGTTTTAGATTTAGGCGCAAATATAGAACTGGACACAATATTTAAATTATTTACAAATTCAAGTGGGTTTTTAAATAAGAAGGCAGTTAAACAAGGATTTGGGAGAAATTAGCTAGTAGGATAAATATAAGTCATGGATTGACAAAATTCAGTTACTTTACACTTATTCGGATTTCTGTTCAGATCAAAAGCGGGCACAGATAGGAAGATACCAACAGCCTGAAATATTTGTAGTACTTTCTGTGAGAGGAATAATGAATTTTTTCTCATGAATAAAAGTAAATCAAGTTTAAACTGTGAAGTTGGAGACTATCTGGAGAGAAAGAATAATAAACTAAAAATAAATTGTTCTCCTTTGTTGTGAGTGAATTATGCACATTATTCCAAATAGATTTTGTTGAGGTGATTTAGCCATAATCCACTTGTTTTGTGCTTGCATGCCTAAATTTTATGTATCATTTGTACAAAGATGAATAAAAGACTGTTTCAGAGATATAAATATGCATATGCAAAGCCAAGTACAGTAAGATTGAATCATCTCCATATATTCTGTAACAGGAAAATAAAAAAGATGACAGGGAGCATCAAATTACCTTATTTTACTAGCTTTTCCCTCAAACACATTTTTAAAAGTACAAAACAATATAATTTGTTGTGGCATGCTGCTCCCTGTGTTGCTATTAAGCTATCCAGGTGATGCTCTCTTGGGAATCCACTCTGAACAGAGGCCTAATTCAAGACTAGATCACAACATCTGCACCAGATAGAATTTGTCATCTTCTGTCTTCAAGCCCATTGGTTGTTGCTTAGCAACTGGTCAATCTCACAGAGTATTTGCCATGACAAATTAGTAGTGTTGTTACCATGACAACCAGCTTTGTTACTTAATTAAATTGATTTGAATCAGAATTGGCTTTCGGGGAAACAAGTGTGCTGTGTGAAGTAGTAAACATGAGCTTGCAGCTAAACCATTCATGCTTTGATGTAGTAGTCCCTAAAATCATCACCATCAGGATGAAATCCACAATCAAGTCCTGCAATCACTGTGGACAGACTTACTTAAGATTTAAATTTCATTTTCCAGATTTTTTTAGAGCACTCTGGATTTATTTAGCAACGGTCAAAAAAAAAAAAAGAACCCAAAACCCAGGCTGCTCCAATTTCTTGATTAATGCTTTGACAGTGTAAGTAGGGAAGTTACTGCTCTTTAGCAACCGATTGTGGAGCCATGTTTCATGTGTCACTGGAAATTGCACAGCTTCACACAGAAAAAAGGAAAAGAAATCAGATTATGTGGGGTAAAGAGCTAGGAATGGAATTTCTTGACATTCTTTCTATTTCTTCTCCAGTGGCATCTTGGCTTCTACCTTGAAAGTCTCAGTTTTCACCATAATATGGGACTCTGACTGGCTTGAGGAAGTGAGGGAAATCCCTTCTTTTGATACTTAGGGTCCAGGCAGCACAAAATTAAAATAAGGCAAGCTAGAAATTCAGATTTCACACTACTGGCAAATTTCTTTTAACAGAAACACCTACACACTTTTTAATTATGTTTTCTACCCTTCTTATCCTCTTTGCAGACTGACAGAGGCACAGGATTAGCATATTTATATCATACATATATTTAATGAATGAAACCTACACGTTAAGTATGAGCACAGCTGTTGCAGAGTTCAGATACGCAATCTCATGTTTTTTCAGTTTATCTCTATTTTATCACCAGTAATGTATGGGTGCCTGCTTTTGCTGTCCTTCTTGATCTTCTTGCAAATTTAACTGCACAACTCAAGTTGCGTTTTCCTTATAAAATATTAAATTAACTGCTTGGAATGATTTGAAATTTCTCATTACATGTGACTGATTTAAAACTCGAATATGCTGTTTTGCATGGGTGTTCCAAAGCTTAAGCCTATGTAAACAATAAATGGGAAACATCAACCAAGTGGTGACTCACAAGGGAAACTGCAAAATGATGACAAATTCTAAATTGCAAGGTGCTGTGTGGCCTTGCTACATCGCTTGTGTGCTATCTGTAATTCACACTGCTATCATTAGAATATGCAGGCTGCCTACTGAATTTCTCTGAAGTAGATTTTTATTTCTTTAGACATTATTAGCAGAGTCTCACTTTTTTAATGCACTTGCTTTGAGAGTTTGTCTTTGTTCGGAAGCTTCTGGAAAAATAAATCATTTAAAAGAAATAAGAAACATTTACATATGTACCACTAGCAAAACCATCTGTCTTTCATTCCTCTGAATGAATTCATACAAAGTGTTTTTCTCCTTTAGATTGTTTTCACAAAACTTGGTGATTGCAACACCTGATTTACAGCAGTTTAGATATAAATTCCAAATATTTTAATGTCTTCTCCTTGTAAATATTATACCTTATATGCGTTACCCTGATACAGAGATTTCATCTTCAAAAATCCTGTAGAAATGTTATATCGTCCTTCTCATACTTAAAGCAGAATTAATAACAGGAATTGACATCTTTATTATACAGAGAGGGAAAATGCAGAGGAAAAAATTAAGTCATTGTCAAAAGTTCAGAACTCAGAATCACTGTTCACACATCTGTCACACATGTCAATGTTAGACTTCAAGTTTTGACCGGCTAAAATTGTTATACAATAAGTATCTCTAAAAGCTGATTTATAAGTATTTTTTTATTACAGGTCCCTTTATAATTTTTGTGGGATTATAACTGAAAGGAAAAAATTGACTATTAGAAGAAAAATAAATTCTAATATGTATTTGTTTTTTGATAGATTTCATTTGTATTTATCTAATTCTGACTATTGAAACAATGTCAGAAACAAGTTGTTTTCTGAAAAATGCTTATCGATATTAATAAGAGAAAAATCTAAAGAACTAAAGTGGAGCGAAAGTGTGGAGTAAAATTTTGCTCAAAGGGTAGATGCAAGTCTGAAACAGGGTGGTATTTCAGACTATCCACAAGTTGCACAGTTAATTGAGAGAAGCTGAAAAGCCATGCATAAGTCAGGAACAGAACAGTTTAGGAGAAAGTAAGAGAAAAGGTATTATCTTTTTTCATACATCAGTGAGCAGAGGGGTAATACCTCATCTGTTCCATGGTTCACTACTCATTTTGGTGACCAAATGGTGACCAGTCTTCTAATTAAGGTATAGTTTTTAGAAATAGAATTCAGTTCTCTCCAGATGAGATGAACAGACATGTCAGCAGTTTTTATCCATTTAAAAGAAAAAAGGTAGCAATGCTGTAAATACTTGGATTCCTTCCTAAGCGTATTTAGCCTTCAGAGATCATGAACTAGACAAGTATTGGGGCTTTAGCAAAGGCACAAATTCAGTAGTTGAGGAACCTGTACAAACATCATTCACAACTGCATGGGGGTTATGGGCACAGGTGTAGAGTGGAGAATGACATGGGCTTTAAACATATCATTTCATTAATGTAGCTTCTCCGACCATACAAACAGAAGAGTATTTGCACCACAGCCCTGTTGCATTGAGTGATGGTATGGCCCCAGGAACAGGCCTTCTGGTTGTGAAAAGCAGCTATTCAATGGCTCAGCCACGGCTAAAACTGAGTCCTTGGCTTCCATGGCCACTTCACAAGGAGAGGGGTTAGGTCAGTCCCAGGATGGCTCAGGCAGACAAACCATCTGACCACCAAGCCTGATGAATTATGCCACTCGCCCTTGGGCAAAGCAGGCAGATACTTACCAGGCACTGTCCATTCCTATTTTAGTGAGCTTAAATAGACAGTAAAAATGCTGTAACTTGGCTTAGCCACAGCTAATGGATGTCACAGTCTTATAATATTCTACTTTTTGATGAAATGTTTGAGGGATAAGCCAAAGCAGGAATTTATAAGAATGGCAAACAGCTTTCAGTAGTTTGTCATCACTTATTAGTCTTCTCAGTGCCTCCAAAAGAGTAAAAGGTTGGGGGCATATTTTTCTTTTCAAGGTTATTGAGTGTTTTTATATTGAAGATGAATACTTCAAAATCTTTGTATAATGATGAACTTCAGACTCCAAGAAAGAAAAATTTCTCTTTCACAAATGTTTTAATATTCTGTAGCTTACTATCCTCTTCTGATTCACTCTAGGAAATTATGCATTAGCAATATTTTTCCTGCCCACGTCTTAAGATTAAAGGTAGAATTGAGCAATTGAAAGTTTGTCCATTCTCTCCTCCATGAACAGTGACAGATCAGAACCATGCAAATATAAACAGATGCAGCAGGACTAATTCTGATTATTCTTAAAGCTGGATAGCTGTTGTAAAATTTCAGGGAATTAACTCTATGAAGCTTTAAGATCCTTATCATGAACACAAACCACTATTATACTAGGCACTGTACAAACAAGAGTAAAATGTTGTACAGACTTACAAGCTGAAGATAAGGATATTGGTTCTGTAAGAAAGGGGAACTCAAGAAAACAAAGAAACATGAGAAGTCAATGTGCTATGCTTCAGTCACAAAATCATAGAACAAACTGGATTGGAAGGGATGCATCAAGATCATTTACTCCAACTCCTGACCCTGTGCAGGACACCCCAAGAGTCCCACCATGTGGCTGAGAGCCTTGTCCAAACTCTGTCAGGCTTGGTGCTGTGACCACTTCCGTGGGGGATCTGTTCCAGTGCTCAGCCACCCTCTGTGTGAAAAACCTTTTCCTGACATCTACCCTAAGCCTCCCCTGACTCAGCTTCACGCTGTTTTCTCAAGTTGTTTCACTTTCACATGATTAATATTTGAAAAGTAATGTTCTTAAACATTGGTAAATGTCACTAAAAGCAAATGAGGGATACTAAATAAGTAGGAACAAGTTTGCAGGTAAGGGTACCATGGTTTAAGTTCTGGGCGACAAAAATGCACATTTTAACAAATTGTAGAATCCCACTTGTAGAAATTGGGATATGATATCGTGAAAGCTGACAGTATCTTTACCTGTGGATGGTTAAAACAGGTTGTGTCTCATAAATTATGTAGATAGTGTTTGGATGCAAGGACTAAGAATCTGTCAGAGTTGAGCCAGGTTACAAGCCTGAATGACATGCAAGATGGTGATGAATTTGATCAAAAAGAAGAAAGAATAAAGAATTTCTTTCCTTTAGGTCTATGAAGAAAAATAAACCCAAGATGATAGTTACATCAGTCTAAACAAATGAAGTGACCAAGACCTGTGGTTTAGAGGAAAAGGAGAATATTGAAGAGAAAGAGGAGGATACCACCATAAGCTGAAAGTAACTGAAATAATGGACCGGAGAAGAGATGAAAGGGAGGATTAGAGGAAACAGGAAAACAGGTAAGAGAAAGAGTCAAAAAAGGAGGAGAAAGACAAGATTTTAAGAGTTCAATTGATTATGCTGATGAGACAAACATGATTTTTAAATCTGATCTTTGACTAAGAATTCTTAACATCTTTGCTGAGAGGAAGACTTTCCAGTGAAGGCAGATGTAGAGATGAGAACAGGAAAATTCCAGACACATGCTGTATTTCTTTAAAAATTTGAGATGAGAAGAAAAGAAAAAAAACCCCTAAATTAACACCTAGAGCATTAGTGGAAAACAAGAAGATCTTAAATGGACTTTCTAAGGAAAGGAAAACAAAGACATATTTGTACACTAAGAGAGAAAACATAGGGAGTAGTGACAGAAAGTCACGGAGAATATGACAAAGTAGATGAGGAGATTCTCTAGGAAAAAATTATCATTAAAACTCATAAGAGAAGGAAGCAAAAGATCAGTATGGGAAAATCATATAGTTGCTCCAATATTAAATTGGAACATAATGGACAGATTATTGCCTGATAAGTAATCTTGGATGGTATTTTTAATTGCTTTTCAGTTTTCTAGATTGCACATAGAAAATTATACTAGGTTCATAAATACCTGTGTGCCTAGGAAAAGCCTGCTAGAAATTTTTAGTGCTATGATTCAGATCATAATTGACCAAGTATTTATTAGAACAAGTTTATGAAGAAGATATAACAGTGTAAAAGAAAGCTCAGCTTGGAACAGGCCTATGTCTTGACTGGAAAATCAGCAAGAACCTGGAAAAGTGACTATTTTTCTTGTGAGACTTCACATATTAAGGATTTTATTTAATTCTACTGATCCTCCACTATCCTCTAACATGAAAAAAAAAGGCCAATATCAAAATGACACAAGCTAGGTTACAAATTCCATTTCCTTCTCTCATTTCTTACTTGCAATATAGTCTTAAAGTGATACACATACAAATATATATGTAAATACATACGCATGCATGTACACACACACGACACTATAAAGATACCTTGAAAAATCTAAGAATAGCTACCATATTTACAAAGGAAGTAAATATAACCAAGAAACCCTATTACCTTATTTTTACTTTTCAATTGTAGTTTTTTCCTCCACCATGCCAAAAAAATGTATAGAAATTTGTAAATTCTTAATGAACTTCAAAATTTTACATCTTTTCCTCATTCTTAACAATGCACTTAATATTGCATTAGATCAAGACAGTACACCTGAAAGCATACTTTCTTAATAGAGCAAAACAAAGGACAAAGTTAAGGTTGAATGCATTACACTGAAAGCAAATGGTGTTGAGTGATGACAGATTCTATTGCAGTTAGGAGGGGATGTGTGTTTTCATTCACAGAATCACAAGGCTGAAAATGACCTCAAGAGGTCAGTTAGTCCATCCCTCTGCCCGAAGGCAAAACCAGCTCTACCTGTGTCATTCCTGCCCGTTGCTCGTCTAATCCTGCTCTTAGAGTCCTCTAATGATGGAGATCCCACACTGTCTTTTTTGAGTACTTCCCTAAGCTTTCTGTTAGAAGGAATTTCATAACATTTTTATGGACTATTCTTTGCCCCAGTTAAGCCTATTGCATCTTAGTCTGGTCAGAGAGGGATCTATTAATTTTCATATATTTTTAGAGTTTTTCTTCTTTGAGAATTTATTTAAGGATAAATGTGATGTGAGGTGTTAATTTTATGTCAAGCAGGACAGAAAAGATCCCTGAAAATATTTTGTGTCTTTACAGTTATTTTAAGAAAATATTTGGAGTCAGGAGCCTAAAGGTGAAAATAAGGACTGATTTATAGCACTTTTTTCTTCCTTTACATTCATTGAAATAAACATCTGATGAGTTGTAGGAACATAGTTAATGTACGTTAAGAGGGGAAATTGGGAAATAATGAAGACAATATATTTTTATGTGAAATGAAACATTTGAAAACATCTAGGAAGAGAACATTGTTGAGTACTGAGTTTTCTATGCATGTCTCCAGCTGAGATCACTGCCCACTGGCAACCACAGAGAGCAGAGAGCAAAGAGCACCCTGAGGAAGGGTTACCCTTCACTGCCACGGTCAACCTAAACCTGTACCAGTCGTGACCTCATACTTGAATTTTCAGGTTCCTGTGGCTGTAATTATATCACAGAGCCTTTCAGGTAGCACACAGCTTCTGAGCAATGGCTTTGGAAATACTGATTTATCAAACACAATGACTTTGTAAATAGCTACTCTAAATAAAAAAGTGCTGAAGTAGGCTAAACACATTTTATTTTCCTTTTCCTTTTTTTCTAGACTCCATCACCAATCTAAGTTCTTCATCTCACTCTTGACAATTCATTGACCACAAGAAAAATTAGGCCAAGAAGCTTCAGAAGTCACATCATTAGCAAGAAGTTACACAAAATGTGACTGTACTTGCAACAGAAACTACAGAAAATAAAAATGTTAAAAGTTAATGTATTTCTGGAAAATATTTCTCTCTTCTATTAAAGCAAGGAAAATCAAATCATTCCTCGAGAAAAAAATCTTTTTCCAACCATCTCTAATCAAATAATTGTGAGGAAGTTCTTTTACCTATTCTCTTTGGAACTGGCTGACCTGACCTTGGCCAAAGATTTGCAATAGAGTTTTATAAAATTCTTGCATATTTACTTGTTTTGATCTTCTTTCAACTCAGCCACCCCTAGATGCAAAAGTCTGCATATTCCACACACTTACGTGTTTGCACCATTTATCAAAGAGTTTGCAAAACTCTTATTTTTTTTTCCAGATTAACACTTCTGCTTTGCAGCCACTTTCTTCAGTTACTTTGTACTCTAAATTATTTTGATTTATATGAAAATAATGAAATACAGTGAATCCCTATAAAAATGTTTCATTTAATAAAAATTAGGATGCAGCTCCAATTTGATGATCTCTCATTTAAAAGAAACAGACTGTAGCACCTCTGTGTAAGTAGAAGAGGAAGAGAAAGGGACAATCTCAGAAAACTACAGTGTGTCTGGGGAGTGGGACACTTTAGATAGTGACACTAATGTTCATTCTCCAAACAAGCTGGGGGACTACTGAGTTTAGAAAGAGCACTGTTTCCTCACAGCCCAGGGGCCCCACAAACTAGCCTGATTTTTTTTTTTTCCTGAACAATCTGTATACCACAATCTAATCTTGTATAGCCAACAAGATTTACTGTCATGTTTAGGATGTGTTTTAAATAGTGATTTGCCATCTCTTAAATAAATGTTGTTTGTAGCAGGCAGTCTCTGGTTTAGTTTTGTTTTCCCTGTCTGCCATGAGGATCCCATTTTCCCGTTAGTATGCTGACAACACAACTTCGTTAAGGCTGGTTGGTTCCATTTGCATTGGACATCTCTTCTGCATATAGATTGATGAGTTTAATCAGCGAATCAGGAGAAAGACTTGGACATCAATCAGTGTCAGTTTTCTTTCTCTCTAATTTCTGATTTGCTGCTTCTAGTTATCAATGCAATAAAATGATGCCAATTTGAGATAAAGGCTTGGAAATAACGCAAAGTTAGTGTAAAATTGTCAACAGGCCCAGGAGCCCTACTGCATTGTGATCACTGATATTTTGAAAAAGAGACACCATATTTAACAGCCAGGAGCAATGATGAATTCATTGTTCACAGTTCAGTAAAGAAAACATTTAGGGGTCTACTGATTAAACCATACCATAATGTCTTTTGTCTTATTAGTAGAACAAAAATATTCCTATGGATTTCCATGGACTGCTAATGAACCAAAAGGACAGTTTGTGCCTCAAAACCCAGCCTCATCTATCTTTAGAAGTAACATACTCAGTATTGTTTCATAATGCCAGTGTACCTGGAACATCTCAAAGTAGTGTTTTGTGTATCTATTTTCACAGCAAACTGAAGGAGTGGGAAATTTTTTTCTTCATTTTGGACAGAGTGGTCAATTAAAGCATAATAAGACTAAATCTATGCCCTCAAGATCTGAATGTTCATATTGTTCTTTAGGAAGATAGTTCTGAGCATTAGGAAGCTAATTCTTATCAATTTGAATACAACTGAGGTTTCCAAATTCCTCTAAGTATCCGGGTCTAACTGACTTCTCAGATCCTGTGAAGGCGATGAATCAAACTAGACCCCCAGGCTAATTCCAAGCATTATGCTGTTCTTCCCCAATGGAAAACACCATCCAGGTATACACTTTTGCCAACAGCAGATTGTTTTCCTGACTGTGGGGGGAATGGAGCAGTGTTTCCTTATTGCTAGACCACCTTTATTGTCACAATCTAGGATGAAGAGACATGTGCAGAGCACTCCTCCCATACCTACAGGTTAGAGATGGAGAGATAAGGGAACTGGCAGAGAGATCACTGCTCCTCATGCCCTAGCATGGCCATGTAGTTTTGGTCCACAGTGTGGGCCTAATTAAGGAATTAGACTAGCATCCTTTTTTACAGGGCTGTAGATTGCAAAACAGTATAGTTAGGCCAATTATGCCTATACCTCATAAAACAGTAAAAAAATTCAGCTCAAAAGCCAGCCACCCAAGAAGATAAAATGTCTCATATAATTACACCTCTTGAAGTATGTTTCTGCTTTTATAAATGCTACTACATGTTCATGGCGATTTTTCTTTAGTTTACATGCTAGAAGTCTGTGGTTTTGAAGCAGTAGGTCCTGAGATTTCTCCCTCAGTATTGAATGATTCTGATTCAGTTATTTACAACATTTTCATTACAAGCAGAAATCACACACATATTTGTAACATCAAGTTTGTTTCATTTTTTTAAAACCTCCGGGGAACAGTTTTGCCAGAAATATCTGAGGAAATATCCATTCGATTTTAATTTATATTCAGGCAATCACAGAATCACAGAATAGAATCACAGAATAGAATCACAGAATCCTGTAGTCAGATATGCTTAGAATGAAAACCACTTGCCTCACATATTAATTCATTCCGCAGTCTGCAATGTCGCACTGACTGAACATACACCATCTTTTTTGCTTCATACTTTGTAAAATAATTTTTCAATTTTAACTTTTTTTTTAAATTCTGAATGATGCATCTATTGAGAATAGTAAAACCATGATTATGAAATAATAATGATGATGAGAGGATACAACTATCTGCCAAAGCTGTATGTACTACAATGAAGATTTCTTGTATATTTGTATGCTTGTATTTATATACAGATATAAAAATATGGATAGGTAGATGTATGTATATGTATTTTTATGAGAGTATAAAAATGCACATATATATGTATGCATATCTGAATATAAGTCTATAAAAAACAGTCTCGGTACTTCATGTATTTCCATACATATATTTCAGAGAGACAGTGGGAGAAGATCCAACTGGGCCTTGTTGTATAATGTATTTAAACCCTCTTGGTATGCACTAGCCAAACTCTTACTCAAGACCAGGATCCACACCAGGATCCAATTATTAATTAAGACCACCTCAACCTAAGGTGCTCATCAACCTCCTACAAGCAGCTGTGGCTGCAGGGCACGCACAAGCCCTATAAATCAAGCCCTGGGAGGACCAAAGGTTGGCGTGGTTGTTCCTGGTTGCTGTGTGTTGCTGTAGCTCTGCTCTGAGGAATCATAATCCAAGGATCAGAAGACTGCGAGCTCTGGCACAAGTGGTGACCCCAACGTGATGCCAACACGCGGTGTGAGAACCACTGTGGCAAAACACCCAGAGGGGTCTTCCTACATCTATACCCAGGTGAGAACTGCTGCAGTGGGACTTTAGTGGTCCGTACCCAGAGAAGTGTAGACTGCAGGCCACAGCGGGGGGAAGTCATGAGCCGGCTCTCTTGGAGCTCTGGAGGCCGCGAAAAGTCTCCCAGAAAAGAGCTCCTGACTATCACCAGAAGAGGTGAAGACCAGGGGCTGGAGGGAAAAGAGTCTGTCAGCAAAGAACAGGCCATATTTAAAGCCCTCCTGCATGCACTCTCAAAATCTTTAAAAAAAAACAAAAAGAACTAAATAAAAAACACCTGAAGAGGTGAGCAACCGGAGACTGAGAAAAACTAATTTAAAAGTCTTGAAAAGAAATGGAGTAAAAAAATATTAATTTAATTGTTATTTATTAAAAAAGGTTAAAAAAATATATTAAATATAGTTTGGCTAGTGCAAAACAAAAAGGGGGAATTGTTGTATAATGTATTTAAACCCTCTTGGTATGCACTAGCCAAACTCTTACTCAAGACCAGGATCCACACCAGGATCCAATTATTAATTAAGACCACCTCAACCTAAAGTACTCATTAACCTCCTACAAACAGCTGTGGTTGCAGAGTGGGCACAAGCCCTATAAATCAAGCCCTGGGAGGAGCCAAAGGAAAGGAGGTGGTTGTTCTGGTTGCTGTGTGCTGCTGGAGCTCTGCTCTGAGGAATCATAATCCAAGGATCAGAAGACTGCGAGCTCCGGCACAGGGCCTTATTTAAAAGTTATGTGATCATCCTAGTCTGGAAAGAAAATGGTATGATTATATAAAACAAAGAAACAATGACAGAAGAATAAAGGCAACCCATCTCAAATGTCAGAAAGTCATCTATTTACTCATAGTGATAATGGCGACTGGTGATAATGGCGTCCATTCCGGCCTATCCCAATGGCAGGTAGCTAGATTTTGGTATAACAATACCTGGTATAAATAGAAGGCCTGCAGGGTTCAGAGGATTTTGACCTCCCAGAAGAGCCTTGAAAACATGCTGAGGTGTAGGTCCATAAGACCGATGCTATCTAAACTGGAAGATTTCCACGAGTGTCCACTGCATTCCATGTGGATTTATTAACTATCTCTATAGCCACAAGAGAGTAAAATTGGAAGTTGCAGATGAAAAATTATTAGACAGTTATTTTAAAATATATTCAGCATGCCAATATCACACCACCTAACAGAGCAGCAGTCCTCCAGGTGCTCTGAATTCTATGTCCCAACAGCTGTCAATGTTGGGTGATGGCTTTCAAGCCACCAAATTCTATTATATCTTGTATATATTCAGACTGTGCTTTGCTATCTTCTCTTACTTCTTTTCTCATAGAAACAAAGCCAGATAGATGCTTAGGGCTCACTTCTAGAGGCACTGAGCATTGCAAAAGCACTTAGTGTCATCTGAGATGCCCTAAAACATTCCTGCCCAGCCTCAGCTGCCACTTCAGAAAGACACAGGTCTGCGGTAGGTGCGGCATCGCATCTGACAGCCGTATGTGGATGCCTCGGGGTGTGTCAAGCAATGCTTGATGACAATGCACAGAGAACCAAATCAAACCCTCCTGGAGAAATGCTGCAATAACAAGTCTTGCCACCCTAGGCAGGTACCTCAGGCAGCCAAGTCCAAAAATTTGCCCCTAGAGAGGTGAGGCAGACATGGCTGGATCCTGCTGAGTCTGTACTGCCAGGACTCCCATCCCCAAGGATGGGGGTGGAGGGTGAGAAGCAGATGAAGACAGGCTGCGTGGATCTGCCATCGCTGTGTTGAGCCCTCAGACTGCTGCTGCAGGCCTCGTGTTGCAGTAGCCTTTTCTGAGTGTCTTTGCAGTCAATCCACTGCTCAAGGGAAAAATTTTCCTTTTTCCCTTATAGCCTGCTGTGGAGACACTTATCACCCAGGCTATTCAAACTGGCTCAAGGGTCCTGTTTAAAAGCAATCAACTGCATAACATATGGGGCTGGCTGCCCTTATACAATGCTTAATTTTAAAAAGGAAAGAGGTAGGGATTCAGAAGAGCTTATGCTTTTACTGCAGGGCAAGCTCATATTCAGCAAGCAGGATCCAAAGTCCTTGGCTTGTACAGTTGTATTTACAATTAGCTCTAATAATTGAGAAAAGACAGTTGTCCTGGAACTGACTCTGTGGGAACACCTGATCATGCAAAACACAGAAGCTGAAGAAACCTCAAGGGACCCACACACACTTTTCACACCTCCCCGATTAGTGACTGGAGCCAGGCCCTTTTGCTTGTGATAGATTAATCAGACCTTCCCTCAGCCACTAATTGGATGACAATCAGGTTCTCAGGGTATGCTGAATGGCGGAAAAAATTCTCCTTCCCTATATTTTATATGTCTTTAATTTCTGGCCTAGCTGTCTTTTTTTTTCCCCCCTTTTTTTTTTTTATGTGATTCATTTACTTTGTTACAGTTTCTTCTTCTTTAAATGAGCTGCATATTTTCACCCAGCATTACTAACTTCCATCAGTTTTCCACTGAAGACACAACCTTATCTTCTTATTATAACAGCACAGCTTGCAAAGTGATAGCTAGGAATCAGATTGTGTCAGCACTCCCATTACAACCCCCTGTTTTCAGGGAGTCATTTTTAGTGTGGCCACAGAAATATACTCAGGACTTACTGCTGCTATCTAGATTTTGTTCAAAGAGCGGATTTCCTTTTCCTCCATGCAGATGAAAACATTTGACCACTTTTAAACTCCAGGAATATAAACAAACCAGCACAGGGGAGAATGTGACAGGTTTCTGAGGCCAAGGTTATATCAGCAGTTGTCTGCTCCATCCGTTTTCTGCCCCAGCACTTTACCCTCACTCATAGTGGCTGAGTGTCTAGTCAAGAGACCTGGATAACAGTCTCAGTGAATGAACATACAAGGAGCCGCTGAGACCATTTGCTCCACAGAAGAATTTCAGCTCTTGAATGTTTGTCCGAACTTTCTAGGGATATCCATTTAACTTCTCCACCTAGTTCGCCAGTGTCAGCTGAAGTTGAAAGGATCCTAAGATTCCATTTCCTGGACTTTGTTCAATGATTTAAATTTAATATTGGGGTTGGGTTTTGGTTTTGGCTTGGTTTTTGGAAGTTTATTTCTTTTGTTTGGTTGATCTTGTATTATTATTGGGGTTTTTTTCCATTGACTGATAATGATTTGAATCTGAATTGATATGGTCACCTGAATTCAATAAGAATATATTTTCATTTTCCCTCAATAATTTTTTTATAAACCCTCAAATTACCTATATTTCTCATTAACTGATTTTTAAATAAATATCAGCTCTCTTGATTCAAGAGGAAACAAAATAAAAATATTTCCAGAATTATTTAACTGCACTAGAAGTAGTTGTAACTACACTGAACAAATTTGCTAAATGAATATGATTTCATAGTCATGCAAAATCACTTCTACCAACTTTCACATTCTATTACAGCTGAGCAAACATTATGAAGAGAAAGTGTCTCTGATTGTATGCATTACTTATTTTGTCCTAGGCTTAGGGAAACTGAGGTATGTAGACTGTGGTGCCCCTGACAATTGAAGCCTGTCTGTACAGAATCTATCTGTAATAGACTATTCTAGGTCCTGTGCCAAGCTCAGGAATTTTCTCTATCCAGTGAGCCAACATTACTTCAGTGGAAGCCCCTTGTACCAGCTTCTGACCTGTGAGTTAATACCATGCTCACACTGTCTCTCTCACCTAGAGGTCTACCTAAGTCAACTCCATCCTTTGAATCAAATTCTCTTTTCTCCTCAACACCACTTTAAATGTAAACATCATGTCCTTGTCTATAAGGCTTCACCTAACCAAGCTCCTCTCTCTTTTTACTAGCCTTTTAAGGTTATTTTTATACTGATGCTTTATATATACATGTGTTTCTGCACAATTACAAAGGAAAATTATCAAGCACCTTGTTTCCAACTTTGAACTCATTTTCAGTTACATAACCCTGGACTGGTTCTTTCTAGAATTTCCCAGCTAACAAGTAGACTGCAGTGATGAGTTGACTCCTGAGTACCTCCCACAAATCCCTCCATAAACACACGAGTCTTCCACAAGCTTGCTGTGAAAGAACCCTGATGTGCCATTACAAATGTTGCCCTGGGAAGATCAAATTCTTCACCCTATTTTTCTGCTCCACTTATATATTTCACCAATGAATGAGATCATTTTCTTGACTCAGTCTGTGACATCATTTCGGCTGTGTGTATTCAAATCCATGTGAGAACACATTTCTTTTTGCTACCTGCAAGAACCAGCTGGTAATTGCTTATGTGGCAATCATCCTATATGAAAATATATCAACTAACCAACTATGTTATTAAAACTTAAAATTCAACAAGTATATTAATTATCCTGGCCATTATGGCTGTACGATGAACTCTTCTAGATCTCTTCAGTTATTTAGACTGTTACTTCTGTGAGACAAGGATCTTTCTTTTGGATGTGGTGAGAATATATCCAGAAGGCTGTAAATCATAGTTTACAAAACCTTAATTATCATTGCTCATCTTGGTAACGAAAGGGAAATTGCCCGAAACTAAGTTCTTATTTTCAGCAACCCAATAATTCTTTTTATCTGAACATCACAGTAAGGTTTTTTGAGGGTTTTTTTTAGCTTTATATCTAGTACTTTTCACTTAAGAACTCTCTTCTAAAACAAACTAATAAAAATTAATTTGTGCTTCCCAATTTTTATTTTCCAGTTAAGCTTTTAAAAGTCATACATATAATGTGGTTTGCTGATTTCAGCTTAATGCCTAAATACACCTGGATTTATTACTAACGTTCTTTACAACATTCTTCAAGTGCCTTTAGCAATTGTTATTATTTTGTTCCTTGTGGATAAGACTCTTTATTTTAAACCAAAATTTAGAGTCTGCTTTCAAACCTACTTTTTGAGATTATTCAACTGCAGAGTGATGGAAAGTAGGTAACAAAGTTGAGAGACAGAAAGATAAATGCACTAATGTAAATTTAGGCCTCTTCAGGTCCCAAACATTTCCCACAGAATGCAGTGTGTTACTACAGCTTTACTGCAGCATGCATAAGAGCAGATTTAAAAGGTGATGCTTATAAGCTGAATTGTTTGGGGAAATGATGACGGATTTTTGGCCATGAAATAAAATCTGAGAGTACTGAGCAAATAAGTATGTAGCTGAAACTGTAGACGTCTTCGTTCTTCCCTCAGTAGGGGCTATTGGATAGAAATGTGTCCTTTTCCAGAAAATATGACCACTGAGAAGCTGTTCACTGAGATGATCAACATTAGAGTGGTCAGAGAAGCCTTTTACATATGGATGGTTAACTGAAGAATGAATGACCAGTTTCTGGTCCCCTGAGATGCCATAGGTCAACTTCCTCTGCTGTTTTGTTTGCATAATACCATCTTTAACTTGGAATTATCTAAAGGCATGATTTGACTTCATACTCCCACATTCCCAGGTGAAGCCTTCAGGTTATTTGCCATAGGTTGTCCTCACATTATATTTCTTTGCTTCTGAAGTTGACCTTTTAGCCAAGTTTTACTCCATCTTCCCCAGCAGCTTTGCATGTCTATAACACCTTTCCTCCAAAGGTCTCAAAGTGCATTATAGCCACCAATAAAATAAAGGTAAGATTTTCAAGGGCACGAAGGGCACTTAGAATGATTCCTCTTCCTGGTTTTCAGGGAGACCTGAGCACCTGTCTTTCCCTGTTGTGTCTTTGAATATTTCTCTTTAACACACCCCACAAGGATGCGAAGAGGCTAAGTGTATTTTGTTCCATTTTACAAAAGGGGAAACTGAGGCACAATTGCAGATAACAGGCTATGTAAGGCTCACAGCTGTACTTTCCTGGAAGGGCACCTAAGGGATTCAAGTTCTGGGCTGCTATCTTAATTATTAGAGTGCCCTTACAGGCAAACCTTCACATTTCCTTCTGCTGACTTAATTCAGATTACGTCTGTGACATGAGAAGAAAGGACCCTTCTTTAAAGCTCTTCCAGCTTCTTCAAGTCCATTTTAGAATATTTTAAAAGCAAACTCCATGGAATGTACCCCCAGAGCCTGGAGCAAGCTTTTTCTCAGCTGTTCTGGTCTATTGGGTTCATATGTATTCAGGGCTTCAGGCATTTTATGTAGCTAGTTGATTAAATATATATTTAGAATTTTTCAATATGCATATTAATTACCCAATAGACTAGAATGACTATTTAGGAGAAATTTCTGCCCATTGTGTAGAAGCATTTTAAAAATCCTATGAAAAATAGCAACTGCACATGCTTAAATTCTTCAATTCTTTCTGTGGTGGACCCCTCTTATACTCCCTAATGTACCAGAACCAAGCTGTATTATGCTTTGGAATAACCACTGGACGAATTCGCATTATTGCATTACACAGATGCAAAATCTCACCTGAAAATGAATTTTTTTCCTCCCTAGACCACAAACTGATAAATCTCCCTAAGTGCAGATTGCTACAGGATCGGGACCCTTACAAAGTACCAGAGAGCAAATCCATCATCATTATTGTTGTTGGTGTTCTAATATTTTTTAAAATAAAGGAATTGGTGGGGGTGAGGAATAATGAATGAGTGCATTGTCCTACAATATATTTCAGTTTGAATCTGGTTTGTGCTCCCATATTCTTGGGTGGGGGTGAGAGGGAATGAAGAGTAGCAGAACTGTGCTATAGGTACCAGTAAAACCACAGGAATATCCAGGTGAGAATAGCCAGGCAGAATGTGTGTGGATGTGTATGTGGTCCAAGGAACTGGTGAAGAGACTAAGGAACACTTTGTGCTATCTTCTTTCCCTGGTCCTCTCACTCCTTCCCAAGAGCTCTGGATTTCATGGTAAATGTTCCTACATCACCTGCCACATGCATGGTTGTATGTGCAGCCCTTCCTGTCTAACTCCAGGAATACTCTTCTGATGCGCCCTTCCTGACTATACATCCCAAATACTGAGATCCACTTTCTCAGGCTACTCCTAGTAACCCTGTAAGTATGTGTTTGAATATGTGTGCCCATGTTTTGGAGACAATGTGTTGCACACTGAGAACCCCAAGATGAGAAAAGAAGGCTGGTTGCAGAAGAGCAACATAGGATCATCTAGATACTTGCAGACACATTTCTGTTCTGTTAAATTACTGGAGACCCAATAATTAACAGAATCATCTCATCCCAGTCTCTCTCTGCCTGCTTAAAAATCCATCATATGTGGATCATAATGCAGCATGGTTGATTGAGGACTCACTCCATTTCCTAGGTTACACGAGGAAGGTCCCAGCACTTCATACCAGGGTTTTTAGATCTAGTTCCCTAAGCATATATTTTTGCACATGGAGGCAGATTGCTTGGATGAGATGTGAATGACACTGAGCCTCTGATAGCTATGAAATGAAGTGCTGCGTAGCTCCTCTTGGAAATAAAGCCTGCTGGGTTTAAGTCTCAAAACAGGCTCCTGAAGTTCAAGAGTTAAATTCTGCATGCTGTTTTACACAAATTTATAGCAATTCTTCAACTGACTGATCTCTTGGAAAAGTTTCAAAACGAATCCTATGTTGTTTTAAGGCTCTCCTGGCTCTTTCCTTAGGGCAATGCGCAGAGTAGCACACCATTCCCTAATACTGGCTGTAAAAGCTGCACCCCAGCAAGTCAAGTATCAAGGAAGATAAATGCTCTGTCAACCTGCTCTGCCGTTATTAAAGGAACACAGCTGAAGTGCGTGCTGATGGACCATGAAATCTGAGGAGAGCCACAAGTCACTCAAGGTGAGAAATATGTTCTAGGAGGTCACACAGTATCTTTGATGTTTCTGTGAAATTATCACACCATAAACTGACAGACTAAAATATTAGATTTTGACCTTTTAAGTCAATCATATCACTTTTTATCTCAAAGATCTTTCATTTGCAACTTGGTCACATATCAGAAAGTTTAACGTCCTTTTCGTGGTAAAAAACAGGTGCAAGCAAACCCTCTGGGAAAGAGTGAGCTATGAAAGCCATTCGTAATCTTGTACTCTTGCCACACTATCTCGCTTCAAATGTGGTATATAGGTGTAAAGTTAAAGCATAAATAATACCACTTGCACATCTGCCTGAAAAACTCACGGAAGGCAGTGCATACTGTGCTTTTCACAGGCACGTTAGGGTTTGAAGTGCAAATGTAAGCCCATAATGAAAGAAGCTGAATCCTCAATAAACAATTGCCAACATGAATTCTCAAATAAACATGAAATCCAGTAAGACACTAATGTGAGTACGGAGTAAGAGTAGGCAAACACATTACCTTTGATGTGCCTGGACCCCAGTTGCACTCACTGCTTTGAAAATACTGGAAATTCTGATTAACACTTCACTTTTTCTTTGACTAAACTGAATAGTTTTGAGACTGACCTTAAAGGACAGTAACTGAAAAGAGTCCTCAGCATGAAAAATAGAGACGTGTAGGACTGGTACCATTGTCAACATACTGGTCTAAGGTAACAAACAAAACATAAAATATTCTCTAAATTCACATATTTCACAGGAGAAATGAATAAGCTCATTATATTATATGAGATAAAATCACTGGATTTACTGAAATAAGGTCTGATAAACAGAAATTCCATTAGGGAAATTGAGTGCCCATCATTATTATCGTGTCGTATATGAAATGGCTGGTTTCTTTTCCTACAAATATCCAGAAGTAAGAGGACAATCAGCAGGTGGTGAAATGCTTAATAAAACTGATACCTCTGTACAACCATTACCTTCCGCCACTGATCTGCTCCATAACTCTCACCAGCTTTTTTTCCCTGCTCGTTGACAGAGTAAAGTTGTAAGGCTTCACTTGCTGTACGATAGAAATTTTTTGATCATGAAACCAGCCAGAGCTCACTGACTTAGAATTCACTTATTCCATGATGAGTCAGTGACTCCATGGACAAGGAACATTTATCTCAAAGAAAACCTGGTATTCACAATCTGTATTGTCATGTTATGATGTGATGTCCAGGTAAGAAGAATGATGCTGTTCATGCTATAATTTTTCTCAGATATCATGTCATTTTAAGGGCACTTTAGCCTCTGAATTAAATGGGAAATTACATGATTTCAGACTTTGAATAAAATATTTGATTTGGACTGAAATAAAAGAAAATTATTTTATGTTGTTTGGGGTAGCTAAAAATGAAAGTTTTATAATATAAATTTCATTTATAGCATGGATTTGACAGTTACAACATAATCAAAAATACTCAAAAGTAAAATGAGAAGTAGAGTGGGGAGAGGAAAAGCCAAGTGAATTGAAGATACAGATCTTATGATAGTTAACATAGGCCTGAATTTTTTTCTAGCAAGACAGTGTTTTTCTGATGAATACTATGTCTCACATAAAACTTCAGGTCAGGTCTACTGCAGATAGAAAAAACCACATTTTTTTTACTTTTGTTGTAGAAAAGAATAGCCATCCCAGATGTTAGCTTTCATTCAAGAGTGGGAAGAAGCCATATATTGATAGTTCCATCAGTGTTGGGTAGAATGGCATACAGGAACCACAAGAAATAATAGTTAATGGAACCAGCGTTCACTGTGTTTTTCCTCCCATAGGAATTAGAGATGTGTACTTCAGGTGGGAATTCTACAGCACTGCCCAAAACTACAAAACAGTCCAGCATCTGCGAAGAGGCCCTTTGGCTAGGTTTGAGATTATCGTCTTTGTATATACTATGTAAGTTTGTGAGCTAAATAGCTGTGCCCATGTCATTTTAAAATAATTTGAATGGCTCATTCTCTAATTGGCTGCTCAATAGCCACTGTTCATCATTCTTTCTTTCTCTCCCTAGTTTAAGTCTCCTCCAGTTTCTGTGGCTTGTAGGTTTAAAAAAAAAAAAAAAAAAAAAAAAACGAAAAACAAACAAGCAAGACAAGCACAACATTTAGACAAATACTTGTTTTTCATAAGTTTCACAAAAAAGGTCCCTTCCCATCCTCATTTTAATTTTTCTTCACATCTTACTGCATAAAATGCCTGCTTACAAAGATATGATTCATAGCTGCTCATAGGACAGTCCTGAGCTTTCCCACCTTCCACCGAGTGGTTGCCAGTGTTGTGGGACAGTTGACAACAAGAAGCAGTAGAATCAACACATCTGCAGGTCTCTCTCAGCAGCAGCACATCTGTTGGTCACTCAGGGATGAGTGAATGTTAGCTGCTGTGGAGAAAAAGGCAGTGAGAATGCAGGGAAATGCACTGCTGGGATAGACACACGTGCAGGAAAAGCTCTTGCATGGTAAATGCAGAGAGCCAAGTGTGGGGAGCAACTGAAAGTCGAGAAGCCACAGAATGAGGAGGGATCAAGTTGGGTGCAGGAAAAAAAATAACCAGAATGCAGTAAGGTGGAAGAGATGAGATGAAGGAGAAAAGGGGAATCACAGCCACCAGATATTTTAGGTCATTTAAAGAAACTGACAGAGAGATGACCAAAATGTTTGTTGGCTTGCATTTTTAGGTCAAAATAAAGTTTAGGGTGGCCTTGTGGGCTTCTAAGTTCAGAACAGACATGCATTATAGAATGAACCGTGTTTAAGGCAGATAAATTTGTCTATGCAATTATTACATAAGATGCTCAGAGGCACTCACTACTTTGAAAACTGTGTCCAGTCGAGTCATTGCTGTTTTCTATCAGGCTCAACTTTGAGGAAAGACCTGTGGGAGGGTAGGCAGCTATAGTGTCCCCATGTGTGGAGCATGCACAGAATTTGTCACTCTGACTCATAGCAGGATAATCGTTGTCACAAGTGAGGGTGTTGAATCTTCTTCTCATCTGCACAAGCCCCAGTGTGAAATGAATAATGCTACTTTTTCACTTTGAGGCAGCAGACCCTAAGTATGGCCCAACTGCATTGGCTACAAAAACATTTATCCAGACCTTGCTGGTAGACAGAAAAAAAATTCACAGAAGAAAAAATCAGCCTTCACTAACAATTTCCTTCCAGTAGATTAAAAGAAAATTAATTTTCTCTCCCTAATCGCAGGTATTGCATGGTTGGAAATAAAGACTTTAATGGTGGATGGCATTGTACCGTTCACCTGATGCGAGCCCAGGAACAGGGACAACAAGTGTGAGGCCCTTTTATTTTGAGTTTGCTTTTACATCGAGAATAGGTTCTTAGGTGCTGCAGTCATAGATCCTTGGAAATAAAGCTAGTGATGAAGAGACCTGAAAGCCCATCTGTTACATACAGATGTCACATATTGTACAGAGATGAGAGGCTTTGCAGGGTGTACTTTTTTCCTTTAAACTAGTGGGAGGAGTTTCTTTTAATTGAGAACAGATGGGAAAGAAGAAGGGAAAAGCACCCAAATCATCCCCCTTACTGTCATGCTTCAAGAAACATGGTTTCTTTTTCTGCACATTATTCATGTACCTGGGTCTCTACCTGACAGTGTGTTGTCCACTGTTTAATTACAACAGATTTTTGCACAAACTTCTTATTTTAAGAGATGTGAGAAACTACAAATATGCTGTGTAAGGTACATGAACATGGTTGCACAGGAAGTCAGGTCTAGCACAAACTAAGCAGCTACTGATCCACTCCAAGTGAGAAAACCTTAAAAATTACTCATGTTTTTTTAAGCAAAACTAGATGGACTAACCTTAGCCTCACAGAAGTGGCCTTAGCTTGGTGCAGTGGACAGTGTAAACGGAATCAAGTTTAGGAGAGAATATCTTGGGTGTTCAGTCTGTTTTCTGGTGGAATTCTGTCCCCATTGTTAAACCTCAAAAGCCACAATTTCATTTAACAAATACTTGCCATTGCACCTATGTCTGGTTTCTCAGACATTGTTGCAGAGACAGAAGAGCAACTCCTGCCTATAATCTCAGACATCCCTTCTGTTCAAGCATTTGAGTTTCAGCAAAACTAGCCTGATTTATCTTGTGCTACATCAGGCCCAAGAGCCGTCATTCTGGAGTGCTGGAATAGGTGTCTGTGTTCAGAAAAAAAATGCATCAGGCTCCAAGGCTGAGTGAATAGATAGGTGAGATAGTAAGTGTGCAGTACTACAGGAATGTGCAAAGTTAAGACAATTATTTCTCCCTCTCCTTTTCATTGGGTTTGGGGTGGGGTTTTTTTGTTGGGGGGGAAGGTTGTTTGTGTTTTTTTAGGCTCAGTTTTCTGCTCTTTTGAATGTTAAATAGCCAAAGCAAATCTATGCTGTCCAAGCAAAATCTGCATGCAAAAAGTGGACAGTTAAGTAGTTTTCCAACAGATCAGCTGCACGACCAGGCTGAGGTACACACACAAGAGGTTACAGGTTCATGACTGTATTGTGCAGTTATCTCATGGAAGGTGGGACACCGGAATGAACTATTGTCATCTGCTCTGCCCTCAGTCCCACCTTCCTCAGCTGTGCTGGGGGCCAAGGCACGCATGGCTCCTCATGTTTCAAGACATCCTGGTGTGCGTTGGCAGGGAAAGAGAGCAGCCCATTGCAGCCATACCGCAAGGAGCCGTGCTAGACTTGCTGCTGGATGTTTCCCTTCGCACTGCTTACATCAGCTGAAAATAATCATCTTTAATCCAAACAGGAAATGGTTTGCTCACACCACCACAGCCAGCATGCAGGGCAGGGCGTTCCTGTTAGAACAGCGCTCAACAACAAGGTTCAAAATAGAGATAGAGGAAAAGATATGGTGCATCACCTCAGGTGCAGATGTATTTGTGAAAAGAAAGCAAAGGATGACACTAGTTAATCAGAAAGTCTGTCACTCGTGCAAATGTGGCAATACCCACTTCATGTTCTTTTGTTCATCTGTTTCAAATCAGGTTTGAAGCTTTCCAGCCTGTGTGCTCTGTTTCTGAAGGAGTGCCCTTTCTCTTGCAGGATGGCTTTGGAGTCAAACAGCTTTGGGGAAGACCTGTAAGTGACCATTGACAAGGCGACAAGACCTGATTAATTATTAGCAAATGACCCTTAAAGTGTATTTCTAGGAGTGGAGATGGATCCAGAAATTTCCAATGCTTATCCCAATTTCCTGAATAGCCTTCAGGGGTCAATAACTGCATCCATTTCTCAGAATGCCTATAGCATACTCTACTAAACTTGCCTTATACAAATGTGTCTCTGTCATGACACAGGCTGACTGGGAAAAAGAAGGTCCTAAAGTTTAGTTCACTCCCATTTTGGTGTGATCAGGTGCTCTGTTATTCCAGGGCTGTATGCATATAATGATTGAAACATTCTAGTAATGTGCACATATCTTTTGAGAAACAGAGACACTTAAGTACCTGTGCAGGTAGATGCCTATCAAAATTGTTAGCGTGAGCTTTAGGATCTTTAATTACTTTTCTACTTTGTAAGTCCTACTGAACACCTTCTGTGCATTTTCACACCAAAGAACCTTTAAAAATTTCTGTATCAGCTACCTCAGAATTCACGAGACCCTAACAGCTTGAATAAACAAACTCTCAAGCCCCGAGGTACTCAAGAAATTTTATTTCTTCTCAAAAAGATATCTATTCTGAAAGGCCAAACATCTCTGCTTGCCACTAGACACCAGCAAAATAGTTAACTTCCCTTACTAAGAAACTTTTCTTCCTATTAATAAAAAACTGACTCAAAGCTTCCTTATGTCATGCTGTCTTGACCACATGCATTGTCATTTATATTCCTGGAAAAAAGGATCTTCAACTGCACATTTGGAGTGGAGAGCACAACTGCAATAATTCACTGCATCATCAAAACACTTCAGCAAGCTTTAAAGACAAACAAGGATACAGGTCTCTGTTTTGATACACTAAATTAGGGATCCGTGTTTTAGGGATCTTCATTAATTCCTTATTAAGCATCTTAAAGCATCTTCTAGTTCTATAGGAAATATCTATGTTTATATTTCATTGGGTTCTAACCTGGTTTTTTTCTATTTCTATTCTAGTTTTTGAGTCTTCTTTATCTCCAGAAATATTGATAGCAATAGTCTGGAGTTAAATTTTAGTAGTAAATGGATCTGTATTTCTTCTTCCAGCTCTAACATTTATATTTACAAAGGTTTAGAGGGAAAACTGTCCTTACATAACAATTCTGGCATTTGTCATTTCACGTCTTCTTTTTTCCTATAAGATTTTTTCTCGTCAAAGATGTTTAAAAATCTCCTTTCTGTAACTGGAGTGAACGTGCAGATCTTTATGTGTGAAAGGAAGAGAATAAAGCAAAAAATTTGAGAAGATACTTAATAACACTCAAATTATGCAGACAACAACCAATTGCTTGATTCAGTTTTTCCAGCATTCATTTGAAATAATTCTTATTTCAGTTTTACAGGCTGGCTTGAAATTCTGTGGTCTTTGCAGACAATATGCTTGCATGTTTTTCTTGTCTATGATTCAAGTGAATCTTATTTCTTGGAATTTTCATTCATTCTGGAAATTCTAATCCTTCTCTAATAATTTACCCTCTTCTATATCCCAGTTAAGACTTCCCCTAAAATTATTGAATCCCTGCATGAATAATGGTGAACATGAAACAAAGTGCAAAATACACTTTTATTTACAGTAGTAACTTTTCTATAGTTGGATTTTTTATTATTATTACCTTATTGGCGTCATCATTGAATAGTTTGATCTAATTTAATTGCTGTTTTGTTTAATTATCAGTTGTATGGGGTTTCATTCTAAGGAGGAATTTAATACTAGTTTAATCATATTTAATGATGGAATGTGGATATCTGGATGGCAATGTTGATGTAAGTATATTTACTAAATGTCAATGGTGCATAATTATGACTATTATAACTGAATAATTTGGCAATGTGAAAATATTTTTCTTTATTTCTTGTTTTAAAGGTAGAAACAGCAATTCTGCATGTTTGATGGTTTGGGTTTTTTTATGACGTATGTCTTGAAAATATCACAGAAGATTGAAGTTTAAATGATTTTTGTATTTTAAATGGAATTTTAAATAGGCAAATATAGTTGCAGAGTGGCTGAGTTGTTGAAAATAGCAAATATTTTTTGTCACTTTTTCAAAAAATTAATCTTATACTTTTCTTCTACATTGGAATTCCAATTACACTTTCAGAACATTTTCAAATTTTGGAAAACGTCAATCACCTTTTGCGTTAGTTTACATTAAAAATTGAGTTGAATTCTGTTAGCTTTTGATTCTATGCCACTATTCTGTACATATGAATATGTAAAATATGTATTTTTAAAATATGCCTTGGAATAACCATCTTTTTAATATAGTATTTTTAAATGTTTAGCTATTCTTTTTAGTAACAGTACATGTCTCAGGAAGCATGATTTTTGATGTTTATCCAGATCTGTAAGGTCCTTACTTTAAATCCAAAACTATGAAGCATTTGGGCAAATCTTACCTGAGCTTCTAACATCTTTCAAGTCAAAAAAGAAACATCCTGTAGTAACATCACTTGTAGTATTTTTTTCTGAACTCAGTGAATAACATTTTACACATTTTGCTGCAGACCATCCACCCAGTGAATATTCTTTGTCAGAATATCCTCTTCTCTGTATATACACAGATTTTCTGAGGTGACTACTGTTTAAGCGTGGAACACCAAATGCAGTGGAATTTAAAGCCGAGTAAGACTTTGAACAGGATGAGACTGAGTATTTTGTGATGCAGTAAGCACAGGCACCAAAACTATACATTATCAGTGTAATTTTTAGACATGGGCAAACTAGTTTCTTTTTCACTTCCCACATCTTCTGAGCCAGAGGCTGGTTTTACTGGAGCAACAGTGTCTTGTCTCTGCACATCTGTGGTCATAGGGTGCTGGAGGATGGAGACAAAGGGATAGGCAGAGCGGAATTTCATGCTGGAAGAGGTGGAAAGCAATTAACTGTAGGGGAGTGAAGGATGTTGGAGAGGAGGCTTGCAGAGTCACACAGGTACGTAGCTGTGAGGGGTGAAGAGGGGAAGGGAAAAGAGACCAATCAGGATCCCATGCCCTGAAAGATGGGAAAGGTGCTAAGGGACCTGAATCTGAAGGACATGAAGAGAAAGAAGGAAAAAGACCTCTTCTGGCACAAACACACCTCCAAAACGTCAATAGACCTCTACAGTCTGTTGGCCCATTTCAACCTTTACTAAAACTTTACTCAAGTATCACAACAGAATTAATTCCAAGGTCTCAACAGGAAGAAAATGTGCTCTTTTGTCTCAGCCTTTGGTACAATAGACCCCAGTTTATCCTGGATTGTGAGCAACCTGGAAAAACTTGCTATGTTTCAGTACCTTTTTTCTGAGCCTACACCTGGAGCACTCACAGAAGCAAAACATTGCCTATCGAGCAAGGAAGTGCTCAGGAAGAAAAATAACTGCTAGATGACTTTATGAGTGAACAATCTCCAGTCCTCCAGCAGATATTCTGTCTGATTTTTCTGTGTGGGAACACTGGTTCACCTAAATTGTTCATATTCCCACCTAACTTCGCAAGATCTCACCCATGGATTTTAAGATACAGGTGTTTATACCAGTCTGTCCAAAAAAGGAATTTTCTCTGACGCAATGATAGGTCCAGAAGTAGTTTCAGAACACAATTTTATAAGTTTGATACAAGACTAGATAGATGCGGAAGTGAAGTATTGAACAAGACAATCAAATAATTATAGAAGTCCACATAGATTGAGACTAAGTGAAAAGCAGAGGATAGTAATTCGAGATTCCTGTTTTCCATCTACTCATAGCAGAAGGATAAAAAGAATAAGGTAGAGATTATGTGAATGAAACTGCCAAGCAAAGGCTCAGCTTACTCATATTAAACCATCTGTGATTGAAAAAGAAAAAAGCCTATTGAATAGTAAATTACATTGTAATTACTTTCAGTTCTGTGTAATTGCCTTTGTTTTAATGCTCAAAAAGGTATGTCTATTTGGATGAATAACTGGCAAACAAACTTCTGCTATGTTTGTGTTTGTTGAATCAAATATGATTTTGCAAAAACATATCCAGTAGCAATTTTAGAAATGAAGAAGATTTTTAGGCTAAAATATTTTTACCAGAACTTTCTATTTAGTTCAGCAAATCATCTCACAAGTGTGAGAACAGTTTCTTGATCAGGGATCTTAACTGTTTCAGTTGTGCCTAGTGGAAAGCAGAGATGTTTGTACTTTAGATTATCAGAACAGCTATAGATCTGAGGGTAAGTAAAATTTCATGAGTACCTAAGAACTTGGGAGTTTGTACATTTAGGGGATTATGACTGTCTAAATTCCGGAGTAGCTGAGAGAGATCTTTTTCAACAGAGCATGTGTGAATTGAAAATCAAGGGGACCTGGAGACTAGGAATACATAAACGGTTTTAAAAACTCAAATGTTCACCTTGATTGATTTTTTTACATAAAGTCTGAACAATGGTAAAAGATGAATGAGCTGAAGTTAAAACTGAGATTCCCTTGCATTTGTACAAATGCTCTGCCTAAATCTAGCTGGGACAAGCAGTGTGCTATTGTGTTATCACCAGTTTGGCTAACATGGCTTACTTAAACAGGAAAACATGTGAAAGGACTGCATTTTGCCACTCCTTAACTTAACAGTGATGCCCAGTTGAGCTCTCTCAGTTGAAGAAGATACTCCAGTAAAACAGGATTAGCAAAAAGAAATTAACTTTTTTTCCTACTAATACTTTGTATTTTTGGTTAGACTGAAATAAACAGCCAATCTATTTTCTAGGTGTGCATGTCTGGTGTTCAAGGCTTTGAAACCAACCATATCGGTTTTAAAATTCAACATTGCATCAAGTATACCCGTAAAAAAAAAGACCAGTGAAAAATAAAGGTCAAACTAAATAACATTAAATTTTTCCATCAGCCTGAGGTGAAGAAGACAATGGACAAAGTAAGCTGGTAAAAGTAGCTTGATTCATCCCTTATAGCCAGCTGTTATCAGATATGGGTCTGATAATAATTATGAGATTTATCAAAGAGCAGATTGACATCCTAACAGTCATTATTTTCATTTCATGTCCAGCTGGAAGCCTCTGGAATACACATTGTTAATCTTTTTTCCCATTATCTCTCTCAACTCCATCCTCAAATTATTCAGACCCTATGTATGCTTTTGTGGGAAAATCTTAGCCTCATCTGTATGGCAGATGATACAGAAAATTCTTTTGTGCTTTTTTTTTTTCAACTGGTTTTAATCCAAACAAATCACAATGTTATTATCTATCATCAGCAGTTTGGATAGCTCAGAGGAAAGACGTGTACTGTAGGTTCTTGCTACTTCGCAAAGTTGAGTAAGGGTGTAAAGTTCACCTCATGATGAAAATAAATGTATTTTTTCTCTTCTGCATAACAGTAAGCACTGTGCCTCTTCCTGAAATACTGCAAAACATAACACCAAGTGTGGGCTTGACAGAGACTGTATCACTTTTTCCCTGGGCCTCAGGTGGTTGAAATTAATTTGGATTGTTTACCAGAATACAGTGTTTTTACAGTTACAGGAACATCTACATTCTCAAGTACATCCCCGGTGTTGGTTGAAAGGCAATATGGATTGTCTCTCCCTCTGCTATTTTTTTCATTAGCACTAAGTTTTACAGATAACTCTTTGTGGCCCACAGTAGAAAATATTTATTGATGTAAGCCTCAAGTAACTGCTCCAAGATATCAAGTCTTCATTTTCTCCAAGATGACCATTACTTTTTCAATCATGAGCTGATTTTATCTTAAGACTAAGTTAAAAAAACACGATGGTATTTGCAACAGGGAAGGGATCTTGGCATCTGGGACAAAAGAGTGTTTAGCCATTTGTTCAAGGCTTAAAATCCTTCTACCAAAATGACTTGTGGTCTTTCTGCTTCTGTAAAATAAATTTTATATCTGGTAAAGAGTGTGGGTTAGGTTGATTCCTTTAAAATTTAAATTAGATGTTGTTCTGAAGCCTGGGACTTAGTTTTATGAGCGTTCACTGAGGTTTACAAACCCATTCAGCAAAACTCAGGGCTGGTGAGTGAAACTGTGCCCCTCAGAGCTTCAACCCACTGCTGAGACATGAAGAGCTCTATGAGGCACACAGAAGCATTTAGTAGAAATGTTGCTGGTATTAATTACTACAAGAAAACCAACTTGCATTTTTTAGGTTAGATCATAAACCCTCCAGCTGCTGAACACACCTATAGGTATCTTCCTGCTGCATTTATTTGCCTCCTAAAGTAGCACAATGCTGAGAAAATGGCAAGAATTAAAATGAACTAAAGTAATTTCTTGCATCTGGATGGCAACTGAAAGTCCAGATAAATAAAGTCGTGAGGAGTTTTTTAAAGATTCAGCTTCTGCGGTTGTTTGTTCAGCAGCAGTTTAGGCACCAGGCAAACTAATTGTTTCTCTCTAATGCCTTAAATTAAACTACAGACATCACTGACCTCAGGGTAAGGAAGAGACTTTTACCAAACTCACAGACTCCAGAAGTGAAAAGAATTCCTTAATGCTGCTGTGAAGGAAGCTTTGTGCCAGGGTGTCACACTCAACAGGAGTTTCATGAGCAAAGCAGAAGGAAAACAACACAACTCCATTGCTTTTAATTAGTGGTTAATTCTTGTTTATTAGAATCAGGTTCAAACCAAAAAGAAAAAAAGAAAGGAAAAAAAAAAAAGAAAGAAAATCAAAGGACAAAAAGAGAGTTGTTCAAGGACCCTAAGTTTGCTAGAGATCCAGATCTGTGCTTTGACCCCCCCCTGCACTGACTATTTCAGCTTCTCCATCTAGCTTTTAAAGCAATACAAATGAAAAATCTCTCCATTTCCACAAAGCAAAGCTGTCTTTTTGTATCCCTCAGTTACAGCTGATATATGTAGTAAATGATACCAGAAACCCTGCTACTCAGTGAGGGGTAGAGTTTTTCGGACTCCCCAGTGTGTCCCCATCCTCCTCCAAAAATGCAGGAGCGGCTGAGCAGGATCTGCTGCCTTTTTGTGAGTTAAGCCGAACATCTGCTTCAACCAGTCAGTTTCCTGTGCAGTCTTGAAAGAGTTTTGTAAAAGACCCCAGAAAGAGAGTTAGGCCTGAATTTTTAAATTCTATAGATGCAAGATAAGGAGCTTAGATAACAGCATAACCTCCTCATTTCTGCAACCCACTTGGTGATCTTACATAACGCTGATCCTCTCATTTAATAGTGATGAAAATTTCATCAACACAATTTGCTTTTGCTCTGCCAAGTCATGACAACCTCAATTAAAGCTGAGCTGGAGAGGCATTTGGGTGATTACATCAGTCCAACTGGATGTCCTCTTCTCCCTGTGATGGCTCTTTCTATGCCATTCTCTGGGTGTTTGATCTTTCCATCCGGATTCGGGTGGCTGAGCAGTGAGATGAAATAAAGAGTAGCTAAAACAACTTGGAAGATTCTGCCCACAATCATGGTTTTCATTCTTCATTCATTTTTTAAAGCTGTAAGTTAAATGTGCTCTAAACAACAAGGCAAGTCAGATCCAATTTTGCTAGGTCTTTTCTGAAAGCATGATAATTCTGATGAATGCAACAATGAAAATACATTATATAAGGCCTATTTTCCTCAAAAAGGTCTGTATTGATGGTCAAGTGATCTTATTTTTCTTTTCTCAAATCCACGGTGAACAGCACTTCCTTAATCTTCTTCAGTGCTTTGATACTATGTTTTGGTAGTTCATTTTAGAAATTTCATTCCACAGAGCATTTAAAAATACAGAATATTTAGCTTTTAATGGACTGTGAATACTGGTGTCTGGTAAAATACTGATATCTAGAAAAGAAAGTAACAGAAGGATTTCACCCTTTTAGATTTCTTTCTCGTAAAAAACTCAGGGAAATAATGTGATTTGTAATGATAATTGTACAAAGTACTAGTTGTGAGTCAACATACACGAAAATTTTAATTTCATGTTCATCTTGAAAATTGAAATTATCTTAAAAGACTGAGCCTCAAACTCCAGTAAAGGTGAAATGGTGAAGGAAAGAAAGTGAAAGAGATAAGCTAAAGGGATTTGCTTTAGGTTTCTTTGCATTATTCTTCCTTTATTTCTCCTTTTAGGGCTGCTTTCTGAAGGAGATGTGACCAAGATGACCAGCCTCTCTGTCATTTCCTGCACAATAACCTTTCTTTAGCACATAAAAAATTCAAACCAATGTCACAGAGGAGGTAAAACTTGAAGGGTATTTAACTTTCTATAACTTTTGTGGAAGTTGATGAATAGCTCGGGGAAACACATACAAAATGAAGTGCCTCCACCAAAGAGGAGATGGGCAGACCTCAGCTACTACGCATTTTGCTATTAACAGCCAGACAGTCAAGGAAAAGGTAAAAAACAGTGAGCCCATGAGGGCATGCCTGCTCATGCTATTGTGTTTATTTCACAGTTACAGTACACAGATGCATTTATTGCAGCTAGTGCTAGCAAAATCTTCTGAGTGCAGAAGACGTGAATTCGTAGGAAAACAGATTTCAGTAGTCAAGCTGCTCACAAAGTCAGTCTTCTGTATTCCCAGCAGTGCACCTGAACATTCTTCTATGTTGATAGAAATTGGATTTTTCTTTTACCCCAGCACTTAGGTTTTCATTTGGGCTTCTCTGAGGACAAGGCCAACATTCAGACTTGCACCCTCAAATGTGAGTTTCTGTCCTTTCTGGGACATGTCTTTTTCTTGATTTTGATTGTGATGCTTGAGTAGCTTTTGTAAGGAAATTGCAAAGCCAAATTAATAAGTGCTGTGTCTTACGAATAATTTGTCATTGTGGACATCTGGATGAGGAAAACAAAATCTACTTTTATAACCACATTTTCAGAAAATATTTTCCTCAGGCAACTCTTTTTTGGAGCTCAGATCTGTACAAATCACACAAAGTACAGTAGAAACTTGTAACCTCTCTTAAGCTCTGCAGCTTGATGGGCTTATATATAGTTATCTTACATTGACATTAGCCATTGACAGGGGTAGGTGACTAATTACATTTGTTTTAGATAAGTTGGAGGCATTCACTGCAAAGCTGAAGTAATGGTTAAGGTATTTAAAAAATAGGTCTTACAGTGAAAGGTTCGAGAAGCTCAATCTGTTCCATTTATAAAAGAGTAAAAGGCCATTTGTTCACAACCAGTCATCCCGTTACAATGGGAAAAAATAATAGCAAATTAATCTAAAAAAGAAATTCAAAAGATATAAAATGATCTAAAGGCTGATCTATATAGTCAGACTATTCAGGCCATAAAGCACAGTTTTAAAACTCTTAGATAGTCACTTCACCAAAGATTATGACTGAGGCACCAGATTCTGACCTTCACCCAAATTAACAGAACTTCCTGACAGTCAGTACCCCTAAACTCCTGCAGTAAAACACTACAGGTTTAGCATCACTTTATCAACAAGCCCAGGAGTATTATATGCCCTGAATTTAATATTGCCATTTTTTTCAAGCTGTCCACAGGAATATTTTTACATTCATTTCAGCTCCATTCATTACAAAAGATACATGGCTGTTCATCTAAAAGCTTTACCTTTACTTGCTTCTGCCCAACTGATAGTCACCAATTTATTTCCCCCACTCATTTTCTCAGCTTTCATCCTAGCAGTAGCAGAAGAGTACTGCAGTGGACTAGGAACTTCGTGCTTTGTAGGTGAACTGCTGCTACTGAAATTTAATTTCTTGTCTTCATGAACAAAAAGTATAACCATCTTACAAACACTGATTGGCCAAGACATAAAACCCCAAAGGTGTGTCCACTTTGTAATGCATTCAATGGGGTTTTTTCAAGCATTGACAACCCCAGGTCAGACAATGAAAAAACCCAGCCACCTGCTATTGCTTCTGGAAATTCACCTTCAGGAGGCAAAATAAAAACTGGAATTAATGTGTTTGTTGCCTACATACCTGGTCTCCTCTGAAAAGGTCTTGAGTTGATTAGTTACCCCTTCCAGACAAAATGTTTCCTTCTCATCCTAACCCCTGAGATATTCCATTATTTAGGAATAAATGCTGCTTGGCGAAGCATGGGTCCAGCACAGAAAGAAAACCAAAAAAAGGACAGAAGCACCTACTTGTCTTCCTGAAGCTAAATTAATCTAAGTAGTAGATTTTAAGGGCAAGGAGTAGGTCATAGTTAATGTTGCTAGTGGCTTCTCCCAGTCAAAATGAGCTTGTTAGTGGAGTGAGATTCTAGTTATAGGAAGCAGTTCCTAAATTTTTAGACAGCATATATTTATTTTGCCATCATCATCCTTTTTATGACCGCTCCTGACGGTACCTGCCAGAGACATGTATCTGCAAGAACATTTCTGCTTCAGGTATAAACATTTTGGCCTGCAATCCCTTAAGCTTTTATCATATACCACCATTCCCTGAGATGATGCAGAACAGCATTGCAGTTATGCTCCTGCCACAAGCAGGATTAGGAACAGGACACAATTTTTCCCTAAAGGTTATTAATCATCGTACAGTATGGTTTATTTTTTACTTCTCTGAAGCTGCCATCACCAGATAAGCAGAAGCAGCAGCTCCCATTTGCACTGAAATTCTGCTCTTCTGTAGTTGTGCAGTAGCAAAAGCAACAGAAAGGTTGTGCAAGGCCCATTGTGTGTATGTGTGGCTGCCATCTCTCTTCAAACATAACCTTCCCTGTTTCCCTGCTAAGGGACACCTGTGTCCTGAAGCCAACATAACCTGTAAAGCAGCTTTCTTTCAGATTTGAAATCCAGAATGCAAACCAGCTCTCATTTTCAGTGTCTCTGTTATGCAGAAATATTACACTAAACCAGAGAATTGCACTGTTTTGTTGAGCCATTATGACTGCGTTATCACTGGCAACACAATATTGGGACATCCTAATGTAGGGCTACAAGATTTTCTTGAGAAAAAGAAGCAGACTTCTTGCTCTCCTCTACTTGCTAAGCCACTTACTTCCCTGGTAAAAACCAATCCATTTTATAACGCCTAATATTCTCTGACCCCAGATCTCCTGCAGATTAAAGGTCCTATACCTGTAAAATTGCTAACCACCACCTTTCCTGATAAGAATCTCCAACCAGATGCTTGCCAGATGTCAGGCTCACTGTACAATAAAAAGTACCCTGACTTGCTCTGCTTTCATTCTGTTTCATGAGCAAGAGACCACAAAGAAAAGTGTTTTATAGGTATGGAAGTCCAGCTGCGAGGAAGTGGCTCTCATACTCCCACAATGTTGTTCAGGTGGAAATGCTGGCTCCCCTGCACTACCAGGATAAGGAGCACTGTCCAAAGGAGAAATATTCCTATATATGGTAGTGCTGTGGAATGTGATGAGACAGCACAGAGGGAGAATGGCGCTCCCAGACACCCAGAAAGGGTACAGGTGCTCATTAACACACAGAAACCATTGCTACAATTTTTAGCCTTGCAATTAGAAATGAGTCCCTATGGAAATATTTCAAAATAGAACTGAAACTAGTTTTAGAACTATAAATAACATGTGTCTTGGCAGGCCCCTGAAGAAAGATTTCTCCATTTGTTTTTCTTCTTCTTAACCTAAAGTTACAAGTATAGATACATTCTTTCCCATTTTATGCTCCCTGAAGATCTCAGGAGACCTAATTTAAACCCTACACTGCGTTATAGATCCCTCTGTAGCCCATGACTTGGGAGGGCCTGACCCCAAGAGGTTCCAATACACTTTTTCTTTCACTCCCTAAGAAATCTCACTAAAGCTGCTCTGGTTGCACAAGTATTGTCATGCTGGAAGGTTTGATATGTTTGATATGTTTTCCCAAATAGTAAGTATGCATGATGTACTATGGAACCTGGTAGTAAACTGTGTGTTGTGTCATGTCTTTCAATCCTTTTCAGGTCAGGTTTTTCTTCTGTTATATGTATCACAAAGGCTATAACAAGAAAGTCTGCATCCCATTTGAAACAATCCTACCTTACCATAAGATGAGCAGATCAGAGAATTATCAAATGGTCTCGTTTGAAGGGACCTTAAAGATTACTGAGTTTCAAACTCCCTGCCAGATGCAGATTAATTTCTGACTAAATAAAATTTTCATTGCGTTCAAATTTTGAACACTAATACTGATAACATCCTTCAGACCATCCTATTAACTGTTTGTAAGTCAGTATATATTAAAACTGCCCTTCTGTAATCTGTCCATTAGCTTCTGAAAGTCACAATGTATAAAAGAGAATAAGTTTGTTTCTTATCAGTTCTACACCTATTTAAAGAAAACTGACATCTGAGTTTCTGGATGATTACAAGAATGATTTTCATTGCATTAAAAAAGTAATTTTTAAAGCATAGGCTTCATAAAGTATTTTCCATTTAAAATACATTTTTGTCCAATGATAAATACAGAACCAGGAAGGATTCTATATTTCTAGTTTTCTCAGAAATTTAACTAATGCTGCAAGGTATCAGTATAAAGCTTAGAAAATGCTTAATAGTGTCATGGATTTACTGCTCTGCTTACGGTTTGGCTTCAGTCATGTACCCTTCTTCAAGGTCTTCTTCCATGAGCATTAGTACAAAGAGCAGACATGCTCCGTTCAACTCCAGCAAGGCTTCTGCAGAGATAAAGCTACCATTAGACATCCTAATACACCCAGTTTAAATCACACAACCAAAAAACACAGTTCAGCACAACTGTGTAAACTGATGTCCTTTATTAAAATACAGACATGGGAAGACTCTGGAATGGGTAAAGACTAAATTATTCTTCTTGCCAGATGAGTGATCCTTTTAAGTCTAGGTTTAAGTTCACCGGTGCAGCGATGGGAGCGAGCCATGCCTGTACAGTACCTCATCTAAAGACAGATAAATCTTCAGAGCTCTGCAGGGAGCCCAAGTGCCATGGTATATTTTATCATCACTCTATAAACCATGCTCTGCCTCCATGCCTTTATAATGAGCACAAGGACATGAAGACGAAGAGCCTTGCTGCATATGCATCATGTAAATCTATCAGTTTCATTGCTAAATTTGAGCAATTCTGCTAAGGTCAGTCTGTGTATCAGCATCTCTTTCTTTCTGTTTGTTTAAAGAGATTGAAAATTAGCATTCTGTAGTATTTTGGGAAATAGAGTATATTCAAAAAAGCTTTTATTGTCTACTATGTAACTTGCATTCAACACAAAATGTGAGAGGGTTCTTCCTTTTCATTCTTTCTCTTTTTTCTCTTTTTCCTTTTTTATCTTTATTTCTCTTTTTGCCTTTTTCCCTCTCAACCTGTCTCCTTCTCTCCCTCTTTCCCTCTCTTTCTTTTTTTTCCTTCCTTCCTTCCTTCCTTCCTTCCTTCCTTCCTTCCTTCCTTCCTTCCTTCCTTCCTTCCTTCCTTCCTTCCTTTTACTAATAGAAAATGTTACATACTCTGTGTGAACATAAAATGCCTAAATATCTCCTGAACCTGAATATTTCCTCAGCCTTTTCTCTCTTTTACATGGACCAACCACAAATGTGTTTCCAGACTGATCAGAGTGAGAAATAGAGGAACAGCTTAAAAAGCCGAGGCATTAACAAAAAGATACCAGGGAGGATGAGTTAACAAGTCAGTCTAATCTGAGAGGGAAATGTTGTAGTGAAGAAGATACTGTGCCTTTCTGAAAAGATGCGTCACACGGCCTCTCGTGTTGCTGCACTCCGCGCCCAGTGCTCTGACACCACCTCCGGCTGCCACTGACAGCCCTAATGTCAGAAATTTTTTTAGACTGCATGTGGAAAGCAGTTCATAATTGGAGTCTCTATGAAACTGAAGCTAAAAAAAAAAACGAAACCTCAAAAAAACCCTTGCAAGCAAAATTGTTGTCAGGATTTTTGCTATCACTTTGTCTTTAAATGATTAATATTAGTGCTATGATTTGTATGACAGAATTTACCACAGCTTCCAATTACAGCAGGTCAAAAAGCAGCATTTCATTTCATCGGAGACATAACAGTTATTGATACATGCAGAGATAGATAGATAGATAGATAGATGGACAGATAGATAGATAGATAGATGACAGATAATCTCTCTACCCCAGCTGTTAGGATTTATTTTCATTCCATACTCGGCAAAAAAATGTACCCTTTAAAAATCTGCCGTGAAAATTTTCTCGTGGCTGCAGGTCCACTCTGGGGTTTGCAGTGGCTTTACTGACACCACTGTGGTCACATTCCAGGCTGGGTGTGGAGGCAGGGGCGCAGAGCCAACTATGTGTGCCCATGACCCCCACAGTCCAGGCTGGTGCCTCTGCAGCTCTTTCATGAGCACTGTCAAGTTTAGGTCATTGTTCGAAGAGCTGTGACACCTCTGCACCCAGAATTTAGACATCCGCCCTAGACTCCTAAATCTAAATTCAACATAAATACTTTTCAAAATGTACACATATTTTTTTTAAAGGTGTGTGCAGGTGTTTCTTTCTATTACAGGTTTCATTTAATGAGCTAGATGAACACCAGAGGCCTCAGTAGAAACATTCTCCTCAGGGTATCAAGAAATCTTACACTGAAGCTACATTGTATTTTATTATCAGACACAGGATTTTAATTTATTATACTGTTGCTTAAGTGCCCAGGGTCCCGTTCTCAAGGGATTCACTTATTTATTCTAGTCAAGGATAACTGAATACTTTCGTAATATCTTTGCCCTTTGCCTCTTCAGTTAAGTCAAGGGGTTTGCTTTCTTTTGCTTGCTTGTGTGTCAATTGAACACTTTTAAATCGCCATCATCTTAGGTATTTTTGTCCAAATCTTCCTGAAGTATCAATATCCTCCTGCTGTCTCTGTTAGGAAATAATGGCTACAAGGCCATGGAGGTAGCCATTTTGAGAGACTGGTAAGTGCTGGACACCAATGTAAGAATAAAGCTGGCTGCAGGAAAATCTGAGAACAGGAAAGCGATAGTTCCTCACCCCAGATTTAAGGGGTCAAGCAGCTCCCTGAGCCCTGGTGGGCAGGGAGCCCGCTTGTCCTGGTCCAAGCAATCCAGCTCCTCCGTCGGAGTGGAAGCTGGTAAGACAGGATAGAGAAGTCAAAGGGATTTGGTGGGTAGAAAAGAACAGTATTTGGATACCATCTGAGAGCTGAGTGGAACCAAAGCACATGACTGGAGCCCCTTCGCTTTATCTGAAGTGGCACGATGAGACACAGCCTTGAAAATAAGGAATAGCTTTGAGTAGGTGACAGCCTGAGTTAAGATCCGTTTGCTGATTATAATGATCCTGTGAAGTACACCTAAAAGAGCCTTGAGTGTACTTCTTAGTTATATTGGCTCTCTGCAGTGATTATCTGTTTGTCATCTGTGTCTATTTTGGAAAATTATATTTTAGTTACTGCGAGTTAGTCAGCAGCTTGCACAATAAACAGCTAGTCACAATGAGAGTGTCAAGCTCCTACTGGGTCCAGCTACAGAGATGTTTCCACCAACAGGATTTATAAATGAAGCACACAAAATGCCAGCCTCTTAAACACAGGGCTGTGGTAAGGCTTTTCGGCGCAGCAGCAGTGGGAGGAATTGCTTGGAAAAGGCTCGTCAGAGAGTCGAACGGAACTGGGCTTTTCTCACAACAGTTTAAATTCTCTAAGTCTGGGGGAAGCAGGATCACCGGTTCAGGAACATGAAGGATTAGCTTTACATCACAAAGCTCAAGGGCAAGACGACAGCAAAATGTCAGGGAGATGGCAACTTGACCCAGCAGTTTCCAGGGAAGGCAAGGCCTGTGTTGCTGCTCCATGTGTTCCCAGTGCCTAACACCAACACAGTTTTTATCCATGAAACACTCTTTTCAGAATGGCTGCAGTAAAAATGAATCACGATGATCTAGTCTGGAAAAATGTATCGATACAATACTTGTAATTATATAGTTATTTCCTTATTTGGGCCTGCTTTGGAAGTGATTCATCTGCACCAGAAGCCAGTGCCACTGGTTTAAGGAGGAAGCTGTTTTCCAAGGACTATGGGGGAGAGGGGAAGGAAGGCTATTCGTATATGTGGTTGCATCCTTTGGACTGTGCAGAAGAGTGCTCCTAAAAATGGATGACATTAGGTAATTTTCAAGCAGTCATTTTGTTACTTAACATCCCTCAAAAGTACAAGGTCTTTCTTATAGATTTTGTCTGTGCCACATCCTGTTAATAGCACAATCTCATTACCACAATGGTAACAGTCACTTGATGCTCATTTAACAGAAATCTTTCAAAACAACAGTATTGCATTTTCACAGTTGGCTCCATATGATACAGGTTAGCAGCTTCTTAACTCTGCTTTCTTAGCATAATTACATAATTTAGGATTAGTCAGTTGTGTTGACCTTTAAATAGAAACAAACATTCAATTTAGATAGTTGTTTTGTCATTAGCAAACAGTGAGCAGCTGAGAAAATTTTTGCCATTGGCTGACAATGTCTTCATGAACATGTTCAAGTCCAGGCAAAGTGCAACATCTGTATTAATTATGCCTGTCCTTTGATTTGGGTCTGGATTCTCACCAGTCATCACAACAGCTAAGGTCCAGGCTCAGCTTCTTGAAAGAAGTAGCTTTCATCCTTTTATCAGAGGCAGACTCAGCATGTCTACAAAAACAATAACTCTGACATATAGAAGATGAAGGGACAAATTCTGCCTTGGAATACTTCTCATCAGTTCTTACAGCTACATATGGAGGATGGTAAATCTGAGCCTTTAACATTCTTTCATTTAATATTTTATCTCAAAAGTTTTTCACAGGCAGAAATCACTCTGACCACCAAGAAAGTTGCCCCACATCTGGGATAGGATTCAGCAGCTGTTTGCATTTTTGTGCTTCGTTACCTGGCTGCACCCTCTTGGAAATCAAAAAGTTGTGCTGGGGTAACAGAAAGCAAAATGTTGCCTGTAGCTTTTAGCTGCTCCAATCCTCAGCACACATATCCCACACACGGTGGTTTGAGAAAAACAGGAAGAAGCAAGATAAGCCAAAGCCCCAGTGACTACAAAATATACCTTACTAAGTCCCTAACTGATACTGCCTCTTATCAGATGAAATGCCTTAGTATTAATTCCTTTTAATTAAATTCATGTTTGATTCTCCAGTGATCTTTGGTGCATATTTATAGTCACTCTTCACTGCGGTATGATGAAGTCCATGATGATTCTAAGTTACAGAACTGTTCACAGTGTTTAGATGAGCATTGAAATATGTGTTACAAAAACATGGATAAGGTCTATATATTTCTGTTTACAAATACACACAAAAACAGAGTCACGGAATCTTTAGGGTTGGAAGGGACCTCTGGATATGATCCAGTCCAACCTCTCTGCCAAGGCAGGGTCACCTAAAGCAGGTTACACATCCAAGGTGGGTTCTGAATGTGTCCGGACAGGGAGACTCCATGACTTCCCTGGGCACCTGTTCCAGTGCTCAGCCACCCTCAATGTATAGAAGTTCTTCCTCATGTTAATGTGAAACTTCTTGTGTTTCAGTTTATGGCCATTGCTCCTCGTCTTGTCACTGGGCACCACTGAAAACATTTGTGCACACACAAACATGTCAGCAGCATAAACGATACAAGACTAGACATTGAGTAGATTTACTGACTGCTAATTTTACTCTCTCAGGACACTTTCTTCCTTTTATAGTGTTTAATGTGCTCTTTTATGGACGAGGTCAAATTGTGTAATAGTCTGCTGATAAATTGTAAGGTGCCTGTGGGGCAGACAATCTTTACTAATAATTATCAACTTTTGACACACAGCAAACATTAACAAAATACCATGAGGCTAAGGAACAACATGACAATGCTGAAAGAGCCAGAGCAAATACTTAGACACATACAAAAGATTGAATACTTTTTTTTAAATTTAAAATGTCATGCAATAAGTTTTTCTGAAACTTGCTGATTTCTTTGTCTTCTAGTCAAAATATAACTTTTTACACTGTTTTAAAAGAAAAAAGATTATAAGAAGATACAGGAAAATTGCTTGAAGGTGTTTCTTATACCTTCCTTCAATTAATCAAAATATTTCTATTAATATGCCATATATTTTTCATACTGAGAAGGAATAATGAATAATAACAAAAAAAAATTATCCAAAATCAAAATATGTGTAACAGTGCAATGAGTGTTTTCTTTTGGTTACTTAAGCGGGTGAGTGGTAAAATTACATTTTATTCACCCTTGCCTTAGCAAGGTACAGTCTGTTCACCAGATGGACTACCAGTCCTGGCAAACTCTCAGAGAACTATCACTTCTGGACCAGCCTTTCTCAATATACCATCTCCTGCTACAAGTAGAAAAGTCCTGTTCCGTGTTATTACACATAACAGAAAAGAAGTAAATATGTGTTCCTGAGCAGCTATATGATAAACCAAGGAATGACAATTCTAAAAGGCTTGACAATGAGTCAGTGTTATATAGAAAGGTTAATCATGGTTAAGAACTATTATCCTGTGGCCAGAAGACCATACTTATCCTCATAATTTGTGGCTGATTTTGAAAAGGACTCTGTGATAGGCCTGGCTAAAGCCTTATCATCGTGGTTTGTGGTCAGATGGGCCAGCTGAAGCACCAAGCAGAATGCATTTACACACTCAAAAGCAATTTCTGGTGAGATTTCCTCAAAAACAACAGTTAAACCAGCTATTAAAGAAGCAAATGGTTTCTAAGGTTAAAACGAATATTTGTGAAAATAACACTGTCCTTGTTTGGGGATAGGAGCAATCCAGATGAAATATGAAAAACATGAAAATATGATCCAACTTAATTACTCCTTAGCACATTAGCAGTTCCTGTGGCAAAGGAATAGATTAAAAATAGAAAATTGGAAATGTGCAACCAACCTATAGACTTCTAGATTTTTTTTTTCTTGGTCAAAATACTTTTTTACTGGAAAATGCCAATTTACAAAACTGTGAACTTCTCAGTAGTTTATCAAGTTTAGTGGACATTTCACAAAAAAAAAGCTTTGTAGGATCAAAAATGAAACTGTAAAACCTAAGTGAAATTAGATATTTCCCCTTGTCTGTTGGAGACATGGTTTTGAATTCCAAATCAATTAACACATAGCTCTTCTGCTGAGGATCTTCTGCATCTTGAGTATGTGCCCTATGCAGTTATTCTTTGCTATTACAGATGCAGATGGAAGGTGAAATTATTATTTCTGAAAAATCCCTCAAACATTTTAAGATTTTGTTCTAATGAAGTAGAAAAAAATTTAATTTTGCCAACTTGGGATTCCAGTTTCTATCATATGTCTCCTTGTAGAGATTTGTATTAAGGTTAAATTAGTCCTTTTGAAGACTCTGTCCACATAAGGGAGAATAGTTTGCTTTTTCCCTGCAAAAGGAATCAAGTCTACACCTTAAAACCTGAAATTCAGCTTTCTCCAGGAATTTGTCGTCTGCGGTAGCTCTTATCTAGCTGGATGTTTTAATTTAATTTGAGCTCTTAAATTTGTCTGACTCATATTTAGGTAAATACATGTTGTAAAATAAATAAATATATAAATAAATGAATCTTGTCATTTTGGCTTAGTGCTGTTTAATTTATTGGATGAACATTCTCTGTGCGTAGATGTGCTGGAGATCCAGATTTCTGAGAAATCAAGGCAATTTCTACCTGTGAGAAAATTAGCTCACACATTTTAGATACCACTGAGGCTCGTTCTGGGGAATTTCTGGCATAAATCAAGGCTCTCTGTAAGTCCATCAAAATAAACTGGAGGAAATCTTTTTGAATGCTTATGCTCAACACAGGGCAGTCAAAGTGGTTTCAGGCAGAAGTGTATTCCCAGGGGCAGCAGCAGTTAAAAGAAACCAAGCCTTGCTGCCAGCATGCCCCAGTTGGCTGATTAGCAAGCACATAGTCTGTTTTTGTACTTCTACCATTTCATCTCAGTGTGTTTTCTAGGGTGCTGGTCAGTGTTTACCTGCACACTGTGACACTTGGAAAGCATTTCTTTAGTGAGGAGATAATTGTCTATAAATCCCAACTAAATAGTAGGCAAAGAGATTTCTGATAATCACCTTACAAATTATTTAAGTGATTCCTAGGATCAAGTTTAAAAATTCAAAGAGTAGTGTCAGTATATGTGTTTCACATGGACAGATGCAGTTTGGCATAATAATGCAACTTTGAGAATCTATTTGCCTGACAGAATTCAATACAACTCTATAAGTATTATGATTATTATTTACAGAACACTATGGGCACATATGCTATATTCATATATGTCTGAGAACGAGTGCAGCATGCCCATGCCTCATTGAAATTGCATTCTGTGAAGGAGAGAGCTTTTTGTTTCAGCCTTGTGTAAGGGCTGGCATGTAGCAGCAGCACTCTAGGAGAAGCCCCTGAGGAACAGTGATGGGACGGTGAGTCAGAGAATTCCCATCTCCTCTCTGTCTCCTAAGGGAGTCATTTGTTTTAGTTCCTTACTGATTGCAGTTAATTTGCCTCCTCCACCCACTTCCCACCAGCTTGCCTGCCCAGAGCACAGATATCAGAGGACTGGGCTACCAGTCTGTTCCCAATGCCTGCTTCTTACCTGTGGATTCCTCACATACATTCCTGGCATTCTCTATGGGAAATAACAGCAAATGATGGTGAAGAGCCTACCAGTAGAACCAGGTGAGAAAATGGAGATACTAATGGCAAGAAAGGACATATTTTGCATTTAAAGGGTCAGCACTCTGAGTGCTCATGACAGCTCAAGAAAAAGCACTCACTGGGGGCATCCTTTCGTGTAAGGACAGGAACGTGTCCTTATACCAATTTTACAGATGCAGTTCAGTTGCCTGGACTTTTGAGAAGCCTGAGGTTATATGCAAAAATGCACAGGTAACAGCTCTTTTCACCCTCTCCTTGGTCGGAAAGGCAGGTACAATGGATGTAAATTGGAGGTGTGGTAAATGCTGTCTCATTGTTCTTGATAGGTTCCATTTCAAAAAGCTGTCCAAGGATGTAAAAACAAAGTAAAAGCTACAGATAATGTTAGGTCCGGGAATTCTTGCTCCCAATCCCCCTAATATTAACTATTACCTAATACTCCCTCTTGTGTTCGTTCATATGTTGCTTATGGCTGTGTAGGAGGGATGCTCTTCCTCTATATCTTTTAAACATTTTCGTTTTAATATACTCACAGGGGGTCGGTTAGTTATCAGAGAGAGTAAAATGACCCACCCCCAAACCCTTTGGTTAACTTTATAATCATGGGAAAGTCAGTAACAGAGGTAGTTCCCTACTCCTGAGCACAGCTAAGGAGACAAGTCAGACACAGTATTGACTCAGGGTTCAGTATAGGGATGGTGTCCAAAACTTGAAAATGTATGAATGACAGCACAGGAAGGGGATACTGTTTGAAAGGCTAACTTTTGTTCTCTAAATTAGCACAGTAAAGGCTATGGAAGAGAAAGAGAATCCAGTATTTTAGGAAATTATTTATGAAATGTAGATGGGCCTTCAATTGGGAATAGGGCTGGGCAAAATGTTAGTGGTTCTTTGTTCTTGCAGCTGGCCTGTCAAATTACACAGAGCCAGCACAGTAAATAATACTACTATTGTCTGCCTGTGTCAGAGACAGACAGAAGGTACATTTGGACTTGGTCCAAACACCACAAGGGCCACTCATAGCCACAGTGTCCAATTACTGCTTGCTTGACTATAAAATGCACTTTTTTTGCAGAGCTAATTTAAGAATGGCAGCTTTTAATGGGGTTTGTATTAAAAGGGGACTGCTGCTCTGGCTTTTGCCTGCAGAAAAGTTCTACACTGTACAGGAAGCAACAAAAACATACACAGTGAAAATAATCAGAGTATGATAACATTAGCACAGCAGTAACAACAATGATAGCAAAGTCAATGCTTTGCAAAGGAAAAAAAGATCCAGCCCTCCTGGAAATAGCCCTGTGCAAAACATGCAAAAAAACTAGATTATCTCAAATGATGAAACAAGTGCATCAACTCAGTCTATGCAGATGTGCACATATTGCAAAACTTCTCTCAGTCTTTCAAAGAATCATTGACCACAGTTTTCCCACTCTGCACAGATATTTTTCTTAAATTTCAGTGGCACTTTTTTCACTCTTACTGTCAAATGCTCTGGAGAGCAGCAAACTCTATGATCCTTCTTGCAAATGGTCAAATTCATTTTTATTAGAAACTGCTTTTTTAAAAAAAAAAAAAGTGTTTATAGATGATTACTCATACAGAAGGAAGTTCCCATGGGATTAGGGATGCAGAAGCTCTCCCCTCTACAGTAAGTGCATATCAGGGCTTTCAGGGCTTTGATTTTCTTTGCTTATCTATTAGCTAGAGATAAATTTAGGTCTCCTGTTTAGAGCAATCTGCCTACAGTGCACAAGAGATCAGTAGTTGTCAATGATCTATGAAGACTTACTGTGTTTCTCTCCTCTGCCATGCTGACAAGGTGTTAATTTCTTTCTTGGAATAGCAAGCAAAAAAGCCCCAGCAAACTGATAAATTTAGGCGAAATTCATGCAAGGACCACATCGCTTTTTAAGGCTCCCTGCTACCACCATTCCATCATAGAAGTCTTATAAGTCTTGCATAACAATAATCAATAACAGAATGTGTCTATTCTCTAACCTTAAATCTTGTTCTGTTCTGCAGTTTTTATACACACACATGCACACGCTAGGAGTGTTCACAAAACTATTTGTACTCACGGTTGTAGAAGGGTTTTAAAAAATGTGCCATAGGTACAGAAACACTATCAATCAAATGTTAAAGCCTTCATAAGCTCTGTGTAGGTGAGTTCATTCTCCTTTTTTATCTTTGGATGTCTTGCAGAGTGCTTCGTTTGGAGAAAGACCTAAAAGCCACATTGGGTAACTAGAAGGGATAAAAGGGTAAACCTGTCTGTTCATATTTGCCAGCCTTCAACATGGAGAACACAGCAAGCATTCTGTCAAGGAAAATGAGGATATTCTTTTTGCTTCTTTGAATCCTCAAAAGATGCATCTTCTTTGTAATAGAAAAGAAGTATCTCAATACTTAAGTCAAAATAGCAAACTTTTCAAAGGCCAGAAACTTGAAGCTGGTCATGCGACTAGTGAATTGCATATCGTAGGATTGTTTGATATAGCATAAAACAGAGAGAACCTGAAAAATTTTGTCTTCAAAATGATGGATATGGACAGTCCTTTTCCACAAAGCAACCTTCAATTATTAACAGCAGGACTTGTGCTCAGCAGAGTAAAAAAAGTCTTCCCGCTATCTGGAGTGAAGCTCCCTCCAACAGTCATGGTTGATTCTCTTATCTTATACAGAGACATTAATTCTTCTCCAGCACACATAAAACTATTCACATAGAGAGAACTCTTCACCTACAGAGGAATATTCACATACACACTGTTAAAGTCGGGTTAAGGATGTCACTTACCCAGACACGCACAAAAAAAGAGAAATATTCAGTGTTAAAGCACCTGCTTGTTCCCTAATTCATGCTTTTGCAGGAAAACATATTGGTCTGTGGGTTACATAAGCTCACATATAACACCAAGACATTTGTGATGCTGTGAGTGAGTACAAAGACTAAGGATAGTATCCCCATAAATGAGGCTAAAGGAATTACTCTCAGGCAACTATCTGAAAATCCAGCCTTCAGGATTGATTACATAAGAAGTCATTTTGTCCTCATATTTTGTGTTTTTATGGGTTTTAGAAATAAGACATGATATTTTGTGTAAACTTTCTTAAAACTCAAGTGAAGCTCGTTTTCTTTTTAAGATGTAATATTCAACAATTCCTGTGTATGGACTGTCTGGTAATGTAAATGCCACTCAGTATGTACCAAGTCCATGTTCTGTAATGTCAAGGACTATGGCACCATAGGGGCTCCTTAGTATGCAAATTATTGACACAATAGAACATAGCAACTCTTTTGAAATCGTTATGTTTTACTGTGTCAGGGTCTCATTGAGGACTCTTTAATCTAAGGATTCTTGAGAAGATAAAATCTAATAGTTCCTCTGGAGCTATAAAGTTCTCTGATGTCATAGGCTATTTGGACACTCCTTATTACAGTATGAGGCTTATTAATACACTGACTATAATGACTTTGTGACTCCTTTGTGGTCTGTTATGAGTATCTAGAATTTTGTAAGGTTGGTCATCACCATGGCATGTGAGTCTCCACCACAAAAAATTATCTTCCTTTTTGTTTCCTTCTACCATCCTCTCTGTAATGATACACCAACTAATTGCTGGTGTTTAGAGGGGAAAAAAAAAACCAACCCACAACACATTGTAAATGTAGAATCTAGTGCTTTGAAACACTTTACAAGAATCTGAGTCTGACAGCCTCACTTTGCATTTAGTTTGGAGAAATTGTGGTGGCCAAACATATTTCATCTGGCGGTGTCAGTGGAAATTTGCCCAGTATAACACTCTTCACAGGCAAAGAAATTTCACTCCCTAATTCTTTTTATGGAAATTACTTGCAGTGTTGTCCGGGTGTCCATGTCTGTGCATGTCAACATGAATGTTTTACTCCTATTAGCTGCAAGTTTCCCTCCAGAGCAGACACCAAAAAGACAAATAGCTAAAAAAGAAAACCAAATACAGCAATTTGCATTTGAGACTGATGATCTGCCTCAAAACCAGAAACTCTGAACTCTGTTCCATCTCATAAGCTCCAGGAGTCCTTGCTGCGTTTCCCCAGTGAATCTGGAATTTGCATAGCTATGGACTCAGAACCCTTGGCTTACCCTATCCTAAATCTCTTTGGGACTGATACTTAGCTGAAAGCCAGGATTACTAGGATTTAAATATATATCAAATGCAAAAGTGGGGAGGTGCAGGAATTTCTACAGCAGCTACACAAGGCAAACCTTCATGATGTGTGACAACAGAGTCCCTGCCATTTCTCAGCTGGAGAGATATAGGGCAGGATTTTTTCATTAGTCCTTAAGTGGACCCTTATGCCTGTAAAGCTTTTTTATCTTTCTCATTATTGTTGTACCTTACTCAGCATATGCCGTAAATTTACGTATTTTTAAAATTTCATTCCTATAAAGTATATGCTCTAATTTGTGCTGATTTCTTTACTATTTTACCCAGGATGCCACCAAAAACACACAGATATTGTTACTGTGTAATATTGTTAGATATTCTTTATGTACCACAGGGCAAGCCCACTGTTCTTTACACTACAAGAGCAGACAATCAAAAAACAATCTGAGTCAACAATAACAGGACAAAACGAGGAGGCAGTACTGGTCAGCAAGAAGAGAGAAGGTCAGTACTCATTAGCAGCTTCCTTGGTTGCATCTTTTTGGTAATCATTATAGAAAATGCCTTTCAAGAAAGAACTTGAAAGAGTACAATATGAACACCAGAAACACATCAACCAGGCAGGAAACTTTTGTGTTCAAGTTAAAATAATGACTGATGGAAGCGACATTCTAGGCCTGAGATAACATCCCAAAAGAAAAACCCAGGAAGTAGAGGAAGCTGTGAGCATCTTTGAGGGTAATGAGAAGCACTGAATGTAAAGAAAGTGTTTGGAAGGATCCAAATAAAGTGGGGAGATGGTCAGTGCATTAGTCTCAAAAATAATCTCTGAGGAGCATTTTAGGTAGATATCGCTCATGCGAGATTTAATCTGGTCAAAGCCAGAGACGTGTCCAGAGACAGAAATGCAAAACAATAGGAACAGGAATGCGTTTCACAGGGTGAAGAGCAAGGAGAAGGTATAATCTGAGGACATCATGCAACAAGTGTTTGCAAGATTTGAAACATACAGCTAAGGAGGTTGTGTCCCCTGTTCTCTTTATCAGCCCCATGTGCACTGTGGAGAGATTGGAGAAGGAGCTAAACTGAGTCCTTTCTGAGTGATCTGCAAATCCAGCAGTTAAAACATGGTACTACTGAGAATCCAAGGAGAGAGTTACAGCTTCTCAGGAATTAATGTGCACTTTGGAAAGCCAGGAATGTGGGTGTCTGCTGTGATTTCAAACTTAAGACAATTTTCAGCTGAAGGCTGATGTAGGACTGCAAACTTCTGTATCATCAATGTTCAATAAGAACTGTCAGTGTTTTCTGTAAACATTTCTCAACATAGCCCCTAAACTGTATTGACTTATGTCACATCCACCTAACTGTGCATCGTGCACACTGAAAAACATTAGGAAATTAGTGTTCAGTTATATAGTAGACTAAAAAAATGTCGTATTTTGAAGAAAATTAGTAAAATCCTTTCAAATATTTTTCAAGCCGTTTAGCAGCACTCAAAGTGGTGTATATTTGGAAAGCTTCCAGAGCAGCAGCATGCACACACTGCATGTGGTTTAGTGTCTGTGTAATCCTTATTTAATTTGCAAAGGTCAACAGATAGATTTGTTCTCTTAAAAGACTTAACATATATGCATATATATTTAGGTTCTTTTTATGTCCTATATGCCTGCTTCAAAGTTCTCCGTTTTCTATATATTGCTAAATAGATTCTGCATCACTGAAGTAGAGGCCACTTTTACCTGTCCCTTCTTTGTCAGAGAAGAAACTGTCCTTGTGAACAGTTCTGTATAAGCTCAAATTCTGCCTGGTTTTTCAGAAGTTGCCAGAGACAACTTCAGAACCAGGACACTTAAAAAACATCCTGCTTTCATGGTCAGCTCCTGATAAGCAGATTCAGCATTTTTTCATACTACTTCATTTTAGATTGTGCTGACGCTTTGCTAGTTTGTTTCTTCTTGTTGGAATATGCAACTTCTTTTCCAGACCAACAGATTCAGTCAGTGATAATCCTTATTTTTCTTATTTTATTGTGAAAAAAATATCCTTTAGCTGAGTGATCAACATCTGCTTTCTCTCAATCTGTGCTTATTTTGATTAAAAGTATGTTTCAATCGTAGGTCAAAAACTAAGATCAGACTCTTGACTACCAAGGTCATAAATCAATTCAAATAAGGTTGTAGAAGTTTAATGGCAGGAGAGGGAGAGGGAGAGGGAGAGGGAGAGGGAGAGGGAGAGGGAGAGGGAGAGGGAGAGGGAGAGGGAGAGGGAGAGGGAGAGGGAGAGGGAGAGGGAGAGGGAGAGGGAGAGGGAGAGGGAGAGGGAGAGGGAGAGGGAGAGGGAGAGGGAGAGGAGAGGAGAGGAGAGGAGAGGAGAGGAGAGGAGAGGAGAGGAGAGGATGTGCGTCTCCAACCACCGCACATGTTCATACATGGCAAGAGATATGTCATACACAAAAATCAATCATTAACAAGTCTTTCTTTTGTGACAATCATACAAAGTGTCCCAGAGGGCAACCAAAGAAAAAGTTTAATTATATACAGTCACCTAAATTGTAAAATCAAATTTTTGTAACAGAAATTTACTAAATTGATTGTGAATAATTACATTAGAAGAAAATGATTTTTAAAAATATAAAGTACAAGCAAGTAAGTGAAAACCATTCAGTCTTACCACATGACACCATGCTGCTTTTGCAGGAACAAAGCCCACTACCAGATACACTATAAAGTACCTCATCAACATAACATAGCTCTTATTAACTCATATTTCTTTAATTCTTTGTTATGAATTATAACACAGGTTGCTGAGTCACAGCATGTCTCTTTTCCCAAATCTGTGAAGTCTTACAACTCCAAATATGATCTACCAACTCCCTTTATTCATACTTAATTTTTCTGATCCATGCACTGTTTAGAGATTTTTTTTCTCTTAAAAATTACTTTTTGCTCTTACAGCATTGCATCTTAAAAGCACAGCATATCTGAAAGAAACAGAAAAGATGCCTCAATTTTTGATTGAAAATACTCTCATGTTGGGAATTTTCGAGTCAATAAAATAAACCATGAAAGCAACAAAAGTTAGAATGACATGATTTTAAAATAATCACATAGTAGTCAATTTCCAACATTAGAAGTGTAAACTTCTGAATTTCTAAATAAAACTTCTAAACCATAAAACATCCCTGAGCTTCAGTTTTGCATGTGTTGTGGATTTCAGCTAATTATGTGGCATCACAGTGAGCATTGGATCCCTTCTTCACTGAGTAAGGGAAGCCATATGTAAAGACTTGATTGCGAGAAAAAGGGATATCCTGAAAAAGAAAAAAAAAAAAGAGAAGCTATGGATATAATATAACTTATTCAATCTCTGAAAATAAAGAAATATTCTTTCCTTTGCCAATTTTGAATGCAATTGTTCTTATTATTTTTACTTTAGTAATGCCTTAGGGACTTAAGTGAGATCAGATCCCCTTTGCAAACACAGTGGGAAAGTTCTTGCCTCAAAGATTTTTCAGCCTATGTAGGCTATGCAGACAAAGGATGAAGATGGGAACAGAAGCGCTGTACTGTGCTCAGAGATATACAATAGGCTGCAGCAGATCTGCCAACAGATTTAAAGTTCTGCCCCTGTATTCTCAACCTTGACCAGGTTGGCTCAAGAATAATGTTCTCTCACAATGAACTGCAGAAATACGTCAGTGTAATACTGAGAGTTAATGTGAACCGTGCCTCTGGTGAAAGCCTGTATTCATCCACATGAGCAACATAATTTCCACATGGTCATAGACATTTTCAATTTAGGGAAAAAATATGTTACAGACTTTCAGCATTCAGCCCTTCTAGCTTATAATGGCTGCTGAATCTCAAAATGACACTTGGATTTCAGAGAACCAGTAGAAAGGAGAGATTTGTTTGCAAAGAAATCCAAGTGATTCATGGAGGTTTCTCTTTCAGCACTCTGTCTATCAGTGTTGTTATGTGGCAAAAAAAAAGCTTGCATATTTGCTTACAAATGGTTAATTCCGTAAGTCCACACTTGGTCAGAAAGCAGTTCCAAGACATAATAATTTTTTCTAGCCAACGTGCAAGTTCTCTTATAAAGACACAATTATGTCAGGGGATTTTTTTTGTTCCTCATGAAGCATGTGACAATAAGATACTAAAGGATGATATATTTTTCACAATTTGTACAAAAATTGCTTTATACCACACTAAGGACCAAATTGTGACACTTCTCTCGCTCTGGGGCCTGCTGTCTTACTGCACAAATCCTCTAGTTAAATTCTGTAGACTGTTGAATATGCCTTTGTATGAATCAAGGTTGCACTTACAACACCTTAGTCCTAAATTTGTGCTTTACATTTAGTGTTATCCATTTTTTGAGGACTGGCAAGATGCATTTCTGCAAAGTATTTGTGGTACAAGGAGCCTTAAGAATGTAGCCTATAAAGTTCTAAAAAAGAACCAAAGAAAGGATTTGTAGGCTGAGAAAACAACCAGTCATCTTGATCTCACTTGTAGCAAATAGTGTGTTGAAGGCTGAAAATGCAAATTAAATAGGGTTGTGTACCTTGCAAGCAAAGCTTTTTTCATTTGCTTCCTTAGATTATTTGGTTTAATGAGGTCTTTGTTAGCAAGAAAAATTTACTAGAGTTTATTAAAGAAGCCCCAAAATAATTCCAAATCCTGAAACAAGGAAAGGAGCATCTCTGTGCCTGAGCCGTGCACTGTCAGCTCCCACTGGTTTCAGGAGGTGCTCAGAATCAGGAAGAAGATAACCATCATCTCACACAAATGGGACTTTTTTCCACTGGAATGCTGAGGTTGGCTTTCAAGGAGTCAAACTCTCCACCCAGTTTACTCCCTGGATTCAGCCTACAGCTTCGTCTAGAACTGGTTATTCCAAACTCAGCACTGGAGGATAATGCCTTCCTTTTTTCTTATTTCCCCTGTTAAGTGCTCCTGTGTACTTTTCCCAGACTAAACAGGCAACCCTGACCTGCAGCCATCTACTCTCACACAAACAATTAACTTAAAGCATGTGTCCTAACATGAATTTTGGCTCCACAGCAACCTAGCATTCCTATGGGAAACAACCCAAATTAATAACAGCCTTCTTTCTGGAATACCTGAAGTGCCCTCTCTTAAAAGAGAGATAAGAATACTCTTTTTTTTCCCCCTTTGGACTAAACCAATTGATTTTTGGCTTAGAATGGTCTCCCACAGAATACTTACAATACTTGCTGTAATGAATACAGTCAGCATCTATGTTCCTGTATCACATCACTGTTTTCCCTAAGAAAACATGAGAGCTAAAACACTAATCTGATTTCCAATATAATAACCCCTTTTCACACGCTCTCACTAGTCAGTACTCTATCTGGATTGGGTCCAAAAGAGATGTAAATGTGCTGGGTTTGTTTCTCCCCACCTCCTTGAAAGCTCGAGTCAGATCATCTTGTCGTTTCAAAACATATCAAAGTAGAGGGAAAAAAACATGCATTTGTTCCCATAATTTTGAAAACAATTTCAGAATTATTTTGCTCCTCTGACTAAATCTGCTGGTCTAGTTGCATGAGTGGCCTCTCCCACGAGATAAACAAAAAGCCGATAGCTGTATGTATATGAGGTGCCAATCTTACTGAGACAGATCTCTTCTTTCTGAGCACTCCTTGGTTGCACTTGAACTCACAGTTCAGCTTGAGCCTCATAAACTTCACAGGGGCATTGATGTCAGAGAAAGCACGTGCTCTCCACTTCCCTACTCTAAGCTATAAAACCTTTTCCTTGTTCATTAAAACACATTTAAAGACTATAGATACGATGGAGTCCTGTGCCTTCAGCTATCTTCGAGTCCCTTTAGGGACTTGTGCATCAGCACTTTCTTCTTCTGTTTCTTCTGAAAAACAAAATACCCTTTGCATTCACCACAGATCAATTCCGATTTATACCATTCTTCTGCATCTCTTAACGAAGCCTAAAAATGACCCCAGGATAAGGCAGTAAGAATGTGTAATTTCCCATTTCCTAGAAGAACATGTTCTTGCTCTTTGTATTCAGCCTTTACCAATGAAACTCTTGCTTTTTGTCTGTTGAGGTGGGGAATGCTTAAGGTTTTGGGACATGACTCTCTGAATGTTTTCCTGGGTTATTCTTTGTCCTGCTCTACATTCTGCTAATTTCAAAACCCGAAAATACCCACATGACACGCACTGCAATGTTCCCCATGAATGGTGTCTGCTCTTGTATGCAAGACAGGAGAAAAGAGCTGAAAAAGCACCTGGAGGTCCCTGAAAGGACACATGCTTCCTTCTCTGCAGAAGTCACCGTTTGCCATTCTCCCTTGACTCACCCATGATATTAATGGGCAATCCTCTGTCCTTGGGTAGAGGGGGTCAAAAGCTAGTGGTTAAGGGGGAGAATGTGGCAGGACTCAAGCTCACAGTCTAGCAGAGAAGAGAGTTTGTTTGTGAACCAACACCTCATTTCTCAGGATGTGCAATGCAGGTATTGAAGACATTAGCGATGTGCATCAAGGTGGTTTAAAATGAGATGGGTTGTGTAACTCAGTCACAAAATAGGTGGAAAAATTACACTTCATCTTCAGCTCCTTGTTTAGAACTATTCAGGTAAATTCCAGTAAACATCAGAGGAACTCTGGGAAGTTAAAGTTTCCAATTTGGCCTTTCGTTTTAAATGTTAGTGCAACGAAGTTACAATAAAGATGTAAAGACTGTCTCCTTTTGACTCCTTTGGCAATGTTAATTCAGCTGCCTGAACTTCCAGAATATTTTTTCCTCTGTTTCAAATGTCTCACTACACACGCTCCACAAAATACAGTGCATTTCTATGCGCCAACTAAATGTTGCTTTGCCAGCCATTGCTTTTGTGTCTTTTAATGCCTTTAATTTACCTATGCAACCTTAAGTTCACATTCCCATATATATAAATATATCTCTATCTACTTTTTTAATTCAACATATTAAAATCCTGCTTCAGGCTTCTCCTCTGATCATCCTCTTCCCATTTATCTTTCAGACAGCAATAAAAATATGTAAATATTAAGCCACAAAAACTGTATTACTGTAATTTTAAGGATGTGACTAACACCCACAAAACGCCAGAGGTTTCAAAGTCAAGGTTGCATGTTGAGCCTGGCTCTTTCGACACTCATGTTAAGTAAAATTCAATTAAAAAAGCTCTGATGAGTTGAAGATAAGATTATTTTACTACTACTACTACTTGTAATAGTTGAATTATGGGAGTGTTTGCAACATTAGCAGTGTCCATGCACCATGGGCCAGAACCTAGTTTCAGCTGACATGAATACAGCCTGGTTTTGGGGGAAGCTGCAAAAATTGAATAAGTAGCCACCTTTCCATCTCTTTCTCTGAGATTCTGTAACCCCTGAGCCTCTTGACGCTGATCTAGTTTATTACAGTTGTTAAAAGACCCAGGAAAACAGAAGGATCAGAAGTATGTAGGTGAAAGCTAGTAAAAAATTGAAGCTCTGTATCGCTAGCAGCTATTCACAAGACTTGAGAACAGCAGCAATTAAATGGACAGGTTAGGATAATGGGCAAACTTTCCTAATATCTGTACTGAAAGACCTTTAGGTACAGGTAATGAGAGGATATTAGAAGAGTCTGAATGGGAAAGACTTAGGGCTCGCACACCTGAGCATTCATTCATACCCATGCAAAGCGAGCAGATAAAAGATTACAATGGTAGTAAGCGTGTGATGAAGTGCAATGCTCTCTCCATAGCTATCTCAGATGCTTTACAATATTAACTGATCAAGCCTCCCACAGATCATTTGCAAGTATGCATCACTATCTGTAGTTTACAAATAGTTTTACATGACTTGCACAAGGTAGCAGAATGAGACTGGTGAAATCAAATACTCTGTGTCAGGCAGTGCATGGCAGTCCTTTGCTGCTTAGAGTAGATGCAGCTATTCCCCTTTGTACTTTGAGACATTTCCAAATCCCTGTGTGCAAAACAATAGGTTGCAAAAGGAATTATGTATAAGGAACTTTCTAGAAGCAAACTAAAGGGGAATCTTGCTGATATTTGCGACTAGGCTGACAACTAAAGCCTTAGTGACCAAAATGTGTCTTATCTAGTAGTCCTATTGAATTGTGTTCAGATTTGGGTAGGTAGAAACCTTATTCTCGAAGAACAGGATTTTCTTTTTTCTCTAGTGTCTTACAGGTAGATTAAAAGACATACTTCCTTCTTCACTGGAAAACGACTGTAGTAATCCCCAAAAATTTGCTAAAACTCTCTGTTGATATTCAAAAGCATACAGCTAGCTACATTGCTTCATTTACTCTTAGGAGAACTACCAACATAAGCAGTTGGCACTTGTAATTTACTACAAACTGCCATCTTCGTTGGAGGCAAAGCTTTGCAGAATCAAGCTGAAGATAAAAATTTATTGCTTTTTATCAGCCGCCTTTGAAAATCGGGCCCCAAAGTCCTAATTAACTAACATTAGCAGTTCAGTACCTTATGGAGCAAACAGTGTCAGATCTGAATTAAAAATGGGTATATCTCTGTCCCAAACCTGTGTTCAATCTCTGATAAAGAGTGAAGTTGCAAAGACAGTATTAATTAAAGTAAGGTGCTTTCCTTATATAGTTCTCCTGTTGTATATGTGTGCTTAGTGGAAACGGACACTTTTTTTTCCAAAGGCCAATGCAAAGAAATTAGCAAAAACCAAGAAAAAGTGCATTTCAAGTAGGAATATTTATCCCTCTATATTTTCTATTACTTTTCATATTTAGGCTTTGGAAACACTTTTAGCATAAATGAAATCTGAACAATGATATGGAAAGCAAACAGCTAATTCAAAGCAGCCACATGGAAGTCTATCCAGTAGTTAGCACATTATAGGTACCACAGGTTTCAAATGTCAGATTCAAAAAGTATCAACTGCTCTTGGAAGCTGCTTTACCACCACGTGGGGAAGCGGCAGCAACACAGATTAGTCCCCAGAGTGATGCTGTTCTCTGCCAGCCTACCACTGCCTAAAAAACCCACCCTTAGCTGGGTCCAATGGCTTTGCAGGGAAGAACAGAGAAATTATATATGTGCTCTACTTATTTATAATTTGCTTATTTATTATAACACTGCCTCATTTTCAGCAGGCAAATCGGCATGCATGTTGTCATTTTGATAGGGAATTAGTATTTAAATGTGGAGACATAAACATTGTGGCAACCAGATATGGACCAGTAGCTGTGTAATCACTCATCTCAGCAAGGCAAATTACAAGAACTTCTGCTATCAACACTCTGGTGCTACAGCTACAGGCCTGTAAGCTATATCAAACACAAGACTTACTCCATCAGTTACAAAATACAGTGTGTTCATTTGCCTTAAAATATAAACAAAATACATGGGAGGGAGCAGCCTGTTTGCAATGACTTCTTTTAAATTCCTTCCCCAACAATCCCACACAATGTACAACTATTGGCATTGTAGTGGTTTAATCTTGTCTGTTCTCAAACCACAATAAATATCTTGGTCATGACCTTAATGAAGTACATAGTTCTGATTTTGATCTTATATTAACTTTTCACAAGTCAGGAGTTCCTCTTGATTTAAGCTAGTATGTAGAGAGATCAGAGTCAGACATATATCAAAAAATCTGTTATAGATCTCTGGGCATATTTCAGTACTTCACAAAGACACACAGGTTGTCTTTTGGTTTTGGTTTTGGGTTTTTGTTGTTTTTTTCTTCTGGCAACCATTGTGGTCTCCTTCATAAAAGGTTGTGAGAGGACATAGATTCAGACATGCTGGAATGTAGTCTAATCTCCTCATTTTGATCTTTAGAAAATTAAGATGTCTTTATTTACTTTTCTTTTTTATACACATTGTCTTTCGAAATATAAATACTTTAAAAGAAGGAGAGAGGTTGGAAATAGACACAAAATAATAATAAAAAAAAAGAAGACATTGTTTTAATTGTCTAAACAGCTCAACCTTTGGGAGAACAACTCTAACCTTTGGACAGATGCCAAAAACTGCCATTTAGGTATTTACATCTGTTTATCCTCTCAGTCAAATGTCTTTTGTCTTAGGTTTGACATGGGATTACAAATGTTCTGACCCCTACAATCGGTTCTCAAACATTGTATAAAAGACTCCTTTTCCCTTTTTCTAAAAGCATGAACACATACTTTTATCCTCCCTTATTCCTCCGTACCAGTTATATGCTTCTGAGGCAGTTGTTGACAAGACCTGCATAATTCAGTTTATGTGTGTGACTAGAATTTCTCAAAGGCTCTGCTGGACTTTGCAGCCAGACTGTTAATTGTCTACAACTCCATCCTAAGTTTTCAATATATGCTTTTACGTTGCTAGTACTGCCACATGTGGCATACAAAAGTTATGGCTCTTTCAGAATTTGTTTGAGGACTGTTGTAAGACCTAGAAGTCTATCCAGAGTGGAGAAAAATTCAATTAAAGTATGATTGCGTATGCTTTCTTCTTAAAAAAACAAATAGCTTTGTTCACTGTGCATGGTTTTTCTTGTCCACATGTAATAAAACAGATTGCAAAGGCAGTAAAAAATAATTATCGGAAATAGGAAACTTTGCAATCTCTCTCTTACCTGGCATCTAACCTGGATTTTTCTCAATAGGTACACCACCTTGCCACTAAAAACAGCCATCATTTAAGTACGTAAATAATCGTAGCTCTATTGTGGTTTTAAAGAACTCAGAGAATATCACGTTTCAGCAGTCACTGAATGTTTTCTTCAGGTTTGGTATGAAACACAGCAATAAAGCTATCTCTCAGCTTTATAGAACCCAAACTATTTGATGGTGTCTCTCTAAGATCAAATGGAAATTAAAGTCTGCGGAGGAAGTTCAAATGAAGCTTCCAGCTAGAGCTGAAACATAAAAAGCTTCAAGTTAATTGATAAACTCCAGGCAGAGAAAGAAGCCTCTAGGCTTGGCTTGGCAGTTCTCTCAATCTACAACAGTCTCAAATACCACCAGGCTTTAATCGTGCCTGCAGCTGGAAGTGGAACCAGGAGGTCTCCCTGAGCTCTGCACCTTTCCTGCCTGATAAACAGGAGCTTTGGTAAGTTTTTGGTGGTACCCTCCATGGCCAGTAAATGTCGCATTTCTGCCTAGGGAGGAAAGAAACAAATTTCTGTCATTGGTAAGTCCAACGACCTTTTACCAAAGTTTGTCGAAATTTTCACAAAAAAAAAGAGGCCACCATTTGCCACATCATTTTCATGAAGAAGAATACCCAGAACTATGCCAATCACAGAAGGACTATCCAGGACCTACTGGAGGATATGATCAACAATTCAATAAAACTCCTTTGTCAGAGAACAGGAGCTGGGTAAGAAGAATTCATAGCATGAAACTTAGCTGGCGGGCTTTGCTTTTTTCCCATTCCAATGCTGAAAATGCAGATTTACTGTAAAGTTTAGTTCCAATTTTTCGTTCTCTCCTAGGTACAATATTTGTATTTCCCGTTAAATTGAAGATGTCAGCAGCGAGTATTGGCCCGCCAAAGCTCATAAATTTAGTGTTACAGTGTTTCTGAGAACAAGGTCTTTGGATATTTTTCTGTGTCTGAAACGCTGTTGATATAAAGAACATCAATGTCACCTATGTAAGTAATGTCACTGACATTTGCACTCGGAGAAAGTAAAAGGGGAGGTTTGCAGGGTGTTCACCCTGAATGACCCAGTGCCCTAGAAGGCCTTTGTGCTCCAAAATAATGCGGAATTTTCATTTTCCTGTTTGAAAGTCATTCTCCTCACCAGGCCATTATGAAAAACTAGAGCTCTCAGAAGTCTTGGGCAATGTGCTGGAGTTTTGCTTCTTTCTTCATTTGAAGTTGCTGCCAGGAAAGGCAAGCTAGTTGAAATGTGGAGTTACTTCTGTCATTTAATAATTAGCAAGCACTCAGAAAATATATTATTCATTTTTTGAAACATAAATAATTAAGATGTAATAATGATGCTTTTATAAATAATATTTCATTCTCTGTGAATACACTCCAGGATTTCCTTACATCTTAAACCTACACCTCGCTCCCAGCTAGAAAATGCCTTTTCTGGAGCATTCAATAAAAGCAAATGGGATAAAGGGATCTCAACTTCCTTCCCATTTAGATATCTGTGGGAACATCTTTAAGAGCTCTTTCCCCCCCATACCTAGAAAATTAGTCCTTTTTAAGCAGCCAGACTGTTAGGCATTCATATTATGCAATCCAAATGAGTTGCAACCAGAATGCATCTGAAAGCAGGGGTTTTTTTTACATGTAAAAGCATTTAAGCATCTAACTACAATTTTGGGAACCCAAAGTTTACAGGCTAAAGAAATGGGTAAGTAGTAAAAGTGACAGGTCTATATTTCAGTTAAACATTTTTTAGCTTATTTGGCTTATTGAGAAGTGAATATTATATAAAGATACAGCAAGGCAGAATTCCAGAAAAACATGTTCTCTTATTTTACGATCAAAGACCCAAGTTCTGGAGACACTAACTGCTGGATACAGTCCCAGCATGCATCAACCTCCTCTCTCTTGCACCCATGTAGGGCCACTGAACCTCGAACTACGGCCCCTTTCTTACTGCAGTTGTTGCATAAGTATACACTGCTTCAGAGCGCTATAATAAAGCTACAGTATAAATGAAAATAATCCCAACTATTTTAACAAACTTATTCCTGATTTATACTAGTGCAAATATAAAGAAATCAGGACTAGTTGCTTTCTGGGAGTATTTGTGGTTTTAAATGCTTTGGAATTTATTATTCTCTTTTCTGATAGTATAAAGCTGACTTAAAGCCAATGCAAATGTAATTTACATTAGCAACTTTCCTCTGTCAGTCTTGTGTAAATGTATATTAGCACAGATGGGAAGCACAAAAACTGCAAGTGCAAGCTTTACCATACTATGCCTGGAGTCAATAGCAGAATTTTGTTAACTTCTCTCATTCTAACATTAAAACAACTCTTCAATACCTAAACTTAAACAAGTAAAAGCTGTGGGTAGAATAGAGACTTGCCGACTTACTAAAGTGCTTGCAGCTCTCAAAGAAATGCTGAAGAGCGACACCAGGAATCCATGAAAATTCCACCTGAGGAATGGAACATTACAGAATTTGCACACAGGGGACACTACCAGTCTCTTTCTGTGAAGTGCAAAGGGGACAAGAAAGTTGGTAAGTACATGCCCAGGTGAAACCAAGAGCATTAAGGTTAGCAAGAACCAAAACCAACGGACTGGATTACCATGACTCTCAACCACAATAATGGTTTGCAGAAAACAACAGAGGGAGGCAGTGGAAAAGTTTGCCAATAATCTGGCATATTAACTGAATGATGACTGCAGTCTTGGTGCAGCTCTGTCTAGCCCAACCAAATGGTTTCCTTCACTGATGCCAGCTGCACTATCAGGTATATCAGTAACCATATCAGTTGTAACATGTACAGAATTGCTGAGATCAACAGAAACCCAGCACTTGGAAAGAGTTAAAACACATGATTAGACACAGGGCCAAAATCAAAGGGCCTTCACCCATCCTACGGGTGGTGCTATCTCAAAGTATAATCACACCCTGGGGTGGCATAAGGCTATTTATCAACTAACTTGCCTATATTTGAGATGGGCAAGACAGAAACTTTTGTTTAGCATGCATTTAAACGCTGCCAAGCAAGAATTGCAGCTGTGACAACCATCCTGTGAAGCTCTCAATTGGGAAAAAAAAAGAAAGGAATGAATCAATGAATAAAAGGTGTGTGAAAACACGGACACACAGGCACATAAAACCCCTCTGCCATGAAGCACATGACACTGAGGGAAGACAGGAATAGAAGAGAGCAGGAACATGGACTGCTGTATGAATTGGTGGCCTAAAACTTTTACCCACTTGTTTATATGTATGTTATTTCCATGGCAGAAGTCCACAGACCATCTAAATTAATTAGTCTGCTAGTTAGTGATACGGACAAGTACCACCCACAACCAGAGCACCAGAAAGAACACAGTTTCTTATCTTTTTATTCTGTTCTGATCTGCAATGACTAAAGGGAAAGGAAACTGTAAGAATCCCTATGCCTTTACATGATACACAGAGACGTACATCTTTTTACTAATATATTCACTTTACAGTCAGGCTCAACATGGAACTCTCAGAACATCCTTATTAAGGATGTTCATTGAGAAACGGCTGTCAAGATCCCAAACCATTCAATGACCCCTTCAGAATTTTGCTTGGAAAATAGAATAACTAGAATGGGCAAGGTTGAAAAATTAAAGTATGTGAATGGTATTAGTGAAAACCAACCCTTCTCTTTGTCGTGCCTCACGAAAAAGAAAAGAAAAAAGGGAAGGAAAAGGTAAGAGATCCAAAGCTTCTTCCTTTGAACTAGAGCTAATATGCATAGAGGAAAAAAAGGACTTGAATTTTCACAGTGAATTGGCATACTGTGCAATTTAATGCCAGAATAGGTCAGTAAGTCAAATACCATAACTGGATTTTTTAAAGAGCTGTATGTTTCATGACAACTAGCAACTTTTGGAGCTATCTGAACTAAGATAATGAGGATAATCAAATCTCATGCTTCATTCTACAAAATGATTACCTATAGGAGCTGAGCAAAGATTTCTCCTCCAAATGCTAACCGCATTGTTGGTAGGTTGATTTATTTTCTTGCAAGGAGGAAGCTTTCCCTTTCCTCTGCTGCACTGAATATGTTCTGTGCTGAGAAGAGGATACCAGCTTGCTTTGCCAGGTATGCCAAAGCCTATTTAAAGATCTGACTTGGAAGGGAAATCTACTGCATGTGAATTTAAGCTAATGCATTTTATCTCACGAATGGGGCAGCTGAAGAGAGCTTGCACGGTTGGTTACAACAAGTCAGCTGATAGGCACTAAGTTGTTAAACTGCCATAATGTAATTGTCTCCCACACTGTGCCCATATCCTGAGGAGGAAAGGGACAAATAGCTGAGCACGCTGAGATACCATGAGGTAAAGCCAGTGTGGTTTTTTTCCACGGTTTTTGGGATTTTTCACAGACTGCCTACACTTTGCAAGCAAACATGTTTGTCAGTACTTTTAAAAAGCAGACTGCTGTGTAATTTTGGAGTCTTCCTGTTCTTCTCCTCTACTTCTCTCTTCTTATAAGCACATTCACACACAGACACACTCTTACAGAGAGAAACCCTAAATAGCCATATTTGTTTCTCAAGGCTGACTAATGTGGTGAATATTAAAACTCACATGGAAATTCTCCTTTGGGTGAATGATCTGAGAGTGTTGGAAATTCTTCACACACATGTCCACAACATCCACAGCTTCACAGACAGACACAGGTAGGCTGAAAGAGCAATCAGGATACCATCTGTGTTTGGCAGAAGATTTCTAACCACTTTGCTGCTCTCTCTCTCTCTTGTCTCTCTCAGTGTGAAGAGACAGAGGAACCCATGGAGATTCGGTGAGAATTTAAACAGAACATATTGAGGGCTGCACTGACAACTGTGGATTCAGAGTAGATGAAAAATGAGTGCTGGAGCAGCAATGGTGCTATGGATTCAGAAGGGATCTCTGAAGTGGCTAGCGCAGGCACAGCTATAAGGGCTCAACCTGCTCCTCCCTTTTTCCCCCATCCCCAGCTCTACTTCTGTATTCCAGGTTTTACTGTTCACAGCAGCTGGTTGCTGTTGATACCAATTTGAGCAACTCTCTAAAGTGCATGACAAAGCAAATCTCATGTAACGTGAATGAAGAATGTTGAACTCATCCACATTCTGAAAATGCACCCCTTCTTTATGTGCATTTGCATTTTAAATAGTACTAGCACAAAGTAGCTTATAAAGACAGTTGTTTTTCTTGATGTCTGTCATGTCAGCATCATACACATGTAATTTAATTTTTTTTCGATAGCTTTGTAGGATCTTTTGCATTTTCTTTGCACAATTACAGCATGGGCTATGCAGTTTGGAGCCTTCTGGTCAACTGAGGGCCTTGGTCTAGGTGGACACAAATCCACTGATGTCACTGAAATAATGGTCTCTATAACTGCAGACATGAATGTGATATTCTGCCTTGGAAGATATCTACAGAGTTATAGGAAAGAGAAGGACAATAAGAGGGAACACATTATTTTCTTTGTGGATGTCTAGAGACGAACATGTCTGGCAGTCATGATGTTGAATGAAAAATAGTTTTACCCAGCAAAGAAAAGGCAAAAGGAGGAAGAACACTCTTATATTCTTAATACTGAATTTCTCTTCCACAATTCTGCCAGAATATCACACTATAAACAAGTTAACATTACTGCATCAATTAGCAAATGTATGCAACTGACTGGTCTGTGTCATCTTTTAGGCCTTAAGAATACCAGAAAATTAAACAAAAGATCCTGGAACCCAAGCAAGTCATGGCACATCCATTACTTCAGAGTCTGTTGAGTATTTGGATTATATGGCTCAATTTGCCATTTTGTTCTGAAATGCATCCGGTTTGTATGATTATGGACATCAGTGTCACTCAGTAAAAGGAGCCAGAGAACAATAAGATCAAGCTAGACCTCATCCTGCCTCCTCAGCAAAAATATCAAACCAATTCTGATTACATTTTTTTTAATGGGCAATGCTTTCTTATTTAGTTATTAAAAGAGTATAGAACAAGTTGAAATGGGCTCTTAAACAAGGAGCAAATCTCACAAACTGGCAACAAGAAATTCACAAAATGTTCTTGGGATGTGGCCTCTACAGCCCAGAGTAATACTTTTCTTTCCAAATAATTACTTTAATAACCCGTAATATCATAACTCCTTAACACCCTTAAGGGAGGAAGGTAGTAAGAAGAGAGAAGACAGGAAAGAACAGCTTTATTTTCAAGATACCTTCCTGAGTTTGCAGAATGGATGATTTGAGAAAGTATCAGTTTACTTATACTCCATAATTAACCCAACTATCTTAGCACTCAGGATACTGCTAAGGATTTTACAGAGATCCAGAGATGCAACCCTGACCCAAAGACAATCATCTCTGTGAAATGAGGCTCTTTAATTTAAAACTTATTTAAATAAATAAGAACCTCCCAAAATAATTTTTAGAATTCTTTTTTTCTGTCTGAAAAAATTTTTTTGAACTGAAATCAATTAAAACACTAGAGTCTGCATATCTCAAACACATATTAAGAGCAATATTCCAATGTTGTAACATCCATGAAGCAAAACAGGCTTTAAACATAATTCTATTTTTATTTTATTAGTAAACAGATGAAGGATTGTTAAAGGATGTTACACTTATTTGAAAAACTGGTGCAGAATGCTATCATCAGAAATTACAAAGAGCTAAGTATCTTTGTAAATCTGCTGTTTATTTAAGGGCCTACGTAGGAGTTGAGATTGTTAAAACCATTTTGGTCATTTAGCAGATGCAAAGGCCAATAACCACTGAGATTTTACAAGAGACTCCCTATCAAAATGGTTTGAACCAGTGATTTTGACTTATTCAGTTTAGAAACCCACAACGAATTCTCCAAAATTAATTAAACTCCCACTGGAAATTTATATTTATGTACAAGAAACTTCTTTGCCTTAGAGTCTTCAGTAGTCCGTAAACCAACAAAAGGTTTTGGAGTACATATTGAAACATGTCTGAATCAGAAGTTAGGAATAAATGACCTTTTCCTGCAGTGGATGAAGATCACCTGTGAAATTCTGTAGAAAACAGCACTGCTCAACATTCATGGATGACATGGAGTAAATGCTGGTGTGATAAAATGTGATGTATGTAGATAGATATAAAGGGAAGCACACTGGGAAAATTTGTCTTACATTCACACCATTACTACTCAGTAGAGAAAGTTGATTTTTAAAATATTAAACACTTCCATGAAAACTATCAAGTCAGTAGTCATCACAAAAGTAAATGAAGTGTTCAGAATCCTTAAGAAAAGAGTGGAGAAGACAAAAGAAAACCTCATCATACCACAGTAGAAATCCACAATTAGCCATTCTATGACTATAAAGGGTTTGGCTCCCATCTAGTAAAAATTAAATGTTATAATGGGAAAAGTTTCAGATATACGTCTGAAGGATCTCAGCATGGAATAATTTATCTTACAGGAATGACTGAGGAGATGAGGACTGTACTACCCGGTCTACAAAATCCCAAGTGGCCCGAGGAGATTGTGTAAGGCCAGATATCTGTCATTATCTTCCATTTCAAGTACTAAGGACTTTTAAAGGAACCAGACTCTACACACACAAAAGGAGGTGTTTATGGAGCAGATAGCAGCCCAGTGGATCTCCTTGCTGAAAGAAAAGGATAAGGAATGTTTACATGGGTTCCAGAGGTGGAAAAAAGAACTGTAGATTGCTAAACAGACAAACAAAATCAGGCTCAGGAATTCCTGTTAACAGAACAGTAAAGGATGTTTGAGGAGAATGATGGGGAAGATCATGTATGTTTACCATGTCTTTTCATGGTACGCCCTTGCACTTGCACTTACAGATACCATTTGGGAAAGGACGCTCGGTTGAATGAACCCTAGACTGACCCAAAGTGAATGGTTTTTTTAGAAACTTTGAATTAAATGGGCAGAAATAGCAGGCATTGTCAAAATATTCCATTAATTTACACCTATAAGACACTTTCTCTGACAAAGGACTTGGTCGGTCTTTTGGTCTATTACAGCACAATGTACGAAAGAGTGTTGCAAAACTCCATTTGTTGAGAATATTGTGAATGGCTTGTGTCAGATACCCAAAAGGAAAGCCTTTTGATATCAGGCTTTCGTTCAAGCATAATTTATGTTAACAATAAAATAATAGAAGAGTAGAGAAAAGAATGAGAGGTGTTTATTGTTAATATAAAGTGTGCTTTATTGATCTCCCATGGCTAGATATCATAGCGGTACCTTTCATCTCAGACTGTGGTGGAAGGAGCTAATATCTTATACAGAAGAAAGCTAGGGAACGAACCATGAGGTGCTGTATTTAGCAGTGTTTTTGTGCAAAATTGGATCTTGACACTTCATGTGGAAGGGAAGAATTTGTCTTTGTATTCATTGGGTGCATTAAAACATATTGAAATTTTTGTGTCACCAGTACAGTATGCAACCAGCTGGAACACAACAAAAAAATGTTTCTAAGTAATATATTTGTTTCTGAATAACTTCTCCAATTTATCCACTTTTCAAGAATTTCAGAATAACTACAAAAGTTGAACAGCTATGGGTTTCATGTCATCCTTGTATTCATGCAATGGCAGCTGCATAATACTGCCTGGTACTACAACTTGTGATTGAAATTAGTTCTTAAGAACATATTAATACAAGCCTTTGTTTAAGTTCATGGGCCAACTTCAACCCTGATAGAAGCCCAGTGAAGGCAGTGAATTTGAATTATGTTGACATCAGGTGTTGATTTTAAAATGTTGACAGGATAGCATTTCAGATATCAAAATGTCACAGAAGTTGGAGAAAGAGCTCTGGAAATGTCAAAAATTGAGAACTACCAGTGTTCTTTGGATTAGCAACATTTGCAAGCCTCAATCTAGCCAACGAGAGGCAATATGAAAGAAATCTGTGATTAGAAGAAATGCCCTGGCTTAATCAGCTAAAATCCTATATGGCTAATGACAGAAGATCTTGTTCATGAACTCAAAAATGCTTGGTAGGTCTGTGACTGAAAATAACTACAAAGTTTATTTGATTTCATTCAGACTGTGGCTTGAACAATTCCAAATTACAATTGGGCTGGGGCAAAAATAACAGAGAAGGAAGCAAGTTTGAATAAGCTTCAACGAGAAAATATAGTAAAATAATTATCTCAGCTAAGACACCTAAGAAGAGTATGGGAATGTCTTCTGCCTATCCCTTTGCCACCTCACAAACATGAGGTTCCAGATTTACAAAGAAACTTGAAAAGTATGAGGTTAGGATTTCACCTGGCTCTGATGTTGTTCAAGTTCTAAGCTTCTGGCGCTACTCCCTTGCCCTCATCAACCTCCACTTATCTAGATTGCAGGAAAGGTTATACCACCATACTTGAACATACTGGAATGGGAATGTGTATTTGAACATTTAATTTCCTTTGAAAAACTACAGTATAAAGTAAGGGAGTAATTATCCCAAAAAAACCCCACCAAATTCTAAATGTTACCAAAGTTGCATCAATCTTCAAATACTGCTTAATTTTGTCAATTATTTCATCTTACTGCATTTCATCATGCTGCTAAAACATGATGGACTTGATTGGAATTAATAGTAATATTCCAATGCTTCTTATCTCTGAATCCATTGCTGAAAATAGGAAATATTTTTAGTGCTGTGAATTGGTGTTTTAGCAAGAGAAACAGTAAAATAATCATAAAATATATACATATATCTGTTCAAATTGCCTCAGTGAGAATAAAATGGTGTGCAAGGAGTAAGGAAGTAAAAAACGTGGTGGTTAATCCACATACCAAGAACATTCTGAGTGCTCTGGTTAGAGAAAAGCCAATTGTTTAATGTGAAAGATGGCTCATTACTTAAGTATACCCAGAAAATGGTTAATTAGTTTACTTAACCGAGTGTACTTTTATTTTGTCTTCTTCTTTGTGTTCTGAATGACGTTAAATGTATTTTATTTAATCCATGAAATTTTATTCATTTTTGTTACAAAGTATCAATGCAAATCAATGAATCATCTAGCTACATTTGTCTCTGTGGAGTGAAAAATAAGAAATGGAAATAAAAGTAATTTAATTTAGCATTAATAAACTGCAAACTGATGTTTACAATAAATCAGTCCCTATTACCATGCTTAATAGTTGTGAATGAGACAAAGCAGATGTGGATACATCTCTCTTTTCTGTACTCTTAGGGGTGAATCTCTCCTACACCCTTCTAAATGAGCACGTCGATTGTTCAAGCGGGTGTATAAAAGGACCATTTGATAAAATACGAGCCAAATAAGAGCCAAGGCCAAGAGACTTAATTCCTCAGGTTTGTTTTCTTACCAGAAAAAAAAAAAAAAAAAAAGGACGTTCAGTTTCCCTGCAACATTTAAACAGATGTGACAGTCTATAAACAGAAGGAAACGAGAAGAAAAGAAGAAAAGGTCCTTACAGGTTAAGCGTTTTCATTCAACTTCTCTTTTGTATAGTATCTTTATGCAATATTCAATATTCCAGTCCCCTGGAAAAGAACTGTGGCTGTACAAACATTATTAATTTCAATTTACAAAGGTCTTCTGTGTTCTTGATTTTCCACAGACATTATTAGAGATTAAAACATTGTGTTTCTGATAAGTTTTTCTAAACATAACCATAGCAGTTAATGTTCTGGACATATAGCAGATGCTATCTGCATTAGCCAATGTGCCTCTGCTTCAGGAATCAGTGACAAAAAATACAGGAACCAAGTGAGAAAGAAATCCTTTCCAAAAATCCCTTACTATTGCTGAATTCAGAATATCCAGAACTCACCTTGTGTTTCTATAAGATTGCTTCCTAAGTAGCTTCATCTTGGGAATTATACCCAGGATGAGTTACACTCAGCATATTTTTAGAAAGTTTATAAGAGCTAAGAAAGGCAGAGAGGAGGAGGAGCATACAGAAAAACCAAAAATATTTTATGCTTTTGCGAGTAATTAATTCCACAGTATAAAAGTCTGAAAAGGGAATGGGCCTGGAGAGCAAATCTGCATGCTAATGCACGCCAATATTTAAAAACTGCACAGCATTTTTTATCCAAGGATCTTTGCAAAAATGGGTATCACAGATACTGCATTTTGCTAAAGGTCACTCAGCAAGCTGAAACATGATCAGAAGTGAGGTGTTCTGTCTCCTGTGTCTGTATCCTACCCACCACGAGACACCACAGCCCTGTTAAGATGAACTGCTATGAAGAGAGGCTTTTGTCTGATTAATCTTTTGTCCTGTCAGGTTCACAACACCCCTTGCAAAATTGTAGTTCAAGGTCTTCTGATGTTTACCTAACATATCACCACTTATTTCTCTGAGGTTTTTATAACTCAGGCATGAAAAATTTGCTCCAGGGTGAAAGTTGGCATGAAAGTGTCTCCAGCCAGGAGTACAGGTTTTTTTTTTTTTCCTTCTTTTTTTTTTTTTTTTTTAACTAAATTTAGGGAAAGGGGGGGGAAAAAAGGCTAAATTTCCAAGAGCTTGCAAAGCTGGAAACACAAGACCATTTACTAGAACCAGTTTGCCCAGACCTAACTTTAATGAGACTCATACCATGCCTTAACTCAAAATTAACCCAAAGCATTGTTATTCACTCAGTCCTTTTCTCCAACGGAGTTCAGTGTGATTTGAAAGGGGTTTTGGGTATTTTTAGTTTTTTTGAAGTAGTCCACTGTGGTAAAACACTAATAGCAGGAATGTTGTGAGGTCTTAAAGTCACTGGAATTTCCAGCTCATGATGATTTGGCTGAACTTCAGATAAGAGGACACCCACCTCACAACTCTCAAATTAACACTCAAGTTCACCTGTAAGTTGTGAATCCTACCATAGCATTAGGGAGGATACTAAAATTTGCCCTTGCTCCATATTTTTCCACAAGTGCTGCAGGCATCCTGCAGCATGCAAGGTATCCTTCTTGGGACAGCTATGCAGCTCAGCCATGGGCAATGTGCTTTGCCCAAGGCTGATATGGAAACGAGTTTTACTCTGATTTAATTTTCTTGTGTTTTTTGGCTGGGCTGCTGCCCAGACTGCCTCAAATTCACCACCAACATTACAGGCTTCAGATGGTCTTTCCATAGTCTATACCTGACCTTCTCTTGCAGGCATGGTGTGAATGATAAAAGACAGGCTTCAGAGGTTCCAGAGAGGAAAAGGGTCTTTTGCAAAAGCTGCTAATATGGAAAATGTCCTACATGTAGATGTATTAGATCACAGATTAAAGATATCCTATCTGATTACCCTGCCCCACCACGTGAAGTGAAGTAGGCACTACCAGATAAAAAACATGGCCCCTGTACAAAGAGATTAAAATCTGACCTAACTCACATGGATTGCTGGCAGCACATGACTGTTTTTCAGTCCAGGTCTCAACTACACAAGCACAAAATGTACTCCCACACCTTCTTACACACAAAAAGGAGAGCTTTCAATGTAAAAAATGTGTCTTTAATAAGCATCCAATGGACTTCTAAAACTCAGGACTTCAGACTAGGGAAGTCTGGCTTCAATAATAATAATTTTGGAAGACATTCTAGGTAATATAAGGGAATATGGATATTTAGATCTTTGAAAAAAATGGTCTGTGTTTTCTAATTCCTAAACCATTTGTTTACTTTGTTTTATGTATTCCTGTCTTACTGTTGTATTGACTTGATTACCAAGGTACCGAGATTCCAAGAAAGTGAATTTATTTTACAAAAACCTCCCAGCCTGTCAAAAATGTGGCACAAGATTTGGCACCATTGAATAACGTCGTTGTTAAATTTAAGAGCTGTCTTTACTTATAAAAATATCTTTCTGCCCTCAAAGAACTGTAGGGCAATAATCTTAATTTTAGTGTTCCTGAATAAGAGTCTAAAGATTTCCAATTCTTTTTCTTTAAACTAGCTTTTGAAAGATCTGGTGGTGACAGGCCACACCAAAGTGCCTAAAGGGACAGCCAAATCGTCTACCTTTTATTTGCCTGAAGATTACTGCTTTTCCTCCTCTCGTCTTTCTTCCTTCAATTCCATAGGACTTATCCACCCTTACCTTGTCACAATGGCTTTCACAAATGCCTCCCAGGACTGGGTCTTGGCAAATTAAAGACTATTTACTTAATTCTGGAGGAGGTACAGAGACAAATTTTCAGGTAATTCAATATTTACAGGGCTGGAGCACCTTCCAGCGACAATTGTTTAAAATTGTACAGCTATATAGTGGTCTGAAAGGGGGGAAAAATAGTTGATTACAGATAAAACAGCAGTAACTTTATAATCAGTTTTAGAGGTACAATGCAGTTTCCAGCTGTGAAAAGTTACCAGACAGGGAGAATATGGAGGCCTACAGAAGAGGACAAATGTGAATTTGTAGCGAGATGGTAAAAGAGATTCTAACCATTTTCCAAAGTAAAGTCATTAATCCGGGACAGATTTAGGAGAGCCAATGGGTGTTTTGACTCCAGCTTCAGTGAAGTGAGAATTCACCTAGGCCCTACTTTTTCAGCACAAACATCTGTAGCTGTTTCTGCTTTTACAGATTTTGAACACAAAGCCTTTTAATATGTATATTTATAGTCTTCAACATTGAGAAGCAACAAGAAAAAAATCTTAGAGTTGCTGATAGCTTTGCAGTGTAAGAGCTCACAGACTTCCTTATATTTTTCCTGCCTAATAACTTTGGATTACTTCCTGTTTACTGTCAGTGCATCTAATGCGTGTGTCAGCTTGGTGCAGCACTGACATGATATATGCATTAGACCACACATTGATAGCAAAAACAAAGTTACTCGATTCTGACAGGACAAGAAAATTACCCACAAGCAGTAAAATATAGGGTTGCCATGTGACTATGTTCTGCTTCAAAACCATGTATCACATGGTGATAGCACAAGAATTAGGGGATTGTGAGAGATGCTGGAACTGCAAAGGCAGTTACCTGGTCCCTTTGCCTATATGTCTCACGCATTAATACGCACACCTGCTTTGATCTCCTTTGTGTCCTGATGGGCTGCCGAGCTCTGCTTGGAGTTTTTGTGCCTTGTTTCTTACCACAGCCAGTCCAATCGCTACACACCTCGTGCATTGCCTTGTTTCCCTTACAACACCAATTCCCTTTGTTGGTAATGACTCTGCTGCTCACCTACCCCCACACACACCTTCTGGTCACACTGCCTGCCCTGCTCTAAATCTACCTGCCAGACTGGGAGAGCTAAGGCAGCCCAGGGGGAAAATGAAGGGGGCAACAGACAATTTACTGCCAAAGTCAGTAGTTTAGTTTTCTCTTCAGAAAATGCAGACTTGCAATGAATTAAGACTGCAATACCTTGAAATCTTATTAATATTCTAATTACAAATCTGAAGCATCCAATTCACAAACTCAGGGAAAATAAGGAAGAAGCAAATTATTATCTACAGATAAAACAATATGGTTGAGGTAGTTGAGATCCTGTGTTTCATTTCCTAAGAAAATTCTGGAGTTTTATTTGGTTGATGTGAGATACTGAAAGGTAAGTCATTGGTTAAAAGTCCTATATGTGTATTTCTGCCTTTACTGTGATTTGCATAAATGCCGACTGTGCTACCTGAAAGCGTTCCTGTTCTGATTTATAGGTATGTTTGTATTGCTCATATCATAAATCTTCTTCTCTAGGACACTTCTGTTCTGGTATTTATTGACCAAAGACAATTTGTGTTAAGAATGTTTTGAGATCTTGCCAGATATGCACTAGGGGATATTTGAGAAAACATTCAGTACTCAAGTGAATGAATCTAGGAAAGAGTATGATCTCACTACTCAGACAAACATTTTGCCATAATATTTTAGTACCCTATTTTATTAAGAGAAACCTATGTTTCCATATGCATCTATTTACCATAGAGTCAATTCATTTAGGCCAAATCAAAATAAGTGCTGGAAGAAGATAATTTAGACTAGCAGCCTCAGGCTGGTGATTACGGCTCAGCGAACAAATCTTTAGGGTCAGATCTTCTTTTACTGAATCTAGCTCAAGCTTGAGTACTACCCTGTATTGAAACAAAATGCCCAAACATGCCCTATTTCTAGGAATTTTACTCTGAGGAGAGAATTCTTTGTTACTAATTATTATTATTATCAGGTCTGAATATACATAGAAATTATTGATTGAAATGAACACTTTGCACTGCTGGAAGATGTACGTCTTCACTGTAAGAGAGGTAGGCACTAAATAAACAGGCTGTATGAACAGCGGGAGAAATACGTTCATGAGAAACTGAGGCACAAGGAGATGAAGGGGTGTTTGTGCAAGGAAAAATCATCTATGCAGTGTCTGGTGGCTTAAGGGTGTATTTCTTGGTGCTCATCCCATGACGTAGCCTTCAAATGATGTCCCCATCTGGAACTGCTGTGCTAGGAACACAGATTCACCCTCTTCAGGGCTTTACATGGCTTGATTTGGGTTAAAGTCAACCTTTCCCCAGGGATTAGGCACTCTTCCTTTGAAGGGAAGAAGGAGAGACCAGGGATTCCCCACACGATTTTGTTTCCCTGGCTGGCCATTCCTATGCAAGGCAGGGTCACAGCACCCACATTTCAGCTGGGAAATGCTGCCATCTTTGGAAGATCTCTACATGCCAGCTGGTCCTGACTTGGAAGCTGTTGTGGGAGTCTTCAGTCCCTCCTTCCAAATCAATTTCACTTTGCAAGAAACATCTAGAGATTCATTTGGCCAAAGAGGGAAACCAAAACTGAGCATGAATCTCTATCCTACTTGTCAGAGCACTCACCTGGAAGGAAGGAGACCTGGGCTCCAGTCTCGTTTCAATGTGTTTATGTGATTTATATGAAACAACAAAATTTATATTTTGGATAAAATACTTAAATATTTATTAGAACAGGGATGGCAGCCTGGGTCTGCACCCTTCCCTTCCAGGTGAGGGCCCCAAACTGCCAGTCATGCTCAGTCTTGCTTTCTCCCTATCTCTTTCTAAGGAATCTGCAATTACTTGATGCAAAGGGGAACAGCTTCCACAGCAAAGATGGGGAGAGCACCTCCCCCTTTCCCCTGTTTTTAGTGAGGAGGGTTCAAAGGTTCTCAGGCAGAGCAGGAAACCCCGCTAAAGTCTCCTGGTCCCAAGCTGTGGGTTCACTGTGGGACGCATGGCACCACTCCCCTGGTGGATGTGTACACTCTGAGGTCACCTGGCAGATTAAGCCCCTAAGGGGACCACACACAAAATAACACCTCATCTGTAGATCCCCAGCCAGACAGGCGAGAATTAGGCACTGAGCTACCTGGGACTAAGACACTTGGTGGCATTCCCAGACCTAGAGGCACTGGGGGATCTCATCCCAACATGAGAAGCACTGGGGAGGTGGCAGGTGAGTGGGGGCTGCAAAGGTGCTCTCACAGGACTCCAGATCTCCCTGTCCTTGTCTGAATCTAGCCCCGGGTCACCTGCCAAAGACCACCCAGGGAAGTAGGGGAGGAGCGAGCCTTGAGCAGCTATCTCCCGAGGCACAGCCAGGCACCTCTTTGCTCTTATGCACTCCCATGCAATTTCTCAAGGAAGAAAAAAATCTGCAGCGAGGGTGGACAAGGCAGACTGTTCATCAGCCAGAAAGATCACAGCTAACAGCCACTGCCATTTCCAGTGGATATGTGTAATTAGCGACCATTCAGTAGGCAGTCCTAAATGAAAATCACAAAAAGAGCTAGCGACTTCCTGGTGGAAAGATTTAGTTATCTTTCCAGAGGAAGAAAATATGTCTGTGTGTAACCTTTTAACCCTTCTTCTCGTTCCTCCTCTTGTTCTTACACTGGATAATTATTTATTTTGTAGCTTAATTAGCTAATTATGCATGTGTTATGATGCTTTTAAGCAGGAAGTCACTTTGTTTAGTTGTTGGTGGCATGTGGCTTTTGTTCAGCATCTGCAATGTCAGTTTATAACATAATCATCTTTACTTGCAATGGTCTGAGGTGATGAAGACTTTTCCCAATGGTAATATTTTAATTATGAGAGTAAAGTTTGAAAAAGGGCAGTGACTAACAGGGAACTACTTCAGGAGGGTAGAGGCTAAGCGATAAATTTGCACAGGCCCTCAGCTGCCTATCTGTGAGGTAAGGTTGTGCTGTTCCCCTTTAGAAGAAGATCCATTGAGGATTTTCAGAGGGTGTACTAAAATGTACTGACAAGAATTGACCAAATCCACCCAGGAGTTTCTTTTCTGGCTATCACTGTGTTTTCAGAAACATAAAGGGACTTGAACTGGATCCGCATCCCATCAGCTCAACAGTGAAAGCATCTAGGTAGAACTGGTGCTTAGGAAGCAAATGCAAAGCAGGATACATTGCAGGGAGCCGAGGCAGGTTATCTCGATGCCTGCTACAGCTTCACACAACAGCACAAGTTCCACCTGCCTGCACACAAGCACCAGTTCCCTGGTCATGCAGGCCAGGTGTACAAGGTCATTGCAAGAGTCAGCAGCTTCGTGTCTTATCAAACGCCCAGCCATGAAAGCAACTACAGCATGTACCAGTGGTTCACCCCCACAGCTGTCCAATTCTCTAGTTTGTCTGATTCAGAGATATCCAGCATGGTGCTCTGTGCCGACTCCAAACCCTGACAAACGTCTTTTGTTTGCATTTGGTTGTCAGACATAATGTATGCAGCCACAGGCCTGCAGTAACATTTATTCCTCCTTCTACTGGAAAGTTGAGTAAGGCTCTTAGACTTATTTCCCCGGTGGTAAACCCTAGCTATCGCAGTTAGGAAACTGGTCTCCCTCAATTCCTTATCTAGTCAGCTGAGCTGCTCAAGAGGACTATTCAGAGCATGTGAATTAGTTTCTCCTGAGAATTAACCTTTAAAGAGCCTCTCTCAAGCAGAAATAGTACAGCTACTAGTTTACAGTACTCAGTGCTTTAAAACCCTTTCTATATTCACAGATTAATATTTTACACAATTCTGTATGTTCATATATTAAGAAATAAACTTTCTTCTGAATCTATTAATTTGTCCATCAGATGCTGTGCCTGCTACCTGATGAATGCAGAAAGAAAAAGGTATAGCCTTGAGTAAATCCCTGAGAAACCATAACATGTACAACAGTTCCTACATCGGCTTTGAGACTGAAATGTTGCTCTATGTTTTTAAGCTCACTGACAGTTTTATGATTTAAAGGCATTTTTTTCTGTCTCTTTCCCACCCTCCCATTCACGTATTCTTCACGGTGGTTCCTGTGCAACAACACTCAGTAATAACCCTTTTCCCTAAGGGATCAAGGAAGGAAATTAGACAAGTCACTGCCTCTCCCCTTTCTTTTTTTTTTTTTTTTTTTTGTTTGGTTTGGATGGTCTCTGAAATGGGCTGGAATGTAAATGGAAGATATTTGGCAGGTTGACATTTGTCTGCAAAGCTAGGCACCAAGCCAGAAGCATGGAGCAAGCTGGAGTGGGTTTACATAAAGTGGGAGCAATAGTGCCAGAGCACTCCAATACATTTTCCCCTGAGACTCATAGGCAGCCCACTCAATACTTCATTAAGGGTGAAATCCAGCACTATTTGAAGAGCCATAGGAAAGAGCCTGTGCACCAATTAAGTTCTTGAGGCCTCTGCACTGGTCTGAATTCCACCCAAAAGAAGAATTGTTTGCTGAGGAAAAGATGTTATTACCCAGATTACAGTCTGCTCTTGTGAGGAAGAGAGACTGTTGGCATATGGTTGGAAGCAGCACAACCCTTCTACACAATCCTTCATAGATGATTCCTTGCAGAATGTTCAATGCAAACAGACTCTTGCCCATCCATGAATAACTCTTACAAGGTGGAAGAGTCCAAGCCATCAAGAAAGTAGGATATTTCCAGGAAGAACCCTAGAATCTGATCTTTAAATGGGAATACAGGAGCCACTTCTCCACTGCTGGGATGTTGCAGAGCACCCAGGGCTGGCTGTGAGGTGTCTCAGAGCAACAATCCAGAGCCTGTTTTACAAACACAGGTATTAGTTTTTCTGAACCTCTTTCTGCATGAATACAGGATGAATACATGGGTGACAGGCACAATACAGCATTTACTACAGATAAGAAGTGTCTGCTATCACTTCAGTAGGATGGAATACAGTTTTTGCAAAAGAAGAAGTTTGCCTAAATTATTCTCTTGTTTATATCTAAAAGGCAGGCAGGCATTTAGTGGCTCTCTCCTGCATTAGGAAGTTAGTCTTAGATGGAGGATATCTTTCTATTAACAAGGTCAACACCATTCTTTCGTATGGGTTGCATGAACGCTCATTTGTTTGCATGCAGTGCAGGGAACACTGAATATTTTAATTTCTAAACAATGGGGTGGCACAATGTCAAAGAGACACTGAGGGACAGGGGGAGCATGGGGAACGCTTGTAAAGCCCCAGAGCCTTTTCACAGCAAACCAGTGATAATACAAGCTAATGGTTTCTGTAATATGAACCAGGATAAGGCCAGTTAAAAAGACTAATTTTTAGCTTCCATCAGAGGGCATCTGCTCCATAAATAAATCTCTTTACATACTGCATTAAATTGAAATGTAGGGTTGAATACTGAATGGTAGAAATATGTTTTTTAATTAAAAACCTCTTCACACTTACATAGATATACAAAAGAAGCTGAGTACAGGGATGGGGACTTACCAAACAACTTGTGAGTTCAACCCATCAATTGAATACTAGCCCCTTGATGAACATGCTTAACTTCCATTAGTGCCACTGGGAGCAACAAGACTGCACCAATGGAGAGAATCGACCTCATAGTCTTTACACAAATGCATATGCTTTCCATTGAAATTAAGGGGCTTTTAAGAATGTGGGGTTAAGAAAAATAGAGTCTACACAATGAAAGTGAATCAAATGTTTACATTATATAATTGCTTTTGCTGGCTTTGACAAGGAAAATTAGCTCTGTAAAGTGCCAGTTCTAAAATGCTTACTTGAATATACTTGATGAGCATAAGATCCCTGCACACCTAGGGCTAGATTGATTAAAAAAAACTCGCATATGCAATTGAGCTCAATTTTTTTCTTCCTCTTGCAGTTGCTGTCACGAACCTGTGAGTTGAGGTGGTAATTCCATAATTTGCAAAAGTGTCAAATGAAAGAAAATATGCTTTAGCATGTGGGCATGGTGCATCCAGCAAGAGATGGATTAGAGAAGATAATAGAAATGGTCTTGCTCCAAGCCAGCATTGTATAGTCCTCAGTCAAGACTTTGGATTTCAAGGTCAGAAAGGGCTTTTTTCATCATCCAAGATATATTGCAGAACTGAGGTATTTCTTAAATTAAATACTAAAAAAAACCAAAACAGAAAATTTTCTTGGATGGAGAATTCACTATAGTGCATCATAATTTATGTCCTTATCAAAACAGACAAACAACTATTCCCTCAAGATGTGTACCATTGAAAATGAATATGTTGAGGTTTAAGCATCATATTTTATTATAACCTGGTCTGCAGAACTGAAGAACTCTCAACATGAGAACTGAATGGGATTTTTTCCCTATTATCTAGGCAACAGCAGCGAGAGAGAGAGGACATTTCTTTGAAAGGCAGGACACCCACATTACATCCCAACTTTGCCCCAGCTAGAGTTAAGGGATTTGAGCTCCATTCCACCATAAGGCACTGGGTCCACTAGGGACTGGAGTAGCATCCAGCCTGCTATCCATTGTAATTGTGTCAGCTGATAAAGCATTCTCTGGAGCAGGCTTGAAGATTTTCTACATGGATGATCAGGGAAGTTTGCATAAAAATCCCGGACAATGGTAGAATTGCACTCTTCATCAGCAAGTAAAGCTGAGGAGAGGAGGTGGAGTCATGAGCTCTTCAACAGTTTCAGTCCCAAGGTTATGTTTTGCAGTGATGCAGTGGCCTGTTTTCTAGGTCTGCCTACAAACACTGGCAAAAATGGTGCAAATTGCAAACAATGAGTGGGAGAAGTGTATGTACATCCTACTGTATTTTCTTCACAGGTTTTATCTGTGCCTATTTCCTCTGCAATGTTTTGTGAAAGCTTTCTCCAAGGTGACACAACCTGAATATTATTTGTAGTTTTATTTGTAATGTATTACCTGAGAAAGTAACAAAATGGGGAGAAAAATTATAACAAAATCTAACAGGTCCCAAAACATCAGGAAAATGTATAATTGTTTTGAATCAGAATGCAAGTTGGGACAGAGATCTTTCAATTTGGGTGGCTCACAGAGAAAAACAGTGATCTGTGCCAGCTATGGAAATGCATTGCCCTCAGTGGGATCACAAAAATACGTGTAGAGAGACACAATCCATGGACGGCTTATTTAAGCAGATGGCTTCATTTTGGGGGTGTACTGTTTGCCTAGCACATTATAACTCTAGCAAAAGAGATTTGTATCACTTTTCTTATCGAGTTATGACCTGTATTTTCAAATGTGGGTGCTTACAGTTAGCAGTTAAATAAGTGCCCTGATTTCCAAAGGCATAGAAGACATAAGGATGCCTCTTTGTTTTCTTTTCTGTTTGGTTTTGGTTTTTTGTTTGTTCAGTTTTTTGTTTTGAATGCTTAAAATGTCACTCAATCCTGTAGAGATTAATGAATCATCAGGGATCTTGAACATCACTTTCTTGACCAAAACAATCACTGGCATTCCATGTTTAGAGATATTATTTGAAGCAGGTGATTGGGATAAATTCACCACACAACAATTAGCTTCATGTGGTAGCAATGATCTAATATGCAGGTGGGAAAAGGATGGTCTATACATTCCCAAGTGCCTTTGCAGAGTCCTCACTGTTTTAACTCCATTTTGATTATGTCTCAACTTTATTAAAAGGTCATAGAATATAGGACAATACTCTAAGAAATAGAATCTATCAAAATTAGTTCAGCTTTGACCAGTAAATTGGACCAGATGACCTCCAGACATGCCTTCCAACCAATATTTTTCTGTGATTCAAGTTAAACCTTATGCAGTCTGATTATGACGGTGATTTGGGGGAAGTTAGAAATGTCGACTGAATGATGACAGCTCCTGAGCCACGAAGACACTTAGCAAATCCCAACAAGACTTTTAATTTTGTAAGGCCAAGAGAGGCAAAAAAAGGACACTCAATCTCTCCAGATAATTATAAATAAAAAAACTAAATAGGTCAAAACATTCAAAGATGGTGGTGGATAGGAAGAGAAGACTAAAACAACCTTCCAAGGCATTGCAGTGGCAGCAAAACTCCTGTCAAAAGAGGCACAGTAAATTGATCAGGGTGAGGTGGATTGACCTTGGCTGGATTCCAGGTGCCTAACAAGCTGCTCTATCATTTCCCATTCTCATTTGGAAAAGGGAGAGAAAATAAGATAGAAAAAATTTGTAGATTGAGATAAGGCAGTTTAGTAAAGTAAAAGTTAAAGGCTGTGCTTCCACAATCAAAGAAAAAACCCAAAGATTTTATTCTCTACTTCCCATCAGCAAGGGATGTCCGGCCACTTCCCAGGAAGCAGGGCTGCAGCACATGTATTTAGATTTCCCACTCCCAGCCTACTAGCAGAGCTGGGGGTTGGAGTGTTGCAGAGACAGCACTGACGCTGCTGCAGCACTCCTCAGCAGTAGCCAAAACACTGCTGTTTATCACTTTTCTAGCTGCAAATGCAAAGCACAGCACTTGGGGGCTGCTATGGGGAAAAATAATTGTGTCTCAGCCAGACCCAGTACACAGGGCAAAATACACTAAGGCACAATGAGCTGAACTTCAAAGGTATCAATGGTATTAGAGCCCTCAGGGTAAAACCTCACTACTGAGATGATTACCCTGGTCAGAAACCAGATTGAAAAAACTTCTGAAAAAAGAAAAGCAGTAAGGAGTAAGCAGCTCTCCATAGAAGCTCGAGAAGTAAAGCATGCTTCTCCACAGAAGTCTTCAGTGGTATTTGAGCTGAGAAACACCAGCTCTGAAACACAAAACTCCATGTAGGAGAGACAAGGCTGTGGGGTCCTTCTGGATGAAGATCAGTGCAGTGAGAGCCTGGTGATCAGAGGGGCTCTCTCTTCTCTTATCCAGAAGGGATGTGGCAATTCAGATTATAAAAAAGATACAGAATCAGCATCAAAGCAGGAACCTGGGAAGAGATATTTGCAATGTGTTCATTGCTCCATATGGTCCCATGAATTTCAAGCTCCCTGCCACATATTTTACGCTACTTAATGTGACATCTTTCATTAATGGAAGGCCAAGTCTCATTCATTTTGCTCATGTGACTTAGCAGGAACTGTTCTATTTATTGATGCATGAAAAGTTTGGCCTCATAAATTACCAGAGAAGAAATCAACAGGTCTGCATTTTGCTTTCTGCAGCCTGCTCTAGGATTACACCAGCTCAAGAACAGAGTCACTAGTCACAAGGAAGGTGACTTTCACAGTCACATTCCTTCAGAAAGAAAAAATATTTTTTTTTCCTTTGAAACAAAACCCCAACACTTGAATTCATGATATGAGTGCTAGGATTTCTACAGACTTCTGTTAAGTATTTTACCACTTACAATCATGAGCTATGTTATCTCTATGTAAGTATGGTATGTATTTTATCTCTTTTCTATAATTTTATTCCATGAAACACCAACATGGTGTTGAAGGTTTTTTCAGAGAATCACATGACCATTAAAACATTACAGACTAAGTTTATACTGTTGAAAGATATTAATTCAAGCTTACATTAACCTAAAGCTTTTACCAAGTCCTAGAAGTCATGGCAGGAATTAAACAGATGTAACCTGACTCCTCCTTACTTAGATTTCAATGGAAACCACTTTTCATTACTAGACCAGGTCCGAGAATTACTTTTTTTTTCCAAAGATACCAAAGTCAAACCACAATAAATGTTTAATCATCAGTAATGGTTTTTTTTTAATTTTTTAAATAAAAACACATTATTCCTTCTAGTTAAAAAAGTAAGAGAGTGAGATGTTGACTAATACGCATTTATGACCATTTAATATCTCCAGATCTAATAAAACAATGATAATTTTTGAAAAGCAATATTATGCATGCTAAGTACCATCACTTATCCAGTCCATGTTGAGACAGCTGACATCACAATTTCTATATCTAAGTATATTTGAAATTTAAACTCAAAAGAATTGGCAATATTAAGCATGCATAATCAAGGTTTAAATGTTAACAGATATAAGTGTCGGAAGCATATATTTCTTCTCCAAGCACTTCTGTAATATTATTAAATAAATCTTTTTCTAGGTATATCTGTTTGGTAGCATAATGTTGACGAATAAAGTTCTGGACACGTTTGATTTACAGTCACATTTTCGCTACAGATAAATACTTCTCATCTCTCTTTAAAAAAAATATTAGTACAATAAGGACCATTAAATTCAACCTCTGGTTTTTTGTCCTGGTTCAAAACTTGCTGAGATTTGTCTTCAAAAACAAGTAACTCAGTGACAAATCTAAATATGCTTGGTCTGTTCTTTTCAGAAGAATCACTCAGAAGTTCAGTTAAACATACTGCAATCAAAGAGAGATGTCAACTCTCTTCAAGGACTTGAAGTGAGGAATTTTGTTTGCTTGTTTTCCTTTTTACTAAGACGGTAACTTTCAGAGGCATCTGATTTAAAATGAGAGTTTTTGTTTGCCAGATTTAAAAAAAAAATACATCAGGAAAGGGAAGGATTCTCAATGGGTGTAAATTAGCAAAGTTGATTTAAAGTTGATGGAGGAATGTTCATTTATATCAGCTGTCATTCTGACATAAGCTGTATATATTTTAACTGGGAAATAGTCACAATTTTACAAATTATTCCATTTTATATCTTATGTTTTTCATGATTAACAGAGTTGTCTCATATAATACAGGCTGCTGTTTTTCTTGTTGAAGAATACATTGGTTAAAAGCATCACAAGGAATAAAACAACATCTTGATATAAAGGAGTTCACTTTATTTCCTTAATGGCTATTAAAGAATCCAACAACAATAAGGTATTTTGAAACTACACTGTCCAAATAATACTAATATCCAGAGGTGGGAAATGAACATCAAGTTACTCAAAATCAACACTGTCTAGGCAGAAACTTGCATCTCAGAAAATAAATTACTTGTGAAACTAAATGTCTATATGAAATATTGAAATTTAAAACCATTCGGCATTACCCATTTTAAATATAGTCACCCAACTTATGCTGCTTCTTCTCCAACCATATCTGAAAGTGAGCAGGCACACTGCATCAATCAAAAGAAAACTGCAGTGAGAAAAATAATCCCCCATCAAAGAAAAATACATAAATACATAAATAAAGCCAGTGTTACATAAAATATCAGCAGTACTGAAAAGTATTTAAATGAGTGTTTAAAAACTTAGGGGTATTTTTCTCTCTGTCCTTCTGCCTCTCCCCACCCCCTCCCCAGCCTGGGCTTGTTTTATTTGGTGCTTAAAGAGTCTGGTTTATTAGGCAAATATTTATGAACTTGACTTTAACCAAAATCCTGTTCACAGCTGCACCTGAGAGTTACTCCAGCCTTGGATTGGAGCAACTCTTGGGGATCAGCAAATTGTTTGCACAGCCACGGATGGGGAATTAAAAATCTTGTTGAATCAGGATTAGCAGTCTGCATGAGGAGGAGGAGGAGAGCTCATTTCCATAAGCTCTTCATCTCCCAGGCTGCTTCTCAACTCTCTGTGGCCTGCAGACATGTGTGACCCAAAAATGGGGGGAAAAAACCAATACCAGTGTATGATTGAGAGGGAAAAAATGAAAATAAAGAAAGAAGGGGCTTTTGCAATGACTACAATTTTGCTTTTTTCTGTTGGGCAGGGTCTGAGCCACCTTCCTGCTCTTTCAGATAGACTCAAATGACCTCCCACAATTGGAAGTACATAACAGTGTCAAGACAGATCCCAACAGTACAGGTGAAGCTTTGTTCCTGCCTCAAGCAGGGTTGCCAAGCAGGTTAAACTTTGTGGGGCTGTGTTTATTTCTGCCTTCTGATTAATGGCAGAAGAGCTGTGTCTGCCCTGTGAAGTCCCACATCTCACATCTGTTGAGCCACCTACCTACCTAAGCCTCCCAAGGTCTGGGCAACAGCATGCTCTCTGATCATTAGGGGCCCTTAGCTGCTTGCTATTTGCATGGGCATCAACAGCACTTAAATCCAAAATACACCACTGTGGCATGTATGGGTGTCTTTCATGCAAGATGAATGGATAAAGCTGGCTGAAGTTAACAAACTATTCAATGACTTAGAGTTGCCCTAAATTTGTAGAGAGCTAGCAGTGCAGTCACGTGAACTCCATTTCCTCATTAAGAACAGGAGCACAAGGTCTCAATAGAGAAAGATACACATGCCCACGACTGTCACAATGTTCAGTAAAATTCAGTAAAACCTGAGGCTGGGATGGCTATAGGACCCCCATCACCTGCTCAAATTTCTTCATGACCACAGTCACCACTGCCACTTCTTCCTCTCTTGAATGTAACCAGGATGGTTGAAGGGTACCAAGTTTATTTTTAAACAAATCAAACCGCAGGCAGATGAAAATGTACGTATTTGAATTCTATTGATTAGGAAAAAAAGAGATACAGTGTAACAAAGATAACCATAGCAAAATCAAACTCAAAATAACTGTGGATATGTGTGCAAAGCCAGACAAAAGCAAATCATGCTTTTTACATTGAGATTTTTCTTGTGTTTATACTTGCTATCCCAGAAGAGCCAATTGAACAACTCCGTCAGCATTAATTGGGAGCTATATAGCTAAATCTCTACTACACTCTGTGAACCAGACCATGTCCTTCTCTGTGATAGCTCATCCATTGATGGATCTTCTAACCACTGCAATTGCAGAATCAAAAGTAGAAATCAATTTCTGAAGTGCTCGAAAGAAAAAATCACACACGTCCCAGCTATGTGGTCACTTCAATCAACCATTCTTTTATAAGCTGCATGAGAAACTTTAGCTAGAGTTTGTTGACTTTGTCAGTCTCATTTTTATTCACTAGACTAGCTTGAAATTTTTGAATGAAAAATGTATATGAATTTGGCCCGTTTTCAAAACTTGATTTTTTAAATACTGCTAAAGCCCATTAATGTACTTATGATTTGACAGACAACGTCTTTTTTTTTTTTTAATTGAAAGTCTTTCTCTCCTCTTTCCTGCCCCATAGAAGCTGCTTTTTCATGTCCCTAAAGTGCTCATTTGAAGTGATCTTTTCCATCACACTTCCCCTGCTGCTGCCAACACTTACACATTTGAAGTCCATCTTGGTTATGACTCTGTATCATTTTAAGCACTTCTGCAATCTTCTTGCTCCTAGACTGCTCTGAAGGCTGACAAGACCCTTAAAATCACTGAGACAATCCTCATCACCTTTTAAATTGCAGCTGCATGTCCAGGCTGTCACACAGGTCACTAAGGCTGCGTCACACTTACCTAGGACACAACCTTTCTGGATCTGGATCCTCCTACATTTGCTATCCCAAATCTGATGGCTTTTACTGGTTGGAGACATTCACACCCTGGTCATCAGGCCTTTGTCCACAGAAGAGTGCCAACACGAAGACACATCCCAGATATCCCCACCCAGGATGTTGCTGCCAGTCTTTCCACATTACATATTGCTACTTCCCCTTTCAACCGTTCCAGCATCTGCTATACCTAAATCCAAGGGGGAATCTTTAAGATTGGTGTCTGTCATTTCTTCAGTAAGAAATTCTTAGTTTTAGTTTTCTTTTACACTGTTCTGACCTTTTTGCATGTATCATTATGTTCTTTCATTTGGCATAAAGTACCTGAATTACAGGAGAGATTGTTATAGTTCCTCTTTTTTTGTACTTTCCTTCACATCCCAGATCTCTGATTTCTTTCTGAAATCTCACCTCTTCAAACATACTAACCAACAACAGGCAATACTCTCCAACACCACCTCCACCATAGCACCCCTTCAGTCTGGCCTTTCCAGCAAGAAGTGGAAATTGCCTCTTCCCCCTCACTCACTGCAGAGAAACCTCAGTTTCAAGTTTTGGTTTGGTGCTCAGGGAATATCCATAGACGTGGATCACACCTTCTCCCTGCTGTACTGTCACTGTTCCTCCAGCCCCAGCAGCCACACACCAGAGTGGCTGAGGTTCAGTGTCTGTCTGAGGGCACTGAACCCTAACAGCTGATGAATCCAAAAGTTTTTCATGCAGTCCATACTGTTTTCTCGGCAGTAGCGCCAAGGTGACAGGGATGTTGCTCACAGTCATACCAAAAATAGATAAATTGATACATACTGCAGAGTGGGCAACATGTCTTCAGTACGTTTTTGCAGATTTTTTTTGCTTTTGTTGTCTTTAGGACTGGTGCAGTGGCACATTACATTAGTGCAAACTGGTGCTGATGCTCAGAGGCTATGCCCACTCTGTCAGTATTCAAAATATTACCACAATCTGCAAGTAAGCAATAAGATATGACAAGCAGTGTGATACTGTAACATAACAATGTACCTCGAGGGACACCTGTGAGGGAGGAGGTGAAACTGAGTGTATTCAAATGCCCAAGGTGTGATTTTTATCCCAAACCATAATGTAATAAGATGTGATAATAAAAAGGCACAGGGCTGAAACAAACCATGTCTTTTTTAGAATGTCAACCTGCTTATGCGGTATGCTGTAAAAACTCTTGTGTGATTTCCTGCCTTCTAAATAAAGAATTATCTGAGATAATTTACATTAGTGTGTTTCTTTTTAAAAAATCCATTAGCCATGGTGAGCCTGGATTCCTCATGTGGATTCTGCTCCAAGAACCCCTTATGCATCCAGTATTGTTTTGCCAATATATAAAAAACCCCGACATGGGAGAAATTGGCTCAATCCGTTGTTTCATTTTAAATATAAGGGATTTAGAAACACTGGAAGAGAAATGCAATACACAACTAGTTCTCTCCTTTTGTAACAAGTCCACTCCTTTCTCAATGATATTTTGCAAGTGTGTTCCTAACACAGGTACTACGCAAGCCTCAAACCCTCCCAAGCTATAAAAAATTTAAATTAGCTTAAGCAAAACTCAAACGCAGGGGCTTAAAAACTCCTTGGGGATAATTTGAAGGGAAACCATGTTCCATAATTTAAAGTTTTGTGCACCTACAACACAAATCTGGGGTTCCTGGTTGACAGAAAGTTGAACATGAGTCAGCAGTGCCCTGGCAGCCAGGAGGCCAGCTGTGTCCCCGGGTGCATCAGGCACAGCATCACCAGCTGGGCAAGGGAGGGGATTGTCCCTCTCTGCTCTGAGCTGGGGTGGCCTCACCTCAAGTCCTGGGGGCAGTTTTGGGCATCACAATATAAGAAAGATAATAAGCTATTAGAGTGCATCCATGTATTTTGGGATTCTGTGAAATTATAGGTATAAAATAATTTTCAAACAAGGCATAATAAAAAGGTGCTCTCAGAAGACTTGAAAGGTGGAAAGCTCATACTGACCTGTTACCAAGTAACCTCAGTTCTCAGTGACTTCAGTCTCACAACAGACATCATGTTATTACATGGTCAGGTCACTGAGGATGGAATACCTTGAACAGCAGATGATAGCTCCTGTTTTCTATCAGATCTCAGAATTATTTATTTTCAAATTTTAATTCAAGAGTTCTCCATATGATCCAGTGCTATTTTAGAAAAAAAACTGTATTATTCAACTGAATGGACATCATCACAAATGTCTGTTTTACCAACAGAGCAAGCCTCAGTCTTTATCCTCTCCAAAATAAGCCATTGATTGTATTTCATGAAAAGAAAAGAAAACTTTCATACAAATACAGCCCAGTCACCAGCAAGAGATTTAATCTAACTGTTGTGTAGGAAATAACTATTGCAAGTCTTGTTATGATTATGTGAAATATGTACGGAAGCATTGAGTTCACATTGAGATGAAACAGCTCCAGAAATATTCTGCATCTGTTACTGGCCATTCCTGAAGCCATTTTTTGAGCAAATGCCCATGAATATTTCCCCAGAACAGTTAAGTCTGACTGACTTCAGTGCTAGGACTCACAGGCATGAAGCTTGTGACGAAGTCTTGGTTTAGGGCTGCTGTTATTTCTGCTTGCCAGTGTTTAATGATGCTGGTCTACTTCAGCTCAGTGGGAGAGACTCTACTGTCTTTGTTTGTGCCCCCCACAAATGTTCACGTGCATTGCTCTCCTTGCTCTCTAGCCCAGGTAAGTCTCTACGTACTTGTACGAAACATTTATTTCTCTGTCGTCTTCCCCTTACAGGGGATCTGTTACCACAAGTTCAGCAGAGCCGGCATGTGTTAATCCTCAAATGGGAGAATCATTTGGGGAAAAGCAGCCAGTTTGTGCCTTAGAGGAGGGCACCATTACTTCAAGTCAGAAACAAAGCTGTGTTTTCTATAGACTGTGCTATAGGAAATATCAAAAGGAGAAATAATATAAAGTTTTAGGCTATTTGTCTTCATTAAAGGCCTCGTAGAAATTTCCACAATACCATACCCAGTGTTATGCCTGATTTCAAATTGAAATAATTGCATTTTACCTACCTGAACTTCTGGAGCTCAGTTGGATACACTAACTTCTTTGTTGTCAGAATTTGAATGTTGTTTAGGGATGCAATCTGCTTTTAAATTTTTTTTTGTTCTGCTCTCCAGACATTTGTAGTAATTCAGATACTGTAATGGTTAATATGAGAATACTACATATAAATAAATAAAGGAATTTCAGGAGTGGTTGAAGTGATTCCTATACACATGCACACACATGACCCTTCAAGATGAGGTGCAGCATATGAGACACTACACTGTAAGACACTGAGATGTTATTATACTTTTTATGGAGGATGCTATATAAAATATTAATGCCTTTCATTAAAATTACTCTTAATGTCAATATGTAGTGTGACTGTGCCATGATTTCTTATGTTAGTAGGTGCTTTACTAGAAGTTATAACTTTACATTATTCAACCACAATAGTCTCTGTAGTAAATGTATTGCCTCTGTTATCAACTTACTTATGCCCCATGAAAAACCATTGCTATGGTGATGAGTATTTTATGGTACAGTATTCGCCTAATTATAAAACTGTTCCTTAACAGAAGCACTAATGTTATCTTCAACAGCAAAATCCATTTTCAAAATTAAAATATATGCAAATAATTGATCCATAATCCTCATCTCAGTACTTTTATTGATAATTATTTCTGTGTATTAAAAATGTTCACAGCAAATGTAAAAGTTATTGCAATGAGTGTTTAAGAGACCTTATTTCTATAACTCTAAGGCAATGCATACCTTTTTTATTTGCTGATGGACTGTATGCTGTTAAAGTGATAAAGTTACAATAGAAATAAAATTATTCTGATTGTCTATGAAGCATAATATCGTGCAAAAGAAAAATGCAAGATCTGGGTTCATTAAGCATTTATTTGAAAATATCATCATCCCTTGAAAAATGACACATTTAGTTCTCTGACTTTATTACCAGTTCCATGAGGCTCAATGTTTTTCTTCAAATTATTGTGATTATTATACTCAGTCTGAGAATTTGACACCTGCTGTTTCAAAACTTGATCGCAAATGTTTCAGGATATACATCAGATAGTACATAAGAGAGAAAAAAGACTCAGACTACAAAAATGTAGGAAGATTTAAAAAAAAATAACAAAGCCAAAATTGTTCTTCTCAGTGAGTAAAATCAGTCAAAACAGTTAACTAGAATATGAAGTGAACACATTAGGTGCATTTAAATTAGTATCATGAAATTTATAATGGAATGGTAAGCAGAAGAAAAAAAAAATCCTACTAGCAGAGGATATCATTTTGGTTGAATCCCGTAACAAACTGTCTGTAGGAAAACAATACTAACAGGGATACAACTGAGAGTAGGACGGTTAAGCACACAAGACCAGAAATGCTTGAATTAAGAAGAATGGAACATCATTAGATAACAATGGGTAAGAACAATGTGTGTAATATTGTACTTTAGTTTTTATTCATTATTTTTTATTCATTATTTAATGAAAAGACAGGGCACATGATGTAGTTTAATATCTACTGTGTTACAGTGAACATAATGGTGATGTTTATTCTGAAAGTCTCTATCTTTTATTCCTTTTCCTCTTAGTTTATTCTCCTTTTCCTCTTATTTATAAGTGGCTGGCTTAATAATTGTACAGTTAACTTTGCACAGTATTTCTGAGATGCTTGCTTGTAATGGAAGCTTCAGTACATAAATCAAAATAATGGAGAGCATTGTATTGATGATTATTCAAATAACATCATCCATTAATAGCCTGAGCATCCTGTAGATTAAGCAGGGTTTCAATTTGATAAAGCAATTAGATGTGATCTTAACTTTGAGCATGCACTGAAGTCTGTCTGCAATCATATTAATACTTAGGCATATGCTTCAGCTGGAATGAAGTGCATACGTAGGGTTAAACAGATGCTTTGCTGAGGCACGGATTCTAAAACTGTGAGCCTGATCCTTGATCTATTGAAGGCTTTCAACTCTGCTGGATGTTAGTTCTTTTATTATGTGTAAAGCTGTCCAGGCAGGATGAGATACTGACCCTAAAATGAATAACAGTACATTCAGCCAATGTTTTTGCTCATGTCTGCTTTGAATAGAGATGGAATAAAATTAATGTCTGAAATCCGCCTTATTTGAGAAAAGAAGTAAAAAAGGTCAAAACTGGGGGGCCTGCACTTGGATATAATACCAGTTTCTGTCTTTTGTCTAAAGGTTATTGATGTCAGAGACAGGTAAGAGCTGATTCTAGATTGCTTTGGTTTTTATTTACTTAGGGTGTTTTGCAATACGTTGTATTTCTGCAGCACAAAGACTGGTTCTTGCATAATTTCTTTGGGAAAACAAAAATAGAAAGGAACTCCTGTGTAATCAGGTCCAGTTTATGGCTAATGGAGGCAACCAGGTCATACAGTTCTGATAATAAATTTATCAAGCCCTTTGTTTAAACCCATTAGATTTTTTTTTTACCCTTCATTGCCCCTATCTGAAAACTGTTCCAGAACTTCAGTCCTCTGTTAGTTATAAATCTTCTCTTTCTGTCCTAGATGTGTTTACAACCAATTGATACCCATTTGATCTTATGCCAACATTGTCTTGGATTTTAACCCCTCTCTAGTTGAAGAAACATAATAAAAAAAATTAAAGGAAAAAAGGGAATTACACTGTCAAAAATCTGCAATGCTGACACTGTTAAAATATTGAAAATAGAAAATACTCCCACTTTCTGATTTTGGGGTACTTCTACTCACTTTTAGACGTAACCATTAAAATCTAAAACAAAGACAGTTTGATTTTTCTCTTGAAAAACAGATGTATAAGACTGGACACTCCTAAATAATAAACAACCAAGCACCTACCCCTATAATTAATCACTCCTTAATAAAGAGGTAACTGTTATCTTCTTTCTAGCCCTACTTAGCAGTTATTTTGAAAGGACATTGGTCAAACCACCTCTCTCTGGGGGTAGCCTTTGTTTCTCACAGACAGAAGACTCAGGAAATTAGCTTCCAAAATATTCAAGGTTTCTGGATTGCACCAGTTTAAGGCTATTTACACAAAAGCCATTGTTCTGAGGGCAAACACTGTTTTTTTCCTATCACTTAACTGGCCATGGAACAAGGTTTTCATGACAAAAATGGGGGGTTAGGGGTATTTCGGAGTTTTTTCAGGGTTTTGAGGGTTCTTTTTTGTTTTAAGAAAAGAAATAGTAACATCATCTTCTCCTGCTTGCTATAGGCGCTGTACTATCCATTGGTCCTATCCCCAGCTGTGGAGCTCTTCTGCCATTTAAAGCCTTGGCAGAGTATTCTGCTTCTTCTTTTCAAAGAGTCTGAACACGCTACCTGCAGATGATCATCTCTCTTTTGATTACAGAAATATAGATATAAATATATATATACATTATATATATATAAATATAAATATGCTTACAGATATAGATAATTTTCAATGCACTACAAGTGCAGCAATATCAGATTTTTGTTTAAGACAGTGAACACATTACAGTGAACATGTAATGAATTTTCAAGGTATTCAAAGCAATAGTATTGTAAATATTTCCTTTAATTGCAACTTACATTTATAGGTTTTTGATTTAAAATACATAAACCTTGTAGAAAGATGAAGACTTAAAACCGGAAGTAAATATAAAGCCTTAAAATTTGTGAATAGTGAAGGCAGAAAATTATTTTATACTTGAATATCTGCGCTTCACTAGTCCTTTTCCAAAATAAATAAGGTCATGGAAAAAAGTAACACCACATGGCAGCTTGAAACATTCACTAAGAACTTAGCCTTCTTGGACCACCGATACCATTGTTTCCTGAAAGTGAAGATTTTGTGTTGGAAATACTTGCATCCAACTTTGTTGAAGTAAAGACTATACAAACACATAAATTTTATAAATGTTGAAAGGCCCCGATAGGACACTGTCAATCTCCAAGGATATCTTCAGGATAAATATGCTTGCCACACAGAATTCTTCCCTTTCTTTTCAGGCTGGTAATAAATCTTGTGAAGTTAGTTCCACTTTCAAAGCATAGGAAAGGGTTTAAAAATATCTCATAAATAAGAAGAATTAAAAATGCTAGTGCCCAATCATATTGATTTCACTTAGAGTTGAGGGCACTCAGCACCTTGCAGGAGGCTCTTGCAGCATCAGACGATCAGGCCCTTATGCAGAAGGAAATCTTTCATTGATTGCTCTTAACTATAAATGGTGTCATTTCAGAAGAAGCAGCACAGAATGTCAAATGTGTGACACTTTTTTAGGCCCACTCTTGCAAACATTTATGCACAGGGGAGCATGTACACAGGTGAGACAACTTGATGAGGTCTGCCAGGCACAGGGAGGCAGGAGCCACTCTCCCTTGGCTGGCCTAGGCAGAACCATGCAGCCAACAGACAGATTCTCTCCACTCCCTCATTTTCCACTATGAGCCATTTTGAAGGCACATGAACTGGGTGCACAGATTTACTCCCTTACATGTGCTCTCAGAAATGTTTCCTCTCCCTCCCTAAGTCACTTCATACACTTTATTTCCTTTTACTGAACTTTCCAATACGCCCAGCACCTGTCCCTTTAATATAGCACACAGGGTTCTTTCCCTCCATACTGTACATTATCCTCATTAACACATATCAGTCAAAAGCACTGTTAATTAAACTGGCAAGATGATTACACACGCCTCCATGTGCCCCCTCAGAGCATCCGCTTGCCAAGATTTTTTCCTCCCTCATCTAAAGTGGGTGGAGAAAGCCCTGAGTAAACCAGAATTTAATATTTAGAAAAAAGATCCCAGTGCATTGTTTTCTTGGAGCAAAATGGCTTACATGCTATCACCACTGTCCCAAATAAATACATGCAACACTGACACCGGTCTGTAAAACTAACACATGCATATTTGATCAGTACAGGCACTGCATATTAGGATGCTTCCTTTCAAAGCTCCTCTCCAGATAGAAGACTCAATACCCGGGCATTAAAGTCTGGACTAATGAGGACGTCATAAAGAGTTGATTAAAGGTGGGCGAACCCAACAGGCTGAGCAGGTTGGGATGCTTAACTTTCTTTTTCATGGGGGATTTTTTTCATCTTTTTAAAAATCTGAATTATTTCCCAGGTTTTCTATTCCCTTCCACTCGTATGTGACATTTTTGCAAGGAAATTCATTGGCTTCCAGCAAATATATCCACAGCATTTCAAAAGTTATAACCATTTTTGCCACATTGCCACAAAACTCTTTAGAGAGTTTGCAATTCTGTAATGTGCTTTGGATCAAGCTCTCTTCAAGAATACTATTGGAATGACAGGGCTGGAGGGTACAGTAGTGGAGTGTAAATAAAGGCAGGCAGTGGTGATCCCTGAAGCAAAGATAATGTACTTTTCTAGTACACATACACAGGCCTGATAGCTGTGGCATAAGCCATCCAAACATCTCCCTAGCAGAATGCAGTTCTAAGAAGCTGTAAGAAAATAGTGTCTTGCAAGGAAGGAGATGAATTTGCAGAAATCCATCCTTGAGACTAAAGAAATGTTTACCCCATAGCAGAACATGAGCACCTAGGCTCCTGGGAAGTGGGACTGGTATTCAGCTGGCTGCTAATACCGTATTCTCTAGTACAAGAGACGTCCTTGAATGATGAAGAGAAAAATATAGTGTAGATCAACAGGAGTTTTGCGACTGATTTTTCTCCTCCCGTATCAGAAGAGGCCAACATTTCGAAAATTATTGCGAACTGATGAAAAATTAGGGGAAAGAGAAGCATAAGTGAGAAAGCTGGGATTTGCTGAAATTATTTTGCATTGTTTTGCCCCAAACTGTCTCTTGGAAGCTGAAAGGTGATTTCACATGTAAATAAAACTGACAGCTGGGAAAGAAAAAAAAAAAACAAGACTTCTTTTTAGGAAGGAAATCCACAAAAACTACCATGTTTGACAAATATTTCCTAGTTTGACTATTCCACAATTTCCAGTAGAAAAATTCATTAAAATTGTTGATGTGTTGTATGGGACTTTGATACATGATTCAACAATATGAAATCTACCTTGGCAGAAAGGAAAAAAGATACTCCTTATAAAAGTTTTCAGTCTGACCATATACAGGTCAGTAAGAATTCACTTCTTTTCTTTGAACTTCAGCCACATTTAGCTGAAGAGAGCAAGACCCTCCTCGTGTGACGTAAAGAAGTTTTCCCATCAAAAGTCCTCACATACAAAATCCAGAGAGGTAACATCCTGCATGTTGTTTCAAATGCTAGCATAAATATCTGTGTATCATGATAGAAGGTCAGCAATACTAAATAAGTTATTATTATTTTAAAATGGGAAATGGTTATTAACTGTAATGTATAATGCATTATCAAAAATTAATTATTATTTTTTTTAATGAATTCTGATAGCTTAATTTGGAAAATATTTTGCTAGCACTATTTGCTAGCTATGTTCCAAGCTCTGGAATTCAGCTAAATTTCAGTGATACAGTTTAGGGAAGGGGGAGAGGAACACTATGTGCCCACAAAAACGCAAATGCACACTCATACACAGGTATTGAAAGGTCTCATCATACACAAAGAAGATAATCAAAAACCTCTCACCCAGACGGATTATAGCTTTGCTGCAGGACAAAATTTATGGCTTGTTTTTTCGACTATTTTAAATTGAGATGCCTGACTCAAAGGCTCAGTTGTACTGGGCACACCTTGTCAAAGTGACCTTGGTTATTTTTGGAGTGGAGGCAGAGTTTGCCAACCATGTCTTCCAGTACTGTCCTTGAAGTCCCAGTCTTGACATTTGCAGCCTATTTGCAAGCAGCAGGCATGCACTGCAAGCACTGCTGGACCCAATTCCACCCCCTTTGAAGTCAACAGTAATTTTGACACTGAGTTCTGTAGACATCTATGATGGAAGGTGGCCTAATATTGCAGTTTAGTTAGTGCTGTCACTTGTTGCAGAAGCTGGGCTAAAATTTACCACCTGAACTTCCTTCTTCTCCTGTATGATCCCTCCACATCAGTTCTAAAATATTTGAATGCTACATTTATTGCTCTATGGACCATGCTGGATCTGTAAAATTGGCAGGGAAGCACATAGATGCCACTAGCATCAGTTTTTATGCCTTACTAGCCATGATGAAGATAATATTTTCCTTGGTAATTAGGGAAAACAATGTGCTAAAAATTTAAATGCAAAATTTTTTACTTGCCATACAGGGCCACAGTCGATGCCAGATAGGAAAACCTAAAGCTTAGGTGAACACTGATAGAATTCCCCTGGCAGATAAAAGAAGAGTAGAGAGGAGCTAACGTCTTCATCATAAATCCTCCTTAGGGTTAATGTGTATGTTGGGCAACAACCATCAGCATAAGAACAAGCTGACAGAGGACTCACACCACTGAGAGACCCAAACCCATACAAACAAGTGTAGCTCTCTTCTCCATGACTCTTTTTTATACTCTACATGCCAAATGTCCCTTCAATAATTTTTTGACTCATGCCGAAGAAACCCCTCTGATGATCACCAGTAGGTAAAGTCATGTTTGTAGTGATTATGTCAGACTAGTGAGTGGTCTGGATTGTTGTCAATAAACCACTGCTTCGGAACACATAGCATGAGTAGGAAAAACAAGCTAAATGCCATAGTGATAGTCCATAGGAAGTAATGGAAGTAACATGTCTAATATAAACATGGATCCCACTGAAAGTGATTTATAGTTCCCTAAAGTGTGCTGCAGGAGATACAAGTCTTAGCCTGAGCAATTATCCTTCCCTCAAAATCTACTATAAATATGTTTACATGATGACAAAAGTCTCTTAGGATTTCTGAATTACAGCTGGGAAAAAAAAATTGGAAAGGAAAATATAATAATCCAACCAAACAGGAATATTCCAATGACTTCCAAGGAAAGCACATTGAAAAGTAGTTTTGGAAACATGACAGAGTGATAGGAAGGGACTTCAGGCATATAGGCCATATCTACCATCTGTTAGATTTTCCAGTTTTACAGGGCTTGAAAAAGGCACTCGCCCACTTGCAGTAATGAGTGAGAAACAGTCTCTGAGGAGTACAGGCAGCATCGGGGTGAACTTCACAAGACTGTGTCTGCTTCCTTGAAATGCTCAGAGGCTACTGCTAAAGAAACAGATCAAGTCTGGGTTGGTGGAAGAGACTTCCCACCACTCTAAGCATGAATATCATGTTACTAGTAGAAAATGACTGTGCAAATTAGCCAACAGATGGAATTCAAGAATACTCTTTATTCTTTTTTTTCTGAAACATCCAGTCCCAGGAGATGTTAAAGATGGGACGCTAGGACTGCTGGGTCACCAATCTGATTTATTATGGCAGTCACCTTACTTCAAATGATTTGAAGGCATGTTAATACACACTCACTGCAACAACTATGTTCAGGTTCTGAGTGAGCCAGCAGCAAACAATTTTTTTCTAAAAACCTTGGGAAGCTGAATTCCTTTAGTCAAAAAGTAATGGGATAGAAATGTTATCTTTCATTTTTAAACATGTGACAAAGTCCTGCAATGTTGGTCACACACCCTAGACCATATTTTAGTGACAACGTCATATCACTCAAAGACGGAAAAATATATCCATAATTTGCTTCCTCAGCTATTTCTTAGTCGGACACTGGTTGAAGAATGCCAGACTTGGAACTGTGTGATACCTTCCTCTTAATAATAGTATAGACAGGGATGGAGAAAAGCCAAAAGGTTTCTCATGGAACTGGAAACCTGCAATATAGAGTACTAATTTTCTTTGAACTTTCCATAAAGGATCAGTTGACGGTCAGTTGGCTGAATTTAAACTATGTGAGCTGTACACTTCAAGTATTTATGATCTTTTCAGCCACAGCCAGGCACATGGTTTGAACAGTGAATGTAACTAACCATTGGAAACTGGGAGATGGAGCAGATTTTCCATCACATGAACTTCTTCCATCAGTGTAGTCAATGTTTCCCCTGCCTCCTACTCAGTCAAAAAATAAGGGTTTGATGCAGAATAATCCTTCCAGTGAAATTCTCTGGCTTATATAAGCCCTTTATGGTTATTCTTGTCTTGCAATCCATGCTGTGTCTTACACACTGAACTATTTGCTAGAGGGTAGACTGAGTTTGACCATTCTGTATATGTAGAGGTGCTCAAACCTTTATCTCCTGTCTTCTGGAAAACTATTTGCTTGAAAGTATTAGAATTGAAAAGGGTACTCAGTCACTCTAGAAGGAATAAATGAAAATAAAATGGTCCAAAATTCACAAAAAAAAGTCTAGTTTTATAAAGCACCCCAAATTTTCATAAATCAGAGATTCAGAACAGCATCTGTGTTTTGACCTCAGCGAGATTTGAACTTGTCACTGCTGTTGGCTCTTCCAGTGTATATCGTCCCTATTGAAGAGACATGGAAATTTATGCAAAACCACCAGGCGGTCCTGCAGTCAGAAAAATTAGCATTTTCTCTCAGTCTTCAAGTGTTTTATTCCCTGTTCTCCTGACTGTCTCTACCATTCTTAAAAGTTACTGGCATGTGATGTCATAATTCTAAATTAATTTCTATGTCCTCTGCAACTTAAATGGCTGAACCACTTTTGGTACCCTGGTTAGGTAGAGCCCCTCTTTACTGAACCAGCCAGCTCTCAATCTTATGCAATTATCTATTATGAAATAGAGGCACCTACAGACATCGATTTTTTTTTCTTCCATTGTATGCACACAGCCATTTTTACTGTGGAGTGACTAATATCTCTGGATCATTGAAATATTTTTCAGTCAGTATATTCATAACTATAACTAAATTTGTGCATTAAATTACATTGGGTTGTTCCAGAAAGCAGCCTAGCAGTTTTCCTGACAGACAGAAATAAAAGGCAATGAAATTATGCTGATTTTTAAACATAATTTTCCAGTAGTTTAAAAAGAATAAGTTTTTCATTTAAAAAAGCCAGCAGGATCAGCAGGCAACTAAGTTCTGTTTTAGTTGAAAATCAGTGGGAGGGAATATAAAGCCATATTTTTTTTCCTAAACGGAACTGGAGCAGCAGTAAAGCTAACAAGTTGTAATCAGCCAAGATTTTTTTTTAACATATCGCAGAAAAGGTACTTTTTAAAAAACCATAGCGCCCTAGTGCAATATAACAAAGCATATTTGCTTCAAGTATGTATTCTTGCAGTAGAAAGCACAAGAAAGAAACATCTCAGGGAAGGTAGGAGAGGGGATTGTTATAGCCACGTATAATTTGGGTTATTCATTTATATTTACAAAACCCTCAACAACCATCTATCTTATGCTGCACCCCTTCCAAAATATAAATTATAAAGAAGCATCCCTCTGATGATAGGTGAATACTCACCAGCCTAATGTCAAGAAAACAAACAAAAGATCCTTCCAGCTCTCAGCTCAGCCTTTCTCAGCAGAGTGGAAATAGTGAAGTGGGTTTTTCAGCTTGATGCAAAGGTTAAGAAATCAGATCAATGGTAAACCAACTGTAAGAGAGAGCTCTGGAGAAATCATTACTAAAGATTGTCCTGCTAACCTCCCTTTCCACAAATGTCTCCATTGACTTTACTGGGCTTTGGAGCACACCCAGAGTGATTTGTTGCCCACTGCTCTGTCAGCTGAAGAGAGAAAATCTCTCAAACAGGCAAATCCTAGGCCACTAGGGCTCTAGGGACTAATGCCAATAAAGTGCACCAGCCAGAAATTTGCTGCCTGCCAGGACACATCCACTGAAAAGACATGTTTAAGCAGATACCAAAATTCTGCACTGAACTTTTGCTTCTGTTTCCAAATGGTCTCTAAGGCTATATAACTTTCTCTTTTACAGGAATTAAGAGCTACAGTGGCTGGTACAAGCATCAGAAACTGAAAGGGATGTTGGCTCAGAGTAAAGGTTCAGGCATTGCTGTTTGCTAGGCTGTACTGCCTTCTTAAAGAACACCACCCAGATATGCTGACGGAAAGGTGAAACCCTGCCATGACACAAATTAAAACCTCTTCTCGAAATATTTCTTGCCCCTACCTATGATAAAGATTTTTAAATATATATATATATATATGAGAATTGCATATGCATATATATATATGAGAACTGCACAAATCAAATGGCCAGATATTTCTCTAGATATACATCAGAGTGCAACAAGTTGTAGGATGAAGACATTTCCTATGAGCTCTAGGAAGACACAGAGGAATAAAATTGAGACTTATTTGATTGTTTAGCAGTAAAATTAAAGGGCTAAAAATCTCAAATATTATTAGGATGTTAAGTTACAAGGTTATGAACAGGTTTTTGAGGTTCTCGAAAAATTCCTTGAAAAACTTATTCATCTGGTTTATCTTTGGATTTTATTACATACTGCTTAGAGTACTCTCCATGATACAAAAGGTGGAGGATTCCTGAAAGGTGCTTAATTTATATGCAGCAGTATTTCATCCATGGTACTAATATAGTAAATGGTTGACAAATCACCCTTCATTCCACCATCAGCACCATCATGCCTCCACTGGACATGCTCCGATCCAGACCAAAATTCTACTGTCTCTGACAACATTTTATTGAAAAACTGGTCCATTTTCTTGTAAAACCAGCACATGACAAAACAGAAAATCTCTCTGACTCAGATTAAGTCTTTCTTCTCAAGTCCATTTTAAATTTAAATTGGTGTCAAACAATGTGACTATTTTTCCCAAATTTGTCTCTAGCAGAAAACTACCTGACTTTCTGGCACACCACTGAAAAATTTTAGAATATAATTTCTTTCAAAAGAAAGGCAAGATTATCAAAGATTTCTATTGTTATGTTATAGTCACAAAGAGGTCAAGAAAAAGACAGATGACCTCTAGATTTGATATTTAATTGACTGCAGCTGTTCTGTAGTCTGGGGAATAATTGGCATGTAAAAGAGCATTAAACTATGGGCACTCTGATTCCCTCACCCTGACAATAACATTTCACATCATTAAGGTGGAAGAATGACCTGCATGACTGACCAAACCAAGCCTCAGGTCACTTCAATAATTAAAAAGATAGGTAAGATCAATAACAGCAAATGGTAGCACTTTACAGCACAATGACTGGTTACATGTAGTATAACTGGCAGTAACAACCTCATATTTATTAAGGCTGGGGGAAATTAGAAAGAGGAAGACAAAAAACAGTCAAGTGCTATTGTACACATTTGTTTTCTGGCCATCAATATTTAGCTTGTTATGGAATTTCAGTGACTCATTGATTGAATGTGGAGATGTGTAATCAGCACACAGATTTTATTTAAGCATTGATCTTTCAGTCAAAAGCCCCATAGCAACTCTGCTCAAGAATTTCTGACTTGTCAAGGCCAGGCACTACAACTAATATAGACTGTGCTTCGTTCTACACACATGTAGATGATCAAGCAGACATCAAGACACCTCTTCCAGCAAAATGGGGCTCAGTATGCATGACTCTGATTTTTTTTTTTTTTGAGGGGGGAATAAAATTTTTAAACCAAAAAAGTTTCAGACTATTAAAACCCTGTACCTCTACTTGTTGTGAACAGTCTTCTCCCCACCTGAAGTATCATGAAGTAACAAGATCATTGGCTCTGTGTTGTATTGATACAAGACTTAACAGAAATCAACTGATTCTTCATGATTATGCAAAAATGCAGACAGCCTAATAGGATGGAGGAACTCTCTCATCGCATATTGGGCTTAAAAATAAATCCAAATTTAAAATCTCTCTTTGAATATTTTTTAATCTTAAAATTAGGTTTCTTAAAAATAACAACCAGAATGACTATTTTGACAATATTTAGAATGTACATGCATTAAAAAAGCAAACGCTAATTTTACATACCCCACAGTTGGCTCTCCTAGGCTTACATCCACTGGCTATGTGTATCATTACATCTACATCAGCTGGCATAGATTCCAATACTGTGACTACACTGATTTTTACCAGCTGAATCTCTTCTTCCATGTTTGCAGAAGGCAGTTTAATGGGCAGTGCCAGGAAACTGGAGTCAGTGGGAGACACATCAACCTACTTGTCCTGGGGGAAGATTTCTACCTTTTACCCTGTTTTTAGAGCCTATGTTTAACCTGTTGGAGTTGTCATGACAATAACCTTTTGCCATCAATTTAAACTGGGTTTTAAGCTGCTTGTTGTTCAGCAAAAACATCATTGTAGAAGTGTAAATGATACCCCTCAAACTTTAGCCTTTGTTGGCTGACAGACCTCTTGAAACACAGTACACAGCAAAACTGTATCAAGATTAGAGAGCATAACTGGTGATAACTTTCAGTGTTATTATCTTAATAAACTTTCTGTACTTGATTAGCCTGGATAACGAAGATATAGATCAGCCATGATAGCTGCAAAACTACAGATAAGCTGGTCATCCTTTCAAGATAAAAATGCCCATCTGTTCTGAGATTGTAATCAAGGACCCTCTGCCGATGTTTAGTCTATTCCTACATGGCCTCTAGCTAATTAAATACTAAGATGAAATCCATTGTTAATGCTTTTTCTTTTCATTTAACTCACTTCATTGTACCCACTCTGTGCTTTTTTAAAGATCACAGAATACTAAAATCCTTATGGAAGGTTATAAAAGCCACTTATACCTCGTCGTCTCTTACGGTTGAAGGGTTCAGGAGCAGCAGGGTTTATAACTCACTGCTCTTTGGTGAGAACAAGAAATGTACAGCAAGAAATTTGCTATAACGAATCCAAATTCAAGTAACTCCGTATTTCAGGGGTATGTAACTAATGTACAAATTTCCATCTGTTTTGTTAGGGTTTGGGGTTTTTTTCCCCCACTACTGCTTTTAATATTCCTACTCGGGGTTCCTTTCTGGTTGACTTTATGGGGTTTTGTTTTAGAACTTTAGGGGTTGTGGGGTTTAGTTTCTTTATTTGCAAAGTTGAAAAAGACATTAGCAACATGTTACTCATTCAGGAGTGTGAATGAATAAAATTCAGGACTGAAAAGGATTAGGTGTGGAGGCGATTCTCTGCCAACATTCTCTACTTTGCAGAAATATATTTGAATGGATTATGGAAAATCAGCAACCTTTACTCTTTAAGGTTTCTGGTTGTACTGCTATAGTATTGCTTCTCCTCGGTTCTTCCATCATGGAGTTACTTCTGACACTGTCTGGATATATAATTTTTTTCCCTGTTAATTTTCTAGAATTCAATCAGTCTTCTTGATTATCCAAAGTGAGTTCTCAATTTGCAGCACACAAAACTGTTAGTAGCTTATATGCCTTATCTGATCAACTAGAATCTGTTGTACTTTGAACTCAGAAATTTTGTAAGGTATATCTTTTTTTATATCAACTGTTATGAAAGTACTTTCTTGCTGTCTCTATTCAATGCTCTATGTTGACCATTTAATAACAGACTTCCCTCAGCCTACTTTTTTAACCTTAGAGCTTTTGGTCCAAAAATCTTTTTCAAGTTCCAATAAACAGATTAAACCCTCATTTTCCACAGGAGGAAACCAGCATCAAATGTTGTATTTTGTGTATTACTTACGCTGTTTACTTGCATTACCACTACAACCTGTGCTATGAATACAGCTCTCTTCCACTGGAATTTAACTATTCCACACAGTGTTCTACCTCCGTTTTCTGAGATACAAGCTGACTTTGTTGTGTGGTGACTTTAACAAAGCTGTCCTGAGTGATCGACGGCCCATGGCATTGCAATGTCCTGCCACTTCCAACTTCTCTGTGTTGACCAAGAATATCCTTCTTTCAAGACCTATTCCATTAATTTATTTCCTCAAAATTAAACTAGGAACTTCCGTGTTTGCTGCACTAGATTTATTCCAGCCACTAATGTCATCACAAACAAGTTTCATATCCATTTTAGGCCCCTCATTACAGTTGTTTATCAGGTCACACTTTCAAACAGCTGTCTGTAGCATGTATTACAACTTAACTTCTAGCTGTGCTTTTCTACACTACTTCTCTGTCTCTCTTTTTCAGTTTCTCTGGCCCTTCTTTATCTCAGCCCCTGCTATGCCAGGTGTCCTCTCCACATTAGTTCCAGACCTTCTAGGCATACATGTTTCTGTGTCCTCATCTTCCTTTGGGGAGGAGGTAAAAGAAAAAAAAGAAAAAGAAAAAAAAAGCAATTTCCATGCAAGCCTTTGTACACTATTTTATCTTAGCCCTACAGGCAAGCAGACTTCTAACATAGCTTTAGGAGCTTCTCGTATGCACCTTCTCTCCAGAACTTCTCCCGCTTCCACAATGGTGAACCCAAGTCTAAGATAAGCATGCTTCCTTTGTTCCTATCCTGATTTCTCCCACTGAATTTTTTTCTTTCATGCCTCTTTTTTTCTTGTACCAGTTTTCCTTGTAATTTTAATCCACTGTCTCAAACCCACCAACAAATTTTGAACACTTCAGATTAATTCATTAGCATCTGTGCAATCATACTAACATAAATTCATCTTAAAACATCAGAACTGTCTATATTATAGAAATCTTAACAATTTCTGCGTTCTAACGCAAAATTTTTTATGACATTATTAATGAGATTTATCTTGGCAGAAATAAAAGAACAAGACAATGACCATATATCGTTCTAAGGACTTAGGTTTTATAAGTGTCAAGAAATATACAGGAAATCCAGGCAAAATATAGCATTATTTCAAGTACCAAGAGGTGATGAGAAAATTTTTCTATCAGATGTGTCCAGTTGCTGCAGAGCAGCTTAGTTTATTTCAAGCAATGGGTGTTAGGTCATATCAGAGCACTGAAGACAAATGGGACCTGCTATTTCTATTCCCCTGTATATTCAGTAACTCCCACTGCTATTTTCAAATCAGTGTAGAAATGTCCCTCAAAAGACTTTTTTTCTGCAAGGATCAAAAACCATCCCTTCTTTCCTAAGCACACTTGCATACAGCTCTTTTCCATTGCCTGACAAAAGCCATCGCTGGCACCAGTGCCAAGCATTTGTGAATAATTCTCCCTGCAGATACCCAATGTACAAATTTATACTTCTGCTTTTTATAAACACTGCTTCAGCTACACCATCTGAGTATAAGAAATTAGTTCAATATAAAAGTGGATGTTGTTCAGTTGGACATAGATTCACAAAATCTTTTCAAGATTAGATTTAACTTCAATTCTACTTTTCAAATGATTTTTAAGGAGGGAGGTGGAAGGAGGGAAAACAGAGTGGAAACAAATTGTTCTCACCCTACAATCAGGATCCACAGGAAAAAATAGGCTGTCCTATGTAACTTAATATTTGCTTCCCATAAATAAATTCAAATGCACTGGAAAGATGAAGATGATACATCACTTTCATTCATCTTAAGATGCCAAGCCAGCCAACTCCATTCCTGTTGATGAAACTTTTATCTCAGCAACAGCCTTTCCTTCATTCCTTGAATGTCTTACTCTGATTTAGTCTTCAATGCAGATTCTTGCTGGGTGTTTTTTGTTTGTTTGTGGGCTTTTTTATTTGCAAAGCTACAAACCTACCTTCAGTGTGAGGGTAGCTTCTAGAGAACACCTTCTTCTTGCATTCTCCTTAACTGCCTTTTATTTGTAAAGTCATTCTGAGTTCTTTAAAGCACAGATAGGAAGCAGGACTACAGAAAAGGAGTGTTTGTGCTGATACTGTGATTTCTCTCACATGGCTTTAATTCTGCAGTTCTAGAGTTCAGTATGATCTGTTTGTCCAGGCTTCTCTGAAACTGGTGAGAGAGAGGAGCAATTTATCCTACTGTAAGGTGGTATGTGCAGAGATTGGATAAAAAAAAAACAATTTGGAGCTTACGTAGGCTCATCACTGACATGGGAGAGAGACCAGAAGATATCTAACTTTTTGCTGCTATAGTAATTAATTTTTATCCTTTTGAATTTCAATTTTATAACTCACCTTACATGTCTCTTCTAGAACGTGCTGTAACCACACATTTGTCCTGAAACCTCATTCTGTCTATCCACACACAGTTTCCTAGAAGCTTTTTCTGCAAATAGATTCTAATTAGAAATAATACGGAAAAGAATAACAATCTGGCTGCTAGCAGCAGCATCTCTCTCAAAAGCCATTTACATATACGAATTAACAGTGCAAATATTTCTTTCAAGACTTGAACACTTACACATTATTATTATTCTTGTTGAAAGACAGTGCTGCAGGTTAATGCTTTCCATAACCACACATGTAAAGTTTTCATTGATGTGGTGCTTTGTTGTTCTGCCCAGTAACGGGCGGAGCAAGGGGTACTACAAAACCATGCCAGTCCCTGGAGAGGTCAGTGAGTTTCCAAGGCAGAAGCAGGAACACATCACCTAAATGGCCTGATGCTATGAAGGTCTATCTCCTTTCTGGGTCCCGTGGGCTCTGGTGAGCCTCTGATAACATTCCTGTCTACTGCACACAGGACAGGATCATGTGCAGGATATGAAAAGTGAAGGTACCTGAGTGCTTGAAGGTTTGCAATGTGGCCGTTTTTCAGTTTTAAAAAAGAAGCAGTAAGAGTGCAATCTTGGTTAATGAGAATAAAAATCCAGTAATATCAGGTTGGGAGTTATGAGCCTCAGAGACAACTGGAGAGAATAAAAGTGAATTAGGTGTCAGGCCTTGTAGTACTGGGAGAGAGCAGGCAGAGGGATGTAGCAACTGATGAATCTAAGTCAAAAGGGTGTTTTTTGGATACCAGACTGCAGAAGTTAATCAAAGATTTTTTCATATCAGAGTAGCCTTCAGCCCTGACTAGTCTTTTGTGCTACAGCTGTCAGTGCCCAACTTTAAGATGATTAAGTTCTTTTAAATTATAAATTTAGTCACTGTGCATTTTTTTTTTCTGGTGACAAAAGGTAAAATTCTTCCCTGACCATTACTGCTACTATAATCAGCTTATGTCCTGAAACATATGATTTGATTATCCTTATTATCTTGGCTTTCATAGCTATAAAAATGTTATTAGTGATCATAAAAGTATCTGCCCCTTTTTACTCAAGCCAAATCATTTTACTTGGTTACCTCCTGTGGCAGTGTACTCAGCAGGTCAAATATATATTGCATATCTGAGCTTGTACAGAACTTTATGGTCCACAAACGAGGTTTAAAATTTTACAAATCTCATGAGAGCAAGTCCTACCAGTGATTTTGATAAGTAATTCCTGCTCACTTGAGGATGATAAGGGTAGTGCAAGAATGCTTCATGATGCTGTATTTAGTTCTCTGTGAGTTTTGGGTGAATCCTTGAGATTCTGAGGCACTATATTTATTCAAGCTATTGGAGAGTAAGACCAAAAAACTGAGTTATCCTAAAGGAACTCCATATTGCTCTTCATTTTCCAAGCCTGTATCTATAAAGGCATATCATGCTTGTAGGCAAACATCACTCCTGACGCCCTGTGGGGGTGAGCTTGTTGCCAATTTTAGCAGCTCCCTAAACACAGACAGAACCCAGTTTAGAAAGGAGACATCATTTATTCTGTGCAGAGTGCAAGGTGGAGGTTCCTCAAATCAAGAACACCATGGGGTAAAAAGCTACATCTTTTTTGCAGCGAACATTTTGACATGAACCCGCCTATCTAATACATATTATCCACCTACCTACCGCAGATATACTTGTGTGACACAAAGTTCTTTCATTTATTAAGCAACTCCTATTGTAGAAGTTTTCTGATGACATCAGTTACATTTACAAAAGGTGAGAAGATTCAGCCTGGGGACAAACACTTCAGCTTCAAGATATCAAGCTCACTGACTTGGGCCATTTTGGGTGTCAGAATAAACACCTCAAATTTAATTTTCACGGTAGCCCCTCCTGACTTTAGAAATTGATGCCAAGAACTGCCTCCCTTTTTCTCTTGACCGAGAAAAAGCTAAAATCTGGTGCAGGAACAGCAATGTCAAAACAGGACCGAATCGTGAGAAGGCATCCTTCCCCCGCGTGCCGGGACCCCGGCTGAGGCTGTGCAGGGGCTGGCGGGGAAGGGTTAAATGCGGCGACGGAGGAGAATTAATGGCCAGTGTCAGAAACAGCAAACAGCGTTTGAGAGGCCAATCGCCCGCCGGGCACAAACTCGACCTCTCGCCGACCCGCGGCCGCCGCGCGTCCCGAAGAGCCGGGGCCGGGTCCGAGGCGGAGCTGCCGCCCCGGGGGCGCCGGGCTGCCGTGGCACTGACCTCCGGCTGGGATTTATTGACTGGCGTCTCTGCCAGCTCCGCTGGGGCTCAGGTCGCCGGTGAAAGGCGTATTGATTACACATTAGTCTGCGAGGACGGGCTGGCATCACCGGCTCCAGAGGAACGGGGGCCAACTCTCACACGTTATTAGGTTTGGCATAATTCTAAGAGGACACATAGGATGGTTTTATTTTACCTGGCAGCCGTGACATTCACTGATATAAAGGATATAATCACAGAAACTGAGTAAGATATTAATGTGGAATTTTGTACAATAATTCTGGGAGCTCCAGGCTGGAGATATATACACTGCTTTCTAACATGTCACCATTTAATTTAGCATCCAAAACACTCTCTCTATGCATATTTTCTCAATTTCTGTCAGCTGAAGCTCTGTGGCAAGGGCTAAAAAAAATTCTGGATACGGTGACCAGAAATACCAGAAGGAAGAAGGATTCTTTAACTGCTTAGTTAACTTTGCCTTCTATTTATAAAATGGAAGAGCTAGGTTGTTTTTTTTTAAACGACACATGGGTAAATGTAGTTTAATTATCCTTAATCTGTAATGTTTACTGTAACTCTGTCTTATTTACATATTTCTTTTCAATTGTGAAGTCATTAGTTAAAAAAGACTTGTTAAGCATCTGCAAAATTGAATGTGGGTGAATGTTAACAATGACAATCTTCATACTCACTGAGTTCCCGAAAAATGTGGGTTCAGAAATAAAATATATGATCTCTGTTTCAAATCACAACTCCCCTGACATCAGTTTAGGTCTTAATATTAGCCTGAACTCCTACATGATTTTAGAGAAACACCATTTAGGTGAAAAATCATTTTAAAAATTGCTATCATTATTTGAGAACAGCAATAAACATCACTCACGCTGTTTACTTTATCACTCAATTCTCAGCACAGTTTGTCAGTGCTGACCAAGGCAATGAAAACATCTAGTTAAAGAAAGAGAGAGCCAATTTTTGAAGCTTTGTTTATGCAAGCAAACAGTACAGATGCTTGTCCAACTTCCGACCAGGGCTGGATAAACCACAGCTCTTGCTCTGCACCCATTCCTGAGCTTTTGGGGTGCACCATGCTGGAGCAGGGGTGCCCGCCTTGGTGGCACCTCACTTAGCAACCCAGTTCTCCAGCAGGGGAAGGAATAGTGCCCACAAGGCCTACCAAAAAACAAAATATCTGGAAATTTGCTGTCTGATTTGCCCTGCCTTACCCTAAAATAGCTCTGCACATTTCAGAGCTAGTCCCTGAGCTTCCTGGGTGACGGGGCACAGGGGTGACTCCCAGCTATCTCAGGAATGCAGCCAGTAGGCTCAGATTAGCCTGCTTCTCAACCCCTCAGACCCCCAAGATCCTTATAGAGCATAAACTGAGAAGATGTACTTTTTCTCTCCTATTTTTCAATTTTTAAGATAAACAGAAACTGTTTGAAGGAAGGCAAAAAAAATGCCAGTTATATTTAAATTGTCTGATCTGATTTTGCCCTGCCTTGTAGTCACTTTCCAGTGATTTAGTGAAAACAGCAAATAAAGGGCGAGCTTTCCAGAAAGTTTGAATTATAGCTAATTGTGTTAAGTTAATTTTGGTCTTATTGAGCCCGTAGCACACTTTATTGATTGTAAACAGAGTAAATTTAAAAGCCAAACCATAAAAGCCTCAAGTCTACAGAAGGAAACATGATATGTATGCTTACTAGCAGCATATCACTCATTCTGATTAAAACAAAAATACTGTGCTAATGGCATGGGGGCCTTAAAAGGCGTTGTTCAGAGATGGTGAGATGTTTGCTTTTGACTGAATAACACAACTGAACCACATAATCAGCAACTGTTAAGAGAAATCTGGATTTGCTGGAAGAAGCATCCAGTTGTGGCTCATAAGGATCTGAACCGTGATAACAAAAGCATGAAGGAAAGATTCCCCATGTTGCACTCCTTTGTGTTTCTTCCCAGAACAGGAGTTCATATTGTCTGCTTTTCAATGAGAAAGGCTATGAGTGACTCAAATTTTCCAACTTATTTCAAGGCAACAATTCACCCAAAGGTTAATAGTTATGCAAACAGCATTTTTGGTTTGTGTGTCAGATAGAACACTTTAACACAAAAAGGAGACAACTCTTCTGATTCTCATTATGACAATAGTTATTGTAGAGTTTAATTTTGGAGGAACGTGTCATTTTCCATGTGAAATCCAAGCAGCATTGGGTTGGATCACATGGAGTACTCAGAGATAACAACCATAACTGAGGATGAGCAAATCATATTCAGACTGCACCAGATAAACGGGCCTACTTCACACCAGGACAACTCAAAATCTGTTGATAAAATTGCATGTTTTATTCTGTGCAAAACTACTAAAATGAAAGTAGGAACCGCTTTCCACAGTACACACAAAAACTCAGACACATAGAGGTATCATCAACCACTTCATGTCAGGGTGTTACATAGCACATACGTGAAACATACATCTCAGTTTCAAAAGTAACATCAGTGTCTGAAGGAACTCTTTTTTAATTAAGAAAAAAAAATATGGCAAGAAAATGGTCTTGTGCAAAGATGAAAACTGGCAATGTATTTTGCATAGCATCCAGAATGCACTAAACTTTTAATTCCTGCGTTGCAATAGAGCATCTTGTTTTAGATAAATGGCACAAAAAATTGCCATCTACTAGGAAAAAATTCTGTTACTAAGGCACAAGGCAAGTTCCTTCTCTGAGGTAGAAGACTTGTACCACACACAGAGCAATAATTTACCTAGGCCACTTTTCTTGTTGGTGGAAGAATGGAACACATTTGTTAAAGTTTGGACTGAAGAAAAACATATTGAAATGATGCTGTAATGATCAAGCTAATGGCACGACAGATTTAAATTAAAGTTTCCCCTTGTAAAAATAGTAAACACATATGAAAGGCATAATGTAACGGAGCACTCCCCCCAAGCCTCCAAAAAGTAAATGGACTGCAGCAAACACCAACAAACCAAGTTGATGTTTGCCCCTCACTCCTACTGGAGCTCTAAAATGGGAAGAAAATTCATATCCAAACTTCATCACATGAATCAGAATCATGCTAAAAGTTACTAATGTACACAAAGCATCATGGAAGCACTGGGTTTAGAGCTCACATTGCCATACTGAGAGACACACAGTCTAGCTCTGCACAACAGTGCAATATCCCGGGTAGCATCACTTGTTCTCCCAGTCATGGGACAGCCACATGTAAGGCACTCACCTGAATGCTCACCAGAAAAAGAGACTATGTCCACAACTTGAACGATCCCGTCAGGTCAGTCAGAGCTCAACAAAAATGAGAAGACATCGAGGGAGATTTGTATGTCCAACAACCAAATGCACTGATCTGAAAATTAAATCCCCAGTGGAACTCTTCAGAGGCAAGCAAAGTGTGACCCAGCTTGACCCAGACGCCTCTAGTTGGCAAGCACATATTTAAACTGAATTAGAGCTGAATTTCATTCCGCATTTTTAAGAAAGCAAAACCTGTGAAGCCCTATCTATCAACAAATCAAAACATGGTTCTTCTGCAATGAAATAAGAAAAAAAATTTAAAAAGGAAAAGAAAAAGAAATAAAATTCAGCACGGTAAATAACTGCACAGTGTAATGCAATTTCTATTTGCCAGTTACGAGGCTAAAACTTTTTATTAGAATGCATCTGGGAGCTCTGTATTTAACTCTTTCAGATGGTGAGTGCTGTTCACTTCATTTAAAATATAAATGTCAGTATGTAACCTGAAGGCTTGCTGTAAATCAAACCTGCACTGTATAAAAACTGTTATTTGTGTCCTAATGGGTCAAACAGAAGAGGTGCCCTCTCTAAAAGAGTTGGATACCAGATTCCCCTTTCATTGATCGAGGTTTCAACTCTGGGTGCTTGAGTTTATGACAAAAGAGTTCACAACACCGCTGGCAGGAAGTCGATAGTTTGATAGATACCCTTTGCAGTTGGTCCTGTCTCTAGCACTTTAACCACGCTTTCACTCTGACAGTTATTACTGATGCAATAAATTCTTCAGTAAAACAAATAGGCTCTCTGAAAACGTATTAGCCCAGGCACACTATTTTACTTAATATAACAGCAAGTCTTAAACAGGTAACTACCATAGTAAATAGGCCAATATATTTAGAAAGAATCATGTGTGTGTGTGTGTGCATTTACAGTAAGTTACCTAAAGTTCCCTTCAGATCAGGTTGCACAGTATTTATTACACCTTCAGGTTATACTTTTAAAATTCACAAAGTAACTGACAGTAGCAGAGGCTTTAAAAATCCATTCTATAAAATGCTGTAAGAATTTTCACGCAGTTTTCAAAATTGCCTGGATGAGTTTGCAGCCTAAATCCTTACAGTGACCCCTAGGCCCTTTGGTACTGTTGAAAAACTGTACTCATTGTACTCATACTTTGCCTTAATTGCAGCTTATCTTCCAGAAATCCCAGTGCTGTTGCCATTTCCTTACAGGATGCTTAATAATGGGCAACAGGTTTTGATTGGATCAGGCAGGGAGAGTGATTGTGTCCAGAATTCTTCACTGGGGTCCATGTGCAGCAGCAATTCACTCACTTTCCCTTTTCCTAGGCCATGTGTCTTAGGAGCGTTAGTCCCAAAGGAAATCTCCATGGATTTTGAATTTTGAATTCTCACCAGCTGTACTTCATGGCCTCATCAAAATAGTTCCTAGGAAAACCTCCAAACACTTGTCCATTGCTATCAATAATAATAGGCAATATGAGAAAAGTGTTACTATGTTCTCAATATTCTTCTGTGTTGTGTGGTTTCACTTTTTTTTTCATCTGCATTCATCAACAATTTTCATTAGACATGGGGATTAATATTAAAGCTAATTTATTAGCAGCTATACCAATTTTTCTCCACTTACCCCACAGTCAGAGAGAAACTGCCTACACACAGAATCCTTCAGCACTCCCCTCTACATCCAGAGACTTTGTGTCACTTAGGGGAGATGTCTTGAGACATCTACCCTTCAAGATTAAATGCATCCCTTCTGAGTGGCAGTTGCCAAAATTGAAGTAAGCATTTACTGCTAGTGCTCAGCCATGCAGCTAACTGCTCTGTGGCTGTGGCCTCTCAAGGTGTAGGACATTCATGGGGGAACACTGGTAATTTTGTTTTACCCTGCAGGCATGCAGTTTCTGGCTACATTGTGAGGAAATATCGTTGAGTCCATGCTGAGATTGCTGTGCCTGCTGCTCAGAGCTCTCATGAAATGAACTAAAAGGATAAGAGCTCTCTTGACCTTTAAAGTCCACTTATTTGGGGTGATGGATCTCCCAGACATTTAAAAAAAAATAAATCCCAAGCCCATTAGAAAACAAGTGAGGATTGGCTGAATAGAGTGATCAAAATTCCATCTGCTAGAACAAGGAGAAAATCTGTGTTTTAACAAAAGTAGAAGTGGGTTGGCAATTAAAGTTCATTGCCACAACTTTATCACTAAGGGCTCCTAAGAGTCTCCTATTTCTTCCCATTCTATTTCTGCCACAAAAAGAAGTTGTATTCTTTTCATTTCTTTGATCTGCATTCTGGTTTTTTTCAAAACCAACCTGTCTTCCTTATTACCAGTTATCAAATCGGCCAAAACATTGGCTTGTGTAAAGTAAGCAGGTGAAATGATGCAGAAAAAATCAGATTCAGTCAAGTTCAGATATAATTTCTGGGACAATATTTATGATCAGAAATCAAAACAAAATATTATTGGGGGAAAAAGAGGAAAAAAGCTAACAAAACCCTCAGTGTCTAGGGTTTGATCGGTTTGACTGCACAGTATTCTAAAACTGAGGTAAATTTCCCAAATATTGTGTCCCTCTGCCTCAGAGAGAGTTTTTATCTTTCCTTCATATCCCACATCTGCTCAAGGAGAAGCAGGAGAAGCAGGATCCACTTTCCATGCAGTTAATTCTTTATTCACCAAAGTAGAAGGGTTTTAGCCAGTATACCATTTTTCTACACACCAACGATCATGTAAATATGCTGTCTGAGTTACTGAGGTATTTGCCAGTTTAACCACTTCTGCATCTGTGCCCTGACTCAAACCCTGAGTTGGTTTGTGGAAGATTTGAAGGAGCTGTGACTGTTAGAAGTTCCACAAGAATACAAATCCACACTGGTCAAACATCTTGTTGCTTTTAGAGATTCACAATAAGGAGCAAAAGTGATATGGCCCTAAAGGAAAAATAAACAGCAGACTCTTCTTTTAGTGTATTTATCAAACAGATGAAAACAACATCTGACACGGTGGCATGGAAAGGTTTGCAACACTAATCTACTTCATTTTTCTAACAGCAGCATTTTTAGTTGCTGTATTTAACAACTGAAAGTTCATTTGAATTTAACAAGGTGGAATTCAGCTCCTTCAGTCTTGGCATGGGATAATAGGGCCTGAACAGAACCACAAAATACTTTGCCCCCTTTTATGTTCACGTAAATGACACTATTGTTTCTGATAGCCCACAACACTTATGCTGCCATGTATGCTCCAGACAGAAAAGATGGAAAGCACAATAGAATCTCCTGATAAATTTATAAACAGACTGAGCCGGGGATAACAAAGCAGGAAGGGAACAACCATGCGGGGTCAGAACAAAGTCCTATGAGGCAGTGCAGCCCACAACTGGAGTTGACCATTCCAGTAGACACAAGTAGTCTTCAAATCATCAGGGACCTCCTCCCCAATACCCAGCTCTGAATTAATACAGAGGATAACAGAATGACATGGGGCAAAACCTGGTAAAAAAAATCTGAGATGCAGAAATTATAGACCCCAACAGACAAGAGATAAATTTTAAAAAAGCCTGATGGCACTGAACAAGGGACTTCCCTTGTAAAACACAAAGTCAAGTTCTACAGTAGAGTTTGGGTCTTTTACAGCACCACTGAATCTCAAATCTGTGGCAGAATCAGTGGAAGGCCGAGAAAATCTCCAACATTGTCAACACAGTATTTATAGAGAATAAGTTCCTGTGCAGCATGTGATGCTGTCTTCTGGTGTGAAAAAGGAATCTAGAATAGCATCAAAAACATCTGGTTTATGACAAGAGAAAGAATGTTACCAAAAGGAAAGGGTGTCTGAATCACCCCATAACCTCAACTTAAAAAAAAAGAAAAGTCTGATCATTACCAAATGGACCAGGAAGATGAAGAGTAGGGTAAACAGGCATCCAAGATACTTCCAGTTAATACTTTCCCAGGCACCAACTGTTTTCAGTATGGGCACTCCAGAGCTGAATGTGATTTCTACGTATTTAGTGATCTTCAAAGGATTTCTCTTTCATAAAGTTGCCCAGTTGCAGAGCCTGGACATGAGCCAGCAATGCAAGCTCACAGCCCAGAAAGCCAATTGTATCCTGGGCTGCATCAAAAGAGTGACCAGCAGATCGAGGAAGGGGATTCTGCCCCTCTGCTCTGCTCTGGTGAGACCCCACTGGGAGTGCTGCATCCAGCTCTGGGGTCCTCAGCACAGGAAGGCCCTGGATCTGTTGGAGCAAGTCCAGAGGAGACCACCAAGTTGATCAGAGGAACGGAGCAACTCTAGTAGAATTGGGATTGTTCAGTCTGGAAAAGAGTAGGCTTCAGGATGTCCTGAGTAGGCTTCAGGATGTCCTAATGGTGGCCCTCCAGTACCTAAGCAGTACAAGGAAAATGGAGGGACTATCTACCAGAGTGTGTAGTGACAGGACAAGGGGGAATGGCTTCAAATTGAAAGCGAGTAGGTCTAGACGAGATATTAGGAAAAAATTATTCACTGTGTGGTTGATGAGGCACTAGAACAGGTTGCCCAGAGAAGTCATGGATGCCACATCCCTGGAAGCATTCAAGGACAGGTTGGGTAGGGCTCTGAATGACCTGGTCTAGTGAAAAGTTTCCTGGCTCACAGCAGGGGGTTTGGAGCTAGACGATCTTTAAGGTCCCTTCCAAGCCAAGCCATTCTATGATTCTATGCTTCCATGATATTATGTCAGTCCCAGACACATCTCAGCCCCTCTCCAGTGCACCAGTATGCTCTCCCACACTTCTCTCTCCAGGGAAGAAGGTACTACCTAGCACCCTTGATCACACTAGACAGTGTGGGCAACTGGAATTTTAACTGAAGAGATGCAGCAATGAGGCTGTGTGCTTTGCTTCTCCATCAGTAGAAATTGAAGAGTAGGTCTGCAGAAACATTTCCACTGTTTAGCTTGCATATTTAGATGCATGATCTGCCAAGATTAGACAGAGTTTTATTTCTGTGTGCAGACACAAAGTTCCTTGGAAGGGTGTACTCTGTGTAGAAGAAAGCGTGAGTACGCATGTTTGCCACTAACTGAAGATCTTGCACCTTAGACTTTCAGCCCTTTTGGACCAAGTCCCTCATTTGTTTTATACATGCATTTTGCATGGAACAATAGATTCCTACTTTCTGTGGTAGCTGCTAAGTAATAGTGGTGGAAATTCAATCAAGTCATATGAATGGATACACTCTTCACATAATGGCCATGGTTTCCTTAACTATCCAAAACCAACAGTTCATAACACAGAGCAATACTTGGAATCATCCTTCTTTTCATAATAATTCCTTTGTTTAACATAGGAACTTTGAAGCTGTTTCTGATGGATTAAATCTGAGAACTTGATATATAGATTTAGTACTTTTCCTCACTCAATTCTATTTATTCATTCATGCAGAGTCAAGCTGGAAGAAACCAAGAGGAGAGTTACTAAACAGATTGTCCCCTGTTGCTAATATTTCCTCTCGTTCTTTTCCTTGTCTTGTCCTGTCCTGCCTGCAGAAGGCCAGTGCTCCAATTCATGCATTTGCCCAGTCTTCCCAGTAGGAGACAAACTTTGCTGTTCACATCAAACATCAGCATATTGATTTTTCTTCTCTTCCATGGAGTTTTCTACATTCAGTCACGTTGCTGCAGAAAACCGGACCTTGGCTCTCTCCCCAGCCACACTGGACACATATTTGCTGACATGTCGTTTCAATTAGACTACCCAAGAGCTGCACAGAAACAGGAAACCACTCTCAACCTCAAACCAATCCAGACACCGGAAACCAGGGGTAGACAGAAGTGAGCTGCAGCTTCATTAACAACAGTCAGAGCAGCAAAAAGCTGTACTTGCAGAAGGACAGCAGACCTTGTGGGGAGGTATGCTGTTCTGAAAGTCATTAGTTAAACCCATGAGTTAAACCCTTCCCACTTTGCTGTCTCAGACCCATTTCAACCCACAAAGGTAGCACTAGCCATCAGTGGCTAGGGGTTCATCTTCACTGAAGTCACACACAGTAACAAGTTTATTGCAATGAAAGGTCCTCTTGGCACTGTAGCCAGGCCATTAGGGAGCTCAGTGAGGAAGAAACATAACAAGCCGCTGAGAAATATGCAGCTGTGGTTAGGGAGCTCTCTAGTAAACTAGAATATCTTATACCTAAGTTAGCTTACAAGTAGCAAAACCCACTACATTACAGTGCCTCCTGGTATGTAGATACACTCTGGGAGATGAACAGGAATACTTGGGAGGAAATCGCTGTCATTCTCACATATTCATCTCTAGTGGGTTCTTCAGTCCAGAAACTAAATTTGGCATGTAACATTTACAAAGTTTATTTTTCAAAATAGCCAATTTTCAACCTAAGAAAACACCTCACTGAAAATTTTGCCAAAAATCACTACATTGCTAATTCTTTTGCTGAAGCAGTGTTTTTAGGGAAAATATATATATATATATATATACATATATATATATATATACGTAAATAAATTTTAAGTAGTGTTTCTGGTGGACTGCAGATCTGGCAAGATTGTATTGCAACCTAAAAAGAACAGATGTCAGTGATGATACAAGTAGCAGAGGATGGGAGGCAAGTTTATAAGCATTGCTTAAGAAAAGCAAAAGCTGTATAATGGGAATGATGTCTTCATTATCAACATCCTTCCACCTGACAGTCTGTGCACTCACTACAAACTTGTATGATTTATCAAGACATCAGGAGTGGCACAGCACAGGTAGCCCCTTCTCTGGCTTTGGACTTTGGAAGTTTGGTCCTTGATTGCTTTTTTGACTCACGAAGTAATGAATGCTGTTATTTGCTTGCTGATAGGTGCTTTTTAATATATAATATAATTTATAATTTGATTAACATAGTTTAAAGTATAGTATATGTATACTAATATATATTATAATTTAGTATAATGCGGCCTTGACATCCAAAGCAGAGGAGGGTGGAGGAATATCCTCTTCTTGACTTAGAGCCATCAGTTCTGTGGTATAGACTGCGCAAGGCACCCCAAAAGGCACACTCAGCTCCCAGAAGCCTTCACCATTCTGCAACAAAGATGACTCTGTCACTAGCAGCCATGGGGAGCTTTAGCTGCACAGTAGGACCTGGATCCAGGCCTAATTCCATGGTTTGGATCACAATCCAACAGGTATTAGAGACGAGAGGCCATTCGCAAGGACCACATTTTTTTCTGAGATATGTAGTCAGACTGGCATCTAGTGGGATTTTGAAATGTGCCTAGGAGCCTAACTGGATTTTGGAAACCTCCTTTTAGAACTGATCAACAGTTTTTTGGTGGCTAAAATCTTCCAGACTGGCACGTGGTTTTGATTTGTAGTCAATCTTCTGCTAGCAGAGCAATTCAAATCTAAAGTTTCTGTTCTTGTTTCTCTCTCTACTTGATTTGTTTTTTTTATTTGGAAAAAAAAAAAGGCTGTTTTGCTCTTGGATAGAGCTAGGAGTGGCAGCTGAGTGTGGTAAACAGGAGACAAATGCATCAGCTAACAGGGTTTTTTTTAGAAACTTCAAGTATCACTTGAGAGAAGATTTGGCACAACATGTTTTTATACAAGTACCACGTGTTGGATAGTTTGGTGTGATTATGTTCTCAGCAGACATAGAGAGTGACAATACATGCTTTACCTCTCATTTCACTGGGAAGATAGCCCTCCAGATGATATGACAGCACTGATGTTGTTGATCATCTGACACCCAAATGATAATTTACAGAGACTTTTATTGAGCTGACCTGTGTCACAGAATGACATTAAAGCCTATTGGTTATCACTGTTTCAATGAAGAGACTTAGCCTGACATGGGTGTGTCAGGATTATTGAATTTGGGTAAAAATATTGAGTACTTTGATGATGGTTCATCTTCACATGCAAATCAGAAGGGAAAGAAAAAGCGTGGTCATAACTAGAAACAGTTAGAAAAGAATATGGATATTTTGTACATATGCAGAGAGCATCCATTTGTAGATTATGCATTTCTTCTAAGCCCTTTATTCAATTAAACATCCTTCAATTGCCAAGAGACAGTCTTCATAAGATTCTTATGTTGAGAAATAAAAGCAGTTAAATAGTTTTTTCATTTTAGTTTTATTCATAACAATTTAACTTGGTTTTGATTAGGAAAAAGTTTGTTCACTGGCATTTTTTTTTAAAGTATCAGTTTGTGTTTGCATCTCTTGATGTGGGACGTTATATTAAACTATTCATTTTTACAGAATGGAAATTAATTATTGTGTATGAAATCCCAAACACATATGGTCACAGTGCTGGTTAGATCTGCCTCCTGCTATGCTTTAGAGATTCAAATTTGGAGGTAGTATGTTATTTTCCATGCCAAGACCACCTATGGTTTTCAAGATATAAGTATCTGAAAATTAGCATTTTCACACTGAGCACTTGTTCCAGCTTTATTATACATTGACGACTACCATCTTGTAACTACATGTACTAGAAGGGATGTTAGCAATCTATAAATGTAATTTAAGTTCTTCTGAAATTCACTGACTGACTGCATTTTCTACATCTACCTTTAGCACCATGTAACATCAATCTCTTCTTTTGAAATCTCTCAGAATGTCTTTTGACTGATAGCAGTGATTGGCATTAATTAATTTCAAGGGTCAGTTGTGAATGATTGGTTTGTCATGGTCGAGGACTGAATTATATACGATCAGGAGAGCGTGCTGAAATGGTCAGTCAGTCAGTGAAAATCAAAGAACATGAGTTCAGATGGAAAAGAATTCACAGCTCTGTTTATGAATGCAGCCAAGCCACTTTACATCTAAAATTAAGGGGTTTTGGTCTTGAATCTACTCTTAAGGAAATAGCCCAATATCTAACTGCATTTTTTGCAATAAAATGTATACAGAAAAAATTCTATTTCTTTCTGCAAATGTCAAGGAAAGTCCTACTAAAAAGATTCAGAAAATCTGTTCTTTATTATATATTTATAAAAGAAAATCAGATTAATTTCTGTTATTATATAATAAACTTCTATTTCTTAACTCTTCATTAATGCATCCACATTACATGCTATCAAAAGGCAAAAGATTCCAGGAGAAGCAACAAAAAATAATGATCCCTGTTGAGTTGAGGTTTTTTTTTTTTTTTGCTTTGCATTCTGTTTTGCTTCCTCTGCAGTGTGTAACTAAAGGGAAAGTGAAAAAAAATATTATTAGATGCACAGAATATGCTTGAGGGAACAATATCTTTTTTCCAAAAAATGGTCACTCGTGATTTTTTTGTTAACTTTTATGTCGATAAAGGTTAATCTTGAAAGTATTCTTATCAAACACATCAATGAAGGATCATTGCATGCAGTTTTTATAATAGTGTAGTAAATACTTGAACTCATATGTCAGGACCTAAGGGAACTTATGGAATAGCCATATTGGGGAATATCTTAGTAGATAAGCATGTAGAAACCTACTGACTGCTGATGGCCAAAATGGTAATTCAATTTACTCACTTTAACACCTGAATTAGTGCAGATGAACAATTATTCAATAACAACATAAATTTTTTTAAAGATTTTTTTTTTAATTCATTTCATGTATCTTATAAGCATTCAAGACAGAAAGATGCAACATTTGCCAATCATATATAAGCTCTTGATTCACCATTTGAGAATATCCAGCATTTAGTGCAATACATTTTAATACATAGCAATGGACTATGGACAGGATCAAAAATCAGATTAAGTAGATTTTATTTCTCTGCGGCTTTCTTACATTCAAAACTTGAATGATATTTCTAAGAAAAATGAAGGCCAAAGCAGTGCAAAGAGTCTTGATATTCCAATGAGTTTGAAGAGTAAATACTCTGCTCTTCTTTTGTCATGAAGACGAAGGACAGCAGTCCATACACAACAGGATAAAATTTATATTTTATAGGATGAAACTAAACCTTTGGGCAGACAATAAGGTACTGATGGGCTAGGTTAGACTTTGGGCTAGACATCTTGAGTATTTGGGGACTCTTAGAGCAGCAGTCCACTGAAGTGGAAAGGTCAGTTTAAGTGATTAGAGATTTAACAGTAAACTAAGGTGTAACAGGTACAGGAAAGACAGACAGTAGCTGTGCAGCAGGAGCATGCAAACCACAGCTACAGACAGCTCTGATAAATAAACTCCTAGTGCTACTCATGCAAATTAGCACAGTCTGCATCTCTAAGGATTCATCAGCAGGACTGTGGAAGGACTATCTGATGCAATGATTTTCATCCAGTGCTATATTCTGTTGTTCATGAGCATCCTAGCTTATGAAAGCATACAGGAAAGAAGAAAAGTAGATCCAACATGCATGTTCTACTCAAAAATGAAGAGGCTACTTTGCACTGCTATGTGTCACCTAATCGAACCTGCAGATAGACCACAGTCCTGGCCAACCATGCCTGGCAGGAGCACCACTACTTTTGGCGTTGCTCTTTGGGACCATGTAGACGTCATTGACAGCATGTCACAGGATCCAGGACTCAGTCTTGCCTTTGCACATTCAAGGAACATTTTGCAGTGGCAGCACGAGCTGCAGCTCCAGGAACCAGGGAACCTGCCTGTGAAAAACATGCATGTGAGAGAGCAGCACCACTTCTGCCTTCTCTGCAGTCAACACAAGGTAACTTATGCGGTAATTATTCTCCAGAATCATTAATCAAAAGCATCCCAGAGGAACAGATCCTAAATATAAACTAAAAAACTTAGCTCTTTCAAAATTTTCTTTGGCTACAAAAGGGCTTGGAGCAAAGATTTTATATGAACTTTTTCATGATCATGCAAGGTATGAGGCATCCTGCTGAGGTAAGGTGATTTTCATGGTCCATTACTACCGCTGAACCCATCAGTACTAGTTCTCCTGATCTTATTCAAGTTTCGTGTTAACAGTGTTTTCTTTTCAGTCATTGATGACAGATTCAAGAGAATTCTAACATAAAAATCTCACTAATCTTTATTTAAATTGACTTATTTTGTTTGTTTAATGGCAATTCTAGCCATATCATTGCTGAGAAAAATCTGAGTATATGTTCTAAATGCAATCTCTGGGCTAAAAGTGCTTTAGAAGAACACAAAATAGTTTTCTAGTACATCTTGTTGACTATAACACAGTTCTATGAGTTGGGATCTTTTGAGTATAGTAATGTCACCATTAACTTGCCACAGAAAAGAGAATAGTCCAGTGAAGTGCAAAATTTCACATTTCACTCTCAAGAAGCCATAAGAATGGGGCCTATGACAGCGAGTGGCACCTCAGTGTTCTCGAGAATGTCATGCTACACGTATCCAGCATTGTTTGTAATAAAAAATCGTAAGTATGATAAATGCCAGCTCTTCCCATCTGCTTCTCAAATCGAAACAGATCCAATTTCTTAAAGGTGTTGAGCCAAAGTGGACCTTCTGTATTTGTAAACTAAACTGGATACAAATTGTTTTCTTTCTATTGTTAAAGTTATAAATTACACCCTTTGTAGTTTTAAAAACATAGGCACCACTGTCATCATAATAGTATCATAACACAGGTGCATTTCATAACACAGGTACACGGTTTTCATTACCAACAAAGCTGGAAGTGGGTGTTATTTATTAATCCAATAGCTCCTAAAGTTCCAGCCATGCTAAGTTCTCAAACAGACTAGGATCTGCACAAATATAGTACTTCCAATCTGTGTATGGAAAGCATGCCATTAATAATCCCACATATTTAGAATATTCAGTAAATATCAAACTTCTGTTAAAGAATCAAAGACGGACAGCAATGCTGACAAATATGGAATGAAGAGAGACTCAGGATTGCAAATCATCATGGACATCAGTGATCAACCAGGTGAAAAAAAAGTTAAAATAACTTAGCAGTGCTTTTTCCACAGTAAAGTTCATAGAAAAACCAGTATTCCTTTCAAAAAAGTTGGGATATCATTTATACCAGGCAATTTTGTTCTTGAGACCTCTTATATACATTTCAAAATATTTAAAACTTGTGAGACCCTACCTGGAACATGGCACCCAGCTCTGGGCTCCTCAACACATTAATGATGAGGACCTGTTACAGTGGGTCCAGAATGAGGGCAATGAGGATGATCAGAGGGATGAAGCACTTCTCCTACAGAGACGGGCTGAGAGAGCTGGGGTTGTTCAGTGTGGAGAAGAGAAGGCTTAGGGCAGATCTCACTGTGGCCTTCCAGAACCTTAAGAAGGTTTAAAAAAAAGAGACAGAGAGACTTTTTGTACAGACAGACAGTGGCAGGATAAGGGGAAATAATTTTGAACTGAAAGAGGGCAGGTTTAGATTAGATATTAGCAAAAATATTCTTTACTCTGAGGGTGGTGAGGCACTGAAACAAGTGGCCCAGAGAAGTTGTGGATAACCCATAGCTGGAAGTGTTCAAGGCCAGGCTGGATGGGGCCTGAGCAACCTGATCTTGTTAATGGCATCCCTGCCCATGGCAGGGGTTTTTGAATTAGGTAATCTTTAAAATCCCCTTCAACTCAAACAATTTCGTTAGTCTATGATTCTACTAAGCAGTATGAGAAACCATGGTGATGGACACATTAAAAATACCTGAGACAGGGAGAGAGAAATAGGCTGATAGAAAAGTAACAAGGTCACATGGCATCGATCCACAGGTGATGTGTTTTGGGTGACAGCTGGTGCCTGGAAGCATGCAATATATTGTAAGGCATTTTTTTTCAGGAAAGTTGGTGTATTTCCAAACATTGGTGAAAAGCAGAAACACTGGGAGTGGGTCAACCTCCCACAGTTCACATCTGATCCATTGAGAGTAGGATTAAATGTGATTGCCATAAAAACTCATGTTGTCTATTACCATGCAAACTGATGGCAATATATATAAACAAAAGTAGCTGTGTGTCAGTCATTTAATCAGGTGTCGCAACTTTATTAATTTAGTATGTACACAAGGACAGAAGTTTACCAAGGAAAGTGCAATTCCTGATAGGGTAGGTGTATCTCTGATATTTTTTTTTCTTTTCTCAAGAGAAAATAACCCTGCTTTAGAGACTCACAATACCAGTGAAGCAGTTTAATAAAACAGCAAGCTCCGCAGGAAGAATGATCAGGCATCAGGTAGTGATCAAACTAATGATCAGGCAATGGAGGTAAGTGGAGAACTATCAGTATACAGCTGACACAAGAGTTGCAAAGAGCTTACCCATCCACTTTCACCCTATTTATTTAAAAAACTCTAACAGAGACATTGCAGGCCAGTGCTACCATATCAGTAAACTTAGGGGGTGACAGCCCATGTGAAAAGTGAAATAACCTACAATTTGCTCTGTTAGTATTTTGCCAGCCAAACAGAGAGCAGAGTGTGCAGACAGTTTCTAATTCCAATATCAGCAGGTTATGGCTACCAATCAGGCAGGAAAAGACAAGGGTTGAGAGTCTACCTGCATTTACCCAGACAGTTAGACTCCCAGGACAGGGGGACATGAACTAGTAACAGAAGTTATTTCCCTGGACGTTTTTCCTTCACTGTATTCTTACAGCGATTGTGATGTCTTGAATAGTCTGTTAATTATCAAGTTCACAAAAATTAGGGTTTCTCCTCATATACAGGGTACTGGTGTCAGACCTTTAATACAGTTTTACTATGAATTTTAAATTTTGACTGCCTATATTAGCAGATACCAACAATAACTAAGCTGCATGGGTGCATCCTACATATCTACAATGCCAATATAACTCAGGAAAGGTTTCATGGTTACAGTCCATCAGTGCTATTGCTGGGATTCAGCACAGTCATTTGGATGTTAAATTGTCTTGAATTTGCTTGTTGAATGTTGGTGCTCACAACAGAAAGAGATATCAATCTCTGGGTATTGCACCAAGAATGGACCACAGTTCTAGCTCTGTTGGTTCCCTGCTGTCTCAAAAGCATCAACATTTTAAAGTTCTGTAAAGAGACAGAAAAATTGAAGAAGCAACACAAGATTTTAATGGATCATTTTAAGCCTTTAATGAGAATGAGGGTACATCTCGGACACAGGTCATAAAACTGGCTCAAGACTGACAACAATGTATAATGACTGTGCAAAGGAATCCCCATTATCAACCTAATAGTCAGGAAAAGATAGATTAGGATGGCACACTATTCACATGTGGCCTCTTGGGGATCATTGCTTAAATTAATTCTTAACACGCAATGCAGTAAAAAGATGATTTGTTGGGGCTTGAGGACAATTTCTTTCCTAGATATTTCAATGATTTTAGCATGGCTGATGACACACTTTCTCCTTAGGTTGTGTGCCCAGAAAAAAAAGACAGGAATACATTAAATGGCATAAAAGCACAGTTAAACAAACTAAGCATCTTAAACTGTATTCATCAGGATTCATATACTGCAGGGCGAAAATAGATGTTGCTTTAAAACTTTGATAGACACAAGGAGAAATGCTGAATACAGGTTTTCTCTATGAGGCTCACTGAACTTAAAAGAATCAGAGTCAGAAAATTCCTCCGTGATATCATGGCTGGAGCAAGTCTTCATTAATCCCAATGGCGGTCAATAACCATGTGAAAATTCTTGGTGCATTTTGTCCCATTTGAAACATCAAAGTTTTATATGGACACCTGTTGACATGGGCACCATAGAAGGGGATCAGCCTATGATGTTAAGCTACAGACTCCACTGGAAAAAAAATTATCTATGTATTTAAAAAAATAAATTTTCCTGTCCAATCTGAGGTGGTATCTGCCAAAAGAGCACCAAAAGACAGCCCACCATATCTAAATGTCTGAGGACTTTTCGTGAAAGGTTAATGAAAATATAAAGACATCAACTTTGTGCCACCTTTCATGAAGCAGGATGACATAGCAGGACAACAAATTGCTTCCCATGTATTCATGTGGATAAACAAAGAACAAAAATAATAATAATAATAATAATAATAAAAAAGTTGGTTTGCATTCATTCCATCATGAAAAGGCTAATAATTACCTGGTCCACAGTTGGAACAGAGAATTAAAATAATTAGCAGAAATCAGGCTTATGCAATCATGCTGCTTATTTACCATCTACTTCTCTTCCTCATAACAACTGGTGAGCCTACTCGCCAGTTTCTTTGACCATATCACCCACTTTGAGACTTCAGTGACGAATTTTTTTCCCATTCTGACATACTTCTTGCATCCCAGTTCAGTTTAGAAGTCACCAAATTAATTAAATTTCATAAGTGCTTCGGAAGTCAGCACCCAAACAGTGGAGAAAGGCCACATCAATTCTCCATGGAGAAAATTCCTCCTGTAGTTTGGCACTAGGTCAAAAACAGATCAGTAGCAAACCAAAGAAGTGGGGTAGGGATCTTATGAGATCTAAAGATACTGCTGTAGGAGGTATTATAGGAGGCCCAAAAGGAATCTGCAGCTTTTGTAGTGAGTAAAGCAGATGACACAGCATATACATCTGTGAGAAACCAGAATGTATTTCTGGTTTTAAATACTACGAGTGGTCCTTTATGTACCTATGTAAGGATGTGGAGACATCTCCAAAACTTTTGTTCCGTGTATACAGTAACATGAAAGCCATATGGCTTGTCGCTTGGCTGAACTGGGAAGCATTCTGCAGAGGGCCAGAATTTGGTGTGGGGTATGAGATGCTCTGAGTCAAAGTCAACTAATGTCAATGGGGCCCCATCTGCTGCCTTCAGCAGACTTTGGATCAGGCTCATTTTATACTGATAAAGATCAAGCAGAAGGGGGCCTTGAATTCTCATTCTGATTTATGCTGAGTAATTGAATACAAATATAAAGACAATATAAATAACTTCAGAAAGGTCACTTGTCTAGTCAGCCTACGAAATAAATTTAGAAGTCTTAGGTAAATGCTTAAACTACCATTCTGAAGGCATCAGACAACTGTTTTATCATTACGGGTTTTTTTAAGAATTACAGGCATCATTCAAAATCTACATTTTTTTGCATTCCTAATGTAATAAACAATCGATAGGGCTTTTCAGCTCTTTTCTTATGGCCTCATCCTTCTATTGATCTCAGCTCAAAGTCCTCACTTCAGTGAAGTCGCACATATATAAGGACAGACAGACTCAGCCTTAATGAGTTTCTGTATCAGCTTTGTCTATGATATATGCAAGTTTATATAGAGATCTGGAAATAGCATCTGACAGCTGTGTGCTGCTGCACAAGAGTGGATGGAGACAACACTCAAACTACCAGTGTGACCCACTAAATACCCTTTGGCAGTAACATACGAACCCATCTGTTAAGTAGTCCAAGAAATGGGGTGCCAACGTCTGGATTTCATTTTCAGAGAGAAGAAAGAGGAATATAAATACATGTCCATTTCCTTTCTAGTTTGACTCAGCTGTTTGCCTTCCAAGAGTCACAAGATTTTCTCCTGCACAGTTCATTCAGTGCATACTTGCATATCTTTGAAGATGACCTGTTCCCCAGATATTACATCCAAATTCTACATATTTACCAAGGAAAATTAAGTCAATTTCGTACTTCCTGACCTGAACAACTTTGGGGGATACCATTCTTAGGGTCCTGAATGGTTTTGATACCACAGGTTATGTGTGAAGACATTCAAAGACAGGAATATCTGTACTTGCACCAAGTATGTCATGGCACCGAAGCCATGACATTAGCTGTAAAAGCAACAAAACTTTCTTCCAGGATATGTTACGGAGTAGAGCCAGACACATGGTAACAGCCTAGGGTCCTGCTGAGGTAACTTAGCTCACTGAAAAAGTTGTACTGAGATTGCAGAATATCTAGTCTAGGTATTGATTAGGTCACTTATATTGATAATACACCATAGAGAAGCTGTAGTCAAGTCACCAAATTCGCAGTTGAAAGCAACACTGGAAGATAGCAGTGATCTTAAACCAGAATAACTCAAATTTTCCAGTTTCCATTCCAGTGTTCCAACTACTAGGCAGTCACTCACATCCTTGAGTTTACAATATAAGATTCTCTATGCTGCTTACTAGAGTGAATTCCAAGCATCTATTCCCTGTTACCAGGAGAACTATAGTTTACTGATCCATTCCCTCAACAGGAAAATATGTTTGAAGTGCATGTCCCCAGTCTTCCCCACAAATTTAATTTTCATCATATGACATTCCCATTAAGGAAATGGCACTTTCAAGGTTAAAGATAAGAACATGATTGTTTACAAGGTTTTCTTTTGACTTTGTAGCTAATACATACCTACAAAGTCTAAAAGTCAGGCAATCATTCCTTCTATTTCACCTACATGGAGGCTATGTTCCTGCATGTTTAACTGCATCTGTTCCCTGACTGATACAATACATTAAACTATTAATTAATACAAAAACTTCAGTCATTTTATACTTTTGAAAAATAAAAAAGGAAGGTATGTAGGTTTCCCACTCCATCAAAGTAATTTCACTTTAAACTATGTTCTTGGGCACCTGGCAATTGCCTGGGAGGAATTGTGTAGGTCTGTCTTTCAAGACAGGAATCCGTTGTTCAGGTTTTGGGATTCACATTGTGCGCTGTAGAAAGGAGCATTGTTTTGCTTAATTGTATTTTCTATGCTATGCACAGGAAGGTCACAGAATATCCAAGACCAGTTGGAAAGGGAAGAGGGAGGGAGAGGTGAGAGAAATGGCCACAGGAACCCGGTGTCTTATTTGGACTGTGCTTTAAGAAAAAATATTTTTCTCTAAGGAAAAGGTGAAAGTATCAAGGGCTCCAAAGAAAGAAGAAACAGTGTCGGGGCCATATGAATGCAGTAGGGAGGACAGAGCTGGTGTTTGGGGCTGGTCAGGAAATGGGAGGAATCCAAGATTCCTTCCCAAGGAAGGGAAGGAATTCTCCCAGGATGAGTCAGGACCCAGCCTTTATAGGTGCTTTATATTCTGTAGTCAAAATGGATAGGGAGACACAGAAAGAAGTCTACAGTTTAAAGAGGTCTTCAGTTCACTTGACTCACTGGCATATTTTAAGGAAAAGAAAAGGTTGCAGAATCATTTTATACCAATGCATTCCCTTTTAATTTTCTGTGATGGATGTAAAAACAACATTATGCCAGCTGTGAAGACAGCAACTGCCACAATACATTGGGCTGCTGTGTTTCATCCTATCTACAAACCCAAATAACCCAACTGCACAAGTCTTTTTAAGACACTATTTCGTATTTGTGGAAAAGAAGGTAGAAAAAAATTACCCAGCTGCCTCAGGGAATACAGCCCCTTCGGCTTTGTCTTATAGAAATTACGTTGTTAACATAACTGATAATTCATACATGATACCACTTAGCAAAAGTGAACATTTACCTCCTTAACAGGCCGTGATACAGGCTGTGTTGGGTCACATTCAGCATCCCCATAAGTACATTTACGCATGACAAGCTTGATCATATCCCTGTATCTCCCAAGTAGGAAAATAAAGAAAAAGTAAGTGACAGAGAGCACTGCAAGAAAAGTTGCAGCCAAACTAGGACAAAAGCACAAGTAATTGCTCCCCTTTCTCTCTTTACAGTGAGCTTTTTTTTGATCATTCCTGCTTTGTTAGAGCAGTATTAAAGGTTTAATTCCATAACCCTGGCTCACACAAGCAGACCTTTTGCAAGCAGAAATACCCCATGAGTTTAGTGAAATTAGTGCTGCTATATAATGGGATTTTTAAAAAGGACCCAGGTGGAAGCCACTGGTGGTAGAAATTGGTACCGCTGAAGGTAAGTTTTTGTACCATTTTCCTTGTTACTGAAAGCCACCCAAGAAATTAAGGTATGATTAATTGTAACCCATGGCAGTGTTGTAGGTTACAAGCTCTGCATTATGTCCTCTTCACTTTAAACTCGATAGATTAAAAGCACTACACCTTGATCCTTATTTACAGTGGAAAAATGCCATTTTCCATAACATGCAACCAAAAGCTTCTGCTTTCAACCAAAAACTTCTGCTTTGCTCTTTGGGGCCATACTTCAGCACGGCTGGGACAGAGAACTTCAGGAACACTTGCACCAAGTGTACATTTCAGTAACACCACCCTGCTTCTGTAAATGAAGGATCCTCATTTTCTCCTGCTAGATGTGCAGGCATGCCTCACTAACAATTACTGAGGGTCACAGGCAAACAATTTCTACACCTACTGTACATAATAATTGTCATGAGAAATTATCTTCACAGTCTTCTAAGCTTCCGTTTGCAAACAATGATCTATATGATAATAATATCTCTATAGCTTACAATGCATACACATCAGCCTGGTGTATACACAGCACAAGTTTCCATAGAGAAATCCACATCGATCATCAAAACTTTATTCCATGCTTCATAGCTGGGAATAAAATGCTTGGCATGTTTTTATCAACAAAATACTCATTTCCAGTGGTGCCTCTGGCTGCGCATTATTCTTGACTAAATGGACATGCTACAAACCTCCTACATTCCAACATATGGCTTTCTTGCATGCTTCAGAAAGAGAAATTAAGCAGCCATAAGCATTAATAGTCTCTATTGTGCTAAATGAAGAAGATTTTGTAGTATTATATCTCATAATATGGTTGTTTCAAGAGATGCCTCTTTAAAAAACAGAATATATTTACATCCAAAATTAAGTATTATTTTCTCCCCATATCTCATAATCCTTTAATATGGCAGACATGCACCTGATCATGCTGTTTCCCATACAGCAAAGCATGTGTGTGTGCTGTTAAGTGGTAATACATTTCACATATGTGATACCTGCTCTGCCAAGTTGCCTCTCTTTCTCTATGCATGCTGCAAGAACATTTTTAATGAGATATTTGCCATCAACAACATTTTCATACATGCATGCTATTCATAAGAGGAAAATAAATCATTTTACTTTGGATTAAGCTCAGTTTTAACTAACAAACCGCATTATTAAACCACCTCCCTTCCTGAGGCAGAGGCACATGTCTGTGTACATACACATAGGTACACACACCCTCAGAGAGCAGAGCACTGCCTTCTCTGAGTATCGTGTGTCCCCTGTAGCCCTTTAATGCTTAAGGCTAAAATGCTAAAACACTAAAAACAGGTGTACCTTGACCCTCTGAAGATCTGATAAGATCTGACTGGATCAAAGGCCAAGGTCACTTGAGTCATGAGATTGGCTGAGTGATATTATTTTTGTCATGGTTCCAAACTGTTGAGAGGTAGGACTCTGATTCTGGCACATGAGAATCAGATGATATGATAGTCTAGTTATTAAATATGACAGATAGAAAAAGCTGTATGTTGCACAGCTACTCTGTGATTAGTAGCCTATATTTTACAATGTCACTGCTCTGAATGCTATAATACTTCCCAGACTCTTTCAAGAACTAAGGCTTTTGAATTTAAAAAGAAACAATAAAAGAAGATAGAGATGAAATCTGGTAACAGCTCTGTAAGATTTCACAGCTTATTTTCCCAAACAGCATTCCATTTCAATAATTCAACTGCAAAACTTGTTCTCTACCCCTGTTTTTTCCTTAGGACCATCTTTAAATCTTCTATTTTATTTTATTTTAATCAGACAGATGAATAAACTTCTATGGAACATTAGAGGAATGCAAAACAAGAAAAGTTAGCTCTATCTTCTCATTTTCATGTTATATTTGCAAATAGATGCAGCATTTTAAATCCAGCTCTATTCCCCTACAGGTAACCTATCTTAAGAATTAGGGAGGAACCCGAGCAATAATAAAAATGCCCGTCTCACCCATGTATCTCAAACACTATCTTTTTAAGGTAATCAAAAGTAGAGTAGTTTGATGTTTAGCATGGCATATCTATAACTTCCTATCAGTTCATTCATCTGTAAACTAGATATACTTTTCTCTCTCCCTGATGCCTCGCAAATGTTTTTAAAGGGCTTTGAGATCCACTGATGAAAGACATTTTAATAGCATGCAGTATCACTGACATGGGTGTCTTGAGTGCCTACTTGCATTTTGAAAATGCAGCCCTTTGTCTTTGGAAGGCGGCCTAAAACCCCAATTAAATCGGAAGATTTTTGTGGGCTGAGGGATTGTGCAGTATTAGATAAGTTAGCAACAAACCCATCAAGTAGTCCAGGAGGAAAAAAATAAAATGCAATCAGGTAATCTTACAATCAGCAGATAAAAGCTAAATAGAAACATATTACATAGCCTGTAACTATAATAGGCTAACACTGCATTATTTCCAAGACATAACTACTGCACGCAATCAGGAAGAGAGCGAAGAACCATGAAACGCTCAGTGAAAATGGGATGAAAAGGGAGAACTTGCATTCAAAACTTGGGATTTTCTGTTGTTTCTTCTCAAAAAATGGATGATTGCTTGATATAGATAATAAAAATGATGATATTAAGGCATGTCTGAACAGGCAACAGTTGCTACTGTGTTTAAGACCGGAGCTGGAAGGAACGACTGTCTCTGTTTTGAGTAGAAGTGGGCCCCCGGTCTCTAAGAATGTGTGCATGATGTATAATAGATACCTGTCTGATATAATTAATTATATTTTTCCTAAATTTAACATTGCCTGAAGGGTAAAATCATTTTGCTTGGTGAAATCCCTCATGCCACACAAAGTCTGTGCACAAGTCAGACTTAATTGCTGTGATAAAACCACAAGAAAGACCAGGTTTGCATTAAATCTATAACCACATCTAGTGAAGAATAGCTTTAATCACCTTTGAAATGGTGACCACAAGATAATTAAAGGGAAAGTGTTCTCATTAGTAATTATCCAGGAATATCAAATCTCAGTTTATCTTGAAGTCCAATTTAAAATGACTTGGCATGGTTTTAATTTTTTCCTCTATTTCTGAGGTTATGAATCTCCTAGAATTTCTTCTACTGGGGGGGGGAAAAAATCAAGTTTGCTCTGTGGAATTCCACAATCCACTGTCATGCTTCCTTTCCTGTGTCTGTGCTAGTCAGAGTACCAGGTAATGGCAGTGACTTCTCATTGATACCTTTGCCATTTTCACATTCAGGACAAACTGAAAACTGAAGTTTTTCATTCTTACTAAAGACAGCATTACTTGTGTTGCTAGGAGATGATGTATCTCCTTGCTTCCATCACTAAAGCCTCTTTGGTGTAGTTTCTCTGCTCCTGGTAACAAATACTTGATCTCTTGCACATGTGCTTCCAGTGGAAAAGGGAAGCAGAGTCTCACTTGAATCTGAGCAATAGCTTGTTTTAATTTGCACATGTAAATCAGCCTTGAATCTGAGTTTTTCAAACAGCCCACAAGACCACCACAATTCTCCAGAATCAAAGCTCTGGCTCCAAGCTTTGACAGGAGTCACCTGTGTTATGAAATGACCCTAATCAAAGAACAGAACAGAGAGCAAATTCTCCTGCTTCTCACATTGTTTCCTCCGTCTGACCTGTTTAACAAATCTAACACACCACATCTCATTAGGCTCAGCCTTTACTTCCCTGTAAAGAAAATTAATTTAGAAGACTATGTTTAAGGACATCAGATAGTGCTAACAGCACAACATGGTATGTGTAGTACGGTAAACGATTCTTTTACAGGAACTTATTTCCCTCTGCATACTTTCTCTGTTTTCCTCCTCCTTTCCTCTTTACACACCTTAGCAAATATGCCAGGCGGGGGGATTCTGGTCTGAACTGCTGCCTATGAAATTTCAGACAGCTTGATTTTTTTGGCTTGGCAAAGTTTGGTAAGGGTGGCTTTCAATATTAGGCTTATAATGAAAGGATTGTTGTAACCTTATCTATGTTATGTGGAAGAGATCGACATCACTCAAACATAAAAAAAAAAAAAAAAGAAAGCAGAAGGCTTCTTTTCTTTCTTTAAATGTAATTTAGTTTTCCTTTCCCCCTTTCCCAAGTTTCATTGTGGGTTCACTGAGCTACTCTCCCCTTCAGGCAGAAATGGAAACCAGAGGAGTTGCATTCCTTCAGTCTGTTTCTGACAGCGAGTGTGGCTGCATCAAACTTAGCAGCTAAAGCCTTGCCCTGCACTCTGTAGTGCAGCTGTGCAGAACTTGGCTGTTTCAGATCACAGTGCTTTTAAAAAGACTTTCACAAAGATTTCACTTGGCTTGCTGCTGCTGAATTGCACTTTGAGACAGGCAAACACCACAAAAATAAGGGAAAAAAAAAGGTATCAAAACACTCAGTGAAAAACCATGCATTTCATCTGGTCCTGTGTTGAAATTACATGGTGCTATGAAGTTTGCATGATACAGAGGAATAAAAGAATTTTTTGAACCTTGGTCCAGGTTTGCTTTGAAATTTTCACAAACCATAGCAAAACTTTCAACTGATGTAAAGTGAGATTCAAGTTTCTAATGAAACCAGGCCATTTTGCATGGATTCAGGTTTCATAATGCAGGTCTCTTACAGCTATACTCTCAAAGGAACATATTCCTATCTCAAGATGGGATTTACATACTGTATGTAACTCCCCACATGTCCCGGCAAGATTATTACTTTCTTATATAGCCGTAAATCCTAGAGCTTTATGTTATGTCAAGGGAATGGATAATCCGCTCACTAAGGGCCAAATCCTACCCCTTGAACAGGCATGTCAAGGCCCAAGAGGTAAAAGAAACCCTATTCTTTGAGGGACAGATTAGCAAGGCACGCCCTCCACAGCAGCACAGAAGATGCTCAGTTCACACTGGTGCCAGGGTCCCTGAGTAAGAACGCAGTCAGCCCCAATAGCCACACACAGACCAGCACAGCAACCAGAAGCCCTGCACTGAACAGATCAGGCACTAGTTAGGTCATGTCAATCAGGTCCTGACACACATTATTCTTTTCCCTAGAAGCACCCCCGCAACTTAAATTCAGAGAATATTGGCCAATTAACATGGGTAACGTCAAATTGTAGAGAGGATAAACAGAAAGCATCAGGTTCTGGACTCAAGTGCTACTCTCTTGCACTAAGGGGAGATGGGGTTTTTGAGTGAAAGCAGAATAAAAATTTACAGCTGTGCATTATATTTTATTTTAAGGAAAGCAGAGTGTTTTTTCAGAACCTGAGTATTCTTCATTGCAACTTTTCTAACAGCAACTGACAGTCTGAAGAACCCAATTCTCTCTGTATATATGCAGTTCTCTGTACACATACCACCAGCACTCCCTAGCATCTGCCTGTTTTATTTCCATAATGTAGGATTCCTCCTGCCCTGCCCACTCTTGGGTGGCCTGAAGCACATGTATGTGCATGGCGTGACGTATTGATGCACCAACAAAAAGAGAGACTAGAGAATTTCTGCATTTCCTAAGGAGTATCACTCTGGGGAGTGCAATCAGCCAGGAAAAATTCCCTGTTCCAAAGGCCAAGAACAAACAAAACTGTGCCTTCTCAGCAGCAGCCATCACATAATGATAGCTTTTTTGTGCCCTGCCTAAGCACTGCCCACATCAGGCGAGCACCAGAGAGCAGGACATCGTCTTGCTAAGAGCAAGTGTCTAACACTGGACCCAGCTTCCTTCCTTTCCCCTTCTCCCTGCCAAGCCAGGGCCCTCCCAACACACCCCTTTATGCGGTGCAGGAGTGGTGTGTATAGGAAGCAATTAACTTCCCACAGCTGGTCTAATTCCTACAGGACGGAGAGACAACTGTAGTCCCTTTTCTAGCCAGCTTAAGGATTAACTCCTTTTTCCCCAGTGTCTCAAGGGGGTATGCACACTCTCAGGAGTTAGACGACAGCTCTGAACACATTTGACAGCTGACTTTCAGCAGCAGTTCCACATCTGAAGGGCTAACTGTCTTTAAACAAAACATATTATCAGTAACAGATTAAAAACAAAGTTCTGTGTTTAGACTCATTATTGTAGATCTGCTTCAAGCAAATGTAATCATGTCCTGTAGAGATTAACCAAAAGCACAGGAAAGGAAGTCCACATTGTAAAATCTTATTTCTTTCATGCAAGTGATTAATATGTAATTGGATGAAAATATTGCAAATAGTAATAATAATACATGGCACTTATACAGCACCTGCCATCTGAGGATCTCAGCACTTCTCAAACAGCTACAAAATCTCACACATGCTAACAACATGGCTTATGATCTTTCCTGCCTAACCTTTCAAAACTTTACATGCCATATGAGCGTGTTAAAACCAGGAAATGAATATGCCTGTGACTTCACAGAATTGGACATGGGCTTAGGTCTAAATCTGGTGCAAATATGTGCCCACCCTAAGTTAATCTGACCCCAGCGTGGCTACAGTTAGGATATTATTGGAGTGAGGTAGATATGTGTGCATACATGTTTAATTACTATCTGAGTTTTCATTCATTTAAGGAGTGTCTTGGTTCAAGGAAAGGGGAAAAACTTGGATCAAGGAAAGTAAAAAACTTGTACTGCCAGAAGTCATCTTTACCTGATGCTGCCTGAGACACACACACACACAAAAAAGAGTTTGGCCAGGTTAGACAGAAGATTCATTAATGTGCCCTTGATGCAGCCTCTACCACAGGTGCTCACATAAAGCCCAGCCAGATGTAAAATCTAGATCAGAAGTTAAATTTCCTCCTGCAGGTATGTTGGCAAAGGCACTTGGTGCAGAGCCCCACACATGTACACCTGATTGGCGACTGTGAGGAGTTGTAGGTGAATGATGAAGCTATATAAAACAAAGATTTACAGATTCAACCCATGTGCTTGGCAGATATATTAAAGTGTGCAGATTGTCATTATGTGCAGGGTTTGGAAAATGCAACAGTAATTCCTGTCGAGAGGAATCAAGAATTAAATGAGCCAGACCCTGGTGCCCAGCTTCTCATATGGCCTTAAGAACATGCACTATCTGAAAAGGGACAGTGGTGGCTTATGGATATGGCACCAGCTTGGGAACCTGAGGTGTTGGGATCAATCTGCAGCATGGCCAGTGATCACCTCTGTCATCTCAGTTAAATAGGTTGTCTCCATATTTCTGCTTTCTTTCCACTTCAGAGTAAACTGTCATTATAAAAACAAGAAGTTTTTCTAAGGCGATATTTAGTTCCATCAAGAGGAAGTTTCTAATGATCTAGTGATCTGTGTAATCCAAAGAGACCTAGGTATGTGAGCACAACAACTCTCTGTTAATCTCATTCTTGGCAAAGCCGGTATTATTGATTGGGTATCAGATCAGATGAGGCCTCACAAAGCTACTCTAATTTTAGTATACCTTAATTTCAATATGATGTACTATTGAGCACAGCAACCCATTAATAGAAGATTTTTGTTTACAGATATATGTATCTATCTCAATACAAAATTCTTTTAAGAATAAGAGAATAAATTCACATCCTTCCTCCCCTCCCCTCCCCTCCCCTCCCCTCCCCTCCCTTCCATCTCAGTACTCTTCTAGAGACATTTAATCCTCTTCACACTAAACTCTTGACTAAAAATTCCAAATAAAGCACCTGCTTCTAAAAGTCATGCTAGCCAATCAGGGACCAGAAATAAACCAGGTGAATAGTCACACACAATGAATAACTTAAAGTAAATAATCATAGTGTTCAAATTGCAGATAATTCATAGGGTACAGTTTGCTCACAAAAATAATTCAGCAGACAATTACAAATAATGATCTAATTTGGGAAAATCACAATCAGCTTGTGTGCATTACATTTACAGAAGAGCTGAATTTGCTGGATGAAATATTTGTTATGAAGAGTTCAACCAGCTCCACTATTTACTTCACCGAGTAGCTAAATCCAAAGAGCACACAGTGGAAACCACTGCAGAAGGGAAATATTTACATATTATCTATGTTAGAAGTGTGCAATGAAAGTTGGAGAGAATACACAACTAAAAAGGCATGCTAATCACCCTGGAAATCATAATGCAAAATTAGCATGCAATAGAGGCTAAATGGCAAGCAAATAAATGCAGACACGTGACCAAACTAGGCCAGAAAATTCCAGATCAGTATCTTACTTCCTCACTGATAGTATTTATTTCATGGGTAGGGGAATGGAATGATGTTGTTACTATTGTTGTAGGGCACAGACCAAAATTCCAGATTCATTTGGCTTACACACACACAAGGTTCCTAATTTCTATCCCATAGAAACTGACCGATGTTACCAGGTTCATACTAGAACCTGAAGGAGTGCAAGGTGCTTGAGATGGCTACGCAAAAATCTGTGGACTGCCTTTAAAATTTTGAGCCCAATTTAGCAAAACTGAAATATAATTACATTTCCCAGTAATCACATTTTGTTTTGGTTCTTCCAGAAGACAAGGCAAGAAATGGAGCAGGACACACAGACAGATTTAGCCCTCTGTTCTGGGTGAATCTCTCCATTGTTACATTTTGGGATCTTTCTTTGCAGGAGCTTATCCTGTCTCATCTTAGCTAAGGGCTGTCAAACTACACCTTCCAGATCAGAATATTCACTTCTGACCTAGCTTGGGCCAAGTTTTAGACCAGAGGATGTTTATTAGACAGCTTTACAGTTCTAAACAAACTTATATTGTTCCACAGCTTTAAGTACGGAATTTCTCATGAACAACATCATGTCTCAATTTCACAATCTCTATTATAGACTTTATTTATAATGCCTTGTGGGAAAATATTCTTAAAGCAACATTGAAGAAAGGAGCTTCAAATGAACATATGCTGAAGTTAATAAATTATAACATTTCTTGTTCTCCTTTCCCCTTATTTTGCTTCCCATGTTTTGGGACCAATCCCAGGCAGACCAGGTCCAAACAAAACTGAGTAAAGATTTAGGAGGCAGCTTGGGATCAACCCCATTTTAGCAGTACTGTTCTTACCACACCAGGATGTTATGCAGTTTCATCTTTTTCTCTTTTTGAATGTTGGCCATCGTTTCAGCCTGCCTGCTCTGCTGCACGGAATTTGATATGCAAGTCACAGAAGTGTCCCAGATTTGGTTTTGACCAAAAAAAGTGAGTTTTCTAAGGACCCATAGCCACAGCATTGATATTTCCTACACCATATGGTACAGGAATATTCAGTGGGAGTTGAGGCAGTAGAAGAATCCTGGGTGAGGCTGCATGAAGCTACAAACAGCATTTGAAAACTGAGTTGTCTCACCACTCTGACCAGAGAGTCTCCACAAACCACTAATAAATGTACTCTAGACCACAGCTGGGGAAAGGCTGAGATAGTTAAATCATTTAAAAACCAGAACATGTTCTTCATTCACAGACCTTTCTTTAAAGGGGAATGAAAATGAGGCACAGTGTCTGACAAAGCATTTCCTTTAGACAATACAATACTTACTTTTAATTTATAATCCAGTTTACTTGGCAAAAATTACTTTTCCTCCTCATTTCACTGCTATGTACTTTCTTGCCTCTACAGGAACCCAGCTGGTCACCACTTTCTGCCCTAGAGGTAGCTGCTTTTCACTGGTGCTTTATATTGTTGTGAAGTGCTTAGGGATTTACAAGATGGAAGACACTATAAATGTGAGAAATTGTGGAGCTTGTTAAAGTTATTACGAAATTTCCACTTTGTATTAGTCAGATCTTTTCTCAGCCACTTTACCACTGAAGTCATCAAAATGTCATCCGTCCTTTCAACTAGGAAAGAGGGCTTGCCAGATTCATTTAAATGGCATTATCCATCCTAAAATTCTGGTCAATTTGGACGACTGATGCCTGCACCCAGTTTATCCACATTTTTGCTCGTGCTCTGCAAATTTCAAACTATGCAGAATTTGAACTCTCCCTGAAAGCAATGTTTGTTAAAACCAGTCAAATATAACTGTACCATCACAAAAAAAAAATAAAAAAATAAAAAATCTTGAAAACAAAGAAACTTAAAAAAACCACCCCAGGTTGCTCAGACAAATCCATATCTTAATTACCCTTTACTTCTCTCTTGATCTTGCATGTGTCAAATCATGAAAGAAAAAATTTGCTTTACAGCTCAGGACATCATAGACAAAAACAGTCATTACAGCATATGCACGTACACAAAATCTTCATCAGCTTAAGTTAGTCCAAATGGTCCAGTGAGGAAACAAAGAATTAACTAATTCATTGTGTGAACAGCCTGCTGGTCATTAGCAGCTCTACAGAAAGAGACGTCAGCTTAACTAAAACATTATTGTTGAAGTCAAAAAAAAAAAAAAAAAGAAACACCACAATTATGACATTCAATTATTCTATTAAGTGAAATTAACTATTCTTCTTGTTCTTTCAAAAGAGCAAGATAAAGCACAGGATCCAAATAATTAGGTCAGCGGCAATGAATTCTGCAGAAAAGCTGTCTAGACTTCTATTTTCGTTTTCAAATTTGAGTGGTTGGGTATTGTGTGTTTGTGTGCATTTGCTGCTTTGAATTCTCAGGGTGGTCACGTTAATAAGTTTGCCCCAGCACGCAGAGTGAAGCCTGGATCAAGGTGTGGCATTCCCGCTTTGATGTCGGCTGTCACACTCAGCTGCCTCTCGATCTCTTTGGCTGCCATCAAGTCTGTTGTTGTGGGAGACCAGGTAAACCAGGGCTGTTCTGCTGGGTGGCACAACTCAAAGGAGGGTCAGTTCAGGTATGCCGTGAGGGGTTGTGGTCCTTAGAAGCTAAATATACAAGGAGAGCATAGCTTGTAACAAACGTTTTTAAAAAAAGGCATTGATTCTCACTGGGCTTTCAGCAAGAGGCCACAGAATGTTAGAGCAACAGCAATTACTGAGGTCTGTTTGCAAAAGGTCCTGCAAAGGGAAACTGTACAGTGGAATGGCAATGGTGGACCAAGATAAACAGTGAGTTGGCAGGTATTTAGAGAATTAGGAGCACAGCTCACAAAAAACTTATAGAAGAAAGGTGTGTGAGGGGATAGAGAGTGGAATAAGGCTTTCTTCAACTAGGAATTTGCTGGACATTCCAGAAACAGAACACTTTAAAAGCAATATTTTCCCACCTTTTCTCTTCCTACAAACACTAGTAACTAATAGCAACTGTCTGCAAAGCAAGATGCAAAACTGAATGAGCAGTTTAAAAGGAAGAGTGCAATACTAGCTTTTCCTTGAGCACAGGGAGGTCTGTTTCAAAGGGAAGCTCAGTAGGTGCAGTCTATTATTTATTAGTGTGACTAATGCGAGGAACTCCCATGGTTCACACAAGGAAGTTCTTCCCTGCTTATCTCAACATTCTGTAGGATAAAAAACCTTTCATGCATGTTGTCCTCAAATATCAAAAATGTTTTCATCTGAAAAAGAGGGTGGAAACCTAGTAGACTCATCCCAGAAGCTGAATCATCACACTGTATTTCTGAGATGCTGCTATGATGTAAACTGTGACTGCTCTCAGCAGTCACACTGAACACTGAAAATTTTAAAAATTAAACATTTTAACACAAATGTGAAAGCTTCTGTTTACCAAAGACTCCATCTCCTGCTCTTATTTTCTACTCTTTACCCAGGCTGGTAAACTGATGGAAATTTTGAAGTGACAACTGAATGAGTATGGGACTTCTGAATTTGGTCCTTTAAAAAAAGTAACAGTGTGAAACTGAAAACCAGCCAGTAGCCTCAAGCTTTTCTAAAACTAAATACCAGAGCAATGCTTTTGCATTTCTTCTATTCTGTCAAAGTTGCCACCTTGAGACAAACATACAGCTAAGGTCAGAAGCAGCCTTGCAAGGCTGCCTGAAACAAGCAAGCACATTCACCCAATGCCAATAACTTCTGAGGATTTGTGGAGGAGTATGAGCTGCCACATACAATCCAAACTGGAACTCATCTTGCTACATGGCTTTTTTGACAGCATAGTGAACACTACTAGGGGTCACAATAAAGCCTACAATTTGAAAACAAGGCTGAAAACACTGCAAACACCAGTCAATTTATTAATAACTTCTGAGGTTAAATATGGTAAACCAAGAAACTGTTCTGCTGCCCACCCCCAAAGTCCTGCACAAGGAGACTCCCTCATTTCACAATTGCTTCACGCTCCTTATCATGGGATCTACAGTTTTGCATTCTCCTGCTCCATAGTCCATGCAGCTTGGATGGTCAATTACTCATTTTACATTTATTAATTTAATTTTCGCTTTTCTACAAACCCAGGTGGTTACTTGGGACTGGAGTAGTGGGAAATCATTTGGCATGAGAGGGGCTCTGCTATACAACATCAGATGATGCAGCCCTGATATGGTGTAGCAATAAACAAGTTTCCAGATCTTAGAGAGGAACAAAACAGGAGATTTTTCATCAGTTCCTCAAGAAAATGCAACTAAGTTTTCTGCAGGGAAAAAAAAAAGTGTGGCACCAGGACAGCCTTAAAACACATTTTCAAAAGAAAATTAATATTTCAAAGGTGTAGACAATGCATATCTAACATTAAGAACAGAGAATATACACCATTGACTTAGGAACTGCCTATCCATCAGCAAGGGCTTGTAGGAAATGATCCCATGATTCAGTGTGAGATGAGAAGATGTTAACAGAGCATCACGTATTAGTGCAACACCACTTTAGTCATTTGTTATTTGATGCATATTTGGAGTGAACTGCCAAGAGCTCTTCAGCAAACTTCAGCCACAAGATACGTGGAGTTACTACTGTGGTCAGTTCAGTTCCGGAAGTCTATAAGTAATCTTATTTTTACTTTCTCTTTTTTTTCCCCCTTGTGGACTGTAAGTGTTCATTATTTTATCAATGTTAACAATGGAATAGATGAGTAAAACTTCCAGAGGCATCTAAATGACTTAAGGACAATAAATCCCATTGGCTTTGGATTCTAAGTCAATTAGATGCATTTGAAAATTTTACCTTTTATCTGCATGCTTCATTAGTCAGATTTATTAACCAATCATTTAGGAAGGAAAAGGCCAGAGCAAAAGGATCCCCAAAGTGTAAAATTTACAACACTGCTATCTATCCTCACCAATTGCCCAAGTTTAATTCTCTAATTTAATTCATTAATTAAAGAATATGCTAATTGACTGAAAAACCCAGGCAGAGGTTTTTCTCTCAGCTCTTTCCCGTTGAGAAAAACGGATCCCAGTTCCTAACAAAATACACATATCAAGCATAAGGCCATTGAAATTCTTTTCAGATCTGAGCTCATGTTTAGCACAGGAGTAGTTATCCCTATTGAATACACTATTTCACCTGAACTTTCCCAAGAAATGGGATTTTCATAGTTTGAATTTCTCATCAGTTCTCTGGCCCATTGCATTCCGTTGTCAGCAAGTTTATTCCAAATATTCCATTCTGAGTTATTTTCCACTCATTTAATTTCACTCATTTTACTCGATCTCTATGCCCTAGTGCTACCTAAAATAATTCCTCAACGCTTTTGCCAAGACTGAGCCAAATGGACGAAAAGCCTCAAGGTCCAAGAAAAGCATCTCTGCAGAGCCAAGTGTTTGTGCTTCACTGTAATTCCCTTTTTTCATACTGCTGACATCTCTGTAGGTAGCTTTTTTGCCTCTGGGCAATAGGGTCGTAGGTTCATAGTACAGCAAAGGGGGAAGGCTGGAGAACTTCCTTTCCTCTTGGCCCAAAACAGCTATGCGCTGTATTTCTCTACTGTTCCCATCTGCTACATAAACATTTAATAGCCCACAACTGTGCTGAAAAGCTGATAAATTCTGACACATTGGCCCATTTTCTCACTTAAGACTACAGTATGAAATAGTATATGGCCTTCTCAGTGAGAGAATGCATTCATGTCCCATCCCTATTTTTAAAATGTTTTCAATATAAAATCTTTCAGATTCAGAGACAAATATCTTACAGAAACTCTTGACCTCACACTCATGATAAAAAAAGTAATCAAACTCCCAAAACAGCATTGGGATTATTTGCCTGTGAATATTTCTGTCTATTTACAGTAGATCAGAATTAGTAAGAGAGATAGAATGGAGGCTTTATATCATCAATTTAACATTAATTACCTAAATCTCTTTGAGGACATGTAACAAAAAGCCCCCGACATTTGTGTCACAAAGATTATTATAACATATTGCCAAGTCATAGCATTGCTGCACTGGTTGATAGAATTCAAATTCAAATCCAGGCTAAAGATGCTACAGCTGTCACCCTTGCCCAGAAAAGCCCTCTTAGGTTCAAAAGTTAGCCGTCCTCCTGCCTGCCTCCACCAAGTCAGCTCCTGATCCCTGGAGATTACTAATCCCGACTTCTCTGCACATAGTTGACAGGAAGAATAAAGCTATTGTGCCTTCCTAATAATTCAGGCTAATCACATATTTATAAAAGAAAATTAGGAAGAAGTGATTAACTCCTTCCAGTTCAGCCATTGATAGTATAGAGTTTATAAAGAGGCAGCTGGAATAGCTTTAAAATGTGTTTAAATTTTAACACACTGTTATAAAATGATAAATGTTTAAATAACTATGTTTTGGTTTAGCCTAGTTGCCCAATACTGTACCACTGTCACCAAGGAAACATGGAAACGGGAGGTGACAGAGGCTTGTGTTTTGAATGCATGTAGTCAACCTGAAAGTGCAGCTATAATGCATGGCAGGTCCAGTTCAGGTGTCCACCCTTCTGAACGAAAAGCATTAGCAAACAATTGAAACAGAAAATTTATGTATGATATGATTCATGGAGGATATGTTTTGAATCCCTGCAAGTTTGGAAGGGTTCCCATCCTTATTTTTTGTGTGTTTTAAAATGCTATGAATTCTACAGTGATTCTGTACCCAGTGCAATACAAAACAAAAAAATGGCCACCACTCTTCAGTGTTTGCAGTCCCATGAGTTCAGTATTAAGAGAGTACAGGTAGACCTAAAAATGACAAACCAGAAAAGCCTCAAAAAACCCAGAATCCAGCGAGTTGCCATGGGCTTAGACAGGAGCTGTTCCCTTATCCCTGTGTTCCTGGTATTTCCTACATCTGCCACAGAGGTATTGATTCACTCACGATTTTCTCAAGTTCCCATTCAAGGAGAGGCTGGGCAGTGCTTGGTGACATCCGTGTGTAACAAAGTCACAGGCACACAGCACCTCTCAAGAAAAAATCAGTATACCAGCAATTGTGGCCCATTGCATGAAAGGTCCTCTAGCAAGGGAGAAGGAAATGGCATATTTAAAGAGAGCAATATGCTAGAAGAAAATTAATTACTGAAACCACCCTCATATTGTCCTGTCCCTAACAGCAAGCAATTTAAAACAGTGTCTTCTCTGCAGTAACACCTTTAAAAATAAAGTGATATGCATATTTTTGTTTTTGTCGAAAATCTTTACTTTTATCAGGCACAACACACCATGAATATTGTCAAGAACTAGTGACTTTTAGATTCTTCCCTATATTCTGACAATCTGTTCATCCAGGAAAGAAATGATGAAAACTTTACTGGTTCTTTGACTATTAACCTTTAATCTTAGTCAAAAATTGAATGAAAATACAGTATTTCTATGGAAATCCCAGTATGTTCCAGGCACTTCCTTCCCTTTGACCCAACTCCATCTTTATTTCAGCCTCATTATTGAAACTGTTATTTAGGATAGGGGAAAGCAGGAAAGACAGACAGCCAAAAAGGACAAAGAGCCCAATCACATTCAGAATTTCTGCTCATAGAAATGGAGAGCTGAGGTTGTGGATGCAAACATAGAGCCCTATTGGCAAGGGTAGGATGTTTGTATGGAATGAAAGAACTGCAGGTTCAAGTCCTTACATTTTGAAATGTCTCCATTTCACACTGCATTAGCAGAAATGTATTGATAACTTTAAAAATGTACTGAAATTTCTGATTTTCAGTCTAATTTCAGAATAAGATTTGCAGTACTATATTTCATCCTACCTGTTTTATCACCGGCCAGAATTATAGCACTCCTCCAGTAGTTTTTAAGAGAGAAACACGAGGCTCTGAGACTCTACATCTGAACCAGGATGTGTTTTATCTGGGAAAACCTGTGTATTTCTAATGAATGCTAAAATCAGTGGAAAAAAAAAAAAACAGATGGAGCTCTAATGCACTTTAGCCAGCAGAAGTAAATCTCATTTGTTTATCCTGAGGAGTTAATGGGTTAAAAAAATGGTTCAGCACTGTTTACCACTCATTCTGACACCATCTGAAGAATGGGTTGTTTCTTTCATTTTTGTCCTTTTTCAGTCACCTCAGAAGGCCAAATTCATGCGTGAATGTTTTCTTCTTTGTCCTTCTCTCTCCTCCTTCCTTCTCTCTCTTCTTTTCATATGATCATGCAGAATTCTTGTCATTCATCTTTTGAGTTGTTTGGTCATAGACATCAATGTCTTTAAACTGAAAGAGAGTAGGTTTAGATTAGATATTAGAAAGATATTCTTTACTCAGAGGGTGGTGAGGCACTAGAACAGGTTGCCCGGAGAAGCTGTGGATGCCCCATCCCTGGAACTGTTCAACGCCAGGCTGAATGGGGCTCTGAGGAACCTGGTCTAGTCAAAAGTGCTCCTGCCTGTGGCCAAGGGGTTAAAAGTAGATAGCCTTTAAGGTCTGTTCCAATCCAAACCATTCTACGATTCTATAATTCCCAAAGAAAATAAAAGACATTCCAAAATAAAATACGAAAACTAGAAGCTTACAATGACCTCTTAGTATGAATGAGCAGGAGAAGAAAATGAATGTTGAGGAAAAAATGTCTTGTTTACAAACATTTATCTTCAATTATTAAGTATTTATGGAGGAAAATAGCCGTAGATACATGATTGGCAAATTGGCTTATGTTTAAATAATGTGTCTAAAGTTTGACTGAGCATGGAAGTTCATCTTTAAATAAACAAATGGTACCATAATGTTACAGTCATGAAATATAAACAAGCCACAGTCATGGTATCTGCCTGCCACACTAAAGTTGTGCAGAAGCATCCGAGTTTCCTTAAGCTCTTTCAGTGAACTGTGAAGAAGTTCGTATCAAGGAAAGTCACTGAAGCGTGTTACACTCACAGCTTTTCCTTTCATTGCATCTCAGTACCCAAGTCTGTTGGCGAACTGAGGTTGCCGGGAATGGAAACAAAGGAACATTTCCTAATGTTACCTGAAAACCAGGTAACTTTATCTCTCCAAACACTTCAGCTCTTCAGCACTCATTGTGGAATTACACACAACGTGCCTCAGATGCAAAACCTTCTTTGAGGTTCAGGAGACAGTGGCAGAAACAGGCAGGTGAGCAGGGAGTTTTGTTAGGCTGATTTGCTGGGTTTGTCTCTGTTGCTGAGCCCGTTATTACAGTGTGAACTGCTGACAGCTGTCCATCTGTCTGGTCCCCACCCCTCATGGTAGCGCATTTGCACTGCCAAGCATCTCATCCCTACTTCACTGTTATGAGGACTGATAGTCACAAGAAGATGTTCTATTTGCTTTTTGGAGAAGTCAGGATAGAAAGGTGGTGCATGCAAATCTGAAGAGATTTGGACTTGGTAACTGTGTTGAGAAAAATATTCTAGAATAAATGAATTAATGTCTGTTAGCCCACAATCAGATTTGTCCTGTGACCAAAACATTGATAGGGAAAGCTGCAGACATTCTTCAAAGGATAAACATTACTTGCACTCCCAGAAACGTAGCACTTGGGAAAGAAATCGATTCTGCTTCCTCACATGTCCCCTTCCCCTCTTCTAAACCTTGCTCCTGTAGCAGATGGGTTTAGCCTTTTTTGAGAGGCACAGCTGCAGCTGGTTGCACAGAGAGGAGCTGCCTCAGGGCCACTGTAGGCCATGGAGAGCTCACTGGAGTTAGAGTGTGACCCTGAACCCAGTATTTAAATCACACATAAAGCAGAGTCCAGAGTGCTCTTGCCAGTCTTACTGAACAGTAGATTTGTGTTCTCAATAGGCTAAAGATCTCCAAACATGATTTTATACATAATTTTAAAAATATCTGTAAGAAGCAGTTTCTTTCTCAGTTCTCTTTTTTTTCTTTTTTTTTTTTCAACTGATAGCGTGTGAAGAGCATATTTACCACTTTGGGAAAATGACATGAAAAAATACATTTGTAAAAGCAAGAGAAATTCTACCAAAGGTGATGAAAATGAAGAGACATTCTCCACCATGGCAAACAGGGTACCACTAGTGAATAGTCTATGTCCATCTATCCATGCTTGGACAGCCTTCTTGGAATGTCCAGTTCACAGTGCACAGAAGGTCTGACTCATCATTCTTTTATACTTTGCAAAGTTTTCTCCACAGACATGAACTGGGAGTGAATGCTACCAACCCAATATTACCTACCTGCTTATGTCCATGGCAGTCCATTGCTTTTTCTGGGCAACATGAATGATTTGAAAGTGTCAACAACACAAGGAATCAGATCTGAAGCATTTTAAGGACTTATCAGACCACATTGCGAACAATGGAGTGTGATATGGAAAGCATTTTTAGCTTGGCGAATGCAGATGAGAAAACATAGGGATTGAGCAATTAAAAGCCTTGATTCCCCCCTCCCACCTCCAGCATATGGCAGGAAATTGGACCAGAATCAAGTGATGTCTCTCCTTGGTGGAGTCTGACTTCTGACCTCTAAGACAATGGAGTCACAAGCTATCCTGAGGCTTGATTGAGAAGCCACTTCAACATTTCCATAAGTCATTCTGCCATTGCAGATCTGTCACAATTTTGTCATAAAGTTTGCAGAATTCTGTTGACATTGTGTCATCTCAATAAATGCAAAGGGAAAAAAAATGAGTCGGGGCAGGTGCGAGCACAGATTTCAAGTCTAATGCGTGGGCTGCTGCATGTCTTCTGACATAATCTAGGCTCTCATACTTGATGTTTTTCTGGAGCCGTGGTGAACTCTTCCATCCTTTAAAGCGATCAACCTCATTTGACTAATTTGAGAAGGAAAAAAAAAAAAAGAAAAACACTTCACTTCCCCTCTCAAAGCATCCTCGGCCAACTTGGATCTTTAAAAAAAGTAACTTAACGATTTGGGGCCTGGTTGTCATTTACATGAAGGTCACTTCACACTGATCTGGCTGTGTAAATGGGCCATAAGTTACTTCTACACCCACTTGAAAGACCTCTTGTGCTTGCCAGAATGATGTAAAATAGCCTCAATGTAAGTGAGAATTCAGGCTCTTATTTTTAAAGCACTTTATGGCAATGCATCAGTCAAGCACATTATATTCCACTCATTATCCTAATGGAAGCCTGCAGCGTGCAGAAGGCAAACAAAATGGCCACTGACAGCACTACAGCAACAACAACCAGGACAGGTATGTTCTACTGCAGAAGGACCCACAGCTTCCAAAATACCTAAACAACCCACCAGTTTTTAACACCTGACTAACTCTATTGGCTGCTTGCTTGAACACATCACCACATTGGTAATTTCAGGCCTTTTATCAGGGGAAGGTGCAACCAACCAAGATGCAAGACATCTGCTAGCATAAGCATGGTCAGACCTTTCCACGACTGCAGCCTTAGTGATTGTGTTTCTCTTGTGCTTGGTCCAGCTGTGGTGGGATGGTATTTGTGCAACTAAAGCGACCAGCACATGAGTTAACAGTTGCAGCTACTGCAGTTAACAGCTGGATCTACAGCTGAGAGGCTGTTCATGCCCTTCTGTACACCAGCAGCTCGGTGCTCTGTGGCTCAGTTTGCAGAGAGGCCTTGTCAGCTGTGGTGGTACCTTTGGATTTATGTTTAATAGGAACCAAGTTGAAATTACTTGTATCGGATGGGCTAATGAATAAGCAGTAAACAGGAAGAAGCTTCAGAAACTTTGGAACTGGTGAGATTTCCCACCAACATGAATGGGTTTCATTGCTTTTTACCTTATCCTTCAGTCATCCATCTGGTTGTGTTTGAAAAGAGATTTAATATTCTTTGTAGAAGTTGCATTTGTGACCTGAATGCTTTGTGCGAGAAACAGAATGAGGTAAGTCAGGAATGAAATACAGGTGGCAAGAACTGAGAAAATAATTTGTTTAGGTAGAGTTTGGTGGCTTTATTGCATTTAAATGCACTCTAAGCCCCAAAGAGAGCTCAAAGGGGTTAGAAACAGAGAACTCAAACTGAATTGTGTGAAACATAATTTGAGCCCAGTCCAGACTTCAGTTTTGTGGGCCCTGGGAGAGCTAACACATTCAGATCCCCAGGCAGATGCCTCCCAAATCTCCATCACTAATCCCCTAGAAGCCTTCTGTTATTCTCTCATCTCCATCAGGCTGAAACAAACCTCCTCACCTTTGTGTAGCTCCCAAAGCAGGCAAACTCAAATCGTCTCTTAACTTTTGGAAGGAGATGGCAAAAACAAAATCTACATTAACTAGCTTTAATAAGTGTCTACTACTCCCACTTGTGCATCATTTTGGTTAATGATATGGTATTTAATAAAAATATTCCATTTAATACCACCATTTAAAAACTAAATGTTTCTATAAAAAGGCACAGACAAAAATCCAATTTTTCTCCTGACATGCACCTCAACCATTATGCATTTGATCTTTATTCCACTTATTTTAAAGTCTTTTATTTATCTCCCTAAGCAGTGGGCTTGTACAAATCAGATCCCATTCCCTTAGACGTAATTATCAACCATGGACTTGTAATTTTGATTTGGACCTCTTTATGTGCAAAGTATGAAAAACAAAAGATCCACATATTACTGTACCTCCAAAGTATAAGTGTTAATAAGTTGGAATATTCTTAGATATTTCTTAAGACAAGATGGGAGCTGCCTGGCAACTGGGAACTTTCAAGCACCCATGTTGCATCCTGTGGCCCTTGAGGCTCCAGGTTTCTGCTACATGACCAAGAGCTGAATGAGGCCAGCATGAGGCTGCTGGGCAAACTGAGAGAGGACACATCTCAGGGACTACCACTGGAGCTTTCCCAGTCCTGCTCCTCAGTGCTGCAATGGCCTGTATCAGCTTCAACATGTGGGCAACTTCCAGCATCTCACACCAGCCCTGCTCTCTGAACCATACAGTATTTACACAGCTCTCAGCTTAGAGCTATGACTTGTAAAATGCAGGTTGTAAGGTAGGAAAATTTAAGGAGCTGTGTCCTCAGCCTACCAGAAAACCATTCTTTGTGCAATCTTCTTTGTGTAAGTGTAGATTGGCATGTCCAAGAATGACAATCATGAAAGTCCAGCAGGCAAACAAAAATAGCAATGCATGAATTGTCATAAATGACATCACTACAGCACACCTTGAGCATCACATGTCATCAAAGATGCACTCTCTTCCACTTCTTTTATACGCTGAAAGTCTAAAGCCAACTCTAATGCCAAGAAGTGTTTATCTTTAGAACTGCTTTTACATTTGAACAAGAACAGTTGTTGGAGTAAAATGCTCTGCTTACATTTGTCAGGACAAAACTGAATTTCTCATCTGGGCTAATAGCTGGGCTTTTAGTTCAAAGGCCAGAAGGGAATATGCAGTGATTTCACTAAACTCCCCTTAGCTCTCTAAGGAACATGTTATCGTTTTTTTCCTTCTCTAAAGAAAAACTGCAGTTGTACCACACATTTCATCAGTGTTTCGCAAATTTGACATATTTTATTTCAACCTCATCCAGGCACCTTCCTGCCCATTATAACACTCTTCTCACAAGAACAATACAAGTTTTGACTGAAAAAATATCACCCTGAGGTGACTAATTGTGTTTTGTTAATAGCCATGTCGAATGGTTAATGCACATAGACAATAAAGTTACTTTCTATTGCCCAGCTCCTAGCAGAAGGACAGGTACTTCCACTGCTTCTCCTCTTTGGTGTCTCCGTGACATTCCCTGAAATGCGCAAGAAATTCCATGTCCAAATGAAAGTGCCAAGAGAGGGAAAAGAAGGTGGGAGATAATCCAAGGAGAAAATGTGACAATAATAATACAAGAACTGATGGCATCTGATCAGTGTCTGAGCAGCGAGCCTGGGAAAGGTGTAATAGATTGATCTGGTTCTGCCCTGCAATACAGACTTCACTGGTCTCATATATCCCATTAGTCCCCGCACAAAGTTTGTGCTGTGCCTAGAAACGGTGCTGGAGGCCTTGTTCTTCTGACTTTTCTGTTTTGATGTCCTTTCCACAGACACAAAGAAAGAAGGCAACAGAAATATCAGTGCTGGGAATGCCTAACATTCATGAAGCAAGGTCAGACCAGAATTATGAGAAAAACTGCAGAAAGCAAGATGGGGTGAGACACATGGAGCTTGTGTTCCAGAATAGCACCAGTGTCATGCTCTCCTCCCTCCCTAGCAGGACCACAAAAATAGTCCCAGCTGACCCTGCTCAGATACAGAACTTCTGGAAGCAACAAGCAGCCCTGGACACTTCTTGCCTTTAAATACATGAAAACCAAAACTAGAGATATGTTTCAAAATGTTGAGTGGAAGTGCAACTTCAGCTTCTTATCCTCCATTTGGCTGAGAGGTTCCATGAACAAGCCTCAGTTCTCTTCTGGGACAGGATACAGAGACAGATATGCCCCTCCAGCTTTTTTCAAATATCCAGAGGATATTTCAAAAACATAATTCTCCTCTCACCTTAATTTCCTCACCTGTTTTCCAAATCTAGGACTCCAAATCAGCTTATTCCAAGGAAACAGAGGTCTGATTTTACTGACAGTTTTCTCTTACTCAATTTACCTGCTGCTGCTATCTCTGTTATTGTATCCATTCCTGTTTTTCAATCAAACACCCAAACAGCCAGCCCCCCAAGCACACACCGCTCCAGTTTCACTTACTGTCATGACTTAATAAGCTCCAGCTCCAAAAGGTGTTTTTCTCATGAGATTTTTTTGAATCAAATAAGTGTCTTCTTTCTTGCTAGTACTGGCATGATTTGTATCTTCCCCTGTCATAGTTCAGACTAAGGGGCATCTATCTCTCTGCACGAACAGAAACCTAGCAAAAAAAGTCAAGCTGCAGCTCTCTGCTACTCATGCAGCTGCTAGGACCATCACCCAGCCAGGAATTAGTGGCAGACTGCACAAAATGGCAAGAAATAAAGTTAGTGCTGATCATCGCAAATTCTGATGCCAACAAAAAATAATGAACAGGGCATACCCTCATCACTTCCTAGGTGAGTAGTGCCAGCTATCACTAAGATCTCACTGGAGGACATTACACCCTATTTTGCCTCTTATTCCATGTTTTCTGCCCACTGTTTCTCCATTCCTCCCTTTGGACAGGACAGGACAGGACAGGACAGGATAGGATAGGATAGGATAGGATGGGATAGGATAGGACAGAATAAGATAGGTCTCATAGCAAATTAAACCCTGTTATTTATGCCACAATGCCTATGAACTTGGCAATCTTTCTGCTGGTAAATAGACAAGTGTTAAATTTCTTTTTTTTCCATACAGGTTAGCTATAGGTGGACAAAGGTGAGTTAATTCTAATATCGGCAGCTGAGTTACACATGCTATGCACACACGCATGCACAAAAATCCTCATTATTAAATCACAAAGCAATTAAAAAATTAAAAATTTCATAAGACCCCACATAAAAGAAATACAAGTGTTTAATGATGGATTATAAAGTGAAAGTGAGAAAAAAGTAAAAGCTCAGCTGTCTCAGGGGCTTCCCTTGCAGCCTGTGATACTGATTTCTGTCTTCACCCTCACACAAGCCGCAAGAGCTAATAAATTCCTGGCTCCCCTGCCTGGGAGCCAAGGCCGATTAATATCTGCCTACCTTGTTACCTAATTCATTATGGAATAGCAGTTAATTTGATTTGATATTATTTTAATAAAATTCTGTAATATATTAGATTGTTTCAGGCTATCAAAATAATTTTCCAATTATTACGGTTACTCAAGCAAGTCTTTTTTTCCCTTCATGAGCGGCAGTTGGTCTGACTCAGAATACATTAGCTCCTACAGCTTCATCCTGGCCAGAGGAATACGAAGTATATGCATGATTACACCAGAAATATTATTGCCAGTAATGTGAGCCTGCAGATCAAGGCACAGAGTCCAGATTGATGTGCAATTACAGGCCCCCATGATGTCATGACATTGCTGATTGCTCTTCATCTACAAATGAGTTAATGCATTAATATACATATACACGGTTGCACACACACATGTGCAAGCACGCATGCATGCAAGTATCTGTTATTTTCTGTATCCTGATACCAGTGTTTGAGGGGCAGCAGTACATGAAGGCAAAGTGGGGTAGATGCTGCATCTCACAGGAACTTGTGTTACTGCTCCCGGCATGGACAGGGCCAGTCTGGCCAGCAGGAAAGCGTGGATGAGTTTTGCAAGCAGTGGGAGCTGCCTTTTTTTGCTGTCATTACTTTTGACCACTTCAACAGATACCAGCATAGGTATTACATTCCAACTGAGGAAACAAACGTCAGGCTGCTCTTCTCTATTTGGTCATAGCAAATACCTAAGAGACAGAAAAGAGAAAGGACATGGGTGGAACTTGATTGAAATAGGAAAAGGCAGCCTAGACAAAAGAGCAGGTGCAAACACAGCCATTCCATTTGCAGATGAGCTGAATGTCATAACATTTCTGCCTGGGTACGTGAGAGCATCTTCATCATATGCTTACGGGGTTGAGACGGTGGCATACCAAACACCTTCATGGCTTGATCCTAGTCCCACTGGACTGGGTCATCATCTTCATTAGGGGCAGAACTGGGTCTGCATTACTAAATTTACAGAGTACAATCAACAGAAATAAAACTGATTAGCTGCTGTGTCTCACCCTTTCTACAGTACTTCCTCAAGGGACTTCTGTTCACATGAACATACGAAATATCTGTACTTCCATGCTGTGAGCAATAGGGTCCTGAATTCTAAATGGTGGAAGATGTTTTTTCCTCAAAAATGAGAACTGATGGGACCAGTTGCATCTCTTTTAGATTCCATTAATACCGTGACAAAATCCCTGCACTCCTGAAGCAGTCTCTGACCCTGCTGGGGCTCATCCCATGTCAAGTTCATGAAAAAGTTCAGGAAGGATTGCTATCTTGCCATTCTGTTCTACCATTTCCTTACCTGGATTGAAAAAAGAAATGCAAGCAACTGAGTTTAAACTGCTGATCATTTTTAAGTGATGGTTTTCTGCCTCATACAGTACATCACATTTTCTTTTTCATATTCCACTTCCAAAAGTCATTATTCCCATTCCATTCAGTGCTCTTAGAAGAGTGGTGGCTGACCCATGGGATGTATGTCAAATATGATTTACAACCTTTTTCATGCTTCAGCAGAACTCAGCAGAAGCATAAATGGATCAGAACATGCCATACATATGTGAGGAAATAAAACTTCTTTTTGTTTCAGTATTTGTAGATTGCCTTATTACTTCCATTGCTTAGCTATCATTAAGAGCATGAAACAGCCTTGTTAATCGCAGGATGTTGCAACAGCACTTATTGTGCAAAGAGTTTATTATAGCAAGTAAACTATATGCAACCTCCAAGGGAAAGCACTATCATATCAAAGGTAGAGGTTAGTGCAATTTTTTCCTACAGTGCATAAATTTTTATTAATTTATGTCCATATAATTTATTTGGGTGGATTTAAATTGTTGAGACGAAAATGGTATTTTCTACCAAAAGGACATTAATGAAAGATGAGGGGATGGTGCAGATGCCTAATATGAGGCTATTTGCCACTCTAGTCCTGGACAGGAAAAATGTTTCTAAGTTTTCCTTTTAAAATCATTGCATTTTTCTACAAACCACATTTTTGCTAACTCTTACAGGATAAAAGTATAACAAAATTATTATCTTGTCACAAAATTCAAGTACACAAAAGACTCTGGAAGCGTTCACGTTTTTCAATATATCCATTTCCAAAAGGAAGCTTCTCATACAGCACTCAATGACTAGAAAGCTTGGCTTAAAGTCTGTCTCTCATCAATTTTTTTTGGAATATGCAAGCTTTTTTAGATTAGTAATATTTTTTTAATATTAATATGTTTTAAATGTATCCATCACATTTTAAAAACAGGCAAAAAGATTTACAAAGGCTCCTGACTTTATCTTTTAAAAAAAATCCCAATGTCATTAATCATAACTAAAGTTTTTCAGTCACTCAGTATTAGTGATGCTGAAGTGAATTAACTAAAAGGCTTTCATGCTTCTTGATCTTATATCCCATGCCTGAAACCCTCATTCATTCAAATCTTTCTTACTCACATAAGTTGTCCTATTGAAGTCAATGTATCTCAGCATGTAAGTGGGGTTTGAAGAGAGGCCTTTGGTATATAAGGGTGGGAAACAGAGTCGGTTCTCATGATTCTTGCATAGAAACTGGTAGGTTTACATTCTTTTCAACATCTCTAATGCATAATCATCTCAAATGATTTTAGATCCTAGAAATTGCTACAAGATGGTTATAAATTCTTTGTGTGGACAACTTTTCCATTTGGTGGTAAAACTGGAAGGCCTTATCACTCTTTTATAACTTTCTATATAATTTTTATGAAGGCAAACATAAGGCATCAAAGACTGCAGGCTAAAAACTCCTCTGTGATCCAAACCAAGTGGCAAAATTAAGTCCTGAAAAAGTTAAGAAACACATCTGGTTCATGGTCTGCTTAGGCGACTTGGCCTGAGAACATAGCACAGGAGTAGATTGATGCAGAATAAGGCTCAAATTTAATAATCAAGCTCGGTTATTGAATACAGCTATAAAGATGGATAAAATGAAAAGTTTGTATTACATGTCTCCACTCATCACATAACAAAAGAACATGAAATAAGGGGACGTTTTGAGACGAAAAGAATGGTCTGTGCTGAAAAGGCATCAGATGTAAACAATATGGGATAAGACTTTAATACAACAATAACCAAGGAAGAATGTGGAGTTTATTGCGTGGTAATGGGAAAGGGACCTTAGGCCCAAGCTGCTGTCACTCTGTACATGTGCTTCTTTTTATGCAAGTGACAGAAGATCACACAATCCTTTGTTACTTGGCTTCCAGGAAAGTGTTCTGCCAGCACATTATCATTGTAGAATCTCTGTTCTCCACCCTTCTTCCTCAATCCACCCCTCTTCCCTCTGGGTAGTCATCTTCTTGGCTGGCCAGCAGAGTTGGTTTGGTAACTCTCTATTCTTCTTGTACTTCTCTGATCAGAAGTCCTGCAATACAGTGCATCTTAAATGACATGAAGCAGAAGGGAAAATTTAACTGAAAAGCTGTGCTTCTTTAATAACTATTATTATGTATATTGTTTAGCTATTGCATCTTCTGTAAGTCACAGGACTGAAAATCCAAGAAGTATCAAAAACTCTGGGATCCTCAAAGATTCTTCCAAATGTAGCTTGAATAACGGGAGCTTGGATATGGAGATTCCCTGATAGAGGGGAAAATCCTGAAAGTGGTATAACCCCGGGGAAATGTTCTCACAATAACTGACAACAACCCTGACAGAGAAGATTTAATGCGGTTTTATTCCATGGTTGGGCTCTCTGAATTTCCCTGTGAAAGAGTGTGGCCACACTGAAGATTTAACTTTCTAGATATCCATCTTAGGCACTGAGGTGGGTAGTCATGCGCACACCTGAGTGTCCTGCTTTCACACGCTAACCTACCTGCTTGCTTTCAGAACTGCCTGTCCCAGCTGGCCAGACTCAGGCAAGGTCTGTGGGCATCCTGACTTTCCAAGCATCTTTCCCTATGAACTACTAGGTAATATAACCAAGGAATATCCCCTTACTAATGTGCTCCTTTGCTGTTGTACTTGGTGAAACATAAGCACTCTATAGTCCAGGCTGCTCAGAACTAAGTCCTCTTCATCATATGTAGTGGCTTGGAGAAATGTTTTAGATGTTGCTGCACAGTATTCCTGCTAAATAAGTGCCACAGTATTTTTCTGAGATTTTTGGGTTTTGGTTTGTATTTTGGGGTTTTTTTCTTACGAGCACATCACAGTATTTTCTTTCAATAACTTTCCTTCTTAATATATTTCAAGAGTACCTGGGCTCAGTTTCTCTGTTTCTCTTCTATTGTTTTTTTTGAAGACTTCAAATAGATACCTATGTACAAGAGGAACAAAACTGATGAGTTCAGTCTGTATGGAGAAAGCCTCATGCAGTTTAGTGATTAATGTCTACTTTTTCTATATAATAACAAATATAATCAGCATCCTGATAATAAAAAATGGTCATATAAAGAACAGTTCAGAACACATCCACAAGGAGGGAAGTGCAGAATATATGTAAATCAGTTCACACATATTTCCTGACTTCTGAAAAACAGAAGTATTGTCTGTGTTCAGGTGCTTCTACAATTAACAAAATTAAAGAAAGTTCTATCAAAATAAATGGTACATGTTCCTTTTCCATGTACTGGGCATAAATCATGGGTAATGGTTGAATGTGTCAGATGAAAAAAATATAAAACTGTTATAAAAAGAGAACCAGATTTTCTCTCATGTTAAATTTTGAATTCTTAAATATAGGTTCTTAAGGAAATAACTAATTATATCTGGTTATCTAAGGCTGAGGCTTCAGGTTTTATAACATGTACATTAGAATAAAATATATACACATAACTGATTTCAGATAAAACTGTAACAGAAACTGTTTTAGGGATTCAGAGAGAACAAATGAATAAGGGTTAGCATCACTGTCAAAGATTTCAAGAAAAGAAACAGAGTGCATGCTCTGCCTTAGTCTTCCTGTGTAACTTTTGACGAGTCATTGAATGTTCAAGTTTCCCAGCTGTAACATGGGGGCAATACCATTGCCATTTTCACATGGGTGGTTAGAGTATGGACAGGCTGAGATAATGACCTGCTCCTGAAAGGGTCCTGCAGAACCGGTCATACCCTCAGCAGTTTGTCCTCCTACTCAGCAGAAAAGGAGAGGCAGTGATCCTGGAGATGAGTGGTTGCACAAGAGACATAAAAGTAAGGTAATTAAAAATCATTGGGTAGAACACTGATGAGTAATTGCATTCTCCTTACTTAAAAAAATAACTCCCTGAAGCTTCAGTTGGATCTAGGCTTTTTTTCCTTTCATTAGAGGACAGCAGGTGTTGTGCTATATCGCTGTGCCTTGTTAACGAGTTACCGTGTTTCTCCTTAGCAATGGATTGGCAAAGTGATTCCCTTTAGTACGTAAAACACTTTGTGGCTCTCTGAGGTGAAAGAATATATAGATGGAAAATCAGCCATACCTGAAAAGGCCTGATTTCGTAGGAAGGTTTCTGTGGAAGGGAGCAGCCGGACCTGGTTCCTTGTGGAAAATCTCAAGCCCAGCAGTGCAACCACACTCATGACCTGCCAGTGACTGCCCAGGTTATTTCCTCGGTGGAACAGGCAATCACATGGATTTTTCAGCACCTAAATCCATCATTTTGGCTCAGGTAGAACAGTTGCTTTTGCCTTCAGACCAGTAAGTTCTTTTCCATAGTTTGTTCTACCAGCCCTGTCCTATAAGAGGTAAGCTCCTGAGAAGGCCAATAGTAAATCATCTGGAGAGAAGTCAGGAAGAAATGCTTGAATCCATTTCAGCCATTTGTAAAGGAACCCCATATCTAAAGAGTTAGCATTTTCAGGACCCTCACAAGCTCTGTGTCTCTCTTAGATATCCCCAGGCATATGGGGAATCCTGTAAATCTACTATAAGCAGTTACTGGTTTTATTCTGAACTTCTTGCAGAGTTTATGCTGTATCTTAACACACAGATCTATGAATGAAATACTCTGCTTATCTTTAGGGCACAAACTGACATGAAGCAAATTCTCAGCTTCTAATTGAATAGGAGGAACTCAGCAAAAAGAGCAGGACTGCCAACAGAAAAAGGAACTCTTTCAACAGACTGGTGCCATCAAATAGTTAGATGGGAGGACAACACTGTGGAAAATACTGTAAAAATTATTTCTTCTTAGAAAAAATGAAAGAAAATTATAATTTCCCTCCAGAGAATGAATACGTCTTCCTGCATAACCAAGAATTGCTCTTCTGGGTTGTTTTTTTCCAGCAGAAAATCTGCTTTGGAGACAACTTGCTGCCTGTCATCATTTCAATTTCCTGTAAATTCTTTTCCCATTTAAAGAATGATCATACAAACATGTAAAGTCACTTCACCCCTCTGTTGAGGTTATGGTGATTTGCATAGTAGTTACGGTTGTTAAAAGAGGATGGGCTGAAAACAGGTTCTTCATTTTTACATTAAACATGCATCATAAATTAGGAAAAGCAGAGCATAAAGAAAAGAGAAAAAAGTCCTGACACACCTGCAGTCTTCAAAAATTAGATTTCTTATCAGTCTATTCTAGTCTCTAGTTTCTAAACTCACTTGCCAGCATAACATCTGAATGTTATATGAGAATAAATGTCTTGTATTGCTGTCTCAAGCTTTGGCCATTCTGGGAGAAATGGAACTGATATATATCTGTATGTTAGGAAATACATCCCAGAAAATCTGTGTAGCTAAAAGAGGAGGTGTCAGAATTTGTGATGAACTTTCATTACCAAGAGTTTATACTGCAGGTTTGGAGTGAAACCCTCACAACCCATGAAAAGACATTAACTTCCACGTAATCTTATATACTCACATGACTTCAGCTGGTCATATACCAGCAGAGACTTCTAGAATTGAATAAGTATTAAATAAGGCAGGGTGTCACCTCCACTTAAATTTTCCTTATTATTTTCTTCTTTAAGGAGGTCAAGAGAATGATAATTAAACTCAAAAGAGAGTGAATAACAAAAAAACACAAGGGCATTTTGAGATTTGAGTTTTAAACACCAGAATTCCAGATTGTGAGCTTAGTTATAGCAGAGTAAATCTGAAGTAAATCCATTGACATAAAATCAAAACTGAAGTCACTGAAGTCAGTTACTCTGGATTTAGAATGCCATGACTGAGATTAGAATTTGGCCCACGCTGTTTAAATAAGGTCAATATACATGAATGAAAACAGAAATCAAGGCAGCAGAATGCAGAGAAACTGAGGTGATAAATAGAATGGAAGAGTTTACAGATGAGGAGAGAATTACTTAGTCTTAGAAGAATAATAAAGATGATTAAGAGGTGACAGGACTGAGGTATTTAAACTAGCTGAAGATTATTATAAAATTAAGCTTGATGATCTATTTGAGTTTGTTGAAGATACCAGAACTAGAGGATTTAGGTTTAAGTAAAGTGGGAATATATGTAAGAAGAATTTAAGGAAGTACTATTTTACAGAGACTGATAAAAAGATGGAAGGTACTTCATATTCAAATGTTAGAGATATGCTGCATTAATATTTAAGCAAATGCAGTAAAACTATCTGCAACCTAATGCAGTTAAGTGGTATCAGTCAGTTTTCTACTTGCAAATAACCAATCATTTTTACAGAGAGCTAATTTCCACCGATTATTTCTTCACCCGAATAGCTAGATCAAATCAAAGATACAGAGCTTACAGCTGCTCAGGTGTTTGGAGCAATGTCAGTTTTCACTGGATGCAGACCTGGTCCTGTGTTTTTCTTTCACTAGCAAGACTGGCAGACTCTCTCCAGCCCCAGGAGCTTGGTTGCATGCACTGTCAGGGTGGCATGAGGAAGCTTACACGTCTGCTGTCCACACATAACCTGTTTGGTGGGTAATTAAAGGATTTTAAACTCCAACACAGTCAATCTGGCACCTTTCAGCAATTCAAACTGACAGGAGCAGAAGACAAAAAAGAAAGAGCACATTTAAATCTTGTTGAAACAGAAAAAGAAATAATTATGTGGAAAAGATAAATAAGACTTAGGAACAGTGTATCATTGTTTTTTCGTATCTCTGAATCACTATTGAAGAAGACAAAGCTCAGCCTAATGTCCTACCTCCAAACATCTCCATATATAATCTCCTGCCTTCCCCAATACATGCAGCTCTGCTATAACTCTGCTTAAGTACATTTTTCATGAGGGTAAATGACAACTGAGTCTAATCAGTGTTGTGTATGCCTGCAAATCAAAAGGTAAATCTGGAAAAGATCAAATAAGGAAATAACCCAAAGGTTTACTTCCATAGTCCCACTTTACATTTGGTCCTTCTCCTCCCTTGCTTTCCCAACTCTACAAGCCTTACAAATGAGATTAATCAAGAGAAAGTTTCAAGTCACTTTAAAGAATGGCAATGGGAGAGAGTGTTAATATTTTATCATTTTCTCTCATATCATATTATAATATAAGACTCAGAGGAAGTATTATGTCAGGCATACGTAAAATCTCAAGCCAGTTCAGTTCCTTAAGGATCACCTTTTAACTCAGACTGCAGGGCTCCAATGCTGTTATGTGAATATGCCTTACACAACATGTTGGAAAAGTCTTGTCAAGAGGGCTTCATAAAGGGTTGCTTTTTGGTAAGGAAACATGCAATTCAGATGGGAGGTCTGAGGTTGAATTTCCCCAGGACACAAACACTCTAGACTCTGTTGCTCACCAGCAATTACTATAACCCCTTTAAGCTATCACCACGCCCAGATCAGTTCGAAAAATTGCAGCAAACCTGTCATTCACAGAGAAGGGAAGGGCAGGAAAGAGTACTGCTCCATGAATCCAAGCTTTGTGCAGCGGGGACTTGCAAGGTGGGCAGAAAAACCAAGGAGATAGATGGAATCTGAAATTATCTGCCACTACTTTCTCCTTTGTGAATCTATGTTGCTACCTATTTTCTTTTGCCCCATTTGGTGCTGGCTCCGTCCCATTTCATTTAAGCAATTAACTGGTTGTTGGAAGCAATGTCGCTCTAGATTTCTCACATAACTGATGAAAAAAGCTGGCTGTCTTCATAGGGTAATTCAACTTTTGTTCAGCTGGGAGGTAAGCTGCCTTTTGCACCTGCACTTATCTTTCCCCTGAGTATATAGGAAGACTACATTGGCTGTACTTCTAAATCAAATATGTGTTACATTTCTAGTTAGACCCTTAGTATGTGATTGCTGAGTCCAGTCCTGAGGCACCTGGGTCTGTTCAAAAGCTGTATAGTGCAGGTTTGTGAATTTGACTTCTGGAACTTGACACCAAAAGTTATGTTAAAAATACCTTGCTAAGTACTTTTATGAATCTTTCCCAGGGTCATAGAAGTTATTAGCTGAATTCATTCCACTCATAACTTAGGTGATTATGCTAGCCACTGTAACATCTTTCTCTTTTTTAAAGTTTTCTTTCCTAGAAGAAAGGAGACTGATGTGATTATGTGGGAAGGCTGGCTTTCTGTCCCCACCCTTGAATATTTTTTTCCCTGAATAAATCCACTGACCAATTTCAATCACATGCAAAATCATAAAACAGGAAAGTTTCAATGTGCTTACGAAAATCAGTAGGTAGAGTAAATTAAAATGATGCCTCCAGTGAAGAGAAAAAGAAAGAAAAATAGTTCCTTGTCAACTCTGTTTGACAATGGCCAACCGGCTAATCAATGACAGAGTGTGATGATTTTGCTCAATAGGTATAAAAAAAAGCAAGAGTTGTGGGAGAACCTTCTACCACCCGCCAAGGAAGGGGAAGTTTGCAGGACACAGACTGAATTTGTTCCATTACTTATGGAAGAACTTATTTTTTTCAATGTGAGTGTGGTAGGTATGATTTTTTCTCACATCATTTCTTCCTTCACTTGCATCTAGTCGGTAAATATAGGAGAAAACTGTACTTGTCTGAATAAAAATAATTACCTTTTTTTTAATTTTCCTTACTTGAGATTATTTTTGAATTTGCACTTAATTATAAGGCAGCAAATGCATATTTCTTTTTGCACAGCTCCACTTCTGCATACACAAGTTAAAAATGGAAAAATCTATTTCTTTGTAAACTACAGTTGGGAAGACAGAGAAAACAGTTTTAGGGGCATACTTAATAGATCAAAAATGTTATTACCTCTTGAGGCAAAATGCAGAACTAGTACAAACTCATTTGGCCAATTCACACTTGTTTGATATATTTCAAAAGCATGATTTTATGCTGGATCAGCTATCATCTCTCTTCCTGCAGCCGTCATCAGGCCAGGATAAACACTGCAGTGTATACTCTGATTAATTTGACACAAATACTGTCAAATTCTCATACCTGAGCCAGATCATGTTTTTCATAGAGGATGATCCAGGTGTGCACATATCTGGTATTAATGAGCACAGAAACAAGGTTTAAACTAGATCTTCCCTCTCAGTGTAAGTAAGAAATGGTAGCCGAGTATAAATTACTGGTTATAGTTCTCCTCTGATGATGGCTAGTTGTCCATATTCAGTCCAAGTACATGAGCATTTTAGCAATATAGCCATATGATTCTCACTTTCCATTGCACTATCCCAAATATTGCACTGAGCCTGCTTTACTCCCAGATGATTATACATAATGGGCAATGTCTGGACGGAAGTGTGCTGCAGGGATTGTGAGCAAATGAGCTGTCTCAAACTCACAATGTGGGACTGCTCTACCGTTAACAGAATCTTCTGACACTATTTCAAGCAGTGAGATTATTAAGTGTCATATGGCTAAATAGGATGGGTCATTCAATGGAAATAGCAGCAAACTCAGTCATATAAAAACATAGTACCGAGTGCTCTGCATGACATTAGGCCATACTCCCATAAATCTATAGAAGACCTCATTTTTATATATATATATATATATATATATATATGAGATATCATTTTATGTGTGGCATGGTAAAACAATGCCAACTCTGTGCATAACAGCCTTTTCCTGCAGTGGGAAAGTCTCTATGCTTGGGCACTTGTCTTAATTCAAGAGACAACAAGGTTTTTAACAAGGCAAATAAAAAGGAGACTAGATAGTTTAAAGGATATATGGTTACTAGACAACTGTCAAAATATAGATCTTGAGAATTTTCATATCATACAGCTGATCGTGAAGATTAGCCCACTTTTTTCTATGTGTGATCAAATTTCTATGTCTGTTAGAAGCCCACAGTTTCTATGTCTGATCAAATGGCCTCAAATTATGTATATGTGTAAAGTAAATAATTTTACAAAAGGCAGAAGATAACATAATCCAAAAATATCAAAACTGATACCTAATCTCTTCTCCCTGGGCTTCAAAGAGGCAGCTATAGATCTTGGTAAAGCCTGATCTACTTACAACATAAGCATTGTGCTTGAGAGGATGCGAACTAAGAGGAGGCTTTGGGGTGGCCTAATTGTGGGCTTCTAGTGCCTGGCCAGAGCCTAAAAGAACAACGCAGAGAAACTTTTTACAAGGAAATGTAGTGACAGAACAAGGGGGAATGGCTTCAAACTGAAAGAGAGTAGGTTTAGTTAACATATTAGGAAGAAACTCTTTGCTGTGAGGATGGTGAGGCACTGGCACGGGTTGCCCAGAGAAGTTGTGGATGCCCCATCTCTGGAAGTGTTCAAGGCCAGGCTGAATGGTGTTCTGAGCAATCTGGTCTAGTGAAAGGTGTCCTAGTCCATAGCGGGGGCTTGGAATTAAATGATAATTAAGGCCCTTTCCAACCTAAACCATTCTCTGATTCTAATATTCTATCATTAATGTAACCCAGCTGGAACACATTGGATAACAAACACCAACTAGACAAAGTGGTGTCTCCATCTCAATAAGAGTCATCCCTTTCACTCTTTTCACTCAATGAAAGACCAAGAAAAGCAGTGAAGACCAAGACAAAGTGAAATAGTATCTTGTGGACAAAATATTGGATTATAACTCAAAGATATTCAAATTACTTCAGGCCCTATCACCAGCTTGCTGTGTGAATCTGTTGTTTCAAATTTGGCTTCCTGTGCCATACCCATCTTTTCCCATTTGTTTGTGGTTTCTAGTGCAATGTAACTACACATGTAGCTAAAATCAATAACAACAGTGGCATGGGACAGTGTAAAATCAGAACTGTGTGGAGGAGGAAAGAAAATGTGCTGTGATAGTCTGCTATACAATGAGATGGTGTTCCATGAAATTAAACTCGTTAGGTATTTGGAAGGCTGGAAAGAAGACAATGCTAATGTCAAAAAGTGTTGATGCAAATACTTTGATAACATTATTTTTATCTGGAACAAAATAGTTAATTCCTGTTTGCCCAGCCCCACCCGTAAACAACTGTTGATGTGAGATGTGCTGGGGAATTGAAAGCACTGAGTCTTTTAACCCATTCAGGAGGTTCTACCATTAAAAGCATGTAACAGAGCTGTATCTTATTTGCCAGTATTGCTTTGGAAACTGAGATGAAAGAAACGATGCCTTTGTGATGAAGGGAAAGAATTATTCCTACAATGCAGGCAGTTCAGTTCCAGCCTAGTTCACCAATTCCCATCTGACCTTGTGCACATTTAAGCTCAGCCTCTCAGTGTGGGAGCCAAAGTTCCCCTATGGAAGGTGTTGAGGACTGAGGTGTATTACGGGTCCAGAGAGGGCTTGACTCATGCAGAGAGACTTTACTTTAAACATCATGGTCTGAATGACCCGAGGATTTTCAAACAGCATCAAACCTCAGTACAGAAACTGAAAGGATGTACCAAGGAAAGATCTCTTCAATAGTTGCTTTTTCCCTATGCTTTCCTACGCTTTCATTACTGCCCCTGCCAGAGACAGGATACTTGAAAGGTTGTTCTTCTGCTGAGGAATGGTTGCTCTTCTTTTACAGCTATGTTTTGATATAGACGATTCAGTGCAGGTCTCAGATTCAGATCTCTGCAGGTCTCGGTTTTTCCCGTCCACCTTTTTTGTCTGTCTTCTCTAATTTGGCTGTAAGTTTGAATCCCAGCCCCACTGATTTATGGGAGTTTTGCCATTAGCTTCACTGAGCAAAGATTTGCTCTTACATTCTTTGAGCTCAGGACTGTCTTTTATTATGTGTGTGTCATGTCTAGCTCGCTGGGGTGCTGAAGTCAGTTGGGACTGCCAGATGCTACTGTAATGCGAATAAATGTTAGTATACATGGAGGAAGAAGAGAGACTGTATAGGTTTTCTTTCAACCATTATATAAAAATCCTCTCCAACTTAAAGGACTTCAAGATATCACATTAAAACCAGCTTTTTTATTATTTTTTGCAGGATCTCCAGCATTTTTCATGTGCAGACTGATGGCTAACAGCTCTTCATGGTATTTACAGGAAAAATGCATAGTGCTAAATAATCGCCACATGCCGTGGGAGTAACTTCTGTTTTTAATAAAACCAATCTGGTCTGGATCAATGATAAGGGGGCATAATTTCTTCAAATGGGAAGCTAGCTCTTTGAAAGGAATCTTACAGTCTACATTAATCTCAGATCAGGGTCTGCAGGGTAAGCAGAAATCAGAGGCCTGACTGTTTTTATGAAAAAAGAGTATTGTGCCTGTCTGAGGAGAAATTCTGGCAAAGAGATTTTACTGGGAGAAAGAAGTTTTGGTGCACAGGATAAAGTGGTCTGGAGCATGTGGGGCTAATTGCTGCTCTCTGTTTCTTTAGGTGTACAGGCACTCGTTCAAGAATGCATTTACTGGACAGCAAGCTCTTGCATTAGTGCTCCCTTTTTTCAGGGAATGAATCCTCCTTGTTGCAAGGCAGGGAGCAATAACTGAGCAGAATTGCTGCTCACACCACGATTGCCTTTAGCACTGTCAACCCATATATCATACATTATCACCTCTATTCCCTGCTGGCAGCCCCTCTCTCCACTTTGCATGTGCGTGGGTGGCCCAATGCAGTTGACTGAAGCATCACTGATCTCCTGGGTAGCTTGCTTGCACAAAGTGGTCCATCATACTTCAAGGACCAAGTAGCAGGACTGATGTCTGTCTTCTCCCCTCTGCTACATCTCTATCTTGCTGCTGGATCAGTTCTTACAGTCTCTTCTCTACTGTTGCTGCAGATGCAGCGCCGGTATTCTCCACCCTGCATTTCCCACCACGACACAATCAATCTAATCTTACTGTCCATTGTTTCTGTAATTAATGCATTGGTGCGTGACAAATTGCTAAACAGAGGAAAAACAGAGACTTGTCTTTGGATTGTATGGATCTCAAACAGAAACTGCAGGGAGGAGACGAAAAAGACAGCAGGTGTCCAAGAAAACCAATTGTTGTCACTGGACTCAAGGACAACATTCCAAAAGCAGATGATTTTTAGCAGCTGTCCAGTGAGGTAGATACATTTGCTGCAAACAAAGTGGTTTGCTACTCACTTTTCCAAATCCCACGGATTTTCCTCAGACTTATTATAAACAATAAACAATAAGAATAAAGGTATATATAGTGCCTTCGTCCCACTGATTTTATGTGTTCTATAAGCTTTAAGCATTCTTCTCTTACAGCAGAAGAACTGAATTGCTATAAATCAGCAATTAACTGTAGGTTTCCAGATTTCAGCTCTGCATTCATACCAATAGATCTCAGTTGCATCTCTGGTAGGAGGGAAGACAGGACAGGCACCCACCAGCTGATTTGATTTTGTGTAAAATGCAAGTGTACAGAAAGTTAGAAAACAAAACCAGCCAATTTTGCTTTAATCATATGACTGCTTTTGGCCAGGGTTTGGGTTTTTTTCATCTCTAAATGCGTGTGCTGTGAACACTTCCTTAGTTGTGTATTATTACATGTTTCAAGCAGTAAACTGTCTAAAATGATACAAGATTTTTTGAGTTTCTGCTCTGGATGTGACCACCAGGAAGATGAAAATTTCCATGGCATTGGAAAAAACAGGCAAACAAGTCATACAGCCAACCATAATAATTACTTTTTGGCAAAGTGCTTAGTGGAAAATTTCCCATTGTCATTGTACAAACAATGCACGTTCTCCCATGAAACAGTGTCAGAGTGTTTCTCATAAACATATGCACCATTTCCTCTTCAGAAAGGTCAAGTAAAATAGCATCTATCAAGAGGAGCATTTAGAAGCAACCCACCTGTTATTGCCAGCCAACAGCTACTCAGAGAAATGATGCTAGTGTATCTTGGGGAAAGACAACTGGGTCTCTGTCTGCAGTGGATTTTTATGGTGTAAAAGATGAACACACTAGTTGAAATTCACAATCCATTGCTTTAAACTAGCTTTGTGAGGCACAATAAAGTCACTTAAGATAAATCATTGAGGTTTGTATTAGATGCTTCAATGGAAGTATTGAAAAGAGATGTGCTAGTGTATCAATGGAAGTCTTTTGAGCCTTTCTATGAGATCCTTCCATTAGGGGGTTTACTTTTGAAACAGAAGTTATTGCAATCAGCAGATATCTTCTAAAAAACGACGGTGCAGCTCAGCCAAAGGTTATGTGTTAGAAGCATAAATGGCTGGATTAAATTCCTCAGTCCGTGCTGTATAGGATAACAGACACTACTGTCATAATGACCCCTTGAATTTCATTAACCACAAATCTATACCACACCTTACAGCACGTGATCTGTGCATCTCTGATCCTCTATAAATGAAATCTACAGACATGGGAAAGATGATGGTAAAAATCAAGGCATTTTCACCCTACAGCATGTCATGGTTGGGCAATTTCTAAAGGAGAGAGGGGCACATCACGAGGAGATTATATTTATGGGTCTACCAATAACAGAAGATTAGCTACTGGGAACCAGCAAATAATCACTCTCAGATAAACAAAACTTAGGTCTTTCTACCGGTTGTGAATTTAGCATTAAAATTAATTTAAAAAAAACAAACCAAAACAAAACAAAAAGTAATAACCAATGTATCTTCCAGGAAAATGAGTCCCTTGGATTTGATTCCAATTTTCAGTCTCCCCCCACTATTCTGAACCACCAATGTGGGACTCCTAAGTCTGTATATGTATATGTATTTTTATAAATATGTATATAGATCCTTTGAAGAAGGTACCCTTTAGAAATCTGCAGTCAAATACACAGAATAGTTCAGAGGAGAACTATGTCAGGGTAGGTACTGAAGAAACAGCACTGAAAGGTTTCTGAGTGACAATAATGCATATGACAAATGGAAAGGGCCACTGAAATCTGAAGTCTTACAGAAGAGAAGTTTAATATGCAGGTCATCAGGGAGAGGAGGAAGAATTGGACAACTTGAAGGGCAAATCATGCTAGAATTCTGTGCAAGCCACTGAGCACAAATGACAAATACACCCAGAGACAACACTCATGCGCACAAATACGCTGTATAATCCCAGACATTGTAAGAAACATGTAAACATTTGAGCTTGCATTTGCATACATTCTGAAAATGCTAGAGGACGTTTTTGCAAGCTATTATTTAATTTATTCACAAGGTCGATTTGGAAACAGTGTTCAAATGTTTTGGAAATACGTCAAGAACATCGTTTTATTTCATGGTATTGTGGTAGCATCTCATTATAGTAGTCTAATATGAATGCAGCACAATGAAAAAGCTATTGTGATTGTATTGTACTAGGCTAAATAGATAGAATGTTATTACAGTACTGTAAAAGGAAAGATTTATAGGTTAGCATTTGCATTTATGAGTAAGAACAGCACATGCAGCCACATACTTGGCTATTTGGACTCCCAAGGAAACGAAATCTTTTGTTATATTCAGAGTTATCAGACATTTGAGCAGTGAATGACCCTGCTATTGCTGGAAAAAAGCAGCAGCAAGGGAGAATAGGTGTGTTGACTCTGCTTCTGGAACAGTTTCTACTGCCATGCTCCCCAGAGGTTTTACCCCCTTTCAACAAGAACATCAGGGTCCCAGACAGAACAGGATCCAATTGCACATCAAAGCAGCCTTTTTTTTCAGGATGGACAACTAAGGGGCACGATTTTAATTTCTACAGAAATGCATCCAGCAGGGAAACAAAACTACCTTGTATGAGCTGAGGAATGCCTTTGCCTTCTCCAGGATATTTTCCACTGCTATTAGCGGCAGAGGTGATGGAGGAGAGCTGAGGGGATTTCTCTGTTCCCTTGCTAAAAACGTTTTGCCAACTATGAGAGTATTTCAGTAGGGCATCCCTTCATCCTCATCTCTCCCTTGCTGAGTTTCGATTGATGAGATCTATGAGTTTTCTATTTAAAGGAGAAAATCCCTGTTTGCTTTCAACTTAGGTGAATAAATATGATCTGGAGAGGAAAGAATCCTGAAAGCCAAGTCCTTAGTGTTGTAATCACCACAGTTGTGCTGACTAGAATGAAACTACACTGATTTGTATCAGCTGAGGCTCTGGCCCGATACCATGAACGCATCTTTGTAAGCCACTAAAAGTCTCTCCATGCTGTCTTTTGAAAGAACAGATACTTTAGTGACAACTGCTTCCAACTGGAAATCTAATACAATAATGAGAAATCTTAAAAACAGGAAATAGCACTCAGCTGTGGAACAAGGGCTTGAAGGAAAGCCTACAGAAACCAGCGGGAACGATACCATGACTTCACACAGCTTTTGTATAGTTCTTAAAAATGAATATTAAAAAGTGTCTGAAGGAACAAGGTGCTTCATTCTTGGTAAATACTGCTGTAAAGTGAGATGTTAATTCCTTAGACCCTACTGAAAAATCACAGATAAGATCACAAATGTGGAAGACTTTCACATATAAGTGAATTATGAATTATGGATATAGATTTTTACTATGGCATTTCCAATTATTCCAAACAGATTCTGGGTGCTTTCAAGAATCACATCCTCCTGTTCACTTTGACAACACATGCATTGATTGATTGTCAGTCTGGAAGAATGGCTTTTCAGTCTTAATTTATGGGGCAGGTATCTGGGTTTAACAAGGGATACCAGCCTGTGAAGTGCTGGATGTTTGCTGCCAGATGCTGAATGTCTTCATTATTGTTAAAAGTACTCCACATCCTGCTAAGGCTGGTCAGCAAGGCAGGAGGACAGTGCTTGTTCAGAAATAAAATCTGCCAAGGAATCCATGACACAATAACAAAATAATAACTTGATATATAAAAATAAAGAAAAAAAATTAGAAGATTTGCCCCATGAAATATTTTTTTCCTAAAAAAAAATCAGAACAGAGTTTTTAGGACGCTTATTAAAAACTTCATCCAGCCTATTGATTTTAATAGAAATCATTGGATGTTATGGAAAATATAATATATAGCAAATAAATGGATGGAAAAATACAGAGGCAGACAGACAATTATTGCTTAATATAACAACATAAAGAGCTTTATATACCTGAGAAAGGCCTTTTCCCTTCTCCAAAAATATATTTATATAAACATAAATCTTTCATATGCTATATCTTGTGGGATCAGGAGTTTTCTGATTTTAGCAAAATTACAATATGAATAAGCAAATGAGTTATTGCAGAGGAAGAGCTCCTATTAGAGTTAGAAAATAACATTTCTAATCTGCCTCTGTTTATAAGTAACCACTGCTCAGAAATATAAATTAATTCCAAGCAACATTTTAAGAAATCATTTTGAGATATTTAAGAGATATTTATTCTTTGAAATATTTAAGACCAATTCAATCATGTCAAAACTATTAAAAAGAAGCATTTGGAGTTCTATCATCACAGAATCCATCTTTATAGATAAACTCAAACAAACTTCTGATTTTACTGCCCCTATATTATTCTTGTTAAGCCTTGTTGTTGACTACTGAATTACAGATTGTTCCAAGATTGATGAAGAAGTTGAAAACAGCAAACTATTAGGTGTTCATTTTGCCAGAGAATTCCCATCCATTTGCTACCCACAGAGCTACCAGAGTGAGTTCTGCCCAAAGCCCAGCTGCTTTCAGTCAAAACATATTTGGAAATTATGTTGAGTTGCAGGGGCCTCATGGCAGAAGTTGCCATACAAGTCACTGTCACTAGGTGCTTGCTCCCAGAAGAATAATCCATGCTCTGGATTTCTAGTGAAAAGATCCACGAACATTTCACCAATAAAAAAAAAGAAAGAAAAAAAAGAAAAGAAAAAAAAAAGCAGCACCATTCTTAGTTCAGCAAGCAGCAGAAAACTAGAAACTGCACTGGTTGTTGCTTGGTACCAACTACTTGTCTGTGGCTCTTTCCTCAGCATCTCAAATTTTTGTCTCATTTCCTGGTTATTCTCATTGACCACACAGGGAAACTAGTCAGACAATTTTATCTCTACAAATCACCTGGTAAGGTCAGGTAGGTAATTTTTTACCTAGTAGATGTGTGAAAATAAGGAATTTATATGCAACCTTACTTTCAAAATGTAGAAATAAGTCCACTGACTTAAAAGGAGGACACATGCTTAAAGTTAGATATCTAGTTAAATGTCTTGATGATTCAGCACCTTTATGTCAATGCAGAAAATAATAATCAACTTCTCTGTTTCACACTATCATCTCCCAGATGAATTCAACTCCTAGAAACTCATCACAAGTGCCAAGACATTTTTGTTTGCTTCTTCTCAGTGGGCCATGTCTTCAAAGAGCAATCATGATACACACATGCAAATAGAAATATTTGTTAAAGCCAATGTTCATCCCAAAGGGATCTCTCCTTGTGAGTGTACTGCTGGATTTCTGCCTTTTACAGGAAGGTAAAATAGGAAGCAGTTTATTGTTCAATACCGGGCCTGTGACAGACATCTAACTGGAGAATTGGAGACCATAAAACACCAAGTGATTATATCTTTCGGTCCTGCTATCATGCTTGAAAGGAAATGATTTGATTCATTAAGCATTCCGCAGGTTAAAAACAAATTATCTCCATTTGTATTTATTTGCAGATCTAAAGAGCTATTGAGCTCACAAACCTCTTCTGGCCTATTAAAACCATCCAGCACCAATTTTAAGAGTGCTTGGGAGGCAGCTTGCAAACAAGTAGCACCCAAAACCATGGACAGACTTTCCGAGAGCTCCATCTACAACACATTGCGTTTATTTTGGGACACAAACAGGAACCAAGCCCTTCTGAAAATCTGTGCTTCATTAGGAATTCTGATTATTATTAAAAATCTGGCACTCATTGAAGGTGCTGAGTACTTGAAAACTCAGTGCTAGGTTCTCTTGAATTTCCTGTTGGAGAGTTGTTAATATGCCAGGCAAGGTTTTTCAGTTAGAAATGTGTTTTAAGGGAATTTTGAGATACATATCCAGGTACCAGAATACCTTCTTAAAATATGTTTAACTCACTGCTGTAGGAAAAATAGGGTGATGTTGTTGTGTGGTGACATCATTACATCTCATGCACACAGTGGTTTCATAGAACTAGAGAAATAAAAATGTGAGAAATTTCTTATAAAGATCTGGAAATAAAATATTTTAATCCAATTGTTAATAATTATAATATTCTCAAAACAGACAAAAACTTAGGGCTATTTCTATTGATAAAGATAGCTGGATTAATTGCGTAGTGGTAGAATTTGGAGAAGCAAAGACTCAAATTTAGGGGCCTTACACTTTAAAGCTACCAATATAAAAGGCTGTTCCAAGGTCCAAAGGCAGTTAAAACAACAGCCTCCTAGGTCTGGGAGAAATGACTTACATTGGATAAAGCAGTTCAATACTGAGCATTTGGCTTTATTTTTCCCCTCTGGGCCACACCATTGTTCTGTCGTTTTGAACAAAATAAAAATATTTTAAAAGGATAATATTTCTAGGTCTTACAGACTTGCATTCTCTCCTTAGCTCTTCACAGGAAAAAGAATTATGAGATAAATTGCCCTGTGAAATAAGACAAGTTCTAATGGGCAAAATACTGCAAAACGGATTAGGCACTCCTGGGCTTTTGGATAGTCTTCAAATGTTCAAGTATTTAATGTCTCTAGTTTTAAGAGGCATTTGGACAATGCCCTTAATAAGATAATTTAACTTTTGGTCTGCCCTGAAATGGTCAAGATGTTGGACTAAATGATCCTTCTAGGTCCTTTCCAACTGGAATTATTCTATTCTACTTCATTCTATTAAGTGATGAACCTCTATGGGGATCAATTAGGCCAAAAGGAAACATAAAAAATACTGAACTTTCTGAAAGGATACAAAAAACACCAAGTCTTTAGGGAGGACACCACTGGGATTCACCAGCAAGAATGTGCTACAATAATGTTACATATAAAAATACAGATAAATCAATGTGTAATGTAAGACTTTTAAAAGAAAAATCTTTTAAAAGAACATGAAGAGACAGTGTTTCACATTTATTCCTCAGGTACTTGGCAATGTCTTGTCTGCATTGTAATCTGTGGAACATCTGGGTCTGATCTGAGGCTGCTATTCCATCAGATGTGCTAAAAAAGTTGTCCCTTCTCAGGTGCAGCAATGTGGACACTGGCTGCATAATGAGCCTGCAACCTTCTGTCCCAGATGCTGGTTGTAGGCAAGGCTCTGGTTCCTCTTCCTTTGGATGACTTCTGATAGCTTGTTTCCTTCTTCTGCCTTAGGTGGAAGCTGAAAGCATCAGGGCTTTTGAGGGAGACCAGCAGTGCCATGTCCACTTCCTCCTGCTGGTGGCTTTTGGGTGGAGGAAAGCTCCAGGGTCAGTCCTGGCCTGGCCCAGCTGCAGAAAGATGTCTCTGGAAGGTGAGAATGAGTCTGGAACACCTCTGGAACACCTTTTGTTCCACGCCCTCAGAGCATCTGCAGCTAATGCAGGGTAACAGGGAGGTAAGAGTGCCATATAAAATGATCTCTCTTTCATTTCATCCGAATCATCCCAGTGAAAAATTAGTCTTACACCCACCAATGCCCTTAAAGGGATATGCTCCTTTTAATGTGTGAGATGAAGAACAGGAGGAGGAGAAGAGATAAAAGAGAAGAACTCTGATAACTGTGGGATCTAGGAGCTATAGTGCGCTCAATTAATTAGAATCTTCTCTTGTTTAAAAAAATGGTCTCTCTGTGCACATATTTAAAAACTGGTAATAAAATATCACTACTGCACCACTATGGAGTCTCTTTGAGATGCTCAATGAAATACTTGAATTACAAAGTAACAATTTCTATTGTTAGGAGTTGCTGCTATTCTCTTTTTATTGATGTCATAAAGTAGGTATTTATGAGATGAGGTTATTAAGATCAATAGTATAAATGGAACACCTAATTCTCTCTTTTTCAGACCAGCACAAAGCATTCCTTGGGTGGAATATGTGGGAATAAAAGGTGACTGGATACTGTCAGTTAACCTGAATCCAAATGCAAAGAGCTCACCCTATTAACAATGAGTCATTTTTTACATGTTTCTTAGATCTAAAACTATCTTGTCCCTAAGTAGCCTTTATGAAACGTACAGATTTGAATTCATTGCAGGACTGGATTTGCCACATTTACAACTAACACTGAAACTCTATTTTTGTCTTTTTTTAAATATGAAAGACAAGATAGAACATTTTATTTTAAAGTCCATTTAGTTGTGTGTTTTGAATAAATATGATCCTTCTTTGTGAAAAATGTCCTTTCGCAAAAAACAAAAGTCTCAGATTTTAACACTGATACCAAGTCTTCCTATCTACTGAATAATGAGCTGCAAAGACACCATGGTATGGACTGAGTTACATCTGTACACTAATGAAGAATTGAACCTATATTTATATAGTTTCATTGCTCAGACCAAGTTGCAAAAGACAGGCTTTTTTTGCCAAATGCAGTCACCAAACTCTCTCAACTATTTCTAGTGATTTGCCTCTTGCTTCAATTTCCCATTTTCAGAGCAGCATCATCAATCACTACTAATTTAAGCTCATGATTAAATAATATCAGCTTCATTTAGTGGTCATCATTAAGGGAAAATATTTGCCAGCATCTGATCATGGTGTTGTTCTTAATGACCCTGCCCCTAGAACTCCATTCTACAAGCACTTGATAACATCAATAAGATTTACACATAGGAGCAGGGTTTGAAAAGTTCACCAGTCATGAGATGCCACAGAAGACAGTGAGTGCTCTCCATTGCTAAACGAAGAAAAATTTTACAGAAGATTTTTTCTCAGATTTATGTTAAACAAAGTACGTAGAAAATTTGGATAACTTCAGCAATAGAAACAAAAAAAACCCCAAACACTTTTATTAAACAATCAAAACACATTATCATTCTAGTATTGCTCACTACCCTAAATTAATCATCTGTTTTAATTTAAAAGATGCGGTTTTCAAAAATACACAGCAAAAACTGGTATAATACTTTAAAACCTAAAAAAGTACACCAAAAAAATTCTTCATCTTATTTCATAGAGATTCATTTCCTTCATCTTAATTGTTTAGTTTGCAGTAGTGTACAAAGAGTTAATGGAAACAGTTAGCAAACTGAGATGTGAGCTTCTACTATAGCTCTTCCCACTAGAACTGTTGAATGAGAAGTTCCAATACCTCACAGCTTTCCTATGTGGCTACGCACAAAAACTTTGTATCCATCTAAGCGATTGTGACCAGACACAACAAATCCACTATGAAAGTTAAAGAAAAAAAAGTGGAAAAAAAAAAATCTGATGCATCCCAATACCAACAGTAGTAATTGACTGGTAAAGTCTTTTTCATGCTGCTTATACATCTCTGAGGGTTGTGAAAACCAGAGAAAAGCTGTCTCTGTATCTTGCACCGTCAGCTATTGCCTGTCAGCATGTGTGGAGACAGGGGAGGGTGTACAAAGCAGTGCTGGGCTGGGGGAGAGCTATGGTGAAGCTCAGCTTCTCGGTGTGTCCCCAGATGCAGCCCCCCATGTGCACAGGGCTCTGCTCAGCCCTCTTCTCTGTCCTGGGGCACGTTCCTCCTGCACCTGCAACCAGGGGCTGTGAAACCTTTACAGGGCTAATACAAAGCTGACATTTGTGTCATGCTGAAAGGTATTTGAGGAGGAAAAGACCCCTGCTTGTCTGCCAGACTGTCTATTCCCCACACTGTACTCAAAGCCTCTTTACTGTTGTGCCACAAGGGGTGAATCAGAGAGAGCGGGGAACAAAAACCTTCTAGATGGCAAATCTGAGTAACAACGTGAGAGCTGCACACTGTGCAATGCCATTATATGACTTCAAATCTTTTGTTCTAGAGAACATTATATACCTATTACATGCTTAAATACAGGCATTGCTATAGCATAATTAAAATGTTTGTGATCACAGAAATAAAAGGACAAGTTAAAAAGCAACACTGTATTACCTCTGTAGGACTGCTGAACTTTGGCTGTAGGCACAGAAAGAAAAGCCACCAGCGTGAGGCAAGGAGTGTACAGGCCTTTGGCTCCATCTGAAAAAACAAGTTAATAGGTAGAAGGGCAATTCTCTGTTGGTGTGTAGCTGTAGAAAACCACTTTCTCTTAGCTCTGCAAGCATGGTTACTTAAGCAGTGTTTTCATACCTGAAATGCTCCTGTGGACATGCTTCAGGGCACTGGCTTTAGTGGGAGCTGTGCAACTCCACAGTAATACTTGTTAACCTGTACAACCTAGCACTTGCTGTAGTTTTTTCTTTAGTGAAAAAAAAACTGTACATTTGGTCAAAAGGAAAACAAAAGGTACAACTGCTAAAATACTTCAAATGTTAGTTTGAGACCTAGGGTTCCCAAATATATTGATTTTTTTTTTTCCAGGAAAGCAGACACTAATTTCCATTTAGAAAAAAAAAATATTCCACAGGGAAATGTATAAGTGAGCACTTGCAATCAGCTTTATTCATAGCTTTGCAGATAAATTGCTGCAAACACCATGCACTTTTACGCTTTGTTTTGCTTAAGAATTCTAGAGAAGTCCATAAGTGAGATTGTTGCCACAACTGGGAATCCTTAGTTTAGCTGACAAAGTCCTAGCTAAAGTGTCCTAAGGATGTAGAATTAAATGAGGACTTTGTCCTTCTTTTCCAGTCTGATCCCTGAAGATGCTTGGGCCAGATTATCTTCTATAATGTGTTTTGCCACAGTCTCTAGAGAGGACCACCTCCTTAAAAGGACAGCATAGTAATCTAATAAAAATCCAATCTATGGAGATCCATTACTGTGCAACTGAGAAAACCAAACCAAACAAGATACTAATACAAAAACCTCAGAATTCCTTGGTGCATTTTATGTACTACAGCATTTACAAATGACCACATGGATTGTGTAATATCATCTACTGTGCAGAGTTTCTTTTATAGGTCCCCATGGACTGAAATGTTTAGATAAAACAGAGCTGAGCAGAGGGGCCAGTTGTAGATTTAACTGGGAATTCTCATGGTTTTATGGGTTTGTATGTCAGCCATATCATTGCTTTAAAAATTGCTTCTGTATTTAATAGTAGGAGAGCTTGACCCGAACACAGTAACAACACATGTATCCCTTTAACTGTGCTCCGCAAAGGATTGCAGACTGAAACTAGAGAGATACGAGCTCTGTGAGTTAAGATGTCATTAGCTGCCCAGGAGGGGTAACTTTGTCAATTGTCATTAACACATTTTTTTGTGCTGGTACTTTAAAGATCAGAAGTGTTAACCTGGAAATGGCATTCTGATTTAAATCTCTTTAACGTTTGGAAGGATTGGTCATTTCTTTATACCTCACTGCTCTTTGAGGAGAGTCCTTCCTTTGTTCAGCATCTGTAAATTGCCTGTATGTGGATCTCACTTAAGAAAGAAGAAAAAGATCCCGAGTTACTCAGATCTGTCATAAAACTGTCACTTTGGATTATTGCTTAAATGTTGGCTGCAGGCTGAAAACTGTATGTCCATGCAGCACTCGCCAGTTCAGGTGGGGTTTATAAAAGAGAAATTGTTGCTCTGCAGGGAGATACCTGTTAACCTTATTCATTTGTAAAACTGGTTACATATTTTGGCACTCGCCTGTGCAGTCTGACACTGACAAAGCTTTTGACAAGATGAAGTAGATATACGGTATTTATGTAAGGTTCTCAGAAACTGCAGGTTCAGAGCAAACTTTATTAACTGCACCTGAGCTCTTTCTGTGTCAACCAGCAACTCTTTGCAGAAAAGATTTCAGATCTTCTGCTCTTTGACCTTTAAGAAGATACAAAGCTGGGTTGCAGGTGATATAGGACTCTCAATTAGTGGTTCCAGCTTTACATGCATTCTTCTGTTTTGTGATTCGGATGTCTTTTACCAGGCTTCAGGTTGTGTGGGACAGAAGGTAGAAAACAAAGAGCTTGTCTTGAGAGATGTTTAGCAGCTTCCTACGAACACCAACTCCCAGAATAATGAAGGATTCATTCTGCAACTTGCTGGACTGGGTTTGTATAACAATCTGCCTTTTGCTTTATAGTCAAGGATTAACTTCTAAATAATGGCAAACTGAAATTAACAATATTGTACATATGTTTGCATACATAACTTAGCTTTTTTTAACTAATATGACCTAAATTCACATTTAATTGTATTTAATCTGACAGGTATTTTTCTACAGTTAGCACAAGACTTTTTTTTTTGTATCAGGAAATTCAGTGAGAAAAACTGCAAAAGACACGAATTAGATGGATTAAAATGTATGCATTTTGTATTCATTGTGTAGCCATTATCATTATGGAGGATCTGTTTAAAATTGAAAAATTACTGATTTTCACCAAAGTCTTTGCACAGATTCCTCATACAGTAAGATTCTGGCACATACTTGAAGAAAAGAATGAAAATCAAATGAGACATTTTATTATTGCCACAATTTTTCAGCCAGAGAAACAGTTGCTTTACCTGAGCTGTGTAGCTGCCTGGGTAAGGTACAAGAAAAGGTCGTTAAGAGGGAGAAGAGTGGAAATATAACATCAGGTGATGTAGGTAGGCATTCATTGGCCTGAAGCTGAATTGAAATGTGTCTATCTCCAAAAGCATATTTGAGGAAACTTCATCTGAACTTTCTGAAGACTGAGACTTTCAGCAGTTTCCAACATCAGTCAGCCCCATAAGAGTTGTATCTCATGGCATTCAGGACCAAATACCCTGTGGTATGTCTGGCTCACCTTTGCAGTGCTCGAGCAATTACTCCAACATCTGGGACACATTACACCTGCTGCACAAGTGATTCACAGCCAGGCAGTGGACATGCTATGAATCTAATAAGCCATCCCTGCTGCTGACTAATGCTAATATGGAGGGTGTCAAGAAGAGGAATAAACCTGGAGATGAAATGGTAATAACGGTTTCTGGGATTTTGCTGTAAAAGCAGACATTGCCAATGTTTTTAAAAAGGTTTAAGGTAATCTGTTGCAGCAGTTAATTTCTCACTGTTTTTTGTTCAGGACTAAAGTACCCACTGCAACACAGAACTGTCTCATGGTATACATATTTGATATTCTACAACTGTTCCACCATGGTCATCCTCCTCACTGTATTACCATGGGTTTCCTTTGCAGGTGTGGTATATTGCTGCCTCACATCATGCCTTTCCTTGGACGCTCCCTTTCTTGGACGATATTGCACAGGTTTAAGCTGTTGGCTTGTCTAGGGATTTCTGCTGGGACAGACACAGAAAAAGACACTTCCCCAGCTTAGCATAACCTCTGAGCTTCCCTCTGTGCCTCCAGACTACCCATATTTTCTGTTCTACGTTCCAACCCTACTGTGACACAGCAAGACACTTGGATTTTAACCCTGATTACATACAAGCTTTGCAATATAACTGCTGTATTGCAGGCTGGGATTTCATATATTGTAATCAAGTATGATCAATTCACTGCAGGTGCTATGGCAGGCAGAGGACATGCAGTCCCTGGTTTCTAAGTGCTCCAAACCTAACCTTTAAATGTTGCTACCAAGAGGGGTGATTGGCGGTGCCTTCTGTACTGCGAGGAGATAATTGTGGTGCAATGGTATAATCAAGTGAGACTCATTCTGTATTTTTGCTATCGTGGAAAAAATTCTGATAAGAGCCATATGGGGTAAAAGACTAGGGTTACAGCAATACAATTACAGGGTTGTTTTATCTGAGCATAGGTGCGACTGAGACAAGAAGTGAACTTTTCTACAATATATGCATGCAGGCAAAGAATCTGAAAGACTGTGGACTCTGTTTCTAGCTCAACTTCCTGTGACCACTGAAGAACAGAAGAATTTTCAATGAGGAATTAATGTTATGAAGAGGTTTAATATTATATAGCTCATGGCACACGAAATATCCTTAGCTCTTAGCTCATGATAATCCGGATAGAATTTAACCTTCAAAACTTAAAAGGTGAGTCCGCATTACTTTTAAGACGAGAAAAAAGATCTATCTTATTCTGTCATTCAGGTCCAATTCAAAGTTCTTAAAGTTAACACGTCTCTTTCCTTTGCCTTCAGTAGGCTTTGGATCAGATCCTGATAGTCACAGCTCCAAATGGTGTGATATGTAAAAGTGCCTTTTTAAGTGCTCCTTGCAATCAGATAAAACTCTTTCCTAAATAGCATCATTCAATATACAGATTGTAGCAGGTAATTGTAATTGTAAATTACTGTAGCAAGCTTAGAATCAACTATTTAAGTACTCACCTGGCAAAACTGCAAAAGCTAACTTTTTTCCTCCTTACTTTTCAGTACATATTTCATTTTTCATGGCTCCCTAACTCAGATATTGCAGTGGGCAATGAGGATTGAATCTTGGCATAGACGTTGTCAGCCTCCAAGCAAATATTTGTCATTTAAAAATCATGGTTCTGTTGAGTAAAACTTGGTAAATTGTTCTAAGACTGTATATACAGCAGCTCTATTTGCAAGTATTAATGAGCCGGGTATGCACACTTTCTGGCAAAACACACTCCCATACACGTGTGTGAAAACATACAAAACACACAGATGTAACTTCCCAGCACGTCAGAACTCTTCAGAATATCTAACATTGGACGCAGGACTGGAAGGGATAATAAGCAAGTTCCCAGATGGTACAAAACTGGGAGGAGCTGTTGTCTCCCTCGAAGGCAGGGAGGCCCTGCAGAGAAACCTTGGCAAATTACAGGACTGAGCAATCACCAACCATTTCAACATGGGAAGGTGATGGGTTCTGCACCTGGGATGGGGCAACCCTGGATGTACAGACAGACGGGAATGAGATGCTGGAAAGCAGTGCCACGGAAAGGAACCTGGCGGTCCTGGTCGACAGAAAGTTGAACATGAGCCAGCAGTGCCCTGGCAGCCAGGAGGCCAACCCTGTCCTGGGGTGCATCAGGCACAGCATCACCAGCCGGGCAAGGGAGGGGATTGTCCCGCTCTGCTCTGCACTGGGGCGGCCTCACCTCGAGTGCTGGGGGCAGTTTTGGGTGCCACAATGCAAGAAAGACATAGAGCTGTTAGAGAGCATCCAAAGGAGGGCAGTGAAGACAAAGGGCCTTGAGGAGAAGCCCTATGAGCAGTGACTGAGGTCACTTGGTCCCTTCAGCCTGGAGGAGCCTCATTGCAGTTACAACTTCCATGTGAGGGGAAGAGGAGGGGCAGGCACTGATCTCTTCCCTGTGTTGCTGTCTTGGGGTGACTCTATCATGTGTATCCCCTATCATGCTCTATGCCCAAAAAGTAATTTTGTGCCTTTTCTGTGCCTTTAAACTGAGCTTGAAAAAAAACCCACAAACAAACTTTTCAAAACAGTTTCCCAAGGACACGGAGATTACACTCCTCTGCGTTCTCTGGCTGCAGGAGCAGGAGGGAGCACCCTGCTTGCTTTCTTCAGCCAGCGGTTTCGGTTTTTTTTTTTCCTTCTCTTCCCGGCGTGAGACGGAAAGCTGAATTTTGTTTCCTGGGACTTTGGTTTTTCCCTTCTTCTCTTCTGGACTGTTCAACAACATCAGAACACATCGGGAGAACTTTTCCCCGAGGCCCGGGGGTGGGCCCTCGCCGACCCAGCTCCGAGGAGGAGAGAGACCACACCTACAGAAGGACGCTGAAATCTTCCCAGGTTTCTCTCTATAGCGAGGGATTTCATTTCATTATTTAGCATTATTATCCTTTTCCTGTGTGTTTGTTAAATAAATAGTTCTTATCTCATTCACTTTCCTTCGAGGAAAATATTTTTTTTTTTTTTTTTTCCCCGAACCCTGTGGGGGGAAGGGTGGCTGTAACCTGGTTTTCTCTCAGAGGATATATTACTAGATTTTGCCCAAACCAGCACAGTTGCCCAGCGACAGGACCTGAGGGAATGGCCTGAAGTTGTGTCAGGGGAGGTTTAGGTTGGATATTAGAGAAAGGTTCTTCACCCAGGGGGTGGTTGGGCACTGGAACAGGCTCCGCAGGGAAGTGGTCACAGCATGAAGCCTGAGAGAGTTCAAGAAGTGTTTGGCCAATGCTCTCAGGCACATGGTGTGACTCTTGTGGATGGCCCTGTTCAAGGCCAGGAGTTGGACTCAATGATTGTTGTGAGTCCCTTCCAACTCAGCTGATTCTGTGATTTTGGATGTGCCTTCCATACAAAAGACTGATTGGTATTTTATGTTCACTGGCATAATAGACTCTAATCCCTCCAAAAGGAGCCTTAATAACTAATATTCACATAGGCACACATTTTGAAAGCACACACTTCAGAAATATGGAAATAGAAGCATAAAAGGTAAATTTACAATTTCACGCATAATAGAAATTGTAGAATACCAGGCTTTTTGCAAATGTCTCAACAACAAGGGGGAAAATGGAGGGAAAGATAGAGGTGTTTCAAGATACTTCATAAAACCTAATGCCTAATTATCTAATTATAATTACCAACTTATAGCTTCATCTTGTCAGCTGCAGAAGCACAGAGAAGCCTTCACTGTTGTTAAATTTAGGGGGAGTTGAGGCTGACCAGCAGCTATCAGGACTTCCCAAAATTGGTAGGACTGACCTCCTTGAACAGACACTCTTGGTTCTTCATGATCAGCAGATGAGACACTGCAATGGATGGGAGGAACTCACAGCCAAAAACTCACTGCCTAAAGCTGAGAAAAGAATTAGGGATGGGAATAATAATGAAAGGAGACATTCATGCCAAACCAAACACAAGGGGTTTAAAGACAGAAAGTACCAGAAAGAATGACCTAAAAAGATCACAGGTCTTCTCTCTGTCAGTGCAAAGATGTTTTATCAACTTTCTTCTTCAGCAGCTCTAAGTGACTCAATATATTAACTCATATGGCAGACACTACACTACAATAAAATATAACCAGTTGAATTTGTGGCAGATTGGAAACTTTCATTTAAAAATGTCCATGCTTGTCAATTCAATCAGATGAGAATTTATTGGCAAGACAAGCTGAGGAAGTCTTGCCAAAACACAAGAAAAAAGCAGACTCATCAGATAACTGTCTGAAGCAGGTACAGCTCACCAGGCTTGGTATTTCCCTCTGCTTTAGATGTTTCCTCCACTGCATCTGTGTGTTAGTACTGTCCCATCCCTGAACTGAGAACAGGTTCTGCTACTCCAGGCTGCCTGTTTTGCCATCCTGCTCCTCTTTGACAGTCTAAATCCTTCCTCTTTCATTCTGATGTGACAGTGGGATGCAGTGAGGTGTTCATTTTTGCCCATCTCTAGCTGCCAACCCGACTCTCTTATGACCAAATCACTGTATGCTCCAACAGCCGAAACTCACCAATATTCCACAGGTGTAAGAAGACAGACCACTGCTATGAAGGGTCCCTCCTGAAACTCTTACAGTGAATTCCATTGGGTTGGGATTTTGGTTTGAGTTTCTTTTGGAAATTTTATATACTAATAAAAATTGAGCTGTGATTATGTGATATACTCCTAATTAAAATTTACTATAATTGTTGAAGTATTTTACTGAAGTAATTTTCAAGCAACAGGTTTGCCAGATGACAAAAGTTATGGTTCCTCTGCTGTTGCAGGGAGGTCAGAGCTAAGCACAGGGAGTGGGGTCAGCCCCGGACATCAACCCCCACCCCAGGAATGACGGCATTTTTCACTAAGCTCTTGTGCTCAAGGCTTAAGTCAGGCTTTTTGCCAAACATTCAAGTCCAAGACAAATAGCCTATGTGAGTGTTTTGTGCACAAAGATTACTGAAGTTCATTTTAGCTTGATAGATAAACCTTTTGAAATCCGGCTTGTTAGAATTAACTATAATATAGATCAGAGCTAGCTGTTTATTGAAAAGCACTGTGGGAGGAATGTAAATTACCCATGAATCAGAATGACCTGATGGTGGTGAAGTACCAGCAGCTCTTGGTGAATGTGTTGTCACCAATTCTCACAAACAATGCAACTATTTATGTACAGGAGATTATTTTTTTTTTAATAATCATGTTCTTATTCTGTCTTTTCAAGTTTTCCATTTTTCCACATAAAAATGAGGTACAATTCTATGGAATTTGCAAGGAAAAATTCAAAATTCCTAAACATCCTGGTTTTGAAACAAATATTTTAATATATCTCTATTCTATAAGGCCTATTTTGGTGGCAGGGCTGAAATTTCCCTGTGGGTGAAAAACCTAAGTGACTCTAAGTCACACTTTGACTCCAGCTTTATCAACCAGAGGAGGTTTTTTGGTTTCTTTTATTTTAATGTCAGAAGGTGAAGCTCTTGTTTAGTAACTGCTCCCATTCTTCCACAGGTTGCCAGCAAAATACAGAGCATTCCTGACTCATCTTGCACCTCTTCAGGTATTCTCTAACTTGGTTTTCACCCTTTTTTCCACTCCAGCAGAAAAAAAAAGAGTATAAAATTGTTCATAACTGTCCAAAAATTTGAAACCCAGAAAGTGCAGTCTAGGATGTCACCTTGTCTGATAAAGTAGGGGAAGGGAAATAATCTGCAAATTTCAGCATCTCTTGCATCAAAGGCGTTTCCCTAAGGTATTGGACTACACTTAAAAGTTTTACCTTCCCCACATGCAGTCAGTATTCACCCTTTCTTGCCTAGGAGAATGCCTCTGTTTTCTCTCTGAAAGTCATCTCCTACCCCAGTTCGCAACAAAAACAAAAGAAGTCGTATTGTTAAAAGGTACCACAGTCTACCATGGTCTACGGCCTGGAGAACAACTCTGACATGTATTTCCATTGCATCATGTCAGTGCTCAGCCCTGCCTTCCTTCCTGGGATTGCCAGTCACGTTGTTAGCTGATACATGTTATTTACCACCAGGCAATGTCGTGGAGGGACACTCAAGTGAGTTGAGTCAGGATCACAGGCAGAGCTATCAGGTTAGCACACAACTCCACTAAGCTGATGTATCCTGTTACTCAGCATTTACTTTGGCCAGACTTTACCCTGGCTGTGATGACATGGGTATCCTTTTGCTACCAGGCAGTATCTCTGCATTGCACTCCTCATGCAGTGGACATGTGCTTCTAGAGCCAGAGCAATAAGACTGGAATGTAAGCCTGCATAGACTAAGACTTGGGCTGAAAACCACCTAACTTTCACATTATAGATCAAAGAAACCAGAAAACTGTAAAAAGTTCTGTTTAATGATGACTCAAGCTTCATTTAATCCAACAGTGATGGAAATAAAACCTGGCAAAATTTGGTCTTGATTGATTAATGTGGTGTTGACAGCACCCTAATGGGTGTTATTAGAAACTTGACAATTATTAGTGTTTATGGTGCACCTCTATGGGGTTTGCAGAATTACTCATTCTGCACACATCCTAATTACAGAAACATTCAAGAAATACCTTAACAAAATGAAAAAGCATTTTTAGGTAAAACTGGCAAGTTTTTGTAAGGTAAATTGAGCCACAATCCATCCTACTGATCAAAGTACAGATAAAATTGCACAGAAAAAATAACAGAAATAGAACAATCTATGGAATAGCAGCTTTTTCAACAAACACCACCCATTCTGTGCTCAGAACAAACCCTGGCTCTTACAGGAAAACTAAAAGGCAACTGCATAATGAATATTAATATAAACCATATTCGAAAGTGGGTTAAATTAAAGCTGAATGGTCAACTTTAATTCTAAAAATACCTAAATCTGATTGGTTTACTTTTCAGTAATTAAATACTGCTATACTACTACTACTACTACTACTACTACTACTACTACTACTACTACTACTACTAAAAATAATAATAATAATCATACATATTGGTTTAATTTTATTTATTGTAACACTCTCTAGAGGCTACTGTTTTTGCAGCAGTGACCATCAAAACCCTCCTCTTAAGAACAGCTACAACAACCACTAGGTCTTGTAAAGTAAATATTTCCAAATCATCAACAGCAACTATATCAAGATACACATCACATGCTGAAAAACAGACAGGAATTTGGCATGTGATTCCCTTGCCCAGCCATGAACAACAATCAGTGCAGCACATGGTCGATGTCACCCTATGTGCAGTCCCTGTCCCCCCACCATCAAGGTGGCTTTCAGCCCTGTGAGTACTGGTTGCTAATAGGTCTGTTTCACAACTTTTTCTTCAAAAGCTCCTTTCTGTTACACTCCTGGCATCTGTTTCTTCCCCCATAGAAGCTGCTTAACCTAGGTGCATAACACTGTTTTATAGAGAATCCAAGGCCTGATCCAGCATCCACTGAAGTCTTAATAGAGTTCAGTAGGGCTAAACAAGCCAAAGTAAAAGATATAAGGAAGACAGACAGGTCATACTGACACGTTTGTCTAGAGACTCTCAGAGGTGCATCAAGAGGCAGAGTGACAGAAGGACCAGGGCTATCAGTTGTGTAAATCTCTGTGCCTGTTTGCTGTTTGCATCGCAGCAAGCAGCAGGTTGTTACAGCCTCTGTGGTTTTTCTCTTCTGTGCCGTCACTAACCGCATTATTCCCTTCTTGCTCTCAGAGAGAAATCTTACTTCATCCCAATGTATCTCTGGAGGAAGATCTTGCAAAACGTCCCCATGGCATTGATGGACAGTGGATCAGGCTCTTACACAGATGAGAAGCAGCTGATTCAGGTGAGTTTTACATGCAAACTTTGACCCATTTCTGTATAACTTGAGACTTTTTTCCCGAATATCCACGTTAAATTGCTTTTGGGTCATGCTGCAGGTCTCCCAGTACTTATGGCTACACAGTGGGAAATGAACCTTTATCACTGGATTCGACATCTGATCCAGTCATTTTGCTGTACAACCTCTCTTTGTTTATGGTTGTAAAGCTGGGATTGCTATCTCATTTTAAGGCTCATCACCTGAGGTGGTACAAGATTTAGGGTATGAGCAAGTCAACCACAGCAGCTAGTGTACAGCCCTCAGCTGAGGCTTGATAACTGAGCGTATATGTGCTCCTAGCCCGTTGCAAAGAAGAAACGAAACTGGTTGCCTGAAACCAAACTCACAGCGGATTTAAGCCACTTCCTGGGTAACTTGAGCATGTTTGGTTTTCACATGCATAAGATCTACACAGACATGTCTCAGCAGATGGGTGGTGCGTTTAAAGGACTCCCTCTGCCAATCGATGCAAATGTGAGATGTTTGGGACAGGTTTGTATTTAAAAGACTTGTGTGAGCCTCAGTCCATTACCGATGTTATAAGGCATCAAATGGATAAACATTGTAAGGTCTATAATACATTAGTATTCTGGTGTTGTGGATATAATTGTAACAAGATCTTTTTACTGGGGAGGGTTATTCATTAAGGTCTGAAAAACTTTTGGAGGTCCCTGTAAGAAAGGAGTTAAAGAAATGCAAAAGTGTTGCTTCGGCATTGTGTTATTTATCAGCTGTCTGGTTAGCATTTGTGCTCAGTCCGCAGGTTTCACATGTAAATCAAATGCAATGACTCTATGACAACTCACAAGATTTACACAGATGGGACCTGACCAGCCCTCTCTGAAGTCACTGGAGGTGGTCTGGGTTCCCTAATGATTGCAAATAGGAGACACAAACATAAATATAATTTACTTTTATAAAACTTTTAATTAGGTTAATAAAATCTCTCAGCATAAAAGCCTATAGCTCATAAAAACTCAGACCCTGTGCATAGCAGAGCTGATGTGGGTCAGGATAATAGCCACAAAGAATTGCATTACCATGCTAATACAATAGGGAAGTCTCCTGCCTCTCTTTTGAATAACCTCTTATGCAAATTTCAAATGTTGACCATGACACCAGACCTTCACAGGGCACCGAGCTGTGTTTCCCTATGCTTACAATATATTTGATTTCAACGCAAAACTGCAAACTCATCAAAACCACACCTTTCTACCAGCATTCAATTATTTAAATACAGAATATATACAATGTGGGGGGTTTGCCTCTGAGTCTTGTATAAAGTACTTCAGTCAAGCTTACAAATAATATAATACGAAAAGGACAAAAATCTAAGTGAGGGGAAATTTTAGCCATTGGGATCCTTTTTATCTATTAGTTTCCACCTCTCCTCACCCTTGACCAGTTGTTAAAAATACTGATTCTAAAATGCATTGAAGCATGCAACATATATATATATCTATATATATACACATACAAATTGTCTCTACAACAATGAATCTGTACTATTCTTGAATTCAAAGACAGATTTATTTGTAATTTGGGTCATTATCTGCCTACTTGCTACATTTTTTGACCACATGCTAAAGATTTGAACTATGCAAAGTTTCATTATTGTTGTCCAATTACAAAGTGTCTGCTTTCTAATGCACATAAAGATGAACTATTTATAAATATACAGGTATTTCATAGTACTTATTAAATATTATCCACAAAATCGAAGAACAATATGTATATAAGAATATTCCATATAAAATACACATAAATGCTTTTAACAAAGCATTTTGTTATTTCATGTGCCATATTCCAGGCTCAGTTCTTAGAAATCACAATGACAAGGAAATGGTAAAATACAAGAGATTGGTTTCAATCACTTTCCCTTCCAACAGACAAAAGTTTAACTTGTCTTGTACAATGGGACTTGTGCTAAACATATGGAACAATTTTACACTGCTTAGGGAGTAAAGAATTATTCCTATGTGTTTCTAGAAAAATCCCCCAAAATATAATATTTAAAGAGATGCATCCAGTTTTATGTTCAAAAGTGTGATATACTGGAAATAAGATCAAATTTAATTTTTAGAATGTGTACATGCTCTCATACCCATACACCTTTTTTTCCTTCAAAATCTAAAAAAATTCTGACTTTGTAGTTTCACCTCAGCACTATTAGCATCTCTCTCTGTGCTGTCCCAAACAGAATGGCTCTTAAGGATTAACAGAGGCTGCCATCCCAACTGTGATTGCACTGCACTCCTGAGTGCCACAGCCCAGAGTTCCAGAACAGGGATCCTTCTGACACTCACTGGCTGGAGGATGTGGAGGTTTGCCATGAGTCACCACAGGCAGGATATGAGCCGATCTGCATGGCCACACAGACTGCAGCTCAGGAGGATGTTTAATATTAGAGTTAAGTGTATTCCTTCTCCCAGCTAAAACACTCCCCGCTTCAACAGGAGTGAAGCATGTCATCCAAGGAGTGGGGATCCATATCCTCCAGGACGGGGGGGCTTCACACCTCCACTAATCATCCCCAGGGCCTTGTTCCCCTCTGCTCCTGGCCATATCCAGGACTCCTGTCTCTCTCTCCCTCTCATCCCAAGGAGGAGCAATGTGCACGACCCGGAGCCAGCCTTGTTTGAATGAACCTCACTACCAACTTTCTCTGTGCGGGATGCTGATCCCTTCAGACCTGTCTAAGAGCTGGTTGAGTCAGAGGGAAAATCCACCCCAAATTCAGTGGGTTTGAGGCTGGATTCCAGACCCCAGACAAGTTTTGCTTCAGAGGAGCCTGGAGTCTAGGATATAAATCTATGTCTTTGTTGCAGACCTAACTGTAATTTGATTCCAATAGTCACAAATAGGACATAAGAAATGTGGAAATATGTGTACATGCGCCCTGCTCAAGCAGTGGGTGCCATTAGAAAGCATAATAGTGTTCCGGGCTATTGATTTTACCACAGTATTTCCTTGCTTGGTCTGTTTTCCACTATGAGATATTTGCACCATGCCATGGTAAATGTTGTTTTTAACAGAGCTCACTGCAGTCTTATTTGAGAAACTATGTGAACAATGTGGAGTTCTCTCGCAGTGCTGAGTTGTCGGTTGGGCTGTCTGATGGTCTGTTTGAAAAAATAGGTAGGAAGAGCAAAATGGAACATAAAGCTGAATTGAGGTAAAATGTATATACTAAAAATACTAAACAGTGAGCCCCCATTAAGTGGCTTAGATACTAATGATATTAAATAGGGGATTATATTTATTCACAGGTAGAGTTCAGATTTTTATTACGTTTATCTGGAACAGAAACAGACATCCAGACCTCATTTATCTTCCAAAACAAATACAGCTTAAGTCATAAAATGTGCTCTTTTTTGCGCCACTTTTCAATTATTCAGTTATTTTGCTAAGAGATTCACTTACTCCACTCTAGGCTAATAGGGGAAAACAAAGGGGGTGGAGAGTAGGGGCAGGAGAAAAGGAATTCATGTAAACCAATAAACAAGTTGAATATGCTTCTAAGTTACAACTAACATAATTAAATGTAGATCAGCTCGTCTGTCATAATAAAGTCCAATTTTCATTTAAATGAAATTTGTATAATTTTTGTCCTTGGCATAATGTGGACCAAAATTAAGCTTAAAACAAACTGATCTTTGCTGATATGAATTTACCCATCTCCCTTTTTCTGCATCTGAGCTCTTAATTACAACTTAAAACAGCTAAGTTTTACCAAATACTTACAGCATATGATGAAAAGCAGGCAAATAAAATATTAGTGAAACTTAACTAAAGCAGATATATTTAGTGATTTCTCCTCATCCTGAATGGATGCATTGAATGTTCTGTGGGGTCTGTCATATGTTTGGCACTAATTTGTATTTCCTTTATGACTTGAAGATGGAATAAAGTGTACTTGCGGTAAATGAACAGATGACATGCAGCTAAACCACACTTCAGACACATTGGATTAGACTTCAAAATTGGATGAAATAATGGCCTTAAAAAGTAGGATACAACAAGGACGAGGTTAAAGTTCTATACTCACGATTAGGAATACTCACCTGGAGTAAGGTATGACATGTTGTGACAAAATACAAACAATATATACAAAAAAGTATCATCTACAAGGCACACAGGTAATATACAACCACAAATGGAGAATTGTGTCCAGCTGTCCTCTCAGCTTGAAGAAAGATGTAAAGTCATTGAAGAGACAGTGGGATAGGGCAGTAAAAACCAGTGGAGAGCCAGAAAAGGACATTAAAAAGCAGAATAGAATCACCTGTTTGCCATCTGTTTGCTATAAGGCAAAAAATAAGCCACAAAATATTAACTGTAAATTTTGGAGAGTGTTCTCTAAAGAGATGGTTGGAAATTCCTAAGAGCAGGTCAGATAAAGATGACAAGTCCAGTTTAGGTATAGTTCATTCTGCCCTGGGAGACAAGGACAGATCTGAGTTTTTTAGTTCTCTTTCCAACTTATTTCATAAAAATGTACATTAAAATTCCATTACAGTTATGATAGAAAGAGCTTAAACAAGAATATTTGCCCATCTACAATTATACTCACATGAATCCCTTGACGGGATCATTTTCATGGATACTCCTGACAAATAAGACCCTGTGTCTTTCCTGAAAAGCAAAATTCCTGTTGGGTTCACAGCAAAACAAAGGACTGGACTATTCAGAAGCCAATATAACTGGAAAAGGAAAAGCCAGACTGTTGGAAAAAATTAGCTGCAGGCATACATTTTCACTAAGGCTACAGAGAGTTGTCTCTGAGAGATTTATCATTCTAAATTACCATTGGATCTACATAGGAAATAAATCTTCACAGATATCCACTTGGAACAGGGAAGGAAAAAAAACATTAAAAAGAAAGTTAGTTGTCCTGTTCCGTGATGTATTTTAGCATTTTTTCTTGTACAGAATTCAGTAAAGATTTTGCTTGTAATGGGTGGTGGATGATAGCAGATATTCTACACTTTGTTTCTGGGGGTTTTATTTTACTCTGATTTTTGGGGTTTGTTTTGTTTTGTTTTTTTAAATGGGGTCAGCCAAAATCTCAATATTTTGACCTGAAATTAGAGGATTTGCAAATGTTGAACCATAAATGTCAAAATATTTTAAGTTTTCAGATATTAGATTTTTTTGTCCTACAATGAAATTATCTGCAAAAATCTGTCTTTCTTTAAATGGGTTCATCAAAAAAATCTAACTTTCCAAGTTGCAAACATATGCCTAAATTAAGTGAATTTAGCATGATTCCAGAGTACAATACTTTTTAATTCATTGTAGCACCATGATTTCTTGACATTTAAAAGTTACAGGTATTCATTACTCACTGGACTTAACTATGTCAACAGTCACTAATCCTTCACAGAGTGCGTAAAAATAAGCATAAAAATTACCTACAAATAATGAATTACAAATGCACTAATAATTTTAATTTGGTTTCAAAATGTACCAAGAAATTAATTGAAAACTGCTTGATTTCTGCCCTGTGTAACGTGGGGAAAGAGATCATATCAGAATAAATGCCATTGAGGAGTTGTCATCTCCACCACTTTGATATGTGCCACAAAGTTAACGACTGTTTGAACTGCCAGGCACTCACTGGGCTCCTCAGTTTTCTTGTAGCTGGAAAGTTATTGTTTAAATATAAAAGGAGACTAGTTCTCACTTCAGCAAGTTCCCAAAGCTAAACAGAAGTTCCCTATTGGCAAACACTGCTGATTTGGAAGAAGGGTGCAGACTGGTTGAAGAAATTCTAGAATAGGGAAACAAGAACTATCTAAGAACCAGAAAGAATTTCTGAAAGCAAAATGGAAATCCTGGCAATGTCCACTGATACCAAAAAGAGAGGACAGCCCGACATACAAGCTTGGTATTGCTCAGGGATTTGAGGCTGGTGAAAGAACAGAAGAGGAATACTCTGCACAGTTCAATGGCTGCCCTCACAAAGCATGTTTAGAGGAAACAGCTGGCTCTGTAAGCAAGACATAATATATCCTGCATTGAATATGTGCATTCTTAGGAAGAAGAGAAAGTGAAAAAGAAATAGAAGTGAAAGATAAGAACAGTTTAAGAGAAAAAAATGGAAGTGGAAAAGAAAACGCGCAGGGGAAGAATTTCAGAATGTTTTTGTGAACATTCACACAGTCATAAGAGCACAGATCTGTATTTGATATTATGGTAACGTCTAAATCTTGTCAAGAGACGTCTACTAGTGATAAACTACTCTAATGAGGTAAATTTTGCATTTATTTAGAATGTCTAGAAAATGCCAGCATGTTCCAGCTCCTTGCCACCATGGTGATATAAACTATTGCAGAATATCTGAATTTAAAAGCTCCCCCTGTTCACTTCCAGCTGTAGTTCAATCTGACATTCAAGACATGCTTCAAAAGGGACCTCACCAAATGAGATGCCACTTTCTTTTCTGTATAATAGTTGGTGAATGGATCCTTACTTGAAAACTCTTGATCTCAGTTCACAAGAATACTTTCTCAGGCACCTATGGCAGGTCATTCTGAAGGCCAGTTCTCAAGTTTCAGGTCCTGGTTCTTCCACAATTCAGGTCAGTTCAGAATAGTTTTTTTAGCTTCTTTGTTACCTTTTAAGATTACCTCCTCTTTCTGGACAAATGAATTGCTAGAATGTCTGTGAGGTCCTTAATGCTCAAGAACCTGGGAATAGTTCAGTTGAGAGAAATATCAAAATCTCCCAATTGCGTTTGAAATTCAAAGATGTAAGGCTTGGAAAAATGCTCTAATTATGGTGAAATTTCTAACACTTGATCCGTATGTCTCAGTTAGAACAACTTTTTTTTAATCTCATAAAAAATTAAACCTCCTTACTCCAAGGATAGTTTATGGTAAATAATGTTTTTCAAGGTTAGCAAAAAGCTTCTGTTTAACTGCTAGAGCAACACTATCTCTATAAATCAGTCCAATAGGCAATTAAAAATTTTCCACGTCTGTAGGTTTGGTGGAGAAATGTCAATTAATGGCCACCAAACAACAACACAGTCTGCCAACATGCAAGTCCACTGCTATCCAATACTAACATCCAATGGTAGAGCTATATTTCATACAAGAAAATCAAAATCAACTTACATGAATGTTTGAAGCAAAAGTCACACATAATCCACTATAGCAAAATGAATATCAGAGTCAGTGGGTTCCAAAAAGAAGAAAGAAAAAAGTAGCTATAAACTCCACAGAAAGTGGAAATGCAGGCATTGTTACACAGACCTCTAATCTCTTGTGCAGCGCTATATGTGGAGAGGAAAAAATGCCTTCCTGACCTCTCCAAGTGATCAATTTATACTCTGAAGACTGAGAGCTGATCTGTATCTATTCCAAATTAAGTGGAATAGAAAGAAGCATGAGGCTAAAACATAAAGAAATAACACTGTAGAAAGCAGAAAGTACCTTATTCATCAGTACAAGAAGGGATGTCATTTGCTAGCAAAGGAGATATCTTCCTTTTATAAATATGCCTGTGCCGATTTTAATATCAAAAGTACCTCAGAACTCTCAGTGAAAATAATCTCTGCAGGTACTGGTCCAAAGCCTACAGAGATCAATAGGAATACCTCCCTCCAGTGCAGTAGACTCCGGATCAGGCCCTTTCTCTATAACAAAGGTTCCCTCCATCACAAGGCTGCAATATCCCCTTCTCCTACCCCCTTACAGTACACTCAACTTCTGTTTTGAAGCTCACAGAAAAACAACACGGATGAATCTAACTGGGAGTGCCCTTTCAGATGGGGAAAGATATGCAAAATCACGCCAGCTTTATTCAATGTTAAGATAAGATGTTATGTGACCTACAATCCGATTCACTATATGTGATCATCATGTGGTATAATTTTATGGCCTCTTTTTTTTTTCCCCAGGTCTACTGAACTTCTGTTATTTCCCAAGTGTTAAAAATACTCAGTTTGCTAATATAAATGATTACAATTGACAGTGCATTGTCAATCTATTGCAAAGCTGATTTAATTAAGAATGCCAAGGGGCATCATTTGGGGCCAGGTATCTAAGCTGCAAATTTTTTTTTGATCTCAGCCTCTCCCTATAGGACCGTCCACACTGGCACCAAAGGCTGGAGGGCAAGAGAACAAAGGGAATTTTATGTGTCTGAATTCAAATTCTTTCCCTTTGAAATGAAGCGTCCAGAATGGGCAATAAAACTGTGAAAATGGATTTCTGGCCGCATTTGATGTTAAGCCTTTAGTGTCAAGAGCCAGGTCTTTTTTTCTCTCTCTTTCTTTTAGGTTTTTTTTTTCCTTTCCCTGAATGGTCTTGTGGGGAATTTGTCCTATAAATTATTTCTTGCAGTTTGTATGCATACAGGATGGCCTTGTCTCATAGTTAGAACTCAAAAGTAGGCTATTTTGTGTGTATGTGTTTTAATTAAATTGTGTTTCCAGTAAAATCACAATAGAAAACATTGTGCTAAAGAGGCTCATTTCATGTGGCTTTTTTTTTTCCCTACAAGCCCATGTGTGAAACCTGAATGTTTATTAAGCACTTCTGTGGAAAGAGTAACTTTCACTCTGGTCTTCCTTTTTCATACCCTGGACTCATAATCCTTTGTATCATCTCTTCCATTCCCATAGTAGGATATTGCAATGCAATAAGAAAAGCAGAGGATTAGGCCCACTTAGAATGATCATGCAGAGGGCTCTATTATAATAATGATTACAACCATTTTATCTTTAATAGCTAGCCACTGATGGAAGGGCGAGGGGGGAAAAGAGAGACTGAGAAATGAAAGGAATTTTGGCATATTGAAATGATCTTTTTCCTAAGCTTTGATTGTATATGAAAATTGATCTTTAAATATTTATTTGTAACAAAATCAGTTGGCAATACCTTATTAAAGCTGGCTAAATTAATTTAAATTGTTACACACCACTTAAGCAGTGTATTCTTCCAGTCTGAAGAAAAACAATTGTGCACGTGCGTGGGTATTCATGAGTGTGTTGATGCAGTTCAACGGCAAAGCATCTTTTCTAATAAAATTATTAGCAGTTCGCTATCCATTTCTTTGCAGATCATGTTTTCATGAAGCAAGATTACAAGGATTACCAACCGTTTTTCTACCCTGGAAAGTCTCGGTGCTGAATGCAAAGTTTAGTTCCACAAGTACACGGAGAGTCTTTTATCAGGAGCCAGACTCACAGGTTTTCAGGGAATAACAAATGTTTAAAAACTTCATACCCATACGTTAGAAATGTTTTACCTCTGTTAAGTAAAGTTAATGAAAAAACCCAAACCCAAACTCAAAAATCAAAATAAAAATTTTCTCTTTGGTGGGTTCATGAGTTTCATTGTCTCTAGCCCTACATTTCTCCTCTTTCAGCCCCTCCTTTTTTTTCTGATACCCTTTTCTTGTAGTTTTCTTTCTTCAGGCCTCCCTCAGGCTTCCTGCCATCTATCCAGACTTATTCCCTTTTCCATTGACTCTGGTACATTCTGATCTTTTTTCTTTTGTTTTACACACCACAGTTAGTTCATTTTTCCTCCTTTCTCACATATAGTTTTCCTGTGCCTTTTCTGTTTTATTTCTCTGTCCTTGTCTATGATTCTAATTCTCTGTTTTCTGTATTTTTAAGAAAGATTTTCAGCCTGTCATATATATATACCCATGCAAAATTGCAATCAAAAGAATTCTTCAAGAATTCATTTCAATCAGTATCTGAAGCCAAGAGATTTACACTCACAAACTGATACACCAGTGTCTATCATACCAGAATCATGGCCAGAATGCTTCAAATGAAATTATTAAAAAAGAGATCATTTCCTACTTTCATATTTATTGCTTTACAGAATCACAGAATGGGTCGGGTTGGAAGGGACCAGATTGGGTCATCTTGTCCAACCTCCCTGCTCATCCTAGAGCACATGGCACAGGATTGCATCCAGACAGTTCTGGAATATTTCCAGTGAGGGAGACTCCACAATCTCTCTGGACAATCTGTTCCAGTGTGTGATCATTGCACAGTAAAGAAGTTCTTCCTTATATTCAGGTGGAATTTCCTGTGCAACAGCTCCTGCCCATTGCCTCTTGTCCTACTGCTTGGCACCACCAAGAAGAGCCTGGGTCTGTCTTCTTGGCATCCTCCCTTCAAGTACTTCTAGACATTGATGAGGTCGCCTCTCAGCCAGGCTCAACAAGCCCAGCTCCCTCAGCCTTTCCTCATAAGAGAGATGCTCCAGTGCCTTAATCATCTTTGTTATCCTCTGCTCACTCACCAGCAAGTTAGTTACACTACTGAGCATCCTTGCTGCCCTCTCCTAACCTGAAGTCCTTCATGACTTTTATGAGGGGCCACAACATTATTTTATGGAAAACATGGTCTATCCCAGCACAAAAGGAAGAGTGCAAATGTAATTTTTAGGCAAACCATATTTTCTCTGATCTATTTAGTTCTCAAAGGAATTTATCTAAAGTTACACATATAACTCCAGTAGTGCCCTGAAAATCATGCCTTTGTTGGATTGCAAGGCAGTGTGTTCAAAAACCACGAGGAATTGTTTGACAAACTATGAGGCAGGGCATTTTTGAATGTTTAGCACCCAGACTTTGCTCACCATAGATTGTATGATATTACTGACAGCAATACCTGTCCTGTTTTCCTGGGAGTAAGAATAGAAACAATCTCTCACACAATTAACATTCAGCGGTATCCCTTGTTGTCAAAGCCTGGAAGGATCAATATCTAGAAAAATTTTGGGATACACGTGGGAGGGTGTTGAGGTCATGCCTCGCACTGTCAAGGCAGCGACCTGCCCCACACCCCACTAGAGCCAGTATCCCAGCCTGGCAGAGCTGCCAATCATTGGCAAACCTCAGGAAATGCCCCACACTCCATCCCCGGAGTCCCTAATCCAGCTCCTGAGTGGCCAAATGACCAGAAGCCCCACCTGGGAGGAGGGCCCATGGAGGCTGAGGGGTATTTAAGGCTGAGCAGGAAAGCAGTATGCTTTTGAACCCTGCCTCCGTGTGGCATTTCTGTATGGACACTGCTGGAACTCAGGAGCTGGTAACTATAGTTGTGTTTTTTTTATATCTTTTCTGTCTTTCTTCTTCTAATTCCTTCTTCTTGGAACATTTGGAGTAACTTAAAATCAAATGGGTTTAAAGTTTACTAACTTAATTGGACCAAGTTAATGCTGAGAGAAGTATTTTATGTTGATTGTATGTTTTACTAAATCTTTTGCCAAAGTTCCCTGATTTTTTCTAAAGTTTGCCAGTAAACTTTTGTCTTCTTTTGACCTCTTGAGGATATCTGGTCAGTATTACTACAGTGCATTTAACCCAGAGTACAGGAACCACTGTAAGCCTTTTTGGTGAGTTGATTGGGACCTTACATAATTCTGTCTATTGGATATCAGCACATTTCACTCAAGACCACCTGTAGTTTAGGTCTGGATTTTTTTTAACATAAATAAAAACTTAGACTATTTCTCTTTGATTACCATCTCCACACTCATCTCTGGGGGTAAAAAAAAATGTAGAACGGAGCCAGACCTGCTCAAATCTCCTTCTTCACCCATCAATTTAGTGAAATATATGAATGCTACAGCTTTGATTCAGTGACCAGGTCCTATATCCTTCGAGTTAAGCATCTGTGAAAATGCTTTGTTAAAACATAATTTTTGCAAAACAATGAAAGCTATACTGAGGCAAATTAATAGGCAGAGGAATCAAAAATGGAAGGAGACATCTTTTTTACTTGTATATACAAGTCAGTTGATACAGGTTTGCCACAATATACTTTGGTATATTTACATGCACATCTATGCAAAAACCAAACATCTTCCATTTAATTCAGCTGTGTAAGTAAAATGCTGTCACCTGATTTACCTGGTACAAAAATCCGAGTTAGACACAAGAACTTAGGAATTCTCATCTCCCTTGCTGCTTCTAGAACAGAGAAACCAACTCCTGTGAGCACTCAAATTGATCTAAACATTTTTCAGACACACAAACAAAAGAAAACATAGCAAAACCTTTCACAAAAAATATTCCTGTTTCAAAGACACTCTGTGGAACAGAAAACAGGAACATGTCAGATATTACACATGGCTATACCAAAACCTCAGCCAACATTCACGGACTACATCTGTTAGCCAGGCAATGCTCTGTCCTGTCCAAAATGTGGTCAGCTTTTGACTTAAGATTTGCTGAAACAAGTTTCCCAGGATTCACTGCAGCCCTACAGCCTCGGGCTTTGATAATGTGAGGTTTTGGAAACTAAATAGGATAGGGCTTGGCCTGTAAGTGGAGAGGAGAATCCAAGGATAAGCCAAAGCACTGCAAAATGTTTGGCTGTCTTTCAGTTCATGGTGGTTTATACCTTCATGCTGAGATGGGCAAGATGTTTCTCTGAGGGCCCTGGCAATGTGTCCATGATCTGTGGTTCCTCCATCCTGACCACGGCGGGGCATTGGAGATTCTTCATTGCTGGTTTACATTTTATAGCTTTCTCACCCCACCCGGCCTTCCAGCCAAATGAGAATGGGAAATGAGTGAACAAAGATGCTGTTATTTAAGCCGGGTGTATCCTGCATATCTTCCTGAACTTAAAGCAGGAATTTGTTATTCAGAGGCTACCATGCTCATGTAGGTTCCCCTGCACCTCAGTGATAGGTACAGTTTTCTGTTAGTCCATCTTAGGTGTCACTAAATACTACTTGTCACTAAAAGATGCTTTTCATTATAAATATTACGTGTATGCTTTTTTTGCTTACAGTTGGCCCTAACATGAATTCTCAGAAACAAACACTTTACTTTTGTTCCCCCTGCATGTGGTAAAGGTCACTTTGTAGTACTTCAGTACCAAAGAAGTAGTATGCACACTAAAACTGTGAAGTACACAATAATTCCCACAACCCTTCTGAATCCCCTTTTGCTTCCCCCACACAAGCAATCACAAGTTCTGCAATATCAGATTTTTATATGTTTTCCTTGGGAGTTTGCTGTGTTTAGTCAAGATACTAGGTGAGAATCTGTTTTCATTATTTTGAAAACTTGAAAATATGACCCACTTACTGTGCAAAATTCAGAAGAAACAAGGTAAGAAATTAAAAATAAAAAAATATAAATTAGTGCATAAATAAATAAATATATTAGTTAATATTCACTCTTGTTATTTTTGAAACCAGTTTAGAGGTTTGATTTTCAAGGGATTTATTTTGAGGAAAAAGAAGTGAGCACCAGCAGGGAATAAACATAATTTTTAAACAGTATGTAAGTGATGTATATGACCGCTGTTCAGCCACATGACAGTCACTCTGCTGCTGTAACAAAAAAAAAAAAAATGGATTCTAGCAGAAAATGCATTACATAGCATAAATTCTTTTTTTTTCTTGGTACCTAGGTTGTCACCAGCTCAGAACCCACTCAGCCTAAATTCTCTAAGCCCAGAATCTGGCATGTTGCTGTCCCACACATACACACCTGTGATTGTGTAGACTGCCTGTGCTGGGCACAGCACACACAGAGCTCTGCAAGAGAAAACTACTGTAACACTGCCAGAGTGTTCTGTGTTCCAGTAACATGTAGCAAAACCTCTTTATCACTTTGAAACTCTCTACAGGGCTTAAATCAGAAAGGAAATTCTTAGAGATTTCAGACGGGGATGCTCTCAGACAGAAATACAGCCCCACGTCCTGTGTCCATCAGTCAGGCTGCGAGCTGCCCAGCTGAGTGCTACATGCCAGCAGCAGAGAATGTGAACTTGCACTGAGGTGCCCCATGGAGGATGAGCCATGTGTGCTCTAAGCTGGCGCTGGCATGCTGCAGCTCATTGCAGGTGTACAAGCAGATCAAGTCTACCCGGATGTGGTCAATATTGTAGTAAACTACACAAAATACGTTTTTTTGCCAGAGGCCTTTGCAGCAAACCCACAAGTTTTTTGGAGGTAACTTCACAGCTTTCAACTTGCTGGATAAATTGTAATGGTAATTCACTGCTGGTATTGCAACAGTAGTTATTTCCATTTTTGAGCTCATTTCATTTATTTTCTGTCTTTCATAAGTGTCTGAAAGTGAAAAATAATACCTGATGATTAGTTAGATACCTTTTGGGTATAAAACTTCAAAGGAGAGAGAGTAATGATGAAAACATAATCGTCAAAGTTTCCTCATAGATTTATTACTTATTATTACTGTGAATATTTTTCAGTTTTTAGAATGCGTGCCATAAAGAAAATTCAGGTGAAGCTTTCAGGTTTAGCATTCTATTTATTAACAATAGTTCCATTTAACATAAACAGCAGATGCAATTTTAGTGAAATCCATAAGCAATAAAGCTCCTCATATTCTAATTCATATATTTTGATCCATTATTATCAATTCTGGTTCTTGTGATTATTGAGTTTCATTACAACAGTAAGTGCTAAGTGCTTTCTAAATTAAGATTCGTGACAGTCATTCCAGCCATGCTGAAAAAAAGCAGTTTTAACCTGGTTATCTGAATAAAATCTTGTGCTGGACAAAAAATAAAAAAAACCCAGCCCTTTCTTGATGATTCAGGTAAGAGTTTTCTCAAAGATTTGACAGCATGATATTTAAATGAAACATATATTTTATACATGCACAGAATTTATTGATTGGTGAACTTCAGAAAGTTCAGCTAAGGTTATTGCTTACTTATCATTCAGAGGTGTGCTAGGAGAGCTCACAGTTATTAAAAGTGAAATTTACCTTTTGAACTATGACCTAATGGCCAAATCCAAAACCCAAGTAAGTCTTACATTTTGGATTTGGTGAAGGAAGCCATTATGCCTTTTCCTGGGGACCACACTTTGTACCAGACACACAGCAAAATCCAGCAGGGGGTACATGACTAAAGAAGTACAGCCATATTCCTAATGGGTTTTTTTGTTCTGTCTCCTTATTTCTGATTAATACTTGCTTATTGTCCTCTCTGATTGAATTGTATCAAAAAAGGCACACTTAGGGAGAGCCATGTCCGCCTGGCAGTCTTGCATGATGGACTGTCATCTGGTATTGGGCACACACCACACACACCTCATTAAAATCAGCGTGGAGCCCTTGATGAGAACTGTTTTGTATTCAGTTGTAACATTGCTTCGCTTTACCTGTTTGTGGTATCAAGTTTGCGGGCACAGACAACTTACAGGAAAACTTCAGTTTGACGGTTCAGTTGCATTTAACAGCAAGACTAGGAGAACTTCATGGTTAAGCTGCACTGAAGCTTTTCCTTCCAAAAGTCAAGCCTCCTATTTAGGGAAGGGAGGAAGGGACTTGAAGTTTGGTTCTGGAGTGGTATTTTTATGGATGGTTTCATAAAGAGCCACACAAAGGATTAAAAGCTAATTGTGTCAGAGAACTGATGAGCTTTTGTAAAAATAGACAATATTTGGATTCAAATATTTGTGACAGATATTTACTGCATCACAATGCATTGTCTTTCCAGCCAGAACTTTTTCAGCTGAACGAGTATGCAGACTGGAGTCAATCAATTAACAATTTCCTTCATGTGAGCCACAGAACACATGTCTCCAAATCTGTAGCTAGATCTGGAGATCCAGAGAGGAGTCTCTGAGCTCAGGCAGTGGTTGATCCACATAGTGGCTCTTTCCTCAGGGGAGGGGCTCGAGGATGTTACTAACTTCTTTCTGCTCTGCACAGCTATCAGTTTTCATAAAATCTGAAAGAACTTGCTATATTGGAGAGCTTTGTCTCCTACGCTTGCTTGAGTTTAGCCAGCGTGTTCTAAACGTACTGATGTACTGATCACACATGCACATGGTGCAGTAATGATTATTTCTCTTCCTCAGCAAACCAGGCTAAAGCCCACAGAAGGAGAGCCTCTGAGACTATTCCAGACCTCCAGCATTAAGTGCAGCGTTGCCTCTTAATGTATACAACACTCATTGTTTTGTCCAGGCCAATTCTAAATGACATCATTGATTTGTGAGAAGAGTACCTGGTAATTAGTTGTTTTTTTAACGGTCATGCCATTTGACATATTAAATGTTGTGCATTACTTAAACAATAGGGTAGGAATATCAATAGTCTGGTGCCACTGTGTATGGCTCCTTTCCATTAGAGTGCATATATGTGTGTGGCTGTGAGTAGTGAGTAATAGGGGATTGTTTCTCCATGATTTTTCTGGTGAAGTCAGCATTAACTTCTTGTACAGTAGATCTCTAGGGTAGACAAACATTAGTATGATTTTATTTATCTTTCTGTGGCCTGATCAGAGGATTATTTTCAGGTTTATTATGACATTTAACTGGATTTTACCCTGAGAGATTCTTTAGCTGGACCTCCTCTACCATTTGTCTCACTGGCAATGGGTTCAGTAGCTGTTTTCTTCTCTTAGGACTCTCTGTAATGCTAATGACAAGGGTTATTTTGGGTCTCTGTTGCTGCTGTTTTCTCTTTTCTTCTTCTTCTACCAGTGCTGCTGTGTAGCCTGGAGAAATGGTGATGTAAGAGGGAACTAATCCCACTGTGAAGGTTGTTGGAAGATAAATCCAGACTTTTCACAGCAGGGCATAGCAGAATGAAAAAGAGTCAACAAAGAGACTGAAACACAGCTCCATCCCTTGAGGTTTTCATGAACAAGCTAGACAAAGTCCTGAGAAACCTGGTCTGAGTTCAATGGCCATCCTTTGAGCAGGACATTGAACTAGAGACCTCCTTCCAATCAGAATTATTCAATCATGTTATGATTCTGATTGCCTTTTACATTCACTTTCTGTACAAAGGCATACCTGAAAACACTGCCTTGCTGTAATATACCAATCTAGTGAAAGATGAAAGAAGAAAAGTTACCTTTAATTGATATTGCTTTAATATAGTTTTGAATCTGAGACACTTCAGTCATATAGTTTCTGTGAAATGCAATGTCCTGTGTAAAAACAGGGTATTCTTAGTTCCTCACTGACTTCTGGTAACTGTCGCTAACTTGAAAAACTGCACTGGACAGAAATGGTCCCTAGGGTCTCTAAAGCTGTTGTTAGATTTTCATGGTTCCTTAGGCCATCAGACCTGTAAACTTTAAATCCTGCTATAACTTTGTATAAGAGCAAAGGAAACGAACAGTGCACATTTTGATTCCCTAAGATCTCTAGATGGTCACACGTTTACTTGAAGAATAGAAATGTTTTATACTGATGGTCATTGGATGCATTTAGACCTCACCTGGCTTTGGGTGATTTCTTTAAAAATATCACATTACTGAGAAAACTTGCCTTCAATAAAGTTTTTGTATTATGGGGAAAAGTTATTTACAACCTTGGTGGGTTCCCCTTTGAAGTCATTTGTCTTGTTGAGAGGGGAAGTGGAGCTGGCCTTTGAAGAGTCTCATTTCATCTTGGATCTCTCCCTTTGAAGTACACTGTACCCTGTAGGCATTCCCTGTGGAAAATCTCTCATTGTTCATGGATCTCCTAAGAAAATATTCCCCAGAGGCACACTTCCCTGAAGAATAATTTACCTTGGAGATCGAAGCAGTGATGTATTTTTCATCCTTGCCAACAGCAGGCAGGGTCTAGTTACACCAACTGCACAAATGATTACATGAAGAAAATACAGGGGATTGCTGATTTAGTATGTAAGGGGCAGTTGCCTAACAGAGTGTCCAAATCTTGATAAACTCAGTTTCTTTAATGCTACTGAAAAAAAAATCAGTAACAATACTCTGCCTTCAGACAGGCCTAATTTTTTTGAGTCTTTGATGCTGAAATCTTCTCATTCTTATGCTATATGAGGAAGAATTCTCTGAAAGCCTGAAGAAAATCCTGTCAACCATTTGCAGGCCTGATGCATATTGTTTGATAGTGTTCAATGATAACCATTCTGAATGTGATAAAATCAAAGAAGAGAGAGTATTTTTTCTCTTTAAATAATTTTCACCTTTTTTTTGTTACAGAACTTCAACAAATGGGAAAGAAAACCTTTCTTTATGGCTCAGTGCTCATTGAGGTCTAGTACCTCAGTGAGGTTGCAAACTACAAATTAGGAACATAAACACAAACAAACAGCCACACCTATGGTCCATAAAAGCTTTTCAACCATTAAAGCAGCGTTACTTCTGCTGTATCCTACCATTGCCTAATTTCAAAGGCATAATAAAGGGTAATTGCTATGCATACAGGATCAGCTCTAGGCATAACCAAAACAAGCAACTAACTTGGACAGCAAATTTCCAGAAAGGAAATCCAGCCATGGCTCTGATACTTATTTTGTTTATACCACAGAAAACCAGACACACTGCTGCAGCTGCTTCAAGGTTCGTGGTACACAGGTGAGGGGGGCAGGTGGGAGCTCTCCCAGAGGCACAAATCATTGCCCCAAGCCATCTGATCCCCTGGCAGCAGAAGGAGCAGTGAATCTGACCTTGTGTGACTCCTCTTGGTGCCTCATTTCTCTCTTCACTGCAGAGCTGACCTATTTTTGGTCATGTCCCACAACTTCCTCTGAAGGGGTACAGTGCTAGAAGCCTAAACCCAGCTCTGTACACTACAGATATTCGTAAGCACTGACTTACTTTAGTCTTTGCTATCAGCAAGCCTGCCATTTTACAGAGCACTTCGATCACTCAGGAAATCTATGGTAGATTTAGGATTGTTGCAAAAGTATCAAATTCTCACATTTCAATCTGAATGCAAAGAGAAAGACTCACTGGATTGCAGTAGATAGCATAGCATGCACAGTTTGTGGTTTGTTTATATATATAAACATTTATAAAACTTGAATTACCTCTGAAAATGGAGGATTCTGAGAGGAGATAGGAGCTCAGCCAACTTGAGTGGTTCCTTTAAAAATTCTGTAATTGATTTGGGTGAAGATAGTATGATATTTCCCACTGCACTATATTTAAGTATTAATGGAATTTTCCTATGAAATTTCTATCTCTCTTCAAAGGTTGTAAGGCAACCTTTGGCCATCTTACTTGTTTGATAGTATAGTCCTTTCCATGGCAACAGATTGTGATGTCATGCATGACCAGATTATTAGGTCAAAAAGTGCCCAAGTTAGATTTGAAGGAAGAAGTAGGAAAGATGCTGGAACTGCATAAACACTTTTCAAACTCAGTATTCAAAAGAAGTGGAAAATAGACTTGGAGTAATTGCAATAACTTTTTAACTTACCTTGTCAATGAAGTTTTATGGTTGTGTCAACCACTATTATTATTATTATATCAAAAATAATAGGAAACATTAGCAGACCATAGCACAACCAAACAACAAAGACCTCTATATAATATCAATTCGATTTTATCATAGTCCATGTAGAAACTTTTTTAAAAATTTACTTTATCAACAGTGCAACTTGAACTAATGAGAGTAATGGATATACACTTGAAAAACATAGGTGTGGATTTGATGTTTTTCCCCATCGTACGATGACAGGCATTCAGACCCAAGATTTCAGTTCAGCTTTGTTTAGAGGATGGGTTTGTCCACATATGGTTTTAAACAATCCCAGTAATATGTTTACATACAGGGTTTTTACTCTAGTCCGTGAACACATTAAATGCCTTTGGATGCTGTCTGTAACAGTTCTCAACAAATTCATTTCTCCTGCAGGCCGAGATTATTCATACGTGTCTATTCTCTTATCATTTGATAAAATTTACTGAGTTACAAGGGATGCTTTTAATGTTCCCCATAGTTGATCTGATTCCTGCAAGGATACATAACCTGCTCTGAAATCTGCTTGCTGATCAAGGGCAACTTGGCTCAAGGTAAACATGGTCATTTAAGCAAAACAAGCTTGTTTTTGCAAGACTGGGTAAAACCCACCAAATACTATGTAGGGAGGAACAGTGCCATAGAATTTTCCAGCAACCACATAGATTTCTTTAAAGCCAGGTCAGATGTCTCTATTGCAACACTAAAGCTTGAAGGTTGCAGATACCATTCCTTACATCAAATCATCGATCTATAAAATGGGGGTAATCCCACCTTTTAATATATGTAGTACCCACATGGGAGGGTATTAAAACACTCATTCATGACAGAGGGTAGACTGAGAGAAAATAACCACATGGGAATGTAGAGACCGGGAGAAAATTCATTCTATATTTACTAGTTTTCTTCTATTTTCCTGTGGACATATACTATTGACTCCTCTTTGGGAAAGAATACTGAACTAGATGGAGCTGTGGTCTGCCTGAGGATGTAAACTCTTGTGTTTACCTTGCTGAAAAGCCTGAAATCAAAGGGCTTGATTGTACTTTCATAATAAAGTCCATCCTTGTTAAATAAAGAGATCACCAAGTTCCAATGAATTCGAATTTAAACTGTGTCTATAAACATAACATTGTTTACATCTTTCATTTATGATGATATTTCAACTAAGTTGTTCTGAAATTGCTCTGCTTTTGCGCTATGTCATAAAGTGGAAGCATATATTACATTAAGCAGTAAGGAGCTGTATCTCATTTAAAACACATAACCACATAATTTCATAGATATATATCTATATATAGATATATATCTATGAACAATGAAATTGCCCCAAAATTAAAACCCTCTTGGCAGTGTATTTGTAAACACAATCAGCCTATAATCCAATAAAGAGACTCTGCTTTGAATTAATGTGAATTGCTTTTCTATTCTGCCTTTACAAATATAACTTTTCATCTGAACTTCTTCACTCCCTCTATTTGTTTCACTAAAAATAATTGTAGTGATTTTCTTCCTCTCTTGTAAACAGCAGAGGAAACATTTGAAAAGTAGAATAAAATGGAGTTGGAAAAAACAGGAAAAAAAAACAAAATAAGAATAAGCAGACATAATTCCTTTTATACCTGCAAATAGAAAAAGAAAATCTAATTTCTCAGAACTTCTGGCACGAAACAGGTTGCATGTTAAAAAGAAACCATCACTTCAATCATTTTTTATGATTCTGATAATGAAAATGAAAGCTAGGTTGTTAAATGGAAAGTGCAATAATTATATATACACATTAAAAAGGAACTGTTTAATTTTGATAATTTAAAACAAAATTTTCCAAATTACAACCTTTTAGGTATAATTCATTAACCTTCCAAGCAACAGTCTTTGGGACAAAAGCAAATCTTAAGACATACCAATACAAATGAAGTATTTAGAGGTTCATCCTTGAGAAGACAGGAATTCAAATTCAGTATTTTTGAACTAAAAGGGAAAAGAAAGAAGATCTTATTCTCATTATAAGGTGCACAGAATTTGGCAGGTAAAATGAAGATTGATATATCTAGAATATCAAAAAAAAAGGTTTTGTTTCTACCTATTATGTGCTTTTCTTCAAGTTTCCAAATACTTAGCGAAACTGAAAACAATGTGGGGAAACTATTAAGAAAACTTCACTTAGTTGTGAGGATTTTTATTTTTATATGAGGAAGACGAAGTAACATTTTCTAATGAATTCTTAATCAGCTATTAGACTTTGTCTGCTAGACATGATAACTATATAGACCAGATGGCATCAATTCCAGCTTCCTGGCTGGTCCTAGAACAATTTTTACTTATATCCTCAAAAAAAAATGTTATTTTTCTGCTTTTCTTAATTGGTAGGTTCATCTCACTGATTTTGGCGGGGCTGTGGTACCAACCCAGAAAGCCCATGTAGGAGTTTGAGGAATGAGGATGGGAGGATGTGTGAGGACTGGAGTTCCATGCTCTACTGGGTCCTCTCCATTCCTTCTCCGTCGTGCTGCAGAGGATGTTTAAATAAGACAGGAAGGTGATAGTCAAGGTGTCAGGCAAACTGGAAAATACCAAAGGCTGTGGGAAGTTGAGACTCAATGACTGGAGGTACAAAATGCCCAAACTTTAGGAAAGAAGTGGTAAATTCAGGAGAACCTCGTGTCTCTCTCCTCATAAGCAGCTCTGAACATGAGACTACCGCAGCTCCTCCCCAAATAAGCAATGCTTACACAGGAGGGGCAGGATTTGCTGACAGAGCTACTAAATGAATTGCACATCTTCAGTGCTGTGTAAGAAAATAAAAGCATATTGTCCATCAGCAGAAACCTGAAAAGTATTTTCTGTCATCAAGGAAAACTCTAATTTTTTAATTCCTGTTTCCCAAGTCAAGTCTTACTTCTAATGGAAGTCTACGGGTCCAAAACAAGAAGGGACAAAAACTAAGCTGCAAGGCCGAGGGACTGAGAGGGGAGCTTGGCTGAGTAGTTTGTGCATGTGGAGGAACCCATGGAAGCAAACGGAGCACAGGGTGGGTAGGCACAGGCTGCAGTGAGTCAGTGCTGCCCTTTCCAATCTACCTCTTGGTTGGCACACTCAGTGCCTCCCTGACAGGACATGCCAGTCCTTGCTTGCCCTCCAGTGCCTCACACCACACTGGATGGGAGCAGTCTCCTTCCCTGCAGTCTGCCCATGTCCCACCAGACTGTGAAGAGCCCATTTTGCATCCCGTCAGCCTTGGCCAGCCTCGTGCTCATGGCACGCTGGCCAGAGGCTCTCCCAGGCTGTCCTTCCCCAGGACCCCATGGAAGATCCCCCTTTCCCGCTCTCCTGCTTCCCCCTCCAGACCCACTGGCCCTCCCTTCTCCCCTGGTGGCTTCGGATCACAAACGGACTGTTTCTTTCAATCCTCCAGCCTAGATTGATTGCAGGCCTCTGGGAGTCTGTGGCCAAAACTAAAGCCAGGGACAATTCCTGAACAAGTAAGCTCACAATGCCCTGTTTATTTATACAGCACAAATGATTGAAATCATTATGCCCCAGACAAGTGGGACCTATTTATAAACAGCATCTTAAGATGAGCAATATAGCAGGACTCTCCACTGCTTCACAATGAGCGCCAGCCCCATCCCCCCATCCCCACTATAAAGCTCTGAGGCCCTTCTGACTTGCCACATGAAAGACACATTCCTCGCCTGTTAAATTAAAATCTAATCATATTCTGCAGTAAACAAGGCACAAAGAACACTCTGGAAATTATGGGATGAAAACCAGCAACACTAAGGGCCAAACTCTCCCCTCAGATCTATCCTACAGCTCTTTGACAAGTGCAATCAGTTAAACATTTGAGGGCTTGACAACAGCCACTCCACCAGACGTTTGATCTGCCTGGTATTCCACACTCTTCCATAAATTATGGATCTTCAGATCTGCATGTCCTCCATGTTTGTGATGGCGGGTCTCCAACAGAGAGGAGGCTTGGGAAGAAGTGGATATTTCTCTCAAAACACTTAAATTACTCCTATGTTTCTGTCTATACAAAGCAGATGTGGAACTATTTAAGTGGGCATCAGTTGAGTTTGGAGCCTTGGAAAGAATAGCTTTTGCTTTTCATCCTCCTCAAACAGTGATCCAACCTAAACAAAATGTGAGATCTAAACAGCAGCCTCACACTTCAGTGCCATCTGGATGTTTGATTCGCAGCAGCACCCTTTTGCTCTGAAAATGTTCACACCACAATGTAGCAGCCTGTACAAAGGGGTGGGAGCCGAGCTGGAGCTGTCAGACAGCAGCACACCCCATGGGGAGCCATGGGCTAGCTTTTCAACCTCTCGCACATCGCCCTTGGGTCAACATGGATGACTGGTCCCTTACAGATCCTGTGAGTCAAAAGTGTTGGATATTTTGGCTCTATACTTTTGATAATCTTACCAGTTTACTTAACTGGGGTAATCATGATGAGGGTTTGATATGATTAGAGTTTAAGAATTAATTAGGCTCAGTACCTACACGGTACTTTGCATTTTTCTCTTCAGATGGAGAACAAGCATTAACTAATTGGTCTTCAGAAAAACACTTTTATTATTACAATTTTATGAGGTGGAAACTAGGAGGTTAAGTAACTTGCCTGAAGTTATTCACTAAGTTGCACTGGGATTAAAATTTAGGAGTTGCTGGCTGCCAGCCCTACTTTTTGACCACTGGACCACTCTGCTTCTTATTATAAGAATTTAATTTACTTGGCAGAGAATGCAGCTTTCATGTGGTAAGTCATATATTGCCATTCTAATGAAGTTGAAGGGAGGTGAGAAGGCCAGCTGATCTCATTGTGAACTGATGAAGAGTCACATCATAGTGATTCTGTTTAAAATTCTTGATCTAATACAATACAGCTTCTCCTTCCCCAAAAAGCAGAGCCTTGTTTCAAAATATGGATGCTCATAAGCAACCATCTGAATTTCTATTGAGCCAACTAGAGAAAGAAACTGAAAGCTAAGGGAACTGGCATTTTGGTCTCTCTGGTATTTTGGGATCTATTTCCTACATATTTCATCAAAATTCAGGGAATGTTTTGACACCAAAACACACAATATTCTTCACCCAGTCCTCTTTTCTTGGTTTGAGTTCATGTCTATATTTTTTTCCTGTGATATCCTTATTTTGAATCTGCTCTTTTCTTTTAGTGTAGACTTCTAAAAAATGGGTGATCCAGTATAGACATGGGTGCATGCATGTATGTGTGTGTAAGATGGCAGCAACTATATAAATAGAAATAAATTTTCATGTCTCCATTTTTCTCAAGCTAACTTAGTATATTAATAAGGAATGTTCTGCAAGTACTGGAAATCAGTGAATCAGTAGTCCCTATCTGGAGGTGACAACAGCAACAAATGTCTGTGTCTGTGTCTCTGTGTGTACAAGTTTTGGACAGCAACATCTCCATGTATATCCATCCCTCTTCTAGTAGAGCTTCCAATGAAAAGAAGCCCCGTGGAGAATTCATGTACTGCCAGAGAAGCTTTGTTGACATTACATTCCAGCTCCAAGGTGGAACTGTGCAGGTGTATCATAAATTCACCACTACAAAATAAAGATCTTTTATTTTCCTGTGGAATAACTGTCAAAATATAGAGCCAGAAAGGCAAAGAAAGAAGTGTCAAAAGGATGTTAAGGATCATTATGAAAATGTATAGAGATCTGAAGCAAGAACAAAAATCGCGTCTGAACACAGACTGGTTTCTGCAACAGAAAAAATGAACATAGTGGCTGTACACAGATCCTAGAAAAGAAACATCATTGCCATTAGTGGGAGAAAAACCTTGGTGATACAAGGCGCTTTAAAAATAGTGAGTAAAAAGAATGAGAACTTGGTAATATGAATGAAATCTGTGCCAGAGGTTTAAGTTTGCAAGGCTGTGGAAAGCATTCATTACTGAAAACGTAGTCTGACTGGTAAGATCACCTAAAAAATAATTTTAAAAAGCATGTACAGCAATACAATTATTTTTATGTACCACAGATACACACACATTTGCCAAAAGCCCAGTAAAAGTGATTTATTTAAACTCCAGAGAGGTTTAGTGACACTCACTTCATTTAACAGGTTTGTTTTCTTTAAACCTGAGTTGTTTGTCAAGGCTTTGTGTTGTGGTTCAGCACTGCAGCAGTTTCCTAGATGGCCCAAAACTCTTTGTCCATTCAGCTACACCTTTCAATGTGTTTTTAAGTATGGATCAAAAACCTGTGTCTCACCCACTGTTAGCAGTGGGCAGGTGGGCTTCTCTTGGGAATGCATGACATTTTTGAGACTGGTAGTCATACAGAGGAAATAGTCGAAATATGTCCATAATGTCCATTTGTCCAAGGCCTTATGCCTGAGGAGCATCTTAGTCCACGTAACTCAATGACTACTGGTACCGTTGAAAGGTCTAGCAGTATTCATCAGATTACCCAATGATCCGAGTGACCCTGTGGTAAAATCTTTTCATTGACTGTAGCAGGGATAGAATTTTGCTGAAATCTAGGATTGATTCCCTCCAAACTCAAAATACTCATTCCAGAAGTGTAAAGAATCCTACCAGGTTTTTGGGAAGGCTTGTGAAATGGAATAATATAAAAGAAAATCAGTTGTCATTCTCTTGGCAGAGATGCCAAAGCTTCTGAAAATCAGCAGTGTTTCCCCAAATCACGTGAAGCTGAGAGCAACCTGGACTCTAATGGTGGCATTCCTACAGGAGAGCATTTCCTACCAGGACAGTAGTCACTGTCACTGTCAGCAAAAGACAGAATGGAGGGAGAGGGGCAGTGATCTCCAGCTGTTTGAACTACTCTCTCCTTTCTTTTTTCTCCCCACCTACTTCTCTTTTTTGAAAAAGTTAATTCCTTCTCTTCTGTTACCCTACAGCTAATCTTTGATTTTCCAGAGTAGGTTGGCCACTTCTTTCCTCTTATTTTCTACTCCATCTTCTGCATTATTTCTATCCTCTCCACAGGATGAAGTGTGATTCTGAATGGAGAGATTATGCAATTTCAAGGCTAGTAATTCCACAATTTCTCAAATTCCCTCTAGCAGAAATGCATCTTACTTCTGTACACCTCCTGGGAACCACACTGCTTCTGCTTGGTCTTGTGAGAGATCTGTAAAGGTGGAGAAAAGTCTGATCCCTGAGAGTTTGTAGCATCTGGTTTAATGTCTGGTTCTTTTTCACTGTTTTTGTGTCTCCAAAGCAATTCCTGTGGCAGAAAACCCTGATGGTAGTCCCAATCACCTTCACCTGTACCATATTCCCTTACATGCTTGGTACAACTGAGAAGAAGAGCTTGTGCTTTTACCATTGAATTCAGCTGACACAAGGTCAAATGAGTCTGTAGACACCCTGTTCTAAATGCAAGTTCAAGTGTTCTGCGGGGCCATATGGAAGAATGAAGCCAGAATTGGGACAGTATTGACACAGCATTTCCTTTTTCTCTGTATTGGATGCTAAGAGAATTAGAGCCGCTCACTTAACCATTTTTGCCAGGAATTTTGAAGCCAACTGTGCTTTCAGCTATACATGCAAATGATTGTGGGGTTATATGCATGAAAACAAGAGCAAAACTTAGACCACAGATTTTCTAGGGAAAAACAAGTGGTGCATTTTAGGCAATTAGGAGCAGTAAAGTAAACATTTAGTCACCATTGACTCATGAGCCGAAAAACACAGTAGTCAATTACAGCTTTCGGCAGCAATAATTAATATGGTGTTGATGAAAACTGTGGTTTCCACTCAACATACAAAGCTCTTTCAGGTAATTAAATGTAACCTCATCTATATGTAATTTGTCTTTAATCTGCACATGATACAGTATTTCAACCTCCTATGTTGTATTCTGGAGGAAAAATAGTATAGGAACATTACCTAAAGCATATACCCAATAACCCTAGCAAAATTTGTTTTCATTTAAGTCTATATCACACTTTATGATTAAATATTTGATGATGAAAAGGTTTGTAATTTAATCATTTGCACAATCTTTCTTATATTACTCCACATATCTGATTTACAGAGATAAAGAGATCAATTTTAACTGTGTATACCACACAGACATTTATTTCTTTGTGTGTTTTAACATCCTGAGGCTTTTTCAGAGACATTAAATAGAGAAAAAGTAAATACTTACAGAAAAGATCACTCTTGCCATTTCTGATGAAGAACTTGTGGTATTATGAAGCTTCTGAATACAAAAAAGAGGTGTTAATGTGCAAAGTAGTCTTTACGATACTGTATTGACCTGATTTTCCAAAGTGCAGATTATCTACATTTCTCACTGAAACTAATGGAACTTGAAATGCTTCTCTGAAAATTAATGTGTATCACTGCCCTCTAAGTCACTGTTTATAAACCCTAGTAATTTGAAGTCCATATTTCCAGCTTGACTGCCCAACTACTTCCAGCTATAGCCATATAGCAGGAAAAAAATGGAAAGAGAAATTATATTTTATCTGAAAAAGCTTCAATTTAAGTATTTATAGATTTACAAGATTTTGTTTGAATGCTAGGCTTTGAGAGGTTTCTTCACAAACTAGTTGCCAGTTGCAGCATCAGTTTTGCATGATTGTTAACCAAAGTGTACCTTTGCTGGACATCTGGAGTGTCATTGCTACATGGCAAACGCACCTGATATTTTTACATCTGAACTGCAGACTAGATAGCCCTATTAAGCTCTTAAAATAAGACTCCAGAAAATATAAAATTTTATACAATATGAAATTAAAAAGAGTGGCTATTACCTTTACCACATCTGAAACTATAACTTTGCCACCTTTGGTAGCAAAAGGAGATCTTGTTCCATAATGCTATCAGAGCTTTACCGTTCCTAAATAACTGGACTGCTATTTTACAACAAAACATCAGGCTACTGAGCCTTTAGTTCTGTTAGCCTTTCTGATAACTACTTTAGCTTAATTCAGAAAAGGAAGCTAATTCCTGGCTATAAGCGTTATACTTTCTCCCAAAATAAATACCATGAAAACATGACTAAAATTCCCAACCAAAACATTTTTATGTTAATGCCGTATGAAAATATTCTGTATTGGTGACTATCATTTTTGTTGTCTTAAACATTTACTATGAGATCGAATTTTCAGAAGCACTTATAATGTCTTTGAGCTAAATTCAGGAAAGATGTGTGGTCCATTTAGGTGGATTTTTGGTCCATGAAATGTATTTAACGTAAAATTGTACGACTCTCTGATACCAAGGAAATTCCCCGGCTTTGACATCAAACAAACTCTTTCTCTGAGCATGAGCAAGAAAAGTCTTTAATGCATCCAAAAGAAGCACAAGCCAAAATAAATGGCAGAATCAACCAATAAATGAAAAGCACAACACAGTGCCCTACGTGGGCATAATCAGTAAGCCTTTTTGTGTTATTTATTTGAAGGAACAAAGGGGCTTTTCCAGAAACCATCTGTACATTGTTAAAGAGGAGTGAATTACCTACAGCCTTCAAAGGAAAATGGTGCTATTAAAATAAACTTGGGGGTTGGAAGGAATTAGGTTACTAAACATGGGGCTGAGTTAGAACTTAAGCATCTCTCTGGATTTTGTCTCACTGGTTACACAAAATCCAGGTACACAGGGATGCAGGGTTTCAGCAGAGAGACATTGCCACAGCTGTCAGATCTGGTGCCAGACTTGCCAATGCCTAAATGCTTTGAAGTTGTCTTCTAAAGCCCCATAACAATAAGAGAAAGAATAAAAACCCTTAATGTCCTCTGGATAGAATGTAGAGTTACAGATAGTGGGCTAGATTTCATGCTCAAAAACTATTAGCTTAGATCCTAAAATTGTGATTTTAAAATAATACCATGCATGCTGGAGTCTCTGGAGTCACCTTTGGTTTTGACCTGTTGGTGCGCTTGGGTACACGTTCAAGATTCTTGCCACAACCACAGGGATTGAAAACTTCTGCTCTCTTTTAAATGAAAGATGAGATTTTCTCATGGTCACTTCATTTCAAGAAGAGAGGCCTTAATGAAAACACCAGTTAGGGGAAGTTTCATGATAAATACTGGCAATGCTATCAGTCTTTTCAAAATTCATGAACCTCAAAAGAAGCCAGGCAAAATCTGCTTGGTTTCAGATTTCATAGAAGCTTGTAGCTCAGCTCCAGTTTGTCCTAAAGTTCACTAAGTTCAGCCTTTCAAGTCATTCTGATTCGATTTATGGGGTTTTTTCCTAAACCATATAAAACTTGGGGTATTACATGGATTTGACATGAGCCAGGTGGAACTCAGTAGGTCCAACAGTGTTTTGATTTGAGATTTTGAGTCTGTTTAAATACAAAACAGAAAGCAAAATTCCGTCTTCCCCTGAAGCCAGACGGAAGTTTCATACGATCCACTGTATGCCAAATTCACTTCCTGCAGAGTTCTTGAGACTCACAAAGTCCATGTTTGCATAACTCTGCAGTGAGGGCTCTATGGGGTCCTAGCTCAGGGCCTACAGGGCAAGCCAGGAATCCTGGAAGCACAGCAGAGGGAAGGGTGTAGATGTGCTTTGCTGCAGAGAGAGTATTTACCTCTCCCAAGAATGCAGAGCACCAGTTAGTCCTCACCACGTGATTTGCTAGAGCCTCAGGCTCAGTTTTCTTAAAGACATGGTAGACTAGCGTAGCTTTGCACAGAGTACATTTACAGTGTGTCCTCCATGGTGCTGAGAGGGTCCCTCTTTCTTTCCATCCCAGCTAACAAAGGCAGAGCAAGTGGAATAGCTTTCCAATAGTTTTCTAGAATTTGAACAACTTTGCATTCCTTGTTCAGGTAAAGCTTGAGCACGTGAAACTCTTCCTGAAGTGACAATTCCAAAAAGTTCAGGTTAAGCCTCCTAAGACCTGCTACTCCAATAATATCAAAGTAAAACAGTATACTTTTTAACCATCAGATACAAAACCATTGTCAATCTGATATAGAAATATTTTATAGGTTTCTTTATTGATATATTAAAGACATATTTTAAAACTGTTTTTTGAAGTGATTCATGAAAATGGTTGCCTGTAACAGTCCATGGAGCTACTCAAGAAACAGTTGCTGCCATCACTTTTATTGTATAGAGTTTTAATACCCAAAACTCGTATTAGAAATTAGCGTTTTTCTCTTTTTATTTTGTCTCTAATTTTCATGTTGAAATTCTTACCCCATTTAGGAGGGCATGGCCAGTTGTCATGCATGATGGCATAATTTTAAGTAATGAGAGTGGCTAAAGTGAAAATTGCACTATTTTAACTCCTTTGCTTCTCCAGTGTAAAAACTCAAATAATATAAAGTAAAGCTTTGAAGGATGTATTAAATGATTACCAATATTTACTGGTTTAGTAAGAAAACATAAGATCAATATCTTTTGTGTTTCATACTATCATTCTTATATAGCTATTAAGCTCCCCCCAAAATATTGTTTTAATAATCTTAGCACACAATAAATATCCTATTAAACTAACTCTTTGGGTTAGGAAAGTAATTATTTGTTTGAGATGTTTTGTTTGAAGGGTATCTACAGATCCTTATCTCTGTAAGCTAGATTGCAGTAGATCTTGTTAGAAATTTTATAGGACATTAATTTCAGGGTGAAAACCATGCTTGTATATTTCAAAGGCACTTAAAGCTCAAATTTAATCCAAGTAAAAGTAGGTCCCTCTGCTAGGTATGTAGTTGGTACAAACAGTTGCCCTATGATTAGTTGTATAAACAATTAATGGAGAGATCTCATTTTCCATGTTGATTATATGGTCAATTTGGGGTAACAGTGCTTCTAAATTCTCTCCCTGCATAAATGCCTAAGCTTAGGGGCAACAAATACAGACGTCAGATGTCAAACATCTTTCACAAACCTTTGTTTTCTCTGAAAATTCTAGCCTTCATCTAGGTTTCAAAATGGAGAGGAAATAACAGGATCATAAATCCAATAATTTTTTCCTGTTAAGGAAATACGCCGCATTTGCAATCCAGAATTATTTTAAGTCATAAATCTGAAGCTCAGAGGTATCTGCAATCTCTATTGAGTGACTTGTCAATCTGACCACTAAAGACTTTAAGGTTCATTTTGGACAGGGAAAGGAGAAATCCCCTTGTAGTCAAGCCTCCCCTACTGAAAGTTTATAATAGAAAATTACCTCTTTTTCTTTCATACTCCTCTATTAAGCTGTGTTCTATGGGATGGTTGTTCAGACAGTTGGTATTATTTATGTTTTCCTGTCCATGCATGCATGCATCTATCCATCCATCCATTTCCTTTCAATTTATTTCTCTGTATTCATGCAAAAGGAGCCATTTTGGGCCCTCTTTGGCCAGCAGTTGGGTTGGCAAATGGGTGCTTATTGCAGGTTTGCATTTGCAAATTGCTTGTTCTAATTACAAGGAAAACCATGTAACTGAGTGAAGTACTGTGGTTTACAGTATATGTAAAGTCATAGTAACCTTACATGTATGAGTCCTGAATTTCTGGCCTCCTCCTCTTTTAGCTTAGCTCTCCCTTGAGCATTTATTCATTTGTTTGCCCTTGCCAAAAAAATTATTCATCTAAACACAGCCCCCTCATGATGTCAATGGAAGTCTGAGCAACCTACGGCAGAGAATGTTCAAAGCTTATATTGCCACAAAACAATGTTGTCTTCTGGTTTGTTTTATTTTTTTGGATATCCTGTTCTGTGAGAAGAGCAATTCTGTAACTAAGACTGACTTGTGATTTTTCACAGTATAACAAAGTATAACAAAAATGCCTCTGTTTCACCTTTTAATGATTAAATCTCTCCAATGCCCTGAGCCTTGTACATGCAGGCGCAGAAGTAATTTTATGCACATGAGCAATCCCACTGAACTCCCTGGGTCTACACACGTGTAGCATTGCACATATTCACATCGGCAAGATCAAGAACTGGTTTTGTTGAGAACATCTGTGGCAGAGGAATCTTCCTGCAAATAAACAGTGTCTACATTAGCAAACCTCATAGCTTTGCTTCAGTGCTCAGTCACCCACAAAAGTCACTTACTGCCTTGCATTGCATTTGCTTTGAGCAATATTCCTTAAGTAATTTGCTTTAAATTCTTTAAAGACTATGATAGCATAGTTTGCTGAAGCTTTCAGAAAATTAAAAAAAAAGAGGTTATATCCACTTATTGCAGGTAGTTACAAGTCATTGCAAATGGTGTATTTGAAAATCAGAGTTAACAACTTGCCAATTGATATCTCATTCTCCATTACTTAGTGGTCAGGATAATGGCTTCCTATCTTCATTCAATTTTTTTTTACCTGATAGTGTTGAATTTTTGAGCAACAGTGTGAGCGCAGGAACAGTTTGTGTAAGTAAATGAACCATGTCAGCAACTGTAATTCACTCTGCATTGAAAACATGATCAAAATGTATTAAATTATTTGTGATAGTTTCTCTCTGCAAGAAGGAAAATCTATTTGAGCAAAAAAAAAATTAACTGCAATATGAAACTGCAATAATAAAAATGTCATGTCTCTTTAAATAGTGTTTGAGTGCATAGCTATTCTACATTTTAAGTGGTATTTCATTCTAAAGGAACTAAGAAAACTAATTTGTAGCTAAATTCACAGTGTTTCAAAAGGATTGCTCTACAGGTGGATTAAACAAAGAAGCCCAGGCAAAAAACTTCATCTATGTAACCATTCTCAAATAGACCGTACATTTTATACAGCATAAAACATAAGCTGCAATCTTATATGACAGCCAAAAACTTACGTATTGATTCCCAAAAATATTAATTTTTTTCAAAATGTATTTATTCATCACTGCTGCATCAATGATCTTCTGTATTTTATATGTAAATAATCTATTCTATTCCCTTGATCATGTTAATCTTACTAATGACAAATTACCATTCTCCACGTACAGTTCCTAGATTTACAAATTATCACTCCTGCTTTCAGGGGACTGAAAATCAGCCACGCTTGCTAATGCCTCCATGGATCGCCTGACACATAGCAGATTTTTATATTCCCTTTTAAAGCATTCAGCTCGCAAGAAATAATTTATAAATCTAGCTATCACTTGCACTTATCCTCTTACTGCTTGAGGGGGAAAAAGAACAAGATCAAATTGGGAGGATTATTAACAATGAAAGAACTTTATTTGCTTCAATTAACTCTTTGCAGGAAGAACTGCTTGCTAAAGCCTATTGGTTTTAGGAAAGAAGAGGAAGTACCCTGTCTATTCCGTTATGGTGGAAAGCTTGGACAAACAAAAAATTCTGTCTGCAAATACTCCTTGTTTTCTGACTTAAAAAAATTATAAACTCTTTGAATTTTAAATGTACTTTTAAACCTGAGATCTCTTTTCACCAAACAAAACATGGCTTGTGTTAGGGAATTAAAACTGTGACAAACCAAGCAAGCTAAAAATTCAGACTTTGGGACCATTTCTGTCTTGTTCTGTATCTGTGCATAGTGGAGACAAAATGCTATCAGATTCATTGGGATTCACCATTTGATATTTCCTTTGTAGTTGTAAAAATGATGATGACACAATGGAGAATGAGATCCTGAAATTTCACCCTTCCTGTAGGTTCACCTGTCTTGGTTTAATAAACCCTGACTGCAACCTTCTCATGCAGAGATAAACACTTGGGATAGTAACTGAGCAGGGTGCTGCTTTTCAGTGCAGGAAGCTCCTTGGTTCTTTCAGTGCAAAGGGATGAAGAGCACTGGCTGTAATTACTGAGCAACTGCTGGGAAAGAAAGGTAGTCAGCTGTTGCTTCACAGTAAAAGTATTTTGGAAGTCACTTCGACAATTCCTGCCACCCCCTCAGGGCTATGGACAGGAGTAGGAGAACCTGAAATGTAAGATGGGATTAATTTGCCAAAGGCTGGTGCCTAAAAAGCAGCTAAAATGGCTCAGAGTTTCCCTGCTGCCTTGCAGCTGCCACTCGAGAAGGAAAAGGTCTCATGAAGATCCTGCTAGTCCCAAGAAGGTGTCTTAAATACCCAAGGCATCTGAAATGCTAACATGTACCAAGATTTAAGTGACTAAATATCTCCCACTGGACCCAAGAAGTTACCACCATATCTAGTGTAAATTTCTGTGTCACTGATAATAGATAACACTAATTGTAATCAATATCAATAATCAGTATCGTCTGGTAGCGTAACATCTGTGTGATAAATGCCTTGAGATAAAAATAACACTAAGAGAGCAGAGGACTCTTGACATCTAGGGCAACCTGATTTAGTGTGTACAACCAGTGCCAAAATCTCCATTCCTCTGCTCAGTCCCCCAAATAGGGCTGCTATAAATACGTTCGTAATAGCCCCCTGCCCTCCCCACCCTCCACCCTTAAAATAAAAAGGGAATTCCCCTAAGAAAACTGGGAGGCAAAACTCAGGAGCACCGTGGGATGCTGATTATGTCTTACTTACACCAGAAATTTCACATGGTGCTTCTGTGTTAGTGATGCCCTCTGTTCTCAGCATTTTTCCATAGGGGAGACCAAGACACGATAGATGTCACAGCTGATAAATCCTTATGCTGTAAGGAAGAAATTACTGTAAAGACTTCCTTTAGCTTCACTTCTGCCTGACCATTCTGTGTGTATAACCACAATACTGGCCATATGTGTGACAGGACTTTACTCATTAAGAAGCCTTTTCTGCCTACAAAATAACTTTGCAAGTTACCTAATGGGATCTCTAATTAGCAGAATACAGTATTTCTAACAACATCAAAAATCCCACTTCTAGTTCATTGAATCAAGGTTCATTTTGAGCAGTCTATGTGTCAATAAGTATTTATGATCTCCTTGAATCACAACTTATTGGCCTGTACAGTACAGCTATTTCCATTTGTCACATTGATATGTATTTAGGGACTATCTATAATACAGACTGGATCGATTCTAATGGTTGGTCATGTAAATTCTCTTTAGTTCAATGGTCATTGCCACAATAGACTCTCAGAAGCACTGCAGTCTATCATGCATCTAATCTATAAAAACCTATTTCTGATATTCATTCATCATGAGGTTATTATATATATATTGGGGACGAGCAGAAAGGCTGGAAATGGATGGCATTTGGATATGAATTTTTTTAACTCAGATGATACATACTTCTACACAAACTTCCTCCTTCTCCATGTGTCATGCAAGATTAAGCCCTCTTCTTTCTCAGCACACTAACATTTAAGATTTTAAGGAGAAGGAAAAAAGTAGTCTTGTTTTTAGAGACTAGTATTTTTTTCCCTCCTGAGCTCTTTAAAAGCTCCAGCTATCTGTGCAAGACATTACAAATATGCTCATCTACTTACATTCCCTTTAGGAGTGTCAGGATAGAAAGAGGCCCTGCTACGTACCACTTCCTACAGAAAGGTTGAAAATGCTGCATCTTGCCTTGTATGGAGGATGCACAGCTCTTGCTATTGCTAGTAGCTATTTTAAAAATAGTTAGCTTCTGGAACTAGGAAGTTCTGGGCCAAATTTCAGTTACAAACAAGTGTATCTACCAAAAAAAATGCTCGATCCACTCTATGGCACAGTTTGAACTAGTTGGAATTCCACTTTACTTACATTGTGGTTACTATTTTCCACATAGTTGGAGCACTAACACTTCAGCAGAACCAATTCTTTTCATGCCTACCATAAATAAAATTTCAAAAAAAAATCAAAGTATAACTTCAGGGTAATTGCAGCAGGTAAATCCAAAGTGGTTAGTGCAGTTAACTTCATGTTAATTTCAGTTAGAATCTAAGGGTTGCTGCCTGCAAACACCTATTCATAGCCTTAGTCACATGAGTCATTCAGTGACAGCCAATGAAAATATTTGGTGAGTAAACTTCCATATATGTTTGTAGGCTCCAGTCCTAACAGGGTACTAATAAGCAATTCAGATATGTAGTTTACTTCCTCATATGCATTAATGTTAATTACAAGTAACCAGAATTATAAAGACAATGTAATTATGTTCTAATTATAGCATAACCGCAGCCACTGTATTGTAGGAGTAGTCCAATTTTTTTAAAAAAACTTTTGCTTCTTGTAGACATATCATTTTAGTACAAGCTTTTATTCCTACTCGTTTGTATCCTTCCTTTCAACAGCATGCGTCTGAGCACTCAGACAAAATTTTGACCCATCTTTCACTAGACAGCAGAGGAAGCTAAATGGTACATTATCATATTTTAAATTAAAAGATAGTCACATTACCTTTATTCTTTATAAACCAGGGGTGACATAGAGGAATTATGCAGGCAGATTAGCTTCCATTTCACTGTATACACAGCACTGAAATCTTAACCCATCAACTCAGAATGCCACTCCAGTAGCTGTGCGTGCTGCAGACGTGAAGAACTGTCCCCTGAGACTGGCTCAGTTGGTCAGAGCCTGGTGCTAACAACAACAAGGCTGCAGGTTTGATCCCCACGTGGGCCATTCACTTAAGAGTTGGGCTTGATGATCCTTCTGGGTCCCTTTCAACTCAGACTGTTCTGTGATTCTGTGAGGGGCTGGAAGGCTTAATGGTTAAGTAACAATAGATGCATTGAACATATAATAGAAATGCAATAGATGCATTCTAGATGTTCCCCTTCTGGAGTCACACTGGTATTACGGTCACAAAAACTTTTGTTTTCCTGGTCAGCCTAATGGGTCATGGCTGGCTTGCTCTGTCATTAAGAAAAAGAAAGTAGCACAAACTGAGTCAAGATGTCCCAAATCTGAGCAAAGCAGGAAATGGGAAATGGAAAAATTAGTGCTCCCTGAGTCCTTTTGCACATGCAGCAGCTGAGAGGCAACCACTTCCACCTGCAGAAAGGCATGTCTAGTTGTGGGAAAAAGTGCATGAGGGAGAGCCAAGAGAGTGTCCAGGGTTTCACTGCATTAAGCTGGAAAACAATTCCCCCCAAGAAACACCTGAAAGTCCAGGGGATTTGCTGACACATACAGAGTCCTGTGTCTCTCTTGGGGATGAAAGGAAAGTAAAAGAAGCAGAACAGGATAACAAAGCACACCAGCTTTGAAGAAGCCCTGTGTGCTCAGCTGTATGTTTCCTGGCTGGAAGGAGGAAGTGTTGCAGAATGGTGATTCTTCCCCCTTGGCAAATGCACAATTGATGAACAGAAGAAATGAAATAAATCAGAAGACAAAACCAAAGAAACACAAAAGACTTGCTTCTAGTCTTATAAGCACACAAATCCTGTCTCCAGGGTATGTGTGTCATTCTACACACCTGTATTACAAAGCCTGGCTAGCAGCATCATGTCCTGGAAAGATGACACTGCAAGGTGGAAGTGGCTCATTCCCTGTTCGTCAGACAAGGAGCCTTCTCAGCCATCACTGCAGAAGCTGTCCATACCACCCAGACCTACTTGGACCTAAACAAGCTCAGTTCCAGTCTTGGAGTGAAAGTTCCTTTGAGAGTCTGAGTCTTACCCATGTCGTAGTCTCCTTTACAGAGAAATGAGAACAAAAACATCTCTGAAATTTTAAAGCCAGCATACAGTGTCTGGAAGAGAGAGAAAAGTCACAACTTCACATTTACTGGGTTGTGAAGGTATTATTCTGATGAAGTCATGCCAGTTTAAATAAAAAAAAAGAGGGGAGGAGTGAGAATTGCAAAGACACATGGGAATCTGCCAGGCCCAGAAATCCTGCTGAACTGCAAACTGAGGACAACAGCAGGAAGGTGGGAGAGGAATTCTCCACCACGGATGGTAGATCTAAAGTACTAACCTGAAAGTCTGAGACAAGGCAAGCAGATTGAAGGTAATTATATTTCAGGACTCTGAGAAGCTGAGGATAGAGTCTCAAAGCCATTGCACTAATTTGGTATGTTTGTTTGCTGTAGTTACAGATCCCTTAACTGTATCTTTTTATCAGATAAGGCTGCAACTCACCATACAGATAACCTTCACAAAGTAGCAGAATCAACAACATTTAACTATTCAATCTTTTGCATAGCCTCCAGGGTCACCTTATCTAGTAAATATAAAGGTGAGGAAATAGGGCAGTACACTTCTGAAGGTGCTGGTTCTCTTAGCTCTGTAGATACTGCATGAGTCTTCCTCAATTATCAATCAATATGCAAGAAGAGGACTTTGAAAACTCAGTATTACCCATGAGCCATAGCCTAGATCAGCAAAATAAGGCCCAAATACAGAGAGTATCCCATGTGCTTAACGCCAGCTGCCGGAGCTGCTGCTCTTTACTAGTGGCATTAGTGTGATGACAGGTCCTTGAAGGAGAATATAGCCCATTTCACAATGGTACATTCACAGGATACCATGTCATCATCTGCATGTATGTTTCAGTTTCACTGCCAGGGAAGCCTTTCATGCTTAAACTCAAGAGGGGAATAAGACTTTGGGGAAGAAACCACCCATCATTCATTAATTTTTCCCATGAACAATAGAGCAAATTAAATGAATGTGTGAAATAATAATAAGCAAATCATTGCATTTGCCCCAGACAAAAGGAAAAGGGCAAAATAAAATGCATGTAATATAATGAAACATCACAAAACACTATAGGCTTTAACAATCAGTTCAGAATAAATGCAGGAAACATTTAAAAATTAAAAGAACCAAGAGGAAATATATCAAATATTAGTGGTCAGCAGTGGTTGTTGTGCAAATTCATCATTTTGGTCTGAGTACAAATAACTAGTACGTTCATATTTTGAGAATGAGAAAAGACAGAAATTAGACTGTTTCTGATGCTGTGAACCTCAGCTATGTGGCTCACTCTTGCCATCCTAGACACCTCTGAGGTGTGTCTGACATTAAATATAAGAAGCAGTAGCATCACCAAAAGTTTAAAGTCAATAAAGCAGCTGAATAACCTCCTCCTGCTATGTAGGGCAATTGTGATAATCTTACCAAGTATTGTTTTATAATAGAAAAAAAAAAGCTTATGTTCATTTTTTAGAAATTGTATTAAAAATGTATCTGATACTCACAGGAACACAGACACAGAGATATGGAGAAACTAATTTTCATTCAGCAATAGGCAACATTTCCAAACAAGTAGGCTGTGGGGTGGTTGTTAAACATAAATGCCTGAAGCTGTGCTCTGTTAACAAGGCCTGGACTCTCAACCTTTTATCTAGCAAAGGACCCTTTATTTTAAATAAAGGATATGGGGGGGGGGGGGGGTCACACCTGAACCCTTTTCTAACTTTTAAAGTGCAAGCAGTAGAGTGGTTAGTCAAAAAAAATGAGTTGAATGTACAACTTAAAGATTTAAAAAAAAGAAGAAACCAAAAACAGCAACAAAAATAACCCCAATTTTCATCCAAACTGGGAGCAAGCAGTTCAGGAAGCAAACAAGACAGCATCTAGCATGTTATCAGAGCAAGGAAATCAGCAACAAAGATCAAAATGCTGTCCCAGCATACTAATGTTGACAATGTCTCTAAGTCCCAGTGCTCAAAAAGACCACAGCAGTAATCTTGGTGAAACACATCCAATCAGCAGCAGTTTACTAGCAGGGTGCAACAGGAAACCCTCATATTTATCAGCTCTGCTCCCTCATCAGTGTATGTCACTGCACTCCATAGAACCTAGAGCTGTGTTAATTTATCAGCAAATCAGAAACAGAATAAAAATGCAACTTCTATTTTCTTTTGAGTCATTTCTTTCCTTCATTCCTTTATTTTTTTAACCTTCATGATAAAATGAAAATATTTGTAGCTTGAAATGCTGGAAAGCAAATGAAGAAAAAGAGAAATCCAGATTGAACTCATGTTTGGTACAAGTCCTGTTTCTACAATCAATCTGACCTGCAAAGTCCTGTCATCTCCCTGGAGGTCTGCTCACCACAATCAGAGTGGGGGACCTTTCCAGCATCTCCCTGGAACCCAGTCTCCAAACTACCTTTTATTCATGCAGTAAAAGAAAGTTGTTTTCAGAGCAGACAGGGTGGTTTCTCCCCTCAGAAGTTCTCACTTGCAGAAGTGAAATGCAGCATATGTGGAAAATAGATCGTATGAAATGTAAACCAAAGCCAGCAAGAATTGAGCTCTGGATCTGCAGAGAAGGGAACCTGGTGTGTTCATGGATTCCTGGCCTCTATCCCAACTATCAGTCTGTTTTACTTACTGGATTGCTGGCTCTGGCCTTGGGCTAGTACATATTACCACACCTCCACAGGAGTGGAAACCATACACCATCTCATCAAGTTTATCGGATGAAATTGTGAAAGTTTAAAAGTAAAGGCATTTAATCAGATGGACATGGCAGTTGAGACAGAAAAGATAAACTACTTGAACAAAGTCAAGGGAATTAACATGCTTTCTGCACCTGAGGAGACGCATGGCTCAGTGCAGTTCCGCCGGTACGTGTCAGTGTGCAGCAGTGGTTATTACCACACAAACAGTGCTGCATGATAGCTCTGAGCCGTGCAAAGGAAGGCATCCAGCTGAAACCAAAGGAGATGGCACTGAGTAATGCTCACACGCTGTATAAATAGCACATGGTTTGCAAGCGAGGCTGGAGAGCTCTGCTAGTTCCATAATGAACACAAACGGTCAGGGCACTGCATCTTGGATGAAAAGCCACTGCCCTGGAGCCAATGTCCTTAACATTATGGTGGGTCTCTGTTAACACAAAGGGAAAGGTGTCACCTGCAAAGTCAGCAGCACCTGCTTCTGCAGAAGCACATCAGGGTGTTTGCTGGAAATCTTTTCTTCAAGAGAAGAGTGACCTGACCTTGCTTATGGGTCATGCCCAAATCAAAGCACAGGCTAAGATGGCATGTTCAGAACAGAAAGTGAAAGGGGAAGGAAGAAAAGCATGACTTCTCTGTATTTATCCCAAGGCCAGAAATCAAAGTTGTTCTTTGTGCCATCATTATGTAATACTTAACTTAAAAGAAGACAGCACTGATTTTCCATCTAGTTGGTCACTTCTTTGCAAAACCAAGTAAAATTTATTTGTTTATTTATTTTTTATATCACTTTTAAATGTTTTTAGAAAAGTCCACTTCATAAACTAACATTCTGGAACATTTTTTTTTTCTACTTTGAACCTAAGGAAGAAATCTACCAAGCCAGTTTCTTGTATCTCAGAGAATTACTGCAAGATCTGTCTGGAGAACATGGGAAAAACATGTCACCGTCCCTGGATGCGTTTGTCACCGTCCCTGGATGTGTTTAAAAAGAGATTGGATGTGGCGCTCAGTGCCATGGTTTAGGTGAGGTGGTGTTAGGCCATGGGTTGGACTCAGTGATCTTGAAGGTCTCTTCCAACCTGGTGATTCTGTGAAAAGTGACATGCCAACATTTGTTCTGATTGAGCATACTGTACCTGAAGCCAGACCTGTGCAGGAAACAAAAATCAGAGCTTTGTTTTGTGTGCCTTTTACCGAGGGGTCCTGCAAAAAGAAAGAAGGAAAAAAATCAGCTGTCAAGAACAAATCAACAAAAAGTAGATACAAATCAAACTGGTGAGCTGAACTCATGCCTAAATAGTTTGTCTATGATGATAGTAACAGAAAGATAAAGAATGAATAGTTAACTTCCTTTAATCCCAGTTTTAAAAGTGGCTGAGGTAGGACAGTAACCACAGGACACAAAACAAAAGGTCCTTGTGAAAAAGTTATGCTCCTACATACAGACCACTGAGTCAATTAATGTTTACTTAAGTACTTGTCATCTAAAGCAGGAGCAGAGAAAACCATCAACATAACCAAAAGCTTGTGACACCAATTTGCATCCAGTTCCATGTGCATGTTTTATTTATTTCCAATCAGGATCAATCAGGAAGGAAAATAATCAATGAAGTCGCACTCATGAGTGGTATTTGGCCATCTGGGGGCCCCAGTTTCTCTTGGCCTGCATTGGAGGCAAGGAAAAAAAAATTTTTCAAGAGCACGGAGGAGCTCCATATGGTTGAGATCAAAGGTGTTGCTGGGTGCATGGTTCTGCTTTATTGCCAGGCACTGCTGTTAATTAGAAAACAAGATCAGAGGCAGTATTAAAATCCAATTAAATTGATATGAACAGATTGCCAAGTGATGTTCACTAATGTATAATTGAGCACCATGCAAATTTCGGTGGCTGCCTTTTGTTTTTTCTCTCCTCACTCTGGAATGAATGATGAAGCTATGAAGTTTTTCCTCATTGTAAAAGATAAACAAGTTAATGCACTGATCTAGGGGGTATTGCTTCAGTGATTGATGAAAATGAGAGTGGAATATTAACGTGTGACTTTTAGGGGGCTTCTTTTATAAACTTATTTTGTTCGTCATTCTTTTATTACTGTTGTTGTTGTTCTTGTTATGGTGGTATCCAAGTACATGCTCAGATCCTTCATCATTCCATCATTTCACATACAGAGAAAGTTCCTTTGGAGCTGGAGATTTGATTCAAACAATTACAAAACCATGAATATTTCAAGCGACAGGCCTGCTACTGCTGGAAATTAACTTTCCAAGAACTATATGGACTTTATACCGTATATCTTTGTTTAGAATCCACAGCTTCTATTAAATTTAATTACTTCCCTGTGCAGCTTTATATTGAGGGCGACTTCAAAACGAGGGCAGCAGCTATTAAATTTAATTACTTTCCCCTGCGGCTTGCATAGTAAAGGTGCATGGTTAAGGTGCAGCTACTAAACGAGGGTAGCTTCTAAACAAAGATATACAATATTTATACCATATATATTTCCTTTTCCCTATCTACCTGTCTTTAATACATACACTTTTTTTGTGTGTATGTGTGCATATAATGCAGGTATGTAGCTAAGTGAAATTATTAAATGCAAAAAAAACTTTTAAGCTGAACTCTATAATACCTTAACTGAATCTCTGCTTCTTTCTCTCTTTGAATGCCCCACATGGTTCCATTCACAATTCTTGTAGAGTTCAAAATGACCAGTCTTAATACAGAGGAAAATGCCAGGATATAAAATTCATTGAAAAAGCTGCAGAAAATCTGAAGTCTTTTGGAAAGAATGCATTTTTGTGTACAACTTACCATAAGGAATAAATGGAGATGAATGTCATCCTTGCAAACCTGATATATTAATATCATTGTGTTTTTTCTAATCTATCGGTTGCTAACTGTGGAGATACATTGATGTAAATGCTGGTTTTCAAAACAGGATCAAAGGTAATAAATAAAAGAACAATAAATTGACCAAGGCAGTGTCTGACATGGTGTTCATGTGGTATCTGTGAAGCTTTCAGAAACTGTTTAAATTCTATTAAAAGAAGAACACATTTAATCGAATAATGTCAGTTGTACACGTGAGCAGATTCACAGAGCTGCTGTTGCAGCTGTGCTTGCAGAGGGATGTGAAGTTGTGTTTGTCTTACCTGTGTTCCTCAGTGCAGAGAGCACAATGCAAGCAATGTGCTGGGTGTAGGCAGAGGGGAGGGTGGGCACCAAACCGTTCAGGGTCTCACCTCCTCGTTCCATTTTAGAGAAACTCCTAGAGGCGTTAGGCTGTCAATACAAACCCATCACACTGTGCCCCATACCAGTTTCACTTAATGCACCCACTGCCTACACAAGCAGAGAGCAGTGTAGGAGTTTGTGTAGCATTTCTATCTTAGAACTTCACAAAATTCCTTGGAAGAAATTAATATAAAATATTGGAAACACTGTTATAGTAAAGCAAATGAAGAAGCTGTGATATGTTTTATGCATTTCCAAAATTATTTTGAAGAACCTCATGCCAAGCCATCATTAGTGGAACAGGAAATGGTACTTAGGACTTCCTGAAGTTTCTGCCCAAACATTTTTAAAGTAGCTTTATGGAAACAGGGAAGTTATATTGCTCACTAGTTATTCACAAGTGAAAAATGTGCTTTTAAATCAAGAACTGGAATTATGATCAGAACAAAACATATCTGTTTAATATTCTGTTTGCAAACACAGTGTTATAAATGTTTTGTTACAAGTTTTTAAAAATTAAAAGGGCCTTAAAAAAAAGAAAAAATAAGAAAAAGCTTTGTATTTCTTTTTTTCCATCTTTTTTTTTCAAAAATTGAAGGAATATAAAATGAAAAATGAAAGACATTTTCCTTAGGTTAGTATTACCGTTTTGGGGGACAGGATTTGTCTTTGTCCTTCTCTTCCATTTTGCTTATCATTTTTTCTGTTTCTCTTTCTTCAGGTAAAGGTTGTAGAAAGAAATAAAGGAAAAAGTGTAGCAGTGAGGAATAAACTATTGCTATGAAAAATGGTTTTTAAATCTGTCATGTTTTTTTCCAGCAAAAATACAATACCTGAGAATATCGCACCAAAAATATAAAGGAGTAAATAAATAAGAAAACCCTTATAGTGCATACTTAGCACCTTTGTGGTTTTGCTTTATTGTTGTAGAATGCTCCTGTAGAAACCATGCTGACATCTCATTGAAAAATTATTGCTTTAACATTTCCTTGCCTAACAGAGAGTTTTGGTGAGGGTGCTAGTCATCCATGCTAGAAGAACCATAACTCATTCCTTGCCAAATGCCTAAGTCCAGTACAAGGACTTTATTGATGAATGGATTTTGCAAATAACCATCAAGGGAGATGAACCTCAGTCCTGAACCAGACACACTGTGTGCTTCTTCTTTATAGATTAGGAACTAGAGTACAATGCAAAGAAAGTAAGAGTTTTGTCAGAGAGCACTTTTCCTCTCTTCTGTCCTTTGGGAAAAGACCTGTTGAATTATTTATTGTCTGTTCATACGGCTTTTGGGTCCTTGGATCCTCATTGTGATGTCAAAGACTTACTGTAATACAGAAGAAGGGAAAAAGAATGAAGAGGAGAAGGAGCAATTAGTGGAAGAAAGACAATGAAACATGTTACTCAAGAAAAGTGATCATCAATTTACCCACAGTTATATTAATGTGGTGTCTGAGACACCAAATTTCCTTCCAAGGCCTGCAGAAGGAGATGACAGCTGTTACAGATGGGTGATGCTCTTGCAGCGAGTCTATGCTACTGGTTGTAATTTAGCCATAGTGGTGCTGTGGTCACAGAGGTTAACCCAGTTAACTCATTTCAAATTAACTGAGTCTTTCTGCATAGCATGGAACTGAGCAGTGAACACTAGCCTGGAGGAGCATTTCTGCATGTGAAAACATGTACAAATGTGGACCTTTTGAAAAGACCACTGAATTTTATAATGATGAGGGAAAAGCGAGCTGGGGAGATCACATGCCTGGCTGAGGTAAAAGAAAAGTAACATTTGCAGTGATTAAAATCCTAATTCCTTGCATCTAGAAAACAGGATTTGTTCTATCACCGTATGATCCCCGGTCTATTAAATAAATGTCTATATGCTGATTTCAGTGTGCTCTGAATGCTCTTCCATTTTCAAACAGTAGCAAGATGTGTTTTCTGGCTGTGTGAAGGTACTGGCATTGATCTCACTTTTTTTTTTTTTTTCACTGCATAAAGCAGCTAGATCCAGAGGAACACTTTTTTTCTGTTGTATGTCCCTCCATCTCTAGGATCAAATGTAGAGCATATGCTTAAAGGACTCCAGAGTGGAAATTAAGTTCGTTTCTTCATAACTAGTCAACATGGTAATTGGTGTAGGTACAATGGACAAGGTCTTTGTCACTTTTTTAGTGCAGGTGTTTCCCTTTTAACTTTATACTTCATTGTCACCCAAGCTTTACATATTGGATGACAAGGATAAATTAATAATACTCTGTCAGTGGCTCTGCTGTGAAGTTTGCCTTTAACAGAAAGCTAACTGCCGATCTTAGACACAAAGCCCAGGAATCTATCAGCAGAGTTCAAAATTAGCTGAGATCTTATGCCCTAAGGCCACCCTGGTAACTAATGGCAATTTTACAATCATTAGTTTTTGCTTGATGGGCCAGTAGTAAGTGGGACCATGATCATGACCCAAATCTAAGAAAAAGGCCTCGAGGCCCAGCTTTTTGTCAGATTATGGCTTTACTTACCTAAGCTGGTTTTATCTTATTACAGTGTGTAAGCTATGGTAAGCTTGATACAGACAGGATGGAAGAAAAGAAATCAACCCAACCTTAGCAGGGTATTAATCACAGGCAAAAGGCTGGGAGAAAGGATCTAGGGTATAAATCAGCACCATTCCTGCTGGTCATTACTTGGTAAACTACAGATTTGAATCCAGTTTTGCCTTATCATATTCATTTGGAAATTGTCAAACGCAATAAAGAAGACAAAGGATTTCTATTTTGAAAATAAGTTTCCGAGCTGAATGCTAGTTTATATACTTTACTCATAGTGTGCTTTTAAGAAGTTTACAGAGAAGACAAACTCCTCTAAATAAAAAATGTTCCAGTCATTACTTCTGGGATGATTTTTAAATTTTCAGCTTATGACTGCATAATGTGCAAACTTCTAAGGAGAAAAAATGACACCTTGCTTTCATTTGCCTGTTGCTTTTCAATTACAAGAAACCAAGAAATAATTTCACAGCTGAGACACTGGGAAAATTTCAATGCTGAATAATTTCAATTAAAGCAAAATCAGTATTTTTTGTATGTTATAAAGCATTGCAGGATAGAAACTGATTTCCCAACCATCTCTAATTTTAAAAAATTAACATGACAGAGCATGAACCTTTAGACAACTGTTTCTGCCCTTCACAGAAAAGAAGAACATCAGGTTTTAGAGGTGTTCATAGCTTGTTTCCAAATAGCATTAGTTTGCTTATTACAACCTCCCTTTTAGCTGTTCATGTTTCTGCTAAGCTCAAAAAAATCTCAGTTTTACTAACACTTCTCTTTGAAAGTTTCAGGGTTTGGGAGGAGGGACAGATTGACTACTGGGAAAGAGTGGTGTTAGGGGGGGAAGCTGACTCCCAGATGATGCATGTAAGTAAGAGGATAATAGACAAGGACAAGGGTGATGAGACCTCATGGGAAACAGTATCCAAGCAGTGCTAGTACAAGAAAGGGGGTGATTATGTTGTGTGCTTTTCTACTAGGAAAATACAGGCCAGGGTTACTGGTAAGTAGAGAGAGAGGATGGAAGGTGTGGGCTTGTGGGAATGAGATGCAGTCCTTGTCACTGATCTCCTGCACACATTTTTTCTGTGATTTGGTTTCTTCAGTTGTAAATAAAATTCAACTCTATCTACCTAATATCTCAGAACTGTAAGAATTAACATTTGTGAAGTGTCATGTCACCCAGGACTATAAGACAACATAAGTACAAATTACTACTGACACCAAAAGGTAGATATTCAACAGGGATTTTCTCCTTACATACCTAGGCTGATCTATGCAGTGCTTATCAAACCAAATATTACAGTCTCCTTGTATTTCCCAATTTCAACAAGCTGTTTTCTTTACTCACTTCTTTGTGCTTGCTTTGTCTCATTCCCACTGTTTCAATGACTTCTTATTAAATTGTAACTTTTGGGGGGGCCAGGATATTCATTGTTTCTACAGAATAATAATCTGATCTGTAGTTTTCCTCCAGGTAAAATGAGAACAACAACATTGGTAAAGAGAAGAACACAAAACTATTTCATTAGTATATCCAGACTGAGATATTTGTTGACGTCTTTCAAGTAGAAAAATAATCCTGATCATCACAAGGCAAAAGACGTGTCATTGTGTTCCTTTTGTGTGAGACTGTACTATTTTTATTTAAATATGTTTGCAATGACAGATAGTTAAAAAGATTTCTGACTTGGCAAACCCCAATGGTATTGTTCATGTGAACTTTGTCTGCGTTTGGGTGCAGTATATTGTTCAAAACTCTCAAAAAACAGACACCTTCAACAGCCCAGACCCACTATAAAAGCTTCCACCAAGCCAATTGTCAGAAGGAAACAGGCAATGGGCACTGGGGCAACAAGTATAATCCAAAGTCCTTTTCTTACCTGAATGACACCTAATGGCATCGTGTTCACCTGTAGGAATACAGGCAGGTCTGTAAACATGCCTTTTCCAGCAAGTGGACTGGTGATCCCTGATCACCAGAGGGCTGTTAGCACATCAGCTGCAGGGAATCAAATGTGGAGGGCTGAAGCTGGGAAAACTATGGTCCGGTATTTGAAACTTTCCTACTAGAAGTAGGAGAGGTCAACAAAGTCACTGATTGATCTGCTGTCCTTAAAATTATCACCTCTTAGAAGTCCTGGTTCCGTAACATCCCTTCCTAGCCTTTGGTTTATTCTCCTGGAGCTTGTTTGGGTATAAAAACCAGTGAACATTTATTTTTGTCACTCACAGAGGAGCTAGGACTGTGAACTCACACAAGAGTGGGTTTATTGAGAAAGAAGTTGCCATTCAAAAGTTGAACTGTGGTTCAACTATTTTGGAGAAACACAAGCAGATGACACAGTGCTTTTCTTCATAGTGAATGTGCTTGATGGCTATTGCAACAAAACGGAAGATTTATCTAAATGATCATACATGTTCCGGTATCTGTGGGATGAAGTGCGGAAAGAACAAGGGTGTCAAGTGAGACAGGTGAAAACGTTTATAAAAGGTGGTACATTTTTTCAAACTAATTCTGTGTCATGAATGAAACTACTCACCTGTACTAGAACATTTTCAAGCAATAAATGAGCACAGTGACTGATGCTGAAATCAAAGTGAGGCATCTCTTACTTACACACCCTACCCACACATTTAGTTGGGTTCAGAAACACCAGCCTGATCTCAGTGGTCTGATCTCAGATCCACTCACCTACTCCCAGCCTTGGAAGGCAGGGCAAATTTGGTAGCTGCTGACTAAGTAAACCATGTGGGAGTATGTCATTGAGACACAGATGGTATTAGTCTTCCTAAACTAATGAGAGCTTGGCAATCACGAGGGGGACAGGAACTGGGGGAGTCATGGCTAACCCCAAACAGAGAGGCAGCACTCAGCAGTGGATGCCAGGGGAAAGAAATCCAGTTACTGAAGACAGACTTTGTGCAATTTTTGCTTGTTTGTGGGATTAAGTAGTTTGGATTGATTAAAAAATTACTGAATCAACACTTCTTTTTTCAAATGACACAGCTCTTTTAAAGAGAAAGTCACAGTCTGCTGGTGTTGTCAATCTCCCCTAGTTTTGCTAAGAGATAAAAGTCATGAAGAAGCCAGAACACAGTTTGCAGTAGCATCGACTACCAATTTGGCTGCTCCATAGAAATTGGTTGTTGCACCAGCCAACCTTCCTGATAATTCAATAGTTCCCTTTGCTGGACACGTTCTGTCCTTTTGATTCTGAGAGGATGGGTTTGATCTTGCGAAATCCAAGTACCTGGTGAGGAACCCGTGGTGATTTCTTGGATGTCTGAGGAGGATAGGGGCCCAGATCCTCTTTGCTTTCTGCAGAGCTTAAGTTTCTTTGACTCCAGACTTATTTCCTCATAAAAGCAGACCTGGAGGGATGAGTCAACAGCCATTGAGGGCAATGGAGAGATTCTCATCAATTTCGTTGGAGGCTTGCCCAGACTCTAATTAAACAACTAAATGGCCTTCCTAACAAGGCTGCAAAAAACCCCTAACTAACTGCTTCAGAAATACCTAGAAAATGGAAATGAACAAATTACCCCGGGAAGAGTGGTGGTAATCAGTGATAGGAAAATCTTTGGAGAAGCTTGAAAGTTTTTTTCAAACATTATTTTTAGCAACCACCCTAGAAATTCCTGACTTTTTTTACATAATTTTGAATTCTGCTCTTGTATTGTTTATCCCTGCAGTTATCTGCTTTCGAATATGGATGAATCTGCTGATTGAAAATTAAATATAAATATCTATGTGCTTTATATATTTAGTAACAAACACATATACACATATGTACAGTGTATTTGCATTGTTGCCTGGGAACAAAATGCCTATTTTTAGTTAATATCAGGTGATTTTAATTTACAAGAACTACCTTGCCTCTCAGCATTTTAAAGAGCATACACAGAGGCACCTGCATGCTTCTAACATTTGATGTATCATTAAATATGCCTTCTCACATTTGGCACATAAACCCTGATAAAGTTTCACCTTTTAACGAAATAAATGACTCAATTAACAAGATGAAAAACAGCAGTGTGGTGGCAGACCCTCTTGGTGGCAAAAAAAAAGGATAAAAAAGAATTATCTCAGCAGGGTGTTAATACAAGGAGCGCCACAACACACAGCAGGCACCTGGTTTGAGTGACAGCCACCCAGCAAAGCTGACAGATTTGTCAGCTTGCTGACCGCTGGCTTGAGTCTCTCACACCACTCTAGGAATAAATTGTTGCTCAGGAATGGCTGGGCAAGCACTCACTTGTCTCTGTTAATCTAATTGAATTTTTTCAAGTTGTTTTCATTTTTATCTGTTCCTCTGTGGCAGCATTCGTTCCTGGAGCAGCAAATTTTGGCACCCTTAGATGACTAACTTCCTCACGGTGCTTCTGTCTTTTGAAGGAAGGTACAGATACAGATACAGGGCCAAATTCATCTCTTAGCTCCCAGGGCTTGAATGGATACTGAGGTACAACTGGACCTACCACAAGGGAAAATTGCCTTTTTTGATGGGACTGGAACTTAGGACATCTGTATTCTGTTTCAACATAAGATCCCAGCTGGCATGGAGCACTGTTCATGCATGACATACTCACTATGACCAGAAACCAAGCAGAAAAGAAAATTCAAAAATTGTTATCTCTTTCCTTAAAGTGGACATTAACCTTCATGCCAACATCTGATGTGCTGTTCGATGGGAAATTAGGAGACCAATATGAATGCATATGGAGAAAGCTGGGACTTTGACTCAAGGACAGTTCAGGATTGTCAGGTATGGAAGACTCTGCCAATCAGCTTAAAACCTTGCTAAGCAAAGACAGCCTTATCTAAAGAAGAGATGATCAGGAATTGCACAAAATCAATCTGCTGAATATCACAGTTTCTGAGGTTAGTAGATGCAAAACCACAACTTCTATTGTATAATCAGGCATGTGCCTACATGAATGACATCTTTATAATTGTATGCTGTATCTCTCCATGTGTTGCATATCATTAAGCACCCAGAATACGTGTAATCAGTCTAGATCTAGGAGCTACCATTTACAAAGTTTTTTTAAAGTATGACATACAAAACTAAATATGTTCAGGGTTGACGCAATGCTGATCTCCCAAATGCTACCAAAAAAGGGCAGGTTGCTTCTAATAAATCTCTTGAGATATTATATAGCAGTCTTCCTGTTGGATCTGCTCTGAGATACTGAATTCTGACTGAAGGAGGATGCAACTAAAATAACTTGGTGATAGTTTTTACTTGTGTAAGACAGTTTCACTTGTATCTGTGCATCAAAGAAGCATTAAAACTTCAGTACTCAAAAGCCTCATTTAATTTCAAATGACAATGCTCCTACTCACATGACAAAACCCTAAGATTAGCTCTTCAGTTCCCGTGAACAAAGAATATCTATTTTCAAGCTGAGCATTTCATATTATCTTGGTACCAAAATGTATTTGTAATATTCCCCAAGAATGGACAAGTCCAGCACTCATTTAACTCAAGGCAAACAGTGTCATGCTATTCTCACAGTTACAGGACTCCACACTGGTTTTCATCTTGACCCTCTGTTGGGACTTTAAAAAGAATAGCTTTTTACCTTCCTTCTGCTTACAGTGGTGAAGTTCTGCTTTATCTTATGGAACCATTTTCATGAAATCAATAGGGTTGTTTGTTGAAGCAGATGATATTAAAACAGAATAAACACATACAAGTCTGACCTTCAGCTACATGCTTTCACGATAGTTATAGAGATGATTATTTCTAATATAGATTAGGATTTGCACTGCAAACTGTCAAGAAATGTCAGGATAAATAAAGGTATGCATTATTTTCCTGTCTATTCAATAAACTCTGGGAAAAAAAAAAAAGAAAAGAAAAGTGTCTCTTATATCCTGAAGTAAATTGGTTTGTATTTGCTTTAACATCCTTATTTCACTGACACCTTGTTTGGAATAAATCTATCAACAAAACATGTGACTAGAAAGTCTGGGAATATTTCCTTAATTTCCATACAGTACACCTTCGAAAGGTATATAATGACATGTGGAAGGAATTAAATTTGATAGGTCTTTCTCAGGACTATTTGACAGTAGTACTGAAGAGGAACTTGAGAGTGAAATATGGACAAAAAAAAGGTAAGTCTAGTTCTAAAAATGCCTAGTTTCCAGCACTGACCTAGAAAATCATTTAGTTCTAGACCTTTTGAATATCTCTTATCATGCTTCAGACTGGATGATATTGAGAGGAATAACCATTTTGCTTTACTACAGATATATTCTTTTTTCCCTTTTTAAAATTTAAATTTCTTTTTATGATATCCATCTTCAGAGAGAGAAGGAGGGATAAAAAATTGTTGAAGAGACTGCATCTCTTTTCCAGGAGAAGAGAGCAGTACAAGTCAAGTTCTAATTACTAAATATCAGAATTTTATATTGCACTTCATATGACTTATGTGATTTTGAATTAACAGATATGATACTTTTCCCTGAGTATCTGCACAAGCTCTTTTTTCCCTTTTCAATAGCTCTGGACAAAGTTTTGTGGTAAAGGCAGTTGCATATCAATAGCCCTATCCAGGAACTGACACAGTACCCTTGCAGTCTGGGGATAGTAGCTCTTAAACAGCAAAAGCAGAAAATGTTATTACACAGAAAATGCAGGTGTTCCTGAAGTTTGTGTGGTACAGAAACCCTTTTCAAGAAGACAACATTTTCCTAAGCAAATGCTTCCCTTCATAATTCTATTTGCTCTATAATAGATTTGATACTAGGAGAAAGCATCAAGTCCCTTCAGGTTTGTAACAGTGCCCACAATCAAATGAAGTAAAAGGTGAGTGTGGCTTAGGACAGCTAAGCATTTGCAAACACTGCAGAGAATTAATTCAGCATCATGTTCCCTGAGAAACACTATATCTTAAAGCATAGACACACAGCAAAGATGACATATTTCAAAAATCCTATAGTTAGGAGTTATAAATAAATACATTTTAATATACATTTTCACATACACACTCAAGTAAATTAAGAAAAATTATGTGTGTTATTCTGAGAGATGTAATGTTCAGTATCCCTACCCAGAAATGTTTTATTCCATACTGAAAAGACACGTGTAATAAAATGGCCTGAAATCCTGGCTCCATGTAAATCAAAGGAAAAACTCCTGTTGTCGTTATTAATGGGCAGCATTCCTTGTATTTATGCAACTCAGAACATTCCTCAGTAAAAGTTCATTAATGTTTAGCTCACCTGTCCAAATGTGAACAAAAAAATAAGGCACACTTCACCACTGAATCACTGCTATTATAGTTGTACATGTACAGTTTTACATCCACCTAATTATTCTCTACACAGAACATAAATTATTGGGAGACAAAAGATGCTACGATCTGTGTCTGTCTGCCTCTGTGCTTCTGTCTATAAAAAAAATCAGATCACTGTAGATGACTCTCTAGCAAGTATTATATCATTCATATAAAGTGAATTTTGTCTGATTTCTTCAGGGGGAATCAAAAAGGCAACGGAAATATCTTTCATGTCTGTTCTTCCTCATTTTGATTAAGTCCTAAAAAGTCAGTTTGGTGCTTTCTTATGCTTCAAAACATTTTATTTTCAGAAACACCATTCTGATGATTCACTTGGTATACAGAGCCCAGAGCAAGGGACACATGCAGGTCACCATAAATACAGAAGGCAGATCAGCTGTGCAATGTCCAGTGAATTACACTTCAAGTGACCTTTATGCACAAATGGACAGAAGAAAAAAAGAAAAAAAAACACCAGACTTTTCCAAAATTTGCAGAAATTCAGCCTGTGCAGAAAAGGTAAATTCAATGTGAAAACTGCAAGCCATTGTTGATTTGCCAAGCTATACTGGTATTAACTGAAGTGTTAAATATCTTATGATATCCTTCAAAATTCTTTGATTTTCGTTCTGCAGAAATTTGGTTGAAATTTTTGCTTATAAGAAACGTAACCTTCATCCATTGTTATAAGAATCAAACCATGTTCAGGAATTATACATTGTTTTTTCAATTGTGTATGCAAGAAAATAGAAACATGAAACAAAATTCAGCACATGGATGACTAAACCCTTAATTTATTAGATCGTTTTTGCTCTGATCAAGGGAATAGCTCAAAGAAAAGAGGTCATAAGGACTAGTACTGTTAATATGCAATTGATGAAATCCTCAAACACATATTGATCCACTTTTTATTACATTTTTAAACCCTTGACTGTGAATATTTCCCAATAAGACAATAACTATAGCAAATATAATTTGATGTTCTTAATCACAGTAGATGTTCTTCCCCCTCTAAAGATCATCACACTGGAGATATTTACATCCAATACACAATGTGAATTTGCCATGGATTGCATTTCATACACGGCCCTCTTTTTCACATTTGTTTCTTCACGCATATCATCTCTGTATTTGATGCTATCTGTACTAACGCATTTTAGTCACACATGGAAACCCCAAACAAACTTTCCCAACAATATAAATTGTTACAACAAAAAAAGCATAATAATGCGTTAGACCTCTACTCCCTGAAAAACCTTCACTGCCTTATTCATTACTTAAATAAAAAGAAAAAGGCAAGTTAACTGTCAGGAGTTTTTTTTCTCAGAGCTGTAGAATTTCACAAGGAATTCAATCTACAGGGAGACTTGGGAATAGCTGGTCGCCCAGACAGGCGTGCCTGGGGAAAGTCTTTCTGCTGCTTGTGTTTGACACAGCTTGAGGCGAAGCAGGTTGTATGGGCCTTGACCCAGCAAGGTCATCATTTTGTGAGCAATTCTGAGGCCTGACATCTGCTGCCTGGCTTTGAGTACAAACCAGACCCCTCAGCCCAAACACAGCCCCGCCTAAAATAATCCCCCAGCAAGGATCCTAGGCTTCAGAGAAAAGGCTAAATGGCCCTCTTTTTGTCTGGGTGTCCAGGCTTTTTAGTCCTTCCTCGTCACGTAGCAGAGAGTGGAGAACAAAACCATTCCCAGAATGCAGATAAAGGCCATATTCTCACAACTCCACACCATAACTTCTTCACCTCATGTGAGACTCGCATTTACACGCCGGGGCATGGCTTTGGGAACAAAAAGGAGCAGGCATGCAGTAGCTCAGAGAGAGACATTCTCCTTAAAATGCGTTCAAAATGGTACCTTTTCCTTCACATCTTTTGAAAAAAAATCCATTGTACTAAATAAAGCACGTGAGGTATATGTGCTCTTTAAATATTATTAAGAGTGGGTACAAGGAGTGGAAGACCTGATTCTCAGACTTTCTGTTTCTCCATGGGGGAGAACTGAGAAGAACCTGGTGACCCATACAGAGGTAACTCTAAGCCTTGATTGCCACTTGATTTTTGTTTGTATTGAAAGTCTTTCAGTCATTCTGGCAATAGAAAGAAACTGCCAGAGAGTATCTGATAATAGCCTGCTTACAGGGAATCTCCACAAAGCGAAAGTGGTACAAGGACTGTCACTGGCAGGACATTTGGAGTTAAATGAAAGCCTGCCTAGAGGACAGGTTATGGCTGTTAGTATCTTTTTCTTAGAATCAAGTCAAAGCACTCCTGTAGTAAATCTATTCTCATAATAAAGATCAGGGAAGCCTCTGGATTTTTCCACAACACAAATAAATTTTATCTTCTCTTCACCACCACACCTCCGTCTAGCCCCAACCACAAACAAAAATTAGCTCCAAAACAAAGTGATTCTGAAAAATGTACTTATTTTACAATGCAAAACACACATTCTGTGTATTCCACTCTAACTATGCGGCGCTCTCTCCCTATGGCAGCTACAATGCTGCATGGCTGCTATGGTGCTTGCTGTACCCCCAGTAGCAAAAGTTATCTATGTCCCAATCTGCTCCCACCATCTTCCCTTTACTCAAGTAAACACAACACAGAAGGTGGAATGAAGACCATGGTAAACGTGTCCTACTGCTGCCTTGATCTGTCTGTCTCTTCTTGTCCTTATAGCTCAGTTCCAGAAGAAACAATCAGAAGAGCCTCCAGCCAGCCTGGATCACCCTTATGCCCCTCTTCCCAGGGAACCACTTGTCCTTGTGAAACCTCAGGTCTAGCATCAAACTCACCAGCCACATTCATAAAGCACTAACCTGCCACAGCTGCCTTTTAAATGTGGCAGTGATTGCTGAAAGCATTGGATGGGTAGGAACAGTAACATGGTGGGAGACCATGAGCTTATGTGAATCTATTTGGTGGCAGGGAATTATCTAAGGTGAAATATCACCATGAGATCAAAAGATCAAAATCAATCACAAAAAAAATATAGACAAAAATTGGGTAAATTTCTAAATCTCCAAATGCTTAACAATCTTCAGACAAACCAGTCTTCCAGACAAACAGACTTCCAGCCGAAAATAAAATTATATTGTTTCAGATTGACATTGATTACTTTATGGAAAGAATTTTGCAACTAGATGAGTGAAAAACTCAAGGATAAAAAAATTAAAGCTCATTATTTGAATTCTTGGATTAGCTGTTGTCATGGTACATCAAGGGGTGTTGCATTGCATTCACAATATATGACTAAGCCCAAATTTCAGTATTCCTGGTAGTTGTCTTGGGTCTGATGGGTTCTGCGCACTTAGGTATTTCAGTGATCTGCTATGTAGGATCCCACACTCATTGTGTAGCAAAATCCAGGCCATGGTTGACACCCAGGTACTAACAATGCTCCAGGGTTATCCCCCTCCCTTCCTGTACAGAGTCACAGAATATGCTGAGTTAGCGGGGATCCACAAGGATCATTGAGTCCAACTCCTGGACCTGCACAAGACCATCCCCAAGAGTCACACCCTGTGCCTGTAGAGTATTGTCCAGACACTTCTTGAACTCTGCCAGGCTGTGACCACTTCCTGGGCCTCCTGTTCCAGTGTCCAACCACCCTCTGGATGAAGAATCTTTTTCTAATATCCGGTATAAACATCACCTGACACAACTTCAAGCCATTCTCTCGGGTCCTGTCACTTACTGAACTTTATATGGTTGGTGATTGCCCAGTCCTCTAATTTGATGAGGCCTCTCTGCAAGGCTTCCCTGCCTTTGAGAGAGTCAACAACTCCTCCCAGTTTTGTATCATCTGTGAAGCTGCTTAATATCCCTTCCAGTCCTGCATCCAAGACATTTATGAAGATGTTGAAGAGCACAGGGCCAAGGATGGAGCCCTGCAGAACCCCACTAGTGACAGGTCACCAGTCTGATGTCACCCCATTCACTGTTAACCCTTTGTGCCCGACCCATGAGCCAGTTGCTCATCCATCATAAGATGTGTTTATCCAGCTGTGTGCCAGACATTTTGTCCAGAAGGATACAGTGAGAGAGTATCAAAAGCTTTACTGAAATCCAATAAGATTATATCAACTGGCTTTCCTCCATCAGCTGGGGCGTTTACCTTGTCATAAAAGGAAATCAGGTTTGATAAGCAGGACTTTCATGTCATGAAGCTGTTCTGGCTGTGACCAATGACTGTGTTGTCTTTCAGGCATTTTTCAATACCTTGCAGAATAACGTTCTCCATAACTTTACCAGGTACTGAAGTGAGACTGACAGGCCTGTAGTTTCTACGGTCCTTCTTCCTGCCCTTCTTGAAAATTGGGACAATGTTTGCAATCTTCCAGTCAGCTGGGATCTCTCTGGATTCCCAAGACCACTCAAAAATCATCAAGAGTGGCTTTGCAATTACATCAGCCAGCTCTTTGAGGATTCTAGGATGAATCCCATCATGCCCCATAGATTTGTAGGGATCTAAGTGGACCAGCAGATCCCACACAAGTTCATGGTCAGCTGGGAGTTGATCATTCTCACAGTCGTGATCCTCCAGCTGAGAGCACTGAGACCCCCTTGGTCCATCATCTGTGTTGAAGACAGAGGCAAAGAATAAGTTAAACACCTCTGCCTTGTCCCTGTCCCTGTTTGTGAGGTGACCGTCTTCATCCTGTAAAGGGACAACATTCTTTTAACGCTGCTGATTGCCATTATATATATTTGAAAAATCTCTTTTAATTGTCCCCCATGTTTCTGGCAGCTTCAACTTCAGCTGAGCTTTGGCTACACAAATTTTCTCCCTAAAGTGGCAAGCAGCATTTCTGTTCTTCCCATGTGACCTGACCTTGCTTCAACTGGGCATCTATTGAAAAGTACTTGGTTGGTACATGAAGGTGTGAGGAGTTAATGGCACGTGGACCCTTCTGAATTCAGCTACTGCAAGTTCCAGTTGTAGGAACTGAGTACACAATATTCCAGGCTATGGGATGCACTAGGGGGAAATTGGAGCTGCAACAATTTCAATTTAAACAAAAGGGAGAGTTAAATCCCTGAGCTAGTAGGAGAATCCATTAAAAACAACTGTCAGTGAATACTGACCATCATTAACAAGATACACTAAGAAAATTCAGTGTAAGGGAAACAGCACTTATGAACACCACTTACTTCCACTGTTATGCTACCATGACTGCCATGACAATATTCCTGAAGTTTCAGGAATATTTATTCCTGAGTGCAGTTCTCACCAATGCAATAACTAGCATCTGAAATATGCTTTCAGCTAAGAAAATGCAAATAATAAGATTTGACACATGAAAAATAAACTCCAGGGAGGTTCTTTCCTTATCTTCTGCTAATTCTGGGTTTTCAGTGGAGCTTTTCTTGAGGAAAGACTGAGAGACAAATTAGAAGAGGTATGCAGTGCAGAGAGGGCATCATCATCCCACTGAATGTCGCAAAAGGGCCTATCACAGAAACAGTGGGGTATTGGTCTAGAGAGGAATGAGTATGTTGAGAGTAAAAAGAGAGAGAACAAGAAAAGAAGAACAGAGAGCACCTGTGAGATGATGGAAACCTTTATAAAACCAGAATTTCTTTAGTTGACCTATTATTCATAGCAACGAATAACTGTTTGGATAGTAATGCTTAATGTTATAAATTCCTTATTTTTACTCAGAATCTTTAAGACTGGGCAAAAAAGCTCATCAGAACACCCAGGACAACAAAAATTTTCTAAGAATTGCTTAGGAGTTTCTAGGAATCGTGTGGGACAATATTTCTAATGCCAGCGTATCATCTATGCACACAGCTATTCACCCCCCAGCACATCTGTCCTTTTGTCCACTTTTTCCCTGGCAGAAAAATCCAACCTGCCCTCAGATTTGCTAGCACAGGACACACTGCTTGAATCCTCCCTACTGCTGCATCAGACCCAAACAAGGATCTCCATCATTTTGTTCTATGTCATTTTTATTGAGAATTGTAAATTCTTTAGCCAATATCTATTAGTCTTTGGTAAAGGCTCAGGAGAATCAGATGAACAAGATAGAAATTGATAACTAGGATTCCTTTAGTGAAACCATGACAACCCTAATGGAAGTTGGTCTGTAAATACACTGACCACATTGGTGAGTAGTATATTGGGCTGTAGAACCATTTTTGAACTGCCTGCGTGTGGATTTTATCTCTTCAAGAAAGATTTCATTTCAGGAAAATCATTCAATGGTTCCTATAAACAGGCACCTGAATTTAAGTAAAGATAACATCGTTATGAAACCCTGCTATTACAAAAGGATTGTCATCCAACGTGGGTATTCAGCATTCCTTAAGTATCCAGCACTCCTTTCTATTACTTAAAGCCCTTACGTAGTGTGAGATTCTGCACTTCATGCACAGTGAGACATACACAGAAGTACAATCACACTGTATCTGTACAAAGAACTCTGAAAATTACATACTTCCTCTCTTATTATGCCACATGCCTTGCCTCTTCAAAGTTCTTGGGTTTGCTTTCTAAAAGTAACAATTTCATTATGAATTAAGTCTTTCTCTGTACCATGTTGCTACCTAGGCAGGACCCTTCCAACAAAAGTAAAAATCAAAATCTTCCAGAATTTTGTTTTCAATCTCTGGACTGCCAACTATGGAAGAAGACCAAGTACTTCTAAATTTTAAATAAAGGGCAAATGAAATTTCAATTCACAGAACTTGGAAGTAGGATTTCACTTGAGAAAAGGTAAGAAAGGGCTCCTAAGGCAGTATGTTATGCTTTACTGTTGGAGGCTGGTCAGGAATTTAAGGGATTGATGTGATTTGCCTCAATCCCACTATCTGAGATAGAGAGATAGAGGGATCAGAGAAATGTAGCTGCCATCTACAGCTTGTTTTCCCTGCCAGGCCAGGAAAGCGTGATAGCAGAACAAACCAAAATTGTTCTTCTTAACATGACAAGTTCCCTAAAATCAGGATGTGCAATAGTGTGCCTAAGGGGAAAGAGAAAGAAGAGGGATGCCTAGTCTGACAGAGAATGTTTTCTGAGAGTAATGCCTTCCATCCGTTAACACCATTAACTGCCTATTTCTCTTCCTATCTCTTTCCCTGGTCTCCCTGGTAGACCAGATAGGCTTACACCAAGGTAACCCTTTTTTTTCCTGTTCCCTGAAAAGCCTGTTCTGTTCAAGTTCCCGGATAACTTCTTGTTATTCAACCCAGACGTAATTCCTACGTATCTGCATGAGAGGAAGGGCCTTTTCACTATTTAAAGGGTGAAGGAAAGGTTCACTACGCAAGTGCTGAACCCTTCTTTCTGTATTTCAGATGTCACTTGATATAGCTGCAGTAATTTTCAAAGTGTTTTGTGGCATTGAGGCGCTTCTGACTTACTAGTGCTATATGATATTTTGCCTATCTTTTTGGCAGTTACTGTAATGAACTTCTTTACTAGCTTTAAAAAAAAGTTGACGCTGTACTTATGTTGTGCTTTTCTCAGATTTGCATAAATAAAAAAATCTTGCTAAGGTTTTTCTGGAAAAAGTAACCTGATAAGATTTTTGTTTTTAAAAAATACTCACTAAAGATTTGTGCTGAAAATAATTATGCACTGATTAATTGGATTAATTTCCTGGATGATCAAAGCATGATGGGTACTTAATAATACAGCTACAGAATGATGGCTCTCAATAGCCAAATTATGTAGTACACTTTCTTAAATCTGGCCCATCTGGCATAAAGAAGGAAATGAGACCAGCACAGAACAGATAGGTTAAGTATACTGTTTTGTAGAGCTGCTCTGACCCAGAAGCTGGGACATGGCTTCATAAGACAGATGGGAGAAGATATCAGTGAAGAGTAACTTGACATTTTGGAGCAGCCCCTTCCACAGTGGGCATGCTTACCAGTTGTAATTGCTCCTTCTCAGGATTCTCAGGAAACGCATGATTTGGAAGGAGAAATAGTTGTATTCGGAACTTACAGTATCTCACTCCTGTGCAGTCTGTCCATATCCATCACTGGCAATAAATATGTTTGTATGACTGAGCACAGTACCAATCTAAGTCCTATATTGCTTATTAGTCTTCCATACCATGCTTTTGGCATCTTGAGAACTTCCAGGAACCAAAAGATTGGTGACAGTGGGAATGGCAGCCTGGGTGACTGGATCCAGACCCACAGCTGGATTGTTAAACATCAAACAACTTCTTGTCTGACAAGCATATCTGCTTGGAAAAAAAAAAAAAAAAAGAGTGTTTTTTTACTGGAATACTCTTGCCAATTGGCTTTGCACTGCCATCAAATCCGTGATGGTATTCCCAGACAGGAATCCTGTCAGAATTGCTGTAACAAGGCAAAATATTCACACCAATGTGAGAGCTCCAACTTTCTCCTTTCTGTTTTTATAAGCCATCTTTTAACGCAGATCCTGTGCAGTCACTCTACCAGACACTGCTATAGTCAGTGCTCTTGTCAAGTCAAAGTATCCCAGGGACAGACGTGATCCATAGCCCACTTGGGACACTGAAGAAGTGTGCTGCATGGTGAGAAGTGGGGGGTATCTTTGATAGACACTCTGGACTTAAAAAGAAGCTGAACCTGTCTGTGCTAGCACAGAGTTATCATCCATTACCTTGACTTCAGGCTAGGAAAAGGTATTTCAATAAGCAGATTGGACATTTGGGGTTAGCAGCAAAGCCATGTGGGAAAGCATCATGTCAGACAGCAAAGAGCTGCAGTGTAACTTCCTTGGAAGAGAAATTAATTCCTGTTTCTGCAAGAGTGAAAATCCCCCAGAAATGTTGACAATGACATCCTTACAAAGGATAGGATCTTATAGATGCAGATTTTTTAATAGTGATGCAAGCTTGTTTGTACTGGTATGAATTGCCCATATAGACAAATCTTGATGTCACAAAATGTGTGTGTAAAAAGCAAGAGGGGGGGGGGAAACAGTCGTATTGCAAGATGCATCTTAATTTTAAAAGAAAACAAATGTGTTTGAACAGTTTTTCCTAGTCTGTCAAGGAGTTTCAGACCCTAAAGGTATTTCAGCCTGTTCCCTTTCTCCTTAGGTACAATCACTAATCTCTTTCACTACTTTTTTTCAAAGATGCAACCTACTTACCTACCACATAAAATGCAGAAACTTATATTATCATGGTTCAGCTTTAGAGATTTACATTAGAATCCGTGAACCTTATTTTAGCATAATATATATGGTGAGCAGTACAGAGAGAGGACTGGGTTTATTCCCCAGATAAATCATTTATTTCTTTCCTCAAAGAAAAATCCAATATCCTGAGATCAGATGCATATTGAAGCTTTGGTGGAAGGAAAAAAAAAGAAAAAAAACAGTCTTAGGTTGGATTAACATGTTCAAATTGGACACTCACTACCTGTATTCTCTGCAGAACTAGCTCTGTACATACTGCTTACCCTATACCATGTACAAGAATGGCTTAAACATTTTCCTTGAAGAGATCCATGGCCTGAACTTATTTACCAAGCAAATAATTTCTGAATTTATTGTATTTCTTTTCATGTCAAAGTTTTATTGTTGTATTATTTAATGCATTTATTGACTATGAATTTTGGAGATTAAGGCCATGAATCAGATATAAATATTACTAGAAATTCTATATATGTCCAAATCCCTCAATAAGCAGTTCAGAAAACTGCTAGATATTACAGAGTTATTATTTTTATTCTTTTTAATCAATAATGTCTAAAGATTGTTATAATAATTTTATTGCAAGGAGATCAGGGAGGAGATTTTAAATGGTCAAAATGGCATTTTTAACTAGACTTTTTTTTTCTGCCAACCATCTTCCAAAATATGGAATTCTTCAGTTTTTCACTCTTTGGTCAAAATGTAGAAATGGAAAAAATAATATCTTAGTAGGCATGAAGCAGAGACACTATTATATTTTTTGGTCAGTTCTACATCCATGCATTCAAGTCCAATCAACGTGCTCACGCCCCTGGCATCCGTTCCCTCTTGCTGTCCCTTTCATCTGGTTACAGATTACACTTGCTCCACCAATTTCCTTCTAAAGCACTTACACAGCTGCCGTACAAGGCACTCAGACCTTTTGTGGGGTCTGACCCAAGGTGATTACTCTGTGGCACAGACCCTCTATGTCCCAACCAAGCATGAAACCCAGACGCAAGTCTGCGTTTCACTATCACAGGGTCACCTCATACCTGGTGCATTTTTCAAACTGGAGATTCATCTGCTGACCTGATCTAACGTAAGATATTTGCAGGTAAAAAGGAGAAAATGTCTTTTTTTGTCTTATATGTAATATCCTTGGCAAAATTAGAAACAATTCAGTGGTGCTACTCTAAAAACATTTTTAATCATAAGAGTAGCATTAGGGTGCATATTATTTGAATTAACATGGGAGTCCAGTCCTCTGTCCATGGTCAAGACCTCCATTCCTCCACTCTGCTAAAGTGCTAAAACAAAGACGTCCCACATGTCAAGTTATCTACAATGTTACTTAGAGGCAGCAGGCAAACAATTGATGTGTAAAGCTGACTGGAGATTGTGAAGATAACACACTCCTGTGTGGACAGTGCAATATGCAGCAGCCTCAGTGACTTAACCACTGCTGAATTTTTTGTGGAAGGGGGGAGGTCAATCAGAGCCAGAGATGATGGGAAGGAGGTCACCTACCCAGAGGTATAGCAGTGAGGTCTGCACCACACAAGGAGACATAAAAATGCAACTTGAAGTTCTGACTTTAACCTTCAAAAAAATTGTTTCTTATACACTAGCTGGCCCAGGAGTGACCCCAGGGTGCATTCAGACACAAAGGCTTTCACGGGGTGCCGTGGTAGAGATGTTATGTTTAGGTGTAAACTCTCTGCTTTGCCGGGGTCCGGGCAAATGGATCCTGTGGGCAGCAGCAGCTTGGAGGCCACACACCTTAAGCAGAACATAATCTTAAATGACTTCTCCTCTTTCCCCTTTTCTGTTTTTCTTACAGTATTGAGAGATGCTTCTTATCCGAGGGAACATGCGTGTAAAGAGATGCACGCTGGAACTGAAACTGCAGGTGTTTTATAGAGGGCACTGTCTCGGTCGGGTTGGTGCTAGTTACAATTTCACCCCTTTGCTCAGTGGTTTTATTTATGAATTATCCTGGAGGGGAAAGAGCAGAGAATATCAGCACATATGGTATGTCAAGTCCCCTACTGCTTGGAGACCCCTGAAATGCTTAGGTACAACAGGGCATGCTTAGGGCTCTGAAAATCGTGCCTTTTGTCATTTGAGCCAGGCCCTTAACATTATTTTAATGGAGATGTTTTGAATTTAATTATGCATCTGTTGTATAATACACTTACAATAAATACCTCTAGTTATTGCTCCTTAAAATCCCTTTCTTTCCAATATTGACTGCTCTAATTTACTTTTATGCAAACAACCTAGTCAGATTTAATAAAATGTCTTAGTAGCATGTTTAATGACATCATTCCCCCTAGGGACAGTTGGGAAAATGACCTTCCATTTTACGAAAGAAGAGGATTAATTTTTATTGTCTGCCCCAGTTAATGCGTGTTTAGACATAAAGGCCCGATCAATATGACAGAGAGTATAGTGATTTTACTCACAGTAGTTTCTAAATGGACATTTCTTACTAATCCATTTTTATAAATCACTTTAAAGGCTTTATTGATCTTTAATTGGGAGTTACACCTAATCACTCGAGAGCAACGCATGGCTAGTTTGAAACATTTTAACCCTTTCCACACAGCTCTTTAAAACTCATGTCATGAGAACTTTTGCCCTCTCCTCCTCTTCAATATGCATTATGTATCATCCCTAACTTCCAAACAGATCTTGCTCAGACCACCACACATCAGATGTATACTAGGGATACTAGGGAAATACGAATACTAGGGACAGTGTTATACCTGAAACCTCAAAGACACAGTATTGCTTGTGTGTGAAAAAATATGCCCATATAGAAGGAGGGGAAAAGACATATTTATTTGGACTTTTAAAATACAAATGCTCAAAGCAAATATTTACAGTGGAAAATGGTAAGTCACACTATATGACAGGTTACTTTTTCACCTTTGTATTCACCAAGCTTATAACCATAATTGTTAACTATTCCTTTCTTTTATTAAAGAACAAGTCATGCTTTAAAAGTGAACAAGTGTAGAGATATATGTTTGAACACACATCCAGGTTGAAAACGAAGGGCCAAAGCCCACCTAGAATTTAATCTTGATACTGCTGTGAAAGACAACAAAAAGTGTTTCTACAAATATACCAGCAAAGAAAGGAACACAAGGAGGATCTCCAGCCTTTGTTGGATGTGGTGGGAAACAAAGCAACAGCAAATGAGTTCAGGTACTTAATGCCTTCTTTGCCTCAGTCTTTAATAACAAGACCAGTTGTCATCAAGGTACCCCAGCCCCCTGAGCTGGAAGACAGAGACAGGGAACAGGTTGAAACCACCTTAATCCAGTCACCTGTTATGCAACTTAGACCTTCACAAGTCCCTGGGTCCCTATGGCATTTACCCAAGAGTACTGAGGGAGCTGGTGGAAGAGCTCACCAAGACACTTCCCATCATTTATCATCAGTCCTGATCAGCTGGGGAGGTTCCAAGTGACTGAAAGTTGGCAAATGCGATGCCCCCTCTATAAGGAGAGTCAGAAGGAGGATTAGGGAAACTACAGGCCTGTCAGCCTGACCTCAGTTCTGGGGAAGGTCATGGAGCAGATCAACCTGAGTGCCATCATGCAACATGTAAAGCACAAACCGGGGACCAGGCCCAGCCAGCATGGGTTTAGGAAAGACAGGTCTTGCTTGACCAAATTGATGTCCTTCTACAACAAGATGACCCACTTAGTGGATGAGGGAAAGGCTGTGGATGTTGTCTACTTAGACTTTGGTAAAGCATTTGACACCATTTCCCACATCATTCTTCTGGAGAAACTGTCTTCCCGTGGCGTGGATAAGTGTACTCTTCACTGGGCAAAAACTGGCTGGATGGCTGGGCTCAGAGTGTGGTCCTGGATGGAATTAAATCTGGCTGGTGTCTGGTCATGCGTGGTGTTCCTTGGGACTCAGTATTGGGGCCACTCCTGTTTAACGTCCTCATTGATGACCTGGATGAGGGGATCGTGGGCACCCTTAGTCAGTTTGCAGATGACACCAAATTGAGGGGGAGTGTTGGTTTGCTGGAGGGTAGGAAGGCTCTGCAGAGGGATCTGGACAGGCTGGATCGATGGGCCAAGGCCAATGGCGTGAGGTTAAACAAAGCCAAGTGCTGGGTCCTGCTTTTGGGTCACAACAATCCCATGCAGTTATGCAGGCTGAGGGCAGACTGGCTGGAAAGCTTCCCAGCAGAAAAGGACCTGGGGCTGCTGGTCAATAGCAGCTGAACAAGAGCCAATGTGAGCTCAAGTGTCCAAGCAGGCCAATGGCACCTGGCCTGTATCAGCAGTAGTGTGGCCAGCAGGACAAGGGCAGTGATTGCTCCCCTGTACTCAGCACTGGTGAGGCCACACCTCAAATCCTGTGTCCAGTTCTGGGACCCTCATGACGAGGACATTGAGGGGCTGGAGTGTGTCCAGAGAAGGGCAATGGGGCTGGTGAACGGTCTGGAGCACAATTCTTTTGAGGAGTGGTTGAGGGAGCTGGGGATATTTATTCTGGAGAAACAGAGGCTCAGGGGAGGCCTTATTGCTCTCTACAACTACCTGAAAGGAGACTGTGGTGAGATGGATGTCACTCTTCTCCCAAGTGACAGGGCAACAGGAAATGGCCTCAAGTTGTTCCAGGGGAAGTTCACGTTGAACATCAAGAAAAATTTCTTCATGGAAGGGTTGTCTAGCATTGGAATAGGCTGCCCAGGGAAGTGGTGGATTCACCATCCCTTGAAGTGCTCAAAAATATGTGGACATGGCACTTGAGGCCATGGTTTAAAGGGGAACCTGGTGGTGGTGCTGGGTTGACAGTTGAATTTGATGATCTTAAAGGTCTTTTCCAACCTTAGTAATTCTATTGTTCTATGATTCCGTGATTGTGGAGGAAGTTGTGGAGAAGGTTTGGTGAAATTTAGAAACCCATAGGTGGTTTTGAAAGTTTGTATTGTTCGTATAGTCCTAAGAGTCAGATTGGTAACTTCTTCTGAGTAACATAAGTCACTGCCATAGGGTGATGCCTGCATGTGTGTGTGACTGTGGGTGTACGCAGGTAGGACATGTGTACATGTAATCTAGCTTAAAATATTCTAAACATACCTCAGTATATGCAGAATAAATTAAATTTACTTGACACATTCACTGGTTTTTAAAATTGTATTTTTACATCCTTTCAACAATTTTGGAAGTCTATTCCCTTCTCACCAAAACGTTCTTTTGAATTGAGCAGTACCTCATGATTTACACAAATACACTAGTGTAATTATATGCTAATATTTATACTCAGAGCAGAAAAATGTCTTAATCTATTTTTACCATCTAGCATTTTGTGAGTGATTTTTGAAAGAACCCGTGCAGTTGTGGAGTAAACAACACTGGATTGGAACCTAATTTATGACTTATTTAGTTACACAAATGGAAAACATTATCATAAAATGTTAAACTTCCGTGGTTAGTGCATTCATATAGATTTCTTGATAATGGCTGAATTAATTTTAAAAGTATTTAAGAAAATGTCCTCCTTGACTAAGACTCTCCAAGCCAAGAAAACCCACAAATGCAGTACTTTGCAATCACAGTGTTTACATTAGTATCACATAAGTAATATGAGCCTTTCTCTAGGACACTAAAACACAATCTTGAGAGTTAATAAGAGGAGAAATTGGAAATAAGTATTAAAGTCTGCTGGATAAATTTAATCTGCCTAATTGCTATAGTTTCTGAGTTTCCACTATGATCTCCTATAGAATTTTCTGTTCATCAAGGATCACTATATATCAGAACAAAGACTACCACAACACTCTTGCCTAAGGCTTTTGTCTGAAACTGGAACAACCTGGAACTACATTGTTCCCTTAACAAGTTCAAAGACCTTTTGACTGAAAGGCTAATGGGTATATCTGGGCAAAACCCAGTAATGGTAAAGATGGCTTTTAATATTTCAAAACTGCCTCTAAACAAATAATTGTATACAATACTCTGCTACTATTTCAGATTAGGTGTAGCCATTTCACAATTGAAAAGTATATAGTGGCAGAAACTTCTAGAAGCAAGGAAAAGAAAATTCCACTTTTGTCTTATTTCTAGATTTATATTGTTTTTCCTTTCTTTAAAAAAAATGGGGTGGGAAAAAAGAGGGAGGTGGTGCCGATGCAACTCTGAAAACCTACTGGAAAGCTTCTACCCTGCAGCATCACATGTGCCCCTTTTAGCCCAGAAAAACAACCACATGCTAGATCACACTTGTAAAGCTGCAGCTGAAATAAAAAATGACACATCACCAGTTGGAAAACAGGAGTAGTCTATATAATGGCTTTTAGCTATGATTCTGATCATCACTTAGGAATAGATATTTTTGACCATATTTGCTAAGCTAATTGCAGAGGTAAACACTTCTGAGTACTTTTGGTGAGTTAAATGGAAGAGCTTGAAATATGTCTGATCTCGTACTAGAAAAAAGAATGTCTTATGTCTAACTGTAAGAAGTCCAAATCTGTGCCTTTAAGACTGGCAAAAGGTGAGTAGAATTTAAGCGGGATGTGATCTGCAAATATTCCTGTCACTGACTACCCATACAGGGGTGGGGATTCCCTATGTAGAAACTGAATAAATTCTAGCCTGCTTTAGAAACTGCTTCAGAATAACCCTGGATGCCTAGCGGTCCACCTCCCTTGTGAGCAGCCAGCTATTTTGTGGAAAAGAAGGGACTAATCTGATTGATCACTTACACAAGACCAAGAGTCCTTAGGTTTATACTTTCAGCACAGAGATGGCTTCACATCTATGGAAAGTGTGGTCACCAGCACTTAGCTGAAATTAGTTTCTGCTGTGGAGGGGGAGTCTAGGGTGAGGGAAGAGGGAGATTAAGTTCTCAGTTCAGGTGTTTAAGGTGATGGGGTCACATAGTCCATGCAAGAGGAGAGAATGGAGTGGAACTGCTTGTCCAAAACTAACCAAATCTAAGCACTTGGGAAGCGGGTATAAACATGACTACTAAACGAACTGAAGTTTCCCAGTATATCAGAATCAGCTTTCTTTTGCTGTTTGTGTTATGAGCTGACTGTTAATATGACTAGTGACTAGAAGCTGGTTTTTACTTCTCCTGGACTCTGACCTGTAAATAACTGAACAAGAATGTGATGCTGCAAGGTTTTTTCATTAATATAATAACTACATGGGAGTAATAACAGGTTTGCAATATAAACATTTAACAATGACATCTAAAGTGGAAATGCATGTGGCAGCACCTTTGGTCTCTGAAGAAACATAAGGCTGTGCCCCAGGTTGTCTTTCCCTTCATCAGAGTAACCTTTTAGTTTATGTAACTTTGGATTTAGTCTTAAACCCTTTTAAAATGTGGCAAAAGAAAGTGATATCATCACTATTATGAATGGATGTCATGTGCTTTTTTATTCAGCTTCTGTTTCCTGTTACCTTTAGTTTCTGATTACATCTTTCCTCTGGGAATCAAGCAAGTTTGGTTGGCTGGGGTCTTTTTTTCACCCCACAGGTTACACACAGATCTGACTTACTCCTCAACAAGAATGAGTAACTCAAAAGATTGGGCTAATATTTGTTTATGAAACAAAGGAAAATATAACAGCTGGTGTAAAAGATGGAGAAGAGAGAAAGAGAGAAAGAGAGAAAGAAAGAAAGAAAGAAAGAAAAGAAAGAAAGAGAGAAAGAAAGAAAGAGAGAAAGAAAGAAAGAGAAAGAAAGAAAGAGAGAAAGAAAGAAAGAGAAAGAAAGAAAGAAAGAAAGAAAGAGAGAGAGAGAAAGAGAGAGAAAGAAAGAAAGAAAGAAAAAAGAAAGAAAGAAAAAAGCAAGAAAGAAAGAAAGAAAGAAAAAGAAAATCTGTGCATGTGCACACACAGAGAGCGGTTTTCATGCTGATGAGCAAATACAGGAATAAGAAGTATTTTGATCAGAAATTGTCATTCTGTAGGATTCAGAAAGCACAGTTATGTCATTAGGTAACAATCTATAATTAACTCATTCAAGTATCTGTGAAGGACATGGCTGAGCCAAGGACAGGAACAGCTATTCCACCCACATGTTCAAATAAAAGCAAACAAAAGTTCTTGCTGTCTGTCACCATACTCAGAAGCTTCACAGAAGTTGGTTGATGTGCAGTTATTATTCTGGATGTTATCTCTAGCTAGAAAGACTCTGTGAAAAACCTTTGTTTCCCTGCACAGAAACCATTGTATTTTAGAGGAAATACGCAAGTTTAAGAACTGGACAGCAAAATTGACATTAAAATTAACAAAAATTAAATTGTCTTTTAAAATATCATAATTTCAAATAGTTTTAAGTGTGTGAGAGAAGTGAAATACTTTGGCAGTTCTACTTTTACCTCCTGACATGGCAGTCAAAAGAGAACAGCAAAGGTAGTTGGCAACCATCCTATTATTAACCACTTCAGCAGTAGCACAGATCTCAATATTGCTTTATACCCTTTGTTAGAATACATGTCTTAAAACATGGTCAGAAGATGGGGAGAAATGACAATGAGACAGCTTTGAAAAATATGCACATTATACAGGTATATTAAATGGACACAATGAAACATTAATCATGCTTTCCATCTCTTGCTGGTTTTTAATCATCATGAATTTATGAGGCTCTCTGTAGAGTTCTGCAATTTTGACAAAAATATGTTATTTTCTTAAAATGTTTTTCTCTGAATCATTCCCAAAGTTAATTTTTATTAAAGCTAAAAGTTATTGTTTCAAGATTAATAACCTAATTCTTTTATTATATGTGTAGAGGTAGATCCTAACTGGCAATTAAATTCAAATAAATTGTTGCAGATTTACACTGGTATGACTGAAAGAAAAATTTGGCTCATGTTTCCCAGTTATTACTCCCATAGCCTCACTGACTTAGAGTAGGGGTGTAAATGAGAACGTCATTTAGCCCAAGTTATGCAGTTATGGATACTAATTCCCCAAGGATAAATTTTGATTTGAGGGCAGTTTATTCTAAGTGACTCTCACTAGTCCATGATGTGATATATGTGATGTGGGAAAAGGAGAGGGAGTAGGGGAAAAAGAAGAAAAGACAGAAAGACAGCAGAGAAGAGGGCAAGCAAGCAAACAAACAAGAAAAAAAGAAGGCAAGGCAAGGTGCAAAAGAGAAAAAAATGGAGAGAGCAAAAGAAACAGGAAGAAGGAAGGAAGGAAGGAAGGAAGGAAGGAAGGAAGGAAGGAAGGAAGGAAGGAAGGAAGGAAGGGAAAGAAAGAAAAGAAAGAAAGAAAAGAAAGAAAGAAAGAAAGAAAGAAAGAAAGAAAGAAAGAAAGAAAGAAAGAAAGAAAGAAAGAAAGATGGATGGATGCTTCTAACAAAGATCTCTAATATTATTAGTTAAAAGAACAATTTGACTGTAAACTTTAATTCATCTACTAAATGTCAAGCACTACTGGATATATCAGCAGTTTCCCTGGCCCTCCTTGCTATTAATATATGCTTAGCTGCAGTAGAAATTAGAAGGTCTGTAATAATACCCTTCCAAAAACACTTGAGATGAAAATTTTGGTTTGAAATTTACTGAGAACTCTATTACTGTAGTAACAAGTTATATAAAAGGCAAATGTTAGGAGAGAAGCCTTTCATTTAGACCAGCTTATTTCTGACATTATATGTATTCTACCTTTTTTCAGAAGTGTTAGAGTCATTGAATTTGACCAGTATGCTAAAGAACTGCTAAAGAACACATGACCATGGGGTTTCTTTTATTTTAAAACCATTTAATTTCCTTAATACCCAGAATCTTTGTGCAACACTTGCCATAACCTTTGTCACACCACTGCTTTGTCAAACATGAACCAAACAGTTCTATGGGTAGAACTTCCTCTGAGATGTATACATGCAACCCTGGACAGCTTAGTTTCTTTCTGAAAATGTAATTGAAATTAAATTATTCTACATACATTGCATATTCCTGTCCAAAAATGGCATTGTAGGCTTTGAGGCACAAAGGAGAAAACCTTTTGTGTACATGCGTTTCAGGGGAAAGACAAGCTGTGACTGAGGGAGCAGCTTGAAGTTAAAGAACGAGGAATACCAGACGACATTTTGTCTCAGTAAGGAAAGACTTTTTAACCTAGTTTCCTCATGCAGAGGACTTGGGTAAGTAGACTCCCAGTTCCTCATCTAAAACCATGTAGGCATTAAAAACAAAAAAAAAACAAAAAAAAGAACAATGAACAGTACAGGTATTTCTTTTATAAACAAATAAAAAGAAATAATGTCATTACTGGATTTTCAAAAAGGTAGTAGAATTAAACCAGAAAAAGAGAGGGGAGGGGATGGGAGGGGAAGGGGAAGGGGAAGGGGAAGGGGAAGGGGAAGGGGAAGGGGAAGGGAGACGATTTAAAATTCTTTCTTGTAAAGCTATACATCTTAAAGTAGACTTTACTCCTGCAGGTATATCACCTAACTACAATGAAACTTATGTGAGGGAACTTTTGTGGGATTTGACCTTGAATGCTTTTTCTTTCTTTTTTTTTCCCCCATTCTTTTCATTTTCAAGTAGTCTTTTGAGGTTTGAAAATACAACCCCGAAGATATGTTCCAGTTTAACAATATCCCTGATACAAAATGGTGGTTTTGTGTTAGTTGCATTTCAGTATTTCTGTTATACGTCATGCTACAACAAAACTCCTTTCAACATTAAGGGCACAGTGATTTTCCTCAAGTAATATTTGCTAATATTGAATTACTTCTCAGAATGTCTCCAGATTCTTTACAAACCTTACCATCTTTCTGCAACACTATAATTTCAGAGGGCCTTGAAGTGCTGCTACCTCTTGGAGTAACTTGACAACTGTTACACAGAGAATTGCAATCTAAGTTGTCCAAGGTTACAAAAGTCCATCTCAGCCATTATATTAATTTTTTTTAATGTCACGTAAAGGATGAATGCTAGTAGAAACTGGTCAATTTTGCCTACTTATTATTGAAGTAGCTTAGCTAAGGGGTCCTTGAGGTACCTGGTGAAGTCTGAAGTTGGCATGACAACAAGCTCAGAGAGTCTAGAAATAGGGGAAATAGTATACAGCTCAAATCACCAGAATGTATTTTGTTTGGTTCACTTTAGCGACATGGATGTGAGGGGTTCTTCTGCACAGCATTCATCTGTCAGTTGCTGAGGAAAACTATGACATGATAGCCTGGAAGAAATGAGCTTTACCAAGAGAGCTGTTGCCAATCACACCAGTGCTAAGGCCACATCATTCACCATGGACCTGCCGATTGCCCACAGTATCCTCGCTAGGTGGGATAAAACCAAATGGCTTCACTATGTCCACGGGCTTTAACTAAATCTTAAGTTATATCTTTTTCCATCCATCCCAATCTAACATTCTGCTTTTCCACCACACTGCCTTTCTCTCTATCTCTGTCTACAAAGAGCCTGTGTTGGTGGGGCCAAGCAAATTCACATTTTGTATCGCTTCTGAGAATTGTAAATAGAGATGCAAGTACTCACAGTTCATTAAACTGGCTGATCTCGGTAAAAGTTTGCCAAGTTTCTCTGTGCTTAAGACCCTCTGTTGTGCTTATGCAATTTGGCAGAAGCTCAACACCTGACAAAAGTATGCATTGGAAAGTGAAGCTGTATTTTCTGCCATTTCTAATATTTATTCATACTTCCTATTTTTGTCTTGTCTTCTCTTTAAAAAAAAAGGATACAATAACAGCAGTTGCTCCAGAAAAATTAAACTATTTTTAATTTTAATAAAACATTTAATTCTAGACATTATAGCTGGTTGATATATTGCTTTTGGTTGGACTTTCTTGGAAAAGGGAAAAAAAATTTCTTGCTTATTTCTGAATCATGGAAATATTCCTGCAGATTTTCACATTAATTATTAAGAGAAATTTACCTCAAAACTGATTGAAGATGAAGGAAAAAAATATTTCTCCCATAAAAAGTTTTTATATCAATTTTTACTCTTTTTCTTTTTTGTCATTATGGCACATACCGTAAATAGAATATCACCAAAAAAAAAAAAAAAGAAAAGTCTTCAGTTTAAAATGGGCAAGCAAGGTGGTTTGTTTCTCTTTCAAATAAAAGTTCCTAAGGTTGGGGGGTTTTTTCTTGGGTTTTTTTTGGATTTTTGTTCGTTTTTCTTTTTTGGTTTTTGTTTTGCCTTTTTTTTTTTTATGGGGGGGATGCTGTTATTGGTTTTGGTTTGTTTTTTTGTGGTAAAAAATTGTAGTTTTCCAATCATCCCTAAATGTCATCTCATCTGAGAGGCTGACTAGCAGGGACTTTCTCATAAAAGACTCAATACTGCTAAAGAGAAAATAAATAAATGTAACTTTCCACCTAACCTTAATTCTTTGTATCTTGAAAGATTTCTGGGCTATTTTATTTTCTGTGCCTTCATAAAGGGTTAAGAGGTATTTCTTACAGTGATTGATACAAAGAGAAGCCAGCAATAATTTGACATGAAACCTCAGACTACACTTGTTTGATTCTGTAACAGCAAACAAGAATTTTATTAACATCTTATCCCTTCCTGGCCCCAAGATAGCCTCTTATCAACACAATACAACAAAACAACGTCACAAAAGAGATTAGGACAGAAAGGGATATAAAAAAGTAGTATATCATTTGAAATGGCAAGGGACTGAAGGTTACAGTTCCTTTATGGAGAATCCAATCCATATTTATTATTTTTTATATTTTAAAAAGTCACAAATCTCTTGCCAAAATTATGCCTTTTCGTTCCCTATTAAATCCTTTCACATCATTTGCAGCACAATTCCTCCCTAGGCTGCCTTGTAGTATGTCATTCTAATGTAGAATTCGAAAAATAACTGGTATAATGGCCATAACCTTGAAAACATTGTTCACGAACATATAAAAAGGGAAAAATTACCAAAAAAATGTAGACCAAATTAATTCTGGGCTGTGGTTGCAATAACGTTTCTTGAGGGAAAAAAAGCTTTTCGGGTGAACTGGGTCAGGAACCAGCATCGTGCAACTTCAACTCCTCTCCTGTTTATTGGTGAAGTTTATTTTTGGTCTTAGTGCTTCCTACCAAACAATGCCTCCCCCTTCACCGCTGACATGGGCTGGGAAGAGCAGACATGACCAGCAGGGCAGGTTTCAGTCTCAAGGATCCTAAGACAACAGATTTTCTCACCACACAACTTTGATTCATTCTACAACGTCCTGTGGGAAAAGTAGATTGGGGGGTGGGGGGTAGAGGGAAGGGGGCAGGAGGGAGTGGGGGGTGTCTTTCTTTTTTTTTTTTTTTTTTCCCATAGTTTTCAGTTCATGTAATTAACACAGCTGAAGGTTAGTATTTTAACCCTGCTAACCAGATACCAATTTGTCAATTTCACAGGAAAACTTAAATCCAGTGTAGCCTGACTCCTGGGGTCTCAGCTGATGCTTAATAGCATTCTTTTCATGTCCCTTTTGTTAACTGCATCATGGACAACGCATGATACATCTATGTGTACACACACAGTGGTGTGGAACATATTTCTAGGGAAAGGGTGTGGAGTTATAAGCCAGATATACCAGTGCCACAGGCTGCAGCACCATAGGGACACTCAGGTCAGCTTTCAGCTCTCTTGGCAGGAGAGCTGGGCCCCGCTGAGATTCATGGTGCCATCACTGAATCAAGCTGGCTTCACTCAAGTGTAATTCTGTCCACACTACCTTTCAAACCCATTTCATTTTGCATTTTCTAAAGGCAGATTTTGGCCCTGCAGACCACAACAATCTGTCATGTCACTTACCAGCAGCAGTATATAAACAGAATTGGAGTGCTAAATATTCCCATTGAGAAAACGGAGAAAGATGTGAATGCAAAAGGAAAAAAAAATAAAAACCTAATTAATTGCAGCACTTTCTTTCTGTCTCAGCTATTCAAAGTACTGTTTGAAATGCACATTGGTCTTTAACAGAACCCAGCTCCCCTCCCTACACAAGCAAAACACATATGATTTTTTAATTCATTTACTTGTTTGCTTCAATGACAGTTTTGTAGACTTTTTGTGTAAGTGCTGTCTTACAAGTCAACAAAACAAAGAGTTTTTTTAAGTTCTGAAATATACAAAAAATTTTGGAACCACTGATTTCATTGAATTTAAATGTACTTGATTTCCAACTTTCAATTACTTCAAAATTTTCTTGAAGAATTATTTTTCTAACTGAAGGTTTTAATACTAGATACAGTGTAAGTGGGGTAAGATATTTTAACCAAAATAGGGTGAATTTAAGATAGATCAGATGAAAGAACAGTTAAAGTGGAACAAGTTTTGACCCTTACTACTGGGTTAATAATTAGATTTAGAGGAGATTTAGATTAGGTATTAGGAAGAAATTCTTTACTGTGAGGGTGACGAGGCACTGGCACAGGTTGCCCATAGAAGCTGTGGATTCCCCACCCCTGGAAGTGTTCAAGGCCAAGCTGGATGGGGCTTTGAGCAACCTGGTCTAGTGGAAGATGTGACTGCCCTTGACATGGGGTGGAACTGGATGGTCTTTAATATCCCTTAAACCCAAACCTTTCTAGGACTCTACATGCCACATACATTTTTGCCTCAGTAGCGCAGTTGCAGGTGCTGCAGAATTTGGTGAAAAACGGAAGAGGGCCAGTGAATGACAAGATACATGACCATTTATCTTTTAGCACCAGCTACTAAAACAGCTTAAATTCACTTGCAAGCTTTTTGCTCAGGTCAACACAACCTCTTACCTTCCTCACTGAATTCTTTGGAGCATTACCATTGCGAGCACATTAACACCAAGAGGGAATTGCTGAGGTGAGTTTAAGATATACCAAGCTTAATTTTAAGGGATGCTAATGTAACATCAAGAATTCTTGATAGGATTTTTGAAACACAGTGCTTTCTCAATGTGCAATATAGTTTCAGCCTGGTTTCACTTTATATTTTACATTCACTTTAATCAGAAATGAAAGCTAAGACTGAAAACAGGGGGTAAAAAAATTTTCAGGAACCTAAAATGGCAGAAGTTTTCAAGGGTCTATTTAATATGGAGAGACAATAGCTTACATTATGCAAAATTACATTGCTTAAGTCAAAGCTCGGTTTGCATTTTTAGGACCATAAAAAATCCCAGTGTGAAACCACAAACTTCTGCCTTTTCTTTTTTTTTTTCTTTCTTGTAACTTAAAAAATATCCAAGTGATTTAAACCATATTCTGTAAAAACAAGTTTCTCCCATTCCGAGACCTCGTGTGCCAAGTTTCAGCACACAGAAAATTTTTATAGTCTGAGATATTAACCTCTCAAAACAGGAGCATGTAATGGAAACTCAGTTAATCCCTTGACTATTGGGGCGTAATGAGGCATTAACCTACTAGCTCTCAGAAGTGAAAGGGTCCAGTTTCTGACCTCAGTTATAGCAATCCACATCGAGAGGAACTCCTTTATTTTCAAGTACTTTATGCTCTCTCAAAAAATTATTTTCTTTTCCAAAACCACTGTTCCTGGGAGAGAAGCTCTATAAATAAGAAAACTCAGATTTATGAGCTATAGTGTGTTTTTGAAGGTAATTTAAAAGCTGCAGATAATTGTGATTGCATAGTGCAGTTTTACAGAATCATAGACACTTCAAGATTATGTACTAGCTGTGTTTGCAAGGGGTAACTGTCTCATTAGATTTGAGATTTTTAATGCTGTGGAGAAAATCCTAAAATCGCTGGAAAAATATGAGTGTCTCATCTAATCTCTAACATTTTTCTATGGCATATCTTTTTGAATTAAATTTATCACTAGAGAAAATATTTGCCAGTTCATAATCTAATCATTCCCCATTAAAATACAAGATCCCGGCTTCCAACATTTTTTTAGTCTAGACTCTGGTTTCAGCAACACAAGAACATTTCAGTGTAACAGGTCTTAAAGGTAAATAACTTCTAGAAACAGTTCAATATGAAATATTATGAGATTTAAAACTTATTATGTGATTATCAACTCAGTGACACTAGACTGATGGGATCACCATAGAATGTCAAATGTAAGAATAAAGGATAATTAATTCAATAAATGGTAATGTATTTAGCACATACAGACAATTACTAACACACTCTAGGGCAAAAGTTAAATACTTGATATGTATGTCATACATATGTCACACACTTATTCCTGAGCACAAAGGTTACCCCTGTGCTGCAATCAGGAGATGTGACTCTGGTACAGATAGATGTACCTGCTGTCACCTCAGCTCAGCACCCTCAGGTAACACGGAAGCAAAGACATGACAGCAGAAGCTTAAACCTCAAGAGCAAGAGCCTGATTCACCCAACAGCAGTGAAGAGCCCACACTGAAACTCACACCACCACATGGTGCAGTAAGAGTAGTCCCCAAGACAGTCCCTAAGTGGAGTATCTGAATAAGATACGGGATTTTCAGGGGGTAAGGAATAAATGCCTATCTCATGTCCATCACTTGCCAGAGGAGCCTGCATCTGCCTGAGTCTTTAGAGAAACTGGATTCCACCCTTGGTCATTCATTTTTGGAAAAAAAATTAGGAAAGCAAGTATCCTCATAACTATTAACTTGATAGGTAAGATGAATGACATTATAAAATACCATTAAAGATTAAATTATTTTGGTTCACTACTTGTCACAAAAGACAACTCGTTCCAGCTTCACTTTGGACATCTTGCACCCACAACAGCAAAATCTTGAAGAGTTCTGGCTTTTTTGGAAACATTCAGAGCCTTATAGCTATAAACATATAGAATGACTTAGTATGCTGTATTTGTACAGAGTATATAATATTCCAGTGTACATTTATATTGTATAGGATGTGTTATTATATATGACACCTACTGCTTGTTTATAACACACATTTTAAACAAAAACTATCTCAGAGAAAGGAGACAGACATTCTCTGTTTCAAACTTTGTTTAAAATTTTCTCACATGCATAAAAAGTTAGTCTTTAGAGAAATACATTGAAACAAACTCTTCTGCAAACAATATTGGTTTTGTGAAACACACATTTCTGATTAAAGAGTGTTCATTAAAATAAAACTCTTAGCAAGTCACAATGCTAACCCAAACATCCTTTCGGTCAGATGACACTGTAGTGCTGTATGAGGAATTTGGACACTGTATCTTCCATTAATTTTACTAAGAATAATGGCAGGCAATCTCTGCAATGAGTTCCGTTGCAAGGTATGTTTATATATACATGCAACTTCAGTAACAATTTGAAACCAGATTTAAACAAGTGAATAACCCATGTCTGTCAACAGGAATAAGAGTACAAAAAAAACCCCAAAAAACCCCATCAAATCTTTTGAACCAAAAGAAATTTTGAGCATTTATAGCCTTGCCCACATTGCCTTCCAGAGTACCACTGACCATCTCAGGTATGAGTTAGGCACTAAGAATCATGGGGTCACACAATCATAGAATCATTTAGGTTAGAAAAGACTTTTAAGATCATTGAGTCCAACTGTTAACCTGGCACTTCGAAGTTCACCACTAAGCCTTGTCCCTAAGGGCCACATCTACATGTCTTTTAAATACCTCCAGGGTGACTCAATCACTTAGTTCCCTGGGCAGCCTTCTTCAATGCCTGACCATTGTTTCAGTGAAATTTTTTTCCTAATATCCAATCTAAACCTCCTGTGGAGCAATTTGACTCTGTTTCCTCTCATTGTATCACTTCCTACTTGTTGGAAGAGAACGACCCCCTTGCTACAACCTCCTTTCAGGTAGTTTTAGAGAGTGAGAAGGTCTCCCTTTAACCTCCTTTTCCTCAGGCTATCCACTCCCAGCTCCCTCAGCCACTCATCATAAAACTTGTGCTCCAGACCCCTCACCAGCTTTGTTGCTTTCTTTGGACACAAGTTCAGACCTACAAAGATATCTGTTTTACTGAGCTTCTGCTGCAATTTTAATACAGGTAGCTGTGTACTAAACAAAGGCATGAAGCTAGGTGGGAGATCTGTGAATTCTGTTTTAGGATTTAGCCCTCCAAATTCAATTTTGTACCCCTAAATCCTGCGAAGACCCTTCTCTGTGACCAAAGAGCATTGTAGCATACCAGGGGAATTTGTCATCTAATTCTCGCAGCAAGCCTCCAAACCCACACTCCCACTTCCTTTCCATGGAAAAAAGGCTGTTGGATGAAGGATGGTACATGCCAGGATTTTATCCTGTAATGGAGACACGATATGACAGCAGAGTGGGAAAGTTCTCAGTGTGTGCACGTTTTGAATGCGTGTGAGCCTGAGGCTCAAACCCTGCAGACAGCCTTAAAGAGGGGTCACATCATACCAGCTCTCAGGGGAAAAGCCTGTTTCCCAGTATTTTTATGTAGCAGCTGGCACAATTGGGGCACTACTGTAAAATAAATAATATTTCGTAAACTGAGGTTGACACCCTGCTCCAAGCCCAAACTATTAAGCACTTTGCTTTGCTTTTGCCTCAGAGGCAGAAATAAAGAGTGACATATCTCACATGGCTAAAATTCTTTGGCCTTTCTCTCTGTCACATAAACTTTATTAAAAACATGTAAACTTGGGGTTTTTTTGCTGCTGTTGTTTTGGTATTCACATTGTTATTTTGTTTGTTTCCTTATTCTACTCCAACCCATTGTTTTCACTTATTACCCATGCTACGAACAATAACGAATGAAGCAGTAAAAGCCCTGTGCAATTGTTTGGGGAGCAGCAGTAGTCCTGTCATGTTGCCTGGATTTCAGCCCAGAGTACCAGTTCAGCAAGCAAGGCTACCAAAAACAGGCTGCAATAGCTCAGATCTGCCTCTCCCACCTAGAAAGACCAGGGAAACTCATCGTTAAATAGGACCATGTGCAGGGAAACTCGTAGTACAGATGCAGCTCCCGTCCAGTAGGAGCTCAGAGCTGAGCTGAAAACAGCACGTGGCTCCCATGCATACTGTGCTCTTCCAGAACCTGTGCAGATGTATAGTACACAACTTTTGAAAGCACATACTTCTACAACTCTCTACAGCAAAGGTCAAAACATCCATTTTATTCTGGAAATTAACATTTCAATTAAAAAAAAAAGTTATTGTTCTTATTAATGTTGTTGCTGCATCCAAATTTAAGCAGCAATAAAAAGACATCAGTTCCAAGTCCTAACTGCCTAAAGCATATCCCCAGAAACACTGAACAATCTTTAAAACTGTGACTTGGGCAGCCAGCTTTCTCCCAGTAATTATTGTCCATTATTTTATTCTGGGGTATGGTGCATCAGCTTTCCAAAATCATTATCACACAAATACATTTTGCCATAAGCAGACAAGATCTTCACATTAAAATCTGCAACTCATTTCATAGAAACATAAATGTATTTACTGTAAAGTTACTTGCAAATCTTTGTTTTAAAAATTTCACAATCTTGAGAATGTTGCTAATAAAATGCTCATGTTCAAAACATGATGGACTTAAAACAAGGATAAAATTATTTAGACAATTTTTGCTCATCTACAGTGAAAATACACTCTTTATTTCAGAAAGGTTTAAAAAGAAGATACAAAGCACGTAATAAAATTCAACATTTTAATTTAAATATCAAAATAAAGAAACAAATCTGCAACTTAAAAAAACATTTCCTTTCTCTTGTTCTCTGAAATAAGAAGTATTCAGTGATGAGACAAGAACCTGCTGAAAAAGATACATTGATTAGATTAGATAAGCATGAACAGCAACAGAGATCAAACTTGAAACCAGCACGCGTATCAGCTATGGAGAGCTATTTTTATCATCTTTGATTTATACTCAGCAATGAGACTCAATTATGAGAAGCAGAAATATCAATTAAGTGGGAGAAAAGTTTTATTAATGGGACAATAATGTTTTTCTTGCTGCTTGAGTTGTCCGTTTGTTTCTAGCCAGAGTAAAGCATCTTTGAATTTTACAGAGAAATTAGGAGCTCTAAATTACTTTCCTCTGACAGTGAACTGCACACTGCTGAGTTCTCGGCGCTGTTTCTGCAAGGAGTCCATTAGTGTTCATTCACAACCTCTCTCCTCTTTGCCATCCTGGATCACCCCTCACAGGGAATTTGCAGCTCTCACCCCGGGGCAGCTCACCCAGGTCTGCTGCACCCCTTCATGGGAACACCAAGCTGGAAACCCCACCAAGAAGTGCAGCCATAAGTATATTCTAGCTATAGAGATGCACCATTGCAAGGTTTTGTTGTTTTTTTCTTTTTTTTTTTCCAGTTTTACATCTTAGACAGCTTACGCTTTGGCTCTCAAAACACATTTTTACCCTAATAAAGGCTGTTATTACTATTATTCACCTGTCATTATGCGGCACTAGACAATTCAGTAGTATAGCCCAACTTTCAGAGTGAGGAACATTCCCATTTGATTTCAAATGGGAATGGGAAGACAACATAAACAAAAAATTTCATTAACATATAGAGATGTAGCTTTATTTATTAAAAATTTAAAAAAAAAGCACTACAAAGACTGCCACCTACACTTAAGAAACTTTTCTATGAAAACTCACTGGCATGAGTAAAAAGAAAAAAAAAATCTATGGGCATGAAACAGTCTTCAGTCACAGTTTGACTGCCAGGCGATTGACAAAATAATTTGTACCCGTCGATTTTCATGAAGGAAATTTTTACAATGGATTTGCCAAGCAGATTTTTAATTTTAATCAGTAATGAAAAAATGACAACATGGATCACAACAAGACATCAGCCGTTAAATGGGCTTTCGCGATTGCTGTCAGGACGACTCCATTAGACAGCCATACCTTTGTGGGCATCAATCACGCTCTTCAAACTCTTGTACATCTTCGAGATTTAATTAGACATTTAAGTTCTTTACTAGCAATTTGCAAAACTGTCACTTACTAAAAGTGCAAGACACCAAAAAAAAATTTTAAGATTGAGAGCGAGATTTCTTTCGAGCCCTGAGAGGCTGTTTATCTGATTCCTGGGAGCAGTTTTGAAGGCACCCGTTCCCTTGGCTGAGTCTGACCAGTGCCTTTGAAGGCTGACTGCTGCTGCAGGCTGAAGCGGAGCGGAGCAGTGCCTCAGCCCGGCTGCCTCGCACCGCGGGGCTGCGGCCGGGGAAGCGCTGCCGAGGGACGGCGGCTTTGTGCCCGTGCGGATTCGCTTGGTGCCGCTTGCACTCAGGTGCGGCAGAAAACACTCCTCCAACTTTCCGGGGAAACTGCTGTGTCCGGGTTGGGAAACGCTAAGGAATGCCTGAAATGGCGTCTTTCTAAACCGGGTACAAAATCAGCCCCCCGTGCTGTTCGCAACGGAGGCGTGCTCTGGGACATTGAGCCGGCGGCTCCGGTGCTCACAAAGCGAGCACCTGCCCAGCAAGAGGTCCTTTCCCGAACTTCAGTGCCTCGGGGGAACTGGCATCACTGGGACCGGCTTTTCTGTTTGTTCGGAGATGCCAGGACATTTCTGAAACAAAAATGGAACTTTTTTAGTGCTTTTTTAGTTTGCTAGGGTGTGATCTTTGTCAGCATTTTGCCAAACAGGTCTTCACAGATTTTGTGATGGAGGGTGATGGAGAAGGAAAAGCATCAGCTAAGAAAGTTTTAGGTTTTGGTAATTATCATCTCCTTCAGATTCCCAAAAGCAAAAGCTGTAGTCTCCTTTAAATGAACTTTGGCATACTACATAGCATTAGATCAATAAATATAAAAGGTGGATTGTGAAAATGTTGTTACTCATCAGTGAAAAATTTGCCCTAGGCAAAGATGTACAGTATAGAGTTATTTTCAGGCTAAAGTTTTTTTAATGGGATTTTTTTTCCTCTTTGGTGGTGAAACAAGGGGGCAGGGAAGCTCAGTTTTCCTACAGATCTTCATCACAATGAGGGAGTGCATCAAACTTCAGCCATTTAGCACATAGAGCCTTTTATTAGTCACCGGTCTGAACTGATACAGGAACATTTTTGTATTTTGCAATTATGCCCTCACAAAGATTACCTGTTCTCACCTGCATAAACTCCTTGTTGCTTTACCGAGGGAGACAGATGACTCTGTCTCTTATTATTCAGGCAAAATTAGCTCCTTGCATTCCCAAGCAACCACAATCATTGTCATGGCAATTTTCATGACTCTCCTGGGTAAATATAGTACTCGTTCACATCAGTGAGAGGGTGAGCTGTGGCAGGGTGACAAGATGGAGGCAATCATATATTTAGGAGCATTAGCCTGGTGAATGAGGGGTCAGCCCTGCACAGAGGAGGGCAGCCAAGGCACAGCCACTGCTGGCTGAGCTTCAACCCTTCACCCTGGTCTTCATGTGCTGGGGCTGCAGCAGTGGTGAATGCAGAGCAGTGGTGAATGCAGGCTCGTGTGAGACTCTCTCTGCCCCCCCCCCCCCCCCCCCCCCCAAGCTTCATGAAGCACTCCTGCATCTGCAGCGTCCCTGGGAACATCGGCAGCAGCAGAGGCAGGGTGACAGGCATCAGGAAAATCAAAGGAGACGTTTGAGCTCAGGGGGAGGAAGTCAGGGATTTTCTCAAAGTGCTCAAGGGGACATGCCGCCCACACCACTCGTCCTGGCCAGAGGAGCAGCAAGCAAAAGAGCAGGGAGGAGAAAAACAAGTCCTCTCTCCCCGAGAAAACTAACTGGAAAGAAGGTGCCAGGAGATCCTGCTTTGTGCTGCCTTACCTTACAGCTGGCACAAGCACGTGCCTGGTCAGCAGGTACATATGGCAAATTAAGGAAAACCAAAAGTATGTTGCCTGCAGTAACTTTGCAGTTTTGTAGTACCCACCAGTTCATGGTACTATCATCAAATCCCTTCGATCAATCATCAGTTCCTCAGCATTTCTGAGCTGGAGAGCACAGGGGTGGCATGTGCATCACAGACCTGCATTTGCAGTGACACGTGTTCAACCAGACCTACCACAGAAATAATCAGCAACACAGCAACAAAACGCTACAACACTCTTCATCTTCCATGAGCTTCCAAACTTCATAGCTAATTAACCTCTACGTTGCAGCTATGAGTCAGGTGTCTGGTAATAGTATCAATATAAATGACTTTTCAATGAGATGCTGAGACTAACAAGAAACCTGATGCCAGAGACCAGTGCTCACGTGCTACACCCTGAAGTTTGACTCCATCTCACTGCCATTTTTATAAACTACTTTACCTTAAGAAGACGAAGGCTTTGTAAATAAATATGAGCATGCATATGTGTACATATAAAGTCTTTTTCTCCCTGTTTTTGGATATACTTGCACAACACTCACACATGTATTGTAAAATGTAGCATTCTTCATATTAAAACTCTGCTTGCTTCAAAAGTAGGGTCCTATTTCATAGGCTTTTTCCATTTTGGAGAGGCAGTGGCTGCAGGACTGAGAGGCCAAGGAGTGGAAAGGAGTGTGGCCACGAAGCTGGCACAAGCCGCCAGGGGACTGTGCTGCCCTGGGGCAATGCACAGCAGTGATGGCCCTGCTGCCCAGCTGCCTGTCCTGTGCTGAAAGGACCCACGTGCTGATGAAGTGAGAATTACTTCCCAGCAGCAGCACTGGGATAATTACACCGCCCTAAGCCCTAATGCCTTCCAGCGCTGCTACTTCAGGAGTGTGTTTGCTCCTCTCCCAACACACTGCAGATGCCTGCACAGTGTTTTTCTGACTAAGAAACCTTTTGGTGGAAAAGACCAATGAGTTCACCTGGTCCATCCTTCCCCTTGGCAGTACCTTCAATTTCCTCATTCAAGTGCCGCTTGGAAAAGGCTTCCACTGACTCCATGGGTGGTTCACCTCCATAAGGCTTAGACAAAGTCCGTGGAATTTGGCCAGTAAAGCACGTTGATAAGAGGATGCAGACAGCAAAGCCTCTTTCTCTTTGATGCCAGGCCAACAGGTTGCAATGCAGAGGCCCCAGAAACACACCATGAATCAACCATTTATCACCAGCCGGAGGCTTTGGAGAAGTGCTCCCACCTGCCATGACCATCCTGCTCCTGGCCCCACTGTCAGCCCCATGAGCCACACAGGCAATGAGCTGAGGGCTAGGACAGCCTCCCCATTCTCCCAAACTGATGAACTGCCCAAGGCCTCTTCTTCCAGCTTGCAGAATTCACCAACCCTTTAGACTTTTGGCTCTTTGGAAGCGTGCATTCTGTCTTACTCTGCAGCATGAGCCAGAAGTCTCTTTCAATGCCCCATCTGAATGTATATATTGGACACCTCAACACTTCCCATGCCTTCCATGTTCTACAGCAGGTTAGTTCAGCCAGCAGTGAGGGAGACCTGAAGGAAGAAAAGACAATAGCCTTTGCTGAAGATGCCCTTACAACTTCACAATGTTGCATATAATCAAACTAAGAATCACTAATATCATTATACAAAAATGTTTGTGGTTATCCTAAAGGAAAGAAGAGTAAGTTAACCTGATGCCTAGAATAAAGAACTTGGTTTGTAAATTTCTCTCCTGGTTAGATATTTTTAGTTTATGGAAAGAAATTAGTTTGATCCAAAAGTAAGCCACTGAAATAAAAAATAGTCAATCTGATAAAGATATTTTTTGAGGTCTTTTTTTCAGGGTATCTGACACAAAACTCATTGAAGATAACAGATTTTTTTTCACTGGTTTGGATGGACTTCATTCATGCAGCCTTTATCTCCTTGGAACAGTTAAGAGTGATATTTATACTGTTTTTATGCTAATTTTTTTATCTTATAAACTCAGGTTTGTAACTGATTTAGTAACATTCTAGTCCTTTCTGTGGATTTTGCCATTTACTTTACTAATGCTACAAAAATCTCATCCTTGGACTCCAGCAATTTTTAATAAATATACATGAGCAGATGAGTTTTATACTTCTGAGTAATGGATGTAAATTTAATATTAAAAATATAAAAGAATTGTATGTAGCCCAATGTTTAGCCTCCACTAGATCAAGGAAAACTAAAGTAATTCAATAGATCTAAAATTTGCAGTTTGACATAGAGCCACACTGGAGATTGTGGTTTGTAACTTCCATACAAGAAGTGGATGGAGGTGGCTCTAAATACATTATTTTCTCAGCACCTCTACAGATTAGACTTATTTCAGTGAGAGTCATGATCACATGGATGTTAATCCTGTGTAAACTGTTCCAAGACAAACCTTGCTTCACTTTGGATATTGGTGATAAATCAAAGCTCAGCAGAGGTGAGCTGAAATTTTATATTGGATGTATTGACGTATTTGGTTTTGTTAGTTAATTCAGCCTGTGAGAGAATGAGCAATAGTCACCCAACAGAATCTCACATCTCTAGATTAAAGGTACTTTTACAGTCAGTTAAGGCTCTCTGATTACTACCAGCTAATTTCTAATGAGGTTGGGCTGTAATTTGCAGGTTTGCCTCAAGTCCAACTTCCTCCATCCTCAAAGCCAAGTGTTACATCAAATAAACCTCAAAATTCCCACTTAATTTTGACTTCCACTTAACTCCTTGACTATCTGCCACTGCTCACACCCATTCCCACAGCTATTATTTATACAAACACACAGACATGCTTGCACTTCAGTAGTAGCATAAGGATCTTGTACTGAAAAGAGTCTTTTTTTGATGTAGAAAGGCTGCAGCAGAATTCATCCTCTCCCACAGGTTCTCCTGAAGTTTCCATTCCTGTGAACCTAAAACCAGAAAAAAAAAATCATAACTTTGAAAAGGAATCCTTGAGGACTCTGCCAGAATTCCTAAAAATCTATGGCTTTGTGTTCAGGAAAACTCACATTATTAGGTTTCCTGAAGCCTCTGACAGTACGGGCAAACTATAGGTCCAGGTCCTTGGCAGATGTTGAACAGCAGGGTTATGCTGATTTTCTAAGCCTCATCTGGCCCATTATGATTTCTATGCAACTTTTTTTTACATGTAAGTACCATTCATATCCAGGAGCATTCGGCATGTTTTCTTTTCTATATTCTTTTTCTCTGGTTATCTGACTCGCTACCAAAACAAATAAACTAAAATAACCCTACACACATGTCTATTGTATCCTATCCACAAAGGATTCTGTTATTACATATGCAGAAGCGGAACTTCTAGAAAATAAAACACGAAACAGTTTGAGTCTCTAAGGCCAATTACAACTACTCTGATTTAAAAGGATTATAGAGAAGCAGGCTCTGTGCAATAATTTCCAGTCTAATTACAATTTACAAAGAATCTTCATTGTTGTCAAAAATATTTAATGTGCCTTGGCATTTAGCAAATAATCTAATTCGTTTTTTTTTTTTTTTGGTCACACAACATGATCGCACACAATTCTCCAAGCTGTTTACAGTGAGCAAAATTATCCTTGCAGCTAGATGGCTAGATCCTTCTGAATTGGTAATCAAATATGATTGTGATTGCACTGAATTTTTAGTGCTGTCACAAGTGTATACTTACTAATCTCACGATGAGAATAGCTGCAAAACCCTAAGCTTTATGAATAAAATTCACCATAAGAGCAAGAGAGAGAGAAAAAGAGAGAATGACCAGTCTTTAGTAGGATTATTTGCTGTCTAATAGAGGTCAGAACCCCAATACAGTTTAACAATATAACAGGCATACACCTAAATGGATATGTCAGTTTTTACAGTATTAAATTATTTAGCAGTAATTACCCCAGCATGTGGATACTATAAATGTAGGTCTTCTAAGTGTGAGAAAATAGTCTGCTTTGTTCATTCAAATTGATGGTTTGGAGGCCAGCTATAAAAGTACGGATGGTTGCCAGCATTCTATGTGGTGTGCAAGGAAGTGGATAGAGACTTTCCCTGATGAAGGAATGAAGGAAATTTTAAAATAAAGCTAATTGCAAAGGTATGTAAAAAATAGGAAGTGGAGAGCTCTCTCTATCCATGGGACTGGAAAAGTGTAACTAAAGTACCACAATGGGATTGAAGAGACATTCCTTTCTTCAGCCAGAGACTCCTAATTTTGGCTGAAGAAGAGCCCATGCTGAGTCTAACAATCCCTTCAATATTGGCTTTTCTGCTGAGGTTTCCAATACAGATGAGAGTTATTAAGACAAGTTTTAGAGGTGATAGGTTTGACAGGTTCATAGAAAATAAAAATGCCATCTATTGTTATGTAATATTCAACCTTGATTCAAAGACCAACGAAGAAAAGCTCCATTGACCAGATGCCAGCAACTAAGACATCCATATTTCAAAGAATATGTATGATGCAAGATTTGTATTTGCAGCAAGGTCCTTTGGATTCTGCAGCAAACTCTAGAAGTTACAGCAGCTTCCTTTAGTATCTTCATGCTGACATTTTAAGTAATTAAATATAAGTCTGAATTACACAGTTATTAAAGAGGCATCTGTCTTGTTTACTTTGATGCTAGAGCTTCACCTTGAAGAATATGGGATGTACTTTGTCTTAACAAGATAAGCATTTTATGAGTTTTTTCTCTTAAAAAGACAAGCAGTGATATGTGAATTCAGCTGATTCAACAAGATCCTGTATATTTAAGTAACAGTGGTGCTATTTCAACATTCATCTCTACTAACAGCATTTAGGAAGAATTTCAAAATTCACATTGCTCAGCAATTATTCCAGGTTGTCATGAGATTCAGGAAAGCAGCACTAAACAATATTATACTCAAGATAATGTTCACTAACATGAAGTAGTCTCGTTATAATCTCTGATAAATTCCAGGTGTGTGAGCTAGGATTTCTATTCTTTGAAAAATGGAGGAAAAGTAGCTATGTTCTTTACTCAACTCTCCAAAGGCAAATGGGTAAAATTAGATATTTAATAGCAGACTCAGAAATAAAGAACCTCAGTTCAGTAGTTTTGTCATATCAGAGAAACTCTTATCTGACTCAGTATCATGATACTTGCGTGTATCACAAAACTTCTGCATACCAATTGTGCTGCAGATTCAAAATCATGCAGAAGAATCCTATAACCCACACAGATCCACTCGGTGGATGGAGATAGGGCATATTTACCCATTTTTTAAAAAATTATAAACACAAAATGGATAGCAGGCATTTTGTTGTTATGACAATTTGGCATCTTCTGAGCAAATATATTTGCTCAGAATATATATAGGTAGTACCTATACCTCTTCAAGCTGTCAAGTAATTAGACAACCACTGCCCTCGCCTCATATTACAAAGTTGATTAAAATGGCAGAGGCCAGATGCCCAGCTCACTCACAGATTCTTTAATTAGAGGGTCTCCTGAACCTCCAAACCACTTGAATGAAAAAAAAGAGCAATTAACACTTTTCCAGGGCTTCCTTTGTCCATCTGTCACTGCACAGGTGAAAAAAAAAAAAAAAGGAAAAAGCAAAGATGATAATGGATCCTTTCTCCAGAAAACACTGGACTCTGAGTGTGGTCCTCCAGCCAGTCCATCAAAAACATCCCTCCCTTCCCCTGCCGAAGATGAAAAGCCCCTAGGTTTTCAAATATGCTAAATGCACAGAACATCATCTAAGGGAGAAAAATCATGTGGAAGCTACACAGACGGGCACAACATGTCTTTAATCACCCCCATTTCCATCAGGCAGGAAAGCCTCACAAAGCTCGGTTGGTTAGATGCAAGGGCTTGACATGTGAGGGCATCCACTTCCCACCCCCATACTGCCCCCCTAGCCATCCACGGTATCAAATGAAATCTGTTATCAGCCTTAGTTAGATCATAATGAAATAATTGAAGGACTCAGCTGAGGGTGACTGCAGTGTAGTGAGGTGAATTAATTTTCCCACCACAGCAGGGCATGTCAGATCTGGCCACGAGCAGGTCAAGCCATTATTTTTTGTGGGTGTGTGAAAGTGATTGACTGGATTTCTGCACTTCGGGAGGGTTTGTGGAAGAAAAACAAAGGTGAGCCTCAGCCTTTAAATGGCAGGCACAAAGGAAAGTAAAACGGTTCCTAAATTAACACAGAAAGAACCTTTTTATTCAAGATTAAAAAGAAACTTCATGCAACTTAGAAATTTCATCCAGCATCCGTAAAATAGGCATTTCAATCCACTCCAGGGACAATATTTTTTTCTTTTTTAAGGGTTATAATAAGTTTATGGCTAAAATGTTAGCAATATGCTACTTCTAATGATCAATATCACAGCTCCCACTCCTGTAAATGAGGCCGCTGCACTGAAGATAAAACATTCAGCGTGACTCAGAGAGGTATTTTGGATCCAAGTGCTTTGAAACATTGTACTGAAGGCCAAACAGCACATTATGTGCTCAGTGAAGCTAACCAAATGTCTATCATTTTTCCCCAGCTATTTAGGCTTAGGGACAATTGTGATTTTCAAAATTTCCTCTGTTGTCATAGGCTAAAACAAAATTGCTGCTTTTGTGAATTTTGCTGAAAGCAAACAGCTTTATATTTTAAAAGAGCTACTCATTTTAATCAGAATTCATGTAAAACCTAGAAAGGCAAGGTGCCTTGCAGTTCTGATTTTTCTCTTAAGAAGAAAGTACATGAAAATAAAATAAAGTTTCCGTGTTTTTCTCTGTATTCCATATCAAATTTTTACATGGTATTAGCTCAGCATTTACATTCACCATCAATAAAAAAAAGTGAAGTTCTACTACAGTACTATATTATTTGGTAAAGACTTTTTAATGGATTTGTTTTATTTTTTTAAGTCAGTACTACTGAAAGGAAAAAACAGTCTGAGTTGTACATTGTGTTGTATAATTTTTCCAAGAATGGTTTTGTGAAGAAATCATCTTACTGAAGCCATCCTTGGAATCTGCCTCGACTCACAGAAATCCCCTGTCAATTTCCATTGTGGCCATGAAGAGGAAACACAATGTCTTGCCTCAAGAAATGGAAAATTCTTATTGAAAAAGTTCAACAGTTCTTGCAAACTCCTAGTGATGATTCGAAAGACGAGTAGTTGGAGACCAGAGGAATCTTATACAGGAATTACATTAGGTAATTGAACAGTAAAACAGTATTTAATGTAAAACATTCAAGGCTGAAGTGCCTACTGAAAACCAGGATTCAGAAGATAAGATAACTGCACTGCAAGCCGTCCGTTTGCCCCTCATTTCCTTCTTGAATCTAGAACTTATCGGGAACAGGGTTCTAGTTACCTCCTGTGTTTGGATGGAGGGTAGAGGCACATTTTAAGAAATGACTTTACTATTCCTTTCTATTTCATTTTTTTCCATAGTGTTTACATAAGAAGAAGATGAAGGAAGGGACAACTACTCAGATTTCTCTTCTAAAAAATAAATGAGATGAGAAAAAAAATTCTGCAAACATCTATATAAACCCCAAGCTGTGCTTTCTTAATTACAGGAGAGGCTGAAACACCTCTAAAATACCCTTAGCAATTATTCACCTATCTTGCTTTTTAGCAACTTTCCAGGTCCAGTCATCTCAGAGGCTCCAGTGTAACCTCCTGACAAGCTGAGTGAGAACAAAGTGATTATTTAGCATCAGGAGAATACAAAACCTAATACTACAGCACCTCAGCTGAAAAAAAAAAAATCCACATTAAAAAATACATTCCTCATGAGATACTAATACTAGCTTATACCAATATCTGGACTGCAGCAGGAAGTCCCAAAAACTCTTCTTCAAAGAAAAGGAAGGTGTTGCCACATTTTTGCTCCTTAGGCATTAAATCTTCATCACTAGAGGCAGCATATATTGATGGCTCATGAGAAATTTTATGTCAAACCATTTTTAGGAAGTATTCTTTCTCTGTAGTGTCTTTATTTTCTAGCTGTTTTATATGTACATATCTACATATACATGGGTATGTGTATATGTGTGTGTGCACATATATATATATATATGTATTTCTCTCCTGTGTCTCCTTGTTGATGAGCCTATTCCTCTTATTAAGCCCTGAGCTGTTACTCCCAGTCCCTCAAAAACAGGAACCTCTCTGCTGCTGAGTACAGCTTGGGGACAGAAGAAACCATCAAACTCTAACTCCAGCACTGTGATAGGAGTCCATGGAAGATTTTGTGGACAGCTACAGTAGCCAAGGGACAGGAAGGAAAGGTAAGGATACACCTTTTTCTTGAGTGGGAAGGAATGAAAAGAACCCCAGCGGATGCCCATATTAGAGTATTTTCTGGGCCTCATGCATCGAACTTTCCTCAGGCAGCCCAAAACTGAGGAAGCAGAAAGTGGCCTTTTATTAATTCACTGTCCTGTCTTAAATATCTCTTTCAAACTATGTTCCTCTGCTCTCTTTCTTGCTGCTTCCCGTCCACGCTGCCCATGAGATGGAAACCTCCTCTACCTCTGCAATCTGCTGACAAAGCACAATACAAAAAAGCTGTTCTCCAGGGTACGCACCTGTGCTTTATCACACCACCTTCTTCCCCTCCCTCCTCCCTCCCACTGCCATCCTCTGATGTCTCATACACAGAATTTTGTTGGCCTGAGACTGTAAGCCCCTCCAGGCAGAGACCTTGCCTTTTTTGTGTGTTTGTGAGGTGCTGCTCCTCTCCCTGGAGTTCAGCCCTTCATTGCTCTTCCATTTCTTCAGCAATGCAGAGCTTTACTCCCTCTCTGACACAAAATCCTACTTCAAAAATGCGTTCAAACTGTTGTGGGTCTTGAAGCTCCAGTAGCAGCAAGGCAGAGTGTTCTATAAATGGCATGAGCGCTGATTGGTAATACCATGTGTTAATTGGCAATATCTGCCTTCAGTAGGCTCTGCAATATGTGTTATATCATACTGACTAGCTACATACCCATGATAGTAGGTATTAACTGTTTGAAGGATAAATGTGTGCTCCTTTGAGGGAAGCATGTGAATTTAGTAGTTTTGTTTAATTAGCCTTTATGTCCTGTCAAAAGCTGGAAAGTGAAGAGAGCATCCATCGAATGTGACGTGCTGTCAAAACCAGGCAAAGCAAGTATTGTCTCCCCCACTGCGTAGTTCCTTCAGAAACATCCCCTTGAGATAATCATCTTAGCAGTATCAAACTCTTGGCAACCCTGACCTGATCCAGAGCTCACAAAAGGCAAAAGGAGTCTTCCCCAGACTTCACTGGTTTTCAAGTGCATCACTGTTGCTCCTTTGGACTTAGCAGTTAGACAGGACTCAGTTCCCTCAGGACTGCCCCAGTTGCGTAAAGAGTGACACAGTTCAACGGTATTCTCTAGGCCGTGGGGTTTTTTGTTTGTTTGTTTTTTGCCAAACCAGAGGGTCTTTCCCTGACCATGGAGGCATTTTCTGTATCCATATTCTGTACCCAGAATCCACCATCCAGCGCCACTTTTCTCTGCACTCCAGGCCCTTGGTATTGCTCCTGCCACCCCAGCCCCACTCACTGCTGCTCCCATGGGCTTTGAATGGCTTTGCTCAGCAACTGCAAACCCAATATCCCATTGCTTGTGTGCTACCAAGGAAATCCCCCTGCCTACATGCTCAGGTCTGACCTGGTATGTGCTGTCTGAAATCCCTCCATTGTCTCTTCTATTTAAAGAGGCTCAGATGGCTCTTCTTCAGAGCTGGCAAACCCACTGATTTTAATGAAATCTATTATTATCTTTGGATCAAAGGCTCACTTTATGGCAGCTATTTGCACCTTTCACCATAACAGTAATTTAAAGGTGACCACAGGCATCTTCTGTTTACTCCTCAACAGTACCTCATCTTTTTTCTGCCCAGATTGGAGAGGTCTGTGGGCACATACTTGACCAAGAATGAACCTGGTGTGTGTCTTCACTGTCAACAAAGGTGTAGGAGGGGGAAAAGGGAATCTCAGTGTTATAATCCACACAATTTCCTGACAAATTCAGGTGGAATAAATCCTTTCATTTTCATCCTTTTGTAGGCATCACTGTAAACTCTTCACTTACACAGCTGACTTTACCCGGCTGGCATCTAATAAAAACTAGAGCATCCAGTTCACCACAGCGGTATAGGAATAGATCTATCACCCATTTTTTACCTTGCCTACGCCCCTGTTACTGGGGGGAATTACTGGTTTCGCAGGGCTGGTCTATTCCACTTTAGGAAAATCAACTTCATCCTTTCTTCTCTCCTTCCATATGCACGCCTGACGCAGCTGTTTTAACCTGTGGACTTATGGGAAAATATAACTTTATTCTAACAGCTGAAGTCTTAACTTGGGCTATTTCTGAGAGAAAAGGTGGGACAGAAACCTAGTCATTTTAATAAACAGCCAAATTTTACTCTACACAGGACTGAGATGATAATCAGTTGATTACATCTGAGAGCGATATCTAATTTATAATAGTGGTATCACAGACTAGATTTTCCAGGCTGTCCAGTTGATGCACAGGAGGATGCCAGGTGTCTGGCATGTCATTTTTCAGAATGGGTTCCTGATAAGCAGTGCTATATGTTAAGAGCCATTAAACATAGTAACACCTTCTTCTATCTTCCAAATATCTACTAAGCCAGGTGCAGAGGCACATGACTGAACCTAACATACTTTGCAAAATATTAACATTGCATATTGCCACCATTTATTACAAGACTACAAAAGATTAAATAAGGAAAACGAAACACACTGTCTCCAAGAGCAATGGTTTCATTCTGTTTGCATGACCTATAAAGAAATTCCACGTAACTATTCTTGTCAATCATGTTCAAAGAGCTCAGCCCTGCCCTTTCCGTGTCACTCTTCCTTCTCTCCATTGTGCTCACGATCACTGCTGCCACCCTCACAGCTATTAAAGCAAAACATTCAACCACAAATTGTTAATTTCTGCAGTTATACACACACTCTCTTTTCTATTTCATGAAACTACCATGTATCTCGTTTATTTTTTATAATCGGTTCCAATTAAATATCACTAATTCAGTCTTAACATCTCATTTTTTACTTAACTTCAAAGGCAGTGAAGCAACTTATACACAAAATTAATTATGTCTATTATCACTCAAAGAAATCCACTTAATTCTGTCAAGCCTTGCAAATGATATAAAAATGTTGGTTTGATAATATTAACATCAACAACTTAAACTGTATTTAAACTGGGAAGGAAGAAAATAGAAATATTAATTGCTCATCACAAATCTGCCCAATATGGAATGCCATGTGCTTCTGCTTGTCTAATAAATTAGTTTGCCTTCTCTGCACTACTTTTTGTGAGGTATGTATGTAGTTAAAGGAGCATATTGAGAAATGAACAATCAGGTTAACGAGGAAAGTGACTAAAACTTAATGAAACCAAGGCCAAAATACTGAGGAAGACATAGAAGGTGTGAAATGTTGTCCTATGTGTGCAGGACTAGAAAGTGTTCACCTTTTCCCTCCTGTTCTTCTGTTTGTATCCTTGTCCCTGATGTGAGAAAACTTAAGATGAAAAAATAAAACAAAGGAGAGGAGCTGGGACAATCACATTGATTTATGTGCTAAAATCTGTGAAGGGAAGGATGAAACTCAGGCAATCTCAGACTCCAATGTTACAGGCACTGTGATGAGTTTACCAGGGCTCTGCACGGGATGCCGGTGTGTCTGAGCAGTCCGGTCCCTTTGCATCGCACCAGGGCCATCGTGGGGGGGAGCAGCTCTCAGCGGCCAGCACTCCTGCTTGCTCCAATCCACCCTGGCAGAGCCCTGGCAGCCAAAGGGTGCCACAGACGCCTGCACGGGTGGGTGTCACAGCAATCTAAACAGACAGACCAGAAATGAATTTCACCACCAGAGATTAGCCAGCAAATTAAACTCAATCTCCCTGTCGGAAAAGCACAGCGATGGAAAGTGCCTTTGCCACGCTTCTGAGAGCTGTTCCTGCCCGCAGTGCCTATCCCACACCAGCTTCCTCAGCCCCAGAGATAGGAATGTCAGATGTTATGGCCAAGCAGAAGCCAGGAGGAGATGATGCACTGCCAGCGCAGCCTCTAGAGAAGGGGTGAAACCTCACTGAAAGCTAGGATCTGCAAAAGCCTCCCACAAAACAGAGAGCCAGATCCACCACAAGTGAAGTTCATTACTCTGTTTACCCAGAGGGAGCAATATTGACCTATACAAAGGGATGGTCCAAAGTCCCACGTTTATTCCCAGGGCACAGTCTCACTTGGGTGTTTATACTGCCCCTAAAATAAGCACTTCACAGTAAGTGTTTGCAGAGTGAGGTACTACTTACCTATTTTCTGACACAAGAAAATTCCCCTCTTGATCTGCCAGTCCACGTTCTCACACATTTTTCTCACTTCATCTTCTTAGGCCATGTTAACCAGGTGCATACCATGACCAGAGCTGGCTTCCAGGGTGACCTTTCTGAGCAAAACTTTGCAGTTTTGAAAGAACCAAAACAACACATGGGAGTGAAGAGTGGAGGTTTCAAAGCAGGGTATGGAAATGAAAATACAAACCACTTTAAATTATTTAAATACTTTGGCTAGAAGTACTGAGTGTGAGGAAACCCAAGCACAGAAACCTCCAGCTCAGCTATGACCCCATCAACAGGCCAGAGTGCCTGGGAGGCCCAAAACCTGGTGCCTCAGAGGTGTGCCTGGCACTGGCAGCTGTAGAGCACTGTTGGGCCACAGGAGGGTCCCACCAGCAGCAGGGATGAAGTCCAGGACCACCTCAGCGCAGACAGCCCAGAGGGTAGACCATAAAGAGGGAGCAATGAGGAGCCAGGCTGGTTTTGATGGAAATCTGCTTTGCTGTCCAGTTTTGAAATCATTTGGAAGATGTGTTAGAACAGACCTGTTCTTTTGAAATGACTGGGTGCCAGCAAACAAGTGTGTTTTTAACAGAATAAATGTTTCAGCACAAAAGCTTTGACCAGATTCACAGAGGAGCACAGTCTGCTAAACATCTTCCTCAGCAGTCATCTATAGGATATGAGAGTCTGCTTTAGCCAGAAAAATAAAAGCCCAGCTTCTTAACTTATGGTGCCTCAGCTCACACCTTGTACTATTATAGGCCAGCCTCCAGCATTTAGCCAAGATAGCAACCTGCAACAAGACCTCTGCTGATCTCAGAAATCCATCTATAAGCCTGATCCAAAGTTCAGAGGAGATGGCAGGAGATTTTCCATAAGCCTCAATGTACAGAAAGACCTTAATGAAGAGCGTGGATGTTCCCAGACAGTTTTCACACATTCATGACTGCTTTTCCACCCACTGAAAGGACTGATTTTATCTTGTAATGCTTGAGTCCAACCATGACATGTACTGATTGGAAAATCTCAAGGCATGAAAGAGGAACATCTGCTAAACAGGGATACAGGATTCTGCCCTGACTCAATCCCTTCACTACATTTCAGCATTGAGAAGGGGATATCATGCCTCCATTGATTGCCAGTACTGGATTCTCAAAGCAAAGGAATATTTTCTACTGACATAAAACTCCCAGAGGCATTTCCTAATGCCAGACTCACTTCCTTGCCTGCAAGGCAGAGAAGGAAGGAGACATGTCTTGGAGGGTGTCTGAGGATATAATCTCCATTTTGTCCCCAAACCTCAGTGGCAAAGATTCCCTTAGCAGCTGTTTCAAATCATAGCAACAAAGCAACATCTAACTCACACAGGGAAAGGACAGCCAGGAAATTCAAGAATCAGTCTCCTACCAAGTGGATCTTGGAGTAGAAAAGAAATCAGTCTTCTGCATCTAGGGACCTCTACAAGCCTCTACTTTCGCCAAGGAGAGCAAAATGTCGCAAAAATCACCTAGAGCAGTAGACATGGATAATTTAATAACCATTTGGAAGATGAGAGATTTAAGCTCTTGAACCAGCAGTGAAAGCAAGCTTGAAGTCAGAGCCTTTCTCCTTTGCAAATGCCCAACAAGTAGCTATTCCTGATTTGGAAACACAAAGTGTGTTTATATCTTTCATGCAAATTCCTATGCAAAAGAGGGGCTTCACAGCAAAAATTACCCCTCGCCCCTGTTCCCTGTCATCCCTGCTGGAGAGCACGCAGTATGCTTGAGAGATCTTGTCCAGACCCACTGGGAGGCTTTGACGAGAACCCTTTGCTTGCACATGGTCCTAAGTGGTATCAAAAATAGTAACTCAGCCATCTCTAAGCAAACAAAACAGAGACTGTAAGAGACAAGAGCCTGCCAAATCTGAAGTGATGCATGTAACATTTTTCTTTCAGGAAGAAGGGATGTTTTCCCTTTCATCTGTTTTCTGTTTGTTCATTTGGTTTCATTCATTTACAAGAGTCTCCTTTTAACCAAAGGGGGAAAAGTTGATGTTTATTTACATCCTCTCTGCATAATAAGGACCTGGCCCTCACACACGTATCCATAGTCCCACTTAAATCAATGGGATTACTTGCCTGAGAAAAGTTAAATAAGTATCAAAGTCCTTGGAGGAGCAGGGCATAATATATCTACCTATTGAGATAAAATAATTACCTCTTACAATAACCCAAATAATCAGATTCAGCAGCTGTCGCCATTTTTTCCTCATTTAATCTATAAAGTTATGCTCTGTTTTGCTGCTAAATCAACGCAAAGTTATCAGTGGAGTTAAGGAGGCAGCACCCAGTCTGATTTCCACACTGCCCGACATGCAGCCCTTTGTTATAATCATCATAACAGTATTAAATAAAAGATAAGGACCGCTGTCAAAAAGTTAATCATCAAAAGCTGGAAATCACATAGTGAATCTGTCAGTCATCTGAACTGGACGGGGTCATGAAAATGAAAGGGAAAGAATGCGCAGTCCACAGATTATGCTTACATGCTAATAAAAACCAGCCAGGCAAAAACATATATGCACAAGGCTGAGCAATTTGTCACCCTGGGCTATCATGGCTGTTCCCCTGCCTATTGTAACAATGCCAGCATTCAAAATAGTCAGAAAGGAGCTTACAGGAGCTGAATGCCAGCACATGTGTTTTTCCAGCTGGAGCCGAGTCCTGGACCAGCTTCTGAATTCTAGTTTAAGTTTCTTACTCTCTCACTCAAACAGGAAAAACACATAATGCAAAGACTGAAAGCCCTAAAATAAAAATGTTGAAGAGAAATTAATGCTGGAGAGAGTCCTAAAAACATAGCTGCAATTTTGGAAGTGTTAACCATCCCCCTGCTGCACACATACGTTCCTCTTCACAGAGCCTCTTCGAGGTCTGCCTTTCCCTAACGCCGGGCACCAGAGACAGCAGACCCTCCGCACCCACAGCCCGGCACACGCCTGGCCCTGCTGGGGCTCTGGGGCTGGGAAGGGCTTTCTAAGGATGCCTCAGACTGGCATCGAGACACTTTACCTCTGAAAATTTCAAATGCTCTGATGCTTTCACTATATTGGCCTTGCAAATTAACAGAGGTTCCCTCTCAGCCCCTCGCCTTCTTCAGCAGGAATGGTTCAATGCGGCACAAGTGCGTGTTTAGAAAAAAATTTAAAAGATAGTTTTCATCCCTCTCCAAAGTTTCCAACCATCTACTCCAGGCATAATCATTTCAAACTCTGCAGCACTTCACATTTGGTTAAAACCACTTCAGTTTAGAAGTGATTAGAGGTTGAAGATTTGCAGTTTAAAATTTAAATTAAACTGTTTAAAATTATTGGAACACTTCACACATTTAAAGCAAATAATTTTTTTATATTTATTTATCTTTTCTTCCCAGTCATTCTGGATTTTCAGTAGCAAACTGCAGAGGAGAAGCAGCTATTAAAGAATCAGAGAGGACCATAAGTCAAATTTAGGTTTTCAAATCCTAGTAACTTATATAGGACAAAGTTGTGAGAAGGACTGTGTTTCCACAACAGCAAGGACAGAAAAAATATCTTTAGATACATAGAGAGAAAATCATGGGAATGGATAATAATAGTGTGTGGTTAAGTCTTGTGCTAAAATATTACTTCAAATCATTTGCAGCTAAATTCCTTTATTTATAAAAAGGCCTGTAGCAGAGGCAAACAAACACACTATACTGTTTTATCATTTCCTTTTAGTTTTCTAAGATTTCATACATTAGTTGGACAAATTAACCCCTTACTCCAAAACAATCTCTTTTTCTTTCTCCCCCCAAAAGACACAGACAACATCCCTAAACTTATCTCTCCTAAATTTTATGTGGCACAATATATTATCTCTATTTGACCTGCAACTAAACTGCATTTCCATAGAGATTAATACTGAGTTCCTCCCAAGAAGCAGCAGTGTTTGTGCCAAGTTGCAGCTCCCAATTCGTAATAAGAATGGCACAGTGCACAGCCGTGTGTGAACCTGAGCAAAACTGAGCCCTTACACAGAGCACAGCCTGATGCTTTCAGCTGGGAAGGTCTGACAAGAACAAAAAATAAAGCATTTTCTAGTGTGCACCACTAGTAAAACCAGTGCTGAAAAGGTGGCACCAGCCTTTGGACACATATTAACTGTAAGTGTAGGCTTGTGTTGTTTCTCCCTTCGGGGAAGGAGGTGGAAAAGAGGACAGGCCTCATATGCAATTATTTTAGTGCCCTTAAAGGTACATTTATATATACTGATCACTGGCTTTCATCAGTGTTCCTCTGGCTTTCCAGATCAGTGCAGAACTATAAATAATCTTTATAGTTAACAAAGCGTCATTTACAGTCAGATTTTTATGGTGCTTGAACTGCTTAATATTGTGAGTGACAGAAAAAGTAAAGAAACATAATACTAGGTGAGAATCAAACCCAAGACATACAGTATCATGTTTAACAAAACCAACAAAGGCAGTTTCATCCCTCTCTTGTACATCCTTCCTATTATCAGTAGTTAATAAACCCTGTTTCCTCATTAGGTTCATTCACAGCTATATATGTACGTGAAAAAGTAGATATACAGGTTGGATTAGAACTCTGCACTAATTCTTCATAGATGGAAATCTATGGCAAAAAATAAAAACAAAAAAAAGGGGGAGGGAGAAATAAAAGAAATAAAAGTTGGGGTTTTTCCAAGTACCCACAAGTAATACTCAACACTTGTACATTTGGTATTCAAATCTTTTATGATCTTTATATTAAAACTGCCTACTTGCCACATGCCTTTTTAAGCAGTACTAGTCTTTGACACACACACTGAAATCTACCCAGTGTGTTAAAGTTATTGAACTGTTGTGAGCTTCCTGACAACAGTGCTCTGCTAATGCCAGTTTTGATTCCACTGACATTAATCTTGGTAGGGCTGAGATGCTGTTAATACTCACTTCCTAAGCGAGGTAACCCCTTCAAAGGCTGACACACACCACCTCGCCTTGTTCATCAAATATATAATCTTACTAAATGCTGTAATCTTAAATCCCAACCTAGAGTAACTAGCAGTGCTTACATTATCATTTTTCTTTAAAGTTCATCTAAAGGGAAAAAAATTATCTATTAAAGAATTGTAGATTTAAAAATAAAAACTTAGGACCACCACCTTCTCCATATACTGCACCAAACTTCTTATTAAGCTTTACTTTTAACACAATCTAAAATTATTTTTGCCTTTCTGCCAGTCCTCCCACACTTCCATGCACACAACACACATGAATCTTCCAGAAGGTCCCATTGAATTTTTAAAGGGCTCTTTTTTTTTCCCCATTTGACAACTTTACATCCTCAAATTAAAAGGGGTAATGTAGTTATAGCATGTGATATAGAAGGAATTATAAAATGGTTCTTCATTGCCAGTGCTACTCAATGACAGCTCATTTTCTTGTGCCAATAGGAAGAACAAGATTAGAAGTGACTCTAATTCTTACCCAGACTTCAGGCCGGTGAAAGTCAAGTTAAAGGAATAAGGCTCTCAGTTTCTGGAGGGCAAGGGTACCAGTCACTTATTTCTTATGAACACTTGCTGACATGTGCACTAAGCATAATAATAATAATTTTATTTATAAAGTGCTCCCCCACTGAAATGCTTGGGGCATTGTACAATATCATAAAGGCAATTTAAAATACATTTTAAAACATAGGAAATAATGGACCACCCTCTAATAATAATAATTTTTATTTAGAAAATTATGACAAGAACACTGGCCTGATGTTAGAGACTGCCATCAGCTACAGCAGAGGAGAGAAAAAAGGAGAAAGAAGGAAAAAAGAGGAAAGCAGAAGTGAGGAGGAAGGAAAGGGAAGGGGAGGAGAAAGGAAAAAGAAAGATAAAGAGGAAAAAATGGGAAAAAGAGAGAAAGAAAAAGAAAGAAAGAAAAGAGAAAAAGAAAGAAACAAAGAAAGAAAAGAAAGAAAGAAAGAAAGAAAAAGAGAAAGAAGGAAGGAAGGAAGGAAGGAAGGAAGGAAAGAAAGAAAGAAAGAAAGAAAGAAAGAAAGAAAGAAAGAAAGAAAGAGAGAAAGAGAGAAAGAGAGAAAGAGAGAAAGAGAGAAAGAGAGAAAGAGAGAAAGAGAGAAAGAAAGAAAGAGAAAGAAAGAAAGGAAAGAAAGAAAGGAAAGAAAGAAAGAAAGAAAGAAAGAAAGAAAGAAAGAAAGAAAGAAAGAAAGAGAAAGAAAGAGAAAGAAAGAAAAAAGAAAGAAAGAAAGAGAAAGAAAGAAAAAAAGAAAAAAGAAAGATCTCTCTCTTCTGGTTTTGATTTACAAGTTTTAAGGCTCCTATAGCATCTGTGTTTAAAAAAAATCACACATTTCAAGTAGCACTGTTTTCCTATATATAATGAAAATCATAAGGGAATAATACAACAAATTACAGTCAGGTAGTTAATTCTCAGCTCCTCTTAGCTGGCATTGATGCTTCAATTTTCCAGACTAGCTTGAATTACTTAATTTCCTAGCTTTCACTGTGGTAAGTGGTATTCCTTATAATAATGCAGGAGCAGTTGGGTATTTTTTTTCCTCTCATGTATTTTATGTATGTAAAAATTTTAATTAATGTTTATTTAGGGATAAAAAGAAGAGTTTTTGCATCATGGGAATGGCCAAATTTATCACACATGCTAATCTACTAGTGTCAGCAAAGTTACCCTGGGGATACGCTTGGCTCTATGTATCACACTATCATATGTAATTCCAATAACGGGCATCTCCTGGGGAATAAGAGATAGAAACCAGAAGGAGAACTAGGAAGTCCAGGGTAGGATGCTAGAAGGTACTTTGACAGTGCCTGGCACTGGACATCTCCTCCCTGTGCTGGTGTGGACAGGCAGTAACCCTGGTACACCCGTAGCACCACACCAGCCAAGGGCCCCAGCCAGACCCGGAGGCTGTGGCACTGCTCATGATCCAGGGCTCTGGGAAGAACTGGGGATGTGGTTTTTTTCAGAAGACCAACTGTGGAGACTCCCACTGTGATAATCACACATGCAGACTGATTCTGCAAAGCATGTTCAGAACCGCCAAAGATTTTGGCTAAGTGGGACTGGGAAGGTCAGATAGGTTGTGCCTTGCAAGGCACGATCAGAGAGCGTGGAACAGATTCCTAATTAGGACTCTACTAATTATTTTGAGAGGATGGATAGGCTTAACAAGAAACTTAGCTGAGTGTCCTTCTACATTCTACATTCGCTACGCCATCAGTGTTTTTGCATCCTCACTTAGAGGTAAAGAACAGAGAGAACTAGAATTTAATCTGACTCCTGCAGTGAAATACAATTAAAAATATTTCCATAAATACATTATCAACTAAACGAGGGCTAAGGGAAACCTCCATCCTTTACTAGATGTGAGGGGAAACAGAGTGACAAATGATGAGGGAAAGGATAAGTTACTTAATGCCTTCTTTTCTTCAGTCTTTAATAGTAAGATAAGTTGTTCTCTGAGTAATCAGCCCCCTGAGCTGATAGACAGGGAAGGAGAGAAGAATAAAACCCCCATAATCCAAGAGGAACTGGTCAGCGACCTGCTACACCGCTTAGGTACAAACAAGACGATGGTGTTGGATGGGATCCACCGAAGGCTACTGCAGGAGCTGATTTCCCACAGCACTGCCTTGGGGAAACTGGCTTTCCACGGTGTGCATGGGTCTATTCTTCCCTGGATAAAAAACTGGCTGGATGGCCAGGCCCAGAGAGTGTCAGTGACTGGAGTTACAACCAGCTGGAGATCAGTCACCAGTGGTGTTCCCCGGGAATGAGTGTTGGGGCCCATCATGTTTAATATCTTTATCAATGATCTGGATGAGGAGATCAAGGGCACCCTCAGGCAGTTTTCAAATGACACCAAGTTGGGTGGAAGTGTTGATCTGCTGGAGGGCAGAAAGGCTCTGCAGAGGGATCTGGACAGGCTGGATCAGTGGTATGAAGTTAAACAAGGCCAAGTGCCAGGTCCTGCGCTTGGGTCTCAACAACCTCTGCAGTGCTGCAGGCTGGAGACAGAGTGGCTGGAAAGTGGCCCAGTGGAAAAGGAGTTGGGGATGCTAGTGACAGCAGTTGAGCATGAGCCAGATGTGCCCAGGTGGCCAAGAAGGCCAATGGCACCTGGTGTGTATCAGCAAGAGTGTGACCAGCAGGACAAGTGCAGGGATTGTTCCCCAGTACTCAGCACTGGTGAGGCCACACCTCAAATCCTGTGTCCGGTTCTGGGCCCCTCACTACAGGAAGGACATTGAGGGGCTGGAGTGTGTCCAGAGAAGGGCAATGGAGCCGGGGAAGGGTCTGGAGCACAAGTCTGATGAGGATTGGCTGGAGCTGGAGAAAAGGAGGCTTAGGGGGGACCTTACCATTCTCTACAACCACCTGAAAGGAGGTTGCAGCCAGGTGGGGATCAGTCTTCCCTCCCAGGTAAAAAGCAATAGAACAAGAGGAAATGGCCTCAGGTTACTCCAGAGTAGATTAGGGACATGGTTTAGTGGTGGACTTGGAAGGACTGATTTAACAGCTGGACTCAGTGATCTTCAGGGTATTTTCCAACCTAAACAATTACATGACTTTCAAGAAAAACCCTGGATAGATTCATTTTCATAGAAGCTGCTGAGTAACTCCCCAGATTTACTCCCAAAATTTCAACAACAGTGTCAAGAAACTCATTTAGTCAGTCTGTACACTCCCAAGAGAAACAATTTTAGCTTTACATATATTTTGGACAACTCCAAGCAGCTCTTTGTACTTAGCAAATAAAAACACATTCAAATAGCATTGACTGGCCTCACTCTCAAATGTGCACATGTGCCCAACAGGCAGTCAGTTCTGCTCAGGAGTAAAACTGAAATTATTATAACCAACTCAACACTTGATTTTTTTCAAGCCTTTTTCTGTGTCATTTGCACCTTTTCACTGAGTAGAATTACTTTGGTCTTTAAATTATATTTTCCTCATTGAACTTCCGTGTTGCATGCTCCTTTGCATGTTTCATTGCTCAGCATTATCATTCATTAATGTTTCAGCTGCTTTCTTTTGTCTGCTGCCCTTCTCCTGTTAACATCAAGTTTCTTTGCTAGTCAAATAAGTTATCCCACTCTTTTTATAAAGCCTTGGTTATGGCTTTAAAAAAAATAAAAGCAAGAGGATACAAAATCTTCAAATGGCTTATTAGAATTCAGTATGACTGGCAAGTGTCATTTAAAAAAGAGATACTGCACCTTTAATAAATTTAATCCACATCTGATTACAGAGGAAGAAAGCTCTTTTTTAATCTTACAGGGCTGGAATATTGCAATAACTGTTCCATCTGATTTTAAAAATAAGATTTGCTAAAGGTCAACGTATCTCCTGGCCACATATGCAGCAACATTGAAATTTCCTTGGCCAGGGAATAAAAAGATTCTATCATTAAAAATAAAAGCGCAAGGACATCTTGCAAGCCCATAGGGTTTTTAGAAAGAGAAGGAGACATTTCGTTATCAACTAGCAATCATAAGATTTTTAAGCAATATCTCTAATCTGCTTCTCTTCCCCCCACCCCCGCTCCCCACAACCCCCCTTTCCTTTTCACATCAAGGTCTTTTTATCTTCCAATTTTGCATCTAAAGATGAGGTGAATGCCATTAGCTCAATTCAACCTCAAGTGTAGTCAGATGTGCCTGTGATTTCTGAAAAGCACTGTCTAAGGTCACATTAAAATGTATAAGAGCTTTTCTATTCCTGAGAAGGGGGCTTATTACCCATCCATGGTGTAAGGGAGTAATGTCAGTGGCCATAGACTAGGGTGAAAACAAAAGAGATACCAGGGTTTCAGGCTTTTGTCAGAGAACCTCTCTGCCTCCCTTTTAGTGCTGTCTGAAGCCCTACAGATAGCGCCACAGACTGTAAACTTGGGCAGCGCTGGGGGAGAGAAAAACAAGTTAAACAGGCTCAGACTCTCCTCCCCTGAACCCTCATCTCTGAAAGCTTAACTCTTTCTGCAAAAATAAAATCTGAAAGCAGCATTCCCCACCCACTGAGGGGTTTTGCTCCACTCTCTTCCCAAATGGGATCGCCACCACCGTGGTGGCCACCAGAGCTCCAAGCCTGCCAGAGACAGTGGCATCCACTTTGCTTTGAGCACGCCAGTGTTCTCGGAAAAGAAACCTGGTAAACGCTCCTTGGGATTAGAGTCAGGACAAGATCAGAGCTGCCAAATTTGGCAGCAACTTAGAGTGCCATTTTTTTTTCCTTTAATTTAAGAAGGGCTGCCAAGAAAAGTTAATGAGTGTTTACCTGGGCACGATGTCCATATTTTCCTGCAATTGAATTAAGGAGCTGTCACTCAGGGATAATGCGAGTCATCACTGAAAAATATTACAGTACCAACAGTTTCTGTTTTCCTTGTTTCTTTAGGAAAAAAAAAAATACCAGTCAAAAATTCAATCACAGGGGCTTTTCAAAAACAGATATTCACGGCCTGTTTTAAAACACTTTTCAAATGTAATTGTATATTTTAGACTCAATTCCTGTCTCAGACCTTTCTGTGTGATCTTACAGCTTTAAGTACCTTGTAGGTATCCCTTCAGGGCCATGTGCATGGCTGACTTGCAGCAGTCTGATGTCTTTAAGAGACTGCAGGCATGCTCTTTCTACTGTACAACTCCGCACTGAACTCCCATGACCTGGTACAGAAGATACACTCTCTTGGTGATCTACTGCTGAAGCTGCAGGTAGGCCTTTTCTGGAAAAACAAGGGATTATTTCCACAACTTCAACTGCCTTTTGCCCTAAGGAATGGGCAATCTAAAAGCATGAGACAGGTTTTTTCTTCCTTTTTTTTTTCCCCAGCAGCAGGTCTGATTCATCTCCTCTCCAAAGCACATTAAACACAATCTAATTTATAAAGGGTGGGCCAAATGTATTCAGGGCATAATACTTCTGAATGCTACACTAGGAGTTAATCTGACCCATAATTTTCCAGCTTGGTAAATTTTCCCATCTTGCAACAGTGATGCCAGTTAAGTGACTCACTGTGATGAGATAATGTAGTGACTTAATTACCATTGTGAACAATGAAGTTACCGTGCCATTTGTGCACCTTAAAATGGCTCACAAGCTAGTAAAGGTAATTCCTGGCTTTACTGTGTACCATGGAGCTTATTAGAGGGAGTAATAGATTGATATATCTCTTTCTTTGTGAGTAGGGTTGAGACCTTCTGCAATATTTTTTTCATGGCACTATTTATTTTCAAACCTTGCCTCTGAACTCATTAGCTTTTTCCCATGCAAGCAACTCCCTGTGAAAAGGGAGCTAAGGCATGTTTGCAAACTCCAGGCAGCAATACAGATCTGTAATGCAGTCTGCACAATCATTGTGGCATGCAAAGAAAATCGCTCGTGCAAAGGAGGCTTTGACGTCTCTGAGATGTGTTTTGTCTCATAGACAACATTAGCTTGAGTGAAAATCACTCTGTTTCTATGTGCTGACAGTGCAGTTGACATGTACAGGTGATCCCAGTATAGGTTTCATCTATTCCAAGTACAAATAGCAACGAATATTCAGCATCCCGGGCTTTTAGCCCAGGCAAGGAAAATATCTCTTTAAGCTGCCCTGCTCAAGATGATATCCAAAGGCAGGCCACCTCTGTGCACTGCAGAGACAAACAAGCTCTTCTAATCCTTGTGGAAAGATACAGTGTGCTGTCTTTGTCCCTTCCTGAGAAAAATTGCCACCAGCTGGACAACAACCATTCCTGGCCTCATGTGACAATACATTAAAAAAAATTGAGCTCTTCGGTACATCACTGTATTTACCCTATTTGTCCTTTGGTTGTGTCAGTGTTGTCACTTTCTGTGAAGCCCATGGAGCACAGGCAGCCTTTACCCTGGCCTCACCATGTCAAGCCAACACTTGACCTCAGCACAAAGCACACCTGGTACCTCTCACAGGACTGAAAGTGCTTCCTCTGCGGACTCCAGCTAGCCTGGGATCAGAAGGATGAGTCAAATACATAACTTCAAATATAGTCGAAGTTTCAGTAGGCTACTTGGTTGGTTTCCACACCCCACATGCCAAATACATCCTCTAAATTACTTCCTTATTTGTCATTTATGTACTTTTGAATTTTAATGAATAGTTCTCTCGTTCTTTGCCAAACTCCTATATTCATAGAAAGCTGGCATTTCACAAATATCAAAGAGTGCTGCTAAGTGAACCAACCTCAGAGAAACTCAGGAATCATCATTCAAATTCCTTGTTAAAACAGGAAAACAGCTAAATGACATTTATCTGTTAAAATACAAATAATATTTCTGCTTATCCTTTCAGTGCTCCTGCACAGCCTTAGAATGTCTCCCAAAGTGTTAGGGCTGCAATTTTGTTATGATGTTTTGAGCTCAGGTTTCAAAATCTGCAGCGATATGAATCAGATCAGGATTTCAGTTTTCTGCTGTTCTTTTTAATAGGAAAGCTCATACAGAAATTGACCCCTCTTTCGTTTTTTGGCAGCCATTTGACAGTAGATCATCTTTCTTTTAGTAACCCACATCACTGTTTCCACAGTAATACCGCAGTATTTCCACAGTAATACTGCAGAGCACGGACATTAGCATATTGATAACTACAGCAATGTGAAATATTTGTTTCATATTCATTTAGTTTTGTTCTATTTATTTATTTCTTTAGAAGGAAGGGGCTTTTTTCTGATAAGCAATCTCTGACTTAAGGAACAGCTATAATTTTGTTTAGGGAAGATGAAAGACCTCCTCAGAGATCAAGGAAAAGAAACAGGGAAAGAAACAAAGGTGAAATCAACCCAGGTGATTTTTTTCACAGAGCCTTCCAATACAAAGCATTGGCAAAGAAAAGCAAAGACAGGTATGAGACACTGATCGCTGTATCCTCCTGCAGCACAGAGAAAAAGATTTTAGAATCAAAAAGCATTAGGCTATCTTCTGTGATGAGAGATGGCTGCTTTGTTTAGATGGTCTCCACTAAAACAGAGAGCGACAACTTCTCAGGTACAAAATTGGCTTGTTATGTGGGCTTTAAAATACTCCGAACGGAGAAGCTTTATGCAAAGAATCAAGTGTGTGCTTTTAACACACAAAGACAGAAGCTGAGGATCTGAAATCGGAGATGAATAATAAGAGTACTAAAGTCATAAAGTGGCTTTATGTGAATGGAAATTCTGTATGGGAAACAAGCAAGAAGAACTAGAAGTATCACTAAATAATGGAATATGTGAGTGCAAGTGAAACCTTGTAAAATGATTCTCATAACCAGAATATCAGTACAGACAGGTTCAATTTATATAGAAGAGATGCAACGGGAAGAGACAGAGAAGGGATGGTTTTGTATGTGAAAAACATCTCCAATGCCAGCAGATGACAATATGAAAATGGAGAATAGGGTAGTGAAGTTCTTGGACAAAGACAAAAGGAATGAAAATCAAAGGGGAATCTACAGGAGGTAAACGCTATAGATCACCAAGACTGGAGGAAAGGAAGAATAATAATTCTTGGACCAACTCTCAAGATACTTGTAACCACAGGATACCCTCTCCACTAGAGAGTATAATTTCCCAGATATTTACTGTGCAGCTAGAGCGAGATACAGGTTACATCAAAGAGATTTTTAAATAGTGTGGGAGACAGCTTCATAATCCTGACAGGAGAGATTCCAACTGGTAGAAAAGTCAACCTGGAAGTAATTCTTCCTCAGAGGCTTGAATTAATCATGTAGAAGCGACCAGTAAAGAAACTTAGAACGAGTTAACTACCATTTTTTTGCCCTGAGAGGAAGGGATTCATGGCAAAGTATACATTTTAAGAAGCCATATTCTGAGTAGAAATGTAATTTAAATCCAGTCCTCCTGCCTTCAAATCAGTGACAAAGCAACCATTGATTTGGTTCTTTGATGCTAGCTTCATCTTCATCTAGAATTAAATTCACTTTGAGATGAGAATTTGCAGCACGCCAGTAATTCTGCACGAAGGGTAAGGATTCACCCTTGAGATGCTACAGAGACACTGTCTGAGACACCAAACCCAGGTGCCAAATCCTACCACCTAGTCAAGAGAGAGACATCTCCCCAGGGTGTTCCAACCCACCTAAGATCTGATTGCCCTCTGGATACAAGTAGGATTCTATGTGAAATACCTTAGGCACCTACAGTTAGGAAGAATTCATCCCCTGCTGGATCCTCAAGCGGATGCTGTTATGCTCCCACTAAGAATATTTTTATGTGAAGCAGTTAACTCTGACGGTATCCATATGGAGACCGGATAGGAAATAGTTTCAGTGTTGCATACTGTATCCTACTTTTCCTATCTAAAGAAGACTGACGGATATATTAAAATTCATCTGTGAGAAAGCAAGCTGTGAAATCTCAAAGTACATAGGAAGTGATTGTTTTTAGGGTCTACGTGAAATTCTCAGCCATTGTTCAACCATCGAATGGTGGTCTGGGGTATTTTTTCCCATTTTTGGTTTTGAAGCTAGAAATAAAGCTCTCAAGCAGGGAGGCAGAGGCTGGCTTCTCTTATTGACATCTTTCCATCTCTTTTTCTGAGACAGATTACTTCCCTGTCTTCTTCCCAGTAAATTCACGTATACATTTTCCCCCCATTTAAATTAATCTTTAGTCAATAAGAACGAACAATTGCAGTGTACACCCTACTATAGAGATTCTTTTTGTGCCATGTGTAGTATCATTATTAATTTGCTATTTCTACTAGGTATGTCTTACCTGGGACTTCATTTGCCTTTTTTACAGCCACATCATAGCCAATGTCTTGGGCACATCTCTGTGTATTAGTTTGCAATGGTTGAGATGCAGGCATTTGTCTTCTTTTTTAAATGAGTCCCCTTTTTTCTTGCAGAAATTCTTGTTACTGTTTCCTAAGGGAAGTACTTTGCACTTTGTACTACTAAATTTAAACAAATTTCTAGTACTAATATTCTCCAGATCATTTGTATTTCTCCTTCTCACAGCTTTTGGAAGTACAGAGCCAGTTATACAGTGATGATGGAAACTCTCATGGTTTCTTGTAGCATGAAATCTAGGGCTAGCAGCAAAGCCTAGAACACAGAGAAAAATCTTCAGACTGTGTAAATCAGCAAAGCTCCTTTGATTCAGTTTTCACAAGGATGTGGCTCTAAATCTCTAGCATGTGTTCAAAAAATGTAGTCCAGTTAATGTGGAAGAAAATCCAAGTGCTATTGTTCTTTTGAAGACTGAAGATTATTATTCATGAAATGCACTGGGACAAGAGAAATCTCATAAAGAAAAAACAAACCAAGAAAAAAACAAATATGTAACATTTAAAATTAAGGTGAAGATTTTTATCTTAGTATGGAAAATAATTTTTCTACCATAGATTTGAGATGTTAATAAATTTTCCCTTATGCAGACTAACTTGAAAAGAATACAAATGTCATAATCTGGATTAAAATCATTCCTCCTCTATTTGAGATATACATCTCCTAATCAAGAATATCCAGGTCCCCCTTTCACAGGCACTGCTATATTCCCCAGGGGTTTTCCATGCTGAAGTTAACTTATGCAGGTAGAAAATTTAGACAGAGTGAGACTTAGAGCACTAAGATGCAGGGCTGGAATTTATACACGTGAAAAAAATGGATGAACTAATTTTAAAACTGTGTTTGCTAGATGCACGCTGTCTCTTAAGGGCTGTCTGTTGCCTCCCCTGGGTTCTCAGAGCTCTCTGTGAGCTCAGAGTTGCAGCCCCTTACTGGATAATCACCAAAGCAGCTTGTGATAAGTATCACACATAGTGAAGGAAGCAGTTCAGAGTTTCTGAAGGTAAGGTAAATAGGCTTCCATTAATTGGAAAGAGCACTCTTTAATTACTTTTCTAGCCCAGACTAGCCTATTCTAATATATATCATAATTCAGAATACAGTAACTAATGTCTACAGAATTTTCATTACAAAGGGTGAAGAGCTAACTTTTTAGGAGCCAGGGGTAGTTATGCCATTGATTTTAACAAGGTCAAGAATTCACCACAGATAGATAAAGCTGTTCCTCCCTAGCTCTCTGTGCTTGTGTGAGCAAGAGCAAGTCATTGCTCCAGACTCCTGTGGTCTCTCCCACAGCCTGTTTTTATATTCAAGCCCATTAGTACAGGGACTGTCTCCCAGAATCGTTTGACTGGACAAAGAGGGTGGGAAGAGCACCACACAAAAGGTCTCAGAGTAGTTAAAAAAGGCTAATAAAAATATAAAATAGATGTAAGCAAGATTTCTGAGCTCCAGACACATACAAACATAAAACCCACCCTGATCACCCTTGATCAGACAGCAATCTGCCCTGTGTGTGCCCAGTGATGGATGTTTGGGGAAGAGGCAGAGATGCAGCTCCAGGCTGGGCCTTGTCTCCAGTTTACCTGCCAAGCCTCCCTCAATCAGTTCTAAAGATCCCATGAAGCAGAGTTTACTTCTGAAACATATGGTTTAGTAAACACCACCGGAATTTCATGAATATGTCTAATTTTTTTTAACTCATTTTTGCTTTTCACTTCCACTATATCCTATTCCTCATTTTGATTATGTACTGCACAAGAAAAAGGAAGGCTTTGTTGTTTTAAACCTAGTAATTTCACTGAATTGTGAAAATCAGAGCCTAATCCTCCCCTAATGACATTCTCTGCAATATTAATTATATACCTCAGAAGTTCTTTTCCAAGCTAAAAAGTCCAACTCTTTCCAGTCCATAGTGTATGGGAGGTATTCCTGCATCTGGTAAAACACATCACATTACTCCATAATTGCATTCAGTATTTAAGATACAGATATGCCACAAGCATGCTTAAGAACATAACGATGCTTCTTATTTTTCCCACTATTCTTTACCTAAATATTCCTAATCTTCTCTTTGCGTTTCTTGAACTGACCCTTCTGAACAACTCTCTGAAATTATTTAAACATCTCTGGGCAGCTATACCATCCTGTCCATAGATATATATATATATAGACATGAGCAGACAAGGATTTTAGGGGGCATTCTTCCCTCTGTGTAACTGTTTTGCAGTTACCACCATTGAATTTCATTTGCCATCTAAAAAAAGAGTCTCTCTGGATCATGAGATACTTTGATCAAAGCCACTAAATGAATGCTATCAGAAGTCAATTTTGGTAGATAACAATAATATTTTTAATAATTGACCCTATTTTATCCTACTCAACTCCAAATTATTCAGGAATCTGAATAGGTTGTGCAGTGTCACTGGAGTTCCCACTGAAAATGGGAAGCAATATTGATGGCACAATGGATCATACTGATGCAATCTTATAGGAGCAGACAGCATACAAGAAGACACAGTTGATGCTCCATGTGGCAATTACAGAATTTAGCTGTAGCACTTCGGTTGAATACTTGTACCATCTCCTAATTAAATGATTCCACTTCACAGGACTGCCATATAGTCCTCCGATTGGGTAAATAAGGGACTGTACTAACTTCCATCATCTTAGCAAAGTTTTTTTTCCTTTTCTTCTTTTCCTTTGGGTCGTTGACAATCCTCCTACTTCTACACCTATCATAAGGTAGGAGATATAAGAATGGAAAACTATCCTAAAGAACAAATAAAATAAAATGTTATGGAACTTAGCATCCCTGGGGCACATATGTTTTCAAAAAAAACACCTCCAGATATCCTTACTTAATTATATGCTAAATTTCTCCTGATTCTGATTAAAGAAAGCCTGCATTCTTTTTCAAAAATTAAGATATTCTATATAAATAATATCTAGGATAACAAAGAATATTCTCCAATCACTAAGCCAAGGAGAGAATCATTTAGTAAGTAACGGCAGGAGCCTGATGCCATCCCTCTGCTGCACAGGCTATCAGCCAAAGAGCACCACACAGCTGCAGTTTTACAGAAGGATTTTTGGAGTTCTGTGATGTTATTAAAAAAAAAAAAACAACCAAACCAAAACATTTTCCACTTGTATGCTCAAGACAATAAAAGCCTTTCAGACCCTTTATTATATTTATAAATAAAAAATCTAAACTAACATATAAAGACATTATATTTTTACAAGTACAGATATAATAATAAGCACATAAAATACATGGTTATGCTGTTGTAGATATGAATAAGGATATAGTTATTCTATAGGGCCTATATAAAAACATAGGGGAATTATCTACTGTAATGTCAGGGACTAAAGGATGTCCTATTATTTAATAATTTCATATGGAACACTTAAGATATACCGCTAGTGGAAAACTATGAAGACATCATAGTCCTTAAATTATTTAAGAAACTATCAACATATATGACATCCCATCACTCTTAGGTTGTTACCCTCTCCTGAAAAAAAAGGGTGAGACAAATTAATCTTTTCTAGAACATCCCTGAACTAGATGATAGGTGAGTTGCCATAGCATTTCCTATGTTCACACATCACACAAGGCTCATAGCTTACTGGCAATTTTATTTTAAAGCAAACCTCATGTGCTGTTTAGGATGCATCAGTAATTTCAACTTTTAGTACACAGACTGGGACTGGCTTTTACTAATTTTTAAATTTACCCTGTAAATCTGGAGAACCCCAAAATTAGGTTTTCTTCCTCTGTTTAGAGAAATGACACGTGGTTTACAAAATGTTTCCCCAGAAGGACAGCACTAACCACCTGAGCACTGCGTGAGTATTACAAACTAAAGCCTATGAAAGTTTTTTTCCAAGAGTAGCAGTGGTTAAGACAACCCATCAGAGCTTTATTTATCAGCTGGGCTCTCCGTGCCAAGTCCAGCCACAGGCCGTGAGTGTTCGTGCACTCGCACACACGTGTGCACTGTTGCAACATGCTATTAAGGTATTTCCTTCCTTTCATACAGAGAGCATTACAGAGGATTAACCAGCTCTCCTTTTCTTCCCGGAACACTGCGATTCTCCAAACTCGGAATTTGTGTAATTCTGAAATTCAAACTGGAGGAGGTTTTCCTCATTCTGTGCAGATCAAAGGCAAACGGGGGAAAAAAACAAAATTATGCCTCATATACAATGCAAGGGCCTCTTCATTTCTAAGCTATGCAGATGACCCCTCCGCAAAAATAACAATCTCTAGGAACTTGGAAGAAGAAACTGTAGTCCCAGTTGCTTTGACCTAAATAAAGTGTCTGTGTAATTATCTTCAACAGGGCCTGCCAAAACATCATTTTATACTGTTCAAATGCATATTCTAAGAGGGGATGGAAATTTGAGGGACAGGATGGCAAGCAAAGTACATTTTATTTCTCTGAACAATTAGAAAGATTATAATAATACAGCAAATACTGTGCATCCTGCCACTATGTGCCATCTTCCATCCCAAAGGATCTCAAAGGGACTTGTCACTAATTCCATTTTTCTTGTTCCAAAAAAAACATGTCAACCTTTAACTATTTTGTTCCATGCAGTACAATACATACTTAAATTTCCTACTACCCTTTTTGTTCTTGTGAAACTGACAATGTGCATTTGTTTGGGATTTTTATTTCCAGTGTCTTGGGATTCCATACAGACTTGATAAAAATGCACCTTTGCTTAAATACAAGCCAAATTTTGCTCATAAATCATAACTTCCTTCTTCATTTCAGGCATTTTGCAAACATTTTGCTTAAATATTGGAGGTGACTGGGCAGTTTTAGTTATGCAATAAGAAAAGTGATAAAATCTTATTTTGAAAGGATTTGCATGGAAGGAAAATCTCTGTTCAGTCAGTGAAAACTGAAATTAAAAAAGAAATTAAAAGTGAGAATTTTCTTTCTTTGGTGAATACGTTTTTTTAAAAATAAAACTTTTAAACAAAATGTCTATTAAACAAATCAACAAAACTATTTTAAATTGATAATTCATTACATAGGAAAACATGATTTACAGAATGATGTAAGAGTTCAATAGCATAACATCTTTTTCATGATAGAAGTGCAGATTGATTTGTGAGATACACACCCCAACAGCTGCCTGAAACAGAAGATATGTTAAAAAAAGGAGAAATTTATTCACCATTTGAAAATGTTCTGCAGTTAATAAAAGCTGAAGTTCAATTTCCTCAAAATTTAGAAAAATGAAAAAAGGGAATAAACATCTCAGACTTTCTCCTCATTATCTTAAGCTGACATTTCCTTAACCTGACAAGTTAAATTCAAGAGCCTTTAGGACATGACTGTTTGTAACTTTGAGAGGGATTTTTATAGAGAGAAAATTATTCCCTGCCTTGGAGTCTGGCCAGGGCACTGCAGAGAGAAGCATCTTGAGAAAAAGCGATCTGGTCAAAACAAGGGATACAGTCATGCTAAACTGTTTATATAAAACCTTCCTCCTGGCACCAAGACAAGCTGTCAGACACTACCACAGTGACCATCACAAACAAAGCAGTAAAGCATTTCATCACGAATGTTATCCCACACTGTGCAATTTCAGACAATAGACACCAGTTTGTTAGCAATGAGTTTGAGCAATTTACCAGGAAATGTGAAAGCTGGTCAAGTAGAGAAAGGAAAATATTTCCAGCCTATTACAGAAAAGTTCTACAAGAAACAAAACAGAGGATCTTTCACAAACATGATCTTACAAGGTTGATATCCAGATGTATGCCAATAGTCCCTGTGTTGTTAGAGCTTTATTAGAGCCAACAGTGAAAGGATAGGTAAGACAAAAATTGAGACTTCCATAGTCCAAAGCATACAATAGGTGGTGAACTAGCAACATCTCAAAACTACCATCAGGAGACTCTGTTGGGATCAAATGCAACCTCATGAGAGACAATATATTTGTGAGGAAGATCCGTGTGTTGAACAGATAAAGCCTCAATCATGTCACACAGCAGTGGCTAGGTATATTATTCACAGAAATCACAGACACACACTTATTACAAACTCAGGACATTAACATGAAGGTGGTACTGAGACTCACTCAGCAAGATGTGGAAAGGAGCATAGCAGAAAAACATCCAGTAAACATCAGAACAGACTTTCAAAACACCCTGCTAACAGAAGAACCAAGTACAAGCCAGTCTCTTATCATCACAAGAATAAATTGCATTGGCACCAACATCAAGATGCCTGCAAGGTAAACACAAGGCTTTGTACAATACTGGCATGAGAAAGTAACTCTCTTAAACCCAGAAGAAAACACGTTAATTCTCCGAGCAAACTGGAAACTCACAAGAGCTATCAAAGAAAGAACTTGGTGGGAAACAGTGTTAAGTTATATAATTGAGGAGAATTTCAAATGTATAAGAAAGTTCTGCTAACCACATTTAATGTTGCTAATTTAGGTACAATGAGAATCACATCAGGAAAGGTGGCTTCCCAAGAAGGGACATTATGTTTTGATAGGCTGCTTACATGATAGATTTATGTATCATTTATATATATATATATATATATATAAACATCTTTAAAATCTCTTCTTTCAAGAAGTGCCTTATGACAGAGGACACTAACTATATGTGTAGTAAGGACTAAAAGCTGAACTATGCACCACTTTGGCTCTCTCTTTTTGTGCTTGAACATCAAACACCAAGGACATCAGTTCACTTTTAGCTCACCGTTTTTAGCTTACCAGGTAACTCTTAACACATCCTTTCAGGGAAGTACAACTTCTAGGTGCTGTCTCTTCTCCTTTCTTCCCAAGAGTGCAGTAAAGATGAAGCTACTAATGTCCTTCAAATGAAATGACAACAGCTGTAAAAGAGAAGACATTGTCTAAGGTCCTGAAGAGACAGGTTACTTGTCACCTTCTGTGTTACCTGTTAGTGCTGGGCAGACTTATTGCTTTTTTTCTCTTTAAAGGGAACTTCACATTTGTCCCTAGCAGGTCCTTTGGCATCTGTGGGCCTTTGTTTTGTTGTTTATTGGGTCTTTACCTGCAGGAACAATGCATGCTGTTTTTCCTACAGTGTTTTAGTACACTGTGACCCAAAATTTAACACTTCATTTCTTATTTTCTACTGCAGAAAATTCCAATATTTTGAATTAACTTTTCCATTGAGACCAGCTTCTGCTGAGCATAGGAACAATCACATAGCCTGTCTGTATGGTGTACTGTGGGCAGAAATGAATGGTCTGCCAGTGTCCTCAGCCAACCACACTCCACTCAACCGCAGCTAACAAAGTATTAAATCTGACATAAGTCCAGCTGATAATGAACCCAAATATGCTGACATCAAGAAGGCAGACAACTGTCCCACTGTTTATGACGTTCCATTTTTTGCAGCTCAGCAGGGTTATGTCCTCCTACTTGTCAAATGAGTGTGCAGCGCACACGCCATATCAATACACCCACCTACAAGAGGAAACCAAGCCAATGGATTCATTCCGTGTATCTACAGCCACTAAATATTTGCAGTGAGTGAAAACACATATTCAGATTACAGCTTTCTCCTGCTAAGACTCATGTTTAAATAATTTTCAACTTCCTTTTTAATTATGTGCCTTGGAGCCTGCTTACCAGATTGAATCTGTACTCTAGGCAGACTGGATCCGTGCTAGAACAGCATGTCTCATTTCAGCAGGTGTCTGGTAAGAGATGGCACCCAGAAAGATGCCTTCTGCAGGGGAGGATGAAATGCAAGAGAAAAGACTGAGGGGCAGAGGACCCCAGCACAAGCAACCAAGGCAAGAAGATCTGGATATGCATGTTGTTTTGCCTGCAGAGCAGCAAATTGCCACAGGTGAGATAAGCCTCTGATTCTCAGCCCTTGTCAGCAAGGACAGCTTGAAATGTGAGGGTAACTAGAGCCAGCTCAGCCTTTTGAGGCCAGAATTTGCCTTGTCTCAGCTCAAATTCAGAAAGACAGGCATGGGAGCTGCTGCAAGTGTCCCAAAATTTTGGTCTGTCCTTTTGGAACAATATTAATCATGTGAGAAGGACCAGTTAAAGAAGTGAAGAGGACAGACAGGCTCTGATAGCCAATAACCCCATGAGGGCTTCCCATTACACAAATCCCCACCAAGTGAGACAACACTCAGAGGGACAAAGAAATCCATTAATTGTTTTCCCCTGAATAACTCACATGTATCTCTTGTCCAATGAACAACTCTTTTCCTGAAAAATCACATTTTATAATTCTATGTTCAGAACTTGTAAAGCATCACATTCTACTGTCTCTGCAATATAACTATGGCTGAAGATTGAATCTAATATGTCTGATGCTTATGGGCAGCAAATTCTTAAACCCTTTACCATTTCAATTCTCCATGTGTATTTTGCATGAGACTATTGTTAAAGAGTGGCTGTTGGTTCTCTGAAGTTTAATTTCCAGAAGTATTGTCTTCAAAACCCCACTTCCAAAAAGCAACTAAGAAATTTGCTTTCCCTGCTGAAAACTGCTCCTGATTTTGGGAAGTATTGGATTTGTTTATTATTAAACCTTCTGTATGAAAATTATCCTCCACAGGCAAGCAATCACAGCAGGTACCAACAATATGCGCCTACAGGCTTCCAGTTACTCAGTCTGGGAGCAGAACTGAAGAATTTCTTCCTCTGGTTACAATTTTTTTTTTTTTTTTGCCTCTGCCTACCTATAGCTTCCTCTGTAAGAAAAGTGAAATTTGCTGTCATAGCTTCAGTCTCACTTTGTAAGTTAAAAACATATCCTGTCTCCATTACATGATTACAGGCAGACTTTCAACTCTGATAGTCTATGAGCTAAAGTCGAGGAACGTGTGCCAGCTGTTACAAAACAGTTTTCCTGGAAAATAGCCACCGGACCAGCAGTCAAACTAGGACATTCTACATACAAGGAAGAATAAAATATTAAAAAAAAAAAACAAACCAGCAGTACAACACATGATTTTAATAAAGTCAGGAATGCCATGAAATGTCCAGAAGAAAATATGTCTATACTAACTACTAAATTCAATGAAATCCATGAACATTCACTGCAACAAGAGCACCATGGCACTGAAACACTCACCACAACGTCTTCACTTTCTATTAAAATCTGCTGCAGAAATTCAGGTGTCTTTCTGTCATGTTGAAACTTAGATACTTGCTCAGCTGAGTATCTGAGGACATCAGAATATGTGATGTGTCTCACATCCATCACATGTTCTTTGTTCTCTCATCATCTCCCCATGGAGGAGCAGGATGTGGTGCCAGGCCTCTTGTTTTCCTAGGGCTTGTTGGGATTTTTTCTGGTTTTTTCTGCATATGTTTCTGCACAGTGGATAAAGCAAGGTCACAAAGCATGCCTCACATTTGGAGTGGAAGACTGTGAGGCTTGTGATAGTCCTTAGCTTCTTAAGCTTTTGTTTTAACTGATGGAGAGCTACCCTAAGGCTTTGTTTCCCTCCCAGACAAGTTTTATCCGAAAGCAAGAGTGCTCTCTTGAGCCAGAGGAGCAAAACTATCAGTGTCCACCACCAGAATGCCATTTATGTATCTTTCTAGAAACTCCAGTGAATAAATCCCAGGTGTTCTCTAGAGAATTCAAGAGAGGAGTTGTGGCTTGGTCCCATTTCTGATCAGAAATTACTAAGTCTAATGATCCTCACATTATGAACCATAACAACAAAAAGTACTGTAGCTTTTATTTAACACAAAAAACAACTTCTGCAACAAGTGTTCACACTATTTAACTTCAGGAGAGATCTCTGGTGACTAACACCAACCTCCTGTGTGTTCATAGCCTGGGGATTCAGAGCTAGGAGCCTACTCATCTGCCCAGGTGTCCAGGCTCTTATGCCAGTTTCCTCATGCCAGCATGAACACAAATCACACCAACACTAACCACAGACTTACATACAAATAAGAATGAATTTAAGGACTTGCTGACCGTAATGTTTTGTAAAATTCAGGAGAAGCAGTTGCAAGATGTGACAACACTGCATGGCCATGATTGCTGGCATATACCATGAGAGGAAGGAGGATGTTTAGTCAGCTTGTCCAGGATGTAGTGAGAGCTGTTGGCAGCTGGGAAGGACAGTTTTGGGCAGTCAGGGAAATTGCAGGTGGATTAAACATTTTGGAGGGTCTGGGTATCTCAGTTGCAGGAGATTGAGCAGCTGAGAGGACAAGGGGTTTGTGAGTACTCTCGTCATGGTTGGGAGGGGCTTTTCTTAGACTGTCTCCAGATGAGCCTGTGAATTTTGATGGCAAAGCAAAGCCATTCTGACATGTAGAACTGACAGTGCAGAAGCCAAGGCACACAGGAGGGCACTGCTGCTTGTTTAGGTTTGGCATTTCAGTGATTCCGTTGCAAATTGCCCAAAGGAACTGCTGTACCTGGTGGCTGAGGTTCACAGTGTGCAACTGAAAAATAAGTCAAAGAAAATGAAGAGAGTGTGTGTGTGTAAATACATATATTAGTTACCCTGAAGATTCAAGACAAAGTTAATTGTTCTAGAAGCAAGAAAGCTTATCTTTAAGACAATAAATAAAATGTCAAGCCATCAAGAATAAAGCAGAGAATCTCATGTTTAGGTGTTTAGCATATACATATCAATGTTTTTAATGTTATGAGAGAGGAAGCTCTTGCAAGAAATGTAAGGTATCCTGATTTGGCTTGAGCATAAGTATTCCCTTAGAAACACTAATCAGTTAGGTAAAAATCCACAGAAGAATATTTTGCACAGACTTTTTGTCCTGGATACGAGTGAAACAGGAATAATTTCATTATGAGATGTACTCTACCCTATGCTCCCTAAACAGGCCTCAGTCCTAGCTCGACCTTCATCCATGAAAGCACCCCTCTCATAATTTTTTTCGTACAGGCTTGAGCATTTTCCTGTACATTGCAAGAAGCAGTTCAAACCATCCTGTTGTGCTTCTAAACATGCCCAGATGTGTTTGGACAGGGCAATATGGGTTAATTGTAGCTTTACCAGTTATATATTGCAAACAAAACACTGACAATAAAACATGAGACAGAAAATCAATATGGTTACAGACAAATTAATTATCAATGGTATATGGAGTTAAAAATAATGGAATGAGATCATCCACTTAGTTATTTTCAATGGTCTGGGCCTCTGTGATCCTCTTTTGAGTTTAGAAAATTCTCTGTAGGTCTGCAAAAGCAGAATAGTTGCCTCTTCAGTCGAGCTCCTTTTTCCTTCTGCTTCTGCAGTGTAAACTCAAACACACTTCACCAGCCCCAGCCCTGTGCCTCCAATCACATCAGTTCCTACCTTGCTGGGACCTCCTGGTGCTCTCATGCCTTATTATCCCAAATGAAATGGGTACTTCCAATTTCCAAATCTTTCCCCCTCTTCCCGCTTCCTGCTCAGGTGCCCAGCAGTGAAACCCCCCTGACCATTCTGCTGACCCTCACCTCCCACAAAGCCCTGCTCTTTCTCATTGTCTTCCCATCACTTCCCTGGCCTGGATTTCATTCCCATGCATTCCTTGTTCTCTCCTTGCTTCTTTTGGCCTATCCCCTATTTTGCATCTTCCACATCACCCAGGCTTTCTGAACTTCTTCTTCAAACTCGTTTGAAGGGCTTCCATATCTCCATCCCACCTGCAGCTCCCACAATCTCCTCTGCTACATGCCTTTAGGTCAGGTTTCCAACTTGAATGATACAGTTACAGACTATCCCTTTCCCAAGACAAAAGCAGAAGTCTTTGGGCCAAATCCGGATCTGATATGCATCAGCTTGGCTCTCCTGATTTCAGGGGAAGGCTGCAGGCTCCAAGCAGCTGAGCAGCTCACAGGCAGCTTCGCCCAAGGGGATGACTGCACCACATCACACTGAGAGCTGAGAAGTTCTCATTACCCAAGTAATGGCTATGGCTAGTTCTGCCTAAAGGCCAAAGACAGGAGCTGGTATATTATGTTTTTATAGTTGCGGGTCATTCACAGTTCTGTCAGATACATAAAAATCACAACAGGCTTTGTTTGGCTGTTCTCAAAAACTTGGAATTGCTTGCGGGAAAAGGGTAAAAAGCAACAAAAGGACTTAATTAAAGTGTATTTGCTGAGGTCACCGAGTTATGACACATACATTTGGTTAAAAAATTGCATTTTTGTTCATTGTCACAAAAACTGGCAATTCTGATTTACAAGGCCAATTTCTGTCTGCTGACTCTGCTGTTCAGTTTGGAGTCTCCCTTAGTGCCAGCACATAACAGCAGTGGCCTCCTGTAACCAACATTTACGTAGGACAAAGTGTGATTTTCCAGGTTCTCCTCCCTCCTGGATTACCAAACTTTAATTAACAGGACTCAGAGGTCAGTAACTCAGACTTTCCACATTAAGAGATCCTTTCATCAACAAATTATGGCTCTGATCGTGCCGCAGGCGCAGCCCTGGGACAGCAGTAGGTGATGACGGCGAGTCAGCCCAGGAGCAGCCCTGGGAGGCTGAGCTGCTCAGAAACAGCCCCGGCAGCACACAAGCCCAGCTCCTGCCCCTTCCTGGGGGCAGAAAGCTCTGTCTGCCACCAGCGTCTTCCAGCAGCTGCCTCCAGCCCTCCCCGTGAGAGCCCCGCCGTCCCTCTGAGCCCCGGCCCGTGGGAGCGGGGAGCAGCCGAGGAGCTCCACCCGCACACCTGGGCACAGGCGGGTTCGCAACATCCTCACTCCTCTGCACGGACACACAGATCTGCCCCGACAGGTTCCGCTCCCCAGCTGCAAAATGACTGAAATATTCTGCAGATGATAGGTCTCTGAGCAAGATGAATGAGTTAAGAGCCAGGGCCAAACCCTCAGCTGCGGAGACTTAGAGCCACGCTGATCTTATGCAATATGGAGATTTGCTTTTTTGTTTGCTTTTGGGCAGTTTTTTCCCCTATATTTCCCTGAAAAAAAAAAGCTGCTGTCTAGTAGCAGTAAACTTTGACTGGAGATTATTCTATTGCTTTGACGACCCTTCTTTTTTCACTCCCTTCTGTTTTACACATTTTAACTTGGTAGATTTCAAATAAAAAATATTCATTTCTTACATAACTTCCAGTGTGCCATCCTGACTAATGAAAGCCAGCAAATCTCAAAGTAAAACCCACCTGGACAATGGTGCTACAGATGAGAAAGAAGACACTTAGCAGAAAGTTGCCAAGAGAGGGTGAGATGCCAGATAAAAGCCAGGAATGTATCTGAGGAAACAAGGCAACTGCAAGAGATAAGAAGGCAGATATAGAGATTTAAACTCAAGAAATAAATCATTTTTTGTAAATCAGAACAATGATATAAAGACAAAGATGAGAGAGAAAACCAGGAAGAACAACATGGAATTTATCAAGACAACGCTGAACAAACAAAACAAAACAAAACTTGAAAGTATGGTAGTAGAAAGAAAGCACAAGAAAGGGAAATAACATTTTATTGCAGTGCTGGGAAAAAGACAGAACTCTGTAAGTGACAGGGCACAAATCATTAAAAGAACTGAAGTATTCTACAGAGACTTGGAGTCCTGCATTTATAGCAACTAGCCAAGAAAAGAGTTTTTGCCTTCAAAAAGCACCTCTGAATTCACAAATGAATGAAATGCATGGCCTGACCAGAGCGTACAGTAGGTCAAGGCACTGGCAGGCAGCTGCCTTTGATAATCCATGCAACAGCCTGTCTGACAGCAGTGTGCTCTTTCTGATGTCTGTTTGGTGTCCTGTGTAAAAAAGAGCTGTTGGTTCCCCTTGCAGGAGATAGTTGTCTCTCTCACAAAGGATACCAGGGTAGCTGGCACAACTGATTCTCTAGCAAAGATGCTGAGAGATGACTGGACACTGAGATTTTTTTTAATTTTTTTTTTTTTTATCAAATGGGCCACAGACATGGAGATATTCTGAATGAACAAATACAGTATCACAGTTACAGACATATAGCATGGCCCCCACTAGGAAGGCCACTGATGATTTTTTCAGAAAATTTTAGTAAGCTGCCATGAAGTGCATACACCAGCCTACAACACTAACCTTCTGCATTTGATTGTCAGCCCCCGAGTATGGCCATAGCAGCAATGTGTGGGGTCAGAACAAAGGTCTACACCTCTTTTCTCCAGCAGTGCCCAAAAACAGGAGAACATGAAGCATCTAAGATCAAGGTAGCATGTACAACATTTCTCTAGTCTTCCAGTCTCCAGCCCTTTGTGCTTCAGCAACTTCCTAGGCCAAAGATGGCTTCTGTGTACTCAGGAATCCTCAGGTTTCCTTTCTGCAAGCCTACAAAGCCTTCCCTTTAAGGCATGTAAACCTTTATAAAGATGAATCAAGGAGTGCTTCAGCTTACTTGCACGTAGGGTGAAAAATCATTTCTGACTTTCCCCAGCCATCATCATTTCATCCATCCCTATCAACAAACATGTTTTCACTAACCTCAAATATCTTTTTCATGGTCTGAAGAGATCTTTTCTTAATTGTTCTCTTTCCATGAGTTGGATCTTCCCTGTAGACCTTCTGAATAAGAACCATGATGAACCACTTGAAAAAGCAAGTACCGCCAATGGTCTTTGTAGCTGATCTGAGGACCAGTGGAAGGCAGTTTTGTATCCATGTTAATGGGGGGGGGGGGCAGTTAGTGACAGAGGGAAGCAGAATAGAAAACACAAATTCAGAAAAAGAAGGCAGGAGAGATTTGAGAGTACATTGAAATGAACTTATTTGGGCCTGACATACGTGCAGAAACGCAATGCAGGTGTAACAGCATTTCTGTAATAGAAATGTTCTGTACAAAGAGAAGATCAGAAGAGGTCCCCTTGACTCTTATGAAGTCACATCATGCTGAAGCAGCCCAGCAGAACTGGCAGAAGATGCCAGATCTCCAACCAACCCATCTTCCCTACTGTCTTATCACACCAGTCCAGGTCGCCACTGCACCAAAAATCAAAGCCCCTTAGGGGATAGCAGCAAGATCTGCCTTCCTCTGAGCTATTTGGGTAGCTTCATTCCCCTCTTTTTTTATCTCAGAGGAGGTGATTTTGCACTGCCCTTATCTTCACCTCCATTAAACCATCTTTAACTCCACAGTGCCCCTTAATTTTAGTAAGATCAACCACAGATTAAGACACTATTCAGTGCAGGAATGACACTACCCTCCACTTTTGCCTCTAAGAATCAAAGTCTGGGAAGTCTTTCACAGGTATTTAACAGCTGGTACCTGTTTCCACCCCTTCACAGATATTTAAGAGGCCAGTCTGTTTGTTTATAGTATTCATTTATGCTAGCCTAACCAGTCAAGTGCTACCCTGCCTGGGGAGAACACCAACAGTGGCAGAGCACTAGTGTACAAACCCTTACAAAGAAAAGCAAGAGTAAACCAAGACAAAACACTTGCAAATCCTTGCATCTTCTTCAACATCACCTACAGCCCTCTGCCCCCAGCTCCACGGTAATTGCTAACACGGTGGGTATGGGCTCCAATTAGGCAATCTGCAGAGGGTAAACACTTGGGCTGGATCTTGGAGCTTCTGCCGATTTTTACCACCTACAGGTCTGGCCTGAGGTCTGCTGTTTTCCCGCGACAAAAGCGAGGAAGAGTACGTCTTATGCATCCTGTTAGCATTCGAGCAAACATCGTGTTTAATATTAGAAGCTGGTATGCATGTGGTTGCTTAGGAATGAGAAACATCCTTTTGCTATGCCCTCCGATATGCACAGGGTTGCTGTGGGATGTTTTTGTGCATTCTACTTGAGCAGTTACCAGGGTCTAGAGTCCACGGGAACATGACATTGTAATCTTGGTCATGTTTTATTTATAGGAAGTAGCGCAGCAGATAGGGTGTGTTAACAAACAAAGATGATTGCTTCAGGGGCACTCTCTCGTCCTGAGGTAATTAAGACAAAGTAGTTTCACTGGTTGGGGGATTCATACTGCAGACAACCTTTCCCTTGCTAAAATGATCTGCAGCAACCAGGCCAAAAAGGCTAAATCAGTAGCAATGTGGGTTGTGTTTTATCTTTGGTTAAAGGTGCATCATTAAATGGCACTGACATAAATTATACTTCTTAAAAATCCATATAACATTAAAAGCTACTGAGAAGAAAATGTCATACTCAGAAATGTGCAGATTTTCAGGTGGAGAAATATCCAATGAATTACTGCTGTAGCCCAGCATCTCTTTCACATCTTGAACTGAAAACAGTAACTGTCACCAAGGCCACCCTAACCACAAATCCTGAGAGATGCTGGCCTGACAAAACATGTAAACTCAGAGTCAGGCTCAGCTGTCAAAGAATCTCAGCATCACAAGGGAAATCTATTCCACCAACAAAGGTCACAACTCAGAGACCTATGGCTGCTCACATTTGTTGGTTATTTGCAAACTGTATGACTGATCACAGCCCTGCAGTACTTGCTCCAGAAGAACAGACAGAAATGCACACAAGGCACAGCACAGGTTTCACTGGGAAGTACACAAAGACCCTCTTCTTTGTCCATTGCCCCTTCTCCCTTCTTTTATCCCTAGCCCCATCCCTTCCACTGCAGCATGTCCAGTAAGAAAACTCCCCCCATCTCCTTCTCACTCTCCACAGCAGGTCAGCTTCTCCTGGTTATGGGCAGGTGCCTTGGCTGGCCAAGGTCAGGCTGATCCCACGTGGTCTAATACAGTCATGCTGTGCTCACACCGAAAGTGGAGAATGGCCTTGCTCCCTGAAGTTTTTAGCTGGCCCACTGAAATCAACAGGATGTTTTTCACTGATTTAGGCAAGCTCTGGGTAAAGCTTCTTTGGTGGAAAAACCTAATTTTTCACACCTTGAGATGTAACTTGCCATAAAAATTTGTCTCCCAAAGAATGTCCCTTAGGACTGAGGAATAAGATCAAAACCCGCCAGAGCTGAACTCGGGAGAGCTGCACAAAATTTCTGGTTACTTCATAGAGTTCTCTGTATGACCTTCAACAAATAGGGTAATCTTTCTGTGCTTCAGATCCCCATTCATAAAGCTATTATAATAACAGTTTTTTCTCTTACTGTTCTCATGTTGCCCAAAGATATTAGGTCTCTCCCAAAAGCAGAGGTAGCAAGCTCCAGCACTGCTTTTCTGAGACAGTTATAAACACATGGGGCATTTCAGAGGCATCAACAATACAGTAATTCATTTTCAAGATTCCCCATCTTTCACTAATAGGCTACATTTGCTGTGTAGAATGCTTACAGCAGTGCTGCTGTCTTCTGTCACCATTAACCCAGAAGAGTGGTCTGCTCAAAGCAGAGACAATTTGAAAGGAAAGAATAAATACACTTAATGAAACCTGACAGGTACCTTTCACACCTTTCCAGGGAAAGACATTAATTGCCCCCTTTGCTTTTAACTGTCCTACGTTGATATTTTAAAATAGATCAATATAGTACAAAACCAGTATCTTGATTGCTTGAACTGTATGTTTAATTAGGCTAATTTGCATTTTTCTCTGAGTTAATTTAAGGGCTAAAATCAGGTCTGGTGGAAGAAGGGAGAATTCTTTCAAAGGTTATGTTGCCTTAGCTTACACCAGGTCTGAATCTGGTCCACAGGTCTTTTCTTATGTTTGATGAAGCCTGGGTGAAGGCAAGGTTGCCATTGAACTCCCTTGTTTAGTAAACACTAAAAAAAAACCCTTGCTCTTTTTAGATGCCATTCAAGGGAGACATGATCACTGATTTGTGAGGAAAGGAAAAGTTTGCCAAGGAAAGGTTCTGAGAGTGGCATAAGGTGAAATTCCTTGTGAAGGTGCAGTGGATTTGTTCCTTCTTCCAGATACCATGGAATCATATGTAACCACAGAGAGGGCGAACATGTTTGCAACATTCTCTTCCCTACTTGAGAAGAGTTATCTTCCTCCTTTGCTTTGGCTCCTTCTGTTCTTATTTGGACAAATGATCCAAATTATTTCAATATTTCCTCATCAAACATACACAGTTTCCTTTGCTCCCTTTAGGTCAACCTTCCAGCTGGCCTGCGTTTTTCTTGATTTGTATGAGCTGAACCCATAGCTGGATGTCCAAAGTCCTCACCAGTGCTGGGCAGAGTGCACATCACTCCAGGCTACTCTCATTGATGCATGGCATGGTGGTATCTGTCTTTTTTGCAAGAGCATATTGCTGTCTCCCTGTCACTTATGATCCTTCATAGCCTTTTTTTTTCTCTGACCAATGGCTGTTAGTAAATTAGTCAAATATTAAGATCACTTTGAACACCACCATCAACCTTCAACACAAGTGTGGATCTTTCAAAACCTGGTTTGGTGTGCAAATAAAATAAATTGTCTTCAGTCCATCTCCTAAGGATATCATGAAATTAAATTTAATTACACAGAACTGCCCCCAGTACTGACCCCTTAAAACATGCTCCATTTTGAGAGTGGCTCCTCCAAGATGACTTTGCTACCTTCAAGCTGTATGTCTCTCTCTCTCCCTGAACAGAAAAGATGCCTAGAAAAGAAAACAGGGAGCGTGTAGTAATACGAGCAAACTGAGATATGATATTTGGCTGGTAGACATAGAGGCAAGCTGAAAAACACTTTACTTGTAGGTATGCAGGTTTTTCTAGTGTCCTTTGTGCTCAGGATCTGAATTTCTTTAAGCTCCTATTTCACTTAAGCAGCTATTGTGAGGGAGAACTGCAGAAGCAGATCACCAGACCCCTGGGCCAGAAGTGTTTCACAGATCATGAAACTTCACTTGAGGCACAATTACCTGTACAAATTAGTTCACATCAGCAGTTTAGGGAGAAATCAATGTCCAGTCTTGCCGGGACAGAGGAAGAAAGACTGAAACCTCATCTGTGGGAAAACAGCATGGTGAAGAGAAACATACTGGTTTTACACTGAGGAATCATTCATCACCAGGTTTAAAGTGGTAACATGAAATCACATCTGAATAACAGCTCACAAAAGAAGCAGTCTGAGTATGGAAAATCATGTGAACTCTCTGCCCAAGGTTTTTGCATATCAAGACAAGTATATACTTCTGGGAAAAATTGCTTGAGAGGTTACATCAGACTGAAATGACAAAAAAGTTACCTCATTCTGCTGGCTGATCATTCACATACATCACAGAAGTTCCTACTGACATGCACAGTAGACCTAATTTGCCAAGAGTTACTGCTTTCTACTACTCTTTTTGAGGATTGACTTATTGGAAAGTGACACTCAGTATCATGAAGCAATCAGGTAATTTTGTTTAAAACACATCTTGCTTTAAAAAGTCTGAAGAACATGTTACTCTTTTTAAAAGATATATCCAATATTAAAACCATTTACCAAGCTGAGCTGGATAGCACAAACTGGAAGATCACTCTTAGTTGATAAATAAATATGCCTCTCTGCCTTGGCACAACAGAGCAATGCTGAGTTGCATCAACACATATTCCACTTTAGTTTTCTCCCCCACAAAGTAGAATTAGAAAATTCATTTCTCTAACTTGCTACTAAAAAAGGAAAAAAAAATCTGCTTTTAGAATCCACATCTGGGAAGACAATCCATCTTCATAGACACAGCCCCATCTCCACTGGTCGTTACCACTGTTCTGCATACATCTGCTGCGGAGTATCCTGGTGTCATGGATGGACAAGACATTCTGCAGCCATCGTCAAACATTCATGGTAGAACAAGGTGTGCCAATTGAAAGTGTATTGCTGAAGTCCTCTCATTTTCCCAGATTAGCTTGATCTGTCAGCAGAGAACTGGTTAATCTACCTGACTGCACTAGAGGGGACTAGGAGCACCCATGCGAGCTATACTGCAACTCCTTTATAGAAAGAATAAACTACGGCAGAGGAGTAAACTGCAAATGTTTCACATATCAAACTTCAAAACTAGTGCATACATAGCAACATTTCCATCAGAGAACATTTTTCATGCAGAGACATGAATTTTTGACTAAAAATGTGTTTCCCTCAACAAGAAAGTTCATGTTTTTCGTCGCTTGTAGATTGGGCATTTTAAATAGCTACGATTTCATACTATTACTTCAAGAATCTTTGCAATAAGCCAACTTGCAGATCTAAATTTCAACCTCCTGAAGACAGAGAGGCATCTACCAGGATGTCATTCCAAGAGTTTCATAGGACTATTTGTTCACTTACAAGCCATACTGATCTGAAGATAATTCTGCAGCCTTTCACCTCGAGTGAAATGGTTAAAACACTGTCCTGGCCGTGTGCTGCTTACCCTGAATTTGTGTTATCTGTTGGATACAGTGATGGGTTTCTTCACCAGAAACATGGGGAGTTAGGAGTTATGTCTCTCTTTAGTAAAGATGAGGTTAAGCCACAAACTGAAACAGGATGAATCTGGTATTTCAATTTCACTGAAATGTTCAGACATTAAAAGCAATACTTTAAGCCATTGGAATATGAGCAGAATAATACCTATGCCTATTCTTTTTCTAAAATAGCTTTGGACCACTGCCTTATTTTCAATATTCATTTGGAAATGTAAAGCTTGTTAAAAATCAGTGGGTCTTAGAACTCAAGTTACCTCTAAAATGCGATTTAAAATCCCATTTCACTTAGGTATTTTGAAATGTCTAACAGTCCTGATTCATCAATGATCCTCCAACACATTCCTTTCATCTGAACGTTATTACCATGTGAAACATGATTTTCTCCCTTGTTTATATCTCTTAACATCTCCTTACCTCTCCTCTTCTAATTCTGTAATTGTGTCATTTTGTTCTGTCAGTCATTTTGGAGTATTTTGCTGGAATGGTGCTTTTCTCTGTGAAGCTGCATTATGTTACATCATTGCTAAGAATTCAAAGAATTCTGTAATAAGTGCCTGGATTCTAATTAGATTGCTTCAGCCACATCCTGAATAGAAACTACTATTGCTATCAATATCAATTTTCCTTGGTTCACATTGGAAATATATCATATGAAGTCTCTACTCCTTTGGCCTCTTTTCTCACTCCAAAAATTCTTCTCACCATCACATCACAGAAAGTTAAATGAGGAGAGCTTGTCCTGAGTTCTTTGTTCTGTGCTTCATGTCTACTTGGCTTTTCTAATTTATCTTAGTTTCACTTTGTCTCTCTACATCTCACACTGGTGGGAAGACCCATTTAACATGATAAGTGAAGTCCCACATCCTCCAAACACACATGTAGTTATATCCTTCTTCACATATAAATTAATAAATACAGTGAGGGAAAGAACTATCAACATACCTCCTAGTGGTACTTTGCTACTGTGGAAATTTAGCAGATTATCTTGGCTAGTCATTGAACTTTGCTTTATGATCTGTTGGTTTCTGGTGAAAAACAGCATTTTAGAGATTTTAATAGTGTCTAGTAGAATGTTGTATAGACATTGCCCACATGCAATGGATGCTCCAATTGTGATTTCTAGAGGGATAGCAAGGGGTCTTCATTTATCACTGTAATATCCATTTTATTTGGCAATCTTAAGAATATAGTGTAGTGGACTAAAATGAGCTCGGTTACACTTGTCTGCTAATTAGGATAAATTAAAATGAAACCACTATTATACTCTAGCTTTCTACAGGTACACAGGTATCTAAGTTAGGTACAGAGAGATGTATACATTGTTTTTACACACTCACACATATCTAACTTTTTGCTCATTGGACATTTATTCTTTATGCTTAAAATATTTTTGAAGAGGAATGTGTATTTTTTTGAGGTATTGTAATTCCTAGTCAGTTTTCAGGAATAACTAAATCATCATTGCTTTCTTTCACATTCTCGTTAGCTTTTGTGTTCTCTGATGATACCTATGAGCTCTACCATAATCAGTACAGCCACTTGCCAACCCTATATGAACATATGCAAGTGATCTTCACTTGCACCAGAAGTTTATCACAAATATCCTGACAGAATAAGAAATAATTTAAAAGATACACATACAAGGAAACTAACTTTTGTGTAGAGGAAGTAATCTGTGAATCAATACCTTGTCTGAATAATGCAATTGTCTCCTCATTACTATGGGAACTAGAAGAATCAGAACAAATTTTTAAACTAGTCTCACCCTCAAACTGAACTCCAAAAAAGCCCTGAAGTGTGTGTCCATTCTCAATAAATTTAGTACCATGTTGTTATATCCTGTGGTTAAAGCCATGGGAAAATGGACAATGACAAACTGGATGAAGAATCTTTTCTTACCAGACAATTTTCTTTTTTTAATGGGTAGGTGTACAATTACATTTGATTCTGTTCTGCATAACAGCTTGTTTAGGAAATGTACGGAAAGAAATAATCTTGCATTGGTAAAGAATTGGCAAATGGAGTGAATAGGTCTTTTCCATCTCTAACATGTGTGATCCCAGAGAATGGTCTGTCATCTGCCAGACAATGAAATGCATGTTGTCATTGAGTAGCTAAAGGTCAGTGTTTAGCTGAGCTAGGAGAATAATTCAGAGCAAATCAACTATTAGGCAAATGTTGCTTCTTTTTTGCTTACAAGTTGTCTGCAAATAGATCACAATTTTCTCAAATATATTCATTATTCAGAATTATTTCCTGAATGATTTTTGTGTGTAATTATTGGTCTGTTCACAAGCCTTTCATTTTGGGTGCTCAGTTTTCAAGCTGTTTTAATTGGGCATACAGATCACGTGGTGTCTTTCTGTCCTTTGGTAGGCTAAATGTAACTCTTGGACTCTACTTTCTGATGGAAAAATCTCAGTTATTGTCTTGGAGTTCAATGATCACTGCTATTCTGTTATGTGTTCCTATCGCTTATGTAAGTTTTATGTACATAAAACCACTAAACCAGATTCAAGTCCATGGAATACTTATGTAAAATTTATTGAATCCAAAGAAGTAATATGGTGTACAACCAGTGTGAAGAATAAGGACCTTGAGAAATCGAATTACCTTTATAAAAGTTTTTCATTATAATAATTACAATGCTGAGTTTAACTACCTCTCCTTTCATGCCAAAGTTTGAATTCCATTGGTTTCACTTGGATTTCACAAAATTTTTTCTAAGCCCTTTTCCTTTACCAATTATAATGGACTTCTTGGATTACACAAGCATGTGTGAAACAGGAGTATCCAACCCAAGGATGTCGCAAAGAGACTCATTTGGATTTAGTTGTTTGCAGCTTTATTCGTGTGATTTCTCACATTTTCTCTGTCAAAAGTGCCTAATTCTACTTCTTCTCTCATGCCAATGTGTATGGGTAATCAGGGCTCTGACAGAAAACTCTAGCAGATTCAGTGGTGATGAGTTACAGCATTACAACTTCCAGGAGGTCCAGAATTCTCCTTGCCAGGCAGATATCACTTTCCCTAGCAGAGGCAGTAGACAGAGACCCCTTGTACCTCCATATCCTCCTGGCCAGAAGCTGTCATGCACAGCAGTCGCTGCCGCTGCTAAATCTTCAAACACCACATCAACATCTGCAAGGCCTGCAGCGTCTTTACAGCTGACAAAATGACATGGCGGTGTAAAGCTCAGTTGGAGTGAAGTCATGTTTATGGGGTGTCAAAAACACCCCATTCAAATGCAAACTGTACGAAACTTAGAAGTAAAATGTAACAGCCTTTACAGCTCACTTCAGAAGGCATCCAAAATGAACATGGCATTTGGGAAATTATAGCGTGAACTATTGCCCAATATAATTGTCAGCGTCGGGTTCCGATTTCATTTTCACTGGTTTTTCATGAGTGCAACTTTTCAAAGCCTGTAACTTTTATATCACTCTGAAGCCTTGATCCAGCAAAGCACTTACACACATACCTAAATTTAGATTGTAGATTCAGAGAGCCTGAGATCAGGAAGGGACCATCTGTAGGAGCTCTTCTGTAGCACACACCACTTAGCTTCCCCTCCTGACTTCTGAGTTGAGCCAAATACTTTAAAGTCCAGGAGCAGTTCCTTTGAAACGAATTTCAATTACCCGCCTGCTTTGAATCAAAAGCCTGTTACATGGTTTGTTGGACCAGGGCCTCCAGGAAACCAGACTCTGGTCTCCAACACTCCAAATCTTTCCTATGCTTTCCAATAATGGTTTGAATAACAATTCTCTTATTTAACATTTCCACACGTTAGCTAACAAGTTGGCTTGATAAAGAGCATCAGGACAGTGAACTGCCTGTAGTTGTCAGCTCTTATCCTCAAACTGCAAATTGTGCAAAATTCTGCCTTTAACTGTGCATGTCTTTGTCCCCAGCTGAGGAGGAGGAGCAGATGTTTAGCTGCAGTTACATTTTGGTGCTTCTCACATAATACAGTCTGTGGCCCAAATTCAGGTCCTGGTTGAATTGGTAAGTGTTCTCACTACTCACACTGGCATCCAAAAAGCAGAACATGTTAACAAACTTGAGTGCATACACCATACAGTTACATTTATGGGGAGGGATGGAAAAAAACACAAGAGCAAAGCACTTCTCAGCACCTTCAGAAAACTGAGATAATGGCCTCAAACCTAACATAATTTCGTATGAGAAATGTGACTGTTTCAAGCATTATTCTACCATTTTCTCTCAAGACCCCTGTTTAGGAAATACCTTGCATTTTACTTAAGTCCAAGGGATGTAAGCAGGACTTGAGCATCTGCTTAGCATCATTCAGGTTCTCCTTCCCAAACAAGATTTCTCTCCTGATGGACTTCCATGAGAACTGACAGAAAAAATAACAGGACCTCTATCATCTGTACTGAGGCTTCAACCCCCTGCTCCCTTCTTTTTTCCCCTTCCCACCCCTCAACGTCAAAAAAACAGGAAAGACAAGATTTGGAGATCAAGTCAAATGTCCAATTTATTTTTATAACTTGAAACTGGAACAAACGTTGTTTTGAACGAGCGTACAAATGAAATGGTAGACACATGCTGAACTCAACATTGTGACAATAAGGGGAAAAAAAGAGGCCAAAAATCTTGTACAGAGAATAAAAGGAACAATAAATATTTCACTAAGCCGTATTGAAATGACCTCCAGCCATCTCAACATTTTATCCATAATAAAAAAAAAAAGTGCTCTCGTTTTTTAAACAGAGCACAAATACCAAGCAATAATAAATAGTTCCAAACTTGTAGTAAAAGACAAAACCTCCAAGTAAACAACAAAAGCTCATACAATAAGTAATAGAAAAAGGTAATAAAAATATTTTGCCTTGCCGGTACAAATGCAAACAACTTAAATCAACGTTACTTTGCTTTGCAGTTCTAAAATACAAAGAGCACCATAAAAATGAGTTTGCCTGTGATAAACAAAACCTTGGACTGTCTTTTACATAGGACTGGGATGAAATGCTGATTTTTTGACCCTTTCCTCAAAAATTGATATTTTTCTTTCTAAAACCAGGTTCCCGCACCTGACCTGTTGCCAAGGGAGTCGACTGGAGTTTTGCTCTGGACTTCAAAGGCAGCAGGACTAGACACAATGAAAGTAATAAATTCAACCTTAAAAAAAATGTAAAACTACTTAAAGTGTGAAAAGAATTATGGCAGCATTCTAGCTACGTCCATGTTATATTGTGCTTATGGCCTAGTAAACTACGGCTCTTCTAAGCAAGAAGAAAAGGAGGGCCATTTCAGTATCACTACAGTCTGCAGAAACACAACCCTTGTGCTTTTGGGTGACTTATTGTGAGTTTCAGTGATCTAAGTCACAAAATTAGACAACTGCTGGTGTTAGCTATCCTGGATAATTAAAAACAACAGGGAGACTGAAGCTCCTAAGCAACTTACACTAAAATGAAAAGTGAAATTCTTTCTTAAATCAATGAATTGTGGACTGAAAATGTGCAGTTAACTTCTGATCTTCGTTGCACTGATGCAAGTCCAAGAGATTCTTCTGAGTGCTGTGACATGACTGGATTTATATAAAAGCCGGATATCTGAATTTTCACCAAAAAGTGAAAATGTGCCTTTAAGGGACAACATTCCAACCTCAGTTATGCTGGAGTAATCCAGGACTAAGAGTGATGAATAATTCCTGATTTATATCAGTTTAATTGAGATACAGAATTTGTCCAGAAGACTTCAGGGTGCAATGTTCAAGCCAGGAAGGCATATATCTATCTGATAAGTAGGTGGACCAAATTCTCCCTGCTGTCACACCCATGCCTCTCAATTGCTCCAATGGTTCTGCACCGATGAAAGCAGAAGAATTTGGCATGGCAATATATTTTTTTTCTTGCTTTTGTTTTAAGATTACCATCATCTTCTGCAAGAGCAGTGATCATTTTTTCCTCCCCTTCACTAAAGCATTAGTGCCTCTTCTGCCACGTCTTCCCCTCGACCCAAAAGGGAGCGAGTGTGAGAGAGAGAGAGAAAAAAAGAACTGCAAAGAAGAGAGACATCAAAAGGTACAGGATTTCATCCCAGTCCCTCAAACATTCAGAAATTTATGGAATGTACAATTAGAAGTGAACAGCAGCAAAGCAGCTAATAACATGGACTGGCAAGACCTGTACACGGAGTCGGTCCTGTTCTGACAGGGAAGAGGAGGGCTGTGCCTGGACTAATTTTACTTCAACCCGATTGCAGCTGTACCAACAGCAGGCCATTTCACCATTTTATGTCAAAGTGGATGCAGCAGATCTCACTTTTTGCTATAAAAAGACTTTCTTCCAGAGGGCGGTGGCAGGGTGTGAGGAGCAATGAGTGGGGGTTGGCCAGGAGAGGGAAGATGTATTGGACATCTTCTTGTTTGGAAGGAGGGGAAGAAATCTCCTCTCTCTCTCTCAAATCTGCAGGGAAGCTGTGGGATGTCACCCCAGACACCTTTCCAGGAACGGAATTTCTTTTCACACAAATAGGCAATAACCATCCAGCCTGGTTCAACCATACCTGGTAAAACCTTGATGCAAGGGGTCCAGGCAACTTTGAAGTTATTTAGAGCCCTGTGGGAACAGTACTTTTTTGTAGGCCATTTCTGACAAAATAAAATATATATACAACTAAAATTATTTGTGAACAACAACAAGAAAAAAAAGTAAAATAAAAAAGCACTTATTTTGTTTTGTTTCTTTTACTCAAAGGTCGTCTAACAACCCCCTTTTTTCCTGTACAATAAGGACTTCACATACAAATTTTTTTTTATTTTTGCAATATTTTATCCTGCCAAATTAAAAAAATATATTATGGCAGCCTGTTTGTTTGTTTTTATTTTTATTTCCAAATTCACTAACAAAAAGGTACATTAAATCCCTTTAAAAGGACAAGCGTACAGTTAAAAAATTACAAGCTTCAGTAAAAATACAGCAAGTGCCTACATCATATGAATCAACCAATATCAATATCCATTCCAGAAGGGGAAGGGAAGGGGAGAAGGGGAGAAAAAAAGAGAAAAATAGGTACAGGTCAGAAACGTGATTTTTTTTTTCTGCAAAGCAATAACAATATTAAGCACTTTTTTCTACATACTTTTTCTACATGGTGTAGCAATCACCTTTTAATCCCCGAATACAAGATTCTATACATTTTTTGAAATAAAAATTCAACACCCAAGGCAGAAAAAAATTTACTAAAACTCAAGACTTTACAGTTACAGTGACAAGAACAAATTTATAGACCCACCATTTAAATTTTACTGCAACATTTTCAAGGAAAAAAGAAAATTTTTTTTTTCTTTCTGGTTTTGTAAAATGCCCAGGCATTCTCCATTATTACAAATACTGGTCCACTTTTACAGTAATCAAGAAATTTTAATATATATAATATATACTAAAACCCCGTCACCAAAAGAAAACAATATACACATGGCCATTATGGCATTTTTTTTAATAACCTATTAAGCAAACTTCGAAAAAAAAAAAAGATTGCTCAAACACACATACACACAATTTCTTTTTTACCCTTGTATGTATTCAATACTGTAAACGTATTTTAAGACAGAGTGCACTAAATTTAACTTTTAAAAAAAAATTAGCCGTTGTTCCTGAATTGTTTTTTCTCATTCAATGATAGCAACTTCTAATTTGTGTCATTTGAGTTTTAATTCAGCAGTAAATCATTTCCATTCCATTTCCTAAGCAGCGTTGTCCTGAAAAAAAAAAAAGGCTGAGAATAATTCAGCTAATGTATGTCCGAAGTTGTGCTGGGTATACATCTTCATTTGATTGGGTCTTATGGCATTTTCATGTCCACTATCTTCAACCAGTAATTTTTTTTTTTAAGTAAATGTGGCTCTTTTTTTTTTCTAAAGAATGTACTTTTCTTGTTTTACTTTTTTTTTAAAAGTCTTTCCATTTCACAAAAACATTTTGCATTTGTCTCAAGAGACTCAAATAGGAAGATCAGTTTTCAAGGCACTCACGTCAAATTGAATGGCAGTAGAAAAACTGTCCAATAAATTATTTTTTATTTCTTTTTCTTTATAGTGCCAGTATTGTGAATGCCATGCTTAGCAACACTGACACTTAATCTCAGCTGTTCCCTTACAGTTTAACCCACCTTTGGGCCAAGTAGAATATGATGTAATTTCTTGTTGAGAAGCCATTTTTCTCTTAACCACAAACAAAAGCTTTAAAGTGCGGGTCAACATAATTAAAATCTCTAACCATAATTGTCTACTGTTTGCTAATATTAGCTGCAAAAGGCTTTAAAAAATTTGGAATTTGAAAGTAGAGCAGGTGCATTTTGCTTTGCTTTGCTTTTTCTCTGTCGTAATGCTTTTATCTGAATACAATTCCATTCTGTTCCTAATTAAGTTGGAAAAATTCTTACCGACTTCAGTAGGAACAGAATCTTGCCAAGATAGGTAAATCAACCAGAATTTAATTTTTCCCTTCTTTATAATAACATCACTGTACAGCATCTAAGATACTTTTAATATTTCTATTCATAAACCAAATGCCTATGAGTTGAGGCTTTTCATTGAGAAATTCACACTTTCCCATCTTCTAGTAATTAACTACAGCAAATATGGACTAAGGTAGACATCCTGAATTCAAATTTATGATTTTGTGGTTTTAAAAGAAGAAAAAAATGATGGCATTTGGCTCCTACGAGGTTTGAAAATAATATTAAAATGCTCAAGATGTACTTTTATTGTCTCTGGGAAGAGTAACAGGAGAGGAAGAGGGAGGGAAAAATACTCCAGAAAGTGACAAACTGGCATCATTATGTTGCCATAGCTTTTAACAACAAGAAACTATCTGATAGTAATGCACAATTAAGAATGTTTCTGGTTTTTGAGTGCAGCAGCCTTCTGCATCTATGTCTTTTTTGTTGCCATAACTTAGTGCTGAAATCCATCTAGAAAAGGCCTCTATCGTCAGCGACATTGTCAGTGCTACGTATTTGATCCAATTTCAAAAGAAAGTGCTAATTTTAAAGATTGTTATCCGCTGTACAATTTTGTTTTCCCTAATCTTCAAGGTTATTTAAGAAGAGGAAAGAAAAATAGGAAGAAAAATAGAAAGAGAGAAAGAGAGAAAGAGAGAAAGAAAGAAAGAAAGAAAGAAGAAAGAAAGAAAGAAAAAGAAAGAAGAGAGAAAAAAGAGAGAAAAAAGAAAAAAAAAGAAAAAAGAAAGATTTCAGTTCAAATGCTGGCTTCTTCACAAGAAATTACACACACTTAGCTTAAATTTCAACAAAGCAGCGGCCCAAAAATTATAATTTTAAAAGATATGTTTCTCTCCTACAATGCAAGTAATCTCAGGCTACGACTGGGTAAAATTAAAAAGGGATACCCAACAAAATTTAAAAGAAATTTAAACAGAAAGAATAAAAAAAAGTACCTGCACATGCCAAAAAATTACAAAAACCCAATAAATACAGAAATTATTGCACAGTTAAAAGGCTCCACAATTTTTACTGCCTTAATCAACCCTCGGGTTTAATAGAACTTTGTAGACACAGGTTATATTTAAGTGCCAAAGTCTGGCACCTACCATAGTTATGCTAAGTTATGTTTACGGAGGCAAGTTAGGTCGTCTTTTCTCAGTTGGCAATAGTTAAACTGTACAAATAAAATGTTACCTAGACCCCTGAAATTTAACCTAGCGGAGATGGGGGTGGGGGTGGGGGTGGGGGGGCCTTAGCTTCTTTCTGCCTGCTCAATTTTGACGTCATTTGTCAGCAAATGTTCTCCATGCCACTTTTTCATGTGTTTCTCCAGGGTGCTGTAAACACTGAAGGGCATCTGGCAAATGTCGCAGCGGTAGACCTCCTTCCCTATCTGGCCATGCGTTTTCATATGGCGCGTCAGCTTACTGCTCTGGGCACATGCATAGTTGCAGAGCTCGCATTTGTAAGGCCGCTCTCCAGTGTGGCTCCGACGGTGAACCGTCAAATTGCTGCAGTTCTTAAAGACCTTGCCACAGTACTCACATGTATCGCTCCTGCGTCCTTCCTTCGAACTGGGTCGCCCGGGGCCGGGTCCACTGATGTGGGGGGTGCTGCCTCCGCTCGCCGTGCCGCTGCGCCCTGAGAGCCCCCCATCCAGCATGTCCCCCGGCGGAGTGGAGAAACGCAGGCTCCCGTTCTCCGATGAGTGCTCGGAAGAAGTCGCGAAGGGGGATTGTCGGGAGTCTGTGAATCCGAGGAACGGATCCTTCATGAAGTGCCGCGATGCTGCATACCCTACCAGCCACTGGGAGTAAACGTTTTCAGAAGGTATTATCGTTGCTGGTGGCAAGTCCAAATCTTTCTCTACCTTTATTCTTTTAGAGGAATTGTTTAAACTGGGGCTCGTGATAGGTGTTGGCTTGCGGGGGAACAAGTTTGGGAAGGGTTCACCCGGGCCAAAGTTTCTTCCATTGACCGTACCTTCCTCAGTGCGGTCCAGCTCTCCTACCACTGAGTCTTCGTCACCCGGATCTCTCTGACAGAGCTCTCGAGGACACAAGTCTCGCTGGTCAGAGGACCTTTTCATGAAGCTACTCCTCTTCTGTTTTTCAGCTAACATGTCATTATATTGCTGAATGGCACCTAGACTTACATTCTCGATGACTTTTCCCAGGACGAGGGATTTCTCGTCTGGCAGCGACTTGGAGCCGTTTTCTCGGTTACGACTCAGCTCTGAGTCCATACTGAAGCTTGACTCTGGCCGGCTCTCATTTTCAAGCTCCTCTTCCTCCTCCTCCTCCTCTTCCTCTTCTTCATTGTCATGGCCCAGGGAAGGATCGCTCTCATTCCTGAAATCTGCCTCACTGGATTTCAGTCCTTCTCCAGTGAGCTCGCTCGTGCCTGGCTCGGGGGAACTAGTGGTGGACAGTCCATCATCTGACCTGCCTGTCATGGAGCCAGCTTTATGCATATGCGTTTTCATGTGGCGTTTTAGCTTGCTGGCCTGGGAGCAAGCATGGTCACAGAGCTGACACTTGTAGGGCTTTTCTCCTGTGTGACTGCGCCGGTGCACGATAAGGTTACTCTGGAACTTGAATGTTTTCCCACAAAATTCACAGGACTTGCTCTTGGCCTGAGGCTGGGGAGGCGTAGTGCTGCTGGGGGGCATGGGGGGCAGTGGCGGGGTGCTCAAAAAAGGTGATTTAGGACTCGGCTGAAAAGGATTCAACAGACGATGCATAGGGTTGGTGCGACTGGGTGAGACTGGCGGAGGGGTGGAACTGTTTCCTGCCAGCTCTCGAAGCCTTCTGGAGAAATCCATCGCTGGGGACTCAATTGCCATGGGGTTTAAACGCATAACTCTGTCAAAGGCACTGGGATGCTGGGCAACTAACCCCATTTCTTCGGCACTAAGGCGATGTGGATCCAGATGATGACGAGGCGGTGGGCTGAACAGCGGAGGCGTGTTTGGGAGCCGACCCTCACCAAAGCCAGGGTGTTCACGCAAGATGGGTCCTGTCATGCGCAAAAGGTTGAAAGGGTTGTTGTCTCCAAGAAAATTCATCAGCGGGGACTGTGCAACAGTCTCCGGTCCCAGAGGAGGAGGGATGGTGATGCGTGGAGTGAGGGAACTGTTTGAAGGGCTTGTTTCCAGGTAGATGCGGAATCCATGTGTGTTCTGGGCATGCTGAAGCAAGAACCAAGCGCTATTAAAAGGCTGCTTGCATGTTGTGCAAATATAGCTTGAAGGCTCATCTTTACCTATTAAAGAAAAAACAGAAAGAACACTTAAAAAATAATACAGTGGAGAACATTTAAATACAGTTGGCATTCACTTTATTTTGCTAACACATTTCCTTCTTGGCATTTCTGAAAGAAGGATTTAATTGCAACGTATTGACTGATATAAATTGTTGAAGAGCACATTTACTCACCACACTTATTCACTTAACATGTATGACAAATATCACATGTATGCATTTGTGCTATATAGGTTTACATCCTCTAATTTGCAAATAAAACCTTCCTTTATGACATATAAGCATCCAAATCCTTTCATGTGTTTTTTCCACAAAAAAGAATTTGTTTCAAGGGATTTATGACTACAGACAAAAACCAAGAAAAATGCAGTGTGGTAGGTTTTACAAGGCACCTGTAAGGACCTTCAGTGGCATTTTCACTCTTTCGTTTTATATACTTCATGCAGCAGTCCCCTGAGATCTTGCTGAATTTAATTTATACATGCTTAAGTCATGCCGGCACTTCCATTTTTAAAATACTATGTAGATATTTAGCCACAAAAGTCCTATTCAAGTCAACAGGAGCTTGGAAAACATACCCTTGCATAAACCACTCTGACGTTCTTTTTGCCAAAACACCAAGAAGCCACTCAAATGAAACATCCGGTAATCAAAGCCGACAGCACAGTTGCAATTAACAGTAACAAATGTCGGGCCGTGCTTGAACTGGGTCCCAAGAATTTCTGAGCCTGAGCCTGCCCTCCAATGCAGAAATGCTCACCAGAGCCAAAAACATTGTTCTGTTTGCTTTTCTAGCCTCTTTGAACGACTGCATAAAGGTGGAAAGCATTCCTTTAACCTTGATTCAGCTTTACATAAAGGACAGGTGTGGACAAGTCTGCATCACAGTCATAATTTTGCTAGCTAGAAAATTCCGGTCCTGGGCACAATATAAACTATGTGCTACCTGCAAAAAGCACTTCCCTCCTTGCCCTCCCTCCTTTTTTCAATGCCTCTGCAAGACTCTGATAAATTCATAAATATGTGTCAACTTGAAAATCATGATGCGGGATTTGTTTTGTTGTTTGCTTTTAAATGAGGGGGAGGTTTCCTGAAAAAAACCTGACCATTTTGGAAAATCTAAAATTAATTGCTTGCTTGCTTGCTTGTTTATGACAGCACACATTTTGTCTAGCAATGGCCCCACTGAACCTAAAGGCACTAAACTTCCTGAAAGTTCAATACCTGGACCAAGCTTCCTGCCTGACCCATGATGGAACAAGGACCCAAGCAATGCCTGATTCAGCCCCTCCACAGGACCTCAAATCCAAAGCTGAACTAACAGACGCTTTCTAGACAGAGGGGCTGCCATTCCCGAAAGGCTGTTGCATGAGCTTGAAAATGAAAGAGTTTATAAGGTGAACAGAACCATATTATCGAAACTACCTTGAAAAGAGGAATGACTCATAGCACACACACACACAAAAAAAAATTTAAACTTGGGCACGTCAAGAGAAGCTGATTGAATTCCCCTCTTCTGGCTGCTGCAGGAATGACTGCTGCTAACAAAACCTACAAAACCTTAGACAAGGAGGCTAGAAGATTATCTGCCTACCTATCAGCCTGTCAGCTTATCTAATCTTATCACCCAATATGCATCCATAACAGCATAAAGGAAAAAGCATGTATCAGATTGAGACTTATTTACAAAGGTAGGTGATAAATGTGGTGCAACTCTTCACTCAGCTATTGATTTAGTAGGGCTATTGCTGTGAATAGCAGCTTGGAACCCCAATTTCAGTGAAGCCATCTCTTCGCAGCCAATAAAAAATGTACACAATACAGTGGGCATTACTGCCTGGCTGATGTGGCCCCTGTGCCCTTGCCCCACACTCTGTGTCTGTATGGGCCAGACACAGTTGCTTTGATGAATCTCTAACAATCGCTATTGGAAAAAAAATCCAAGTTTGGGAACTACACTTGGCTTGGAAAAAAGTGCCCGTAACTGCTATTGACATTAATAAAAGCCACATACAAATGTGGAAAGAAACTGATACATTATCCCTTAAAAATCTACTCAGCACTGAGGCAGTTAGGAAGTTTTATGTCAGCTTTGCAGCCAAAGCAACAGTAAATGCTCCCATTATTACTTCAAATATTTAAATTTCTGTTTCTTACAGAAATATGACGAAAATGTCTAGACCTTTAACTTTTCTTGCACAGCAACATGTGTAGTATAAAAAGTGACAGAAATCACTGAAGCAGACTAAAGTATATAACATACTCTGTCAAAAGCTTTTTTAAACAATATGTTTTACCTCAGCTCACCCTAGAATAGATTTTAATAAAGCCCCTTACGATGTGTGATCTAATAGCAAATGAAGTGCAGCATCTTACAAGGTCATATATCTTCAAATTAAAGAGTGCTCTGCACCCTTCACCTTCACTTTATCCACTCTAATTAATCGATTTATTACCCACAGCTGTTCAATTCTTTCATTTTTAAAGTCACAGCATGCACTCTTTTTTGTTGTGGAGTTTTTTTCTCTCAGAAAATAAAGTGTCTGAGTGTCTGTCTATGTGCATGCATTCTCTTTGCTTAGCTCAAGAACTGACAGGAGGAAGAAAGCAGCTGTGTATTAGGCGACAACAACAGCAACATGTTTACTTCAGAAAAGGCACATATGTAAGAAGAAAAATTCCTGAGCAGACTGAGGATCAAGGCCAACCTCAAACTGAAATGGCTGATTAAAAAAATTACCCTCAAAATGGCAGCTGGCTGGATGCTTGCTACTACATGTTGCATGGAACTAAGATGTTTTGGTTTGTTTTGTTCTCCAAAGCTTCACCTCCATGAAGTTCAAGAGAGGAAGAAAGCCCCCTCCTTTTTAGTTTTCTTTTAAAAAGACAAAATTAGTGCTATTAGTGATCTAAGATTGATAAGCTAGCAGTCATAAGTGTTCTCTCCCTTTTTTGTTTTGTTTAACTTTTATGTTCCTTAGCACTCCTCTTCAGGAGACCTCAACACAACAGCAAAATTGACTGCAGGCCACCTGGCTACCAATCTCTGACTGATTCATGAATGTTCATATGTGCATGCCTATATATATATATATATATATATATGTATTTTCACAACTCTAAAAGACTCTCCCCCATTTAAAAAAAAACAGAAAAAAAATGCTAATTACCATATTATCACTTCACGGTTATCTTGCCTAAAAGTTGCCCTGAGCAGTGTAGATGCTCAATTTTAAGAACAGAATAATGTCAAAAAGTCTTTGAAGATCCACTCCGAATATTTTTATGTTCAAAAACTTGCTAAATATTTTAAACATGCCCAGAAACAGCCATGTATTGCTCAAGAATGTTCCTTATATTTAATAATGCACCTACACTATAAAAGTCTTTGTTATAAGGCTACTTTTGATATATGGCTATCTTAATCCCTTGCCACCTGCACTGAAGTCTGTCTAAATACCCACTTTACGACAACTAGCTATATAGTCTTTGCCATATGCAGTCTTTATCACTTTAGCATGTGCTTGACTTTGAGCATGTGAGTAATCAACATCAGTGAAACTTAAGCATAGGCTGAAGAGCTCTGTTGGATAGTGATGAAATTATTCATGTGCTTAGAGTCAAACTCAAGCCAAGACTTCATTAATACTGTTCGATGAATTGCACATGGTTTCAATCCCACAGTCTGTAACTAGGCATGAATTTCGGGGCCGACAGCTGAGGTGTAATTCTTTATCTTTACAGTAGTTGGTAGATATGGTGTATGTACAGAGATGAGACACCCAGGTCACAGCTCCTGAGCAATCAATTGTAGCTTCCAGGTTGCAGTAGAGCCAAACAAATACTGCTAGTTCAGGCATGATAGAGGTTTTCAGGGCTGAATCCTACTAAGACACAGGTATTCAGAAATACCATTTAAAGGCTAGGAGGGATTGTGAAATTAAAGAACGAGAGGACTGGGATAAACCCGAAAGATTGACCTCATCCAATTCCTGACCCAAAGGATCATAGAGTCATGGTTTGGGTTGGAAGAGACCTTAAAGTTCATCCTGTTCCAGCCCTCCTGTCACGGGCAGTGTCTTGGGGTGACTCTACCATGTGTATCCCCTATCCTGCCGACTACGCCAATAAGTATTTGTGCCGGGTTTTTTTCCCTTCTCTTCCCGCCACATTTTGGCCAAACCGGCACAGGCAGGGACACCTTTCACTAGATCAGGTTGCTCAGACTTCCATCCAGCCTAGCCTTGAACACTTCCAGGGGTGGGACGTCTGTAACTTCTCTGGGTAATCTGTTCCTGTGCCTCACCAACCTCATAGTAAAGAATTTTTTTCCCTAATATCTGATCTAAATCTACTCTCTTTTAGTTCCCTCTTTGTCCTGTCACTACATGTCCATATCTATGAATATATTCATATCTATGGCAGCTGCTCCAATATCCCGCTTCAAAGGCCATCAAATGGAGAGTCTACCACACTTTTAAAGTCTACCTCATTCTTTCTCTCCTTTACTGTCATTAAGACTTCTCATTTGCCTAATCTAAATCTTTCTTCCTGCAATTTAAGATCTTAATATATTGTCCTACCCAGATGTACATGCAAAACACAGGAAACAAGTTAGTCTGCACCTCACAGTTATCATCCAGCCCAGGGAGTTGAAGCTTAACCACTTTGTGTCTTTTAGCACCCTTTTCTCCCAGTTTGATTTGGAAATGTTGGGGAAGAATTCACTTTGTATTGGAGTAGTCTGTGGCTGTGTTGACTATTTTCAGTATGAAAAAAAAAGCAGTCTTCTTTCCAATTCGAATTGCTGAGTCCAACTCCCAACCATTAGATCTTGCTATATTTTTATCTGGGAGATTAAAAATCTCTCTAGTGTCTTCTCCCAAAGCAGGTAATTATAAACTATGAACTTATTGAACACTCTTGCCTTTTCTGCATAGTATGACAAAAGATGGTCTTTTCCAGAAATATTAAAATGTGTTCCCTCCATTAGTGCATGACAGATTATGTTCCATTCAAAATGTCAAAGCAATAATGAGTCTTTTTCTCTTTCACGAACAGCACTAAACAAAGCTGAATTCAGAGCCTGCCTCCCAAATTTTGCCCTTACAGGGGACAGCAAGAAAACACAGGTCAGAACAAGACTAGACTGGGTCTGTAGACATCCACCCCACTGCACCAGTCAGCCTGAATCCCTGACTTATCTGTCCCCTGCAGTCTGACTTGTATCATTTAGTGATACGCAGATCTTCCTTGCCCAGTTGGTACATAACTTTCTATGCTGAGCGACTTTACCCTGGAGATAAAAAATTCCCTCAAAATATCCTCAGTTATTCTGGATACCATCGAACAATAATCAGTGTGAGATAAGAACTGTAGAGAATTCATTATTTTCTGCTGAGCTACAGTGACATCCACTGCCTTATGAATCCTCCCCTCAGCATGCCTGAATAATTCCATTAGCTGTAACAGGGAATGAACTCCGTCTCATTTTAATCACCCACCCATAACCCCTGCCAGGACTGCGGTGAGGACCTGCAGTCAGGTCCATATAACCACTGCCATTCTTTACCTCTAGCAGTACTTTCCAGATAATGTTTCTGGGTCCCTTTTACAAAGTTACAACATCAGCAATAAAAATGTTAAGGAATTTTAATGCTGGTTTACTGCATCTTTAGAAGTTCAGGAAAAGTAGAAACTTGCAAGCTTTAAAGAAAGGACACCTTTTATTGTAGCACTCAGGAACAGACATGTATCAGGTTCCTACAGTCTTTCCACCAATATTACTCTCTTCTCCACCACTTGATTTTTAATGAACATTTAAATAATTACTCCTTGTTATTATGATGGTTACTCTAATAATACCAATAAAGGTAGCGTGGATGCTCCATAAAAAACACACCTTTAATTGAATTATTATTAAATTAAAATTCCATAATTGAGAACACGAGTTTAACAAGTCTCCTTAGAAGACCAGCTGACATTAAAGAGAAGGGCATTAAATACTGGAAAGATTTAGTGTTGCATGGTGAAAAAAAATATATCATTATAAGTGGTTTGACAGATCACCCAGACAAGGGCCAAATGCTTTTCAGGTGTCTGCAGTGTGGATCTGCTATGTGACCTCTATCAGTTCATGCTTGATGCTTGACTGGGTCTGCAAAAATATCTCTAATATAGGTATTTATTCTGAAGGGGTGTTATAAGCCATATTATAACTTTAAATTTTCCAAGTTAGCAAGAATGTTTACTCACCTATGTTTATAATAGAATAAACATTATCCGAGCACACACAATACTTAAGAGTTTTACCCTCCCTCCCTGCATTCATTGAGCTGTTTGGAAGTTTTGCTACCTCCATTTCAGAAGGACTGACAGTCTCAATAAAAAAGATAGAAATGTAAAGTATGGTCCAAGTCTGGGTGTGAATCACCACTGCCAGTCCAATGCCAGTCACTAGCTTTAAACAACAAACACAAACATCCCATATCTCTTTACACCCTTCTTCATATTAATTCTGTTTTCATGGCAGCAAGAGCTGAAGATGAAAAACAAGCACAACTCCTCTATACATCCCCAGAGCTAACACAGTTCATCCATCCCTATACTGCCTCATCTAAAGAAAGGGCTCAAGAGAGTCTTGCAGTGCATTCTGCTGAGGGTTACAGGGACTATCACCAACAGTTCATAAAGTTAGCGTCAACTGGCAGCTAAAGTTGGTATTTTATGACTTAACAAGTCGCCTGAAGTCTCACAACCTACGCACCTCCAATTCTACACTCAGATAAACAGCCCTTATCTCCTGTAAAGCTCAGCCAACCTGAAGCACATCTCAGTCAAGAAGAGCAGATGAAGGTTTGGGTGCAAGAGCCCAAGCATGAGGGGCCACAGAGCCTGTCATCATCTGGAAATGGGGAATCTCAGGATGAGGTCAATGAAAGGAAAGAAGGTGACAGGGAAACAAAAATGAAGTGTTTTTAAGAGGTGGATGGAAAAACAGGGGTGTCTGAAGAAAGAAGTAGTCGCGAGGTGTTACTTCTCGGTAACAGAATCCTATTTCCTCCCATACAAGGCCCTGTTCTCTTTTCCTACCTTGCCTCTTGATAGCCTATCTCCTCCAGTGCCATCCTCAACAGAAGAAAAATCACGACTTCATGCAATATTCCTCTCCCACACACTGCCTGTATGTTTTACAGCTTTCCCCATCCTCTTTCTACCTTGACTAGTGAGACAGCAAGCTCTCAACAGAGATTATGCAAGAGGCTTTATGCCAGGAGAACCTACACGCCCCACAAGACCCTCTCATTCCCTGCACTGAGTTTGATTAGTGATGTAAATATTCTTGAGAGCATTTTCTACCTGTTGGAAAATATCTACAGTAGTAGTGGTTGACACAAATATTAAAATATATTAATATTGCACTACTAATTAGCAATGTGCTATTAATTCTTCTTGTGCTAAAGCCAACTGTCCAACTCCAGTTTTGTGGATTAAGTGCTGCCCCGCTTTTGGGAAACTATTTTATTTTCTGAAGCCATTTCAGCAGTGGGTTTTTTCTATTAGGCAGAACTGCAAATAATCTGTTTTTCACTCTTGTAATAATAAATATCTATTTTGCCAAATGAACTATTTTATTAAATGAGGGGAACACCAAACAGATTAATTACCAATCACAGAGCTGAGAAGTCAGACTGTCATGCTATCTACAGCCAATCCTTTCAGAATTCCAAGAACAAAGAGCATGAATCCTTGAAAGTCTTAGAGATATCAAGCTGATACACCTTGCCAAACTCTGATTTGAATTACCCTGCTATGAATTCAAAGTAGCTGCAATGATCACCAACACAGATTTTGAATTTTTCCAGATAAACTACACCAGGTTGTCACTAACAAGTATCTTAACTAGACTTACATGAATATACCAAGTTGCAATTCGTTGGGTTTTTTTAATTGAATTTTCCCCAGAAGCGTATTATATGTCCTCTCTGGCATTTATACTTACAAAAAAGGAGGAGGCTGCAGGCAGACTACAGCCATGCATAACACAAACAGATGCTTCCTGCTTCTTAATGGACACGGGCGACCTTTGGCTGAAGATGCAGCTTGTGTTCAATGGTCCCATTTTCTGTGAGACTTAATCATACCTCAGATCTGTACTGCCAGATTCACATAAATGAGCCAAATGCACAGCTCAGTTTAATTTCTAGTGCGTTACAAAATGGCAATATTATATTTTTAGGTATAAAATGTCAATAGGCATTTTGGGCAACTTCCTTCTGGATGTCCAATTTCTCATTCCTTAAAAGAGCTTCTGGCTTACTGGAAGTTAATGTTCAGCCTACAGAAGTATAAGAAATGCTTTTACTTAGTGCAGAAAAGGAAAGAAAAATGCATAGCAAAAGTTGGAACTTGTGACACAGGGATTTTTACCCAGAAGAACTATTTAAATGGAAGATAAAAAACATGTTTGTCATCTCTGAACACCTTCTACTAATTGGTGTTAAATCTAAAATGCAAAGGCAATTTATAAAGCGGAGGAAGGGAGAAGTGTGAAAAGTAAGGAGCAAACAGGAAAATCAATATTAAAAGATCAATAGTGAATGAGTTAACTTTTAAATTAGCCCTTTGTGATACAACAGTTTCAACTAACTCCACCTTTAGCATCTAAACAGCTTTGTGTCTTTTAGATAGTTTCTTTGAACCTAAGACATCAACTAACAGACTGAACGGATGTTTTACAAACCTGCTGCATAAAAGAGTGAAAACTATTAGCTAAAATGGGGAATGCAATACAGAGGGGCACCGTACCCACTCGTGAGATTAAAAGACCGTAGGACTACCCATGGCTGGTGTTATAATATATAGGATCCCATTTACAGCACTCATGAAAAACCCTTGTACCGCTCAAGGACACTTTTAGGCCTTTTCTTTGCATAAGGTATTCAAATGCATTTGAAATAATGTCAGTCTTTTCTACAACATATGAAATATGCCAGCAGCTTCCCTTTAAATCGGTTTCCTGTAAGCAGTTTTGTTTGAAAACTGGCAAGTGCTGGGATTTTTTTTTTTCCCACAGACTTTTCTAAGGTGCCATTTTCTCATCTTACAGTCAAGAATTCTCAGTAATTTGAATAGGAACTAAACGGAGGGTACATGAAGGAAATTGTCCATGTCATATAATGGAAAAAATAAGAGTAAATTAGGAAACAATAAAAAAAGCCAAAGGATGAAAACAAATTTTCTTCTTTTTTTCCCCCGGAGTACTTCAGTCTGTTTTACTACAACTACTTCTTAAGGGTATTAGGTGCCTATTCATAGTTAGTAAATGAAATAGCATTTTTGTTTTAATTCATTGCTTCTTTAACAAATGCTAGCTCCCATCTCTGCTTCTTTAAATCCACAAAATCTCCACATTCAAGCCTAAGAAGTATTGTAAAGGCTGTAAATCTTGTTTTAATGGAATGTACATTTAGCTATGAGGAGATAATTGACGTTATGGAGGGCCTAGATGCTGAATTATATAGGTTATCTAATACAAAGGGGACTCATTACTGAAGCACTACAAACAAGTAGTAATATATGTATATTGTTCTGAGTGGCGTTATAGCAAAAGTGTTCAGGTCTGCAGGGATTTATAAAACACAAGAAAACAGCAGACATGCACTTGTAAATTTGTCTCATTTGTCTCTGAAGTTAAAGGTTATTCCCTTGATCTGAATTTGTAATAAAAACATGCTAGACTAAGGTTTGTAGAGAATGTTTGAATATGTAAATTGTGTATAATGACAGGCAATTATAGGGTAAAAACTGGACCTTATGAATGTTACAGAATTGCATGGAGCATCAAAGTATTTTCCTTCAGATGAAATATTTATCTTTTATGCATGTTATAAGCACTTTTTCAAAGGTATTCAGCAACCTATTTGAGTGGAGAGTTGACAAAAATCTAACCATTACAACCAACTAAGACTGTGGGCTTATGCACAGGAGAAGCCACAGCTTTTTACAGAATATACATAATAAATCTCTTGAACTAATGGTTCCGGAGATGGATCCTCAAGGACAAGTTCCACTGATTTTCACTCCCTTAGATGAAAGCTGGTCAGATGTTCCTGGATTTTTTTTAAGACGATATGGGGGTGGAAGTGTAGGGAGGGAGGCCGCAGAGAATAACTAGGTAAGAATGTGAATTTTCTTGGACTGATTCAATGAAGCCCCATTTTCCCTCCAGTTCGCTGGCTGCTATTTTCAGGGAATAATAAAAAAGGAAAAAAAAAAATAAAAAGACACTCCATCGAGATAGAAAGGAGTAAAGCCAGAAGATGATACTATAGTTTATGCTACTGAAGATAAGGTTTTCTCCTTCTCTGAGCACGACAGTCTGTTCAGGTTAACCAACTGCAGTGTTAGAATAACTCCAGCCGACTTGTCACAGAGTACAAAAGTCATCAGCAACTGAATGTTCTTTTCTGCACCGCAATTAAGACGAATCAATACGACGTGCCACAAATGGTATTTTACTCTCAATAAGAACTCGGGCTGAGTTTATTCAGAATATTTTAGCGCTTCCCCAGGGGATTTTGGTCCGACGCAGATGGCAAATAAAGTACTCAGCCTAGGGCTAGAGCACATTATGCTAATTCTAATGTCAGATGTACTTTAATATACAGCTCTATTTAATCACCCCATTATTTCACATTTCCATATGAAAAACCTGCGGCACTTCTGCAGAGCTTTCACTCTGCGACAATGCCAGCTTCCTTCAACTAGCTCACTGCGAAAGAGAAAAGAAGACTGGTCATTCTCGCCAGTCAAAATGTTACAGTTTCAAAGTTTCAGTATTCCTGAATTTAAAGTGGGTCTTCCAGTGCAATTAGCAAATCGCTCGGCTAGAATGCTGATATGTACAAAATGCTAAGGAGGTGTGATTGAAAAAAATAAAAATAACAGCCCTCCCTCTCCAACTCATCTGCTCACAGACATAGGCAGGCACGTATCTCAAATCCGCTTGCAGAACAGTAATAATAAAAATAATGAAAATATTTTCATAGTGCAATTCAACCAATATTCTCAACACTTGTCACTAAAACGTTGCTATTCCCGGCTGTGTGGCTTCCGTTACTTAGAAGAACAGACATGGCTGGCACAGCTGCCATCCTACAGATGTCTCTGAATAAAACCTTCCTTGTGTATCAATAATTTTTGCCTGCAACAAACTACACCTCTAATTAGGTTTAGAAGCCACACACCTTCAATATGGGCCACTACCCAAATTATCCGCAAATTTACCTTGATGCCCCATCTCTGGTGACCACAGAATTTGAACCTTGAACATAAAATGATTTAAAACTGGATTTACATTGAAAGGAATGAAGGAAAAGACTTTGCTGTGGAGCAGTTTTTCCAGCCATGTAGGCTCTCGATGAGCAGGCAGCGAAAGCAGAAGCAGTCCTTGGAGCACCTCTTCAGCATCCAAGCTTTCCCTTCTGAATAATTCTGTGAAGGATCCTTAATTCATCATGAATGTACAACCACCAGTGAAATGAGTTGCATGGTCTCAACAAAATCTTTCCTCTGTTTGGCATAACTGGGGCTGCATGACAACCAGTGCCGCTCACCAGGGAGAGCCAGGTCAGGCCTAGATTATACAGAGCTGTTATTAGAGGAATGTATGAAGCTTAAATCGATAATTTTTTAAATCATTTCATTAAACCTAAAACATATTTTACCGAAAAAACAAGGATTTAGAAAAAGACATCCTTTTTCCTCCTTCAACCACCCAATCTGCATCCTTTAAAAATTGTTCAACAATGCATGCAGCAGCCAGCACCTGGGGCCAGATCTCACCTGGTTTCACTGCTATGCATCAACATTTAAAGATACAGAACTACACTCTGTGTCTTGACACGACATATGCCACGACTTCCCTGTCCTAATTTGAACACAGAGGATGATATCCTTCACAGTGAAGGCACAAATTATTATATTTTCAAGCTTTCTTTTATTTTTGTATGTATACAAATATATAAATGCATGTGTGCATGTATGCACATGTGTGTGTTTATATATGTATAAATATGTGATTTGGTCTCTGTTAGACTGGCTATGAGTACAGCATTATGCACAAAGGAGAAGGAGGGCTCAGTACAGGGCAGAGGTCCATCCTTGCTTAGCTACCTAAACTAGACCTTCAGACACATGATCTTACCATGAGAGAAGTATACACAACAGTTTCACCCCACTGGAAATTTTGTCTGAATGGTAAAAACAGCCCAAGTTAATTAGTAAATTTGGGAAACTTTAAGATTTGTTTAAAGTGAGGTCTCTCACTCTGAGAATGACTAGCTAAATTAAAAAAAAAAAAAGGATTAAATGAATGTTTAATATCCCAATGCAAAGCCCACCAAAGTCAATATGAATCTTTCCACTGGCTTCAGTGGGCTCTGGAAGCGGGTCTTCTTCCACATTGGGATTTGTTAGTCTCAAGACACTCTCTTCAATGTAGGGATAAATCTGGTTGTGGTGGTGTAGTTAAAAGAAGATAACTGATTTCACAGCAGCTACAAGCCTAAAGAACTCAGCTGTAAATATTTTAGAGGAATAAATGGAGACACAGAGAGTAAAGTATCTTTTGTATCTTCAGTTAAAAGGAAAACCAGCTGAAATATAAGAAATACATAAACTGAAATTAATCCTTGACAATTCTGTTGCTTTTTCTTCTGCTAATATTATGTTGGTTTTTGGAAATAAAAAAAGGACAACAGCAGTTCTCCCTAGGTCTATCCTATTTCCTTAGCTCACTTTAGATAAACTGACTGCATTCTTAAACTCCATTATTAAGAATTCTTTTGTTAAGACTAGCAAAACAATTTTTAATAACATACTTATTCTTGACAATACACAAATTTGTGGAATCCCATTCAATTTCCATCATTATGGAAATTTTTGAGTGCCAGAATGTTTGCAGACACATCTACACTAAAAGGTTCCTACAGGACTCAGAAGTCCTGCAAAGGAAAATTCAGTCTGAGTGAACAAAGAAGCAAAATGAACAGAAGCTTTAACAGCCTAAATGGGGAGGGGGCACAAGGGGGGGAAGGGAAGGAGAAGGTATAAAATACTCAGATGAAAATAAAACCCATTAGTTACAGAGGTAGGGATCTTGAGGGTTGCTCTAGATAAAGCAGTTAAATTGCAATCTATGACTATGAAGTTGCAAAAGATGAATCTCCAATCATACTTCCTGAAGTGCAAAGATAAAAATACCACTTTTGCTCCTTAAATAGGTGGTGTTTTATGCCACTATAACACTGCAGAAAAATAATTCTGATGTTGGCTAAAAAGAAAATCCTAAAAACTTCCTATTTTATTTCTGTACAATCCAGATTGATCACCTAAGAGAAGCATAATTAAACAATGCTAAGCATCCCAACCCCTTGGAGAATATGCTGCTGAAAAATATTTTTAGAACAATCACTGTAGTAATTCTTCTTAGTTGTAGAAACACTCCAAATCAGAAAGTCAATTTTTCCTCTATTTGCAGAAGTGTGCTGGTTTTCACTGGAAAGGCGCCTGTGTTTTGTTTGGCTGCTGTTCATATACTGCCTTGGCAGGATTTCCTTGGATTGCTTACAGTGAACATTGCTCTTGCATACAGTAGCACTCCCATTTTAACCGTCCCAGCCACACGTTTTCTAATAACACACGGAGAGCTGCAAAATCCCTATAAGCACAGCTCTTTAAAGCAGCAACAGAAGGGGGTGGGGGCGGAGGACCGAAGAGGGGGAGGCTCTGCCCGTTCAAAATCCAGCGATGCGAACAGAGGATAGTCCTTTTAAAAACAACCAATGTGAATTGTGTTTAAGGAACAGCTTTCCAGGGAAAGAAAAAACATCTCCGAGAAGGGGGCCTGATTCAGCTGATTCACTGAATCTGATCTGTACAGGCTGGGCTCTGAGTGTCACTGAATTGGGTCCTAAGTACTGTTTACATGCTTGCCTTTTTTTTTTTTTTTTTTAATTTTTCCTGCCCTTTGGAGGGGTGTGCAGATAGATTAATAATTCGTGGGATTACCTTGCATGTTTGAGACCCTGTACCTGAGCCTGTGCTCCTTGCGTGTCCCAATTTTTTGCCTCATCATGGAGAGGCTGGGGTGCACAGAGAACACAGGGCTCCACTGTGAAAACCAAATGGGTAGGAGAGATGAAAAAGGACGACATCTATCTCGCTGAAATAGTAGCAGGAAACAAATGCAGCATTTCTACCTACGGCTGAGAAAGAGAGAAAGCCAATAACAAAACCGTTATTCAGCTCCGTGCCCTTTACAAATAGGACTGACTTGTTAGTGGACAGCTGCGGCTCAGCCCCCCTCCACACCATTCCAACTTGCTGCCTTTGCCACCCTGCTTTTGGAGATCAACAGCAATTTGCATCTCCATGCATCTCATTTCTCATTAAGTAAGTTGATTAATTTGGGCGAGGGAAGTTGTCATTCAAAAAACCAGAAATTTCCACTTGCATAATTTCTGCCTTTCAAAATTGGCCGACCTCCTCCCCACCGATCCAGCCCCCACTTCACACCTCTCTTTCTCTGGGTCCTTTCTCCCCTGTTCCCGCTCCCTCCCTCCCTCTTTCCCTCTTTCTCCCTGTTGTTTACAAAGGTTTCATTATGTTTTCAACTAATCAGAAAGGCCTACTAATACACAATTAACATGTGACTATAAAAAAATAGCTTCCAGAAGAAGGAAAAGTAATTAAGTAGAGAATGCTTTTCAGTAAGTGCTTGCTTTAACCCATCGTCAGAGAACAGAGTGTAGGTTAGTCCACAATGGATGGAACAGATGCCAAGGGCGAAATGTTAAAAGCGAATAAAAAAGGACATTATTTTCTTTGGGAATAATAACTATCAACGCCACAAAAACGTACATCACATTGCGGTTGTTTATATCTGACCTCCTCCTCTTTCCTCCACTTTTCTGAAGTGCTTTTTCTGCCTATTTCATTAAAATAAATACAAAAATAACGGTGTCATTTATTGCATCTTTGCTTCCAAAGTGACAGGAAACCAAGTGTCTTGGTTTCAGCTGGGATAGAGTTAATTTTCTTCCTAGTACAGAGTTGTGTTTTGGATTTAGAATGAGAATAATGTGGATAACACACTGATATTTTAGTTGTTGCTTACCCGAAGTCAAGGACTTTTCTTCTTCTCTTGCTGCCCCGCCAGTGAGGGGGCTGGGTGTGCACAAGAAGCTGAGAGAGGAAACAGCCAGGACAGCTGACCCCAACTGACCAAAGGCATATTCCGTGCCATATGCCCTCATGTTCAGTATATAAATTATGGGAAAAGCTGCCTGGGGGCTGCTGCTCGTCAATAGTCTGGGTATCATTCTGTTCAATGTAAGCAGTGGTTTTTTTATTTGCATAATTTGTTTTTCTTCAGTTTTACTTCTCTCTGGTTCTGTTATTTTGCTTTTGATTACAATTTTTCATTTTTCTTTTGTTTCGTTTCAATTATTAGACTGTTCTTATCTCAACCCACAAGTTTTCTTACTTTTACCCTCCCGATTCTCTCTCCCACCCCACTGGAGGGGAGTGAGCAAGCGGCTGTGTGGTGCTAAGCTGCCAACTGGGATTAAAGTCAGTGACACCGAGTAATCACCATCACTATCAAAACAGCACAACGCTGTAGTTTATTAAAAAGATTTTACTTCAAAATATTTAGGCCTGAATGTACACATAAACTAAGCACCCAGAAAAATCAGTAGGAATTCTGCCCAAGTAATGACAAGGGGTGTTGGACCCTTCTCAAGATGTGCTGTGTTATTACAACACATAGGAACTACAGGAAACAGTTTTAAAGGATGTAGTGTTTGCAACACTTCAGTTATTAACTTTAGATCTGTCTGTTGACACTGTCCTCAGGCTGAGAGCTGCCACACAGGTTGGAAGCCTGAGGACACTAGCATATATATATGTGTGTGTATATTGGGGAGGGGGATTAAATGAAAGTGTTATCTAAATAGATTCAGCTTTTTGCCTTTTTTTTTTTTTAATCCAGAGATTGTCAAAATATGTCCAAATGTTCCCTGTGTTCTTTATGCATTCAGTCATCCTCCACAGCAAAAATGGCTCCCTTTGGAAAAATATATATTCCTCTATATGTCTGTCCTTGGAGTGGAGTGTTTGGAATATTTTTTATCTCTGTTCCACTCCCTTATATGAGTTCTAAAGCAAACAAGACACTTAGTTGTGTAATTTCAAAACTAAATTCTGCAAGGAGCTCAGTGTTTTCAGCAAGATATTAAACACCACTTTGGTCCCACTGAAATCAAGTGGGAGCTGAGAGGTGTTGGGAGGAATACGTCCTCCAAAGTCACAAAGGACTACATGCAAAAACAGCTCCTTTTCCTTATATTCCTCCCCCCCACCCCATGAATTTATATTCCAAACTATGTATCACATACAGAGTATTTTTTACTACCCAAAATCCCATTAGTTTCATTGGCACTTTAGGTAATAAGATTTGCATGGTAAAAATTCCATTTCTATTAGATTGGGTCCCTAGGACTCACCAGCCTGATATGATTGTCAGAGGAAAGGGAGGATGTGTGGGTTTGTTACAATATGAGGATTTGTCCACACAGAATTTGGCACCAGTTTAATCAAAAGGACTCAGTTTAACCACTGCAAACCCCAGTGTAGCCTCTATTTCTGTCAGCTTAAAACTGGCTGTATCAGGAAATTTCCCACTGTACATGTATATAGGTATGCTAAAACAGGTCAGCTAAACTGGAGTGACAATCAGTTTAAACAATCAATACCCTGAAGTATTCTGGATTATCTGTCTGGATGACCCCTTTGGCTAAACTAGTGGAAGAAGGTGTTCAGGCCAGACCCAAATGATGTTTCACACAGAAGAAAGAAATGATGGACTCCTGGGCTGAATCTCGAGGTCTCTTTCTGGACAGAGTGAAATCAGTGAGATCCTAGCAGCCAGACACTGCTGCTCTCGTTCAGAAACCGTCTGCGTCATGCCCACAGGCAGGACCCCATTTTCAATCATGGCTACCAGCCAAAGCTTAGGGAAAAAGCTTGTGAATCAAGGTAGAAAAAAGTTCACAACTAGACCCTGTCCAGACCTCCCAGCTCCTAGGCATCGATGATTTAGTGTCTTTCACTGCCAGGGCTTGATCTAGACCAGATTAGCATTTTTATAAACCACCCACCAAATCTTCCTGATTTTGCCTAGTCCTTTTCCGAACCTGTTTGTTATTTTCAGCCCCTAAGGTATCCTGCAGCAATGAGTTCCACACCTCTATTTGTTGTGAACAAAAAACCACATCAGTTTTAGGTCTGCTGCCTGATTCGTGGGGTATTTAACAGGGACACTTGCACTGTCAAGTGCAACCTGAGTGGGTCAGAGCAGCAGACCATCACAAGGTACTGTCTAGAGATATGGACAGAAAAATCACACTCTCTGTTTTTACACAATTCTTACTTTAACCAAATCCTTACTGATCCCACAGGAGACTAAATTGTAACTAACAACAAATGGAAAATTTCAGGATTGGGCACAAATCAGATATGACAGCTCCTTTCCAGACCATCCTTCCCTTAGTTTGTTTGCTCTTGATTTCTGATTGACTAAAGAGTTTCTTGCCCTGTTTCTAGCCTTGTCAAGGCTTAAACAAAGAAGACATATTCACCAAATGCTAGGAGACAGGTTTGTAAGTACTTTGCTGAAGCTTGGCAGTTTTCCACCTCTTAAGAACACTCTACGACCTGAAAATCAGTCGTGGACTGAAATTTTTTTCTGATGCTCATTTCACACATAGTTCAGTTACCCATTATTCACGGCTGTAGCTCTCATTCTGAAAATGCACCTGTGCAGCATCAGGCTGATACTGAAGTCTCTTTGGCTTCACAGATTTTGAAGCCTCACTCCAAATCTTCTGGAAATGGGGCCTGGAAGGGCTGTCACGGTATTGAATCATCCCCAATGTTCCTTGACACTTCAATCATAATTCCTCTACCTGCTCCTTATTTAACTTGCTCATATATTTTTAGTTCTTTTCATCTTTCCTTTTGAAAAAATCCTGTCAACATTTTAATCACTTTTGTTGTTCTTCTCTGAATTACCTCCAATTTGACAACACCCTCCAATTAGCAAGGTGCACAAAATCATAGGCAGTCTTGGGTCTTTGTTCTGTGAAAAAATAGTTTCCCATTTAGTCTTGCTGTGGATCACATTCTGACTTCAAGAACACCCTGGGATGGTGAAACTAAGGACTGAATTTGGTCCATGTACATAAATGAGAAGTAAGATCACTTCCTACAGTTTGGCGTCAATGTTCCTGGATGAAGAGCCTTCCCTCCTCTGCCTCTGAGACCAGAAGACAGAGCTGGGTGACAGAGGGGTTGATTGACTGCTTTCAGTCTGGACTGTTTTGCCTTTTTCACTCAGGCAGGTGCTTAACTCTACACAGAAAGTATTTTCAAACCAAAACATCATGGCACGCCAGATTTACAAAAAAAATGCAGTTGAGGGATATGGGATGCAAAGCAGGAAGAAGGGCCCTGGATGTGCACAAAGCAGACAGCAATCAGGCTGACTTAGAGCCAGAATTTGGTTGGAGACTCCAGATAATCATCCAGGAGTGTCTGATAGGGGACAGATAGTGAGGCTATCAAGGAATTGTTTGAGGATCCCACTGGGGTATAAGAAGAAGTAATGAGATTTAATTGGGCTACTTACAGTGTAGGCTGATTATCAGGAAAACATTTCCTAACTCTGAGGCCAGCAAATCCTTGCAAGAAGCCCCAAGACAGTGACATCTCAGATGAGGAGGAGCACTTCAGAGTACACAAAGATAATGTCCCATTGCCAAAGTCAGGCAGCATTATGAAACAGGCGTTTTCTGCTTTCTAAATTTACAGTTGTGATTCACAAAAACAAATCGGGTTGATCCAAGCACCCCATTTAGAAACACCGGACTCAGCATGAGCTGCACACACCCCCTCCAACCTCAACAGAGGCTGTGCCGTATGGGAGCATCAGCGTGCTCTAGAAATGAGTGTTATCAATATCAGTCACTGAGAGATCAGGTCAAAACTGTTAATATCTCATCAGTCACGCGAAATGCATCTCCTTTCCAACACACACCTACAGATTTATTATTAGGGTACTTCTACTCTTTTGTATTTTTAAATCAAGCTGATTCACATACTGTAACACTCATTACATAATTAAAAATATATGACGGCAAAAGGTTTTTTCCTAACTCATTAGGAAAAACATATGATATATATTTATAAATTACATATTATCATCTTTTTAGACCTAATGATGTGTGCTGTCTCAGGCATGACCTGTTACTCAGACTAATTGATGCCATTTCATAACTACAAGCAAGAGGTATTTTTATCTAAGCTTGGTCAATTGGCTATATCCATAAAACATGTACTTTGGGTTTTGCTGGGAAGGGGGATGGGAGGGAAACAAGATTGAACATTTGAGTCAATATTTATCCCTTTGTCAAGATGGATGAGGAATGGATGAATCTGGTGTATACGCTTTGTCTGCTGAACCTGGCAACATGGACTCTGCTCAGCAGACCTGTCTAAGTCAACAAATATTCTCCCAATTAACTAACAGGGAATTCTAGGTATGAGGCAAACAAAGAAGTCCTGACTGCTGCAGTGAATAACATGAACGTTCATGAAGACAAAATCAACTCCTCCAAGAGGTGAGATAAACACTCAAGGTAATTGAAGTGTTGGGAGAAATAATAAAATAATTTTGGGGGTGTCAATCCAAAGATGCCTGTTTTTAAAGCCACTTTCTTCACCTAAGAAGATCCCCTACATATAGTAGCCTTCAATTCTTCCAAGCCCCAATGCACACACAGTTGTTCTCAACTGCACTCTTATGTTTAAAAAAAGAAATTGGAGTAATGCATAACCCTTGCCTGACTGAAGAATAAAATGGGACAGCAGCATGAAAGCACCCCTAATTCTCTATCCCTCAAAGCACGGAAAGGGACTTGCATCTTTTTATTCTTCAAATCAAAGAGGACCTAAATCAAAGTGGTCACTCCTGCTTCAGTCTATGGGTCTGACCTTCCTCAGAGACAGGGAGCGCTTTGTCACATCCCCTGCACAATGTGGGGTTCTCTGACAAGACAAAGCCACAACCAGCAAAGGCTGGAGCCATATTCCACACAGCTCTACACTGCCAGCTTTCCCTCTCTTGGGTACACCAATGTGTTTGTGCTGGGTTTTGGAGATGGAGGCAGTCCAGGTTCTTCTGCACACCTCGGCCTTGTGCTGAGGAAAGGCTGTGGCCGTGGCATGCACAGTTCCAGCAGGACAGGGTAGGGCTGGGAAGCAGCACGAGAACCGCAAAAGGTAACTGCCTCTGACAAAGCCACCAGGCTCTGATGAGGGAAGGCAAATAGTGGTGAGGGTGACATCTGAAAGCTGCCCAAAGAACAGCACTGAGGAGCTCCACTGAAGATACAGGGAATGAGAGATCTGCACTCTTCCCTTCAAATCTCACTATATGAAACACACAGTCCATTCATATCTTTCCTATAAATTATCCATCCCTCCTTTGCCAACTTCCCCTTTGTTTTACATCCTATCATCAAGCTATCTTACAGGAGCTTCTGTTTAATTTTTCCGCCACTGCCTACCAGTCAGAAACTAAGCAGAACAAATTTTTGCCATATTGTAAATCTACCAGAGCCTTTTACCAGAGATAATGTAGCCCTGCAGACACAGTAGTATGCAACAGCATACTATAAGGAAAGATCTGATTTTCATTACTAGATGGATAGACAGTGCAGTTATGTGGTGATCACTATATAATCCACACCTCCACAATGGACAAACAGGAGTCAAACTTGTGTACTTCAGCAATAAAGGGTTTACAAATGGGCCTCTTCTATTCATGTAAATAGTCTTCCCTAATTTATTAAGATCCATCTACTGTGCAGTGCACTGAGCTAACAAGCAATCTTCAGTTGCCACCTCGCGTGTCTGCATTGCATAGTACAATTCCTCCTAGATAAATATCTCGGGAGAAGCAGGAAAACAATTAAAACTAGAAGGTAATAAATGATGAAGAAGCCTATGAACAGTGTGCTGGCCTTCTTCCCAGTCTTCATTCATGCATCAAAAAATCCCATAGCTCTGAGTCTTTGAGAGGGCAGCTGGGCAGTAGGGATGTCCACAGTAATATAAATGGGAATTAGATATGATCGAATGTGCTCATTGCATTTTCAACAGCACATGTAATATTCTCCCCGCTTCCCTCCAGTTCCCCCCACCTCTCACCCTGCTACCAGAATAGATGACTAATGATCCTGTAACCAAGCAACGGGGCAATTGAAGAGTTTCAAAGTTCCAGTACATGATAATTTAGCTATGATCATTTGGGTGATCGGGCTCTGACTGGAGACACCATCCTTGAGTTAAATACCTCTGCTCTCTCCAAATAGTTTTACCCTGGCAAGGGTTTGCAAGGATTGGCGGAGGTAGAATTGTGTCCTCAGAGCTTGGCAGCTCTGTTCATTACTTGTGCTGCTCCCTGACACACGCAAGCGGATGACGACCACAGAGGAAATGAAGATGCATCTACTTGACAGTCACCTGCATAGCAGCAATGGAGGCAGCCCAGTTAATACAGCCATTGTGATACTCCATCAGTGATACCCCAATGAGATTCCCTCCCCAGCGGGCAAGCGCTCATACAGAGTACATCAGTAGGTACACTTAGTGCAGTTTAATCCACTGTTACTGTTTGGGTTGTTTTTTTTTTTTTTGCATAACGCAAGAACATTATTTATAAGAATTAAGTCACTGAAAACATTTTAAAATACCTAAATCTTTTTCATGGGTCTATTCTAACTACAGTAGCCATTTCCACTGGGGAATGTATTGTGAGATAATTGATTTTGATGCCACCACGTGTGCCCTTGCTTTAGACTCAGGACACATAACTCACGTGGGTCAATTATCTCATAGTACAATCCCCAGTGGCAAAGTCTATTGCTTAAAAAGATCCTATGCTAGAAAAAGTGTACCATTATCACTGGTGGCATTTGTTTCCAAAGAAAAATGTAGCGGTAAAATGGTTTACTGCCAGCCCACATATACATGCAGATAGATGTGTGTGTATAAAATATATACTGAATATAAAAGGAATATGTTGAATGTATATCTATCTGTACCTATATGCCTGTAACTCTCACCACCACAGCACCTCTGATGTAGATGTAGAAAAATGTACAGTAAGGATTTTTAACTCTTGCCTTGCAAAGAGAGTGTCTCTAGTAAGGACATTCAGCTCTAGCCATTTGAATAAACAAGGTAAATATCTTTAAAAGAAATGCAGCCCAGATTCTGCTAATTGTTTTTAAACTCTGAGCTTCATTAAGCCTTCTCAGATCCTGGACTATCCTGGTAATACTGAGTTAGTATTCACACATCATCCGTAACTGCCAACTAGCCACCACAGTTGAAAACTATTAGTAATAAAATGTAACTCTATTACACTGACCCAAGATTAAGTTTTCTGGCTGATCACTGAATGAGGGTGGTCGGACATGCATCTGTACATCTCCATTTAGCCACAGAGGCCCAAAAGAATGTGGCAGTATTCTAAAGAAAACTAGTCATAGGTAACTAAACCCCCCACAAAAGACTTGGCAAGCCTCACTAAGATCACACTGCCAAATTCCAAGGGAGTGAGTGCTTTCCAATCCTCAGCAAGTATAGAGGCTAGCCTCTTTGGTGACGTAGAGTTTAAACCAGTATCAGGTAGAGAAAATAGGTGCAAACAGTGGCATATTTACCAGTTTGGGGTTCTAGGCTGAGCAGTAAAAGGTAGCTTGCAGGTAAGGGAATATGGCAGGAAAATCAGTCAGCTGGAAAACATCACATTCCTTTTCTTCAGCCCAGCTCCTTGCTGCCTCTCCATAAGCAAGCACATTCAGATTCCAGCCACAGATTTTAAGTTACGTTCAATTTCTGACCCCAGGTGAATGTTGAAAGTATTCGCATCCTACCACTTACAACTCCATTGTTTTTTACCACCTTAAACCCACACAATACAGCCTCAGCCATTTGAATACCAAACCTCAAGTCAATGTCAGTCCCAGTGAGAGATTTGCTAGAAGGACTGAGATCTGCCTTAAAGTGAAGACAGCAAAAGAAATTAGGAAAACTATCTTGGGAATGTGCATCACAGCGACACTTTAAAACTAAATGAGACCTATCTTCCTTTCGAAGACAGGCTGAAAAACAAAGAGCTTCAAGTAAGAAAATACACACTTCAGGAAATTAGGAGGCTAGTGCAGATGGAGTTTTTAATCACTGCTTCTTAGTGTAGGTTTATTGGCCACTTTTAAGCAGAGAAAAGTATGCTTAGCAGAGATCATCTCCAGCACGAAGAGCTTCAAACCTGGAACTATTAGCAACCTCTTCAGGGTGAGTAATTGCAATCAATAAATTCACCCTCTTCGTCCATGTTAGAATTACTGTGGCTGTAAATAGTGTAAATAAGGTGCAGGGATTTGGGTATTAACCCTGCTCACTGCTCTGGTCTTTCTCAACTTACATCTCACTGTATCAGGTAGTAATTTAGAAAAATAGAGATTTTTTTTAATTATTTTAAAAAATAAATAAAAACAAAAAACCAAATTAAAATTCCCTTCAGATCTTGTGAGCTATGGGAGTGAAGGAGGCCAGCTCCCTGTAGAGGCTGACATGTTTAATAAAACTAGTAAGAAAACAACAGGGGTAAAAAGAACGATACACAAGGGTGTTCAAGAGAAGAGAACAGAATATCAACCACAGCACAACTGCCAAAGCGCTGCCCATTCTCCTCCTTGCTGAGGCACTAACTCCAAACAATTTGCTGCAGCAAAGAAGCATATTTAATGAAACAACATGGCCAGCAGGGCTTCGGTGGCAGGACACCCGGCAGATCATGTGACATGGCACACAGTCACCCATGCCGGGCAGTGAGTGGGCTCCCACCTCCTCGCAGGGTGCTGATCCTCTCCCCTGCTCCCCACCGCGATGCCAGTCCTAGAGCAGCCATGCAAGCAGCAGAGCCACCCACTCCTGCCCTCCCTCTACTGTTTCTCCTCTGAGGCAAACCCTGGGGAGGCAGCTTGGGTGCTCCAGAGCTAGTCTGGAAATGCCGATGTGGGCTAAAGCAGAAGAGGATGCTCTGCTGCTCACACAGTGGTGTTGGGAGATGCCTCACTCCTGTCTTACAAAAACCAGTTGGAAGCCTCCACAGATGTGCCAGCTGTGCTTCCACAGATGTGCCAGCTGTGCTTCCCAAAATCGGTCGCTGATGGTCAGAAAGACCCATTCCTGAAAGGACTGCCCCTTGGCAGAAGTCAGCGTAAGAGAACTCAAGCCCAGAGAGCCCAGCGCAAATCACTGGGAAGTTTCAATACCTCAGCTTTTGACCCAAAATGTGCCCTCCTAGGTGTTAACAGCGGTGACCAGCATGTCCTGTGTTTACTAATGTGATTCCTGCTTGATTTACAAACCTCTCAGTCTCCCTGAGCATGTTCCACAGTCGCACACGCTGCATTCGGAACACCACAGGCCCATCAATTCCGCGTGACTCAAATTCTCACTCTGGAGTGATGCTTTGCACCGGGCTATTGTCCACAAACCATTATTTGTCGAAAAACAAACAAAAGGAGAACATTGGAGATACTTTTATATGATACTTTTCTGATTCCTGAAAATGTGAGATAATGAATAAAAATGTTCATTACAGAATTATTCACTTTTCTTCATGATTCACGTCCCAGTAATTACCGTGACCAGCCTAATAAAAACTGCTACAAAACGAAGGTCAACTAGCAGTTAGAAGTGTTCATTTTCATTTCAATGTATTCATCTCTGGCTCCTAATGGCCTCATTTTCTCCTATGCTCTTTAATAAATACCACCGAATTACAGGTTAAATAGCTAAATTAAATTATTGCAATTACAGCGTGCAGAGCACTGAAACTGGTTTACCTTTCCCAGTTCAATTAGAGGGGAAGTTTCAACAGCCTGAGACTCCTGATTGCTGTCAATATTCTGAATCACTAGGAATCCTCACTAAAGGCCAGGTTATTTGGTTACAGACTGGGTAATTTCCACACCCCTCTTCCCTCCTGTATAAAGAGGAATGACTTGAGTGCTCTCAGCTAAAACAAAATGAGCCAATCAAAGTATTTTGGAGGAAAGTAACCACAATGCATAATTGATTCTTTTTGACTGAAGAGATGGAAGTCTTGAAGTGGCTTAGGCTGAAGGAGAGTATATGAAACGACAACCTCCTTCCTCTAAAGCAGAGGCAAGTACATTTTAATAAATATGAATGCTTAACCTGCCATCGGCCCACAATTATTTTACATGTACAAATTAAAGATGTTCTTCATTATTTAAACATATTCCAGCATTTGTTGATGTTGCCCCTTCCACAGGCTTAATTATTTAACATCCCTTTATAAGAATGAATATCTTAATAATAAGAACGGTTGGAAGATAAATTTAAAAAATAAAAAAAGGTTTCTTTCCAAAAGATCCCAGAGCATGCAGCGATATTTGTTGTGGAAGAGCTCCCCCTTACTTCTTCACTCTCATCTTTGCAAAAAGCACCAAAAAAAACCTATCAAGAATGGGGGATTCTTTGCTGCAATGATAACAGGACATGAAACGCAGGCGCTCTCAAATACAGTTAGAACGAGAGACTGAAATATTTTGACTGCTCAGTGCTGTTGCTATTTCTAGCATCAAGGGAGAGGAGATATGTTTGTCTTTCACCAAAATCCACATGTTCAAAGCCACATGTTCTGTAGTGCACTTAAATAGGGAAATTATACTGTCACTGTGAGAAAAGTGAGCTGGACCATGCAGGTAAAACACTCTACAGGCTTTCTTCTTAGGATACTTACAGGAAGTAGCAAGAAAGGCAGTTACTTTGTGCCAGGTTGAGGAGCCACATTAAAACGTCTCTACAGCCAAAGTAAAAATATATAAACTCATTAAGGTAATTGGAAGCATACACAAAATCCTGTTATTTTATTATCTCATCTTTGAGATGTTTTGCCGTTACAAGTATTTAATTCCTGGTAATCAACTGGATGCAAGCAAGAACAGAATACAGCCAACACACTGAAATGAAGTTGGAAATTATTATGAATGCTAAAGAAGGGGACACTGATAGGGACACAGCTGTGAATTAAAAATGCTACTGAGTCCTTGCATGTGGCATGTCAAGGCTACCTGACATTAATATGATTTTGCCTACTGGATTTTAGGCTGGGGTTTTCTTGCATGTCGATCCTGCTGCAATTAACCTTTATGAGCCACAATATTACAATGGTGAGTAGTCTCAGCAGCTTGAGCAGAACTGTATCCTACTGTATTTTCTACAAAATATAACCCACACTTCTCATGAATTTGGGTAGAGAGACAGATTCCACATGTGAATTACCAAGAGAAGATCAAATCACCAGTGAGGTAACCTACAGCATGGGGCAGATACTGAATGCACATTATAGCAATGCAAGAGCTAATTAATGGCAGAACCTAGGGCCCCAAAGGAAAGCACTGTGCAGCGTTTGAGTGACTCAGCAAAGAAAGACAGAAATGCAAGTAGAGGGAAAGTATTACGAGGATCACTTCAAAGTCCTGAGGAAAGAGTACAAAAGGGCTCAGTGCTCATGTGAGTAGAGGAAGACGATGAGGAGTTCTGAAGGTGTGAATTTCTCTGATTCATCCCTCTAAGCAATCTTGAAAGGTTTGTTTCCCCACCCACCCTTCCTCAACCTGAGAGCAGGGTTCAGTTCACATACAACCTTGTGAACTGGACCCTGCAGGGCTTGAACAGCTCTAGACAAAACTGTAGCAATGGAAATGAGATGAGTGTTTTGTGATAGCTGACAAATTAGGTTACATCTCTTCAACTGCGAAGTGCCTCCACCCTACAAGGTATGTTTCCATCGCTTTCCACACGGATTTAAGAGGGCTGAGTGACCCGTGTCTGGACTTTCATATTCTATTTGTAATATAGCTGGGATACTCAGGACATGGAAGAGACAATTTGAAGGCTTTTCCTATGTCTATCACATTGAAAAAGCTCTTTGATGATAACCCTACCAGCCAAGCAATGTAGTCAATGTGTAAAGCCCTCTTCTTCTCACAGAACACCACAGATCCTATCTTACAGATCTGAGGTGGTTAAAGTTAAAACAAGTTTGAAGATCGTGAACTAGAGCTACTCAGAACACTTTTACCAAGGATTCTTGACAGTTAATATGACCTGTATTAAGAGCTGAGTTTCAGTGAAGTTTCATCAGAAAGACTGAGAGAGAAAGAGTGGCTAAGTGGTCCTGAGCCTGACGTTCAACTCCTCTTGTCAGTCTACAAATCATCTGGGAAAAAATGCTGAAACACTATTGATACTTACCCAGAAGTCATCAGATATAAAATATTGTGGGTTTGCCTAACAAATTGAGAACAAAGCTTAGTTTCTCACAAATCTCTATGTTTGGGTTTCATTCCAGTAGAAAAAACCCCACTATTTCATACCTTAATAATTTTGCAAAGTGAACATTTGCTATTCTCAATTCTTAGGATGCAAATCCTTATGAAAAACCTACAGAAGTCACCATGAAGTTTCTGGTGGGTTTAACAGATCAGAGTTTCACACGTAGATCATGTGGGTTTTTTTCAGAACACTAGTGCTAGTACCTGAAAAAGTGAAAGAAGATTAATTTTTCCAGGCAATTTCAAGCTTTTATATCACTATGAAGTTCAGGTTTCCACATTGAGAAGCCAAGGAAGGAATATTAATGAATTAGTAAAAGATAGGAAATATAAAATATACATCTACAATTCCTTGAATTACAGAGACCAATCAAAGCTCAGACAACTTGGAGACATGAGCCTACACCAATTTCTTTTTTACTGTTTGTTTTTACTCGGTAAAGCATAGTTTGTACCCTGTAGGGTGAAACTTTTATTATACTCCCTGGGGAAGAAGCACCAGCGTGCTGAAGTCACTTGTTCGCTTCTGGCTAAATCACCACTCCCTTCTTCAAGGTGAAGAGAGAGGGCAATATCACCATAAAGCTCTATCGAGATCTCAACAACTTCAAGAGGCTCCAAACCAGCCTCTCAGGGCTGGTGGTAAACTGCATCGCCTGAGGGAGGGTAGCAGTAAAATCTAGAGACTTCTTCAGAGCTGACAACTGTATCACTGCAGACAGATGCAAATACAGAGCTGAAGCAGCCAGCAGGAAATGGGGTTGACAGTGACCAAGAAAAAGGAAAGGCCTGGGAGAAAGCAGACCAAACATTAGTAACGCAAAGTCAGTTGCCTACATTGCTAAATCCATGCATTACACAAAGGACCTCCTTTGGCAACCACTACTCAAGATGACTAACGTTTGCTCATGCTGACTTCAACGAAAATTAAGTGCCTGAGAAACTGCTGCCTAGGGTGAGGAAGGGTATGTCTACATGGTACCTGGCAGGCTGACAAAGGCTCGCCCTGCCTGCACTCCAGCCTGGCCAGGCACAAGCCAGCACCAGTGCAGAGGACATGTAGCAGTGGTTAGTAAAACCCCAAACCCGAGCTAACCAGCCCTGCAGAGGAACAGGGCTGGGGCTCAACATCCTCGCTCACACAGCTGTACAGCTTCCGCTGCAGGCTGGCTGGGGTCCAGTTGGCTTGAAGCATGGGCAGAGCAAGCTCATGTCTGCTTGCAAAATACTGCGCACACCTACCTTCACACAGACCTGACTTTCGCCCAAGAGGTTGAAGAAATGAAGAAAACTCACATAAAGCAGCCATTATGGCTTCTTGGCTTCTTCAAAACCTGAAAACTCATGCTCTTAGAGCCAACCCTGGTTTGCCTTCCTAGCAGGCTCCAGGTATTAAATACTTAATCTCAACAAAATAAAATTAATTGTATTTAAATCTTTCAGGTCCCCTCTTTTTTTTTGTTTTTTAATTAATTTCACATGATCTCAATTACAGTAAAAGTTAAAACCCATGATTTGATCAGAAATGCTCCAGTATCTCCATGCCTAAGCAAAAATTGTAGACGTACTTCTGTCGCGCATTTCAATTCTGACTACCTTGGGCCAAAATACTCTTAACTTCTACAAGATAATTTGATAACTGCTGACCTGGATTATGGGCCTAATCCAAACCCAAAGCAAAGCACTTTCAACAGTAAATTCATTTTATGCCTTTTGTTCATGTAACAACGTGACCAGGCCAGATTTCTAGAGGCTGGGAACTTATTAACCAAGTTTGTGCCCAGGCCCTTTGTTTTTTTCCTGCCTGTAAAATGGTCATACGCACCTGTGAGGGCTGATTAGGAGAAACCACAAAGATGAACCGTGCTACACAATCTCAGGCATGTTGCAGCATTTTTAAGGATTATCGCTCCACTTCTAAACCACCAAAGTTCTATACTTCAGAGAGCAGAGCAATCAAGAAGCACTACACTTTCTGACCCATACATAGCTTAAATCCTTAGAAATCTACATGTCAGCATGAAGGCCACTGTAAGTAACAAAGCTGGACACTTTACCGTGGTGCTTTTTAATCAAACCAGATTGCTACACCCCTTTCCAAAACTAATGACTAATGAAATGACTAAGAGGGATGGGTAACTGAAAAGAAGAGGCTGCAGGAATGACACAATACTGTGAAGTATTAATTCTGTCAGAGAACCTGGCACTGTTTGAGTATTTTTTTATCCTTTCTCTTTGGGAACACAATGTTAACCCAGCCTGGTCATTTTATTACATAGGAGAGGGGAATTCCTCCTTGCAGCAGGAATCTCATTAGTGCAGAAGAAAAAATAAAGTAATCCAGTGGAGAAACAAAATGTTAAAGTAAGTCTGTGCATTAGAATTTAAAGTAGGACTCAGAAAGGTGGCAAATGACAACTGCACCAGAATCTTTTCTTGCTACTTACAGTATAAAAATGTAAGAAGTGAGAGAAGTGAGACAAGAGCATGGCAATTGCAAAAATGAATGAATGGACTGTGCCAGACTTTCTCTTATTGTCCTTGCCAAAATGCCCTGTTTTCTCCTGAAATACAACTTAATGGCAGTCAGGGAGCAAGCAACCTGACCTAATGCTTACTGAATCAATAGCAACTGATTCTCCGGATAACTTCCACGGACTTCATCTATGTCCTGCCCTGAAAGAGTTCATTTTTTCCCTCACTATTTGATCATATTTCTTCTTAGAGGGGATCTCCATGGGTTCAATTTCTCTGAACATATAAGTCTATTCACAATAAACCTGTTTAGGTTCTTGCACTGCTTGCTTTATCCACAAAACTGTTTGCCTGAGATTAAGCCTCACATATCCCCACTACAGCCACAGTTTACAGAGAGATGGTGTGGTGGGGGCAGCAGCAAGAAAACCCAATTTCCTCTGTCTTCCTAGTTCATCCCTTGAACTACAAAACTACCCCTGCTGTAATGACTTGGATTTCATTGTTTATTGTTTGCTCACCCTTCAAATTAGAAGTGCTCTAGGCTCCTTGGAATGAAAAGTTCTAGCTAAGTACTTGTTGTTGTTGTTGTTATCATTAAGATTATTCACAAATAGAAGTGTCAAGGTAGATTCAGAACAGGTTCTTCTGAGGCTCATATATCTTCCAGGCATCCACCCATGCTGTTATATAGTATTAAGGTGTGAACAGGGAAAACCATGTACCCAGTCAGTGCCGTGTTTAAGTGGCCTGCCAATTCCAGCTAATCACCAAGTTATTTACTTCCAGTTTATTAGGCCGAAACTGCCACTAGCTGTTGGCAGCCTCTAATATATACATCTCACTTTCCTGGGGCCTCTTCAAGCACTGCTGTAATAAAAAAGCCATTTCTTCCAGTTTCAGATGCAAGAATTAACACACAGAGCACCTCACAAGGCCAAGGCAAATTCTGATCTCAGTTACAAATGTGCAACCCCATTGATTTCCAGTGGCTTAATTTGCAATGGTCTTGAGCTGCTGTACCTGAGAGCACAATTTGATCCACTGTTTTCACAGAGAGGAGTAACAGCAGTACCTCTTACACATTTGTGAGTATTTTAAACACAGTAACAGTTGGATAAACGTCAATCACTATCAATGGCCCTCAGACTCATTTACATCACATCCAATAAAACCCTGGACAAGCAATTCATGAAAAATTAGCCTAAATTATATGCATTCATTTTATATACTTCTGTAGCTTTTTATTATTTTAGTATTTGAGCACCTTAGAAACTTGCACATCTTTATCCTCATTCCCATCCAAGAGGGAAGATTTGGAATTCCTTACTGAGTTTGTAAGAGGCTTCCCATGGAGAAATTAAAGAACTTTTCTAAGATCACAGGGAAAATCCAACAAAGGCTTGGATTTAGATTTCCCAAACTGTAGGGAATAGGACAGGAAATGCAAGAATCATCTTCTCTTATCAATGCTTTTCACTGGATAACAACAAAAGTATATAGCAAATTCTCAAATCTTCTCACAGTATTTTTCAACCTGGATTTTCCTATTTTAGCCAGATTCAGGGTTCTTACATTGGGATCACTGGGGACCCCTGGAGAAGAATGTTTTATTTTCTCCCACCTGTGAAGAGAGCCTGTTGATGGTCTCCTAAAGCTGCTTTTTCCAAGGAACACTCCCTGTGCGGTGTTTTCCTTTGATTTTAGACGCATGGTTAAACCTTACAGCCATGCCTGCAGTTGTGTAAGGCCAACAGAGTATTTGTCCATGCAGAGCAAACATGAGATTCCTGATGCTAAGCCTGAAGTGTGCACTGAGCTATGAGCACCACATGAAGTGCTCAACCCCATTACACCTTCCCACTGCCAACATGAGGGTGTTCCACAATTTGCCCAGGGCCAGGCACACCTTTATTCAGAGGAAAACCTGCTAAGAAGCAGCCAGAGAAAACCAATACTTACTCATAGCACATGTGTACTTGCTCAAGTGACCACTTCCAGAAACAATAAAATACTGCAGACAAGCCCTGGCCTGCAAAAATTACACACTCACAGCTCATTCCGCAGGCTGAGTTCACTGCAATGAGGAAAGTCACCATGTTATAAAAGATATCCCCCTTTAAACATTTTCTCAAAGATATTTTTCTCCTACTCCACGTAAAGATGTAGGAGCAACCAGACAGGAGACCAGATAAAAAGAGATTGCAACATATATTCCTGACTGCACGGTCAGCTGTGCCCCTTCTCTTGACTTCAGTCCTGACTCTTCTCCACAGAAATGAAGTTTGCCATGCACAACAGGCTGACCAATAATGATAACAGCTACGTGAGTAACTCACCAGTTTAATTTAGGATAGTCATATTTGCACCAATTCCATTTCTTCCTTATAAGAAAATAAGAGCTAAGAAGAGAGTGGAGAAAGCAAGAGAAGTAAAGGAAGACAAAAAGCAGATTTTTTTTTTTTTAGTAACTTGAAAGTATGCCCTGATAAGGAGAGAGTTACCATTTACTTTATTTTGGTCCACTTTCCAAATTCCAGTCATTTTGTGACATATATCAGCTGGGAATTGTTTACATCATAGCACAGTCAGGTAGATATAGGTCAGGAAAAATCATCAAGAACAATCTGAATGGCCAGGTTTTACACCAAGAAAGTATAGTTACTTTAATTGAAAAAGTCTCATTGCTCAGTTCAGTACTGTCTTTAAAAAAAAACACAAGGATTTTAATAGTTATATTTCGAATTAATGTTTTTATACTTACACCCCAAATGAAAAAAACAGCTTGGAAAAACAGTCTTTTCTCTGTTCTCACCTGGCTGCTGTATGTAGAGTCCTATTGAGGTTCCAGGGGAACAGGAGGTCACACTGGAAGTGCTCTTCTTTGCTGTAGTTTTGACATGACTACACAGAGCTCTGGGAGGCCAGCACCTGTCCTTCTCCATGACTCCAAGTCCTTTCTCTGTCCCTTTTATCCTCCATCTCCCCTCCTCTGTCTCTTTCCCTCTCCTGCTGTACACACCTCCCAGGTCAGCCTGATTTATCGACATCAAGGAAGAGTTATGTTGGTCTTTACATCTCCGTCTGTCCATCTGTGACATAGTTTTCTTGTCACAGACATTACCTGAACAGCACTTTAACAAAAAGTAAAAATGCAAAGGCTATTTCACATACACACAAAAAAAAAAAAATTCAAAGTGACTAAATGAGTTACGTTTTCTCTTTTGCTCACAGTAATACTGGTGAGCATTTTAAAACTACTGGAAATATTTTTAAAAGAGGCTTTACAAAGAAAGAGCTCTCTGTTTTTTGGAAACACTAACAATCCTACTGCCATTATCAGAATTTCCTGCCCTTGGCCAAAATGTCTCCTCCTCCATGCACTAGCTGCTAACCTGCTGTTACACACTGGCTGGGAAGGTGAACTCCAGCAGCCCCAAGAACACAAGAGAGCACAGCTTGTGAAAGGGCTGTAAAGCATCTTTACTAAACTGGAGAGCCCATGTGAAAAGATCCTGTCTGTACCTGCTTTTATCTAAAAAGCTGTTGCACTTATTGTGTGCAGTATATGTCAAAGTTGCCTGGATGATACAAAACCTGATCTTGTGCCCAGGCAATTCAGTCTTTTGTTCCTTTTACTGTCTGCTCTCCACAGATCTGCATGAGCTCAAGCTAGCAAACTCTGAAAAGCATTTGGCCTGGCTTGCCAGAAATGCCTGAGCACCTAGCCAGACCACCAATAGCAAAGACACCAGTATGAGCTTTGGTTTGGTTTTGTCGGGTGGTTTTTCAGGGGTTGAGTTAACTTCAGAATCAGCACTGTGCACGCAATGCACTAGAAACTGAACTTACCTGCCCTTGGACAGTATACCAACACTACTCCCTTAAGTGAAAACCCAGAGACAAAGTCCTTCTTGTCATCAATTCACAGTACCTTCCCCCGAACTGGAGCTTGTCAAGTACTTCTGACAATTTGAGGATAACACTGTCTTGTGTATAGATATTTCACAAGCTGAGAAAAACCTACCCGGGATACTGTATTTGTTAACTGTTCACTCTGCTCATGATAGGTGCGTGACTCTCAACTGTTTGGCATCTACCATCTCTCTTTTGATAGATAGCGGTCTCTCAGCAGCCTGCTCTCTGAGCCAGTGTAGGCAAGGAATGGGCAGCACACGTTCATCAAACTAACATCTGCTTTCAGTTCTCATTTATAGATATGGAATCCTTTCAACTGGACATTAATCATTCTCTACAGCAGCAATTAGATACTTGAGACAGGTCAGAACAAATCAAATTAGCCTTATTTATTAAACAAAAAAATCCTAAGGAGTAAATAAAAAGGATGGCAGACCATCCTGTGTGCCTCAACATAAAAAGAAAATTAAGATATTGACACACAGGAGTCTAAAAGCTTTCAGGTGCTATTTTCAAAGCCTCAACTGTAACCAAATAGCAGAGGGCTCTACTGCAGAATGCCTCATGGATTATTTTAGCAATAAGGTATAATTGAAAGGATTATCATGAATGTAATGTTTCCCTTCCAAAAATTCCAGGAATGCAAAAATTAGTCTCATGTGCACTGCATGACTCATGTTTTTAATGCTGGAGCTTCATTTTCACTCATGAGGAATTCAACCTCAGGGAAATATTACCACAGAAATCCTCACTCAATCGACAAAGGAAAATCTTTCTTTTGCTGCAGTTAAGCAAAGCCTAAGAATTGTATCTTTAGAGAGACTGGCTTGGTTCAGCTTCAGGCAATGGACATCCTGCACACCAAGAAGAGACACTGCCATACCTGAGGGATCGAATGGATTGCCCTGAGGAGCTCAAATTCTACAGACTGGGCTCAAACCAAGCAAAGCAACTTCCTCTTGCTGGATTTCCCCAGCTTAACATGGCAGACAGCTTTAAGCAAGCAAGGTGGGGGACCCTGCCACATTTGCATGGAAATTAATAGCAAAACATTTGTAAGTCACAAGACGAATGAACTGATCATGGGGCAGGAGCACAGCTACCCACCAAGCACCTGATACTCTCCCTCTTTCCTTAATCTGCTTTTTTCCAAAAGTCACTTTTACTATTTACTAAGGAAACAGTTCAACATATTCATCGGAGAAAACTAGCACTGCCTAAGTGAAGAAGGGTTCTCACCATCTAGATTACATGTATCAGCAGCATTGTGGGGTTGTCTTTTACAATGGAAGCGAAATGTTAAGCAGATGAGAAGTTTCATGAAAGAATATGTTGGATAGCAGGAAACAGGGTTTTGCCATCCAAAACCAAAATGATCCTCGTCTGCTGGTGCCATAGATCTTAAAGCTGATCATCTGCTCTCATCCAGAAAGCCCCATGCCATGCAGGGCTGGCTTTGCTGCTGGAGAGCACCAGAGTGGGACACACAGGTCTGGAGGAAATGTGATTCTGCTGCGTGCCTTGAAAAGATGTGCTGATTTATCGCCTTTTTTCTCAGCACCTATTCAGGGTGTCGATGGGTGAGATGGAGGCTTGCATGGGAACGAGGAAGACACTTTCCAGTGAACCCACCTGACCGCTCCTTCAATAAGCAGAGCCTCTCATGCTGATCCTTCAATCTCCCTTCCTCAACTCTACATACACCTGACTAATAACAGCAGAGATACCATCTGGGGTTAGCTCATTACATGTTTATTACTCCTTTGTTTATTTCTTCATACATATAAACTATTGTTACCTGCGCAAGCCTGTGCACCTAGCCCAGTTCTGGTGAGCCTTAAAAGCCCCAAACTGAAAACAGCCTAAAGATGTGGGAAATCACAGCCAGCATCGCCGCCAGTTAGCCAAGGTATGGAGAGAGAACCATTGCAACATGCAACATGTAGGGCTGGGTTTATATTTAAGATTTCCTGGCTTGGAGGTACCGTGCTAGCTGGTTAGATGTGGTTATAAATGGAAGCACCTGCTGACATTAATCACAGTAATTTGGCAATGTGGCTACCAATGCAAAATTACGAAAGGGACAGGGACAGGCACCTTGAAAACCTAAGTCCAGTTTGTTGTTGGCCAGGTCAATTATCAGCCAGAAAAAAAAACCTTTCCTCTGTGTTCTGTGATGTCATGCAAATGGGGATCTGAGGAAGAGAGGGAGGAAGAGGCCATGTTTTTTTATTTGACTGGATTTTTCATTTGGTTCAATGTAACTTTAAGAAATATTAATCTGCTCCTTCATTTAATTTCATCTGTACCACTGGCCAAGAGAAACGCACTAATTTATAAGTTGAAGCAAGCCTTGAGATAATGTCACCCACCATTCATCCAAATTTGTCACTAGCATCCCATTAAAGCCATAATTATTTTTTAATTAAAACTAAGGAAGCTGGCATGTGTGTGCCTACTTTATACATCTGTTATGGGTTAAAATAGCTTTTAAAAAATGTTTCTTTAGACCGCAGTCTTTTGTGGCCATGGCCTATGCCAAAGAAAACGCAAACTTGCTTATTTTCTCCATGGGGCGCAACACTGCCTATGTGTGCCTGAACAGATTCGACTGGCCGTGAAAAGAATTCTAAATAAAACACAAACATGGAATTTGGCAACGCCACAGAAGCAAGCTTAAGACTAATTCCAGCATGCGGACGGCTCTCACACAGCAAGTCTGGCTCCACTATAAATGAAACCAGGCTCTGTAAAATCGCCAGTAAAGTTTGAGTTAGTATTTAAAGAGACAGCACTCTTATTCCAAGGTTTAAGGGGGAAAAACACACACGTGCGCACACACACACATATACCCCAGCTTATTAAGGAAATGCATGCTGGCTCAGTAAGTCTGTACATTGCAAACTATGTTTATTTTCAGCAGTCATTTCCATTTTAAAAAATGTGAAGTTAAAAAATACTAAAAAGAACAAATATCACTTTGGACTCGTGTTTTAGAAAAAAAAGTGCCATAATTATGACTGCAGGGACCACTGGCAGTGACAGCAATGAATGAAGGACCTACCTGATGGGAAAGGTGAAATGTTATCTATAAAATAAGAAAGAAATATAAATGTCTAGGGCAGAGCAGGAGAAAGGAAAGATGCAGATGGGCAGAAGTTCCATGGCTAGGGTGGCCTGGGACAGAGCATCCTGTTCCCATCAGACAGCCAGCAAGCAGGATGGTGACTCACTGAGACTTGCTGAGAGGGAGCTATATGCAATACAGCTCCATGCTGCTGTGTAGATGGGGAAATCTAACCCTGGGGCAATGAAATCCCCTGGGAAATACCTCCCCAGCAGTGCCAGCCAATCCCAGAGAGCAAAGACATCTATGAAGAAAGAGTGAGGAGAAAGTGAAAAACAGCTTTCGCTCATCTTTACCTATTAAGGAGAATACAAATTTAAGAAATCTCAGTTTATAATCATAAGACACAGCCTGACAAACTTAGACAGAAAGGGCAAGGAGCAAACTATTTAAGCAGTGATGGTACTGTCTCCCACACTCTTGCTTTCCCTTACAGCTCTGGATGATACCAGGTCACTGAATTAAAATTATATCTCAAGTGCCCACCTCAAACCCTGACTGTTGGGTTTTTTCTCAAAAAGGGAAGAGCAGAAGGGAAGATTTGCTGGCTAGAGAGCTCTAAATATGGGAAGAGCTCAGACACTTATGAGTGTGCTCAGCTGCACTAATGAACGGTGACAGTGGTGATAGAGGCAGGGGCAGCACGGATGCAGCTCTCACAGCACTCTTCACGGAAAATGGGCAGGGAAAGTGTGAAGAAAATTGGGAAGGAGTTTACAGCAATCTCACAGGATTGTTTTACAACTATTCTATGTATCTATTGATAATGATAATGAAGTGTTTGGCTTCAATAGACTGTGGAGGTTTTAAGATTCTACCTCAAATTTACAATGGAGGAATTAGTTCCATTTGAAGGCAAAACTATAAAAATAGAGAAAGAAGGACTATTTTTTTTTAACAAGGCTTTACAGGAAGGTAAAGTTACTCACTAATCTTGTCCTCACTGTATGACCACAATGACCCTGTTCCCAGTTTAATCAACAGTTCACATATTTTTATAAAAGATTTGGATTAATCAAGCCATAAACACTCAGATCTAATTTTTGGACATACTTTACATTATAAGCCTGTCTGTGCCATAATAAATTAGTTTACTCTCTTCCTATTCAACCAGAAGAGATGAGAAAATTACCCAAAACTCTGTTAGAAGACGCAAACTGAAAAAATAATTCCCCTGCAGGCAGAAGGCACTGGTGCTGAGGTCTTACAAGATTCCATGAATTTTTGGGTTTTACCCTGATCACCATGGATGGTTTTAAATGATATGTATTTCCCAACAATACTCTGACTCTTACTTAAATCTCTGTATGTCCCGGAATTCCACAGACCATGCTCACAGCTGGCAGAACAGTATAACACCACTGAAGTCAGAAAACACCTCACAGGAAGATGCTCAGCCAAGCATCCCCAGGCAGCCCCTAATCCATCTCTCCATGGACTGTTGGCCTGGTACAGCACGCCCTGGGAGCACCGTGTATGTCACGCAGCCATGGAAGAGATGTAGGGACCACGTTTAGATCCGTGTCTCACGTGAAGTAATCTAGGTCAATACAGGACATGTAAGGAGACAGCCTGACACACAGGAAGGATGGGATGCTCCTCTCATATTGCCAGGGGATGTACTGAAAATAATACATTTACAGTTGGCTTCAAATAGCCAGGTGATGTTTAAGCAAGAATAAAAGCTGCAGGTACGTTGTGCAAACCAGCTCTTCTCTAACCAGACATCCTTTATGTGAATAGCAAAGACAGCAATTTAGAAAGCACCATTTCACAGCATGCTTTCAGAGGCTGTGTCTCCCCATCTTCTTGCTTAGTGCCTGCATTAACCTCATTCCTGAAGTCCCAGGACCTCTGACTCATACAGCTGAATTCATAAAAAATGTAAGCCTTCACTATGTGGGATTTTTGCCTGCTTCCTTCCAAGTGCATGTTTTAGTGTCTCATTGAACCTGGCTTACCCAGCCTGTGCTATGGCAAGTTACATTACCTGGAACAGGGACCCAGAGAAATTGTTTCATTTAGACAAAAACAAGAGGAAAATAAAGATACCAAAGGCATGTACCATACTCTAGCCTACCAGATTTCTGTACGTACTGCAAAAATGCCTGGAAAAAGCCTGTCCAAAAGAAGGCAGCCAGCATAAAAAGGTATGTTGCTAACAGTTGCTCAGCTGTTTACTGCTCAGCAGAAAGAAGGACCAACATGCACAACACAGGAGCCCAGCGGGGCACACACGAGATGCATCAGCATGGCTTCTTTGACTCAAATCCCATTCTGAACATAAAGCATCCTCTCTGAGCACAGAACCCTTCCTTTCATCTACTTTTATGAAGCACTCAGAAGACAAAGGAGCAGAGGTCCTCTGAATTACACAGCTCTGGAGGGACACATGGTAATTTTTTGCAGTTCTCTGGCCTAAACCTGAGCCACCCCAGGAATAAAGGATCGGATTCCTCTAAAACAAATAAAATAAAATTAAGCGATTTCACTACAAAATGTACAACACCTCACTGTTCCCTCCACCTTTCCCACTCTGGCTTGTGAACTAAAGTGCAGTTCTCATCACAACTACCTACGCCATACACCATAACTTGCCCTACTTCCTTTGACACTGAGCATTATATTTGTGCACGAGAGATTTATCTCTGTTCTCACAAACTGAACAGGCCTATTCACTTCCTGGCTCAGGCACACAAACACATCCGCACGAATCTGACAGAAAGCGAGAAGAAAAGTGATGACAAAAAGCTACTGCTGAAGGGGCAGGAGGAAACTCCATCCTGAATATGCCAGGTGAGGCTGTACAAGTGAACTGTTTAGCATATGTTATGTACAAATGAATGGCAATTTGCTGAGAGAAAGAAAGAATAATTGCAAACATTTATGCCTTGTGCATGCGTATAAAAAAAAATAAATCAGCTCTTAGGAAGCTGGTGCATTGCCCAACCAAAAAGGAAGGCACCTGACAAGCACTACCCCTAATTTTGTTGCTTTTTAGGTGATTGCTTCCTTCCTTCTCTTCCTGCAGTTGATTTCTTCTCTTTTTAGGAAGTGTTCACCAAGAGGCATTCAACTCTCTGAAAATGGATGGGAAAACAGTGGCAGCAGGGAAGAGGCTGGTCCCATCCTGCAAACCATCCCTGGTGGTTACTCTGCTGCAGAAACATGAAAGCCATTCTTGTCCCTTTGCTGAGTACGAACATCTACCACACTACAACTTCAAAAAGAGGTCTGCACCTCCGTCAGCCAACCAAGGTGTTTCTGGACATCATGGCTGCTGAGAGCCACGGTGGTGCCCAAACCTTGCCAACTGTGCCTAATTAAAGCAGTCTTCACTTATGCTGGTGTCTTGTGCAAAGTCCTGCACAAACATCATGAAAAAAGAAGACTCTAATTTGTTTGTGTCTTCTGTCAGAGCGGCACAAACCATGTCATCAGAGGTGCCTCTTTGTAACCAAGCTATTCTCTCCCTTCCAAACTCCCAACACTCCCAAATGTTTAGTGAATCAAGGGGAAAAAATGGAGGTTATTACTGATGGGAACAACAAGGCACAACAAGGCACAAGAAAGAAGCCCTGCAATGAAAAAAAAAAACCTGTTCAATGAGATAGAACAGAAATGTTCTTCCCTTGCTTTCCCATAAGCTCCCTTTTTGCCTCATCTCCCACCAGATACCACCAAAGCCTGTTTGTGCTTAAACAAATATGGATCTCTTGCTGTGTCTCTCCCCTGGTCCTTACCTATGCTCTGAAGTCACCTACTCCTAATCCAGCCATCGTTCAGCAAACTCCAAAAGGACATAAATTCATTCATTCCAATAAGCAAGTTATAAAATCACCTTCATCCATCTTGTTCCTATATTTTAAATTTGATTGTGGCCAGAGAATTGCTGGCTGGGAATTACCCTTCCCCCACTCTTACATGCACCCTTTAAAAATGCAAAATCTAGCCCTCTATTTCAATATTTCTGATGTCAGTGACCGGTGTCGGCTCTCCCCATACAGTAACTGCTTTAAAGCGCTGCATACAGCACTGCATTAAAAATTAATTACACATGCTATTTTATTGATAGTGCATAATGTAATGAGCACCAGCTGTGCTAAACATCCAAACTCCTTTTTAAGACAGCTATAAAAAAAGAAAGAAACTGCACTTCCAAATGCTTCTCCTGTCAGAGGAGAAAAACAGCAACATCTTGGATGGATTTGAAACAGGATTCTTTGATTTAGCTCTCCATTTGGAGCGTTTGAAGAGTTCAGACTCTCGGGCTCAGTGTAGTGGTATGCGATCAAGTTAACTCAATGTTGGAACCATTGTCCTTACTGCAGGCAACGTTGCCTTGAATCTTTTTGCCCCAAGACTACCAGATTCAGTTCCACCCATTAATATTGCAATTAAGGGCTTTTCTTTTTTCCTGAGATGTCTGGAAATGGCAAGCATCCGCTTTAAAGCACCTTTAAATATCACTATTGCTCCTGCTGGTTCTTAACTTGACATAATTAGGACTTACAAAGTTATAGCGATCAGCCATCTGTCTAGAACAAAGCCACAGCCATGCTCACATTGCCAGCGACCCTGCCCCATGCAGCACCCTCATTTTAGTCACCTCTTTGTAATCTTGAGGTCTCTTTGCTGCCTCTTGACAAACACACTATTCAGTCAAAAAAAATCAATCTGTGTTAGATCCACCTATTTTGAGTTTGGATCTGATTTTAATATCTAGTGAGACAGGGAGCTGCATAGACAGCAGGTCACATATGATTTTAATACTTGGATAGATAAATGAACACATAGATTGAGAGATAGGTGTAAAGATGGACGCACGCACTCAGACTGATGCATTACTCTTTTCAGTGTATACATCTCTCGCACATCCCTGCACTCTGTAAGTACTGTCCACAAAGTCAATTCATAGCATGCATTAAATATTACACTAAAATAAATAAATACACATAACCATGACTAATAGGGACATCTTTCTTGACCGTCACCCAGTATTTTATGCAAACCTCTTCTTTATGCAGCAAAATGAAAAGATACATTTACAAAGGGTCTCGGGGAAACTATAGACCTTTGTCTGTTCTCCAATACTTACACCAAATTCCTCTTTCTCCTCTCAAAAAAGCACCCAGTGCTGAAGGGAAATCAAGTTTTATTGCACTTTTTTTTTTTTTTGAGACTCCACTCCGCAAAAAATGAAGAGTAGAGTATCAACCATTGTCCTGGGACGTGATGAGTTAGAAGGTTTTTGCTGGATGAGTTTGCATTCTCTGCTCTGATTACTGTTTTGTTTTCCATTGATCCTCCTGTGTTAATAAAACCCAGTCTGGAGTGAACAAAAGCTTGCTTCTTGTTCAAGTAAGAAATGTGCCGAGTGCATACCATATCATTAACATAAAAGTTTTTGAAATAATACTTCTTTCTAGACAGACTGTATTAATTGCATCAAGCTTTTTACAGCAGGGTGGTCTAATCTAGCTCTTCTCATTGGCTGACTCCAGTTATAAAACCAACATAAAATGAATATGGTGATATAATAGATGGAGGGAAAAGTATTCTTTTAAAACCTATGATTTACTTATAGGGACTGCTTTTATCTTTACTGTCACCTTAACCTCTGCCAAGAAAATACCAGACTAGTTAAATGAAGCAGTAAGTAGAATTTCAGTAGCCAAGTAAATTGATATTAACTTTACAAGATGACTGTGATTTTCAGAATGTCCTAATGACTAACACAGCTGATTCCTTGAATTAGCAGGAGCTTGTTCCTCTCTTCTGAGATATGGCCCCATGCCTTCCTCTGTTTTAGACCTTAAATTTCACAGCCCTGTCCATTAATCACTGCTGTCCATGCCCACTTGCTGTTTTTATACATGCAACTAAGTATCGTAATTGCTTTCCACCTCCTTCCATCAGCCTGCATGTGGGAAGGAAGCAGTTTCACTGGTTAGATGAATATATGTGTATTGGACAGATTTAATAATCTTTACAGGGGTATATAAAACCCTCACTCGTAGGCCCAGGTCCAAAGAATTTGGATCGGGTATATATCTGAATGCAGGCACAGGGGATAAATTATTCTCTGTGCCATTACAATCCTCTTTGTCTTAGGCTGACTACAATCCTCTTCCTGGGGCTTTTGCACCACAGTATCTTCAAGGCAGGACTTTTTTCTTTGGAGAGCACACTGTAAACTGCCGTGCACTTCTGCGCTGAGACTTTCAATGCTCATTTCTCGTTAACTTTAATGGGAAATGGGCATCCAAATCTCTTAGGCAGCTTTGACAATTTAAGCCTTAATGTACAATATTAATAAATCAGCATCATAAAAAGAGCCTTATGAAGATGTATTGTGAAAAAATAGCCCCACAAAAAGCATTGCAGTGTATGTATGCATGTACACAGGCATATACTTTTCTTTACATAATTATGTCTCTCAACAATCATTTGCATGTCTCTGTTATGCAAAAAAAAACTGTGTGTGTTTTACAGTTACTCTGAGCAGTTGCAATTCATTGAAATGAAATAAAAAGCAGGCTCAAAAAAAGCACCCTAATCTGGCAAGGGGTACAGCAAAATGAATGCTTTGCCCATTTATATTTTAGATCCAAGCTACACAACCCTGTGAATTTCATTACTCTATTCCAACTTCTAATTAAATAGGCACTAAAAACATTTGAACAGGAGAACCCAATTCAACAGACAAAAGCTTCTGGGGCAAAATATATAAATAAATAAATAGACTGAGAGAGATTGAACCAGTGGTAGAGATTTTTTTTAAAATCACATGAAGAAATATAGACCTTTACTTGCAAATTCCTTGTCCTGGGGTGCCCTGAACACGAAGAACTGAACAAAGACAGAGGGGACCACGATCAGCACCGGCTGAGCAGCAGAGTGGACATCCAAGCAGACCTCCCAGCACCATTTGCTGTGATTGAAACTATCAGCAGCATGTTTTCTAAAGATCGCTAACAGCTCTGGATGAGGCAGCACGACTTCCTCTGTGCATGACTGAACACTACTCAGCATCCCAGACATTCACTCTTATCTAGGTCGGAGATTTCCAAATGCAGTTTTTCAGATATATGTCCCCCAAATCCCACCGGTAGCCAGTCATTTGGATTCTCCAGCACAAACTGCTCTGAGGTACTCTTGAGGGCCCGGTTTGTGAGTGCCCAGCAAAGATTTTGGAGTACCTGCAACTTCAAGCCATCAGAGTTGCAGTCTGCTTGAGAACTGCATGGAAAATCTCCAGGTACTGAATTAAATCAATGCTGAAAAACAAGAAAGGTAAGAAATTATGAAGGATGAGGGGAGGCGGGAACTGCTGATGGCTTTTGTTCAAAGAAGTAACCAATTCCTCAGAAGCAAGAACAGGGCTGACAGAATAAAAGGCTAATCAAGTCAGAGAGACAAGCTGATCTCTAAAGCTGGAGCAAGTGACTGTTGTAAATGTCTATATTAAAAAAGAGGGCACAATGCAGGGATTGTCACTAGATTATTAATCAACATAAAGAACTCACTTTTCTTTCATTTCCACAAAACATTTTGGGGTACAGAAAGATCCCATAACCCTTGCCGTGGGGTTTAAGCCATGCCTAGGCTCACATACAGTGAATACTATGGGAGCTAAGAAAGGGTTAAGTAGACATAATCTCCTTTTTCAAGGGAAGAAAATGTTTCTTTCAAGCAGTCCTTGACCAACTACTGTCATAAACATGTAGCATGCACTTTGATAAAACCTATTCTCTAAGTGTCGCCGACTGCAGCGGTAATTACAGGAAGCCATGATAACAGCTCTCTCTCTCTCCACAGAGCTGGCATCGCTCTCCCAGCAAACAGGCAATTCTGAAAACTCACAGCACAGAACTCCAAAGTGAGAACTCCAAGTACGCAAACTACAAAAGCCTCACCTTCCCCGCATCCTTTAATAAGTTATTCCTTCCTTCCTTTTCTATTTTTAGTTGTACTTGCTTCCATTCCCACTAGCTGCTGGCATCAGAAGCAAGAGGGAACCAGGGCATCCAGTTCAGTGTTACAACTACCTGTCTCCCGACGGCTTGTGTGCGTATACTACACCAGTTAAGACAGAGGACAGCAAAACATGAGACCAGTTCCAGTTTGGTTTACTGGTTCCTGGGAGGAGAGAAGGCAGGGCACAGGGAAGCTTTCTGACTTTCTGATCCAACGCTCACCATCTGCAAGAGCCTGTCTGGACACTCATCTCAGGCCAGTTGGTCAATCTGCCAAGGCTGATGAAGCAGAGTTTGACCCTCTGCCACCCTGCATACAGCAGCTTGGATAGAAAATTTAACCAGACCCCTAATTTACTAACAGCACGTCACCACACAGCACATTGCTACAAGCCCGGAGCCTGTGCCCCAGTGCAAGCAGATAGGCGCAGGCTGAGCATCTTCCAGGCCGCATGGGAGCCTTCTCTGTGTGCCCTGAGCTTCACTCAGGATCTATATAGCACCCTGCAGAGTGCTCTTAGCCTCCTCCTGAGAATATTTCATCTTTCAAGATCCAGGGTTTCCAAGATACAAATTTAAATTTCTTGCAAAACTTTATATCTCTCTTTATTACATCAATGAGAGATGTACAGGAACATTCTCATGATATACAACATACTGTAGCCAGGTGGTCCACCACTGCTTGTGGAAGGAAAAAGCTAGCACAACAAAGTTTTGCCAGTTTCAGGGAGAAAATGAGGAGCCATTTTCCAAAGGCTTTACTCCTGACAGTCATTGCTCTCTCTCTAAATCCTTTGGTCCTCACACTTTACTTATCCAGCATCATTTAGGGAACTCCCTATTAAAACTACATGCACATTATCATGAATGAGAGCTGTGGGGTTTGGCCCACCACAGTGAGACTCCATAAACATTTGTGGATTTTGCCACATCTGTATTTTCTTTTAAACCCTCCCCATTTTCACCTCACCAGCCCACAGTTCAGCATAGACTGAGTCTTGCAACTGAGCCATGCTCAGAAACACCCACTGATTTCAAAGAGATCTCTGGGTCTGAAATGATGTGGTCTGGTGACAATATGTCCGTGTTCTCTTTGGCTAGCTTGGTGTGCCTTCATTTTCACATCACTTTCCCCTCCTTGTGGTGACAAAAGTCAGACATCCAAAAGGAATAAAGGAAAAGAAAAGCTGATGGGGTAGAGGCCAGGGATGCATGGTGAGTTACCAAGGAGCATTTTCTCAAAGCAGGGGAGAAAATAGCATGGAGCACATACATCCTGTGTGCACATGGATGCGGAGGAGAGCCTTTAATATGAATGATTGAGGAGGAAGGGCAAAAAAGAATAAAAGTATCTCAGATGTTAAATGTTATCCAATTAAGCTTAAAATAAACAGCCTAGAGAGATGAAATCTTGATACTGGGGTATCACATTCTGTGAGGAGTCTCAGACATTTGTTCACAACATGGCACAAACGGCAGTGGCCGCAGGTGACAACTGAGGGTGGGCAGGCAGGAGGGGAAGGATGGTGAAATGGAGGGAGTCATATGCCCTTTCCCACTCCCCATCCTCTTCCAGGGTGGAGACAGAAGGAGGAAGGAATGGGGGGGGGGGGCGGTTAGGGCATTTTCTCTGCCTTCCCCATGCGACCCAGCAAAGGCAGCTGTCCCACAGCAAAGACGACATCACTTGGCAGCACTACTGACCTTCAGATAGCAACAAAAAAAAAGTATTTCTATTACCTGACAACTGACAATGACATCCAAATGTGCCTGACGTCTCAGTCTGAATCTCAGTCTGAGTCCCGCCAACTGAGACTGCACGTGCACCACAGCAGGGCAGGCTAAGGCAGGGCGGGAGGGAGGCCAGTGCGCGGAGAGGTGACGTGATCACGGATGTGTGAGGGTGGGAGGAGGCAGCTATGGGAGCCCCCGGCAGGTTTGCAGGCCTGGACGGCCCTGGAGAAAAAACAATAGAAAAAACTGTCAGTCGGATCTAAGTTTGAAGGGACAGAGGAGGCATCAAACAAGCGAAGTGGGGGCTGGCTGCCTAACGCACAACACGCTTGGTCTGAACCCCTCTCTGGGTCCAGCTGAGGCTGGCGGGCTCTCGCTGGGTGGGGGAAGAATAAGAAGAGACCTGGAGGACCCGCAAACCCAGGCTGGGGGCCTGTGTGGGCATGGAGCGGGCTGAAGGTGGGGGATGGCCAGCCCTGGCACAGAGCAGAGCCAGAGGCGGCGGACGTCGCCACCAGCACTTGCTCAGGGACCAAATCAAAAGGGGGATAATTGTTTTATGGCTGTGTTAATGCACTGGGCTGACACAGAACTGGGCAGGCTTTCTGCCGAGCCACTGCTGAAGCGAGCTCCACACACCAGCCCGGACAAAGTGCGGTGACTTAGAGCTCAAATGGCTTCAGTGAGGTGCCAGGAGCCGAGCTCCCAGAAGGAAGCCTTGGCGGCCATGAGCTGCCTTCCCGCTTGAGCTGCGGCCAGTTGTGCATTTTGCATGCCCCGATTATGCAGGCTGATTCCCTACTGAGCCTGCGAGGAAGGGAACAACCTTTTTCCTGGTAGCTAAAAGATGATATTGTAACCTCCAACTGTATTATTTATTTTTAACCCCTCTAGGAATCACCTGCCACTTAAAAGCTGTATTTAAGAGTTTTCTCCTGCTCCACTGGAAATGCTTGCTCCTCCTGGCAGTAGGCCAAACTGAACTCTGTGACTTTGAAAAACTAAGATACAAGTCTTAAATATCGACATACACCTGCACAAATACAGACACACACACACATAGAATCACGTAGGAGTTATGTTTTTGGCTGGCACAAATTAGCAGCGTTTAAAGGGAAGCTGAGTGAACAGCACCACTTTCTATCCATTGGGAATCCCAACCCCTCCATTTGAAACTATGCCTGCCACTTAGTTATTAACTAAAGGGTAGCTACTAATCAAGGCCAGTTTCTAAATGAAGATATGTGGTGGAGTAGTCGCCATTAAAAAGCTGGCATTTGCCAACAGTTACCGCACAGTGGTAGATCAGAAACCACAGTTTCCCCTATATTTAGATCAGGAAATATGTGTGCTAATTGTGGGGTACCTTCTGGCAAATGCTTTCTTTCTAAATGGTGTCATCTCTGGCTGTGCATGAGTGTGCACCTTGCAGATAGACGCATACACCATGGCAGCAAGGAGAAATATTTAACTGTGTTCCCTCCAACCCTAGAAAAAACAACATTTCCTAAAGGAACCTACACTGTGGCAGCAAGGAAGAATATTTAACCATGCTCCTTCTGACCCTAAACATGCAACATTTTCCAAGGGAGTCTCTCCACCTTGAGAGTCCCTATTCTGAAACCAGGCCTGCATGTTGATCTGACAGCTACACATGTGAGGCAAATGGGGATACTTCATCCTTGGCACAGCATCCAGCGCTCCAGTCTGCAAGGACTGCATTTGATTTTGACGTTTATCTTAAATGGCTAAGAGACCACCAGTGCAAAACATTTGTGTGAAGCTTTTGCCAAAACCACAAGTGAAGAGTCTAAATTCCCTGTGTAAATACTTGAGCTTCAAGCATCAAGGATAAAATTTGTGCTCTTTTGTGAGGACTGGTTTTAAATACAAGCCATCTCTGTGGCTTGTGGGACAAGGAAGGACTTTTTTTTTTATTTTGGGAGCTCTGTTTGACTTTTGTAACTCTTTGATCTCTCTGGAAGTACTATACAAGCAGGTAATGAGAACTGCTATCCAGCTCATACCTACATTGCAGTTTTGGCAAGACGGTGCACTATGCATGTGGAAACTGATGTTGGGCATGGATTTCTATGTGTGTAGACACCACTCTACTGCCACTGTAACAGATATGAATAATAAGTTTGCTTTTTTCATGGAATAAGCAAATAATAATACAGATTCCCTCCAATGACTTAATGATTGTATCTTATATTCCTAATTAATAAAAATAGCTAGGCTGTGTTGAGCTGCCTGGGCACTTGTCCTTGCTTGGAAAGTCATGAGCTTGAAATAGAGATTTAGAGTAGAACCACAGGGCAGCTACATCTCAGGTTACACTGAGCTGTGTCTGTGGTCCCACCATGACTAAGGGCACAGGTCTTGCAGTCACTTGGCCCTCTATACATCATGATGTCTTACTATGGGTTTTGAAGGAGATAATCACACAGAGAAACTATATGAAGCCCACCAAATTCACCATCCAACTCCACTGCATGGGGCTTTAATGTGGAGGTCGGTGGGCCCTGGCACATAACACTACCCTGAGAGTAACAGCCTCTTCTCTAGCCCTATTGTGTCCCACCTGTCTACTGGCAATGAATTTAATGCAATCTGCACAGCCCTGAGGTGTGCAAGAAGATGCAAAAAGCTCTCACCAAGTGGGTACAGGGAGGCCCTCCCGGATCTTACTAAGCACATCTCTGATGTGGAAAGGGAATAAAGGTCTCAAATAGGAGGTTTCTCACCATCTGGTCAAAGAGATGCTGTAAGACCCTCCCAAAAGAGGTATTGGGGGCAAAACAGTAATCTCTTTTAACAAGTTACCTAACAATTTTAACAGGACTGTGTGAACCAGATGCCAGTGAATGGATGGAACTAAACCTGTTACTCAGAAGGTCTTTTTCTTGTCCTCAGCCTGGAGAGGAGAGGCTCTGGGGTAACCTTACAGCAGCCTTCCAGTATCTGAAGGAGTCTGACAAGGGAGAGAGTAAGGGACTTTTTACAAGATATGTAGTGATAGGACAAGGGACAATGGCATTAAACTGACAGAGATAGGTGTAGATTAGGTTTCAGAAAGAAATTCTTCACTGCGAGGGTGGTGAGAGACTGGAACAAGTCGCCCAGAGAAGCTGTGCTCAAGACTAGGTTGAATGGGTCTTTTAGGTGGCCCTGACCATGGCAAGGGGTCTGTTCCACCACAAACCATTCTGTGATTCTATGATTTGATGTATATGTGAGGAAATCTAAAAATTGTTAACCTAGCATCACAAAAGAAAGTATTGGCAAAGGAGAAGAAGAGTGGACCTAGACAGACTCTGGCAGATGATCAGGGATTACCACCACCAGTCCCCAGTCCAGCACTAAGAGACAAATATCATGCAGCTGCCAGACCAGGAGACTTGAGTCTGCCCCTACAGGCAAAGTCAAATCAGGTGATTTGTCCTCCTCTTTACTACCACTTCAAGGTTTACTTCTTTGTTACTAATCAGGACAGTCCTACGGAATCAGACCAAGTGGAAAATCATGAAGATGGAAATCATATCCAGTGGCCTCAAGAAAAGGCAGGGAGAAAACAAGGGGTCCACCATTAGGTACATGATACCTCTTCACAGCTATAGAAAAAATAAGTTGTGTTCAAAAATACTCAACTTGTATCTGCTAGGAACATATTCCCATTTCATCTCTTCAGCTCCTCTCTGTGGGATCCTATGTGTGACTTTTATCCCATAAAGGGTCTATTTAAAGCTGAAAATGGAGGCTCTTCAACTTAACTGTTACAGGTGACAGACAAACACAAAAAGAACAAACATAAAAATATAGAGATAGATAGATAGATAGATACATACATACATAAATGCATACATACATGCATACATACATAGAATCTTAAGGTGGTGCTGAGAGTTTTTTACTCAGCCCACACAGCAGCAGGCATGGGAGGGGAGCTGATCTCTGGAATTCTGCATCCGATCTACAACACCACATTGCACAGAGGTTTCAAAGAGAAAACACACCTGCGAGCCCCCGACTGCCACAAAGGGCACAGCCACAATCAGCACTAACGGGAAAGCAAACCGCAAGAACTGCAGGGCAATCTTAGAGGCAAATATCCCATCTGGATGGGGAGAGCAGGCACACACATGCAGCATTGTGTTGCTTGGACATCTCTGACACGATGTGTAAGGCTCGATTTTCCTCTTGGGTCAGCACTGGGAAATCACTCACCTGCACTGCAGATCTCAATTATATATTCTGCATTCATTCTGCACGGATGCGAAGGGGAGTTTTGCACATAGCATGAGTGTGAAACACGCACAGGGACTGTCACCATGTAAATAAAACATCTGCATTGCTGATGATAAAGGAAGATTTTGTTCTCGTGCTTTAAACAGGCTCAGCGTATCCTCAGAGCCTGTACATGGCAGCAGCTCACAGGTGATGTTGACTCCCATGCACCACTAAGAGTAATTTTTTTTCTCTCTGCTATTTTTAAACTTGCAAAGAAGAAAATAAGGTAAATTGGACATGACCCCAGATGGAAAATGAACATAAAAGCCTAGATGAACCTGACAAAAGCCACAATCAAGGCACAAATTGCATTCTTTTGTTGCCCCTCTCCCTGAGCCTAGGCATGACTGGCCATATGATGTGGTGTATGTAAAACATCATGCTCCTCTGGCACATCTGCAGAAAAGTCCCTGAGCAAAACACAAAGATGGAGCCAAAGCAGCATTCACAATGTCCCACCTCAGCACAGCTTAGACCAGGGGAAGCAATCTTAAATAAGGAGACCTGGCTTTACATCTGATGTCACATGTAATTGCAGCCACACGTAGCTGGTGTGTCCCAGCGGTGGCTGGGTGGGTGCCTGGGTGTGTATCTGCATCAGGCAGACTGGCAGGTGCACAGGCAGACGTGTGAGCCGCTTAACAAGGCATGAACCAAGTTTTTCTGTGTGTTTCTCTGTGCCTGTCTGGTGACACAAAGTCCAATCAATAGCTGGTTAGAGAATAAAGCTCAGCTCCATTATTAAAAAACTCTCTTTCAATAAAAAGAAAAAACATCTGTTCAAACAGTGTACGGCTACAAATTTGGAGTGCAGGCTGAAGCCTCATCCCTGCCCTGTGCTCGTCATGTTCAGGAAAAATACTGCAGATGGTCTGAGATGGGTTTTACACAAACCATTGCAGCAGGTTTGAACAGACACTCCCAAAAATGATAGACAAATCTATCCACTAATCTCTCCAACAGATTTTTTCCCAAGCTTTTCCTAAAACAAGTTGTCTTATCTGTATCACACCCTCTCCTGTGGACTGTTCCCACCTGATAGTATTGTCTTTCTGCCATGTCTCTTTATGCAGACACCAACAGGGTTGGGGAAGCAAACGCACACAAGCACACGCGTACATGCACAAACACTTCCAGCAGCGGCCAGCAGAGCACTGCCCGCACACCCTGCGAGGGGCAGATACACACGGCATCCCCCAGGAAAGGCAGAACGACTCCATGGTGTGGGCAGACACACTAGTGTGCACACTCACACCCAGAGTCCAGCACTCGGCCAGACACACCTGCACACCAGCCTTCACCTCTCCCCCCCAGCACAGCAGTTTGGGAGCAGTTTCCCCGCACTGATTATGATGCTTAGACTAAAACTTTGCTCAAGCTGGGAATGCAAAAGTTGCACCGGGTAGAGAAGAAGGAGGGCAGGAAGAGATTTCTTGTTGTATTTTGCTCAAAGATTTTTTTCGTTTTGGCAGACAAGGATTCCCTTTGAATTGATACATTTCTTTCTCCCAAGAATTTCGAATGATAATGCATAAATGAGTCATAGATCAAGAACGGCGACGTGGTGAGCAAGGAGGAGAAAGAGTGTGAGTGAGGGGCACTGGCACAGAAATTTGACAGTACCCCAACTCCCCCCCTTCCTCCCCCCATGCCAAGACATTAATTCTCACAAGTCGGAGAAAATTACTATGCATGAATGCAAAAAGCATGATCAGGAGTAATTAACATGGCTTCATATGCAAATTTTATTAATGCAGAAGTACAAAGTCATTATGCAAATGAAACTTACGTCAACTCTCTTGACAAATATTCATCTCTAAAGCTCAAGTTTCTCCCTTCTAATTTTTTTTTTAATTTTTGGTGTAAAACCAAAAAAAAAAAAAGTGATGAGGACTGCTTGACAAGTTTGCAAAGTTGTTTTTCAACCGGAGAAATTTATTCTTGCATTGTTGATATATTTTTTTTTGTTGTTGTTGTTGGCAGGTACACGACAGCTCATGGAGGAGAGCGGGAGGATGGGGGACGCGGGCTACCAGCAGCAGGCAGCCAATCAAAACGCCAGCGGCTGTAATGAGCGCGATTGATGACTGTTTGGCTTTACTGCAGGGTAATGAACTAGAATCCAGTCTGAGGAGGGAAAAAATATGAATATTCATGAAGCTGTGCTCCTGCCTTTGATGATTAAAGAAATTTTTAATATTCAAATAAGCGCTTGCCAAGTGATTAACAAAGAACAAGCACGCAGGAATATGGAAATGGAGCTGTGGAAGATTTGGGAGTCACAGTCTGTGCAGAAAAGACAGCACAAAATTTCATAAACAAGATAGGCAGATAACCTAATTCAAATCTGAGCAAATAAAGGGGGAAAAAATCACCTTCTTTTTCATCAGTCTGGATATTGTATCAGTCACTTTGTTTTAGAGTGCAAAGGAGAATAAAATCTACCGATGCAATAAGATGGGGGGAAATACCCAAACCCTGAGAAACCCAACCCAGCAATTACAAAGTAAGAATCCTGGGTGAGAAGCCGATAGGAAAATGATGGCTAAGCCCACCGTCTGCTGTGGGCTATTGCTTTTCAAAAGCAGGAGCCTGCCTGATGCTGAGAGCCTACTGGCTACTGAGAATCGCCAACTTGTTGTATACATCAGGCAGGAGTCGTAGGTATCCTGAAATAACCAAGACCAGTCCCTGCTGTTAAATCCCTTTCCTTGGATAAAGGGCACACTGCAGGGCTTGACTGCTGTCTGGGAGAGGAGGGAGTGCAACAGAAAGAAGAAATATTATTGCCAGGGAAGAGAAAGCAAGAAAAAACCTGAAAACGAGGGTGCAAGGAGGTCTCAGCTGCCCACCCTGGTAATCAGTTGGTAAAAAATGTGTTTTCCATGTCTGAGCCAGAAAGGTCCCCCACTCCCCACAGATTTCTGAACAAGGATACAAAAATTCAGTCGCATTATAAAATGTCTGATAAGTTCAGGCTCTCACAGTTTAATAGCTTCACTAAGGATTCACACTGAAGCACATAGTAACAATATTAGCTGCTAAAATGACTTTGCAGTTAAAATACATCTAATTAGCAGACAGCTAATTTTTTTTGTCTTTCTTTGAAAAACAGTTAACTTCAGGGCTACGTTATACCAGAATGAAATGTAGTTGAGCTCTTTCTGTTACTCAAAAGCCAGAGTAAGGAGATCTTCAAACTCTTAGGGCATTGGAAAACCAACTCACCTTTTTGTTATCAGATCCTGGGGTTTCACAGGCCTGTTTGCCTTTTCTGCAGACCTTTAAAAACTCTGGTTAATTATTTCTTATTTAAAAATCTAAAGAAAGCATAGGCTAGGTACCATTTAATAATTAACTGGTGTCTTCAGAATGTAAAATTTCAACTATACTTAAAACAAAAATAATTACAGTAACAGCATAAGGACAATGCTACAAAATGCAAAAAATGGCCATGATCAGAACATTCAAAGTTGTCATGAAAACATGTTATATAGCTAATGGGATTTTTTCCCCCTATATCTACTCCATTTTTGGAGATACAAAAATACTCACTATCGATGTACCACAGGAAAGAACAGAGGGGGAAAAAAGAAAGGAAGGAGAGAAAAAAAAAAAAAGAAATGCCTAAATGTAAGTAAAGATAAGGTTAAACACCATGCCGGGGTATTGCTGGGAGTCTTTGCTCTGAATAATGCCAAGACCTTTCGAAGATGTCTGTTGTCTCTGGGTGCGTGTGGGCGGGTGAAGTGTGATATTACATAACACACACGCGGCAGTGGCTGTGCACAACCGTACTGATGAAAACGTTTGACTGTGAAACTCAGATCTCCATTTCCTGGGCTGTTTGCAGCTCGTGTCAGACCCTTGAACACTGTAAATGTTATCCCTTGTCTACAAGATTCCTTGGCTTTATTTTAATCAGTGCATTTTCTTTTTTAATGACAGAGGAGCAACTACCAGCTCCTACAGTTGGTTGCTCTGAAGCCTTTCTTAAACGGCCATTGAATTCTACCATACAAATGTGAATACTTCAAATTTATGCCATATTTTCATTCCTTCTTTAAAAGTACCCCATTTACATATTTCTGGAGAATAATGATACTTCTGCAGGTCAGGTGAACACACATTTCTGCATATGGAGTCAATGGGGAAAAGCATTAAGCGTCCATATTGCAAAAATCAGCCCCTAAATTTGAGTAGCTTGAATTGAGCATGCAGCTGTGGTTGCCTGTCAGTAGTTAGATGCTGTAATAATAATAACAACAATAATAATAACAATAATAATAATAATCTTTTCATTTCTCTAGTGCCTTCCACGCAAAGATCTGGAAGTACTTTACAAAGATAAATAAACTGAGTTTGGAACACCCCGTGTGGTTAATAAATGTCCCAATATATCTAAAGAGCATGCAATTCCTCTCACTGTGTAAAAATCCATGTTATATCATCCACATATTTGTGTATGACATTTTGGAGGCTTGGACACCAAGGGCAGGCTGTGGAGAATTTTACTTACCTTGAGACCATGTGAATTCACAGAAGTATCCCACACTATGCCTGCAGGACTGTTTTTGCAGTGCCAAAATCCCTCTTTCAGAAAACAGCGGTGTAGATTGTCACTGGTCCCACTCAGAGGCCAGACTGGGTGGTCCCCAGAGGTATCCAGGTGCCACATGGCAGCACTGGCAGCATCCCTATGAGCCAGGTCTCCACAGGGGCTCCTGCAGGACCACCTGTACCTCCCTCCCACCTGATGCTCATCTAAACTTGCATCTCACCCCATGTCTGTGCTATGAAAAGAGAAAAACTGAAACATCTTGGCTCACCCCAATTAAACAGACAAGAAAAAGGACTCTCGCCTACCCCAAGGCTGCATTCATCACCTCCCCCTGTTGTACCCTCTGCCCACCCCACCAACACAAGCCTTTGTCCCAGGAGGACCATATCCCTTTGCTATGAGAGCAACTGGAAGCAAGAGCACAGGAAAACAGGGCAGGATTTGGCCTAAAACCTCCTTAAGGCATGACTATATATGACATATCAACAGATGTGCTAAAAACATAACACAGGAAACCAGGGAGTTTCCTCATCTCGGGAGGGTGGTTTGCAGACCACTGGGCTGGGAAGGGGGCTGGGGTGCACACCCCAGGGCATGAGCCACCCAGGCTATGGCACATTCTCTCCTGGAGCTCAGCTTTCCCCTTCCCACTGACTGCCTGTCTGCTCTGTTCAGCCCCAACAAGCTCTCAAGCAGAGCCCAGCTCTCACTCTGGGGATGCAGAGCGTCTAACGCAAGGGTGGCCGGATCTGAGCTGCAATGTCCAGAAGCTACCACAATAAACCAACAAATAATAATAATAATAATAATCATCATCCTGATTTGTGGAGGGTTTGGAGGTTTTTTTCCAAAAGGCATAAAGGGTAGACAATAAACAGTTCATCAATTTTCCCAAGTTTTTTCCCCAACTCTTGTAATTAAGTCCTGGGGAGTTTCAATGGTTGTAAAAATCCTTGTGGGAACTAAAAACTTTAGTCCTGATTATATCACAAATATTTCTATCTACCAGCAAATATTTCTGGTGTAATTGAAACATATAACTACCCTAACAGACAATTGTAGCAATTTAACAGGCCCTGAAATTAATAAAGGAACTCAGTGGATGGAAAAAGCTGCTTCCAAAGGGCAAAATTATATATGTATGCAGCTAGAACAAGAAATGCCACTACAAATAACCAGAGGGCTTGGCCACAAGAGGATGGTCAAGAGGTTAAAATGAAGGAACTGAAGTGGCCAGGGAAGAGCCACAGATAAGCAGGAGTCATTAACACCAGTGGTCTTCCCTGCCTTGGCCATTCAGAACAGAGTCCCACTCACACACTGGCAGATGCTGCATTGCAAACATGTATCCTCAGGCTGAATATGGCCTCTGGAGAAGAGAACAGCAGGATTTGCTGCTTGGGTAAGTATCTCTGCCTCACTCTGAAGTTTGTCTTCTACTAGTAGTTTTAAATTTTGTTCCTATCTCTCACAATAAAAAATAATAATAATTTTTAAAAAACTTGATGGAATTAGGCAAAATGAGGCTTTAGCAGCTCTTCAGCTGTTTGGCAGCAAAAACAATTCCTGGAATGGGAGGGAACTTGAGGAAAAAGAAGCAGATGAAGTCACTCTGCCCCTCTGTGCCTCAGTCTCCCCATCTGTGAAAATCGGCTAATGACATCCACCTGATTTAGTTAAATGTCCTGGAAACTAAAAAGACTCTGTAACAGCAATATATTAAGCAGCAGCACTGTTAACTGCTTCACTGCTGGAAATGCGAAGGAGTACCATCAGGTGATGCCATGTCCCTGCACAGCACAGATGGACAAACTTAATATACAGAAACAATTAGCTTTGGGAGAGAATCACAGCTTCTGGTTTTTTGGCTCACCCCTAGCCAAAAGCAATATAAGTGTAGACACTTTGTAAGTGCTGAATTTCAATGTGGAAAATAGTCTACCTGCCTAGTGTGAATGCACACATCAGACTTAAAGTAATATAACTCTAAAATAAGTGGGGGAGGGAGGGGCATTAACAGGCACACTTACAATTTTCAAATTTTTCCTTGTGCATGGAGCACTTTCACACTTAGAAGAGCAATTCGCTAACACCAAGCAAACTTGAAAAAGCAAAGCAGAGCGAGTGACTGAGGAGGGAGGGAGCAGCAGAGATTTTTAAGATGAGGGTTCCCTTTGAGTTTTGGATCTCTCAGGGGAAAACTACTCCAGCTATGTGCGTACGAGTGGACCCAAGTCTGATAATGGAGTCTGTCAAATTAAACGAGCAGAGCGATCATCTAGAGATGGTAAAACAATCCACCAAATGAGAAGAACACTGAGGATCTAAAGATTCAGTCTTCGATTCACTGGACACCAGCACAACTAAGCAAATAATGCTTAAAAAAGAGGCTAGGAAATTAACTAGCTTTTAAATAATGAAAGAAAGCAGATAAATAAACCAGCAACCAGGAACTTAGTTCAGAGTATAATGGAAGTCAAAAAAAGGGAATAGTGAACCAGCGTTTCATTTGCACAAGGAAGCATGCTGGAAACTTGTGCCCAATCCCCCTGCTAAAGAGAACAATGAAGTTTTACCCAAAGACTTGGATCCAAACAGAATTTGCCCAGTCACAAGCACTAATTAGACAGGATAACCCAACCCTGCACCAGGAGAGGTAAAACACAAGTGCAGTATAATAAGAACCCTGTAATCCTTTCACTCTGACACAAAACTAAGAGCAAAGTACAAGAAACCAAGAACCATTCTACACAAAGAATTTTTTTCTGAGGTATATATTTTCTGGACCAGATTTCCCTGTACCTCTCAATTTACCCATTATTTGTACAGAATAGCATCTTTCTCCATAATATAAAAGCATAAGACACAAAAAGGCTTTCTATTATCAAGTCTGCTTGAAACGGAAGCTGAATACACTTACCCAGGAAAGTGTATTAAAAAAAAGAAAAGATAAAAAAACAGACATACTGTACAAACAAGGTGAGGCAAGAGAATTCCTTCAAAAATCCATGGTTAGGATGAGGAAGCAATATTAAGTTCATAACTATCAACCCAGTAAAATAAAGCTGAGTAGACTTTTGTTTTGTTTCTGATGAAAATGTCAATATACTTAAATGACAGCTTATTGCTGTATATCACAGTCTAACCAAATCTTTCTATAACCTCTTGTGTTACGAGCAAAATCTCTAAAATGTCACCAACTAAAAAACTGAACCAGCCTGTAATTAGTTTCAACAAAGTCATCCTTTTAACCCTAATTTTCTAGATGTAGATGGTATTTCCGCAGTAAGTATTATGAACCTTCCTTAAGGACAAGTGGAATCAAATTGTAAAATCATAAGCAGCGATCTAGTAGTTCTTCCTTGAAGCAAGCCCTTTATTTGCCTGTAATAAATTCAAATCCAGTCTTCAGTCTCTTAATAGGTGATCAGAGAAAATATGCATGCACACCTAAACCGCTACAACAAACCTTATTTTTTAAATAACACTTCAGTTGCTAATATAATAAAGATTGTTGTAACCCGTTAGCACTGGTATCATTATTCCTTATGATTCAATATTCTAATGACTGGCTGTAACAGAGGTTTATGTTCTGCAGAGGTTTATACCACTATTTAATGTAATTAAGCAAACTGGCAGCCAATGCCTCCATGGAAATATCATTTCTATCACAGAGTATTCCCACCAGAAATTCAGAGGGATCATAACATACAAACTTTGATTCTGTTTATTTTTTCCTCTGTTCTGAAACTGATCTGGCATTTCTTGGACTTAGTACTCAGTGGAAGAAGGAATTAATTTGGCTTCTGTAGACATGTTATTATTGACAATACTAATAATCTATGACAAATGGGCCATCCCGGCTCCTCTCTTTCAGCAGGGACTGCAGCCTGCAACATCGCTTTGCAAAACCCCAGAGCTGGACTCTCCTCCTGCCAGGAGCCCTGTGAGTGTACCAGCAATGGGGTTTTAAGTAAGCCATTAAAATGCTAATATTCAGCACGGGCCAGATCCCTGTTACCACTGAAAGCAGAACTAAAGCTTCTCTGGAGACAGGATAAGGCCCTTCCAATGTGATCAAAGAGTAAATACATGCAAAGCTCTGATGGGAAAAGGGATCTTTTTTCTAATTTTAAAACTAAACAGGGAGAGTCCACCAGGCTCATAATCCATGTTACAGTAACATCTAGGATCACTGACATCTGGGATAACAGCAGTGAGGAATATGGGTCCAGGCTAAAAAATTGTCACCTGGGGTCAAAGAGGAGCATTTAATACCCAAGATTCTGTGAAAATGGAGTTACTAGCTTTTGGGCTACACTCCCCTCCACTCAACACAACTCTGCTGACAGCAAATGTGCCACACTATATATATTTGGTTTATACATATATTTGTGTGTGTATATATATATATGTATACACATGTACTGTGCATTGCTTTTTCACATTTGCATTTACTCCATCTTGCAAAGGAAGCTCAGCCCCTCACTCAAGAAGGGCCACCCAAGTATGCAGGGTCAGGAGCAGAATTCAGACCAAAAACCAGAGTTCATCCTCTGCCTGCAACAGCAGAGCCAATTTGGTTAAATAAAAGCCTTAGTTACCTCTCCTTCCCAGCTGTAAAGCTCTCTGTAGAGGGAAGAAAAAAAAAAACCAGAAAAACTTTGAAAGAAAACTCACTCCCATTTGTGGGGGGGAATGGGACATGGAATGATAACGGGAAAGGGAAAATATCTGGTTCCTATTATTGCTATCTCCAGCACTTTCACCTCCACAAACAGCTTAAAGAAGGGCTTCTGGAACAGAAGTTCAACTTTCCTTAATCTGGGCTCTTAAGTGCCAGGATCTGGTTACATTTTCTCCTTCTCCAGATTTTAATACTTTTATTACATATTCTAATGGGGAGTGGGGGGGAGGAAGAGTGGGAATCTCAGTGTCACTCTAAGAAAGAAGTCACCGGGTTTTGCGATCCAGCAGCTTCCTTGGCAGAGGGAACTGCTGGTTGGCATAATCTACTCGTTTGACAAAACTACTATTTCTGGGCACAGGCTCAAAAACAGGTAGGAAGCAAATGCTGAGAAATAAGGAAGTAAAAACAGCCAACAGATTTTTCACTACCAAGAACGCCAAGAGTAAACATGATTTATTTAGCTGTGTTTAACATGTCTCTTCTGCACTAGACTGCAGAAATCTGCTTGCGTTTAGAGCAGGAGGAGGAGGAGGAGGAAGGGGGGAGGGGATGAAAAGGGAATCCATTACGGCGCTCCGCTGGTACTTTCTGAATTGTTCAGTCACACAGTTTTATGGAGTACAAGTATTTTCTAGCCCAAAATATATTCATGTGTCAGAAGAAAGCAGCACTAATCTGCTGTTAATTAACAAGCTGCTGCTAACAAAAGATGAAGGACCCAATTCATACAAACAATATTTACGTGGGTGTCGCATGATTTTGACACAGATCTTTTCTCTTTTCCCCTCCCCTCCCCCCCTTTCCTCCTGCCTCATTCTCTTCCTCAGCACCCAATTGCAGGAATACAGCACTGAGGAGTCCCAGCTCCTCTAGGACCAACACCCAGAGTGGAGGTGAGGGCACCAGCCAAACTCAGGGTCTCACCTGAGCCACCCAGCTCTGGGGTTCACGACTACCCACACAAGGAAGGGTTCTATGACATGTTCACAAGTGAAATTTCCTTAGATCCTTCATTTATGAGGCAGAGGCCATCTCCTGGCACTGTGCCCACAGTGGCAATGCTGCTGAGGCTCCAGGAAGTGGCATGAAGCCTCACATCCTCCACCCATCCTCACCAATCAGTGCAGGCTGTGAGAGGGGATGGGAGACACCACTGCCTTCCCCGGTGCCTGGCCTGTGATTTCATTTTTGTTTAATCCAAACTCTTTGCCAAGGAGTTTGGGAATGGGGGGAACATGCTAACAGCACAGAGACTCAAAGGGATTCAGGCTTTTTCAAGAATAACCATGCACAAACAAACGGGTAGGGCTGTGAGCAGTGAACCAGAGGACAGTTCTCCCAGCCACAGACCTGCTGCCCTCCCCTGCTCCCCACTGGAATTTTGGACAGTAGCACCTGTGTTCTCATCCAGAAGGGTGCTGAGCACTGCAGGCTGCCCCAATTCCCTGCCGCATGCAGCTGGGCACTTTGGAAAATAAACCCATTCACATCTTTTCTGCCTCATCTGAGAAATGAGAGTGCATATCTCCTGTGGGCGTCTTAAAGCTGGTGCTGGCAGAGATGGGAGAGTTAAAACCAACAGCAACTAGCACTAAAAATCCCTGGACTTGTTCCGCTCTCGGGAACAATGCTGGGGCTGCAGGGTGGGAGAAAGGGCTGATGGTCTTCTGCACTTCACCCATCAAACCACTCCAACCTGTCCTACAGAAGGGTTACAGGGGACAGGGTTTAGGCTCTGGTCTGCACTGTCATCACACAGCCAGGGCTGGGAGAAGCGTAGGGACAGGAGGGTGGAAAGCAGAAGTATTTAAGCGTGATTCTAGAAGTGCCAGGGTTCTCCCGTCACGGCAAGCCGGGGTGGTATTTCTGCTAGCACAGTTCTCTGCACACCACAGTAACTGTCTCGCCCTCAAGGCCACAGCTTCCTCAGTGAGAAACAATCTCCACTGCAGCATACGCACATCTGCCCTTCCAGGTTTTCTCTCTGTACCCTTACCCCATTCCCCAAATCATGGGGTTTTCACTGCAAAAGTCACAACCCGTCTCTCAGCGCATCCCCCAGGCACCCTGGCTGGCACCCAGCCCCACCACTGGCTCCTTCCAGGACCTGCTCTGGCAGGAGCCTCTGAGAGGGACCAGCCCTGAATGCAGACTAGCACTGACTCTTCCCTACATCATCTCTGTGCATTTCCAGTGTCATCTTTGCCACTTCTAGACCAGCATTTTAACAAAGTTCTGGACTGGGCATTTTCAATTATCTATTTTTTTTTTTTTTGTTAGCAGTGATACTCAAAACACTGACATTTACCGTTTGAAAAGCAAAGACGACACATTTAAACAAGAGTCTTAAAAGAGCTAATGACAGGGAAACAGATCCATCTATCTCTCAAAGAAGTAAGCCTTTCCAGATAGCAGGGAAGTCTCCCAAAAGTGAAGACAACAGCAGTTCCCAAGCTTCCCGTGGAGGGAGTGAGGACAACCAGTGAATTGCCCCACCCAGGTAACATCTGTCACAAGCTGCCCGCTGCCCGGAAAAACCCTAGCACAAACAGCCTCGAGGCCCCAGCCCACAGGCTTCATCAATCCAGCTCGTCAGTCCTTCCAAAACAAGCAGGTGCCTTTGCTAGGGGTCTCTGACCACCACTGCATCCATGACCTCCCCTTGCCAAATTATTTCTAGTGAATGGTAATTGTTAGATAGGGAGCATTGAGGATTGAGGATGTTTTTCCTTACCCACAGAGCAGACATGGTAAGGATGAGGCCAGTCCGAGACAAAGCACTGTCAAAACCCCCTGAAGGGATGGGTGCTTCTGGTGGTCAGTAAAGATTTTTCTCCTGTGTACTAGCACTGCTAACAGAAAACCATTGTGCATCCCTTTGGAGAATCAGCTCCAATCAGGAATCCTCAATCAGCTTCAATATCAAAAATAACATGTATCGTCTTAGATGATGAACTTGGCATGATGAGGATAACTTCCTCCAGGGGAGTCTGGGAGCTGGAGTGGGGGCTCGGGGATTTTTTTAGGGAGTTTTGGGGCTTACTGTTTTAACTTCTTTCTTGCAAAAAGGCCCTGTACCATAAACATTAATCAAACACTACATTCTGCCTTTTAGTCTTGAACAATTATGAGTACAGTTTTGTGATCTTTAGCCATATTTACTGATATTCAAAGGCAGATTCTATCTTGTTAGATTGTTATAAATGGGACCCCAGGGAATCGGCACACAGGCGGAGGCAGATGTCAAAGAGCCTTCTCAGAGCTCGGGTGTGCTTCAGTTTTCTCCTGCTGAAATTACGAATGTTTTGGAGAAAAAAAACCCAACCAACTTTAGATTTCTCTGCCAGATCATTACAAAGAGCTGTCTGTAGATTTCAAATAGAAAAAAAACAGAAGAGCCATTTTGCTGAACTTAATATTTTTTAAGGTTAACTGTTATATTTCAAAGTGTGGTTTACATGTGCTGGCCACTTGTATGAACACAAGTTTCAGAGACAGACAGAGAAGAGGTTTCTGGTTATAAACCATTAAAGAAAGAAACCCACAAATTCTATCTCATTCTCTCTTACTTAAATATGTTGTTTCTGCTCCAGACCTGTTTCATAATACCATAAAATAGAGGCATGTTTCCGACACTAGATTTGAGAAGCTGTCACATTAAAGGTAAACTTTTAATCTGCTAGAGACAAACAGCACACATTTTTACTTCCCGAGAAACAGCTCTTGAGAAATGTTTAAACAGGAATTTAAGAGCTGTGTGGTAAAGCCACATACCGGGGTCTCAGACAGCTACTGGGTTTGAGCTTCTTTTCCTTGTTGTTGTTTTTTTAATTCTTTAAATAACCCACTAAAAAGTAGACTTCTAGGAACAAAGTAACCAAGACGCATGGTAAAGTGAACCTCTACGCTTGCTTTTATTTCTAGTTAATAGAAAAGAAATGTTTTAACTGAAACACAGGCCTGAATTTCTAGCAGTTCATCTCCATCTTTTTATTTTCTTGGGACTCACAATCAAATACTTTTAAGAAGTTAATTGTGTCACAATTAGTAACACATTAGTCCTCCGATATTTTTAATAGCAACCCAGGTTTTTCCCCAAGGCACTTAAAAATGGCAGGCTCGGCTATATTCTCCCTTTTTCTAAAACTCCCATGCACTTTCTTCTTTAAAAAACTCCCACATGCATTTCACTTGGTCTGAAAATACCAGCACAGATCTTAATCCTGCCAACGCTTACAGACATGCTTAACTTTCTGCACATCAGTAATCCCGCTGACTGCAGAGGGCTGTTGGCGTACCTACAGCTCGGTGCAGGCTGAGGATGGAATCCGGCCTGCGCCGAAGCCAATGGCAAAACCCCCATTGACGTCAATAAGGTTGTGCTTTGCCATCCAATTTGTTGCAGGATTGGGACCATCCTCATTTCAAGGTACTTTCCCAAAATCTATTTTGGTTTAGTTTTTTGTTTGGCTTTTTTTCTCTCTCTTTTTCTCTTACTGCTCTTTCACCCCCTCACCTCCCACACTCACTCTCGTGGGGCCCCATATTGAGACCACTTGAAAACTTCTGCCTTTCAAATCCCTCCACAAGGAAAACCCCCTCACTGAGACAGGAAACATCCTTTGCAGGTAAAGCTGAAAGAAACTATTTTGCTCCACTGTGTGCATTTGAGTAAAGTAATTAAAACCTGGGAACTTGGGTTCCAACTGATGCCAAGAAGCAATCATTAGTATGAGCTGAAGTGAAATGGGAAGCTCCAGACATTTAAAATCAGCTGTAGGGAAAAAAAAAAAGAAGCAAAAAAAAAAGTAAAAAAGGAAGGGAAAAAAGTGGAAGAAAGAGGGAAAGGATGTTTTGTAATTTTTGCTGGAAAGTCAACTCAATGCAGCTTGAACTGCATGGGGTTAAAATGCATTTGGGGGGGGATGCTATATACGGAGGGGATAAAGCCCTGCTGAAAAGCAGGGGACGGCGAAGCAGCAGCAGCCGGCTCGGAAGCGCTGCGGTGCTGTGAAGAGCGGGCAGAAGTGAGCAAACCAGCTGAACCGCTTGCAGAATTAATCAGTAACAAAGAGGCTGGAGCTGTTGGCGGGCTTCAGCCCTTGAACCTGGACTCTGCTCTATAAATTTCAACTTGGAATGGCTCTTTACTTGTTGAAAGACAGGTTGGCTCCACGCCAAGACATAGGGGGAAGAAAAAAAAAAGAAAAAAAATTCTTTCTTGCTCAGGAAACTTCCCTTCAGTTTCTAACTCTTTTTATGAGATAGTAATAAAGCAGTCTAGAAAACGGGAAACAAAAAGGAGGTCTTGAAAGGAAAAAATGAAGCAGAAGTTGGTTTAATAAAGAAAATAAAACAAGCAGGTGCTAAATTCAAATCTGAATTTTGCCTGCACACAAGTACATCAGCTCTAATAGAATACTTCAGAGCACCTCAGCAATAATTCAGAGGAGACTTTTACAGTTACATTAGCTGACTACAGGTTTGACTCTGAAAATAATAAATGTCTTAAAAGAGGAAGAGGGTTGTTTAATCCTTGTCTGCAGTCTCATCTTGTTCTCTCCTCCCCCACCACTCCACCTTGTTTAAATGACCATTACAAAAGGAGTGTGGTATAAAAAACATGTAAAACCATCATTTATTCAACAGCATCTCTTTCCTTTCTTATTTTTCCCCTCTTCAAACACAAGTATGTGGGAGAACCAATGCTCTCCTCAAGCTCTCCTCACTGCCAAGACAGTTTCAGCCACAAATACCTTGCTGCCGCTGTGCTTTCCCAGCACGAGCAGACAAGGAGCGGGCTGGAGCAGAGTGAGGGGCTGGAGTGCAGAGGGGGGGAGCTGTCAAAGTGGGAAGAAAGAAGGCAAACATCTATTCAGAGGCCAGATGCGCTGAGCAAGGTCAGCTGCAGAGACACAGCCCTTTACAGCAGCTATGCAATTACATCCAAAGTCTGCACAGCACCGAGAGTCCCGCAACCTGCATGCAAGGGCTGGACTGGAGGATCTAGGGCAGCTGGAAGAAGGTCTATAATGATTTTAATTGCTCTTCCGAGATGCTAAAGGGTAGATGAGATGCTCTTTAGATAGAGCAGAGGGGCTGATGCTCTATACTGCTTGCAAGAATACACGCAGATAAAATACCCTAATGAGAGAATGGAGAGAGAAATAGGGTAAGTGCCAGCAGCGATCAAAAGGTGAAATAAAATAGTGAAATAAGATGCAGCCCAATCAGAGCATGGAGGACAAGGATACAAAATCTTTTCACCAAAAGTGGCTGTTAAGGTAAATTAGATTAATCACTCCCAGCTCTCTTCCTCTCCAAACTCCCTTAATTTTAAGGAAGGGGCTGACTCCTGTAAGGCTGCACACCATCCAAGACTGCTGGACATTTAAAGCTATATACGTAGCATGCCTGCTACAGACACGCATCCTGTACTTCCACTTTCCAAGAAAACCGGGATCTGCTACTTGGTAGGTCTTTTCCATCTGCAGCTTTTATGACTCTGCCGAGGGACCGGTGAGCAGTGTCCCCCTTTTCTCGCTCAAGAAATATGCTACCAAATGCCAGAAGAAGGAGCGAGTTTAAGAGCTGTTGGGCTTAACAGTGGTTTGTGCTGATCACACTCGGATCTTTCCGCAAAGGCGCACATGCAAAGAGAAAAAAACAACAACCGCTAAGTAACCACTTCACATCTGCCATTAACATTATTAAACTCCTTACAAGCGGTATCTACCCCACCTTCCCCACTACACACAAACATACACACACCCCCGAGCTCTGCAACACAGCAACTGGGAGCCAAGACGGCTCTCCTCTCCTCACTGCAGCAACCACATTCATTCCTGTTAAGGGGTTAACGATTCATTTCCACTACTTCTCTCGAGAAAACCTACAATGAAAACATTGGCTCACGAAAGCGTTCTCACTGCCAGAATGCCACAGCGCGAGTGAAAAGTCCGTTTTGTTTTCATTACATCTCTGGGATTTCCGGCTTAACTCCTGAGCTTAGACACCAAATCCCTAGATACCCCACCCACCCAGTTTTTCTTCTTCTTTTTTTTTTTTTTTATAACATTTCTCCTGCACGGCCCACCAATTACCATTTGGAGGGTGGGAGGGAATGGGGAAAAGAAACCATGCTGAAAAGGATGCTCTCGTTGGAGAGAGCACACACATCTCCCAAGACAAGAGTTACCCAGTTTCTCCTGGCTTCCAGGGTTTTCTGCTGAGAAACGTGGTTTTATTTCTATACCTGGCCTCGCACTTCTATTTCTTACCCTCCAGGCTCCCATCTTCCCACTCAGCCACTGAAGCCAGTGCTGAAAGTCAGCCCCAAATCTATGCCCTTTGAAGTTATGTGACATGACATAGAAATCCAAGCCTTTCTTGTACAAAAAGTATGATTACTTCACAGGGGTTTTTTTCTCCGGTTATGATAGAAAAATGTTCCAATCTCAGAAAAAACCTAGAAAGGTTCAACCTTTATGTCACAGCCGATTTGGTCACTGTGTGTATACGCAGCACAGTTCAAACACGGGCTGAGAAAGAAAAACAATCTATGGAAAACACATGAAGGGAGGCAACCTCATGCTATAGCAACACTTCTGTCCTGCTCAAGCAAAGGAACCGTTTCTGTGCCGTTATGTATTTATCCACTGCTGGAGAAGAACATCGTTGGAGACAGCTTTTCTCTTTTTTAGTACTCCACACACCCAGCTTTCCTTTAGCTGCAGCCCAATCCAAAATTCCCCTGCAAACACATACAAACTCCTTCCTTGCAGTCAACACTCCACCAAGCACAAGCGTATTGCTGTTAGCTGCATCCACATAAATGCCAAAGCAGTCCACAAGATGGTTGGGCACCTCTTTTACTTTGCTCTTAACAGTTGCTCACAAAGTTGTCAAGAAAAATGAGTAATGGCTGGCTGAACAGTGCCTTTTCACCATTCGCCGTTACTGCTGCCTATAAAAATCTACCAATCTTTCCATGGTAATAATAACCAGATATGCATACAGTTTCTGGACACATGGCCCAAGTACTTTCACAAAAGAAATGAAAGAAAGGCAAAAAAGCACTTTGTTGGGTGACATTTTTAGTGGGTTCTAACTCTGAGTAAGTCCAGAGTTCTTCCACTGAATTAAAAGAGTGCCAACGTGGTACAAACAAGCAAGTTTTGCTCTTAAAGAGTGACTCCTCACATGCATTCACCCCAGAGCAAGAAAACTCTGGCCATGTGTACTGAATGACCTTCTTAAATCCCTTCTCATCAGCCTGCAAAATGGCACTTCTGTCGAAAAGGTTTTACCCAGCATTGTCACTCATAAAACTGAAGATGACTATAACTAGGAGAGATTAGAGAGGGAGAAAATAACAGCAGCAAGCTCCTGTGTCCCAGTACGGCACACCGTGCGCTCAGGGACAGGTCCCCACTTGTGCTGCCCGATCAATCCGGCACGGTCCTGCTGGTTTCATGGGAGTTACCCATGTGAAACTGGGGCACAGAAGGGTAAACTGGACCCCCCACCACTCCTCCAGCCTCGTGGGAATCCTGCTAACCACATACAGGGCACAGAAGATAACTTTGAAAAACAGGATGGTGAGAGGAACAAAACAAAGAGCTAAGACTGGCAGGGAGAATTGAGGGCATAATATCCTCAGCATTTTTTTTAAATCTGCTTTTAAAACTCAGTGTGATTAATTTCACTCTTTACTGGCAGATGCTGGGAAAGCCTTGGTGCACGGCAGGGCCGGACGCTAGGCAGGACAGAGCTGGGGACAAGCTGAGGTGGCAGCAGGGAGAGAGAGGGTGGTTGGTGGCCTCGGGCTGGGTCTGAGCAGAGGGGCCCCAGGGTGTGGTGGAGTTCAAGCGAGGGGAAGGAAGGGGTTTGTAACTGGCAGGTTTCTCACCTTTAACTCTTGCCGGGGTTAGCAGGGTCTGTGCTGCTGCCTTGGTGAGAGACACTGCAACCACTGCCCTGTGGCTGCAGCCCTGGGGGTGACACTGCCCTCTCTTAGGGTCTCCCACAGGGGCACAATCATGTTCCTTGGAGACCCCCAAGCTAGCCTCCACCAGCAGCCTTAAAACTTTAAGCCATCAACATTTCAGCAGCCCTTGTTCAAGCTTGAAGCCTCAGCAAACCAGGGGAGGGCAGCTGCCACTGTGGGCTGCTCCTGTGGGCTGGGGGGTGCCATGTCCCCAGAGGAGAACCAAGCTCCCCAAGCGTGCCCCCCACCCCCAGCCCTGGGTGCAAGCAGGGCTCTGGGTGAGATCACCTTGCTTGTTTTTCTCTCCACACCCCAGCAAGGGCCTCAACAAGGTCCCAGGGGCAGGAGGCTTGCTCATTAACCCACTCTCAGGGCACTGTCAGTTGGCACCTTCCTTGTGTCATGTGTCCTCCCCTTACTGCTCAGCAACACCAATTAGCAAAATGTGTTGCTAAATACCTGATGAAGTAGCAAAGGAGTAGGAGGAGGTGACCAGGTAACTCCTCTGCACTCAGGAAAACCCTGGCAGATTCGAGGGAAGAAACAAGCCTGGAAAAGCCTCATGAAAAGGATTGCAGCTGAGTTTCTCTGGCACTGTTACCACACACTTCTAGAAGCCTTTTTTCTTCACATACCCTTTTCTCCCGGCCTCACTTTTACAAGTCACTCCTGCAAGATTCGTTACCCCAGGGAGGTTCTGGTGGCAGCACCTGGTGCCATGACAGCCTTGGGAAGGGGACGGCCACCAAGCCCTGTGCCAGCTCAGCTTCAGAACACCTCTTCCCAACCTGCCTGATGTCGCTGTCACAGTACTTGGGTTGTTTCAGCTCGCGTTTCCCTCCCCTCACGTGTGAAGGCATCACGACTGCTGTCTGAGTCCTGCAGTTAATATGGGTGCACGGGTCCATAATGGTACATTGTAAGTGAATGTCTCAGGGTAGACAGCAATAATAATTAGCTGTCATGATTTGAAAAAAGGATAATCCATGCCATTGAGTTAACAATCACTCACACAACACACATGGATTTAACTAATCTTAATTTGGAGAAAAATAACAATTCTAAATATATCAAATAGCCCATTTCATGGCAACCTGCAGCGGTGTTTATCTCTGGCTTCCAGCACATGCGAGTTATTTAGTTTCTCTCACTGGCAGTTTTACCATTCAAAAGCCTGAAATGAACATTCATGGAGCAGGGGTTGCAGTTAAATCCTGCCTCTGACAGGGAGCCTTTTTTCATGATGTACATCTAGTACAATGTATGGAGCCCAGCACTGGTAGCTGGGACAGGATGAATGAGGAATTCCAATCAACCCCTTCCCCTTTCCTAGCACTATCTTTGCAAAATTAGGTCACCATCTTAATGAACCTCTGCTGCTGCTGTAGTTACAAGTTTGTGAGGGTCTCCTGGCCTGAAGGTGCGGACCTGCCAGTAAATCTGGAGAAGGTCTGGTCCAAGTGGTGCCTGCCCCACTCTGGAGGCTCCCTCCTCTCTGCTGGGGTTCTATGAAACCACCCAGCATTAAAATCAAGCTGACTGGTACTTTTTCTTTAACCTGGGTAGTTTCAGAGAATCCTGAAAGGATTCTCAGGGCCATGGGGAGGAGATGAGACATCATCAGTCAAACGACAGTGGGAGCACCTTCCCAGGTCATTCTTCAGCCAGCACAGGTCACCTGGTTATGCCCAAGATCTGATAAACATGAAAGATAAAAAGAGGTATAAAATACAGCAGTGGTCTATTTTTTTCCCAAAGACCTGCCAGCGGTGAAATAAAAGAAGCAGTGACCAATAACTGCTCGCCAAGTCATTGGCCTGGCTATGTTTTGCTGTGCGACAATCTGGTACATCTCTTCGATACTATCACACCCTCTGTACAAGAGGCAGAACTGATTTTCAAACAGGTCGGCCAATTCGAAAAAAAGAAAAAAAAAACTTTTACAGGGCAGACTGCAAGTCACATCTTCCCAGTGCCAGCTAACATGCTACCACACATCTTACGGACAGTGGTAACTAAATGAAAACACCTTCAGAAACTTGGATTTGCAAGTCACCGGTCAGGGAAAGATGACAGATTTCATAATCAGAAGATCTTTGAAAGCTGATTGCAGAGACAAAGTTGCCTTTGTCTGCGCTGTAATATAGAAATGTCAGTTGGATGTTTGTGTTGCATACATAAAAATTCTCATGGACTCCTGAGTTCTGCCTCAAAGCCTCCCTCAAAGCAGCACAAGGTCTGTTGTGTGGTCAACAGGCATTCAGTGACCGGGGCAAGAAGAGCTACCAAGAAAGTAAAAAAAAGACCAAAAGAAACAGAGGAGGAAAGACCTCATGAGCACCCTGTGCCAGGATGAATACTCGGTGCGGTTCTGCATCCCAATATCCTCACACCCAGAGCTACGAGAGGTACAATGGCAGAGCCAGGCTCAGCACTTGACATGCCCTCAGAGCATTCAGCCATGGGAAGCTGTAAGGTTTGGTGGCTTAGTCACGCCACAGAAGGCTGTACAAATCATTCTGGCCAAATAAGAAGGTCTACAAAAATAACACAAGATCAAGGAGAGGAGCTGAAACCTCTTTGAGGACAGCAGTGGTGGCAGCGTATTTCAGGGAGCCAGAGTGGCGAGTGGGTGATTTCTGGTTTCCCTCTTCAAATATAAAGACTCAATTATCTTTAAACAGCTTGCTTTACACATGAATTGACACATTTATTTTACAATAAATAACTGAAAGTTATCTATGTTTCCTTTACTGTTAATCTACACAAAGAAATAATAAACAGAGCTTGTCTACAAAAATGCAACTACTGCAGTCCTCAGAATTCAATTAAGCTAAAATAATTAATGCTTCCACCATATTAAATTACTTTATACATTTGAGCCACTGAAGTTTTTTTTTTATTCTTTAATCTTTTTCGCCTTTTTATTTAATAAAAAAAAAGTTAGTTTCAAAGGGGGGGGGCTGGCTAGGAGGGGGAAAAAGAACATGATTTGCTGTTAAAATGTAATGGTCTCCTTTAGCTGACACAGCATGTAGAGTGTTTTGTGCCTTTGATTAAAATAACATTTTAAATGCTTTGAACAAACATATCTCCCCATACTTCTAAGGGATTATTTTACATATTTCTTGGTGGAATAAAGAAATTCATTCTTCCTGTCGCAGTACAGAAAGGCTAAGAATATCTTTCGTCACATATAAAGTAAAAATACTGTAGGCTGTTGCATTATTAGAAAAAAAATAAAAAAATAAAGGGAGGGGGTGGCAGGGTAGGAGAAAGCTGCCTTAGAGATTAAGTTTCCCTTTTATGAAATCGTATTTAGTCTCTTTTTTTAACAAATCTAACAACAATGCTCTACAGCCGCTCACTGGGAAATACCTTTAATGTTAAATGCAGATTCTGATTTTCTTGGCTAATGCAGAAAGCCTTTCTATTGAAATATAAATAAGGGGTTAGGTATATCCCACTAAAGCCTTTCCAGTGAATGACTTCTGTGGGTTTTTCATGGCTACCCTCCATGGCTGTAATGTGAGGCTTTTATCCTACTATTGAAAACTATCCGCTGCTATTAAAAAAAATATGGAAGGACACTGCACCTTTTTATCTCAGAGCTGGGCTCCTAATTGAGAAAGCATTATTACAGCACTATTTAGTGGATGTCCCTATCTCCATGCACTGCTGAGAAAATGTCAATCAAATGATAAACCCTTTTATTTTTCTCAATTCAAAATCTTTCCTACATATTTTTCATTTGATATTCAGTTTATTCTGAAAGGGATTAGGTGCTCCAGATTGGCTTTTAATTTTTTTTGTGCCTTTTCCACATGTGAACATCTCCTTCACCTCCTCCTACCTCAGCAGATTTTCTGCATGGCAAAAGCTTTGGTTATGTTGTTGCTGACCCCCCAGAAGCTGGGATGGGACAGCACCCTCTGCTCTGGGAATAGCCATTGAGGTACTATGGACTGAACCTGGGCAGAGATTAGTAAGAGATGAGCTCTGGACTGCAGCTGCAGCAGAGGTCTCCTAAACCAACTAAGTGCTGCACACCCTCTGCAAGGGGCTGAGCACCATCAGCTTGCACAGAGATCAACAGCTATTGGGAGTGCTCAGCACCACTCAGGCAGCCTTCAGCAGACTAGGGAAGGTCCTGAATACTTCTCCTCTGCTCCTACCAACTGGAAAGGAAATCTAGCCCTCAAATCTGCTACACCATGATGTAGTCATCTCTACCAAGAAATGCATTCACAACTGCAAAAGGATGAAAAAAGCTGAAAAAGGATGAGGAAAAAACGGTAGGTTTGCTTACAATGCTACAGCACAAGCCTGCCACAGCTAATGCTCCCAAAGCTACCAGCTGTCCCATGTCAGGGTGGTGGCTGCACCCAAAAAAAAATTCCTAGAAGAGAACAATGTAGTCAATGGGCATCATATGTCCTGTCCTGAAAGACAGGAGGTCTGAATACTGCAGCATTTTAAAGCCCACACCCTCACTTATATGACGCTCAAGCCTATCAGAGATGCTGGAGACTGACTCAGAGACCTCCAACACTAAAAGCAGAAATCTCTTAAGCTTCAATTGTAAAGATAGGAGCCTCTTGCTGGTCTTCTGGGGATCCCCTCACGGGAACATCTCTACTACAGGCGGGATCCTGGACTGTCAGATCTAATCCCTTAGGACAATTCCTAGAGAAATCAGGATAGTGGCAGCAAAGACAAATTGCCACTGGTCTTCTGTATGGGATGCAGTCAGTTTGAACAAAAAAGGCCCGTTTGAGGGGAGATCCTGCTGTGTAACATAAAACCCCCACTCACTAGCAGGGAGGAGAGTCATCCTTTCACCACTGCAGAGGGGAGAAACACCCCATGCCAGGCACGCTGCAGGAACCACTTCAGATCACCTCACCCAGGTGGATAATCATCACCTGCCTGCCCACGTCTGAGCAGGGGAGGTCCACTGAATGAATGTTAACTGCCCCACATATGAGAGTTTTAGAAAAAGAAATGCCTGCAATTTGCTCACCCAGGCCAGCATGTGCTCTTGTATCCTCATTCAGAAGATCTGTTTGGGGTATGCATGAGAATGGAGGTGTTGCCCACCCAACCCAAGCCATCTAAGGAGACCCAGGACAAGTGGCACAGGCAGCAGTGCAGGCCAGGAAGCTGACATCTACCACACGGAAGGAAATAGGAGGGACTTAATGAACCCCTGCTTCAGCCCTCACAAAAAAATCTTCTTCCCGCTAACAGTCAGTGGGAAGAGGATTTTTCCACTGAGTTCACTAAGGTCAGGATGTGGTCCTTCCCAGTGAGTCTGCATGTGACAAAGAGTATCTGAAACAGGACTGAACGGAGCATCTCACCAAAGTTCACTATCCCTCCGCCACTGCTCCTTGCTTAAGGATGCTCGCAAAATGTTTTCTGACCCCAACTTCCTGCTTTTTCCCAGATGTACAGGCTGCCCTTTAGCTCTCCCGGAGACCCGAGAGGTCCCTTTCTCCAACAGCTGGCCCTGCACAGACAGCTACAATGAATGAAACAGGGGATGGACAGCCCTGCATAGCCATGAGGACCCTCCGGATGGATGGCTCCTATGAAGACGTGTTGCTGAAGCCTCTTTCATGGCACTTTCTAGAGGACTCTAGTTAAAAGATTACCTAGACAAGTTGATTGAGTGTAAAACGTGCTGTACCTGCAATGTTCTCCTGCTTGGGGCAAATTCCTTTTGTAGGCGTGAGAAGACGGTCTTCTTCATCGGGTGTGACTTGGATCCCGATTTCCACTGGCTCTGACACTTTCCTGAGCTCGGCGCGTGAGGAGGGGGGAGGGCTGCTCTTATCCATGCTCTTTTCATAGCAGACACCACCAGTGCCATTGCACTGTTTTCTCTTGTGCTCTATAAAAACCAAGATGTCTCCCAGCGGGAAGTTCATCTGACACTGTCCACAGGTTAACAAGTCGGGGTCTGTCCCGCCTGCGACGATGCTGATGCCGCCTGGGTCTGCTATTGCCAGGCTCTCATCCTCGTCGGCCAGTGCCGGTTCCACATGGTCAGCCTCTGCTTTGCATGGACAAGGAGAAAAAGGGAGGAAAGGGACGAGGGGAGAAGAGAAAGAGATCGCTTTGAGTGTTCACAGACTCTGAAGGATGCATCACCGGAGGCCCAGCCTCCCCCCACCCCCCTCAAAGAAGCCAAGCCTGATTAGATCTTTCTTTTATTTTTCAGCTTTTCAGCTCTCCCAGAATGATTTCAATATATTTTGCAACCAAGCCTGCCTGAAACAAAATGGAAAGGCTGACCTGGCATAGCTTTCTTGACAGCTCCTTCCCACTGCTGCCAGCACTGCAAGGATATCAGCAAAGAGCCATTTTGCAAGCGTTCGAGCCCCGAGTCACATTCTGAAATAGTTCCTCTCTTTTTATCCCACCTTCTCATTCCCACTGTGTCTCCCAGCCATCTGGCCAAGGCCCCATCCAGCAAAGCGTATGCACCCAAGTCTTTCCTTCTTTTTCAGAGAGGTGGGGAAAGCTTTTATGCACCAAACTAGCAGGACCGGGCTCCCTGTTACATACAAAATTAGTACCACCTTGTCCCATTACAGAGTTACCGGCAAGATTAAATGACCACCCATTAGCAGAAATTACAACAAACTATTTGCAAGACTAACATAAGCAGGATATGGTCTCATGAGCGGTTAAGGGGTTTCAAAAGTGTGTACAGTGGGAAAGGGAATGAGGCACTTATTTAACATACTGGAATATTGGCTGAGCCTGAAATATTCCACTCTATTTTTCCAATGCCAAATAACCCTGCCATTGCTATATAGGCTAATAAAAGTTTTTTTGCTTAAATCTTGTCCACAGACCTGTTGAATTTCCTACCTTTACCCCCAAAGACTGGAAAATAATTTCTGAATGACCTGAATCAGTTTCTAGGAAACATGTAACTTCTCATTTCACAATCAATAAAGCCCAGTATGTTTTAAATTGGTATTTAGAAGATAATTTTTACACTATAAAATAATTGTGGATCACAATCCATTTCTGGGGCAAAACATGTTTTTTTGGTTTGTTTTCTCTTGTTCTGCCATGTAACTGCCAAATCATACAAACCTTGGACTTCACTCAGGCAAAATTTCCACTAACTTTTGCCTAAGGCTGGTTTGCCTCTGCAAGGACTATAGGATTTGGGCTGAACGAAACAGAGGAACTGACAGTATGTAAATCAGTGACTGAGACCTCTAATCGAATCAGGATTAAAGGAATAGGAGGAAAAATGTTCTCTATTAGCCCTAGCAGTTTCCTCATGGATTTCCTGGGGAAAGTAAGTAACACAAATGTCTCAAAGAAGTAAGACTGTGATAAATGTTGTAATTCAGATCTGGACTCTTCTCCAGTCTGAAAACAAAAGGATTTTTGTCCCACTTTTCAGCAATTGTGAAAAAAAAAAAGAAACACATACAAAAGGGGCAAGAGGTAGAAGGTGGAATGCATTGCCTGGCAACAAAAATGTTTAAGCCTTGAAAAAAGGTAGTTTAGAAAAAGAATTGTTCCCATTTTTGCCTTCCAGAATAAATAACTGATCAGTATATCAACCATCTGTATTACAATTTGCATCAGAGCTCCCTAACAGCAAAGCAGAGAGCAGCAGCAGCACCAGTGACAGCAGGAAAGACCGGGGACCCCAAAGATGTGTCCAAGCATGGGCCATCCTGCCGGAGCAGACGATGGGCACACGAAGGCTTATGATTCCCAACTCACTCATTCTGAAGATCATTAATTACCTTTTTCCCCTTAATCTAAGTTTAAAAGGAGTTTGAAGACAATTCCAAGCAATTATTTCACCAATTTATATAATAAAAAAATGCCTCCTTGCCTTAGTAAAAATGTAACTATAGCCCTGTGCTGAAAAGGCACTGCTGGGAAGGGAGCGGATGCCTGCGAACAGCGTGTCACAATGCAAAAGGTAATTATTTAGTGCTGCGGTTCCCTTTAATGATCTAACATTGAGCAATATTGTTTATATTGAAGAGAGCTTGCACCTTTAATTACCAATTACATATACATCATTTTAGAGCCAAAAGAAAAGGACTGTGAAAAGGGTCTTTTAGAAATGTGCGCGCTATTTGTAGCCAGAATTCCTATTAAGGGGGAGCAGTGTGTCAAAATATTAAAAAAAAACCGTACAGAGAGGCACACACAGGCACAAAGATACACATGCAGGAGATGGGACAAAGAGCTGAAAAAGACAACATGAAAACAGGCACTGAACTAAGGATCGTAAAAATAAAAGGTGGCAGAGGGGAAAAATGCTTGTTACTAGTTTCAGTAACATTCCTGTAAAGCCTTTTGATTAAAGTCTGTGTCTTAAATTACAAAGGCTGAATTTTGGCATTTATATATATGTAACAAATATAAAGAAAAGCACGGATCTCAACTTTATTATCTTTTTGTTGTGAGGATTTATAATTTTTTTTGTCTGTGATTTAGATTGTGCTCTTCAGAAAACGTAGCAAAATTTCTGCATTTGATAAGGGTCCTGACCAGGCGTCTGTGGAAACATGAAGGAGGTTTAAACAGCTAAACTGTTACGAATTCTTTCTTTTCAGTTCTACGCTTCATTTGAATATTAGTTAAATCCACATATGCCTATTCGCTTACACTCGCTCACTCTCTCTTTCCAAGGACTCTGCAATGGCACTTTTTTAAAATAACATCTGGTATTCCTTCATATTTTGGCAGTCGTCACATCACCGAAAATCAGCTTTTCGTTTTCTTGGTACGCTGAGCCCTCGTGATCAGTAGTAATTGGGTTTCAAACTATCAAAAGATTTTTTTTACTCAACTCTATTTCTGATTTGAGCTTAATAAATCATCAATCATGAGACCAGCTATTCACCCAACAATGCAGAAGCTATATTACATCCCCTTATTCACGACATGGAAAACAGACATAAAAGAATGAAAAACAAATACTGAATAGATCTTCAAATGCATTTTATCCATGTCAATTTGCATTTATTTTTTTTACTTGGAATAAAAAAAAACAAGAAAGAAAAGGCTTCCTATTGACAACTCAATTAAGCCATTAAAAACCTACATTCAAGTAACATTACAGGAGAGATTTAAAACCCACAAAGGAAAAGAGAAAAAAGCCTGCAAGTCCAGCCCATAACGCATCGGGTCATGCCTGGTTAATACAACAGCCAAGATCTTAGGCTGTTTAAGGAGCCCTTTAATACCAGTGGGGCAATTTAGGCCAGTCTCAATCTAGAGTTCTGACTCTGCTTGTGTCTGTGGGTTTAAAATGAGTCGCTTCACATTATTTGAATTTAATTCTGCGGTTTTATTGCTGTTGTTGGTAGCTGGGTTTAGAGGTAGGAGGGTGTTTCTTCACCAGCATTTATTTTAAATTCATTTATATTTTTTAAGACGAAGAAATTAAGCCGCACAAAATAGGAGAACGGAAAACATCTCATGTCACTAACAGGGGAAAAGTAAAAAAAAAAAACGAATTAGCTATTTCCAGCCGGGACTTGTGCCCTGGTTCTTTCAGGTGTGTTAAGGTGTGCCCAGTATTTTCCTTACATCCAGAGATTCCTATGCAGAGGACTGCCTTGGCACTGCCTGCCTAGGGAGCACAGTGAGTTGGCGACGGGCAATCTTTGGGGACATGAGTGACACAGTTGCTATATGATGGCTTTGTGAAATTAATGCAACCGGACAGTCTAAATCATTCGTTTTACTTAAAAAAGCATTACACTTGCTGACTGGACTCTAAGCAGCATCTCCAAGGTCTCTGGCTGCCTACCACACCAAAATACAGTGGACAAACCCTTTAATTCCACAAAGGCACTGTCACAAAGCCACCAGCACTCCTACTCCAGCGTGGTGACATCATTAGAGCATATGTGCCCCATGCAAACAATGCTCTCATGCCCAGTATTAAATTGAACACACACGCTAACTACTTTCTGCCTGTCAGTTGTCTCAAAATCTTACCCACTAATAGTGGAAAAGACTGTTTTGCTAAAAAGCATTCCCAAGGCCTCAAAGGACAGAACCATGGACACTTGTTCACAGAGTTTGGGTGAGGCTGGGTCCAGACAGCCATCATTTATTTTCTTGCCTTTTTATTGCACTGCAGAACCAGGGTAAGAAGGGATCTAGAAGTTGCCAGCCTATTCTCTTCCTTATTTTACTTGTTCCACAGTATCAAAATGAGGCAAAGAAAGGGGGAAGAGGAAACATTTTGATGTTGGGCCAAAACGCTGTGTGCGAAACTTCCCCCCCGTGGCTGGGTTCTGCACAAATCAATAATGGGCTGGTGAAGGTGAGCACTGCCAGTACCTTCACTGTAGAGGTGCTGCTGAGTGCCCTGCCTGCTCTGGCACCCTGCCACAGCCACTGCCCACCCTTGTGCCCACCTGGGGGACAAGGCACAGGCTACCCCAGGTACCACCCTTCTCTGGGACAAGCTGGGGGTGCCCAGGGTCCACCATGGGGACTCAGTTCGTGGCGGCCAGGCACAGGAAACTGCCCAGAAATGTGCTGCAGCACGTCAAGTGCACTGTTCTCCTCACGCAGTCCCTGCTGTCTTGAAGGCACAGCCAGAGAGAGCTCAGCTGAGTTGGGGAGCAAGCACAAAGAACTGCCTTGCTCTTCAGGGTGTTGGCCCAAAGCAGGCCTGAAAATGATGTCCCTTCAATCAACACCCACATGTCACATTTACTGTAACATCAACATGCTTAACGGAAATAGCTCGAATCACACGCTCTCTGGCTGGGTTATCACCGAGATCGGTGTCAGGATCCTTGCTGCACAAAGACTAACGCTGCTCAAAGCGGGCGATGCGGCTCCTTGCCGTCTAAGTTTATCAATAACCTGCTTCCAGAGCCTCCCAGCAGCTCCCTGCAGCCGCAAGGTGCAGAGTTGAGATTATGCCTACATATTGCATCAGCATCACACCCAGCGGTGCTAGGCACCACTTATCTGACACCAATTTTTAATTATTCTGAACACTGCAAAACAATTGTCTGCAGTATTTAAATTCTTCCTAAATGTAGCTCTGAGGCTGAGTCGGCCAAAAGAGGCAACTTGACGGAGAAGCCCCAGAAACACAGGGGACCTCACTCTGCCTCACTTTCCCAGCGGCTCTCCGGCGTGTGCAAAGTGCACAAAGGCAGCCGGAGCAGCGGCAGGCGAGGCTCCGCCGCTCCGTGCGAGCGTGGCCTCGGTGCAGCCGCCGAGCCGCCGCCGTCCTGTCACCCGCCGCCACGTGCCGGGCGGCCGGCGGCGCAGCGCGGCAGGTGCCGGGGCCCCCGGCGGGCAGGGGCGAACAGGCCGCCCCCGCTGGGACCGCAGCGGGGCCGGGACACGGCGGGGCACGGAGGGTGCTAGAATGACCGGGTCACTCCAATGCTTCAGCGCCCGCAGAGGGCTGCGAGTTGAAGGACTATCCTGCAGCGCTGGTACCTCAGGCGCCTTTTGCAGAAGTAGACCGGATCTCTCAGAAAGCAGTTTAACCCTCTGTACACACCTGAGGCAGAACAAGCCCAAGCACTGCCACAAAGAGCCAGTCAACACATCAGGATTTAGGGAAAAGGAGAAGGAAAATGACACAATAACCACGCCGGACCCAAACAGGACAAAAGACAAGAATATCCAAGAATCTGCACAAATCTCCAACACTTCTCAGATGTTATTTCTTCAGAAACTGTGTACAGTGTTATGGAAGGGAGTAGTTTGTCTCCTCTTAAGTAAACTATACATTCATAAAAAATATTTACTGCTTCTGAAAGCAGAAAATGCATAGGCTCTTCTATAGACTGCAGAAGCTGTAAATCTCTGCAGATAAAATGGAATGCGATGATGTGATATAAAAGCATTCTTTGTTCCCCAGTGAATACATTTGTTTTATTTAAAACTAAACGACAACCAAGGACAGAAAGGAGTGCTCGGTGCCACAAAAGGAGAAGGAGCGGTATTTGGGTACAGGCTTTCAATTGGCATAGAAAAGAATATTGGAAGCAGAGATTCTTACCCAAGGATTTAAAAGGCATGATCAAAATTAAGTAATTAGTTCTGAGCATATATTAAACACACAACAGCTCTGTTCTTTTCTTAAATATCAGGCTCAAAAGAGACTGCATTTTTCAATTGTTTATGGCACACTGTTGCTCATATACGATTTTCTTAAGCCTTTTTTTTTTTGCTTTCATTGAAGCATATTCATTATAACATTCAGCAAATTTATGGCTTCTTCCAGTGGCTTAGTAAAAGGGGTCATAAAAAAGTTAAGTAAACCAGTATGTTTTTTTCCTCTCCCTTAACTTTGGATTCCTTTTTTGTACTGTGCTGTCTAGTGCTTAGTCTTTGGAAAGTACCTTGGGCATATCCAGCACACACACAAATTATCAGCTGCTCCAGGAAAAAACAAAACGGAATTTCTTGCACTGAGGCAACTACACAAAAGACTTGCATATGTCAAAAATACAGAACTAAGTCCCTGTGAATGCTGCACCATTAATCAAATCCCCGATCTGGTGTCACTTTTGCCAGTAAAATGATTATATTCTTCTAACCCCCTTCTACTGGCGCGTGCCTGCAATGCATGAAGTGTGTCCCTCTACTTTAATTTGTTTTCGAATAGCCTGCTTTAGGCATTTTTTATATATCCTTTGGAAAAAAAAAAGAAAAGAAAAAAAAGAAAAGAAAAGAAAAGAAATAAGCTGCTACTTAAAGCTCCAGCAAGGGTCTACAGTACTGAGCAAGCAACAGCTTTTTGAGAAGGAGGGCAGACAGTGAGAAAATCTAACTGATGTTCGGGAGCTGAACACACAACTGCCTCTGAGGCTGCAACTGAGTGCTGAGAAATGGTGTGCAGCCTGCCCAGATACATTTTAAAAAAGTAAATAAACACCGAGGAGGAAGGTGCTATAGTACAAGCAGCTGAATGAATCATGCATTTATCAATGCATGCAGTTATTGATGCCTTTTCCCTCCCTCATTAAAAAGATACATACATATAAAGCCATCTACAGACGATGCTGATGCTTCACCAAGTGCTTTAGTGGCACTGCTAACTTTAAAGCACGTGGGTAAACCCAAACCACTCTTTATTTTTCCACATGCTTTCTCTGGACGGTACCGAAGGGAGACTAAATTCAAACAACAGCTGCACTGCAACCCTAGAGAAACCGGACTGCAACCAGAGAGTAGGAAATGCTCTAGCAAGGAGGCTGAGAGCAATTTTGGGGTAGCAGGTCTCTGCAGGGACACTTTACCACCAGGCTTCAGCCTGGGGTAGTGGGAAGGGTGGGAGGCAGAGGAGGGAGCGAGAGGAAGGGGAGAGTGGGTGTGTGTGCACTTGGTGGGCAGAGGCGAAGGGGAGGAGAAGAGAAGGATAGCTGTTTCTCTTGATAAAAGTTAACAGTTGTGCGATGGAAGGAGAGCCACAGTAAGTGAAGTCTGAGGTTTTGGGAGGGGAGAAGGGAAAGTTTTCTCCATGGCTGTGCAACAGTAGCATCAGCAACAACCCAGGCACTGTGCTCTTCAGCTTACCAGTCTGTCAAATGAGCTGGCTGCTGTCTATATGCTTCCAACTAGCTCAATTCAAACATTAAATGAAGTAGAGAAATCATCAGATAAATTACTGGTCTTCTCTACCCAAGAGTGAAGGGTTTTTGTACAGCTGATGACAGCCCTGGTCCTTTGTCTGACCTAATTTACTTCTCTTGAAGGTTAGAATAAAGCGCACTTTCCTGTCACAGGATAACCTCCATCCACATAATGCACCCTAAAAATAAGACGCTTCTGCTATGTTAATAGTGCTGTAACTTGATGGACTTCTCAGGATGGGTGAAACAGACATCCAAAGCTTCCCGTGTGTATGCCACTAAATTATACGTTTGGGTAGGAAAGCGTCCTGCTAAAGTCCGTGTCCACGACGCACGAGCCGACTGCAGCAGAGAACAGCACAAACCCGTCGGAGAAGCCTGTGAGCTGCTCAGCAGCAACTTCTACATAACAGATGTGATTTTGTGTTTATTTCTCTAGAAAACAAAAGAATGCTTATTTTCATTTGCAGGAACTGCAGATAGTTTGCTCTAAGGACCGGAGGATCAAAATACAGTAAACTATTTCATATCAAATCCTCTCAGCAGGGGTACGTGTGGCTTTCTGATATGTAATCAAAGCCAATTTCTGTACATGTGTGTCTGCTTTGTTACTGCACACCTCTCGTCCTACAACTCCAGCTTCTTCACTCTGGCTTTGCACATCCACTGGAAGAAACATATGGATCTCCGTGGGTTCCCCTCTCTCCCCACCACACAGCAGCTCACTCATGTACAGGTATCATTACCACGATCATTATCTGACAACAACAAATTGAGAATTCAAACATTGTCTGTTGACAATAAAAAGCACCGTTAAAAACTAATTTTAATTAAAAACTCCTGTCCGTCCGAGTCGATTAATCAGTCGCGATTCAGTTAAAAATAGATTTGTCTCTCTGTCAGCCTCTCTCGGCTAGCTCTATATAGATCTTCGCATGAAAATCAATACTACAACTTTGCGCCGAGCACATTTCGCAGCGCGGTGCGCGCCGGGCGCGGCGGTGCGGGCTCCGGCGGCGCATCCCGCGCGTCCCGCGGCGGGGCCGGCGCGGCCATCGCACAGGGCTGGGAGCTCCCCCTAGTCGCCAACCCCCGCCACTGGCGGCCGGGGCACACGGCAGGCTCCGGCAACCAGCGAAGTTTATTTTGGAAAGTATTTTCCATCAACAAACAACACAAAGAGCAAAGAGATCCAGGTAGGAAACGTGGGAGACAAGCTAACATCGTGTGCGAGGCATTTTTGAGGCAGAGAGGTTTGCTCGCAGCGAGCTCAGCCCTGGGAAGAGCAGCTGAAGTCAACCAGAGTCCATAAATGATATCAAAAATTTGTGCTACTTCTTCGACCGCACACTCCTCTAAGTCATAATTATTGCCAAGACAAGACAAACCTTTGTTGTGCAGAGAAACACATTTTGTGCAAAACAAGGGCTCCTGCCATTCCTATTAAAGGCAGCCAGTTTGTAAAATCTTGAAGAGTTTTATTTCTCAGTATTTAAGTAAGCCTGACAAAATATGCTCTGCATCTGCCGACCAGCAAAAACTGCAAAATGGTTTCTCACGCACTGTATATCTATTTAAGCCACCGGACACATCAACCAAAAAGGACAGAACAACCCACAGCCACAACCTAGTTACTCTGCACCAGTTTTTAAAAATATTTTAAAAGACCAGAAACTATGAAATTGTGCCAGTATTTTTTTTTATTTATCTTGTAAGTCCAATACAAATACATTTAAATGAAAGACAACCTGGAAGTCGACAGCATACAACCTTTTTTTTCCCCTATCCTGTTTAAAGTAAACACATGTAATGTCTTTTAAAAGCACGTTAAGCTTTTCTGTGCACAACCATGCAGGTATTATGAAAAAGTCATCCATCCTTAAAATAATAGTCATTTCCTCTCTAATTCTTCAGTCACAGCTTACATTCTCTTTGTATTAGAGTTGATTACATTGGTGTGGGTTTTGTTCTGCAGGGAAAATGCATTAATTGCACTAAATCTAAATGCATTTTAAGAGAAGCTCCTTGAAGCAATTTGCAAAACTTTGACATGCAAAAAATCATAGGGGTTTTTGTTATGATTTTTAATGACTACGTACAAAACAAAGTGATACAGGAAATTATTGCTCTTCCTAGGAAACCTGTTGACCAGGTACTGAAGAGCTGCCTTGGGAAACCTGGTTCTCTACCTCGAATTGTATGATTTTCCTGTGCCTTTCCTTCTCAATCTTTGCTGCTGCTCTACATAAATGTTCTTGCTTTGCCGCCTTCTGCAAAACTGCTACCAGCAAGCTTTTCACATGCTCTTTCCTTTCATATTTCCTTCAAATGCAAAATGCAGGGCTAGTTTGAAAACAGATTTCTTAAGTTAAAAATGGAAGATCTTAAGCTGGAAAATCAGCAGTTTGAATCAAACCAAACTAATGTTTCTTTGCACAGAGCAGCTCAACACTTCAGCCTCCTCTCCTCTACATAATCGGTTTTTTGCATTGTCCACCCATTTAAATGAGCTTGGCTACCAAGTTTGCTCTGTCCACCACCAGTGAAGAAAGGTCCAGAGTTGCACTCCTCTCTCTCTGTGTTTCATCTTTTTTTTTGTCCTGCACATACACCGTTACAAGGCTGCCTGGGTGAGCCTGGTAAGGACAGGCAGGCCACTCCGTTTTGCAGTCCTAAAGACCACCGTGCTAATGAGATGCTGCAACTCTGGAGCACAACTACATTGCACTTTCTCTCCTTTTTGAGTTTGTTTGTCTTACACTCAGGATCTAAACCTTTCTCCAAACACCAAGTGCATGAAACCAAATAAACTCCAGCTGAACAGTGTCAGAAAACCCTTCTCTCTCTCTGTCTCTCTCCCCATCTCTCTTTCCTTGCCTGGCAAAGACCTCCAATCCATCCTGAAATGCAACTCTCCTGACAGATGCCAAAAAGAGAGATAGGGAGGAAAAAGCCCAAGCTAAACAAGACATAAATGCAAGATTTCTGAAAACAGTATCAATTCATCCTGGCTTTGGGGGCTTGGCTTGGGGTTGACTCTATTTTGTAAGTGCTTTGGATTCCTATTCTGGTGCCTGCTACTTTCCAAACTCCCCTTTAGAGAGGACACTCTGCCTGGCTGCTTTTCCCCCATGAATGACACTTCCCAAGGAGTGCATAGACTGCGACCCCCTCTCCTGCAAACCTACAGCTGAGGCTCAGACTTGTGGGCTGAAATGCCTGCGCTTCTGCTCCCCAGCCCCAACCCCAGCCCGACGCAGCTCACCCCCGCCCCCCGCCTCCCACCACCTCCTCCCCTGGATACCTTCATTTTTTTCTGCCACTGTTCAGTATGCAGCCTGATTTCTCCGCCAGCTTCCTCAGGATGGAGGGAGAGATAGATAAATACAAGAGGGGAGGGAGGGAAGCTCGTACTGCTCTGCTCTCCATTCCTCCCCCAGCCTTCCCGCTAAACCCATTGTACACGCAGCTCCTCGGCACCTTTGAATGCTCTCCTGCCTCATTATTTACCTTCAAGTAAAGCGATCGGAAAAGGAGATCAAATTGGAATAACAAACCTACCTGGCTCTCTTCTGCACCCCACCTCCACCCCCCCCCCCCCACTCCCAGCAGCAAGAGCAGCGAGAAAAGAAATGTTTCACTCATTGAAACAAATTCAGACGTGCGCAACAAAACAGATTTTCCGCATACCCCCTTTCAACACCCCACATCTCCTCGCAAGTGAGACAGAAAACAAGTGGGAGAAATTACACAAGGCGATTTAGGTGGCTGTTGATGCTTTTTCTTTTAAAAAGAAAATTAAAAAACAAAAAGCGGGGGAAAAAAAGAAGCCACCAACAAAAACGGTAAGACATTTTCCAAACCGGATGGTTAAAATAAAAAATGCAATTAACGAAGGGGAGGGAGTTGAGGAAGGGGGGAGTCCACCTTTTATGGTGATGCAAATCTGGCTCCAAAATAACAATGAATTAAAAACAACCCCCCCAGAAAAAGCTGAATACCAGATGCATCTTCATCAAGGTTCCACCAGCTGATGGGCTGGGGGTGGGGTGGGTGAGGGGCACTTTTTAAAAAATAAAGACGCACATCAAAAAAAAAAAAAAGCATATATATATATATATATATATTTAAAAAAATAGGAATACAGAAACAGCGAAAGAAATGTATATTTCAGAACTCAAACCGTCCCCCAACAACCCTCCGCTATGAAAAGAAAATCCCAATGGAGGTGGAAAAATTATATACACATATATATCTCGATTCCCAAGGAAATCTTACAAACAGAAATTTATCACCGGTAACAAAGAAAGAGAGGAGCTTGCAAGCACCAAATGCTCCTGGCAGATGGCTCCTATTCTTGGCTTTCAGGGGAGGGGAGAGAAGCCGGGGAAATATTTTATTTATTTATTTAAATTTTTTAAAATCTCAACATAAATATTCGGATCCGCCGCGGCTCAGGCTCAGCCCCGGGCTGGCTCCGTGCGAGCCGCCGCCCCCCGCAGCACAGCAACTTGCGGACTCGTCTTGCGGGGCGGGGGGGGGGGCAAGGGTCCGACCGAGCTTCCCGGGTGCGAGTCCACGTCGTGCCCGGCATTTTCTTACCACCCCCCACACTGGTCCTATGCTATGAAATGGGGACCCCCTTGACCTCCCCCTTCCTCGTGCCCCGGAGGCGTCGGAGCAGCGCGGAGCGCTGGGGGCTACGCGCCCCGGGAGGCGCCCCCACATTTCCCCCCCGCCTCGCGGCACAAGCCCCCGGGGACGGGAGCGGCGGAGCAGCGGAGCGGGGCGCCCGCTCGGGGACCTGCCCCCTACTCTGCCTGCAGGCACTCGCCCCTCTCCCGGAGCTTTAGGGGTGGGAACGGGGAGGAGGGGGATTCTGGTGCTGGGGGAGGGGGAATGCCTCCTTCCCTCCCCTCGCTTTATTTTTTCCTTCCCTATTTTTTGGGGGGGAGGATATGTGTGTATTTTCAGTTACAAGGGGAGCTTCAGCAAAGTGCAGCCTCTGCTCCTGCCCCGCAGGCGAGCCGGTGCAGCTGCCCGGCCCGTATTTCGTGCACTCCATCCCCGGCCCCCGCCTCGGCTTTCTTCGTGCCCTCCGCCACCGACAGACACTGCCGCCCGCACCCGGCCCCTCGGCAGCCCCTGCCCTGCCTCTAGCCTCAGCTGAGCTGGTTCTGCCTTGCCCCGCGCTTCGGAGTAGAGTTCTCTTCCCCCGCCGGCGGTGCACCTGGGGCGGGCAGGGCGCAGCTGGCGCTCTACCTGCCCCGCGCTCCAGTGCCGGGGGGGGGCTCGGCCCCGCCGCCGCCGGCCCGCCGTCTCCATGTGCTTCCCGCTAAGTCCCCCCGGCCGTTCCGCTTCTCCCTCCCCTGCTGCCCACCTTGATCCGCCCCCCCCCCCCCACCGCGGCCCGGCTGTCACGCCGAGGCAAGGCTCTCGGCCAACTTTTCCCACCGCTCCGTGCTGCCCCCGAAGCAAGGAACGAGGAGCGGCGGAGCCCCGGCGGGGTGGCCCGGCCCGGCCCGGAGCAGCGCGCCCCGCTCCGCCGCCCCCCGCACACGCAGCCTCTCCCCGGGAGAGCCCCGCGCCGCCCCACGCCACGCTCTGCCCGCCGGCTGCTCCTTCCCCACTCCACGCCGCCTGCCCTCCCGCCTGCCTGCCCGCCTCACCTCCGCACCGCTGCAAAAACGCACAGCAAACTTCGGGCTTCTCCCCCCCTCCACCCCCAGCCCATCCCCCCCAGCCACACACCCCCCTCCCCTCTTTAATTCCCTTCTCCTCTCCCTCTCTCTGAAGTCATTTACCAGCTTTGGTTGCTCCTGGAGTTTCCCCCCCCCCCCAACCGCTTCCTCTCCTTCCCTAATTTTGCTTCTCGATTTCGGCTCGGTCTGGTTCCAAGTTCAAACTTACGTGTGATAATCTCTCTTTGTGACAAGTGCTGCGGGTTTCCCTGCTTGCGACGGGACATTGCCCTGGCATTTACACTGGCATCGCCTGGAGAGCTGCACTGGTTTGGGGGGACGTGTTGGGGGGTCGATCCTCCTCCTCTTTTTTTTTTCCTCTTTATTCTTCTTCTTCTTTATCGAGTTCTTCTTTCAAAAAAAATCAAAAACGAAAAAAAGCCTCCTTTTTGTTGCTGCTGTGGTGCACTGGATGGGATTCCCTCTCAATTAAAAATCATCATCGTCATCATCATCATCAGGAAAAGCTCTTTCTCGCTCTTTTTTCTCTTTCTCTTTCACACACTGTCTTTTCTCCACTGCTTCTGCCACTTGGACTTCCAGATCTCTTCTTGAACTTAGGAGGATATGCACCGCCAGTGACACTTTTCTCTTTCCCTCTTTCCAGAGTGCTTGGCAAATTGGCAAGTGCGCTTTTCCACCAGGAGGGTAAAAAAAAAAAAAAAGAAAAAAGAAAAAAATTAAAAGAAAAAAACAGTAGTAAAAAAAAAAGTACTAGAATTGGGAAAGCCCCCACACGAAAAAAAAAAATCGCCAAAAAAATGTTTCTCAGAGATTGACCCTTGCTGGGTAGATATATAGAGAGAATTTTTTTGAAAAGGGGTAGCCGAAACTGTGTCTCCTCTTTCCCAGTTCAAGTGGCACTGCTTTGCCCTGGTGCTTTTGGATTGCCAGTGCTCCTGCACCACTTTGCACTCTTCCCCCCTCGCCTGGCACTGGGACTGGAAGGAAGGAAGCCCCCAGTGCAGCTGGGCTGGTGCTGGCTATTACTATTATATATTGCAATGTGAAGATGGCGGAGTCCTGGTTCTCTGGGAGCGCTCTGTCTCTCTATGGCTGGGGCTGCCTCTGTACAATGGGATAAAATTCAAGTTCAAGTGCGGACGTGACGTTTAATCTGCACTAGAGACAAAAAGACCCAGAGAGTAGGAGCACTGGGGGCGACTAGCGGTGGCTTTTTAACATTGTACCCTGCAAGAGAACAAGAAACGCCACTCGCACACACCGCACACACCGCACACGCACACACACCGCACACACACCAACTACGGCACACGCAGGGCTCGCCGCCGCTCCGGGCTTTGTGCAGCGCCGCTTTCAGCGTGCGGAGCGCCGGCGGCCAGGGAAAGAGCGGGGGGAAGGAATAAATCTGCATCCTCACGCACGGCCAAACTTCCCCGAGCTCGGCGCCGGCCGCAGCGGGGGCGGCTCGGGCGGGGGCGGCTGCCGGGGTCCGCGGGGGCGCTGGGAGGCGGCGGCGCTGCCCGCCGGTCCCGCGCCGCCCGCCCGTGCCGCCGCCTCGCCGCTGCCCATCGCGGCCACCTCTCTCCGCCGCCCGGGCTCGGCGCTGGGTCGTGCTCCCGCCGTCCGTGCCCAGGAGCCGAGGCTCCCCAGGGGTCGCGGGCTGCTCTTCCTTCCCTCCAGGCGCCGCCGCAGCTCCTCGGCGGCGAGTGCGTTCCCCTTGCATTTCTTTCAAACAGTTTTACAACAACACAAATATCTGTGTGGGCTGGGGAGAGGGATTTTTTTCCCCCCTCCTCTCTCCCTACCAGAAGTGCGATGGTAGCGGGACACGCGCGCACACCAGATCCGCACACGCACACACGCTCCGACCTTCTCCCAACCCCCTACCCCCCTTCCCTTAAAATCCTGGCAGAGACTATTTTTCCTTGGAGGAATTAAGTCTCAGCCACGAACGGAGAGACGCCGAGTTCCCAGGAACCGCATCCCAGTGCACTTGTCCTCCTATTTCACACGCAGGTAAATGCCCTCAACTGCGTGCGTTTCTAACTTGGAACATTCTTGGAAACCAACTTTTCCCCCTCTACCTCCGCTCTCCCAGCCCATCTCCTGCGATTGTTTCTCTCTCTCTCCCTCCTCCACCGATAAGTAAACAGTTCGGTGCAAATAGCTTTTCAGCACCAGGTCTGTCCAGGGCGAGGGGAACAGGGAGAGGGGAGGCCTGGGGGCTCGGAGGCAGATGGAGCAGAAACCCAAGTAACCAGTCTGTACCCGGAGCCCACTTGGAGACCCGCGCTGCACTCGTGTCATTTACTTTCCACGTTAAATGAGTATTTTTCGTATTAAATCGCATGAGAGCCTTGAGGGGACCAGAATTCATCTCGGTGCCCTTAATCAGCTTTGAGAAGAATTTGGCTAAACAGCATCGCTCTCGCCTCCTCCAGGAAATCTGCCTCTCCCTCCCCACGCCCGCCCGCCCGCTCACAGCTCGCGTTCCGGCGCTGCCAGACCCCGCAGCCCGGCCGGGCGAGTGCCGAGGGCGGCGGGCACCCCAGCCCCGGTCCGTGGGCGCCGGGCCAGCCTGGCACTGCCCTCCGTGCCCGGGCTCGGCCCCCCGCCTCTACTAACGCTCCACAAACACGTACAAGACCATTAACGCCGCTTAAAACTGCTGCGATTGTTCGCCCTGTGTGTTTGGTTTGTTCTGCGGGGTCCTGCAAAGGAAAATGACCGTGGTGACGGCAGGGGCCCCGCCGCCGGGCGGGGAGGGATGGGCCCACGGCTCCGGGGCCCCAGGGGGGAACCCCCAGTCCTGCCCTGCGGGGCAGCCGCGGCCGAGTCGGGGTGAAGGATGCGGCACCAAGGCGGGGGAGCTGGGGGGGAGAAGGGGCCGGCCTCGCTGACCTCCGCCCCCGCGGGAAGGGGCCCGGGCCGATCAGCGGGGATGGGGTTGCCCGCACTGCTCTCCCCGCTTTGATCCCGCTCTGCTCGCGGCTGGCGAGGCCGACAGGCTTTGTGTGGCTGCGCTGCTGCGCCCAGCGCGGCCCGTCCCCAGGCCACGCCGCGGGGCTGCGGCCGCGGGCACGGGGCTGGTGTGGGGTGCAAAGTCCGGCGGCCGGCGGCCGCCGCCGTTCTTGGGCGAGCTGCAGGAAGCTGCACCCCTTGGGAGCGCGGCTTATCGGGAAGTTACTGGGCATCATCTGTTGATTAACCAGTGTCTTCCAGTGGGCACTGAGAGCAGGAGATAAGGGCCGGCAATGATTGACCAGGCGGACTCCCCGGCTGCCCGGGGCAGCGGGGCCACCGCAGTTCCCTCCCGCCCCTCCGGCTGCGGGCAGGGCTTCGGGGGTTGAGCCCCCAGCCTGCCTCCTCCTCCTCCTCCTCCGAAAATACATCCCAATAGAGGAAAAAAAAAATTCTAAAGTGATTTCTCAGTCTTCTCTTTCCTCCCCTGTCTGGCACTTGTGATCATTAGCACTGAAAGCTGTTAATGTCTTGTCTCACAGCTCCCCCTTTAGTCTCTCTGCTCTCCCTGTCTCGCGTTCAAAGCCAGATCAATAGCAGGCTCTTTCTAACCTTGACCTATCCCTCGACCTGCCTCCATCTGCAGCTGGCCCCGCGCTTCTGTCTCTCCCCCACCCGCCGCAGCAGCCCCTTGAGAGGGCCCAGGGTCCCTGGGGGCTGCCCGGGCGACGGCGGCCCCGGCATCGCCCCGCTTTGTCCCGCTCTGCGCGGCCGTGCTGGGCGCTCGCCGCCGGCAAAGGGGGCTGAGCCCCCCCAGGCCTCCGCTCCGCTGTCCTGGAGCTGCGGCTCAGCTCCGGCCTCCGCCACCAGCCTGCAAACTTGCGGCCGCAGCTCCCCACCACAACAAAAAAGCACCCAAAAAACCCCACAAAAATATCACCAAAAGAAAGAAAAGAAGCCCAAGCAAAATGGGAGCATAATCTGCAAGAAGAAAACAAGTTTTTTGCTAGCTTTAGAAGTACTATGGTGGCTTGTTTTAAATTAGGGGAGAGAAAGCATTCTCTTGCACTACATATCTTGTATTAAGATAATAATCTTTTCTGTCTTCATAATATATAAGGGATTTGAGGAGTTCTCATAGAGAAACACCGTCCTTATCGTAGGGAAAAACAAGTTCATCTGATGTCAAATATTCCATTTTATCCTATATACAACAAGGCGTGCTGAGTCAAGAACTCTCAGCACACATGCTCAGCTTCTGGGTTTCTCTCTTTTTTCTTTTCTTTTTCTTTTTTTTAATCGTGCGGTGTCTTTAGCTAAAATTTGGCACGGATTTATACGCATAAATAACAGCAGCTTCAGTGTAAAGAGGAAGTCCCAATATCCTCATGGAGGATAATCTTGATGTGCCACTTGGACATATTTCGAATGCATTTCCACTTTCTCCCCATTTGGTCAAGTAACTTTTTAGTGGAAGAAAAATTGTAGTTGCAGATTCCGTGTGATGTGATTTTGGTTTCTCCTCAGTCTTTAATGTGAAAGCTTATGCTAAGTTAGAAGTAAATTGTTTTTGATACAGGTCTGGGAGTTGGGGCGGGGTGGGGGGAGAGAAGAGAGGGAAGGAAGGAAGGAAGGAAGGAGGTTTGAGACAATCTTGACATAAATGAGGCTGCTGTCCTCATTCTCTTTGAATCTTTAAATGTTGCTGCTTGGGAGGGAAAAAAAAAAGAAAATAAACACAGGGCGTTGATCTGTTCGGCTTAGTTAGCCGCTCCACCTTGTGAAACGGCACAGAAACACAGGATCTAACCAGATCATATTTACATACATATTAATAAAGCTCCCGAGGTGGCAGTTCAGCCTTCACATACAGAGCAAGGATCTCTGTGAGTTCTCATTTTAGACCCATAAAAACAGATAAAAAGAGGTCTTTTGGGCTTCCCTGAATATTTTTCTGCAGTGGTTTTATATCATTTCTGAAAATTACATAGTTAAGTGGCATCAAATTTCTGGGTGATATAATAACTCAAAATGTGTAATTTTTTTGTATCAAATCACTTTGCAACCATAAACAGAGCTTCAGAACCTCAATTAGAGGAATGATTTGGTGGGGTTTTCATTTATGGCAAACAGTAAAATTGTTCTTGTTATCTATTCAAATATATATAAATTGCAACATTTATTCACTTGATTTTCTCTTCCATGACACTGGTGTATTTGAGAGTGCAGTGAAATGAAGGTTTAAGAGGATAATGTATTATCCCCTGCACCATTCCCAAGACTTTTTGGAGTGAGGCAAACATGATGAAGATTTTGCTGTGTTTTCAAGACATTTGGTGTCCCCTTATTTTTGGTGGCTGTGACTTGCTGATGTTTCTCGGAGTGAATTTAGAAAATGAGATTTTTCTCAACATTTACATTCTAAACCTTCCTTGGAGTCCCTTCCTCAGTCAGTGGTCTGTGAGTTCTTTTGCTGGATTTTTTTTGTGGTATTTTTTTTCAATTCATGCAGAGTCCCTCATTTTTCTAACTCTTTCCAAGTGTTAAATGTACTAGATAGCAGTCGAAATGCTGGGGCTGAGTTTTCCCCCACACCTGTTTTCAATAAAACTAGACAAAAGCAGAACAATACCACCTCTCAAAAAAAAAAAAAGGGGGACAAAAACCCCTCATGGAACCAGCAAGCCAGAACAGAATAAAAATACTGTTTTAATTTTGGGGCTTTTAAAAAATCACATAAAATGCAAGATCAGTCCATGTTTTCCTTCTTTTAAGCTTCAGACTTTCTGACAGTAGAGATCCAGTTGTGTCCCCACTGAAATCGCTTGCAGGACCTCAGGGATTGCAGTGAGAGCCAAACCTGCCCCTACATTTGCACCTTGAGAGTCCTACTAAAAGATGACAATTCTGTCCAGCACCATCTCTCATCCTGCAAAGGACCACCTGCACCTGTTTGCACATGCTGACCGGCAAAGGTAGAGGGGAACATGCTTTACAAGCATCCAACACAAAAAGGAGTCAAGCATCCCATCTGCTACGTGTACTCCGTCCCACTATGAATGCCATTTGTGCATCCACACAGCACCCGCTTTAGGACAAAAAAAAAATTTGAAGGAAGATGGGCAAAACCCGCTGTTGCTGGGGAGGTTTTTTTAAAAAAAGCTGGCACATCTTTTCTAACGACTTCAATCCAAGGATTGTTTGTGCCTTTGGAAAACAAATGCCATCATTGCTTGGTGCAGTAAGCTAAGTTTTGTGAACCAGCACTAAATTCATCCAAAAAAAAATATATCCCTGCAAACCTCATAGAAATTGAGGGCTATTTTTGTCAGAAGAAGTACTTTTAAAACTTGGTCCATTATGGAAATGCATAACACAGTCTTGCATGGGAGATTCACGTGCAAGTTGGCTGACATGTGGTGGGGACAAAGAACCCCTCCTCCCTCCATAGGTATTCCTCAAAACTTACACAAGCTGAAATTTGGGATTGATACAGCTCTCCTCTGCTTTCAAGTGCAAGTTTCAACCAATTCCTTCTCTTTCCCTTCACAGATGATTTTAAGAGGATTTGAAATCTTTAGATTGTTTAAAATAACAAAGGCCTCTAAGCTCTGAATGTTGCAATGAAATCTTCAGCTTAAACTCATGACAGAAACATTCCAGTCTGTCTCTTGTGAATCATGAAAATCCGAATCTGAACATCAGAAGAGAGCGGCAACCCATTCATTCTTGTTCTTTTTCCCTCTACCTTCTTCCTACCTTATTTTATTTAAATAGGGTATATCCATAGTAACAAATTAGCATCGTTGTTATTATTATTTTTACTATTTTAACTTGCACAACAGAACTCAAACAGGGAAATTCATCAGTTTCTAGGTTCAGTATCAGCCTCTGCAGTTTCATTATTCCTGTTGACAATTACGGATCGCAGAAGTGTGGATGCCTGGCCGGGGAGTGCTTGTATATTGCACCCAAATTACACATTCCTGTTCATAAAGAGTAGAGAAAAATATGAATGTTAGCGTCATTGCTCGTGTCTCAGGCAACTACTCACATCTTAATTGAAAATGATCAAATAACAGTATTCCCTTCGACAGACAAATGACAATGTCTTGCCACGCTCATTGAGGGCGGTTGAGCTGGAAAGCCGGGGGCAGCAGCTGGCATTGGCCATAACACACTGAGAACACACACGTGTGTGCACACGCGCATGCTCCAGCCCTAGATTGTGTTCCCTTCCAGCGCAGTTCCTTCAAGGATGCTGCTCCTGACTCCAAGATTGTGCTTCCCACTCTCCCAGTTGCAATTTCACCTTCTCCCCATGCACCTCACTTCCAGCTTCTGCGCGTGAGCTGCAGGTCAGTGCCACAAAGACAGATCAGTTCTTTCTCTCACTTCCACTGCTGCTTTGAAAGGTAATTTAGGATGATCAGGCCACCTCAGTGATGGGTGGACCAGAGGTTTGATAGCATCTTAGTCAAAGGCCACTGAGAAGCGGAGCATGTACAGAGCAGCAAATGAAGTCTTCTCTGAGCCAACTGTTCCACCTGGACCCCACTGCAAATTATTGCTTTCAATTACCACCTGTGTACTCCTTCCTATGCAACTTATTGATGTAAAATTACAACAACACTGGTATAAATAAGTTATGCTGTGGTTGTAAAATGGAAGAAATTTTGTTGTAGCAATTATGTTCAGCAAGATGACAAAATAAATTTCCAGTGCTGTGCTTGCAGTAACCTGGGGAATTTAAACCTCATAATTTCCATTCATTTCAGATAATTTGGAGTAATTTCTATATGTAATAACTTTGTAATGAAAAACACAGCGGTACTGAAGTGATTTCAACTCTTTTTTTTTTCCTATGGTATACATGGCACAAAATAAATAATAAAAATAATATTTCCTTTTTGTATGTGTTCGGTAATTCTTTCAGCAAAATCTTAAACTAATACCAGGACTAAATCTCTGTCCATGAAATGAAAAATAAATTGAGTTAAAGAAAGTGAAAAAGTATGAAAGGCCTTGGATGTTTTATTGTGACTTTATTAAATTGTATCATCTCTATGCTCTATGGTATCCCCAGGGGTTACTGTTCTGGGGAAGGGCAGAGAGCTAGATAGATACATGTCCCTAGATCAAAAGCAGAGATGGTTGGAGGAAATTCATACAAAAGTGCTTAATTCAACCCCTTAATTTTTAAAATGGAAACTGGAAGTAATAATAAAATAAAAAAAAATAATATGAGAGAGGTGTGGTATGCTACAGGACAAAAGGCACAAGTTGCTTTGGGGCACTGATTTTCATTAGTGTATTTGATGGTAAGTTACTTAGAGACTGTAAACCTGTGTAATCACAGAATGCGTTCCAATACAAGGGAATAGCATTTAATTAAAGATAAGAAAGAGTACTGTACATCACTGAAAAGCTGTATCTGTGTCCTACTTACCATTGCAACACAAGGCTATTATTACACAATAAACAAGAAATCATGTGCTCTGATTTGAGGAAAACAGTGAATTGCTTGGGAAAAATAATAATACGATACCAATAATGTTGCTTTTGCATTTATGTCTCCCATGCATCTCCAGGTAGTTTAAAAAGGTGTGTAAAAATTGAAATGCTTGTCCTAATAATAACCAAAAGGAGACATAAAAGGTGTTCCTATAACCTTGCAAGGTCACCCAGCCAAGCTGTGGGACTGAAGCAAAAATGCAAGATTGCCAGGCTGAAAACCAGTTCTCTTAACTGCTGAAAACCCACCTCCCAATAGCATCTCTATCTCTCTTTTTGAACAGCAGCAATATTAAAATGTCATGTGATTACACTTGAGTTGTACAAGAAGAGGGTCAGTTTGAGTAAATTCCCTCAATGTCATACAGGCATGGTACTCAAGGTTTGCACCTGCACACCCTTGAATTTGCTGGGTGAGTGCTCCTTACCCATGGCCTGTGCTGTAAACCTGCCTGAAGGCTGCCTGAAGATAACATGGAATGCAAGAGGACTGAAGGTTTACAACAGCCCACTGGAAATGTTGTCTGGAGATCTTACAACAGCAGTGCTGGGTAACCAAAACTATTGTCTGCTCGGAGGGGAGGAAGGAAAAAGGCTAGAAAAGTCTAGAAAAGACTCTGATTTTGCAGGAGCACATCAAACCACAGAAAAACAATGCACAGATTCTCAATTTGGGGCTTTTCTGATACTGAAACCAGTGGTCATTAGGTAGCTAAATAATTCTTGAGACTATTGCCAATTTCATCAAGTCAGGATTTGTCATACAGCACTTTACGTCCCAGGTCACCAGAAGATGTGGGTCCAGAGGCCGTACTCCAGCAGATGCTTTGGACAATTTAGATCTAGAAACACAAGAGGAAATGTAAGGGAAGTAAAAGTCAGCCACAGTACAACAGCACACAGCAGTTGGCACCAAGGTTTTAAAAATACAGATCCCATCCCCAACCTTCACACTAAAGAAATGGAAATGGAAACAAAGTTCTAAAAACTAGAAGCAGGTAGAGGTCAACAGCAACATGTAGTGGCAGGGAGCTAAAAAACTCTGATCCATTCATCAAAAGCAGCCTCAAAAGCAAGGACCAAAATAGAACCCACTTGTGGTCACAAAGTTGAGGGGCTGCATTTGAATAGGGGCTCCTGTGTCTCTGTATCTTTGTGTAATGATGTGGCAGCTACTGAGAAGAGGGAGCTCTGCTGCTGCTCGGAGCCTCCACACCAAAGCCGAGGAATGTTTTTTGAAATCTATTTTTCAAATATATATATGTGTGTATATATATACATACATATGCTCATTCTATCTTTTGTGAATTTTCTGATCCCCCTTCAGAATTACAGATAATTTCACTGCCTTCCACTAAATTGCTCAAGAATTCAATGGATACTTTCCCAAGGAATATTTTTTAAGAGAACATATTAATGCCTATAAGCAAAGCAAACAATCATCTACCAAAGTACATATCTGAATTCTTCTGAGTCGGGTTAAGACAAATCTTTCCAAATGGCAATGCCCTTGCATATCAATTGCCATTGGAAGCATGACCCCTCCTGAGCCATTCCTGATAGGCAAGGTGTCATATATTGAATCTTAGCTAGGACAGGGCACAAGTGGATTTTATTTATTTTACTGAATATATGTAGATGAGATCAGCCTCTAAATTGAGATTAAAAAAAAAAAAACCACTCTTTTTTCTGTATTCAAATTTTAGTTGAGGCACTGAGCTCAAGCTAGCTATCCAGAAACAGAAGTGTACTGATAGGGGAAAGAGATGAAGATAAAAGCAGGTGTCATTTTAAGCATATAAGTAAGTCGTCTTGCTTTTCAGATTATTCATGTGTTTGCAGAACCAGGGCCTTAAACTAAAGTACACCCAAGGCCATGTTTGCCTGTATGCACAGCGATGAGCACACTACCAGCGTTTGCCATGCAAAGGAGCACATCGAATAAGAATAAAACTATGCCAACAAAATCCCCCTCACCCCATGCGCAAATTAAATTCATGATGAGCAGGCCTGAGGGAGGGAAGCAGCAGTGGAGGCCTGGCATGCCATGTTAAACTGAATCTCCCTTCTGCCTACTCCTCCACCTCTTTCTTTTCCTCCTCCTCGCCATGTGGCATCCTACTCTCCTGCTGCTTGCCTGCTACGCCTCTGCATCCCCTCCATGAAGCACCGCACGGTAGCAGTAGCAGCAGCAGGAGCACGCTGCCAGTCCCTGCCTAATCATCCCCCACTGTGCCCTCTAGGAAGACCTGCTCAGCCCCTCAGCCTCCTGCCTCACCCCATGTCACACAGCTACCTGGGGGAGTCAGGCACTAGCACCCAGCGAGGTCATTCAGGCACCTTCTGGACCCACTGCACTCGAGGAGACAAGTGTCAGGCAGCTGAGAGATGTTCTGTCCACCCGAAGCCCCCACCAAGGTGGTCGTTGCTGCCACACCTGCAATACTTCAGGCAATCCAGAATCTCAAAACAGCCTCCATGAGGCACTTGGACCTGCTATCCCCTGTCCTTTGCAGCAGTTCACTGGGATATTGAACTGTTCTGTGCCTTTTTCAGGACAAAACCTCACAGACTGACATTTCAGGGCTTGTTTCACTGTGGTTAACCCTGAGCTGGTCACTCATAGCCATGGGTGTTGCTTTATCATTCTCTATCAGAGCCCCATAGCTCAGGCAATTCCTAGTGGGGTGGGCTTTGCTGAACTTCTCCACATTTCCCTTTGACCACAGGGAAAGTCAGAGGAGGAGCCATGGGACTGGCAGGAGGGGAGATGGTGCTCTGGACCACAGGTACAGGCCAGCAGCACCCGTGACAATACTTTTACCACTGACAAACCAAGCCTTATCTCTGAACCAAAGTACAGCACATCTGTTGCTGCAGGCTGGAGATTGTTCTGAGGTGACCAACCCATGCAAATCAATTTACGGTTTCAGCATAATATATTCTGATGATATTATAAGGGTATAAAATATGGACACAGCAAAACCATTGGACCTAAAAGCCTCTGTGCACATCATTTTTCTACAGACAAAACCTGCAGATATGCTCGTGCCTGTATACACACCTTTGTGGTATTTGCAGAAGGGCTTTCAAACCCACTGAGGAAGGCTGGGCATATCTGTGGGCTCTGCATAGACAGCTTCTGCCTGTTGGCATCTGTGGTAGGCTAGCACTGCTCTTCCCATCTCGAGGCTGGACAGTCCTGCTAGAGATGCAGGGCTTGCCAGCTCAGCCACACACCCTTCCTGACCCAAACTGCTGGGATGTGAGACCTTACAAGCTCAGCATAGAAGTGGGTTGGGGATCTCTTCATTGTGTGATGCAAACTTGCCCTAGAAGTTGTAGTCACAGCCTTGCTACTGTTTCATTGCTGCCACCTTCAGATTTTATTAAGATTTAGAAATTTTTTTGTGAAAAAAGTTCACAGTAAAAAAAAAGAGCTTTTTCTAACGGCAGTGGGGGAAAAAAAAAGAAAATTTAAATGTTCCAAAACCCCAAACTGTGCCAACCAAAAGGCTCAGCATTCCAGAGGGGAAAAAAAAGGACAGTTGGCTAAACACAATAAAAGGAACTAAACCAGCAAATGTTTCTTCAGTCACATGCACAGCGCTCAGTCTTACCTCACAAATCCAGAGTGCCTGTGGTTACCATCTTGCTCTTCTCTATCAGCTTGAGCTTTATCTGCTTTTGAGAGCATGAACCCTGAAATCATTCCCAGCTGGCCAGCACCCACCAAGGCATAAATTTGCAGAGTCGGGGGTCTCTGGCGGACCAAAATCTCATCTTCTGGGGCACAGCAATTCCGAGCACAGCAAAAGCCTTACGGGTTGTGTGAGAGGTAAAGCTTCAGCCATGCTTCTCTCACCTTTGAGAGGTCAGTGGGTGAGGTTCAGTGCAGGAAACCAGGTGTGAGGCCCAATGCTGGCTTGGCTCAGGCCAGCATTGACCTTGCTTTGGCTTCCCTGGCCACTTGCGCTGCCTGGTGCTGTGTAAAATGTCTGCTGCTCCCTGATACAGAGTACATGTGTCTGTGTGCTGCTGGCTACTGCTTGGATGTAACCACACATCACCACAGGCATATTCCTGTGTGCTTGAGGTCTTAATTTTTATCATGAATATGTTGAAATGTTTGGATTCCCCAAGAGGCTCATTTTGCGGCCATTTGGGTCATTTAGTATTCAAATTGCATGTCTCTGGGACGCATGCAATTCAAACCTTTCAACTCTGCCCATTGCTCTTGAGTGCTTGGATTAGTTGGTTTGAAGGCTAGAGGCCACTTGCATAATGCAGGCACCAGAACCTTACCCAGGCTTTCCAGCAACCAAACCCACAGCTCCCATCTGAATTGTAGAAAGCCACCCCATCTTGACTTAAGGAAAAGTCCAAAACAACCCAAAGTGAATTGTTTCAATGAGGTATTGCTTCCTTTACTAAAAACCAATGCAACTATTGCCAACCTGAATTTGTCCAGTTTCATCTTCCAGCCCACTGATCTGTGCTAGGACGGAGAACTGAATCCTTTTCCCAACACTCATCATTCCCAATTTCTGGTCATGAAATTCCTGAACTTTGTCATCAACAAATCAGTTGCGGTGCCTCAATAAAAGGTGAAGAATTCAGAATCCAAATCACCTCCTTACCTCTTTTCTAAGCCTTTCCCAGCTCTCACAAAATTACACAAGACTTCCTTTACAGTGCTAAAAAGAAACAAAGCTGGTGTTCTCACCTCGCTTGCAGAGCCAAAGAAATCAGTCATCAGGAACCAAAATAGATTTATTGTGCATAAGAAACCTAGAGAGCTTGTTGTATTTATTTAAATGGACCAGTGAAGGAAAGGCATTCAAAATCCATTGCAGAACCAGAGCTGTGTTATAACCAGTCTACATCCAAGGCAGGTTTACTGAGGGGGATAAAAAGGCTCAACCTCTTCTTCCCTAATTAGCTCTAATCAGTGAGAGATATTCCTGCCACAGGCTAAAGGAATTGCTACATCTCTGCAGAGCGCTCACATCCTTAGCACTGCTGTCTCTCATCCTGCTGGTTTCACTATATTTACCCTTGTCCTCCCTCTCCTTTGGTTATCATCTCCACTCCCTTTCAAACCAGAGATGCCCAGTATTTTTCTGTTTTCTTCGAAACAGATATCAGTCAGGAACTTTGTGCTTTGAAGGCTCCTCTGAGGTACTAATTACATTTTTAAGAGACACATATACCTTTCAAATTCCTGCTGGCCAGAGCAGGAGGCTGGGACTCATGAGAGGCAGATGCACTTAGTAACAACCACTATCCATGTCAGTATTCATTTTAACAAACTTATCTTTTTTTTCTCCCCCTTAGATTCTAGCTTAAATATTACTTAGAACAGAATGCAGTAATGTCCCTAGTACACAAGAACCTAGTTTGTGCTGTATAAGCACTTTCTGCACAGGATTGTCTTCTCAGATCTTACTTCTTCCTTACCAGCACAAAAAGTCTGCGGTTCCCCATCGCACAATATTGTGAAGCATAAGTTTTCAAAGAGAATTAAGGCAACTGTATTTTTATCTACAGTTGTTGCACAGATGTCTTATCTCAAGTTGTACTTCAAAAATTATACTTACAAAAGAAATACATGTTTAAATACATGGTTTATGCTTTACCTGCTGCGTATTGGAATAAAAATGCAGATGTTCAATGAGGCCACGTTTTAAAGCTAGGTCATTGGTGCTATCTTATATTTACTGGATACAATGTCTAGCTTAAAATCTCTGCCTATTCCTCTCTTGTTATTCCCCAAAAATTCTCACACAGTCTTTTACACAGGTCAGCTGAGTTATTTTGATAGTGAGAGACAAGCTTCATATAGGTAAGATTTTGTTACTCATTTTCATTAAAAGAAGGGCACAGCTGATTCCTCTGAAATTTCAGCTGTCAGCAAGTGATGATTATTGTGTAAGTTATCTTTCTTTTACTGATAATTCTACCATGTCAGTTGCTTTGAAATATATAGGTACCTGCATAGGAAGTGTCAGATATTTATACATCCTGATGCCAAACAAAGAGGCAGTCGGTCCCACTGTGATTGCACTTGAGCTCGTGTGGATGGAAGTACTTCAGCTGTAGGATGGCACCAGTGGTTTTAGATTTCAAGCCCGTAGTCTGCAAGGAGATGTGTGAAAGCATGTGGCCACATGCCAGGTTCTTGGCACAGTAGGCAAACCACAAATTTAGCTAGCTCTTAAAAATACAGGCTGAAGAAATAATTTTTGATGATTATATAAATTAGAGGCATAAGATCTATTGTAAAGTGTATAATGCACTTTCTGAAACAGGAACTTAGAAGCTTTGGACCTGATCCATCTCTGTCTGGTACCTTGTGTAAGCATTCAGGCATGTCCAAAAATGAGTGCCCAAAGCAACCAGGTCAGGGCAAAATATTTTATCCATCCTTTACCCTTTACACACAATGTGCAGAAACATGCAGTCAGGAGGTCTCTGATCACAATGCAGACTGTGTCTGGGCCAGATTCTCTGGACAATGTTATCTCTTCTGACATGGCACAGGAAACAGAGCTATGCCGTTTAGTCCTGTTTGAGCCCTGGACGTGGCCCACAGAGCCTGTCTGTCTCCTTGAACAAGCAGAGGGTACGGAGGGTTTGTACTGTGACCGGAGCAAAGCTGCGCACTGCCCCATGCTCTGCCCTGGGTGCTGATCTTGAATGTCAACTGTTATAAACTCTGAGCAATAACATCTCTTGTTTCACAGATTTATTATCAACAGCCTGTGTTGCCCATTGACCTCAAGGTGGTTTTATTGTGCATCACCATGCTGTGGTCACATATCTCCAGGTTAGAATGAATTGCTGCTTATCGCTTCTTTCAACGACATCACAGCTTCATGACCCAGCTGTCTCTGGCCTGCCTGTTGATGTAAGGACAGATGTGGGGCCTGAAGATTGGTGACTGAGCTCTGTCAGGTGTGTGGACCCCCAAAGTCCTTCCTGCTGCCAAAGCCATGCTGTGGGTATCTAAAAGGCTATTCCGCTTTTTAATTCCTTAGGGAGCTGCAGGATAGAAGCAAACGTTTTGTTTCTTTACCTCTCTTGCATCTTTGCCCTTGCCAGGCAGTTTTTTTCCAGCCTCTCTTGTTGTTTCACTACAGAGCTCCCACACTGGCCCCCACTACCTGTGTTATTGGTAGGCTGTTCCCTCCTGCTTGCTGCCTTCCTTTGCTGTATTGGTTTGACCTTTCCCTGGGATAGCTAGCTGTTCCCTTGATATCTGGAGGTGTTTCTCTAGGGCTAGATCTCCTCTTTCTATACATTTCTATAAGAGGGACTCATGTCCTACAGATGATCTTGGTTCCATTTAGGGAGTGTTTAACATCTCCAGAGTTATACATTTTGCAGCTCTCTAAGGCAGGTGTCTATCTCAGATCCTGCTTCTCGAGGTGGGGTAAAAGATACAGTATTTCTCCGGAGTCTCATTCTGTCTGCGGGGTCATGATTCCAATCAAACACCTTTATCAGCTATTCCAGCGTTTCAGGCATTATTCCTGGCAACAGCATCTCACTTGCTTCTTGTCCTTTAATTCCCAGTGAGACTGTAAAAATCTTTACCTTCATTTTCTCATCTTTATCTCTCATGGTCAGCTCTGCATACAGACTTGGTTCTGGCTTCCCTGCTACTCTACAGGGTTGGAGGGTTTTTGTCTACCTTCACATTACTTGTTTGCTCTCTTTCTGTCTGTGCCCTATAAACTTGCTTTTCCTTGCTTGCTCTGGGTCGACTGCCTGGGTTCATGTGCCACATGCTGTGTGAAACCACGAGAGGACTGTAGAACTTCTAGGTGTGGCTCTCTGTTAAGACAATTTCTTTGTTTATGCTGATATGCCACAGACACTGGCTTCCTGGTGCTGATAAACCCTTCTGTCCTGCAATTCTTGTCTCCCTGTCCTGTTCCCAGGGGTAGGCTGGAAGTGTCCAGCCGTCATCCATCACAGTACCCTGAGCTGCTGCCTGGTGGGATGGGACATGCAGGGACAGCAACTCATTTGCTCTTTTGGTCTCTCCTGGAGCACAGTAAGGTGTCCAGACCTCTAGCAGCCAGAAGGATACAATTGGACAGACGTGGTGGGACTGTCTGTGTGCAATGGGCAGGACTTGTGCAGTCCCACACACACCTGTGCAGGCCTTGAGCTCTATCACACAGGGAAAGAAACAGATGTGGCACAATTCAACCTAGCCTAAAATGCATGCAAAGAATTATTCCACAAAAAAAAAAAAAAAAAGCATCAAATGCTAGTTTCCCTCCTTTTTTCATCAAAAGAGCAGACAATCTCCAAAATGGAGAAAACATGAGGAGAGAGCGTTTAAGAAAGAAGGAAGCTCAGAGAAATGACCCAGGGAAGAATATTGATTTTGCTTTGTTTTGCTGGGAGAAGGATAATAGTTCCTTGTTCTTTTGTACTTAGAAAAGGAGAGAACTTTGCTGTTTGCAGTAAATGTTCAGGATCCAAATCTTCTCTGCTTTGATGTAGCTGCTACTTTACTCAGTGCAGCTATCCCAGTATAAGACCAGCAAGAGAATAGAGAACCAGAACATGTATTTTTTTAAAAATAGATGAAAAAAATAGATGAATGAAAAGCCCTGCTCTCCTGGTGTTGATGGAAGGCTTCTTTGTATTTAGTACTGTGGAGAAAATTTGTCCAAGAGCAATTCAACCAAATGTAAATATTGCCCCCTACTAGTACTGCCAAGATCAATGAGAAGCTGGATTATCTGCCTCATAAGTGCCATCATTTATGTTAGATCAATGCTGGGGCTGGTTACGTGTATGCACCTGATTTTCCAGTACTTTTTTTTTTTTTAATTTCAATTCAGTGAATGCAATGCTGATGAAAGCTCTCAGGTTGAGGTCTCTGGAAACTGAAGTCATCTTCAGCACACTCTGGTGTGGCATCATCCAGTTCCTGAAGAGTTTCCAGGAGACACTCCCCAGGTAGCACCAGTCTGCTGCCCTCTGCTCAGCTGGTCAGTCTGACAAAGTTACTTACATGAGTGCAAACTGCAGGACATGTCTGTACCCCAAGGTTTTCTCACTCAGTTTAATAGGCTGCAGAGCTCATTCCTCACTGTTCATGTAAGCTTAGATCCTCATTGCTACATTGGGTTTCTCTATAAAGAAGCGGGAATTCATTTTCATTGCATACTCACACATTTTTATTCATTTTCCACAAACATTTATAGAGGAAATGTTTTTGTTTCTTCCTTCCAAGAGTGTTCCCAGAAATTCTTGCAGTATCTACCAAGAAAGTTGGACCCTGATCCAGCAAAGCAATTAAGCGTGTGCTTAAAATTACAAACTATCCCTGTGACTGAAGCACTCTGTGAGAACCAGGATGTCTTTCTCCTGTCCTGACTTTTCGTTTTGTGATTATAAATTATCAAAGTAAATGAAGGCAAGGCAGTGACACAGGGTAGGCTGCAACACAAGTGCACAAGCATCATCCCACACAACCAGCCCCTGAGACAGGTAGCTGGGGCCTGGAAAGCACATTCGTGCTTTATGTTACTTCCAGATTCAAACCTTCATGTCCACTTAGAACTGTCCCCCTTGGCCTCCAGCTGGACCCAGTCAGCTTTGCCCAAGCACTCCTGGATGGCACAGCTCCCATGCACACGCCCACAAGCTCCCTGCAACCCCAGAACTTTCCTTGAGGGGTTTCCTACACGTAGATCATGGGGAGATCAGCACCTATTCTTTGGGGAAATTCCTGTGGGATGGAATCCCTGCAGCTTCAGCACGGCCACAGCAACATTTTTGAGCAGCTCAGGATGGAGGTGGTGGTGCCAAAACTTTACAGGAAATCTGTGCTACGTGGAGCAAAACTGTTTCAGGACACCCTGAGGAGCCTTAAAGCAATATGACATTTTGTCAAATTTAATCCAATTCCACATATTTTGCCAGCGCTTTCCAAACTTCGTTGTCCTACGAATCTGGCAACTCTTCCTTGTCTGCCCTTACAAAACAGGATCAGCTTTCAAAAAGAAATGTGCCCAAGCAAACTCTGCATCTTCCTTGCCAGCAATTGCAGGAACATTTTCCATCTCCTTTGCATTTCTCTAAGAACCTTCTCCCTCCCATTCAGAATTCTCTTTATAGGACTTTCAGTCCTTCACCCTGATCTCCTCCAGGCAGACTTACTAGCTAAGGAATTTCCCAAGCTTTCTCTTTGGGAAGCTGAATCTCCTTCTGTAAAATGAACACGTTTTGTAAAACAAGTTTTTACTTATTGCTGAGAAAAAATATCCATCTTCTATGATGTGGATGAAGAGGTGGTTGCTCTGATTAGGGTAAAAGAAACTAAATAACCCTCATCCAGTCCAATAATAACCGAAAGAGCAGTGGGCTATATACGTACACTCTCACCAATGCATTCATATCTTGCCATCTGCTGAACAGAACCTGAACTGGCAAGCCATCTTGCCTAAAAGCGCTAAAAATTAAAGGAAATTTTCCTTTGGCTTATGTTGTCCAACTATTTGTCCTGAGAATCTGAGAACTAGGGCCACTGTTTTCACAGTACAGCAGCGACTCTGAAGATTCAATGAGCCAATACTCTTGTAATAGTTTGTATTTATAGTGCTTTTCCTTGAAGAGGTGTTTTTTTCCTTCAGAGCCCATTGGTGAAGGGATTAGGTGGGGTGAGGGGAGAGATAACTATCCAAGAAAGTAAGAATATACATCTGTGAGTCATCACTTATCTCAAAAGACCAGTCCTGAGAGCAAAGAGTGCTATGGAAATGTCTATTTTAGTCCAATTAAAAAAAAAAAAGTTTGGAGAAGTGAACATTTCTGCACAGATTGTCACTACTTTGTGAATACTCACTGAAAAAGCCATGAATCTGGTACAGCTCTACTGCAGACAACTTTGGAGGAAAGCTTATTCTCCGGCCGTGAATTATGCACAGATAATTATACTGTTCTTTTTTGGCAGCCCACTCTGTGGTTCCCATCTTGGCACATCATCTCCTGTTCCAAGTCGCACACCCATTAGCTCAAGCCTGAGAGCCCTTCCCCGGGTCACACGCACAACACCCTCTGAAGGAGTGGAACCATGATGACAATTTGTCAGATATGATAACTAACAAATTAGTGCCTCGCATCGCCGTCAACGTTTGGGGTTTCTGATACAGTGCATGTAGAGCTATTCATTAGGCATGTTTGACAGAGGGTGGGAGGGGAGAGGTTGTTTTGTCTTCCTTCACTTTTAATTCTGACAATCGCAAATACGCTGCAGGCTTCTCAGCTCATAAGCTCAGTGCACTATCCTGGCTAAACCCTACTGAGGAGAAGAAATGAGCTCTCTTGGGTGACCACTCCAGTGTGTAGGAGTGAAGCATCCTTTTCATATTCTGTCAGCGCTAGAGCAAAAGCAAAAATCTTTCAAAACATCCTTCATGTGTATATTCAGATTCCTCATACTTTTGTTCCACTTTAGGAACATAAGATCATTGGAGACGTCCTAGTTCTAACAAGTATTGTAGAAATACATTGTCAAAGCCTTTTTAAATGTTCCCTTAGATACCTCATCTTAAGAGGCAGCCGAGCTTTCAGCAGCTGTGAGATACTGCAGTTGGCTACAACTGCTACAATTTGTTGCAGCTCAGCCTCCTGGAATAATTCCTGTCAATGAATCATTATGGATTAGGCCATACTTAAAAGGTTAATTTATATACAACTGCTGGAGCTTGTATTGACCCTTCTTACACTGGTCTAAGGCGCTGAATGTTTTATTGCCTCTCTGTATAAACAAAAGTTCCAGATAACTGCATATCCTTGACAAGATGTTCTTAACTCTTTCAGCGATGGACAGTCTCTCTGAGAAAGCTGTGCCCGCGAGGACACCAGGAGCGGTGTGTTTGGGGACATACCAACACCTCCTGCTTGGGGTTACTGGTGTGTTTGCAAGGCAGTCCCATTACACCATGGCACCACCAGACCGGATTTTGTAGTTTTGTATCCCTGACTAATATATAAGAAGGGAAAGCTGTGCAGGGAGAGCTAAAATCTTTCATTAGAGGAAATGGTGGAATTTGAGGAATATGTTCATTGTTTGTTGCTCTCATTTCAGCCTGGAGGAAGGAGTTGTGTGCCTGGGAGGTTGCCAATTTCTATACAAGTCTGCCACATTCCTAGTGAAAATATGATTCATCCTTGCAAACCTCATGATACCTGATGCACGCTTAGCCACTGCACAGGTAGGTGTTAGAGCCTGAAGTGTTATTTGTGAGTAATGTTAGCCTTATGTCCTGGACATGTCTCCACTCTGTAGCCACAAGACAACGGGTAGTTTTCATGTACCCAAGGTATGCTTTAATTCCCAAACATACCTGGTGCTAGCATGGCTCGGGAAAACAGTAAAAACACAGTGCCATAAAAGCTCAGCAGTGGCTTAAACGTCTCCAGTTGCTCTGTGCAGTAGTGATGGTGTTTGCAATCCGTCATGGCCCAACCATATGTTATGGGAACACAGGCTGACCTCAACCACCTTCTCTGTTCGTCAGCTGCTGCAGTGCTGCACCCTGATCCTCCCCCAAGAAATGCCTGTCAGTACTGCAGATGGGACCTCCACCATCCTGAAACCACCGCTGCAGAAAAATCCAGTGAGAGACTCCCCGGGCTGCATTCACCATGGGCGTTCTAGGTTTCCAGATACTACTGGAACCTGCAACCACATCCCAGCTGCAGCACCCCTTCTTGTAATGTCTGTCCCACAGGGTCCTACACAGACTGGGACTCCTCAGCACACCTTTATGTGCCTCATATGATGTCTGATTTCATTGTGTTACAGCACCCATCCACCACGTGTGCTCTCAGCCATCCCTTACTCAGGCATCTGCTACCTGCATGTGAAAGCATCCTCTTTGCTGATGCTCCTCTTCCCAGGGTTTGAGAGGCAAAGACAGGGGATGCATGTCTTTGTCAAGGTTTTCCTAGATGGAGAGACCTAGCCCTTCTGAAGCCATTTCAGTCCATGTTTGCCAGAGAAGTTTCCATGATCTCTTCCTTCTGACATGTGCCAGGATTACAACTATGGTCTACAAATTTTTTCACACCTTAGCATTTTTTTGGCAGGAAAAGGCCATCACCTTCTTTTCCCAAAGCTGTCCCAGCAATCCCAGTGTGAATGCTGTTGGTGCCATGGGTTGTGTGAATACAGCTGGGTGCTGAGGTCCTCAAACTCCTGTAAAACAGATGATTCAGGGCTAGTCCAAGGACTTTGTAAGCCAGTCTATCCATCTCCGCATATCTGGGCAGCGCTACCACAATGAGCCTGGTATCCTGGGGTGCCAGGAAACGTTCATGGCCATCTGCAGATATACAGCTCAGGGCTAAAACTGAAAGAGTCTTAACACACAGCACCTTGAGGCTACTCAGGGTAAATTGGGCTACCTTATCAGTACTCATAAACCCTACCCTCACAGATTTAACAGTAGTCCTCCCTTCTGCCAGGCCAGTAGAGCAGTGTTCTCCTGGTATGAAGGATAGAAGCAAGACTTCTGTCTCCCCTTCCCACGTACCCAGAAAGGACAAACACACAGGGGCCTGCTGTAAAATACAAAAACCATCCCTCAAACAGAGCCTGTTCTCTTCTCCCCACAAACATCCTGAAGATATAGAAAAATATTTTTACCTCTCCAAAAGAAACATTTTTTCAAGTCCCATGCTAAGAACTTTCCCTGCTTCATCTTTGAGATTATCAGAGGGCTAAGGGCCCTTTTCTGCCAATGTCACATGTCAGTGCCATGTAGTGGAGGCCACTGTTAAACCCAGTACCAAACCTCCCTGGGCGGGTTATCAGAACCCCTTTACTGCAGTTTGTCCCTGTATTTCTCCCCTACCTGAAGATCCTGTGTCTCCCCCAGGCTCAAGGGAAGCTGTCCCTCCTGGGGGCACCCACCCACACAAACAGAGAAATTAAGATACCTGAGGGACCTTCCAAGGTCCTCAGATGTAAGGAGGTGGCACACACTTTATACTGAAATGTACATTTAATATCAGCTGTTCACTTAGATCACATTAAACCTGCCAGCTCCACTTAGAAATAACTTCAATACCAATCTGGACATCAACAAAAAGAACTCAGTGTGCCCAGGGTGTCCTGTTGTGGTACCTTGCTGTAGTCAGATCCCTGTCAAGGCTGGATGGGCTGACGGCTGGGACAAGTAAGCCTTGAGATGTTTTGTCATGGGAGTGTGACTGAGCAAACACAAAAGTGCCTCTTGATCCTGCTCCCATTTCTGCGAGTCCCTCTCTGGGTAGTGGAGACACAAGCTGACTGTTGGGGTCAGTTTTGCTGCGGGAGGGTTGCCCCACTGTTGCCACATCCACACCCAGAAGTGTTTTATGATGTGGTGAGTTATTTTTGCTGAAATCAGAGGTATTTCTGCTGGAAGAGAAAATAGATCTAAGTCCTGCCTCACAAAAGCAGATAAGGATCTATCTCCGTTTGAAATTAGGGGCTGCTTTAGAAGCCTAAAGCAGGTCATCATTCTCTCATAAAAACTGTGTGGAAAGAAGAAAAAGTCTCCTCCCATATCCCCTGGATAGAGATGCAACACTGAAGGGAAGGCTTGCTTTCCTCTTTACCATCCTGCCTGAGCTCAAGGCCAGGTTTCCCCTGAGAAGAGGCACAATCCACCATACTCCGTTTCCACCAGCAAGACTTCTCTTGCGGAAGCCCTTCCACTTGTTGTAGATAATAAAATATTTATTTGCCCAGAGATTTGGACCTCTCTTCCTTATTTCACATTAGTGTGCTAATCGCTGGCAGCAGAGTAAGTCTCTCTCCCCCTCATCATGCGCGGGTGCTCTCCTCCTTCACTTCAATGGATATTTATTTTTCATATAAAGTAGACTAACTGGAAAACCAGAGTATCTGATTACCTGGGGGCAGTGCACTGTGCTGAAATGATGTGCAGCAAGCAGGCAAAGAGTTTGAAGGGTGGTCTCTGCTTTCCATTTTAAATGGTGTGGTTGCCATGGGGTAAAACAAGATACCTCTATGGCTCAGCAGCCTTCTTAACCCAAATAGAGAGGGCATCCAATAGTGTAAAATGTAACTCTGAAAGGACTTCCTTTAATGTTAAGTTTACTCCCTTGATGGGACCGGCCACAGTGTCTATCAAATTTTTTTCCTTGAAAACGGCATGGAGCCTAGGGATGATGAAAACCCAAAGCCAAAACCACCTCCTTATCTCTCTTGACTTAGACGATGCCTCTTTTCTGACACAAACCTCTTCATGGGGAATTCAAGGGTTTTGTTTGAGAATTTCTTTTGTTGAATTCTTGAGTCAAAGACTGATGAAAATAAAAAAAGTACTCAAAGATCATTATGAAATTGCTTGGCATTTGTGATCTTGAAAATAAACAGAAAATTCACTGTATCATGAATTCTGTGTTCTCCTTCCTATCCAATAATCTTTGAAATTCTCACGTGACCACTTGCATGAGTGGACAATCACAAATTTAAGCAAGAAGATCAGTTTGTCTCCTAAAAAATCTTTCAAACTTTGAGAGAGGGCAAGTCCTACCCCTTCCCACCCTTCCCCAAAGAAATCAGCCTTTGCAACTACTTTGAAAGTTGGCTGTACCTACGTTATTGAGAGTATTTTTCCAACATTGCAAGAAAAATTGTCATGACAACATATTATTAATAACTAAACCTGCTGCTGTTCTTCCTCTGTGGCACCAAAATGCTAGAAACTACTTAAAGCAGGAAAGATAATAGTCTGTTTAATAAACATGTTTGATTGTGGAAGACAGAGCTTCTAGACCTTTTCTGTTTGAAGAATCACCTAATTTGTATTAAAAAAAAAAGGACAAGAAGAACTTTGGAAAATAAGTTCATTTATTTTTGTTAAGCTCTTTTGACTCAATATTTGTGAATAGGAGAAAGCATATATTGAAGAATTTATGTTTATTTTTGCAGTGTGCCTCTGACCAGGACCAGAGTGTTGGCTCCTGGGCTGGATAGTGAAGATTGTGTGGTCTGGGCAACAGGATGCTTTGGTGATGAGAATTTCTGATGTTTTTTGCTTCAGTGCCTGGTTCCAACATAGCCCTGGTTTGTAACCACCCACCTGGGACAGCTGCTCTCCATAAACCAGTTGTCGCCTCGGACATGACCAACACTGGGCTTGGTTTAGCTAAAGCTCCACAAACTGGAATGGCTCAAAGGTGCTTCTTTTCAGAGTAGACCATCAAAGCCACGACTGTTAATGACTGACCACCTATGCAAATCTCACCTAACCTTGGTCTCTGCACCAGGAAATGTGCTGATGGCCACCTGCAGCTCCAGCCTCTACCCTACACGGGGCATAAGGGCACTACCTCCTGCATAAGCCGTCCCTGCTGCTAACTCTGGTAGCTGCAGCAGTCATGTGGGGCTTACACAGGGCTTCTCCCCACAACAGACACCCTTTCAGAGCAGGAGTGAAGCAGGCTGGCAGGGTGTGAGACAGCAGTTTGCACAGACATCGTTCAACCTCCACCTAGGTTGTGACTGAATATATGCCCTCAGGTCTACAGAGAGCAATATACAGCCTTTCTTTTAAAAAATATGTTCTATTGGAAAGCATTTAGTGTAGTACAAAGCCAGTAACTGGGTGTGTCTGTTGAAACTCTGAGTCATTTCTCAAGTCCACTGCAAAGCCAATTTGAGTCCTAACGGGCAAAGGAGCAGTTAAGCAATTACTGCACACTGCAGTCCACACTGCTGATAAAAGACAAGGGCTCAGGTTGTCAAAGCTCAGAGAAATGTCCATCCCCACTTTTATGTTAATCACCAGGGCTAAGGTTTTAATTCACACCCTTGTCAATTTTGTTGCAATAGGATGTAAAATAAAATTGGATACAGATTTGTTTCAGTCAATCCAAGTTATAATTATTGGTCAAAAGTCACAACGCCAGACACGTTTATTGTTAGTTATCTCAGTAATCTTTAACCTTCCATGGCAAAAGATCTCCAAAGAGAAATAGAAAACAAACAAAGGTTGGGCATTAAAACATAATGACTCAACTGAACCTGCGCTAGCCTAAGACTCTATTTTCTCTTCTTTTGTTTTAAATGTCCTTCCAAGATTATAAAGCCAGCTTGACATCCGTATCAGGACACAAGAGTTGTTAACTTCATAGTGATCTTGTCCCTGGAGCATATGTGGAAGTGCTAAGTTCTCTGAAATTCATGGGTCTTGGCCAATCAAAACCCAAAGCATCCCCTACCACCCTGTGATAACTTCACACATTGCTTAAAAGTCTGATTTGAACTGAAGATGTTCATTAAACCTGTGCATAAATTCCAGCCTCTTTGTTAGGTACTGAAAGGGTAGATACTTCAGATACCGTGCAAAAAGCTCTGAAAAAGTGCATATCACTGTACTGAATTCATATGCCACTTGATATTATGTGCACCAGAGCACATAAGGTATGTCCAGAGAGAGATCACTCACCTATTTTTTAAATATGCAAGCGGAATCATGAAGTGTCATTGGCACAAACTGAATTAGACAGCACTCTGCCAGCAAGGCAGATGAGCTTGAGTTTAAGGCTCTAAGGAGACCTGGGTTCAAACCTCAGCACTGACTTTCTGTTTGACCACATGTCAATTAATTGCTCAGATAATCTTCGCAAAGTGATGCGAGACCTTCGAGTGAGGGATCGTGTAAGAGCCAGGTGATACACACTTTTGTTAATCTCTGATGTGTCTAAACACAATACTGAAAAAATGGAGCTGTGTGAAAACATGATTTCATTTCACAAAGACTCATTTCAATTTGGTCTGCAAAGGAATTACACAACCGTGTTTTGGTTTGACTTCTGGGGTTCAAAAAAATCCAGTGTTAGCCCTAATACAGACAATCAGTAGGATTACTGAGACACTTCTGAAGATATTCAAACCCTTTGATGAACCAAGTCTGTGGCTCACAAATTTGCAGGAAGGGAGAGAATGCGTGTTGCCAGTTGGAATTTTTTTTGTTGTTATTGTTTGGTTGTTTTGGAGGCTTTTGGGGGTTTTTTGTGGGGGGTGTTTTTGGGTTGGGTTGTTGGGATCTGGGTTTTTTCTTGGAAAGAATTGTCTACTTTCACCTGGTTTTAAATTGACACCATGAGAGAGTACTTTTGGCAGGTTTTTTAGTCCAAACTTGTGAGTCCTCCTAGCTCCTAAACAGTGTGGAAATAGTTTTAGAAATTCAGGCAGATTAGAGAGGGAAAGAGAGAAAAAGAGCGCACAAGGGAAAAAAAGAGAAATTTCTCAAAGGGCTAGCAAATCTCAGCAACCTTTTGACAAACGTGGTCTGAGCTCCAAGCTTGCAATGAAACCTGAAGCCAGGCAAGTTTCTTGTGATTTGGGGCTCTGCTATGAACATTTTGCACAGCTCTAGCTAAAAGGATCTGTCCTGCTGTGCTGCACTCTGTGCCCTGTGTGCAGTGCATTTGTCACTGTGCAGAACAGAGGAGGGGAGTACAGATCAAAGGCATCAGAGAAAGATGGGCTCAGCAGCATTCGAGGATCAAGGTGCCCCTTAAAGTTTTTCTGGTTTCCTATTTGTTGTTAAATATTTTTATTTGGGGGCATATGAGGGGGAGGGATGCACAGAGAACTCTGCAGCCCTCTAGTTCTGTGTGCCGCTGAGCATTTCTGCCTGTAGCACACTGAGCCTTGTCATTAATGCCTTAGCACCCACACAGAAGTACATTTGTCGTCTTCATATACAGAAAATCAATCTTATTCCTTTCCCGAAACCCTTGCCTGCTGGAGCAGACCAGCTCTAGAAGCCCACTTCTAAAACAGTGTTTGTGATGCTGCAAAGGAAGGATCTGGATTAATTTCTGTTGCCCTGCTTATGTGCAGAGATCTTCAGGCAATCAGAAACATCACCTGCAAATCTTCCTGACAGTACAATTTTGCCTGTAGCTATGAGGTTCAATCATACACAACACGTCTTCCTTCTAGTCTCACTGCTCTTAGAACAGTGGCGGGCACATTTTCTGTTTGCATTAAGCCTAATACATAGACTCAGCATTTGGCATTGTTTGTAAGTCTATCATTACCTTTGTTCCTATTGACATCAAAAGCTTCCTTCATGTGTGTGTCTTTGAGCTCGGTGAAGCCTCTCTATCAATCAATCAAACAACCAGGCAATCAATCTACGTACCAGTATCTGAAACTAAATACAACAAGAGAGCATGTCAGGCAGGTACCTGGCTTCTAATTAGGTCTAGGTATTATTCTAATTTCTCTGACTTGTTCTGTACTTCATAGGACCTGGGGATGTATTTTGTCATTAACATGTCAATAAAGCAATACAAATGAGGCTGGAGGGAAATACCAGCTCCCTGCACCACAGTGTCAGCCCCGGTCTCTGATGCATTCTTTTGCTGGGGGGCGGGAGGGGGAAATGCACTTTCAGACGTAGTTGATCAAAGAAATATCATTTACAATAGATTTTCTTTTCTTCACTCCAGTGGCTGGGTGGCCCATTGCGATTGATTGAATTTTATGAATTAAGTGAATAAGTGAACACACAATGACAAGGAGGTTATGTTACAAAAGCTACGATGCCAGATTCCGCATCCCTTAAGCCAATGTCATTTGGGAATAATCCCACTGACAGCAATGGAGTTACACTAGATTTCTTCTGAGGAGGCTTGGATATAGCCTGCCTTGTGTTTTTGATTGCTGTAATTTAGTTTAATTATTTATGCTAACCCTTTGTGCCATACTTTAAATGTGCTATGATATATTTTCTCAAGGTAGAGAAAATTTCGTAATATAGGTCATTACTGCAACATTAATGCTATTAAATCTTTGGAGAGAAGAGATCCCACTGCTGGCAGTGTGAAAATGATGAGGTATGTAGATTAGCACAGAGTAAGATAAAAATATTCAACTGTAAAAGCAGGGGAAAAACAACAATTCCTCTTCACATCTCATGTTATTTGGAAATAGCAAAATAATCTTATTTCTGTTTTCTGTAATACAATATTTGCAAAATAGAACAAAGAAAAAAAGGAAGAAAGTTTAGGGATCCTGGAAACATATGTCTGGAATTAGGAGTATCCATCTAACAACTCTTTCACAACAATGTACTTTCCCTCACCCTTGTAAATTTCTCCACTGCACTCATGACAATGAAAAAAGAGAATATGAGAAATAATAGCTTTGATGACTGCAGAGCCCGGATAAGCAGAATTATTGTGCTTAGTAAATTATCAATCTCTATTCTTATGTGGTTGCATAATTCAGATAACTTTAAGGAAGAGCTGTTCTGTTCATGAGATTTAGGGATTGTTTAATGCATGAATGAGCTGCTGCCATCTTCTGACTTTTCTGAGTTCTGCAAATTAAAAAAAAATTTCTACTGTAATCAAGTGCCCTGGGGAAAATACTTGCAGTGTTAGAACTTGGAGGCTCCCAGGGCTTTTTAAATAATTTTTAAACATGATTAAGTGCTTCAGGTAACTTTTACTAGCATATAAAGAAAGACTAAAATTGGAGTTTGGATGCATTGGTGGATTACCATGAAGAGAAGCAAATGAAAACACTTTGCCTGAAAAATGCTCTTTCTCACGAAGTTAGACCCTAATTTGCTTCTCTACAGCAATATGGACACCTCTACTAAACCACTGGGCATTGTCCATGTGTAAATGGGGTGAAAATATGACTTAACGAGCTGAAGGTGATACTGAGATCGGCATGCTGCTTGACAATGCAAGCTCTAAGGGAAGGCTCATAGTTTACCCTTTCTAAAAAAAGAAGGTGCAAATGAAATGTCTGGCTGAGAAAAGCCTTGAATTTAAGCAATTCAGTTTCAAATTTTTCACGACTCTTCAGTTTTACAAGAGGCCAAGACGGACTCTCAGTTTTTTGTGAGCATCCACAACCTTGGGGACATTTGAGATGAGGAGCCGTATTCTGCACTTTGAGTCCTTTTGAATATCAGTGCCCTTTCTGCTGTTATTGTTTTGAGGTTTTCTTGATGCAGTGTTTGTTCATAGAGGCTGGATATATAATCCTATTCATTTATCAGCCTTAGGGAAATTCAGGGAAATTCTTTTAAGTTTATTGTGAGAAATAAAGACATTATGGGCTACTTTAAGTGAACTGTGACTGCTGCCTGGCATATTAATTGCTTCTGGATTGCCTTCTCCTTCCTTATGGACCCTACTCAGGTAGCACTGCCTGAAGAGACGCTTTGTGCTGAGTCTGAAAACTGGCTATCCACATGTTTCAGGAAGAGATACGTGGATATATCTGGGGAGAAAACAGGTTTTGAGAAAGAAACTTTTAAGTCCAAGACGGGTCACTTTTGTCTCCTACCTCTCCTTTGTGCTCAGCACCAGCCATTCTGAATGTTTACATTTTATTTTTGAGAGGTTTCTGCACTCAGCCCATAGGTCTGGTATCTGTACACTGATTTTGGTACCTGACAAAGTGAAGCCCCATCAGACAGCCTCTACCATCACATCATCACACCCCAACAGTGGAGGCACCCAGCCAGGGTGAGCACATTCTGCGAGCAGTCATCCTGCTCTGGGAAAGAGCCATCTGAAGAAAGTTCCTCTGGAGATCAACACACAACCAGAAGGGAAATGCTGTGGATAATTTAATAAACCCAGAAATTCGCTGGGGCTCTGCCCATAGTCCTAAGGAGCAAATTACACATCAAGAATCATAGATACAAACATTACCTAGTCAGAGAGCTTTCCTTTAATTCCCTCTGTTGGACATACCGCTGTCCTCTTTAATTGCTTTGGCTCTGAGGGAAAATAACAAGTTGACAAAGTATGTTCTGATCTGCAAATCAATAAGAAAGAGTCAAAGGATATAACACATCTCTCTCCCCTGTGCTCCTTTCTGCTCCAGCAGCTGCCCAAATCACACAGAGACAACATGGCTTTCAGTGGTACTCTCATACCCATCCTGGTGCATATTCTCAGGTGAGATGGGTGGACAGGGAAGATTCCCTTTGCCATGTGAATAGATAGGCAGACCAGGATCCAGAGCAGGTACAGGACAGCAGGTACTCAAGGCTACTTCTGTCAGGATAGGGAGAAACCCCAGACCAGACAGTTCCTCTGAGTGTGGAGCTTTCCATGGTCACAAGCATTAGCAGCTCCTCACCCCAGTGACATATCAAAGCCCCAAAGCCTCCTGAGACAAATCTCCGCTCCCAGCAGCATCTGTCCCTGTCAGACCAGACCTGATCCAACGTGTCTGTTACCTACCATACCCTCTGCCCTTCAGTTAAAGAAGAGCAAAGCACCCTCCGTGGGGCCTTTGTGCGGGCGGCTGGCAGCCCCTGGAGGCTTGGTGACCCGCTCTCACCCTGGCAGCCTGCACCTTCGTGCCTACACAGTATTTACAGCTCTCCTGTGCCAGCCCCACTGCCAGCTGTGAGACTGCCAACATGCTTCCTTTCTATTGCTTGTGGAGAGCCACGAGACAAGAAGGCTTCTGCCTGTGTGCTGAACCAGTGTTGGCTTATGAAGCATATCTGACATCCAAAGGCCAGCTGTGCTCCATTCCATTCCTAAAATCTCGAGTCAGTGAATGAAATGAATGAAATGTAAGCACTGCTTTATGGGTTTCTTTTATGTAGTCACCTCAGGCTGCACAGGTGTGCTAGGAGCTGCTGGGATGGGAGATGTGTGCGCTCTGTACGTGGCTAAGCCATGTGGAGGCACTTCATCTTAGAAGAACGTGATGAGGGAGAGGAGAACCCATTCAGAGACACCACCAACCTGGAGGAGGGATAAGGCTGGGATACTGACCACACCTGGCTGTCAAAAATACTCTCTCTTTAGCCCTGGCCAAATTGCAGGTTGAGTAAATATACTTTGTAAATCCATATTCTTTTTATATGTTCCAAAAGAAATTCGTGTCTTAGGCTTACTGTGTTAAACTACTGGCAGTTCTGCCTGAAACACCTGTACCTGGGAGGGATATCAGGTCTATCAGGACATATATTTATGTCTCAGGGATGCTTGCAGATTTTCTGTGCAGCTTTGCTGTTTGGAAAAAAAACCTTCCAAATACTGTAACAGGTTTCCAAACTACCTTTGGTTAGGAAAGGTGTTTCCGTGATGTTATGAATCCTAACCCCAGGAATCCTTGAGAAGACTTTTACGTTATTAGATGATACTGCTAAGGGATGAAAGTGACAGTTTTTCATTCCCCCATTCCTCCACCCCTCTTGTGCTATTAAACTGAATATCCAAATTTTTGTCATTCTCCCCAGGAACATGCACAGCTGCAGTCATCTCCACAGCTTGAAAAAGTGTCTTCTTGCTTGATGAGGAAAGTTTAAATTTCCGTAAGACCCCCATGAAAATTTGTCTCCACTTGCCCAAGAAATTTACCCTTTATGATACCTCCTGCATTTACTGCCTGTGAAAGAAAAAAAAATTAGATAGAAAATATGTTAAAAGTTGGTGGTTTTTTCCCAACCTCCTAACTGTTCCCTGCAAAATGTTTTGAATCATGCCCATTGCATTAATATATTGAGCCTTCCTAAAGAAAGCTGGCAAGACCTTCTGGTGATTTGCAGCCCTTGTTTGTGAACATGTGGACTCTGGCCTGTAAAGACTAAGGAATGGGTGTACAACCTCATGTGTTAAGAGCTTCCATGCTTACTGGGGCTGTTCAGAAGCAGATGCTGCCAAGGAGAGTGCGGTGACATGTCTAACAATTACAGCTCCCAGCTTTGCTTTCCTTGTTCTCATCTCCAAGAGTAATTCTGATACAAGGACAAATTGTTTCCCCCACTGAAGGAAACAAAATTTAAATAGCTCTCAAGTTCATCTGTTGTGCCTTCTTATCAAACTCCCATTCCTGTTCACCCAGAGGAAAAAAAAATTAAATTTCTACTTTCTCTGCTAAGAATGGAAAATGGCTGGTCTTTAATCTTTAACCCAAGAGGCAGCTGCTTTCCAAACACAGTAGAGTCACTGCCACATCTATCTGCAAACTACTTGTCCTGAACTTTAGTGCTCAGACTGTACTGGGTGCTCAGGGTCCTCTCAGTGAAGAGTGAGAGTGAGAAGGGTGGCACAGCTGCTCCGTTGCACAAACTCTCTGACCCAGCTCCAGACTGACAGAAGTTTCACTGGGAGAAAGCTCTTTGCCCCATTGTGTTTGCACATAGAGGTGGGAGGCAACACAGACAGAGCATATACTTTTAGTGCAGAATTCATTTGGTGACACTTTAGGGATCGCTATGAATAAATGCTAATTCAGAATTGCCAAAGTAGTAAAACTGGAAAATGAGGAGACATTGCACAGCACAGCAGGAAATCTTTTAAGTGTTCAATTGCTTATTGTGTTCCCTGAGAAAGTCCTTTACTGAAAGGGAGGTTAACTTACATGTGATTGAATAACCCTGGGTGATGCGTATGTGTGTATATATATATGTGTGTGTATATGCTATAAATAAAGACCTCAAAGATGAATATGTGTTTCTTTTTCCAGAAGATATTCCACAGTTGATGTCTCTTTTCACAGATCCCACCTACACCATAGTGTCACTCATTTATTTACCTCCATTTGGAATAAATGTACATTCGGAATAAATTCAAACATAACTTGTCCAGCAGAAACAGACTGAATGTTAGTTGTAATTATTTGGGTTTGATGACTACAACTCAATTAGTGTGTTAAATTCTGTGGAAAGTAGAAAGGAATTCCACACTCTCAAGCACAAAGTACTTGACTAGAACTGGCTTGAACCTACATGGTAAAGCGTTGGTGTTAGAAGTGTGTTGAGTCAAATTTAATTCTTGCCTTTGAAATCCAGAGAAATTCAGGCTTTACCCACTCTTGCTTTCCATGGAAGAAAGCAGAAGTGTATTAAGGTTCTGACTAGTATCTTTCATGGACATTTTGTTCTAGAATAAATTGAGCCATCTTTTTAACTCAAGGATTTCTTCCTCTGTGATGCTGGTAAGAAGAGAGCAAAGAGTTGCGTGGTGCCCCGGCAGGAGAGGTCCGTCTTGCTCTTGGTGGCCTTGGCTCTGTCTTCCATGTCAGCCTCTTTTCAGCCTAGTTTCAGTCTTAGAACAGCAAAAGCCAGGGAGCCCAAGGCTCAGAACTGCCAGCCATTATTTATCTAGGAGGCTGAAATAATAATCTAGATTTTTTGAGGAGCAGTTTCTTGAGAAAATAGCTGAGGCTTGACATTTCCCTTGATGTATGTCCAGCAGAAAACTAAAGATCATGGAAGACAGTGTATTTTTGATAATCCGTGCACTGCTGTAGGGTTTCATACTAACTGTGTTGTCGTGACCAGGCGTTTAACTAGACTTAAGATGTATATTATAAATTGATTTTTCAAAGGACGTGGGGGGATACTGTAAACAACTGAAGTGATAGCCTTGGACCAGCCAACATACATACGATTCTCTATCTTTTACCAGAGTTTCACAGTCCTCTGGGTGAGCAAAGTGATCTACTTACCAATGACCCCAAACAGATTGTGAACAGAAACAGTAGGACTACAATGCTTTATGCACATGGGAAATAATTAAGACATTAGAAATTACTCTCTACATGTTATCATTGAATGATTCCTCCCCCTCACTTTTCAGTGCACAGGGCAGACAGTAGCTATAAGAGAAAGCCAGTGGTTAAGATGGGGGTTTTTTTGTTTGCTTTCAAATTGTAGTCTGAAATGTTTCTTTAATTAAATCCAAAGGAAAGAAGTCGCATTACTGATTTCCCTGGAGATGCTTCTGGCTGATGCAAAGGCAGTACAAGTCTATGACCTCTTCAGAGGCTAACTTCAGGCTAACTTCTGTGTTGTCTTCTTGTACGGCTGAACACAGACACAAGCTATGGAGTAAATATCAAAAAGTTGTGGAGCTCCAGGTGTTCAGGCAAATGGCAACACAAACCACTGGCTAAAATCAGAATTAAATTCAAGCAAATGTAGCAGTGCATTACCTAAACTTTCAGCTCTTTCCTGTCTGCCCCATCTTCTGACACCTACTTTGTCTCTCCCTGAGGGCATCACCACTCCTTTCCTGGCATTCTTCAACTGTCTTCTAACTATCATTCTCAGAATCTCTCTCCTGATCTTGACCAGCACTGGAGGGGCAGAGTTATACATTGAGTGAGTCTCAGTGCTGGAAAATCACCTGAGAAACAGCAGGGCTTCTGACAGCATAAAAAGTAGAAAAAGTGGATATTTTCAGATTAATTTTGCAGTCCCTGTTGTTGCAGGCCAAAGCTACTTGGACAGCCCACATAGCCATCTGTGTTTCACAGTGCTTACCTGAACTGAACTGTCATTATTTTATTTCAGGCTTATCATTAGCTTTGAACAGAACTTTGTCAGGTCTAGGAAGGGAAGGCAGGGACGTAGCTGTTGGCCCAGTCTCTCTTCCAACCACCCTCCACAGAAGGGATGAACCTGTCAGGGGCTGACTTGCCTCAAGGCATCCTGTGGCAGTTATTTGTTAGTCCTGTTACCACTGACCCGCTGACAGCCACTCTGGCTCCTGGTTATGGCCATACAGAAATTGTAAATTAGGGGTTGGAGACTCAGAGACAATGATTATTTTGCAAAGAGACAGCTCTCCAAGTATGTGTTTGCACACACACTTCTGATTTTGCTGTGAAGACTTTCCCTGCCTGTCATTCCTACAGATGATGAACCCCAGTTGTCAATGAATCTCTCAAAGATCTGAAATTAATCTTTCAGAGACCTGCTCTGGGACCTTCTGTATTAGAGGAGAATTTACAAAGGAATACATTACAAGAACTTGCAGTGGCTTACAAGGGATCATGCTTTAAAAGCAAAACTATTGTTTAATGGTGCCAAAATTCATTCATTCTTGCAAAATCTCAGATCTTCTTCCTGCAGCACATTCATTCTTAAATATCATACTCCATGCATGCAGCCAAATTTGGTATTAATATGATGAACACTGCAAACCAATGCTCCTTAATATAGTTGCAGCCTTGTGATGGGATTATTTCCCTTGTGAAACAGCAGAATATCAAGTCCATTAAAAGATATGTGGAGTATGGCAGCTACACAGTAGTTTTATAAGACTAAGGGAGAAAATGATGTCTTGCAATGCTGAGTTGAGGCCTTTTCTAATTTTTGACAGTTTACATTTCCAACCTATCTGGTAAAAATCCTTTTTGGTTAGCACCACTGGAGCAAATTCAACTCTCAGCAATGTGGGTGTAAATTTGGAGTAATTCCATTCTGAACAGCAGAGATACTTCAGATGTGCTTGAATCCCACTGTTACACAGGTGACATGATGGAAAAAGACTGAGAGGAATCCAGCTCATGGAATTATGATTACCAATGGCTTGACCATTGCATACGTTTAATAGCCAGGGGAATTACAACTGGTTAAGCAAGGGACATATCCTATGAGAAGAAAGAGCCTTATTTCAGACTCGTTTTGTAGGAAACAATCTGAAACAGAGACCTTGCTCGGAGAAGTACAATGCTGTGTCTTGCAGAGGTTTATCCACAGGTCCCACTCTGGCTGCTGAGGAACTGGGGCACAGAGACAGAAATTGCTGCAGGGCACTGGGAGGCCACAAGCAGACTCTGGTTGGGAGTAGGAGGCAGGTGCATGGGCTGTATTGGGAGGAAGCACTGAGGTAAAGGCAGGTGTGTACAAAAAAAGGCTGGGCTTTTACATGGTATTGGGCAAACTCTTTGCAGGACAGGAAGAGTGTATGTGTGTGTGGATCAAGAAATTATTGTTTCATGCCAAGTTTCAGGCTGCCATTAAGCCAAGTTTCCATTCTTCTTCCACCCCTCTCCCAAAACAGATTAACGAGAGGGTGTTGCAACTTCCCACTGGCCAGGGCTGGATTTTGCAAGCCCATCCATCACAGCAGCCACCGGCTTCCACGGGAAGCCATAGAGGCAGCATGACTGTTTTAAGGAGGAGAGGAGAGAAGCTTATCTGGAAGGGAGCCAAGGCCAGCCACCCCATGACAGGTGTCCCCACCTTCCCCATTCCTTCCCTTCCCTTGCTGTGTATCTGCTTACCAGTCAAGCTGTGATTTTGCCTTCTCAGGCAGGGCTGAGGTGGGATGTTGCTGTATGCCCTCTCCGGCTTCTGGTAGCTGCCTCTCATTACTGCCATGTTGCTAAGGTTTTCGTGACTTTTGTCCAAGCCCAGCAGCTGGATTTTGGCAGCCTTCCAGGCACTTCCACTAATGTAACTCAAAGTTACTGCAGGTTTTCTCAGGAGTTTCAGGTTGCTGCCAGACTCTTAGGGATGCTTGCTTTTCCTGGCTCCCCTTCTCCAAGGCTTTAGCTTTAATTCTGGATAGTTTACAACTCTGGAGTCGTTAGAAGTGGGACCTGTGTGCTTCTCCCTGATTATGTATCACACCAACATTTCATCAGAGCAAGGCGCAGCTCTGGTGATGTATGACACGGGAGCATCATCAGTCAGCCGGCGCAATAATGATGCATTAGCGTAATATGCCTTCAGGATGGAGTTGTACTGTTGATGTATTTTCAAAAAGATGGAGTCCCAGAGAAAAGAAACAGTCTGGAGCTAATTCAGTATGAACATGGCCACCGAGAGCACACAGTGTGCAGCTGATTGGGATAAGAAGGATGACTTTACATTACCCACTCTGACCCTGATCCTTTCTTTTTCTCCTTTAATCTTTCTTCTTTGCCCCCTCCTCGCTTCTCTCTGCCACCAGCACTTTTCCCCTCTTACTCTTTTTTCCTTTCTCTTCTTTCTTTTTTTTTTCTGTTTGGGGTTTTTTTATGGTGACTCTCATGGCCACTGGCTTTATTCATATATTCCTGTCTCTCACAGTCTGACCTTGTGTCATGCTGTATAACTTAATATTATCCCACTAGAAACTTTTTCCCCTCTCTGAGTGAGATAATATTAAGGTGACCTGTGAGTGCAATAGATAAAAATCTCCAGGCCATCTAGGCAGTGACATTAAAAATCATCACAACCCTTAAGTGATGGAGGGGGGGAAATCTTATGGGATGTTTCCTTGGCAAAGGCAGCAAATGTGGGCTGAGGAGTGGCTACCCCTGGGATTTCTCATAGCCTTCAGCTTCTGGAAGATGAGAAGTGTGTTAACCCATTCACACAGCTAACAATATTAAAACAACAAACAGCACTCAATCAAACCCAGATTGTCATCTTTCATTGGATAAAAAGTAACTTTTCTAATAAACATTTCAACTAATAAAGACTACAAAAGTAATTAGACTATTAGCTTGCTAGCCCCTGACACCCAGACATTCATTTGAAAGTAACTTTCCTGCAGTGTTTAGACCGAGACAATTGAATGACAGGAAGATATTATACCAAGATGAAACATAAATAAAATTGGCTTCAGTCTAGTCTGGAATTCAGGCTATACATGGAACTCAGATAATGCCCTCGGTCTAGTCCTAACATGTTGTTAGCATCCACCTCAAGAATAGATGAATTCTAGGAATTTGATCTTTCAATACTCTCAAATGTATATTCTGTGAAATAAAGCATTTTGCAATACCTCGCAATACCAAAGAATTTTGTAATAAATATTCACCATGGAAAATACAAAAGACTTTTTGTGACATTTACAGTTATTTTCAATTTTTATTTTTACTGAATCTCTTTATTTATTATCACTGGTTTTTATTTAAATTACATTATACTCAGAGATTCCAATCAGGACACAGCAACCCGTTGTAAAAGGTCCAGGGCACATACACTTAAAAAGGCAGTTCTTGCTTGGCCACTTAATCACTACATCCTACACAGTGCAGAATTTCTCTTTATGTTTAGAGTGAGTTAAAAATCCTCTGAAAAATGCAGGGGCTTGTAGCCCTGGCGGTTGAAATCGTCTGTTTATTCATGTATAACTCAGGCACATCAGTGTGCCTCAGCACTGAGCTGAACTGACACAACAAGTGTTGATTTTCCGTGTCTAGCTTGTGGCCTCACTGTTATAAAAGCTACTAAGCAGGTCAGATGTGGAGACAGGCAGAAAATGGACTGTAGCCCTCTCTGCTCATTTCCCATAGCCTGCCATGCTCAGTGCAGTCAGGACCAGGAAGCAGTGACCTGCAAGCTTGATGAAGTTCTGCTCTTGCTGCTCCAAATTCATTTTCAGTTAAATTGTTCAGGTGGGAAACTGTAGAATCTCTGGAACGGGTGTCTTGCTTTTCATTTACTTCCAGCATGAGCTAATTCATCCTCAGCTCATCCAGATGGAAAACCAGGTCGTTTTATTCCCTTTTTACAGGTAGCGAAATTGAAGCAAATTTAATTGACATATTCCAAGTCATAAAAAGAAGGAAGAGCATGGGTAGCTTAGAAGTAGGAGCCTGCTATTCTAAAGCACCAATTCTGCATCAGTCCAGGAAAGCCAGTTCTGCATTAACTTTTACCACTTCTGAAATACAACTTCTAAATATCTATTCATCAAGTATCAGCATGAATAACATTGCAATTCTTTGCTGTTCTTTTCCCATAAACTGCCATGGGTTTCTCTACCGGTATTAGGTCATAATGGTTTGGCTTGCACAATAAATGCTGCCAGAGAGATGATCTCTGTTGCTCTCTAGCACCAAAGCTCTAATTGGCTGGTGAGATTGATTAACACGTGAAGCGAAGCTAAGGTCTTTAATCAATCTTAGAAGTCATTTATTGAGAGTATATGACAAAGCCATAAAGGTTGTTGCAAATGACATATTTTAATATTAAAACCAGAATCTTCTGCCTTTATAGAGGCTTCAATATGCTTTTTTTCCTCTGTTTATAATAAATTAGGATTAAAATTAAACAGATACAAAATAAAAGGATGATTCAGGAATGTAAGCCTCTTTATCACTAGTCAGTAATATCCATAGCACTGGAATTCCTTGCCCTAGAATGCCTCAGAGCCCAGCCCAAGGTTGATTCACCCCAGCTAACACCTGCTATCACTCTGAGGTGGTTACTTATCATCATGTCTGATCTTGATGAGAAATTGGAAAACACTATGCACACTATTCTCATTTCTCTCTTTGTAGAAGTAAGGCTGAATAAAGTACAGGTGGTTAAAGAAAATGTCGGTCTCAGTGTATAAAGAAGGCATATTCTGAGGGTTGATCCCCTGCTCTGCAAGGCAGAAGGGAGCATTTATCCTGCATAGATATCAGATTCAGAATGGGTCCTCGGGGAAGTTTGGGTGTTGTAAAGATAAACCTGTTCCTAAATCTGAAAGCTCAGCCTGAGACTACACTTCTATGTAAGGAAGGGATATGCCAAGCCATTGCATAAGCATCTGACAGCTTGCTAGCTGGATGAAACAGAGAGAGAGACACCTCTTGGGTGATCTAACATATAGATAGCTATAATTATGTTTTTCTATTTCTATCCACCTGTCTTGAAATTGAGTAACTATGCTGTTAAATTTGGATTGCAATAAAACCAGTCTCCTTTGCACTTACCTTAACATTTCCCTTATGTTCAAAGTGACTTTAGAGTAACTGAAAGTCATCCCATTGAAAGGACTTGACAAGCCTCAAAATAGGGTCCTGGACCAACACCTAAAACCATCTCATAGGCAGAGCTGTACAAGACTGCTTAGTGGCTTGTAGTTCAGGTCCTCAAGGACACCCAAAAAAGGTGTCCATTGCCCCTCTGAGCTCAGGAGTTTCTCTGAAAGATTGGTACAGAAAGAAATAGCTAGAACAGGAATTTACTGTTACTTATCATTTTTCCAAATATCACATTTTGAGACTTGCTCTGACTACAGATTTCTTACCACAAAGTTTTTTGTTTGTTCAGCCACTCTTCGGTTTCTTTTCAGTCACCTCAGGTGAAATGAAAGGCCAGTCACATTCAAGATCAAGCAAAACTGTCGTAACAAGGATTTCCAGGGTGGTTCAGAGTAAGCCCGAATTCATCCCCTAATGCAGATAATAAGAAACAGGGAGCAGCCAAGTGTGATTTTCACATATCTCACAAAGATAAAGGTATTTAATTTCATAAAATTTGCCATCTACATTGTCAGATGAGGAAAATGAGGAAGAGAGGAATCTTCAATTGTTTTTCCCCTATCACACAAAACAGCAAAGGAAAACCAATTATTTGAAATGCTATTCAAAAAACTGCACTGTGAGACTAACTTCCTCTTTTTTTTTTTTTTACTGTTGCAGTCATTGACATGTAGAAGCAGCAACTCTAAATGCACATCCTCAGCACTGAAGCCACGTGCATAAGAAGTGAGGATTTCTGTTGGCAATTGAATGATCTGGTACAATACCAGTTAAGTGAAAGACTGCTGTTGATGGCCAGAAAGATAGTGCTTGGTCTAAGAAGAGCAAAACCCATACATTTTGTTTCTCTGACCAATGTGAAAGTCTTCTAAAAAAAAAAAAAGCAAAAGCTAGGAACGGATAAGAAAGGAGATGTGCAGTTTTGTTTCTAATGATGGAGTCTGTACGACCCTTAATGACCTCCTCCCATCTTCGGGCTCTCAGTGCCCTGAAGAGCAACAGATGCACAGCTGGTAAGGCTAAATCAGGCCTGACAGCACAGCAAGACGGCTGGGGAAAAGGAGAACATTTTTTTCAGATATTAAGTCTGGTATTCTGTCTTTTATTGTGCAGGAGTGTCCTAATGAGGGAAGTGTGCATATAGAAATTAGAGATGGGAAAGGCTATCAGGTCATCTTGTCCGTCCTCTTACAGTGAGAGAGGTTCTGAAAGAAATATAGCATTAATGTGGGGCCAAAGAACAGAAGAAAAGTCAGGAATGAAGAGAAATAAGTTCCAAAAGCATTAGTGGCTGTTACAGGTAACACAAGTTAATAAATAACATTAAGGCAGATGTGAACATTAATTGGCCATTTAGATGGGCGTGTGTGAAGTTATTAATGACAGACAAGTTCTAATATATCCTGTCCATGTCCACAGTAAAAGCCAAAAAGAGTCCTCATTCAATAGGATAATGAGGGAGTCAATGGATGATCCAGCTATTTGACCTGTATTTTTAGTGCATTTAAATAGAATAACTAAAATATGTTAACTAGAGCTGATATCCAGCACGTAAAGAGAGAGAGAGAGAAAAAGGAAGATGACATGTCTTTGCAGGGAAAAGGGCTGGAAGCATTACTTCAAAGTTTACACTATGTTTAAGAGTGGCAGGAAGGATGGTGGAGAGGTTGTATCACACAAAATACTGCACTCTGAGAACATCTATCACCCCAAAACCCTGGTTGCAAATCTCACCATGGAAGAATTATATCTGGATCTAGTTCATTTTGCCGGTGTTCACTGCAAGCCAATGCTACCTGTCATGAAACAGGGGGATGATGGTTGTTTTCATTTAGATGAGTTGTGGCCTCTATGCTGGAAACCTCCTCAAACCTCCATGACAGTGGTTCTATCATAAGCAGAGAAGAATTTGTGATGACTAGAGAGCATTCTACAGATCTGTTCAGCTCTTGTCAAAAACCTCCTCCGTACAAGGAACAAAGCATAAACCCAAAACTTGGTCATAGCATTGCCTCAACACACAATCTGTGACTGTAGGTGACCCAGCTTTTGCAGACACACTCCCCATCTTGATGGCCTTGGAAATTCTGCGTGGGGCTCATTTGCAGAGGTGATGCTGTCACAAGATTTACAGTAACTCCATGATCCCAAAGTGCTCTGTCCCAGCAGCCAACGCTGAACATGTTCTCCAAGCAGATGGTCTGACTTCCTTGGCATGCACCATGACAGCCTGAGCACAGCAGGGCAGGATCAACTCCACTGGCACAGCTGGGCTTGTGAGACAGGAAGGCAAATCCCATGGTGTGTGAACACAGACCATGTCCATTGGAAGCAAATAGCATGGATATAAAATTTCTTGTGTGACTGGGGCCAGAAAAAATACACACATGAAAGAAAGGTGGAGATTGTTGGCTACTAGGAGAGACACGTAACAGTTATGTAACAAAAATAATTAGTCCTACAGCTTAAGTAGACTGTCCAGTCCTTTTTTGCATTCAATCTACTGGATGATGATTGCTTCTCATTCCAGTGTTTAGAAAGGGTTTGGGAGAAAGGAGGGGATTTAAGCCTATGACTGACCTTTACAAAGTATTTACATACACAAATATTTAAAACATGCATAGCAACTCTCCTATTTGCCAATTTGTCTGGCTTGGTAAGCCACTCCTGAAGAGCCATTTGCACACACAGCAGTCCTAACCCCTTCCTGTCTCCACTGGCCTGCCAGTGGGATGTGGGGTCTTCCTGGGATGCTGACTCACCAGGGTGATGGGCTAATGCCAGCACTGGAGTGACTGAAGGGTGAGGTCAGTGTACCCCAAGCACTGGACCTTATTCTGAGGCACTGACCTCCACTTGTGAACAAGGAGATGGGGAATCTCTCCAAAGAAGGAGTTAAAGAAGGTAAATTCCAGGTAATTCCCAAGATGCCCATCTCTATGCATCAGGAGAGAAGGCTAAAGATATTAAAAATGCATTTTTTAAGAAAGCAATGAATGTCATATGCCTTCCTCGTGGCGTGTTCCGCTATCCCGGAGGTGGCAGGGACCAAAAAGCAGTATTCCCAACCTTTTATTTCCCAGAGATCCAAGCTAGCGTATTTCCCACCCTCCTTCAAGGGTTAACGAGAAACCTTTTCCGTGCCCCTGACTCTGTCTTCCCCCCTCTCTGTATTCTTGCTTCCCTTGCCGGATCCATTTGCAAATGATATCACTTGTCTGCATATTGTCACTTGCCGCCTGCCCACCCATTTATCAAGTGTCTGCAGCTCGGCACAGGCTTGCCCTGTCCTGCTTGCTCCATTGTTCCTCCTGACCCAGGGGAAGGCGCGTGTGAGCGGGGAGGGAAGCGGGGAGGGAAACGAGGAGGGAAGCGGGAGCGCTCCCGCAGCCCCGAGCCGGCCGGGCAGAGCGCGGCGGGGCAGCTGGGAAGGGACAATGACATGGGGAGAGTGACAGCTCCCCCTCCCCGCCTGGCATTGACAGATGACCTTGCAGGGACAGCAGCCCTGGGCCTCCCCACAGACATTAGCTGATATAATGGGCTAGACTGGACACGCCACCCTGGGAACGTAGGAGGTAGGGAAATCATCCCGGCTTGGTGGAAATAAACTCGGCCATTTACTTTCACAATAGGTTTTCCCTCAAACTCATAAACTTGTTTCTCAGTAACCCTAAAGCAAAATGATCATGGAATTTGAACACAACATTTACCAAGTCCTAATGAATAACATAATTATCACTTTATGCAAATCAAATCTCATTTGCATATGTGAATATTTAACTATTAAAAACAACTCTTTGATCTTGAATAAAAATATGTATATCACATAATCATAGCCTTATGGAACATGAAAACTATCTTTTTTTCTTTCTTTTTTTTTAGCTGTGCAGTTTTGCTGCGCTTGGGTTTGCTGTTTGAACCTTCTCGGCAGGGACTCCATCTATGGAGCTTCTTCCCCGAGGATGTCCACTGGGGTCTCTCGGTGGCTGGCATCCCAGATGGGCACATCAGGCCTTTCTCTTCAGGTCACCTCGTCACTGAGCACGGCAGCCTTCCTTCGGTTTGCTTTTTCCTTGGCAAGTAGTGTCCGCTTTGGTGGCAGGAGCAAACCCCAGCTCTGCAGCCCAGGTGGGCTGAGTGCTCCTGTGCTACACACCACCCAGAGATGTTGCCAAGAGATGGGTACTTTATACATTAATTACAGAGTAAGGAAAGAAGTCAAACTCTGCTTGCATATTTAAATCAGACCACAGTAATGCGGATTTTTCCTCCAAGGGAAAGATTACCAGGGATCACAGAGGAAGCACGAGTCTTTCACGGGAGATTTCCCCACTGAAAAAAGCTTTGAACCTGGTTCACAGAATAGCCTTGTGAGGGAGCACTTTGAGCCAAGGATCTAGAAGCATCCAAGTACCCCACACCCACAGGTATCATCTTAAAATTGCTAAGAAGCAGCTCTGAAGGTTCAAGCCGTGCAGTGTGACATGTTGAATGATAAACCTCCTGTTTTCATATACTGGAGCTTTTACCACTAGTTGTTGTCCTGTGTCATATTTCACTAAAAATAAAAATTAGATTTAAAGAAAAAGCCTCCACTTTACCAAACAACTCCTTGTCTGCAAAGTTATTCATCGGCTATTAAACTAAATGAACTAATAATGTGTAACTGGTAAGCTAAAATTCCCCCAAAGACTGTCATTGATTATGGCCCCTGATCAACAATGTTATCTAGTATTGTGCGTACCTGACTGGGGTGGGTAAGGAATATCAGGCCATTGATTGCCCTGCACTTCTGTCACCTGGCTTGATGTGCTTCCCTAGGGATGTGAAAGAGTGGCCCCTCCCGTGCTGAGACATCCCTTCCCTGCTCCCCCACCCCATCAACCCCTCCCAAATCCAGGCTATCAGTTATTGCCCTGCCCTGCCCTGCCCTGCCCGCAGTAATCTTGTGTGCTAAGGGAGCCATACAGGGACACAGAGCATGTCCTTGACACCAACTTAGTGAGGATGAAGGTGTTCACTTAGGAAAAAAACTAAAAATTGATTCCAGCTCTTAGCTTCAACCCTTGCTTGAGTATTCTGCCCCAAAGAAGTTTTTGCTGGAGCAAGGCTTGCTACCCTTGTCTCTCTCTTCCAGGTAATATTGGCTGGGATAAAAAATAGTCATGCTCAAATTCTTTTGTTTTTTAATCTAGCATTTGATGAAAACAGTGTCCTTTTGCAGGACTGTCTGAAGGAGACCCTCTTGAGCACATCCTGAGAGTCTGTGGGCTCAAATGCTTTCCCATCTCTCCAAAAACCGCACTTGGGTCATTCCCATCCTGGCGGAGCACAGTAACCGCTGAGCTGTTGCGAAAACTGGGAGTGGTGACGAAGGAAACAGGTGGTAGCACTTGCACCTCTTCTGATATTTTGTAAGCAAAGGCTGCTGTAAAAATTTAACTCCAGGACTGCTTATAGTGCCACGATTCCCAGTTGGACTTCAGTGACTTTAAAGTCTGCACTGTTTAGAATTTGAGTGTTGGTTTGAACTTTGCAGTTTGGGCTTCAGTCTAGCAAGTGCATATTTTAAACAAAGAAAACATTTGGCAAATAGTTGATTCTGCATGCAGGCAATGTCCCTCTGCTCCACACAATTTATTTTTGCAAGGGTCTAAGGGAGACACATTTCTCTAAAAATAAAAGGCATCCACATGAAGCTGAATTATTCCTTCCCAAACACAAACTGGTCTTTTGCTTGTTTCCAAGCATTCTATCAAATCATAACAACAAAGCAACACTGTACTCCTTTAGTTAATGAGTCTACGGCTGTACCAAAATCTTACCCTTTCCAGCCGCAAACGCATGCATTGCTTCTGTAATGCTTTTGCCCATCAGAATGGGCATCGTGACCCCTGACCTTTGAAAGGTTACAGGTTATTGATGGCATTTCCTACACTCTGTGTAATACCACAAAGTGCAGCTGATGCAAAAGTAAATTACCAGAGAAGAGTAAAATACTAAGGGTCATAATTTTTTTTTTTTAATTATGCAACTTCTCTTTGCAACAAGTACAGGAAGATGATTTTCTTAAAATCACCAAGGACCTCTTAATGTGCACAGCTCGAAGTTTAGTGATGTGAAGGAGAGAAACTCCTGCAGGTCTGTGAAAGGGACTAGAGAAAATACAATTCATATACCAGCACTAATTTGGTATTTTTAATGGGTTGGCAAAGTCTTCCGGCATGTGGTGGGTTAACCCTGGCTTCGTGTCAGGTGCCCACCAAAGCCCCTCTGTCACCTCCCTTCTCCTCTGGACAGGGGATAGAAAATACAAGGGGAAGGTTCATGGGTAGAGATAAGAAGAGATCCTGGGCAGAACAGATTCAACTTGAAAAAAAATTATTTCTTTTGTCACTAACCAAATCAGAGTAAGAAAATGAGAAATAAAACCAGATATTAAAAAACACCTCCTACCCACACCTCACTTGTTCCCAGATCCTCTCACTCCTCCCCACCAATAGCACTGGGGAATGGGGGCTGTGGTCAGTTCACCACACTCTGGCTCTGCCATTCCTTCCTCCTCAGAGGGAGGACTCCTCACACTCTTCCCTTGTTTCCACAATGTCCTGCCACAGGAGACAAAATTCTCCAATCTGAGTACTTCCCGAGGCCTCTCTTCACAAACTGCTCCAGTGTGGATCACCACCATGGAGCGCAGTCCTTCAGAAATAGACTTCTCCAGCATGGGCCACCGACAGCATCACAAGTCCTGACAGCAAACCTGCTCCAGCATGGACTCCTCTCTCCACTGGTCTGCAAGTCCTGCCTGCTCCAGTGCAGGCTTTCCATGCAGTCACAGCCTCCTTTGGGCATCCTCCTGCTCTGACACTGAGTCCTCTGGGGGCTGCAGGTGATTCTCTGGTCCACTCTGGACCTCCATGCGCTGCAGGGGCACAGTTGCTTCACTGTGGACTCCACCACGGACTGCAGAGGATCTCAGCTCTGATGCCTGGAATACCTCCTCCCCCTCCTTCTGCACTGACCTTGGTGCCTGCAGAGCTTTTCCTCTCACACATTCTTTGTCCTTTCTTCAGCTGCAATTGTTCCAGTGCTGCAATTTTTTCCCCTTCTCCTAAATATGTTACCCCAGAGGCATTACCACAGCTGCTGATGGGGTCTGCCTTGGCCAGCATCGGGTCCCTCTTGGAGCTGACTGGCATTGTCTCCACTTGAGACAGGGGGAGCTTCCAGCGGCTTCTCAGAGAAGTCACCCCTACAGCCACCTCACTACCAAAAGCTTGCCACACAAACCCAATACACAGAATATTTTGAATAAGTGACAGTTTACTTGGCCAACACAAAGAAGCACCCCAGTGCTGTATGCACAGGATCACTCTGCTGGCTCATCTCCCTCTTTCACTCTGCTGGCTGCTCATCAGGAGGGCAGCCAGAAATGACCAGCAGAAATTTATGCTTGAGCATCTTGATTCAAAACTTGTAGAAAACCAGATGAAAGAGGATGTGAATTCAAAGTGTGTTTGCCACTGCCCCCCTTTTTCCCAAGGTATAGAACAATGAGGCCCAGATGTTATGATTGCAGGAATGCTAAAAATTTCATGAGTTATTCTGCAGGCAAGAAAAGCCACAGAAGGTCAGGCCAAACAGGCTTAGGGTTTGTGTGGGGCAGGAGCTGTTCAGAATGAATCTTTTTAATGTGCAGTATCCATTACCAATTGATGTCAGAGATCCTCTTATAGATGGATCATCTAATGTTTTTTCTTAAAAGGCAGAAAAATATCCATGGCAAAGTTTCAACACATGTACTGGAAGGGAAATTTAGAGTTTTGGAGAGACGACTTCTGTTTTGACCAGCTAAGAATGGCAAGTTCAAGTTTTATTCTGCTGTCTTTCTTTCCTATGGCCGGATGACTACCAATAAAAAAAAATGTTGGAAACTATGCTGTGTAAGAAAATTCATCTGGAGCTCTCTGTTTCTGGATTATAAGTGAACTAAGCCTGCTTTCATCTAGTAGCCTGCTAATTCAGCAGGTTTGAGCAGGCTCAGATCTAATAGTACATAAAGTGCTGCATGCGTTGGTCTGTGTTTCCAGGACAGAACCCCAGTTTAAGCAAAGTTCAAGGTTGTACCCAAGGCAGAACCATGTGGAGAGTTTGTGAAGAACCACTAGCCTCCAGCAGCTCCCAAAAACTGCTGGGTTTGCTCAAAATGATACCCAAACTGTGGGCATGCTGCTGTCTCCTGGCTCAAGCAGGAGCTGCGGTTTCTTTGCCAGGAAGTTTCCCATATCACAGGGGTTTCCCACATAAATGAACCTACATGCCAGTGTCTGCAGTGGCGGCTGCAGGAGCTTCTGCTGCTCCAGGCCACGTCTGAAGCAGAACCCTACCTATGCCTTCTGCTTTCATCTCTCTTGTGTCCTCCCCAGAAAAGTTTTCTATCCCTTTCCCCTGACATCTGGAGAAGTTTTGGGAAAATACCTGGCATGCCTGATGGTCTGAGATGAAGATACAAGGGTCAGCAGGACTCTGGCCTCCTCCAGGAGTGGAAATCTGGATGCAGTCCAGGACTTTGATGGGTCTCCTGAACAATCACTGCCCCCCCCCACCCCCCCTTCCTTGGCCATCCCTCTCACAATGTGGCCATTGACAGCACATCAGCCCCCTACTCCTGAGGGCAGAAGGTCCATACACCCCTGGAATTTCCTGTGTCCTCCACTTTAGTGTCAACACACCTGCAAATGTCCCTCTCTTGGAGCAATGCTTCCCCATTCAGTGCTCCTCTTTCCAGGCCTGCTTATTTGTCCAGGGTCCCTCTCACACCTCACACCATCCACTGTCAGAAGAACCTACTGAAAGATTGACCAAACAGAAAGAGGCAACTGATGTCTGCTCCCATTCAAAACAAAACAGTGCAGAAGCAGAGGGCTTTTGTCTTGGCTAACTGGGCTCACACACACACAGCATCTGCCTGTATTGGATTTGCATGGCCAAGCCTTGGTAGTGGGGGTGCTACCCGGGGGGCTTCTGTGACAAGCTGCCACAAGCTTCCTCCACGTCCAGCAGAGCCAAACCCTGTCAGGTCCAAAGATGGATGTGCTGCTGGTCAAGGCTGGGCCGATTACAAATGGTGGTAACACCTCTGTGATAACATATTGAAGAAGAAGAAAAAAATTAAAGATATTGCGCAACTGTAATTGTGGGCAGAGAAGAATGAAGCAGGTGAAGGACGACTCCCCCTGAGCAGCAGGAGAAACCACATGTGATGAACTGACGGTAACTGAGTGAACTGACCCCCATTCCCTGTCTCCCTGGGCTGCCAGAGGGGAGGAGGTAGAGCTGGGAAGAAGGGAGGAGTGGAGAGAAGGTGCTTTTAAGGTTTTATTTTACTTCTCATTATCCTGCTCTGATTTTGTTTGTAATAAATTCAATTAATATCTCCAATTTGAGTCTGTTTTGTCCATGATGGTATTATTTAGTGAGTAATCTCTCTCTGTCCCTATCTCAACTCATGAACCCTTTGTTATATTTTGTCTCCCCTGTCGAGCTGCAGCAGGGAGTGCTAGAGAGGTTTGGTGAGTGTCTGGCATCCAGGCAGCATCAAGCCACTACACTGCCCCATTCACAACCAGTCCTATCTCCTTTCCTATGACACCACCACCAAAAGGCTTGGAAACACATTGTTCTATGCACCAGCAAAGCCAGACTGTGAATGGAGAAAGGTGAAGATTCCCCAGTAAAAACACCCTTCTCTGCTTTCAGTACAATCATGTAGCTCTCGCTAATGATGAACATTTCCTGGCCACAGCCTTTGGCAGGACCAAAATCAGGGTTTCATTTGCTCACATTTCCTATGATTTCTCTTTAGTTTGTCCATAATTTCATACAGACATTAAGCTTTCTTACTATATATATCTCAAGTAGAAATCCATTCAACTGGAATTCCCTTAATAAAGGTTAAAAGATTTGCAGTGAAGAAATGTCAAAATACAGTAGCTTATAATTGCCCTCAAATATGCAGTTTTATATATTTACTTCATGGAGAGGAATCTTGGCATATATTTAATTAAAGAAATGGAGCCTGGAGGAGGTCTTGGAATGGAGCTCATTGTATTTTGGTTTGGGATGAATTTCACAATCTACTCTATAGTTTTATTAATCTCCCCAAGCATGAACAAACTCCAGCTATTTATGTAGAAAATGGGAAGGAAATAAAACTCAGAAGCCTTTGGAAGTGGTTTTAAACATAGCAGGAGAAATTACAGTATTTAATATCAGAATCTAGACAATTATTACGGAATACGTGGCTCCACACAAGAGAAATAAACTTTGAACCACAACGGTTAATTGATACTTCAACAAAGGAGACATTTTTATGAAACAGAAATTCTGAAACAGACTTTTAGCACTTTTATCAATTAATCACCAATAAAGGTTACAATCAGCACCAGGAAAGCCTACAGAATGATTCCTGTTGACATCATCTTTTTTGATTAAAGCTAGAAACGTTAACCTGCAGACCTGCAGAACAGGAACCCAAGAAGTAAAGCTCTGGTGAGCTTCCTAACACCAGCTACTGGGTCCAGGAGAGAGTGTAGAAGTGTGTCACTTAAAAGGTTACTTGGTGGATGATAAAGAGCCACAGCTCAGGGTGGCAGAAAATGATGCCTTGCCAACCAGAACGTGACAAGACTCGTGGATCACTTTTTCCCACTTTTTGCAAGAGGTGGAAGACCTGACCTAGTGATGGAAGCTAACAAAGAAAATGCACACACGTAACGCTATGTGTGGCAGGTCCAGGGACATCCGCATGTGGGGAGCAACACCGAGAACTTTGAATCTGACGACTTGTTCAATCATCAATGAAAATTAGCATCCTTCTGAAGGGGGAAACTTCAGTGGGGCCAGCAAGGATGAGCCTGGGGTATTTATAGGGTGATGTGTGACAGGAGCAGGTTGCTTTAACTTTTGAGTTGGCTAAGGGAAAAGGGGGACTCCATCCTGAAACAAAGACTAACGCTTTCCTTCTCCTCTTTCCTCTTCCTGAGATGTCAAGGCTAGAGGAAAAGTGACCAGAGTAATGAAAGCAGTGAAATAAAATGTTACAAAATGTGACTAATTCTATTTGTGAGATAGGCTCTGGTGTCAGAATCACAGCTCTAAAAAACAAGCTAACCTTGTTATTTTTCACTGCTTTATTCCTCCGTGCTTCTACTTTTTCTCATAGGAAAGTTAGTGGAGGTTAAAATGTGTGGGAATGGGGACATTTTCCACTGAGGTAAATGTAATTTAAGTGTAAGAAGGCAGAATATAAATTTCCATGGCAAAACAAAGAATTTGAGAAACATCCCATACAAACCAAACTTGTTCCTTTAGAAGAAAAAATCTTCAAGAAATATAATTATTTTTTCCTGGCTGATATCTGAAAAACTTTTTGATCTATAAAGCCAGACTCATGTACCAATAGGAGTACAAGCATTATATCTCACCAGTTCCCTGCAAGTGCCATACACACGGCAGAAAGTATAAAGCAGGCTGAGTATAACAGCACAAGGACCTTAAACATGTCATTTTAGCCAGAGGGAACCCATTACTGAAGATCTGAGACAAAGAGTGATCACAAGGCTTGATAAATTGTATGCATGCTTCAGCCAGAAGTACTGCTTTCCTCCATGTCCAACACGTTCATAGTTGAGGCAAAAGGAGATTTCACACCAAAAGAGGAAAACCACACTGGTTTAATACTTAACTTCCACCTACCCCAGTGTATACTGGAATCCTCAGCCCTGTGTTAGAGACACTGGCATCCCAAGGTGCCAGGTCTGGTGTAAGGGAGAAAGTAAATCTGATGCCTCAGGATGGGATTAGAGAAGCTGGAGAGTAGGAAAAGAAGCTGTCCAAGCTGATGGATAAGAAATGTCTACAAGAGGCCATGTGGTGTGAAGTATTTAGTGGGGAAGCAATTAAGCAGAGGCAGTTATAGCTACCACTGGGAGAGAAGGTGGCACCTACCTCCTCTGGGAGTCCTGGCTGTAAATCCTTTCCCAGAGATAAGAAAAAATACTAAAAAACAACTAACAGTTATCTCCCCCATATTTTTCCCTTAGCCACATAAGAGGTAGGAAATTGCTTTCAAGTCTTCCTCCTCTCCCCTCGCCCACACATCTGATTAGAAAGCAGATTCAAACCTCGGTCTCCCATTGAGGAGAGTGTCCTCATCGCCACCTTCTCAGGTATTTGGGAACAGGACTTTCTTAATATACCCTGCTGAATCTGATCTACTTTGTCATAGCTAATTAAACACCTGCACTCAATTATAAACCAAACCTAACTCTCTCACCTTTCTCTGTAAGGCTAAAGGATGAGGATACACCCCCAGAATGTGAGAGACTCACGTTTAAATCTCTGCTGCCAAGGAGGTGGGCTCAGACAGCTATGAGGTTTGAAAGGACTGTTTCCCAGAAGACCTTATGGCATTTCCCACTCCACTGTGCATGTTCAGATTGTGCCAGGAGGTGATCCCATGTGTTTTCCTGCACCACTCTAGCATCAGCTGTACCTGCAGAATCTAATAAAGGTGCTCATGTCACTAGTTCTATTGATGCAGTCAGTGGATGTCTGATGGGTCACATGCCTGCCCAGGAAATCTAGCTGGAGCACTGCTCCTCCTCCTGCATCACTGCAACAGTGAGGGTGCTTGTGCTCCTTGCTCCACAATACGCAACAGTGCCAGGAAAACATTTTGCCAAGGATAGGAAAAACTGACTGTTCCTCCACCTACTTTCAGTAGCAAGGGGAAGTATTAGAGTTCTCTTAAAGACGAGAAAATGCATGGACATGAAAATAAGGTGGGAGGATAAAACCTGTCTGCATCAGGCATCCTCCTCCCTCCGGTACTACAGATGCCCTATCAAGAGGAAAAGGTTATGTAATGAAAGAAGTCTGCCTACAAAGCCTGCTGCTACAAGAGTTTGCCAAGAAAGGGACTCTCAAGAGAGTGCCTTACGACAGCCTTAAAGCAAGATATTGCAAGACAGAACCTCAAAGCAGGATCTCTGAATAATAACCTAGAATGGGTTAAAAGGGTAGAAAGACCACTGAATCAACCAAAAAAAACACATAACAGGCCATCTCTGGAGATTCTCACTCATTAGTGTTACTGCTATTGCAAATAACAATAATAATGTATATTTTTGGTTGCAGGAGAGTGTGGAGGCCTGAATGACTGGGGTTGGTTGTATTTGTAACTCAACCAGCAAGGATAGAATTTGGATCTATCAAATTCTAGGAGGATGATCAAAGGAGGATGGACAAATTATTTTACCAGACTTTTCTGGTGTTCAGTGCCACCTCCTTAGGCCCATCTAAAAATTAATGTTATGTGACCCATATGACTGATATGACCATGTAATAAACGTAATTGATATGATCAATGAACAAAGAGAAGTAGCGTTGCTGCCCACAATTTCAGTGCTGTCCTGGTAGTTTTGTCTTGCTCTGCATTTGTTTAAATTCCGTTGTTCTTGCAGACAGGACGTGGGTATGCATTGCCATAAAGGAAGGAAAATGGAGGTGTTTAAATACTTTACTGCCTGGCGAACCATGAAATAAAATACTCAGTCCCAGTTTGATGCAAATTTTCATTAACAGTTTGAGATTGCCAGAGACAGATACCAGGAAGATGATTACTGTTGCCAGAAGTGGCCAACTTCTGATACTTCTCTGATACTTCTGGAACCGTTCATCCTTTGTACATACATGTGTTAAGTATCCGTGGCTCTCCTCCCTTGAGCACTGTGATTCACACACTGATGGTATCAAGAGATCCCAGCCCACATGGGTTAGGGACACTTGCCCATGTGCTTGTTCTGTCTTTCTGGATGAAAAGCAAGGAGGTAAATAGCCCTGTGCCCCCTTTACACACACAGACAGCTGAGGTACAAGCGCACACAGTTACTCAAGATGCCACGGGCAATCTGTGGTGGGGCTGGGAACAAAATCCAGATTTCCTGAATCTTCTCCAGTGTCTTAACCTCAAAAGCACCCTTTCTCACTAATCAGGTATATCAGACGAGTCATCAGACACCTATATGTATATCTGCTTACCCTCAGATTTGTATACCTCTGTGGTCCTGAAAACTAGTTTGTTCACTCCTGCCTCGCCCACAGAGGTTTGACAGGGTGGTAAAACCAGCTTAAAGACTTCTTTTGTTCTGATGAGCAAATAGCAGCTCTGCCCAAGTCTCTGACCTTGGTCGTGAGGACCTGAGAGATGAAACAGCTGTCAGGTGGGCTAAATCCACATGGAAACTTCCTCCCCGTTCGTGCCGTGTTAGGTGTCTCTTGGAGTATCAGTGGCTGGATGTGTTGTCTTGATGAAAGCAGTATAGGCAAACCAATGAAAGAGTCTCATCAGCAGTCCTCCAAAACCACCTTACCTGTAGACAGAAGGCAGGCAAGCAAGGCACGGTCTGCTAAACAGAGAGTGAACAGATCTCAAAGAGAAGCCAAACAGCGTGGAAGGTGCCAAAAACCACTGCCAGGGTCTGCAGGTGAGGATACTGTTACCTTACCATCAGTACCTCCTTCCAGACTAGAGAAGCACAGACTCAAGAGCCATAGGAAATCTCCAGGTGAATTTGTTAACCTTGGCTCCATTACTAAGTCAATCTTCATGAGCAGAATATCTGCCTTTCCATTTCCTTCGCAAGCAGGTGCTGCAGACCTTGTCTCTAAGCGCAATCAAAGTCTGCTGTGTTGAAAAGAAAGTTGACAGAGGTAGCAATAGGCTTGACAGGAGCATATGAGACTCCTTAAGCTAATCATTAAAGCCAGGATCAAGAAAGCAAGTGCTTACAGGTGCCTCTGTCAGCCTTGTCAATCCAAGAGAAAAAGAGGAGATGGGGGGTGAACTCTTGAAAAAGTAACAGCTGAAAAACGAGGCTGGTGTGATAAGATGGCAATTCCCAAAAAAGGTGATTCAGGCAGTAATATATGCTGGTATTAACTAAAAACATTAAAAGTGCAAAAGGAAAATGTTGTGAAACTGGAAAACCTGAATGGAATTTAAGAAGAAATCAACAGTTTTGAGAGATTAAGGTATTATCACTGGGAAAAGCTTTTTACTCTGACTAGAAAAATAAACAGAGGATAAAGTTTTGGAACAGCTGTAGCTGGTGTCAAAACTTCTACACATCTCAGTGGCACCAAGACCTTGCTGTAGGAAAAGAAAACGCCACTCTATCAACCAACTAGAAGGTCTGAGTGGGGAGAGCTGGAACTTTTCAACTTCACCACTCTTCCCATCACCCACAGGTTTTCTGAGCTCCCCATAACAGCATCGTTCCCAAAGACTTGGATAGTGTGGGGATACATCTGCACTGCACATTGTAGTGCTAAATGAGGTAGGTCTAAAAGAACTAGCTTGAGGACCAGAAGCAATCCAGACTTATTAGCATGGCTCTCTACCCATGCTAATTTATTGTGCTAATGCAGCTATACCACTTCTAGGTATCCCTGAACAACACAGTGTTGTGAGATCCGGATCTGCCAAGAGCACAGATGTGTCAGTAGGTTGAATGAAGGTTTGAGACTAACAGGTTGGTTGGTAATGTGAGGTACACCGAAGAAGGCTATTACTTTGTGCTGCTTTAATGCCTTCTAATTTTTTTAATTAAAGCTCGGTTACAATATCCCATAGGGAAATATCCCTTACTGGCAAAAAGAGTAGGCCAAGAAACCTCACAAGCTCTCTTTTGGCATTAACTATTACTCTAAGTATCAGTCCAGCCCAAACTTGTAGGAGAATAAAGCTACCCTACTCCTACCACAAAAACTGTTGTTCTTTGACAGTAATTGATGTTTTTCCATATACAAGGACCAGATAATCTACTTTCATTCAAAATTACTTCTTTCAGGTTAAGGGAAAACAGCAACAAGAAGAGGAAGGGGAGAGGGGGTGGTGTTGATGGGATTAAAATAAAATGCAAGGTCTCTAAGAGCGACCAGTGTGTGTTCACCTTCACGACAGGCTGGAGCAGGAAGCAAGAGGAGCATGGCTGCACCCTCTGCAAACATGCAGGATTTCTTCAAAATTCCAGGTGTTGCTGGCAGGCTTAAATGTTTCCTTTATCACATTGGCCTTTCAGGGCTCCCAGTCATTTGGCTGCGCTGGTGTTGAGCCTTGCAAATGGCTGAAGTCCAGTGAGGGAGCAATCGGATGCATCTTCGCACTTGGGATCAAGACAGGAGCCTGGCTACCGAAAGGTTTGGCTCCAGCAGACCAGCAATGCTGACGGTGCTGCCTCCATGAGCACCCTCTGATAGGTCTGAGCTTCCCCACCCGACCATGTCCTTCTGCTGCATCATGTTGCACACTGAGAGAGTAAATCACGTGGGGAAGAAAAGAAGCATCTTGTTCATTCTCTCTTCACACTGTCTCAGTGGTGGTCTATGGCCAGATCCTGTCAATGTCATTGTAATACAGCACTAGTGACAACAAACCAGAGAAATAATTTGAAGATGGTAAAACTTTTGCTGGAGTTAGTCTGGGGGCGACCTGGCCCCAGAAAAGGCAGTGGGACAGGGCTGGATCTCCACTGGAGGGAACAGCAGTGGTGCAAGAAAGAGATTGATCTGCAGGGCTCAGAGCAAGAGTGACAACCTGATTTATAGTTATGTGGCTGCATTAGATAAAGGAGCTGTGGCCTTTTCCTTTCAGCCTGGCTGTGGTCATCAGTTAATTATCCATGAGAAGGTGGAAAGCATTAAACCTCAGGAAACCCTTGTGTCTGTGAGTGTGAGGGTAAAAGTGTGTTAGGCAGCTAAACTCACCTGTTAAGAAACAATTTTACTTTCTCTGGGGCCCAGCTCTGGTTTCCACCCCACACGCATGTACGCTCTGGCACGCAGAGACAAATACATGCACATAAATACTAAACAAATACTTTCACCTTGATAGTGTTATTGACTATTCGATATGGTCGGATTGCTGAAGTTAAAAACTCTCCAAAGAAAAGAGTTTGCAGATTTCTGTCAGCCAGAGATCTATTACTCATGCTCAACCATCTGGTATTTAATGAGAATATGACAAGCTGATTGTTATTTTTTTTTCACATGGCAAATTGAAAAATGTGACTTTTTGATCTGTATTTTAATTACACCCCCTCTGATCTCTCTCCCTTGCACTTTCTTAGTAATACGATTTTGGAGAGTAAACACACTCTGACTTTCTCTATTAGCCCTGCCTCTCAAAATGGATAAAGAAAATCTCATTTCTTTATGTTTCTCTGATTTACCTGTGTTCGTTGGAGGTTTAGAGAAAATGCTTTTTATCACGTCTGAAGGATCAGGGAAGAGTTTCCGATGGAAGGTGAGACTGCTTGACTCTGCAACCACCCCTGGTCCTTCACAGCTCCCTGGCATCCTGCTTTTTCCATGCCATTGCAGCTCTCATGGGAGGGGAGTTATTTCATGTTGCATTTCATGTTGCAGGCATTGCTATTATCTAATAAGATCATAGTTTTGCTCCAATACTGATAATTAAAAACATAATGTTATGAAAAAAGAACGAAAACCCTTCTGCCATGAAAAGAAGGGAATACGTTACAAGCCCTAGAAATCAGGATTTCTGTCAGGTTGACCCCTCTCAGTTCATGACACGTCGCTGCCTGCTTGTTTGGGCCTCATGCCTATAGCTGCAACTACATCTGACTATATATGAAAGCCTGACTTTAAAGGGACTGGACCCAATCACATGACATGTTTTTGTCCAAGTTCCACTATCATGTGACAATCTACAGTAGATTTATGAAATTAAGCACAGATGGCTACTTTGTTTTTGTTCTTTGAACTGACAGCTGCTGGTGTAAAAATAAATTAAATTAAATTTCATATAAGTCAGACTCTGAGGGGGTTTTTTTTTGTTAAATAATCTTTAAGGTCCCCCCCACCCCACACATATACATACATTTTAAAGTTTCACTGGTTCTGGCCTTCACCCCATGATCCTGGCACACCCCCAGGAGCCTTCCCCAGCCACTCTGGCAGTGACCTCCCTCCTCATCTGGGCACACAGCCCCTGTCCCCAAAAAGACACCAACTGACAGTGGGGACAAAATGTGCCAAGCCTGGCCAGTGGGCATAGCTGAAGCGAGGCCATTTAAAGCTGCTTTCCATCAGGAATCTCAGCTAAAAGAAGGGAAAATCCCATGAATCCTCCACCCTGCAAGCCTGCAGGAGAGTATTCCTAAGCCCTCAGGAACTGTCAGCTCTGAAAGGCTGCATCTGCCAGCAAAAGTGGGAGGATTGTTAATAACTGAGCTGCTAATAATCCAATATATAGGGAAAACCAAAGGAAGTCACTTCTAGGTAGGGAAAGTAATGGCAGGTACATAAAAGAAAATCAGATGACTTTTTAAGAAAACAATGTTTCAGGATTAGCCAAAGGGTTCTTCTGTATTCACAAATCTCCATGGAGCACTTTAAAGTCTTCTGTGTTTGTATCATTTAAAGTGCTGCTATTTTAGGTCAGTGTAAATAAGTCATGTGTGCCGTCAGCCTTGTACAAGTGCTTTCTGCTGCTTAATAATACATGTGCTTGTCCATTATAGGGGCTACACGGGTATGTGCTGGGATCTGGAGGCAGTCATGCAAAGATCCTGTCTTTGGCATGGCTGCTTAATGCTCTGAGTTAGGGCATGGGGTGTATGCTTGTGATGACCTAGAGCAGGACAGGGGCTAAACAGAGCTCTGATCACAGCGCCCAATAAATAATTCACAAGCAACTATCTCATGGTATCGCTGCTTTCTTCCCCAGCTATGCCATCAATCCTGCTCTATTGCCTTTTATTTTATTTATACAGAGATATCAGGGTTCTACATAGCAGGGGGTTAATTGACCACATCAGAATTCTGCCATTTCAAATGCATTTCAGCAGTTTTCTGGGGTCTGGTGGGTGTTTTGGAATTATAACGTCTCAGGTTCCATCATGGAGATGCTTGGCACAAAAGATGCTATTCAGATGCAGCATCCTACAGAACACAGCAAGGAGAGCACCTCCAGCCTGACAATCCCTTCGGATACACATCGATGCTGAGCTGCAGTCTCAGCTGTGGCTTGTGCATCCAACAGACTTCCACCCCTGTGAAAGGTATTCCAATCATTGGCCTCAAGTGGGAGCAGGACATCCTGTAGCTGATATGCCCACTGATACGACCTGGCACTCTGTGCTCCTGTACTGTTCACTCCTTTGTGTGTCCCTGCTCTCTCTGGATCTCTTTTTTCCATTTATGTAATATATTCATCAGTGTGGGGACTCACATCATATGCTCATCCAGAAATTAGCACAACGGGGTCCTGTTCCCTGTGGCCCTCTAGGCAGGACAACGCAAAGACAATTAGTTTCACTAAGTGCCTCAGTGGCACAATTGTGTTGTGCAATAGCCTGAATAGAGGACAGAGAGCATGAACCTTCCAGATCTCAATCATTTGATCATTTTGCAAAGTTGCAGTGAAATGTAGAAGTGATGGCGAAAAAGTAGGCCTGTCCATGATGCATAATTACTGAGTTAGTGCTTAAAAAGCACTCAGGGGTTGGAAGCTGTGAAGTCCTGCTAGGAAGCTGCTGTGCCACATTTTCTTCAATACATCTTCATGTGGCTGCATCCAGCCAGGTAGCCATCACCCTGAGTTAGAAGTGGGTTCTCATATTCTGAGCCAGTTGCTTTGTGAGGAGAAAATGAGTTAAAGTGCCTGTTTTTCCTGATGGGTATCTGAGAGAATTAATCAAGTGATATTTTTAAAGGATTTTGCCTTGTGGTCCTGTGATTTTGCCCCCAGAGAAGTCAAATCAGATTTGCTGTTCCTTCAACAGGAGGAAAATTCAACCAATAAAAGAGCAAACTATCATACTGGAAAAGCCAAATCTCCAAGTCTGACTTGCTGGGAGGGAGATGCCAAAATACCTTTACAAATCTGTGCCTCAGTACGAGTGTCAGGTTTGCAAGGTGCAAACACTGTGCTTACTAGAAAAAAATGAAGAGGGTTTTGTTAGCAGAAGCTTGCCCAATCACACCCCCACAGACCTCTGCAGGCTACTGAAACTGAGCACAATGTCTGTGAAATTAAGAGCTGAAGAGTCATCTGGTGAAAGAAAACGGTGAAAAGAAAAAAAAATAAGCAGTTTAAAATGGTCTTTTACTTTCCCCTTCAAATGTTACAGTACTGATTTCTTTGACAGAAAAATTAGTATGTGCATGTGTCTATGTGGTGAGTTATAAGGAGAGGTTTAGAAACAAGATTTTTGATAGAAAACAAAGGCACGTCAGTTAATAAGTATGCAGTAATGTTGAAAAAGCCCCACAATAGTGTTTCTCATGCATATGTGGGAGTGAGGGATTGTAAGAACAAGTGGTGGCTGGTTGCCTGGGTTTATCAAAGCCCAGTAGGGCAGTATCACCTCTTTGTCTTTCCTGGGCTCAGAGTCATCAATCCCTCCTGTTCCTTCCCGAGCTGTGAAAATGTCAAGGGAGAAACTCCTCCTCATCTAACAACCCTCAGCTCCAGGCAAGCACCCACCACTCCGTGGGCTCTCCGGGGCCTGGGGGAGCCGGCCAGGTTTCACCGGCTCCGTGGGGCAGAGGGGATGGGCAGAGCTCCTGGCTGGTGCGATGGCACAGCCGCCAGGGCTGGGCTCCCTCCGGGGCTGGGCTCCCTCCGGGGCTCGCAGCCCTCTGCGAAGCAAGTAAGGGCAGGCCTGGCCAGGGCACCATGGGAAGAAAAGGGACTTTATGCTGCCTTTGAGCAGGGCCTGGCCCCATTTCCGTGCTCTGACAGGGCAGTGCTGGAGGCAGCTTTGCTTAATGGCTCAGCTCATACCCGAAACCACAGCTCCCAAACAGCCTCGAGCATCGTGTGCATCCTGTTCCACAGGGTTCCTGTCCCTTGCTCCCCTTCCCACTGCCTCATGCACCACCACAAACCCCAAAGACCCCTTTTTAATAAGGCAACCCTGTCTGCCTAGCCACAGGCAGACTGTCTACCCTGTCTGCCTAGCCCCAAACAAAATCCTGCTGGAGGGATGCACTGCTGCACTCCAACTCCCTAAGACTGCTCCAGTGCTCATGGAACCCCCAGGAGCTGCAAGTCACCTCAAAGAGAGGAGGAGGAAAAGGGCCCTTGATGGCTGCTGGGAGCCAGTGCCCCATGGAGAGCCGTGGGTGACTGGCCCAGTCCATCTGCAGAAAGGCAGAGTCTGTGGGACGCTGTGGTGGGAGGCAAACAGAGCAGACAAGAGGAATGCAGACAGGGATGGCTGGAGGGGCAGGGAGGAAGCTGGAGGGTGGCTGAGGGCAGGAGGGGAGAGGAAAGGCTGGAGGATGGGGAGGAGGGTGGAGAGGGTGATGAGGTATGGGATGATGTGGGAGATGTAATCTAAGGCAGAGCTGCCCAAAGCCTCCAGGCTGGGAACCAAGTGACTGAAGATGCTCTGGGGGAAGCAGGTGCCTTCACTGCACCTGCAGCACAGCCTCCACCCAGGGATCACAGCACCTACCAGCTCCCTGCCAAAGCACTCGGGATCAGTGCAGCCCACGTGTGGAAAGCTGGGCACCACAGGAAGGAGATCACACAAGCATTGCTTCATACAGGAGTGTTGACAAGCTGAAAACAGAGATTTTATCTTCTTCTATAGCTGGTGTGCTGCTGGGACAGCAGGAGGGGATTATACTGCTGGTTTCCCCAGGAGACCAGAGGTCTGAGCTGGTGGCTGAAGGACCCTGGTCCCTTACCATGGTACGAATGAGCGATGGTTTACAAAGGTACCTGTGCAGTACTGTGGCCTTCTCCCTGTGTTCATGTAGGGGCTATGGGCAGAGCTGTGTTTTCCCAAGTGTGCTCAGCATGAGAGTTAAATATTTCTCTGCCCTCCATCATTTTATTGCAAAAACGATTCTACCAAAAACATCCAGTCCAGGAAGTGATTTCATGAGGAAACAGCCGAAGACAAGTATCCAAACCAGGCAGAACTCCAGAGCAGTAGTACAGGATTAAACCCCAGCTTCATAGCATTACTGTGCTTGTAATTAAAAGTCTTTTTTCTTCTGATTACAAAGATTACCTTCTAAGTGTTGCCGACCATAATCCAAATCAGTCTCGTATACTTGAGCCTGCATATACCCTGGAATGACAAATACCTCTGAGAAATAGATACCATTCTATTGCTGTCAACAAAGCATCATTGCTAGTGGCAACCGTTCATTGTTTGAGTGTTCAGCTCAGGTTTTCTCTTTGCTGCTGCTGGACATAACGTCGGGCACTGGTTGTAACATTTTCAGGGTGGTGCTGGCATTGTCAGGAGAGCTAACAACCCTCAAATATTTTATATCATTTGAGATTATTTTGAAGGGAGAGAGAAAAGGAGATTCCTCCTCCTCCTCTGTAAAATTTACTTATTAAAATTTCAAAATCCAACATTTCCCTCTACATCACCTTCTTTGTCCAGACCCTGTCCTCTCTTCCAAAGCAACCTATAGCCCACAGCACCTCCCTCTTTGTCACTACGAGTACTGACATATAGTCCTATAGCTTAGGAAGAAACAGAAAATATTTACGAAGTAAAACAGAGACTTTCTACAATGGCAGGTAAGGCACCAGGTGGGTTAAATGACTATCTTGAAGTGCATCTCACATTAAAAGGATGAGGCCATGCCACACTTTCTTGCAAAGGGACACTGTCAGGCACTGTACCTGCTATGTTCAACATGGCCTATCACCCATTTTTGGGAAAAAGAGCCACATCACCATGTATTGCCTTTAGCATTTCTAAGGAGAGCAGACAGGGAGCCACTCTGAGGGGCACATCAGTAACCACGCAAGCAGAGCTGGGGGAGATAACTTTAGTCGGAGGCTCAACAATGGCCAGGACTGGCCCACATCTTTTCTCCTGCTCCTCTGCATGGTCTTGGTCTCTGTCAGCTCCTGTTTCCTCCTCATGTGCCAACCAGCTCCAGGGGAATAGGTCAATCCAATTTCTTAGAACAGAGACATATATGTCTCCTTCTGCACCATGAGTAGCTGCTGCTGCCTATGGGAGTTGTCATCCTTCCTGCCCAGGAAAAATACAGTGAAGGGAAGAGGCTCAAATTCCATGCAGATTTAGAAAAGAGCTAATTTCTTGTCCAGGGGAGCAGAATGTCAGCCCCAGTGCCTCTGATGGCAATCCCAGCTGAAGAAAACACAACCTGCAATGCTATCACAGATTTCACTGCCTTCAACACCTACTGATAAGCCATTAAAAGCTACTTCAAATGTATCAAACTAAGAAATAGCCCTAGATTGGCTCATGGTTTCAATACACATTAAGAATTTATGCCTGTCAGTCCAAACTTTGTAGTAAGAGATGTTTCTTAGTGACCTGGGAGTAGGTATGTAAATAGTGAATTAGCGAAATGTCTGGATGACACAGAATTTTTTAGGTTACTCAAGACTATGGGGAACTACAACATGTTCCAGAAAGACTTGACCAGACAGCATGATGGAAGATGAAATTCAGTGTAGACATGTGCAAGCTAATGCACACTGCAGGAAATAATTTAAGCTTTCATACATGCCAAGGGACTGTGAATTAGTGATGAGAGGCATTATGGTGGACACACAATGCCTTCAGTGAAGCTGGCTGCACAAAGTACAGCCCAGGTCAGCAAAGGAATGAGGGGAAATTCAGCTATCTAAAGGTGAGTGGAGTGATACTTGCATGGCAGAAACCTTCTGGGTCAGGCTGGAATGTAATTTAAAGGTACCTGTGAATGAGGTAGCTCTGGAATCAATTCTCTCACTTTGCCTCAGCCAGGTCTTTCGGGGCTCTCACGTCTTACACTCTGAGAAGGTCAGAATAGTTGTCAAGCCTTGTAAAAGAGCTGGACCTCACTGAATTCTTTTTCCATCCATGAAGTCCTTGAAAAGTGATAGATATCCTGACAAAGGCTCAAACTTGGCAATTAAATTCCCATGAGCTGGAATTAGAAAAGGTGTCCCACTTACATGAATAGATTGCATAAATTGTATTTGGAGGTAGTTTCAACAAGGCTGGTTCCCTGGCTTTTGCTGTGAATGAGCTAAACGCATCTTTAAAATAAGGCACTATTGCAGCATTACCAAAACTGAACCCCCCCTGAAGTGGGAAAGGGAAGACCCTCTTTTGGTTTTGTTTTTTTTTCCTTTAAAACAAAGGGCATAAAACAATGGCTGGGAATGAAAGCACTGTAAATTAATTTACATTATAATTTCTGCAACACCTTTGTATATAATTGGAAATTAAGTACATAATTTGTGGAGGGTGGTATACGTGAATTGGAGTCTCAAACCCCCTCAAACACACTCACCCAGGCATGATGTGTAGCACACTAACACTCTCAGGCAGTGTGCAGATTGCAATAGTAAAAAAAAATAATCACTCTAATACTGTGCGTTACAATAATAAATGCAGGAATTAGAGGGTTTTACCTCTCTGTAAATAAATTATGCATATGTAGTTTTAAATTAGCCAAATTAAATGATTAAAGACACTCCATTCCTTCATAAACTTGTCTCAGGAGTAAGGAATGCAGCATACAAGCAGAGGTCTCTGGTTCCTCTGAGCCTCATTGTTTCATTTGAAGCAATCTTAGATGCACTTCCCTTCCCTCATAGCTTTGCAAGGACAGAAGGAATTTTATTTTTCCTCAGTTAATTATTTTCAGATAAAAGCAAGTGTTGAGATTAGAAGCACTAGTTTTGTTTGCATCTCCTCGTTGGGATGTTGCTGGGGCTGGAGAACTACCAGGGCTCCTCAGAAGTCATCCTGCCCACAGTGACTGGTTCCAACATTTCTGCCCCTGGTTTTAAACAAGGTTTTCAAATACCCACAGCTCTTCATGACTGGGCTGGCAGTGTAGGTGGACAACACTCCTGAAGTGCAGGTCCACAGTGCCTTCTCTGCACAGAGTACTGTTGTGCCAGTCTGTCAGTGGTTCTGTGATTTGTTGTGGTACACGGCACCATGACTCACAAGTGGCTACAAACATCACTGCCCATTTTCCTGTGGGAGGGAGTTTAGGCCATATCTCAACAGACGCATTTCTTACTCATTCCATGAACGGGCACTGTAGCCTTAAGCCACGACTCACCACTCGCAAGGAGAAAGTGCAGAGATTTGAAGAGTGTTTCTTTCCCGGTATTACCAGTGCTCACCTACCACCATACTACCAAACAGGGCTTGCCTCTACTACATCCTAGGCACCAAATTAGCTCAGTTCTTCCAGGGACAGTTTGGACAGTATCTGTCACTCTCCAAGCATTAAGGTCAAAATGTCATTTTATAGGTGGAGAAGCCGGCACAGAAAAACAGAGCACCTTTTTTAAGGTCACAGGGTAGAGCAGTGGAAGAGCTGAGATACTTGATTATCACTATGGGTCTTGCCCTCAGCCAGCACCACCTCCACACACCATGGTAATTTCATCAGCTGAGCCACTGCGAGATACTGTTTCAGCATCACTCACTATCTCCCAAGCAACTTGGTTCTTGGACAGCTCAGGCATTTACAGATGTTAAAACTTCCCAAGGCTGTATGACCAAAAAGGTCTACTGAAATCTGCACATTAAAACAAAAAATACCAAAGAGGTATGTCCACCTAATATAGCTTTCAACTGGATTTTGCATGTCTCTGCTAGGGAAGAGTACACAAGCTTGTCACAGACTATGTAAAAGTGTGTATTTTAGTGGAATTCTCTCCACACAAATCAGCTCAAATGCTGATGCTCAAAGCAATGTGAAAGCAGAAGGAGTTTAAGTGAAGGCAGTGTGGGCATGGCACAATTCACAGAGCATTTCTCCTTTAATTCCACCTGTAAGTACAGTGTGCTGATATATGTATTCATTCACTGCATTTTGACCATATTTTCCCTTCGTGCTATGAAACCAGCCTCAGGCTTAACATGTTGCTTGTAAGACAGAGATGTCTCTCAAAACATTCTTGGTGTTTTGGAAAAGACCCCCATTTTCAACAGCAGAAGAAGTTGACTGTTCTCATCCACATCAACAGGGTTTTGGGAAGCAAGTCCTAAGTACAGGTGGTGGGATCAACAAATACAGCAGACTTTAAACTGCAACGCTATGAGTTTATGAATGGGATTATAGATAAACATGAAAAGCACTATCTTCAGAGATTTGCTCATCCAGAGGTTCCTGAGCATTCTTGGTACAATAAGCATGCCATCCATCTTGGGAATTAGGGTAGCTGTTCCAAGGTAACTGCATAGGAAGGTTTCCATGATTCAGACACAAGGTAGTTACAATGGACTCCAGTCATTTTTGTGCTTTGGAGGAAAGCAGGGAGAAATTTTAATCTCGCAGTGCCAATATTGATTCTGTATGGTCCTAACCAAATAAGGATCAAACTGCTCCCAAGATGTTTTTTTAAATGCTGTATAAATCTGTCAATGAGAGAAACACTGCAAGTTTCTGATACAAATACATCCTCATGGTGAAATGGAGATTATTAGCTCATTATGTTTATAGCATGAACCAGAGGTTTTGAATATTAATGGGGAAAATACACTGGAAAGAGTTGTGATCTTTCATTTAGAAATCTTCTGTTTCAGAGTTTTACACCTCTCACTAGCCAAGTTGCCATTGGGATTTGGAACAGTGGAATGCAATGTTCACACAAAGCAATGACAGGCCATTAGGCTATGAGCTCTTTGGAATTTGATTCTAGTGTGACTGGTTGCCAGTTTGCCATGGCCTCCAGCAACAGTTCAATACAAATAGCCAGTGCTACATTTTCTTTTCCCACCTGTTTGCAAAACTTACCAGTATGTGTTTTCAACATCGCAAGAAGCTGCTACAAGCTGGCATCTGTGTGTGCACACCAAAACGTGTATCGCATGTCTATGGAAACTGGGAAATACTTCACACTTTTGAATCACCTAAGTTCTTGGGTTTGTGTTTGGATTCTGTGTGGGATGTGTGTGAATGACATATGTGAAGGACAGAGATTGCAGCTTCTGTGAGGGCAGGTACACAGTAGGGTGGCTGGATGAAAATGCAGGAGGAATTGAGAGAAAATTGTCTGAACTACAGAGAACATGAAAATCTTGGCTCAGGATGGAGAGAGGTGGCAGGGCTGTGCCTCTGCCCCTCGTGTGTTTCATTTGGCAGTATCACTCAGATCAGATCCTACTCTTCCTTGCATGACTTCAGGTCACTCATGGCTGTGGTCTTTTCTGCAAGTGAACTTCAATACACAGCACACAGAGCCTGCCAGTCCTGGGCTGCACCAAAACCAGCATGACCAGCAGGTGGAGGGAGGTGGCTCTCCTTTGCTCTGCTCCCATGAGACCCCACCTGCAGAGCTGCATCCAGCTCTGGGGGCCACAATATAGGAAGGATGTGAACGTGTTGGAGTGAATTCAGAGGAGGTCCGTGGAGATGATTAGAGAGATGGAGTCCCTCCTTGATGAGGAAAGAATGAGAGAATTGGGATATTTAGCCTGGAGAAGAGAAAGCTCCAGGGAAACCTTATTGAGGTCACTCAGCACCTGAAGGGGTACAAGACACGTGTAGAGGGACTGCTTACAAGAACAAGGGGGAATGGCTTCAGACTGAAAAAGGAGATGTTTAGATTTGATATTAGGAAGAAATTCTTTACTGTGAGGGTGGGAAGGCACTGGCACAGGTTGCCCAGAGAAGCTGTGGCTGCTCCATCCCTGGAAGTGTCCAAGGCCAGGTTGGACGGGTCTTTTAGAAACCTGGTCTAGTGGAAGGTGTCCCTGCCCAGGGCAGCTGGTCAGAACAAGATGATCTTTAAGGTCCGTTCCAACCCAAACCATTCTGTGATTCTAAGATTGTGAAAGCTTGCACAGAGCCTGGTAAGAAACTCTACAGCTCTGACACAGTTTGCAAACATCTCTGGTCTGACACTGCCTGAGCAGAGGCATTTCTTTCAGACCATTCTTAGGAGATGCCTACCTCAAGAACTGCCTAGTGCAGATGATCCCTGTTTTTCCTTACTGAATGGCTGTACAAACTACCTCCTGAACATGAAGACATTTAACAAGAGCCACAAACACTCATTCTGTGCAGTCCTTGTCCTGTACAGTAAAAAGAGAAAGTACCTGGAGAGACAATTTTTTATTCAACCCACTATTGGGAAAACTGAATTTGGAGCTGAACTTCACAAACTTTGCAAGGAGTTATGTACTGTTGTTTTTCTGAAATTATGACTAAATGTGAAAAGTGTGGAGTTTAGCAATCTCTGTTCCAAGAAAATGTACTGGAGAACATGTCCCTATTTTTATCTATGTAAGTAAAAATATTCCAGGAGACATTAAACTTGACTATAGAATTTCTTGTACAAACAGGGCATGCAGAACATGAACTTAAGAATATTTTAAAAAACAGCAACACTGGACTTATGAAAATAAGAAAATTAATCTTAAAAAAAAATTAATTGAAGAAGACATAACAATTGCAGGCACTATTGGTTAAGATAATTGTGAAGCTCTTACATTCTTGTCTAAAATACTTGTTAGATGGGATCATGAAACCTGAGAACTTTTCAATGCACCTGAACTCAAAGCCAGATGTCTAGAAACCAGAACACAGGCTCCACCTGTGAACTGTGGAAACTGTATCATCAACAGTAGTGATTGAAACAATAAGCATGGAACTCAATGGGAGTGCCAAGGAACATTAAGACAAAAAGGAGCACTGAAGGACTTTGATATTTGACCAGGCAAAATGGCAATCAAAGAGAGAAATACAACCAAAAACAGCCTTGGTGTTATGAGCAACCATATATATTCCAGTGGAGGAATATTTGAGGAGTACTGAAAAATTAGAGGAACACAGAGGGGAGACCCTAACAGGAATTTCAGGCTGGAAGCAACTTACAGCAAGAGGCCTTCTGTGCCTCTCTCATCAAAAGAAGAAGCTGGGAGATAAACTTGACTATTCCATACAAGTATATTCACAGAGGGAAATTTCCAGGGACTAGAGAGAACGCTTTTGCATCCAACAAAACAAAGCAGTACGAAATCTACCACTAGGACCTGAAGCAATACGAAAATTTTGTTTTTGAAAGTGAGAGTCATCAAATATTGAAACAAGCTGCCAAGAATAGCAACAGAATCACCATTTTCCCCTTTGTATCAGCATCAGATGCCTTTGTCTTGGACAAATGCACATTACAGACATATACCAGATAACCAGATTCAGGGTCAGTGTTCTGGTGAACTCTTCCTGCCGCAAGGTATAAATCTACAGTTGGTGTGGTTATTCCTAGTGCATTCTGGAAAGGATATAATAGTATCTGCTCATCCTTCAGGGCTTTCATCAGTCTTTTTAAAGGATCAGGATAAGGATGTTCAAGGAAAGAGTTTCCTTAATCTGCAGGTTCCTGAGCTACTTGTTCTACATTTTCATTAACTATCAGTAGTGTAGACCCTGCCTCCTTGTGCTTAATTTGTCTGTTTCATGGTCTTTTTGGCTACCTCTTTAGACATGTCCCTAGATGATAGCAGCTTATTGGGTTGTCTGGAAGACTTCTCACTCCTACAATATTATCCAAGATTCACAGCTTGTTTCTGTAGGTGTTCCTCTGCAGTCCAGAGTTAGCTAATGAATACCTTGATTGTGGCATTCATGAGAGATGATTTACATTTTTTCATTAAAAATGTCACTGGAAGTCCAGTCTTCCCATGCTAAAATATTTGAAGCCACTGCCAACATCATACGTGGCTGATATTAATTAGAGTAGAAGATGACAGCACTTGGAAAATGACCTTTAACAAGTGCTTGTTCTTTAGTTAGACTAGGTCATTACTAGAGATTACCAAGCATTTTCAATAAAACTGGAATCTCTGACTCCTCTTCAGCTTTAAATTTGAACGATGAAAAGTAGTGGAGACTCTTCCTCTACCACTGCCACTAGCCGGTCCCACCACAGCAGACAGCTGGTAATCCATGTTTATCATTTGCTCTGAGCAGCAGGAGCAGGAAGGTGGTGAGCTTCATTTTGTCCCTCACAAGCAGAGCCTTTCCTTTGCTGCTCAGAATCAGGCTTGGGAAGACTGAAGACAACCATCCCCAGCACAATGCCTTTTATCATCAACACACAGGTTGTGGAAAAGGGAAGAAAAGTGAGCTTGCACTCTGTGTTGTCACAGGCAGCAGCCACGTCTGAAATGAAGGCAGAGAAAACTTTAAGGAGCTGCACGAGTGCACATTATCCTTGGGCAGTACCTTCCCTGCACCACAGCTTCACTCTGGGGCAGTGAGACTGCAGCTGGCTGTGATCTGCCCTCCTCGATGCCATGGTTTATTCCAGTTTCTTCTAGGTGCTGTCCACCTTACAACATTGGAGTTTCAGAGTGTGCTACTGGAAAAAATCCATTTAGAGACAGTCTTTGTGCTCACACTTCAGTCACACCAGGTCCCATGGAGCCGAGGACAAAGCTGCAAGCATGGCACACACCATGCAGAAAAAAGGGCAGTGGGGGCATTCAGTCTGTTTCAGCAGTTCTGGACAAGATGGGGTGAGTGAAACAAAAGTCTCCCACCCAGCCTCTCTGTTCAGAGAGCAGGGCTTCCCACCACGCTCCACAGCCAGTGGTTTCCATCAAATCCTGCAACTTGCTCCTTTCTGTGCGAGCCATTAAATGAAGGTTCTGGGCATAAACCGTGCTGAGAAATTATGCTGCAGTTTAAGGGAGTTGGAACAGAAGGCCTGCTTAGGAAGCAGTTTGAAATTATTGAAAGTAGCACTTCACATTTCCACAGCAGAAGCCTTTATAGGCTGGAAGTCTCAAACCTTGATCACTTCCAATTGAACCACTTATAAAAAATGTGCACTGCTGGAATATTTTAAATGACTGTGTGCAGTGTGTACTGACTGAACATTAGGGGCTTCAATTAAATAACAGTTCAGAACATAATGAACTGAAAAATTTCACACTCTCTAAAGTGAGATAAGTATGAAGTGAAGAAGAGAGAATTAAGAAATAGTGCTCTGAAAGTGGCACCAGCTAGTGCCTGATGAGATTCAGGCAGAAACACAACAGAACATTTTGTGAATTAGGGTGTTATGTTTTGCTGGGTTTTTTTGGTTTTTTTCCCAGATCCTCCAGAGAGCACAGGAAATGGCCAGGTCCTTTTTTTTAAACAAAGGGTGACAGTACTTGTGCTGAAATTGAGGATGCACATACCCTGTGTGAGTCTGGCTCTGTCATGTCTGAAGTTAGGCACTTCTGGAGACACAGTTGGTCAGCTGCTCCCTGCTGTGGGTTCAGTGGACAACCTGGAGCCCAAGTCCAAGGTTCTGGCCTGATATTTAGCTAACACCAAGTCCTTCTGCAGTTCTTGCATTTACTAATGAAATAATGTTCTCCTGTGATCCCTCCGAACCAGACAGATACAGTACAACATTTGAAAATGCTTGTATGCAGCTATGGAGAATGATGCAGCAAAGACTGTCCATGTTGTCCGTTTTCTCTGAATGTCAATTAATGGAGAAAAAGGAGGAGCAAAGGTAGAGATCCTGCACCACAGCATGAGGCACTCGCTCCAGAATGCTGCAGCATGCTTTACAAAAAGGAAAACTGACACTCAGAGTGCCAACACACTGCATTTTGGTAACTGCTGACTTCAAACTAGGGCTATTCTCCCTTTGTTCCATGGCTGACTTGTTAGCTTTGGAGGCAAATCCCTTTACAGACTTCCATGATCTCTACAGCACACTTATCTGGTTTGAAATGGAACAAAATGAGATCTCATTCCAGTAAGCACCGTATTTATCCTGTTACCAGAAAGGGCATGGGTGTCTTTAGAGATCTTGCAAATACGAAAGATATTTAAAAAAACCAACAAACGTAAAAACCAGGAAAATTGACACACTTCAGATTTTTAGGCTTATTAGGTTTAACATTTCTGTGTTTGAGGTTTTAACTGACTCATTACTATTGTTCTGTCTCTATTATTTCCTAGCAACCTTTCAAACATCTTGGTGGCACCAGCTCTAGGCACATCCTCCTTCATTTTTTAACTGGTGAGATCCTATAGCCAAATTCCAGCTGACCAAAGCAGCTGTACCCTCTAGGAGCCCAAGAAGGCTGAAGATGATGGACAGCCATATCAACCTCTACCAAGGCTGATATATCACTTACATTTGACTTGGAACTAGATCAAAAAGGTCCGAAAGCTAAAAAGTAAGTGGATTTTATTTAGTGGCTACTTCAAATCATAGAGAGTTAACTCAGTTTGCCAGCAAGTGTTCATGGGGATATTAATAATCAGGTGGGAGTCAGGAGCCTGCATTTATTCCAGTTTACCTGACATAAACCCAACATATGAAAAAACTGAACAGACTACAAAAACCATTTATAAGCATATGTGGTAAGCTAAATGATTTAGGAGTTCTATAAAAATTGTAAGTATGCTCTGATCTTCAAAAAAAGGTTGTCAAATAAAATAAAATGGGAGGGAAACTTATGCACATTTCCTCAAGCTCCATATTGCCAAACTGATGAGTCTGTTATCAAAGACTTGGTCTGACTGGTCTTTTGAGGAATGTAGGAAATCCAGCCCAGACCACTGAACTTTCATTCTGTCATGCATAGAAAAAGCATCAAAAGCAATGCAAAAACCTTGCTCCTTAGACAACCATGTAATTATTTGCCCATGGAATAAGTTTCTACCTTCCCCCCTCAATCTAAATATGCTTGTAATCTTAGGACTGAGGGCTAATTGTCATCTTAATTTTGTCTATTTCCTTTAACAGAAATCTGAAGCATTGAGACCGGTGCTTAGCCTTTTCAGACTCCTCCTGAGTGGTGGGTTTCTTGCTTTGTTTGCCATAGCATGAAGTGCCAGCGGTCAACTATGTTTCATTGTGTCAGTCTGAGAGGCTCTCTACCTTTCAGACTCCCTTTGGTCCTCCTGTGTAAAGGAGGATGAATGGGACTGCAGCTGGACCACACAGCAACTTTCAAATTCAGCTTCAAGTTTGTTCTTCAATTTGCAGCAAAATTCATTCTTGACCACTTGTAGCAGAGGACAAAAAGCTATTAAGATATTGATCTCTTCAGATCTTTAACTTCAATATTTCAAAGAAAAGGGTTGAAGTCATAGAATCATACAAGCTTATATTCTTAAAAGGTAATTTCAAACCCATAGCAGAGGTTTTAAACTTAAGTTGCTTTTATGAACAAGGCATAGATTTCTTCTGACTCTCACGACTGACCATGAACTGGGATTAGGGCTGTCTCCACACGGATTTTCTATTGGCAACACACAAGCTTATGAAGCAGGTCTGTCCCTAAAGCAGGGCACTACCTGGCTGGTGATTTTAATGGGACTCAGCAATCTCTGAGCTTTCCATAATTTTGCTAGATTTGAAGATGACCCACAAATTCTTAACACTTGACACTTAAGTAACATATGAAATGCTTACACAACATGTAGGGAAATGCAGAGATCATGGGTTTTTTTCTTTAACAAATCAGCCTTGAAACATCAAAATAGGATGTTTTGACAGATCAAATGTTTTCAGCTTTCTACATGAGGAAGATATGCTAAATCTCACCCTTTCCTGCAGATTTGTGCAGTTTAGACTAACACACTCCTGAGAGAACATTTTTGTCAGTAAATCAGCCAGCAATGCCTTTCCCTAAACACCTTTTCTTACTTCATATATCTGTATCACAACTACTCATTACCTTAAAGAGTCTTTAAAGGCTCTCTCATATAGAAGTTCCACCTTGACTTCATTGTCTGTATTTGACTCTTCATATCTTCTTGGAAATGGGATGCTTCTCAGTGTTTTCCAATTTAACACTTTATTTGCATTTGCCACCACTGACCAAGCTCAGGGAAGATGCCAGATCAGAGCAGGTACATACATCCAGTGGATCCCAGTCTGTCCTTGGGGGAGGCTTAGCACTGCTGTTACAGCAATACTTTCTTTCCTCAATCCATAGCTAGGGAGAAAAAATCCCAATGTTTAATGATCTTCTCTTCCTAAAGAGGAAGTGCTTATTTTAGTAAACATTTGTTCTAAACAAGTACCAGGCCCATCTCTTTTCCTCTTTCTAGAAACAATCTTGTAGTTTGTTCACAAAACTATTTCAGATGAACTTAAAAATGTAACCATGTCTTGTGACCAGAACTACAGATTCAGGCTCTGCCACCCTCTTGCAGCCCCTTCTTCATGACAGAAAACATAATAATGCTTCTTCATCTCAGAAAAATACTGCAAAAATTCAGCTTTGTGAGTGCTGCAAGGCATTTAGAAACCATTGGGAGAAAACGTGCCATGAAAGTGAATGTCTTCACTGCGGGATGCAAATATATGTTAAGCAATAAAATTCTACTTCCTAAATAGGCTTGTCTTGCTTTGATATTCAAGGATATGAAAAAAAGACACACATACTTCTCATTTAATCCTGCCAAGATACAAAACTTGCCTATTTTTATACAGTTGCCCAATATGGATGACAAAAATAGCTTTCTTAATAAAGAGAAAGAAAATACTAGCTAATTTCTCCTGATGCAAAGGCATGAGGTCCACCTCAAGGCTGCACATCATTTTAGGCTGAAATTCTACCTGTTGAACCTCATTTTGCTGAGGAAAAATGCTGCTGCTTCTTGAAACTCAGCTTAAGATAACTGAATTTTTCAGTCAGAGGATATTACTACTCCCAAAAGTAAAATCTGAAGAAAATATTAATATGCTTTGCTGAGAGTAAGCTCGATAACTACCATTGTGCTGTGTATTTGCTTCTCGCAGCAGATGATATTTGATCACTTGAAATGATTACTTAGCTTTAGCTGAGAATGTTTTGAATCAAGTGGCTCTAAATCATCTGTCCCACAAGTATTGCTACCAGCTAGTGAGCGTTTAGACAGCATTAGCACAGGTTAATAACTCCTCTCAAAGGGAGAAAGGGCAGCGAGTACCTCAAGAGTGTGCGTGCGTGCGTAAAAACCTCTGGAGATGAGGCAAGAGTTCTTAAAGCAACAGCTAGATCTCTCCTGTGAAAAACAAGCCACATCATGCCAAACTGTGTTGCATTTTAAACTCAAAAGCCACACGTTTTTTCCGGGGGGAAATAATTTCATCTAATCCTGAGCGATGATATTTGAATATGAATGTTGTGCAATTACATTGGTGCACATGTTAGTAGTGCTGGACAGTTTGTACCCCTGTACTTGAAGTGAGCCTGTTCAGCACCACAGGACTGAGAATTTGTGAAAATGATACCTCCATTTCTTAGGTTTGGGTAGCAGTACTTGTACTACTTAATGAAAAAATTATACAGGAAACACTATTATTTCGATTCCACAGCTTCTTATCATTTGAAAGATTTGTGTGTCATTCCTGCATTGAAGTGTTCAGTACCGACCTATAAACTGCTGCTGTAATATTCCAGAAGGACTCACTTAGTCAATACCTAAAAACTTCAAAAATGAATGTCAAAAATAGGTTTTCAAACATAACTCAGTGCTGGCATAACACTAAAGGTACAATGATTTTATTAACACAACAAATGACTACTTCTGATTCATCTGCAGACACTTCTTCAATGGATGATACAATTTAAATTAATAAATATGCTTTTTGGTAGATACTTTTCAGAGGTTTCAAAAATGGTAACATAATTTTTAAGGGATAGCTTAAGAGACACAACATGCCAATGTAGCCTTTAGGAACTGATGCCACTACACAGAAACAAGGGTTTAGTTTTACCTAACTTGTGGCTCGTTAAATTCAGGTATTATTAAGGAATGCAGTATAACTATAAGTTTTGGCCATCTGAAAACACCACCACCATTTCCTTACTCACTTTGCTTGTTTATGCCTTTCAGCTGTGGTTTGATGCTGCTTTACAGCTGTGGGAAAAATCACATGTGTACATGAAAAAATTAATGGGACAATTTACGGATTTGCATAATTTAGAACCTTAGGTAGAGCAAGTTAACAGAGACATAGGTGAAAATTACTTGAAACAACTTACTGTGATGTACACTTTTCTATTTAATTTACCTGTAGTCTGATCTATGCTACTCCTTTTATTTCAAATCCATAGCAGTTCTGGTCCTTTTGTTACTAACCATTCAATAGTACCTTGACAGCAGAACTACATCTTCGCTCTCATTTAATAACTATTTATCATTCTGTATCTGCCCATTTTCAAGAAGGAATAAAGTTAAGTGTTCCAGAAATTGGAAAAAATTGAAACTTGACCTTTATTAAGTGGGTTAATTGTCACAATCTCAGCATGTACAAAATTAATGACCAAAAAGTGGAACTTCAGAGTTTCAGAAGACTAGGTTAATGTCCAAAAAAGCCTAAACTCTGACCTTCTTGACATATGCCAAAAGAAACAGCCACCCTAATAAATTACTACCTGTGTGCAATTATAATAAACCATTCCTAGCATCCAATCACTTGAATTAATTGCTGCAAGGCAGTGGGACTTGCAGATATTCAAGGCAATCTAAAAATTCCTTTGCAGTTCATAGGAGGCTGTTTGTGCATGCCTGCTTCAGCGTGGAGATTCAGTTTTAAGGCACATTATTCATACCTTTGGACCACAAATCTGTGTACAAGCCCACTAACTAGTGCTGAAATTAGGAGCCTTGGCTGAGGTATTAACATTACTGAAAGCGGTGAACCAGTGTGGAATAAAGCAAAGGGAATGGAATTTCCCTTAACCCATATCAAAAAGCAGTTGCTGGATGCAGGACACCTACACAGTTTCCAAATTTCAGCCTTACATAGGAGGAACACGCAACTTCTGTGAATACAACAAACTGCAGCATATTTAAATCAAACAGCATTTGCAAAAAGAAATCTAAAAGAAAGAAAGAAATACTCCATTTGCATGGGTCCAAGGGAGCAGTAACATGTGAAATCTACTGACTTCCACAGCACCATGTCGAACACTGATAAATTGGCCAAGAGGACAGCCCACACTTCTCCATGGATAGAAATGCATCTAGGGAACAGGTAGGTTGCCCACCTGAACACAAAGCAAGAGGGTACCTGGTCACTAACGTGTGTAAGTGAAACAAGGCTGCAAACTGGAATTAAGCTACTCTTGGTGTTTGCCATGCATGGGAGGTTACAGGGAAACTTGCTTTTTGCCCTTGTTAATCCTATTCAGAGGACAAATGATTTGTGCGTACAGGGCTGGCAAGTTGGACCATTTTTAAAAACAGTAAACTTAAATAAAATACCATTGTTTAAGTTCAATTATCTAGCTCTGCTGGCATTTGAATCTGTGCTTAAGTAATGGTGATTCAGTTGGGAAATTAACATTACTCACATGTGCAAGATTCTATTCCCTATACTCATGCAGATTTTAAGCACCTTTCTGAAGAAGTAAAGTCAAGTTTCAAAGGGCTACAGATCTGTTTCACTCCAATTCACATCAAGGTGCTCAAAGGCACAAGACATGGTGGTCAGCATCAGCTATTTTGCCATGTCTGAATTGGATTTAATCAGAAAATGATTGTCTGGTTTCTCCAGATTGGGAAGACAGAAGACTCAGGTTCAAAAGTTTCTTCCGTGCTTGATCAACGCTAAATAATAAAATAGTCCTATACACAAAAAATCATGGGGATGCAGGTCCCTAATTCTAGGCACATTGTTTCAGGTGACCGACCTGAATACAACACTTTCTCCTATTCCCATACCGCTCTCTGTTGCTTTGTCCAGTCCTTCCATGCTGGATTTGTAAAGCATTTCCTTAACCCCTAGTACTGAGCAGAGTGTCCCACAATGGCAGAGGAGCAATTAATGGACAACTGTGACTCCAGCCCAGGCTCCCTGAGGTTACCCCAGCACTGCACAGACAACAAGGCAGAAGCCACTTACATCCGCTCTTCCCTGCCAGTTCAACACATTACAACAGTTTGTGATCCCTTTGTGTTCACCTGTTCCTAGAGATAGTGAAGCCTTAGACTAATTGTGAAATTTCACAGTAATTACAGAACTAATTGGAGATGATTTTGATCTCTCACTGAAATAATTCCTGAACTTCCTATTCTTCATAACAGCAACCCCTGCCTCCCAGACAAACTAACTGTTGTTCACTTGTCCAGCTCCTGTTTTCCACTTAGGAAAGGACATCTCCTCAGTTTCCTCCCCTATCTAGCTTAATCTTCCATGATTAAAAATGACAGCAGGTCCAGAAACCAGGACCATTTGTGGTTTTCTTTTTACTTAATTGTGGACTGAGGTGGTTTTTTTTTTTTAATTTTAACTGAAAAATCCTCCACATGGTTTCCAAACTTGTGGCATTTGTTAGGAAATAGATGTAGAACCCGCAAAATGCTAAGAAAGCTCTTCTAACCGTGAGTCACCAATTGATGTGCTGTACTTTGCACAGTGTGCACTGCAGGCAAAGAAGGAAACACGATAGAAACTATTAAATATAGATGGCAATTACGTGAAAATCATGTGGTCATATCTGACTTCAACAAGGATCAGTTAAAAATCTTCTAGAGGAAAAGGGATGGGTATTGCTTCATCAGATACATTTGGTAGGGCAATGTTTTTACTGAAAACTCCTGTTTGGAACAGAGTATAAGAAATAAGCTGGACTGACCTTCAGTCCATAAAATCAGGAAAGAGGAGTGAGTTTTGGGAGCACCTTTCGCTTGTCTGATTGAAATACTTCAAATGATGTTTCATAATTACTTCACACGCCTTTCTATAAAACAAGGGAGATAGAAGGGACAGCAGTAGATACTACATACTGTTTTTAAACATGTGAACTAGCGAAGATTTTGTAACCTAAATCTTCCAGAATACTTTTGAATCATGCGAGTTTCATAACTCCATGATGATCATTCCTCTCTAAAGGCAAATCAGCCTCAAGAAGGCAGTTACTGTTGAGTTGCACAGATTTTCTGTACATACCACCTTATAATGATGTCTGAGGCAAAGAATACTTATTCTAGCCAAGAACAAAAACCATCTCACCTCCCCAGCCAGAAGGCTCTCATTTCTCCTTCACTCATGACAGCACTTAAGCTACTGTTGCATTTACACTTCAAAAACATTTTTCAGGCTGGTGGCTGTTGCTCAATTTTGTATATTTGACTTTATCAACAGAGAAATATGGACATCACCTCATGGCACAGACCCAAACTAGTTACAGGTTGTTAAGGAAATGATTCATCAGTAGGTAGGTTCATGTAAAATTCAAAAGACTTTTTTTTCCCCTGTTTTGCTTTTGGAGAATAGTCCGAGAAATGCAAGTGATGTCTTTCTTACAGGAATACTTTAGATAGCTAAACAGAAGCAAGATTTGGCATTTAGCCTGGGATTAGTGTGAACAGCCTCTTAACCAAACATTATGAAGAAAGTTAACTTTAAAATGCTTTGAAAGGTCTGTTTTCATGACAGATGGTAATAAGGGCTCATCAGTGCCAATTTTTTTTGTTTCCACCTCAGTTTTCAAAAGCTTAAGTTTTAGGTTAGTGCTTCTGAAGGAACTATTACATGCACAGAGGAAAAATGCAAATTACAAAATTAGATTACTCACTATTTTTATTGTGTGTAACATATTTTTCTAAATAACACTAACAGATGAAGAGTAAGAATTTGACCATGCACTCAGTAGAACACTTTCCTTTTCTTTTACTAGAATCCCTTTTTTTTTCCCCAGCTATTTGTCCTTTAATCTTTTTCTGTACGCCTGGACAGATATTCCTCTCCCCACAGACCCCAAAAGATACAGCAGTCAGTAGCAGGTAGAGGTTTTGTTTGTATAATACACTCACTAGTGAAGACATGGTAGAACTATATTTTATTCAAGAAAACCCACACATTCTGTCCTGTGGTGACCACAGGCTTTGCTAAGCCATAGATATTAGCAAACACTGGAACAAAATACAGTGTATCAGATTGAATCCAAGCATTTAAATTCTGAATTACAGTTATAATTTTCAGGGAAGGCTAGTTTCAGAATTGCATCATAGTATCTAGTACAATGTTGTGCAATGTAAGTGGCAGAAACAGAAACGGAGTATTGGTCCTAATAAAATCCAAAATGTAATGACTCTTGTATGACATTTAAATTGTCAAGACAACAATTCATAACATTCTACCAAAGGCAGCATATAGTTACAAAAATACTGGTCCAGCATCTTGTTAGTGATGAAGCAATATCCAAGGTGCAATGGCAACGTGCCATTCTTAGTGAAATATTCTTTAAAAAACTATTTTTTCTATTTTCCCCGAACTGATACTAGCTGAACACCAGAATTTCTACGACAACCTGAAAGTTACGACTTAAATGTGTATTGCACCAAAGATTGATGCAAAAACACATTTTCCAGGTTGCAGTATAAAAGAAGCAAATTCTAATAAAACTGTGAATGTGCCAAACAACGTTTTACGGCAACTGATCTTAGATGAGCAGTTTGCAACCTCTACTGAGCTTTAAACAACTGTCCAAGCTTTCCATTCTATCCATTATCATGAACTTAAGGACACAAAAGACAAAGTCCTTAATATTGAGAACAGAATTAAATCACTTTATACTCCTCTCAATTGATCCACTAAATAAAAATATCCTGTCCTCCTCTCCTCCTAATACCCTGGTAATTTCAAGGTCAAGCCATGGAATTACCCTTGTTCTGATATTGCACAGTGCTAGGATTGTATTGTTTCCATCTAGAAGTTAAAACACATACTACGAGGGTGACCAAAACTGCTGGTGACAGTAGACCTGCTTAACTTGTGGAGGTACCCCAAGAAATGTGCATCAGATGAACACACAATCTAAATGGCAAAAAGTACTGCAGACTTGGCTGTGGTTTGGACTTGAGCCAAAAATACATAAGCCTGCTTGCCATTTCCTTTGAGGAAGCAGGATCAATTAATATCTTAACCAAAAGACAAAGCTGAGTAAGATCAGGTAACCATGTGACATTCAATGTTACATTCAACAACACAGAAATGAAGGAGTAGCAGACAGGAATATTAATAATATTTTCCTTTTAATAATGGTTTAGTCAAAAGTGTAGCTTTGAAAATCTCTAGCTAGTTGTGAAAACCTGAAGAAGCTGGGAAGCGACCTCACTTTGATCAGTTTAAAGCTGTGGCTTGGCCTATCTGCTTTCAAAATCTCCAGTAGCTCTGCCAATCTTGTAAATAAAAACTACTGCCTGGAAATAAAAAGTAGTCAGCCTTTAAAAGTTCGTGAATGTTGTATTGTAGCAGCCTAACTCTGACTGAAGAAGAAAGATATTTTATACAGTAAACAAAAGACAGTAAACTGAAATCTTCAGAGATCACTTTAAGTGTATACAATTTGGATTCTCATTGACATTTAAAACTACCAATCATAAGGTTGCCACCTTACCTTTTTCTGGACTGGCACACCTGATTTTAAACAGGTTTTCCTCCAGTCTCCCAAGTTTCTGATCCTCTCATTCAGTTTTCTGCTGTACTGCTCCCCTACCTTCATGCTGAATACCGAGTCAGTCCTGCCTTCTGCTTTTCTTGGCAGGAGGCAGAGCAAGCTTTTAATTTCGGTAGTCAGAGTGACAGAACAACAAACGCACAGCAGATAGAAGAGCTTAATTCTTCCCCAGGAAGAAAATACATTTGGTTCAACAAAGGGCTGCAAAATCTTCCAAAGGCACCTCTTTCCCCAGTTTTTGCCTGAAAGCAAGATGGCAATCTTAATTGAAAAGGGATGCTAAATCTTTTAAATAACTTAAAAATTCATTTTTATATAAAGCAGCAAAACCATTTTTCTCTGCAGAAAGAGAAATGTTAACAAAGAAACACACCAACATAAATGCACTGTTCATAAACTCCAGCTAGTTTAATTTCACAAGAAACTAAAATTTTAGGACTATTCTTTAACCTCATCAGTACTTTCTGAAGAAGATTCTTTGGCATCTTCAGTCCCTCTGTTGCTTTTCTCTTTACTAAGATTTTCACTTTCTGATTTGGTCCCATTAAATAAAGAGTTTTCACCATTTACAAACCCATTCTCTGTGACTTCAGCATCAATGGCTTCATCAATCTTTAAGTCCCCTTGCTCTTCCACATCTTCTAGGTTTCTCAAGACAATAGGGAGTCTAGAGTCTGCCACAGTGTTCTCCAACAAGGCAATATTGTTCTCTTCATACTTCGGAAGCGGAGCTCCATCTGCTATTTGTTTGGTATAATACTCTCTGCTGGCAGCTGCGCTCTTCACTGCCTTCTCCAGGATCTCTTTTTCACCTAAGCGCAATTTGATGGCCATGATTGCATGTGGAGTGAGGTCATGAGTCTCCAGGAAGGACTTATCAACCTGTTAGAAAAGAAAAAGCAAGTCTGTTAGTAACACCCAACACAATAAAACAGCCCCTCACCTCTTTCCTCTTTCTGAGAGCAAGAAGTGACATCAGGCTCTCTAGGCTGAGCCAAATGGACATGAGGGTGTCTGCAAGGAGTCCCAGGGAAATCTGTCATGAAATCATAAAAAAGACCAACATTTCTGCACATAAATCAGTCTGCGTGACAAGCAAAGTCAGGTTACTTCACAAATATATGCAGCATGTAGGTTCACTTATACATCTGCAATAGGAGCACATTTCTTTGCAGTATGGAGAATGAAACTAATAGACAACAAGTTGAAACTGATTCCCCATTTTATTTGCAGAGAAAAAAGCACGTAGTCTCTACTTGGAGAATCAAAGGAAAAATACATTAACAAAATTACATTAACAAAATTTTCTTTTTTGCAATCTTATTTGATTTTCCTTAGATAATGCAAAACTGTTTCTGCACTTAAAAAGTACAGAATGAATTATGTACTAACATTCAGATTGAAGTTTGCAAAGACAAGATGGAGGACAAAATATCTTTTGCTACCATCACAACACACAGAAGAATTCAGACATTTAAATTACACATAATGATAATTTTACCTCCACAGTTGTTTTATAGGTTTTCAAAAGAAGGGATGCTCTGGCTTCCAGGAATGTCCAAAGTTTAACTTCATTGTCCCAGCTAACAGGAAATTCAGTGTTCCCCAGAGTGAAGATTTTGTCAATCGCATGCTCACCTATCAAGTGCTCCTTCAGCTCTTCTGCAATAAGTATAAAACCAATCTGTTAAAAAACAATCTCATCATTCACTTTGTCAGTTGACAAACTGTAGAAAGATTTATTTTCAACTGTATATCTTTGAGCAGCTAACAAAAAATAACCCTCTCCTCAAATAAGAATTATCAGATATGCTGCTTATTTCTAGGATTTGCCTGAAAGACACAACTGGAAGTCTTGAGGTCAGCAGAAAATGGGCCTTCTCCCCACTTGGAAATAAAGATACTTTAGATATCACAGCCTCTCATACACAGCATAAATCTGTGACAGTGAAACAGAATGTTTTGTAAAATAATTCATAAACAAAAGGGAGTAAATTTTTAAAGAGTTCAATGAACTTTTTGAGAAAAAAAGGAACAGGCCAGAGAGTGTGCAAATAGCAGTGGAATTCTTTTTCCTATTGTTCCGGTAATCTTTTTCAGTAGCAGAAACTTCCTACAGGTGGTCAGAAAAGACATCCATCAAAACTCAAACAGAGTTTGAGCAGAAACAGAGCAGAAAGCATTTAATCAGCTCCTTGATATTACACAAATTTTTTCATGTAACAAATTTTTTTGCTAAACTTTTAACCAATAAATTTGACTACTGCAAAGCAGTTATCACAAATTTCACTAAGAGCTTGCATGTGGTTTCTCAAAAAAGTTTTCTTAAACAGTATTTAAGACATAAATAAACTGAGTACAATCATATACCAGATATGTGCAATTAAAACAGTCACTAGCTATATTTTCCTCTCCAAGCCAAAATTCACTCCCTCATGAGCATCTTAAAATTTTCTTCCCTTGAATTTACTTCCCAGAAGTATCAAGCAGTTGGAATAGATGGTGGTTGTAGGTCCACTCCAACTGAACTATTCTGGTATGTTCCAATTTCTTAGTAAGTGCTAAAAGATGGATGACAGGAGGAAGTGAAGGCATGATGCTAAGTTACATTGTTTTTATTAAAGAAAGCAAATAGACCACATGCAAAAACTCAACTACGTCGGTATTCCTACTGGCACAAAAAATCCACATCATCTGCACAGTATTCCTAACTGCAAGGGAATTCTCTCACTGTCATGACAAACTGTCACATCCATAACCTTCAAAACTGCATATAACCAGCAAGGAGCTATTATGAACATTTAATGAGAAGTTTCACATGTACAAACAAGGTGAATATTTTTTAAACGTACAGGTATTTTGCACCACAAAAAAAAGTAAGAGAAGAGAAACACTAGAGAGACAGTCTGTAAATACAGAACTTTGTTTTAGATTACCGATTACCAAAATATTGAAAACACTTAACTTTGAAATGTCTCTTCCATATTTCCTCTGTGTACCGTACAGAATATTCCAATTTCATACTTAAATGATTCCAGCAGTGATGGCTAAAATGCTGTGATTTTAAGCATGTAAACCTCTAGGTCTTACATGATCTTGTTCTGCAAACTATTTTGAAACCTAAGAACTACAGATCAAACTCCAAAGCTCACTCATTCACAAGAGTCTGGGAGATTAAAAGAAATAAAAAATTGCATCATCTCATGTTTTTAGAGTTACTGAAATATTCCCTCAGATGACATGGCCAAAGATTCAGGTTCTCAGTAGCTTACAGATTCCTTTTTAACTTAAATTCCTCAACTTTTCTGATCTTCTATCTTAACGTTTATATAAAATGTCTATCACATTCCTGCATTAACAAGAAAACAAATCAAAAATCCCCACAACAAGACAACCATAAATTAGGTTATCTTCATAAAACATCCTACCTTCACTCATACAAAACACTCGAAGGAAAGCCAAAAGCTGGGCAGAGATTGCAGGCTCAGTGGAGTGCAAGGCAAAAACACTTGAACTAATAAAAGAAACAATCAAACAACAGTAAATGCAAGTTCAATTGTCATATCTTTGAACTTATTTCAACATAAAAATGTACTGCTACAAAAGTAACTTTAAAAGACTTAGGTAATATTAGCTCAAACTGAAAAGCTTCCCTAACCTGTATCTGAAAAGAACAATTATCTCTACAATTTTACACTTAAAATTATTTTATACAGCTTTCATAATAAATTCATGAAAATGCAATGTTTCATGTCTGCTGCTCCTAATAGTACCCTCTGGACTACCTCTGAAATAGAATACCCTCTACTGAATAGTACCCTCTACTACCCTCTGAAAAGACTAAAGGAAAATGCTGTGATTCACATACTGAGCATTGTAGTTTGTCTGCAAGGGATAGGAAAGAAAGAAAAACCACAGATTGCTTCAAATTAATCCTTGCTCTGTTTTTGTTCAAATGGTTATTAAAGCAAAGGCTTTTTTCCTTATATGTGGTTCAAATTAGATGATAATATAGCTCAGAGAACTTCTGTAAATATTATCACAATAACTTTAATTTGCTATACAAACACGAGAAATATTACACCTAGAAAACTATCACAGAAGAGCTTCATATATGCTCTACTGGACACTGTATACTTTGGAAATATTTTAAAAAACCCACAGCATTGTGTTTTACTTACGTTGGGATACCAGCACGAGCTAAGACCTCTGCCTTCATAGCATACAGCCTGTCACTTTTACTCACGCCAAGCTTTATTTTCACTCTGTCATGTGAATTATTATCAAAGAAAAAACCACTGTGGATCACAAATTCAGCGTTTGACCGAGTGCCATAAAAAATGTAAATCTAGAAGGATGAAAAGAGAAGTGAAGGGACAGGAAAAAAGCTTAAGATCAGCTCACAAAACTGACATAATTTGAAAGTTATTTTCCAAAAGAGTTACTATTCTGAGTACAAGGTATATTTAGTTATATGAAGAAACATGCTTTGTTTTCTGGTATTGACTCAAATGCTGTATATAATGTGGCAACTACACTTTAGAGGTAGATGTAAATGTATCCATGTAACAGAGACTTTGAAAGGCGAGAAGAAATTCTTATTCTGTACTTTAAAATAAAAACATTTTGGTTTCTCACACTGTCATAAAGTACCAGCATATGGAAATAAGCTTTCAAAGGCTTTTTAAAGGCTAAAAAAATTAGAGACAAGGAGGGCCCATTAAAAGAAACTGTGTTTCTGGAGTCATTTTCCCCAACCAAATGTCCACTCAAAACGATACTGCTGATAGATCAACTTTGCTTTCATTTTAATGTTATCTTAAGATACGGATATACCACAGTACATCATACAGAGAGATCTGAGCTGTATTGAGCCAGTATTTATTTTTGTTTTACTCTGAACTCTTTTATATAAAGCATATAGTTACTTTAATTCACATTTAAAAAGAAGTTCCTAAATATAACCTGCGGAATGTATTTAACTCAAGGCTAGGCTGTATGAAATGCATGGGACTAGAGGTCAGAGTAGCAATTGTATTCTCCCACATCAAGAGGATATTTTCCCATTTGTGTTTGATAACAGAATTGTCAATCAGAAAAAAAAGTTCCAGCAGTTACAGAATTCCCTTCAGAACCTCAGGGTACAGCAGTGCTCCGGATGCCTGCAAGCTTCCATTCCTCTCTAGCTGACAGAGAAAGACACAGTGCCATTTACTTTCTTTGTTTTCAATTTTATATTAGAACTGTTTATCCTAAGCACTAAATGCTTAAGTATGATATTGAATTATAGTAAACATTATACTGTAACATACTTTCATGATGAACAGGTGACCGGCCTAGGTATATTAAGGCAGTGGGTAAGAAGAGAGTTGCTCACCCTCTCAAGTTTAAAAACGACTGTGATATAGCTCATAAACTAAAAGTCACATATCATGTATAGAGTACACAGTACGCTCTTACATCTCAAGACTGTTCTACAAAAAATCCAATTAAACAGAATGAGAATTGCTTTCTCTCAGGCCAGTGTTTGCCAGACTCTGTGGACTTCCACTGCCTCACATTTTTTAGTAGTAAAAGCATGGATCATACACTCTTCCTGCTGAAACTGTAAGAAATAACATCTGCATGGTATATTAAAGGACTAAAGCATTATATAATCACAGTGCTTTAAAGATGTCACTAACAGTTAAAGTTTGCACAGAAATTAAAAAAAACCCTGATAAATAGCAGACAAAGTGAAACTACTAAAATAAAATTGAAATATAAGAACCCTCTATAATTGAAATGGAGAGAGCAGCCAGAACAGCTATATGACACATCCATTGCCAGCTGTGGAAAATTATAAATTGGATCACTTCTGGAAAAACTGTGGACCCCTTTTAACTCATCACACCACTATTGGAAAAAACAGAAAATATTTGACTACCATAACAAATTCTGAGAGCAAAAATATACAATCACTGTAAACCCCAGCATAGCAATGAGGATAAATACACTTCTGGAAAGATGTATTCAAAAAAGAAAAAATTCCAGACACTTCTTTGTTATAAAAAGATAACGATACTTAAGAAAAATTAAAATCAAAATATTATAAATTGTAAGAATGGCAAAATAATAGAGTAAAAGTAATACAAAGTAATAAAAAGTAACTCAGAGGCTGAGTTACAAAACATTTCAGGACGTTTCCTAGACAAAGGCTTTGTCTGGCCATGCTGACTGCACTTCCACAGGCAGTAGTCAGAAAAGGAGTGCTGCTCCACTTGAGGTTTAGGCTGGCTGCTGACACAGCACAAGGGATTCCTACACTCCTGGAAACACTGCCTTCAATGCATCACTAGTTTGGACACTCAGTTTTGGTTTTGAGCAGTTCTGATCAAAATACTGGATTCTGAACTGTTCCATGCATCTTTGCAAGACTCTCCCGCAGTCTCAGGATGAAGAAGTAAATGCATGCATGCCTGTGTCAAAGGGAGGGAGTATGTTTTTAGGTCCTTTCTCATTTCCACTAAGCATTGCAATGACAGCAGCATGGGTTAAAATGACTGGCAACTGTACTGTATTTCACCTCTTTTAAATGAATGAAGACTAACAAGAAACATAAGCCAACAAATACCATTGTTAAAAAAGACTCTATAATCCACTACTGTAGATGTAACTAAAAATATTTATCTTTGGTCCTTTGGGTATAGCCTTTTACTAAGCTCTTCCAGAATACCAAACTTGGTGACTGTGTATGTACACTTACCAATGATTAAACATTCCAACTAGTTGTCTAAAATACAAGGAATAAAACTCTCCTACAGTTGGGGTCTACCAAGTGATAGAAAATATTCTGAAAAATGTACATTTAGTTTGATAGCATTTTCACTCAAAATTAGCTCAGCATAATAAAATTCAAATGTAGCAGGGTTTAATCCACACCACTGTTATAAAAATTTTCTAGGGAGTCACCAAGAGTCCACAGAACTTTATGAAACAACAATAATGTAGATAACTCTTCACACTACCTGTTCTCCAGCCTTGAAATCTTGAAGCGCTACACATTCACACCGGTCATCTTCTAAATTGTAGCCTGTAGTGATCTATCCAAGAAAAGAGTGACAAAAGCACCTTTAGCATTTTATATTTCTCTCTCCCACCACTGACAAATTTTCCTATTGGAAATAAACATTAACAATAGGAATTACATACATTTCTTTCTCAGCACAATAGAATATAGCTGATAGTGATTGCTTTCCAATGCCTGAGCAATCTCTTTTTAAAAAAATCTCTACATTAAAGAAATCTAATGGAGGAAATAACCTACCTGAAGTAAACAGAAGGCTCTGAGGAAAGTACCTTCCATAGACAACAGACAAAGTGCCATGCTAAAGCTGGCAGCTTGTTATAAAGTTCTGGAGCTTTCAGTCACTCCCTTGAGGCCCAAGGGAGCAAGGCACTGACAGCTCTATATGCTGTGCTTTATCCTTCAACTGCCAACACATTTTTGATCTCTCAATGAAAAAGGATTAGATAACTGTGGATCTTTAGGGGATACAATCTTCAGAGAATTATAATTTACTTGAAAATAATCCCTTTATCTAAAAGTTAAGTAATACTCTTAAAATGCTAAAAGGATTTGTGTGATGGTAGCGGGCAACGGAAGAGGATAGACTCTCTTGACAAACCTGTACTTCCCCAAAAACAATTAGTAAACTGTAACAGGGTCACACTAAAAAGTAAAGCCATCCTAAAAATGTAATATTTTTACGAAGTGACAAACAGCACGTTCTTGAATAGTATTACCAGAGATGCAGCCACAGGATGGAACATAAGCTGCTGAAAAATCTGAAAGCAACTTTTATGAGAGGTAGTCTGAGTTCAGTACTGACAGAGGTAACTTATGGAAAAATATGTTCTGGGCCTAAGGAAAAACCTAAAAGAAGCCAAAGATTCTCTCTCAGCCTTTGAAAATGAAAACATTTTTTTTTTTGTAAGCTGACTGACATGAGTTGCAGTATACCCTGATACCCATCATGGATGCAGCTTGTCCAAAGACAGAATTCCTCAGATTATTTCAAAAGCTTGGTTGACAGCTTATACATTAATAGTTTTGCACTGCTTGCATCATTAAATGTGCATTTGTCAGCCGAAACAGTGCTTTCAAATGGAGCAAATCCAAAATGTCAGCCCCAAGAACAGGCAGCCTGGCCCTGTAGACACTTGCAGAAACCTCCCTGTGTGGATGCCACCACTGCAGGTCTATTAACAGGTTTGTGGCATGTGGAGATCAGTAAAGAACATGAGAGTCGTGCAATACAGCCTACTGAGAAACAGAGGCTGCAGTACTTGAACACAGTAATTCCTGTGCATTCTCTAATTCGGACCACACAATTTTAATTAAGATCTTCGGTTTAGAAAGTTATCCTACCCTGAATTGCAGGTTACAAATGCTAGTGGATGACAAATCTACCTTCCTAGCTCAAATACAGTCATCTTCTAAAAAACTGTACCTTTCATCCAAAAAAAAGGAACTCGACCTGTCCTGAAATTTTCTTAGTGTGTAAACTCAATGAAATAGTTCTGAATGTGAAAAGTCCACTCCAATCCCTAGAAATGCTCACAGACTGGGGAAATCCCAGTATTTTAAGGGGAGGATTCTGTCAGTTTAAGCATGCCTCACTAGAGTACTGATCCTTCTTTTAAATTTGTATTTTTGCTTTAAAAAAAATCCCCAAAACAACACACAAAACCCAGCAGCACTTCTGAAAGACTTTTCTATAAAGCATAATGGAGTGCTAGACTCCTATTTCCTCTTTCTTTTAATAGCAGTCACGTAAGAGAATTAACAGGGTGTTTACTTCTCTTCCCACATGATAGCTGACAAATTGCATCCCTTCAGTTTTATTTCTGAAGCAGACTGATACATGAATTTCAAGTTGTGTATAAAGCATGCAGTAGTCTGCTTGGTCAGTGATTAAGGATGGACCCATCCCAATAGGCAGAATGTAGCTTATTCAAAGCTCTGTCAGAACTGGTAATCAACCTCTGACTGTCAAAATACAATCCCACTAAAGAATAACAATGAGAAATGCATGAAGACAACCATTTTGAAATAGTTTTTAGAGGTAGGTTGATCTAATTAATAGTGTCAGAAGCAAGAAAAAGCTGGATGGACCTAGCTCTGGTTAAAATCCAAAGAGCATTTTATTATCTAGCTCATGGAAAGGGGTCTTCTGGAATAAAGCAAGAACAGGGATATATGGTAGCTGACTGACTTGAGAAGTATTTTAGCACTACATTTGGAATAAACTAGACAGGGGTGCATTCAATGCCATCTTTTGTTTCTTACTTTCCTGCAACGAATAACAATTCCCTTCACGTATTTTTAAGGGATTGTGCTACAATTACAGCAGAGCCCACCCTGATCTCACTCTACAATAATACAAACTACAGTAAAGGCAGCTTATAGTTATCTTAGCAGTCAACCCCCCTCAATTTCTAATAGTACAAGGCAACTAGCACACAACAGAAATAGCTTTAGTAGCTTTTCTTAGCCCATAACCAATATTACAGTTTTCTATCCTTCCTGAATTTATATCCATTTAAATTACTTTCTGCAGAAATATGAAATAAATGACTGAAATCTTTACATATATACAAAATATTTAAGTTCAGCACAACTGCCTTTGCCCTTTAGGATATACTCCAGCATAAAAAAGTGTTTCCAATCCTGATATACTACTGCATTAGGAGGTTTGGCTCCAGAGGCTGGCTCCATATCAAACCCATTGCTAAACAGCATAATAAAAATAAATATTACTTTATCAATTTAAATAGAAGTTTGAATGAGTAAAACAACATAAATAGCTGCTCTTTTAATATACACTACTTAAATTTTCCCTCACAGAACCTTGATTCTCTTCCTCTTTACTCTAATCCCAACTTTGAAGGCATTCATTAAGAGTTGTCTAATGAATACAGACAAGTCTCTGCGAAAGCATCTGAAAGAGATGCCCAGCAGGAAAAGGGTACAGGAAGTACTGACGCTTGCAGCTACAACTTATATTACAAAAATACACATTTCTGAATTTTAAGCCATTTTCTTTATACTGAAGACTCTCATATGAACTTTATTGCTAAATCAAAGCTGTGAGATTGCATAACAAATAGGCAAAGGCAAGAATCACTGTTAAAGAACAACATGTTATCACCTTGCAATAAGGAAAATTAAATAAATAATAAACCCCAAACACTTGCAACTTCTTAGCCTAGCCTACCGTGCTGTAATTGATACAGTCGTAGTAACACTAAATTAGCTAAATGCCAAGTGAAAAACAACTTGCTTTACAGTTTATTCATTTAAAACAGACTTTTTTTATACCAACAGCTCTAACACATACTGCTGTCCTAACACTCAGGTCAACCCTCCCACAAAAGAACCAGATCACTTGAATAGTATGGTCATATCCAGTGCTGACAATAAATAATATTATCTACTGGAAACACAAGTAGGGGGTATGACTTTTGAAGTGTACATGAGTATGATTAAGTAACATTGATAAACCAGCCTCTCTGGGTTTCCATTTCCTCACCTCAGCATTAACTAGTCTGTTAATGAAATCAGAAATCATCCCCTGAACTAGCGCACGTAAGCCAAAGTGTCAGCAGGTCTGACTTTCTATATACATATGTCACCTTTTAAATGTTTAATATGCCCTAAAGTAGTATTTTTGCATTTTGTTTCTTTGATGTAGTAACAGATGCACTGTTTTTGTTGAACTAGGCTTTGTTCTTGTTGTTGCTGTCTCTATAACAAGGCTCTTTGGGCACGGTTAGGAGAGCAGGCAGTATTTCTTAGTTGCAAATCTCTAACCACTTTCCCTAGTGGTAGCTACAAGAGGCAACCTCCATCAGTGCCTGCTTTCTGTTCTCAGAACAAATCTGTCCAGTACTGTGCATCTTTTTCAGCCCACGAGAAACAAAGCTCCATGTCAGGAGACTATTCAGACTTGTCTGGACAAAACGTTTCATGTAAATGAAAACTTTTAAAAGTACATTATATGCACATAAGACATAACTTTACACAAGTATCCAATCACTTGTAAAGTGTTCTCTAGATGAAGAAAGCGCTCCCTGAGAAGCTATCATAAGATATTTGAGAAACTGACAAACCTTTCTTTCAGATATTAGTTTTTTAGGGTCTCTTGGGAAAATAACATACCTGCGTTAAGAAGCATAATGGAAAGTGTTACTAAACTGTTCTACAGTAGTTGAAAGGCATAATACTTAAGCCCTAAAGTCTTTCACCAACACTGAAGAAATCCTTACCAGTCCATTAGTATGATTACACATGTCCCATAAAGGTATTAGAGCCAGTGTAACTCTGGAACCATCTTCTGTTGGAATCTGGTTCTGCCGTGTCATAACGGAGGAAACTGCCCATCTGCAAAAGTTAAAAACACAAGATGGTCAATGTTCAAAGCATTAAAGTATGATTGGCCATAGTCCCACCTGAAGCAATCTTTCAGACTGGAAGTTTCCAAATGTAGTTTCCTTAAAGATCACACTGACTATAGGAACAGTAGAAGGCAATACCACTTGCAGGAGAAGCAGCAGCTCCCAGGTTTCCAGGATTGCGATCCCTCCTCTCTTTGCAAGAGAATCTTCACACTGGCTCTATTCCTCAAGCAGGGTCCACTCCCTATGCCACCTTCTGCTTCCCCAGCCCTTCCCTGCATACGTATCTCACACTACACATCTCAAACCCAGGGTCATCCGCTCCTGCAGGTTTTCCTGCTGGGCAGCGGGAGCTCTCGTGCAAACTCTTGTAAGACCCAGGATGTATTTTCCCCCTCACTCTCTAAAAAGCTTATGTCCTGCATGAACTGGAAACCAGTGCAACCACCCGACACATGCATGATCTTTTGGTAAGTGTTTCTCTTCAATCTGCAAGCTTTTGGCTAAGGTCAGTACTGCTAAATTTTCTGCTTAATAGAATTGAGAGAGGGAAAAAAAGCCACAACATTCCAAACAGATATCCAGGTAAAAACCATGAAGAGAGTATTACATAGTTCTTTTGCATATGGACATCATTCAAAACCCTTCTAAGTCAGGATAAGTAAATGAAATGCAAGCTACCTTTTCAGACATAAAAATCTTTAGAAAAGCTTAGAATTTCAGTGTTTTCTAGAACTTCATTTTTTATTTTACACCTGACAAAAATTAATACTAAACACCAGTGGAAAAAAGAATCTTAGTTTCACAATATTCTGGCTTTAATGTATATATGTGTTGTAGGGTTTTTTGAGGGGAAAAAATGATGCCACTAGGAGAAAGTCAAAATAATTTGAATCCCCACAGACTCTACTACTAACATGCATTTAGTATACAGAATCAGACTTTCTGAAGGATTTCTTCAGAAGGACTAGACTGCTAACAAAGACAGTGGCAAACTGAAATCTACCTAATATCTAAAAAAAAGTTAAATTGTGGATAATTCTGATACACAAACACTGCTTGAAACAGAATAACAATATACTTCTTGTTAATTGTTGTAATTTGTCTTTAAAATTTTAGACCACTTCACATGTAAGTTGGTGTGCTCCCCAGTGACCCTTTAAATGAAGGAGGCATGCTTTGGAAATCCCATTTTCATAGACTTACCCACAAGTACAACTAGGCTAAAAAATCCGCATGAATGTCTTTTATTCACGCTATTTTAAACTTGTAACAGAATTAAAGCTCTCATTATCTTAATTGTTATTCTTTTTATCTTAATTCTGTCACCCCTTATAGCACCTCCAAGTGACACTCATGTTTCATGTGTACAACTTCCGTTCTCCAGCTCTCCTGTTCAGCAGCAGCTCTAGATATTAACTTTTACTAGTATGTGCTGGTAGAGCCTCTTATGAAAAAAAAAAAAATTAAAAAATTTCCCGAAACCTTAAAACTCTGCCACATCAACTGAATTATTTTCTTAAGAAACAAGGAATTACCTTAGTAATCTGACTATGTGTGCCAGTTGGCTAAACTAACTGCTTATAATGAATGACTATTCCTTTGTAACAATTAAAATCTGCGTATTTATTTCACTTTCTTCTTCAGTAAGAAAGTGTATTAGTATCAAATCTTACAATTAACATTTCAGTAACAATAAGGCTTTCCCACCAATGAAGAATTCCAGGGCCCCATAGTTTACCATAGTAAAAAAAGAAAAGAAACAAAGAAAAAAAAAATTAAAAGACAGACCAACCTGTAGTCGTCATAAGTGAAAGAATCCTTTAAGGGCAGTTTGCTGGCATTAGGATGGGTCTGCAAAATGTAAGTTGCATAAAAAGGTGAAAAGAGGAAGAAAAGGGAAATCAGAAATCAGTCAGCAGAATTTCATTATTTAGCTGCCTAACAGATCCTAACAAGAGCCAAATGAAGCAGGAGGCGTCCAGCCGCGCTACAGAGGGATCATCATGCTATTATGCTCTCATACATCACTGTCAACTTAATTTGTTGTGCCCAGCAGCCGCCATAAATCTGTTTCTTCATATTTCAAGACTGGAACCCACAGACATTGTACAAAAATAAAAAAAATTTAAGGTGGACTGAGTATGTGAAGGTAAAACACAATCCAGCCCTCGATGCACAGTGGGGGAAAGAAATCAGACAATAAGCGTACATTAGCTTTCACCAACTTCCACATTTTCCTCTCCTCTGGGATATCAGTGAGATATTTCACAAATGCAAGAAATATTATACAAGATTTTCAGTTCTTCCTTGATACCTGTAACAGTGTTATTCAGTAAAGTTGCACTACACCTCTGAAACAAAAACAGATTATAAAATATTTAAATGGCTTCCGTGACAAACACTGATTAAACAGTATCTACGTTAACCCATCCACACACTCTCCTATCTAAAAGTGGAGCCGTGTCATTTGCAAATGCATACTGCAGTTCTCATTAGCAAGCAAACATTTAATTTCTAAAGGCTTTAAGAAGCTCTGATACCAGTTATTTTTCTGACTAATTAACTTATTTAAAGTCTCGAAAATACAGGTAGCTTTAAACCCACATTCACACGTTTTCTTTAGAACTTTGTTCCAATTCACAAATGGAAAGCCATAGCAGCATAACTTTTAATCTTCAGGTTCAATTAGGTCTCTGAGATGAATTGAAGCAAATGATCAAACGGTTATTTCAGAAGATACAAATGATTTTGCATAGCTCTATCTTTGCGACGCTCTTAATGCATGAAGCTCCATGTAGTACGCAGTTTTTTACTCTTGATGCATTAGCATCACAAGTGCGTGGTAATTTATCATTTCTCACTGTAATGTACTTGCTGGCACTGTGTGCAGGACAGTAGGGGATGAGGTAAAAGTGGCTCAAACCGTAAATCAATTAGAAAACAAAAGCTTGTGCTCAGCGCGCAATTTTAGGCAAATTATATATTACAAAAGACTGCCAATTGGGTGTGAGGTCCCAGGTGGCTGCTCTGCCTCAGCCCCTGCGTTTAACCCTTCCGATGGGCTTTCTCCGGAACACGACCGAAGTTAACAATTCCAGTGGCTCCTGCCCCTCCCCTCACTTTTAATTTTTTTTTTCTTTTTACAGCACTCGACGTTTCCATATGATTTTCACTCACATCGATGACACGGTCATTGTATAACAAATCCCTTCGAATTTACTTGTAGCAACACATTGTACAGTTGTTTCTTCTCACAAAAACATTCAGCACAAGCCCAGGACTGAGACCCGAGCCAAGACATTTCAGGCGGCACCTTCGCTGCAGGGCAGTCCAGACCCGAGTCCAGAAATGAACGCAGGAACTCAGCCTTCAGCTGGAAATAATTATTACAAATAAAAACCTCCCTATAGTTTTCATTTACGACAATCTAATTGCAACTCTTATTACTCGTATTATTAATCTACTTTGCAGAAGCTTGATAAATTAAGCAGGGAAAGAAAACACCAACACTGCGAGTATCAGCCCCTCCGTTTCCCTTTACAGCACGACCGCGTTTCCCTCCGGCCCGTGGCGATCGGTGTGAGGAGTCGGGTCTCATTGTGCGCCTCAAGTTTACAGCCGACGTTTCGCATTTACCCCCCGGACCCCGTGGGTGCCGCTCCCTGCGGCCCATGCCCGTGCCCGGCCGCTCAGCCCCGCTCCAACCCCGCGGTTCCCGGCCCCGCCGCACCCCGGGCCGGGCCCTCACACCGCGGGCCGCGCGGGCCGGCACTGCCCCCTGCCGGCGCCGCCGCGCACTGCTCCGCTCCGCCGCGCCCGCTCCGCGCTCCTCCCGCCCGGCCTGCGGGGCAAGGGCACGAAACCCACCGCCTCCGGCAGCCCCAAACCCCGTGCTGGATAGCGCACCTGCAGTGTGAGCAAGCGCCCCCCGGCCGAGTGGGGTCCGACCGGTTCATCGCAGGAGAAAGGCCCCGGGAACGCAAAAGCCCCTGTCTGTCCCCTCTGTTCTCTACTGTTTTCCTCCTGCCCCTCAAAACAGCAGCTTTTAGCGGAACGTGCTGTTTTTCCAAGGGTAAGAATGACTATGGCCACAATGCACTGGAAGTAAAAAGGCATCGCAGACACTGCGGGGGCTCAACAGCCAAAAAGCGACTGCTACAGCCCCTGCGCCCAGTTCCAGCCCACATTCCATTCCGGGAGCACCAGCCAACAGCCTCAACCCGAACTTGGAGAAAATAACCATAGGATGCAAGATATACACATGTTGTCATTGCCCTCTCCGTAGGAAACATGTATTAGATCAGTGGATTGCAGGGAGATCAATTGTTCATTTCACACAAGCAGTCCCCCTGTAATAGCCAACCTGAACACCCAAACCGTGGGGAAAAGATCCTGGATGCCACCAAACGCTCTGTCACCCTCCCCATTTGTAAATCTGTGAAACTTCAGGATTGCCCCTATGTGGACACCATCCAGACGTAATTCCCATAAAACCACTAGTAAATTACAATAAAGGACAAAATATATGGTCTTTAAAAGACACAGGGCAGAATAAAATCCCAGCATATGTAATTACCGTATTTATAACATTCCATGGTACAATATTCTAGTAGCTCTTTTAAAGTTAAGATACGTCAGCATATTTGATCATGTTAGATTTCTGATTTGGTCTATTTTACTATGTAACTTAAAAACCCTATAGATTACAAGAATCTGAAGACACACAAAAAAGAACAATATTCTGATTAAAAATTTGATTTAGTATGCAGCTTCTCTTTATAGTCCCTTGGTAAAAATGAAATCTCCCTAACAAACACTTAATAAAACCTGTCAATATATCTAGAGAGAAAAATGACACAAATGCATTAAGTATTAAATACCCTTGAAAAAAGTCACATATTCCATGAATTTTTGATGTACTATCTTGACATTAATGTAAAACCTTGATATTTATAATTGACAGATATTTAATAAAGTATAGAAGATGACTGCTGCATAGCATGCAAATTGCTCAGACGGCTCAAAAAAGATACAGACATATTTAAACTAAACAAACACTTAATACGTAAAAAAAATCAGATCTAGCTTTTACAGGTTCACGCAGATAGGTCTCTACAGATTAGCTTTCAAATGTGACATTATCCACTACATGAACCCTAATTTTAACTTACCAAGTCTGTATGAAGTAGTTTCAGAAAGTTGGGAGGGGAAGCTTTAAATAAAAAATGGGAACATGAAAATGTGAATATATTCATTTAGATGCAGGTCCTGACATTCTACTGAAAGAGTTATTATAAAGAACAAATACCATCTATTTCGTTACCCTTTCTGTGAAAATATTGTCAGAGCTGGCAATCAGGGTGATGACCACTGCAAAAACAAATAGTGGCATGCTGAATTTCATTTTCCTCCTGATGCTGCTATTCCTAAAAAAAAAATGAATAAAAAAACGGTTTTTTCCCCTTCAGTGTTCCAAGCCTTCTTTGAGACATTTGGAGGATATCTCAAAATAACCAGAAATATTAAAAAGTAACAGTGATTGCTGCCAGATTGTCTGCAGCCACTGTGGAAAGAGACAGACTGTTATTCTAGTCACCTAAAACACTATCAGACTAGAAGCCAGTTACTCAGTATGGCAATCAGAGGAAGGGGGGTGGGGGGGAGAAGAGAAAAAAAAAAGAAAGAAAAAAAAGAAAAGGACACTTCCAAACACTTTTTCTCTTCCAGTGAAGCAGTAATATCCAGGGGTTCATGTCTCATGTTTAATGCCTGACAAACAAGCAACATTCCTGATGCACCACAGGGGCCTCTGCGTTATTAATTTCTCCATCACGCTTTTAGATGGACATCACAAGGTAATGATTCTCAAGTCCCAGAAAGTTGATGCTAAAGGACTCCAATTTTTGAGGGCTTGTTAATTTGAATGGCATGAAGGCTGCAGTGTAAAATAGGTGGGTGCTCTTCCAGCTAAAAAGCCGTCACGACCTTCACTTCTGCTTTCCAGCCTAGGGGCATTCACCTCCCATCAAAGAGTGGTCAGACTTCTGGAGACAGTAACCCTTTTCCCTATTCAATCACAAAATGCTAAAGCTCATTTATCAGAGCTCCTAATCTTGATGGGGAATTTCCATTAAAATTGGCTTAATATTTGCTTGTTTACCAAGTGATGCAAAGAACAAGTCCAATTACTGTAACACACAATACAATGTCTGAGTAGAAGGAAAAAATAAAGTTCATATAGTCTTAAATTTGTATTCACATCTACACTACTGGATGCCCCGAAAAGAGCTGATGCATTTTTATGTGAAGTCATATTGACCAGTATATTCCTTTGTGCTATTAACCCTTGTATAATCCAAGTAAGAAAAAATTACTTTAATCACTAGATGTGACCAAAGTAAATTTTTTTTTAAAAAGACACCACCTCTAAGCTGAGATAAACTGATCATCAGATCCATCCACTATTCCACTGTTAATACATAGCTAAAAAATGTTTTAAAAAAATCCTTGTTTTCGTTGGTTTCCTGAATTTGTAGACAAAGACATGGATGGACTTCTGTGACGACTATTTCAAGTACTCACAAGTCCAAGGCAAAGTTGTGGGCAATCACTGCATCAATATCACTAAATCAGATTTCAATATTCTCAGAAACCTCTTATATCCCCATTGAAGTGGAGACAGCTCCACTTCTCCTCCAGGAAACCATCGTACCTAGTGTTCAGATCGTATTGAGGCCATCACTCCACTCCCCTCACAGCCCCCAAAACACTAAGGGTGCTTGAAACAGTTAAAGCCAAAACCACTTCAAGCTTCCACCTTGTTAACTTTCATTCCTTTGAACATAAACCCCAAGGGTTAGTTGCTTTTGACCAAACAATTTTTTCCTCCTCTTCTTTGCAGATTCTTCCCTCTTTCCAATGTACTCATTAACATGGGGAGATTTCGTTATGAGCCTTAGTGGATGCTACTTGATGGTTTCAGGCCAATGTGTAGGTGTACAAAAACACAAACACACACACATTCAGGGCCAGAAGCAGGAAGATCTGTCAGCATTTGCTGGTTACTGTCCCTTTCCCAGCTCTAGAAATCCTTTGAAGCAGCAGCCTTGAAGAGAAACTCCTCTCTCTGGAGCTGCTGAGGCTTTAACTGCCCTAAAGCTAAGTAAAATAAAGAATTCAGAATGGAGGATCCTAGTGATCTACAGGGAAACAAGAACTCACTTTTTCCATTGGACATATGCTGCCTAACCTAATGAGGGAAGCCAGTTCACTGTACAGGACAGGAGACAAAGCCAAAGATTATTTTACTTTGTAACAACAGTTTATAACTACAGATGCGTGCTCTGGAATAGTCAAACAGCCCAATTCATGAAGCACTCGGAATAATGTCCACAAACCTGTGCTGTTATATGACTTCTCTAACAGAAAGATAATTCTACTTTGCAAAATCTAATAGAATGAATCTTAATATAAAAAAAAAGGTACTACAGGATTGAAACTTATTAAATCTAAATAATATTCTCGCTTAATTCTTTATGTCAGCAATTTTTATTTACTTTCTGCCAATATACACAAGAAAGCACTGTTCCAGACTATTAGAGGATTCATGCAGCGGAAGCAAAGTGGAATTACTCCTTCTGGTGCAATGGAATTTAACTGCGCGGTCCCTTTTTCTGTACCTTCTACCTGCAAAAACTGTTCTTCGTTAATGAGACAGCAGTGGCACAACAGGCAACTCAGACCATTAACTATTAACTCAAGGGGGTCTGAAGGACTGACAACCCACTTCACATACAACACGGATGCTACTGTTTGGCAGACGGAGTACACAGAAACAACTCTGAACTGACTGCAGCTGAGTACCCTGCCTCCAATCCTGTGCCATCTCCTTTTTTAAATAGAGGCAAGACAGCCATGGACTCCTTAACATCCACTTCTTGATTGCTCCATTTCAGAATACTACTTATTCTGTGTATGTGTATGCATAAACACACAATTCTGAAATATTGTCTTTCCCAAAACAGAAGACACTCAGATATAGCATTTAAATAAGTGACCAAGTTTTCTATACCTTTTCTTGTCCTTTCACAAAATCACTTGGAGCTGAGTGCAGCCCCATTAAGGGCTGAAGTGGGAGAAGCTGGGCTGAGATTAGACGTGTTTTGCAATGAGACAGCCTCCCGAAGCAGTTCACATAACAGAAGACACACAAGCTCCATTATCTCCTGTGGTAAATCTCCTTGTGAAATATGAGTTTATTGTTCATGTTGAGCCTTAGATTTACAGGTTCAGTCTGCAGTGTTTCATTCACACAGGTACAGTAAGTTAGCTACAAAACCCAGCTTCCTTGCAAGGGTCTATGTCTGCATACCACAACATATCATTTACTCTGTAGGCTCTTCCAGAGGTACAAAGTTTACCTCGAGCATTTTTCATTTCAGGAAACATTTTATCTTGTTAATTTCAGGAGCTGGACTTTGATGACCCTTGTGGGTCCCTTCCAACTCTGGATACTCTATGATTCTGTTTAGTGCAACACACAGGCACTATGTTCATGCACAAATTCATCCTACAACTCTACTATTAGTGAACTCCACTATTAGGTGAATCACAAGCCACAAATAAAATGCCGTGATGGAAACCCTCTAGTAAACTGCTTTGAAAGGACAGCAACAGTATTTCCTATTCACAACCACTCACTCCTCAATCAAAGAGTTTGCTAACAAGCATTAACATAATGCAGTAACAGCCAAAATTTTGTTACCTGTGAATCAACTACTGAAGTTTCCCAATAAATCATACCAGGAGCCACTTAGGTGCAAGCTTGGATCATGATCACCTCATAACCAAGCTTCCACAGGCCATGGTAACTAGAGGTACTGGGGCTACAGTGGCACACGCATCCAAAACTAAAAACTTACCATTTCCTCTTCAACTCTCATTCAAACAATAGTACAAGAAAATAAACTTTGGTTTACTTAGCAACATATCAATGTCCTACTGTGTGGAGTATTAGCATTGGGTCTGACTGAAGAGGATAATCCACTTTGTAATTTAGTTAAATTACTAATTTTAACAAAGATAAGTACCCTGTATAATTTTGCAGTGCTTAAAGAATACATCCTTTGAGTATTCCGCACTAAGAAACATCAGCTTGTTATAATATTTTAAATTTATGGAACATTTGTAACTGCTGTTATATCAGGAAAAATATTAAATCTGCACAATAAGTACAAACTTTATATGAGAAAGTATACTTGTAAGTGCATGATGATCTCCTGATGTCTGCTGAGGCACCGACTTTCACAAAAGACACAGACAACATCTCTGGGGATAGACTCAAATGTCCCAGAAAGTGCAACTCAGTTAAAAAATAAAAATAAAGGCAACTAACAGAAAAGCAAACAAAAAACTGTCTCCACTCTATTGGCTGTAAAAAGAGATGTTTATCTGCATTCTCAACCAGGAGAGTGGTTGAGAACCCCATCTTCAAAAAAATGTCTTAAAAGCCCATACTACTAACAAGAGAATGTATTATTCCTCCCAAATGTGGTTTAAACTGTGCAGAAACAAATTTTGTTTTGCACTGGCATATACGCTTTGAAGTACATCTCTGCTTCTCTAGAGGAAAGCAGGCATTTAGGCTACTATAGCAGAATCCAATCCATTCAGAATATAAAATAAATTAAAACCTGCTGATTAGGAGATCTTAACAAAATCTGTACGATGAAAGATAACATCTATATCCAAAATGAAAGATATGTTTTATCCTGTCTGTCCTCCGACTTTGAATCATTTTGACTGTAAGAAATAGCAGACACCAAGCAGGACGTGCCTGTATTTCCATCTAGGCCAGCACGGTCCAACTGGTGCCCATCGTCTGAATCTGGACCACAGGATGCCTCCATATGGCCTGCCACCTTTTCCTTGGAGGAGATAGGGAACAGCTGTTTGAGGAGCAAACGCTGCCTGAACAGCCAAACACCTCCTCCTGTGTCCGGCTGGCTCAAAGCCCAGAGCTGTCGCTGTGTTCCTGTGGAAGGCAAGGAAGGAACGGGGGAAGAAGGCAGCAGAACCTCCCACCCACGCAAGGACTTGAGCTCTTCATCTGCCTGACTCGGACAGACGCAACCCAGCAAAGCCTGGAGCAGCTTCTGCCATGGAGAGGGGCAGCCACAGGAATGGCCCAACAAAGCCCCAGGATCTGCTGTTACTGTCATCATAGCCGGGGGTGGGATATACCAGAAGTGACACAAAAATCAGGAATTTGGCACATGTTTGCAAAGTATAAACCACCTTACAGTAGATACACTAAGTGGTACAGTACAAGCATACTGTCAATCTTCAATCTGCTGCCAGCAAAACAGATTAATACAATATTTTGGCCTTCAAAGAGAGGAAAAACACAGAAAAGCATAAATATATTTCATTATTAACTGCCTATTGATTGCTTATTGATCAAGAAGAACAACTTGGGCACCGAAATCCAGACAAAGCAAATTAAATAGCAACACTATTTTTACCTTTGTAACTGCCCACATAAAGCAATTTTAAATCTCTCCTTAAGGTGACATGCATAGTAGACAAGTAAACAAAAGGGAAAGATTTTACAGGGTTTACAACTGTGCCGTCTTTCTTCCACCCATTTTTCACAGTGTCGTTGACATAATTTCTGAAAAAAAGCTATTTGACTGGCATGCCAATGAGTATAAATCAAGCACGGAGGAAAACTGAGAATCCTAAAGACCTACCTCGTACAGAAACAAAACTGAATTCTGTTTCAACTACATTTGCTTTTGACTGCATATTGGTTGAAATCTTCAGAAGCATTAAAATATTCTCTATTATATCAACCGAAAAATAATAAACACCTTCTCAATATTTTAACAGGATGTTTTAAAAGACAGTATAGTTGTCTGCATTCAACTCAAATACCATTTAGCACACAAAAGTTAAATGGCGGTGTCTTCAAGCCAAGAACAGAGACACCAGATGTTGTACTTCACGCTGACCTGGAAAATCATATGCTTCTTGGAATAGGACAGATTAAAAACAACACAGAAAAATAATGTAAGAGCAACATAAGTCATATTGAAAGCACCACCACAACTTCAAAAATTGGTGTAAAAATTATGCTAGAGATGTGAAATCTCACCTAAAATACCCAATACTGAAGAGTTGCACATGATACCAGATTTTAAAGATGCTACAATATTATTTTGAAATCTAGAACTTGATGTGTTAAACTTCCTAACTAAAATGATATTCCAGTCCCCAACAGCTAATGACTGGATTTTAGAATTTCATTCACGCTAAATCAATTAGTCAAATTTTATATGAATAATATATGAAATTTAGTATCTGATCAAAAGGGATTACAGCCTCCAGGAAATTAAGTTCTCTGTCCAGTACTGCACACAAACAGATCAAAACATCTTTGGATAGATTACTGCAAAGCTTTTATTCACAATGAGACTACAACAACACTTTCACAAACAGTGCCCAGACATCAATAAACACTAGTCAAAAAACTGTATGACAGTGTTCCTGTGAAATGCTGGAAATAAACCAGACTACAGATAATACCTAAAATTATTAACAACTTCTTCTGAAGAGACTCTATTAAAAAAAATTAAAAGGAGTGTGACTCACGGGGCAGCTTCTGCCTTCTTGAGTAAGAGTAGCTTGACAGAAGGCAAAGAAAGCACTAGCAAGTATTTGCTCATTAACTTTGCAAAGAAACATAGAACTGAGTCAAAGAAAACAAGTTTACTTGCTAAAATGTTACTTAAATAGGTGACTTTGCTTGCTCCATTCAGCAAGAATTTTAGAATTAAACTGATCTCTCTTGTACTGGGGATCCCAGCGCTGGACACAGTACTCTGGGTGTGGCCTTACCAGTGCTGAATAGAGGAGAAGGATCACCTCTCAACATGCTGCCAACAATCCTAAAGCAGCCAGGATGCCATTAGCCCTTTTTTCTGCAAGGACGTATTGATGGCTCGTGTTCAGTTTGTCCCCCAACGTAACAATGGGATTATTTCACTCCAAGTGCAGGACTTTGCACTTCTTGCTAAACATCAAGTGGCAGCCCATTTCTCCAGCCTGTCAAAGTCCCACTGGATGGCACCTTCCCAGAAACTGAAGTGAGGCTGACAGGTTTGTAGTTCCCTGGGTCATCTTTCTAACCTGAGGATAGGAGTGGCATTTGCTTTCTTCCAGTGCTCAGGAATGTCTCCCAATCATCATGATTGCTCAAAGATCACTGAGAGTCAGAGTTTGCATTGGAAAGGACCTTTAAGGGTCACCTAGTCCTACTGTGATGAATAGGAACATCTGCAACTAGATCAGGTTGCTCAGAGACCCATCCAACCTGTCCTTGAATGTTTCCAGGAACAGGGCACCTACAACCTCTCTGGGCAACCCGTGCCAGCGTTTCACCACTCTTACTCTAAAAAATGCCTTCCTTAGTCTAAATCAACCCTCCCTTACTTTAAAACCATTACCCCTTGTCCTCTTGCAACAAGCCCTGCTAAAAAGTTGGTCCCCATCTTTCTCACCCCCTTTCAACTACGGAAAGGCTGACATAAGGCCTCCCTGGAGCCTTCTCTTCTCCAGGATGAACAAGGCCAGCTCTCTCAGCATTTCCTCATAGGAGAGGCGCTTCAGCCCTCTGATTATTTCTGTGGCCATCCTCTGGAATCAGTCCAACAGGTCCATGTCCTTCCTGTGCTGGGGACCCCAGAGATGGGTGCAGTACTCCAGGTGGGGTCTCACCAGAGCAGAGGGATTGAATCCCCGCTCTCAACCTCCTGGCCACGCTGCTTTTGATGCAGCCCAGGGTACAACTGGCTTTCTGAGCTGCAAGCACACATTGCTGGCTCATGCTGAGCTTCTCATCCACCAGCACCCCCAAAGTCCATCTCTGCAGGGCTCTTCTCAATTCCTTCAACCCACAGCCGTATTGATAGCATGGGCTGCCCCAACGCAGGTGCAGCACCTTGCACTTTGCCCTGTTGAACTTCATGAGGTTTCCAAAGGCCCACTTCTCAAGCATGTCCAGGCACCTCTGGATGGCATCCTGGTACCTGGGACTCCTGAAGGCCAGTCTTACTAGTAAAGACAGACAAGGAAGGCATTTGGTACCCCAGACTTTTACATGCTCTGTGTCACCAGGTCTCCTGTCCATCCAGCAGCAGGCCACATTTCCCCTCGTCTTCCTTTTGTCATGTATTTACATATAGAAACCTGTTTGGTCACCTTTAATATACCCTGCAAGATGCAATTACTGCTGGGCTTTAGCTTCCCTAACCACATCTCTGGATGATTGGACAATATCTCCATATTCCTTCCAGGTTACGTGCCCCTGCTTTCACCCTTTCTATGCTTCCTTTTAGTGTCTGAGTTTTTGCCAGGAACTCCTTGTTGATTCATGAAGGCCTCCTGGCACTTTTGCCTGACTTCCTGCTTTTGGGATTAACTGTTCCTGAAGTTAGAGGAAGTGATCTATCAATACTAATCATGCTTTCTTTTTTGGATCCTTCTTCTCTCCAAAGCCATATGTCACAGGACTCTTCGAAGCAGATCCATGAAGCAGCCACTAGTGCTCTCCTGAAGTCCAGCACTATGACTTTCCTGTTTGCTCTGCTTCCTCCTCTCAGGATCCTGAAATCCACCACCTCATGGTCACTACAGCCAAGGCTGTCTTCAACCTTTACATCCCAACAAACCCTTCCTTGCTTGTAAGTATGAGGTTCATGAATGCAAATAGCACCTCTCCTCATTGGTCCCTCTATTGTTTGGGTAAGGAAGCTCTCCACAAACCTCCTGGACTGCTTATGCCCTGCTGTGTTGTTCCTTTAACAGATACTGGGGTGAAGTCCCCCATGAGGACCAGGCCCGGCAAGTGTGAAGCTATTTTTAGCTATCTATAGAAGGCTTCGTCCACTTCTTCCTTCCTCCTGATCAGGCAGCCTAATAGCAGAGGTCCACTACAATGTCAACCACATTGGTTGAGGTTCAGGTTTCTTTGGTTGGTTGTTTTGCATTGGAAAGAGCTTGCTGGAGCTCTTCGGAAAAAAAAATGTGGTCCCTCAGTGGTCCAAAGACTACAGGCTGAAAACACTGTGTAAATCAATGCCAAACTGCCATCCTGGACAGTCCTGCAAAACTGGTGTTTTATCCAGGACATGAGAGGCAGCTACATACAGATACTACTTACTCACAGAGTGCCACTGAATGTATACAGCCATGGCAAAAGCTACGGCTAGCTAATGGGCTCTGCTGGTTTCGGACTTGCCACTTCAAAGATTTTAGAAGTCAACTAAAGTTATCATAAAATTGTCTTTTATTTAGGCAGGGAGTAACAGCCTTTACTACAGCTGGGGAAAAGATACAACACTGCTTCAAACCCATCGTGTTCAAAATGTAAATAGTTTGGGCACTTCCACCTTCTCTAAGTGCACTCCTTGTCTTCATATCTTGTTGTGATTCACAAAAACTTCTCTGTAGCTGACTACAAACAGGCATACAGATGCACCTGAAAATCAAACACAAAGACCACTGCATATTCTTTTTAAAAAGCTTAAAACTTGGCTATATTTTCTTTAGGAACATAATCTCACTGTGATTGTCTGTAAACTATATGGCTCCCTCTTGTGTCTATTATACCACATTTCAGTGGACAAAAAATTTTTAACGTTAAGCCATAAATATTTGGGCTTTGTTCACCCTTCAGCAGGCATGAAATGCTCATAAATGCTCATAAGGAAGTCACAGACATACCTTCCTTTCTCTTCCCCTGAGAAGGGAAAACCCTGCAGCCTACAGAATATCTCTTTGGAACAAACTATAAAAAAAATCTTGCAAACTACAAGACTGCAGCAATGAAAGTAGTCTTTTGACCATTCCTGTATTTTGATACCAATGCAGAGGCCAAATGCACTGTTAAAGTACATCTGTAAGAACTTTTAACTATTATTTAGTTATCAAATTACATATGTTTAGAGAGGTGTCAGCGTGGTTTATAGAGCCTGGCTAACATGCTCAAGGGTTTATTTTTGTCTGCTCAACATCCCACCTGTTTCTGCTTATCAAACCAGACTACAGTTCAGCTTGCAACAGCTGTGAAATTCATAAATCTGCCCATTCTTCATATGTAGCCAGACTAAGCACTTGGAGAAAGAGTCAGAACGGCAGCAGTCTCCCTTACGGAGAAGCAAGAGAAATAGAGCAGCGCTTCTCAAACCATGTTTGAAACTGCACATCTATCAGAAGCCAAATTATTTTAAAAGCAGTCTAGCAATCCTATCTGGAAAAAAAAAGAAGCATTTGAAGAAACAACTTGTTAACTCTTTTATTCCTCCTGCCATTAGAAATATTTTGTAGACTAAAAATGTTGCAATTAAAATATTTTGCCTGCACAAAGTAGTCCCTTTTTTAGTAGCTTCAAATAGCAAAAAAACAACTTTTATTTCAAGATGCTGCCAGCATTACTTCCTTCAGTAGAACAACTATCAATAAAGTAAACATAGTTTTAAGATTTTTGTATTACAAAGAATGTATTTGTACTCCAAAAATATACTTAAAAAGGTATTTGTACTTTAAAAAAAAATTAGTCTGCATACTGAAAGCAATATCAAAACCCTGGTCACACAGGACAGCTTTCATTAAAACACTTTTACTAAAGCAGTAGTAGTACTGAATGAAACGATGGTATACAAAAATCTAACACTCATTTCATCAAGCTTGCAGAGTACACTGCCTTTCACAGATAAGTGGGTTTGCTTTGCTTTTTTCATTTATATGACAAATTTCTCTTTTGCCGTTTCTTCCCTTTTCCATCTGCTCATGAATTACCCTTAGCATTAGTATTTTGTGGGTCAACTTTGTTCACAAAATTATATGAGCACATGCAAGCTGATACTAAAATTAATTTCAGCTTCTATGAAAAAGGAAAAATGATACTTTGTTTTAGGGAAGAAAGAGACTTCTATTTTTTCTCTATGAACTTTTTTCCTCCAGCATTTCATAAATTACAAGCTCTTATTTTTGAGAGCAGAAACAGAAATCAAAAATTTAAACTTTTCCATAAGTTTTCATCAAAAACATTAATAATAGGTACCCGATACATACAGTTGGCATTCCTGAAGCCAACTGAATTTATTTAACTTTCTAATGTGAATAGTATTTGCTGAACAGTAGTAAAGAAATGTTCAGCTGAAATTGTGGTTACACGGCAGTGCTGAAGTAAGGCATCAAACAACCAGAACCCACCTAAAATTTAACTGATATTTATTACCTCTCATTCTACAAAGGAAAGTAAATAAAGCAAATGAATCCTAACTGATCTACCTTCATGCTGACGTTCAACAATGTGAAACAACAGCTATAGAACAAGATACATAACAAGAACACAAGACAAGCAATAAAAGCATTTGTCAGGAGAACAAAAAAAAAAAAAAAACTGATCTAGTTTTCTGACCATTCTGCATTTTAGAGGTTATCTTAATTAATGTTGTGGTCACATAACCTCTCACATAATACTACTAGTGCAGAATTAGTCAGGGAAAATGATGGAACTGGTCATAGTGACAGTTCAGCTGATTCAGATGATTCAGTTCTGATTAACTACTGCAGAAGCAGGAACAGCAGCTAGAAGAATTGGATAATGTTCCACAATATTCTGCTAAAAACTTGTTAAAAACCGTAGACATTTTTAGGGTGAAAAAGATGTTCTAAAGACAAAAATTTAGAAGCTCTGTTTGCTCAGGCAGTATACTTTGAGTAACAAAGTGAAGGCTGGAAGGCCAAGTGTGGACTGGCAGCCTAGGACAGCACATGGCAAGAAAAAAGAGTTGGCTGAACTATCATTTCCTGAATTGTGACACCTGGAAGGAAGAATTCGGTTCCCTTCTGATATCAAAGCCATTGTTTCCAGCCTATTCCTTGTGCATCTGATTTGGCTTTCACCCATCATTTTCAATTACTTCAGTTTTCAAAATGTATCCCTCTGCTCCTTATACTCCGTAAACTGACAATGTGTTTGAAACATACTCATTCTTGAAACACCAAACAGCTACACAAAATAATGTCACTTTTGTTGAATTAAAACAGTTAATAGAAGAGCTTTGGTAACACTAAAGGAGAACAGAACTGCCTTGTGTCTTCTGACCTGTCCCATGGCCAAACAAAATGTCTCTAGATCACACATTCTGAGAGATTCAGTACATAGAGCCACACATTTTTTACACAGATTGTGCCACAAAAAAAGCTTTGGATGTTTGGACATTGAGTACTACCTTGAGAACAGCACATCAACATTCCCTTACAACATTATATCAAGGTATCAGTCAGAATAACAGAGTTCTGTTAGAAATTCGGTTTAAATCATTACTTCAGAAAACAATGAAAAGTTCATCCATCTCAAGCCTCTCCATACTCTAACTGTTACCAGATGGGTTTATCTTTGTATTTGAAAGCAATCAGAATAATTACACTAAACAGAACAGAAAACAACAGTTAATCCACGTTCATTGGAAATACAACATATGCAATGGTTTTATTCTGTCAATTAACAATTATAATTTTATTTTGTTAAGTGCAAACTACACATTTTTCAAAGAATCATAGAGGCATGGGTTGCAGATGTCTGCAGGTCATGTAGCAAAACTTCCACCCAGCAAAGTTCTAGAGACTGGCTAACAGTAGCAAGATGAAAGCAATGACTGGATCATCCTTTATCTCCTTTTCCCCAGACCAAACAAATCCAGCTCCCTTAGTCTCCCATATGGATAAAGGGCTGAAGCAAATTACATCTTAATAGCTCTTCTCTGATCTCATTCCAGTTTGTCAACAAGTTTCCAGTTTGTCAACGTCTTTTGCACTGGTGGGCCCAAAATTGTACAGTATTGCAAATGAAGCCTCACCCATTTTTAAACAAAGGGCAGTAATCACTTCTCTCAACCAACTAAATATAAACATAAATATAACCAATAAATTTTTATATATCCATAAGCCTACTGAACTGTAAAATTTCAACAGTGGTTCAAAAAAACAGCAGGAAATTGCTTTAATAATTCAGACTTTAAAGGCAATATACTTGTGCTATTATTCAGCACCACTGTGTTCACATCTTCCACAATAAGGATCATGAGAACAACATGTATATACTATATTTAAGACTCTTACCTGAATAACTCTGTAGAAATAGGCATACTGTCGAGCTGTATTTTTATATTGGCTAAAGACATCATGTATGGCCTGAGTTGATTGAAGATACCGTACTTCATCTTCTTCAAAATAGAGAGGAGTATCATATTCACTGGGGAGAGTCTGGATGTAGGGCAGCCAGAAAGAGTTGGGGTTGGCTCTCTCACAAAGGAGATGGAATGCCAATGTTATATTGCCCATGGCTTGAAGAATTCGATCTTGAGAATACAGAGATCCTAAATTAACCAAGAAAAGTGAGGAACTAAATTAATTGTCCATGGAAAATATCATCCTAGATTTACTTTAAATTAACATGATTAAATAATATGTAAGCATTTAACAAAAAAAAAAAAAAGCTTTTCAGGTTTCTAAAATATTTAGCTGCCTACATTGCATTATACTGCAAGTTTTTTGACACAGCAAACGCCTTGTGTACAACTGCATGACAAAACTAGAACAATATTCTCAATACCTCAGAACATTTTATCTCCAAGTATTATACAAGCTACATGATATGTGTTCAAAATAACACACACTTGTGGAAGATATCCAGTGCACTCAGCCAGAAACTAACTGGGAAATTAAATTCTTTCCACTGACACTTCAAGTTTCTAAGTATTCCAAACCTGACGGCTGGCATGATAAGCAAGCCCTGTAATAAAGAAGATCAGCTAAAAAAAGAAAGTCTCCTACTGAATGATCCCATAAATATTCATTTCTTGCTTAAGAACTTCCTTAAGCTCTTACCTAAGACTGAATTTTTAGCTGACTCAACCGTCATCAACAGTTTTCTAGGAACCCACAGAAACAATTCTTCAGCCTATAGAAAGGAAAGAAATGCATAGAGGGTCATTTATATGATCTGCCAAGTGTCTCAAATACACACCAACTTCAAATTACAAGTTGTTTACTTTTTTTTTAATCAAAATTATTCTGAATCAAAATTCTTCATTCTCTTCCACTGTAAATTCAACAAACAACCTGTGTTTCATATTGTGGTAACCAAATGTTCCAATTTGCATTACACAAGGCTTTAAACACAGACAGTTAGATACAAAATAAAGCCCTTCCATTTTGGAGCTGCTAATACGTACCACACAACTTCAAAACTACCAGACACATTATATTGTTAATAATTACATGATTACATATTTTCTCACAGTAGAGTTTTTTAATATTGGCTGTTTTTATTCTAGAAGAACTGTTCAAGATTTCTACCAATGCATTAAATGTGCGCTAATGAAGCTCTAAAATGATTAAACCACACAAATTTTCCAATAGTCTTTCTACAACAGCTGATTGGTCTTCAAAGCTGTTTCCCACCTACAAAATGGGAATGGGAAGACACAAATGCTTACCTTTTAACAGTTAGCTAACTGTGTGTGTCTATACTCCTTATATGATGATTAAAAAAATCCTTTACAATTATCATAATTTGGGGAGTTTTTCATGTTCACTGAAAAACAGGTATTGCAAATACCTCTTTCTGAGACAAAAAGACCAATTCTTTAAAAGAAGGGACATGAATGAAGAGGAGAAGAGACTAAATAGGTATTGCAAATACCTCTTTTTGAGGCAAAAAACCCCAGTTCTTTAAAAGGGACATGAAAGAAGAGAAGAAACGAAATAGTTAGAAAACATGGAAGAAAGGGATGCATCAGTGGGGTAGAGTACTCCAGTAATTAGGTAAAGAGTATAGGCAACACAGAGGAAAAAAGAAAGACTGATTAAAAATTCACAGTACTATCAGTAGTCATCAAAAATAATACTCAATTTTAGCAATAATGTTATTCTCAAGTACACAGAGTTGATAATGTTTCAGAACAGCATAAGCAGTTAAAAGGGGGAAAAGGGTGAGCATGTCAGAGCTCTGCAGATACATTCCAAACACGATTTTCTAATCTAAGTCACATGTTCATATGCTCACCTTTATCTCTCTTGTTGCTTTCAAACCAAATCCCTCCTCTTCAAAGTTAGCTATTTCAAAACCCTCTGTAGATGCTCCATTTTCAGTTGCCCACTTTATCAATTCAGGGAAATAGTCATCTCTTTTTCCATCAAAGACAACAGACAAACCTATATACACAATTTATTGAAAAACAAATGCAGAAATAAGACGATCCAGAAAGATAAAGAAGTTCAATATAAAAGCCCATGTAAAAAGCTATCTGCTACCTCACAGCAGTGCTACTTTGAAGTATCTGAGTCAGAACTGGTCTCTGTTAAGTGTTACTCAATACTATACAAATGTCATACCCAATTTTCATCAAATTCAGTATTGTGCCAAATTGGCTTACCAGTCATCTTAAAAATGCAGCTGCCCAAACTGAGCAGTAATGAAATATGAAACTCTCCTCTTCTTTCCCTTTCAATAAAAGCCAAAATATTTCCAATCTTAATATCAATGATAAATGCAATCACCACAACATGTTACAGACAAGGAAGAATTTGAGAGGCAAGCTGTAATTTCATTAATTCAGCACTGCAACTGATGATAAGCAGATCTCTAGCTCCTTCTTTCATATATGAGGCAGTTAGACTTTTCCTGTAGCATACGGATCTACTAAAATATCTAAGGATAGATCTAAGGATAGATCTAAAATATCTAAGGATCACCCTCCTGACATCACAGAGCTCATCCAAATTTTTACACTTTGCTTCTCCAACAGCATGTTGCCCACCAGTGAAATCACAAGCCTCATTTGGTTAAGCAGAGGGAATAAAATATCTTTTGAGATTAAAATTATTGTAGTGAAATAGCATTAGTTTATTTAAAATATCCCACTCCTGCCTCCAAATTTTGCATTTCAAGCCCCAGAACCAATCAAATCCATAGTTAACTTAAAACTGCAAGTATCATTTAGAACTATCATTTTTTGACGATGCAGTATAAAAATTTATTAAGTATTCACAAAGTATTTTTTGGAATATAGTGACCTCACAAACCTAGTATGACTAGTTGCATAGTTTCTACAGAACTTGGTAGGTGTTTATACTGTCCAAGACTTTGCTCTTTTGATTTCCAACTTTTGCTACTGTATAAGGCTACTGGAAGCTTTTAACATCCAGCTTGTACTTGGGACAAGTAGGCATCTCTGAAATTCTACTTGTGTTCCTCATATACAGTGTGGTCCAATACTTCCCAAACTTTTCCAAATTAAAGAGAAGACCAGCTCCTTTAAATTATAAGCACCATTCATGAGTAAATTGTTTCTATATGGAACAAAATATAGCTGTACTGATGAAAATCTGTATTTAAAATTAGCTTTAAGATTTTGCTAATGAGTCAAATGAGAAAAATTTTAGAAATTAAAAATATTCAGTTTTCAAATTAAGAATTTTCTATACTGAAGACCATTCTAGTTCATATTCTGCAACCCAGTGTTCTAGTCAAGAAAAGCACAAACTCTAACACTTTTGGCAATACATATTTATTTGTACATCTCAGAGCTCCCAACAGGAACTTCCTCTGTTAACTGTCTAAAGCCTTTATTAAGTTAGCAAACTGTGTAGTATTAACTACTATGTTCCATTAAAAATAGTCTTGAAATACGCCATACCATTCCCACTCACTATGTATGTAAAAATGTTACATTAAAAGACAATTGTATATCAATAGTAGTGTGGTTAGTAGGTTTTGTATCTTAGTAGGTTTTGTATCTTCCAAAGAAAAAAGTATGCTCTATTAACATAATACTGTTACACTAATTCTACCATCTCTGCCAGCGACATCTTCCCCGTGGACAGCTTGATCTTTCTGGTGCAGAAAAAAGATACAGCGAAGAGGCCAACCCCAATGCTAACTCTGCTCTTATCAACCTGAATTATGACTTACCTTAACACATATATTACATCATAAAAACCTGGACATGTACAATAAGTTTATAGAAGTCATGGCACAGTTAAAAAATGAACCAAGTCCATGTCTACGTCACCACAGAATGCAGTCACTCAAACAGCACTATTTATTCTTCCATACACCCTCAGCCAAAAACTGATGTTCAGAGGTTTGTTAAGTCCTTCCATGAAGTAAGATTTTTATGAATCAGTCAAAATATATTAAAAACAGGTGTGAAAGGGAAATTTCAAGCCTCTTAAGTATTTGCTTTATCAAGTAATGCCATGAACTAGTCAAGCTCCATTAATATGTAGTCTGGCTTTCTTGTTGTTACCGTATAAAAATACCACAGAAGAAAGAATTGTTTAGGAACTTTTCAGGTCTGTCCAGCCCAAATCTATTCATTGCAAGGTTAAAAAGTTATTTCTCAGTCATTAAAACACATCAGTCATAAAAAGAGGTTAATTTTACTAAAATTATATGAAAAGCATTTTTTAGAGCATGCCCCCAAATATAAACAAAATTAATATTAAAAAAGTGTCATCAACAGCAAGATGTTACAGACCATAATAGAAGAAAACTGGTCTAGTATGAAAAATAAACATACCTTGAACTTTGGAAAATTGGCAACAAAATTCCACATTAACTGTGATATAATAAGCATTTCCTTATTTTGATTATGTGCTTCATTTAGAGCAGATAGACTTATTAGCTGATGTATTTATTTTGTGCATTTATATATTTTTGTCATCACTTGATGGCCTGATGTTGTATTGCTGAAACTGTTTCAACATCCAGTAAAGTCTTGATGTAAAACAGTTACAAATTTAAATTCAGAATGTTCAGATTTACAGAGGCAGAGCAGCAGACGATGCAATCAGGAACCAAGGCAGCCTATTATTCTCTAAGAATTTTTACTTCTAGTCCTTCAGATTGTGATAAGAAGACAATTTCAAGCTCCTTTTTCTACTTATCAGACAGAATTCTCACACGATCATCTGTCTGTGATAATCACTCAGAATTCTGAGTATTAAAATGGTTAATGCCAGTGGTGAAGCCCACCTGAACATTTCAGAAACACTTGCAAGTGTTTCACATTTACCTTTTTGCTTTTTGCGAATTTTCTCCACGAGCGAACGGATCTGTACATATTCTTCCCATTCCTTACCAGGACCTGGGGGAGGACTGCTGCATTCTGGAAATAAAAATGTTTTCTTTAATAAAGTGTATAATATATACATATATGCACACACACATATATGTATTTTAACTTCAGAATTATGGCTTCACAGTAACTTAACTGAACTCCAATACTATTTTTCCTTCAAATATGTTTATATGGCAAATGAAACAATCTCCACTGTTATAAACATCCCATTATATGACAGGTAATTAATTTAGACTTTTGACACCTTCACCATATAACTTATTTTTACTTTTAATATTCTTTCAGATACAAGAAATAGCAAATGTCTAAAAAGCTTAGAAGAAAAAAAGGTAAACAACCAGGCCATTAAGTAAATAGCACCTCAGATAAGACAAACAACAAAAAAAGTGTCTGTTTTCAGTAATTCAAGCAAAGCACTCTGTTTACATCAGCCTGCTTGCCATCACTCTTGCTGTAATGAAAGCAGATAATAATAGCACAGAGCATACCTTAATTAATTGAGAAATTTGCTGGTACATACGTTTGACCTGCCTAGTCAATACTGTTTTCATAAATGCTCGAGTACTGAAGGGACAAGCAAAGGAACACAAAGCCATGCTTTAGCTTTAGATTACATCCACAGTGTCTCTGCCAATATTCTAAATGTCAGTGTGTGGATTTCTTGATCTAAGCCATGTAAATCCAAGTGGACAGCTGAAGATTACCTTGCCCAACTGATTTGAAAAATCTTAGCATTGAATAAAATATAGAAGCTTGACAAAAAGAACAGCTGATACTTGTCTTTGCTTAGCAAATTAGATCTACATTTTATTTTTGGTAGCAAAGCAGAGGCCAATTGTAGCATAAGCATCAAACTGCTTGCCAACTCCTTGTCTCCTCTTCATGAGCAATGCTAAGAAAAATTTTAATTTTTCTATGGCAACATTTAGATGTGTCCAGAATATGAAAATCTGGACTTGTGTTTCAAAAAGAACTGTATCACAGCACAGTTACTAATGACAGTAGAAAGAGTCAATAGTATTTTAGCATCATTGTATGAAATTATGCTCTGCTTTTCATATTTACTAGAAATAATGGATGAGTTCCAAGTTCCTCAACAAGTGAAACAATCTTTGGTCTCTACATGAGATCTAAGCACTACGAAAAGTCTCCAAACAGCAAAAACAACAAAAAACTTATCTAAGCAACAAAAATATCTGTGCAGTTGAACTGAGTTGTATTACTGCTTCCTGCAGTTAATTTCTCTACTCTGGTATCAGTTCAAAATACTGTTCAAGTGATAAATGGAAACAGTGGAATTCTTCAAGTTTACAAGAAAAACATTTTTGACAAAGCTTCAAGGTCAAGTTATCTAGTTGTTTAAAAGTCTAATCTCACTCAGTATTTATGCTTGTATTCAGATGAAAAGCCAAATGCTGCCACAAATACGGTCTGTCCAATAAATACACATTTAAATAAGCCAGTGATGGCATATATTAACAGAGATAGTTTAGCATGTATCTCAGAGTATCTATCTTGAGAACTCTGAAATAGCAAGCTTGGACACTTACAGAAAAAATACAACTCACTGGCTTCAGCAAGAAAATGTTTTTGAGTGGTTTGCACACCATCCCTTTTCCCAGACAGGCATAAAAACGAAACTTACTTTGCAATAATTCACTAATTAGATTCAACATTTCCTTTGGAGATACTGTCGCTGTGGCTCCTGTACCTGACTTCTGAGTTTTGACTCGGCTCTTCTTCCCCATCTTCCAACTAAAACAGAGTAAGAAGCATACTGTCACCAATTACTATGAAACAAAATACGATAAGCATGAATGAACAAGATCTTATTTTAGTAGTCACATAAAAAAGTATGAGAAATTATTTATTGCACATATATATGTGCAAGTATTATTTACACAGCCTGAATGTAAGAGCCATACAGTATTTCACATAGTAGCATAGAAGCAGTATTTCACATAGTTGCACATTAATTACTTCAAGGTAATTAGAAACTAGAAATCTTAGAGACAAAAAGAAAAATTATTCGAATCACGTGCAAATTCATTAGTTGTGAACAAATATTATGGATTCCAAAGTATTCATGCTATAGAAAACCAGGTTATCTTATCTCATCAGCTGCATGGCCAACAGCAGCTGAATTAGTATTTTGACTGCATGTTACATAGTAATTCAAAATGAATCGAAAATTAAGTATTCCATTTCAAAATAAAATCAAAATACCATCTGTGTATCTTTGCTGCAGCTTCTTGTGATTCAAGGCAACTAGTTAAAGAAAACTGATTTTCAGATTCCAAAGTAAATGGAACATCATCTTAGGCTGGTATTCCAATATTCAGTGCCCCTTGTTCTCATGGAGGACTTAAATCACACAACGCCTCCTGGAACAGCAGTGTAGTAAGGTGTGAAATATCCAGGGAATTTCTCACATGCACTGGGAGCAATTTCTGATGCTGGCACTGAACAGGCTTCTAGGGGAGGGGTTGTGCAGGATATGGTACTCATGAATAAGGAAGAACTGCTCATGCATAAGACAGCCAACTGCCTTGGATGCAGTAATTGTGAAATCGTAGTGTAAGTCTTGAAAAAAGAAAGGAAGGAAAAAAGCAGACTAAAGACCCTAGACTCACTGCAATAGACAGAGCTGGGGCTTGATCAGGGAATGGTAAGCAGAATGACCTGGGAAGCTACAAAGGAGTCCATGACAGCCAGTCATCTTCCTGAACTCTCTTTTCTGAGCACAAAACAAGCCTTCCCAACATGAAAGAAAATCAGCAGGCACAGCAGGAGGCCAGCTGACTGTACACAGGACTCCTCACTGACAGAGCTCAAATGAAACAGAAACATATGTAAAGTGGAAGTGGAGACAGGCAACTGCAGGAGAACATAGATGCACTGTCTGGGCAAGCAGAGATTGAAGGAGGGAGGCCAAAGCTTGTTTGGAGCTGATATTGAAGATGGATGTGAAAGGCAAGAAGAAACGCTTTTACCACGAGCAGAACACACATGGAGGAAAGTGGAATTCAGCAGTTAAATCAGGAAGCAACCTAGTGATGAAAGGTACAGAAAAAGTTGAGGTACCCAACACTTTGGCCATGGATTTTACCGGCAAGGGCTGCTCTCAGGTTTACCTTGTTTCTGCATCTAGTACCAAAGTTTGAGGGAGACGAGCTATCAAGTCAAAAGACTATCTAGGTAAGCTGGATCTACACAAGTACATAGGACTAGGCGGAAAAGATCCAAAGTACTGAAAAAGCTAGTTGATATCTCTGGAAGGCTGCTGGCTACCATCTTTGAAGAGTCATGGTAATTGCTCGTGACAAGAAACCAGTAACTTCAAACAAACAAAATCTAACTGAAAGGCAAGGTGGAGGCAGGAGAGAATAACAGATGCAGGGAACTAGAAAGTAGTCAGTATCACCTTATTTGCTGTACAAAACATAGAATGAGTTCCTAAAGGAAGTTACTTCCAGGCATGACAGACATAAATGTGACTGGGATCAGAAAACAGACTTCTAAAGGCAAACCATGCACTGCCTTAAGCAGAAGAGTAAGTGGCTTCATGGACCAGAGAGAATTGGTGGTTGCCAGTGCTTTGACTTATGCGAGGTTTTTAACACTATCTTCCATAGCACCCTAGTTGTCAAACTGAGGAGACACAGACTAAATAGGCAGGCAGAAAATTCCTTGAATCATGAAGTTCAAAGAGTTCTGGTCCACAGTCCTTAATGCAAACTGATTAGGTTCAGTATTTCTCAGTAGTCGATACTGGCCAACACCACCAGATTTGGATGCTAGGACAGAAAGGATCCTCAGCACATTTACAGATGATATAAAATGGGAAAAGCAGTCAGTATGTTGGAGGGCAGGACCAGCATTCAGAAGGATCTCAACTAACTGGAGGAAGAAGCCAGAAGTGACCTGGTTAAGTTATACAAAGGCAAAGTATCCTGCATTCGGGAAGGAAAAGATCATATACAGCATCATGCAGACTGGATCAGCAGCAGCTCTGCAGAACAGGATTTGGAGACTCTAGGAGATAGCAAGTTCAACAAAAGCCAGCAGGGCACTCCTAAACCAGTGACAACTAACTGCAGTTTGAGCTGCATAAGCAAGAGCATAAACAGCAGGCCAAGGGAAGCAATTATTCCCCTCTGTGTGCACTGGTGAGGCCACATTTCCAGTACTGCAGCTTTGGGCCACACAGCACAGGAGGTACAGGCAAACTGGAGCACATCCAGAGGAAAGCCACTAAAAAGGCTAACATGTGAGATGAAAGACATAATTTGTTCACTCTGGAGATGAAAAGGAGTCCACTGCCTTCACCTATGTGACAGGGAATTATACAACAGGTGGAGGCAGATTCTTCTAGGAAAACACAGCAAAAACTCAACAGGCAACAGACACACAATGCCTCAAAGGAAATTCCACATAGACATAAGGAAACTCCTCACCATGAGGACGGTTGAGCACTGAACAGGATGGAGATTTAACAGCATCTCCAAGCAACCCTGGAGAATTTAAAAATTTGACTTGGCAAGGCCCTAAGCAACCTGATTTAACTTTGAAGCTAAAGCAGAAAATGGAGCCTCTCAATCTCCAGATCTACTTTTTTCCCTACAATTTCACATGTTATTGCAACTGAAGTTTTCATGTCTATAACTAGTCTATACAGTAAATAATATCTTCCTGTACAGCACAGAAGATTCTATGTCCAGTTACTTTGCAGTGAGCTGGGAGTGGGACAGTCATGTCCACAGCTTTGGACATCTGAAAGATTTCAAACATCTGCCTAAATCATCAAGATCACCACAGCCATAGCAGCTCTAAGTTACAACACACTGCACAGTAAAATCCATAAAATGCTAAAAATCACTGTACAGAAGCAGTACTTTGGGCTTCAGGTGTTCTGAGTATTCTGTATATATAAAAGGAATCATGTTTTCCTTGGTCAGTGTAGCTAGCTGACTCAAAATTAAATGTTTCCTCTCACATGCTACCAAAAAGTTTTGTTCTTCGGCAACTGATATTAATTCTGCAATGTATTGACCAGCAACTGAAAATTCTAGTGGGAAAGGTACATAATCTGCTGCTTTCCTTTTCCATTAAGATTAGAGAGAACAAGAAACTATCAAATCCAAGGTTTATTTTAAATAGTAATTTTGAATGATCAGGAAGCAAGCTAAGTTAACATTGTTAACTTATTAACTCAAAATTAAAGGAGCTCAAAACTGACTGAAAAGCAATACCTTATAAAATGGAAAAAAAAAGGTAAGGCAAAACTACAAGGTTTTTTCCAAAGGGAAGACAAAGAAACAGAGTCTTTCATCTTCTGACATTAAACGCAGTGCAAGAACAAGACTAGCTCTGAGTACCCAGAAACTGTGGAGTCCTGGGGCATATCCACATCCCCTTATTTTAGCACTCTCTGACAGATAGATGTCAGAGGCTCAAACAACCCACCTATGCTGCTTAATTTTATGAGTTCCCCTTCAGGTGCATAATTTACTTTCCCAATGCAGTTTCTATCATGAAAAGCCCACACACGCAGCTGGCAAGGAGAGATCTCACAGATTCAATGTGAGAATCACTGTCTGATCACATCTCTTCATGCTTGTGAATGAACACTGGACATCCTCTTGAAAGGTGTTGCTCTACCACAAACAGTTACATTCGATATGAGATTTCTTAATATTTTTAGCTCAGATGAAGGAGGCAGTAATGCTCATTATGAAATCCATGTTGAATTTATAAGAATACAAATTGGAAATAGGATCAATATAAAAGGTCAACCTGCCATAATGCAGTGTGAGACAAAGATAAAAAACAACAATACCAACAAAAAATGAACTTAAGAGTTTATTTTCATGGTCTTCCCATTATACAGTCTTTCCTTCTGGTTTGTTTTTTTCTTTACCCCCCAGTAGTTTTCTCATGGTACATCCTTCACAAACACTTTATTTGCACATCACCTATTCACTTGAGTGTTTCCCTCTCCCATAGCCATCCTGGTACATTTATTTTAGACTCTTCCGCTCTTAAGAAAAATCAAGTCAGATGGGTCTGTAATGGATCCAACAACAGGTTTGGAGACAGAATCCAAAATCTTAAGAGCAAGAACAACGCAGTTCTATGTTGATTCATACAAATGTTTTCTACATTCCCTCTAAGCACAATTCTCTGCATCTTTAGAATCATCAGAAAATTAAAGCACTCACACAGAGTGTATTTCATGATAAAAGTTATAAATTATTACCTGTAGTTTATATCAAGATGCTCATAAGTATTAAGATATGTAGGTTGAACAAATGAAATTATTTTGAAGGATTTTGGTTTCTCATTTCCAAGAATGAAGCAAGCTAATAGATCAATTAATTGGGGAAAAACAATCTTAGCAGATGTTCTGTATACACAACTACTAATATACTGCAGGCCTTTTTCTTTCCATTACTTCTTTTAAAAGTTGTATTGAGAGGAAGAATCTGCTTGAAATATAAACATCCATCAGGAAATTTATGAGAAGAAAAAAAAAACCAAAAAAAACCTGTGCACATACTATACAGGGAGATGTGAAAAGTGCCACCGTGGATTCTGAACAACAATACAGCAATACATGAAGCTGTTCAAATATGGTACACAGTCAGCACTATTTTTTTAATTCTTCCTTGTATGAAACACGTTAGTAGCAAGAATCCATTATTCCAATGAAAGTATTGCCAAGAATTATGTCTAAAGATAAAGCTGATTTCAGAGGATGTGAACTTCAGCTTCCCAAATTCAATGAAAAGGAAAATTTGAACAATGCTTTGTATTTGTATTACTATCCTAGATTAATATTATTTCAGAGGCCGAACCCAAAAAGCTAGCTGAAATCTGGTCTACACAAGTAAGAAGTTCAAGGCTAATACAAGACCTGTCTCAGCTACTACTAATGTTCAAATAACACACAGCAAACATACCACAGAAAAAAACAAGTTCATTGAACACAACTCTAAGATTGATGGCACCATAATCAGAAATGCATTTTTTCAGTACACTGCTACCAGTATATGAATATGAAATAAGCTCTCTAAGTATCTCTGCTCTCTCCTTTGATACATGCATCCTGTCTAACTATTGCTTCTTAGTCATCACAATTTCTACAGAGAAAATATTCTGCATGCATGATTAAACCAGCAAGTCTCTCTCACTCACAAAAAAAAGCAAAACCGTCAGACTGATATCTTGAGATATCTGGTTAAGGAAGTATTTCCTTTTAAGGAATCATCTACCTTGATCAAAACTGTACTTTTTGATCCAATTCCCAATCAAAAAAACAGGTTTCTACTTCCTACATATTTATCTTCATTCACTGCTCAGTTACCTGAAACAGATATAACTATTTAAAACCTAATGCATCTGACAGCTGTATTGTTTAGTAAGAGTAATAATTTGAAAGGATTTGCTGCTATACATAGCTGTCTAGAAAATGTATTCCAAATACCAGCACAGTGAAGTCTATGTACCATTAAAAAAATCACACATTATATTTCATAAAATATATGATATAAAAATAGTTTATGAAAGTTTTTTTCAAAACTTTTGAAATCTGACAGAAAACTTAATCCAATTTCATATTTGGAAAAAAAAGACAGTTTAGTTGAGCAGCGCTCTGCTGTATTTAACCAGCAAATGATGAGTTATAATGATAGCAGGAGACCTAATATGGAGGAAGTATGTTTCCTTTGTGAAACTACCTTTTGTAATTCAGTTCATGAAACAGACTTTACAGTTAAATTTCAATTAAAAAAAAAATCCCAGAATTCCAAGAAATATTTGTAACATCAGGAAAAAAAAAACAGTGTATTTTCCATTTGAAATAAAATTTCAGACAAAAAGTATCTTTTTTTCGCAAGTGACTAAAACTATAGTTCAGGAAGAAATAAAGTATGAACCCTCTTTTCAACACAGCAATGAAAAGAAGGGGTGTTTGCTAGTACCTGCATGACAACAGAAGCAGCAATAAATACATATAAAATATATATATATATATATAAAAATATATAACATAGCTGCACTAAGTGGAGAGAAACAAAACAAAAAATCCTTCAGATGAAGCACAAACTTTATGAACATCTGAAGAAGCAGCACACATTTCAGTGGAAAAGTGATTCAGTTTGGTTTTTTTTGGCATTTGGTTTTCTGGCTGTATTCTGGTGAATAGCTTTTAAGTACTATGCCATGTTTTCTTTCCAATGAATGCTGTTGAAAATTCCTGAAAGCATTCTCCAAAGAGCAAGTACACTGACAGCAATGATGAATAAGCTTAGTAATACAGAACACAGCCACATTTCCAAATATAGTGTATCAGCTGGCTTGACAAAAAGAATCATGCCAAAACTGGCAGTGAGGGGTGTAAATGATCCATCTCCCCTCTCTAATACTGCTATCAAACAGCAGTTGTGTAGGGTCAGACTTTGAACCGGTTTTCACATCACACACAAAAATAATATTTTAATGAGCTGTAAAATATGCCTCCTCTTTCCTTACATCTTTAAAAAGTGAGCATGTTCACAGCTTTAGAAGGTAACCATGAGAAGTCTGCACAAAACCCCAGAAGTACTAAAGAACTGCCAACAAGTGAATGCATTTTTGTTGTTTTATTAAAAAAAAAACCACTACTGCTTTAACATTTTATTTAAGAAACCTAATACTTATGGTATTAGAGAATCTGACTTCATCACAGGACCATGTTTCCTTACGGAAGCAATGCCAAGCTTGCATGATAAAATACAGATCTTTCCAAATAATAGGTCATAAAAAAAAAAATCCATTTAATCATTTACAAACGCCCCAGCTTTTCACATTCACATGACAACCAAGAAGTTCACTGCAGTGCTACACAGAGCTGCAGTCAGGTTTGACAGGAAAAAAAATTAAAAATCTATCCTTAAGCACTGTAAAGACACCTACCTCTCCTCTCTGACTGGGTAAAAATACAAGTTTGCAGCCTTTGTTACAAAACTGTGAATATGATCATTGCGCTAAGTAAACACTATGTTAATTTTTAACTGTGCTGGTTTTAAAAAATTTATCCTACATGATGCAGACTACACGGAGTCTGATTTCTTCTGGATTAATATCCCGCTTTCTTTTCCAAAGGCCTCAAAATCCCTGCAGGGCTCTGTCACCCTCCTCATCTCTTTTGGAACTCCATGTTGCTTTCTGTTCCCTCCCCACATGACCCAGGCAGCATCTTCTTTTGCAGGTTTCAATATAACTGTGCATGTTAAATATATATATATGTATATATATATATATAAAACATAAATATAACATGGGCAAAACCACCAGCACATGTGGTCACTAACTAACCAACAGGTCACTAACTAACCAACAGGCCAAGCAGGTGAACTATTCTCAACAGCTTTTCCTCCAGCGAGCAGGTCAGGTTCTGTTAGAGTACTCCCACTCCATCAAAGTTGATGAAAACATCCAATAAGTTGATGGGTGAAGCTGGATGAACTGAGCTGCAGTGAGAACTGACAAGCCTTATTTGCTTCAGCTATTATTTTTCACTTTACAGAGTAGTAAACCAGCTACCCAAAAATTTGCCAGGCTTTCATAATACCAACCAAGTTAGGAATTCCCACAGCAAGAGTTACCCCTCCAAGTTTAACTTTGCTTCAAGGACTCAGTACATTTCAGTGCAGTATCTTAACATTGTATCTTCTTTAATTCAGATCCTTGTAGATGCTAATTATATTATCTTCTCATTATTACATAATAGTTACCACTCCATGCATCTACTTGGCACATATGGGCACAGATGGCAGAGGGGTGCAGATCTAGAATCTGTATTAGAAGGACACATACGGGCAAACAAGGGCAGACAAGGAGAACACAAGGGAATTCTCAAGCCATGCAAAGAGCAAGGAGAGGTGAGTATAGTAGGTGGCTGTGGGATATGTTCCTTGGCTGCATCAAAAGGGAGGACAGATGAGTGGGATGCACACAAATGGGGCTTGCGATTTCTTTTTCTAGTTCAATTGCCTAGCCTAAGTCCTTTTCCCCTCTGCTTCAGAGAGGGAAGTGTATCATCTCTTACATCAACATATGTTAAGAAGCCAGGGTCTTAAAGGACAAGCTTAATGCTTATAGGCAAGTGACAGGAGTTCTCCAATCTGTATGTAGGAGAACACAATTTTACACTTGATATGACCAGTTTTACGCAGAATGTGATCTTTTGCTTCCACTGATCAAGTTCGGTTTTTTCTCCTAAACTTGAATCTTATGACTGTGGCTAAAAAGATAAATACATTTTATAGCAAATAGATGAAATCAAGAAGTGTAAGAACAGTGTGGGTGGAGGAAGAGATCTGTGATCTTTAAGAAAAATTCAGCTTATACATTTACAATGAATGCTATGTTTTCTTGTTTAAACCACCTACATCATGTCACTTGGAAACCACATTAACATTCTCATCACTCCTAAGGTATTAATCTAAATGTTCCCACTAAATAAATGACTAATTAGTTACTGATTCAATCCCTTTCCCCCCAGCTCTTTCACCTTTGATGTACTCCACCCCTTCTCTTCTTGCTATTAATTCTCCTCTCCTACGACCACCTTTTCCTTTTTCTTCCACTTCCTCTACAAACTTGTCCCAAAAGCTGTTCTAAATACAAATGTCATTGCAGTTCACTGTTTTTGTGTATTTTCTTTCTCCAGCATGTCTCTGTTCATCTGTTTGAGTTGCAAGCTCTTTTGGATGTTGGACTTTCTGTGATTATATAGAGGAATAATAACAAGGCAGCCTTTTTTTTTTAAACAGAATCTGTAGTATTTCTGTAACATTGATGACAATGCTGACAAAAATGACCTAAAGAAAGCACTAATAAGATTAATAATAGAAAAGCCCATATTTTTTCCACTTATGATTGCATTTCACTTAAAATACAATGTGTGTGAATTTATGTTTCCCTTAGCCATAACCCACACAATTTCCTTGAAGAGCTAGCTTTGATACACATGCTCCTTGTGGCAAGATGCTGTACTCAAAATGAATCCAAAGCACAGCACAACAGAGTGCCCTAGGATCGACTGCTCTCCCAAAACAACTTGCCCCCCTCAAATGCAGTCCCTTCTTGCTAGTTGGTCTGTATACTCTCTTCTATATAAAATATAGGCCACCATGTTTAGGGTTTTCATTCGAACATCAAGTCAAGAAACCCATCTCCAGCAGCAGCAGCCCACAGCTCCAGATACGCATGTTCTGCAGGAAGAAGGAGATCCCGGAACACACATATATTGGTTATACACTGCAGTTTTCTTCCAGTTCCACCTTACGAGGTTCTGCTTACCATTGCCCTCTCCTTTTCTAGTGTCTGGTTCCTGGATTCAAGACCCCCCAAAGTCACAGGTCCTCCTCCACAATCTTCTTGATTAAAAAAACACTTACTACATTCCCTCATATCTTCCCATCTATAAAGAACTGCACTGAACAGCATCCACCATCTCATGGATGAATAGTGAGAAGTTGCTCTGCTCTGTTTCTTTGTAAAGCCTACAGTTTCCATCCTTACCATAGTCTTCATTTCTCTTCTCTCCTCAGCCTGTCTTTTACCAGAGGAAAAGTAACAGTGACAGCAACCAAGAGCAGGCTACTTAGAGACCTACAGGAAAAGCAGGACAGAGGGATTTTCTCCAATATGTTCTCGCTGCTTCTTGCGGCCCAAGCTGCAGCGTAGTGAGCTTCTCTTCTTCAGGAGACCTGTGAAATTACCCAGGGCAGCCTCACCTACTTCAAACACAAACTCAGTTTTATTTTCTTTTCAAAGCCCTGATTTAACCACATGATCTATTTGTAATAGGACTCCCAATATTTCCTCTCTCAGGTAAAGCAAATTAAATAGGTTGTCACCATCACTTCTTAACAAGAACAGTCCTCCTGTGAAAAAGTCTTTGAAAGCCTCATGTCTTTTGATTCAGTTAATTCCTTCCCATACCTTTTCTCATCCTTCACAATCACTTAGCCAATGGATTTTATTCCCTTCAGGAGGTAGGTACCATTTACCTCTCTCTCCCATCCCTGGGATAATTGCTTCTCGCAAGCATCTATTTTCTTCAAGGAATCTACCACACCAGCAGTAGTAAGCTTTGCTGTTCTTTAAAGCAGACACAGTACCATATGAAAAGTACAATCATCTAAATAAATATAACTTATTAAGGATAAACTTTTCCCCCAACGGAGAAAAAATAAAGACTGATACAGAAAATGTCTCTCTAGCCTTCACTAATGAAAAGAACTTACTGGCAAAAAAATTATTAGAAATGTATGTCTATATTCTTAATGCTTCCAAATGAATGCTTTCTCTTCCTACGGGATGGGTTTGAGTACAATTACAGTATATGCATGGCATTGCTTTAAAAACAGTTAACATCAATTAAGTAAATAAAAACACATATTGTCAGATAACATTTTTACTTTTGTACTAACTCAGAAAAATTCAGTTCTTGCAAAGCATCTGTTTTTCAGCTAGATCACCTTTTTACTTAATTCTACATCTGGGCTGTTTACTAAGGCATAAGACAGTCACATGATTGACAAGTGCTTAAACAAATCCAGATGTAAAATACATTTTGATTGTCTGTGAGAACACTAATTACATGTTTTATTCTGGAATAGCTGTTTGCTATGACAGTGTAACCCCAGAAGAAACACCCTCAACATATAAAAGAAACTTTGTAAAAGTTTCGTCTACAAAACAAGTAAGATTAGTTGTTGTCAAGATGTACCCTCCCAGTGCTCACACAACAAAACTTCCCAAACGGTAAAACCATAAATACAGAAATGTTAATATGGCCCAAAATATTTATTAGCCAGTATGTCATAGCTACACAAGACTTACAGTTAAAAAGTTACTTTGATTTTACTTGTAATCCTGTGTACATACATACTACACAATGCTTAAGTAAAAGCATTCATATGCTAAGACAAGAACTAGTAATTATGTGCTACCTTTGCTGTATTTAAACAGCTTTGTAAAGATCTAAATATTCTAGAAATTTCAAAAATAGGTCCTGTGATGGCTTAACACAGCCTGTTCTACTTGCCATTGCAATGTGCCAACAAGGCTCAAAATCACTTCAGCATATAATTTCAGACAGCAGCTCCTTGCCCATGCCGGCATATTTACCAAGTGTCTTCATGGAAATCTCAACATCAGTGATGACTAATGAGATCAAAAACTAGGACCTTCCATCACCCGTATTTTGCTTAGTCAGACTAAGTAACAGAAGTAAAAAAATTAGTCACTGCTGATGACTATGAAGGCACGAGCTAAATTTAAGCAACACTATGTTAACAGAGGTGCAACAGATCACTGTAACACTCAATGCATTGCTCCAGAGTGAACAGCTGAGAGCAGAAGTTCTGTCCATGTTCAAGACAGCTGACGTGCTTTGAGATTTTGGCAAGGCCTTGCATGCAATTAGGACTTTAGGATGATGCTATCGAAGCATATATTTCCATGGGAGTTGTTTTTTAACCCAAAATGTACACTTCACATGGCTGTGTCTTGGTCACTAAGAATCATAGTAATTTTAACCACCAAAAAAGAGGCAGCACCTCTTTAAATGGGGGAAAGAACTACTAATAAAAATTTAACCCATTCCTCCATTTGTGTTACTGAAAAAAAAAAAGTGTATACCATCCATTTTTTTCCCAATTCTCTAGAATGCACAGAAAAGATTGATGCATATTGATATATATCACTGTATATTTACTGTGAGCTGCTTCACATAACAGCTAGAGCAGAAGGAACAAAGCCTGGCTGAACAGCAAAACAAATTTCTTGGGTATCATTGTGTAGATTTTTTTAAGTCCTTTTTTAATTGCATTATAGTCAATAGCATAAGTAACACATAACTAGGCAATAACATATATTCCAGTTAACTGGATTGTCTCAAAGGAAGAGATTTAAAGCTGAGGACACTTAATGCCAAGGACTACTGTTTAATTGCAACAATAATTCCACGTAAGTGGAATGCCCTCAAGCAACCCAGTAGCAATTGGGCCCACAATTATTGCTACGCACTGAAAAATTCTCCTGAGTTCAGCTTAGTTTTTGCCTTAACACCTTTGCCTACCCTCTGCTTTCCACACATACTGCAACTGCAATATGATTTACTATTGCCTCCTACACTGCTGCCTTCCAATTAGATAATTATGTAGGGCCATCATACTGACAAACCACATCTCCAGTCTCAGCACAGGCAGCACATCCCATAAAGGGATGGCCACAGTCCTTGGGCCCTTCCAATGTAAGTAATTCACAGGTTGAACTTACTCCTCCAAGCAGCCAGGTGATGCAGATGTAACCATACATCAGATACATCACATACCTTTCACTGAAAAGAGCTTACTACCCACAGAGTCCTTGCAATATGGACACAAAGTTACAAAACACCTCTTGGAAATCACGGTAATGAAAAGGAGGAAGGCAAGGTGATATCCAGTGCAGAAAACAAGTTTCTACAAGCTTTAAGACTTGTTCTAGGCTATGTGGCAACATGCACAATTCTTGCCCTCAAAAAGTTTCATTATACATTCATGTCTTGTACCAGCCTAAATTGGCTGAGTGTTTCAACATCACTGCTGGAAACAAAAAACCACTTAAGTGTCTATATTTGGACACTGAATTGACACTACCCAGTGTGCACAATTAAATTGTGCTTGAAATTAAAAATATCTGAATGCAGCTACAGTTTCATGTTGCTTCCTGGAATACCCTGTCCTTAAAGAAGGGAATCTAAGCAGTTTTAAAGTAATTGCTGTATTTTTTTCTAGCTAAGAGTATGAAGCACAGCTGTTCCATTAAGCTTCTGCAGCAGATGAATTCCTTAAAGATGTAGTCAGAGGTGGTACTGGTGGCACTCCACCCTGACCAGGAGAGCTTAGGATCGCTATCAGACCACAACAAACAAAACACGGTCTAGAAGTACTTATTGAATGCCCAGGGCTTCCAGGCTGCAGCCAGGAATCACAGCACAAACTAGTGTGAACAAGAGAAAGACAAGTTTAGAGAATTCCATTGGGTATTTGTGTACCTTTTCTTAACCTTTCCAAGATGTGGGACTAGTTATGCCAGTTAATGGGCTTGCTGTTAAATTATACTGTGCACCTTGTACACTTCTGAAGGACAGCTGACAGCTCATGTTGAAATGGAATTATGATTGTATGGAGGCAAAAAGTTTGGAGGGGCACTGCACCTCCATGAGAACGTTCTTTTACCCACACAGAGGATACACCTGCCCGCCTTCCTGCTCTGGGTGCAGAGTGACATCAACTCATTGCAAACATATATATAAAAATCTATCACTGGTCATTCGTGGAAATAATGAATGAGCATTACTGTCATTCATTCCACACATACCCATGTGAAATTTGAGGAGAGCTGAGTGCTTTGTTATATAGCAAGGTCGTACAATGGTTGCCAATGTATAAATTGTAGCAGTGCACAGATTTACAGCAATGCAATTGATAAGAAATACTCTGGGGATGCTCCTTAATAGCTTAAAAGAAACATTTTACCAATACATTTATTACAGAGCTGCTTCTTTTGCTGGCAAACCCTTACAGAAGAGATCACAGCCCTCAAGCCCAGTTATGATTACACTGCAATTCACTGCAATTTTAGTGTCCTCAGAAACCACCCGGGGCAGACCAAGCACCCCGCATTTCTAAATCTCAAAAGAGTACTATTCTGACAGTTGGGCGAGGAACTTCTGACAACATATAAGAGCTATGCACATTGAAAAAAAAAATTAAGAAGTTTCTGCTGTGAATGCCTGATAAGTGATGTAATTGAGGGCTTAACAACTGTCAGAAAGTCTTCCAAACCCACTTAAGTCCACTCCCTAGCTAGTGGTTAAAATGGTGATTATTTTAGAGGGTATCTAGAAGTTTCAGGTGAAAAACTGGCAGTTTTCTGATCTTTTTATTCTAGACCTTGAAAATGAAGCAGCATATTCTTTCAAGCCCCTTCATATCTGGCATTCATAGCTGGCAACTTGAGACCTTACAGTCTCCTCCATGTTTACTCAAACACTGCAGTGGTTTGAAATAAAAAAGCTTTTAACATACACATTTACTGGGCTCTAAGGAACAAGAAAGACACAGCAGTATTAAGTGTTACTTGGCTTCATCCCTGAGCTTTCAGATGTTTGATAAAGTAATAAACAAAATGTATACAGACCATAAGGTACTGAAACTGCCATCAGCTTCTCAAAATTTTAATCCTCACAATCCAGAAGAATGATGGGAGAACTGTTAGGCAGCACTTTTTTTTTGGTATGCCTACAGGTGACAACACAGACCAAAGTAGAAATATTTTAAACATTTATTTTAGCATACACATTACAGAGTAAGCACATTGCCCACTCCAGTTCCAAAACATCTAGGGAGGCCATATAACTTTCTGAACAAAGCTTTCCTCTCCGTATTAAGGCAGAAAGACTGACCAGCATGTTTTCACAAGGTAACTGTCTCTAGTATACCAACAAACTGTTAACATGCCTGCTGAGAATCTGTTTTCCTGCCCTGTCTTAACTTGGTGCACACCCCTAGTCGTGTCACCAGCCTATCCATTTGAACCCCAGCCATGCACTGAATCACAGAGCAGAGCTGACCAGACCCTACAAGCAGTATTTCAAAGTGCTCAGATAAAGAGCTGGAAAGATTTCTATAGTCTCCCTATGAAACTCTAGGAAGCCTGAGCTTGTCTTGCCTCTGACCCCTCCAAACTGAGATTTCAATGTTCTTATTTCGAAGTACCTTCATTCCTAGTTTCCTGGGCTTATCTCATTCCTGTACAGCCAGCAAAAATAATCCACTTACACAGATTCCAGCAGCTTGGACTTTTAACAGTCCCAGGCCTCTGGAGACCCAACACCTTCCATCTCATCCAAGATCTGCATGGCTTCCTGTGCTGCAGCAAGAATCCAGTTCAAGCAGCAGCCTCAGGGGCTGCTGCCACAGCGAGAGCCCCATGTCCCTCACCAGCAACACCGCCAGGTCTCCTTCAGCCACAAAGGACCGCAAACTGGACTTTGCATTAACCAACAAGTCACACCTGCAACACTTGCAAGATGGAGCTTATATACATCAGCCCAAAAAGAAAATTTGTTCCTACTGAATATAATCTCAAATGAGGGAAAAAGCAGCAGCATGACTCCAGACAAGACTGGCTGTTACTGTTATTATGATTCCCAGTTCTTGTAGCTGAGTTCCCTGCTACCACAAACAGAACCATTATCTACTAGTCTGACAAATTTGCAGATAGATAGAGATGACTTCCACTCAGACGGAGCAATTCTTCCTGAGAGAACTGAATACAAACACCATGGCTACTGTAGCAAAGCTGCTCCTGGTATCTTGCTGCAGGTCATACTGGTAAATCTCTACCCACCAGAGAAAAATGCATTCTGGGAGCAGCAGTACTTTCCAAAACTAGACCACTCATGTCCTAGGCCTTAGGCCAACATGTCATACACTGTCAGGACAGAAGTCTGAAGAAATGTGCTCAAACCAGCTTTTTGTTATTAACCTGATCTGCCATTTGAGAGTTTTCTGGAAAAGATACAACTTTATCTTTAGAGACGGTAAAATATTCCTCAAAGTTGCACAGAATTTTGCTGTCTTGGGAGTGCTACAGTAAAACCCCAGTACAACAAATAAAACTGGCATCATTACACTAACTTCCCACTATCAAACTAGGCATAAACCATGCCTTTAAGACTACAATCACTGCTTACTAGAGTTTGCAAAGTTTTTGGCTGTTCATATCATTATATGAAACTCTACACTATACCTCCAAAACACTCAGAGACCAACTCTCAGACACCACAGAATAGGGCAAGCAATTTTCATATTAGTCTATTCATTTTTTTCTTCTAAATGCCCAAACTCAAAGTGCAACAGGCCAGTTTTTTATATTCAGGCATGGATTCAAAGACTTGGTAAGTCAGAGAAACAGGTCGTAGAAGCCAGGTATCCTACAGTGACAGAAGAAAATCATAATATTATCCATCATTGTCTTGAAAACAGGAATTCTATTTTCTAATAGGGCATTGACAAATGCAAAAATTGTTATTTCATGAGCCCTTATAGAGGTCACTGTTCCCAAGCATCAGCTGGGAACAAATAACTGCTTGAATGCTGACTTACGGAAATAGGGGCAGAGAACAGATACAATCTGAATCTGACAACCACATGAAAACCCAACAGTCGTTTTCTGCAACTTTAAGTTTTACAGTTCTATCAGCACACTCACGGCATCAGCACACAGAGCTTCTCAAATTGGTCTGACAACATCCATTTTACTTGCTCCTGACTGACAGAATCAGGTGCAGCATACTCCAGAGGGAATGGATGCTTCTCTATTTTAAGGAGAGTTAATATATTAATATGCTATCGATGCAACTCTGGTTAGCAAAGGGGAAGATTAAACATTGTAAGTGGTCATCCAGAGTAACCAGCCATTTCTTTCTTCACCAGCCAACCCTTACTACTTTCTGCACGTCTAAAAATACTATCCCAGCACACAAAGTTCCTGAAGCAAAGAAATTCATCCACACACAGCTCAGCTTCCTGCTAAGATTCACTTCATTTGAAAAAGGCAGTTTCCAAAGAAAAGATTGTCCAGTTGCAAGATCATAGATACGTCTAAATATATATATAAATGACGGTATCCAAACATCAAGACATACCAGGAATACCCAGACACAGGCAGTTACCCTCCAAAGTGAGAAGCAGTAGTTATAGAATTATAGAATGACTGCTGGCTTACAGAGGTTAGAGATGGAGTACCACAGCAAGACTGTTGAAAAGTGTCAGTCACCAGTTTCCCTAAACCAGCAGCTCTAATCTTGCCACCTGGAAGCTCACAGACCACCCAGACACCACAGCCTGTACAAGGCAGTGGAGACTGACCCAGAAGGTTCTGAGCCTATTTTGAAAAGTCAGTTTTGTTTACATAAAAAACTAAACCCTGGACAAATGGGTCACAGGCTTTTAGATACAGGCCAGTAGCTATTTCTGAGTAACACATTCAACAAGAAAGAAACTATGCAGATGCATTAAAGAAATGCTTTTGTATCAAGGGTCCAATTGACAAAACTGAATAAATAAACCTGTAAATAGGTGCAGGTAACCAGCTAAGACTGGAAGATCTGAACATTTTATCACTGGTTTTGAAGAATTAAGAAAACCAACTCTATGAACATTGATACATATCAAAAGAACGGAAGAGCATATTGGTGACAATTCATCATATCCCAGTAAAAGTCTGGAAAAACAAATGTTAAAACCAGAATAAGGTGTAGTGACTATCAAAGCAGTAAAACAGAACCATTTTGACAAACCCTGAAATGCTGTCTGTACAGTTATCAAAAATATAACAAAATCACCTATATGCCTAACACCTTCTACTTTCAGATAATAAGTTTTGAAAATGATTAAATCACATTCTGTTGTATTTAGGGGGGAAAAAAGTAACATCAAATGCTAAAATAAATCTTATATAGTTGTCTGGAACTAGAGATTTGAAGCACAAGGGTAACTTGGTGTTTGTTAACTCAGGCATCTGGTCATAGGCATGGTTTCACAAAATACACTCTAGCGGCCTACTACTTTCACTTCTTCTAAGACTACACAATTGAAAACTGAAGGATGGAAATAAAGCTATTCCACTACTACTCCATCATTTTTAAGATCTGAAGAGGTGAGACTTTCAATAATAACTTCTTCCAAGCTCACGGATGTTCCATCCCTTTTTGCAGAATGTTAAGTGAAGGTGGCAGGTCTGCATTAGCAGACAAGATGCTCCTGAGCGAAGGCGGCCAGAAGTCTGCATGAATGGACAAGACACTCCTGACAAAACTGAAACAAAGAAACAGAAGAGGTGGAAGCACAGCCAGATTACTCAGGAGAAATTAAAGCACTGTTTGAGCATGCAAGGGTGGGGACAGGAAAGCTAAAGCCCGTTTGAGTTGGATCTGGCAAGGGACAAAGTACAAGAACAACAGTAAGAATGGCTTCTACAGGTGCATCAGGAGCTAAAGGAAGAAAAGACAAGGCAAGGTGGGAGCCTGATGCTGAATGGAGCCAGGGAACCTGGTGACAGGACACAGAAAAGAAGACTGGTACTCCATGTCTTCTTCAATGACAAGACTTGACTTCAGGAGTCCCAGGCCCGGAGATCTGATGTAAGGAAGACTTATCTTTAGTGAAATAGGACCAGGAATAGAAATATTTAAACAAACTTTAAAAAAAACCTCACACTGAAAGGGACCATTGGAGACCAACTTGTTCAACCCCCCTGCTCAGGCAGTGTCACCTAGAGCCAGCTGCCCAGGACCACATCCAGACAGCTTTTAAACATGTCAAAGAATGGAGACTCAGTCTCCAAACAGTGCTCAGTCACTTTCACAGTAAAAAAGTATTTCCTGATGCTCAGAGAGAACATCCTCTGCTGCAGTTTGTGCCTATTACTTCTTGTCACTGGGCACCCCCCAAAAAACCTGGCTCTGCCTTCTTTGCACCCTCCCCTTCAGGTATTTGTACACACTGAGAAGATCCTGTTGAGCCTTCTTTTCTCTAGGCCAAACAGTCTCAGTTCTCTCTCTTCATATGAGGAAAGGCCCTTAATCATCTTAGTGGCCCTCCACTGGCCTCTCTTCAGTAACTCCACTTCTCACACGGGGGAGCCCACAACTGGACACTACACTCCAGATGTGGCCTCACCAGTGCTGAGTGGAGGGAAGCCGTGGAAGCAAGTAACCTTGATGGGAGAGCAGTGGATGCTGTTCATCTCTACATCAGTAAGGCTTTTAACAACATCTACCATCACATACTTAGACAAGTGGATGAACTACCAACCAAATTAGTGGACAGTGAGGTGGACTGAAAACTGGCTGCACTGCTGGATTCAAGAGGCTGTGGTGAATGGCACAAAGTTCAGCTGGAGGCCAGTCACACCAGCATACCCCAGGGATTAGTACTGGGACTAACACTGATTATCATCCTCACTGATGACTTGAGCGGTGGGACAAAGTAGACATACAGTTCCACAAATTATATAATTGCAGACACTAAGGCACTGTTCATTTGAACTACCTAGAGGCAAACCTGTAAAAAGAGATCTTTCAGAAGTCCTTGTCAGAAATATTTCAATTAAAAAGTTCTTAAATGCAAAATCTCCTTCTCTCAGTTCTTGAAGTTTTTATGTGGCTACATCTATAAACGGTCATCAAATGAAGAGAACCAAGCATCTCTAAGAGAGGCCACGAAGACAACCCCCACAGGACCTGTCAAGGGCAGGAAACAGCCTGCACCTCATGCTTGGTTGGCACCAACCCCTTCCCACAAAGTAACTCATATTCCCTTAACTTAGCATGAGAATGGGCATACTAGGCAAGACCCAGCACACGTGAAGTTCCGGACCAGCAACGCAGGTTCCATGAAAGTAGAAATCCACACATCACATCCTCTTCCTACTCTGCCGAAACACTACTTGAAAACTTTGGGCACTAGTGTTATAAAGCATTAAAGACAGAGCAAGATTAACTAAGAAATACAGGCAACATTTGCAAGGTAAGAGACTTAGTTTTATTAAGAGAATTCCATCACTATTTATCATATTCTAAAATATATACAAACATACAAAAAGCACAACCTGCAAACTGATCTGCATGCAAAAAGCTAGAATCAGACAGCTAACACAAGAGCCCCAGAGATGGACTCCCCTCCTTTCAGTGCAGGTTATCACACTCTTAACAGAAACAATCAAAAAGCAACTAAATAGAACTGACAGAGTTTACAGTCCATCTTCAATTACAAAAACAATTTTGGCCTACATTAAAACACTAGTTGAAAACAACATGTTCAAACACTGCTGTAGGCACTTCCAGGACAGGGCAGCCAACTCCTTCAGAGATATTGGGAATATACCCAAGAATAAAATAAGCCAGGAAGTAGATATTAATCTGTCATTCCCCAGTTCACAACAGACTTTAACACTGGGCTCAGAAAATCCTTCTGAAGAGTAAAAAGATATCTCTCAAGTTACAAGTTATATTGTATTTTGATTCTTAATAGGATATTAGCAGCTCCATTCTCAGAAACATGTCTTTTCCTTCATTTCTGCTTTATGTATTACCTACATCTGGCCAACTTCAGAGCCTGTAAACACCGGTACTGGAGATAAAACTGATCTCAAGCACAGTCATTCACATCTCTGCATGATTCAGCCCAGGCTAGACATACAGGTGGAATCCTCCCTGCAGTGACAGGTCTGCTGCTCTGGCCTGGCCACAGAACCCAGAACTGAAATGAAAGAATACAGCTCTAATTCTTCCTTATTTCAAAGAAAGAAGAAGGATTAGCAGACTACCTGAACAATATGGGAAGTAGTAAAGGACGGACATGGATAGATGGAGCAACTGGAATAGTAATTTGTTAGAAGAGATGCAAGCAAGAGGCAATGTAGGGCAGAGCAGCTAAAAACAGAAAAAGAGAGCAAAGAAGGTTAAAGCAAAGGAAGGGCAAGACCAAAAATGCAAAGCAATGTTAAAATACACTTGGGCATGAACTCACCTCTTAATTTGTACAAACACAAGCCTCTACAAAGTCTAGCTCCAAATATACAAGACTAAGGCCAGACAACGCTAATGGGGCATTTTTATGGAGCAATGAAGAACTCTTGCTGTACTTTTCACTTTGAGAGGCCCTTTCTCATATTTTACGTAATAGTCTAAGTTAAAAACATTATTAGACATCTAAAGCCAAATCTGGGAAGCCGAAGTGTCTCTAATAAATTATCTGACAAAGGATGGTCAGAATCAAATAATCCCCTTTACTATAAAAAGCTGTACCACCGCAGGTTTGCCAACCTAAGCACAAGCCTAAAGTATCTGGAAAAGAGGAAGACTGAACCACTGCTGTATGCACTGCATACATCTACCCTTCTTTTGGCAAAGAACAAACTTTGCTAATCCCATTTTAGTGTAAGGTTAAGGAAAGAATGACGGTATATAAATACGACTGTGATACTGGGAAGAAGCCAATCTACAAAATAATATCAGTAGAAGCTACTAAATTAGCTAAATATTTGTTTGATACACTCACAAAAAACATCAACTACAACAAATTTAGCTAATTGTTGGGAATCAAATTCGAATTATTCTTATAATTAGAATCAAAGAAAATGTGTCTTGACAGTATTCTGATTTCAGACGCTTGACATAGTACTAATCTACTAAAAAAAGTAAGTACTGTCATTTTGACATTATCTCCCCCCCCTCCATCCAGTTGGACCAAGCTAGATACTAGGCACAAGACTGCCTCATGAATTAAATATAAACTTCTGGTAAGAAATTATTAATTAATTTGAAGGTAGCACAAAATGCTGAAGGGCAAAAAAAAGTCCATATCCAAGAGAATAGCTCAAAAAACCCCTATGTATTTCTTAATTCACTTCTATCAGCTTGCTAATTCGGAACTACTACAATATTTACTATAGGTTTGTCCTTATACCCCTTCACCTCCCATTAAAGCTTTCTTAAGCAGATGGAGTGCTTCTTACTATCAACACCTTACTGATCTTTCTAGGGAAGATAATTTACTAACTATCCACAGGAAACAAGCTCTTAACTCCCTTGTCTCTCTCTTGAATCAGATCCTCAGACAGCTATTTAATCAGAAAGGAAAAATACTTACTCTTTGAAGAAAAGAAGCTGATAAACTCTACCAATTTGCCAACCCACTTTTATAATTTTATTTCTTTGCTTGAATTTTACTCCTCCTGAAGACTCCCACAAACTCTTTTTTCCTAATTCCTTTAGAGCAGAATTAATTAAAAACCCTTATGTACTCTCTTTACCTGCATATTCCTAAATAACGTTCTTAACTTAGAAAATATTAACCTCACTTTATAAAATACAACTCCTAATTGAGAATAAAGCAAGCCACCCTGCCTTCAGCCATCAGCACGGGCAGATTTAACAGAACCACCCAGGTTTCCAAAAGCTTAAGCCACAGGCATCATGAGGTCTCATGCACCAAGCACTATGACAGCCTAGTAGAAAAGATACAGACTCCTCAAGACCTCCAATACACTTAAAGTGCCTGTTTTATTTTCAAAGAGAAACCATTGAAAAACTCACTTGCTGAGAACAACCCAGTTTATCAGATTAACTATAGAATCAGCACCACTATGATGAAGTATGACATAGATACAGTAGACATGTCTAGATAGATTTATTACAATGAAAACATCATCAAGATGTACACTTTTCCATGCAGAGAGGCATAATATGGTTTATTTTAAATTTCTGTATCATACTGAAATAAGAATTCTATTTCAAGGCACATCTGATTTCAGCAACAGATCAGGCCATCTCTGGAAACAGTGATACACAGATCACAAACAATTTCGGGGTTTGTGGCATTTCTTCTCCCAACACCCTAAATCTATTTCTCGGCACACAATGCCAAGAATGTGTTTTCAATCTTACTGCAATATATACTTCAATCCCTGCTAAACATAACTTGAAAACTTTATTAAGGCACAAGTCAGCATGCTTGAGTCTCTACCATATTAAGTTACTTAATTGAGCAAAAATATCAGGAAGCCACCCCCGCCTTGGAGCCCATCATGCCTTTCCCTCCAACAACTTGTACACTGGCTTACTGTTTTATACCAGGAACCTGACAGTGGACATACAGAATGCCACAGTTGTTCACTCACCTACAAAATACTTATGTTTCACATGACAGTTACGAGCTTACAACAACTGAAAGCAGAAAACACTTGAGAGACATTAAGCTAACATTGTAGCAATTTTCAGAGAACAAAGCTGTCACTTGAATAGACAGGTGCTTACATTACATGCTCTTAGAAGGGACAATCTACTTTCAGCCTGATCTCAGGAGAAAACTTAGGTTCCAAGGACAAGTCCATCCAGAAGAGCAGATGCCAAGCTTGGGGCAAGAGCATCTTTGAACCGTAAGGGACAACTTTCAAAAGGAAGAACCGAGTTTGTCCTGATAGATGAATGTAGGGTAAGAAACTGTTATGCCAAATTCAAAATCTAGGAATTTGCTAAGAACTAGAGGCAAAGCACTGCCTCAGCTTAAGCAACTCTAATCAAGCGTTGCTGGGTAAGGAAGATGAGGAAGGGCTCATGGGGCAGGCAGCTGCTGTAGCAATAGGGGAAGGCCGAAACACCGAGGCTGTTTCAGGAGTAACACCCCTGCCAATAACCAGTTTACGATTTATTATAATTTTAACCCCTCCCCCTTTCTTTCTCCAAAGGTTTCATCCCTTTACTAAAGCAGGCTGCAGACGGGGTAAGAAAGGAAAGAAACCAAAGCACTCTTCTCGACAGCCAGAGGAGGACTCTGAGGAGCCACACACCCGCAGAGACGCCCGTGAGCCAGACCCCGAGAGCTGGGGGCACGGGAGTCTCTCCAGGAAGCTGAAGTAGCAGTAGGGTGTATTCAAACCGTGTCACATATTTAAAAAAAAAATAATAACATCATCATGGGGAAAGCAGTTTTAAGCCATTCGCTTTGCTAATTGTTTCTATCAGCCTCTCGAGGGGGGATGAGGCAAGGGAAAACGCCAATGCCGCCGCCTGGCTCACTTGAAACCCGCGCAGGCCGGGCTGGAACGAACCCGGCCCGCCCACGGCGGACCCGCGGGACGCGCCGGCCCCTCCGGCCGGGCAGCGGGAGAGGGAAAGGCCCGGGCGAGCCGGGACGCAGGCTGAAGCTCCCGGGGGAAGGAGGCCCGGACCGGCCACGCAGGAGAAGGCGGGGGCGGCGAGGCCCGCGGCGCGCGCCCCGGGGCGGCGGGAGGGGGTGTCCGGAAAGAGCGGCGCCTCCCGCGGGGAAGGAGGCGGCGGAGCGCGGCAAGGCGACGCCGCCCGGAGGGATGAGGGGAAGGGCCCATACCGCGCCGGGGCGAGGGGCTGAGGCAGGGGAGGGAGCCCGGGCAGGCCCCGCCTTACCTCCCGCCAGCGGCCGCTCCTGCCTGGCCCGAGGGAGCGGCGCACCCGAGCCCGTGCCGGACGCCGCTGCCCGCGGTGGGGAGGCGGTGGCTCCGCCCGGCCCCGCCCCCTCTGCGCCCCCCGCCGCCATTGGCCGAGCTGCCGCCCGCCGGAAGGCCCCGCCCCTCCCGCGCGCGTGGCGGCCAATCCCCAATGACCACCCGCTCGCCTTCGCGGCCGGCCTCGGAACAGGGCACGGCAGCGCTCCCATTGGCTGTCATTCAGTCCCTGTTGGCCCGCCTTCAGGTTTCTATTGGTTGCTGAGGCTTGCAATCTTCCCTTTAGCGTTCCGATTGGTCCCCTCCCAGGGCACGGCCGCACGTCGCCCGCCTGTTTGAGCTCAGCAGCCGCTGACGGAGCCGGGATTGGGCGGGAGGCGGGGGAGCGTCGCTTCTCATTGGCGGGAGGTGCCGTCCTCGCGCGCTGCGCCTTTCCGACGTGATGACGCAGCGCGCGGCCTGGCCTGGCTCCCAAGATGGCGGCGCGCAGGGCACGGAGGCCGCGCTGTCGCTGAGAGGCCCCGCGCTCTGGTGCGGCTCCCGCTCCCCGCGAGCCCTGTGAGTGCGCCGAGCCCGCCCGGGCTGCCCGCCGGCGACAGCCGCCCTTTGGGGAAAGGGGGAAGGGAGCGGGGAGGCCGGGGTGGGGAGCGAGCGCCTCCCCGGGCACCGGCAGCCCCGTCTACGGCGGGTAGGCGGGCGGGTGTGAGGGGAGTTGAGCATCCCCGGCCGGTTGGGGCTGCCGGGGCGGAGCTGCGGTCGCGGTCGACGGGTTCGGCTCAGGTAAGGTGTAAAAAAGCCGGGATCGAGCTCTGGAACTCTCCTCCGGATTAATGGGGTGCGTAAAAGGCAGGGAAAACTTTCGTTATTATTTCCGGGCGTTGCGGTCTGGATTGGGACATTTGAGATGGTTCATTTAGGATGTTTGCGGGTGACGATTTTCGTTCCTGGTTCCGTATTCGGAAATGCTTTCGCTGCTTTATAGAAGCAGATCTCTAGAAGCAGATCTCGTCGCTTCAGGCGGTTTTAGTGTTAACAGGTTTTTAAGCTACTTAGAAGTTAGGAAGCAAAATAGCTTGTAAGGAAGAAGAATCGTAACTGTTACAAAAAATAGCAGCTTTCTAGTAAATATGATGGGAATGTGTGGTCGTGGCTTGGCGCGCTTTTTTTGATTCTGGAAATAGTTTTTAGTAGCCCTTTACTCTTTTTTGTGACAGAGTTTAGATCTGTCTGTGACCGATACCACGAGTTCTGAAGGTGATTCCAAAACCACCGTGAGGCAAAGACAGTTTCCTTTATTCTGAAAAAGAGAAGCTTTTTGAAGGTGAGCGAGGTGCTGATTGTAGGCATCGTTTTTCTGGCCGTTCACGTGATCTTCTTTCCGTTTTCGGAAGGGAAACATCTCGAAAAGTAATAGCCAAATTAAAGTGTTTTAAGTTTGGGTCTTGCTGTGGCTGTCTTGCTTAGAGCGCATATATTGCATCATATTAATCGCTGTTTGTTATGCAAACCTTTGCAGGTGACTGCAGTAATCTGTGCACAGTATCTGTAGTTAGTTGTATTACAGTAAGGGTAGTTTTGTGCCTGAAAAATAAAGGCAGTGTGTCTTCATTCTTTAAGTTGAGGCATGGCTGAACATCTGTTGTAATTCAAACACCAGAAAGGTGCCTGCAGAGCTTTGTGATTTGCATCTATGCAAACACAAAGTGCTGGTAAACACAGGCAAGTAGGAGATTCTTGGAGTGTATTCAATTGCCTTGTTTTGGATATGATTTTAGATGCTGCCTTACTCTACGAGCTCACATCGGTTGACTTAATCTCGGTGTGTGAAAGAACACTGCTTTTGTTAACATTTTTTTCTTTAAGTAATACAAGTACAGATCACTTTACAGAGCTTCTGCCAAGTGATTGCTGCTCGGGGTATCCCGAAGAGCAGGCAGGTATTTAAGTGGCCATTTAGGCTCACCTCACCAATGGCTTTCCTAGTTACCAATGGTCAGCTAATCCCCCTAATTTTTCAAATCTTTCTGCAGCCATCTCTGAATTGTTTTTTCCTACTTTTATGGACAAAGTAGATGGAAGTTGTTCTACTCAGAAAGAGCAGATATTGTTGGAGATGTATTCTTGAAGTTTTCTTATTAAACAGATAGTAGCAAGGATAATCGATGGCTTTTTCTTTGGTTGTATTTGCAATATATGGGGAGGATAAAGAAAAGTTCTTTATTACTTGTCTTTGAGCATAGGAGAAAGTTCTTTCCAATAGGTCAGGCTAAACACTATTCCTCTTTACTCCTCTTTGAGCAGGAACTAGAGGGGGCAGTTCTCTATTTTTAAAGAATTCTTTTTGTCTTTTCTTCAAGGTCCTGAAGTGACTCTCTGAAGACTTCATTTTTGAAAATTTAAAAAGCAAGGACAATTCTGTTTTAATAAATGAAGGAGAACAAAGAAAATTCCAGCCCTTCTGTAAACTTGGCAAATCTGGACCATACAAAGCCATGCTGGTACTGGGATAAGAAAGATTTGGCACATACACCCTCACAGCTTGAAGGGCTTGATCCAGCTACAGAGGCACGATACCGCAGGGAAGGGGCCAGATTCATATTTGATGTGGGAACACGTTTAGGGCTGTATCCTTTAAACTCATGTTGGTTTAAAATGTCTTTATGAATAGTGAGTTTTCAAAATAAAATGTACAAGAAATGTCACATGCTCAGCTGTTCAAATGTTTCTTAGTCATTAATCATAAATACTTTGTGTTTACATGCCTTTTGATGTAATGTGTTCCTACACAATTTCTATCCATTCATTGGATAAACAAGGTTCCAATTCGGTGGTAGGGAACTAAGACGATACAAACTTTCCAATTAAGAGTAACTCCTGTGAGTTATGAAACTCAGTGTTTCGCTATATGACTTCTCAAATTTTGAATTTTTCCCTCAGTTTTCTAGATTATGCCTTTGAAGCTTTCAACCTCTGCCTCCCCAGTCTTGGTCTTTGGTGGCTGTTTTTTTTGTTTCATTGGTTTGGAATTTACAACTTTGTATATGTTAGTAAGTTCTCCCGACTGTCCCATTCTCTCATAGACAGCCACTTAAATTCTCTGCTTCCTGTATTCCTATGCTTCCTTTAATCTCCTTAGCTCTTTTTTTAATAAAGCATGGTGAAGACAAAACTTTTACTTTTCTTAAAGTGAAGAGTAGGGAGCATGTTCAGATTTTAATTGCATTTGTATGTGTGAATAGTACCTTTCCTCCACACCAGCACTTGAATGTGAAGTGATAATTGTTCGGTTCCTTCGTGTCCCTACTGCTGGTTTTGACCTTCTCTGAAGCAGGTATGGTGCAACACAGGGATGACCTTGTGTGCATCCTTCTGTAAATACTATCAGGACTTTGCACACGTACAACAAATGCTTTAGGTATCATCTGCATCTGGGCCTGATCAAAGTATTTACACAGCTTTAAGGGCTTTTGTGGCTTTTTTTTCCTGAAGCTCCTGTTTTGCTTGCAGTGCTTTTTAACTGGTCACTAAACAGCCAATGACTTGAGGTACTTGATAAAGCAGAATCCATAGTGCATGTGTGGTTTTAAATGCGTTTTATATGCTGTTTGAAAGTCCTTAATCTGCACCACAGACATTATGACACTCTAGCAACCGGAATAATTTATTTCCATCGGTTTTATATGTTTCATTCCTTCAAACAGTTCCCAAGATATGTAAGTATTTAGAATATTGATGACTTAATTTAATGATTGCACTGGGCATGGACTATTTGAAATGGTGATTAGTCACTTGGGCACTACTGTTGTTCACCACGGAAAGATGGAAAATTAGCATTTTGTCTTTTAATTATTACAGCTTAAAATTCATTGTTCTTGCCTGTTTACACATTTCTGTTTATGCCTGGAAATGTATTGACATTGCAGTTATATCTTGCTGATACTGTTTTTTAGGAAGAGTAGCAGCTGTAGTGCTGGCACTTCTGTATTAGCTAAAAGAAAAAAAGAAGTGTAATACAATCTTAAAACTGCTTGACAGACAATGTTGAACCAGAACAAATTGTGCTTTGGGTTTCTGACCTTGACATGAAATTGTATAAAATGGACAGTCCTCCAAATTCCCGACTTTTCCTCTGAGAAAACAAAAGTTTTAACACTGTATTAAAATTAGAAATTAATATGTTCATTAAGTTTTTCCTGGAAGACTTCTACAAACTGTTAATGGAAACTGACAGTGTTTTTATAATGCTACACTGTATTGCATATCTGCATGCAGACAACTTTTTGAAAGTACTTTCCTTTTTTTAGGTGACAGGAGCCTGCTGTCTCTTCCTAGCAGGAAAGGTTGAAGAAACACCTAAGAAATGTAAAGATATAATTAAAACAGCTCGTAGCTTGCTAAATGATGTACAGTTTGGGCAATTTGGAGATGACCCAAAGGTAAAAATATTCATGTTGAAATTGATTTCGTCCTGTTGTACTGTAGTAAAGTGACATACATTCAATAGAGCATTGACTGATTTTCAGTTGTTCTAAATTAAATTAGATGTTCAGCATGTATGTATGGCTCTTCTGGGTAATGTGATAGGTAGCTATGAAAATAATTCTTCCTAATAGAAGTAGCTTTGGGAGCTTACTGGAACAATTGTTTTTATAAAAAGTTTGCATTTTATTTCATGTAAGTTCTGATATTATTTTGCAAATTAAAGTAAATTTTAGTAATTTCAGCCAGAGCAAGAAATGTTACCAAGACATAAATCATAAATCATCTGAATGGGATTTTAGGAAGTAATTAATAGTGAATCTTAAGTAACAGAACTAGATCTCAAAAATATTGAGAAGTTTCTTGTTTACAGTATTGACTTAGCAAAACTATGCTTCTCTTAAAATTTCTTTATTTTAAATAGCAGAAGGACCTGAAACTTCTGAGAGAAACATGGTAGAACTCATATTTTTGTTGTGATTTTGTATATCCGGCATTTTCATGCTCTGTCTGGTTCAGTTCATTCCTCTGCAGAGGAAACGGTATTTTAAACACCACATCCCCTGTCCTCACCAAAATAAATGTGAAGAAAAGGTAACTGAGTTTAAAATACTGTTACAAGTTGGAGAGATTTCTGTTCTCCTTGGAGACAAACATGGCTGCCTGGAGGTGCTATGTAGTCATGCTCTATACTAGCATAAAATATTTTTAAGTGAAAGAAGGAATAATGCTGTGGTTACCTTATAACTCTCTATAGGAAGAAGTGATGGTACTTGAAAGAATCTTACTACAAACAATAAAGTTTGATTTGCAAGTGGAACATCCATACCAATTTCTTCTCAAGTATGCCAAACAACTCAAAGGTAAAATACTGCAGGGTGAGCAAGTAATGCCTGTTATTGATTTCCAGAACTTAATATATCTTTTCAGTGCAAGAATATTCTATTTCCAACTGTTTGTCCCTCCTAATTTTATGTCTTCTTTTTTTTCTGACTGTTTTTCAGGAGACAAAAATAAAATTCAGAAACTGGTTCAAATGGCATGGACATTTGTCAATGACAGGTAAGATACACCTAGGAAACATTTTGAAAGTGAAATAGTTACTGTTGCTTACTTTGTTCTGGGGTTGGATATTTCTTTGGCAAATTTCTGATATTTTTTTTCTGCTTGTTACATGTTTTCTTGGTTGTGTTCCTCAGTTTTTCTGTCCATCATTACCATGATAGTTCCATTGAGCACGGAATCTGGCATGAGTATGGAAGTAGACCAGTAAGAACTCTGCAATGTTGTACTGATTTAGTGCCACTCTAAAAAGAAAGTTACTGTTTGAAAGGACCAAACCAAATTCTAGATCTCCAGGATACAAACTGGCTTCTTGCCAAATCCATGATATGTGGCTCATTCTGAAAAAAAAGAAGTCACTTCTCAATTCCATCACATTCATCAATATATTTTTAATGTGATATTTTGGTAGTAGTGAAGTAGCCATTAAATTCACTGAGGAATACAGTTTTTAGCACTAGATTCACAATTTCTTGAGTAAGGAACGTGTAAGAATCACATCAATTAACAGGAGTGTGTGTAGAAGGACTTGTCATGTGGTATTGAAAATCTCGATCAAAACACTCGACACACTTTAGCCTTGTTCAGGAGAATTCTTCAGAGCTGGGCAAGTTAATTCACTGAGGACTTAAATATTACTTTTTATTTCCATAGCAAACCCTTAAGAAAATGTGTAAGTGGCCTGACTGTCCAGAAATTCTGAATACATTGCTTTCAGTCATGCCTACAGCAGTAGAACATCATGAAAAAGGAGGTGCATTTTTAATCACATGCCTGATTTGAATTAGTCCTCTGTGGGTTCAGATTCTGTAGATACCACCTAAATTCTCCAAATTAATTTGAGCAAAATTAATGTGTATTTCAAGAGATGTTTACTTCAGCTGCTGTCAGTCTTGCAGGTAGAACAAAACTATGGCATGGCCGTCACTGTTAAGTTTGTTAAACTACTGTAATTTATCCATCAAAGTTTGGATACTATTGTACTTGGAATTAGAAAGTGTTTAATATTTTAAAAAACCTAACAATTAAAATGCATTTCGGGAAAACACTTGTATGAAGTTGGAGGGATTGTTTCAAATCATGCATAGTAGTTATCTCTGTTCTGAAGAGGCTGTATTGTGCTTCCTTAATAAGCACCATATTAGAAGTTTACTTTTTTTTTAGGATCCTGGGAAAATAATTCTCTACTTTGCACTACAGGCCTTTAGAATAGGGCATGCTGTTCTTATACAGCCAGAGTGAATTCACAGAAATTCAGCTGGATGGCTGGATCTAAAATTCTGTAAGCAGATTATTGTTACAGAATCTATGGAGAAAAGAGAGAAAAATATTTCATCATTTAAAATTGATATCAGGAAATAGTAACTTTAATTATGACAGAAACTTAGTTAATATCAATAATACATACAATATCAATTATTTTAGCATCAGCTTTAACAAAGGCTGTTCAAGAGATAACGTTTTATATCTTCATCTAAAACTTGTCTTGTGCTTGACAAGTTGCTTTACAAGTTCATATTGGCTGCTCTGTGGGGCTTTGGGGTTTTTTTCAGTATTTGTTTACATTTTATTGACAAACATTGAGAAGCTCTAAAATCTGATTTGGGACCTTATTTCATGACAGTGGTAGTACAGAAATATTTTAGTTTTGTAAATTCTTTTATTTTACAAGGCTCTTAATTAAAATTGCCTGAGAAGTTAGAAGTGTGGTGGGATTTTATACCGTGTTAATTACAGCTGCTGTACATTAAAGTGCTCTTGGACAATCAGGTAATCTCCAGGGTTGTGTTTTGTTTTGGTTTATTTCCTGTTGCAGTCTCTGCACTACACTGTCCCTGCAGTGGGAGCCTGAGATCATAGCCGTTGCAGTTATGTACTTAGCAGGCCGTTTGTGTAAGTTTGAAATACAGGAATGGACATCAAAACCAATGTACAGACGATGGTGGGAGCAGTTTGTCCAAGATGTTCCTGTTGATGTTTTGGAAGGTATGAGAATGGTTTACCACAAAATTTCTTTTAACTGTGTGACCTAGGTTATGAGTAAATGCAAATAGCTTTCTATCTAGGTTTTAGTCAAAATAATGTTGTGTCGAGTACGTAACTCAGCTCCTATGTGCTATCCCTTAATCAGGTTTTAAATTGAACTGGCTTAGCTCAGAGGCATGTTTAATCATCATGATTAGTCTTTTGTTCAATGTTTGCTTTACAACTTGTTTAGTTTATAACACATCTAATTAGCCTGAATTGTCATGGTGTGTTTTCTATTTTTTTAATGATTCCCTACTCCTCATTTTAAATAAGTGGTTCTACAAACACTGGAACTAATGGAGCCCAATTTCTAGTGGTTTTCCCATTGATAATTGATCTTTTTGACCAAATTATGCTAGGATAGAAGGGTTTTTGTGATGTACCATAAATGATGAACAGATTATGGGGGACCTTTAGCTCCTAATGTGTTGGAAGAAGAATTTACTACTAGTCCTTTACTTAGTTCCTAAAACTTTTTTGACTGGCCTGACTAGACCTGTATGTTTTAACATATAATCTTCTTCCACTTGCTTTATTGCTGTTTTACTGTCCTGGGAGCATGGTTACCTGGCACACAGTAATGACATACAGTGTGCTATTACCAAGACACTGTGTTCTTCTTCTGAAGGGTGTGCATAGACATGTACATATTGCTCAGGATAGGCAGAAGAAAGTCAGAAGTGCAAGCATAAATTGAAAATTAGTCTGTTTTTAAAAAGTTATTTTGTTCACTATAATGGTGAGTAATATTTGCAATGAATTTTTCCAAAGTTGATGTCCAGTAAAAATCAGAGTTGATAATTGTGTTGAATATACACTTGTACAGTATACAGTTATAATACTTTGGATTTTTCTTTCTTTATCATTAAGATATCTGTCATCAGATCCTGGATCTGTACTCACAGGGAAAACAGCAAATGCCTCATCATACTCCTCATCAGTTGCAGCAGCCACCATCTCTTCAGTCTACACCCCAGGCACCTACGGTACAGCAGTCACAGCAGTCCCAGAGTTCAGAGCAATCCCAGCCACAGCAGCAAAAAGAGTCGCAACCGTCAGCACAACAGCAGCAGCAGCAGCAGCAAACACAAGCACAGCAATCTAAAAAGCCCTCTCCCCAGTCAAGTCCTCCTAGACAGATTAAAAGACCAGCAGTAAGTTGAACTTTAACTTGCAATTTATTTTCAGGCTGATCTGATTTAAAGGCCACAATGTGCAGCAGGCTTGTGTTTGCTTTAAGAATAAGCCTTGTAATTAATTTTATGTAGTAGATTTGGTTATGTGGCAACTTTGTTGATGCAGAACAGCCTTTACAGTTCTGGCATATGACATTCTTATTCCACTTGAGCCAAAAGCCGTGGAGAGGCTTTTAAGTCAACATGAGCTATTCATGTTCTCAGTGTTCGTGTTTCTGTGCTGTCAATGAATATGTTATGAATGCTTGCTCATTCACGTGAAGGACCTGCCTTTACAGTACTACTGATTTTGCTCCATCCCATACGTTAATGAAGTACTTCGTGGAAAAAATGTGATGCTTTTGCATGAATGGTATCTGTTGTGAGTGAATGGTCACCTCTGGTCAAGCCATCAGTGAAACTTACCTTTTCTTGAAATTAGTTTGAGGTCCATCACCTAATAATCAAGGAAATAAATAGTACAGATACACTGTAGGCAGCCACAACAAATAAAAAGCAAAGGGTGACTCAAAGGAGTTTTGTAGGAATACAGCACAAGCAGCATGAAATTGAGAAAAGTAAATGTGATGATCTGAAATTGTTCTTTTTCCAAAAAGCAGTCTGGGAGAACAAGATATGTGGTGGTTGAAAGATTTACTTGGTGCTTCTAAAATGTTCTGGAGTTACATGTACCATAAACCTTACTTAAAATCTTTCCTGCTTCTATAAATAGGGCTTTGCATGACTTCTCCTTGGGTTTGTGCAGAACAGAAATACACTTTGTTCCTGGAGGCCAGATTTTCAATTTACATGAACTCTTACAACTCCATTACCTTCTACTGAGCCAAGATGCTTTTAAGCAGCTGAGGCATTGGCCCATGACTTACAGACTCATACCAGATGTCTAAAGCATCTGCACGTCCTCTGCATCTCCAGTTGTGAAGAGCACTCAAATTTTCAGTTGATTTCACTAAAAATGTACTGGTGAATCATTAGATGTAAATAGTATTTTCAGTTGGATTAAACTAGAAATTGTTAGGGGGAACTATTTCATTGCTCATAGGAACAGCAGTAAAGGAACAGTTCCATTGTGTAGATTCAGCTGAAAGTATTAAATACCCATTAGTGTGCCATTAAATAATGTTGATTATTTATTATTATTTATTATGACCCTTGGGTGTTCTGGCTAGGGCAAACTACAGTGCAGTAGAATGACCAAATAAATGTTCATCTGTATTTTAGCAGCTGCCATTATTAGAGAATTGTTACTGCTTGATTCTTTTTTTTTCTTTAGCATAAATGCAGTTTTAATTGATGTTTGTTTTTTCTGTCATGAGTTATTTTGTCTGTCTGACTCTGTCTGAGTTATTTTGCTCCAGTTTCTTGTTCTATTGTAATGAAGTACATTGATGTTGTTTTTTGGACATTGTTCCATATTAAGAAATGCACAATAACTGAATTGCTTGTCACCTGAAGTGATCAACTAACTTCACAAAATGAGTGATTTTTGGAAAAGATCCAACATGTAGTTATTGGCTTCTATTTGAAAGTGCAGGGAGAACTGATGCAGTTTTACAGGCATGGAATGTAGTGCTAGAAAGTGAAGAAAAGACCATCCAAGTAAAATGAAGGCAGCAGATGAGTCTGTGAGAGTCACTAAGAAAAAGAGTATGTGTGTTTGAAATGGGAAGATAAAGATTGTCCTTAAAAATCAGGAAAGCAGTTGGAAGGTGTCTGGAAAATTGGAATGACTATCAAAGGAATATAAGAATGAGGTTGTCTCAAGCAGGCAAAAATTAGCAAAAATTTTGAGAATATCCATCAGAATTAAGGAAAAGTTATTGTTCAAGTTGGATTGAAGTGTATGTCTGTTCTTGCTGTGGAAAGTGAAGGAAACGGGAACATTTTGTGAAGGTAAAGCTACTAGAGATAAAAAGTCCCTTAAAACCTTTTCATTGAAAAGACAGAGGAGCTATGTACTGTACCCCTCTGACCTTCATCATTCATTTTAAATATAGTTGTACTTAAAATTTCAGTTAAATTCTCTGCTTTTCTCAGAAACCATCAAGTAGTCATCTCAGTGGGACCATGTAATCTGGGAAGATTTTTCTTATTCCCTTATCTGTGATTGTTTAAAAAAACTACAACAAAACAACAACCAACGAAACAAGAAAAAACCCAACCAAAAACTTGTTATTGGAAGGATGATGTGAGGGTTTGTGGGCTTTGTTCAGTGTGCATACATTTTTTTTCTGGCATAACATTTGGATTTTATACAATGCTTTCCATCTGAAGGCTTCTGAAATGTTTTATGCTGTGCAACACTTTCACTGCCCTCCTGTCCTGGTAAATAAAGCATAAGAGCCTGAAGTGATTTTGGCAAAGGTTGAGTGACAGGTCAAAGAAGAATCAGGAGCAGAGGCCAAGCCTCTTGTTTTCAGCTCAGTGAGCAGTGTACCGGACCATGACATATGTGCAGTGGATGATAAATACATTAAATGAGATGTAATACTCAACAGTGGGAACAGCAGGAAATGTTGCATATAAAATACCTGGTATTTTCCCAGTCTTTTCATTCTGCCAGTTAAGCTGGGCTTTCCCAGTGTGATTTGACTTTGTTCAGTGTTTGTCTTGCATTTGTCATTAAGAGACTATAGAAGCGTTTAGGTTGGAAAAGAGCTTTAAGATATCATCTCCAACCGTTAAAGCAGCACTGTCAAGTCCACCACTAAACCATGTCCTCAAGTGCCATATCTACATGTCTTTTGAATACCTGCAGGGATGGTGATTGGACCACTTCCATGGGCAGCCTGTTCCAATGCCTGACCGCCCTTTCCGTGAAGAAATTTTACCTAATACCCAATCTAAACCTCCCTTGGCACAATTTGAGGCCGTTTCTTCTTGTCCTGTCACTTGTTACCTGGGAGAAGAGACTGACTGCAATGGTCTTACTTTTATCTTCTTTTTCTTTTTTTCAAACAGGCTGTATCTCCAAAAGAAGAAACAAAGGCAGCAGGTAAATATTAATATTCTATTCATGATGCTTCCATTTTACTGCTTAAACCAGAATAAGTAATTTGCTGACATGCACTTAGTTTGTTTGCTTACAGGCTTGGCAGCTCTAAACTATTTTGATTGTGATAATGCACCTTAAATATATACTATAACTGTTTTTACAATGTTCCTAACTGCAAAACTTGAAAAAAATTGAGTATAACTGTGCCCAAAGAGTCCCTTAATAGAGTCTATTCAGTAGAAGTCTTGCTAAACTAGTCAACTCTCAGTGTATAACTCCATGCATCATTTGGGAGTAGTTTGTCTGCAAGCTGTAAGGCCTTGAAGTGACTGAAGGTACCATGTCATTAAATAGCTGCACTAACAGTAAGTGTGTTGGTAATCAGCAGTGTTTGTAATTGGTTGTTGGCATGGCTGCCACTAAAAGCCATTTTGTGTCAATGGTTAGTGTATCTTAAGAAATGAAGGCTCACTGCAGTGATCATATCTGGTTCTTTTGTTTGTGTGGGGGTTTTTCTTCATTTTGCTGTTTTGGAACAAAGTAGTTCAGGATAGCTAGGATGTACTTCTAAGGAAGTCTGGCACTTCTTCCCCTGTAGCTCTGCAGATAGATTCCAGAGAGCTGTGTCTTCCTCCCTCCTCTCTCCTGTCCAACTGCTATTTTGTTTGGTTTCTGACACACATTTCCCTAGCAGAGCATAGGTCAGCTTCTTTTGAGAGCTGTTTCAACTAATTACAAGTTTTGGGCTAGAATACATACACTTGGTTATCTTCACTTACATACTGTTATTGGGACAGTTTGTCTCTAGTTACAAAATCACTTGAACTTGTAGGCATACGTCCTTTTGGAGGACTTGTATGTGATACTTGATGCCACTTTATTTATACAAAGCTGTTGATTTTAGTTTTCTTTATTAAACATACCTAGTAAATAGGATTTCCGTGGTACTTTTGCATAGTGTAATGTGGTGTGATAATCATTAGCATGAGACCAGAGTTGGAATTTGGAAAATATTGCAGAGCAATAACCAATCACAAACTGACAAATGTTTTTTAGAACCACCGCCACCATCTAAAATTCCTAAAATTGAAACTTCACATCCACCAATACCTCCTGCACATCCACCTCCAGGTAAGCTTTTATTTTCTTAAACACATTTATTCTTGTTGTTAACTTACTTGCTTTTCATTCAGGTGGTAGTAGGTAATGGTGTGGGGGCAGGGGTTTGTTGCCCTGATTAATCAGCTTGGCAGGTAAAAATACAAGGTTGATAGGCTCTAGAGGGAATTTCATCATAGTAGCACAGGCTTTCCAGACAGAAGTAAAAAACTTAGGATGGAAACAAGACTATACTAGGTGGATAAAGGCAAAACAAAGCTGCAACTGTTAAAGGTCTAAAACACTAAAACTAATTGTTAATAGCAGGCTAAAGGGGACTTCGTGATCTCAAAAGGGTGGTAAATGCCATATTAGATTACTAGAGCAGCTTTCAGCTGTCCTGTAGAAGTTTTCCATGTTGTATCTATAGTACAGGAATTCTGCAGGTATGCAGCTTGCATACAATAAGAGGGATTCTTTCTTTGCTGTACCTCAAAAGGGGACCATTTATTCTGCCAGAGAACATTAATACTGCACACATGCCTTATGTTTGCAAAATAAACTCTACTGTTGTAAAAATGTGCTTCCAGCGCCTTGATGCATTAGCTGTCCTTCCAGTGACCCGTAAATATGACATAAATATTTCACAGACCATGGTCCATAATGTATCTGTAAGATGACAGCTTCTAACAGGGAACTAGAAGAGAGAAAGCAATGCCCTGAAATTTAGTAGGACAGTTTTTCTCGTTTGTTAAAATCTAATTAAGAATAAAGTTTTTCTAAATATCATGCTCATTATTCCTTCAGTTGTTAAATCTTGAATGCACATCTTGCATCCAGAATGGTTCTGAAAATGAGCAAATGAGGAAGTTATTGCCTGCTACAATTTAGGAGTTAGAAGTCACTGAAATCGTGGGTACCACAGCCAGCATACACACCTTGTGTGATTTAATTATGTGGCTTTCCTAGGGGACAGTTTTGCTGTTAAAATCCTACTTAGGCAGGTAATGGATTTATTTCCCCTGTTACCTGAAATTTTCCTCTTTGAGTTTGTTTATATAAGGACATAATTGTATAAGCACTGAAACATTATCAAAATAAATGGCAGCTCTGTGGAAAAACCAGGTGAAAACCAAGAATGCATATTGACCAAGTGACCTAGGAAGAGGATTTATCTCAGATTCTGTTTAACAATGACAGTGTAGTACGCCACTAGAAAAGACTGCCCTGTATGAGCTTTCTCTTACTTAACTTATGAGCTTTTCTTACTTAACAATGTTTTAGATGCTTATATATACAAGGAAGATGAATGCCAAGGTGTCTCAAACTCTTTTTTGTTGGTTGTTTTAATAATCTCTCTGACCATACAGAGAGGTTGCTATTAGGTTAGTCATCATAGTGGTGTTACTTACTTCATAATGTCTGCATTAAGAGGGAAAAAAACACGATTCTTATTTAAAGAGAAGACAGCTTAAAGCATGTTCTTTCCAGAAATGGCTAAGTATAATTCTGAAAAATGCTGACCTTTTTATGAACTTCTCCAGAGTGTCAGGTACTGATTTTCACTGAAATTAATCAGTGGGACAAAGCTGATCAGATTTCATGCCCTTCTTACTTACCTTCCGGTTTTCTTTTTTTCTTTCTTGGGTAAACAGGTTTAGAACTGAGTGTTAAAGACTTGAGACTTTGGCCTGTGTTCTCAAATAATATTTCCCAATCTGGGAGGCAGGTAAAGTGTAAAGGGTAGTCCCAGGCCACCTCCTGGATTACCAAAGAGGTAGAAATGAGGCCTGGACTAAAGAAGAAGGAAGCACTGATCTAAAGATTTTTGGTTTCATGAATCTCATGACTTTTTAAATCCACTAGTTGTGACTCCATCCATCCAGTCTATTAATTCTGCTGATTGTACAACAATATTTAAATTATAGAAAAATAGTAATAGGAAAGATTACTTTAACTTTTAGAATGGGAAAAGCTGACATTGAAGCTTTGGTAGGCAGCTCAGTCAGTTTTTAGTGACCTGAGAAGGTCTGACTGGTTACCGTATGGCATTCAGAGACTTAGAGATTTGAGTTCTCTTTTGCTAATTTAACTGGAAGAAAAATATGAAGTAGTCAGAAGCTGTTCTTGCCACTATCCTTCAAAAAAATAAACATAATTTTCTTTTCCAGAGCGCAAGCCTCCTTTGACAACGGCAGTTTCAATGGGAGAACCAGAGCAATCTACTACTGTGGACTCAGTAGATATGCCAAAGGTCCAGATTCCTCCCCCTGCTCATCCTGCCCCAGTACATCAACCTCCACCTCTGCCACACCGTCCCCCGCCCCCACCCCCCACCAGTTATATTACAGGGATGTCTACTACAAATTCTTACATGTCAGGGGAGGGTTATCAAAGTCTCCAGTCGATGATGAAAACAGAAGGACCAACATACGGAGCTTTACCACCAGCCTATGGACCACCAGCTCATCTACCATATCATCCTCATGTCTACCCTCCCAACCCTCCACCACCAGTTCCACCTCCACCCCCTGCTTCTTTCCCCCCACCCAATATTCCACCTCCTACTCCTGGATATCCTCCTCCGCCAACATACAACCCTAATTTCCCACCTCCAAGACTGCCTCCAACTCATGCAGTACCACCTCATCCACCTCCAGGGCTGGGAATGCCACCAGCTAGTTATCCCCCTCCTACTGTTCCCCCAGGTGGACAGCCACCTGTACCACCTCCAATTCCACCACCTGGTATGCCACCTGTAGCAGGACTTGGACGTGCTACATGGATGAGATAGCATGAGGTAATTTGCACGATATACCTTTATGTTGATTAGGCAGGAGTAGATAGCCAAAACCTACATTGTAAAGATGAAGAGGAGGGTAATCTGTATAATTTAGATGAAGAAATGAGATTAAATGAAAATTTAGCTGATCTGTTTGCAGTATGGTTTATGGTGAGTTATATAGGCTTCTAGATTTTAATCAGCTTTGCAGTATCTATTCTAACTTTATACATTTGACTTAAGTTTAAATTGTCTTGACTTATTCCAGCACTGGATTACTTTGTACTAGCAAAACCAGCCATATTGGCTCAATTATATCAGTAAGAAGAAAATTTCCTTCTAGAAATCAGTGCCTATTTTTGAGTATCAAAATAGCCAGATATTATGATATTTGATCTATAATAAGAAACTTCATTTGTAATAGTAAGTAAAACAACACGATGTCAAGCATAAAAGCTGCTTTATTTAAGAGAGATTCTGAATGCTAGCTGACTGGAATAATTTTGAGGTGTTTGCCTTGCTGATAGTTTTGGTTTGGAATGTACTGGTATCTTAAAATATTGTATGTTTACACCTATTTGCAAATTCCTGTACATAATATATATATTTTCTAAGTGTGAAAGTCTGAATGTAACAGCCTACTGTGATGTACATCATAGTTATAAATGGGACTACTTTGTTCACTCTACCCAAATAAAATTGGTTCTGAATTTAGTGGATTTCCAGGTTTTTCATATTAGTTCAGAGTTCATAACTATGGTTATTCCAAGATACTTACTCCAAGATATTTCAGCAGTGGTATCCCAAATCTTATTCATCAGTTTATTTAAAAAGAATGTATTTTATTTTATCAGCTAGAAGTATACACTATCACAATCAGTCTCTTACTTCATTTTTACTAAAATATTTCAAATGAATGTTTTACACACATTATCAAAAAAAACTGTACTATTACTTTCCTTCCCCAAAAAAGCCAGAGTGGTTCAATAATAGGTAAAAACGCGTGCTAAGGTCTAAAGAATTTTGCTATATACACAACAGCAGGTGCTAACTTTTCCAGTTCTTTGTAAATCATATACAGAAAATATAGCAGGGCTGTAAGATCACAGGTTTAACAGAAATCAAACTTTAAACTGATTTCTAAAGCAGCACAAATAGACTTTCCCCACATTATGAAAAATATACAATTTTATCACTTTACAGTCATGCACTTTGAAAAAGATCAGTAGTACTCTTCCCCCCCAGTTTCTAGAAAGATAAAAGGTCACTTTAACACTGATTTCATTTAATATCTAGTATTTGGATAAAAATGTGCCATTCTCAAACAAGGTTGTGCTCAGCAGTCTTATCAAGGTGCGAAGAGCCAACTGAAGCTGGTTACACTGCAGCATTTCAGGAACTGTTAGGGAAATGCTGCTTACTCCAGTCACTCCAACAAAAGCCAAGGACGTGATTTTACTTTCCTTCAGCAAGCAAAGTCCATTTGTAAACAGTGGATGCTTTCTTTGCCAGAGGATTGCAGAACCCAGGGCTTCAATCTTGAGGAAATTATCTTGGGCTGTTGCCCCAAATATATGAATTGAATGGCCACTATTTCAAGGGATGCTCCCCTCCAACTTAATGTACAAAGCTCCTCAGGTAGTTTTCACTGAATACTGAGCGCATAGGTAAGTGAATCTAAATATGCATATAAAACATCTTTTTAGACAGCTGAAAATGCAGCACCCAAGTCATCCTGTAAAGTCATTGAGCATCATTTTACCCCAGGAAGACATTTTATAGCTCAAATGGAGCTGAGTATGAAGAGTAGCAAGCCTAAAAACCCCTGAACAGTAACACCCCAAGGTACAGCACTGTCATGTTCTTCTACAAAATCAGTGATGCACGTCTTACATTGAAAGTGATGCTGCCAAATAAAATCTTAAAAAGGGCAGTACCCTACGAGTATGAAGGTTGTTCGGCTGAACTGCTGGCTACCCTGTAAACTGGCTCTTCAGAATTTGCAGGGCTAATTGACCTCAGCTGCAGTTGCTTCCCTTGTAGGTGAGATGTGCAGGTGGAACAAAACAAGCTTTGCTTGAAGTCATTGAATAGATTTTGAGAGAGATTTGATAGCAGGGAATATTTGAATGGGAATCACATAGTGGTGAGACTAGTAATCTGATTAGGATAGCTCTTACCTTGTTGAGAGGACCTGCTAGTAGCCTCCTATACACCTTAAATAGCAAGCATGTCATGAACACGGTTAACTCTTAAGTGCTGGCAACATTTGTGTTGCTTTAGTTAAAATTCACTGGCATAAATCAACTTAGTTCCAAATATACTTGAACTCTCTGCTTAATCCAGCAATCAGATGCCACCAAAGTTAAAACAGGCTAAGCAGAGTAAAGTAACCCTGTATTTGACATTAGATGTTAAGGAAGAATGATGCTCTGCTTTACATCACCTTTTCTGGTACAGAAATCTCAAGGTATAAATTGTACAGGAGGAAGACAAGTAATCACCAGTGGTGACTAGAAACTGGAGGTTAAAATAAAGAGCAAAGAGGAGGAAATCCAGAATCCTCTAAAGATGCTGTCTCTTAAAGGAGAGAGTTGGACTCTAGAATGGATTTTTCCAGACTCCATGGGATGGAAATACTATTAGACTGAGAGCTATCTAGCCCAGTGTTCACTGACTGAGCAGTAGTAAGAAATAATCTACTGGTGGGTGTGTGAGTGAGAGTATGCACTTGTGTTTTGGGGGTGGTTCTTGGTTATTTTTAAATAACCAACTCAACTGTTACATTTCCATTTCTGCAATGAATACTGAATGAATACTTAGTGGCTACTGTGTATTTTGGTTGTATTCCTTCTCTATTTTTTTTACTGGTTACAGGTTTCAGCTCTGACACTGCAAATTCTTCAGCCAGGCAGCTATAGTCTATTGTACACCATGGGACCAATTACCTTTCATAAGTTGCCACATGAGCTCCTTGGTATTGTATCGGTGCTCTATGTTAATACAATACCACAAGTCAAGAACTCAACTGGTAGAACAAATTAATTTAGAGGAAGAACCTGTCAAGCTAATACAGCTGTCTGTATCTGTGACTGATTCTTGCAGAGAACAGAAAGAAAGTAATGGTGTTTGAGGTCATTACATCCTCCAACTAATCACTAAAATCGATGCAACTTTTGAAGAGGCTTTGATCTTTTCACATGCCTGTCTTTAAAATTATTTTACACCAATGAGTTCTAATAACGAAGCCCCGCTTCCTTGGACTATTGGGAAAGAACATCTAATGAAATACAGGGACAGCTGCTGTGACAACTTGGAAAAGGAGGGAGTCAAATTCTTACAACTACACAGGCAGCTACTCCACAATAGCAAAATATAAGTCCCATTGTTTTATATACAACCATTTGAAGAAGGAAAAACCCACTTGTTTTGGTTCATTAACAAAAATAAAGCTTGAATGGCAGGAAGTAGTCTCACCCGACAGCCTGTGTTTATGGAGTTTTTATTCAGCTCTGCAAGGTTGTTGTTTGGTTACCTTACACAGGAACCAGTATAGGTGAGGGGTCCAGCAAGAACATTAAAAAAACCCACCCAAATCTTCCTTATGTGAAAGATGAGCTGCTCTTGAAGATCCTGTGAAAGCCATAAGCACTGTCAGGATAGCAGTTTCTGCTGGATTATTTCGTAGTGAAAGCTTTACAGGAAAAGTGTTGCTGTATTTGTAGGGAATACTGGTGTGTGGCTAAGTGACTTCATTCACATTACGACTGCAGAAACCTTGTGTCATTTGATCATGAAAAATTGTTCATTAACACCTGATACAGAGTCTTGAACCTTTATGTATGCTTGTGTGATGAGTACCACCATACAGTGTAGGGCAGTACAAGTGTTTTTAGCTTGCCGCTCAGTATTTTACACAGAGCCTTGTGAAAACAGTTGCACGTCATTCTTCAAAATAAAGACCTCCAAAAAGAGGGTTAGCAGCTCATGAACTTGGCAGGCAGTAAGCCAATGAATTGGAATTGCATTTTCCTTGGCTGCCTGGAGCCACTAACCCAGCTATGAATCACTGACAAGCGGGTGGACAGGAGCAATACAAATGGTGACTTCTCCGCAGGTTAAGGGTTCTTCTTGTTCCTCTTAGAAATTCTCTTGAGTTAGTTAATTCTACAAACAGACCATTACAACAAAGCAGGTTTGAACTACAATACAAATTATGCAAGTCTGGCATTATTGGATGGTTACCCAGTGAACAGTAGTTCCAGAGCACCACAGCCTGGAAATCAGGCCTTTAGCTGCCATATTTACACTATTGTTACAAAAAAAAAAAAGCTGAAAAAAAAAGAAAAAAGGAAACCCTGAAAAAACTCAACCCCGACTCCCAAAGAACAGGCAGCCAGAAACACTGAGCTCTGCCTCTTTAGTCTTCACAGAATCCATCACTTCCAGTCGCCAAGACAGTGTTCCTACAAGGGGCCCTTGAACTGGTTTCCTGACAGATGTTGCCTGATGGAGGGTTTGGAGCTCGCAGCATCACCCAGCTTTCGCCAGACAACCTGCAAGAAAAAATAAAGGGTTGGGGGAGAGAAAGACAGGAATTAAAAAAAAAAAATCCAAACAACAAAGCCACTGAGGAATAGCAAATTTTTTTTAATTGCAGTCTGAAAGCCAAAACCAACCCTTTCCTACAGCTGGGCTGCAGTTCTCAGCAGGGACACTGGATGGCATCTGTGCACCAGTTTCCAAGGAAAAAAACCATTGATGCATTTTTCTAATTAGTCCCTCTTGAAATTAGAACCGTTTTTGCCTGGGGTGATAGTATAAAACAAATACAGTAGATTCAGAACTTAAGTTCAATGGTAGGTCAACCCTGCCATGCTTACAGAAAAGATGCTACCATGAACAGAAAAGATAATGAAAAAGATAACGATTAAAATTATATATACATGACTTTCTAAAAACATACATTTTATCACTCTAGGGCCACTATTTAAATAAAAAATAAACTGCAAAAAAACTTTATAGCTGCCTTGAATCTACATGAAATGAATATTTAAAGAGAAAACAGCTGATGATAGACAAATAGAGATGAGTCAGTTTGGGAGGGTGAAGTTACAGTATTTTACCTTTCCCCCAGCATAGCTACAAGAGACTGGGACTTTAAGAAGACAAAATATCCTAAAAAGCAGGCCCTCATTTACTCTGGTCTTGGCTTTGCTTATAGGGATCCGGCAATCAAAGTGAAGTGCCTCAGCCCTTGCCAAGGATGCTCACAGTGATGTAGCTCAGCAAGCTGCACTTGTGTTCTTTACACCCTCCTTTTAGGGTTGAGGTGGGTTTCAGAATTTAAACAGAGCATTAGGCCTCTCTCAACTGCTGGAAGGCACTAAATGATGCCACCTGGGCTGACCTCTTATGTGGATTTCAAAAAAAGAAGGCTCACAAGCATCCTCCTCCCTGCTTTGGGCAATTGAACAGCACATCCCCAACTGCAGGTGACAGGCAGCTTGGGCTGTGTTCCAGCAGAAATCCCAAAGCTTGTTCAAAGCTAGAGCATGGCCAAGGTTCTTGGACGCTGGAGGCAATGCCATGACAGCAGACACCGCAGAGCAGAGGTTGGCTGCGAGCGCTCGCTGAACAGGATGTGGCCAGCTCAGTTTAGTGTGGTTGCCCTAAACATCAGCAGTGTTAATAGCACCCCACAGATCATGATGCTGTTCAATGACTCCAGACAAGATTCTCCCTCTCACATTACCATGTGGTTTAGGCTCAAACCCATTCAAGCTGGACAGCTTTAAAGATGGCAACCAATTGCTGCTTAGCCCAAACCAAGTCCTTAAGGGCACAGGTGGAGACAGTTGCTAACAGGACTCTCCTAGTCAGGGAGAGCCCCTTGCACACCTCTGGTCAGCTAGACTAGCTACTCCACAGCCTGAAAGGCAGTGAAGTGGGAACTGTCAGCTGAGCAAAAGCTGCTCTGTGCAGTGAATAAGGCACTCAGATTACCCAAAACAGTGGTCAGCACTCTTCCCTTGTGCCTGTGCACCTCACAAGGCTTACACGCAGCAGATCCCTGCTCCCCCATACTTCTAAAAAAAGACCACAAAAGGAACCCTGAGAGTTGCTGGGAGGAGTTCTTACATTGCACATTTCACGAACAATTGCCTTCTCCTTTTCACTTAGGTCTTCTTCATAGTTGTCTTGCATTTGCCTGTCCAAATTTTCATGGACCTCAAGGACCTACAAAAAAACCAATATTACAAAACCATTATGATCCTCAAATAATTATTTGTGTCCCTAAAAAATTCATTAACAAGTATTTAAATTGGCAGGATTCACAAAGCCTCAAGACAAGCAAACAAGCATGACGTCAAGCTGGGCACCTCTGTCCTGTTTCCCCATCCATGTCCTGCCTCTGTCCCACCACCTGCATGGTGTGGCTGCTGCCACAGTCCTGGGGCCCACTGGCAGCAAGTTGCTTGTGCCCACAAGTGCATCTCTTCCAGGAAGGCTGCTGGTAGCCCTAACTTCCAGGCAGCACCCCAACAAGCATAATGTTGTGCCTCACCATGTACTGCCCACACCCCAAACCTCTAGAGCAGCTCAAGTGGGAGCCAGCCCTGGCGTGCCACATCCCACTGCCCTGGCCACCCCCACAGAGCTCCTTCAGGTAGTCCCTTGCTCACAGAAAGGAGACTGCCTGGGGCTAAAGGCAGCCTTCACTTCCAGCTGGAAACACTGACCCGAAGGATACCCCTCTGCCGCGTCTGCATGCATTCCAACAGTTCCTCTAGACCAGCATATCACACAAGGTGGGCATATCACAGCACAGGAGCCTCCAGGTCTTACTGTTGCCTCTGTGCTGATTCACACAGCTCACCCAGGGCTTCACCACTGATGAGTCAGGTGTTCAGCTCCGTGTGCAGGGCCAGAGCTCCTGCAACCACCCAACGCCATCAAACAGCACATGGTCTCATTCACCACGATGCACCCACACACATAGGAAGGAGTACAACCGGCGTAGTTGTACGAATAAATATTCCCATACGTCCTAGGGAGGTACAGAGCCAGATGCAGTGCTAGGATGGGTTCCAGCATTTGCTGAGGTAGATACAGTACTGGCTGCTCCACGAAATGGGACACCAGAGATTATCCCCAGGTCTGCTTCAGCACAGCAATCCTGCTGTACTCAAACTGTTACAAACAAAAATAGGTCATTCTCCTAGGGCCCACAGCCTACTTGGGACCAGTCTCTGCACCAATAGGAATTATCCACATCCATTCTAAGAAGAGAGGAAGGGCAAGAGGGATGCAAAAAGCATGTACATGCTGACAAAGAGAGCATCTATTTTCTGCTAAAGAGGAGGGAATTAATTATTGATCCAGCTGGACTCGTACATTGAACTTTCTTGTCTGGAGCCCGTGTGCTTCCGATGCTGGCTGCAAAGCCAGCAGCCTGCAGGATCACATCCTGGCGTGGAGCAGGGCTGCCTGGCTGGCAGCTAAACACTGGCTGTGTCCACAGGGCAAGCGTCAAGGACAACCATGGGGAGATTCGTTAAAGATCACATCAGCCCCAGCCTCTGCTTTCAACAGCCATCCATCTCGCAGGCACAAGAGTCTCAGTGGACTAAAATAAACTGTTTTTCTGCAACTTGTGCTTAAACTAAACCCACATTCCTTAGTCCAGGAGGTATGAAAAGGTGTCACAACATATTTCTTTCAGTAGAAATGTCTTTTAATAGTGTTAACCAGGCAGAGCTGGAGCTGAAAGATGATCAGATGGAAGTTATGGTTGTATTTAATTTCTGAATCTCATTTACTCTGGAAACCATCCTGCTTCCCAGGCTCAACCCGTGTCTGGCTAGGCACTTTGTAAAGATGTGTTAGCATCTTGGGCATGGGAAAATGGGATTCATAGTGATAAAATGCAACAGCCTATCCAGGAAAGGCATGTTGGAAGAAAATACACTCTGAAGAGTGAAATAACCTCTTGAAGCAAGACAGGAAGGCCTTTTCTTAGTGCTGACCTAGCCCCAGCTATTCTCAGATCCTTCCAGACACCTCCTCAGCTGTTTAGAAGAGCCAGGTTAATGTTCCTCCAGCTATACCACTGGGACATGCCTTCACATCAGCTATCTATGGATCAGCTAAAGTTCAAGGACTGTGCATTCAGTGTGGGTCTAGAAACTGGGGCATGTCCTTCTGTGATTTCTGCCACCTCCCAACCCAGGAGCCTAAAGAAAACAGACAAATGTACCCCAGGCTCAAAGTGGCTATGCCATCCCCTCCTTTTTGCTTTTCATCAAGCTGCACTGACAGCACTTGGTCCCCCATTGACACAGGAGCCCTTTGTGATCTCCCTGGGTAAAATGCCAGCCAGTGAGAGCAGCCTGCTCCACTCGGGTATGGGGCTATTCCACATGCAGGAGGATGGGGCTAGACTGGGAAATGCTGCTCTTCTGCATAGGGATGCCACTTCCTGAAAACAACTTTCACCTTGCTCTCAGTGGGCATGCTGGTTTGTCTGGCTTTCTCCCTACTGATAGGTAAACTGAGGAACACCTCCAGTGTTCTTTGAGACTGCATTGATGTCTGTAAGCAAGGCAGTGTCACCTCAATGTCACCCAGTCCACCACATCCACCTCCCTTCTGACTTGCTGTACTGACCTCATATGGCCAAGATATAAACATAATTTAGAAACAAACAAATATTCAATCAAAAAAACACCACTAAAGAGTCCAAATGACAGTAGTAAAGCTTTGGAAGGGAAGCTGAAAGTTGAGGTATTCCTTCCTGTAACACAAAGCACTGTGGGATCAAGGGATGCTTTCCAAGTTGTGCAAACCTCACTAATTTTGTTGCTTCATAAGTCAACTGGACACAGCCCTGGGAAACACAGCATCCTGCTTCAGCAAGGGAACAGTCCATATGCCCTGCTAGGATTTTTCCCTAGTTTCGGAAAGCGAAATCCTGTCTTATCCACAATTAGTGGGAGTGATGATCACCTGCTTGATAGCTCTGTGTGCATGGAAGAGGTCCAGGCTGCTGCTGTGAGGGCAGCTGGGTTATAGGCTAAATGTCGTTCTCTTACATTTGTCTCCTCATCACCTCCCCACGTCTTTAGCAGGTTTGCTCAGTTCCTAAGAAAAGTGCTTTGATGTTCAGTGAGATACTGAGCTGTAGCATATGTACCTTTTATTCTTGTTAGCAAAAACAGCTGTTAGGAGTGCCAACCTGTCATCTTGCTCCTTATTTAGTAGGTGCAAGCAAACAAAACTATTTCAGAAGGAAAAATAAAGAAAATCCTAAAGACGCTCAAGGAAGAACTTACTCTAAATTGCAGGCAGCACTTCAGCCACATAGATAGAATTTAGCTGGCAGAAAATCCCAAGGAAAAAGCCTAGGGGGTACTACATATGTGGGTGCAGACAGAGGCAGTCCAGAAGTCCTGCAGGTCCACATGAAGTGGACAGTCCCTCAGTTACTTTTGCTTGGGCACAGAGACGCATCCTTGCAGCCTCATCACTTGTGGGCAGACTTGCATGCAAGCATTCCACAAGTGGAGCCAACTGCACAGAATCACAGAATAACAGAATGGTTTGGCATGGATGCCATCCATTGGATCAGGTTGCTCAGGGCCCCATCCAGCCCAGCCTTGAACACTTCAGGGACACGGCATCCACAGCTTCTCTGGGCAACCTGTTTCAGTGCCTCACCACTCTCAAAGTAAGGAATTCCTTCCCAACATATAATCTAAACCTGCCCTCTTTCAGTTGAAACCATTGCCTCTTGCCCTGTCACTATGTGACATAAAATTCCCTCTTCCTCTTATTTATAAGCCCCCTTTATAGGACTGAAAGGTGCTACAAGGTGCCTCTGGAGAGAAAGGCTGAACAGCCCCAGCACCCTCAGCCTTTCTTCACAGGAGAGATGCTCCATCCCCTTGATCATCTTCATGGCCTTTCCATGTCTCCTTGCCTTTCCTTGCAGTAAGGAGCTGGCCTGCTAGAGCCATAAGGACTTCCTTTCTCAACCAAGAAGGGCTTTTTCCAGTATCTGTTGTGGTATAGCCAAAGTACAAAGTCTCATTTGTAGGCTGCTCTCTTCTCAAGAGAGAGTCATGATCTGTATCACAGGAGCTGAGGGTCTAAGGTAGCAGCTGCATCCAGCTTCCCACATGCAGGGGCTGGCACTGGAAAAGCTCCCCAGCTCTGCAGGGTGCAAATAAGACCCACTCCATATGCTACAGCATGATGTGGCCAAAGAAACACCTGCAGCTGGAGACCAACAGCTACTATTTTACCGTGCCACAAAGGAGGAGGAGAGATTGAGATCATGACCAGTTTCTTCAATCTTTCAATTTCCAGATGATCCTTGGAAAAGGGCCACAGGATGGAAAAATAAACACTTCTCATCTCTCCCTGCCACACTGACCTACAGGAGAATTTCCTCCTCACTTCAAATGTGAGAATATTTTTAACCTCAAGCAAGTGAGCAGGACACATCACGTGAGATCATTTATGCCCCACGAGACGTGACTGCTATGTCACCTGCTTCCTGACTCAAGCCGTGGCACTTTCCAGGGTTTTGGAGACAGACAAACGCACTACACCAGCCAAACTATGAGATCGTAGAGGAGAATTTCCTCTGAATTTCTTCTAGCCCTTTCTAGGAATCCACAAAGCTCTGAAGCAGAAGGATTACTAATATGTGCAAACAACTAGTCATCCAACTTCCTTTCAATTTCTTTAAATGAATCATTGCGCCAGACCTTCCAAACTTAATTCCAGTTTCCAAGAATCTTCCTCATTAATTTTCAATCCTTTTCATAAACTTATCAAACCACATCTTAAAACCATTTATGTTTCTTGCCTTTAGTAAGAAATTCAGTCCTGTAATTCCTAAAGCAAATAGGAAACTAATTACTTCCCAGAATATGATCGTAATCAATTTATAAGTATTTGATCTTGTAATTTAAAAATGCTACCAACTCTGCTTAATACTACCCTCACCACCACCTCGCCAAATGCAATGAAGAGCAGGAGCAGAAAGGTATAAACCCCACAGTTTGGGAAGAAAAGGCCAGCAGCAGTAGTCTGGACTGCATCAGGTCTTGGATGATTAATTGCAGTCAAAGCCAAATCAGTACAAAGTGACAGAAAAACAAAGGTTCACACGAGTTTGCAACATTCTGCAAGGCAAGAGTTTAGCAGATCCATCTGTACATATATATATATATACACACATAGGAGAAATGTCACCCATAAGCATGTTGCAGCGTAGTACAGGATGGAGCTTTCTGATAGCACAGAGCCATTCACAACATGCAAAGAGGAAGTTTGTTGGAAAATACAGGACAAATACATGTCAGCAAGGGAACTGCCACTTGTGTGGTCAGCTCCTTTGGGAACAAGCGAAAACTGTACTAAAGGTATTTCTTAATCCTTGACCATGCTGGACATCCTTATCTTAAGTAGTTATACAATCAATCAATGGGAGTTATACAATCTGGACGTATAAAGTCTCAAGAAAGCTGAAAAATCAAGATTTTCAATTTGAAGGATCATTTATAATTTAAATTCAAATTGGATCCAAATCAAACCAAACTTGTCTTGCCTTTAATAACTACTTGAGTAATAGTGGCACTCAATATCCTCCTGGGATCTTGCAACTGCTCAGTGGAACCAACATCCTTGCCAGCCACACTACTGCCTCTCCTGACATTTGTTGGTTTTACCACCATCACCACCACCACCACCACATCTGTCCTGGAGCCAAGAGACCCTGGACAGGCACGATATACTAAGCTAGAAACACTAAAAATTAGAAAACTTAGGGAATTTGTAGATCAAAACCATGAGCAACATCTGTGCCATTTATTTATCTGTCAGATGTGGAAAGGTACAAAGCAAAGAGCTTTGTAAGCATCTCTCCCCAGGTCTAAGATCATTCAAGCTAGTGATGCCACTGCTGGACCTTTTTTCCAGCTATGACCATAGGGATCTGAGCTCCAGAGCAGCCATCCAGGAATCCTCCTTTGAGGTGATGAAAGCTTTTTAACCCTGTACAAAATTTTTCAGCTTCAGCAAATCCAAATCTAAAAATCATTATATTTCAACCAAAGACTAATTTAGTTAAGAGACTTTCCAGCCATCCCTATGGCACCTTGTAAAGGATTTGTGCTTCTGTGCCTCTTAGATACTCAGAAGTCTCTTGCTTAACTAGTTAAACATGTAGCACTGGGGACTTACAGTTTTCTGCTAATGGATGGTCACTAGAACCTGAGAGGTGCTGTGAAATCATGGTGCAAGTTTTCTCCTTTAACTCAGCTACCACTCTCCCATGGTCCCAATGTCAATGCTCCTGACTTTAATCCCTACTGATGATGCACATCCTGTGTGGATAGGATGCCATTGTGTGCCATATATTCTTATAAAATCTTTCTTCTTTGAAGGCTGCTGCAGGATTTTCGACAACAAAATACATGTAGGAACTGCAGGTTTTGTGTCCCTTTTTAAAACAGCATTTCAGTCACCACTGTCACCCCAGAGACCCAGCTTATGCAGGACTGGTAAACAAAGGGTAACCAACACCTTCAGCATCAGCAGCTTTTACTGGAGGTTTCCCACCCCCAAAAAATAGCTGTGCATAACCTTGCTTAGCTCTGCAACTATTTTAAGCAATGCTTATTCATCATGATACAGGTGTTGGTTACCAATATCCTGCCTGAGTATTAGCTTTCTGTGTTCAGTTGTTTCCACAAGAAGAGCCAACGCCCAGCTCTGCCACTCAGGTGCAACACAGGACACCTCAGTGCCCCACACAGCCTTACCTTCATAGCATGCACCACAGCCTCTGGCTTCTGACCCACAGGGACATACCCCGCTGCAGGAGAAGATGCAAGATCAGATGTCATGCGAGCTGGTCCCTGGGGAAATAAGAGAAGATATGTGTTAATTCTCCCTTGGGTGATTTAAGCAAGGAGGAAGAAAATATCCAGAAAATTTGACCACTAGCTTGTCTCAAATTCAATCCCCTTAGCCACCTACAAAGACAAAAGACACCACTACCTCTTCCTCACAAGTCACTTGATTGACACCATTTAAGTGTACCATCACTCAGTCTAGACGTGTTCGGGCAGGAGAGCACCCTGGTTTAAAGCTAAATTTATTCGAGAAACATTTTTTGTTCATTTAGGATAACTTTGTACAAGGACAAGATCAAACAGTACTCATCCTTCTAGACATGGGAGCAATGCAAACAGGATGATTTTCCAGCATAAAACGGTCATTTCTAAGGAGCTATGTTCATGAAAGGAACAGTTGGCATAACTTCATTGCCTCTCTGGCAGCGTTTTCACATAGACATCAAGTACCAATCTTCAGCTACAGAGAAAATTGTGAACGCAACCTTAAAACAAGCAGATGTCCAAACCTAATGTTGGCTGGGTTTGCTTCCAAAATGCTGGCCAGTCCTCTTGCACGAAGGATTCCACTGGGAAAGATGCCGAAATGTCATTTTACAAAAGATTTCTACTGTCCAACCAGCCTTGTAAGCATTTTTCGTCGGGCTTTCCTTTTTCTACAGGCATCCAGCTTGAATTATGAGAGACACAATATCTTTATTCAGCAAGATGCACCCTGCCTGTCCCTAATATTTTTGCATTGCTTTGTAACTCCGGGAGAAATCAACAATGAAATCATTGACCAAACTTGTATTTAGTCTTCACATCTTTTAGGAAACACAAAGAATTATTATACTTGGGGGCCTCTGAAAGCAAATTAGGATGGCAGAGCAGCATGTAGCACCATCACAGGAATGCTTTCACACACAACACACGAGGCACTCCATTCACATCTCTTCTGCGTTTAAAAACACAGCATGTTTTATGCTTTGTCTCATCACTTTGCCTTCCTTGCCAAGGCCAGCAAGCTAGTTGTGCCAGAATAATCACAGAATAATAGAAACACAGAATGGTTTGGGTTGGAAGGGACCCTAAAGATCCTCTAGTTCCAACTCCCTGCCATGGGCAGGGAACCTTCCACTAGACCAGGTTGCTTAAAGCCCCACGCAACCTGGCCTTGAACGCTTCCAGGGATGGAGCATCCACAGCTTCTCTGGGCAACCTGTGCCAGTGCCTCACAACTTTTACAGTAAAGGAGAACCAATGGAGGGGCACTTTCTCAGCTCTCATTCTTGCAAATGTTTTAAGTTGTTTAAGGGGCCTTTTTACTAATAAAAGCGTTCATGTGCTCATATTAAAGGAAAAGATGGGCTAATCTATTAGGCTACAGACAAAAAGGCATGGAGCCTTTCAAGCCCTGGCCACTGATCTGTGCCTAACCCACATCATGACCAACAGCCATTTACCCATAATAGCAACCTTCATGAACTGAGTTGCAGGTGATACACAAACTTCCTTTGGAGAGGGGGTGGCATCTCAGAAAAAGGAAAGTTAGACTTACTAACCCCGCAATAATTCTCCAAGGTTATTCAAGAGACTGAGAAAGCAGAGGCACTCACAGGCTGGGCATGGCTCTGGACCTAGTGGCAGAGGGTTACAGCTTGTTGGAGCTGTGGCCACCTGGGGACACGTCCTCAGCCACCCCGTCCATAATGTCAGACAGAAAAGACAGAGGCTGGGGAGGGAGCACTAGGGACTGGATCCAGCCGGTCTGCAGCTGCGACTTATGACTGCAAAATGGGTTACAAATTTCTCACAGGGCTGGTAAACGCAACAGTGTCCTTCCAGAATCGGCTGCCCACAGAGGTCAGAGACACCAATGCATGCATAATTACTCAGGCTTCATAATGAAAGATGCTTTCTTCCTATAAATGACCAGGATCATGACAACCGAAAGAAGAATATTCAGGAGTTTGTGGTCATACTTGATATGGATCTTCTCCCATGGCCCTCTTCAGAACTAACACAGGAAATGCCAAGCAAAGGTCTAACATCCACTACTTCTTTGGAGTTGAGAGTAATATGAAAAAGTTAAAAAGAATTCTGCTGGATGGTGCTGCAGACAGCTTCTTAAATACAGTTTCCTGGCCAAACTAGAGTAGATCACGAGGTCTCCTGTATGAAAGACAGCAGCAGCTTCTCCTCACATAACTGAAGTCACTAATGAGCTACAAAGCACTTCCATGATCACAATCACTCTCAAAATTATTACAGAATACAAATGAAACAAAAATGATTAGAGAGAAACGTTTTCTAAAGAGCTTGATCATACTTAACCAATCACCATACTGACAAGATAAAAGCATTCTTGCAAACACAGTGATACACTGGATATATCATATCACATCACACGAAAAACATTCAAAGGGTCACCTTCCTTCTCAGACAAGGGCAATCAACTGAGTGGCCCCTGAACACAGGTAGAGAATTTGACGGAAGAAGGGAAAAATAATTTTAAAGAATGAGAAATGCAGCAAAAGAGGTAGACCCAAAACTTGCAGTCAGATTCTAAGTGACAGATTACTTCGTTTCTAAAATACGCATGATCCCTGATCCTTAGCTTCGAAGCCAAAAGCCCCAGCCAACAGAAGGAGATGTCCAAATTGCTGAGTGCCACCATCAGCAATGGTGAGTGCACCACACAGCCACACCACTGGCCCTCTGCCCCAAGCCACAGAGACCTCCCCACCATGCCAGGCGGGTGCTACAAAAGGTCAAACACAGATGTGAAGAAAGTGGGGAAGCAAACAAGGATCTCACCAACGCCCCCGCTCTTTGCAGCTATGGGATGCAACCAGTAAACTACACACATGGCTAAGGGAGGCTCAATATTCATCATTGCACTCAGTGCTTCTTGTGCAGCTGCACCCTCAGGGAAGGCTCTTTCCGGACACACACCGAGCCGGCGTTTTATAAATGGGTTGGTGCTTCATTCCCACTGATTTCAGTGCGGTTCACAACAAAAGAGAAAAGCTTCAGCTAAACTCCTATCAGCTTCCTGCACAGAGGCACATATAAAGGAGGCTAGAATGGAAGGGGCTGCAGTCAGCAAGGAAAGAAGTGACAACATATCCAGCAGGATACACGGCCAGCAGGATGCATGGCCAGCCTTTGGAGGATGGAGGAGAGGAAAATGGGCAGAGTTCACCAATAGTGTTAGCTGAAGGGGAGGAAATGGAAGGAATTGGAGATAAGGTCAAGGTTGCTGTATTGGAAAACTGCCAACAGTGGGAGAAGGGAGGGAATGGGAAGGAAGAGGAGGATGTGTATTTTACCAAGCAGGAAACCCACTGAGGTGAAATGCAGGGGAGAGGGAACCGGAGATTGGAGATAGGAGATTGGAAGGAGGGAACCAGAGGGCAGGGAAGATCTCAAGCAGTCAGTGTTAAAGTAGTAAGTAAAATTGCACAGATGGAGGAGATTCCTCATGCCTAGAACAGATGCATTTGGAAATGGTAGGCAAGAATTCCCACAGCTGCACCCCAGCACTCTAACTCAGCTAATCTGAGGACCTCCATCACTGCAGAAACCCATGCCCTTCCTGTTCCCTATAGCTGACATTTTCACAGACATAGGAACACAACTGACTCAGCACCCTGGCAGACAATAATAGCAAGGTTAATCTGGTTCCATCCTAAGAAGCAGAAATTGTCCATATAGGCAAAAAGCAGTATGGTGTGTTTTGAGGCATGCATCACTCTCAGTTTCCTCTCCCTGTCTGGTTTTGTCGAGCATGCAGTCTTTGTATTAGATGGACATATAGCTTTTCCACTTGCTAGGTTTTCATAGTGTTTGGCAGCTTAGAGGTGGTTCACTCTTCGTCCTCAGAAATGTGGCTGAGGCATCACATAATTATACGAATGAATGGTGCTACAAGACAGCTCAGAAGTCACCAAAAATGCCTTTAAAATTTACAGTAAAGATGTTGAGAAATAGCATACTGCTTTCAGCTTCATCCACAGCCACAGTCACCCCACCAAAAGGAAGAGCTGCCCAGCAGTGAGATTACCAGTCTAATTAAGGAGAGGAGGTCTAGGTTATGTCTCTGAGTTCCCAGGTGCTTGCAGGAAGTACCTTTCCTCCCTGTGCCCAGGGTCTATCGACCACTGCACCTCTGAGACCCAAAGATAGTTCTTCAAGATACATCCTTAAGAAGCAGAAGTCCCAGGGAACCAGAGGCTGTGGAGATGTGTGCGACCCATCCTATGCTTGCTCAGCAAGCTGGTGCTTTTGCTTCTCTCCAAACCACTGTGGTTGCTCAGAACATTTGAGATCTCTGTGGCATGGATCTCTGACGAGTTCAGCCCTGGAAAGAACAGCCCTATCTCTGCTGCCAGGATGGTTCTGGGACTGCAGTGTCCTGAGAGAGTCCTGGTGAGGCTCTTTGCATCCCTCAAGGGAGGACAGTGCCAAATACCCCTGTACCCAGGCCCTTTTCCACTGGGAAAACCACAGCAAGAGCTATTTCTCTGCTGCTTCTGTGCAGACAGCAGTACTGAAGCACCACTGAACACATTTCCCTTTCAGCCCTCACCTGCTCCTCCATTTCAAGCAGATCAGTGCTGAATATTTGCTGGTATCAGTGATGGGACCAATGCACTTCTCAGAGCTTACTGTTCCCACATGGCATCAGTCCCCTCCCCTCCCCATCTCACCCACCCCACGTCATGCACGCCCAAACCACAAATCCACCCGAGAAGCTCAATTCTACCTGAGACCCTCCCAGAAACCTCTCTCTGGAGCCTGTAGGGCTTGTCTCCAAGTCTGTATGGAGATTCACAGTCCAGCTGTATAATTGACTAAGAAAAAAGAGAGAAACTCTGCAGTCTCTCATGCCAGAGCATCTTTGAAGCAATATGCTACACACAGGGGATAAGTTCCACAGTTGTCTATTGCTAAAATGACACTTGACACACTGACACCCTCCAGTCCAAAGCAGAAAACAAAGCAAATCAAAGTAGCCCCATTCACTGCCCCAGCCAAGGACCCAAAAACCATCAGCAAAGTAATAGTGCCAATGTGAGAAAGAAATATATCACAAATACTGCCAATGATCCTTTCCAATCTGACACCAAAAAATACAAAGAGCAGAGGCCTCAGCTTGCAGCTGCTGGCAAACATCTGCTGCTCTGTGTCCCGCCACGATGTCATTACCAGTGCCTAAGACCAAGTTGCCTAATGAGTCCTTGTTGGCTCTACCTGGCTGCATGGGATGTGGTCCCACACAGATGCTGACAGGCACTGCCATGGATACTCCATCCCTCTGTGTTTGGAGGACCAAGGTTAATAAGGCTCTCTGCAATAGGGCACGCTGTGAAATCCCGATAATGACACACCTCCACAGAGGTAAAGCAAGCCTTAAAGGACAAACTTCTCTTAATAACAGTGGGAACGTTTTGGAACCCAAGAAGAAAAGAGCCTAACTGGGGACAACAGGTGTCTGCTCTTTTAGAGGTTTTGGACCAGAAATTTCAAAAAAAGAAAAAAGAAATTGTGATAAACAATTTCTCCTTGATTCCTCCAGGGATCTGAAAAGACATGAGACCTTGGTCCTTCCAAGTTTTCAATCTCTTTTTGCTCAATTATATTCTGTCTTTTAATGACACCCTTTCCTACCTCACCTCCAAGAGAGCTATTCCTGATCTGCAGAAAGACTGCAAAAGACTAAGTTTCAAAACCCAGAGGAGAACATCATGTTGTTTTTTCTTCAGCCAGCAGGCACAGCCTAGGCATTGAGGATGCTTCGGACCAACATGGAACATATGAGCAAATATTAATGCTTCTGAACCTCACATCTTCCCCTTGTCTTCTATTAATTTTTGTCTACCATTTCAAAAAACAAGCATTTAGAATTCAAGCCCGATTAAATAAGACACACTTTTCTAATGACATACCTCAGACAGCATTAAAGCTAAATGGAGTCATATCAGACACTGTGAAGTTTTTATTGTCGAGACAGAACACAGAAAATTACATTACATCAGGCACTGTCAGACAGCTCACAATAAAATTCCCAGGCACGTCTATTTATCTCACAGTGGTTTTGTTTGCAGCCTGCTTACCCAGGTTTGAATTATGCTTGGACCCTCCCTCAGCACTTGTCACCATCCAGGTATTTTAAATAAATAAAGGTGTCAATGCCACTCCACAAATTAGGAACTGTTAAGAGACAAGCAGGAGGCAGTAACGTGCCCACAGTTCATGGAAAGTGGGTGGCAGAGCCGGGTAGTACCATGGAAAGGTGCTGTGTCTGGCACCCCAGTCCTGGCATGCCGACAGAACATAATGGGCCCAGCACATAACGGTTTTGTGAATGGCACTTGTGGCTAAAAGTTTAAGGAAGTGCCTGGAGCAGCTCCAGCCAGGCAGTGCTGGGGGCAGATGGGGAAAACCAGCAGGAAAACCAAGGACTGAGAGCACAAGGACACTCTGGCATGGGAGAAGGGAAGGCAGAGAATGCACCAAAACCCTGAAGCATGGTGTCCCCATCAGAAGAGTGGCACAGGCAGCACCAAGGGCAAGCACTGGGCTCACACGGACTCATGGTCCATTCAGAATGAGAAATCTCCTTTCGCACAAAGACGAGTGGCATTCCTGGGTGATCATACACAAAAAAAAAAATCTACGGTTACCACCAGCCTGAGAAATTCCCTGGCCCCCTCACTGTTTTGCATCCCGGGCCACGTTTCCCGTGCTCCGCCGCCCCGCAGCTGCAGAGGGGTTAAACGGCTGAAACAAAGCGCCGGTGCCACGCAGCGCTGAAGCGTGACACGACTCCAGGCTGACATTTCACCCTCCCTTCCTTCCAAGTCCCTTCTCTCCCTGCTGCATCTTCTCATGCCCACGGCAGCTCTGCCATTGCCACCGTGTGGTGCTCCTAAGGGAGCCCAGCTCCCCTCATGGCCCCGCAGGGACAAGGCTACCCGGTGGCATTCTGGCAGCAGCCCCAGGGCTCCCTGCTGGCTACAAGAAGATTTCCTGGAGGCACAAAGAAGCGACCAGTGCCGGCTCCTCTGCAATCCACACCATGTAACACACAGCCTTTTTGCCACCCTGATACAGAGGATGCCAGACCTCTGATATCTGAGCATAGGACACCCTCACCGGAGCCACGGAGCACCCTTATGTGTCCTGTCTGCCTGGCTTCCATCATCACCCGACCCAGAGCAGTGATGGCGCTTGGCTGTTGTTATTCTGCGCCTACTGTGCACAAAGCCTGCCAGCATCCAGCTCAGACCAAACCACCAGCTCCCTTCTTGGGCACTTAAATGGCTGCACAGTCCTACATTCCCAAAGACACAGTGGGTTGCCCCACAGCTGCGAGCACCTGACACCCTGCCACCAGGCACAGGAGAAGGAACCTGTGGAAGATTCCTCAGACAGACACAGCTCTCAGCACAGCACAGGTCCTGGCCACTGACAGGGAGTGCAGAGCCATCAGGACTCTGTATTAGCATCTTCCTTATCAAATCAAAGGACTTTATTGCAGATGATAATCTCCTTTGGCATTACTTAATTTGCTGCCTTTAATCATAGAGTGCAGCTGGTCATGTAAACATTCAAATCCATGAATTAACTGCTGGGTCCACATAGGAGCCAGACAGAGCCCGTCTGTGTGTCTCAGCCACCTCCTGCATCTTCATGATGTTCCCAGCATGCATGGATGTCTACTTAAGTAATAAAAAGGACTTACATGGCACTTTCTGATTAATAAAGAAACAATTTTACTATTTCATTGCTTTCTTAGCAAACATCACAGACACCCAACAAAAGAACAGCTCCTCTCCCCGGCAGGCGTGACACAGCACTGGCTGTACGGACTGTGCTGGGGCACCGAAGGGAAGGGAAGATTTCAGGGACTGCCCCAAACAGAAAAACAAAGTCAGGACATCGTTTGCAACTGGATATCATTACAAACAGGAAGGGTGTCTTTTCTCAGCACTGAGCTGATCGCAGCTCCAGACTCGGGAGACTTCTTGGAGCACGCAGAGCCGGTGAGTCAGCCTCCTCCGGCAGCGATGGGGGAGAGGGGAGCGGTCACTCTATGGGTTGGTAACAGCGCTGGGCAGCTGGGACGGCTGCACCCTGGTAAAAAGCACCAGCGACAGCTTCAGCTGCCCCCTCGGACTGTGAAACCCTTACCAATATGACATATGCGGAGTTTCGGCCCGTAACCACCTGACACAAGCAAACAGAACAAGTCTGTCCGGACAGAGCAAGCCCACGCTGTACGAGCAGACAAGTGCACTAACTCTGACTGACTCACAGGGGCACTGTCAGCGTAAGGATTTTGAGAGGTGCTACTACTTTTGATAAAGGAACATCAAGCACATTTGTTTTCAGAAGGAAACGGTGGGCATTTTTAAGACTTTCATGATTTTGAAGCAAATTTGATTTGGGGATGATGCAGGTCAAAGCCTCTATGTGGGCAGATGATGCATGCAGGCATGGGAGGATACCTGTGCACATCTGTATTGCCTCTCAGGTCTCCATTGCAGCCTGGCTGCCCTTCCAGTCCTGAAGCAGGGCAAGGCTCTGTTGTGCCCCTGCCTCTGCCCCAACCCATTGCAGCCCCACACAAAGGTACATGAAAAATGAGCATGAGAACCTAGAGCAGATCCTCAAAGCAGATGAATTTTTCTTGCCTCCTGTGGTTACTTGCAAGGGCGGATTATGGGCACGGCCTGTCAGTCAGTGCCTCTTTTGCTCATCAAATCCCCAAACTTAGTCATTGCCAAACTTTGTGCTGGTTGGCTGCTATGGGGAAAAAAGCCACCCACCGCTCAGAGCCTCTGCAATAGCAGCAGATGAAGGGCAGCTGCCTTCAAAAATGGTTTGGTTTGTTCTCAGCTGTTGGTAACACACCCTGAAGCTTCATCATAGCACTCTCTGGGCCATAAATCCCAACAAACCTTTCATTTTACGTTCTCTTCCACAGCTACGGTAGCTGCAGCAGCAAATCAGCTGCCTTGAATTTCTCTTTTTGTGTGCTCAATAACATCCTGGTGGTATCGGTGAAGCCAGTGGGAAGAAGCTGCCTTCTGCCACGCTTCTCACGCTTCTCTCAGTCATTGCTTCCTCCTGCCTAAAAAGGCACCATGGCCATCACTGATGTGGGAAGGTGAGAAACCAGCCTAGAGTCATCCTCTGACACACACCAGCTGCGCTCAGCTCACCTGACAGCTACAGGGGATGGGGTGCAGGGATAGGAGAAGGCAGGGGACCATCAGGGCACTGCACAGGATGGCCTTCTGGAGCAACACAAGGGGCTGAAGGCATTTTGAGAGGCCATAATGAGATGCTGAAAATGCATCTGGGCACTGGCACCAGGCAGCCAGAGATCCCCCTGCCCAGGGACTTGATGCAGCACTATGAGGGGCTGGGGGCTCCTTGCTGGCAGTGGAAGGGTTGCTGTGCTGTGCTGGGACACCTTGGGGCCCTGCTAAGGTCCCCAGTGCACCAGATGACTCTGCAGGGGCATCAATGCCCAGAGGGTTCCCCTGACTCCTCTGGGTGCAGAGGAGACAGGGGAACATCTTCAGGACACCACAATGAGAACAGTGTGGGGATCTTCTGCCATTTCAAGCTTGACTTTAAAAGTCAGGTTGGCTTTAAGACACTGATCCAGTTCTTCTCCCTGAGAGGAATAGATTTACTCCAATGCAGGCTGAGGAGGGACTACAAGAGGGACTGCAAGACTTGCTCTGGGTTCCCCAGTGAGACCCAAGACCAGGCTTGGGCCATAGCTATATGTCCTTGCCTACACCAGGTTGGTTCAGGGGCCAGCTTGGTCCTTCCTCTGCAGGGAGCTGAGGGAGAGATACCGAGTTACCTTCTTGCTTTTCTTCTGCCTTAGCCCTTGTACTGAACAGGATGGAGACCACAGTCTTTCCAGCCAAAAGGCAGAGACAGGACTGTCACTGGGGCTGGGATTTAGCTACTATGGGCCCTCACATCACCTCTCCTCACCACTGCTCTCACAGGCTCAGCAGACAGCCAGCACTTCAGCCAAGGACTCATCATCCCTTCCCACTCCATCTAATGGCTTCTCTTTACACCTACAGACCACAAACATTTGGGCTTGTTTTTGTAATAGCACGTGTGCCATCTGGCAAAATGAAATACACTTCCCCCGAGTATCTCTGCAAGGCAGAGGTACAAAACGTGACTTGTTGTGACAGCATGGTGGGAATCAAGGGAAGGGGCTGGTGCTGCAGCCAGGCAGCCAGAGGTATCTCCCAGGCTTTGCATCCTGCAAGAAGTGGACACTGGAGAAAAATACAATCAGAGACAGTGTTGGGAAGCCAGAGACTCAGCAGCCCTCTAAGTTGAGTGCTCTCCACTGCATAACCACACTACTAATTCTTTGCATTTTCCTATGGACCTTGTTGGTTTTGGAATAGATTTAGAGGTGAAAAAGAAATTGTGTCTCCCCAGCCTGGTCTGTAGTCTATACAGACTCCTCAGAAAAGCAGCTTTGAACACTCTCACAGAAGTCTCACTTTTATCTGGAGATACTCACTGTAGTCCTCAGGAGCATATATAAAAGCTGGGTATTGGCACCATCAGCAATGTCTTCTCAAAAAGAGAGAGCTTGTCTCAGCTCTCACAGAGTGTATCTGCAGGTACTTTCCCCAGGGATTCCCAGTTCCAGACCCTGGATGAGCACAAGTCCCTTTCTCCAGTCACCACCCACGGCACTGGCAGACACATCCTCCTGCACCCAGATGGGGAACCTCTAGGAGCTCCTGCTCCTCGGCAAGGGAATGCTACAAACTCGGTACAGAGACTTAAGGAAGGGGAAGGTGATGATTATTTTAACCTAACACGTCACTCACACCCACGCACCTACAAACGCACACTCACATGTTCACCAAAAGGTGGTCAGGTTTACTGTGTGTGGCACAGAGGACAAGGGACACTCACTAGCAAGTCCTAATGACAGCCCTGGCATCCCTCCTCATTGACAGCAAAGAACTGGGTTCTGGGACACATTTTTCACATGCCTTAGGAGTCAGTGGTTATTACAGGCTGATCTTTATCTCAGCATCTTGCTTACTCAACCTCCAAAACCCCCTAGGAAAGCTGCTGCCTGTTGCCTCCTTTACATCATTTTGGTCACCTTATCTAATCCTTCCTCTTGGAACCACAGGAAGAAAAATCATGGTGTGACATTGCTCCCGTTATCAGGGAACAAGTCCTCTGCTGACGAGCCATCTGTGCTGTGGCCTTATCACAGCACAGACCTCCCAGTCCTGACACAAACCACACATCCTGTGGTGTTGACCCATTTGTTTGCTGCCAGTCACGTCTTTGGCCATCATCACAGGCCAAAGCATCCCTTCCTCTAGAACTCCTGCTGGTGTTTTCACACACACTTTTCCACCCACACTCCATCCACACTAGCCTTAGTATTTCCATCACAAATCTCTGAAGTTACTCCCACCAAAGGCAGGATTCCCATTATAAATCACATGAACGCTGCTAGCAGATTTTAAGTCTAAGCCAGCCACGCTAGCTGTGACTGCTAGTAACAAGCTGGTTCATGTTTAATGGTGTTCTTTGCCAATGTGGATAAATGGTTCCTCCAGGCAGCTGTTTTATGAGCTTCTCGAGGTGATGGCACCTTCAGCCATAGGAACACAAGCAGCCCTCAGGTCACCTACTCCTGCCTGGGCACTGAGATGGGCCTGTGGCACAGCCACAGGGCAGCAGGCAGGTACATGAAGGTCTGCAGGGAACATGTCCACATGGCAGCCAGAGCACCCATGAAGAGGCCAAAGAAAAGAGAGAGGTGCAAGCTCTGGGCCATGCCTCAGTCCCCACATTCATCCTCAGCTGTGCTGCAGGGGTCTTGGATGTCCCCCTGGATGTGGGGGGAGTGAGCAAGCAGCCATGTGTGGTTTAGTTGCCAGCTGCAGTTAAACCATGACACCCAGATGCCAGGCAAGCCACAGAGTCCTCAGCAGTGCACAGCTTACAGGTACCTCAAAGACAGCTCTCGTGCCTGGGACATCATCTTACACGAGACTGAGCAATGGGACCTTACATGAGGCTGCTGGCAATGGGAAAAATGGAGCCAGCCTATCCAGCTTAGTCTCATCCCAGGGAAATGGCAGGTCCCATCAGGAGCTTGTTGCTGCCTCCTCTCATGTGTCCGAGCCAGAGGAAATCACCTTCACCTCCCAAAGGACACAGGGAGCCTCTGGTACACCATGAAATGACTCTGGGTGGTAGTTCCCAGAGGTGAGGAGATCGACCCGCTCTCAGTTCAAGCTATCATACATATCACACCTTTCCTTGCAAAGGCCAGGGTCTTGTAGGCCAGACTAACCCCCAGGACTGCTGTTCCTGGATATTTGGTAACCAATGCAGACTACAGAGCAAATCTGTAATTCCCCACGTGCACGATGCACAATGCACAGACTGCAACTGTGGGTGTCTTTTGCTTCTGCACCTTAAGTGTGCACTGGTGTCCCTGATCCAGGGCCCGTTAAAAACACCCAGCTGTGTCATTAACTGGGGTACCTCAGGGCCCTGGAGAGCTGGAGTGATGCCTGCCTGTAACCTGTGTGACAGTGAGCGATGTGCTGAGGGACTTCCCCGAAGAGTTGCACGGGCAGTGCCGATGATGAAACCCTGAACGGATGTGACAGCTTTGAAGCTGACACCAATTGTCCATCACTCTCCCACATGAAGCTTGTGCCAGCACAAAGAGGAATGATTTATCACAAACTCATGCCTGCTGTCTATAAAAAAAAGCCGCAGAGAAACTCAGGTACATCTAAATGTCCACTTCTGGGCGTGCTCAAGACATTCAAAGACATTCGCATGAATTTGTGATCATTATCCTTTGTCACAAAAACAGGGTATCATGTCAAGCCACAAACCAAAGGGATTTGGCAGGAGTAAGTAAATAAATGGCTACGTAAGTATCTGAGACAATGTGGATTTGGAGCCAAAGCTGGTTTTGTTTTTTCTCTATCAACTTCCTGCAAAGAAGGCAGAACACAGCTATGGTGACAGATGAAAGTGAATGTCACACAGCACCCAGGCCTCTCCATAAATGCCAGGTGCCATCTCTTCCTTTAGGAAGGAGAGAAAATAGGGACAAGTGGGCAGGAAGGGCTCCAGCAGGCACGACCATCTGCCACCAGCCCTCATGCAGCCCCAGTGAGCTGTGGGGGTTAATGCTCAAGCAGAAAACTCTCCTGCCAGCTCCCATCCCAGCACAGCTCCTCTGCAGAGAGCTGCTGGATGTATCCCAGCCTGACTGACAGGATAAACGTAAAATCATGAATAGCAGCACTCCTTGGGGCAACCAGCATAGACTGAGTGAGCATCACCCACATGGAACAAAGCTGGGGATCAAAAGCCTAAGCACCAGGGAAGCAAAGCAAAATCTCCAAAACTGTAAGGCTGGCACAGCCAGACAAACATCTCCAGGTTCAAGTCTCTCTGCACTCCCTATAAAGTCTCCTGTCTTTATACATGGGGCTCAAACCTAGAAAAGTGAATATTCACTTGGACACTTTTATCCCCCTTTTTTTTTCCTCGAAGCATCTCCATCCATCCCGCCATTCAGCGGGGATAGAAAGGGGATCTGCTTCCATACTTGGAGTTTGTTTATACAAACTTTTTAAAATTATTATTAAAGTATTATTGTGCTCTTCTTTACAACTGTAAGAGATACACTAAATCTACAGAATGACTTTTTCCCAATCAAGCAGCCAACGTATGACTGGTCCTACAGGCCCTGCAGTTCTGCTGACCAGTGTCCCAGACATGGAGCAGGGATGTTCTCCAGCTGTGCTGCCATCAGGATTTTGCTCACGTTCATAGCACTCGCAGCCCACTCCCAGCAGGACTCTCTGACTGCTTCTACGCTCTTCCTGTAATCTGGAAAAGGGTATTACCAAACAAACGTAGAGGCCCAAGAAGTGAGGGCAACATCTGGAAGGCAATCACCTGGCAGGGCTCAGAATCCTCAGCCATGCCTGGCACATGGGTGCAGGAGGAGCCCTGGCACAGCAGCACAGTATCCACCTTTTGCAAGAGGATTTAGTCAAGATTGTTCTGTTGTTTGAGAAGCAATGCAGGCAAATCTTAGGAAACACAAACCTCATTTGTGATACAGAAAAACCTAAGAACTTACTCACTAAACAACCCTGTCCATGTGCTGCCAGACACCTGGCAAGCTTCATCCACAACCAGCTTTTTTACTGCAGGAACAGGGCATTTACCAAGAAGAAGCTGCAGGTGTAACAAGACTCATGCTAGCTTTAAAAGATGCACAACAGTGACTGTCAGTTGACTGAAAACCCATGCTGGGAAGTCGATGAACTAAATTCAGGTAAAGATCAATGTTCCAGGGGCTCCCCATCCTCCCAACAGCTGCAGGTTTTAGCTGCATGTTTGCAACACCAGTTTCAGGGTGAACAATCATTTGGGAGAGCTCCCCTGTAATCTTCACCTGCCCCCTCCAGCCATGCCCACTTTTAGGGAAACCCATGGCTCTGTCTGTACAGGTAAGGAAACGTCTCTTACGTTTTGCAGGGCGTCTTGGTACTGCGGCAGTGACGAGAGCTGTGACTCAGAGTGGTACGGGGACAATCCTTTCCTCAGAGTCCTCAGGTCCCCCGTGCTGGACTGCTGCAAAGACAACAGAAAACAGGACAGTCCATATTAATGAGGAGAAAGAAAGCTGTGCCTCTCCTGCTGTCCTGGCTTTTCCCATGACCACATCTGTCCCCTGACCTGTTCTCATTACTTTTCCCTGCACCAACAGTGATGGTGAACATTGTAATAAAATGTTTTTTCCATGCCCAGTCCAAGAGAAAACATCTGCAAGCAGTTGGAGGTGAACTGTTCAAGGTCTGCTACATTAAGTGATACACCAGGAAGGCATTTTTGTTTTACCTAAGTTCCTACATGCTCAATAAAAACATTTTATGAGATGCACATTATAAAAAAATATATTTTTAAGACTTCAGATTAAATCAAAATTAGCAAAAACCCCACAAATCCAAAACAAACAAACAAACAAACAAAACAAACAAAAAAACAACCCACCAAAAAAACCCACACCAGGAGTCATTTTCTAGATGGAGGGTTTGTAAGCAGTGCTACTATGATACACCTAAGCTTGCAAAACGTGTGTTGACAGGAACAGTTTCTTATTTGGTTACAAATTTGCTTGCATCCACAGGTCTTAAACATAGTCAAATAAATGAAGGTAGTCTCTATGACCCTAGAAACCAGATAAATGCAACCAGGAGTCTGCACTCAAAGGGAGAAGCAGCACTGGGTGTTAGGAGTTCCGAATAATCTCCCTGGGACAAAGTTTCTGCCTTGTGTTATTAGCTCTCTGTGATCTTGAAATGTGAAGAATGAGAAGTGTTTCTCATTTATAAAACTGCACCCACAAAAAGGCAATACACAAGCAGTCAAAATCAAAGGTCTGGGAGAAGATTCTATCTTTATCACCAATAAACGTCCTCATTAACTTTTCATATTTTTAAGAGTATCAAGCAGTGCACTGTGCTCTATTTTAAAGCTAAAAAATCATGACCTTTCAGATTTTTATGCTCCATTATGACTTTAGACTTGCATTTGCTACAGAAACAATGTTTTCTACTTCAAAAGAACCAAAGAAAAGTCATTGGAGCAATAAAATTTAACAGGAAATCTCATAAATCAGCTCAATTGTATATAAAACCCCACAGTAACCCAAACGCCTGAACATAACGGAGACTTTGGGTACTGTTGCCATGCACAGATCTCTGGAAATATTGAAAGTTCATTTCCACTTCCTGCTCAAAGAGAAGAATTGGTGCACTCTGAGTGGATACATCATTTTCTGTCAATGTCAGAAACATTTTCTTGTAGCTACATGGCCTGTTTTAGTTGTCATTCAGCTTTGGTTTTATTTCAAAATGCTGTTTTCTTAGGTTAAAACTTCTGTAGTGCCCCAGTGCTTTCACAACCATTCTGGAGCCCTCACCCTATCAACTTTCATTTTATAAGCTATGAAGAGAAGGGCAGCTCTCAAGAAAGCCATCATGAGAAATGGATGCTAGTCCTGTATGACCCAATCTGCTGGGAACTGTTGTGTCTCACATGGATCCAAGTGATACAGAATGAGTTCAGCATATCAGATGTCTGGGATTCCCCTGAATTTATGAAGAGAGAAGATGTGGCCTATATTTCTTTCTCATTTCACAACACAGAGTCAGAGAGAGAGAGAGATCTAAAGGAGATAACTCCTTCTGAAGCTGAAAAGTGACTGCTGCAAAACTGAGTTTCCACCACTATTCCTGGGAGGTATATAATTTCAAAGAAAGGTTAGCAGGTCACAAAGGAAGATGATGAGAGGATTCTTAGTTTACTGGCAGTGCCCCAGGCATGTGATGTCTCTTGGTGGTTATCCTGAAAGGATTTCACCTTGGCTGGTTATGCTTCCACTGCCCTGCTGTGTGCAACCTCTTCTCCCCTCTTGTGTGTGCGTGGGGACACAGCAACCTCCTGGAGGGGTCCTGACACTCTGCCACTCACTCCTTTAGGCTGTCAGCTCAGGAGCTCAGGCACTCTTCCCTGACATCTGTGATGAGGGACACTTGCATGGCCAAGGGAAAAGCAGAATAAAGCAGCAGAGCCAAAATGTGAGGTTGTATCTTTGTGCTGGAGACCCCAGAGGTTGCAGATCTCCTTGAAGTCTCTGCTCCAGAAGCGTGTGTGCTGCCTCAGCAGTTTAGAGGCCATGGATTACTCAGAGTTTTGCAAACCACACTGAGACCTGCAAGATGCCACATGATTGTGGGACACCTGAAGCCTAGAAACAGGCCTGAGAAAGAGCGATTTGGTGAACATTTGTTTGCATTCCAGAAACCTGCAGTCTTGCCCCCAAATCTGAATGGGTTCATCTGCATTGGATTCCCCATGTGTTTCATTACATTACAGCTTGTCCTCACAGAAAGTCAAAATGCTTCGTCCACCTCAGGAAGGGAGACAACCAAACCCAAGTCCAAACAACACCCAGTATCACACTGCTGTCACTAAAAATACGCTGGTTTAAATTGATTTAATTAACTGCCCTGTGCTCCTGCCTGGAGCAAAAGTCTGCATTAATTTCAATTTGGCTTAAATTGGTTGAAATTGTGTTGGTAAATACACAGATACAGTCAAAACTCTGCTCTAACAAGTGTTTATAATGGATTAGTTCTATTGCTTTTTAAAAGCAAATCCCATTTAAGACTGCACTAGCGTGTGACAAAACTATTGTTAGATTGTTTCAGTGACTGCTGCTTATGAATCTGACCTAATGCATTCAATTTGATGGAAAGATTCCCACTGAGTTCAACGAACATCAAAACAAGCTCTTAATTAAAGAACAGAAAGGAAAAAGAGAAAAAAAAATAGGACAAGAAAAAGAAAAGACATCTAAGAAATAAAAATGCTGAGCAGAGATCTATCCAGAAGAGGAACGAGGTGTTCGGAGCAGAGAGTGGGTTTGCTAGGGCAAAAAGAGTTATACCTGCCATTATTTATATTCATCCCTGTCAGAGATGGGCAGAGTAAACTTTTTCCTCCCACTTCCTGTCATAAAGCCAGCCACTTTCATGAGCACTCCACTCAATGCAATTTTCCTCCTGTATTTTCTAGAAGTTATTTGGAAATGTATCTTACTCTAATAGCTTGGGGTTTTTTTACAACAGGCTACCAATCACAGCTCTGCACTATTTATCTTCCTTGCACTAAAAGCAAATGTGTATTTCTTCACCATAGAAAGAAAACTGCTTTTCCTTCCTTTTTAAAATTGAAATGGTGCAGTGACACATACTCAACAGACCTCCCCAAACATTTGCACATTCCTTGGGCTTTGCTATCAGTGTTAGAGCTAACCAGGGAAAGAAAGTGAATCCCTCATTAAAAAGCAATATGACTAATGATGCATCAGAATGAGTAGCCATTACTCCACTTAAATCTAAATTAAAAATCCTGATATTTGCATTGTCAATTCACTCACAAAATGAAATCTCTTATTACCTTACCCAATTTTCATTACTGAGATGTAAGTGGATCCCAAATTGCTTTTCTAGTCAGAAAGACATTTTAAAAGTAGAATCCCTGATCATCTCTGTTCATCATCATTGCTGGAGATTATCTCAACTAATGGGCAACATAGCTATAATAAATTATCCTTCAGGTAAAATCACTTCACATTTCTGGAGTTTCAAGGAATTTATCAGCAAAATCACTTTCACCTGAACTAAAACTCCGTGGGAGCATGCAGTCTCAATTGAACTTTTATTGGAAATGTTTCCTAAGCCAAGGAGCAGGGACAGAAGGAGGGACAGAGCAAAGGAGACCAAGTGAGAGCTCAGGAGACTCACACACTTGTCCCTAGCAAACACCAACAACTGGCCATTGACTACTCCACAGTGGCTCTTGCTCTCTTACTATAAATATTTTTCAAACCCTAGTTTCATCCACAGTTAAAAACAAAACAAACCAAAACAAACAAAACAAACCAAAACAAACAAAACAAAACAAAAAACAAAGCATGCCCTGACTTTCACAGCAGTACAAAAGTGCAAGACCTGCCCTCAGTCTAACTCAGCACTTCCCTCCATGGCGTTGCCTCCCCTTCCCAGCTGATGAGCATGGGGACGAGCCTGCAGAGCCAACCCCTTCGCCCGCAGCACAAACCTGTGCCACACGCTGCCAGCACTGACACCCCACAGCGGTCATTCCAGCACAGCCACTCTTCAGTACTCGGAAATAACAACATAGCATTTATTGGTACATTTTTCAGTTAGGCAGAACTCAAGAGTGACCCCAGAAGATACCGTTCTTGGACCAAAGCCCTTTGTCAGCCTGTTATGAAGCAAATGGGCACAGACATGTTCCTCCCACCAGGGAGGGGAGTTTGGCCTACTCCTACCAATGAGAAAAGAAAAGGGGCAGCAAATCAAGTTTTTTAGTAAAAATAGACTGCAAACCCGACTTTTTTTTCTGTGTAGAAAACAGAAGCAATTTGATTACAGAAGCAATTTGATGGGTGGAAAGTGGTATTTTCTGTAACAAATAATGTATAATTTTAAACGCTTGAGATAGAAACTAAAGTCTTGGTGCTTACCAAAGACTAAAATTACATTTAAAAAAAAAAAACAAACCCAAAACAAAACAATGAAAAAACAGCAAACACTTGCTCCTATCAAAGCTTTCTATCCTGCTAGCAAAGAGAAGAAATGGTGGCCTCTGACTTTTTGACCTGCTGTGCTGAGTGATTCAATTGAAAAATAACACAAATAACACAAGAAGATGGATGGTGTTTGTGGCATTTTAAGGTCAAAGTACTACGAAGAAACATTTATTTTCCTTTCTGTTTCTATCCAGTAAAGTCAGATCAGTGCTGTGGCCATGTTGGACCAACTGTGAAGATAAAGTCTTGAAAACTTAGAGACAAGTTAGACAAATTATCTTTTCTGTTACCCTTCAGTGGTACTTCTGCTAGAACGGAGAAAAAAGAAGACAAATATTTCATTCTGAAATACTTTGATGCAACAAAAGGAACTGTTCTTAACATAAATTAAATACAGAAAGACAGAAATTTACTTGACAGAAAGTTCTCAACATTTATGAAAGAGATTAGCAAAAAACGATTTCAATTAGAATTATGTGCTGAAGTGACCGAGGAAAATTAAAAAGCAGCACTGTCAGCTCCCAGTAACTCATGAATTAGCATTCAAAACAGGGTTGTTACATAAGTAGCCTTTAATTGAAAACACTTTTTTCTCCTTTCTCATAAGTTGTAATAGATGAAGGCTAAAAAAAGGTTAAAAAAAGTATTTTATCATAAATGATCAGTTTGACCCTGTGCCCCGTGGAAATGTTAAAGCCTTCACAAAGGGTCACAGCTTCCCTTCTCGCCATGGGATGTGGGGTCATTTGGGAGCAATTTGGGTATCTAAACACGGGCATCCTGTGCCTGGGCATATCCAAGGCACCCATGGAGCCTTGGTAGACAGGATAAAGAGCTGCTGGAGACCTGCATCCTTCTGCTGCACAGCAGGAGCAAGGAGGGACAGGCCTGGAGTCACCTGAGGACTACGGCTCAGCACCTGAGGCACTGCTCTCCTCACCCCTTTGTGACTCATTTCTAACCTCCTGCGCGGTGAAAGCTTTCTCTCCTGGTCCACAAGTCATTTAAAAAAACACACAACAAAGCACCAGTTTGAAGGTGAGGAGTCCTACAAAGCCCCTTTTTGTTTACTTCTGGGGAGTACCTTTGTAAAGGGATGGCAGAATGTGACCAGAACACAGAGAATCAAGCGTACATGAGTCACTGACAGCAGACTTCCCAAAGGGCTGTCGTTTCCAAGGATTTATAATAATCAGCTTCATTTTCCTACAACGCAGACCCACTAGCACTAAGCTCAAGAGACAGCAGATTACGCACCGCACCACTTAAATGTATTAATATTGTATCTGCTTTCAACATAACTTTAGAAGAAATTATGTAACAGCATGAAATGCAACTAGATGGAAAGGAATACTGCAAGGAACTCAGTGCTGACAAGAGAACATACCCTCATTGACACCAGTTCAGAAGATTTTCTTTGGACAAATTATTACGCCACACCATCACCCAGCCCTCCAAGAGACAAGAAATTTCCATTTTTCAGAGGCTACCTCCCCTTTTACAAAGCACAGGATTTCCTTCAGCCATCATCTAAACATCAGAATAAACTTGGTCCTTAGCAATAGGGCAAGGGCATCACAGCCTGACCAGAGAAGACCATAAGGATTTGGGCTTACGATTTGGGTAATTCTCTATATGGAAAAAAAAAGTCTATATTTTAAAAAAACAAATAATTCTTACTTCACATTACAGTTTCACTCCATAAATCTTGGATGTTAGATGGAAAACTCTGTTGAGACTTTGGCTTTTTGATTATATACATTTGTGAAGAGGAAAACAAGAACACAGAAGGTTTTATATCAGCCCACTATGTCTGGCTGCCTTCATCTTTATGGACTCTTGCACTTCCCATTACCTGGATTACTTGCCTGTCACTGTAATATAAATTCTTAAACCTACCAGCAACAAACTTCTAAACCATAATTGTTCCAGTAATTGAAACTGCCTCTGTTTTGACACTCAACGACCCATTGTTCGCAACTGAGTAATTAAATTAAAGGTTTAGATCAAAATCTTTTCCTGTTATTTTGTAGCAATTCAGCTGAAAGTGCCCACTTCTCTTCATGTAGGCAAATGGCATTGATTTGAACTTGGCCAAAACACAGATATTACTAACCAACGTCTTTTGCATGAGTACAGGAGGGAAATAAAAATAAATTAGGGGCATAGTTAATACATTCAGATGATTAAAAAATGGAAATCACCAACATTAGCAAGTGAAAGAATAAGCAATCAGAGCCCTAAACAACCAGCAAACGTATTAAGAGGCAGCCCCAGATCCAAGAAGGTGCCGTGGATGCATTAGCTCTCTCTACCTTACTGAAATTTCGTGGCAAGCTGTTGCAGTCAACTAGCTAAAAGGGAACAGAAGAACCTTATACATGTGGAAACTTAACAGAAAAAAAGTTATTTTATCATCTTGAAAAAAACTTGTATCATTACCACAGATGACCAAATGGTCTTATATGCAGCATTTGATAAGAAAATATTATTATTTGAACTTCAACCCCTTTTCCTATATTCATGAATGAAATCTTGCAGAACCCATTATTATCTGCACAAACATTAGCATCTTACTATCCAGATTCAGAGCATGGTGACCCCCCAAACAGCTGATAAAGCTTGATCAGCTTCACAGCCACAGGCATTTTACCACGCCTGCAGAGGTCAGTGGCACTATCAGAGCACACAGCTGTGTAAGAACAACCTGGCCCAAGTCAGCCTTAGGTATCACAGCAGAGCAGTGATATTTTGCTGAGCTAAAGCAAAGCAGAAACACATCTCAAATAACGTGCAGGAGGTGGTGCAAAGCACCTACCCTGCACAGCTCTCACATGGGCATCAGAGCAATGGCCCCTGTTTCTCGTGACCTCGGCACCACAAGTGAGTGGCCCTGTCAGGCAGCCTTGTGCCCCAGAGAACATCCCCTACCACATGACCCTGCACAACCATTTCCCCCTTATCTCATTAATCCATGTTTTAGTGTCTCATGCACCAGGAATCTGAGGGATGGGCAATTTCACTGTGTGAAGCTAGCAAATAATTGAATTAAGGTTCAGTAATTGCGCTTATCACTACAGGACATATTAAAGCAAAAATAAGCTCAGCAAAGCACATAGCTGACTTTAAGTATATGTGAAGAGTCCCATTAGTTTCAACAGCATTTATCAGGCAAGTTGGAAATTACACACATGAGAGTGCAATAAAAAATCAACGTATTTGACTTTGAAAGAACTCTGCAAATAAGGAAAAAAAATTAAGGGATGAGATTAAAACTATTTAGCATCTTCCATGTCATGCAATAACATGAGCTTTTTGGAACAGGAGAGATTAAATTCCTTTACACTGGTTCATATCCCTGTTGTACATGCAGCACGTCTGGGGATCGCTCCTGAACTGGTGACAAAGGCTTTAGAGGATACTGGTCTGTCAAGACACCTGTTCTCCTGATTCCCTCTTCAGTATTCAGCCAGGAGGTCACAAGCACAGCCTCAGCCAGTTCCATCAGTAAATCCATTTTTAGTGGTTCATGTGGAATTGGAAATGCATTTGGGCATGGTGCCATGGCTGGATCTCAGCCATTCACAAGCATAACACAGGGATGAGGATCCCCACTTCTGCCTATGCTCTGACTTCCCCCTCACATCGTGATCTGTGTTCATAGAAGCTGGAGGGGCAACCAGATTTCACCTGGTTGCATTGGTGACAGCTGGAATTCTCTATTGTTGGGGGAGCTAACAACTTTGGGAAAGGCAGGAGACAGTGAGTAGGAGGCTTGGCAGATTTTACCTTGTAAAATCACTCTTGGAAAAAGACTTTTATTAGTATCTCAGTGAGGTACAGGGAATAAAAGCAGGGTAAGTTTCAAACCTCTCCATTCTCTGTAGCATCTGAGGCAGGGAACTTTAGTACACTGTTAATATTCAAGAATGTCTACATTTTTGTCCTCTTGTTTTAGATCCGCAGAGAAAGATCGTGCCCATAACTCACGGGAGACTCAGATAATCAGTTCAAACCAAATTGCAGTATATAATTATAATCACACAACTGGCAGGCTTTGCTCAAGAGGAAATATGAGCTGGCACGGCTGAGAGATTCAAGTATCACAGCCTATAATCCAAATAGAAATGCAGCTCAATAGTTAACAAAGCCAAATGGAGCTTTAGCCACTGGCCTTTGGTGTAGCCCAAGTCTGGTCTGTGGCTTGCATGCCACGAGTTTCAGAGTCACAGACTAACAGAGCCCATCGTGGCTCATTAGAACCAAAATCAGTGTCTTTACTAGGGGTGCCAGTGGAGAAGTTAAGGAATGCTGCCCCAGTTTCCTCAGGCAAGTAGTTGTAGATATGGATGTAGTGTCAAGCACAGGTCTGGACCATCCCCTGGAGTCACGTTTCATTTTCTCCTGTCAGCTGCACTCCAGGCAAGGAGGCCAAAGGGAACCACTGCTCCTCCTCCCAAAATCTCAGCCACAGCAACACTGCTGGGCTGCCTTCAAGGCACTCCCCACATCCCATAGAACAACAGAGTTGTTGGGAATGAGAAAAACAAAGACCTGAAACCTCTCCTGATAAATCAGCAAAGGTCTCTTGCAGGATTTAGCTCGTGGTGGGCACCAGCTGACTGAGGCACTACTGGGCAGTCAAGTCCCTCTCCTCTGGAGGACCACTCGGATGTTCCAAGCTCTCTGCTGAACCAGGACTCAAACAGCCAGGGAGAATCAATTATAGCCAGTCTCAAATTTTGTGAGATAATCTGAATATTCTTTAGAAGTCTCTTATAACGATTTAGATTTGCATTTTTGGCTTCATGAAAAACAAAACAAAACTGAAAATCATGTCATAAACTTACAGTTTTGAGTAAAGAGGCTTTTTTTTTTTTCAAAGCAATGAATGATTAACATCCTTCCCATTCTTGCCCAAGTTGTTTTCAGATATCAGACTCCGAATTTTTCTTGATCTGGGCTTGAATTTGGCATTTTACTCATTGCAGAAATCTGGTTTTAAGCCTCTGCAGTTATTGCTTAGTTTCCCCTCAAGGCATTTTTCAGTACTTCTCAGATGGACCGATCGCTGAGACTGTGTACTTTGAACCACTCCACATGTTTCAAAGACACAAAAAGCTGCTTCTTCGTAGCCTGATCTAACTGCAATTAAGAGCTTTTTCCCTGGCCCTGTCCTCATACAGAGAAAAATAGTAGAATCTAGTGAAATTATTACAAAGCTGGTTAAGCACAGGATATGACTAATCCTGTATTTCACAGCTGGAGGTTAAACTGAGCCTCATTAAACCCAATGTTCCTGCTTACCCACAACAGAAACAAATGGGGCATGGCAGAGCTTTGCGTGTGTGCATCTCTCTCATACACGCTTGGAACACTGAAATTCAGCTCCAGCCTTCCAAAATTTTAAGTTGCAAGAAATTAGATGATGGTCTCAAATTCGTAAGACTCAATTACCCCAGTATGTCTCTCTCTGTTAGTCGACTTCTGGATCCAGATCTTTTGAATTATATTTCCTAGGTTTTTAGGGAACTCTATTTACATTCTTGTAAAATCCCTGGATACCACAGGTGACAATCCCCAGAACACACAGTACACCACCCAGATTTCATTACAAGTTGCAGAATTTCAGTTCTGTCACTGATCATGCATTTTAGATGTGCATGAATGCAAGAGAATATTTATTTTGGTAGATAGCAGCCCAAGCCCCTGATGTCCAAAGTAAACAGAAGGAACTCCACTGTCTGAAAGGGCCGGAAGGTATTTTCAACTGCTTCTATGAAACTGTACATTTTTTATTTGGGGAGGAAAAACATTTTATTCAATCAGTACATATTGTTTACTTACATCTCAAGTCAACTAATTGGATAGCAAATTGGTCAGATCAGTCTTGTCACTGTAATTCATAAAAGAAGGAGGTGAAATGGAACTCACTTGGACATTGATTGGTTTTGCATGCTGTGGTTTTTTGAAGATTCTGCTGCCACAACTAAGGAAGCAACATTTGAGGGATTCTGTTACCATCTTTTGCATTTACACATGTAAGCAATGCAGTGCACTCTCAAAGCTGTATCAAAGTTTTGGTCTCAAGAGAGAAGGTCTCATGAAAATCTGGTTCTTCAAGAGCTGTACTCCAAAATGCATGGAGTCCTGTAGGAATTCTCACCGCTGACTTGAAAGGAATATTTGGATGTGACCCCAAATACGAATCTCCTTTTTTATTACTTAAAATTAATATGCAGCTAAACATTTAAACACTGTCTAAAATTGGTAATAGAGTAACTGAGGGCACATCCCCTTCGGTATTCTGAATTTAAATGGAGACCAACTGCCTGGAAAGCTTTCATGTCTGAGTTGCTCTGTATTACAAAAAAAAAATCCAATTTCCCTTGTGAGACCTTAAATTAAAGCAATTACACTTATCCTCCTCATGCACAAACAATAGGTAGACTTTGGGGAAATTAGACAGGTTTGTAATTTTGTTCCTGTCATGGTGAGTGTGTGCAGTGCTCCTGGCACAAGCCATGGCCTCAGACAAACCTCCAGAGCCAATTCACGGAGAGGCCCAAATGCTAAGACCTTACAGCAACTCTGAGAGCCGAGAGGAAACTCTACAAGCAGGAACTGTTAATGGCAGACTTGGCACAGAAGTGACCGATAATAAAACAACAGAGGAAATTGCACTCTGACTCTCCTGGAGCCAGCCAGCACATTGTGGGCAATTTCTTTTTCTCCTCCTTGGGAAGAGATCAGGCTCTCCACTGAATGGCACTTACATCTTTATTCTTTGCAGTACTAACGATTGTCAGGCTCTTTTCGACTCTGGGGTCCAGATTTCCCCCCTTGTTTCGAGAACAATATGCTAGAAACTGCCTGCTGAGTGCATGGTTGTGCCAAGATCCCATTTGCCTAAGAAATGTGGCAGCCTGCAGATGCTGTGACCATGGAAGCTCCTTGCTCAAACACCTCAGCTGTCTTAACAGCAGTGTTTACAGGCATTGCCTACTATCATTTTATTAACCCTATAGCTGCAGCCTTCTTTTAATTCAGGAAAAGCATGGAGTTTCTTAAAAGTAAGACTAAGAACAGTTTTCAAGAACTTCTAGGGATGCTCTAAAGATCTTCCAAGGATAGTCTAAATCCCAGGCTACTAACAGGCTGAACTGCTGTGAAGTGCTGGTGCTACTGAAGTGTATTTGGCAATTTTAATTAAATACTCTTACGTTCCTCATAAATCTCAAGGGCTGACACTCCCTAGAGAAGAATTTTTTTTTTGTTTCTGCTCTGTGCTGAGGGACTTGAAATTTTCTGTGAAAGAAAGCACCAGGGCTTCATTGTCAAATGTCCAGTTACTTAGAGCCTAACCTGCCCAATGCATCTGCTTTGTTAAAAGCTGGGCTTTTTGAAACAAAGTTGTGTAATGTGCCCTGGGCAGCTCTGAACAGAAAAATGCCTCTGGCATTCCTACTCTCCAGGGAAAAGGTAGACACAGCTCAGCAGAGACTATAAACCAAAAGGAGTCCTGACAGCCAGCCCATGGTGCACAGTACTCAGTTATAAGGAGAGGGAACAGTGATGAACCTATAAACTCCAGTTTTAGCTAAAAGTGCTCAATCTTTATGAGTGTACAGAATGAGCTGAAAACGCAAAACAACGTGAAAAGATGGCCAGAAGTTTGTTACTGGTATTATCTCTAAAATGTATGCTTTAGTTGTGAAACTACCCAGAATTGACCTTTGGAGCTCCTAAATGTTGTAAATACAGGTCTCTCTAACCTTAAGGGGCAAGTGTGCAATTAAAAACTCCTTTTCGTTTAAGGGGCAGCATGAGAAGGCTTAAGGAGTCTATTTGTGCTTGGACACTTCAGAGTCCAAGCTGGACAGTTCAGAGGAATGGAAATCAAATACGGTCTCCCACCTCAGGGATTATATGTCAGCAATATGGAAGGTGCCCTCACCTAGTCAACCAGACTCCACCAAGGAAAGGTTAACACCAGCTCTCCTGGGCATTTCCCACAATGACACAGAGGAAAATCAAGACTTCACCCATGTGGTGTTGCACAGACCAAATGCATGCACACAGCAGAACTCAGTGCACTTCTTCCCTGGAGGATGTGAGACTACAAAAGTGATGCCATGAAGCTCTCCAAAACCAATACCCAGTATTTCTCAGAGATTACATTCATCTTCTTTACACTACAACTAAAACTTCCAGAAACCAGCTCCACTGGTGAGAAAGGCTCACACCATCCCCACCCAGCTCTGTGGGGTCTTTGCCACTGTGGCTACACCACAGACACCTACCAGCACCGGAGAGCAGGATTGAGGGGTCTTTTCTGGTAGTGGCATTTGCTACAACCTCTCCCCAAACAATAGAAACCAGGTTAACAAAAGTTGTGTGTTGCCAGAACTGCTGCCAGAGATTTTGCCAGCGCAGCAACGCCATCCAACAGCATGACCTTCTAGCTGACATGGCCATGCCAACAAAACATCACAGCATAAACTGAGTCAAAAAAATAAAAACTGGAGTAGTTTCTCCTCAGAGAAAGGAAAACGGGGAGAGTGATGATTATTGATGAGTTAGCAAAGTCAGAAGCATATAATTTCCCAAAAGGAAATACACATCTCCTTCCCTAGAAAGCAAAAGAAGTCAAAACAACAACAAAAAAACCCCACATGCATGGTTATCATAGTAACACCCTTATTTCCATTTACTCCCCTCCTACAGCAAAGTGTGCCTTGTGAGATGGCATTTCTTGATCTCCAAGAGTAAGAGAAGGTCTCTCCATTAACCTGTTCAAAGGGTGAATCCCAGCACACCTGTGCTGCAGGTGACATGTACAGCACAGAGCAGCTGCCAGGCACGGGCTGGGGAGCTTTTGCCTGTCCCACTGAGGCTTTCTTCTAAAGTGCTTACAGAGAAAGGCTATGTTGGGAAGCAGGAGAAAAACTGCAGGCTCGGGATCCCCTGCAACAACTTGATTCCAGAAGGGGCCACAAAGACACCACCTCTCAGCATACCTTCACCCCAGAGATGCTGAAGAAGATAAAGCAACAAATCTCACTCAGGATGCACCAGCCAGCAAAGGGGTATTGTGTCACTGGCCACTGGAATATAAATCCTGCCATAAAGCTTGCAAATATCCTTTGCAGCACCAGCCTTCTCAGGTTTCTCTGGATGAAGCACTATTTCAGCTCTATGTTTAGCACTTGGAAGGAAGCCAGGAAGACTTCCATAACCACCCCTGATTTGTTAATCCCTTAATGCACAGGCACTGTTTGTTACTTAGGCCGTCAGGTTTCATCGCTCCTCAGCACGCTGGTGATAGAACTTCTTGACACCAGGCTGCAAATATTATTGCAAAGTCAATACTCCCAGGGAGAAAGCCAAGCTCAGTTAAAATGTGACTTTGGTGTTGACAAGCCAGTTTGGCACTGCAGAGTTCAAACAGCCAGGATCACCTGGCAACTTTCAAAACAGGAGAAAGTTTGCCAGGATCCTTTTTGACTATAGAGTCTTATCCCAAGATCTGCATGGTAACAGCTAAACACTTTCTAATCAGACAAAGCAAGTAAAAATACAGTAAGTGGATTATACTTTTTGGGAAGGTGCTGGGAGCTATATGTACATATGCATGTGAGTTTGTATCTGTACAGATTTTCCTAATCTTTCTCATTAAAAGAGAAAAAAATTCAAATCTAGGCATGTGGCATGACAGACTGGAGGTGATGCAGCTCGGTGTTCCCAGGGAGTTCACCCAGCCCATGGTAGCTTCAACACTCTTGTTACCCTAAGGAAAGTTGACTCCCTGCTTATAATAAATAAAGTTATTTCCTGAATGTGATATAAAAGAGGTTGGATCTTGGTCTTTTTGGAGGGCCATTGAGACATCACACAGAGGCTGCGCAGCACGTCACAGGCAGGCTGGCATCAGTGCCTGCTGCTGCTGGGGAGGTGGCTGGCCTTCTCCAGAACACAGAGCTATTTTAGGGTAATTTCCTTCCCTCCTGGATTCAAATATTTATACTAACACAGCCCCAAGGAGATGACACCTGAGGACAGTGGAGGAAAAGGCACAGCCTGCACATCCAGGGCAGCACATAGGTGAAGGGTTGATGCATGAGCCTGAAGCAGCCCCGCACACCCCAAAACTAACTGGGTTTTATCCTCCCAATGCAATAAGCCCACGCAGCTATTCAGCCCCTATTCATTATCACCAATAATTACCAACTTTTTTTTGGCCTCCTGAGGCAGATCTGACAGAGTAATGTGCTTGGCTGCGGCAGGACAAAGCGAGGCCAAGGGCACACGGAGCCCATCCCTGAATCCATGCACATCCCAACTGTCCCCATGCAGACCATCTGCCTATCAATAGCTCCAATTAAACAGTCTCGGGGTTTCGACCGCCACCACACACCAGCTCAGTCACAGTTTGGGAGAAAGACAGAGGGAGGTAAAATTAAATCAGCAATCGATTAATACATGAAGCAACTCCAGAGCTGTTGAGTTGAGCACCGTTTTGGGGTTTAACCCTTTGGTGCCCTATGAGTTTTCTTTCATGGCTAGTAATGCCAATGAGCACGCTGGGAAAAAGGAGTAATCTTTTAAAAAGCTCACAGACAGGTCAAAATGTGTATTTCAGAAAAAAATAACATTTGACAAAATTATTTTATTGAAATTTCAGTAAGCATAGCATTCTTTATCATTTTTTTGTTTATTTTAAATGAGAATTTTAGAAATGTGATCTTGGAACAGTCTATTCTCCAATCTGGTGAAATGCAAAGAACAGCACAACATAAACTGGCAAAAAAGCATTTTAAAAAAATATTACAAGGGCTTTTTTATTTCCAGTCCTTATAATTGGGAAGAATCTGGAACAAAATTACTGTGAAACATGGTGCTTGAAGTAAGAAGCAAGGTATGGAAAAAAATCCTTTAAAATGCTATGAAGGTAGAACATAAAACACTGAAAGGATGCAAAGAACAGGAAACAAATGGTAACTTTTCCGATGCTCTAAATAGACAGTGCCTTATTGAATGCAGCAGAGCTGCCCCTGTTTACACCAACTGCTGTGTTTTACAGGGGATCCAGAGGACATACCAGACAGAATGGCTGTTGTCTTCCCACTGCTTGACATTGCTATATAAAGACAGGTGAACACCATGAGTGATCAAAAGCACAGTGGCACGTGGAGTAGACTTTGAAAGGGAGATGCAAGCAAAAAGTGGCACTTTAGAGAGTCTGTTCAGATTTAAGTAAGATCTCAAATAAAAGCTGGGAGCCTGCACCACACAAAACTATTCCCAAGGCTGTCCTTTGACAATAGTCTCCTCTTTCAACAAGATAAAAGTCAATGTAAATGGGCAAGCAAGACAAAATCCTACAGCAAGGACACAGGCAGAGCTAGACTCTCACAGCATCCCCAGGAGCAGAGGTGGATCAAGGAGCTCTGCAGGGAGGCATTAATGCATCTCCAAAACACACACAGACACTAACAGAGGATTCACTTTTTTCCTTTTTTTTTTTTAATTTCAACAAAAGGAGACCAAATTCTATCTGTGTGGGATCGATATGAATCATGTTCTTCCTGGGATGTTTACCAAAAGCCCGTGTGCTGTCAAATGGGGCAGTCAGACACAACCATACAGAAACAGGAGAACTGAGCCACACTAGTATCTATTAGGAGAATAAAACCTACCTGGGAAAGAAGCTTGTTGTCATCCTCCAGAAGTTTCACTTTTGTTTCAAGTTGCCTGATATAGTTGGAAGACGAATCTTTAAGAAAAGAGAAAAAAAAATAAACATATTTAAGTTTCTTGTGCTACAGGCAAGTATTGTCAGACAGCAATAAGTTTTCCCACTCTGTGGAAAGCCAGTTTAGAAAAGACTTAATGAATAAAACCCTAAGTGTATAGGGTGAGGAGGGACTCTGTCAAAGGTTTTTTCACTAAAAAGCTGAGATTCAGCAACAGCAATATCTTTTGTGAATCTGCATCAATGCCAGTTTGGGGGGTGGGTGATAGAGAAGGAAAGTGAGGTTGAAACACTGTGTTTTGTATTTTTATAAAAGTAATTTCCTAGTTTGGAAAGCTATTCTCATTCATCTAGAATGCACCAAAATACTCCAAGACAGAACAAGATGTTTTCTTTTAGGTTTGAATGAACAACCCCTCTACACACGTGCCTTTTTCTTTCAAAAACAACTGAGAAACTCACAAAACTAAGCTGTTGGCACAGCTCTAAGAGGAGGTCAGTGCCACAACTCTTAGTGTTGTAAAAGGGGGAGAAGTGTATTCAGAAAGACCACAGAGCTGCAGCATGCAGACAGCCTGACGTACACAAAGTGCCTACCCAGGACATCTGTTTTTTCTAGTGGAAGCACGTGACACTAACCAGAAAAATACCAGGACAATAAAACACGGAATACCCTCACATAAAATGGTAATATTCAACCTGAAGGAATGCAATGGCCGGTTTACCACTGCAGTAAGACAGCAGCACCAGATAGGGTGGCCTGGCACAGAAGATAAGTTGCTGGAGAGCTCTGTGGGTGGCTTACTGCTGTCCAAAGCATCTGGCTTTTGTTTTGAACTGTGCTTTGAAGAAACACATTTGAAAATTTCACAGGGAAGAAAATAAAGGAACCTGGGAAAACCTTTTCTCCATTTTCATTATGGCTTGGTGAGTTCCTCCCATACACTTGGATCTTTGCAAAATTTCTCCTCCACTTGTAATTTGAGTAGCAGAGGCCATGAGCTTTTACAGCAGGAGGAAAAGTTTTGCAATGTAAGTATATGAAAAACCCCAAGCATTTTGCACACTTCTAAAAGGGCTCTGCAAAGTGCAAAATTATAATTTCCCTCATCTCATTTATTATGGCATAACTGCAGAAGCCACTGTTCAGTCCCAGGACTCCTTGCCAAGCATGAATCGGCAAGGAACGGGGTGTTAACACAACGGTGTCGGTGGGTGTGTGCTGCCAGCGGCCAGCCCCCTTTTGGGGTTCCCCTTTTGGGATCAGCTCCCCAGGGTGAGCAGGCACCTCTGGCTGCAGCTCTGACACACGAACACTCACCCACGCACACGTGTGAGGTTTAGGCTGGCTCTGTGCTAAACAGCTTCTCTCTGCCTTTGCCAGTGGCTGCCAGACGCACTCGGCACTAAGCCTGAATGCTCTTCCTGGCCACTCCGGGGGCAGCTCAGCAGAAGAGCTAGCAGGGAAGCTACAGCTAATCACTGAGACTGCTTTGGCCACTCAAGGGAAAAACTGGAATATGCTCAAAAAAGTGCTACCATACACCAGTGCCAAACCACACATAAAGGAACAGCAGGATGGATCTGAGTCAAGTACTCATCTAAAGCACACTCTCAGAGAAAAAATGCTCTGTTTTTCAACTGGATTATGCTTTGTCCAAACCCAGCAAATCCAAACAAGTCCTCATGAGAAAGGTTAAGAAGACACTGTAGGGAGCTGTGTAAGTTCAGTGAACAGCTTAAGTGGTGACAAGGTCCACAGCAACATCGGCTTGAGCTGCAGGGGCCACAGACTCGGCCCAACAACCACCCTAATGTGGGGGGAGTCTCCAGGGCAGAGGAGAAGAGAGCGAACCAAGCAGGTTATAGAATCAATCTAAAGCACCTTCCCTGTGAAGGCCTCATGCCACCAGCACCACAACTTTAGCCACGCACACCTAAAGGTGGCGAGTAGAATGCTGCAGTAGATCGGTGCTGAAGTCAGCAGGATTTCAGGATCGGCTTGAAGAACTTGCTGAATTAGTAACGAACCTGTCCTCCAGCAGGGGAGTTTGAGGTGTTAAAGGGGGGTGTAAGGGTGCAAGGGGAGTTTGAGATTGTTAAATATAAAGCCAGGAGGACCATGGATCCTTTGGTCTGACCCCCCCCCCCAGGCCATCACACTTTGTTAACTTGCCCCTAAATTCAGTGCAATAATACCCATTCAGCTAAACGGTTCCAAAACCAATCTCCATCTCTGTCTGAAGACAACCAGAGACTACACCACTTCCACTTGTGTGCTGAATACATCAGCTTCCACTGGTAAATTTGGTCAGATAAGGTGTCCTTCCCATCTGCATTCCAGCTTCACCAGTACCCTCACTGTGCTAACAGCTACAAGAAATTTAGGTTAAGGGGATGTATGGTGATGCAGAAGCTGTTGTGTTCAGACCCTGAGTGCTACAAGGACTGACTGACTGGTTGATGAAAAGAATAAAGCATGACTGCCAAAGGAAAGGAAACAGAGAATTATTTCCTCTCTGCAGTGTCATACCCCTTACCAAAAAAAAAGGGTACTCCTTGGGAAAGCAAGCCCTGCATCCTCAGGACCCAACGCACACCACAACGACTACCAGTCCTGAAAGCCTGATCTGAGATCTGCTAGAATTCTTCATACACCACTGTTCAACCCCAAACCATGTTTGACGTCTGACCTCAGCCAGAAAACGCCCTATGGCAACGTAAAATACATGTGGGAAAGAAAAGAAAGAAAAACAAAAAACAAATGAGCTGGTTTGTCAGCAGAAGATGCTCCATCTTGGGCAAAGGCTGTGAAACAGTGCTCAGAGCCATCCCAATCCTTGCTGTGCCCTCAGAGATGAATCACCTCCATCTTCTGGACCTGCCTGTGTTGAGGCAGGTGCCAGATGAGCCATTTGCATCTTGATCTCAGTTTTAAAAAATCTCATAAATCTCACAACAGCTGGCAGTAGCACTGCCAGGCTAAGCAGTGAAACCCCAGGCTAGGTCTCACCCACGTTAGATCAAGAAACACATTCCCAACATTTTTCTGCCTCTGACCTTCCTCTTATCAGCGAGTTTCCCTCCTCTCCTGCCTCCCCCAGAGCCAGGAGACAAGGACGGCTCCACTGACCCATCCAGGAGAGGCACCACAGCTGGATCACTGACTGATCAGACCCCCCCATCCCTCTTCACTAGAAATCAAACAAATGGTCCTCACTGCTGTGTCAAAGCCTGCAGCCAGCTGTGAGCACTGCTCCACCAGCCCAGAAGCACTCTTCTCAGTGGCACGAGCAGCTCCCGGACTCAGGTACTGGGGCGTACCCCAGGCACACCCACCCAGCCACACCTCATGGCACTGATTTTGAGTCCACTCATATCTGCCAGTGCCCTGCTGCTGACCAGACAAGTATGGTGGTCAAGGATAAGCTTTCTGGCACTCTTTCTTTCTCTGGCACTCAGTGCTGCCTGGGATGCCACTGGGGCCAGCGTCCTCCTCTAGTTACCCCTTGGGGCCACGAGCACCAGCTGCACAAGCAGTGGATGCCTTAGTGGGCCAGATGGCACCAGAGGGAAGGAATTTCCCATCAAAACACTTCACATCCCACTCGGCACCCTCCCCGTGGCAGCCATCACACAGAAGAGGAAGTCGGGGAGAGAGGCAGCGCTGTGCCCTGCCAGGCTGCTACCCACAACAGCAAAATGGGTGAAAACTGTAATCACCATCAGCCATCGCTCACTTGCACAATGTAAATGCTGCAAACTAAATTGTTCACAGAGCTGTAAAACCTGAAGTCCTGTTTCTTTACAAAGCCTTGGAAAAACTAATTGGATGTAGCTCCCCATATTGTCTCCATGAGAGGCAGAAGAGCTGCGTTCCAGCTCAGGAAGGAGCATTGCTGTTATTATCCACCTTCCTCAAGATTTACTGTTCTAAAAAACATACTCCATCTGGAATGGGATGTAATTCAGCTTGGATGTAATCTAGCTGAGTAACTTTTCTCCACATAGATAAACCACTTAATACTCATTACAGCTAAATGGAGGCAAGACAAATCACTCTACCTTGTTTTAACTCAGTGGGCTCTCAGAGAGCAGGGAACTGCCCGGCTCCTCAAGCTTTGTAAAAACATAAATTAGAAATTGTTTTAACAAACAAAACAATCTTGCAGCCTGCAGAGCACAGAACAGTGTAATTTGAAAAGACACTTGAAGCCTTTCTGATTCTCATCTGAGATTTCAGGGGAATCTGTCAGAGGGGTAAATATGATAAATTACACATTTATTTTGACAGTAGCAAAATAAAGGGTTTTATTTCCTTGTATGCCACTTCTCCAACCACAAGCATGCAGAGCAGAGGTTTGTGTGGCAGCTACGAGGTTGGGATCAAGACATTTTTATTTAAGACCTTTTCATAATGAGGTGTTAGCACCTAAATGAATATAAGAAAAAACCTGCCCTTTACTTAGGGAGCTACTTTAACTAAGCATGATTTAAGACAGTAAAGCATAGCTATACTTTGTCAATGTCCTGCAAACAAGGCTCTTCCTGTCCTCATAAAAAGCAGCATCCCTAAAGGGATTCTCCCAAACCGAGGAGGAAAGGCACATGAAGGAATGATGCTCTGCCAGATTTGCACCTTGCAGCCAGCTGCCTTCTTTGCACGATAGAATGCTGACATTTTCTCTTCCTCTCCTTCTATCAAAGATCATCTCACAAGAAGGCCTTCACCTGTGCTCAATAAAACACTTTGCTGTTTGTTGGCAGTTTCATTATCACATCTCTGCTCTTCACCGCCATATTTCAGATTTGTATTGCTGTACTGGTCTTGCTTCTTGACACAGACAAGCAGGCTGAAAAATGGCCAGTGGTTATACCTTGTAAAGAAGTTGATTTATTAAAGCAACAGCACTCTTTCAGAGCAGTTGGAAAGCAGATGAAACTCACATATCTTAAATATTGTCATTAAAGGAAACTACTGGGAGAGATGGACAAACGCACCACCCTTGTTTTTCCTAGGCAGCCCCCATCTCTCTGCTCTTACCAGCAAACCCCATTCCCAACATCTTGGTTACAGACTGGTATGCAAGGCAAGTTTTCACAACAAGCTTAAGTCAGTGGATGGCTCAAATGTGAGCAGAGCCACCACAAAGCCAATGCTGAGTTACTTTAGTTTCACAGGTGCTGCCCTCTGCTATGGCACCACCAGGGCTTTCAGGGAATGCTCCTTGGTTTGCCTTGGCATAGAATCTCAGAATAATCTGTGTGGGAAGGGAGCTGCAACAGTCATCTATTCCAACCCCTGCAGCAAGCAGGAATATCTTCAACTAGATCAGGTGGCTCAGAGCCCCATCCACCTGTCCTTGAATGTTTCCAGGGATGGGGTATCTCCCACCTCTCTGGGCAACCCATGCCAGTGTTTCACCACTCTCATTGTAAGAACTTCTTTCCTTATATCTAATCTAAGCCTGACCTCTGTCAGTTCAAATCCATTAACCCATCTCCTATCACTACATACCCTTGTAAAAAGACCCTCTCCAGCTCTCTCATAGCCCCCTCTAGGTACTGAAAAGCTGCTCCAAGGTCTCCTTGGAGACTTCTCTTGTCCACGCTGAACAACCACAACTCTCTCAGCTTTTCCTCAGAGGAGAGGTGTTCCAGCCCTCTGATCATCTTCACATCTTCATGATCATCAGGTCCAAAATACCATATTCTGCTAATCCCGAACCCCACGCCTTTCCAGTAGCAGCTTAGGCAAAATTTGGGGTCTCCCTTGATATGTGGTAAGAGAATACGCAGCAACAAGGTCTATGGTAAATAGAAGTTCCCAGCATTTTGTACCTCTGCAAGATATTCAGCAAGCACACCATACCAACCTGCTCTACCTCTTGTCCTACCACCTCATTCACTGTGGGTTGTGTAGGGAGAAGTTTCCTCTGCACTCTGCCAGCCAGTGTTAAAGAGGTAGCAGGAATGCACTTACAGAAAGAGAACTAAGGCCAAATCTTAAATATTTCCATAGCTGAGGTGCTGAAGTGCAGCACATCTACTGAACAGACACTGCCTTAGACTACACTAAATAAATAAAAGGCCCATCTGTAGCATCCAAAGCCACCCACGATAACATCTGTCTGAATAACACTGGTAGGATCAGGCCTCATTTTGAAGGCACACGTGATAGCTCAGGCATAGCTTAAGTATTCAAACACCAGTCAAAACAAAGAGAAGTGTGTAGCCAGTCCAATAACAAATAACAAAGAAATACGGTCTCAGACTAATACACATTTTTAACTCTAACAAGACAGTGGCTATGCACTGGCAACCTGGCTGTGCTGCTGCGAAGAGCTGCTCTGACAGGATGGAACACATGTCACTGCAGCTATTTAATTAACATTTCATAGCAAGCCTCTAACTATGAGCACTGAAGGTTTTCAGGACTGTATGTTCCCGACTCAGTTTCAGTTCATTAGACCTGTCTGGGTGCTTAGCAGCCTCAAGCTGGTCTGTAAGAGTCTGGTAAGGTCTCTCCCGACACTGGTTGTTACAGCTCACTACTGTGACTTCCAGCCATGCCATCATCACGCACAGCAAAACATCTGCCCGCAATGACTGTCAACAGTTCAGGAGCTCCTGATACCAGGATTTCACTAGGAGGTGGCTGATAGGGAAGGAGGAGTGTGCGTGTACCCATGTACTGCAGTGCCCTGGCCGCCAGTTTCCCCTTCCTTGCTTGGGTGATGCGTACATGACAATCTTTGCAGTGGCTGTCCCTCTATCACAGCACAGAACAGCAGGCACCACTGGAGAACATTTGCATCTGAGGATGTCTAACCCACACAACCCATGCAACCTGCCTAGTAGGAAGGCAGCAAAACACCTCCCAATCTTGTCGTTTGAAACCACACTTTCCCCTCCAGAGGGGACAACCGGTAGCTGCTCTTCTGCTGCATGGGAGTGGGCAAGGACCACAGTGCTGCTGTGGCTCTCCAGGGCTCTCCAGGGCCCTCCTGTAAGCCTGCATGCAGAGGACAGCACCTTCACCAGGCTGCTCAGATGTGCTGCCTGCGTGACAGACTGCCTCAGCACTGGTTACTAGTCACTGCTGGCTGTCCAGGTTTCCTGGGGAGATCTTTCCTGCTATTCCCCCAGAAATTTTGAAGGTAAACAACCAAGGAAAAAAATGTGTTTGCTTTACAAGTTGTGTTTAATGCCTGACTCTGGGCATCACCCCGAAAAAAATCAGTGTGAGTTTCCAATGGTTCAGCCTCAGACTAAGCTTTCAGTCAAGTGTGAATAGACTGTAATTAGATAAAATAATCAAACACAGCAATATAAATATTAATGTCCAAGACACACATAGCGAGAGAGTCTTGACTGGTGTACATGTAATAGAGAAAAGCTGATTTACATCCCCTGCAGTGCTCTTGCTCCCTGCACGTGGAAGCCTGCCCTGTCTGAGGAAGTAGGTGCTCTCCAGATCAATCCCAGGTGCTGCAACACCTGAAACACCCATCATAGCTCAGTGACACCAGACAAAATTCAGGGTTTCCTTGGCCTCTTTAAGAAGCCATTTGCTGTGCAACCACTAGATGTACTCAATGATTTCTGCGTGAATGCAGAAAGGACAATTCTAAAGAAAGTAGGACAATGTTCAGATTTCAGGTGGATCAGAGTGATCATGTCTTCCAGACACTGTGGGGCAAGCATTTCTAAACCAGAGCTTACTAGCTGATATGAAGAGAGACAACAGAAGATACAGAAGTTGGAGGAAAGACAGGGGAAGATCAGACTGATTACTGGATATGATGCTGCACTCATGAAAACTTGCAAGAGAGGAAAAGATGAGTAACACCAACAAACTGGAGTCTCTTTGAGGGCCTCCTGCCTTAGTTAACAGAGCTTCATTCAAAAAGCTTTGCTTCCCATGTCAGAGCTGCACTGTAGTAGTGCAGGATCTTCTGCTGTCGCCAATCCCAGCAGAGTAAAGCTGTAGCCCACTGACCAGTGCCAAAGCAGTGACTTAGGAGATCATCATAATCTTCCTTATCCTGTACCTCTCTACTATTGCCACAGATGGGCAAGGGCTGATCTACCATAGTATGGCCTGAGCAGGACCTTCCATGAGAGCCTAATTTTAGAAACGGAGAGATAAATCCTCTGCTTTTGATAGACCCATGGATTGTTTCTCCTTGGTACAACAAACTCGAACTCCTTGATCCACACAAAGGAATAGCCAGACTCTGCTCAAAGTTTGGGTCCTGGCAACCAGTTGGGTTGGACTCTCCTGCTGGGGAAAACGGAGGTGAACAGAAAGTCGTGTCACCAGCGCTCATTTGGGGAGCAAAGCAGCAAGTGACTCACTGCTAATGGGATTCTGCAGCTTTAATGATTATGAAAAGGTTAAAATGACCTGCCAGGCACCCTCAGCTGTTTAAGCCTCTTTTCCTTCCTCGTGCTGCTTTAATCTTGATAGCATGACCACGTGACCAGGTCAAAAAAAGCCCCAAAGCCGATTAGTGTCTTTCCACCGGCTACAAACGACTCAACATTTGGGGTAGTGTGGATGTTTCAGCAAGAGTGGCCCATTTTGCTCCACAACCTCCTTTTGGGGGCACTGATGAACACTGCAGTGTCTAGAGGTCAGCAAAAGAGTATGGTCCCAGGGGAAAGTCCCTGAAACCGGTGGGACAGGCTGTACTCATTTCTGTTTGCATCAATCTGGTTACTTAATTCCTCTCTCCCTTTGCCAAAACCCAACCCTTCCTGTCTGACTTTGGACACTGGTGTGGTAGCTGCTGTCCCTGTCTCTACAGCATCAACCAAAGGCTCAGTCCTTCCCACTGCCAGCATGCCAGGCTCACAGCCTCTGCCAAGGTCGACCCAAACTTTTGTGGCAGCATCCTATGATTCCTCATTCAGCATACAGCAGTTCTGTCAAAAAGGGTCTTGGAGACTATTGCAATTTGTAAACTGTGCATGAACCAGCTGTTAGGCTGAAAACAATATCTGAGATTGTATCATGACGCAGAAACAAGAGACCTGTATGTAAACAGGGGAAATAATCCTCCTTCAGCAGTGCTATTAAAGATCTTGAATAGGGATCTGTGTCCAGTTTTAGGCATCATGCTTCAAGACTCATGCGGGCTAGTTGGAAAAAATTCAGTAGAGAAATAAGGAGGATCAGAATGTGGAAAGTATAATCTAGCAGGAGCGCTTGAAGGAATCCAGCGTGCTTAGCCTGGGGAAGAAAAAACCAAACACAGATGTAGTAATGGATTCAAATATGTAAATGATTGTCAGAAAAAGAAAAAGTGAATAAATTGTTCTCCATCTCCATCCAGGAAGAACAAGGTCTCTAATAACAGAAATATTTAAGGGCTAGAAGAGCTTGCCTTGGGAGGCAGTGGAATTGGCATTGATGATGACTTTCACAAGCAGGTTAGACAAATACCTGTCAGGAGTGGTTTGGGTAGAGCCGAGTCTGACTTGGGGCAAAGGGATTGGTTAGGTGAAACTGAGAGCCCTTCAGTCCTGTTTTCCATGTCTACCCTGTACAATATCAAACGAGGAAAATCTGTGGATGTTTCACTTTAATTCCAGAAAGCAAACACCACTAGTTATTTGAAAGCAAAAATAAAATCACTAAGCAACTTCTGTTGTCATGTCAGATTCAGCAGCCTGAAACCATCCATGCCTTTTGGTTTTCCATCACCTGCAGAAAGTCTCACCTAATTGCAGAGTGGCTGGCAAAGAAGAAAACAGGGCTGGAAAGACTGTGGGGAGAAAAACAAGTGCTGGGGTAGAGCTCTCTGACACTACTGGGATGTTTGCAATAAAAAGGTTATATTAGAAACAGATGGCTTTGTAAAATACAGACAGAGATTTCAAAAGTTAGTACTTCCGCACAAAAAAAAGAGGGTTTTTATCTTTAAGAGTTATCCAACTTTTCCACATAAATTCACAGTCCTAAATCACAGAAGGCCAACATGCACAAGGCTTGGTATGACTATAGTAACAACATATGGTCTCTTGCCGAAAGAGCTTAAAAAAGAGGATGCTCAGAGTATACAGGCAAGCTGAAGAACGCCAGGAAACCACGTGGGAAACAGCCTCAGAAGCACTGACAGTCCAACTGTGGTCAAGGCTCGTAGGCACCGTGTCAGACGAAAGGGCTGGAGAAGGCCATGGAGACAGCTGAGTCCATGTCTATGAGTCCTTGGGCAGCACAAGTGACAGTGCTGATTTGAAAACTGAGGATGGTGGAATGGAGACTGGGCTGTTTTAACCTATTTTAATAGTTCAGAAAACCCCATAAGTTACTGACTTCCCCAAAACAACCACATGGTCTTCTGAGACTGGAAGGTAGCGATCAGAAGCCCAAAACCTCTTGGGTTCATGCTAGTTAAACGAAAAAGAATGGCAAATGAAAGTCAAGCTGGGTTCAGAGTCCTCTGCCACCCTGTCATAGGCAGAAAGCTCTGGAAATAAGGCTGATCCGAAAGGTTTACATGCACAGCTGCCCTGCTAAATTATCTCTTACAAATCCACTGAAACGAGCACAAGTGCTTCCAGAATCTCTTCCCTGGTCCCCAGTTTGCACTGTTGCTGCTCCTCTTCTCAGCAAGGAGAAAAAGAGTGAGCATCCACAATAAGCATTTTTCTCTTTCATCTCATCACACTAATCAAAGTTGCACAGGCTGTTTGTCCCCAAATCTGAACCCACCCAAACACATGCAGATTTGATCCCACCCTTGGAGGATTTGGTGGGATTGTTGCAGTTGCAAAAGCTTCACCAGATTTGACAAGACCTTTGCTGAAATGTCTCCATTTTCATGGCCAATTTCTAACCATTGATGGTTCAAAACCCAGTGAGAAAGACACGAGGTTAATCCAAAGGCTTGTGAAAGAGAACAGTTGTAAATGAGCTTTGCTTTGACATTTTAGGTTTGTTTGAATCCTTTAACACGTTCTCCTGGATAGATTAACATTACCTCCTAGGTAAGAAGCACTGCCAAGTTTCAGATGGCTGTAAATCTTCTATTTGACACTGTACACATACAAATGGGCCAGTAGATTTTATGCAGAAATTCGCACTGCCTTTGAAGGAATTCTGCTTAGAAACTGATAGCACAAAGCAGTCCAGCTGCAGAAGGGCTCTCTTGAGTTTACAAAACTATTTTCTAAGCAACCTGTGAGGAGAAAGGCAGATTACCAGATTAATTGATGAGAGGTTTTTTGTTAAAAGGGTAAACAAAATCTTAAATAGTTGCAGAAGTCTTCCTTTGCAAACATCAAGTTGAAACTTTTGCAGGCTCTAAAAATGCATTTTGGGTTGTAAATCTGCTCCCCCTTTTTGCTTGGGAAGATTCTTCTGGACAATAAATGCTGTGAGCCCGGGAGAGGGCTGAATAATTATCCACTCCACACAATGGAAAGGAGCCTTTCCAATGCAGTCCTCAACCATCAGGAATCCAAGCTGCGTGATAATTAAAACTCAAAAATCCTCTTCCATCCAGAGAGAAATTAAACTTTCATTTCTACTCCTCAAATAACCCCACAATGTCTAGGAAGCTCCCGAATAAAAAAAATATATATATCTCATGGAGGCAAATGATGCCCTTCTGAGTACTGACAGGAAAAATTTAATTGGCAGTGAGAAAAAAACTAATGATTAGGTTAATGAAAAATAGGCTGTATTGACTCAGGCCACTCGACCATTCCTGATGAGGGTAAACAGCCCCCCTTCTTCTTCCCTGCTCCCCTTGTCTTTGTCTGCTGCGCACGGCAAGGCTGAGAGCAGGAACGCATTCAAAGGCAATGCCTCGTTGGGAAAAGGCTGGAGTCAGATCAAAGTCCTTCCACCCAGGGGCCCACAAGAGCCCAAAGCTTGCTGAATGGTCTCCATGTGCCCATGAATTCATTATCCCCCCACACACTGCACAGACTGCCCTATATCTCATCTTTAACCTCTGCACTGTCTGCCCCCATCTCTCTCCCTGGGCCTAAAAAAGTGCAAGGTAGCAAAGGTGCTAATGCTTTTTCCAGCAAAAAGCATTTACCCACCTATAACTGGCATTTATGCACAGGATGGCAACAAACCTCATTCCCACACTGGGGCTGGCAGGGGAGGGCTCTTGGCCAAGTGGCGAGGAAGATGCCTGATTTCACAGTGCCGCACTGCCTGGGATGAGGGCTGGTTGGGAAGTTTTAGGTAAAGCAGTTTTTGGTAGTAAAACAGTGCTTTATCGAAATAGCATTTTTTTATCCCACACACTCAGTTTCACGCAATTTTTAGCTCTGGATGAAATTTCTGGTCAGACCCTCAGAGAGAGAAGGGAAGAAAGCCTAAAATAGCTGCGAGTCCATGGCTTAAGGCAATCACCAGGAAACGTCTAAATCCCTGCACACTAAGCTCTTCTGGAGTTGGGGATTGTATGTATATGTGTCAAAGACACAAATTTCTATGGCCAGGGATATGGAGCTTTGCTAAACTGCAGGCAGAAACCCCACACCCTGTCCTATTTGCCAAAAATAACTGCAGTTGTAGAGTCAGTGATTCCTACCAGCAAGGATGGGCACCTGTGAAGGTCCCAGTATTCACCTACAGTCCAGTTTTGGATCTCTGTGTGTTTTGCAGTTAGCTGGTTTAATGTGCTGGACTCTCCCAGAGACCCAGCATTTTGGGAAGCAATGCTCTGCTGCAGTCCAGAGCAGAAGACCCTGTTTCCCTCCACCTGCTCCCTTGTGATTTCGGGGTTTTCTGAGGTATTTATTTTGTCTTCCCCTGCCCAGCTCCTCCTTTCCATCCAGCAGCAGAAACCCCTCAGCCTCACACTCTCCTATTGCAGACCATAGTTAAACATTATGTGCTGCAGTTGCCTACTAATTTAACTGGCTTTTGATAAACACAATCCAGTGGCGGTGTGAGATCATGAGATGAAGGTGTGCTTCTTCCTAAACATCTTTAGGGACTCAGTAGAGACAGGATAAACAGCCACACATAAAAAATGATAAAATATGTACACTTAATTCCCTGTACTTCAGTGTCAAGCTGGAAGATGGCATGTATCCAATCCCTGCCAGCTTTTACCTGAGAAAAAATTCAACCAAAAAGCCATAAACAACTGTGTCACAGAGGAGACCCTTTATGCCATCAAATTACACAAACAGAGCAGAGAGAGTTGCCTATGCTCCTACCTGAGGGTGGAGGGAAATCCTCGTTTTGGAAAACATCAATTCTCCTGCTCCTACCTGCAGCCCTTTCCTGCCCGCACCCGCTGCCCCGCTGTGGGAGTCAGTGAGAGGAAATTAAACAGGAGAAGGGCTGTCAAGTGTAATGTGTTGGCTATGCCAAACCAGCATGGGCTTTGTCAGGACCGGCTGGGAACAGCAGTAGGCCAACCAAAAATATGCTATAACCCAGAACTGAGCAGAACAGGGACTCCAGATACGTACACGAGTGACACAGGGTATGGCTTAAGAATCTGAATACAGCAAATGTATAATTAATGCCTGGAAAGAAAGGCCAGACAATACATACCTAGGAATTTCCTAATGCACAATGTCTGAAGAGAGTAGAAACAAGGTGGAGGCACAGATTACAGTGAATCACTGGGCTGGATTGAAACAATGAGACAAGGGAACAAAACCTGTTTTAAAACAAGTTAATAGTACAGTGCTACTATAATAGGAGATATCATTTAGAAATAGCAAGTCCATCCTCAGATAAGTTTCCCTAATAATTGTAACTCACTCTTGTCCATGCTACCACCCTGAGCCAGGAGTTTTAGGGAAGCGCTCTACAAAGCTGGTCTGCGGCAGAACTGATGCCTTACAGGGGATGCTGAGCAACCCTCGCTGTGAGGGAAGGTGGCCCGGCAGCACCCCACAAGAAAAGTCCCCAGTGATCACAGCAAAGCAGGGAGCTGCACCATCACCTTGTTTGGGGTAGCCAAGGAGAGCCCCCAGGGATGATAAAATCAATCCCGAAACGATTCAGAGTGCAGGCAGTTGCAGGAGACATTCTGATCCCCCAAGCCAAACAAGTGCTCACACAGCTTTGCAATGGGCTGTGCAAAGCTTTGCCATGTTTCTCTGAGGTTACATGCAGAAACTAAAACTATGCAACACAGCCAGCTTTTCCTGTTATTTATTAACCGGTTTATTGCCTCTCACTCAAGCCCTTTGGACTGGCTGCTGACGGCTTCCTGCCAGGCAGGTTGACATGTGCTTTTCTAGGCTACAAAGCAGCCTTCATGGCTCACTCTCAGCCTCACGGCTCCAGCAGCACACAGGAGCTCAGAGGATCCACCTCTGCATGCTGGCTTTCAAATGCATATTCTGTGTTTCAGGCTTGAAGGGCAGGCTCTCAGCAGTGTGAACCCCTGCTCGCTCCCTCGTGTCACATTCGTGACCAGTTCTGGCTACACATCACGGCAGAGCTGGGGCAAAGGGAAGGAACGTGGAGAGGGACCCTGTGATGAACATCTTCATTCTCAACCACTTGTTGCTCTAGGCATTTCCTGTCTGCTCACTGCAGAGGGTCACCTGGGGCTCCTCTGTGCCCACATCTCAGGACTACCTGAGAATTAATAGAGGGAGAGGAGATGGCCTTACTTCCACACAATAGCTATTTGTTGCACCCATAGAAGAAGAAAAAGACTACTAAGCACAGGCCCTCTAAAGCTGCTGATATCCCCTATCAGCCCCCCAGATAATCAGGCAGGTTCATTTTCCAGGGGTGTACACTGCACAGATATGGGAAACGAATCATTCAGCTAAAGATAAAAGGTGTTTCATTGGTCTAGGCACAAGGATAGTGAAGTAAAAGACATGGATGGTCAAAGTAATGCCATTCATGAAAGCATAAAGATGTTTCAGGTCATCTAGCACAGAGGTTCCCAAATGGTTTTGTTTGCCAGTTACTCCAACTCTTAAGAAATATGTTCTATGCCCTCCTTCTTACAAGGCAGACATTACATAGAAATAGCATTTTGAAAGGCCAAGAAAACTAGGGGGTGCTGCTTCAGGACCTACCAGAGCCCTGACTCACACTGGGACAAGTCCCACCTGCCGGCTTACTGGTAGCATCCTGCTTTGGAAGACAAAAGCCCACAGCTCCCCAGACCTTCAACCTCATCTGAAGACCCTGCAGTCCCCTCCATCCCTCCCAGAAATACACTGTCCCTGGGGAGAAGTCATATCTCCCTGGAGCCCCTGAAGTCACTGACAACATCCATCTCCTCCCCAAAGCCAGATTTTTCTCATGCTGTCATTTAAACACAACACAAGTAGGTATGTGCCCATTGCTTCCCTCCAGAAACTGCTGCAGCCTAATAGCTTTCACCTTGAGGAAACATTTCCTGACAACTTTCTCCTTCACCTAATTTCATCCCATTAATCCTCGTTATACAGGCTGGAGTCACCCCACACCACGCCTCCCCCACCTCGCAGTCACAGGGGCTTGGTGAGTGCATTCCTGCTGAGGCTGCTTGCTCCCACTGCCAGAAAAGTGGAGACCCAACCCTCACACTCCCTCACTGCCAACTGAACCTCCACAGGCATGTGAGAAATTCCTGGGAAGTTGCTTGCATGGAGGGATTTGTTCTTCCCCCCCTCCCCATCACTGCCAAACACTCTCTGAATGTGGTTTTAAATGACAGGTTGCCCCTGCCTTTCTCTAGGAAGTGCTTTGCAATGCCAATCTCCATCCCATGAACGCACAGCCTGCACAGCACTATTTGTGTTGACCAACAGGAATTTAATCAACCAACAATAATAAAGTGGGTAATACTCAATTGTATGAAGCCGCCAGTCAGATGAAAGGATTTGCAAAGGCTGGATTGATCTCCAGGCCCTGGCAGCTTTCCCACGGTCCCTTTCTAATCTGTGGAGCCAGAGAGAATACATGAAAACTCCAAAATCCGGGTTTTCCTGCGGGGTGTGTTAAGTTCAAATAAGTCGACTACGTATGTGTATTTTTTTCACGTCCCCCTGTTCGGAGGCTGGCTCTTCCCTTACCCTAAAGGAGCATCGTGCCAGAGCAAAGCCCCTTGGAGACAGCCAGCTTATGTAACCACTAATGCCATAAGCACTACAATGTCTTTAGTGACAAAAAGGCTCAACACAGGCCAACTGCAGCCAATTCACCGCTGAGAGTTAAAGAGAAGAAACTGGTGTTACTTTGGGAAGTCAATCAGCATGGCCAGCGTTGCTTGAGCAGACAGTAACTTTCCAGCAGGTATGGGAACATCTGACACCACAAAGCATTGGCAGGATGGTGTTTGCTTACTGAGGGGAAGAAAGGAAAGCAAGGAAATGCTCCAGGGCATCTTTTGGCCTGAGAGTATCTGCTCTCAGAGCTGTGGTATTTGCATGTGCCCCCTCTGGGGGGGCCCCTCACCTTCCTTCTGCAGAACCTGCCCACACTTCCAGCTGGGAGCCCTGCAAGACAGGGCCAGATGAGGGTCACACTGGCCAACACTGTGGGAGTTGACCCATTCGGGGTGACATTGGTCACCACTGTGCAAGCCAACATGAGAGAGGGAGGAGAGGCTAATTCAGGCACACCACACCTTGCACAAGACATGCTCCATCAGCACTGTGGGTCTCCCCTTCCAGCACCTCATTGGCTCCCTCTGAAACACACAGACCCTGGCACAAGGCTGAGCAGTCCCATCCCATGCAGCTCAGAGCACCCAGTAGCTTTGGAAACGACCTATGGCTCACATCATCCAGACATTCACAGTATTGCCGATTTTACAGCCATCTCCCCACAAACCAGGCAAGCATCTGGGTTTCAGCCTTGAGCTGCAGGAATTGGGAGCAGCTGTGATACTGCTAGTGGTGGCTGCAAGGGGCCACCAAACCCAAAGGTAACACTCCTGGCTTGGGAAGTCCTTGAGCGGCAAATCTCTGGTGGCTGGGAGAGTATTGCAAGGGAAAAACATCATCGTATGTGGTCATCGCATTGCCCTAGTTCTAATTCCCTCAGCACTACTGGAGACAGGCCATCAGGCCACGGGAATCTTCAGTCTGACCCAAAGCAGCCATTGTCACAGTTTTCAGGCCACTTTCACCTCTGTTCACCACATGGTTCAGAGGCACTGCAGTGGAGGAGAGGACCACAGCATCAGGATGTGCTCTGCCCCACACTCAGCCAGCTATAACCATGCTGACCCACACACCATGAGATGGGGGCAGAATTAAAAGGAAAAGAGAAATTAAACAAACACATAGAAGTACCCAAGTAGGGAGGGTAACACAGCAAAACAGAGCAGCTTTAATCAGCAGTACAGGCAGACTGGCAGTAGCTGCTTTCCAAGGGCCAGTTGCAATAGTTCATTCATCCACATCCCTATCAACTGTCATAGCAGAGGATCTAATGAAAGACACCTTAAAAGCCCATCAGAGTAATAATTTTACAATCAATTGATGAAGAACGAGAAGGTCTGGGAGGGCCTTGCAAGCAGTGGTGCCTCTCTTGGCTAGGAACCAGCTGCATGAGCAAGCTGAGAGCCCACAATATGGGCATTGGCTCTGCTTTATGGCCAGATGTGGTTTGTGGTAGGAAGAAATCAGGGGCAGTGATTTCCTGTAGTGGGAGGAGGTTTGGGCAGAGGTTTGGCAGCTTTCACCCTTGAAGCCAAGGTTGTGTTTGGGAGGTCAAAGTCCTCTGTCCACAGAGGTATTCACCACAAACACTCATCAGAAAAACAAAGTAAACATCTCTACACAGTTGTGAGCAATCTCTTCTCCATCCCCTTCTTCTTTAGTCCTGAGGAGAGACCAAAAAGGCCAGCCTGGGAGTCACACCTCCATCCCACACCGGCCAGCTCACACCACCTCCAGCAGCTGGATCCAGGGAATAAACACACACATGCACCCAGCAGCTCCCTCCCCTCCAATCTGCACTAATCTCCTCCAGCGTCTGTGCTGCAGAAGATAATTTAGAGGAAGCGGCATGCTCCCGAACACATCGCCTCTCTCACACAGCAATTAAATGTACATCACTGTCTTGCTGTCCTGTACCCGTGGGGCAGGAGGGATTGTCATCATCTTAAAGTCATGATTTACAGACGTAATAAGCATGGCACCAGCCTCATTACATGCCAACTTTTGGGAAATTAGGTGATAGATATTATTCATTAAGTTGCTACATGATGCCCATATCCATCCATCTGTTACAGCTGAGCTAACATTTTGGTTTGGAGCATGCAAGCTAATGGCTTCTTTAGGAGGGAAGCAGGTGCTGTCCTGAAAGGCCATGTGGAGAAAAGAGTAAGACTGCAACTGGGTAAATAATTTTTTAAAAATAAATAAATTAGTTAAGCAGAGACCTCTGAGACTTCTCAGACCTTGGAGGCTTCATGAGTACCCAACAGCAGGACACTTAGGCCAAAGCACAGCAGTACACAAGAGATAACATGATGCTCAAAAATGTCATGCATGAGGCAAAAGCTTCATTCCTGGTGAGCTGAGCCCAACCAGCTGCACATGTCCCAAAGTGAATTCGTTTTGGGTTGCTTTGTCAGGCTACTCCATCACCCTGAGCTGCATGAGAGGCTCCAAGGAGCTGTTTTGACTTTGCCAAATGCACGGTGTCCAGGCCATGGGCTACTGCTCCCCTTGCAGCAACCAGAATGGGACTGCATGGGGTTGTGCTTGCAAAGGCCCATCTGCCCTTCAACCTCAGAGTCCAGGGGTTCTCCAGCCACTCTTGGCTGCTGCCAAGAGCCAAGACCTGCCTTTGACAGCCTCACAATCAGGGAGATACATGTCCTTAGTCTCTACACCTGCGTCTACACACAAGGGACTGAAGGAGGAACATGCTGGAGATCTGGCTGTCACCCAGAGCTGGGACAAAACACACACACACACACACACACACACACAAAAAAGAGTCTATGTCCCAGAAGAGGCAAGGAACTCCAGTACTTCTCTGTTTCTCCTCCAAAACTACTTATCACCCAGTTTTGCCTCAACAAAAACTGAGATGAGAATTTTTAGAGAACTCATTTTCAGGACGATTCACTTTCAAAAAGGAGGAATGAAAGGATTCCTGCAAAATATTTTTTGGCTTTTTTATCTTTTCAGGGAAGGCTGTGTTCTTAGGCACAAAACCCAGAGGGTAAGTGCTGAGACCTCAGACAGGCACACTCCTACATTGCTCAGATACCCACTCTCAAGTATTAGTCATCATTAGTTAAATAATACAAATGGTTTCCCAGCAAATTTCTTGCCAGAAGGAGGAGAAACACAAGTCCTGATGGTGCTGCAGTAGCTGGTGCCAGCCTTTGACATGATGGCACTGCAAGTCTCTGATAGAGGCAGAAACAGAAAGAGCTTCATGCCCATCAAGCCACAGTATGCCCAGAGGCTCAAATTTATCGTCTCTAACACTACTCGAACCTTTTAACAAACACTTCCTCAAGCAAAATGCATTAAGAGGTATCACAAAAATAAAAGCATTCCTACTCACTCCCCCAATGCACGAAAGGGCTAGTTTTGGCCGCAGAAGATACCAGAGCTGGCTGGGGACCTCAGATCTGGGAAATCCTGTAACAGTGATTGCAAAGAGGGCAAGAATTGTAGTGTGGGGGAGGCAGGGAGCCAAAGCCTAGGACCTGGTAAGCCTACATTCTGCTTAAAAGCTTTCCACTAACAATGGGCAAGACCTCAGCTTTTGTGCCCATCCAACCACAGGCAGCTGCCTAAAGGGGCGATGCTTCCCAGTGACATCCCGGGATGACCTGGTGACGCAGAGCATCCCTGTCTGGGGCTGGCACGAGGCAGGAGGGGACGTGCAGCTGGGCATGGGGAGCCAGCACCAGCCCTTGGCAGCTGCCCAACACGAGGTCAGTCGAAGCTGCCTGTGAAACCACATGCCTGGTGCTTCATCGCCGAACCGGAGCTAATGGCTCCCCACTGTTTTTTCCCCTCCACAGCGCAGCATAGTCGGCTGAGCAGAACGGAAAGTGCACTGGGATGTTCTACAGCGCAATTCAGTCAGGGTAGCATCCCAGCCACACTGGGTAGCAAACCTGCTGTCTCTGCAGCATTAACAAATCTGGGACTGCCAATATGCTTCAGAGTACTTACAACACTTCCCACACAGCTTGATAAAGTTATGAGTACCAGCCTGGCACTGCCAGGCTCCAGTGGTACTGTACGACTTCCTCACCCCAAGCTCTGACCAGGACGTCCCCATCAAGACAAAAAAATCTGAATAAATTTAATGCCAGCTCAGCAAAACTTCCTGCAGAGCTAAGCAAGTGTTAAATCCTGGCTGAACAGCTCAGTAACCTGAGGAATGATAAAAAGCCATTGCCTTGAGTCAGTCATTCTTCCATATGCTTTTCTGGATCAGAGCTGTGCATCACAAGCCTTCAGCACGCCACAAGCAGCATCTTCCCCGCTTGCCCCCAAGCCCCACACCTCAGGCAGCAGGTTTTCTTCTCCCTGCCATTCCTCCCTTGCCTGGCACAGCCCACAGGGCAGGGCCATGTCCTGCTCACCAGCACAGGTGGAAGTGCTGAGCACAGAGCTGCCAGGCACAGCAGCATGCTGCATGCCACAGGAGCTACATTGCCTTTTTTTGTGAGCCAAGGCTGCCCCAAATATGTTTCTCTATAAATGTACCAACCACCTGGGAATTTTAAGGTGCCCTTGACTGTGCTCCTATAGGTCTTCTTCCAAAGTAATGCATTAGCACAGGTTCCCAGGTGGGAGGTGAAGGGCTCATTTTGCAAGGCTGCCTGTGACATTCACAGTATATATCATGAGGTGAGGTGTTGCTATTAGGATGAAAGGGACATCATGATAGCAGAACCCAGGATTCACACCGACAGACTTGTGTTCCTCCAGGACTCAGCAGCGTTTGCCTTGGGCAATAATATGGCAGGAAAAGCAAAATCTTCAGCAACTGAAAGAGATGAAAATATGAACACAGACTAAATTTGAAGACATTTACAACAGAAAGTAAGGTGTGAGATTCAGGAATATAATGTGCCTTGCAATATAAGCAGCAGGGGCAAAAATTTCAGAAGGCAGGCAGTGTCAAGTGGGAGTGCTCACTATGGCACAAGACCACATTCACCAACCCCAAATGTCCCTTCTGATCTCCTGTGTCCTAATACTGGTGCATTTTGCACATACCCATCACTACATGTCACATGCAGCATCAGTGTAAGGTTAATCTAAAGGGATGGCCATACTCACTGTGCTTTGGATATTAGAAAATATTGTGTGGTTTGGACATTAGAGCATTTCTCCCTTGTGATAGTAAATCTGGTATAATTAGGTACAGCATAATTAAAAATAGATTTCACAGAAATTAATTTGCAAACACAAAGATTCAGGAGCAAATTCAGTCCTGGTTTAATTCTCCTGGAGTCATCTGAAATGACCTCAGGGATGAATTCAGCCAACTTGAATACCCATGTCTCATTATTACCAGATGAGCTGTGCACCTACAAAGGGCTAATGGCTCTTTTGGACAAGCATGATCACATACAGAGATGGGCATGTCCAGGATGGAAAAAATGGATAAAAATGCCTCTTGGCTTAGGATTCTCTAGCACTCAACTGCTGGTTTCAGTGATGTTTTTGCTTAGGCAAAAAATTTAGTTTCAGCTTTTCTTCAAAATAACACAAGTAACACACTCTACTCCAGGTCACTGCCAGTATAGCAAGCGCTGGGTGGCCCTTGGGAATATGAGCTTTCAGACAGATTAATACAGCTTGACTGAAGAAGGGAAGATGACAGACGCTACTTAACAGACTCCAAGTTGGGCTCATCCTTGAACTGAATTTTCTTCACAATCTCACAATTTCTCAATTGGAAAAGTCAGTCCTCATATAATGAAGTGCAAATACTTTTGCTTTTGGTAATTACTTCTAATTTAGACAGTGGACAAAGGGCAGAGATCCACATTTTGAGTTTTTTTGCTTTTACTGGCATTGTTTTAAATATTCGAATACACAGACAACAGAACCACAGGTTCAGTGACAACAACTTAAAAAACACAACAACTAAATATTTCACAAATATTCTCATGTTTCCATGAAATGACTGGCAGCTTGTTAAGGCACTATTTACTTAATGGATTTGCAATCACCAGAAAAGCCACGAGGCCTTCACTACACAAAGCCCTTGGAAAGCTTATCATAGGGAGTTTACCACAGCTACTGGGTCATCCTTGACTTTTTAAAACCTTTTGTGAGTTATAAATAATGATACTAAAATGATGCACGCATATTGTACTTGTCTGTGGTTTTGCCCATAAAGGACATCACCAAGGACAAGAAAGAACAGATAGAAAATTTAACTCTTTGTCCTCTTCTCTCTCAGCCCCCAAATTGCCAGTGAGCATTGCACAAGGGCACAGACGGCTTTATTTCGCTCAGAGCGCCGGTGTGCCAGGTGTCACTGAGGCAGCAGAGTGCAGGGTGTGGGGAAAGGCAGCTGCCAGGCCCTTCCAGGCTGCAGGCAGCCCTGCCCGTGGCACTGCTGCGTGGGGAGCGCGCAGCCCCACGGCGATGCACGTGCCACCATCGGCCTTTGGGGACCCACAACCCGCCGCTCTAATTTTAGCACTAACAGCCTTGCTGGCATCTGGGGAAGGCGCCTGCCGTGCAGATGCAGGCAGCCGGCAGCCAGCGGCAGAGCCCCAACAAGAGCAAACCCCTGGTGAGACCCGCCGAGGGTAACAGCATGAGGACACAGCCGGGAGCGGCATCTGAGCTGACGGGCGCAGGGACAGCACTGGCAGGAGGAGCATAATGCTGGCCCAGAAGCACGGGCAGGATCGCAGCTGGAGGGGGCAGGCACAGCCAGCACCCAGAGCAGCTCTGCATGCTGTCCCAGGTGCGTGCAGAGCCCGCTTCGTGCCCTCCCTTGCCCCTGGACAACAGAGATCTGTCCAAAACTCCGGCCAAAAACGCTGCAGTCTGAAAATCTTGTCTGATTCACCCACCTCTCCCCCCAGGAGCAGAGCTCCAGCCACCTCTAGCTGCCAAGGATAACAAAGTTGAGAAAAGGATGTTATATTGTGCACCCAGCTATTGGAGAATATCCCACTTTTATCTTAGCAAAACAACTTTCTACTGCTGGCAGAAAGAAAAGATCCCACCTATCTGCATTGCATAACGCAGCTGCAGCATCTAAAGCAATGTTTACCTGAGGAAAAGATATTGGGCAAACAATTCATGCCTGGTTTCCAGACTGCAAAGGGATGCAGCACTTGGAATCCAAGAAAACAACATCAGTGCCGGGTATCTGCCAGATCCGGGGATCACCAGTTTGGAAAAACAGCCTTCTGGGAGGATTACAGACGTAGAGGGCCAATTCAAAGTGAGCACTGGGGAGATAGGCAGGACAAGATAGTCAGGCTTTTCCAGCACTGGTAGGTGTGATGCCAGAGCAGGGCTTTTTCCCTGCCATCACAGCCCCTGAGAGACACCAAACCCGCTTTTGCAGCACCTGTCTGCACATCAGCCGTGTGCCCTGCACCTCCCAGCCCCGCTGCCCTCCGCTCGCTCCGGGGCAGTTCCTCACCCCCTCCGGCATGGTCACCCAGGCTTTCATCTGTTCAGCATCCAAAACTCAGTTCAAAGACATCAATATGAAAATAGTGGGAGCACTGAGCCCCAGTGGGTTGAATCCACCACTCAACATGCCCACACAGCAATGGGAAAGTTCATGCCTTGTGTTCTTAACAGCAGGAATCTTAGCTAATATTGCCGCTCATTAAAAATAAAAAACAACAAAAAACCCAACAAACCAAATCCAAGACTCTTTGCAAGGCTAAAAGAAAAAAAGGTCCTGCAGTCTTGGGAAATGTCTTTCCCATTGCCTGCTCCTTAAGGATTTGGTTTAGGCTTGTGGGAACTTAACACATTAGAAACTCGCCCCTAATTTGCATGCCCCAAACAGCAGGGAGATATCATGAGATCTGGTACTCCTGAGATTTCTTTCCTTTGGCAAAATATATTCCAGAATTCACTTGAAGAAAAGTTCACACATCATTACAAGTAAACTGTATTCAGCCAGTGAGTGAAGAAAGGGCACAAGATGACACATCCCATTTTATTATACTAGCTTTGCTCCCTTACCTCATTTGCAAAATTAGGGTTGGTCATAATCCCTCCATCAGTCTTTCCTGAAAATTAGGAAGGGCCCAAACCAGATTTTCCAATTAAAAAAATCTTCCCACACTTCTAAGAGATGTGAAAAAGGATTTGCCAAATATTTCATTTGAAGGAGCTTTCTGAAGTACCGGCTTGGCATCTGAATGCTAAAATGCTTCTTTGCAAGTGATTTTGGAGACGCTCTAGTGAATATTCCCCAGAAACACACATAGCCCAAGTGATCCCCTATTTCACCCATTCCTCTGTAAGGGAATGAAAGGGAATGTGGGCCAGAAGGTAGACAAAGTTTAAAACCTTTAAAATATGTGCTTTAAAAACAGCATTATTGAGAATACTGCTTATTTTCCTGTAAATGCTCAGGGGCGATAAACAAAAGCAAGATGGAGCAAGGACACAGAAGCCTGCAAATGCCTCAGAGATGGGCACCTCCAGTGCCTTCTACCAGCCCCTTTTCCTCCTGAGCTTGGCAAAATCAGACCAAAGAACTCCAAGCGAGATGCTGAAACTCCCTCCAGGCAGGTCTGAACCCCTCACTGCTGTGCAGGAACCCAAATGGGATAAGCTGGTGTTTCTGCTTCTGCAGGGGGGACAGAGGCTCTGAGAACTCAGAATGCAAACAGCAGAGCTGCGGAGAGGTAAGGGAGCAGGGCCTCCTTCTGCAGGACTAGAGGAGAGACATTCCCCATCCCATGCCGAGTGCTGGGCACCAGGCACTCCGCATTTCAGCCCACCCAAACCCACCCGTGGGTGGCAATCTTCGGGAACTGTGTCCTCCTGGCTCCTAAGGCAATATTCCTTGTTTGTAAAGCAGTGGTATATACCTGAGCATGTCGGCCCTGGAGCTGGCTGTGACAGCAGCACCCAGACAACCCAGGGCAGAGCCTGAAGCCCCATTCTGCAGTGCCCAGGAAAGCCAGCGCTGTCTGAAGGGTGTATAATTCAGCTGGACATGCTGGATGGAAGAAACCTTGCTATCTCCATTTTGCCAATGGCAACCCAGACACAGAGAAGCTAAATGACTTGCCTAAGGTCACACCAGAAGTCTGTGGCCAATCCCAGTCCCAAGAGGCCCAATCCACTGCCTTAAGCACACAGCAGCTCCTCTCTTTTATGTGGTGACTGGGCAGAAGCTGAAGAGCTGCTGACGTTTCGCAAGGCAAAGCCACATCCTCGAGCCCTTCCTTGGCACACGTCCCGCAGCAGCCAGCAACTTTGAGAGCAGCACTGAAGCCTCATGCAGCAACTGGAGATCACGGCTCATATGTCTCCCCTTAGAAAAAACAGCCCCTTGGCCCCAGCCCTCGCCCTGGCCAATGTCAGTCTCTCCACCACCTCCTCTCATTTACCTTCAGTCTGCAAACTAGAAGTCAGCTGTTGCCATAACACTGCTGCTAAAGAAATACAACAATTTGCTTATCAGTAAAAGGTGTTGGGTGTGCACAGACAAACCAGTTAAATTCGCTGGGCCTGGAGCCACTCCTCCTGTTCTCCAGCTGTCCTAACCCACCTGTGACCTCCTCTGTGGCTTCAGACATTAGCACACGCACAAGCAGAGACACAGAAAGACTTACTCGCCTGAGGAGCTTCCTCGTTCCTTCAGTCCAGCACCGCAACAGGCTGACCTGAGAGGCTGCATGGTCTCCAGACCCAAGAGAACCTCCTCTGATCTCATGGACAACCCAGCTACGAGCAGCATTTCGGAGAAAAGATTTCCTGAGGCCCTTTCCAGCCTGAACTACCCTCTGACTGTTGGTGGTCATTGTTCTAGCTCCAACTGCTCCTTCACTGGCACAAAATGCTCACCCCCAATAGGCAGCAGCACTCATGGGATCTGAGTGTCTCAGTCCCCATTTGACCACCCCCGTGGGGAGCAGCCCCTTTCTTTGCTGCAGCTCCACAAACATGTGGATGTCACTATCCACACTTACAGCTCTTGATCCTTCAACAAATGATAGAACTTGGTACAGAAAAGTGAGAGTCAGATTTTGTAAATCCTTACCAAGAGAAAGAAGCCCGAGTGATTTACAGACATGAGGCTGGGTACAGCTGACCCAGAGCTAGGGAACAAAGGCCAGAACCTTGGTGTTAACCCTGGAGTTAACCAAATCAGGCTCCTGGAAATCCACCACTAAGGATTTCCCAGACAGCAAAGGAGGAGGATTCCCAAATCCACAGCAAATTCCAATATTGAATAAAGAAATACTAAAAAATGATGTAATGACAAAAGAAATTTGAATGTTTGAAGAAAAAATTTTTAAACCCTACACACATATAATCAGGCCAGTAAAAATTTTGTTGCCAGTGTTACAATCTAAATAAAAAAAAAAGAAAATATGTTTCTAAAGCTCCTTCCCCACTCCAGAATAATCTCCAAAAGACCTTATTCTCAAATCTTATTCTCTAATATTTGGGCAGGAAAAGCTCTGACCAGCAGTGCTTACCGTACTCCGAATTTCCCCACCTAGTGCTCTCTCTTCTTTTAAGGCTTGGATGTTTTAAGAGACCTTACCTAAACCTAGGGTTTTTCCCCATATTTTTGTTAAACAAAATTTTAAAACCAAGCTACCTGAGTGCTCACATTCTTCCGAACAAGTTCACACACCCCTTCAAAATCAGAAAGAGGAAATAACCCAACTTGAGAAACAGGCTGAGATTTATTTCATTTTAATTATTAAAAACAACATTGTTAATTTCAGGGCCTTCAATAATTCAGCTTAATTACACAGGAGACAAAACTGTCAGACCAAACCCTGTAAAATATCTATAAACAAAACAAAACATATCAGTAGCAGGCAGAATGACTGAATCGATTACCCTATCCCCCAATAAAAAACCACACTGCCAGGCGCTGGCATGGCTGCAGGTAATAAATGAGATGCTGAACATTTCGGGAGGGAACAATGCTCCCGCGTGCAGTTAGAAGCAGGTGACAGCATCCTTTCTTCCACTCAACTGGGGGTTTTTAAAGCCGTAGCCCCTCAGCCCCTCCAAATCCTTTTGTTCGGCAAACAAGGCGCCCTGCACAGATGGCACTGACTTGTGAGACAAACCGCTCCGGTAATTGTTCATCCTGGCCGGGAGGAGAGCGCACGGAGCCAGGCACCGTGCGGCCGCAAACCACCCTGCGAGGGGCACCCGCGCCTTCCCTCCGCGCCGGTCTGCTCAGGGCCAGGGAAAGCTGGGGGAAAGAACCGTGCCCTAAAAGAACAACTTAGGTACCAAAAAGAGTTGAATTGGTCGTGACAGCAACACACCCGGCATCTGTGCTCTGCCTTACACGGGAAACCTCTCCAGCACAAAGGAGCGCATCCTGCTATTTATACAAACCAGCGCCTCCCTCCGCGCCAATCGGAGCCCCGCGTTCACCCGCCTTCCCCGAGTGCTTTCTCCTGTTGCCAATGAAAATGGACCCCTCCATTTCATCTAATAATTTGTTTCTTCTCCCAAGCATGTTTAAGGGGGGAGGGGAACAGATAGGAGTGCCCAGGGACAGGACCCCAAAGAAATCTGTGTCAGCTTCTTGTCACCAGACCATTCCTCAGAAAAATAAATGCCAAGTAAAATTCCATAAGCCACCGTAACCACCACAAATGCGGATCCCTGCAAACAGAAATGCCATCAAACAGGTCACATCGGTAGCAAGTGTGACCTGTGCTTGGAGCCAGGCAGAGCCCTGCCCTTCTGCTTTGCTGCTCCTGCATCTGGAGGAGAGGGACATAAGATGTGCTGCATCTCCATTTAGAAACAAAGAGGGAAAATATGCCTTTTATTGAAGGTACTGTTGTGTTATTTGGTAAATGGATAACACGCTCGGTATCTACTAGCATGACTATAAACATTAAAAAAAAAAAAAAAGAAAGGAAAAGCCTGCGGCAAGACTAATATTAATACCCAGTCATGTCACTCTCAATTAAGTTCATATCTAATGAGCCCATTTTCTCCTTGCACTGTCCACTGATGCTGTAAGCAATGTCCAATGAAAAGCATAAAATGCTGCTTCTGGAAAGCAATGATCTGTACTGGTGAATTTTGAACCGACCAATTATGAACATTATTTTTAATGGAATGAACAGGGTTTCTACCAACTATAGTCGTCAATGCCAGAAAATGTCTGTGTCCACAAAATGTCCAGACACACTTCTCTCGGGCTGCAACCACTATTGCTATTACTTGATTTGCTATTACTATTATCTCTGTAAATATTTATTTATATATATACATGTATATGTAAATAATGTAAATAAATCTCCTGTGCACCCCAGCTGTCAACACACTCAGCATCGCATTTGTATTGGGAACACCTGTTTCCCAGGAACAGCAACTGTTTCTCTAGATTATACAAAACCTGAAACTCAGTCAAATCTATCCTAGCAGCACCCTTTATTATTACGTAGGATGTAATTTAGCTGTGCTGCCCCAAAATCAACTTTGTAGCACTCATACATGGAAAATCTTACATCAACCCCAAAAAGAGCTTATCTGCTGCCTGCAGAAGGTGTGGCAGGGAGAACCAAGAGCAGTGCTGGGCACATCTCAAGCGAGTAGAGCAGGATAGTGCTGCAGCCAAGCGAACAAGTCCTGACACACAACTATCCCTGGAGGAGCTTACGTTACACCCGGATCCTCCGCTACAGCCTTCATTCCCACAGGCATCCATCCATCTCTGGGTTGCTCTCCATGACAAGGTACAGGCACACCCTCCTAATCATTTTAATGAAAACTAGTTGAAGGGAGAAAGTTAACCTGCCCCCCAATCTAGTTCGCTTTGCAGCCTTTACAAAATTAATCTTTGGATTGACTATATTAATGTAATCCATATTAGCCTGCATGGCTGGAGGCTCGTGGAGGCCGTGTGGGGCTCTGAAGTACCTGAAAGGGCAGCTGCTTTGCTCCAGAAGGGAAGAGACAACTCTCCTCATCATGATGCACTCAACACATTACTCTTCCTCCTTCCTCTTTTCTGGGGAAGAGATCAGTTAATCCCAATGATTTTACAGTGCGTGGCTGGCTGATTCTCATTCTCTCCCAGGGAGATCTGGAACATACAACCATGTCTAAGAAGCTTTCTGCATCAATTGTGAGTTGAGAAGACCAGAAATAAACAGGACCAGCTTCCCATATGGATATGGTGTTGGTCTACTCTGCTCAGCCAGGGAGAGCACTCTAATAATGGGTGGTTAAACCCAAAATACAGATCAAAAGCCATCTTAGACAATGAGAGGCATACTCAGGTAGGCACAGAAACAACCTGAGAGCGAGTTTTGAAGCCAGGTACAGGCCTGTCCTTTCCAAATGCATCAACAGTTGTGCCTACACTGTTGGCTCAGCTTGCCCCACAGCTTTGGTCCGCCTTCATCCAGCACTTCACCCAGAACATCTCATCTTCTGTCCAAAACCAACAAACAATCGCAGGCCAAAACATTAATCCCAGTGGGATGCTGGATAGAGTAGGAAGACTGTGTCGATCTTCCGTCCTCCTTTCCTTCTACTGCCAGAATTGTCTTACTGCTTTCTCCCTATTCCGGGTAACAGGTGTTTCAAGGAGGGACAGTGAAGGAGCAGAGAAAGAAACATGCACTAAAGTACAGACCATTTCTCAAAGATTTTAGCACACAGGTTGAAGTCTCCCTGAAGATTCCCCTCAAAACCTTTAATAAGAAAAAAACCATTTTTTTTTTCTCAGATTGGACCTGTACTTGCAAAAAAATAAAATCTCTCCCTTGGGCTGGGAGAAGGGGCAGAAGAAATGCTGTGAGCCAGTTCAACCTCAAAGAAACAATGCTGTTGTTTTAAAATTACCCATTCTTCTGAAGTCAGCCAGTCAGAATTGATTCTTTCCAAACCTATCTGCTTTGTTTTTTCTCAGTGCTTTAGCAAGGTTTTACAGGAGAGGGAGGACATACAAGAAAAGTGAGTATTTTCAGGAAGTATTTGAATCCCATATGACTCTCTCCCCCACATTCACACACTGCAACCTGATACAATCATTTTATTACTGCTTTAGCTCTGCTAAATCCAATTTATCCACCAGGCCATAAATCTTGCTGTGTATAGCAGCAGAGCCTTGGTTTCAAGCTCCAAGAGATGTTCCACCAAGTAATGAGTGTCCCGACCGGGTTACTGTTTAACCTGCAGAGTGGCAGTGCAACAAACGGCATGTCAGCATGTGCAGCTCCAAATGGCAGCACAGCAGATGATCCAGACCCAAATGTTTTCCAAATACAGAGGAAAAAGAAAAATATTTGTATTCAGCAGCTCCACCAAGTCTGTATAAACACTCCAAGGTCGAATCCACACGTGGACTGCTGAATGATCAGTCGTGTTATGAAATTCTCCCTCCAAAACCCTCAAGTTTTAAGAGTGTCTGGCAGAGACAAAAGACCTGGTAGGAAATCAAATCTGTTTCACAGGGTAATTATCTTCCGTCTTTTACAACTGTTGCCAGAACTGGGAAAAAAAATGGGAAATTAGGATTATCGCCTCCAAACGCTGCAAGAAGAGCCCTGTGTCCTCTTGCACCATTGCCGTGCCTGGCAGCCTCGCAAGGCTGAGTGCTTGCACAACTCCAGGGCTGGCACCCGGCCCACTGGTTCAGGGAGGGGAAAGCACGGAAGCGGCATCCATCAACAAGCAGAGAGAAAAATGCACAGGGGTGTGATCCTAAGCTCTGGGAAAAAGGCTGGAGGGCCCCTTTAGTCATTCCTTTGCCACAGGTAATGCCAGTTGGGACACAGGCTTGGTGCCGGCTTTGGGCAAGCGGCTGGGCTGCAAGGTACCTGTTGGCCATGTTTTGGGAGCTTGCTTTGTTTTATCCTTTATTCTAAGTGTGAATGTAGGAGTTGGCTTGACTTTGATGCTGGAATTCCTGGATGAGGACAAGCAGACTGGTGGCAAGGAAGGAGAGGCTGGTAAGCAACCAGTTTTGCCATTGAAGGAAACATGCTGGGTAGCTGGACCCTTCCATGGCACCCTGAGAGGTCTATTCTGAGCCCAAGCACAAACTGCAATTCCGAGGCAGAGGAGGTCCCTCAACTCATGTCACACTAAGAAAATAAGGATGGTCCCTTGGTTTGGTTTCATTGCACAAGGTATTCCCCCTGCCCCCACTCCAACAGTTTCTTATGAAATCAGCTGAAGCACTAGGAGCAAAGAAAAAAATTAATTCCTAAAGCAATGGCAACCTGCCAAGTTTTTAAAGAGGCAAATCTTGAGTGGCTCTCTGGAAATTCGGGTAACTCGCTGCATGAGCCAAAGGGAGAAACAAAGTACTCCACTCCCTTCCCTCAGCCTCCTCTTTTTCATTTATTTCTGCTTGATACAAAAGATAGTAACTATCTAAATAGAAGTCGGGACTACAAAAGCAAGGACCTGCTGATGGATACTTCAGGGACCCAGTAGCCCTGCCAAGAAACTCAGCCCAGTCTGCAAACTCTGCTGGAGCTGCAACAACCCGCTTGGGCATGTGGGAACCTCAAAGGCACCAGCCCCTGTGCCAAGGCGGTTTCTCCCTCTCGGAGGGCAGGCTGGTATGATACCTTTCTCAAGGAGTTTATTATTACCCACAGAGATGGACACACTGAGCTCCTGGTGACCAGCAGACAGCCTGTACCAGCTCCTCCCTTTCTGCTTAGCATCACCCTCACACAGCCAGCTGGTTTGGGGCATAACGCTTCAAAAAAGGAAGCACATTGATTTGACAGTCCACTGGGGAACAAGACTTCTCTGCAGCCTAGAAAACATGACCTACAAAGGATGACTGAAGGAACTAGGTTGTTTAGTCTAGTGAAGACTGAGGATAGACACAATATCTAAAATATATGACAAGTAGGTGGAAAGAATAACCTGTTCTCCTTTCCCACAGCAGACTGGACATGGCAAAACCAGACCTAAACTGCAGTGATAAAGATTTGGGTTAGAGGTTATAAAAAGCCTTCCAGCTGGGAATGACAGTGCCAAAGCGGAAGCCATTGCCTGCTGAGGTTATGGAATTGCCATTTGCGGAGGTTTTAAAGACCAGGCTATAAAAACACCTATTTAGATATGAGGTGGCCTTGCCTTAGGGCAGAGGGACGGGCTAAATGACCCCTGGAAGACTCACATCCTGTTGCTGCTTAATCAATTAGTAACAGTGGTTCACAAGTCAATATCACAATTTTCAAATCAATTGGTTCGTTTGAGGCCTGTTATTGATGTCCGCATATTTTGTGCTAAGCCCAGTCCTCCCAGGACTACTGCTCTGTACAGGGCTGGTCCCAGACTCCTACCAACAAAGCAGGCAACCATAAGAGCATTTCTGCTTTGCACAATGTTTTCCACGCAGTGAAGGAGGTCCAGAGTAGCTGGTCTTGCTCACAAGGACAAGATTTCCAGATGGTGGTGGAGCTGACAGAGGATCACACAAAACTCTGAAGCACAGCCACTGCTGGTGCTGAACTGGTGTCCCTTGGTCAGCCTGTGACCAATGCAGCCCCAACCGGTGCATACAAACGGAGAGGTTTTGAAAACAATTTTCAAATCCCCATGAACGTTTTTGTTGCCAGCCACCGAAGTCTGCAAGCTGACTTCTGTTATTACAAGGAGTGTGTTCTGTCTCTTGGTACATGCATAACAGATAGATGACATGCAACATGACAAGTAACCATCAGGGGAAAAAACCCCAGTGTCTAAGCAGACATCAGGAATGTATTAACCTTCTGAACCCAGCTCTCCTGTGACATGCATCTGCCTTAGTTTCACCTCTGAGCAGAAAGTCTCCAGTTAAACCTGTGCATGAGAGGAGACTCAAGCCTCTTCCACCTCCCTACGCCAAACACCAGACACCAGCAGGAAGGTCTGACCTGGATCCTGGTTAAAGACAACAGAGGTGGGCCAGGCTTCACTCCCCACCACAGTGCAGCCAAGCCACCGGTCAGCATTTCAGCTGAAATGCTGGCTTTCCTTCCAGCTACCCCTCCTTGAGAGCATCATTTCTTCCTTCCGAGGCATGGCAAGGGGCAGCTTGCATTGGGGAATGTCCCTTTTTGGAGCCAAAGGGTCAATTCAGTTCAACAAACTGAACAACTTCTCCCTTAAAGCTCATTTCAGAATGTGCACGGCCCCAAACACACGAGCACCTCGATGGCACAGAAACAAGTGTAAACAAGCCATTGGTTTACATGCACCACCAGAAATCAGGTACTGTGTAAACTGATAAAGGTCTGGCTTTAACAAGGGGCATAAGGAGACATATTTAGCATCTTATTTTAATCCTTCTAAACCGTAAGCAGTTTTTCAGCTATATTAATTCTTTGAAGAGAGTGGTTCTCCACTAATCATCCTGGTTTATGTTTACATTATGAGGTGTAATGATGCATCTCAGGAATGTTATGGTATTAGTTAAATTAACTAAGACAACTCTGCCTGCAAACTGATGAATTTTAATGTGTCAACATCAGATATGAAAACGCAGTTGTGTGGGTCTCCAGATTCACATGACCATATGGTTCAGAATTCTAATTAATTCCTTTGGATTTCATTTCACATAACTTACAGCTACATTAATTCAATATTTTTTTCAGAATTTTGGAGAAACATATATTTTGCCAAGCTGTGAGTTTTCAGCTCACAGTAAGTGTTAAGTATAAGAAAAACCTTTCACTTCCCCTTTTCCTGATAACCTTGTCTTACCTCCCTGTGGGCTGGCAGTCTTCCCAAACCAGAGGTCAGGTAGAGCTGTTCTTCCCCAAACAGTCTGCAAAGACCCACTTTGCAAGAGCCGTAAAGGTTTATTACTAAAAACAAACTCGTTTTCAAATTGTTATGTGCTGTGGGCAATCAATCAGACAAACTCTCTGGGAGGAAATGCAATCCAGGCTTCTGAAACACAGTGATTGTGACAAGTAGGGATAGCACAGACCCTGGAGCCAGGCACTGCTATCATCACTGCAGACCATCACAGTCATATGAGCATTGACAGAAGATTTCCAGCTCCGTGGGGCGTTGCACAGTGCATGGGTTTGCAAGTTCCAGTTTGGGGACAGTGGTATTTTCTCTTCTCTATCTGACCTCATTTCTTAATGATCCACATTCAAGATCTCCCTCTAGGCAACAAAGAACATTTACTTGTGCTTCTCATTAGTTAAACCAAATCCGAATAAAATGAAAGCACAAAGCACACTCATCCCAGAGCTCAAAACAGATCTGGTCAGACATACATGCCATCCACTGTTACTTTACAAAAAAATATTTCAGCACAGAAACTAATAATCCTTGAGCTCTCCATGGTGTGAATGGAGCAACTGCAACATCACTCCATAGCTTTCTGAAACTCACACTGCTCTCAAAAGCCAGGTGCACTAACAACAGCCCACAGTAGCCCCAAAAGACCCCCACGAGTGACCGTGGCAGGCACTGGTTCATACCGGTAGGAGAAGGCTGTGACCTGCAAGCACATCTTGGCATGGCTACATTCAGGTAGGATTTCTTCTGATACAGTTACACATTCTCACAGCACGGCAGGAAAGGATGGGCTTGAGAGGTTTAAAGATTTAAGATGTTTCTCTCCCTTCACAAGAGTAGCAAGCAACTACAGGCGCTATCAATCTAAAAGCTCAGCTCTGCAAGAACTAAACACACTCAGCTTCCCATCTACACTGCCCAGCGGGGGGAAGGTTTTAAAGTGTCAGACAACGTTTGTTCCATTTTTGAAAGGGTCAAGAGGACCCAAGCTTGAGATTGCCAGATCTGCAATTTCCTGCATCCCTTACTTCAGAGAATTGCTAGGGAAAATCTGAACACAAAACCCCAATGCAAGTGCAGAATGGCTGGTTGCACTCCCCAAGGTGGTATTACAGAAGCACTGGTAAGGGCTGGGTGATACAACACGCAGTGACAATGGGTCCTGGTTGCCTCCAGTCTCTAGATAAAAATACCCTGGAGCAGCCACAATATTTTTGCTGCCACAAGGGTCAGTCCCTCCTTTATGTCTGATACTGGGCATTAGTCAATTGACAGAGCAAATAATTCACCAAAACACCAAAGCAATCGACATCATTACCAATGAGCATTTAGGTATGAGGCACTTCAGCATTGCTGAGAATTTGGGCTACAGACCTAGTCTCCCAAAATCATGGTACTTCCACACTTGCACAAGAGGGGTAAGAAAACATCAGAAAGCAGCAGGACAAAGGGCCATTTCAGCTAAGGCAGGAACACAACCAGAATCCAGCAACTTCTGCTTTTCCCATTCTCTCAAAGGGACTAAAACCACACCAACATAAGCCACCAGCCTCTCCACTCCGCTCCCCAAGTGGGAGAAGCTCACCTTTGCCTGGCCTGGACCAGCTTTAGCACCAATTCCTCTTGGCCACCTCTTCAGCAAAAGAAGTGGGTGAGAGAAGAAAGCCTTGTTCCACAGCTGAAGGACACGGCCAGGGACTGGGAATGCCACTGGTCCTTAGGCTCCCTCCTATCCCCCTCCTCAAATCCAGTTCCAGATCTGGCACTTTGCTTCTGGAAGGAGGCAGGTAGTCTGACTTCAGCAAAATAAATTAATAGGTCTGTTGAGTTTAAAAGGTTCAAACTCCCTCTTTCCATCCCAAAGTATTGAAAATCACTTGCATGGTTGCAAGAAAGGGACATCTTTGGGCTTGTTTTGAAGCTCCAATTCGTATTGAATGGCAGTCCTACAGGGAGGGAACAATGGCAGGAAACAAAACCCCAGAAGTACCGAAAAGAGCATTTCTGAAATGAAACAGCTACACAGTTTCATCTCACGAACCTCTATAAAAAGATGCTACTAATGCACAAGACTCCATCTCCGTAAATGCTGCGTGACAAGCAGTCAGACAGAGCTGATGAGCATTTAACTTAACAACAAAACCCCAGGAAAAACTGGGAAAAAAACCCCAGATTGCAATCCTAATCCTGCTAGCAATCTTTTGCTTAAATATTATTATTATTATGTAGTTGTTATTTGCATTATAAGCCTAGTCACAGACAGACAAGTCTTGTCTGAGCTGCTGTTCAGACACAAAATAAAGTCAAGTTTTTCATCCCCAAGTGACTGGAGATATCACAGCTAAAGCAGGGACACACAAGGGACTGTGGGAGCCGTGCAAGGGCTGCCTCCCTGTTTCTGCTCAGAGAATAATCACACCAAGTGCATGAGATCCTGCAGCAGTGCCCACTGTGGTAGAGCAGCCCCACCTGGGGCTGTGATAATCCATTCCACCTTCTCCATGTACGTATCAGGGATCTGCCTATGTTCTCCTGAATAACACTTAATTGTTGTTTCTCCTGTGGAAGTGCTTAAAGACTCCTAAAGCACTTACAGCCCCATTATCTCAGGCACCATAAAAGCAGGGAGCCCAAGGTCAGCTCCCAAACACAGAGACAGGTGAGATTAAACACCTTAACCACAGTGGTCTCCAAAGCCTCAGGTGGCTCCCAGAAAACCTTTAACTCAGCCTGAGAGCAGCAGATGACAACTCGCCCCGCACAACTGAATAAGAGAGGCTGGTTTCTGCTCAAAGAAAAGAAAAAAAAAAGAAAATAAAGTGATTCCCTTATCAATTAAAAACTTGTTCTAAGTGGCTGTTAAGGAAGAGTTTGCTTTGTGTTCCACATTTGTGTGAAAGCAATATAGTTTTATGACAAGAGAGTTCTTTTTTAAGGCCCTTGGGCTTTTATAGTGAAGTTTTTCACCCCGTGGTGGCACAGTGGCAGTGAAGCCGAACACCACAGACAAATAAGGATGTGACGTGTTAAATGCTGCCCTCAGATGAAGGAGTTGGATATTCTTAAGTTCTGACAATGAAATGCTGTTTATTAAGGCTTGGAGAGTCATTTCCTATAAAAATATAAACTTTTATTCAAATCCCAGAGCACTCCCATAAGCCTGATGCTAGCAGCCACCCTCGTATAAATCACTGACTTGGTTTTGATAGGAATCTCATTAGCTATTGTACCAGGAGCTCAAGTACACACTGATGAGTGCTGCAGAGCTACCTATCTTCCCACATCTTTTCAAATAGGTGGAACATGCAAAAATAAATCTTCTGTAGGCTTTGAAAAGACCAAGATGCTTCAGAAAAGGCTTCTCATCACCATTTTTTTTCAAATTCAAGCATAAGAAAAGATCCACTGAAGTCTTTACTCTTTCACTGAAGAGATCACAGTTGTATTGCTGGTCTCTTTTCTAGTGCTCAGCAAGTGGTCCTTTCTCAGACTACATCCCTGCTGATGCAAGGGGAGTTAGGAGGCTGGACCCTGACCTGGGAGATCACCCACTACCTCCAAGGCAGACGGATCCTGCAGTGCATCTGCAGGCACAGCTGCCACAGCTGCCTGTGAGAGAGGGTCTGCACATCCTGTGCTCAAGGAAAGCCACGTCTGACCATGTCTTTGCCTTGCATTTATTTCTTAGATCCTGTCTACATTTTCCTCTCTTCTGCTCTGATGTTCTCATTTGCTGATGTTCTTCCTCCTTCACATCTTCATTTCTTGGTGCTCCTCTGCCTTCTTTTGCTGCTGTTTTATGCTTTACTTCCACTTCAAGAATATATATTTAAACAAACAAAATCACAAATGCCTATTCCTCCCTTTATAACAAAGTACAGACTCCTGCCCCAGCAGGTTGATTGCTGGCTCTGGCTAAGGAAGGTGAAGAGTTTATCCAGGCAACCTGTGCTCCACTGGCAGATCGGTGGATACACTAATGAGCTGGTCCCACTCTGTGGGGAACAGCAGCTTCTTCCACCAGGCCAACCATCTCCAAAAATGCCACTTCTCTGCCCAAAGCCTTCTCTGAACACACATAAGTCACATCACCACAACAATGCCAGTGCAGCCAAGGCAGAAACAGCCCCTTCCATCTTCACTCTGATGCCATCACACCGGCGTACACTCGTGTTCACCACCTCCACCATACTCCTTCCAGCGAGAACAGTGATGGACAGCATGTTCCTGCAGTGAAACTACTCCTCAGACAGAAGGAACTACACAGGAGAGAGCAAGCAAACACCAGAAGCAAGCACCAAACCCACAGACCTGGGTACGTACTGCAGCGATGACACACCTTGGGAGGCTCCCATTCCTACACCTCCCAGTGCTGGAAGCATGTGAGAACAGAGCAGGACTAGCACCACGTGCTCTTGCTCCTTCCCAGCACTGCACTCGCTCCCAGCTCTCCTTTCAGAGAGGAACCAGAGGGACACACCACAGGAAGAGACCAAAAAGCATCAAACAAGCCACAGCTAAAGGGTGAGGATTGGTTGGAGACTTTTTTGGGGGATTTGAACTCTTTTGAGGGAATGATGACTTGTTTTAAGTAGAAAATAAATAAATAAATAAATAAATGCACCCAATTTTTAATTTCAATCTGATCAGATCAGCTCTGTGACTTGAATTGTATCTGTTTCAGCAGCATGACCGGGCACTTGAAACCAGCACTGATAAGAGCCCTGCTTCCCACCAGCAGCAGCAGACGATGTGCTATTTCATGTGCTATTTCGTGTCGAGACATTAAGCAGATTAGCAGCTGCAGCCTGTTTGAACCCGTTTTGCTGGCTTGGCTCAGGCTGAGGGAGCAGCTCCAGTTTGGCCCCAAGAGTACAACTTCAGAGCCCGGCAGGTGCTAAAGTCCACCCCAGAGCAGGTCACAGGCACATTCTGGCAGCTCCACAGAGTGATCAGTTTGCAGTCCCAGCTCAAGGGATGGCAATTCAGAGTTTGACAGCCAGCCTTGATATACACCAAGCTCTGAGGGGTACAAACAGGGCCATGTCACCAAAAATTTCAATGCAGCCATTGGAAACCCAACTGTGGGTAACCCCCAGGGCTGTCTCACTACTCCCAAGCAAGGACCATTTAATACCTCCATCTGCACAACAGGGAACTGGTTATGTATTGCTGCCAGTGGGATCAGTCCTGCACAAAACATGGAGAAAGACAGGGCACCTGACTCAAGTAGCTCACAAGCCTGCTGCTGCCTAAAGCGGCAGCTTTGTGCTTTTATGAAATACCATGGCCTCCCAGAGAGCACAAGGAGGAATGGAGAAATAAAAACATCCCTTATCACTTAGGATGCTTCAGCAGAGATTAGATAAATCAGATGTGTTTCAAGGCAGGAACCCAGGCTGGCAGGGGAATCTGCGAGAGCATCGCTGACAAGCTGGGAGGTTATGGAAAGTCCGAGGGGTCACTCCTCCTTTCCTTCATTACAGGGGAGAAAAATCTTGGATTTTTTTTTCTGTTGTCACTCAAGGCCATGATATTGCAAGGGATTAGAACCACTGAAATTCTTCTTTCCTACCTAGTGCCAAGGAGCTGAGCAGCCCAGGATGGACCCCTTGACTCAAATATCTGTTTTTCCAGCCCTCATGTCTGCTTTTCAAGACTCTCAGTGCAGAATTAAGGCTCTTTATTGCTCAAAACAGAGATTGCCTAATCAAAGCACAGGCTAACCCTCCTCAAAGGCATCGTGCTCAAGACAGCTCCAGAAGTAGCCCTAAACTCAGCAATAAAATAATCAGAGGCCTTCTTCCAGGTCCCAGTACCAAGCATCAGAGGAAGCAGAGGGTCAGGCAGTGGGGAGGAGATTAGATAGGTCAGTCTCCCCCCAGACCAGGCTGTCTGGGGAGCAGTTCTGCTCCGAAACAACTACCCCAGTCCACTTGTTCCTGGCAGCCTTGCTCCATACTTTAAACCCCTGCACTCCTCCACAGACCGCTGTTCCTTGCAGCCTCTCCCTCATCCTGTCTCAGTTTCTTCCACAAAGAGAATAAAATCAGAAAATGCTGTGCTATGTGTAAGAAGTATAAATAGACATGAGAAGTTTTGCAGAAGAGGTGAACATTTGGATACTTTTTCCCTGTAGCATTCCTAGATGCAGAGCACCATTTCCAGTTTCCAACTCTGATACTTATTCGGTTCCTGCACCTCCGTCTCATCCAGCAGTTTCAATGGCCAGGCCACAGAGGACCTGGAAAGCCAGCTCAGGCAAAAGCCAGCTCTGCTGAGCTTGAAGCAATGAGGGGGTTTGTAGGTCCAAATGCTGCAGATCCGACTCCCTGGCTTACTCTGCAAATCAACTTTCTGTGTTGGATGGACTTTCTAGCAGAACAAGCTTGGTTTTCCTTCGGGTGCTTTTACAGTCCCATGGCCAAGCTTATGAGATGGCTGCTCTGAGAGAATTACAGCTCCAGCAGCATTTTCATGAACCAGTCATCTCAGCAGCAGCAGCAGCTGCACAAAGCCTTAAAGCACAACTGGAAAGCAGCATCTTGGCACTTGCCTTTTGGCTTCCTGCAAAGGCTTCCCTTTCCACCTCCTTCACCACACTAAAACCTTACTTTCTACCTCATAGAACAGCAAAAGCTGCAAGTGAGAGATTCCTGAAGGAAATAAAATCAACATCCATTCCAGATAAATAGCTTCAAGGATTGGTTACAACAGGAATTTTTCCAAGCGTCCTTACTGAGGACTTCTCTGACAATCCCCAACAAGGACTTTTCCAAGTATCTCCAACAGAGACCCTTCCAAGTGCTCCCACCAGCAGTGATGGGCTGAAGCAGGCCACCAAGCAGCCTGCCCTACCTAAGACTGAACACCCCAGCAGCAGAAGGGCCCCTCTGTGTCAGCCTGCAGCAGGGCAGGCTCCTCTGGGCACTGTGACACTGGTGCTGCCTACAGGAGCAACACCACCAGGGAACAAGAGTTCAAGCCATCACAGGCCTGCAAGGTTCAAGCTGCTGCCACTTATTTCCACATAAAGACTATTTAAATGCAAAGGCTTGTAACTACCTCTTTGCTGACCATTTTGCAACAGGGTGAATACATCGGTGAATACAAAGGGAAAGTAAACAGAAGGACTCTGCCTTGCCACTCATCCTTTTTAAAGTGGCATATCTGGATTCACAGCTCTGCCGCTGGGAATGACACCCATACAGTGATGGTTCTGGTGCAGACTGTACAAACAAGGAAATTTGTAATGAAAAGTAAAAAATTCTTCCCTAACCTATGAACTCCGGCATTCAGGAAGGTCCCATAGCACCACACAAATTCTTCAGAGCACTTCTTCTCTCTCTCTTGAATACCACACAGCAAGAGAGTGTCTGCAATCAAGAATTTCTTTTACTCTTGATGGCAAACAAAGTACACTCACTATTTTTAGTTGTGACCTCAGATACTTAATGATTTCAAAACATATGCTTCATTCACACATATGCAAGCAAGAAAAATTACTCACAGGCAATGAACAACAAATGTTTGACATTTAAATGAGACTTATTTGTAAGAGTAGTTAACATTTGTATTAATTAAGGCACACTCGATAAAAGATTGTTCTGTGTCATTCATCCTAATATATGTGAAGATTGTTGTCTATTTCAGAAAAAAACCCATGAAAATTATGTGCAATTACCTGCCTGTACTTTCCACATGAGTATCATTAAAGACAGCAGAATGCCATTGAATTTTAATGCAATATTCTAATCGAAAACCTCACAAAAAAGTCGTGAATGTCATCAAGATCACAGGCCTTGGTGCACAGAAACAAAATATATCTAAAAATCCTCTGCTATGAATGGATCGACAGCACTCTATCCCTTTGAAAAAATTCTATCAGTTTATCACATCTTTGGGAATGTTTGTGCATGCCCAGATCTAACTGGGTCACACAGATATCTGGATTGGTGCTATCACCTTTCTGGAGCAGAAACAGCAGTAATAAGGCTGGGACATAAGTGGCATAGGGTGAGCTTTGACCTGGCATCTGCGCCAGGGAAAGAAAACTGAATCAACCAATATTCCCTCACCAAGAAAAGGCATTTTCTGGACCTCTACTTTCCGGTAGAAGGAGATGCTCCTAATAAGAACAAGAGGAAATGGCCTTATGTTGCTCCAAAGGAGGTTTAGACTGGCTTTTAGGAAAACTTTCTTCACCAAAAGGGTTGTCAAGCATTGGAACAGGCTGCCCAGGGAAGTGATTGAGTCACCATCCCTGGAGGTATTTAACAGAGGTCTAGATGAGGCACTTAGGGACATGGGTTAGTGGTGGACTTGACAGTGCTAGGTTAAGGATTGGTCTCAATCATCTTAAGGGTCTTTTCCAACCTAAATGAGTCTATGATACTATGCTAATTAATTCTAGCTAAACAACATTAGTGTCAGTTTTGTAACTGCGAGATTATCACTGGACCAAGTCCACCAAAGAAGATGGGACTGAGGTCCTTGGGGAGCAGGCAATGCCACAAGTCATTCCTTAGAAAGGCTTCTTCAACACTCAAGCCACTTCCCTTCCAGAAACATAAACTTTCCTAAAGAGAAGAGCTTCTACCAGCACAAATAAATAAATAACAATGTGGCTGCAACCACCCCAGCTTTTAATTAAACTGCAACTGAACAAACAGCTTGAAAGCCGCTGTGCCGGGATGGCCGTAACCTGCTCCCGCCGCTGCCCTTTTGGCTTTGTGCTCCCAGGGTCAGATTCTCAGCATACCCTTGCCTGCAGCCCTGCCTTTCCTTTGAAGCTGCACAAGCTCTAGTTTTGTTGGGGTTTTGGAGGTTTGTTTTTACTGTAAGGGCAACATCATGCCTGGCACACACCCGGCTGCAGGCGGGTATTTCCTTACCCTCCCTGTGACGGGAGAGGCATTCGGTGGAAACAGCCCAGGAAATAAAGGCAGAAAGCCTCAAAAATGTATTATATTAATCTCACAAGTTGCTTCCTACTGTCATTTATTATCTTCTAGGAGAGACCTAACATTTCTAACATCTAAAAATGGATCTATGGCCTGGTAGCGCGCACTCATCATGAGTGCAATTCCACCAGCAACAAATTTGCCTCCACCCCACTCCCTGCTCTGACTTTGTCAAACCCACCTCTTGCCTCTAGAAAAGAAAAACCCACAAAAATAAGCACCACACCTTTGTAGCCTTATCTTTTAATACAACACAGTACATTGTGTTTTATTTTCACAGCTCAGGTTTTCAAGGTTTTCCACACTGGATTGCACTATCAGATCTCCCCCAACCCAGCAGTGAGAGAAAAAAAAACAGCACTATTGAAATGCAAGTACTTTATAGTGACTGTGCATTGTTCATAAGAGATCAGGGATAGCTTTTCCATTTAAAAAAAACCAACCAACCCTAAGATACCAGGCATCATTTTCACTTCTTTATTAAGCCAAGGATCTGTTAAAGTGCAGATTTCCCCCCTGTGCCAATAACACCTGGCAGTACATAACACACTAAGCATTTTTACTGTAATGATACTTCCATTGAAATTCATGCAGGCATTTGACTACGTTTCCAGAGAGGTGGAATTTTATTCAGTGAGGGAACACAGATACGCTGGGAGGTGAGAAGGGGTAGAAGGAAAATTGCAGGCAATTAGTATTTTCTTGACCTAACTGTAATTTGTGAATTTGTACAAGTCCTCTTCTGAAATGTTGGTTAATTTGATCCAAGAATAACTCAAAAAGTGTCTGTCGCATTCCTGCCCTCACAAACACAGACCAGCACACTCACATGAGTCAAACCCAGAAGAAAAGCGATGCCAGTCCCCTGTGCCCCCTGCATTCACCCCAGCAGTGGGCAGGCCTCTCCCACACCACACAGAGAATCCTGGGCTCCACACAATCTGATCGAGGGCTGATGCACTCAGCAAAGGAACAAGAGAGGAGACTTCAAGCGACTAACAATACTCTTCAAAGAGAAAAAATATTTTCCCATGGTTTAAAATTACCATCTGAACTCTAGTAGTAAAGCGATAGCGGTGCTATAGCCAGAGGTACCAGATAGCATTATCCCATCCCCTGTCATACGGGAATGTGAACTGCAGCCCCACCACAGGTAACCCACATTCTCAAAATATACTGCTGACCTATGTGCCCAGGTGCCCCATCACACAGGTGGTCTGTTCCCTTACAAGAATGCAACTGGGATTTCTTTGCTTTCATGTCTTCTCTGCTTGAGAGGCCACCACACACATGAAATGGGGAGAGAGGGGCTGGGGCTCAGGGAAGGGGAGGTGGGGGTGGTCAGGTGAAGCCTGCAGAAAGGGTAAGAAGTGTCTATGATGAGATAAACAGTGATCACTTCCTAACAGCTTAGACACAGGATACCACTTCTCATGCGAATGTATTTACACTTAAATAATACATCTCTGCGACTAAAGGCAAGGACTAATCAAAAGCTGCCATTTCAGCTGTGCACTGCAAATGCAAACCTCCCCCAAAAATGAAATGCTAGAGGAAAGAGAGGGATATGCTGTGATTTATAGGTTACTTTTAAAATTAGTGGTGGGGGAGTTCTCCCAGTAGCCCTTGAGAAGGTCTCTGTTTATTTGAGGAGCTCACAGGAGCATAGCCACAGCACAGACTCCTGTTGAGCCCCAGAGCCCACATGGAGCCCAATCTACTCTATCAGTATTTATTTACCTTTAAATACAAAAGGAAGGCTATCCAAACAAAAGTTGAGAGTGTCCAGCAGATAATTAGGTAGGCTAATGCACAAATCTATTTAGATAAGAGCGAGCATATTGGTACAATCAAAAGGCAGGTCACAGTCTATAATCCATTCTCTGAATAAACAAGCTCCACCAGTGCCCCTCACACCAGGATTGCCCTTAGGGGTAACACCCTCTCCCTCCTGAAACCCGTACCACTGCAGGATTTTGGAAGTGCATGGGCAAGGACACTGCATTTGGGCTGCTGAATGCACATCTTTGCCAGTGTTCAGCACTGGCTGAACAACTCCAGGCTTTGGCCCACTCCCCACTGCATCCTCCTGAGTGTTCAAGCCCCTGGAGCCCTGGCCAATGGCCATCCATGGAGCATCCTCATGGAGCTGTGACTGCTGGAAGCATGCAGGAGGGCACCAGCAGGCATCATAGAGTCCAAGCAACTTTTGGCTCAACTGCTCTAATGAAATCACAGCTTATCTATTTTTATTGTTCTCTGTATACCTGCTCTGTTTTCCTGTACATAAATTATTCTTCACTTCCTTCCTGAAAGAGCTATTATTTAACAGCATATCTGGCATTAACTATTGTATCACATTCCCCAGAGACCCATTAGAGCAATGATAGAGTGCAACACCAACACAAAAACACATGCACAAACACTCCCTGAACTAAACCCTCCCAACGCCGCCCTTTCAAACAGAAGAGGCAATATAAATAGAAGAGATTATAAGCCTAACCAGGACATGGTACAGTGTGGACAGATCACTTCCAATTTACAAAATTAAAATACATGGGCTATAATTAATTATTGTTCTGCTTGTTCTGGACATATCTAACCGTGAATGGTCAAAGAGGGATATTACTTGGATTTCTCCATAGTTATCGAGGGGTCAGGCAAGGCTTGCTTTGGATTCTCTCTGTCTCTTGAAACCTGTTTTTATTGAATCATAATTCAAATCATCTGAAGCAGCCCTCTCACCTACTCCAAAGGAGAAACACTGGATTTGGGCTTGAAAACTGTCTTTCCTAGTATTTCAAAGTAGAGGTATCTCCTCACCTATAGGCATTTTTACACACAAAAAAGTCTACTAAAATAATAATTCCAAACCCTGGCTGATCTGAAGTAATACACCAGCTATACGACACACTTAAAATAGATGTTTTATTTTATAGACATCCTTTTTTAGATTCCAATCTCATTTCAGCCTCTGCCCCCAAAGCAGCATTCAGTGGATGATTCCTCCATCCTAAGAAAGTTACACTGACTTCCAATACCCACACGAAACCACTGGTCTCTGATTAGGAATTCAACTGAATTAGTATTATAATGAGCCCCAGAAAGCTGCCTATAGGCATGGATTTATCTAACTAAGGCCACACTGTCTGGAGATTAGTGAACAAAGTATTCCCCCAACCCCACGGTGCCAGGGAACCCCCACTGCCACGGGTGGCTGAGGGCTGACAGCAGAGGATGCAGCACCTCCGGCTCCCAGAAAGGAGCTGCCAGCAGGTGGTGAGGAGCCTGCTGCTCACTAAACCTCCTCCCAGGACATGAATGCTTGCTCATAGGGAGAAAACAAGTTGTTATCTCAAGTATCTTTTGCTTCTGCTGTCCTTACCGCCACGGAAGTGGGTGGGGAGAAGTCACACCACCACCTTCTAAGACAGCAGAGCAAACAAGAAGTTCCCCCTTTTCTTTAGGCTTCTCTTAAGGCTTTAGGTGCAATCCTGCTCTAATCAGCTCCAGCAGAAGCTATGCCATAGGAGGCGTCTACAGCAGCAGTAACACTGCTCTGGAGCAAAGCATGCAAGCAGAAAACAAAAACAGATATACAAAGCCAAAATTTGCATCAGTCCAGGAAACCTTCACACACATCATCCACCACAGACAAGCCATGAAGTTGTGGGCTGAACAACTTCTCTCCACTTCAGCTCCTGCTTCACCTTCTCCAAGCACCTCCAGAACAAAGTGCAATCCTATCCTGAGGGAAGGTCATGCATGAAACACAAGGTTGGTGGAACAATATCCACTTTATACCTGAGGGGAAGATGCCCAAATGGCCTGGACAGGCCACCTGGCACCAGACATGCAGTTTGTATCGTTTGCTCTTCACAGATTTTGACTTCACAAAATGAGGTCGAGTCCAACATTTACTTAAAGCAACAGAAACTTCTCCTGATTCACACCTTTTTAGCCAGAGGAGAGGACTAGTTAATGCAGAGCTGCCTTGAACAGAAAGGGAAGTCAGTGGCTCCTCTCCAAAACTCTGGAGGCAAAAGTCCGACAACAAGCCCTGGCTGGGTGATAAAAGGGAAAACAATGCAAAGCCGCAGGGAAGTCGACACAGAAGCCCAACAAACTGCTCTCCCATGGACAGGGGCACTGACCTGGGACCTGCCAAGGTCTCACCTACAGCTAGGCCTTGGCCAGGTCACTTCCCAATTCTGAACAGGGAATTTAACATCTCTGACTTCCCCCATAACAAACTGAAAAATTTAACATCGCAAAGACAAGGTTTTGGTTTCTCCTAGGTAATTTCTGTGGCCTGCCACCGCTTGGGGGTAAATGTTAGCCCAGTAATACTTCCCTTACAGCAAATGAAGATTCTCACCCCTTTTCAGTCCCAAATACAGAGCCAGGTGTTCCAAAATACAAGTCGAAACACAGTTAGGAAGGGCTAAGAGAAAAACTAGAGAAGCAGGAATCCCAAATGGGTTTTGCCTGGAGGCAAGGGGCAAAAGCAGTGAGATACAGTAACTTTAACAACATAATTTTACAAGATTAAAAAGAAATAGGTCACCCCGTCACTACAGAGATTGGGTGAGATTAGTTTAATACCAGTTTGCCCAAATAAAGGTCAAAACCAGCTCCTCTGAACAACAAAGTTTTGAGGGTTTGGCTATTAGCAAGTTGGTTTCTTAGATCCTATTTGTGTACTTGTCTAGGTGAGTCTGAAGACAAGACAGATGCCATCCAAGAGAGTCCAGGACAAGGGAGTTCACAGTGGCTCTGAGAGGCAGATTTCCAAGCCATGGATTTAAAAGTTAAGGCTGCATGGGCTTGTCTGGATTTGCAGAGTGAATCTGCCAAACATTTCAATGCATATATTTGTAGCACAGCCCAAGATCTGCGTACGATCCAACTGGAGGTTCCCACATTGTGCTTAAAGGATGGCACCAAGCAACAGGTCTCTGCAGCATGCCGTGAGGCCAAAGCTCCTCAAAGAGCAGTCCTTGGAGGAAATCCAATAACAGAGCATACCACAGCATCATACTTGCTGTGCTGTCTTAGCCCTTGGCCTATGGTGATTCATCTTTGCCTGCAACCTCTGACATTTTCCACCACCATTCATGCAGACACATTACTAGGATTCAGTCACAGACTAATACATCCAGCATGGATCAATCATCACAGGCCAAACCCAACTAAGACATTATCCTGGATCAAAGGAAAGGGAGCCCGAGTCTAAAAGAAGACTACAAAAACTCAGAATAGCGCCAGGAACAGCCTCAGATGGAAAAAATGAAACATGGAAGAGTTTGTTTCCCTCTTAAATACTCCACAAGTCACTTTGAGCTGTAGCTTGCACCTTTATTTTTGTCAGAAAGGAGCAATCCTTACACAGTACGAATACTCTTGATCAGCCATTCCAAATGTTAAGCTGGGTTTGAAGTCACCAGTTGCATGACTCTGTCCCCAGTTCCATACTTTCAGCACCTGCCTCCCTGCCCCAGCACCCCCCACAGCAGGGGCTGACCAGAACCTGCCCCAGACCCAGGTCACTCAGAAACTCCCTCTCATTGTCTGCAGTCCCTCCAGCTCACTCGGCCTGAACAGGCGCTTGGTCTGCATCAGCATCCCTGGCTTCAATGCCTAGAATTAGACTCTGCAGATTAGGCAATGTGCTGAGGCTTATCTCTGTGTCTAATCACTAATAAAGTTGCAACCTGGTGCATTTGCACCGTATTAGGTCTCGCTCAACAACACGGACTTTAAAGGTCATCTGCCTCCTCCAATCACTGCCAGGGTTACTGCCGCGGGTCCCGGTGGGTCCCGCTCCCTCCGACCGGCCACCACCAGCAGAAATCCAATTACGGGCACAATGGTCCCAGCCCGGCAAGGCTCCCGGGCCCCTCAGCCCGCCCGCCCCGGCGCCCTCTCCACAATGCCGGCTTTTGTCTCAGCCTCGCTATTGTTTGGGATTCTCTCGCATCCCTGGACACGGGATAAAGAGCCGTGTTTGGAGAGATGTTTATGAATGAGGTCTCTGAGCACAGGGGTGCAGCAACACAGGGCTTGACCGTGGACAAAAAAGGTCATGGTTTATAAAAGCCACGTTGAAGAGAAATCATTAAAGATGTAATATGCAAAAGCCAGGGACAAAAAGTTACGGGCAAACAGAAAAAAAGAAGTAAAATCCCAGTCCTTTCAAAGCCAAGGAAAGTTTTGCCACAGACCTCAGTGCAGTCAAGGTGTCTCCCAAAATATCTATACTAAATAAAATACCTAGCAGATCCCATTGCTTTAGGGCACAGTTTTGAAAAGATTTTACATTCTGTTGATTTCCAAAGCAGGAAAAAAATATTTTGATTTAATGCTTTCTGATTAAAAATGTAGCAGATAATGGCAGCAAACAGTAAAATATGGGCCAAAGAAACTAGGTGAAAAATATCAGCATATAAAAATCTAAATCATCCTTCTAGTGTCAGAGAAAATACTCTATTCTGATCTTGAGGTGGTGTAATGAATATGCTACACCAAATTCATCAAGAGGAAAGACCTACACCTCTTTAAGACGGGTAGGAGTTACAAGGGTCTTCACAACTAACAACATACAAGACCAGGTCAGTTCTGCAATGCAAATCTCTCAGAGTTCAGGCAAAGTTAAGCAAAACTTCTGGAACACCTTCAGCACGACAGCTCCAGAGTCTCGCTAGCAGCCAAAACCCACCTTCCCTCACACACCCAGGCCTGCCAGGGACAAAGCCACCTGCAAACCCCGTTCCTCACATGGCAAAGCGCCTCTTTGTGAGGCTCTGCTAAGCAGAGGAAGATAGTAACATTGGGAAACCTTTCTGGACCTTAAAGAGTAGAGGCAGACATATAATTGCATTCAATGAAACATCATATGGTAATGAGCAGCAATGGAATAGCCAAGTATAAATCTCCCATTCAGTAGAGTGTCACATGTATAAATCTATTTACCAAGGATTACTCCGTAGCTTCTTCCATAATAAATCTTCAGGGAAATGCCTTGTGCACCACTAATAGAGCAAGAATTTGGAAAAGCAGGCAGGCTATTCTTCATAAGGAGTACTGGTAACCAGCCAACCCGAGAGTTTGTTAAAAAGATGATATTAATTGTGCTCTCCTTATTTGGTATGTTTGTTTGGGTGCTTGGGAGGATAAAGTTGATTTTTTTTCTTTTTTTTTTTAAATACAAGAACATCAATACACACAGACCGTAGTACTAAGCTGAAGTCAAGGGGTACAAACCAAAAAAAAGGAGTACTAAGACAAAATCCAGAGCCAATGTCCACTCACTGAAGGAACTACAATGGCTCCTTTGATTTTATAAGATGTACCACACTGCAATTCATAGGATCACAGAATTATTAAAAAATTTAAGTTGGAAAAGATCCTTGAATACCATTGAGTCCGACCATTAACCCAGCACTGCCAAGTCCACCACTAAACCTTGTTCCCAGCTGCCACATCTACACATATCACATATGTCCTTTAAATACCTCCAGGGATGCTGCCTCTACCACTTCCTTGGGCAGCCTGTTCCAATGCCTGACAACCTTTTTGCTGAAGAAATCTTTCCTAATATCCAAACTCAACCTCTCCTGGTACAACTTGAGACCATTTCCTCGTGTCCTGTTCCTTGTTGTCTGGGAGAAGTGACCAGCCTCCACCTTGTTCCAACCTCCTTTCAGGTTGCTGTAGAGAGCAATAAGGTCCCTCCTGAGCCTCCTTTTCCCCAGGTCCCTCAGCTACTCCTCATCCGACTGAATGGTATTCTGGCCTAGTTTCTCCTCAACGGAAATGTTTTATGTAGGTTAATCCCAGATAAGTAACTGTTTTCTTGCATTATCTAGATCTTCCACTACACATTATGGGGTGTATTAGAAAGATTAAGCACTGTACAGTCAACTAAGAGCCTCTCTACAGGATGCTCCTGCCCCCAGCTCTGCAAGGATGCCACGTCATATGCTGAAATACCCCATGTATCTGCATGACTTGCCAAAACCTCTTGCTAATCACCTGAGGTTTCTATTTGTAGCCATGTGCAAACAGTGTTTCAGGAAAGCTTTTGTTCTGTGCTGAAGAGCTAAAAGGCTAAGCTGCGTTCCAGAAGTAGCCAGATAAGAAAAAAGTCACATGCCAATACAGCATTTAATATACCAGAATCGGACGAAAACAACAGTCTGGTCATAAGGAACAGGCAACTGCTTTAATGGCACTTGACTCAGTGATACACAGGTCTGAAATGCAGCAACATACTGAACACAATTTCACAAAAGAAAGACATGGACCTGTTGGAGCAGGTGTAGACGAGAGACACAGAAATGATCAGAGGGCTGAAACATCTCTCCAAGAGGAAAAGCTGAGAGACTTGAGGTTGTTTAGCCTGGAGCCTGAGGCTCCTGGGAGACCTCATTGTGGCCTTTAGTACTTAAAGGGGGGTTATAAGACAGATGAGGACAAAATTTTTATTAGGGCCTTTTCAGATACAACAAGGGATAATGGTAATGGTTTTAAACTAAAAGAGGGTAGATGTAGGTTAGATCTAAGGAAGACATTTTTACAATGAGGGTGGTAAAACACTAGCATAGGTTGCCCAGAGAGGTGGTGGATGTCCCACCCCTAGAAATGTCAGCTTGGATGGAGCTTTGAGCAACCTGATCCGGTTGAAGTTGTCCCTGCTTATTGCAGGGGGTTGGACTAGATGACCTCTAAAGGTCCCTTCCAACCCAGACGATTCTACGATTCTATGAGACCAGAAATGCTGCTAATTCTAACAAACACGTCATGAAGATCACCACCTCCACATCTAGAACTTTACAGACTCTTTGCTGGGATCCTCACTGGTCTCCAGTCCATGAAAAAGCAGTGAGATTTGGAAGCAGTTTTTCAGGTTAGGGGTGTGAAAGCATTATGTGAAATGTCTGCTTGCATATGCTTATCCCACAGCTAAAGAGGGACTTATCCCTCTAGAACTGTCTTCAAAGCATGTGTCACCAAACACTGAATTCACACACAAAATATTTACAAAATTTATCTACAATCCACACGGTGCTCATGTTGCAGAATATCCTACTACATAAATATGTAGAAATAATGCAGACATTCTGGGATGAACATCTGAAGAAGCTGCTAAGGAAAAATCTGTGTGTGCCCATTGCAGTGTTTGATCCCACCTACTTTGCAAGGCGTTTTTCACAGGCATCACTCTCACTGCCCTTTGACACGGGCAATTATCTGCTCCCAGTCCTTCTGACCTCACATTCCTTACCCACCTGCAACTTCCATGTAAAGATAACAGAAGTTTCCATTCACATTAACTAAGTCTCTTTGTTCTGGGCAAGGAAACAATATTCATAATGCCCAATCTGATTTCATTCCAGTAGAGGATTAGTTTCAATCTCTGCTGCTGTAGAACAAAAAGGCAAGCAAGAAATTATTACCAAATAATTACAATGCTTTATGCTTTACAAAGGACACCCAGAGGTTTGCAAAAAAACCCAACCCCTTTTCTGGAATGAATCTGCAGTAAATTTCTGAGCATGCCTCAGACACACTTAGGAAGCCTATGGAGTCCTGCAGAGAAGGCCCAGGACAGAGGGTTGGCAGATGAAAGCTCTGCTGCCTGCTCTTTGCATACTTAGGCTAGTCAACATCCAAACTATAAAAAAAAGGGAATAATGCTACTTCTCAGGCTTATAAATATGCTATGAGGCCAAACTCATTAGCGTTTACAAAGCACTCCTAGGCTCCTTGTCTGGAAGGAGTTATACAACCATAAAGTATTATTCATGCTGTTCTAAGGCAGAAAAGTACGTATTACTGCAAATCCAGCAATAGCTCTTCATGCACCATTAGGGTTTACTACACTGTCTTAATCTAATCATCAGCACTTCAGAACCCAGATCTGTCATTCGAAACATACAGATCAGAATTCATCATTGAATAACCAACTGGGTCAACGATACACAGCACAGGACACACATGCCCTTTTTTTTCTCATATCACACATCCACAACTGAACCATTTGTATTTTCAAAACCTCAACATTATTGGTTTTCCTGCCATATTGCACTATGTCTGTTCAGGATTTTAACAGGTTCAAAACTCAGATTCTAGATCTGTTTGCACATTATTAAAAAGCTGATATGGGAAGGAGTGCAAAGTTCAGGTCTACACCTCTTCCAGCATTTATCAAGGAAACCGGTTCCTTCAAGCAACTTTTTGTGCCCATTATTATTCTGAGATCTCCTTTGCTTGTAATTCTGAAAATGTATTCATAACTAGTGGTACACTTGCTTTTGACTTGCTGATCAAAATACAATCTTTATAGCTCCAGGCACCATCATCAATGCTGAGCTGGGGGGAGTTCAATCCAGTTCAACGAAATCAGCTGTTAAAAGTAACAGCTAGCTCCCAAACCACATCTTTGCAGTGATTTACTCCATCCCCTCCTTTGGCTGCTGCCACATCTCTTTGTAGTGGTCTCCAACCCCATCTTGAGCTAGGCAGGCAACTCTTGCTGCCCACTCCTCACACACTGAGAACATCTCCCCCCAGCTCAGCACAAGGCCTGCATTAGAGCTTCATCTGAGCTCAACACAAGTTCTCCCCCCAGCTGCCCCCTTGCTCCCTACCTTTCTGAAGCAGCTCCAGGAAGTCAGCACCTCCGTGGCTCCCCATGCCAGGACACATACTCCATGCTGCCCAGCCCTTCCCTCCAGCTCTACAGATGTTGTTTTCAACAGAAGAAACCTGTCCCTTTGTGCATTACACAGTTTTCGTTTAAATCCAGATATGAAATCTCTCCTTTAAAAAAAAGGTCAAATTCAAATATCACCAAACTTGAACATAACAGAGTCAGAGACTTTTACCTTTTAGGCAACATTCCTCTTACAGGGGCAATTCCAAGGCTTTCCCAAAAATATTGTGTTTCCTTCACTTTAAACTGCCAAAAAAAAAAAATTAAAAAGGACAACCCTGTAAGTTTTATCCAAATAACGCAGACTGAAGCACAGAACAGCAGATCTTCCATTGGAAACCTTCTCTGTCCAACCTGGCCAAGATGCTATAACAAGAAGAAAGAAAAAATAGAAGCCTTTCCAACAACTGCATCAGCTGCTGTTTACATGGTCCATTCCTCATTTTGCAGGTCTCTGAGCAGATTGTCTCCAGAGCTGTGGGATCAGAAAACTTGTTGGACCTATGCTGTTACAGACAGAGGACATTTACAGTCTGGAGCAATGCTTTCTCAAGAACACAGCCCCATGGCCAAGAAAATTAGCCAGCCACCTCAGCCACGTCCAGGAGTGAAGCCTGCATCACTCTCAGAATATTTAATACTCTGAAAATGCTGAGCACCTGTGCTTTGAACAGAAGATGCCCTTCAGTATCCCTGGTGGACCCACAAAGATGCTCTGGATCACTTGCCACTGTGCAAGCTCTTGACCTGCTGCTACAGAGCCAAAGCAGGACTCTGACCTGCACATGCCACCTCTACCAACACTCCTGCCCTCGCCTCTCACTTGTATTAAGCAGCAGATGGTACTGAGTTACAAAATGCTCCCTTTTTTCTTGAAAAAAAACCCCAAACCCACAACAACAAAACACACAGAAGTGGATAAAAACATAGCTTTACTTTTAAGCACAGATTAAACAACACTGATGTTCAGAGGGCTGTGTTTTAAAAGAACAAATTTCCAGAGGAACTTAATTATGTTCCTAGGGTTAACAGAAGGATTTGCGTGATCCAGTTCCTCTTCCTTACTATGCTGCAAGTGAGGAGTGTAACTGAATACAACACTTCACTTAACCCCATAGGATCTACACCCATCATTTTGAATAATTAGAGAGCATTCATTTGGGATGATCCTTTGTCTTCCCCTCTCTGCTCTTTAGCTTTACATAGAGAAAATATTTAGTGTATAAGGCAAACAAAACAACAGGAATAAAATTAGTCCTTTCAAACTGAGATGTTGTTTAACTTAACTAATTGAAAAGAGAGAAAGCAGAAGCTCACGTTGCGGGGCTAGCGGCAAAGTCATAAAATGTCACTTTTTTGAGGTTCATACTCCAGTAATTATCTTTATACAAAGAACAGTGACTCATAAATCTGTGTTTTCATAAAAATTTTGCACAAAAAAGCCTGAAATAAAAGAGGTCCCCTCCCCTTCTTTTCTTGGTCAACTTGAGGCTGAAACATGGTCTTTATGAGCTGTGGGAGTGGAAAGTCATTAGGGCTTCAATTCCAAATGAAAATTAAGGCTTTTAACTTCCCATACTACTGACACTGACAACCTTTCATACATAATTGCCTAGGAAGAGTTACTGCGGTCTTGTCACCCTCCCAACGTGTCAGTGATACGCTGACAAATAGATCCTCCCTCCCAATTCCACCACGCAAATGGAAATAAAAGCCCATGTGGTTAAGAAACTCTGAGTTCACACCCAAGAGTGACTCTGATGACTTTTCAGCCAGGACTCGTTAGGAGTTACCAAATTACCAGCATCAGAAACAAAGCAATCTAGGGATCAGGTAAGAATTTAAGTGGAAAGAGGAAGGGTGCCTCCAGCAATTACAGCAAAGACACCACTGCTTTGCAGTGACATGGGGAGCAATGTGACAAGAAGGACCCTTCTGCCTCACTGCTGTGATTCTTCACCTCAGCCAAAACTGCACTAGGCTGACAGATAAACTTCATTTTAAATACACATATATAACATGATACTCAACTGGGCAACATAGATGGGATGAGCTGAAATAACAACATATGCTGTGCCCATTCTCTGAAAGATATCAAGGTAACCCATCGCTGTGAGAGCAGCAGCATCCACTTTCTGCACTTGTCTGTGTTTGTGGAGAGGCAAACACTGTTTTTTATCTAATTTTGCTCATCTTCTCATTTGGGAGAATTATTATTTGACAAGTTTCTGGTTTTTTACAGTTGGCTGGAGACTGACCACACTTCATCATCCTGTGGTTCCAAGAAGTATATACAATACAGAGGGAAGTGACCCAACATGTAAAGTGCTTTTATCCCAGTAAAGCTGAAACAGGATTTGAAGCAACTCCAAAACTGGGAATTAGAAATGTGTGGAGTTACTTTAAAGACTTCTCCTTCCTTGCTAGTTCAGTATAACTCAAAACCTGTTTGTTATCACTGGTATCATAGCAATGGTCAGGGGCCCCATTCGAGGTAAGGGTCTAATTCCATTGAGCACTACATAAGCATGTTATAAATGACCCAACAAACCACAAAAAAATTGGAGAAGACAAAGGAAATATATTATCCCGGTTGCATAAAAGGACAACCACAAATCACATAATTTAGCTAAGACTACATCAGAAAGCCATGTAACAATGCGACAGCACTCCAAATCTGAGTCCCAGTTCAGTGCTCTAACTTGCAGAACCATCCATCCTTTTGTTATTTTAAAGCTTACATCTAAAACAATATAGCCTTAACTGACATCACAAAAAGAGGACTGCATTTTGTTACAAGAGGTCAGGAGACAAGCATGGGAGACTTCCAAATAAACTGCTCAGAATCCAGGAAACAAACAGCTGCACCAAAACCTCAAAAAGAACAACTTTCAGAAGATGGTTGAATACAGTCACACACATGCAGCTGCACCCACACAGCCTGGAGAACAGAGATGCAGAAATCATGATTGCTCCTGAGGTGGAAACTGCAGCCCCTCCAGAAGAGACGGTCTCCACAAACAAGGCATATATTATCATGCTTCAGGACGTCAAAGAGGAACAAACACATAGGCTTTAAAAATGGATACCTATTTTTAAAAGGTGCTAAATGACGAAAAACACTAAATGTTATCAGAATCAAAAGAGGGAAAAGCTGCTGCACTGACTGAAATACTCAACTGGTTTGTAGCCTCAAAAATAAACATCACAGAGAAATGAATGAATAATTGAAATAAAGCAAGGAAGTGCAGAGGTATTTGTAACAGCAAAGGACAGGTGTATCAGCAGTTTGACCAGGAGTGAACGACTGACTCACTCCCATGCTGGATTTCAGCTGCAATCAGGAAAATGAACAAGGGAACATTTTATCAGAGTTTTTCACAATGTGCCATCCCTGTGCAATGCATGAGCTGCTGGTGAAGATCATATAACCTATAACTATGTATCACATTCAACAGCAAACAAGCTTTTAACTCAGTGGAAAGGGATTAAAAGCTCCATAGATCCAAAGCATAGATCAAAGTTATATTCAGCTGCTGGGAAATAGATAAATATGAGACTGCAAATCCCAGTAAGGGAGATAAGAAAAGGAAACCAAGAAGACAAAAGAATACTGTGCATCACAATAGCCCTTTAAGATTGTACACAAAAACAAGATTTTCTTAACACCTTTGTTAGGAGCTGGAAAAGATTCAGCATCAACCAAAATTAGTTATTTTTAATTACTGATACTCTGTTAGCATCTGACAATGTTACTCTGGCAGAAAACAGTAGACTTTTAAGTATATTGTCCTGGAGCCTATTCTATTAGATCCTACTGAAAAGAAAAAGTGGGGGGGAACAGTGAAAACATCAACATGAAAATGGTAAATTCCTGCATGTATATAACCAGCAGTAGTCCTCTGACAACACAAAAATCAAGCAGAACATTGCCTAAACAGGACAGATTACTTCCCTTGTTAGGGATTAAAGACACTCTGGATTTCCTTTGAAAAAAATACCAAAGCAAGTGAAAAGAGTCCAAGTCTCAATTTCATTCAAGTCCAACAGTGTCCCACAGTAACTTCACTGAGATGGACCACACCACTGAGCAGTGCACAGCCCGATGACAGGAGCACAGTATCACAGAAGTGGCATTTAAGGGACAAGGCATTACCAGTAAGTGTCACACAGTGAGAGAAATGTACCTTAGCAAGTAAAAAACTGCAGATGAAAGATAGATGCCAGCCCTCCAGAGACTGCTTAGCACTTAATCGAAAGTCAGAAACCAGGAAGCTTGCATTTGTGATGCACAGCAACCTGTCTTCAGATGATCCAGGATGGAAGATGTGGAGATGAACAAACAAAATCTAGTCAGTCCCACTAGATCAGAGACTGACAGCAAGCCTCCTCCTGCTATTTCCATAGAATTATTACGCTTTGGGGACTGGAAATGCTGTAAATCTTTTTTCTTCTTTTTAAAACAATGGTTTGGTTTTGCTGCTCTGCTTTGAGTAGCCCTTTTGCCTGCTCCTTTCCTCTTCATGGGTCTTCTACAGCATAAGGACAGAGAAGCAGCTGCTCTGCAGCCTTCCCCACCACACCTGGGGGCTCTCATTGTCCTGGGAATGCAGGGACAGGTGTCAAACCCCCAGGCATAGACGCCCCTGGAGATGGTTTGATCTTACTGTCTTGGAGATGGTTTGAAAGAGCAGCTAAGTATCTCTTCTTGCTTTCTAGCCTGAGCTCTACTCCATCCATTTGCTCCTCATGCTTCATCTTTCATCTCCCACAGACACTCAGATGCCGCTGACCTTCTTATACATGAATGAAACCCCAGCAGCAGAGGAGTTTGGGATGAAATGGGGGAAAGGGCAGCAGCATGCAGTTCCTGAGTGTCACTGCACAGAGCTGGGGGATGGAGCAAAGTCTGAAGGGCTTTTCAGAGCACTCCAGCTTTGATTGAACTAATTCTGCCAGCAAGCTGGCATTGACACAACCACAGAAGACAGCTAGCGTGTCACCCTGTGACTGCAGTGTGCAGCTGGCCAAAGCCCTGATGCCATAAGCCCGACACTCACTGATGGTGCTCCCTCTACTGCAGACAGCCCTCCCACCACAGACACCCCAGGCAAACAGGAGACATCCCGTCCTACAAGCCAGTAGGAGAGCCCAGGCAGACAATGAAATAACTCACATCAGATTTAAGATTGCTTCATTCTCACTGCAAGATCCATGAAGTCTCAGACTCAGTCAAAACTAACCTGTAACCTACTTCACAAGGACCTGAGGTCACAAAGACCCTTTACAGAAGAGTGGCTGAGCAAGGTGAACACTTGGCACCACCACCTTGGAGACATAAGTCAGAACAAGCAATGAGTTCCCTGAGAGGAGCAAAATAGCAAGGCAAGAAACAATTTAAGGGAAGGAAGAATATATATACCTGTATGTTCAGGGGCTAAAGCAACCTGGCATAAATGGTCTTGACCCAGACATGAGTCACTAGAAAAGTGTTCAAAATAACCTGCAGAGCAGCCTTCAATTGCCATGGTGATAAATGTTTCCTAATGCCTAAGAGCAGCTGAGTCCTGAACTCCACGCACCTCATTCACTAACAAAAGCTTTCATTATACTGAAAAAAAAAATCATGACCAAATTGTGGCCATTTTAAGCCCTCCTCAGATCGAGGGCTGATTTACACACCCTGGTTTCAATGAGGAGTACTGTGCTCACATCACTGCTAATTCAGAAGATGGAGCTGGCTTGCTTTTTGCTTCACAATTCAGTAGGCAAGGGGAAGATAGATTCTCTGAGACAGTGTTACTTTTTCTGCCAGGAGTTATCTATTTGCAGAAGTGGGTCAACTTTCTCTTGGTGGACATGTTCGTGTGCGAGTGCCTAGCAGCGCTGCCTGCGCATTTCTGCCCGCTCTGCGCGCGGAGGAACCTCTGCACATAACTATTTATGGCAGCCAAGTGTTTCATGAATTGCAGCAAGTTAACCACAAGGGGATGATGACATTTGGCGACAGGGCAGGATGAATTCTGGCTGGCAGACAAAAAGTCAGGTTAAAAATACAGAATGCAGAAGCAAACCCAGCCAGCTGCAGCTAATTCGCAGGAAAACTGGATGTGCAGCCCCCAGACCTTCCCTGTTCCAGGCAAGCAATGTTGTGTGTTTTGCAGTGGGATGCATTAAGGCCAGCTTGTGAGTGTGGAAAGAACATTGGCCTTCTGGGTTCAAGTGTTTTAGCTCTATTTTAAATGGGCTTAGATGTTTTTCATTTGCCTCACTGATGTATACCACACATTTTTGCCAGTTTAAGCACCTCACCTCCATCTCACCTACCATCAGCCATTGCCCATCGTTCTGTTCCCAGAGCAACTCTGAAGGGCAGCCCCAGTACAGAAGGATGCCGCAAGGGCAGCCTGGGGGGACAACGTCAGCAGACCCTGCCATGGATATGTCTGTGTGAGATGCAAGCAAGGCCACAGCCATGCTGTGGGACAGATAAAAAGCCCAATGCCTCCCAGGGTACGCCTCCAGTATCCCCAAGGTCACATGGATGCAGTCACCCTTGTCCCCACAAAGTATTAACCCTTCATCTTTCAGAGGCAATGCTTCTGTCAGTGTTGGTATTCACACCCCTCATCTCCACACATACAGAGTGCAACACCTGCCAGGGCTGCATTTTGGGTACCCATGCTTGTCACTTCATTAGATCACCATTTGATTTGATCCTCAGCTTTATTTGATGAAATGTCTCCAGAGGACCAAGTCATTTACATGTAACCAACACAGTTTACTTCCCTTATTCTGATTGCTTTCGACGAGAGTAAGTGGGTAATTCCATCAAAGGCTCATAGAAAATTGTCTTTTAATCAATGCAAGTTTTTTTCCTTCAACAGGACAGCTGAGAATAAGATATGTCTATAGAATATTGAGAGAGGAAAACAAAATTAGAACACATTACCATGGAGAATATATTTCCAGATACGGCCCAATTTTAATTTAAGCATCCTGAGCCTTGTTTTCAGGGACACCAGCTATCCCGAAGTTTGGGAGCCAAGCAGGCTGGCACACAGACGGTGCCCCAGCAAGAAGGCGGGAGTGGGCAATGACAAAGATGCCTCAAACGAAGCACTCCATGAAAGTCCTTCAAATGAGTGGCCAATGACTACTGGCTACAAGAAACTCAAGCTGTACCTTTCACGTCTGAGACCTCAGCACTGACAAGCCAATTAGCAGAACTCATTGAACTTACAGCAGAGGTGGAAACAGGTGTTTCTCCAGAGGTCTTACATCTATCTAGTGTACCACCCCAGAGCTGATTTCCTGCCTTAATCACAAGGAGTCTGTATGTAACAGCCTACAGCACCAAAAATACCAACACATTAAAAACAGCAGTATTGAAAAAAGAACATTAAAGCCATTTTCAGAGGATGAAAAGTGCTCTTGATATAAGAAATAAAATAACTGGTCAAGTAACCAAACCTGAGCTTAAGCTTGGCAGGAACCACTGAGCTCTGAGAGGCCTCCAGCACAGAGAACAGGACTTTCTCTGACCTGGGCTGCCCACGCCATGTGGGGACTATATAGAGGTGACATCTGAGTGCTGCTGAGAATGGTGGTTTCCTCTCTTTCACCAGAGCTAGGACAGGTGCACTGGAAAAGTGGACAGTGGTCACCACAACACCTGGAACAGGGCTGATCTCACCTGGCTTTAGATGGCTACATATGAATGAGCTGACCAGGCTTCTTCCTCACCAGCAGAGAGAAGGAGCACATCCAGCATACAATTCTGCTCTCTTTGAAGCAGACATAGTTCACATAAATCATGACACCAAAGTGCCTTTCTCCACATGGCCGATAAAGGAAGCGCAAGGGAATGCAGATGTTAAAGCCTATATCGGAGATATCTCAAATTAAATGGGATGACCCTCATCTTTTGCTTCTGCCCCTGCATATTCTCATCTCAAAGGCCTCATTAACATGACACAGTAAATAATAAGTAAATTGATTATTAATACACTAATAAAACAAAGTATTTTGGCCTAAAGGGTATGCAAAGAAGAGAAGTAAGTACAGAGTAGCTGCATTACCAATCAATACCAACCCACAGGGAACAGCCATTTCTCTCTGCCACCATTTTAACTGCAATATATTGTACCCCCTAGGTAAATATGTGGACATCTACAAGTGGGAATCAATAGAACTAGAGATCTTCCCACCCCCTCACCCAGAGAGACCATTCTTCTTGCACTGGAGAAGACAGCAACAAGAGACCATAGATTAATATCTCTGCTACTACAGGCTCTCTCTTGTACCCATAGCTTTTTTTCTGGGCCTCTCTGACCACTTTTTAATTGTTGATGTTTTCAATAATTTATTAAAACAAAACATAAAAAAAAAAAAGGTAAAAAAAGGTAATTAACACTTCACCCAACTGGAATAAAGTCAGAGACACTGGAAACCACTCCGTCCATTTTCAGAACCGAGAGCAAACAGTTTCAGTGGAAGGTGAAGTTCTAATGACAACTTCAGTTGATGGGCATGAAATAAAACTAAAGCCTGAAAGCTTTGCCTGTATGCACAGGATTTTGTCCCGGGCATATCACTAGTTGAGTCTGTATGCCTCCAGGCTTGCAGATGGATGAACAGTTGTCCCAGTCAGACCTAGATAAGGCTAAAACCAGTGGAAGCCCTTGCCCTGGCCTCAGGGAGCTTTGAGTAACTCCTCCCAATGTTCCCACACACCTCACAGTGCAGGGACATATCCTGTGGTACCTGAGGGTTTTTTCTTCCCTCAGGCCATGTTAATATCAACATCACCAAATGTACCTGCCTTTTTTTTTTTATGTTACTCTCTTTTTTTAAACCTAATTCTGCCAGGAGCCAAGCAGCCGCTTCAACAGGGCTGTCTAAAGCTGGATGGGCAGAAAGACTGTGTGTGCACACAGAGATCCACACCATGCACAAAAAGAAAAGCCAAAGCACTCACAAGCACACACAGTGACTGTGCCTCAGTTTCTGTCCTAGATCTGGGTAGGTTTAGAACTGTGATATATCAATACAGAGGCAACTGGCCAGCTCCCATCACACAGCTTAGAGGTGCCCCTGTCCCACAGCCCAAGTCCCAGCGCACACAGAGAATGGCCATACCTCTTATTTTCAGAACAAGCAGGATTACATGTCAGCTAATATTAGCCATTTTCACACTATGTTATACTTATTATCTTATCTTCCACGAGTGAACAACCATCAGCCTCCAAAAGACAACTTGCATAAGTAAATAGACTTCAGAAAAGTGAAGCAAAGGTGGACCACCAGTTGGGTTGGGGTTGTTTTTTATACTTACACCATTTATTCTGAATTCACCTTACAAATCTAGAGTTCATCACCTCACACTGGGGTGGGTCACTGGGGCAAATAAATCAAGCCCTGGTTCAACAACTCACTTCCAAGGATCGCTGAAGAGAAAATGAGAAACATTTAACCCACCTTTGCTCGCTAAGATTCTACTAAAAATCTACCTTCTGATGAGTGTTTTAACACACACCATAATCCTGACTCCTTTAGAAAAGCACTTAAGTGAAGCCCAATAGATACCACTAGTAGGGGTAGTACAGTTTTGCATTTTCCAGCTCCCAATTTCAAGACTTTCCAGCTTTTCTATAAGCAAAAATGCTCTAGCAAGCAGCTCACAAGTAGCAACCTTGCTCCCACCAGCTGTCCAAGGTTTCTGCTGTGTTCTTACTACAGATGCTAAATTCTGCACTGCATCCCTTTCAGCCACCTCCTCGCCCTACGAAAGCACACAGGGCTGTTCATTTCAGTATTAGCTGAGCTGGCCAGGCAGTATCTGTTTCACACACTGGTTAGTTCTCCAGTGCTTTAAAGACGTGAGACAACAGCAAACCAGATTCAAGCTTACAACCAAACAACGAAGGGCCACGCACTCTCTTTCCTCTCCCTTCCTTCTGTTTTATCCCTGAGGAAAACAACTCACCAATAAAAGATTACAAAGAGGCTGAGACCGCGGCTGCACGCACGGAAGGCAGAGACAGGAGCAGGAGACACAGCAGGATGCTCACTGCGGGGCTGCTCCGTGACAGCTCCACCACCCACCTGACTCACTGGAGTGGTTTTTCATGTTCACCTGCTCCTGCCCTGCTCCTCTACACCGTCACAGGCTTAACAGAATTGTTGCTTGGTCCCAGGCAAACACCCCTCCCAGACTTCTTGCTGTCAGTCAAATAAGGGGCCTGATAAGCCCTGCATTTGCATATGTATTGAGAGGCATTTCCAAGGGCACAGTCAGGGAAATGGCCTTGCTGAATACCGATGCTATCTGAGAATGACAACTATTCAAGTCATTTTACAGCTTCACTACCTAAGTGGAGAGATCAGGCTTGTCTACATCTTTACAAGGATTATTAGCTTTAAAAGTGCTGAATACATCCGTTGCACCCTCAGAAATGAAGTCGCTCAGGTTCACAGGAAAGGGCTTCAATACTTCCCACAGAGACCACCTTCCACAGGCACCCCAGAACCAGAAGTCACTAAAACCTAAAGATCACATCTGAAATGCTCGAGCCAATACTCCTCCTTCCGATACGGCAAATGAGAAGGGGTGCAAAGGCAGGCATGGAAACACGTGTGTGCAGAGGCTCCGCCACCCTTCCCTACTCATACCCTACACAGGGTAGGACATGAGACTTGCCTCTCAGTTCCCTCCAAAAGACGCTGCTGGGCACAGTCCCACACAGAGCGCTTGAGGAGGGCAATGAGGACCGAGCTCTGCAAGCAGAGATTTTCCTCTTCGTGCTGACAGGGACGACTTTGAATCTCAGGTGAAGTATCCCACCGTGCCTTCACCCCGGATTTAAGGGACAGCTCTAAGCTATTGGTGACGTTTTGTATACTCAAGAGCCCTGAATTAACAGATGAATTCAACTGCCTTTGTCCTATTCAGTTACCAATACCTAAAAGGGACATGGTCTAAGGTTCACAAACCAGAACTGTGAAGCCCTTCTGTCCCAAAACAGTAATAGCACATTCAGTATGTCATGTGGTCTCCAAGCCTCTGTGGAGAGCAATGCTTTATGAAAATAAAGTCAAGTCACGTCAAGAGGAGAAGCTATCTGCAGATTTACAAACCAGATACTTCTGATTTACACAGCTCTAGAAGAGAGAGATTAAAAAATTCCACGCCAAGCACGTAAAGACGTTTGCTGTACCCTGCACCACCTGGTGACTGGATCATCCTTGAAACCAGCAATCCCTGACTACTGGGCAAGGTGGCCAGAACTTCTCCAGCTGTGAGTTGAGACATACAGCTGAGGCAACAGGACTGCAAACAGCACATTCATGGATGAACACTTGTGAAATTAACTGATCAATCCTCCATGCCCTCAGGTCTCTTGGGACATAACGACTTGCTGCAAATCACCAAAAAGAAAAGGACCACGAAAAGCTCTGGGAGCTGAAAGCATGGTTATCCAGTAAAGACATCCACTGCTGACATCAATCAGAGCCAACCTCTGGGGCTCCAACCCCCTCCGTGTGCTTTAGAGGAGGGAAAAGGGCACCCCAGTCAGAAAATAGTCCTCTCTGGTTGGAAAAGAGGACTAAGAACATTAAAAGCAGACTTATATACAAGATTTTTTTAGATTGCTGCCTGGTTTGATTCCTACTGAACCCTCTTGACCACACTACTCCTTCTAGAAGTCATGTATTTGGTCTTGTTGGTTTTAAAAGATTAAGAAAAAATCTCCATTTTAAAGACATTCCAATATTATTTTAATTCCTGATCACTATTAGACAACAGGAGAAATTTTGCTTGAATATGAACTGCCAGAGGAGGCTTGGCACAATTTCATTGTGGAGCTTGTTTCTAACTTCAATGACTAGCCTGAACAAAACTGTGAGTACAGCGTCCCTTCGAGAGCAATCTCTTCTCTACAAACAAAACTCCTCTTTCTGAAGCAGAGACAGGGGAAAGCCGAGTTGCACCTCTCAAAAACTGCTGAGCACTTCACAGCCAGCCTGCCCTATGGAGCTAACAGGTGATGCTCTGTGGGACAAACCTGCACTTTCTTCAGATGCTTCCAAAATCTCATCCCATCTTTATCAATCCTATCAAACTAGCACACAAACAAGCCAAACATAAACCGAAATATTTAAAGGGGGAGAGAAAGAAGAGGAAGAGTGGGAACACAACCAGTGTTTATTTAACCCTGAAAACTCAGGCTGGTTTTTGTCAAAAAAGAAACCCAAAACCAACAAGCAAAACCTAACACCAACCCTGCTGGAAATAAAAGAGGCTCCAAGCCTCAGCCCAGGACATTGATAACACAGTCAACACACTGATAACACACAGCCCGCACACAGGTGCCCCTCCCCGGCTCCCCGGGGCTGCACTGCCAAAGAGGTCACCGAGGATGGACAGGGTTGGGAACGGCCAGGAGCCCCCTCCCCCGGAGTCTCTCACCCCACCGCCAAGAGGGACCGGACACGCCGGGGGAGGTGGCGCGGGGCCAGCGAGGGGGGCAGGGGAGGGGGGCAGGGGCTCACCATTGAGGCCGTTGGGGATGCTCCGGTGGTGAAGGGGCGCGGACAGGTCATCCATAGACCTCCGCATGGCCCCGGCCTTGCTGTCGCCGGCCTTGTGGTGGTGGAGGTGGTGGTGATGGTGGTCGGGGCTGCCGGCGCTGCCCGTGCTGGAGGTGCTGCTCCCGTCCCCCACGTCCCTGGTGGCCGAGCCGCCGTTGAGGTTGGTCAGGCTGGCCTGACTGTCGATGGAGCTCCGCGAGCCGGCCCCGCTCCGCTCCTCGTCCAGCATCAGCACCATCTCCTTCAGCTCCACGTTCTCCCGCAGGAGGGTCTCCTGCCTCGCCTCCAGGTCCTTCAGCTTCTGCTGGTACATGCCCACCTCCTTCCACATCACGCTGGCCGTGTGCCTCCCGAAGCGCTGCCATTCCCTTGACAGCTTCTTGCCTTTTTGCCGGTCGTCGTCCAAGAAGCAGCAGAGCTCCCGCAGCTCCTGGTTGTCGTCCTGCAACTTCTGGTTCACCTCCTTCAGCCCGCGGATCTCGTGCAGGTGGAGCTGCAGCCGCCGGTTCACGTCTTTCATCAAGTTGCCGTGTTCCACCATTAAGTTCATCTTTTCATTCTCCACTTTCCTCAGTCTTTTCACCAGCTCTTCCTTGCTCCATCTCAGCATCTCCTCTTCCGAAATTTTGCTCAGGTCTTCTTTAGACCCTTCCAAGGAATTTTTTGCCATCATCTGTGCCTAGGCTGCGTTTGCTCTCACAGGGTAACAAATGGTTCGGGTTGTTCGGATGATTTTGTTCGCCTGATTTCCTAGAACTAAAATTCACTGCAGCATCTCGGGGAAGAAATATTATAGTTCTCCGTTGAGCGTTGGACAAGGAAGAAGAGCAACGCCGGATTGGAAATTCAGCTCCCCCATAGACCCCATAATAATAATAAAAAGAAAACACAAACCAAAGGAGGAGGGGAAAATGAAATTTAAAAAAGGCGCCCCCCCTGCCCCGGGGGCTGGGGACGACAGGGAGCCGGGAGCCAAGCGCTGCACTCTCCAAGCGAAGCCTCCGCAGGGATCGGCCAACTTACCCCGGGCAAAACAACTACGCGGCGGCCGCCCCACCGTTCCCGGGTGCTCCGGCCACTTGTCCTCCCGCCCGCCCGCCGCCCGCCGCTGCCCGCCGCGGGGACCGCGCAGCGCGCACCGCCGCCGCTGCCCCGCTCCGCCGGTGCTCGCCCGCAGCCCGGGGCGACGTGCGGCCGAGCCCGGCGCGGTGGCGGCCGATGCCGGTGCGGCGCTGCCGAGGAGCGGTGGGGGAGCCGGCGCCTTCCCGGAATGGCTCAGCCCTCGGGAGGGAGGGAGCGAGAGAGCGAGGGAGGAGGGGGGCGGCAGCGCCGCGGCTTGGTCCCACCTCCTGCCGGGCAGGGCGGCGCGGCCCTGCCCCAGCCGAGCCGAGCGGCGGGGAAGGAGAGCCGGCTGCTGGCGGCGGAGTGGAGGGAGCCGAGCCGAGCCGAGCCGCCCCTTGGCTGCCGGGCTGGGCGCTGGCCGGGCCCGGTGCGCCGCGCCCGCCGCCGGCTCGGGTTACGGGAGCCGCGGCCGCCGCAGCCAATGCGGGCCCGCCTGGCGCCTTCGAACGGCAGGTACAAAGGGACGGGGCCGCTCCCTCCCTCCCTCCCCCCGCCCTCCGCCCGCCCCGCCGTGCCCTGCCGTGCCCTGCCCGCCGCGGCCGTGCCGGCTCGCCGCTGCCCCCCGGGGCTTCCACCCCGCTTTCTGCCTCTTTTTTTTTCTTTTCTTTTCTTTTTTTTTTTAATGGGTTTTCCCGTCTTTTTCTGAAGAAAAGCTACCGGAGAGAGCACCATCCCGGGAAAGGGTGGGGTTAGACAGGCAGGAAAACGCGCCTGCCGGGCGGCCCGGGGAAGCGGCGCCGAAACGGCCCCGGTCCCGCTCTCTCCAGACGCGGCGAGGGACCCGGAGCCACGGGCGGCCGCCTTGGGCCGGGAGCGGAGCGGGATCTCCCGGAGCATCTCCGCTGTTGCCGCCCCCGCCAAGGGCTTTGTCACCGGGCCCCGGCCCCGCGCCTCCCTGCCCCGCTGCCCACCCTCCCCCTGGGGTGGCCGCCTTTGTCCCCGGGCCCCTCCTGCCTCGGCAGGTTGAAAGAGCTGCCTCCAGCATCCCTGCCACCTCTCTGCTCCTGGGAACGGCATATGCCTTTAGACCTCAGTGGCGTGGGAGGAAACGGCCCTGAAGTCGCAGATAACGCTTATTCCTCGGTAGAATCTTCCCGGGTTCTGGTCATCCTTACTGCCAGGAGGCTGGTGTCCCAGCCTCAACTTCTGCATACATCGGACAGAACCTAGCAAAGGGTATGGAAAGTTCATAAAGTGAATTTCCTAGGCAACATGTGGGCAGATTTCTTGTATCTTTGCATCGCATTCCCTGTGTTTCAGTCTAATGCACTTTGCCTTGGGCTATGATATCTGTCTGTGGGCTGCTTTTTGGCCAGTATCACACTGTAAAAATGAAAGGTGCACCAGGACACACCATGAGTATCCTTAAAAAGCCCCAGGGAATTGCCGGCTTTATGTTCCTTAGGAACCTGAGTAAATGGTTTGACTCCAGGGTCAATCCAGTGCAACATCAGGTTTCAACATCAGGTTTCTGACCACACTGGAAAACTGGTCAAGACACCCTCTGGCTATAAAGAGACATCAAATCCGATGCCAGAGCGTGGGATGCAGAGCATATGGCCTGTGCATGGAGGGAACATCGGAACAGAGAGGGATGGAGGATTGCAACTTCTGCCTTTCGATGTTATCTTTCTCAGTCTCGGTAAAGCTGCAGTTTCTTCATGTTTTTCTGCACAAATTTATGCTCCTGGGTTTCTGATCCCAAATATACCCTCGGCAAACTAGACAACTGCCTGTTCCCTACCACGACAAAACAGCTGACCCTCCCTGCTCCTGGAGGAGTTCATCCCCTCCGTGGGTGCTGTTGTCCCTTTTCTCCTGAGGAAGATGTTTATCCCATTATTATCAAAAGGGTAAGAGGAGCTTAGGACAGAGCACAAACACTGGTTCACTTCATGTGGGATTTGCAGGTGGATTCTTGGTAGCACACAGCACAGACATGAAGATGTGAAGAGGACAATTCTCCCCTAGCACAAACCCCCACCGGGGTAGTTCCCTAGAGAGGAGGGAATCCCATTGTACACCCAGAGGTGAGGCCTGTTTGCTCCTTTCAGGGGCAATGGCTCTGAGCAGGTAAAACAGGGGCCACCCAGGACAAGAGCTGTGCTCTGACCTGGGTTCCACCTTGGTGGCAGTTCTCCAGAAAGTGCAGTCCTGGCTGTTGCTGGTCAGGCTTTCCTGAGGTTGCCACCTCAGCAGCAGAGTCAGCCCTTAAGACATGGAAACCAGCAGGTGTCCATGCCAAGAGGTCACTGGTCCTGGGGTCTGGGACAGACAGGCCATGGCCAGCATAGCATGGCATCAGGCTGTGTCCCATCTCCTGCTTCTCACCACCCTGAGCCACAGCTCACGGCAGCATTGTATCTAGAAGGCACCCAGGCATTTTTTGAGCCAAGCCCTTTATTTGCAAGGTTTTAATCATATCCTTCCCCACAGGAAGAGGAAAGTGCTTCTCCCAGACCCTCCCAAGCGCTGATCTGACTAGCAGGTCCCTGGCCAGTGGCCGGGGGAAGGAGGAGCAGAGCAGGGGGATATTGCAGAGCGATCGTTCATCATTGGCCAAAGTCGAAAAGAGAGAGAAGCCTCTGGCAGCTGCGTCACAAACACAGGTGAAGCTACACCGTGGCAGTGCCTGGCCTGGGCAGTTTATTGCTGGGCTTGCCTGATGTTTGCTTCACCACTTTCCCAAGAAAAGCTGTCTTTCGTAGGTGAAACCTGTCAAAGTTTGAGCATTATTGATGCAGAAACTGAGCTCAGCAGACAGGGGGGCTCCTCAGAGGAAGTGAGGAGATTATTAATATCCACAGAGGAAGTCCCTGTGATGATTAAGACTAGCTTTCAGTACTCAGTGGGTATGTCTGTGCTTTTGGAAATGTTAACACCACAGATCCACCCTGATGCCATCCACAAGGGGTTTGCTGTCAGTGCTGCCATTCTGGTGTCCAGGGGGCTCTTGAGGCATGGTGACCTGCTGTGCTTGGGCATCCAGAGGCCTGTATGCCCAGGAGGTGGCACTGAAGCTGCCAGGTGTGCAGATGGCAACTGGTCTGAGTGACTGTGACCTGAATCAAGTGGACACTATGCATCGTGACCTGTACTGCTCCTTAATCTTCTCTTCAAGGTGGACCTTGCAGTGCAGTGTAGAGGAAAATCCCTTCATTTTTGAAAGGCAAGGCAGCAGTGCTAGAGCAGGGACATAAAAAACCGTCTGTGGCCCAGGTGATCTATGGGCACAGTGGAACCAAGGGCTGGGTTGAGATAAGTTTTTAAATGCTTTGATAGCTTGAAGGGAAAGGACTAGGTCAGTGCACAGTTTTATGATCATTAGCAAACCCAGTGTTGCAAAGCGTATTTTTAATCAACACAAATAATACGTAATGTTGGGGTATTTTTGATGGGTTTGTAGTTTCAGTTTTAGAGGAAAAACTGTTTCCCAGTGTTGTTCAGAAGGCATTGTGATTTCCTCCTGCCAATTTAGATGAAGTGTAGGAGCAGCTGGTAAACAACACGCTATGGATTCCCTCTTGTTACATCTGGCCATGGGGCCTTCTGCAAGCTGCCAGTAAAAAACACTTTTAATATGCATGTTATCTTAAGCTTTTGATGCTCATGTAAGACAGCATCAAAGCCTATCCCTTGCATTGAATCAGGTGGGCACTTCCAGGCTCTTCAGTCAGGGATGAAATTTTAAAGCGAATTGCAGCAAAATAAGAATTTTAGAAAAAACCCCAACAAAACAACTACTAGCAACCTACTGGGTAAAAATGCTCTTGATGTTAACTCCTGAACTCAGCAGGTGATGCAAAAAATGAATTTGGTCCCTGATAGAACACGGCGATACACAGCCTCATTGAAGTCTTACCAAAGCATTCCCTCTACAGGGATACGTCAGTATTACAGAAGACACCACCGCAGCTCAGAGCTGTGCTGCCACTTCCCTCCCTTCCCCGGAGAGGGGTGGCTTTTCCAAAGCCCACTCAGAGGTGTGGGAGTGGGCAGAGGGGCAGGATTAATCCCAGTGAGACTCTCCCGGACCCTGGTGTTCTGAGGCAGCCTAAGAAATACACACCGCTGCCTGTGCATCAAGACTGTGATCCAGTCTATAGGTGCTAAGGACCCATCTCGTAGAACACATACTCTGAATCATTTACATGGGGTATAAATCGTCTGTGGCACTGGTGTTTTCCCATAAATCAGCACCAAGGCCTAATCCTTGATTAATGTTTTGAAATGCAGCATTCAGATTGCAACAATGGGAGCTCTCTTTTGTGAGACAAAGCTGTGTGATAACAAAAAATGTGCAGTGCTCCAAACTCTGCTGTCAAGATAGGCACCTCACTTCCAGCCTGATTAAGCAGTATTTTCAGCCAGAACACTTTTCCAGGTAGCAAAGACCTGAAGAACAGTCTTGTGTCATTCTTCCTTCTTTTCCCAGATCAGCTGAACCATCCTGTGAAAAGCCTTTATGCCTCCATTTGCCCATCTGGCTGAACAATGAGGAACATGCAGTCTCTTGGAAGATTATGCAGCACTCCTTAATGCTGGCTTCTGGCAATGTAACTGGGCCATCCAGTTCATTCTGTCTCCTTATGAAAATGGTATGTTTTAGCGGAGGATTTCATCTTGTGCCCACAAAGCCTTTTTATTTTGTGCCCTGAAACTGCTAGTAAAATTGTACAATGCACAAACTCATTTAAAGGACCTCAGGATATTCAGAGAAGGATTATGATTGTGACCAGCAAACTCCTTGCCTTGCCAGAAAAACAGGTCCTCCAAAAGGCATAAGCAGTAGCCTCTAAACATTGCTACAAAGAGCAGCATCCAGACTGGAGGCCAGCAGAGATGAAGAGCTGCTCCTTGAAGGAAGGCATGGGAGGCGTGTGTTCTCAAGATGTGCCTTAAATGCTGTTTTCCAGTCCTATTTTGAAGTGTCCTGCATTCACCCAAGAGGTGCACATTCACATGTTGGGTGTAGATCTGCTCTGTGCAGGCACCCTTACAGGGCTGATGGAGCAATACCAAGTCAGATCTCTTGTCGTAGTGGCAGCTACAGAGTAGGCATACACAGTATGTTTGAGCCAAAAAGAAAAAGCCCATTAAAATCCTCTCACCCACAGTGTTAACTACCACTTCATTTTCATGGAAGTTTATAACCATTTCGTGCAACTCCAGATGTGGAGGTTTTTTTCCCTCATACCTAATCTGTATGTTGGTAAAGGACTGGAAGCTAAATCCTGAGAAGGAGTAGGCAATGCTGCTCCTACCTGGGAGCTGCAGATGATTGGCATGTCCCAAACACATACATAATAACTGGAGCAAAAATTTCACTGCTAATTTAGTGTGTAGTGGGGGTCCAACTTCATTGTGCAGTCAGAAAGCTATATACAATATCAGAGCAATTTTTTTTTTTTTAAGTATTAAGAAAAATCTCCAAACTCCACTTACAAGATTTGAATCACCAGGATTGCCACATGCCTGTGAGCCGAGGCCGTGTGCTGGGGAGCTGTCACATCCTCCACCATCATCTACCCAAAGAGGAGAGACACTGAGACTTTGGATCCAAGTGTGTGTCAAGAAAAAATTTTACAAAAGTTATGAATAGGTAAGAAAACAGTCAATAGCAGGAATAGAGAGACACGCAGACAGGATCAGAGTGCTGGCCCTGGTATTGTCTCTGCCAGTGGCAAATACCAGATGCTGATGAGAATACTGTGAAAAACCTGCCCATAGGGTGAGTTTCCTCCTCTCTGCCATCTGGTACCGCTTGGCTTCTTCCCAGAAGCATTAAGGTTTACATCCTTTCCAAAAATATTTACCATCCTATCTAACATGGGAAGAAGGCCAGAGATAGCTTGATATATCTTTGCCTTTTGTAAATACCCTTTTGTAAATACCTACACAAGTGTTGCAACAAATAGATGGGAGAAATGGAAGGTAAGAATTTACATCTGCCTTAGGATCACTAAACTGCAGCCTTCAGTTACCCTGACTTCAGAGTGCATCACTGAGGACAAATTCTGCCCTGAGTTAGACGCAGAGCTCACAGCGGGGTGGGGCTCTGCATATGTGGGGGCAGAACTTGGTTTCTGAAGGCTGAGGAACTTGCAGGAGGTTATTTTGCCAGACAAAACACTCCCTGGTTTATAGTTGCATCTTTCCTGAATGTGCAGCACCCACCCACTGGCAAGGCACTGGAAACTCCAGGGATTTAGACGTCTGTCATTTAAGCCACTGGTGATTTAAAACATGGCTTTGCCAAGAGTATACTCACATCACATGCTTTTTTTTCTCTTGCCACCTCTATCCTTGTTTCTCTTACAGCTCTAACAAACCCTCAGTTTTGGGGAGGCACAGTGAGTGCTCTTCCATGCTCGACAATGAATTTATAACAGTTTCAACTGAGTTATCTTTGACATCATTGGTTTAAAAACAGGAGAAAAAAATCAATGCAAGGATAGAAAAATTATCAGCACTATTCCCAGGGACTGTTCAGTCTCATGGCAAGTGGTTGTAGCCCAGTCAGCCTCTGAGCTTGACAGATTGCCCCTGAACAGTCTGTGTCCTGGGGGATGCAGCAGCCCCTGGGCTGTTCTGGGCTCCTTCACCCCACATACACCCTCCTTTTCCCTGGCACAGGTCTGTGCTCAGGCTCAGCACTGCTGGCTGCAGGACAGACACCTCGCTATTCAAGCAGATGAGCCCATTGGTATTAGCAGCATGAGGTCGATGCAACCTGAGTAATTCTGCAATAGAGAAAATAGGCAACGTTACACTATCCCCCATCTTCATTACACTCTGATTTCTCATTCCCAGATGAACAAATGACCTTTTAGAAGTATTGATGCACCAGGGACATACAAATATCTGGTTTTATACTATAAGCAAGGCCTGTTGGTACCCTTCACTCAGTGGTAAAGTGTATTTTCTGCTTGCAAGACAACAATGCTGCTGAGGACCTAATTTTGCCTTTTATAGCTCAATGAAGCCACTGGGATTTTATAGGAGATAAGAGAGGAGAGTCATGCCCTAAAATGCTGACACCACTTCTATATATCATAGAGATATCTGAATAATTCATAGTGTCAAGCAGCGCAACTTAAAGGAACAGTGGCTTAAGTGACAACACCCAGTTTTAGTACATTCTGCACAAAAATTAATACTCCACAAATTTCTTTCTTCCACAAAATCCATCATCAGTTTTTCCAAGGAAGAACTGCAAGTGTTACAAGAAGTGGGGTGATACGCAAAACACGGGTATTTCCTTGTGATTCGACACATTACCTGTTACCTTTGCCTTGTGTGGTATTTGAAATGGAAATGTAATTAAATTTGGCCCAGATTGGAAAAAGGGGCAACAAAAAGTGCCCTTCCCCTTGTGCTCATTCTAGTGCAGAGATGTTGCAGAACCCAGGTTGCTGTCGCAGGTCTCCAGGCCATGGATCACTTTCTGTTCTTGATAGTGACTGCCTTTCAAAACAATTAAGTCCAAAGCAAAGGCTGGAGGTTAGGTGTTTATGCTGCTGGTTCATCAGGGATCTGGGAATTCTGAGGATGTTTTTGAATTGAAGCCAGACTCGTTTTTTTTTCCAAAGGGCCCTTACCATCACACTGAATTGAGTGAGGGAAAGCCCTCCAGGAAATCACACTCGCGCTTCTGATATAAAAGTAGCACTTCCAGCTTGTCTCTTCTTGTGTGTGTGAAAGTAAAAAATCCTCTGGAGTTTGCAGATCTGTTTTCTACTCTATTTTCCTCAGCCCTTAGTTTGGACTGGTGACCCTTGCTGGGTCTGATATTTCAGGCTGGGTGCTGGGCAAGGGATGCCCTGAGAACACTTGACACCTTGCCAGCTCCGTGGTGTGGGGCTGGGCACCGCGTGATGGGCTCTGCAAACGTGAACCAAGCAGGAAGGTGAAGCCATTTGAGACCTCCTAACAGGTGATCTCAGTCAACACACCGTTTGGGGTGGCTGAAATCCCCTTCCTGGCCTGGGTGACCGCAGCAGGTCCTGCTGGCAGGTGACTCTGTTGCCTCTCTGAATTCTGCCCACATCTGCCGCCAGTGCCAGGCAGAGTCACCATTACCAGCGGGGATGCCATCTGCACATAGAGAGGAGGCAGGGCACCACTGACCACCCACGGGAGCCCAGGGGATGTCCAGGTGGTGTGGGGTGATCAGACTGCCAATGTGAGGTGAGGCACATTTCCCAGCACTGGCTGTTGTTATATTTCCTGCACCCCATCACCAGCGTGATGAAGCCTTTCCCACGGCTCAGTGGGTCACAGAAACGCTGGTCTGGCTTGGGCTTTTCCCTCCAGCAAGCAGGTTGCCGTGCCTTTGTATTCACCGCTCATTATCTGCCGGCGGTTGTTTACCTCCGCTCCAAACCCGCCCCTCTCGGCGGCCACGTTATTGTCCATGGCAATCGTTGTTGCCGCAGAAGTGAAACTCTGAAAGTGAGGAATTAATTGCCTTAGGGCTCTGATCATTTTTAGTGGCGCGGAGATAATCTGTCAGACACAGGAGCCATTCTAGCGCCGAGCAGCCAGAGCAGCAAAGATCCCCACATTTATAATCTTATTTTTGTCCCTTCATTTCCAGAGCAGACAAACTCAAGGGCTTACATTTTGGATATAACTCGAGCTTTGTTTTGCAGATCCTACTTTTCAGCCATGATGTACATTGATTTTGATAGCATGCAGGATGTACCAGGCCTAATTGATCAGTTCTGCTTGCACATTTGAGCTTATTTGTTGTACTCCCTGCTTTGCCTTCATTAGAAGTGAATGTAACGCTCAGGAAAGTTTCCAGAATTGACAGCTCCGGAAACCAAAGTTCCTGGTGAACAGAGCAAATCAAAGCACATTTATTACACCCATGTGCTCCCTGCAGCTTAACCCTTGTCCTTTAGGTCAGGCTTATTGCTGGGATCACCAACAGCATCACCCACGAGGACCAGTCCTATTGATGAGGATACTCTGGTCTGGTTGCCTGCCTGTTAAAATGTGCAGTGGGCTGAACAACCCTCCTGGAGCTTCCAGCTGGGCCCTGTGGACTGGCTCTCTGATCCTGGGCTGGCCTTCAGCTGGAGACTCAAGAGTGGAAAATACGGCAGGGTGGTGGCAAATGGTGTAGTGCAAAAAGGGAGCAGCACACATTGCCACCAGCAGAAGGCTGTGTCCAGTCTGCCCATAAAGCTTCCAAAGCTTTACCTTAACTCTGCTTGTCTCAATAAGTCTGTTTTTGGACTAGAAATAGTCCCACGCAGTGAATTTCCCTGTGCCAAGAAAAAGAGCCGCTACTGCTATACATGGTACTTCTGCTTCGTCTGCAGCTGAGGCACCTGCAGAGAACAGTGAAGGAGAGAGGCTGTGAGAAAGGAAGTTTTCATGCTACCTGAACTGGGAGGCGTATTTCCATGCAAACCCTGTGCAAGAAATGAAAAGAGAGAGAGGACTGGGGAAAAAAAAAAGAAAAAAAAGAAGAGGTGGAAGCTTCTTTGGCAGGTAATTCAGGACATGTGTCCAGGTTAGACCTAACTCCTCAGGGAGCAATAAAAATATCCCCCAGGAGCCATCACAGTGCCTGGGGAGCAGGGAGCAGGGATCAGAGTCTCTCCTGATCCTCTCGCACGTGGGACAGCCCCTTTGGCCACCTGGTGTCTGCTCAGCCCCTCAAGCCTGTCTGCTGCCATCACCTCTCCCAGAACCACATCTGTGTGAGATCTGTGATGGAAAAAGAGCTGCACCTCCCTTTCCTACCCCCTTGATCACTGAGCATGTCACCATCTTGCACAGTTTACTGTACAGAAGGATTGCTGTTGCTGCTCTTGCACAGATTATCCAGAGCAAATAGTTCCTGGATGCAAGCCTGGTGTCCTTGAGAGATTTTCTGATCAGAGAGGAAGCCTTTCTGCAGTCACTGTTACCCTGCATGGCCTGGAGTCTGCAACTGGGGACCACAGAAGTGACTGTCGTACGAACTGTATAATAATAATAATAATAATAATAATAATAACAACAATAATAATAGTATGCAGAGGATTTGGGAGACATGTCAACTCTCTTCTTACTTACACCTCACCACCAGTATCAGCGGTGCTTCCCATGCTTTAGCCCTTGAGCAAAGGTCTCTCCTCACTGCTGGGGGCTGGGGCAGGGGCGGGGTGGGCTGTGGGAGCCACAAGTCACTGCTGCCATCCCTTCCCCTTCCTGCACACAGCCACGCTCTTGTTCTTCACTTCACTTACCTGACCTGACAGACTGGAAAAGCTGCCGTGGGGCTTGGGAGGGGACCCTGCCCACTATCGAGCACCAGCCCTGCTGGAAGCAGCATCCCTACCAGAGCAGGAGCTGTTCATTTCCGTAGGCAGAGCTCAGCACTGCCAGGTTGAAAGCAGGGGGAAGAGAAAGAGGAAGATGTAAGAGCTATTTTTGCATGTAGTGTCTTCAGGTAACATTTTATTGCCATTTCTATCCCAGAAACATATTGTTTTGGAGCTTGTAAACACAGCTTGGCTAGTGCTCACTACTGAATACTATCTGGATCAGACTCCTGATAAAGTGAAGCCAAAATGTGTTTGGCTGCTGATATTTTCATGTACGTCCTTAGAGGAAGATTATTTTGCAGCCCTTGTACTTATCAGGTATGTTAGACAGGTAAGCCTACTCACTTTACTTTCACTGGATGAGCTGAATCCCCTCTTAGGGTAAGTGGGAGCAGCTCAGCTAACTTGAATGGATTTTGTACCTGTCTATGATTTGGTGCCCCTTCCTTTGTCCCCCAGCTATTTTAAAAGGCCACACATAGTGCTCTTAATAGGAATGTAAAAAAGGCTTTTAGTTTGGAAGTACACTGGGCACTGGGAGGCAAAGGGATGTGGGAGTGCAGGAGCTCACGACGGGGATAGACCCCGCAGTGCCTCCCTGCCAGCTGGCAGCCTGAGATAGAACTTTCTGGGTGCAGGAGGGTGCTTTTAGGTGCTGGACAGATGTACCTTTGCAAACTTCTTCCTTTAAACACATGATTTTGACACTAATGCAATAGACATCTGCTGCAAGGGAGCGGGCTGGCTCAAGGGAGCGGCAGTAATGAGATACGGGGCCTTTGTCTCTGGGCTGATGGTTCAAACCCAGGTGAGGCAGGAGTGACTGGGAGTCATTACTGCCTGACAGCTGCTAAATAGTCGGTGTCAACGGGGCAGGGGTCCTTGGTCAACTTTCTCATTAACAGGTGTCCCCATCTCAGCACCTCAAAGAGAAACCAGTTATTGGCCTCATCCCTGACAGGGCCTCATCCCTCCCTAGATACAGGGAGACACGAATTACCAAGTCACCAGTTTGAGCCTGGAAATATGGTCCCAGCTAGGAGTGGGGGGTGCTGATGGTGGAAAAATGTCTTATGCTATACTGCCCCTCCCCTTCACTGCCCCTGGGATAAACAGAAGGGTTAAGGATTTGGGGATACCGAGCCTTGTTGTTTCAACAACTTCACACACTCCTGCTCTTTACTGTGATAGTGCTAAAATACTCTAGTCTCCTGCTTAAATCTTAGGGAAATTGTCCCTGCCCTTCCACAGACCTGTACAAGGCAAGAGACGGCAGATCTGTATCTACAGCAGCCAAAGAAAGAGAATACAAACTAAGGAGAAATTTTTTTGATCGTATCATTGAAGTGCTTTAAATATTAGGCTAATAGTTTCATTAAAAAAAAAAAAAAAAGAAACACAATGCAACACCAGAAGTTTAAAAATCTCAGAAATGCAACTTCTATATTTGCATTTGACAACTGAAATGCAAAAGGCTTGGAACAGTAAGAAATGCAACTATAGCTTTAGCACACTGCAAATACTCCTCTGGCTAAGTAAAAATAAGTGTCACTTTCACTTACAGCATGATCAGTCTTACATGAATCTTAAATTCATAGGACAGAAAAAGTGAAATTAGTTTGCAGTTGATAAATGGTATCAGATATTTTTAAAATAAAAATCATTATGTTAACTAATTATATCATTATTTAATACTAAACTCATGATGAGAGGGCAGGCTGATGCCTGAGAGAGCTTAATATTTCCACTTCTCAGACTCTGTCCTACAATCCTGCATAACTCTGGCTGCGAACCTAAAACACAGCAGTGGCTGCAGGAAAGAAATGGACAGCTAATGAAAGCTGTTGCCTGTCCACATGCAACTTCATTAGCAGGATCACTAAATGAGATCCAGGCCTCAGATCAGTCATTGTCTTTCACCTGTCACATGCAAGAGGTCAAACCTTGCTGAAGAATCACAGGGAAGTGTCTCCCTGGCAGCAGGCACGGCTGATGGGTGAGACTTAAAATCTCCTGCCCCTGAGCTGAGCAAAAGCAGTCCATCATATAGGAGCAGCCTGGGTGGAGTAAGTGATCATTGTAGGTCCCTTCAAACTGAAATATTCTATTCTATCACAATATGCACACACCTGGAACAGTGGTAGCTCATGTCCAAAGCAGGAATAACGTTGAACAGCTCAAAAGGACTTTTAAAATAAATAGGGGAGACAACTTATTTCTGCTGCAGAAAAATGAAAGAGGAATGAAAATAGTGACCATTTATACAGCCCCTTTTTTTTTTTTAATTCTTAGTTAAATGCAGGACTCTTGTTCTCTTGTTTTTAAGTCACTGACTATGCTTAATCACCACTAAGAAGGGTGATTTCCCTGTAACTGGGATGGCCAAAAGAAAGCTGAAGTCTCTGTGAAAATGAGGGAGAAAAGGGAAATAGAGCAGGATGAGAAGAGAGCGTCTGTGTTACCTGAGGCGTCGGGGTGAGAGGTACACTGAAGCTTGCTTTGCAAAATAGGCTCCGAAAAAGAAATTTTAAAGGATAGACCAGCCCGAGCTGCTGGCAGCAGGAGATCCCACCTCCCTCATCCTCACTGCTCTGGCTGTGTCTGCAGCCAGGTTTGGGGGAAAAGACCCTCACCTGCAACTGGGGTCTAATGGGAAAGTTTCCAGCTTGGGTTTCTTTATTTTAGTTCTTCTGAAGGTATTACTTTCAGGCAGGTTATCGTTCTCTTGCAGCCTTGGCAACGCAATAGTTAGAGTGATCATAATACTATTATTACTGTATGAGACTATGAAATCAGCCATGAATATGATGAAGTTGTTATCAGTGTCCAAGCTGATTGCGTTATAACAATGGCACAGACAGGGAAAAACTCATTTGGCTTTTTTCAAAGTGGTTTATTTGGTATAATTTAAATTCTCCTTTTTTTGTAGCCTTAAAAGAAAGGTGTGATTTTTATAGATACAATATGTTTGTGCTCAGAAATGCACAAAATAATCCCTAATACATTTCTCATTCTTTACAAAACCCCCATACTGCTAATTGGGTGATCAGATAAAATTCTTCCTCACACTGAAACAATTATAAAAACAATTTATTTACAACTGCAATGGACTAAAATTAAACTCAAGTGTGAGAGCTGCTTCTTGCTGAAGGTCTCTGAATGTCCTTCGAGTTTATAATAAGTTCTCATGGGACACATGAATTCATGCCCTTAATCCATTCTGACTTTAAAAGTCCAGTTTCTTTTATGGAATGTCTCATTATACAAGCTCTTGCTTCAGCAAATGCACTTCCATCACTTTTCTCTGAAGTCTGTTTAATATAACATCTTCTGAATTATTTAATGGGCAAATATATGGATTAAATAAAGCAAACACATCTACCAGAGTTTCTATATGCCTGACAAACTTTTGACCAAATCTTTCAGACTTTCTACAGCTGTCATATAAAATGTCTAAGCCTCAGATCTGGTCAGCATTATGGTCTCTGTGCCACAACAGAGCCATTCCTAAAGCTGTGGCAACAGGTCCTTAAGGATCTCTTCCCACTCTGAAAAAATGACAAATCCCAGAAAAGTAGCAAGTCAGGGATCCGACCATGGAAAACCATCTTGAGGCCAACAATAGTATCAATCAGAGCAGCCTTCCCCCTGCCCCAGCGTGTGGTAAGGACTGGCCAGGTAGACTCAGGGGTCATGTCCCCCCAGTTCCTGCTCTGCTGCTCCCCAGTCTCTGCTGGGTGATTTTCACCTTCAGCCACAGCTTTTTTCCTATGGCTTACATTTTGTTCAGTGCTCTGAAATTCAATTCTAGATTACATTTCCATGTTTTGGAGTGATATATAGTCCACGGTGAATGTTTACCCATGTAAGTGTAAGCCAGTCTGGAGTCTGCCTCTGATTAATTTGAATTTAAATCTGCATTTCATTTCTCCTGACCTTTGAAATCTCCCTCATGGCTACTCATCAGGAAACCTTGATATGATAAATTAGAAATTCTTTTAGATCTTGGATCAGACTGGAATAATAATCACTCCACTTCCCAAATACCAATTTCAGGATTTGTTAGTCTGTTTCCAGAAACTGTGGATAGTTTAAGTGAAAAGAGATGTAGAAATTAAACTGGAAACATTTCTACATGTGAATTTAAGAGCAGAAAAAAGTTGCCTTCCCCTCCCATGGCCCTTTCAGACTTTAAAATCCAGACACTCTGACCACAGTTTTAGATTATTACTGACCCTGTTCTGAACTGTTCTGACCCCATGGCTTCTTCACATGCCTTGATTAGTTTCATTCATAGCTGAAACTGTGAAGCAAAAGCAGAAGTCAGATGTATCTGTTAAAGCTGAGAAATTGAACTGCTGTTTTATTATTTGTAGCAATTTAGGTGCAAATAAAGAAGGTGTAGAAGTCTGAAAAAGATGGGCACAGAGCAGCCAGGAGGTTTGGGACCCTGCGGTAGCAGAACACTTGAGACTGAGGGGAGTGGGCAGGTACCCAGGAGGCACACGAGTGGTACATGCCTTTTAAATTATCTCTTTTCCTTAGCAAAGGGATACACTGCTTAGGAAGAAGTCTTAGAGCCTGTAGCTGACCACCACCAGCCATAATGCTAGTGGCTAAATGGGCAGAGATGGTGGGAAAAAAACTTGCACAGGTTTAATGTCTCACTAAATCCATTCACTGGAGTAATTTGGATTCCCATCTGTAAGTAGTCCATCAATGAAAGAGGCATCTCAGAGCCCCAAAAAAGGAAGCCAAAAAATTGCTTTCAGTCCCAAGGAGATCACTGTGCAAACAACTCTGCTGTGTTTTAGAGCTCTGGCTTGTAAGCTGTCTGTAAACTCCATTTGAGTGATGCATCCTGGCTGCATTGTCCATTATCTTTTCCTTTTTTAGTGGGTTATTTTAAAACTTCTCACATGCAAGCTTGGATGACAAAGCATCCTGGCTAAAACCCTGAAGAAAGTGAAGTCAGGGCCTGTGCGGCCATTGATTTACGTGGCTGAAGATTGTGATCTGCAGAAAACAGGTCTGATTTCTCACAGCCGTATTTATTTTGGAATTTTGTTCCTTGTTCAGTGTCAAAATAATGGAGTTATACCTGTGTTAAACAAGATGTTGGCAGTCCTTCAAGTGGGTATACAGGGGACAGAAAATAATTTTCCCTCTAAATGCCAGGAAACAAATTTTCGTAAACATACTTCACAAAGGCACTCAGTTTAGTTTCAGCAAGAGTTCGTGGACCTCTTCCTTAATGAACCATATGACACAATTAAATCTTATCACGTAGCAGATGAGGTCAGTTCCAAAATTTAACTTGATGATACCAAGTACATGCAATGAGCTTCTTAGAAATTCAGTATTCTTGGTTTGATTTGCCAGTTAATTTTGCATCTTTACAAAGATATCTCGAGTCCAATATCCTAGAATAATGCAAATAATAAGAATGATTTAATTTGGGAGCTGTTACAAAAGTAACTTCAATTGATATTCATCTGAGTTTGCAGCAAAGTACTTTCCCACTGCTTTTGCAGTAGAAGGTTGCTCCTTCTGACACTTAATGTAATATTTTACTTTAAGGTTTTAACACTCAATTACTTAGCCTGGGCAATTCCAGTCCCACCAAATACAGCAAAAAAAGGCAGGCTTGAAAGCCAGGTTTGCATCATAGACCTCAGTAGCAGTTTTGCAATAAATGTCATGGGTTGGCAGTGTTCCTTTAAGTTGATACTTAAAGGAAAGACAGCGTAAGAATATATTGTGTTTACACTGCAAAATTAGCTAGATATAAAAATCATTATTTCAAGCATTTTTATAAAATTTTAATCCATTCTAGTCTCTTTGTATTTTATTTCTATTTCTATTCCAATGTATTTAATTTTAATTCTATTCTATTCTATTCTATTCTATTCTATTCTATTCCGTTCCATTCCATTCCATTCCATTCCATTCCATTCTAAGCTTTTTAATCTTTTCTATGATGTACTGGATTCCTGTACCTTGCTGATGTCCAGGACATGACAGATTTGTGACAACGTGGCACTAGATTTGGAGCCTGACTTGTGTTTTATGCCGAAGTCCTAGTTCTAGAGATTTCTGGTCAGCAATTACAAATGGCGTAGAAATATCACAGAACTGCTGAGTGCATCAAAACTGTGTATGTTGCATGGTTTAGATTCAATCCATGGGGCTATGAAGTCTTTGAAATGGCCCCAGGTGATATGAAAGCTTAACCCTGGTGAGGTGGCAGAGCTTGTGTGACCCAGTTTCAAAGGCTTGGTGCTGCCACAGGGTGGGAGGAGGCTGGCAGACCCTCCTTTTGCCCAAGCCCAGAAGAATTCCCTTTGCATGGGAGGAGTTTCTCGCATATAAAGGACAGCTCAGATGTATAATCCAGAAGGATGTGAAATTAACAGGGGGAAATAGGATGTCAGGGACGGAGCATGCGTTCATGTGCGTGTGTGCCCGCGCGCAGGAGGGAGCGCGCTGGCTGCTTCTGCAATTTTGAAGCATTTCTCTAATAGCAACAGACAGACAGCCCAAGCATATATTACTGCTCCTCTGCTTTGTTGCTCATTGCCCAGACAATGTGGTGATAAGCATGGAAAAATGCCCAGGGAGAGAAATGCAGCAAAAACCTCAGTGTCCTTTCCTACACTCACATCTCTTCTGCAATATTAGCCAAAGCAGACAGATGCCCAGACATCATCCTGTATCAGCCCACCCAGTGATCTCGAAGCAACAAAAACATAGGAGTAATTGTAAGGCACGAGGTTGTTTTGTTTTGCATGGAGCGTATCTCCATTTGATAGTAACCATTTTAAAGTCTGGAAGAATTTTGCACTCACTAAGCTGATTTTACAAGCAAAGAGAAGTGCTTGTCAGCAAAGGTTAATGTAGCTGTCACTGCAGGAGAGCCCTGTGGGTAGAAAGAGTCTCATCTGGCTGTTTTTTAAAGGGCAAGAGTCATCACTGTGAAGGAGGAATTTTTCCATTTCTAGGAACCTTTCACATCATTGTAGTGAACTGCTGCATAAGTTACCACTTCTCTACAGTTTCTCTATTTTTATGATTATCAATATTTGTTTCTATTATATGTATTTTAAAGTCTTATAAGATGCTCTTGTCCAAAATGAATAAAATCTTTATTTGAGAAGATGAAAAGAGAATTTCTGTGTGTTTTTATGGCTTGCAGTGGTACAATATTAGAGTACTGTGAAGCAGAAAAGAACTGTCTCCCCTTTTTATTGATGGGAGCAGGGGCAAGAAGAGACTAAGCACTGAAATTAGGCTACTTACTCTAACCTCTTGCCTCATGAACACCTTTAATTCATGGTGGCCTCATCATAAGGGAATTGAATCCAAGTCTACAGCATCCAAGCCACCTGCTTACTGCTGGGTGGGGTCAACCCTCCTTAAAGCATCAAAGGTGAGATCTGCACAGTTATGGGCTAAATACTCCTAATTCATGTACAGCAGTTGTAACAAAGAGAGATTGGCCACATCATGCTTGCCTGACCATGGAGGGTCTCACACTGGAGGAATCCAGACCCTGTGGTGAGCTTCCATTTACACCTCCAGGATGTCCCTGGTACAGCCAGGGGACACACATGCTCCATGTAACAGCAAAAAGCCAAGAATGATCCTGGGACTCCCAAACGGCAGATGGCTTTATTTCCCCCTGGTTACCAGGAGATGGAGTCGTGCCACATGAAGCATCAGTGCAGGCAGAGCTTTGCCTCACAGAGAGGATCTTTAGTTGAGATATTCAGGAAATTTTCTCTTGGAGCTTACAAATAGGAAAGCTGGCAATGCTGAACGCTTGGATGAAAAGGCATGGGTGGAAGAAGGCTAACTGTGGGCGTTCCCTTGTGAGGACAGTGCTGTGAACAAGCCAGTTTCCCACCTGCAGCAAGCTAATAGAGGCTAATAAAGATGCCATTGGATACCGCTCACATGGCAGCTATTTGTATGTATTTGTAGGTGTTACTGAACTAGATTTGAAACAAAGACTCTGAGGTGAAAACCTGGATTTAGATTCACCGGAGACCAAACCACCATTCACATGTTGCATAAAGAATAGAAAAAAGCACTAATACTTGTCCCAGATCCATCCATTATCTCTGCCATGTCAGATACAGGAAATATCCATATGGTAGCAGGCTATGCGTTGGACACCACAATTTAACTGAGAATCTGCTGACAGAAGAGGTTGTACCCTGGCAGACCTTCATGCATGAAAGCTCAGAGCAGCTACAAGATTTGCAGTATCCCAACAGCTTCTCCAGCGGAGTCCAGAGGCAATCCATCCTAGAGCACCTCAATGCCTTCCTTGAGCTTGGAGTGATCCTGAAAGGCCACCTTCTCTGCTCCTGAATCCACAGCATTTCGGAGCAGCAAAGAGCTGAGAGGCCCTGAGAAGCTGCTCTCAGTCAAGGGATAAACGGTGGTTATTTCATGGAGCACTGCCTGGGTTGCGTAAAACAGAGTCAGTGTTTAGAAATAGCACTGGGTCCTCCTTAGCTGATGAATAGCCAAAGCACCAGGAGCAGAGGTGCATTTCTCACTGCTGATGCTTGCTCAGAGGGTATTTCCTTCTGCTCCTGACCCAGATGTTGGTACAGTGAGCAGGACTCTGCTCAGTCTAGCTTGGGTTACTGCAGCATGCCCCAAGGGCATCCAGAAATAGCAATGCTGTGTGATCTCCAGTGACCTCCCAGTTATCTCTGTGTGAAAATCAGGCTGTTAATTTTGACATATATTAGCTGCAGTTAGTTCAAGACCTCCTTACCTGACCTTCCCCTTGCTTGGCTGTTGGGGTTGTGGGAGGTGATCAGACCATCATTTCCCAGATGTGACCCATTCAGCGCTTGTGGCAGGTCACTGCCAGGGAAATCCCCTTTGCTCCTGAGCTTTGCTCCTTCCTGCCTGCAACAGCCAAAGCTGACAACTCCTGACACCCATCAGGTCCCCACTGAAAATGCTGCAGCCAATGCTGAGGCCAGGGAAGAGCCAAGAGCCGAAACTCCTTTAAACCCATGTACTTCTACAGCAACAGATACTATTGCTCATGAATTAAACATGAAATAAATACAGCTCTCAATTTGCAGTTATTTCTAGCAGATCTTAGAAAACTCTGCAAAAATAAAAATTCTGCACAACACCTAGCATTTGTGCCTGTTGATACGGTTGTGCCTTTTTGGCTTTCACAGCTATGCTTCTGCAATGCTTTTTAAGTGCCACATCTGCTTTTGAGCATTTTGAACTATGTCAGGTTGACTCATAAATCATAACTGATATACAGACTACGAGACATTTTGCTTATGGCAAAATAACTCTAAGTGTCTGAAAATGCCATACTTTCAAAACTTAGGATTTAATTCCATGATTTAGGTCAATAGGAGTTTAGAGTTGGATTTGCAAAAGTCTAGAGGCACATCCAGACAGTGGAAATGCTAAAGATGTTGAAGCATGTCCGACACTGAGGCTGTGTGGACACCAGTGGCAGGCAGGCACCTAACCCACTTGGACTTGTAAGAAGCCATCATGAACTTCCACCAGAATTAGGCTGTGAGAGAATTTAGTAGTTTGCAGTACTGTTGATCCATCACAGCCTTTTCTGCGGGGCAGAACAGCAACAGAAAGGGAAGCAAACAGAACCTTCTCAGAATTTCCCTCAAGTTTCCAGGTGCTGCACCTAGAGCAGGTTTTAATTGCAATGTTCCCAGACTACTGGGTTGGGAACCATTTGCTGTTACCAAGAGAGGTGCTTGAAGAGACCCCACAGTGGCAGATACCCCACAGCAGTTCTGGGGTCAAAGCCTCCTCAGCTTTGGGGAGGGAAATGATCACATGTGTTTCTTCTCAGCCTTGCCCAGGGAATGTGAAAGAAAAGGCACCAAATCAATGATGGAGGAGCATGGTTGCCTCGGCCCTTAAATGCAATACTACTCTAAACAAACTGAAAATTTGCATATTCCCTTACCAAAAGAAGTTGTTCCTTGCATATTTCATGAAGACACTGGACTTGATTGGAAACCAGTGGCAGTGTGGTTACCAGCTGCCTGCTGGTACTGGGGCAGATATGCAAGGGGTGTAACTACCACAGGGTTGCCAGATTGGTTCAGGATTCTCCAGGTATCCTACACTATGCATGCTCTGCACAGCCACAGTCCCTGTTCCTCCAGAAAAGAGCCCACTACATTATCCTCATGGACTTTTGCAACTTCTTTATTTCTTTCCTATTTTGTCCTTCCTGAAATTTGTTTGGCCTCTAGGTATGTTTTTTGTGAAATACATGTCTGAGGGCTTGGTTGAGCTGTCAGCGTTATACACCTAATTTCTCAGAAAGATTTCAGAAATACTGAATTCATAATATCTCTGGTTTTAGACCAGCATCCATTATTTGCTGCATGACCTGATTACTTTGGGGAAGAATTTTTCAAGTTACAGCTGGCTTTTATTGGCTATGACTTGTATTTTCAACTATTAGAAAATATCTGAACAACCTGTTTATTAGCTTTTTGTCCTTCAACGGGGTAGTGTAATAGCAGCATTGGCTGCTGCTAGCTTTCTTCAAACAAAGCAACATTTTTGTGGTTCTTAATCAAAAAACCTTATTCTCTCCAAACTAGAGATGGAACTGAATGATCCTGGGACAAAGGCCTGGATCCAAATGGGATTTTTCTTTTTGAGTATGAGCTCAAGCTATGATTAATCACCTTTTCTTTCAGTGGAATATACTTGCTTCTGTAAGTGAGCTTTTTCACCTCACAGAGGGAAATGAAAAAGCGGGGTATTTCATTATGCCTTGGATCACTGATGAGGAAAGGCTCATTTGTACAATTCACTGAGCAAGCCTTTTCGTCTATTTCTCGTTACAGACAAATTATATGGTTATATGTTAAGTTACAACATGAAGTATTCAGATGTTACATAAAATCAATACAATGCTTTCTGAAAAGAAACATACATTTTAATGTCTTTATTTCTCTTGTGACCAAAAAGGGAAAAAGATCCATGTACTGTAAAAGAGAGAGAACCCATTCAAGGGTTGTTACTTATTGTTCTATTGCTGTTACCGCAGGGAAAATAGTAGTAATTTTAAAAAATCATTTCTGCATGATCTGCTTTTGTGTGAACTGATAAGAAAATATGTTCTTTCTGCACATGCAACACATAAGGAATGTTTACTGCCCATATGGTCTCTTGAGGGCTCTGACATTAGAATTTCTATGGTATCTAGTTGAGAACCAAAAAAGCAATTATCTGAGTGCTGTAAAACTGTGACATTTGCATCCTGCCTGTGCATAAAATGAGCCTAAGAAGGACAGGAAAAGCATTTAGCAATGTGTCACCTGTATGGGAATCCTGTTTATTATACACTATGGTTGTGCTCTGCTGATTTACATCCTCTGCAGGGTTGCCCCAGTGCTTTGTACAAAAATCTGCCATGACACATGACACAGAGCCCAGAAATGTGCACCAGAGGCTGCTGCTGAAGGTGCTTCATCACAGCACGATTAAAGGATGTGATGGACTCGCGTGGCTCCATTAGAAGGAGAAATTAGGTCTTTGATGCTGCAGCAGTTTGTTTCATTCCACGTCTGAGTCATCCCAGCATGTCAAGACGCAGCGGGATTTCCGCTTATCGAATCCTCTGACAGTATTCCCGATATAGCACATGATGCTGCCTGCACTGGGTTGGCTCCCCAGGTTCCTTGCATTAAACACTTCCTCAATATCAAAATGTGTTGGTAGGCCTGTCACAGCCAGTGTGAATTCAGCTACTTGTGTTCCCTGGAAAATCACCTCGAACAGAAGATGTCCATTTGCTTTTGACTGTGCTATAAAACAATTCTTTCATCTTTCCAAAGGCTTAATGTATTTTTTTGACTGTTTGGGTAGAACAGTGAGAGCTGTGTGAATGAGCAGTCTCCATGCCAGTGGATCACAGACTGCCTAGCATGGGTTCTGTTCTGTTCAGGCGTTACCTCACTTGCATTGTGGGTTTGTGTGTACAGGCACATGCACATTTTCCTTTATTTTATTCTCATAATAATAACAATCTGTCCTCAGTATCTCCACCAGTAAGGAAAACAAAACACCGAGAAGACAAATGAAGAGCAGAATGGTTTTGTGATCAGAAGAGTGTTGATAAAGCAAAGCCTAATTTCCTTTGTGAAGAGCTGTAACCGTCTATTTAATTCCTGACTGTTAAGTTTTTAGGGATGGTGTTCTCAGCTGACTTGGGTATGAGCAGTGTGTCCTTTGGGTATTAAAGCTCAGAGCTTTAAACTCTCCTTAAGGATGGACTTCCAGACACGGGGTCTAATGTTGGTCATTTGATCAAATGCAATTTGTTTGCATTTTTAATCAATGTGCCCACATTCACTCTGTCCCATGAACACTAACAAATTCTGATGTATGCAGAAAGAGTGAAAAAATCTGGATGTTGTACATTCAAGGAGCTCATTTGGGGGACATAAGGAAGTCTTTTTGAGCTGCAGGGTATCTACAACTATCAGTTGCTTCAATGGTCACTAAAGATTTCAGGTTTCATACCTCAAAATGATCAACATTTTTTAAATTTAGTGGGTTTGTGCCTTAATGTTGGGTTGTTTGCAAGCAAATACTGCATTTTCACACCAGGCTTCTTCAATTTCATCCATCAATAAAAATGCTGATTTTGAGAATTAATTGAAGTCAAGAACTTCTATGGACTTCAGTGGGAAAATGAGAAATCCAAAACAAAATCAATTAAAAAACCACCAAAATAAACAAAAAAAAAAAAAGGACTTGTTTCCAATAGCTGATATACAGCACAAAATATTCAATTGATTGATTCAGGGCATTAGGCACAAGAACAATTGTTCAAATTATCCGAATTAAAAATGAGTCATTTTAATACAAAACCTTCTGAGTGCCAAATTCTCAGACTACCATATGCCATATGATCTTGGAGAATACTGCTTAAGACAAGCTTCATCCCCATTCTGTAACTGCTCCACAGATGCATGGTACTGCCCTCGGGTGGGAACAAGGGCAACTTCAAATTTAGCATGTCAGGTCAAGGGTAACAGCTCCCCTCCTGAGTTTAGTCTCTAGAGATAGTTCAGCAGAGAACTCATAAAAAAAGAAAAAAAAGGTGATTAAAAATGTCAATAAACTACACCTTGAGAGATTGCCATGGGGTGGATGCACATTGACTGCCCTCATTTTATGAATGGGAGAATCCAGGCAGAAACGGAGTATCTTGGGAATAGTAAGTTAAGTCTCCAGGCAGAGCTGGGAAGAAAAGCCGGAGCTGTGTGCTCTATCCACCACACCACAGAGCCCTCAAATGCAGCCCATGAGCTCCTACCTGTGGCCTGGGAAGTCTCAAAACTCAGCTCACAACAAGCTGTAAAATAAGCCATCTTTAACAGAAGGATCTCATTAATGAGCCAAGGCAGCTCCAGTCTCTGCTTCGCCAGTGCCTTGCCCATGAATTGCTGTGCAGTCCACAGCCTGAGGGGTAACCAAAAAATTGCCCTGCCTGAAAGAGAAAAACAGTGGAAGCTCTGGCATGGGGATGTATTTTAAATGCACACAGAGGACTTCCCAAAGGTATTTTATGCTGTTTCAGAGTGATGAGCAGATCAAATCTATAGTTCTTGCTCTACAGCTCACTGCTAAATATGTACAGCATTTCATTTTCCTTTCATTTCTGAAACGTTTCATGGATGCCAAACTAATCAAGAACTGCATTAGCAAATCAAGAGGCTATAGGATTAATCTCATTATCCAGAATATGTTTGGCTACTGGAATCCATTCTTTATACATTAAGCATTGTTTCAGTGTTAATTAACAGTGTCTAATAACCATTATAGACACCGAAACGACAGCCACTGTTAACCACAGGAATAAAATATTAGCTGGGATGAAGAGGGAGATGTCTTTACATCACGTGTTTTAAGCAATATGGAGTTGCATAACTGCATACTCCTTTTTTGCACAGCATGCAAACTTTTCAGGGGCAGCAACTTGATCATGTGCTTTCCAAAACACTTGCGAAGGTCGTCCGTGAAAAAAGTGGTTTTAAGTGACCAATAATAAAAGGGCAGAGAATTCTCAAGTGAAATTACCAGGTATTCTGGTTGCCTGCACATTTGCAGAATTTTGAGTGACCTTAACAGCAGTTACATAAGCGTACGGAGAGAAAATAAACTCGTATTAAACGTGTAACACATATGAGCGCCTGACAGGATGTTCCAAGCCATGCAGTGATTTTATAGTCCATATGCACTGTACAGTAGTTCTTTGGTCTCAAAGTAGGAGTCAGAAATAGTGTATCAGCATGAACTCCATTATTTGTCTTTGAGGGGCAGTCAGTGTGTTAATATTAAAATATACGATACACTTTGGCTAGCTGTGTTTAACAGCAAAAAAGCGCCCTCTACATGGGACTAGATCTTACTAGCTGATAACATCACATGTGGTACGGCTATATGATGTGTATGTGGGGTAACTATTTTCCTGGGGTGTGGGGTAGGGAAAGTGTCATCAGCAGTTTAATTTTATTTGGGCAAGGGAGCACCATTCTGAGTGCTTCACAGAGCAGAGTATGCCACCTGAGCTGCCTAGGGCCCCACGGTGTAAAGACTACACCAGACTTACTCTTTCCAGCCTCAAAGCTAAATCTAATCAGTCTCAGCCCAGGATGAGATTGGCAAAGGACGCAGAAGCACGAGCTGTACTGAAGTTACTTTTTCTTGTTATTAAATATATCCATCAGCCGTATAAACTCCGAGTGCTATATTCTGTCGTGTTTGGGTCATACAAAAGCCTCAGCGACAGAACCGAGCCCAGTAGACATCACTTGAGGAGTAGATCTAAGGAATTAGTTCCCAGCATGATCCATCTGCTGCTGTATGCTCCACTCCGGTGCTGTGTGACACCCTGTGCCGGCTGTCCAGCCAAGTACCTGCCCGGCTGCGGTCTGGGCGGAATCAATATAAAATCGCCTGTCCAAAGCCACCACCGAACACACACGCGTGCGGCGAGCGGCGCCGCGACCCTGAGCGCTCGGTGCTGCCGTCCGGGCGCTGGCAGCCCTCGGGGCGGCCGCTCCCCGCGCTCCCGGAGCCGCCGTCCGGGCGGAGCGGGCCCGGCCGAGCCCGGGCGCAGCCGGGCGGGGGCAGCGCCCACCTCGCCGGCGGAGCCCCAGCAGCGCCATGCGGGGCCGGCGGGGGCCGGCGGGGCGCGGCGGGGCGCGGGCGGCCCTGGCGCTGCTGCTGGCGGCGGCGTTGGCCCCGCGGCCGGCGCGGCCGCACCCGCAGTGCCTGGACTTCAAGCCGCCGTTCCGGCCGCCGCAGGGCCTCGCCTTCTGCCGCCGCTACGCCGAGTTCGGCTGCTGCGACCCGCACCGCGACCGCGCCCTGCTCCAGCGCTTCTACCGCCTCAGCGCCCGCCTCGACGAGCGCACCTACGCCGCCTGCGCCGGGCACCTGCAGGACCTGCTCTGCCAGGTGAGGCCTCCGGGACTCCCGGAGCTCCTGCTGCACAGGGGGGATCCCGCCGCGCAGGGTTCAGCCACGCGGGGGTCTTCCAATGCGCAGGGGCATCAGGGGTATTCAGCCCCTGCACGGACCTCTGGCGTAGGCACGGATGCTTCTGCTCCATCGACGTGCTTCGGCCCAGGTGTGTGTGCATCTACTCATGCAGGGCTACATCAAGCCCAGGTATGGATGCCTTGGCCCAGACATGGGTGCACTGATCCCATGGGTGCATCGATCCTGTGCACTTGCCCAGGCACAGGGACTTTGGACAGTCCAGGGGAGTGTAAGCCATGACGTTAATTCCCAAGCCCAGACTGGAGTACCCACCCACAGGTACATCAGCCATGGCATTAGTGCCTGGGCAAATCAGCCCACACATGGGTGCATCAGGAATGGCACAGCAGCCTAGGCATGTGTTCCCAGGCAATGGAAGGAGTGACTGTCCATCATCAAGTATCCCAGTGGACTTTTGTCATTTTGCAGTTGTCTAAAAGAGGAACATGGATGTTGCTCTTTAGTTTAGGAGCAGCAGTCTCTGAGATAGGTATGTAGACAGTTACAGCTTGCAGACTCTCCTCACCCTCCCAGGGTTAGGACACCAGACCTGGTGAAGACATCTACAGAGCACCTGCCTGCACAAATCATGCTGCTTGTTATGACAAATGATGGGTTCAGGTGGGGTTTTTTGTATTGGTTTACAGCACCTTGAGATGCTTTTAGCATGTGCCAGGTGCTAACAGCCCTGGTGATGGGTGCAGAGTAATGCCTGTTGATGTGGCCTAGGAACCTCTGTGGTGGCCATCCTGCACAGGGGGGAATTTCCACTCAGGGTTGATATTATTTGGCCAGATATGATAATAGGATGATCACAGTCTGCACAGAACAAAGTGTCTGACCCTATCATCAGTGGAGGCCCTGCATGTATGAAAATGCCCCTGAGACAGAGCAGTGGCAGCTCAGCACTGTGCAAGTGTAAACCTTAAATTAGTTCAGACAGTGGAGTCTTGTCTGCTGGGCTCAGATGGATCAAAATGGCTTTTCAGAAATCCTACTCTTAGCGTTTTGCCGGTACCTCTTGGGTTCCCTAAAGTGTGAAGAGAAAGAAAACACTTTTCCACACCAGGTTCTAGAGAACTGACTTCTATTTCATCTCTGATTGTACTGGAAACAAAAACCATTTGAATATATTTCTGGGGAAAGCGGTGTCTAAGAGTCCATTTGCTGATAGGAAACCAGTTAGCAGTGTGTGCTAAGCACTCCTGCTTCTGGAAGAGATAAGTAAGTCCCCTGTGTTTGTCAGAAAGCCAGCCATTGAAAATGTCTTCAGAAACAAAGAAATATTTCGATGTGGGAGGCAATGATTCACTGAAATGTTCTGATGAGCTCAGTGCATCATCAGCCCAGATGTGGCTACAAATCACCACCTCTGGCTGCACAAGCACATAAGGGATGTTCAGTCATTGCAAACACTCTAGAACATTCTGCTTCAATTCATTCATTGTATATACAATTTCTGTCCTAGACCTGAATTGATAAGTGTGTTTTTGTGACTTATTCAGCATGCTTCTGTCTCTTTCTGCTCACAATTCATGGTTTCTCTCAAGTGTGATCAAATTATTTTGACAAGTGTCTCAGCTTGTGCTTGTGGATTCCTGTCTTTTCTTGAATTCATAGAATAGTAGAATAGTTTGATTTGGAAAGGACCTAGTCAAACCTCCCCTGCAATGGGCAGGAACAGCTTCAGCCAGATCAGGTTGCTCAGAACCCTGTCCAAACTGTCCTTGAATGTTTCCAGGGATGGGGCATCTATCACCTCTCTTGGCAACCTATTACAGTATTTCACCACCCTCATTGTAATTATATCTAATCTATATAGACCCTCCTTCAATTTGAAGCCATTACCTCTCATCCTATCGCTACACTGCCTTGTAAAAAGTTCCTCTCCAGTTCTCTTGTAGCTCCTTTAGATACTGGAAGGTGCCATAAGGTTACCTTGGAGTCTTCTCTTCTCCACCAAACTGCAAGAGAGCAGATGCCTCACTCTGCTTCTTGGGAAACAGCTTGCTTAAAGGCTTGAGTTTCCAGGTGGAGGTGGACATGGAATGTTAGGGATAATATGGAAGTTAAACACTTTTCGGAGGAGTCTTGTTGCTTCCTCCAGGCTGATAGCAGCAGTAAATAAGACATTGTTTGATGTGGGTGTTCCATCAGATTCAGACTGTTGTAATTCCTCAAATAAGGGAGCTGCCACTGAATTCCTGGAACAGATAGGATGCATTTGGCTAGCCTGTCTTAATATAACTTGTTTTGTTTTCTGATGAGTTATTTTCATAGTACAAACTTGTTCCAGCCCTACTGAAGTAACTGATCATCTGCCCATTAGTTTCCTCGGTCTTTGGACCACAACATAGTTTAAAATTAATGAACAAACAGCATCATTTGGAAATGAGAATTTAGATCTAATATTGATCCTGGGCTCTGGCTAAGGGTAGAGCTTCTTGGTATTTTTAGTTATATGAACATGACAGGATGATGTGAAGGCTAAAGGACCACAACATTTGCTTCAGAAGCAGAGAAATTCAGCATAAGGCATGAGGCTCCATCTCTTATGGAATAAAATTTGGAAAATATTTCACATGTCTTGAAAATACCATAGGACATGCTTGGGTACTTTCATGCTAGTGGCAGATCTCTGAATATCACTGCCAGTGTAACGCTGCTGTAATTAGCTGTGTGCCACCAGGAATGTGGTAAGGAGGGAAGAAGTTGCCCACAACTTCTATTCAGACACACCCGAGGCTGTGGTGAACAGCCTGCAATGGCAAAGAGACAGGGAAACCGTATCTCTGGGCTATTTTTAATTCTGATGCTGAAGCCAGGGCATTGCTTTATAATGCATAAGATCACTGCTTGCTTTGAAAGAGGCTTTCAGAGAATGAGGTACACCTGAGTGCTAAAGTGAGGGGCCTCCTCTCTCCGAATGGGAAACCTCCATAGGCAACAACAGATTCAGCTCCCGCTCAGCCTTCCCATCAAATTCCCTTTCTGTCTCATTTCAATTTGTTTTCTAAGGCCAATTTTTCAGTCATTACAAGTGAATTGACAAATGCTCTGTCTCTGTCCCTGGCACACCTCGTGTAACCAAGCTGAGTGTGTTACCCAATCTGCCTGTGTAATTTCAGTGTTTTGTGTCACATGCAATCTTCTTTTTACCACATTAATTGCTGCTCATTTGAAGGCATAATAACCTTCATTTTGCAATGAATGGCTTGACATTCCAGGAGGAAGGCTTATTGTGCACTAATGATCTGTTATATGGCCTCTCAGTTCATTATGGTATGTAATAGAAAATAAAATAAAAATTAAATATTGTGTATGCTTATCAGCTAATTTAAACAGTTCGGAATCTCAGATGTTATATCTTTTCAGCTATTGACTAGTGTTGTAATCTGCATTAAGAAATAGCTCCCTATAGATCTAGAAACAGCTCCCTATTTTTTTTTTAATTAAGCTGGTTTTGCTTAGTAAAAAAAAAGAAATGACAGCTAGGAGTTAAAAAATACAGAATTTATTTAAGTAGTAGTTTCTCTTCTGACCTTTCTTGCCTCAGTTATTTATCAAAATACAACTTTGAAAATAACTGAGCCTCCACAGAGTCATGTTGAGTTATTTGAAGAGCACTTTAGAGGTGCTCGTTGGGAAGATGCATTATAACTGGAAAATATTATGTTTGTTACGAGGAAAAATCCTTGCAAAGCAGAACTGAGTCACTGTGGTCAGTTTGTAACTTAGAGTTTTACTGGCTTTCAGCTTTTTCATGAGGAGAATGTGTCTGTAGGAGTTCTCATCGTGAAGAATTCAATGAGATGTGTGAACTTGATCCAGTCCTTAAGCAGATTTCAAGGCTGCACTTTCCATAAACAAGGGCTGAGCTGCAGCTGCTGCCAGTGGGCCTTGCCTGGATTACGGCCATTTTGTGCTCACTGTCTGAATTCTTGCAACCTCAGCATCCCTCGCAGAACTTGGTGACCCCTCTCAGGATCACGAGACGCCTTTCCCCACTCCTGGCTGGGGATATAGATGTCTGTAGGCAAAGGTCCACCAGCAAAGGCAACTGGACACAAGCAAGGATGGTGTCCTCCCCTCCTCCTCTATTTTCTCATCCCACTCCTTCCAAGCTATAAATCACACCCATGTTTGAAGTGCATGTCTGGATTATCAAATGATGAGGTATGAATGTCCCAGGCTTTGACCCTGATGGCCTTCCCCATCCTCTTGTCAATGTGGAGATGCAGGGCCTGAATCTTCTCAGCTAACTCTTTGGTTTCGCTTCTGTTCTGTGATGGATCTTATTATTTCATAGATAAAGTCAGAGCATCCAAGGAAGAAAAGTCTCTTTTTTCCCAGTACAGTCTACTAGGGCAATGTAGCAACATAGGCGTCATTGCAGGTTTTTTTGAAAAGTTCTCTTGTTGGAATAAATGAGTAACAGCTTGAGGAAGTCAGCTTTCACCAGGAATATTGAAGATAATTTCCATGAGTGCTGAGACAAACCCCCTTTCTAAGATCTTTCCCTCTGTTAATATATCTTCAGAATAAACTACAACATATCTTTTAATTAAGATGGAGTATCTCCAATTAGTATCACTGCTCAGCTGTTTCAAATCTGGTCCAAGAAATGACTTGAAGCTTTTTCTCCCTCCCTCTAGGAATGCTCTCCATATGCAGCTCACTTGTATGATGCTGAAGATCCCTCCACCCCCGTGCGGACGATACCAGGACTATGCCAAGACTATTGCATGCAAGTGTGGCAAAGCTGCCGCTCCATTTTCCGCTCTCTCTCTGCAGACCCAGAGTTAATTGCACTGGAAAACCACATGGCAAAGTTCTGCCGCTACCTGTCCCTGGAGGACACCGACTACTGCTTCCCACACCTGCTGGCCAACCAGAACCTGAACCAGAACCTGGGCTTAGTCACCGCTGACGCCGAGGGCTGTCTCCAGCTCTGCCTCGTAGAGGTCGCCAACGGGCTGCGCAATCCCGTTGCGATGGTGCATGCCAACGATGGCACCCACAGGTTCTTCATCGCGGAGCAGGTTGGCCTGGTGTGGACCTACCTCCCCGACGGATCCAGGCTCGAAAAGCCTTTTCTGAACATCAGCGAAGCTGTGCTTACCTCACCCTGGGAAGGAGACGAGAGAGGGTTTCTGTGTATTGTCTTCCATCCTAAATTCAAATTTAATGGTAAAGTGTACGTCTACTATTCAGTTGAAGTTCGTTATGAAGAGAGAATCCGAATCAGTGAGTTCAGAATTTCTCCTACTGACATGAATGCCTTGGACCATCGTTCTGAAAGGTATTGTACCCATGTTTCTCTGGCAAATGAATTTAAGATCTTAGAGGGCAACTTGTGCATTTTGAAGGATTATTAATGAATGAGACTTATTTAGCTTAATGTTTTTGCATTCCGGAGTGTTAGCATGTTAGTCCAAATCCACGTCTAGTGCATTGAGGTACAGAATGTGTGTGTCCTCCATGGATGAACTCCAAGTGTTCAGGGATAAAGCATGTACAGCTCTCAGTTCTGGCATGTCAGAGGATCTAACTAAACATGGATTAAGCATTATTTATAGTTAGTATTTTGGGGGGTTTTTTGGGTAGGGCTTGGAGGTTTGTTTGTTTGGTTTGTACTTTTACGATTACCCTTTGAAACAGACTTCTGCAAAGCATGAGTGAAATTCATTTCAAAGCCAAAGGTTTCCAAAAGTAGTATAAACAAAGTGATACCAGACCAAAGATGGATTTGGTCCCATATTTCCTTATCTGAACAACAACTCAACCCTGTGATATTACAAATTTAATATCAAATTAAATAAAAAGCAAGTCACTATGATATTACTGAGTGCATTTTAATTGGAAATGTCATTTGTTTGAGTCTGGCCTTGCAGTTGTTCCACACTAATGCACAGATGATGAGAGACTTGTTTGTGGAGTCAGTCTATAGATTTATAACCTGTTGCAGAACTATGTTATAGAACCATTGTTTTGAGAGACCCTTGATATTACTAATGCTAAGATTTTTGCTTCCGTGCTTGAATTTTATTAGGGGCTTTCCAAATACCCAGCTGTGGATGATTCTAGCTCAAAAATGCATGTAGCCTAATTAAAGAGAGAGGAAACTGGTTTATAAAGCAATTACAGCAATCCAGTGTAAGGAGCACTGTAGATGACAGGTAAGGGGAGTTACAACGTGGCACTCAGGAAAGCGAATCAGAAACCTGCAGATATTGACGGCCCACGAGCTGTCTTGTTTAAGAATCCTCAGGCTCTGTGTTTGTAACAATCTCTTTGCTTATTTAGCTTATGGTTAGTACGGCAAAAGCTTAAGAAAACAAAATTGTGGTCCTATTGTGCTTGTGTAGGCACAGGTCCCGCTGACTTCATCCTGAGCTGCTGCCCAAGAGGGAGCTCAGGCTGACATGTGGTGTGCATTGTCTCGGCACAAAGGCGTGTGTCTGCTTATCCTCAGATATTTGCTCAGTGCATTTCGGTTTTTTCCATCTTCTTTGGGAGGCTGAGGAAGATTCACCTTTGTGTCCACACAGAATCCTCTCTCACTCCTTCTTCCAGATGGAGCCTGTGCACTCTTACACAGTTACCTTATCACAGAGGTGCTGACATTTAACAGGAGGTGACAATAACTCCATAGTCAGGTTCCTTCCCACAACTCACAATAGCTATCAACATTTCAGAAGGGAAAAAAAACTGTCTAAAAATGAGGTGGTGTAAGTGAATATTATAATTTGCTTTCATAGCTATTAAGATGCACTGCCAGCATGAAATCTGGACTTTTTTAGAAGCTGGAGTAAAATAAACAATCTTCAGTTGTTATACCTGGGAACCTCCACTGCATATATTTGTGGCTTTACCATTCTATAAAATTATACTTTATATATTTCACACTTTCTTGCTATGAAAGGGATTCCAGGTGCATAAAGTAAACAGCTAAAATAGAGAGCTTGGGGTTTGAATTAAGGTAATTTTTGTTGGTACTGCTTTGAATAACCTTTGTCAAAATGTCGGTTTGTTGGTGGGGCTGCTTTTAACTGCTCTTTAAACTCATAAGGTCCTGAGTGTGTAATTATAATTTAAGGATTCTTCTCTCTTTAAGAATTTAACTATTCCTTAATGTTTGAAAAGTTTTATGTTCTCCTTGAAAGCGCCTGTCAGGATTGTGCCAAAAGCTGTACAGATGCACAGATGGACTGGAGTCCTTTCTCTTACAGTTTCCAATTGGTTATAAGCTCAGATACCTTTTCTTTAATAAAATATAAAGAAAAATAAAAAAGGAGTTTAACAAGGAGGAAGAAAGAATCAGAGGAAAAGTTGAGGTAATTAAAAGTATATTTTGTCATGTGATTTCCCATACTTTCCATATTACACAATTTGATGTTTCTGTAATCTGGAAAATATGTTGAAACTATTTAAGGTTAGAAAATCAGCAAAGCCCAAGAAAAATTCAGTAACATGGATATGGAGGAATTTGTGTCAAAACCAATCTGTAGCTGCTTCCATCTGTCAAGAACAGCATTGGCATGACATTGCTCTGCCCTTTGCTTAGTGCTTGTGCGGTAGGTAATTGCTTTCTCCCTGTTTTCACTTAGGATAATCCTTGAAATAGAAGAACCTGCTTCCAACCATAATGGAGGAGAGCTGCTCTTTGGAGAGGATGAATATCTCTATATCTTTACTGGAGACGGAGGCATGGCTGGGGATCCTTTTGGCACCTTTGGAAATGCTCAGAACAAGTATGAGTGGATCCATCCCTGTGGCAGCTCCAGTCTCCCAGCATGTGTCTGCAGGGCAGCAGGGTGTGGGAAATCAATGCCAGCCACCTGAAGGCTGGCATTGTTCGAGGGCAAATGAAATTTTCTTGAAATGATTGCTTTTTCAGAGATATTTAAAGACTTGTTTTTCCGAAACAGAAAGAATGAAACCCTAGGCTTTCCAAACCCCCCATCTCTGATTTTTTACCAAGGTCTAGTCTTATTTCATTCTCTTTTTCTCTTTCATTTCTTCTGCCAATACAGATCAGCCCTGCTGGGCAAAGTGCTGCGGATCGATGTGAACAACAATGACCGCGGGCCCCTGTACCGAATCCCTCCTGACAACCCTTTCATCAGCGACCCTGCGGCTCGCCCCGAAGTCTACGCGTACGGAGTGAGGAACATGTGGCGCTGCTCTTTTGATAGAGGGGACCCTCAAACCAAGGAAGGGAAAGGGCGGCTCTTCTGTGGAGATGTGGGGCAGAATAAATACGAAGAAGTCGACATCGTCGAGAAAGGGAAAAATTACGGCTGGAGGGCGAGGGAAGGGTTCAGCTGTTACGATAAAAAACTTTGCACCAATTCTTCACTGGGTAAAGAGATGTGCTCTATTTTTAATTCCTGCCTTCAAAGCCTGGCTGCTGGGTGGTAAACACACCTTTTTGAGATGTAAACCTCTACTGTCTCTGTCTAGAAGGGAACTGGCTTGGCATAAATACTGAAAGTGCGAATGTTACCATTTCTGAGTTAGGAGGAAAGTGAAACATGCTAGCTGTTGTTTTTCTAGGTGATCGGTGTTGTCAGTGAAATTACTTGGTGATTCTGGGGCTTAGAGGGACAATTTCATCTCTGCCACATAAAATAAGCTTTTGTGCAGGAGAAAGAAAAATTTGGAGGAATTGCATTTTTCTCCATAACTCACAAGTTTTGCCCTTATTTTTAAAAAAGAGAGAAAAACATCAACTGATCAACCCTTATGCACACTGCCTGCTTTGCAGGCAACTGAATGTACAGTGTACTTTTGTTTCTTTTAACTATGCCGAAAAGGAAAACCTCATTTTATTTTCATTTCTTTAAACTGTTCAAAATGGGATTGAGGATATTTGCTGTCTGGCTAAATTCCAGTGCACATGTGAAGTCAGAACATATTGAATTGCAAGGGCTGATGTGGACCATGTCTTGTGCTGGAACCTCTTCCCAGAGATCAAGGGGGGCAGTGCAGCAGGCTGGCACTGATTTGCATTAGATGAGATTCTGATTCTTTTCTCTTCTCTGTGCTGTGTGTTGTTGTTTAATTTTCTTCCTATTATTAACTCAGTTTGAATTCCTTCCTTTTATTAACTTAGCTATAAGTACAATGAGAGTGATTAAGTATTTTTTTATAAAAATGTCAAGAGCAGGGAGCAGATTTTTTGCACTCCCTTTGCTGAAGCAGTTGTTCAGAGAGCTCATTTAGTGCTCTCCTCTGTGACAGTACCCACATGAGCATTCATGGCAGACACTTTACTGAGGTCTCCAGGGATTCAGAGCAATTTTTGATGACTTTAGAGATCCTTTTGTTAGAACAGTGAAATGTCACAGCCCCTTTAGAATGATAAGCACAGCTGAAGTGTAGAAAACACCTGCTTTAGATGAAATCCCCCTGGTGCAAATTCCTCACTGGCAGAGCTGCCGGGTTTGCTACTTGCAGCATCTGCTACATGGGCAGGGAGAAAGGCTGCGAGGATGAGGAGGAGAGGGTACCACGAGGTACCTGTGAGCCAGGAGTTTCGAAAGAAAGGGGAGGAAGCAGCTAATGGAGGCCCTCAAAATCAGGACAGCCCTTTCTGATTTACATCTGTCTTACGTTTTAACTCATATTTCACAACGAATATGCCAGTACTACATCATTCATGCCTGTGCCATCCCATAAATATTTGATGTCCCTTTCAAGTTGCTTCTCCATCTCAGAGGAACAGAAGCTATTTGTGCTGACATCTGACATATCTTTTCATCAGTGCCTGCAGTCTGGAGTTACCCATCTCTTTTTTTCCTTTTACTACCTAAACAAAGCTGCATTGGACAAACATTTCCTGCATGGGTGCAGTGACTCTGGGAGTAACTGTGAATTCATAGCTAAACCAGACAAGCTCTGTAGAAATGTGCCAGAAGTGGCACTAACAGATATGGATTATAGTGGGAGGAGAAGGGCTCAGGAGAGTGCTGAGGTGTCTTGGTGAGGGGCAGGGCAATCAAATGTGATTCTGAAAACGTGAAAATCAAAATAAATACAACTCCATCTGCACTTCATTTAAATAGAAGATGCTCCAGTGAACCTGATTGTACTCTGCCAGTCTCAGAACAATCTAGATAAAGAGCTATTCTGCAGCATGTGCAAAACAAGTCACAGATCTTTTCTGCCCTACAGATGATGTGCTTCCAATTTATGCATATCCACACAAAATGGGGAAATCTGTTACAGGAGGCTATGTCTATCGAGGTTGTGAGTCTCCAAACCTGAATGGCCTGTACATATTTGGTGATTTTATGAGTGGGTAAGTAAACACTTAGAACACTCACTAAGTTGTACCCCTGGCCGGAATCCCCCCCCAGAAATAGCCTGATAGCCCTTCAACCCTACCCTCTTGCTTTTTCATGTGCTTGTGTTGCCCTTGAAAGACAAGGGGTTGCAGGGTGTATAATACATTTGGGTTAACAATCCTTCACTTTTCAGAGAAGCTGCAGTTCCTATTGCAGCTAGTATGGGTAGGAAGCATTAACCATCCTTTCAGGTGTCCATGTTAATATTCATAAATCATCTTGGTTGGGTTGTGGAAGTGCTCTTTTGCCTTGCAGACGGCTGATGTCTTTGAAGGAGAATCGTGCTACTGGAGAGTGGCAGTACAGTGAAATCTGCATGGGGACAGGACAAACATGCATGTTCCCTGGGCTTATCAATAACTATTACCAATACATCATCTCCTTCGCTGAAGATGAAGCAGGTAATCTTTTAACTTTATGTCACACTGAATAGCATGTTTGTGGTATCTTCAGATTAAAACACCAGAGAAGGGATCAGAGAGGGCTCTTGGGAGGCAGCGGGTAGTGGGGAGGCAGAGCATGAGTCTGTCACTCTTTAAAATGCCAGTGGGTGAGATTCCCAGCATCTCCCAAATATCAACCCAAAGTTACAATGCTAATTTTGAGGTCTGTGTGCCATGCAGTGCCTGCAGTGGGAATTGGAAAGTCAGTTCCCTTGGCACTGAGTCTGGTGTGCTGGACGTGCTGCTGCCCTCACACCTTCCCTCTGGAGAACAGGGAGCAGAGCGGGGCAAGTAGAACAAAACAAAGCTTAGAAAAGAAACCTCATTCTTCACAGTGCCATGCCATGGGGAGTGCAGGCCCTGGGAGCCTGAGAAGCTGATACCCAAGGCAGAGCAAGCCTGTATTCTTGTCTAGTCAGGAAGGCCGTGGGCATTATTAATGAATACAGGGAAGCAGATGTCATGAACAGCAATTATGTATCTGCTCACCCTGGGCTGGGATATTTGTACCTGTCAAGGTGAAGCAGAACGAAAGCCTGTGTTATGTCTTGAGTGAGGCGTCAGCAAAAGGCTGCTTAAGTCCGTATTTTATTAGTGCCAGCTGGGATTTTGCCTTGTATAGGACTGAAGGATACTGTCTCAGTGGAGCTTTGCTGTGTTTTCATGACTGAAGACATTTTGCTTTCTAGAAGGGAGCTGCTGTGATCTGAAGAGGAGGAAAGAAAGAGTCCTGGGGAGAAAGTTGGTGGTGTCTCCTGTTATTTGTACAAGGGTGTTGCAGAACATGCAGCCCGTGCAGCCCCTGGCTAGGAGTGGGGAGAGGATGAGCCCCATGATATTCAGCACCATTGCTAAGGAGCTTCATGGGCAACCCAGCAATGCAGGAGTTGTGTTCTGCCCTGTTTCAGGGAGGTCCTGGCCCATGGTCACAAGCACCTGCTTCCAGAATGCCCCAGCTTTTAAACATCTGCTTTTTCCTGCAGATTATGTCAAGTTTGGATGTTGCACAATTCATATAAATGCAAATTTTATCATGTAAATGCAAATCCTGCAAGTTAAGTATTAGCTTGAAAGTTTGACTTTTTTTTAAGAGTTAAATTCCATTTTCTTTAATGGTTAATATTAATGGAATTTAGAGCTATTTCACAGTGCTGTAGTGAAAAGGATATCTTACCCTAAAATCAAATAACTTAGTTTAAATCAGCTTTATACCAAGTACAATATCAAGCTGTTGATTGCAACCCTTGCTCATGCTCATGAATATGATCTCCCTCCTCCTATGCTTGTCAACAGAGTCTGGACAAAGCAGGGATGAAACGCTGCCATCTTTTTGCCCTGCACTGTGCTTTGCATGAGTACGATAGAGCTGAGTGGAGATTTGGGCTGGAGTTTCTTTTCAGAAATAGTTAATTGCCTTGTGTTTGCTTTTTAGTAATGGAAAGAAATCTTTTGATCACGTTGTAGTGAGGCTGCTTTATCTGCAGTGAACAGTCTTCTCTTGCACCTTTTTTCTGTGCTGGGAATCTCATTTTTTACAAGTTTGCGATGCAGTTTATTTTAACAAGGTTTTCTTTACAGAAGAATTTAAGTTCTGGCATTGTTTCTCTGCTGAATGTTAATCTACCTGGTGCAGTGGAGTGCTTCATCCAAATGAGCAAAAGACAGTGAACTTTCTTAATTTCCTTTCATTTCAACAAAAGTAATTCAGGGTTTGACTGTTTTACATTAGAGAAGTCAAAGGAGACAGATCATAATGAGATGACAAGTAAAGTCTGGGCAGGTGAACCTGCAATGGAAATTTGTTCAAATAGTAATTCATAACAGTTTGTAAAAGCTCCCACTCACTAAGAGTATTATATGCCCATGGACTGCAGATGAGCTCTCAGACCTGTGATGCAGAGTTAACACCTTTGTGCTGTACAGGACAGAAAGTCCATGGCCAGTTTTCATGGCTGTGTCTGGTTTTTTCCCAGGGGAATTGTACTTCCTATCTACTGGTGTACCAAGTGCCACAGCTTCCCATGGAGTGGTGTACAAAGTGGTGGACACATCCAGGTATGAGATGTTCTTGTTGCACAGGCTGGTGATGGTGCAGTGAGTCCTGGTGTGGGTGATGTGGATGGGATGGTGTGGATGGGATGTGAGATGGTGTGGTTGTGATGGTGTGGGTTGTGATGGTGTGGATGTGGTGAGTGATCTTGGCTGACTAATTAACTCTTCTCCCATGCTGGGCCCTTCTGGGGAGGTTGATTGAGGAACATCTGGAGCAACTAATTGTGGGTCTGCTTTGCTCTTGCAGTCATGGGGACCTACACTGCCTGGTGCCAAATTTTTATGGGGCCTATTGGTGTTATGTGGGTTGGGAGATTTCCTGAATGCTAAAGGAATATTTTATGGGTAGGTTTGTCTTTCCTGGGCAAAGTTTCTCTAGATTCCTGCCCAAAAGGAGGCAGTTTTTCTCAAGGTGTTCATTCTCAGTTCCTTTGCACCTCTTTTTTCATCTCCCCCAAGAGCCCTGTGCCCAGCCTACTGCAGCCAAAGCTGGACCAGCGTGACCTGCAATGCTTTCTAGGGCAAACCAGACATGAATATCAAAAAGTACATTCTTTATAGTGCTTCAAAGAGGAATATGGATTGGACAAGAAAATTGGGCCATCTATATACCTCCTGGATTCCATGTGCCTGTATCTGAGACTGGGCAAGGCAGGGAATAGCTGAGTTTTATGGGAAGACTTACAGCTGTTTTTTCCATCTTCCTGTTTTTTAAGTGTTACTATTATTGGCTAAACACCAAGCTACTTTCAGCCAGAAATAGAGAGTGAGATTTTTGTACCTTTTTTTTTTTTTTTTAATATGGATTAAATTTACAGCTTTAGCTATCTGGGCATTTTGAACCAAACCACTTGTCTAGTTTTATGTTGAAACCAGTCCCCAAAGTTAAAGAGCCCCCCGATCCGTCATGTGTTTCCTCCAACTCTCCTCTGTCAGGAGCATTTTCCATTATCTAATGCAACGGAAGAGTTCCTGTAAACTATGTATTAAGAAGCTGGTATTACATAACCTTTGCAAAAATAAAGAAAGCAGAAGTCAAACACAAGTCGTAAGTTTAAGTTTAAAAAGAAGTTTTGTTCATGTTCAGAGTACAAAAAATTCATTGGAAAATTCATAAAAGTAGGGAACATCATTTTGTAGATAGTTGAGAGAGAAGCTCTCTGCCTTCCACAGAAATGCAAATGCAAACAATCCTAATTACACAGGAGTTATACCCTCCAAATGCAAACATCATGCATTTTTGAACCAATTTGAAAACCTCTGAAGAAGTCTGAGGATTAACAAGACAGCCGTCATAGGAAGAAGTGGTGGTGAACCAGATGTGACTTCCCAGAAGTGAGAGACACCTCTATGGCAAACAAATGTGTGTCAAAATAATGCACCATACTAAGAGAGAGCCTCTGGAGGAGACGCTTGGAGTTCTTTTCTGAAACTAATGCATTTTTGGCATGACATTTGTTTGGGCTTTGTGTATGAATAATAGTGTGTTATTTTGCTTCCGTGAAAACAGTCTGAAATCTTGCGTACACATGACCTTTGTGTCAGATGTTCAACATATACTGTCTAGTTTTGTAATTTTTATTTTCAGTTTGATTAATCTCTTTCTGTAGTGCTCGAACCTGCCAATGTTTTATTTCCTTAATGGCTTCAATAGTGGCAACTGAAAACACAGCCAGAGGGCTCCACTGCCTTGCGAATTTTTGGACCTTCATCAATGGCGATCTGTGATTGTTTAGTTATGTTTTCTACTGTAAGAGATTAGTTGCATCATTTAAAGAGACATTTATTCTTTTTTTCCAATAAGCATTATGTTCTTAGAAAAGCAATGGGAAGCAAAGTGTTGCAATGCCAGAGGAAAGGAATTAATCGTGCAGCGTATGTGTCCCTTTTTTTCAAGGAGAGCACCACCAGGGAAATGCCGAGTTGAGCCATCGCCTGTGAAAGTCAAAAGCAAGCGCATCCCATTCGTGCCAAAGGAGAGTGAGTGTAACTCTTGCTGTTTATTATTGGTTCGTGTTAGCTGGCAGTAGATACAAACTTCAGACTTGCACCATCTGTCCACATGTGTGGAGACCACCCAGAACTTCCCTCTTCAGGGTATCTTCAAAATTAAATCTTTCCAGCTGTTTTGGATCTGAAGATTTTGTTCAAATAAGTCACAAAGTATTTCCCCTTTCCTGGCCATGTGAAATTTGCTTTGTAGTTTCTGACCCTGTTCATCTTCCCTTTTTCATGCTACATTTGAACACATTTCATTACCACCAACTTGGTTTCCCTGTAACTGTTCCCATCCAGAGACCTTGTGCTCAATGGTGCTTTTCAGTGACAAGTGATTTTTTGCAGTAGCTTCAGGTAGTGGGGAGGATATGATGGGTAAAGGGTTGAGAAGTAGCTCATTGAGCAAGATGAGGGCTGAGTCATTGTTAGTTGAAAGTGAGAAAATATGGGACGAGAAAATGTTCCCAAAAGAATCAGTGATCACAGACTGAGGTGAACTTTTGGCTTACCCAAACCCTCCAGGGCTTCTTGATTGCTTCATGCTGCATGCAGTACTGGACTGCTAAAGCTGGAGTAGTCAGTGGAGCTGAATCTGCAGCAAGCCAAGTACTATTTATGTGGGGTGCAAAAACCTAAACACGATGTTAGGATCTCAGAAATAGACTGAGCACTATCACTGTTCTTTTCCCCTGTGCATTTAATTTACTCATGTAAGTACCTAGGCAGTGCTCTAACAAATTCCCTTCCAACTCAGCATAGTCCATGAACTTTGTCACAAAGCTAATGGTGTTGCAGGAACTCTAAAGTCAGGATACTTTTATTTAATTTTTAATTACATTAATCACGTTACATTGCATTTGAGTCACTAACAGTTCCTACAGCTTTGGGTTCAGGGAATAATGAGGGCACTCAGCACCTTGCAACATTGAGTCTTTAAGGTGGAACAAACTCTAAGGTTAATTATTGACTGCTGACATGCCTGAGCACTCAGCACATCTTCAGAGATGTTCTCCTTTTCTAGCTGTGCAGGCAGTTTCCAAATATTAGTAACTTAGTTCATGTTCAACCATTTTTATGTTTCTGTTTATGCATTATTCTCTGTGCAATTCCAAAGTTCAGATTTTTAAACTATACTTATAACTAAATCTTTTAGGCTTGTTTACAAGGTACTTTTCATCATTAATTAAAACTTAGAAATGGTGAGAGAGGTTCTACCAAGTGTCTCAAGAACTACACTCAATTTTTGGTGAAAAATAAACATGACCATTTTGATTCAGAGGCATGCAAATGAGGATGTGTAGCTGTAAATATTTATTGCTTTGGTTAGTATTTAGTCTGAGTGGAACAGAATCACCAGGGCATGTGCCTTGTATTAGCTATGAGTGCATTTTTTGGAAGTGTATTTAATAAATGGTTTAACAAAGAGTATTATATAATGACAACTTGATCCAGTGAGATGAAAAGCACTCCCAGGTGACCATTAGCTTTCAAACAGTCCTACACAGTATTCTATGAGTTCTAGGGGTTTTAAGTACTTTGCCAGATCAGGCAGGCTCCATCAAATGAGCTGTGCACAGGTAAGGCCTTCAAATCTGTTTCTGGCCTTGAGAACCTCGGCTTCCAAAGAGAGGAAATATTTTCATGTCATGAATACAATTCCTTTTCAGAGAGCGTTATTTGAAAAAACATGGACCACTGCAAGGGTTTGTCTTTTGGGGGCAATAGATACTAAGCACAAATAAGACAGTGATATTTTTCCTCCTCTCTGTACTACAAAGCAAATGATGAATGAGAGTGGATAAATCTGGGATATAATTCAAAAAGTCATAATGTCTTTACAAATGTCTGTGACACTGTCCCAGCTCTGTTGAATGTTATTCTGTGAAATTCTGAATTGCTTCCTTCTGGCAAGCTAAAATTTATTTTTAAGCTAAAAATAAAGCACATGTGAATAAGCAAGTCCAGTAATGCCTGGAAACTGTGACAGCAAAGAATTTTCATCTCTTCAGAGTTCAAGGCTCTTTCATTTTTTTTTTCTTTTTTTTTTCATAAGGAAGAACAAACCCAACCCCAAATCCTGTTTTATGTGTTGTCCTGGCAACTCTGTTCCTCTTGCACATTCCAGTTGCCAGAGAGAATTGATTTTGAATGTTCCTGATTTCAGCTCCTCTGAATAAAGCATCTGGCCCAGTGGGGAGGCCACGCTCTCCTCTGGTAATGATCCAATCCTTAGTAATGAAGAGAAGAGCAGGAACAGTGCCTGTCTGTAAAACGCTTTCGGCAGCTCTTCACCAGGATATGGTGAAGAGCTCCTCTCCTGACTTTGAAACTCCAGCACCCACTCTTTAAGGGCCAGGCTGATGTTTGCCCATAAACCACTCGGAGCTTCCTTTTTGGGAGAGGCTCACGAGCTGGCATTCAGCCCTGCAGTCCTTTCTGCTAACTAACAGCAGCCGACATTTTTCACTGAGGAAATGCTGGGTCACTAAGTATTGTCGCTTCTCAACAGGATCAAGTAGGCAAATTCCACAAAATTAGTTAAGTAAGTCAAAAGTCAGCACTGGTTCTGTACAGTTGTCTTCAGGTATTGCCCAGAGAGTGACAGACTCACGGTTTTCTGGCTCTTCCCCCAACAGAGTTTATTATGAAAACACCAACACCAAATCCCCGGCTGACGACCACGACCGAGGCCCCGTGGGGAGGCGTCCCAGACCCCAAAACGCCCCGCACGCCGGCAGGGGACCGAGTCAGGGCGCCCAGCACAGCAGCGCCCAAGGCCGGGCAGGGGGGAGAGAAGAGGGGGCAGCGCAGGAGGAAGAGGCCGCCTGGCAATGGCTCCGTGCGGCTGATGCGGCAGGGCCGGCGGGGCCGCGCCCGCGGCAGGGTGGAGGTTTTCATCGACGGCGAGTGGGGCACGGTGTGCGACGATGGCTGGAGCTTGCCCGCCGCCGCCGTGGTGTGCCGCCAGCTCGGCTTCCCCTACGTGGTGCGGGCCACCAAGAAGGCGGAATTTGGGGCAGGGACCTCGCTCCGCATTCTGCTGGATGATGTGCAGTGCTCCGGGCAGGAGAGGACGCTGCTGGAGTGCTCCCATGCCGATGTCGGCACGCACAACTGCTCGCACGAGGAGGATGCTGGTGTGGAGTGCAGCCGGGAGGAGGGGACGGACTGGTGACAGAAGAGCTGGGGAAGGCAGCTGAGGGACTTGGAGCACATCCCTTTCTTGTCCAACCCTCTAAACCAGCTGCAGTATTGAGGAGGGTGTTCCCTGCCTTGAGGATGCTGCATCTGTTTAAAGTAATGTTTTCTTCATGTTGTCCTCATGCATCTGCCTCAGAGGAGGAAAAAAAAAGTAAAATGAAGCACTGAAATGAGTATGTTGTGGGCAGGGAGTGCATTTCTAAGTGTTTTTTTTGTAGGAAGAAACCCCCAAACATCAGCCTTTATAGATCAGAAAAGAGATGCATCCTGTTGCCCTTTCCCATTTCAAAATACAGCATTCCTCAGCTGTGCTTCACAATGTTTTGTCAAAAAAATAAAAATTCCCACATGACCATGTTTCACTCTTATGGAAGCACTTGCATTGTTTGCCTTGCTTTGCCACCTGCAGCTCTGAGCTGAGGTTTCTAAAGATGTGCCTTTCTAAATCTGTGCCTTTCTTTGAAAATTACAGAAGTATAAACTTTTTTAACTTTCCGCTCACTAGTTTAAAGGAAAATTATTTTTCTGTAATGCTTTTTATTGGTAAAAACCTATTGGTCATCAAGGATAAGCAAAATCAGATAATTTAGAAGAAATCATAGCATACTGCATGGAAAATATTTCTGCAGTTTACATTAGCCTCAGTGAAAAGAAAATCTGACCCCTTTTACATGAACAGTGTTGAAAATCTGTCCCTTTTTGCATGACCAGGATCATTATCCAGTTTAACTCTGAAGATACTTTGTTCACGTTTCTCCACTTTCCCAAACTGTATGAAGGCACATGTTTTTTCATTCAGTTTTTCACAGGTGTGAATGACTAGACAAGAGGTAATGCACTGGGGCAATAATCCTGTAATATTTACCCCTTTTTAGAGGATATTAAAAAAAAAAAAAGCAAACAAAAGCAACCCTATTTTGTCTGAAATGTGTTTTTCACCTGAGTGGTGATTAGACACATATGTTCTCTTATGAAAGCATTTTGCCTGGTTATTTGTTTTCCCTGGTGTAATCAGGATAGGTTTTGTCTTGCTGCTCACACAAAAACATGAGAAAGACAAAAAAACCCCAAAAAACTCAAATGTAAAATGACCAGTGTGTCCAGAAACCAAACAAAACCTTGTATCTAAAGCTCTTACTGTGGATATTTATTTTAATTCCCCAGTTTCAAGTTGACAATGTCTTCTTAAGCCTAAAACATGTATAGGGTAAATAATTTGTTTTAAATATTTTTCCCGAACTTTCTGATAAATTCTCGTTAAATTCTTTTTGATATTAAAGAACACCTTCAATATACAAAACCAGATGATCCAAAAAAAGTATTTCCCCCTACTTCTTATGAAGTATAAAGGGGGAACAGATGTATAAAGTGCCTTTTGAGAAGTACTACTCTCATTTCGTTTGAAAACCTACAAACGCCATCAGGCACCAGACTATTATTAGGCCTTTCCCACTGCAGTGAAGTTGCAAACTCATTTGTTTCAAGTGCAGAGATTCACTTCAGGCACATCCAAATGTTCGGGGAACAGGAGAGTCCTTTGTAAATTCTTCTGTTAAAAGTTGGAACCTATTGAGCTGGTGAGACTAGAGGGCTGGAAGGAAAAAGAAGGTGGAGATACAATCTTTCTTTCTCCAAATTCCTCTTCCGCTTCTTTTGGCTCCTTAGCCAAATTTCAGCTAACTCTGTCTGGGAGATTTTAAGGGTAATCTTGGTCGTAGTTATACTCCAAAACTTCTGGGTAGAAAAAAAGGCCTGCACTATAAAAGTTATCCTAAAGGAATTGAGCTGATTCCAGGATGTCTGCCATAGGAATTTCACCATCATTTTCTGAGTATTAAGTACTCTTTTTCTAACTTAACTATTAGTTACCTGCTTTAGTCCATTTCAACCTCCTGAGAACAAGCAGAGGGCACATACATCCTGGATATGGCTGGTGGTGATTGCCACCACCCCTGGCTGGCAGGCAAGGTGACACACAGGGAAACCAGCCCACAGGGAGCAGCTGCGGTTGAGAGCGAGCTGTGCCTGGCCGTGCTGGCAGCAAGCACAGAGCCCTGGACCCCCGGGTTTGCTGGTGAGGGGTTTGCTGATGCTGTTACGTGGGTGCTGCCAGCTCCACAGGGAAATATTTGTCAGCAGAGGAAGAGACAAGGCTTGTAAGGAAGGCGTTGTTTTCCTCTTATCCTTTCTCCTAGCCTACACTGAGTGGGGAAGGCATTCAAATAGGATCGAGCCAGCTCAGCACACGTGGCTGTGTGTGCTTGTCTGTGCCTGCCAGCTCAGTGCGCTGCTATGATGCTGGAAAGGTGTTTCTGACCATTGTGGTCCCTGCCGAGCTTAAAAAAATATCTGTTCTAATCCTGGTATCTGTCAGTCTAGTTCACTGGTATTTAAATTATGAGCCTGTACTATTTAAAGCACACAAGTACACATGCATTTAAATACCTGCTATCTCATCTGTTGTTTAATAGGAATCTTATTGATATCATTTTTATATAGCAGGATGTCACACCAATCAAGCATTAGATAAACTGAAAGCCCTGCTGCTACACTTGACCATGACAATATACTTCCTGGATGCTAATTCAGGATAAATCTTAAAATAGCCCACAGTGCAACCAGTCTTCTGCATGTATTATGTGGCAGTCCCAAACTTTTGCCTAGTGGCAATATGGTTTATTGCCTTCTCTCCTGATTCTCCTATGACTGAGACTGGAGCACCTGCGTTTTTCCTTACACATCTTTCCTTTCCTTAAGTTAGCATGGCCACATCACATAGAGGACCCAGCATATCTCTAAGGGAACAGTGTAAACTCAGCCTTTCCATGTCTTTTTCTCTACCTCCAAGGCAGAGTAGCTCTGCCCAGAGCTCAGGATTTTTCACTTATGTCCTTGTGGTGACCAGCAGCCAGCCTGAGCACTGCCACACTGTGTTGCAGTCTGTGGTATAGACATTATCTTCGTTTGAACTTACCATGCTCTTTCCAAGAAATCTAATAGAGAAATCTTCCCAGCATTTCTAGGAATAATCTTTAGAGCTTGCTGCCCAAGCAGTGGAGGGATAGTGAAATAGGTGGGGTGTTGTATCAGGGGTTCTCACTCAAATGCTGGTAAAACCCTCCTGGGTGCTGAGCCCTGGATGGAGCACGCCATGAGGATATCCTCCATGTCAGGGCAATGTGGGCTCTGTGTCAGGCTGCAGGGTATGAATAGCATGAGGCACATGTATCACATCAGTAAGCACAGAGGTCTGTAGCCAAATTGTACTGAAGGCATGACTCTAAGCTCAGAAAGCTCAGAGATGGCACCGCGGGTGACACTGGCACTGGGCGCAAAGATTAGCCTGGGGCCCCAGCTTCACATGCTGCCATCGTGTTTCTCTGGCCCCTGTCTCCCCTATCAGCCTCTCCCCCACCTTTCACCACATAGACCTTTGTGCTGGGCTTTATGATGGCCAAGGGAGAACAGCAACTCATGTACTCCTGCCCTGCCCCAGGGCCCAAACCCAGCAAAACCCTCCCAGGGATGTCCCGAGCTCAGCCTGCCTCTTCTTCCACGTCTTAGCATTGATATGGCTGTGGGGGGGGACAGTCCCCAGCACTAATCCATCCCTCTGTAGGAGAACTGAGCCTGTCACTGTTTGGGTGTGGTCACCATAAAAATTCAGAAGATCAGAGGAGAAAAAGAGTCACAACATATCAAAATCCAAGTCTGCTTTCCTCTTGGAAACATGCCGGTAGTCCTCTCTAGAAGGTCAGCTTGGCATGTGAGATGCACTGGTCCCCTTAGACACTTTCAGACAGAAACACACATTTTTCTATACGAAAAGAGATGTAAGCATCTTCTGATAACTACTAACTGCATTCCAAATTTAAGCTTTAAGAAACCATAGTTTTTTCCTCTGTAAATAAACAAGACACGGAACCCATTTGATGTGTTCAGATCATACCTTGCTGCCTCGTACGTGACTTTCCCAGGGTTCTCATGTCTGGAGCACAGGTGTAGATATAGAGCTGCCTCGAGCAATGTTTCAACGTTGTCAGAAAAGCAGCTATGATGGAAATGGCAATCATTCCTTTACAACAATGTGGTAAATAGTGATGCTATTTTTAACAACAACAACAAAAAAAAAAGAAAAATAGAAAAAAACCAACAAATCTGTAGTGTTCAGTCAGTTGTACAAGTATTACATCAAGTAGCTTGTTCCTCAGGGGCATTAGCTGTTGGCCATCACTAAACCCTTAGACTGTTTTTGTTACTATTAACAGCTTGTCAATTACTTGTCCACTCCATGCTGGAAAATTTTATTGACTGAGAATGATCAGGACCTCAGTATATATGGGCTGGGGACAACTGACTCAGGGTGAAAATCACTGCAAAAGTCTGTATTTGGCAATGTTGGGTAAGTAACATCTAACCCACTACAGATTCTGTTTTGCAAAGTTTGAGTCCTGTATTCAGTGTAATCTATGGCAAAACAACTGGTTTTTGATCAGCTCTTTTATTAACTTTTAATGAGAGTTTTCCTGTCCACACCTGGCATGGGAAATTCTGAGTGACCAGGACGCCCAACCCTCTGGCTATTCATGTGATGCTGAAGGCATTTCCCAGCAGAAGAGCTGCCTATGCTGTGCCTTCTCCTTGCTGTCCTCACTTACAGCTTAAACAATGCTGCACCTTCAGAGAAGGATCAGAGTATGCTTTCAAACCTAAATAGCCACGAAAAGCCAAGCATAAGAGAGCGGGACTTCGGACCAACCCTATGTGTCACCAACTTTTCAAATTCACCTTGGAATGTCACCTGTTAAGAGTTCCCAGTTCTCTGCTCTTCTGATCGGCTCCCAAATCTCTTGCTCCTCGTATTTGCGGGCATGTGCAGGTTGGCAAAGCGACCACGCGGTGGCAGTTCAGTCCCCAGCAGCACGGGCACACACGGGGAAGCTCAGCCCAGCCTCGCTCCTTCCTCCCAGAGCAGAGCGCGGCTGCCGGGCAGATCACAAACACAGGAGTTCCTTGGGATCATGTCCTTCACTCAAGGGTATGGAAACACGTTAGAATACAAACAAAGGGTTGTATTAAAGTTTGTTGGAACACAAACAAAAGTTTTTATAAGAGCTCATCTTTAAAGCATGAAAAATAAGATAATTTCTGCAGTGTACCCAGGCTGAATACTTGGGGGAGTTATCAGCTGATTATTATAATTGCCTGAGAAGGTTAATTTTGAGAGCTTACTTGATCTACTCAGGGATCAGGACTGTATCACATAGCCTCTCTTTCCCATCAAAATGTATAAAATACCAAATATTTTATCACCTCCTGGTGAGCTGCTCACAAACAAGATACGAGCGGAATTTTTCACAGGAATTATTCTGAGACTGATTCCAAAAGAAAAAACAACTTACAGATAGTTACAATCTCTTCTTGAAGTATGCTGAAAAAACATTGATGAAACTCAGAAAATCAATGTTTCATCAGGAAGGCCATTGAATGTCTTTAAAGACATGGCTTCATCAGCCAGCTTTAGTTTTTAAACATCAGCTAGCTTTAGTTTTTAAACTTTTTCTGAGTGATGCTACTCTTGCTATCAGCTATATCTTTCCTAGTGATGGATATTCACACCATGGTATCATTATATATACTGCCTGACCAGTGGGAAGGGATGGTAGCTTTTTTCTGAAAACAAGCAATTTTGAAACCACAGCCATAACAGGGGAAAAAAATTTAATTTCAATTAAGATAAACAAAAACAATAGTTAGATAGTAATGATGGTCTTTGAGAACGTATACTCAAAACAGAGGGGGAAATAATTAAGAGTTATTAGGCAATTACTTTAAACCAAAGGAGGAACTACCAGGTCAAGAAAAATCAATGTAACATTGAATGAAAATTAACATTGAATGTAACAGAACACCAAATAATATTTTAAAAAATACCACCAGCTTTTGCTCCATTGTGTTACATTGTAACAGCTGGTTTCTCTGGTTTCTAGTATTTTGTACCATTTAACTGTTATTAAGAGACACTTTATCTCTGATGTCGTTATGTGGTGTTACTACCAAACCCTTCTGCTATGTGATGTGAAGCCAGATGAGCAGTGCTGGCCTCCAAGCATGTTCCCTGGAGCTCTGCAGCAGCTCTGCCCGCCTGCAGGCTGGAGATGGTCAGGTGTATTTGTTCCCAAAGGGCAATTCAAGTGGTTTTTTTCCTCCCCTCTGCTGAGCAGGGTGGCCAGCCAAAAGAAAAAGCTCAGGAACTCCTGACAGGTTCTGACAGTTTCCACAGTTTTCTGATAAGTTTCTGGTCCTTCTGCCTCTCCAGGGCCTCCTGGGCTGTTGTGACCCAGACATGGGCAGGCTTCAGCCACTCCTACAGGGAGAGGTGCTGGTTCCCGAGGACTTCAAAAGAAGAAGATTCCTGTCTCCCTCTGAGGTCTGTGATACCAAATCTTTCCTTACCCTAGCTCACACTACACAGCCAGTGCAATTCCTTTAATCTGCTCTGGTTTTCCAGCATTTTGTGAACTGTGTTTCCATGGCAGGTTTAGTTGAAGGTGAGCAGTAGGTGTTAGCCACTAAGTTGCTCTGAGGGATACATGGGCACACAACCACACAGGAAAACAGCATAAATAACACATAAAATTTAAATGCACCTTAAATTCCCTATCACCATTGACTCTCCTCTTCCTCTGTCACTAACAGCTCATTCAAAATTATTTATGTTTTGAAACAAAAATTAAATCTCTCACATCAGCATGTGCTGTGGTTGCTTTGATAGTCTTTCCCTGCTCTCTGATCTGCTAGTCTCAAACACCAGCATAAATGACATAAGAAAACCAAGGAAAACTGCAGATTGTGGCCTGCTAGCACAGTCAGTTTCCACTTGGAAACTGTAGCAAGCTGATTCTTGGAGGCGCCTGACAGATGATTGATGCATCAGATGGACAAAAACAGGGGGTGCCATGACTTGCATCTTCTCCCTCCTTCTGCAGAGAGGCATGGCCATATGGGAGCTGCTGGGGGAGAGGTGCAGGGAAAATACATCCCGTTGGAAATGGGATGAAAACTCCTGCAGTGTCTCCTATGGTGCAGCCAAACAAGGCAGAGACCCAGAGGTGAAAAATACACATGATCAGATTCCAGGTAGCTTGGTATGCTACCTCCAGATGGTTGAGCAAAGCTTGTGCAGAGAAGGGGTGTGTGATGGGGCTGTCCTGTGAAAGTCTGATTAGCGGGTGCTGTGCTTGTTTTCCTTTGGGCGTAGTAGGGCTGCAGGGATCCTGCTTCTGCTTCTCCTGCTGCACTCAGAGCATCATCTCCACCCAGGAAAGCATATATCCATACATACACACACATATCTATATCATAGAATTATAGAATAGTTTGGATTGGAAGGGACCAGGTTGCTCAAAGCCCCATTCAACCTGGTCTTGAACACTTCCAGGGATGGGGCATCCACAATTTCTCTGGGCAACCAGTTCCAGTTCCTCACTATCCTCACAGGAAAGAATTTATTCCTAATACCTAATTTTTAAGTTAAGCTACGTTCTTTAAGTCCAAAGCCAGTCCCCCTTGTCCTATCACTACATGCCCTTCCTTGTAACAAGTCCCTCTCCAGCTCTCTTGCAGCCCCTGCAATAAGGTCTCCCCGGAGCCTTCTCTTCTCCGGGCTAAACAGCCCCGACTGTCTCAGCCTGGCTTCAGGGGAGAGGTACTCCAGCCCTCTGAGCGTCCTCCTCTGGACCTTATGCATACGCATATCCATCGGCACACGCCGTGTGGGTGCGTATAAACCGCGCCGGGCTCTCAGCTCCGGCCGCCGCCGCCGGGCTCTTTAAGCGGGGCCGTCCCCGCCCGCAGCCGGGGACTCTCCCGGCCCGCTCCGCCCCGGCCGCCCTTTGCTCGGTGCGGGGGGAGGCGCTGGCAGCGGCGGGGATGGAGGCGCTGTGGGCGGCGGGAGGGCTCCTGCTGGCCCTCTCCCTCCTGGCCTTCGTCCTGTACTGCTGCTACGTGCAGTACATCCACGCCAAGTACGACTACATCCCCGGCGCCCCGCGGGAGAGGTAAGGGGCTGGCCGGGCAGGCGAGGCGGCGGCGGGCCGGCTCGGTGTCTCCGCAGAGCGCTCCCTGCCCGGCTGGAGCCGAGACAACGTCAGAGCAGAAAATAAACCCTCCAGCCGGTGTCCACGGGCCGGGCCGGGCCTGGCGGGTGCGGGCGAGGGCAGCGGCGAGGGGTCAGGCAGGCTGGGCACAGCGCTCACGGGTGCCCGCTTCCCGGGAAGCGCTGGCAGCGGCCGGCATCGCCGAGGATCCCATCAGCCTGCTCAGCAGCACGGCCTGGCTGGCCGGGGCTGCGTGTCCTGACCTACAGCTCCCGGGTGGCCACAGAGGCGTGAAGGGCCGCTTTAGAGTCGCCCACCCGGGCTGTGCGTTTGCTCATGACCCTGCAGAGGGACTTGACAGCAACACCAGCCATGCAGGAGGGACCAGCAGCGCCAGCCGTCCCACACTGCTCCAGGAGGCACATTGACACTAACTCCACCAGGCACCTTCTGTGCTCTCCTTCATAAGCCAGGTGTTTGGTTTCTGCCAAAAATAAATAAAAATGTCATAAGTGATAAAGGGCAGTGAGAAAGCTGCCAGCAAGGCAGTGGCAGCACTGTCACAAGGAGTCATGGTTCTTGCAGCAGTGTGTGGGCTTCCCATTTAACCTCACCTGTGAGTGCACTTGCCCTCCATAACATGCCACAGGAAGAGACACCAGCACTCATAGACAGCCTTACAGGGACACCACACTCTCCTGCCCACCTCCAGGCTTCAGCCTACTTGTGTAATCAGGGTCAGATACCAAGACTAGAGAGAGGATGATCCTGTCATACCTGAACCTGCTTGTCCTTAGGTTCATTTTGAGGTGTGAAGTAACAGAGTGATGGCACGCAAGAGGAGCCGTGAGTGGACCTTGTTTCCCGTGCTGCAGATAGAGCAGTTTCCAGAGCTAACAAAGGACTTGTGTTGTGTTTGGGGCTTTCAGATCTTTTTGGAATCCAGTTACAGTGGAGGAGTCAAACAAGTGGAGCATTAAAAGTTTCTGTAGATGTTGGGTAACTTTGTTGAGTTCTTGTTATTTTAAGCACCTCCCAGTTCCAACAGTAATAAAATAAGAGCCTGTTTTTCCCTATAGTTTATTTATACTGAAAAAGATGACAGCATGGCTCTCTGTCTCTCAAATGGAAAACAGATCTTGAGTGCAGCTTGATTCATTTAGCGAGGAGCTTGGCCAAATCTTCCCTCAGATTTATGCAAAGCCAGTGGGAATTCACCACTCACAGCTGAAGGAAGGAATTGGTCTCTAAGTTTTTGATGCAGCTGTTGTATTTGAAGAGTTAACATTTTTTATTAATTTCTTCAGTTTCCGTATTAACCAGTGATTATCCTCCTCAGTATTTGAAATGACACGGCTTTGGACAGAAGGAGATGGTTCCTAATTTCCCTTAACAGAAATCCATTGACAGAAATGAAGTTACACTTACCAAGGATGAGCATGTGTTAGAGTATTTAATGCAAATGTCTGTTTCATGTACAGCAGCGTAACAGCTGCAGTCGAGATTCAGTCAGCCAGGCAAAGAGCAAAGCAATTTGTGGGGGGCTCCCACCCAGACCCAAACATCTCCTATAATACAGCATAAAAAAAAGACCTCATCCTTCATCTCTGTACTGGTCTTCCTGGCTTCATGCAAGCACCAGCCTGTCTTTGGTCCCCAGTTTACCAGCTTGGTGAGGGCTAGGCATTGGCACAGCTCAGAGTTATTTGCGTCTTCCCTTACGAGGAAAACATGAGCAACACTCACTGAGCAACAAGGATTGCAATCCATACAAAACCCTATGTTGGCATCGTCATGACACTCTTAACCTTCATATTCTGCAGCTTTTTCTTTGGACACTTGCCAATCATATGGAGAATGCTGAGGAAACGGGAGTTTACGCCAGATCTCTTCCTGCAGTGGTAAGTTGAGACACATCAGTAATATTGAATGGGGTAGTCCTGTAGCACAAATGGAGAAATCAAGGCACAGAGACCCTGAATTACATAATTGGCGTCATTCAGAAGGTTGGTAGAGGAGCTAGAGAGAGAGCACTGATCTTTCAGATCAGATTAGATGTTAGAAAAAACTTTTTCGCTGAAAGAATGGTTAGCCATTGGAATAAGCTGCCCAGGATGGTGGTGGAGTAAGTTTCTGGAAATGTACAAGAGGTGTCTGGGTGTGGCACTTGGTTTATGGGGTGATTATGGCGGTGATGGGTTGACAGTTGGACCAGATGATCTTGAAGGTCTCTTCCAACCTTGATGATTCTGTCCTTCTGTGGTTCTCTTAATGGCTTTGTTCGCTGGGGACTGCAGTAGTTCCCAATGAAATGTGCTCTGGTCCTTCAAGGTTATTAGGTCTGAACTGTTACATGTTGGTAGTTTGTACCATAATTCTCTTTCTTTTAATTTTCTCTTCTTACAGGGCAGAGAAATATGGACCTGTTGTACGAATTAATGCCTTTCACAGAATCTCACTACTGATTGTGAGTCCTGAAGGAGTGAAGGTAAAGCCAAATCAATAGTGGGGATCAGCCCATTCTTCCATAGGGGAGAGCTGGTGCCTGATGATCAGAGCAGCATAGAGCAGCCAATCTGTGCTTGGCTCTGGCTGGGTTAGGAGGATGAGGTGCTTTGCTCTCTGGGCTGTCCTGATTTATCTTTTTCTTGGTCAGTTAATTTATTTTGTTACTTTTATTTGAACAGCACATATAGCAAACATTTACCACTTGTGAAAAGCAGGCTCTCTGCAAGAGCTTAATATCTCAAATGAATGAGGCACAAGAGACCAAATTTCTTTCTCTAAATCTTTGCAATTACAACAGAATGAGATTTCAGGTCATTGGGCAAAAAAGTGCTAGAGGCATGCAAAGCAAGCTAGCAGCATAGGAACTGGGGAATCAGGGCAAAACAAGTAAATCATCTGCTCTTCAGACTGTTGCTGCAGAAGGAAGAGAGTAAATGTATGTGAGTGACATTTTGTGTTTTGTCTGGGAAAAGGATTGCACTCAGTATTCACTGACCTGAGGTTTGATTTTAGGAGTTCTTGATGTCACCGCAGCACCCAAAGGATCCAACGGTGTATGGTAGTCTCTTCAGCCTATTTGGTGAGAGGTAGGCAAAGCCCATCTGAAGCCACTGTGATCTGAAAATAAGTGCAAGATTAATAATATCACAGGCATGACATTTTGACTCAGACTATTTACCTTAGTGTGGGGATTAATTCCTAATTCCAGACATATGTAAGCAGCATGTGCCTATTAAACTATATGTCAAGTCAAATGTCTTCCCAGTCAGGGAGGAGGATATGCTGGATTTTGTTTTACCTTGGTCATGTATCTTTTTTCCCCCTGGGGATGTTCAGTTAGCCTCAGAGCAGTCTGCTCAAGACCATCATCAAACTTCTCAGATTTTAGAGCACTCCATAAGTTATGGCAGTTTGCAGCTTCTAAATTCAATTCCAAAAAAAGGGAATTTTTCTTTGTTCGTATGAAGCTTTTAAAAATATAATAATCCAGTTATTATATTAATTATTTGCATAACAGCTGTAATGAACCAGCATCTTATTGGACTCAGCAGTTCACACCTACCTGGCAAAAATATCTGTGGTTCAGTTGTTGTCCACAGTGATGCAATGGTTGCATACTCAGCAGTGCTCCCTACACCTAGGAAAAGCAAAAGAAAGTAAATGTGAAAGACTTATATTTGTGACTACACAGACTTCAGCTGGCTCCCTTGTATAAAACTGTTCCTTTCCTTGTTTTCCTGTGTGCTAGGTTTATAGGGAATGGCTTGGTAACTGTTTGCAACCATGAGCATTGGCGCAAGCAGCGGAGGATAATGGATCCAGCTTTCAGCCGAAGGTAAGGCAAATATTTCCGGGATGATCTAGCTGTTATTTTTCCTGTATTGTCATGCTTCTCCCTGCCATTATTTGTTATTTAGATGAAAAAAAAAAAAAAACAGACGCAACATTTAGTGCCAAAATCACATCTAATTTAGAATCCAGCACACTATTCCCATGCCGAGTATAATTTGACCAGACTTCCCATGAAGCAGTGACACCTCTATGAATTCAGCAATGGTAGAAAGGTCCCAAGGTTGTGTATCCTGGAGCATGGCTATGGCTGCCTTATCCTGTTGGAAAAGATAAGGCAGAAGCTTGGTCTGGTTTCCTTGTGTGCCTTGATGCGTTGTATGTAGTGTCCAAAGATAAAGTCCATGTGCCTTGATGGGCACAGACCACAGCCCTTTGCAATGACAGATGTTCATTACATGGTAGGGCAGAGCAGGGCTGCTGTAGGAAGAATGTAGCTCATTTTATCTGTTTGCTTTTTAATGTATTAAGACAAATAAATTCTAAATTAAAAAAAACTTTACAATTTTCTATGGAAGATAACAAAGGTTATTTTGCCTGAGCAAAGATGTCCTCTCCAGAGCCCCCATTACTCATCTTTATTGATTGTTCAGCTACCTGATTGGTCTGATGGAAACTTTTAATGAAAAAGCAGAGGAGCTGATGGAGAAGCTAGAGGAGAAAGCAGATGGAAAAACAGAGTTTAGCATGCTGTCGATGATGAGCCGGGTGACTATGGATATCATTGGAAAGGTACCAGCTGTCCCTCTCTTGTTTCCTCTGCAACTGGCAGGAAGGAATGGAAGTAATGCCTACCAGCAGCAGGATGGGATCAGGAGCTGGAGGCAGGGAGAAAGACCTTTACCCAGCAGTGCCAGAAGACCTGCAGGACTAATTGTGCCACTTCCATGCGGGCTGAGCCTCGCGAAGGGGCAGTTAGGGAAGGGTCTGCATGGTCTAGGTGTGGCCTGCAGGATGGGGACCCTTTGCAAAAGTCCTTTCAGCCTCATACCTCCCACCCCTCCATGCCAGAAGGGACACACCAGGGCTCTTTCATGGGCGGAGGTTGTGTTATTGCCATTACATGTCAGCATGAAGTCTGCCTTACGCTGCCTTTTCCCTTTCTATGCCAACCAGTTTGGGATGAATGGAGAGCAGTAGTAAATAATTAATCCACCCAAATAAGGGTGGATTAATAACATAACGTAGATATTGCCGTCCCCTCGCAGCCTCCTGCAAGGTAGGATCTAGCCTGAGATATTTTTAGGGGAAAAGGCAGCTGTCTGAGGCTATCCTGCTCTTTCACCCCCCGCCCCAGCAAGTTGCCTTTTTCTCTCCTGCTCCTCAGGTAGCCTTTGGCTTGGAGTTAAATGCACTGAGCGATGACCAGACACCTTTACCAAACGCTGTGACTAAGATTATGGAGGGACTGAACAAGGCACGCATCCCCCTCATACGGGTCTGTACTCTCCTCACTTCAGTCCTCTCTCCTCACATCCAGCTGCTCCTGCTTGAGTTTGTGGGCTGGAGCTGGGCAAGGTCCATATATGTTGGGGAAATATCTGTAGATCTTTCCTTCCAGTGTACCTCAAGATAAAATTCATTTGTGCTTTAAAACACTTGCAAAATTAATATTTAATGCTTCTTTTTTGTCTTTTCTTCCCCCCTACATGTGTCTCCTTCTGATATGGTTTTACACTCTCATACCCATAAAAAACTGAGGTTTTTGCCATTTGTCCAAGAAGGATGACAGCCTTCACTCAGGGTGGAAGAAATTTGAGCATTCTTGCCACAAAAAAATTATGTTTTCAACCCAAATTCATCTACTAGGAAATGATGGATGTAATATGAAATATTTAAGTGAAGAATTATTACAGTGTCTCATGAAAGCTGTAGTTCAGGCTTTTAGAGCTCCTGTTTTCCTTTTTGAGACTGGGGTGAGATTCTGCATTGCATGCTGCAGTTTCTTTCCATGGAGAGGTGAGGAAATGTGCTCACAGCGCCCAAAACATCAGCTCTGACAAGACACGGCATCAGCATGCACAGATTGAAATATTTCAGCCCAAACCCTTCATCCTGTGGGCATTCAGTTTGTTCCATGGAGAGCAAATGTTTCTGTGACAATTGTCATTTAGCAGAAAACAAGGTGCTCACTTGTAAAATAACACTGACATTATTTTTTACCAGCAAAAGGAATAAAATTACTCAGGAAATTCTGTATTCAGTTCATGCCAGGGCAACGGAAACTGGTAAAGGAGGCCAAGGAGAGCGTGAGGCTGTTGAGACGTGTGGGGAAGGAGTGCATTGACCGGAGGAGAGAAGCCATCCAGAATGGGAAAGAAGCTGCACTGGATATTCTTACACAGATACTGAAAGGAGATGGTAAGGGACACGTTGCTGTTTGGGTGAATTTCTCTGGCACATTTTGCCATGAAATTCAGGAAGGATTGTTTTGGGGATCTGAACTTGGATCCTCCTTAAAGTTGTTTTCACACTGAAGATAGTGAGAGTTGCTTTGAAAATTCCCTGTTTCTTTGTGTTGGATCAAATACTGGTCACAAGTCACCCCTGAAATGCACACTCAGCAGCCTCTCTCAATGCCACCTCAGCCAGTATGTGCCAAACAGGGTAGAGCATTCTGGCTGGTCCAGCTGGGGCACGAGGGCATTTTCTAATCCCATTTGTTTTTCTATCTTGACAGCTCTGGAGGAAACTAGAGACGATGAAAACATTCTGGATAACTTTATCACCTTCTTTGTTGCAGGTTGGTAGCTATTTTAATGCTTGGATATGTCATGTGGGAAGCTGTAGTCATTCTTGAGCTGTCTACAGAGTCATGATTAACATCCTTGTTAATCATAATTAACATCATGATTAACATCATCACTCCATGTGATGCTGCTGCAACCAGGAGTCTCTTGGTTGGAAGACAGCAGTATTACACTGGCACAGGACCATCTGGGTGAGGTCTGAAAAGAACTCTTCATTTTCTCATAGGCAAATGGTATATTGTCCTCTTTCAGTGATATCAACACAGCAAATCTTCCCAGGCTGGTGTTTTCCAACCACTGGCTTTCTCCACTCTGTTTTCCAGCCTCTGTCTTTCCACTGCCCACTGGGGTGCAAGGCTATTCCTTATGGGGTTCTGGCCCTTCCCCAGATCCCACTAAACCCCATCAAAAGCATCTTTTGCATATTCCATGTGTCTTTTCATTACCTCACCCACATGATTAAATGCCATTCTTGCCTAACTAGGACAAGGCACTGTCAAGCCAATCAGAAAATGTATGGGCTGAGTAATTATGTGAGATAAACAACATTTTGCAGATCAATAGGGTTTAGGTTCATAAGAAGGAGAGGTCAAAATGCTGTTCTTTGGCAAGAAAGATGTTATTGCAGCAGACATCTTTGCAGAAGTCTTTTTTCTGTAATGCTTTAAAATAGTACATATGCCTATCCATGAAAAAAAGGGAAAAGTGTCCACATCACAGAGTCAGAAATGGATAAGGTTGGAAGGGTCTTCTGGTCCAACCTTCCTGCTCAAGCAGGGTCATCCTAACACGTAAAGCAGACCTTTCAAAGAAAGATGGTAAGAAGCTCTGTTTTCCCTCAAAACCAGTAAATCCTTGTGTTTTGGCAGAACTGCGTGTCCCATAATATGGCAAAAAAAATACTGGACCTCACTGGCCCTCCTGTTAGGGAGCTCATAACTAATGGGTGCTGCATGCAACCACTGCAGCTTTGACTTGGGCAAGATGGGTCATATCTTTACCAGCTATGTGGTCTTCTTGTCATTCTTGTAAGCTCCTTATGTAGGCTTTACATCCCTTTTATTATTTCTTTTACTTTCTAGCATACTTGAAATAAAATACTTGGGGTTTGATGTTTAAAGTTTCCTATTCACAATCACCCTAGTAGACCATCTTTGTGTCCTGTTATTATTTCACACTAACCTTTAAACTGAATTTTGTTATCATCAGGTCATGAAACCAGTGCCAATCAGATGACATTTACAGTAATGGCACTGGGTCAGCATCCTGAAATACTGGAAAGGTATGTGTGCTCCAATTTGCAGACCCAGCTTGATGTTAATTTCAAGGTGAACTTAATTGTAAGGATTATTAAAAAGATAGGATCAGTTCCCAATAAATTCTAGCCTCTCTTCCAAAATAAACAGTTTCATAGTACCAATATATCCAAAAGGTATAAAGAGAAAAACCTTAAGATGGATTATTTCAGTTTCACCTAGGTGACTTTTTTCAAAGCCTTTATACGTGCGGGTCCCAAATCCCACCTGATTCAGCTGCCCTGTATGCACATTGCCTCATCCTGATATGAGGTACAAGTTCAGGAAGCCTGGTTGGGAATTGGTCAGCATTTTGCCTGAGGACGGGTGTGTAAGTCCAACTCAGTGTCTGGAAAGTAAAATAATGTAATTTGTCAACTTGCCTAGCAAGAAACAGGCACCTGCAGCTAACAAGCTTTAACTGAACTGCAGGGCTCAGGCTGAAGTGGATGAGGTTCTCGGTGCCAAGAGAGACGTTGACTATGAGGATCTTGGCAAACTCACCTACTTATCACAGGTACTGTGGGAGTGAGGTAAGGTACCAGGCAGAGCTGTTTGGTAGCCCCTCTGACATGTCGTGGAGGAGCCCCACACTTTTAAAATTTTAAAAACAATGCTAATATTTTATCCTGATAGTGTTTGCTCCCAGGAAGTCAGCAAGCAGGTAGCCCGAGACATTTGCAGCAGCCCAGCCTTATTGGCAAAGATGCTCCTCAAATTTACAGGATTCCTTCACTGCTTTCCTTAATTATTACCAATCTGGGAGCTAGAGTAGAGTTGCATAATCCCTACCTGTTTAAGGTGAAACAATAGCTGTAATTTTAAGAAGGGTGTGCAACTTTGAGCCCAACCCGTGTGTGAATCCCACACACTTTCCTAATTCACAGGTCTGTTTTTGTTTGATTATTGTTAAAGCATTTCCAGCTATGATCTCACCATATGCCATAAAGTGGGATTTGAGGATAGACAAAAATTATGGCTGGGATTTCTAATGTCAATTTTTCTTTATTTAGTCTAGAAACCCTCTTCAGTCACTTGGGGGTGGGGGGTGGTGCGGGAAAGAGTTTGGTCCTAAAAGAGGTCTTATGTATAGAAATGCTGGTTGGTAACGAACTGCAAAGCCAGGGTTGGCTATTAGCCAATGTTTGTGTTGCATTTCCATTTTTACAAGATGGGGGACACCAGTAGCCCTCAGGAGAGGCTGAATCACAGTCCTGGCAGCTGTTCTGCATAAATTGTCCAGACTTTAGTATCTGCCATGATCCTTTTTCTTTTAAACTGTCCTGCTGAGGTGAGCAACAGTGTTTTACCATTTGGCATATCCCATCCCACAGATTACTGTGCTTTGATAGCAGATAGATTTCATAGGTCTGTTTCTCATAAGGAAAAGGCAACTCTAGGTGATTACAGAAATCAGCAGGCTCCCTTAGGCTTCTCCAAACACCATCACAACTATACCACTCCAATTAGGATGAGCTATCTAAGCCTTTCAGTTTTAAGACAGATCACATGAGAGCTTCTCAAAGCAGACCGTTTATTTAACAGCACAAGCTTGGATCTGTACAACCAAAATCAGTCACCCTTGGTCAGAGCCAGTCCATCACTGGCGTATCAGAGACTATGGGACTCCTCTCCTGTTGTTCAGGCAATTCTGAATCCTTTTGTCCAGGTTTCTTTTTCATTAGTCCACTCGTGCATGCATGCAGTTAATTGCATTTTCAGTGTTTGCACTGTTAATTGGGTTTCACTTTGATGAAATAAGCCATTCTTACAGCTCACTGACACCAAAAGAAGTGGTCTTGTTCCATTTTTTTCTCAACATTTCCTATTCATTTTCCTTTACCACGTTGTTTTTTGTCATTTTGGAGGTCTGGCCTGGCTCCTCAAGCAGCAGAAGCAGGACAAAGGCAGGAGCTGAGAGTGGGAAGGAGGTGGGAGCAATCACCCACCCTCACGGCAGCCAGTGCCCAGAACAGCTCATCGGGGCAGGAGACTTCACTCTTAGATATTCCCTTGGAGTTTGCTTCCTAATACTTGTTCGCTTAGTTGTTGATCTGACTTGAGGTGTTAGGTCTGTTCCAGGATCTCTTCTGGGTTTTGTGTCTTTTTCTCTGTATTTTACCAGCTGTAAGAAAGAACTAGGCCTGGAGGAGCTGACCTAGCCATGTATTTTGCCCACAGGAGTCCAAGGCAGATACACCAGCATCCATTTCAGAAGTCAAAATCTCCCATTTAGCTAAAGTGAAAGGCCACAGGGAGGTAATTAATTTTATTTCTGCTTCCTACAGTGTATGAACTAACTGACCTCTTGTGCTTTTTGCTGACACAGGTTTTGAAGGAGTCGCTGCGGCTATACCCACCCGTCTCGGGGACGCTCCGCAGGCTGGAGAAGGAGCACATCATCAATGGCATCAGAATTCCTGCAAACACCACTGTCTTTGTGAGTCCCATCCACCACCATCAGCTTTTAGCTGCCCCAGTTAATCCAAGTGTAATGGACCTGTGGATGAGAGGGCCAAAATCTTCCCTGGGCATATTTGTACTGGCTTCTCTAAAATTTTGACCAAAACTGGGGTATGAATTAAGACTCTCACTTGGGACTGGAAGGCATTTATGGTTTTATACCTCTGACAGCAAAGAGGCATTTTCAGTGTGATGCTGCTGACTAACAAAAATAAACTCTTTCTTGCCAGCTCAACACTTATATAATGGGAAGGATGGAAAAGTTTTTCAAGGATCCACTTACTTTCGATCCAGATCGATTCAGCAAAGATGCACCTAAGTGAGCTTCTTTTTACTCCCATGTTATTAAATATGCATTAAGAAACCATTACAGGAAGAGATTTCAAGGGAAAGAAAAGTAGAATAAAACTATTTTTCCATTCCAGTGTGAGTAACACTAAATCATCCGAATGTAAATAGAGAGCAATAATGCACAGCTTTTGTTCAAAAATTCTTTAGACCACGTTACCTTACAAAAAAAGACCAATATTACTGTTATTAAATGTTTATATTGAGGTCAAAGCTTTGGGCCCAAACCAGGTTGAATATTTGCCTTAGTACTATACAAGCATTTAACGTGTGACAGCCCTGGTCCCAGGGTGCTTGAGATGTCTCCATTTTAGAGAGGGGAGGAGGGGCTGAGGGAGAGAAGGTGCTGTTCAGCCAGGTGGGCAGGCAGCCTAACTCTAGTCAGTGGTCAGGAGTGCAGTAGAAGGCACCAGTGACTAAACGGGTGCAGAGATCAGCACCAACTACTTCACAAGCCAGGAGTTGTCCTTCAGCCTAGAGTTAGTCTGGTCTCCTGAACCAAATGCCCTCTCACTCACATGGTTCAGAGCTGCCCAAAAGAGCAATAATTGAGTGGATTTTGACATCCTCATGACAGGCTGGAGAGCATTTAGAGTGTGCTTGACGTTCAGCTTTGAAATAAGGCTGGCAGCTGAGCCATACAGTAAGGAGAGATGATGAGGAAATGTGCCGCAGAGCTGTATTGCTGCTCTGAAGCAAAAAAAGAGTTAATTTGGAGACTGCTTTAACAAGTCAGATAGGCGAGGGAATATTTAGACCGTTTCCTTGCTGCTGTGATGAAATATTTGCTTGTTTCTTTACAACCAAGTTGTCAGAGTGACAATTTTGAGCATTTTTCTTTGCAGGCCATATTACTGCTATTTTCCATTCTCTCTGGGACCCCGATCCTGCATTGGGCAGGTGTTTGCACAGGTGAGTAGAGGCCTGGAAGAACACTTCGTTAGCAAGCACTGGGCCAGCTCAGGGTATGCTGACCATGGCTGGTGGTGGGCACCAGAGGCCACGCTGATGTCCTGTGCACTGACCCTCTTCTCTTTAGAGGGAAGATCTCCTCCCATGCCCATGAGAGGCGTGTCTCTCAAATGCAAGAGCAGACATCCATGCAGCCAAGGTGTCTGCAGGGAGGAGCAGCAGGCTGACTAATTAACTCTTCTGAACTGTCCTGGGTCAGCCTGCTTGAATCCAAACCCCTTAAGGGGAATCACAGTCAATATCCCTTTGCCAGCCAAAGTCAAGCACACAGGGGATGTGCAGGGGGTCTTGGGGATCATCCCGTGGCTGCCACCGACAGAATCAAGGCAGGGAAAACATCAGCTGGAGGAGGACACAAGCCAGAACTGGCACAGAGAAGGTGAGGAGGGGGCTACATGGACAGAAGGAACAATTCAATGTGTGTGAGCATGGCAGAGTGTTTCAGGACAGCCAGAGGGCAGCACTTTGGGTCTGTGCTGTGAGCTCATCTAAGCACCAGAGCTCAGAGTGCTTTAGTTTTACAGTCTGACTTCCAAAATGGGTTCAACACATAAACACAAGGACCTAGGGCCTGTCAGTTGTCTTCAAATCCAGGAAGTCCCAGGGTTCCTGCCCAAGCTCAGCTGGCTGCATTAACAGACTAACACTTAACTTTTAAATCTCTATATTGACAAAGCAGTATAAGATAGTAGAGTGACTTTAAGCAGCTGCAGTCCAAGCTGTATTTGCTGTCACTGACAATGAGTTTGGTTTTCTTCTTAACAGATGGAGGTAAAAGTGGTGATGGCAAAGTTGCTGCAGAGGTTTGAAATCCAGCTGGTGCCAGGACAGAGTTTTCAACTCCTGGAGGCTGGAACCTTAAAGCCACTAGATGGAGTAATATGTAAATTAAAGCCAAGGAGCTCTGCAAGAGGCTGCCAGGCATGACTACTCAGGGAGCAGAGTGTGACATGCTAGTGCTAGGGTTTCTTCTGATTTTGAAGATCGTGACAGTAATCAAAGGTTAGATTTTGCAGACCCCTTTAGAGGATTACTAGACTGAAATTATTTCTACCCTTCCTCATAATTTACTGAAGAAAACATTAGGAGAGTCACTCTACTGAGCATCTTCAGTCCGGAAGCATACCTGGAATTGCCAAGCTTGTTCTTTTCCTGGAGGACCATTTCATTCTGACCAGACTTGGAAAAGAACATCCTTTCACTGGAGTGTCCCTGGAGGGCCACACAATCCCACACTCCAACCCCATGTCATAGTATCCACTAAGCTTATATACAACACAACATGGTCTAACTAAGCCCTTGTTTGGGGAGCTTCCTACTTACACAATGAAATCAGAAAAGAGTAGAGCATAGATTTGGGCTGAATTTAAGAAAAGATGTTTGCAGATAGTCTCTTGGTCAAAGCAATTTTTCTGTCCCTGCTCCAAATGTGAAGAACAATTGGTAGGAACAATCTGGAAAAAAAAAAAAAACAAAAAATCAGAGTCCGAGGCCACCTACTTTCTCCTGCCGCTACTGCCTGATTTTATTCAGTCTCTTCTACTTTTCTTCTGATATTATGCAAAGCATAGATTCCCAGTCCACACTGTATAAAGGGACTCTCCTGCTTCCTCCTACCCCTCCATGCAGCCTGTGCTCATTCTTCTGAGATACTATTTTTTTGTGGGGAAAGTCTTGCTGCATTTATTTTAACCTGGATCATTTTCCTCATCTTGTTTGCCACAAAGCTACGGTAACGCTCAGACCAGATGGTCTAGTAGGTACAGGAGGGCTGGAAATAAGTGCCTGAACTAAATGCTGCTTAAAATAGTGGTGCCACTGAAAAAATGTGTCTGCAACCTGAGACAGAGACAGGAGAAGGAAGGTCCTGCACCCCCTTCTTCTGCAGATGTGCCCGAATTGCTCACTGCGTGTAGGCTTGCAGCCAGGCTCTGCTAGGGAGAAAAACTATCATTTGAAAATGCTGCCTTCCAGAAATACATGGATACCTAATAGGAGTTTGGGCATCCTCTAGAATGAAATACAGAGAATTAAAGACATTTGACGCTGCCACTTTTCTTTCTTATCTTTCTGAATTAAAAGGGCAAGAACACAGTCCATACACTGTCAGGTTCCTGTGGTGGTTTCCATACCAGTAAGATCCCAGAGCGTTCCCTGACTTTGCTCCTGTTGTTCACCGTCTCGTTCAGTGCACCAGTGGGATAGCAGCCCCAGAAGGTTGATGCTGCTCTTAATAATACAATCAACTCCTTAACAGTGTAGTAATATGACCTGCACCTGGGGTACCAATACCTGTATTGCAAGGGAAGGTTTAGTCCATCTATCAGTAGACCAGCTCTTCAAGACCTTGTGCTGGAAATCTGATTATATCCTCCTAGACATTAATAAAATTTCATTGGGAAGACTGAGGGCTCTTCAGCTGGATGTGTGTTCCCAGGAGCTGACGCAGTAGGGAGCGGGATGTTCCATGCCAGTGAGGCTGGATGTGCTGATGGCATAACAAATGGCTGAATCCTGAGAATATGTCAAAGGCAGGGCAGTATCTCAGTGCTGTGGGGGTCGGGGGGAGGCTGTGAGAGGAGTGGCATATGCTGTGAACAGCACACAGACAGCTTGACAGACACTGGCAAATTGTGCTGTGGGAATGTGAGATGCCACCACACCAGGGCTCCACTCAGTGCTGCCAACGAATGCGTTGAGATTCATTAGTTACACAAACACCTACTGCCTTCTGCCACCTCTGCAATGGGGTCAGGCACCTCCAAGGAGTGCTCAACGGGGGTGTTAGCATGTTAAAACCTTGCAGTGGGTTCTGTCAGCCCTCATGTGCCCAAGACCTAAGCTTCCTGACTGCTTTGTGCTTACCCTTCTCAGAGGGTTCTTCCTTCTCTTCCTGCTCTCTTTGCAAGCCCAAATGCCATCCAGCTCTTCAGGGACCACTGGCACATTTTCTCCTTTTCCTGCATGCAAGAGAGTCTCCTGTCAGGCTGATTGCCTCCCAGCAGATGGCAAGCATTCATTGCTGATGCACCCAACAGCAGCAGTGCTCCTCAGCCTTCACAGCTCCTAAGTCAGGCTGCCCTTGTACCACTGGAGGAGGTGGTGGCCTGTGGGGCCACGCAAATGCCCTGCAGTGCTCTTGTGGTTTTTATCCTGCACCTCTAGCCAGGAGGTGATCCATCATCTGACCAAGAGATAAAAAAAATAAAAGGAGCAGGTTCAGGAAAGCTGCTTCCTGGTGCCCTATATGCCAACTGGGTGCTGGCATCAGCTTTGCCAAACCCTGTTGAGAAACCTCAGACCAGAAGTGCCTAGGGAGACACAGCTGTGCCTGCCATGGGCTATAAAAACACCTGAGAGCTGCAGCTGTCTTGGACACCACAGAAAAGGACAGTCTTTCTTCATGCTGGGGAAGAGAAACACATTATTTCAGTTCTAGGGCAATCATTTTTGCACCAAGCCCTTGGCTAGGGTTCCTGGCTGGTAAGGCAAAAAAGCAGAACAAGGTCTGTCTCCCTAGTTCACTTGCTTGTAGGAAGGTGTTGTACCTGTAGCTAACTTTCTTCTTATCCTTTTCCTGGCTCTTGGGCAATACAAAGAGAAATTTGGAAATGGCTGGTGGGGTGATTTTTCCCTGGGTGCCACCCAGGCGTGGCCACACACAGGCCAGTATTGCGTGCCTGGAGCTTGGATGCAAGAAAGTTTCTCAGTTGACATGGAAGTGCAAAGCCAGGCTGCTCAGGACAGCTCCTGCCCCTGCACTCTGCAGGTAAGTGCCTGCCCTCCAGCAGCTGCTCTGGCTTTCACCCTGCCCCAGATGTGCACACTTTCTGCTGGACAGGAGCTGTCTGGAGACAGCCAGAAGCTCAGCTGGCAGGAGTCAAGGTAACTGCTGCCCTCAAAGGCAGGGCACCAGTGATGACATGTATTCCCAGGAGTCTTTATTAGAGGTGTCTAGGTCTTCCTCCTGTTCTGAAGTGGCTGCTGCAGGTTTCTTTGATCCCTCTCCCAGACCTATAAACTCCTGGCCTCCCTCTTCTGGACTGATGCCCAGGACTTTCATGTATGTGCTCAGAGTGAAAACTTTCCCCCCAGGATTTTTCCCCAGGTTTTTTATGCTAACCCAAGAGCTTGATCTTATCCCTTCTAGATCAGTGTCATAGACAAGAAACAGGGAAATGCTGCTGCCTAGACCTCTTGGGCTAGGAGGGAACCAGCTAGGGAAATTGCACCCAGAGGTCTCTGTCTTTCAGAAGCCAAACACTTTCAGTTCTGGCTTGGGAAAATGGGATGCTTTCTCCCCCCAGCTAGTCTGGAGCACAGGAGACTCCCAATTTTTCATCTACACTTCATGTACAGACTCATACATTTCGAGAAAGGAGCCCAGCTAGCATTAGTGCCAGGACAATTTTTTCATGAGAGGAATCTCATTCCAGCCCTTGCAGGAAGCCAGGAGAAGCTAAGAAGCACGGGATTCAATCACACTCATGGAAATTATAGCACAGCCTGATACTTTCTGAGCAGTGGACAGCCTTCTGCTCCATCTATAGCCTATAAATGAGTGAATGTAGATAAGAAAGTGTAAGATACTGGTGGGCCTAGTGCAAGCAGACAGGTTAACCATACATGCATTTGCACTTGGTGCAGTTGTATGATGAGAGTTGCAACAGGAGGCCTTCCCTGGATTTATGCAGCCTCTGCTGTCGAGACAAGACAATCCCAAAGCAGATACCTACAACACATACCCATCTGCTCCACACCGTGCTCACTTGCCATCAAAGGCAATAAAGTCAGGCAGAAGCCTCCAAGGAACTAGAAGATACTCAAATGACCACATACTCCACTGCTGCATCCTTGCTGCAGCACTTTGCTGTGTTTCCCATTTCAGGTGTCAGCTATGTCAGGCGAGGCCACCTCTTGTGCCATAGTCTACAAAAAGCCTTGCTCAGCAGAGCCATGATCTTGACAGGAATCTTTAAGTGCTACTGTAAAGCAAGTAAATAATCATTCATTGTTATTTTTATGTATCTGTGAGTCTTCTCTAATAGGTCTTGATACTATTACAGTGCTGAGGACAGGCTTAAATTAGATAATAGTACACACAGCTGGCATCTATTCCCTTGGAAACACAGGTAAAAATGCATTTAATACCTCTCCAGTGACAATGAATATTCATTAATATGACACAGATGTATACTTCATTTGAAAATAAGAACAGTAATTAAAGAGCTATTAAGGTTAAAAAGCAACAAAGGAAATTCAACTACTGAAAGAGCTGTTCTGGAATCAGCTTCTAACCTGTGCATGGGTAAGTACCGGCAGCCTGAGATTTTCCACTTATTATTTTACATATAGGCAGACTGTCCGTTTTGCCTTCCCTCCCCAAACTCTGCCATCTGGAAATGACCTGAATTCAGAGTTCATTTCTCCTGCTCTCTTAGCAAGCAACTGTGCTCCGCTGAGGCACTTTACCCTGTCTCATTGGCTGTTCCAGTGGTATTGAACCAACAAGAAGTGAAAGGGAAACTTTCTGCAGGCTTTTGGGAAGGAAGCTATTTTAAAATGACAATTTATATTCATTATTTTTATTAAAATAGCCTTGGGGATCACCAGTCATGATAGCTGACCTGCTGTAATCTCTGAAAATCTGCATCCCACTGGCTGTGACAATAAAGTTGAATTTCTTAGGGATGTTTCACAAAGGTTCCTTTGCAGGGGTGACTTGTGACTGTGACCTGAGCAGTGCACACACAGAGTGTGTTATGAGTGAGTCAGAAGAGAGGCACGGGCACTGCTGTGCATGAAGGCGGGAAGATGGAGCAGATGTGTCCAAGGGCAGCGGCAGCAGTGCAGGACCGAGCAGTCCCACTGCTTGATCACAGCCAGGACAAACCCTGGGCAATCTCACCCACTGTATGCTGGTGGGTGACCTGCCAGTCTCCTCCTGGTGCAGGCAGAAGCTGCAGGCTCTCAGCAGGGCCGTGTCCCTCAGGAACAGGGCAGCATCATCCTCCAACCCCAACTGCACCATGCATCACCCGCTCCCTTTCTGGGGCGAGTCTAGTGGCTAGTTATGCCACCAAAAAACATTAGGGTGGAAGATGAAGCAGACCAGGTGGAAAGGCAGACGATTATTTTAATTTCTGATTCCAGTAGCATAAACGTAAATAAAAAAGTGAATCAACCCATTTGGCTGGTGTTCCAGGCTGCTCAGTGAGGAGAGTTAACTGCATATTGCCTAAATTAGAAGCAGACCAACTGCATCTGCCTTTGCCCTAAGCTAACCTGACTGACTTTCTCTGCACAGCAGAGCCTGGTGCAGACACGTGTCTAAAACCAGTGACAGAGCCGCGCAGGCACCTGTCCTGCTTCTCGCACCCGCGTAGGAAACGCTTTCCTCTCCCGCGCAGGTACACGTGTGTCACAGGAGGCAGCCCTGAGCTGCGTCACCACACCGATCGATCTGATCGCCTCACAAACACGATAAATGCGTGTTTTCTGCCTGCACTGGCTGGTTGTGCTGGACGACGGGTTTGGTTTGATTTTTTTTTCCCCTCTGGAAAAAAATTCCGATTCCGTGCTTAGGCAGTGTATTGCTGATTCAATCTAATAGGGTTTATCATTCTAATAAGAGAAACTGGCAGTGTTTGCTCTTCTTAGAAACCTAACCTGAGCGTTTTAAGCGGCAGGGAAACGTGATATCCCAGTTCTCACTGATTTTAACCCGGTGTACATCCCTCGGCTGTACTCTGCGGTACCCTCTAGCAGGGCTGACGAAATCCACGCCCGAGAAATCGGCGTGTTCTGCTACAAACAGCCGCCGTTGGAGGGTGGGCGGCTGTCTGCGGGGATGTGCCGCTCGTACCCGGCAGCTCCGGATCCCATCACGGGCCACCTCCTCCAGAACCGCTTGGGCTCCGCCGCCGCCTCCCCTCCCTGGGCGGTCCGTGCCGCCGCTGCCCCGTGCGCCCGCGGGGCCGGGCCGGGCCAGGTCGGGCCGGGCCGGCGGGGTGGGGGCGCCGGGAGCCCGACACGCCCCCTCGACGGCGCTCGGCTTCCCCGGCGCGGCGGAGCGCGGGCGGCAGAGCGGCGGCACCGGGCGGCGCAGCCCCGCTCCCCATGGCGGCGGCGGCGGCGGGGCGGGCGCGGCGCGGAGCCGGGCTGAGCGCGGCCGCGCTGCTGGCGCTGCCGGCCCTGGCGCTGCTGGCGCTGCTGGCGCTGCCGCCCGGCCGCGGCGGTGGCGGTGAGGCGCAGCCGGGCTCCTCGCCGCCGCTCCTGCTGCCGCCGGGCTTGCGGGAGGAGCTGCGGCAGAGGCGGCGCGACCTGCGGCGGCTGGAGGCGGCGGCGGGCGGCGGGGAAGCGGCGGCCACGGGCGGGCTGGGCTGCGGCGACCTGAGCCGGGCGACGGCCGTCAGCGTGCTGGGCTGGGGCTTCACCAAGGTGGTGGCGCGGGCGGCGCTGGCGGGCGGAGGCGCCGTGGCCCTCAAGTCGGTGCACGGGGCGGGCCGGGAGGTGCGGCGGTGCGTGCAGCGGTACGGGGCGCCGGCCGGCTGCCGCCGCCTGGCCGCCTACAAGCTGCTCAAAGAGGTGACGCTGCTGCAGCGCCTGCAGCACCCCGGCATCGTCAAGGTACGGCGGGCGCGCCGGGGCGAGGGGCTGCGGGAGGTGCTGCCGCGGCGGGGCGGGGGTGTTAGTGCCGGGGCTGAGCCCGTGGTGCCCACGCTGTCCCCGGGCGGCCGCGATCTGCTGGCACTGGCAGCGACATCGTCCCGACCGTGGCTTCTGCTCTGCCGCAGCTGCACGGTCAATGCTATGACAACAGCGGAGACGCTGAGCTACGGGTCACAGCCATACTGGAGCTGGGATCCCCGCTGGAGATGATTCAGCTCCTGCAGACCCCCTGGGAGGAAAGATTTAAAGTAAGAAAACAGAGCAAAGGAGTTTTATCAGTCGGTTTTAGACCACAAACTGGGTAAACCGGCGAAGAGCCGGTGGTGACCGCTGGGGCAAACGGGATTCTCCTGCCGACACTCTGTTTGATCCCGCAAATTGTCTGTAAATCGTTTCCTTTTCATTCCTTTTAAATCACATTAACACAGCCCTAGCTTGATGTCTCACAGTTAGTTTCTTTCTCTATAGAGCGGTGTTAAAAGAACTTCATCTGGGAGGAAATAGACACAAAATCGTACTCGGTGCTGGGGCGGTGGTTAATGCCTTCTATTACACTATAACGTTAGTTTTGCCTCTGTATTGCTTATATATATATTTATGCAGAAGGGTTTTGGTCAGGAGGCCCCTCAGCAACCCGAGTCTGACTTGGAAAAGCCACCTCACCATGCTCCGAATCTGTGGTTCTCTGTGCGTTACCTGTTCTAGGCAAGAAGCTGAGCAAGCTGTCCCCACCATATGTTCGTGTGGTGTTTCTGATCTTGGCCCTTTAGGAATTACTGTAGTAAAATCACTACTAAACTGCTTTCCTCCTGCTGTAGGTGCTAGGATTGCAGCCTGCTAGTGAGATCTGCCTCGTCTCGCAGGCATCCTGCATAGGGACCCATATACTCCCCAGGAGTATAAATGACTTGTGACATGGCACTTACTTTGGTTATAGCTTATTTTACAGTTTGCCTCAAGGGCTCAGTTGGGGTTCAATCCTACTTGTTTGGGTGCCAGGAGGAAAAAAAGCATCCTGGAGAAGCAAGGGTATCTCAGTGTCGGCAAGAAATGCTTTGGGCAAAATAAAAGCACAACAAAAGTCCTAAAATAAAATCGCTGTCTGCATGTGGTCCTTAATGTTGAAGGGGAGCCTTGCCATCTGAGCCAGAGGGGGAGTGTGGCAAGCACGCTCACTCAGCTGCGGGATGCGAAGCTGGGATTCTTGTGATTGTTTCGCTAAGTAAGTTAAAATAGCATCAGAGCTTCTAGAGTCATTTCTCTTGGCTTGTGGAGTTTTACTTTCTTCAATTCTGTACTGGCTTCTACATAGCTTTCCTAGCACCTCATCTTCTTAAATGTGCCAAAGTCTCCTGTAGAGCTAGAAACCCCATGATGCTGGATCAGCTGGTGGTAAAGTTTGGTATTGAGGCATTAGAGATTTTAATAATCCCTTGACTGCAGAAGACACTAATTCAGAATTTACACTGGCACTGTCTGGTCCTGTTTCCTAATTAGGGTGTCTAAACATATGGGATTCCCCTGTGATGAGCCACATCAGATACCCGGGATTATGTGAGCTGTTCCAAGGGAAAAAACCCTCGTGCCTGCACAGATCGCTATCGGCAGCGGTGAGGGGTGACGTGGGGCTGCCTGGCACACCTAGCTGAGGATGCAGCTTTTCTGATGCCAGGGCTCCTGATACTGAATGAAAACTGCTGCAAAAAGCTACTTGAGCAAAGTGCTGGTGCAGTATAAATGCACTCCTCTAGCTCTAGTTTGTTTAAAAATAATTTACCGAGCTTTCTGCTGGGTCAGGTATTGTCTGGCCTTTCTGTGCTGCCATAAAGTTGTCATAAAAGCAAAAAGGCTTGCAGTAAATACATTGCAAGCCTTGACTAATTCTTCAGAAGCATGATTGTGTGCCCAAATTCATCACTGCTGAGTGATGCAGCAAGGCATGAATCTGGTATTAATGACCATGGAGCCTCAGTCTGTATTGAGCAGCATGGGGGAAGGGAGGGGAATCTATTAGTTTTATGCCAGACTGGGAAAAACCCTTCTGATTTCAGCTAGCAAATCAATATAGCTCCTGAAACATGAAGGCTGCTATTGTTTTCCTCACAGCTTTCTCCTCTAGTTCTTCTAACTGCAAATGTCTGTTTTTGTGTACACACATTTTTAAAAAATGTTGCTAAACTACTTACCAGTCAAATCCTGTGGCAATGTTGATAATAAATTTTGTAGCATACATATAATTACCTTTTAAGTTCTATATGCTTTCTTTCCCTTTTAATTTAATTGAATGCCCTCGCCTTTGTTCTACTTCCAATTTAATAGCTGTTTTTCATCTGTTTTTTTTCCATGCATATTCATCTTGTCTTTCTCAGATTTGCCTGAGTCTTGTGAAACTGCTGTTTTACTTGGCACATTCCCCCCTGGGTTCAATAGCCCTCTTGGATTTCCAGCCAAGGCAGTTTGTTATGGTGGATGGAAACCTAAAAGTGACAGACATGGATGATGCCAGCACCGAGGAGCTGTCTTGCAAGGAAGATAATGACTGCACACTCGACTTCCCTACCAAAAGCTTCCCTCTCAAATGCTCCGTGGTTGGGAAATGTGAAGGAATAAATGAAAAGAAGAATCTGTTCAATGCGTATCGGTATGTCCAGCTACTTGGGGGAAGATCTGGGGTGGTTGAGCTCACGCTCTGCCATGTAGCCTCTAGCACCTTGTGCTTCTTCCATGTGGTGATTCCCCTCACCTCTGTCAAAGGGTAGTTAAGGATCACTTTGAATCAAGTTACTTTCCTTATAAGGCAGGAAAATAGTGTAGTTGTCTGATGAGAATGAAGGCATCTTTCTTCTGCTGCTCCCTTTGCCCAACACCCTCTAAAAACTTGCCCCAGAGCTTGCACCTGTGAATTTGCTGTTTTACAAGCAAGCCCTGGTGCCTGACATCTATGGGCTGTGCTTGCAGAAAGCAGTGGCAGTGCAGGCTACCTGCAAAAGCCCACCAGCTTTGAGTCCATGTTGTTGGGAACAGGCTGTCCAACTCTTCCCTTCAATTCCAAATCTCCTTATGGGCTCCTATGGAAGAGCAGTGGAGCAGGTAACAGGCAAGGGGCTGAGGCTGCTGCAGCACTTAGTGGCCATCAGCTGAAAATGCAGGGACTTTTGCTCACCACTGATGCTTGGCAGGTCAAGTCCTGGAAGGAAACGTCGGCAGCTGGGTGTTTACACAGAAGGACTTAGTAAGGGAGCCTGGATTTCCAGGATTCCATTCTAAAGAATAGATTACTGCATAGATTATTGCAGCCTTGCAGTTGCACTTGTCTCTTGTGCACTTGTCTTCCTAGAACAGGGATTATGTGGAAGGGTCAGGAAATGAGTCATTCTGACTTTTGAGGGGCAATAAGAAGGGCAAACTCTTCAGGGCAAGAAAAGGGTCTTGTATGAGTCTTCTTTTATACAGGTTTTTTTGGTTTTGGTTTTTTTTTTGGTAGGAAATACATTGCTTAGTATACAAAAATGGCCCAGGGGAATGAGGGGAAGCTTTATTGCATGAACCTTTGCAAGGTAGATTTCCTGTGGCAAGGACCAGGCTTTCAGCCCGACTCATTGGAACTATCTGAGGCACCAAGATGTGCTCAAACATACCTTTATAACCAAAGCAGACCTACTAGTTGCATATGGATAATCAAGTCACGGGAAAATGTCGACAACTTAATCACGAGGGAAATGAAGGCACTGTATTCTAATCAGCCTGTGGGATTTTTTGCAGGTATTTTTTCACCTATCTTTTGCCACACTCTGCACCACCAGCTTTGCGGCCCCTTTTGAGTGATATTCTGAATGCAACAGGTACCAGCTAATATTTATAAACTTCTTTATTAGAAGTCTCTAAATGGTATTTTGAGGAATTGCTTATCTTTGTCATCTTTTTCCTTAAATGTAGGTGATTTACGATATGGAATAAATGAAACCCTGAGAGCTTTTGAAAACGTTTTACATCTGTACAAGTCTGGGCTCTATCTGCAGAAAAGACCTCTTCTTTTAAAAGGTAGTTGATTTTGAATGCTCTAAGTAAAGTAACTGCTGAGGGAGTGAGGCACTTGGTAACTGGTCAAATTTTGATCTCCCATACGTTCAGGCAGTCACTAGAAAAAGCACCAGAAGTGTCTTTTTTTGAACAGGCTTTTGTTGTTTTTTTCCATGGGAGCTATGCATGATTGTATTGCTTTGCCAAGTAAAAGCGGTGCAGACAATCTGGCCTACAGGACATGTGTTTGCACTGCTTCTAAATACTCTTCTCAAAGTGAGCATCAGTGTTTCAAGTCAATGTATTTGGGATAACAAACTGGCTCCTGTCTCAGGATATCCTTATCCTTTGGACCAACAGGTCAGTTTTCTGGGCTGATATTCAAACTTCCCATTTCACTGTGTGGTTTCTGTTTGCTGAGCACAGGTTTTTATGGAAACATAGAGTGGGGAGGTTGACAGCACCGAGATGAGTGTGGCGGGGTGACTGGGGCCTTGGTGCCCTCTAAGTTCCTTTTCTCTGAAGATCATTTTATTGGACCTGTGGATGGATAAATGTGCCTTTATGAGGTGCATTCCTGTGAAAAGGACCCCTTCGGTGGTAGAGATGAGGCTGATCCAAAGGAAGGCTTCAAAAATCCAGTGGTTACTGTGGCTTGAGTTTTCCTGGGTGTTCACATGAGGTGGGGGATGATGGTGGCTTGCAGAAGGAAATATCTTTACATGTGAAAGAACTATAATTTGCACCATTATGAACAAAGATATCTGGTCATTTGCATGGAAGGCCTATCAGCTTTAACAGGAATTACTGGTATTTTCCAATAACACCTGTCTGTTGGCTTCATACTGTGCCAAAATGATCACCATCCTAGAGGTGTGGGAAGGTGGGGAGAGACTCTTAGCAGTCAGTGAACAATAGCCTGAGCAGCACGTGCTCAGGCTTGTCAGGTCTTTTGTCAGGTCTCCTTGTCAGGAGCAGGATCTGTCCTCCCTTTCCCTGCTGGGATTCCTCAGTCTCCTGTTTCTGTGGGTGGCACCATGATGGGTGGGTCAGTCTGCGCCCCGTGTAGCTTCGTGCTGGATCTGTGACGAGCTTCTGCTGTTGAGGCTGGGGTGTAGGAGAGGCTTTTGTGAGGTTGGCTTCTCCAGGGAAAAGGTGGAGGGCCTGTGGGTTTGCACATCAGCCTCCTCCTCTTACCCACCCCTATGGTGGCACCCTTGTTCCTTCACCCTTGAGAGCTCTGACCCCTCTCCTACATCTGTGGGGGAATTGCTGTCCTGTGCCCCACAGCAGAAACAAAGGACAAGATTTGGGTTTCTTTTAACTTTGCCGTTGCCCCCACCCCATCTCGGCAGGTCAGTTCAGTCTGTCACTGTTGCAATTCTTTTAAGAGTTTCTGATAGGTGTGTAGCATAACTAGTCCCTGAAAGTGCCCCTAGAGTGTTTCCCTAGACTCCCTGTGTCTGTCCCCAGACTACATCTCCCTAAAGGGTTTCCGAACGGTGGAAGGAGAAGACTACAAGTGCTGGCCCTCCTACAGCCACCTGGGCTGCCTGCTGTCCATCCACAGCGCCGAGGAAGCCGCTGCCATCTGTAACTCCCAGTCGCAGTGTCAAAGCTTTATCGTCACCCAGCAGAGGACGTGGACAGGTGAGCTTGGGCGAATGTGACAGGGTGCTGCCATGTGGTGCTGCTGCCTTCCTCCACAGTGCCTTGAGTCTACAGGCACATATGAAAAAAGCTTCCTTCCTTATTCTCAAGATCAGATGGCTGCCACTGTGGGCATCCAGAAATCCCCTGAGTGTTTGTAAGGAGACACAGGAGCAATTATGTTCTCCCTCTGCACCTTTTTCCCTTACAAATTTTGCCCAGGACTGCTAGATATTGTTAAACACTTACTCATTTCTTGCAGAGGTGGCTTCACTTTGGTGTTAGGCTAAACAATCCCTATGGTACGTATAGTTTGCAAAGCTGTGGGGTTTTTAGAGACGAAAGAAGCCGTGTAAAAGAAGGTGGTTACTATTGTAATTAAAAGAATCGTAGCTTACAAGTTGTTATCCCCTTTATCAAAACTAAAGCCCCAAGCCAAGGGATTTCCAGAACGTCCCTGTAATTAGCTCTGATTATAGCCTCTTACAGCTAGCATGTTTTCTGAATTATTTTAAATTATCTCATTTAGCTGACATTTCAAGTGTGGGCTAAATTGTTTCTTGAAGTGAAACACTAAATGAGGTAAATGAGTGTTTTCACTCACAATGGTGCTGAAGAATTGTGTTTTGTTGGCTCCATGACATTTAAAAAAAAAACCCCCCAAACTACCGAAAATGCAGCTTTTCTGTGGGCTTGTGTGCAATTGGCATGTGGTGAGCTAGTGACATAAGAGCGCTTACACGGATGCAACATAAATCTCTTTGGGCCACCAGGTTTCACACCAGCAATGAATTGTGTGAGCTGTGCCTAACACAGCACATCTGGCTTCCTCCCGGGGCAGCTGTTAGTGCTGTGTGCAGTGCCTGCCTGGAAGGAACCCAGCTTGAAACCACAGTGAGGATGCAGGAGAAGCACGTGGGACAGAGACCCTCTCTGCAGTGCCTTGCTTGGGCGCTGATCCCTGACATCCTGCGCCACACCTGAGGTCTTTACTGTTTTCCCTTCCTGACATTTTTCTTCCTTGCAATTTCATAGCTCATCTTTGCAGCCAAAGATGCCAAAAAATGTGTGGCTGAAATGCCGAGTGCCTAAGTTTGCCAGCTGGATTAATGAGAGCTGTGGGAACGTGCTGGTCTCTCTTAGGGCTGCCTGGTAAAGCAAAGCAAGACGTAAAAGCCTCTGGGGCTGGTTGGATGATGCATTCCTTGTGCACACTCTGAGCATCTGGAGTTTACTGGGAGTGTAAAACACATCTATGGCAGGGCAGAGTGACCCTCCATTGTGCAAGCAGTGTGTTCCTGTGTCTTTTGCAATAAATAGCATGGGTCAAGGTGAACCTATCTCCTCTATTAAACTTGTGTTTTTATTTCCTTTCCAGGACGCCCACTCGCCTCATTTCAGAGTAGCTGGACTGATTTAATACCGGATACTAACGCCGTAGTCTATATTAAACGTTCAGCTTCCTCAGGGGAAAGACTTTAAAGACAATGAGATCACATAAAATCATCTTGGGAGGAACAAACCACTGGGGAGAATTTCATCTGCTGGAAAGAATGACATATTTTATTTTGCTTTGGGATGGGATCTCCCTGCCAGCTCAGATAGAGTCAAATGCTGCTGTCTCCTTGATCAAAGCTCAAATTTCTCATTGCTGCTCTGCTAGCTTCTTTTCTGTTCCCACACTGCTGTTCCACATAAATGGTCTCAGTTTAGCCAAATGTTGCTAGACTGTGCAATACTTAGCTTTGCTGCTTTGGCCAGCTTGTCAGCCAAGAAATAGAAATAGCTGCAAGGGATCCGGCTTGGGTAGGCTTAGTTATTTCAGTCACCTCCAAAACCTACAGATAATGCACTTTGGAGAAGGCAGTGGCTCTTTCTGCAGCTACAAACTGGGATTTCTTACTACTGCAAACGTAAAGGACTGGATTTCAGTGATGACGCCAAGGTTGCAGGGTTGGGATCCATAACCAGAGGTTGATGATGGGGGTGGTCCTCCACGGAGGGTCCTGATTCAGTTCCTTCCAGTGCAGGGGAGGGAAGTGGTGTATAGGTCAACCCTGGATCCAAAGATGTGTGTGTTTGGATGCAGGATTTGGGGTTGATTCTATGTGATTTCTAATACCAGCTCCCATGTATCAACCTTGAAGGTTTTTCTCTGTTACTTTCCATGAAAGAGCGAGACGTTCAAATTATTTATATGTAAGATGTGACTTTTTATGATAAAGAATGACTGTTTATTCTAAACATGCTGTGAAAAGTTTCTTTTTAATTGCCTAAGTCTTTACTGTAACCAGATGAAGAAATGCCAGTGTTTCCCACCTTCAGCTCACCCAGCATCATTGCCCACTCCTGAGGCCAATCTGTGAGTGCTCCAAGCAGTGTATGAGTATTCCTGAGCCCCCTCGAACGCTTAGGTCTTGAAGGACACTGTGGCTGTGCTTGCAGGCTCCTAATTGTAGACAGTGTGGTCCCAAGAGCTTCCTGCAATTGCCCTTCGCTAAAATTGTAAATGAAGCCTCTGAAAAATAGCCGGGGTTAGCATAATTTCAGACAGTAAGAGATGACAGTGTCATGTGCCACTCCTGGGAGTCCCTGCAAGCAGTGAGCATACAGTACCTATTCTGTAGCACGGTCGGGAAAGCCCAAATCACCACTGACCTCATGCCTCCTCCTAGGGGAAGTCCCTGGCTTTGTGCAGGAGAGCCGCACTATGCTCTGCGTGGTGCCACATTGTTTTCTGCTTAGCCCACACAGGAAATTACAGCTTTTGAGACACAGCCGACAACGGTGTGGCCATTTCCATGTGGGACCTTGTAGCAGCTGGGGCACCCCTGGACTGAAGATGCTTGAGCTCTTGCCTGGGGTCGTGCTATGTTTTTGATGGTCTCTCCCCGTGTTTCCTAGTGCAGGACCACACCTTTCAGCTCGTTAGTACTTAATTAACCCACAGCAATGCCTTTGCATGGTGCCTTTCTCATGCACTGTAACCCCTGCTGCTTACTCTGGGGCGGGGAGGACTCTGATAGTGATATCAATTAGTGAGAATTCCTAGTTAGCACAACAAGAAGGCTCTTAGTGATGGCCACATTGCTGCAGGCTTTGTGGCAGCAAGGCTTTTTAAATGGACAGCCACAGACCTGTCTCTCCATTGCAGTGGGTCCTGTGGAAGTTGAAGGGAAGGTCCTGCCAGGGGTCTGCTATTGTTTTATCTCGGCCCCACTGAGCAGGGCTTCAGGCATCTGCTGTGCTCTGCATTAGCAAGGGGTAATGGGAGGTTATTCCATATCTCAGCCTCCTGAGATACACAGCAGAAGTGCTTCCCCCAAAGCAAGGCCTTGCAAGGGCCAGCCTGGGGTCATTTCAGAGAGGAAGAAACAGAATGCAAAAGCTGAAGTGGTTCCAGTTTGTGTTAGAAAGATATTCCCATCTTAAAAATTTCTCCTGGTAAAAGGAACATTGTGTATTTTAGTCGTGTGATGCTTCTTTCACGTGGCAGATTTTTCTGTCGCATTGTCATTGTAGGGTTGCTGCCAGTTAGGTCCAGCCCCTCGGCAGATGGCGAAGTTGTGGGGAATGCCAGTGTCACTTGTATAAATGCAGCTTCCAGCATCAGACCTGCAGTTAGGCCCTGGGACCAGAGACCACATGATCCTGCCTTGAAAGCTTTGAGCACACAGTGATTAACAAGAAGTAATAATAAAAAAAATAAAGAAGAAGGGAAGCTTTAAAGAATCACAATGTTTGCTCTGCTGTTGCCACAGCAAGTGGCTTTTGTAGGACATTTAGACTACCCTGTGCAAAGGAGTAAGCACGTTCTTAGAGCCTGAACCCTCATGAGCACATTCATCTGTCTGGCACAGAGAAGTAGCCAGGGCACAAGCATATCTTTATGGGCAACAGTGTTCATGTGCTAGAGACTTAGAAGTTGCCACAAATATGCTGGTGCGTGCACTGGGTCTCCTCCTACCTCTGTGCAGCTCCCCATGCCACTGATGGGCACACCATCTTCAGTCTGATCTGGGGTGACATCCACTGCAACCCAATGGTGCCCAGTGAATCCTGGGCGATGGAAAATGTTTTCTCACCCTGCCACATGTAGAGCTGTAGTTTGATATGCATTTGAGGAAACACAGCCACTGGGAAAAGCAGTTCTCACCCTGCTTTTTCCCAGCTTCTTGCTGTTATTGTCTGCTAAGAGACTTTTACCGATGGCTGTGCCAGTTTAAAAGCATGTAGGATTATTTCTCTACTAGACTGCAGTGAGCAGCTTGTGACCCCCAAGTTTCAGGCAGCTCACAAGTGGCTCAGGTGCAGCTTCTGTGCCAGGTCTGTGTGAAGCACCCAAGCTGTTCCCAGCCCTAAGGGGAGGCTACAGGAGGAAGCATCTTCTCTACAGCTTTTGGGCCCATGTGGCTGTTTTGTAGTGCACTGTCTTTATGTCCCATCTCACTCAGTCAGCCTTTATCTGTTCTATCCTTTTACTAAATTATAACTGGCTCAAGCAACTTTAGACGTTCAATGCCACTGAAAGTTTCAGTGCATGCCTAAAAACTGCATTTCAGTAACTATGGTACATACAAACTCAGATATAAACATTTGCTGCCCTTAAAACTCCCCCTTGCTGGAGTCAATTTGTCTCTGCTGTCGCTGATCAGTATTTCAGCCACCATTGTGGAGTATGTAACAGAGGAGAGTGCTTGGAAGGAAACAGCGGGGGATCAATTGCAATGGAAACCATGTGTGCTGGAGGAATAATATTTACCTAAATGTGTCTATCACATCTTCCCAAAGGATGCTGCCTTTAGGAGAGAATGGATATGAAAACGTTGCCTCCGTAGATAAAAGTCAGGAATATCATTTTTTTAGACACGAACTTTAATACTCGTAATTAATTCCATATTGTAATAACAGAGATAAAGCCACATCCATGAAGGATAATACCAAGTACTCCAAAGATATAAACCACAGTTTAATAAATAGCAACAGATGCTGCATTACTCATGTTCAGTATGTTTGCACAGACGTTTACATGACCGGTGACTGCACGACAGATTGAAAAGCAGAGTGAGGGAGAGAGAGCCCAGTAATGAAAAAGCAACTCCCGGTGCATCAGGCAGGGTTTAAGTTCCAATGAGTGTCATACCTCTACTTTTACATGGCATATTCTGCAAACTTTGATGCTCTAAACAATACTCAGAAGAAATTTCAAATTAGTTTGGGGAAAGAAAAAAGGAATTTGTCACAGTCAGCTGGAGGCCCAAATCACACATCTGGATTAACACTGATTTCTGTAAGGGCACCTATAAATTAGTGTACCAAGCACTGAACTTCATGGCTAGAAGTCAGAGCACTTTGGTCCTACTGGGTTGAAAGAGCTGGGTTTGGGCTCCAGTTTGAGGAATCAGTGAAGTGTAACTCCAGTATCCAGAATGGCCCCGCATGTTGGATTGGTAGGACTTCAGAGTGGACCATTCCTGCTAACTGTAGTACTTGGAGCAATCTTTCCCCTTGGTTCCGTTGTCCCAGTGTACCAACGTGTCACCACCAGCAACGTGGAGGTGGGAAAATTCACAGAAGAGAATTTTATAAGAGGTAACCATGACCCCCTCTGCCTCCTCTGCAGCATCTACTTACTTCAGGATGGTGGATTTTCTCTGAATTATAGTTCTTGGCTAATGGGAAAATGTATCAGATTACATCAAACAGGTCTGGGTGTAGCAAACATGGGTGATAGCTGGAGGGAACAGCTGTCAGACTCCTCTGCTTGGAATTCAGCTCCTGGCTCTGCGTGAGAGCTCCAGGCAAGGGCTTGTGCTTCAGGGCCTTCAGACCCTCAGCCTGCCTAGCTGGCCAACCCAGATGGCAAAAGTGCTGGGTTTACTGGTAGAGAAGACTTCTTGGCATAGTTGTGGAGAAGATGGAGCTGCTGATAGTATTTTAAGAAATATATATGCTTGGCCTTTCTCAGCATGAATTTATGTCCCTTCAGTGCACCCACTGCCACAACTGCCTTATCCTCACCCACTCCCAAGGACCACAACCACTATTCTCCCCCAAGCTCCAATTTATACCTGGTGCCTGCACACTCAGGTCTCTCTCTCCAGTCATTCACTCACACCCCCATCCCCATGTGCCCCAGCACACCCACTTTTTAACCTCTTGTAGACCCACACACTCAACATCCACACATGGCCCTGCTGCCTCTTACCCTTGCAGACAACACATAGAATCACAGGGAATCACTGAGGTTGGAAAAGACCTCTAAGATCATTGAGTCCAACCATTAACCCAGCACTGCCAGGTCCAACACTAAACCATGTCCCTAAGTGTCACATCTACATGTTTTTTGAACACTTCCAGGGATGGTGATTCCACCGGTTCCCTGGGGAAGTAGAACCACGTAGGGCTGGGGAGCCCTCATTTCTATACTGTCAGAGGTGAAATAGCCCCGTGTGTAGCAGGAGGCCACATCTGAAAGGTGTAACCACAGGATCAGCCTGCCTTTGATTTGTAACCTCTCTTTTCATTTACCATCGATGGTTTCTAGATTAGCAAGTGCTAAATACAATGTAGTAATAGCTTCCTGAAAAACAACCAGGTTTAAAGCCATGCATTAAAACCATGTTGCCTTAACTACATTGTATTAGTCACATGGTGTATCACACCTTCCAAATCCAAGTCTAGACAAGGCTAAGGAAAATGCGAATTCCTACGTTATGTTACATTTGTCAGTATTTATCCTCAAACCTCATGAAAATCAATAGGAGTATCAAGTGAACTTTTTGGCTAAAATCTGTTGCCCTACTTAGAGTACTGGAAATGTAAGTTATAGCCTCAAAATGAAGTTAAACATCAGCAACATCCGAAATTACAAAATAAACACCCAAATTTTCGAATTCTTGTATCTGTAAGTTATATCTCCCACATAATGTCTTCAGCAAGTGAATTGTTTTTCTTTGCTGGGAAAAACCCTGCTGCAAATTTTCTCACTACTTCAGATGACAGATCAGAGAGTTCAGGTTTAGATCAAAAGCTTGATAATGAAACCTAGGGACACGAGTTTATCATCACAATGGGTAGCCAGAGAGGTAGTTTATTAATGTCTTGGAAACACTGGAGTGCAAAGGAAATTCTCTTGGACCTCCAATGGATAATGCCAAGAAATATTTTGGCACTGCTGCTGTGTCCTGTCCAGTGCTGTTCCTCTTTTGCCTGGGGAGGGAGTAATGTACTCCCACTCCTAATTAATCTTGCCCTTGTTTGTTTGTTCTGATTCTTCAAATACACAAGAAACAAACCATGCATGGTCCCTCCCAGTGGAGTTAATACCATGGTTTGCGTTTTTCTGCTCTTGACTCTTTCACTTTGTCTAGCAAAACTATTGTTACTTAACTATATCAATTAACATTACCCTTAAACAAAGCAGTGGCACCAGCCTAAATTCACTTGTAGCCCAAAGTTGTGTCAAACCCCAAAGTTTCACTGGCACAGCTAAAGAGCAGTTCAAGGCCTACTCTGGAAACTGCCTAATCATTGAAATTGGTTTGTTTGCTTGCTTGCTGCATGGAAAAAACAATTAAAACCTCTATCAAGACCCTTATAAATTAGCAACATATTGTTTGATTTGCCCAGAGAACCTTCAGTAGAAGCTGCTTTCAGCACAGAATAATTAACTTGTCCTTAAAAAAAAGTAAATTATTTAAGAACTGCATCTCATTAAATAGTTTTCAATTTTATTTTAACTGAGTGCTTCATCTTTGAAAGAAATCTGTGAATCGGTGTTATTTTAACAGTGCTTCTTCCATCTTACCAAGACAACCCAGCAGCACAAGGATTAGTCTCTCATCCTCACCTCCTGTTTTCCTGCTGATAGTGGCTGTCATTCCATGCTAATGGAAAAGCCCATGTGCACATGCCAGTGATGCCTCCAGGCAGAGGGAGGATGGTCTGCAAAGCCTCACTGTGAAGGACCCTGCAGGATGTCACCAAGGCTGTCAAGGGAGCTGCCACCCTTAGGCAGAGGAGATGGACACAGCATCCCCCTTGTCACAGCACCTCACAGCACTGCCCTGACACTGCCCCACCGAGAGATAAGGCACTGGCTGCAGACAGTGGTCAGGCACTGCTGGGATGCATCTGTCCATGGGAGGAGGGTGGAGGCACCTCATGTAGGGAGACAGCCCACCCATCACTGTCTCTGGCAGCATGCATGGAAACAGAACTCCTGCACCCACAGGGCCTGACTGGGACCAGCTCCCTGTGTTTTGACATCTTTTCAGCTCATGATCTGAAGGATCACTGTCCTAGGGCTGAATCTGATGGTGATGTGCTAAGAAATGCAACAGCCAACATGCACTGTAGCTTCTGTTTGAAATACAGATATCAGGAATTCGTTGTTTGGAGCCGTTGTTTGGAGCCATTGTTTAGCAAAGGAGCTTCATTCCTGCCAGTCTGAAGATGAGCTATCTTGGGAAAGGGGAATTGTTCCCACGCCAGGAACCAAATCAAAGTTAAACCTTCATCCTCAGAAGTGCAGTTTTACCTTGCCTGACCCTCCCATCCTCCGGAGGACCCCACGCTGGAGAGGATGGGCTTTGCACGTTCATGCACAGGAAAAGAATAGGGAGAAGAAACAAAACACCCCACCCTCTTCCACTTATGTAAGATCAGAAGGAGAGTGTAGGCTAAGCCCAGAGGACTGGATTTATGGTTTCAGAAAAACCTAGTTATTAAAATGTTATGAAAGTTTTCCTCTCCTTTAAATGCATAAATATGCAGATGAAAGGAGCCATGTGATCTGGCCACTGGCCATGCTGCTGCAGGCTCAGTCTAATTATCAGCTGCCAGCTCTGCTGCATTTTAAGTGGTGAACATGATTAAAGATACACAGACAACTGAAGAAAGTTAGATCAGTTCTTCAGGCCTGCTTCTATTTTATAACCACATGGCAGCTTGGCCTTGAGACTAAATCTGCCCTTAGATGCTGAGGGAGAAAAGTTCTGCTGATCAGATGGGTTTTTTCAACCACAAGCTCCACGTGCTCTTGAATTCATCATTTTCACAGCAAGCGATTTGCCAAGTCAGACTGTTTCCCTTCCCCTCTCTGAGCAAAAGGGGGCTCTGAAGGGGGGAAAGACGCAGGTAGGACCAGGTGTGGGGGGGGGTCAGGCACTGCAAAAGCGTGGCCAAAATATTGAAACTCTCCCAGCCAGAGAGGTTCAAACTTGTTTCAAATTAGTTTCAAAACCAGCATTTCTTGGGGCTTCTTCTTTCTCTTGGGACAGGAAATATCATCAAGAAACCCAGATGGTCTCGTGCTTTTGGGGGAGAGCCACAGTCCTGTGGGCAGGATAAGGAACTAGGATTTCTCCTCCAGAGCTGCCAAGTTTTTGAGTCGAGTGTCATTGCCATTGCAACGACAGCAAGGCCAAACAGTCTGGCAGCATCTGTCCTTTTGTCATCCGTATTCGCTGGGGGACTGAGCCCGGCTCTGCAAAGTGACAGACCCGTCAAATATCACACACTGGGTGTGAATCTCACGCTGTGGGTTTTTGCCTCAATGCTTCCCACAGCTATGGCTGGGTCTTGTGCTGTCCCCAAGCCTCACCCCCACCCCAGGGCTAAGCACAGTGGATACATCTGCTTGGCTCTGCCTGAGAGCTGCTGTCAAGCTGTACCATGCCTGGGGACTTAAAAAGTGGCAGGCTTCTGAGTAACTTGGTTTAGTGTTGTTTCATGGCTTTCCAGAAAGACGTGTCTTTCAAAAGACAAAGATTTGGTTGGTTTTTAGCACCATTGCAAGTGTGGCACAGCTACCCATACAGTCCTGGGAATGAGCTGGTGTCTGCACCGCTGCCATGGCCCACCCCAAGAGTGGCTGGAGCTGCTGCCTGCCTGCACATCCCTTGGATGAGCACAGCAGCTCCACCCCGCCTCGGTCTGCTGGGTCAATGCAGAGCAGGTTGGTGCCCATGCATTCGGCATCTCCAGACGAGGCTGTTTCTTAAGTCAGGCAGCAACTTGTGCTGGAAGGGTGCACCTTGCTTCAACCTAGCCAAGACATCGTATTTCATGCATGTTCTACTGTTGCCGCAGCAGAGCCCCCGTTTCAGCTGGGATCTGAAGCTGCCTCAGATACGCATTGACTACCCAGGCAGGTTCCCTGAAGGGACACCCTGCTCCAAGGCACCATGTGCATCCTGGCTCCTGAGCAGCCACTGCGGCCTTCCCGTGAGCCACCTTGGCCAGGGGCAGTTGCCTGGGTGCCACCAAGCTGTGCCCCAGGGCACTGCTGTCTCCGTGAGGAAGCTGTGGTTCTCCACAGCCACGTGGCCATGGCCTCGTGTTGTGGCAACACCAAGCTGTGGGTGCTGTGCCCAGACACCTCTGCCACAGCAGGGACACCTCACCAGTGTTTTGTGGGCAGCTACAGCAGAGGCAGCAGGCTCGGCACACCCTGTAGTCAACAGAGAGAAATGGGCTCTTTCTGGGGCAATGCGTTTGACCCCTATTAGATATCTACTCCTGCACAGGGTGAATTACATCCTCAGAGCACCTATCGATTAGAGGAGCAGTCCAGGGTGACTAGTTCAGACACAGACTTGTGAAATGAACCCTACTCCAGGAGCCTGGTGCCAATACTGGTCTGTACAAGCTGAGAGATACGGCTGGTGCACTCCCTGTGCTGCTGGAAATGTGACTCTACCCTTCTGCTGAGCCAAGGTCTTCACATGTCAGAGGCTGGGGAGAGGGGAGCCAGACTGTCTCCTTGCCCCCTGATTTACGAGCTAGATGCTAACAAAGTCACTCCATCCTTTGAAAAGGAGCAGCACATGAATGCATGTGGCTCTCTCTTTCCAAGACTGGGGCCTCCTCCAGTTTCTTGCTGATTTAACCATCACACACTCAACCAATAAATCGAAGGGAGACAAAGCTGGAAGATAAAACTGTTTATTATGTCTCATACCTGGGCAGCCCCAATGACCCCCTGCCCTACTGCACGAGTTTTAGCCTCGTGTTATATTTGCCAAGACATAAACTAGTCAAAAAAATGCATCTCCTCTGTGCTGAAGTTATGCCTTAGGAAGCCCCACTGTAATTTTGTGTTCCCCTCAAAAGTTTCTGTTTCACTGGTGGGACTGGAGCACCACTGTTCTCAGACAACCAAGGATCCCCAGAGACACAGTTTGTGATTAGATTTGCTAAGGTGGAAATTTGCATTTTCCCTATTCTGCTCACTCTGCATTGCTTCCTGGATCACATTCTCTCTTTTAGGAATAAAGCAGTGTTATGCTCTAACTGCTCAGTAAAGGCTATTTCAAAACATAGTCTCTTTCACTGTTTGACAAAATAAACATACCTCTTCCTGGAGATTATTCCATTGCAAAAGATAAGCAAAATGGACCAGTTATCAGTGCTAACTCTCCTATAAAGGCCATTCCACACTGATCCAATACATACAGTCAGGCCACAGAAGTCTGTTTTTTCTAACACATTAATAATGCATAAACATGCTACTCTTTCTAGTCTCAGCCAGATGTCTCTGCATTATTAGCCTACTCTCACTAATATATTCTCTGGTAGAGGAAAAGAGGATTAATAACATGCAGAGAATGGCAGGAATATATATATATTAATAATCCTCTGTTTTCTGTTCTCAGTATTTGTTTGCATTTAAACATGAGGATGGGGTGGGAAGGGCCTGCCTGTCAGCCTGCTGGCTGCTCCCTCTGCTCCTCCAGGGCTGCCCCTGAGGTACAGCACAGCCGGGACTTCTGAGATCCTCTGCCCTTGAAGTCAAATGTTATCTGTAGATTTGCATCTCAACCCTGCTATCAACTTACTGTTTATCCACACTGCAGTCATATAATAGCATTCATTTTGGGTTAGTGAGCTGTTAAATGGATTGGTTCAGAGACTGGGGGAAAAAAAATAGTGACTACATTTACAAGCCCAATTCACATTTCAAAAACTCCATTTTTATCAGTATAGGGGAGGAAAGAACACAAATAATTAAATTGGAGAGTGAGATCAAACAGGAGCATCTGACTTTGGTCTGTCAAGCCAAAGTAGCACCTCATCACTGCCAAAAGGGTCTCACAAACTCCTTGTCTGCCCTTGCCTCTGTGCTTCTGCCAGGTACCTCGAGCTCCTGCTCCCTGAAAACCAATTTCACCCACTAAAATGGCAGAAAATTTTCTGAGCAAAGAAATTAAAATGTGAGGTTAGTGAGAAAAAACTGGCTGGGTAAGTGCCAGAGGAAGGGGGAGGTTGCTGAAGAGTTAGAATTTATTAATAAAGGCTGGAGAATGGGCAGAGGGACATGGAAAAGACAGGAGAAAGGGCAGAGCTGTGGCAGGTGTGGCTGGAAGCACCACGGTACAGGAACATTGCCCATGTGGCTTTGTGCTCCACTAAAACCAGTATGAATCTGTGTTTCTGGCAAAGCTTTACCACCACTTCACTTGCCCCATCCCCTGCAGCGGGGCTGCTTCACAGCCAGACAGATCAACAGGCATCAGAGACAGAAATGAACCCGAAGCAGGTGTTAGTGCTAAGTCAGGGAACTCCCTGCTGTGAACTTGTGGTGGCATGAGTGTGGTCTGGAGGCCAGGGAGGCACTGAGAACGTGGGTGCCAGAACCAGAAAGCTGCATGAAACCCACTTTTCCATCCATTGTCAGTGCAGTCTGATTCACCTTAATTAAGAAACTGCCCTCTGGCTCTCCTCGATGGGGCTGGGCCTTCCACCCCGAGGCTCATGTGCATACAGCTGCTTCTGAACTGTATTTAATGGGACACAGAATCCTCACAGAGTGGCTGAGGTTGGAAGGGAGCTCTGGAGGTCATCTTGTCCAACCTCCCTGCTGAAGCAGGGCCACCTACATCTAATAGCACAGGACTGTACCTAGGTTTTTTTTACTTATCTCCAAAGAGTGAGATTCCACAACCTCCCCAGAGAGCATACTTGCAAACACAATGTGAACAATACAAGTGCACATGTCAGCTGTCTACTACAAGGGATTTCAGGGAAGATCTCAAATTTGAACATGTGAGATACTGCATTTCATCACCATGCCTGGACTCCTGTGTCTAGTTGTCCCTTTGCATGATAGGGCAACTGAATATGCTCTGTCACATTGCTTCAAAATTGCTTTGGTTAGCACTGGCATGGTCCCTCTCTTGCCAAATGGAAATACCTCCCCAAATGGAGATACACCCTGAGAGGCACTCCCATCTCCCAGACACTGCAACGAGCCAGTGCAGGAGCTTACCTAGCAGAAAGCAATTCTCTTTTTTTGCCAGGTCAGTTTTCTGCTGGTTTATTTTCCTGAGCTGACTTACCCCATGGTCAGATAAGCATCATGCCAGCAACCGGGTATACAGGAGGGACTGGGGCAGCACCAGATGAAACACTTGGTTTGTGATGTTTAACTATTGTGCAACTACAGCTTGCACGGTTCATGTGAGTAGTAGTAAAGCTCTTGGCCTCAGAAACCCCAAATCTCTAGATAAAATACTGCACACAAAGGGATTCTGTAGACCCATTAACTTGGATTTTGAAAGCATGGTGAGAAAGGCTAGGACGGCAGAAGTGCTAAGCATTTTGCATGACCCCAGCTGTAAGACTGTAATGCATCTGCTTGGTGTTGACTCTTGGCCTGATTACTGATGGCAGCAATCTGCTCTCTCACAACAGCAGCAAAGACAGCCATGCCCTTCCTGAGCTTCCCCAGCTGTGGGGGCTCTGCCAGACTGAGGTGATGGCTGGTGGGGAAGGGGCTGTCATGCACTGTCCTTGGTGAAGCCCCAGAGAAGGTCCCATGTGCCCTCTGGGTGCTTCATACACTGGTTATTGCACTGCTCCGTGTTGCTGAGAGCTTTCTTCTGAGGAGGGCTGTGTTCTCCACGGGCCTTGTGCTTGGTGTGAGAGCCAGGCATACAGCTTCCGTGGTGTCGTGGGCTCACCCCAGCCAGCAGCCAAGCCCCAGGCAACCACTTGCTCACTTCCCCACCAGTGGGACTGGGGAGAGGATCAGAAAGGTAAAAGGTAGAAACTTGTGGGTTGAAATGAAGACAGTTCAATTGGGGAAGGAAAAGTCATGTGCACAAGCAAAGCACAACAAGGAATTAATTCACTGCTTCCCATGGGCGGGCAGGTGTTCAGCCACCTCCAGGAGAGCAGGGCCCCATCACATGTGACAGTGACTTGGGAAGACCAACACCATCACTCCAAGTGTCTCCTCTTCCTCCTCCTTCCCTCTGCTTTAATACTGCACATGATGTCATATGGTCTGGAATTTCCCTTTGCTCAGCTGGGGTCACCTGTCCAGGCTGTGTCTCCTCCCAGCCTTCCATGCACCTCCAACTTCCCTGCATGGCACTACAGAAAGGAGAAAAGGCCTTGGCTCTGTGTAAGCCCTGCTCAGTAATAACAAAATCATCTCTGTATTACCAACCCTGTGTTCAGCACAAATCCAAAATACAGCCCCACACCAGCCACTGGGAAGAAAATTAACTCTACCCCAGCCAAAACCAGCACATATGATCATAAGTCTCCTTTTGGCTTGTTTCACCCCGTAGTCACCTTTGCTGGTGTCAGCTGGTGGGCAGCTTTGTCACTGTGGTGCATCTTCTGACAGCTGCTCCCAGGGCTGAGGGCAGCTGAGACTCCCTGAGAACTGGCATGCTCAAAATCACTCTTAATGGGTTTCATTTCCTCATAAGACATTTAGAGTTTGGGTCTGTGTGACACACGGTAAATTTGAAAGGGATAAAACCATGATGGGTATAAATCATTTTGATCACTCAGCCTTCTAAGGGAGATTAATTCTTCCCCTTGTATGAGTCAGTAGAAGAGAATCCACAGCCATGACTCAAGCCCACAGCTCAAAATTGTGCAGGAAGTATTCAGCAGTTAAAACAGTCAGAACTCCAGGCCCCTCTACTAATTTCTGAAAAACATAAGGGAAAAAAAAAAGGGAGGACTAGATCAGCAGGTGGTGCCAGGACAGCTGTGGATTAACATTAGTGTACCAGGTAAAACCTGGCTGCTCCGGGAAAAGCACCTCAAAAAAGTTGGAGAACTGAAAATAGCACTCTGCACAAATGAAAGCAATGGATGTTGCGATGCATAAATAGCAAAAAAGCGCTGGGATTTAGGAGAAACGTGCCTTCTGTGCCGTGTTTTATAGCCCGCCTCGCAGCGATGGCACCAGGCTTCCTTTCAATGTTTCCTGCATGTTAACCAAGGACACCTTTCCAGGAAGAGCTGCTGGAATTTCCAAGTTCTCCTTCTGGCAGTGCTGGTGGAGGCAATGACCCCGAGCTGCATTGCTGCAGGCTCCCCTCCTTGCCCAGCTGGCTCAGGAGCTACACCAGCTCCGTGCTCTGCTGCTGTCTGCACAAGGAAAACAGTGCCTGCTACGAAATTATTTTGAGATGATTTAATTAAACTGATACCAATCTCTCTAATGTAAACACAAAACAAGAAAAAAATGTATCCTTGCTTTAAATCCTGTGTAATGTAGCAAATGGATGGTAAACAGAAGGTCGAGGGGAGGGTGAGCTGGCTTGTGCAGGCTTAAATTTGCAGGCTGCACTTAGCGTTTGATGTAAAGGCAGGTAAGCTGCTGCCTAGCATTGACAGAAGGTAGGACAGCAAAAAGGCAAATTTACAACAGTGAAACCAGTCTTATTATTCCTGTTGGAACTGCCAAAATTTCAGTTGTCTATGGATTTTAGTGTGAAATTAGAAAGTTTCCCAGAAAAGGTGAGAGGAGAAAAGATGATGATGCCTGTGCTGGTTTAACTGCATTTATCCTCAATCTGAGGAGTGCAGGTAGGGCAGCACAGGAGAAAGCCTGTGGAGGAAGAGCTGCTGTGGAGAAAGAGATGGGGTTGAAAGGAGGCAGGACAGGAAGGGGCAGGACAGCACTGGCAATGCTTTGAGGAGAGGCTGGGCTGCCTGAGCTCAGGGGATGGCAAATTGCTGTCTGGAAGGATGGTGTGGGAATTGTTGTAGATCCTACCCTGGGAATGATTACAGTCTGGGAAGTGCTTCTCACCTTGGTCTCAGGTGCTGGGCTAGGTATTTCAGCTATTCCCTCTCTGCAGCTGCCCTGAGACCATGGAGACTCCTGTAAAAAAAGTACATATATAGAACTGGAAAGTAGATGCTCACTGTCTTTCTGCTGCACTCTCTGGGATGAGGTATTGTGGGGAGCAACCACGTCTTGTTCCTTAAAGACCATCTGCTGTGCTCTCCAGACAGGCACCTCTTGCCAAATGCACCATATGGAAGTTTGACTCATCTACCAGACATGCCGGGGAATGGGAGAAGCCACAGGACAGGCTTCCCTGAGACTGAGGGAAAGCCAGATTACGTGGGCTGTGCCACTGGTGTGGAAGTCAGAGGAGCACACAGGACGGGCTGAGAATGTTTGGTCAACAGGTTTCCTTTCTGTTCATCCAAAATGAACTATCTCACAGTGCTCATTACTTCTCCAGGTACTGACAGTGCTGGTGATGGGTTTGGTAGATCCTGTATGCCATCTCTGGTGCAGCTCCAGAGGAGGAAGAGGATGCTCCAAGACGTCTGCAGTGCAGGCACCAGCACTCAACACCTCCTCCCTGCTGCTGCTGGGTGTCCTGCCAACTTGGTCCATTTCCTGGATGCATTATTAAGGCTTGAGGTGGAGCTACAATGTGCTATCCCTCGCCAAGCATCATCTGATTCAGTGGACAATGCGGTGCTTCCTGTCTTCATTTTCAAGCCAGATTTGGCAGATACAGCTGCCACATTGTTATCAGCCCATGGCGTACCCACATGAAAATCCAGAATCAGAAATGAGTTTCTGCATAGTCCAACCAATGAGAAACAGGGGTTGTTCGGGGCAATTTCTTTATTTGCTCTAGTGAGTGAACTGAAAATTTACTAGTTCAGATGATCCTAACTTGTCCATACAGGCAGTCACCTACCATCACCCTACGAGACTGTAACAGAGCTAGATATAAAACACCAAATGCCTCAAGGTATTTTTGCTGGTGTTTCCCAGACTGCCTATGAAAAGTGTTTATTAACTTCAGCACAGAGCAGTGCTAGCGGTGGCTGCTCAGCTCCTAACTCAGAGCCACCCTGTATCCTTGCACCGTGTGGCATGGAGAAAACAGATCTGTCGACAAAAGATTGGGCAGGTATGACAAATTTCTGGTCTTAAACCCTATTTGTGAATTTAGGTTTTATCCCCATTGCAGGTGGGGTATTCAAAAGACCCTGATCTTGTTGGCAAACTTAACACTTGAACATCTACTATAGTAACTGGTTATGATAGAGAAGAATCATACCTTGTCCTGCAATAAAATGTGGAGAGAGCATCTTTTCTGGGAAAGTCATATGCTTACTTAAAGTCTACAATGCAGCACATCAGAGGAGCCATACAATTAAATGATTTCGCTCTTTCCACTTTCCATTTAGCAATCAATGAAAGTTTTCCCCTCAGGGAAAAGCTTGATGGGGGGGAGCTCTTGGCCCATTGTTTTGCCTGGGGTGCCAAAAAGAAATACATCATGATTTATATGTTAATGAGGAGTTCTTGTTAGGCAGTGCATTCTGCAAGGTGTTGCAATGGGGGACTGGGAGGTTGATCCATCAGAGGAAACTAATTCATCATCAAAGTGAGACAGAGACCTCCCTGGTGAGAGCTGTAAATAGGGCATTGGGAGAGTGACAGAGCACTGGGTGGCATGTGTCCCCCCCCATTAGCACTCCCACTGACAGCCGTGCCACTGCCAACTCACAGGCTCCAGCTCATGCACATTATTTATAGAGCATTTCACATTCCTGGTTGGTATCCAGTCTATGTTGGTTTCAATTAGAATAAATGCTTATTGATTGAGGGGAGATGGGCCAGCTGATTAGCTCCTTGGGAAGCAGAGCACGGTTGGCTGAGGTCATGCTGGGCTCTGCGCAGAAGCAGGAGTGCGTGGGGCTCTGAAAATCTGTCAGGGAGGAGAAGTCTTCTAGATTAGATCAATTCATTGAAGAGTCCATCTAATAAAGATAAGCGGCTAACTTCATTAGGGAATTAATGATAGGCCTGATTAAAAACCGCTGTGGGAGCCCTGTTGACTTCAACAAGCTTCGGATCCAGCCCAATATTTGCCTTGAAACCACAGTTCCCCACCTCTGATTAAGCTACTGAATGCTGTATCCTTACAGCCAGGCAGTGTGATCAGAGCAGGCACACCATGCCCTGCTTGAGCTAAGAAGCATCCAGAAATGTCCACCCAAACCAGACAAACAACTGTGTGTACATTAAGGAGGGATTTTTTTTTTGTTTGTTTTAGATACTATAGAGAAGAATCTTAGCTGGTGGTTGAAAGCTCCAGGAGCATGAAATCACAGCGCATCATCCCTCCCCCCGCACGGCGTGCACTGCCAGGAGCGCAGCGAGATCTGGACGCGTGGTTGACTCTGCCGCGCATTCGGGCACCTGGCGCGTTTGGCTGGCCCAGAGCCCCGCGCCACGTGTGACACATCCCGCGGGTGTCATTGCACGCACGGCTCTCGCTCGGGTCACGGCGTCGGGCTGCCCGCATTTATTACAGTCATCGGCACACGATGAGGCTGTGCGGACGGCCCCCGTCTGCTGCGGGGAACCGGGGGCTCCCGGCCGCTCCCTCCTTCCTGCAGCGCCCTGCCCGGGGCTCCTGCCGGTCCCCCCGTCCCGCAGGGAGGGGCTGGGGCACAGCCCTGCTTCCCGACGGGAGAGAGCCGGGAGCCGCCCGGGTGCGTGCGGCAGCGCTCCCCTCCTGTGGCCGGGAGCGGCCGGTGCAGCCGGGACAGCGGGCACAGCACGGCGGCGCTGCGCAGCACGGGGCAGGCAGGCAGGGTAACTGGGGACAGCTACAGAGCACTGAGCAGAGATGGATGGGGGGAACGGTTACGTTTTTAAACAGTTTTAAACTTCACATTTTAAATATTTTTCCACTTCCTTTCACATTTTCTTGTTGTCTGTAGAGCGCACGTCCCTTTCGGTTCACGGCCAGTCTGTACTTGGACCAGTGCTGTGTTTTGTGAGCTTGGGCAGGGATCTCGAAGAGGCTGAGCTATGGGCTGCAAAACCCTCTCCTGGTGTGGCTTTTCCCATGCTAGGGACAGCATGACCTTGCCAAGCACAAAATGCTCAGTGGGATCAAAAGAGAAAGACTTCAACATGAGTCTCTGATGCTGATGAATCCGCAGGAACAGCTATTCTGTGAATGATTAATGAGTCTCTCCATTATTCATGCCTGTGTCAGGTGCTGCCAGGGAAAGTCCCGTTGCAATCTGCCGTTGCCTGCCTGCTGCTTCACCAGAGCTGCTGCTGCTGCCAGAGGTGCAGGTGCTCCAGGGATGCAAATTCTGGGCAGTTTCACTTTGTAAATACCAGATGAAGCATCAGTGGCACAGAAGTGTTGCTCAGATACCACTGCCTTTTTATGGGTCTCTTTTGCCGTTAGTGGATATGTTTCAATGTTTAACAGAGTCAGGATATTCATTAGCAGCTTCTGTGGTACATCATGCAGGACACAGACTGAAGGATGATAACGGTGTTTCCAGTGGTTAAAATCCAACAAAAATCAAATCTAACAAAAATCTCATCTACCATTTTTTCTGCAGCCACAACAATAAGGGAGGAAATTCCTTTGGAGTCCACACACGTAGGAGGAGTCAAATCATTTGAGCAGGACTTCCCCTCAGCTGCAGGGTTTTCTCCTCTAGGCTAATCCTTGGGAGGTGAGGCAAGGATGCTCTGCCCAGGAGGGCCATTCACAGCTCACCACCGTAGCTCTCCTACCCTGCAGCCAGAGCTCTAATTACCCACATCATTATCTCAGCCTGCCCTGCTGGAAATGTTATCACGGAGTATGGGGATTCGTTGGGAACGCTCCTTCCAATGTAGGACAATGTAATTATTATTGCCATCAGAGAAGGGAATGGCTAATAAGGACCTTCAGAGAGCATTTCATTCATCCTTTGCTCCTTGGCTTCAAAGACAACTTTAAAAGGCATAATTAAGCAGCTCAAGTGTTAAAACTGCCTTGGCTCTTTTAGTTAATTTCTTTCCAATATCAAGACATAAAGTGGACAATAATTTCCCAGCAGGCCAACAGCTCCACCCTTAATGAGCTAATGGATCTTACATCTGCCCACTCTCATGTTTTGCTCTTGCTGTGCATTTTTACCTGGTGTTCAACTTTTTCCACCTGCTGATTCCAGTGATATTGCCCAGAAGAGGTGATTGGCCAATTTTCATCTCACTCCAGCCCCTCTTTGCAGAGTAGCTCCTCACAGCTACAGCAGAATGCTGGGTTTTGATGACTATCTGTTTGATCAGGCAAGAGATTTGAATGAACTGGCGTGTTTATCACTCAGCAGAGGTTTATTCAGATGTTTTGCAGAGAATGGGATGTTCTTCAAGTCTTTCTGGGCCTGCAGAGGGAAAAGCTGGACATAGCATTGGTGACTATGGTGATTTCTCCTGTGTTACCTTGACCAGCCATTCCTGATGTGATGCCACAAGCTGACACTGTTATGTTACACAGAGTAAAATATTCTACTTGCAACATTTCCACATAGTGTAGACTTGGTTTTTTGTGGAGCTTTTGTTTTGTTTGGTTGGTTTTGGTTTTTTTTCCTGTAAGGATGACTAAACCATGGAGAAATCCTATGTAACACATCCATTAGGCTCTCAGCGCATGACCATGGTGTCCCGTCCCTTCCCAGCTCACCAGTGCTCACACCATCAGTCGACACCAAGGAGCTTTCCCAGCACAGCTATGGGGTAGGAGGTAGCAGGGAAAGGGCCATATCTGCTCTCCCACCCCACGGGTTGCGGCATTCCTGCCTCTATTAATAGGAAATAATGATTGCAGCTCATCCCTGCTTCTTTTAGTGAATTTGTCCTTGCCGTAGTCCCTGTAGTATCAATACCAACTTTTAAAAAACATGCATAAATCTAAGACACAGCCAGACCCCTAACTCTCATTGAATTGTTTCCTAGCATTAATTTTAAAATATGATGCTCTTTTCTGTTAAAGCAAATATATCTGTTTAAGGTCCTTTCTTCAGTAAAATGCCTTAAAATGAGTTATTGTAAATAAAAAAAATTGGAGGGTTAAAAAAAATGTTTAAATAAACCCACACATGCTTTTCTGACCTTCCTGTATTGAAGTCAGCTTCCAAAAATAGCAAAGCAGGCGTCTGGTATTCCTTTATACCTCCGTGTGTCAAGGGAAGCTGTTAAAATTAATGGAGTAGTAGCAACATAAAGGACAGACAATGAATTTGATTGGTTTTATTGCTTCACCCCATGCTACTGAGAGGTGCCAATCTGTTTGCAGAAGATGTTGCAAGACATTTCCAGGTGCTTAAAGACCTCAGCCAATGAAATACCGAATATGGGGCAAACCTGATGAGCCTCCTAAATGATTAATTACACATCCTCTTTCCCACACTGGAGACAAATTAAATATTTTAATACAGTAGTCAAAACTAGGCCAGATATTTTGATGTGACGTGATGAAACCCGACTTTTCTGCTCCACAGGTGTTTGGATGGGGATTTGAGCAACCTGATCTAGTGGAAGGTGTCCCTGTCCTTTGTAGGAAGGGTGGAACTAGATGATTTTTAAGGTCCCTTTGAACCCAGGCCATTCTATGATTCTGAGATGACCAGAAGAAAAGCTCATATCTGCGCAGAACAATGGTGCTTGGTAGCAACAATGTGAAACTTTGCTGCTCTTGGTGAGCTCTTATCACCTGATCATAAGGAACTCCTTAAAATTGGATTTAGACAGAAACTAGCACAATCTTCTCCAAACAATCAACATTTATAAAAACATGAAATTAGTTTTTTGTTAAAACCCCTTGTATTAATTACTTAATTCTTTACAGAGAGTCAGATCCCATGTATGCTTCTTTGCTGAAACTGCTAAAAATAGGTGGCAATCTGAAAAAGCACAATAAATCTATGTGTATCCTTGATTTATACTCAGTCATTGCTATGATTAATGTAATATATAGACGAGAGAGGGAATGTAGCTTAGCGATGGATGTAGCTGCACCAGTTACTAAAAAGTTTTTCAATAAATCGAATAAGATGATAATATTGGTAGCTGTAAAAAGAGCAGGTATAGTTATGAACTGCTGCATGAAGAAGTAAATCAGTTATAACCATGCCCTTAAAATTGCAGAAAATTCATTTATTTATGCCTTTGGTTCTCATATATATATATATATATATATATATGCCAGTGTATGTTACACATATAGCATTTAGTTTACATTTATATGCTATTTACGTAGTATATTTATATATGTGTTATATATGTGTTGCATACATGATATAACTCTAAAATAGCAAAAAAAAAAAAAAAAGTAATTTCCATAGGTCTAATGTTTAGCTGGTTGGAGGAATGCAATAGCAACTCCGTCATGTTCCAGGAGAGGGCAGTCAGATATGTCCACAGGGTTTACAAGCCATTTGTAAACCCAGAGCATATATCCGTTCACCTAACGAATATGAACATTTATTTCTGCTTTCATGGCCTTACTGTTGGCAGTTCAGACTAAAACATAGCCCTGAACTTCCCAAACCATCAGTATGGGATCAAAAATACTCTCCCTAATGTTACAGCCAAAGTTTTCACTGACCTCCTGAACGATGCCTCTTCAAGCAGCTGACAGACATTAAAGCATTGTATAAAGACAAATTTAAATACTGTGGAGCAGGTGGTCCATGGACATTTCTCTTCAGCATGGCTTCTTCAGGAAGGACTGTGTTGCACCTTCCCTGCAGCTCAAGCATTCCCACAGCAAGTGGGTAATCACCCAAAGCGGAGCTACATCCCTGGGAATCATCTGAAAGGTGCTATTAGTCTCTTTTGTTATGCTAATGGAAGGTGCAAGTCAACACAAATATTAATTGCAAACCTGTTCAGTCAAAGTGCTTTGTGCCAAGCAGGTAGGGTAATACAGCTGAGAGTCTTTGTGTTTTATATCAATTAACTCAACAAGAAAGGCAATTGAAATGAAATGTTTTCAGTTGTGTTTTCCAGTGCTAATCAGCAGCTCGTTATCTTTAATCACACTGGCGTTGCTGTTCTTTTCCAGCAGGTGATAGAGGGACTGAGCAGCAGCGTGTGGTGGTGTATGACATGGGTGGGGTGAGTGCAGCAAGGAGAGGATGAGTGGGGAGAGAAACCCCCTGCCCGCATGGAAAAAGCTGAGCCCTGTCACCAGACACACACGTACCATCACTGGCACCCACCAGATGAGCAGATCCAGCTGTTGTCCTGCCATTTCAGCGGCCTGTGCTGTAACGTTGTTGGGTGAATGTGCTCCAGCAGGTCACATGAGGCCATGCTATCACCAGGCAGGTGAGTCCCAGCCCTGCCTCTCCCCCATTATCCTCACAAGGCATTGGTGACTCTCCAGGTGACACTGCACTTTCAGAGATGCTCAAATCCTCATGCATGGTTGCAAAATGATACCTCGCCCTCTAAGGGCCGGCCAAGGCAATAGGACCTGGTTTGGCAGGGCGTCCTTTCCAGCTCCCTCCAGGCCGGCAGTACGCAGCGTGCTTCAGGCTATGAGCAGCTCTGGTCCCCTCAGAAGCAGACACCGTGCCTAAATCATGCAACCTGAGAAGGCAATGACAGTGACGGGGCTCTCACAAGGCCCTACCCCAGTCCTAGGGGCCTCTCCCTCTGTGCACCATGCAAGGGACCTCCGTGACTCTCCAGCTGCGAGTCCAGCATCCCCAGGGTGACCAAAGCCAGCATCCACTTATCTATAAAAATGTGACACTTTGAACTCGTAAGGAAGTTCCTATAGCTTGTCACTGCCTTCAGTTCACTATTTCCCTACATCTTCATTTCTCCCCAGCATGAGGTGGTTGACTGGGAGAATGACATCTCTGTTAATTCCTGTAGCTCTTGGGTACCAGATCCAATTGGCCTTTTCTATCTCATGTTTCTCTTGACTTACTTCTCTGTCCTCTAAGCCCCTTATGTCCAATATTGATGTGTCTGTCTCCTTTATGTGTTCTTCATCGCTGACTTAATGACCTGTGTCACCTCACCATGGTGTTGTAGAGCCCGTGCTTTGAGAGTCATTTTGGAAACATCGAGTATCTATATGAATCTCCAGATTTCAAAGTTTGATAGTTTCCCTCATTCTTCTGTGTTTTATATCTTGCAATATTTAGTACTGACAAAATAAATTATGCTACTCAAAAGAACTATTTCTAGGGCTATAGATATGAGCTTGAAGCAGTATTTTGCTGTATTAAATTATACAGTAAGAGACATATAGGTCGTGGACAACAAGGTGTGGATAAATCACCCAAAATAATTAAATCCTCCTTTGGAAGATCCAAAAAACAAATTAAACCCAGACGCAATCTCGGAAGAGAGCCAGATAAAAAGCCAAGTGTTGACTACGGTTTCATAAAATCTCATCCAATAATTTGAGCTTGCAGACCCATCCCACATCAGAGATTTTATAGAACCATGGAATGGCTAGAGTTGGAAGAGACCTTAAAAATCATCTAGTTCCAACCCCCCTGCCATGGGCAAGGACACTTTTCACTAGGCCAGATTGCTCAGGGCCCCACCCGACCTGGCAATGTATATATGTATCTGAATCACTGGTAAGAAGAGATAGCAGTGTCAGCTATTGCCAGATTCTAGATTAAATACCTCAATACAATGCAAATGCAGATGATCAGCAGGATAAACCCTAGAGCCAGAACACCAAACATGAAATTCTACTTTTGGGTATTAAAAATGCTCAGGGAAATGTACTAGGTCTCTAACCAGGCTGTCAGTATTAGCCACTATTGGGTATTGGCCCAGTACCCGGAGAGCTGGTGGCAAATCTCCCACTGAGCTCAGCTCTTCCTTGTCCAGATGCTGGGTGGCTGCCCAGGCCTTGGACAGGCAGGAGAAGAGTCTGTGCAAACAGGCTGGGCTGAGCCTGGAAGTGGTCCCTGCCACTATGGCACGTGTTCCTGAGGAGAGCTGCTGGGTAACACTGCAGCACCACACGGCCCCTCAAACAGGGAAACCAGGCTCAGCAGCCCCAGCTATTTCATGCCACAATAATGATGGGAAAAGCAAAACCTAGATTCTTTCCTGCTCACAGCCTAAGAACCATAAATCAGTGTCTGAGAGCCCTTGGGATCCTACGGTTCAGACCACCTCAGTTCTCCCTGGAGTTAATGTCAGTGCATCTCCATCCTGCTGCAGGCTGACTTGCTTTGTGATGGATTCAGTACACATCATATGAGCATGGGTTACATTAGGCAGATCTTCCACAAAGTTTACCACTTTTGGTTCCCTTTTATTTTTCCCCATTTGAATTGGTTAGAAAAAACACAGCTCGTCCAGTATTTGGTAAGCACATAAACCTAGTTGCAAATTTGTTCCTCACATTTTTGGACAACCTCTGCAACCTTTTCATAAAGAAAAAGGTAAATGACCATCATTGCTATGAAAAGCATAGGGTAAATGATCACCAGAAATAGTTGTCAGGGATGACAGTGGTCAAGAACTGAAAACTCGACACATGCCCTGGAGCACCAGCCACAGGCAGAACCCCCCTGTTTGGATGCCTGTGATGTATTTCAGGTTTCTTGGCTGTACTGTTGGATGCCACGTAACACTGGGGGTCAAGTTCACTCCTGGCATAAGTTCAGTGAAATCAAATCGTCTGCCTTAGGGTTACTGGTGCTGCACCAGGGACTAATTTGGCCCTTGGTGTTTCATTTCGATCGTATTCAGTTTGAATTAGCATTGATCATTTCACACAGCAGGCAGGCTTTACAAACAGGAGTTTTCTCTTCACCTCCTGCTGTGTGTGTCCCCATGTGTCTTCTTCCATCTTTGAAAAATTATTCTCTTTAGTCCTATTGTATCTGAGGGAAGTATTCATCAATGGAGAGAGAAACATGGATTAGCCTCACATCTGCTCGCCTCCCTGCTATGGAGCAGAGTGAAGCTGAGGAGTTTTGCCAAGGGAAACAGAAGCAGAGACCACTGTTGATGTAGATAGAAGTAAAAAGTCTGCCCTGAGGGCAGCTTGTCACATGAAGCCTCCTGTGCCATTAATTACAGTTCCAAGGTGCAGATGAAATACGTATGTGATAGAAGAGGTTTGCTTTTTAATGTATTATTTGAGCAATTTTTTAAAGAGACAGCATCAAGGTGAGCCTTCAGCTCATACACAGAGAGTTTTCTTTTCTTGTTGCTCATAGACTGTTGTAATTTCATTCCTACAACACAGAGAGTAGTTCTGGTTACACCTCCGAAGACTGACTTCTTCCTGGGAAATCTACAGGAAGGCCTCTAACACTGACAGACTGTCTGTGGCCACATCAGCTCTCACATCTATATCCAAAATTGTGAGAGTAATCCCAAAGTAATTTTATTCGTTAAAGAATCACAACTAATTAAATGGAGCTGCATACAAAATAAAAAAGCATAACGTGAACTATAATTAGGCTCTAGTTAGTGGTTTTGTGTTTCATATTAAAAGTGTAACAAGACCTTTAATGAAAACATACCATGACTGTACTGATTGTAGAAGCATCCCGAGATCTCGGCCAGAGCAGGAGCTCCAGAGATAGAAGCAGTTGTGAACAAGTTTTATAAGCCAGCTCCCACACCAGGCAGGTTCTAAGAGGGAACTTTGCTGTCTACAGAGGGAAACTGAGGCAGGGAGAAATCTAATCTTTGATTAGTGTTAGAGAGGCGATCCCTGGCAGAGCCAGGAACTAAACTTAGCCTGCTGAGTCCTGGCGGCAGCAGCCCTTTCCCTGGGACATGCTGCATTCCTCCCCCGAATACCGCAGAGCAATAAATAGCAGCAAGCAGGGAAAATGGAAAGGAGAACAGGGAGAGCTCGGGGCTCTCCTCTGAGATTGGTGATGACCTGGCAAAGCAGTGAAATTGCCAGGGAGGAGGATTCACAGCTGGGAAAGCTGTGCCTCCCTCCTCTGAGCAGTGCAGGAGGGGGACAGTGGAGGCAGGAAGGTCGGGGAGGAAGGTGAAGATGATAAAGGCGGCTTTCAGAAACAAACAGACGTGTTTCCAGCTTCCTCCTGAAAGGGCTGAGCCCTGCAGAGCTTGAGGTCAAGCACAGCCCCGTGGGTGCAGGGTGTCTGCGGGCAGTGGGCCCTGGGCAGGCTGGCTGTGGGATGGGAACAGACCCCGAACCCCTGCAGGGCTGATGAACACTGCCTTGTTCTACCTGTTTTTTACAGCTGCAATGACTCCCTTTTCACACCCAGGCTCTCTGTAGCATCCCCAGCACACCACAGCCCCCCCTGCAGTATTGCCTGACACTCCATCCTCCCATTTTGGATCCTCACCTTGCTCCTGTGTCCGTGTAACCCTGCCTGTGCCACTGGCAGGGATGGAGGTGGCACATGGAGGGCAGCTCTGGGGCTCTGTGTGTGTTGCACGGCCACCCTGGCCACACACACTGACTGTGGGCCACATTGCCACCTGCCTCTTCTCAGGCACCCTTAACTACTCCAATTTCTCCCCTTTAGGGAGTCCCACATGCTTTCTGGAAGCTGTAGGAACTTTAATGCCCTGTGAACCTCATTTTTACTTGGAACTAGGCTGTGGAGTAAGGATTTATTACCAAAAGGACTGTGCAAATCTTGTTTCTTGAGGAAACAGCAATGAAAAGGAGTATTTAAATGGCAAGAAAGCACTGGGACAAACTCTGCCTCTAGATGAGTGGACGGGAGTCTTGGTTATTTCAGTACCAAGCACCGTGTGCCTTTCCAAGGGCTTAACTTTTATCTGGCAAAGGTGTGGCTGGCCTGGCTGTGCCACAGGGAGGAGTGGGGAAAGGAGCCATGACCTTTTAAAAATGAGCAGCCAGATTTCTGAATGCATGTGTGCTGAAAGGAAAAGCTCACTTTGCTTTCTCTCCCTCCCCTTCCCCCACTGAAAAACTCAGCTCAAAGGAAAAAACTTCTCAGCAAATGGAAATACGATTGCCACATTGCCCTTTGCAAGAGAAACAACTTGACATTTGACCATATGTGGAATTTCCTTGGATATGGGCTCTGCTGTAAGACAAATTTCTCTTAGGTTTCTGCTGCTTTCTAAATTAAAGGAAAAGAATATCAATGGTGGTTTAATTTGCAGCTCTGCAGCCTTTGGACTTCTCTGGTCTATTCCATGCAAGTTTAGCACCTTGTCAGTAATAAGATTTTGTAGCTGTTAAGTATAATACTGCAATGAATCGTAACTAACTATATAGTCATACTGTACTTCAAGAAGGCCAGGATCCTTGATAAGGGCACATTAGCTGCTGCAGTGATGGCCTGGGGATGGCCCTTCAGCACATCTGGATCTGCTCTGCACAACATAATGATGATTTTATGTGCCAGCCCTGTTGATTAGCTGTAAACCACGTTTCCAGAGACAAGCGTTCACCTGGTACTTCTAATTCCTGTTATTTCTGTGGATTAATAAAGGGATTGATGAGAAATGGATCTGGGATAAAGCAGAAATATTGGCTTGGGTTTGTGCTGAGAGGGAGTAAAGGCACAGTGTGGACAAGGCATCACTGAGAACGGCAAGAGGCAGCTCCGCAGAATGTCGAGAGGCAGAAACAACCCTGGCTCTGCCCTCAGATGAGAGCTCTTAGGTTTGTTTAACTGCACGTGAAAATGCTGGGGTTGGCCTCACTGCTCCACTCCAGTGAGGGTACAGTGCCTGTGTACAGGAAAGGCAGAGGGGGAAATTCAGTCCCCACATTATCCCTGGATGAGAATTGGAGAGGAAGAAGGAAAAAGCAGCTCCATGCATCAAATTAGGAAATTGCAAGGAAGCATTTCCCTACAATTTTAAAACATAAAATGTTTGATGTGGACTTCCTGAATGCCTCCAGCTTCCAGAGCAGGCTGGGATGTTTGCTTATATACTGAAAGAAGCACTTGCTGCTGGACTGTTGAGTATCTCAAGAATGGTTGTAAGATATTTCAGTTGCAGAAGTGATTGCAGCTTACCAGAGAGCAGCCAGGTGGACACCAGGCAAATCACAAAGCTGCCATAGCTCATAGTGGTGATGCAGCAGCTGCAGCCAGGCTGGTGAGTGTCCAAAGGGCACTCCTGGACCAGCTGCAGCACTTTAGTACACTGAGGCAGAGGTTTTGGGTAAGTGAAAGGATGTCACATACTTAAAGCCTCATTTCCAGCAGTCCTGCAGCAACTGTACCTGTCCAAACCCCAAGAGATCAGTGCCAGATCAGCCCATCCCACAAAAATATTTTCCATACATTCAGACTTTTAATAAGAAGGAAGAATACAGGTTCTTACACCTTTCATGAGCATTTAATGGAAACAGATTTTTTTTTCTCTTTTCTTTTTTTATAACAATAAAAAAATCAGACTTTCATGTTTGCAGGCAGCACTCCAAACAGACTGATTTAGTGAGCTCTCTCCTTCGCCCCTTGCCTCCGGTGGAACAGGGGCCAGGATCCCCTACCACCATGACACAGACTCACAGGGTGACCCTAGGCAAGTCACTTAACCCCCTCCCAGGGTTTTCCCATTCCCGTGCTGGCAGGGGGATTCTGATTCCCTTCGGGAGACTGAGTGCCTGTCTCCCTGCCCTGCCTGGCTCAGCTCTGAGGCAGTCCCTGTTCTGCATCTTAGCCCAGGCTTCCCACCCCAAAACCCAAGAGTCTGACCACATCAAGGCAGTCTTGAATTTCTTCATGAGACAGCTGGAGATGCCTGTAGTGAAAAACATCAATATCAGAAAACCTAAACCAAATCTAATCCTGTTTTCAAAGAAAACTGTTTGGAAAAACTACTTAAGTGCTGTTTGAGCAGTCACAAGCAAGCTTTCCTTTTACCCCAGCAATATGCCTCACTCACAACGAGACTTAGAGGTTACTTAAGTGGTGATAATCTGCTTAATTCACTGTTCCCAAGGAGTATTGCCCTCTTTTCAGAAATTGCCAACAAGGTCACCACTTCCGTTAATTGTGACTGTGTTTATTATAAGACGGAGGTGGCTCCAAGTGACTAAGGATGGAAACTCCTCCCAGATCATTCCCGCTGTCAAACACCAGTGATGAATACTGCAGAAAGGCAAATGAAAGTGGGCTGTAAAGTGCACCGTGTTACAAACTTCATAGACACCCTAATGAATAATTTTCCCTGCTGTTCGCCTCTGATTCCATTATCAATTTCTTAATCAATTCTGTCTCCTAGCATTGCAGACCTTCTCTTGGTGTTCTGAGGGCAGTGGTTACTTTGGCAGAGAAAAACAGATAGGCAGATGATCACCTGGACAATTATCAGATCAGATCTGCCTGGTGCTCTGTTTTTGTTGCTGGTCATTCCCAAAAGCATAGTTTGCTCCTGTTCCAAGTTTGGGATGAAAGCCTGATCTCTTGGTTACCTGTTGTGGCTAACCTTGGCCAGTGACAATTTTAACATCTCATTTTCAGCTTGGTGAAAGCATTTTTCTGTGCTTGACATAGCACTGAGCAGGGAGAAAGTCTTGGAGATGAGAATGAGACGGAGATGTCATTTGTCTGAAGGTAGGACTGTGCTTGGCTGTTGTAAATATTCTGCCTTGGTTTTGTGCTGTCTGGGGCTGCTTCTAGTAAAGGTAAGTGAAGGTGTGGTCTCTCTCTGACCTGCAGTGGACAGAGGATGCTTTCACTCCCTCAAAACAAATTTCAGAGTTCCCAGGATGAGCCAATAATTCAGTGTGGCTGACACCTCACCTTCCTTTATCACCAAACTGATATCCTTGATCACAGGCAGCTGCAATTAGTCCCCAGAGCACTGATAGTACATGATGAACACTGTGGCTTTCACCTTCCTAAAGGATGACACTCTGCCTCTGTAATTGCTCTCGAGATTTTCCAGCTCTGAAGCCTTTGTCAGCTAACCTTGGATATACAAGCTGTCCAGGGAAGTTATTGATTCCTCTCATCTCCACCTCCCCCTTGCCCAGTTAGACTGATTTATAGGAATTTTGGTAGGAACCACAAAAATCCTGGCAGAGTTCATTAATCTGTGAATCTTTTAAAGACTTCCCTCCTCGCAGAGACCATCTGTTTGCCTGAGTGCTATTTTTTCAGCTGCCAAATCAGGTTTGCAAGACTCTCACCTTCTCCTCAAACCCACCACATGATACTGCAATATTTACATTCAGGGCTCGGCACTTTTTCCTACCAGACCTGTGCAGAGCAAATGCAGCTTCGCTCATCTGTGCAAGACTCAAACCCAGTAAAACAAACAGCAAAAATGCCCTGAAAACCAAAAGCAGGAAGATCAGACTGAATCACATAATTTCTCTTGGCTTTTTATGTTCGCTGGGAGACTATTCAGTAACATCTGAAACCTCTGCAGAGGGAACTGCCAATAACTGTAATTACAGCATAAAAATCTGCTATGTATTGGTGGGAAAAGAGCTTTGGCCTATGTCCCCTGTGCTGGGTGACTCCTGCAGAGCTGGCCAGCAAAGAGCCACCTATGTTTGTCAGCAGATGCCAAAAGTTGGGCTCATGCTGTCATGCTCACCTTTTCTCCATCCTTGTGCAAATGCATCTCACTTGAGCCCCATGGAGGGCTCATTTTGGCTCAGTGTGTCAGAAGACATCGTCAGCAACAACTGTGGCAGCTCAGAAGCCAGTTTTGTCTTTCAAATGTAGTTTTTTTGTTTCTTCACATCATTGCAGTGGCCTTTCATAGCTCCCCCCCAGAGAATGCAACCTTTTAAAAATTAGATGGGATGAAAATGCCACCGAGATTCAGACTATCAATTAATTTCTTCTCTAAGATAAATCATCTTCTGAATCTTTGATCTTATTATTTTGTTTACTGTATATTTGCACTTTTGCATAAAATGTTCTCTCTGTGAGCCAGCAACTATCACTGGTAAGGTTCACATTTCTTGGACGTAGCTGGAATTTCTTCCCCATTTTCTTTTTGAATGTACAAAATTATTTTCCTTGCTGCTGGATTGGTGTCACCTGACATAGTTAATCTTCTAATCTTCTCTCTGGGCTGACATCAGAGGAGATGATGGAGACATTTCCTTTCTTGAATACAAAGCTCAGATTCAATCCTTACTAGTGAAAATCCTGCTAATAACATAAAAAAATAGAAAGAAATGCAAAATGATGGCATACCTAGTTATTCTGTGAGGCAGCTATTACTTTTGTGTTTGTTGCTTCCTAGAGGGCTGTTTTAGCTGTCAGCTGTGTCTTGCCTATTTTTACTCACAATTCCTTCTCTGGATGAACCCACATGAGATCTTGTCAGAGCATCAGCTCCTCTTGAAGTTGCATTATTACACTCCCCATCCATCAAGTTGAAATGTGAAGAGAATGTGTCAGAAAACACTAATGAAATAAAATTCCAATTATTGGGGCTTCCAGGCTCTGCTTCTCACTGAGCCTGGTTGCTTTTCCTTCTGCTGATTGCCGTACAGACGTTCAAGCCCATCTGACCAGCAGCTCATTTCTCTGCTGCAGGTGCTCGTGGCACAGCATCCCGCTGGCCCCGGACTTGGCCTGCTGATCCCATAGGTACATCTGGGACCTCACCATGGCCCCACCAGTGACTCAGGAGATGTGGGGCTGACAGTAGAGCTGGTGGTGGCCAGCCAGCACGCTCCTCTCTTGCTTCCCTGCACTTTAACTTGGTGCAATTCAAAAGCTGTGGTTAATTTTACCCATTACATTAGAGGACAGAAAGGTGCATTCTATCCCCACGACTGCAGGGCTTTTCAAGGGGGAAAAACATGTCTTAGCTAACAAATTCCTAACATTTTGGGCTCTTCAGTGCTCTGAGAGAAGGTCATCCACATCCTGATGCCAAGCTGCTTATATCAGCCTGCAGTTTCTCTTCTAGCCCAGTCCTTCCCCTCCCCCTCCCCGGGCTGTGAATCCTCCATACCCAACAGTCAGAAATCTCTTCACACGGCAGGAAAAAACCCAAGGGAATTTGCATAAATTAGAAGGGAGAAGCACATTTCAGCCATTCTCTCTTTAAACTGCGTGGAAATCACGCTGATGGGAGATATAAATGCCTGCCGAAGCGGGCAGTAAGGCGCTTGCTTCAATCTCATGGAAAATTGCAGATTTAATAATCAGATCTGACTTGGTTAGCTAAAGAAATAATTCTCGCTTCTCATGATTTCCCTCTGTCAGGACAGAGAAAGGCAGAGGGAAGCAGAACAACTCGCCCATGCCCCTACAGCAGTGCTGAGCTTAGCAAAGCCCTTCCACCAGTAATGTCAGCAGGCAGGCAGAGTCTGGCAGGGCCTGAGATCCCACAGTGCGAAACACAGCTCCCTGCTTTTCCTGTGAGGTTTGGATGAGGCTGGCTGCGTCCACGGCTGAGCAAGAGGCAAGTCAGCAACAGCAAAAGCCCTGGTCCGGCTGGGAGCTTTCAGGTGGATCAGGCTCTTTTCACAGTCAGATGGCTGAGTCAGTCAGGTGGTGGGGAAAATTATGACCTCCCCATGGCATTTAAAATCTTAAAGCCCAGATTTTCCAGGATATTTAGGCACTTAGATCAGGCACAGATCAGATGGGATGTGTAAACATGTAGATGAGAAACAAAGTCCCACGACATGTCTTACTTGTGTAGGTGACAGTATTCGGGCACTAAGGTGACTGTACACTTGTGCCATGGTAGGTGCCCTGCACCCAGGTTTCCCCAAATCTGCCCTCTTTCCCCAGGCATATCAGCTCAGCTCCAGGCTTTTTGTATCTTTTGCACTGTCAGGACTGGCCTTGAACCTGTCCAGGGATGGGATATCCACAACATTCCTGGGCAGATATTTCTTCCTGGAAATCTCCAGAGAGGGGTATGGACACCATAGCAACTGCTTAAGTATCTCAAGATGCATGAGGAAAATGCAACTGTCTTCCACAGGAGACTAAATTGTCCAGGACAATCTTGTTTAGGAAATTCTCCAGTGAATTCCTTCCATACATTGCATTTACTACCCCACTCATGGTACTTGTCATGGATTTATGCAAGATGGCTGTCTGTCAAGGAGTAGAATGAAGCAGAGAGATTTATAACAGGTTCTCTCTGCTTGTTGAGGGATAAGCATCCTTCAGGTTCCTTGGAAAGCCCAAGTGAGAGCAGTTGTTGGCAAATATTTAGCCGATTTCTCACATTAGTTTAATACCTGCTGAAATAATGTGTGCTTTTCTTCTCACCTTTTATTGTTTAGTTCAATTTTTGGCTTTTGCGTTTTTTGCCATGACAGACACCAGGCTTATTCACAAATTCCCAAAACTTTCTCTGTCAGACTTAAATTTTCCAGGCTTGGCCTTTCAACAGGAGCAAACATGGCTCTTCTCTTTTCAGGCTCAGAAACAGGGGAAGTTAAAAGAAATATTCTGCTTTAAGCAAAGAAAAAAAGAAGTCTTATAATTTATCAAAACCCAGCATTATAACTAAAGTATCCAGGGATCAAAGCTAATTTTTTGATTGAAGTATCCACATCAAAAGGAGATGTTTGTTTGTGTGTATCGTTGTAAGAATTAGGTCTGATCTGTTCAACTTTTGACCTGCTTTAGTATTTCACTGAAGAGCTCTCCCAAGGCCAAATCCTAGTAAGGGCTCTGGCAGATGAGCTCTTGCCAACTTCGCTGTAATAGTTTAAGATGTATTTGTCCTTCCCCCTCAATCTGCTCTGCTGGCTTCTCTGGCCCTCTTCCAGAAGATGCTGACCACCTGCAGCAGACGTGGCCACGGACAATATAAGGGGGGTTACTGAGGCAGAGGTTTCTTAAATTACTCTCGAGGACGAGATAGAGCTGAGACACCAGTCTGTGATTTGGCGTGCCTTCCCTGCAGGCACTTGTCCAGCTCTGCTGGAGGGCTCTAATCTTTGGTGGAGGAGCACCAGCACACAGCTGTGAGAGGTAACTTCAAAACCAGCTGCAGCTGTTTGCTCCGAATACAAGGAGGAATGGTGAGCCCTTAATCCTGCAAATACTTATGCATGTGTTTATAACTGTGAGCAGTTCCAGGAACTTCAGTGGGGCTTGAAGTTAAATTGGCATGTAAATGCTTGCAGAACTGAGAGCCTGCGTTTTCACAGGGTCGAGCTAAGAAAGCTTTGATTCTCACACATTGGAGCAATATGTTTCTGCAGTCAGATGACACTGCAAGAAAAGTCCCCCAGCCTGGTTTAGGCCTTCTTCCTTTCCCCGAGGCATACCAAGATCAAAACCAGACACCTCCCTGACTGCCAGAATAGCTAGTGGCCACGCCTTGGGTCTGTGGGAGGCAGCAGGATGGAGAGGTTAAGCATGATACTCTGCACTTCTGCTCCTTGTACAGCCTCTTTGGCAGAGACCACAGCCTGAGGCTGTTTCCCTCAGAGCTGCCCTCCAGGTGAGCCTTACACCAGTGGATATCTCCATGTCTGTTGCACGAGCAGATTGAGAAGCAGGCACTGACAAGGGCTGCCCTGGCAGAACTGTGCCAACAGATGCTCGTGCTGGCCAGCCCCAGTGGCCACCAGACACTTCTGGTTCTCCTTGTCCAACCCTGTGTAGGCAACCTGAGGAATGCTTTGAGGAACGTGTCACAATCTACTTTTGCAGCTATTTTAGCTTCTTAGTCAGTGGCCTGACATCCTGAATTGAATCCATGGTTAGCTGTGCTGCTGAGTAACCAGCAGAGTATTAAAAGGTTTCTCATCAGAGAGAGATCAGGCAGACCCAGCAGAGTCAGCCTTTGGGTGCTTAGACTGAAGCATCTGAGTAAAAACAGCCCAAATTTTTCAGAGGTGCTGGGCACACTGAGCTCATAGTATACTTCGTGTAAGTTACATTTGTTTTTCTTCAAGGCATTTTGAAGAAAGGTATTCCCGATGGCTCATTTCCCTTAGGGGCTGTCTCTGGCCACATGCTCTGGAATTTCTTCCCAGAGAACCCCCCATGGAGCCCTCCTTGCCTCCTCCCAGCCCTCCCTCCGGCTCTGGGTCCAAAACCCGGACATTTGTGAAGGGCTCAGACACCAAAGGTCTGAGTCAGGCAAAGCTCTGGCTGTTCCTGACTGTTCCCAGGAGAAAAAGTGGCAGCAAATCACATCCCCCGCCGGGTGCTGAGGCTCCCACCAGGTCCTGCACATGTCTGTGCCAAGCCCAGCCTGGCTCTAACGCTGCCAGAGCCTTTGCTTGAACTTCATTAAGGTGCCTAATGAGCACACCAGTGTGCAGGGGTACTCTCCACTGACTCTGCAAGTCTGGGAATCTCGTACCAAGCGAATCCCACATAAACATTTTCAAAGATTAAAAAAATAAGTCTTAGGAGCAGCCACTAAACTGGCATTAAAGTGGCATGTTTTAAGCAAGAAAAGTCATGAAGTTGCAGAGAAATCTGCACTCACAGTATTATTATAAACCATGAAACAGCCTTTAGTAACAGTGTCACAAAACAATTTCTCAGATATTACAATATAAACAAAGACCTTTTTTTTCCTTCCCCCTTAAAGAGATACACCCTGGCTTCTGCCCCCTTTCCAGCAGTGAGTGTTCGTACTCGGACCCTGCAGAACGAGAAAGTGCAGAGCAAGATGTCAGAGCCTACCCCCCAGCCCACCAGCTCCCCCCGCAGCCCCCGGGAAGCAGGAGCGCCCTGCGGGGTGGCTCCCACCGCCAACCCCACCGCACAGCAATTAGCTCTGCTCTCCCGCGCACATTTGCGGCTTAGCCCTTAAAAGCCGTTTCATAAATATTCGATGGCCTTTCCGACAGGGTAATGTGCCTCTGTGACATTAAAGAGGAAACTCTGCGAAGGGGAGGGATGACAACAAATTTATCCACCAATAGCACACTCTTTTGGCACAAAAGCACATTCTTATCTTTACATCCCATAATGAGAAGGCAGGGACGGGACTGTTGCTACAGCTCTCTGGGTGGGTAGATGTAGAGTGCAAGAGAAGGGTGGCTGTAAACTGTTAGATATTTTTTCCTCCTCGCCTTTGCAAACAGAAGGACCCGCGCTTGTGGTCCTGCAGTGGTTTTCCTAAGCCCCCGGTGAGGAGGACTTCTCACACGATGTCAGACTGCGAGGGACTGCCTGTGGGTAAGCGACAGATTTATATTTACCCCAGTGTCCTGCCGACTGGTTCACATTCTCAGATTGCAAAGTCACACGCGAAGCCGCTTGCTTTTGAAGGGAGCCAGAGCCGCAGCAGGGAGAGGAGAAACTCTTTGAAAACACTGCAGATCCTGGTGCCGTGCCTTACGAGTCCGTGGTGGAGGGCTGGTGAGGGTGGTAATGCCTAGATTTTCTCTGAAGGCACAGGGGCTGGGTAGGAGGAAGGGTTGTGGAATTCAGACAGATGGTCTGAAGTGTTGGTGTCCAGAGAGATGATGGTATCGATGTGTGCAGTCTTGAGCTCAGTAAGGAGAGTTTGTGAGGATGTGTGCTGCAGGACCGGGCGCTGTGTGTGGGTCCTGTTTGCTCCTTGATAAACCTTCCTGGATGGTAACGCACGCAGTAAGGGCAGATAAATGGGTTCATTTCCTGAAAGGAAATAGAAATGTGCCCTATTTTTAAAATAAGCGTGTTACACACTTTGCCTGTATCTGGGAAAGAGTGCTTTACTAGCACTTAGGGCTGTATCTGTCAAACTTCACTGAGTAGAAGAGCACATCAGCAAGAAGCATGTTTCTCAGTTGTTTTTTTTAAAACTTCTATAGGAACTGTAAGTATTCTCTAGGCTGCCTGTACAAAAGGAAACTCTTGTCAAAATGATAGCTTAATTCTCTGCCAAGGCATTTTACTAATAAAGAGATGGACTACTGGAAACACCTTTTATTTTATGTTTTCTTTTGCCATGGCAAGCATTTATCTTTTCATACATGTATATATACACACACGTACTGTGTAGCACTCAGGTTCCGTTGGTCTGTGAAGGCTGTGCATCAAAGATGAGCTTCTGAGCTAAAAAGTGGGGCTGGAGAAGGTGAAGGCTGCCGCAGTATTTTTCTTTTTTCCTCCTCTCTCTCCTTCCATTTTGCAAAGCAAATCCCAAGTCCAAAACTGCGCACTCATAACCAGAGTGGAAAAATATAAATTATGTATATGGTGCAGAGTGAGCTGCACCATGCACAATTCCCTGTGCTGTTGCTATCAGCTAAAGACAGGAGAGATGAAAATGAGTATTTCCTGCTTACCTGCTCAAAGGGCTGATCTGTTAACCAGCAAAGTTTCTCTTCTCCAGGCTTTGATTTTAAAGGCCTGCCCCCAGTTTGCTTATTAAGCACTCTGAGCTGGGGGTGGGATATTTCAGGGTGACAGTAGCAGTATCAGCTGGCATCTGATATTAATGATGAAACTGATATCGAGTGTGCATGGCATCTTGTGTGCAGAAGTTACTGATATCTCAATTACCTTTGCTGCTGAAAGGACCTAGGAGTTTTCCTCCAGAAAAGCATTCATGGACCCATTGAGGGAAGGAATGTTTTCTATGGGCAGGAATGAAAAGTAAAGATAAAGTGATGTTAAGATGTGGATCAGAAATGTGCCAGCATACACAGAGGGAAAGGTTTATTTCTCTTTGTTCCCCCAAACATGTCCCCCAGCCCTGCTTCCAGGCCTGCTTCCAGGAAGCAGGGTTCACCCTGCCCCATGCCAGATGCAACCAACCTGTCCCAAGGGACACCTGCTTCACAGACCTTGCATAATATTCTTTATGCTGTACTTATAGATGTGTAGATGCATATTTGCATATAAAAATAAGCACAAAAACAGCAGTGGAGAGAGAAATGGTGGTACTGCTTCAGAGTTATTAAGCAATGTTAGTGAACCAGTTGCTGACAGCTTGCTTTTCATGTCAAGGAATTTGGAAATAATTCTCTGTGGCTATTGCTCCTTGACCAGCTAGGTCAAAGTTTAAAACTTTAGCAGTTTAAAACTTAACACTCCATAAAAAGAGTTGCAAAAAATCATCGTCAAACTTCCTAATACACTTATTAGTGACCACTAGTGCAGAAATGCCCTTTTGCTGAATCCAGTGAGCATAGCAAGGCTGGAGTTGTACTTCTGAAATCCTTGGTTTTGAATGCAGCCAGATAATACAGCTACAAAAAGTTGGTGCAGTGACAGATATCATTAGCACTGCAATGTGGCTGCAATCCAGAGCCCTGCTTCTAACACAAACCATACAGCCCTGTGCATGCGCCCGTGTATACACATGCACACAGCTATAAATAAGTTTAGCCAAAGCACAGTATTAGTGTCAAGTGTATGTACTGCTTCAGGAACCTCTTTGCAAAGGGTGTGCCTCACGAACAACCTGGAGAGCTGCACTTTGTAGTTACAGGAAATTAATGCCAGAGTTTTTAGACTGCTTTCAGCCTCCACAAGAATGTAGCAGGAACAGCTGCGTAATTGTTCCCTCAGAAAAGCAACTCGGGGAGAATGGCTGAATACAATCTTTTACTTAAAGCTGGATATAGCTGAATATGAACGGGTTGATACACCAATCATTTTTCAAGAGACTTTATTCAATAAGAGTATCCTGCTTCAATGCTGGAAATGGTTATGCAATTTTTTAATGATGAACGCACTGGATGTTTTTAAATTTCTGGTTTCTGTTCAATTCCAGCGTGGCTGAACCCTTTCACTGTTGTGCAATGGGAAATTAAACACGTGATGCAAACAAAGTTTTATTTTGTTGTTTGAATGTAGCACAGAAGACATAAAAAAAGGATCTTAAATGCCAGAATGCAGATTACATGTAAGCAAGTGTACAGTCATTTTGGATTGAATTCATACCAAAAAAAGGCGTGTGAAAGCCTTTTGAGATTTGAAAGTGAACAGAATTCTAAAATTTGCACTAATAATTTCCCATTGCAACACAGGGAGATAAAGAAGAAAGAAAGATCAGTCACTTCAGGACAAATGCACTCCTATTTCTTCCTCGTTAGCAATTATTGACATACTGACGCTATCCATTAGCGCCAGCTACATAGATTTCTTGTCACTCCTACATGCAGATAAAAGAAAAGCACATCAATTATTTAAGTGCTTCCCCTTGTGTGTAATATTTTCCTCTTGTAAGGAGTCGTAGTTCAGTCCCTGAACTACTGAACAGCTTTTCACGCACCCAGCATTTTGATTAGGAATATGTGAGTCATGATGGTTCTGGTTCTCAACACAAAGCTTTTGGCTTCAGAAAAATCTCTGAAGTCACACGAAGGTTCTTAAAGTGTCTCTTTCCTTATTTTCCCCTTTCAGCCACAGACTGACTTTGAATAGCGTGGGTAACTTCTTGTGGATAACACCACTGTTGAAATAACACAGGATATTGAGCTAAAACAGATGAAGATTATAATGCTGAAGAACCCCAGGAGTCTCATATATGCATACTTTCTCTGTTATTTACTGCAACAGGGCTAAGAAGGGAAGAAATAGAATTGATGCAGCTTGTTCTGCAGCAGGTGGCATGCGAATCTAACTGAATTTCCTTAAAATTCCTCACAAACTTTTATTGGCTTTATTTCAGTAGAGGACTTTTCATCTGAAGTATGTTCCTGGCTCTTTAGCTAAGCACTTCCTTTCAAAGCTAAAATTACATATTTCAAACATGTCTTTAAGACAGACTGGAGCCAGTTGATAAAATTGGTGTTTTCAGAATTAGGATATCCCAGAAACCTATGGGAATTTAGAATTCCTGAAATTCAACACATTCTGCACTGTCATGGGGAGTCCATTTATCTCAGCCAGTGATGCTGTTAGTGAGCAAGACCTCCAGTACCCATGCTGGGCTGTCTCTAAACAGCTACTGGGAAATAAATATGGCCCACGTACATTTCTGTAACAAAAGATCATGACCCAGCACATGCATGAGCACTACTCCTGTTAAATAAAATTCCCCCACTTTCACATACTCATATTAGCATAGGACTATGCTTCAAATTAACATTTCATTAGATTTGGTAAAAAATGTCTATCTTTTTGCAGATAACTCCATGTCTCCCTTAGGACTAGAGCACCACTTCTGCATTACAGTTTGCAGGGTGAGACCCTGAGTAGAAGGCAATAGCCTGAAATGACCTTGCAGAATGGCTGTGCAGCATGCAGTTAGCACTCTGGGATAAGCAGAGAAGTGGGAAGGTTTTTCCAGCATGTCAAGCCAGTTACCTGCTGCAGCTTAGGAATGAAATGGCATGACTTGAGCATCTCAAGAGAGAGGTCTGCAGGATGAACCATAGCTCCTGACTGCACTAAACCCACCGGCACTGACTTGCATGATCAGAGCTCCCCAGGAGCATCCTCCTGCCAGGGGAAGGTGAGCCCAGGGTGCTGGGAGGATGAGAACCTGGCAAGCAGCTGTATTACTTATCAGGGTTTGTAACTGATAAACACTTCACAGAAACTCTGATCTTGGTATATGGACCTCCTGGCAAACTCATTTCCTTTTGCATTTGGGAAGTCAGCTTAGGAGATGAATGCCAGCTATTAGAAGCAGTTACACATTTTCCAATAGAGTGTTCTTTCATAAAAAATACAGATGTTACCAAATAAAAATGCAATATTTTGTTGACAGTGTCAATATATTAATACATTTCTAAAGATCACATTTTTGAAAATTGAAATTGAGTATGAGCAAGAACAAAATCTTTGGATGATCAGGTAAAATCAAATCAAATCAAATATAATATCTGGGTGTATTGCCCCAGTTTGATGAAAATGGAATTGAAATACCAGAATTGTCTTGGCAGCTGGGAGTTCTCCTTCCGACCAGCTCAGTTGCTCCCCCAGAAATTCTGTGTGTCCTCAGTCTGTCCAAGCATTGCCTTGAGCAGCAGAGGCTGTGCATTCAGGGGGCAAACACTGATGATGATGAAGCAATCATCATGGTTTAAAGCTTCAGAGAGGTTTTGGAACATGAAGATCAGGCAACCACTCAAGGGAAAACGAGTGACTCTGATGCTCCAGGAATCCATGTTTTGCAAGAAAAACCCCAGAAGCAGATATATGGTGACAAGCAAGCCCCATGGAGACACCAGGTTGGGAGCCTGTCAGAGGTATGCCTGGGAAGCCCTCCTGTTCATACAGCATTTTAAGACAGCCCCATGAGCCAAAATATTCAGCCTACAGTCCATGAAGTGTTAAAATCGCCTGGGTGCAGCCCTCACCTGCTTTGCAGGTGAGGGCTGAGCCTGGGTTAGAGGGCTCCCTGCTGAGGAGGGGTTCTCACCTTCAGACAGGGCTTTCAAAGCCTTGGGGCTGCATGGCTCAACTGTGGTTTCTTCCCATGCACCTCCTTAGATGTTTTGTTGAGGGGGAAAAAGGGCTTTTCCATTTGGGAGAAATCTGAGACCTCCCCAGACCATGAAACATTGCTTGAGTGCTGAGAAAGGGAAAGAGCCAGGAGAGAGACACAGGGCAAGGAGCAACTCCACATTCGCACTTGGGCAAAATGCCACACATAGCAAAGCTGGTTCCTTGTCATCAACAGCAAAGATGAAAGAAGGTGGTCTCTGTTGCAGCCAGGTGTGTTCTCAACAGGGGTTCAGCCTAGCTTAGGCAAACTTAGGGTACCTGTACATAGCTGTGTAGTACAAGCCCCCTCCGCTACTCATAAAGTTATTTCTGACAATTAGCTTAAAAGTTTGCAACCTCTGGAATTAGGAAAATGGCAAACTCTGCTGTCAGCTCTGTTTTTCTCCTCCAGTGCGGTGTCCTGTCCCTTAGGCTTGGTAGTGGTTTGGTGGGAGCTGACTATGTTCCAGGAGTGTCCTGAGCATAGGCACTGGGTTAGTCTTCATCTCCAGCCTCTGCCTTCAAAGGAGTAGGTGAGGTTTCTTTCTGTGCACTAGTCTAACTATTCAGATGGCAGGCAGGGGCTGTGCCAGTTCACTGCTTTTCTGAAGCAGAACGTGAGTATGTGTGCAATGTGCTACAGGGGCTTCAAGTGGGGTTATTTGACCTAGAAGAGACATTAACACCCATTTTAAGAAAAAAACTGTTTGTTTGTCTGTTTGTTTGTTTTTCTTTCTTTCTTTGAGGAGGGGTGCTGAAGGAGGAGAGCTCTTTGAGGCAGTCAATAGAGGCTGTAGAAGTTAGCATGAATGTTTGCTGCTGGGGTGCTGGTTAAGGATCTAGTTAGGAAATACAGAAGATGCTACATATTTCCCAAGAGCTCCTCCCCTCCTCCCCCATCCCCTGATGGGAGGATTTTCCTTATCTGCAGAAATACTTGGAAGGGTAGTTTGTCCCAGGGTCTGTGGGCAAGAGTACTTGCACAGGACAGCACATTTCTGAACAGTCTTTTTCCATGGTGTTTACAGTAACTTAAGGCATGCAAAAAACAACAAGTGTGTTTTTTCTTCTCCTCTCCTCCATCCCTCACAACATCTGCAGTATTTCCAACATATTCTGTGTTAAGCCACCAGCATTTAGAAGCCATAATTGCATTTAACAATGTCTGGAACCTTCTCTTGCTACAGACTTGTTATACAGGCAGTAATTTAGAGGGTGGGGCCCCTTCCCTTCCTTTTCCATTCAGACTGCAAACTGAATGCCCAGTGTGCCCTCCCCAAAACCTGGTGAGTGCCCAGTCTCTCATCATCATATTCAGTTGCTCCTCTGTCCCTGTTATTGCTTTCCTTACAGACTGTGATCAGCTCCCTTACCCCACACTAGTGATTTCCACAATTAAATTTGTAACATTAGGGATTACCTTACATCTCAGACCTCCTCTAAAACTCACATAAAAGACTGGCAAGATCCCCCAAATGCTTTCTTCTTCGTGAGAAAGAAACTCTGGGGCAGAGGAACGGGCCTCCTGACAAATGCCAAGTGCTGGGCATGGACAAGTTGACAGTGCCCAGGATCAGTTCCCCGAAGGAGTCCTGGGTTTCACGGAGCAGCTGAAGTCACCGTTGAGTCAGCAGGGCACACGGGGACTGGTCATAGCTGCTCTTTGGTTCTGCACACGGTCTGTCAATCACACAAGTTGCTTTTGGAGGAGAAGCAAGCCCTTGCTCAGAAGACTCCAAACTGGGCTCAGTAAAACGTCTGTGGCCCTTGAGGAATCACAACAAATTCCAAGAAGACTTTGGGAAGTACAGTGCTGTCTCCATCACAAAAAACAGGGAGCATTTCTGAGAGGTGCCAATGGCTGATTTATCTCAGGAAGCTTTGCCACACTGCCCAGGAGGGAACCCCTCCAGCACATCACTGCTCTCAGCACTGTTTGCATGGCTCAAGTTTCCACTACTTCAGTGCTCCTCGGGAGAACACAGACTCATCCCCACCAGGTATTATGAAGGCATGAAATTAAGAGTTTGGAGAGAAGTTTGAAAGGTTACGGCCCAAAATCCCCTCATAAATCCATAGACACTACTTGCAATCTTGGCATGTCATGAGGTTCTCACCTATCTTGAAGATAAATATACACGTGCACACTTATCCTTTGTGATGTGTTCTTCGTGGGGCTGCAGGATAAGCTCTGACTTTGCCAGTACCCCTCAATCACACAGTGCACGCAGAACACTTCCCAGTGACTAACACTGTTACTGTGAAAATGGTAAAATCCTTGCTGCTGAACCAGAAGGTGAAAACTCCTGTAGCCAGACAACGTGCCTGAGGAGGTCTGCTGAGGAAATAAAGAAATAAAAGCGCACACACACACAAAAAGACATGTGTGTAACATCTGAACACCTGAGTAATTTTTCACAGAGACTCTAAAATCTAAAGAGGTGACAGCAAGCTGAGTGTTGTCTCAGGTTGTGCTTGATCATGTGATTATAAAGGAACTGACTTCAGGTTAAACTTATAATTTGCACATCTCCCACTCATGCTTTGGGAGCATGATCCAGACTTTCTGGAGTCAAGAGGAGCCTTTCCATTCAGTCCAATGAATTAGGATCACAATTCTCAAAAATCTTAAAATTATCACCCTGACACAAATTGTACAAATCTTGGCTGGGTCAGCTCAGTTCTTCTCCCTAGACCAGCAGCCTGAGTCCTGTGCTGTGTGGCTGGTGACATTTGCTAGGTGAGGCCCCTCCAGCAAGCACTCATGGTGCACGGGAAGCGCCAGGCATTAGTCATACTTTGTCCCAGCACAATTGCTCAGAGAAGTGTATTTATATTTGCACTAATTAAAACTTAGTGGATGCTTCATATTTCCCCTACAGAAACATTGCTAGATATGACTCAGCAATAAGTCACACCAAGAGCCATGTGTGCAGAATTATTCAGAGTTTATATGTGACAGACTGGGGCACATCAAGATTAAGCCAAAAACAGTTGCCAATGCTGTGGGTGTGTAATCGGAGATGCCAAGGAGCTCTTCTTTCAGAGCACCCAGCACACCCCTGTATTCCACATATTCAAACTTCACTGGCAGCTGTGAGCACTGGGGATGTCCATAAATCAGACCTGTGGTCTCTGGTTTGGTATGAGGAGATGAGGAGCATGCCATTAGTGACATTTGGGAAAACCTGGGTTCCCACATTTTCTCCATGGACCAACATTTCTCCGTTCAATAGCTGCTCTGCAGCTGAAGCACAGATGCAATCCAATTCCCAGCAGAACTTTTCAAGCTAACTTAACCTGAAATTGTCCTTGGTCTTCCTGGAATGGTATACTTTACCATGTTCAATATCTTCAACAGGTGAAGCTGGGATATTATGATAAACAACATATTGGAAACACATATGTCATAAAATACAAAATACTCTGACACCTCATAACTAGATCTCTAGCAATAAGAATACTTGCTATAATAATAACTTGATATTTCACCAATTGCTTGGAGGTGCTCTGCAATGTCAACAGCCTCACACACAAACACCTCTGATACAGGCAGCTTGTTTCTGGGACACTAAATCTGTCATTTTCTACACCTCTTTATCCCAAATCAGAGGCTCCCAGGTTCATCTTGTTGCTGTGACAGTCAGCTGGCCTTCTGACATCCATCTGACTTAGGCATGATATCACAATCTCTTTGTGCTGGAGGCATATGGATCACATGTGAGATTTTGAGAAGGAAACTATTATTTCCTGCATCTGTCATAAATTCTAAATGGTATATTCAGGCATAACTGTTCAAAACCAGACAGTGCATTGTTGAAATGGAAACAATTTCTCTGGGAAATCTCATCTAAACTGTTTAATTATTCTTAGTGCTGCCAACTCTTTGATGTTTATCATGAGCCTCATAAGACTTGTTTTATTTTTTTTTCCTTAAAGCCAGGTTTCTTGGGTCATGAGTTTTTGGTGGCTGTCAAAATGTCTACACACTGTCCCTTTTCACCCAGTCAGCAACACATGGGGCTTGTTATGCCTCTGGAGAGTTTTGGTCAGGTATTTAAATAAAAAAGGCTTAGGGAGAAGCATCGTGTGGGAAAGTGCGAGAGAATATGCAATGTCTGGAACAGAAATGGCAGGCTGAGGCACACAGTGCTCACATATGTAGGATGGAGAATAATATTTCTCTAACAAATGCTGTCTTTTTAAACACCAACCACATTTCTGCGTGTTTTCATTTTGAGTCATTTAATGAAAAAATCGGAGAACTCCAGGGAAAGCATTCAATCTGCTCACAGGTTTTCACAGGAGGAGTGTTTGTTGTCTCAGCAAACTCCTCTCCTACAATTGTTTGGTTTCTCCAGATCTTTGGGGAGCATCCTGGCACACAAAGGAGCTGGAGAGCCTTTTTGCTGTCCTTTACTACTCCCTGCTGACTCTGATGTCTTGTAAAGTGGGAGGAGCAACAAGACAACTCTTCACTCTTCTCCCACTACACTGGCAGGAGAAAATCACTGAAAATTGACCAGATGACATATTTTTGTTGAGGCATGGTGAGTCTCATTCCCTACTGTAGGAGTTTCCCTGCTCAGGCCAATCAAAACATCACCAACAGCAGCAAGGACTCTGCACCATTTTTGGCTTTGGTGATGTGGAGAGATCATCAGACCCTGAGCAAGAGCATCTCCCTGCTTTATCCTGCCATTGGGATTTCAGCAGGACAAAGCCAGTTCCTGAGGCAGCACATGTGCTCCTGTGCCATGTCCCTCATTCCCAAGGTCAGGTGTCCCTGCAGAGGAAAGGAGGCAGAGGAGTACCCCAAGATGCATGAGAAAACTCACTATTCTCTGGCTATGAGACAAAGGTAGCCGGGAGCTGAACATCTCCATTTTGTCCAAGGGGATGATACAGGATTAGAAAATACTTGTTTGTACTAAACTGATTTTATTTTCTCCCACAGAAATGTGCCTCAGAGTTGAGAATGTGCATTTGCTTCCTTTTCCTAATGAAGTTCAGCAGCTGGGTTATCCTAGATAATGGTGCCAAATCTTTAAAGAGTTCCTTGTTCTGAGATGATTGCTCAGTTGACAATCTGCCTTGTTAATTAAGCTGCCTTGAGGGACGGTGGAGAATTGGAGGCAACTGGATGTTTTAATGAGGCACACAAAGAGTGAGACAAGGCTGTAACAGGAGTCCATCCCAGCACGGCCCCAAGCCCACCCAAACAGCTGATCTTTGCCACCTGAGTGCCTGCGTTCTCGGAACAATCCCAAACTGAGCTGTTTGTAGTGAAGAGCCAGAGCAGGGAGATCAAATTTATTTTCCACTACTTGACACAGCACCTTGCCACAGGCCAACCTGCTCACAAGTCAGAGTCCTGGAGAATGCCAAGGAGTGAATGCAGCTGGGCAGGCACCCTCCAGTACAGCTTCTCCAGGCTTGGTCTTTTTCTCCTGTGCAAAATCACTTGTTACTTGGTACTTGCAATGAGTCCCAGACCTGTCCTCTTAGCAGTTCATAGCATTTGATGAGCCCATGCATTCAAATTTCTGTGTTGATCCAATATCAAATATCTATAAAAGTTGTGAGAAATCAGCAGGAATGCTAATTACTCACTGAGCTCACACTATGGTCAGAGATAGCCCTAGGCTCCTGCCCAGAGACGGAGGTTAACTTTAGTTCAGTCAGAGGTTATTAGATCCCTCTTTCTCCTTCCATTATTTCCCAAAAGCCACTTAGCAGAACTGAGTTATCTTCCTTGTCTAAATTCTCTGGCTACTGATGATGTTTGGCTGCCTTGTCTGTACTTGCAAGGACTTATGCTAAATTTAGACAAGGAGGAGATGCTTCTCCTCTGGACCTTCGTTTTGTGTTTTACTCATTTAATGCTGTGGGCACAGTGGGAGCTAAAAATCCTATTTGCTGCACAGCCAAGTGGGTTGGGGCTGGAAAAACTGATTCTTCTTGCTACCTACTAGACCTCCATATGCCCTTCATGTGAAGGGCACATGCCCTGTGTCCTGAGGGATGCTGCTGTGATTTTCCAAAAACTCAGGATCACCTCTTTCTTTTTTACGTATTACCTGAGGCAAGCACTTCTTAAAAATTGTCTCTGTTCAACTGCGTATGGGGCTCTCAAGAGATCCTAAATCAGTGATGTCTCTGCTGCAGTGTGGTGCTCCCTGGAGACACTTCTTCTGAGACCTCTCTGGCCTTTCTTTGGTTCTTTGAGTCCTGCCCATCTGCTGCTGCCTTCCTTGTTCTGCCTGCCTGCAAGTCTTGTGAAAATACCTTGATTTTATCTACAGAGGAAATAGGAGGCATCAAAAAACCGATTGTATGAATTTATGAGAGTGAAGTTTTTTGCATCTGAACACTCCTGAAGTAGAAATGCAAAGTAATTTTCTGTTTGCAGTGAAGATTGTGAGGAAATTTTTTGTACTTATTAAAGGAAAGCATCTTTTACTGTTTTCACATCTTTAATAAAAGTGTGTTTCTCCAATTCTTATGTGATAAGCACAGAATTCTACCAAGTATCTGATGATGACACGAACTACAGTAGTGAAATATGATCCAGTTGCTCATGTCACTGAAATCTCAGAAGAGAATTACAGCCTTTAGCAGGGTTCATTTGAGGCATACTACTTAAGGTAATAAGGCTGGACAATCTCATTAAGATTTATTTCCACCCCACTTAGACACGGGTTCAAAAGTACAGCTGGAGCTGTACCGGCTTTATCTTTGGCTTACGGAAGAGACTGGAAAAAGGAGTAAACAGAAAACGCGCTCCGTCGCTCAATCGGCTGGGCCAGGAGACTGCAGTGTAGAGCAGACACAGGCTTGTGCCCAGGCTTGGAGGCTGAGGAAATCGGAACAAAATTTCATCCTTATTGCACTGCATAGGCTTTTTTCTTCTTCTTTCCCCTCCCGTGGAATTTAGGAGATATTGCATCATTCCATGAGGGAGAGAGAGACACAAAACAATTGCCTCTGCTCTTCTTTAATAGTAGTTTACCATGTTCACTGGATTTCTTCCAGATCTGAATTTCCCTGTACTCTTTTGGGAAATGTATGGGTTAGGAAAAATACACTTTCAAACATTGCAGTTTGTGTTGCAGACTCCCTAAGTAGTCTGAGATGTTTACAAAGCTCCCAGCACATCAGGCTTGTCCTGCAGACCATGATATGTGATGACAGTAATCCTTCTATCACATTCCAAGTGCTTGTTCTTGCTTCTGTTGAAGCCATCCAGACTGGGAGTTATTTGGAAGCATTTCTTTTCTCTTCTTTTTCAGTATAAAAGAAGCAGAGGATGTTTCCACCTGGGAGAGGAGAATTTGCTAGACAGCAAATGCAGAAGCCCACTCTATTTGCTGCAGTGACTTTCTGGTAAGGGTGAATAGATGCACCCAGATGCATCAAATGCTCAAGGCCGGCTGCTTCTACCCAAACAGACTCATGCTGATCATGCCCTGAAGCCCAGGGGCTTTTGGAATCAGACACCCTATAATCCAGAGGCAAAGCTCAAATTGCCAGCCCAGTCCAGCTCTTCCTACTGCAGGCAGCATCTTCAGGCTCATCCTGGTGAGAGGGTGGACTGCAGGACTGCAGAGCCAGCACCAAGGGGAGCCTTCAGCAGGCAGATGGTGGAAACAGCAGAGGACATGACCTCAAGCATGTCCTTGGTGTTGCTTCCACATGCAACCCAGCCGAGCCCTTTGGTCTGGGAGTGGATTTTCTTGTTCAGACATTGCACTCCCATTGTTCTCAGATTTGGACCATCCTTTGTGGTTTACCCAAATCCAGAGTAAATTACTACATCCAGAGGCCCCTGGAGAATAGTAAGGCAGGGAAAGGCATTTGGCCCTCTCCAACACTTTCTGTGAGAGAGTCAGCTGAGAAGTAGATCCAGAATTGCTATTCCCTAAGTTTGATTTCCTTGGCACTTGTTAGATGCATAGAAATGTACAATCAACACTGCCATGTAGACAAGACTAAAATCTGGATGTTTGGAAGAAAAATAAGGGATTGAATAGAAAGAAAAATGAAGTCGGCAGTTCTAAGGACCCATCACCATAGTATCAAGACACTATTTACAAAACTTCTTTGTTAAGAAGTTTCCACATGCTCTTTCTTTCAATTTCAGTTAAACTCAACATAGTCACTGCTCTGGATTTAAACTGTGCCCTGAAAGTCCTGTAATCTAAACATGGAAACATTTAAGTCATGCGCTAAAAGAAAAAAATGAAGCTGCATCCAGTGCTGCCTGAGGACCACTGGGCTGATCCTGGTGGACCTGCAACAGCCCCATTAACACCCAGGGAAAAAACTCTTGCAAGCCCCAGAGCTGCCATGCTGGGAGGAAAACCCAGACATGCCATTCTTCTGTGTGGAAACTCTCCTGCAAGCCCCAAAGCTGTTGTCCCTAGGTAGAAGCCCCCCTGCAAGCCCCAGAGTTGCCATCCTGGGGTGGAAATCCTCATGCCATCCCCAGAGTTGTTGTCTTGGAAGTCCAAGTCTGGGCCAAAGGTAACAAGAGCTGCCCAGGCAGCTTAGTGAGCTCGGACATGACATGGCCCCTCTGGATCACTGCAGCTGCATCTCCAGCACTGCCTGGCACATCCACCCCTGCACTGTCCTCTCCTGAGTGATCGAGGTGTGCTCTGGCCTGAGAGCAGCAGAACAAAGCCCTGTCTATTTTCAGTGGCTGATTTGTGTGGAATACAGTTCAGACTCTGGCATGAAGAGGGAAATATTATTTGGGTAGTCGAACTTCATTTTGTTTAATTTGGAGTTATTAAGAACATTTATATTTTTAAACACAATGTTTAACCTGACAGCATCCCATTAAAATGCTTTATATAAGCTCATTAGGAGCTTCTGTGCAGTATTATATTTATTGCAATTAGCAAATATTAGTGGCTCAGACAAACTGCAAGATATTTTTTCTTCTCTGCTCCTATTTTGTTCCTCCATCTCTTTGCCTGCCATAACCTAAGCCTAGCCTAGATTAGATTCTTTCACATATCAGCCTTTCTGTTTGGCAAGTCTTAAAGAAGTAGCAATAAAAAAAAAGGAAAATTAATAGAAAATTAACCATTAGAAGCCTCTGAGAAATCAAAAGAGCCTTTTAGATTGTCTCTCACTAGTGTCAAGGCTAGCAGCACTACCAGTGGCATTAGTGGCACTAAGTTACTTAATTCCAGTATGATTCAAAATCATTTGTAGCTATGAGCTTATCCAGAGTAAATCCTCATCCTCCCAGGTCTTTTGTTTGCCATCTCTTGACAAGCTACGTTGCAAATAAATGAGCTCATAAAACATGTGAAGGAGCAATATATTTTCATTTGTATTGAAGTTTCATGTGCGCATATGCTACCGTACAAATACTAGTAATGAATAGTATTAGTATTTAACGAACTCAATCCTTATTTGGGCTTTGTTTTGGGGGTTTTGTGCCCTTACTCGGTTATGAAATACATGAAATGAAAGGAAGGTTTCCCTGAATAAGGACAGAGGGCAATTTTAAGACATACTTAGACCTCGCTCCAGTCAGTGGCAAAGGGTGGCCCAGCCGGCCTGTGTTCCAACCGGGATGGATCTCACAGGAGAGCTGGAATTTAGCCTCTCAGTTCTTGCATGGTTTGTGAGCAAATCACAGGCTGCTAAGCCACTTTAAGCCCACAGACTGTTCAGGATCCCAGGAAGGAGCAAAGGTTTGGGTACCTGAGTCTCAAATCCTACCACATGTGACAGAACTCGGATATAAGTGCTAGTTCAGACCTTTCAGCCCAAGCTGGCACTTCTGTGTGTACACACAGATGCCTGAGTCTTGACATTGATGAGCAGATAAGCACTGGTGCTTATCCTGCAGCCTCCTGAGAGGATTCAGTCCTCTGGCAGGGGGCATGCTGGCTGGCTGGGCTGGGCTGCTGCGCACAGGTGGTGTGGAGGAGCACTTAGGAAGCAGTGAAGAAACCACTGCTAGACCCTCCACAACTGACCTTGACCTTTTCCCTGGCAATGCCACGTGGCTGTGCTGGGAAGAGCCACTGGGACCCTGTCAAGCTCCAGCCCTACTTGGCTGGTCTGCAGCACAAGATATTAATGCTCCTTCTGCCCTTTGTGCTGGACTGTACTCTCTGTGAGCGATGACAGCTGGAAAAAAGCCCAAGTTTTCTGAGGCTGTTAGAGGTTTTTTACTTTTTCTGGAAAAGGATAAAATAAAGGTGTCCATGAAGTTTACTTACTCACTTAACAGTTACATAAAAATGTATCCAATAATTATCTTCTTGATTTGAATAGAACTTACTGCAAAGGTGCCAGATATGTGGAGCAGCAATCAGTAAAATAATTTTTCAGTTACGCAAACATCAAAACTATTGCATGAGGTTCAGAGATCAGTTTAGAGAGCTCATTTTGTGGGCCTGGGCAATGAAGGCCCTGGTTTAAAGGGCCATTCTTCAGCTATTAATTATCTGTATTTGAGGACCCAATTCACAGATATTTTCTAATTCTGTTCTTTTCTGTTGGAGTTGCTTGGGTCACTGCTTCTACTCCCAGCTGCTGCTGCCCTTTCCTCCTAATGCCCTCCAGTGGGACAGCCTGCTACTTCATCTCTTGGGAACCAATCCCAGAGTGTCTCTTGCAGGAGATGTACTCCAAGTGCTCATCCCTGGATAAGCACGACCCCCAAAGGCCATTGAACTGTGCTATGTGTCACTGCCACAAGTAGAAACTATCAGTTGCAAGGTGTCTAGAGGTAGTTTGCATTCCCATCTGGAAATATTCGTGCTGAGTCTCCCTCATTCCTCATACTTTCACTGATTTCAGGGAGCTCAGCTTGGACCTACTGTTTGGGCTGAACTCATGCTCCTAAAATCTCAAGTTCTCATCTATTATTTTTCTTGGAAATCTTTTGATCCAAAAATGCATCAGCTGACAAGTGTATCTTTGCCTTGTGCCTTGTACAAATGTAATCTTTATGGCATGTACTGGTTGAACTGAAAAATATTACTGATACTTACTTCCATTGCCTTTCCAAGAATTGATTTAGGACACATTCTCAAGATTAATGCTTTGGCTGATGGTGAGGAGCATTAAGAGTGGGACCAAGATAGGGTCAGATTACATAAAAGGAGAAACACTTGCTGCAAAATCCACTACTATGCAGAAGAGAGCATAATAGCTCATGGATTAATTTATCAGCATTTCAAAGCTGCTCTGTTGGAGATGGAGCACTACAAGCTAGAGTCTGTATTCCAGTGGTTTACTGTGATCTTGCACTAGTTGGTTTATAGAAAATTCAAAAAGAAGGATAAATATTGCCTATAAGCCCTGTTGCCAAAGAAAATGTTAGAGGTATTATTTTCAGCTGCCTACTCATTAAGAGGGAGCTGCAGCACTTGAGTCTTGCTTTGCTTTTTGGCTGCTGGGAGCCAACAGCTTTCCTCTTTGAGTGTGGAACTGTGCACGCCCAGCTCTTGAAGGAAAACAGGGATAAATCACAAATTTTCCAAAGTTACCTTCTTAAAATAACATGTATAGTCTAAACATGTGTAATCATAAACATGCTGTTGGAAGGGAAAATGTTTGGGGAAACTTTTACAAATTGGAAGACAAATATGCTGGTATCTCTAGTTGTGCTCCAGTAGGGACATGTAGTATTATGTGCAGACTGCCTGAAGACATCACTGCCTTTGCCAGTGGTAACAGTGTTTCCTAACAAAGACAGATTGTGCCTTCAGGGAAAAATAAGAGGTTACTGCCAAACAATATCAGTGAATGTATCAAGAAAATACTATTTAGTTACAAAAAACCCCCCAAAAAACCCCATAAAAATCTGGTTACGTGGCTTGTTTAAACTGAAGAGACTAGATTGTTGGTAAATAAGATTCCTTCCAACCCAAACAATTCTATTGTTTTATGAACTAACTATAATTTTCCAAAGGATTCATTTATTATTCCCCAGTTTTCCTATTGCAAGTTAAATACCTCACAAAACGGTCCTTAGCAGCAAAAATTAAACCAGCTGTATTTTATTAGTTACCAGTGAATCTGCACATCAAAAGGTATAAACAATGTCAAAAAGAAAGAAAGAAAGAAAGAAAGAAAGAAAGAAAAGAAAGAAAGAAAGAAAGAAAGAAAGAAGGAAAGAAAAAGAAAGAAAGAAAGAAAGAAAGAGATGGAAAAGACCATTAATCCCAGCACCCTCTGAAGAAGGTGTTCGTGGGCACACTGATTAGTGAGTGGTGGTTTCAGTCCCAGGAAAGGCCTGACTCAGCCATATGCAGCTGCAAGGATGCTCTGGAGGAAAAGCAGGTTTTGGCTCCTCTGTGTTTGGGGCTCACACGAATAACAGCAACATACACTCATTGCCCTGTCCTCTCAGCTAAACACCTCTGATTTACCTGCCCTTCACATTGGAGCAGACACAAAGAAGACCACTGGGCAGCTAAAGAAGCATCTTGTTCCATCATTCTTCCTAGGGGTGCTAGTGGTGGGTAGAGTTTGCATAAAAAACCAAAGGATAGTTCCAGGAATACAGTGATATTGGAACAGACAGTGAAAAATCCAACAGCTCTGGACACAGCCCATTTCAGGTTTAAATGCCTATCAATAAGCTCAGTTATACATTCATAAATCATCATTTGAACTACAAGGATGTCACCAAAGAGCCCAATTTAATTTCCTCGCAGTCCATGACAATTTACAGGACTCTGATTTAAAACCTCGTCATCACCCTAAGTGCGTATGTTTGGGGGCTGGGTAGTTAAATCACATGAAGCCTTCCTTAGCTGTACTTCTAGAAGTCATTCTGTGCAATTATTTATTACTTGCATAAATCAGAGCAATGCAAAGAGGTCTGCCACTGAAGTTTAGCAGCATATTCCTGTTTCTGTTATTATTCTAACATATAAAACCTAAGAAAGGGGCAATTCCTTCCTTGGTTTTGTTTGTTGGGGCTTATTTTATTATTATTTTTATTTGGAGGGGCTGTTCTTTTGGTTTTGGTTTTTTGGGGTTTTTTTTGACAATGTTACATGCTCCCAGGGAAATAGTAGACAGTGATTTACCGATGAAATTCCTACAGCAGGAGGAAGTCATGCTTGGGTCTTGCTGCCATGGAGGGAGATAAATAAACTAACATATTTAGCTAAAGACTATATAACCTATAGGAAAACAGACTGGAGAGATATACAAGCTGGCACGGAAGATACTGAGACGGAGAACAGAATGTTTAGATAGAGGCACTTATGGGTACTCCCCACCAACAAATGAATCATCGAGGGCATAACAGGCTATTTTTAGCAGCAGTGTCTGTGTTACTTTTGCCTTTTACATTGAGAAAACTTTGAAACACTAGATAGGAGATGCTAAAAATCCATACAGAGCAATGCTGGACTTCCTCGTACAGATGGGCAGGACCCAGAGCGCCTTTGGCTTGGCTGCACAGTAGACCTACAGAGGAGATAGGTAGATAGATAGATAGATAGATAGATACTGGGGAAGTGTCTCCATGGAGTAGTAGTACACTTTCCGAACACACATCATCACATGGTGGGTATAACAGGAGACCTCAGGCACCCTTTGTGCTGACAGCCTCTACTCCGTGCTTCCCCTCAGCTCCTCTGCAAGGATCAGGGAGATTGCGTCTTCTGATATCCTGATCATCGCTCTGGGCAAAATCCTTTGACTTCGGCTGTAAGGATCATGATTTAATCCAACAATTTAGCCCAATAATGGAAACCAGCTGGTAACACAGTATTTGGTTTTGTCATTATATTCACCATTTGGAAGTAACGGGCTGCAAAGCCCCTTTGATTTGTGGCAGGGCATTCCATTAACACATCTATAAAAGCAGCCAAGATGTTTCCACTGACAGCACTTAACAATTTTCTCTATTACTTTGAAGACTATTCACTTTGAACGGAAAGTGCTTTTCCGCACCATTGAAGCACAGCTAGTACATAACCTTGGAGCACTCTGAAGCGCTGAGGTGCTGCAAGAAGTAACACTTAGGAGAGCACATCCCCTCTTCGGCACGCACTGCCCGGCGCCGGGCCCCGCACAGCTCCCTGCCTGCAGCACGGCTGTGTCACCCACAAACCGGGACGGAATGTGCCCTGTGGCAACCAGGGGGGAACAGAGCTATTCATCTGCCTTCCCCTTTTGCATGATTACCAAGTCGATTTTGCATGCAATTCCTTGTATGCAATTGGTGGTAAAATCTATGCAGGTCTAAGCGTGCTTCCCAAGCTTTTATTGGACAGCAGAAACAGAGCGTACTTGTCTGGCAGTGGGGGATATAGAGGCTGTAAGTTGAGAGGCTGATGTTCAAATCCAGCAGATCAGCATAAAGCCCTCAGGATATTATTCTTGCTGCAATTACAAGTAACAGCTAAAGAAAGGGTAGGAGACGCTCACGTAGTGAATAAAAATGTTTCTCTTCAGTTGCTTGTATGAAAACTGCAGACAAGGCTAAATAGTTGTAAATGTAAAGCTCTCGGTGAAAAATTGATCCCATTTGTGTCTCTAGCTGCCTCCAGCTCTTCCTTACAGGAGGCAGCAGTGGGTCATCAGTGTGGTCATTTTAAGCTTGGTACAAAATAAATCCTGATTCAAGAGTCTCCTTGAGTGACCTTTGCTTATATGCACAAGTGTTTCTCATGCAAAGAGCCCCAGTGATGTCAATGCTAATAGGTAGATGGTAGAGGCAGTTTCACTGTGACTGTTAGAGACTGGAGATGAGGAACAAAAGCTCCTTTCTGAGAGCTGCTCATCCATCTCGAATGCTCTGACTCACTTCACCTCGTGTGGGACTGACTGCTTAGAAAAACCAACACTGCCATCTTTTTACCACGTGTACAGGATCACAGCCTTAGCATACACAAAGCATTACTCATTTCAGCTGATCCCATTAACGCTGAAGACACAGGCTTGCACTTACTCTGGACGAACCGTAGAAAAGGCTTCTGTATGAGAGGATTATGGCTACTGTTCAGATGCTCAACATTTCCTAGTTAAAATATTTCACAGTGAAGCAATAGCATCATTAAGAGTTTGCAATGTATCAGCATCTGCTTTATTTCTTCTGTTGAAGTCTCCCTAAAGTTTTTGGGGTTTTCTAAAGCTGTGATGAAATGAAAACTAACTGTTGCTGTTCTTAATTTTCACAAAACTACTTACTTAAGAAATAGACTAAAAAATCTCAGGCTCAGCTGTACAATACAATCAAACTATCAATGCAAAATGGCAATGCAATGCCACATCAATGGAAGCAATAAGATGAGCAGATTTCTGGTCACCCAACATGCACCTCTCTGAGCCTGCTTGTACGCAAACACAAACTCAGTCTGGCATAAATTAGATGAACTATGTTATCTTGCATCAAAATATTTTCCCAGTTCTATGTGTTTCCAAATATATCTAATTTATGCATTTCTGAGCGTATAGTGTGTACTGCTCGCAGGTGTACTGTCTACTGAAGCAGGTGTAGCAGCTCTTCTCCTATTGAAATCAGAGATGCTGTTACATATTTCAGTGGATAGAAAAAGTACTTCTCCAGGTCATGCCAGGTCTGAGAAAGAAAAAGGGGGTTGACAAATTCACAGAAGGCATCCAACACAAGCCCTCCAAACCACAGTCTTTTACTGCAGGATGTATACTCTCCCTTTCCAGTGACCTTGCTATCCTAAGCATGTTCTTATGACATCACCTTAATGCTGTGGCTTAAAAACAGCTTAATTAATTTAGGGTCTATGCATTGCTGTCTGCTGCCATTGTAACATCCACATAAATAAAAAGAAGAGAAGGTGCTCAGCTGCCTCTCATGCAGAGCCCTTTGAATCCTGGGCATAACCCACCAGCTGCTCCAGGGGCATCGCTGAGGAACATGAAGTCCATCCCTGAGGAACCAGCCCAGGCAGACCACAGTGGAGCACCAGAGTTCTGTGCAGGTCATTTGTTTCTTCCATTACTTAATTCCACATTGCCTTTGAAAAGAGGATTGCCTTATATTTTATAACAGCTGGGATTTTAACTTAATTTACAAAGTAATTAATTTTCTTTAATTGTGATGAGGGTTTGCTGTTAAGTAGTAAGTAGACGGGGATAGTACAATGATGATTTCTGTGGTCTGGATGCACTACTGTAAGATAGTATCATTTCTGTATAGTCTAATTTTAAATACTGTACTACAGCAATAAGAAATGTTCTGATCCTATGTTTTTTATAAGTATTACCTGTGCATGGTGACTAGTTTAGTCTGAGTTTAGAACAGAAAATATCTTTCCTTTTCTTCCAGTACAGACTGGAAAGTAGACAGGTGGCAGTAAAAAAAAAAGGACTACAAATCTAAAGCAAGCTGTAATGCCATTAATGGTTTAAGTTACTTTAATAAGAAAGGATTTGTTGCTTACTAGCTTGACATTATATGTAACTACTTTCTGACAGTAAGGAAAAAAAACAAGATAAGCTATCAATATAATTAATTTTAAATATATTTCATTTTCCTAAGTAGTAGACTTACAGTTCTTTTTATTTTACCAATTAACAAAAGTAATCTGCATCCTGAGATCTAGCCAAGAAAATCCAAGATTGGAGTTCATGCAGAGACTAATCTATGAAGATTACATTTGGCAGCATACCCCCAAACCAGATTTAAAATAGAAGAATGTGTTGCATTTCTACCCCACCCCAGAAATACCAGGGGCCAGGGACCTGTTAGGAAACGGCAGTGGCTTGGTAGTCTGTGTTCCTGGGAGGTGCTGTCAGCAATTGCTGTGTACTGCTGATGCCCTCAGCAGCCCTTCCCTTCACAGTGCTGGCTCCCACAAAGCTGCCCGAGCCTGGCAATGGCCATCCCAGCAGCAAGGGGTGTTGCCTGTGTTATGGATCAAACCTGGGCCCTGCACGGCGAGAACAGGTTCAAACCTGTCCTTCTGACAGCCCCACTGCTATATTTCATAGCATGTGACCCATTAACTGAGAGCACCTGAGACAGCCCAGGTGCAAAGATGCTTTTGGAGCTGGCTGCTTTGCTCAGAGAGACTTTCCCAAAAATGTTATGCTTGATCTTCTGGAATAGGCACACTGAGCATGGAGGAGATCCATTAAAGAGCCAATACATTTTATCCTGGCACAAGCCAAGCATAGTGCTCTGTCAGACATCCAGGAGCTATTGAAAGACAGAAGTACACTGAGATCTCTGCAGCTATCTGAAGCCATCCAGCTGGGAGGTTGAATGCCAGGGTTTGTGAGAGAGCAGGCTTTTTTCCTTTTCAACAAAAGTAGTTTATAATAGATGGTGTGACGAATCCATCCTCATGGGTTCTTCTGTGCTCAAAGTAAAGAGAGAAGATAGCTAGACGTGGATAAATTATACTACTTTTATCGTACTGCTGGAGTTCACATTGCCCAGCATGAGTGGGATGGGAATCCCCAGCATGCAGGGGACCCATGGGAGGTGGGGACAGTACCCAAGGAGGAGGTACCACAAAGCTGTGCAGGGAATGGTCATGCTGGGTTGCCTCCTGCACATCTTCTGATGTTGACACTGAGCCATGCGTGCACCCAGGCACTTATCTGGCTTTTATTGTGTACTGATGTTCTCCTCCTGGCCATGTCATCCTCAAGATGTTTTTCCATCCCCTCTAATCAGATTAACCAGCTGCTCATGCTCTAAGGACACTCACTCTGTGGGATGTACTTCAGACCGTGGTCTGTCTCATCTTCCGATTTACTCCTTTGACAGCTGTGTGCCTGAAGCAAGGGGATTGTATCTGTCTTGAGTTGCTGGGGCACCAAAATTCCATCTTCTGTTTTCTGAGCACTGTGGTCCCTCCAAAACAGGGCTCAAGCTGGTACCTTCCCTAGGGACATGGCAGGGACAGACCTGCGCTCTCTGCTTCAGACTGGTATTATCTTCCAAGATATTTTAAGGGATGATTTTTTTACACCCCTCAGAGTGACACTGGGCACTGTGGGATGGTAGCAAGTGATTGAGATGGTACCTCTGAAGGGAGCAAGCTGCCACCACAGCAGAAGATCCATGCTTCTTTCCAAGGACATAGAGAGGAGCTAATTTGTTGCTAATTTACTGTAAAGAGGAAGTAAAATGGATATGTGAAAATGACATGTCCCTGGTGATGTAAGCCAGATTTTTCATTTGTGTCTCCACAATCCATATACATAACAGTAAATGTCAATGCAAGCCAAGGAATAAATATTTCCATTGTTGTGCTTACAGTCTGAAACAAAGATCCCAGTAATCCCCTGAATTGTATCAAATATATCCAAACTAGAACATAAAAGGCTTTTCCATAAATATATTCATTTCAGGGTGCCTGTAACTCTGTTCTTAAAACACATCCAGAGTTAATTTGCAGGTGAAATCAGCAGTGGCCCTGCCAATCAGCTGATCAGCAAAGAGCTAACACAGTGTTCACAGGACAAAGTCTGGGCTCCACTCTGCTTCACAGTGCTTAGAAGCAGTGGCCATCGCTACTTTTTTTCTGATATTCTCCACGATCTTTCAGATTTACAACTGGACTTGTTAAGCAGTAGTTACTATGAATATGCATATATCTTCCCTCATAAATTATTTCTGGAACGCATGTTTTAAGTAGGGGAACAAAGATATATGAACTAGACGGGCTGCTGTTTATCTGCAGTTATTTTTTATGAAGTAGCTTGGGTTTGAATCACAGGTATTTTTACTGTAGTGTTCATTACAGCATTAAAGTATTGATTTTGTTCCCCTGATCAATAGATACTGTTTTTAATACAAGGTTTTTTTGCATAGAGCTAATACCTGTGATGCTGTGTTTGTTGCTGTTTTGTTTCTACAACAAACATTAGCTGAAGATGAGATAAGGTGCCTGTACCCAGCTCCTACCTCTGCCATACCAGAGCTGAAAGCATGACCAGGTTTACATTTACTGCACCTTTTTGCACTGCTTTTGTACAGTTCTACGTTTACTGTCTGGCTTTACATGGTCTTGTGCTTATAGCACCGCAGGTGTATAATTTGAACACAAATACACCTACACGCTATTGTGCTGTAGGTGTATTTGCACTTCAGAAAGCTTGGATAAATGGTGACGTGATCATTACCCATTTGCCCTAATCACTAATGATAAAGCTGGCCTAAAATAAAATGAAAACTAGCATTATGCTAGTTAGTCTACCAAAATACAACTGTCTACACACACGATTTTCTTTCTGTCTAGAAATCAAAATGTTAAATATAATGGCTACTTATGAAAAGAATATTTTTATCATTTCTTCCTCTAATAACCACTGAATACAATCATCAGAAACAAACAGTGAGACGGAAATATTTTCGTTTTATAGCCTGTAAAGTCCTCTGGAAACATTGGCTTGTGTTGAAGCATTTCTTAGAATAGTTCTTTAGGTCCATCTGTCAAAGGAAGATACTTAAACGGGCATTGTTTATCTACTCGTATATTATGGGCCTAAGTTGACAGCTTTTTCTGAAGCACATTTCCTGTTGTTTTCATTGCCCTTCTGAAACATAGATGATACCATGTAGGAACATTGCCTGGTACATTTATTTACTCTTTTTGGTTGATTAAATTCTCCACATCACACTTTCTAGGCTTATGTGCACCAGTATCTAGCAGTACCAACTCCTAAGTGTAATCACATTATCATCACTGACTCAGAAACCTCCTCATCCCCCTGCATCTTCTGTAATCAAATCTCCCTGCCAAAATTCAGTTTTCTTTCAGACTCTCATCAAGTGCTGGTACCATGTATCTTTTGAGCATTCTTTGTTCATAGATGGATGCAGCAGTGTGTCATTACATTCCTAAAAAGTGCTTGGGCTGAGTGGGAGGGGGAGGAAGCTGGAAATTGCTGCCCCTCAAAGCCCTGCTTCTGTTCCATGGTGCAAGGGAGCATCATGACAGCATCCCTCTGGAGCGGAGCTGCACTATCAGCCCGAGCACATCACCTCACTTGAACTCCTACAGTATATAAAATGGGGAAAGAGGTTTTATTTTATCCAAGAACATCCCCATGAAAGGAGTTTTAAGTCATTTCACTGATTATGAAATCTCTGCCATTAAACACTTACTCAGGCAGAACTATTGATGGGAAGATCCCTATTACCGCCTGAATATTCTTTCTCATAATAATAATGAAAAACCTGATACATATTATTACATTTTGAATGAAGGCTTCTATGCAGTAGGGTTTTAAAGATCTTGCTGTTGCCAAGTTTTTCTTTCAACATCCCAGTGGAACATTTTTACCAGACCTATTAGGTAATGCACACAACTTTCAGGCACAAATTCACTATCTCCAATTCAATGTCCTCATGCTGGACCTTGCCAATGTCACAGATGTTCTTTTTCCATAAATTCCATCAACCATGGTCTGGAAGCTGTGTTTTTTGTTGTTCTGTTCCTCACTGCTTCGTGTGCATTTGTTACAGCTGGTCATTACCCTTTAACAGAAATATTTCTGTTTCTCTTCTTTTTAAATAAAATTTCTGAGACAAATTGTAGAAAGACCCAGTTTTGACCCTTTTGTAAGCATCAGAAACATCTTCAGAATTTAAGATGAGAAAATGTGTATTGTCACAACCAGTGAACCAGAAGAATTTTTTTCCCCAAATCTCAGAACAAGTCAGTTATACAGACTTTGCATTGCTTACTTCCTACTGGCTTCTTTCTTATGGGATAGTTCACATTTTGTCAGCTCAAAAGTGGAAGCTTTAAAATTTATGAATCTTTCAAGTGCTACTTTCCATAGGACATTAAGCACTTGGTATTTTCCAAAGATTTGAGTCTTCCAGGGCCATAATAAATATATTTGACTCCAAATCAGTTGCATGGAAGTCTTGCCCTAAGAAAAGACATGAACCTAATCAGCGACAGAAGCCTGGGCTGACTCTCCAATCCTCAAATAAATTATTGCCCCAGAGCAATCTCAGTTGGGTTGAGAGCCTGAGGGCACATCGAGGCTGCTGTCACTGTTTAAGGCTCCTGCTGCGAATCCTCTGCCAAGGAGCAGCCAATTCATCTGTTATAGTGGATCTTTTGGTCATTCCTGTTTTATTGCCTTTCTTTCAGTGTTGCTTAAGAAACAGTCCTTTACAAACCAGAAGATTAATGACATCACCTAATTGGTTTTGCTATCCTTAGAGATGATGGGCCAAATTAATCCCTGTTAGAGATCCATTAATCTTTATGGATTTACACCCAAGATTAATTCATCCCCATGATACTAATCACTTGCTGTGTGGTCTGTGGAAAATCACTTAACTTTGCATGTGGGTTTTCCACCCCAGATGGAAAATGGGGGCAATAATCCTGAGTTCTGTGAAGAGAAATGCTCCAAACACTCCTAGGATTGGTTAAAATGTAAGACAGTTTATAAAAAAATGCACATTTTATTTCTGAATGTTAGTTTTAGTTTGCACTTGTATTCTCAATTCTTAGTGAACCTTAGATAGAAACATTTCCCTGTGGGGTTACGGATGTGTCTCATATTTATAACCAAGAAAAGTCTTGGTACTGTAGAGCTTGGTGAGAATTTATGTGCTGATTATCCCAGGCCCAGGGTGTCACACTGCAGGTTTTACGGAAGTCACACGCTCATACCCAGAGGCAGAATTTGGCCTTTCTCATTTCTGCTCCATTTAGGCCAATTTCTACAGCTGTTTCCCCAGTGAGAATCTCACTGAAGATAGCAGGAATTTTGCTTAAGTAAGGATTACAGGATTAATCCCCCTATCTCCAGTCATGTTTATTTTGGCAGTCATTTCGCTTGGAGATTTCCAAAGCTCCCTAGCTTAGGTTCTCTCCATTCCGCTCACAGATACGCATCTAACTGCACCTCTCATGGGTTAAAGTAGCAATTGCATTCACCAGGAGGCTTCTATATTTGCAGAAAAATGTTCTGATAATGCCACCAATTAGATAAAATTGGGACTTCTCGCACATAATAGAAAAGAAACTACTGATAAAGGTTGCAGCAATTTATTTTAGCTGGGACCCATGCTAGAGGTGAGTAACAAGCAATCCATCAGTCAGATGACAGAAAGTACACTTGAGTTTTACAACCCATTCTCTTTGAATAACCCCAGGCACTATTACTCAACCAGAAAATATTGGTGTTGAAATCTGTTCTTCTCTATTTATGCATATTTAATGTGTTCAATTGCCTATATTAGCAAATATAGGCATATTATAGCAAATAATAGTATAATAAAGTAGTTAAAAGGTCAGTTGTTGCAGTCTTTTCTAGACAGAAAGTACAGAGTAAGATTTTATAATCTTTGTAAAAAAATAAGGTGCAGAGTGTTCAGTAAAGAAATAATTATAGGGTTTGGACATTTATTTGATACAGCAGCTTTGAGAAATACACAAATTGCTTTGTAAGTGCAAGTATTTTTCAGCCATGCATTTTATTTTACAGCCAGTATTAGTCATTTCTTCTTAATTCTAGATGTATGAAACTGTTCTACCTCCTTACTGGAATTTGAATGGACATGCTAAATATACAGTGAAATCATCGTAAATTATTTATTTGTGTTGACAAGGAAAAATATTTTTAAAGTTTAATGAAGCCAGCAGTATACACAGTTTCATGTTGCTGGGCAACAGTACTGGTGGCCAGCATTTTCAAAGTAAGGGAATACAGTATAACCATGTTGATGCCTCAGGACTCCATTGTACCTCCCACAGTAAAACTCAGGGGAGCAGGATCAAAGGGTGCCCAGGACTGCATCTGCTCACTGCATTTCTCATGAAGAAGCAGCAGCTTGCGGGTCAGGAGGGGAAGCTTAGGGATAGTCCCCAAATTCCACAGGTCCCAGAAGGAAGGAAGCTCTCACCTCCTTCAGGGCAGAAATGATTGAAGGATTTGAGTTAAATTGAAAGGGAAGCTTAAGAGGAATGCAGGAAAAAATTGAATGCTATAGAGAGAGTAGCTGATCTGATATTTCTTGGAGTTCAAGGATAAAGAGTCATTAAACTAAGTAAAAGGCAGAACATAATTTGATTAAAAGAAAGGCTTTTGCACAATGCATAACTGACCCCTGGGACTATGTCGGAGTGCTACTGAGGCCAAAAGCTTAAAGGATTCAGAGAATGGCTAGTGCTAATACAGGCCTTGAAATCATCATTAGCTGCGAGAGGTAGAAGACTTTTTTAAACAAGGAAAAGAAATTATGTATATAAATATATCTGCTTGAGTTTGTCTCATATATATATGTGTGTGTGTGTGCATATATATACGTGAGAGTACATATATATATACACACATAGATATGTGTGTGTGTGTGTGTGTGTGTATGTGTATACATATATATATATTTGCTTCCTGGGACTAAATAACTAAAGAGGAAAACTGGGGAGGAAATTCTCCTGAGGACAAGCTGTTTAATAAATGCCTGTTATGTGGCAAGCTGAAGCCCATCTGGTACTGGGCCAGTCAGAGCACAGGACTGGGTTGCCTGGGAATCCTTGCTCATGCAATGCTCTGTAGGGATGTCTCCTGCAGGATGCCTCTTGCCTTGGGCTACTGCCTTTTTATTTGGGCCAAACATGTCCCTTACAGATAAACCCAGTTCCAGCCACATGGCAGCCCTGTGGAGAATGGGGCAGGACGAAAGGAGCAGAGCAGAGTGCTGCTGTTTCCTTCACCACCAGCTCCTGTTTCCCTCTGATAATAGAGGGGCTGAAACTATGCAGCACTGTGGCTCCTTATTTATTAATTGCATTCCCCAACAAAAACACCGGGGCAAAGCAGCAGCAGATTCTCTTTGATTTGTGTGTATTTTTGAAAAGTGTACTCTGTGCCCACTGGGAATTATGTTTCTGAATGTTCCTTTTTCTGTACTCTCTGAGTCATATTCCCATCATTCCTATACCTCACAATATTTTCCCATTGCCATAGAGACAGCCTGTGAGGAAAGCACAGCCGAGTAACTTCAGGTTTTTACTGAACCCGAAGTGCCTGCCAGACTGGACCTCTGCTTGAGGTTATCTTACATCAAGAAGGTGATATGAAATAAGTAGTGCTTTTTCTTTTTAAGAGCTTCATAATTCCCTTTCAAAACAGAGATGATATTGTCACCTGTCTGATCTAAAACCCCTCTGATCTTAAATCTTCTGAGCAGGCCTGAGTCTGTAAGCAGCAGTGGCTCCACGCCTGGATTCTCAGAGAGCAGCTAAACAAATTGAATTGCAATAGTAAAGCCTGTACTGCTAGCTTGCATTTGCACGTCCTCCTCTCCCCTTCCGTTGAATTCCTTAATCTTAGAAAGAGTTTGGACTAAATCCGTGTTTCTGAACACCTCCCTCTGTTGGACACAGATCCAAATGCCACAGCTTTCTCAAATGCCACGCTATGATACTCAAGCAGAATGGCAAACCTGTGTTTTGTAAGTGAGAAGATACTATTTTAAATGTTGTGGTTCAGGTTCAGAAATACATGAAAGACTAATACATTTTATTGTTTTAAAGGGGCATCTTAGATAATGTAAAAGCCAAATTTCTCTTGTAGAAACTACTTCTGTTAGCACTGTGAAGGGCAAGTACAGGAAATAGATAGTCCAGCCCTCGAGGTTAATGATCATTTTCAGTGCCTTCATAGGAGATTGTGCCGCTAAGAAATAAATCATATTAGATCATCACTCTTTAGAAGGGAAAGGGAGGACAGAATACCTTTATGTGTAGGTGTGTGTGAATGCAGACAAAAGAGATGCATAAATGCCTTTCATCTCATACAAGGGAATAATATAAACATATCCAACTTTCAATTCTGTCCCTAGCAGTACTTTGTGATATGAAGACATATATAGGCTGAACTCACTTTAAAATATTTTCAGATCTGCTGATTACAGATGCTCAGGAGCATCAAACGCCACGACAGCTCTCCTTTCCATAGGTGTACATTTGTCTGCTAAACAGCAAATAGTGGTTTTCAACTGAAAATAAATACTTCAGTTAGTGTGAATTGCCTTTCCACGTCATCACCTTGTTCTTATGAGCGTTATAGGAGTGGATCCAAAAAAGGGGACAGAGCAGAAAAATGAAATCCCAGGCATCTCACATACTGTTTGGGAAGCGGACAGTGAGGACACCTGTCCTAATGCCAGGTCAAGGCTTTTGGCATTTCGCTGTTGCAACTGTGATAGTGATTTTTTGCCAAGTTTTGACTTTCCTTTGTACACATACAAGAGTGAAAGAGGCATTAGCTCATTTTATAACAAGCACTAATGGACTGTGATTGCTTCATGTGGACCTGACCTGACACACACCAGTGACTGTGAGAAGAAAGGCTGATTCTCCATCACTAGCCCCCAGAATAGCAGCACCATACATGAGTATTCAGTAAAGTGACTTGCTTTTTGGTATATCAACTTTATTTTCTGGTGTGATGTTAACTAAACTGTTTTCTTCATCACCTGCTCTTGGAGGTGGTAGGAATATATTATCAATGACTTAAATGGGGAAAAACCGATCTCCTCAGAACACACACACACAAAATGGGACAATGTTGTAACTTATATTCCGGCTTCATAGCAACTGAGAGAGAATTTTTAGAGTAAATTGGAATTATTTGAGGTGCATCAGTCAATTACTTGTGAACCCATGTGAGGAGAACAACAGCAAAGTGCCCATGGAAATGGTCCTGGAGCTACTTTTCCCCAGAAAGCTTAAGGGGTTAGGCAATAATTCTCAGGAAACCTAGGCTGGAAAAGACCTTGAGCGCTCATCTAGTCAATCTGACCCAAAGCAGGACCAGCTATATCACATCAAACAGGACATACAGCTCCCTGAAATTATTTCATGGGAGCTGTTACTTTCCTAGGCAACCTACTCCAGTGCTTTACTGCTCTTACAATAGGAACATTTTTTAATTCTAGTGTCTAACCTGAATTTGAATCTTTGTTGATGTGATTTAAACTGGACTTAATGTTCCAGCTGAGGCACTACCAATGCTGAATAGAGTGGTCGGATTTCTTCATACATTTTCAGGATTATTTATCCATTGTGTTATATTGCTCGCCTTTTCCACTCTGCCCCATGTTTGGTTTGTAACACAGCCCCATGTTTGGTTTGTGGTCTACCCTCAGCCAAGCTATTTCCTAACCGGTTATTACCCCCCTTCCAGCAGATAATTCCTGTCTAAATGTAGTCCCTGGTACTGCTCCTTAGTACATTTTGTCTTGCTTTTACAGATAATTCCTTCAAGCTGACAAGGTCTTCTAAAAAATTTGATCTGCCTGTTGACTAGTATACTTGCAGAGCTCCCAAACTGTGACCAGCACATTTATTGAGTATGTCTTCCTCTTCCTTTTTCAGTCACTAATGAAAATGTGGACTGTAGTGGGGTGGACGATGTGCAGACTCATATTTCACACCTCCTTCCATTTTTTGTCACTGTTTAGGTATGGTCACCTCAACAATCCTACACCTGTCTGAACGGGTGTAGCAGGGTCAGCAAGGCTGCGTTTCCTCATTTTTTTCTAAGAGTGTCATGAGTGTGCAGAAAGCCTTATGGAAGTTGAGTTACATTCCCTTTCCCTCGTCCACAGCACAATACAGGCATGGGAAGAACTAAGCTGGTTTGACGGACTTTGTTCTTAACATGAAAACTGAATGCTACCCACTTCCCTTTTATTACCTAGGCACTCATGACATGTATGTCTGAAAAATCCTAAGTTTTGGGGCAGAAATTTAATTTAATCAACTGATCAATAATCTCCTACTCTTTTTTCCCCTGATTTAAAATACAGGTCCCATGCTTTCCTACTTCTGATCCTCTGACACATTAAACATCCAGTCACTCAGAGGCTGATCAGTCTGCCCTTTAAGCATCACAGGATGAAGTTAGCTAATTTAAAATAAAACATTGATTGCAGTACAGCTAAGAGATGGATCAAACTGCAGAACTAATTGTTCTCAGTAACTACCACCTATTTGCTAGATTAATTTTCAGCTGGAGCAGTTCCCCATCCAGATCTCTGCATGCCCTTACAAATCACTGTGACTGAGGGATGAAGGAAGGCAGTGAGGAGGTGGGAATGGAGTGAAGCAAGAAAGGTGTAACTACATTTTCCAGCAACAGCATTGTCTTAACACGTTTGTTGAAATACAGTTTTCATAAAGACAGAAACCAAAAAGCCATCTATCACTTGTACATTCCTCATGTCATCTGTCATTAGTTGCCTTGCACTCCTGAGTACTGGACCAGTACTCTCGTGGCCTTCTTCCTATGCATTTGTAGCATGACATCTTGTAACCTCACTGTCCCTGCCCAGATCTTATTTTGTGGGTTTTTCATTCTGATTTTACATGAACATACTTCTGCCATTCATCTACACTTATCCCAAATAGTTCAATGCCTTTCCACACACTTTCCTCTGGTCAGGTCAGAAAGGGGCTTGTGGTGAAGCCAGGAACTTTATTACTACATTTCCTCTCCTTCCTCTGCACTGGCAGAACTTGAGTTTCTGAGGTCCACGGAAAAACATGCAGAGATGGAAAAACTCTGGGTTTCAGTCTTCATATGCCATAATTTCACATGGAAGGAAATGGAGAATGAATGACAGAGCAAACACTCTTCATCAGACAAATGGAAAAACTAAAAATTGCCAAATCATATAAAGACTTTCCCTTAATTGTACTGCTTGAATATGAGGTAACTCCAGGCAGGACATAGCTGACAGAGGACATGAGCAAAGAGAAAATTACATTTTTTTCTCCAGCCCTTCAGCAGTTCTGATCTGCTCAGCAGAGCTGAATGTACACAGATATTTTGCTCTGCTTCTGTCCTCTAATTGCATCATTTTCCACAAGCTCACATCTACAACAGCTGAAAATCATGAGTCACATGTATTCTTTTCCAGCATAAAGTATTATTTACTCCTTACTCTTGGATGGTCATCAAAAGATATTTAATGTCATTTGTGAAGTTGGAAAAATGTCCCTTACCAGTCTTATGTGGGTTTTCCTTAAAACATCTTACTTATCTGAAATGAATGCCATCGACTTCTTTGAAATGTCTTTATTTTCTTAATTGGTCATACAACACTAAATTGCATGAGTATCGCAAAACTCCTTTTCCCCTGCTGAAATGACTGCTGAATAAAGACATAACCGCTGATGTCTTGAAATAAAAGATGTAATGAAAGAATGAGAAGATATTATGGATGTTTAAATCTGACAAATCTGGATCCAGAGTTTTGACTTTGCCAACGGACTGTTTAGTTGAATGGAGTCTCTGATGAGCATTAAGCAGCTAGGTTATTTGTAATTATTTCTGTATATAGTGACACGAAGCTATATAACACTTTTTCCAATAAATAAAAAAGAATGAAACCAAGAATTCAGCTGAAGCTGATGGTGCTCTGTGAGGTTACACATGAAGAGTTGGCCCTTGACCTATTCTACCCATCCTTTAATTTAGGGAAACTCATTCACCTTAATATGGGAATCTTTGTCTGAAGGGATGGTTTGGGCAAAAGATGCAAAATTCTTCAGTGTAAGATGTCTCAGACATCTGTAAAATATATCACAAGCTGGTTATGGCCAACACATTCATTAAACAGCTACTGATATGCAAAAGAACTGTTTAAGAGGAAGAATGCAAAGGAAAAGGAAGCAGACCCCTGCATAACAGGGTTGCAGGCTGATGTTTAGAGCAAGATCTTAGTTTGGACTGCATGGTGGTCACAGAGTGTCCCTTGGCAACTCCCAGCCCTTCATCAGCCAGCGCACACTGCAGGGATTTTATGTTCCTAATGGTCTCGTTCATGGCTGCATGTGCTTGTATAATTCATGGCACACAATACATATTTATCTTTTGAGATTGATTCTATTCTTTATTCCAGCATTTATTCTGTCAGAATGTGGAGGGACAATGAGGGGTTATCTGGCATCAAAAAGTTGAAGTCTTCTTGCTCTTTTTTCCTTGAATTATGACTGCTAATGACAAAATCCTTTTAGTTTTTCTTCTTTCACTTATCTAAAGCTCTGGTTTTCTCTTGCCTTTTTGAAAGCTCGAGAGAGAAATGTCAGGTGGTGAAATACTTAAGAATTAAAGGGCTGCATCAGGAAACGTTTTTCAAATTAGGTAACTTGGTATCTGAAACAAATGTACGATTGTTCTTCATGCCTGGATGGCTGGCAGCCAGGCGGCAGGGCCTCGGCTGTTTCTCAGGGCTTCATTCAGGCACTGTCATTATTGCCCCTATTACTTTTTCCTCCATCCAGGACTCTCTTGAATGCCACCACCAAAGAGAAGAATGCCACGCATGGCTTACCCTGAGGAGGATTAGTAATCCTACACCTTGCACTGGCTGGCAGAGGTGTTCTAAGAACAACCAGAATTCTTTCCCCAAAAGCCAAATATTTCATTACTGTATGGACCTGATCCTGCCATGTAAACCCTAATGCCTATTCAGTGAAGGTTTCTTTGGTTCACCCACTTCCTTTCTTGCATTTTATTTCTTACATTTTATATGTTCAAAGGAATTCAAAAGTGAAATTCATCTGAATTTCTGGATGCACTTGCTATAAAACTGCAGAAAGAAATTACTTTGAAAAAACACATTTAACACAAAATTGCTTTGATCACATTGTGTGCCTTGGGTGATTGCACAAACCAGAACAAAAAAAAAATTCTTCCAAGGCAAATTCTGTTCCAAAGTAAATAAAAAAGTTTAATTCAGAATTATAGTTACCCACAAAAATAAAAGCTAGAGCTCATGCTGGAAATCAGTGTAAAGAAATGTTGAAAATTGTAAGAAAGGATTATTTCCTATTGCTTTTTTGTCCAGCCAGCCAAGTTTAGATTAGCTGATAGTTTAACTCTTTCCTTCCATCCCCAGGCTGTGTCTTGAGATCTTGAACCGGGAACGCAGAAATAAGCTGAGGCAGCAAAAGCAGTGGAGGGATGAAGGTCTCGATGTAGGTGGTCTTGGGCTCTGTAAGATATCAAAGGAATCTGCAAGTGTAGTGGACTGAAATTCCTGCCTAGCCCTTGTAGGTCATACTGCAATCCACTCTCCTGTTCCTCCACCCACTCAAGGAAAGCTCATGGAAATTCAATGAGTTTGAACCAGTGGAGCTGGTATTGTCCCCTGCAGAAATAACCCACACCATACAAATGAAATACTGTCTTCTTCCTTCCACTACCTATTTTGGCATAACTAATATTGTATTTGGTGAAAGATACAGGGAGATGGATAAGCAAAACTTGAAGTTAAGTCAGTTGAAGTGGTAAACGGGCTTATGCGATTACAGGAGATAAGACTACAGGTAAACTCTCTGCAGCTACTTCCTACGACTTGTTTAATAGCACAAATTAGTTTTTCCAATACATCACTCACTAAAAGCAAGCATAACATATGAAATCACTAGAAGAAATTCAGTATTTTTTCCAGCTATCTCTCAGAAGATATTTGCCATCCTTAATTTTCCATATCTGGGTAAATTTCCAGTAACATAACTGCAAATGTAGAAAGTGCCATAAATGAGATTGTCTAGCCCCTTCTAAAATTAACACATTGAACCAACGTGGTGTTTTGTCTTACCAATACATTTTTATGTGTGCTTCGTTATTTATGTGGCTGGCAGTAAATTCTCCTGGTATGCATCAGTTCCCGTGAGATGCCCTTGATGGTGCTGGATCCCAAAAATGGTGAAACAGTGACATGGGAATGTGGGAAATTTGGGATATCAGGTCTGGTAAAGCACAAGTTTAAACCACCATCCCACTGATCAGAGAATATAAAATAGAGTGCTGAGATCCTTCCCTCTCATCTGTTTGCAGAAGAGAGAGACTGCTTTCTCACAGGGCAGCTGATGTATGCTTTGGACATATATCCTGTTTTTTACTTCTGGGTTTTACATGTTCTTGTGAATTGTTACAGTCCAGTTAAAATTCTCATTCTAAAAAGTGAACAGAATGGGTACTGTAGAACCACTTTGTTAAAAAATAGCAATTTTTGTGTACACCTTAAATTATCAACTTGCTATGCTGTTTTTTAAATATAATTTGAAAGAAATATATCTACACTATAGCTTGCTCTAGTCTCATTCTTCTCTAATATAATTCAGACAGCATAGATTTATGTAGCTGTGGCTTTGTAGAACCCAGATATCAAATTTTAACAAACTATTATTTAAATACATGCATAAAATAGATCTCTGGAATATATTCTGTCACAGTAACATCTTTATAGTCATAGCATAGAAATTAAAACAAATCACTTTTTCATACTGGCTAAAAGCATTTCCCCATACCTACACTCCTGGGGCTGCCTGAGGTTCCAGTGGATGCAGGAAAGGTCCTTCTGCTGGGAGGGAATTCCCACTGGGGAATGACACAAACCTGTAGGGATGATCCTGTGCCCTGACTGGTGAACTGGTGAACCTGCACCAAAGCTATTGCACCTGAAATCAGAGATGCCCCTTTCACAGGAGGCAGGATTTGTGCCCCTGGGCACACAGATCTCAAAGAGCTCTGCTAGCAGAAGCTTTCAGCCTTTATTGAGGGCTGAAGCCACCAAAAATAGGGTTGCAGAACTGAGTTAGAATTGAAAACTTCTAAGGAGTAATTTTGAAGAGTGGATGGATCATTTTGTGTGATGCCATCCATCATTGCGCCTCTTCACATCAATCTCGCAGAGTATTAATATCTCAGAAATGCTGTTCCCATCTGCAGATTGCAATGGAATATGGAACAGGAGTTGCATTCCTGTGTATCTGTAGTATATTTTGCTTCTCACCAGTTTCAAATCACAATGTCACAGCTGTGGATGTAGTAAGTCTGCACTCGGCCGTTACATGCATTGATGTGCATTGAACCCAGCGTGTTAGGGGGCCTTGCAAAAATAAGGGTATTTCTACTGCAGTCACTGTGCTTGAAAGCATTTCATAAACCATATGAGAAGTATCTTCAGTGTTTACAGGCAGGGTATTCTCGGTAGACTCGTTTTGCAGTTAGTGCAATAACTGGTAGTTATTCTGGTTTGGTTCTGTCACAGACTTCCCAGCATGACTTTGGCTGTGTCATGTTTTTCTTCCCATTTTCCAAATAAGCAAACAAAGCCAACATTTATTTCAAAAAGGTGGTGCAAGTCTGAAAGCATTGGTGTTTGCTGAGCAGCCTCCCATCTTTGAATAGGAAGAGTCAGAGATGTGGAAAGCATTATTCTTTTCATCTTCAAAGTCTTCTCTTTGTATTTACAAATTAACCAATCTGCAAAGCAATATTTTTTTCCTGGGCAGTACGACTAAGACTATTCTTACTAATTACAGGGAAACTTCCGTAATTCCAATATATGTATGTTCAAAACAACATGATATATACAGACATATTGCGACATATTTTCATTTGGATTGTTAAATCTGCACATATTTGATGGTTTCATCCTACATTTGTTATATTGTATTTTTAATGCTCTCAGACTGTGCTGATATAATGGTGATCCTCCTCTTATACCCCATCTTTCCCACATGCATGAAGTCTGCTTTGTAGTGACATTCATGAAGCTCCCTGCTGTGGCTGAAACACTGGAGTCCTGCTACTTAAAATGAATGATTATTCCAGTAGTTGAAGTGTTCTCACAAAGGAGACTGGGCAGCAAGACACTTCTTCCTTTCCTACACCACACTAGGAAAGGAAATCCTTATTTGAGCCTATGATGGGATCCTGACAGCCAATACCTGGAGATAGTCTTAGCAGTGAGAAAAAGCCACTTCTGAAAAATGAAGACAATTTATTCACTGCATGAAATTCTCTTTAAAAACCCAAACATTCCTGCTGCTTTCTGAATAGAAAGGGTAAACAAATAAACAATTAAAAAAATCAGTATAAATCAGGGTTTCATCAGATTTTAGAAAGCTAAATCCAAAACTTAACCCTGGAGCCTCTCTCTGCTAAGTGCTGATCTCATCCTGCTAGTGCCTGAACCAGACATTGGCTCTTCCTTCCCCAAGGCTCCTGCTGTGTGCAGCTTGCTCCTGCTGCTCCTGCTGCTGCTGCTGCTGCTGGGCGCTGTGCTGCTCAGCCCAGGCACCCAGCTTCTGTCAAAGCACTGTGTCCTCCAACACTGAGGCAGGGCACTGTGCCTGTGCTCTGATGCCAGCTTTCAGACCATCTAACTCTCAGTGCTGGTGATGAGCAGCTGGAAAAGATGCCCGTTCCTTCTGTTTTGAATGAGATGATTCAGGGAGAAGCACACACGTGGTACCGTGTGTTTTGGATTGCAGTCTGGGCCCAGGCACCAAGTGTTGCAGTGCTTCAGCTTTTTAATGGATTAAACCTCTGATTCACAGAGGGAAAGCAAATCTTGAACAAACACACAATTTAAAAGCTTCCAGGCTCAAGCAGAGACCAACTGCTGCATTAAGTAAGACTGTGAATGGTGAAATGGACTCTTACATGTTAAATGGAAACACAGCGAGCTACAGAAATGAGCTCAGCTCCCTTTGATCACGCTGCAATAGACGTGACCTATCAAATGATTACTAAAGAGCTTGAGGGGATCTTCAAAAGTTAGTCATGGTAAAATAGATGCTATAATTATATCCACTGATAAATTTTAGCAAAATCAGCACATTTGCTGATGGTGCTAGATGCTTTGCCTGATGAAGATTTCTCTAGTTACAATGTATGCTCAGTGTGCGCAGCAGCCATCCAAGCTTCCCTGATCTGTTCAGCAGACAGGCTTTGCACTGACCTGAAAGAAGAGCCCTCTGGTCTCTGTGGTGAACTGAGCCTTCACCTCCTGTAAACTCTGCACAGAAGGGCTCACTGCACCTGATGCCATGAGCAGCTCTGCACAGCGGGCGTGGCCGCTGACAGCCAAATCCCAGCATCCTCCCCTTAGCAAGTGCCATCGCCTCACCCCCCACACAAGCCCGCTGGAAGCAGTGGCATCCAGCACAGACCCAGGGGGCAGCTATGAAGGGCAGACTGTCCAAGCTACCACCACATGGTGAAAGCAGCCTGATCCTGTTTTCAGGAAGAGATATGTGAAACATCAAAATTATCAGGAGTTGGACACTGATAATCTTAGTGAACCCCTCCCAACTCAGAATATTCTGTGATTCTGTGATATTTGACTACAGCCTGTTAACAGGAAGTGAAAGCAAGTCTTCTTTGTCCTAAAATTGGAGTATGTTAACTCCTGAAAATTCAGCAAGGGATGGGTGAAAGCTTTTTTGTTCTCGCTTAGGTAATAGTCATTCGCATTACACTACTCAGGACAAACAAAACTTAAATAATTAGCTATAAAATACAGCTTTCAAAAATGTAACATCATACAGTTTCTGACTGCCAGCAGTCAGTGTGCACAAATGTACAGCAACAAATCCTCTTCAGATATACCAGCCCCACTGTACTGCTCAAGATGCCACATTCTCATCTATATGGTTTCACACTTACCAAACAACTAGCTTTGAACTGTACAAATGATGAAGGCTATAGCACACTTAAAAATGGTCAATTAAAAGTGTTTTTGTTGTTTCACCGTACCAGAAGAATTCCCAGAGACACATTAGTGCATCCTTCTAATCCATTGTCCCATTGTTCCCACAGCCAGACAGAATTTCTTTTTCATTTTGTGCCTTGTGGTGCAGTTTAGTATAATGAGATTGTAACATGTCTCAAAATCATTAAATTATGAAAATGTTTCCCTTTTCTAACCCTTCCCCTTAGAGTATAATGGCATCATAACAGCATCTGGAGATTGGAGCTGAGACCATTTTCTGTCACTTCTCTGAGCTGATTTGCAGCACGCTGAGCTGAAAGGCTTCAGACACCTTCACCACTAATTTCAGTGGGTTATCTATTGTAAGGTTTTATATGTTGTATCTCTCTTTAAGGATGGATTAGATTTGAGTTTCTAAGTGACTTTTAATTTCTACTCTCTGAAATGGAGATGCATTGCCTCTTTCTGGCCTTTATCCTACTTTGGCAAATCTCATAAAAGTTACTGGGCATTTACTTCTCTTATCTTTGTAGCACTCTCACTGACAACACAGTTTTTACTACAAACATAATACTTTTAGATACCATAGGTTTCACATATTTATTTTTCAAAACTTGCACATCTGAAGGAGGTATAGGTTAAAGTAACATTGACATCTTATGGCGAGCACACCTTTTGTCTCAAGATGGTGGAAAATGAGCATATTAAAACACTTCTCAACCTCAAAAATAATAATCAAATTATAGCAATAATGTTTTAAATGAAGGAAATTGTTAGTCAAAATTTTTACTGAAAATGAGCTTCATTTTTCTATTGTTGCAACTCATCGGCCAAAAATCCCATGTATGTCCTTCTGTGTGTGTACAATATTTTAGAATAATATAGCATCTTTGAAATGTTTGATAGCTTATGAATGAAAAGGTCATGAGAAAATCTAAGGGCTCTGTGTTAATTTTAAAGACAAGAAAGAATCCTGCCTCATTTAAAACACTAAGAAAACCTATATGCTTTTGTATTTTTGAAGTAATTTTCTAGAATTTTTTGATCTCTGGTTTTGGTTTTTTTAAAATATGTAATTAAACTGCCACAATTTTTCTGTTATTTATAGCCCACAGGTATAAAATGCAGTTGTTTTTGTCTGATATAAGTTAAGCACATCAGGCTGGGTAAGTACTTGTGCTGGAGATGACTTCAACTCTACCAATATTGGCACTGGCAATTCAGGAGGGAGCACTTTTCACTCCACTTTAACATGGAACTGATATCTCTGCCTAATTTTATGGCATACTTTTGTGTTAGCACTGCCATGGTTTAGTGGTTGGTGAAAAGACTCACATATACCAAACCCACGCCTGTAAATGGATCCACATGATGGAACTGCCCCGCAAAAAGCTCCTGAAAGGACTGAGGCCTGAAGACATGATGTGTTAAGTGCTTCGGCATTTTTTTCAAGATGAAAGGTGCTATAGATATGCAATGTGCTATTTCCCTTGTATCCCTCGAGGAGCTTGAAATAAATATGTCACTGGACACTTCAACATCCCTTAGCACAGAAATTGAAGCCCAAAATGTATCAAATAATTTTACAATATTAGTAGCCACCAGTTTTAGCCACTGCCTTCGTCTCACCATGAATGGACATTATGAACATACCTAGATAAAAATATGGTAAACAGTTACAGCTATTTTAGCATCCTGTATTGGGAAAGTGTATCACTCTTCAAAGTACATAGTTTAAACTGTATAAAATGGCATAAGGAATTACAGCGTGTATAATTCTTTTTGGTTTTGTAAGAGAGTATCAATTACAATGTTATCGTGACAGCTCCACACTGTAGCCAGGAGAATCGCCATTGAAATCAGTGGAGGGCAGAAGGTGCAATTACAGGCAGGCTGTTGCTTCAGTGGAAGAAACGAGAGGAGCCTCAGATAAGGCAGCCGAGCGCTGCAGCAGCAGGGAGGGATGCTGAGGCTGTGTACGCGGGGCTCCCCGGCTGCACAGCTGCCACCGCAAAACCCCTGCCCCGCATTCAGGGACGCTCCGGCCCTAACTGCGTCCGTGGCCGTACTTCGGGTTAACCCCCGGGTCACCGGCGGGCACATTCCGCCGCAGGGCCGGGCGGTGTCTCCGCTCCACCTCGGCCCGATCGGGACACCGGTGCGGCCGGGCCCCGCGGTCAGGCGGCGGCAGAGCCCCGGGCGCGGCAGGGGGACCGCGGCTCGCCCTTCTCCCAGCCGCGGCCGGAGCCGGCGGGGCCGCTGAGGAGAGATGGCCGCGCCGGCCGAAGGACGCGACTCGTCGCTCGCCCCGCCGCCCCGGGGTCCCCCCCGCCTCCCGGGCCCCGCCGTGACGGCGGCCGCCCCGCCCCGGCCCGCCCCGGCCCGCCCCGCGGGTCTCCCCCCGCGCCTCGGCGGCGGAGCGGCCGCCGCCCCAGCCGCGGCGGAGTGAATGGGTTGCCATGGCAACTGAGTGAGGCAGGCAGCGAGGCCGCCGCGGCCCCAGCCGCCTCCGCTCCGCAGCGTGTGGGCGAGCAGGCAGCGGGCGGCCGCCGGGACAGCCGAGGGGACGCCGGGAGCGCAGCGGCAGGATGGAGGACGGCTTCTCCAGCTACAGCAGCCTCTACGACACCTCCTCGCTGCTCCAGTTCTGCAACGGTAAGGGCGGGGGCGGCCCCCGGCGAGCGGCGGGGTCCCGGCGCTCCGGCGGGGCGGAGGCGGAGGCCGGCGCGGGGAAGCAGCGCCGGGAGCGGGCCTGGTCCAGGCTGCCGGCCGCGTCTCCGCCGCCCAGGGCCGCCCGGCTCCGCAGCGCAACTCGGGGAGCGGAGGAGGAGGAGGGAGGAAACTTCACCCCCTTCAGCCTCCCCCGTTATACGGCGGGAAACCTGCCAGTCCGCGGGGCGCCTCTGCGAGTAACTTCTGAATCTCCTTCATGGGAATATGCTGAGATACGTGTGCGTATGTGGATGGTGTAGATGTCTGTATGCATCTTTCCCAAAGGCAGATCTGGTAGCTCAAGCGGTCACCCACCGCTGCGTGTCTCCGTTGCGCGTATGCCAACGTACACACACACACACATATACATATATATAAATATATATATATATATGTATAAGACCTGTATTTATATACATGTGTAAGGCCGAGCTGCCCGTGACCCCGGGGGCGCAGTGGGACGCCGCGGCGGGGGCAGGTGTCCTTCAGCCCCCTGCCCGTCCCCGCTCCCAGAGCCCACCCGGCGCCTCTCTGCACCAGCGAAGGGCGGTGTTGAGGTGTGAGGTGCCTGTGTGGAGTTACGGGAGTTGGCCTTCAGTTACTGATTTTTCTTTCTGCTGTTTTCTAAGGTAGGGGTTATTGGGGTGGTGGCGTCACCTGGGTGGCAGCATGGCAGGGGAGCTGCCAGGTTGCAGTGATGGGTAGTAAAAAAGGAAGGAGGTGGGGAACTGCAAGTATCCTCACAGGCAGTATTGGAGATTGGCCTGCATAGTACTTGGGATTATTCAACTAGCTCATGTTTCCCGTGGGGGAAAATAAATCAGCTATTCTAAATGTTACAGAGAGTTCTTCGTGGTAAACTATAATCTCAAAATACCTTATTTTGATTTGAGTTATTGCTTTCTAGCAGCAAAATTGTGAGCATTCATAATCTCATATTTCATATTTGTGGATCTCTTAGTCCTCCACATTTTAGTAGTGGTCTTGCTTTCTACTGCTGTCTGAACAGCTGGAGTCAGCTTCATATGAAATTGCTTCATGACAGCAACTGCATCAGACATAGCTACGTCTTTCCTTGAAAGATACGAAGATGATAAATTTCGCATTATTTTTTTTGTGGTGTAGTGCAAGAAATGGACAGGGTTGCAGAAAAGTCTGGTATGTGTGGACCTGGAGACTGAGGGAGCAGTTTTTTCAGGGCAGCAGGAGTTCTGTGTGTGGGCTGTGCATTGTGCGGTGACGCCGTAGTTTTGGAGCTCTTCAGGAGAGAAAACTATGACTATGTACGGGGGTTGTACGCTAATAGCAGATGCCTGTTTTGCCTAAACTTAATAAATATTTCATTGTAAGTGTTTTTAATCAGGAAACATACAGCAATGTATTTCAAAGTTTATACTCTAATCCATTTATAACCAAGCTGTCTTCCTACCAAAATCCCTGGGCTTTGCTTTTGCAGTGATCATGATAGTAGCCTGCGTGTGGGAGCAGAAGGAGTAGCATCACTTTCTGAATAGTTTGAAAAAGCAGAGTAGCTTACTCCTGAGCACTGTCCCTCGTGTTGATTTAGTAACTCTGAGCACCTATTATACTTGATGGAAATAAGCCATATGTACTTATACTGTACAAATGTTTTAAAATCTTAGTTAATCCTTAAGTATTATGTTCTAGAATGTGTTTCTGATGAAATCACTTGCTTAGCTGTTGTCTCATTGTAAATAGTGAGCTCAAGGGCTGTTGTAAGTTTGTATTATTCTGTGCTTATAAAAGAAAGTGGTTGAATTCAGAAGCCCTTCATTTTATGAGTTAGCCTTTAGTGAGACTATATCAAATGAGATGAGGAATTAAAGATAATCAGGCCTTTGAGTACAGCCTTGAGGTGATCAGGTATTTCACACATGACCCATGAGGAAGAACATATAAATAGAGGATGCTAGTGAGGGCTTTGAGGTTGAAAAGTGGTAAAGAAAAGTGGAAAGCTCTTGCAAGTATAATGGGCAGTATGAAAAATGATGTGAAGTTGGGAGTGAGGCAGACATATAGAAGAAACCAAATGAAGCAAGCAAGTGGTAGAGATATGAAAGACAATATGATTTTAGTATACAGTAAAGTGAAATACAGAAACGGCTGGTAAGCACTCAAAGTGATCATTGTTGAATGCTGTAAAGGTTTCTGTTCTGAACAGGATTAATTTTAGTTGTACAAGGAAAGACACGATGGAATTTTCTGGTGCTCTCAAACAGAAGAAATTATAAAGAGACTGCCCATATGTATTGTTTTGAAAGATCAGGATGCAAAGGTTGTGCTCCTGAAATAATATCTGTGGATCACCTGTAGGGTAGCAACTAAGGTCTAGCCTGGGCCAAGGATGGCTGCAGCTTCTCCCACTACTCAATACATTCTCCTTGTCTGGAATACAGTGGGAGCCCAAGAGGGTATTGGGAGGGAGGGAGGGAGCGGTAGTGAACAGGAAGCTGTGATGGGAATGAGAGAGCAGGATCTTGGCTGGTGGAGAACCTGGTCAGGGAGAAAAAAGTTGATATGAGAGCAGATTTGCCCCAAACTTGACCCTTTCTTTCTAGAAAGGGCCCTGGGTTCAGGAGAAGAATTTGGGTGTTCACTCATATGCAGATTTAGTTTGCATGATTATTTAGTAATGTGTTTTTACGGCTTGTGATGTGTAAAAAATAAGGTAAATGGAGGAGGAAGAGAGAGAAGAAAGAGGTGAGGAAAATATGTTAGTTTTGAGCTGCATGTCTAAAATCTAGGGCAGATATTTAGCACAGCTAATTCAAAGACACCTACTTTCTTCAAACTCTGCTTCACAGAACAATAAAGGCACAGTTGGCATTTGAGAAACATTGTGTTAATGAACACAAGTGTCAGTCTGAGATAACATCAAAGCAAGAAATACAAAGTTCCGATGTGATTTTAGGCAAGTTATTTCATTCTTGATGCCTGAGTTTCCTTAGTTGTAAACTCAGCAGAAAGTACATGCCTGCTTTGGAGGAGTTTATCACATTCATTGATTTGTTTGGTATCTCCCTCTTCAGTTTCAGAGGACAGTCCTCAGATGCACAAAGTGTTTTGCTAGTTGCTCTGCCTGTTGTTTGTTTATTTTTAAGAAAGACACTAAAATAACTCCTCTTAATGCCCAAGGACAATTCTCAACTTACTTATCACTTTCTAGGTAATGAAGGACTCTGTTGGTTTATTTTGTATGTTATGAAGTAAAGCTTAGATAATATTAATTGTGCCTGCTTATAGATACCTTCCTTGGTATTGAAGTTAGTTTTAGGTAGAAAGCCAGTATGTTTATCTACAGTCAATCAGGTTGTTAGTCGTGTGTTATTTAAGCCGAAGGTAAAAGTGGAAGGATACTGGTAAGGCAAGATAGTGTTGAGGTTTTTATCATCTGCTTAAAAACTGATGGAGAGAACCATGCTGGACATGAAACACTACCAAACCAGACACATACTGGAATTAGAAACATTGCTCATCTCGCCTCCAGCTGATTTACTGAACTGCAGGTGTGATCAGTACTGATTATAGACAGGCTGGAAAGACACGTAGGGTGTGGGCAGAGTTTTGTGGGTCCTCTGACCACAAATCCCTATCTATCTATTCTCTATCTATTTATACAGCCTTCACCACAGTAATTGCTGTGGGCAGGATTATTAGGTATGTGAAATGTAAAGGGTGAAATCTGGGTTTCCTGCAAAACCCCTCTGTAGACTTAAAGATGGAAGTGAGAATTTATCTATTATTTCTTTGGAACTTGTAGCATCTTTTAAATGTCCTTCATGTGGCTCCTGGGAAAATCGTAGCTGTCAAGTGGCCATTCCTGCAACCACAGATCCCTTTTTTTTGACAGAAAGTTCAGCTTTAGTGTATCTGGGTAAAGCAGTAAAAAAAAGTGTGAAACATTATTTCTTAATGAAATTGATCTATTTGGCAAGGGATTCCATAATATTAATTACAGTTCTGTTTATCAGATTACCTGAAGTGTAATTGTTAGCAAAAAAATTGAGAGAAAAATTTAAATTGATACAAACTATACTATAATTTATTTTTAAAAAAGAGCAGAATCACAGAATATGCCGAGTTAGAAGGGACCCACAAGGATCATTGATCAAACTCTTAGCCCTGCACAGCACCATCCCCAAGAGTCACACCATGTGCCTGAGAGCATTGTCCAGATGCTTCTTGAACTCTGTCAAGCTTGAGGCTGTGACCACTTCCTGGGGAGCCTGTTCCAGTGCCCAACCACCCTCTAGGTGAAGAGCTTTTTCCTGATATCCAACCTAAACTTCCCTTGACACAACTTCTGGCTATGCCCTCTGGTTCTGACACTGGTCACTGCAGTAGCTGCCCCTGCTCTTCTCCTCATGAGGAAGTTGTAGACTGTGATGAGGTCTCCTCTTAGGCCCATTACCTCTTAAAAAAGTAGTGGTTCCTTTTGGCTCCCTCCCCCCCAAATCACTAAATCATATTATTAAGGTTTTTGACAGATAATAGCTTTGATAACTGTCAGTCACTCTTAAGTCATGAAAAGTAAATTGTGTGACTCAGTTTTTGACAGTCTGTTTGCAATTTGAATCTTCTGCTTCTGTCTCCATTCCTGAAAATAAATTGAACATATGTACCTCTTCTCTCCAACTCCTGTATCCACAAGTGGAGCAATGCCATGTCGGTGAGGAAGTGAGCGCCACAAACAGGAAATCTGTATGGACAGTATTATTCTGGTGGTTGTCTCTTCTTTCCCATTTGACTCTCGCACTTCCCCTCCTTAACCTTCCTAAATGCAGCCTGTTACCCTCTTCCTACAGCTGGACCAAAATCACACAATATGGAATGGGTCAGGGAAGGAACAATGGTAAGTTGAGCTTTGTAGCTTTCAGGGCACTAGTTCAAATCTGTCAAGGGCTGGAAGAGACTGTAATTTGTTTTACTGTGATCACTTCCTAGCAATAATGCAAAACAAAACTGGATTTAATTTGGTTCTCACTGGGCAGATTCATGCACCATATGTAGGAAAAGGTGTTGCAAGCATGTTCAAAAAGATGTTGCAAACATGTTAATGACATTACTCATGTTGTTTTTCTCAGAAGTCCATAACAACACAGTCAGAGAGATAAATCAGGCTTTCTCATGTTTCATCTCTAGACTTCTTCTCTCCAAAACAGCAGCGTATTTTGAACTCAGGAATGGAGGAGATACCCCACTTGAAGCTTACACCACTTTTATAGGACAGAAGATTTTATTACCTTAGGCAGCATTGCTTAGACAGCATTTTCTTAATTTTTCTTTCAGTGAGATTTGTTCTGGCTCTTGCAGTCAAACTCTTAAATAAAATGCTGAATTGGACTCTACATTAAATGTCATTTTATGCATTCGGAGCTATATGGAGTATAAGTTGATTCTAGACTATTTTTCTTCACTACTGGAGTAAAGGGGAGGGGTGGCATACAGAAACCCTTTTTTTATGTTGGTATGTGCAGTAATTGAATGCAGAATAAATCAGTATGCTATGAATTAAAAATAACTTGCTGCAATGGACACTTGCACAATATATATTGTTAGCTTATTAGAGCTCAAACTATTATTACTAATAAGACACTATATAAGTAAACTGAATTTGTTACCCTTTAATTAGTTATTTATTTCCAAAACATGAATTATTAACACTTGGTTTAGTCATGAATGGTGTTAATTATAGTTACTGGAATTTAATTTTTTTCCTTTTTTTCTTTTTTTAACTAAGCTTCTAAAAACAAATGAAAATGTAGACCAGTCATGAGAGAATCCTCTAGTGATAGTTAAACCTCAACAGAGAATCTGTGTCAGTGTTAGCAATATGGAGAGAAACTACAAGTATCAAGTATTTTATCATGAATAAAACAACATACGGAATTGCAAATTAAAGCATTGGGCTCTGAGCAGAAAAGCATGTTTTATCTGATCTTCAAGGAGTTTTTAAAAAATTTAATAGTACTCTACAGAGCTGATAAAATATATGTTTTAAGTTCTAATTAAGAATAGCAAATCTGAAATTCTTTTATTGAACCTTAAACCACATGCAAACAATTCAAATAAGGATTGAAATTATATTAAAAGTACATTATTAAAAAGTGAATATACGTGAGGAGACAGTAAGGGAGTACATCAGTCAGTGACATACATTTTAATAGGTTTTATTCTGACTTCTCTCTTGTTTCTCCTTTCCTTAGAAATTCAAGATGAAGATTTTAAAGTTGATGCTGCAGTTCTTTTGTTAAGAGAAGTTTTGTGAAGTTGTAATAAAGAATCTGTCTTTTGATCTCTAAAATCTTGGGGATGATGAGAGAGAATAAGTAGGAAGGTTGCATGAAACAGTGTAATGACTGCATTTTTTGTTGGGTGCTTGATGTTTGCAAATGACGAATGTCAAGCATCCTTATGGGCAACCATAAGGAATTATGAAAGCTTAGAGGGAGTGCAAAAGGAGCTGTGGATGATGCTCTTCTTCCATGAAACACAATTTAAAATGTTCATCCATTACGTAATTAAAATGTGGAAGTAGGTCCCTGAGGTTTTTTAGGAAGATGGGGTGGGGATAATGGTATGTTAACATGATTTCAGTAAATTAATTCTTTGGAAAGTAATTAAGTGAGATTGTCCACACTCCATTACTTCCAAAGGGTAAAATCTGACACAGTCCATCATATTCTCGTCTTGCTTTGAAATGACTGATTATTGAATAAATATAATATATTTGCTTGAAAATTAGCATTGGAGATCTCCCACACTGTTTTTAGGTATTGTGGAATGTAGAAACTAATTGCCTTTTTGGATTTAAAATCTGAAATAATCACTTCATTGTGATAAAAGCAGTTTGCATTTTGTAACTGCATAGACTCTGCATTTGATTGGAAACTTAAGTCAGGTTCCTGCAAACAGGAGGAAAGAAATGTTTTCTGGTTTTAAGTATAACTTCTATAATCTGTTTCAGGCCAATACATGAAGCATTGCTACTGGCTTGTAGTCATTGGAGAATTGAGTGTGAACAGGAGCCTAAGCTAAGCTTTGAAATGTGAGGTTCTTGAGATACAGAATAGATGAACACATTTCAATATGTAAATGGAGAAACGATCTTTGTTTTCAGCTAGTAAAGGCAAATATTTTCAAATGAAAACTTTGTAAAGAACCTTTCATTTTATGAAAACTAGATCTTTCTTTTTCTTACAACTGTGTTAAAAAACATAGCATACTGAAACAGCCTTTGACATTTCCCAGTGCAGCTCCTGTACACCCAAGTGGGGTTGACTGGGCGCTGGTATCTAGAATTTCCTTGGGGCTGTTGAAGGTTTTTGTACCCTGAAGTCAGCAGCATTAGGAGCAGCTCTTATTTTATTTTTTTTTTCTTTGGTGAAAAAAAAATCCCTCTGAAACCTGAGAAAGATCCTGACAGACAGTTTCATATTTATGTTATGTTTACTAAAACCATTTTGTTGCTTCCTTTTCCCCCTTCCCTATCCAGCATTTCACAAGCTGTTTTACACAGACCTGTTGCTGCCCAGAAAGCACCCTTCCATCTCTCACATGGAGATGCTGCTTTAAAGAGCTTGCAGGATGCGGCAGGTGGGTCCTTTTGCTGCCCCTGAAGTAGGTGTGTCCGGGTCCATGTGTTACCCGCGTTGTCACACCGCTCAACGCCCGATAAACGGCACGGTGCCCGAGGGTGGCTTCTTGGAGGTGACCGAGGTCTGTGGCTACGTGGGTGGTCCAGCAGGCTGGCTGGGCCACAGGGGGGAAAGAGGTCTTTATCTAAACTGATAAAAACCTTACAGTCATTAGCATATCCTGAGGCTCAGGCCAGTCTTTATTCAAACCAGTGTCTGCATTGCTGCCTTTGCATCTTCCAAATATAGGCCAAAATTATAGGGCAGTGACAGCCAGGACTATGCTTAAATGATCTGAAAAATCAGGCCATCATTTGTAGGTTCCTAACTGTGAACCTAAACATTGAATCTTGAATTAACTTTTAAAATTTAATTTAAGGAGTTCCTGTCCATGTGTTATATGGGGCAGTGTTATAAAGCACATGTACAATACCTCAGTGTAACACAGTAAATAATTACTGATGTGATTTGGGGTAAGAAGCAAAATCCAGACAATGTGCAGGTGATAGAAATTTAATTGTGGACTTCAGTAGGACTGCAGTTTGAAATGCTGGGAATGCTAATAGCAAAGTCCAGTTGAATCTAAAAAAGTGTGGATTCTTAGAAATTTTGGCTCTCATAATAAAATATATATATTACTATAATTTAGTGAACCTTGTATAATGGGACCACAGGGAAGGAGGTGTGAGGATAGGTTCTTTCTTTTTCTCCCTTTTATGCTAGACACTGTGGGAAGTCCTTGTGGTAGCTGTATTTCAGTTTGGAAATAAGTGATTTCCTCTGTGTTCAGAAGTTTTGATGAACTAATGAGAGGTCCTTTGGGACCAAATATTTTATGCATACAATTTTTAAGTTAAGCATTTATATGTTTTGCAAGGCTTGAGGCCTTTCTCTACAGAGAAGTGAGAAAAGATCCATTTTTAAAATCTGATGTTTTGGTGTGTGGTCTGGCAGATGTGTAGGCTGGGGTCAGCTACTGGTGGCATACAGATAAGCCTTTTCTTGACCAGTGTACTGCAGGATCTTGCAACTGAAGGGCTGAATACTTTAAAGAGGTATATATAAGATGCACTGGCTCTGTTATGCTGCACTTTAGCGCTGTGTCCACATTAGCAGGAGCTGTGGCACAAGAGGAAGAAATCTGTAAAGCAAAATAGTTTGCAGTGAGGGCTGGGGTTTCCATGTGTTTCTGCATTTACGGTGGGCTAGCTCTAACCTGATGCCATGTACCAAACACACTTCAGCGCTGGAGCACTCCTGCTGTGCTACTGGAGTGCACTTCCAAGACTTGGCCTCTCTATGAACCAAAAAGAGCTGATGGGTGATGATAACTGCATAAGCGTCCTTTGGGTCCGAACTGAAATATGTATAGGGAGCTGTGGCAGCTAAAGACGGGGAAGTTGTATCATCGTGGTCTTTGAGAGATGTTTTCTCCCGCTCTCTAGTCTTTAACCATCATTCATTCTGATTTGGGAAGTAACATGGTCAGTACACCAACAGAGAAGTTGCTTACATGATGTTCTGTTCTGGTTTTCTTGAGAAGAGATTCTTAATATCATGAACAAGGGATCAGAGGACTTATGTTGACCTTGAGCACTTCTTTAGGTCTGAAGATGTTTGTAACAATTTCTTTATCAGAAAGATCATTATGAGTGTGGATCATGTTCAGAACAAAAATTTAAAAACTCTGGGCTTCTTTCTTTTGAGCAAGTTTTCATGAATCAGACAGAACTAAAATCAAGGCTTTACATTTACAACTGTTCTGCTTTACTGAAAGATCTAAGCCCAGTCATTTTTAAGGCAGAGGGAAGGAAGGGAATATGAGTGTAGCAGTCTACCTGTGCTTTTTATTATTTAATAGCTTGGTGTTTCCACCTCTGTTTTTAAAGCTGAATAAACAGGATACAGATAGTAAGGGCTTTGGTTATGGGATTCCCTCCCCCCATTGCTATTGGTTATTATATGGTGGGTTTTGCCTAGATTGTTTTTGCTGCATTGGACAATCTGTTTTTGAAAGACTTAGGATAAGCATATTATCTGTGCAAGCCTGAAAAAAACTGGTTCTGACTATCATACCAGTAGTCTTTCAGAACAAATTTATAGCTGCATTACATCACTACTTATTTGAATGGTATTTCAGCTTTCTTTTATGGCCTGGATGCTTTGTTTTGGTTTTAGGAAAGAGTTAAATAACTGAGTTGTGGGATTAAATGTTCAGCTATGGTATTGAAAAATGGTTGCTGTTGTGTTAAGTGAATGCTTTATAACTAAAATTCATGGAAGTTGGAAAACACGTTTGTTGGTATTGTCTCCCGAGAGCAATATATTTGTATCTACTCGCTCATTTTTTATGGAACACGGGGTTTTAGGCATTAAGGTGAAACTTTACAGCAGTGAACAGAGAAGTGTGGTTTATTCCAGCATTGCCTCATGTGTAAGTTATTTGAGAGATTCTGTTCTGTAGCTGTCAGTCCTTGGTAAGATACTCTTGCTGGGATTGTAGCTTCTTCTGTAAAGACATACCCCTGGGTGATTGCTATACTTATTTCTAAATTTTGTTTAAATTGGGGGAGTCTATACCAGGCCAACATATCACTTCCCACCCTCCCACAGGGCCAAGATGAATCAAAAGAACTCTTTCTCCTTTCATCTGCCCTTTAAAAAAAAATTTACCTTGTTTCTGATTCATACTGATGTAATACATTTTTCTGACTTTGAAGATGAGTAACACTATGTGATAGTGTTTCAACTGTTTCACTGAAATGAAAGGATACAAAGTAACATAGATGGGGGGACAAAGGAATGTTAAAGATGACAGGCTCAGTCCTTCAGATGTTACGTGATAAGAGGGTGTATAGTGTTCCTTAGGAGTAAAGGTTAATAAACCAGAGAGCTGTGGGAGCTGGAAGATAGTGGTGTAAAATTCAGAAGACTGAGATTGAGTGGATTCTGGTCTTGAGGGCAAACCTGATGTCCCTGCCCCACTGTCTGTTTCCATTTTCAGCTTGGGCTGATAAACCACCCCACACTATGCAGCTGCCCAGGAGGAAGGTCTTGTTTCCTCTTCCCTCACTTGCTGTCTCTGGTTTTACCTACTTGACGGACTAAATTATCAGGAGTTAGTTTAACATGCTAACCTAATAGAAAAAAAAATAGGCAGTATCTCTGTGTCGTATTTTGGTTTTGCTTTTGCTGGGTTAATTTTCTGCCAAGCTGGAGGATTAAATCGGCTTCCAGGGGCAGCAAAAGATAAATTGTAGGAGAAGCGGGTGCTGCAGGCAGACTGGGGGCTTCTAGAATGGCCATTGTGTCTTGTGGAACTGGACCCTTGCTTTTGTCATTGCAGCTGCTTGTGGCACCCTGTGTTGCACAGCATCAATAAATTAATCCAAGTTAGAAGTGTTGCCCATCTGTTATGTATTGTAGCAGGTAAAAGTGATCCCCTCTTTTCTCTCTTGTGCCAGGCGTAGTGGTGGTAGGCAAACTTTTAAAACAATGTATAAAGCAGTACAAGGGAGGGACATGCAGCTGCTGAAAGACTGCGATAAAGGGGGAAACTACTTTTTGACTGCTACAAGTATGATTGAAAATTGAATTAAAGGTTCATAGAGGTGGAAAATTACCTATGCATCATAAATTTAATTTCCAGTCCACTTACCCATTCTGAGCAGAGTAAACTAACATAAATTTTTTACCATTGAGATTCCTGTCTTTCTTTGGTATATGTTTAGTTTTTGTGGTTGCTTTTCATGTATGTCTGTGTGTGTTTTGTTGGTTTGTTTTTTTTTTTTTTCCCTGCCTGGAGAGTATGAATCTCAATCTTTTTTGTAATTCTTTTAATGTGCTTTTCAGAATATGACATCACATTTAATTTAAAAAAATCATAGTTAGCCCCAGGCACACAGGTGTACTCAATATTTTTTTAAACTGAAATTTTAATCAGTAATTGAATATCACCTACCTTTTTTCTTACACTTTAGAAATTTATAACTTTGTATTTCTTAGAATTTTCCTTTATAGTTTTGAGATAGAAGCAAAATTTCTATCTCTTCAGTGATCTCTTCTTACTTACATTACTTTACTTGGGAACAGGGGCTGGTTTCAGGGGCATGTTCATCAGATTATTCCATAACTTTTCAGGAACAGGCTTACCCTAAAACCAGAATTAACCAGTAACAAACATCATCGGTGTGATGCTGCTGCTCTGTTCTCAGAATCAAGTCTGGCTTATTGCAGCTGAAGCATTCTTTTGATTACAGTAGACTCATTGCAAGGAGAAGAGGGAGATCCACAAGATCTCTGTGCATTGAGGAATTAAAACACAAATGCTCTTGCAGGAGCTAGTAATCATCTGCAGTGGTCCCATATAGGAAGGCCTGGATTAAAAACTTTGCACTTGAGAGAGAGCAGTTGTGTCCTATTTGTTTGCTCTTCTTTGCTTCCAAAAAGATTAAATAAGCTTAAAGCAGCTCCAGTGATTCCTGCAAGGCTCTATAGGATTTTGTGAAGCTCAGAAACCATTTGATTGATGCTGGGTTATTAACCTTGGTAGTTGTGACTCAGAAGGTTATGAGATATTTGTGTGCATATTGTTCCAGGAGGGGGTAACTTCAGGGCTTTTCCTCCTTTCTAGTTTTTATATTTGAGTTTTTAATTTAAAAAAATGTTTAGCCTCAGGGAGCCCTCTAAATCTAAGCCTTTTACTGCCTCCTGAATTTGGCAGTTGCTTCTCTTGGTTTAAGTCTCTAGACATGTGTGATGTGAAGCTTTGAAGTAGCTGTTGCCTGGCTGAAGCCTCTCTGGAGGCAAGGAGAAGGATAATAAAGTTTTGACATTTTCTTTCTTTCCATCATGCAGATATTTTAACAGAAGTGAAACAGCTGATTTTTAGTAAAGACCCTAAAATTACAGAATTGCTAAAACTGTCTCTTTTGCAGTTTGGTTTTAATTTAGAACAATTGCTAAAATCAGTAGTGTGGAAAGCCACATGCATTTTGTCAGTGTTTTAATATCTGGCATTAGGAACTGGTTAATCCATTTAAGAAGTGGAACAAGAGGTTCAAAAAGGAGATGTTGCAGCCCAGTTTTCTTAGATGTTGCCCAGTGGACCACTGATAGCTACCAGAAAAGGCAAAGAAAGATATTTGGGCAGGGGGAAAAACCCCAGGAGAAGTTTTTGGTTCTTTGTAATTCTGGTTCTGCATAGTCTCTACCAATCCCATGCTCAGCAAGCAAACAATTGCCGAGTCCATGGCTGTCTGTATCCCAAACAACACCTTATCTTCACCTTTCCAAACCAGGCCCTTCAGATGCTATCTCAGCACTGCTCATGTACTTCCCCCAAGAACAAAATAGATACAGACCACCTTTTCCTGGCTGTTCCTAACTTTTTCCAGTCTGGCTCCCTTAAAGTAAGTGTCTTATTGTAGTGAATCAGAAGTAGGACAAATACATCAGGGAGGAAAAAAAGCTATTTCAAACATCTTGATTACGACATGGTGAAAGTCTTTCTGTTTGGATGTTTCCAGCTGTGGCATAGAGCACTTCTGACACTACAATGGTTTGTGTTAACTAGGTTTACAAGATTTAGTAATGGCTAAAATACATAAAGTGATTTTAAAACAATTGGTGACATGCAGCCATTGCTCAGTTGACCAAGCTGTCTGTGTTCTTCTGTGCTGCAAAAACTGTGCACTGTGGAAGCTTTACCTTTACTGTAAATGTTGTAGTAAGATTTTTTTGTAGAAACTTAATTTATCTTAAAAAGTGTAAATTATCTGATTTTACATGCAGTTTATTGTAGTACCTTTTGTTCTACTGCATTGATAAGTAGACCTATAAAAATTAAAGTCACTTTGTGCTGCAAACAGCAATTCTGTTACTCTGCTGACAAGTCAGCAACTTGCACAATTGTGAAATCCTTCCTCTTTTTTTCCAGTTATGACTGGGAAAAATTGACATGTTGTTGCTCTTACGAGTCCATGTTACCTGTCCTTTAGCGAGCTGTGGTTGAGCACTGCATACTAAATGTCAGTTGTCATATTGTGCAATCTGTATGAGCAGAATTCCCACTTCCACAGCTGTGGGAATAGAAATGGGAAGCAGTCAAATAAGCTCAGTCCCTCAAGGCTCTTCCCAAGGTGACTGGTGCAGAGTGCAGTGAAGTCCAGGGAATTCTTCTGACCTTTTGTAGGCACAAACCTTGGGAAACAAATGAGCGTTGTTAAAGTGATGACATCTTTCAGATGATAAAAGTAGCAGCTAAAAAAAAAAAGCTTGTGATACTTTTGACAGGCTTGCACATAATAATTAGATAGTAAAAAGAAGGTGTGGGTTGGCAAGGCATTAGATATGAATGATATGTGGGTTTATATCCATTTTTCTTTAAGCAATGTTGCCCTGAAGATGAAGCCCTCTCAACGGTTGTGTAAAGCAGAGGTTTTAAAGTGAAAATGGATTGTATCCATTTGAAATAATTCAATGGAAGCTGGGGAAAGCTACTGGCACTCTTGTTTCTTTTTCTGAAGAACTCCTTTGCCTCAGTAAGAAGTTCTTGATACAGCAGATTATGGGTATAATCTTAGAACTGTGTGCATTAACTTACCCAGTATCTTTATTTATTCACTTTCAAATTAACTTTCAGGAATAATAAGCTTTTTCTTGTACTGTACATTCTGGACATTACCTTTCCTGCCTTTACAACCTGTTGAAGATGCAGGAAAACAGTTATAGGAGAGGATGATTTTTATAATTTGCATTGAGAAGGAGAAGGAAGAATGTGAAGAGGGAGTGAAGATTAAGCGGGGCGTTGACTGACCTATAGTGTATAAATTTTATAATTAGTCACAGGAAAATGAATTATGGGGAAATGCACGTAAGGCAGAAGACAATACATGGCATTTAGTATTCCTGTGGGATTTGGGGATCTTCAGCCTAATTTGGCAGGGTGTCATCAGCAGGCCAAATGTAGTGATGGCAGCAGAACTGGGTTCAGGTAGTGGCAACTGCCCCTCTCCTATTGCCGTGTTTCTGGCTGCTTTCATTGGATTTTGTCCATCTTCTGCATGTTGTGCCATCTGGGAGCCCGATTTCGTGATTTCCACCTGCACACTGGATCCCAGCTCTTTCCCACAACAAATAGAGACCCACTCCTACCTGCTGAAGCCCCCTGAGCTTCCAGCCTGGCAGTGCTGCCAGCTCTCTCCAGTACCTACTGGTGACAGTAGTCACTCACCCTGTGCCCTGGGACCACAACTCCTCAATGCAGCTCATATGTGACGGTATCCCTGCGTGTACTGACTTGAGATATGGGGCAATCTCTTCCATGAAGATGGGAGCAGCAACAGCTGCCTGTATTGCAGGGGGCAGTCAAGAGGCAATTGTGAGGGCCGGGTCTGTGCTGACAGTTTTTGGATATTATTTTCTTTGCAAATTTTTAGTACCATTCTGATTTCCTGAGAGAAGGTCAGGCTGAGTTCTGGAGGACTCAGCACTATTGGAGGGACCTTTTTCCCACCACACTACTGCCCTGTCCTGTTTGCCAGGCTCCAAGCCATTCAGAATTCAGATGGGAGCTGCCAAAATAGCAGATGTTTCTGCTGAGTGTGCTGTAATCTCTCACAGTACTGATGCTGATCAGGCTTTATGTGCAGGTCTCAGCAGCACAACTCAATGTCCTCCAGCCTTTGCCGTGCCTGGCTGCGTAGTCTTTAGCCCCAAAGAACAGCCCTGACTGAGAGCTGCAGGGGTCAGGCTGGGTATTTTTCACTGATGATGGAGACAGGGGACGTCTTCCACTAGATCAGGTTTCTCAAAGCCCCATCCAACCTGACCTTGAACATTTCTAATAATGGGGCATCTGCAGCTTCTCTGGGCACCCTGTTCTGGTGCCTCACCATACACTGAGCAGGTTGAAGAGCAGAAGAGTCCAGAACTTGCACCCTGAGAGTGTAGTCTCTTGCAGAGTTTGTGAGGAAATGCTTTGAAAATTTTTGGGTCGTGCCTTTTCTCTGGTGTAAGCAGTTGTTCATGAAACAAAATAGGGTTTTTTTAAATCGTCTGGTACAGATTCATGGATGCTAATGCACTCTCCTTGCTGTCAGTTGTTTTGTGGATGAAGTGGCAAACAGATAGAAAGTTCTAGCACCTCTGGAAAAATTAGAAAAATTATTAAGCTTCCTTTTTAAGCTCTAAGAAGTAGAAAATGTTAGAACTAAGGTTGAATAATGAAGCTGAAAACAAAGCTGTTTTATTCATGTATTATAAGATTTTTTAATTACTTCATCTTTCCCTGTAATTTTTGTGGGAATTAGGCCTCATTCATTTCAGAAGACAGACTTTCCTGGAGTCAGATAAATCTAATAAATGTATTTAATGTAATTTTGAAATGCAGTAAATATAAAGCCAGTAATTTGATGTCCAGTTCAAAAGCCTCTTTTTCATGCAAGGGAAGCTAGTAGGGCATCGAACTACTTTGCAATCCAGTAGGAAAAAAAGATATTTTTCTTTTTTAATGAATAGGGAAGCAGGAACTATCACACTCTGTGAATGACTGCTCAAAATGTGGTTTTCAGTTAAATATTTGGGTTTAGGTTTATTCTTGTGTGGATTTTTGAGGAGCAAGTTGTTTGTTTCTGTTCTTTGTGTTTTGTTTTGTTGGTTTTTTTTCCTTGATAGTGTGCCTATGAAGCTGTCTTGTTTCCATCTAAAAGGAAGAAAAGGAGAGATGTGGATAGATTTGCTTGGGTGTGTGACCCCTTTGTCTTAGTGGCACTCACCACTACAGCAGTTGCTTGTTGGTTTAAGTGTTGGTTTAACAGGATTCCTGATCAACTGGATCATTTTTCCTTTCTTTTCAACTTTTGGCTCTGCAAATACTGAATGCTTGCTTTTGGTGAAGAATCAACATTTGAAAACTGTTACAAGTAGGACCACTGAGGGTGAGGAGTTGGGTCACTGGCCCAGGGAAGCTGTAGCTCTGGGAGTCAGGCTCCTCTGCCACAAAAAGAGCTTGGCTTCTGGGGGGTTTCCTAAGTGATCATGTTAAATATTGGGAATATGACCATCTGATTCTCTGTATCTTACCATGAGCTCGTATATTAAATTTATGGCTTTCGTGTAACTGAGGTTTTTTGTGATGAAGCTTTACTGTACTAGGCTTTAATCTTGACTGTCTTCTGCTAAAATGAAGGATATTTTGGAAAAGACATTTCCTGCTTGCCATGGCTGACTTGAAAAATTGATGTCCTGCGAGAAGATATTGTTTTCTGAACTACCTCTTCAGTGCAGTTGGGAGAAATGTTTTCCAACCAGTTTCAACTTTTTTTTCCATCTGTTGTAAGCCTAGTGATCTTCAAGTTCAATGTGGTGCTCAGCTTACTGCCCACAGAAATCACTGCTCTGTGCTGTGTTGAGGAAGTTTACTGTACCTGGATGTTGTTTTGGGCAAATCTTATCACTGCAATAATCTTTATGTACTTGTAGACCACTAATCTATGTTCAGGAGTGCTTTAAAAAATGTTCCTTCTTGAACTGTAGGTAAAGATTGTACTGTTAAACATTGCCTTTAAAATAATAAATTAATTTAGTTCAAGCAGCTGTACTTGACCTAACTTGTGTCTGTATGCTTGCATACAGAAGTCTGACTTATGTGAGGTCCACCCACATCCAGAGCTAAGAAAGCATAAGAGAACTTTTGCCTTAAAGCTGAATGGCCGTATTAGCCTTAGAGGTTTGTCTTTGCTGATAGGCTCCACCTTGTCATGAAGGCTGAAGCTCAGATTCTCAGTAATCACAGGGCTGCAAGAGCCTTATCAGCCAGGCTTTCTGCAGGGTTTGTTCACACTAGTCCTTCTGCACAGTGCTATTAGGAGATGGCTTTTGGAAAAGGATTTGCTCTGCACAGCCTTCACCCATCTAATCTCTCAAGTGGAAACTCATACAGGAGAAGTACTGACTGCCACCAGTAAGTGGGAAATCAGTCCCACAAAGTCCTTGAAGGAGAGGAACGGTCATGAGCCAGCCTCTGCTTGGACCTTGGCCTGGGGCTTGTTCCCAGCCAAGAGCGGACCAGACATCTGCTGACTCTGTCGCTTTTACTGAGGGCTCTCTGTAGCCCTGGGGAGATACAATGGCATTCGTTGATCAAAGCGTATTTATAAACTTCTTTCACCCAACATGAACACTATAAAATAGTTTATCTCTGTCTCCTCCTCCGTCTCCTCCTCCATGAAAGCTTGAATTTCTTTTAAAAACAGGCAACGTGCATATTGTGGCATTGCCAAGTCCTGCGGAGGATGGGGCAAGCCCTGGAATACAACTCTCTTGCTCTCACAGGGCAGCAGGACCACATTTGCACAGTGTGCTGGGAATGGCATCGCAGCTGGGTGAGATTTGTGACAATGCTCTGCACCCTGTTGTGGGGAAATAAGAATATGATCTCGTGCTAGGGAACCCAATTAAAAATAAAAAGAATGCAAATTGTCTTCGATTAGCAGAGTCGTATTTTTAACCAAACAGTTTTTCAGATTATGTGTGTTTCTCTGTTTCCTGAAATAAACCTGAATTGATTTTTTATTTAACAATAGCAAATAAAGGGATTTTTTTCTTCCTTCTCCTAAAAAGCCTTAAGGCTGTCGTCTTCCTGATTAGTACCAGGACATCGAACACTATATCAAATATGGTTTCTCTGGCTGCGTTTGAGTCCTTGGCAAGAGTAGTTTGTTCTTTCTGCATTTATGTCAGCAAAGATTTTTTTGCTGGAGTGTGGGAATATGTGATCAGAAGATTTTACAGTAAGAAAGTATATTACTAATAATTATATTATTATATTATATTCTATTTGTCAGACTTAAATGAAGGGAAGACTTAACCCTAACTGAAGATGAAGATGGACAGTGTGGGTAAAATTCCAGTGTATTATGGGCATCCTGGATGCTTTTTTACCTCTGCCATTCAAGCAAAGCTATCACTAGTTAATTGATATACTTCTCATGAGCACTAGATTAACTGTCCATAGTGAAAAAAATTGTACATTACTCTGAGAGACAGTACTGAACAAGGCAGGTTTTAAAAGAAGACTTAAAATAGTTTTCTAAATTTGAGATCATTTTTCCTTTAAATATTTAGATTGTGATTTGTCTTCATGACAACCTGTAATGAAGTCTAATACTGCATTAATTTCAGAAACTAAAATATTCACGAAGTACAGAGTTCTAAAGAAAAGTCAGACCACTGCTGGAAGTAAAGCCATTAGCTGTGAGCAAGTACCCGGAGTTTGCAAAAGTGATAAATCTGCTTTAGACATCAATAGCCCCTTCTGCAGGTGCAGGAGGAATGTTTTATTCTCTTTGTATTGTGTCCCTTAGTTTGAGTCTACAGGAAATAATTAATAAAGCTGATAAGCCTTTAAGAAATGTAAATGCAGAGTGTTTGGGAGTGGTATTTATTTTATAAATAAATGCTATTGATTAGAGGCTGAGATTTTCCAATTCTGATTTCTCAGAGGATACACTTATAAAATAAGACAAAACATAAATGATTTCAAAATTATAACTATGGATTACTTGCTATTGATGTAGTCTCAGTAAATTTTTAATTGCTTGAATGGAAAAATGTTTGATTGCTTATGTATTTCTGAAGTTTAATAATGTTTTCAATTTGTTCTTAAAAAACCATATACATTATAAATTTCATTAAAATGCAGATTATAAAAAGATATTGGTAGAAAGCTAGTGGTCCAAGTAAATTTGAGTATCAGTTGCCATTTTAATATTGAATACAGAAATTAGAAAAATGACAAAATGTATGCTGACCTAAGTAGTTTCTTAAGTGTTTGAATGGTCCTGTCTCTAAAGTAACATGAAGGCTGCATTTAACTGCAGATCAGCTACTGACTGGTATGTCTTGGGATTTCTTGATAGTGTGAATCAACTTTTCTTTTGTAAAATAACTTAAATACACAACAAACAAGGACAAAATAAAATTGACTTGTAATGCATTATCACAGGCTAACATCAGTAACTTTTAAAAGTGTTTTAAGTCAGTTTTCTTGCCTTTTGAATCTCTCCTGACTGCAAATAAAAGTAAATCTTTCTACATTTATTCATATGGCATAGTTGAATAATCGAATGGAGACGTCTAGTTTTTTAAGGCAGTGAAAAGATGTTAAACTAAGCACTATAAAGTTTCTAGGAGAATGTTTTTTGTGAACTGATGTGAGATGTTTATTGGCATGTGGTTTAAAGTACATTTATGAGAAGCAAATCTCACATCTGAGTTGGTTCTTTTTGTCTAGTAGTGCTAAACAAAAGCTGAAGTTTTTTTACCTTACATCATGTGATGAATTTGCATTCATTCCTTCCTAGTTCTTGTTGGATGACTTGGACATTGAGCCACAGCTGTGACATGGAGATGAAGAGTCATTGCAGATGTTTTCCCATGTTCCAGAATCTATTTTTCTTCTCCTGTTTTAAGGGTGTGATACAGGTACACTCTCAGCACATCACTGAGAATATAATATGGTAAAACACAGCCCAGCTATTCTGCCCTGATACCTTAATTACCCTACTGGTTCTTTTATTAACAAGTTCGTGTTAGGCTGTATGTTCAGCTTCTTAACTCCAGGCAGGTGCTGTGGAGTGACTTCCTTTTCAAACCACTATTCTTGCATTAATACTGTGCTACGGAAGGTTGTCTTTACTCTCCTGGTTTCTGATTGCAATGCTGGGGTTTGGGGTTTTTTTCGATGATATCAGCTGATCCCAGCATAATGTGGTGGAATCATAGCTGGCTAAAACATTTTCTATTGACTTCTGTGTTCAACAGAGCCAGCACAGTAGCTTTGAACTGTAAAGCATTTATGTTGATAGACCTCTTCTGGGTAAAATTCCTCTAATTTATTGATGTGTCAAAAATTTCTTCTATCTTCCTCTTAAGCACTATTGGGGAAGATAATTTTTAACTGGTTGATTTCCAAGTAGAAGCTCATCTACCATCTGCTTGGGAAAAAATAGTAAGCTGTTGGCTATAGCTCAACAGCTACAGGCAGGTCAAGGGCACATGCTTATAATTTTGCTGCAGTGATTCCTAACTAATTAGCCACGAGGAACTTTCTGAGAATGATCTGTTAAGATCATTTTCTTCTCTCCCATTCTGTTAATGAATGCAGTGGTCCCAGCTGTGAGGCTCTGAGTGATGATTGCTGTTATGGATTTATCCTTTCAAATTCTGCCTCTAATTTTAGGAAATTATATTCCCTGTCTTTAAGTTTCTAGTGGTAAAACTGTAAAAGGACATGTTATTCCTCAGTAAGTGTTGGGAAATATAGTAATCAGATTTTATAAATACTGGATTGTAATAGCTAGCTGTATTAGAGGAGGGAAATTACTGTTCACAAAAATAGGGTAGTCTGTAGTCCGTATTAGTTCATGAAAAAATATTTGTATTCTTATTTTTTGTGAGAATTGTTTAGAAGTGATCTGGTCTCACAAGATGATGCTTTACATTACTGTTACTGTGGTTCCCAGTACATCCAGAGCAGGGCATTAGGCACATATGTGGGATAGTTTTCTTCCCATTTACTCCTACACATACATACCTTGTCAAGACATGGAAAAACTAATCTGGTCTGTTCAGATTACTTAATGTGACATGTACCTGATTGTACCCAACTGGGGCATCTCCTTGCATTGCTAATCACTCTTATCTTAAGAACATGCGTTAGAATACAGAATGAACTGAAAAGTTGTCCTACCTGTTCAAAATGGTACGTGTGTATACATACATAAGCTTATAGATAGGCATGGCATTGTTCCTGTAGCTGTTTGGTTTAAATATTAGATGTGATTTCTTGTTCCTCATAATCAAAATTTTCCATCTCAAAAAGTATATATGATGCTTGCACTTTTATCCAGTATATATGTATTTTTAGCAAAATACATTTAGATGGATTAGACATTCAACTGGCAACCAGTTTTGATTTCCAAAACTTCAGGTAAAGCAACAGTGTTTACAGTTTCACCTGTAGGCAAAAAATTCTGCCTGGTTTTTTCCCCTAACCACACAAGGTAACAAGATTAAATAGGATAACATTATTTTGGGCTTTGAATCCACTTGCTTCTCACAGTGGAAAGCTCTAATCTGGCAGACCAGTCCAGTATGTACCAGACTTTATGATAAGCTGTTGCCCATATGTGTTGTTATTGTCCCCAGGAGACAAGCCTGGAGGGCTACTGCTGTGTTTCAGGTATGGTACAGTGTTTTGCATTAGAAAAGTGAGCAGAGGAAAGATATTTAGTCTGTGAAATACTGTCAACACTAATCTTTTAAACAAAGGAGCTTGGCGTGGCGTTGTCAAAGGAAACTAAACCTGCTCTTTTATTTTCCCATTGTTCCCTTGCACAGAGACTCTGGTCTGCGAAGGACCGCTGACATTATGCCACAGAAATTGCTACATGAATACTTGGTACTTTCCAATCTTGCTTCGAAGCCTGGCAACAGTGTTGTGGCTGCATTCCACTGTTTCTGTGCTACAGTGAATTGCTTGTGTTCATTCTGAGAGAAGTCGGATGGTTTTCTCTCTTCCTAAGTTTTTTTTTTCTCTCTGTTGCTGTCAGTTCGGACAAACTGTATCTATCAAATAGCTTGTCTGTCTGACTTCTGTGCCCCAGACTCAAAGATGCATGAAATTAACCAAAAGGAAGGGCAAGATTTTGAAGATGTAGGAGATGCCTGCCACAGAGGGGTGTTTTTCTGCTCTCTTAGAGTTTCAAGCTAAACATAGGGTATCAGGAGAGGTGAAGCAGAGAGGTCATTTGAAAGTTAGTGGTAGAGTTACTCCCAGGGTGCTTGAAGGAAATAGTTGAAATATCTCATTTACTTGCATGAGATCTCAGTGATGGTATGGGCAGGAGAAGGGGAACTTGCCAAATTTGTGCCAAGTGACATGTGCCGCATCTGACAGCTTTGCAGTTAGTGGAGTCCAAAAACCATGGGCCTTTATGGGTGGAAAGATGTTTCTGGAAGTATAGGATCTTCAGTGTTCTTAATTGCTTTCTAGTATACTGAGTCAAATTCAGTCTGTGAGTCTCCCAATTTGCAGGATTGTGCTTTTTTTTTGTTTGCTTATTTTTTCATAAATACTATTTCTAGCTTTCTCTCCTTTGATGGCATGGCTTTCTCAGCAGCTGCTGTGTTCTGCTGTAGAGTTGCTGCATGCTGAGGGTGAAGAATTCCTTTCTGTCCATGTACAGTTTCATAAGGGTCTAGAAGTCACCCTGAAGTTCATAGCTATTTCCAAGGAATGTAAATACTTGTACCAGCTGATTTCAGGAGAAGTGCAGAGCGTGACACACTTAGGGATATCTCTCAGTGACGGAAAGTATTCCTACCAGTTGAGCTCAATTCAGGCTTGCTGGCACAATCTATGTCTTTATGCTGGAAGAAGAGCTGCTCTGTGTGTGGATGATGCTGCCTTTCCACTGCCATCCCTTGCCATGTTTTCCGTCATCTGGGTTGTCTTTATTTTTTGCCCAAGACCACCGCTGGAATTTGCCATCCTCAGAAGGCTTGTGTTTTCTTTCCTGAGGTCCTGCAGAGTGTCTAAACACAAGGACAACACTGCAAAGGCTTTGAGATGCTGCTTTTAAAATGTATTATAAAAGTGTCTAGCAAACACAATTGCAATCAGTTTTGGGAGTACTTCATATACAGTTTTATCCTGTTAATTGGTGCTCCAAAGAGGCCATGTAGATTGAATAAACTCAAATTTGTTTGCCAGTCTTTGGAAAATCAGTACCTAATGTTTCCACTGCATGGTTGGCTGCTGTGGTCTGAGCTGGACAAGATAGCCTCAGAATTAATGTCTGCATAATGCAAAGGTGAAATATGTTTATTAGAGTAGTTCTTTTGGGGGGAAAATGCCAAGTCTATTTTAATTATTTCATATTCATTAATGTACAGTTAAGATTTAAGTTTTTCAGAAGTATGCATCTAATAGGCTTCCTTCTAACTTATAGTGTAAGTATGTAGTTTAGCTTTAGCCTACATACAATGAAATAGTATTGAAATCACTCTTGTAAACAACATACACGTCCTGTTGTTGGCTTTGCTTCAGCTGTTTCTTCACATTTGGCTAAGCTCAAGTAATAAATTGCTGTAAAACTGGAATACGCTCTGGAAGCAGATTAATCATCTGACTCAGTATTGTCTTTTAGTTTGCCACGAGAAATCTTTCCAATCTATGAGATCATGGATTAGCTGGTTGGACAATTTAGAGAGGCATGTAGTACATTCCCCTTTCTTGCTGCCTTCCTTGTGGAACCTGTAGAATCTCAGCAAAGCAAAAATGACAAATGACTCTTTTTTCCAAGTTTTACCACAAATACGTATTGTGATGAAAAATCAGGCATCTGAATTGCTGCCTCCTTGTTTTATCTAATTTTGGACGTTGTAGGTGACATTTATCTCATGAGATGTTCATTAACTCCCTGCCCATTGCAGGTGGGCGGGAATCTTTAAGGTCCTTTCCAACCCAAACCGTTCTATGATTTCCATGTTTGAGATAATGTTTTAGACTTGCCTTAAAATCTGTGAAAAGAGATGGACATTGTAGAAAGTGACTCACTTTAGGTTTCTAAAAACATGTTGCATAAATTTCACTGTAAAGTCCTTTTTCTTCCCATTGATGAAAAAAGATAATGATTAATTCTGTTGTGCTGTTGATGCTACCCATGTAGGTGATATGATGTCTGTTCTGTCCATCCTTGGGCAAGGAGTGGTAGTGACTGATAAGGAGATCTAACACTTCAAGGCAATTTGTCTGGATTTGCAGTCTCCTTCATATGCCTTTCCAAATTTCATTACAAATGTGTGCTAAAATATTCCTTGCAAATGTCGTTTGCTGTGAGGATGAGTGGTATACTGCAGAGGCAGGTCACAAATTAGGCTAACAATATCAGTCTTGCTTGTGTGGGCAGAGTAGGTGACATCTGTTGCAACATTTTTGTTGTTGTGTTGTTAGTTTATAGCATTAATTGTTTTTTTCTCTTCTGATACCGTACCATTTCTCTTATTTGGCTGTGTTGAAGTTGCAACTTTATTGCTTAACATACTGGGATGGAATGATCTCAATGGCAAGAACATTCCATCCTGTACTTGCATAACAAACAGGTTATGCTTATTTTCTAATTGAAATTTGCATTCTTCATAAAATGTAGTTTTATTGTATTCTGTGCCTCTTTTCTAGCTTACTTGTACATGCATGCAAAGAGGAGGTAAAGTGAAGTGGTACTGGACTGTAAGCAATCTTCTCTCCAGCTACAATCTTACTGAAAGCTGTTACATTTTTTTTTTCTGCATCCTTGGAAGGGAACTGCACCCAGTGAGGTAACCACCATAAAAACCAAACAAGCTGTAGGTTGCAGCAAGGATGAGGATTATGTTGCCAAGACCCTACAAGAATGATGATAGTGGAAGGTATAAATGTTGTGTGTCCAAGAAAGGGTTCGCTGGGGCCTGTTGGTCAGTTGAGGGTGTGATGGAAAGAGTCACAGTGGCAGGTGGGGGAAGGGGAAAAAGGGAGAGAGCTGTACATCTTAGCAGTTATTAGTGGGAGTGATTTCTTACAGGACTGTAAATAAACCAGTGCCACTGATTTACCACTTGAAGATTAACGTCTGGGCAAAATTACTGTTTCTACACACTTAAAAAGTAGTGAAATGGATACTTCAGTGAGAGTGTTTTCTTTTGTAGCAAGGGCTAGATCATTTCAACACCAACTGATTTTTGCCTGGGTTTCCTTTACTGACCTGGTTTTGCAATTTGGCTATTTCTTGTTGACTGAATTCAGAGGAAAGCTATTCCTGATGATATTGAATTTGGCAGAATGGCTGAAGTTTGAATTCGGCTTGTATTGGTTAAATCAAGCTTTTGATTTGGTTGCCTATTGTCCAGTATGCTAATCCATGTTATTTCCAGCTGAGTTAAAGTGTAAAGTCATTAGAGCAGCGTGGGGCTTTTGTTTGTAGAGGAAAGGTTAAGTTCTGCTGGCAGCTCATACTGCTGCCAGCATAGCTGCTAATCTGAGTTTGGGGACTAATTACCTGTAATAGCTACAGGACAGAGTCCTGTGTTGAGCAGAAGTCTGATTAGGACAAAATTTGGAAAGCTTTGTCATGGGAAAAGTTTTTTAACATTTTTCAGGAACTTGAGTTCTGATTCAGTTCTTTCAGAACCATTACTTGCCTTACCACTATATTCAGCCTAACAATATCCTAATGCTGTTATTTTAAATAAGGTCTGAATATCCTACAACAGAATTAACAAGCATTTTAAACTATAATAGCCTGTAGCTATTTATGGACTGTCAATATTGTTATATTGTTTCTGAGTTTTTTCCAATTCAGCTCTTGGTAACCACAGATAGCTGTTGGGGGTGTGAGGGATGAGGAAGCCAAAACTGATCTGATGAACAGATTTCAAAACCAATATGTATTGGAGTAGTTTGGAGATGAATAGATATTTTAAAAAAAATTTAATGCCATTTTTTCCTAGACCCTTATAATTAAAAGTTTGTATGCATTAACATTTTTGGATATGCTTTTAGATGTACTCAGAAACAGTTGTTTTCCTTTTTCAAACACTTAACTTTGTTTTAAAATTCAACAGGAGTTATTATTATACACAAACCATTTAACTTTCATATTGTGCCCTCGTACAAAAGAAGTGGAAAACTCTGGTTTGGAATAGAAGTGAATTAAGAACACAAGAAATTAAAACAAATACCACTTTCTTCTAAAAATAGCTCAGCTTTAACAGAAGAAATACAGGCTGCAGACTTGCATTGGGAGTGGGGGAGAAGTCAATTATGATTGCAGATAGTAGCATAAATATCCATTTTTGCTACAGTATGACTTATTAAATGTCATGAGTTGAAAGCTATGAGCCTTGACTAACATTACTTAAGATCATCCAATAAGTTGGTACCCCACTTCTTTTAGGTTTCAGAGCCTAGTTCAATAAAACTTTGCAATTCTCTTTAAATACTGCGCATTATTTCCCTAATTGGTACTGACTTTGATGTCTTTGGTGTTACTTTCTTCTTATTTCTCCTAACTTAGTATTGTAATAAGTTACAGTGTTTCTATGTGATAGAACGAAAGTGCTCATTTAGGAAAAATATTCTTTTTAGTTTCGAGTGAAAAGAATATGTAGTCCTCATCATGGATTTGCAGACTTGAAGTTTCTATGGGTTATTTCCAAATAACGGGTGAATTGTATGCAAAGTAATGACCCTTTTAATAATCTGCAGGCTTAGAGTATAATTACTGAGTAATTCTGAATTTATTTGGAGTTTTATTTCAGTCAGAGGGAATGTTCTCAAAGCTGCTGGTATAAACTAGGAGTTAGTAGATGGGGTCAATATCTGTTCTTCAGTCTGTGTACGGTAGCTTGAAAAAGTGTAAGCCTATGTGTTACTTATGTATGTATAATGTATCTCTATCACCCATATGAGAAAGGAAAATATGGAAGGGTGTGTAGCATATCAGAAAATGTCGCTCTCTACCTGAATGCACAGCAGTGTCAGAATGTTGTGTTGAGCAGAACAGTGAAGGGTGATGATTGATCACTGCAGTTCTGACATGCAGATAATTGGTAGTGGAACCCAATTAACTGGCTCTGAAGCCAACCTCGTCATCACATCTTAATTAAGTATTCATCTTTTATTTATTTATTTTTATTTCTATATCTTCCTTTTGGTCACTTAAAAACTTTCTTCCTCAGGAAGTCATCAGGTCTGAGAAAAGCCTTGTTTTTACCTGCAGCCAATTGCATAAGGTACTTCATGATGGCTATCTATTATTGATAATGCTAATTTTTTTTCTACTGTTTTGTTTAGATGACAGTGCCTCCGCTGCAAGCAGTATGGAGGTAACAGATCGCATTGCCTCTCTGGAGCAGCGTGTCCAGATGCAGGAGGATGACATCCAGCTGCTCAAATCTGCCCTTGCTGATGTGGTCCGACGCTTGAATATTACGGAGGAGCAGCAGGCCATGCAGAACAAGAAAGGACCTACCAAAGGTTTGCATTTCAGATAGATGTAAAATAGATAGTGCAATTCAATGGGTGTTTCATATGTATTAAAATAGGGTATTCATTTGATCTTGAAATATTCAAAACTAACAAATCAATTTGAAATTCAACCTGTTAAAAAGAGCACATAAAAATCCAGATGGTTAAATCTGTGAGTCTTCTACAGTTTACATGAACCAGCAAAGCATTTGCATTTTCTTAGTGCTTAATCCACAATCTACATTTAACCATTGCTAGCACTTCCTTACTTCTGATCAAGATTCGTTTATAAACTCTTGAGGGAAGGCATTGCCTTCTGTAGGTGAAATTCCTAGGTTGGGGTTTTTTTTATCCAGAAAAATGAACTAAACTTAAGTAAAATGTAATTAAAATTTAATTATACATGTCTTAAATGTCTATAGATGATACAAACGTAAGGCAGATCTCTAAGCTAGCAGAGTTGACATGACTAAGGAAATGGTACAACACCAGCTGCTCAGCTACGAAAGAAAGGTAGCGCTGTGGTGGTTACCTGACCGTGTTCCAGAGCAGCAGATCCAGAGCCAGCAAGGTGCCAGGTGTGACAGATGCCACTGCTTGGCAGAATTCTGTGCTGTGCCCACGTGCCACAGCATGCTCTCTCGCGGCTCCTGCTCTGCAGGAACAGGTTTGTCTGTGCACAACTCAGAAAAGCTGGACCTGAATATCCAGCGCTTCACAGTAGTAAAAGTTTACGAGAACCCAGCCAGTGTGATTTACTGTAGTGTGTGAGGCTGCAAAGGCCTGGGAGGCTGCCTGTGTGCAGCTCAGAGAAACACACAAGGCATTTTAGAGTGGTTTTAGGAGTAAGAGTGGTGGCAACCTAGATGTGGAAAGAAAGTATGGCTGACTTCACAGGCTCTCTGTTGTCTAACTTAACAAGTTGTTTCTTTTGGGGTCCTGATACGTATTAATATTAATTAAAATCCTATTTTGCATCAGAATTATGTTATGTATTTACGGATTCATAATTTTCCAAGTTTAAAGTTAGGACTTCCTTTAATCTCGGTTTTATATTTGTGACCTTGCAATAAATACTTAGTTCTAGTCATTGATTTAACACACTAGGTAGGAACTACTTAATTTGCTGAACTGAGATGTCATGTTTGTTACGAAGTTTTGTGTCAAGAGATGAGGAAAGCTGAAAGAGACGGAATTACAGAGCCAAATTATGAGTTGGTTGTGTCTCATGCTTGTTGTCAGACAGAATATGCACTAAATATCTGTGATCTTGTCTTCATGTTCCCTTCCCTTTCTGTTGTAATCTCCTTATTTTGTCTTTGTTTTATTGAAAAAAAAATTAAAATATCAGATAAGTTAAATGTTACTAAAGATAGCCTCCACTGTGATAAAACATTCCATCAAATCTGGTTGTACAAGGGATTAAGAGGCTTCACGTTGCCTGTAAAATAGATATTATCTGATGCATGGAGGAAATAAAGTCTAGTAATTATTACTGAGTTGTAACCAAATCTGTTCTTCTTGCCTGCTGGCTTTACTTAGCAAAATATAAACCAGATTTTCATGGATTCTGTGAGCAGAGTTGAACTCTAAATCAGGAGGGATTTTCTTGGTCATGGCAGACCATTAGAGCCATAGTTCAATGTACATTGAAGAAAAGCTGCTGTAAGCCTATCCACCTGTCTTCTGTGGCTGGTTTTGGGGGGATTTGTTTGTTTGTTTGTGGGATTTTTGTGTGCATGTGGTTTGGAGTTTTTTTTAATGTAGATACGGCATACCTGGTTCTTTACATGTGTGTGAAATTACAGTGTAAGAAGTTTTACTGTAATAATGCAAATAGAGGACTACAAATGTCAATTGCTCTTCCACTGCAAATTACCAGAATGAGTCCTGATATTTGCCAACAAAACCCACCTAATTTCTGGAGAAGATCAGCACTGTGACTGTTTATGTAAAGACCTTTCAGTTTGCTGTACATCAGCTGTAACATTTAGTGTATGGTCAACCTTATTAAACATAAACTATAAGCATAAAAGAGAATCTGAAGTATTCTGATCACTTGTTTTTTCCAGCTGTTTTGTCAAATATGATACATTTCACATGACGGCCTATTATTCTTTTAGTAGGCACCACTACTTTATAATGAATTGTGTACAATTACTTAGCATGAGACTAATTTCAGTATTTTAGTTTGGAATGGCATTATGGAGGTTCCTGATGGAGACTCTTGGGAGACGGGCTTTTTTAGACATGGGAGAAGCTGGAGTGGCAGCTTCTCATGCTCTACCCCTTGGGCTGCATGGGCTGAGTCTGTTTATTTTCCCTATATTGTTTAATCACTAATTCCACATTTAGAATTTCAAAAAGTGGAATTTGATCCCACAGAATGTCACAGAAATTGTGTCCATGCAAACTGGGGCTTGAAGCAGCTGTATGCTGCTGTTATCATTTGATCTATAGATGAAGTAGATTAGGATGAAATGTGTGTTGGGGGAGGTCTGTGCCTTTGGAAAAACAGGATCCCCACTGTACTGTATAGTCTGGAACAAGAATCTTCATGGGACAAACAACTTCGTTTTAATGAGTACTTCAGATTTAAAATTAATTTAAAGATTTCAAGTTCCAGACTTTCAACTCTAGAATGGAAAAATCTTGAGCTTGTTTTCAGTCTTTGTGTTCTTGTTCTAAACTTGAGCTAAGCAGCTTAAAAGCAGCATACATCATGGAAAGGGAGCGGCTTATCTTGTCCATTTGTGGAGCTCCTTCCCTAATGGTGTTTTGCATTTTTGTTTAGTTGTTTGGGGTTTTTTTCCCTTTCCTTATTTAATTCTACTACTTGGTGGAGTTTCAGTATGGCTTCCTGCCTTTGTTTTACTTGTATTTGTTGTTCTTTCCTTTTGCAATTATTGGTTTGTTTGTAAACTTAACAGCCCTATTAATCCATAGATCAGAGTATGATTAAAAAAGCTGCTGCTGAGGCTGATAAACTTGTCAGTCCTGCTACCACAGGTAAGACCTTGAAGCACCAGAACTTCCAAAATAAACATTACTGACAAAGCAGTAATAGCACTGTGTTACTGACTTCTAACAGCAATGACATGTTTGGGATTGTGTGGCTGTGATGTCAGTTACCTCTGGTGTGAACTAGCTGTTGTAAATAAAACTAAATAGCTCCAGTGTAAACAGTGGATTAATTGAATTATGCAGTTTTTCTGTGTGTTGTGTAAGAGATTCATGGTGTTGCTTTCTACACTAGCTGACCATTTAAATCTCTATTTCCAGAAGTGTGGGTTGTGGGTTGGTGCTGGATTTGAAGCAAAACTTCTGTTAAAGGTTGCAGGGTTTATTCCTGGCTGCTGCTAGTTTCAATTTCATAAGTTTAGGAGAGTAAACAGACTCCAGCTAGTTCACTCCAGCTACTTCTTAATGGGCGTTCTTTTTAAATAACTATAAATAAGGAAAATATTTTAATAATTTATTTTTTAAACTTTAATTGCTGTTCTAATTTGTCTTCTCAAAGCTCATTAAAGTTTTGTGAGCTACAGAAAGCTTGCCAGGAGACAAGTCCACAACTTCTCAACTGTAGCTACCTGTGATTCTGCAGTATGCTACAGAATCAGTTTTATACATATGGATTAATTACAGCAGTGCAGCAATTAGGCAACAAGCAGCAGTGCTTCCAGCACAAAACTGTAAAAAGAATTTAATATACAAAAAATGAATAAAGTAGAAGTAAATAGAATGATGATATCTGAATTCATTTTAAAAAAGGAAATAGATGCATGGGAAGCCAAATAAACTTCAGATGTTTTGTAAAAGCTCTAAAGACAGCATTAGTCAGTTAAAATAGATCATGGAAGGCAGGGCTGGAAGGCACCCTCAGTGAGCGTAGAGAAAATGTTCTTATTTTATCTCATTTCTTGACTTTCTTTCCTGTCATCCTTCACTCTTCTAAGCCAAATAAGCCTCATGCCTTCAGTATTTCCCTTATAGGTTGTTTTCTAAATTTCTCTCCTCTGAACAAATAAATGACGAATAAATAAAAGTAAGTGTGTATTCTAACAAAGTTTCAAGACAAAGTTTGTCTTGCAAGTTGCATTCTCTAGTAGACCATATTTACTCGCAATCTTTTGAAGACACGGTCTTTCACCTCTTTTTGTTCAATATATGAAAATTTAGGGTGAGTAAGTCAATAAATGCTTGCTGTCAGTGCTACAATAAGATGTTCTTACAATATGACCTATAACTGTATACAATTGGTACTGTTTCAGTTTAGCCTTTTAGATCGTTTATCCTTGGCAGTCTTTTTTGAGGAACATTTCATAGGTATTCTCCATGCCATCCTCTCCAAGTTCAATGAAATTTTATGTTCATAAAGTGACTTGTGGCTGCTGCCTTCTCTCAGGTAGTGTCGCTCTGAACCCAGAGGCTTTTGGCATCTTTGCAATGGCTTGTAATACAAAGTCCTGTCAAATTTCAAGTGATTCCAGCTTTCTTCCCTGCTGTAGAGAGAGCACTAGTCATGTTTGTGTCTGTGTTTCGAGGCTATGATCCACAGTAGTTTTCATGTTGCTACTCATTGCTTGCAGTTTTAAACACTGTTTTTGCAACTAACTTCTAACTACTCAAATGGGACTTTTCTGTTATTCTGATCTTAATTGCAGCTATGACACGTAGATCCTTTTTTGAGCCAATGTTTGATCACAAGAATGTGGGTAGATAATGACAGCTTATTACCTCCACTCTTCTGCTGATTTCAGTTGCTTTTTCTGAATCAAAGATACAATTCCTTTCTGTCAAACATAAGCCCAAATTGTTTGAAAATAGGACAGAGTTTTACACATGAGGGAGGTTATAGAGTTGTGTGCTCAAGCCATATGCTGTGCTTTACTTGATAGGATGATGATGATGATGATGATGATTAATAATAATAATAATTCCTCAATGTTAAAACCCTCGTCTGTGCTGAATTTGGCAATAGTGACACAAAAATGGCACACTACATGGATAATTTCAAATATTCTAGTGTTGTTTGATGAGGAAAAAAACCAGAGAAAAGTAAATGGAGACAATGATTTCATCTTATGCTTGTTTTATAGCAAGACCACTGGTACAAACCCTGCCTTTAAGGACTACAGTTAACAATGGAACTGTGTTACCAAAGAAACCAAGTGGCTCTTTACCTTCTCCATCAGGAACCAGAAAGGAGACTGTATCACCAGCAGCAAAAAGGTAGGCATCTGTGAGAAACCTTATAACCATGGAATTGAAAACATGGTATAGCTCCTCTTTTAACCTTCTAGGTATGTAGTTTTTCTTACTTGCAAAGCAGCAGTCTAAATATTTAGTTTGGAAAGAAAGGGAGATGGATTTCATTCTAGGAGGCTTTAAATTTATTCATTCTAATTACAATTAAGGTTATTACCATCAGTACTGAAAGAATGCACAATGCTTGGTCTTACTGGTTTGTGTTCTTTTCTTGCTTTTGAGAGTTTAGCATAGAGAGAATAAAGCATTTCTACTGTGCTGTTGCCCAACATGGTGCAAGAATTCTTTGAGTAGCTAGTAGAAAATACATAGTCTGCAGAGAAACAGTGTTATCATTGCAAATCAGTATGCTATCTTTGGTGGTTTTCTCTCACTAACAAAATTATCATATAAACTGCATGCACAGTGTTAGCAGCATCTCAGGGAGGAGGAAAATTCTGTGCCTAGCACATATTTATGCAAATGAAAACATCCATCTTTAGATATCTTACCATTAGCATGTATTTAAGCCCTTTTAAAAATTACTGCTCTGTCCCAATTTGCTTTGTGTGTAGCTGTTTTTAAATAGACTAAATGTTTTATACGTCTGGGTTATAAGGAACGGAATGGATTGGGTGAAGCAAGTTCAAGTTATACACAGCAGTTACTGTGGTGCTAATCTGCTGTGTTGTTTGTCTGTAAAAGATATTAGTGTGGGGTTTTGGTTTGGGGTTGGAGTTTTTTTGTACATTTCTTTTGTGTGTCTCCTCATCTTTTTGTAGTGATGATGCTGTCAGCTCTGAGGGAGGGTAAGTTGTAGAGATGAGAGCATTAACTTGCTAAGATCTGAGGTCTCTCTCGTAAAGAGATATTTTCCTCAAAGGTGAGATGGTGGCTAAGGATATGCCAGTTTTTCTTACTGTGTTGAAGGGGACTGATTTTCAAGAAACTCCAGGTTCTGTTATTGTAGAGTAGAGAGAAGTTACACTGTGCACAATTAAAATTGGAAAATACCGTATTTGTTTATGTCACAAAAATGAACTCCTGTGAGCTCTTATGAACTGGAGCTCACTGCGGCCATAGGCTTTGGCAGGCTGGTCTGAATCAGCCCTTAAGATAAGAGAAGGAAAGCAAATACTGTCTAAACTGTTCCATTATTAGAATTGTATTATCAGAAGTTTGAAAGTGGGTGAAAGAACTTTCCTTTTAGAAAAGGAAATGTATTAATGTTTGAAAAAGAGCACTATTTAGTACATGCCACATGTTAAAACACATTTGTTCTTCACAAATTATTTTTTCTTAATAATTCTCAGAATTTCATTCTTTCTAATTAAGTTTCAACTAGTAGTTTTAAAACACGTGGGAGCACAGGCATTGGCAGACTTCACCTGTGTACAGAGGGTGTGATTCCTGAGTCTCTATGCTCTGTCTCTAAGGTTCAGCATAGGACTTTCTGCCCCAGAGTAGGGTGGGTGAAGTGCAGGTCAGGGTCATACTCATGCTTCCTCTATTCTTGGAGGCCTTTATATAGTTCAGGTGTTCCATCTGGTATTGCCTGCAGCCTGTAGGCATTATCCTAGCTTAGGATCCCTGTAGGTAAGGGGCACCCTGTATCCCTTCCACCTGACCCACGTGCAGCCTGGATACCCAGAATGCTGGTGGGAAAGTCCTTAGAGAGCATCATTAGGGAGTATTTTTAGACTGTCGATTCCTGTATGAGAAATTCTTCCACAGGGCAAGTATTTAATGTCCTTTTATTATGCTCTGTCCCTTCTCATTGCTGAAGAAGCTAGGCTGAAGGTGCTTTAAATATGCAGCATGAAAATGTATATTCAGTTTTGGAAAAGAAAAAATATGCATGGACCGTTTTGCCGAAATAGGTGAACACTTATTTAGAGTGCTTAGGAGAGCGGGGTTGCTCCATGTCCTGAAAGAAGCAGTTGTAAATTCAGGTGCTGTAGAATTATTGTTCTCTTCAAATGCTCTAAAATTCTGTATTGGTGTCTTCAACGTGCAAATTTTCATTCTTTACTCTTACCTTTATTAAACTATATTAAAGCATATTTCTATGCCTTGCGTATAAATATACTTCAGCATGGATGAACTGGAATGGTAAGGACCTCATCAATTAATTACTGTACAAAACATTTTTTGGTAAATTATTCTGTAATCATTTAATAGTGAACCTTGAAATAACTGGTCGGATTTCAGGGTTTTATAGTAAATGGTGTTTCATATATTTGGTATTCAAACATGATACAGTAAGTTCTCCAAATATATTTCTTGTATATAGTCAAGTAGAATAATTCATTAGGCATCCTTAAGATGAATTCAATCACGCTTTGTATTTATACTGGACCCTTTTACCTTCAGGAACTGCATGTGTTTATGCATAAAACAGTAATGGAAATACATCAGCAAGATCAAATAGCTTCCTTTTACAAGGGGTGGGACTTGTTTATTTGTGTTAGAAGCTTCTCTCAGTGTTGCGCAGTTTACAGATGGTGGGAAATTTCAAGCTATTTTTTCATTCTGATTTTTGCTAAGAAGTGCTCTTTTCTTATGAACTGGTTCCAGAACCGTAGCTAATTTGTAGTGTAGGTATTCTTTAGTCCAAAATATGGTCATGTGACACAGCAGCTGTAAATAGTATTAAGTGTTTATAGATGTTTTAAAACTTAATTTCTGCTTGAATGCTTTTAATAATTTTTCTGTACAACACAGGTGCACAATTGAAAAGGTAGAATTTGAAAAGTGAAAGTAAAGCTAAAAACAACAGTAGAAAGGGAAAAAATAGTTTTTGCTGAGTCATCTTTAAACTTTTGATCTTCTGTTGAGACTGACAAATATCTGGTAGGATTGCAATAGTAAAAAATAGCATCTTCCATTTTTTTATTACCTGTGACCATATATTCAGGAGAAAGTGCAGGTGAATGGAGTCCTTCCCAAATGTTTACTGAATTGCCTTAGGAAAAGAGGGCTTACAGTCAAATGATTTCTGATTCCTCTCTTCTCCTATACTTAGCACCGTTTAGGTTAAGACTATGTGATGTCCAATTGAAATGACATCAATCTGTTCCTTGAAACAGTTTGTTGTGCATTATTTATGTAAATATATGCAAATAGTCTGCGTGGGGACTAAGTATGCATCCATACATTCTCTTGCTTAGACATAGATGTATTTACTGGTATGTCTGCAGACACAATCTCATTTCATACAATAGCTGTATTAAATGTGTTGGTTAACTCATTTGAACCCACAGGTTGGTATACAGCTTATCTGCCTTGTTGGATTACCAAGGAGATGTGGTTCAGAGTTCACTACATTTTCTGATTTCCCATTTAATATTTGAAATGGAAATTACTTTTTCTGGCAGGAATATAAAATTGGAGGTAATAAAAAAGGCTTGAGGCTGAAAGGGTGGAACTAGCAGGCTTTTATTTGAGTTCCATATATTCTCTCAGTGACCTTATGCAAATCATTTAACCTCTATGCATATTGCTTTTCCATATGTAAAACGTGTATCTCTGGATATCAGTAGGTTCTTATAGGGCCTAGTGTGATAATTAGATCCAGATCTTGCAAGCGTTGAGTAACCTCAACTGACTCTGACTTCAATTAGAATTGAGGGCACCAAACCCTGCTTCAGCGTTCAGCTCTCATATAGTCAATACCCAATTATCCAAGTTAAGGAAGGGCTGAAATAACTTGAAGCGAGCAAAAGCACAAATCCAAAACATGGATCAATTGGATTATAAAAGTATCTGGTGGTAATGCAGTGCAAGATAGAAAGCCTGGTGATGCTGGTGGTACTGGGACCAAGAGCTGTGATCAAGTACCAAGAGGAGCTGCTGCACTCAGGCTCTGGGGGCCATGTGAACACAGCTGGGAGTCTCTGGGTGCCAGCCAGCTAGCAGAGAGCTGGAGTGATTCTGAGATGGGCTGAGCAATCACCTGACACAGACAGATAATCAAGAATTGCTTGGCTTTGTAAAGTGTTTCCATGTCATCTTCACAAGAAACCTTTGATCAGAGGATTTGATTTTAATTTTAATACATTTACTAATTCTATGATGTAGAAGTGTATAAGCTATTTTGAGTACCAGCTTTGTGAATGCTGCCATAGTTTTATTCTGAACTTTGTGCTTAGAATAATTATTTGAAATTTTCATTCCAAATAAGATAAGTTTAGTGTATCATGAGCAGAACTTTCCCTTCCCCCTGCACTCTTTCTTTGGCATGTAATTTGGCTTGAAGTTTGCTGCTTAACACTAAATTTGTCTTTGGAATCTGTCCAGTGCGTAGTAATGATGTTTTGTGTTCCCTATTAAAATCTAAGGTTTTGTGACTCATCTAGGATAGCTTTGTTTCCAAGAATTGAGGGGGAAAAAGAGAAAAAAAAAAAAAGTGAGGGAGGAGAATGCAGACAGTACCTTTCCCAGTAGGGATGCTGCTGCAGGCTGCAGGCTAGCACATACTTTGCCTTTCAAAAGGAGACAATCAGTCATTCTTTCTCCCCCAGCAGATTGCAGAGTATTACAATGGTGCAAAACTCTGACAATGGAGATCAAAAGGAAGAAGCAGGAACAAAGAAAACATAAAGAGCTTTGTTTGCAGGGAGAATAAAATACTTTAATATGATAAATTCCCGTTCTTCTAAACTCTAAACACATGGCCCCTAGGAAATTGTTCAGTCGCCTGGAATGAATGTTGTGCGTTCTGTTGGGGGGCAGCGGTGGTTTGTAACTGGCACACACACGAACTCTGTATCGAACCTTCAATTAAGTGCTCTGTGTAACACTCAACTCTCGAAGAAAGTGGTTTAAAATATTTAGAATATAAATTAAAAAAGAAATCCCTCTCCATGGAACTTTGGGTGGCAAAACTACTACACCACTTCACAATATCTCTAACAGTTAAAGTTATTAGTGCATTTTGCTTAAAGGCGTAATGAAATTAAAGTCATCTGTTATTCCTGAATTCATCCTAATTGATTTAAATGAGGGTCAAAATGAGTGCTAGACAAAATATTAATACCATCAGTTACTGTCCTAAGAGCATTGTGTGCTAGTTTTTAATTTCTTTTATTAAAAAGCTTTTATATTTTTCCAAATAATTTTAGTAATAAAGTATATATCTTTTTAATTTTGGCCAGATTTGTTCACCACAATTCAGTAATGCAACTACCTGAAACATTCATGCTATGCAGTGGTATATGTATGTATATTTGAGGATTTATTTTCTTGTCTTTGTTGTTGCTTTTTTAATAGTCTTTGTCTTTTAGCTGGATCATCTGTTGTGTTCCTTCAGATAACCTCTTTGATTTCTTTTTTTTTTAATTTTATTTTTGAGTTGCTTTACAAATGGTCAGTCTATTGGGGCACTGCTGAGATTTTGTCATTCAAAGATACATTGGTGTTCTTAAATGTATGGTTTGAAATGATCAAACATCTAACTGAGTCAATAAGCACTTTGTTGTTTACTCCTGCACGTGACTTCATATCTTGAAAGCATGCAATTTTGTCTTTTAATGTAAGTCTTGTAAATGTCTTGTTTCCACATTTTATTGTTGCATTCACTTTTTATTCTGCTTTGTTTACGCACCTCTCAATCTGGATTAAGCAGGTCTGTGAATCTTCTCAATGCATGCAAACTGAAAAAGCCTGCTCTAAGGTGAGGGATCCTTAATAGCTTTGTAGTGTTTGAGTTCAGTTGTTTTTCCTTTCCATTTCAATTCAACACATAGAAAGTGGCTGTTTTAGTAAAAGCGTTAACATGATAGAACTGTAATTGTTATTGCCATTTTTAACATTTTCAGAAGTACGTGTCTAAAACTTTCTCATCATTGATAAATGCATCACACAACTTAGATAATAATAATTTCAGTGATGGTATCTGCATTATTTCATACTAACATCATTTTTATTATAGGAGTGTTAGACCACATTGCTGTATTAAACAAGTTAAAAATTGTGCAACTAAATGTTATCTTCTTAAATGATTGCAAATGCTCTCCTTTCATATCACTAATGTGGAAGTGAAATTCTGGGATCCAGTTATACTCTTACAAACCTGTAAGTTAAATGAGTATTTTCTGTTGTTTTAAATTCCTCCTCAGGTGACAGTATATCTACTGTAGCCATGGATATAATCACTGATGTTTAACAGCCTAGCTAACAAAATGTGTATAGTGCCAAAATTGAGTTAATATAATGGAGTTATAAGCCTTTTTTCCAACCGCCAACTAATACTTCTCACTGGGCTTTTGTTGTTGTTGAAAGTTTAAAATAAAATTTGTCAGAAGATAGCATTACTAATTAGTTTAAGCAGTGATGAACATAAATCAAAAAGGTTTAAAAGAATTTTATGCCTGTGGTAAAAGTAGTTTTTGTACTGATATAAGACTTCATTATTCAGAAAGAAGATAGAATTAAACTTTTAAATTTTAGTTCCACCCTTTTGTTTCTTATCCTCTAGTTCATTTTTTGAATGTTGACACCTATAAAAATGAAACCCCAAGCAACATTAAAATTAGTTTCAAATTGTTTCTGTAACTTAAATTTTTTTCTAAGATTAGTATAATTTGATAATGTCCTTAATTTAATTTCAGTGTAGGCTGATGTTGACGCCTCTTATCCTTAAAGAAGAAAATATGCGTCAACATCAGCCTACACTGAAATTTTCTTAACCAGGAAAGGATGCCAAAATAAAGATTTGGTCCTGACAAATCACACAGCATGTTTCTGTAATTAATGTATGTAATAGTGGAAGGCACATGCTAATAAAGCTATTTTATGTGGAACAAATCTTATCAGTATCAAAGTTTTATTTTTTAACTGGAGTAGTATTAAATGTTATGAGATGCAGGGAGAATAGTTAAATATTAGCAGTATATTCTTTAATTTACTAGAGAAGGTTTTTTTCATGCATTTGACATTGAAATGACTTGGATAATATTAGTCTAGTGTAGAAGCACACTTCTGAAATTAAGACAGAATTAAATTCTTGTTGCTGCCTTTTCTCTTCCCCTGTGAATGTATTTTGTTCTGTTGCTGTGTGTAATTTTGCATTCTGCTTGCTCTCTTACATTGCTTTCTCCACAGAAACACTACTTTTTAAAATTCAGCTTAATCATGTGAAGCTTGTTTTTATTACAAGAATGCAGTGCTGAACATCTGTCCTACCATCGCATGTTCCAGAAGGTTTTTTTGTCAAGCTGCCTGAGATGCACCTTAACGTGCATCGGCTCTGCAGATCCGCCCCTGGATGGGCGCTGCCTTCTTTTCAGAAGGGCGATTGCTTTGCAGAAAGACTCTGGTTCAGGTGTTCCCATTGTTTCTGTAACTGAGTCTCAGTTGAGGTGTTCAAACATTCCCCTCCTTGCTGGTAAAAAGACATGGGGGAGCAGAAATAAGTTTGGGGTTTTTTTTAAAACAGGAAGTGTATCGATGGTGGTGTACAGTTGCTAAGCTGAGCATTTTTTGACCAGACAGAAAAGTCTGTCTTGTTTCCTCTAGTTATGGAGAGCCAACTTATGCCACACATAAAGTAGGACAGAGCCAGAGGAGCTGACTGAGATAACAGGGAAGGGATAGCTGTTAGGGACTGATGGGGAGGTTTAGAGTAGTTCTCAAGAATGCATGAGATCAGTATTCTGTTAAGCAGAGCATCTCTGCGAGTGCATGGAGGCCAAGGTGGAGGTGGCTGGAAATGACAAAAGGTGTGACTAGGATGAGACTGTCCTTAAAGGAGCAAGTACTGAAGTTTTCACAGTGGGATGTAGCTTGTGGTTGGGATTTGGGTAGAGATGTGAGCTTGAAAGCAATCATTGATGTCCATGGTTTCTGGGGTGACAGAGCTGCTGAAGGTGATTGTTTAGTATGGGGATTTTATGGGTAAAGGGGATATTTTCATTCTGCTTTCTGCAGGGGAGAAAACAGTACAGGACTGAAGTGGGGGGCAATGAGACCTGGACACTGAGTCTTGTCATTCAGCTGCTGCCAGGGGGTGATTCCTGCCTCGGTCTGGGTGCTGCTGCCTGAGCCTCTCTGCTGCAAAGGGCCTGCAGCAACGTGTAAAGCATGACCCACTTTGGGGCCTCACCCTTAGCTGCTCCCTCTCTTGCTAGGAAGCACTGCTTTAGGGAGGAGTGCTTTGGTCAATAGTTTGTCTCCTGTAAGGTATAAGTTCTGACTGAGCTTCTCTTCATTTACTGAGTAACACTGCTTGTGTTTTGGCTCACATGTTTCCATCGGAGAGAGCTGGATGTCTAAGGGGTGCCATAAAGCCACATGAGAGCTGCCTTGATAACTATCTTGGCAGGAAGGATGGTTGAAGAGTGAGAGACTAGAGCGAGCTTTAAGCCTTTGAGAAACCTCCTGTCAGGACATGTGGGGAATCTAATCTATTCAAACATGTAACTAGGAAGCATACATTTTTGACAACAATCAAAAAATGCAGGCTAGCTCACCATTAATTGCAGTTTGGAGTATATTAAAACTAGCTTTGAACCACAGAGTAATTGATATTGAATGAAGACCCAAAGTTAGCTTGCTTGTGTTCAAATTTTGACCTACTTTTGGCATTCTCTGTAGTCTGGCTGGAAGTGTCAGGTAATATGCTTTCTCTTTAAATCTTTCACTTCTTCGTAAGAGAATCCAAAAGTTCAGAAGCATGGAGTGGTAGTCAGAGATTTGAAATGTGACCCAGAAAAAAGATTGCAACTACTCTATGAAATTGGTTTAGCCCATCTTCTATTTTATGGTTAAGGAAAAAGCAGTATGTTTGTTTCTGTTGCACCAGGTACTCAGCAAAACTCTTACATAGGCTCTTTAACAAATCAAGTTAAGATTTAAAAAAAAATTGTAGTTAATTTTTAAGGGTCAGTGTTCTACTTGATTAATTTCTCAAACATATTTATTGTAGAATATATACTTTTACAAGTGCCACTGTGAAACTTGCTCCTTGTTTTATTAGCACCATTAAGAGAACCAGTTCAGCTGAGCGTGTGTCCCCAGGAGGTCGGAGGGAAAGCTATGGAGATTCCAAAGGGAGTCGCAACCGCACTGGTTCCACCAGCAGTTCATCTAGTGGTAAAAAGAACAGTGAAAGGTAATGTTATCTAAGTATCTATCTCCTGTCTCTGCCTCCTGCTCTAATAATGAAATTAGTTTCTTTAGTGAACTTAGTTTTCCTTGTTTAACAAATACTGGAAGCTTTCTTTTTTTGCAAAGCTCCAATTCTTGGACCAAAGTATATATTAAAATATTTGAAATAAAACAGGTTTTCATATTTAGATTGAATTTATTTGCCTTATTTCCAAGCTATAAACAGTGTGAGAACGTAGAGTTTCCCAGGAAAGTTTGTAATTATCAGACATGCCTTTTCTAGTGTCTTAGTGGTTTCCCTTGGTCTTCGTATTCCTGACAAATACTTCTTTGAGTTTCTGGTTGTGGTGCATTGACCCCAGCCGGCATCTAAGTACTACACAGCCATTCACTTCCTCTCCTCTGGTGGGATGGGAGGAAGAAAATAGGAAGAGCAAAAGTGTGAAAACTCATAAATCAAGAAAAAGGTAGTTTAAGAAGTGAAGAAAAGAGGAAGAAAAACCAAAACAATTGCTGAGAAGCATTCACTCACCACATCCCACATGTAGACTGTTGTCCAGCCAGTCTCTGAACCATGAATGCCTCGGTCTGAGGGCCAGATTAAAGATAAATGAAGGGAGAGATTTACATGCAAGTGTGTTCAATGAAGCAGAGTGAGGTGATGCCTATCTTTGTGTATCTCTGATCATGCTTCTCTATATTGCTGACAGCATCTTGTCCAAGAGTTTCAGACTTAGGGTGGCCTTGAACAAATAACTGCTTCCTTGAGGTTCATCAGTATTGTCAGTATAGGTCAAGCAGATCTTTCCTGTATTTCCTACTCAGATTTTAGTTTTGGCCATTTCACTTGACCCGTTCTACTGCAGTTTCCTATGCAAGAAATGGTGTTGATGGTACTGTTTCACTGTCTCACAGATGATGTGACCATAAAAACACACGGTTAATGAAGTTCACATAATAACCTAATTTACCTGCTCTGTCTGGGCATCAATGCCATTATATGAGTCATTGTCAATGGCGTGGCACAAAATGTTCCTTCCTTTTTATCCCTTCAGCATTTTTGCTCAAATAAGAAGTGATTGAGCTGGTTGTGTACTATTTTACAGCCCAAATATGGGTGATTACATTATTAATAGCTCGTTTTCTGGCTTATGTTTTCAGCTATGAAGCCAGACAGCAAGCGTGCAAACTACAGAACTTATTCTAACTTATGGGTTGGGATAAAAGGGCAGAATAGTAAGGGTGGCACTTTGTGGCTGTTTGCTACAAGCTGCCTGAACAGAAGGAAGTGCATGGGGTCTTTTACAGGCAGTGTGAAGCAGCCTCAAAGTCACAGGCCCTGGTTCTTTTGGGGGACTTTAACTACCCTGACGTCTGCTGGAGGAGCAGCACAGCGAGGCACAAACAGCCCGGGAGGTTCCTGGAAAGCATTGATGACAATTCCTGTCACAGGTAGTGGAAGATCCCACAAGGAATGGTGTGCTGCTTATGGAAACAAATAGGGAAGGCCTTGTTGGAGATATGAAGGTTGGAGGCAGCTTTGGCTGTAGTGACCATGTGGTGGAGTTCAGTGCCAGGAGAGGATGAAGCAGGGCAGCAAGTAAGATTGTAACCATGGACTTCAAAAGAGTTAACTTTAGCCTGTTCAGGGATGTTCTTGGAAGAATCCCATGGGAACAGTCCCTGCAGGGAAGAGAGATCCAAGAGGGTTGGTTGATATTCAAGGATCACTTCCTCCAGGCTCAAGAGCGATGCAGCTGGATGAGAAAGAAATCAGGAAAAGTGGGCAAGAGACCTGCATGCATGGATAAAGGATGAGGACATTGGTATTCTGGTGGACAACAAGCTGTCCATGGGCCCTTGTGGCCCATGTGTGTGCCCTTGTGGCAAGGAAGGCCAGCGGAATCCTGGGGTGCATTAGGAAGAGTATTGGCCACAGGTTGAGGAAGGTGCTCCTATACAGAATCGTAGAATTGTCAAGGTTGGAAGAGACTTTTTACATCATCAAGTCCAACCATCCAATTCTGCCCCTCTACTCAGCCCTGATGAGGCACATCTGGAGTGCTCTGTCCAGTTCTGAGCTCCTCAGTACAAGACAGACATGGAGCTCCTGGAGTGAGTCTAGTGGAGGGCTACAAAGTTGATCAAGGAACTGGAGCATGTCTCTTACAAGGAAAGGTTGGGGGAACTGGGCCTGTTCAGCCTCCAGAAGAGACAACTGAAAGGGGATTTCATCAGTGTCTATAAGTATCTGAAGGGAGGGTGTCAAGAAGATGGAGCCAGGCTCTTCTTGGTGGTGCCAAGCAATAGGACAAGAGGCAATGGGCAGAAACTTGTGCACAGGAATATGAGGAAAAATTTCTTTACCATGCAGGTGACCAAAGCACTGGAACAGATTGTCCAGAGAGACTGTGAAGTCTCCCTCAGTGGACATATCCGAGAATTGTGTCTGGACGCAATTCTGTGCCGTGTGCTCTGGTATAACCTTGCTTGAGCAGGGAGGTTGGACCAGATGAACGACTGTGGTCCCTTCCAACCTGACCTGTTCTGTGACTCTGTGAAAGGCTTAGCAAATTAAAGGAATAATGAAAAAATTTAAATACTATCAGAGAAAACGTTATAAAATTGTAACCAAGGAAGATGTATTATTTACACAGATTAAAATCTTGTTTGCGTTCTGCATCTATGCATGTGAATGAAGTTTTGATAAGCCAACAGAATTCCACAGGACTGGACCTTCTGGTACTTGTGGAAATTTGACTTTATCTTAGCATCTGAATTTTCTTCCCTTAAAATTTTTTGTGAGGTAATTATAAACAACAAATAACTAATAGATGTGGGTTTCATTTTGTTTCTAAGATTTTTGTATTTCAAGATTTCTAAAAGACAAATATAACTGAAAAAAATTTACTGTAGCAATACATAATACCCATAAATAAATATTACTTTTGTGAGGAAAGATAATCTATTATTAGTTTATTTAGGAGCCAAGTGTCTTTTTCCATGTGCAGATTTGAACAAAATCTTTTCTCAGACCCTTGTAGCACAGAAAATGTATACCTGCATATATCTGAATCAGCAAACCAAGCATCAACAATCTTAGGGACAAGTGAGCCTGAAAGGTTTGAAAGGCAAAACCAAGCAAAACCCATAACGATCAGTGAAGGGACAGCTAAAAAAACCAGCTCGCTCTTAATTTAAGCTGCAAACTCTGTGAAGTGTTGCAACGGTGCGTAACTTCATGCAGCTGCTTTGCCTTTGTGAAGTCATTAGCGTGGAGCTGCTGTTTTCTGCATTGATCTCTTGAAGTGCTTGGATTTTTTTTTTAAGGCTTTGCTTTTTATTTTGCATCTATGTATAATTTCCTACTCTGACACACATATCAAATTACATCAACAGCAATTATGTGGTGACCTCATTGATTGAAATAACCTTATCTTCTATAAACAAAATAACATCTTATGGATAGTTTTTGTTAAAAAACCAACTTTCTATACTTAGATGGGTAGACTTGTTTCTGGAATACGAACAGGAATTCTTCACCAATGGTGACTCTCATTGCTTTTCCACTTTGCTGTAGTAATTTACTGTAGTTTTTGAAAAAGTTTTAGCAAACATGATCCTACAGTGTCCTTGCTCTGTGTATTTTATCTTATAAAAAAAATTCATTAGATCAAATGCCCAAAAGATGAATTCAGTGTGTGGAAGATCTACATGTCAAAATCTGAATACAATAGAGTGCTTTGCAAAGCCCGTTTTATGGATATATCTCTGATCCTGCTACTGGCTAAAGGTTACAATTATCTGAAATTAGTTATATGTTAAAGCTACTAAACAGATAAGGTGAGACTATTAGTCAGGTTATTCACTTAAATTAAGGAAAACTGTGACTTCTACTAGTTATATAGATGTACTGTACATTTGAAAATTGATTCCAAAATAGCTGAGAAATAAAAATGTTACAACAAAATAATGGTTATCTGCAAAATGTTTTGGTTTTGCTCTAAGGTTGGCCACAGTACTTGAGATGCATTTTTAATTTTTACATGCTATTTTAACAGAAACTCAGTGGTTACGTCATTTTGCAATTGTTAGGCCACAAAGGGTTGAGCAACAGCACTGATCAGAAATCACTCACTTAGGACCTGGGGAGGAGGTCCAGCACACAAGGGATGCAGTGCTTAAGTAAAGTGCAAGTATTCCAAGGAACTAATTGAGAGCATGTGTTAGATTGCCTTAACTGGAGCTAGTGATGTTGGTACCACTGTGAAAACAGTCATTGCATGGTTAGAGACTTTTCCCCTCATTTCTGTCCTATGCAGCCTGTTCAGCACCTCAGCTTTCACCTCGTTGAAGAGTGAGTGTCCTTATCCTGTGGAAGAGGCTGGCTAAAGACTTGCCTCATGCTTCCTCTTGAAACTGGGCCACCATGCAAAATACAAAGCAAGAGTTGTGGGAAGGAAAATGATGATTCTGTACACTGGGACTAAGACTGTCCCCCGAAAGCTGACTGTATGTGTGAAAGAGTGAGGAAGAGTGTGTTAACCTAACCGTCTACTCACAGTCTGTTTGTATCCTTGACCGCTTTGCATCCCTTCCAGCCTGAGACATTCTATGACACTTTGTTTTTCAAAGCATACAGAGTTGTGGGCTGTTATGCAAAGCCAGAATGCTATAGAAAGCTCTTTTAAGAAGCTTTAAGCATAAGGAGATGACCATAATCTCCCATGCCACTATGAAGTGTCCCAACTCCTGTAGCTATCAGCTGGGAGTAAGCCTTCCTGAGGGTTAGTTAAGTAGGATGTGACTCAAGTTCAGGAAAAAGGGTAGCCAGAGCTCTGAGCTGTGTGTGGTTAGGGTTTGTATAATTAGAAAGCACAGAAGATTTGCTTTATTACTGTCATGAATCAGCCTTAAACATTAGCTTGATTAGCTTGAATAAGTCCGCATGGTCTGTTCAGAGCTAGGGACTGTTTTGTCTCTAATATGGCAGCATTTGTGAGTAGTGCTCCATCCCATAAAGTTTTTTGTTTTCTAAAAATATCTTCATTCATAAGAGAAAATGTTAATCTTGGTGTTAACAATGGCAACACATCATGCTATTTTTATAAATGACATTGGCTGTGTATGCCAGCTTGAAGCATGTATTTTGATGCATGATTAACACAAAGGCTGATATTATGGAAAGTTGCTAAATCGAGAGTAGAATCAGAATTAATTTGGTTTGGTTTGGATTTATCAATAAGTAAAGTATTATTCTCAATATAAGTGGCAAAGCAAAGCAAAGGGAAAAATATAATAGAATTATTTGCTACAACTTTCATTGTAGCGAGAGACAATCTTTTATGCTTAGAAAAAAACCTGTGTGCAACAATCCAACACAGTTTTGTTTCTTTTTTTGATTTCTCCTTATCTGCCCACTGCAGTCCAGGAGAGGGTCTTGATATGGCATTAAGCTCTAGGAATACTTCATGCTTCAGCATTTCTCCATCAGAATGATAGGGAGTTCAACGATTTTGGGACCACCCTAGGAAATGTACAGCAGTTACCTGATACTTCAAAAGTTTTACTGGGTTAAAAAAGAGGGAACTGGGAGGAAAAATAACTGCTTAGTATAACTTAGTGTCCCTTCCATGTTTCATCAGAAACAACACCCTTGAGCTTGATTTACAGGGGCAAAGGACAAAGAAAACAAATGATTAGCATTTCTTAACAAAGATTCCTTCCTTTTGGCCAGGGTAGTGCTATCCAGAGGGCTTCTCAACATGCTTTATGTATTTTCCCCTCAAGTTTTCCCAAATATTTTCTCAAGATAAAAAGAAAAACCCATTTCCATTTGTCTCTCTGGCAGCAGTGCAGTGACAAAGAGAAGACATTTTAATCATGGTTATGTGCTTTCTGTGTTTTACCAAGTACTGTCATTCACCAATAAACAACTTGGCAGTTCCATGTTTTATGTGAACTCTTTGGAAAAAACAGGATTCAAACTTTGGTTTGCTCCTTAAATCCAGACTGGAAACAAAAAATGATACAGCTGCTCGTGGCCAGTTCCTGTGTTATCCTGTAACTGGACTAATTTTGCAGAAGAACAGAATTTGGTAGTTAGTGGAGGAAAACATATAATTTTGAGAATGTAAAGAGACTTGAATGTAAAAATGCCATCAAGGATGTTTACTGGTTTTAACTGTGTTTGCCTGGGGATTTACTTTGTAAATAATTTAATCAAAAAAGTATTTTTATTCATACATACACTCAAAAAATTATATTATTATATTTTCATTTTTATATTATATTGATACATATACATGTGCAGACTGTATGTGCATGCTTTTAAAATAGTGATTTCTTCATTATTTTCGCAGCAAACCCAAGGAACCAATGTTCAGTGCAGGTAGGAACTCTTAAAATTTTTAAGTAGATAATAACTGTGATAACATATTTGGGTTCCCCCACCAGCCCCCTTTCTTCTGTGGATGCCTAGAAACTGGTGTTGGGGATCTGAACATGATATTTACCGGCTGCTGCTGACATGTTTTTAAAAAGTTGATCAGTTCACTCTAGATTTTATTGATCCAATAGATTTATTTTACAGTTGGGATTCTTTGTAAGAAGACAAGGACAAAAAAGGCCGTGTCTTCTTACTTCACATATGTCTTTTCTTTCAAAGCATTATTAAGGTTTTGGTAATTAAAGCAATGCCAAGTTCCAGCTATGATGCTGTCAATGTTAATGTAATCATCAAATGGTGCCCTCTACAACTGTTGAAGATTGCCACATCTGTCCCAAAGCCTTGTAATGTAATTCATCAAATTACAAATAAACAGGTGGTTTGTTACTACAGTTTTGGTAATCTATCTTTAATCTGAAAAGCACTTTAATACTTTCCAACTTAGGTATTATCCCCGCTGAAAGATTTTGAAAGTGAAACAGTATGTGTAAGTGAAAGCAGTGTTTGTCCTTGTCATTAGACAGTTAAAAATTTTGAAGAGTCTCAATCAAAATACGAAGCTGAGTAGTGTATATAACAGTTATTTTTGTTCTGAAAAGTCAAGGACAATTAAAATAAAGATTTATTTTAACAAAATAAGGAAGGGGAAAAACCCCTGTTGATTTATCAGATGTATTGTATTATTTTTATGCATAGTTCTGTGACAGTAATCATACATTAAGCTGAAAAAGTTGGAGTTCTTTTGTTTACTGCATGGATTGATCAGCATCCAACAAAGCTCTTAAGCCATATTTCAAGGCTTAGCGTAACTGATTTTGAAGTCAATAATACATGAAACTAAATAAACACTCAAGTCTCTTTGACAATATAATCATGGTTCATGTCCCTTCCCTGAAAAGTGATGGTTTAGAAAAAGAAAACTTCGGATTTGCACAGAATATGCTTTCCTTGTCTAATTTTTCTCCTTCCCTTATACCATGTAAGCAAAGATATTTGTAAATTTTTTTCTTCTGCCACTCTTCCCATAGATAAACGTCAGTAATTAAACAGGTGTGACACTACATTGGTGTCCTTCTCACCTAGACAAAATTCCTACTGAAATGAATGTTTTTTTCTAAGAAGGTTATACTTGTTATTGTACTTAAGTATATGGTTGCATAATGGAGTTTAAGCCAGTGTTTTAATGGTAGAACTAAACAGAGCCCCCTAACTGAGGAAAGCTGTTTAGAAGGTAATTACCCAGTGTATGGCTCCATGCTTTGTCAAGCCCTGGGTTAGCCTGCAGCAGAATAAGACTGAGCAGCCTGTAGAGCAGGTATTTAGAGAGTTTATTGTATTCAAACACATCTTTATCTAGCCCTTCTGTCTCTGTCTCTGTAATCACAAGGGAAGCGCCGTGTGACACACTGCAAAGGTAGGCTTCACTTCCAAAACCTCATAGCTCTCGAAGCAAAATGGCTCTGGTGGGATAAAAGCTCAATGTATATACAGCTGTTTTCTAACTTGTGTGCATTTTGCAATGTTAAAACTTTTCTAGTTCTTTTGAGTGAAACAAAAGTGTTACATACCATTTATTATGTGATCTACTGAATTATAACCCACAGGTGCACTTTAATCATAATAACGGGTTATAATTTACATTCCTGTGGACTTATTCCTAAGAATTTGAATTAGAAAGAAAATGTTGAGAGAGCTATATGGCAACACGTGGATGTTCACTGTGTTTGAAATGGCATTCTGCACTTTTGCTGAAATTCGTATAGAATTTGCCCTTTGTTGGCTGTTTTGCTGTTAGCCTAACATGATCGTAGAAGCCTTTGTTTTTCCCTTGCTTTTTCTTACTGAGTAGATTGTAGATTTTTCTGAATGTTAAATAAACAGACCTAGGCCTCCAACTAATTTCTCATTGCTTTTTGCTCAGTGTCATAAAGCAGAGTTACTTTTGGTAAACATACCATATTGGTGTCTAAAGCTTTAGTTAAGTTGTAGTAAATATGCACATTTTTGATGCATGTTTATATCTGTGATCTAATCACAGATTTTTCTGCTTTTTAGAGATAGCTATATCCTAACAGTTTTTCTACTAATCAGCATATTTCAGCTTTGCAATAAATGTGAATTTCACAAAGTAAATTGTTTGTTCTCAAGGCAAAGTCTTTTAGAGAGTCTCTACCTCTGTGTATTCTTTGTACAAATTTATACCTGCAATCAGTGGTGGTCTCCTTTGAAGATCCCACTGGCATTGATGTGCCTTCTTATTTCAGTTCATTAACCATTAATTTATGCAACACCAATATCAAATTTACAAAACTGCAGATGTAAAAGATACATTTGTCTAAAAGTTTCACTTTTGGTCTGTCTTTGTAGTTTGATGATTGTCTGTCTTTACATCTGTATCTTTACATTTAGAACTCTACTGTCTTATAAACTTACTTAGGAAAAGTATGAAGAAAAGGATGGAGATTGGTTGTGTAGATAATGTATTTGGAATAGGAATTAGTTGAGATGGAATTAATATTACCAAAAGTTAGGAATAAATACACAATATGACTTCTATGCCTGACCTAATCAGCTTAAGTTCCTCTTTATAGTTAGGAGAGAGACACACACATTCTGAAGGCATAATTTATATACTTGTTATCATATACATGGTATGGTTTACTGTGCAGGTTAGTGTATATGTGCTGTTTCCTAGTCTTGTGTGACTAGGTCAAATGCTCCCACTGTACATGGCTAAATGCAAGTTTTATGAGTCCTGTAAGCTTCAGGTGAGAAAAGCAGCTCAGTGGATTAAACTTTGGTTTGTTCACAGCCTTTGATAAGTACAGCCAGTAGCTGTCATTGCTGAAAATCTGTTGACTTCCAGTGCACCAGCATCAGCAGTATTGGCACGTGTTTGAAGCTCATTAAATAGATGCTGCATGCGCATACAAATAGTGCTGTAATGCTTTGCTATTTAATTCTCTACACTCTATTTTATTTTCCAATACAGATCTATTGGAGTAAATTTTTAAAAACAATTCCAATATTCTATCATTTTAACAGTCATCTTGAAGTTCCAACCTTCTGTCACCATTGTTTCATCATTATTATCCCTTCTTTTTAACATTAAGTTTTCTGTTGCTTTCATTTTATGTATGCATTCTGTAAATGAAGCTAGAGAGACCTAGCTGTAACTTTACTGTGACAGATCAGATAGATCTCTTTCCCATATGACTTAGTATAAAGGCAAAATACACATCTAGTTAGGTAATACAGCATAGCTATGATGATTATTTGTTCAGTCAATAATTTTATTAATTTAGTCAAGATTTGTAGCATATGCATATTTCCAATTAAAATAAAGCCTTAGCTTTCAAATAAAAAAGAATAGTGGTATATTTGTAATGATACTTAACAATTCATAGCATAATTTTAACACTCCTAAATTGTATAATTTTTTTTTCATTTACATGATTTTTGTTACTTTTGCCCTTCCATTTCCTCTGTGCCCACGATTATTCTGTCTAGTAACTCTACAGATGTCACTGACTCCAAAACTGCTTGATTCGCATGCGAACAAGGCTGAACCCCTTGATCTGCCGATGGAGCAGCAAGAGCCAGCACGTTCTGAATCTGGACAAACTTCATCAGAAGTTCACAGGAGACCCACTTTGGCCTTGCCACTTCCCAAAAGTCCTAGTCAGACCTTCATGGCATTTCCCAGATCTCCTAGTTTTATAAGCCCCATGAAGTCCCCAAGTCAGTACTTCCAGATCTGTTATTAATCTCTGCTTCTCTCCCCCAAAAATATTTCTTACCAGTTCAACACATTACTTTTAGTATTTTCTTCTAGAAATGTTTACTTCTGTCAGCCAATTGAGTTTTTGTAGCTTCTCTCCTGTATGTCATTTTCCTTTCTTTTAATGTGATGTCAATGTTGTCATTCCTTTTTCAATGTTTAGTAATTCTTAAAGCACATATCTTTTCTGCATGTACATCAGCATGATTCCTCTTACTAATTGTTTGTGTTCCTTATTTCGAATGTATCTCTAACACTGTATCAAGTGTAAAGCATATCTTTACACTGGGATGCAAAGAATGTGACTGAGTGTTGGAAAATAATTTAGATGCTGATGCTCAACTGTAAACATTGATTAAAAAATAAAATTAATTTTAAGTGGCATTTCTGCGTTAATTGTAATCTTTGATGTATTCCCCTCCATTTTTAATATTTAAAAACTGTGATATTGTAGCATTTCCAGAAAAAAAGTTTCAATTTCAGACCTTTCTGTTTTGTAGTTCTTCATGAAATTGTTTAGTTCTAATTCTGCTACACAGAATATTTAGAGGAACAAGGGACTTTGTATGCTTTTAAAAAATTCTGCTTAGTGATTATGATTTAGGAAAAAAAGAACCTGCTAAATTTCTAAGTTTGATTTTGCATGTCATTCTGTAATTGTAATGCACCAAACTGTTACGTGGGAAGGGATGGAGGAGCACTGGAATTCTCCCCTGTTGGCTTTTTTGTGTAACATTAAACATTTCTGACCTTTTGTAGAGGAAGGATACGTAAAAATGTTTCTTCGTGGACGTCCTGTTACCATGTACATGCCCAAAGAGCAAGTGGAATCTTACAATTTGGAAGCAAAAGTAGAACTACCAGCCAAGAGGCTTAAACTGGAATGGGTGTATCCTTTCTATGCTGGAGGACTACTGGGAATCAATCATTCCTTAATGATTTGGGTTAAATAAATACTTTTAAAGTATAGCAGGATTAAGGTCATAGGGTTCATTTCATTGGTGAAGTGACATTCTGTTGAAAATAGGTGTTAATTTCTCGAGGCTGCTGTTCTTCACCTTATAAAGTACAGGGTGGCAGCTTAAGAAAGATTTTGCTTAAATGTTGCCTGAAGGTTAAGTCTGAAGCATGCTAATTAGCCAAAGATTAAACTAGGCATATCATAAGAATGTAGTGAGCTGGGATTATTAATTATGGTATGCATAAGACAAGCTCAGGTTTTTTTCTGATTCTTAGCAGTAATTTATCATTTTAAACTGTTTTATAAAATGTACACCGTTGTCCTTAAAAGGATGGTACATTCAACTTTAGCACTTGAATAAGCCCTGAATTTAGTAGTACTGTGCAACTGATACATGCTTAGCCATAAAATGTATAAAATATCATATATAAAATAATATTTGAATTTATATCTTAAGGGGGCTTACACACCGTAAATACCAAACAAGCAGATTTTTCCACTGACTTCTATGAGTGGACATAATTGCAAAAATCTAACTTAAAAGAAATCAGTGTTTCATTACATACAAAAGTTTTCATATTTCACTTTTAAGTATAATGATAAAATATATTCTTTATTGAAAAAACCGGCATTTCACTTTTGTATAATCTTATTACGTATAATAGATGATCCAAGATTAAATATAAACACAACAAGATCTGAGTCTATTTGTAATATCCATTATCTTTAGAGAGATGATGTCTTCATAAGGTTTTCTGTTTTAAGAAAAAGACTTTTTTGGTCACGAACAGTGAAGATAGGAAATTACTTTGTCTTCATAAAAAAAGGACAGACTGCATATAGTCTTTTTCAAAGTTGTATAAATAGAACTGCATGTGGTTTCAGAATGTTCAGAGAGTTTCCAAAAGTCCCTTTGTATTCACAAGAGATTAATGACAGATTTAGAAACCATTCTTATTATTCCTGTTGCAGCTGAGCCTGTAGGTTCTATCCCATTCTGCTGGAACTGCGTAGATAATGCATGCACAAATAAGTGAAGATGAGTTAAAAAGACAAAAAATCCATAAAATTAATAAAACAGGTGAGATTAGAGTAGTAAATGCTGCTTGCAGGATTTTACCATCTAATTGTTGTACAAGTTCTCACCATTTATCACAACAGGAATGATGTCTTTTGTAGCTGTAAGGAGCTCCTCGCTCTGGGGGCCTAAGGATGATACAGGAGAAAATGTTAGAAAACTTGCTGAAATAACAGAACACCCAACGATGAAACAAAGCAGAATGTCATTGGCAGCATGTAGGTGGAACTTGACTTCAATATTTCAGACTATTATAAGAAATTATAATTAGGGTAGGTCATGATTTCAGTCTCATTAGTTTCTCACTTAAGCTTGTTTAAATGACTGAACATTTGCCAGATGGACTATTATTTTTAGTTTGAATATTCATATGTCCTTCCAGGTGTGTGTCTGTATACCCAGCAGAATCCTATCTATTAAGGTTGTCTATGAATAGAAGAGGTGTGAATTAATAAAATGATCTAACTCACCCTAAATGTTTATTCTAAATGGTTATTGAGGAGGAGGTGGGTTTTTCCAAAAATACTCTGCTTGCTTCTTCAGTTTCTAATTTATTTGCAGTTAAATCCAATAATGATAGCCATACGTAATATTTAGAGCAATGACTAGGTATATGGAAGGTTTAAAAAAATAATTAAAAATATTTTTAAAAAAGAGGGAGAAGGTAATGCCCACTTACTGGCTAACAAGGAGAAGAAAAGCTGTGAGCAGGAGCATAAGATAATTTAAGAAGAAAGACTAAGATAGCAGAAAACCAAGCAATATTGTAGACATTCATTCCAGATGAGTTGGAGAAACTGCACTGTTTGATTGGAGGGTAACGGAACTGGAATAGGAAAAAACATCTTTGTAGCAGACACATGAGTCTAGCTGTGGGAGTACAGCCACAAATGCTCTATAATGTAAGAATGGGGATAGGGAAACAAGATATTGAAGGTGGTGTGGACAAGTGGAAAGGAAAGCAGACTGATGAGAAACAGAAGGAAGAAAATCTAATGGGTATAGATTTCAGGGCATACCAGAACCATAAAGGGGTATTACAGTCACGTTAGCAGCTGCCCGGGTAAGCTGAAAAAGGTTCACACCTTTGATATATTATTATATGTATTAGGACGTGAAGAAACAAAAATGCTGAGTGATGAAGTGTGAGGGGGGCTGGAGCAGAGGTGGAAAATCCGAGTGAGAAATCAGCACTAGGGACATCAGGACGGGAGCAGTGACCTGCCCAAATCCATTTGAGAGCAACTCACTTGGCAAGCAGGAGGATTGAAACAAAAACTGCAGGCCAAATGAAAAGAAAAGGTCAAGGTAACATTCCCTGAAGTGCCAGCTCACCAAATCCAAGTCGAAGCCACCAAATCCGAGTGTGGGAAACAGTGAGGAGAAGGAGGGATCAACCCCAGGAGTTTGCATCTGAGAAAAAAGGCTGATAGAAAGAAATTGAGTGTTTGACAACAGCAGTCATGTGAAGGGTTGAATGCAGCATTGTTCCCCACAGGAAGAATAGTAAAGAAAGGAGATTTTCCCTAAAGAATGTAATCTTTCCTATAAAATGGCTATTTTTTGCACTGAGATTTGTTCCTTGTGAACGTCTGTGTAACGTTCTTCGCTTTTTGTAAGTTCAATTCCTTACACTAACTTCAGCTTCTGGTTCACTATAAATGTGATTATACGTTGTTGGACTAGGGAAATATTATGTTGGCTTCCGTAATGGTATCTCGCCTTAGGGAGAAAAATAAATTTAGACAAATAAAGCATTGTCCAGCAATCTAGCGTAGTAACACCAAGCGTCAGACAGATTCAGATTGATAGTAAATTCTTTGTAATTGAAGATATTGATTGTTTCAGTGTCATCACATCTTAATATCTCAAACTTGAAGAAACTTTAGCTGAGATGTTTCATTTTATGAGACTAAAAGCTCTATTTCTGAATTCACACTTTGGGTATGCAGCACTATTTCTATTGCATTTATAAGCAAAATCAGCAAGATGTTTCTTCTAAAATAATTTAAATATGATAACTATTAACCTTATTACTTCAACAACATTAACATTACTATTTTAGAGTGGCTTATCATTGACCATACAGAATAGTGCACAAGTATCTTGTTTAGATCACGTAATTGGGGTTTCATTATCTGTCCATATATTTTTCACAGCCAGTTTCTCCATATCGACTGCATTAGAATGCACTTCTGTTTTGCCAAGATTCTGCTAATGCTGTTTCTTTCTGTTCCCATAAAAAAAAGAAAGCCAAAAGAGTTGTAGTCCCTAATGACTCTTTAGAAGAATAAAACTGCAAAATTTGGCTGAATTAACATTCAGTCTAAATGAGATTATTATTCCAGTCATTTCATTGAATTAATTTTAGATTCATGTTGATATGACTAGCATCAGAATCTGGGCCACTGCCTTTTAAATACTACAAAAATAAATGGAAATGGATGATGTAACCCTTTTATGGTTTTTATCCATCTGGCTGGTCATGTCCACATTAATGAAATCAATCAACCTGCACACAGGGTAATGCAATCAATCCTCATGTAATGCAGGGAGACGTGCTGAATGGCTTATTAGTGTTTCTATCAAGTCTAATTTTTTATTTTAATTAGTTAAGCAGTGTAAATAGTAAATACACCTGGGACAAAATTAGTGTTGCCTTAGTCTGGTATATAGCAAGTTCTAGAAGATTCTAAAGGAATAGTACGTCTGCAAATTCCCATATTCTTTGCTATGGATTTTTTGTAGGATATGTAGGTTTTGAAGTCTGCAAAGTGCTTCAGCTCTCTACTGTAGTAAGGGAAAGAGTTCTGAAGGTTGTCAAGTAATAAAGCCATGCTCAAGCCAAGAGATGCAGACTACAAGGACAGAGAATCCATCTTTTTTTTTTTTCTTGTTTTTAACATTCTTCATTGGTAGATAATGTTATTGCAGCTTGACCAACTCGCTAGCTATGGGTATAGGGGTCGGGACTGTCGCAGCAATCTCTATCTCCTGCCGACGGGCGAGACCGTGTACTTCATCGCGTCTGTAGTTGTGTTATTCAATGTCGAAGAGCAACTTCAGAGACATTACACTGGTCATAATGATGATGTGAAGTGGTAAGTCATCTAACAACCATTCTTCTTTCTTCATAAAACAGTATTTGGGATAGATCCACTCATTTTCATTACTCTTCTTTTAGGATGATTGAACATTATCTTCTTCTTTAGAATCTTCTCCTTCCCATTTTTATGTAGGGTTGAATTATTGCCCCTCACCAGGGCTTGGGTGCCCAGTACAGTTCCTTTAGGTTCAACCTAACCAGCAAAATAGTTTTAATCTCACCTGTGGTCTTCCTGGTAGTCTTCAGGCATGCTGACATCATGACAGATAAACTAGACTATAAACTAGACTTGGTTTGTCTGCTGCCATGCACACATGCCAGATTGGGCTTCAAAGTGATTTAAGTGTGTTGAAGCTCAGAGGTTACTAGATACCAGCAAATATCAGAAATATTAAACTGAAATCTAAATAAACATATGGTTTATCTCAATGGTGTCAGTCTGCTTGCACAGTGTAGCTGAAAAAGAGCACCTGGATTATCTGATGGGCCCTAATGTATGAAATGAGTTTGATATCCCTTCTTAAGATTAGGCATTATGAAACAGCCATTGTCCCTTAAAGCCAAAAATAGGCTTGATAACCAAATCTGCTTGAACTGTGAGCATGTTTCATAAATTGAATTATTTGTATAATCTGGTTGTTTTACAAGGAGATTTTTACCTTGGACCTGTTCCATCTCATTTCCTTCTTTCAAATTTTCTGTCTCTAGATATTTCAAAGCTTTCAGGTTTATTGGAAAGAGGATACCTTTCTGGTTTGTAAAGCTGAATGAATTATAGCCACAGTTCATTTTGTATGGTACTTGGCCTCTAGAACTGCATGCAAAGCAGATGCAGTGAAAAAAGAATTCAGAGGATTTTAGGACAAAAATAGACTGTACTCCAGACTTTGATTATAAATTTTAGGTTGCTTTTCTTAGAGGCATCAGTTAACATTGATCACAGTTTTTAAAACCTCAGTGTTAATTTTAGAATTAAAATCCCTGATTTCTGTATCCTTTCTTAATAAGGGACTTCTTTTACCTTTTGAAAAGCATTAGAGGAAGTTGGTGTCTCACTATAAAAGTCACTGAATATCTGGTCATGCAGTCTGAAAAACATTGTTAGAGTGGATACATCTGTTTGCTCTGGGGGGCTGTCACTAGGCAGCTCTGATGGGACTGACCAGATCTCTGCAGCGTCTGATTAGAGATGCTGGAGTTCGGTAACTTGCTCAAACCAAAACCTCCTTGTACGCTGCACTCCTTTAAACCTAGGTGAGGTGAATCCCACACGAGTGAGACTGGGGCTTGTTTGATACATGCATTGAGGTATTAGGACAAGTAAATTACTGCCTTCTTCATAAGGGAAGAAATGTTTTTTGAATACAAGAGCATGCCAATTGTTTTGTCAGTTCTGTTTTTATGTTGTTAAGAAGTTTACACATATGCTGCGTGCTTCATATGACTAAAATAGGGCTATTTATTACAAGCTCCAGTAATAGCTTGTTTAAATAGATAGTCAATAGCTTTAAGTTTGGCCTCTTCTTTTCTTTTTTAGCCTGGCTGTCCATCCTGACAGGATCACTATAGCAACAGGTCAAGTTGCAGGGACATCCAAGGATGGGAAAGTAAGTGGCTGCTTTGCTGATGTATAGTTGTTTATATTTTGTAAGAGTATGTTATTAGGAAGATATATGCTATATTGTTTTCCTGTCATAGTTAAATTGCTCTTACATTTTTGGACTGAACGGAAGCAAAACTTAATTTGAGAGTTCCTGTTGCACACTATCACAGTTACCCAGTTTTATTGTCAAGACTGGTCGATCGTTTCTGGTTCCATGACTTAGACAGACTGAAGATAAATTGGAGCTGGTCTCTGAGAGGCATAGAGGGATAAGGCTGCAAAGGAGACCTGAGAGGGCAGAGAGATGTTGGGAAAAGGAAGACATTAAATTGTACAGTATACAACTTCATTTCTGATCACAGCTACCAAAACCAAACTACAAAGAATGGGTTCGGGTTGTTTGCTGAAAAAAACTAAACTTTTACTCTTGCCATCATCTAGGCAAGAATATTTTTCTCTCTATTGCCACCTGTATTATTGTAAGCTTAGCTGTAAGCTAGGACTTTATTTGAGCAGAGTAAGATGAACATTGCTCCAAAGAGCTAACAAAAGGGAAAAAGAATGGGAACAAGCAGAGGCAGTAAAAACCATGAGAAAAAAGTTACTCAGCATAGTATACAGCTGTTGTCACAATCAAACTATTGCAAACTTTTTGGCAGATGCCAAAGAAGAATTTTGGAATAAAAACTGGGTTACCAATATGCTGACTACTTTGAGTGTTGTGATTTAACCCTAGTCAGCAATTACATAGCACACAGCCACTCATCCACCCCCCACACCCCTCAGTGGGATGGGGAGGAGGATTGGAAAAAGGATAAACCCTGTGGTTTGAAATAAGAACAGTTGTTATGTTATTATTATTAAGTTTTAGTTAAATAACAACAATAAAGACAGCAAAAAGAGAGAAATAAGACCCAAGAAAGAGAAATTATGTACAATACAGTTGCTCATCACCCACTGACTGATGGCCAGCTTGTCCCGCAGCAGCAATTGGCCTCTCCCAGCCAACTCCCCAGTTTCTGTACTGGGCATGATATTCTGTGGTAAGGAATATCCCTTTGGGCAGTTCAGATCAGCTGTCTGAACCATGCTCCCTCCTGGCTTCATGTGCTGCCCCTCACTGTCAGAGCATGGGAAACTGAAAAGTCCTTGACTTAGGTTAAGCACTGCTCAGCAACAGCCAAAACATCTGTGTTATCCACATTATTCTCATCCAAAACACAGCACTGCACCAGCTACGCAAAAGAAAATTAACTCTATCCCAGCCAAAACGAGAACAGTGAAAAAAAAATGAAATACCAGTTATGCAATATAAGTTTTATGTAAAGATAACTTAGCTGAGTAACATAAACTATTAATTTTTATTATGTGTTGGAGCTTTTCTAACTTACCATTGTATTTATGAAATAAAACCCAAAAGTTTGATGTCTGTGCTTGAGAGGAATGTGGTGTATATAGGTATATAAAAGCCACTTATATAACCTAGGTACTGTTGTGGCCTTGGGGCTTTTTAATATATTTTTATTTATGTTGAAGGACAGTTTCACTGCTTGTGCTTCCCGGGGCTGCCCCCTGGTGTCTGTGGGAGGCATCGCGGGGCTCCCAGAGCCAAAGGCTGAGCGAGGGGAGGGATGGAGGGAGGGGGGACCACGGAGGTTTTACAGGGAGTTGATCTGGAGCCGGAATGTTTAGCTGGAATCTTATTTGCAAAAATCAATCTCGTTCTGATTACCGTTTTAAAGAAGAGTTTGAACATACAGTTCTTTTCCCCAGCCATTTTTATGATGTTGAAATGAATTACATTTTAGAAATTCCTAAGCTTCTTTTCACACTTTTACCTTTTACGTTTACCAGAGTTATCTCAGTTGGTACAGTTTAAACTGTTCCTGGGCCTACCAGTAAATCCCATGTCACAAAGTCATCAACAATGTTCACTTCATGATGACTGTCTCAGTGGCCATGAACTTCAGTGGACTAACTGAGATCAGTGAGACCTGAAATGCTGTACACTCTGGATAGTCAGTCCCAGATATTGGTCCTAGGCACAGTAATCAGCAAACCACTTGTAGTGTATCTATGCTTAGAGGGGTGACTCCAGAGAAGTTCTGATAATTTTCATACCTTCAATTGTGATAATTCTTTTTTTTCAGATGTGTTCTCTTTTTTAAAATCCTGAGGGGTTTTTGCCATCATTGTTTCAGCTGACTTTTTCCGTGTGTGTTTTATAGCAATTGCCACCACATGTGCGTGTCTGGGATTCTGTAACTCTGAATACACTGCATGTCATCGGAATGGGGTTTTTTGACCGAGCTGTCACTTGCATTGCTTTTTCTAAATCTGTAAGTAAAGTAAATGAGTAGTCATATTAAGACTGTTTGCTGGAAAGATCTTTGAAATCTTTCAAATTTAGGTGGCCAAAATAAAATTCCAAACTATCTCTTCTCTCAGGTTCCTCTTTAGAGGAGGAAAGCTTGCAGCCCACTTGTTTCCAACAGTTTACGTTGCTATTAAAGTTAACAATATCTCAGCAGTCTCGGAGATTTACCATATGCTTAAAATAAACTGCAATTAATTTCTTCAGCAGTTGCAAAAATACTTGTGTACTTGAAATTTCAGCATCCCTGCTTTTCTTGAATCATCCTATTCTGTTTCTTCCTACATAAGAAATTTACTCTCTCTGCACTTTTAACCCTCTCACTGTGCCTAAAGTGATTGATAAAAGACTTTTAAAAAAAGGAGGCTCCTGCAGGAGAATCAATATCTTTTGCTTAAAAGCAGCAAAAGCGTATGGATAAAGGATCGTAAAAAGTAAAATCCTGTTGTTTGTTTCCTGGCATTGTCATTTGAACTCTAATCTATCAGAGAGATAAAGAAAATCTTTATATGCTGATATAGGCAGCATTTGAGTCCCATATAATAGCTTGCGTCTGTGACCTGGCACGTGCAAGCCTCAAAGCCCCCCGTACAACAGAATCTGTAAGCAGTGTATGTGGTGGTGTCTGGTTATCTTGACAGCATTTTTAAATAGGAAAGGACTACCTGGTGTATTCCCTAGGCAAAATTCCCTTCAGTGAAAATTTCTACAAAGAATTGAAATCCATTGATGACTATGTTTATAGAAAGTATAAAAGAGATGGCTGTATTGGGAGAACTAGTTAAGAATACAAAGGTGAACGCTAACACAGTTTGACATCACCTTTGAAGGATAAAAAGGAATAGCAAGCAAAAGCTCTGTAAATACCCCCCTGGAGGGAAATAGGTGCGTAATAACAGAGGAGCACTATTGGCATTTGCCAGAAGAAAGCAAGTGTTTAATATGTTTGCTTTGTGATTTCAGTCACGTCTTGGCCTGTTCTGATCATCACTTCCCATTCTGTAGCAGTACTTCTCTTGCTTTAGGCAGCCCTCTCTTCAGGTTTCTTAGTCCTGTCTCTGCCCCACCTCCTGGGTTGCCTTGGCACAATTGTTTTTGTAGTTGTGTCTGATGTGTATTGTGGGCCTGAATTATCAGGATAACATCCAAGCAACCTCATATGTCAAAAGACACACCAGAAAAATGGGTACCAACAGAAGGTCTAGGAAATACGATGCATGAAGAAAGAATGACGGAATTAGGGTAATTAAGATTAGAAAGAGTGATAAATGCCATAACTATAAAAAAGACACTTGTCAGGAATAAGTTGTTTTCTAATTCCTTACTGTGTTCTCAGATTTTGATTCACTATACCAATATGAAGAATAAAATTGTTTCCTGTGTTAACAAACATCTGAGACTAAATAATTGGTTTAAATTGCAAAGAAAGAAATCCAGTATAATTATCAGGGAAAGCTTTCTTAATAAAATAGATAATGATATGTAGTTTGCCTTTTGAATCTCCACTGCTGAATATTTGTAAAGAGATACCTAGCACATTCCTGACATTTGTCTGCAGTTTGCAAGAGTTCCACTTCTAGGTCCCTTTTTAGCCTTGTTTTTCAATGACCCTATAAATTATTATATTTTAGGGAGATATAACAATCAAAGTGTAAATATGTGTAAATATCTCCACTTACATGTAAGTATTTGATTATTTTGAATGTGTATTTATATGTTCCTCATGTTGTTGGGGTGATGCATTAATATTTCCCATGTTTTGCCTCAGAATGGAGGAAGTAGCCTGTGCTCTGTGGATGACTCCAACGACCATGTGCTTTCAGTGTGGGACTGGCAGAAAGAAGAAAAGCTGGCAGATGTCAAGGTGTTGCAATAAGATATTTTGTACTACTTGCTTGTATGTAGATCTGGTTTCTTGTAATAAAATGTCTTTTTGTATTTAACTTTCTGTGCCTTTTTAATGTTTTCACTGTATAAAAGGCAAGGAACATGAAGAACGGGAATATTTTCTCTCTGTTGATATTACCCCAATAGTTTTGGATTTTTTTAAATTTTGATATTGCTGTCATTCTAGAATTGATTAGAAAGTTCTAGGCAGCAATGATAGGAGCATGTACAGGAAAAATGTCCTGAACTAATCTTTTGTGTAGAACGTGTTATCATCTGACATGGTTTTGAAGAATACATTTTGATATTAACTTATAAAGACATGAAATCTTTTGACTACAAAGTATTCCAGACTATGTTAGTAAATTAATAGCTCAGAATTTTCTTATATCAGAAGTATCAGTTTATCTAACTAGAGAACCATGTAATATTGTTTTCTTTCCTTTGCATTTTAGATTTTGATACAATGTTTTTCTTTTTCCTTCCAAGTGCTCTAATGAGGCTGTATTTGCTGCAGATTTTCATCCTACTGATACAAATATAATAGTTACTTGTGGAAAATCACACCTTTATTTTTGGACACTAGAAGGGAATTCCCTTATTAAAAAGCAAGGATTATTTGAGGTAAAATAAAATATTTTTCTAATTTTATGTTTATAATAATAATACAGTCATATAGAACTAAGATTTAATAAGGTTTGAGTAAATCAAAACAAGTGATCATTATTAAACTTGAAATGTTGCAGAAGCTCAGGTGGCATTCATGGTATGGCACAGAGAATGTTTCCATGGGTAAAACTTCCACATTGAAATTTTGAAATGGAATTAACATATTGTTCCTTGTATTATTTTTCCTATATTCTCTTTGCCATATACCTCCACCCTCCCACTCCGCACCATGTGCAAAATAAAATTACCTTAAAACTCTCTATGATTATCTCAGGTTAAAAAAACCCAAAAACCAAAACAGAGAGAGTGATGGAGGAGATTTTTATTTTGTCAGATGAAAGACCCCAAAAAAATACATCTGTATGAATTTTCTTCCCTTTGCCTCTGTTCTGCTCAGACACATGCACATATGTCGTTCAAATACAGATTGAGCTGACCACTGTTTGGTAAATATCATTTTCATTTCAAGGTTTTGATTTGGTTTTGTTCTTGAATATAGACTAAGCTATACAGCAGTTGCATGCACAACTGAGGGATGTTTGCAGTGACTGCAGATAACTCCAGTGACTGCTAGTTAACTGCTTGTGGAGTTGTGGCTCCCAAGGATAGTGACAACAGCTATATGCAATGTCAGTTAGTATACTTTGTGTGAAATCAGGAGGAGATGCTGAGAGAATGCATTTACATTTTGTTGCATTTTATTTCTCATGCATTTTTAATAGATTTTCCTCTCTGTTCTGGCTCTGTTGGTCTTGATGATTTTTTGGAGGTGGGAAAGGGTAGTGGCCCTAGTTGAGAAGCTCTGAGTTGAAAGGGAGAAAGAGGTTGTACACACAGGTTGTCAACAAGGAATGTATAATGTCCTTAGAAGCTACCAGTGATTTTTTTTTTTTCCCTTCATATGTATAATTGTTTTGTTGCTGTCAGTGTCTTAAATGAAGGGGTTTCATTACTGAACATTGGGCTTCTTTCAAGAGATGATTCCTTAATTCTTACACTGCAGCCAAACCCTCTAGTAGTATTTTTTTTTCTCCTAGAAATTTTGGAGTTAAAAATTATAATAATAAAGCTTGTTTGAAACTTTGGCCATTTCTAAATACTCAAAGTCTTTGGCATTCTGCGGTAATTGGGGGATTTGGTTTATCTCAGAGCATTCCTGGTCAAGTGTTACATGTTGGCAGGCCTTCTCACTCACTCTGTCCCCAGCTTGCAATTAAAGGGTGCAGAACTGGGCCACAAACCTCAGCTGATGCATTTTCTGCCCTTGCACAGACTATTCTGTTTAGACTGTAGGAATGTGTTTAAGTCTTGTAGACATTTAAGTAATAATAGAGCTGTATAAGACTAAACTAAATTATCCAAATGCATAAAGTTAAAATCCATGGGTTGTGTGTTGCTGTGAGTGTATATTTTTCATAACCATGCAGAAACAAGAGAAGCCAAAGTTTGTCCTGTGTGTGACCTTTTCTGAAAATGGTGATACTATTACAGGAGACTCAAGTGGAAACATTTTGGTTTGGGGGAAAGGTAAGATAAAATTTCACTATTAACTTCAATCTTAGTATTACAGACTGTGAGTGTAGACTTGAGTGTAGAGCATCATTTTAAGAAGAATAAATTTTGTTTTATCTTGAGCTCTTTCCCAAGACCAATCCAGCAGATTATGCCTGGATTCTTTTCTACAAGAAGCTAAAGAATATCTATACCTAGCTGCTAGAGCACAAAATTCTATTGAATGTGTTCCCGATGGTCAAATACTCAATCACAGAGCTCTGCCACTATGTGGGGCTTTTACTGATGTAAGAGATGCCAAGAAAAGTTCTTTCCTTAATCATTGAGATAGAAAGAAACATTGTTGATGTAATTGATGATCTCCAGTCTCCTATACTGGCCCTCTCTACTGTTTGCAGAAATTATGCCTATTGACACACACTTATAAAAAGACAACAAATAGCAGTATTTGTTTTCCTAGGAAGTCAAGCTAAAATGTATTCATATCAAATTGAATTCCTCAGCTTTATTTCAAAAGAACAGACGGATAGGAAGAACTTCTTAAAAATCATTTTCTAGTAAGAAGAGACCTTTTTTTAGGCAGCAGAAGTCAATGGCTGCTGGAGGGCAAACAGCAGCAACATCCTAAGCGTTTACTTAGTGCCTGAGATGCCATGCATAGGAATAAGGAGAATCCCTTAAAGGAGGCCTTATTAGTAAAGGAAGAAGGGACATACATGGCAGCTTCTTCTTATTTACTCAGTGCTTTCTCCCAAGATACTACTCAAAGGGATAAGACCCCGAAAACAACACAGTGAATCAGTTACCCATTTCAGCCTTACTGAGCTGTTTTTGTAGATTTCTTTTTCAATCAAGGACTGTCAGCTAATTATCTCCTTGGCCACTACACTGCTGTTGAAGACAGGAGTGGATATGGTGCTTGTAACTTGGCTTCTCATTTATTTCCCTTTCCTTTTTCCTATGGTAATTTAAAGCAAGGCACTTCAACACTTTTCCTTCTAAACTGACTTTAGAAATTGCATAGTGTCATGTCCCTGTTCTTCGTTGTTATTTTGGACTGCCAACAGACAAGGGAGACAGGGGCAGTGCACTGCTCCGGGGCCAGTTTGCCATCATGCTGGTAGACTAATTTCTACCTTGATTGCAAGCAGCCTCTTCTGCCCTTTCTCCCAGAAATAAAAGGGAATTCTCAGCGTGCTTAAGATCTCCTCAACTTCTGCCAGCTCTTTAGGATTGGACAAAAATGTTTTTCTTGTTTTTCTATCTCAGTACAGTGTACTTTCTATGTCTTCACTACTTTTGACTCAGAGCTCTATGTGCAAGAGAGGGCTGCTTCCACCAGGTCAAAGTACCCTTAGTGAAAACTTCTCTTAATAGAAATCAGTCGGACCTGACACATTATATCCATGGATGTGGATGAAGGAAAAGGCAATTCTTTTTTCCTAACTTGCATCAGCCCCTCACTTGTGCTAAACATCAAGTTAGCCAAGCTTTGATGCAAGGTGTACATTTCAGTAATAGAATCATTAGTAATCACTTATTTGCACTTCACAATAGTAATGATTCACCAAATTAGAGATACTTAATCTAATGTAGTTGGTTTTGAAGGTGTTGAGTCTAAGAAGCTACTTGAACCAGCCAAGTTTATCAATAGAGAAGTACAGGCTCCTCTGGAGACTGATCAGCACATTCTGCCAGATACACAAGGACCTCTAGCTTAGTCAGATTTTGGTACAAGTTCGGGATCTGGAGGCTGTGGATTATCTTTGGAGGATAAAAGTGACTGGGTTATGGTTTCTTTGCTGATAAGGCATGTAGTGCTACTGCAGGTCAAATGTGATGTCAAATTATTTTGCTTAAACCCCCATGGAAGGTTTAAATGAACCTATTTTACTTTCTCCTTGGCCTGAACTGAGTATGTATACTTTTCATTTTTGAGATGGGGGGAATATATCGTAAGATGTACTAACTCAGCCTCTTCTGTGGGTCTGTGTGTTTTGGTCCAGCATTCTGTGCCCACTGTTACCATTGTTTAGATGCAATCCTTGACAGATAGTAGAGAAATGGAGAAAAAAATAGGGGGAAGGAGCTATTAAGCTGAGTATTTCAGTAGTAATGTCTTTTTTCTTCTATTCAGGTACCAACAGAATAAGCCACGCAGTTCAAGGAGCACACGAGGGTGGAATATTTGCACTGTGTATGCTGCGAGATGGCACATTGGTATCAGGAGGTGGAAAAGACCGAAAGCTGATATCTTGGAATGGAAATTACCAAAAAATTCACAAAACTGAGGTGATATGGCCTATCTTGAAATTACTCTGCTACTTAAAATGAAATTCTGTTGTCCTCTGAGCAGCTTTCTTAATAATTTTTTTTTCTTATGGATGTGTGTTCTGTGGGAAAGCAAATCAATGATAAAATACAATATTATCATATGCTGAGTTGGAAGGGACCCATCAGGATCATTGAGTCCAGCTCCTGTCCCTGTACAGGACTTCTCAAGTTTTGAGTCCTCAGGTCCTTCCTGTGATTCCCTATTCATTAACATAGTATTTCCTTTCTAAGTTCTATGGTAACTGAAAAGCAAATCTTGTGTTCGTATCTTTCCATATTATTTCTTCCTTTCTTTGCATTTAACAATGTGAGGTAATGTTTAACTTCAGAGTATTACAGTATTGAAATGGTTTTGTACTTTCTTCTTTCCCAAAATGATGTGAGGATTTTTTGAGGGTTTTAATACTTAAAGTTTTTCATTAATTTCTTGGTTGATGTTGTTGTTTTTTTGAATATGATTTAAATAAAATTTGAAAATTAATCCAGTTGCTATGTAGGAACTTAAAAGATTAAAGCAGAATTTGTTTGGACAGAACGACAATGACTGTTTACGTGCTGAATGTAAGAGAAGAATCAGCATAAAACTCTGAGGAAGGGCTTCAACTCTACTATATAATATTAAAAAATAATATTAAATGTTGCAAATATATATGCAAGTGGAGTGGCATGTCTGTTTTTGTAATTCAGTTTTTAACACAGCACAAGGTACATGCTTGTTGTGCTGTTTCTAACTGTGGTGTCCTTTTTCTCTTATTTGTTGGTATTCCTTGTTATTTTGCATCTTCCTTTGAATTTTATTTTGGAGATTTGCACTGGCTCTTTCAGAACTCAGGCTGCAATTAAAGAAACATTCATTGCAAGAAAATGCTCTGAGTAGAAATGTTTATTCTGATATCACAGCTGCAATTAAATACTATTGAATTAACACAGCATGAAGGAACCTTCTGTGTTTCTTGAAATACTTGGTTTATCTGAGCGTTCTGTAGATAAGGATGTCTTGTCTTGCAGTCTTACAGAAGTTACTGACTTGATGCAAGTTGTTACAAAGTTTTGCAAGACAGGCACATGTATTAATGAGTTTCATTTTTTCTCTGTGCAATAGTTACTAAAAACACATTTGCTGGGCCATGTGTCTTTAAAAATCGCAATACTTGACAAATTGTCTAACTTATCTATCCTTTTGTCTGTTATCACCACAGATTCCAGAGCAGTTTGGTCCAATAAGAACAGTAGCAGAGGGAAAAGGGGACGTTGTGTTAATAGGAACAACCAGAAACTTTGTCCTACAGGGCACACTATCAGGAGATTTTTTCCCAATTACCCAGGTAAGCTGTGTTTCCTTACGAGAACACTTCTAAGTGTGTAAGAACAGTAAAGATACTGCTTAAAGTTAAGTTTCATAAATATGCATCTATTTGATTTATTATTACAGTACTTTCGTCAATAAGAATCATTATAAATATGTATCTACCTAGATATTTAAACATACACCTAAACATATTTTTGAAATGTCTTAATATGTCATTTGGTCATTTTAATACTGTTTAAACATGTTTAGTTTTGATGGCCTGTCCTTCTTGTCAAAAAACATCTCTGCTTGTGTAGGGTCACACCGATGAGCTTTGGGGACTTGCAGTCCATTCCTCTAAGCCCCAGTTCTTCACATGTGGACATGACAAACACATTACGCTCTGGGATGCAACCACTCACCATCCTATCTGGGACAAGATTATAGAGGTATAAATTTATTAAATACAGCTCTCCTGTTATAGAAATTCTCTAGTCATTTTGGTTTTTCTTAAGATTATTGATTAAAAACATCTTAAAATACTAACCTTGAGGGAAAAAATCATTTCATGTTAACCTATTTTTGTCATAGAGATCAGTGTAAAAGCTTTTTAATGTAGCTGTTCTGAGTACAAATTAGATTAAATGCACTGTTTGAACCTCTGGTTTATTCAATGAAATATCTTAGCATTTGCTATGAAATTATACTTAAAAAAAATTAGGAAATTTTCCTTTCTGGAATGCCGTAATGTTTTAGAAACTGTGCATAGAAATCCTGGATCTCAACAATTCTCTGAAATTTTCTGTTGAGTTAGTAATTGTTTTAAATTAGTCACTTGCTTATAATTAATGAGAATGTCCTTTCCACCTAGCCTCTAGGGCTAGTAATCGCCAATTACTAAAAATGTCAACAGGTTTACTAAAACAGCTACAGAGTTATACTGTTTTAAAATACAGAAAATTAAGGACACAAGCATTTCCATGAGGTAGATCACTAAATTGGGTTTTTTGCTTACATTTTAAAATTATGTTTTAATGGTATCAAAAAAAAAAAGCTATTTCTATTGGTTTTGTCTGCTATAACTTGAAGAGTTCTGGACCTCATTCTTCGTAACTGGACAAGTATTAGAAAGAAAAAGCTTGCCTTGTTTTTTAGTCATATGTTTAAATTGCAAGAAAAACACTAGAATTTTACAAAGTAAAATGTTTTAAGCTTGCATATCAAAATAAGAAACCCAGTTTATGCCCTTAATCCCCCACTGAGCTGTAGCTTGGCAGGTGCTGGAAAAAGGTGTTGGTGTGTGTAGGAGTTAGGCTTTACCCCTGCTGCAAAGTGCCACATACCTTTGTTGGATAAGGGGCTTACTTGTCCTTTAGACTGTAGGTAAACTGCAGCTTTGATGCTTAATTCTGAGGTCAGCTCTAGTTTAAGAAGTTATTTTTATCTCCTACTTCTTTGTAATTTGTTGTTATTGTTATGAAATCACTTGCCAAGTTATTTTTAGATAGTAAAGAAAACAGTGGCCTTGTATAGAGGGAAAAGAAGTAAATTGGATAATATTTCTATTGGTTAAAGATGCTTTTTTACCCCTCAAGTTTATATTGAAAGAGAAAAAACAAGCCCAAAAAATCAACAAGAGAGTTTTACTATGTTCCAGAGGCAGATAATTGAATTGTGGTTTTGTTATAACTTGATAACTTGGACTGATAAAAAAGTGTGCTTCTTTCTGAAACATTTTAGGATCCAGCACAGTCTTCAGGTTTTCATCCTTCAGCATCTGTCGTTGCCGTAGGGACGCTGACTGGAAGGTAAGATGCGCAGAGCTACACCTTGGGCACCAACAAACACTGATTTTTCCAGCTCATGTCCAAGTTCATGTTCTGGCTTTGCAGATGTATGCATGACACATCTTCATTCCCTATTGATTTCTATTGAATGTCACAGTGAAATTTATTTGTATTGCCTTAGTGCCTAGAAACCCTAGGCTTGGGCTAGCACCCTGTGTTTGCTGAGTGTTGCATGAACAAAGAGATGGTTTCTGCCCTGGGAGAGTGACAGTGGAAGATCAGTGGGAGCAGGACACTTAGAGAGGGCAGGAAGTCTAGGTTAGCTGTGAGACCAGGCATGGGAGGTCCTGTCACCATACCAGTGACCTAAATGTTAAATCTTTGTGTCCACTGGGACAAATGAGAGGCTTAAGGAGTCTGAGATAGTGGGATAACTTTGCAGATGTGGAGAGATTTCCTCCGACGCCTTTAGGGCTGCGTGGAGGAAATCACATAGAAGAATTTTGTGTGTTGGAAAATGTAGCAAGTGGTTCATGATCTCTAATGCACTGACAACCAAAGGCTTTAAAAAAATTTGATGAATGTTCCACTGTGCTAGACATAGTGTAAAAATGCACATTAAGAGACTTGTTCTGCGTGAAGAGTGAGGGGTAAACGAGGCAGAGGAAACTGAGGTGCAGGAAAGTATTTTGCACAGGAGGTTGAACCCTTGGTCACAACAGTGGCAGCTGCTGGGTTTATGTGTGGTTGTCTCTGAGAGGAGGGACTGCCTTTGCCTAACTTCATCTTCTCCTTTAATGTCACTTGAGGGCAGGCTTGGCTGTTACTACTGAAAACAGTTCCAGTTCACTGAGAACATATAGGAAGCTTGTAGGTTATGAGGCAAGCATATTTCAGATTGTATGTCAGTCCTAAATAAAGGACTAAGTTTTGTTACTGAATGTACTTTATTTACTAAATAAAGTAAAAGAAAAGGAGAAGCTTTGAGTGGAATCTGTCTTTAGTAATCTGAAGCAAGTATTGAAATGCAAATTTTATCTTTGTCCTTTCTACATGTTTCCACAAACTAATTGTTGGTTCGGTAAAATTAATTAATTAAATAAAAGTACTAAAAAAATAATAAATTAATTCACTTTAAAATAAATTACTTCATCTCTTTCTCCTATCAGAAGACAATAGTCCTGATGCTTGCTTGTGTTTTCCCTTGCTCTAGGATTTAATACAGGCATCAATTTAAAAATCAGCATAGCATAGAGGAAGGTCATTAAAGGAGAAGGGACATCAAAAGCAATGCTTACTTTATTCTTATGCATGACATATTAAAACAAACTAAAATCTGAAGATTGATATTGGGGTCAATGCCTGATCATTTTTATGGTTAAAAAAGACATGAAAGAAACTATCCTTGTGTTAAAGTAAAAATAGACCAAACTGAGTAGCAGTTGCTGTTTTTCTCTTCTTGGTATAAAGCTTATGCTATTTTGACAGAAGAAAACTTGGTCAAGATTACAGTAGATTTAAATTCCTTATGGAATGATTTATTGGCCTCTTTCTGTGTTTACAACAGGTGGTTTGTGTTTGACACAGAAACAAAAGACTTGGTCACTGTACACACAGATGGAAATGAACAGCTGTCTGTAATGCGTTACTCACCAGGTTTGAGAGCATTTATTTACTGGGGGAAAAAAAAGGCGTTGAAGTTTTTTATTAAGTTAGGGGTTGGTTTGTTTTAAAATAATTCCCCGCTTGCCGTACCAAAGTTGAAAATAAGTGTGCCATGAAACATTGGCAGGACTTTATGGGTGGTATCTTAAGCTCTGGTTTTCTTTTCCCTCCCTCCCCAACACATTCAATATGGTTTCACTGTGAATAAGGGAAAAAAACACACCAAAACTTAACTCTGCAGGTCGTTGCAATCGGGTTAGCCCTAAATGGACTGCTGCTGCTTCCAGAAATGTTATGTGTCTTTAACAGTAATATTTGTTTGCATAAAATTGCTGTTTTGTAGTCTTGAAAGATACATCAATATGCAACTGGAAAATTAAAAATAGAATTTCATTTTTTCGTTTTAAGAACAGTTCCTCTTGTCCGTGGCATACAAACTTTTCAAAATTAGTCTAAGTTCTTTCTTACAGGAATAATTGCAGTTCACTTTTGTGTTTATAGATGGAAACTTCTTGGCAATAGGTTCCCATGACAACTGTATTTATATATATGGTGTAAGTGAAAATGGAAGAAAATACACTAGAATTGGCAAATGTTCAGTAAGTAACCTTTTTTCTCCTGGTTCAGTATTAACACCCAAAGTGTATTTTGTAGCACTGTACTAATAATGTCACATTGAGACACACTGTTAGTGCAGTTAATACAATATTTTTCCTCTTTGTAGGGTCATTCCAGCTTCATTACTCATCTGGATTGGTCTGTTAATTCACAGTATCTCGTGTCTAATTCAGGAGACTATGAAATCTTATACTGTGAGTAAGAATTATATTTAGTCCTTTTGTGCAAAGTTCAGGCAGTCTAACACAGATTTAAAATTTAAATGAGACCATATAACTGCCAAGATCAACCATATGTTTTAATTCATCTGGTGTAATCAGAAATCTATACAATTTGAGAATGAAAAATGTTGTTCTGTGGGGTTTCTTTCTTCTGTAGGGATCCCCTCTGCTTGTAAACAAGTTGTGAGTGTTGAAACAACTAGAGATATAGAATGGGCCACTTACACCTGTACTTTAGGATTCCATGTTTTTGGTAAGTATATTTCCTCTTACAAGCTCTTACCATTCTTCTTGTTAACAAACACTTGGAATGCCAACTTTTGCTTATGAAACATGACTATTCATAATTCAGGGAAAAATACAGAACTTCTGTTATGCCATTTTTATTACAATCTGTCTTCTTATTTCAATCCAGAAAGACTCTGATTTAATATTCTTGCTAGCTTCAAGTACAAATATCAAATTACAACATAAGTGGGAGAAAAGGAAAAAATCACACACTGCCCTTTCTGTCACAGTAGAGCAGCTTCTCATCATTTTTAATTTAAAGTACCAGTCCTGTGAAATTGTCATGTATTAAGGCAGCTACTGGGTTGAATCCCCTTACCAGAACTGGTTTCATTTGCTCTAGTTACTGTGCAAACACAAAATGGATGATAGTCTCCCTCATTAAGAACTTATCGTGTATTGTGATACAATCTGTAGCAATTAAATTGAGTGAAAGGAATTCAAAAAGAAAAACATAACGAAATCAAATGGTTTGTTTCCATGAGACTTCTCTTTTGCCAGCTTTGAAGGATCCACTTTCCCCAGTGTAGTCTGAAGCTTTGTACTCATTCTACAACGTGTGCAGAACTAGACAGATGGTTACAAACATTGAGTACAAGAAGCTTCAAATTCTTGAGTCCTCAAGAGAAAATAGGAAGCCATGGTAGAAGTTCAGAGAAGAGTCTGGTTTAGTGTAAGTGGTAACCAAGGAAGATTTGCACCCGTGTTTCAAGTAAAATAGATGCAGTGATGTGTTTGAAGGCAGCCAAAAAGGACATATTTTCAGTGCCTGAAGATGCTATGGCAGTAGCAGTATGCTGGGAAAACACATTCAAATTTTCTATCATTTAACTGACAAGCAGTGCTTGGATATCACTTGGATGTCACAGCATGCAGATTTAGTAAAAGCAGGAAATCCTGGATGATTGGCTGCATGTTGACATAATATATGTTTCATTTGAGGGATGGAGGCCCTTATGGAACTATTAACATGTTTCTGGGGTTTGAGTACACCTGACACAGTTACAGAGCTACGATGTCCTTGCATTTAGCGTCACAGGTTCAGACACTCTGAGATGCTCAATACTTTGTGTGAGGATTCCTTACTTGTTAATTCAGATTCTTGCAAAATACAGTGCTATTAGAGTCTGGGGCTGCTTTTGGTGCACAGAAAGTCAGAGGAGAGAGGCATGTCATGCCTGAGAGAGGTTTCCGTCATGCCTGAGAGAGGTTTCCCTCATGCCTGAGAGAGGTTTCCCCCATGCCTTACAACAGATCAGCTTTTGCAGCCAGACCATGGGACAAAATAATCTACTGAGTGGGTAGGAGAGATGACACTGCTAAAGCTGAAGTGTTACAAAACCCAATGCTTTTTAAAATATTTCTTTAATAAAAGACTTACTACAATTTGATTACAAACCCAGTTAGTGCCTACTGCTCTCAGTAGGGAAGGAGTAGTTTGGAAAGTTGAAATAAGTCAGATATTTTCAAAGTATCTGAGTGTGATGTACTCTGTTGTATCTGTAAAAAAAAACTGGTTAGTGTCAACTTGAGACCATTAGTACTTATTTTCAGCACCTCACAGAGAACAGGCAAAGTACTGAAAAACTGAAGAACGAATGCAGTATCTGCAGGATCATATATCTACCTTCAGAGCCCATATGGAGAGGCTAAAGTGCAAAGTGAGTGACTAGAATAATAAATTGAAGAAGCACATAGATTATGAGTTGGAAACCAGAACATTTTTATTGGAAGTCAATCAGTACTTCGGTGCCTCAGAGCAGTCAGTTAGAACAGTCTTCACATGCTTGCTGGGATCGCCCCGCTGGACACAGAAGAGCAATCACAGCATCCAGGATGTGAGGCTTCTAGTATATTGATTTTTCAGTAGCTACTGGCTGACTGAAACTAGGGATATTTTCTGCCTCTAGTAGAACCACATAAAAATCACACTGTGCATAGCACCCACAGATCAGCATAAACCAATGCAGGGGGAAAAAGGAACACTGCTCCATTGAACACCTGTCTTTGAGCATGGGAACAGATTACTCAGTCTGGAAGTGTTTAGAGATGATTCAACTGAAAGTCAATAGCATGTAAAGAAGTGAGCTTGAGGGAGGATATTTTAGTGATACAAACACCTAAATGTGAAGGAGCAAAGACTTTAAAACATTTACTGATATATAAGCTCTTTCAAGAGCCATGTGCTGCTAGATACACAAGCAAGGTATCAGTTCATAGCACATGCCCAGTTTTGAAAAAAATAGTGTTTGATGTGAAGGACAGGAACAGAAGAAATCTAAGATACTGTACAAAGCCTGACAACATTGCAAGCAAAGCAGAGCTCAGACTGGTTGTGTTCAAAACCGACTAGAACACTGTAAATTGAATATTATGATTGTTTGAGTATATTTATTAATAGCATGCACGATAAATCAGCATGTAAAGTTTGTAGGTGGTGTAAAGATGCAGGATTAGCAAGTTGTCTTGAGAAATAGAGGAGTGGTATGAAAAAAGGAAGCAATTCAATAGAGCCAAAGAGGAGGCTCCACACTAGAATGGCAGAACCCAGTTGTACAAATGCAGAAGAGATAAGAGCAGATCTGCACAGAAACATCAGATTACTCTTGCATACAAACTGAATATGAGTCAACAGCATTATGCTGTTGTAGGAAAGGCAGATACATTAGTGGGATGTGTAATGAAAAGAATGCCATGCGAAATGTGAAGCAGTCATCCATTTATCAGTATCTGCTTCAGTCACAGCTGGAATGGCTGCTTCTGGTTTTTGCACATTGGACCAACAGATAATGTGCTGACTAGCAAGAATAATTAATTATCTATCAAGATATTGTTCTGGGAGAAAAGATGTAATGAATGAATTTTAGAGAACAGGAGGAAAAAATAGCATGGCATCAGTCTTCAAATGAGAGAAAGAAAATAGTCTCTTTTAAGTGTCTTTTACGCAGAGGATGGGAAAAAATAAGGACTACTTTTTCAGCAAGGGGGATTCAATTTGCATATTCATAAAAACTGATAGTGAGGCACTGGGATAAATTTTGAAAGAACTGAAAGATTCAAAGAAAAACCCTGCTATTATCCTTTCCGCATTTCAACATGGCAGTCTTGTTTCTTTAACCATTTCCTTCAGGGTTTATTTCCAGCTTGTCATAGTGACCTCTTGGGAAGACTCCTGCCTCTTTTCAGCTAGCATTTGATATTCATACAGCCTCCTTTTTGTCAAAGCAGATATTTAAAACAGCTTTTCTGTGTGTATTTGTTCTGCATATTCATAATTCCATGAGTAGCAATTACCATGTTTCTTTGCAGCTTCCATTTCTTTGGGCTTCTTTTACTATCCCTGATCTAGCAACAAGGTGTTTCCACACACATCAGGAAAGTTAAGAGCAGTCTACAAATCAGACTTTGTATTTTATTTACAGGAATTTGTAATTCCTTAAAAAGACATGGAATCACCTGCTTGTAGTGAATTGCTGTGCAACGATACAAAGGCTGTATTTGGGAAGAATCACAGTGATTGAAGGATAGCTGTTCCCGTGGTGCATGGCAAATGCCTGCTGTGGGGTTAAAAGTATCCCAAAGAAGGAGGAACTGAGTGTGCCTGCCCTGCCTGCAGGCACGGGAGTTCTTAGGGGAGTAGCAACTCTCTCACCCTCACCTGCAGCAGCATCAGAGGAGGAAGGTGCACTCGAGTGGGCAGGGCTGCAGGGGCACACTGCAGAGGATGGGTGACACAGGGACAGGCACTGAAAATCACAGCACCAAGACAAGGCAGGGGGGTTGCTAAGCCATAATGGCAGAACACACATTATGACTGAAGATGACAGTGGTCTCTGAAAGCGTGGTGCCCTTTATGCTGACTAGGAATTAGATAAAATCTAAATTAGAAAATCATAACAAAAAGAAAAAAGCCCACAATACTGCATACAAAATCCTGAAATTTCAATAACTGTGTGGATTTTAGTAAAATTGCAATTTCTTACAGGCAAGTATTCAGAGGCTTTAAAGATGTGGCACACAGATTTGGTCTTTGCACTGTTGACCTTACAGTTTAATTTTAGAAAACAACTTTGTGCAAGAACAGCAAAGAGTACAGTATGTGGGGAAGGAAGAGAAGTAGTTACAGCAGAACAAAAGCATTTAAAAACTATATAGTAGGTTCTTCAGTTTCTTTTCAAGGGATCTTTTAATTAATAAATAATAACTTGAACTATATAATGTCTTGTTTCATAGGTTTTAGACTTTAGTAATATGAAGAAAGTACTTTGGGATCATGCTCTAGTCTGAAAAACATACCCATGTAATGTGAAAAAAGTGTGTTAACTCATACATAAGCAGAAGGGAAAATAAAAGCAGTAACTCTTACTTTTCCACATAACCATACAAAAATTCTTTCAGGCTCAGACGCGTGACTGTAGTTCAGCAGAATGCTTTTTCTCAGAGTAGAAAGCACTTTGCTGACTAGAGGGAATAAAGCATTTTTGTATGTAATCTTGATTACCTGTTAGGATCTGGACTTTAGCTGGTACGGAAGTACACATTCTGACTCAGGTGCAGTTCTTTTTTTTGGTTTTTCTTTTCCTTAAACAAGTCATCCTTTATTAATATTTTAACAGAAACTTAGGCTGTCACTTTTATTTCCATTATAAAACCCTTTAATTAGTCCCTCTGTGTTTCAGGTGTATGGCCTGAAGGTTCAGATGGTACAGATATCAACGCTGTCTGTCGATCACATGGGAGAAAACTGCTATCAACAGGAGATGACTTTGGCAAAGTACATCTCTTCTCATATCCATGCTCACAGTTTAGGGTAAGGTATTTCCCAAAAATTTACTCTTGTAGTTTGCACAAATGCATTAAATGTTGTTTTCCTAAGAACAAAAAAAACTCCAACACATCAAAACAGGAAGAATAAGAGTATTTATACATCTAAGGCATTTATTTCAGGTTGATTGAGACAGCAATTAAATTTAAAAGTTAATTTAATATTAAAATACTTTGAGAGAATGATGTGATGCCTTGGTTTCATTGTCACATGAGTGTTCTAACGAGATGCCTTTATGACAGCTGCTATTCTCACTAATATGGTGTTTTCTAGGCTCCAAGCCACGTGTACGGTGGACATAGTAGTCATGTAACTAATGTAGATTTTCTCTGTGAAGACACCCATCTCATCTCCACAGGAGGAAAGGACACAAGTATTATGCAGTGGCGAGTCATTTAAAGGAAACATCTGCATGAACATACACAGTTGAGTCGACCATGCACAGAACTTATGTATAAACTGTATATTTAAAACTTAACAGTATGTTTGCAGTTTAGCCTGGTCACTGTGATTTTTGTTTAAAAAATTCTTACAAACCTCAGGAAAATTAAGCCCTGTGCTGGTTACCTTACTCAGTCTAGTATTTTTTTTCATTGTGTCACACCTTAAGAATGATCGTTCTCTGTTGTACAATATACAATGCAGTACAAGTTTAATATAAGAAATGTGGCTTGACAGTTTGCAATACAGTGGTATCAGCAGAATGTGACTATCTTAAATGTTTTCTATAAACACTGCTAAACTGGTCACAAAAATGCCTTTCAAAGACTGTATATATGTGCTTATTTGTTTCACTATCCACACTTTGTACTGTATATCTACTTATTTAGAAAAATCTATGACAATGTCAAGGTACTGAACTGTTTCTGCTGGAGGCTGATGAATAGATAAAAAAGTATAAACTGCAATGTAAGATGCAAAAATTAGTGTTCTAGACCTGAAAATGTGAATGCTGGTAAATTTGCATTCTCTTGGGAACAGCACACCGTGGGCATCACCCATGAGGAGTTGTGTTCCTTTTCCAGTGAATCAGCAGGCTTTGTCCCAGTTTGACCTGAATTTCTCAGCAGGGCTTACAGATGTCTGTGTGGTTCAGGTAGTCCATATGAGTTTAAATTAAAAATCTTTTTATTTGTATATGAACAATTTTCTTTTTGAAAACAAAACAATAAAGCTTGGCCACATCCCCATTACTGGTTCATATATTTAACTAATATGTATATTAATCAGCATGATGCTATATTGTACATGTATAAGATTTTAGCAGTTCATAACAAATGGTAAGGCCATCTAGCTTTACTTTTTTATGCTTATGGATATTGTATATTTGTATTTTAAGACCAAGTAGACCAAGTCTAAAGATATCTTTTTAAGTGTACCATAAATCTGCAGAGGGTAAAGGAAGACTTGGAAGCCTACATGAAATATTAATGTGTAACTTCTGGCCCCTGTGTTTTGTGCATGGATGGGTATTTATAGTATGAAATAAGATTGTGTTTTGCAATGAAGTAACAGTGGAGGTGGTATAAAATGGTTAAGAAGGCCTTATCAATGTTGATTGTGACACAGATTGAAATGTATCGTTTACTATGAGGAATGTATCTGAAGAATTTTAAAAGAGGAGTTCTAAGTGGACTCAAAAAAGGTAATATTAAAATTCTGCTTGTAATGGACAGTAAATGTTAATTCTCTGAACTCTAAAGCACTGGTTGTTTAGAGTGATTTAAATGAAATTGAATCAATAAATTTTGAAACTTTTTTATTACATCTCCAACCTCCTACACTGAAAGTGCAGGACACCAATAAACATGTATTAAAGTGAATTCTCAATGCATTCTTCCTGTTTAGTAAGGTATCTTTATTTAAACATGATGTAGAAGAGACAGGCTTTTACTTAACAAGACACATTTGTGATTTCTCAATTAGAGATGCATTTGAAAACATTCAGCAATAAAATCTAGATTTTGGGGTACATAATTTCATGTGTGACCATGACCCTGGGGACATAATGACAGTGCATACCTAGAGAGTGGAACTCCAGCTTTGCAGCAGGGAAGGATACGCCACATGCTCTCACCTACAAGCTGCCTTGGTCCTGCCTCCCAGTACACATCTCCTATTTCTGGGTACTCAGCTGGTGGAATGTTGTTCACTGCTCAGTTATGCTCATGCCAAGAGCTCCTGACAATTTCTGTGTTAGTAACTTGTCCTCAGGCAAGACCTTTGAAGGCCATGGTTTCAGGGTCACTTTAATCAGGTGTTACCTGGTACTGTCACTGACAGCAGAGGTCTTGATCCCAGCTGGTTACTTTGATCCCGTGCAGCAGCAAAAGAGTTATTGTGGCCATAAGCAGAACCCAGCTGGGACACAACTGATGCAGACAAAAACCCTGTTTCCTCAGTTTCCTCATCTGATCTAGCTGTGCAGCTGTATGAATGCTTGTACTGAGTTTATACAGAGAAAGGAGCACTGTAGAAAAATAAATGGCCAGAGGAGCACTGGAACAACTTCTTTTAATAGTGATGTTTATCTCCCTCTTTTTGAAGTGTGTGAAGCTAAGGCATAATACCCTTACCCTTTCTAAGGTTAATCCAGTCATAAGAGTCCATAACACACAAGTGACAGGTTTTCATTGTGTCTGGGTGCTTGGTTATCCACAATACCTTCTGTTTGTTGATTTTTTTTTTAATTTGCTTTTGCAAATGGGGTGCTTTCAGGTTTTCTGCTTTTGGAACTGTAGGTGATTTGTCATTACTTGCTGCACAGAAAACAGGAGTTGCAAATTGGCTTGGCTCATTCTGTTCTCATCCTTCTCTCATGGTGCTACTCTTGGGATATAGTAAAGCATTTGTGATCCCTTTCTTCGTTTTAAACTGTTATCCTTTAGAAGAAGTAGATGAGGAATACTGCAAGTTCATCCCTAGGGTTACTGATCAAAGGGGATTTTCAACAATCCCATCCCATCTGTGCCTCTGGTGCTCCTCTGTTTCTAACATTTGCTGTTAAATGTGTCTTTGTTCCTCTACGAAAACCTGAGAAACGTATTTAGCTGAATTGGCAAATGGTGTGTAATGTCTTAAGCCAAACATCCGTTTGATGACTGTTAAAGTGATTCTCCTTTCTTTATTCAGGAAACTCTACACAATTTTGCCATTGTTAAAGTTAATCTTCAGCTCTCCTCTCTTCCATCCTTGTTCATTTGTTCTTGCATTTATTTGTTTTCTCTGGAGTTTCTTCTTTTTCGCTTTAAAAGAAAAAGAGAACAAAATAAAATAAAGGAAAGAAAGAGTTATGCCCTAACTTTGTGTATTTTATTCTCTCAGAAACACCTGAATTCTGTACCCGATACTCTGTCTGCAGCAGCTCTCTTTTCCTGCCCTACCAAGGAGCATAAGGCTGGTGTAAAGTCCATGGCTGAAGACACACCTGGGCTTCTGCTTCTGTTCCTTCCCTCCCCTCATCCTGGCTGCAGCAGGTGCAGTGTTGCTCGAAGAAGAGACTCATCTCTTCATGTCTTTTGTGTATTGCTGTTGCCTACCAAGCATTCAGATACTCTCCTTCAACTTCCTTTGGTTTCAATTCCCATTTCTTACTTTTCTTCTCTTCATTTCTAGCATTACTCTTCAGCTTCCAGGACTGCATCCATTTCTGGCACATGTTGCTACCTGCTCATAAAGCCAGTGGCCCTGACTACTTCTCTGATAGTTTTGGGGCTGTGTTCCTGGTTTCTTATTGTGTCTCTGTTCACACTTCTGTGACTGCACTTAGGGATATCAGTGAGTGCATCTGCTTTTAGCCCTTTGTCCCTGCCCTCCCACCTCCTTGTGTGGGGACACTGAGGGGACCAACACCGTCTCATTGATTCTCTGTTGTCTGTTTGTCTGTGGGCAGCCTGTAATTTGTATCATGTACTTAGATTTTGAAATATTTTTAGGGAAGGAATTTTTTCTCTGTTCTGTGGTATTTAGCGATGGCATTTTGGGATCCTATACTCACTCCAGCAGTATGACTCTCATATTTGTCCAAAATTATGAGCATGTGTTCAGGTAATGCTTCTCTGTTAGGGTATTCAAAGTGATTAGCTACTAAAATTGATAACATCTATTCTCTTAAGTCTTAAATTATTCAGAAAACAATACAAATGCTTTCAAAATACTTCTTCCTCCCTCTTTTATATACTTGTAAAATACACATAGACTCAATCTGGTTTTTAGGATCATCGCCCATTTCCAAGTAGAGACTTTAATTATTTTGTTTGCCTCTCCCGCCTGTCTTCATATATTTATTTTACTCAGAAAGGATTTATATTTGTATGGTATCAAAACTACAGCCTTTTTCAACTTAATCCTATATGTACTATTTTAATTATTACCTGAAAGATGATTATTACATAAATATTTCTGATAGTGCTCAGTTTTGACAGGTTGTTGAAACCTGAGAGGTATTAACAATTTCCAACAGATGAGCTCTACAAAGACCAGTCACTATATTAAAAAAAAAGTTGGAAAAAAAAAGGCAAAGAAAGGAGATAAATGTAAAAGAAAATAGCTTTTGCAATGCTGGTGAATTAAAAAACCCTACCACTTCAAATTATTTGAAAAAATTCCATGTGGAGCAAATCAATTTTGTTAAAATGGATTTTTTACTGTTGTAATTAATATGGGGTTAGTTAATTCAAGGTCATATTTCATATGTGAAATGTTTGGATGAATTTTATTCTTCAGAAGATTTAATATTAGAAGATATTATTTTCCTTCAGAAGTATTCATGTGACAAGAGCTTGCAAGGGCAAACAGCCCCATTTTTGCAAGGGTTTGCATTTTTAATTTCTTCTGGTTCTGTTCAGGGAAGCAGGCAGTCTTTTTGCTCTGTTTTCTACTGGAAATAGGGCTGTTGACAGATCACTCGATTGCATCCTCAAAAAATCCTGCAGATGGCAGGGAAAATGTCACTTTAATTACTAAGAAAGAACAGACTTATGCAAAGGCTAAACCCAAATCTTTTTTTCCCATTGCTGGCCGGGATTCACAGCTGTGGCATGGGCAGTGTGGTCGCTGCCATGCAGCCCCAGCTGCAGCAGCCTGCCCTGCAGAAGAGGTGCCCCAAGCCAGGGCACCTCCTCATCCAGGAGATGGGAGATGAGGAGCTGGCTGCTGGGGGAAAGGACAGAATCGCTCCCAGATGTCTGATCCCGGATGGAGGCTGCTGGCTGCTGGATGAGTGAGGACATGAGCGGTTCCTGCTCTTGCTGGGAGAGATTTATGTTTCTCCTTAGTCATGAACTTCTGCAGCAATTTCATTTTTCTTAATGGAACTACTTTCCCCCTGAATTCACTAAATAATTGCAGAAGACTAAGTGATAATTTGCATGGAGGTATCAATGGCAGTGCAGCCAAAGCTGCCATCTAGCTCTGAGTCCGACAGACCTTATTTGAGTCAGCAGTGATAACGATGAGCTAATCTTCAAAAGCCACTTCGGAGACCTTTGTCAATCATGATGGTTCACAGCACTGTGGATGCCCCCATCTTCTGCCAAATGTGGAAGTATAAGAAGGAGCCTCCTTTCGACACAGCCTGTCAGTGTCACCTGGCACTGTAGGCGCTTCTTTGGACCTTACATTTTGTCTGCGTTGTTAGGAAAGCTCGATATCTTGGACTCAAGTGGTTCCTCCCCACCAGCTTCACAGTCCCAATTTAGCACAGGTTTGGTTTTACCATCTTTTTGCTGACTACAGTCTACACTAAACAAGTTTGGACATTTCCATTTGTTTGTAGTGGACATATCTGTCCTTAAAGGCTGCCTCTTTGGGTCTAGTCTGAGGTGCTGAGCTCAGAACCATGGGAATGGTGACCTGCTTTCTGGGTCTCCATGCAACTGAGTGGGTTTAGCATGAGCTTCTAAGAGATGAACATTTTTTAAATCTGCCCTTTGGAATTACCTAGAATAAGCATGTAGCCAGAGGGAAGCAGATTCATCTGCTCTGTGGATTCTGTCAGTGCTACACGAGCTGCAGTTGCTCCAAATTCCAGGTTGTAGGATAAAGAAATCTCCTTCAGGCTGTTCAGTCATTATGGTTAGAAAGAAAAAATTAAAAAGCCTGGGTGAGTTCTGTAGCCACGTTAGATTATTGTAATTTGCCATTGCCTTGCTTTGCCCTTGCACTGCAGAGATGTGCTGAAGGGGGAACAGTCTGCATGAGCCTGAAGAGAACTCCTCTCTACAAAATCAATTGCCTGGCTGTTCTTTCTGGATTCAGTTTCTCATTAAGATAAAAGTCAACATTTTAGGGTTCCCTCCTGCCTGCCCCGCTTCTCTTTTTCATCAGCTTTCATTGACATTATAATATCAAATTCATGACATCAGTGTATAACCACAGGGAAAGTTATTATGCCAGAGGTTCAAGTGTTTTGGCCTCTTCGTAGCACCTAAAAAGAGCAGAAGCTGAGCTCTGTCTGAAAGTCTCTGTCTACAGCTTGAACAGTTGGAGAGCGAGCTGACAGGAGGCTCAGCCCAAGCGAAAAGCCCCGTGGCACTTCCCGTGTGCACAGCTCCTGCTCAGCAGAAAATGTGGCCACACGCGGTGCAGCAGCCCGGAGAGCCCCGGCTGCCTCTGACTTCGGGAGCACAGCACCGCCTCTGTGCCGACATCCTTCCGACTAGCTTTGGGGGAGAGGGAAAACCACCTTTGGCCTTGAAGAGGTCCCCAGGGTCTGCCTGCAAGGCAGAGCTCCTCCCTGCTGCCTGGAAGTCTGCAGCTTCCTGCTTCAGCCTTCTTAGTGATTGTAAACCCTGCTCTCGGAAGGCATAACGGGAAAAATAAAAGTGCCAGTGAGATCCTCTCTTTCCAAGAGGAGCCAGTGACTATCTCCCTGAGAGCAAAGTTGGACTCCCATCTTCACTGGAGGAAGTGTAATAAAATAGAATTAAGGTATATCAGCAGTCTATTTTTCCTACTTATTCTCTGTCCTTTCCTATATTGCTTCTTTCCCTTCTTCATGATTTCATTTTTTTCCTTTTCGTGTAATTTCCTTTTCTTTCTCTCCTTTTCTTGTTAAAATAAAAATCCCAAACTTACATAATTCCTTCGTTTTTCTGTAGTCTCCATTTTCCTATCCCCTTTAGCTCCTGCCATACGCTTCTGCTACTTGATTCTTTGTTCCACTCTCCTCATCCTTTCCTCCTCACGTGAGAACTGGATGAAGTGTTGTTAAGGAAATCCAGGTGCAGGCAGTGGGTAACGTGCAGTCCCTCACCTCCAGCTCCTTTGGGCTCCCACAACAAACCTGAGATGGAGCCTTTGCCAAATAGTGCCAAAGATCACAGGGATGTGGTGATGCATGAAAAAAAACATCTGGGACTGACTCTCTCTGAATTTTGGGAATCTTTGGATCTCGCTTGGCACCTGAATTTGGTAATCATGTTCTTTCTGCCCCAGCGAGGTCTCTGTGAAATTGTACAACTTCATCTTTGGCAAAAGTTCTGAGTCACGTTGCTGTCTGAGGAACAACTCTTTTTAGAAATAAAAGCATGTATGTATTACTGGCTGTGATATAATGAATTGATACAATGAATTCCTCTCAAGGGTGACTTTCACAAGGCTAAATCCTCCATGCTTAGGAAAAGCCTTCCAAAAATAAGTGTGTAAAACAAACTGTTGTGGACATTTGTTTTCCTTGAAAAGAGGTAGTTTTGTGGACAAGTCCACAGGAAAGCACCAGAGTTTCGAGAGAAAGCTCTGAACTGGACAAATTCAGTGGGGAAAAAATGTCAGTGCTACATGAGCTGCAGACTAGACTCTTGCTGCATTAGCCTGGACATAGCATGGACTGTCTGAGGAAAACAGCTGGATGACCTTGAGCTCCTGATAGGAGGATGTTTACAGAGGATGTTGCCCCAGGCTGTGTGACTGTTTAAGAAGGGCATCCTCCTCCTTCTCCTCCTCCTCCTAACATGAAATCTCTGAAGTGACAAACAGAGCAGGCCCCAGGGCAGTTTTTGCAACAGGACCCAGAGGCACGGCCGCAGATCCATCAGGGTTTGCCATGCGGGAGGCCTCAGCTGGGAAAGATGCAGCCCTAGGGACGGCACTTCTCTTGTGCAGGTCTCTGCTGGGCTGTGCAGGAGGATTTGCAGTTAGGGAGAGGAGCAATGGGGAGCGGGAAGACCAATGAGAAGAGCAGGATGGAGACCACCCTGGTGGGTCAGGATTTCCCCTTGGGCAAAGAGCAGGTGAATTTACAAGACTACAGTCAAAGATTATATCTTTTTTGATACAAATTATCAGCTTTAAGTCTCTTAGAAGACATACAGTTCTGATTGCAATATAATGTCAGATTTGTCCCAGTGAAACAACTATTACATGGTCCAGTCATGTCCTTTCTGTGAACACAGTGATCTGGCGGTCAACCAATGACTGTTGATAAGGAAGGCTTTGTGGATTCTGATACAAGAAAGATTTTTAACTGTTCTATTTTTGTGCCTTTAGTGGCCAGCAAGATTGGCATCTGTCTTTTCTGTCTTACTTCTTTCTGTAAAAATAAATAAAATGGCAAATATAATTGTCTAGTAACCTCACTGCATTTCTGCATCACTTCTCAACCACCTCATGGGCAATTAAGCCTCCCAACCCTTTGCAAGGGTAGACATTGCACAAATTTATAGCCAGTTTTCCAAGGGACAGAGAGTACCTGTGCTCAGGAGGCAGTGCAGGTACAAAGCAGTGAGTGGCAGAAGCCACCCCTGTCCTTGCCCGGTGGTTTGCAGTCCCTTGTGGGCAGCTGCCAGGGCTGGATGTGTCAGTACTGGGGCATGTGGTGGCTGTGGGTTCAGCTCTTTGTGCCTCTTTATGCTGTGCAGCTGACATGAACAGATAAAAGTCTTTGCAGAAGACATTTTTGCTTATTCTCATTTTATATCTCAACCATAGTGTGATTTACATAAATTTATTTGCCTGTTTGATTTGTGCCTGTATAAACCTATCTTAAGGAAATTATATTTTGAAAAAACAGATTATCAGTGAACTCACATATAGATTTTCTATTTTAATCAAGTTTTAAATTCTAGTATTACCATGAAACTCTCTAGTTCATAATAAGCATCCTCCCTGCCTTATGCTGTCTCCCATATGTCCCATGTGCTGGTCAGTGACCCACACTCTAAAGGATTTGTCAGATGATAGTAATAAGAAAGTAGGATTTATTTTTGCTCATTATTTCTTCATATGCTTACTACCTTCAGCAGCTTCATCACAAATTATGTGGATGAGTTTCTCCAAGCCACTGTCACTTGGGGGAGACTGCCTATCAGATCTGTGGCCTGCCACTGCTGTTTCTTTATACAAACAACATATATTGTGCCTCCTAGGAGATTTAGGATAATTGCTTATAAGAAAGGTTATACATTTTGGGCTCAAACACACAAGGAGGACTCTTAGATATAAGGGAAGCAGCTTCTTTAGGAGACCCTCTCCATCTGAATGAGCTTAGATTCATTGGTGGGGTCACTTGGGAAGAGGATGGAGCAGACCTGCTGTGGGACATGGAAAGCACAAGCTGGGATTTGTGCTTGTGAGGGACAGAAGTGGTGGGGGTTCCCTCCCCCTGGCCCTTCAGTAACTAATTATTTTTTAACATATTAATGATCATTGAAAACAGCAGTTATCAGATATGTATTAGCTATCAAGAAATAAGCATGGCCTTGAATAAAAAGCATATACATTATTACTACTATGGGTTTTGTTGCTGTCATATTATTGTTGTTGTTATTGTGGTATATTTTATTGGGTATGGAGCTGCAGTGGACAGCAGCAAAGCTTGACAAGCCAGTGGTGAAATAGCTCTGTAGGGCATCAAATCTATGGGCTTGATTTTTGCAACATTTATTCTGGTGGCATAGGTTACTACTACAGTGAAAATAAGTGTTGTATTGGCACGAGTATATAAACTTTTCAGAGAAATGGAAATAAAAATGGAAAGTATTTATATTGAAAATAGCCCCCACTGCTTTGCTCTGCATCTCCTGCACATTCTGTGCCACACCTGGTCCCCTCCCGTGCAGTCTCACAGTCTGCTCTGCACCATGGGCACGTTCCCCTGGGCCCTCGCACAGCCTTGCACCGTGGGCACTGCCCAGAGCCCACCCTCCCAGCCACACTGCCCACAGCCCACCTTACCCACCCACACTGCCCAGAGCCCGCCCTCCAGCCACACTGCCTGCACCTTCCCAAAACTGCCCCTGCACACAGATACGGGGGCTACAGCTGCCTTGCCCTTCCCAGTACATGATGGAGGTGGGTCTCAGGTAGTGATGCAGGCAGTGTTAATTGGGGCACAGACACAGAGAGAGGGAGAGGGCCAGAAGCCTTTACTCTTCCAGACACCGTGTGCACACACGTGCCAGCTGCCTGGAAACCCACTGCTTGCTGTGGGATTACATGGTTGGTTGGGGGTTTTGTGTCTAAACTGGGTGATGCAGAACTGAGAGAGATCAGTGGGAGATGACTCACAGAGAATCAGTGTGAAGAGCCTTTACTCTTGAGAAACGGCAAACAAGTTACAGTGACCTATGTATGGAAGACCTGAGAAACAACTGCATAATTTTGTCCTGTATCATGGCAGATCCTTGAGGATATTCAAGTGATACCAAGTTCAACATAATCATTTTTCTACTGGGTGGTGCATGGGAAGAGGTAAAGAGACATGGAGAGGGGCAAGGGAAGTTCCAGGCTCTGGATCACCACCCTGTGGTTTGGGTTGCAGAAGGGAGTTGGCAGGAGGGGACTGGAAGGAGAAGGGCAGAGGGTTAGGGACGGACTGGGATGTGGAGTGGGGAGGAGAGTTGGATGGGAGAAACACAGGACCGGGAGGCAGCCCAGGGTTCCCAGAGTGGGTGGTGGGAAGGTGGGTGTGGAGAAAGGACCAGGCTGAAAGCAGGGCAGGAGAGCTCGCAGGGACACTCGCTGAGACAAATGGGAAGGGTGACGGAGCAGGAACCACAGCTGCCCTCCGATGTTAGCTGGAAATGCCATTTCTGCTCCTGCTTCCATCCGCAAAAGCAGCGGTTCTGAACGCAGGTGTACAGGACCCCCCACAGCACTGTGCAGAGGAGAGGTCTGCAACCTCGGCACTGCCCCGCTGCAGCCGGGAACAGCTCGGGGACGCGGCACGGCCAAGTCCCCGGCACCTCGCACCGGCACCGGCCCAGAAGCCCGGCGGAGCCCGGAGCCGCCGGTCGGTGCCGCGCACGGTGCGCGGCCGCTCGCCACCCCACCTGCGCCGGGCGGGGGACGCGGGCAGGGCCGGGCAGCGCCGGGGCTCCCCCCGGCACCCGCGGCGGGGGCGGCGCGGCGCGGGGCGGGGCGGGGGGGCGGCGCCGCCCCGCCGCGCGTGGGAGCGGAGCGGCGCGGGGCGGGCGGCGGCGGCGGCGCTTTGTCCTGCCCACACACACAGACACAGGCAGCGCAGCCGGGCGGGAGCCGGCAACATGGCCGGGCCGGCGGAGGGGCTGCCCGGCGCCGCCCTGCCCGGCTAGCGCCCAGGGGCCCGGCGCTGCCGCTGGGGCGGCGCCGCCGCCGGAGCCCCCCCCGTCCCGCCGCCGCCACCGCCCGGTCCCGGCCCCGGTCCCGGCCCCGGCCGCCGCCGCGCCCCGCCGGGAAGATGAGGTGAGTGCGGGCGGGCGGGGTTGCGGCGCGGGCAGGGCGCCCGCAGAGCCCCCGGCGGAGCGGTGGGGGGACCTCGGGTCCCCCGCGGCGGTGTCACGGCGTGGGGGGTGGGGATTTCCTGTGCGAATGGAAGGCGGAGGAGAGGTTAAGCAATGCGGCGCTTCCTAGTCCTTCACCGGATGGATAGTACGAGTGGGTGGTGACGTTTTTGGCATGTTTGACTGTCAGTGCCTAAGTCCATCTGACAGATTATCTCGCGGTTACAGAAGGCTGTAAGCGTCTGTGAAGCAGTGCCGCCGTGTGCAGCCGTGCCCTAATGCTGGGACGTGCCCGGTGCCGCGGTGCCCTGCAGCCGGGATGTGCCCGTTCTGCCGGGCCGTGCAGCCGGGATCTGCCCGGTGTTGCCGTGTCCTTCAGCCAGGGATCCTGCCCCGTGCTGCCCTGCCCTGCTGCCGGGATCCGCCCGGTGCTGCCGGACCGTGCAGCCGGGATCTGCCCGGTGATGCCGGGCCCCGCAGCCGGGATCCGCCCGGTAGCGCCTGGCCGTGCAGTCCGGGGGGACGGCGAGACCTTCCTCGGGCGAAGGACCCCGGGCCGGGAGAGCGGTGTGGGAGGAAGGGAACGAGGAGTTCACCGGAGAAGCGGAGACGGGATATTTCTCAAGAGCATCCAGCATGGGCCATGCCGGATCTCCCGGCGTCTCCCCCTCCTCAGGCAGTGGGTGCTACAACTCGTAGTTTTCCCTAGGTCAGTTTGTCAGTTGTGAACAGGAAGGGCAAAAAAGCCCCACCAACCCAATTTCCTAGTGGAAGGATGGAGGCGAAACGTTATTTGGTTTGGTTTATGCTCGTCCAAACCTCTGTCTTTGCCTTTTATTCGAGTTCCCTTGAGCTGTCAGTATCTCGGAGCAACCCAGCCCCTGATTCATCTTTAATACTAGTGAATTTTTCCACTTAATTATTATCTTTAGCAAAGTAAAACTGCTTTGGGAAACCTTAAAAATGGAAATAACAGTTTGAAGCCAGATATCTTTCGGTGGTGCCTGATTCCTGAATTGCAAGGTTGGCATTGCTCTGAGCAAGTACAGTGGGAGCCCAAAAAAGCCTTCGCCTGCATTTACAGTTACATTTACTCCTGGCGCTATCATGTGTGTTGAAGACTTGGAGCTGCATCGATTTTTTTAGCCATTTACATTACCATTAATTTTCCTCACTTGCTTAAAATTGCATTTTTGGGGAGGGCCAAAAGCACACAAACCTGCTGTGTCATGTGTCTGGTGGTCTTGTGTCTCTGGTCTCCACACAAAAGGTGTGTCTGCATCTCACCTGGTCTGATCAGAATGCGAGTCAGAGACCTCCGGGGAAAAGTCATCAAACACAACAGATGGTAGCGAAGTTTTCCCTTGCTCCCTCCTGCTCAGTTGGCAGCCCAGCTGGGAGAGCTCTTGCCCCGTGAAGAAGGGTTGCTAGAGCTCTTTCCCCAGGAAGACGGAAAGCTGACTTACTGACTCATAAGCGCATCTTTCACCCCAAGGAGGCACCTTGGGCAGATTGGAAGGCTGCAACGACTTTGGGTTTCTCCCATTGAAGATGTTCTGCGCCACATGAATGTCCACAGTTGGTGGTTGCACTTTTTGTTGGAAGAGGGAGCAGGGGAGAGAGACCCACCCAGACAGACTGTGAATTAGGGTATCATAATGTACCCAAAGTAATCCCCACCAGGAGAGCTAGGGCACTCTCAGAGGAGGTCAGCCACAGGGTGTTTTGGAAGGAGAAAAGCAGCTTAACTCCAGGAGAGGCTCCAGAACTTCCCCATGTCCTCACTTTTGACAATGAGGGAGGGGTGCTTCTCTAGGTTGGACCCCCCCAGGCTGCCTCTGCTCTAGGTGAGGTGGCCAGAGCTGGTCTGTGTGTGCTGCTGGGCGTGTCCTTGTGCAGCTGCCCTTTCCTGCTTTCCCCATGTGACTCTTGGCATCTGCAGGTGTATCACACTTCAAGTGGTCTTTTGCTATAAATACCACTTTTATACTTAATGCACATTATTATTTTGTTGGGGGTTTTTAATGAATTCCTGATTTTAAAGGCTTCCATTACTGATTCTTTTCCCTTGCATATACAGACATTACTGAATAGGTTGTACTTGTCAGTAAATATGTGTCTATAAATCACCTAAACCCTTTTCCAATAACAATTCCTGTTTAATAAATACAGGCTGTGTAATTCCAAAATACCCTGGCAGGCTATATAATCATTTAATAAAAACCTCCTTGAAACATTTGCTTAGCCATGTGTGTTTTATTTATATCACTTTTTGTGGTGAATAGATTACACTGCTTTTCTTTGCACTATTGCATTTATGTGATGGTTTCCATTTTTTGATGATTTTTCACTTCGAAGGTATGAAGTGTGTGAATAGTGGGTGCACCACACACCTTAGTAATAAAACAGATTATAATAGATGTTCTGTCTCAGAAGGGGATTAGGATCCCTGGGTGGAAAATGTTAAGGTGCAGAGGTGTTATTATTTTTTAGTATATAAAAATACTGCTTTAGTACAACAAATGTAGAGGTTATTTGACAGCAGATATTCATTTATTCTTGGAAGTGATAGAATTAGCTCATGTTTGGGAAAACGTCTATGAATATTGCTGTAGATGAAAATAAAATTTTTACGTTCTGTCAAGAGAGGTGTAACCTGTCATTTCTTAGTCATACGTGTGGTTTATAAGGCATCTGTGTTTCAGGGGTCCCTATCCTTAAAAATAAAACCCAGATACAGCATTTGGAGTTTATCTCTGAAAAAATCCATCTCTCTCTTTGCCATGGCTGTAATGGGTGTACATTTGCTCTCTGTGCTGTGGTCCTGAGGCAGTGATGGGGGAGAAGCCTCCCACTTTAAGCACTTAGGGTTTTTCTAAACAGAACATACACTGAATATCCAGAGATGGAACCAGCCTCTAAACAGGATTATTCAGATTAAAACTATACCTCCTTACTCTTTTGTGGTAACACATGCTTTAATCCGAGCCAAAGTAATGAGTTCAGCACAGAAGTTATGGGGGAAAACAGTGTCATGGAGCACCTTAATGTTTAGCTAAAGTCAGGCTTTTTGTTCTGATGTTTTTGTATAGCTACCAACAGGAAATCTAAAAAAGCTGTTGTGTTTAGCTCTAATTTAAATGGATGGAGCAACATGTTGAGGAAAAAGAGGACTGAATATTCGTAGTACAAACCTGTTTTAATAACAGGAAGGTATATACATCATTCTTCTTAACCCTTTTGTTTTCAGACATAAGCAAGCAAAGTCTTTACATTTATACCAATAAACACAATGTTTGGAGCATTTCAGTGTCCTCCCCATTTTCTATTCATTAAGCAGTTCATGAGATAACTCAAGAGTCTTGCCAATTCTTTCAGTTTGCGTGGAGGGTAACTGGAGTTGTATCTATGCAGTGTTATTTTCTAACTTTTCTCTCTTTACCATTTCTTTCTGTTTGCATCTGTAAAAAACTAGAGAGAACATGATGTTTTTATTTATAATGCCATCAAAATTGGGTTTACCGATCTCACTGTTTGTAGCTCAGAGTTTCCAGTAGAAAAGCAGGAGCACACCCTGAGATGGATAATAAAATCAAGTTGTCTATAAAATATCATTTAACCTTGTCACTTAGTAATTGATTTCTGAGCTGGAGCAATATGCCTGTAGCTTAGCTAATTTTTGTTTAATTCGAAGGCTCTGTCCTGCCATGTGCTGACTCCTGCTGTGTGCTGTGGCATCGTGGTGTGTGGTTGTGGGTTCCTGGGGTCAGCTGGGAGCTGTCAGAGCACCCTCCACAGCCCTGCCTTTGGATATGTTTAGGTTTGCAGCCTTTCAAGCTGAACCTGTGCTGCACAGTTCTGCCAGCGTCTCTCCATAGGAAAACACCCACCCCTTTGCCTGTCATGGTTTGGTCAGCAAAATCCCAAGTGTGGGCACTATGCTGCTGACAGAAAATTGCTTTTGTTTGCTCAGGCTTGATCTTTAGAGGGCTAGGTAAGCTCTAGCTGCAGACAAACTCGTTGTCAGCCGATTTTGGACCTCCACTGAAGGCTGCACCACGCTGGCTGTGGCCATGTAAAGGCAGCAGTGATGTCTCATTGGGCACAGGCGACACTGGGTTTCCATCAGCATACCCTGACTGTCAGGCTGTGGACCAGGCAGTCCAGCTGTGCCTCTTTCATGTATACTTTTAACTTATTTTCTCCTCTCTAAAATAAAGCATAGACTCTGGACATCTTCTTGTGCATTCCCTCATTTTTTGGGTATTTTTTCTTGTATTTTTGTAGTGGTATAACTGAGCATGAAGGTAATCTTTCAGATGTGCACAGGTCTGTTTAACTCAATGTTGTGGGTTTGTGTGGTGTGTCCTTTCTGTCCGTTCCTGGTTCACTCAGACCTTGTCAAACAAGAGACACCCTTTGCAGAACAGCTCCATTAGAAGTGTGTCACAATTATAGGTGTCTGCATAGTCTGTCTGCACTTGGCTGGGTACTTCTTCGGGCAGTACACTACGCCTCTCTTTTGAAGTATTTTACTTTATGTATTTGTATTTCTTGTAAGAAATCATTAAAATCTTTCCAAAGTGCAACAAACACAATTCAGTTTCAAGTAATTTCCCATATCTTGCAAGTCAGCAGTTTTGTGATTTCTTTCCTTTTGCTATGTCATAGTTTCACTCAGTTCTGAGCACTGTGTAAGGAGCAGTATGGAACCTCTTTAGAAAATACTTCTGAAGCTGCTGCCAAAATGAAATTAATTATAACTAATTTTCAATCCTAATAATTACAGAATTGAAATAAAATAAGTTGAATTGAAATAAAATAAGTTGAATGAGCTGCAGTTGAATGTTCTTTATCTGAGAAGGTCGTTATAAATATTTCAGGGCTCTTTGTGGAATCAGGACCGTAGTATCAGCTCATCCGCTTTCTATTTACATTTAAAAAAACATTCACTGATGTTTTGGTATTGTCCTTCACTGCAGTAGGTAAGCAGCAAAAGCTGCCCCAGCTGTACATTGCCCCCACATATTTTCTGTTTTCTTCATAGCCATTGCAGAACACTGGGGATCCACAGGGCTTCCCTTCCTTTTTCTCAGCCTTGTGGCCTGGGCTCAGTTTCTCAGGAGCAGGGAGGAGAGGTGGAGTAACTGTGCCACCATTTCTTCATCTCAGCCCGTTGTTCGCCCTCAGGCAGATTTCGTCTGCAGTCACCCACCCAAGACTTCCATTTCATCTGCTTTTTGATCTAATGTGCCGTAATGAGGGGAAGTGATGGAAAACCACCACGGCATGGCACGCTTGGTGGGTGCCCCAGTAAAGCCCTTGTCCCTGTCGCAGTGCAGCCCTGATGCTGCCTGGGGAGAAGGCACCAGACCTTCAGACAGGCTGCCAGGAGGCCCCGGTGTGCAAGTCATGGCAGCACACAACCTTGTTTGGGTTAATCCACCTTGTTCCTGGCTAATTAGCCCACGGACACCTTTGCAGTGTAAGGGCAGGCTGTTTCCCAGTGACTGGGCTGTGCAGACATCTGTACCCTGCACTGTAGGAACCTCATGGTTCATCCGTCACCTTCTCCTGGTGACAGCTCCGGGTTCCTGGGTGGGCATGCACATCACCCAGTAACACTCAAAGTGTGTTTCAGTCCCGGTTGTGACTCTGTGAAACTGAAAACAGTTTAATTTTCCCCCCTCCATTTCTGGTGTATTTAGCACTGCAGAGTGCTTCTTCCTGTGAGACTTTGCATTTTTGTGTTGAGCAAACATTTGCAATATTATTGACAGTCTTTCCAAAACTATTCATCATTTGAGATCTGCACAAGTGTTAAGGATATCTATCTTTAGTAATCAGAGGAGACAGAGTGGGCAAGTCCTTACCAAAAACTAGAGCCTGGAAACCTTCACATTTCTGACTATCCAAAGTGCCATTCTGTAATACCACAACAACCAGCGAAGCATTACATTTCACTGGATATTTCACAGTCCTAAAGTCGTAGAGACATGTGGCTGCCAGAAACTTTTGACTTTCCTTCTTGATGCAGGCATTCAAGCCTTACATTTGTTTTAAGTTCAGTGTTAGTTTATATAATTCTTCTGAATTCCCATTCTTGTTCCCCTCAGCTGTGCCAATTTAGCCACTTGTGGCTTGGTAGGGTGAGCTGGGTCATGAAGTCTTTACATAGAAAGACAAAAGAAAAGAAAATTCACTTTCCATATGCAAAGGGTGTACACATATGGTAGGAGCAAGCAGGAAGCTGAAAGGTTGTGACAATGCTTCCTGACACCAGAAATGCTCAAGAGACCATTTCTTCAGGGAATGCTATTAGTACAAATTAAAATACTTCTTTTACTGAGATGCTGCTCCTGCTCTTCCTCTTATGCTCTGCAGACCCTCCCACTGCAGGCTCCCTAGTGCTTTGAGGTACAAACTGTGTAACCTAACTGTTGGTCTGGATGAGCATTTTCTAACTACTAACCATGTTCCCTGTCCACGAAAGGTATTTTTCACCTGAGTTCACAATGGACGTGTTTTTACCTGCCCTGAGTTATATATACTGTTTACCAGGTATTAAACACCTTTCTTAAATCACTGAACCTCCCTCCCTGACTGAATTTCCTGTGGGCTTCCATGTGATCACCCTTACAGTCAGCATTGGGGCTGGGCTTATTTTGTAGAATCACAGAATGGTTTGGGTTGGAAGGGACTTTAAAAATCATGTACTCTGACCCCCTACCATGGACAGGGAACCCTCCACTAGACCAGGTTTTCAAAGCCCCATACAGAGATGGGCACCTACCACCACTCTGGGCAACCTGTTCCACTATCTCACCACCCTTACCATAAAGAAATTCTTCCTTATGTCTGATGTAAACCTGCCCTCTTCCAGTTTTAAACCTTTGCCCCTTGTCACCACAGGTCCTGGTAAAAAAGTCTCCATCTTATGTCTTATAAGCCCCCTTTGAGTACTGAAAGGTGCATTAAGGTGTCCCTGGAGCTTTTTATTCTCCAGGCAACCCCCTCAGCCTTTCTGCACAGGAGAGGTGCTCCAGCCTGCTGATCATCTTTGGCCTTCTCTGGACCCACTCCAACAGGTCCCTGTCTTTCCTGTACTGGGGACCCCAGAGCTGGATGCAGCACTGCAGGGGGATCTCACCAGAATGAAGTAGAGAGGCAGAATCCCCTCCCTCTACCTGCTGGCCAACCCTTTCTTGATGCAGCCCAGGATTCAGTTGGCTTTCTGGGCTGTGAGCACACATTGCTGGCTCACGTGCATGTGCTGGTTTGTTCTGTGGAAGCTCCTCGCCATTGAGTTCGATCTCATTTAGGTGAGCAGTTCATTTCCCAGGCAGTAGGTGTCATTCCTGCAACTTGAGATCTCACAGTTGTATTTCTGTCTTTCTTCAGCTTCACATAGGTGTCAGGATGGATAGACATCTTTTTCTGTGAAAAGAGAGTAAAAAAGAGAAAAAAAAAAAGGCAAGCTGTGTAATACTGTGACTCATAGTGTGCCACGGCTGCAGGCACAGGGAGATGCTCCAGCAGTTTGTGTTTCTGCAGCAAGGCTGGTCAGGCCCTTGTTGTTGGGGTGAGCTCCATGGTGCAGGCATGCTGTGCTTCCTCAGCTGGTCTGCAGCTCCGGAATTCTTAACCTTTTTGGCATCATTGCTTTATCTGCTGGAGGATGACAATTCTTACCTGAGAGGGAATTAAGATGATTAAGTAGCTGGGTCTCAGTCTAGCACAGGATTTAAGGCTTAAGTTTGGTCCTGTTGAAGTCTTTGCTTTGCTAGATTGGAGTCTCCTGTTCAAAAAGCATTTCTGAGGATGACAACCATATTTATAGTAAGTGCTAGGCATTACAGCAAAGTTCATTGTGTATTGCCATCCATTCATTCCTTCCTCCCCTTTCTTCTTTTCCCGTTCCCATCATTCGCTGCCTCTTAGTCAGCATGTGTGTTGCTTCCTTCCTTTATCCCTCGTCAGTAAGCCACTCCCTCAGTAATGAGGAGATCTAGAAAATACAGTGGAATGGCATTAACAAGAAGCAGGGCTGTGGCCACCATAATCCCTTTAATTGCATGCTGAATGCTTTTCTTTCCACAGCTGTACACGGTTCAGGAGCTTGGCTGCAGCGATGTTCCAGGGTGTGCGTTGGCGTGCAACAGGAATGGCTGAACACACCCAGGGCTGCTGAATGCTCATGGTGAAAGGATAGCTTAAATACGTAAATTCAAGTGTAAAAGCTGTAATTGGAAATGTCTGTCACACGTGTGCTGGATGAGTAGGAATATGTCTTCAGCACTGAACACACTAGCACTGCTCAATTCAAAGTTCACGGTCCAGAGGACATCAAAAGAGAGATCAAAAAATGCCTACAAAAATTTTAAAAATCAAAAACAAGGCAGTTTAGAATCATCCCCATATGCACATATTTCATGCAGTTTGTATATGTGCACCTATTCCCGTTAGCTCCTTACTGTTTTTATTACCCACTTGGAATACTTTTGATACTAAAATCATCATTTTATTACATGGCTCTGTTTTGTCTGTCACTCTAGTTCCCACCTGCCAAACAGTAGTGGGATTTGAGATAATCTGTGAATTTCTTTTTGAAAAGGATTTGTGATTTAAAATGAGAGAAATTCTGGACGAGTATATTTTGACAGAATGAGGTAACTTTAATATTATGACTTCGTCATGAATTAGTGTTGAGTGCTGCAACACATTTGCATGCTAATCTTTCTTTTAATTAACTAAATACATCACCTAGGTGAATGCAAGTCAGTTTTTGATCCCACAGCTATTATGCTGAGAAGTAAGGGTTGAATCATCCAAATAAAGCAGGCTTCTCGGGCAGTTAATTTCTTTGACTATTCAGTAAGTGGAAGAGAGAAAACATGGACATATATGTTCATTTTACCTGTATGCTTAATAAAATGTCCTTTATCTGTCCCTGTTTGTTGTTTTGCTTGTCTGGTGGTAAGAACCATCTATGAGTAGGTGGAACAAAGAGCTGCATCTCTTCCTCACACTTTGGCACGTGCAGTGTTGTCCATTAGAGGTGCTGCTTTGTCAGCTACTACCAAAGTGATCCATAACTCACAACACCAGCTCAGATTCCACAGGTAGCCCAGCATTGTGATGGATCCTCCCAGAGCCTGACCTGCTGCCTCTTGGCTTTGTGTTTATTTGTTTTAATTGGCACTGAACTGTCAAACCTTAGTTCACAGCATATGGAATCACACAGAGCTGCCTCCAAGGCCGTCACGGTGAGGGGTGATGCCCCGGGATGTCTGGTTCATCACACACCTGGGAGCAGTCCAGAGGCACTTGCCTGTACCGGCAAATCAGCCTGGAGCCATCAGCCTCCATCCCTGGGGATTTCAGCTGCCCACATCTAATGCCAGAGGCAGGGAGAAAGCCGGCTGATGCTACGGCATTAAGGCCCTAATCTTGAAAAGACCTGTACGCATTCTTGACCTTATTACTGGGAACAGCATCCTCGATGTTTGTGAACCTAATGGCCATTGTGATAAGACCACTGACCGTAAATTTAATTATATGTGCAAGTATTGAAGGGGTTGGGGTCTGATGGAGCAGTGAAGGCTCTCTTCTTCATTTGAGGGCACAACTCAGCAGGGGAAATTTGTAGCTTTTAGGAAGGGAGACAAAAGTGACTTTATTCCTGTCCTCTGCATGGAAGTCCTCACCTTTAACATACGAATAGGAACATAAGCATCTTGTTTAAAATATCCCCCCCACCCCCAATGAACAGTTATTACCTGAAGACCTGTCAGTAAGTCAAAAACAACCCCCACCCTTGGGGGAGCAGAGGAGGTGGGCAGGTGGTACAAAGAGCAGGTTTGCTGGGAAACAGTGTGGAGGGCTGGGGCTACCAGAGCCATCCTAGCAAGGCAGGTGAGGTGGATCCCTCCTTTTCAGGGGTTCACATGCGAAAATGGAAATAAGAAGGGAACAGAAAGATGGTCAGAGTGTTCAGCGTATCTGAGGAGTGTGTGTGTCTTCCTGGGGGGGTCCCCCAGGGCTTGTTGTATTGACCCCAGGGAATGCCTCCTCATTTTATATTCCTCAAGATGTGACCCAAGGGTGAGCTGCAAGGGTCTGCTTGTCTCTTCTGTCCTGGCTTGCTAAACAAAAATAGTGCTGGAACTGCATGACTGCAACCCTTTGCAGGAGCTCAAAAAACCTGAGCCAGCATACTATTTTAAAATTTCATGGTATTAAATATGAGAGTGTTACAGAAATAGCAGAGAGGACACTGAGCCAGCAAGCTAGGGAACGTGGAAACAAGTTTGTAAGAGCAATAAATGCACACAAGGACATTTCTGTAGCTATGAAGTGTGCTCAGAACTGTGCGGGGTGAATGCCTCGCGTGTACATTTAGCTGTTACCACTATCCTGAGTACTGGTGCAGGTCTGGTTTAGTCAGTTCTCCCAGTTTCCAGCTGGCTCAGTCTCCTGAATCAGTTCCCCAAGGAGCTGTGTAAATGTCTGTCAGCACCACACCAGTGGGAGTGGCAGAGAAGGCTGTGATGCCGCACAAGGCAGCAGGGCAGCCCAAGTGGAAATGATGCTCCGTGTCTGACCCTCCACGCAGTGCTGATTTCATCCTTGCAAGAGCTTGCACTTAGATCACTGCATGATCTGATTAACCTGGAGGTTTGCTAAGGATTTCCATGCTAAATTGCTGAAACAATAGTCCTTTTTCCTCACCTAGGAATGCTTTCTATGGTCTCCAGTCTCTGATCTCTTTGTCACTTGGGTCAAAGTCTGTCACTGCAACCTTAGTTGCACCCTGATGCCAGCTGTCATCTGTTGTTGCTATCAGGGCCTCTTCATCATCCTTTTGCTTCAGAGGTTTGGACACCTTTTGTGACCCTTAAAAGATGATAATCCTGAGTGGACACTGCAAAACAAACAACACAGCTAAAGGTTCCCTGAAAAAACATTTAAAGGTATGCCTGGGTATTAAAGGTTGAGCCTGACCTTGCAAGAGCCCTTGTCTTCTATTTGAATGCAGTGGGATTATAATCTAATATCAATTTCCATCTCTGATTCCCCAACACCCATCTCAGTATGATAGGCCTGAACTGCAGTTCAGTTTCACAGATGGTACCTGCATCACAGAAAATATTAGATGACTAGTGCCCTAAATACGACAGAGTGCATTTGTCTACACATCTGCGTGTACAGAAAAATCTCTTTAATGGTAAAAAGCATAGTCACGTAAGAGGAATGCAAAGGGAGCTTGCTAGAAGACTCAGTGGTGACTTTTTAAGTGTTGGAGCAGGGTAAGCAAAATGAGAAGACCTTAAAACTGTGAATAAACATGGCAATTCAATTTAACATGTCTGCCTAAAGAAGCAGGCTTTTATGATTTTTTGTTATTTTACTACAAACAAGAAATTTGATAACTGCTGCGTTTTCCTAACAGTACAAAACATGTAAAATATTTTCGTGACCTGCTATTTAAAAAATAACCACATCAAATGCTTCAGCTTCCTTGAGGATTGTCTCATTTTCCTTCAGGACGTGCATTGCTCATGGCCCATCAACATCTGTTCAGCTATTACAGTGCGGGAGGATGAAGTGAAGATTTGCAGGGTCTGATTTTCTCTCCAGCCTCTGGGCACCAGAGGAACTTCAGTGAAGACAGAGACAGGGGAGAGCCTTCATGGAGAGTGAGCATGCAGCAGCCCTGCCAGTGTGTCCTCAGTGGGATACATGGCTTCGAGTACCCCTTTCCTGGGGGGTGAATTCATTGACAGCTCAAAACTCTTGATTTGGAGGGGAATTTTTCTTGCATCTCCTCAGGTTTTTGCTGTCTCTATTCTAAAGCTGTCTGAACAAAGATTTGAAGGAAAACTAATCCAAATCACCAAAAAAGTGAATGTAAAGTAAATTAGGTAAACTAAATTAAACCATTGTATATATGATCTGATTCAGCATTCAAGTGACCTTAATTTGATTAAGCTTAATTCATCAAAGTAAATGATACTAAATATGAAATAGGGTTGATTTAATTAATGATGACTGTGTCTGCAGGGATCTAATATGGTTTGATTCATTACAGAAATGTTAATTCAGATTACCTTTTTAGAGTTTTCTTATGCAGATAAACCTTACAGGACAGTTTATTAGTTATGCCTAAACTGGTGTAATTGTGTGTTTATTCCCCCTTGGCTCTAGAAGGACCTTCCCACTGCTCTCCTCTTGTGGCAGTTCATGGGCACTTTGTTGTGGGATGTTCTGTTAATTTGTTAATCCAGGCAAAGGAAATTCATCAGTTTTCTGTTGTCTTAGTCACCTTTTCACCTGATTTGTGGCTGCATGGTGCTCCACAGGGTGAAGACAGGAGTGTGAATGTGTGATGAAGGTGGAGAGGGTGGGAACTCACCTCAGGTCAACCCTTTGTGCAAGAGACACCCTGCTTCCACCCACACTCTGTTGGGTTACACAGCACATGGACAGAAGAAATTAGCTTTGCTGGAGTTGCTTGAAGTCACATACCACCAAATTTGATTTTCTTGGTGTTTAGGTACAACTGTGGCGTATTGCTTGATTTGGCTTGTACTCTTCTCCTCTGGCTTTTTGTCTCCTTTGTGCCTCAGTGGAACTACACAGCGTGTGCCTTCTGAACAGCTCGTGCCCTCAATATACACAAGCTCTACTGACCCACTTTCTGACTGCTTTTCTTCCTTTTCTGTTGGTGGCCCTGAAGTTCTGTGAGTATACTTTTTGCTGTATGATTGTGAAGGGAATGGACACACCATAATTGTGAAGATGGGATAGCTGGAGTGGCTGAGACCTGCAAGTCTTTGTGCAGGGTGTTTTGTTAGGATGGACTTTGTTTTCAAAGAATTGTGCAAAATGGTGCTGTGATTCAAGTGTAAAACTTGAACTGAAGCACCTGATCGTTTTCAACAATTTCCCAAGTTGAAAATACTGGAGAGGCTTGAGGAGAGGAATGGATGGTAAATATGAGCTAGATACAACAAAGATTATCTAATTCCATAGCTTGGGTTTGTTTATTTATTTATTTATTTCTCTGAATAAGGGTAAACTGCTATTTGAAGAATAGAGGAATTCTCCAAAACATGTCCTGAGCTTTAACATGAACCTTAACTTTGATGCAAAAGCCCCTGAACTTTGGAAAGTGAGGTGGAATATAATAATTTGCTTCAAAATTAACTTAAGGTCTATCCCCAGGGTACTAGGAAATGCTGGGTGTTCCTGCTAGCATCTTCACACCTTCTGGTCTCAGTTTGCACCAGGAATCACTCCCAAACAGTGGCCAAAGCAGTGCTGTCAGCCTCTAGAAGCTTCCTGTGATTATTTGGTTCATTCTGTCTGGAAAGCAGGCTTTGAAACTGCGGAGCTGTGCCGATCTCATCCTGTTTGAATATCAGCATACCCAGACACATAAACAATGTGCTTCTTCACGAGGCAATGAAAATCAATGAGGCTTTGAAAAGACATACTCTTTAAAGTCATGGCCTTATTTGGGAAGTTGCAAGAAGCTTGGCTGTCCCAAGAGAATATTTTGGCTCCATGACAGTTTTCTTTTATATGGTTCTCCAGTGAGGAATCTCCTGGGTTTGTGCAGTGATAGCTTGCAAGTGTTGTGTGTCTTTTTTACGCCTTCCCAGGAATATTTGCTTGAGGAGAAACCAGTATGTTGGTAAAAAGAGGCCAAAGCAGGTTTTCAAAGATAAAATAAAAAATTCCTGGTATTTCAGTATTCCTGAGCAAACTCACATGTTTTTATCATAATTACTTCTCTATACCCTTTTTATTTCTCACTACTCATTTGCTGAGTGCTGCCTTCTGTTTATGTAAGTGTGGGATTGTTTAGGAATAATCTGGACTGATATCACACTTTTGATCCTTACACTCATTGGGAGCATTTCCTTCATGTTCCTAACGCCTTGGGAACTGTGGTGGGATAAAAGAGCCTGCATGATAAAGATAAATAATAAACTGAAGGGAGAGTGTCAGAGACAGAAGCATTTTAGGCTTGGACTTGTTTGGGGAGAAAGAGAGAGGAGAGAGATTATCTCAGCAGCATTTTGAAAGGGTTTCAGAAGAGGTAGTTGAAAGAGAAAGAGGAATTAGAGAAGAAAGGCGTGATTATAACCTAAAAATCACTGTGGCTGTTTCTGAATCCCCTGTCTATATGATATAGAGGTGGAATATAAAATTACTTCAGAAACTTAAGCTGCACAATTTAGTGAATTCTGAAGGAGGAAGGGCCTTCAGGCCACACTGATGTTGGAGACCTGGGGCACAATGACGAAGAATGCCACATGGATCTGTCACAACATGGATACCAGAAAGGACACCCTCAAGCATCAACAATACTCTTAAATAATTATAGTTTTTGGGGCAGTTGAGAAGTGGAGGGGAAGAGGGTGAGGTCAGTACAGTCTGGTTGTGGGACTAGTACCTATCCTTCAGATTTTGCTTCCTACGGAGGCTACAAAATACCCTTCTCCCCAGAATATTGGATCCTCTCCTCCAGCATCTTTACTGGGCTTTCCTTGACCTGTTCTTGTCATTCCTGTGCCTGTACTGACCCAACACACATTTCAGCTTTTTTCTGCTCTGCCCAGTGCCTTTCTGCTCCTGAGGAGGTGGGGAGGCAGCTGCACAGGCTGGGCTCTGTCCCCAGCCCTGCACTGCAGTGACAGAGGTAATATTTGGCTGCTGCTGGTGTGTCTTTGGAGAGAGGGCAGGGGGAGAGGGCAGAGTGCCTGGAGCAGAAGCAACCCAAGGGTCCAGCATAATACTAACATCACTTAATACTGTGTGCATCTAATACCACCCTGAGGCAGCAAAAGGGGCAGTGCCCATGGCAGTGGATGGGAAAGGAAGACTCGTGAAACTTGAGAGCTTGAGCTATTTGCAGCCAATGTGGGGAATGCATCTAGGAATGCGAGGCTGGAAGGAGCACGTGTCAGGCCGATGTGCAGTGCTCTGAGAGAGAAATGTGAGTTAAAAATGTTGAAGAATAGGGATTCTTGTCTGTGGCTGGAAACCTAGAAGGAATTTCGGGAGCAAGGGGAATAATTTTTGGATAGTATTTTTGTAATTTTTGGATAGGTTTTGTAATCATTCCTCATTTTATGAGTCTTGTGAATTGGTTTCCAGAGCCTGGCTATTTCTGTCTTCCCTGTCAAGGTCATTGGGATGCACTGGTTACTCTGTAGCTTCATTCATTAGAAATTAGCTAAGCTGGGATTGACTAGGATGTTTATCTGGGGTGACCTGAATCATTTGCTTCAGGAAGTCATTCATACTTGAAAAGACAAATGTATCTCATGTTAAAGGACAGGTCATGCTCACCTCTCTTTCCCTCCAAAGATGAGGGAAGTAGGATTTGACTCATGAATAAATATGTAATACTTGAAGATACGAGTCAGTTGTCTGAACTCAGTTGGTGCCCAGTTCCATTTCAAATGATCTGGAGTATCCAAGTGCTGGATGCGTGGCTGGTGGCCGTGACCAGAGCCCAGCTGGATGCCAGACACTGTAGACGTGCTCGGACCCCTGGATTTGAACCCCAAGCAATGCTAGGCAGGATGGCAGCAGGAATATGCGATGTTTCAGCTGTGAGCACTGCTGGCAGGGAAAAGCTTTTGTTTGCTGCAGTTTGCTGTGGGGTTTGGTGTACAAATATGAGTCAGTGGAACTAGAGCCAGATCGCTGTGATTGCAAAACCCACTCCTGATTTCCCCTTCTGTCCTTTCCTGGTCCTGGATACCTCCTTTGTGCAGTTTTGGGATGGGCAGAAATGTATCCCGTTGCTTTTCCCAAGGTTGTGACCTGATTGTGGGGGAGATTGGATGTGTTCTGCGTGGCTTGCCTGTTAGTCTAGTCTAAGTGATGAAAAGGGCCCCCTCAGCACAGGTAGGGAGGCAATTGGTGTTGTACTAAGCTTGATTCATGGTAGTGTAGGGCAATTTGTACTACTGCTTCTTACTTGGCTGTAAAAATGCTACCAGCTCTACCATAGGTAGTTAATCATGGTTGTACAGGCTAAATAGGCAGTTTTTTTGAAGACAGAGTGAGAAAATGGGTTCATTCCGTTGAGAAATGATAAGCCATGCAATTACAGCTGGGCAAGCAGCGTGCATGTGTGACCTCCTGCTCTGCTCTCCCTCCCCAGCTGTCCTGGTTTCTTCTGGCTGGGTCTTGAACAGAAGTGGCGGATGGCCAGGGCTTAGGGCTGCTGGATCAGGTCACAATAATGGTTTGATTTGTTGAAGACCTCCCTCGCTCAGACTGTGCATTGAGCAGAGGTCTGGGGGCTGGCAGAGCCAAAAAGAGAATTCAGACTCCATCAGTAACTTTGCTACACAGTCCTAAAGCAAAGAGTGGGGCTTTACTTGCTATTCCAGCCACCACCTCAGAAATCCTGTTCCCATTATAGAAGATACAGGAAGATTAGGAGATGCATGGAAAATGCTGGTTATAGAGTACAAAACAAAGTGCCCCAAACATGGGATCTCTGTTAGTGTTTTGCTTTTTTATGAATGTTAGTTCTTGTCCTTTCATTAGGAAATTGAATCTCATCCCTACTACCACTGGAAACTGGAGAACTGATGATGTTCAGATGATGTGGGGTCCTAAATGCTGCCCAGGTTCATGGATTGTGTAAAGGCTTTTGCTGTGATGCATTTTTTGTAATTTTTATTAATTTGACTCTAACGTGTAACGTGCAGCTTATGTTAAAAATGTATTTTTGTGTTCTTTTTGAAACATCCTTTAATTAAAGAGTCAGACCTAATACTGTTTCACTGAAAAAGCCAGTGGACCCTCTCCAACAGGTCTGGCCGGAGCAGCAAAAAGCAGGAACTGTGATATTTCTCAGCTTCTTAAACAAAAACAAACCAAAAAACCACAGTTTTTCAATCTTCAGTCTTTCTTTATGTGAAGAACAAGTGAGGGATAGAAACATGATATTCAAAACAATACTTTGCAACGTAAGCTTCCTGCTTTGGTTTTGACTTGCTGTAGAATATCATAAAACATTTCTCCTTGCTAGGCCTGGCTCAAAAATACTGGTTCTTGCTGATGCTCTGAGAAGAGATTGGTGAAGTTGGCACATATCCATTGACCTTCTGCAGAGGTCAGCATGGCCAAGCCACATGCATTTCAGAGAAAGGCCCCCCTGAGGTGTCTCCTGGGTTGCAGAATATACTTGTGGCCACCCCTAACTTTCCTCCAGCCTTAAAGGAAGAAGGCAGCATGAAGTCTCAACATTGTGGTCTAATTGTGTCAGTGTTCTCGTTAAAGATGATGTACAGTCTTCCTCTCCTATGTGTGCTTTCCTTAGGGAGCAGGCGTTGTCAGTCAGTAAATTCCACACGAGGCATCACAAAGGGAAGAGGCTGTGGGAATGACCTGATGTTGCTTGTGGAACGTCTGCTGTAGCAGCCAGACACACTTTGGGAGCAAGCTGTTCTGTGCCCAAGGGATGGGAAGGTCCTGCTCACAGAACCACAGAGTTGTCGAGGTTGGCAAGGACATCTGGAGATCATCGAGTCCAACACCTGCTCAGGACCTTGTCCCATTCAGTTTTGAATATCTCCCAAGATGGTGATGCCAAACTTTCTAAGCAACCTGTGCCAATGTTTGAGCACTCATGGTAGAAAAGTTTCTTCTTATTTCTGAATTGAATTCCCTGTATTTCAAAATTTGTACCTGTTGCCTCTTGTTCCGTCACTTCTGAGAAGAGTCTGACTGTCTTCTTTACTCCCCCATTGTGTATTTTTACACAGTGGTGAATGTGTCTACAATGATGTGATGTGAAAAGCCTTGCTGGAGTCAAGACTTGTCCATGCAGAGCAGGCCAGAACCTGGCCAGTGTGACAACGGTGTCACCCTCCTCTGGGCAGAAGCACAGCTCCAGTGGCACCACACACTGGCAACTCCCTCCTGCCAGCAAGGTCATTTAGGTTAGTGTGTAAAAGTGCTAATTAGTGCTAGGCTGTAATGAAGCCTTGGAGGAATCAGAACTTTGTGTGTTCTCATGGGAGTGAGGAAATGTTGTTCTGAAATTGCCACAGCTTAGGTCTGGTGCTGCTGTCAGAAGCTGTTTCTGAACAAAGAATTCCACAGTGTGTGTGAATAATTCCTGCATATGTTTATTATAACATCTTTTGCATCAGTTACAAGGGAAAGAAAAATTTGTGGGTGGTTTTTTTGGGTTTTTTTGTAGGAAGAAGGGGGAGAATACATGCTAATGTGATAGCAATGCAGCTCAGTTTTGGCAGATCCTCCATCAACAGCACCTTACACTGGATAACCCCCACATATAGCAGCCTTCCAGTACCTAAAGGAGAGCTAGAGAAGGATTTCTTACAAGGGCTTGTAGTGATAGGCCAAGGGGGAATGGCTTCAAACTGAAAGAGGGGATGTTTAGTTAAGATATTAGGAAGAAATCCTTTATTGTGAGGATGGTGAGGCACTGGCACAGGTTGCCCAGAGAAGCTGTGGCTGCCCCATCCCTGGAAGTGTTCAAGGCCAGACTGGATGGGTCTTGAAAGAACCTGGTCTAGTGGAAGGTGTCCCCACCCATTGCACAGGTTGGAATGAGATGATATTTAAGGTCCCTTCCACCCCAGACCATTCTATAATTCTGTGTTCCAGGTGAGATTCCAGGCCTTGCTCCAATCTGAGCTTTCACATTATGTGCATGTAAAATCCCTGTAAGCCAATAGCTCCTAAGTCCTGGGTGCTGTGATCTCGTGCTGCAGAGAGCTTGCTCAACAGATAGTTCAGCCATGGAGTTTTATCAACTGCAGTGAGGCACCTTTGGCCAAGAAGCAGAACTATAAAACTTAGCCTTCATTTTTCTCATGTCTACATCCTACCAACTAGCTAGAGAGTGCAGAGGTGTAAGTGTTACAACCCACCCTAGGAGGCAAGGGTAACCCAGGCTCTTGGTAATAGATCCCTTGGGGCTGATTAGAGGGAAAGGACACTGAATGGTCAGTGTTTGTAAATACACACATGCAGGGTTCATTGTAGAACAATTTGGTTGCAAAGGAAAACAGGTATGTAGTCACTTTGGTTGTTGTTATCTATAGTAATATGGCAATATGAAAACATAAAAGTATCACTTAAGAAAATGTATAAAAAAGAGAAAGAAAGGGTAAGAGTAGGAAGATCTCACCACCCACAGGTCTTACACTGAGGCTTGGTTGTTTTATTTTTGATATTTGTTGGTCAAAGGGATGGTTGCAGACTGATTCCATCAGGTGGTGACAGCAGTAGTCCCAAAGAGGCAGTAGAGAAAAATCCCCAACACCCACCATCTATTGGGTTTATGTTGGCTCAGGTTCAGGTAGGAACGCCCAGGTACCTCCCTTGGGGTGGGGACTTTAAACGGATGATGTAATGTTGTGGATCACGGGACACTGCGGGAGTATTTGACACCTTCTGAGATGTTACAGCTGCCTGTTGCATCAGTGGTTGAGTGCATTATGGCCCATTATGGCCCATCAGCAGAGATTAAAACCTTCAGGCCACGTGTGAATGTCCCGGTACTGCCCGGCAGGGGAGTTGTCACGGCTGAGTTCACTGGAGTGAGGACAAGGAGACAGGATCCTCCTGGCGGGGTTTGCCTCCTTCCTTACCTCGCTCACCACCAGCTGTAGCCTGCAGGGCTGTGCCCACCCCCTGCACCTGGGCGGGTACTTTGCACATCGGCAGCTTTCCCCCCGGATATCTGAGCCAGCAGCATTCCAGTTACTCTTCCAGTACCACTTGTGGATACGTTCCTCTCCCCAGACCTGGGATGATTAGACAATAATATCCCCGTGATATTATCACATGTTCCTGTCAGAGTCCAAATTCCAGCTGATAGGTATATCAGCTGGAGGTGTGGGCTTCGGGGGTGGTCGCGGGTGGACAGCTGTTTCTTTGCAATTTGCTCCAGTGGGCAAAAGCCCTTCTATGATTTTAGAAATGTTTAAGCCACTAACTGTTTCAGTCTCTCACAATAGGAAGACCCAGTTGTTACTAGGAATACTCTTCTAATGTTTACCAGAGAAGATGTCTAGTAGGCACTGATATTTTCCATGCAGAATAACTTCTGTCTTGCCAGTATACTTGATAATGAGTCACAAATTCAGGCAGTAATGTGCCCATTTGTGAGGGGGAGGTTCCTTGGTTCGTGGTGGCTGCTACATTTGACTGCAAGCATGCCACATTACAGTTGAAACACTTATAAGATCTAGGCCATTGTCTTCCTTGGAGATGACAAGAAGCCAGGGTGTTTGTGGTGGTATGTGTATTTGTATTCATGTCTGAAGTACACAGGTGTGTTTGTTGAGATGTGATGTATACACCCCACATAAGTGTCCAAATGTTTTATTTTGAAGTGCCCTTCAGTGGATGACCATGGTTTATTCAGACTATTTTCAGTTCCACTGACATTTCATTTGATAGTGCTGATAATGCTGGTTGAGTTTTAGCCTCTTATTTCCCTTTTTTCCCCACTTAATCCCTCACAACTTGGAAAAAATCAAATTGACTATTTTCAGCTGGCTTTATGGAAGTTTCCAACATACATTTCCTTTTATTTTCTCTGATAGTGTCTTCTGTGTTCTGCTCTGTGTTTGTACAGATACTAATCAGCAAAGATGTAGCAGGTATGAGACACTGTGGCTGTCAGGTGAATATTGAGGCAGTAAAATTCATTATTACAAAGTGGACTTCTGTCTGCAGCATGATTCAGATTTTTCTGTGCTGAACTGAAAAAAAAAGTTGATAACTGTTTATCTAGGAAAAATAATACATTACTGCCTTGCACTTCAAATTTGTATAGCCTTGTCCCTTTCCTTGGAAGGGATTTTTTTTTAATCAATAGGGTCATAGAATGGTTTGGGTTGGAAGGGACCTTACAGACCATCCAGTTCCTATCCCCCTGCCATGGGCAGGAACACCTTCCACTAGTCCAGGTTGCTCAAAGCTCCATCCAGCCTGGCCTTGAACACTTCAAGGGATGGGGCATCCACAACTTCTCTGGGCAACCTGTTCCAGTGCCTTGCCACCCTCAAAGTAAAGAATTTCTTCCTAATATCTATTCTTAACTGACCTTTCAGTTTGAAGCAGTTGTCCCTTGTTCTGTCACTACATTTCGTATGATTTTAAATGATTTCTCATAAACAGAAAGGAATACCCAAATCTTGGTCATATCAACTAACATTTTCAACCTGTACAGACTGAATTAGTTTTTGGATGTTTGGCAGCTGGACCATATTTCTTCTTTTACTAATTTGAATTTATCTCATGTATCCCTGTCTGTTGTTTATGTAAACTGCTTTTCCATTTTCAGCTTTCTATGGCAGTCAGCACCATGCAGTCCTACACTTGACTGCATATTTCAGGCGCTGTTGCAGTGATCAATAACTTAATAATCCGTATGGAGCTTTTAGTTTTCACCCCGACTAGCTCAGTTCTGTTGGATTGCTAGTCGTGACTTGGTGCTATCCCCAAGGGCTGATAGAAAATCAGTAAGAACCCCGTTCTCTCTGGTTCACTCCAGTGCATCTTCCCTAAAGCACTAGAATAAGGCAGATGAGGCTGTATTTGGAAAAACATCCCCTTTCAGCCCGGTGAGTTGCTGTGCGCTCATCTGCACCTGGTACAGGGTATCTGTTCATGAAACTGGTATGTGATACTCCCAGTATGATAAGAGTAAAGCCCTGGGAGAAGAATGTGGGGAAGGCATCAGCCATCCTGTGATCAGGAATCTCAAGCCCTGAGATTTGCAAAGCATGCAGCATACTTGGGCCAAAGTTGAGAGGGAAAAAATTGATTTTTTCTGTGCAAATATTCATGTGCTGTGATAATCCAAGCTATATAAATGAGGTAGGATTTTTTTGGTGAAGGTTGACATCAGAGAGTCAAACTTTCGTGGTCAAGCTGAAAAGCGAAGAGTGAAAGGAGAAGCCTGAAATGTGTTGGATTATTCTTGTGCATCAAAATTCACATTGTATTTTAAGGCAACACATAACAGAAATCTCATTGATAAAAGGAGGGAAAAAATGTTCATTTTTGCCCCACCCATCCTTCTCTTTAACAGCTGAAGCTTTGAGTGAATACTCCAACAATGGATACATCCTTGTTCAGTAAATTTAAGGGCACTGCAATTATTTTCACAATTTCCCCAATACTTGAACAAACTAAGGTAGCCACTCCTTTTCTATCTCAATAAACATTTAAATCTTATTTTCTTAAGCCCAAGAAAGATTTTTGAGCTCAGAGACAATCCTGTTGAAAGGAGATTTTTCAGCATATTCTGGGATGCTGCCTGTGATTGCCACATTCTCCACTGTGCAGAAATGTTGGAGCTGCAGTGAATGAACATTCATTAGATATGTTCTCTTTGGCTCATTTCCCTTCTCCTTTCTGTTTTCTTCCTCATGAATTGAAGTGAATGCTGAATTTTTCAGCACAGGGGTTTTTTTAGAGTGGTCTGAATATCACTTCAGCATGATGATAATGCAGGCTTAATGACAGAAGTCCACTGTGTTAGTGGCTTTCTTCCTTTCTTGATCAAGAGAGTAAGTAGTTACCTCATTAAAATATCTCAGTCTGTTTGTGATCGGATAATGTCACCAAGCATCTGGCAAAGGCTTCGGTGGAATCTCAGGTCAAGAGGACAAATACTGATACACTGATATACTGAATAACAATAATGCAAGATGTTACACTTGGGGAAACCAGGCTCTTAGCAGTGTATCAGCACAAGGCCCTTGGATGCCAGTGAAATACTAGACAAAGCCGGAAATTTCACCACTATCCTCTGCCTTGCTCTGGTTTGTCATATTTCCAGGCTTTTTTTGCATCCTTTGCTTTTTTGACAAGCTTTCATCAAGGATAACCACTTCTATTACAGTCTCGCTTGTTTGTTAGACCCCAGCATTAAAATTGCAAATTGTTTCCCAAAAGCTACAGATTGTCTTCAGTGGGAGGGACACTCAATGTCACATCTTTTTGGCCTCTAATCAGAAGGTGGGGTCTGGGTCCCACAGTTCCCATTATATTAATTGCCCCACCCAATGTTTAGTAAATTTTTCTTTCATGTGACATAATTTCAATTTTTGGTAAAGTGTGGGACATTTGTCATCAAAGGTCTGGACTGGTTATACTGCCAGGCAGGGAATAAACAACTTCTCGTAAAAAATTTCATTGATGGTTGTGGTTTCTGACATAATTTCTGTCTGCTTCTCAAGACCTTCAGTCTGGCTCAGGGCACAAGAAGTTACAGTCTTCGCTAAAAAGTTGTAAGCAGGTATTGTAGCCCTGCATTTATTTATGTGTTTGGCCATTGCACATGTTCATGTGACTTTGTGAAGCCCCCTGTGAGTTCTGTTTGGTAAAATTTCATGCTGAGCCTCATTCACGTCTACAGGAGGACATGATGGTCTCAGATTTACTGTTGAATATGGGAATTCTAGTAATTGATTAACCAGAATTAACACTATTGGTTGTCTCACAAGACAGAAGTTCTGCTGTTTCTGTCTGTAATGCTATCAGCTGTTGTGAAAGTGCTGGCCAAGAAAAAAAGTTAAACTGTTATCCTAATGAAACCTTTCAACAGCTGACCTCTGCTGTATATGAAAACTTTCTGGAGGATGTTTGCTTTTCTAGTCCTTCACAGTGAACTCATTGATGACAGAAGCCTTGGCTTGAACAGCTGACTATTTATTTGCATAGTGGCTGTTGAGAAATTGCAGAAATCGGAAGACCAGATAGTGATTTTGTCAACTTTGATTCAAGAAGAATGCTTAGGGGAAGCAGTATGCTCTCTTAATTCTGTAGAAGGGCTTTATTTTAGATTACAGCATGAGAAAGAAACACTTTTCAAGTGAAAACCAGCCCTCTTCCACTTGATTCAAGTTAGAGGAAGATTGTGGTGAGCAAGAAAACAGACGTTCAGAATTCCATCCTTCCCCCATGAGGGATCTTGGCTAGCTCTGAAGGTATAAAACTATCTCCTACAAAGTCAGTAGCAGAACAGTTGCTTGCAAGGGGAGCCTCTCCCGTGCCCAGCTGCTTGGGTGCTGTGTACAGTGAGCATACTTGTAGTGAAGTTCAGCCTAAATATGGAAGGTGGTTTCTCTTGACAGTTGCATTGTTCTCCTCTCTGCCAATTTTAATCTTTTATTAGGCTGTAGCCAGAAGCACCTACTTCACAGTCCTTCTCTTGCTGGATGCTTGTGGAAGAATTAATTTCTGTCAGATGGTGTGACTGCATGTGTTTTAGTGCTCCTACAGCGTGCCTTTATTGTCACTTAACACTATCACATTTGTTTAAAGGAAATAAAATGAAACCCAAGGTCACTACTACATTAAAAACACCATGTCTCAAGTAAATGTGGATTTTTTTGTTTCCAGTGCTGGGGTTTTTTGCCATGAGTGCCTTCTCCTTTCATTCCAGCCCTTTCTGCCTATATTTTTCAGAGCTGTGAGATCAGATGCCACAGTTACCGTGGCCTGTCTGCAATCGCTGTGTCTAGGAGATGTGGCAGTCTGTACTCTTTGGATGCTTTTCCAGCCTCCAAATCCCGCAGCTCAGTGGGACAGCCATTGCCCTGGAGCACAGTGAACCTCAGGAGCTGTAGTTGGGTTTGGATATTTCAGACTCCATCCAAAATCCTCCATGTGTTTCCTTGTGCTAGAAACCAGCCCTGGCAGTAAAACAGGCAAGCCAAGGTGGGGAGCAGCCCCAGAGGTAACTTTGAATTTGCTGTCTCCCTGTGACTTTCCCAGGCAGTATGTTCTCCCACTGCCCCATTCTCTCTCCTTCCCAGGACTGGGGTTGATTTCCCAGGATTTGAATCTCCCTCATTTCCAGCAGTCCTCACCTTTCACCTGCTCTCCAGCCAGCAGGCGAGTGGCAGAGCCTGTCCCCGCTCTGGCCAATGCTGGCACCCCTGGGTGTCCCCACGCTGTTGCGGCTGATGCTGAGGCTGCTCTGGTGTGTGCACAGCCCCAGGGTAAAACCTCCCCCTGGCCCTCCCCATCATGCTGCCGAGTTTGTCTGCCTGGGCAAAGCCTCTCCAGTCCCTCCCGTAGCTAACACCCATACAATCCCTAAGCAAACTGGTGATGGGAGTCATCCAGCCTGTGATTCTTGCACGTCCAGAATTTCCAAGGGATCTGCTACAGGGATGGCGAGCTCTGGCTCCTGGCGTTTGAGGTGTGTTCCCCAGCGCTGTGAGCTGTGTTTATTCAACCTCCGCGTGCATCGCTGCTGGGCCGTGTTATTTCAGACGAGCAGATGTGCCGTCCATTGCCAAGCTGTTCCAGGAGCTCGTCCGTGTGCTTCCACACTCCACAGCAGTGGGACCCCCCCACACAGAGTAGGTGCAGGCTGCACCTCTGAGCCCGGGGTGCCTCGTGGCTCCCTCTCCCCGGGGAGAGCCCCGGTGCCCCCGGCGGTGCTGGTGTGGCCGGCACAGGCCGGTGTGGCCGTGCCGGGGAGGCTGTCCCCCTGTGTCGCCCCTGGGGTGCGCAGCGGGCGCTCTGCCCCCTGCGCTGGCTGCGCTGTTGCCATGGAGATTGCGTGCGCTGTTGCTAGGCAGCTGAAGCATCCTCGCCTGCACACTGCAATGCCACGAAATGCTCAACTTTCCTCATTCCTATCTCCCTTCTGCGATCTCGCAGATATGACTCCTTTGGCTCTTATCCCACTTCATTCAGTTGCACTGCTGCGATTTCTTGGTGTTAACCCTGTAAACCCTGAAAAGCCCGCATGGCACTGCAAATAGGGTTTATGGCAATGAGTTCAGGGCTGAAGGAGTTAAAGTGGTTGGGGATAGACTACAGAGGAAATGATTTCTAGCAGATAAACTACTTTAAATGTTCTGGCATTCATGGAAGGGGAGGTTTGTGGATGCAATCTTTTGTTCCATCACTGATGGTTTAGATGAATAAAAACGCAGACTAAAATATCACTACAAGGTAAGAAAATCAGTTTGAATGGGCCTAATTAATCTCTTCGGTTACGATATATATTTAGTTTTTTAGTGTCCTCTGCTTGTGCTTGCTGATTTTGATGTAGCATGTGAATGATAATTTAGCTGTGAAGCCTGTCACGTACCATATTTGACTTATTTGGCTTGAATAATAAAGATATCAGCCTGTATTCTTGGAGTATACTGCATTAATCAGACTTGCAGGAATGATCACATGGTACTCTATCGCCTTTTCCTGTTAGCTGCTGCTTGTCAGCAGCTGGCTGAGCTGTAGGCTGCAGGCCAGTATCTGCATACCCTTTCTCCTCAGAATATTTCAAATATACTGTCTCATCATTATGCATTTTGCTGCAGTTTGACAAACTAAATGGTCCTCCTGCACGTTAAGAAGATTATTTTAAATTTCAGAGCATTTGTGTAGTTGCTAGGCCATGTATGCATTTGAAGAATTCAGGTAGGCTCTCTGTTTTATACATCAGTGTGCTTGGTTTTTGTTCTCACAAGGTTTTTGCTGTGTAATGTCAGTCAGCTCTACAGTTAGTTCTTCCATGTGCAGATATTTATTGCGTTTTAGAATCTCTACCCTGTGCATGGGGAGAAGTGCTTGAAGGGTTCGGTGCAGGTAACGGTAGCTTAACTGCATGATGAAGTCCAAAGCTGGGTAATTGATTGTATCTTGCACAAATTTCATAGCCATGCCGCCAGAAACAGCGAGTACAGGGTAGTTATAAATATAAACCAGAAACTGTTCTCTTTAAAAGGGTCTTTGCTATTTTTAGTTCTGGAGAATCTGACAGATGCTCCTTGAAGATAAAATACTGATGGTGATAGAGAAGAGAAAATTGATGCTTGGATTGTACACAGGATTATATTTTATGCTGCTGCAGAGTGTACATGTCTTTTTCATAACCTTGTAGCTGCAGAATTCCTTATGAATTACATTTAAAATAAGAATATTCTTAAGTTTGCTGGGGTTGGTTTGTTGTTTGCAAACATTTGAGCAACTGTGATTGTTAGAATATAAAATTAGCACTTTTTATTTGATATTGGTTCTGCTCAGTATTGCCTCTGCCCCCTCTCCTCCTCCATCCCCACCCCCAGTATAACTCCATCCTTATGCAAGTACTGAGGTCTATTAAAACCCTAACAGATATTTGAAGACATAAACCAGAATTTCTACCTTCACTAACAGACAATTATTTTTCTATGCAGTTTGGGACTTGAAAAAATTCTGGTCAGTAGTTGTGGGGTAGGGAGTGTCTCACTTTTTGTAAAAAATTTTTTTGCTTAATGTATTCAGTTCTTATAACTTGTGTTATAAAATTGTCCAGATAAAATGGTGACAATGTTGAAACAGCACTAGGCATCACCTCACAATGTTTGTCTGTATATCATTATTATAATGTATCTTAAAAATACCCTTTCTTCTTGATTCAAAATATGTATTGTTTGACCAAGTATGTAACTAGAGGAGATGATGGATTCTCTTTCTATAAACAATGAGCATTCTTTATCAAATACCTTAAAATTAAACTTTCTACCATCAGACGAGATATTTTTAACATTATTTCTGCCTTTTGTTAGGCAAATATATTGGCAATTTCCATTATTTTGTGACTTGCTGCTCAGTTCTGTGTGTGGGTGGTGGTAAAAGCAGCAAAAAGCAGGTACAGGACACCCCCACTCCCCAAAACGTTCTGATTCCAGCTGCCAGGGCTGAAGGATCCAGGCTGGCTGTGTATATATTCCTCCTGTTGTGAAATGCAGCATGAATGCTGTCTGAGGGGAAAGATTTTACTGGAAGACCAGATAATGCTGTGTAACCGCTGTTGTCAGGGCTGTCAGGAGATGCTCAGAATCTTGACATTGCTGATTGCTGGCAGTAAATTAAGGTGCAAATGGGCCCCAAACTTACTGTGCTACTTACTATGCCCACAGAGTTGTTTGTATTTCAACCAGTTGGCTGGGTCCTATTCTTAATTGAGTGAAATTCTCAATAAATCTACAATGAGAAAATAAAAAAGGATGTTTTAAAAATTCTGCTTTAAAAGCCTTAGCTGTCTTTCAGTGGCTTTCCTAGACATCATGGGCCAGAAAGACACCTAGTTTTATGGCAGGAATGGTCAAATGCCAATTACACACCCATTAGGCTTATTAAATTACTTGTCATCCTCTCTTAGACTTGATTTGAAAATAGTATTAACATTTGATGTGCAGACTGCTAGACATTTTCTTTTAAATTTTCTGCACTGACAGGGCTGGCGTTTCTGTATAGCAGCACTTAAATTGCATTTATTTTATTAGGAATTTCCATGGTGTTTTGTTGAGGTTGCATCTGCATGTTGATGGGTTTTTTTATGGTGTGATTATTCTTGTGCCTGTGGCTATTTTAGATTTTGATGGTATCAAAACACATCTTGCAAGATAAAGATGAAAAAGGGGTCTAGTTGAGCACTGGGGTGGAAGCCTCCCTCCCATGGGCTCCTGGAAGCAAAGTGGCTGTAGCAGCAGAGGGCACTCTTCTCTGGTGTAAGGGCCCCTGCTCCATGGAGGCCCCACTCTCTTTAAAGGTTCCTGTCTTCCATGTGCACAAAACCCAGGCTTGCACTCATCTCTCACCTTGACTTTAACCTGAAGTGGATGCTCATGTGCGAGTTGCTGCAGCAGGGTTGTTTCCTCCAGTGCACCCACAGGCCTTGAGTAACCAAGTGTCCCCAGAAGTGGGGAGCCCAGTGGTGCCTGCTCGTGCAGACCCATCCTGGTGATCCCAGTGGTGCCTGCTCGTGCAGACCCATCCTGGTGATCCCAGTGGTGCCTGCTCGTGCAGACCCATCCTGGTGATCCCAGTGGTGCCTGCTCATGCAGATCCATCCTGGTGATCCCAGTGGTGCCTGCTCATGCAGACCCATCCTGGTGATCCCAGTGGTGCCTGCTCGTGCAGACCCATCCTGGTGATCCAAGTGGTGCCTGCTCATGCAGATCCATCCTGGTGATCCCAGTGGTGCCTGCTCATGCAGACCCATCCATGACATCTCTGTATGTGTTACTCTGCTATTTTTTTTCTGCCTCCACATGGTGCCTTAAAGACCTGCAGGAGTCCCCAGACGGGTGGTGCAGGCTGCGGCACCCTGAGCCCATGCCAAGAGGCATCCCTGCAGTCAGGCCACCCAAGTTCCCCCAGCGATTTCGTTTTGATGCAGCCATCTTCACTTCCCTGGTGAAATGGTGCCAGGTTATTTTTGTGAAGTGTTAAGCAGCTGCTGGACCTCTCTGAAGAATTGTCTCACTTAAAGACTGTAAGTGACTCTGGTGTACTGTTTGTGAAAAACTTACTTGTAAAGCCCTTTGGGATGAAATCTTACCCGTGTGGTTACTGGCTGGATGAGGAGAGACTTAAGCCTCTGAAAAAATAATAGGGAGTAAATCCATCGAATAATCTCATAGCTCCTTGTATCGGCCAAGCTTGGTTTATCTTCCTCTTGGAAAGAACCTAATATCCCCTGAAAAACTTTGATTGCTTTTAAAGCAGGGGTTAATGGAGCTAAGCCCCTTCTCAGTCCATATGGGCTTCTGGTTTCTGTGTGCTACGGGTTGGGCCCATTTTATTGCTGGTTTCTGCACTGTCTTCATAAAAGCCCAAAGCTCACGTACATTTGGGTTATAGTTGGAGGCAGGATTGTGCATAAGCTGTGCTTTTATGATCTGCTACTGACCGCGTTGTTGTAAGATGACTTTGCACGTGAAGCCATCAGGAGGATGGTGCTCTTGGCCACGAGCAGTACTCCTCATTTGGTATCTTCCGCCCAGATTTAGCTCTCTAGTGGCAGAACACAAATGCTTTTTCTTTTCTTTTGTTGCTATGCCTTTATCTTTCTGGGATATTACTTGGTATTCTTCGCAGGGAGCTGGTGTCTGTCTATTTCTGCTACACCGCCCACCACAGCATCGCAGTATTTTTAACTACATCTTCTATTCCCTCATCCAACGAGCAAAACTGAGAACGCTACAGGAAGGAAAATGAGTCTCTCAAAGCGAGCTGGCTCTGAACAGAGGAATTGAAACCCACTGATGAATAGAAGGCAAAGCTTGGAATGAACATAGAGCATTTGGATGCCATGGTGCATGGGGAGCCTCTCACCTGCTGATCCCCAAAGCAGCACCAGCATCAGGAGATGTCCTCTGGGAGCAGGTGGTCCCCCATGCCTTTGGGCAGATGAAGGCATTGAGTTTATGGTACCTTTAAGGATTTCCTGTCTGCATTTAGCTGTACAATTGGATCAGCACACAAGAACTCTGATGTCTAAGCTTCTTTTGCTGCTGCCAAGCAAGAAAAACCTGAATACCCCAAATTAGTGAAGAATTTTGGTTTTAATATGATTCTGCAAAAATGAAATCTGGTGGCAGAATGCCTGCTCTGACTTTGACTGCAGCATTCTCCTCTCTCTGGTGACCAACAATAGGACACAAGGAAATGGAATGAAGCTGCAGCAGGGGAAGGTGACACTGGACATTAGGAAAAGATTCTCCGCTGAGAGGGTGATGGGTCACTGGAACAGTTCCCCAAGGAAGTGGTCATGGCACCAAACCTGTCAGAGTTCAAGGAGTGCCTGGGCAATGCTCTTAGTCATATGGTTTAGTTTTAGGTAGTCCTGTGAGGAGCAGGAAATTGGACTCAGTGATACCTGTGATTCCCTTCTAACATGAGATATTCTATGATTCTGTGATTTCACTGCTGACAGTTTGGATATTTCCAGGGTACATGGCATGTATAAACACATGTTTATTAAAGAACAGTATAAAGGACAAGCATGATCATTTTGTGAAGACGGATATTACAGTAAAAGGCAGGTGACTTTTCCTTCCCCCTTCCCCAACAAACAGTAAGATGATTTCCCAAAGGGACAAAAGGCTGGTATTCCAAAGGGACGCAGGCCTGTCTCCTGTAGCTTTTCCTGCTGAAAATTCCATATGAAGGAAGCCTTTAAAATAATCCTAATTTTCAGAAGTGAAACTGCAGTTTGAATAGCCAAGCAGCTTTAGGAAGCTGTAGGTGAGATGACAACCAGCATGGCTTCATTAAGGGCAAATCGTCCCTGACAAATACGGAGGCCTTCTGCAGTGAGGTTACAGTGTTGGTGGATAAGGGAAGAGTGACTGTCATCATCTGCCTGAATTTGTGCCAAATGTTTGACACTGTCTTGCACAACATCCTTGACTCTAAACTGGAGAGGCATGGATTTGACAGATGGACAACTCGGGGGATGAGAAATTGGCTGGATTGTCACACTCAAAGACATGTGGTCAACAGCTTGATGTGAGAGTGGACACCAGTGGTGAGTGATGTGTGGCATTCTCAGGGGTCAGTGTTGGGACTGGCACTGTTCACGTATTTGTTGGCAACATGGACAGTGGGACTGAGTACACCCTCAGCAGGTTTGCCAATGACACCAAGCTTTGTGGTGCAGTCAGCACGCTGGAGGGAAGGGACCTTGATAGGCTTGAGAAGTGGGTCCATGTGAACCTCATGAAGTTCAGCAAGGCCAAGTGCAAGGTCCTGCATCTGGTTCAGGGCAACCCCAAGAACATGGAAGGTGTCCATGGCAGGGAGGTTGGGACTAGATGATCTTTAAGGTCCCTTCCAACCAAAACCATTCTATGACTCTGTGACTATAGAAAAGGATTCCTGTTCCTTGCTGCAAGAAATATGATCGTATTGATGAGCAAGAAGCATCAGGAGAGTTGCCAAAAGACTATTTCAAGTTGCTACAGAGTGTAGCTTCTGTGTAGAGGTATAATGGGATTGCAGCACTACGCAGAAGTGGAACAAATTGTTGTTCCAAGTTGGTGACTCTGACCTTCCAGGTTAGAGGGAGCAGCTAGTGAAAAACACACCAAATGGTGCAGTTAATCTTCTCTGACAAGAGGGGAAAAAATTTGTGGAGTAATTGTTTCTGAGTTCAAAAGGTGTTAAAATTAAAGGGAGAAAGCAAGTTTGAAATGGAGAAAATTCAAGGATGGTATCTTGGCAGACCATAATCAGTTGCAGGACCTTCTGACCTGCCTAGCTGAACTCTCCAATTGTATTATGATGTTCAAAATATCCTGTAGGTGCTTAATAAATAACCGCAAATGTGTGAACCTGGAAGCTGCAGGCTTGCCAAGTCTCTGCTTGCTCAGTGCTTTCTCTGCAATAGAGTGTCCACCAGTGAACCAGCTGCTTATGTTCCTCCCTTTTGTCCTTACGTGGGTACACGCAAATTCATAGAATCATGGAATGGTTTGGGCTGGAAGGGACCTTAAAGACCATCCACTTCCAACCCCCCAGCCATGGGCAGGGACACCTCCCACTAGACCAGGTTGCTCAGAACAACATCCAACCTTTCCTTGAACACTTCCAGGTATGGGGCACAGTTTCTCTGGGCAACCTGTGCCAGTGTGTCACCTTCCTCACAGTAAAGAATTTCTTCCTGATACCTAATCTAAACATTGCCTCTTTCAGTCTGAAGCCCTTCCCCCTTGTCCTATCACTCCATGACCTTGTAAAAAGTCCCTCTCCAAGTCTCTTGTAGCCCCCTTAGGTACTGGAAGGTGCTGTAAGGTCTCCCTGGAACCTCCTCCAGTCTGAACAACCCCAATTCTCTCAGCCTGTCTTCACAGGAGAGGTGCTCCAACTCTCAGGTCATCTTCATGGCCTCCTCTGGACTCACTCCAAAAGGCTGATGACCTTCTTATGCTGGGAGCCTCAGAGCTGAACGTGAAACTTGATAAAAATACATTGTTGAGACAGAAGTTTTTGATTATCTGCAGGAATTGGCAAGTCTAGTTGTTCGATATGTAAATGTGAATATTCCATATCGTCAGAGAAAATGCACAAGCATGGGGGGAAAATTATGGTTCCAATAAGATCTATAATACCCTTTGCATAATCCTGCACCCTTCATTTTGTGACTGAGAGACTAAATTTTATAATTTTTTTTCCAAAACAAACTTGCGCTAAATTAAAAAGGGAGGAAAAGGAACTAGTTTTGCATTTTTCTTTTGCTGAAGGTGATTGCCTCAAATCTGCTCTTTGATACTGGAAATTGATTTTAGATCCTTGGATTTTGGACAGTTGTTATTTATCCACACAAGGCATACACCCTGAGGAAATGTTGCTTCCTTAAACAGCAGATTGAATCAAATGTTTTTGCTGACATATTTTTCCCTGTGACAACTGACACTGCAGTTGCCACATATTTCAGTGGTTTAGCACAGAGACATTTGAAGAGAAGGAGAGAAATGCTTCTAAGAAAGTAATGTGAGAATGCTGTTGCTGGAAATGAAGATAAGCACGTACTATTCTCATAGTGGCTCTGTTGAAATATTTCTCCTGAAGAGGAAAATAGATAGAGACTCTTTGTTAGAGGTGGTGAAGTCAGGTTTGGCCAGATTTTAAGGGGAAAATATTCTGATGCCTGGGCATATAATCTTATCCCAAATATAAATATGAAAGGAAATATATCCCAGGATATTCACTGGATTGGAGGAGCTCCACTGTCTATGTTAGGCGGTAATTTCCAGTCACAGTTAAATCAGTGTAAATTGTCTGTGGTGTGTGTATTTAGTGCCTAAAACAGGGGGCTGTCTGTGAAGTATGGAGTGTTTCCATCTTTTCTCCTGTTGAGCTGTAAACCCTACAGAGCACCACTCTCACTGGTGCCAAAGGCTTGGTTCAGCTACCTGAGATCTACTGCAGTGTAATTCATTTCCAAACCCAAGGAATTTCCTCTCCGTTCCCTTTGCCTTCTAGGCATGATAACCTGCTTTTGCATTTTTCTCTCGTCTCTCTCATCTCCAAAACATGTTTATCCTTTTCTCCCTTTTTTTAACTCTCTGTCTCATCTCCAAAACATGTTTAGCCCTGCCCCCCTCCTTTTTAAACCAACCTTGCAGTAATATTTACAAATAAGAAGTGTCTGCTGTTGTTTACTGAGGATCCAGACACACTTTTGAGAACTGAAGGTAGTTATCAAGACACATGGAAATTGATGTCAATCTTTAAAATGAAAACAAACACAAGTACAGATGGTTTCTTTAAATAACAGAATTTATGATAATTTTTAATCCACCTATGGGCATCCATTAGAGCAAGTCATTCTCAGTCCTGTGTTTTCTAACCCTTAGCATGAAGTCCATAAAGATTTGAATCATTTCAGCTGAACTTGCATGGAACACAGCTGCTGCCCACTGCTTCCTACCTGCAGTGCCTGCTTCGTAGGGGTGGATGCTTGGTTGTAATATCCTGGTGCCTCCCAGAGATGCTCATTATCTCTGTCCCTGCCCATATCTTCAGCTACAGGACAGTGTGGATGTCCTAAAACCCTCTTGCCTTTTCTTGTGCAACAAGGCCAGATAGATCAAACTGCTGGTCTTGTTATTTCTGCTGTTCATAAGGTAGATACAGGATATGGGGGCTTCTTCCTATGATACATTTTAATCCTTAAAGGGCATTGCTTGATTTTGAAGGGGAAGACATTTTTTTCTATTTATTCTAGCATGGCTAGGGCTGGACTCCTGACCTTCTTCTCCTGGGAGACAGTTTGACTCCTGCATGAGTCAGGATGGGGTGACCCATGCCTCTCTCTTTGTGCAGAGGACGAAGGGTAGGACCTCCCAATGTCTGGTGCTAGGAGAGGCTGACTGCAAAACCCCACCCTCAGAAACTTTGTGTTCATGAACTAAAGTTGGAGAAGATATAGTGCTTAAGGGGGAAAAAAACACTGACACTGAAGGTGGTGCTTCATTCCTAGAATCACTTTTCATCTGAGGAACTCGCTGTTTGTGTAAGGAACAAACCTTTCCCTTCCCCTTTGAGATTTTGTGTGACAACAGGCAGAAACTAGGGAAAGTTGCTCCCTGCCTTGCCTACACAAGAGCTGTGCCCAGAGCTATATCTCAAACCCTCCTTTAGCTGTAAGATTTTTGCAAGCCTGGTGCCTTTTGTCCTTGGAGACTTTCTGTGTAAGGTGTGTCCATTCACTTACCTCATACTGGGATCATACAAACTTATGGTTTAGATCAACAGCCTGTAAAATGAGGTTGAAAACCTCATAATTTAAGTGGCTCATACAAGCTTCATGGAAGTTTGTTAAAGCACACACATAGAAAAAAAAAAGGAGGTGACAGGATAGCTGAAAAATCAAACTTCAAAAGAGATGTTGAGGTTCGTTGATATCAATGTGCTGCTGTGTTTATTGATATCAATGTGCTGTGACGAGATTATGCAGAATTAAAGTTAATTGTTTAGTTTTTTCCTTTAAAGGTGATATCTGTAGTTGCAGGTTATTCACTGACCAGCAGCTGGAGAGCTTCTTCATGCCACACTGAGGTAACATGGGTTTAGTTTCATGCTTTGGACAGCATAGGGAGCTGGGTCTGTCTCCTTTAGAAACCATTGCCCCCATGTTAGACAATAGCATGGCTCAGTGAGGTTATGAGAAAAAAAAAATTGTCCATTGGTGTTTGCAGTATTACTTTTCAAAAGCAGGTAGAGAAAGCTGAGACTTGTTTTTACTCCTTGCAGTTAATGTAGAGCAGGGGAAGGTGAGAAGATTGAAGAATCTGTGAAATAGCCCATTTCTTTCCATGTAGGTGCAATGGAAGCAAAGATGAGCTCTGAAGAAGAAAGGGAGTGAGAGAAATGTAGAGGAAGACTTCCCCAAGCAAAAGATGCATGTAGCAGATGGAGTTGCTATTGCCAGGTGTCGTGAAATTTGGGGATAACAGCCCAACAAAGATGATTGCTAGGCTGAGCTCCAGGGTGATGGCTCCATTTCACAGATACAGAGTTAAGGGTTCTAATCTGAAACTGAATGTGGGTAAAGATTTTCCAGCTCTTCTTTGGTGAAAATACGCTCTTCAGTACTCTGCTGTAGCACGATTGTTTTGGTGTGGATGGGTCAGCAGTGTGGTGTCCCCCTGTTGGTTCAGGATATGAAGGCTGAAACTGGAATTCTACTTTGCCTGGTTCTGGATGACTTGGGATGAAAAGCTCTTCATGCAATCATACAGGGTTGGGTTTAAATCTGGATTGTCCACATCCTAGGCAAGTGTCTTAGGCATTTAGCTACAGAGCATGAGAGATTGTGCTGTCTTTAAGGAAACTGATGTATTTCCATAAAACATGCTATTCTAGTGCTGTTGTAGTGGTCGTCATCTAGGGATCTAAATGAGACAGTGTTTGAAGGGAGAGGGAGTGTTTTATTAAACCAACTTCTATAACTTGCAAAAACCAGGCAAGATTATGGTTACACAACCCTTTACAGATCTGAAATGAAAGTTTCTCACTAAGAAACTAAGAAAATATCAAAGCCACACAGAAGAAAGATAATCCTCTGAAGTAAAACTTCTGCTTTTCTTTTCAGTGGTGTAAAGCCACAGTCTAACTTCCCACTAAATTTGTCCATGGGAGGGAAGGCAAGGAGGGGGGGAAAAACAGGCTGAAAGGAAATAAAAGGAGAAAAAGACAGGTAAAAATTTAGGGAAACAGATGATTGAAACTTTTTTTTCAGATTGAAGGAGGGTTTTGTATCAAAAAGCTTGTTCTTTCTTCTGACTGTAAGAATTGTTATAATAAAAATTCCTGCCAGCTTTGCCTCCACAGATTGTCTTTGCTTCATGAGACAGCACTTTTTGATGCCATTTCATGTAGTTAACACTGTTCTGCCCAGCCATCACAGCTTAGCTGCTGTTTGGCAAGGGGCTGTTTCTTATAAAGTGACATTAAAATGGAAGTAACAGATAAGACTCTTTTTGACATGCATTGCAAATTATTTGAGATCAAAGTCACATTCTTGTTTTAATTGGGGAATGGAAATCTAAGAACCATATTTCAAAAATGAAGAAAAATTCATTTTACATGGATCAGATTTTCACAAGAGCATGTATTGGCTCTGATTATTCCAGAGAGGAGGACCAGCTGGATGCTATTTATGTAGAAAATTGGCCTTTGTCTTTAAAGGATCACATAGAAGTGGAGTATTTTAATTATTTGAAAGTTTCTGTTTGTTTTTCAGTGATGAACAGTGTGGAAAATGTGATTCTAAGCTTGTCTGTGTGCACTGCAGAATTGGGGGAGCAGGCATTTTGACCCTGACACTGTGCTGTACGGTGCAGCTGGACTGGTCCTGTTATGGTACTGGGACAATTCTGGTGCAAGAGAAACAGCAAAGGATTTAGGAGTCCTAAGTACTAGTAATATAAAGGATGGGGAAAAAACCACCACCACCTTTGGCAAAGGATCACTCTCAAAGCTTGAGGATGACACTTCAAAGACTGCACTGGCTTGTTAGGCAAGATTATTAGTACTAATAAGAGGTAATGCACTCATGTCAGTAGCTCCCCTATGGTAATTTTTAGCTACTCCATATAACCAATGGTTTTTTCAAAGCTCACTCAGCACAAGCTCATTAAACAAAGATAGGCATTTATTTAAACTATTTATAAAGTTCACTGTGAAAAGGAGAAGAAAGAAACTGTGCTATTACAGAAGAAGGTGAAAATGAAGTAGCCACAGTGTACAGCTCATGTAAGGCATCTAGGTAATTTGACATGAAAACGATGTCTGATTTATTGTGGAAAACCCTGACATCGCTGACCAAGTTGTAACAATATCCTGGTTTTGAAGGTCGAAGTAAGAGAAAAATCAATCCTGAAATACAATGTGATTTCCTAGCACCAAGACTTAGGAAGTGGAGGGGTTTGTTCAGAGGGGACACAGTGCACTTGGCATCACCTCAGCTCCCACTGCAGTTCCACTCCTTTCAGATACAATTCTCTCTCCCCAGAAAGGGTCACATCTGTGCCTGCAAGTGCACAAGCATTGGGTGTGGGTGTGAGCTCAGTCCCTGCAGCTTCCCACGTTCCTTCTGAGCTCCAGCCACACTTGTGTGCTCCGGGTCCGCGTCAGGATAACCTTGGCTGCCAAATACTGGGGATTTCAGCTGGCTGCTTTTGTGTGTGTGGGTGAGAGGAAGGCAAGGGGTCAAACCCGGACCAGTTTTCCCTGTAGATGCACAATTTGGCTCTTGAGGTCCGGAATGTGTTTTACTTGCTTTTTTGGTTTATTCTGTCTGAAGTATCTGAGGTTGGTCTGTCTGGCCTGGTGATGCCGAGGATGAGAGCCCCAGCTCTCCCTTGGTGTCACAGACACAGACTGACAACTTTGGGGTCCCACCAAGCTCCGAGAGCCTGCTGTGATCTTACTTCTTGGGGCTTTACCCCATCACCTTCCCCAGGATGTGTTGTGATCAGCACTCAGCTGGCCATGCTTCACCAAATTAAAATTTCTGGTGCTTTCTCAGAATTTCTGAGATTTTTCAAATCTTTAAAGTCAGATTGCATGCTTGGAAATTACACGTGTTTAAATTGAAACAACTAATCTATGAACTCCACTGCATCTTTTAGTTGTTTCTCTGTACTTCAAAAGGATGATACTGAACCTTTTGGTGGGTACCACAAATAGAAACTTGAGTTTTAAGAATGCATTTTGAAATGTACATCTTGATTTATATTGAGTCCATCTGGGGGAGGAGTTGTTGAGAAAATCCAGTGCAAAGGACGCAAAACCATGCCATTGTTTTGCTACATAAGAAAAATGTACTGCAGATTTGCACTTGTGGTTTAAGGTGATGACGAGCAGAAAGCATATTTCCAGGGCTTTCTTTGTGAGCCGATTACTTAAAACCAGGCTCCTTCAGATGTCTGAGCTCACCATGGAAGCATTAAGTAAAAGAGTCAGAAATTTGACTAAGGCTGCTCACTGAAACCTTTATTAAACTTTAAAGAAGGCAATGAAGCAAGGATTAGATGCAGCTGGGTGTGGAAAATAGCTGTGGAAACAGGTGTTGCTTGTCAGTTTGAGTTTTACTTCGATGTTCAAGCAAGCCAAGGCAAGTGGGGACAGAGCTGGTGGGCAAGCAGGGTGGTGCAGGTGCACTGAGTTAGCTGGAATTGCAGCCTCTCACTGCAATCCTCAGCAATGTGCGTCACGGGAAGCCATCCATCCAGGAACTTGGGCTGGAGGAGTCACCTGGGCTTCTGCAGTCGATGTCCAGCATGCAGACTCTAGTCTTCAGTCCAAAATCACTATAAAGTCAAGAGGGGATCAAATCTGACAGTGGCAGTTGTGCCATAGAGCTGAGAATTTGTCTTTAATGCTAGGATTTGGTGCAGGTGCTGCCAGACATGGTACCTCTGTGCTCATGGGCACGAGGGGCTGTCCCCAGACCAGTTGCTAAAGGCAGAGAAATTGATGTACGAAGTGTCCTAAATCCTGGGAGTGGCACTGATGAGTGAGATCCAAGCCCTGCTCTATGGGTCTCCCTTGTCTAAGGATGCTTTCCCTCTGAAACATGACTGTATGTGTGTATATGTACATAAACATACTTTAGTATTTTTGTGTGTGTATTTCTACATTGTTCTGTAAATGAAAGTTAGTATTATGTGAGCACTGTCCTTGAACTTTTCCTGCTGGGGTTGCGAGAATAGAGGATGGAGACAATGACACTTTGTTTTGATTTCTAGCCCAAGTTACTGTGTACAGTGATTCAAGTGTGGCTTCTAGACAGGATTTATTTATATCTGTCCATTAGATTTGGCAAAAGGCTGCATGTTTGTTTACACTACTGCAATTCAAATCTATTTGTCTGCTACACTTAATGGCAGAATGTGTGGGCTTTTATATATATGGAGAGATCTATTTATATATAGACATATTTAGGCAGAAAGGAAAGAATGATTTTTTTCATTAGGACTTGATTTTAACAGGCAACAGGAAAAGGGAACTTGGTGATAAACTTGCAAAGTGTCAGACCAGAAGAATCCCAGAGAAATAGGCATGGGAATATGACTGAGAGGGACTGTTCAAAGAAAAGCACTTGAAAATTAATATCAGCTGTTTTAAAGGTAAATATCAGGAAAATGCTGTCTTTGTAATGGTAATCATGTTAGCGTTCATATAATAGTTAACAGTATGACTGTTTTGATGAGGAGCACAGAAATCCCAGAACACTTTAAAGATGTTCATCAAGTAACTCAGCGTTCTGGCAGAGTTGTTATAATTATCCCTACTTTGCTGTTAGTAGGAAAAGTAAGGTTAAATGACATGCCAAAGGTCAGATTCCAGATTAGATGTAGTGCTGGGAATATGGAACAGGCTCAGACTCTTTCAACCCATGGGCTTAATTCAAATGTTTGAAATGGAAAGACCTTGCCATGTTGGGAATTCACATTTGAGATCACTCTTCAGAAAGCTGGTTGTCTTCTACTTTTGTCTTTTTTTTTTTTGCGGTGGAAATTAGCCCCACTTTCAGCCAGGAGAGGATTAGTAGTGCTGTGGATGCAGTTGTGCAGATGTCTGAGATGAGCTTCATTTCTCCTAACTCTGAATGTCTGCATCCGTCCTGGTCCCTGTAGGCTCCTTGTGTAATCAATGGAGAGAAGAAACTGCTGCTAACGTGATTCATCTGACCTGTTTTATCCACCTACTTTAGGAGTAGGTGAAGCATGCTCTAGAAACACTTTTATTTCTAATGATTTTAAGGGAGCCCAAATGAAGAACTGACACTTAGAGGTTGTCTGGACTGGACAAGGTGAAGCAGAACTCAGAGGAGTGTAAGCGGCTCTAACATTTTATCTGGCTCAAATTGTGGCTTACAGGAGTTTATCTTTTTTTATAGTGGGGTTTTGCATGTGCCACTTTCATTTTATCTTTACTTCAGCTTCTGGCCCCTGTGTTTTAATGTCCATTAGATTTAACGACAGTTTTAGAGTACAAACATGGGAATGACCCAGGTACTGTCTCATTGACTTGGGTGAGACCACAGCTTTGAATTCAGTTTATTGCTTGAATGCATCTCTTTATTGCAGGAAATTGAGTAAATAAGCTCCCTTGTAAAATATGATTTTAGTCAAGACAAAACTTGACTTCTGATTAGGGTATAAGCACCTCTTCAAACAAGATCCCCTACTGCCCTCTTGTAGGGAGCATTTTAGGGGGTCTGTTCATTGTTACCCTGATTCTTACCCCATCCCCTGGGATGTTCTTTTTCTTTCTGTTTACTTTAAATTCTCCTTGAAAAATATTTGGAATGCAGTGCCTGTGATGCTTACACAGCCATCTGAAGACCACTTCTACAGGGGTACCCAAAGCACTACTGCATCAGTGTTCTTAGGTTAACGTGCTCCTGTGTATCCATACTGGCTATTTATAAAGTCCCTTTCTCTATGTTAAGTTGTATGATGTGCCTTGTGGTTTTGTGGTGCTTTGGCTCTATTATGTATGTGTAATAACACCCAAACCACTGAAGTCCTGTACTGAGATGTCATGAAGATTTCCAGAGGAAAGGTATTTAAAAGTCTGAAGAGCTACCTGTTCCTGGATAGTAAAACCCATCCAAATGAGGAAAACTGAGAACAGCTTCCTTCGTGTTCTACCTGTCTGCCCTTTGGGATGCTGGAGAAGTTGTGGAGAGAATTGCAGGGGATTTCAAAAGGTTCCTGGTGTATTAAACACCTGAAACACCAAAGTGGATATGTCAAAGTGTATCTGAGCTTCTCCTGGTCTGTGACTCACATTGACAGTGTGTAACTTTTGTCATCTCAGTTGGGTGTTACTATCTTTATGCTTTAAATCAATTAGTTAATGAAACTGGGATTGCTGACATTTGCCTGAAACCACTTGTTTTTCTGTAGTGTTTTGTTTTAAATGTCATCCTAGACCAGCCTGGTTTCACTGGTGCAGTAGTTTGCAAACACTAAAAAGGAAATTCCCTTCAAGACGTAATCCCTGTGCTCCTGTTTACATGATCTTGTCAAAGTCTCAAATTGTTGTGCTTTTTGTAGAGTAGCTGGGGATGTTCTCCATGCAGTACTACTTTATTCCTGCACTGGCTTCTAATGCATTAACCACTGAAATAACAAGGAAATAAGGATGGACCTTAAACATGGTTCGTGCTTTCTGAAAGCTTGAACAGATGGGCCCATTGCATCCAGTTTACATTTTAAATTCTTTGTCACAAGGATAACTGTTAACTTTTTGTTTTAAAAGCTGAGCTCTGGGACAAGAAATCCCATATCCCTTCTTACACCTGACTAAGCTTTTGCATCTCACTACTCTGAGAGATACGCTGTGCACTGAAAAGTGCATGTGAATATCCTGAGCCAATGGTTATTCCAACCAAGCCTATGTTGAACTAAAGGCTACAATTATCTACGTGTCCCAGGAGCTAATCTCTTCTTCCCTGCTATTGCCAGCTGCAGAGTGAATGAACTTGTGTGTTTCCTGGGGCATGCTTCCAAATGTCTTAGCAAATATTAAGCAGATGAATATGTAAATAATATTAAATGTTCCAGTGCTAACATCTTTATCGCAATTATAAGGTGGCAGTTGCTGTCCCTTTAGTGAGAGAGGTTTGGGTTTTAGTTTTTTGTTTAATTTGGAAGTGAATTGATAATTCTCTTCTTGCCAACTGTGGCACATGAGACAATGAACTTCACAGTGAAATTTGACTATAATAAAACACATAATCTGTTTCACTTAGTTTTAAAGAAGGCAGTTGTTTAAAGCAGCTGGTGAAGTACACAGATGTTCTGGTTGAGGGCAATCCAATATTGAAATGGCATAATGTGGCAACAAACTCTCATTTTCAAATGTATGGCTGACAAAAGAAATATTTAGTTAAGCACCCTACCCTTAATTATAGTGGCAGATATTTTTCATCTGGAAGCATGTGTTCAAAAGGTGCTGAACAACCGAGCCTTCTTTCTGGCAGAAAATGCTGTGTTGCAATTCCTTAAGACAGAAAAGATGCATTCACTGGCTTGCTGGACTCAGTTCCGCTCTGTGAGTTTGCTGCCTGAGTCTGCAAGTGAAATGACAGTGCCTGTGCAAGGAGGCTTCATTCATCTACAGACCTAAGTGTTGCGAAGTCATATAAGAAAAGAAAGCCGAAGGTAACGTGCTTGTGTCAGGGTCCTGCTCCTCTACGGGGACCAGCAGACTTGAATTTTTAAGCTGAGATGGAGACCAGCTGCCTCAGTGAGTTTCCTTGTGGAGACAGCTTTTGATCATAATATTTTACTCATCTTCATGAATGCCTGCCCAGTGAAGCATGGAAGTGTTGGGCTTTCTCTCCCCGCTGCAGAAGAGGAGGTCAACTTATGCAATTTCCTTGCACTTCATTTCTTTGAATTTGCACAGCTGCCCTCTCGGGACTGCAAAGTCCCTGGCCCTAGGGCCTTCCAGTTTTGGAAGCTTCTAAATGTCAAGTCTAATCTCAGTTTTCATTTTTAAAAATACAAAGTTCCTTGACTTTTTGCTTGCAGAGAAAATTGAGCTATTCCCAGTCAGTCAAGTCTTGGTGCCATTATGTTTCTGGGTGTAAGGTGGGAGACAGAATGAGATGTGGCTGTTTCATATTCCTGTAATAAAATGAGGCATGGTGCCTTCAATTACACCAATTAAATCAGTTAAATAGTAACTTTCCTTGTTATCACAAGGCCCCTGCTTTACACAGGCCTGTTCTCTAGTGCAGCCTCCAGCATCAGAAGCTCTTCATAGCCTGCCCTGGCCATTCAAACACCAGGGCAGTTCTGTATTGCCTGGTTCCTGAGGTGGGAGCTCCTCACAGAAGACACCCAAGAGCCTGAGGGGAGAGGGAGGACCAGGGCACCAGAGTAGCTGAACCTGTGGGAGTACGGTAAAACAGGAAATTGTGGGTATTTTCTCATTCCCTTTCCTGGCTGCCCAATTTGAAGCCATTACTGGAATAAAGCTGCAGGAGTCTAGCCAGGAACAGAAGGTAGGTGAGTAAGTGGTATCAAAAGTTTAGTCTATGACTGAAAGTACGAACCTCTCTGCCCTCTTCCATAGCCTCCAAGGCTTCCTCCCTTGGTGCAGACCATTTTATATCCTTCCCTGAGCCACTCCAACTGCCGGTTCACCACTTCTAGCCCCAGGGCTGGCATTTCTGCCTACCTTCTCTGCCCATCAGCTATCTATCATTGACTTAAAGTGTTAGTCAGACCTTCTGCAGCTGTCAGTGGGGCTGTGGTTGCCTATGTATCAATAGGCTGTTGTCTGATGCTTCTTGGCAGCAGGGGTGGTGCAGAGACTACGAAGCTCATCTGGTCAGATCGCTCTCGGCTAAGCTGAACTTCGTGTCTGCGTTGGCAGGATCCCAGTTTATCAGTGCCATGATAATTTTGACTGAGTTGTATGCACAGAACCTGAAGTCACACTCTTGTTTGCAGGAGAGGCGCAGTGTTTGTCCTTCTGCCATCCTTGTCAGTGAAACCATTTGTCTTTCCTATACCGATGTGCGTCACCCAGTGTTGTTTTGATTAATTGCCTGCATTTTCTAGAATGCATCATCACAGAGACCCCCTGTGTCTGAGAGTGCTGTAACCCTGCTGCCTGCTTGCATGGTCTTGGAGGGACTGATAAGAAGAGCCTTGCTCTAGCAGTGTTGTGTCTTCCCAGTCTTTATAGGACACGAGGTATGTATGGCATGTAGGAGCTCTTCCCTGAGCTGGAAGGATGAAGGTAGAAAGTATTGAGCTCAGCAACTTCACCGTTTCAGTGCAGAACATTGTCAGATTTATTCTTATTCCCAGCACTGTTATAGAGACCCAGAGTCAGGATGGATTTCAGAAAGAAGATGGTGGGATGTCGTGGATAGATTGGGAGCAGGACCTGGGAAGGCGTGGGGTTTCTTCCTAGGCTTGTGCTAACACTGGGGTCTCTTGGACAAAAGGTTCACTGTCTATAAAATGGGGATGGGGAGACTCCTGGAGTGTAAACCTACTAAGGTAACAACACTCTTCTTTTGGAAACAGCTTCTACTCAGGTGTTTTTCTCTTGAATGACCCCTCCTGGACAAAGTTATGTCTGTATTTCCATGTCACACTGTTTTATAATGTGACTTCCCAGCAAAGCCCACCTGTGGCAGGAGGTGAGGATATATAGGCTTTAACACATCCATTCAGATTTAACTACCTTTTCAGGAAAATATTTAGAAGTACCTTCTCCACATAAGAGGTTTTCTATTGCTAGACATCCTGAAAATGAATGTGCTGCCTTGGGGCAAATGCAGTATCTTCTTATTGCTCATAATATGGTTACTTTAAATCTTCCACCTTTATTGAGAAAATTATCATCCTTGCTGAGGATCCCTTGTTAAGGATCCCTCCATTAGTCTATCAGGGAGGCGGTTAGTAGAGAAGTAGATGAGTCATGTGAAGCCTTGTGTCTCTTAGTGCATGTTTGCAAACCTAATTTTAGTCAGTCTACTCCATTCTACTCTGCCAAAATTAGATAACATTGTTACAGCTATGCAAGTGTTTAAATCAAAAAGATTCTCCTGATAAATATAATTAGGAAAAGCCATTCCCTTTAGCTGTATTTAGCTGTATTCAGTTGTGGATCACAAATACATCCATCTTTTTTTTTTTTTTCCCCTACAAGGTACCTAAATTTTGGTTTCTAAGACTGCTCTCAGACCCACTGGCTTCAGCAGACTTTGTGCCACGTCCTTAACTCTACACACATCCAAATGTGTGCCTGACATTTCCTATGCATCTTCCTGCTTAAAAGTGATTGTCAGCACTACAGTGATCTGCCTGCAAATTCCCTCATGAGGCACAGCAGCACTTCTGATAAAGATTTCTTGGCTTCCCAGGAAATTGTCCTGTTTACTGTTAATTTTTGAGATTTCACACTGCATCCATTAGATTGTATTTGAGCACCTCTTACCAGTGAATCTTACCCTTTTGCCCTTGGGAAGCAGGGGATCTGACAGACAGAGGTGTTTTTATGGTCACAAACTGAAGTAAACATGGATTGGGACAGGAACAGAACCTGATACGAAACATCAACAAAACACATCTGAAAAGGAAGAAAGACACTGATAGCCTTTGCAAATTGACTCTTAAATACTGCGTCTGATGCCGTTGCAGCAGGCTTTTAGCAGTATTTGTTACTTCTGATTAGATTTGTTAGATGTACTAGATGACGACAGTCTATTTAAACATCCATTCATACTCTTGCTCTAGCGTGTTTTAGAGTCCCGTGGGTATTATATTTGGAGTTGTGGGGACGCACACAGCCTCTCTTCTTTCTTCCTGGAACTTTTGTTCTGGTTTGCCAGCCATGGCACTTTGCTTCTGGCATCTCCTTGGCTTTTTGTCTAAAGAGGACCAGACGTGGAGTCTCTGGACTTCTGTTTCTCTCCAAATGCTCATGTTGGAGGAATGAACTTAAGTCACAAAATCTTCTTTGCAAGATGAGACTTCTTGCTCTTTCCTCCCAAACACATCATCTGTCTGCCAGCATGGGTTATCTCAGAGCAAGGTGTGCTGCCTGCCTGTAGAAGAGGTGGCTAACTCCAAACTGAAGACAGTGATTGCAGTGGTTAAAGAAAATAACGAAGGCTGGCCTGTCCCCTTGCTTGCAGCCTGCATGGGGAACAAGTGACTCATGCTTTGGACAGTATGTTACAGGCTTCTCACAGCTTGGGATCCCACAGTTGCAGCTGATGTGTGACCAGTCATCCAGCATGGCTGGAGTGTGGGGCCGTGAAGCAGGAAAAAGCCTGGGAAGTGGTCCAGAAGGAGACTACTGCATGGAAAATTTCCTAAAAATGTATCATTTAGCAAGATTTAGCCAAAGAGCATCATCTTATCTCACAGACAGGAGTGAATGTGGGATCTTATCCTCTGCAATAAAAATGGGCTGGGGAGGGCAGATTGAAGTATCTCCCTCTTGGCCTTATTGATCCTTCAGACTTCTCTTATCCTGTGGGTTTTTCCCTTTCCTTCTGCTGCCAGTGTCCTGCTATGTGCTGAGGGAGGGCAGAGCCCTTGCTTCCATTGCACCTGTTTTCTGGGTAAACAGATTCACTGCTGTTGACAGCGGTCCACACGCTCCTCAGTCTGTTAAAGTTCCATTTAAATAAACAAAGCATATTTTCAGTTGTACGCAATGTTTGGCCATGGGAGCAGAGAGCCCTAGCAGGTGTCTTTAAGGCCTGTAGAAATGAGACAACAATCCCCAAGCAGAACATGCAGTGGGCTGGCTGCTTAGCTAATGGAAGCTGGCCAGCCTCCACTGGATTTGACCCAGGACAACTAGATTAACACAACACCAAAAAAGCCCCACTTGTTTTCTTTCTAATCAGCAACATCCCCTTCTCTTGGGTCTCTCAGCAATCTGTCCTGCCCCCTCGTCTTTCCCCAACTCTCTTTTTCTGATCTTTTCCCTTCTTCCTCCTGCCACAAGGATCAGAACTACAAACACACCAGTTGCTAGTCTAGAGTAACCCCAGAACAATTTTGCCTTCTTGCCACTTAGATATTCCAGGAAGCAAATGCTGTCTTTGGTTTTGAGAAAGACCAGTGGAAAACCCACAAGAGGCAGGTGCACTCCTGTGGCACATGGCTATAGCAGCTGTGTGCTGGCACCAGTGAGTTGTGTAGGAGAAGTGTTGGGATGGCACTGTGGGAGTGATCCTGTGGTTCTGGATCTTCCAGCATGTGACACTGGGAAGAGCTTGAGAAGCACAAGACCCTGGTGCAGCACACTGGCAGGTCTCATTCCTGGACTGCATGTGCTGGCTGGGCAGTTGCCTTTTGGCAGTGAAACTCCATATTCGAGTCCTACTGAAGGACCCGTTAGAGTTATTCCAGGTGGTTATTCCTAGAGAGGACTGAACAATTTTGCACATCCATCAAGTGTGTTGCTGCATGAGTCTGCTCAGATGGGAGGGTATCACCTGTTGAGCATTGACTGGGTTAAGAAATAAAAAGAAAAATCTTTATTTTCAGGATTTATTATGATTGGATAAAAAAAAAAAGAACAGACAGTTAAAGAAGACATTTAAATGGGAAACAGAAAAGGTAATTGAGTTAATGAGATTAAAATTTGATCTTGAATAGTGTGTATTAAATTATTGGTGTTTATCCTGGTGTCTCTGTTAGTGGGACATTATTAATGGCATACTCAGCAGGGGTGGTTAAAATGAGGACTTTTTATTTAAAAAGGAGTTTGAAATATGAAACACAGCAGGAAGAACAGATGTTGGAAAAATTGGAGGCCAAGAAAGCCATTATTAGACTATTTTCTGCCTTCAATGGATCTGATTACCTGATCGTTATTCTGAGCACTGTTTGGAAAAGGTGGGAGATTTCTCCTTGAAGTCTTGCTACAGTTGTTGAGATACTTCTATAGCTGCATGTTAATGTATGGCTGAGCAGCCTTCAGAGTGGGAGGAAGTTCTACTTGATTAGAAGCAGCATCAGGTGGAAAATCGTGAATGAGATCAGAAATCATTGTCATTCACAATTGTTAATTGTGAATTATGGATGAAGGTTTTTCTCCTAGTTTTATATCTTAAAAAAAAATGTTAAAATCCGCCTTCAATTAAGAATATTTTAGTAAGTTTTTCATGCTGGGTCTTGAAGTCAAAAAGAATGTCTACTTACAGAAGAGGTGGAAGTCAGAAAGTTGTTTGTGTTTAAGTGTTGAACCACCATAGCCTCTTCCTGCAGAAGTATGGAGAGGACTGCACTAGTTCCTGCTAGTTCTCCTGCACTGGCTGAGTAATGTGAATTCAAAATTTGCAGACTGAATAGAACGAACATAAAGTTTTGGGGTTTGTTTTCTCTCCCCCTCCGTGTTCTAATTATGAATAGAATTATGAATAAAAATGTAACCTGGTAGCATTAAAGCTGTGGAGGAGGCCAAGCTTAAAGTCTGTCAGCTCAGTGTTATGGCAGATGATATTTTATATTTATTTTGTAGTATTTTTAAAGTTAATTTTTAGATGGAACTTAGGGAGTTATGTAACTTATTCTTGTGTGCTACGAATTAAAATTCAAATTTCCATTGCTACACAGTGTGACAAATCAAAACCAGAAAAAAAAATCTATGAAATGCAAAATGTACGTCATTCATTTTTTTGCCTGAGTTAATGTAAAAATTAAAAATTCTGAATACAAGTGTGGTTAATCTGTGTAATTGCTTATTGCATTTCAATACTGAATAATGTATTCTGGTGCACCTAAGGATGCACCAAGTTTCTTATAACCAGTAAGAGTTTCCTTTGGGAAAACAGCTTTAAAAAGCACAAATGCAAACCAAAATGGCAATAGTGCAGGACACCCTGTTTTAATTAATCTTACTGATTTACACCATAATTAATACTTACTGCTTTTGCAAGAACAACTTGTGGGCCCTCTTGGAAATGAAGATGGACTAGGAAGGAGCCTGAGCAGTGGAGAAGGGAGGTGGTACCCCAGGCTGCAGCACCCACCCCAGCTCACTGCACCTCTGCATGACTTTCTCACTTCCAGAGAAGAGAGCTGGCCAGGGCAGAGGTCGGCAGCACAGACCCGAGGCAGCTTCTGCAGTGGTTGTGAAATCACACTCTGCAGTCCCCCGTGAAACCGGCCTTTTCTTTTATTAGAAGGGTTTTAAAATATCCCAAATTGGAACGCAACGCTTAGTTGCTACGTTAATTTGAAATAAAAGGTTTCTTATAGCCAAAAATGATGGTTTTCATTTGATTCATTTGTAATAGTTCAATTTTTCTGTTTTCTGTACAGAGAAATAAATCAGCATTATGTGCTGATTTCTCTTTATGCTTGTTTATTGTGGTGTGATGGTTTGTTCTGCTTTCAAGTGTCATTAATCCCCAAGAAGTAAATCAGAGTTTCTGAATAAGCTTTTCTTTGTCAGGTTTCACTGGGGTTTAATCCTCAGCATCGTTAAAAAGGCTTTTCTTTTTATGGAGGAGCCTTGTTAGGAATTACAGCATGCAGACAGTAAAAGTTCAGACATTGTAGTTGTCGCCTGTTAGTGCTTACATTTCTCTTTTCCCCTTCTCCTTCTGCCATATGTAGCTGTCTAGGGCTTGGGCTGAGACACAGACAGAGGGGTTTGACTGAAAAGGGTGAGCAGGGGAGGAGCTGTGCTCTAATGTGGTCTGGAGCTCCTGTCTGATTCTGGCTTCGCCGCTCGCCCGCGCAGTGGCTTTGGGTGAGTTTCCCGGCATCGCCAGCTGGAAATAACCACACGTAGCATTTAGTCCTGGGTGGTGTAGTCTCCTGTCTCCATGCAATGGAAAATTTAGGCTTTCGGTGCAGGAAGGCTTGCTTCAGAGCTGACAGCAAGACAGAAGAGACTCATTAAAATAAAAACAAAACAACAATTCTCAGTAAAACCACCATGCCAAGAACTGCCACAAACCACGTTTCCTCCCATGCTTCTTTACCTGCTCTTCCCAAGCAAAGACTGTAGCACATCAGCCAAGGGGCAAATAATTAAAAGCATTCCCATAATGTGTCCCTAAGAGGTGTCAACAATGAAGAGTCCTGTTTGATGGATGGTTGTGCATTTAGGAGAGGGGGAAGGATTCTCTTCTCTCTTCCCTTCCCTGTTTCTGGAAAATGCTATCAGTGTTGTGTGCTGGCCCCAGATTAATTAAAACAAAATTTAAAAACTGAGGCTGCGTGTGGCAGAAGGAGTTTTTCACTCTAGCTGGCTCCAAAGGGAAAACTCCAGAAGGCCATCAGGCACTTGGACAGGTTTCATACCTGGAAAGGTTGCTGGTGGTAGAGTTCCTGCTCCTTTGAAAACATGGGATGGTCTGGTGGCATTTGAGGCAGCGATAAACCCATACACAAAGGCAGAGGAGCCCACACAGAGAGGACAGCATACATTAAGAGACTTAAGATTTCACAGGAGGAACTGCTTTTTTTTGTAGGATTGTGTAAACTTTTTACTTTCTACTTTGTAAAAAGGACTCATGACCTGTACAACAACAGTTTTTTTGCAGTTTAGGGCTAGTCTGCACACCTCACACCTCATAATGATGCTGCACTGCTGTGATTTTCTTTCTGGACTTCTTATTTGTGGCTTTATGTCTAAAATTTCCACTTAAACAAATTTAGCTTGATGAAAATATCAATCAGCCTTGGTTTGGGAGAGGGGGAGAGCCTTTCTGTTGACTGCAGAGTGATTGAGATGCAGGTTCAGACACTGAACCTGGTGTGGATGTGTGAGGTGGATGCAAAATGAAGTATGAGATGGGCAAAAGGATCTCTGAGGAGAAGAGCTGGGTATAAAAAGGCATAGATGGGGATATCTTGCAACATCCTCAGAAGTGCCTTCAATGCTGGAGGGATGTCTTTGTTGCTGGATAGAGTTTACTGTTAGATTTAAAGAATGGTCATTCACTCTATGATTGAGACCACTACAAGGGATAAAAAATGAAGTATCTGCTTCATGCTGTCCTGAAATGTACCCTCCAGTCTGCAAAAATAAAACAAGAGCTGATGACTTTTCAATATGTATTGAATGTTTTATTATGCGCAGAATAACCTTGCTAAAAACTCCAGAAAATGTAAATGACATGCTATGAATAGGCAAATGATCCCTAGGCACTAATGTGTGCTCCTGAATAACCTTTGTACCTTAGCAAACTGCCAGATCTGCAGTGAAATCTGGTAGCTGAATAATGCATTGGGTTTGATGCTGCACCTGGCTCTGGACATGGAGAGCAAGATCAGTCAGCCCTGGCAGTGAGACCACTGTGTGGAGGGTGACACTGGAAAAGGTTCAACCACAGCACCTCAGTGCAATTGTAGAGCAAATTGTCACTACAAAACAGTGTCAGGACAAGCTGATTTGGTCTTCTCTAGTCCCTTCATATTCTTTTTTAAGAGCAAAGCAGCCTTTCAGGACCATTTCTTGGAAGCAGAATGTGCCACTGCTGCTAGGCTTGGAGGAAAAGACAAACCATCCTCTTACGATTAAGGATTAACACTGCAGCAGTGTCTACCAACACCAAGACAAAAGAACACAAACCTAACTGTGTGTCTTATTTTGGGCTCCTGAGTATTTCTATCATTCTCTATGTCATCAGAGCTGTTTCAGAACATGTTTTCAGCTGTATCAGCCACAGTGGATATTTTTAAAAATTCTCTCCTATTATGTCATTCTGCTACTGACTGAAAAAAGGGAAAGGGTAAGGCCAGCTTTCAAAAGGATGTATACTCTGTCTGCTTCAATGAAATCAGTGTTAGTCTCCACCTACTCTGGCCTGGGGTTGTTTTGTGAACTACGTATCAGAAGAACGCCATATCATTACAAGCATTTGAAAATTATTCTCTAAAATCAATGTGCTGTTTTCTCTTAAGCTTGCATTTAGCAAAATCTTCTCAACATTGTCTTCCTCTGAAAAAGTTAGTAGCTATTAATTATGAGAGAAATGCATCTGAAATTATTTTGTCCAGTGACATGGATTCACCTGTACTATGGTCCACATAATTCTGTTTTTACCATAGTGACATTCCAGAGGTTACAACCAAGATAAATTTGTCTTGATGCACACTAGGTTATTTATCCATGGAAATATGGGGGTAAGGGAGGGTGAGCAAAATCTGGCTGCTGCTGTGGCCGTGCACATGCTAGAAAATCTGCTGGCAGCAAATACGGCACATGGCGAAAAGTTAGTTGGCCTGATTCTGTCTTTTCCAGAAAGTCAGAGAAACGGAGGCGGCCCCGGATCCCCTGAACCGGCAGTGCCGACCGCAAGGCACGTGGGCGTGCTCTGCGTGCTCATGCAGCTGGATACAGCATGGAGCACGCCCTGCCCAGCACCAGCCTTCACTCTTCATAATGACAGCATCTCACAGACCCATCTTGCAGTCAGCTGGACAGGGTTTGAGTGGAAACGCAGCGCTTCCAAATGTACCTTTGGTGCCACGCTAAAGGTCACCTCCGCTATCGCTCTTCCCCCTTTGCGTGACCCAGCACTGCAAAAAGCAGCTGCACTGGTGCTGTGGCCAGACAGAGAGAACCACACCGTGTAGCTGTGGGAACAGAAACATCCTCGTGGCCCTCCAATACCCAGGTGTTAACTTCAGAACTGCTCAAGGGTCAGATCTGCATCCAGTGAACTGACAAAAATTGCCATCCTCTCTCTCTGCTTCCCTCAGCAATTGCTCGTTGTGGACTTTTTATTTCTTTCTCCAGCAATGGTCTACAGCCTTGAATTGTGCTAACAACACACATCAGATTGATGGCCATGCCACATGGAGTGGGGAGCAGGGGTGCCTTAGTGCAGCCACCATTCTCCTCATGGAGATTACATTCATCAATTTCCATCTGCTGTGAGCATCAACAACATGATTCCTGGCTTTAGGAACATCAGTTGATTCCCAGGGCTGAGCGGGTTTTCATTTGGCAACCATTACTCCACCCCCACTGTCAATGCTTTAAAAAGACATCAGCAGCAGGTAATTTGCTTTGGCTCTATAATATATGAGCCTGAAATTACATATTTTCATCTACTACGTCAGATTGGTACCCAGATTGGTACCTTTTGAGACTTTACAGATGCCTTATAGCTTTCAAGCCAATGGCACAGCCATCTCTTTTGCTGGCTAATCAGAAGCATTATAGTTCAACACTGGTTTTTGGGGAAAAAAGAGGAAGCTTTAAACCTTAATTAAGCATGGTGTGAACCAAGCCTGAAATTTCAGGACAATAGGAGAAGCAGATCCATTTGCAGGGCAGTAGGCTCAAAGCCTAGTTGCTATTATCCTATACCCCATCCAGCAGCACCAGTCCCTCCTCCTCAGTCCTGTTTGCTTGTGACTTTTCCTGTGTATTCCCCCACCCCCTTCCTGCTTGGCTGCAGGCTCAGGGTCTCCGTTCATACGTGGTCCCCACTTCATAGCTGAGCTGGTCTGCAGCACACACAGTAGGAGCTGCTGCACTTTAATCTGAATTTGAACATTCATTTCTGTCAGGGAAGACCTTTGCCAGGGTAGAGAGGATGGGTGGAGATCCTGACAGGGACAGGGGACACCCTGGAGGAAGCAGCTGGGGACTGTGGAGTTGAGGCTAATCCCTCCTGAAGCGTCAGACCCCACAGGCTGCAGGTACATCTCTGGTGCAGCCGGTAGATCTCTAAGCTGAATAGCTCTGAGCTGAACCTTGCGAGGGCTTTTCAAACACTCATTCCCCAAGTGCTTCTAAACAGTGCCTGTGATTAGTCCAGAGCCATGACTATAACACTTGGAGGAGGAAGAAAGGCTTAATAAACCCAAATGTGTTTGTTAGCAGTAATTCACAGCGGGGTCTGCGGCTGAGCCTGCCAGCTGCCACAGTCTGCACGGGCTGCATTTAGCCAAGCCTAAAAGCAGGAGCAATATTGACTCTGGAGAAACCTACTGCTCCCTCCTATTGTCTAGAGAAATGAATTGTTTTATAGTAATGCCTGGAAATTGTGTGCCAGTCACATGCTAAACACATAAACAGCAAACAGAGTACAGATTTGTTCAATGGATATCCAAAGCTGTATCACTGAGGTATCATTCTCTTGGAACTCCTATTGAAAAAGGGGCTGATTCCTCCCTGTATTCTTCCAGGTGGTGGTTTGTCCCGGCAGGGACTATGTAGAGCACTGTCACATCAGGTGTCGTATTATAACACTTAGTTGTGCAAGTGCTAACTGCAGTACTGGAAAACAGTGTTTATTTCTTTCCACCGTAGTATGTTCTAGATCCATCAGGAGCTGCAAATGTTCTGGGATAACTATGGCTTGTTCCTTTCCTTGCTAGTGCTGAGCCTGCTGTGGCTATGAGAGATCTGACTGGTGACATGTGGGAGGTGGGTCTAGGACACCACCAAAACACTGTCTAAACGTCCTAACTGAGCTGTGCATGGGAGCATTACGTGGGCTGATTCTGTCCTTTGACAGGCTGATTCCTGGACGTGTTCAGGGAAGGCGTTTACATCATCCTTAAATTCTCTACTGCGGTGTTCATCTACAGCTTTCCACCCAAATATTCTCTCTGTTGGCTCCAAAGTGATTGTTGCTTTTGTCCCCTTCTCCAAAGATACAGTCCCAGCTCTGTTCTTCAGGAGACCTTCCTCTGGGAGCAGAGGAGTGACTCCATGGACAGCAGGAGTTTTGCATTTCTGACCTCACCCATTTGGGTCACTTTAGTGTCGATGTACCTGCTGTGTCACCCACCTTGGCTCCCTTCTCTTGTCCAGCCACATGTAAACCCTCTGCTGTGGCCTCATGTCTTCTTGCTGTCATGTCTATGCCTACCCTTCATGCTGGTGTTTGTTGTATCTGCCTCTAGAGTCCCAAAATTATGCTTAAGTGGTCTGATTTTTTGGAGCAGGGAATTTCACGGAATGGAATTTGTCCTTGCAAACAAGGAAAAAACTTCCTACAAAATCAGTGGATTTCTGTCAGTATAAAACAAATTTGAGGGGGAAGAATCTCCTTCCTTCCTCTTCATGCCTCCATCTTTTTCCCTAAACTGCTGTAAACAGCAAAACTGCTTCTGGTAAGCACTGTCCTGGCACTGGAAATGGCTTTCTGTGGCTACTTGCAATTACTGTGGAGATCGATAGGGAATAGCAGCAGTTGTGCAATGAAGAGTGAATGACATGAAGTTAACTTTCCCTCCCCTGCTGGGATGTATTGTGTACTGTGGCCCTGTTTCCTTATCTTCTTTATACAAGGGTCATTTCAAGCTTGATTTTTCTTGATTATCGAAAAAGAAGGTATAGATTTTACTGTACTGAAACAACCCAAAATGTCGCCGCCGTTCAGAGGTGTGTCTCTTCATAATCTACCCTCCACGCACATTTGCAGGCTCACAGATCCTTTCATCATAATGCATTTTAAGTTCATCTTGTTACCTTTCACACACACACATATATACATGTCCTTGTGCTGTGTTTGGAGCTGTATGGGGTAGACAGATGATCTTCATGTGCCTTCCCTTAGAGCAATACTGGCCACATGGGATGTCATGAAAAGGAAAGTGGAATAGTCTTAGGAAGCTGGGGAAAAAAATTAAAAGCATTAAGAAAGTAATGGGAAGCATTTTGTGCAGTCTACATACAAACAAAATGTATCCCATTTTAAATGTCTTTTTTCTTAATTTTTTTAAGCTTGGACAGCATGATGCCTGCCATGTTAAATTGTTTCCTTCAGAAGTCATTGGCAGTGGCAATTGGATTGAAGTGGCTTTGAAGGCTGGACTCAACAGCAAGATAAATGACAGTTACATTTTTGGTTTGTGCATTATCATATTGCTCTAATTCAGCTTAATGAGTCAATTATCCACTTACAGAAATTAATTACAAAACAGGCTCTGAAAGTGTCCGGGATGGGTTCTGTCGAGCCAGCATCATGTTGTGGGATGTGATGAGTGATGCTGAGCCTCTCTCCATCTCTGTGCCTGTAGGAAACTCCTTTCCTTGGACAGAGGTGGTGAGAATGGAAAACTTTGTGCTTGGACTGCAGTACAAAACCTCCTGTCAGGCTGTTGTATTTTGTGTTCAGCTTCACCTTGAGTAAAAGCAGGCTTGGGAACATCAACAACATCTGGGGGAAAAAATCTGGGTGGGCTTTGGAGCTAATTGAGCTGCAGCACTAAGGGCTTGCTGTCATTCTGCAGTACTTGGGTGCTCACAGAGAGGATTAACTGCAGGGATTCTGATCTGTAAGACATGAAGTGCCTGTCTGTTGCAGTGGTGCATCTCATGTCAAGGGAATGGGATGCAGTAGATCGGAGTTAAATTAAAACACATTTCATGTATTTATAAATGAGCAGTGGTATCTGTTTTCCTGCTTTGGTGAACCTGTCACATATGAATGTACAAACCTCAGTTGCTGGTGGTTGGCATTATTTTAATAGTAAGTGAAAAGCCCAGAGAGTATAAATTGCTAGTGTTCCTTCATGACAAAACTGGATTATATAAACCTGAAAGGAAACACTGTACTCAGCAGAATAAAACTGATTCATGTATTGCTTGTTAATCTTTCATCATTAACACTGATTGAAGTTGGGGTTGGTTTCTGGTTTGGTTTAGTTTTTTCTGATTTTGGAGTTGTTTCTTATTATCAGTAAAAGAAGTTGAGCATTGAATTGATTATTTGAATATTTAAAGGCTGAATCGTGCATTGCCATGGATGCTGTGATCTTTAGAGGCACTGACAGCTTTCCCTCTGGCTGTTAACATGTCTGCTTTATACAACACAAATGTCAACATCACTACTCCTCTAATTAGAGCAGTAGGTCAAACAGTGTCTTTGTCTGCAGAGGAACCCGAGCCATTAGCCATGTTAAGGAGAAGCTCCTTTGTTAAGCTTGATTTATGTTTCTGAGATTTGTTTTATCCTGTGGCAACCCGCAAATGCTGTTTTCAGAGTGGGGCATTTTTGCTGACTGCAGAAAGGGAAATACACAGAAGAGATTGTCCTTCCACCAATTCAGCCTCCGCCTGAGCTGCAAAGCAAACCTTCCCCAGCAATCCCAGCTTGCTGCAGGTCTGGCCTGTGTGAGAGAGTGCATTGCTTTAGTTTTATTCAAACACAAGAAATGTATGTTCCCAGAGAGTTTAAATTATGACAGTACTGTAAGTTGTAGAAGGTTGTAAAGGTAGAGAAATATAGTGCTGTCCCTTAAACCTTATGCAAAGAAAAATTGCCGTCGTCTTTGTTTGGGTTCTCTGCTGGAGGCACCAGTTCGGTTTTGCCTTTTCTGATTCATTTTTAAGTAGAATTTAGCATAATTTCCATAACGATAAGTCTTCCATTTAAGATCAAGAAAACAGCATTGTCTGTCTTGAATATCCGAAAGATATGACTGGTATTTACAGATCATCCTATTTGTTTTTCTGATGTCTTTGATTGCTTCTCTTCCAATGCAATATGCATCTCTCAAAACTGAAATTGCCTTATGGAAATACATAGAAAGTTATTTTAAAATAGACTACGGGCTTAACATTTTTATTTTAATTTTTAAAAAATATTTAGAATTTTGTTTAAATATATTTTTAATAAACTCATTTTTTATATAATATTTTTATCTCTGTGGTCTTGCGTTTTAGTGGATAAGTAGTTGGTGAGTCTCCAGTGGAAATTCTCAGATTTCAGAACTGCAGGATTTTTCCTTAGAGTAATTAATAGTCAACATCTAACACAGGCATGAGCTACTGTATATGCTTTAATTCAGCTAGTTGTTTCTCTGGAAGGAGAGTGCCAGCAGTAGAGAGGAGGTCACAACAATCTTTCCTCCTCAGAGACAAGCACATTGAAGAACAGTGCCAAGGAAGGATGGACAGTAAATGCTTTGGGTATTTTTTCTCTGTGTTTTGTTCTCATTAGCATTTGGCATAGCCACTTGTGCTTCCTTTCTCCTGCCCATTTCCACTTCCCTACAATGCCATGTGCCACCACACAGATCAGGGTGCTGTGAGTGACTCCTTACAGATGAAGTATTCATTCGCCTGTACCCTCCAGCAAATCTGAAACACGTGGAGAGCGTAAGGGACAGCATTCCATCATCCCTCCTCTAACCCATCCTGAGCACACAGTCTGCCCAAAGCCTTGCGGCACTGGTGGGCACTGGTGGGCATCCCTTGCTTGTCTGGCGCTGCCTTATCCAAGGAATTGCCTGTAATTGGTCCCTGGGCTATGGGCTGGGATATACCGCTTCCTCCACAAGAGGATGGTGTGGAGGGCTCTGCCTGCTGCCTTCCCACTGCTGCCTGCCAAAAACACTGCTCAAATGCTTTGCCTCTCCCGGGGTTATCTGGGAAAGGAAACCACCTCCTGAACACCCCTGCAAGGTGCTGAAACACACTTTTAACTAGTGGGGGAAAGGCTCATCACATTGAATCGGTAGGTGGAAACCTGAAATGGCTGAAAGTGCTTGCAGTGTTGCAGAGAAAACTCTTCTCTCTTTCTCCTGTGCCCCCAGCACAGCACTGACATCTCAGAAGAGTTGAAGCTCTGGAGATTTTCTGGGTATTGGAGGATCTGTGCTTTACTACCATGGCTCTTGGGGTTTTTTTTGGTTTGGTTTGGGTTTTTTTACATTTGCTCAGTGACTGTCATTCTGCAGAAAATTAAAGCTGTTCATTACCCCAGACAGGAGCTGTATTTGCAGATTTATGTTGCCCTTCTCTGAAGAGACAGTGCTGCTTCTGCCAAATTAGCTGCAGCAGATCTATGACCTGGAGGCTGCTCTTCAGTAGGCTGGAATTAAACCATCCAACACACATCCAACATAAACACTGCTCCTATAATGAAGCTCAGATAGAGGATACCAGGTGCCAAGTCTCCCTCAGATTTTAGAGTGTTACCTAACATTTATTTAGAAATCCCAGTCGTAACGACAAAAACCAAATGAAACTGAAATAACGGACTTGGGCTTAATTTGTTTTCATTACTGCAGCACAGACCTATGAATTAATGACTTTCAATTAGGTTTTCCACTTCGTATTGAATATAAATTGAAAGACTAAGGCATACTGTTTCCTCTTTTCCAGAGTGTCCTTATGTGTGCACCATAACATTGCAGATGAAAAGCATGAAATAATTTTGACTGTTGTGCATGCATAAAACAAGTTTGATATGGAGATCTTACATAAATATAAGTTTCTTAGTTTGCATAATAGTTTGGCTCCTATTGACTTGGTACAAGTATTTCCTGAGGGCGATCCTGACTCTTGATCAAATTGATGCTCTCTGTTCCTCTAACAAAGGAGACACAGAGAGGGTCATGAATGGCTACCAAATTGGCCAGTAGCTTTAGGAATTAGCTGGGGAGCTCTGCTGTTTTGGAAACCTGAGTCTCCATAGGTTTCACACTGAAGATAACGTGTTAGCCACGCTGGCTGTACCCTGGTATTTGCTGGTCACCCTGCTCAGCAGGAAGCATTCCTCTCTCTCCTCACCCTGCAGTGCTGGCTCCCACACAGCTCCACGCAGTGTCTCTGAAGGCACACTTCATTGCACGCTGTGTTGTGCTTTATTATAATGAGCTGGGTGCTCATTAAAACTTCACAGTTATAAACAGAGCCGTAATTTAGCTTGAGGAACACTGTAATATTAGTTTGGCACCTGGAAACTAACCTTATCTCAAGCTGGGTTGTGTCAAAATGTAAGTGAAGGTACTTATTTGTAACAGCTGAAGTGGATGATAGAATTGCAAATGTTTATCAATTGTACAGATGAAAAAGTGAAGGAAAATCTAAGCCTACAAACCCCCTCTCATTCTCTCCAGTCATTCAGCCAGCCCTCTGCTTCCTGGCTCTTTGGTGTCATGGCTGTACAGAGGGATTCTGCCCTTATCCTCTGCTTTCAGAAAGTTTCCATTCCAACAGAGCAGACTCACTCCCGAGAGACCTCCAAGGGTTTGCATCACACTCCCTTTTCCTTTGTACATTTACGCAACCAACTGCATCAAGAGGCCACTATGAATTGCTCCTGATAAAACTGTGGTCTGCCTCCCCTCTTTGGGGCTGCAAGTGCTGCTCTGGCAGGAAGGTACCACTCTGCTTCCAGCCACAGGCAGAGCTCTGCCCGTGGTGTCTGCTGCTCAGGGCAAAGGGGCTCCATCCACTGGACTCCATCGTGCATAATGTCCATGGTCTAAGACAAGCACAGACACATTTAAAGCATGAGTCTCATTTTTGGCATCTGACTGAGATCACCCTGTGGTGATGCTAAGTTTGAAAAGACTGATCCCAAAACCTGTCTTGAAGGGGTGCGAATGGAATAGAATAGAACAGAATAGAATGAAATAGCACCAGTAAAATGGAATTTGCAACAAGCCCCTGTCTTTTCTGAGCCTTATGCTCATCCAGAGGCTTTTTAGTTGACCCCGCACCAGCTAACAAAGCAAGTGTGGTACTGATGTAGCAGGGAGTGTTGAGTCCCAGAGCCACTTTGGTGAGTGTGGATGTGCATGCTGCTGAGTGAGAGGTATTCTGCCTGTTTTCTGGGAGGGTTCTGTTAAGAACTGCAGTGCCTTAAGACTCCAAAATCAGAGCTGGGCACTGAGCATGGCAACAGTGTGCACAGTGCCTCAGGCATGGCACAGACCAAGACAGCCTGCATAGAAAGTAAGATATACAAAACCTCATTTATCAGCATGTTTTATTCTTATTCTCATTTTTTAAATGGTGTAAACCTAACTCTAAGTGGCAGTGGAAGTGAGAGACCGAGAGGAATGAGGCATCTGGCTGTGCTGGCACACCAATTCATGGCTCTTGCTTTATTCTATTTTCCCTTTTCTCTTATTCTTGGGCAGGTGAGACAAGTACTGAAGAGCAAAACACCTCTATCTAGAAAAGATATGGGGAGAGATGGAAAACCAGGCAAATGATAAAGAGTCCACTAGTTGTGTAACACCAAGCTGGGAGCTGGAAACCATTCCCTGTGTAGGCTACCGTGCCATCAGAGTGAGGCAGAGAAGCTCTGTTTTCACACATCATGTATTTCAGACAAGTGCTCCCCAAATCCATGGTCTGATTTCCAGCTGTGGTTGTATTATCAAGTGAATAAGGACCATGGTCTGGATGTTAGGAGCCAGTCAGCCCAAGCAGAAAGAGATGAGACAGACAATGAAGGCAGAAATATTGAAGAGGAAAGGTTCATGGCAAAAAAATGCAGTCAGTCCTAAGGAAAATGGTTCTTTGAAGCTTATGCTCCCTAACCCAGTTCCAGTGCCCTTCATGGGAACATGAGCTGGATTTGATTTGGGCTCTCAGAGGTCAGTGCTTTATCCACTAAGCTGTAACTGTCTAAACTGAGTGCACAGCCCAAGAGACGATTGAGAGCTTTGCCTGGTTTCTGTTCTGTTTGCACTTTGGCGAGTTGGTTTCAGCAGACCAAATAACACTGTAACATTGCTCAGATGATAACACACCAATTAGAAAGTTCACTGTGAGGGATCTTGCTGTGAGCTGACTGAAGGGTTCTGTATCGCTTTTGATTTTGGTAAGCTCTTCGGGGCATAGAGAGAAGCCAGGGCGTGATGTAGGGCAAGACATCCAAAGCTATGGCAAATTATTAAATCTTTCAAAACTCTTGTGTTGTTTTGGGTTTTTTAAATTAAAAATTCGGTCATAATGCAGCTTTGAATGCTGCTCTTCATATTCTTGTTGGGGCTGAGAAATAATGGTTGATGCGCTTGAAACAGGAATTTGCCTTTTGATCCCACGTGGCTGTGGCTGTTAGCATTACTGTGGAGGCTGAGCTGCCTTAACACTGGCCCAGTGGAAGATGCACTGCAGGTGTTATGTTACTCCTTAGAAATCCTCAATGACCTTACCTCAGTCCTCAAGTTGTGATCTTGGGAGATGGTGGAACTGTAGAAGGTTCAGAAAGCCATTAGCAGGAACAGCGAGCTGAGTTACTACTGAAACTGTCCCCATCCTCTGTATCCTTTCTATTACCTGTCCTTTCTGCAATTTGTTGACTTGTGAATGATTTTCATTTCTCTTTTTAATTTTTTCCCCCAAAACATTGTATCAGTAATGCAAAAGAACAGTTTTAAATATTTCAGTGCTGTTATGATAAACCCAGGGTGCTATTATGAAAAGCACATCTTGACACAGACAGAGGCTGTTGAACACTCCCACTCTGTGTAATGGCTCAAGGGCTGAACTTCTATGTTAAGCTTTGAATGGAAGGGTTATCTTTTGGCAAGTCTGACGTGCTGACAAAAACCCCACATGTTTCAGGAAGTGAAGAAAATTCCAGACAACTAGTAAGTTGTACTTTTGGAAAAAGTCTGTCATTCTGATGCTGATTTTGAAAGGGACTGTGCATGCCATTGTGGGTCATCAGATGGACAAACTGGTGAGGGTACCAGTGGAGGTGAGCAGCAATTCTTTGGGAAGCCCTCCCTACCAACCTGTCTTTAGTTTGCTTTCCTAAGAAAATAAGGTTTATGCAGTTGCTTCACCTGCCTGCCCGTCCTCTTCCTTCTCTCTGCCACCTTCCCGGTAGCTGACCAGCAGATTCAGAAGTGTCAGCCTAGTTTGGCAGAGGAATAAAAGTCACTGGTTTATGAGACTCACCAAGTGGATGGAGAGGAGAGGGATTCAGTCTGGTGTCCTTTGTGAGGTAAAGGCAGGACACGGTCAGGTTGAGCAGCAATTTGCTGCCAAGGTGCATGTGTTTAGTAGATGCCCAACTCCTGAGAAGTGGCACTTCATGGTGTCCCTGCGTGATGATGGGAAAGTCACAGAGGACATAACACAGTCAAGAAAATAATTTTGGAAGAGATAAGGGGGGAAGGTTGCTAGGAGAAAAAGGGTAAAAATAATGGTAAAGCAAGTATACTTCTGCCATTATTTGACAAACACTGAGCACAAACAAGTCTGGTGCACAAATGTGCTCAGGGATCCTGTTTCAGTTTTGGCAATCAGAAAATCTTTTTTATCTGCCAGGAAATGGGGAAAAATCTTTGCCAATAAATAATCGAAGGAGAGAAGGGGGGAAAAGAAGGGGCTGCCAGGATACTTTTGTTTTAATAACTATTGTCATTAGTTTTGGAAGAAAGGATTTCATACTACACATGTCCATTCGCAAGCTCTCATTGTGTTTATTTTTACTAATATAATCTGAAAATTATTCTTCTTGTGAAATTTAGGAGACATCCCCCCACTCTGATTACCACAATTAATACAGATTTTTAAGTAGAGTTTATTGACATTTGGTGCTGTTTTATGCCCACCTTGAAGAAGGTTTCCCCTTTTCCCTGATGGAACACTACAAACAGATCTGCAATGTTCACTTTTTATCAGAATGGAGATAATTAATCTAAGTTGACACTATGGCTCAGTTGTGCAGCTTGTTGTTTATGCCCAGCAATAATTTGTTATTCTTCCCAGCCAAAGCATATCTGGAAATATGGGGGCCACAGTCATTGTCCATCAGTGCAGACTCTGGATTTAAGATGGGGCTTCGACAGACCAGTATAATTTACCTTGTTTTACTGCCTAACTGATGACACAGATGATATAAAAAATAAGTTTCTGCTGCAGCTGGAATGGCTAATTGCTAATAGGAATTTTGCCACCAACTTCAGCAAGGATAAAACACGAATTGATTCATGCAAAACTACCTCAGCATGCTGTTAAATGCTATAAGGGATTATTGTAAGACATGAAAAAATGTGGAAGGGATATGGATGATTTACTGTTGTTACAGGAGAGAGCTTCCCTGCCTGTGTGCACCACGTTGTGTTACATGGCAGTGAAAGATGTGGTGAGCTGACATGAAAAACTGCTGGCTGTACCCATTCCACCTTCAGGGATCCTTCTGCAAGTTGAAGTTTCCCTGTGCCTGTAAGTCAGCTATTATTTCCAACCTGTCCTGTTCCAAGAAACATAAATATCAGAAACAAGGTTAGAAAAAAGGCAAGGCATTTTCATCTTGGTGTGAACCTAGCCCTCATCCTTCTAGAGCCTGCACAACCTTCACTTTGAGCCCTGACTTTCCAGGGATGGGGTTGTTGTCTTGAAAAGTGCTTTCCCAATGAATATCAAATTATATGCCCTGAACATCAGACAGACACATGCCTTCAGGGAACTGCAAGTGATAAAAATACATTTAAGTGTGATTTCTGATCAGTTTTTGGTCAGCTGCTTCCCCTCCAGTCTCTTAAGCTGTGTCTACACGCCTTCTCTTCACTGCAGCATCCCTTACATCAGAAAACCTCTCCTTATCTTCACAGCTGCTAGGCTGTACCTCACCCACCCATGTGCCTCTGAAGGGCTTGTGATAGAAACACTTCATGGGCTTATGGTGCCCACAACATGCTGTGGAGGTGTCTCATGATACAAGTATCTTATCTGTTCAGTAAAACAGGATGCTTGAATTGCATTTCTTAATGGTGCATAGCATTAAATAGCTACGGTTAGTACCAGAACTGAGGCAGTGCTAGTTTTGAGTGAGAAACTCCTAATCTTCCTTTGGGACTATTATGAAGTTGGAATTTCTTGTTTCAAATACAAACCCCAGAAATTTATATGGCCACGCCATAAATCAAGAGCTACAAAAAAGTAATGTAGGCAGTTGAAAGGACCACTGCCTACAGCTGCTAAAACCACTCATCATGCTTACTAAAGTTTAAGGAAAAATGCCAGCTGAAGGTGAAAATACATCAGCTGTGGAGCAGTGTTGGGGCATAGCATATGCTTGGTGACATAAATATGAGAATCTTTTTCAGCTGGTACCCCAAATAAGTTTATATTTACACTCAGACCATGTCTAATGGCTCTTTAGACCAGGGGCATTGCTAAGCTTTAACATAAAAAAAAAAAAGGTTATTTGGAAAAGCTGAGTACACCCCTTAAAATCTGCAGTACAGAAGAGGGTTTGCAACACTCTAAATCTCAGCTTCTGGAAAAGACAGGAGATGGCATGCCTCATCTGAGGTACTGGTGGGAGCAGTAGCTGCTCTTTCCCTGCTGCTGGAGCAGGTGTGGGTGGTGTGGCTGGTTCTAACCATAGGTAGAGAGGTGCCTTCTGCCTGCAGCAGGGAGATGCCCATGCTGGTGGCTGCAGGGAGACTGCTGACATGAAGGGTTAGAAGATACAGCCCTTGGTACCACCAGCTGCCATGAAACAATGTGAAAATGTTTGTTTAATAAGGACTGTAAAATGTCCCCAGCACTCAGGACTCTTAAGTACTTTCATAATTTCAGGGGAACTTTTCCTGGCAGACTTTGATCATATTAAATAGATTTCCCATGATATCATAATGCTCCATTTGTTATAAATGTGCTGATTTGCGGATGTGCAATTAGCTGACTCAAGCAAAAAAGCATTGTAGATATCCTGTGTATGAAGTGGCAGTTTATTTCTCTCCATATGGTCTATAACTTGTTCCATGCTGCTTACCGTGGGGTCTGGGCTTACTGCCCATTGCTCATCACAGTTTATAGAGAGGAAAATTGAAGGCAGCCATGGAGTTAATTCTTTGCAATGCAGTTATTTCCTTAAGGCAATACCTGAGCTGTTTGCATCAGCCCAAACATCCCCTTGGAAGCAGGTGAGTCCTGACTGTTCCCTCTGCGGAGTGAGGGTGAGATGAAATCATCTTAGCAAAGGGCACTGCATGAATTGAGAGCCAGGGGCTTCCCAGAAGGAAAAAACAGGGCTTCCCAAATCCTCCATAACTCGTGGCCTTTACAAGACTTTTTTTCCTGACATATGTTTATTTATCACTACTTGAATGGCTCTATACAAATGGCTAAATCAAGTCCCTCTTAAGTCCATGGAAAGACTTCCTCGGACCTCAGCAGTGATGGGATTGCATCCTAAATTAATAGTCCCAAAAAGACTAATCTGTGAAATATGCTCAGTGCAGGATCAGTTGTTTTGCTGTCGAAGTGGCAGCTGGTACCTCACCTCACTGCACATTTTTAGTTCTTCTAGTAGTAAGGGAGTATATTCTACTCTCCTCTCTGGTTTCTCTCCTGCTCCTTTCAAATGAGTGGGGAGCATGGAAAAAAAGAGATTTGTGAGAGAAAGAGCTTATATTAACGTACAGGGTTAAACTTTCTGAGGACGAGGAATTTTTTTTGCCTCATCAGCATGCTTAACAGTTGCAAATCTCAGTGTATGAGGAAATGTCTTACATTCAAAGACTATTAACAGCTGTGAAATTAGATTTACAAATCTGAATATATAACTGCATATTTTATATGCTGTTGCATATCATTTGTGCATATATTCATGAAACTGTCTCGTAGTTTATGAAATTTGAGTGTACCGTTTCAGTGGGAACTTCCAGATTTCTTAATCATGAGATCGTTAAATGAAAGACTTGCCATATGCAAATTTTGAAATTTGTGCAATACAACGTGATGCCTTTTGAGGATAACACAGAACTAAACCCAACAGATATATAAGTATAAATAGTTATTTGGAAGGTGTGAAACATTCTTATTAAGAAAAAAATATTTTAATCATGTCTACCTTCAAATAACTCTTAAATGGATACAGTTTTATATTATGATTGTGATTTTTTTTTTAATAGTATAAGCAACACATTCTACAGTGCTTCATTTCATTCTTAAAAATAGCCTGGGTTTTGTATTTGGAGATGAGTCATTTTGAGGCTGAGGCACTTATCTTTCTGGCTCAACCTATAGCTCTAAGGATTGAAAATACATAACATTATTGTCTTATACAAATCACAATTCATCTGGTAAGGAAACTCTCCAAAAGAAAGTGAATACAATATTTGGGAGTCTTTGGAACATGAAAGCTGAGTAGCTTTCATGGCCAGCAGACGTGCTGCTTGGAAACCTATGGGAACATTCACTTAATTGCAACTAAAGCCTTGCTCCTGTGTTTAGGAATCCTGATCTGCTCACACAGATCTCAACACATGACTGAAATAATCTGTTTATCCAGCATATGGTTCTTTGTGAGGACTGGATAGAAGTCAGTTACTCGGTCTTATGTGTCATTTGTCACAGAGTGCTGTGTCCTTCTAAACACTCCCTGTCTAGTCCAGGGCCATGGAGGCATTTTAGTAATGCAAAGAGGTGATTAGAGGCACTTCTGCTGGAATGTATGCTGTGGTGCTTAATGAAATTAATTTGTCTTATGACAGGGGCATGGAGAGGCAGCCCTGGGCTTTGTCCTACTCACTGTCACTATTTCCCAGGGTGACATTGGATGTGTCAGTAGTGACCTGCTCTTTGCTGTGCTTTCAGCATGCATGGTGCTAGCAGGAGGGGGGAGGCTGGGAGTTCCAGGTGTGCTCGGAGGTGTTTGTTCAGAAGAACCAAATCTTTAAAACCAGCGTTTTCTAGCTGATATTATTGTAGCTGATATTTGTGTGTAAGGAGAGTAATATCTGCTTGGTTTAGCAGGAAAACTGTTCTATCACATAAGTGCTGTCTCCTTCCCCCCAAATCAGTGACCATATCTGTCTCAGACACATGGCAGCAGAGAAATAAAAAGGCTCCTCAAATCTTTGCTTAGTCCATCTTCCTGTATCCTTCTGCCTAGAACAGTGGAGCCAGCATGGCTGATCTGGGCCATTAGTGATTTGTCTCTGTACTTACTTGGAGATGCATTTTTCAGGTTATGTCCTTTTCTAATACATACAGTAAAGTACTACTTGTACTGACTTACTCTACAATAAGTAGCGTGTGAGCCATACAGAGGAACTGCCACTTGACCCCAAATAATGTCAGATTTTAAATTCATGAAGAGCAGGATTTTTTGAATGAAACAAGGTAGTGCCCAACATCCACACAGATCTCAAAGCAGAAAGATGTTGTGTCAGGAAAATGCAGCCAAATTGAAATCTCAAGAAAGTGATAAAAAATGCTTCATTAAACAGAAAAAATAAAAAGAGAAAAACCAAAAAAAACCACTACAGAAAAAGCTGTGCTTAAATGTCAGTGAGAACTTTTAATTCTTGTTGGCTTTTAAACTCCCCCCACCAGAAAACTGAAACTCTTCAGTCATACAGAGATTTTCTGCAGAGGAACCAGAAGCTGCAGCTGAACAGGCTATATACTACCAACTGTGAGAGCAGCCAGATTTTGACACCCATGTTTTCACTAGGTGCCATTTCAGCAGCAGTTTCTGTAGGTCTTTCAGTTGGACCATGAAAGTAATCTCTTGTAACAGGAAAAACAGTGAAGGTGAAAAGCGCTCTGCTTCCTGGCTTAGGTGGAGTAGCATTTGCAGCCCTTGCTCCCCAGCAGAAACTGCACTGAAGGGTTTGTGTAGCTGGTGTGCCTTGCCAAATTCAGCCTATTTCTTACACATCTCTCTTTTTGCTATATTAAACAGGGATCTAAGGTTTTACAAGTGTATGTTGCGTTCTGAAACCACTGCAAGGACGTTAGGAATCGCGTGCTCTCCTGAGGACTGGTCTCCTCAGGGCTCTGCAGGTTTTGCTCTCATTAGTGGAGACTTCAGAGCCTTTGGTGCTGACTCCCAGAGAAAGCCTGTTTGCCTCCATGGTAAAATCATGGCCTCTGGCCATGTTTTCCAGCAGTTCTTCAAGAGCTGAGAAGCTCTGCAGTTCGTGGGATGCTTTGGGAAGTTACCTGGTGTCTGCACCCTGCCTCCTCTGCTCCAGGTCAAGTGTGGGCAGCTGTGCAAAAGGCATCAAAGTAGGTGAGAGAGAGAACATTTTGCACTGTGCTGTGCTGGTTAAAGTTTTGTGCTGGAGCTGGACCTCAGCAGGATGCCACGTTGGCTGCCAGGCAGTGCAGGGCCCTCGGTACCACCGGGGCCCCTGCGTTTGGTTCTACATTGTGTAAACGCCCATGTCATAAATGAATAACTGCAATTTTTTTTTTCTGGGTCTGAGCTTTGTTTGGTTTTGCTTTTTCTTGGACAGTGGACCTGTGCCTTGAGAAAATACACAAAAAGTTTTTCATATCCATGCCTCCAATGAGGCAACGACAGCGCATCTAATCTTAATCTATATTGTTTGTACTTTTGCTCAGGAAAGCAGCTATAAGAAATAGTACATTTCTTCTTTAAAGTCCTTTCCCCGCCCCTGCTGTATAAATGTTACTTCCTGCCCTCCTGCTCTCTCAATAGCGCTTCCCTTTCCTGTTTTGGTTATAAGCTTTCATAGAGACTCTTGGCTTGTCTCCCTGCCAAATTTGTCTTCTGCTCAGGTGAAATAGACTATTTGGATTTGAGCACACGTGCCGGATTTGAGCATATACCTCTGTGGGATTGCCTGACCAGGTCCTCCTCCATGGCAGGCACGTAAGTATCTGGGGACCGTGCCTGTTGGCAGGGAATTTGTTGACCAAAATTAATGTGACTGGATGTGAAAGAGAGCACATATTGTGATAAACACAGAAGGTTTGTGTTTTGGTTATAGCCTGGTAGGATAATTTATAATTGTATAAAATGGTAATTAAGCTTTTATGGCAATGCTACATTAATATGCATCCCCTGGCAGTGAGGGAGAAGCTGACTTCATGAAGCGAGGGTTCCTTCATTCCTGATCTGCCTCCATCAGCTCAAGGGGAATTGTCACAGGTTTATTTACATTTCTTCTGGGATTGCAGGGAAACCAAGGCAAAGTGATGCCAGCATTAATGAAAGATCATTATGTTGATTTCCTCTGTTCACTTATGAGTCTGCCTTTCCTGGTCATTAGTTATGATTATGATCTTTCAAAGCCTTTATTTAAGGTATCATCTCCTGAAATACAGATACGGTTGGCCCATGAGTTCTCGAGAGCCTCAGTCATGTATTTTCACTTGACAGTTCAGTTTTGGGTTTTGCATAATTCATATTTTACAAGATTAGGTACTTCTCGTTTTTATTTCTGTAATTTAAGGGGGAAGGGAAATAGTTTGTATTAATAGCAACCTGATCCAGTCGAGTTGCTTTTTTACTGTTTTTGACTAATTGAGTTCCTAGTGTTTCTCCAGGCCATTCACTTGACTCATTTTTAGGAAGTTCTAAGCATTTACTTGATATTTACTCGTAGGAAGTCCCAAAGTGTATCATCAAGGTGGTATGTAAAATCTGAAAGTGAACCCCACTTCACAGAAAGAAATTTTACATGATTCAAAGCATTGATGGAGCAGTGAAGTTCCTCCATTAGGAGACTCCCTTAGCAGTCAGCAGTTGGAACGTGGAAGGGAAACTTTCCTGGAGCATGGCCTGGCTCTGGGAGTCTCTCTGCCCAGCAGCAATGGCACTTCTCTTAATCACACCACTTCCTCAGTGAAGTGCCTTTTGCAAAGCAGATCTCTTTAAGCATTTCTTAACATGCTGAGTTGAGATACTGATAGCTGGAGTTCCCCTTAGAGTCATTTGAATTTTTACGCTTCAGTTTGCAAAACCTACCAGAAAAGGGATGGGTTAAAATTAACAACACCGCACGGTTTAAAAGTCTCAGCAACATAAACTAAGCAGATGTGCCGGCTTACAAGGGCATCAATCTGTGGCCTCTGTGCTGGCCCCAAATCTCCACTGATTGGCAGATGTGCTATTGAAGTGCCGTGGCAGACAGTGAGAGGTCAGGGCTCTCCATGGACTGGGGCTGGCAGTGCTGAGAACCGAGCTGTTCTGGACTGACAGTCAGGCCCAGGTGAAACATCTGTTCTGCTGCACTCATGTTTTGCATACTGCATAATTTTTTGTATTTCTACTCACTTTTCCCATGCTCAAGAGCACTGAGGGGTGACAGAAGGTTATGCAAGTTTCTCTGGTCATGCCAGGATTGCGTGCGTGTTTAGCAACTTTAGCAACTCATCTGCCAAAGTCCTGGCTTAGTGTGCAACCTGGGTGCCTCATAAACTGTCTCTTCTCTGGTTTCCAGCTGATGTGTCTGCTGTGGGTATCTGCAGCAGATACTGGACAAGGCAGTTCCCACTGGGTATGCCAATGTAGTAAGGGAGAATTCAAAATTAATGTCTTATTCCTAATAGAAAGTAACTTTTGAATAATCTTCCTTATGGAAGTGAACTGGTGTTCCTCTTACTCTTGATAGCACTGTAGGTACTGGTGTTTCCATTTCCTGCTCTGTAAAATATGTATTTGTCTTGCAGGTGTGTCATGACTTTATTTAACAGCGTCAGTCTTTCTGAGAGCTGCTTATGAAGGAGGATTCGTATTTTTACTATTTTTTTGTAACTATTTAATATTAAACTGTTTAGATGCTAGAGTTTAACAGTGGAGAAAGGTGATGGCCAGGCACCTGCAGCAGATGCTCTGTGCAAAGGGCTCATCTCCCGCTGGCATTGCAGCCAAACCCCAGCACCAAAGGCAGAGCTTCAACGTGAATGTGCAAGCTGAGCAGGAGACCAAAAACTAGCAGCTTCTCTGGGAACTGGGCTTCACTTCAGGCTGACTGGAGCAAGGGCTGCACTGTTGGGTAGGTCTGTCTGCATAGGCAGGCAACCAGGAGCGAGTGCAAATTGAGAAATTCTGACCACTGGGTCCATGGGTTGGTTTTTCAAAGGATGCCAGGAAATGGAGCTCAGAAAACAAATGGAGATAGTTACTGTGGCACCTCCACGTTATATATGAGAGTGTGACTGCTACTATTTAAATATCTGCTATAAAACAGTCAAGCATGGGCATGTCATTGAGGATTCAAAGCACCTTTCTGGATGTAAAGCCCCCATGGGGCTGCCCTTTGGTGTGATCAAGGGGCTAAATGCTGTATTTTCTCTAAGAGGTCTTGCTGCATTGCTTGAGGAAGTCCTTCAGGGCTCTGGGACAAAGGTGACCGATGGTGACACCAGCTGTGCTGCAACTGTGGCTGTAGAGGGAAGCAGACTTTGAAACAAGGGGTCCCAGAAGGAGTCACAAGTATGGCTGACATTGTGCTGGAGAAATGAGGCTCCCAAGGAGAAGAGGGGTCATGAGCTGAGCTGGTGGTGAATCTCTGATGGGAAGGCTGGAGAGCCACTGCACTACAGCAGCTTTTTCAGTAATGAGCTCAGATCTCAGCTATGGTCTATATAAGCCCAAATGACCTGGCTGTCTTGTGTTCAGAGGGTCTCTCATGTTTTTTGTTCTCTAAATCCAGTGGTCAGAGAGAAATGTCCATTGTTTCACGTTACTACTGAAACACTTTTCCTGCATCCCAGTCATTATTATATTTATCGAGTGAAAGCTATTAAAATGTTTAGCAAATTAGTCTATTAGTGTTTGAAGTGCACTTTAAAATGCTGCAGGAACGTGACTTGTAGCTTGCTAATTCTGAGGTTAGCACAGATCTGTAGTGCACAGATCGCACGTCTCTGTATACAGGATTTTGGATTTACATTAGCTGTTTAAGCTGACACTGGGAGTATTCTGTCAGCTTCTTAAATCAGCATCAGCAATTTCTGGCACGTCACGTTTAACCGCACAAGTGTGACTTCCTGTGGCAGACTCAGTGGACAAGTGGAGTAAGATGTGTTAAATGACTTGTGCATTATCTCACACATTCTCTGGACTGAGGTTTTGTTCTCAAGTAAGACAAGCCTGGGGCTAAGTAATATCAACGATTTCTCACACCAGTAAGCATGGTGAGATCAGTCTAAAATAACTTGTAATTATTAATAATTTAAATGTTGAGGGGAGATGTATGGGAGATGGAAATGAAAAATAAGTTAAATGTTTGTATAAATAGCTGTTTGCCTTTTCTACGAATACCAGAAAAGAGCTTCTTTGAAGGTCAAAGAATCATGAGCATCTTGAAACAAGGTAGATCCATAACAGGTTCAAAGCATGAGATCTTGATTTCTCTCAGGGAGCTTTCAGAGTTTATGCTAAGGGAATGTCTGTCCCAAGGACACAGTTGTGTCTGTAAATACGAAGGATAGTGAAAGTCTCCAGGTCCACCTGGCATGCTGGAGTAAAGCCCACAGGATTCAGTGTTTGAAGTTAGCTAGTTCTGGATATTTGTTACCCCTTTTGTGAGCATGATTTGGTGACCCTCCAAAAGCTGCATGACCTTGTCCTGGCTCCAGGAGAAAGTATTTTAAACCTCTCCCATATCCCCTGGAGGTGTGACCTCTGGGTGGTTTGGTGCTGGACAGGGGGTCCAGGTAGGGCTGGGGTCACTCTGTGCCATGGCAGGCTCTGCACGGGGCCGCTGGTCAGAGGTGGCTCAGTCACTCAGTACCAAGCTCTGCAGAAGTTTCATTCCTAAGAGGATAACCGTGTAAGTAGAGAAAACAGGTCAGTGAAGGAGCACAGTGCAGCTTGGCCACTCGACTTTCTCTCAGTCTGGAACGAGAGGGAAAAGCCTTAGAGACCCTTCAGAGCCACAGACTCTCCTCCAAACATTATGGTTTGCTCTCTTTTTCCAGTTTATTCTCTGTGACAGGTCTTTTGTGGTTCCAACCTGTGCTTTTTGCTTGTATATTTGGATAACCCACTGGGATAGGCAGAGTGGAGCAGGAGGACTTTTCTCTATCTGATCTGTGGCTCCTCCACTACCAACCTCCACAATAATTTCTGTCATTTGGTTCCCCCTCTCCTCCTATATTTTTTCCTCTTATTTAATTACTTGCAGTCAGCCAGGTCATGTCAAGCCACCGCATTAAGTGTCATGTGATAATTCACCAAAAAATACAGGTATTTTCCCGAAGATTCCCGGTGTTATCGATTCCATACTCATTCTTGGCTCTTTTTTGGCTATAGATCTCGGTAATCACACATTTACTAAAAGCCAGGAAGAAAGGACTGTGTTTTTCAGGTTCTGAACAGATGGAAGAGGAGAGGAATGTTATTTCATGATGAAGGCACCTTCCCTGCAGCACTGTCTCAAAGTGCCTGCCCATTCTCACCAGGGCTGGGCAAGAAAGGTCAATGCTGACCCTTTCAAGAAGGGTTAAATCCAATTTAGCCAATCTGCTAATTCTTGAAGATGAATCCTAGACAGAAGAGATGGATGAGAGTGGGTCAAAATATGTCACACAGAATGAAACAAACAGTATTATCTGCAAACTTTTTTTTTTTAATTTACAGTTTTGTAGTATTGAAACAATATTCTGTAAGTCTCAACAATAAGCACTTGATTTCACATATCACCTGTGAACAAAGCAAAGCAGATTTGCTTTAATTTCAGGCAAACAAGTGGTACTAGTGCAGAGGTTTGCCATCCCACAGATGTAATGCTTTCAGAAAAAACAAGGGTGAATATTAGGATTTGGGGTCCCTAGGAAGAACCCCTTCCCCTCCACATTTAAATAATATGTCTTTAATCTGCCCCGTAGTAAAGTGTAGAACATTGGAGTAGATGTTGTGCACAAACCTGAACAATTTTGCAATTAAGACCCCTCTACAATTAAATTTTTATGTATTTTTTAGACATGATTACCTATGGTGGGAACTCACGTGGATGAGTCTGACTGCATATTAATGTAAAATAAAATATCAATAGGGGAACTAGTAATATTTGACATGGTATGTGAAATTTGATGGACCTCCAACAAATACCAAATTTTCAGTAACTTCTGCGTATTAGGAAAATAAAGTAAGTTCCAGAAGTCTGCAATTTTGCATATAAATACTAATATATAACAAACTCTTATAATGAAGAAGGAATGTGGCTACTCACAATTGTGTTACTAAGCCCTGTATTTATTACCTGTCACATGTAGTTGACGTAAGTATCAGTGATGTATGGTCCTAAAAATTACTAAAAATTTTGCTGGGCCTTCGTGAAACCACTGGTGCTTGATTTGTGCTTAAAATAATGTACAGAGAGTAATACAGAGATTCTCAGTGACCTTTATAAAGGGAACATTTTCTGGGCTGTTTTCAGAGAAGCCTCTTAAAGCAGCAGTGGGATGGTTGTGTCTTTTATGCATAGGAAGAGTAAAAAGTCTTCAGGATAAAGAGTTACACCTCCATTTAGGGTGAGACAGCAAGCTAGCAAGGGGTCCCTGGAGGCATTTTGGATGTTGAAAGATTGATGGAAGTGCTTTGCAGGAAAGGATTCCCCTCGTGTGCTGTTTTATGTTCCTTTCTGTTATTTCACTGGAGGCCAGATAACAGGCTCAATCCTGTTTCCATTTAAATGAATGATGAAAAACTTCCACTGACTGTGGGAGAGCAGGGATCAAGCTTGATGTGTCGTTGCTTTATATTACAGTAACAATTGGTTGTCATGCATCAAACTCTGCTCCTGAGGTCTGTATCAGTGTTTCAGTCACAGGACAGTAGCAGGTCCTTTGGTGCTGATTTTGGCAGCAAAGCCTGAAGGCGAAGTTGCTGTACCTACTGGGATCTGGGTATGGCATTATGAGTAGTGCCATGTTACGGCCCTCATGTCTGGATGGTTAGGTGTATTCTCTTTGTTGTAAGTAAGGATAATTTAATTAATTTTGACTAATTTAGCAGCTCGTGGTAATTGTAGATTCCAAAATTCATCTGAAATGGAGACAGTATTGGGTTCCAGGCTTGCTCTGATGAAGCCAGAGAGATGCTCTTGCTTACTTTAGTGTACAGCAAGGCTTGTACTGCTTGGCAAGGCTTGAGGAGAAGGACGTGGTGTCACAATGGCTGAGTGTGACTCTCCCAGGGGCAATTTTTTCCTGGAGCCCACAGGCTTACTGGGCAGGGGATTGCTGTGCCCTGGGCAGCTGATGCTCCCCCACCTCTGGAGCTGGAGGTGGCACAAGACACCTGGTAGCAAAGGCAGGTGGCCACCATCCATCCACGAGACTGCACTGGGGATTATTTTCAGCCTTTCCACTTCCATATGACAAAGGCAATCCAGTGTACCTGCCTTTCTGCTGGTATATTTCTCTCCCATGCTCCCCATCTGTGAATCTGAGGCAGACTGAGCATCCGCCAGCAGGTCTGGAGGGTGCAGGCAATACTGCCACTGCTGCCAGGCTGCACCTCTTGCACCAGTTGGAGGATTAGGCAGGCTGGAAGGAGCTCAAATCCCTCAGCTGCTCCTGTCAGATATGGAGGAGCTGCCACAAGACATTAGCTTACCTTAAAAAACAGGAGGGAGAGGTGTTTGCTGGGTAAGTACATCAGCAAAGGCACAGCTGTTCTCCAGGTATCTCACAAAGCAACAGCAACTAGTGGATGAGCTGGATTTTATGAATTCTGAACAATATAAATAAAATAATGTTTAGTCTTTCTGATCTGAATATATTGCTCTGGTAACAGAATTTAGCTGTTTCTATGATACGTAATAAAAATACAATTTATTCTGAATTTTCCTACCGTGTTCTTCATAGAGATGTCTGCCGGCATCTTTGCTCCCTCTGTAAATGCTGTGAGGACTTTCCAGGCTCTTACCCACAGCCTGGAGGAGGTCTGTGGGCTACCTGGAGGCTGTGCAAAGTGATTGACAAAACAAGCCACAGTCAGTAGGCTTTGGTGTACCATGGGGGATACATCTGCCTTGGAAATCTTTTTGAGACCCACAAATCAGAAAAGATTGAAAATTGCTGCTGTAATCAACCCAGATCCTCTTAATACTTGCATTAACATGCCCCCTTTCATTAAAATGATGACAGTGGTGGGGTCAGGCAGGTTTGGGTGTGCAGCAGTTGGTATAATTCACACGTGGTGTAATTTGGCACAGTGGCAGCGCGGCAATATGGTTTAGCATCACCCAGGAGCTTTTCCTTTATTTGTGTGTCTGTGTCTGTGTGTGTGTGTGTGTATGCTAGGGAGGCAAAAGCAAACCAAGAAGGGGGGAAAGGATTTGTGTGCAAAGAGGATTAACCACTTGATATTGTGTTGTTGGAAATTATTTAATATGGCTTGGGCTAAGGAAGGGAGGTATATATACCTATATATAGGTCTAAAGTTAGCAGGACAGTCATGAACTTAGAATGTTTGCAGGACATAGATCTCAACAGTTCCATTAAGATGCACTAACTGAATCATAAATGCATCATAAGGTGCACTATTTGCTCGTTGAAAATCCCTGTTACATTTAAAGATCTGAAATCTTCAACATTTGGAGGATTAATTTTTTTCTTCATATAAGGGACTTTTATTTCCTCTGGTGTAAGAAAAGTGGCTGGGAAGTCCAGAGAGTGGAACTGAAATTCTGACCTGTATTGACATGTCACAGCATTTGCCAGTGGCATTTATTGTTCCCGAAGGGTGTGTTTTATTATGATTCTCTGTATGTATATTAGTCAGGATATGACTAATAAACAAAAGGTAGTGCATTAAGGAATTTCTGTGAATCTAAAGGAGAAAAATAGTTATTAACACTATACAAAATAATGGTTATGTACTTTAATGCTGGCCTGCATCCACATTCGTGGATTCCCCTTCCCCACTTTCTTTGCTACTAGGATGAAGGAAAAAAGCATTCCTGTGTGTTTTGCACCATGTATTCTGGGACTTCCAAGTGCGTCAGTGGGTCCGGGTATTAGGCGTCAGCTGGATTAACTTAATTGATTTCTTCAGTTTACCTAACGTGGCTTTTGGTTCAAGGTCTGCTTGCTTCCAATTTTAAATGTATAACTCAGCTGTGGGTGTCACGTTTGTTTTGTCAGTAAGCTGTAAAATATTGGTGGGTTTTCATGCAAATGTGAAGGGCTTCGCTTGCCAATAGATGCATAAAATAAATAGAGCATTCATACTGTTGGACGGTTTTCATAATGTTTATGTGATGCAGGTTATTTCTCAGGGATTAGTGTTTTATATAAAATAGATTATTGGTTCAAAACAGCAGCATACAGGAGGTTTTTTAAGTCTGCGAACACATACATGTCAGCTTTAATTTAACAGATTGCATTCAAAGGATTAGCCGATCTCTTATAAAACATATGCTGTAAGTAGTACTGATAGTTTCTGTTGGTTTTTTTTCATTTAGAAGTTTTAAGTAATAAGCAGTAAATTCACTGTTTTCTTTCCTGATTTTGTTGTTTTTTCTCCCCAGTGAACAGAGTATTTGCCAAGCCCGAGCTTCAGTTATGGTCTATGACGATACCAGTAAGAAATGGGTGCCAATCAAACCTGGACAGCAGGGATTCAGCAGAATCAACATATACCACAACACAGCCACGAACACCTTCAGGGTAGTTGGAGTTAAACTGCAGGATCAACAAGTGAGTAACTGTATCGAGTTTCCTGTAAATTAACCTTTGATCTCATTTGGTAACCTCAGCTCTATGCCTAATGCAACATTTCCTGCACCCTGCAAGGTGCCTACTAGGCTGTTTATACTCCAGTGATTCAGATTTTGTATAATTTTTTGCACACAGAATGTATCATAAGTTATTACCGCTTATTTGAAAAAAGAATGTTTGGTAGATGCCGAAGAGATTTGAATGTTATTTCCTCCCCTCCATTTTTTCTTGTGAAATGAGTCTTATTCACTCTGCAGGTTTTGCTCTCAGCTCCCCCCAAATTACTTTTTATTTGTTTTTAGTACTATATTAAAAATAGAAATAAAAATCAATTGTTCTGCACTGCTGTCCCACGAAGTGTGGTTGTTACATTGCTGTGATAAGCAATTAGTTCCTTGTAATGCACTTTAAAATCCTAGGTGCACACTGTGATCTGATTTACAGCGGACTAATTCTGCAGGACCTCCTTGGGTATTAAAGGAGTTACGTGGGATTTAGATTATCAGAACTGGGATCAGGCCCCCATTGGCCACCAAAGCACGATGCTCAGCCCAGGGCTGCCACGGTGTGGCTCTGGCAGCCTGGTTTGTGGTGTGCTGGGCAGCACATGCCCTCAGAGCTCCCTAACCGAGTGTCACAATCAGACCCTAAACAGAAGTTTACTCGAGCGGAGTAGCAGTGCAGTACCTGCATTTTAGAGCAGGAATTTCAGAGTTGAGGGCTCCCTTTGTGCACTGGCATGAGGCTGGTTGGCAGTGGTCACTTCTTGTGCTCACCTCGAGCCCTCTATGGGGCACAAGGATCAGGAAAAAGTGGGCCATTGGTTGCCTGTTGGTTCAGGAGTGGTGTTGCCTCCTGGGAAGGTGAGGCGAGCACTGCTGCTGGTGTGAGAGATGGGCAGGGGCCAGGCAAGTCCAGCCAAACTGAGCCGGGTCAGGCCAACCTGGAGAGCAGGAGCCAGGGCACCACCACCTCTCAGCTGCCACAAATGTTGAATGGATCGATCTGCTTATGGAAAAGCAGATGATCCTCAGCTGAAGGCTGTAAAGATGCTTGGGCCAACTGGAAAAGTTACTCAGGTTGCTGACTGGAAGTAGTAATGACTTTGCTATGCCGTGCATATACAGAGTCATCATTCTGTAAAAGGAAAAGCGGAACAAAAATAGGTGGATTTTGAGCACAGTGGTTTTCAGCTCCTTGCAGTGCAGTTCTGAAACATCAGCCAAAAATCTTGTGACTGCTTTTATCCTTCTCTGTAGAGCAAAGGCAATATATGAATGTAGTTCCATTCAGAAATAGAAAATATTTTCAAAAATAAATGAAATACAATGGCTTCTTAGTCAGTTGTGAAGGGTCAGTATTGCTTTGTCCTAAGCCATGCTAGCACTTTTACATTGCTAGCAGGTGAATGTAAATGATTCTCATGTGACTGCAATCTAAGATGGGACTGAATAGCTGGTGTAAAACAAGCAGAAGTCATGAAGTCAACATGTATATATGTAAGGGAGGCTGAGTACCAGAGGTCTGTCTTAGAGTATGCCATTTAAAGAGTGGGACATATTAAAATGACAAATCTTAAGCTGCACTTTGAACATGCTTTGCATTAACTGTAATATTTTATTTGCTTGCAAACATTCCAATTTATAAAGAGGCTGAATGCTATCTAAAAATCATCTCAATTCAGAAGGAAACAGGTAGAAGAATACATTTTTCTAGAGTTTAAAGACTAAAAATCCTCTTTCAAATAAACAGAAAGTATAGGTTACCTTCGTCACCTAAAACTGCCTGAAACAAAGTGTTCATCTTAAATATGATCACAAAAATCCAGTACTATGAATAAAGTCAAGACAGTGTAGCATAGTAGTATTCAAAGAAACACTCTGAAAGTCTCAAGATTCAGAATTTAATATATTTTATATGAGTCTCACATGGAATCATAAGCTTGCTAGGATTGGTAAGTATTTGCATTTAAAGAGAACAGAAATGAATTTCAGTTAAAATAATTCTCTGTTCAAGCCATTTCATGCTTGCTCTCAGGTTCTGTTAAATCTCACTGAAACTGAGGCTTTAGTAAAGCTGTTGATTTTCCAGAAAATACATACTTATCTGAAAAGGACCAATCTTCAGCTAATATGTGATTTGGCATATGATGAAGCTAATGAAGCTACACAGATTTTTGAAGAGTTGAGAAACTAGTTTAAAATATGTGATACAACAATACCATGGAGGAACAATTTTAACTTTTCTTACATACTGTTTGGCAAGGCACAGACTAGAGTAGTCTTCATGGCTTCATCCCTGCCTGCCTTTATTTCCCTTTTAATTTTTGTTGGTTTGTAATACACCTCTAATAATATCTCTCTTTAATTTTCATCCTCTTTTTCATTTTCTACATATCTTCTTCTGTAGACTCCTTGTCTCTGTCTAGCTGCCTTTCTGTTTCCCAGCCCTTTTTTGGTGCATGTGCTGTGGCTTATGACGCTGTCTTCTCGTTCTGCTTATCTTATCTCCTTATCTCCTTATCGCCTTCTCTAGCTGACAGTGTCTGAAAAGCTCACCACAGACAAATATGGTCTGTAGAGTAGCAGAACTGGAGCATCGTTCTCCCCCCAGGAAGTGGCCCCCAGATCTCGTTCCCTCTGTGTGTCTGGGTGGGGTGCTCACCGCACGTGGCGGCAGCACTGGGTTACAGACCAGCCGTACCTGAGCTCCCCTTTCTGCTCTGCACAAAGTGCAGCCTTGCACAGGTTCATGCTGGCCTGAGCAGGAGCCTGCAGAAAACCACAAGTACAGTCCTGAAGCTTTGAAGTCGTCACAGAGGCCAGAACTGGTTTGAAGCTAAGGCCAGACCAGTGTTACAATCGCTTAACGTCGTGAGCTTTGATGTTTCCTTGCGACCTTCTTTTGGACTCCGTGTTCATTGAGGTCTTTTCCAACCTTAGCAATTCCATCATTCTGTGATTCTTGAAGCCAAACAGTTGCAACCACGTGTTTTACACCCCTGTTGCAACTTGCCAGCTGTTGTTGTCACCTGGCCTGTTGTAAAGGTGACATGTGTGAGCTTCAGTCACCATGCAAGAAGTTCACAAAGCTAAAAATATACAAGTAGTCCATCTTTATGGCTTAGCTGAAAAGAAGTAGCTCCCCAGTCCAGAGTCCTGATCAACTGAGGGTATAAAATTAGGACTTTACATCAAGTGATGTCAGCTCAGCATGATCTCATCAACCAAAGACACGTGCTGAACAAACAGGCAGGGAGGAGGGTGCAACTCAAAAGTGAATCACGTCTCCTGAGGGGCTGCTGTGTTCATGTGGCTGAGAAGTGAATGTAGAAACAGGGCCTTGGGGAAGGTGAGACATTTTACATGCGAACCCAAGCCAAAACTGAAGCAGGGACGGGATTCCTGGGATATAAGCTAACCACAATTTTTGAAAAAGAAAGAACCAATTAATCACTGTTGTAACTTATTAGAAGTTCATCAGGTTTGGGCCTGCCTATAGAAGTAAAGAACCTGGCCTCAGCTGTAGCAATTTCTATATCCTCTCTGTTTTAGCAGTCATGTCTGCTCCCTGTAAGATGAGCCTGAGCATTGGCAGCACGGCAGGGCCCAAGCTGGTAACAACCCGCTGAACCATTTCATGCTCTGGAGAAACAAGCAATTGTCTTGTCCTGGTTCAATAAGCAAGAGTATTGGTGGTGAGACTTCTGTGGGAGCTCTTCCCATGATCCTGGCTGTGCTTACACAACTCAGGTGTTGCCGTGAAGCCCCCTCAGTCCCTTCAGCACCACCACCATCACTGCTGACAGCTCACAGCTCCGCAGCCAAAAGGAAGGGCTTCTTGTTTTTGAGCTTTTGTGTAGATTCTGAAGTTCCCTGCCAGTCCCAGGGAGCCTACACCTGAAACTGAGGTGAAAGGGTGAAGGGGAGTATTGGGTAGAAGTGAAGCAAATCTCTTTTCTTAACATTATAGGGATGGGAATGTTGAAAGGTGTCAATATAATGCTATGCGTGACTGGTCTGTGAAACTCCTTGCCATACAAGATCATTGAAATACAGAATTTAACAGGCTTCAAAACAACACGGACATTTATATCAGTAGCAGGACTACATTGTTTCAGGAAGATAAAATACTAAAAGGGGGTTGAAAAGAAAAACAGTGGCATATAAAATGTTGTTGTTTCAGCTTTTAAGTCAAATTCTAGGTGAAGAGTTATAGGAAGAACTGTTTGTCATAAACAAATCCATGATTTATTTCTGCAAGATTTCCAGTGAGCTTTTCCAATTCACCTATTGTAGACTGCAACCGAAGATTAAAAGATGAACTCTTGGTCTGCTCAGCCTGGCAGATGTGCTCTCTTACTGACATACAAAGCTTTAGAGTAAAGATCTCTTAGAAGCACCTGTAAAAAACCCCTATGCTTCAAACAGGGAGACCTTCTTTGTTTTAATTACTGCTCTGAAGCACTTCATTATCATCATGTGCCTTGCAGAGTCTCTACACCATCTGTACAAGACACCTTTGTGCACTCATTCTTAACAACAGCAGGAGATCCCCTCCTCTTTTTTTCCATTTTCTATAAACACGAGCCAATGGAGATAAAAATCAAACTCTGGCTATTTTAAGTTTCATTTCCCAGTTTTAAACTCTCTGATTTGAGTTTGAAGACAAGGTATTACATGTGTGGGCATCCTGATGATTACTGAAGGTCAACATTCAAATTCTGTCTTTATTCAATTAAAGGGATCTAACCTTCAGAACAAAGCAGATCCTTGGAGTTCCTTGGGTCAATGTTCTGGGGGAGCAGGTTTTGAGCAGTTTACCTGACTTCCATTACACAGTTGTTGGCCTAGGTTTTTATGATTTCTGTCTTTTGTTAAACAGCTGCACTGCACCCTCTGGTGCTCTTTGGCCTTTGATAGTGGTGTCCTTTGAAACAGAGCTTTCTGTTAGTAGGTGAGAAAGACTTTGAAAGCCTGGTAGAAGCTCACAGTCTTTCTAAACATTTCCTCAAAGACACTGGCGGTGCCTTCCTTGGTTAATCTACTCAAAAAGGGTTGGAAGACTTAAAAACTGGTCCATGTTAAAACTCTTGGTTTAGTAATCCAGGCATGAGTCTACTTGATGCTAGAGAGACTCTTTGAGTGTGAGAAACATTGGTACAGGCTCTCCCAATGCTCAGTGGAAGAACGGGGGTGATGTCACAGTTTTTCAAAGAAAAAAGGCTATTCAAGCTGTCAAATACAAGAGGAAGTTCAGTGCCTTTGCTGTGACCAGTTTCCACTTCATTCTGGTTGGTGTGGGTGTTCTCCCATGCAGAATGTTGGTGATACAGTTCCCATTTCTATAGGACTAACTCTTGGGAGCCTGCATACCCAGTGTGGGGCTGCATCTTCCTTTGGCTCACTGGTCAGGAATCTCAATGAAATGTGTCCAAAAAAGCAGTGTAGGCCTGATTGCTTCGCAGTGCATTTTCATGGAGCCTTAATAATGATACTGGTTTGAGTACAACAGTTAGACCATCATATTTTTGCCTAAAGCTAGACCAGGTATTCAAAGACTATCTTCTACATCACTCTCTAATGCTGGCTCAGTAAGTAAATGCATCCTAGAAATAAGAGTATATCTGTAATTATCTAGTGGTGTAGTGGCTCCTTTGCTTCTTGCTATGGTTTCCCTAATTTTTTGTATATTAATATAGTAAAGTTACAAGACATCTGTTAACTATATCGATGAGACAGTGTCATCCTTCAAAAATACTAACGTGTGTAAAACAATTTGTTCCTTGTTAGGTGCTCATCTAATGTTTCTCTGTCAATTTAAACTGGCAACCCACTAAAAATTTAAAACTCAGAGCTAGGAGTCATTAATTTTTGAAATTAGTTTTAAAAGTCTGCCTGTATAAGTAAGAATTGCCAGTCATCTAATAAAAATATTGTTGGACTAATTAAATACACTGAAGCTTTTTAATTGCAATCATAGTGTTAACAGAAAACTTTCCAAAGTGCTGGTCGGACTGCAAAAAACATGTATTGGAAGGTTTTCTGGTATGTGGGAACCACCTCTAACATAAATTCTGTGTACAAAGTGGTACAGTAGTGCAGTGGACACCGCTGCCTCTCCACCCTCATCTAGAGCAGCTTACACTTTAAGACTGGAAGTTTCTGTCTGTATCCCAGCTGTGCTGTGTAGCTGGGTGTCCCAGTGCCCTGCTCAAGGATAAACAGGGCATTCTACTTAGCAGATTAAATTTCAACAGAAACAGCCTTCTGCTGCAGTCACCCTTCCCTGGAAAACACCACACGTACAGCAAGAGAGAAGGTGGGAGAGGAATGGTTGTCTGGTTTTGTCATTGCCTGACTGATTCTAAAGAAGAAGTCTAAGCACAAGAAGCTGCTGGTGATCAGGCACATGGGAGGAGGAAGGCAAAACTGGTGCAATGAGTCAAACATTTATGTGCTATAGGGCAAGGTTAGTGCCAAGAGCCCTGTCTGGCTGTTTTTCTAACAATTGTGCACGATCATCCTCCAGAAGATGGAAACAGCTGCTGGCACTGGCTGCTGGCTCCTGACAGCTGTCTGCAGCATCTGCACAGCTGCATCCTGTGGAGGTGCTGTAGAAAACACGAGCAGGTAATAGATTTTGCAAAACTGGCTTGCGAGTCCGCGAGGCTGCATTGAACTGTTGTAAATCTCACCCCAGATTTGGGTCTTCTGTCATCGAAACAAACGCTGCCTTACCATGCAGCCATGTAGCAGCTGCCATAGGAACTGCCTCTACCCACTTAGGTAACCTTTACACAAGGGTTGGGTGGGTTTTCCCCACTGAAAACAGAACTATTTTTAATCCTCACCCCTCTGTTTCAAATCACAGGTAGTGATTAATTACTCAATTGTGAAAGGACTGAAGTACAATCAAGCAACCCCTACCTTTCATCAATGGCGCGACGCACGGCAGGTCTATGGCTTGAATTTTGCAAGCAAAGAAGAGGCTACCACGTTCTCCAATGCAATGCTGTTTGCTCTGAATATCATGAACTCACAAGATGGAGGTAAATTAATCTCTGTTAATCTGTGACATTTTAAAATGCTTGTTACCAATCACCTAGTGCAGTTGTATTGGATATTATGTCATTATAAAACACATTACAATGAAAAACCTTAGCTTCCAGTAGACAGCCTTTAGATCAGCATTTGCTGTGGTATGAATTGCACATGTTTCCAGATTTTATTTCCCTTTCTGCTCATTTTTCATGGTGCCTTAACTCACCATAGGAAATCAATAGTTATTTGGGAATGCCTCAGCAGGCAGGTAGCCCCACTGATTTATGTGGATCTGTATATGTGTTGTTTTACATATGAGATGGCAGAATAAAACTTTAAATAAACAGAAGCTAGAGTAAAATTAGCAAAATCTTACAGGATAGGACTTGGAGCTGGTATTTCCAGTGTGCTGGGCCAGCACCAGCCATTGGCTCTTCTGGGTCGGCTTTCCAAAAGAGGAGTGTGTGGCACCTTGGTTATTGAATACTATATTGACTGTAGAAGCAGTTTGTGGTGAAGTTTGCTGTTCTGTGAACTTGTCATTGCATTAGCTTGACATAGGCCCAAAATAAAGTCCTGGTTTCTCAGTGGAAACCCGTTTCTGGTTTGTGGTAGCTGGATGAAGCACTGCCCTCAGTCACATGCTTATGACCTCTCTGCAGCTCCTGGGCTGGGAACAGAGCAGTCCTTGTGTGGTGTCTCTTTTTTTTCCTGCACAAACACACACCACAGCCCTATTTTCCTTTTGCAAACATGGTGAGTCAAGGTTTGCATCACTTGCTGCCGTCCAGGTTTCACTGCAGTGTTCACTGGTGATGGACAGCAGCTCTTTAGAGAGAGATTGTCTCCTGACAACCTTCAATACACAAATATGTCTTACTAAAAGGTGTACTTGTAATATAAAAGTTCAGACTTTTTATTTTGCTATTTCTGTTCTATTAAGCTGGCAAATGCAAAAGTCATCAAAAATCAAGAAATATTTTAAATTCTTAGGTGTATTTAGAAGTACTGAGGACTTAATTCTGCCTTCTTCAGCTTGCACATTTTCAGCTGTAGTTGTGCCACAGCAGGAGACTTCATGAGGAAATCTGGCCAAGATTCACCAGTCCTAAACTCAGGAAAGTCTGAAGAGTACAGAGTTCTTTAGCTGCTCAGATGTGCCCAGCCCTTTTAGACCTCCAAATTTGGATACTTTGACTGTGGTCTGGGTGTAGCGATTGGTTTAACGTCTCTGATGAGTCTGTCTTTCTTCCAAAAGCCCTTAAATTTGGGTTGGGTTTTTTTTTTCCCTATCTGTCTCTTCCAGTCAAAGGGAGTGAGGTTTTTGCAGGATTTTGAGTTTGCTTCAGGGAAGTGCCTTGTGGAAACACGAGTCTCAGGATAAGAATTTATTGCTCATAGGCTAAAATACAAGAAACTGCCTTAAAGTGGATACTTTAATTATGTTAGCTACTCCTAGCAATGAACAACAGGTATTTTTAAGAAAGTGTTTTTGAGCATTTGGAAAGCCTATTAAATTTCTGAGTTTATGCATATACAGCAAGCAATAATTTGCATTTTGCCTTTTTTGGGGTATTTTTAAATTCATTTACTTAGCACACCAAAAGTGTGCTTTAGATGCTTTACAGGTTTAAAATCCAGTCCATGCTGAAAAGCTTGTATTTAGGGTTTGTAATTGTCACATTCAAAGGCATGAATTGGGTCACAGATAAAGAACTTTATTTTCTGGAGAAGAAAAGAATGGTCTGGTAAACTTTCAGTCTTCAGCAGCCCTTTTTCTTTCATACATAAAGTGTTAGAAGTTTCAAAGATTGCCAGTTGTCCCATTCTTTACATCTGAACTTGTCAAAAACTGAAATTTGGATTAAAGACAATTTCAGCATTTGTTTAAAAAAAATTGATTCTATGAAACGAATTCTCCAAATACTCATTTTTATCAATCTTTTTAATTATGAAATTTATTTCCAGAGGTATTTCTCTTTAATAGTATATTAGCTACACATTGATAATAGATTAGAATGAAGCCTTTTATATCCTCATAAGTTTTCCCATTACTGCAGTGATCTCTGCATGCAAGTTTACAGCAAAAGTACATAATGGATATAAGGTATAAAATGTTTCTTCAGATCTGCTCTTCCAGGCTTCTATAGCCCTTAAGCTTTTGTGGGCATGAATTAATGTGAATAGAATTCACACAAACACACATATCCATATATCTTTTCAGGCACAGCCATTGCCTGCATACTCCATCCATTCTGCTGCCTGCATGCTGCATTAGGGTCTGCTTTTTCATATGGAAAAATCATTAGGAAAAATATGTATTTATTATATCTATGCATCCATGTATTAACGTTGCCCGTGTGCTTATGCAGCTGGATGGCAGCTTTAAGGGGTGCATTTGTATGCCCAGAACTGCTCATACACTCATAAAATGCTCAACCAAAACCAGAGGGTTAAACAGAGGCTCCCTCTGCCACATTCACGGGGCAGCAAACCCTATCTGCTGCTCTACAGCTTGGAATATGCTGTGTGCACTACTTGGCACCTGCTATTTCTAATGTTTTTCCCTATATTCCCCACTGAGACATTGTGATGTTTGAGTTCTGCTGATCCTCCCATAGTTGAATAGATTCTGGCTTCCATGGCTGCTTCTCCCTTCGTTCTACCACCCACTTCCATAAACTAAAATTAATCATGGTAGACTACAGCAGAAAATGTGAGACTGCATCATATCTTCAGCAGACGTGGAGCCAGGGTACTGTTGCATTTGGGAAAATAACTAGTCTTGGCTCAAAGTAGTGGTGTGGGGTTTTGAATGGTGCTTTAAGCTGAATTAGTTAAAAAAAATGATAGTGGTCTGTGTTTTGGGGAGTTGGAAATAATTTTTAGGTAGTGCTGACTTTCAAGTGGCTGGGTCACCTGAAATGAGCAGAGTTATGGATCAGTGATGGGAATTACTGTACTGTCCCTCTTCTTCATGAGAGAAGCTACAATGCACTGATCTCTCTGTACTGACTGCATGGGGCATGAGTGAAAACTAAACCAAGGGCTCTGTTAAATGCCAAAGGTTAAACGGGCTGAATCACATCCTACAGCCAGCCTGTGTTTACCTGGGTTACATGTCAAGATCAATGCTGGGGCAGGTGTCTTCCCAGGAGTGTGACATCCCAAAGTTTGCAAAAGTTGGGAGAAAAGCCATAGTCTAAACTCTCTGGCTGGTTGTGTTTCTGCAGTGAATGCACTCATACTCTTACCCATGGGGAGGGCTGGCTACCTCACACGTGTCCATGTTCTTAGTGCTGCGGTGGGAGCTGCTCTCAGTGCACATCCCCAGGGTGGGCTAAAGCAAGCCTTGAAAGAGGTGAACACAGACCTGGCTCATTCTTGTGCTTGGTAAGGGTGCTAATGGTTATGTTAGGAGCAATCCAAAATGAGATAAAATGGGACTAAAACCAAAATAATATTACAAATATGTACCATCCTCTAGGAGTTGACAGTTGCCTCACTGAATCACAATTGTTTACCTGCCAGCTTGTTTATGTGTCTAATTACTTTGATTTCCTTATACATCTCTTTAATCTGTTCTCCTTTACAAACAAAAAGAGAAATGCTGGTCCTGCAAAATGAGAGCAAATGATAGGACTGATTTGCTCATTACCAATCTCTTGCTTACAGTGCTTTAATGGTGTCATTTAAAGACCATTAGTATGACAAACAGCTTCCAATTCAATTGTTTTTCTTTCATGGGTGTCCACTTTGTGAAGTCAGACCTTTTATTGGCATAAGTTACCTGGTACAAGGTAGTGTGTCACTAGCTTACTTTGTCATCTGCAGCCAGGTTTCACTGGGGGCACAGCGTCACCCTCTCCTGCCCCAGGAGACTGTGGAAAAATTTTGCACAGGTCTTGCCCAGGGGCTGTTTGAGGTTTCATGTTTTTCAGGGCTTACATCCTCTTAGATTTACCAAATGCAGTGACTGGTGGCAGGGCAGCATGGTTATTGGAGCAGGACATAATGTGAGAACATTAGTAAGCTAAAATGGGCAAGTTTTCCCCTGCCTTAATTTTGTAGGAAAGCCGGTGATGCCAGTAATGAAGGTAACTTTCTGCAGGGCTTAATGGACCCTGTACACTCAGTGCTTCTCCCAGTGAGTGGTTACACTTCCCTGAGAAAAGGAATGAGACTGTTTCCTCTCCTTTCTTGTTCCCCAAATTTCTGGGGACAGGCAAAGGAATTCTTCATCTTTTTCTTTCCTTATTTGCTCGCTTCAGACACTGAGTCCCTGCTGGTTGCTGGCAGCACTTGCATGTTCCCATGTTGCATAAGGGGACAGTGGTTCAGCGTTGTGGCTTGGCGTGACCAGCTCTGAGGGCATCTTGGGCTTCCATGGCTTAAAGACTTGGTACCTCTTGGAAAAGAATTAAGACTCTGATCTGTGCTGCTGGTAAATCCTGCCTGGGACACAGTGACTGTAACATATTGTGAACTTTTGCTTTTCTTTTGATGTCTGTGCCCTGGGGACTTGGATAGTTATTGTTGACTTACAATGTATGAAAATTCTATTTCTAAATGTAAACACCAGCTGCTGAAAAGCCTTATGGAGAGGGCTCGTTGCAGAGTTAATCATAGTTAGAGGTCAGCTGCCTTGTCTGACTAAGGGAGAAGTTGGAGGAAAGTTTGAAATAGAAGGAGAGAGGTTTGAAGAAAATTAATAGTGATTTATTTCTTTATTTATTCCTTGTAAGAAAGCCATTTTCTTGTTCCAGGTGTCTTACGAACCATGCGATACAGACATAGGTCATGGAGGGTGCAGAGTTCAGCCCCTGTGCCTTCAGCTTCACAGACCCAGCCTTACCTCTGCAGAGAGGATGTTTTGGTAGTCAGAAGGATTGCTCCTCACTCCTCTTCCTCTGGTTAGAAGATCTGCTGCCTTTTCCACCACTGTGGATTATTTGTCATGTATTTCTCCAGCCCCTTTTCCCATAAGCTGGATTTTACTAAGTTCTTGGGAGTTTGAGATCTTTTTCCATTCCTTCAGTCATTCTGCTCTTATCCTTTTTCAGAAGTGACATTTCTGTGTTTCTGGGAGGAAGTTCCTTGAAAAACACTTTGGAGAAATAAAAGAATAGAGCATTGATTCATCAAACAGCAGCTAAACTGGCAGAATGTACTATACATTGTCTCTCCTAGTTAGATGCCCTAAGTGTTTGCAAGGTTTCTGTCAGTGAAGGATGTGTGTGAAGATTGTGGTGCACTGGATTTCAGACAAAAGTGTACACAGGGTTTTATATATTTTTTCTAATGTTATGTTCAGTTCATTTTTTCATTAACATTTTGCCAACTAGTCCTGCATCTCTCAGTTTTTCAGTGTAACTTTCTGAAGTGTAACTTCCGGGAAACTCGGTCATCTGAATTCATCTTCAAAAAGCAGTGCCTGTTTTATTTGATAATATTGCCCCAACACGTCCCAACACCACCAAGGACACAGTGTGGGAAGACAAAAGACTGCATCTTCATTACAGCACTGCATAATACATAAAATAACTCATCAATAATGGAAGGGACCCACCACAGAACACAATGCCCACTTGCAGCCAGCTGGTTCCAAAACCGTGCTGGGGTAAAGAGATCTGTGCTCCATGCAAGGTGCTTTGCGTGCTGCACTGTGGACTCATTTCCCACACTATCAGGTGTGTTGGTGCGCAGTATAAAGCACTAGGATGGTGTATTCTGTGCACATTTTACTTTTAAGAGTGCTAATAACATTTAAAGATGTGTGTAACTTCAGATTGCGTAGGCATTGCAGAACTGTAAGCATGCATTCTGCTGCAGGTCTTTGAACCAAGTCGTTCCAAACGTTGTTCCTATTTGTAATTTAGGCATAGAGAACTTGTAAACAACAAACTTTTGGATTCACTAGTGTAAATATGACCCATGTGGTCAGACACCTAGTGCTAGCCAAAATAGCAGCCTGCAGGCAATGGTTAATTGGGTGCATGTGAAAAATACAAAAAAAACCTCTGCTTCTTTAAAAAACAAAAGTTTTCCCAGGGGAATAAATATTTTCTGACTGACATCTTTCAAAAACACCAGAGAAAGGTTTAGAGAAATAAATTTCACAATGTTTCCAGCCTCATGCCTACACCAGTTTCAGTATTGACTTTAGTCACTCCGAAACGTTCTGCAGATAGGGGGGTTTCTGATCTAAATTGCTATGCTTTGTAAGTCAATGAAGAGGGAGGGAAAATTCAAATAAGATGATGAGCTTTTTCCTTTCATCTGCTGCATTGCTTTATCACTGAAACTGTTCCAGAAAAGTCCACGTGACATCTAGAATCTTTTAGTATATTGCTTACTATAGAAATAAATTCCTTCCTTTGCCAGCTGGACAGGGATGAGCTGTTACCCAGCAAACTAGGTGGGAATTTATTTTCCCGAAGCATCCAGTGAAAGGCACACCCCAGGCAGTGCCCCACTGCGTGTTTGACAGGTCTCTGCCCAACCCCGTGAGGGCAGGAGTCTCTTGTGACCCCAGCTGAAAACATCAGCTCAGGCACAGGACCACTCATTGTGTCTAATTCCCAAAGCTTCTTCTGCCTGTGCTGGGGGGGTGACAGTCCCAGTACAAGCCCTCTGCCCATCTTTCCACAACAACCAAACTTCTCCTGGAATAATAGGCACTTTCCTTGCAAGCTTCCCCTGCCTGCCAAACTGCTCGAGTGCCCTCTTCTCAGGTTAACCTGGGCTTCCTACTTGGATATGTGACATTTCACAGAATCAAATAATACTGTGATTTGGATGGGACTCACAAGGATCATTGAGTCCAACTCTGAAGTGAGTGGCTCATAGAGGGATCAAACCCACAACCCTGGCATTATTAGCACAAGGCTCTAACCAACTTGTAGGAACCTGGGTACACTTCATATTAAGAGAAATATGTTTAAAACCAGAACTGGAAGAAGTTGGCCCAGCCAGGAGAAGCAGTAAGTAAAACTGGTTAATCTTCTGTATTAGCTTGGCTCCAGCTGACTGGAGGACAGGAGGTGAATTGATTCATTTGTGAATAGATAAACTGGGATTACAGACTCCTTTCAGTGCTAGAACTGTAAATATCATTGCTATTATTCATCTGTGAGGAAGTATCAAACCATTATTTAATTATTCTGCTCTACAGAAGTAGGCATTTTTTCAGTTCAATTTTTCAGTCCCCCAGATGGTAGCAGAAAGTTTTCCAGGGCACTGAAGTGCTCTGGCAGTGTTATGCAAATAGAAACCCATGACATGTTGCTTGTGTGCACCTCAGCCACTTTCCTGCAGGACTCCATTGTATCCCTGCTCAGAGCGGCAGCAGCACCGGAGCTGCTGTCGAACGTCTGGAACAACAAAAGGTGCCTCTGTTCTTTGAAGAGCATTATAAACCCAAAGGCTCTTGAGTCTCTTGCTGATGTTTTTTGCTGTGCTGGACTCTTCTGTGCTAAATGAAAACCACTTCAGGAAGGAAACTGTGTGTGGGAAAAAAACTGTTGAGAGATTTAAGAGAGACTTGCACACGCTGACTTGTGCTAGCAAGATTCCCTTGCACCATTGCCCTCAAACCCCTGTTTTTCTGAGTGTGGTGCAAACTGGAGAAGTTTCCAGAGCTCAGTGATAGAAGATTCAATGTGGCTTTTTCACTAGAGTATAGTAAGTGGCAGAAGAATATATTAGCTTAGGAAAAAAAATTAATTATCAAAATTTAACAAGTCCAGTAGTTTATGTGCCAGCAGTATAGGCCAGATTTTGGCCAGTGTTCAGTTGGAGACCATTTATGGGGTGTTTCCTTGTTGAATGTACCTCTTCATCTGGCACGGGCTCCTTTTCTGGGGTTGGTCTGGACTCTGTATGCATCATGTCCTTTGCCAGGCAATGGCTGTGAGTGGAGCTCAGCCTCGAGCCACAGAAGTGTAAAAGTGCCTTGCACCAGGAGATGCTGTGACTCAGAAGCAGCTCCATGTCACTCTCCCTCTTCCCCTTCCTCTCCTCTATCCAGGGATGTGGTAGAGAAGGAGTACCTGCCCTGTGCTGCCAGCACCCTCAGGCTCAGCTCCTCGGTGGGCAGTGGTGGGCTCTGCCCTGCCCCTGCCCCTCTGCTCTCCTCAAGCAGCCAGCAAAGGGCTGGGTTTGCACCTGGCTGCCTTCTCACCTCCTGCAGAAACCCACAGTCTATGCTTAGAGTTCACAGCTCTAAACAATCTGAAGCATATGAAGAACGAATGGCTTTTTGTGATGAGAACAGTATTTTTCTCTTTACCTTTTCCAATGCCATACGTTGGCGTGTTGAGTCTCAGTGCATTTTGTTTTGCTCACCAGGAACAGTCTATGGGACATTTATTTATTGATTATTTGATTTCTTTTAGTGAAAGAGAAATTGCTTCTTGGAAGAGATTTGTATTTTTTCACAAACATTTTTTGTTCTCATTTTCTTTCATTCTTAAAGTGCTTCGATACTTGGTGTCCTGGGGTGTTGTCTAAAATAACATGATTTTATGTCAGAACACGAATTGCTTTTTTTAAGGCAGTTTGTCTTCGTTTTCAGACCCTGCATGAGTTAGAGGTGCTGTAATTCCATGCTCAACAGTGCTGTATTTACCTCTGCACATGCACTGGCACTCACCCCTCTCTTTGGATTGATTCACACTGATTTCTAGAGCCAAATACTGGTATACTTCATAATATATAATGTTATAGAGTACATTGAAAAGAACATTCTGTGAAATTTTTCTAGAAGAAAAGAGGAGAAAGAATAATGAAAATAAATGTACTATTTTAAATAAGGGATGGCCTCATTCTCAAACAAAAAAAAAATTTAAAAAAGAATGACCAGGCAGTGTGCTCTGGTGATAGTTACACAGATCCAGATTTGCAAAGAGTGATAACTGTTAATAGGATCTCCAAACCTGAATCAGCCAAACTAGACTGATTTTTACAATGGTGCTGTGCTTCTCCAAATGGTATTTATTTCTGGAAAAGTGAACTTCAGAAATTTACGAGAGATTGTACAGAAAGTGACATCTCCAGCTTTTTACAGCACTAATAAGTATCCCAATATACCTAACACAGGAATAAGTGCTGTATTCATCTTGAATCATCTTGCAGAAATGGTTCATTCTGATAATGATAATGTGGTCTAATATTAGTGCTCTAGCACCCTCTCCAATTACTTAATTTATGATGTTCACAAGTGTCCTATGCCAGTTGTTGGGTACTATCTAATTTTTTCATCAGCAATTAACTTTAAAGGAGACACACAAATGTAGAGGGATTAAGATAGGTTTGGGTAATTATCATAGAACCATGGAAGGGTTTGCATTGGAAGGGACCTTGAATATCACCTAGTTCCATGGGCAGGGACAATTTCCACTAGATCAAGTTGCTCAAAGGCCCATCCAGCCTGGCCTTGGTTGCTTTTTTTTATTTAGTAGACTTTCTGTATTCTCAGCTAAGAGCCATACACTAATATTTTGTCTCTGCACTGTAACTCATGTACTCCCCTAGCTGTGATCCCGCTCCTAACAATTAATAATTGTGTGACCATGATTTTTCTGTTAATGGGAGGAGAACTTTAAGCATCTGTGGCACCAGGTTTTGTACCTGAGCTGGGATGTCTGTGTAGTCAAGGAACAGTAACAGATGCTCTTGGTACAGTCAGTCACATACCAGGTGTCCCTAAAGGCAAAATTCATCCCATTTCCCTCTCTTTTTCATCACTGACTGTAAAGGATTGCTGCTAAGAGCCCTTCTTTGGTTCCTGACAATTTTGCTATGATCGTCTTCCAAACTTTCTAATTAATGAATTAATAATTTCTAATTATGGTGTAATTAATTAGTAACTACAATGATAATTAAACCTCTGGTTTAACAATAATAATTTAGGGACATGGAAACTAATGTGCATAAGGTGATATTTTTAGTGGTGCTCCGTGGATTTCCTTGGGACAGTTAATGAGAACTCCCAGGAATACGTGTGTTGTGCATGTCCATATATGTGTTCACATGAGCAGTGCACGTCACATTATCACTTCTCTAACTGCCTGAGCTCTGCAAACAGATGGGCTTTTTGCATGCAAATTTTTTGATTTTATACCAGAAGTGGATTTAGGAAGATATTCACACATATATAGATTGAAGTCAGGAATAAGTTGCTGGGCTGAGAGGATTTTTCACTGATAAAATTGGTAGTATTTTGAATTTTGTTTTTAAACTATGCTGTCATTATGTGCCATGGTTCACTGTGCAAACAGCACTCGCTAAAAACATGTTCCTGGTCGAAGCACAGTGTTCAGGGCCAGGGGACTGCCCAGGGACAGCCAGTGGTGCAGCTGAGGAGGGAGGGCACAGCTCTGGAGCCCTGTCCAGCAGCAGGCTCAGCTGAGGGGAAAGTCTGCTTAATTCCAGCCCGCGAGTGAATCACCATATGCTGCTGCCAGCAAAGCATGCAGAGCAGCTTCTCCTGCTGGCTGGTAATCCCTGGGGAGCTCACACAGAGTCTATTAGTGGCCTTCTTAGGTGACTCTCTGCAGTCATCCAGCATCTTACTTTACACCAAGTCAGGGCCTCGAAAGCTCTAGGTTGTGTTGCCCTCTGGATGCAGAATCTCAGACCCTTGTGGCAATGACTTGTAATTTCTCCAGTTAATTCTAATGAAGCAATACAGCTGAAAATGGGATTCATTTAAATGAACTTCATCCATTTAAATGCTAGGCATGTAGTTTACAGTAATTGTGCAGTTTCCTTTCCACCGACCGAGGAGGGCTCCCCTGGAGGTGAGTGGCTGTAGTCCTGTGCTGCTGGCTGGTGGCCCAACAAGCTGCGCAGTCCCTGCCACACAGCAGGGAGCAAACTGCGAGTGTGATAGAACGGAGCAGCATGGGGCCCTACTGCAGTTCAGGAAGGAAGCGATCTCCTAATAGGTGATTTTGGCTCTCCAAGCGTCCAGCCTTTGCCCTTGTACGTGCTCAGCAGCACAGCTGGGGAGGACACAGCGCGATTCAGGTGCTGGCGGTGCGTTTGAGATCCTGCTCCACCTCTACTGACAGAAAAGCCAAACCCTGCCAAGCAACCACCGTCAATCAGATTTGCACGGATTGCTTCATCTGTTGGTCTTGATTAGTATGCTGGAGATCTCTGTAGAAAACATGAATTTTAATCCCGCTTCCTCCGGTGCTGGTTTCCAGGGACTCCCTCTGGTGGTTAGAGCAGCGCCTGGGAAGCTGTGCGAGCATCAGCTGTGCCGTACAGCACGCTAGGAGAGATGAACTGAAGAGTGTCTTGGGTTTTTTCACATCTTTAAAAATAAACTTGGGATCAAAGTCATTGAGGTTATCACCTCTTTTGACTGCTTAAACTTGCTAAATGCACATTTCTCGTTCTTGTGAAGAAATGGTGCATTTCCTGAAGCATGGCAGAGTGAGGAGCAGGAACTGCAGGTACCTCTGTGCTGGTCTGGTGCTTTGCAGACAGGAACAGGAGGACATTCAGAAGGCTGGATGTTGTCAGAAATCCACTTGAATATGGATTCTCCTGAAATTTAATGGATATCCCTTCTAAGGCATTTTAGATTATGGAATAGTTGCTTTTTCTTTTTTTGGCTCACCATTGGCATCCACAATAGAAATGACTCTGCACATTTGAATCTGGGTCCCCAGGTTCCCCTGCATCATTTACAAATACATACATTGCAGTTTCACTTCTCAAGATGCTTTGCCAGCAGATCTTACAGGATCCTTGCTAAATGCAAAAGAAAACACTTTGAATCAGCAAAACAGCAGGGCTAACTGAACTTGGACACAAAGAAAGAGCCTTTCAGTGTCCTCTGGAGCCTGCCAAAGCACTAAGTGCTGATGATGACTAACAAGGGTGGCACATCTAATGCAAAGGCTGGCAAGAGTTACCATGCACAGTGCAGCGGGAGGGCCACCCTCGACTAGGGATGGAGAGGTGGAGGGATGTGGGGAGCCAGAGGCCCTGGAGATGCATGGCCCAGGTGTGTGGACAAGTTTCTGGATCTGCAGTGGAGACAGAAGGCGCCAAGAGAAAGCTTGGTTCTGGCGGAGTCAGAAGGAAAACTCCTGGCTCAGATAAATGAGTAATTTACCCCTAGTTTGTGGAAGGAAGAGGGATTTGAAAAGTGTAACAAAGGTGAGGATCCAAAGGGAAGCATGCCTTATGCTTCCTGCTGATTATTTCATTTCTCATCTCTCTGACCTTTCTGATCACTCTAAATATAATATTTCAACTTTAAAGCTTGAAAATAGATATTTGGCTCTTCAGCCGAGCTGGCATTTCATTCCTTTTTCTGCTCTGTGCTGTAACATTCCTATGAGCACAGAATAACTGCATTTTTTTTTGACTGTTATTGCAATGATTTTCTTACAGATGAGATTGCCCCTGGGTGGCTTTACATTCTCTCATCAGCCTGAGAGTGCACCCCCAAATCACCTCTTCTTGCTTATCAGAGTTTACTGGTGTGTCCAGAAATTGCCCAACGAGGGTCATGCTGTATGTACTTCTTGTCTTACATCACATTATATTGCAGTCGGATCTTTCGACACCGCCGTATTTTTAAATAACGCTTTCCCTGACGCTGCAAATGGTGCAGAACACTGTAGAGGCCGACAGCCACCAAAGTGAGCTGTTGAGTTGGGGGCAGGAGCTTTGGTCAGCAAAGTGTAACACACAGGGAAACTATTTTTTGCAGCAGTACAGTGAGAAACCATTGCAAAAACCTCAGTGTGCAGAGCTGTGTCCTTGGCCATGCTGTGAAGGTCAGCGTGTTGGGTGCCATCAGTGAGGGCTGTGGGTGCAGGAGCTGCACCAAAGTCTGCTTTGCAGGCAGGTTTTCTCACACACTTCACTGCCACGGCTTGCGTTCACTGCAGGGTCTCTTCAGCTTCCGAGGTTAAATTACAGATATGACACAGAGCTGTGTTTTTCTTCTGGAGCGTTCTTAAGGTGCCCCAAGCCTGGGGAACTCGCTGAGAGGTCCACACCAACAGTTTCTACGGTGCTTTTAATGGAAACCAAATTTTTTCCCAGAAATGTGTTACATTTGGTTGTACTTTTTATTTTACTGAAATAAAAGAAGTGGAACTTTCCACCTTCCTGAGAAGATGAAGGATGTATCTTTCATTCTGAAATTACATTTTGCTTCACTTTTTGTTTTCAAATGCACATAATGTAAATTACAGTATTTGGTTATCTTGAAGGCAATGACAAAACCCTAGATTTCTGATTCAAAGTAAAGAGAAATTCAAGCTAAACGTTCTTTTGTGTTTCCATTTTGAAGCTCCAATTCATGGCAAATTACAAAACTGTAAAAATACCCTTTTTATTTTTGAAGATGAAAGGAAACAGGATATTTTTAAAGAAAAGGAATATCCTTTAATGAGACTCAAACCTCCATACATTTCTGTGCAAATTCAAAAATTGTCTTTAAACTAAATTTTTTAATTAAACCCCAAAATTCTACCAAAAGTTCGTTTTTCATGGCTGCACTAGAAACAGTAATGCAGCAATGAGTCCTGGTCAGCAGCATCTTGAATTATTGGATTGCATATTATTTTTATTACATTTATTTTTAGTGTCAAAATTCATTTACAGCTAATGTGAGAACATGAGCTATTTTAACAAAACTGCAAAACATATTGTCAGCTTTCACACCACATAAATTAAACTGGTATTTTCTCATACTAGATGAGAAATAGATACAGTAGGATATTTGGGATTTTTAATCATATCACACGATTCTGAAAGTGTCTGTTGTGCTAATCAGCTGATTTTTGGGTTTAGTTTTAATTGTTCTGCAACACTGAGAAAGTGATGATGTACATATGTGCTTTAAAATTAGGTGGTTTTATTTCTTCCAGTTTAACCTTGCTTGGAGATTTTGAAATCACCACATCTCAGTCTTCTCACTGAGCTCAGTGCCTGCAGAAGTTATCATTCAATCTTAGTTTCTTTCATTTTTTCAGCTGAAGCATGTTCTTCCCCTCATGTGAGTTCCTGTTAACATGAGAGCATTTAAGGATGAACTCTAGTAGTCTCTAGGGTTCCTTCCTCCATGGCCCAGGTTGTTCAGGGTTTGACCTCTGCCATGGGTTTATCAACAGGGGTGGTTTGCTGGAGCCAATTTAAATCAATCCTTTTTTCTCCCTGTCAGTAGTGGAATGGTCTTCCAGTGCTTTTACTTAAGTGTTCTGGTCATGTTATCAATGACTCATTTTAAAAAAGAGCAAAATTTGACCGGCTGATAGGGTGAAGCATAGTGTCTGTGCTGGCCTCTTCATGCACAGCATTAAAAAAAACCCAAACCCAACCAACCAACCAAAACAAAACAAACAAAAAACAACAAAAAAAACCCCCTACAAAAAACAACAACAAAAAACCCAAATCAAACCAGCCAAACAAAAAAAACCCCAACCAAACAGAGCTGTTTGGGGATGGTGCATTTTCACAGCATATAAAGTTCTCCTGAAAGGAGATGCTTTGGGAACCAATTGGGTGGTGCATTGGGGATGGTGCATTTTCACAGCATATAAAGTTCTGAAAGGAGATGCTTTGGGAACCAGTTGGGTGGTGCATTTTTATAGGGCTGCATGTACAAGGCACGTAGGACATGGGGTAAGAACTAAATCCCCAAAATCATAGGACTGTGGCTGAACAATGTAATAGCCAGGAATCCTTGGCATGAAACTGTCTCTAGAAGAGGGCTAACAGCTGCACCTTGTGGGCTTGAAATGCCTTGCAGAGGGAAAGAAGCCCTTTGTCATGACACTGACTTTCATTAAAGTCTTTCATTAACTGACTTTGAGAAGTTATCAGCAGGGCTTTGTCTTGTCAGAATAGATCTTTATTTTGGGGTAGTAAAGATGAGGGCACATTTACAATGATGACTGTGTAGAGAGAGTATTATGCAGGGATTTATGCTCATTTGCATGTCAGATTAAGGTTTTATGCCATGCCCTGTGTGAATTAAACACAGATAGCAGTTATGAGAGTTATGAGATTTTCTGATGGATTTCTATGCTGAATTGCAGTGAAATTTTATATTATCAGATGGATGTGCACACTCCAATACATTAATATCCTTCCGTATTTGGAATGGATATAAAAATAGATATCACATTTTACATGCAAATTATTCACCATATTTGCACAGATTTTTATTTCAAAGAAATTAAAGGTCATTCTGACTCCAGAGGGAATAAAGTTTACAATTGGTACGACAAAGCAGAGCTGCCTGTCCTTTAATGTTACTGGTCCCCTCAGGGAATGGTGCTTCATGTCCCCTGTCTCAGGCAGCAGACAGTGTGGATCCAGCTTCCCGTGCCACACCACATCACTGCAGTCACGATCAGAGCCATCTCTCAAAAAAAAAATAGGTAACGAAGGGGAAGATGACACAGAGAGAGAAATAAAACCCAAGAAAGATGAGTGATACAAATGAAAACCATTGCTCACCAGCCGGGCAATGCCCAGCCAGTCCTTGAGCAGCAGCCCCTGGCCAACCTTCCCCCTGGATTTGTTGGTGAGTGTGACACCACATGGTATGGAGCATGCCTTGGGTCAGCTGGGGTCAGCTGTCCCAGTTGTGTCCCCTCCCAGCTCCTTGTGCACCCCCAGCCTGCTCACTGGTGGGGTGGGGTGAGAGGCTTTGTGTAAGCACTGCTTAGCAACAACTAAAACATCCCTGTACTATCAACATAATTTCCAGCAAAAATCTGAAATATATCCCCATAGTAGCTATGAAGAAAATTAACTCTATTGCAGCTGGAACCAGCACACCAGTCTTCTGCAAAGTGATCACCCACACCAGGAGTGCAAAAAAACGTTGGTGTATTTCTTCCTGGAAGTCTGCAGAACACCAACACAATATATGAACATACACTAATTTTATTCATAGGATCACAGCTTGAGTATGAAGGGATTTTGGGAGATCATCCCCCAGCAGTGATCAGCCCCTCGCAGTCCAACTCCCCCAGGTTATGTACTGACCACAACACTCGAGGCTGTGGAATACCCCTTTGGCCAGTTTGCATCAGCTGTCCGGGCCATGCTGCCTCTCAGCTTCTTGTGCATCTCCTCACTGTCAGAGCATGGGAAACTGAAAAGTCCTTGACTTAGGGTAAGCACTGCTCAGCAACAGCCAAAACAGCTGTGTTATCCACATTATTCTCCTACTGAATCCAAAACACAGCTCTGCACCAGCTACTAGGAAGAAAATTATCCCAGCTGAAGCCACAACAGGGTGTTTTCCAACCTGAATGGTTCTGTGATTCTATGACCTTTCCCTAGCTCAGTTTGCTCAAAGCACCATTGAACCTGACCTTGAACACTTCCCATGATGGGGCATCCACAGCTCCTGCAGGCAGCCCATTCCAGTATTAACTGAGAGCACTGAGCTGCTAAGTGCCAGGTACAAGTGCTGCTTTGCAGGATTCAGACCCTCTCCTCTGTGCCCAGTTCAGCCTCCTCTTCTGCAGAAGGATTTTCTGAGGAAGTGTTCTGAGGGAAAAGCTATTTCATGCAATACTTCGGTAAGGAGAGAAAATTTCTATGAAGGAAGTGGACTTTCAGCTGTTGGACTTCACATCAAGAAGAATTATTAAAATGTGAAAATAATGTTGAGCTAGAGGGTAATGGGATGTGCTGATGGTATGAAATGGGCTTTGTGGTATTTCAGTGAGAGTTTAGCTCTTGCCAGTAAAACATGCTAGTTAGAAAAGGAGATAAAATGCTCCCATATCCCAAATGTGAGTTACTGTAGGATTTATGAACATGGTCAGGGCTGTTTTGGTTCTGACTGATGATAGTAAGAGACTGCTGTGACCCTGCTACTTCACAACATCTCTATTTAAAGTGTCAGTGTATCACTTTTTCATAATATTGCGAGTCTGTTTCCCCAAATTTCCTTGAGGTGTTGTTCATGGCTGCTTTCACAATTTTTCAGCTCAGCTAAGATGATTGATTAAAAATAGAACAACTGTCTTAAAGGTATTCCATGGCTCAATTCTTCCGCTGAATTGCTCTTGCCTGGTCTCCTATCCTGGCTATGTATATTGGATCCTGGGAGGAGGTGTGCTGCTACCACGAGTATTTGCGAGAGGGATGTAGCAAGGGAGCCTTCACCAGATATTGAGGAAAAGTAACATCTAGCTGGTAAGCCTGAGCATACAGAGAAGAAACCTTATCATAATTATTCTCTTCCAGTATAGCACAGCACACATCTGGAATTATATATATTTTTAAAATTCTATAGATTTGTTCACATCAAGATTGCAAAAAGTATTTATTTTTAAAATTTCTTTTAAGGGACAACCTTCAAAAGCAAACAAGTTTTGACAAAAGCTGTTCAGCAGTTGCCTTTGTATTTATGTATTAGAATATGGTGAACAAAGCAAACCAATTATTAAATACAAAGTTGTCTCTAATAATGTGTTTTAATAATACGTCGTGTTACTACACAAAGTGTGAAAATTTGGTACCCCTGGTGTCCCTAGGTTTAAAAATTCCAATTTTTTAGTACTACACCTTACAATTTCCTTTCTGTCTGTGATATGAACATGTATTACTTTGGCCTGAATGGTAAAAAGTAAATACCTGCCCAGCTGGTGTGGGTGGTGGGGGAGTGACAGCAGCAGCCCATCCTGCTGGTCAGAGACATCTTCACACTTGGACCTCAGAACTGCTTTGCTAAAATAAGTGAAGAGTTAATGAACCCTTCACATCTCACCAGCTAAGTAAGTATTGCTGCAAAGGACATCTGACCTGAGCGAGAGGTTCAAAAGAGCCTCTGTGTTCTGGTTTTGGTGTGGCTGCTCCTGTGGAGCCCCACGCTCTTTGCCATACCCCTGTGACCACTCCCTGTCTGGGATGGGCACTTTCCTAACTTTCAAGAGGTGCTACCCCTTGCAGAGTGGCATTTAACATTGAAACTGAGAAGTTTTATGTGTCACATTGGTATTTCAAGCTCTGCTTAGCAAATCTTTGATAGCAGACAGGCGTGATTCACACCGTGGTGCCAGGCAGATGGGTGACACGGGCTGTGGGTAAAGCCGTCTCCTGCCTCGGGCTCTGCTCTGCCTGATCCCAGGATTTGCGGTCTAGGGGAGCTTGGGTACATTGTTCCTGTTGCCACTTGTGTGAGTAGAGACGCAAACCAGCCTCAGGAGACATGAAGTTTTGTGACAGATTTGAGGTGAGATCGCACTCTTTCCCCGGAGTGTTCTTCATCCCACAGGATGTCCCTGGTCACACTGGAATTCACTGGGTCTGTGTTTAGGTGCCAGCTTTTCCCCAGCATCTCATCTGGACACTGTGTCTGACTGCTTAAGTCAATGTCTCTGTTCATGTTCCACTTAGGAAGCTTTTTATAAAATAGTCCAGCTGGCTCAGCTGTGTCTTCTGGAAGGGGTGATTTGGGCTGCCATCAGCCGAAGTACTCACTGGAAGTGAAACAATCATGTAAATAATGGTGCTTACAAAGCCCTCAGTGCTACCGAGTCCTGCCTTGGACAGCTGGTCTGTTTTTCTGAAAAGTTTTTCAGTGCCACTTTTTCAAAATCAAAATAACTGCATGTAGCCCTCCCCCGCTTATATCTTTAAACTATTATTTTTAAAATATAGTAATGATAGATATTAATTAGACAGCTACATGGCTGCTAAAGCAGATGTCAGGTACTTTCACTGGCTGGATTGAAAGAGGGGAATCACAAAATGACAGAACCACAGAATGGGTAAGGTTGGAAGGGACCACAGTGGGATAAAATATTTGTACATCCAGAAGAAGTTAGCTAATATTAATTCTGAGTAGTTGCACTGTAGCCAGAAATAAAATTGCAGTTTTTTTCATGTGTGAACCTCAGTTGCTGTATACTGTAAATCCTGCAGGTCTGCTTCTCTTACGTGGCCTTTGTACAACGCACTGACTTCATGCAGTCACCTCTGATTTACACGTTTGGTGGAAGCCAAATCTGTTGAGGCTAACAGGTTTATAAAATGCGACCTATTCCTATTGAAGAGTGAGGGTAGCACATGAGATGATCATAGTGTGCATGTTTTTCTTCTGAATGACCCGTGTTAAAGCTTCTTGCATGAGAGGCTTTCTCTGCTCACTAACTCAGCTGACTTGTCTGGTCACCTCCACCTTTCTCTTGCAGTTGAACTATGTGAAGAGATTCATAGAGCCATTAGAAAATGAATTTCAGCATAAAAGGAGGCAGATATGCGATTACACCTGTATTTTGTTTTATTTTCCAGTTATAAAGTGTGGTATTTATGCTTATTTCTCTTTTTTTCCTGAGAAGATCCAGACACAAGGGATGGCATATTTCAGCAGAGAGGATTGGTGGTGGTTTGTTGTGCCGTCTTAGAACAAGTCCATATTGCAAGCTGAATGGGGCAAGTAGGATTTAATAATTGGTTTATTAGAATATTCTTATATTTTTTGGCAAGCAGGCAGCAGACTTGCTGTGGGCTCCAGCAGCATTTTGTCTCCTGGTGCTTTCTTGAGAACTGAGGATGTCTTTAGTCTATGGTACTATTTAAAGCAAGCTCAGTCATGTATGTGTAGAGTATTGGCTAAGTGTGTGTCAGGTTTTATGGGATGGAGTGACGAGCTGCTCAGGGGACTAGCAGGAGGATGGGGCACTTTGCTTGCTTTTTCCGTCCTTTGTTTCCTTGTTCACATTCCAGCTGGACAGAAGTCCAGCCCAGGAATGAGCAAGTGATGGCTGTGCAGCTATTTGGGAAGGCCCGAGCAGCTCAACAATTTGTGCTGCCTCAGGGAGTGAAAAGTGTTCCATGTCCTTCAAAACCTGTCTGCCCTTTTTAGAGCCTATGAGTACTGGCTCTCTGTCTGCCCCTGGCTGGTCCAGAGTGTACATCCAAAAATCTGTCTCTGTTGGTCTCAGAAGAGAAACCAAAATGCCTGCCCTGTGGATTGTCCTGATTTCTCGTTCTTGTAATTGATTTTTATTTTTTATTTTTTTATTTGTTATGGAAAGCATAAGCAAAGTACATCAGCTAGTCAGGAACCAGAAATGTATGCAGCTGGTCCAAATCAAATTTTTTCAATGAGAAAAGGATAGGCTTTGGTCTCCAGTCTTCCAGTTCAATCATCCTAAAAGCACTAGATGTTTCAGAAAAAAAGACAACATTTAAATATATTTATTATTCTGCCAACATTTATTTGAATTAAAATTCACTGGAGGAGAGTTTAGGGGGAAAGGAAGTATAATTTCATTTGCTAAGTGATACTGGAAGATTCCTTGTGAACTGTAAAGAGGCTGAGGGGAAAAAAATCCTGTTTTCATTTCATCCTTTTTTAGGACACTAAGAGCTGGCAGGTGGGGAAAGTCTGACAGAACACCTTGTGCATTGGCACAGAAGCAGCATAAAGTCTTTCACATATACGTATTCTGAAAATTAATTATTTTCAGCTGTTGCAGTGGGAACACAATATAATGATTCCTCCAGGTCTGCTGTTACAATGCATCATTTCTGTCTATTCCCTGCAGCCCAGGTTCAGCCTGCAGCTGATGGTGCTTGGCCATGACCAGTCCAGCTGTCAAAAGCGATGGCTCAGAGGTTTATGTTTAAGCATGTGCTCGCCTACTTGTCCAGGTAGGATCCCAAGTGGCGTTGCAATACTGCAGTGCAGAAGAGCAAAGTGTTGGCATCAGGAGGCTGGAGAGACTCAATGAGCTGCCAGTTTCTGTCCCAAGTTTCCTAAATCCCCAGGGCAGGAAGGAGACAAGCCTTGTCTCCAGCAGGTCTGTACAGCACACTCCTGCCATGAGCCGTGCCATTCAGGGCATGGCTGCATTACCACAGGTAAGTAGCAGTTTATACAAGTGTTTTTAGTGAGATTTTAGCTTCAGCAGTTGTGAGTGTTGCTGAGGAGAGTGTGATCTCTGACAGGGAGAGACCTTTATCACCAAGGGAACTTCTGATTCTGCCTTTCCCTGTCGTTCGATATTTCTTGTCATTCCCATCTCCAGTCAAATGCACCTTTGTTTATTCTTCAGGATGTCAAGCTCCAGCATGACAGCTCTGTGCAGCGTGTTTATCCACCAGGAAGAAAGACCTCCAGGAAGGATGCCCTTGAGAGAGAGCTGAGTGCAGCCACAGTTCCCATCTGCAGCACCCAGGCGCTCTCTCCAATGCAACCCCTCACCCATGCTGTTGTCCCTCTCTATTAATGAGAGGGGCAGCTGAGAGCCGTGACTCATTCACCATTTTGCTCCTTACTTTCCCTCTGGCCATAGACCTGAGAACAACATCTTTTTTCTTTTTTGCCTTTTCATCCTTTCAGAGCGTATCTGGATGTATTGACTCTTTCTTCTTTTGTTGTCCCTGAGTCAGAGTCTTTGCACGAACCCTCTCTGAAGCTCTTGCAGGACTGCTTGAGGTGTTCAGGGCTGAGCTGCCTGGACTACAGCAACACCAGCAACACATCCAGGGAGGCTCCCAGGCAACCCAAATCAGAGGAGCATCATCACCTGCTAGTTGAGGTGGTGGATACCTGCTCCCTTGGCTGTCACCATTCTTGGCCCTAGAACCTGTGTCCCTTCCATGAGCAGGCACATGCTTACCTTATCCTCAGTTCACCTTCAAACAGGCAGCAGTGTTACCCACAGTCAGCTGGGAGGACATGCAAGGGCAGTGGTGCAGGGCAAGAAGGTTCCTCTGCCATTTCAGCCTGGCAGCTGCTCCCCAGCTTCCCTTTACCCTGTCTGCCCTTTCTCTAATTTTCCTGGTTTTCCCTAATCTTTCCTAATTTGGGAAATGGGAAAGGAGTGTAACACACTTTGATGTCTTACTGTTTTAGACACAAACCCAAAGCATCCACATCCAGTCCAAGCACCAGTGAGTTTTGAGAATCACCAGGGGTGGAAACTTCTCCACGTGACCAGACCCTTGTTCCAGGGCTGTGCCTTTTCCATCATGAACCAGTTGGATGTTGGCATCGCAGTGAGATTGGTCCTCAGCCTTCCTTTCTCTGAGCCAAACAAGATGACTCCCCTGGCCCCTTCCTCATGTGCCATTTGCAGCCTCCAGCCACCTTCATCATCCTCCAGTGGGTCACAGAATCACAGAATCATAGAATCGTACAATCATAGGATAGTTTGGGTTGAAGTGGACTTTAAAGATCACCTAGTTCCAACCCTCCTGTCATTGGCAGGGACACCTTCCACTAAACCAGGTTGCTCAGGGCTCCATCCAGCCTGGCCTTGAACACTTCCAGGGACAGGGCATCCACAATTTCTCTGGGCAACCTGTTCCAGTGCCTCACCACCTTCACAGTAAAGAATGTCCTCCTTATATCTAATCTAAACCTACCTTGCTTCACCTTAAAACCCTTCCCCTTGTCCTATCACTTCATGCCCTTGTAAAAGGTCCCTCTCCATCTTTCTTGTAAGCTCTCTTTAGGTACTGGAAGGTGCTATAAGGTCTCCCCAGCACCTTCTCTTCTCCAGGCTGAACAATCCCAGCTCTCTCAGACTGTCTTTCTAGGAGAGGTGCTCCAGCCCTCATGGCCTCCTCTGGACTCGCTCCAACAGGTCCATGTCTTTAATGTGCTGAGGGCTCCAGAGCTGGACATAGTACTCCAGGTAGCAGCTCACAAGAGCAGAGTAGAGAGGAAGAACCCCCTCCCTTGGTCATGGCACTGTGTCAATAGTTTTCTTGCATGGCCCTGCTGAGTTGGGTAGGCGTGCCCTAAGGAAATAAGACAAATGGCATTATTGATCAATAAATTTTTCTTTTCATTTGGGCTGTGTACTATAGCTCCAAATCATGGCTGTGATTTCTGAGAGTATGGAGTGTGAAGGGTAAAAAGTCCGGTATCTTAATCTAAGAACAGCTGTGACGCTGGGAAAACTGTGTATTTCCCAAAGAATCTGGGAAAGTGCCTTCTGGTTTTCCTGCTCACTGTCAAAGTGTTGATGATTATGTGTTGAAAGTACTGAATTTCACAGCATTGTGTGGTCCATGGATTACACACAAACTGCAAACATATTTTGGTGACAACAATCTTAGATGTTGTCTAGTTTCTCCCTAAGTCAGTAGGAGGATTTCCATTGACTTTTCTTGAGGTTTTTGTGTGATGAGTGTCTGCCATTATTGTATTGAGTTGATGGTTATTTTTTATGTAGTAATGGAGCTTTAGCTAAGAAATGTCAGATTTGTTTCTTTCTTTCCATCAGTGACATTTTATGTTCATTAATGATACATCTAAACTAGAGAAATAGAAAGGAGAGTGAATTCTATTGTTGAACAAAAGTTGGTTTAGCTACCAGGAATATGCCAACAGGTCTGCAAAACTGCACTTAAATTCAAAAAGTAATTGAGCTTATCTCCTCATACACAGGGTACTATTATTAGCAAAGCATTTAATTAGCTGCCTATTGCATTACAGCCGAAAGCCAAACACCTCCTCTGGCATTTCCCAAGAAGCCTGTCTGTAATTCCCCGAGCAGCACTTTAGGATTGCGTGTGGCTGAGTAAGATTTTGCTGCAGGAAGCTTAATGATAAACTTATTTGAATTATTATTGCCAGCCTAAAAAAGCACGTTTTTTAAAAAGTTCCTAAGGCAAAATTATGCTAATCTGGCTTCACCCATGAAAGGAAGGGTCTAGAAAATGGCCCAAGAAGGTGCAAACATAATATAAACCTTCAGGACACCTTAAATTGCCCAATATCAGTTGTCCTGCCCCTGCTCCAGCACAGCTAATGAGTGAAAGAGGGGCTTAAGAAAAGGCTCTTGAGGAGCATCTTCGAGGTATTAGAAAAATTCCAGATAGAATTAAGCTGAGTGGCAAGGAGTGGAACTGATACAGGAGGTGCTGACTTCAACACACCTCAGGAATGTGCTCTTGGCTCCTTGCAATGCCAGGAGAGGCAGCGTGCTGGCATCTCTTACGCAGAGCTCAGCACTTTGCAGAATTGGGTCCGCCTGCCACTTGAAGCCTATCATCCCAAATCAGGCAACCACATGACTATTAAACAAGATGTGTTAACCACTGCCTTCTTCCATGAGATGAAAACAAGGATTGTGATAGAGACAGGAATTCTGCTCTGCCTGCAAAAGCACACAGCCAGTCCCAGTGGGAAGACTCCTGCTTTTTGTTTTCACTGAGCCATCCTTGGTGTATTTGGTGTGATTGTCTCACTGATCAAGGCTCAGGACACCACCAGGCTGAGGGCTTGGCAGTGCTCCTCCTCCTCCCCATCTGGCTGATGGGAGAGCTCGGCTAATGGGAGTAGGGCTGGAGGGTGTCCCTGCCTCACTAAGGGACTCCCATTATTAGGAGATCAAGACTTACTTGCCTAGATAATGATCTGTCTAGGACAGGGAGTAACTCCATTCATGCATTTGTCAGCACCTGGCAAACAGCATCAAAAAATGAAATCAAGGCATTATTGACAGTAGCTCACAAGTAAAATTAATACAGATAAAAATGTTTATTTTCATAGTCTTTTCTCATAATTAGCCAAAATAACTGGCTTAAAATGAATTAGCCCTACATACCCACATATACCCATATATATTAGTAAACTGCTTTATTCAGTAGCGTGATAACACTACTTGTAGGAGAAAATATGAAAACTGAAATTAATTAGGGAAACATTTTGCACTGCAATTAGATCTGATGCTGCTCAATGTGGGGTTTCAATTTTTATAATTCACGTTGATGTGCAGACAAGGCTGCAGAACAAGAAAAATACAAGCATACATTTAATATTAGCTACTCTGCTTGTTCATGCATACTTTAGCTAAAGCCTTGGTGCCATATGATTTCGGATTCTTTCTGTGTGTCCCTAATCAAATATTAATGGTTGTATTCACACTTACAGAAAGGATTCTGAAGCCTACCTTGAAGTAAACACAGGGAATAAGGCATATGTCCAGTCCAAACTTTGTTCTTGCTCATGCACATAGGAGCTCTAGCAACAGCTACAAGCAGTTACATGTGTGAAAATCAGGCAGATGCTTCTTAGGCACAACATTAGCAGTGTGAACCTATTGGACTTCCTACGACTGAGACACAGAACACTACGAACATGTGCAGTCCTCACTCCCCTTTTCATCCAGGGAATAGGAAAATGTATTTACCCAGGAGGACAGATCCACACAGAAAACATCATCTTCCAGATCCAGTTTAGCAGGAAATTATGTCCATTGTGTTCAATGGAGTAACATTTGGGTTCCAAAGGAGGGGCTGGTCTTCAGTAACAGCTTTCACTCTTCATTTCTAGTTGGGGAAGAAGTGCGAAAGCAACTATCTTAAGATATACTGCAAACACTTAATTCTGCTTATTTCATTACTAAGGACTAGTAAATATTGCTAATATTAACTTTCACATTAATAAAACTAAAATTTTATTAATACATGATTAAGATTTTTTTGTCAGTGGAATAAAAAAATACAATTTGGTGCACATCAAAGCAACTTCAAAAAGTATCAGTGTTTGAACATAAGTAATTTCTAAAACACTTTATAACATCTGTCAAAGTTATTTAGCTCCCTAACTTTGCCTGTGTTGAGCACTTAAATCTTACTCATACAATCATTCTCATGTTTGGTACTATGTTCCTATATAGGTTGCTACTGTAAAAAGAAGTAAATTTGCTAGTGTTGTGTATTATTTATGTAGCACCCTAAGTAGAAAGAAAGAAAACTGACAAGATCCAACCTTACCGTCATATTAATTCCTCGGGAAGGATGTTTCATTATTTTCCCCCTCTTTGAAGTACCAGGTCTCTGAAATCTCTTTTTAATGACACAGATGAAAAATAAATACGTAGAAGAAGGAGTCAGTGTGCAGAATTCGAAGAACACAAGACATTTTGAGGCCGTGCCATGCAGGGGGATGGGAGCAGCATCTCCGTGTGGGTGGCTGTGTGTGCTGGGTCCTGGGCTCCTGCTGCTGGCTCTGGTTCAGCAGCCAGGCAGGAGTTGTTCTCTCATTGTCAGTGAACCAGCTGTTATGGCAGATGATCGTGCTGAATTTCAGGTCATTTGATAACTAGGGCAGCAGCCGTGTTTTGCAGTTCAGCTTGGGTGACACGCAGATTAAGAACTTTATCAGCACGATGCAGAATTGCTCACGTTTCTCGGGTGCCCAGGTGGGCTTGTTCTGGCGGTGGAGAGGGGGTGTTCAGCCAGGTCCCATCCTTGGCAGCCAGACAGCAAGCCCTGTCTACTGTTTGTCACTTCTGCATGCAGGAGAAGTGTGGGACATTGATAGTTTTTCAGATTTATGATGAATGACATTCCAAGTATTTCTTATTTAGGCTATCGCTTAAATCTGCTGGTAGGCTCTGCTTGGCCATCAATGTGAATTGTGGTGCCAGCTTCCAGACTTGCAAAGAAATGCTCATACCCATGTCAGGGAACAGCAAGGAAAGCTTCCCAAATCCTTTGGTGGCTTGTCAATACCTGAGAGCAAACTTGTGGGGAGGGGGAAGCCCTTACGGACCCACAGAGAGGAGCAGTCCAACCATGCTCCTTTGTCAAGCTGCTCGAAAGTAAAGTGGCAAGGCTTGCTCAGGGCCAGGAGAAGGATTAATTTAACATTCTGAGGAAAGCAGCTGGAAATATCACGGTTATTTTCTCAGCTTGGCAAGCTTTTAAGCTTTAACGGATTCCCAGAAGAGTCAAGCAGATCTTTGGTGTAAAGAAGCCTGTAAGCAATGATGTTGGATTCCTAGAATATTAGAGTCAGAAGAGATCATTAAAGCCATCCACTGTAACCTCTGTGTTCAAGCCTTTGGTATTCTGGCCACAAATTCTTTACCAAGTGAAAGCATACTTCAGAAAGCCACTGTCTTGATGTAATAACTTCATGTGATAGAGAATCTACCACTTCCCTAGGTACGTTTTCCCAACTGGCTCATTACCACCACTGGTAAATGAAATACTGTGTTTGAAAGGATGCACCTTGCTCTGAAAGCATCAAGCTGCCTTGCTGGTGCTGGTGCCCAAACCAGACTGTCCAGTCATCTCAGCACTGGGTGGAATGTGGCCAGCCTGCCCTCCACCTGGGACACAGGCACAGAGCAGGGCTAAAAGAGGATGCTGGGGAGCTGAAACACCACTGATGTAAGAAATGCGGGAATAAAGGCAGGACTGCAATAGATTTCAAGAAATAACCTTAAAGAGACTTTTTGTTCTGAAAGAAGGCTTGGTTTAATGTAACTTTGAAGGTTGTATCTGCCCTCTCTCCCCCAAAGCTTCTCATAACATGCTGAAAAGCATCTACAATTTGAAATGGTAAAAAATTTAAGGAGAAGAAAGAGCAGGGAATTAGGTATTTTGGCAGAAAGCAGGCTGCTAAAGGTGCCTGTCACATTAGAGGTGGCAGCTTAGACTTGTTTTCTGTGTTTCAAAGTGAATACACCCTCTAAGGCAAACCAGCTATTCTTAACTCTCATTCTGGGAAGTGCTTTTTCTCCATGCTGGGAGAAAAGATACGTGCTCTGTGTCACAGTTGTCTCACAACCACTTACCTGGCCAGCGTCCTTTCAATAATGAGATAGATAATAGGACAGAAAGCTGGTCACCCAAGCTCAGTGATGAATAAACCTCCACTCCTCATTCTGGGGGATGAACAGGGAGGGGGAAACCCTGTTTGATTTATCAGGAGAGGTCCCATTGTGGAAGGTCGGGCAGAGCCAAACAGGCATCTGTCACTCACTGCAAGGGGCATTTATCTCGCCGTGCCCCCTGCAAGGCCCTCCCTGGCACACCCAATGTGAGTCACCAGCAGTGAGCTGAGTGCTGAGCCAAGATGCAGCGTGGTATTGGGTTTTCCAAACCCTCCCTGAATCTATGGGTAATTTAGTAGAGTTACAGCTTATTCTCTTAGGATTGGACTCATCCCAGCTATATTTATAGGACTGAGTCTCACCCAGGCTTCTGCTGTAATCAGCGGAGAGACACACAACCGGGGAGGATTCATCCCTCCTTTAGATTGGCACCAATAACCGAGGAGGGTGGGGATGCAACTAGAAGTTTGCAAAGCTGAAGGGCTTTGAATTGTGCTTGCTAGCCTCTTAAGAGGAGTTTGGGGCTTTTTCTTGGGTCTCAGGCTTTCTGCATCATAGGGGAAGTTCATCACGGTTTCCCAGGAAGTGCCTGTTCATACTCTCAGGGAACAGAATGCATTTTCAAGTGGATCATAATCAATTTGCGAGTTTAAATTAATTAAAGTCAAACCCTCTGAGAAGTATCAAATGCATGCCTGCACTTCCTTTATACCAAATAATGCTAATAGCAGTGTAGTAGACTTCAAATTTCCCCATCAGTTAAATTGATTGAAACTTTTTTGTAGAAGGCAATTTAGAAGGCAATATACAGTAATATAGGTATTTTACTAGTGACTATTTAATTGTTGCCATACTACAGGCTACTGACAGACAGCAGCTTAAATAACTTGTAAGTGGGGCAACTGTCATGACAAATGACTGATTTACCAGCCTTCATCTTTCCTGTGCAGCTATTTTGCTCTTAGCAGTGCCCTGCAAAGAAAAGATATGGAAAGTGTAAACATGTCTTTTAAATACTGTTTAATTTAGTACCACAAACACTGACATGATTTAATCAGAGCACATTATTGGAGAATGGCATCAGTACAAGATGCTCCAATGCAGATAATTTTCTGGTAACTGTAATTTTTACTTGAGTTGACAGGGTTTTTCTGGGCTTGGTCTGTGAGACCTGCATTTGCCTGAATGCTTCTTGCTCTCTATTTCTTGGCAGAAACTTTCAGTCTTGCGTCCCATTTAAAATGGTTTGTAACTGGAAATATGTGTTAGGGGCTAGTTCTAAATAGATGCTGTGCCAGGTGGGTATTCTAACTCCCATGGGTGGGTCTTGATTCAGGCACCTGAATCTGGGCTGTCCATGCAAGAAGTGAAGGTTACAGGCTGTATTCCTCAGCTGGCCTGGCTCACTTGTGCCTGTACTTCAGGTACTGAAATTCAGGAGAGGATCCATCAGCTTAAGAGTCCTGGCTTGGCATGGACTCAGCTAAGCCTCCATGCAGGGAGCAGCTCCAGAGAGACAAAATGTGGAGATGAGCAGGCTGCTTTCTCCCAGGTCTTAAATCTGCTCCATACAGTCTCACTCCAGCCTAATTGCTAAGGTGTGTGAGTGCATTGTCTGCGGAATAGCAGCCATCCCGCAAGCATCATGTACTACTGGGAAACACTTCAGCTCTCCTTGGCACAGTACCCAGGAGTCCTTTGGAACTGATGGTGGAAATGGAGGTTGAGAGCAGAGAAAGGCAATATAAAAATTTAAGGCTTGTTCAGTATAAACAGCTTCTACAGGTATAACAAAACATCTGACACTGACCCTTAATACCAGAAATGAGTTTCCATCTTAAGAACTGCAAAGATCTGGTCAATGGCATGACAATGGCTTTTTTAGTATATTTTGTCTAGCTGAGGAATTTAAAAGTTCATTGTTCTCCTTCTTGAGTGTTTTCCAGAGCTTTCTAAAGTACAAACCTTCTCAGAGTGCCAGTTGATAAAGACACTACTAAAATGAAACCAAGCACTCGATTCATTTCATAGTGTTATTTCAGTTTTGGCACAGCCTCTGGGTTCTTAGCAGTCTAATGTGCTGTTAAGTGCCTTCTCAAGCATGGATAATAGATATTAGGAATAAAAAAGGAAAGCAACCTTTTCAATTAAGGACAAAATGTACAGAAAGTAAAATGACATGAGTTGTATCAGCCACATATTGGCTCCTATGCGCACAGTCTCCAGATACAATCAGTAGGTGCTCAACCAGATAATTACAGCCTTCCTGCAAAAGGCTTCATGTAGGAGAGTCACCTGCCTGCCTGCTACCACTTGCAGGATCAGAGCTGTCCTTTATTTTCACTGCTGCAGATTGTGGAATTAGTGTTTTCCAACTTCTGTTTAAAAAAGAAGCATTTTTCTAGCACCTCTCCTTCCAGCGGGCAGCTGCACCAGGTAAGCGCTGGGCATCAAGAGGGGTTAGTCAGCCTTTTTGTCAGTAATGATTTATATTTGTCAAAATGCAATTTGCACAATTGATTTCCTGTTGCAAGGATTACAGGAGCAGTTAGTTGGGGGACTGCTTGCCTTCCAGCCAGCTGGTATTGGTTCATGCTCAAAATGAGGTCAAGGGTTTTTTTATATACAGGAGTAAGAGGTGGTCAATTGAATTGTTACTTAAAATCTCTTCAGGTGCACAGCATCTGCAAGTGTTCCTCATTCAGGAATCATCTGTGCTGCTACAGGCAAGGTGGCCTGTAACCTTTGTGAAAGTCAAGTAATGCTAATAAGAAATGATAAGATTTCTGGGGGGTTTTATGCCCAGTACTGCACAATAGAGTATCCCTTTTAAGTGACTTGCATGCAGCTGGTGGCACATGTACCACAGTTTAGGAATCCCAGTGCAGGTGTTATGAAAGTATTTTCACAATGTTTTTGGATGCACATTTGTTTTTTTTCCCAAACTTGGACCGACACTGATAGTATCCAGCAAGTCATAGCTTTGTTTACCCAAAGTAGAAGCAAAGGTGGTGGCTTGTGTCATACTCTCTGGGGAAACTGCCTTCTGAGGGTCTTTAATTATTCTTCCTGTGGGCCATGCTGCTATTTCCACTTTCAAGGGGTCACTGTCTTGCTGGTAGGATTGTGAATACCAATCTTTATTTCCAAGTCAGAAGTGATGGTGGAGTCGCTGAGAGAACCTGTTCCCAAACCATATGTGCTCTCCTCCTCTGCCATTTACTCAGTCACCTGGTGACCCTGGCTCTGCTACCCCACGTTCTGTTTGAATGAGCTATTTAAAACTATCCTATCAGTTTTAGGGAGGAGGGTGGAGCTGGGGTGGAGGCAGGAGTTATCACACCCACTCACTAGTTTCCTGGCTCCATGGCAGACTGTTGGCAGGGAGTTTGCTGTGCAGGTGGTAAGTCTGCCAAAGGATCTGCAGGAATTTGTTAATCTCTATTAGATCAGTTTGAGAGTCTCTGAGATGCTGTTTGGCCTTGAAAGATGTTTTTAGCTTTTTATTAGTCATGACCATATTTAACCCCATAGAAACCACAACCTCACTGTGTAAGAGATAAGTATGTAAGAAAATAATAAAGAAAATATGGGGTAACATAGTCTCGGCCAAATAAGTCGCTGAAAGAGTTAGATGCATTCTTGTGACAGAATTAAGTTGTACCTCTCTGGGTTTACAGATTCCATCATTAGTTTGATACGGTGTTTTAAATTGCCTACGTTTGTGTAATACTGTTTTCTTTTGAAAGAGCAGGTGGTTCCAATGGTGTTGCAGGATAAGCGAGCACTTTGGAGAGCTGAGGTGATATTTTACATCAGGCAGATGCTTCCCTTCAGTCCTTTAGTATGAGATACAGGAAGAAAGCACAGGAGAACAAAAAGGATTTGAAGTGCTCGCAAAACTGAGAATGCAATGGTTTGATACTGTGTTCTCTAGGAAAACCAGAGTCCTGAATAAAAAACATGGCCTACAGTTTTACAATTTTAATGCTATTTTTGGTCATTTAAATATATTCCTGAATCTTAAATCCTCAGAATGTAATTACACAAAACCATTGGCATTTATGGCTGTGAGACCCTGAATTTACACTCAGCTTTGAATTTAATACTCCTGTTTCTGGTATGCCTCTAATGGCTTGATAGGCCAGCAAGAAGAAAACAATGAGCAAATGCAGGTAGAGTTTAGACCATCTGTGTGCCATAGTGAAAAAGATAGTTTGCTATTAACAGAGTTTTTGCTGTCTCAGATATTGATTGGTTAATGCTTGTTTTGCTCCATCTGATAGTGGGGAATGCCTGAGAGGTATTGATATTGTAGACTTAAAATGGGACATAAATAATTCATAGCAGCAAGCATTAGAAAACATATGATAAGCAGCTTTGCTAGTAGAATATCTACATATCAGTCGTTCTAAGAATGTTGTGGGAGGCAGGGACAGAGAGTGAGCAGCTGCTGAGTTATGATGAATAAGTATTGTCTGAGAAGGATAGGAGTGGCTCTGGTACATTGCTAATTATGAACTTGTTCCACCTGGGTTTCTCCTCATAGGTAACTTACAGTTATAAAAACTTACCATTTTTATTCAGCATATTTTAAAAATCAGATTTAGATAAAAGACTTAGCTGCTGAGTTCAGTGGGTCAAAACACCAACTGATGTACATCAGAGCAGAAGCTATGGAGATACATCCCCTAAACCAGCTCTCAGTTTGCTTGAGGAGTAGAGTATTAGGCTGTGTGAAGTCCCCAGCAGACAGAATAATGCAAAGGCAAGGAGAAGGGAAGGAAATAGATCAAAGGTGATAAGGCAGAGGTGGAGAGCAAATAAATATTCTGTTTATCCTCCTCATGCAAGCTCTCCATTAATTTCAACTGGATTGCTTCTAGAAGACCTGCCACACTTAAATATAGAAGAAGAAAGAGATTAGCAGGCAAACTAAAAAGAGTGAAGTGTTGGAATCAGAGGAGATCAGGGATGATGGGATGATGAAGAGTACTGAAAATTTAATAGTAGATAGGGATTTTAAGCCATATATACGTATTTCTGAAGCCATCTTGTTCACACTTATATTTTAAGGCTAGTGCTCAACATTTATCACTGCACCTCTTTGACTTCAGAAGCTACTCTGCCAGTGAACATGATCCTGCATGTTCAATTGTAGCCATTTTTTCCCCAGGACAACTGAACATTCTGTTTATTCACACTTTGCTTTTATTGTAATTGCTAGCGTGTAGGTGAACGTAGGGCAGTCTGATTGGGGCAGGAGGCAGAAAATGCAATTTCTTACTTACTTTCATGGTATTATGTGAAAGTCCAGACAATGAAGTCTGGCTTCAGACACCCCGAAGTGTTGTGACAGGTGAGGAAAAGGGTCCAATTAAATATTTAAGTGGCCAGGCCCACTGTGCTGCTGCGGCGGGGGATTGATTACACCTGGTGAAACCTGGTCTGTGGGGAGTGCCGGGCATGCGGAGGGTGCCGCGGGGAGTGCGCTGAGGAGGCTGCGGCCATACTATGGTCAGCAGGGAATGGATTTGGCACTGCTTCTGCCTCTGCCACTGTGACTGCATCATCCTGTGCCGAATGTCTTGTAGGTGATGGAAACCTCCCCGCTGCCTTGCACGTCCCATCCCTTGCATGCCGTGCTCCCGCGGGAGCCCTCCCGGGAAGGGGGAAGGGAGGGTCCCACCAGGGCGTTTTTGCATGGAGATGTTCTGTGCCGCCATCCTGTTGTGCTGGGAAACCACTTGCAGTTGTAGCTCATTGATGGATCGTTTGTCTTTAATTTGCTTTTAATTCTGCCAGGCGGGCAGTAGGAGGTTGAGATAATATTTGAGAGAAATGACCCATTAGGTTGAGGAGATGCTGGCATTAGTCAGGGCTGTTGAATCAGGAGAAGTCATTACAGCAAGAATGTTGGACAATGGCTTCTGAATCAATGTGTTGGATTGCTTCTGTCTTCACTTGCTAGTGAATAGCATCTGTACTCACGGAATAGATAATGGTTTTAAAAAACAGATATGAACAAGGGCAACATTTTATACCTGCTATAGTTAATGGGATATTTGCCTGTTTTTTTCTCTATAACGACCTGCCTGTGACTCTCAGTTCCTGTTAGCTGTTCTGGAAATGAGGATTTGCAGAGATGAGTGGGTTTACTGCGGGCCTTCCTAGTTAGTGGGACTTTTGCTTCCCTTAAGCCAATAGCTTGGCTTTGGGTGTAAGTGTGAATGGGGTCAGGTGCTGTATTTGAATATTTTTTTTGTCTCTTTAATTTATTAGACTGTGACTTAATTATCAAGGAATCCTACCTATTCATAATGATATCTTTTTGTGTGGTTTCTTGGGTTTGTTTTTTTTTCATAAATCCCAAAATATATCTCCATTTAGTTGTGTTTCGTAGAAAAGTCCTCTTCTGACCAGTACTCCTATTCAGGTACAGGTACCCATCATAGTTGCCTTACAGCACTGTTGGGATTTAAATCTTGGTAAAATAGATCTTCTCTGGATCTTAACCATTAATTAGATGCAAAAAGTGTGTTGATAATATGGTGTTTTCTATGTGTGCATGGTGCTTCAATGCATGTATGGGCCCTGCTGTTCTCCACGTGGTGGAAAAGACTGCCCTGAGGGGTTTGCTGTCATACCAGTAGTGAAACCGGAAGGAGACACTTGAAAACAGAGAGCCTTGCCTTGCAAGGTTGTATGTAGAGATGGGCCAAGAATAGACCTTGGTGCCTTGAGTGGTGCACCAGGCTACAGTGGGTATATATATACACTTCTGATCTAATGTGTCATTAATCCTATTGTTAAGCAAAACTAGAGATGATGTTTGACCAGCTAAGTGTGTAAATATCAGCTGACTGAACTGCTGTCCATGCCAGTGGCTGGGTTCTTTTTCCTTGTGACTTCAGAGTTTCAATTCATCCAAAAACAAAAAGGATCGAATCCCTCTTTTTATTTGATGTAAAGAAATGTAAGTGTGGAATGGGAACAAACAGATGTATGCACTTACTTGGGTGCAGACACACACACACGGTCACACTTAGCTAAAAGCAGATACTCAATTTGTATTTCACAGAACAGATGTGTGGGGCTTGAGACATCCAAGGGAAAGTGCTTTCTGAGCTCAGCAGCGCTCCTACTGCAGAGCACGAGGCCAGCATTGCAGTGTCCCTGTCTCTGTTGGGACAGCACCTGTCAACTGATACTGGAGTGAAACAATTCATGTCCTCACTAAAACCAAATTCAGGAAAAAAACTTTGCAATACAAGCCATATCTTTAGATGGTGTGTATTGATTTCCACTCTCAGCTTCCTTGGAGCATCCCCTGCCTGGGCTCCAGCATTAACTGAATGCCCATGCCGTGGTGGGGAGGTGCCAGCTTCTCAGGATGGCACATGCTCTCAATTTTAATGAGATTCTCATGGTATTTGGTGTTTTTCTTAAAGCTCCATTACTGCCTAGAGGCACAAGATTATGAGCTAATCTTCACCTTTATTGAAATGTTTCAATCCTGGATGTTCAGGAAAATAGGCTTGATGCACATTCTGAAAAACAATCAAAAAAAGGAGCGAACAGAAGTGCTCTGGGGCTTGTTTACTTGATACTAATAATCGTGGGGTTAATTTACTTTATTTTTTTCCTTAAGCTAATCTCATGGTCCTGAATTTTATAGATTACTTTTTTACTGCTGGCATTGATTGGCATCTTCTCCCATCATCTACCCTGAGCGTCTTTATAAGGCCACCAATATTGGAATTACACCCTTAGAAATTCAATGATGCTTTTTTTTTTGGTTTTTGTTTGTAACACAAAAAAAAGTAAAATAACTCTTCCTATACTTTTCTATGTACGTAACATTTTTCTCAGAGCCAGAGGCAGCTCCCCTAACAAATGCAATTGGTCATCAACTAAGTTGGATGCTTACTTATCATGAAACTGCCTGTGGAAACAAGGCTCTTCTCTAAAAGCATCAGAGTGCCTGCACCAACCCTGCCAAGGAGGGAGGTGCTGGCAGTCCCCCCACTCGGAGCTGCCTGGCAGGTGGCTGCCTTACCCACCTCGATTTCATCAACGATAATTGAGCCACTGCTGAATTAGTTCCATCTTTTTGCTCAGAGCTCAGCACAGTAAACAGAATTCCCCTGGGAAGCTCCAGTTCCATCTTTTTGTGTCCTGCATGGAGGTTTCCTGCATTCATCTTTACAGAATTTCTCTTTGTTTCTTGGAGAGCCAGCGCTGCACAGGTCTGGTCCTGTCTGGGCACATGCGCCGGGCTCTGCGGCACTGGGGTCTGATCCAGTTGGATGTGTAGCCATCACCTTCCCTTGGGCTGCCATCCTCAAGGTCTGGTGCTCAAAGCGCTTCCTCAGGAAATGGGGAACCAAGGTTCAGCCACTTCCCCTGCCCAGGCAGAACTGCAGCTTTCCTTGCTCACCTTCCCCCACTCCGACAAGCTCGTGCTATTCTAGAGCAGTGTGTGATTTGTTCTTCCTGTCAGAGCTGAGCTGCTGAGAGGGAAATAATTTCCAGTTCTTACACAGTTCTTACATTTTATGTTAATCAGTCACCAGATAAAATACAGGGAGTACCATACACATGGGCTCCCATCCCTGTTGCTTGCCCTAACTATGGGGATGCATTCCCACCACTCCAGGCTGCATTCTGGGGAACATGCTGACCCCAGTAGCCCTGGAGCCACTTCATGGGAAAGGTTTCCTGTTTGCACAGTCACCTAGGTGTATTTTTAACATCTTTTTTAAGGCTGGTTGTGCTGTTTTTTATGTGAGAGGTAACCCGAGCTGTGCTGCTGAGCTGAGGCCCTGTTGCTGAGGTAAATGCAGCCGAGCCATGTCCTTTAGATATTTACTATGACCCCTGCTGTCAGAGTGGAGTTGCTTGCTGCAGGAGCTGCTTTAGCACTGTCTCATCTGTATTGCATTCAGAAGGAAAAAAATAAGTTTTTCTCCACCAGCTCAACCAAGACACCAGCATGAAAAATTATCAAATGCTATGCCAGTGCCATGATGAACAACCAACCAGGATCAAACAAGTGTCATCATATTTTATGCAAAATAATGGAATTAACAGCTTTAGTAGTTGAGTCAAAGGCACCCTGGTTTCATGTTGGTGTGCTCAGTAGCACTTCTGGTGAATTGAAGATGGTTTCTTTCTAACCATCTTTCTGGATCTTTGCATAGCCTTTCTTTTTGGTAACTCCCCTCTGGATCTCACGTCTTCAATCCTGCTCGGTGCACGTGCACAGCTGTGTGGTTGTGCATGTAGGGACCCTTACAATTCCATCTGTTGATTTTTCCTAAAAAAAAAAAAAAACAGGAAAAAACGGACTGTGCACAGCATACGCGCCTGTACGCACGTCCTTGCAGGAGGTGTGAACTAGTGCGAGGGTAGGGCACTCCCGTGTTAAATACAAGGCTTCTTTTTCCAGCTCTGTCACTGTCCTTAAATCTTATCTACATCAGAAAGTTTCAGCAGTGAATGTTAAATCAGTTTTTAGTTCAAATGAACAGACTTCATACAGACCCGCTGTGCTCACCCCCTTATTTCACTTTAAGCAGGGCCTGTTTCATGTTAGATTAAAGTAATCTCGAGGTAAAAGATAAAAGCAAAGCAGTTGCAATCTTGGAAATGGTGCCTTTAATAGCTTCTTAGATGGGAATTTCTAGAATTCAGCTGGGAGTTGGTACCTGATAGACACTGCTCCTTGTCCAGTGTGGTGTAAGGTAAACTCAGGTTATGTAAGACCCTGCTGGACATGATTTTAAGAGGATGTGTTTTACTTTGCTTTGCCACAGACTTACAGCACTGCTGGTCACCAAGGAACAAGGAAGGGAGGTAGAGAAGTTTTTCTGGCACACAGTTGGAAATGCTCCTTTCCCTGCGCTCTACCTGCCTCAGGTCAAACCAAATTTGATCTGCATCAGAATAAGAATGCCTTAGGTGACCTTTTACATAGTTTTGATTGTGTCAGTAGCAAATCTCACCTGTAGGTAAATTGATGCAACCAAATTTTATTTGTGCAGACACGGCCTGAGTGTAATCGAGTCACTTCTGCCTCACAGCATTGGTGAAGCTTAATTAAGGCTGATAAAGTTCTTTGCAGTTCTCAGAGGAGAAGTTTGGTCAATGTGTAAATGATGTTATAGAAGGTATTTAATGTACTCTGTTAAAACACTGCTGAGGCACCCAGCCTGTGAGTAACACTCTCTGAAACTCTTTCTATTTCAAGTTAATATTTAATAGGAGTGAGGCAAACTGCCTGAAAGCAGGCTTTGTGACACTATACTCAAACCCTCCCTTAGTGGGGTGTGCTCCCTCTCTCTGCCAGGGTGCTGTTGCACGTCAAACCAAACAAGGCAGGAGCAGGACACGTGGATTCCCAGCCCCCTGTCACGGGAGTGCCATGGCAGTGTGGCGGCACACCGGAGGGGCCTGTGGCTCTGCCCAGCTGCAGTGAGGGAGTGCAGTGAGCAGAGTGATCCCTCTTCTCAGTCCTTCAGCTGCCCATGGAAAGTTAGGTCTACCTGACCTGCCGTGTCATCCAACTCTGGCTGTACTCGCTTGGGCCCGAGAAGTAGTGTAGGCACCCTGCTTTATCTGCGGGCCTTATCTAGGCTAATTAGATCAGTGCTTTGTCCAGGATAATTGTCTCTAGTAATGAGTTTAAGGGAGTGTCACTAGCACAGTTAGTCACCAGCACGCTCATTCTAGCGCCCACTCCTACGGATGCTCTGTGGTGGGGTGTGGCTGTGCCAGGACATCTCCAGCCCGTGCAGTCCCCAGCAGAGAGAGCAGGCTGAGGTCCTCGGGGCAAAGGCAGGTGTTTAAAGTGCTGACAGAGGCTCTGCAGCAGCAGCGGCGTGATTGCTCAACAGCGGCAAGAGAGCTAAACTTACAGGCAGGCTGTGAATGGGGAAGTGGTGGCGGATGGGGACACAGAGCGCCTCCCGCTCTGGCTGAAGTGGGGACAGCACCCACTGGATTGCACACCTCACTGTGGGGCTGGCCTGCCTGGGGCACTCGGGACTCGGGCAGCGGCACTGCCGGGAGCAAAGAGCGCCGAGGGCACAGGGGGAAAGAGGAGGGGTTATGGTGAACACAGCAAAATACACTGCCCAGCTGAGTCCGAGCGTGGGTTTGCACGCTGTACCTGAACAGGGACGATGGCATTGGCATCGGTCAGAAATGCTTTCAGCAATAGATATGTTGGGGTTTTATGACAGAAAACACCAATTTATTTGAAAGATATTGCTGTTGGAAAGAAAAGCTTTGCAGAAATTTGTTATCTGGGATGATTTCTTCTGTTCTTGTCAGGATAAGCAAGTGTTTATGTCACATTGCCAGAGTATAAATGATGACAGGTCAGACCTGAAGGCTGAACCTGAGTCTCCCACAATCCAAGTATGTGATGGAATCATCAAACAATGAGGGAGAGCTGTCTGTCTGACACCTCTTTTGCTTCCATAATGTGCTGGGGTTTTGTGTTTGTTTGAGGTTTTTGGGGTTTTGCATTTTTTTCACGAAATCTTGTTTTTCTCATACGCAAAGCAAAAATTTTCAGTATAATGAATTTTAAGCCCATATATATTACTAATTCAGCTCTGACTCTGGACCCTTTCCTTAGCCCACCACTTTCACCACACTGTCCCATAAGCACCATGGAGGCTGTAGGAGTTGCAGAAACCCCAACCAGGGGCTGCTTCCAATGTGTCTAACAAATGAGAGTGTGTTAGATTGGACCTGCTGTATTGAAGAAGCACAAAATCCTGGTTGCTCAGCCGAACAAATGGTCCTCATTTTGACATTTTCCTAAGTGTATGCAGTCAGTGTTGCTTGCAGTTGTAGCCAAAGTAAAGGAGGGAAAAGAAACATCGCTTGGAGCTTCCCCAGCAGGAGAGAAAGGATGGCATTGTTCCTGTTTGTTCGTGCCTTCCTGGCGCAGCTACACCAGAGTGAAGCCGGAGCATGGGTTTTCTTTCAGGGACAGCTGTGTTGCAGGTTTATGGCTGGCCGCCGTTCCAGGCGTGCACATCTCTGCAGCGGTGCAGGAGCAGCCACCAGCACATGGAAAGCTCCGCACCCGGCACAAAGCAGTGCCCCGTGCCAGGAGTTCCGCCTTGCTGGCTGTAGGGACAGCTGGGGAAGGGCAGAGTGGGCGCTGGGGTGGGGCTGAGCAGGAGGAGAAAAAACAAACACGGAAAACATCTGTGTGCTCCCAAAATCTGCCTTCAGCTGAATCACAAGACGCTTATATAAAAGCGTGGTTAATTATTGCAAAGCAACGAAGCGAGGAAACACAGACATACGCAGAGTATCTCCTGCGTTAATTAGTTGCTAAAAATGTGCCTCACAGCAGCTGTGAGGCTGCAAACGGGTCAGGAGCAAAACTGTTTCTCCTGGTTATTGTGCTGAGAAGTGCTCTTCTCTGTGAGGCTGTTCCCAAAGGCTGCCAGGGTCACAGGCAGCTCACAGGGCAACTAGAGAAGCATCTTCAAATGAGGATGGCGTCACCAGGAGCACTCACTGTTCATGCCTGCTTCTGTCTGAGAAATACCTAAGAATGTGGAGAGGAATTAAACCTAGAAATGCAGTTGGATTTAAACCCCCTCAGCCTCGCAGCTGTCTGCCGTACGTGCACAGCAGAGCACACACGTACGGAACCAAGCATGAAATTAATCCCTGCCTTCCGTGTCCGTGAGCTGTGGCTGAGCAGGCTAAAAGCTGTCCCTGGCTTCCTCACGTGTAGTTTCTGAGAAGATCATTGCTACACCTTAAACTGCTTTCACGTGAGCCGCCTGCTTCGTGGTTCCCAAATACTTGCTAAGTTTTTCCCTGGGGCTTGCTTCCCAAAACAGCCACCTGCTCCCCCACGTTCATTGTTTTGTGTGATCTTTACAAAATGTGGCATTTCTGTCTAAACAGTTTGCCAAGGAGCTATGATAAACAACACTAAGTTGTCAGTCATGAGTCATTAAAGAAGTGAACTGTCTTCACTTCCTGCCCAATCATAGGATATTTTTAAATGTCAGAGCTTTTGACTTAGTGGTTGTCACTGGCTTCATTTTTGGGAGACCCAAAATTAGAGTACACAGGCCTGGTTTTCAGAAAGTGCTGTGTACCCTTACTTCAAATGTTAGTCTTTAAACGCATTTCAAAAATATGCACGATTTCCTCAGAATCAGTCAATGCTCTGGAATTTCTGACTGTGATGCATTTCTGCTGTCTTTCCTGTTTTCATAGTTTCTAAATTGGTTTTCAGATAACATTCAGCCTGGCAGTAATACATAAAGAATATAGAGATAAATGCACTTAACAATTTGAGAGTGACATATTTAGGTTTGTGAGTGTTTAATTCTGATTTGCTCTTGTTGGATAACTTTTAAAGGGTGAAGTTTTACATTTGAAAATGAAAAAATAAGGAGGCATAATAATTTCCTGCACATAACTGATCTCCTCACTTTATCAGGAAAATTGCTGATGGATTTAATAGAAGTCTTGTCTGTTTAATCCCAGTTGAACCCCACCTCCTCAAATCAATGGAACAATCCTCCTTGTAATAAATGCAAGACCACTTATGTTACCAAGAGTTATTTTTATTTTCAGAATAATTGTTTCTTTCTGAAAATGGCATGTAGTGTCAGTGTCCTTGATTAAATGTCCGAGAACAGAGATTACATGATCAATCAAGAGAGGAGATGTGACTTAGATGGTGACATGCATAGTCAGTTTTTGTTGGTGGATGCCTGTGAAAGCTCAGTTATGTGGATCCTCCAGAAGCAGAAGCATCATCCTCCACAGCATTGTAAAAAGAAAAGCCACCTTTGTAAAAGGCTTGTTTAATTTTGCATCTCTTTGCATCTTCCATCAGGCAGCTTTTGATGCCAGCTCAGCATCAGAGCAGCACAAGTTAGCATGTGTGCTCCCAGACTCAGCAAGGTGGTTGAATTTCTGTGCAAGCACAGAATAATCCTTGAAGGATGGAGCTGAACCATGCCAAAGCTAGAAGTGCATCCCAGTGTGAGGGACTGTCCTTCTGCAGGACAAGTTTTGCAACGCTGCAGGTCTTCACCATCACTGAGGGATTAGTATGTAATCTACAGCGACCGTGGTGCCAAGTTTCTGGACAAATCAGCTTCCACATTTAGCCACTGGACTCTCCCAGTGGGACTAAAAATGCACAGGAGGTGGTGATTTGTCTAATAGGAAAAAAAAAAAAGAGCCAAAAATAATAATAAAGCAAAGAGAAGACTATAGTGCTTGAGGTTTATCTGTCATAGTAAGATGGAGAAACAATCTGAGTGGCACTGTTTTTTGAAAGTCAGCCACATTAGTCAGCCACATTTGCTTTCTTAATAGCATCCTCTTATTTTTTCTGTAGGTCCAGCTGCCCAGCGCCAGATCCAGAATGGTCCATCTCCAGATGAGATGGAAGCACAGAGAAGGTGAGTTAATCAGTTGTGGCAGAGTTCTACTCTGTAACTTGGATAAACATGCAGTCCTTTGTTCACCAGTAAGCACTGCTCTTTTTACTTGTCATGTTTTAAGCCGGTTCTGAATGTTTTGTAATTATTGCTAATGATTCTGTAATGACTTTTAAAGGGTGAAGCGAGCCAAAGTTCATGCTCTAGGTAAACTCTTTGCTTGGTAGGTACTCAGGAGTCTTCCTGCCTCCAAAAACTATAAGGAAAGTGTAGGGAAACTAGTTTCCTGCCCCTTTATGAATAACTGTGAAGGACCTGAGATTTAGTAGGGCTTTACCCATAACTGTTAAACGGGTCAGCAGTGATGATATTTCACCTGAGATTTACTTTGGGATGTTAGTTATCATAAAGGCTGGAGAGCCCCCCCAGCTCACCCCAAGGCAGGCAATGTCACCTCTCCCACTGCCTTCCTGAGAAACCTGATCCAGCTCTTCCTTTAACCAGAGGAAGTCACTGATTCTGCAGACCATATGCAATTCAGACCTCCAGTCTGGGTGTCTATTTCATACATTTAAAATGTGAGCAGCTTAACTATATTAGAATAAAAATATTTTATTTATTCTTTTTTGTTTAGAGACAGTAAAAGCCCTTTGAGTAGGTATTACTTGACTGCTACAGGGCACATGGCCATGGGAAAGCTTCTTTTGCTCCACTGGAGTGGAATAAGATATGCCAGTAGATGCAGTTAGATATTACTGCATCTGCACTAGAGGACTTTAAGCTTTAATTATGCTGATGCATTCTTTAAGCATAGAGCAGAGTGAATTTTAAGCCTAGGGTTTTTTTTTTAACATCTTATAAGCAGGCAAAGAAATTAAGTTACGGTATCTACCCTGCAAATTTGTCTGTTTAAAAGGTTTCTCAGAGACCTTTACACAGATGTTTAAAGAATATCTTTTTAAGTCAGAGTGTAATTTGTCCTCTCTTGTACTTTACTCCTTGCATACTCCTTAAGTAGCCTTGTGCCAATCCCAGGCTTTATTTAGTTCGACTGGAATAAATTTGACTTCCTAAGAGTTTAAGAACTTCTCCTTTTAGCATGTGTGGGAGGGTGCATTTGGCACATATAAACTGCTTCTGACCAAGGTCAGAAAGGACTGGTATGAACCCCAGTGATTTCAAGTGGCAATGGCTGACCCCTGTTTTGGCTTTTTGCACCCTGCACCTTGATCTGTTCTGCAGCAGCTCTAATGATTTGGGGGTGTCTTACCCATATTTCTTTCCTGGTCTGTCAGACTGGAATTTTCCAGGTTGGTTCTTTACATAAACCTAGAATTTCCCCCAGGTTTAATCAGGAAAATGTATGTATCAAGTTGTTTGTCATCATCAAATTTTGCTGATAAATGCCAAGCTAAGGTAGGGGACAGTATGCTCAGGAAATTCCTAGTACGTGTGTTTACAATTGAAATTTTAGTGGTGCAATTGATGCTGTTGCATCCATAACAACCAAGAAAGAGCTAGAGTATGTATCAAAGCGAAGATTTCTATTTATTTGGTTTAAAGTGTCATAGCTTAAATGACACCAGTTTAATCAACCAATGAAGACTTTCTCAAAACTCATTCACCTTTGCACATATGATAATTTTCTCAGAAACCTGCAATTTTCTAGAAATTGCATGGATTGCATGTCCTGAACATAAAACCACTTTAGGATTGATCCCTCCACAGCAAAGTCATGTATTTTCCTGTCCCATATATTGAACTAGAATTGAAACACAGAAAATCTATTTTGCAGATTAAGATAGTCTTTCTTTTCTACATAATATAACTTTATTTTTATGGACTATTTTTTATTTTAAAAGCTTCTGTTGGTATATAAATAAGATAGAATTGTTCAGCATTGCAGACTTTGGAAAGTACAAGTAAAAATGTAACAGGGTGTCTTAAAATACTGTGCAAGGAGTCAAAATAGAAATGTTCCTTAGAGTTGAGCTTGCTTTACTGTACAGACCGTGAAGTAAAGCTGCTGAGAAAAGAGAAAACTGCACAGTGAAGACTGAGCTAAAGATAAATGAAACTAATTAGGGCAAATTTGACCTAGAAAATGTGAAAGAAAATGGTAATAAACTTAATTACCAAGTGCTTCAGCAGGGTAAATTCAGAGTTGTGTTTTAATATTGTTGAAATCTTTAGTCCATATCCATGCACATATCCATTGCCAAGACACCTGGCAAGCAGAGTAGTTTTTAGCTATCAGATTCTTTAGGAGGAGCCGAGTGAGGGGTGGGTTTGTGGCAGGGGTCAGGGACATCCCTTCCCGCAGGAGCGCTCCCGTGTGCAGGAGCAGACCTCTGCTGATGGGCCCTTGGAACTGCACATCCCTGCAGACCTGTACCGAGCCTCTCCCTGGGGGACAGCAGGCCTGGGCAGCACGGGAGCTGGCAGCTCCTGGGGGAAAAGGTGCCAAAAGAGCAGCAGTGCAGAGCTGGGATGGGTATTTGCAGAGGAAGCTCAGTGGTGCTCGTGGTGGTGCTGGTGGCACAGGGACAGCCGTGCTGGGGCTGTCAGCCGGACTGGACAGTGCTAAACGCGGCTTGGATGTGCACCTGGACAACAGAGGCTTTGTATGGTCAGCACCAAAACACAGATCAAGCTTTGCTATATTTTCATTCTGACTGTAAGTGCTTTGGGCTCCTGATCCGTAAAAGACTCTGGACTGTGTCATTTTGAATATTTCCTTCCCTGGATATATTCAAAAGCTGTCTGGACAGAATTCTGGGGGATTGTGTCCTCCAGGGGATCCTGCTTGAGCAGGGAGGTTGGACTAGATGGCCTCCAGTGATCCCTTCCAACCTTATCCAATGTGTGATTCTGTGATTTTATGTGAGATGCCACTTACTCTTTCCTTGCAATGCTCATACACTTCAGGTTAAGAGCATGCATGTTTGCTGTGCTCTCCTGGGCCTTGGGCACTGCCTATTCCTTGTGCAGAGCCACTGAGGAGTTACCTTAAATGGATCAACCAACCCCTGCAGTGTCCAGTGCATGCAGGGCTATGTCCTGGTTAAGCTCCCCAATGTGTGAACTGACACTGGCTGCAGCCAGGGCAAGTAAAATCAGACCCACCTCCTCCTCACGGGATCAGCTCTCGCCCCAGACACACGGTGCTTCTCAGGGTATAAAGGTTTTACTCAAAATTATAAAGAATACCTAATGACCAAGGGTTTTTTTTTCATTGCTGTTTTAGACAAGTGATGGAGCAACAGCAACAGCGCCAGGAATCTCTGGAAAGAAGAACCTCTACCACAGGCATGTATCAAATCCAGCAGATGCAGTCTCTCCCTGATTGTCTCCTCTTGCTGTTGGTGGGGCTTGTGGGGTGCTGTACAAGAGCTAGACTACTAAAAGTGGTTATAGTTACAATTACATTTTAGAGATTAGATTTTCAGCTAGAGACTTACATGTATTCGGGCACGGTTGTGTTGTTTTGCAGGGGCTCAGGTCTGGGGCATGCGGGTGGAGCTAAGCAGGTTTTGCACTTGGCAAAACTTGTACAGCTGAGGGGCATTTTTGGTGTACTGAGGGGGCCTCCCCATGCTTCTTCCACACCCCTGAGGAGAGCAGGTAGCACAGCCACCACAGGAGTGACTCCGTGTTTCCAGGGGATGTCAGCACAAAGGAGCTGATGTGCTGGATGTGCTCAGGCAGTCTGCATTGCTGTGCAGCACAAAGCAAACTACAGCACAGAGGAAGATACAGCTCTTAGGTGCTCTTCACTGGGGATTTTGTGATCATGAAGTCTTCTCTGAGCTTAATGGAAAAAAAATATATATTTAATGAGCTTACAAAAATCTTCTATAGCATATTAAGTTGCACTAAGTTGAGAAAAGAGATGACAGGAATAGTTTATAGCTACAAAGTATGGCTTTGCCTCTCTGAAAGGAGGCAGAGCAAGCAAACCAAGATGGTCATCTTGTGTTTGGGCTTTGCTTTTGGGCAAGTTTTTTCAGTTAATCTGGCCACATAAGTGAAATGTTTTTCCTCAGCTGTTAAGCTTCTTAGTTTTTGACTAGAAACCAGCTCAGACATACACACATGCCTTCAGTGACAGAAAGAGCTGGACTCTTGTTTCAGCAGACATTTGTGTGCTGTTCTGTATAGGGAACTTAGCCAAAATCCTGCTTTGGCATACACAAGGAGTAGGACGTGGCTCCTAGGGGCTGCTGGCTGTTCCCTCTCTGCCTAGAGGGTGGCCACCTCTGTGTTTACTTGTCACTTGCACCTGTCCCTGGTGCAAAGGTGATGCTCGTGATCCTGACTCAGATTCACGTGAGGCTTGGAGGAGCCTCACTGGCACCAGAGCATGCAGCCCATCCCGTGCTGCCAGGGTTCTGCTCCGGATCTGCTGAGGGCTGGAAGTCCCCAAGCTGGTGCCTGCACCATCTCCTCTTTGCTTTGTTTGAGTTTCTGTTTGCATTTACTTCACGGTTCCTTTTCCTCCATTCCACTTCGCCTTGGTTTCGTTCCTTCCTGTGTACCCACCTTATTCTTTTCATTTGTCTTTTCTGTTCTTTTAGTTTCCACCCTTCAACCAAGCATATGCTCTCCCCCCTGTCATCACCAGTCTCCTCCTCCCACCTCTAGTAACTGCAGTGCTCCTGCCTCTGGTGTTGTGCTCCCCCCATTACCTCAAGCCAGCGCTGTCTCTTCAGCACCCGTTGCCCCTGAGCCCGCTAGTCAGTCCCCGTTCCTATCCCAGCAGAGAGCCAGAGAGCCCCCGCAATTCCTGCACAGGCACTCGGCCTCCGAGCTGCCAACAGCCCCAGGTTCCTCCCCTCCACCCTGCCCAAACGGCAGGACTGTCATGCCAGGCATCAAGGCGAACCTCACTGTCTCCACCACCTCTCCATCCTTCCCATTTCCCCTTTCCCTCTCACCAGCCTCTCAGGGGCTCTTCTCTTTCCTGCTCTCCTCAGTCTTCTGCTCCCTCTGCCACAAATGCACCATCTCTGCAGAGGGGTGACATCCTGCAGCCACGTGGTCCCACCATCCTGCCTGTGATTCCTGTCCCACCTGACAGGGTCAAGGCACTCACAGATAAAGTAGGGTGGGAGACCTCAGCAAATGTACCCCTGAATGGCCATCCTGAAGAACAAATTGCTTTAGGCTCCCCTGGAACCCAGGTGAAAAGTGTGGATGGGTCCTTCCTTCCACACCTAGGAGCTGCACCTTGCTCCCCGCTGCCCACCATCGCCAGCCCCCCCAGCTCCTCTGGCCAGGCTCCCTCCCCATCCTCCCATCTGTCATCTTGTCCTGCACAGCAGTGGTGTCAGCCCGTGTCACACTGTCTTCCATTGCCTCCCCCTCACGCTGCTGTGTCTGAGGTGGCTATGCCCAGGAGGATCCCTCCTTACATGACATCATCAGCCATTGCCCACTTGAGTAAGTACTGATTGTGAATGAGTTGCGACCTGTGTAAAGCCTCCGCTGTCAGCTATTTAAAAAGCCTGGTTGGCACTGCCCCTGACCCATAGAAAAAGGGCTGAGAGACTCAAAGCTACTCCTGCTGTATGTGATTTCTGAAACTGGGGTGGAAAAATACCAAAATCACTCCAGACTGGTCCAGGGACCGGGCAAAAAGTAAGAATAACAGAACCAGGACCCTGTAGATGGGTTGTTGCAATGCATATTCCTACTGTATTATCCCAGACCATGATTTTTGTCATTCAGCAGAGTTAAATTGTTTCAAAGAGCTTCATATAGAACCTATTTTCAGCTGTTCCAAACATAGTGGATGGGCTCTTCTGAAGCTGGAGGCCAGGTCTGCGGTAGGTTTCTTGTCTGTGTAGGAATATTGGTAGAGGTTGTGATTTTTACTCTTTTTGTTAAGTGGTATTTCTGGTACCAGTGAAACATAGAATGTGGATTTTGTTTAAGATACCCAGAATCCCCTGTGGTTGTGCAATTTGTTTAATTCAGGAAACTCTCTTCCTGGTATTCACTGCATTTATAGTTGTGGGCTTGTCACTGTAACTATTCTAGCAAACCTTTCTCATTGAAGGCAGATCAAGGGCTTGGGTCTGGCCGCTTTGCATATGGTCTTGATTCCTCATGCCTATCTAAAGCCTGCAGAGTGAGAACAATTGCAAGCAATGCCTATTTGCAATTCAGAGCATATGTTTTGTGACTTGGATCTATTCAGGTTTATAACCACATATAATGCTAAAGTGGTGTGCCTAGAAAAGGAAGAAAACTAAGACATTCCCTTTTACTTTCTGCTAAAAGTATTACTGCAACCACTGGAGGCTCAGTCCTTCAGCTGGTGTAAGTCCTTGAAATCCACTTAGTTCAGTAAAGTTATTTTAAACTCACGTCAGTCCATTATTTTGACTCAGTTCAATTTTTGCCTGAGGCTGGCCTCTAATTAGGTGGAGGTATTTTTGCAATTACAATTAAATGTACCCACAATGAATTACTAGCTATTATGTTCATGAACGAAAGAGGGCTTGAAATGTTTAAAGTATTTCTAATAGCAGCTATGGTTCATTTCAAGAATGGAATTGGGAGTGTGAAATAATGGCAGAAGAAACCACAGAAATAAGGCAGTATTATGAGAAAACCTAGATAAGAAGAGAAACACCGGGATGTTAATGTTAAATGTGGTTTCCAACGGTTTCTCAGTCAAAACCCACCTGTCTTTCAAAGTTACACTTACTGAACAACTGAACCTGTGAATATGTACCAGGAGCAGCCTGTTCTGACAGAGTGTACACAGAGAAATACCCTAGGGGAGGTGTATTTGTTCAACTGACCTGTTACAGACAGGTAGAACACTGCAACAGAGTTACCACCATCAGCCCTTCCAGCAGGCCGCTGCTGAGAGGAGCTTTGCTGAACCTCAGGGTGCTTGAGCTGGAGTGTCCCTTGGTTATTCTGCAAAACTGGCTGAGGCCACACACCTTCTGCATGACAGAAAGGAGTATGTGTCTCTGTAGCCCACAATTCTCCTGGAAAGCTGATCTTAACCAAAGTCCATGGAGTTTATTATCTCCATATAGAAAGCTGTGGGGGAAGCAGAAGAACATGCCACTTACGAATTGGGAAGTGTTGTCTGTGTTCTGGTTCGGACACAGAATGAAACACTAGCCCAGCCAGGGAGGAGGGAGAAGGCAGGGTCTCACAGGAAGACACATCTGTAGCTGACTGACCAGTGATACAGCCACCTCTTCCCATTCTTCCACATGCATGGTGCTTCCTTGCATTGACCACTTGTCCTGGAGTCAGGCCACGGCACTGGGAGCGGGAACATGACCTTCTCTGTGGGCTGGAGGAGATCGTGCTTCACATCTAATTCCTGTTCTCTGCATTTCAGGCCCAGCCCTTCCACCTGGCCACCCCAGTGGTGCTGCTGTGATCCCTGCTTCATCTGGGGGGCCCCCACCTCCGCCACCCCCCCCAGTCCCTCCGCCACCCATGGGAGCCGCGCCCCCCCCACCGCCCCCGCTGCCGGCCGGCGCCAGCCAAGGGGCTGGTGCTGAAGATGGGTCAGTGTCAGGGCTCGCAGCAGCTCTGGCTGGTGCCAAACTAAGGAGAGTTCAACGGGTAAGGAGGTGGCACTGGGACTCCCCGATGGGCTCTTCTCTGCTGCGGGAAAGCCTGGCACAGCTTGGTGTAATGGTCTGCAAACCCAGCGTGAAACATGGTGAAACACGCTTCAGCTGACCATTGGGTGAACTTTTAAATGTGAGTTTGCAGTGCAAATAAAGCCGAGCAGGAAATGTTGGGTAGAGTTTACGCTCTTCAGAACATATTAGTTAGAAAATGACTGTGACTTCTCACATTGCCAGGATTTCATAACTTTGACATACTCCACCATTGTACTATGTATTAGTGTTTTAACTTGTTTTAAGTGGTTAAAACTACACTATATTTACAAAAACCAGTGTACACTGTTGAGGCCTCATGTCAGTTGCTGTCCACTTAGGTGCGGGTTGCTTAACCATGCATAGACGTAATTATGAACAAGCAGCACTGTGGGTTTTTTCATCATTTGCCCGTATATTTGCGTCACCCAGATCTGTCTTGGTTTTAGTAACATTCATGTGGGTCTTCTTCCCAAGGCAGAATACATCCTATCTCTGGTTTCGGGCTGTGATCGTGACCACTGTTCCTAGCACTTGGGAAAACTAATTATTAAGGGCGTGGTTGTAAAGCAAACCTTTCATTAATTCCAATCTTGATTTCTCTCTTAAGCCAGAAGATGGTTCAGGAGGGTCCAGCCCCAGTGGGGTCTCTAAGAGCGATGCCAATCGAACAAGTAGTGGAGGAGGCGGAGGAGGACTAATGGAAGAAATGAATAAATTACTGGCAAAAAGGTTTGTGCTGACACCTCAAGTAAGCCCCATGAGATCTGCAGCAAACCGTGGAAGAAGGCGCTGTCATTTTTGTGGTTGGCAGTAGGTGCTTCTTTGCAATTTGACAGGTCCTGCTTAGATGTTGGTCGCCACTATTGCCTGACTTTATTGCGAAAGGTGTCGCAGCGATGATACCTGGCAGGGTGTAGCTGCTGCAGCAGATCCTGCGGCTTTGTACCTTCAAAGTTGGTGGTAAATACATCCTTTGGGCTTTAGCCATTTTACCAGATCTATTTTCAAAGTTACTGTTTTCAGTAAGAGTAAACAATGAAAGGAACTTAGACAAATCGTTCTTTATGCAGCACAGTCAGGATGTTGAGCCCAAAAATATAAACACAGGTGTAATGAAAGGACAACACCTTGGCAGGTAAACTGTTACTGGTTCTCAGTGTGTTTCAGACAGATTAGCCAAGTTATTCTCCTCTAAAGCGAATTGTGATGTACCAAGCTACCAGCTGCTAAAAGGCAGTTGATTTTTCCAATTTTTTTTCTCTTTTCCCCTGATTCTATCAGTAATGTTCTTTCAAACTCCCAAGTTCCTAGCCCAAGATGCTGTATTTTTAGATCTAAATTTTTTAAACTTATTAATAGTGAAAGAAAAGGATGAATAAAATAACGAAGGGTAAGTACAGTTGTAGGGTGCACAGAGACGGAGTTTTTAAATAATATTATCTTAGTATAAAGACAGTTCCCAGCTCAAAAGATCTGATTCCAACTCTCCTCCATGTCCTGTTCATTTCAGAAGAAATTCTGAACATGGACTCTGTGGATGTAGTCCTTTGAAAAGTATTAAATAAATACACAACACTCTAAAAAGTTCCCAGCAGTATAAAATAGCAAATAGATAACTTTCTCTCTTTTCAGAATTAAAATAGCTTGCCAGCTCTTAGTTTTTTACTGGTTCTTGGCCTGCTCTGTATCAAGAGTGACCTTCCCTAACTGGAAGTTGTCTGCAAGCAAAGTAAGGTTTGGTGACTAGATGCTGGGGTAACTAGCTCTGTTCCGGGAAGCAAGCTGAATGGACATCTTACTTGTTTGGATATAGAAAATCTGCACACTTGTGTGTTCTAGTCTAAAGTGTACTCCAGTATGGCTTTTGGCAGGAGGATCTGTCTTCGGGTATTTAGGATTGAATTCCCCTGGTATCTTAAAAAAAGCACTTGCACTGCCATGAGCATTGGGCTGCCTCTACTCTGAAAATAACTGAGCTCCAAATCCTTTCCCAGGGAGTTGATAGCAACAAAATGGTCCCCTAAATTTTTCTTCACAAAGCCATAAAAGTTCCTGGAAATACACAAGTGCCATTCAAGGGTACAGTCTGGGCTGTTAAGCTGATACTGAGAGGATTTCTTTTGGCTGCAAATTCCTTTTTATGTGTGATGACATAGGGAAAGGAGGAACCTGGCATTGTGTTTCAGTTTGTTCTTACCTGCCTTACTTACCTACTATTACCAGGAGGTAAAAAAAATGTGGTTTTTTTTTCTAAATTGAGCGTGTTCAGTACAGAAATCAGTTATGAGCATGGGATCTCAAGGGCCCTTTTCTGAGCAGTAAACCCCATGCTCAGAAACAGGGAATATGTCTAATGCTCGGTAAGTAATGGAGGAAAACATTTTTGAGAGCTCAGGTGCTATAAAATACTATAGATTCAGTGGGCCCTGTGAGAGCAGCCCTTTGCCTCAGCACTAAAGTGCAAACAGAAGAATGAACCCACAAACCACTGTCATTCCCAGCCCAGTTAAGTTTGTTGCAGGACACAAATCTAACACTAGTCTCTCACTCTGGCCAATATTTCCCTCACTTAGATTTGTAATAATTACAACTATTTTTTTTTTGTTAGAAGAATCAAGTAAATATTAGGGAAAGACTTCAAAAAATATTACTGATCTAATAAAATTATTAATGCAGTTGAAAATCTGGAAATAATTCCCACAGAGCACTGTGTCCTACAGACACATACTGCTCAGTTTGTTTGGGTTTTTGTCAAATTTTCATCAAATCCTTCAAGTTGTGTATCCAGTGAGGCTTTTCTCAGAAGCCTTTCTTAGTGCTTCCTGAGATTTTTTTTTCTGTGAATTGAATTTTCAGATCCAAGACTAAATGAAAAACCTTTCATATTGATGTTTTGAAAAACATCTGCTAAGGGTAGTGTTCACAGGTGGATAAAAGTAAAGTTCAGCACAACTGAAGTCCACATTGAGACTTGAGCTGCAGTTCTCCTAATGGTCTGAAATGGGAAATTGGATGTCTAGAGCCTCAGCACCTGGCCCACTGGAGTACTGTTTAGAACCAAAATAGGGCTTAAAAATCAAGAATTTGGTTTTCTTTTCATCATCCAGTTTGGCTAATGCCCTATCTCCTGTTCCTTTGCAAAGGAGGAAAGCAGCGTCGCAGTCAGACAAGCCAGCTGACAAAAAGGAAGAGGAAAGCCAAAACGTAAGTGAGACACTCCTCCCTGTTGTGCTCTTGCAGATTCCTTGTAAGCCAAAGTTCTGTGCTCACTCACTGTGTCTGGCAGGCAGTAACAAGCAGTGCTGATCCAGGAGCAGATGTGCACATTCAATCCAAAGCTGAATGTAACTGCTCCCACCTTTCCTGGGAACAGCACCCTATAAACAAGAATAGCTGCTTTATTCGTAAGGGAGGTATTATCTAAACCAGGTTACTGATCCCGGTGTTGTGGGGAACAGGAGATTCTTGCCCTGTAAGGAGGTGCATTGAACCTTCTGGCAAGTTAACTTGAAATAAAGTTCATGTTTCTTATTTTATATTTGAGGCTTCAGCTAAGCTGAAGTGGACCATGCGCCTTGCAGTGTAACTTTGGATTGCCAGCCTCCATGCAAAGCAATAATCAGCTCACTTCAGACCCCAGAGTGCACAGAGAACATGTCTGGGCAAAGAAGGGGAAATGGTGTATTAACCATTAGACTATGCAAAGGTCAAATTATGTGTCCATGATACCTACACTAAATTGAGATAGAATTTGGGGAACTTTGGGGAACTTTGATTCATTTCTATTCCACAAAAGCAATTATGCGAGAGGTTTTATTTGACTCAGTCTGTAGACTGAACTTGATGCAGCAATTTTTAGTTCAACATGCAGATGAAAACACTTTTTTACCAGTTGAACTGGTATGCATGGAAGATCTTTCCTGTTTCAGGAGAGGGCAGGATTTGCACTGTGTCCTTTCCCCTGTGGTGCTTTTCCAGGCTGCTGCTCATTCAGCATTCCTGTTGCTAGCCAGTACCCTCGTGAAGGCTTTCTGCCACGGCTGCAAGATCATAAAGCATCCTGTGTGCCTCATGTTGCCTGTGTAGAGATTTTCTGTCCAAAGACAAAGCTGCTCAGTAGGAAATCCATTTAAAAAATGTAGGTCTTGCCCCAGGCAGAAAGGTTTGTAGCAAGAGCAGGAATAAGCACTTTTCACTGTTTAGGGAGAAAAGCACCTATTTTTTGCATGTTCCCCGAGGGATGCTTCAAGCATGAAATTTGCCTGTTGAACCCGCTGTGCAACCATTGCTCTTAATCTTGCCCCAAAACTGGTTTTGAACCATACAACTGAAGATGAAAAGCACTATTTAGCTTCTAACTTTTCAGCCTCATCTTTCTGTCCCTTCTTCTCTCTCCTTGAAACTTTACATTGGTTTGTATCCCCAATCAAACTTTTCAATAGCACCAAACTGTTTAGAAAAGTGCTTTAGAGAGCATCTGTTTAATTTGTGTCTTGAGTACATTTCATGTTCATGATATCCTCTTTGAAGGTGGGTGCAATTCCATTTTACAACGCAGAGCTGATGCTTTGCCTGAGCATGTTTTGAGGGTTGCTAGATAATATTGTCATGTCAGATATATGGATGAATAGTTTATGATTTGTCACACATGAATCTGAGATAAGAGTCCAAATCTCTGATGAAATCTTCTATTTAAGAGGAGTACTGATTGATTAAGTTACATTCTGTTAGTACCTGGACTCCTCTCTCTGGTACTGGTGGCTGTCCTGGGATGAAAGACTGGGATCTGAGCAACTGTTCCTTTAGATGGCTCACTTTCCCCATCCCAGAGAGTTTCTAAATTTGGGAAATGGATGGTTTGTATTTAGGCAACAGCAGACAGCACTTTAGAGTGGTTTCACCTGGTTTGGTATATAGAGATAAGAGTGATTGAGTGTAATCATGAAAAGGTGTCCATACTAGATAAAACAAAAAGGATTTATTTTGCCATCCTAAAGGGAGAGAAAAGTTTAAGTGTAAAACGCCTTGAGCCCATACCTTGGCAGCAGTGCCTGTTGGACAGGGAGGAAACTTGTTTTTGTACTACATATGCTGCAGCTGTCTCCAGAGTACAAGAGAACTCTGTGCTTCATCTCCAAAACTCAGTAATATCCTCTTTTTCTCTTTGTAGGATGATGCTAGCACCTCTCCTTCAACCAGTACACGAGGCTCTGCCCAGCAGCAGCAAAATTCATCAGGTATTAATTAAGTTGAACTACTGGCATTGTAGTTGTCTTCTCAATCTAGTCGTCTCCACCACCTCTAGACTCTGGATTCATTGTCCTACTTCTGAGTGCAGCAGCAGTAACTAACAGAAAAATTCCCAAATACCTATTGTTTTAAAAACTGTACTCAGAAAGGAGTTATGACTTTTATATGCTTCACAGTCAAGAAAATTGCAAGACAGCCAGTTTAGTTAGACATGTAGCTGAGGATCTGTGCCTTCAAATTATGCACCTAGATCTTTTAAGAGAAAAAAACTGTATTGTTTTACTTTTTGTAGTGTAGATGTCCTGATCTGTACAGTTGGGGTTTGGATCTCAAACTGCTATTCTTCCTTAATCTAATAGTTTTTTGCAATAAGGCTGATCCTGAGAGTTCCTAGATGAAATTGTTTTTCCTACAATTAATTGAAATAACTGTATCGGAGTAGATGAGCTGCAAGCACTCACATTCATCCGTGCATCAGTCTTGGTTTTCGCGCATGCTGAAAGAAATCTTTCCCAAGGGAATGACTATTTAACCATTCCAGCTTCCTTTTGGAACAAAGCCATGACTTGTGTGCTTTGCAGGGGAAGGGGAAGAAGCCAGGAGAAAGTTGTATGTAAATGAGATCTAGAGATTTCCTTGGAGTACCTGTAATTCTTTTAAAAGGATTTTTAGGACCTCACAGAGGAGCAAATCCTTGCATATAAAGTTGTCAAGTCTCTGAAACAGTTCATTTTAGGAGGAGACTGGGATGATAGTAAGTGTTTTCAGCAACAAGGGTTATGTAGTACAGCTTTTGGGAATGTTCTGTGAGTTAGAAGTGTACACAACATTAAATAAATTCTCTGTGGGGATTTGCATAGTGGGGTCATACTGCCCTTTTTTAGATACACCCACATTTTCTGCCAACTATGCAGACAAAAAACCTAAGACTTCTTAACTTAAAATATAAATAAATATTGTACTGAATAAAGTAAGCCTTGCAGCAATTACCCTGTATTTCCTAATAGAAATTATTTATGCTTGTCCTCCTACTGTTCCAGTTCCGTTCGTGGTCCCTAATTAAAGGGATCACTAAGCAGATTTTTGCCAATGCTTTCCCTATAATGTAGGCAACTGCACTCACTCAGGAATCCCATTTTCCTGGTTCTTCCTAAGTCACTCATCCTCACCGAATGAAAGCAGCTGCATAAGACAATCAACTTCAGGATATTTTTATTTTTAGAGCAAAAATAATAAACTAACTTTTCATGTTTGTTTTTCAGACTCTGGGAAGAAGCCATGGGAAAGGAGCAATTCTGTTGAAAAGCCTGTATCTTCATTACTTTCTAGGTGAGCTGCATGGGGTGTCCCTGCGGCTGGCCAGCAGGCGGGATGGCCATGCTGTCCCCGTGGCACGCGCACGACTCATGTCTCGTTTCATTCCATTGCTGTAGAAATCCATCAGTGGTGAAGAGCTGTGAAGCTAAGAGCCCCACACAATCCCACGTGTCTTCTAGGTACTGGCTAACTGCCTGGCTTCTTAACTGTCTTGGCTTGTCCTTTGGCTCATCCCATCATTCAGCGGTAGTGTTCGTCCTCTACCACGTCTTTTACTCATTCTCTTGCAATCTGCTTTGTCTGTCGCTGCACAAAGTGTGAAGGTGTCATGTCAGAGGTTTGTTCCATGGAAACAGCCCCCTGCTCACTTGGGCATCACAGATGATAACCATGCTGGAGCCAGCACTTAAACCATCCATGTGTGTGCGAGTCAGAGATATGGGTCTGGCAGCGCTGTGCCACATGGAGGGCATGTTTTGGAACATCTTTCTACAGCAAGTTCAGGGTGACCCTGCCAATAGGTGAAGCTTTCATTGCCCAGCCTCTGCAGAAATTAAAAAGCAAAAGCAGAAATGATCTGACGAGTTTGCAGCTGGGATAAAGGAAGTTATTCTTCTACCCATGCAACCGCAGTGGGTGCGTAAGAAAGGAGAGCGAACCTTGTTGCAGTAAATTAATAAAATCAAGATGCAAAAAGGTCCAGCCACAGATTGGTCTTTCAGACGTATGGGGTACAGAAACTAGCAGGTGTCAAAAGCCAAGAAACTGGCAGGACTCCAGAAGTCGTGTCAGTCAGAGCAGCCAAGCTTCAGGGTCAGCACCCATGTTTTTAGTCACAGAGATTAAGTTTGATGTTGGACAGCTAAAGAGAGACTTGCTTGCAGTGCTGGTCCAGGACCACCCGGTGTTACTGGACACTGAGATGGATGGATAAACTAAATAAGGAGGTAGAACACAGACTTACAAATGTTAAGTATTTAGTGCAAAGAGATTTCCCTTATTTTACATTGTTAGGTATATGATGGTGCTGATAGTCTGGAGAGAGAGATAAGTTGCCAATGGCAACTATCTGCACATACTTGCTGCTTTGTTAAAAATGCTGTAACATGTTCTGCCCAAACATTCAGAGGCATGCATCAGTGTTACTATAGCGAAATATAGTTTTGCCAGCTTTCCTAAAACCAATTAAACATGTTGCTTCTAGGAAATACGTGAGCTTCAAATAGAGAGAAGAAGACCATTCCTTCTCCTTGCAAATGGGAATGAAACATGGGCTATTTAAAGCAGCCATCACATTTCAGTAGCTATCTTCTATAATGGCAGTGCATCCCGGAAGGAGGAGTTCAGTGGGAAAAAATGCTTTCCTACTTTAGCACGTGGAGTAGTGCTCAGTAGTAGTAGTGCTTGCTTGAAAGACTTCTGTGGGGGGAGCAGGGCAGGTTTCTAAAGCGCTCACTGGTGACCTGTTTCTGTTCCTGATCAGTTTGATGGCATTTGTATCTTTCTTAACTCCCTTACCTGTGAGATGGTAGGACACATGTCAGAATTTCTCAAGAAAGGGTTGCAAGACCAAGCAACCCTCAGGAGCAGCAGCATCTCCACCAGCCCCCAGGTTGGGCTCAAAGATGATGGCAAAGTTATTTGAAGCCTTTGTATAGCATGGTTAGTTTTTCAAATGTTTTAGAGTTACTGATTAAAGGAAAAGGCAAACAGCTTCTGCTTCCTTAATTTCTTTTATCAGATGTCATCATGGCTCAGCCCACTGACTAATACCATGCAGAAAGACTGATAACACACAGGTGCACCAGCCATTAAGGCCAGACTGGTTTTGTTTCTGAGTCAATAAAAAGTTACTGTGATACATAACACTATCAACAAGCCAAACACTATCAACAAAAACTTGACTCATTCAAGTCTTCCAAGGAAAGGATTATTGGGTTATTATTTTCCCGATACTATTTTTCTAACCTGTAATCTACTGTTACTTTAGCGCCCAGTGAAAGCCTAGGTTGCCAGGACGGGGCTGCTGTACAGAAAACGGACTGTGAGAGAAAACCAGACATGTAGCTTGCAACTTGCAAATGCCATAATAAAACAGTGTTCAACAGGCTTTATCCCCTCAGCATTTCCTAGTCTGAAATCACTGAGGTTCCCAACACCAGGAAAAAAAAAAATAAATAAATTCACAGCATCTTTGAGGGTCAGGTTGCGCATTCAGGAGCAGTGCTACTCTCTGGCTGCCAAATGCTCCTGAACAGCACAATAAGGAGCCTCCTGTCCAGCACTCGAACACAGGTGCTGCTGCTCAGGGGTGGATTTCATCCACACCATCAGGTGGGTGCAGCTCAGCACACGTTGCGAGGAACTGACTGGCTTTTTTATGCTTTTCTTCCATTTCTCAAGGATGAAGCCAGTGAGCAGCAGCAATGATGTGGCTATGGATGCCTTAGATTTTGATCGAATGAAACAGGTGAGTGAAAATGTCATTTGCACTTTTAGAGATTTGGCGAGCTACCCATTTTCCCCCATGCATGCGCTGTACAAGCAAAACGGCTGTTCAGTCTTCTGATTTCCTCTATAACTAGGTGCCTAGAGAAGGGCTAGCTGGTGAGCAGCAAGAGAGCACAATCTCACTGCTATTTCATCATTATGTCTGCACAGAAATGTGCAAGTAACTATGCCAGCATCTTCTGCATCCGTGCCTGGCAGTGCAGACGCAGCTGTTAGTAGTGCTAGGCTCTGACCGGCAGCGGAGGTGGGGGACAAGCACAACCATGTTAAACTTGCATTTTCTTCCACCAGTTAGAAGGAAATTCTGAGCAGCTGACTTGTGTTTTGTTTCATCAGGAAATATTGGAGGAAGTTGTAAGAGAGTTACACAAAGTGAAAGAGGAGATAATTGATGGTAAGAAAGAGAAAAATTATTATTTTTCTCATCTTTATGACTAATTTTCCATAGATAAGATGATAGGAACTGCAGAGAGTTCCCTGGTGTTTTCAGACTTCTCTGAACAGCTCTGATTTATACACACATTTGAAGAACAAGAATCTACCTTATCTGAGCTCTGGCCATAACACTGCGTTTACATCCTTTATTATGCTGTTGATGAGCATTTTTACCACCTACCTATGAGAAATTTGCTGGCTGGCGTTTCTCACAGGTGGGAGGGTGAGAAAAGGGCCTGCGTGTAGCCCATGGCACATCAATTTATCACGATCAGCAAGCGTGAAATCATTTGTAACTTGCCAGCCACACAGGAGGGGACAAAGGAAGCTAACTGAAAATCCTTCCCAAAGTCTTCTGTAGGTTTCCTATGCTTGAAGAGTTATTTCAGACCTTCACTTGATTATAGCTTTCCAAATAGCCACATATTTTTATAATTCATTGAAAAGTACAGCAGCTATACCAAATGTATCAGTACTTTTTTATAGATTGCTCTGCAGTTTACAACTGAAGGTATTTTTCAGGGCCATTACTGAAATGTACAGCCAAATCCCCATTTGAAGGCCACATTAGGGCATACGAAGATATATGTCCACACCCTACACTCCCCACCTTAGATTCACAGGGAGGGGGGAAAAGACAAGACTGTAAAATAGCTAGAACCCATTCCCTGTCCCCTTGCCCTAGATCTGTGTGCTCACAAAACCTCAAGGCAGTTTGCAGCTGGAGAGACCCTTGTCCATACGCTACTGTCCCAGCAGCTTGGCCCTCAGAGCCTCCCTAGTTCATTCCAATGCAAAACAAGGCATTCACATACACCACAGATGCAACTTCTTACAGTAGCACTGCAGTTTGCAAGCCAGCAGCTGACTGCTTACCCTTACTCATCCTTTTACCCTCCACTCATCCTTTTACCAGCGTGTACTTTCTGCAGCCTCTGTACTTAGCATTTTCCATCACACTGCATGTAACATTATGCACTAACTTTCTGGTTTGGTTTTCTAGCCATACGGCAGGAGTTGAGTAGAATCAGTACAACATAATGATTGCAAAGCATTTGGACGGTACTAAGAATGCTAGGAAGATTGGATCATTTCTAAGTGTACCAAGGTCATGCAAGATGGTGAGAGAGGACACCGGCACTGTCTTTGTTCTTACACCCTTTTTATTAGCAGACTCAGCACACTTTGGAGCTTGCTGCTGCCTTGGATTCGCTTCATTTTACAAGTCTTAATCTAAAGATTATTAAATTTTAAATTTCTGGATTTTTTAGATTTCATCTGACACTGCACATTGGATTTGTCAGCCTTTTTTGTATTTTGTATTTGCTTATTTAAATGTATTACCTTTCTTTTTAGTAGTAGCTAAGAACACACGTGAACCATTTGCTTTTGATAGATGACTTCAAAGTAATTTTACTAGTAGTCTGCAATGTAAATGAAGATCCTTTGCCAACAGAAATGTATTGAGGCATCACCAGAAGAAAGAGACATGTTTAGTTGTCAGCCAACAAGTTCTTTGTCTCAGAGTTATCACAATATTAAAAAATGGTACGTCAGTGCATCACAGTATCTGTGTTCATATTGGTAATAAACTGTTTATTGTCCACATGGCCCTGCCTTTCTTTGTTTCATTTGTCCCTTGAGCTCCTGCACTTCCGTGTCACTTGGTGATTAAGAGGAAGGTGACTGAGACTCAGTGTGGGGTGGCAGCTCTGCCTCCTGCACTGCAGAGCACGAGGAGAGAGCCTGAGTGCCTTGAGGCTGGTGCAGTGGCAGCAGCCCTGCCTTCTCTCACAGGCAGATGTGGCTCTCACCTGACCGGCCCTCTCACATCACTGCCTGAGCACCACGTCCTGCAGCCAGGCTGCCACAACCTCAGCCACTGTTTGCCAAAGTGAGTGAAGGACAGTGGCTTAAGGCTCTTCTCAGGCCACCACTACCTGTCCCACCATATCTCCTGCCATCACTGAAAAAAACACAGGCCCCATCAGCTGCACTCTTGCAGGTTTCCAGTAATAAAATGGAGGTGTTTATGCAGAACAAGGCTACCAAAGGCATTAGGTGGATGCAAAATGAAATCCCAGGCACAGCACTGCTGACTAGGGGCTTAAGGGGGGTAATTTGTTAATGGTGTGCAGGTCTTGAGCTTTATTGGTACAGGACACCAAACACTTAACAGTGCATAGCCAGTCATATCATCCAGGTCACGCAAGTTTTTCCTTTACAGCCATTCTTCCCACCAGAGCAGTCTTGGGGATTTCAGCTTGACTTAGTCTGGCGTAAGCTTTGCGTGGCAGTCATCTTGATACCATCTTCTTGTTGGGCCACTGCAACAGGGCAGGCCACAGGCATCTTACATAGCAGAAATCTAAGGGGACATTACTCTCCACTCCTTCCTATAATGCAGCTATTTGCCACAGCCTTAGTGTGCCTGCACAGTGGAGATCTGGATCAATTCTTAAGCAAAGGGAATAAAACTATACACAGCCCTAGCATACTTTTAACCCAGACCCATGTGCCCTGTGGTTATGAAAAAAACCCTTCTGCCAACATGATTGGTAGTAGCAAAGACAAGTGCCCATGGAGAGAACGGGGTCACAGCCTTCTCCAGCATCACCCCCACACGCTGGAACTCTGCTCATACTGCACATCTGCAGGCACTGCAGGCTTCCAGCCACTTCAAATTCCTGCTGAGATGGACAGTGCTGAGCAGGAGGGCTGTGGGGCTGCCCAGGCTAAGCAAGCTGGGACCATGATGGAAATACTGATGGGAGGCAGCTGAAGAAGTGGCTGTGAATTTTGGTTGGCTCATTTATACAAGAGCCTTTGTGTCAGGCTAGGTTAGTAGTCCACAGCACATGGATAACTGGATCATGAAACAGCTGAGTAAGGGAACTACAGCATAAGGTCACTCATCAAAGAAGATAAGCACAATAGTCAAATTGAGGAAAACAGCATAATCTTTATTGTGGTGTATGTATTAACTTATTAAGTTGGACAAGAGAGTTGAGGAACTGCTGCTAAAGACATGGGAAGTTGAATAGGTGATCAATGACAGCAAATCTGAAGTAAATTAATAAAAAACTGAAATTCCCTGACATTAGCACTGATACAAAGAAGGTGATGGAAGTTCCCACACCAGCGCCTCTTCCTTTGGGAGAGAAGCAGCTTTAATAATTAAGACATAATGCCTTAAGTATATTTGTCACTGAGGAACCAGTGAAGGCTGAAGTGCTGGAAGAAGCCCCATTCTTGCTCTTCTTATCCAAAAGCACAAAACAGTATCTGTGAATAAACTGGTGTTCAGCCCTGTATTACAAAGGATCTTGCTCTGCTGAGCAGTCCTGGGTATTTATTTACCCAACTGCCAAAATCATATGGGTGAGAAAAATGGAGAAAGGGGAAATGAAGGAGGAACCCAAATTGCAGCAGTTTAGCTCAGCTGCCTCGTGAACAGACAGACTGGCTCACTGGATCCAGTGCTGCTGAAGGAAGGAACAAAATTGTGTTTAGTGAGGAAATCAGGCTTCCCAGGTCTAATCACGTACTCTGAGGGACCAATGAGACTGCACAGTAATGCATTTCTTTGTTACAGCCATGGATTTCCAGAAGAAAAAACCCCACACTGTTAAGAGAGTTACAGGGCAAGAGAACCTATATATATACGTCTCTCTTTTAACCACTTAGTAAGGACAGAAATATTTTGCCAGCTTTCCATGGCAGAGGGAATTTACTAGATGGCATTTGAATTCCTGACTCCCAAGATATTGTTCTGCTTGGAGAAAGGTTATGTTGATTAAAGTTTTTGATGATACAGAATTATTGAGGATAGCCAGAAGTTTATAGTTGGAGAGGACAGGCAAGAAGATTTTAGTAGCCAGTGGGGAGAGATGAGAGATGAAGGTTAATGTCAATAGCACCAAGGAAGAGATATAGCAAGAGAAACAACCCCATCTCCATGTTGCAGGTACATCCCCTTAATACCACCAGTGGCAATTTTATACAGCTGGAGTATCATGTGCTTCCCAAATGTCAAGTTGTGCCCCTCGAATGACAGAGGACAAAAATTACAGTTATTCTGAAAGCAGTTAGGAACAAATACCACCATGGAGATGAAGACATCTCCATGTCTTCACGGACATGTACTCCTAACTCCCATGCACAGAAAGGGGTGTAGTACAGAGGAGACCAAGAAAGGTGACCAGGGATGCTAACAGTCTTGGCAAGGCAAAATTAAAACTAGAACCTCTCCTTTTCCCAGAGGACTTACAGTAAGGAAAAAGGTGAGATACATGAAATTATGAATACTGTTGAAAAGGTGAATGAGAAAGGACCACCCAGTTCCTCCAGAGGCACATCCATGCTGCTGATCAGGGCAGTAGGTGGAAGACTAAAGAAAGGATTTCTCCTTGCCACAGTTCAGATCTGTCAGTTAGCTACAGTATTAGATCCTAAGAATGGAAATTCATTCAGAAAAGGTTTAGACAAAGCCCTGGAATAAAGATCAAACAGCAGCTACTAAAATAATGTTACAGATATACAAAAATATAAACATATATGCATATATAAAATCTCTGCTATTAGCAATTATTGGAAGTGAGATATTAGATTATACAAGACATTGAGCTAAGAGCACCCTTGAGTTCTCCAGAGAGTATCATTTACTTCTGCATGCCAATCCTCCCTGCTTCCACAGTCCTGTGCACACAGAGCATCTACTTCCAATCTGGCATCAAGAGAAACCAGTCCTGAACTGCACACACGCATGCCCACACATAACACACAGCAAGCATTCTCCCCTGTGGATGAAGCCAAAACTTGGGCTTAGGCTCGTGTGTCCCAGGAAGTTAATTTTAAGCCTAGACCAAAGGTTCACTTAATCATAGTTCACTCTAATCTAGTTTCTGAGGGTTACATATACAAATATCATTTATTTAGAAGTATCAGTAGTCTAAAAGTGCTTCATTTTCACACTTATCCTCTTGGTGTAAGCAGCATGTGCCAACTTTAATTCAGCACACACAAAGATCCTTCTATTTCTGCAGAAAATTGAAGTCGTGGCAATGAACAAACACACAGCACTGCATCAGGCGGAGCTACCCTGTTAGCTTTCCTTTGCCAGCTTGCACAGTCTCTTAACCCTTGAATAAGGACCAAGAGTGTCATCAAAAACAAAGTCCCACAGAACTCGAATCCAGGACTGGTGATGTGGGAGGTTATCATAATATTCTGCTGCAATCTTCTTCACCTGGAAGAAGAAGAGAGAGAATGAGCTGTTTGGCTGCACAGAGTCAGGTGTGTTTCAACCTTCACATTCAGATCTGATAGCACAGCCATAACCTGAAGTTACTTGTTATTGCTTGTGAGCTTCTGAAGTTCAGCCAAATGAGATATACTTAAATGCATTTAGATACTTCTTAGCAGATTTCTGATGTAGGTTTTGTCTCACAGTGTCATAATTTGAAAGTCGATAGATCGCTGCCTTCACTCAGAACAATTTTGTCTCATTTCAGAGGTGGTGGGATGTCCACAATGAGATGCCTTACCCACTTTATCAATTGCCAAGACTCCAGCACACTGTATTTAAAGCCCTGTTTGCCACTCATAATATTCTTCTGTTGAGGGTTCTGGGTAAGAGAAAATTAACAACTGAGAAAATGCCAGACACAACCTTGCCTACACTTTGTTTTCTCTCCTGCATTCTGCTACCATGATACAAACCCAAGAGACAGGTTCCTCCAGCGGGCAAAGAAAATTGCAGGGGTGGTGTGTTCTCTGCAGTCTGATATTAAAAATACTGTGAGATTCATTATTAGGTCACAACTCTGATGAAATTTCATCCCTGGTATAATTCCCCAAGTCTTAAGACTGTTGTCATCAGAGAAGCATTGTGCATCATTGGGGTGGTGCTTGTAGTGGGAGTAAGGCCAGAACCAGAGGACAGAGAGGTTCCAGAGCTGGCAGGTTCAGGGCACTGCGAGGATTCCCAAGTTATCAGTTGTTATTCCTGCTCCAACTAGATGCTCTGCTCTTTGAACACAACTATGAAGCAGCAGAATCTGTTAACTACAGTACACTTGCACATAACTGCTTGGGCATGGTTTTACAGCAGCTCCACCTCCTAGACAAACAAAGCTCCAGAATAGAGTAGTTTGTCTTGCTGGACACCATGACTTCTCCCTTTAAAAACCCTGCAGAATTTTAAAGCCAGCTACGCTGAGCACAGTGCAGAGTTCCAGTGAAGGGAGAAAGGGTTACACAGAAATCATCATGTGGGAAGAGGGTATCATCACCACCTGAGGTGTAACGGTGGAACCTTAACACAGCATTGTGACTGTTTGTGAAAAGGTAAGAATCCCAGTGAAAGTTAAATTAAAAGATACTATGGCTCCCTGCTAATTACCTCATGAATTCAGCTTCCTAGCAGACACTTCTCTATGAGGTAAGTTGGATAATGTGCAAGTCTCATTAAGATCTTTTACCTCTGTACCTCTGTCCCTACACCTTGTGCTTGTGGCATGGTAGTGCTGCGCTGGAGATGGGAGTTTCAGTTCAGGTCTGACTGTATTCTGTCTTTCACAGAATACTTCAAACTTCCTAATTATTTCCTCTATCCTGCTTTAAAGCATTGGTTTGTACTTCAAAGTAGTTAATTTCCAATGGGATTCAGACAATATCAGGATTTCTCCTTAGAAGTATTTGTTAATAACTGGAAGACAAGTGATTTCCAGGTACCAGGTAATATCTCAGGAGATGCAGATTTAGTTCCCCATGCTCCTTCTGTAACCCTGGTCAGAAATAATTTAATCTGGATTTTATATCCTCCCTTTTACCAGCTGAGTAATTGAAATAGCCAGAGGATGAGAGGGAGGACTATTTCTCCAGTAAGCTCCCTTGAATGAAGGCTACTCATGAAGCCTGATGCAAACACAAAGAGGGGCTCAGATATCCAGCTCCAAAAGTTTCACTCCAGCTCTGAAATGGTCATTCCCTAGCACACAGTTGCTTAGACCTTCCCTCCTACCTCCATTTTAGACGTTCCACCTGAATTCTGCCTTTCAACTGCAATTCAGCTCTCATCTACGCTACTCAAGTTCATATGGCAAGTCTACCACTCCTCTCTTCTCCAGAGCCCCATGTATTTCTTGCCCTCTGAACCAAATCATGTTTTCTTAGGTAGTTACATTATTCTGCAAGGCTCTTGACCATGTTAGATTCTGATCACTACAAGAGCTTCAGGAAGTTTTCCCGTATTGCCCTTTGCACATGGAAGTGGAAGGATGGAGATTCAGAGAAACCAACTCAGCTCCTAGGAACAATGTCTCAGGCTGTGTTCTCTGGCTCCAAAGGCTAACTGAAAAGCAGTAGTGACAAAGTAGTTAAAAATGGCTCAGAGAAGAGGCCAATAAAGAGCCTGCCTATGTTCAGCCCAATAGCTTCAGCAAACATGAGCAGCATCTTGTGTAGGAAGGCAGGCACCACTTGCATCACTGGCAATGTCCCTGTGCTCTGGGCAGGACAACCATGTGGGATGTACAGAAACAATGGAGAGGGGAAGGTGAAACTGCAATAAGGAATGGAGAAAAGAGAAAATTGAATGAATGCAGTTAGAGAGGGGGCTTCTGAAGGATTTTCTTATGGAAAAGAAGGAAATTTGTTAGATACATGTTCCCATCTTGCTATCACATGGCAGAGAAGAATTTTAAAAGAGGTTTCTCTTTTATGATAGAGCTACACAAAAGTTTCCCAGCAAAAACATCTCATTTTTGGTTATTTCTTTCAGCATCTCCATACATACAACAGAATTATCACCTTATCTACCAGAAAATCTGGACAGTGGGAGGGCAGAAAGGAACTGGAGTTTAATGCAGGTTCCCTTTTAAATGCAACATCATATGAGGAGTGGCTGAGGGAGCTGGGGTTGTTTAGCCTGCAGAAAAAGAGGCTCAGGAGAGACCTTATCACACTCTACAAATCTTTGAAAGGAGGGTGTAGCCGGGTGGGGATCGGCCTCTTCTCCCAGGCAACAAGCAGCAGGACAAGACAAAAAAGGCCTCGAGCTGCACCAAGGGAGGTTCAGGTTGGACAGCAGAAAGAATTTCTTCACTGAGACTTGTCAAACACTAGAACACTTGCCCAAGGAAGTGGTGGAGTCACCACCCCCGGAAGTGTTCAAGAAATGACTCAACATGGCACTTCATCCTATGGTTTAGCTGATATGGTGGTATTAGATCAAAGGTTGGACTCAATGATCTTGCAGGTCTTTTCCAACCTTAATGATTCTATGATATCTATTAAGTATGGTTGAGGCTGGAAGAGTCATCCTCTGTGTTACATTCTGGTTACAGTACAAAACCTGTAGGTGGCAGTTTCCAGGCAGCAAGTTTTGTGGCCAGATCACAGATTGTTTTAAAGAGGATGGCACTGAGATTAAGTATTTCGAAATCCTGCTCCTCAATCTCTCCATATATTGCATTGTAGGTGGTCCATTTTCTTCAACTCCTCCCCACCTTCTTCCTTACAAATCTCAACTGTAAGTCTTAACTCATTGCTAGTTTGTAAATGGAAACTGCAAAAGAACTGTCTGAAATTCAAGAAGAGCAAGTGCAGGGTCCTGCACCTGGGGAGGAATAACCCCAGGCACCAGCACAGGCTGGGGGCAACCTGCTGGAAAGCAGCTCTGAGGAGCACCATCTGGGGGTCCTGGTGGACAACAAGCTGTCCATGAGACAGCAGTGCCCTGGGGACCAAGAAGGACAATGCTATCCTGGGGTGCATTAGGGAGAGCATTGCAAGCAGGTCGAGGGAGGTGATCCTGCCCCTCTGCTCAGCCCTGGTGAGGCACATCTGGAGTGCAGTGTCCAGTTCTGGCTCTTCAGTGCAAGAGGGACATGGAGTTCCTGGAGCAAGTCCAGCAAAAAGTGACAAAGTTGATCAACGGACTGGACCATCTCTCTTATGAGAAAAAGCTGAGATAGCTGGGCCTGTTCAGCCTCAAGAAAACACAGCTGAGAGGGAACCTCATCAATGTCGATAAGTATCTGGAGGGTGGGTGTCAGGAGAATGGATCCAGGCTCTTCTCAGTGGTGCTGAGCAATAGGACAAGATACAACAGGACTGATGCACAGGAAGTTCCACCTGAACATGAGGAAGAACTTCTTTACTGTGCAGTGACCATGCATTGGAACAGGTTGCCCAGAGAGGGTGTGGAGTCTCCCTCAGTGAGGATATTCAAGAACCATCTGGACACAATTCTGTGCCATGTGCTCTGGGACGTCTCTGCTTGAGCAGGGAGGCTGAATCAGATGACCCCATTGCAGTTCCTTTGAACCTCACCCATTCTGTGATTCTGTTATCAGGGAAGGATAACAAGAGAATGCAAAGTCTGCAGGACAATTACTAGGCACTTGGCACCTGGTATATTGAGGCTTTTCTTCAAGTAGATCAAGGTGGCAGGGTAAGAAATCATACCTTTTGGACTGAAACTTTTGTTCTGGTTCTGTGCTTGTAGAGCACAGTGATAAGACCCTAATCCTAGTCCATCATACCTGACAGGCACAAAAGTTTAAATGCAGCCTAGTATTTCAGCACGGCTGTTACACACTCTTTGTCCTGGGGCTATACAGAAACTAGAGAACCTTATGACACAAAGCTGCAAAATTACATTTAGAATGCTCAAAGGCTTATTACAGAAGTTCCCTCTATAGTCCTACATCCCCACCACAGGGTGAGGAGCACTCAAGATAGCCCTCTTGGCCATCATAGGGTTAACGAAATCTGCAATTCAAAACCAGCACAGCTACCATGTTTTCCGGTCTTGTCTGTCTAATAAATCTGGTTTCATACCATGTCTTTTCCCACAAGCTTAATGAGTAACTCGTTTGCCTCTGGTAACACTGCCACTTTTATTGCAGCTTCTAGGAGTAGAGCTCCTCCTTCTTCTCCAGTCTCCTCTCTCTGTAAGTATACTCAATCCTACAGGCAATGAAGAATAGAGCTCTTTACTCATTTGGTAAACAATGCGATATTTCATAGTTACAAGACTTCATTCAAAGATTAATCTAGTCTTAAGTCTACAGGTTTTTTTTTAGAGCAGGTCCTTCATTGCAATGTTAAATTTCATGGTCTCTTGTGTAATCTCTCATTATACTACTGGGACAAGTTCTTACTGCACACCCATGTCACTCATCTTTAATATCCATAAGCTTATGAGCAGAGCCTCGTTCTTCCTCTTTCACATCTGTCACAGTCCTAGGGTAAAGGTCTTTCCAGTGGCAAACACATTACTCAGAACATTCTGAATGACACACCTGTAACAAAGGACAAATTTGAATTTACTTTCCTGATAAGCAAGCTGAAAAGCCAGTTACTCTCCAAGATTAAGGTCCAGTTATTCTCAAATCCTATTTCTCCCCTGCTCTCAATCATGCAGGATAGATTTTTAAAAATAGAAATCTTTATTCCACTTTCTACTTGCCAATAATTAAAAATAAAAATAGTCTCACTGAGAGGTCATCCACATTACACAATGCAACTATTAGAAGTTCAAGTGTCTAAGAGACTAAATCTGAAAAAACCAGATCTTTGCTGAGTGAAGAATTTGCCAGGAGGTTAAGCAAAGTAGAGCAAGGTGAGGTTTCTTACCTGCTATGAAGTTCAAGATTTAAAGCTAGTCAGAGAGGATCTGTTTCCTTATCTCTTTCCACTGGAGAGGTAGAGATTTTTTTTCTCATTTTGCAGAAAAGAGTAACCAGCTTGTTTTTATGGTCAAAGGATTTTCTACAGTAAATGTTTTGCCAAAGAATTTTCACTTTTTAATGGAATTTTTACTTGTAATTGATCACTCATTAGACTCCAAGTCTTCTATATAGTTCTGTCAGGCAACAGTGATTGACAAGTCTGCTCTCTCTTCCACCAGCAGGGCGAGTCTCAGTTGCCAAAGAGCAAAACACACGCAAATACAAGCTCATGAAATTCAGCTAATAACTCCATCCTCTTTACACAGGAGGGCAGACACTTCCAGCTGCTGTGCTGCCTCAAGGAATTAGGCTGAACAATTTGTGATGTGGGTGGAGAAGAGACTTTCAGGTTTCAATCAGGGCTGGAGCAACAGTCCCAGCAAGTTCAATTAGTCACTCACCTCCCTTGTGCAGGATACAGAGCTAACCTCCTTCTCTTCTATTTACATTTTGGTAATCTAAGTATCTAAGCCCATCTAACAAGTTTGAACATTTTAAACGAAAGATAAGCACATGCACTTCCTCGCTGAGCTATCAGGTGTATCAGTGATGGGAGTGCCTCACAGGGGAACTTCATATCTGAGTGTAGCTGCTGTACCAGCTCCTCTGGGCCTCGCCAGGAACAGGCAGCATCTCCAGGACAGACCTCCAGCAGCGAAGGAGGTGAATGAAACACAATTGCAGGCTATATAGAGGCTTCCCACACTCTTCTACACAAGAAAATCTCCACTTGGTTTGAATCTCCTCTCAGAGGGTGTTTCTGTGATGGAGAACATGAACCCATACAGCAGGGTTTGCCTGGGTATGCCATCATAGAAGTTGCACGTGGTATCAGTAGTGGGGAGGTCGCAGCTCCTGAACCTCAGGCTCCTCAGCTGTACCTCCACCTCAAAGGATATATACCGCAGTAGCAGCTCCCAACTTTGCATCAGGCCAGGGAAAGATGCTTCCTTCCTGTTGCATCAGAGAACTTGTATGTAGGAGTAATCCTTCAAAGTCACGTACCTCTAACACTGTGAGCACCTGCTGAGGAACCCTTGTATTAAAACACACGAGAGCAGCTACATACCTGGAGGGAGACTGAAAACCATTCCTAGACACCTGGGCTTTGCAAATTTGATTCCCACAACTGATAAAACATAAACAAAAAGGGGTTTGCCTTTCAAAGGAGGAAAGCCACAGCACTTTCCCAACAACAGACCAGGCCTCCTCAGTTTCTGTGGGTAGGGCAGCAGAGCTAAAAAGAGTCACAGAGAGTACAGCTTTATTTTCTAGTGCTATCTATGTCAGGCTGGAACATGCCCTAAAACTTATATCATCTCAAAAACAGAAGAACTTTTATGTTAATCAAGCACTATAGTTAGCAGATTGATCATTAGACAAATTTCCAGTAGAAATTGCCATCTGCCTCCCTTTAGATGGGCCTTTAAACTTTCAAAGAGTTGAAACTTGGTGGCTGAGAGATGTAAATCGAGACATTTAAAGCCTTGTTGGAGGTTTTTATCATGCAAAAGGTATTCCTGAAGCCCTCTGAAGCTCAGATGTTCTAGTTTGCATCAAATAAACTAAATATTACAGCAGTTTAACAGCCATTTCTCCCAACCTCTGGCTTAAAATTAATTAGAAACAAATCCAAAAAGCTGTTTTCTTTATTGTCCCCTTTTTTTCTGAAATTCATCAATTGCTATGATTTGGAGTGTTTTCTTTGAGACAGTTTAGCAGCTTTCATAAAAATCCAACTCACTCATGCTATCCTTACCATGGGCAATCTGCATCCAGGAATGCTGGGGAAGTCATGATGCTCCATGTGGTAGCCTACATTGAAGGTGAGCCAGTTCAGAGGTCCATAGTAAGAGTATGTCTCATACCCTTTTAGGAACATGTAGTGTTCTGCTATGAAGTGCCCAGAAATGGGATGAAAACCCAAGCAAAGGATTGTACCTGCAATTAAGTAAATAACCGGTTTGAGCCCCCACAGGTAGTAAATGATGAGGTCTACAGAAAACTGGACGAGAGCGTTAAGAATTTCCATCCGTGTAATTGCTTTGGGGTTCACATAGAGCGGTCTCAGACTGTAGAACAGAGGCTGGAGGAACAGCCAAAGCAGTTTCCGAAGCGGCGTGCAGAAAAACCAGCCCTCAAAGTCTGTGGGAATGTCCACATCCAAACTGTCCCCTCCCAGATACCGGTGATGGTCAATGTGGTATTTCTTGAAGGAGGCAGAGTAGGGGATGCCAATGGGCAAGTTGGCAAAGACTGCGAACCATCGGTTCCACTTGGCCTGCTTGTTGCCAAAGGCCACGTTGTGTGAAATATCATGGATGGCGAGGGTCAGGGAATGGTTGATGCAACCCCCAAAAGCATAAGCCCAGAAGAAAATCCATTTCCAAGATAAGTCTTTCACCAGGTAGCATGCCAGCAGCTGCATAAAAACCATTCCAGATACAATCCACTTTAAATGTGGATCTGGTCCCATCAGAGTCTTGATCTCCGGATACTTTGCTAAAGGAAAAAATGCAGAGAAAAATTTGGTTAGATCATAATTAGGTAAACACAATCACCACTGTGACTCCCTGTTTTCTATCACACTAGGTTTGAGGCCCTGGTTTTATAAAATGCTAATTCCAAAATAGGGTTGCCACTATGGTGAAAGTTTTACTAGTTCCAGCATCATATCCAATTGTGATTGATATTGATATATATAGACATATTAAAAAAAAAATACCTGATGGTCACTCTGTGGCATCATGTGCCTTCCCCACAATGAGTATTGCTTCACAGTGATGAGTAATAATAGGCCTAACCCCACAGGATTTAAGCTCTAAGAAACACCTTCTGCCATGTTTTTAATGTCCTTTTGTATTTTGCTCAGATCAGATGTTACTTTGCACAAAAGGGATACAACTGCCTTCTCTGTAGCCCTTTTCACACTGTTGTTTCAAACACACAAGCAGAGGAAAGAGAGCTGAGCAACAGGCTCACCAGGTTTTGCTCTGTGGTTAGATGACAAACACAGCATTTAAAAATAATTCCTAATTATTTGAGTGTTTACCAGTGCTCACAAAACGTACAGCTCTTCACACACGGTAACATCAAAATTAAGTCAGTAATATTATCAGGACTTCGTAAAGCATGGAAAATTTTTCTCTGTTTCCATGCCATATACCAAAAATAGGCATAAAACCCACACAGATAATCACACAACAGCTTCATGAGGCCTCACAAATACTGCAGTACAGTGTCACAGTGATGCAGGCTAGGCTTGCCAGGTCTGACTTGTGTCAGGCCAGGAGCAGCTTACTGATCTTCAGTTCCACCAGCCATTCACCTGTCCTTTAGAAAGAAAATAAAATTCAGAGCACAGCTGACCCTCTAGGTGCTGTTCATTGATTCACGTCTCCTCTTTGTGAATCCACACTTTTCACTTCCAGTATTAACTTGCACATGATTCCTTCTGCTGCCTTATGGCTTTTACCCACCTACTGACCTCCCTCCTCTAACTCATACTTGGCATTTCTCAGTAATAGCAGCTTACATAGAAAGTGCATAGAGAAGTTACTCATTCTGAACCCTGAGGTTACGCAGTGTGTGTCCCTGTGAGTTTCATGACCCCATTTTACGAATATAAAAGTAAACATCATCTGACTGTCACAGTATAATACCAATACAATAAAATCAGATTACAATGATCTGCATCTATGCAGCTGTGTATACTATAAACAAATGCTGGAGACAATACATGTAATTTATGTGACCTTGAAAGCAGTGGCAGATACTGAGTGCTGGATGCAGAAAAGGTTTTTCTAGAAGTGAACCATGAGAAGTTTGCAGAAGTTCAAAGAGATGAAGTGCTACTTAAGGAAGCAGATTGATGTGGACGTGCTCTGCAGCCATGCTGACAACCTTTGAGCCTCTTGGCCAACTTCAGCCCAGGTTGACAGAAATTAGAGACTACAAAGATTATACAAGTGCTGTGGAAGGTGAGGACAAAAGAGATATTCTCAAATCTTGTCAGGATAAGGAGGCCAAGGTCACCATGAGGAGTGTTCAGGCAAGAAAAAGATTTTCTAAGTGGTGGGAAAGCTGTAGTAAAAGTTCGTATCTTTCTAAAGTCAGACAATTTTTTTTAATAAAAATCTCCAGGAAGTCCAGCGGTTTATTTTGTTTTGCTGCTTTGTTTTTGTTGCTGTTTTCACCACTCCTGAAATTCTTGAAATTTTATTTTTCTCACCAGGAAAGTTAACATGCCAGAAGTGGCATACCTGAATAGGTACCAAAATTTTACATGAAGTGCTGCTTATGCAAAGTTCACTCTAAAGTATAACGATTTAATGACCTGGTCAGAACGACTGTTACAGACATGCAGTTTTATGTAGCTTAATATCTTTCTTAGGGGTATCTGTTCAAAAGCCAGAAAACTCTTTAGTAAGTCAAGCCACCTCAAAGGTTATCACATCATGCGGCTGGTAGATATAAGTTACTGCAGTCATCAGAAGAGATGAAATGTAAAACAACCAAATCTGTTCCTCAGCCTGGTCAAATTGAGGCTACATTGACCCCCAAAACAAAACAAAAAAGAAATTTTAATGGGATGGGAAAATTGCTTAGAGATGCTTTATACTGTCATTTGAGAAAAATGGAAGTTTTTGACCTATTTCTTTCCATGGCAGCCAACAAGGACTGCAGATTCCATTTAAAAGGAGCAAAGCAGTCACTGCCAAATGGCAGCAACAATGTGTGCAAGCAGCAATGCAGGCAGGTTGCACTTATGGCAGGTAACAGCTATTAAGTAACTTGCCAGGGTTTAATATTAAATTCAACACATGATTAATTCCTCTCCAACAGTAAATTTTTGCATACTAGTCAAACCACAATACTGTGGCTGTTTATCATTAATACTGATAAAGCCATCCTGTTTCCATGGCATGGAAAAGTTTCAGGTTTCTCCTCCTGAAGAAACCATGGCTTGGGCAGGGGGGTGGTGCTGGTAAGGTCACTGGAGGCTAAAAGTTCCACTGGTGGAGTAGCCTGCCAGAGACCTGTTGGTTCAGGAGCACTTCAAATGCAGAATGTTGAATGCTGATCCTTTCCAAACTTGAGGCCAAGCACTCTTCAGTGAGACACATAAAAAGCAGATTAAGTGATCCTGATGACTGCAATTTATGTATAATGTGCTGACACAAAGTTGTGATAATACAAATTTTTATCTCATTTTTCCCCCATGTTCATGCTTTCCAGTAAGCTGAAAGAATGCTAGTAAGGCAAGAGCCTCACTTGCTGCTGAAAAGCCTGGACATCCCTGTAAGGCTGCTGTGACAAGTGTCTGTAGGTGCTATGCAAACCAGGCACCACCCACCTGCATGAAAATAGGCAACTGAGAATCAGAGGCACAGAGAGAGGGCACGGAAAGAGGAGAAAAAACCCAACCCCGTCATTCATCTCTTCTGTATAAGGGGGGAAGGGAGTGGGGTGGATGAGGGCATGGACACACAACACAGGACAGGACACAACACCCACCAAGTTATGTAACTGCATGGGACCAGGTTTTGCCCTTTATAGTCCAATGAGAACAGGAGAGACCCAGCTACTCTGGTGTCTACACAGCACATCTTCCAGCCTCCAGCTCATTGAGGCAGTCTGTTAGCTCAGGCCAGCAGGCAGCTTATCCACGTGTGCTGCTTCTGTCTGCCCAGAATGAGCCACTGCACTTCCATCGGAGGGTGGGGACACTGGTGTAGATGTACAGCAGTGCACAAGGATGACTTTTCTGCCTCTAAAGTCAGCACACTGCCAAAGCAGCACAGGCACTTTAGTACAGTAGGTAAATGTGGTTACTAACCCTGCCCAGGCAGTCTCTCTGCTTCACAACAATGAAAGACAGCATTCCCCACTCGCAGAAGTCAAGAGAGAACAAATGCTGCAAGTATATTTTCAGAAGGGTTCACAATTCTGAAACAACCCATTTACTGAATTAATTTTTCACAGAGATCACTCCACTGCTCTAAGCATCTTTCTAGAGGCAGGTCTCACACACCACAAGTGCTTAAACTGACAAATTAGTCTGACCGTGTTTTTTTCCATTGATGCTTCTCTCTGGAGATCCAAGAGCACTCACCATAGCCCTACAGTGATCCTCAGTTAGGACTGGAGCAATTGCTCCTGGACAGGCCATTGGTTGCCAGGTCCTGCTGTTCCTCCTCCTCAGGTGACAGCAAATACCTTGTTCTGAACTGTCTCTCATCCTCTGTCCTACTGACACTGTCTCTGACAGGCAAGTCCCAGTGATGGCACCAGACACAATTTCTCATTGATGTGACACCACATACTTCACACTTGCACATCTTGGCACACATGGGATTTGGAAGTGAACAAGAGCAGGAGCTGTCCACAGAGACAATGGTGATGGAGGTTTAAAGGAGCAGCAGCCATGCCCACATCCATGAGAAACTAGTAGTAAAAAGAGAAGAAATTTAATTTCTTAATTTTCCTTTCTTTTCACGCCAAGTGCAGCATACTGATACAGTCAAAGTGGACTTACTCCTCAGCATAAGTCACTTAGAATGTTTGTTAAATTGAAGGAGGAAAAAAAACTGTGATACTGCTGTCCTGGACTACATTCTATTGACTATGAGTCCTTGCCAAAACAAATAAAAGAGACACCAGGCACAGGATGTAAGATTTACTACTCCGTGTCCTATGCTGGAGCTGGTATTTGTGACAAATAAATAAACAAAACAAGAGAGTTTACTGACATTGTAGTGTTTTGCCTTGTAGCAGCTCAGCTCAAAAACATGCTTATAAAAGCACAGCACACCCAAGTCCTCAGTGAAAGACATGGACCACCTGGAGAAGGTCCAGAGGAGGGCCATGAAAATTGTCAGAGGGCTGGAGCACCTCTCCAATAAGGAAAGGCTGAGACAGCTGAGAATGAAGGCTCTTCAGCCTAGAGAGGAAAAGGCTTCAGGAAGACCTTACTGCCTTTCGACATTTAATGGGGCTTTATAGGAACTATGGGGACTGACTGTTTAGTAGGGCTTGTTGTGATAGGTCAAGGGGTAATGGTTCCAAGCTAAAAGAGGAGGCATTTAATCAAGACATAAGGAAGAAAATTTTTAATGAGGGTGGTGAAACATAATCACAGGTTGCCCAGAGAGGCTGTAGATGCCCCATCCCTGGAAACATTCAAGGACAGGTTGGCTGGGGCTCTGAACAGCCTGATCTAGTTGATTATGTACCTGGTACTCAAATTATTTTATGATTCTATGATTAATTCAAACAATGCACAAGTCAGGACACAGGTAGGACACACAGAGGACAACATGCATGACAACATCTTCTGAATTTTCACAGTCTCCTAGCCCCTCCAGCATGCAAAATAATAAGAAACATTTTTGGCCTAACTAATTACACTGAAATTTTATATGTCCACTGTGCAAGGACAAATGTCTTAATCTTGTATTTGTCACCCAGGAGCTTCTAAATTGCTTAGTGCTAGCTGGTCCAAGGGCAGTGAGTCACCCAGAAGTGGCCACCATAGGGAAAGTACCGAAGTGGTACCACACTGCCTGTGTCAACAGAGGTGGATGATGTCAGCACATCACTATGTCAGCAGCTATAACCTGTTTGCTTATGTTGGTTTATTAGCTAGTTCAGAGTAAAGAGATGTAGAGATGCTAGAAAGAGGGCTTCCAGCTCTTTCTGAAACAAAAAACTGCAATTTGGGGTAAGCTGAAGCCTTCAGTTGCACTTAATACATTTCCCACAGAAGACCAAATGCCTAAATCAGTGACTTTCTGCCCATGTGATTTATTTCAAAGGTGATGCCCACAGGGAATTGGCAAGAGCACTGGGACAGCAGCTCTTCTGGGTGCACTCATCAGAGGACATGCATATCAGTGGCAGCACTGTGCCCACATGCTGCAGCATAAAGGGCAAACATAGTTTCTTCACCAGAAGAACATGTACTTCAGAGCCCTGATTTAAGCTAAGGAGATGATATATTCCATATTTCAGCAGGTACAACTTATCAGAATTTTCATAAATGTGAGGTTTAAAAAGGCAACAGAAGAGACAGCTGGAAGAAATAGTGGATTAATCTCTAAATAAGAGAGGAGAGCTGGAAGCGATACTCAGATCAGCTAAATGCTAAAATAAAATGGATTTTGGCTTTTAAATTTTGTTCTACCCCTCCCCATGGGCTAACATCTCAGCCTTCCTACAGGATAAAGCACATATAAAACACTTGCACCATCTCCACTCCAAAATAATTTGCTAAAGAACTAATTACATAACTATTAAGCATTCTTGGATGTTAGATCATACTCAGATGCTCTTGGGCTATCCTGAGCAACACTGATTCAGCTCTCATCTTCACCAGCAAACAAGTGTTTCCCTAAGGATCCTGTGAGGCAAGACATTTTCTGAGCAACCTGCAGTAATTTTATAAAGTTAGATCCAACCCATGGCATAAATATGATCTCACTCTTCCCATGTCACAACATATTGCTCATTGCTTGCATTTGGGAAATTATTTGCAGGTGAAATGACCATACATTGTATGCTTATGGCCTTACCTGCATTTAAGCAATGATTTTTTTCATCTCTCAAAAGTAAAAAGCCGTCAACACTTCCCACTGAGCAAGACCATAGTTTCTTCAAGTCTTTCAGTCCAAGAAATCTTTACTGACAGAAAAAGAAATCCTATTTCCACTAGAAGTCCCCTTTATGTTACATCTCCCCCAATAGCATTTTTGTAACTATACAGAAATGCTAAGCAGACACAGATGAAAAAACTTTTCCATCAGGAAGGTTTTAACCAGGTCTTTCCCTAACAGAGCTTACTGCAGCATTACACAAATCCCAGTCCTGACACAAGGCAGTAACAGGCTTTTCATAAACAAGACAGCGAGAGAATAGCAATGAAACAATTCCATTTCATAAACTGAAAAGCGTGAATAACGTGTTCAGGAACATGTATAACGTGATCAGGGTCGAAGTGCCAGCTTGGCAAGAGATCTCCACTGGAACTCAGAAGCAGTTGCACCCAGACAGTACTAAGCACAAGCTACATTTTAATACCTAGATACTACAAAGAGATAAGAGAGAAAGTATCTCCTCTCCCTTGTACAAAATGTTGATCTATTTGCTGGTGCAATTATAGCCATTAGGAATCACAACCCTCATCTAGTGCAACGGTGTCCTGCCACAAAGCCAGTTTCCAGCCAGCCCAGTTGATAAACACAGCTCACAGCTCTGCAGCTCAATTAGAACCGGTTGCCCAGAGAAGCTGTGGATGGGCCATCCCTGGAAGAGTTCAAGGACAGGTTGGATGGGGCTCTGAGCAACCTGAGCTAGCACAAGATGTCCCTGCCCATGGTAGGGAGACTGGACTCACAGAGTTCTCATTCAGATGCAGTCACCGACTACAAAAGTCTTACAGACACCTGGGCTACAAATTCTTAAGCCAAGATAAAGGACTTTGTGATGAACCTTTTCTTCCTCTCAGATGCTCTAAAGGAACATATTGGGGCAACAGCCCAAGGAAACACCACTTATGTAGAAAGAGACTGCCTTATGCGTTTGTCAGTTTGCCCATTTTTTTCTCCTAATAATTTTCCATTTGCATTTAAATCCAAGTAGCCATGCCTGAGAGAGACCAACATTTTAAAAAGCTGCAGCCCAAACACAGAACAATCAAGTTTCAGTGCTTAGCAACTAAATCATTAACCTATTGGGAAGGAAATACTTCCTTTACCAGCATAGAATGCTGTCCCCAGCGCATTGCTGTATACAAAAATGTAAAATACATGGATTTTTATAGATATTTGTTCATATGTATGTAAGATTCTTACTGTCTACTCCAGCTTAATAGACACTAAGCACTTTGATAAGTATATACTCTGGGTACTAGGTGACCTTAGGCTTTGAATAATAGAGTGAGGATCATTATACAAATATTATGTGGGATATTATGATAGTTTCAGTAACTTTTGGTAACATTTTGGTATTTATGAATAATTTTATAATCCATTCTGCCTCATCAAACACAGATCATTCATGTCTCTCTTTCCATGTTGTATTTCTCTCTGCCCTTCCTTCTACTCCCACAGCTGGGGCAGGGGAAGCTGTAAAGAAGATGGACCTTGATTCCAATTGCTTGTTATTAACCCCAAGAGGGGGTGGGCAAAACCTCTGCAAGTGTGCAGCTGAAAAGTCAAAAGGAGTTTGCTGCAACAAGGGAGTCCAAGTACCTCCTTACAGCTTCATCATGATTTGCAGTCCTCATTCTATAGCACAACCAAAAAGGCAAGAGAGCAGCAACGGCAGACACCCACCATACACACTTCTACCCTTAGCTCACCAAAATGTAGTCCCCTTGACTGAAGGGATGAGAAGCAAGACACCAAGAAGCGTCATTTTCTATACTGACATCATTTGACTATCATGATTACATAGTACAATAATTATTATTTTCCTGGATGTAATTCAAATCTGGACGTGGATATTCCACCACTGCAACTATTCCGGAAATATTTTTGTAATTTAGATTAATCCTGGATTAATCTGTAAGATTGTAGGGGAGTTAAAAAACTGCACCCAACTAGCATATACCTGGTACAGCAACTCAGCCAGAAGCTCCACTGCCTTTTCATAAAAGTTCTTTAAAAACTTTATTCACCCTCGTTAGAAGGAAGAAAACAACCAACGCACCCAAACGAAAAGAGGGGGGAAAAATCAACATCTTCTTTATTAATAAAAAGTTGGAAACGTATTTTCAGGAGATACACAACAATACTCTGTGACGATTCTGAATTGTCAGTTCTTTTCAGAAACGATCTTCAGAATAGCCCAAACCCCACAAAAATAAACCTCCCGGCCCACCACACTCGTGTGTGCAGTTAAGTGCTGCGTGTACAACACGAAAATATAGGAGTGTACCTTGTCCCCGACAAGCAGCGGGCACTTGCTATTGTTCTCTCGCACACGTCACCCGCATCCCCGTTTACCTTCACGCACAACCAAGGCACCGGGAACACGTGCCCGCAGAAGCGCACACCCGGCAGAGCCGCGCCCGCCAGGACACCCCGACGGCAGCGGCCGGGGCGCGGTGCGGGCAGGCGGGCGCTGGGCACAGCCCGTGTCGCCCCTCCGCCGCTGCCGCCCGGTGGCACGGCTCGGCGCAGCCGGGCTCCGTTCGGCCGCCGGCATCCCCGCCGCTGCCTCCAGAAGGCAGAGAGTTGGAAGGGCTACACTCCTCGGGGGAAATACCCCACAGCCCACCGGGCTGCGGCCCTCGCTCTCCACAGCCTGGACACCACCCCGAGCCGCACCGACACCGGCGGTCCCGGCGCGGACCCCCCGCCCCGCCCGTCCCTTCCCGTCCAGGAGCGCAGCCCAGCCCGGCTGCCCGAGCGGCCGCGGCCGCCCCCGAGCTCCCCGTCGTACCCAAGATCTCCTTCCTGCGCTGCGTGTGGGGCTGCTCCGTGTAGACCCACTCGAAGTCGTCACGGGTGACACGGTTCCCCATGGCTCCCGCTGCGCCCCGCGCCGCGCCGCGCTGCCCTTATAGCTCCGCGCCCGCGGAGGGGCGGCTCCTCCGCCCGTCCCCGCCCCGCGGCCGCCGCAGGCGGGCACCGGGACGGTTCCGCGGCTTCGCTCGGGTGAGCAGGAGCCGGGAGAGCTGCAGAGCCCCTCCCGGGTATCAAGGGGAGTCCGGCGGGAGGAGGGTGCCTCGGGGCTGAGTCTGGGGACAGGGGACGGGCGGCCGAGGCTCGCCGTGCTGCAAGGACCTCGAAGACAGCCAAGAGAGGTGTGTGGGGTGGGCGTGTTTGGAGGGCAGCAGGATCCCCATCGTGCCAACACCGGGGCTCGGCACAGCCACTACATCCATCGCTACCTGAGACGGCTCCAGAGCACGAGGGGAACTCCAGAGCTGCAGGTCCCCGGGCACTTCCAGACACAGCTTTTGGAAAGCAAAGGTAGTCCAAACGCCGTAAATCCAGAGACGGAGCCCTGAGCAGAACCGTGGGTTAGGGCAAACCCCAGTTGTGTGAGCTCCTCGCAGGGGTGGAAGACCTACAACAGTGCAAAGGCGAACAACGGCCGACACACATTTCCTTGGCGCTCTGACAATCTTCGCGAGCCATCCCAGTAGAATCCAGTCCTTGGCTGCGTCACACTTCACTCCTGGTAGTCTGCGGCCCATTTCCCAGGTACTGTCCCCGCTGGAGTAGCAGGAAATCACACTGCTACCTTGGTAACAAAACCAGGCAAAGGACTTGCTAAGCTTAAAACCAAGGTAACCTTATGTACCTCTAGCCTCTCTGATTCACAGTCACATGTTACACAGTGATGTTTCTACACACACAACCCAAAATTAAAGTGCTGCCCTTGTTCCCACTTACGTTCTTTTGCAAGTCCATGCCTGACCTGTCCATCTTCACTCATTATCCCTATCATTAATCCTTCCAACAACATCACATGTGGATCAGCTCCAATTTTGTTTCATTCTGTTTCAATCTGAATGTCTCTAGCACCCTCCATTCCCTCCTACCCTTTAAAATGCCTATTACAGCTGGAAGTTAAAAGGGACAAAAAAGCAGCCTTGAAAATATGAAATGTAAATATTTTTCAGCAATAATTTTTGCCTACAAACTCTGGCAACACTATCACCTCTTATATTAGTCTAGTGGACCTATTTAAGATCTCTTGGTAGAACAGTTACATGAAAGTATAAGGGCTAAAAAACGCCAACAATTAAACAACCCACAAACCCCAAACACTGATGCTTGACTGCTAGAAAGCTTTAAGAGGCTTTTTTGAGAGTCAGGGTTTTTTTTTCCCTGTCTAAATCACAGAATCAGCTGAGTTGGAAGGGACCCACAAGGATCATTGAGTCCAACTCCTGGCCCTGCACAGGGCCATCCACAAGAGTCACACCATGTGCCTGAGAGCATTGGCCAAACACTTCTTGAACTCTCTCAGGCTTCATGCTGTGACCACTTCCCTGGGGAGCCAGTGCCCAACCACCCCCTGGGTGAAGAACCTTTCTCTAATATCCAACCTAAACCTCCCCTGACGCAACTTCAGGCTGTTCCCTCAGGTCCTGTCACTGGTCACCACAGAGAAGAGATCAGTGCCTGCCCCTACTTTTCCCTTTATGAGGAAGTTGTAACTGCAATGAGGTTTCCCCTCAGGCTCCTCTTCTCCAGGCTGAAGAGACCAACTGACCTCAGCCGCTCCTCATACAGCTTCCCCTCAAGGCCCTGTTCACCATCTTTGTTCCCCTCCTTTGGATGCTCTCTACTTTCTTAAAATGCAAACCCTTGAATGACGAAAGGTGCAAAGCAGGTTGAGTGGAAGGATGGTGTAAAGAGAAACAGTTTTACGTACAGCAGGAGCAGGAGTTTAACCACTTTGCTGTTACAGCTCAGCTCTCTGTAAGTACGATGGTTTCTTCACCATTGCTCCAGCACACAGCTGGTGCTCTCCCATGAAGTTGCAGGAGAACCCAGATAAGAGACTGTTAATCCAAGTTAAGGTTATTACATATTTCTAGAAGAAATGGATTGTTCAGAGATGCATTAATATCTCAGCCTAAACCTTTAATTGGCTCAAACGTTTTGGTGTGTCGACAGTATAGGTGGAGAAGTCAAAGACACTGAATGTGATGACACCCTTCTGTCACTTCCTGCTCAGATGTGCTGAAGGTGACTAAAAAAGCAAATTAGTGGGGCAGTCCATGCAGTTACAAAGAAAACAAATATGACTTCATTCCAAAGCTTGTCCAATAGGATGGTGCTATTGCATGTGGTAAGTTACACATGGAAACTTAAGTATCTCCTTTGTAGGCAAACAGCATCTCCTTCATGTTTACTATAGATTCAACCTGACCACATAAGAAGAACAGAAAACTTTTCTGTCTCCAGTGAGTTGGCATCTGGTTTTGAAAATAGAATTTCGTGCATTATATTTCTGTAATAAGCCAAACAAATCATACTAATTCAAGAGTAATTGTGGATGCTAGACAAACAAGAAACACCAGCTTTAGGTTGTCTTCTATAACTGGCAAAAGTATTATCCAGTTCTGACCATTTGGCATCCTTAGTTTTACAGCAACCTAGTAAAATCATTCACAATGGAAAAGGGAGGGAGGGGTGTTAATGGCACACAGCAATAATAGCCCTTTTAATGAATACTGTAATGACTGAACTCTACACAGCGATTCACAAAGTCACTACACTTTACACAGTTCAAATGTGCTTCACATGGTCGGGTTCTCTCAGCTGTAGCCTCCCTTTCTTATTTAATTTCCCATACTTGTTCAGGATTTCTGGGAACTACTGGGAAGCCTAGCTGAGGGAAATTCCTAACACGCTTTGGAGGAAGAGCACAATTGCTGAGTCTGTGCAAGGTACCATCAAAATATCTCATTTACATAGTTTTAAGTACACATCACACTCATCTCCAGCATCCCAGGGTAAAAAAGACAAAAATCCTTTGCTCCACTGAGGACATGGCCTATGATATACAGCTCTGAAGCAAGACATACTAGTCCACACTTCCACACATGCAGGCAGACTCACCCTTCCTCACCCAAAGGTGCTTATCCATCAGCTGGCTTCTCAGCATGAATATATTTCTGCTACACAACCCAGTTACTTCTTCCTTCTGCTCACGGAAAGGACAGGTGACAGAGTAAATACAGGAGGAACAGCTGCACACGCCTCCTAGTGACTACTGCCAGCCTTGGGTGTTTGAGGTATCTTAATTCCGCCCTGGTGTGCAGGTCTTAACTCCTCTTCTTGTGGTTTTCAACAACTAATCTTTGTTAAAGTTGTTCTTCTGAAACTAAAATAAAGTCGTCTGGGAATTTTATCTCTAAATAAAGTGTTTTCTACTCCGAAGTAAGAGGTCCATGTCCCATGACAGACTGTATTTTCAGTTACTGCATTACCTACTTTCTTCTCTGCCTATATAAATTGGACCTTCTTTCATTACCAGAAGAAAACATAGCTATAATATTTGCTTGTTTCTAGAAGATTTTGCTGTCATTTTTAATTGGGTGTCACTCTCTGACTTGATGTAACTAATGCCAACGTTCACAACGTGACATACTTTACTGAACAAAGTCAAATTTTCATAGGCAGCATAGTTTGTAGATGAGCCATGTCAACACACACCCACACCGAAGTAAACGCAGGAGAAACAATTTGCCAATAAGCACTCCGCTGTTTTCCCCTCACACCTGTGCTGACCCTTCCCGGGGTCATCCTGGATTTCTCTTTCCACTGGGTTAGCTCTATGCCAGAGTTGTGAGTTGAACTGACCACAGGTGCTGAGGAGCTGGTGCAACAGCCTTAGGAGGAGAAAACCGTGTTCCTTTTGGCAGTGTTAAGCTGTTGGATACACTTGGCTGTTTTACGTGTAAGCCATCCTCCACACAGCCCAGCGGTTCGCAACAGCCGCGTTTGCCCAGCACTGGACAAGCGCTGGTGGATGTTGGCTGGCTCATGGTGTCTGTGCCTGAGAGCTGCCCAAACGAGACGTGAGGTTCCAAGAAGCAAACAGCTCCCCAGGAGATGGGCTCACTGCTGCCCAGGTTCACCGCTTCTCCCCTGCGCACAGCTCTCCCAGCACCCGACCTGTGCGTCCCTCCCCGCCTTCCGCAGCTGTCCCTGCGGAAAGCTCCAGCCGTGGGAATGCTCCTTTCGTAGGCCAGGAGCAGCGGGAAGCGCACGGGAGAAGGCAGCACGGGCTGCACCAGCGGCCGCACGGTGAAGGGCGCTGGGGCGGAGGGCGGCTGCGCGGCCGAAGGGCTCCCCGGCACAGCTCCGCTGCAGCCAGGGCTCGGCTCGCCCCGTCCTGCGGCAGTGCCGGCCCGCACGGGGCCCGCAGCGAGCCCGGCCGGTTCGGGGCAGGCAGCGGAGCCGGGACCGCCCCGCGCCCCCGGCGCCCCGGCCGCGAGCGCACCGCGCCCCCTGCCGCCGCCGCGCCGCCACCGCTCCCCTCCGCCCGGGCCCCGCCGCCAGCGCGGGCAGCGACCGCGCCCGCCCCGCTCCGCTCCGCTCCGTCCTCGCTTGGCCTCCGAGCCACGCGCTTTCTTTCACCCAAGTCCCACGGCCCCTCGAAGGTAGCGGCGATCACCGGAAGGGTGGCTGAGGAAGGGCTCACTTCGCAGGAGTGACGGACTTGGTTTGGTACCTCTCGAGTGTCCTCGCCTCCTTTAGAAATACGTCCTTAAGGAATTTTAAACTGTTTTGTCTGGAGGTTAGCAAATGCGGGGCTGCTGTAACTAACGACACCACTGTGATCCAGGACATAATGTATTTAGACAGACCGCTCCTGCAGAATTCACACGGAAACAACTTCCTCTTCTACATAAACATTTTTTCTCGTGATACATTTCTTAGCTTTTCCAAAGAATCACAAGCTTTCTACAAAGTAATTTATTCCACGGAGTGGTTTATGTTGTTCAGAGGATTTGCAATTGCTTTCTCTCACAAGACGTATTTGCTGTTACACACTGTAAGTACTTCTCCCACGGATAGCTTATTGCATCCCTGCAATCTCGGGCATTTCAGGAATCTTCACTAGCAGCCTGGTAAAAACTCCTGAGTGGAGTGTGGGAACTAGACTTCTATTCCACAGCAAAAATTTTAAACACAAAAAGTAGCAACAACGTTTGTAATCTCCTATCCAAACATGAGAACCTAAGGGGTTCACTGTGGACAAGTTGTCAGAATTATGAGAGAACGTGGGTCCTGTGAAGAAAAGCACCAGATTAAACTGGGATTTCTCTTGCTCCCCTCTAAACATTGATGCCACTCTTCTCTGAAAGCTCACACTACTGTACATCGCTGGTCTGTCTGGCAGCGCTCTCTGGACTCTAACTCACCCTCGCAGATCTGAGTTTCCAAACGTATTTCCCGATACTCAGGTTTCAACCCGATGCACTTAAAACCTTTCATTTCACTGCAGCTGAGCTCACTTCTGACAATAGGAGTGACACGGGGTTAAGAGGGACACTTGTTCAGCCTCTTGAAGTCAGAGACTAAACTTTGAGGAAGAAAAAAAGCCACTTGAAAATGTCTCACTGTGTGTGTATGTAGTGTGGATGTGTACGAAGAATTGCCTCTGCAGGGAACAGTTGGAGAACAACTTTGATAACAAACTGTGCTGAATTCCAAAGATTATGTCATACAGTCTATTTTTATTTTTAAGAAATATTTTTGTTAGTATTTATATTGTAGCAACATATATAGACCCTCCAAGATGGACTAGGGTTTGACTATAAATTCACAAAGTAAAATTACAATCTTTCTTCCAATGAGTTACAAGTCCTTCTAGTATAAGCACAGTAGAAAAACCATTGATCAGCTTTACCTATGCCTAAGGAGTATAAGATTTTGCTCATAGTTTAGCAAACTGTCAGTCGAGTCACAGTATCTATTTCTTCATGAAAACCTCGCTAAGTTGGTTTAATAAAAAAATTGCTGCCCTTGGGCTTTCCTTGAGACTGCAGCCATTTATATGTCTTTTTTATTTTTATTTATTTAGCCTTGTTCATTTAAATCCATTTTTCGTTTAAAATGTAATATTAACTCTAGGGCTACATCTTCCTTAATGCTACTGGGATCTATCTGATGACTTCAATAGAAGCTGAGAGCTGAGCACTTTCCAGCGTCAGGTCTGTAACCCAAGGGAATGCATATGTGGGAGAAGGGATAAGGAAGCCCAGCTATTTGCAGGACAATCAGCATGAATAGGAGCTGCAGATTTGCTCCCTGGCCCCAGGGAGCAGTGTGAGCAGTTAGGACACGAATTCACATACATTGCCTGTGCTGGCAGGTGTGAAATCGTACCATGCTGGCTCAACTAATAGGTATTATTTCCCCAGAAATTTCTGCTTTTGTGCTGTCTATAATTTGCAAGATACAGACTAGTCATATGTCCATACATATCCTATGTTGGTGTAATATGACTCCGTGAAGACTGAGGATTTTTGGAAGGGCAGTTTCATACCCTCAGCCATGAAATCAGGCATGGAGGACAAAAACTTCATTTATGATCATCAGCTTTAAAACTCAATAATAATTATTTGTATTTTCAATTAATAATTAAAGGGCTAAATGTTTCTGGAGTGAGAATTAGTCCCACTGATTTATGTATCCTTTCATACAGTAAGAAAAACTAATAATATAATCTTGTCCTTACAACAAAAACGTGTTTAATGAAACTGGGGTGATTAAAGACCATAACTTAGAAATTAGTTTGGAATGGTGGCATTCCAAACCCTCTCCCCATTACTCTGCAAGATGGCTGATGAGAGAAAATCCTTCCTCACTGTGCTCAGCCTCAAAAACACAAGCAGATGACAAATGTAGGAGAGCACTATAAATCTCAGTAAATTAATTGGTGTAGCTTTGATAGCTGCTTGGTTTGCTGCTAAGAGGGGAATCTGTAGTAGGATGTGATATAGCAAAATATTAAAAGTACCAGAAAGCGAAACAGAGAAAAGAGGTGTACACAGAGTCCATTGCTTGTTTGTAGTCATGGTCATAATGGAGCTTTAAATGTGTTTTGTAGGAGTCCATACACAAATTGGGATCAGGGATTTCCCTCATGTTTAATTAGCAATCTGAGGAGAGAGGACCACGACATTTGTAGCAGAAGCTAGTGGGCCGTAAAGCCAGGCATGGTGGCAGTTATATTAGATCAGCTGGAGATGAGGAAGCTAAATTATGAAAGAGGCTAAATTATGAAGGACTATAAAGGTAAAGTTAAAACCGCATTTCCTGCAGAGCTGCAAAGAGCTAGGACAAGCACTCTGGGAAAGATGGCACAGCTAATTAACATTTTACTTAGTGAATTACTTTAATGGCATTGTAAATCCCAGTTTAAATTTCTTCCTGAGTAAGGTTGGTGTTTTTTGGATATTTTTTCTCTTCAAGACTCTCCTGTTTTATTTGATTAATAGGCCATTCTAGATGAAGATAACAAAGAAAACCTGATATCTTGAACTGGCAGAACTTATTCATTAGTCCTAGATAAGTCTTTAACAGGTGTTAACAAGAGAACCCTTTATTATCAACGACTGATTTTCTTTTCCTCCAGTAAGTGACTTTCTATCTGGTCTTTACACAAGAGCAAAAATATCTTAAAAGCTATCCATGTCACGTATTTAACTAGATATATAAGTATTATCAGTTTAGTGATCGGTGTTGGCTTACAATGGGAGGGCTAATCTTTCTTTCTTTCTTTCTTAAACATTAGACAAATATTTTGTGTGGGAAAGAGAAGGAAAAATAGGATATCAGAAATTTCCAAACCAGTGAATTTGAAAGGCTGGGTGAAACAAATCAGGAAAAGGGTGTGTTGACCCTGCTAGAGGCAAGAGAGAAGGCTGTAGATGGTGGCTATGAAAACCTCACTTGTTTCACACTTTAAATGTCTTCCCTTTATTTTGGTGTAAAATGAAGAGGGCAGGGATAAGACTAAAACAATAACCCGAAAAATCACCCAAAGATTTAGAAAACAAGCATTGGTCATTCTCTTAATTCACTCATACTTTGTGAAAGATTAACTTGTTTTGTGTGACCTTTCTTTTCTTAAAATACAGTAGACTTTTGTATTTGCCAAGTAATTCTTTTCAAAAGAAGAGCTACCCAGTTTGGGCTAGGTGCAGCTGAGATAAGGGTCAGGACAATTAGTTCTGTAGTATGAAACAAGAAACAGCTCTTTATATAAATATCACACGACCAGATACTATACACAAAGTTGGACTAGTATAGCAGTGACAACCATGGTTCCTGCAAACTACTAGTTCACCACAAGAAAAGAAAATGCACAAGAGTAAAAGCATAATATTGATTGAGTGGCTAACGATGTTGAGTACTGACCATTATCTGCTGATAATTTATATGGTGTATAACATATATATATATATATATATATGGAGATAACTTATATTGTGCATGTCTGGGAGATGGGTTGTAAGAGTTCTCCCAAACCATGGTGCTGCAATGACTCAAGCACCCTATACCTTCTTGTGCTATGAGCAGCACTACTGGTTTCTCTGCAAGTAGTCTGCATTTAACAAATGCTTCAAGCATTCCAGGAATTGCAAAATAAAATTACAAATAAAATTTAAAAAAAAAAGAAAAGTAGCCATGCTCTTCTGGTGGTGTCCAGTGAAAGGACATGAGGCTACATGCACAAATTGCAATACACAAAGCTTTTCTTAAATATAAGGGAAGAACTTCTTTCAGTCAAATGGGAACAAGTTGCCCAGAGAGGCTGTGGAGTCACCATTATTGGAGATATTCAAAGCTTAGTTGAACACAACTCAGAACAATTTGCTCTATTTGACCCCACTTTTGAGCAGGGGCTTGGACTAGACTATTTCTAGAGATACCTTGCAACCTCAGCTCTGCTCTTCTGTGATCCTGTGAAACTGAAGTCAGTGTCTCTCATTCAGTTTAGTATTCTTTGGGGTTAATTGAAACAAAACATGATTTTCCAAATTATCCTCATATGCCATCGATGCACATGGTGGCAGTAACTTGTCTGCAGAACTTTCTACTACTTAACACTGATGTACCTCTTCACCCTAAAGCAAGAACCCAGCACATACAATCTTCTGTAGTACTCGATGCCAAGCATATGTAAAAACTAAAAGATGAAGGAAGTTCAGAGGAGTAAGAAGTGTCTTTGAGAGCATGCATCTTGTCTTCCTTTTCCTTTCTCTCCTTTCTTCTCCTGCCTTCCTTTTCCTGTGCATGGTACTGGGGGCTCAGGTAAATGTGGATGTCTCTACTTTTTTTTACAAGACTGCACCAGAATGAAAAGAGGCGAGTTCTCAGTAACCCGTAGCTTTCTAACTTGTCCAAACGATTTCTGTACAGAACTACTACACTGTTTGTGCTGGCTTTGAAGTTGCCATCTCTTTGAATCCTGAGGTTTTCTCTGCACATTCCAGTGCTAAGAAAAGCAGGCATGTGAGTCAGTTCAATCCAAAAGAAAGGAAGGCTATGAGGACAGTAGAAGCTGGGTTTGTCAGGAGAAAACCCATGACACTTTGTTCTTTCAGTCAGGTGTGCTTGGCACCTGAAACTACTACCAGGAATTTTGCAGTGGCAAGAAAGGAGAGTGGAGATAACACAATGCTGGTGGGTGTGTGCATGTGAAAACTAGAAATCTAGTTTCTTCAGACTGATGGTGGACTACAATTTCCTGCAGCAGATTTTAAGGAAGGAACCAAGAAGGAACACCACCACCTCCCCTCCCCCCATAAAACAGCTAAATCTGAGGCATCCAGAGCTTGTAAATAATATATATTCCTAAACGCTTGTTATGGATGCTTAAAAATAACTTTTGTTTCCAATGGATGGTTTTACATTTTTTAAATTAAACCTTTTTCCCCCTTGCTTTTTAAATGTGTCTAGGAAACAAAACTGAGTTCTGAGCATGGGGAGCAAAATGGGGTGCATAGGGCAAGAAGATAAGAGATTATTAAGGAGATAAATTCTGCTGCTATTTGGATAGGGGACAAAGTTTTCTTTTAAACACCTTTTCACTGGGCAGCTTTTACATCTTTATTTTTCCTTGTTGCTGTACTTTTTTGTCAAGCTGTTAATGGAAAATAATGTAAGTTAAGTAGATCATCTCATTCAGGATAAAGAGAACTATAATGGAGAAAACACAGGGTGATGCAGAATATTTGTATCATGTAACATGTTTCACTGAAAAATAATGAAATATGAATGTTGCAGCAAAATCTTAAAACATTGGCTTTAATCCAAAGTATGGGAAAGAGCAGAAAATACAATTGAAAATGAGGTGGTTGTGATACTTACAAACTTAAAAGTGCCTTTTCTGTCTGAAATTATATAATTGCTTGAAGTAAAAAAAAGAAAACCACAAAAATGAAACAAGGTTGTGCAATATTATTTAACTATTGTCACTGACCTGAACCAAAAATTTTATCTCGATAAACAAGAGAGACTTGTGACTTTGTTCTTGTATTTGACAAAGCTCATTTACACTAACACAAAAAAAAAATCCCTTCACCCAAAATAATCCAGTCAGAGACCGTCAGGGCCCAGTCCCACTTGCTCTGATGGCAATGTCAGCTCTGATGGGAATTCAACAGCAGGACTGAGTGCATGTCTAACATGTAGGTGACATTAATATTTTCTCTATGCAAGGTTAGAATATAAAGTATAACTGAATTGTGTACTTTTCCTAAAAAAAAAAAAAACACCATAATGACTCACCTTTTTTTTTTTATTACATGTTACTTTTATGGAGGGACTAGGGAAACTTCATTCTGATTTTGAAATCTTGTTCTTAAAAGCTACAGAACCATTTTTCCCATGCTGGTACACATGTCCTTCCAACTATAAACAGAGGGGCAGAATTTATATGTAGAGTTCTGGAAATCTCTTTACAGGATCTAAAAACAGCCTTTCAGTTTGTGAGAATTTTGCCATGATAAACTACATCTTGTAGTTTGTTAAAATGGGAGTGCTGAGTATGACTGGAGAGAAGGAAATCCCAGATCCCCACAAGTAAATTTGTTGCTATTTCTAATAGTTAATAGGAAAGTATTTCCTAATCTCATCATTAGGGCAAAGCTCAGTGCTGGTGTCTTGAGACTTGGACTAGACTAACTTGGAGAACACTTGATGCTGAGGTAGAAGAAGAAAGTATTTATTAGCAGGAACTAGCAGGAACCTTTTATCAGTTTTTATATCATGGCAATTTGGGATATGAGCAAAGAAAGCAATGGCATAGTAAGAACTGAAGGTTAAAAAGGAATATATACTTGCAGCAGCCTTGGAAATACTTATAAGGTAAATCTGCACTTGTAGTTAACATAAAAGGGGAAGGAAAGGTGATATAACAGCTGGAAAAAAAAAAAAAAAAGGAGTGAGGAACAGGAGATGATCTTGTCCTGAGTAAAGAAGGCCTGTGAGACTTGTTTTAAAATCCTCACCTTTGGTAGTACTAACTTACTTTGTATAACCCAAGTCTTCCTCTGTGTACAAGATGTATGTACTTGTAGAGCCACCAGCACATTAATCTCTGACTGAAGATAAAATACTGTCCTTCTGAAGGACTTTCTGCTACCTGTAGGGAGCATTTTACAATTACTCAGTCCATGTCTCTGCATCTCCTAATTGTAACTCTTTCAGATCTGCTTGTTCGTATCAAGACAGGCAGCTGATTCTTTGCAAATTCTCACCCTGATTTATATGCACACGGGCCTGACCCCTTACAAAGCTAATAACCAAATGAGTGCAATACACTCACAAGTGCTACTTTTCCCTTGGCACCTCTGCACACGGCAGTTCCTTGATAGGGTAAGGAAGGGATGTCCTGCAGCAGCTGGCAGAAGGGGAAGGAAGTGGAGTGTGACTGGAGCGCGGAGCTGCTGCATTTGCAAGGCACGAACTGTTGTGTTGTTGTTGGAAGGGTTCTGAGGAGCAACGGAGTCCAGGGACAGAGAGGTGTGTTAATAATTAAGGCAAACACTTATACTTTTTAGTAAATGAGGGGATCACTTCACGTACCGCAATTTTGTACAGTGATTGAATTGCAATGCTTCACTTATTTTAAACGCTGCTTCTCGGTAAGCGAGTTCATGCACTCGGCTGCTGATCGCCCCGCCGGCCGTGCCTTCAGGCGGGGCTGCCGGCGGCACCGAGAGCCGGCGCTCCGCAAGCTCCCGGCGTGTCCGGGCGCATCTCCAGTCCAAGGCTGCGGGAAAGCACCGCGCCACGCGCAGCGGGGAACACACCACCCTCCAAAGGAAAAGGAATAAAGGGAGAAGAGAAAAATTCCCACGTGCCAATTAACAGCTCAACTGTAACATTCAAACACGCCGATCCTGCCCACGTCCCAAGGCTCAGGCGGAGCTCGGCGCTCGCCCGTCTGTCCGCCCGCAACGGTACGGCGCCGACAGCCTTCGGCTGCAGCGCAGGACCCCGGGGCGGCAGCTCAGCACTCGGCTGCGGGGCCGGCGGGGAGACGCCCTCGACACGGCCGGCGCTCCCGACCCGCGCTCCCCGCGGGGCCCCACCGGGACCTGGGCCCGGGACACGGCGCGCGCCCGCCGCCGGAGCCGCGCCCCGCCCGTTAACGGCCGCGCGGCCGCAGCGCCCCCTAGCGGCGCGGGCCCGGCCACAACGCCGAGCGCGAACGGAGCGACGGGGCCCGCGCGGGCGGCGGGGCCGGGGCGGCGCTTCCGCGAGGGGAGGGGCGGGGCAGAAGCAGAACCGCGGCCAATTGGCTGCTCCGCGCCCGGAGGCGCGCCCCGCGCTCGCAGCGCTCCTCGATAGGCCGGCGAGGGCCGGGGGGCGGGGCGCTGCAGCACGGCGCGCCCCCGTTGGCTGCTTCTCTCGCCTGGGCGCGGCGGGCGCTGCCATTGGCCGGCTGGCGGCGGGGGGCGGGTCCGGCGGCAGCGGCCTCCCGGGGCTGGGGTCCGTCTCGGCGGCAGCGGCGGAAATCTCGCGAGGGAGCGCGGCCGGGATTTGGCGGTGCTGCCTCCCTCCCTCCCTCCTCCCTCTTCCCTCCCTGCCTGTCGCTGGCTGCGAGGCGCTGGTGTTTGTGTGGAAGGGGGAGGAGGAGGAGAAGGAGGGCAGGCGAGAGGAGCCCGAGCCCCACCAGCCGCCGAGGGGAGCGAACCGGAGCCCCCTCGCTGCCCGCGGAGCTCTCTCTCCCCCCCCTCGCCCCGCCATGGCCTCGGGAGACACCCTGTACATCGCCACGGACGGCTCGGAGATGCCGGCCGAGATCGTGGAGCTGCACGAGATCGAGGTGGAGACCATCCCGGTGGAGACCATCGAGACCACCGTGGTGGGCGGCGAGGAGGACGAGGAGGAGGAGGAGGAGGAGGAGTGCTGCGAGGAGTGCGGCCCGCACCACCCGCCCCATCACTACCACCACCACCAGCCCATGATCGCGCTGCAGCCGCTGGTGTCGGACGGGGACCCCAGCGGGGCGGGCGGCGGCGCGGCCGGCGGCGGCGGGGGGCAGCTCCACCTGCACCACCACCACCAGGAGGTGATCCTGGTGCAGACCCGCGAGGAGGTGGTGGGGGGAGACGACTCGGACGGACTGCGGGCCGACGACGGGTTCGAGGACCAGATCCTCATCCCGGTGCCGGCCCCGGCCGGGGAGGACGAGTACATCGAGCAGACCCTGGTCACTGTGGCCGCCGCTGGCAGCAAGAGCGGAGGCGGCGGCTCCTCCTCGGCCGGCGGAGGAGGCCGCGTTAAGAAGGGCGGCAGCGGCAAGAAGAGCAGCAAGAAGAGTTACCTGAGCGGGGGAGGCGGCGGCGGGGCCGAGGGCGGCGGCGGCAGGAAATGGGAGCAGAAGCAGGTGCAGATCAAGACCCTGGAGGGGGAGTTCTCGGTCACCATGTGGGCCTCGGGTAAGTGCTCGCCGGACCCCTCCCTCCCTGGGCCGCGGGCCCCGCCGGCGGCCGCGCGGTGCGGCCGGGACAGTTTTGTTTTGAAGGGAGGCCATGTTTTGATGTGTGCGATGGGCGCCGCCATGTTCATCGCCAGGGCAAGTATGGCGGCTCCCCGAAAAGATGGCGGGGTCTGCGCTGCCGCCGCCGCTCCTGCCCGGCCGCGGCGGGGGGAAGGAGGCAAACATGGCGGCGACTGCCAAGATGGCGGCGGCGGGGGGTGCGCGGGCGGGCGGGCGGCAGCGCCGCCGGCTCCCGGGCCAGGCCGCAATGGCGTAGTTTCTGCAGCAGGGGGAGGCGGGGTGCGGGGCGAACCTCCCCGCGCTCCCCCCGTCCCCGCCCCGCCGCCGCTCCCCGCGGGGCCCGCTCCGCGCCTGCCCCTCGCCCGCCCTCCCCTCCCCTGGCCGCCGCCGCCCTCTGTCCTCCTTCTCCCCCGTGTCCCGGCCCGCCGCCCCTCCCCGGCTCCCCGCCTGCCGTTCCGCTCCTGTCCCTCGCGCCCCGCGGCCCCGGGTGAGGCGTGTGCGCCGGGCCGTGACTGCGATGTGCGGGCAAAGACTCGCCCGCCCCAAGCCCGCGGCTCCCCGGCCCGGGGACGGCGAACCCCGAAATACCGTGTACAGCTCGCCCGGGGGCCGCCCGGCCCCGGGCCCGCTGCGGTGGCCGGGCGGGCGGTGGGTGGGGCCTCCCCGCCCGGAGCCCGCGGTGCCGGCGAGGGGAAGCAGCTCTTCGCCCCCGCGGGGCTGCCCGCGCCTCCCGCCGGCTCGGAGGGGGCGGCCGCAAACAACCGGCCCTTCAGAGCCTGAGGGGCGCCGGGGGTGACAGCCGAGAGGGGCGGCTCCGGAGCTGACCTCCGTCCCTGGGAGCCGCGGGGAGGAAAGGGGCAATTCCTGGCTGGCGCTCGGAAACCGTCCGGCTTTTCCTCGCCTAGGTCTGAAGTTTTAAATAAGCTTTTTAAGTAGGCACAGGGAGACCTTGTCGTGTGAGAGTCTGTGTTTTTTGAGGATTTTTTATATATTTTTTGGTGTGTGTGGGGGGGAGTGTCTTACAAAGGCAGTAAAATCTTGTGAAAGTGTTTAGTATCTGTGGGACTTGGAGTAAACCTAAAATGCATCTGCCCTGCCTACCTTTTTTTTTTTTTTTTTTTTTTTTTTTACAAAAATGTATTGCCGGCAGCAATGCTCTGTAATCAGAGTTCTGTCCATAAGTTACATAAATGTGAAAAAAAAGAGGTCAAATAATACAGTTCATGTAATATTTAAATTGGTGGGTGCTTTTTGAATAGTAAGTTGGTAATCTATCTTGAATATCATAATTTTTGTACTCTTTCGAATTTTTTAGAAAGGGTCTAGTAAGAGAGATACTCTTGAAACTTTTGATGTAGTCAAAAATGTTTGCACTCTGTGATGTTTGCAAATGACCAGTAGTTGTTAGAAAGGGCAGTGTAGACGGGAAGGTGTATTGGACAGCTGAGTTCTCCACCCTGAAAAGATGGAAAGCACAGTGCTGTGTATTTGTGCTCTCTTTTTAAATATAGGTGACTACTTCAGAAAGTTTCACAGAGCATCTGACACTACTGGCATGTTATCAGTTGACAGCCCAATGAGTTTGATCGAAGTTCTCTTTTTTATGAAGAGTTTCCCAAATGGTGTTCTGTGTGCTTCTGTGTATCACTGTATGAAACTGAATAAATTCCCTTGCTGGTATTTTTCTTAGAACTGAGCATCCAAGAAAGATAAAAGATAATAGAAACTAATATACTCTCCTGGCTTGTGGAAACTGCTGGAGGTAGCTGAATGCAAGTGGCTGTATGACTCATGAGCTGGCAGGATACAGGACCTCGCTGAGATCAATTGACAATTTCTAGCGTGCATTTGCACTTGTAAATTCAGAGTGCCTGATAGGATGCTTCCTTAGGACTGCATGCTGATTATTACTTGGCCGAAGATAAGCATGTGTTTAATCAATAAATTTGCTTCTCTTCCTACATGCATAGCTTTTACATCAGGGGTAGCCCTATTGATTTTGGTGGTTTTCTTCTTTAGGAGCATGACCATGCAAGCTCAGTAGGAATGATACCCACTTAAAATTTACTGGAGATTGAATTGCATTGCTACATTTAACTCAATTATATCCATGATGCAGAAGAATAAAGAGTACCTGGTCTGACTTGACTTCTAATGCCAAAAAAAGCCCTTCCAAAAGCAAAATCAAATATATTGGGAAAAAGTGTTGAGGTTTGACCTCCTTTTGCACGTGCACACACGACCCCCTGGCTTCAAACAACCTTTGGTAGTAACCTGCTTAGTTGAGAGTGTTGTGAAGTTTTACTGAGAATATTGGGCAGGGTCTTATGCCTCATATGCAGCTTATTTAATATTACAGAAGGCGTCTAATGTGGTCAAATGCTAGGGCTTTTTTTTTTTTTTTTTCTTCTCCCTCTCTTTTTTCTCTGAAGTTGCAGAGGCTGGAATGTTGCCAGAGAAATTGAAAAAGAAACAAAACTTGAGGCAGAGGGATATATACCCAAGCCCAAAAAATGCCCAACCTGAGTCCCCCCCCCAAAAAACCCCAAACTAAATCAATGCCAAGAAAACCCAGAACCACTGGCTTGCAAAAGGGTAGTTCTAAAGTTTCCCTAAAGAATCAAGCGTACTTTATTTTGAAGAAATGTAGTCGTTTTGCATCTGTATTTTGACGTAATTAAAGTCTTGCTTGCACACTGATTCAATTGACTGATTTAAAAGCTAAGTGAAAAGTTAATCAAAAGACAAATGGTAAATAAGGCCATGCATCAAGATAAAACAATGAGCCCTATATTGCTGTGCATGGGATTTTGAATTGGGAACAAGGACACTTTGCTCACCACGGTGTGGGAAGACAATGTGAATTAATTCCTTGTTACTGTTTGCTGGTGCTACTATATTGGCTTGTACACGGGTGGTACCAAATTTAGCCAATCATAAATCTTTTTCCATAAATGAGTATAACATGTCTTGTAGCACCTCTTGAAATGTGTAGAAATAATCTGTGAAATATATAGCAACGTGACTAAAGGGGACTACTTAATCCTCGTCTTGTTATGTGGTTACTTAGAAATTGCAGTACTGTTGTTGGCAACAATTTAGACTTAGCATAACTTCTCTTATCACCTTGGTATCTATGGTGATATCAAACTTGTGACCCATGATTGAAGTGTTTAGTTTGAAACAGGAATGCCTTGTTCTAGTTCAGATCAGCTTTTCAGTTATTCAGAATAGAATTATGTCGTTCTTCATGTGTTTGTGAAAGTAAGAAGTGAATGAAGGTGTATTTCTGAAAGGGTTGAAGAGGTGTATATGGTGTATAGTTCAGTCATGTGTCTATAGTGTGTTTCCTTTATATCAAATATATATATCAGAAAATAGCATATAGTTAATGGGGCTCTGCAAGTGAGACATTCCTGTTTGTACTAGAAAAATTGTTTTTATCTAGTGGAATTTATTTGTGTCTTTGCTGCATTCAGCTTGAATCATTGTCTTTAGTGAGTTTTTCCAGGTTGGGTGCACAATAGCGAAGGGGGAGGGGAAGGATCGTGAGAAATCACTTTGTCAGATGGTGCTTGCAAAACTGATTCTTGCATGCAGGAACATTTGGGAAGGTGGTGCTTAAATGCTGGTTGCACCAAATGCTGGAAATTTCAAGCAATTGGGGATTAAGTTTGAGGGGGGGAAAACGGATTAGTGTAACTACATCTCCTTCTAGGTAATGATTCTGTCAAGTTTTCAAACCTGACATAGGTGTTTGCTTTAACTATGATTGTTAGCACAGTCTACAAGCTCAGGACTGAAATAGCACGACCAAACATTGCCCACAGATGTTAAACTGCTCAAGTATCCCATCCCTAGATGGGAAAGACAAAGATACAGAAGTTACATGTATGGTTTGGAAATTATTTTTGATAATGCAGCAAGCCAGGGCTGTGAACCCTTATTGTGAAGCTTGGGGAGTTCATTTTGGGTTTCTAGGAGGTTCTTCAAAGTCTCTTAAACTTTCAATGTCTCAGAAATCAGAAGGGTTTTCATTTTACTTCATCAGATTGCAGGGGTGAGAAAAATAACCATCTGCTGTCTGACCAGTTGTCTTATGTAGTATAAATGATAGATGAGTCATTTAGTTCAGTTGTGGGCCTGTATCAAGGATGGCCAAAATGCTTTGCAATGACAGATGGGTAATGAGCTTCTTATAAAGTTTGTCATAATGGAGGCAGAAAGTGATTCTCTGGTTTAAAATATTACGATGACGGTCTATTTCTGACTCTGATTAAGACAATGATATAGACTTCTGCTATATGGTAAGTATTGAGTCTGCCCTGACATTTTTTCCAGTGATAAGGTAGACCGTTCTCTGCGTTTGTTTTAAATGTATTTTCAGTTTTGAAAGTGAAATACATGGATGTGGTTCACCATCTAAAATAACTCAATTAGTTTGCTTCTTAGCCCACCTTCAAAGTACAATCCTCTAACTTGCTGTTGGATCCTTCCCAGGGACGCTTGAGTCGCTCGTATGCTGACCATTCAGAAGGTCATAGTGCTTCCGCAGAGTCTCATAAATGTTGAAGTCAGATGATGACTATTGATATATGCACTGGTTTTGTCAGTTCATGTCTCAGTGGTGTGAAATAAGAGATGAGTGACACAGGGAAAGAAGAACCTGTTCTCCATCTGTGTGCAAGGCACGTCAGAGGGAAAGTAACCTAGCAGCCGTTTAGGTTAAAAAATGACATACTGTGCAAAATGGAATTTTAACATTCAGAAGTGTCTGCTAAATAACTGTATTATTTAACAAGCTAATTACAGTTCTTTGCTTCCAAACATGACCAATGAACTAATTTGCCTGAGGAGATTGCAATGTGGTAGCAATAACCAAGCTGTTACCACAGTGCCTTGGTGCTGCACAGCTGCCGAATACATCCTTTATCCTGTAATTGCTTTTCAGCTGTTCCTAAAAGCAAATGTGTTTAACTGTGTGATCATAAAAAGAAAATTTTAAGCTTAAATGTTGTTCATCCTTTTAGTGGGTAAGTAAAATGTCTTTTAATTTGGTGCCTTGAGGAGGAAGCTATAGGATCAGGTCTAATTGCTTTGCTACCAGGTGTACCTCCCGAGTTCCCTTTTGCACCCTGTTTTCCTCAGATGAAAACTGATTGAACAACAATGCATTCTCCCTGCTCAGTAATAGGGGAGGAGGATGGCTTAGAGATTTGGTGATTTAGAAGTGGAATATGATAAAATCAAGAATAAATGAGGAAAAAGTACTAACAAGAGCTTCTTGGGTTAAGAGTTAAGAGGGTCATCTTAGAAAGCTGGGGAGTTCCAGAATTGTCAGCTGGAGTTAGCTGCTAGTCTAGAAATGTACAAAATAATGGGATTCCAAAGTGGATGGCTTTTCTGTGCAACAGAAGGGCTGCAAGAGATGGAGAAAGTGTGGTAAAAGGAGCAAAATGTGATGAGTAAAGTCTTGGGAAGCAGATTCTACTATGTTTCGTTATTGATTTGTTGCATGGAGTCTGCAGTTATTAGTTTTACCCCAATTATCTTGCTTCTTCCTACTTCAGTTGATACTTGGGCTTGGTTCTCTTAAAACTTCAGGTTGTTTCACCAGTAGTCAAAAGACATGACTGGCTAAACACTGAACTTTCACTGATCTTAATAAAAAAAAAGTGTTTGACATATTTACTTTGAAGGGCCTAAGTGGGTCTGGTTCAACGTGTATTGCCCATGTTTAGGGGGCGCTGAGAGAAGTGCAGATGGGAGGACACTGAACATGAAGATGTGTTAGGATATGTCCTTAAAAGGTGCATAGAGCAACCCAGTTTAGACTAAGTATCTACCTTGATGTAATTTGGCATAGAAGGATGTAGGGAGTATCTGTGGTGTCTCTGACAAATGAGTATTTTGCAGCTATGTAAAATAGATGGATATTGGATGTAGCTGTTGCAGTGACTGGTAGTGGATGTTTTTGTGAAGATGATTATTAACTAATTGATGCACGTTCAGATCCTCTGTGTCTTTCAGAAAAGGCCATTAAAATTGTGTTCCAAGTTCACTACAGAAAGCTGCATCGGATCTGTAAGAGTAGTGCCTAAGCCGAATGCCTTATATTTGAGTCTGCTATACTCTCAGGTGGTTTTAAGGGACAAAACAAAGTAGATCAGATAGTGTATATATAGTGGTTAATTTCCTTTTCCTAACTGGCTCCGTGGTTCTCTCTGTGTATAACTTGCGTGGATGGCATCCGGAGGTGTCACCGTAATTTCAGGGTTGTGTCTGTGTTTTTCTTTGCTTTGGATGCAGTACGTTTGATTCTCTGATGCTTCATGAGAGGAAAAGGGGGAAGTAGTTTAGCCTGTAGTGAGCGTCAGGACTTGCTTGAAGGCAAAAAACATCAAGCAGTTAACTAGCCCAATTTGCAGCGAGAATTATCAGTTAACTTGTCAGCCTGAGTGAAAGTTTGCTTGCACTTTACCCTCCAGACTTTGAGCTGCCTAGTCCAGGTTGGTAAGCCATCACAAATAAACTAAATTTCTGCACAGAGGACATTGGTAAAGTTTTTCCATTTCCAGACTTCCTCCAAAAAAGTGTGGGGGTTTCTTCTGTGTGTTTTCATTTTGTTTTCCCAGTGACTTGATAGTGTCATAGGATGGTCAGGATACCAAAGAGCTCCTGAAGTTTGCTGCTACTTTTTCAGAAGTATTAGCCTAACATAATACTTCAAGGTAACTGTTTCGTATTTTATTGTTTTGGTTCAAAATTGTTTTTAGATGTGGAGGTGTGTGCTGCTGTAGAGATGCAGTTTTTTGTTATAGGAAAATGAGGTGGTTTTTTATTTTCACAGAACTGTTAATATATATGAAACAATAGTTTCTCTTATGTTTTACTCTATCCAAGCAATATGTTCACAGTTTTTTGTGTTTTGCTCCAGTAGTCTGTGGAATTAAATAAGTGTGGAATTGACTTGTGTTGGCAGGCTTTTGGGAAGTAAAGGCACTGAAGGCTGGCTTTCAGTTTGGTCCTCAAAGAGCAAAAAAGCACTGTGGAATAGTGAACTTTCACACTGGGGAAGGAAAGAAGATCTTTAAGAGTGTGTCAGAATTTCCCAGTTGACTCATGCATCTCATGTGAGGCAGGAAATGAAAACTTGTCTGTGTTATGAATGTCATCAAACAGACAAACTGCACGTTCTTGGTAGCTGTTGAAATGGCCACGTTGAGGGCAGCTGGTCTTACTCTAGTCTACAGCATAGAGAAGGTGTCACTTTTAGTGTTGCAAAAATTCTGTGCCATTCTGAGCTTGGTGTCTTTTCTCCCTGTGTAGGCATTGCTACATAGTCTTTTCAAGCTTTTGTTAGAAAGAACAAATTGTTGCCAAATGAGAAGATTATTGACCTGAATTTGTAACTCCTTCAACTGCTGTAAAACTTAGCATATAACCCTTGCTTAAGGTAAATTCAGTTGCTTTTTTAAAGCACGAGTAGGGACTGAAAGGTAGTGTGGTGAGGGGACAACTGAAAAGGTCAATAATCGGTTTTGTAGTTTGAGTTTAATGCTGCAAGTAGTATTTTCTTATTTACACTTCTGTCTTTGCAGCGTTGGAGTCTGTTTTCCTCTTTCACCATGGAATATACATGAACTGCTATTTGATCTGGTAGATCAGATTAAACCCCAAACTAGCAGTAACATTTCTAGAAATAGCTCGGTGGCAAACATTAAAAGCAGACATTACAAATTGAATAGAAATTTGTGTGTGGTATATTTCTTTTATTTGCATGTCTTGTTCTCTCTTTCCTAGCCTAAGTTACTTAGTAATGACTAATGTTATTCCTATGTTTCTGTTTAGGGGAAAAAAAATTCCCAAAACATTTTGTCTTTTTGTTTTCTGCCTTATGTTTTCCTATCTTTTTTTAATCGGTGAAATACTATTTCTGTCCTACCACCTTGTGTTTCCACACTTAAACAATATCTGTAAAATAAAACTTCCTGTTATTTTTGTATAGCCTCTTGTGTATAAAACAATTTCCAGAATCTGCTCCCCATACATATAGTAGAAGAAGTACTCTCAAGTTCTATTACACTGAGCTGAGTAGTTACAGCCATATATACATCTGTTGTCCTAGGTGTATTTGAGGGTGGAAAAGAGGGTAGGTGCTGGGTCTTTCTGCTGCTGTGAACACTACAGTGAGGAACATAGATGGATGTTTCTGTTCTCTCTCATTTTTGTCTCTCAGTTTCTGTTACAAATAGCAAGAGGAGGTAGAATATGCATGGTACAATGTTTTCTGAGGTATGAATGTGAGTAGACAGCAACAGCAGGTCTTCCGCCTGATTTCACTGCAGTCCTTGAGCACAAATTCATAGGAGGAGCTCTAGAGCAGAGAAAACAGCAGTATCTTAACTGGCTTGCAGATCAAAGCTTTAAATAATCCCAGTCCACTGTTTACATAGTAGAGTGGGAAAGAGCTTAGGCTGGCCTTTGCCACAGAAGGAGGAAGCCCCCTTGGGAGAGAGACACACAATTAAGTTATTTGCTTTCTTTGAGACCTGTCTGCAAGTGTTAGGAAAACTTCATTTTGCAGGCAGGTGCTGAAACCCATCAGCAGTTATTTTAAAATTTCTTGTCTGTCTGTGACACTTCTGTTGGAGGTTAGAGGAGTCTGAAGACTCTGAAGTAAAGATCAGTAGTCCTGACATCTTAGGGTAAGTGTCTGCTGCTCTTCTGATAGGCTTGCAAAGTTAGGGACTGCTGCTGAGTGTCAAAGTGGGTATAGTGAAGATTAGTCCTGAAGAGGTTAAGGGAATTTAATATTTAGGCATTGTTTCAGGAAAAGTACATTATCTTTCAAGTGCAGCCAACATTCATAGGATTGTTCTACTAATTTTTGTATTTGTGTTTAAAGTAGATATGCAATTTCTGCTTTTTTTCCTGACTCAGTGTGTTCTTTCTGTGTTCTTCAGGCTGTTAACTGTATGGGTGTCTTTTTGCTCTCCACAATTAGTGTGGAAATCTGGAAGTGCAGTGTATTCTTTTAAATGTGCACCAATATTGAATTTGTATTGAGATGTAGCCTAATGATTGGTATGCTGTTTTGATCTTCAGTATGTTTGAATTCAGTATTTTGTGTATTTCAGATGATAAAAAGGATATTGACCATGAAACAGTGGTGGAAGAGCAGATCATTGGAGAGAATTCTCCTCCAGATTACTCAGAGTACATGACAGGGAAGAAACTTCCTCCTGGTGGAATACCTGGCATTGACCTCTCAGACCCCAAGCAACTGGCTGAATTTGCTAGGTAAGTAGGAAGAAAGGAACTTCAAAATTGTTTTCTCTTCACTGGTTTAATTATGAAACTGTTAGGCAAAATGGTATATTTAGTATTGCTTATTATTCCATTTAATTATCTTCTAAAACAACTTACCACAGCATCAGCCACTCTGTTCTGAGCTAAAACGATGGGATTTTATTTTCAGCAGTGAATTCTTCAGTGGCTTGTGGTCTTTAGTTCCATTGCGTAAGACGGGGCCTAAATACATTGATAGACTGCATCAGTCATCACTCTAGGTAACCTTGCCTTGGGGTTGGACTAGATGGTCTCTAGAGGTCCCTTCCAGGCCCAGCAATTCTCTGTTTTTACATGACAGAATATTTTTTTCCTGTGAGTAGCCTTAAATTCCTGGGCACCAAAGGGTCTGATAAGTGAAATGCTGCATTTGAGTAGCAAGGCTACAGGATTTAGTTGGCAAAGCCACTTAGTTTCACCTGCTGCTTAAGCTCAAGGTCTTAAATTATGTGTCCTGCACTTTCAAGTGCCACTGATGATTGCAGTTTCAGTTGGTAACTGTACTGCTTGGATTTTCTCTGGTGAGTCAGAATTGTCACTCGTTTACATATCAATAGGTTGACCTGAGTGACAAGGTGACTTTTACTTTGAAGTGGTGGTGGAGTGGCTTGCAGGGGGGCGGGGGCGGTGAAAGTGTCTGCTGGGCCCGTCTCTGGTGCCGGGTGCTCGGGGCAGCCCATGGTCACCAGAGGGCAACCGTGAGGACAGCGGAGAAGCCGCTGAAGTGCCGCCCTGGGGTTGCCTCTGCTGCGCTGGCCTGGTGCCTTGTGCTCCGCTCAGTGCGGGGACAGCGTTAGTGCAGTGTCTCCAAATGTCTGAGCATGGCTGCTGGCTTTCTCTGGCTGCTACTGCCAGATTTTCCCAAGCTGGAAGCAAAACATGTATAAAGCCACATTCATTTTTTTAGCAGCTGGCTATTCTTCAGAGCTCAGGTGCACAACTCTGATACTTGGAGCAGGTGGACAGTCAGATGTTGTTGTCCTTACTACCTAGTCGACAGAGAGTGTCCCTTTTTCCAGATAGTTGCTAGGTGGCAGGGACTGTTGATACAAGTTCTGGTCTGGCTTCTTGGTTAGCTGGATCTTGGTGTTCAGTGTGTGCATTTACTCCTGTTTCACGTTTTTGATCTTGCTGCTTTTTGCAAGTTTTAGTTTTGTACTGTTACTCTGTAGTGTGTTTGTGCTGGAGGAATAACAGCGTGGCCTCATCCCACAATTACTTTCAGTAAAGCCATTGAACTATGAATTTTGAAGGCTTCTAGTAAAATAGTTCTGCAGGGCTTGCTTCCTGCTTCAGGCTGTCTGATCTGGAGATGTATAAAAGCACATCACAAACAGCTGAAAACAGGGTTCTATCCAAAGTGATGGGTGGTTCTAGCTATTGATACTCTTCTTTCTTGTTTTACTATTGTTTATCAAAGTTGCTGTGGTTTTGTCTGGGACCTGCTGAAGAGTTCCTACAATTTTTTGTGTAAGCAAACGTTTAATGTCTTGAGCGTACATAGTGTTCCAATATTCTTGAGTGTACATAGTGTTCCAATTCTAAACTGTTACTTACATTATTTCCACTCGCCATGTGTTTAGAATGGTGCTCTCCATTACTTTTAAACATGCTAAAACCTTTGGTTCTATTAGACACTGAAGTACTGAATAGCTGTCTTTCGTTAGGGAATCTAAGTAGTTTCTCTCAGGGTATTCTCCGTGCAAATACTGAATATTTTTTCTCCAGATTGAGTTGAATACTTGAAATGGTTGTCAGGATTTGGGCTTCTTGAAATGACCAAGCTGCTTCTATCAGATGTGTCTGCATATTTCTGAATATTGTAAAATGTTTTAGTTAGGTTTCTATTGAGAAAATAGTGGCTGCTGGCAGTATTTTAAAATTACCACTATTTTATATTTATAGTAGAATGTTCTAAGAAGTTCCAGAGCTGGAATTTGTAGCGGGTAGTGAAAAGATTCAATTTTATGTGTACAGCCTCTTTTCTCACAGCAGATAAAATGTAATCTGTTTCAGTCAGAAAAATACATGACGGTAGAGTAAGCACCTTGGAGGGACATGGCCTTTAGTAGTATTCCCCAGTTGCTCAAAACCTGGGAAGAATTCTTCTCTTAGCTTAACTGTAGATACATGAGAGTTTCGTGCATCTTCTAAGAAAGGTTTTTTGATTTCTTGGTCAGAATTGATGACTGTCAAACTTTTACTCTTGCCTTACAGTTGTATGTTAATGTCTTAAATGATTGTGTTTGTTTATTCTTCTGAGACTGAAGAGTGTGGGTGTATCAGAATTTGAATATTTCTTGTTAAGGTCTTAGTCCTCTTGCAGTGAAGAGTGTTGAAGGGACTCCTTAGCTTATAAGACGGATTCAAGTACTGATATCTGCAGACTACTGTTCAGTTGTCTTGTTGACCTTGCACTGCGCAGCATCGCTAGAAACTTTACGTGGTAAGCTGGAAGGAAAAAAATGGGTTTACATGTCTGGAATTGGCTTTAGAGGTTCAAGGAGTACAGTTTTTCATGCTAAAAAAAAATGCTTGTTTAGTGTAAAGTTCTATTAAATTGTCAAATATTGCTCATTGCCGTACAGTTCAGAATTTCAAAATTTTTAGTAGCTGTATGCTGAAAACTTTTAGCAGCACATGAAATTGAAAATTACTTCTAAACCTAAGTGGCTTTACGTGCTGTAAGGCTTTGAATAACAAATTTGTATTTAGATTACTCGAGAAAAGAATTGTGACAGTCCACGTATAAGGAAGTGTGAACTGACTAGTAAAATTGTATGCTAAGTGCATTGTGTGTAGTTGAGAGAAAGTTACGTAGGGTTGCTTTTTGGTTTTCATTAAAGTAGGTGAAGGAATCTCACCATACACTGTAGAAATTACTTACTCTGAACCAGGCTAGATTCACTGTTTATAACAAATGCAGCTTATTTTGATTAAGGATAAATTGACTTGAAATACGTGCATTGATTTTTTGGAACAAAGTTCTGAGGCTAAGCTTAAACAAAGCTTGAATTCTAGTGGTGATAGATTTTGAACAAGGTTCTGGTGTTCTGATCTACTTGGTGAAAGGTAATGCAGGGACAAACCTGATATTTGAAGTTGTTTGTAGCTCTGCAGCCCCTTAAAAAAAATAATTCAGAGCTCTAGTAATTGATCATCTGCAGCGGCCACCAGTGCTCAGAGCTCGGTGGCTCTCGCAGAGTGAGTGGTTGCGGTGTCTCTTGTGGTACAGTTGTCTTTCACTGCCTAGTTTAGAGCATATGTCATTGAGTCATGTAGCAGGAATCTGGATCCTTTAACTGGAACTCTGGCAGTTTTTCCTGGAAAAGCTTTTATGCATTCTATGATTCCATTGAAAACATTGTGAATAAACAGGCTGTGTCAGAACACTGACATGTTCAGTAATGCATAGACAAATGACCATAAGTTACACCTGGTTAGCAGTTTATCACTTTTTACAGATTACTTTATTCTGTTTTAGGAGTCTTGAATTTTCTCTAGCATGCTTAAAAATGCAGTAAAAAAGGAAAAAAAAGGTAGAATTCTCTTAGGCAATCGTATCAGAATGTGAAATGTTAATTGTGAATGATCTGCGCAGAAGGACAAAACCTGATAAATTACCATGTTTTCATCTGATACCTTTGACTGGGAAACTGGAAATCCCTTCAAGTGGAATAAAATATTTCATCCAAATCTAAATTGATGACAGTTCAGTAGTTAGCTGGGAAGAAATCATAGCTGCTTGGTAGTGAAAACTTGGGGAGGTAGCAGGGATATTTCTAGAATGTGCATATGGCAAATTGCCTCAAAGGAAGCCACTAAAAAGGATATCTCTGTGTGCCCCCTCCCTCCCTCCCTGCCTCTTGTCCTCCAGATATATGACTAAACTGGCTAAAGACAGCAGAACACAGACATTGGTAAAACAAAGAAATAAGAAGGAATATCCTATAGCTGGGAAATTGGCACAGTAATGGGTCCTGGTGGTAAAAACTTTATTCTCTGTGGTTTTATTTTCTACTGATCTTGGTATCTTTTCTGAAGGAGAGCCATTGTGAGGACTGGCCTTCCTTTCTATCCACTTTCCAAACCCATAGAAAACAAAGGAGAGGAAACTGCCTTAGAGTTTGAAATTGGACACCCTTCTTAGAAGTGACAAAGCCTTCTGGTCATCCAGATTTATGACTTAGGCCTCTTTAAAAGGTGTATGCTTTTGTATTGGTTTTGTTCTTGTTACAGAGAAACTTAAAGGGCAGTAAAGTGACAATTTCTTTACCCAGTGTTCTTCTAGGAGAGGGGAAATCTCCTGCTCTGTGCCATACTGCACAGGTCACTGTCCCTGTTAACGTATATGATATTCCTCATAACTGGAACAAACTTAGTAATAATTTTTGCTGGAATTATGGAGTGAAAGAACCTCTTTATGACAGTTTTCTTCCTAACTGCAGCTGGAGCAGGTAAGACACTGGCTGTTCTTGGGCTGTAGATAGATTGCTTGGACACCTCTTGCCACTCCCCTTTCATCTTGTTTATCCAAAAGCCAGTCTAGCCAGTTCCAGGAGTTGTTCAACACAAATGGACTCTTGTAGTAGCACAGGGCTGTGACGCTCAGGTTGGTTCTGCTCAGTGGGGCAGCGCAAGGGGAATGGCAGAATGAGGGGAACACAGTGTCAGTAACAGTGCCAGTAACATTGTTGAGAGAATAATTTCCTCACCTCTGACTGTTCCTAGGAGGTGTGGCCATCAGCACAGGTGGATATCATTGCTGGTCATCAGAAACCTCTAGGATGTGTTAAAGGAGTTGCCTGAGAGAGAGTAAAGCTGTTAAGGTTAGATTTATATACAGAGGAAGAAGAAAGGAGGTGAGAACACAGAACTCTTTAACAGCGGCAAAAAAAAGGGAGATTATGGAGCAAGGGAGAAATTCTGTACTGTTATTTGAATTATATTTCCTTCTTCCCAGCTTTAACACCATTTCTGTGGCTGACTTTTAAAATTGCATCGATTGACAAGTATATAGGTTGTGGAGTTTGACAGGGATTTGGGGTGGGCATTAAGGTTCTGTTAGGGTAAGGTACTCTCAGTTCAGCTGTGTAGATGAAAGGAGGTGGAGATTTGCCTTTCAGATACTGCACAGTGACAATATTGCTTTCTTTATTCTTAGAAACTGAGTGGTTTAGTACCTGTGATTTTACTTAGTCTTCCTTATGCATGGATATGGGAGTGTGCTTTTATGGAGCTTATTCTGTAATGCTCTTGGGTTGCACACATTCCTGCTTCCTCTGCTGTCACCCATTCCCTCCCTCCACTCCCCCAGTGCAAGTTAAGACTTAGCCTTTAATTGCAGTGTTCCAGTGACTTGATCCAAAAGGTACCCTTCCTGATTTTCACAGTTAATTGATTTGCAGTTGCTTCTACTAGGCATGACCCATGTAAACTCACCGCAGAAAAGAAAATTTTGGTCTTGCCATGTAAATTGACTTTCTGCAAAGGCAACTGTTTCTGAAGTTCCACCCCAGTATTAATGTGTGTGTCTGTAGTTGCATTAAATAGTGATATTTGTTAGAGTTCTGTTTTTGGTTAATGTTTCAGGCTAAGAAAACTTGGATGGAGCTGGTAGAGATGCTCTACTAGGTGGGAGCCAAAAGTCTAAC